>OY728132.1:585855509-594978938 GCA_963277665.1 Viscum album
ATCAGATCTCACTACTACAAAAACGGGGAAGGGAAGCGCGCCCTTATAACAGCGCTAAGCAAAAACGCTGATAAAGGATACCCTATATCAGCGATAATATTACAGCGCTGAAAAAGCTAATTTTTATCAGCGCTTTCTTAGCGCTGATAATATAAATATTTATCAGCGCTAGAAAAGCGCTGATAAATATGATCTGTATCAGCGCTAAAATATTAGCGCTGATACAGTTGGTCTTTATCAGCGCTTTTTGAGCGCTGATAAAGGTTTCCTATATAAGCGCTAAAAAAGCGCTGATACAGAACACCTCTATCAGCGCTCAAAAAGCGCTGATAAAAATTATCTTTATCAGCGCTAAAAAAGCGCTGATAAAGAGACCCGTTATCAGCGCTATAATTGTAGCGCTGATACGGGGAATCTTTATCAGCGCTTTTCTAGCGCTGATAAATCATAATATTATCAGCGCTAGAAAAGCGCTGATAAAGCTAGATTTTATCAGCGCTATAATTTTAGCGCTGATAAAGGTAGCCTTTATCAGCGCTTTTTTAGCGCTGATAAAACCTTAGTCGACTTTTTTATAAAGTCGGTCGCACAGTGCCCTCGTTTTATCGCAGCTAAAGCTCTCGCGGAACCGTAACCCTGCTACTCTTCTCCCGAATACCGCTGCTGTGTTCGCTTCGCCGGAGCTTGCCGCCCTCGGTACAGTCGCCGTCCTCCGCCGCCCGCAACACCCTCGGCCGACCTCCACCGCCTGCCGCCCTCGGCTGCCCGCAACGCCCTCGGCCGCCGTTCTCTGCCGCCCTCGGCCGCCCTCCGCCGCCCTCGGCCGCTCTCCACCGCCTCCGTCGCCCTCCGCCTCACTCGGCCGCCCTCGGTCGCCCTCCGCGGCCGCCTTCCGCAACCCGCAACGCCCTCGACCAACTAAGGGTATGAATTCTATTCTAGTTTTATTTATTTGTTTCAAACATTCATGGAATCCCTTCAAGTTGTTATGGAATGTATAAAACCTACTAGAATTTGTCTTATGTAATGGAGAGTTGAGGCATGGTGTAGTTTAATGTCCTAAAACCAGGACCTTTGTGCAGGTTTCCATTTTGTTCTGATAAGGAGGGGAAATGATTCACCCTTTTCACTATAGTATAACCAAGAATGTTCTACCATAATCATGCATGAGGGGGGGGGGGTGGTAGATGTAAATTTTAACCCAGGGGTTCATGAATCCAAGGATTGATATGGTACTTAAATGTCATAGGGTGTTTGATGGTAGTAAAATCCATTATTGAGGACGAAATTGTCTTTGGTTGACATGCCTTTTTAGTGGGAAACATATGCAGATCCACCAGTGCATATTGTGATTAGTCAAATAAAGGTGACCTTAGGACGATGACCGCTCATTTCCGATGGCCATGGAAGGATATGAGGATTAAGACCTTTTTGTGCATAGTGTATGGTTTTTGAAAGGAAGAGACCTTTTTGGCTCCGACATAGTGACAATGGGGAAATTTATGTCTCATGAATAGACCCTAAATATGATGTTTATGTATCACCATGTTTCTTGTGATGGAAAGAATCAAGCTGTACATAGATATTTTAAGTTAAAACTACATGCATGGGTCTAACCCACACAAAGGGAGGGGGAATGTTTAGTTTTTGGGGTGTCTGGACTAGAACATAATGACTTAGGCATTACTATAGAATCAAACCAACTATAGTACTTGAAATCATGCATTTTAGAATCATGCAATTAGAACTATGGTAGAACTTTTTAGTGTCATATTGTGGGGACTGATTCCTTGAAAATCCTGAGTAACTTAATGGAAAATCAGTCTAAGATAATTTGACATGCGCTGGACATGAAGGTGGAGAAAGGTGTAGACTATGACACCATGGATTCTCGAATCGATAAGAATAAGTCCATGCACGCAACTTTTTACCATGCACGCAACTCTCTTTACAAACTCCTATTGAATGCAATTCTACGCGATTCAAAGCCTCATATTTTCTATAAAAGTTGAGATACTAAATTAAGGGGGTATCCTATTATTTATAATCGTTTCTGAACATGAACACATGTTTATCCCAAAGTGTGTAAAACCATGTTTGATGTCACATTAGGTGCATACGTATCTTTTTCTCCTAATAAAGTGATAGATAATCATCTTTTTAGTGAATCTAATATTCTTTTTTATGAATCTTGATTATAGGTTAGACTACTTGATCTCCTTCCAAGGAAGTGGTTCCCTTCTACTGTATTTGGAAGTCTTCTTTTGTGTACTTGAACCATAAATACTAATATTTGAGATTCAAATAGGATGAAGATGAATAAAGATTGGATGGATTCTAATCGTTTAACAATAGAGTACGAGAACGGAGTGAAAGAGTTCATCAAGTTTGCAAAGGATCACACAAAGGATCCTTCTCAAATCCTTTGTCCGTGTTTACGTTGTTGTTATTCTAGACTACTTACTCCAGAGGAGTTGGAAGAACATTTGATATGTCACGGAATAGATCGGAGTTATAAATGTTGGAATAAACACGGAGAAAAAGCGAATGTAGCTACTGGCTGGGATAAAACTGCGTTTTATGGATCGTCAGATATGAATACAAATATAGATAATGAAGAAGACCGTATGGAGGATGTGATTACAGATGTCAATGATGATGAAGATCGTATTGAGGAAATGACAAAGACAATTCAAGATGAACCCCGTGATTGCCCAAAATTGTTTGAGAAGTTAAAGAGTTGTGCAAAGACGCCATTGTATGCTGCTTGCACTAAGTATACAACATTGTCAGCTGTACTGAAGTTGTATAAATTGAAAGCAGGCAATGGATGGAGTGATGTCAGTTTTACGGAACTACTTGCTCTCTTGAATGACATGCTTCCGGAAGATAATGAGCTCCCAAGCCGGACGTATGAAGCTAGACGAATGCTACGCTCGATGGGAATGATTTCTGAAAGAATACATGCCTGCCCGAAAGACTGTATATTGTTTCGAAAGGAGAACAAATCACTTACAGAATGCCCAAAGTGTGGTGCTTCTCGATACAAGAAAGATAAATCCAATCCTACGAAAGTTGTATGGTACTTTCCAATCATTCCAAGGTTTAGGCGTTTATATGGAAGTAAAGAAACTGCAAGACAATTGTCGTGGCATGCAGATAAAAGAAATAAAGATGGGTTATTACGTCATCCGGCCGACTCTCCTCAATGGAAGAAAATTGATCATGAGTATCCTGAATTTGGAAAAGAGCCGAGAAACCTTCGTCTTGCGTTATCTACAGATGGAGTGAATCCTTTTGGTTTTCAAAGCAGCACTCATAGTACATGACCTGTTATGTTGCTAAATTATAACTTGCCACCCTGGTTATGCATGAAGCGAAAATTCATCATGTTATCTATGCTTATATCAGGACCAAAACAACCAGGTAACGATATTGATGTTTATCTGACTCCTTTGATCGAGGATTTGAAGTTATTGTGGGACTCAGGTGTAATGTTGTATGATGCTTATAAAAGTGAATACTTCACGTTGAGAGCGATGTTGTATGGGACAATAAATGATTTCCCTGCTTATGGAAATTTGTCAGGCTATAGCATTAAAGGAACTCAAGGGTGTCCCGTGTGCGAAGAAGATACAGAATCAATTAGGTTGAAACATTCATCGAAATCTGTGTTTCTAGGACATCGTAGATTTCTACCTCGTCGGCATAAGTACCGATCTTGGACGACATCATTCAATGGAAGTTCAGAAAAACGCACAACACCGTCTCCACTAACAGGTGATCAGCTGTTTGAGAAAGTAAAAGATATGAACACTGTTTTTGGTAAACCATTTTCGAAAAACCTTACGAAAATCGGTTGGAAAAAGAGATCAGTTTTTTTTGAATTACCATACTGGAATTGTTTGTACGTCAGACATTTTCTTGATGTGATGCATGTGGAAAAAAATGTATGTGATAGTGTTATTGGAACGTTGCTAAATGCCCCTGGCAAAACAAAAGATGGAATTAAGGCAAGGTTGGACATGGTTGACATGGGAATACGAGAAGAGTTGGCTCCCGTGAAAGGTGAAAATCGAATGTTTCTTCCTCCTGCTGCTTATACTCTTTCTAGGGCAGAGAGATATCAGTTTTGCAACTTCTTTAATGATGTAAAGGTTCCAGAGGGGTACTCATCAAATATCAAGAACATTGTGTCAATGAATGATTTGAAGTTAAAAGGTTTGAAATCACATGATTGCCATGTTTTGATGCAAGATCTAATTCCTATAGCTTTACGTTGCATTTTACCCAAGAATGTTCGTCATACGTTAACCAAACTTTGTTTCTTTTTCAAAGCTATATGTAGCAAAGTTTTAGACCCGGGGAAATTGCCAGCTATGGAAAAAGAAATTGTCATCATATTATGTGAATTAGAAATGTTCTTCCCGCCAACATTCTTTGATATGATGGTTCATTTGATGATTCACTTGGTGAGAGAGATTCGACTTTGTGGTCCTGTGCACTATAGATGGATGTATCCTGTTGAACGGTATATGAAGATTTTGAAAGGATATGTCAAAAATCGAAGTCGGCCAGAGGGTTGTATAGTGGAGCGATATATTGTTGAGGAAGCCATTGAATTTTGTATTGAATACCTATCTGATGTGGAAAGCATTGGTCTCCCGAAATCTCGTCACACTGGACGCATTGAGGGTGAGGGAATTTCTGGAAGAGAAGTTGTAACAATCAGTATTACAGATCGGGAGCAGGCTCATCTTTATGTTTTGCATAACAGTTGGGAGGTTGCTCCATATATTGAAACTCACAAAGAAATTCTTAGGCAGTTGAATCCATCGAGGGCTGAAAAATGGTTAGCAGATACACATAATCACCAGTTTATAGGATGGTTTCAGGACCATATTTTTAAGCAGTTGGATGAAAATCCGAATTCAATTTCAGAACGACTTCGATGGCTAGCCGCTGGACCAAGTGTGTATGTATTATCTTACAGTGGGTATGTAATTAATGGTTATACATTCTATACGGATGAACATGATGAAGAGAGTACCATGCAAAATAGTGGAGTTACACTAGTGGCTGAAGCGATGCATGTTTCTGGTAGTAAGGATATAAATCCAATTTATGCAAATATGTCATACTTTGGCATTATCAAACTAATATGGGAGTTGGATTATACGACATTTCAATTGCCGATTTTTCAATGCAAATGGATTGATAACAATAGTGGTGTTAAAATAGATGAATGGGGATTTGTGAAAGTTGATTTTAGTAAAGAAGGGTACAAAGACGAACAGTTTATAATGGCATCACAAGCGGTACAAGTTTTTTATGTTCCAGATCCCGCAAACCGAAAGTGGTCGATTGTTCTGTTATCGTCCAAAACTATTGAGGGTTCCGATGAAAATTCAGTTGAGGACGATCCTTTTAGTGGTACGTCACAATCAATTCAGAGCGGTCCCAATGCAGATGATGTTTTGTATGTTAGAGGAGACCACAATGAAGGGATTTGGATTGTCGATAGAGGTGTCAAATCTCTTCAACCTTTGAAAAAAAGAAAGAGAGTTCAGTAAACAGGTTATATTTTGTTTGTAATATAGATCTTGTTATCTCATGTTATTATCTTATCATTACAGAATTTATGTAATTTGAATGAACTGTTCAACCACTTTTGCAGATAATGACTTCTGCACATTCTGGTGCTCCTAACCTTGAGACTGAACAAGTCTCTCAAGCAGCTGCTGCTGCGGCTGCTGCTGCTCCTGCTGCTCCTGCAGCTCATTCTGCTGATACTGTTGCTCCTGATGCGGCTCCTGCTGCTCCTACTGCTGTGACTCATACTCCTCCTCCTGCTGTGGCTCCTGGTGCTCCTGATGCGGCTCCTGCTGCTGCTCCTGCTGCTCCTACTGCTGCTCCTGCTGCTGCTCTTGCTGTTGCGGCTCCTTCTCTTAGTGTTGAGGTCCAACAACCATCAGCACATGCCGTTGATATCATAGTAGATGAACATATAGATGATGTTGATATCGATGAAATGGTCGGGAATGAAGGACCGAAGTCGCAGAAATCACAGGTGCGTCGTAGTTTGACAGTGTTAGCCAAAATTCTTAAGGCGAAAAGCAAAGGCATCAAATTTGAAGTCGGATGGAATGCACGAGGCCAACATGTGAATCCCAACAAGGCTATGTTTAGCAGTTACATTGGAGTTGTCACTCGGCAACGCGTGCCGATTGACGTAGATTCATGGCACCATGTTGTGTCCGGGTTGAAGGCTGTGATCTGGGAAGAAATTACGGTAACATTATGAATTTATTTTTTTAATTAACTAGCAAATAAAATGATGAAACAGTGTCTTACTCTTCTCAATCTCTTGCAGAGTACATTTATAGTAGACGACTCACACAAGGATTATGTACTAAGGCTTGCAGGAAAGATTCATCGAGGTTTTCGTACTATTTTAACAAGATGTCACCTGAAAGATTCTAAAGGTAAAATAAACCCGCACCCACCCATTGTCTATGCGCACCTGATATCCCAAGAAGCATGGGATGCATTTATTGGCCGTCGTGGGGATGAGAAGTTTCAGGTACATTGTGAGTGATAATACGCTGTTTGAGGATACCTGTATTCATCACTTTGATTGTCAATATTTCATTTATGAAACAGAAACTCTGTACTGAAAATAAGGAACGTGCATCAAATCCAACATACCCCTATCGTAAAGCAAGGATGGGGTACGCTTCATTAGAAAAGAAAATGGTACGTATTGTAAATTTACAGTAATATTGTTAGGTGCCAATAAACAACATCATAATTATCTTTCTATGTTTATATGTAGATTGATGAATCTAAAACCAAATGCACTTCTATCCCACGTCATGTGCTATGGAAGGAGGCACGTGTGAACAAAGAAGGGAAGTTAATAGATGAGAACACACAAAAAGTGTGGGAAATATGTGTAAGTATGACACGATGATAAAAAGATTTGTTTAAAATTGCTATTACATAAAAATAATTAGTTTTTTTCCTATATCTGACAGTCACAGGAATCAGCTACTCCTGTAGCTGATACAGACCTATTATCGACGGCTTTGAAGCAGCCGGAAAAATACGGTCGTGTCAGAGGTGCAGGGTTTGGGGTGACACCCCGAGTATATTTTGAGAAGAAGAAAAAAATAGATGATACAGAGAAAAAATTGGAACAAATGAGCGAAAAAATAGCAACCCTTGAAGAAAAATTGCAATGGCAGGGAGAGTTGCTAGCAACTTTTATGGGTGGGAAGCAAAGGGAGGACACAACTCAGGAAGAACCACCGCATGAACATCCTGCCCCACCCCCCACCAGCTTTGAGGCGAGCCATTCACCTAAAAAAAATGTCTTAGCCGTGGTAATCAATATTCTAATAACGGTTCCCATTAAATATGAATCAGACAAACACTGATAATTTATCTGTACTGATCTTCTACAGGGTGATAATGATTGTTATTTATATCTGTCAACACCCACCTATCACCTTGTAGCGAGGGCTACAGTGTTCAATATCCCAGATGCCACACTGCATAATAGACCACTTTCAAAAGATCATCTGAAAGTGACGATTACTGTAGCTCATGAGCCAAATGCAATGCTACCTATTCCACTTGATGACGATGATATTCATACGGTTGAAAAGGCTATTGGGACATTCATTGCATGGCCGGCAGAACTTGTAAGAGTACATGCAGACAAAGAGGTATTTATTTCCTTTTATTTTCAAGCTAAACCCTTAACAATTAATGAAAAGAGTGTCTGAATCAATGATTGTTGTTATAGACGGAGAAAGGAAAGGGGGTGACTAACATCGGCTCGAAACCATCTAAAGGATCGACCAATCGATCCCAAGGAGCCTCTGAAAGCACAATAACACCACCTGTTCTCTTTCCACATTTACTAGCATTGAAGACTCATGTGGATACGAAGCTAAAAGATGGTAATAGTCATATAGTGATTTTCGAAGATAATATATACGGAGAGGAAAGTCAAGATTTCGTTGCTGCTGAAAATGTAAATGAAATCCTTGAAAACGGTTGGTTAGGCGTCACTGTTGTAAATGTATATATGAGGTATGTTTCCATGAATTGATTTTCTAAAAGCTGATCTAATGTGAAAATTATGACTAAATGCATTTTATATTGTTGACAGACGCATTTATGAAAAACAGTTGAAGGGATTTTCCCATGAGCCAAGATTTGGACTGGTTAGTCCTCATATCACATCAACACACCAAACAAAAATAGAGTCATCAAAAAGGGATGCAATAGTGAAGGACTTGCTGAAAACATTTGAACGCAAGATTACAGATGACAGACTTTTCCTAATACCAACCATGCAGGGGTAATACTCTACGATTAAAGCATATCAATTATATTTTCACTTTTTTTATTACTTATTCCTTTTTGTGTTTTTAGGCAACATTGGTTGCTAATTGCGGTGAACTTGGATACTCCGAAGATTTACTTTCTGGATTCAAAGTTAGGATATCCATCAAACCGACCATACATGATGGAGTTTGTGAATCTGTAAGACACTACATCTTACGTTTTAGGTCTAAACATCAATTTATATAATATATATTATCTTTTACTGAGGATTCTGTTATGATAGGGCGGTGTACCAATATCGTCTAAATCATGGTATGAGGACAGGGGCTAAGCATAAGGAGCCGAGCAAGTACTACGTCTGGACAAATATCAGGGTATATATAATAAAATTTCACTATCCAAACACACCTCAACACAAGTTATTTATTCTCCTAATGATCAATTTTTTTGCAGTGTCCAAAACAAACAAACGATAATGATTGCGGTTATTATGTTTGTAAATTTATGAAAGAGATCGTTTTTCATCAGCAAACTAGCATCCCTAAAGAGGTATTTTCAAAAACAATTACTAGTTCGTTTAAGTTATTTATTAATTCTTTATTTTTTTATTTTGCAGTACTACTATGACTGCCGAAAAGCCTCATACTCACAAGACGATATAGATGTGTTCAGAAACGAGTGGGCCGCATACCTGATGACAGATTGTACACAAATACAATGATGATCTGACTTGGGGACATGTACAATTGGTGGTCATTTTTGAGAGGGGTTAAGGGGATCAAAAGATAAAATATTGTTGTATGTAAATGTTCGTAGCAAAATTGTAATTGTTATTAAATAAAACATTCTTTCTCCAATGAGTCATTTTTCCATTTTAACAGATGATATGCACCAGCAACATGCAAGAATGTTGAACCACTAAAATGGTCGCTCTCTTGTTTAAAATGGACACCACTTTAATTGAAAACAACAACTGACCTACGGAAATCTGACCAGACGCATCTGGATTGCCTTCATCCTTTAGGAGAAGGATCCACGGGTCCTTGGTGACGTGTACGAGTCAACCCCACCTCAATCCGAGGCACGGTGTGACCGCTACCACCCAAAGGGTCGCTCTCTTGTTTAAAATGGACACCACTTTAATTGGAAACAACAACTGACCTACGTAAATCTGACCAGACGCATCCGGATTGCCTTCATCCTTTAGGAGAAGGATCCACGGGTCCTTGGTGACGTGTACGAGTAACATGCAAGAATGATGGACCACATTTCTTTGGCCTTTGGACAAAAAAACCAGTAAAATCTCCAAAATACCTTCATATCATGCATGAACCAGTAAAATCTCCAAAATACCTTCATATCACGCAGTTCTGAAAAGAGTCACTATTTAAAAGAAAGTCACAAATTTAGATACATCTCGAGATGGTCAGTTGTTGATTTCACTTAAAATTAAGTCCATTTTTAACAAAACAGTGACACTGTGAGTGGTGTCGGCCACACCGGGCCTCGGATTGATGCGGTGTTGAATCGTACACGTCACACATGAGTCATTGATCATTGTGAAAAAGTATCAACGCAATCAGAAGCCGTTAGATCGATTTGGCATATGTACGTAAAATATTGTCCATTTTAAACTAAATACATACACTTGGAGTGATACCGGTCACACCGCGCCTCGGATTGAGACCCCACCCTTTCCCCTCGGCTGTCAAAAATCATAACCAGATAGTCGAAGGGTGATTTTGACAGCCGAGGGGAAAGGGTGGGGTCTGAAGACATTGTAGGATATGTCGAAGGGTGATTTTGTGTGTGACTGGTATCACTCCAAGTGTATGTATTTAGTTTAAAATGGACAATATTTTACGTACATACGCCAAACTGATCTAACGGCTTCTGATTGCATTGATACTTTTTCACAATGATCAATGACTCCTGTGTGACGTGTACGATTCAACACCGCATCAATCCGAGGCCCGGTGTGGCCGACACCACTCACAGTGTCACTGTTTTGTTAAAAATGGACTTAATTTTAAGTGAAATCAACAACTGACATACGGCAAACCGACCAAACACATTGGGATTCTATTGAAACTTAAGGACAACTATCCATGGGTCAAATGTGACGTGTAAGATTCAACCCCGCCTCAATCAGAGGCGCGGTGTGACCGGTATCACTCCAAGTGTATGTATTTAGTTTAAAATGGACAATATTTTACGTACATACGCCAAACCGATCTAACGGCTTCTGATTGCATTGATACTTTTTCACAACAATCAATGACTCATGATACATAGAGAAATTCACTGGCCACCTTCGAGAATGATCTGAAGCACAAACCATGACAGCATTATGTTTTTAACTTCAGCACCTCAATTGAGAATGTGACACCTTTCAGGACTTGGCGCCATTGTATGTCGTTTCGTCCACTGAATGGGTCTATCCTTTTATTTAATTTTTTTAACTTCAGTCAAATATTCTAGAAAGATGTCGCGGCAGATCCTTCACCATTTTGTTTTGCTGAACATCTCATTACATTGTTAAAAAAAAGCAGGGTGTCTTGCATGGGCAATACGTTCTTGTATTGAAGATGATGCACTCCCATTTATTCGAACCCACATGGTTAATTATTTTGTTTAAGCCTAATGATTGATTTAATTATTGTGGAACACATAATCATGAAAATCGTATGATGGTTGTACCCAGATAGGACTCCAATTCATTGGTTAAATCTATTTTCTCATGAGATGTTATGTATGAGATTAGGGAGTAAACCTAGTCCATTAAAATGGGAGTGCATCATCTTCAATACACGAACGTATTGCCCATGCAAGACACCCTGCTTTTTTTTAACAATGTAATGAGATGTTCAGCAAAACAAAATGGTGAAGGATCTGCCGCGACATCTTTCTAGAATATTTGACTGAAGTTAAAAAAATTAAATAAAAGGATAGACCCATTCAGTGGACGAAACGACATACAATGGCGCCAAGTCCTGAAAGGTGTCACATTCTCAATTGAGGTGCTGAAGTTAAAAACATAATGCTGTCATGGTTTGTGCTTCAGATCATTCTCGAAGGTGGCCAGTGAATTTCTCTATGTATCATGAGCGTTCTAATGCATATCTTGTTTGGAAGATCATTGTAGTAGACAACGATCTAAAAGTGGGGGATGAGTGCATATCTGAGCATGTCTTTAGTAGTGTCCCTCAAAATGTCTTTAAACTGACCATCTTGAGATGTATCTAAACTTGTGACTTTCTTTCAAATAGTGACTCTTTTCAGAACTGCGGGAGTTAACATTTCTCCAACATATTCACACACAAAATCACCCTTCGACATATCCTACAATGTCTTCAGACCCCACCCTTTCCCCTCGGCTGTCAAAAAAACCTAAAAGACCATGGCTAGCAATGATCATTCCAAAATGCATTTAAACTGAAACCTTCCAGAAAAAAATAGAGTAGAATACTTGCAAGTTGTAACTTAGGTCGCTTTGCACAAGCCGATTTCCACATTGTTTGTAGCAACCACATTTGCTCCAACACTCTAATGATCTTCATTGCTTCATGTCTTTTATACTCTTCCATAAACCCTTCTCTAAGAAGGTCAACTATCGTGTATGCATACTCACCTTCAAATGTGACGTGTACGAGTCAACCCCGCCTCAATCTGAGGCCTGTTGTGGCTGACACAACTCCAAGTGCCTCTGTTTTGTTCAAAATGGACTTATTTTTAAGTGAGAAATCAACAACTGACATACGGGAAACCGACCAAACGCCTTCGGATTGTGTTGACACTTTAGGACAACGATTCATGGGTTATATGTGACGTGTACGACTCAACCCCGCCTCAATCCGAGACGCGGTGTGACCGGTATCACTCCAAGTGTATGTATTTAGTTTAAAATGGACAATATTTTATGTACATACGCCAAACTGATCTAACGGCTTCTGATTGCATTGATACTTTTTCACAATGATCAATGACTCATGTGTGACGTGTACGATTCAACACCGCATCAATCCGAGGCCCGGTGTGGCCGACACCACTCACAGTGTCACTGTTTTGTTAAAAATGGACTTAATTTTAAGTGAAATCAACAACTGACATACGGCAAACCGACCAAACACATTGGGATTCTATTGAAACTTAAGGACAACTATCCATGGGTCAAATGTGACGTGTAAGATTCAACCCCGCCTCAATCAGAGGCGCGGTGTGACCGGTATCACTCCAAGTGTATGTATTTAGTTTAAAATGGACAATATTTTACGTACATACGCCAAACCGATCTAACGGCTTCTGATTGCGTTGATACTTTTTCACAACAATCAATGACTCATGTGTGACGTGTACGATTCAACACCGCATCAATCTGAGGCACGGTGTGGCCGACACCACTCACAGTGCCTCTCTTTTGTTCAAAATGGACTTATTTTTAAGTGAAATCAACAACTGACATGCGGCAAACCGACCAAACGCATTTGGATTCTGTTGAAACTTAAGGACAATGATCCATGGGTCAAATTTGACGTGTAAGAGTCAACCCCGACTCAATCCGAGGCCCGGTGTGGCCGACACCACTCAAAGTGCCTCTATTTTGTTCAAAATGGATTTATTTTTAAGTGAAATCAACAACTGACATACGGGAAACCGACCAAACGCCTTAGGATTGTGTTAACACTTTAGTACAATGATCCATGGGTCATATGTGACGTGTACGAGTCAAACCTGGGGTGGATTACATGGCTTTCCTACATGGAATATATCCCACTACACGTCTTTAATGAGCCAGCTACGCAGTTTATCCCTTGTACAGATACACAGGAAGAATCACACGAGATCGACGTCATGTACTAACATAGGGCAAGGGTGCATAAGAGGACACAAGATCAAAGGGTAACACGTATATGTTTTTTAACATGCCATGTAATTTCCTATTGATATGACATGTATATTCACACAGGCAGCTGAACATTGGAGTTACCCAGGGTAAAGCGACAAGGCATGTGACCCTTTAAATGACACATAATTTTATGTACCATGATTGATCTCTTTGAACACTATATCAAGGACATATTTCATTAGGGTTGGCTCCCATGATCCTTCCTAGGATGGTTTTGGTATCTTTTCCGACTTACGGTAGTACGATCGCTTCAGCAGGACGTCCTAGACATAGTTGGAGTCTCTCTGAAAGTCCTGGAGTGAGATCATATATCTATTTTTGAGGTCCAGGTAGAGTCATGTATCAACGCAACCAATCCTACCAGACATTGATCCTATATATAGAATGTTAATCTTGATGTCTCATTACAGTACCCCAATTTATGATATGTTACCTTTTTTGTATTAATATACATAATTACTAAGGGTGATGGTTGGGAGAGTTAGGATATCCTTTTTATGTATTGCAGAATGATTCAAGGAGCACGGGCTCTGCACGATTTGTCAAAACCAAGTGGCAATCCAAGGAGAAACAATGCATAGTGGAATGTTCTAGTATTTATCTTCTGAGTTGTGTAGGAATATTTTGTGATACTATGTAATGAGGTAGTTTTGCTTTCTGGGTAGATGGTATCTAACTCATGGTAAGAACACTGTTTGGTTGGGTTGTGATCGGTTGATGACATGCTTGTGGTTGATATACTGGTTTTTGTGCAGGTCTGTGGTTGATATACTGGTTTTTGTGCAGGTCTGCTCGGCTGGCTGTAATAGTGCAGGTTTTTTATTAGCAGCAGGCAGGGATTTAACAGCGCTTTTTTAGCGCTGTTAAATGTCGCCTTTAACAGCGCTAAAAAAGCGCTGTTAAAGGAGATATTTAACAGCGCTAAAAAAGCGCTGTTAAAGGAAACATATAACAGCGCTTTTTTAGCGCCATTAAAGGTATCCTTTAACAGCGCTTTTTTAGCGCCATTAAAGGTGACATTTAACAGCGCTTTTTTAGCGCTGTTAAAGGTGACATTTAACAGCGCTAAAAAAAGCGCTGTTAAAGGACCCCTCCTTTATCAGCGCTGAGCTTTACAGCGCTTTTCTAGCGCTGTTAAAGCCCGATTTTAGCGCTGTTATTTCCCGTTTTTGTAGTAGTGAACATAATTACAGTATTTTTTATTTCAATACAATGTCATACTGTTAACTAACTAGATTTAATTATAATAGATTTATATCTAATTGATAGTCAATTGTAGCAGTATTCACTACTAGAGATTGATAACATCCTTCACAACAATGGAATATCATTGAGAAATTACCCTCCAATGTCCGTTCCACATTTATCACTTGTGTTTATTGGGAATGGGTTGATTGCAGCTGAAAAAAAAAATTATGTTAAAGATATTCTTCAATCAGAATTTTAAGTTTTTAGTAGAAAAATGAATAATGAACAAAAAAATATTTTCACTAACATTCTTGAAGAATCTTTCACAATGACTGATGGAGTTTTTTTTTCATGGGTATGGAGGCACTGAAAAAACTTTCTTATGACCTTAACATCGAAACTACATTATGAAGGGCACATAGTACCTGTAGTTTCTTCAAGTGGTATAGAATACCTACTATTACCAAGTGGGAGAATGGAAAATTCCCAATTTTGTATCCTAATTAGTGTTAATGAAGAATTGATATGCAACATTCAACAAGGAAGTGAGTTGGATGAACTTATACAAAAGAATTAATTATTTGGGATGAAGCAGCAATGGTTCAAAAATACTACTTTGAGGCTCTTGATCAAACTTTGAGGAATATTTTGTCACCGTATACTACAAATAGTGTTGAATTTCCTTTTGGAGGTAAAACTGTTGTACTTGTTGGTGATTTTCAACAAATATTTCTTGTAGTACAACATGGTAAAAGATCTAACATCATATTTACAAGTATCAAATCTTCATATATTTTCCAGCATTTTTGTGTTCTAACATTGAAAAGGAACATGAGATGACATTATTCAAATACAAGTACTGATTATTGGGAAGTACAAGACTTTGAAAACTAGATTCTTAACATAGGGGATGGGATAGTTGGTGAGTCAAATGACTATGAGGCTGATATTGAAATTCCAAATGAATATATAATAAACAGTTCTGATAATCCATTAGAGGCCATTGTTTGGCACACACACCCATATTTAATATAAAATGACAAAGCCCCAGAGTACTTAAAAGAATAGTCTATTCTAGCACCAACATGACAAGGTGTACAAGAAGTAAATGAATACATGATATCTTTGATTGCTGGAGAAGAAAAGGTTTATTTGAGTCTAGATTCAGTTTTTAAAGAAAGTTTGGATATTGACACCCCATAAAATATATATTCACTATAAATTTTGAATGGGATTAATATATATGGTCCACTGAATCATAAATTAATCTTAAAATTGGGGGGCTGTCAGTTATGTTGCTAAGAAATGTTAACCAGTCTTTTGGACTTTGCAATAGAACCTGTTTGGTCATCACCTTTTTTGGGAAATCATTATATTAGAGAATAAATTATAACAGTCACTCATTCAGGACATAAGTCTTTCATATTGAGGATTAATATGACACACTTATACTCAAAGTGGTCACTCAAGCTTCAAAGAAGACAATATCCTTTAAATATATCATATTTAATGATTGTTAATAAAATTCAAGGCCAATATCTATCATTTGTTGGGATTATAATTTGTCAGCCTATTTTTTATCATGGTCTACTTTATGTATTAGTGTCTAGAGTTACGAACAAAAAGGGATTAAATTTTTTGATATATGATAGTGATAACATACCTAAGATTTGTACAGAAAATATTGTTTACAAAGAAATTTTCCAAAACATGTAGTATGTATAAATACTGTTTTATTATGGATGAATATCTTATTTGAAAATTTCAATTGGAGTTCCATTAACTTATGTCTTGCTTACTATGATTCAAATTAATTCTATGCATAATTACATTTTTCTTTGGATTCTCATAAAACACAGTTGAAATGGAACATTCTTTTAATGAGTTGCAAAAAAATATCTATTGATGTTGGTGAGACATTTAAGATTAAAGTGCATCTTATACGACTATGGTTGACAAAAGAATCAAAATTTATAGATGACATTGTTTTCATCAAACTAATTTTTGAAGATATAACTGTAAGTTTACTTTCATTAACATTTTGTAAATATTTTTCAATATTATTACATCCAATATATAAGTAATCATTTACTAAACTGATTTAAAAAATTTATATTATAAAATAGACAGCTTCAAGAAGAAAAAATTTGTACTTTGAAATGAGTTGTAGGCCTGTAATTATTGTTTGAATCATTGTTTCCTATAATTCGTAGCATTGAGCATTAGATTACTAACAAAAAATAAACAAAACTTCATAATTAATTACTCTCGAGATTAAATTTTCAAATATTTCTATACCATAATCATTTAACAACATAGTTCAATAAATGATTAATTCTATATTAGATGTAACATTACTAATGAATGTTTATAAAATGTTAATGAAAGTAAACTTACAGTTGCATCTACAATAAGTAGTTTGATGACAACTATGTCATTTTTAAATTTTGATGATTTTTTCTGCCACAACCATATTAGATGCACTTTTAATATTTAATTTATCATCATCATCAATAAATATTTTTTTCAACTTAGTAAAAGAACGTTCCATTTCAACTGTTTTTCATGAGGACCAAAAGAAAAATATAATTATGCATAGAATTAATTTGAATCATAGTAAGAAAGACATATGTTAATGGAACTTCAATTGAAATGTGAAAAAAAAAACATATTCATCCATAATAAAAAAATATTTACACCTACTTCAAGTTTTATAAAATTTCTTTGTAAACAATATTTGTTGTAAAACTCTTAGGTATGTTATCACTATCATATATCAAAAACTATAAGCCCTTTTTTTCATAACTCTAGACACTACTATATAAAATTTATTATGATAAAAAACAGGCTGGTGAAGTATAATCCCAACAAATGATAGAGATTAGACCTAAATTTTATTAATAGTCATTGTATATAATATAGTTAAAGGATATTGTCTTCTTTGAAGCTTGAATGGTAAATTTGAATCTAAGTGTGTCATATTAATCCTAGGCATGAAAGCCTTCTATCCTGAATGAGTGACTGTTAGAATTTATGCTTCAATACAATGATTTTATAAAAAGGTGATTACCAAATGGGTTCCATTGCAAAGTCCAAAATATTAGTCCACATTTCTTAGAAACATAACTGGCACCCCCACTTTTAAAATTAATTTATGATTCAGCATACCAGAGATATTAATCTCATTCAAAATTTCTAGTGTATATATAATTTCTATGGTGAAAATATCCAAACTTTCTTTACAAACTGAATCTTAAATCATATAAACATTTTCTTCTCTAGTAATCAAAGATATCATGTAGTCATTTACTTCTTACATAGCTTGTTGTGTCGGTGCTAAAATAGCTTCTGCTTTTAAGTACTCTAGGGATTTGTAATTTGATGTTAAATATGGGTATGTGTGCTGAAAAATGACATCTAATGGATTGAAAAAACTACTTAATATATATTCATTTGGAATTTAAATATTTGTCTCACCATCATTTGGCTCGCTAACTATCCCATCCCCTATGTTTAGGATCTAGTTTGAAAAGTCTTGTACTTCCCAAGAATTAATACTTATATTCAAAGAATGTCATCTCGTGTTCTTTTTCAATGTCATAACACAAAAATGATACCAAATATATGAATATTTGATACTTGAAAATATGATGTCAACTCTGGTACCATGTTGTAATACAAGAAATATTTGTTGAAAAACACCACCAAGGACAAATTTTTTACTTTTGAATGAAAATTCAACACTATTTGTAGCATGTAGCTACAAAATATCCCTTAAGGTGTGATCAATAGCCTTAAATAAGTATTTGTGAATAATCATTACTTCATCACAAATAATTAGTTTTTTTGTATAAGTTTATCCTATTCACTTCCTTGTTGAATGTTGCACGTCGAGTCTTCATTAACACCAATTGGAATAAAAAATTGGGAATGTTCCGTTCTCGCACTTGGTAATAGTAGGGATATTATACCACTTATAGAAACTAAAAGTACCATGCTCCCTTTAGAATGTAGTTTCGACATTAAGTTACACCATAATAAAGTTTTTCCAGTGCCTCCATACCCATGGACAAAAAACACTCCACCAATTGTTATGCAGGATGCTTAAAGAATGTTAGTGAAAATATGTTTTTGTTCATTATTCGTTTTTCTACTCAAAACTTCAAATTATGCTTGAATAAGATCTTTTTCATAATTTTTTGCAGTCAACTTGTTCTCAATAAACACAGTTGATAACTATGGAACAAGAAATGAAGGGTAATTTCTCAATGATATGTCATTTTTGTGAAGAATGTTCTAAATTTATAACAGTGCATACTGCTACAATTGACTACCAATTAGATGTAAATCTATTACAATTAAAGCTAGTTAGTTAACAGTATAACATTATTATTACATAAAAAATATTATAACAATGGTGTAACAAATGTATTCAAAAAAATCTTTATTTAAACCAACTGACATATGGTGTCCTACAGAAAACTAGAAATATAAATGTCATTATATTTCAAGAAACTATGCAAACCGTGTTAAAATATTTTGCATCATTGTGAACTACACATTTGAAATTAAATATTTGTGTTTATTGTGATTGTAAGTACCCCTGTCTTAATTGGTAGAATATGGTAGTACTTATCCAATTAATTTAAGAATAAATAAATGAAATGGGTTTACAATGTCAATTTTTTACCTATTATCCAATAAGTTTTTTGAAGTGTAAAATTTGAAAGATGATAAAGAGATGCATAAAGATAGAATTATTGATATATCAATGTTATGGTTATTATAATAGAAGTTTAGCAATCACATACCTTCAATTTGTAACATATTTCCCTAAGAATATAAAATATATTCTAATAGTAGTTTCTAGATTTTACTCCATAAATCTTATGGTTGAGAAACAGTGTTTGAGAACAAGTGAGTAAATAATCTACACAGGGAATTCTTGATTGCCCAAAAAAATCTCTGTAAAAGCATAAAAAATCTCAAAATCATCAATAAGTAAACCCAAGAAGTAACAATCATCTCTTAATTTTTTCAAAGTCTTATGATTTATAGTCAAGATGTCAGTATATGAAGTTAGTTCTGCAACATTAGTGATTCTGACCATGTTCTATAGTTTCAGATCCATAGAGAGTTGTTGTGACACAATCAAGCCCTTTGTTTATGTACTTGAACAATTATTTGATGTAATTTTATTGATTATAGACTTAAATGATGAGATGAGCCTAATATTGAAGTAGCATGGATGGATTATAAGGGACACAAAATTGATTATCCAGTTCAACCCCATTCTTTACTATTGTTCTATTTTTATCTCTTCTTTTGTAAATGGCATAATCATCCTCATCCATAGAAGATCTGGAAATAGTTTTTTAGGAAAATATTTTGAAAGTCTAATTTTCATGCATAGTGAGTGTGGTTTGGTAACCCCACAAGGTCCATGAATCATGTAATTTTTTACAACCACATATAACTAAGGATGAACTGTTTTATCTGGTATTTCAATTGAAATAATTTGATTAAAATTAGTACCACTTGAAATCTTATGAGAAGATTGAAGGAATACTAGTATATATACATGATAAAGACTACACTTTTAAAATACAGTGGTAGTAACTACTACATAAGTACATAAAAAACAAATACATTAATGTAATTAAATAATAATAATATTACTCTTAACGTAATCATAAAATATTAAGTAAATTTTCTGAAAGCATACCATCTATGTGCTTTCCAAAAAAATCCCTATATTAGATCTTTAATTAGATGATCCACCTTCATATTGAATACTCTTGAGAGTATTTGTGGGAAGTCTTCATAATGAAGCTTCTGATTTTGAAGGAACTATTGAATCTCTAGCCAGAATGGATTGCACGTGAAAGTTACAAACAAATATGGATATCCAGCCCAATTAAAAATAGGCATTGCATCTTGATAATTTTGAATCATGTATCTTAGACAACCAGTAAAAGATGATGGCAGAATGATATGTCTTCCACAAAGTGAGACGTCATGATCAACTCAGAAGTAAGCTTCCTACAACCCATTATACAACTCAACTCTCAATTGTTTTTTATTAAACCGAATAAAGGATAAAAATTGGGATTCAAACATTGTACATGCATCCACTAAAAACTATTGTAACAGTCATATAGAATGTAAGAGTGAAGATAACATATTATGTAGAAATTAAAAATGGTATGCAAAATACTCTCTCATTGTTGTGTAATTTCTCAGATTCTGTAGTGGTAAAATTGTGGTACACACCATTAGAATACCGATCTTCACCAGTTGCATATATCATAGAGTATTGTAATGGAAGATATAGTGGATTTAATTCATTTATACGTTAAAGTTCACATGTTTGTCTTTGTAAGATAATATCTCTAGTGTTCTTGATATCATCAATTTCACTAACTATAAGCATAGAGATTTATGAATTTGTTGATAAGTTGTAAGTATTTGGATCATAATCACTCTTTCCGATTAGATGCATTCTCAAATACAGAGCGTTAGGTGATGTCAATAAATCTCTTATAGTTCTGAAATGTCTAATTAATTGATTTCATTCATCAAACATACATTTAAAATTTTCAACTATAACTGGGTTGAAAAAAACGGTATGTTAATTTATGTATGATCTGCAAAGAATAGAAACATCAAAAAACATATACAAACTTCACTTATGTCAAGCTATAATCATATCAATGAATTTCAAGCTTGCAATGTACCTCACTGATTGAATTTTGTTATATACTTTTTTCGACGTGTCAAAAATATATAATTGTGCATATTTTAGTGATTTTCCATTAGGTGGTAACAAGATACCAATGCGACGATAATTTTTACCATTGATCCTATAAACATATGGAGTTCCACCACTATTTATTGAGTTATAAATTCTGTCATGCATTGATGTAAATGAAAACATCATGTTATAAATGTGAATATTGTCACAGAATTCTATGGAATCTTTAAAATGATCAAATAAAATTAGGTTCTTCAAGTACTATGGTTTGTTTAATAATCTTTGTAATTAGATTTTTTCAAATGATTATCATAATTAAAACTTTGATGATTTTTGGGTGCTACAACGTACTCTTTCATTGAACCAAGAAAATGCAAAACAATAGCTACAAAAGTGTTCTTGATCACCTAAGTCCAAGTAATCTATATATAGTAAATGTAAAATTAGATGTCTTAGGGAAATATAAATAAATATTAGTCATCAAAAACATATCAAAGAAGTATTATTAAGTTAGTATAAACCTCTACATTGAATATTTTTTAATAGAAAGGTGAATGTAACAATATGAAATTTTGTGCATTTCACAATTGTAAAACATGACATTGAGGTGATAAAATATCATTTTTTAATGTAATTCATGTTATGAAGAGTAATTCTATCTTGAAAAATCTGAAGTATTAAAGTGATCCATATTTGAATTGCATACATAAAAACATTAGTATAATAAAATAGTCCAATGATGAAGTTAATGGAAACCAATATCATCGATTGTCGGTTGTGTGTAAGTATATGATGTTATAATATTTTCATTATCAGGATATTTATTGTAGGGATTATCCATTGAGACATTTATGTATGAATGGTCCAAACTATTTTCCTTTTCTAGCACAAAAAAATACTTAGGTGATACATTGATAAACATATAGAACTATAGAATCATAAATCTTACAGTAAAATCAAGTTATAGTATAACACAGGAAGTTATGTACATGGTATGTTGCATGATACCGTAATATCTGATGAACTTTTGTTGATCAATATCATCTCCTAGAAGTTGGTTCCTACATTGCAAACATGGAATTACTTAATTTTTAGTAAAATGAGACTCATGAAATACATATTTTATTGTTCAGAAGTTACCTAAATGTAGAAGAAACCAATCTGTCTTCACGATGTATCATCATCGAATTAGAGCCATCATTCAGTGATGGCACCATGATCGTAGATAGTGGGCTAACATAACCTAATATATATCTATCTCGTTTTTCCTTTTGAGTGGGTGAATTTTTACGGATTTGACTAGTCATGTGTGTAAAAAATTTCTTGCAAAAAGTCAAAACATCTCACCATCCACATAGTGTAAAAAAACTTTACATTAGTAGGTGAATGAGAATTTAACATATAATTTATAAATTTAACTTCATAAAAGGGAATGATAGGTAACATTTTTAGTCAAGTTTGATAATGAAATTCAGTTTGAGAGTTGTATCTTATTGGGATCTGAACACGAATGATTTATTTTATAGGGAATAGGAATTAGGCATTTTGAGTCTGAGTAACCACATCCAACAAAGCTAAACACACCATATATTTAATCTCTATAAATTAATAAGAGGATATTGGATTTATATTGGATGGTGTAATAAATCAACATCACAACAAGTATAGATAAGAAAAACATTGAATCATGACACTCTTCTGTCTCATCATCATCTTTTGATGTTGTCTCGCCTCTTTACAGATAACAATGTAATTGTGAGTCATATCTAACATTTGTTTTATGTTTCTTGTAGAAGGTTGGTAAATGGTTTTTCTCTAAGAAATTAATGATCTCATAGTTAATGAAACTTATATTTATATGTTGTTGTCTATATAAGTGAAATTATAATGACTCAATTCTGTGGGTGGATTTATTTAGTTATAATTTTAACATTCATTTGATACTGAATATACGGTTTCTAAACAACGCAACAAAAAATAGCCTGAAATAAATAAATCACTTTTTAAGTAATATGAAACTTTTCATACAGGAGAAACTCTATAATGGATACAAAATCACTATAATAAACTAAAAAAACCTAGTTAAATACCATAAGAAGTCAATATGAATGAATTTAAATATACATAGTATGAAAGGAGGGATGTTTGGGAAAATAGGTTCCCAAATAATGGAAGGAGATGGATGTAGATGGACGGTGAGTACCAGGTGTGACGATGAGATGCTGAGACCTGGAGAACTACACTAGAGGCGATAGAGAGGAAGAGAGGATGGAGAGCGGGTAGGGTTTCAGAGAAGAAGACAATGGGATTGGAAAGGGGTTTTACGGGAGTGGAGAAAACTGAGGGAGATAGATAGCAGGGAGGATGAAACATGTAGGGGGAGCCATGATCTTTAGTATGAGTAATTGAATTTTTGGCATAGTAGTTTTCTTTTAAAAAAACTAGTACCTAACTCATTCATACGCAAGACACTATAAATGAATTGTTATTTTATGAAATTCAATAATAGATTAAAAATTTAAGAATGTATACAAATTAATTTTATGTTAAAATGAGAAATTACATTAAAGAAATATTGGAGTACTTGAAGTTTTTGATATTGTAGTAGTAAATTAACATATGGTTTAAATTATAGAAAATAAGAATGAAATATGAAATGTGAGAATTGGAATGCTAAATGTAAATAAATTATACATACATAACAGTAGGTATATACATAATAATTTCAATGGAAAAACAAAATATGAGAAATGAAATAGCAGCATAAAATATTTGTTAGTCTGTTGTGTGTAGATACAACATGAAAAAGTTTGGAAACTCATATTACTAATTGCGTAGAAGATCTGTGAGTTTTTGTTGAAGTAGATCCCCACACAAAAATGTTGGCTTCGCATTATAGTCCACCTCTGTAGTAAGGATTTTTTTTAAAATCAGAAAATTGGAAATCAGTTTTATCGGAAACAAACATTACAAATCAAAAAATGGGAAATTTGTTTTACAGTGTAGTAGTACACTATAATATGAGTAAAGATAAAAGTGGATATAAAATTTCTAAAAGGAAATTTAAAACTTACAAATTAGAGAACATGTTTCTGGTACCTATATGACATATTATAAAAAACATGATATATATGCACTATATATAGTTAACAGTGTTGTAAAAACACAATGTACAGAAGTTTGTTTCACAAATACACCCATGACACAAGATTGAGAAAATATGAGAATATTACTATATGCAATAAGCAGTTTGCATTTAATTAATAATAAATATAGACATAACATTTAAAAAAATTAATATGATTTCATGTTATAAAAGAAAATAATATACATCATACACATATGGAAGTCATTATAGTTTCTTGATGATGAGGTGTGATATCAGAGGGGATTTGATCAGTCTATAACAATAACGACCCATACTTTACATACATTGTTAATACTTCAAAATTGAAGCACACTTATTACAACATATGACAAAACCACAAAGGACCGTATAGGTATAGTGTCTTTAGAAACTGGGAAACATAAACAACTGGTTCATAAATCTTCTACAGTATCTCCCGTTTATTTCATCATATCTAGGGTCCCTTTTAGCATATTCAATTTAATATCCATCTTCCTGACCTGGGGAAAAGAAAACATAAAAGGGTGAGCTCAAATGCTCAGCAAGGGTAAATAAAGTAAATAAAAATCATATCATATCTTTATGAAGATCAAAACCTGCAAAAGAGATCATAATATCTTAACATGGAATAAATCATAGAAGTGAAAATGAGATCCCCATAATCATAACATAAAACTTGAAACTTTGTGGCATGCACACATAATCATGGAAAATCATTTCTTGTTAGTCATGACTCATTGCCAAGACTATCTTAGTGGACAAAGTCCCTTTCTGAACCGAGTTCACTCCTCGTTTCAGTCCTGTATCACTGAACCGAAATAACCTTCCGTTCCAGCCATGCCTATCTCATGAGATATAAAATCTTTACCCAATGCATTGGAGGGAGATATAGGTCCCACCCATCTTATAATGAATCCTTTCTTATGTGTGCCACATAATCATAAAACATACATCATCGCATAACACATATAACAAAAATGGGATTCTTGAAACATCATGACATCATAAATCAATTCATATATGATAAAGGAATTCATAAACATAATTCCATCACAACATAGTCAAACCAATGTAAAAATATGGATAGAAACAGAACCCTTTATTATCTTAGATGGAAAATAATTTTGATAAAACACTTGTATTGAATTCTTGAGGAAAATATCCTTTCTTCTTCAAAAACAATTTTCCTTTCATAACATGTCATACAACTTTAAAATAAAAGAAGTTGATTAAAAATAAACTTGAAAACTTGTAAAGGAAGCTTCTTGGAAGTAATGTTTTAAAAATCCATTCATGCCGTATAAGTTAAAAAAAACATTCTTCGTACTTTTGTCGGAAAAGTCAAAAAGTACCTCGTACGGAAAAACGACAAAAGATTCCTTTAATATTCTTTACTAAAAACTCACCTAAGGGTAAAATTGGATTTAAACTATTGCAAGTGGATGGAAACAATATTTCATATTGAGGGAACATGGATGTGGATGATAAAATACACCCCAGTAAATACTTACGAATAAACAATCTCGGATAAAAATGAGATTGTGATATTTCCCTTACCTTAGGTCCAATTTGCTTTGTACGTGTCCGAAGCTCCTGTATAATGGTTTAAATAATGTTATTGACTTATTCCAGAATCATACATATTTATATGATATCATATATGGTCATATTATTAGCTTCTTGTTAGTAATATTTCATTGTTACTTGTTACTCGGGTCTTTATAACTTTTTGTTCTTATGCGTGTTTTGTCGAATAAATTCTTATTCTTATCTTTAGGTTATAGATAATTCATTTCCAGAATGGTATTAGTGTAGTATATACCATATTCATTCATTCAATTCATTTATATAATCATTATGAAATGAAGATCATGTAGAACGAGTCGCATCACATCGTGGAGACGGTATTCCGTACGTACGCACGAGTGATGATATCGTTCCTATGATCGTGGAATTGTATTGGAGTATATATATATATTATTTCAGTATCAATATTACTTAATAATAATCATATATAGTTACTCGTTACACCATTATACCCATCCTTGTAAGGTGATGGTGGAAAATAGATTACACCACGGCGTGGAGACGGTATTCCGTACGTACGCACGCGCGGTGATTTCATTTTTTCCGTAGGATGGATAGAAGGTGAATTAGGATTGTTTCATATTTATAATAACATATCAGTATGTAAGTAATACTGATGTTATTACTTTATCATGAAACAACTAAAGAAGAAGAAGTTGAAGAAGAATGAAATTGAAAAGATCGGTAATGGATATTACCTCTTCTTTGGAACGCCTCTTTGAATCCTCCACTTAAGGAACTAAGATTGGTCTTTGGAGAAGACCAGGACCTCTAGGATTATTCTAGGGAAGTGGAGAGGAGAAAATGGCAGGGGTTGGCCGAGCTTGAGTGCTCAAATTGGTGTGAGGAGGAGGGGGAGGAGGTGCCCTTTTATAAGGGAGGAGAGGGGCACCTTAGGAATATCTCAAAATATTATTTTATATTAAAGTCAAAATCGGTTTATAATGGTTCCAAAGGGTCGTATTTCGAAGATAAAGTGGGGAAGGGTCGAAATCCTATCAACCAATAGGATTTAGACAAGTTTAGGGTATTATTTTAACCTTATCAATTAGATTTAACTCTAAGTTAAATAATTTAACTTTTACCATGTCTTTTTGTTTTCTTTCACTATATGGTTAATACACTTACTATAACATGCCAAACGAACCCCAAATTGTTTATTATTAAAATATATATCCTTATCTAAGTCATTTGGACGAACCTTAGATTTTTAGGAATAAAATAACAATTAATAATATAATATTTTATTTAAAAACTATTTTGTGTCAATTTTGACACTATTTGATATATGATTTTTGTGAAAGTCATAAAAGAATTATATGTTCGAAACAAGTTGATTAAATCATTACTAATATATCATAGTAACCTAGAAAATTAGTGGAATTCATAAAAAGTCTCAAATTACATTTATTTTGGTATTTATATTATCAATTTTTTTCAATATTTCATTAATAAGATAATTACTGCATCATCTTTGTGTCATAATTAAATTAAATTATTTGATGTCTAAAAATTACAAATAAAATACCATCATGTAGGAAATCTTTTTAGCTTTCTAATGAATATTTACAATCGAATTTATCTTATGTATAACCCTATATTAAAAATGATTTACTTATTAAACTTTGATTTTAACTATTTTAACCCTTCTTTAAATAAATTAATAATAAATGTCCTAATCTAATCCAAGTGGGCCTAAATGGTCATATTTTATTCCTAAGTTTGTTTTTGGTCGAATTACACTTGTCCAATAGAATTAGGACATGTGTTAGGGTAATATTAATATCACATTTACCCTTAGTTACCCTATTTACTATTAACCGCGGTAAAAATAGTAAAAAGTTACTATTCACCAAAAAAATTATTTTCATCTCATTGAACCACATTTTAGTCCTTGATATTAACCGTGTCTCTCGGATTTTTGAAATTCCATTCACAGAAGCGGTAAAATTAAGTTTTATGCAAAATTCAGTTTTTAACCTACCACTTAGTGGTTTCACTATTCATCAAAAATTGAAAGTTTTCAGAAAAATACCAAAATTTCACCCTAGGCTAATTTCGATATTCTGAGTCCAAAAATGAAGTCCATTTTGAAAAATAAAATTTATAAAATTTCAAAAAGTGGTTATTACTATTCATAACGGCTAGTTTTAATAGCATATTGTTGTTTAGTGAAACTCGGTATTGCGTACGACGCAAGCTATCGAGGAAGGTCGCGATTGCGTGTAAAGCAAGCCAAGCAAGTGTTGTGTAGAAAAAGATTCCTTTGATGATAACATAAAAGTCTCGGGTGTTACAATAACAGTCGATGGATGATGATGATCCATAAATTTCATCAATTAAAACTAATGATATGGATGAAATGAAAAAAAAAGTTACCCCAACCAATAATAAAGATGAAATCACCCTTGGAGTGTTGAACATCATAAATAAATGATAAAATAATGATTTTAAGAAGATAAAGTAAATCATCCTAGATTGATTTTAAGAAGAATAAAATAATTTCAGACACCATAATCATGGAGAAAATTTTCACAGTATCCAAGCAATGGAAATTTTGATAGATGAATTATTCTCATATTCATCAGTAAAGGATTGTTTTGGAACTATTAGAAATAGTCGAAACATGTTGACTAAACCAATCCAAGATGAAATTGCATCAAATTATGAAGAAAACTACTATAGGAATGGTTAATCGTAAAGTACATAAACTCGATAAAGGCTTGATCTGGTAAAAAAATCATAGAAAATGAATGTCCACCAATTCATACAAATAGTATAGTGATGGATGATATTAAAAAAGGTTATGGATAATATTGAGAAAAGGTCAGAATAATCCATGTGAGAGTAAAACATCTGGAATGAAATTAATATAATTAAAGGTTATGGATAATATTGAGAAAAGGTCAGAATAATACATGTGAGGGTAAGAAATCTAGGATGAAATTGATATAATTAAATATCACACATGGAATTGAGTTATGAAACTTACATGCACAAAAACACGAGATGTTGCAGAGCAAATTTGGCCATTTGTTTAGAAAAAACCGAACACATCCCATTTAACCACTATTTGTATGGAATAAGCATTCTAAATCCTAGATAAGTTTGAAATATAGGTACTTACCCTTGTCAATATCAACATCTTGAAACATAATAAGTTGGATCTTTCTTCCAAGATCTAGTGAAACAGGCTTCTATTGAACATTGAATTTACAAAAAATGCAAATGCTTATGAAGTGACATCAAAGAATGCAATCATCATGTTAGAAATATTTGAAAGAACTTAACCACTTGATTTGACCAGAGCACACAACGCACACATTATTTTACCAGAGAACACTTAAAGCATTAAGAAAATATATTTTGGATAGGAAAAATACTTTATAAATACAAACAGGAATAAGTTCTATAAGTAGTTTTTGGAAATTTTTGTCAAATAGATCCTTACCCTTTTCATCCATACATGGCATTTTCATCTTGTTCAAATTCAATACATTGATATCCCAAGTTTTATATAGCATCTTGAAACAAATACTGAAATTATTAAAAAAGTTTCTATGATGTGTCAAATTTATAAAAGTACAATTTTACACAATACCTATGGATTTATGTACCACATAATCATAAGGGGTAGGGGTAGTTTCAGCTACGTGGTTGTATTTAACGATCCTTAGTAGGCCCCAAATGCCTCTCCACTTTCAACATGGCAGGTACTGCCCCCGCTATCCATAAACAATGACTATAACACAAATCAAAGATAAAACATAAACAATGATGTGATGAAAGTAATAATCATTATCAATAATAATGTAGTTATTAGAAGAATGTGAAAAAATGCATTATGGGATAACAAAGCTGCAAAAAAGCATTCTAAATTGTTGATTTTTTTTAACCAACTCAAATTTGTTATCATTATAAACATGCTTCATTTCACACAGAGCACACTTCATTTGACCAGAGCATGCTTGAAGTAGTAAGAAAATATATTTTGGGTAGGAAACATACCTCATAAATACAAATAGGAATAAGTGCTGTAAGAAGTTTTCAGAAAGTTTTGTCAAACTAACCCTTAAATTCTTCATCCATACATGGCATTGTAATATTTTTCAAATTAAATTTATTGATATCCTTAGTTTTAAATAGAATCTTGAAAAAAAATCCTGAAATTATGAAAAACAAAATCTATGAAATGTGAACTTTTGAGAAGTGTAATTTTACTCAATAGTTGTGGATTAATTTTCCACATAATAATAAGGGTTAGGGGAAATTCCACCCACAAGGTTGTATTTAACGATCCTTAGTAGGCCCTGAATGCCTCTCCACTTGAAACATGGAATGTACTGTCCCCTGACATCCAAAAATAATGACCGAAATAAAAATCAAAGATAAAACCTAAATGATGATTCCATGAAAGTATTAATCATTATGAAGAATAATGCAGTTATTAGAATAAAGTAATATGTTCTATGAATGAATGATTAAAGTTCAAAAACCTTTAGCAGGAAAAAAACAGGTTTAAAAAGAGAATCAAGTGGGTTGTTCCTGGTGTCTTAATCTTGATACAACACACTTTGTGTCGTCTAAGAAGAGGAAGAGATAATATTTTCAAGTAATAAAAGTTTGATATTATCACAAATCAATGTCAAAATGCATACTATATGTTGATCAATTACAATACATGAATAAATAAATATTTACACCAATATGATACATTATATAATCTAATAACTTGCAAAATCCCAAGGTTCTTAATATCTTCACTAATTGCTGCTCTTAAATTGTTTAAAGAAAAGTTCATTATAATCCAGAAATATGAAGTAAAATGGAAGCATGTAGGAGTCTTTTCCTTTAGAAGGGATGATTGAACTTGGAATTCAATACAAACATAAAATATCCAATATGAAAACAATATAAACAGCCTGTTATTATGAACCTTTGCATCATCCATGAAAAATTCCTTTACATTATGGTTTTGGTCATTCTTGTGGTTTCCATCCTCTTTCGCATTATAAATGTATCATTATAATTTGAAGGATAATATGATAACATAATTGTTACAGAGAGGTTGGTCTATAGGATGTTTGAATAATATATAGGTGATGGTAAGGTGGTACATGAGGAGGTTGTCAGGCATCGTAAACACTGGTTGTCACTATAGCTGGTAATAGAAGATATTGCGGGAGGTGAACCAAGGAGAACATGAGTGAAATAAAATTTTATGAAAAATGTATCTTATTTTCTCAATTTTTATTTTCTTCATATCAAAATCAGATGAATATCCATTTTGAATATCCTTTTTAAGATACTTAAATCCAAATTTGTGGTGAATTTTTTGGTTCCAGAGGAATCTTCATCATCAAAATCTTATAGTGAATATTTTTACAATAAACATAATAATAGTTTAAATGGTTATTTATTCTATAATTTAATTCAAATCATAGAAAATTTTATATTTTAGTTTTATTTCACATTGAAAAAATCTTAAATTTTTAATTAATATATCATATCCTAGTGTAATAGTGAAATAGTAGTGTATTGATTTACAATTTTCAATTAATATTTATACAACCAAAGAAAAAAAGTGTAGAAGCTTAAATTAAAATAAAATTGTATTAAAATGTGCAGTATATAAATCCTTCACCAAATGTTATTACATATATCACAACATAAATAGTGAATTACAATTACATATAACAGTGGAACCTGTAAATTAAGATAGTGGTGCCCACTACATGATTTTACCTTCCAATTATCATAACATATAGAATTTTTAGTACATGTAACTGGACCAATGCTTGCATCCAATATATTGATTTCATTCAATAATGAAGGGTAGCTTCCTGAAAATGTAAACCATAAATCATGAGGAATTTTTTTGAGTGGGAATAATATCAAGTTATTTTTTCTATCATTATTTTATAGGGTGTAAATTTTAAAAAAAGTAAAGAGAATGATTCTCAAGAAGGATAACTATAGATTGAATGCCATAAAATGTTAAATTTTGAATAATATCATCACCGCAACCAAGAAATTTGACAAGTTGTGGCTAATTGTAATTCATGGACTATAACACAACAATACATGGAGGATAAAGCCCTGACCACCCAAACCATGGATCAAGTGTTGGAAGGGATTTTGACATTTATCTATCAACATCACATCATTTAAAATTTATCTCATAATCAGGATGCAATATCATCTCCCTTGATATTCAAAACCTCTGCCATAAATAGAAAATAGTTCAAAAAATTTATAATCATAAGGAATTAATATGAATATAAAATCAACCACTACCATGTCAACTGAACAATTCATAGCCTTAGCAGTTATATCTGAGGATTTTAATTTAGACATTAGTTTATAAATAATGGAAAATGTTTCATTGAATGAAAAAAACCTGATATTGGAGAATAATGGTATTTTTGTCAAAGATAATTGTCTTTTGGATGGTAAAATTGAATCCCTCAGTCACTTTCCATCAGGAACAACAAATATAGGTCATCCTCTACCTGTTATGGTTGGTAAGATTGAAGGATAATTGAATTTACATAGCCCATCTATTCCATTGATATGATTGACATCATTGCTCGTTGACAAAAAAACAGCAGTGCATCATTGGAAGAAAATGAATGTAAATAAATCAAAAGAAGAATATAAATAAAATGATTGAAAGGAAAATTATAAATTTGTTTTCTATCTTATAAAATAGTTTCATTTAATATATGCTATATTTTTTCCTCACAAAAGAATATGGGTGTCTTGAAATGAATTTAAAAGAAATGATGATACCTTTATAACCTTGAGATGAGTAGATCTCAAGAAGTTTCATGTCGTTTAAGAATATGGATCAAGTGTTGAAATGGAATTGGAAATTTATCTGTCATGCCAGTTATAATTTCTTTGGTAATCAGGCTGTAATATCATCTACTTGGAGATTCAAAAACCCTTCCATAAGAAGAAAACATCTCAAAAAAATTCTTAAATTAGAAGAAAATAATATGCATATAAATTCAATAATTATGATGTCACTATTGAAACGGAATATAAAAATGAAAACATGAATCACTATTGAACGACAAGGCAGAATTTAGTGTACAAAATTTGTAATCAACTAACAAAGATATGAACCAAGGAGAAACCAAGTGAACTGGTTGAGTAGAAGAGTGTGTAATTTAGAGAAAAATGGAGAAGTTGGTGGTGGTTGATTTACGAGTTACCATATCAGAGGTAGAAGAAGGAAGTAATCATTTATTTGGAAAAATTGATGGAAGTGTTAAATTGATGAGCAGAGAACATAAATTATTTATAATAGAAAACATAAATTAAATTACACGTGAAATGAAACACTATTATAAAAATCAGTAATAAATAATATATACAATATATAGGAGAGGAACATAAATATTTTTGTATATACAGTCCACTAAATCAATCCAGTTAGGCATACCTAAACCGCAACACGTTTTGATATGCTTGTACAAAAAGTGTGAACCCTGAAAAAGATAATATGTGAATAATTATTCTCACGAACAGAAATAGTTATTGTAATTGATTAATTTGAAGAATATTTTTACTATTATGACATAATAAAAATTCTTAATCAAATGGAAGTACTAAAAATTTAACAGAAGATACAAAAAACTAAAGAATGTTTGAAGATGAAAAAACCTTATACGGAGGAATGGTTAATGGAGAGAAGGAATGTGAACGGAGGAAGGGAGCCAAAGTGCAGTGAACGGAGGTAGGTAGGTAGGAGTGATGAAGGCAGTAGTGGTGAACAAAGAGTCAAAGTAATGGTCAAGAGTGATGGAGACGGGGAGTTGGATTTTTGCGAACGGAGATGGAGATAAGGATGCGAGGAGATGAGGACTGTCGGATATGGGGAGTAGGAGGAGATGGATATGAAGATTCAAGAGTGTCGTAGATGGGTAGCCGAAGAGTGGTGTCCATATATGGAGATCCATAGGTGGGAGCGAAGATGATCCAGAAACCCTAAGACATAGAGAGGGAAATTGCGAGGTGGAGAGGATAGATATCGAGTGAAATTGGGTGGCGAGGGAATATAAAGATGAGGAGATGAGGAGTTCCGAAGGTGGGGAGAATGAGGAGACAAACATGAGGATCTAGGAGTGTTGGATATGGGGATCTGAAGGGTGGTGTCTATAGATGGAGTGACAGAGGCGGTAGCGGAGATGAGGCAGAAACCCTGGGATAGGGAGATGGAAATCACAAGATGGAGAGGATAGGTGTTGAGGGAGTGAAATTGTGCGGAGAGGGAATATTAAAGAGAGTCACTGAAAAAGTGACACGTGGTGGAAAAATGTCAACTTTAGTAAATATATAGATATAGATATAGATATAGATATAGATATAAATACTAAACTTTTGATACATTATCATGATTTTGGATAGATTATTTTGTTTTAAAAAACCCAAAATCATGATAATGTATTATGATTTTTAGTATATTAATTTTTTAAAAGATCATGTGATAAAATATTTAATGATATGACTAATGATATTAATATTAGATGTTTATTATAAATTTATTCATGGCTTTGTGTCATGCGGTGATAGTTGTAATCGAAATATTATATTTAATAATATTAATATTATATGATAGTATTGTTAATTTAGATGTGAAAACCCCACCATTGGTGGTGTGGTGGTAAGGGTTTGGGGGGTGAGGGGCAGGTCACGGGGTCAACTCCCTAGGCTTGTAATTTAATGAAATTTTCTTCCTTGCATCGTCTGCCTCTTTCACAGTTGTACCAAATTTTTTATATGATTAAATTGAGTAAAATTAAAAACAGAAATAAGTAGATTGTGTTTGGAAAGGATATGGGTGGGGTGGGATGGCGTGAGTGGAGAGAGATAAAATTATGTGGGCATAGAATTAATAAAAATATAAAGTGAGGGTGTGTGGTATGTGGTATGTGATTAAATTAAATAAAGGTAAAGAATAAAACTTGAATTGTGTGTGGTGTACATGTAAGGATGGCATGGTATGGTGTGTGAAAAGTCGTTGAGTGGAGATAGAAAATGAGGGTGTGTGTGGAATAAAAAATAAAAATGAAATAAAAAAATTTAAATATAGTAAATATGGGCCAGATTGTTTTGAAAACAAAGTACATAAATTTAAAAAAAGACTAGGTTTCGGTGTTTTCTTTCTTAGAGGGTTTTTTAAAAAATAATTTAAAAGTTAAGGTTTTTTTATTTAAATGTAGTCTAATACTCGTATCATTTAAAAATAGAAATTCAATGTGAAAATATTTCATTTTACTTAGATGATTGATTCAATTTATGATTACATACTCATAATTTTGCCATGTAAATTTTCAAAAACAAATTTAATTAAAAAATTGCAATGATTTTAAATATTAATTTATGATTAAAATTCAGGATGGAAATTTACATTAACGAGTAAAAATATTTACACAAAATTTAAATTTTTATGGAAACTTCAAAAATCCCAATAGAAATTGTTATTGAAAATTCACGATTAAAATTTTAAGTTTTCTGTGACAACATTTATTTTAGATTTAATTTTTAGTGAAAACTTTTTAAATTTCAATAATAATTTTCAATTAAAATTCATAATTAAAAATTACATCAAAAAACAACAATTAATCCTTTGAACATTTAAATGAATAAATAAATAAACTCATTATCATTTTATTTGAATTCACTATGAATCAAAATCGAGTTCTTATAAACACTAGATGCTCCGATTTCCCTTCTTGAGTATTATATCCCTAAACCCAATACCTTAACTAGTTCCTTGTTTATATACATAATAATATAAATATCCATAAAAAAAATTATATGTCAATATATATTTTTTGAAATTAATATAGATTTTTATGTCTTATTACATTGAAATTATTATATATATTTTATTACCATGCATATAAAATCATTATATATATACACACACACACATACATATATATACACATACTTTATGCATGCATATAATATTAAAAATGCCAACGAGCCCATACCCTAGTGGTAAGGGCTCCTACTTGGCATCCAAGAGACCCGGGTTCAAAACCGGGTGGAGGCAAATTTTCGGGGGTACTGTAGTAGTCGTTGTAGCAGTTACTGTTTGGTACTGTAGTAGCCGAAACTATTCACCTGATTTGGGCCTTTGGGCCACCGATTTGGGCCTACGGGTCTCTAGGGTCTTCGAGCCATAAAAGGCCTTCGGGCCATAGGGTCTTCGGGTCACATAGACCATGGAGTAGCCCAGTTCACACAGAACAGGCCCCATAAGAGGATCAGAGCAACAGGAGTAGCAGCCACCAGATGCAGAGCTAACCAGATTGGAAGAATGAGAGGGTATGGCAGCCGCCATCGGGACCAGGCACCGTACAGCTTTGTATGGGGCAATGCTAGCCGATCAGTAATGCAAGGTGGGGAGCTAGGTGATCAATGATGCAGAAAGCTGGGGAGGGGCAGTTCAAGTGGGATGGGCCTACAGGTCATGTATTGGGCATGGTATGCCTCTGGGCCTTTGGGTCATGTATTGCGGGTTTGTCGGGCCTTGTGCCTTGGGCCAATGGGTCATGTACGGGTTCCCCTTAAACCCTTAAAAGTGGGATTATCCATAATAAAAAAAGGCCTTCGGGCCATTCAGGAAAAAAAATAATATTAAAAATTATATCAAGATATAAATTTAATGTGAAAATACTTCAATGTCCTTAGACAGTTAGAGTATTCATTTATGATTACATTCAGATAATTTTGTTGTGTAAATTTTCAAAAAAAAATTACAAAATTGTAATAATTTTCAATATAAATTTACAATTAAAATTCATAGTAGAAATTTATATTAACTGGTGAAAATCTTTACACAAAACTAAAATTTCAATGGAAACTTCAAAAATCCCAATAGATTTTTTAATGAAAATCCACAATAAAAATTTCAAGTTATTAGTGAATTTTTTTATTCAAAATTTAATTTCAAATTAAAATGTTCAAAATTTCGACAATAATTTTCAATTTAAATTCACAATTAATTTTTTTTTTGTTTTATAGTGAAAATTTATACTCGAAATTTTTTTTCTAATCAAAACTTTTAAAATTTTAATAAAAATTTGTCAATGAAAATTTCTAGTTATCAGTGAAAATTTCTATTCAAATTTTAAGTTCCAATAGAAACTTCTAAAATTCCAATATAAATTTTTAATGTAAATCCATAGTGAAAATTTAAAGTTACAAGTGATAATGGAAACTTCTAAATTTTCAATATATATTTTCAATGAAAATTCATAGTCAAATTTTCAATTGTTTATATAAAATCAAACATCAATTTTAAGTTTTGGTGAAAATTTTCAAAATTAAATTGAAATTATAAATAAAAAAAGCATACTATAAATTTACAATTATCCATATGTAATGACCCAAGCCTTTATGTGTCAGTGTTTTGGGTTTTATATGCCCATATGCAGTAGAAAAAAAAAACACAAAACTCATGCCAAAATTGGCTGAGAGTGAAATCAATAAGATGAAATAATAAAACCATAAAACAAGAAAACCTTGTTGTTTAAGATTTTGATCTTCATTGGTAGTAATTTTGATCAAGTTATCTCAACATCTACCAATGGTTTCCTACCTCTGACAGTATCCACCAACCATTGGAATCACTAAACTCTTCAACAAGACCTTTTCCTTGCAACAGTATGCTAGCACCTCCTCCTTGAAGGCAAATGGAGAGAAGAGAATTAAAGAGATAGAGCTTTAGCTACCTGAGTAAAACTTGTCTGTCATAAAAGAGGTCCATAAATCTCCATTTTATAGGCCTCTTTCATTGAATGAGGGATCCTCATGGAGTTTTAATGTTCTATATGTTATGAAACAGGAAAACCATTTGGCTTCTACCTTGTTTATCAATCAAATTGTTAAACTCCTTTAACAATCAGTATTTTATCTACACATCATCCTATGATGTGTCAATTGAAATGAATATGCCCTAAATTCATGTGATGTCTTATAGTATGATATGGTGTGTCGCAGAGTACAACATAAATATGGTAAAAGGCTTATATTTAAGCCTTATGATATATTGTATTTTGTAACATAGAGATGTTGTATGTAGGTTGATTGGGCATGTCGCAATGTTCAAAAAAATAATCATAATGCCATGAATCATATAGAATGATTCATTTGGAACTACTACAGATAGCCTAAGGAATCCAAACGTTAAGGATTTAACATTCAAATCACTTACACTTCAGCTATCATTGAAGGACATGGGAGAGTTGATGTCTAAGGGTTACATGAGAAGTAAATGTGTGGGATTAGAAGCATCCTCGTATCCTATATAAAGGTGGTCAGGTCATAGATTTTTTTTTGGTATTGTGGTACATAATGGATGTCGGCAGACTAGATATTTTAAAATTTTCATCATCAGAGCGACATAATTTCACCGTCTCTAGTGATTCGAGCCCCGGTAAAGGTCTGAGAATTTCACATGAATTTATTTAAGCATAAAAATTAACAAATAATTACCTTGTTCAAATAGAAGGAATTTTCAACAACAGATCTTATTTGATGATCCTTGGTTAAAGGATCCAAGGATAAATCCCTTAAGATCATCCACACATGATTTAAGAGTTTTCAATAACATCGATCATCAAATTCTGGGTGCTAGCACGAAGCTCCGATGAATCCTTCGATGTCGTGACAATCACCACTACTCTGTTTTTTCAATCCATGAAGGTGTTCCTAGATCAAATACTTCGATGAAGACTTTATCTCACTAGGATGCAGGAAGAGGAGATAGAGAGACACTCATATGTTGTGCGATGAATAGTTAATTGCATGTGAGCCTCTCTTCTTTATATAGTGAAATATATATTGTAGCATCCCCCGATCCGACACTATCTCACATGGCCAAATCAGGTTGGTTACAAGACCTCAAGCACGCCTCCCTGTATTCCAGAAGCTTCTGACTAGCAGCGGGGGTGTGATATGTATAGTGGGGAAACTATAACCCCTGTTATAGAGTAAAATATAGAGGAATAATCCAAAATAATAAATATCAAAGTAAGGAAAATGTAGAGGAAACAACATTTCATATAACTGGAAAGCAAAAAAGAAGAACCAAATAATTCAAATAATAAACCTTGTAATGACATACTGAGATGTATCAAAATGTCAAACTGAAAACAATACAAATAAAGAAATCAACTAACACAAAATAATCCCAAAAGAATCCAATCTTGAACCCCATGTCGGACCCATCTCCAAACTCTATCACATCTAGAAAGCAATAAATCAACAACAAATTCCCTTTCCCTTGTCCAAACTTTCATCCATGTAATCTGCTTGAGTACTAAATGATGACCTAAATAGGGTGTGAGTATAACTCAGTAGGTCAACACCACTATGTCTAAATATAACCAGTCTGATAATAAGAAGTTGTAATAATATGATAAACAAGAGTATTAATTAAATAAGTAACACAAATACATATATCAACCTACTTTGACACCATGCTAGAATGTCTTTGAGAATGTAGCACAACCATGTCGACCAATAACCATATATCCATGGAAAAATCACACCAATAATCATACACATGGAATAATCACACAAATCTAGGCCAACCCCACTATATAACCATTTCAACATGGTACTAGGCGGAACCCACTCAATATAAGCATTACACCATGGGATTGGGTAAAGCCCGCTCAATATAAGCATTACAACATGAGACTGGGAACAACCCGCTCAATATAAACATTATAGCATGAGACTGGGCAGAACCCACTCAATATAAGAATTACAACATGAGACTGGGAAGATCCTACTCAATATAATCATTACACTATGAGACTGGGAAAATCCTGTTCAATATATGCATTATAGAACGTCGGCACAAGAAGTCATAATAACAAGGATATCACAGTATCACATCATAAGACTTAATGGTTAATTATGAAAATTACCATTTGTCTTTTCAATAACATTTTCATTTATATCTCAAATGATCACCAGTCATATTAATAAGCAATAATCCATTACCTAGGGATTCTATATCAAGCAATCACCTAAGATATTTTGTTACGCTAAACACACTTTAATCCATTAGCCAGTTCAATTTTAATCAAGGGTTTGCTCACCCAACGGATAACCAAAAGTCAGGTCATAATCAACTGGATCCAAAAGTGATCCAAGGTATAATCCAATCCATTATATAAATAAATTAATGCACACGTTATGTTGGCACAATCACAATATTGTACATACTTGACAATTATCAAACCATAGGGTTAAGGTTTAGACACCCTACCTTTATCCGAAGATCAACACAACGTTTCCACGTCAAACGCCAAAAAGGATGATGGTGAAATAGATTGAAAAAAGAACCTAGATCAAACCAGGTCAATATAAACATGGTTCCATAGCAGAGATCAAAAGAAAACACCTCTTAAAAGGGAGAACGAGGAAAGGGGAAGAAGACCAAAGCAAAGTGACCTACTAGGGATCAAACACCAAACTATGACGTCTGGAGGTGATGAAATCACCTTAGAATTTCCAGGAGTTTCCTAGGGATTGAGAGGAGGGGCTACAATAAAGGAATAAAAAATAAATCATCTGCACTTCCCACTTAAAACCGCTGCTTGTGATAAATACACGACATGTAATCAAATTACATGTCGTGTATTTATTTTTAATGGGATATGCAAAAAAAACTCATCACCTCAGATAAATACTTAAATCGATCGATATTTACATGAAATGAATTAGGTTTATGAAGTGTAACCACTCCACATAATGAACCAGTTTATTACATGTGGTTGGTGGTAGTTATACGCCATGTAACATGCACACAACATGTAAATGTCCTATAGACAATTTTCATCCTAGTTTCAACATAAGGACCTGAACCACCTCCAAATCCTTTAAAATCATGGAAAAACCCTCATAAACGCATATAAAATGTTTATACTTGGGATCCATTAATTCAAAAAAAACATACATCCCTGAAATTTAGGTCATTTTCACCAACAAAGGCTCTCCATCTTCGAACAAGACTCCGCCACCAAGGTCCAATGAAAAACTCAAAAAGAGATCACTACGGGAAAAATGGGTATTTGCGACGGGTTATTTGCGACGGGGATAAATCTCGTCGCAAATAGCCCCGTTAAAAACTTATTTGCGACGGGGGTATTTGTCCGTCACAAATAAGTATCCTTTTGCGACGGGATTGCTTTCCCCGTCGCAAAAGCACTGGCGCGCTTTGTGCGCCAAATCGCGGGAAACATATTTGCGACGGGCGGTTATTGCCCGTCGCAAATAACCGGCGGCGATAAAAGGTATTTGCGACGGGAATATTCCCCCGTCGCAAATAGTATGTCGACAGGTGGTTATTTGCGACGGGACCCGTCGCAAATAACTATTTAACCGTTGACCGTAATAAATGATGGCTAAGGTATTTGCGACGGGTACCGTCGCAAATAATACTATTGGCGACGGGATACCCGTCGCAAATGGACCCGTCGCAAATAATCTAACCTATAAATACCCCCATCCGTTTTTTTCAATTCATTCTCAAATTCCATCTTCTCCTTCTCTCAAAATTCTATTTCTAGAGTTTAGTGTTTCTCAAGTTTAATTTTTTTCTCCGGAGTAGATATTGCAGTTTTCAAGAACGATCAGAGATCAACCTCAGATCAATTTTCAAGGTATTTATGTTCATTTTAATTTAATATTTATTTTAAATTTTTTATTAGTTTCAATTATTCTTAATTAGTTGTAATTTAATTATGTTTACATTGTTTTGTTAATAAATTTAAATTATTAGTATTGTTCATAGTTAATTGTAATTAGGAATAATTAGTAATAATTTTCAATAATTAAGAATAAATATTAATAATTAGTAATAAATACCGATAATTAGGAATAATAACATTATTACATTATTAGTATATTTTATTATTAATATTAAAATAATATAATTTTTATATTATATACAATTCTCCTTTCATCTGTGTGTTTTTTGTCTCCACATGTATTATTTGTATGTGGAGACAGAAAACACACAGATGAAAGGAGAATTGTATATAATATAGAAAATTATATTAATTTAATATTAATAATAAAATATACTAATAATGTTATTATTCCTAATTATTGGTAATTATTCATATAATTACTAATAATTAGGAATAATTACTAATAATTAGCAATAATTTGGAATAATTAGTAATAATTAGTAATAATTACCAATAATTAGTAATAATTACCAATAATTAGTAATACTTAACAATAATTAGAAATAATTACCAATAATTAGGAATAATTACCAATAATTATCAATAATTACCGGTAAATAGTAATAATTTGTAATAATTAGGAATAATTACCAATAATTAGTAATAATTAGTAATAATTATTTATAATTAGTAATAATTACCAATAATTAGTAATAATTAGTAATAATTAGTAATAATTAGTAATAATTAGTAATAATTAGTAATAATTAGTAATAATTAGTAATAATTAGTAATAATTAGTAATAATTAGTAATAATTACTAATAATTAGTAATAATTAGTAATAATTAGTAATAATTAGTAATAATTACTAATAATTAGTAATAATTTGGAATAATTACCAATAATTACCGGTAAATAGTAATAATTAGTAATAATTAGTAATAATTAGTAATAATTACCAATAATTAGTAATAATTAGTAATAATTACCAATAATTATTTATAATTAGTAATAATTACCAATAATTAGTAATAATTAGTAATAATTACCAATAATTAGTAATAATTAGTAATAATTAGTAATAATTAGTAATAATTAGTAATAATTAGTAATATTTAGTAATAATTACCAATAATTAGTAATAATTACCAATAATTAGTAATAATTACCAATAATTACCAATAATTACCAATAATTACCAATAATTACCAATAATTACCAATAATTACCAATAATTACCAATAATTACCAATAATTAGTAATAATTACCAATAATTAGTAATAATTACCAATAATTACCAATAATTACCAATAATTCGTAATAATTAACAATAATTACCAATAATTAGTAATAATTAACAATAATTAGTAATAATTAACAATAATTAGTAATAATTAACAATAATTAGTAATAATTAGTAATAATTACCAATAATTAGTAATAATTACCAATAATTAGTAATAATTACCAATAATTAGGAATAATTACCAATAATTACCCATAATTACCGATAATTACCAATAATTATAAATAATTACAAATAATTAGGAAAAATTAGGAATAATTACCAATAATTAGGAATAATTCCCAATAATTGGTAATAATTAGTAATAATTAGTAATAATTACCAATAATTACCAATAATTAGTAATAATTACCAATAATTAGTAATAATTAGTAATAATTAGGAATAATTAGTAATAATTACCAATAATTAGTAATAATTAACAATAATTAGTAATAATTAACAATAATTAGTAATAATTACCAATAATTAGTAATAATTACCAATAATTAGTAATAATTACCAATAATTAGTAATAATTACCAACAATTAGTAATAATTAGTAATAATTAACAATAATTAGTAATAATTAACAATAATTACCGATAATTACCAATAATTAGTAATAATTACCAATAATTAGTAATAATGAACAATAATTACCGATAATTACCAATAATTAGTAATAATTACCAATAATTAGTAATAATTACCAATAATTAGTAATAATTACCAATAATTAGTAATAATTAGTAATAATTAGTAATAATTACCAATAATTAGTAATAATTAGTAATAATTAGTATTAATTAACAATAATTACCCATAATTACCAATAATTACCGATAATTACCAATAATTAGTAATAATTAGTAATAATTAGTAATAATTACCAATAATTAGTAATAATTACCGATAATTGGTAATAATTACCAATAATTAGTAATAATTACCAATAATTAGTAATAATTACCAATAATTAGTAATAATTAGTAATAATTACCAATAATTAGTAATAATTACCAATAATTTGGAATAATTACCAAAAATTAGTAATAATTAGTAATAATTACCAATAATTACCAATAATTACCAATAATTAGTAATAATTACCAATAATTAGTAATAATTAGTAATAATTAGGAATAATTAGTAATAATTACCAATAATTAGTAATAATTAACAATAATTAGTAATAATTACCAATAATTAGTAATAATTAACAATAATTAGTAATAATTACCAATAATTAGTAATAATTACCAATAATTAGTAATAATTACCAATAATTAGTAATAATTAGTAATAATTAACAATAATTAGTAATAATTAACAATAATTACCGATAATTACCAATAATTAGTAATAATTACCAATAATTAGTAATAATTACCAATAATTAGTAATAATTAGTAATAATTAGTAATAATTACCAATAATTAGTAATAATTAGTAATAATTAGTAATAATTACCAATAATTAGTAATAATTAGTAATAATTAGTAATAATTAGTAATAATTAGTATTAATTAACAATAATTACCCATAATTGCCAATAATTACCGATAATTACCAATAATTAGTAATAATTAGTAATAATTAGTAATAATTAGTAATAATTACCAATAATTAGTAATAATTACCAATAATTAGTAATAATTACCAATAATTAGTAATAATTACCAATAATTAGTAATAATTACCAATAATTAGTAATAATTAGTAATAATTAATAATAATTACCAATAATTAGTATTAATTACCAATAATTACTAATAATTACCAATAATTAGTAATAATTAGTAACAATTACCAATAATTACTAATAATTAGTAATAATTAGTAATAATTACCAATAATTAGTAATAATTAACAATAATTAGTAATAATTAACAATAATTAGTAATAATTACCAATAATTAGTAATAATTACCAATAATTAGTAATAATTAGTAATAATTACCAATAATTACCAATAATTAGTAATAATTAACAATAATTAGTAATAATTATCAATAATTATCCATAATTACCGATAATTACCAATAATTAGAAATAATTACCGATAATTACCAATAATTAGTAATAATTACCAATAATTAGTAATAATTAGTAATAATTAACAATAATTAGTAATAATTAGCAATAATTACCGATAATTACCAATAATTACCGATAATTACCAATAATTAGTAATAATTACCAATAATTAGTAATAATTAGTAATAATTTGTAATAATTACCAATAATTAGTAATAATTAGTAATAATTAGTAATAATTACCAATAATTAGTAATAATTACCAATAATTAGTAATAATTACCAATAATTAGTAATAATTACCAATAATTAGTAATAATTACTAATAATATCAGTACTATGAAAATAATAAAAAATTTATATAATATTAAAATTATCAATATTTGTAACAGGTTTTGCTTTATTGTCAACATATTTAATTCTTAAAGGGTCAATTTTTAGGTCTATCTCAATAAAAATTTTGCGTCAGTCGTGTATGATGTAAACTCTATAATTATCCTACCTTGAGTTTTTTTTCTAACAAATTATTCAAAATCAGTAATACTTTTATATTTTATAGAAAAACATGGAACAACGATGTCGTCAGCAATCATTATTAGGTGACCGCATATGGATAAATCAACATAGAAATCCAAACGGTTCTGGTTCAAATCCAGTATATGTAGAGGGTGTGGAGACTTTTTTATCATTTGCGGCATCAAATCCAGAATTTGTTTCAGAAGGAAAAATAAAATGCCCTTGCAGAAAATGTGCATTGAGAACGTTTGACACGTTTGACAAAGTGGGGGAACATATCTTGCGTTTTGGTTTTCAACCAGATTATGTTTTTTGGTATCAACACGGTGAACGCAGTTCCAGAGCAGGTGATACCAACTTGATTCTGGATCCATCCCGGTTTCAAGATGTAGTACATGATGTTGCAGGTTCATCTGTTCAATATACAGAAAATCCGGCTGATATAGCTTCAAATCCTGAGTTGGCACCGTCTAAATTTTATGAGTTGTTGAGGTCTGCTGAGGATGCATTATATCCTGGCTGCAAGATGAGCAAATTAGAAGCAGTTGCAAAATTTATGGCTATCAAATCTGATAACAGAATGTCAAACACCTGTTTTGACCAGATATTTTCTTTGCTTAAAACACTATTACCCGAAGGAAATGTTTTGCCTTCAAATTACTATGAGAGTAAGAGGCTGGTTCGAAATTTGGGACTTACTTGTCAGAAGATTCATGCATGTTCAAATGACTTCATTTTATATTCTAGGGAAAATGAGTCGTTGGATAGTTGTCCCACATGTGGGCAACTGAGATATAAATAAGAACAACATGGGAAGTCTGGTTTGATTCCTGTAAAACAGTTGAGATATTTTCCACTTACATCCAGACTTCAGCGTTTATTCATGTCTAAGAATACAGCAACAATGATGTCATGGCATAAAGAGAATATTTCAACCGATAAAAGCTTGAATCATCCAGCCGATGGTGATTCATGGAAACATTTTGATAGAGTGCATCCATCCTTTGCTTTAGAAGCTAGAAATGTTCTACTGGGCCTTTCCACTGATGGTTTCTGTCCGTTTGGATCTTATGGTATTCAATATTCATGTTGGCCTATTTTTTTAACTTCGTACAATTTACCTCCATGGATGTTGATGAAAGAGCCATATATCTTTTTGACTTTACTAATTCCAGGACATCCGAAGAAAAATATTGATGTTTATTTGAAACCATTGATTGATGAATTAAATTTATTGTGGAGTACTGGTGTCAGTACATATGATGTTGCAACGAAACAGAATTTCATACTGAGAGCAGCATTGATGTGGACAATTAGTGACTTCCCAGCTTATGGGATGTTATCTGGCTGGAGTACACATGGTCAGAAATCATGTCCTTACTGTATGGGAGAGAACAAAGCATTTATGCTCATTCATGGAAAGAAACCTTGTTATTTTTACTGTCATCGCAGATTTCTTCCAGCTGATCATCCTTTTTGCAGAAACAGATCTCATTTCAGAAAAGGAACAGTTGAAAGGGATGGAACTCCAAAAATGCTATCAGGTTCGGAGTTAAAATCAGTTGTATTTTCATTACCTCCCATCACTTTTGGTCCCACAATAAACCAACAGAAAATTTATGGTTTTGGGAAAGAACACAATTAGATTAAACGTAGAATATTTTGGGATTTGCCATATTGGTCTGATTTGTTGGTCCGACACATGTTAGATGTCATGCATATTGAGAAGAACTGTTTTGATAATTTGTTTCATACAGTTTTGGATACGCTAGGAAAGAGAAAAGACAATGTAAATGCACGTTTAGATCTTGCCCAAATTTGTAGGCGTCCAGAATTGGAACTGTTTGAGAATGTCAGAACAGAAAGGTTACTGAAACCAAAAGCAGCTTATACACTGTCTAAAGAAAACCGTTTATTATTTTTTCAGTGGATTGCAGATTTGAGACTTCCAGATGGTTGTGATTCCAATTTGGGTAGATGTGTAAAGAATGGTCATATTACTGGATTAAAAAGTCATGATTGTCATGTTATAATGGAAATACTTCTACCCATTGGATTAAGAGGTCTGTTGAATTCTGTGATTTGGGATTCCATAACAGACATGTCTCATTTTTTTCGGGAAATTTGTGCGGCTACAGCAGATTATGATACTCTAGGAAAACTTGAAAAAGATGTTGTTGTAATTATATGTAAACTGGAAAAAATATTTCCATCGTCTTTCTTCGACTCAATGGAACATTTGATGTTACATTTTCCATATGAAGCCAAATGTGGAGGTCCAGTACAGTTTCGATAGATGTACCCATTTGAAAGATGCATGCAAAAATTGAAAAGAAAAGTATGTAACAAAGCATCTGTTGAAGGATCTATTTTAGAAGCTTATTTGCAAGAGGAAATATCTTTTTTCTGCTCCCATTATTTTGAATCTGAGTATCCTTCAAAACACAACTGAATGGGACAGAACGAGAGTAATATTGGTGAAATCAACAATCAATTATCTGTTTTCAACCAGCCAGAGCTTGGTTTTGGTGGAGTTTATGAATGCTGGCTTTCAGATGATGAACATCATAGAGCTCATACGTATGTTCTGCTCAACTGTGAAGAGATGACATCAGTTGTACTGTAAGTGTTTATATCACTTATTCTATCATTTATGTTACAGTAAATAACTTTGGTTTTTATAGGTTGTATGATAATCATATCAAGAAACAAATTCCACAAATTACAGCAGCTGCTCTCGAAGAACGTCGACTGAAAAATTTCTCTCAGTGGTTTCAAAAAATGGTAACATAAATTCTTTATCTTTTAGCAACTCATTCAATGTATAGTTTACTATATTGATAATTATTTCACAAATTTTCAAGTGTCTCTACATGCTGATAAAATTGACAAATGACTGTGTGTATTGAGTAACCCACCTTCCAAACTTGTTAAAACTTATAATGCATATGTGGTGAATGGATTTCGATTTCACACACATGCATATGGGGAATCGAAAAAAATAATGAACAGTGGAGTTGGCTTGAGAGGATCTCATCATCGAGAAAATGAAGTTGACTTTTATGGCATAATTGATGAAATCATTGAACTCTGTTATCTTGGACAACATTACATAACCATGTTCAAATGTTGGTGGTTGGATACAGAGAGAGGCGTGCGTGTTCATCCGACTCATGGAATCAACGATATTAAATGTAAAAGTGTTCTCGTAGTAAATGAACCATTCTTATTGGCTCAACAGGAACATCAAGTTTATTACGCAAAGTACTGTGCTACATCAAGAGACTTGACTGATTGGTGGAGTGTAATAAAAATCAAAATTTGAGACAATCAGTTTAGTCAAAGTGAATGTGCTTTCACTGATGTGCAAAGAATTGAAATTTTTCAAGAGAGTACTCAAAATCAATCTTTTTTACAAAGAGACATGAGTATCGATGACGACACCCCACATTTAAGAGTCGGTGATGACGATGATGTTAATGATGTCACATATGAATTTGAAATGGTAAGAGATGAAGCAACTGTAACTCGAATGGATATCGATGATGTTGAGGAGGAATATGAAGATGACATTGACATATATGAAGATGATGATGAAGATGAACACTGATAGAATTCCATGGTATTTATATACAATCATAATATGTATATATGTATATATAATAGTAATTATAAACTATTTGCTAACAACATTAACATTTTCTGTTTCAGATGGATGACGCCACATTTCGTGAGTTGACGGATGTTGGCCTGCCTTTCGATGCGGATGAGTTGCTGGCAGATGACCCTCAGCCTGCAGGTGCTCCAGGGAGTACGCGGAGGGGGCGCAGTCTTGCACAATTGATGATTCCTGACCCCGTCCCCGAGCGACGTCCACGTCTTGGGTTTGATTCACGCACACGGAGGTGTGATAACCTGTGTGATAACCTGTGGATTTGACTAAGATTTCATTAATCTATTCACATAATAAATGTTTATTATTTTTACAGTTTTCTGCATATAGCAGTCAGACAGGGCAGCGCTATTTTGCTCAACTATTTCTCTCAGTCGTGGACCACATGGGAGCAGATTCCCATTGATGTGCAGCAAGCCATGTTCGGCCATTGGTTGGTACGTACGTAAATAAATAATTTTTATTTTGAATTTTTTTTCATTTCTAACTTGATATTTTGATTTATTTGTAGGGTTTATGGTATCCGATCGAGGATACCATGCGTGACGCCATCCACGAGGCATGGGAGGTGGCCATGCGCGATCGCCTTCATCAGTTTTTGCACAATTTAAGAAAAGCTGCCATGAAGAAAGTAGGAGTGTCAGATTTTGACGAGTCATGTAGAGCACACCAACCAGAGTACATTTCATCCCATGTATGGGATGGATTATGTGTGAACTGGTTGAGTGGTGCCTTTCAGAGGAGATCATCGGTGGGGAGGCAGAATCGGGGGAGATAGGAGGTGACTCATCGAGCTGGGAGTCGTTCTTTCAGTACTCATAGACAGCATCGGGTACGTACATTATTTATAAATATTTTATATAACTATAAATATTAACAGTTTATTTTTTATTCTTATAGGATGTCGAACACCCCGATATTACGGAGTACGACGTATATCGGAGGATGTATAGTGATCCTGCTACTGGGGAGCTCAGAGGTGATCGTCAGCATCACATCGTGGTTAGTATTATTTGTTTTCAAGTTTAAAAATTAACTGCATATAATATATTCACAATTTTAATTTTAAATTGCAACTACAGGAGTCATATGAGGCAGCAGCGTCACAAGACCAGCCTGAGAGTCAGACCGAGTCATCATATCAGACCACTGGCTGTCAGTTTGATGAGGCGGCATGGATGCAGGCCACCCAGTATGCCTTCGAGAAGGGCCGGGTAGTTGGTATCAGCTCTCAACTGACTCCCAGAGATTATTATGGCAGTGCTGCGATGTCGGCGTCCAGCTCGAGAGGAGCTCGTGCATCTTCTTCAGCTACACAGTATGAGGATCAGTTGCGATCTCAGACTGCACTGATAGAGAGTCTTCGACAGGAGTAGGAGCAGATGTGTCAGCAGTATGAGGAGGAGCGTCGACGCCAGCAGCAGCTATACGAGGAGCAGACGAGTCGGTGGCAGCAGCAGCATCAGGAGCAAATGGAGTACATGCGCCGACTCACTCATGCTTTAGGGATGGAGTTTCCTCCACCACCATCTGCAGATCCCCCCCCTCCCCCCCTCCTTCAGATTAGAGTTTGTTTTTATGTTATAAAATTTGTGAAATCGAAATATGATTTTTTTTTCTATTTGTAGTTTCTGTCTCATTATAAAATATTAATAATATTATATTTTGAAATAACAATATTAATATGAATAATAATATTCTTTATATTTTATAATATTAAATTTTATATATATATTAAAATTTTATAATATTATAATTTAATTATATTTTTTTGTAATACTTGAATTATTTTAATATTTGAATGTAAAATAATTCTATTATTTTTATATTAATTAAAATAACTTATTAATATTTTTTTTTTATTTATGAATTATAATTCTAATATTATTATATTAATTAAATCATTTATTAATAATCTATTATTTTTTATTTTTGAATTATAATTCTATTATTATTATATTAATTAAAATAATTTATTAATAATTTATTATTTTTATTTGTGAATTATAATTCTATTATTATATTAATTAAAATCATTTATTAATATTTTATTATTTTTTATTTTTGAATTATAATTGGATTATTATTATATTAATTAAAATAATTTATTAATAATTTATTTTTTTTATTTTTTTATAGTATTTGCGACGGGATACTATGCCCGTCGCAAATAGTATTATTATTATATGCATTAAAATAATTTATTAATAGTTTTTTATTTTTTTTTAAAAATAGTTTTTGCGACGGGTCCCGTCGCAAAAACTATTTGCGGCGGGCCCGTCGCAACAGGTATTTGCAATGGGGCCCGTCGCCATTACTATTTGAAAAGTTTTTTACAAATATACGGAGTACTATTTGCGACGGGGATTCGCCCCATCGCAAAAAAAGGCTTTAGCGACGGGCCCATCGCAAATAATTGTTGTTGCGACACCGTTTTCAGCAATGGGCCATTTGCGACGGGATCCCGTCACAAATGGCCCGTCGCAAATAACTGTTTTTCTAGTAGTGGATGTACTTGAAAAAGACAGGATCTTACAACCTTCCCACCATATAATATCTCATCCCCAAGCTACTCTAAGAATCATTGTGGGGTATCAGTAGATAATTTTGGCCATTGTGCACGCATATTAGACTCTCTCTCCTAGGACTCCTCATGAACACGCCTATGTTACCACTACACTTGAACTAGAGGTATAATCCTTCCTCGGAGATAATTCTCACTACAATCCAAAATCCATATCAGATGATTCTCAAAGGATGCATCAAAGCAAAGCTTGGCATCCTCGACATCCACCACATGATAAGGGTTAGGATATTATCTCTAAAGCTGCAACACATAAAACATTTCATGCATGACATTGTAACACTTTAATAGGGCTAATCAGTACGCCACTAGACCGACCTTATCCACTCTCTCAAACGACCTAAAAAACCTAGGTGTTACTCTCCCTATTTCCTGACACGATGTTGGCCTAACCTAGGTGACACCCGTAGGAAAACACGATGGCCAACCTAGAACTCTAGAGGCCATCTCCGATGGTCAGTATATGATTTATGCCTGCTCTACGCGGTCACCAACCACCTCCTGATCAACTGAACATGCTGAGACATCTCCTGCATAAGACTAAGCCCCACAAGCACTGACTCACCTAACTCTATCAAAAAAAGGTAAGAACAACATATCCTACCCTAAAAATCCTTGAAAGGTGTCATCTGGATCGATTCTTGGAATCTATTATTTTATGAAAACTCCACAAATACCATATACTGCTCCCATGAACCACTGAAATCCAAAACATAGGCTATTAACATATCCTACAGAACCTTAATAGTCTACTCATATTGATCATTATTTTGAGGATGATATACTATTCTCAAAAGAACCTATGATCCTAGAGCCTTCTGAAGACCCTTCTAGAACCATGACATGAAACAAGGATCTCTATCTGAAATGATACTCCCCAGAACACCATGAAACCGAACTATTTTGTGCACATACAAACTATCCAGATCATCAACTATGAGGGTCTACTTGATAGGAAAGAATCATGTTACCTTTATCAGTAAATCCATGATCACCTATACTGCATCATTCTTACGGGTTGTCCTGGGTAATCCTGTCATAAAGTCTATAGTGACATCATCCCATTTCCACTCTGGAATGGGTAGAGGCTGTAATAGCCCAAATAGCCTATGATGTTTGGCTTTCAACTACTAATAGGTGAAACATACCACCACAAATTCTGCCACCTCCTTCTTTATTCCTAACCACCATTAATATCTACATAGATCAAAATAAATCTTTGTCAAACCAAGATGTACCACCCATCTAGAAGCATGAAACTCTCTCATCATCTCCTCATGCAAACCCATAGGAACCCATACTCGACCACAAAGAATAATATAATTATTTCTACCAATATACCATCCTAATGGTGTCTCCCCACTATATAAATTAATATTCAATTAATTAAATATTAAATATTACATGAAAAATCGAACGACTTATATTTCCATCAAACTATTATCCAATGGTAAACACCCTATTCCAGGACCAACTAAGTAGTTGTAAAAATTATCTAAGATCATATTATAGGAGAAGTTACCATTTTTTCCTTGAACACACCCGAGAACAAAAAGGTTCAAATTTCCCCTAATTTTCACAACTCTTAACGACCCATATTTTCACAACCTCAATGTCATAGGTTTTCCTTTCATCAAAGTACATGATAAAATAGTATACACTGATAATAATATCAATTCATGAGACCATTACATGTGTTTGCAGATAGGGACAATCAATGAAACCTCAAACATGTGGTGTTTCTATTAGAAGTCCAGTCCTCATGATCTCATCTACTCAAGATATCCAAGTACGGACTTCATAAGAAGAAGTCTCAATTCTTATGAGCCCCCAACACTTGATAGTCTCACATCATCTGTGTCCTATAAACATGATGTTTCTAGATGATAAGACATATATTTAATATTAATGTCATAGTATCTTGAGGTTCTCATTATATCCCGAGAACTTCTATAACCATTTGATATGAAAAAAAAATCTAAGGAAATTACTATATAAATAGTGGATAGGGAAATATCAACACTATTATGGTAAGTGTACATTATGAATAACCCACTGTATACATGATATGGTAATGAAAAATTACCGATTATGTTGGGTTAAGGGAATTAACTATTACAAAACTCCCACTTATACTAAATCCAAATTGTTAACTATCTTATTAACTCTTACATGATAATATCATGTTTCTTATAAGTTATGGATTTAGTTATTGGGCTTTCCAAGTCTCCACTTCATGGATACTCTATTATATACGACTTCTCCTCTTTGAGTAAGACTCATCAAGAGATGATATCCCTAAGCATATTCCTTTTATCTACTATCAAAACTTGACATATTGGATAGTACCGATAGTAATATTATCATAATCTATATTATAATAAAACTTTACTTACTAAGTGTGATTCAAAGAACTAAAACAAATCACTGCGTATAATGAACTAATTATTTAGTTGCCTCAGAAGCCACACCACACTCAATATTTATAGACATGGATGCCACTAGATTAAATGATCTTAATATACCCATTAACTTAGACCAACTATGATATTAGATCATATTGATCTAAAGGAAGACTGGTTTGTGTCCCATTATAACCAGTATTACTTCCTCTCCGAGTATCAATAACATGTCTTTTGTAATCTCTTAAGTAAAATTGTATAGTTCTAATTTTTTATTGTGCAGTTCTCCTAGATATAACTAATATTTTCTTACCATAAGGTTTATAATGAAAATATCATATCTTTTACATAATATTTCATATGTGATTGATCCATCAAAGGAGTTTATAGAATTTAACTTACCACACTAATCTCCTCCTATGTCTGATACATGTCTTCTTAGAGAGATTTATGCCACATGACATTGGAAATGATTCACTCTCAAACTATTACAACTTGAATTTTTTCAATACCTTGTTAATATATATACTATTGACTAGGTATAATAAACCATTAAATCTACCTCAGTATATCCCATTTCCTAGAACTTAGGTTTCTACTTTAAGTCAATCTTTAGAGAATTACTTTTATTTTGGTCTTAAATAATTTTAATACCAATTATTATTTTCCATATGTTATAAAACATATTTTACTTAGAAATCAATGAAACTCCCACCAACCTGTTGTATACATATGGAAAAAATTAATTCCAAATAAATATTTTGTGATATTTTTTCTTAATTTAATCCAAAACTAGATCTCAGTAACTTGCACTCCTTATTGTCATTCTATGGTGTCACCAACCCTTTTTGGTTGCATCACATGTACACCTTCCAAGAATGGTGGTATTGACATCCAACACTCAATATAATGATAATAGAAATTAGCTATGATAAGTAAAATTCCAATGGATTTAGGAATGATGAATTGGTATAAATAATTGATCCTTATTGATACCACACTATACCACCCATGTATAATCTCACTTGAATACCTACCACAATATTCAAAATAATAAATCCCCTTTACTTTTGATGCATGGATCCATTATTGAATTTTAATTTATCATTCCAATCTTATATCATTTACATGCACTTCTTACTTGTGGGATTTATTATTCTCAATGAATAATGTATCAATATTGTAGTGAATGTAAAACCATTACCATTGTTTTATCCTTCCAATGAAATATGTGTATATGAAACATTTCTTTTCCATAAGGTCTTGTGGAACTTGTTCCTATTCCAACCACTTATTCATATTATGAATTGACTAAATCCAAGTCAATATTTCTCCCAATATATCAAATAGATATGTAAACTCTATTATAGAAATATAGTCTATCACTTTACTATGAATTTTCTATCTCAAATATTTCTAGAATAACCTTAGAGACCTTTAGGATAATTAATTTAAATGTTCTTTGTGTTTTTTTTTATGTAAGTTTGTTTATTTCCTTAATAAACACTATATATATAAACACTTTTTATTATGAAATAATGGATTTATATCATACTATAACTCCTATGATATACATTTGTAATTATATTTGGCATATGGTTATTGGATAATTCCATTATTTGTGAATCATGTCTTGAAATATAATAGTGGTTTTCACAACACATGTAAGTCTTGACATTGATTCTCCTTTTACTTACATCATGAATTTGATGTGTATAAATAAATGTGTGTTTAATAATTACACCATGATACATTTTATTAATCAACATTAAATGCAAGACTCATCATTGATCATCCTTAGTAACATCATAATTTTGATGTGTATAAGGAAATGTGTGTTTATTAATTACACCATACTGCATTATAATGATCAATGAATGTTTGGTCAAGATATTATTCGGTACATGGGCTCAAAGTAACACATATCTTCACTATGAATACTCTTTACTTAACTTTTACATTCTTTAAAATACTTAAAGGAATATTTATGAAGTATATTTACCACTAGCTTTACCTTGGAATTATTTACGCTATCTAGCTAAAATAATTCTGTAAGATTTGTGACTTACCTTTATTTCTAAAGGTTTATTTATCCAAGACTAAGTAAGTAAATGTGTCGATAATACCTATGGTATTTAACTCCAAAGAGTCTAAAACTATACTGGGTACATCCATGAAAACTACTTAGTTTTATAAAAAAAGACTTATCTTTCTATAACTGGGTATAACAGAGTCTTAAATTTTGTATTCATCAGTTATTTCTAATGATTCAAGCATTATAAAACCTTTCTTTGAGTATAAAACACCATAAAAACATTAATTACAATATTGGAATAATTTATCCTTATTTAAAAAGGACATGTAAGATAATTTTTTTGGTAATAATTAAGAAAAACTCACCAAGAATCATTAAACTTGGTAAAGGGAAGTTGTGTACTTCTCAACGCTGACTTATAATGTTGAGCAATGTATTGTTTTCAAACAATTCAAAATAATGTTTTTTAAAGGGGGAGATTATTTTAAATAATACTCTGTCTGTTTATGATGATTTTGATGCTCACAAATACCCTTAATTATTTACTAATTATTTCGTTGAGTATTTTGCAGGAATTTATTTTATTTATTTATTTCATATAACGAGATTTCATACTTCATTTATTCCGAAATCAATTTTAGCGCGTTCTGGAATCACTATAGCGCGAGATCAATTTTAGCACGTTCTGGAATCACTGTAGCGCGAGATCAGTTTTAGCGCGTACTGGAATCACTGTTCATACCCTACGTTGATGAACATAACGTATGGATGAAAAGTTTACTTTTTATGTTAAAAGAAACGTATGGTTAAGGAACCTTACGTTATTTTGAAACGTATGGTTAATGAACCTTACGTTGTTGAAAAGTATGGAAGAAGAACATTACGTTTGGAAAGAACCTTACGTTTTTGTTGTTGGACAAGTATGGAAGAGAAACCGTACGTTAGTTTTCAGTGTTGAGTTTGTTTCTCAAAAGTATGGATCATCAACCTTACTTTTATAATCAACCGTACGTTCTTTGGAGAGTTGAAGCAAGCCAAAGTATGGATGATCAACCCTACGTTTGAATGCTGAAGAGAAAGTATGTATGTTCAACCTTACGTTCTGAACCTTACGTTCTGAACCTTACGTTTGTGAACCCTACGTTTGGAGCCACGTCATCAACCCTACGTTTGGCGTCGGGATATTTTTGACAGACGATATTTCCTTTTTCATTGGTCAAACAGGCGGATTATTAAGCGGATTTCGAGCCGATTCTTAAGTACGACTTTGACTGAATCAAAGACGATTTTCAACGGATTAATGATTGATTTAAACGGAGCTTTTTATGCCGATTCTTCAGGGGAGTTACAACGGCTCTGTTGTTTTTTTTATATCGCGAATCTAAAGGAGATTTTCATGGATCTATTTATGCGGAAGATTTTCTCAGATTTGAATATATATGTTCTATCTTGGAAACTTCGGATATATATATACACAGGAAAGTGTATGAAATATAGAGATTGATCTTTTAACGAGCAAGAAATAGAGACTGTGTGAAGGCGTTCTTTTCTGGTGATCGAGAAGAAGTGTAAAACCTTTATTACCGAAGGAAGATCTTGATAGCAGATTCACGTGTTCTACATCGACTATCTGTTGTGAATCTACTGCTGCTGAAGTTGTGAAGTTTCTTGTAATATCTATTGCAACTGGATCGACTCAGAACTATTTTGATTACAGATCTTTATTTTCTGAAGACGATGATCTATCTACTGTCAATTGCATTCTGTTGCAATTGTGAAGAACAACTGGAGAAGTGTTTTCTTTATCGAAACCCTTTTTATTTTTGAGTGATCAGCTTCTCATTCTAAGCTGTGTGGGTTCGTGTTTGAACCAGGAAGGCTGTGTTTGCCTGAAACTTGTAAAGGTGTCAACTGCCTGTACTCAGTTGTGAACAGGTCTGTGGAAACGAGGACCAGATAGTGAAAATCGCCAAGCTCGTGGATTTGAGCGTTGGTGGAGTGGACTAGGGGCCTTCTGTTCCCCGAACCACTATACATCCGTGTGTTCATGCTTTTACTTTTTCCGCTGCATATTTAATCGTGCTAAAGCATAGTGGACAAAATTTGTCTAAATTGAAGAGATTGTAATAATTTTGAAAAGACACAATTCACCCCCCCTCTTGTGTGTAATCCGTAGATTCAGATCCAACAATTGGTATCAGAGGAGGAGCTTCTTATTTTTAAAGTCTTGTCAAGCTAGAAGTATTTAAAGATTATACATAGTGTATCATGGCTGATACGAGAGAGGGAATGTCAATGGTCAGAGCACCTTACTTTAATGGAGATAATTATGGCTGCTGGAAATCACGTATGATTATTTATCTGAAAAATCTTGGTTACAAAGTCTATTCAAAGATTCTGACTCCCTATGAAATTCCTGAAAATCCCGATACATGGAGTGATGCTACAGAGGCTGAGTATGACGTGAATTCAAAAGCTATGAATGCAATCATCTGTGGTCTAGGACCGGATGAATTTAACAGAGTATCTCAATGCCCGACTGCATATGAAATGTGGCAAACAATAGCTGTTGCTTATGAAGGAACAGATAATGTAAGACAGATGAGATATGCAACTGCTAAATTAAAATTCGATACTTTCAGAATGATTGAAGGAGAGAGCATCACTTAGATGAATGGAAGATTGACAGAAATTATCAATAATATAACAGCTCTAGGAGAACCAATCAAGCAGGCTGATCAAGCGTTAAAGGTACTGAGAGTACTTCCTACTCGATGGAATGGAATCTCTGCAGCAATCAGACAATCAACTTCTGTTAAAGATCTAACTATGAGAGAGCTGATTGGTACATTGATGATGTACGAGGCTGAAATGCAAGATGAGGTAAATGAGCATAAAGTCTACATAAAAAGGGAAAATACTGCTTTGAAAGTGACTTCTCAACAAAAGGATAGAAAGATGAAGAACAGAGAAGTAAGTGCTAAATCAGAAAGCTCTGATTCTTCAAATTCGGATGAAGAACTGGCTCAGCTAGCCAGAAAATTCAGAAAGTTCTACAGTAAGAAGAAAGACTTCAAGAAATCCTTCAAGAAGGATAGCAAGGAAGTGAGATGTTATGAATGCAAAAAGATGGGACATATCAGACCGGATTGCCCAAAATTGAAAGATGCAAAGAAGAAGAAATTCTTCAAAAGAGATGATTATGAGCAGAAAGACAAGAAAGCTATGAAAGCTACTTGGAGTGTTTCTGAAGACTCAAGTAATTCTTCTGAATCAAGCTCAGAGAAGGAGGAAGCCAATTTAAAAGCAAATATGTGTTTCATGGCTGAAACTGATGAGGTACACTCATACTACTCCTCTGACTCAAATAATGAATCAAACTCTGAAACAAGCTTCTCAAATAAAAAACTTGCAGCTTACTGCAATATGCTTGAAGAAAGGTATGACTCATTATTTAAAAAATATAAATCTATAAAGAACTTGCATAAAGCTATTTCAGATGAGAGAAATACTTTGCTAAAACAACATAAGGAATTAATTGACAAATACAACTCTGCTGACTCAAATAAAATTAATTTTGAATCAAAAATAAAAACTCTACAGGATGAAGTAGAATCTTATAAAAAGGCTGCATTAGTTTTTACAAAAGGAGAAAATTCCTTAAATGAGATACTTGGAAAAACTGTAATTAAAAAGGAAAGGTTTGGAATTGGAAGTAAAGGAGAAAAACCTAAGTTATACAAAAATTATTTTGTTCCTAGCACTAAACAGGTTATTTGTAACTTCTGTGGAACAAAAGGTCATATAGCTAAAAACTGTTTTCTAAGACAACCTCAAATATGTGGACTTAAGAAAGCTTATATTTACAATGATCTATATGATTCAATCAATTTTAAGAAAACAAAGCAAATCTGGATACCCAGATCACTGCTTGCTAACACTCCTGGACCCAACAAAATATGGGTACCAAAGCAATTTATTTGAATGTCTTTGCAGGTAGCAGGTCACCAAAGAAAGAAAGAAATATGGTATATGGACAGTGGCTGCTCAAGACACATGAGTGGAACTTCAGCTAATTTCTCTTCTCTTACTCGAAAGGAAGGAGGACTTGTCACCTTTGGTGACAATGCCAAAGGAAAGATTATTGGTATTGGAACAGTTGGAGATCCAAAGACAGTCTCAATCAACAAAGTACTTTATGTACAAGGGTTAAAACACAATCTGATAAGTATCTCTCAACTCTGTGATGATGGATACACTGTTGATTTTACTAACAATAGTTGTACTGTTTCTAAAGATAAACTGTTTAAGTTTAGAGCACCCAGAACTGATAATGTTTATACTTTGGATTTGTATTCCTTGTGTAAACAACAAGTAAACTGCTTAACTGCTAATATAAGTGAATCCTGGATCTGGCATAGAAGACTTGGTCATTGCAATATATATGCTTTACATAAATTATCTAAGAAACATCTAGTTTCTGATTTTCCTAGTCTCAAATTTGAAAATGACAGATTCTGTGATGCATGTCAGCTTGGCAAGCAACACAAATCATCATTCAAATCTGTTAATAAAGTTGCTACAACTAAACCTCTAGAACTTATCCATATGGATTTGTTTGGACCTTCAAGAGTAGCAAGTTTAGCTGGTAAATTATATGTTTATGTATTAGTTGATGATTATTCTAGATTTACTTGGATTTTCTTTTTGAAATTTAAAAGTGAAGCTTTTAGTTTATTTGAAGGTTTTTGTAAATCTATTCAAAATGAAAAAGGTTTTAATATAATCTCATTGAGAAGTGATCATGGTGGAGAATTTGAGAACCAGGAATTTAATTCCTTTTGCTCAAACATGGGTATTAAACACACCTTCTCTGCTCCAAGAACACCTCAACAGAATGGGATTGTAGAAAGAAGAAATAGAACTATTCAAGAAATGGCTAGAACTATGTTAAATGAATATAGTCTACCTATATATTTCTGGGCAGAAGCTGTTAATACAGCTTGTTATATAATGAATAGAATTTTAATAAGACCTATTTTGAAAAAGACACCCTATGAACTATGGAATAACAGAAAACCTAAAGTAAATTACTTTAAAGTTTTTGGATGCAAGGTTTACATCTTGAATACCAAAGATAATCTTGGTAAATTTGATCCAAAATCTGATAAAGGTATTTTCTTAGGATATTCTGCAACCTCCAAAGCTTATAGAGTCTATAATAAAAAGTCAAGGATTGTTGAAGAATCAGTTCATGTGAAATTTGATGAATCTGATCCTTTTGAGAAAAGGATAGAACAAATAGATGAACCTGATTCTAATGAAAACATGAGACTTGAGAATTTAAAGAATGATTTTGAAAATGATATAAAAGAAATTCAGTCCAGTTCAGAAGAACATGACACTGAAGAACCTTTGAATGTAATGCCTAGACAGTCTAGAACCTTAAAGAATCACCCTTTAGAATCTGTGATAGGTGACTTAGATACTGGTATTCAAACTAGAAGAAACCTTGGAAACATAGTTGAATTCTCTGCTTTCCTATCCCAACAAGAACCTAAGACCATAGAAGAAGCCTTAGATGATGAGAGCTTGGTAATAGCAATGCAGGATGAATTGAACCAGTTCAAGAGAAATAAGGTTTGGGAGTCAGTTGAAAGACCACATGATTATCCAGTAATAGGAACTAAATGGGTCTTTAGGAATAAACAGGATGATCAAGGGATAATAACTAGAAATAAAGCAAGATTAGTAGCTAAAGGATATAATCAAGAAGAAGGAATAGATTATGATGAGACCTTTGCACCTGTAGCCAGGTTAGAAGCCATTAGAATCCTTTTAGCCTATGCATATTATATGAATTTTAAATTATTTCAGATGGATGTTAAATCTGCCTTTTTAAATGGTTATTTAATGGAGGAAGTTTATGTTGAGCAACCTCCTGGTTTTGAAAATTCTCAAAAACCAGATTCTGTTTTCAAACTTACTAAAGATCTTTATGGCCTTAAACAAGCACCTAGAGCTTGGTATGAAAGACTAAGTTCTTTTCTTTTGAAAAATGATTTTACTGTTGGACTGGCAGATCCAACACTCTTTAAGAAAACTATGAAAAATAATGTTTTGTTGGTTCAAATTTATGTTGATGATGTAATTTTTGGATCAACCAATAAAATTTTTTGTCATGAATTTTCAGAATTAATGCAAAAAGAATTTGAAATGAGTATGATGGGAGAATTAAATTTCTTTTTGGGTCTTCAAATATTTCAAAAAGATTTTGGAAATGTTTTAAATCAATGCAAATACATTACTGATTTACTTAAGAAATTTGGACTTGAAAACAGCAAGCCATTTACAACTCCTATGTGTACTAATATAAAACTTGATTTGGATGAAACTGGAAAATCAGTGGACAACAAGTTATATAGAGGTATGATTGGTAGTTTTTTATATCTTACTGCTAGTAGACCAGATATAATGTATTCAGTATGTCTTTGTGCTCGATTTCAATCAAATCCCAAAGAATCCCATTTAACTGCTGTTAAAAGAATTTTTAGATATTTAAAAGGTACTATTTATCAATCTCTGCTTTATCCAAAAACCTCTGATTTTAATTTAATTTCATATTCAGATGCTGACTTTGGAAGCTGTAGATTAGATAGGAAGAGTACTTCAGGAACATGTCACTTTTTAGGGAAGTCTTTAGTATCATGGTCTAGTAAGAAACAACACTCAGTTGCCCTGTCAACAGCCGAGGCAGAATATGTGTCTGCAGGTAGTTGTTGTGCACAGGTGTTGTGGATGAAAAACACTCTTATGGACTTTGGATTAAATTTCAATAATACACCTATTTTATGTGATAATACTAGTGCAATTAATATTTCAAAAAATCCTATTAGTCATTCTAGAACTAAGCACATTGATATAAGACATCACTTTTTAAGAGATCATGTGTTTAAAAAGGATATATTTTTAGAATTTGTAAATACAGAAAATCAATTAGCAGATATTTTTACTAAACCACTTCCCACGGCAAGGTTTGAATTTATTAAGGGGGAGTTAGGTTTATTTAATTTTAAATAGTTTTTTCTTTTAAATCTTATTCTGTTTTCGAATTCTGCTTAATTTCTGTTTCCCGCTATAAGTAATTTTATTTTGTTTTAAATAAAAGTAATGATTAGTGATTACACGGGAATAAAGGCTGTCAGAACCGTTTCACCTTCTAAACTGCTTCACCTTTTTCGGAAACCCTTTTGAAAACCTAAAACCGCACATCTTCTCCAAAACCCTTTTCTGAATCTTCAAACCCTAAACTTACGAACCTTCAGAAATCGTTGTTGGAATGGCAAAGACTAAGCGTCCAGATGAAGCCGAGAGCAGTGCTGCAAAGAAACCTAAGGTAGTTAGTCGGAAAATACTGCAAGGTAAAGTCATAGATTTAGAGTGGCTGTTTGAAACTAATTTACTGTTGAAGCAAGCGTTGTCATTTCAAAGCCTTGAGAAAGCTTTTAATAGTGAAAATTCTGAGTTTCTATATGAGGCAGAAATGAGACATTTCTTTAGAACTGTTCAGTTTAGCCTTGGAGATACAGAGGATAGTTTATTGGCTCAAATAGAGGATAAGGACTTTTCAATATCATCTGTAGAGATAAGTCAAATTCTTAACTGCCCTCATGAAGGAGTTTTTCATTTCGATTTACGGAATATTGGAGATTCTGTACATAAGTCTGAAGACATTATGTCTTTTCTGTTTGGAACCAGAGTGATAAAGAAGATGTTTATTAAGGATTTGGAGCCCGATCAGAAAATTTTGGTAAAATTTGTTCAGACTGGTTTAGCACCAAGAATGGCTGAGATGGAGAAAATCCTATACCCGGACATGTACATAATGTATCTTCTGATGTGTGATATTAAGTTTAATTTTCCTCGGTTTATGATAAGATATCTGAGTTACTGCTGTCAGAGTGAAGCAAGAATGACCTTTTTCCCTTATGGAAGGTTCATTTCTTTGTTTTTTAAAAGAGGAATGATCAGATTGGTAGATGCTGGGGTGAAATGTCACCACAGTAATGTTTTTAATGCTGGAACTTTGAGGAAAGTAGGATACTTCTGGAGCACAATTAAAGGAAAACTCTTACATGTTGGAGCTGAGGAAAACTCGGAGAGTGCTCAGGCTCAACCGGCTAAGTCCAAGGAGGGACAAGCAGAATCAAGAGTTAGTACAGTGGCAAGGAGAATTCGTTTTGAGATGGAGGAAGTTGAGGAAGAGAGAAGTCAAGAAGGACTTCAATCTAGAAGGAAGAGGTAAATTGATGAAGAAATTATCTCTTCTGCCTTGAAATCCTCTGAACCGTTATTTTCTTATTCATTTGTGAGAGAAGCTATTGTGGAGCAGACTGCACCGATAGAGGAACCAGCAGCTCAAACAAAAACTCAAAAAGAACCTCAATCTGCTGCTGTGGCTGTTGAAAAAGTAATTCAACAAGAACAACTTATGGAGGCAGTGCCTGGTGAAGAAGTGGCCCGACCTCAAGATTTACATGAAAATATTGTTCTTGACCAATCAGTAGAAGTCAGAGAGACTACTGTTCGTAATGAACATACTTCTGAAGCTAATACAGAGGTACTTCAGGAAGATTTTTCAGTGGAAGAGTTTCAGGCTTCAAAAGATAGTTCAGTGGATCAACCTTGTCAGGACAAGGACAAAGAACAGTCAGATGCAGATTCCTTACCACTTGCCCTGCTTCATCAACCTAATTCTGGACATGAGAATCGAGCACAGGGTGCCCCTGATTCGAGAAAAGAAGAAGTTGTTGAGTTGTACAAGCGTATCTCTCAGTTAGAATCTGAGAATGTTAGTCTCAGAAATTCTCTAAACTTAGAGCAGTTGAAGTTTCAGAAGCTGAAAGAATGTACTGTTTCAAGACAGGAAGTAGATTTGTTTAAGACTGATATGCTGCATGTTGTTGATCAGTTAAAATCAGAGATGGTAAAGAAAGATGATTTATCTGAGTTGAAGATTTACATGGAGAATAAATTTGAGTCTGTTGCAAACAGTGCTGTGAGTGGATCAGGCTCTTCACCTGATTTGATTTGGAGATTTCAAGAAATTACTGCAGCAATGAGCAATATGAGTGACAGATTACACGATCTTCAGTGTAATAGTGCCCCTTTGTCAGTTTTGCTAGATAATCAGAGATTTTTAGTGGATCAGTTGACATCTGGAGAGCAACCGATTAGGATTCTTTTGAATCAGTTATCATAAAAACTGGCTCTTTTGTTGAAAAAGAAGAAAGAATTCATGAGTTTTTCAGAGTTAATTTGATTGAAGATATTCATATGACTCAAGAGAACAGAGATCTTATCATCAAGTTAGGAGATGGGATGATGAAGAGGCTCAGAGAACAGTTTACAGAGATAAAGACCGCGATTCAAAGGAGATAGACACCTTTTTCCCTGTCTTATCTATGAACCTTGATTCCTCTGTATATCACAATCGTTTATATATAACAGCTTGTGAATGAAAATTCTTTTCTTACTTTTTTTTTGTTTTGTTGTTTATTGATTTATGATTGAGTTAGCCAGTATAACAAATTCACTTATTCATACACAGTTAATTATAGCATTTACTTATAGTTCAGTGCAATATTGAATGTGTTCAAATCCGTAATTTTTCATTCTTTTTGATATCACAAAAAGGGGGAGAATTTGGATAAACACAACATTTAAATTCATTTGTTTCCTATGAAGAAAATTTGGATATATGGGAGAATTTGGATATATACGACATTTATCTTTTATCTATTTTTAGCTGAAAATTTATTTTTATGAGGGAGAAATTTTATTATAGTTAAATATTGTTTTAATCCTTTCAAAATTCTAAAATTTTATAAAACTAATTTTTCAATAAAGATTGCAATTAAATTAGTTCTATTATTTTATGGGTTTTGTGATCATCAAAAAGGGGGAGATTGTTGAGCAATGTATTGTTTTCAAACAATTCAAAATAATGTTTTTTAAAGGGGGAGATTATTTTAAATAATACTCTGTCTCTTTATGATGATTTTGATGCTCACAAATACCCTTAATTATTTACTAATTATTTCGTTGAGTATTTTGCAGGAATTTATTTTATTTATTTATTTCATATAACGAGATTTCATACTTCATTTATTCCGAAATCAATTTTAGCGCGTTCTGGAATCACTATAGCGCGAGATCAATTTTAGCGCGTTCTGGAATCACTGTAGCACGAGATCAGTTTTAGCGCGTACTGGAATCACTGTTCATACCCTACGTTGATGAACGTAACGTATGGATAAAAAGTTTACTTTTTATGTTAAAAGAAACGTATGGTTAAGGAACCTTACGTTATTTTGAAACGTATGGTTAATGAACCTTACGTTGTTGAAAAGTATGGAAGAAGAACATTACGTTTGGAAGGAACCTTACGTTTTTGTTGTTGGACAAGTATGGAAGAGAAACCGTACGTTAGTTTTCAGTGTTGAGTTTGTTTCTCAAAAGTATGGATCATCAACCTTACTTTTATAATCAACCGTACGTTCTTTGGAGAGTTGAAGCAAGACAAAGTATGGATGATCAACCCTACATTTGAATGCTGAAGAGAAAGTATGTATGTTCAACCTTACGTTCTGAACCTTACGTTCTGAACCTTACGTTTGTGAACCCTACGTTTGGAGCCACGTCATCAACCCTATGTTTGGCGTCGGGATATTTTTGACAGACGATATTTCCTTTTGCATTGGTCAAACAGGCGGATTATTAAGCGGATTTCGAGCCGATTCTTAAGTAAGACTTTGACTGAATCAAAGACGATTTTCAACGGATTAATGATTGATTTAAACGGAGCTTTTTATGCCGATTCTTCAGGGGAGTTACAACGGCTCTGTTGTTTTTTTTTTTATCGCGAATCTAAAGGAGATTTTCATGGATCTATTTATGCGGAAGATTTTCTCAGATTTGAATATATATGTTCTATCTTGGAAACTTCGGATATATATATACACATGAAAGTGTATGAAATATAGAGATTGATCTTTTAACGAGCAAGAAACAGAGACTGTGTGAAGGCGTTCTTTTCTGGTGATCGAGAAGAAGTGTAAAACCTTTATTACCGAAGGAAGATCTTGATAGCAGATTCACGTGTTCTACATCGACTATCTGTTGTGAATCTACTACTGCTGAAGTTGTGAAGTTTCTTGTAATATCTATTGCAACTGGATCGACTCAGAACTATTTTGATTACAGATCTTTATTTTCTGAAGACGACGATCTATCTACTGTCAATTGCATTCTGTTGCAATTGTGAAGAACAACTGGAGAAGTGTTTTCTTTATCGAAACCCTTTTTATTTTTGAGTGATCAGCTTCTCGTTCTAAGCTGTGTGGGTTCGTGTTTGAACCAGGAAGGCTGTGTTTGCCTGAAACTTGTAAAGGTGTCAACTGCCTGTACTCAGTTGTGAACAGGTCTGTGGAAACGAGGACCAGATAGTGAAAATCGCCAAGCTCGTGGATTTGAGCGTTGGTGGAGTGGACTAGGGGCCTTCTGTTCCCCGAACCACTATACATCCGTGTGTTCATGCTTTTACTTTTTCCGCTGCATATTTAATCGTGCTAAAGCATAGTGGACAGAATTTGTCTAAATTGAAGAGATTGTAATAATTTTGAAAAGACACAATTCACCCCCCCTCTTGTGTGTAATCCATAGATTCAGATCCAACATATAAATCACCCTTTCTTATCCACTTGGATAATTCACCTTACTTCTTGTAACATTTCTATTCTTAATTGGTTACTATATTTAAATACACATATGTGAAATACATATTGTATTAAATACCCAATAAGTATGATAAAAACATCACATAAATTGATGAATATACCTGAAGAAGAAGTGACTGCTTGCTTCTTTGATTCAGTTCATAGCATTTAAACTTACATAGTCCTATCTCATGATACGTGAAGAAAATGACCTCTTGTTTAATAATCAACCTCATTTCTTTGAAGGACATTATAAAGGTTCCTTTTGGAATATCACTTTCCATTGTCCTTTTCACCTTGTATTTCAACTTTCTCACCATAATAACTAAAGATTAAAATTTCTTTTAAGTTCTTATTAACTTGGTGAACCTAACCCAAAATGTAATGAAGCATTTTTTACATACTATTCATTTTGTAATCTTTAACAATACTGGAGTAATTTGGTAAAGATGATATAAGAAAGGTGTGTATTGAAATATCATGATTTATCTTTCAATTTACATGTATTCAATGTAATCATTACCTCTTTCATATCTTGCTTCACTTTCTCCTTGAAATCTTCCTAGATATGAGACAACATGTGAGATCATCCATGTCCCGATGTAGTATCCACAACCCACATCATAAATTGATGATAGAATTATGATTTAAAGATAAAATTCATCATACATGTGTATCATGTAAGTATCATTCTCACTCACACTTCCAAAAGTGGCTCAATAGGTATTGGAAACTCCAAAACCTTGATTTTTAATGTCGTAGTACTTTATGCAAGTGCATGTACTACTCTTTGGAAAATCATTTTGGTTTGGATAGGTTCTTTGTCCAATATTAATCACAATATATTTGTGGTATTAATTTAGATTTTATACAAAAATAAATACTATAAGATTAATAATTTTATCTTGATTACCGATTAGAAATTAGTGATTAAATCATTAAATTTCTCCCATTATTTTATCAAACCATAATTTCCCTCACTATTATATTTGGAATACTCTATCTCTAAACCATTCTAATGGAAAATATTCCTAAAACCTATCCTCGTGGTTCAAGATATGGCTATACCACTACTCAGAGATTTTCAAGGTAGGCATTAGACCAACCAAACACATTAACTCATGGCTCCTTAATCTATTAAGTGAAGTTTCAGCTTATGAAAATCATAAACTTGATTTACTCAATGTTTCACCTCTAAAGACACAATAATATATCTATGACTACTTTTTTTATGCTATCTTTAGTTAACTAAATCCATCGATCTCATAAGAACTCCCCAGTAGTAGGAGGAACCCTCAACCAGGGCTAACGAGCACCCCGTACACCCAGTTTTGTTCAAATTCAAATGACATAATACATTATGACTTAATATTTATTTGAGGGTTTTTTATTATTAATTTAAGAATGTAATATTTTCTATTAAATATTCCCATGTTATGCGATCACTCTCACAACCAAACAATACATTAATAGAATACATTCATCATGTCTTTATGCATTATTTGTTTATTATTTTATGTGCTTCCACAAACATGCACATTAAAAATAATAATAAAAGATGCATAAATTAAATAAACTACCCAAATGATCTTAATCATATGAAATTGGTTGGTCCATTTATACTCAATGGATCAACTGTGGCCTAGGGGTATAATACCTGAGTCGGGTCTTGAATCGTGTCACAACTCACAACTCGGTCTACTGTTTCCACATCTAATCTGGGATACCACCTCATCTTGGCATAGTACACATCTTACATAATCATCATCATAACACAAGAATACTCATGAGCAGGTGAGGGGGTCTCGAAAATTAAAAAATACATACAGATAAACTGATAGATGCACAAATCCTTATACATATTTAATTAAGAAAGTTGATGCACAGATCGTTGATAAATAAATAATTATTACAATCATCACACACAATTGTAATAATTAATTAAATAAAATGAACCCATACAAACAGCGTTCAGTCAGTGCTCAAGACTAATTGATGGATAAAATGAATGCACGATAAAAATTAAATTGTGATAAATTCAAATTTGAGGGTAATTAAATAAATTAAATGAATTATTTAAATTCAAATAATTTATTTCATTTGGTCCCAAAATTAATTCAATTTTAAACCAAAAATAAAATTAATTCTTCAAATATTATTATTATTATTTGAATTCAAAAAATTAATAAATTAATTATTTAGACATTTAAAATTTTCTAAAGGCCCCAGAATGCCACCCAGGCCCATATAGGGTCAGGCTAAACCTGCTCAAGACTATTCTGGGTTGGACAGAGCCCACCCAAGGCCATTTCGAGTTGGGAAAAAACCCATGTAGGCCGTACCGGGCGGGCAGAACCTGCACAGGGAATATTGGGTTGGGTAGACCCACAGGGGGGGGGAGTGAACCCCAATCGACTAGGGAGCTACGTTTGTGGGGTGTTCCGACTATGAGTCTATACATAGTGGAAGCAATATTGGTGGATACCAACAACAGAGTGTTCGGTGGAATGAGGAGACAATTGTGGAGGGTCACGACTTCCGTGGTAGCTTAAGGTAGGTGTGGGCAGTCAACCATGAGTGGAAGGGACCAACAATGGTGGCACTAGATGATCAGGGAGGCCGACAGGGTAGGAGATGCGCCTGTGATGTGTGTCGGTCTGGTGCGTGGAAGGGACAGTGGTCGAAATAGATGCGGTGGTAGTGGTTGATGTGAGGGTCAGCGAGCGGTGGGGGCTGGTTCCAGGGGGGTTTTCGAAGGATAGTGGAGGTCACGATCGAGTGATGATGGGGATGGAGGAATGTTCCATAGATATATTTCATAGAAATACATTTTTTGTTAATAATAGTTATTCATACTCCAAAGTCCAACCACCACTTTTTGTTTTTATATTATTATTTTTGTATTTTTTTCAGCAGCCAGTTGTTCTCATCCACTCATTTATTTGTTTTCCTCTACAGAATAAATCAGCATCCACCTCCCTTTTATAAAATCTTATTAAAAAAAATCTATATCCTATCCAATATGCTTTTGTTTTTTTAAATACCATAAATTTGTGGAAATACCCCACCAGCCAAAATCACTATTCCATCCACCGAAATTATGACCACCAAAATTCTAGATGAGGTTTGGTTTAATTGGTAATCTCCACCCAGTATACCTTCAGATAACAATTTAAAAATATATATTAAATACGTTCTTAAAATTTTAAACCCACAACAACTGATTTCAATCCAACTTAAAAATTTGGATGATCTCAACTTCGTCGTCTGATGTTGGATTGAATCGCCATCTACAACATTGAGACTATTGTGATCCCTTATACTTAATTTAAAGAAAATTTAATTTTTCTTGGCTCAAAAAATTTATGTGAGCCCTTTGATACCAATTTTTGGTATCAGGGTGCGTATCAGAAGCTCATAGGTCATAGATTTTAAAATTTTCATCACTAGAGCGACGTAACTTCATCATCTTTGATGATATGAGCCTTAGTAATGGTTTGAGGATCTCATGTGAATTTATTTAAGAACAAAAAATAATGAATGATTACTTTGTTCAAATGGAATCCATGTTCAAAAAAAAACTCATCATCGGTGATATTTTCTTGAAGGATCTGAGGTCAAACCTCTCTAGATAATCCACAAACACTTTAAGAGTCTGCACGAACACCGATCATCAAATTTCAGGTACTAGAATAGAGTTTTGATGAATCCTTTGACATCATGATGATCACCAATTCTCTATTCCTTTGATTTGAAAATATGTTCTTGTATTGAAGACTTGGAAGGAGACTTTATCTTTCTAGGATATAGGAAGAGGAGAGAGAAGCTCTCATTCATTGTGAGATGAATAGTTAATCATATGGGTGCCTCTATTTTTTATATAGTGAAATATATATAATACTCTGGACTGGCTCCCTGGAACCCAAATATATATTTCCCACTATATAATTTATAAATAATATCAAATGACTAATTTCTTGAGTGATAAATATCATTTATTTTTTTATCACTTAATTGTAATATAATAAATATATTACGTGATAAAAACAATCCATTAACTCTATTCAATATTCCCATAAATATTAAATGAACTTTGAATATTAAAATAATATTCATTCATATAATATTTTCCATGTATTTACTTTAATACTTATAAATACATTTAATAAATAAATTCAACCCAATTATTCTATACTCAAATAATAATAAATTTATTTATTTTTTGGCGATCTCTTATCCTTAGACATATGTTGGATCCCATGGTGGGCCCCACTATGTCTAATACTCATATTCATTAGAATAAGGTAGACTCTTGAATGTACTATTGTGTTCAACCCTCCAGGCCCTTATTTCGATAACATTGAATACTATTCATAGACTAGGAGTGAATTTTAGCAACCCATCAAGGCCCCTAAAGAGATAACAAATATTCATAGCAACAAAAACCTTCCTACAAAAACATGTCATGTAATATAATATCTTTTCCCTCTAATATCTCATAAATAAGGATGCACAACTTGTGTCATCATCCATTCTTGATTTATTATTCATTGAACTAACTGGACGAACTTACCATCTTTTACCATGGACATGGATTTAGTAACGATACTACCATCCTGATATACTACCATCCTGATTAACTAGTCTTGAGATACCATGTCCTTTTTAAAGTGATAAATTATTTCTTGATTATTCAATCAATTCCATACTACCAATGACACACCCAACACAAGATACCCCCCTATGACCTTAATGCCATAGTTTTTTCCTTACATCAATGTATACAATAAAATAGTATACATTGATAATAATCTCAAAACAGGAGACCATTACATATTTTCCCAAATAGGAAAAACCAATGACACCTCAAACATGTGGTGTTTCTATTGACAGGTTAGCCCTCAAGATCTAATCTACTCGAGATCACCAAGTGTAGATTTCATGAGAGGAAGCCTCAATACTTATGATCCCTCTACACCTGATAGTCACATATCATTTGTGTCTTTCCCAAATGATGTTTTTGGACCATGGGACATGTATTTATGATTAATTTCATAGTATCTCAAGGTCCTAATTATAGCATGAGAACTACTATAACCTTTTGATACAACACTAAATCTAAGTATATTTCCATATAAATAGTGGATGTAAAAATATAAACACTATTATGGTAAGTGTACATCATTCATAACTCACTGTATACATGATATAGTAATAAAAAAGTACTGATTAAGTTGGGTTTAGGGTGCCCACTATTACAACATCTAGTATGTGTGTGTGATCCTCTTGCAAGCCTCTGGCAGAAACTCTCCCTCCATAATTTCTCCATCATATCCCAGACCGGCTCTCTCAATGAACATTAACCAGACTGGTTTTCCATGAGGCCTCAAGCACACCACCCCATACACTATATGATTCCAACTAGGATCGAGGGCCTATGGTGAAATTGTGGGGATATTATAACCTTATTTCATAGTAAGGAAATGATATAAAATAACTAAACACCATACACAATAGTAAATCATTAGAGTAAAAAAACAATAAATATATAAAAAATGAATAAATAAAGGGATTTTGTAAAGGAAAAAATAGTCATTCCATACATAAATTAATAGACCATTGGGTTGGTGACATATACATATTATAATGAAAGTAAATAAAAGACACTAGCTCCTAGATATCATGAGCCTAAATCATCTCAAACTCCAACATCACCCGGGCAATCCTGCTTGACCATGTTATCTCGAGCCTCATCCCAAATCTATTTCTGCAATCAAGTGAATGTCTACTCAAGTACCTTGATGAAATGGAAACCTGATCAAGGTGTGAGTATAAAACTCAGCAGGGCACCACCAATGTGGCCCCATATATACCCGGTGAATGTAGTGCATGTGCATGTGAGCTACTCAATTGAAGGATATTAATAATAAAAAATTCTTAAATAAATAAATAAATAATGATGAACTTTAGGCATGATGGCTACCCAAGACAATAATACCTACTTCATCCAGTGTGAGATAAGCCTCTAAGTAAGATATGTCACCATAGGGGGATACAATTCCCAGCCCTGGGATCACCCATATTCACCTCCAATAAGTATAATGTAGAATCTCATATATCGTCTAGGTATTCTGTAATTAAGGCATCAAGTAGGATCCTAGTTGACCTAAGCATAACACTTAATTCATGTGAAAATAGTGGAACCTAGAAAATGTCTCGACATTCCCTACTCTAATCCAATGTCATATTCCTAGGTCCCGATCCATAGGAAATCAAAACTCTTGTTACTAGAAGTAATATCTAAGGGGGATAAACCTTAGGAAATAAATTAGGAATACTCTCTTTATCCAAGATGATAACTCGACAACCATCAATCATTGACTCAATAACCTATGCCCGGACAACTATTTGAAATGTAATCATGGTGCATCCAACTAATCCCAGGGATCATCCTAGTAATCAATCAAGGATATAATCATTATCCTTGGGGATGCACAAGCATCCTGTATTCAACGTAAATATGGCCACTCAATGACCTCTAATATCACATGGATCCTAGGGTGATAAGCATCACAAGTGATACACTAACTAAGAGGGGTATTTGAGATGAACTTGGAAACCTCCCATATTTTTCTGATACAAGAAGGGATTCCAAAAATGCTAGGAATTCTAGAAATGGTGACATTAATTATTAGATCCTAAGCTCACCAGGCATCCACGGTTCTCTAAGCATTAATTAAATTCAATTAAAACATTAAGTTATAGTTAAATAACTATATTTTTTAATTAATAGATGGATCTCAATCTACCAAAAATCCAACTTGATATACATTTTATTATAACCCTATACATCACATTGATTCGACACATTTAGGATTCAGTAAGAACAGAAATCTGATGTAATAAATAAGTAGGGATAGATCCTAGGTGTACATACACTACTAAAATTTGAGTATATATCCATGGTAAATAAGGACAGTGGATATAGATAATTTATTCCCGTGGTTATAATAATTCTTTTGGTATTAGTCCACCCTTCTCCCCAATTTCTAACCTCCTCTCCACAACCCTCATCATCCTCATAACTCATTGTAACCCCCATTCTCCGATGTTTCCATGATCCTCCTCCTCCAGCATGACCACCCAATCTCCCCATGATTATACTCCTCCAATGAGGCCACCCCACCTCCCCATTGATGCTTCTCTAACATGGCCTTCCCACCTCTTCCTCCGATGTTCCTTGGATGCAACCACCCAACTTCCCCATGACCCTCTTTCTCTAACGTAGATCTGACATGGATTTGATACAGCTCTGACATGGCTCAAAAACCCCACCTCCTGGGATCCTCCACCTTCAATGCATCTACCCCCGATTCTTCTCCTTCGATGTGGTGACCCCACCTTCCAGATTTCTCACTTGAACCAAGACCCACCCTCATAATTCTCCTCCTCTTTTGAATTATCACTAACCCCATTTGGATAACCCTAGAAAAATCCTCCCTTTCCCAATTTATCATGTGAAATCCCTTCCCCCTACGCTTCTATTGAACCACATATTCATAAATGGTTAGAGTTCCCCCAATCGACTAAGGATACGTGCATGTGGGGTGTATCGACCAGGTGTGTAGGAAAACTGGCAACAATATAGGTGGAGGACAACAGTGGTGTGCACAATGTCTTGAGGAGACAATTGTGGTGGGCTGCAACATGTGTTGTAGCTTGAGGAGGGTGCTGGTGGTTGATCATGAGTGGAAGGGACCAACGACGGTGGAAATGGACAATCAGGGTAGCCAACGGGGAAGGGGTCGTGCTTGTGGGGTGCATTGGATGGGTGTGTGGTATGGATGGTGTCCGAAATAGATGTGGAGGCGGAAGTTGCTGCGAGGGCTGGTGAGCAGTAGGGGTGGTTCTACAGGGATTTTAGGAGGACAATGGAGGCCGCAAGTGGGAGACAAAAGATATGTAGGAGGATACCATGGATAGATTTTATAGAAATCCCTTTTTTTACATCAGGTCTGAATACTCCAAATCCCAACCACCACTTTTTGTTTTTTTATTTTTATATTATTATTTTTTATGTTGTTAGTAGATATTTGTTCCCATATTCTCTTTTTATTCATTTTCCTTTGCAGAATAAATCAATATCCCCCCCTTTAAAAAATATTATTAAACAAAATTAATAAATCATATCCAATGGTATTTAAAAAAACTACAAAATTTTGGAAATACCCCTGGCCAAAAATCACTATTCCATCCACTGGAATTATGATCACCAAAATTCTAGATGAGGTTTGGGTTAATCGGTAATCTCCACCCATTCTGCCTTCAAATAAAAATTTAAACATAAAAATTAAATATGTTCTTAAAATTTTAAACCTGCAACAACCAATTTCAATCCAACTTAAAACTTTGGATGAACATAACTTCATCATCTGACATTTGATTTATTCACCATATATAATGTTGAGACCATAATGATTCCCTAGACTTAATTTAAAGAAAATTTAATTTTTCTTGGATCATAAAATCCATGTTATCCATTCGATACCAATTGTTGGTATCAAGGTGTGTATAAGAAGCTGTTGGGTTAGATATTTTAAAATTTTCATCACTGAAGCAACGTAACTTCATCGTATCTAATGATCTGATCTTCGATAAAGGTTTTAGGATTTCACATAAATTTATTTGAGCAAAAAAAATTAACAAGTGATTATCTTGTTGAAATCGAAGGCATGTTCGACAACAACTCATCACCAATGATCATTCCTCTAACAATCTGAGTTCAAACCCCTTTTGATAATCCACACATGCTTCAAGTGTCTTCACTAACACCGATCATCAAATTTTAGGTGTTAGCGTGGAGCTCTGATGAATCCTTTGACATTGTGATGATCACAACTACTCCATTCCTTCAATCTTAAAATGTGTTCTTGGATTGAACACTTGGAAGAAGGATTTATCTTTCTAGGATGCATGAATAGGAGAGAAAAGCTCTCATCCATTGTGTGATGAATAGTTAATCGTATGGGATCCTCTCTTTATTTTACATTGAAATATATATAATACCCTAAATTGGATCCATGTCCCCCAAATATATATTTACCAATATATAAGCTATAAAAAATATCTTATGACCAATTTCTTGAGTTATAAATATCATTTATACTTTTATCACTTAATTCTAATATAATAAATATATTACATCATAAAAAAAATCCATTAGCCTGACTTTATATTCCCACAAATATTAAACAAACTTTGAAAATTAAAATAATATTCCTTTGTATAATATTTTCCATGTATTTAATTTAATAATTATAAGTACAATTAATAAATAAATTCAACCCAATTATTCTATAATTAAATAATAATAAATTTATTTATTTATTGGTGATCACTTATCCTCTGACATATGCCGGATCCCATAGTGGGGCCCACTATGTCTAATACTCCTATTTATCATAATAACGCAGACTCTTGAATGTATTATTGTGTTTGACCCTCTTGGACCTCATGTTGATAGTAGTGAATACTATTCATAGACCAAAAGTGAAGTTTAGAAACCCATCAAGTCCCCAAAAGAGATAAGAAATGCTTATAGCAATAAAAACCTTCCTATGAACACACATTATGCAATATAATCTCTTTGTATAATGATATCTCATAAAGCAGGATGCACAACTTGTGTCATCATTCATTATTTATTTATTATTCATTGAACTAACTGGACAGACTTACCCTCTTTTACCATGGAAATTCACTTAGTAAAGGTACTACCATCCCGATTAACTAGTCCTAAGATACCACATCCTTTCAGAAGTGATAAATAATATCTTGATTATTCAACCAATGTTATACTACTAATGATGAACCCAAAACAAGATACCCCACTATAACCTCAATGCCATAGTTTTTCCCTACATCAAGGTATGCAATAAAATAGTATACATTGATAATAATATCAAATCAGGATACCGTTACACATGTTATCATATAGGAACAACCAGTGAATCCTCAAACATATGGTGTTCCTACTGGTGGGTTTGTCCTCATGATATCATCTACTCGAGAACATCAATTGCAAACTTAATGCAAAGAAGTCTCAATGCTTATGAGTCCTCAACACCTGATAGTCTCACATCATATGTATCCTATCAGCATGACATTTATGGACCATAGGACATATATTTAAGATTAATGTTATAGTATCTTGAGGTCCTCATTATCGCATGAGAAATACTATAACCTTTTGATACAACACAAAATCTAAGTATAGCGCAATATGAACAGTGGACACAAAAATATAAAAAACTATTATGTTAAGTGTACATCAGGAATAAATCATTGTATATATGATATGGTAATCGAAAATTACTAATTAATTTAGGTCTAGGGTACCCACTATTACAACATCTAGTATGTGGGTGTGATCCTCTAGCAAGCCTCTGGATGAAACTTTCCCTCTAGAATATATTTGTCACATCCTGACCCAACTCACTCAATGAACATTAACTATATTAGTTTTCCACATGGCCTCAAGCAGGCCTCCCCATATGCTATAGGGTGCCAACTAATAGTGAGGGCCTATGGTGCAACCATAGAGAGATTATACCTTCATTTCAGAGTAAGCAAACAATAGAAAATAACTAAACACCAAACACAATAGGAAATCATGAGAGTAAAAAGAAATAAATATAAACATAACAAAATAAATAAAGTGACGTTATAAAGTCCTGAACAATCATTACATACATACACTAATTTCCCACTGGGCTAGTGAAATATACATATCAGAATGAAAGTAAATAAAAGACATTATCTCCCCTATATCCTAAGCCTAAATCATCTCGAACACCAACATAATCTGGGCAGTCCTAATTGACCATGTTATTTGGGACCTCATCCCAAACCTATTCCTACAATAAATTGAATGTCTACTCATGTAATCCAGTGAAATGGAGGCATGAGCAGGGTGTGATTATAAAATTCAGTAGGGAACTGGCAATGTGGTCCGGTATATGCCCAGTGAATTCAGTGCATGTGAAAGTGAGCTAATTAAATTAAGAATATTAATAATAAAAATTACTTTAACTAAATAAATAATTAATGTCATACTTTAGGCATGATGGATACCCAAGATGATAGTGCTTGTTTTATCCAATGTTGGCTAAGTCTTTAAGTAAGTTATGTCACTATAGGGGGATATGATTCCTAGCCTTGGGATCACCCATACTCTCATCCACTAAGTATAAGGTAGAATCTAAGGTATCAACTGGATATTCTGTATACAAGGCATCCAAAAGGATCCTAGGTGATCTAGGCATAATACTTAAGTCGTGTGAAAATATTGTAACCTAAACAATGTCTCAGCATTCCCTACTCTAATCCAATGTCATATTCCTAGGTCCCAATCCATATGAAATCAAAAATATTGTTACTAGAAAGAATTACTAAGGGGATTACCCTTAGGAAATAAATGAGGAATACTCTACCAATCCGAGATGATAACTCGACAACCATCAATCACTGGCTCAATAACCTATTCCCAGATATCTCTTTGAAATGTAATCATGGTGCATCCAACTGATCCTAGGGATTATCCTAGGAATCAATCAAGGTGGTCATCATCAGCCTCAGGGATGCACAAGAATCCTATAATTAGGGGAAATATTACCACCCAACAACCTATGATATCACCTGGATCCTAGGGTGATAGAAATCCTAAGAAATACACTAACTAAGAGGGGTATCTTAGATGAATTCGACAACCTCTGATGTTTTCCTAATGTAAGGAGGGATCCCATAAATGCTAGGAATTCTATCAATGGTAACATTAAGTATTAGATCCCAATCTCTCCAAGCATTCAAGATTCTCTAAGAATTAATTACATTTAGTTCAAACATTAAGTTACAGTTAAATAACTATATTCATTAATTAGGAGATGGATCTCAATCTACCGGGAATCTAAATTGATATACATTTTATTATAACCCTATACATCACATTGATTTGAAACATTTAGTATTCAGGTAGAACAGACATCTGATGCAATAGATAGGCAGGGCCATATCCTAGGTGCACATGAAATACTAGAATTAGAGGTTATAGCCACGAGTTAACTAGATGGTTAGAGTTCCCAAAATCAACTAGGGATCCATGAATATGGGGTGCACCGGCTGGGTGCACACACACAGTGGTAATAGGATAAGAAGAGGCCAACAATAGCACATGCAGTGGCATGAGGAGACAGTTGTGGTAGGCCGCGACCTGTATGATATCTTGAGGTGGGTGTTGGTGGTCGACCGTGAGTAGAAGGGACCAATTAAAGTGGCACTAGCCGATCAGGGATGTCGATGGATTAGGGGTTGTGCCTATGGGGTGTTTCAACTGGGTTCATGGTAGGGATAATGTCTGAAATAGATGTGGTGGCCGCAGTTGCTGTGAAGGTCGATGAGCGGCAGGGGGTGGTTCTATGGGGATTGTCAGAGGACAGTGGAGGCCGCGACTGAGAGACGATGGGGATGGAGGTATATTTCATAGGTAGATTTCATTGAAATTCCTATTTTTTTTGTTTTTTTATTAACATTTGGTCTGCATACTCTAAATTCTAACCACCACTTTTTGTTTTTATATTATTATTTTTTATGTTGTCGGTAGGAAACTGTTCCCAACCACTCATTTTATTTTTTTCCTCTGTGGAATAAATCAGTAGCCCCTTCCATTTTAAAAAATATTATTAAACAAAATTTCTAAATCCTATCTAATAATATTTGTTTTAAAAAAAACCACAAATTTATGGAAATACCCCCCAGTCGAAAATCACTATTTCGTCCACTAAAATTACAAAAACCAAAATTCCAAATGAGGTTCAAATTAATTAGTAATCATCACCCAGTATTCCATCTAATAAAAATTTAAAAATATATTTTAAATATGATCTTAAAATTTTAAAACCACAGCAAACGATTTCAATCAAACTTAAAACTTTGAACGACCGCAACTTCATTGTCTGACATTGGATTGACTCGCCGTATACAATGTTGAGATCACTGTGATTCCCTCCACTTAATTTAAATAAAATTTAATTTTTCTTGTCTCATAAAATTCACATGATCCCTTTGATACCATTTTTTGGTATTAGGGTGTGTAGCGTAAGTTTATGGGTCATATATTTTAAAATTATCATCACCGAAGCAACGTAACTTCATCATCTCAGACAATCTGAGCCTTAGTAAAGGTTTTAGGATTTCACGTGAATTTATTTAAGCACAAAAATTAAAGAATGATTACATTTTTCAAATCAAAGGCATGTTCGACAATAACTCATCACCAATGATTATTTCTCAAAGGATCTGAGTTCAAACCCCTCTAGATAATCCACACATGCTTCAAGAGTTTACATGAACATCAATCATTGAATTTCAGGTGCTGGCATGGAACACCGGTGAATCCTTTGACATCGAAACAATCACGAATTCTTTGTTCCTTAAATCTGAAAAGGTGTTCTTGGACTAAACACTTGGAAGGATACTTTCTCTTTCTAGGATGCAGTAAGATGAGAGATAAGATCTCATCCATTGTGCGATGAATAGTTAATCATTATGGAGCCTCTCTTTCTTATATAGTGAAATATATATAATACCCTTAATTGGCTCCCTGGACCCCGAATATATATTTACCACTATATAATCTATAAAAATATCTTATGACCAATTTATTGAGTGATAAATATCATTTATATTTTTATCACTTACTTTTAATATAATAAATATATTACATGATAAAAACAATCCATTAACTTAACTCGATATTCCCACAAATATTAAACGAACTTTGATTATTAAAATAATATTTTTTGTATAATATTTTCTATGTATTTACTTTAATACTTATAAATAAATTTAGTAAATAAATTCAATCCAATTATTCTATACTCAAATAATAATAAATTTATTTATTTTTTTGAAATCACATATCCTCAAACATATGTTGGATCCTATAGTGGGGCCCACTATATATAATACCCCTATTCATTAAAATAATGTAGAATCTTGAATGTACTATTTTGTTTGACCCTCTAGGACCTTATATTGATAGCAGTGAATACTATTCACGGACCATGAGTGAAGTTTAGAAACCCATCAAGAACCCCTAAAGAGATAAGAAATATTCATAGAAATAAAAACCTTCCTAAAAACACATATCATGTAATATAATCTCTTTTTCCCATGATATCTCATAAAGTAGGATGCAGAACTTGTGTCATCATCTGTTCTTGATTTATTATTCATTTAACTAACTAGATGGACTTACCTTATTTTACCATGGACATGGATTTAGAAAAGGTACTACCATCCTGATTAACTACTCCCAAGATACCACATCCTTTTGGAAGTGATAAATTTTATCTTGATTATTCAATTATTTTCATACTACCAATGACGCACCAACACATGCTACCCCACTACAACCTCAATAACATAGTTTTCTCCTTGAATTAAAGTATGCGATCAAATAGTATACATTGATAATAATCTCAAATCAGGAGACCATTACACATGTTCCCATATAGGAACAACCAATGAAACATCAAACATTTGGTGTTCCTATTTACAGGTTATTCCTTATGATCTCATCTACTCGGGATCACTAAGTGTGAAGTTCATGAGAAGAAGTCTCAAATATTATGACCCCTCAGCACCTGATAGCCTCACATCATCTATGTTTTTTCATCACGATGTTTCTAAACCATGGGGCATATAATTTAAATTAATTTTATAGTATCTTGAGGTCCTCATTATAGCATGATAACTATTATAACATTTTTATTCAACACAAAATCTAAGCATATTGTCATATAAATAGTGTACATAAAATATAAACACTATTACGGTAATTTTACATCATGCCTAACTCACTATATACATGATATGGTAATAAAAAAGAACTAATTAAGTTGGGTTTAAGGTAACCACTATCACAAAATCTAGTATGTGTGTGCGTGATCCTCTAGCAAGCATCTTGTTGAAACTCTCCCTCCAGAATGGATCACTCAATGAACATTAACCAAACTTTTTTTCCACATGGCCTCAAGCACACCTCCCCATATGCCATAGGATGCAAACTAGTAGCGAGGGACTATTGTGAAACCATGGGGAGATTATACCCTCATTTTAGAGAAAGAAAACAACATAAAATAACTAAAAACCATACACAACGTAAATCATCATATTAAAAAATCAATAAATATAAACAAAAATGAATAAATAAAGGTTTGTTGTAAAGGCCTTAATATTGATGACATACATACACTAACTTCTCACTAGGCCGATGAAATATAAATATCATAATAAAAGTAAATTAAAGACACTAGCTCCCCGATATCCTGAGCCTAAATCATCTCAAACTCCAACATCATCTAGGTAGTCTTTCTTGACCATGTTATCCCGAGACTCATCCCAAACCTATTATTTTAATCAAGTGAACACCTACTCAAGTACCTCAATGCAATGGAGGCCCAAACAGTGTGTGAGTATAAAACTTAGCAGGGCACCACCAATGTGATCCCATACATACCTGATGAATGCATTTCATGTGTATGTGAGCTACTCAACTAAAGTATATTAATAATAAAAATTGTTTTTAAATAAATAATGGCATAATTCAGGCATTAAGGCTACCTAAGACGATAATACCTACTTCAGCCAGTGCCAGATAAGTTTCTAAGTAAGCTATGTCACCATAGGGGGATATGAGTACTAGCCCTAGGATCACCCATACCCACTTCCACTAAGTATAAGGTAGAATCCTAGGTATTAGTTGGATATTATATAAGTAAGGAATCATGTAGGATCCTAGGTGACCTAGGCATAATACTTAAGTCATGTGAAAATAGTGGAACCTAGAAAATGTCTCGAAATTCCCTACTCTAATCCAATGTCAGATTCCTAGGTATCGATCCATAGGAAATCAAAACTCTGGATACTTGAAGGATTTACTAAGGGGATGACCCTTAGTAAATAAATGAGGAATACTCTCCTGATTTGAGATGATAACTTGAAAACCATCAATCACTGGCTTAATAACCTATTCTGAGACAACTCTTTGAAATGTAATCATGGTGTGTCCAACTAATCCTAGGGAGTATCCTAGGAATAAATAAAGGTTGAAGAACCTTTGTGATGAATTGTTTTAACATTTTTTTATTTTTTGACAACTAACCTATTTTTAAAAGAATGTTTTTGTTATTCATAAATCAGACCCATATCTATTGTAATGAAGATTCATTGCACTCATAGTATCGCATTCATCTACATCGGATTAAGATCATCAAATCCAGAATAATTGGCGGTAGGAATTATTGATTGTTTGAAGTTTTCCTTTTCCTTATTCAAAGAAATAAATAATTTGTTGAGTTATAAAGACATAAGTTTCTGAGTGATGAAGTTGTAGTGATGATGAATAGTTTTTTAAAGAAAGTGAAGTCAGGAGTTATAAATTTTTCAAAATTTCTAAACTAAGTTAGATGATGCTTTTCTAATGATGAAGTTATCACAAATCATGGAAACTTTCATGATAAAATATTTTGAGGAAATGGTGGAGAGGTTTGAAGAAATTCAAAATTTTAGAGTGAAGAATTCCATCATAATAGGAAATTATATCTTAATGATAATTTTATCATAATATGGATTCCATCATTATGAATAAATATATTAAAGGAAGAATGTCTAAGAATATTGGATCTAGATGTCAGAATGTTGTAAGAAGATGAAGTTTGAAGAATTTAAAAGTTAGAGTATTAATATTCAATCATAATGGGAATTCCATTATAATTGGAATTCCATCATATTGAAAATTACATCATTATAAGGATTCCATCATACTGAGCTGAGAAAGAAACATAAATTGTAACGAGTTAAGAAAGATATAGATCATAATTATCTAAGAAGTAAATAGATCATAATGAGATAATAAATAAATAGATCGTAATGAGATGAGAAGGACAAATTTGTAATGAGCTGAGAAGGAAACATATCGTAATGAGATGATTACGAATAAGACTCAAAAAAATTCCATAATTTTTATGAAGAGTTGAAAAGGTTAAAATTGAATTTCAATTTTGTGTAAATATCAAATAAATCCAGGGAGGATTAAAGAATTCAAAGTTTAAGTTTAAATGCGAGATATATTTAAAGATTTTGAAATTTGAGGAAGTAGGGAAAGTTTTCAAGTTTCCTTCTTTTGTTTTCTAAGTCACCTATAAATACTTGATCAGATCATTCGTTCATTTGTGATTTTTTTCACGCAAGTAGAAAATCCAGATCACTAAAGAAATCAAGTGAAAGTTATTGCCATCCAGAGATCTCATGAGGAGGATTAGATAGTTGAATGTTTTTTACCGGATTGAGAAAGATCGTATTGAGAATATTGTATTCAGTCAATCAGATTGAGTCAATTAGACTGAAGAAGATCATATTGAGCATTTGCGTAGAGTTTTATTTTTTCATATTGAGAATGGGTTAATCATATTGAGTCCATTGTATTGAGAGAATCGTATCCAAACTCATTGTATTGAGAGAATCAGATCCAGACTCATCGGATTGAGAAAATCATATCCAACCAATTCAGACTGAGGATTCAGACTGAGAAATTGTGGAATAGTTTAAAAAAAGTCTTTATTCTTTTGTTTGGCTCAATTTTTTATAATAAATCATTGTAAACTAATGGGAGTCGGTATAATATTTCCTATCGGGAGATAGAAGGTGTCTAACAGGATTTGGAACAAATTGTATTCACTTATTCATAATAGTGGATTTCTATAGACCCATGAGAGTGGCTATGGAAAGAATATAGGTTCTCACACTGAGGTTGAACCTTGTAAATATTGTGTGATTTACTTTCTTTCCTACGTTTTCATGAAATATTATTTACTAAAATTTGATAAGGAAATAAATCTTAACAGGTTTCGGGGGTTAAGTTTCTAAAAGTTTTGAAACTTATAAAAAGTGAACAACTGATTCAAAACCCCCTTCTTAGTTGTTATTCGATCCTTTAGAACTTCAATTGGTATCAAATATGAAGGTTCCCTTATTGAATCCTTATTAGGGATAATATCAATTATGTTAATAGTAGATTAATCCCTACATTTGATGGAAAAATTATTATAGATGAAAAAATAGGACGATTCCTTATCTCCTATCTCTTGGCCTGGAAGTTGTTGATGCTGCTACTATTAGGTTTCCACCTATTGAGAAAGATGTCCCAATGGACTTTTCTGATAATAAAAATATATAAGTTGATGTAAAGGCTAGAAATTATATTCCCATGTCCTTATCAGAAAATTTTTATCAGAAGGTGATGGGTCTTAAAACTTCAAAAAGTATGTGGGACAAGCTAGAAAGTGTTTTTAAAGGGAATAAAATAGTTAAAGAAGCAAAGCTAAAAATCTGGAATAGTAAGTATGAAGATACTAAAATGAGAGATGAAGAAACAATTGATGAATATTTCACCAAATTAAATGAAATTATTTTCAACATCATAAGATTCATAGATTCCCTGGAATATTATACAATTATGAAGAAATTTATGATAAACTTTCTGAATAGGTTTGATTCTAAAATTTACTCTTTAGAAGATAGGGATGATTTATCTCTTAATAAATTGCATAAATTTTTTATTTCTTTTAAAATGATGAAATATACAGTGTTTAAAAATAATATGAAAGATGAAATGGATTTTTAATCTATGAGAAAGATGAAAATCCAAGATATTGAAGAAGTTAATCCTTATGAGTCTGAAGATAAAGAGGATGATGAGTTGAATGAGAAAATCATGTCTCTTATATCAAAGAACCATTGAAGATGAAGATGAAATTATGGATGTAAACTTACTCTCAAATGTTTTGAGTGTGGTGGAATCAGATACTTTGCTATGAATTTACCAAAGAAGAAAGTTGGAGGATATCAAGATGATTATGATGAAAAAACTTGACAGAAGAAGTGGAACAAAAATGATAAAGAAGAAAAGTCTTCCAACAGATACATGAACAAGTTTAATAGAAACAAAAGAAGTATGTTAAGTAATAAATTTGAATCAGACTCAACTGAAAACAATTCTTATAAAGATAAAAGTTTAGAAAAATTCATAACCTTCATTAAAAAAATTGAGAAAAAAAAAATATTTCTCAGAGAGTAAAGAAGGTGGTGAATAATATTATAGAGAGTATCAGCTCAGAACAGAACTTTTTTCATGTCTTGATCAAAAAAACTCTCAATAAATAAATCCTAGTAATAAAGAAATATTTTGAAGAATTTTTTGATGTAAGAAAAGATATCATCAAGCAAGAGGATGAATATATTCAGGAGATTTTAAGTTACAAACTTAGAATTACTGAACAGGGAAAGATGATTGAATATCTTATTAAAAAGCTAGAAGCTAAGGAAGAAGAGGTTAAAAAGTTTCAATAAAAACTTCTTGAGTCCAAAAGTACCTTGATTAAGATGAATAAAAACTTCAAAAAATATTTGAAAGTAAAAACTGAGACTTCTAAAGATTCCAAGAAGGCTCAATATGAGAATCAGGTGAAATCTTCTCTTACCAAAAATAATATTTCATTCGATTCTTTTAAAATTTTAGGTACCAAAAAAAGTATTGGGAAATCTTGGGTGGAGAAAGGATGTGAGAAAACTATCAAATCTATAAAATTAGATAACTCAATAAAAAAAATGCAGTTCATGTCCCGAGTATGTTAGAGCTTAAAGAAGTTACTAACCTCAAAAAAGTTTCAATAGAGAAAGATATTATTTCAATAAAAAATAAAGATTTGATGGTTATTATTGGTGTTTTGGAATTTATGGGAATATGTATTATAATTTTTGGCACAAATTATCCTTACTTGGAATAAGGTTTGAGAAAAGTGTAAGAAATAGTGAAAGTAGAATGATAAACTTTTCTAAGTTATAGAAAGTTGAAATAGTGAATTCTCAAAATTTTAAAAAATTTCCAAGAAGAAATAAATTTAAATGTCTAGAAGATGTTTGTGAAAGATGTGATTAGGATTTTCATCATGCCAAAATATGTATGACACTCCTTCCAGAAAAAGTTTCTTATGATAGAAAATAAAATAAATTTGAAAAGAATAAAGTTAAGGAAAGAGAATTTTTTGTTGAGATATCTTTGAAAGTAAGTAAAGGGAACAAACCATGGATACTTGATAGTGGTTGTTCTTCACATATTATGTTTGATATAAAAATCTTGAAACGTTTTGAAATTCATGATGGAGGAGAAGTTAGCTTTGGTAATGATAGTTTCTTAAAAATTAGAGGAATCAGAATAGCATAGATTGAATCTGAAAAGTTGAAATCTAAGGAATTTTTATTGATTGATGGGCTAAAACATAACTTAATTTATGTAAGTCAACTTTGTGATGATGTAAAAGAATTTTTTTTAGAAAATATTTTTGAATCATCAAAAGTGTTAAAGATGGAAAATTCATTGCAAAAAGATAAAGAACTGGTGGGAATCTATTTCAAATAGGAGAATTCAATAACTCCTATTACTTGAGTGCGAAAGATGAAAACAAATTATGGTACTGAATACTTGAGCACCTTGGACAGAAAAGTTTGAACAAACTTTTTAAATTTTATGCCACTCAAAAATTTCCATAATTGAAAAGAAGATAAGAATATGTTTGTATAACTTGTCAAAAAGGTAAGATGACTAAAAAAAGTCATAAAATAGTTGAGATTAGATATACTAGACCAATTGAGATTATTCATTCTAATTTATGTGGGTCGATGATACATTAATCAACAAAATAATATTTATACTTTATCACTTTTATTGATGATTTCACTTAGATGACAAACATCATGTTTATGAATCACAAGAAAGAGGCTATTGAAATGTTAAAATTAATTAAAAAATATATTGAGAAAGAAATGGAGGTTTCCATAAAAATGTTGAGAATAGATAATGGTACCAAATTCACAAGAAATACTTTTGAAACTTATCTGAGAAATCATGGTACCAAACATCAGTTTAGTGCTCCCTATACTCCACAACAAAATGGAGTAGTAGAAAGATATAATAGAAGTTTTATGGAAATGCGAAGAAGTATGTTATCATAAAACAAACTTTTAAAGTTCTATTGGAGATAAGCTGTTAGTATTGTCGTACATGTTCAAAATAGATGTTTGTTGATACTGGAAACCAACATGACTCCTTATTAAATGTGGTATAACAAAAAACCTTCATTTAAATACTTTAAAGTTTTTAGAAGTCCATGTTTTCTCAAAATCAAAAATCTGGATTTGGGAAAGTTTGATGAGAAAGCTAAGGAAGGAAATTTTATCGGTTATTCACCAAATGGAAGAAGTTATAAATGTTGGAACAAACATTTAAAAAATTTGGTGGAATCATATGATATGAAGGTAATTGAAAATAAAATTCCCTTAAAAAAATTTGTTGACAATACTGAGGAGGATAAACTGGATAATTCCAACAATAGTGAAAGTAATTCAAAAAATAACTATCAAGATTTAGAAGAATTGCATGATGAAGAAATTTTAGCTGGGAAAGAAACTTTGAAATTTTCTACCTTGAAAAAATATATTGAATCCGAAAACATTATTGGAAACCATAAGGCTGCATTTTATTCAAGAATAAATATGAGATTAGATAATCAGACTTCACTTATCTCAAAAGTTGAACCAGAATTAGTTTTATAAGCTATTCAAAAAAAAAGAATTGGTGGATGATATGAATGAGGAGTTGGATCATATTGAGGAGAATAAAACATGGGAACTTGTTTCATGGCCATCAAATAAAAATTTTATTAGAACCAAGTGGGTTTATAGAAACAATTTAAATGAACATGGAGAAGTTTAAAGAAATAAAAAATACTTGTTTGTAAAGGCTATGCATGGGTGGAAGGTGCAGATTTTGAAGAAACTTTTTCCCCTATTTTAAGATTAGAAACTATTAGAATGTTTTTTTTTCAGTTTCCACACATCAGAATTACAAAGTTTATCATATGGATGTAATTCATCTTTCTAAAATGGTGAGATTTAGGAATAATTTTACATTGAACAAACTTGAGGATTTCTACTTGATGAGGATGAAAACAAAGTTTCTAAATTAAAGAAAGATTTGTATAGGCTGAAATAAGATCTATGTTCTTTGTATTCTAAACTTGATAATTGTTTGAGAATATTGAACTTTTCTAAAGGAAAAGTTGATAGTAACTTATATGTAAATGATGATGACTCCAGAACTCTAATTGAAATTGTTTATGTAGATGATATAATTTTTTCTAGGGATAGAGAATATATTTGTAAAACATTTTATAAGGAAATGAATAAGAATTTGGAAATGTATATGTTAGGAAAATTAACTTTCTTCATTGGATTACAAGTTCAACAGAAGGAAAAATAAATTTTATTATCTCAAGAAAAGTATGTTAGGGAATTGTTAAAGAAGTTTGGGATGGAAGAATCCAAAGAAGTTTCAACTCCTATTTCAGTGAGCACAAAGTTGAGTAAAGATGAATCCAGAATAAGTGTGAATCATAAAAAATTTCATAAGATGATAGGGATTATTATTTACCTTACAACCTCAAGGACTGGTATTTTTTATGTTGTGACTTTTTGTGCCAAATATCAAAGTAATCTGAATGAATCACATATGTTGGCAATAAAAAGATTCTGAGATATTTCACAGGAACAACTTCACATGGGTTGTTATAAAAAAAATTATTAGATGAAGTTTCATGGTTATACTAATGTTGATTGGGTTGGAGATTGTGATGATAGAAAATCAACCTTCAAAGAAACATTTTTCTTGGATGAATATTGTTTCAGTTGGCATAATAATAAAAAAAGTTTAGTAACATTGAGCACAATTTAATCTAAATATGTTGCAGCTACGTAGGCTTGTACTCAAATGTTATGGATTAAAGTTCAGCTTAAAGATTTTAAAGTAAAAGTTTTTAAACCATTTAAGATACTTTGTGACAATCAGAGTGAATTTTATCTTTCTAAAAATCTTTTCCAACATTCAAGATCAAAACACATTGATATAAAGCTTCAATTTATAAAATATAAAGTTTCTAATTGAGATGTTTTGCTGGAATACATTTCAAAAAATGATAATATTGCTGATATATTTACAAAAGCAATGTTGAATGAAAGGTTTGTGGAATTTAGGTTGAAACTTCATGTTTATCCTCCTCCCATGTCTTCCTAAACCTCATAAGAAAAAATCCCCACTGTGTTTCGGATTATTTTGACAAAGGGGCGAGAAAGTAATAACTTCTACTCTGTAAGAAGTTTTTACTTATCTTATTAAATGAATCTGAAGATGTGGTGGTTATCATAAAATGGGGGAGAGAAAAAGAAAAGTGAGAGGAAAAGATAAAAGAGAGGAGGAGTTTATATTTACATGGCTGAAAATTTTGTTTGTCACCAAGGTAATAAATTCATTAAAAACATTAATTAATTTATTCATTAGAAAGGTTGTGTTTTGATAAAAGTTAAAAAACTTGAGTTGTGAAAAAAGTCTAAGAGTTGGAAAAGTTGTTAACAAGGATTGTTAAAAAAATCCAAAGGGGGATATTGAAGAACCTTTGTGATGAATTGTTTTAAAATAGTTTTTTGTATTTATTAACCACTAAACTCTTTGTAAAAAATGTTTTTATTATTAAGGAATCAGACCCAAGTCCATCATAATATAGATTAATTGGACTCATAGTATCATATTCATCTGCATCAGATTCAGATCATCAGATCTAGAAGAATTGGAGGCAAAAAATATTGATTTCTGGAAGTTTTCATTTACCTTAATTATAGAAATAAATAAGTTACAAAGTTAGAAATATAGAAGTTTCTGAGTGATGAAGTCGTAGTGATGATGAAGAGTTTTTTTTGAAGAAAGCAAAGTTAAGAGTTATAAAGTTTTCAAAATTTCTAAACGAAGTCATGTGATGCTTTTCTGATCATGAAGTTCTCACAAATCATGAAAACTTTCATGATAAAAGCTTTTGAAGAAATATTAGAGAGGTTTTAAGAAATTAAAAGTTATAGAGTGAATAATTCCATCATAATGGGTAATTCTATAATTATTAGAATTTCATCACAATGGGGATTCAATCATTATGAAGAAATACATCAAAGGAAGAATGTTTAAGAATATCAGATCTAGATGTCAGAATGTTTTAAGCAGATGAAGTTTAAAGAATTTCAAAGTTAAAGTATGGAGATTCCATCGTAATGGGAATTCCATCATAATGAAAATTACATCATTATGATGATTCCATTAGACTGAGATAATAAAGAAATAGAAATCATAATGGGCTGAGAAATAAACAAATCATAATGAGCTGAGAAGGAAATAGATCGTAATGAGAAAAGAAAGAAATAGATCATAATGAGTTGATAATAAAACAAATCATAATGAGTTGAGAAGGAAATAGATCATAATGATCTAATTACGAAGAATACTTAAAAAGAAAATTCTAGAAGTTTTATGAAGATTTGAAGAGTTCAAACTTGAATTTCAATTTTACATCAATCTTGGAGAAATCCAGGGAGGATTTAATAAGTCAAAGTTGAAGTTAAAATGCAAGAGATCTTCAGAGATTTTAAAATTTGAGGAATCAGGGAAATTTTTCAAGTTTCCAACTTTTACTTTATAAGTCTCCTATAAATAATTTCTTAGATCATTCATTCATTTGTGATTTCTTTCATGAAAGCAGAAAAGGTAGAACGTTGAAGAAATAAAGTGAAAGTCATTACCATCCAGAGATATCATAAGGAGGATCAGATAGTTGAATGTTTGTTTACCGGATTGAGCAACATCGTATTCAGTCAATCAGATTGAGTCAATTAGACTAAAGAAGACCATATTAAGAATTTGAGAAGATTTTAAGTTTTTCAGATTGAGAATGGGTTCATCATATTGAGTCCATCATATTGAGAGAATTGGATCCATACTCATAATATTGAGAAAATCGGATCCAAACTCAATAGATTGAGAAAATCAGATCCATCCAAATCAGACTGAGGATTGAGACTGAGAAATTATGAAGAAATTTCAAAAAATTATTTATTATTTTGTTTGGATCAATTTTTTTATAAGAAATCATTGTAAACTGATGGGAGTTAGTATAATCTTTCCTATCGGGAGATAGAAGGTGTCTAACAGGAGTTGGTACAAGTTGTTTTCACTTCTTCATAATAGTGGATTAATATAGACACATAGGAGTAGCTATGGAAAAGATATAGGTTCTCACACTGAGGTCAAACCTTTTAAATCTTGTGTGCTTTACTTTCTTTACAATTTTTTCATGCATTATTATTTAATAAATTTTGATAAGGAAATAAATCTTAACAGGTTACAGGGGATAAGTTTCTAAAAGTTTTGAAACTTATAAAAGTGAATAACTAATTAAACCCACCTTCCAGTTATTATTAAATATTTTTGAACTTCAAAGGTGATCATCATTATCCTCAGGGATGCATAAGAATTTTGATTATGTCAATTGTTTTTTTGATTAAAATTAATGTCAGTTTTGAATAAAATGATTCACTTGGAGTCATATCGGTCACATCATGCATTATATTGAGGTGTGAATAATTGTTACACATACAAAAGGAATCATGGATAATTTTATTAAAGTATCAAAAAAATCATAATGTGTTTTTCTATTTTGAGTATGCCACTTGTGTTTTTTACTAAAATCTCATTTTAAACTAGAAACACATACTTTGATCCATACATGTGGCATCGTGTGTGGGTTTTACATGAGACTGATTCATATAAATCAAAAATTAATTATAAATCATTGTCGCAAATTATCAAGACAATCCAAGAATGTTTTCTTAGTTTTTAGTGAGTGGCACTTTTTTGTATTAAAATGTCAATTTTAAACTCATAACGGACACTTGGAGTCATATCGGTCAAACTGTGCATCAGATTTAGGTGCGGGTGGATATTACACATCAAAAATGACTTATGGATCATTTTCCTAAAGTACCAAAACAATCTAAATGAATTTTCTTAGTTTTGAGTATGTCAGTTGTTTTTTCACTAAAATTAATGTCAATTTTAAATAAAAAGATGAATGTGGAGTCATATCGGTCACAACATGTTCCATATTGAGTTGGATATGATTCCTACATGTCCTAAATGACTTATTAATCATTTTCTTAAAGTATCAAAATAATCAGAATGTGTTTCATTGGTTTTGAGTAAGCCACCTACGTTTTTTGCTAAAATATCATTTTAAACTAGAAACACACATTTTTATCCATACAGGTGGCGTCATGTGTAGATTTGAAATGATACTAATTTATACACATCACAAATAAATTATTAATCATTTTCCCAAATTTTCAAGATAATCCGAGCATGTTTTCTTGGTTTTCATTGAGTGACACTTTTTGTATTAAAATGTCAATTTTAAATTGATAACGAACACTTGGAGCCATACCAGTCACACTATACATCGAATGGATATGAATATAATTCCTATACATCACAAATGACTTATGAATCATTTTACTAAAGTAAAAAAAACAATCTGAATGCATTTTCTCAGTTTAGAGTATGTTGGTTGTTTTTTTTTACTAAAATTAATGTCAATTTTGAATAAAAAGACGCACTTGGAATCATACTAATCACATCATTGTATTGAGGTGTGGATTATTCCTATACATTACAAATGAATTATGGATCATTTTCCTAAATTATAAAAACAATAATAATGTGTTTCATCAGTTTTGAGTACGTCACTACTATTTTTTACTAAAATTTCATTTTAAACTATAAACACGCACTTTAAGCCATACAGGTGGTATCATGTGTGGGTTTGATATAAGACTAATTCATACATGTCATTAATGAATTATGAATCATTGTCCCAAATTATCAAGACAATCCAAGCATGTTTTCTTGGTTTTCAGTGAGTGACACTTTTTTGTATTAAAATGTTAATTTTAAACTGATAATGGACACTTTGACATCATCTCTTCTTGATGACCACGATATATCAATGTTGGATTTCCACCAATGGTTCTTTCATACACTTGTTGAATTTAGTGTTTGATTACACACATATTTATTCAAACATTTAAGTTGGATTATATACCTATTTGATGATTATGAGTTGTATAGATGTTGCTTTAATAACACTAGAGGAGAAATTGAAGCTTCCAACACATAATGATCTTAAAATTGGATTAATACCCTGTATAAAATCACTTAAACAAGTGGTGAAAAACATTATTTCAATAAGTAACCTGAAACACATGCACAATGGATCTTATCTTAAGTGACAAGTGTTGTGTTAACTTTTAAGAAATTGTTCTCAAACACAATCATGGTATGATACTCATTCTACTTCATTGCCCAAAAATGTTATCATTTGCAATAAAACACTTATTATCCTCCTATTCCTTGGTATCCACCTAGGTCTTTACCTCTACCTCCTCCACATTGGTCTCCAACTCGGACATTGCCTTCGACTCTGCCTCCGCCTTCGCCTCTGCCTCTTCCTTTTCCTCTGCCTCTACCTCCATCTCTGTCTCCATGATTTCCCAACAATCTTATTATTTGCAGGTCTGCACTTCTAAAGAAATTGATTTCCTTCATTGTTATTCTCCTTGAGAAAGAGATAAAAAATAATATATAATCATTATAACACTAATTCTTTACACCCCAAATATCTTTCGAAGGTCATAACTCATACTAGATCACAAACATAACAAATAATCACCTAATTTTTTTTTCAGCATACATTCTGAGAAAAATTACGCTGCCCACTCATTTCTAAAAAATTAATTTCTTCTTCTGAGTTACTAGGTTATTGAAAATCTTGATAGTAATGAGAAAATATAGACAAATAAATTATTATGAAATATATTTAATGAAATTGTAATTACCTTAAAAAAATACTTGTTGGGGGATGCTGGTCTTTTCATGATTTATGATTTCTCTCATAAATTTGCAAATATAATATCCACAATCAATGTCATTATCTTGTTTCAAACACTGCAGAAACATTAAGAAAAATAAGTTAATTGTTTTGAAATGTTTTTATAGTTAAATCTTTCTATACATACCTTAATTTTTTTCCATTTATAGTAATCCATGAGATTTATCCCTTTAGACACTGAATTTATTCCATGATCTAGCCTGCATTGAGAGACCAATCTATCATAACAAAATTCTTATTAGAACATAGACTGAACATATAATTCAAGTTTTATATATAAAATATTGATTTTGGTGTATTACATATTCACAATACACTTCATGTGTATTCGGTAGCTTTCATATCCATGCATTGGATCCAAAAAAATATTTTGGGTGTTTATATTAACTGTTGTCAGCATTCAGTGCATCCTAAAAAACAAAAACAATTGAGTAATGTAAAAATTAAAAATATATTTTATGTGATTAGATTGTAGAGTTTTACCTTTGCATTGTAGACACCAAAAAGAGTCTGTCATCTGATGATTTTTATTAAATGCTTCGAGTAAATCATCTTTATTCTTCTTAATTGATTCCTTATTCAAATTAAGTTCTAGATTAGAAATTATATAGGGATTAATGAATCAAAATCATGCTTCACATGATCTTCCCTTTATATAGTTGTGATATAAATGGCTGTAAAAAATATGAATAGTTATTAACTTTAATAAACATACTATCTCACTATTTGGACAGACGTATTATGAAAATGTACCTTATGTATGTATTCACAACTGAGATGCCCAACTATTCATGCTTGAGAATATCAGTTTGAGTCTTAAGACCAATTATGTATCCATATATTTTTTCTTCATAATCAATAAAATATATAGTTTTATCTTTAAATGCGGTCTCTATATGAATTTGTAATGATAATAAATGTTTCTCTAGAATTAGCGGGGAAAAGGTACTCTCGAAAGGTTATTTTGTTTTCTTAGTTGATTCCCTAGATTTTATTGATTCGAACTTCCGTTTCTCTATCGATTTATCCATCTGTAATATCATACCTCACTTCTAGCCTTTTATCATCAATTTTTACATGTTTTTCATATGAAGAAATTTGTTAAAGATGTACCTCATGTATCTTTATAAGATTAGACGATCATTATATGAAAGATCCAATAGTAGCTTTGGCCATTGTAATATCTGGACCATCAATTGGAATAAGAAACTCAATAGTCATCTCATAAGCTACCTCAATCCCCACTCTAATGTGATCTTTTGGGAAGTCTTGATTTTGTAGTTGGTCTCCTGGGATATTATACATTGTATCCATTGCAACATGGTGGTTCGTGGGTGTTGATAGATAAAAATCACATACAGCTATACCCTATAGAATTTTAGTAATATAAAGTTATCAAAAGTTGTTTGATTTTCATTTAGGAGAAATAGTAATGAAAAAATTGATTACCCCGGGTAAGGTATGCGGTTGGGGGAATGACTAGCTTCAAATCTAGTGGGATCATTTGGTTCATGTATAAATATTTTCTCTAACACCGATTCACTTTGATCCTTTCTTATACATTGATCTGCCAAAAGAGACCACAAAATAATATCTCACAGTGAGTCTATTTGTGTATGAAATAATCTCACGATATTATATGTATATCCATGTGGTTTTATATTCTTGAAATATGTTCAAGGAGAGACTCCAAAACCAAATCCTCTAATACTACCATATTGTTCTGGTCACTTCAAAGATATTGAAAGTAGCTTTGCTTCTGGTACGGTCATTGCTGATTCTTGTGTCTAAACAATATAAAAAATATAAATATAAATAGATACTTTTATGTAATATTGTTATAAATCATAACGAATTACAATTATGTCATACTTACACATTCTCCCCATACTACTTTTGTGTTTTTATCAACTAATTTACCCTTCTTATTTACAAAAGCCTCCTTCTATAGCACATTATGTGGTATGGAAGTGGCTTCAGATTGTGATTCATCAATCTACATATAAACAAAGTAACATATGTTGTTTCATATCACATAATTAAAATTTTATTTTTGAATTAAAATTCATACCAATTTCTTCTCTAATGAAGCGCACCTCGTCCTTCCTTAGCGATAGGGGTATGTTTTTTTATGAACGTTCTTTATTTTCAGCACTCTTTTGTTGTTTCATAAATTAACAATTTTCAATCAAGTTGGATAAAATAAATAATGTCAAAAAATATATTATTTACTGCAATACACCTGGAATGATTTCTCGTTACGACGATTGATGAAAGCAATCCATGTTTCTTACTTTATAATATGTGCTTAACTAAGTGGTGGGTGGGATTTATTTTCCCTTCAGCATCCCTAAGATGTAACTTCATCAGAAGAGTCTGGAAGCCTCTATGAGATTTTACGGCGGCCATTAAGACAAATTTCTTACAAAAATATTATAAAATAAAAAAAAAATACAAGGAATAATGAAAATTAGACCAATGTTTCATTATATAATTTTTCAGTAAAATAATGAAAGTATATTGTAACATTACCGTTATATCTTTCCAAATAATTTCCTTCGTTACAGGTTGGACACAGAACCATGAGTCAATATCAATCAGCACATTCATCCTTATTGTGACCCCAAGATAACTAATGAATGTTGACTTATTGGTGTCAATAGGTTGGCTGTGTTGATTCCAAACAACCTCAAATTTTATACCATGACTTCTTACCTTGAAAATTTTATTCAAAACTATGATGCTGCATCATTTTTGTTTTTTTCATCAACATGTTTTTGATCCCCTAATAATTCCATAGTTTCATCATCAACATTTTGTTCTTCCTCGGGATTGGTAACATCACTATGTTCAGAAGACATTGTCTGCATGAGTAGTCAAACATTTAATTTATCTTGAATAACAACAATATAATATACTCCATGAGTAGTCCACAATTTCATGCATCTTGCATGAAAATTGTTACTGTCTTGAGAATATATATAATACTTCAATACTATATTAAAACTAACCTTCACTACATTTATTTAATCCATCCTCTGACACTTGATTGCCTTCCATCTCTTGATGATGGATTGGACTCCCTCTTTCAAACTAGCCTTCCTCTCATCATTATAGTTCCAAAGTTCATTTATGACATACCACCCAAATAGTTATTATTGCATTTTTTTGTTTGATATTTATCTCCCATATTTTGTGCACATCCACCTATGTTTCTTGAACTACTCTAACCAAAATTCATCCAATATCGTGTATTGGTGATCATTTTGTATGACTACTACTCAAAGTAGTTCAAACAACATAGAAGAGATGGGGGATGAGTCTTAAGCAACAAAATGAAATAATAACTGTTCAGGATATGAAATTAGAGTTTCCACTAAGATTTAAAAATAAATTAAATGCAGTTTAATTATGGATTCTAACATATTACATTACAAAAATAAAGGAATGAACATTCAAATCCACAATAATTACACTTGCAATCATTTAATTACACTTACAAACATTTATTATTTTCCACTTCCTCTGAAATTTTTATTTTTTTGGCAAGGATTAGAGTATATAACAACTTATGGTGGTATTGGTGTGAGGTGGATGGGAGAGCTTAAAAACCATCCATTTCTCCAAGCTTCTAAGGGAAAGTATCTTAAAGATGAAGCCGAAAATAGGTCCATATAACTCTGCTCATTGTGGAAGGAATACCTTCAAGAGTCAGATTGGCACCCTTTTAAATATATCAATGGTGAAGGGGAAGATAATCAAAAGGTGAGTTTAGTGTTTGTTTTTCCCCAAAAAAAATAATATGAATATTTTCAGGAGGTCACTCATCGTAGCAGTATTCTCATCTAAGTATGATTAATTACGGAGTTATAATAGGATCCATTGTGGCTGAACTCAAAATAAAAGTAATTTTTGATGAAGTGTTGTCAAAAGTAACCAAGTGAGTCATATAAGAAAATGCATATCAATAAACCAAACAAATTCTAACATTATGTTTTGATTAATTTTTTGGTGTCATTTTTTGTGTTCTCAGGAAGTAGTAAATGAAGAGTATGAAATGATGAAAGAGTTGAAGAATGAGTTGGGAGATGCGGTATTCAAATCCATAGTAGTGACTTTGATGGATATTGATGAATACAATCCGAGCAGAGATTGACACTGATTACTCTTTTTCTATATGTTTACTTATAGAGAATATTGATGTTAAAAACATTATGAATAAGTTTTAATCCCAATCCTAGATGAAATATAAGATACTAATAAATAAATAATAGGGAGCTTATGTGTCCTAATGCCATCAAAAAGAGTATAATATACTAGGATTGAACCTATCACTATAAAAGAACTCTGTCTAGAATCATCCATAGACTACTTAGCCATAAATAATCTACCAGTCATATCTAATGACCCTGCCTAGAAGGAATAGCTCAAAAGGACTATTGGAGGTTCCTCAACTAACCACATAAATATAAATGTTTCACATCAAAGAGGCAATAAGGATTAAAGTGTCCTAGGAACCTATACTGATGGAATCACTCAAAAAGTATCCTCAATTGAAGAGGAATTAGAATACATATACTCTAATGGTCTTGAAGAAATGAATCTCACCCCACCTACATTCGACATCACTTTTTTCTACTTAAGGATTCCTCACCTTCCAATTTTGGATATTTTTTTAATCCATCCAATAACATACATCCCTTTAAAGGGCGAATTTTTTTAACTTAAGCTCAGTATTGATCTAGAATTTTTTTACTCTTGTAAATGAAATGAATATATTCAATGAAATCCTAAATTTATTATTATGATATATTACCATTAAATCTTAGAGGAACCATAGATACATCCCTTCATTGAAAATTATACCACATAGCTTGAAGTAGATCTATAATTACCTCTAGGACGTGAGGATCAATTTAGGCTAATCATTTTTTTTCCATTTTCAAAAGCCGGTTTATGGGTTCCCGGTACCCCACTACATGATTCCAATACAACCACTTTCACCATTACACAAAAACATCATAAAAATATCATAAAACAATGGAAATGTCCAAGAAACCACAAACCAGGGCACAAGAACATCAGAGAAGCTGGCCAAACCTCAGAAAGGGTTACCTTGAACGTCCCCCGGCGCGACCATCGACACCGGCCCAAAACCTCCCGTTGGAAAACTCCAACGAAGTTCACCCAGCCATCAAGAGAAATGAAATGGACCTCCAGGAAGAAGCCATCCACAAAGGACGTCAAGGAAACCATAGTGAAGATGACCAGATCCTGACGCCGTTAGCACCCTGATCCGTAAACAACTCAGAAGATCCACCTTGCCCTTAAATCACAATTCCTCCTTCACCATCATCGCATAACAATACCTCACATCAAAAACACATCAAACTCTCACATAGAAAATGCAAGGAGAGCAGATAATCTGTCAAGCATGCGGCAGAAGATCAATCACGAAATCAGAAATCCAGAACGAACCACCATCGATCAAACACAAACCCATCTTCACCAAATCATAGCCTCAAAATAGCTTCCATCCGCACAAAAAAACACCAAATTTATAGTCCTCCCCCCTCCAATCCACTGGAGCCGAACCTGAGCAAGCCGTCACACGCCAAGTCCGATGTCGATTTGGGGTGAAGTCGAGCAAGGAACCAGATCCGCCGGAGCTGAGCACGTCAACGCCGAGCACACCGCCGCCGAGACTGAACCAAACAGAAGGTCCCACGAAGGAGATGCCAAGGCCACCGAGCCGACGACGATCCGAATCCATGAAGAGATCCTGAAACTAGGGGCGAGCCAAAGCCAACACCGACACACCAGATCTAGTACCACACACCTAGATCCGCAAAGAAGACCTGGGCCCGGAAGCAACGAAACTGTCACCGAGCTGAGATCCCGAATCTGAGACCCTCGGAGTCGATGCACGCCAATCCGAGATGATAACCCAATCCAGGAGAGTCGAGGTCACCTATGAGCGCACCAGAGCCGACGATGAACACGCCACAGCCGAGGCAAGATCTCATTTGTTTCATTTTTAATAAGTCTTTTCATACTTCATATATAATTTAAAAGATGTTAGAAGCATTATTTTAAATATAAGTATGAATCAACTAACTAATATTATCGATAAAGGGGTTACCTAAATAAACTCAATCAATTAATAAGTTATATAAACCTAATTATCACTAATAAGTAAATAAGAATGCACTATTTATTTATTATTCAAGTTTCTGTTAATATAAATTTATAATTGATTCTAGAAAAAAATAAACAAAGACACATAAGAACATGACATTTCATATATTCTTATTGATTCCTACTTATCAAATCCTAAATAAGAGGCATGAGACTCGAGAAGATAGGTCAAGAAAAAAAAAAACAAAAAAAAACTAGATTTCCTATGGTAACTCAAGTATCCAACATAATTATTCTATCCAAACCTATTTATGGATTACTTATTATGTCTTGATTTTTTTTTCTTTTTTTGGATATAATCAATACCAATATACCTGGTTTTACTATGATTCCATTTTTGTAACATTTTTGACCTAGTATACCCAAATAGTTTGCAATTCAAGTCCTAGCATCACCTTAGAAACACTTCCCAATCACTAAAGTCTTGTGTCAATGCTAAAGGATATAGATAACATGTTTGAGAAATGGGTTAACCTATTCAATGTTCAACTAAACTCAATTTGATCATGCTATAAATCTAGCATTACCTTTTTAGTATCCTGTGGTGCAAAATCTATTTTATTTATCTATACAGGCCCATACACATATGTTGAATAATCTCACCATATGAAAACATCCTTATCTTTCTTTGAAACCATTTCCTATGGAGGAAAAAGATGAAATAGAACCACTATTTGTATTTCAGTACCAAGGATATGAGATGTAGGGTTCTTTATGGTTAAGAAAAGCGAAAAAAAAAACACAAAACGTGGAACCCAAAGCATCAAACAATGATAGAGGAAAAGTAGAAAACAACATACATTTGATTCTAACCTTGATTTATCTAAGGGAACGTAGAAGAGTCACATCAACAACAGAGGAGTTCTGTGAGAGCTTGAAAATCATGAGTGATTGAGTCGTGGTTAAGGTTCTTTAAAATAGATTGGGGGCACTTTTAAAAGTGCTTTCAGAAAAGCACTGATAAAGATCTCTTTTATTAGTAGTAAATTGATAAGAACTGATAAAAGAGATATTTATCAGTGCTAAAGTTTTAGCACTGATAAATATTGCTTTTAACAGTGATTTTTTAGTGCTGATAAAGGTTTTACAATTATAATCATTTTAATAAATTTATTATAATTTTATAATTATTTAAATATTTATAATTATTTATTTATAATTATATAAATACTTATTTAAAAATAATAATTATTTATTTATAATAATTATAAATTTATAAATTTATAAATTTAGTAAATATACATTTATAGATATATTTATTTACAAATATATTTTTAACATTATTAGTGGATATATAATCTTAAATACATGCATTTTAAAAATGAGTGAAATTGAATAATTCAAAATCAATACACTTTAAAATTATTGAAAAAATGGATAAGTTTTATTAATTAAATATAAATTATTAAAAAAATATGAATATATATATATATATATATTGAAGTGGATGAATACATATTGAAAATACTAAAACATAGTAAATAAACAAATATAAATAAATAATAGAAAATGATCAAATTAAAAAATAAAATAAAAAATATTAAAAATGAATACCCTAACTGTAGTATTAAAAACAAATAAATAAAATTGACTGATTAAAAACATAATATATTAATTGTATCATGTTATAATGAAATTATAAAATAAACTAAAATTTGAATAAATTACATATTAAGTGTATGTGTTTCTATATATTGCGTAAATATATTTGTGTTTGCATTTGTATATGAAAATTCCTTAATTACATATATATGTGTATGTGAAATCAATGTAACACATGACATTTGAAATATGTTAAATTGAAAAATCAAACAGCATTAAAAATGAATAAGACATTAATACATTTTTAATTAACATTTTATAAATTTTATATATATTTATATTTAATATATATTATTTACTAATATTTATAATATATATATATATATATATATATTATACTTATTCATTTTTATTAATAATAGCTTCATCAAAAAAAAATTAAATAATTTTTATATTTTTATATTTTTATATTTTTATATTTTTGTTTAATTATTACAATTTATTCATTTTATATATTTTTATTTAATATATATTATTTATTAATATTTATAATCTATTTATATGCATATTAAATTTATTCATTTTTATCAATAATTATTTAATTAATAAAATGTTTAATATTTTTCTTAATTTACTGATTTTAAATATTATTTGTTTAATTATTTTATTTTATTCATTTTACATATTTATATATTTAATATATACTATTTATTATTTTTTTTAAAATTTATATATATGCATATTCAATTTATTCATTTTTAACAATAATTATTTAATAAATGAAATTGTTACATTTTTTTATTTTTTATTTGTTTGATTTTTCATTTTATTCTGGACCTTTATCAGTGCTAAAAATAAATCACTGATAAATGGTACCCTTTATCAGTGCTAAAAATAAATCACTGATAAAGGGTAACCTTTATCAGCGCTAAAATAAAGCATTGATAAAGGTTACCTTTTATCAGTGCTGATAAAGAGTTGCCTTTATCAGTGCTTTTTTTAGCGCTGGTAAGGGATCTCTTTGTCAACACTTATTTTAGTGCTGATAAATATAACTTTATCAGGGGATTTTTTCAGCACTGATAAATGTCAGTGCTGTTAAAAGCATGCTTTGTAGTAGTGAATGTCAAGGAAGGGGTCACATCGCTAGTGAATGCCCAAATCAGCACACCATGACCATCAACAAGTATGAAGAATGGGAGACCAATGAAGAGAGCTCAGAGGAGGAGGAGGAACCCCCCAAAAATGATAATGCAAAATTTGCAGAAGGGATCTCTTTATCAACGCTTATTTTAGTGCTAATAAATATAACTTTATCAGGGCATTTTGTCAGCGCTAATAAATGTCAATGTTGTTAAAATCATGCTTTGTAGTAGTGAATGTCAAGGAAGGGGTCACATTGCTAGTGAATTCCCAAATCAGCGCACCATTACCATCGACAAGTATGAAGAATGGGAGACCGATGAAGAGATAATAGAGGAGGAGGAGGAATCCCCCAAAACTGATAACGAAAAATTTGCAGAAAATGGTGAGATTCTTATCACTAGGAGAGTTTTAAGTACACAAATGACCATTGGAGAGAAGGAGCAGTGAGAGAACCTTTTCCATACATGATGCAAGATCAATGGGAAGTTATGTAGTTTTATTATTGATGGGGGAAGTTGTAGCAATGTGTTTAGCACCGAGTTGGTGGAGAAGTTGGGACCCCTAACGTCAAATCACTAACATCTGTATCGGCTTCAGTGGTTGAATGATTGTGAAGAGATGAAGGTCACTAACCAAGTGAAGGTATTTTTCATCGGTAAGTACAAAGATGAGGTTTGTGCAATGTTGTTCCTATGAAGGCATGCCATTTGTTGGTGGGTCGACCATGGTAGTGTGATCAACATTTTACTCATGATGGGTTCTTGAATCGTCACTCTTTTTTACTCTGAGGGGAACTTATAACCCTCAACCCCGTGTCCCCTAAGAAAATTTTGGAAGATCACATTTTGAGAGAAGAAAAAAATGATTGATGAATAAAAAGAGTGAAAATGAAAAAGGAGAGAATGAGGGAAAGAGATAAAATGATAGAAGAAAAGAAATGGGGAGAAAAGAAAAATCAAGAGGAAAAAAATTGAGAGAAGAGAAAAGTGTGGTGTTGTAAAAAAAAGATTGAGGTTAAGGAATCTTTGTTTTCATAACAAACCCTCCTAGTACTTATATACAAATAGGTGTTGTTAAATACTAACAAATTATCCCCTTATCCAAATGTTGTTGATTCTTTTTTGAAAGAGTATGATGATGTCCTTCTAGAAGAGGTGCCACCGGGATTTCCACCCATTAGATGTATTGAGCATCAAATTGACCTCATACCTGGAGCATCACTACCAAACCTCCCTACATATCGCACCAAATCATAGGAAACAAAATAAATTCAAAGGAAAGTTCAAGATTTGTTGCATATGGGATACATTAGAGAAATCCTTAGTCCTTGTGTTGTACTGGTGCTTTTGGTGCTGAAGAAGGACAGGACATGGAGAATGTGCATTGACTACAGAGCCATCAACAACATCGCGATTAGGTATCTTCATCTTATCCTTGGGTTATATGATATTATAGATGTGTTAAATGTATCTACTATTTTCTCAAAAATTTATTTAAGAAGTGGCTACCATCAAATTAGGATGAAAGAAGGAGATTATTGGAAAATAACATTTAAGACAAAACATAAACTTTATGAATGGTTAGTTATTCCCTTTGGTCTCACCAATGTATCTAGCGCATTTATGAGGTTAATGAATCATGTATTATGTGCATGTATTAGAAAATTTGTGCTAGTTTACTTTGATTTTATTTGGGTGTATAGTAGGTCTTTGCATGAACATATATATCACTTAAGAAAAGTCCTATAGGTGTTAAGTAAGGAAAATTTGTTTGGAAACATAAATAAGTGTGAATTTTTCCTTGATAAGATTGTTTTCCTTGGATTTTTTGTGAGTGTAAATGGAGTTGAATTCGACACTGAGAAGATCAAAACGATAAAAGAATGTCCAAATCTGACCTCCATTGGATAGGTAAGAATTTTTCATAGGATTTCTATTTTTTACATGAGATATGTGAAGGGATTCATCACACTAGAAACACTGTTGAATGAGTTGAAAAATAATAATGTTCCTTTCAAATTGGGGACAAATCAAGAGAAGGTCTTTCGTGCTCTTAAGGAGAGACTCACCCACGCCCCTCTACTTGAACTTCTAAACTTTGGTAAGACCTTTGAAATTGAATGTGATGTAAGCAGAATTGGAATAGGAGTACTCATGCAAGAAGGTAATCTTGTTTCTTTCTTTAGTGATAAGTTAAATGGACCAACTCTAAACTATGATACATATGATAAATAGTTGTATGCATTGATTAGAGTTCTATAAACATGGAATCATTATCTTTGGCCTAAAGAATTTGTGATCTATTCTGATCATGAGGCTCTTGAATATCTTATGAGCCAACATAAACTAAATAGGATACATGATAGATGGTTGGAATTCATTGAATCATTTCCACATGTCATCAATCATAAAAAGAGAAAAGAAAATAATTTGGTTGATACATTTTTACGTAAATATTTTCTTTTATCCTTTTTGTATTCAAAACTCCTTGGTTTTGAATGCATTAAGGACTTATATGCCACTGGTAGTGATTTTAGTGAACCTTATGGTCATTGTAAACTTGAAGTTATTTAGAAAAGGTTTTATTTTCTTGATGGATTCTTATTTATGATAGAAAAGCATTGCATTCCCAATTGCTCTATCCATTTAATTTTACTAAAGGAGTCACATTCTAGTGGGTTAATGGGACATTTTTGTGTTTTAAAAACTTTAAGCGTTCTTACTGAGCAATTTTATTGGCCTAGGATATCTAGATATGTTGATAATTTTGTGGGAAAGTTCATTGTCAGTCATAAAGATAAATTGAAACTGAACCCATGTGGATTATATCTTGCTCTCCCAATCCCCAACACCCCTTGGGAGGACATATCAATGGACTTTATTTTGGGATTACCAAGAACCAAGATAGGAAGAGATTCCATTTTTGTTGTGGTGGATCGGTTTTCTAAAATGACACATTTTATTTCTTGCCACAAAAATGATTGTGTTGCTAACATTGTAACACCTTTCTTTTTGGTTGTAGTCAAACTCCATGGAATTCCAAGGATGATTGTATCGGATTGAGATACAAAATTCCTCTATTACTTTTGGAAGACCTTATTAAGAAAACTAGGTACGAAGTTACTATTTTCCATTACTTTTCATCCACAAAACGATGGGAAAATAGAGGTGGTGAATCAGACAATATCATCCCCTTTACAAAAAATTGTCAAGAAGAATATCAAGAATTGGGATGAGTGTCTGCCACATATGGAATTCTCATATCATAGGTCCAAGCATTCAACTACTCGATATTCTCCTTTTAAAATTGTTTATGGATTTAACCCCTTACCCCTATTGATCTAGTTCTTTTACTTATGAAGGAATCAACTAATATGGATGTGAAAGGTCATACAGAATTCACCCAGAAACTCAATGAAAAGTAACAAAACAATATCGAAAAAATGACCCAAAAATACATTGATCATGCAAACAAGGTTCACAAGCAAGTGTTATTCGAGTCTGGTGACTTAGTCTGGATTCATATGCGAAAGGAGAGATTTCCTGACAAGAAGAGTTCAAAACTCATGCCACGAGGAGATGGACCCTTCAGAGTGCTCAAGAAGATTAAAAACAATGCTTAAAATATAGATTTTCCAAGTGAGTATCAAGTAAGTTCCATTTTCAATGTTTCTGATCTTTCTCCTTTTTTGGGTGTAGAGGATGAAAAGTTGAGGATGAATTCTTTTTAAGAGGGGGGGATGGTTAGAACCATGTCGAAGACACCAAATTGATTTTCCAGGAGGAGGAGTTGTATTTTCAAGGATCAATGACATGAGGGAGATTAAAGAGATTGAATGCTACAATGGGCACCCATATCACTTCATTAAAGATGATTCTCGCTCAAATTTACTCAAGAGAAGAAGGTAAGACGATCCTTGTAGTTTAACTTGGGTTGTCGAATCCTCAGAGACCTAAGAAGTAACCTATAGACACGTACATTCTATGGACTGTTTTTGGCTATGAAGTGGCCAAATTGGGTTGATTTTATATGGTTTTAAAGGAACTCTAAGATACTTAAGTGAATTCAACTTAAAAGAATGAGTTGATCCTAGGTTATCGCTTGGGGTGGATTGGACGTATTTCCTTTTTAATGATTTCAATTTCTTATATTTGAGATGGATTCATTTAAGGAGATAAAACAACATCATCACTTACTGGTTTAATTACTACACCCTTTAATACTAATCACCTATACACTTGAAGTATCAAAGTTTTGAGCACTTCAAGGTAAAGGTTCGTATTAGCACATGAAGTGTGTGGCCTTAAATTCAACAAGGACGATGGAGTTTAAAAATCATCAAATAAAAATCTCAATTTAAGAAGTGATTATACATTAATGGGGTGATAAATAACATCCAATCCAGACCCTTTCTACTCCCTTGGATCAACCCATAATTGTGTTAGCCCTCCATTGATTCTATGGTTTCAATGGAAGTGGAAAGTAGACTTATGAGGGAGGACATGGAGAAGTAAAGAAAACAACAAAAATAAAATGATCACTCCACCGTTGTGTGAATAATTTCACAAGATTTGGTGTAAATAAATTCACACCTTTAGACAAAAGTATCAAAGTGAGATGTATAAAAATATAATAAGAGGATAATAAGAACTTTTATTAAGAAACTAAAGTGAATTGAACAACTTACAAGTGAAAGACAAATTTGAGACAACAAAATCGCAGCATAACATTACAATTGAACAAAGCATCTAAGATTCACAAAATCTTCCAACACCACTACCTTAAATAGGAATTTTTGAGCCCTTGGGTCAAGCCTCCAATAGTTCAAGTCTCCTCAATTAATTGTGGTAGGCCATAGGTGGGTGGAAAGTAAGGGAGAGTTGATTTTTCCACCCTTGACCCGAGGTGGCAGCCAGCTTTCTTTTACCGAACAGATGCATTTGGAAGACCTTATAGATGGCCTAATCAGAGTGGTACTTAGAATAATAAAATGGATCTCCGGATTTCTTCTAACCGGCTGTAAAATTTGGGCCCATTTGGAGTTGTGGATTCTGAGATATGATCAAATTAGTGGGCTGTTTTTCTAGGCCGCAGAATCTGGCCCAGAATTGTATCTCTAACTTGGGCCGCCTTAATTACTACCATAGGGGCCTAATTATCATTATCTCATGAAGAGTTATTTGTTCCTCAAAATTTATTCTATCATCCCACAAAATTTGGGATTCATTGGGCCTGTATGTTGGGCCCCACGGTCTCATAAGTGGGATGGTGTCCAATCTGCCTTCTCTAGAATTGCTTCCATTCATCTCCAAATATCTCCATCATCGTTTATGAATCATCCATTGATACCTGAATAAAAAATGTTCACATTTAAGTGTATATATAGTTCCCAAAATATCAAATTAAAATATTTATAATTACATTCCTTATAATCAGATGACTCATTGGGCCTAAATTGGTGTATATTAGGCATGAAGTGCACAAATGATGAGAATGGATGTTTATAATGAAAATGCACTAACTCAGGACCATAAGATCAAAAATGAACATTTAATACCATTAAAATGTAATTAAAATATATGTTTTTATTGGATAATCACACCCCCCAACTTGAGATTTGCTAGTCCCGAGCAAATAATTCAATGATTTTATTTGAATTCCTTTCTTCAAACACATTATAACAAACAATGCTCACAATGTAAACTACACACAAATATATTTTTATAACCTATCAAGATAATTTAAAACAAGATTAATTTAAAAGCAGATCCCAATCCCAATCCCATTACTTTGATCAAATCCATCATCATACTTCATCCAACTCAATTAGGTGTAATGATGTGTTGTGAATCACAATAGATATGGGGGTTCATTTTCATTCAAGGGGGAAATCATGGAAGCGCTAGGTGGAATCACATTTAATCCTAATATGAGTATTCTTCATTCCTTTTTTTTGGATTTTTTTTGCAATATTGTTATAGTAATTGAGATTGCAGTTAATCAAATTAACCCATGTAGCAAGACTTTTCCGATGACTCCCAGACTCAAAGGCCTTAGGGCACCAAGTGAAGCCCACATACTCGGGCATCATATCGAGTTAACTTAATAAAAAACAAAGTCATATTACCATAAATAGAGATAGATTGAAAAACTCAGGGCTAGACAACTCTGGAGTCATGATCCCCAAGTGCTGAAAGCCTCACATTTTATCAATCCATTGCTCTACATGCAATTTTTTTTGAATACTCATATTATTCATAAAAATCAAACCAGCCTATGCTATTTATTATGGGACCCCAAAAATTCAAATTAGTACCCCACAGTCTAGAGGACGTGCATTGTGGCATTTTGATTTAATGGATGAAAATAAAAATGATGAAAATTTTCATTGGACAACCAAACTTCCAAAATCAATGCTTTTAAACTTAATCATGAATTAAATTAAGAGTCAAGGAAATAAAAGTTATTTTCTATGTAGTTTTAATGTGATCAAAGATGTTATTATATGAATGATAAAAGAATTTTACTTCTTTTTTATTGTTTTTTTTAAACAAACATTTTTTTCCACACCTCCCAACTTAGAATGAAACTGTCCCTAGTTTCGTAAAAATAAAATTTAGAATGGGGTAGAGGAATAAAAGGGGAGTTCAATATGGAAATTGAAATATGAGGATCATGGAATTAAGTCACCTGGTGGTTGAAGTTTGAAGTTCTTGCCGCTCGAATTTAGTCCTTTGATATCCATGTCGCTTGCAAAGTTCCCTAGTGGAAAAAGGAAAACAAACAAACAAAACAAAACAATATATATATATATAAGTAAAATATAAGTATATATATAAAAATTACAGAATAAGTAAGCACATTAAGCCATAGGTTAGTGGTAAGCGCGCGCCCCTGTCTCCCTTCGGTCCCGGGTTCGAGTCCCCACGGCTTCGCCGGTTGTGACGGGGTTTGCCCCACGGCCTATGGCATGTCCCCTTTTTTAATTATTATTATATTATTATTATTATTATTATTTTTATCTTAACCTATAAAATAATAAAAATAAAATAAATTGATGATACATTGTCTTCTTTTTAAATTTCTGGGTAAGGTATTACTCAAGGATCACACCACGTGGCACAGATGAATATGGTGCTTCCCTTTCGTACCCATCCATACTCATAATAGAAGAACAGGTCAAAAGTCTATTTTTTTTATTTTTAAATATAAAAATGATTAATTAATCTTATTTGAAAAATAAAGATGATTCAGAAAGATTAGAAACATAAAAACCACAGGTTGCCTCCCGTGCAGCGCTTTGTTTAATGTCGTTAGCCCGACATAGATCCTAAATTTATCAATTTTTTTCCTGGTTCATAGATTGGCTCAATTAACTCAACATCTATTTCTTGTTTATTGAATGATTCAATGAATATTTTTAACCTTTGACCATTGACCTTGAAAATGTGACCACTAGTGGGATCTTGAATCTCTACTGCCCCATGGGGGTATACATGATGCACTATGAAAGGACCTGACCATCTAGACCTTAACTTTCCTGGGTGTAAATGAAGTTTTGAACTATATAAGAGCACAATTTTTCCCGATTCAAAATGTTTGACCTTGATATTACTAGATTGGTAGGCTTGAACTATAGCTTTATTGATCCTTGAATTTTCACAAGCCTCCATCCTTAGTTCCTCCAGTTCATTGAGATCTAATTTCCTTTTTGTTCTGGCCAATGAGAGATCATAATCCATTTTCTTAATTGCCCAAAAGGCCTTATGTTCAATCTCCACTGGCAAATGGCATGCTTTACCATAAACCAACCTATATGAGGACATTCCTAAAATGGCTTTATATGCGGTTCTATAGGCCCAAAGAGCATCTAAGAGTTTCTCAGACCAATCTTTCCTAGAGGGGTTGACAGTTTTTTCAAGAATTTGCTTAATCTCCCTATTTGCTAACTCAACTTGACCATTGGTTTGAGGATGGTATGCAGTGAAAACTTTATGAGAAATACCATACTTAGACATGAGTGAAGAGAATGGGCGGTTGCAAAAATGGGTTCCTTGATCACTAATTATAGCCCTAGGAATTCCAAATCTTGAAAATATGTTCTCTTTCAGAAATCGAATCACAAATTGATGATCATTGGACTTAGTGGGAATGGCCTCAACCCATTTTGAGACATAATCAACAACTAAGAGTATGTAGAGGTATCCCCGAGAGTTTGGGAAGGGACCCATGAAATCAATTCCCCAACAGTCAAAGATTTCAACCACTAAGATGGGAGTGAGTGGCATTTGATTCCTTTTTGTGATGGACCCTACTTGTTGACACCTAGGACAGCTTTGACAAAATGTGTAGGAGTCCCTTGAGAGGGTGGGCCAGAAGAGACCACATTGAAGAATCTTAGCAGATGCTTTCTTAGAGGAAAAGTGACCTCCACATGCCTCACTATGACAGAATTTAAGGATGGAATCTTGTTTAGATTCTGGAACACACATCCTAATGACTTGATCAGGGCAAAACTAATAGAGTTATGGATCATCAAACACATAGTTTCTAATATCAGAAAGGAATTTCCTTCGAGCTTGAGTCCCTAATAATTTTGGAATGACTCATGTAACTAAGAAATTGGCTATGTCGGCATACCAAGGGCAGTCACTCATATAGTATAGGTGTTCATCAGGAAATGAATCAGACACAGAAAGGTGATTTGAGTTGTCTTTGAATTCCATCCTAGATAGGTGATCAGCTACAAAATTTTAAACGCCCTTTTTATCCTTGATTGTGAGGTTAAATTCTTGTAAGAGAAGGACCCACCTAATCAGTCTAGCCTTAGCATCTTGTTTTTGGAAGACGTATTTTAGTGCAGAATGGTCAGTGAACACAGTGATGGGGGATCCTAAGAGGTAGGACCTAAACTTCTCTAAGGCAAACATAATAGCAAGTAACTCCTTTTAAGTGGTGGTGTAGTTGATTTGGGCGTCATTTAAGGATTTTCTTGCATAAACAATGACATAAAGAGTTTTATCACAGCGTTGTCCTAACACAGCTCCAACAGAAAATTCACTGGCATCACACATAAGTTCAAAAGGAAGGTTCCAATTTGGATATTTCATAATGGGAGGAGAGGTGAGAGAGGATTTGAGGGTTGAGAATGAACCCTCATAACTTTCTGTCCAAACAAATGGAGCATCCTTTACTAGGAGATCACAAAGGGTATGGGATATTGAACTAAAGTCCTTGATGAATCTTCTATAGAAACCAACATGTCCTAAGAAAGACCTCACTTCCTGGATAGTTTTGGGTGATGGAAGGTGACGAATGATGTCAACCTTGGCTTTATCAACTTCAATACCCCTACCAGTGACTAGATGGCCAAGGAATAGTCCCTCTTTAACCATGAAATGACATTTTTCCCAGTTTAGGACTAGATTCTTTTCTTCACATCTTGACAAGACTCTTTCCACATTCATCATACATCCCTCAAAAGTATCCCCAAACACAAAGAAGTCATCCATGAAGACCTCTAGAAAATCCTCTACCATGTCTGAGAAGATTCCCATCATGCACCGCTGGAAGGTTCCAGGAGCATTGCATAAACCAAAGGGCATGAGTTTGAAGGCAAAGGTACCGAAATGACATGTGAATGTAGTATTCCCTTGATCCTCTAGGGAGACCTCAATTTGATTGTACCCCGAGTACCCATCTAAGAAACAGTAGAAGGCATGACCTGCCACTCTCTCAAGGACTTGGTCAATGAATGGTAAGGGGAAATGGTCCTTCTTGGTGAATGATTTTAACTTCCTATAGTCAATGCAGATCCTCCATACACTACTCACCCTTATTGGAAGAATCTCTCCATCCTCATTGGTTATCACTGTGATTCCAGCCTTTTTTGGAACCACTTGGATTGGGCTCGCCCATTCACTCTCAGCTATGGGATATATGATACCAGCTTTTAACAATTTCAGAAGTTCCTTCCTTACTACCTCCATGAGATTAGGATTGAGTCGTCGTTGAGGTTGACGACATGGATTTGAATCAGATTCTAGAACAATCCTATGAGTCCCAATAAGTGGGCTAATCCCAGGAATATCAGATAGGGTCCAACCAATGGATTTCTTATGTTTCCTAAGGACATCTAGAAGCATCCTCTCATGATTAGCTTCAAGAGAAGAATAAATGACAATATGATGTGTTTGATTGTCCCCTAGGAAAGCATACTTGAGTGTAGCGGGAAGTTTCTTCAATTCAAGATCAGGTTGGTTCGGAATTTCTGCAGAAGATTGAGACATTGGATCGAGATCAATTTTATTTCCTAATGTTTTAGACAGGATTGATTCCCCACATGTAGAAGTTTCAGCTACTAGATTGACTTGATCAGATTTAAGGAAGGAAGTTTGATCGGTCTCCATGAATGTGGTTTTATGAAAGGTTTCATTGATTGTTGGACCTAATACTTCATCATAAGAGCAATTTGAAAATGATTCAATCCAAGGAGATAAACTTTCTTCATATGAACAAAGGAAATCAATCTCATCCTGTCTTAAACATCCATCAAATATTCCTTGATGTTCTATGGATTCATTATCAGTGCTTCCTATCATGTTTACTTCATGAATGTACTCGTCATCCCCTATTTGTGATCTTTCATTATAGATGTTCAAGTCTAGACTCATGTTCCCAAAGGTGATGGTCATGTTCCCATTTCGGACTCGGATAACAGAGTTGATTGTTGCAAGAAAAGGATGGCCAAGGATGATTGGGGTTTGTTCCTTATTTCCTAAGTTTGGATGGTTGTCAAGGACAATGAAGTTAGCAGGGTAGATGAAGTTTTCAACCTTTACCAGAACGTCCTTTAAAATCCCCTTTGGAACCCTAATGCTACGATCAGCAAGTTGAAGTGTGACAGATGTGGGTTGGAGTTCTTCTAGGACTAACTGGTAGTACACGGCATAGGGGATGATATTGACACTAGCACCTAGATCACACAAGACCTTGACAACTTTGCTTTCTCCTAGTTCAACATTGATGTAAGGGAAACCCGGGTCTTTCAACTTAGGAGGAATGGTCCCTTGAATGGTGGTACTCACATTAGCAGCCAAAAGGACTTGGTTTTTATGTGAAAAATTTCTTTTAAAGGTGCACAAGTCCTTAAGGTACTTTGAGTAGGCAGGTATGGTTTGGATTGCATCGAGAAGGGGTATGTTCAACTTGACTTGTGAAAAGATTTCCCTTAATGTTTCACTCAGTTCAGGCTTGGGTTTCCCCCTCATGCGTTAAGGAAATGGTGCAGGTTGTGGGGTTGTTTGTTGAAGAGTTGTTTCCTTAAAAATGTTATCAGTTTCCTCCATTTGATCTTGTGGTTCATTTGAATTTTAATCCAAGTTTGAATCTTTAGGTGGGTTCTGAATTAGTTGTTCAGGTTTCTCAATTTATTTCCCACTTCTTAAAACAGTCACAGCCTTTAGTTGTTCATGAGTTGTTTGAGTGCAACTTGATTCTCCCCTTGAAGTTGAGGATGGCACCGCCTGAGTAGGCATGGGCGCCTTTCCAGTTTTTATGGTTTGAAGTTCTTGTTTAAGGGAAGAGACTTATGAGTTCATCCTTTCCATTTGTTTGCATAGTTGTTCTAGTAGGCTTTGTGGAATAGTTTGGGTGGGTGCTTGAGTAGGTTGGTTTATCCTAGGGGATATTTTGGAGGTGGGGTGGTTTGTTGAAAATGGACCGGTGGCTGTTGGTATTGGATAGGTTGGGTTTGGAACTGGTTATGGGTTTGGTAGTTCTGATGGGGGTAAGGATTTTGTCCCTGTGGTTGGCTAGGTTGTTGGTTATCTTTCCAGCGGAAGCATGGGTGGTCATTATACCTTGGGTTGAAGTTGTTTTGGTATTAAGGATTTTGAAAGTTCAAAGCATTTAATTTTGCTGCAGGTCCTCCTAAAAGAACATCCTTGATGGATGGAATAGTTGGGCATTTGTCTGTCTTATGGTCATGTTTGTCACAAATTGTTCAAACAAGGTTTACAGTTTGGATTTCATGGACTTTCCTAAGGTCTATCTCTTCAACCTTCCTAGAGAGTGTTGTGAGTTTAGCCCTAAGGCTTTCCTCTTCTCTAAGTGTATGAATTCCAGTAGTTCTTTGTGGCTTTTCATAATAAGGTAAAGTTCCCCATGTTTGGTTTTGTTCAGAAAGGATTTCTAGATACTCGTAAGCATCATTTGGGGATTTGTTTTTAAAGGTTCCATTACACATCATGTCAATGAATTGTTTGCTCCCCGGACCCAACCCTTCATAGAAAATTCTCACTTGTTCAGTAATAGAGAAACCATGGTGTGGAACCATGTTTAGAGTGTCTTTTAACCTTTCCCATGTTTCATATAATGACTCTCACTCTTTTTCAAAAAAGTTTTGGATACTCTTTTTAAGTGCAATTGTTTTGTGGTGGGGAAAGTATTTTTTGTAGAATTCTCTTTGTAGTTGGTACCAAGATTTGATGGATGATGGTCTCAAATTGTTTAGCCAATTTTTAGCTCGATCCTTTAAAGAAAAAGGAAATATCCTCATCTTATCTGATTCTAGTTGATGTGGGGGACACATGGTTTCTACAATGTCATTGAACTCCTTAATGTGATGGTAGGGCATCTTGGACTCCATTCCATGGAATGTGGGAAGATGGTTTAGGACATGGGGTTTAAAGATGTAGTTGGCATCTGCTAGGGAATTGTGTCTAATGCATGAGGGGGCATTGGTCCAGGAATGTTTGAGGTAGTCATTCATGGTTTGATCCATTGGATTCCCCAAGTTTGGGGCTGTCTCATTTGGGTTTCCATTTTGGTTTCCACCTGGGTTTATGATTTGGTTTCTTTGAAGACCTTCCATTGAAATGGGATCAATTTTTGACTCGGGAGTATTAGGAAGATTAGGATCTTATGGAATGAGTTCCCTTGGTGTACTTGACTCCCCAACCCCAGGACTATCCACCCTAACTAGATAGTTTGATTGATCGCGGGTGTAGGCGGACATGCGCCAAAAGAAAAAAAACGAGAAAGGGACAAGATAAGAGAATTTGGATGAGAAAATAAGAAATGGGGGAGAATAGAATGGGTGTTTAGATGACTTACTTGGGTCCCCATCAACGATGCCAAAATTTGATTCTCGCTCAAATTTACCCAAGAGAAGAAGGTAAGACGGTCCTTGTAGTTTAGCTTGGGTTGTCGAATCCTCAGAGACCTAAGAAGTAACCTATAGACACGTACATTATATGGACTATTTTTGGCTATGAAGTGGCCAAATTGGGTTGATTTTATATGGGTTTAAAGGAACTCTAAGATACTTAAGTGAATTCAATTTAAAATAATGAGTTGATTCTAGGTTATCGCTCGGGGTGGATTGGACGTATTTCCTTTCTAATGATTTCAATTTCTTATATTTGAGATGGGTTCACTTAAGGAGATAAAACAACATCATCACTTACTGGTTTAATTCCTACACCCTTTAATACTAATCACCTATACACTTGAAGGATCAAAGTTTTGAGCACTTGAAAGTAAAGGTTCGTATTAGCACATGAAGTGTGTGGCCTTAAATTCAACAAGGACGATGGAGTTTAAAAATCATCAAATAAAAATCTCAATTTAAGAAGTGATTATACATTAATGGGGTGATAAATAACATACGATCCAGCCCCTTGCTACTCCCTCGGATCAACCCATAAGTGGGTTAGCCCTCCATTTATTCTGTGGTTTTAATGGAAGCGGAAAGTAGACTTATGAGGGAGGACATGAAGAAGTAAAGAAAACAACAAAAATAAAATGATCCCTCCACCGTTGTGTGAATAATTTCACAAGATTTGGTGTGAATAAATTCACACCTTGAGGAAACGGTATCAAAGTGAGATGTATAAAAATAGAATAAGAGGAGAATAAGAACTTTTATTAAGAAACTAAAGTGAATTGAACAACTTACAAGTGAAAGACAAATTTGAGACAACAAAATCGCAACATAACATTACAATTGAACAAAGAATCCAAGATTCCCAAAATCCTCCAACACCACTGCCTTAAATATGAATTTTAGAGCCCTTGGGTCGAGCCTCCAACAGTCCAAGTCTCCTCAATTAATTGTGGTAGGCCATAGGTGGGTGGAAAGTAAGGGAGAGTTGATTTTCCCACCCTTGACCCGAGGTGGCAGCCAGCTTTCCTTCACCGAACAGACGCATTTGGATGACCTTCTAGATGTCTGAATCAGAGTGGTCCATAGAAGAAAAAAATGAATCTCCGGATGTCTTCTAACCGGCTGTAAAATTTGGGCCCATTTGAAGTTGTGGATTCCGAGATATGATCAAATTAGTGGGCTGTTTTTCTGGGACGCAGAATCTGGCCCAGAATTGTATCTCTAACTTGGGCCGCCTTAATGACCATCATAGAGGCTGAATTAGCATTATCTCTTGAAGAGTGATTTGTTCCTAAACATTTATTCTATCATCCCACAAAATTTGGGATTAATTGGGACTGTATATTGGGACTCACAGTCTCATAAGTGGGATGGTGTCCAATCTGCCTTCTCTAGAATTGCTTTCATTCATCTCCAAATATCTCCATCATCGTTTATGAATCATCCATTAATCCCTGAATGAAAAATGTTCTCAAAGTGCAGATATAGTTACCAAAATATCAAATTAAAATATTTATAATTACATTCCTTAGAATCAAATGACTCATTGGGCCTAAATTGGTGTATATTAGGCATGAAGTGCACAAATGATGAGAATGAATGTTCATAATGAAAATGCACTAACTCAGGCCCATAAGATCAAAAATGAACATTTAATACCATTAAAATGTAATTAAAATATATGTTTTTATTGGATAATAAAAAGACCCAATGGATCTTGCTTTGCATGGATGTAGAAAATGAACCTATTATCTCACTTATTCAAGCTCAAACATGATGTTTAGATCTTAGCCCACATGGTTGCATGAATTTTGGAAGACTTACCACATTAAGGATTCTAGAATGGAATATTTGGAAAACATAGTCAAATATGGTGGGATAGGCACTCAAAGTCAAATTTAGTGGGTTATAGTTGGAAAGTTCTGTGCTACTTTTCCAAAAAGTCTTTGGTAGACTTTTTCTTTTTGAATTTAAGGGAACAAAGTAGGTTTAGCCTTTATGAAATTAGGGTATTAGACCCTTGACTATTGTATCGCCCATTGGCTATAAATAGCCACCCCCTAAAACTTGTATGGAATTCAAGATTGTAATAAAGAGTTTATGCTTCATTTCTCTCCATTGTATGAGGATTGTTCTGGTTTTCTCCCTTTCTCTTGTGCATTCTTTGCTTGTCAATCTACAAGTTAGATTAGTGATCTAAGATCACAAAACCCCCAATTTTGTGCCTCAACCCAAGTGCATTGTTGTGTGGATTGGTCATAACATCCCTTCATTGAGTGTGTTGTCTAAGTAGTAGGTCATTTTCCTTATAGCATTGATTTACTGCTTGCATCCACTATTCATACCCATCACCCGCCACTTTTCTCCGATCTGCATCATTCATTTATTTCCCTACGCCATGAAGATCAGGCCACCCTATGCATCTCACATCAGTAGGTCATGCTCCTTATAGCATTGATTAACTATTGTATCCATTATCCGTACCCGTCATCCGTCACTTAGCCCTGAACTACATCCTTTATCCGCCACCCTACACCGAGAAGATCGGGCCACCCCAAGCATCTCGCATCACCATCTTCCTCCAATGAAAACCTTGAACAAGATCCATAAAAAGGGGAATCAAAACAAATATTCAAATGCACTAGAAAGCTAGTACCGAGATGTTACATTCTCCTCGCTATAATTTTTTTTATCCCCATAAAGCTTCCAGACCAAAAGATAAAATAAGATGAAACAAGAATAACTCCCTCACTCGTCTTATGAGGTGAACAGTTCGAAATCCAGAAGAGAGACTCACCCAAAGGATGACATCACACACAACTCCAATATCAACACACCAAGATCATCACAAGCTCACAATCAAGGCACGAAACTAACAAGGATTTCTACTTTGGGTAAGTACTTGACGGTAACCTAGGATTTTCAACACCGAGCCTCAGCCCTCGATGAGATCATCAAATCACAATCCAATGCCTTCAGGTGTCTGGTCCATCAAGGAATCACATCATCCTAGTTACTCGAGTACATTCCTAAGTTCTATCCAAGTCCAACTAGAAAGATCTCAAACATCAAGGTTAGTGCACAACAGGGCACTACACTCTCACGAGGCAGATCATCCATCACATCAAAATTAAGCTCTAACCACCACGGTAAAACAAGAGCAAACCAATGTTCAACATCCAACATGAACGATATTTAACACCAACCATAGGAAGACATCCATGAAAGGAAACATAAGGGATTTTGAAGAAAAACAACCCCCAAACATCTTGAGGTTTCTTATCATAAGATTCCACTCTATCAATAGGAGCATCACGAACATCAAGGAACTAAATTCGTTCCAAAAGGAAGGTTAATCATTCAAGAGTGCACATCCAAAAGGAACAACCACAAAGTTCTCAAGAAAACGAAACCATCAACACGATCATAACCAAGTTCAAAAGAGATCATCCAAAAAGATCCCAAAACAAGCCACTAAGATCTCTAAAACAAAGGGTTTCCAAAAACAAGCAAGCTGAAATAAGGAAAAACTCAAGAAGTTTCCACTTCGAAGTCGAAAACAATAAGTTGGATCAACATCAACCACCACTGGAAGCTCCCCCCCACTGCGTGAAAAGCTTCACTCTGAGGTCTATGGTTGGAACTTTATTATCTTGAAGCATATATTGCCTCATAGTCAGGAGCTGATGATCCCCGACCGAAACATCCCTTTTTGATCTCCTAACTTACAGAACCTTTTAAGGTGGCCCAAATGGACATATTGCTTACAAATTTTTGGAGCTTTCAAACATGACTCCTTAGGATGACCAGGTGATCCACACTGAAAACACACGATGTGCCTCTTCTTTCCCTAAGAATACAGTCTATGCTTAACCGACTCATGTGGTCCACCGGAAGGGACGTCTCCACCTAATCCAACCACAAAAGGGGTATTATTCTCTTGTCGTTTTGATATCTCCACTTCAGCTGACAAAGCCCTTTCAAGAATCTCTAGATAAGAGTTCAACCATCCCACAAGCATGGCAGTTACAAAGTCTGAGTGAAGACCTATTCTAAAATAGATAGCCTTATTGAAGTCATTACCAACAAACCCAAGTAAGAAACATACCAAACATGAGAATTGATTAGCATAATCTGCAGTTGATCTCTCATCTTGGTTGAAACCCAAGAACTCGAAAACTTTTCCCTACTTCGTTTTCTTAGGATACTGCCACCAAATGAAGTATGACTTGAAGGATTCCCAAGACATTCTTTCACGCAGACGAGATTGGATCACAATTTCCCATCACTCCTGGCCAAGTCCCTCAAATAAAGAGTTGATAGACTAGACCTTCACAACATCATGATTCTTAAGAGAATTGAAGATCTCGTCAACTTCTTCAAGCCCCTCCACCACTTTAGGAGAACCTTGTTGACCTCTCTAAAAAGGTGGCCGAAAATCTAAGAAAACATGGATGGGTTCCAAGGACTCGAAAGGCTCTGGATCCACCACTCGATTCAGAGTTTGGGTAGATCCATCAACGCTAAATTCCACTTCTAAAAAACGTGAAGAACTACCCCGAGGACCAAACCATTGGACCAAATTTATATCTTTCATAAAGGACTTTTTGGGAGACATTTATAAACATCATAAAACACAGACATATCAACTCAAGCATCAAAGAACACTCAAACATAGCACAAAATCTTTTAAACAAAGTCAGAGGACACTTTTATCAAAGAATCATAGTTTCCAAAGCACACAAGATTCTCCGTTTATAAAACATTACTCTTTCCTTTAAAAATGAGAAATCTTGATATTAATCCATCGGTTTTAAAAAATCTTTTACAAGCTCATGGAAATTCTTCCATGGCTTCAAAAACATTATTCCCATTTTCCAGTTTCCAAAACCATTCTCATTTTGAATCCATTACAAACCAAAATTTATTCTTAAAACATTCTTTATCACATCACACAAGAGTCTTTGAAAATCATTTTTTTCAAACCAAACATTTCATAAGAACACACCTTTTGGTAAATGAAAGTACTTTTTCTAAGAACTCAACAAAACTTGTTTTAAGTCGCAAATTTGGTTTTCACAAAGGATTTAAAATCAACAAAAAAGTGATTAACACTGAAACAACCACACAAGAGCATGAAATAGGCAACACCCAAGATGTCCATTCAAAATAAGAACCCTCCAAACTAACCTCACATGAGTGGGTTATTTTGGAAACAAATAGACAGGGCACAAAGTTTAGAGTTAAGGTAGAACTATACATGGATTGGTTGCATGGGCTGGTAAACCACACACCAACCTCACAATAGCTCATGGATTGACTTTTAGAACAATCACACTGATTCCCCACAGTTTACCAAACCGTGGAGGCGTAGTTCAACTTTGATCATCTTTTCATTCCAACCCAAAACTTATAAGAGTTTCCTAAAATCAAAGATAATCTCATCAGGAAACCAATAACTCAAAATAAAGACTCAAGTCCCTACTTTCCCTAATAACTCAAGTATCATCGTGAAGAGCTGGTGATCAAGCACCCATTCATGAACTACCTCTTGAGTCCCGACACATCCTTAATCTCCTTTCTACCATGACTCGCCCCAAATAACATAAGGGATTTCAAGGAGATGTACTTCCTTTCAAGGAAAGACCTCCTTTGATACAATTTATAACAAACCAACCTAGAATGCCATCTAAACTAACATCTAAGTCAATTCACCACTAACCCAAAGAGCATTCTCAATCGCCACAGGTTGGCGTCAAGCACCTGGAATCTAGAATTAACCTTTGAGAACAATTTCACCCACAAGAGAAAATAATAATCAAAGTACACTGCAGAAACAATGTCATATAAACAAATAAATACATACATCTCAGAGTACAAAGAGATGCTATAAAAACTAAAAGCGGGACATAACAACCAAAATTCATCTCCTGATGGTCCATGACCACCCACCAGGTCCCAAGCCACCCGCCCCCAGTCACCCAAGCATGAACCCACAAAGGAAGACGAGATCATGAGCACCTGCTATAAGATCATAAAGGTAGAAAACTTTAAATGATGTGAGAAGGATGTGAGATATAGAACCCAGTAGGATACCACCAAAGTCTATGCAGTTACTTCATAAGGAAATTCAAATATGATAAGAGTACAATAAAGTGAGTGCAAGACTTTACATTTCAGAAAGGAAAATAAAGCCACAGAAATCATTTTACAACGACGCTAGGTTTAAAATAGAAATTTAAACATTTCAAAATCATTTACCAAACCAAAGTTTGAAACATTCCATTTCATCATTTGGAAACAAAACCTTGAAAATATTTGAAAACCATTTCACAAGCTAGAGTCACATCAGTCAAGAAAAGTAAGAACATGCACTTGATATCAAGAGTTGTATAAGAGTCAATACAATAAAGTCAAGATGCATCATCTCAAAAAAAAGGATCAATTAAGAGCACAAATCAATCGAGCAAGGAAAATCTAGTGCCAAGTAGTGACAATGAACGTTGTCGCGTATCGAGTAACATGTATATGGATGACATGGGTACAACCTAGATACAATAGTGAGTCCACCATAGACAAGCTAATAAAAAATCATCATGACCATTCATCGGGCTTACATCTAGTCTATGGGTCTCAAGAAAATCAGTTCCACACACCCACTTTCCTGGTTTTACAGCCATAGCCTCAACCTTTCATGCTCTCTATGGATCCACTAGACAGGGTGTGAGTCCACTAACAAAGCATAAATCTAGGTTATCTCATCCAACTACCCAAGTTCTCATGACTAGTCAAAAGAGGCAAGTGAGATAATCAAGTTACGAGGATCACAAGGGGATCCTTATCAATATCAATCATGGGCTCGTGCCCTCAACATTTAAATCATGGGCTCATGCCTTCATATCACATCTCACTCTCACCCCTGAACTCCCTCAAGTGAATAATCCCTTTTAAATACCCATCAATGGGAAACATAATATTCAAGTAAACCACAACAAGGGATTATCGCAAGATAGGGTCGTCATAAAGTGCTAATTGGGCCATCAAACATCATCGATTTCAATTCAAAACTCTTCATTAAAATCAACATTCAAATGGGTAATCATACACACTTTCTTTCACAACTCTTTATCAAATTCCAAAAGGGCCTTTAAACCAATAATTTCTTTCAAAACAACCCTAAAGAGTTCAAAGGAAGCTTAACAACATAAAAGGATTGAATCCATTTTAAAACATGAATTTACACCCTCTTTCCATGTGATCAAGTCACTCGTTTCAGATTATCTAAGAACACCCATTTCAAAGCAAGGGGAAAATCATATAAAGAGGGTTCTTGGTCATTTCACAAATTTCAGCATTTGAAAATCATTTTATTTATCAACTCATTTCATACAAGTCAAAGTATCTCACTTTAGAAATCAAAATCGGGCCTCACTTTCCACAAGGTAACCTTTAAAAAACTCTTTGAAAGGGAATTAAAATCAACATAGCATTCATCAATTTATAAAATCGTGAGAAGGAACTCATGCCATGTTCAATTTATTTAAGAGGATCAAAGAGGATTTCACAATGAAATTCAAGACCAACAATCATAAAACATGTGTTAGAAGAAGGTACGTGTCAATAAATTCTCTAGCAACAATGAATTAAAAAATGAAGGAAAGCATAGAAACACTTACTTTGAAAATATGGAATCCAACCGCAACGGATCCGAGATGTGTCACCTCTGATGGCGATCATCAAATCTAAGAATAGGGATCTCAAGAGAAGTGATCAAAGATCATAGATCCACAATTCCACATCAATCATCCTTGATGTTGGACTCCTCATGTATTAATCATGTTTTAATGATCACAAATCTTATTCAACCTAGTTAACTCCTATAAATTATATCAAATCACGTGTATTAATGTTTAAAGTATTCTCATGCTTTAAGAAGAGCCATTCAAGATCTTAATTGCTCTATATTCAGTTTACTTACTTTATACTATCTTTGATCTACGCTCATAATACCTTCTTTGACAAATTATTAAGTCTAATCCATTCTATTATCATCATTACTTAAGTCTGAACACAATTACTTTGAAAAGTCCAAGACACCGTGAAACAAGACACCGTGAAGCAAGACACCGTGAAACAAGACACCGTGAACAAGACACCGTGAAACAAGACACCGTGAACAAGACACCGTCAAGCAAGACACCGTGAACAAGACACCGTAAAGCAAGACACCGTGAAACAAGACACCGTAAACAAGACACCGTGAAACAAGACACCGTGAACATGAGACAACACTCAGACACCATGATCAATCTAGTCACCGTGTGAAGGAGAAATTGTTTCCATGACTTATTGTGATACTGTTTCTTAAACTATTTTGTTGTCTTTCAATTTAATTTCTAACGGTCATATTTGAATATTTTAATGCACTGACATAATTAATGTTTCTTTGTAGACATATCATCAGACAGTACGAGGTACGAGGTGCAGAATACATGCAACATGTCATCTCCAACACATGCATTCCAAGATAAAAGCGAAGTGTGGCCAAGAATCATAGCGCATGATACTGAATGAAAAACAAGGTTGTGAGAACCATAACGAAGAACACACTTAGAGCAAGGAAAGGCCGACTGTATGCAACTCGACACTACTGAAGAACACACGAAGCATATTTGAAGCTTAGAGAACATCTTCACTCTGTTGAACCTCACGATGAACACTAGTTGAATCGCGACACTCTATTTTACAGACAAGGACTCAAACTCTGCATCTGCTTCATCTCAGAAGTCCAAAGCTGCAAAGACAAACACACAAAGCATTTCTAAACCCATCTCCATATTTTTGCTCTGTTGTGTATCTGTTTATTACATTTTGAGCAGAGTGTGTACCTGTAGAACAACACACTCTGTCTCCTACATTAAACTGAAGGATACAAGATATCCTTACTCGAACAATCTATTTACTCTTTTGTATACTCACGGATAAGTGTGGAAGAGGTCCCTGTGTGGCCTGGTATTTTGTCCCCACAAAAATTGTGAAAGATGTCCATGTGTGACCTGGACAGTCTGTGTACTGTTCTTAACCCCGATCTAGGGTGTGGATCAAAGTTTATTTATATAAACTGTTTGGTGGCAGGTGATCACCAAGTGGAGTGGATTAGGTCTCAGCTTGAGACTGAACCACTTGTTTCATATCCGCTGTGCTGATTAATTTAGTCTTCTCTGTTTTACTGCTTTTCTTCATAACTCAGAAATCACTAAACTCACTTTGATAGTTAGTCTTGGAAAGAAGTTATAATTGTCTTGTCTTAGTAGAATAACTTCAAAAGTAATTTTAATAATTAATATTAAGAGTACTGAGAACTAATCAATCTTTTAAGAAGTTATTTAAATAGTCAAACTCTTATAACAGTATAACCTTGATTAATTGGGTTGTATTTAATATTTGGGGAAACCTTTTTAGAAATACTTTTTACAGAAATTTTTTATAGTTACTCAGTTCACCCCTCCCCTCTTGAGTAATCTACTCCGACCAACATTTGGTATCAGAGGTAGTTTATTAGGACTCTGTTTAATCTTATTCAACTGTGATTGTAGTTATACTTTAAAGATCTGTAAATTTCTGTTAATTCTAAATTTCTAACTCTTTTAAAGTAATACTTTATTATGGATAATAGATTGGAAGGTGATGCAACCAACAGACCACCATTATTTAATGGAACCAATTATGTTCAATGGAAAATTAAAATGAAAATGCATTTAGAGAGTATGAGTTTTGAAATTTAGTCATCCATTATAGATGAATACAAAATTCCTGCTACCGATAGAATCACATGGGATGAACCTAGCAAAACTGCCTACAATAACAACCGCAAAGCTATGAATGCTTTATACTACTCCTTAGGAGATGAAGAGTTGAATAGAATTTATGCTTGTAAGACTGCCCATGAAATTTGAGATACCCTGTCTGTCTCTCATGAAGGAACATCTAGTGTAAAAGAAATGAGACTTAATACTTATACCATTAAATATGATGATTTTAAAATAAAACATGATGAGCTTATTTCTGACATGTATCTTAGGTTTAATGAGATTGTCAACACAATGATTTCTCTTGTAAGAGAAGTCACTGCCAAGGAACAGATCATGAGAATCCTTATATTTCAACCTAACAGATGGAGGGGAACCTTTGTCACTATTAGAGAATCGTGTGACATCAGCAAACTACCTGTAAAAGAACTCATTGGGAAACTGATGATGTCTGAGGAAGAGCTGAAAGTCAATAAAGAGAAGGATGAACCAAAGAGGAAATCTGTTGCATTCAAGATCACCACCTCTAAACACAAAGACAAAGGGAAACTGGAAGCTTCTGTAGAAAGCTCCACTAGTGAACAATCATCATCTGATAGTGATGAAGAGATTACTCAACTAGCCAGAAGATTCAAACGATTTTACAAAAAGAAGAACTTTTTCAGAAACCCAAACTTCAAGAGAAAATATGAACAAAAAGGAAACTGGAAGGACTAGAAAAGAAGTGACAAAACTGGTGAAATTGTCTGCTATGAATGTAAGTGCAAAGGACATATAAAGGCTGACTGTCCAAAGCTCAAGTACAAAAAGAAAAATGAGGACAAGGACAAGAAGTACAAAAAGGCAATGAAAGTAACTTGGAGTGCTTCTGAGGATAGTTCAAGTGACTCAGACATATCACATGATGAACAGGCTAACAAAGCCAATATGTGTTTTATGACAAACAAATCTAAGGTAATACTGGACTCTTTTGTACATAATTCATATTATTCTGAAGATGAGAGTGACTCTGAAAAAATGACTAATGAAGAAATGTTTGAATACTGTAACATGCTTGAGGAAACATGCAATGAACTAAAAGACAAATATAAATCATTAAAGAAACAACATGCTCTTACCGTGGCTATTAAATCTGATCTCACAATTGAAAAGGAGAAAAATGCTCAGCTGCTCAAAGAAAACGATGAATTAAAAATGTATAATGAGCAATTAAAGAGTGACTTAGAAAAGTTTACTAATGGGAAAACTACCCTTACCCAAATGCTAGGAAAACAAATTGCCCCTAAATACAACACTGACATTGGTTATCAACTTGGTAAAAGAAACCTTGGTAGAACAAACTTTATTTCAAAATCTAGGACATACAGTTTTACTCCGAGTTCTGGACTCAAATCAACTAATTCAATCCATGATACATATTACTATTTCAAGTTTTTGTGGACCAAATACAGTTTATTTTTCAAATACTTTACATAATGCTTATAGGAAACCTATGGGGCAAATATGGGTTCCTAAAGCACTTATTACTAATATTACTGGACCCAAACAAGTATGGGTACCAAAATCTGTTTTTGCTTAATCATTTTGAAGGAAAGCTGCTTAAAGAGCTCCTGCAAAAGTCTATGGTACTTGGACAGTGGATGTTCAAGGCACATGATAGGAGACTACTCATGATTCAAGAACCTGATAAAAGTAGATGGAGGACATGTCACATTAGGTGAGAATGGCAAGGGAAATATTATTGGTCTCGTCCAAATCGGTAACTCTAACTCAGTTTTAATTTCTAAAGTACTATTTGTTGATGGTTTAAAATACAATCTGCTTAGTATCTCACAATTATGTGATGATGGATTCCATGTTAGATTTGAAAATTATGCTTATAATGTCTTTAATTCTAAAGATGAATTAGTATTTCCTGCATTAAGAAATAAAAATGTTTATTCTGTTAATTTAGACTCTTTAGCTTCGCAAAATGATTCATGCTTAAGTGTATTTCATAAATAATCTTGGCTCTGGTATAGGAGACTAGGAAACTGTAATGTTCACTCCCTTAGAAAGCTATCTAGAAAAATCCTAGTTAAAGACTTACCCAAACTTGAGTTTTCAAATGACAAAGTGTGTAATCCATGTCAAAAGGGAAAACAACACAAAGTTTCTTTCAAACCAAAGAAAGAAGTGTCAACTTCTCAACCTCTTGAGCTGGTTCACATGGATTTGTTTGGACCATCTAGAGTTTCTAGTTTAAATGGGAAGCACTGTATTTATGTTCTTGTAAATGAATTTTCTAGATACACTTGGACCTTCTTTATGGCTCACAAAAATGAAGTCCGCTCTTATTTTACCAAATATGCCAAGTCTGTAGAAAATCTTAGTAGATTTAGAATTAAATAATTAAGAAGTGGTCATGGTCGTGAGTTTGAAAATCAAGAGTTTGAATCCTTTTGCTCACAAAATGGTTATAGTCACAATTTCTATGCCCCTAGAACACCTCAGCAGAATGGAGTTGTAGAGAGAAGAAATAGAACCCTGCAAGAAATTGCTAGAACAATGCTTAGTGAACATGACCTACCTATTTATTTTTGGGCTGAAACTGTCAATACAGTGTGGTACATAATCAATAGAGTGTTGATTAGACCTATTCTTAAGAAGACTCCTTACGAATTATAGAACAATAGAAAACCCAAGGTTAGCGACTTCAAAGTTTTTGGTTGTAAAGTCTATATTCTTAATACCAAAGACAATCTTGACAAATTTGCATCCAAAAGTGATGAAGGTATCTTTTTAGGATATTCCATGTCTAGTAAAGTCTATAGAGTGTTCAATAAAAGAACTAAATGTGTGGAAGAATTTGTTCATGTCAAATTTGACGAAACAGATCCACATGAGCCAAAAACCATCCTAGAGGATTTGGAGGATGATGTGTCAAATCTGAACATCAATTCAAAATCCTCAAATTATTCTGTGAAAGAATCTGTGAAAACTTCCATCTCTGGAAATTCCTTAGAATCAAGTCACAATGAACCTGAATCTGTTGATGAACCTAAAATCACTAGTCCCTCTTTTTCTAGAACTATTAGAACCCTTAAGAACCATCCCTTAAATGTTGTTGTAGGAGACTTAGACAAAGAAACTCAAACTAGAGCTTCTCTTAGAAATCAGGTTGAACATCAAGTCTTCTTGTCACAACTTGAACCTAAAAACATTAATGATGCTATCAATGATGAATTTTGGGTGATGGCTATGCAAGAAGAACTTAATCAGTTTGAAAGGAACAAAGTTTGAAAACTTGTTGAAAGACCCAAGGACACATTCACCATAGGCACTAAATGGGTGTTTAGAAATAAGGTAGATGAAGCTGGTAACATAGTCAGAAACAAAGCTAAATTAGTTGCACAAGGCTATAATCAAGAAGAAGGAATTGACTATGAGGAGACCTTTGCACTAGTAGCCAGACTTGAAGCCATCAGAATCCTGCTTGCCTATGCAGCAAATCTGAATTTCAAACTATATCAAATGGATGTTAAGAGTGCATTCTTAAATGGGTATATAGCTGATGATGTTTTTGTTGAATAACCCCCTGGATTTACAAACCCCCATTTTCCAAATCATATTTTTAAACTATCAAAAACTTTATATGGTTTAAAGCAAGATTCAAGAGCTTGGTATGATAGATTGAGTACTTTTCTTATTTCCAAAGGTTTACAAAAGGAATAGTTGATCCTACCCTTTTTATAAAACGAAATTCTAATGATGTTTTAATTGTTCAAATCTATGTAGATGACATTATTTTTGGATCTTCGAAGAATTCTTTATGTGTTGATTTTTCCAAAATGATGCAAAACGAATTTGAAATGAATTTAATGGGTGAACTAAAATTCTTTCTTGGATTTCAAATCTTTCAAAATAATGATGGAATTGTTTTAACTCAAAATAAATATACTAGAGATCTTCTAAAATGTTTTGGATTGGATATCACTAAAAGTAGTGACACTCTCATGAGTACCACTTGTAAGTTGGATCTTGATGAAGATGGAAAATCTGTTGATCAAACCACTTATAGAGGAATGATTGGAAATTTACTCTACCTAACTGCTAGTCATCCGGACATTATGTTTAGTGTGTGTATGTGTGCTCATTTTCAAGCAAATCCTAAGGAATCTCATTTAAATGATATAAAGATAATTTTCAAATACCTCAAGCATACACCCAATCTAGGACTGTTTTATCCTAAAGGACAATCAATTGAATTAGTTAGTTGTTCTGATGCTGACTTCGGTGGCTGTAAGTTGGATATAAAAAGCACCTCTGGAACATGTCACCTTTTAGGCAAGTCACTAGTATCATGGTGTAGTAAGAAACAAAATTATGTTGCATTATCTACTACAAAAGCTGAATACATAGCTGCTGGCAGTTGTTGTGCACAAATTTTGTGGATGAAATACACATTACTAGATTATGGATATCAATTAAGACATGTACCTATAAATTGTGATAATACAAGTGCTATTAACATCTCAAAAAATCCTATTTCACATTCTAGGACAAAACACATTGATGTAAGACATCACTTTTTGAGAGATTATTATCAAAAAGGTGATATCACTTTGGAATTCATTGGTACTGAATATCAACTTGCTGATATATTCACCAAACCATTAAATTCTGAAAGAATAGACTACATCATACATGAACTAGGCATGATAAATCTCAAATAGATACCTTACTTGTTACTGTTTCAGATCTTACTGTTCAATATCTTACTGTTTGATGCTTTACTATTTCATGATTACAGTTTCTCAGCTAGTGTTTCATGTTACTATATCACCGTAATACACAGTTACTGTCTCTCATGTTTACGGTCTCACCGTAAAGTTCATGTTTACGGTCTCACAGTCAGTATTCTGTGATTACTGTCTGACAGTTACTGTCTCACCGTAACGCACACTGAGAAGTCCGTTCATTGTCTCACCGTAACATACGTTTACTGTCTCACCATAATGACCAAACACGGTCTCACCGTAAAAAATCTTTATAATTTTTTTTGTAAAAACCCGCATCGTGGTAATTATCCTTTTCACCTTTTTTGTTTTCCCGCACTTATTTTTGCGACGTTTAGTATTCCTAAATGATAAAATAAAGTATCGCTTGATTCTTCACTCGGGGTTTCTTCTACTTACTCATTTCGAACCCTTCTTCATTCCTGCAACATCTCTCTCTCTCTCGAACCTTCAGTGAATTCCAAGAATGAAATGTCCTTCATCGTCGACACCTGAGAAGCGTGACTCGAAGAAGAAGAAGATTGCAGCTAAGCTAACACCCGAAGGACCTTTAAATCTGAATCTGGTAAACCGCGTTGTTGTACCTGAGAAAGAGATTTGTCTCAAATGGATTTTGTCTAGTAAGTCTCTGGTATTGAAAGTGTTAGAACAACAAGGCTGGTTAGAGTGGTTCTCGAAGGAAGATAGACCCATCTACCCTAGGTTAGTGGCTCAGTTTTACCAGTACGTACAATTATCTTTCGATTCTGGTGATAGTTATGTTGTAAGAAGCTGGGTCAATGACCAGAGATGCTCATTCTCTTCAAGGTTATGGGTTGTATGCCTAAGGATACCTCATGGAGGCATCTGTGAGGATTATCAGAGAAGAACTCCACCTTCAACCGAATTCTTTGATTTAGAAGATGCCCTGAAAACCTTAACTGGAAATGGCACCCAAATGAGAGTCATTGCTGCTGAATTATATGGAGAATCAAGGCTTCTGTTCAAGTTTATACAGAATTTGGTTAGTCCCAAAAAAGGTGATTTTGCTGTTTTAAAATATCAAGATGTGTTTCTGATCCACCTTATGAAAAATGGGCATAAGATCAACCTGTGCAAGTATATCATACATCATATGTGTGAGCTGATCAAAGTCACATCCAAGTCAACTTCACCGTTTTACTCTCGGCTAATCTCAGTCATGCTTCTTGCCAAAGGTATGGTTGGACCTAATGAGGAAGTAATTAAGGATTGTGAATTCTATCTCTCAAAAGCCACTATCAAAAGAATGAAGATAAATTGGAATCCTTGGAAAAAGGAATTGGTGGAAGACAATGATAGAATTTATGAGAAATTCAATCCGGTGGATTATCCCTCAAGACCAAGAAATATTTTTGATCATGGTTTGGAACTAGATGAGATTGTTGAGTATCCTGAAGAAGATGAAGAAGAGGCTGAAGTGTCACCTAGGGAAGTTGTTATTGTTGAGGAAGACAGGACTATTGTTCCACATGTAGTTCTTGAAGAAGAAGTCCCTGCTCCTAAAGAAGCTGTTAATCTGGAAACTCAACCCGAGACTGAAACAGAATCAGTTGCCAAAGAATTTGAAAAGAATGCCATGGAAGAGCCTATAGTGGAAGAGCCACCTATTTTGCAAGAGGTCAATCTTGAGGAACTCCCAGTGGAACAATCTGTTCCTGAAATCATTCCTTCAGCTGAAGAACAGATGAAATTAGCCTTTCAACTGGCTAGACATGAAATGAGTGAGGAACTTAGAGCTGAGTTTGTGGAATTAGACCGAGATCCTAAGCCTCTCAGTCCTGAGAAGGAGGCACTTGTTGAGGAAGAGCAAACCCCAAATCTTGAGTCTATTGAAGCTTCACATCTGACTGAGTCCAGTCCTGTAGACAATCAGTATAAGTTTCCCAGTTTCTATGATGTGGATGACTCTCAACAAGTTACACTAACCAGACTTGATCTTTCCTCTATATTCTAGTTGAAATTAGTCTCCAATATCGCACATGAGAAGGAACCTGAGCCTGTACCAGTCCCTACTCCCGAACCTTTATTTGAACAAGCATCTTTTGTGAGTAAGGATGATCTGAAGGAATTTGGTGCTACCCTCTTATCTGGAGTTGAGAAACTGATGAATACCCAACCTCTTCCTATGAACAATTTAAGTGAGAGAGATGCCTCACTATTATTGGAGAAAGTTATTTGGAAAATACAACCTAAAATGCTCCATGAGATTCAAAAAAGTAAGAGTTGAAAATGAGTTGCTCAGTAATGAAGTGAAGACCCTAAGAAGTATGGTCGAAGACATGCAGAGAGAGCTGCATTCGAGATTTGAGCCTGTTGCTCCTCCTGTAGAAACTGTTGCTCCTCAAATCCCACAGGTTGTTGTGTCTCAGATTCAACCTTATCTAGCTTCCTTAGATGAAAAGGTCATTGAAATGAACAAACAAATTGTGAAAGAAATGAGAGAGCTTGTTGCCAATCTTAATAAACTCACTGATGAGTATACAGGGTGTCTTCAAAAGGTGTTGAATCAACTCAAGTCTCTGACCACAGCTGTCAATGCCTCTAAAGCATCTGGTCAATCCTCTAAACCCTCCTTAGACAGTGATCTGCTCAGAACTGTAGTCAAAGAAGAGCTTCAGAATGTACTCAGTGGTTTCAATGTGGCTTCTCTATCTGAAGTTGTCAAGAACAGTGATAGAGTTCTTGACCTAGTACAAATCCACTCCAAAATTACTAATGATACTCAGCAAGAGATTGCCAAGAAAGTAGATTTTTACTTCAACAGAATCTTCTCCAAGACTGATATGACAAACCATTTCAAGTATCTTGTAGAAAATCTACGGATTCCTCCTGTGACTCAAGCTTTCAAGACCCAAGTCCAAAAGCTCACAAAGTTTACTCGATTGTTGGACAAGTTTATGGAAAACAAAGATGATTTTGAGAAAGTCATGCAGTATGGTGGAGAGATCATTACAGATTTCATCAAACTCCTAAGACCCTATCTTCATGTCCAGAGTACAATCATTGTTGCTCCAGCGGCTACACCTCTAAGACCTGGGCTGCCTACCTTCACCTCTGCCCTAGCCTCAACCATTATGTCTTTCGGTCAAGCACTAAGTCAGATCAGGCCTGTGATTCTCGACCAACAACTGCCTAGATCTTCTATTGCTCCTACTTTGGCTCCATCAGTCTTTGAAGGCCTTCCCTTACCCTCTTTATCAACCACCTCATTGTCTTCTTCTACCTCGACCTTTACCCCTATGGCTTCCTCTTCTGCCACTGCAGCTAAAGGCAAAGAGAAGGTCAGCCCATGAAGAACAGTGATTACTTTTTTTTTGATAGGGATGATACTGCTTTTGTATAGCTCTTTTGTTGTACTGAACCTTATTTGTTATTAATGGAATGCGCATTTTTGCCTTCTCTTATTCCATCTTTTTTATAATCCCAAAAGGGGGAGAAATTTCTATATGTTAGTCATTTATCTCTATAGTTGAATCCAATATACACCTTAACTTTACATGATTTGTGATCATCAAAAAGTGGGAGATTGTTGGACTCCTCATGTATTAATCATGTTTTAATGATCAAAAATCTTATTCAACCTAGTTAACTTCTGTAAATTATATCAAATCATGTGTATTAATGTTTAAAGTATTCTCATGCTTTAAGAAGAGTCATTCAAGATCTTAATTGCTCTATATTCGGTTTACTTACTTTATACTATCTTTGATCTACTCTCATAACTGGCACATTGGGAGTTGTACCGGGTGAAGCACCTGGGAAACCTTGGCATGGCTTGGGCAATGAAACAGATCCTGGTGCACACAATTGAAACATTCGACAGAAGCCCCTTCAGGTGCCTTACAGAAGCAGAAGAGGCACAAGAGGAGCCTGAGACGCTTGGAAGGATGCGGCCTAGGCGGGCAGAAGCCCTGGAAGAGTAGCAGGAGCAAGCTATAAAGAATAGGAACGTTGCGTCTAGATATTGGGTGCAGCCTGGGTAGATCCACCTTATACAGCAGAGAGGCCCAACAGAAGGTGCCTGAGCTACGACTGCTCCAGAGAGCACAAGTGCCTGGCAATAGGCTGAGGTAGATCAGACAATAGGCTGGAGTAGATCTTGAGGAGCAGTAATCCTGTCTGGAGAAGCATATTTGGAAGCAGGTGCCTTACAGAAGCAGAAGAGGCACAAGAGGAGCCTAAGACGCTTGGAAGGATGCAGCCTAGGCGGACAGAAGCCCTGGAAGAGTAGCAGGAGCAAGCGTTAAAGAATAGGAACGTTGCGTCTAGATATTGGGTGCAGCCTGGGTAGATACACCTTATACAACAGAGAGGCCCAACAGAAGGTGCCTGAGCTACGACTACTCCAGAGAGCACAAGTGCCTGGCAACAGGCTGAGAGAAGTAGATCAGACAATAGGCTGGAGTAGATCTTGAGGAGCAGTAATCCTGTCTGGAGAAGCATATTTGGAAGCAGGCAGAGAGATCTAGAAGCCTGGAATCTCATATGGGGAAGCAGATTTGGAAATGCCTTGTGTGGAGGAGGAACCTGAGCGGAAGAAGCGATTGGTACAACGTCCCTGATTCTGAGTCATGGAGAAGCCCTGAGCAGAAGGCGTGCGTGCAGAGGTGTAGCTGGAAGTCCTGAGCAGCAACAGAGATGGCCAAAGAGGGGCCTGAGGAGGCACAGCAGACACGTAGAGCTGGATGCAGCTGAGTCAATGCCAGAATGATGGCGTCAAAAACTTTGCCACGCCTGCTGTCACGACCTAACCTCACTGTGATCCCACCTTGGACTGGCAGCAAGGTCAAATGTGACCCCCAAAACCAGTCCCAAATAGGCCACGGATCGACGACAAGCACCAAGGGTATAAAACTCATAAATGGAAGGTGTTATGATTTTTGAGAACATCATAGAATCTATCAATACAAAATGCAAACCCCAATTCAGGAAAAAAAATATCCACAACCAACAAATATTACAATGAAGTAAAAATGTATGTGTGCTAGACAACAAGAATGAACTAGTGTACCCGCAGCAAATACAACCACAACCCCAAATGCAGAAACTCAAAAAACTCTACCTTAGACAACGAAATCAATAGTCACCGACTCTCAGCTCTAGAAAACCCCGCAAACCGATCTAACGGTGATCAGCTATGTCTCTAACCTAACCCTAAAAACCTGGAAATGTATAGAAGTTGGGGTGAATTTATCCACATACTCGGTAGGTCATCCCCAAAAGGACTGAACAATGTCATCAAACATGCATGCACAACAATCAAAGCAGTGAAGTGTTGAAGCCACCATTCAAATTTTGCGTTCTTAACCATTTCTATAAAAATACTAGGGCATCTCTCAGCTAGGGTCCTAGGGAGCAGTAGTCGTAACCTTTCACATGTACGGGAAACTTCGTGACCAACCTCACAAACAAGCACACATCCAAAATAACAAGGGTACACAATATAATTGTCATGCCCGCATGTGTCGTTGAATTCGCGCAGGCGGCGATCAGATTAGAAATTTATAGTCCCAAACTACACTTACTACTAGGGCGTAGTAAAGTGGCAATGCGGGGTCAAACCCACGAGGACTACTGGCAAGTCAGCAACCAATCAAACAAAACCCTTAGAAATGATTACTCACTTTCACTCTTCAGGTTTGGTTTTAACTAAAGCTAGGTAGTTTGGATTTAAATAAGATAATAAAGGGATCGGGGTCAATTTCAGGGCTCTTGACAGAAGATAAACCTAGATTTAGCTTGGGATAGACCTATGATATAGGCTATGAAGCGGTGCAAAGAACACCAATCGACCTTGGTCCACCCAATTGAATCATCCTAGATTTAGCTTCGGATATATCTATGATGTAGACTGCAAGTGGTGCAAAGAACACCAATTGACCTTGGTCCACCCAATTGAATCAACCTAAGCTGGCAAAGACTCATTGGTCGAGAGTAATTGACAACCTAAACGTAGGAAGTTTGGATTCTAGGTAGAAAGAACTACAGTTTATTGGTCCTACCCCGATCTTCTCCAACTAGGTCATGGTCGTTCAATTTGCACCTCCGATAGTCAGAGATAATGCAAAAGAATGAGATTGACAATTGTTCTAAACCTCATTACTAGCCACAGGGTTACCCAGTTTCGATCTTAGATATTCAATAGGTTCAAACCACCTTTACTCTTAACCCCTAACCCTAAGAGGATTAGTCGCACATGACGAAATTGATTAAAGAAAGAGAAACATATGGCATGTTTGACATAACGATTAAACGATTCAAAACATGGAAATACACAATTAAAATAATGAAAAATCAATTAAAAACTAACTTGAACAAAGAAAAAATGAAGAACACAACAATGGACGAATGAATGAGAAGGAGAATGAATAAAAGAAAGAGATTGAAATTAAACTAGAAACTATTCAAAGGAAAGAAAAGGAAAACAAAAACTTATCTACAAAGAACGGCGGGTCGGAACCCTGCGGCAGCCCCCCAGTAATCGATCCTCTCCACGCTTGGAATGGAATGGACAAACTCTTACCCAAGACCCATATATATAGGCCTATGAAGTCATCCCTCGATCCCATGGGTCAAAGATAGCCAAAAATGACTGATCTTGTAAAACGATATCACCCTCCATCGAAGATACACTGAAAATCAGTATTTTTTTTATTCTATCTGACACTTACATGTCGTGTAAAGATTGTACGACGTGTAATGTGTGGGGCTGAACTCCGGACTGTTTTCTTCACTTCACATCGCGTATTGCTTACACGCCTTGTAATATTTACACGTCGTGTAATGTTTACACGACGTGTAATATCAATCTCCAGCACTGGAAGTCTCGTTTTGCTCTGGTTCTTCAGTCTTGAGTCTCTGAAACATCATGTGGTCATCCAACATTGTGAAAAGTGTTCTTTAAATGGGATAATTGATCGGTTTGGATTCCATATTCAATCTCGGTTCATCATATTTCCGTTGCAGGGCTGTTCAATGGGAGAATTGATTGGTTTGGCTTCCATCTTCAATCTCAGGTTCATCATATTTCCGTTGTGGGGCCGAGCCACGAAGCAGCTCGACACGACATGCCTTTATGCTCCATAATTTCCTTTCTTTCCATCATATTCTCCAAATACTGGTCCTACATAAGAAAATACAAAACATCAATGAAACTCAACTTTAATCAATTAACATTCAATGAATTCACATATAGAAACCTATCAATATATAGATATAAAAAAGAGTTATCAATAATACACGTTGTGAAAGGTTGTAATAGGGCCCCCACTAACCAAGTCCCCCACCAAATAGTGCCCTCTGTGAAAGGTTCTAATAGGGCCCCCGCTAACCAACTCCCACCTAACGTCCTGTAACCATTCCACTATCAAAACCACACCAAATTTAGTTGCCCCGCATGAAGGCCCATACTCACATATCATTCAGGTGCCACGCGCTAACTGAATCCATATCCCATCCAAACCAATACGCAGGCATGAGGTAGGGCCGACTAAGTTGGTCAATCAATTTCCATGCGTGAAATGAATGTTGGGTCGCAACTGAGAAAAACCGCCCTTGGGTGGTGACAGGTTTTGAAGAGAAAACTTATCCTAAACACATGGAAAACAATGCCAAAACCCAAACTATTTTCAAAAGTGGTTCACCGACCACACCTATCATGAATTTGATGGAGTTGTGTCCTAGAACCAACAGACTTTGTACGAAAAAATCAGTAATGGCCAGAGTCTTTATGAGTTGTGTAATTCACGAGGAATTTGACGTTTTGATCCTGGGGCAGAGGGACGTTTTGTGAATTGGGACTCGGATCGAAATTTTGAGGGTTGAACATCTTAAGGAGATGTTTTTTGACATGGATTGGGGCTCGAGGGGAGTTTTGGGTGCTTGAGCGAACTTCAAAGCGGGGTCAGGATGACCCTGATGTAGAATTCTACTGCAGACAACAGACCATGCCGCTGCAGATGCACTGCATCATGGAGGGCTCCTAGGAGGCAAGAAATCGAGCGTTGTCGCGAAGAGGTTTGCGGCATGGAGGAGGGTGTTGCGCCGCCGTGGTGCTTGCAGAGGAAGGACCACACTGCAGCAGAAGGGTTGCGTCGTGGAGGACTCCCAAGAGGCAAGGAGTCGGGCGCTGTCGCAAGGAGGTTGCGTCGTGGAGCTAGGGTTGTGCCATAGGTGTGCACCGCACGGTAACCCGGGTGAAAGGCTTTGCATTGTGGGGCCCCTATGGCCATGCCTCAAAGAGCCCTCTACCTTGTTTTTTTAACAGGGACTGAATGGTAATTTTAAAGTTAGCCCCATTTGATTTTAGGGAAATGAGGGGATGCAGAGAAGGCCATTTCAGCCGATTCCCTCCCCCTTACATCCCTCCTTCGATCCCCCATGACGAGAAATGATTTTTGGACGATTCTGAGGTGGTTTAAGGCATTATCTCCCTCCGCTTCCCCCATTATTAGATTACCCTTAGCTAGCGATCAACCCTATGTTTAAAAATGAAATGATTTGTTTTATTTAACTCCCCTTGAAATAATAAAAGTGTGAAAGGCTTTGCATTTTGGCCCCTCTGGCCACGCCTCAAAGAGCCCTCTACCTTGTTTTTTTTAACAGGGGCAGACTAATAATTTACCAGTCAGCCCCTTCGATTTTAGGGAAATGAGGGGATGCGGAGAAGGCCATTTCAGCCGGTTCCCTCCCCCTTATGTCCCTCCTTCAATCCCCCGTGGCGAGGAATGATTTTTGGACGATTCTGTGATGGTTTAAGGCATGATCTCCCTCTGCGGCTTTGCATTGTGGCTGCTATGGCCACGCCCCAAAGAGCCCTCTACCTTGTTTTTTTTAACAGGGGCAGACTCATATTTTACCAGTCAGCCCCTTCGATTTTAGGGAAATGAGGGGATGCGAAGAAGGCCATTTCAGCTGGTTCCCTCCCGCTTACGTCCCTCCTTCGATCCCCCATGGTGAGGAATGATTTTTGGACAATTCTGCGGTGGTTTAAGGCATGATCTCCCTCCGCTTCCCCCATTATTGGATTTCCCTTAGCTAGCGATCGACCCTATATTTAAAAATGAAATGATTTGTTTTATTTAACTCCCCTTGAAATAAGCAAAGTGTGAAAGGCTTTGCATTGGGCCCTTATGACCACGCCTCAAAGAGCCCTCTACCATGTTTTTTTTAACAGGGGTAGACTGGTAATTTACCAGTCAGCCCCCTTCAATTTTAGGGAAATGAGGGGCTGCAGAGAAGGCCATTTCGGCCGGTTCCCTCCCCCTTACGTCCCTCCTTCGACCCCCCATGGTGAGGGATGATTTCTGGACGATTCTGCGGTGGTTTAAGGCAAGATCTCCCCATGGTGAGGGATGATTTCAACTACCCTTGAAATAAGCGAAGTGTCAAGGGTCACGATGGACCCTTGTGCACTGGTCTGATGCCTCGACTGTCGATGGTCGCGTGCTTGATTATAAAAATGGGTTAAGCGATACTAGGAAATAGGGGGGCTTTAAGCCTCCTCAATTCAGAATAAGTGCACTAGCGATCCTATGTCTCCTGCATGACGAGGAACACCCTCTTAAGGGTGGATTGGACTCTTGGTGAGTGCCATGGGTGGGAATAGCCCTTTGGGGCTATATGGTGTGACCAAGGTAGTTAAAATCGCGAGTTAACTCGTAGACTCGTACGAGTTCATGATTTCACTCATCCCCACCGATTCAACTCGCCGGAGGAATCGATTTTCGGTAAAATCGTCTGTCAAAATATAGACTCGCAACATACTCATGGATGCGCGCAGACTCGCCGCATCCAACGAGTTAAGCAATAATGCGTTTTTTTAAATAAAAAATATGTGGATGATTTAAGTAATCCTACATCGCACACCTGCCTAGGGTTCGACTTCAGATTTCTTCCTCCTCCGCTCCGCACTGCCCATCTATGCTGCGTATTCAGATTTCTTCCTCCGCTCCGTGTTGCCCACCTCTGGTGTGATTTTAGATTTATTACTCCGCTCCGCGCTGCCCACCTCTGGTGTGATTTTAGATTTATTACTCCGCTCCGCGCTGCCCACCTCTGGTGCGATTTCAGATTTCTTCCTCCCCTCCGCGGTGCCCGCCTCTGGTGGTCTGCTCCTCCAGCGGAGTCTCATACGGGCACGAACCCCTGTCGCTCGTTGCATTGCCTGAACCTCCGTCAACGCCGAAAAAAATCAAAGTGAGTTTCGCCGTGAGTTTTGTGGGTCAGACAGGGTGCCTAAGTTTTGCCATAAGCTTTCAATTTCCATCTTTATATGATTTTTTTGTTGGGGTATGCCTGAATTGATATGAATTTTTTTTCTATACAAATTTGAATTTTTTGATTTTAAATTTAATTGGTGCGATTTTAATTGCTCCTATGATGCCAATTGCTGTTTTATTTCTGGGTTTGCTTCTTTTAGTGATTTGGTAAATTAAGATTGTTTCCTTTTGTGACTTAGTAAACGTTCTACTTGATTTCATGTAATTTTTCCTTTTGGGGTTTTTTTTCGGTTTGTTTCCATTTGTAAATACTAAACATTATTGCTGCAAAATTGGAGATGCATGTCCAATTGTATTTTATTCAATTGATTTATGATGGTATCCAGTTTGTCTAATACAACTTCGGTTGATAATGCAAAGGAGTTTCAAATGGTGGCACCGGATCAGATTGAAGTAGACTCTTACGTGTCTACGAGTCGAGTTTACTAGGTTCAAACGAGTCTAAGTAGACTCTTGATTTTAACTACCTTGGGTGTGACAGAGAGGATTCCCTCTGGGTGATCAGATTCAAAGCTCTCATTGGGAGATGCAAGTCGAGACCCAAGTGCGAGTTTGGCACAAGGATTCCAAGAGGCTTAGTCGAAGGTAAGATCGGGACGGTCTCCGATGAACAGGGTCGAGATGTAATGCAGGATTTGGATGAGGTTTGGACCGGCCCCTTGAGGCTAGGGTTGGGAAAGGGTCTACGAGCCGAGAGGACATCGTGGGGTGTTAGGTATTGCTTGGTGTCAGTGGGCAGAGACTAAAATGGGTCTGGAGGACCCTAGTGGACACCCTTATGGGTGAGACGACAGTCGATGGGTTCGGTGTGATGTGCTTCTGCAACTGATACGGTCTTGAGGAGATTAACCAAAGTGGCTACATGAACGTTGAGGTGTGTCTTGAGATAGGGGCTAGGTCCAAGGGATTAACGCCCTAATGACGAGCTTTACGAGATATTACATGGGCGTTCTTCCCCTCGATGCGATATGAGATTCCTAGGCAGGCCGCTTCTTCCCCCATATGATTACATGAGATTCAGGGTGGGCCACTCTTCCCCCCGATTGCATTATCTGTGATTCTGGGTGGGGCCGCTTTTTCCCTCAATAGTATTCCTGAGATTCTGAGGTCTCTCTTCCCCCCCGAAAGTATTCCTGAGATTCTGGGTGGAGCCACTCTTCCCCCGAACTATTGAGTGGCTCTTTTCCACTTCACTCAATTAAGTTTTTGATAATTACAAAATTATTACTTCTCTAACATGGGTTTTGAAGCTTTCACTACTTGCAAAAGACAAATAATTAATAAATGGTTGATCTTTAAATTGTTTTTCATTTCATTTAGTTGATCTTCACATCCATTATGTGCCTTCGGAACTGATTTTCATGAAAAACCCATCTTGGTATAAATTGGATTATAAATCATATACTGAAATTTTTCTAAGTGTTGAATGATCCTTAAGCCGGAGAAGATTTATCCTTATGGAAATATTGATGTTACAGTTTTTCCCTTTCGGTTTTATCCTTGCGGGGTTCTTCCTTACAGGAAAATGATGCTTACAGAAATCCTCCTTACGGTTAGTGGGGATGATCCTTACAAAATTCATGCTTACGCACAATTTCATACTTACAAAGTGATGCTTATGCAAATTCATCCTTATGGTGATTTCATGTTTACGTAGAAACATGTGTACAAGAGAATAAATCAAATGTGATTTTTTATACTTATGTTCAGGTAAATTATTTTTCGTGGTTTATTAGTTTCATAATTACTTGTTAATTATTTCGTTCCTATGAAAATCAGTTTGGAAACGTATTATGTAGGATTAAATGAAGATCACATGAGTTGAAGCGTGTTTATATTTTTTACTATACGTTCCGAAGTTGCTTTTATTTATAGCAATGCACGATCAATTTTCAATGAAATTAGTTGAGACTTACATCTGCATTAAATGAAGAATACAAGTTAAGCATTATCTGAGAAATAAGCATCGAATTTTGAAGTGGTTCGTTGGTTTCAAATGCACGATTACTGCTTCGGGAAAATAAGAAATGCATCGGCAAGAATATTCCAGTTGTTGTGCATGCGACTATCATCTTTGAAGATGTTGTACATGAACTCTATATATAGAGCTCGACAGAACCAATGCTTATGATGGAGGCGAGGATACTCAAACTGTACTGTGCTACACACTTTTGTGATCATCGCTCCAACACTCTCAACTGGACTTCATCGTAAATCTCCCTTTGCAGCTAAAGTGGTCACTACTACCTTGACATTCAGAACTTCCTGTTTAAATCTAGTTTTTGTAGTTCAAAATTTTTGATATCTTTTTCTGTGTTATTTATGGTTTACGCTTTTTCATTCAAAAGCGGGACCTTAGTGTTGAGTTATATTACCCCTAAAAAAGCTATGTTGGGTTGTACCTCCAGGTGAAAAAGGCAGTTTCTTGATTGTGCCTTGGTACGGTAAAAGATAGTAGTTTCAGTTGTGCCTTGATCCAAATAAAGGCAAGGTTGGTTCTTCTAAGTTCTGGGTTGTGCTTCCAGGTGGGCAAAAGGTAGGAAAGTGGTTGTGCCTTTAGGTGTGAAAAAGGCATTATAAAGGGTTGTGACTCCCTTTAAGTCAGGTCACCTATATAGTGGGTGTCATACTCTCATATTGAGAGTGTGAAGAGTAGATGTAGGATCACTTTGATTTGTCCTATAAAAATACTTGAGATGGTAGAAACAAGTTCTAATAATGGTTGTGATCCATAATGACCACCATTTTTCAATGGTAATGATTATGGCTATTGGCATGTCCGGATGAAAGTATATCTTAAACAGCTAAGTATTGATCATTGGATAACCATTGTAAAACCTTAAAACTCCTTGAGGCTGATCATGATACCCTTACTTATGTCGATGATTTGAAATATGTACTTAATTATAAAATCATGAAAATACTTTATTGTGCTATTAACCGAAATGTATTTAGTCACTATTAGATAAGTTATGTGTATTTTAGAGTCACGCATTGGTTTGCTCCGTCTTGTATTCTTTTTCCACTATTTATAAATAAAGGGTTTCGTCTCTCATTGAGGTAAGGAGTACTGTTCTACATGGTATCAGAGGAGATCTAACACAATCCTTCCCTACCCGTGTTTTACCTCTCCGCCCCAATTTTTTTTCTCTCAAAACCCCCCGCTGCACCCCGCCACTGCCTGTTCGACATCCCACCCTGCGCGACGACCCCCTCCCCCACGCGACGCCCTACCCTGCATGACAGCCCCCCTACGCCTCCACTTCATCCCTTGGCTCGTCACTCCTCTATGTCGTGTCATGATGCTCTCTCCTCGACGCCATAGCCCTAGCCGCGTTCCTCCCATTGCGCAACCCCATCGCCTCTCCTGGGCGCACACACCCACCCATGTGGCTCCCCTGGCGACTGCGCCTCCACCTTTGCACCTCCTTATGTCAACATCATTCCTGGATCTTCGTTCCATATCCGGCTGGCCTAAGATGTGATCTGTCGGTTCCTGGCCTGCGCATCCATCCAGCCATAATGCATCACCAGGCGAGTCCTCTAGGCGCACCTTAACCTAGGCCTACTGTTGGACACATATAGCGCTCCAAGTCCCAACCTCCCAGTGCCCCTACTCATTTATGGCATCTCTCTCTGGCATCACGACGTCAGACCATGCTCACGGTTTCCTCCTACCATTGATCCAACCCTGCCTTTCCTGTTAAGGTCAGATTTCCCATCTCCGGCTATTCCTGTTGGATTCCTCGCTCAACCCCTGTTGTTGTCTCACCGCACTATCCTGAGTGCAACTATTGGACATCTGATTAGTGTCCAACTGTGTGTTGTTCCTACACGTCTTACTACTACTAACCTGACTATTCATGTCGAGTGGTTTCTTGTAGCCTCTTCCCCATCTCCCTCTAGACATACAACATCCTGGCCACCATAAAATATCCATCACAACTTGGAACTCTCTATGGCTGAGATTGCGCTTACACACTCTCAGGCTGCTTTGTCACTTGCCTTCTCTTCAGCCTCTATTGCTTAGACTGGTGGTCCCACCGCTTGAGTATCTCGTCGACCCACAACTTGGATACTAGATCTGGTGCTTCTAATCATCTCACAGGTGATGTAGGTATGCTTGCTACTTATCATCCATATATACTAATGCCGCTACAATTACTGTTGTCGATGGATATACAATCCCAATTGCGGGATTCGACATGTGCTCCTTGACACCTATTCGTCTGGTTTCAGTGACTCATGTTCCTCGCAGTCCTTTTAATCTTCTATCCATCAGTAAACTCACAAAAGACTTATATTGTGTTGCTATTTTTACATCTTCTGGTATTGCTTTTCAGGAGCAGTCCATGAATCAGGAGCTTGGTAGAGATCGTCTTAGTGATGGGGTGTACATGTTCAATACCCCACCATCCCTTAGTTGCTCATCCACCTCTGCTCGTGCCCTCAATCCATATTTTTGTTATGGTCATCCACTGAATTCAGTCTTACATAAGTTTTCCCCCATTTTAGTCCACACCTTTCCTTCCATTGTGTATCATGTATGTTTGCTAAACATCATCGGGCGACTTATGTTCCTCATTTGGTGATGCGTGCGGATAACCCTTTCGACTTAGTTCATTCTGATTATAGGGTCCATGTAGCGTCCCCAGTCAGTTAGGGTACCATTATTATATATCCTTTATTGATAACTTCTCCTAGATGACATGGCTATATCTCTTTCATGATCGTTTAGAGGTGTGATATTTTCAAAACTTTTTACCACGAAATTCACACTCAGTTCTACAAGACTATTAAATGTCTCCACTCGAACAATGGTTAGAATATTTATCTTCTTCCATTCAGCAGTTTCTCAAAGATTACGGTATCCTCCATCATACATCCTGCCCCAATACCCCTCAGCAGAATAGTGTGGCCAAGCGTAAACGTCGCCATATTTTGGAAACTGCTTAGGCCTTATTATTTCACATGCAAGTGCCTCTTCCTTTTTGAGGAAATGTTATTCTTACTGCTACCGATCTTATAAATCATCTTCCTTATCTATCCTTCAGGTGGAGACTCCATTTCAGGCATGTTCCCCTCTTTCCTTCCTCACCATTTTCCACTTCATGTGTTTGAGTGTCTTTATTGTCGTTAATTGATTGAGAGTGAGACCCAATACCCAAGGTGCCTCTTTAAGAGAGACATTAGAGATATTTTATGATGAATAATAAAGACCACATAAGACCACAAGTCCAATGAAGATGTAGACTCCAACACTCCCCCTCAAGCTAGGTCTATCTAGCTTGAAAATATATTTAAAAAAACAAACTAAAGAAAACAAAGTAAACACAAAATACTGCAAACACTCCCCCTCAAACTGGACATAGCCAGCTTGATTACAAAACAAGAATAAATCATTCGTGATCGCAACTCCCCCTTAAGATGAAAACGATGGATGATGCCATTAAAAAAGATGTGTCAATGAGGCGCTGGGAAAGCCACACAGGCGGGCTGGTCGACAGAGCATCGGGGAAGCCGCGCAGGTGGGGCCGGTTGACGGAGCACCAAGAATGCCGCACAAGCGGGGCCGATCGACGGAGCACTGAGAAAGTCATACTGGCGGTCCGGATGACAAAGGGATGGGAAAGCCGCAGAGGCGGAGCCATAGGATGGTGCGCCGGGAGAGCCACGGAGGAGCCGGAGAGCTGCGTCGGGTGGATGGAGACCCAGTCGGTGTGAAAAGGGTCGTCGCAGAGGGCCGACGGGAGGAAGAATGACCCACGCGCAGGCAGGGCCAGCGGGTAGGGGAGGCAGCGCTCTAGATCTGGACGACACGATGAGGGGAGTCAGTCGACGGATGAAGGGACGCCACTGGTTGGGGTCGCCAGACTGGAGGGCTGTCAGATATGGAGGCGGAAGTGGATCATCGCGCAGGGGGTGCTCGCGCAGGCGAGGGATCCATCCGATGAGTGTTGGAGATCGATGACGATCTGTCGATGCAGGTGCAGAAGCGAGTCGTCGCATGAGGCCGCTCAGGAGGGGTGTTATGACCGCAAGAGAACGACGATGTAGTGAACGGTCGACGATGGGGCGCATTAGCCATCAGATAGGGAGCAGCCAGCGAGGCGGGCAGGAGCCCAACTGGATGGGCAAGCTGGCATCGAGGCACAGCAGAAGGGAGGAGCGGCACGGAGGGGAGACGTGTAAAGGGTCGTCATGGCTGTGACAGTGGCCGGCAGGAGTCGTCGAAAAGTGGGGATCATCAGCCATCACGTAGGGAGGCGGCGCGCTGGAGAAGCCCTCGCACGAGAGGGGCGACAGTAGGGGAATCCATTGCGGAAGGGGACACATCAGAGCAGACAGAGGGGCGACGACTAATTTAGGGCTCAGTGGCCATGGGGTCGCCTCCCCCATCAGCGGAAATATGCAGGTCCTCTGAGAAAAAAAAAGACGGGAGGGTTAGGGTTAGGGTAGAACCTCCTCATATACCAAGTTAAATGATAAAGAGGGTGAGACCCAATACCCAAGGTGTCTCTCTAAGGGAGGTATTGAGGTTATTTTATACTGAATAATAAAGACCACATAAGACCACAAGTCCGATGTGGGACTCAAACTCCAACAATTATGTCTGTGACACTCATCCCCATTTATCTAAATTTTCCCAAAAAGCCCTCTATTGCATCTTCTTGGGTTATTCTCGTACTCAACACAGGTACCACTATTTCTCTCCAAACTTACGGTGTTATATCATCTCTGCTGATGTCTCCATTATTGAGAACACGTTTTCTCTCAATCCTATTCTCACCCCGATACAACTATTGATATTTATCTTCCTCTCGCCTTCCACCCACCCTTGCCCCCGTTATCTCGCTCCGATGATCGCCACTTTGGCTCTGTTTACTCTCGTCGACCATTGAACGTGCCCCCCGCCCAAACCGAGGACACCAACTCCCCGACTTTGTCCGACGCTCTTTCTCTGAGCACAGATGAGTTGCCTATTGCATTACGGAAAGGTACTCGCTTTTTCCGGAATAATCATATATACCCAACTTCCAACAAAGGCTTCTCCACTTTGCAGGCGATATATATTTCTCATATGATTATTGAGGCTAAATCTCACCCTGATTGGATTCAAGCAATGCAGGATGAATTACAGGTCTTGGATGACAATCACACCAGGGATCTAGTCCCCCTTTCGACAGGTAAACAGGTTGCTAGTAAATGGGTTGCTGGCAGCAAATGGATTTATACAATCTGTCTAAATGCATATGGTACTCTTCATCACCTTAAAGCCCGTCTCGTGGCAAAAGGCTTCACTCATACATATGGTGTTTATTATTTCGATACATTCTCTCCGGTTGCTAAAATGACCTCTGTTCGATTATCTATCTCTCTTGCAACTACTCATAATTGGCATCTTCATCAACTTGATGTCGAGAATACGTTTCTCCATTGTTTTCTTGAAGAAGAAGAAGTATATATGCAACAAACTTCGAGCTTCCTTGCCTCAAGGACCGGTTTTCATGTCTGTCAGCTTAATTGGTCTCTTTATGGGCTCAAGCAATCTCCTCGTGCATGGTTTGACAGATTTTGCACCGTCATCACTACCTTTGGTTTATCTCAGAGTATGAAGGATCACACTGTTTCCTATCGAAAAACATCCTCTGGATGCATCATGTTCGGAGTTTGGCCATCTGGATCGGTAATCGGCCTGCAGGCTTGGGCGGAGACTCTGTGAGTTTTTTGATTCTTCTTCCTCTTTCTGCTGTAATTTTGCTATTCCACTAGTCTCTATTAGTTTTATACAAGTAGTCGGTTCTGGTTCTTCTGGTTCTACAAGTCTCTATCAATTGGTCTGACCTGGCTCCTCCTTCCTCAACCGAGGCGCGCTCCGATTTCATCGCTTCCAGCATCAGCGCACATCGCTGTGTGGAAATTTTCAAGGAGCCGCTCCTGGTCCGCTCGCCTCTCCTGCAGGAGACGTCGGGAAGCTAACCGGCAGACGCGACGTCAGGAAGTGTTGCGCGTTGCCTGCTTATTTTTTTTTGCGGAGACGCAATACGCATGCTGGAGACTACTGCAGTAGCAGACTCCCGACCTACAGCAGGCGCGACTCACCTGCAAAGCTTCCACTTACTCAGCTTTCATTTGACGTCCAGTACGGGATGATTTTCAAGTGCACTGCCGCTGTGGTGCTCCACCTGTTTTCGTCGGCACACATCATCAGTTTCCATTGGGAGACGTTCCGATCCTCTTCAAAGGATTCCCTTGTTTTCTTCATCAGCGGACAAAGATCACACCAATGCGCCGTCGGCCTTCGAGTTTCACTCGAGCAGGAGGCGAGCGAGGAGGGAAGCGTTGTGCGACCTGTGGCATTCCCGGTTTTCACCGACTGCAGAAGCGATGCACGTTTGTTTTTTTTTTAAAAAGGCAGTCTGGTTTTGTAACTCGGGAGGAAAACACAGGAACAAAGAAAAGAAACGGGGGCGTGTCCGACTCTGTAAAAAAGAGGGGCAAGAAAAATTATCTACAGAGGGACTGCCAATAGGGAAACAACACAACGCACGCTGCCCGTTCCCTCCCGGAGGATACTCATATACTTGGGAGTGCCTTGTTGTTCGGGCATCGCAACCTATGGCGTCGAAAATGCTGGAAACCCGGGCTTCACTAGCTCGGGTGACTAGAAATCAGGAAAAATACTCACAGAAAGCATTTTTACCGGAATTTTCTACCACCCATTCAAAGTCTTGGCTCTCGCAAGCTGAGGAATATTTCTCACGCAATCAAACACTAGATCAAATGAAGGTGCTGATGGCATGCCTCGACATGTACGAAATGTCTGCACTTTGGTTTTTAGTGGTTAAAGGCCATGCAACTACGTTCACTTGGGAACATCTTAAAGAAGTAATCTTTGAGGATTTTGGAAGCTCCGTTAGTGAACCCCTTGTAACTACATCTGAGTTCCTATTGTCGGAACCACAGTTGTCCGCATCGCACTCCAAGGGGCATACTAAACATGGGACGCACAACTGGAGCACAAGACTGACCGAAAATTCTGACAACACTATCTCCAGCTAGTTTTTTATAGACTTCCCTCGTATTGTGGAACCAGACACCTCAATGTTCGTTATGTAGGAGCACCAGCCGTCGCAGACTACACAGGCACAATCCCGGGCTCTTTTTATTTTACCTCTAGCTACATAGGTCACGCCCGTGGTGATGGGCTGGGGTCCCCATGCTCATACAAACGATTCATACAATTTTTATTCACCAAATGTCGGGTGCTACCAGCCGTACTTCCAACCCATTTCATTAAAGCACACAAGGGGCCTCTCCAATGGCGGGAGAGAAAGCATTACAGAAGGAGGAGTTTTCACACTCGTCTATGGTGAAGGTCGACGCATTTGGGAGATTGCTTGGTGTGCACCTAGGGCATGGGCACCTTATACGTGACAACCGTTGATTGGTCCTCAGTCGACGATATTGCTTATTCTGCCCCAACTCACCAGAGTAGGATGCCGAATATGGAAGATTGCTTGGAGTATCTATGTGATCCACCACCTTGTGGACAAGGTGGTTTTTTGGGACGGTGGTAGTGATATAGACCAGCTATCCAGCTGGAGGAGAGAATATTCTAATAAGTGGTAGAATGGTCTTTTGGGGGTGAGTTTGTTAAATTGTTAGGGGGAAGGTTTTAAACCCCACTGGTGGGGCTGGAGAATAACTATATAAGTTGTACGTGGGGGTGAGAAGGGGAAAAAATAAAGGCAGAAAATAGTTGGGAGTTCAACCATCTAGCTTGGTAATCGGCTTGCGGGCTTGGGTGGGGACTCTGTGAGTTTTTCGATTCTTCTTCCTCTTTCTGCTGTAATTCTGCCGCTCCACTGGTCTCTATCAGTTTTATACAAGTAGTTGGTTCTGGTTCTTCTAGTTCTGTCAGTCTCTATAACTTATCATCCTCAAATGGATGGACAGTTTGAATGGACAATCCAGACGTTGGAGGACATTCTCAGGGCTTATGTGATGGATTTGGGTGGCTCATGGGAGGAGCATTTACCGTTAGTGTAGTTTTCATACAATAATAGTCATCAGGCCTCAATATATTTGGCTCTTTTTGAAGCATTGTACGGGCGTCTGTGTCATTTTCTACTTTATTGGGTGGAAATAGGTAAGATTTTACTGGTTGGACCAAGCCTTGTGCAAGAGACAACAAAAAAAATTCAGTTGATCAAAAAGGGAATGAATACGGCTCAGAGTTTTCAGAAATCGTATGAGAATCATCGTCGACAATCGGTGTCATTCGAGGTGAGTGATCATGTGTTTTTGAGAATCCCTCCAAGGCTTGGACGTTGTCGTTTTGGTAAGCAGGACATGTTATCTCCTCGATACATAGACCCTTTTGACATACTTGAACGACTTGGTGAGGTGGCATATCGGTTGGTTTTTCCACCAAGCTTCACTTCAGTGCACAATGTGTTTCGTGTATCTCAATTGAATAAGTATCAACTTGATCCTGACCATGTGATTCAATGTGATCACATTGACTTAGAGTCAGATGCTACGTTGATTCATGTGTCGGTACAGATTGTGGATAGCCAATAGACAGTTTTTCATGGGAAAAGCATCAGTTTAGTGTGGGTGTTATGACAACGTGGTCGGATTAAAGAAGAAACATAGGAGCATGAAAAGTGTTTGTAGTGGTCAGGACTCTTCCAGGACAACTATGACTTTCTACTTTCCTGGGACGGAAAGACCAATGGTTGGGAGAATGTAACACCCCCCCAATTTCAGGTACTTGACCCTTTATTTATGTTTTAATATTGTAGAATGATAAAATAGGAGGAGACTCGAACCCCCAATGTGCTCTCTAAAGGAGGCCTTTAGGTTCTTTTATAACAAATAATAAAGACCACACCGGACCACAAGTCTGATGTGGGATGCAGACTCCAACACTCCCCTTCAAGCTAGGTGTACCTAGCTTGGACACATAATGAAAAAACAAAGAAAGCAACAGTTCTCAAACACTCCCCCTCAAGTTGGAGATACCCATCTTGATGAAAAAACAAGACAAAATAAAAGATAAGTTTCAAGGTTGTTGCTCCCTCTCACGATCACAGCTCCCCCTGAGGATGATGGATGGATGAAGATGTTGCAGGCGCTACAGAGGAACCACACAGACCGGGCCAGTTAATGGAGTGCCAGGAATGCCGCACTAGTGGGGTCAGTCAATGATATGCCGGGAAAACCACACTAGCACCAGGAAAGCCGCACTTGCGGGGCCGGCGACCGGAGGCGTGCATTCCGCAGAATCATTGTGGGATCTGGCGGCGCCAAAGGGTGCAGTTCGATGCGGTCGAGGTGCTGCGCCACAGTGGAGGAAGCGCGGGGGCGAGCCGGCGGACAGGGAGGCGGCTGCTGGTAGAGCAACGTAGAAGGGCTCCATCCCAGGAGAGCAGGTGAGGGAATCAGAGGTGCACTAGAGGTTTCAGTGCACTGGAGAGGTGGCGGACAGGAGTTGTCGCTGGAAAAGGAGGAGTCTGGCATGGAGGCAGGGCTGCCGCAGGAGGAGAGGGCTGCCGGGATCGGGTGGGAGGAAGGAGCCGCGAGAGAGGAGGGTGGCAAGGACGGGTTGAGTGGGGAGATGCAATGGAGGATCCGTCACACAGTGAGGCTAGCTGGCGGGATCCCGCTGGAAGAGGGGTCGATCGCGTAGTGCGATCCGGAAGATGGCCTGCGCAGAACAGCACCGTGGGAGGAGGCGAACCGTGAGTCGTGCGGGGAGGGTGGGTGACAGCATCGGGATTGAGAGGTGAGGGGCGAGGGGCGAGGGCCGCCTGATGGAGGCGGGGTCGATCGCACGGGGATGACGTCGAAGGGAGCAGCGCGATGCCGGAGGAAGAAAGGATCCGTCGGGATGGGGTCGTTGCGCACAGCGGGGAGGGGCGCCGAGGAAGAAGGCGCCGACAGGGGGAGATCCGCTGCTTGGGAAAAGAGCCTGGAGGGGCGGTGGCAGAAGCTAGCCATGGAGGCCAGCCCCCCCCCCCCCTTATGGGGAAAACTTCAGTAAACCCTATACCGAAATAAAAAAAATATATATGGGAGGGAGGGGTTGGGTTTAAAGAACCTCCTCTGATACGATGTAGAATGATAAAATAGGAGGAGACCCGAACTCCCATGGTGCTCTCTAAAGGAGGCCTTGAGGTTCTTTTATAACAAATAATAAAGACCACATCAGACCACAAGTCTGATGTGGGATACAGACTCCAACAAATATAAAATGATCAGGTTAAAGTTTTGGGAGGTTTGAAGGAGTTTTGGCATGTTTTTAAGCTTTTCTGGAGGCTCGCGGTTTGATCATGGTTAGCAGAAACCATGCAAGGGAAAACAATGGTCACTGGGCAGGCGCACAGTTGGCACACAGTTTGGCTAAACAGTGCAGATGCCTAGGAGAAACCGTGCACTTTGAAATGGTGGGAAACACATGGTTAGCGCACGGTTGGTTTAATCATGCAAGCCAACAATGTGAGGGATGGATTAAGACAGTAGCTTGTGCGCGGTTGGATCACGATTTGTGTGAGCCAACCGTGCGAGGTGTTGGCTTGAGGCAGTAAAAACCGCACGGTTGACTAACAGTTTAGCCCTCTGAAATTTGTGCATCTAATTTAAATTAGATCCTTTAAGCCTCGGTTTTCCCCTATTTCTCCCATAACAAAAAATATTTTTGCTCCCAAGGTGTGAGAGACATTTCCCTTTGGCCCGGGAGTGATCTGTAGGAAAATCAAAGTGTGTTCGAGGCCCGAATTCGGAAATAAGTGCCCGTTCTTCTCCGTTCTTATTTAATCCAAGGTTCTCCTCTCTTGAAACCATAGATCTACCCTGACATGGATAGATCTATGTGTTGTGGGTTTTTTTACGATGATTTCTTGTTGTATCTAATGAAGGGAACATAGTTCATGATCGGATCTAGAGAATTGTTGTGTTCTTCGTTTTCACAAATGTTTGTGAGGTAGGTAGCTTCTCTCTTGATTCCACTTAATTAAAACTTAAAGGCTTAGTTTGACATAATTTTTTTCTTGAATTGATTGTGAAATCCTTGGGTGATTCTTATTGAAACCCTATTTAGTGATGGTTTTGGGAAATTGTGTAAATTGGATGGTTTTGTGAAAAATCCTCTTTGATAATAATTTTAAGATGGCAATTTTAAAATTATGGTTTTAATTTGATTCGTGGAAAATGGTTGTTGAAATGTTTTAAGGAAATAAAAGCTTTATGTGAAATGGTTTGGCATGGGTTTTGACATACATGGTTGGTGTGAGTTCATTTGCATTGGATGTGACCCTGTGGAAGGGGCGTGTGCCATTGGGGCACCTGATATTGATTACCTTGTGACGACTTGAAAGATCGATGAGAGACCGCTCATGAATATGGAACTGTCACCTGGGCATGCATGTGTGGGTGTGTGAGTAATCATGGAATGGGTATGCCAAATGAGATGAGAAATGTTTTAAGGGTTTGTTTAATTGATTTCCATGGAAAACTATTTTGGCTTGGTAAACTGTCTTGGCTTTGATATAAATTGCTTTAAACTGTTTGAACTATTTTATATAAATATGGTAACAAGTTTTGTCCTAGTGGCGTGAGTTGAAAAGTCATTAGAGAAATCCTACTGAGTTTAGACTCACCCCCTGTTTAGGAACTGTTGTGCATTTGCAGATGTAATCTATCGGGACACAGGTAAAGGCAAGGTATCTCAGTTCCTTAGTGATTCTTCTTGATATCATGGGTGTGACTTGTCATGTTAGAGTTTGGAGTAAGTTGGGAGTTACTGGTTTGATGTCTTTGGTGTCTTTGGGTTTTTTTGACTTTGGTTTTCCTTGTTGTCTTTTGGTTTCTGCTTGTTCTCTTGATATGGTTGTTGGTTTGGTTTGGTTTGGTTTTGTTTGAGTTTTACTTTGTACTCAAGCATCATATAGAGGTTTTGGTTATTATGGTTATCTTGTTTTGGTGGTTTTATTTTCAAAAGTAAAATCATCCCTCAATTGTTTATGAAACCCTTAGCATTTATGGTCAACCTTTGGTGTCTTTGAGATGTCACCTAAGGCCAGTAACACCCAACGCCTCTTCCCAAGTCAATGAGGGAGGAGCGGGATGTTACAAATATCATTTTATTAGATCCCATGTTCAAAAACGAGAAATCTGTTTGGAATATGTTCCAACTAATGATCAACTAGCTGATATCTTTACTAAACCTTGAGATGTTGCTAAGTTTGAAAGAATAAAGTTTGATCTAGGTATAATGAAAGTGTGAAATAGAAGTTCGAAGCAATTCAATTATATTCTGCTTAAATCTTTTTTAAAATTTTGTTTATGGCTAGCATATTTTCAGACAAAGTTTAGGGTCCTTGAAGGCTAAAATAATTCTACCTTGAGAGTCCCACTTCATGACAACTCTATTAGTTTAGAATTCATCATTGCTATGACATGTTGTTAGCTTTGGTCAATAAGCATGCTTAATCTTCTTGAATTGTTATTGTTTACCGACATTCACTTAGATCTGTTTTGTTTTCATGGCCAATGAATATGTAATATTTGTTTTAAACCAGGTTTACTGATATGTGCTCTAATAGCTGGTTACTTTTAATTCATTGCAAATCTTTTATAAATTCTTTGAATATCATTTAACACATTTCGTGGCTCCTTACTATTCAGGTGGAGTTCTTACTGATTTATGAAATCTGGAATCTGCATACACTGGTTTGAATATTTTAAAGCAAGGGAGAGCATTACTGTTTATTTCTTTTATTTCAGTTGGTTTCTATAATTAGATTTATTAAATTCATGGGAGCTATGATCCTTGAATCTGTTTTTAAACTTAAACATGCTGAAAACTACTATTATAGTTTTAAAAGACTGTTATGAGAGTGTTGAAATTTGTTTTTTATGGGAAGGTATGAACTGTTCTATTTTCAAAACGGGGAGAGAATATTTATGTTTGTAAGTGTAGATGGAGAATTCCCCTTACCTCAATAGGAGGCGGAGATATTCTTTTATAGATGAGTGAAATAAATTACAAGGCTGGATATTCCGATGTGGGACTCGGAAATACCCATTATACTAAAATGGGGTCTCAACACTCCCCCTTAAGCTGGACATGCCTAGCTTGGACTGAGAGTCCCACAAAAAAAACAAGACGATATCGAACAAGGTCATATATACTCCCCCTCAAGCTGGGTTGTGGAGGCTGTGACAGCTTGGTAGTGAGAGAGTCCAGGCGAGCTCCTGAGAGGCCTTTTGTGAAGATGTCGGCAAGCTGATCCGCCGTTGGAATATGACCAAAACTGATATGGTTATGCTCTAGATGGTGGTGAAGAAAGTGGCAGTCCACCTCGATATGCTCCGTCCGTTCATGGAAGACGGTATTCAATGCAATCTTCGTGGCTGCTTGATTGTCACACCAGATATAAGCAGATGTTCGCGCTGGAAAACCAAGCTCATGGAGGAGATGACGTAGCCAGAGGATCTCAGTGGTGCCTGTGGCCATGACACGGTATTCTGCCTCTGCACTAGATCTGGAGATAACAGTCTGTTTCTTAATGCGCCATGAGATGAGGTTACCGACCAAGAACATGGCAAATCCAGAAGTAGACTTGCGGGTAGCAAGGCAACCTGCATAATCCGCATCACAGAAGGTCTCAACATCCAAATGAGCATGATGTGAGTACCGAAGGTCATGTGTAGGGTCTTTCTTTATGTATTTGGCAATGCAGAGGACAACATCCCACTGAGATCTGGTTGGATGCTCCATGAACTGGATCCTTTGCCAACAACGCAGGCAATGTCAGGTCGTGTCATGGTGAGGTAGTCGAGTTTTCCCACCAGTCGATGACAGCTCTCTGGGTGAGGAAATGGTGTCGATTCGGCATGGAGAGAGCGTTCCCTAGGCTCAAGAGGAGTGTCCACTACAGTCTCTTGGCTCAATCCTGCATCATGTAATATATCAAGAGAATATTTTCGTTGGCAGAGGGAGACCTTGATGCTAAGAAAGTAGGTGAGAGGACCAAAATCATTGGTGTGGAAGTGGTGGTGAATGTGTTCCTTGAGTTGGGCAATTCCAGTGGAGTCGCTCCATGTGATGATGATATCATCAACATATACCACAAGTAAAATACAACCGTTTGACGTCATACGGAAGAAGACGGTGTGATCCTTCATACTACGAGAGAGGCCAAAGGCTGCGACGACAGTGCTGAAGCGGCTAAACTAAGAATGAGGAGACTGCTTGAGGCCATATAGGGAGCGACGAAGGCGGCAGACATGGGAGTCGGCTAAAGAGGCACAAAAGTCGGGGGGGGGGGCTGCAAGTAGACTTCTTCGTCAAGGAAGTCATGGAGAAAGACATTCTTGACATCCAGTTGATGAAGTGGCCAGTGATGATGAGCAGCCATAGATATGGATAGGCGGACAGAGGCCATCTTGGAAACTGGAGAGAAGGTCTCAAAGTAGTTGATGTCATATGTCTGAGAAAATCCCTTTGCCACAAAGGCGGGATTTGAGGTGATGGAGAGTGTCATCGGCATTGAGATAGATCGTATAGATCCATTTGTAGTCGACCACCTGTTTACCTGTAGGGAGGGGGACCAGATCCCATGTATGGTTGTCATCCAGAGCCTGCAGTTTATCCTGCATCGCCTGGAGCCACCCTGGGTGGGATTTGGCATCGCCAACCGTGCAGGGGACAGATATCGCCTCCAGTGTTGAAAAACTGTTGTATGAAGATATAAAAAGAGGAGTATTCTAGCAGGAGCGAGTACCTTTCCGTAGGGAAATTGGCAAGTCGTCTGGTGCTGTGGCAGGAGCATCAGACGAAGTGGGAACGATGGTGTCCTCGACCAGGATGGGGGGGCAGTTGATGGGTGACGGGAGTAGACTGTCCCAAAGCGATGACCAGTAGGGGAAGACACCAGAGGAGGGTGAATGATGAGAGGAAGACACTCATCAATGGTAGTGTCTGGAGTAGAGGGAGGATAGAAAGGAGCACTCTCGACAAAAGATACGTCAGCGGAGACGAGATACCATCGTAAGTCTGGAGAGAAGCAGCGGTATCCACGTTGAGTGCGTGAATATCTGAGGAAAATGCAGCGGAGGGATTTAGGAAATAGTTTTAAGAGGTTGGGACTAGTGTCACGGACATAGAAGAAACATTCAAAAACTCGTAGTGGAAGTGAGTGAGCAGGGAGAGAGAGGAACAGAGTATGAAAATGTGTCTCCCCCTGTAGGATGGAAGAAAGAAGACGATTGAGGAGGTAAGTGGCAGTGAGGATGAAATCCACTCATAAGAGAAGAGACACCTTGCGGTGGAAGAGGATGGAACAAGCAGTCTCCAGAATATGCCAGTGTTTTCGCTCGTCCACTCCATTCTGTCGAGGGGTATCAGGACAGGAGGTCTGATGGATGATGTTGTGTGCCTGGAGAAACTGCTGAAAGGGAATGAACAAGTACTCTCGCCCATTATCAGAGCATAAACATTTTACAGAGATGAAAAACTGTGTCTGAATCTTATGGTAAAATGTCTGAAAGGTGGAAAAAACTTATATCTGATCGTGAAGAAGGTATAGCCATGTCATGCGCGAAAAATCATCAACGAAAGAGATATAGTATTTGTACACTAATCGACTCGAGGTGGCACAGGGACCCCATACATAAGAATGAACCAAATCAAAGGGTTTGGTAGCCCGTGTGTCCACTCGAGGAATATATATAGTGCGATGATGTTTCGCAAAGGTACAAGACTCACAATGAAAAGATAAATCCTGACTAATATCTAGATAGAGCTGATGAAGGGCGGAGGCGGAGGTGTGTCCCAACCAAGAATAGAGGTCCAAGGCACGAGCAGAGACAGAAGTACAGGAAACTGATGTCGGGCCATCGAACATGTACACCCCATCCCGAAGCTGGCCTCTACCAAGTTCTAGGTTCTTCGTCCGCTACTAAAACATAACAGTAGACGATGTAAAGATAGCATTACAATTGAAATCTTTGGTTAGCTTACTAATGGATAGAAGGTTGAAAGGACTACGTGGTACATGAGCCACTGATGATAGGTGAAGATATGAGGTCAGGGAGCATGTACCAAAGCCTGCAATGGGGATAGTGGAACCATCAACGATAGTGATGGCTGAGGAACCAGTATAGGGACTCTAGTTGGAAAGCATACCTACATCACTGGTAAGATGGTCGGACGCACCTAAGTCAAGCATCCAGGTGGGGGAGTGATGACTGAAAAATGCAGTGGAGGCACCAGAGTGGGTAAGATATGCCGATGAAGAGCCCAGTAGGGAGGTGGTACTATGATCGTGAATCATTTGGATCTCAGCCATGGAGAGATCCAGAGATGAAGGAAGAGCGGCAACAAACTGGGATGCATCCTGGACTGCAGTCTGGCCCTGCCGTGAGTGTTGATAGGGACAGCCATGAAGGACCCAGCAGCGGTCAACTAGGTGGCCAAGCTTGCCACAATGCTGGCAGAGGGGACGAGGTTGGCCCTCTCTAGGTTCGCGTCAACGAGGTCCGGTAGAGCGGCTACTACCATGACCCAGGAGAGGAGTGGGATCAAGGATAGGGGTGGGTGGGGCAAGTGCCCGATGAGCCTTCCCAAGGAAATGATAGACCTACGGGATCTTGAGGGAAGAGGGGATGGCTAGCATCTCCGTAGCCGTCATCGCATATTCTAGGTCAAGGCCATGGAGGAGGCTGAAAAGACATAGTTGGTCCCGCTGGGCTAATGCTTCTGCAGGTGTCTGTGGAATGGGGCAAAGCTCAAGCAGTTCATCCCGTAGAACCTTCCATTCCATGAAGTATGTCGGAAATGAATGGGCTAATGCTTCTGCAGGTGTCTGTGGAATGTGCTATTTAAATTGTTTGTGTGATGGGTTATGTTTATATTATGTTTCATTATGTGTGTTTAAAGAGTATATACATATTTCATCCACTCTATTAAGTCTCACTTCAAGTATATGATGTTTATAAGGGACTTTTCTTCTAAAATCCCCTTTTAAAATTCTGTTTTACAATATTCAAAAGCAATGTTTTTATGCTATTATTTATGTTGTATGATTATGTTTTGGTTATTGGGCATTGTTTATGATGAAGGGTGTGACCTATATTTCCCTCCAATGCATTGGGTATGAGTAAGTTGGAGGTCGGTCGTATGGTTACTCCAAGTGTAACTGTGATGGTTACACAAAGTAAGGTAGCCGTGAGGGTTACAAATTTTAAGGTAGCCAAGATGGTTACAAGATTATGTAAGTAATTCCCCAAGATACCTATATGATTATATTTATGTTTGTGTGGATCTTGTGTAAATCTCCTGTTACACAAAGTAAGTATTTATGGGTGTAAATCATGTCTTTTGAAAATGTTTTCATACGTCATGAGTATTCATGGACTAATGTGATTTTTCCTTCTTTTTCATACCTTACTGAGCTTTTGTGCTCATCCCAAGTTTTTAAATGATTTTTCACAGGTTAATGGATGAGTAATACAAGGAAGGAAGACATGTTAAATGTTGAAGAATTGTCGAGGAGTCTTGTTTTAAGTTTTAATGTTTTATATTCTGAGGAAAATGGAAACTGATTTTATGGTATCCACTATGTAACAATGTGTAATGTTATGAATGTTTTGTCTTAATTCTCTAAAGCTCTAAACTTGAAAAGATCCTCAATGTAAAAGGAAGTGTTTTCTTGAATAAATTCAAGATTATGTATGAAATAAGTGCGGGTCTTTATAAAAGGGGTGACCTAAAAGCCTAGTAAAAGAATGAATAATGAGAATGAATCAATATAAGATGAGTGAGCATAATCATAATCATCATAACATAAGCATAGGAAGATCATCAACATCATGAGGAAAACATTGGATTAAGGCATGAAATGTGGCAAGGCATAAAAATGAAACATCATGTCTTAGTGGTCGAATACCACACATAGTTGTGAACAAATCTAACATCATGTCCACGCATAATATATGTGCATAAATCATAACATCATCATTGTGAACAAAGTTGGTATCATGTTCATGCATATTACACATGATCTCATTAGATACATCACATTACCCAATGCATTAAAGGGCTATATAATTTCGGGTCCACCCGTCACATCATAAAATTTACATAATCATACATGTCACATAGAACATAATAATAGTCATGAAATAACCCATGAAAAGGAATAGGTTTCATAAAGATTTCATAAATCATACATTCATGAATAAACTTTAGGTTTCCCAAATGAAAAAGAGAGAATATATTTAGTATCATAATCATCATTCTTGAGCGAAGAAAAAACAACTCAAGAGGAGTCAAAGATTTGTTTTGAAAAGAAGAGTGAAGTGGAGTTTGAGATAATGAATGTTTACATCAACCATACATCAATCATGACTCAAAATTTAATTATTTAGCTTATATCGTAAATTGTCGTATTTCACTATTTACTAAAAATTCAATTATTTTAGAAAAATTCCAAAAAATCACTCTAACCATTTTTGGACGTGTAGATTTCAAAAATGAACTCCATTTTATGAAAATAATTTTCTAAATAAGAGAAATTTAATTTTTAAATAAAATCATCATTTATTTGAAAAATACAGATTTTAAAATTATAAGCGATTTTATGACACCTGAAAAATTAATTAAGGTCTCATAAAATTATATTATAATTATAATACAACATAATATTAATTTATGAATTAAATGGACTCAATTTTATGAAAATAATTTTCTAAATACAAGAAAATTAATTTTTAAATAAAATCATCATTTATTCAAAAAATACAGATTTTAAAATTATAAGTGATTTTATGACACTTGAAAATTTAAGTAAGGTCTCATAAAATTATTTTATAATTATAATACAACATAATATTAATTTATGAATCTATTTTATGAATTTAAATTTTCTTTTGAATCATTATATTGATTATAGAATTGTAAATAAACATTTACATTTTACAAAAATACCAACACTTAAATTATCATTTTTGAAAAATTTATTTAGAAATACTATGATATAATTATATCATATTTTCATTTATAAGATACCTAGATTTTATTTATACTTTCATATGTGAGGTTATTATTCTAACGACTAGATTACTATTCCTAATATTCATAATACTATTCCAATGGTCTGGTTACTATTACAATCATATGAGTTCCTTAATTTCTATAAATACCACTTATTTCATTCTTCGTTTGTGAGAATAAAGTTTTTTATTGAGTTCTTTATGTGATTCATGTGTTTTATGACATAATTATACAAAGGGAAATTTCATTGATAAAATTCTAGGTCATTACATTCTTCCCCCTTATGAAATTTCGTCTTCAAAATTTCTTTTTACAAACTAAGGTGAAAACAGGTGAGGGAATTTCTTCTTTATTGCTTCCTCCGATTCTCATGTCATTTCTTCATACTTATGGTTTCTCCATAGTACCTTGACCAAGTGAGTGGTCTTGTTATGTAGGACCTTATCTTTCCAGTCCAAAATATTTACTGGCTACTCCTCATAAGAGAGATCGATTTTTAGTTGTACCACCTCTAAGTTCAGTACATGTGAGGGATCTGATATGTATTTTCTTAGGAGGGATACATGGAATACATCATGCATTTGAGACATGGTTGGTGGAAGTGCAAGTCGATAGGCTACTGCTCCTATGCGATCAAAGATCTCAAAGGGGTCAATGTACCTTGGGCTAAAATTCTCATCTCTTTCCAAACCGCATGACTCTCTTCCATGGTGTTATTCAAAAAAAAACTTTATCTCCAACTACAAACTCCAAGTCTCTTCGACGGTTGTCAACATAGCTCTTTTGTCGACTCTAAATAGCTTTTATATGTTGTTGGATGGCTTGAACCTTCTCGGTCATCTCTTACACAAGATAAGGTCCAAGTAGCTTTCGTTCGCCAGCTTCATCTCAACAAGTTAGAGTTCTACATCACTTTCTATACAGAGCTTCATATAGAGTAATTTGAATACTTGAGTGGAAGTTTTATGAGAACTCAACTAATAGGAGATGTTGATCCCATCTTCCTTTGAATTCCCTTGAGCAATTCTTTAGCATGTCTTCGAGTGTCTGAATAGTACTTTCAGATTGGCCATCAGTTTGGGGGTGATAGGTCGTGCTGAAATTCAATTCAGTACTCAAAACATGTTGGAGACTTCTTCAGAATTTAGATATTAACCTTGGATCGCGATCAGATACGATCGAAAGTGAAACCTCAGGCAGTCTCACCACTTCCTTCACATATATCTTGACAAGTTGTTCAAGAGAGAAATCTTCCCGAATAGCAATGAAGTGGACAATCTTGGTGAGTCGATCCGCCATAACCCATATCGAATTGTTTCCTTTGGATGTTTTCGGAAAGCCAACGACAAAGTTCATAGTGACGTTCTCATTTCCATGTGGGTAAAGGCAATGGTTATATCATCCCTTTGTACTTATGTCTCTCTGTTTTAACTTGTTGACATACTACACATCTGGAGATATACTCCCCAATCTCCTTCTTCGTGTCGTCCCACCATAAGTTCTCTTGAATATCATGGAACATCTTGGTACTTCCGGGATGGATAGAAAATGATGAGTTATGTGTATTATCCAGTAGCTCCTTTATCTCAAGTGATGAAGGCACAAAAAACCTAGTTTTAAACCCGAATCACACGATTATCATCAATGTGGAACTCATGTAGCTTCTCTTTCTTTACTGCTTTCACCTTATTTTGTAGTTTCAGATCATCACTTTGTGTCTCCTTGATCTTTTCTTGGATAGATGATTGGGAAATCATTTGGGCAAGGTATGATGTATTCTTTGTCGTTAGGATTTTCAAATCCATTGAATATCCATAAAGATGTGGTCTTTCTCAATTTGTATCATGGATAAGGTAGCGGGTTCTTTTCGGCTAAGAGCATCAACTATCTTGTTCACCTTTCTAATATGGTAATGAACAGAGAAATCATAGTCCTTGATTAACTCTAACCATCTTCTTTGATGCATGTTGAGTTCCTTCTGTGTGAAAATATACTTTAGACTCTTATGATTAGTATATATGTCACTTCTCACTGTAGAGGTAGTGCCGCCAAATTTTCAAGGTAAAAATCAGAGCTGTAAGCTCCAGATCATGCGTCGGGTAGTTTTGTTCATGGATCTTCAACTACTGTAAGTCGTAGGCTATCATTTTATCATTCTGCATGAGTACAAAACCCAACTCTTTCTTTGAAAAATCATTGTATATCACAAAAATTTCTCCACTTGTTGATAATGTGAGTGCATGTGCATTGATTATCATCTTCTTGTGTTCCTTGAATCTTTCCTCACATTCTTCCTTCCAGACATGTTTTACCCCTTTCTGTGTTAACTTAGTTAGCGGGCTAGACAATCATAAGAAAATGTCTCACAAAATGTCGATAGTACCCTACTAAGCCAAGAAAACTATGGATTTTCATGACACTAGTGGGTCTGGGTCATTCCTCAATTGTCTGTTTTTGAATGGCCCACAAAACTCTCAGTTGTGATCATGTGCCCCAAGAATGTGACCTGCCGCATCCAAAATTCACACTTGCTGAACTTAGAGTACAATTTCTCCTTAATGTCGCCAACACAATCCTTCGATGTTCTTCATGTTTCTCTTTTTTCTTGGAGTAGATGATAATGTCATCGATAAACACTACCAAAAATTTGTCAAGATCATCTCCAAAGACTCTATTCATCAAATCAATGAAGATTACAGGGGCATTAGTAAGTCTGAAGGGCATCGCTAGCAACTCATAATGCCCATACCTTGTACGGAAAGCGGTCTTCTAAATATCTTCCTTCTTCACCTTCAGTTTATATCCAGAACGAAGATCCACCTTTGAGAAGTACTAAGCTCCCCGTAGTTGATCGAACAAATCATCAATCCTTGTTCTTCTCAACAAACAGAAGCTAAATCCTATTTTTTAAGGCGAGAAAGTATTTTCAAACCGATTTTTCTCATTTTCAATGGATAATTTCAAATAAATTTTGAAAAGAGAAGAGGATACTTGTTCTTTATGATGATCTTATTGAGCTCCCGATAATCGATACACAACCGTATTGATCCATCCTTTTTCTTTACGAAGAGCATTGGTGCATCCCAAGGTGATGCACTAAAGCATATGAACCCTTTTTCCAAATGCTCTTGCAGCTGCTTCTTTAACTCATCCATTTAGATAGGGGCCATCCTGTAGGAACATTTAAAAATAGGAGTGACTCCGGGTATAAGTTCTATTGAGAATCCTACCTCACGATTTGGGGAAATTCCAGGTAACTATTTGGGAAATACATCATTGTATTCTCTCACAATGGGCATTTCCTCCAGGTTGATATCTTCGTTTGACTCAACCATTTGAGCGAAGTATGCTTTTTCACAGGGAATCAACACCCACACCGTTGAGGGATTTTTCAAATGAGATAAATGGTTTTTCTTACATTTATATAGGAGCATGGGATGGTTCGAAATATGAAAAGATATTTCCTTTTCCCAATAGTTGATGTGTGTCCTATATAACGAGTCAATCCATGCCCGGTATAGCGTCAAATTCCACCAAGGGAAGTATTACGAGATTCACTGGTAGAATTTTCCCACATATGCCAACAAGAAATATCTTTTCATATTCCAAACCATCTTATGCTCCTCTATAAATGCAAATAAGACCATGTATCTCCTTTGGAAAATCCCTTAACGATATGGGTGTTGATGCACTGTGAATAAACATGCTTCACTCAAATGGTTGAGTCAAATGAAGGTATCAACCTAGAGGAAATTCTCATTTTGAGGGAATGCAGTGATGTATCTCGGACTTCCCCCAGATCGTGAGGTAGAGTTCTCAATAGAACTTATACCCGGAGCCACTCTTATCTCTAAATGCCCTAACAGGATGGCCCCTATCAAACTGTTAGAGTTAAAGAAGTAGTTTCTCGAGCATTTGGACAAAGGGTTCATATGCCTCAGTGCATCACCTTGGGGTGCGCCATTGATCTTCATAAAGAAAAAGGATGGATCAATGTGGCTGTGTATCGATTACTGGGAGCTCAATAAGATCGTCATAAAGAACAGGTATCTTCTTCCAATGATTGATGACTTGTTCGATCAACTACGGGGAGCTCAGTACTTCTCAAATGTGGATCTTCATTCTGGATATCATCAATTGAAGGTGAAGAAGAAAGATATTCAGAAGACTATTTTCTGTACAAGGTACGGGAATTCTGAGTTCCTAGTGATGCCCATTGGACTTACTACCATGCAATCTTCATGGATTTGATATATAGTCTTTAGAGACGACCTTGACAAATTTGTGGTAGTGTTTATCGATGATATTCTCTTCCAAAATCAAGGAGAAACATGAATAACATCTAAGGATTGTGTTGACGACATTAAGGAAGGAGAAATTGTACGTCAAGTTCAGCAAGTGTGAATTTTGGATGCGGTAGGTCACATTTTTGGGGCACGTGATCATAACTGAGGAAATTTTTGTGGACCCTTCAAAAACAAAGGCAATTGAGGAATGGACCAAACTTATTAGTGTCACGGAAATTTGTAGTTTTCCTGTCTTAGAAGGGTACTACTGTTGTTTTGTAAGAAATTTCTCATGATTGTCTAGCCCGTTAACTAAATTAACGGTAAAGTATGTCTAGACAAAAGAATGTGAGGAAAGCTTCAATGAACTCAAGGAGAGGCTAATCACTACACTTGTACTCACACTACCAACAAGTGGAGAAGGTTTTGTGATATGCAGTGATACTTCAAAGAAATGTTTCGATTGTGTACTCATGCAGAATGATAAAGTGATAGCCTACGCCTCACGGCAGTTGAAGATTCATGAACAAAACTACCCAACACAAGATCTGGAGGTTGCAGCTATGATTTTTGCCTTGAAAATCGGACGACACTACCTCTATGGTGAAAAGTGTGACATATATATTGATAACAAGAGTCTAAAGTATATTTTCACACAGAAAGAACTCAACATGCGTCAAAGAAGATGGTTAGAGCTAACCAATGACTATGATTGCTCCATTCATTATCATCCGGGAAAGGCGAACACGGTAGTTAATGCTCTTAGCAGAAAAGAACCTGATACCTTATCCATGATGCAAATTGAGAAAGACCCTATTTTCATGGATATGCAAATGATGGATTTGGAAATCATAATGGCAAGGAATACATCCTACCTTGCCCAAATGATTGTCCAACCATCTATCTAAGAAAAGATCAAGGAGGCACAAAGCGATGATCTAGAATGTCACGACCCATCCCCCGGGGCCTGTGCCGTGACTACCCCAAGCCCGCCTTCAATAGGCTAGGGGCTGCCGACTAACAACGAAGGCGTATTCCCTAAAACTAGGAAGACATTGCCTTATAACCTGTAAACACACGCAACCAAAAACACAGTAAGATACGAACTCAAGTAAACCGAATGGTAAACAGAGTGAGTACAGTAAGTAAAAGGGGCCAGAATACAAGCCCAACTAGAAAGTACAAGAAACTAAAAGTACAAGTAAACTGGAACAACTCCTGTGATCACCCGCCAAGGATCCTACCTGAAGGGTAGGTACAGCTCTCGAACGGTCGTCTCTGTGGTACGCCTCGTCTAAGGTCCACCTCCGAGCTACCTCCAGTTCTGGTACTCTCGTCCACAGTCAGTGTTGTCTGTCGTCTGCACAAAAAACAACGAGGTGCAGGCATAACCCGTGCAGAGGTGAGTATAACGATACTCAGTAAAGACCCTCAAGGTCTCACAAAATCCACAAAGGATAAACCACAAAGCATGAAATCAACTGTCAAACCAACTTAGGTATATGCCCATACATATACCTAAGTTATCAAGTATACCCATCTCAAACATGAGGAAACACAAAGTCCAACTCAAAAGCCCAAAGCTCAACTGTTCCACAAAGAAAGGAATACCACAAAGGTAAGTACCACACAGGTACGCCACACAGAAGAATACCAAAAAGGTACTGACTCAGCTCACACCAGGTATAACTTAAGTACAAAAGTACAAATGATTAGTCGTAAAGTTAGATCATCTTATTCTGTCAAAAGGCTCTGCTGCTGACCCACACGGGATCGCTTGGTGCTGACCCACATAGGATCGCTAGGTGCTGACCCACACAGGATCGCTCGGTGCTGACCCACACAGGATCGCTCGGTGCTGACCCACACAGGATCGCTCGGTGCTGACCCACAAATGATCGCTAGGTGCTGACCTACATAGGATCGCTCGGTGCTGACCCGCACAAGATCGATATTCATTCTTCACATCACAACCAGCTACTAGGTTCCCGCACTATGCTTGCTCGTCTCCGGGAGGGTCCGCTCCTCAAGCCATTGGTCGATACTCCAACTGCCACAAAGTCCCACGAAGAAGTAACCCAAAGGACCGCCACGTCTTAGGGGTCTCAACACAACAAACGACGCATCAATCGGATGTCCGGTCTGTAAGTTATTAGCCTTTTAGTCTCGATGGCCCGATTGGAGTCGTACTCGATCCAATACGACCGTATCCCAACTTTATCCAAATATCAAGTGGTGTATACCAAAGGGACCGTCTCGCTTTGGGGTTTCCGGCTCCGTAGACGGTTCGTTGAATGGACTTTCGGTGCCAAAGTTATGGCCGAAAGAGCGTAAATGGGTTGAAGTGGGTCCGGGTCCGGCCCGACCCGGCTTGGGCCGACCCGGTTTGGGTTGACCCGGCCCGACCCGCTGGGTCCGGCCCGGCCCTCGCTGGGTCCAACCCGACCCGCGCTGGGCGGTCCGACCCGTGCTGGGCGGTCCGACCCGCGCTGAGCGGCCCGACCTGGGAGGCGTGGGCCGCGAAGGCCGCGATGGCCGCGGGGTGGTGGAGGCCACAGAGGCCGTGGGGCGGCGGAGGGCGCGGAGGTCGCGGTCCGGCAGGGCGGACGTGGTGCGGCGGTCTGCTGCGGCTAGTCGGATGGCCAACCGTCCTCTCCGCGCAGTGCGGTCGTGCGCCGCACCTTCGTCAGTGGCTTATTCGGCCAGCCATTATCCGTTCACCACCGTGGCACAAAGTCGTCTTCTTCCATCGCGAATAACACACCAATAATGAAGAACGACAGAGGGGTCGGGCCATGTTTGTTTGGACCGTACCCTCAACATTAGAGCGGTAGCTAGCGGCTCAACAAAAACCTTGAATGAAGAACGTCAAACTCTACAACCCCCGACAAAGATTATTCTCAAACCCACAAAAAAAGAAAACATTCGCAGATCAACTAGTTAGAGAGTTGATCCGCGTTCTTTGTTTAGAAGGGAGGAACATGGGAATCCATAATCACACATAATAAAAACCCTACCTCAGAGATTTGTTGGCGGAAGTCGCGAGGTAGGAGACGATGTCGTTGGGGATAGACGGACGTCGGTGACGTCGGCGTTTCCTCGATCGTCGGTTCGTTGTCGTTGAAGATGTTCCTCGTTGGCGAGAGCGTTCTTCGTTGGGGAGCGCGTTCTTCATTGGAGAGAATAATCCTCCAATAGTTCTCCTCTCTCAATTCCACCAAAATGTGAAATAGCCAACTTGTTAATTTAAGTTTATCAAAATAAATTAAGTTGGCACAACAAAGTTGGCATAATTAATGTATTGCATTGGCACCATTAATTAGCTCATTTAATTGGCCCAATTAAATGGATTTGTGTTGGCATAATTAAAGTTGGAGGAGTTAAGAGGTTTTCTCTCATTAAATGGGTTCGGGTGGTCCCCGCATCTAAATTCAAAATGGGGGTTAGGCTCGGGTGGTCCCCACCACCATAACCCATGTTGAGGGGGTTTCTAAAATAAAAATGTTAGACAATTTTATTTTATTTAATTCTTTCATGAAAAGCACAAAGTTTTATCTTTCACTCTTGACCCACTGTGATCGAGGTGATGGTTTCTTTAAGCGGATACCGGCGCTGCGAGTTCAACGGTGCCCTCAGATTTCAATTCCGAGCACTGGTTTAAAAGTTACAAAAAACTCGCTCGCACGTTTACTGAATGTACCCGAAAAAAAGTTCAGAAATTCATTCCGGGCACACTGGGCCTCAGAATCATGCGCCGTCAATTTTCACAGACTCCTAAAATTCCCATATAATTAAAAAAAATTACATGAAATTTCCGAGTCTTTATATAGAACTACAAAATAAGGTGAAAGCGGTAAAGGGAGGAAAACTACGTGAGTTTCACATCGATGATAATGGTGTGATTCGGGATTTATGTGTCTTCATCACATTAGATAAAGAAGGAGCTATTGGATAATTCACATAACTCATCATTCTCTATCCATCTCGGAAGTACCAAGATGTACCATGATCTTTGAGAGAACTTCTAGTGGGACAACATGAATAAGAAGATTACAGGGTATATTTCCAGATGTTTAGTATGTCAGCAAGTTAAAACAGAGCAACAAAAGTCTGAAGGGATGAAGCAACAATTGTCCATACCCATGTGGAAATGAGAGAATGTCACTGAGCACTTTGTCACTGACCTCCTGAAACCATATAAAATAAACAATGTGATATGGGTTGTGGTGGATCAACTCACCAAGACAGTCCACTGTTCATTACTATTCGGAAAGATTTATCGCTTGAACAACTTGCTAAGATATATGTGAAGTGGTGAGCCTACATGGGGTTCCACTTTCAATATTATTTGATTGCAATCCAAGGTTCACATCTAAATTATAAAGAAGTCTCTAACATGTTTTGAGTACTAAATTGAATTTCAGCACGACCTATCACCTCCGAACTAATGGCCAATCTGAAAGGACTATTCAGACGCTCGAGGACATGCTAAGAGTCTGTTCTAAGGGAATTCAAAGGAAGACGGGATCAGCATCTCCAATTAGTTGAGTTCTCATACAATAACTTTCACTCAAGTATTCAAATGGCTCCATATAAAGCTCTTTGTGGGAAGCAATGTAAAACTCTAACTTTTTGGGATGAAGTTGGTGAACGAAAGCTACTTGGACCATATCTTGTGCAAGAGATAACCGAGAAGGTTCAAGTCATCTGGCAACATATAAAAGTTGTTAAGAGTCGGTAAAAGAGTTATGGTGACAACCGTCGAAGAGACTTAGAGTTTGAAATTGGAGAAAAAATTTTCCTTTGAATAACACCATGGAAGAGAGTCATGCAGTTTGGAAAGAAAGAAAAGTTTAGTCCAAGGTACATTGACCCATTTGAGATCCTTGATCGCATAGGAGCAGTAGCCTGTCGACTTGCACTTCCACCAACCATGTCTCAAATGCATGATGTGTTCCACGTATCCCTCCCAAGGAAGTACATATCAGATCCCTCAGATATACTGAACTCAGAGGTGGTATAACTGGAAACCGATATCCCTTATGAGGAGCAGCCAATAAAGATTTTGGACCGAAAAGACAAGGTTCTACGTAACAAGACCACTCACTTGGTCATGGTACTATAGAGAAACCATAAGTATGAAGAAGCGACATGAGAACCGAATGAAGCACTGAAGGAGAAATGTCCTCACTTGTTTTCACCTTAGTTTGTAAAACAAAATTTCGAGCACAAAATTTCATAAGGGGGAAGAATGTAATGACCCATAATTTTATCAATAGAATTTTTCTTTTTATAATTATGTCATAAAACACATGAATCACAAAGAACTCAATAAAAAACTTTCTTCTCACAAATGAAGAATGAAATAAGTTGTATTTATAGAAATTAAGAAACTCATACTATTAGAATAGTAACCAGACCATTGGAATAGTAATATGACCATTAGGAATAGTAATCTAACCATTAGAATAGTAACATCAACTATGAAAGTATAAATAAAATTTAGGTATCCTATAAATGAAAATATGATATAATTATATCATGGTATAGGTAAATAAATGTTTTAAAAATGATAAATTAAGTATTGGTATTTTTGTAAAACGTAAATGTTTATTTACAATTTTATAAATAATATAATGATTTAAAAGAAAATTTATTTTCATAAAATAGATTCATAAATTAATATTATGTTGTATCATAATTATAAAATAATTTTATGAGATCTTAATTAATTTTTCAAGTCATAAAATCGATTATAATATTAAAATCGATATTTTTCGAATAAATGATGATTTTATTTAAAATTTAAATCTCATATTTAGAAAATTATTTTCATAAAATGGAGTCCATCTTTGAAATCTACACATCGAAAAATGGGTTGGGTGATTTTTTAAAAAATTTCTAAAATAAATGAATTTTTTATGAATAATGAAATACGGTAATTTACGGTATAAGCTAAATACATGAATTCTGGAGTCATAACTGATGTATGGCTGATGTAAACATTCATTATCTCAAACTTTACTTCACTATTTATTATATTTAATCATAGAAATAAACATTATCGATATTATTGAACAAAAATAAAAAACTAATGAATATAATAATAAAAATACACCTCTCCTCCCCCTATAAATATCACCCCTCACCACCCTTCTCCTCACACCTTTTAAGCTATGTAGCCCCCTTCTCCTCACACCTTCTAAGCCTTGTAGTTTGTCTAAATTCTGCCTAATTCTCTTCTCAAACCTCTTCTCCACGTCCAAGAGCTGTTGGTCTCAACAAAATACCAAACTCAAGTGTCTTAAGAAGGTTCTCAAGGAGACGACATTCAAAGAGGTAAAATCCTCAATCCTTCTCTTTTAATTTCTTTTTTTTCTTATCCTCTCCTCACCTTCCCTATCTAAAGCAGTATGATCACTACAGTATCATATATATACTGGAATGTTATTGTGTTAATGGAATATCCATCATCAAATATCTTATCTTCTCATTTTATTTTAAAAATGAAAACATCATCAGTGATATGTCGGTCCACCGCCTTCGTGAACGATGAGTTTTTTTTTCCATTACCGCCTTCAAGGCTGGTCATAAAACCATTATTATTTTTAAACAAGATTGTATTATGTATATTATAACTTGTTTAATGTTATGGAACTAATTTATAGACATAATATTAAATAAAACGAAACTAGTTAATGATGGCCAGAAAAAAACCTCCAAAAGAAACTAAACATTTAGCATTGATATTTTATCAAATGAATCATCCTCATACAAGAAAACCAAATGATATATGAGACCATTTAAACTTTTAAAAGTTCATTAATAACATATAATTTCACGTCTGAAGGATTATTATCATTTGACATAAACTTCCACAATTATACACAAGTAAACCGGCTATGAAACCATGAAAACGAACGCTCCCGAAACGACGAAATTAAACTCTATAACTCATCAAAATGGTCATAAATGAAATTAATAAAATTATAATAAATAAAATAAATGTAGAAGAGGTTCTGAATTAAGTAATTAATGAATCTAATTTTATTATTTGGGATATTAAGTGCAGGTGCAGAACACATTCGGACATAAGGTAAGGGGATTCTCAAACCCAACTCATTTTCTTTGGGTTATTCCTCTTCCAGGACATATTTGGTATGAATACACCTCTAATGTTCCTTAAATATCATTTCATTATTATTTCCTTTTATTTTCAGGGATATACATGTTTTAAAACTTTATTTTATGACAAATATAAAGATTTTTCAAAATAATTCTTTCCAAAACACATCTTTGACTCCTCTTGAGTTGTTTCTTCTTCGCTCAAGAATGATGATTTTTATACCAAATATGTTCTTCCCTTTTTCATTTGGGAACCCCAAAATTTATTCATGAATGTATTCTTTATGAAATTCTTATGAACTCATTCACTTCCATGGGTTATTTCACGATTACGATTGTTATACGTTCTATGTGACATGCATGATTATGTAAATATTATGATGTGACGGGTGGACACGAAATTATATAGCTCTCCAATGTATTAGGTAATGTGATGTATCACATGAGATAATGTGTAATATGTGTGAACATGATTCTAGATTTGTTCACAATGATGATGTTATGACTGTGCACATATGTTATGCGTGAACATGATACTAGCTTTGTTCACAACTATATGTGGTATTTGACCACTAAGACATGATGTTTCATTTTTATGAATTGCTACATTTCATGCCTTAATCCAATGTTTCCCTAGAGATGTTGATGATGATCCAATGCATATGTTATGATGATTATAATTTTGTCCACTCATGTTATATTGATTCATTCTCCTTATTCATCCTCTTATTGGGCTTTTTGCTCACCCCTTTTCTTTGATGTATATCTTCAGGTAACTACGTGTAATAAGGAGAACGTGAGCTTTAGAAGGTTAAAGAAAAGATTTTAAATAAATGTTCATGTTTTATTATGTACAAGTTATGTAAGTGCCTAATTTTCTCGAGACACTAAACCTTTAATCTTGAATCATAATGCTATTATGTTGTTTATCATAAAAATGATGTAAATAGTCATGTATGAAAAAAATAGAGGCTATATGTGGAATTAAAAAGTGAAGAGTTTCAACATTAGTTTTTTATTTTTGAGAGGGAATTGTTGATCCAGTAAAATGTAATTGTTTCAACTCCTTTAGGGGTGGTGCTTATTTCTTCTAGAATTGAGGGTATTGTGATCAATTTTCCAAACATTGAACAAGAAGATGATTTGGAATCGTTGTTTCGACTCCTTTGAGGGTGTTGCTTATTTGTTCTACAATTGAGGGTATTGTGATCAATTTTCCAATCATTGTACAAGAAGATGATTTGGAATGGGCAAAAGTGATTCGATCTGCATATGCTGGGATCCGTAAGGAAGACATAGAGGATCAAGAATCATCACACCAAAAAGAGTATCGTCGTGTTCCATGTACTATCGTTATAGAGGATGTCACACCCGGTTTTTCATGTCTTTATTTTGATCTGGTTCATTGGAAATCTTGATCCTTTTCTTGGGTCTTGGGTGAGATTAATGTTGAGTTTTGAAGTTACATCTATATCTAATCATGTATCTTTGGGCGCCTCAATTATTTTTTTTGGAATTTTTGTAGAAAGGGTGGTTACTTCTTGATTTGGGCAAAACCGTGAGCCCATTTTCAGATTTAAAAACATATTTTGTTTCTTTTATAACTCATTCATTTTTTATCATTTTTGACTCATTTTACTTTCCACTTGTCCTACACTGACATATTAAAACTACCATATCCTTTTTGACCCCTTAGAAATTCATAAGCATGGTGAATTGGGGTTACTTATTTAGGTATTGGGCCAGCCCATGGGCCCATTTCCAGTTTTTAAAAAATAAATTGTTTCTTTTATATCTAATTCAATTTTTTATATTTTTTTGTGATTCCACCTCCCACTCGAAAAAAATACCCCTATCCTCACCCCCACTATCGATTTTACCTCTTTGTAGCTCATATGAGTCGTGGATTATGGAAAACTTCTCAATGTCTCAAATAATCCAGAATTGCGAAGGTAAATTGTTTTATACATAAATCATTAAATTCGTTATCCTTTTGACACAAATCTTCTTTCACTGGTTCTTATAGACCTTAGGAGACCCTAAAAAGAGTTTCAAGCCGTTCTTTTTCCTTTATGGGTGCAGATCTAATAAAAGACGAAGAGTTTTCTATTTGGGAAGGTGAGATTCCTTCTCTTTTCTCCTCCCTCTTCCTTCTCCTTTCATTATTTCATGGTTTTATATTCTCCTCTAGTCTTGATAGACCTAGGGTTATGTTATAACATGGTTTTTGATGGAGGTTATATTCATTTAGGTCTGATATTCATAGTTTTAGGGTTTATAAACCCACGACGGGTGATTTCGGGTGTGTGTTTCCATTACGCAAAGGATTTGAGGTAGGATATCCCTTGAACATGCATTTATCATTCAAGTTTAATCATTTTAAAATTCTCCTCAACTTATATATATGTTTATTATTGTTTTTAAGCCTTTTGATAATTTTCTTGTTGTACAAAATGGTTGTTTAAGCCTTGTTTTGTGAAAGGTAGTGTTGTTTTGTCATGAAAGTGCATACCAAGGGTTTGTTTAATTGTTCTGTTATCTTTCGCACCTGGTTTGTGAGGTTGAGAACCTGGTTTATGTTATTTTTAACATGTTTCAGTAGATTAAATAAAATATGCCATGCAATTGATGTTTAATTCCTTGTCAAGTACTTAAAATAAATTGTTTTGTTTAAAAGTGCATGTCATGTGTTCGGTAAATTGCCCGGTTGGTTTTTATGTGTTAAGTGTGATTTAAAAATTATTTGTTTGGATTTATAAATGAATTGGAAGAATGAAAAATGGTATTTTTGGGTCCTTATATAGCTTTAAAATTTGGATTTGGTTTTACAAATAAATGGGTTTTAGTTTACAACATGTTTTGGCCCGAGTTGCCGGAAAATGGCCCGTTTCACATCCTTATGAAAATGATTGTGTTTTGAATATGTAACCTGAGTGTTTTAATGGTTTTATGAATGTGTTTTTCTGCTGAAAATGGTGTGTATACACCTCCTTAATAAAATTTAAATTCATACCTTTATCAAGTGTTAGTTTTGAGAAATGCTTAAAGGCCCGTTTGACTTTTTTTTTTTGTAAAAATGGTTTCCATGTGTATTTTCATGTTCTATCTTTTGAGGCCATTTTATGGTCCATGAAATTGATTTATTAATTGGTTTTGGGGCTGCCAAATCTGGGTTGATATGTTATTTATGGGTTTGTGGCCTTAAAAAAGCATTTTTGAATGGATTTTATGTGCAAGGCCTCGTTATACTCCTTGAAATTGTTTTACGAAACTTTTTAGTGGTTTATTGATTCATAAAAGAAATACGAAGCATATTTCCAGGATGTTTGTGTGTTTATGGTTTGGTAATATAATTTTGATGTGAAAAGTGTATTTGATAATATGTGTAACTTGATTGAGCACTAAAGGGAATCTCGGGTATCTAGGTGGGCATACGTGTACTAGTATGCTAGTGATCCCATGGGGTTTGACCCCTGTTTCACGTAGCAAGTTTGAAGATGACAACACTAACTAAACAATGACGATGATAATGTTGGGGGACCACTTGGTTATGGGTATTCTCCCTACTAGTGGCTCGTGTGCATGAGAACATATATTTATTATGGTTACTTTCACTGAGATACGAGGTACCTAGAGCTCACAACTAACTAATGTCTAGGGGTGTTCCCGTGATCTGTGCTCATTAGCTATTTTGTACTCATCATCAGCATACGGTGTGTTTGGTTGGTAAATTCAGTAGTGTGTGTGATTTATTTGAAATTGCACATTCTTTAAAGCAGTCATCTTGAAAACTATTTTCATTTTGAAGTTGCACCTCTTTGAAAATTGTTACTAGCATTCTTGTTTATAAAACATGCAAGTTTTTGTCTGGTAATTTTTTTTATAGCATGAGACCTCATTTGGAAAACATAATTTTATATCTTATATTTAAAACTTGAAATTTATTTTTATTTTATTTTAAAGTATGTGCATTGGAAATAGAATATCGGGCTAACCTACTGAGTTTTAATACTCACGCCTATAGTCTTCTTCTGTTTTTAGCCATTGTGCAGGTTTCAGCTTGAGTTGATCGCCTTAGGAGACAAGTGATCATTGTGTTGGAGAGTTACCAGAGGGGTCACATGCAGTTAGTTGGTTATCAGGTTTGGTCAGTTGAGTTGGTTTAGTTATACTTTCAGTTTCTTGTACAAATAATGTTCAGTTCGATTTTTATGTAAATGTATTTTTGGCTGTTCATTTTTTTTCACTGTTTGTTTGATTGTTTATATGTGGGCGAAATCATTTCCTTATGTACTCTATTGATGCCCTTGGTTCTCTTCGCCATCCCGGGAGGATCGGGAACGCCTTTCGGGACTTGTCGCGGGCTGACCCTTGTGACCGGTTCAGGGTTGACTCGGGCTGGTTCGTGACAGAGGAAGTAAAGGCTGTTGTAGTTAAAGAAGAGGCGTCTCTTGAACTCCCTTTGGGAAGGGCTGGTCAAAATTAATTCGATTCTCAGTCAACATCGGTTAGCACTGGCAAAGGGAGTTGCTTCCTGAAATCTTTTCTGAACGACTCTCAAGTTTGAGAAATTATTCAACCTTCGCCCAACATGCGGTGCTCACAACTGAGCATAGCTTCTAAAGGACGAAGGAATGCATTTGTATTGGTTTATGATTTCAGTTCCACACTTCCACATGCAGTGTCTTCACTGGTGGAAATTGTAGCGTATTCTTCACCCAACTCACTACTAGTTCCTTATTCTATGATATTGAACATACAGTGTGGTCAGTTTGGCGTTGGTGGTGTGATGCCAGCTCAGCCTTTCTTTTTGGAGTTCACCCAGATTCTGAAAACAGGCATCGAAAATGATGTTGTTCTCTCACTTGTCCTTTTCTTCTTTCAGTTTGTTTTTGTTGGTTACAAATAGAGGAAATACAACATAAAACGTGTAAGGTGGAAAGTGAAAATTAAGGTGCTTGAGTTGACGAAGAAATGCCTTTTGTTGAATATTTGCTCTCAGAAGCATGTCGAGATTATTCAGAACTCTTCAACCTAGGCAGAACTGTTGCAATGTGTGGGTGATCAGCATGTTGCGTAAAGCCCTGATGGTTCATATGACCTGAAAGATTCACGTTCCTTTGGTTACAAGGCACTATCAAAAGAACTAATTGTCGGAAATGAGTATTTGAGAGTCTATAATGATCAATCAGATTTTGAGATCAGTGAACCAGAAGATTTTTGTGTTGCTCTCATTGATTTCACTGCACATATGGTTCTCAGTCGACATGTTGTGAGCTCTAATATGCATGACTTGGTTTCTTCTAGTAACTCATCCCTACAAGCATCTGAGATTGAAAAAGATTTAGCTAATGGATCTGTTCATAAACAACAAATTTCTGATGATTCATTGTTGGTATCCAATGGAAAGGCAACAGACAGAGAGAATTTGGAATTGGTTAAGTCTCTTCAAACTGGATTGACATCTCTAAAGAACTAGTTAATAAGCAATCTAAAGTTGGCATTTATATTTTCCACTAAAGAGTAGTTATTGCCCCTTTTTTAATGCTTTACTGTGCCCGTTAGAGCAGAGGTCAAAATTCCCCAACAATGTTTGAATGTCCTCTTGACTGCTTATGCAACTTTCTTGAAGGCAATGGTTGCATATGGTTTTATTCTTCTGCTACCATTACAAATGCTCCACTCTGCCCCAAACTATCGTGAAGGGGCTCTCCACACTTGCATTTGCAAGAAGAAATATATCTCCAGCAAAGAGCGGCAACTGCCTCTTATTTGGGTAAGCTTATTGGGCAACCGATGAATGAGCCTCAAGTGGCAATAATGCTAGCCAGGTTTTTTCCTGATGACCTAGTTTCAGTTATTAGGGAGGGCCCTAACGAGGTTGTTGTATTAGCACTTGAGCAGACTGCAGAGACGCGTGGACTTGTTTGGACCCCTGCAATGGTGGCTTCATCATCTGCCCAGATTGCTACTAAGGAATCAGACTTGTATCCTGAAATGAGCAAGCATCTGGTCAACAGGAAGTGAGAGATGAACTGCAGGTCAAGGAAATCTATGTGAGGCTATTCTTGAAAGTTCCCAAGTTTCCTCTTAGTAATCCCAAGAGATTCTTGGAAGGTTTTTTAGACCAGTACCTTTCATCCATTGTCGCCACCCATTACGACACACAATTTGTGAACACAGTTTATGCAGATCATGTTGGGAATCTTATATATGTGCTCAAACTGGTGGCTTCCATGGCTTATGAAGCAAAATGCAAAACGATGTCCTCTGGGGAGAAAACTGAGGAAGAATCAAAAGCAGGGAAATGAACAAACACAGGAACTTGTTCAACTTAGCTGTTTGCACATTCTACGCCAGCTTGCAGCTAGTACTATGTGAGTTGTAGTCATGGCTACAATTAATGTGGGTATATCTCAAGTTGTTCCACTACTAATGAAAGCTATCAGGTGGAAAAGTGGCAGTATAATGGCACTTGTTCACGCCCTGAGAGGGAGGGAATGTTGTTGTGGTACTGGAGCTGACACTAATGAAGCTCTAGCCCTGCATGAGGCAGATATGGGTTTTGCTATGAGTACCCAAGAAACAATGGATGCAAAGAATAACTCAGATAATATTAATTTGGATGACAATTTTGCTTCTATTGTGAATGTGGAGAGATGAGGACAGTTTGTCATAGCACACATTCAAATATTCATCGAGATTTTCACCTTGAGTACAAGGAGGTTTTTTCAAGAGGCGGAAGTTATAGGAATGTGAGGGCAACAGTTGTCCATGTGAGGGCTTGGTTAGTAACTGTTAGGGGCAGTATTGTACTTGTTGTAGATAGTTGTTGGGGTTTTTGGTAGTAGGTTGGGGTATTAAATAGAGGAGATGTCTGTAGGGTGGGGATAGGATGTTATTTTGGCATCAGTTCGGCTGATGGGATGGGAGATTATGGTCTTGGCCTCGAGGAGCATATCTCATAGGAGCATCTTCTTTTTCTTCCTCCTTTCACTGATTTTGTTGTAGCCTCATACGCTGCTACTAATATAAATCTATTGTTTTCCTCACAAGATCTCCATAGTCTTATGAGAGAGACTCTAGAAATTTTCTAAAATCCTAGAGAGAAAATCCCCCTCCCTCTCTCAAGGACATGGAGAGAACAAGAGAACCATTTGTTGCGATCAATGACGAACGACGTTAAGGACTTGAATCTGTCGAGCTAGCACCTAGACATTCTAAAACGTTTCAAATATTCGTGGAGCATGTGTGCATACAACTAGAGGATTCCCGGCTTGGATTCTCAACTACAATGACAACGAGGCAAGAGCACCATCAGAATTTGATCAAAGAAATTATTTGTTTTAAAGTAATTCTAGTTTTAAATTAATTATAAATTAAATGTGAAAGATCCTCTATATGAGATTCCAGGGTTTCCTTTGTCAAGTTCTTCGAATATCATCCATTGATACTGACAAAAAACCATTGTTGGGTGCCATCTCGATGCAAAAACTATTATGGTGGCTATCATGGTTGAAGTCCAAGGTGCAGGTGGTTTTGGTGGAGTTGTGTCAAACTTGACACCCCACCATGGTTATAAAAGGAGGCATTGGGGGGCTTTCAGTATTCATCATTCGAGCCAAAGAGCTCATTGTATTAGAGAGTGTCCTGAGAACTCCATGTGAGAAAGGAACGGAGGAATCATAAATGCAATGGAGATATTAATGCAGATGTCTCTCATAGAATTCAAACTGGATGGATAAAATAGAGAAAGCCTTCAAGGGTGCTTTTGTGATTGTAAAATTCATTGGAAATTAAATGGTAAATTTTATAAGACTGTTATTAGATCAACTATTCTATATTGTAGTGAGCATTGGTCTTTGACGAAACATCTTGAACAAAAAATAAGGATAACGGAAATGAAAATGTTAAGATAGATGTGCGGACATACTGAAATAGATAAGTTTATAAATGAATATGTTGGGATAGAATTGGAGTGGTTTCGATTGATGAAAAGATGAATGAAACTAAATTAAGATGGTTTGGACATGTTAGAAAAAACCTAGGGATGAACCTGTTAATAGAGTAAGCTTAATGACAAATTCACTTAATGACAAATTCACTTGTTAATAGGGTAAACTTAAAGAAATCAGTCGAGATTATCTTGTTCTAAATGGTTTCAATGAAAATATGATATTTACAAAAGTAAATTGGAAACGCTTAATCCATGTAGCCGACCTCATTTAATTAGGTGTTGTTATTGTTGGTGGTGTTGTTCTCGGTGAAATAAAACCCATTTCCACCCTCTATTCTATTTCTCTGTGATAAGTGAATCACAACAAGTGGTATCAAAACCATTGGTCTCAAAACACAAGCAAAGAAGATTTTACGATGACCAGAAAATTCAAGTTGCTTGAACACGTGCGTTAAAGGCAAATTCTGAAAACTCGTGTCGAGATAATTCCAACAGCGCAAACGACATTGAAAATGGACCTAAAATGAACTCCCTAGAGGCGGTCAAAGTTTGAGTCAAAATTGAGGTGTTATAGTACCCCTTGTCGGAGAATAAAGAATTGTTCCAGAGTTTTCTAACAGATGATCCAACATACCACATCATCGCCACATCATCACCCAATCTCAATCGTTGATGTCGTTTTGATCATACCTTAATCAATCGGAGCTCGTTTTCGACAATCCAGGAGTCGATTTCACCATTCTCGATCGTTCCGGACGCATCGGTACACTCCATTTTTCCAAATTATGCTCCAATTTTCACAAAATTAAATTTCAATAGAGAAACCATCCATGAGAAGGATGATCATGTTAACTCGCTCGAACTACTATGTTTGGAATTCTTAGATGGAAGATCTCGATCACAGCGTCTGTCGCCATGTTGGTTAAAAAACTGGTACATTCAAACTCTAGATGTTAGAGAATACGTATCAGTCAAAGACCACTGGAATGAACTCTGCACCCCGGAGGAGGCCCGATGCGAGTTACAACCAGCGTTAAGTTCTAGTCTTGGAGGGAGACAACAAGGAGGCAGTTGAGGTGGAGGAGCTGGAAGCAGAGGTCGAAGCAAGAAGGAAGGTTTCAGGACGGTGGATGTAGGTCTATTGAAAAAATGAACCACGTAACATCCTGTAAAACAACTTCTCTTATTTCCTGTATGTTCGTTTCCGGTGCTGGAGGGGAAGCCAAGTAGATTCAGCTTGCAGAAGGAGAAAAGGAAAGAACGAGCTAGCAGGAGGAGAAATCTGAAGAAGAGGAGATGAAAACAAGAGGTAGATTTTATATTTTCCTTTCGAAATTCAATAATTACGTACAAATTTGTAAAAACAGGAGTTCATGGACGATCAAATTTACAGTTTAAAAACAATTACTTGGAAGCAGCAGGATTGATGTCCTCAAACGCAATGACTCGTTCCTCCTGCAACGCCAAACCTCACATCATAAATCATAAATCAAGGGGTGGAGAGAATTGGGAGTGTGCAGACCATGTGAAGGAGATTGGTGGCGGAGCTCGCAACTTCACAGAAAATGCAGGAACATGATGAACCAGCCATGCAGACAGGGTGCGGTTCCAGGAACGAAAGAATTTGGGTCGGGTTTAAATGGATATTTTTTAATATTTAATTGGATTTAGGACATAATAAATTTTTTATTAAGGACATAATAATTATTTTATTAAAAACCCCTAAAATCGTCGACTGTATCACGGCTTTGGACATAATTTTTGGCATGCTGGTTTTTTTTAAAAAAATACCAAACTTTTGATGAATTATCACGATTTTGGACAGATTATTTTGTTTAAAAAAACCCAAAATCAGGAGTGGAGAGAGAAAATGAGGTGGGTGTGGAATAAAAAAAAGATAAAATGCGGTGGCCGTAGAAGATTCGTGATGTGGTTATTTGACTAATGATAATTTTAATATTGATGTGGTATGTAGTTTTTGGGTTGGGATTGATGTGGTATGTGATTAAATTAAACAAAGGTAAAAAAATAAAAAATAAAAAAAGTGAATTGTGTGTGGTGTACGTGTCAGGATGGTGAGGGATCGTGTGAGCGGAGTTGTTGAGTGGAGAGAGAAAATGAGGGTGTGTGGAATAAGAAAAGAAAATAAAATATAGTAAATACATAAATTTTAAATGTGGGCCAGACGCTCTAAAATTATTATACATATTTTATTACATACATACATATATATCCAAATATATACACATACTTTAAGCATATAATATTAAAAATTATATAAAAATAGAAATTTAATGTGAAAATATTTCATTGTTCTGGAGGAGTTTTTTATATATATGTTTTCTAAAAAGAAAAATTGAAAGGGGTAGTTTAATTTAAAAAAAATGTGTATTAAAGGTGGCAACTGTTGACGCATTTCCTCTAAAAGCAAAAAAAATTAATATTTTTTATATTTTCATATTTTTTATTTTGTTTTGTTTTGTTTTGTTTATATATATATATATATATATATATAACAAAAAAATTCAATATAATTTATCTGCTATTTAATATTCAGCAGTACTGTCATTATAGCAGTATAGATTCTGACAGAATCTATCACCCAGAGTTCCCTTTTATAAGAGGGTTTTCCCTGGAAATCATTATTCATTTCCGATATGGGATTCTGGTTCTCCCTTTTCTGCGCAGAACATTCTGCATTTCTAATGTGAGATTCAAAACTATTTCAAGTACGTGACTTTGAAAAACTATAATACCAATATAAATGAAACTTAAAACACAGATTAAAATATAATAAATAGTTTAAAATAAAAAGAATTTCATAAAAAAGGTTGATAAAAATAATTTATAAACTTTCAAAGGCACCTACTTGAAACTTCAAAATGTTTCAAGTATGTGACTTTGAAATTTTATAAAATATAAATTATTAGACCAATATAAATGAAACTTAAAACATGAATTAAACATATAAAAAATAGCCAAAAAAATCGCAACAAATGTTGATGAAAAATAATTTATAAGCTTTCAAATCCAGCAACTTGAAACTTAAAAATGTTTCAAGTATGTGACTTTGAAAGCTTATAAAATATAAACTATAAGACCAATATAAATGAAAACTAAAACATAGATTAAACATATAAGAAATAATGGAAAATAAAAAGAATTTCATAAAAATGATGATTAAAAATAATATATAAGCTTTAAAAACCACCTATTTGAAACTTAAAAATATTTCAAATATGCGGCTTTAAAAGACTAGAATATAAACTATAAGACGAATATAAATGAAACTTAAAACATGGATTAAACATATAATAAATAGTTGAAAATTAATTAGTTAATTAGTAATATAATCATTAACCATATAATTATTAATTATATAATAATCAATTAGTTAATCAGTAATATAGTTATTAATTATTAATTATATAATTAAATAGTTAATTAGTAATATCATTATTAATTATATAATAATTAATTAGTTAATAAGTAATATAATTATTAATTGTTAATTATATAATTAATTTGTTAATTAGTAACATCATTATTAATTATATAATAATTAGTTAGTAATATAATTATTAGTGGTATAATAATTAATTAGTTAATTAGTAATATAATTATTAATTTTATAATAATTAATTAGTTAATTAGTAATATAATTATTTATTATATAATAATTAATTAGTTAATTACTAATATAATTATTAATTATAAATGTTCATTATTAATTATTAATAATTAATTATATAATAATTAATTAGTTAATTAGTAATGTAATTATTAATTATATAATAATTAATTAGTTAATTAGTAATATAATTTTTATTTATATGTCACAACCCCCTTCCACCAAAGATGCCTCTCCTGAGCTGGCAATGGTGAAAGAGAGATAATGACCCCCGAGTCCCGCCTCTAGTTGGCCCCAGGTTGGCGACTAGGACCAAGGGTATGAGTTTTCACAAATATGGGAGGCATTACCCTTTTATTATTTTTAAGATCGGGAAATAGGACAAGTCAACCACCAAAAAGGAAAAGAACAAGTGTATAGAAATAAACTCAAACCAAGCCCACATGCATGTTTAAACAATTTTATAACAAGGTGCAAGTACAAGAAAGCTCAAGTACAATACCAAAAGAAACAAGTGTACAACAACAACTCCAACTGTCCGACTAGTAGGGTCCCGCACGACCCTGGTAGTCCTCCTGGAAACCTGAAAGTAAGCGTAGGGTGAACATACAAGTATACTCAGTAGGGAAACCTAAAGCTCTCGTGCACAAGTGGAGAGACATCCTAATGTCCCGTGAGAACAACAGAAGAAATCGAGCAAGAAATTCTATCCACCCAACCTCACCACCCACACTCACCAAAAACACAATCACAACAGGTAGTAGTATATAAGAAACAAGAGTATTGGGTACCCCGCACCTTTTCCCAGTAGTTAGCTGCTCTTCCTAACGGCGAACGTCCTGATGCTGCCACACTCTCCCCGCCCGCACACACCTGGGCCTCACAAACCATACATCCCGCCCGCACACACCTGGGCCTCACAACCACGTATCCCGCCCGCACACACCTGGGCCTCACAACCACGTATCCCGCCCGCACACACCTGAGCCTCACAACAACGTATCCCGCCCGCACAAACCTGGGCCTCATCCCGAAGATTCTTGGGAAACAGTAGAACCTGCCCGAAGGGTCTTGGGCTAAAACCACCCCAATCGAAACCTACCCGAAGAGTCTTAGGTGTAAGGTCGCCTCAAGCCATCACAGCCTAGGGGAGAAGGAGCAGGAAGGAGCTAGTAACTAAGGGAAAAACACTCTCTCCAATGAAATGGGAGTGTTCGGCACTAAGTGCTCAACATGGGTGGGGTGTGATAAAACACAAAAGATACAGATATATATATGTATACCAAACACACAGCCCAACCTATGGCTTCTAAACAGAGAAACTGAGCATGTGCCTCAGCACTGCTACTACGAAGCATGCATACAACAAACAACCCCAACCCCATTTAGGTTTTCATGTTTCAGCAGAATTAGTTTATTAGTTCCTTAACTACTGGGCAACTATCCACAACCAACCACATCGATCGTTCGTAAAACATATCTCTGCCATCCACAAATCAAGTTAGGAAAACACAAGCAGCACAACAAAACCTTTCTTATTAACCAACCAACCCCATTGATTATTAATCCCGTTCCATTACCATGACCCACCATTCATCAACTCCTCCAATTTTTATTTATTATTCACAACCCATAGTTTGTTCACATACAAGCCCATCCCTACAGCCCCGCTGCCAACCACCATAACCACAACCGCACCGTACATCATTATCCCTTTAATACCATTTATCGCAGCCCCGCTGCCCACCCGATCCACAACAACCCACAAAACAAGGTTCGTGCCACATTTTACCACAGCCCTGCTGCCTGCTCTATTCGTAACAACCCAGGATTCACCCATCTCTTTCACACACCGGTAACCAATCCAAAACCCATATGTTCATTATTCCATTTTGTTTAATCGGGGTGATCACACAAGGGTTCCAGATTTTAAACAGCCAACTTTACGTGATTAACCAATTTCCACATTCCACAAGGTTTCCATCCACAAAACGGTCTAGAAAGATAGAGCAACATTTAATTGCGCAAGCAAAGGCCCCCAACGACCGTGATTTTCAGTAGGCATAAGCCTATTCAATTCACAACATAATATCACATGATAAATAAAGATAAACATAACAACTTCCCCATTTCCGTTCTTTAACCAGTTATTATCTTTATTTAATGGTTCAACTGTTTCTCATGAAAACAAGAGGATACCCACCCCGCATGATGCACAAATTAGATAGACGAAGGTAAGATCCCTACCTCAACAGGTTCCGATCGCAACGCTCCCCCGGATCAACCTTAAAAGACGTCTGTCGGCGTCTGTCACTTCTGTCGGGTCCCGACAAAACCTCCTCGGGTGGAATTCGGAAGGGAAAGGCCGAAGGAAAGACAACGAATCCAAGCTCGGAAGTTCCGCCTCGTCGTTACGATCCCGTGGCCGCTGACGGATCGTAAATCGGAGCTCGGACGAAGAAGTTATGGAAAAAAGAGCCTTCGAGTCTCTTGGGAGAACACTGCTCAGAGGAAAGGGGAGGAGAGGGGTGAGTTGAAAAGGAGGAGGGGACCTCTCCTTTTATAGGCGAGAAAAGCAAAAGTACACGGCGTGTACTTTATGGTACACGACGTGTACTCGGTTATTTCACACGGTCTCCACGCGACTTCCAACACGGCTCCACGACCGTTGACTGGTCAACAAACGGTTTGAGGGTAACGCATACGCGGGGAAGGACTACACGGTGTGTAGTTTGGACACACAGCGTGTACTCATTTATTTCACATGGCTTCAACACGACACACGACCGTTGACTGGTCAACACACGGTAACGCGTACGCGGAGAGAGACTACACGACGTGTAGTATTGGACACACGGCGTGTACCCATTTATTTCACACGGCAAGGACACAACCTTCAACACGGGGTATACCCGGCAAGGGGGTACACAGCGTGTACTGAAACTACACGGCGTGTAGTTTCAAAATTCTGGAAAGTGTGAGAAAAGTCCATTTTACCCTCCAGAACACTTCGTTGCCTTTTTTTGACAAAGGAATGAGCCGGAGAGGTCCGGACCATTACATTATAATAATTAATAAGTTAATTAGTAATATAATTATTAATTATATAATAATTAATTAGTTAATTCGTAATATAATTATTAATTACATAATAATTAATTTGTTAACTAGTAATATAATTATTAATTAGTCCATTAGTAATGTAATTATTAATTGTATAATAATTAATTAGTTGATTAGTAATATAATTATTATTTATTATTTATTATATAATAATTAATTAGTTAATTAGTAATAGAATTATTTATTATATAATAATTAATTAGTTAATTAGTAATATAATTATTAATTATAAAATAGTTAATTAGTTAATTAGTAATATAATTATTAATTATAATTATTCATTTTTAATTATTAATAATTAATTATATAATAATTAATTAGTTAATTAGTAATATAATTATTAATTATATAATAATTAATTAGTTAATTAGTAATATAATTATTGATTCCATAATAATTAATTAGTTAATTAGTAAAACTATTAATTATATAATAATTAATTTGTTAATTGGTAATATAATTATTTATTAGTTCATTAGTAATATAATTATTAATTAAAATTATTAATATAATTATTAACTATATAATAATTAATTAGTTGATTAGTAATATAATTATTAATTATTAATTATTTATTATTTATTATATAATAATTAATTAGTTAATTAGTAATATAATCATTATTTATTAATTATTAATTATTTATTATATAATAATTAATTAGTTAATTATTAATTTAATTATTAAGTGTATAATAAATAATTAGTAATTATAAATAAAAATTATATTACGAATTAACTAACTAATTATTATATGATTAATAATTATATTACCAATTGACTAATTAATTATTATATAATTAATTATTAATAATTATAATAAATAACTATATTACTAATTAACTAGTTAACTGTTATATAACTAATAATTATATTACTAATTAACTAATTAATTATTTTATAATCAATAATTATATAATTAATAATTATATTACTAATTAATTACTGTATAATTTGTAATGATATTATTAATTAACTAATTAATTATATAATTAATAATTAATAATTATGTTACTAATTAACTAATTAATTATTATACAATTAATAATTATATAATTAATAATTATATTACTAATTAACTAATTAATTATGAACTATTTCTTATATGTTTTATCCATGTTTTAAGTTTCATTTATATTTGTTTTATGTTTTATATTTTATAGTTTTTTAAAGCCACATACTTGAAACATTTTTAAGTTTCAAGTAGGTGGTTTTGAAAGCTTATAAATTATTTTTCATCAACATTTTTTATGAAATTCTTGTTATTTTCAACTATTTATTATATGTTTAATCCATGTTTTAAGTTTTATTTATATTCGTCTTATAGTTTATATTTTATAGTCTTTCAAAGCCATATATTTGAAACATTTTTAAGTTTCAAATAGGTGGTTTTGAAAGTTTATAAATTATTTTTCATCAACATTTTTTATGAAAATATTTTTAATTTTCAACTATCTCTTATATGTTTAATCCATATTTTAATTTTCATTTATATTGGTCTTATAGTTTATATTTTATAGGCTTTCAAAGTCACATAAACATTTTTAAGTTTCAAGTTGGTGGATTTGAAAACTTATAAATTATTTTTCATCGACATTTGTTATGAAATTCTTTTTATTTTCGACTATTTTTTATATGATTAATCCATGTTTTAAGTTTCATTTATATTAGTCTTATAGTTTTTATTTATAGGCTTTTAAAGTCACATACTTGAAATATTTTTAAGTTTCAAGTAGGTGCCTTTGAAAACTTATAAATTATTTTTCATTAACATTTGTTACGATTTTTTTTTATTTTCAACTATTTATTTTATGTTTAATCCATATTTTAAGTTTCAATTATATTGGTCTTATAATTTATATTTTATTGTCTTTCAAAGCCATGTACTTGAAACAGTTCTGAATCCCACATCAGAAATGAAGAATGTTCTGCGCAGGAAGGGGAGAACCAAAATTCCACATCGGAAATGCAGAATGATTTTCAGGGCAAGCCCTCTTATAAAAAAGAGCCTTGGGTGAGGGCTTCTCTCAGAATCCAGACTGATGTAATGACAGTATTGCTATATATTAAATATTAGATAAATTCTATTGATTTTTTTTGATTTATATATATATATATATAAATAAAACAAAGATTTTTTTTAAAAAAAAATACAAAAATAGTACAATTTTTCGTTCTTTCAGAAAACATATATAAAAAAAACTCATCCTCAGAGGGTTGATTCAATAGATTATTCATTAATGATTACATTCTGGTAATTTTTTCATGTAAAATTTCAAAAACAAATTTAATTGCAAAATTGAAATAATTTTCAATATAAATTTACCATTAAAATTCACAGTAAAAACTTACAATAACCGGTGGAAATCTTTACACAAAATTAAATTTTCAATGGAAACTTCAAAAATCCCAATAGAAATTTTTAATGAAAATTCACAATAAAAATTTCAAGTTATCAGTGATTTTTTTATTTGAAATTTAATTTCAAATCAAAACTTTCAAAATTACAATAAGAATTTTCAATTGAAATTCACAATTAAATTTTTTGTTTCCTAATGAAAATTTCGACTTGAAAATTATTTTCCAATCAAAACTTTCAAAATTTGAATAAAAATCTATCAATGAAAATTCAATGTGAAAACTTCTAGTTATCAGTAGAAATGTCTATTCGAAATTTAGATTCCAATAGAAACTTCTAAAATTCCAGTATAAAATTTTAATGGAATCTATAGTAAGAAGTAAGTTAGTGACAATTTCTTCTCAAAATTTGATTTACAATGGAAACGTCTAAATTTCCAATATATGTTTTCAATGAAAATTCCTAGTGAAAATTTCAATTGTCTATAGAAAATCAAGCTTCAATTTTAATTTCTAGTGAAAATTTTCAAAATTAAATTGAAATTATCAATAAAAAATTCGTAGTAGAAATTTTCAATTATCCATATGTAATGACCCATGCCTTTGTGCATCAGTGTTTAGGGTTTCATGGGACATCTATATGCCCATATGCAATAGAAAAAACACAAAACTCATGCCAAGATTGGCTGAGAGTGAAATCAATAAGATGAAATAAGAAAATTATAAAACAAGAAAACCTCATCATTTAAGTGTAGCGCCCTGACACTAGTTACCTAGAGTCGGTGCATTATTACATAAGATTGACATGATCACAAGGGATCAAACCCCGAAAGACCGATTAGTTCAGTAGCCTTGTAAGTACTAGATACATACATAAGTTTTACATTACATTATGAAATGAAAAACAACAACATTGTGTCTCATTTTAACATATTCATCTCCCTTAGACTATCCCTATAGGTCAGTCATAATATACTTCTTCGCATCTTGGGAAAAATAAAACATAAGAAAGGGGTGATCTCAGATGCTCAGTAATGATAAAAATATAGCGGAAACTATCATAAATAAGCATAAACATTTGAGGCAATGTATAAGACTAAAACACAAGCCTTTTAAACTCAAACTTCAACATAATACGGAAAAGATAAATCAAATAATTCCATTTACTTATTCACATGGATATTTTACTAGTCGAATAATCACATGTAATATCAATATTCAATTTCATAATGATGGAATACATAATGTCGGACATCATAACCACATAGTCAAGGCCTCGTGCCAAGACTACAAATAAGATTTTGTCAAGGCATTGTTCCAAGACACTAGTTTGTCTCATGAGACCTACCGATGCATCGAGGAGCTATAGCGAGCTCCATCCGTCACTTACTAAGTCCAATGCATTCCTCATATGAAAATGTTAAAACATAACATAAACATTCGTATTAAAACTAGAATACGAAATGTCAATACTTTAACCATAAACCATGTTTGGTATAAAAATAGCACATCCACAGTCAAACATATCATAACTCATTCAATACAATATGGAAGATTGTATTATAAAAAATCAAACTCAATCAATAATCATATCCAGTAAAGGATGTTGACATAGTTGAAAATGACCAGTAAAACTCTTTGAGAGAAATATCCCTCTTTGTAAAATCATTTAAAAGTCATGTATTTATAAAGGAAGTCATTTAAAAGATATTTTTGAATCAGTGTCCCATACCACTTTGAAAATTTTGAAAGGAATTAACATTTTAAAACAACCACATCCATATAAATAAATCCTTAAAATCATTTTTAAAACATGGACATTAATTAAAAAGATTTAGAAAAATAAATCATTAAAACATTTAAAATGCTGATCTTGATAAAGAGTCTCTTCCAAAAAACATTAGAATATTTTGAAAACATTTTTATGAAACATGGACATGGATGATAAAATGTCTCAGTAAATACTTACACATAAACAATCTCAGATAATAATGAGATTAAGAAATTAACCCTTACCTTGTATTTTCCTTTGGTCGAGGGTATGTTTAACCTCCTGTATAATGACCATAGTATGTTATTAAATTATAAAAGAACCGTATTAATATTTATGATATTGATGTTATTAATATTTTCAGGACTTATTATATACTCCCTTTACTGATTTTATATGAAATGTGCATAATTTGTGTGAAATATTAATGTTTTAATACTAAGTATAATTTTTGAGCATTTTTAGAATTAGTCTAATTGAGTTAGTTTACTATTTTATTTATAAATCTCCCTATAATGATCCAAATTATGTTGTTCTTGTCTTTTAGGATTCCTAATTCAATATACAACATTTCATTAGAAGGGATCATGATCCAATTCTACCATTTGAAGGCCCATATGAACCACACAAGAAGACCTACAGAATCTGTGAAGAAATTAGACCAGCCATGAATATTTAATTTCTGGGCTCATTCAAAAAGTAAAAATTCCTTTATTCTCCTTCAACGTTCTGAGGAAAATGTAAGGAGTCTTGGACAAAAATTTCAAGGCCCAACTCCAAATACAAGAGGCCCAAATGATTCATTTAAACTTAGCCCACCATTCTGGCCGAGAATTAAAATCAGTACAGTATTCATGAAATGTCTTTTGATATAGTCATCAAATAAAGCTGATATTTTTTAGTGTGAAATAGGAGATATATTTGGCCAACTTTTTTGAAGAAATAATTCGGATTTGAAGGCATCTTTCTATTCAAAAACCCATTCATATTTTGGCCTTCAAAAAGTTTGTATTGAAATGGATAGATTAAAATTGTTTAATCCAACTGCCATAACTTTGGATCCTTACGTCCAATGGCCACCAAATTTTCAGAGAAGACGGAGGAGATATTTATCTACAACTTTTAAGAATATCATATCTCGATATTCAGCTTTCTAATTTATCAAAGTGGCAATGAAAGTGGAGGGATAGTTTTGGAATGCAAACAGCCCACAACATTGGGCTATAAATACATCTCCTCCTCTCCTTTCAAAGGTTTTGGAATTTTAGAATATAGGAGCACATATTGGAATGAAAAAATCCTTTCCAAGGTCTTGGGAGGACCTTCCATACTCAAGTTTTTACTTGAGATACCCTTCCTCCTCTCTTTGTTTCCTTTTAATTTTGTGTTGTTCTTCGTTTGTAATCTTGTAAGTCTTGGTTTTTGTAATTCTATTTTAATGCATGTTTCTTCTTCTTCATATATTATCATCATCCAACTTATGTTAAATAATATTAGTGGTCTTAAAATAGTTTAAATATATTTAAACCCCCTTCCCTTATTATGCTTTCTCATTCCATCTAAAGTTTGTATTTAATTCCCTTCACTGTTTGTGTGTGTGTGTGTTCGACGCACAACTCTTTTCTTATCCCTTTATTTTTATTCTATTTATAATTCATAATCATAAAAATTACAACTAGATTATTAAACAAAACAATGGATGAGTAAATCTACCATTGGGGTGAGTTATAATTTGGGGATGTTAAGTGATTGAGAGCATTTTCTCGATGGATATTCTTTAAATTAACATTGTGTATGTTAAACTTAGAATGTCGTGGATTAATGACATGATTTGTTTAACATTTGGTTTTCATGGATTATTGGAACCATAAATACACTACCATAAACAATATCTAATTGATATTATAACCCTAAGATAATTTAAGTCTTGGATTAAATCCTTAACACTTAGGAATTCCAATCAACGTTATCTTGTGAAGTGGGTGTTAATTTAAATACAATATAAAGCAAAGCTCAAGGATATCACAAGCTTAAATCCCTAAAAACGAACTCACCCCAATCTTTATCAAATTGTTAAATTAAACAGCAGTCATTAATCATTTCATTTAAGCTCTACAAATAAACCCCCCCAATCAAAATAAAATCAACTAAAAACATTCGACTATTAAAAAAGTATCATCGCCGAGGATTCGACCCGAGTGCTGCTATACACATTAGCAGAGCATCAGAAATTTGACTGGTCGATAGGCGACAATCGTCCACACTTTCAAATAGCTCCATTACCGGGGATGGTGCTTTATTTGGTCATTAGTTTCTAGTTATTGTAAAAAAAAAACAAAAAAAAAACAAATTTTTAAAAAAAAATGAAAAAAATACAAAGAAAAACCCGCCTTCCTCATAAAAATCATAAAAAAACACACAAAGAAAAACCCATATTCCTCTTTCTTCCAACATCTCTCTGAATGCCTCGTAGCTTCCCAAACAATCCCTCAGATTTTTTTGACCCTAAAATTGAGTGAACTCTTCACCAACTTAGGAGGAACATTAGGGATAATCAAATAATTCAAGAACCAGTCCTTGTCCAACTAGTTGAATTAGAAATGGCCAATCCTATAGAACAAACACTAAAAGAACTTGTTGACCCTGATATGAATTACCAACCTCTTGGTATTAAATATCCAAACATAGAAGCTGACTTCGAACTCAAATCGGGTTTGATTTATCTTCTCCCTCATTTCCAAGGGCTAGTCGGTGAGGATCCACATCTCCACCTTAAAGATTTCCAAGTGGTGTGCTCTACCATGAAGCCTCAAGGGGTTTCTGAGGAACAAATCAAACTCCTAGCATTCCCTTTCTCCCTAGCTGATACTGATAAGTCATGGATCTACTACCTTCCTCCTGGTTCCATAACCACATGGAATGACATGAATCAACTTTTCTCAGAGAAATTCTTTTCTGCTTCTCGTACTGCTTCTATCTGAAGGGAAATAAGTGGTATCTGTCAGTTCCCAAGTGAATCACTCCATGAATACTATGAGTGGTTCAAAAAGATTATTGAAACCTTACCACATCATCAAATCCTAGACCAACTCTTGATCCAATACTTCTATGAGGGGTTATTGGATATGGAGAGAACTCTAATTGATGCCGCAAGTGGAAGTGCTCTTATTGATAAAACTCCTGTAGCTGTAAGAGATCTCATAAGTAACATGGCTGCGAACACACAACAATTCCATACTCGAGCACATTATCAAGTAAAACAAGTCCAAGACAATCAATCCGTAGATCCAAACAAGATGACGGAGTGGATGAGTGAACTTACAGGTCTTGTGCAACAACTAGATGTGGCATCCAAAGCCCTAACCTCATCTTCTCCACAATCAATGTTTCCTGGACCTGTCAAAAACTATGGAATATGCAACTTACTAGATCATCCAACTGACACATGTCCACAACTTCAAGAGGGTCAATCTAATTGATCTGGACCAATGGAGCTCAATGCAATATATGCTCAACAGAACCCCAACCCTCAACAATCAGGTCAGTTTGTTAGAAACTTCAACTAACCCCATTCTGAGCCCTTCTCTTCTACATATAACCCTAACTTGAGATATGGGAATCCCATTTCTCATCCCCCTAAACACCCTCATCAAAACCCAAACTAATTCCAATATGGTCAAAGTGTTGGTAACTTCCAAAAACCTTACCCTTTTGTTCCTCAACCTCAAAGGATCAATCCTCCTCTTCCTCCTCCTAGATTTCACTATCCTAGTGAGCCTTCCCAATTCCCAACCCAATACAATCGCTTTCCCAAGAACCAAAATCAAGGTAATCCCAATTCTGGACAAGCCTCTTCTTATAAGCAACCATGGGAAAGTGAAGTGGAAGATCTTTCCTCATTCACCCATTCTAACCTCAAAAACATTGAAACCCAAATTGGTCAACTTGCATCCCACCTTAGTCAGCAACAACTGTCAAATTCCTCCCAACTCCCAGATCAACTATTACCCAACCCCAAGGGTAATGTAAGTGCAATTTCAATTAGATCGAGAAATAAAATTGATATGCTTCAAGATAAGTCCTCCAACCCTCCTTTGAATATTGACATAGAAAATGAAAAGAAAAAGAAACTTGAAAAGGAATTTGAAGTCATTCTCTCACCTCCTTCCATTCCACTTAGGAACCCAATTCCTTTTCCTCAAGCCGTTTCTAAGCCAAAGAAGTCCTTTGAACCCGATCCTGAAATGCTTGACATGTTTAGACATGTTGAAGTCAACATTCCCCTCTTAGATTCCATAAAAAAATCCCTAAGTATTCCAAGATTCTTAAGGAATTTTTTACCCAAAAGAGGCAACTTAGGACCTTTGAAAATGTTTCCACCCAATAGTCTATTCCCATAAAGTTCAAAGATCCAGGGACCATTATGGTTCCATGCCAAATTGTAAGTTCCAACTTTGATGATGCACTCATAGACCTAGGAGCATTAATTAATGTCATGCCCAAATCCATCTTCTCCAAACTTGGTCTAGGTACCTTGCACCCAACGAGTGTTGTCATTCAATTAGCTAATCGAAGCACAACCAGTCCTGAGGGAATAACTGAGGATGTCCTTGTTCATGCGAATGATCTTATCTTCCCTACTGATTTCTATGTACTTAACATGGAAGGTGAGATGAACTCTTCTAGATCTCCCCTAATTCTAGGAAGACCATTCCTCATGACTGCTAGAACTAAGATTGATGTCCATTCAGGCATCTTATCCATGGAATTTGGTGACCAACCGGTCAAGTTAAACATTTTCCAAGCCATGCGATACCCATCTGAGGATCACTCTGCATTCTCAATCCATACTTCTGAGTACGCTTCTAAGAGTCAATTGAACCCCAATCCATCATGTTCTTCATGTTCAAATGATAAAGGATCTTGTGAAATCAGCACCATGATTAACTAAGTCATAAACGATGAAGTTGATGTGGACCTCTCATTCATAGACTCCATCAATCTAGTGGAACTTAAAAACTCTATTGAATCCTACATCAACTCTAATCTCTACGGCTCCACCTTGGATAGTATTAAGGAAAATGAATATGAAGAAACTGAAGTCCCTTCCTCTATTACTGAGTTATCTAACCCACAAATGAAAGATAAGAATGATCTGAAACCTCTTCCTAAACACCTGAAATATCTATTCCTTTTCCATCATCACTCTTATCCTGTCATTATCTCTTCTTCACTTACCAAAACCGAGGAGTCTAAACTTGTTCAAGTGTTAGAGGAAAACAAAAAGGCCTTAGGTTGGACCCTAGATAACATACCAGGAATCAACCCTGCTCTTTACATGCATCACATCCATCTTGAGGAATTATCCAAACCAATTATACAACCACAAAGAATACTCAATCCACTCATACTTGAGGTAGTTAGAGAAGAGATCACCAAGATTCTTCAAGCTGGTATTATCTACCCAATTTCCAATAGTGAATGGGTTAGTCCAATTCAAGTTGTACCTAAGAAAAGTGGGATAACTGTTTTCACAAATGAACATGGGGGAGGTAATCACAACTCGAGTGAAGAACAAATGGAATGTGTGCATCGACTACCGAAAATTGATTTTTGAAACACGGAAAGTTCACTACCCTCTTCCATTCCTTGATAAAATTCTAGAACGATTAGCCGAAAAGTCACACTATTGCTTTCTTGATGGATAAATCGGCTACTTCCAAATCCCAATCACACCTCAGGACCAAGAAAAGACTACTTTCACTTTCCCCTTTGGAACATATGCATATAGGAGAATGCCTTTTGGCCTTTGCAATGCTCCTGCAACATTCCAGAGGTGTATGATGAGTATCTTTTCTGAATTCATTGAACACTGCATAGAATTATTCATGGATGACTTTACCATTTATGGTGAGTCATTTGAATCATGCTTGCATTATCTCTCTCTAGTCCTTCAAAAGTGTGTCAAGTGTAACCTTGTGTTAAATTTTAAAAAATTTAACTTCATGGTTGCAAATGGGATTGTTCCAGGGCACACAGTTTCAAAATATGGTATTGAAGTAGATCCTGCCAAAATTAAAGTGATCCAATCACTTCCAAAACCCACATCTGTTCGAGACATCCGTTCCTTCCTCAGTCATGCTGGTTTCTATCGACAATTAATCCATAACTTCAATAGGATTTCCCTCCCACTCACTCGGTTGCTCGAAAATGATGTCACTTTCCATTTCAATGAGGTTTGTAAGAGAGCCTTCATTGAACTCAAAATTGCTCTTACATATTCCCCAATAATCCAACCCCCAGATTGTTCCTAACCCTTTGAGTTGATGTGTGATGCTTCTGATAGAGCTATTGGGATTGTTCTTGGTCAAAGAAGAGAAAAAATTCTTCATGTCATCTATTATGCCTCCAAAACATTAGATGAAACTCAATCTCACTACACTGTGACTGAAAAGGAACTTTTAGCAGTGTTTTTTTCCTTAGATAAATTAAGGCCCTATCTCTTAGGTGCCAAAATCATCATCTTCACAGACCATTCTTCTATAAAGTTTTTACTTAAGAAAAGTGATTCCAAACCATGGATAATAAGATGGATCCTAATGCTCCAAGAGTTTGACCTTGAAATTAAAGATAGACCAGGAAAAGAAAACCCTATGGCTGATCACCTAAGTAGAATTTCTTATTCTTCTATTTCAGAAATCATTGATCCTTAATTCCCCACTGAGCTCCTTTCATCTCTCACTCCAAAAATACCATGGTATGCCCCAATTGTAAATTACTTGGTTTCTGATGTTTTTCTTGAAATTTTTTCAAAAGAACAAAAAATAAAGTTGAAAAATGATTCAAAATACTATTTTTGGGAAGAAAATAAACTTTGTAAAACTAGGGTAGACATGGTAATTAGGAGATTTGTTGATGAAGATGAAAATTCCTCCATCTTAGAATTTTGTCACTCAGTGCATGGTGGTGGCCATTTTGGACCAAAAAGGACCTCTCGAAAGGTTCTAGACTTTGGATTCTTTTGGCCTTCACTCTTTAAGGACTCACATGAGTTATTCCAATCATGTCCCACTTGCCAAAAGTTTGGAACAATTTCAAAGAGAAATGAAATGCCCCAAAAGCATTTAATTTTCTGTGAGATCTTCGATGTTTGGGGCATCGATTTCATGGGACCATTCCCCCTTCCAATGGATTCTCATACATTCTTCTTGTAGTTGATTATGTTTCTAGGTGGGTCGAGGCTAAACCCACTAGAATGGATGATTCACTTACTGTTAGTGAGTTCCTAAAGACACACATCTTCCACCGATTTGGCACACCACGTGCCTTGATAAGTGACTTAGGAACCCATTTTTGTAATAAAACCATGGAATCTCTTTCGAAAAAGAATGGTGTTGTACATAGAACTTCAACTTCATATCACCCCCAAACAAATGGCATGGATGAACTTTCAAATAGATAAGTGAAAAGAGTGCTTGAGAGAATTCTAAAACCCACCAGAAAATACTGGCCTGAAAGACTTGATGAAGCACTTTGGGCCTATCAAACTGCCTATAAAACATCCATTGGGATGTCTCATTTTAGGCTAGTTTTTGTTAAAGCATGTCATTTACCTGTTGAAATCTAACATAAATCTTTTTGGGTTGTGAAAACCTGTAATTTTGATTGTGAAAAATCTGGTGAAGAAAGATTGTTGCAATTGGCTGAACTGGAGGAGCTTTGACTTGATTCATATGAGAATTCCAATCTGTACAAAGAAAAGGCTAAGGTACTCCATGATAAACACATCCTGATAAAGGTATTCTATGAAGGTGAAAAGGTATTACTTTTCAATTCTCGATTTCAGCTTCACCCAGGTAAGCTTAATTCTAATTGGGAAAGTCCTTTTATTATTACTAATGTTTTCCCATTTGGTGCATTGCAAGTCCAAGACCCCTCTTCAAAAAGGACATTCACAGTTAATGGACATCGGTTAAAGCATCACCATGAGAGGACACACAATCCTAGAACAACATCAACTTCCATCAGATCCCCAACTTCTACAGTTGACCCACCATTGGATGGAGATGGAAACCCACCAAATCCAAACCAGGGGGAACCTCTTTCCCTTTAACTCATCTTTTTTTTCTCTCTCTCTATCTCTCTTCTTCCTCTCTCCTTCTCATTTTGTTTTTACCACTTTCCTCATCACATTTTTTTATTTACTCTTCCTCTTTTGTGTGGGTGTGTCTTTATAAAAAACTAAAAAAAACCTAAAAAAAACCTAAAAAAAACAAAAATAATAATAATTTAACAAAAATATGAAAATAAAAATCATGATTACCCACCTTCTAATTTTCAAATTTTGTCCAACCATTTTGAGGAGTCAAAAGACATGGTTTCATCTCAAAACTTTTGTGGTTTCTTCATAAATTTGGATAAAGAATATTGTGTCAAAACCAACAAATTTTGAATGCTCAATTTTAGATTTAGAAAATGATTTTCCCCACCCGTGAGGAACAACATTAGATTTCATGACAAGGATACCTATGACCATCTTTTCAAAATGTTTGTTTTTTACCCCCATTTGTGAGTATTGAGTTTATGGACCTTAAAGTTGAATTTTTAACTTTAGTGTGCATTAATATGATAGAGGCATTTTCTGAACCACATGAGAATCACAATGGCCAAATAGCCTCCCATTTCCCTTATATTAATACTTATTTCAAAATCCCCTTAGAGCCTATGAAAACCTTTTCTTTTTTAGCCACATTATAATCCCAATAACTTATCCCACCCAATATCAACATGGATTTTCATTGCATATTTTTTTTGAAATTTAAGTGTGGGGGGAATGGATTTCATTTTGGGTACCCTTTGTTGATTTCACCATATTATCATATACTTGAGGGAAATCATCAATTTAAGTGTGGTGGATAGGTTTTAATTCAGTGAGTTTGGGGGAATGTAATTTACTTTCATTTAATTTTGTAAATGTTATTGACAAGTGTTCAAAAAAAATTCAAAAAAAATTAAAAAAAAAGAACAAAAAAAATTGGGTTGTGTCTTGGGTAGGTCAAAAATCAATCTTCCTCAACCTTTTATCTTATTATAACTATCACAATTAGTGTCGTGAGGAGATCAATCATGGGTTGGGGTATGAGTGTGAGATCTTTTTCAAGTTCAACTTTCAAAAAAAAAAGAAGAAAAAAAAAAGAAAAATGATGAACACTTATGTCATTGAGAGAAGTTTTGTGTTTTGTAAATATTTTATCTTTTCATCCCCTTAAAATTTTCTTCCTCTCTTGTTTCTTTCTTCACACAATCATTCCCTTGTAAATACGTGTTTTCATTTCCTTCCATGTTTCATTTAAAAAAAAATGTGCATTGCTTTTTCTATGTTGGTGTTTTACCCCCTTTTCCCTATCTTTTGGATACCATCTTACTACTGTCCCATAGCCACAAAAAAACCCCTAAAAATACATCTTGATTTTTGAGAACTTTAGTATAGGGAATGGAAGCTGATATCTCTTTCAAACTCTAATATTTTCACTTTTGGTTGGTGAATGAGTGAAGATCCATAAATTAATTTTATCATCTTGAGAGGAGTAGGTTTTGTGTGCCACCATTTTCCATTTATAAATTTGAGCATGAAAAAATGAATTATTTTTGGAACATTATTTCTGTAACAACTTGTGATTTAATTCAATATTGATGAGTGAAATTGTCTAAACCTCCCATGATTGGGGATTTTTTTTTTAATATTTGTTGGTGAGTGAAAATGATTTTGTCATGTTTTTATATTTTTTTCACATGAGTAAATGCACAAGTATAAGTGTGGGGGAGTTGATGTTATTAATATTTTAATGACTTATTATATACTCCCTTTACTAATATTATATGAAATGTGCATAATTTGTGTGAAATATTAATGTTTTAATACTAATTATAATTTTTGAGCATTTTTAGAAGTAGTCCAATTGAGTCACTTTACTATTTTACTTATAACTCTCCCCCTACTGATCAAAATTATGTGTTTATTGTTTTTTAGGATTCCTAATTCAATATAAAACATTTCATTAGAAGGGATTATGGTCTAATTCTTCCATTTGAAGGCCCATATGAACACACAAGAAGGCCTACAGAATCTGTGAAGAAACTGGACCATCCATGAAGATTTAATTGATGGGATCATTAAGGAATTCCAAATTTATTTATTATAATACAACGTTCATAAGACAATATATGGAGTCTTGGATAAAAATTTCAAGTCCCAAATCCAAATACAAGGGGCCCAAATGATTCATTTAAACTTAGACCACCATTCTGGCTGGGAATTAAAATCACTACAGTATTCATGACATGTCTTCTGATCTAGTCATCAACTCAAGATAATATTTTTCAAGTGTGAAATAGGAGATATAGGTGGACTAATTTTTTGAAGAAATAATTCGTATTTGAAGGCATCTTTCTATTTAAAAACCCATTCACATTTTGGCCTTCAAAAAGTTTGTATTGAAATGGACAGATTAAAATTGTTTAATCCAACCACCATAACTTTGTCTCCTTAAGTCCAATGGCTTCAAAATTTTTAGAGTAGATATATGAGATATTTATCTACAACTATTAATAAAATCATATCTCGATATTCAGATGTATAATTTATCAAAGTGGCAATTCAAGTGGAGGGGCAGTTTTGGAATGCAAACAGCCCACAACATTGGGCTATAAATACATCCCCTCCTCTCCTTTCAAAGGGGTTGGAATTTCAGAAGAGAGGAGAACATATTGGCACAAAAAAATAATTTCCAAGGTCTTGGGAGGACCTTCCATACTCAAGTTTTTACTTGATATACCCTTCCTCCTCTCTTTGTTCCCTTTTACTTTTGTGTTGTTCTTCGTTTGTAATCTTGTAAGTCTTGGTTTTTGTAATTCTATTTTAATGCATGTTTCTTCTTAATCATCTATTATTATCATCAAACTTATGTTAAATAATATTAGTGGTCTTAAAATAGTTTAAATACAGTTGAATCCCCTTCCCTTATTATGCTTTCTCATTCAATCTAATGTTAGTATTTAATTCCCTTCACTGTTTGCGTGTGTGTGTTCGACACACAACTATTTTTTTATCCCTTTATTTTTATTCTATTTATAATTCATAATAATAAACATTACAAACAGATTATTAACCAAAAAAATGGATAAGTAAATCTACCATTGGGATGAGTTATAATTTTGGGATGTTAAGTGATTGAGAGCATTTGCTCGATGGATATTCTTTAAATTAACATTGTGTATGTTAAACTTAGAATTTCATGGATTAATGACATGATTTGTTTAACGTGTAGTTTCCATGGATTATTATAACCATAAATACACTACCATAAACAATCTCTAATTGATATTATAACCCTAAGATAAGTTAAGTCTTGGATTAAAGCCTTAACACTTAGGAATTCTAATCAACGTTATCTTGTGAAGTGTGTGTTAATTTAAATGCAATATAAAGCAAAGCTCAAGGATATCACAAGATTAAATCCCTAAAAATGAACTCAACCCAATCTTTATCAAATTTTTAAATTAAACACAAATCATTAATCACTTCATTTAATCTCTACAAACAAACCCCCCCAATCAAAATACAATCAACTAAAAACATTTGACTATTAAAAAAGTATCATCGCCGATGATTCGACCCGAGTGATGCTATACACATTAGTAGAGCATAGTAACTTTGACCGGTCGATAGGAAAAAAGTGGTCGTGCTTTCAGATATCATACTTGATTCATTTATGGCTTTATACTACCTATTTAATAATAATTTCTATGTTAAAATAACATTTCAGTTAATAATCGCTTTCTTTATCATACGTGTTTTAACTTGTTCTTCTTGATCATATAACTTATATCATGATTTAATTGATTCTAGAATATAAAACATTATTTATGTATCGTATATATTTAGAATATAATTATGTATAATAGATTTATATATGAAATGGAAGACACCGTTTATGGAGACGGTAGGCCGTACGTACGTATAAATGTTGTTTCCGTTTTCATATAGTATTGAACGAAAGTAAGTGGATGAGATATATGTAAATAAATAAATATATCTATATATTTAAAGTAGAATTATTATTTAATATATTATATACTTATTAATAATATATATTTATAATCATCGTTGAATGGTGAATGTGAATCTCATCGCTTCGTGGAGACGATAAGCTGTACGTACGCACGAGCGATGATATCAATCTATTGATGGTGAAATCGTAAGTAATTAGATGGTATATTATATATAAATAATAATTAACTTATTATATTTATTATTTACATCAATTATACTCATTATTATACCCATTCAAATAATAAAGTGTTGAATAACAAACTACACCACGATGTGGAGATGGTAAGCCGTACGTACACATGTATGGTGAATTTGTCATTCATAAGATAGATAGAATAATGAATATGGTTGTACCATATTAATAATAATATATCAGTATGTATAAGGTACTAGATTTATTATTTTATAATGGAAACAACAAAGAAGGAGTAAGTGGAAGAAGAAAAGAACTTTGAAAGAGGTGATGAAGTAATTACCTCTTCTTCGGGTTCTTCCTTTTGATTTGATCAAAAGGGCTCCTTAGGCTGACTTATGATCAAAGTAAGGCCTCTAGGTTTAAGTGGGGGTTGTTAAGAGAATATTTTACCAGGGGTTGGCCGAGCCAAATGACTTTGGAGGTGTGAAATTAAGAGAAGGGGAAGTACCTTTTTATAAGAGAGGTGAGGGTCACTTTAGGAAAAGCTTGAAATATTATTTTATTATATAGTCATATTCGGTTTATAATGGATACAAAAGGATTTATTTCAAGGATAAGGTGGGGATGGGTGGAAAACCTCTCAACCAATAGGTTTTAGACAAGTTTAGGTCACCATATTAACCTTATCTTTTTAAATTTAACTCTTAGTTAAATAGTTTAGCTTTTACCACATATTCTTGTATTATTATAATAAATGGTTAATAAACTTACTATAGAAATCCAATAAAAATCCAATTGGTTCATTATTGATATATATAATCTTATATAAGTCCTTTGGTTGAACCTTAGATTTTTAGGAATATTATATCAATTAATAATATAGTATTTGTTTTAAAAACTCATTTATGTCAATTTTGACACTATTTAGTATTTGATTTTTGTAAAAGTCACAAAAACTTTATCACTTCGAAAAAAAATTATTTAATAAACTCTAACATGTCATATTAACCTAGAAAATTTGTGGAATACATCAAAAGTCTCAATTTACAATTATATTAATATCTATAATATTAATTATTTTAATCTTTCAATAATAAGGTAATTACTACATCATCATTGTGTCATAAATAAATTTAATTATTTAATGTATAAAAATTATAAATAAAATACCATGATTTATGAAATCTTTTTATATTTATAATGAATATTTATAGTCGAATTTATCTTATGTATAACCATATGTTAAAAATGGTTTAGTTATTAAAGTTTGAATTTAACACTTTTAACTTTTTTTTAAATAAAATAATAATAAATGTCCTAATCTAATACAAGTGGACCAAAAGGATTATATTTTATTACTAAGGATGATTTTGGTCTAAATACACTTATCTAAGAGAATTAGGATATGTTTTAGGGTAATTATAATATCATTTTTTACCTTTAATTACCCTATTTACTTTTAACCGTGGTAAATAAAAGTCAAAAGTTACAATTCACTAAAAATTATTTTCAACTTATTGAACAAAATTTTACTTACTGATATCAACCATGTCTCTCATATTTTTGAAATTTAATTCACAGAAGTGGTAAAATTACATTTTATGCAAATTTTCAAATGCACTTAGAAGGTGGGTAAAAGACGGTAAAAAGTTCAATAAAATTATATATATATATAATATTATTATAAAATGACTCCAATGAATTAAATTGAACATATATAGGTATTATGTATCTATTTTTACCTAAAATAAATTTAAATAAATTAACTAATTATTTAAATAAAAAGTCGGTTTTAAATAATAACATAGCGTTTTCACTATTCATAAAAAATTGAAAGTTTTCAGAAAAATAAAAAAAATTCACCCTAAGATAATTTTATATTATGAATCCAAAAATGAAATATATTTTACAAAATTAAAAACATATGAGTTTCATTAATTAATTTAAAATTAATTCCCGTTGTCAAAACCAGAAAACGGGTTTTTAAGAAGTAAAAACCATCAAAAGTTTGTCATGTGTTTATATACAATTTAAATGTGAAATTACATCCAATGAACTAAATTATATTAAATGATAAAAATATAATCCAATTATACTTTAAAAATACTCAAATTCACAATTTAACACTATAAATTATTTCGATTAAAAAAGTTGTTTTCAATTAAAATTTTGTATTATTCACTATTCATCAAAATATGAAAGTTATCAGAAAAGTACCAAAAATTTATCCAAAATAATTTTTTATGTCCCAATTATAAAAAAGAATTTAATTTCATTAAATTAAATATATAAAAGTGTCAAATATTTGTTTTAAAAAGGGTTCCCCATTAAAATGTGGTAAAATTTCATTTTTAAAAAAATACTTCTTTTATCTGAAAAATTTGAATTTGTTTTTATATTATGTCTAAGAAACGCATAATATGGATTCTAAAATTATATGGAGTATGTAAAATTTAAAATTTAGTTAATACTATTCATAACCGCCTTTTGAACGATTAGTTTGGTAAGTCATGGTGCGCTCAAACTCGGTGTTGCGTGTAGTGTAAGCTATTGAATTACTTTAAATAGATAAAGTACTATAAAATCTTGGGGTGTTACATTAAGATTTTGATATTCATTGGTAGTAAGTTTGATCAAGTTCTCTCAACACCAACCAATGGGTTCCTACCTCTAACAATATCCACCAACCATTGGAATAACTAAACTCTTCAGTATAACCTTTTCTCTGTAGTGGTGTTCTAACACCTCCTCCTCAAAGGAAAATGGAGAGAAGAGAATAAAAGAGAGATAGGATACCTACGTAAAATGCGCGTGTCATAAATGAGGTCCATAAATATCCATTTTATAGGACTCCTTCATTGAATGAGGGAGCCTCCTAGAGTTCTAATGTTTCATACATTATGAAATTGGAAAACCATCTGCCTTTTACCTTGTTTGTCAATCAAATTGTTAAACTCTTTTAACAATCATTATTTCATCTAAACATCATCATATGATGTATCAATTGAAAGGAATATTACCTAAATCCATGTGACATCATATAGTACGATATGGTGTGTCGTAGAGTATGACATACATATAGCAAAAGACTTATGTTTAAGCCTTTAGGGTATATTGTATTTTGCGACATAGAGATGTCGTATGAAGGCTGCTTGGGAATGTCGTAATGCACAAAAAAGTAATCGTAATGTCATGAATCATGTAGAATGATTCATTTGGCACTACTGTAGATAGCCTAAGACAGTGAAACTTTAAGCAGTTAACATTCAAAACACTTACACTTCAGCTATCATTGAAGGTCATGGGAGAGTTGATGTACAAGGGTTACATGAGAAGTAAATGTGTGGGCTTGAGGAGTGTCCTGATAGCCTATATAAAGGAGTTCTGGTCATGGATCTGGTGTTGGTACTGGGGTGGACATCGGAAGCCGACGGGCCAAAGATTTTAAAATTTTTATCACCAGAGTGACATAACTTCGTTGTCTCTGGCGATCTGAGCCCCGATAAAGGTCCAAGAATCTCACATGAATTTATTTAAGCATAAAAATTAACAAATGGTTACCTTTTTCAAATAAAATGCGTGTTCGATAGAAAATCATTGTCGATGATTGTTGTTCAAAGGATCCAAGTCTAAATCCATTTAGATCATTAACACATGATTCAAGAGTCTGCACAAACATTGATCATCAAATTCCAGGTGCTAGTAAGGAGCTTCGACGAATCCTTTGATGTCACGATGATCACCACTACTCTATTTTTTCAATTCGTGAAGATGTTCCTAGACCGAACTCTTGGATGAAGAATTTATCTCTTTAGGATGTGGGTACATGAGGGAGAGGCACTCATCCGTTGTGTGATGAATAGTTAATCACATGGGAGTATCTCTTCCTTATATAGTGAAATATATATTGTAGCATCTCTCGATCTGACACTCTATCACATGGAAAAATCAGGTTGGTTATGAGACCTCAAACGTGTCTCCCTATATGCCAGAGGGTTCCAAATAGAAGTGTGGGTGTGATATGTATAGTGGGGAGACTACACCCCCTGGTATAGAGTACAATACAACAAAATAATCCAAAATAAAAAATATCATAGTAATGAAAACATATCAGAAATAACATTTCATATAAGTGGAAAGAAAAAAGGAAGAACCAAATAATTCAAATAATAAACCATTTAATGAGAGACTGAGATATTTATAAATGTAAAACTAAAAACAATACAAATAAATAAATCAATTGACACAAAATAATCCTAAAAGTCTCTGGTATTGAATCCCATGTCGGACCCATCTCTAAACTTCACCCCATTTAGCAAGAAATAAATCAACAACAAGGCCCCTTGCCCTTGTCCAAACCTACATCTATGTAATCTGTTTGAGTACCAAACGAAAACCTGAATAAGGTGTGAGTATAAATCAGTAGGTTGACACCACTGTGGCTAAATATAACCAGTATGATAATAAGTGCATGAAATAATACGATTAACAGATGTATTAATTAACCAATTAATACAAATACATATATCAACCTATTTTGGCACCATGCAAGAATGTATATGATCATGTAACACAATCGTGCCAACCAATAACTATATATTCACAGCAAAATCACACCAATAACCATACACGTGTCATAATCACACAAATCTGGGTCAAGCCCGCTATATAAGCATTTCAGCATGGAACTTGGAAGAGACCACTCAATATAAGCATTACAACATGAGACTAAGCAAAGCCCAATCAATATAAGCATTACAACATGGTACTGGGAAAAACCCGTTCAATATAAGCATTACAACATGGGACTGGGCAAAACCCTCTCAATATAAGCATTACAACATGCGACTGGGCAGAGCCTTCTCAATATGAGAATCACAACATGGGACTGGGAAGAGCCTACTCAATATAAGCATTACAGCACAAGACTCGGTAAAGCTCAATCAATATAAACATTATAGCATGTCAACATAATAAGTCATAATAATAAGGATATCAAAATATCACATCATAAGCCTCAATGGTTAATTATGAAAATTACCATTTTTCTTTCCAATTATATTTTCATTTATATCTCAAATAATCAACAGTCGTATCAATAATCAATAAGCTGTTACATAGGGATTTTATATCAAGCAATAACCTAAGGTCTCATGTCATGCTAAACACACTTTAAGACATTATACAATTCAATTTTAATCAAGGGTTTTCTCACCCAACAGATAACCAAAATCTAGGTCATAGTTAGTTGGATCCAAAAGTTATCCAAGGAATAATCCAATCCATTATATAAATCAATTAATGCACACATAATGTTGGTGCAATCACAATATTGCACATACTTTACAATTATCAAACCATAGGATTAAGGTTTAGACCCCCCGGAAGAAGGTGCAACAGATCGAAAGAAGAACCTAGATCAAACCAGGTCAAGATCAACACAATTCCACAGCAAAGATCAAAAGAAAACACCTCTTAAAAAGAAGAATGAATAAAGGGGAAGAAAAACAAAGCAAAGAGACCTACTAGGGATCAAACACCAAACCACGACATCTAGATGTGATGAAATCACCTTAGAATCATTAGGAGTTGCTTAGGGATTCATAGGAAGGTCTGCAACAAAGGAATGAAAAATAAATCACCCACACCACCCACTTAAAACCACTATTTATGATAAATACATGGCGTGTAATCTAATTAAATTTCATGTATTTCTTTTTAATGGGATACACTGAAAAACCCATCATCTTAGATAAATATTTAAAACCATTGATATTTACAAGACATGAATTAGGTTCATGATGTGTAACCACTTCACGTCATGAACTAGTTTATGACATGTGGCTGGTGGTAGTTACACATCGTGTAACATGCACACGATGTGTAAATGATTTGAAAATAGTTTTCAACCCAGTTTCAACATAAGGACCTGAACCACCTCCAAAGCCTTCCAAATCATGGGAAAACCCTCGTAAACCCATATAACACATTTATACTCAGACTCTATTAATTAAAAAAGATACATTCTTGAACTTTAGGTCATTTTCACCAACAAAGGATATCTGTCTCCGAATAAGAATCTGCCACCAAGGTCTAATGAAAAACTCAAAGAGGGATGTATCTGAAAAAATATGGGATCTTACAAACTCCCTACCATATAACAAATCATCCTTGAGATGATCCAAGAATCACTATGGGGTCTTGATGAACAAGTTTATCCACTGTGCTCGTATATCAAACTCCCTCTTCCAAGTATCCTCCTGAACATGCCCATGTTGCCACTACACTTGAACTATAGGTATAACTCTTCCTCAAAGATAATTCTTACTATGATCCACAATTCATATTATATGCTCCTAAAAGGACACATCAACATAAAGATCAACATCCTTGACGCCCACCACATGAGAATGGTCATGATAATATCTCTGAAGCTGTGACATGTGAAACACATCGTGCATGGCACTGTAGAGTTTTTGAAGGGCTAATCGGTACACCACCAGACCGACCCTATCCACTATCTAAAATGGCCTGATAAGCCTAGGTTCTAGATTTACCTGTTTCTTGATACAACGTTGCCCCAACCTAGGCGAAACCCATAGGAAAACACGATGACCAATCTCGAACTCTAGAGGCCTTCTCTAGTGGTCACTGTACAATTCCTACATGCTCTACACGGTCACCAATGACCTCTGGATCAACTGAGCTTGCTCAAATGTCTCATGCATGAGACTAATCCCCACAAGTGTTGACTCACCTACCTCCATCCAAAAAAGAGGAGAAAGACATGAACTGCCATACAAAGCCTCAAAAGGTGTCACCTGGATCGATTCCTGGACTATATTATTATATAAAAACTCAATGAGTGACATATATTTCTCCCATGAACCACAAAAATCCAAAACAATGGCTCGTAACATATCCTCTAGAACCTAAATAGTCTTCTTAGATTGACCATTAGTCTGATGATGATAGACTATTCTCAAAGGAACCTATGATACCTAAGCTTTCTAAAGACCCTTACAGAACCATTACATGAAATGAGGATCTCTATCTGAAATGATACTCCTCAAAACACCGTGCATCCAAACTATTTTTCACATGTATAGACTACTTAGATCATTAACTGTGAAGGTATCCCTAATAGGGAAAAAGTGTGGTACCTTCATCAGTCAATCCATGATCACCCATACTGAATCATTCTTACAGGTTGTCCTGGGTAATCCTGTCATAAAATCCATAGTGACATCATCCCATTTTCACTCTGGAATGGGAAAAGGTTACAATAACCCAGCTAGCCTCTGATGCTCAGCTTTCACCTGCTAATAGGTGACACATCTTTCCACAAAGCCTGCTACCTCATTCTTCATTCCTAACCACCAGTACTGTTTACTGAGATCGCAATACATCTTTATCAAACAAGGATGTACCGCCCATCTAGAATCATGAAACTCTCTCATCATCTCCTCACACAAACCTGTAGGAACCTATAATCAACTACATAAAATAAAAGAATTGTCGCTACCAAGAGACCATCCCGATGGAGTCTCCCCACCATATAATCTATCTCTCAAAACTAATTCCTTCAGATTATATAGTTACTCTATCTTGATCCGGTCCAAAAACACATGTATAACAAATGTAGATATTAGAGCTACTCATCCATGAGACTCCTGAACATCTAGATGCATGTTTGTAAAGAGTGTCATAATCTGCCATTCATTTTAAGAATTCTGCAATGTCTTTATCTACATCTTCTATATAAAAACATTGATAACAAAATTTCCTTTTCCTGATATATAATCCAACTTGGAGTCGAAAGACTACAGATACTCGACCCACATCCTCTGCTTAAGGTTCAAGTCCTGCTAAGAAAAGATGTACCTGAGGCTCTTATGGTATCTTTACACCATAATCCTCTCACCCAAAAGATAGTGTCTCCAACATCTCAAGGCATAAACCACCATGGATAACTCCAGATCGTGAGTAGGGTAATTCCTCTCATGCGTTCTCAACTGTCAGGATATATAAACAACCACTCGATCCTCCTGCATTGGAACTGCTCCAAGTCCAACTCCGGAAGAATCACAGTACACAGTATATGATTTACCCGAAATAGGTAAAGTGAAGATAGGTGTTGAGGTCAACTTGACTTTCAGGTCCTAAAAATATCTCTTGTAAGCATCCGACCAAACAAGCTTAACTCCATTCTTGGTTAGCCCTGACATCGGTGCTTCCAAATGGAGAAGTCCTGGATAAAAATCCAGTAATAACCTGCTAAACCCAAAAAAATCTGAATCTCAAATACATTCTTGGGTCTCTCCCAAGATACCGTGAATGAAACTTTTTATGGTTTATCTCACACTTCTTCCTGTAAGATGACATGTTCCAAGAAGTGCACATTGTCAATCCATAAACCACATTTGGTTAGCTTGGCGTAAAGTTAATGCTCTCTCAATGTACTCAAGATGATTTCAATATGTTTGGAATGACCATCTATTGATTGGGATTACACTAAGATATTGTTGAAAAAACCACCATAATATGGTATAGAAAAGTATGAAAGGTTCGATTCATCAAGGCGATGAATACTCTTGGTTCATTTTTCAAACCAAACAACAGCACTATGAACTCATACAGGTCATACCTGCTCCTAAAAGCAGTCTAAGGTATGTATGAAGGTCTCACCCTCAACTGGTGGTATCTATATCTCAAATAAATCTTGGAGAAGATATAAACACCTCTCATCTAGTCAAACAGGTCATCAATGCGTGGAAGGGGATATCGATTCTTGACCGTCATTTGGTTCAATCTCCAATATTCCACACACAAGTTCAAGGTACTATCAGCCATTTTGGAGAAAAGAAATGAAGAAAACAATGGAGACGCACTAGGATGTATGAAACCTTTAGCTTCCAGATCTTACATCTGAACTTTCAACTCCCAAAGATCTACTGGTTCCATTCTATTGGGAAATATAAAAACTGGCTCTACTCAAAGAACCAACTCGATCATGAACTCGATCTCCCACTCATGTAGTAGGTCATAGAACTCATCTGGAAAGACATCTTGAAAACGGTCCACCACTGGAGGAAAAAATCATACTAAATTCCACCATAATTTAAAATAAGACTTGCTATCTAGGCCGTGAGAAAATCCAATCTACACCGAATTGGTCCTGCATGACCAGCCCGAAGATCCCACTCACACTAGTGAGAATAACTACCTTCTTTTAGACAAATAAAGGTAAATCTCATCCAGTAACAGTCGATATGATCCCAGTATAGAACTAACCAATCCATACCAAGAATTAAATCAAAAATTTTCATTTCCAGAACAAAAGGTTCCCATAAGAAACAGTAACCACCAATCTCTAGAGAACATGTCTTGAAACATTTGATATTCTCTGACCGCACTCCCAATTGTGTATCTATAATCAAAGAACCATCCAAACATTAAAAATCCAAGACCAAACCGTTTTTAAAAATAGTAGATTAAAAGAAATGCGATGAACCTATATCAAAACAAAATTCAAGGGTAGATGATACAATAATCGTACCTCTTATAGTAGACGACCATGCATCCACATTATATAGAGTAACTTGAATAATGTGCAACTGGATTTCCCCTTTTCCCTGGGCTCTAGTCTAGATTCCCTGATCCATCCCCTCTATCTAGAACTATCACTCCTATGCTGGGGTACCATGTCCCCTACCTCAACCTAAACATCAAGTAGAAATATAGCTATCAGTCTACTGAGGTGTAGCTGAGTCCTTCCCAGACTTTTGTACTTGTCCCAGTCCCTTTCCACTACTCTACTGTCACATTCCCCTACAAAACCTCTATAGGTTGCCCATACTTCCACAAGCATGACACTACAAAGTGGGGTATGGACACTGAGGTCATTTTTGGACCAAATTGCCACACTGAAAGTACTGCAACAAAACACGGTCCTAAGACGGATACCCACTGCCCTGACTACTTTGTTTGATTTTACCTTGGTGAAAACTATTATAGTGACGCCTCTTTCCATTAGAATAAGAGTTCCCAGTTTTCCCTACTGAAACTGTTCATTCGATGCTTGGGGCCTCTCTCAGATCCCCTTTTGTGACGAGTGCCTGATTCATCACTTCTGAAAAGCTACTTAGATGAAAAACGTTCACCTATGACCTAATATCATATCGAATCTCGTTCTAAAAGTGTCTCGACCTGGAGATCTCATTAGAAACTAAACATGGCACAAAGAACCATAAGTCGTCAAAATGTTCAACGTAGTCCATCACTAAAATTCCCTCCTGTGTTAGATGCATGAACTCATGAGCCTCCACATCCGTCAAAGTCTCTAGATAGAAGTGGATCAAGAACTTCACCTTGAAGTCCTTCTAAGATAACTCCTTCTATTTCCCAGTTTGATCTAAAATATCCCACCAATGCTTGACTGGTCCACAGAGTATATAAGTAACAAGCTTCACCCTCTTATATGTGGGTGTCTCAAGATTATATAAGATCATATGAACTGACTCGATCCAAAACTCGACTACCCAGGGGTCTCCCTCCCTAGTGAACATAGGTGGATGCTGTAGCCAGAACTCTCTTGTCAGCTTAGACATTGAAGGCATGGTGTGAACAGTCTCCCTTTCCATGGATCACATGGCCCTCAGGAAGCTGTCATGAAGCTAAACATCCATATAATCTTTAGGAGCTACATGAAGCTCCACTTCAGCCATGTTAGGAGTGTGTTGATTGCTACTCTCATAATGCTCAACTTAAAGATGAGGAGGATAAATTTTCTCTACTATACAAACACACTCCTTAAAAATATAGCTATAACAACAAGGACAACCTCAATAAGCGACAAAAACAGAGAACCACCGCTCCTGGTCTCTCTCTAAACATGGTTTACATGTGTTTTAGCATTAAATATCAGTTCATTTCATTCCATTTATCAAATATATCTGGTATATCATAACTCTTTGTTGGGAAGAGGTGGGAGAATCTTATTTTGTGGGACTGAGTTTAGTTCAGGAGACGTCTATGAGGATTCAGGATATATGTCGACGTATAATTACAACACAGAGTCGACAAAAATCTTATTTGGATAACCAACATCATACTTTGGAGTTTTCTATAGGTGACTGGGTTTTCTTGAAAGTTTCTCCTCTATTGGGCCACCGTTATCTTGGAAAATAGGGAAATTTGGCTTCAAGATGTGTGGGACTATTTGAGGTCGTTGAGTGGCTTAGTCAAGTGGCTTATCAGTTAGAATTGTTAGATCAGTTGACATGAATTCATGATCTTTTCCACATATCATATCTTAGAAAATATCATCTTGATCCCTCTCATGTTCTAAGTTGGGAAGAGATTGAGTTAGAGCCATATGTTTCCATTGTTGAGTGGCCAGTTGAGATCATTAACTCTCAAGTGAAAGTCTTGCATGGGAAGTCTATTTTGTTGGTCAGAGTTTTATGGTGGTATAGATCAGATTCTTATGAGATTTGAGAGCACGAATCATTAATGAGGGAGTAGTGTCATCACCTCTTTATTTTAATACATTCTTAGAGATGACTTCTTGGGGACTAAAAGTCTTATGGTGGGGAGTTTGTAACATCTCATTACCCACTTTCAGGTAATCCCCTGTGCATTTCATTTTTTTCCCTTTAATTGAGTGTGACTTGGGACTCCTGAGGATGAAGAACATTTTATGAGAAAAATTAATTTAATTTTGATGATAAATGATTGTTTGAATTAATATAATTTGGGTATAAATGTGTTAATGGATTTATGGGGTTCTCCTCGAGTTTGAAGGATGCCTGAGATGGTTTTGGAGTTTTTGTTGTACTTTGGGCGATTATACAATGTGTAAAGGGGTTACATGGAATATACTTGGCTTCCAAACAAAATTCATGAAATGTGTTCACAACATGAAAGTATTACACACCATTTAATGGTTACACAACATGTAATGTTAAAAGATTGGTTTTACATAAAAAGGCGATGAGTTTTTTGATGTATGTGATCATAATGGATTGAACGACATGTAAAGGGATTGCATGCCGTGTAATTGTTGTGATCGGGGATTTTAGCTCACTGTACGAATGATGTTTCATTTCATTCTCCCAAATATTTTTTGGCTCTCAACCTAGAAGGCGTCTTCGACAATTTTGAGAGTCTTCGTTCAATTTGAATTGATTCATTCGACATTTGATCATTATTGCGGTTGGTTATCATCTATAGAGGTGAATAGGACTTTATATTTCTTCATTTATTTGATCGTGATAACATTATGGCATTGCGTTATTGGATCTGTTGATCCGTAATGATGATTACTTATGTTTCCTTATAGATCTGTGGTGCAATCTTATTCAAGGGACTATTTCCTTTGTAGGTTGTGTTGTGGTGGGTATGCGTTCTTGAGGTATGTGTCCTTTTATCCCCTCCTCAAACCCTTTCGTTGAATTGAATCAATTTTAAGATGTTTATATTGATTATAGGGTCTTTTTTTCATTACTTCATTGTTCTTTTTGGTGGATCATTTTTGGGTGTGTGCGACCCTGAGTTCTGAGGTATGTGGTTCCATTTCTAGCCTATGTTAGCGAACTACATTTCTCTTATTTCTATAAATTTTTTTATTAAATGAAATATAATTATATGACTTATTGTTTTTATGTGTGGAACTGGGTTTTTATTAAATATGGTTTTCCCTAGGTTTTGGGTAAATGGAAAGGGTTTTTAAAGGATTGTGAAATGGGTTTATGAAATGGTTTTCAAAGAATGATTTGATGAAAATGGTTTGATGAACTAGTTTGGAAAATAGAGCACATGGTAATCCTTGGGTACTTAGGTGGAAGGTGGTATTTTCCACTATCAGGGAATTTGCTCATGGGGCTTATCTCTGCTCTCTAGGCCTGTTTTTCTAGGGACTTGTTAGAATTTGGGGGGGGGGGTTCACTTTATAGGGTGTTCCTATGCCCTCTATACCTAATGCATATGTCTAGTGGCTTGATGCGCACATGATTGTCTATGTTAGGTATGAGTGTCCTAGCTATCCCAACTTAGTGTGATCCCTGGTGTGTTGTTGTCTGTGCTTCTTGCCTGATTTGATCTACTTTTGGTTTGTACTGTTTTGTTGTACTGCCATGGATTTGATATGATATGTGATGCATGCTTTGTTTTGAAATGATATATCTACTGAGATATTTATTTATGAAATGATTTGAAACTGATTTACCTTATTTATTTAGAAATGTTGAAAAAGGATAAATTAAATTATTTTTCCATGATTTTGATATAAAAATTATTAAACTATTATCATGCATTTTTTTCTTTAAAGTTGGGTATTCTTGGATTATTGTTTAGAGAATTGATATGAAAAACCTGGGTGAGACCCTACTAAGCCTATTAGCTCACACCCTGTTCACTTCTTCATTGGTGTGTGGACTTGGTTATATCTTTTGAAGTAGAGAAATGCAAGGCACCACAGTGAGGCGGAAAGGTTTTTTGTCAGCTGGGATGGGTATTTGTTGGTGAAATGGTGGGGGTTTGATCACACTATCACATGGAGTAGTTGGTTTCTTTTTTTTGGTAGTCCTTTGTGGTTGGACTTGTACTTGGAGATTGTTTCTACTCTTGAGTTGTTTGGTTTTTGCTTTTTTCCTTTCAGTTGTGGAGTATATTTTTCTTTTGTTGTTGTCTCTTTATATATATGTGTTCCATGTCATTGCTTTAGGTTGGGAGAAATCGTTCACTCTAGTTGTTGTTCGATGACCGAGTGCTAGTCACCATCCCATGGGGATCGGGAATGCCCTTTGGGTATGTGGTTATCAGGTCAGGTACCGGTTTGAGAGGGTATTCGGGTTGGTTAATTACATCATCGATCCTTAGAAGAGGGTAACAATTATTGACCATTACCTAATTCAGCCTATGGTAGTCTATACAAAACCTCATTCTACAGTCCGACTTCTTGGAGAACAACACTAGAGAACCCCATGACGATACACTAGGTTGAATGAAACCCCTCTACATCAAATCATCCACCCGCAACCTCAAATCACGCAACTCTGTGGGTGTCATCCAATAGGTATCCATCAAAATCAAAGACACACCCGATTGAAACTCTACCTCAAAATTGATGTCACATTGAGGAGTTTGTGTCATAAACTCCTTTGGGAAAATATCTAGGAACACCTCCACAACCCTAGGGAATCCCCAACCTAAGATTATACTAATAGATCCTCCAATTGAGACAAAAGAGGCTTTACTTTCTTACCACCTAACCAATAACCTTTCTCACCAACGAACACCATTAGCTATCCATTTACATAAAAAAGAGACTCTCCTCTAGAAGCATTAGATGACTGCGCATAGGGAATACAACCAATCCCTACCAAGGATAACATCGTATGGTTGTATATACAATAAGAAGAATCCCACACAGACTTGTACAACCCCATCACTAGTCTAAATTTCTAAAACACATCAAACAAGGAAGCCTGACCTCCAAATGGCGTAGATAACACCAAGGGAACTGGAAGCCTCTCAACATCTTGTCCCAACATATGGAACAAAGTAGGAACAACAAAGGTGTGTGGGTCTCTTGAATCAAACAAAGAACACACAAGGGTAGACAATAAACCAATCATACCTCGAACAACTATCGTCTCTACTGGTGTTGTTGCCTCTAACACATGCATCTGACCACACACATCTCCTCTAACTCTCAGCTTATGACCTCCACGGCTACACTCTAGCCTAGGTCCCTGTGGATGGGGACCATCATGAGGCTTCCCTATGCCAACTCCTCCTACTTTCGGCTACTGAACAATAACCAGTGGTCACTGCTACTAGAACTATCTCAGATGCAACTGTTACTACTAAAAAGGGGCTTGACATCCCATCTGAAATTGTTCTCCTTGGGCGAACGAATAATGAGTCTGGAGGTGCCCATATCACTCACAAATATGGAACACAAACAAAAAACCCCCAAAAGGAACTCAAAAACCACCTACCCCCGATGGTTGGGAAAGAAACTACCGTGGATAGATCCACACTGAATGGAACACTGACTGCTTGAACACCTATAACCCACTGCCTGAAGCTCTGATCCTCAAAACACTATGTTGGCACTATGTAGAGGTTCAAATCCCAATGAAAGCACCCAATCGATAACCTTAGCCTTCTTCTACACCTCTAGATACACCGGGATCACAAATGGTGTGATTTCATACCTGATCATTGGGCACAAACACTACAAAAAGGGTAAGTAGCAGCAGTTTTTTTATGAACTAGCGGTGGTTAAAACCACCGTCTCATCCTTTAGTGTTGGTTATTAAAACCACCATGTATTACACAGTCTCTAGTCATTTTATGGCGTTTTTTTTATAATTTAGTGGTGGTTTTGTTAAATTTAATTTTTAGAGAATTTATCAGTGGTTATTTGTTTATTTGGTGACATTTTTTTTATTTAAAAAAATATCCAGGGAAATATAAATAAAATAAAAGAAATCATTGTGGAACATGTTATCAGTAGTTAATTGTAACCTCTGCTAAACATTTTTTATTTAATGTATTTAGTGGAAGTTACATAAAACTACCACTAAATTAGATTCCTTAAAAAAAATTAATAAAAAACTATAAATATAAAAAAACTAACAAATAATAAACTAAAATGTAAATATATGATAAACACATCATACATATATCATACATAAAAACATCTATTCATCATAAACTCAATCTAAGTCAACCCAATATACACATACAATATGTCCAACAACAACCAATGCCCAATATACAACCATGTCATGACCTCTACTACATCTATATGCCTCCACATCATGTTTTCAACTAAAACTGACCGTGCCATCTCACCAACTGTAACAAAAGGTAAACAAAATTTAAACTACACAAAATAAATCAGAATTATAGTAGAATAATAGATAAAATTTTAACATACCATAGAAACTAATAAACCTCACAACTGCCTTATGAATAATGTCTTGGATCAGAATGGTCTAACTCATATCTACTATTGGCATCTGTCACCTACAATGAAAACTAGAACATTTAAGAAAAGAAATAAAAAAGAAAAAAGATACCAAATATTCAGAACGTTGCACATAAAATTTGTTATTTGGATAACCAAACAGAAGAAATTTTAACATAAAACAAATAATATATAATTAAAAAACTTTGAAAACATAAATATACCTATTTAAGATAAGATTCAATAGTTGAAACTGAAAAGGGATGAGTAAATATTCTAATTTACTTTTAAAGCGACGTGCAATGTGCTTGAAATTTACTTAATAAACAAATTTTAAAGATTTTGATATCACACCATGTACTATATTTCAAAAACAACTCAAAAGTTGTTTTTCCATGATTTCATATCAATCTGAGGTCATTTACTATACTTTTAACCATTTCACGCACATTTTAGTGTTTTAAAACACTAAAAACGTATTTATGGGCATAAAAAGAAAACCATAATTTGGAATAAAGCACTGTCAGTTCTTACATTTCACAATTAAATGTATGGTTTTTTCCCATGATTTTAGGGAAATCTAAGGTCGTTTTCCTTGTTTTGACCCCCAACACTTGTTTTTAAAGGCTTTTGTACCTTTCAGAAGTGTATAACGAGTAATTACAACCACACCACACATAGAATTGATGTGTTGTCTAAGAGTACACATAAAAAACAACTCATAAGTGGTTTTCCCATGATTTAAAATCAATCTGAGGTCGTTTTATATGGTTTTGACCGTTCCATGAACATTTTAGTGTTTTAAAACACTAAGAACGCGTTTACGACCATAATGGGAAAACTGTAATTTGGAATGACATGTAATCGGTTCCTAAATTTCACAATTAAATATATGGTTGTTTTCTTATGATTTCAGGGCAATATAACATCTTTTTCCTGGTTTTGACCCCCCGATACTTGTTTTTAAAGGATTTTGTACCTTTCAGAAGTATATACTAAGTAATTTTGATCACAACACATGTTGGATTGACGTGTTGTATATTTTTTACATGTCAAAAACAATTCATCAGTGAATTTACCATGATTTCACATCAATATGAGGTCTTTTGATATGGTTTTGAACCTTCCATACACGTTTTAGTGTTTTAAAACACTAAAAACATGTTTATAACCATAACAGTTAAACCGTAATTCGGAATGACTCTCTGTCAGTTCCCACATTCCAAATTAAATATATGGTCATTTTATCATGATCTCAAGGCAATACTACATAATATTTCTGGTTTTAACCCTCTGACACTTGTTTTTAAAGGCTTTTTACCTTTCAGAAATGTATACTAGGTAATTCCGACCACACCGCACGCTGAATTGACGTGTTATTTATGTGTACACATCAAAAACAACTCAGTGGTGGTTGTACCATGATTAAACATAAATTTGAGGTCATTTTATATGATTTTTATCATTCCATGCACGTTTTAGTGTTTTAAAACACTAAAAATGCATTTACATCCATAACAAGAAAACTGTAATTTAGATTGAAATTTCATCAGTTCCTACATTTCATAATTAAATATACAATCTTTTCCCCATGATTTCAAGGTAATCCGACATTTTTTTTCTTAGTTTTGACCCCCCAACACTTGTTTTTAAAGGCTTTTATACCTTTCAAAAGTGTATGCCGAGTAATTCTGACCACACTGCACATCAGATTGATGTGTTTTCTGCATGTACACATCAAAAACAACTCAGTAATGGTTTCCCATGATTTCACATCAATATGAGTTCGTTTTCTATGGTTTTAAACATTCCATGCATGTTTTAGTGTTTTAAAACACTAAAAATGCATTTACAGACATAACAGGAAAACTATAATTCATAATGACTAGGATCTATAAAAGATGATTGTAGTAGTAGCGTTCTTAGAGATGCTGATCGGTTAGGATCCTATTTTTTTTGTTATCGGAATTTCTATATTTCAAATGGTTAAGGACCATATTGTTACAAAGTTATATTGTATAAAATTGATTAAAATTATTGGAAAAGTTTTTGTTCAAAAAATGAATGTTTTTTATAAACCATTTTTAATGTAGTTTTGATGGATTCTCATGGAGTTTTTATTTATAACAAAGAATATTTAAAGAACCTTATTGCTTATGAGAAACTGTTAAATATTAAATAAAATGGGTGAATCATATAGTATGAATCACTATTATATTTTAATATATTATTTGAATATTATATATATCAAACATAACATTATAGTCATAATTGAATCCTATGGTATTTATTAGAGTCATATATCATATCATACAATAAATTTTGATATAGTTTATGTAATATAATGTCACAATTCATATTTCCATATTGGTTATTATTCCAATATTAATAATTATAATGATTCATATAATCATTGATAATAAATATATAATCATAATAATGTTCATAAATTATTATATAAAAACATCCATAAATTTTGATAACTAAAAATTAGATGTATCTCTTAGGAAATGTTATTTAATGAATTAATGAAAAATAAAGAATGTGATCCATATATGTTTGTGGTAGTGTTAAAGAACCAATACTAGATTATTCTATCTTCGTACCTCTTCCTTATTAATGTTCAATGATAGGGTGATAAAACAATTTTTTTTGATATATCAATCCTGACATATTATATGTATATTATAGTGACTGATATAAACAAGTTAGTGGTAAGAGAAAAAGAACTATTTCTTAGTGATCATCATCAAGTATACTTTATCGATATAGATCAAAAAGTACTTGTGGTACACATAGTTATTTTACTTTATTTGCATTTGTTTTTTATTTTTTTATGATAGATTCATATTTAAAAGGGTTCCATCCACAATTTATGAGAATATGATCATCTCAACAAACCCATTTGAACTAATTCATGTTATAATTAACAATAAAATTTTGAAACCCTTTTAATATGGATTATAAAATGATGTTTATGTCTTGGTTGACACTGAGCATTGATCATAGTCTCTCCAAGTAATTTATATACAAAATAATTATGGTTATATGAATTTGTATGAAATAACCCAAAATCCTCATACACCAAAACAGTACCATTGATACTCTATATCCTTATATCTATCTATATTTATATATAAGATATTCTTATTGTTTATGAACTCAAAATCATCTATATTCACATATTGAATTCAAATATTTTGATTCACAAAAACTAACATTATTATATATATATAAATTAAAAAATAATTCTTATTTATAATATATGTATCTATCTATTCATAACAAAATTTATTAGTAAGACCACTCTCAGAAAGTTATTTAATCAACAAGAAATTTCTATTAGATTGTGTATTCACTCTAAGAGGGGTAGGGTGAATCTATGGGATTATTTTTACATATTTCAACTCAATTTTCAATTTATCTTTATGATATTTGAACTTCTATCCTATTTATGGTGTATGTAACTATTTATGAATTCTTAACATAGCTGACCACATTAAAAAAATAAACTAGTGATAGTAGCTTGTAATATTTTTTTAAGGAGCAAGCCTAATGTGGGAATATACACTATATTGTTTTTAGGATGAGTTTTATATAAAAACTTATCTATAATAAATTATATTGTATACAAATTCAAGATACCGTATCATACATAAAACTATAATTACAAGGGGTGGGATGGTATCATACACTATAATGCTACTCAATAATAGATTTAGGGTGAGGATAATGCAACCTTTAAGGGTGTCTACATTATCACCGAGGAGGGGATCCAAGCTAGGAAGAAGGATTTCAGAGGGTGGGTTCACGTTGCCGCCAAAGAGGGGAACAGAGCTGGGGTGAGGGAGGTCGAAGGTGGGGGGGTTGTAGTGAAGAGGTCAGAGAGGGGAGGGTTTCAGGATTGAGGTCACCACCAGGGAGAGAAGAGGAGGAGGGGTGGGAGGAAAGGGGGTCACAGACTTGGGGTCGCCACTGGGGAGAGGGGAGGAGGAGGTTGGGGGAGGTGGGTGGGTGGGGGGGGGGAGAATTCGGGGTCACACAGAGGGAGCAGGGGAGGGTTAGGGATTAGGTTTTTTAAAAAATGTTTAGCAGTAGTTTAATTTAAACCACCATTAATTGAAAAATAAAAAAATATAGCAGTGGTTTTATGAAACCGCCACTATATTGTATATTTTTTTCAGATTTATTTCATGGAAGTTACTAGAACTACTGCGAATAAACCATCGCTAACCAACATTTTTTTGTAGTGAAATCCTCCTCAAGAAACCATGCTCTAATATCCTCATTTGGAAAACATCTAGAGTAAAGTGTAGGATGTCCTTGAACCCGATCTCAAGCTCTTGAATGCTCATCCTCCCCTGCCGAAGGGAGAACAAATCCTGACTCTTGGATTCCCTTAGTGTCGATGTCATAAACTCTACTCGGAACTCTATCTGAAACTTGGGCCACAACACATATGACTCCTTGTGGTCACCAAGAAACAACATCCACCATTGATGCGCAACTCCCCGCATTTAACTAACTGCTAGTGACACCCAAAACTCATATTGTGCTCGAATCAGACTAAAAGTGATCTCAAGATCCTCTATACAACACTCCATATCTAGATTTGAGACACTTCCCTCATAATTATCCAAACTCTTACACTGAAAAGAACACAAAGCCTGTTGCCATGCCTCATCCTCCTTTATCGGGTCAGCCCTCCGATGATCAACCAGATCAACCTGCTGAACCTCAACTGCCTGAAAAACTAGTAGATGACGAAAAAAAGACATTTTTTATAACTATGAGAACATCCTAAGCTTAGTATCATGTAATTTTATCAAATATTATTTAGTTAATTCATTTTATTTTTCCAAAACACCCAATTCAAATATTAACACAAACACAAGTTATCATGATGCATGTAGCATTCCTATGTATCTGCCTTGCAAACATGTCCACCTCACTTGATCATTCAAAAAGATCAGAGTCCTTTCACTGGATCACGGAGGGGGGGGGGGGGGATAAAAAATCCCATTTCTGAACTAGCCTCTCTAGCCTAAATCATGCACCAAGGACAATTGACACTCCTGCCATACCAACCCATGTAATCCTCACTATGTCTAACTTTTAACTTTATCCTATATTGCAACCATAACCTATGATACCACTCTACCAAGACCTCCTCCCACCAAAGATGACTCAATGAAAGGAGAGATATAATGACCCCTAGTCCCACCTTCAATAAGCCCCGAGTTGCTGACTATAACCAAGGGTATAAAAATATCACAATATGTGAGACATTACCCTCTAAAAATAAAACAGGATTGGGAGATAGGATAAAAAATCACAAAAAAACTCTAAAAGATAACATAAAGTTAAACCAAAAACCATAAAAAATGCATGAATAAATAAAAATGATACATATAAAGGTCCCCGAAGTAAAAATCAAAAAGAAAAGTCTACGGTAGCGACTCAACAACAACTCCAAACCAACTAGTAATGTCCAGATTAGTCCCTAAAGTACTCCTAGAAACCTGGAAACAATTTATATATGTAGGGTGAACATAAAAAGTATACTCAGTAGTTTCATAACAAAGGCCTCAAGTGCACATGTGAAAAGATCATGCTAATGTGCCAGTGAACAAACAATAGAACCAAAAAGTACCCATACAGGTTATCTAACCAAACCCAACCTCACCACGGCTCACTCACCAAATCATGCATCTAATATAATAATATAACATCAAGATCATAACAAATAAAGGTGTCTCGCTGCCTCTTCCCCACTGATTTTCTTCTCTCATGCCCCAACGTCGAACATACTATGCTTCTATCCCTTCCACTCATATCACATCACATCAAAAAACTAGAGCAATAGGGTATCATGAATGTGAATGACATCAAACTCATGTCATCCTTCTACCACACATGACCCCCACCATATATCACATCACATCACACCAAATCTCGCCCACAAACACCTCGGTCAATACATCCCATCCCATCTGAAGACACTTGGTCCAACACATCATATCTCTCCCAAAAACACATGAGCCACACATCACTATTGAAGAAAGAGCAGGGAAGGGGGTAACCAACCATCCATATCACTACAATCCAAAATGTTGGGGAAAACACACAGAACTCAACACCTCTAATCATTGGTAAAGTTATCCAACTTAGGTGGGGTGGATATAAAATAACATAAAAATACATGATTTAGAGATAACACACAATAAACAACTTAAGGATTCACATCAACAACACTAGAAGACACCACATCACCACCACGTACAACACATCAACCATATCAAACACTTCCACCAATATATGAAACACACCACGCAATCCACACAACATTACACTTTATTCTTATAGGTTTCACCACTTTTATTCATTAAGTCATTTATCGCACATCACATTCCATCCCATTACATGAAATTATCAACCCATTCACTTATTCATTTTATTCATCATTGTAATTTAATCCACTTTTATCTGAGAAACTAACACAACCACACCACACAATCACCACAACACACATCAACCATCACATAACCACACATCCTCCATCATTGTCATGTCACATCACCCAAGCCATCTCACAACACAACCACACATCTCATCCATTGAACAACCACAACCAACTTTTACCACAACCACTGTGCCACAATCACTATGCCACAAAATGTGTGCCAAAACCACTGTGCCACAACATCCGTGCCATAACCACTGTGCCACAACCTCTATGCCACATCACATCCAGGTCAACCAACCACCACGCCACTGCCCCACATACTCAAAAACCCATTCAGTCACAAACATCACCACACAACAACCCAAACCACACAAAGCATCACAAAAAGTACATCCACACACAATAAAAACACATTCTGACTTCACATTTATTCAAGGGTTTTATCACATTACTTCTTTATATTAGCATGGGCATTATCACAAAAACCAAAATCTAGAGGCAACCAATTATTATCCAAATATATGTTATTTAACCTTTTATTCAATTTTGATCACACAACAACACAACAAGGGTCATCATAACATAACAACTACAGTGAAAACAAGGCTTCCAGTAACTTTTATTTTTAGAATTGTCAACATGAATGCATAATAACATCAACATCATATAAGAAAATAGTAAAGAATGCGATAACTCCTCATACCCATTAATTTTAGACATGAAAATTAATTATATGATTGTGCTGACCCTTAACAAGCATGAAGATCCCACACCGCACATAAAAGGGTTAGAATGAGGATCCCCTAACTCAAAGAAGATTTCCGATCTCACTGCACACTACAGGGCGAAGAATAAACTACCCAGAAACCACTTCACACAAGGAACTCACAGATCAACCGACACCACACCAAAGGGTTGTCAAAACAAAACCCAACTCACACCCCAAACTGAAACAACATCACCATAGTGAATCCCTAAAGAATAATAGAAGGAAATGCATGATAATAATAGGATAACTCACCACAGATCGAATAAGGGAATCTGAGAATCAAATCACATCAAAAGGAATCCCAAACACTTGAAGAAGGAGCCTCTAGATCGCTAGAAATAGAGAAGAGGTCACCTTCCGTAGGGTATTAGGAAACCATCAAGTGATCTAAAATTTATAACAACATTGCATAAGATATTTACACGTTGTGTAATCCCCTTCAACATCATGTAATTTCAGGATTTTAAGTTCCTCTGAAAAATGAATCACCTCAAAGGATTAATCACCCAAATTATTACATGTCGTTAACTGGACCTACACAAGCAGTGAACCCCACTTTCACATCAGATAAAATTTATATGGTGTTTATTTCTTTTGTTTCCATATTTTAGTAGACAAACTCCTCTAGGACTACTCTAGGCCTCCTCTAAGCACCTCCAACACCCAAAAATGATAGTCCAGAAGAAGCGGTGAGCCTCTGATTCCAAAAAGTATGAGTTATCCATGAAAGATGAAATGAATTCATTGGAAAAGATTAGAACATGGGAGATAATGAAGTTACCTTAATGGAAATAATAACTAATAAACAAATGGGTGTTTTAGTTGAAAAAATAAGTAGATGGTGGAAAGTGGTACAAGACAAGGGGTTTCAACAGAAGGAAGGAGCTGATTTATCTAAAATTTTCTCACCCATTTTCAAACACACAACAATCCAAATAGTATTAAGTTTGTTCACTTAGAAATACCTGCATCTGTAACACTTGAATGTAAAAAATGGAATTTCATCTGAATGATATAAATCAGACAGATATTTTCATGGACAAATGAAATACGGGCCTGGTGTGAAAGATCAAGCAAATCCTTAATGGTTTGAAGTGAGTGTCAAGGAAATAGAATCGAAAGTTCAATGTCTTTATGGATAAGAAGGGATTTTTATGGATCAACACAGATCATTGTTTCTACTATAAGATTTTCAAGAATGGGGGTTTCATCATACTTCTCTTGTATATGTATGATATGCTCCTAGAAGGTTCAAACATAAAATGGATTTAGGAGGTGAAGACTAAAATGTATGAAATATTTGAGATAAAGAATATTAGAGGACCACCCCATTGGTCAGACATTTCAATTTATCCAAAGAGAATAAACTGAAAATAGGAGAAGAGGTCAAGTACATAGAGAATGTTATGTATTATTAAATAGTCAGAAGCATTATGTACATCATGGTTTGTACTCAACTAGACATTGCTCAAGAAGTGGGAGTTTTAAATAGGTATATGGTGAATCTAGAAAAGGGGCATTGAGAAACAATGAATTAGATTCTCTGATATCTCAAAGGTTTTGAAGAACTATCCTTGAATTTAGGAATGGATGAACCATTATAGGGGTATGTGGATTTAGACTTTGGAGTAGATATAGATAACCTAAAGAGTAATACAAGAATGATGTTTTCCTTTACAGGAATGACCATTAGTTGGATGTCCAGGCAGTATCCAGTTATTGCATTATCCACTACACAAATAAGGAAGGAATTGATCTTGTAAAATTATTTATTAGAGGAACTTTAAAGGGAATAGAATGGAACATTTTTCTCTAATATCCACAGTTTGATTCACTTGCTAAGAGTATTATGTTTCACTCACAAATGAAACACATTCACCTAAAGTATAATTTCATCTAGAATCAGCTAGAACAAGGGGTGTTGGAGCTTCTAAAGATTAGTGGGAGTCATAATCGGAATGATACGCTTACCAAGGTCATAGTCTGGGAGAATTTGGTGTGGTGGTATGACTTAGTTGGGCCGAGGTGGTCATAAGGAGGAACAAATACATTGTTTGTTTAAACTGAGGAGGGGAATTGATCAAAATTTTTCCTAAGTGTTGGAGGGAGTTGTGAAGCCCTAAAACCAATATTTAAGTGAGATATTGTTGGAGATTGTGAAGTACCTTCCATGGTTATGTATTTTCTAAGTCCAGAAGGAATGAATCCAGAACTTGGTATTCAAACCATGGAGAGGTCTGTGATAGCTCGAGACTGATAGAAGCAGGTATGGTCCAGATGTGCACTCTGGAACTAGGTGAAAAGCAATAATAACATTCTAAAAGAGAGTTGTTTTCACGTAAGGTGAACCTTGGAGGAAAATGGTTTATATAAGATTAACTCCAGTGACTTCATAAGGAAATTACTTATGGAGAACACACTATTCACATGAACCAGGAAATTCAATCAATATTGAAGGCCACCTTCACCAAAAGTGGTATGTTCATGAATTTCAGAGGAAGGCAGTAACCAGATCACTAATAGTATTTGACTATAAATAAGGCATGATGTAGTCATTTTTGAGTGTAACATGTAAATGAGTAAGTGATCACTGATTGTAATTATTCATCTTTCTTTGTTAATATAGTAACAACAGCGTTCTCTTGTGCATGTAGTATGAAATCTCTAAAAGTGAAATGTTAGCATTGTAAATTTACATTGTGTGCACATACATATTCCTATATGCGTATAAGAAAAAAATAAAATTCAAAATCACATGTCATAAATGATTATAGAATTATTTTTTATAATGTCATGATTGGATTAGCATTGATAGATCAAAATTTCAATATCATATTGATAAAATTTATTATATGAATATTTATAAAAAAAATAAAAATGAGGAGATGAGGAGATAGGATTCATAACAGAGGGAGTAAAGGGGTCGGTAAATTTGTATTTTATCCTCATGTAAAGGACCCTCAAATATAAATTTTTTATGTCAGGTTCCACTAGAATTTTGGATCTAGTGGAACTTGTAAGACACGTTTTCATTAGAACACCCAAAGTTTTAGTGGATCCTGGTCTGAAAAAGTATACTGGAGGATCAATGACATGGAAAGGATTATGGTGCATGAGGAAGACCTAATCCAAATAGGGTAATTGATCTTTAAGTTTCCCATTAAAAACTGTGAGTATAACAATCCCCTAATTTTGGATTCATCTAATCCAACACAAAAAATATCATTTTCCCAATTTCTACCATTTCAAAAAATAACATCACTTATTTTTAGAAAAAATTAGGTTCGAGGATTAAAATTACTAAAATAATATTTTCATTCCATTATATTAGCAATCCTAATTAAAACAAATGATTCTAAAAATGAAACATTTTAAAAGCTAAAATTTTAAAAAATAAATACTACTTATTTTAAAAAAATACATAAATATTAATAATTAGTATTATCAAGTTAAAATCACATAAAAGTAAATGTGTATCCATCACCCTAAACATTAAAATATAAACTCTATTATGAAGAGCCGATAAAAGCTCTACCAGTGCATCACTGTAACACCACAAGGTTTTAAAAAAATAAATTAAATGCATGAAACATTGTTTAAAGTAGATATTTATAACTAGATTTTAAAAATAATTTTTCCACTTCTATGTTTTGAATTTCAAAAAATGGTCATCTACAATTGTGTTCAGTATGTTATTTAGAGTCTAATGGAACCAACTTGTATTTTTGGTGAATAGTAACATACCATTATGAATAGTAATATGACCCTAATGAATAGTAAATTGTATTATTATTTTAATCTCTTAAGTCTTTAAGATAATGATATCTTGATTAATTTTTCAATGTGATATAAAAGCAGTTATAGTTTTTAAATTATTAATTTTTGAATTAAGTATGATTTTATTTAAAAATTAAATTAATGATATTTAGAAAATTATTTTTAAAAAATTTACTTCATTTTTTAATTCTACACGTTGAAAAATAGTAAGGGTGAATTTATGGTAATTTTCTGAAATTCTAGAATTTTTGATGAATAGTAAAATACGATAAAATACGATAAATGCTAAATACTTGATTTACTGCATCATAGGTGATGCAAGGATGATGTAAGACCACTTGGTTTGAACTCACATTCCATTATTACTATTTGGCGTTACATGAATTATGGTTATTCGTAGTCTTGAGCAAAAATATTATAATAATGATTAAAATAATGTTAAATACCTCCTCTCCTCCACTATAAATACCACCTTCATTCCCCTCTTCCCCCCACACCTCTTAAGCCTTGATCCTTACCTAAGTTCTGCCCAATACCCCTCCCAAGGATCTTACCCACGTCCTAGAGCTTCTAGTCTCACCAAAATTCCAAAATCAAAGGCCTTAAGAAGGATCTCAAGGAGAAGAGATCAAGAGGTAAACATCCTCTTTAGTTTTCTTTATTTTCTTTCATTTTATGTTATTATTTTTCATTTCTTTTGTATTATGTTGGGATATTCCATTACATAAGCCTATTAATTCCCATATTATTTAATAATTATGAGAGACCCATTTTATCTCATAAAATTATTTTATGAAATTTTAGGTGACGCCATTAGGCTGCCGAATTTTCGTGAGAGATTTCTCAAATTTTCTTTAATTTTGAGTTCCTTTATTTTCTTCTTTTTTCCTCACCTCATATTATACAAGAGGCATGAAAGCTATATAATCTTGTATATTCTATATATTATTATGTTCATGGAAAATTCCTCATCAATCTTCTTCTCCTCCCCCACTTATTCAAGGAATTGAAAACATTGTCCGTGATGTGTCAAATTACCGACATCGTGGACGATGTGATTTCAATTTGCTTTAATTACTTCAAGGCTGGTCATAAAACCATTTTATGGTTGAACCAGGTTATAATATATATATTATGTCTCATAAATGGTTCTATAATTCTTTTTTACACATGATTTTAATTTATAAAACAAAATCAGGATGTTATTATCAAAGAACCACTAAATCGATCTAAACGAACATCATTAATGTTTTAACTTATGAATCATCTTCATTTCAGAATTAAAATTTATAAATGGTATAATTTATATATTTTTTAAATATATAAATACCACTACATTTCAATTCTATATTTTCACTTCCAATTGACAAGAACAACCATCACGAACCAATCATGGAAAACATGTAAAGAACACACCCAAAACAATGCAAGGAACAAAATACTAACAATTAAAGGGTGAAATGATGTAATGAAATGATCATATAAGGTATTATAAAGATGGATATGATTATTTAAGATATTAATAACACTATTTTAATCATTATATAGGAGGTTTAAATGAGTTTTAAGTAAGAAAAATCCGAGGTAAGAGAATTCTTAACCTGATTTCCATTCTTCGGGTTAACCTTTTACTTCATTATTTATGTGGTATTAAAATTGTTTGTGTGATGGTTTTTATTTATATTATGTTGATTTATGTTTATATACAGTGTATATACATATTCCATACACTATTTTAAGTCTCTCTTCAATTATATGATTTATGTAAGGGGTTTTTCTTTTAAAATCCTCTTTTAAAATTCTATTTTACAACATTCAAAAGAAACATTTTTATGCAATTATTCATTTTGTATGATTATGTTCTGGTTATTGGGTATTGTTTATGATTAAGTGTGGGACCTATATCTCCCTCAAATTCATTGGGTATGTGTAAGTTGTAGGTTGGTCATATGGTTTCTCCAAGTGTAACTGCGATGGTTACACAAATTGTAAGGTAGCCGTGAGGGTTACAAATTATAAGGTAGCCGAGAGGGTTACAAGATTATATAAGTAATGACCCATGATACCTTTATTGTCATATATACGTTCTTATTCATTGTGTAAATCTTGTGTAAATCTCATGTTTTACAAAGTAAGTATATATGAGTGACGAGTATGTCTTTTGAAAATGTTTTCATACGTTACAAGTATTCATGGACTAATGTGCTATTTCCTTCTTTTACATCCCTTACTGAGCTTTTTGTTCACACCCCAAGTTTTTCAAAATTATTTCATAGGTCATAAGGATTTTTAATACAAAGAAGTAATCCATGTTAAATGTTTGAATAATTGTCCAAGAAATCATGTTTTAAGCTTTAATGTTTTATATTTTGAAAAAAATGGAAACCGTTTTTATGGTATCCACTCTGTAACAATGTGTAATGTTATGAATGTAATATGCCCCAATTATATAAATATATAAACTAGAAAATATCCTCAATGTAAAAGGAAGTTATTTCTTGACTAAAATCAATATTATGTAATGTAATATGGCCGGGTCCTTATAGTTGGTATCAGAGGATGGTTTAGATAACTTTAGAGGTTTGGATGATGTTAAAAGAATATCATAAATGATTTTTACTCTATGATTAATTTGAAATGTTATAGAATTTAAATATTACAATGTTGATTCATCTAAGATATGTTTGTTCAGAATGGTTGTCCGCAGAAGAAACAGGGAATCTGAAGAGGATATGCACCGACAGAATGACATCCTTCCGAATCTGCAGCCCGAAATAGTAGGGATTAAAACCAAGCAGTTTATAACAGTAATGGCTCAGCTGATGCCGGAAATAAATGGTAGTGGCATCCATTACATAGAACAACTAGAGGTACCACAATGAATCATGACAATAGTAGAACATTTTATGAGACAACACTCTCCTGCTTTTAATGGATCTTCTGACCCAGTAGCTACTGAAGGATGGATTAAAGACCTTGAAAAGATATTTGATGTAATGGGTTGTTTAGATAATCAAAATTTATGTCTTTACATTTATCTTTTTGAAGGTGAATCTGATTAGTGGTGGTCAATGGTAAAGAATATCAGGGATAGAGAGGGTTTTGATGTCTTAGAGTGGGATGAATTTAAAAGTCTTTTACTTGAAAAAATATTTTCCTAAGGTGGTGAAACTTAGGATGAAGAAGAAATTCCTTGAATTGAAGCAAAAGGAGGAAGATTCAGTGGCTATGTATGAAGAGAACTTCACCCGACTAGCAATGTATGCTCCAAACCTTATTCTGGATCTTGATAGAAAAAATCAACCGCTTTTACTCAGGATCGACGCCAAGGTATCGAAGGGCGCTGGCCTCCCGTGAATTCAAAAATTATGAGAAACTTGTTTGATGTGATGAGAGGGTATATATGGAGTTTTTTGATGATCATGTTCACTTTGGAAATAAGGATAAGAAGAGGTCTAGATGGAAATCAATGGGTAATAATCAACCAAATAAATATGATGGTAAGAAAATCCAATTTTTAGTTTTTGAAAAGTGTGGCAAGAAGCACCCTGGGGAATGTCTTACCAAAACTGGGAAGTGTTATAAATGTGGTAAGTTTGGACATATGGCCCAAGATTGTAATGAAAATGATCCTAAGACTAATATTGATAAGAAAACTGTAAAGTGTTTTAAATGTGGTGAGATGGGTCATTATGAAAATGTCCACCCAAAGAGAGATCCGAATGATGCAAAGAATCCATACTATAAGTAGAAAGGTGTAGTGAGATCTTTTGCGACTACGTCAGCAAAAGCCAAGCCATCCAATGAAGTTTTATCAAGTAATTTGTTTGTTTACTCAAATTTTTCTAAAATTTTGTTTGATATGGGGTCTACACATTCCTTCATCTCTGAGAAATTTTTTGGTAAATTGGAAATATCACCTCAAAAAATGATACTAGAACTTGTTATTAAAACACTAGGGGGAATATTATAGAAAAGAGGAATTATAAGAATCCTTATATTATGGTCTGTGGAAATACTTTACCTACAAACCTTGTTGTTTTACCCTTAGTAGAGTTTGATGTTATTATGGGAATGGATTGGCTTTCTGTTTATCATGATAAGATTGACTGTAGAGCTAAAAAAGTTGTTTTTCAGAAAGAGTTTTAGTTTGTATACAAGAATGAACCCATAAAATTGATAACATATCATGAAGCTAGGAAACTATTGAAATATGGAAATGAATGTTATCTTGCTCATATTGTTGAAAATAAGGGAACTGTTCAGATTGATGATGTGCCTGTGTTAAATGAATACCTTGATGTTTTTTCCTGATGATTTACCTAATGTTATACCTGATAGAGAAGGTGAGTTCACAATTGACTTAGTTCTTAATTCTAATTCAATTTCAAAACCCCCATATCGTATGGCTCAAATAAAACTTCTTGAATTGAAAAATCAATTGCAGGATTTTCTTGATAAAGGATTTATTCATCCTAGCACTTCACCACAGGGAGCTCCTATTTTGTTCATTAAAAATAAAGATGGTTCCATGAGACTGTGCATTGATTATAGAGATTTGAATAACATCACTGTTAAAAACACGTATTATTTGCCTCACATTGATGACTTGTTTGATCAGATCCAGGGAGCTCAGTTCTTTTCCAAGATTGACTTGAGATTTGGATACCATCAGCTAAAGGTGAAGGATGATGACATCTCAAAAATAGCCTTTCATACTAGATATGGGAATTATGAATTTGTTGTTATGCAGTTTGAGTTAACTAATGCACCTGTTGTATTCATGAATCTTATGAATAGAATATTTCATGAGTTCTTGGATAAGTTTGTGGTTGTGTTTATTGATGACATTCTAGTATTTTCTAAAAATAAAGAGGAGCATGAAAAAATTTAAGGGTTGTTTTACAAACCCTAAAAGAAAAGAAACTGTATGGAAAATTTAGCAAGTGTGATTTTTGGTTGTGAAAGATTTCTTTTCTTAGGAACATTGTAAATAAGGATTGAATAACAATTGATCCTACCAAAACAAAATTGGTTGATGAATGACCAAGACCTAAAAATGTTATAGATATTCATAGTTTTCTTGGATTAATAGGTTATTACTGACGTTTTGTTAAGAACTTTGCACGATTATCTAGTCTGATAACTAAGTTAACATGAAAAGGGGTTAAATTTATTTGGACAGAATAATGTGATGTTTTTTTCATGAACTGAAGAAGATATTGATGAATGCTCCAGTTTTGGCCTCACCTTCAAAAAATGGTGAGTTTTTCATCTACAATGATGCTTCTTTAAAGGGACTTGGTTGTGTTTTGATGCAGAATGATTAGGTAATTTCTTATGATTCAAGACAACTAAAACCACATGATTTAAATTATCCCACACATGATTTGGAATTGGAATATGTGGTTTTTTGATTTGAAAATTTGGAGGCATCATTTATAAAAAGCCAAATGTCAAATATATACTGACCATAAAAGTCTGAAGTATATATTCACTCAGAAGGAATTAAACATGAGGCATAGAAGATGGCTTGAACTGATAATGGATTATGACTGAACAATCAATTACCATCCAGGAAAATCAAACAAATTGGAGGATTCCTTGAGTCAAAAACATCATGCATCATTAACCATGTTATGTTTGGAACATGATCCCTTGATTAATGATTTAATGAATTTTTGATTAGAAGTTATTAGTGAAGGGAATACATCTATTTTGTTTCAGATTTTAGTGCATTAATCATTATTAGATAGAATTAAGTGAGCACAAAAGGAAGACCATGAGCTACAGAAAAATGTAGAATTGGTTAAAATGGGTAAGCTTTCAGAATTTAACCTTGATGAAGATTGTGTTTTAAGTTTTGGAAAAAGGTTGTGTGTGCCTTGTGATTCTTAGTTGAAGAAATATTTGTTGTGTGAAGCTAATATTTCTCCATATTCAATTCATCCTGGAAGTACTAAGATGTACATAGACCTTCAGAAGTATTATTGGTGTTATGGAATGAAAAGAGATATTTCTGATTTTACCTTGAAATTTTTGACATGTCAATAGGTTAAAGAAGAGTGGTAGTTAACGAAGGGGATGCTTCAGCCTTTGGCAGTGCCAGAGTAGAAATGGAATAATGTATCCATGGACTTCATGGTAGGACTACCAAGGACTTCTCGAGGTAATAATACAATTTGGGTTATTGTTGATCGACTTGAAAAATCTACACATTTTCTTTCTATTCGAGATACAATGTCTTTGAATAAGCTTTCTCGACTGTACCTCAAAGATATTGTAAGGTTAAATGGAGTTCCTCTTTCCATTGTATCTGACCAGGATCCCAAGTTCACTTCTAACTTTTGTAAGGGACTTCAGAAGTCGTTGGGAACATAGTTAAATTTCAGTATAGCTTTTCATGCTCAATCAGATGGGCAGTCAGAACGAACGATTCAAACATTGGATGATATGATTCGAGCTTGTTCAATGGACTACCAGGGAAGTTGGGATCAACATATTTATTTAGTTAAGTTTTCTTATAATAACAGTTTTCATTCCAGTATACAAATGGCGCCTTTTGAGGCATTGTATGGAAAGCGGTGTCAGACTCCAGCGTTTTGGGATGAAGTCGGTGAAAGAAAGTTGATGGGGGTCAGAATTAGTAGAGGAAGTGGCTGAGAAAGTGAAGATGATCTAGAAGCACATGAGGATAGCTCAGAGCAGGAAAAAAATTTATGCAGATAATAGAGGGAAAGACTTCTATTTCTAGGTAGGTGACCATTTTTTCCTTAAAATATTTCATTGGAAAAGTTTGATGTGTTTCGGTAAGAAAGAGAAGTTAAGTCTGCGGTTCATCGGTCCTTTTGAAATCCTAGAGAAAGTTGGACCAGTTGCATACTGAGTAGATTTGCCTCCGAGTTTGTCTCAGGTACACAATGTTTTTGATGTTTCGTTATTGAGGAAGTATGTGATAGACTCATCACATGTCGTGATCCCAGAAGTAGTTCAGCTGGAAGAGAACATTTCTTATGAAGAGAAACTAGTTCAGATTCTTGATCAAAGGGAACAAGTATTGCGGAATAAGGTAATCCAATAGGTAAAGTTTTTGTGGAGAAACTACATGGTAGAAGAAGAAACATGGGAGTCTAAAAATACTATGAGAGAAAGGTACCCTCACTTGTTTAATGAGTAAATAAAATTGCGAGGATGCAATTTCTAGAAAGAGGGGATAATGTAACACCCCAAGGTTTAAAAAAAATAAATGAAATGCACGAAACATTATTTTAAGTATATATTTATAACTAGCTTTAATTTTTTTGCCACTTCTATGTTTTGAATTTCAAAAAACGGTCATCTACAATTGTGTTCAGTATGTTATTTAGTGTCTAATGGAACCAATATGTATTTTTGGTGAATAGTAATATACCATCATGAATAGAAATATGAATAGTAATATGAACCTAATGAATAGTTAATTTTATTATTATTTTATTTTCTTAAGGCTTTAAGATAATTACATCTTGATTAATTTTTCAATGTGATATAAAAGCAGTTATAGTTTTTAAATTATTAATTTTTGAATTAAGTATGATTTTATTTAAAAATTAAATTAATGATATTTATAAAATTATTTACAAAAAATGGAATTCATTTCTAAATTCTACACATCGAAAAATAGTAAGGGTAAATTTATGGTAATTTTCTGAAATTCTAGAATTTTTTATGAATAGTAAAATACAATAAAATACGATAAATGCTAAATACTTGATTTATTGCATCATAGGTGATGAAAGGATGATGTAATACCACTTGGTTCAAAATAACATGCCATTATTACTATTTGGTGTCACATGAATTATTATTATTCATAGTCTTGAGAAAAAATATTATAATAATGATTAAAATAATGTTAAATATCTCCTCTCCTCCACTGTAAATATCACCCTCATTCCCCTCTTCCTCCCACACCTCTCAAGCCTTGATACTTACCTAAGTTATGCCCAATACCCCTCCAAAGGCTCTTCCCCACATCCTAGAGATGCTGGTCTCACCAAAAGGCCAAAACCGAAGGCCTTAAGAAGGATCTCAAGGAGAAGAGATTGAGAGGTAAACATCCTCTTTAGTTTTATTTCTTTTCTTTCATTTTATGTTATTCTTTTTTATTCCTTTTGGATTATGTTGGGATATGCCATTCCATATTCCCCTTACTGACCATATTATTTAATAATGATGAGATACCCCTTTTCTCTCATAAAATTATTTTATGAAATTTTAAGTGACGCCGTTAGGCTATCGAATTTTCGTGAGAGATTTCTCAAATTTTCTTTTATTTTGAGTTCCTTTCTTTTATTCTTATTTCCTCACCTCATCTTATACAAGAGGAATGAAAGATATATAATATTGTATATTCTGTATGTTCTCATGTTCATGGAAAATTCCTCATCAATCTTCTTCTCGTCCCCCACTTATTCAAGGAATTAAAAACATTGTTCGTGATGTGTCGAATTACCGACATCGTGGACGATGTGATTTCAATTTTCTTTAATTACTTCAAGGCTGGTCATGAAACCATTTTTATGATTAAACCAGGTTATAATATATGTATTGTGTCTCATCCATGGTTCTGTAATTATTTTTTACACATGGTTTTAATTTATAAAATAAAATGAGGTCGTTATTATCAAAGAACCACTAAAATGATCTAAACGAACACCATTAATGTTTTAACTTATGAATCATATTCATTTCAGAATTTAAATTGATAAATGATATAATTTATGGATTATGGAAATATTTAAATACCACTACATTCCAATTCTAGAGTTTCACTTCCAATTGACAAGAACAACCATCATGAACCAATCATGGAAAACATGTAAAGAACACACCCAAAACAATGCAAGGAACCAAATACTAATAATTAAAGGGTGAAATGGTGTGATGAAATGATCATATAAGGTATTATAAAGATGTATATGATTCTATAAGATATTAATAACACTCTTTTAATCATTATACAAGAGGTTTAAATGAGTTTAAAGTAAGACAAACCTGAGGTAAGAGAATTCTTAACCCGATTTTCATTCTTTAGGTTAACCTCCCACTTCATTATTTATGTGGTATTAAAAGTGTTTGTGTGATGTTTTTTTGTTTATTTTTTGTTTATTTATGTGTATTTATAGTGTATATACATATTCAATCTACTCTTTTAAGTCTTTATTCAATTATATGATTTATGTAAGGGTTTTTTTTAAAATCCTCTTTTAAAACTCTGTTTTACAACATTCAAAAGAAAAGTTTTTAGGCAATTATTCATGTTGTATGATTATGTTCTGGTTCTTGGTAATTGTTTATGATGAAGGGTAAGACCTACATCTCCCTCCAATGCATTGGTTATGTGTAAGTTGGAGGTCGTCCATATGGTTACTCCAAATGTAACTACGATGGTTATACAAATTGTAAGGTAGTTGTGAGGGTTACAAATTATAAGGTAGCTGAGAAGGTTACAAGATTATGTAAGTAATTATATAGGATACCTTTATTGTAACACCCCAAGCTTCCACGATATGCTTCCCTTTGAATAATACAATAGCGCGTGTTCTACGCAACTTCGAGTTCTAACACACCACAACCAATCAAACTAGCCGTTATGAATAGTAATACCCACATTTTGAAATTTTATAAATTTTATCTTTCAAAATGGACTTAATTTTTGGATTCGTAATATCAAAATTATCTTAGGGTGAATTTTTGGTATTTTTCTAAAAACTTTCAATTTTTGATGAATAGTGAAAAACGCTGAGTTATAGTTTAAAAAAGATTTTTTTATTTAAATAATTTTTTATTTTATTTAAATTTATTTTAGGTCAAAATAGATAAATAATACCTATATAAGTTCAATGTAATTCATTGGAGTCAGTTTATAATAATTTTAGATATATAAAAATTTTAATGAACTTTTTACCGTCTTTTACCCACCTCCTAGGAGCATTTGCAAATTCACATAAAACTTAATTTTACCACTTTTGTGAGCGGAATTTCAAAACTCTGAGAGACACGGTTGATATCAGTAAGAAAAATGTGGTTCAATAAGATGAAAATAATTTTTTGTGAATAGTAAATTTTTACTTTTATTTACCACGATTAAAAGTAAATAGTGTAATTAAGGGTAAAAACGATATTACTATTACCCTAACACATGTCATAATTATATTGGATAAGTGTAATTAGAAAAAAAAACCTTATGAATAAAATATGAACCTCTTTGGTCCACTTGGATTAGATTAGGACATTTATTATTATTTAATTCAAAGAAGAGTTAAAAGTGTTAAATTCAAAGTTTAATAACTAAACCATTTTTAATATAGGGTTACACATAAGATAAATTAGACTATAAATATTCATTAGAAATATAAAAATATTTTCTACATAATTTTTATTTATTTATATTTTTTATACATTAAATAATTTAATTTATTTATGATTCAATCATGATGCAGTAATTACCTAATTAATGGAATATTAAAATAATTGATATTATAAATATCCAAATAAATGTAATTTGAGAATTTTTATGAATTCCAATAAATTTAAAGGTTAATATGACATGTTGGGGTTGGTTAGATGAATTTTTTTTGAAGTAATAATGCTTTTATGAATTTAGAAAAAACAAAATACCAAATAGTGTCAAAAATGACATAAAAGAGTTTTTAAAACAAATATTATATTATTAATTGATATTCTATTCCTAAAAATATAAGGTTTGTCCAAAGGACTTATATAATAATATTTGTATCATTAATTAACCACTTGGGGTTCTCTTGGAATTATATAGTAAGTTTATTAACCATATAATATAAAATTACAAAGAGACATGATAAATGTCAAACTATTTAACTAAGAGTTAAATCTAAAAGATAAAGTTAATATAGTGACCAAACCTATCTAAAAACTATTTTTTGAGTGTTTTTTTCGAACCATACCCACATTAGACTCTAAATAATTCATTTTGGAGCCATTAGAAATAGAAAACTATTTTATTATAAAATAATATTTCTAGCTTTTCCTAAGGTGCCCCTCACCCCTCTTATAAAAGGGCACTTCCAATTTTCTCTAATTCACACCTTCAAAGCCATTTGGATAATCCAAAACCTTCCCAAATACCCTCTCAATTGTCCTCCCTTAATCTCAGAGGCCTTACATTGGCCAGAAAGCCAACCTAAGGAGCCCTTTTGATCAAATCAAAAGGAAGAACCCGAAGAAGGGGTATATATTTCATCACCTCTTTCGAGTTCCTTTCTTCTTCCACTTCCTCTTTATTTGTTGTTTCCATTATAAATTAATAAATCCAGTATCTTATATATAATATGATGTTATTATAAATATGGTACAACCAAATTCATTATTGTATCCATCCTTTGAATGACATGTCACCATACGTGCGTACGTACGGCTTACCGTCTCCACGTCGTGGTGTAATTGTTATTCAATACATTATTATTTGGATGGGTATAACAATGATGTGTAATTGATGTAAATAATAAATATAACAGGATAATTATTTCGTATATACGATATAACATCCAATTATATATTATTTTAATATCAAAAGAATGATATTGTCGCTCATGCGTACGTACGAATTACCGTCTCCACGAACGTGATGAGATTAATTCCCCATCGTATCCATTCAAGACTAATTTTCATTAGATGATTAAAAATAATGTTTAAAGACTTGATATAATTCTGGATATAAATAAGATACATCCCATCCATAACAAATATGACTCACAAAACAAAAAAATATAAAGGAAAACGAATCCGTTAACACCTGAAACAATCATAATACTAATATATTATTAACAAAGCAATGTTAAAAGATCATATATGATATCATATTAATGTATATAATTCTTGTATAATTTAATAACAATTATTTCACCATTATAGAGGAGGTTAACCTACCCTCAACCAAGGAAAAGTACAAGGTAAGGGTTAATTCTATAATCTCTTTTTTATCCGAGGTTGTTTATATGTAATTATCTATTGGGACCTCTTTATCATCCACATCCATGTTTCTTAAAAATGTATTTCAAAACATTATTACTATTTTATTGACTATGGGTTAAAGTAATTTATACTATTTTTTGACTTTTATAAGATTTTTATAAAAGAATATTTATGTCTTTTTCCAAACAAGGTACTTTTTGACCTTTTCGACAAATTTAAGGTAAGAATGTTTTTTAACTTATACGGAGAGTGTGGCTATTTTCTGCCATTATAACATCATAGAAGCTTCCCTTACAATATTATAATAATATTTTCAAATATAAATGTTTTATTTTATAATTACGCAACTTTTAAATGAATTCAAAATAGAAAGAGATATTTATCTAAAAAGGTTTTGATTTCATCTATGTCAACATCCTTTGATGGATTTTTAGTTTGTTAGAAGTTGATTTATTATGATACAAAACTTCCATATTGTATTAAATGTTTTTTGATATGTTTGACTGTGGATGTGTTATTTCATACCATTCATGGTTTATGGATAAATTATTGACATTTCGTATGCCAGTTTTAATATGAATGTTTATGTTATGTTTAAACCTTTTCACATGAGGAATGAATTGGAATTAGTAAGTGATGGGTGGAGTCTCTATAGCTCCACGATGCATTGATAGGTCTCATGAGACAAACTAGTGTCTTGGCACAAGGACTTGACAAAATCTTATTTGTAGTCTTGGCACAAGGCCTTGAATATGTGGTTATGAAAGTCTGGCATTATGCATTCCATCATTATGAAAGTGGCTATTGATATTGCATGTGATTATTCGACTAGTAAAATATCCATGTGAGTAAGTAAATGGAATTATTTTGATTTATATTTTCCATATTATGATGAAGCTTATGTTTAAAAGGCTTTTGTTTTAGTTTTATACATTGCCTTAAATGTTTATGAAAGCTTCCTCAATATTGTTATCCTTACTGAGCATCTGAGATCACCCCTTTCAATGTTTTATTTTTCCCAGGATGCGAAGAAGTATATTATTACTGACCTATAGGGATAGTCTATGGGATCTCAGTGTTGTCTATGGAAACAATGTTGTTGTAGTTTTCCATTTTATGATGTAATGTAAACCTTATGAATGTATCCAGTACTTCCAAGGATACTAAACTAATCGGTCTTTCGAGACTTGATCTTTTGTGATCATGCCAATGATACGTAATAATACACTGACTCTGGGCTTCTGGGGTCAAGGAATTATAGTTGGTATCAGAGGAATTTTAGTACAAACCTTGGAAACTAGATTTAGATAAACTCTGATTAGAGCACATATCACTAAGATAGACTTTGAGGATTAGTATAGAAGAACTTCCTAGAATTTTGGTATTGTAGAGATTTTGTGAGTTTTCCAAGAAATACATCCCTATCTAGATACGATCAGGTAGAGGCGGCTCTGGCATAGATGTACCTAGGGGTAAAACCCGAAAACACCACTTTGAGCTAGACTCGAACGGGAACTGGTGCATGACAATGGGCCTTGGTGCACTCTTGGTTACGACACTCCCGGGGGATATGCTTAGGATAATTCTCATTTTCTTTAAAAATCATTATGAAGGGTTTATGAGTATATAATTCCTCAAAGATTTTTTTTTGTGATTATATATTATATCCATAAACTGTTCAATTTATTTTAAGTGTTTTACAAGTTTGGATTTATCTATTGTGATTCATAAACTAATCTAGTTTATGCCATTTTTAGAAATGGTGGCTAGTGGAAGAAATGGAAACCGTATCAATGCACACACTCCATGTAGGGATTTACCTCCTACTCAACATAATTATAGTGGATATGGTGATGCAACTGGTGCGGATCAACTAATCACCATACTGGGAAAAATCACTCAGGTTATGAATAATAACCTTACCCGTATGGAGCACCCTGATCCATAGCATGGAGGATCAATGTTAGATCGCTTCATGAAACAAAAACCACCAACATTCAATGGGGGTAAAAATACATTAGTAGCTGAGAAATGGATAAATTCCTTAGAGAAAATATTCCACGCCTTGGGGAGTAGTGAAAGGGAAAAAGTTGTCATGGTAGTATACCTCCTCACTGGAGATGCTGATCAATGGTGGTCATTGATTCAAAACACAAAGGAAGATAATGAAGTATAAAATATGGAATGGAGGGAGTTTAAAGATCTTTTATTAGAAAAATACTTTCCTCGTGACCATCAAGCAGATATGGAAAGACAATTTCTGAGTCTGAGGAAAAAGGAGGATGAGAATGTCGCAAAGTATGAAGCTAACTTTACAAGGTTAGAGAGGCATGCTACAGATTATATACGTAACCCAAGAAGTAATATTGATCATTTATTTGATAGGTTAATACCATTTCTCCATCAAGAATTAGTCTCACAATCCTTCTCTTCATACAAAGATATTGTCTCATGTGCTGTCAAGATAGAAAAATAATTCTCTAAGTCTTACAACTTTAAAGCAAACCAAGAGAAGAAGAGATCTGCTGAACACTTTGGAAATGGAAATAAAGAGAAGAAGGGAAAAGTTGAATATCCATCCTACAGTAAATGAGGGAAGAAACACCCTGGTACTTTCCTGAAGGGAATGGGAGTCTGTTACAAGTGTGGTGAAAAAGGCCACCGAGCTCGTGATTGTAAGGGGAAGAAAGAGGCTGTCGATGTTGAATGCTACAATTGTAGAGAAAGGGGGAATTATGAGAATGAATGACCTAAAATTTAGGGGAATTTACCTCAGAAAAGGCCAAGGGATCAAGGCCAAGATTATGCTATCACTAATGCTGAGGTTGAAGCTCTGAAAGATGTAGTGGCAGGTAATTTAATGGTTTCCTCAAGTTTAGAAAATACTTTATTTGATTCTGGGTCATCGCATTGTTTCATATCTTCCCAGTTTTCTAAGAAAATTAGATATTTCCAATTTGATTTAACAAGGGAGTTGTCAGTCAAAAATCATAAGGGAAGTATCATTGCAACAAAGTTTTGTGAATCAGCCCCCATTAGGGCATATAAATGTTCTTTATCTGCTGATCTCATCGTTATACCCATGATTGAATTTGATATAATCCTCGGTATGGATTGGATTTTGGACCATGATGCAAAAAAATTTATTGTAAGAAGAAGGAGGTTACTATTTTTGATGACGATGATAAAGAACACCTTATCTTTAGAGTAGAATCATCACCACCTAATTCTTATCTATATCCACCCTTAGTAGCTCAACTAAATTCAATTATTGGGGAGGAAGAGAATGAAACAACTATGAGTGAGTAAAAGAATGTTCAAATAGAGGATGTACCTATTGTGAAAGAATATGTTGATGTGTTTCCAAAAGATTTACCTGGACATCCTCAAGAACGAGAAATTGAGTTTTCCATTGATTTAATTCTTGGATCAAGGCCCATATCAAAGACACCTTATAGAATGGCCACTGTGGAATTAGTGGAACTAAATAAACAACTAGAGGAATTGAGTAATAAGGTATTTATTCTCCCTAGTATTTATCCATGGGGAGCCCTTGTCCTTTTTGTTAAGAAGAAAGATGGATCTATGAGGTTGTGCATTGACTACTGGGAGATCAATGCTATAACAATAAAGAACAAGTATCCCATACCTCACATTGATGATTTATTTGACCAAATTCATGGAGATCAATACTTTTCAAAGGTTAACCTTCGATCTAGATATCATCAGTTGTATGTGAAGAAGGAAGACATTCTGAAAATAGCATTTCGAACCAGGTATGTGCATTACAAGTTTATAGTAATGCCTTTTGGATTGACTAATGAACCCGCTATCTTCATTGATCTAATGAATAGATTCTTCAAGGAATATCTTGATGAATTTTTAGTGGTATTTATTGATGATATCTTGGTATACTCCAAAATCTACAAAGATCATGAAAACCACTTGCGCATTATCCCGAAGACTCCGAGAAGACATGAATTATATGGGAATTTTAGCAAGTGTGAATTCTGGCTTCAAGAGATTTCTTTTCCTGGCCATTTTGTCTCCAAGGATGGAATATCTGTTGATCCTTCTAAGACCAAGGCAATCCGAGAATGTCCAGCACCAATGAGTATAATCGAGGTACGCAGTTTTATTGGTTTAGCAGGTTTTTTTTGAAAAAAGGACAGATATCATTAATGACGAAAGTCCGCAGACGTACAAGTGGAAAGCCATGAAGTAAAATTTTCCAGTCAGAGCTGGTTTTCATCAAATGGGCCTGAGGCCACAAGTTGATGGGCCTCATTGTTTCCTTCCCTTTTGGTGAAGGATAAGGTGCAAAATGAGAAGCATTGGCGAAGTGTGATAATTATTCTGATGATGAGGCCAAAGGACTGGAGTCCGCCGTCATTATGGTTGATAACATCGATTACGGTGAAGCAGTCAGACTCAATGTTGATATCAATCCACCCATGGTCCAAAGTGAGTATCATACCAGCAAGGATGGCGGTGGCCTCAGCCACTTCAGGTTCCCAGAATGCATGGTGTGGTTCATATTTTTCCGCAATGATTTTCCCCATATGGTTTCGGGCCAGGAGGCCAAGGGAAACAAGCCCATCCTTGGGGAGAGATGCATCCGCATTGATCTTAAGAATCCCTTATGTTGGAGGAATCCAATGAGAGGGGTATGAGGGGGTAAACCCTAGAGTATAATGTCCATTTTGATCCTTCCAGCCCTCAATCCATGAGGTGGCCCGTTCAATCCAGAATTTGAGAGGCTTATGAACGTGATGAAAAATAGCATCGTTACGCCGGACCCAGATGATCCAGTACAGGGTGCAAAGTGAGCCTGCATTAGCCTTTGAGAGGGAGGAGCACTAACGCATCAGAAGATCGGTTAGGTCGGAGACCGTGGCCAGTGGTGTGCCTTAAGTTGGACCCCATTTATTCCAAATTTCCCTAGATCCTGGGCAGTGAATGATGGCGTACAAAGGGGTTTCTGGAATATGCAGACATAAATGGAAGAAATTGGCACTGGCCATATGTCTGTAAATGAGAAGGCTCATAGTTGGGAGGGTACCCATGCACACCTGCCACCAGAATTGGCAAATTTTTGGGGGGACGTTGAGCGTCCAAATCAATTTCCATGGTCCCTCCATCGGGCCGACTGAGTGGTTTCCAAGAGTGAATCTATACCCGGATCTCACCGTATACTCGCCTGATTTATCATTGATCCAGAATAGAAGGTCTGGGCCTACGTCCGGAACCCAGGTAATGCTCAGGATAATTCTTTGGTCTCTTTCATTAAACCAATTATGAATATTTTCCAAACACCACCCCAGTCCCTGTTCATAAAAGAGGCAGCTAACAGTGGCATCTTCAAGACCTGGTTGGGCGGGGGATGTGGCCATCATGATTTCCTTATCCATCAGCCATGGATCAGTCCAGATATTGACATATGATCCAGTCCCAATCCTCCAGCCTAGTCCTTTTTCCAGGAGATTTCGAGCCTCCCAAAAGCTTCTCTAGAGGAAGCTAGGGCGAGGGCCAAGAGAGGAAGCTAGGAAGTCCGTGTGGGGAAAGTAATTGGCACGAAGAACTTGTGCACAGAGGGATGATGGGCGGTTAATAAGGCATCATCCTTGCTTGGCCAACAGTGCATCATTGAAGAGAAGAAGGTTCCGTAATCCCATCCCTCCATCTGTTTTAAGTTTGTAGAGTTTCTCCCAGGCCATCCAGTGGGGTCTATTCCTTCCATCGTTCTTCCCCCAATAGAAGTTGGTAGTGCGTGAATGGATATTGTAACATCCCAAGTAAGTAATGAATAATATATATTTTTATCTATGTCTATTAATGAATTAGATAGTGTTTTAGAGGCTTAAAATGAAAATAAATCCAATCTTAAGCATGGAATACACTAATATTTTTTAAAGGATTGTTTTACTGCCTTTTGATGGAAAACCATTTTTAAATCTATATTTTGACAATTTTATAAGCTATGTTTGTAAAAATAAACTTATTCTTTATGATTGGGACATCAAAATTTACTTTGTATGAATTTTTGGTATTTTTCTGACAATGTTCATTTTTTTATGAAGAGTGAAAAATACTGTATTTTACATCAAAACTGCTTTTTAATCTACTTTATTTATATGATTATATTATCTTTTGAATTATTTTTAAAGTTAAATTAGAATATATTTTTACCATTTAATTCAATGGTGGTCATTAGGATTAATTTCACTTTGGAATTGGGCATAAACTAATGCCAAACTTTTCATAGATATTGTTTAAAAAAAACCCCGCTATTTGTTTTGACAACGGGAATTATTTTTAAATCAATTATTGCAATTTCTGTGTTTGGAATTTGGTAAAATGGATTACATATTTGGAATCAGAAGGTCCAAATTATGTAATCAAGACTCTTTTGTTTTTGGACATTATGAATAGTAACGACGGTAATTATCTTTAATTATCTTGATTAATGAGTGATCGGGTAGTTAAGGATAATAAAATGATCTCATAATAATACAAAAAGACCACAACATGTGTCCTAAGGATACTGGTTGTCTCATGGCAGACCACGGTATGCCTTGTGCCAAATTTGGGGGCCCCATGGAATCACTTTTGTGAGAAAGTGACTTTTTATCTTTTTATTTTTAAAGAATGTTAAATGTGACAAAGAATGTATCACCTAAGTAAAATATTTTTAAATTTGTCTACATAAATGATATTTTGGACGATAAATATTAATTATAAATCTAAAAATATTTCCTAAATCATGATATTTTTTTTATAATTTTTAGACATTAAATTTATTAAATTATTTATGACATCATGATGATGCAGCGATTACCTCATTAATAAAGGATTTAAATAAAATGAAATGATAATGTAAAATCTATGACCTACACATGTCCAAAACCTATTGGATGGGTGGATTTAGAAACCTTATCACCTTACCCTCGAATTATATCAATGTGGGACCTTTTGGATCCTAAAATCATTTCCAAATAAAGTAACATTTCTTTACTTTCCAAGAGTGCCCCTCCTCTCCTCTTATAAAAGGCCCCCACCTCTACCTCCTTACCCACACTCCCAAAGCCTTTGGCTCGGACAAAACCTGCCCATTTTGTCTCTCCACATCCCTCTCTTACTCCTTGAAGCCTCACTTTGGGCATAAGTCTTCCCAAGGAAGCCTTTGAGCTCAAACCAAAGGGAGTTACCCGATTTTAAGGTAATGTCTTCACTTGAGTCCTTTTGTTTTATTTTGCTTCTCCAACCCACTAAACTCTTTTTATTCATTTCTTTTGTAACAAATCCAGTATCTTCAATATACTAGGATGTTGTTATAAGAAGTATTTGAGCTACACTTACACACACCTACATATAATGGTTAAAGGACATACTGTTTCCGTGGATGGTGAATTTATGCCTCCCGAAACGATGATTGTTCAACATTCTTTTAACACCTTCAAAGGTGGCCATTAAGATGTCACTATATTTATATATGATATATAATATGTTTATGTTTTCCTTAAGCTTCTTTATTTTTCATTTTGGGCATACCTTTATGGTTTCCATTATGGGTAAACGTGATATCTTCATTTAAGGAAGTGCGGACTACCGCCCCCTCAAAGTGATTTGATTCGTTAAATACCATATGTGGGACGTATAAAGGATGGAACTATGATATTATATATGATATTATACTGGAATTATAATATACCTTTATATCATTATGATTCCATTCTATAAAATACGAAATAGAAATGAAAGTAGCGTTCATGCGTACGTACGGCCTACCGTCTCCATGAACGGTGCATTTCATTTCTTACCTCTAAATGATTATGTAATATTATAAATGAAAGTATATACTGGATATATATGATATATACATCATGATTATAATTCTGGATATAATTGATACATGAAAAACTTGTAATTATAAAGGGTTTATTTTTGACTCAAGTACCAATGATCGTTAAAACGACCGTTATTAACTTAAATAATTACATAGTGTTCATGACATGGAAATAAGTGATATAAAAGGAATAATGAACTTGAAAAAGGTTCTTAAGCAAGAAGAAATTAACTCAAGTTTATTATTCATGACATTAAAGAACGATCGATTCAAGTCGGACCCGAGGTATGGGACTTCGTCTCAATCTCCTTTCATTAAGGCATATTTTGTTTTATACACAACCTTCTTTATACGGTGTATAAAACCCTTTGACTTTTACGTTTATTCAAAAGGAATCTTTTTTATACGAAGTGTTTACTAAATAACAAAAGGGAATGTTTTTTTCGTACGTATGCGGCGACAACGACTTCTCCGCCGCCGTGACCATTATTTGAGTTTCGGCTTCCTCTACAAGCCATACCTTTTTTTAAAAGAAAAATAAATACCATGTTTTACTTTTCTTTTGTTTTGGTATTGAAAATGGTTTTCATAATGTTTTTATATCAATGTGTTGTATTGATATCTTGTGATTGAAAGGTGTAAATGTTATGTTTCCTTTATGCATGTTTTATGTGATATAATTATGTTGAGGTTCTTGGGCATTATTATGAAGACGGGTGGTTCCGTGATAAACTAAGGGCGGGTGAGCCCGATATAGCTCTCTAATGTATTGGGTAACGTGAAGGAGTGAAACGTTAAGGTTTATCCAAAGAGATTTAGGGAATATACTGTGATGGGTATTCCAAACGTAACCAAGAGGGTTACTCCCTACGTAAGAATGTTATGAATGCCTCAAGTTACCTTTATGTGTTATAATTTCTATTATTTATTCATGATTTGATGAGGTATGTTAAAGTGATTATGTTTTATGGGTAAAGTATGATTTCATTCTTATGTATATATGTACCCATGTTTCCTTTCCATATATTTATATCCCTTACTGAGCTTTTTATGCTCATCCCAAGTTTTTTGAAATGTTTTTCACAGGTCAAGGGAAAGGTACATGATATGATGATAGTGTCAAGGAAGTGTCAAGAAATAATCCATGTTTTATTTTAAATATGTTTCCATTGATGGGAAAGATGAATAATATCTTTATGTAACCACTTTGTTTATATGTGGAATTTAATGCAAGTTTTATGATCTAATTCTCTAAAACTCTAAACCCGAAAAGATCCTCAATGTGTAATCTTGTAATAACTCAAGATTAAGTAAGGTTTAAGGCTGGGGCCTTATAGTTGGTATCAAAGGTCGGTTTAGATAACTTTAGGAGTTAGAATTCTATTAAATGATTATCTAAAAATATATTTTTTATGTTCAAATTGAAGTGATATAGTATTTGAAGATTACCATGTTGCTTCATCTAAGACATGTTTGTTCAGAATGGTTTTCCGCAGAGGAAACAGGGAAGCAGTGCTAGGAAGGCATGCAGAAGGAAATAACCTTCCGAATCAGCATCCTGAGATGGTCAGAATTGGAACTGAACAGTTTGTTGTAGTAATGGCGCAGTTGACTCAAGCGATAAATGGTTGTGGTATCCATGCACGAGATCAGCCAGATCAACCGCAGAGGAACATGTCAGTGGTGGAACATTTCATCAGGCAACATCCCCCATCATTCAGAGGATCATCTGACCCTGTGCTAGCTGAAGGATGGATTAAAGCACTGGAGAATATTTCTGATGTCATGGGATGTTCAGACAATCAAAAGGTTAGTCTTGCTATTTACCGTTTGGAGGGTGAAGCAGATCAGTGGTGGTCGATGGTTAAAAATATCAGGGACGCTGATGAGATTGATGCTCTCGACTGGGATGAATTCAAAGGTATGTTTCTTGAAAAGTATTTTCCTAAGGCTGTTCGACTTAGGATGGAAAAAAAATTCTTGGAATTGAGGCAATAGGAAGACTCGGTGGCTACCTATGAAGAAAGGTTCACTCGATTGGCAAGGTATGCTCCAAATTTTATCCGAGACCTTGATAGTAAAATCAATTGTTTTTACTCAGGATTAAAACCAAAATATCGAAGGTCATTAGCTTCTCGTGAGTTTAAAAGTTATGAAAAGCTTGTTCGATGTGCTGAGAAGGTGGAAATGGATTTTTCCGATGATCACGTGTTCTATAACAACCAGTAGAATAAGAGAACAAGGTGGCAGGAGAAAGGGAAGAATTCTTCAAAAAAGTCTGATGGTAAGAAATCTAAGTTTCCAGTTTGTGATAAATGTGGCAAAAGGCATGCTGGGGAATGTCTTCTGAATTCTGGAAAGTGCTACCGATGTGGTAAGATGTGACATAAGGCTCGTGATTTCACTGAAAAAGATCAAGGTGAAGGTAAGAACAAATTTGATTTACAGTTAGTGAAATGTTTTAAGTTCAATGAGATGGGTCACTATGCAAACGAGTGTCCGACAAAGAGCTTGAGTGATGGGAAGCAGTTAGACTACAAGCAGAAAGGGGTGGTGAAATCCTTTGCAACTACTTTAGCAGATGTCGGGCCATCAAATGAAGTTGTATCAGGTACTTTCTTTGTTTTTTCAGATTATGCCAGTGTGTTGTTTGATTCGGGGTCCACACATTCTTTCATCTCTGAAACCTTTTCTAGTAAAATGGGAATACCATCTCAAGAAATGACTCCTGAAATTTTGGTAAAAACACCTGGGGGAAATGTTGAGGAAAAAAGAATTTATAAGAATCTTTCTATCCTTATCTGTGGAAAGAACCTACTTGCAAACCTTATTGTTCTACCTCTAGTAGAGTTTGATGTTATCCTGGGTATGGATTGGCTCTCTATTTACCATGCTAAGATTGACTGTAGAGCTAAAGAAGTTTCTTTTCAGAAAGACTTTCAGTTTGTGTACAAGAATGAACCCTTACTGTTGATAACTTATCAAGAGGCCAAGAAACTTGTAAAAGATGGAAATGAATGTTACCTTGCACACATTGTTGAAAACAAGGGAACTGTTCAGATTAATGATGTGCCAGTGGTAAATGAGTATCCTGATGTTTTTCCTGATGAGTTGCCTGGAATAATACCAGATCGGGAAGTTGAGTTTACTGTTGACTTAGTTCCTGATGCTAATGCAATTTCAAAACCCCCTTATCAAATGGGTCAAATTGAACTTTTAGAGTTGAAGGAGAAATTGCAAGATTTATTAGAGAAAGGTTTCATTCGACCTAGAACATCACCATGGGGTGCTCATGTTTTATTTGTTAAAAAGAAAGATGGTTCAATGAGACTTTGCATTGATTATAGAGCCTTGAATAACATCACTGTTAAGAACAAATATCCTTTGCCTCATATCGATGATTTGTTTGATCAGCTCCAGGGAGCTCAGTATTTTTCAAAGATTGACTTGAGATCGGGGTACCATCAGCTGAAGGTAAAGGAAGTATATGTTCCTAAGACCACGTTCCGTACAAGATATGGACATTATGAATTTGTAGTAATGCCTTTTGGGATAACCAATACATCTGTTGTATTCATGGACTTAATGAATAGAATTTTACATGAGTTCTTGGATAAGTTTGTGGTGGTTTTCATTGATGATATTTTAGTGTTATCTAAAATTAAAGATGAGCATGAAAGACATTTAAGGGTTATCTTGCAAACCTTAAAAGAAAAGAAATTGTATGGAAAATTCAGCAAGTGTGAGTTTTGGTTGCAACATATTTCTTTCCTTGGTCACATTGTTTCTAAAGATGGGATAACTGTTGATCCTGCAAAAACAAAAGTTGTGGAAGACTGGCCAAGACCCACAAATGTAACTGAGATTCGTAGCTTCCTTGGTTTGGCAGGCTATTACCGAAGGTTTTTTAGAAATTTTTCACGGTTATCTAGTCCAATGACTAAGCTAACTCGGAAGGGTGTTAAGTTTATCTGGACAAAAGAATGTGATGATTGTTTTCAGGAATTGAAAAGAAGATTGGTGAATGCTCCAGTTTTGGCACTACCTTCCAGGAATGGTGAGTTTGTTATCTATAGTGATGATTCATTGAAAGGAATTGGTTGCGTCCTAATGCAGAATGATCAGGTAATTGCTTATGCTTCACGACATTTGAAAACTCATGAGGTAAATTACCCTACACATGATTTGGAATTAGCTGCTGTTGTTTTCGCTTTAAAAATTTAGAGGCATCATTTGTATGGAGTAAAGTGTGAAATATATACTGATCACAAAAGTTTAAAGTATATATTCACTCAGAAAGAGTTGAACATGAGACAGAGGAGATGGCTAGAATTAATCAAGGATTATGATTGTACAATTCATTACCATCCAGGAAAAGCAAATAAACTGGCTGATACTTTGAGTCGAAAAAGTAATGCTTCATTAGAAATGTTGCGTTTGGAACGTGATCCTTTGGTTAAGGATTTGATGAACTTTGGCATAGAAGTTGTTGGTGCAGGAAGTTCTTCTGTTTTGTTTCAGGTATCAGTGAGATCATCTCTATCAGACAAAATCAAGCAAGCACAGAAGTAAGACAGTGAGTTGCAGAAAAAGGTAGAGTTGGTTCAGAAGGGTAAGTTGCCTGAATTCAACATTGATAATGATTGCGTTTTGAGATTTGGGAAGAGATTGTGTGTGCCTTGTGATTCACAGTTGAAGAGAGAGTTGTTATGTGAAGCTCATAGTTCTCCGTTTTCAGTTCATCCTGGCAGTACTAAGATGTACAGAGATCTGCGGGAGTACTACTGGTGGGATGGAATGAAAAGAGATATTTCTGATTTTACTGTGAAGTGTTTGACATGTAAACAGGTTAAAGCAGAGCGACAGTTACCGAAAGGGATGCTTCAGCCTTTACCAGTGCCAGAGTGGAAATGGGAGAATATATCCATGGACTTTGTTGTGGGATTACTGAAGACATCTCGAGGTAATAATGCAATCTGGGTTATTGTTGATCGCTTGACTAAATCTTCTCATTTCCTTGCTATACGAGATACTTTTTCCCTAGATCAACTTTCCCATTTGTATCTTAAAGAGATAGTCAGGTTACATGGAGTTCCCCTCTCCATTGTATTTGATCGTGATCCCAGGTTCACTTCTAACTTTTGGAAAGGCCTTCAGAAGTCGTTGGGTACTGAATTAAATTTTAGTACAACATTTCATCCTCAATCAGATGGGCAGTCAGAACAAACAATTCAGACCTTGGAGGATATGCTACGAGCTTGTTTTATGGATTATCAGGGAAGTTGGGAACAACATCTTTCTTTGGTTGAATTTTCATATAATAACAGTTTTCATTCCAGTATACAGATGGAACCATTTCAGGCATTATATGGGAAGCGGTGTCGAACTCCAGCTTTCTAGGATGAAGTGGGTGAAAGGAAGTTGATGAGACCAGAATTGGTAGAAGAGATGGTAGAAAAAGTTTAACTGATTCAGAAACACATGAGAACAGCTCAGAGTAGGCAGAAGAGTTATGCAGACAACAGGAGGAAGGATCTAACTTTTGAGGTAGGTGATCATATTTTTCTCAAAGTCTCACCATGGAAAAGTGTGATGAGATTTGGTAAGAAAGGAAAGATGAGTCCAAGGTTCATTGGACCATATGAAATTCTGGAGAGATTTGGATCAGTTGCATACCGGGTGGCTTTACCTCCGAGTTTATCTCAGGTACACAATGTTTTTCACGTTTCGATGTTGAGAAAGTATATGCCAAATCCATCTCATGTTTTGAGTCTAGAGGTAGTTCAGTTGGAAGAGAACCTATCTTATGAGGAACAACCGGTCCAGATTCTTGACCATAGGGAGCAAGTGTTACGAAATAAGGTGATTAATCAGGTAAAGGTTTTGTGAAAAAACCACATGATGGAAGAGGCAACATGGGAATCTGAAAATGCAATGAGGGATAAGTACCCCCATTTATTCGATAAGTAAATAAATTGCGGGGACACAATTTTCTAAAGGGGGGAAGGATGTAACATCCCAAGTAAGTAATGAATAATAGATATTTTTATCTATGTCTATTAATGAATTAGATAGTGTTTTAGAGGCTTAAAATGAAAATAAATCCAATCTTAAGCATGGAATACACTAATATTTTTTAAAGGATTGTTTTACTGCCTTTTGATGAAAAACCATTTTTAAATATATATTTTAACAATTTTATAAGCTATGTTTTTAAAGTAAACTTATTCTTTATGATTGGGACATCAAAATTTACTTTGTGTGAATTTTTGGTATTTTTCTGACAATGTTCATTTTTTTATGAATAGTGAAAAATACTGTATTTTACATCAAAACTGCTTTGTAATATACTTTATTTATATGATTAGATTATCTTTTGAATTGGTTTTAAAGTTAAATTAGAATATATTTTTACCATTTAATCCAATGGTGGTTATTAGGATTAATTTCACTATGGAATTGGGCATAAACTAATGCCAAACTTTTCATAGATATTGTTTCAAAAAAAAAACCGCTATTTGTTTTGACAACGGGAATTATTTTTAAATCAATTATTGAAATTTCTATGTTTGGAATTTGGTAAAATGGATTACATATTTGGAATCATAAGGTCCAAATTATGTAATCAAGACTCTTTTGTTTTTGGACATTATGAATAGTAACGCCGATAATTATCTTTAATTATCTTGATTAATGAGTAATCAGGTAGTTAAGGATAATAAAATGATATCATTATAATACAAAAAGACCACAACATGTGTCCTAAGGATACTATTTGTCTCATGGCCGACCATGGGATGCCTTGAGCCAAACTTGGGGGCCCCATGGAATCACTTTTGTGAGAAAGTGACTTTTTATCTTTTTATTTTTAAAGAATGTTAAATGTGACAAAGAATGTATCACCTAAGTAAAATATTTTTAATTTTGTCTAAATAAATTATCTTTTAGACTATAAATATTCATTAGAAAGATAAAAATATTTCCTATATCATGATATTTTTTTTATAATTTTTGGAAATTAAATTTATTAAATTATTTATGACATCATGATGATGCAGCGATTACCTCATTAATATAGGATTTAAATAAAATGAAATGATAATGTGAAATCTATGACCTACACATGTCCAAAACCTATTGGATGGGTGGATTTAGAACCCTTATCACCTTACCCTTGAATTATATCAATGTGGGACCTTTTGAATCCGAAAATCATTTCCAAATAAAGTAACATTTCTTTACTTTCCAAGAGTGCCCCTCCTCTCCTCTTATAAAAGGCCCCCACCTCTACCTCCTTACCCACACTCCCAAAGCCTTTGGCTCGACCAACCCCTGCCCATTTTGTCTCTCCACATCCCTAAATGATTATGTAATATTATAAATGCATGTATATACTGGATATATATGATATATACATCATGATTATAATTCTGGATATAATGGATACATGAACAACTTGTAATTATAAAGGGTTTATTTTTGACTCAAGTACCAATGATTGTTAAAACGACCGTTATTAACTTAAATAATTACATAGTGTTCATGACATGGAAATAAGTGATATAAAAGGAATAATGAACTTGAAAAGGGTTCTTAATCAATAAGAAATTAACTCAAGTTTATTATTCAGGACATTAAAGAACGATCGAGTCAAGTCGGATCCGAGGTATGGAACTTCGTCTCAATCTCCTTTCATTGAGGCATATTTTGCTTTATACACAACCTTCTTTTATACGGTGTATAAACCCCTTTGACTTTTACATTTATTCAAAAGGAATCTTTTTTATACAAAGCATTTACTAAATGACAAAAGGGAATGTTTTTGTCGTACGTATGCGGCGACAACGACTTCTCCACCGCCATGACCATTATTTGAGTTTCGGCTTCCTCTACAAGCCATACCTTTTTTTAAAAGAAAAATAAATATCATGCTTTACTTTTATTTTGTTTTGGTATTTAAAATGGGTTTCATAATGCTTTTATATCAATGTGTTGTATTGATATCTTGTGATTGAAAGGTGGAAATGTTATGTTTCCTTTATGCATGTTTTATGTGATACGATTATGTTGAGGTTATTGGGCATTATTATGAAGACGAGTGGTTCCGTGATAAACTAAGGGCGGGTGAGCCCGATATAGCTCTCCAATGTATTGGGTAACGCGAAGGAGTGAAACGTTAAGGTTTCTCCGAAGAGATTTAGGGAATATACTGTGATGGGTATTCCAAACATAACCAAGAGGGTTACTCCCTACGTAAGAATGTTATGAATGGCTCAAGTTACCTTTATGTCTTATAATTTCTATGATTTATTCCTGATTTGATGAGGTATGTTAAAGTGCTTATGTTTTATGGGTAAAGTATGATTTCATTCTTATGTATATATGTACCCATGTTTCCTTTCCATATTTTTATATCCCTTACTGAGCTTTTTATGCTCATCCCAAGTTTTTTGAAATGTTTTTCACAGGTCAAGGGAAAGGTACATGATATGATGATAGTGTCAAGGAAGTGTCAAGAAAGAATCCATGTTTTATTTTAAATATGTTTCCATTGATGGGAAAGAAGAATACTATCTTTATGTAACCGCTTTGTTTATATGTGGAATGTAATGCAAGTTTTATGATCTAATTCACTAAAATTCTAAACCCGAAAAGATCCTCAATGTGTAATCTTGTAATAACTCAAGATTAAGTAAGGTTTAAGGCTGGGGAATTATAGATCTGGTCGACGATGGCCTTTGGGAACTTAAACAGGGACATAAAATAGCTGGGGATAGATTGTATGACAGCTTTAATGAGGGTCTCTTTACCAGCTTTGGAAATTCTTTTCGGGGTCCATCCTTGAATTTTTTTATCAATCCTGTCCACCAGAGATGTGGAGATTTCTTTTTTGGACCGGAAAATCACCGTAGGTAGATACACATAGTTCATCTCTCTTGGGAATGGGAACCCCTGCGCTGAAGGAGATTTCAGATTTTCTATGATTGATTGACTGGCCAGACTCCCTTTCGTACTGGTGGATCGCTTGGCTAACCACCCGAAATTCATTAATTGTTTCTCTGGAGAAAATGAGGCAGTCGTCGGCGAAAAAGATGTGTGACACTGGTGGGCTAGCACGAAAAACCTTATCCCCATGAATAGAATTAGAGGATGCAGCCCTGGAAATAAGGTGAGAGAAAACATTAGCCACCAAAATAAAAAGAAAAGGGGAGAGGGGATATCCCTGGTGAAGGCCCCGGGATGGGGTGAATCCTCTGGTAAGCTCCCCATTGACCTTGATTCTGAAGGAGACGGTCGAGATGCAGTTCATGACCATATCAGTCCATTTTGCGCAAAATCCCATTTTCATCATCACAACTCTGAGGAAGTGCCATTCCACTTTGTCGTAGGCCTTAGTCATATCCAGTTTCTAGGACATGGTTCCTCTTTTCGCGATGGAGCGATATTTCATAGAATGGAACACTTCGTGGGCAACAATATCATTATCAGTGATCAGTCTCTTGGCCACAAAGGCGCTCTGGTTTTCAGTGATAATATCAAGAAGCCAAGGTCACAACCTATTGACAAGGATCTTTGAGAAGATCTTATAAGAGACATTGGAGAGACTAATAGGTCTAAAATTAGGGATCGCCAGAGGTTTCTTGATTTTGGGAATGAGGATGAGGACCGTTTCATTGATGGCGGCAATGCTAGAATTCCCAGCCCAGATATTTTTTTTATCATTTTGCAAATGTCGGGATTGATAATGGGCCAGTATTGTTTGAAAAATTGGGTGTGGAACCCGTCTGGTCCTGGAGCCTTCGTGGGATGAATGTGTTTCAGAGCCAGACGTATCTCATCGTCCATCACATCTTTGATAAGATGCCTATTTATCTCTTCGTTGATCACAGGTCTGATGCACTCTTCCACATCAACAAATATGAAAGAGGTTCCTGCAGAGAAAAGGTTCTGGAAATAGCCTGTTAATGGCTCGTGGATTCCAATGATGTCAGAAACTTTTCTTCCATCGGTTTGTGAGATGCAAGTGATAGCATTTTTCTGACGCCTGGCTGATGATTTCTGGTGAAAATACCTAGTGTTGGCGTCCCCTTCTTTAATGTGAGTGTCTCACGCCTGCATAGCCCAGAAACATTCCTTAACGTATAGGTCCATGTCCAATTCTCTTTACGTATCACCAATCTTAGATAGATTGAAATTGGATGTGGGTTGCTTGAGAAGGTTGTGGAGTTTCTTTTCAAGGGCACCACAGTGCCAATCGGGGTGGCGGAATTTTTTGTTGCTCCAAGACCACAGACCAGATACAACATGTTGGAGATTTCTACAAACATCCTCGTGAGTATAATTCCATCTTGATCGGATGGCCTCTTCTCATTCCTGGTCTTTAGACCAGAAACTCTCAAATCTGAAGGGTCTGATGAATTTTCTCTTGCGTTCAACTTGTGTGAAATCAATCAAAATAGGACAGTGGTCCAAACAGTTGAGTATCATGTGGCCGATATGAAACATGCTAACTAGATTAATCCAATCAGTAGAGCCAAGAAATCTATCCAGACTCTCAGCAATGCGGGTGCCTTCTGAGTTACCATGGAACCATGTGAAAGGATTGCCTGTGTACCCCAGATCGACGAGGTACACCCTAGTGACCGCGTCCTTGAATTTTTCCTAGTTGGATAACCCATTAACAAAGATCATATAAAAAAGGGGTTAAATTTGTTTGCACAAAAGAGTGTGAAGAATTTTTTTAAGAATTGAAGATAAGATTAGTCAATGCTCCTATATTGACTCTACCATAGGGGAATGATGGGTTTGTTATTTATAGTGATGCTTCAAAGAAAGGACTTGGTTGTGTCCTTATGCAGAATGATAGGGTTATTGCCTACGCATCAGGACAACTAAAAATTCATTAGAAAACTATCCTACTTATGATCTTGAGTTAGCAGCTGTAATATTTTCTTTAAAGATATGGAGACATTATCTCTATGGTGAAAAATGTGAGATTTATACTGATCACAAGAGTTTGAAGTATATTTTCTCACAGAAAGAACTCAACCTGAGGCAAAGGAGATGACTTTAACTACTCAAGGATTATGATTTCATGATATAATACCACCCGGTGAAGGAAAATAAGGTGGAAGATTCTTTGAGTAAAAAAGATCATGGAGTTTTGATCAAGATGAGAGTTAAAAGGGATCCTATTTTCATGGATCTAGTAAAGATGGATATGGGAATAACCATGGAATGTGAAACATCAATTCTTTTTCAAATGGTTTTCACACCATCTTTACTAGAAAGGATAAAAAATTATCAAGCCGATGATGAAGAGTTTCAAAAGAAGATTAAAGCTGTGAATGATGGGAGATTGAGTGACTTTGTGTATGAAGATGGAATTTTTAAATTTTAGAAGAGTCTTTGTGTTCCCGATATACCTAATCTAAAAATGTAATTTTTGGATGATTCTCATAGTTCCAATTTCTCTATACACCCTAGTAGCACTAAGATGTATAGAGATTTGAAGGAACATTTTTGGTGGGACAACATGTAGAGGGTGATTGCTGATTTTATGTCAAGATGTATAGTTTGTCAACAAGTGAAAGCTGGAAGGAAACAACCTGGAGAAGTCATGCAACCTCTTCCCATACCTGAGTGGAAATGGGATGATATCACCATGGACTTTGTCATGGGGCTACCAAAGACTCCTAGAAAGAACAATGCAATATGGGTCATTGTTGATCGTCTTACCAAGTCAGCACATTTTCTTGCTATAAGAGAAGATTTACCACTTGAACGTTTAGCAAGACTATATATTGATGAAGTTGTAAGACTTCATGGAGTACCACTATCGATTATTTCTGATCGTGATCCAAATTTTACATCAAGATTCTGGAAAAGTCTTCAGAAATCCCTAGATACTGAACTTTGTTTGAGAACTTCCTACTATCCCCAAACCGATGGACAATCATAATGGACTATTCAAACCTTAGAAGACATGTTGAGATCATTCTCACTTGACTTTCAAGGCATGTAGGATCAATATTTACCTCTGGTAGAAATTTATTATAACAATAGCTTCCATTCAAGTATTCAGATGGCACTATATGAAGTGTTATACAGAAAGAGATGTCGCACACCAACCTGTTGGGATGATGTTGGTGAAAGAAAACTCTTAGGCCTAGAACTTGGGGAGGAAACGATGAAAAAGGTGAAGGTAATCCAAAACCACATCAAGGCAGCTCAAAATAGACAGAATAGCTACGCTGATAACCGAAGGAAGGATTTGGAATTTTAGGTAGGAGATCATGTTTTCTTGAAGGTATCTCCAAGGAAGGGTGTTATACGTTTTGGTAAGAAGGGTAAATTGACTCCCAGGTACATCGGACCTTTCGAAATTCTAGAACGAATTGGGGCTGTAGCTTACCGTTTGGAAATATTGCCAAGTCTCTCCAAAGTTCACGATGTGTTCCACATATCACTATTGAGAAAATACATGCCTGAACCAACGCATGTACTCACCTATGAGGAATTAGAACTAGAACCCAATCTATCTTATTGCGAAGAGCTTGTCAAGATTCTTGATACAAGGGAACAAGTGCTGAGAAAACGGACGACTCGTCTGGTAAAAGTTCTATGGAGAAACCATAAGATGGAAGAGGCAATGTGGGAACCCGGGGAACTTATGATGAAGAACCAACCAAGTCTTTTTATGCAGTAATATTCTAGAAATTTCGAGGATGAAATTATTTTGAGGGGAGAATTTAACACCCCAAACTTCCACGGTATGCTTCTCTTTGAATAATACAATAGCGTGTGTTGTACACAACTTTGAGTTCTAACACACCACAACCAATCAAACTAGCCGTTATGAATAGTAATACCCACCTTTTGAAATTCTATAAATTTTATCTTTCAAAATGGACTTCATTTTTGGATTTGGAATATCAAAATTAGCTTAGGGTGACTTTTTGGTATTTTTCTCAAAACTTTCAATTTTTGATGAATAGTGAAAAACACTGAGTTATAGTTTAAAACGGATTTTTTATTTAAATAATTATTTATTTTATTTAAATTTATTTTAGGTCAAAATAGATACATAATACCTATATAATTTCAATGTAATTCATTGGATCTAGTTTATAATAATTTTAGATATATAAAAATTTTAATGAACTTTTTACCGTCTTTTACCCACCTCCTAGGAGCATTTTCAAATTCACATAAAACTTAATTTTACCACTTCTGTGAGTGGAATTTCAAAAATCTGAGAGACACGGTTGATATCAGTAAGAAAAATGTGGTTCAATAAGATGAAAATAAGTTTTGGTGAATAGTAACTTTTTACTTTTATTTACCACAGTTAAAAGTAAATAAGGTAATTAAGGGTAAAAATGATTTTATTATTACCCTAACACATGTCCTAATTCTATTGGATAAGTGTAATTCGACAAAAAACAACCTTAGGAATCAAATATGAACCTCTTTGGTCCACTTGGATTAGATTAGGATATTTATTATTATTTAATTCAAAGAAGAGTTAAAAGTGTTAAATTCAAAGTTTAATAACTAAACCATTTTTAATATAGGGTTACACATAAGATAAATTAGACTATAAACATTCATTATAAATATAAAAATATTTCCTACATAATGGTATTTTATTTATATTTTTTAGACATTAAATAATTTAATTTATTTACAACACAATGATGATGCAGTAATTACCTAATTAATGAAATATTAAAATAATTGATATTATAAATATCCAAATAAATGTAATTTTAGACTTTTTATGAATTAAACTAATTTTCTAGGTTAATATGACATTTTAGGGTTGGTTAGATGAATTTTTTTCTAAGTAATAATGCTTTTATGAATTTATAAAAAATAAAATACCAAATAGTGTCAAAATTGACATAAAAGAGTTTTTAAAAAAAATATTATATTATTAATTGACATTCTATTACTAAAAATCTAAGGTTCAGAAAAAGGACTTATATAAGGATATTTTTATCATTAATGAACCACTTGGGTTTTTTTTGGAAGTATATAGTAAGTTTATTAACCATATAATATTAAAATACAAGGAGACATGATAAATGTCAAACTATTTAAATAAGAGTTAAATCTAAAAGATAAAATTAATATAGTGACTTAAAACTGTCTAAAATCTATTGGTTGAGTGGTTTTCTACCCATCCCCACCTTATACTTTAAGAAATTCATTTTGGATCCATTAGAAACCGAAAATAATTTAATTATAAAATAATATTTCTAGCTTTTCCTAAGGTGCCCCTCACCCCTCTTATAAAAGGGCACTTCTCCTTCTCCCAAATTCACACCTTCAAAGCCATTTGGCTCGGCCAACCCCTACCCAAATAACCTATCAAATATCCTCACTTCATCCTAGAGGCCTTACTTTAGCCATAAATCCAACCTAAGGATCCCTTTTTATCAAATCAAAAGGAAGAACCCGAAGAAGAGGTAAATATTTCATCACCTCTTTCAAGTTCATTTCTTCTTCCACTTCCTATTTCTTTGTTGTTTCCATTATAAATTAATAAATCTAGTATATTCTATATACTGTGATGTTATTATAAATATGGTATAACCAAATTCATTATTCTATCCATCCTTTGAATGACATGTCACCATACGTGCGTACGTACTGCCTACCGTCTCCACGTTGTGGTGTAATTGTTATTCAATACATTATTATTTGGATGAGTATAATAATGATGTTTAATTGATGTAAATAATAAATGTAACATTATAATGATTCTTTATATATTATATACCATCCAATTATATATTATTTTAACATCAAAAGAATGATATTGTCACTCGTGCGTACGTACGGATTACCGCATCCACGAACGCGATGAGATTCATTCCCCATCATATCCATTCAAGACTAATTTTCATTAGATGATTAAAAATAATGTTTAAAGACTTGATATAATTCTAGATATGAATAAGATACATCCCATCCATAACAAATATGACTCACATAACAAATAATATAAAGGAAAACGAATCCTTTAACACCCGAAACAACGATAATACTAAGATATTATTAACAAAGCAATGTTAAAAATCATATATGATATCATATTAATGTATGTGATTCTTGTATAATTTAATAACAATTATTTCAACATTATACAGGAGGTTAACCTACCCTTGACCAAGGAAAAGTACAAGGTAAGGGTTAATTCTACAATATCTTCATTATTCGAGGTTGTTTATACGTAATTATCTACTGGGACCTCTTTATCATACACATCCATGTTTCTTAAAGTTGTATTTCAAAAAATTCTTAATATTTTATAGACTATGGGTTAAAGTCATTTATACCCTTGTTTGACTTTTATAAGATGTTTATAAAGGAATCTTTCTATCGTTTTCCAACCAAGGTACTTTTTGACCTTTTCGAAAAATTTAAGGTAAGAATGTTTTTTTAACTTATACGGTGGGTGCAAATATTTTCTGCTGTTATAACATCGTAGAAGATTCTCTTACAAGCTTATAAGAATATTTTCAAATATAAATGTTTTCTTTTATAATTACGTGACTTTTAAATGATTTCAAAATATAAAGAGATATTTCTCTAAAAAGGTTTTGATCTCATCTATGTCAACATCCTTTGATAGATTTTTAGTTTGTTTGAAGTTGATTTATTATAATTCAAAAATTCCATATTGTATTGAAAGTTTTGTGATATGTTTGAATGTGGATGTGTTATTTCATACCATTCATGGTTTATGGATAAAGTATTGACATTTCGTATGCCAGTTTTAATACGAATGTTTATGTTATGTTTAAACCTTTTCATATGTGGAATGCATTGGACTTAGTAAGTGATGGGTGGAGCCGCTATAACTACTCGATGCATCGGTAGGTCTCATGAGACAAACTAGTGTCTTGGAACAAGGCCTTGAAAAAATCTTATCTGTAGTCTTGGCACAAGGCCTTGATTATGTGGTTATGAAAGTCAGGCATTATGCATTCCATCATTATGAAAGTGGCTCTTGATATTGCATGTGATTATTAGGCTAGTAGAATATCCATGTGAGTAAGTAAATGACATTATTTTAATTTATATTTTCCATATTATGATGAATCTTATGTTCAAAAGGATTTTGTTTTAGTTTAATACATTTTCTTAAATGTTTATGAAAACTTCCTCTATATTGTTATCCTTACTGAGCATCTGAGCTCACCCCTTTCAATGTTTTATTTTTTCCAGGATGCAAAGAAGTATATTATGACTGACTTGTAGGGATAGTCTATGAGATCTCAGTGTTGTCTATGGAAACAATGTTGTTGTAGTTTTCCATTTTATGATATAATGTAAACCTTATGAATGTATCTAGTACTTCCAAGATTACTAAACTAATCAGTCTTTCGAGACTTGATCTTTTGTGATCATGCCAATGATACGTAATAATGCACCGACTCTGGGCTTCTGGGGTCGGGGCATTACATTTATTTTTATATCTATGTTCTTATGTATTGTGTAAATATTGTGTAAATCTCATGTTTCACAAAGTAAGTATATATGAGTGATGAGTATGTCTTTTGAAAATGTTTGCATACGTTATAAGTATTCATGGACTAATGTACTCTTTCCTTATTTTACATCCCTTACTGAGATTTTTTTGCTCATCCCAAGTTTTTTTAAATTATTTTCACAGGTCATTTGTATGTTCAAGACAAAGAATGAATCCATGTTAAATTTTTGAAGAATTTTCAAAGAAATCATGTTTTAGGCTTTAATGTTTTATATTTTGAAAAAATGGAAATTGTTTTTATGGTATCCACTCTGTAAAAATGTGTAGTGTTATGAATGTATTATGTCCCAATTCTCTAAAGATCTAAACTTGAAAAGATCCTCAATGTAAAAGGAAGTGATTTCTTGAATAAAATCAAGATTATGTAATGTAATAAGGTCGAGTCCTTACAATCACCTATTATTCTTAATAAACCTAAACCCTAAACACCTCTATTGAGAGTTGATTGGGAAAGAATTTATCCTCTGTAGTAGATTCTCTGCATACAAGAATATAATAAGGCATCCCAGAGACAAAAACATCACACCCTTCTATTTGTGAAAGTCACCATCCAAAAAATAACAACAAACAACATAGAGGATATATGAGATGGCTTGTAAACAACCTAATGCTATCTAGACAAAGAAGCCAAATTGGATTTTCAGGGGTTGAGCTATGCCCTGTCAGGTTTTATAAAAAATCCAGGCCTGTTAGAGCTAGGAAATTGGGCCCAAGTGACCCAAAATAGCCTGATTAAGTAAATAAAAAGTGGGATAAGATACCTGGGTGTGAATGGAAAGGCCAAGAAGTGCAAATGCAAGTGATTCACCGTAGTCAATAGAGGCTGATAAAACCCAAAACAATCTAGGCCAGACAAGAAGGGATGGATGTAGTTGAGTCAATGCCATATCAATGGTGTTAAAAACCTTTCCATGCCTACTATCATGACCCAAACTCACTGATATCTCTCCTTAGACTAGCGGAAATGTCGAATGTGACCCCCAAAACTAGTCCCAAATAGACCACGAGTTGATGACAAACACCGAGGGTATAAAACTCATAAATGGAAGATGTTATGAATTTTGAGAATATCATAGTATATATCAATACAAAATCCAAACCCCAATTCATGAAAAAAATATCCACGACCAACCAATATTACAATGATGTAAAAATGCATGTGGTCCAAACAACAAGAATGAACTAGTGTACCCATAACAAATACATCCACAACCTTAAATGAAGAAACTTAAAAAGATCTACCTTAGATAATGAAATCAATAGTTACCATCTCTTGGCTCCAGAAAACCCTATAAACCAATCTAATAGTTATAAAATATGTCTATAACCTAACCTTAAAAACCTATAAATGTATAAAAGATAGGGTGAATTTATCCACATACTCAGTAGGTCATCCCCAAAAGGACTGAACAACGTCATCAAACGTGCATACATGGAAATCAAAGTAGTGAAGTGTTGAAGCCACCATTTAAATTTTTCATTCTTAAAATTTCTATTAAAATAGTGGGGAAACTTTAAACTAAGTTCCTAGGGAACATTAGTCATAATCTATCATTTCAAATGTATGGGAAACCTCGTGACCAACCTCAAGATCAAGCACACATCCAAAATAACAAGGGTACATAATATAATTGACACGCCTGCATGCGTTGTTAATTTTACACAGGCGGTGATTAGATTAAAAATTTATAGTCACAAGCTACAATTACTACTAGGGTGTAGTAAAGTGGTAGTATGAGGTCGAACCCTCAAGGACTATTAGTTGGTTAGCAACCAATCAAACAAAACCCCTGGAAAGGATTACTCACTTTCACTCTTTAGGTTTAGTTTTAACTAAAACCATGTAGTTTGGATTTAAATCAGATAATAAAGGGATCAGAGTCAATTTTAGGGATCTTGAAATAATATAATCTTAGATTTATCTTTGGATAAACCTATTTCATAGGCTATAAAGCAGTGCAAAGAACACTAATCGACCTTTTTCCATCAAATTGGATCAACCTAAGACGACAAATAATCCTTGGTCCAGAGTAATTGACAACCTAAGTGTAAGAAGCTTGGATTATAGGTAGAAATAATTACAATTTATTCATCCTACTCTGATCTTCTCCAACTAGGTCATGGTCATTCAATTTTCACCGTTGATGGTCAAAGATAATGTAAAATATTGAGATTGAAAATTGTTCTAAACCTGGTTACTAACCATAGGGCTACCCAGTTTTGATTTTAGATGTTCAATAGGTTGAAACCACTTCTAATATTGACCCCTAACCCTAAGAATATTAGCTGAACACGATAGAATTTATTAGAGAAAGAGAAACAGATTGCATGCTTAACATAATGATTACACGATTTGAAACAAGATAATCCAAAATTGAAATAATGAAAAATCGATTAAAAACCAACTTGAAAAAAGAAACAAAAAATAATGCAGTAATGTAAAAATGGATGAGAAGGATAATGAAAAAAAAGAAAATATTGGAATTAAACTAGAAATCATTCAACATTACATTAAGGAAAGAAAAGAACAATAGAAACCTATCTGCGAAGAATGGTGGGTCGGAATCCAGTAGCAGCCTCTCAGTAGTCGATCCTCTCCATGCCTGGAATGGAATGGACAAACTCTTGGAAAATACCCATATATATAGGCCTATGAAGTCATCCCTCAATAACTCGGGTTAAATATGGCCTTAAATGTCCAATCTGGTAAAAAGATATCACCCTCCCTCGAAGATATGCCGAAAATCAGTATTTTTTTATTTTGTTTGAAACTTACACATTATGTAAATATTACACGTGTAATGTATGGGGATGAACTTTGGGTTTTTTTCTTCACTTCACATCACATATTTCTTATATTCCTTGTAATATTTTCACATCGTGTAATGTCAATATCTGGCACTGGAAGTCTTGTTTTGCTGTGGTTCTTCAATCTTGAGCCTCTGGAACATCATGTGACCATCCAACATCATGGAAAATGTTCTTTATATGGGACAATTGATTTTTTTGAGTTCCATCTTAAATATTGGGTTTATTATATGTGGCTTAGTGATAAGTGCCTTTATGCTCCATAATTTCCCTGTTTTTTATCATATTCTCCAAATATCAGTCCTGCATAAGAATATACAAAACATCAATATATTCCATGAAACTAAAATTTAATCAATTAACATTAAATGAATTCACATATAGAAACCTATCAATATATAGATATAAAAAATAATTTTTAATAATACACACTGTGAAAGGCTGTAATAGGGCCCTCGCTAACTAAATCCGACAAAATAGTGCCCTTTATCCCTATGAAAGGATGTAATAGAGCCCCAACTAATCAACTCGCACCAAATATTTCCCCTCTATCCCCTAACACCTAACATCCTATAACCATAATACTATAAAAACCAAACCAAATATAGTTTCCATGCATGAAGTCCCATACTCACATATCATTCAGTTGTCGCATGCCAACTGAATCCATATCCCATCCAAACCAATACACATGCATGAGGTAGGGACGACTAATTTGGTCATTCGGTTTTTATATGCGAACTGAATGTTGGGTCAAAACTAAGAAAAATATCCCTTAGGTGGTGAAAGGTTTATGATTAAACAATTATCCTAAATGAAATAGAAAATAATTCCAAAACCCAAACAACCATTTTCAAAAGTGGTGAACCGACCACACCTATCATGAATTGGATGAAGTTAGTATCCTAGAACCAATAGACTTTGTACTTTCAATTACCAGAATATTAATAATTATTTTATCACATGATAATTTTTCTTAAGTGTTACATTAATGTGATAATTACCTAGAATATTTATCATATAGAAAGAATCTGTAATGAACAACATCTTTACGGGTTGTGTAATTCAGGAGAAATTTGAATTTTTGATCTCGGAGTAGATGGAAGTTTCATGAATTGGGACTCGGATCAAGATTTTGAGGGTTAAACATCTTAGGGAGACGTTTTTTGATTTTTATTGAGGCCCGAGAGGTGTTTCATGTGGTTGAGTAAACTTTAGAGAGGGGTCAGGATGACCCTAGTGTAGAATTTTGCTGCAGACAACAAACCACGACGCAGCCTGGGGGCATTGTAGCTTAGTGAGTGTCATGGGAGTTTGTTTTTTAGAAGAGGAAGAGGACCATGCCACAATATATGCACTACATCATGGAGGGTTCTTGGGAGGTAGGTAATCAAGCGTTGTCGTGAGGTTTATGGTGTGCAGGAGGGTGATGTGTCGTGGTGGTGCTTGTAGGGGAAGGACCATGTCACAGTGGAATGATTGTGCTATGCAGGACTCCCAAGAGGTAAGGTGTTGGGAGCTATTGCAAGTAACATCATGGAGATAGGGTTGTGTTGTGAAGGTGTACCGAAAGGTAACCCAGATGAAAGTATTTTCATTGTGGAACCTATGGCTACGCCACAAAAATCCCTCTACCTTGTTTTTTTAATTGAGGCAGACTGGTTATTTACCAATCATCCTCTTCAGTTTTAGGGGAATAAGGGGATGAAGAGAAGTCCATTTCATCCAGTTCCCTCCCCCTCATGTCCCTCATTTGATCCCCTATAAAAAGGGATGATTTTTGGATGATTTTTCAGTGGTTTAAGGCATGTTATCCCTTTTCTTCCCCCATTATTTGTTTTCCCTTAGATAACGATCGACCCTAAGTTTAAAAAATAAATGATTTGTTTTATTTAACTCCCATTGAAATGAGAAAAGTGTCAAGGGTCACGATGGACCCTTATGCACTGGCCTGATGCCTCAACCACTGATGGTTGAGTGCTTTATTATAAAAACGTGTTAAGAAATACTGGGAAATATGGGGGATTTAAGCCTCCTTGGTTCAAAATAATTGCACTAGGGATGTTTGTAGAAAATGGAATCACCCAAAAACTATGTCACTAAGTGGAGAGGGGGTCAATTGGGTTATGAGATTTCTAAGGTATGCCTCAGATCCAGGATGAGATTCATATGGCCTAAATAGGGTCAAGAGCTAGTTAGGTTATCATGATAGGCTTAGGCCTTGCGATGTTAGGTGAGACGATCGTATATCTCCTACATGATAGGGAACACCCTCTTGAGGGTGGATTGGACTATTGGTAAATGCCATGAGTGGGAATAGACCCTCGGGGCTATATGGTGTGACAGAGATGATTCCTTGTAGGTGATTGAATTCAAAGATCTCACAGGGAGTTGCAAGATGAGACCCAAGTGTGATTCGTGGGTAATGTCTAAATGACTTGGAATAAGGATTCTAAGAGGCTTAGTCCAAGATGGACCAAGATGGTCTCAATGAACAAGGTCAAGATACAATGCAGGATTTGGATGAGGTTTGGACTAGCCTCTTGAGGCTAGTATCGGTAAAGGGACTACGGGCTGAGAGGACATTGTGGGGGTGTTAGGTATGACTTGATGTTAGTGGGTAAAGATTGAAATGGGCCCAAAGGACCCTAGTGGATTCCCTTATGGGTGAGATGACTATCGATGGGTTCAATGTTATGTGATTATAAAACTGAGACAGTCTTGATAAGATTGACCAAAGTGGATACATGAATGCTGAGGTGTGTCTTGATATTGGGGCTAGGTCCAAGGGACAAGCAACCTAGTGAAAATCTTTATGAGATATTACATGGGTGTTATTCCCCTAGATGTGATATGAGATTCCTAGGGAATTTTCTTCTCCCCCCAGATGATTACATGATATTCAAGGTGGGCCACTCTTCCCCCCGATTAAATTATCTAAGATTCTGGGTGGGGATGATTTTTCACCCAACTGTATTCCTGAGATTCTAAGGCCTCTATTCCCCTTGACAGTATTTATGAGATTTCGAATGGACCCACTCTTCCCCCGAACTATTGAGTGGATCTTTTCCACTCCACTCAATTATGTTTTTGATAATTACAAAGTTATTATTTTATTATCTAACATGAGTTTTAAATATTTCACTACTTGTAAAATATAAATTATTAAAAACGATTGATCTTTAAATTGTTTGTGATTTTATTTATATGATCTTCACATCCATTATGTGTCTTAGGAACCGATTTCCAAGAAAAAACTATCTTGGTATAAATTATATTATAACTCATATACAATTTTTTAAGTGTTGAATGATCCTTAAGTAGTAGAAGATTCATCCTTATGAAAATATTGATGCTTACATTTTTACCCATTCAGTTTTATCCTTTCATATTCATCTTTACAGGAAAATGATACTTATATAAATCCTCCTTACGATTAGTTGGGATGATCCTAAATTCATGCTTATGAAAAATTTCATTCTTACAGGGTGATTCTTACAAAAATTAATCCTTACAGGATGATGCTTACAAAAATTCATCCTTACAGTGATTTCATGTTTACGTAGAAACATGTTTACGAGAGAATGACTCATATGTGATTTTTTACTTTATTTTTAAAAAACATAAAATACACTCTGTTTTACTTATCTTGCATATTTCAGTTCACTGCATGTTCAAGTAAATTATTTTTCATGATTTATTTGTTTCATAATTACTTATTAATTATTTTTTTCCTATAAAAAATAGTTTGGAAACATATTATGTAGGATTAAATTAAGATCACATGAGTTGAAGCGTGTTTATATTTTGTATTGTACGTTCCGAAGTTGATTTTATTATAGAAATGCACGATAAATTTTCAAAAATATTAATTGAGACTTACATGTGTATTAAATGAAGAATACTAGTTAAGCATTATCTGGGAAATAAGCGTCTAATTTTTAAGTGGTTTGTTGGTTTCACATGCACGATTATTGTTTCAGGAAAATAAGAAATGCATCGGCAAGAATATTCAAGTTATTGTGCATGCGGCTATCAACTTTGAAGATGTTGTACATGAAGGAAATATATATATAAAGCTTGAAAAAACCAATTATTATTATGGAGGTGAGGATACTCAAACTGTACTATGCTATACACTTTTTGTGATCATCACTACAACACTCTCGGCTGGACTTCAATCGTAACTTCCTTTACAACTAGAGTGGTCACTACTTCCTTGACATTGAAAACTTCCTATTTAAATCTAGTTTCTATAGTTATAAATTATTGATATCTTTTTCTATGTGCGTACTTTATTGTTTATTCTTTTACATTCAATTGTATGACCTTAGTGTAGGAACCAGGCACATTGGAAGCACAACCTTGGGTGGGGCCCAAATTTACCTTTGCTGTAATCGATGACCAATCTGGGATAAATATGATGATGAACACCGGTATCCAAGGATTAAAATCAAAGATTTAGACAAAAGAAGAAAGGTGCTAGATCCAAAAGATAAAGGATCTTGCATATCATATTTATAATTAATTTAATTAAATTCATAAAGAAAAGAATACTTTGATCTTCAGTACTTTCTTCATTGATGATATTGATTGTCCATAATGACCCTTCCAGATTGTCTCATTTTTCTTTTAAGGATCTAAACCAGAATCCTTCTAGTGGTGATCCACACGTGCTCCGATGGCCTCTGATCGACACCACTCATTCTCCGAGTGCTAGCACGGTGAAGCGAGTGTCTTGTGTTGGTCATTATTGATCGCTTATTCTTCCGTCTTGAAGAACGTTTCTCATTTTTGAGAGGGGGGAAGAGGATTCAATAGAGAAATTGTTTAGCTCAACAATTCTAAATTCAACAGGTGTGCAGTTCGGTACATGGAACAATAGACATACAAGTCTATTTATTGACATGGGGATTCAATTACAATATTCAATTTCATAATAGTAATTAAATACATTCATAACCTTAGAGAAAACCCATGATTTAAATAATAATACCACGTCATTATTTATGGTGCACCAACTTACACAAAACAGAATTATAAATAAAATTCTATGCCATAAAATAATAGCATCATTATTATTATTTTAACTCGTGCCAACTGGTTAAATAATTATTCACTATCTTGAAAATAATTATTTTACTACCAGACTGACCTTGGTCCGCTCGAACTCCACTTCCATTTATTGAACACCTGAATAAATAAATAAATATTTTATTCTATTAAATAAATATTTTATTTACAAAATAGTAAATAAATATTTATTAAATGTTCAATAAATATATTTTACCCACAATTTGGGGAATAAATATTTATTTAATTTATGCAATCATTTTAACTTGAATAAAATTATTCCACTATCTTGAGAATAATATTTATTCAATTAATTAAATTCAAATAGAATTTAACTAAGACCACCAGAAACACTTAGTGTGTGACCCTCTAGGATTATTTCTCATTAGAATTAGGTGGGCTTGCCTAAAGTCCAAGAGTAATGTCTAGAAACAGGTCAAGGAACCCAAGAGAAATAACTTAAAGTCACAACAACAACATCCACATATGAACGCTCACTATGTAATACAATCCCTTTATCTCAATATCTCATCAAACTAGTTTCATGATAGTGTCATCAACATTTATGCTTGATATGTCATTCTTTGACTACCTAAAATAAACTCGTCGTTACACCATGGACATGGAATTTCGTGTGACAGTTCTATTTCAATCAAAGGGATAAGATATCAACTTCCATAAATGGAAGGGACAAATCCTTGACTTATCCATTAATAACATGCCATTCATGACACACCTAATGTACCCTACTTCCCACCAACTGTTTGCATGAAGATTTTCATCAAAAAATCAAAGTGTGCAAGTCATGACATGTATTAATGATAATATTAAAGTCTAAGGATCATTACACAGAATCACATATAAGAATATTTGATGACACCAAAACATGCAGAATTCTTACTGGCACATCTGTTCTTGTAATCTCCCGTCTTGGAGGTTACTAAATGTGAAATTCATTAGAAGAAGTCTCATCTATTTATGAGTAATCGCACCTAAATATTTTTATACTATGTGTCCCATTATAGTATGTCATCCAACCGCAGAACTATAATTAAGAATATTTTCATAGCACTTCAAGGTTCTCATCATAGTGGGGAACTGCTATGACCTTATCAATGTGACAAATAATCCAGAACATTTTTACACTATAGTCATACAGAATGATGAACAATATGTAATAAGATTTTTAATTACTAAATATATTAAATATTCATGTAATAAAATTACAAACAGTTGGTTCTAGGAAAACAACTCTTAAAAACTCCCACTTGGACTAGAGCCAACTGCCTATGAATTTTAGTCCGCTAGACCTCACATGATGATCATGTTTCTACTGAGTCAAGGCTTTATTCAAGGGGTCATCCACATTTTCTTCCATGGAAATACTACTCACTGTAACTTCACCTCTCTGAAAAAATCCATCAAGAGGTGATACTTTCAAAATATGTGCTTTATCTGCTGATGTGACCTTGGTTCTTTTGCGAGAGCCACCGCTGTAGTATTATCACGGTACAATGTGATGAGATCTTTACTGCTAGGTATCACATCCATCTCCTGAATGTAGATTTACATCCAAACTACTTCATTAGATACCTCTAAAGATATGATATACTCAAACTTTGTTGTAGATTCTGTGACCACACTCTGCTTTGAGCTCTTCCAGATCACTGAACCTCCATTCAAAATGAAGATGTATCCTGTTTGTGACTTCATGTCATCTTGATCGGTCTAGAAACTAGAATCTTCATATCCTCTGATGAATAGTTCATCACCTCCTCCATAAACCAAGAATATATCCTTATTACGCCTCAGATACTTTAGGATAGTCTTGACTGCCATCTAATGGTGGTCACCTAGGTCAGTTTGATATCTTCCTACCGTACTCAATGCGTAGGCGACATCCAGCCTAGTACATATAATGACATACATGACTGACCAATCATTGATGCATATGGAGTCCTTTCCATTATCTTTATTTCCTCATGTGTCTAAGGAAACATTTTCTTAGAAAGATGAATAACATGTGATGCTGGCAACAATCCCCTCTTAGATTGTTCCATACTGAATCTCTTCAGTATCTTATCAATGTATGTACTTTGACTTAGGCCTAGAAATCTCTTGGATCTATCACGATGGATCTTGATCCCAAGAATATATGTTGCCTCCCCCAAGTCCTTCATGGAGAACCATTGATTCAACCATGCCTTAATAGACTGTAAGACTGGTATCTCATTTCCAATAATTAATATGTCATCAACATATACTATTAAGAAAATGACTGCACTACCACTAAACCATTTGTAGACGCAAGGCTCACATTCATTCTTGATAAAACCAAATTTAATTATGGATTCATCAAAATGAATGTTCCATGACCTAGATGATTTATTTAATACATAAATGGATTTTTTCAACTTGCATACCTTATTGGCAACCTTTGGAGTCATACAACCTTCAGGTTGTATCATGTAAACATATTTCTGAAGGTTCTTATTAATAAAGGATATTTTGAAATCCATTTTACAAATCTCATAGTCATGGTAACCAGAAATGTCCAATAGAATTATGATGTATTTTAGCATTGAAACTAGTGAAAAGGTTTTGTCATAGTCAATTCCTTGACACTGCTTAAACCCTTTTGCAACCAGTCATGCCTTATAGGTACTGACTTGTCCTTCCATGTCCAGTTTCTTTTTGAATACCCATTTTCAACCAACATGATTTACATCAACTGGAGGATCTACCAAAATCTATACTTGGTTTTGGTACATGGAATCCATTTCATAATTCATGGATTCTTAACACTTGGAAACATCTATGACACTTATTTCTTCCTTGTAGGTTATAGGATCATTAGTATCAACTAATAATGAGTCCCCATCCTCAGTAACTAGAAAACAATACCATTCTGGTTCTCTAACCTCTCTTTTACTCCTACACAGTTCTTGTGTCACTGGAATAGTTCTTTATTCCATAGGGCTTTGTGGAATCTGTTCCTGTACCAACTCTTGTATACCTCGAGCCTCGAATTCATCAAAGTATATATCACTCCCACTATATATTTTTGATATGTGATCCATCTCAACGAATATGGTGTGTCTTTCCACTATAAACTTTTTTTCTGAGGGGTTTTATAGGTAACATCCCATGGTTTCCTTGGGGTATCATATAAAGGCACGCTTTGTGCCTCGGGGTGAAAGTTTGTTACCTAAAGAGGCCTTAAAAAATGCTTCACTTCCCCATACATTTAAATTTGATAACATGACTTTCTTTCCACTCCATAACTCGTATGGAATACCATTTATCAATTTTTTTGGTACTTGGTTTAGTATGTGAACTACTATTTATAACGCATATTCCCAAAAGGATAATGGAAGAATTACATGACTCATCATTGATCTCACCATGTCCAACAAGGTGCGGTTAATCCTTTCACTCACACCACTCCACTGGGGAATATAAGTAGGAGTCAGTTAGGAGGATCCCAAACTCTCGAAAGTAATCAATGAATTTTTGATTAAGATATTCTCCACCTCGGTCTGAGCTGAGTTTCTTAATCTTCTTACCAAGGTAGTTCTCAACTTCATTCTTGTATTCTTTAAAATTAACAAAATAATTTTACTTATACCTCATTAAGTAGATATATCCATATCTACTAAAATCTTCAGTAAAAGTTATGAAGTATGATTACCCTCCCCTTACTTCAACTGGAAATGGTCCACTCACATCGGTATGAACCAATTAAAAAAGATATTTAGCCCTTTCACCTTTCCAACTAAATGGTTATTTGGTCATTTTTCCTTGTAAACATGCATGCCATATGCCAAGTGGTTTTAGTTAAAAATAATCTAAATATCTATCTTGATGCAACTTTGTCACGAGTTTCTCATTTACACAACCTAGTTGATGATGCCAAAGTTGGGTGCAATATGATTCATTCCAAGTATCTTTGTTATTAATTTCCATTGCTTGGTTTGTGTAATCCAATATGTAAAGACCGTTGTATAAATATGCCATACCAAAACAAATTCTATCTTTGTAAAAGAAGAAAAATTCATTTCCAAACTTGAAAATAAATCTATTTATATCTAATCTAGATACATAAATAATATTTTAGTAATAGAAGACACATAATAAAAACACTTTAACACCAAGACCATCCCATTTGGAAATGTGAGGTGGTAGTCCCAGACATCTATATCAGCAAGTCTAGCTTCGTCAGCTGCTCGTAGATATACCTCCCCTCGATCAATTTTCCTGAATCTACTTGGTTCCTGTATTTGGATACATATGTGAGCACCAAAATCTATATCTAATACCCAATTTTTAGAAACATATAGATTACATTTGATAACAAATGCACCCAAAGCTTCCCCTTGCTTCTTAGGATGGGTGAAATTCTTCTTCCAATGGCCCTTCTTACCACATGCGAAACAAATATCTTCTTGTTACCTTGCCTCCCCTTTGATATTCCTTTTTTTGGAATGGCATGAAGAAGCTTTGGGATTAAAGATATTTACCTTCCCTTTACTCTTATTCACCATAAGGAAATAAGCCTTTTTGCACTTAATATATTTTTCCACTTGGAAAATGAGGATAATAAGATTAGATAGATACTTCTCAATGTTGTTCATATTGAAGTTAACAACAAAGTTGGAGAAGCTATGAGTAAGTGATGTAAGAATGAGATCGGTACCTATTTTTTCAAGGAGTTTAAACCCTAGAACCTCCAAGTGATCAATGTAGACAATGAGCTAGACTATGTGAGGCCTAGATGGGGAACCCTCTCCAAGATTACTCTGAAAGAGTGCCTTGGATATCTCAAACAGTTCTTGTCTTTCTCTCTCTTGGTAAAGACCATGAAGGTGCTCGAGAATGCTATAGGCATCCATGTTTTCATGAGACTTCATAATCTCACTAAACATTGATGATAACATCAAACATTGAATGTCAACCGCGTCATTCATATGTTTCTCATAGACCAAGAACTCTTCATCACTTGCCTCTTGGGTAGGTGGATCAATTAATGTTGACTCCTGCATGTAAGACTTCCGTTCATGGTGTAGAATAACCCGAAGGCGTCTAAACCATTCCTGGAAGTTACTACTAGTGAGGATGTTGTATTTATCTAGAATTGATAATAGGGATAGTTTGGTTGAAGAGTTTTTAATTTTATTCTACAATTAAAAGAGCAGATGATTAGAACTTTCTTGATTACATTTTATGAGAAATAATAAATTATTCTTTTAAGTCTCCCACTATTTTATCAAGTCCCAATGGTACTCACCATTGAACTTGAAATGTCCAGTTGTCATGAAATTATAGTGGCAAGGATCCATATTCCCCTTTGCATGACCCCCACAAGGTTTGGTCATGCTATTTGAATGTTTTTAGGTAGGAAGGTCTTTGACATCTGCAGGCTTGCAACTCCTTGATCCGTTGAGTGGACTCCCTAATCCTGAAATCCTGACTTGGATTTCCTCAACACTTGTCTCCAATATTAAACCAAGTCTAGAAAGGGATACTCTTCTTAATGTAATATGGTTATGTTAACCTGAAACCTTCCATAAGGTATTCCTGTATAAAATTAAGTGTCCCAATAAGGGTTTTTCAAACACATAGTTTTATTGAGTCTTTCCATTAATTAAGTAATGAAAGGCTTAGTTTGACTTAATATTTTATTGGTGGATTTTTATATCTTATGTGTAAATTTCTTACTATCTTTATCACATGATTGTTAATATTAAGTGGAACTTAATTAAGTGATTAACCATGTCTTGATAATATTTATGCATAATCTTGGTTTATTTTAGTTCCATCTTGCATGCTTGCTAGTTCATTAATTATGTGATCGCAATACCACATCCATAATGATAAACCATGTAACTGACAGAAATAAAATAAAGTAAAGTTCATGATCATGATCTTTTCTAACAGTTAGTTTATCTAGCAGTTGATAAACTAACCCTGACCTAGGGGATAAAAACCTTGAACCTTTTGGGATCGTGTTTACAGCTTTCCACCTGTCCACCTCTATATCTCCTAGTATTGGTTTTGTCTCCACTCTAGCTTGAACCGCCTCTATTAGGTTGGGAGTTCCATCCATTATATATTTTTTTTAACTCACACAGAGGTGATGGGTAAAATGGGGGTTTACATAAAAGAAACCATGGGAATACAGACCCTACATATTAATGAAGAGAGATGGCTCGTAGGCCAACAATTAATTTAATAAATAAATTAAAAGGAAACCAATCACATACAAAGGTCTTGTTCTAGCTCATGATCACCCACATAGATTCAACGAGTTACAAATTTAATAAAAATAATATTAAATTATTTAATTGTTCTTATTAAGATAAATTGTTCTTGAATAGATTAATTATTATCTTTAATTAATCAATCCTTTTATCTTAGTCCTTTTCTGAATTTCCTTGAGACTATAATCTTTGTACATAAATGCATCTTGGAGGTATCCTGGTGAATACCCATTCCAATCTACCCAAAATGTATTATATTCACATACTATCTTACTCTTATGACATATGGAATACAAGATGTTTCAATTCATAGAGTAAAAAATTGTAGTATTATTTATAAATGATGTTAAGTTCTGAACATTACATAAACATTAAAGTTTTAACTTTGTGTAATCTGGTAAATTACATGACATGTAGTTCCGACTACACACAATGTACTACTTTCACTTTATGTCTCAAAGTACACAACTAGGGACTCGGAATGTGAAGCGTACTTCAGAAATTTTAGATTACATGGTGTGTATAGTGGGCCACACGTTGTGTTGTCTCCACATTACACGTTTACCGATTGTCTTAGTCATGTATGGGATGCATGGTTTGGCCCCTAACTCGAAGGGACTACATGCCGTGTGCAGTGGGACACACAACTTATAATATGGTAAGCGTGTTCCTATCTATCACAGTCAAAACGTGGTGTAGAATTAACTACACCACATGCAATAAATGCACATGACTTGAGTAATTGCCGAATTACTCCCAATGTGCTGAACACGACTACACGACATGTAGTCTGGGTTAAATAGTGTGTAGTCCGGATTACACAATGTGTATGAAAGATAACACATTGTGTAATTTCAAACACACGTTGTGTATGGAGGAGAACACAGTGTGTAAGCCCGAACACACGATGTGCACTTTCATGTCACCTGGGCAGAATCGTCGGTGCCTCCTGATGAGTTCTTTGCTTTAATTTTAATTAAAAAATCATTTGTTTCTATGAAATCTACAAGAAATGAAAAAAGGGAGAATAGATCTCGAAATCCAGATTACAAGAACAATTAACCTTGAATTGACAAACTAAATTATTAAACTGTATATCATAAACGAATTATTTAAATAATTATAAACTATGATGTAACTTCTCTAATACCACCTGTAGGTTCTAGGCACAGTGGAAGAACAACATTGGATGGAGCCCAACTTTTCCTTTTCCGTAATCGATGACCAATATAGGATCAATATGAAGATGAAAACCAGTATCCATAGATTAAAATCAAAGATTTAGATAAAAGAAGAAATGTACTGGATCCAAGAGAGAAAGGATCTTGCACATCATGTTTATAATTAATTTAATTAATTTCATAAAGAAAATAATACCTAGATATTCAGTAATTTCTTTGTTGATGATTTTGATCATCCGAAATGACCCTTTCAGATTGTATCATTGTGCTTGCAAGGATCCAAACCAAAATCTCTCTAGCGGTGATCTACACATGCTCCGATGGCCTCTGATCGAAACCACTTGTTCTCCAGGTGCTAGCGTGGAAAAGTGAGTGTCTTGTTTCAGTTATCCTTGATTGTTTGTTCTGCGGTCTTGAAAAACATATCTCATTCTTGATAGGGGAGGGAAGAGGATTCAAGAGAGAAATTTTTTGGCTCAATAATTATCAATTCACTGGGCATGCAGTTTTGTACATGGCACAATAGACATACGTGTCTATTTATCAACATGGGGCTTTCATTACAATATTTAATTATGTAAAAACAATTAAATACATTCATAACCTTAGAGAAAACCTATTCTTTTAATAATAATACTACGTCATTATTTATAGTGCACCAACTTGCACAAAATGTAATTATAAATAAAATTCCACATCACAAAATACCATCAGTGCTATTATTATTTTAACTTGTGCCAATTGGTTAAATAATTATTTACCATTTTGAAAATAATTATTTTACTACTGGACCGGCCTTGGTCCGCTCAAACTCCACTTCCATTTATTAAACACCTGAATAAATAAATAAATAAATTATTCTCTTAAATAAATATTTTATTTACAAACTAGTAAATAAATGTTTTTTAAATGTTAAATAAATATATTTTACACACAATCTTGTGAATAAATATTTATTTAATTTATGAAATCATTTTAACTTGAATAAAATTATTCCACTTTCTTGAGAATAATATTTATTCCATTAATTAAATTAAAATAAAATTTAACCGAGACCACCAAAAACACTTAGTGTGTGACCATTTAGGATTATTTCTCATTGGCATTAAGCAGGTTTTCCTAAAGTACAAGAGTATTATCTAGAAACGGGTCAAGGAAACCAAGAGAAATAACTTAAAGTTTCATCAACAACATCCACATACGAATGCTCACTGTGTAATATAATACATTTATCTCAATATCTCATTAATCTAGTTTCATGATAGTGTCATAAACCTTTATACTTGATATTCCATTATTTGACTACCTAAAATAAACTTGTCATTATACCATGACCATGGAATTTCATACAATGGTTCTATTTCAATCAAAGGGTCGAGATATCAACTTCCATAAATGGAAGGAACAAATCCTTCATCGACTTATCCATTAATAACATGTCATTCATGACGCACCCAATATACCCTACTTTCCGCCAACTGTATGCATGACAGTTTTCATTAGAAAATAAAAGTGCACGAGTCACGACACATATTAATGATAATATTAAAGTCTAAGGATCATTACACACGCTCGTAGATAAGAATATCTGATAACACCAAAACATGAAGAATTTCTACTGGCGAGTCTGTTCTTATAATCTCCTGTATTGGAGATAACCAAGTGTGAACTTCATGAGAAGAAGTCTCATCTGCTTACGAGTACTCGCACCTGATAGTCTGTATACTATGTATCCTATTATAGTATGTCATCCAACCACATAACTATATTTAATAATATTTTCATATCACTTCAAGGTTCTTATCATAGTGGGGAACTTCTATGACCTTTTCAATGCGATAAATACTCCAGGACATTATTACACTATAGTCATGTAGAACAATGAAAAATATGTAATAAGATGTTTAATATTTAAATATATTAAATATTAATGTAATCAAAGTACAAATAGTTGGTTCTAGGACACCAAATATTACACTTAGTGTCAGGTTATATTACCTCTAGGTGAAAAAGGCAGTTTCTTGATTGTGAATTAGTCTGGTAAAAGACAGTGGTTTGAATTGTGCCTTTATCCAAATAAAGGTAAGGTTGGTTCTTCTAGGTTTTGGGTTGTGCCTCTAGGTGAAAAAATGTAAGTAAAGAGGTTTTGCTGCATATAAACTAAACATTTATATTTATTTAAAATTTTTATAATAAGGTTAATTCACCCCCATTTTGACCATTCAATTATCTCACATATTGGGAAAACAATTTGTATCAAAGCTTAAAACTTGAAGGTATTATTAGATTTGTCTTATATATATATATATATATATATATGTTGTTAACTATATCCTAGTCTTAACCATCTTAAGAAAAATATATATTTGAGATGGTAAAAATAAGTTCTAATGATGGTTGTGTTCCACAATGACCACCATTTTTCAATGGTAATTATTATGGATATTGGCATGTTCGGATGGAAGTATATCTTAAATAGCTAAGTATTGACCATTGGACAATCATGGTAAAACATTAGAAATTCATTGAGGTTGATCCTGATACCCTTCCTAATGTTGATGCTTTGAAATATGTACTTAATTATAAAATCATGAACATACTTTATTATGCTATTAACCAAAATGTATTTAGTCACATTGGACCTAGTTATGTATATTTTAGAGTCACACACTAGTTTATTCTATCTTGTATTCATTTTAAATTATCTATAAATAAAGGGTTTAGTCTCTCATTGAGGTAAGGAGTACCATTCTACATGATATCAGAGGAGGTCCAACCCAAACCTTCCCTGCCCGTATTTTTCTTCTCCGCCCCAATTATTTTCTCTCAAAACCCACTATTGTGCCACGCCACTGTTAGTTCGATTCCCCCTAAATTCACCTTGTGCATCACCCGACCCTACGCGATGGCACCACTACACCTCTGCTCCATCCCTTGGCCCATTACTCCTCCTTTATGCGTCCCACTACTCTCTCCTCAACACCATAACCCTGGACGCATTCATCCCTAAGTGTGACCCCGCCGTCTCTCCTAGGCACGCACGACCACCCATGTGGATCCCCTAGAGAATGTGCCTCCGCCTTCACACCTCCTAATGTCAGCATCATTATTGGATCTTGGTTCTATATATTTTTAGCATAAGGCATGATCTATCAGTTCCTGGCCTGTGCATCCAACCATAACGCATCAACAGATGGCTCCTATAGGCACACCTCAACTTAGGCCTCCTACTGGACTGTCACGAACCAACTCAGGTCGACCCTAAACCGGTCACCCGATCTAATCCGCGCGAGGCCCAAGAGGAATTCCCAATCCTCCCAGGTTGGAGACAAGCACCAAGGGAATCAATAGAGTGATGATGGGAATGATTTCACCCAATATAAATACATAAAAATAGTGGAATGATAAAAGAACATCCCAAGGCAAGCGAACCAAACTTGGAATCTGCAACAAAAACTACAAACAAAAGGAAAATATAGGTGTGAGTATTAAAACACAATAAGTATTCTTGAATAATTTTATACCCAATTCACATGCTTTAAATAAATAAACATTGATTTTAAGGTTTTAAATACAATATAAAAATATAGGTTTTCCACACTCTCCATTTTAAATAATACAAATCACAAACAATCCATTACTATCCTGTTTAAAAATAAGGCTCAAGGGAAAATGGAAAGAGGGACCAAGTAAGAAATGATCATTTTTCATATCAGTGAGAAAGGGAAAATACTTTTTCATTAAAAACACTCTTCTTGAAAACATTTTTAGCAAACCACACATTCTGACAAGAAAACACCGAATTCAAGTACAAGAAATATAATTCTACACAACGAGGGCAATGACACTAACCATACTAGTATAAAAAAAACACATGAATACCTAAGAACTCAGAGGAGAACCAGAACATACTAATACATGATACCCCATCCCTGGTATTATTCCACACATGATGAAATCAAAACACCCAAATTCCCGGCCACCCTAACTCAGGATAGACTGAGGGGCCAAATCCCATAACAATAAAACCCAAATATATCCACCTACTATGGGACACTGTTTAGTACGTCAACTACCAGTGAAAAAATAGTTCTAAGTAATCCTTGTAGCTATGCTAGGTTCCCATGCTATGTTTTTAAAGGGGTGTTCCAAATAAGATCAAGTAACAAGTCATATATACACCATCACACATAACACACACAAACCGACACCACCCCGACCATATCAAGGAGTATTATTTACCTTAAAAAAATAATTATACAAGGGAGGTCTCATACTGAGGAAAATTCCATCTCATGGCCAACCAATAAGGAGAGACTCACTCCCCTGAGGATTTTTACAAACAACCATTTAATAAAAATTCCAAACGGGCCTCGTGACATTTTCACGCATCAATCTTTAATAAACAACTACACACAAGAAATTTACTATGCTAAAACAATTTAAAAATCTACTTTAGAAACACCAACTACAATTTGAATGTCAACTATCATTTAAAAATTCAACCCATGCCTTTAGAAACCACAAACTACTTAGAAAATCCAACAACCTAATTGGAAACTGATTTAAGGAAAAAAAATCCACCACTTTAAATCCAGGACACATTTATAAGAGCCAAATGGGCATTTGAAAAACAATTAGCTTGCACAAAACAATTGAAACAATTTCATGAAGTTGAACATAGAGAGGAATTTACTTTATTTCACATCAGAAATTTTGGTCTAAAAACCATATATCACTAACTAGCATTAAATAAGGGAGTGAAAAGCAAGAAACCTATAATTATTTAATTTAAAGGACAAGGAAAAGGGATCCTACCTAAAAGGATAACCAAGCCGAACATTTTTCCTCTTGATGCTTTCTAACTAGAAGCTGCTTCTACCCGCTTGCACACACATACTTTCACACACACACACACACACACCTAATCATATGCGTGTACGCCCTAAAAGACATTCAAAACCCATTGTAATAAAAACCAGGGACTCAAAAACACTACGGTAAGGTTAACACACTTAAAGTAAAATCACAGGAACTCAAAATTAATTACCAGAGACTCACAAATTACAAACCTCCAATTATAGTTAGAGAGAAGATTAACAACAAAGGAAAAACTACCTGAAGCAACAAAATAAAGGTACAACACACTATAAATCAAAGACTAAATCATTAAAACAAATAAAGAACCTAATTTAGAATGTGCGAAACCAAGAAGCGGGAAGAAAACCTCACCTCAGATGGCGACAATGACCTGAATCAAAGTAAATCCACTTCACCTTCAATGGTAGATGACGGAACTCACACAAATGGGTCTCGAGAGACCCTTCTCAGAACCTAACACCGAAAAAGAAAATGAAAAATGCATCAACCCTCAACCTAGGATCTCACCCATCCGAAAACCGAAGAGAGAACTCACAAAAAGGGGGGAGGGTTACCGGAGGAGAAGGGTGCCGAAAAGGGGGTGCGCAGGGGAGGGCGACGCCAGAGAGGAGGTTGTAGGTGAGGTGGTGTAAGAGGGATGAGTGGATTGGTCGGAGAAGGTCATGCAGGAGAGGGGGCCCCTAGAAGGAGGTGCGTTAGTGAGAGAGGTCGGACGAAGGTGGTGCATGTAGGGAGATGGCCGACCAGAGGAGAGGGGCTAGCTGGAGGTGGGGGGCATGCAGGTCGGGTCGAGTGGGGGGGGGGTCATGCACTAGTTTAGAGAAGAAGGGGGAGGGTAGCGTGGATGGGAGGGGGAAGAGAGCGGGAAATTTAGGGTTTGTTTTTTTAAACCCTAACATTACACTAATAATAATACCTTAATATTAATCTTAATAACATTAATAATTTATATTAATACTACTTACAATATTTATAACAATAATAATTATTATAAAAATAATGATAATATAATAATAACAACGATTAAAATTTATTTAATAATAATAATAATATTATTATATGTATTATCAGCTTTATTTTATTTTATTAATTTGAATACTAAAACCGTGTGTCCCACGCACATCTCAAGCGACCATGCATGAACTGTGTGGTAGCTTCTGTCTGATCCAGAAGCAGCTGCATATGTACCCGGGCTGACCGCATGGCTCTTGCTAACCATGTGGTGCCCACACACCAACCTAAATAATAATAATAATAATAATAATAACAACAACATAATTATAAAAATTATAGTAATGTTCATTTCATTTTTAATAATAATAATGATAATAATTATTTTAATAATATAAATCTTAATATTAATAACGATAAAAATAATAATCTCATTAATAATCTTACCAATACCTTTGATTATATTTTACTTTTTCTTATTTTATTTTAACATTAATTTTAACTTAATTTTATTATTCAATTAACTTTATAATTCATCTTGCATACCGGTCAAGCCGTGTAGTGACCAGGGCATAACTACATGATCTCCCAACTGTGCTCTGCCCGTACACTAGACACTGCCAAACCCAAAACACACATTTTTCTCAATAAAAATAAAAAATTTAAATAGGGAATCAATCAAACTCTGACCTGAGTTAGAACCAAGTAAAAATTAAAACCCGGGCGTGACAATTGTCCCCACCATAACACTTTCCGCCCATAGAAAGACACAATAAAGTTGAACCCCAAAAACAACAACCGATACTCATTCATGGTTTAAAGAGATACTCAAAGAATGATAAACAAAGAGGCCATAAAACACCGTCGACTAGAGTAAGATTAACAAGATGAACTCGGAAGACCGAACCAGACTCCTTGCTAAGTACCACCCACCCCCAAAAGTTCAAACACCTCCAACTGATTGGTCCAAAAGACATAGAATTTTTTATAACCCTAAATCTTACCTCAAAACATGAACATCCTAAACATCACCAATCAGAACACATACCATCCGAACCCACCGGAATACTCCCATCTCTACATTTACTAAAAAGGGAGAACTTAGAATTAGGTGGTTTTGTACAAAAGAAACCACCACCAAACCAATACCAAGAACAAAACTAAGATATTTACATGGGGAGACCCAAACAGACTCCCCACCATAAGAAATAGGATAACACTGAATTCAACGAGTCCTGCGATGGGCCTCCCCACCATAAGAATTGATGAAAATAACCAAACTCAAAGACTTTCCACATGGACCAAGATCCCCCACCACAAGGGGAGGGGAGGTAAGGGCCCAACTAACAGGGTATTAAAACTAGAACTGACACATCCCAACAACTTCACATCCCAAGATAACTGCAAGCCAAGTCGCACTCAATTTACACAAATAGGCCACACAAGACCCCTTTAATAAAGGCCTACACCCAGTGAGACACAACCACTAGAATTTTAGTAATACAAGGAAACTAAACCTTTTCAAATATAAGGAAAAACTCTTACACCCAAATTGTTCATAACATGGAAGATATGTTCCCACTCTTCTTTCCACCATAAAAAAACCAATTAAAACATAATAGTTACACCAGAGTCTTAACTTTCTCCATCTCCCATGTTGAGAATAGAATTCAAAAAAAGGCCTTCTCACACCACTGGAGTTCTCCTAACTACATGCCAGCTTCACTTTGGGACCTATGCCTGGAGCTCTAATGGTTGAAGCATCTCATTACTCACAGTTAGGCTTTAGAAATACCCGAATGAAACTTCTCCTTCTAGTGCCACAAGTAACCACACCACATTCCAAGCCAAACCAACAGGCCCCAACACACCCCAAGACTCACTCTACCTCATCATGGTACTTTACCGTGATAGGGACTTAAAAAATGCACACACATCATCATCTTCACCTTGAAAAAGGAACACCGATAGAAAGGATACAAGGAGTACCACTTTCATTCAGAATCAAGAAGCTCAAAATTATCGAAGGTAATATATGATTTTGTTAAGATAGAAGTATTAAAAGGGATCCAAAACATACAAATTTTCATTTAAAATAGAACATAACACTTCCAGATGCCACTAAACATGACCCCTTTAATTGAGGGAAACATTATAGGGATATGGATCTTAACCAAGGTTCCAACCAACACATGATTCTTGCAAGAATCTATAACAAAATATTAAGACCAAACTCACCACCTTGGTGGCCTATAATGACCTTAGCTAGAAGAAACTGATGAAAGATCCAGAGATCCTTTCCAGGACACTGAATAGTACTAATAACTTTAGACCATGTGTCCCCACTTCTTAACTGAAACTTTCCCTTCAATGCTTCCAGATTGAACCTTCGGACACAACAATGTCAAATTATACTATCAATTACCTAGGACAATCGAGAAACTAAAGCTTCCTTCCACCTCTCTCACATATTCCATTCCACTATGAGAGGATCCACTCAACTAAAAATGGAAAGAGGTGTATTAGAGTTCCAAATTCCATGATGGAACTTCTTTCATTGATAAACTAGAGGGTTTACCACTAGGGAGGTCACTCATGACCAAATTCCAAACACACATTGATTCTTCATAGGGGAGCACTCTACCCATGAGGAGAAACCAAGGACCCAAACGAATTAGTCCATTGGCCAAAACAGAGATTTTCAAAACAACTTTCAGAATTATGGAAAACTCAAATGATCTGCAAGGGGGAAACTAGTGTCGGTGGGTGGCTCAGAAATATGGTTGGAAGCCAAATGTCAATCACACCACCGTCACAAGGATCATTCTAGGGTAATTCCACTAGCTCCACATGGCTTACTAGGCCCCGTGAGCTCAAAGAGGCCACTTTCCCAGATCCCATTTCATTTCCCAATAACAAACAATCCACAATAACCAAAAGACTCCCACAAACCGGACATCCCATGGTAACCCCAGGATCAGAATGAGAGAGGGTTCATGACGTCCTTCCCATTCCTACAACTCAATCCTAAAAATCATACTACTCCTACCTTAAAAACCCAAAATAAAAATGGGTGCTCTAAAAATCAAGTTCCACTAAAGATCCAACCTGCTCTGATACCATTTTGTCACGAACCAACTTGGGTCGACCCTAAACCGGTCACCCGAGTCGATCCGCAGCAAGGCCCGAGAGGCGTTACTGATCCTCCTGGGTTGGCGATAAGTGCCAAGGGAATCAACAAAGTGATTATGGGAATGACTTATCCCAATATAAATAAATAAAAACAGGGAAATAATAAAATATCATCCCAAAATAAATAAACTAAAAAATCACTAAATAAGAACTGAAGAAAATAAGACTAACCGAACCTGATGACCACTAAAACTCCATGTGACCATGCAGGTCACTCTCCAACACAATGATCAACCATTTACCAATGTGAATGAACCAAATCTGGAACCTGTAGCAGAATCTGAAAAAGGAAACTATAGGCGTGAGTATTAAAACTCAGAAGGTAGGCCAGAATAATTCTATACCCAATGCACATGATTTAAATAAAGAAACATTGATTTTGAGGTTTGAAATACAATATAAAAATATAGGTTTTCCACACTCTTCATTTTAAAGAATAAAAATCACAAACAATACATTACCATCTTGTTTAAAAATAAGTCTCAAGGAAAAAGGAAAATAGGGACCAAGTAAGAAATGATCATTTTTCATATTAGTGAAAAATGGAAAATACTTGTTCATTCAAAACATTCTTCTTGAAAACCTTTTTAGAAAACCACACATTATGATAAGAAAACACCAAATCCATGTACAATAAATATAATTCTACACAATTAGGGAAATGAAACTAACCATACTAGTATCAGAGGAACATGGGAATACCTAGGAACTCAGAGGAGAACCAAAATATACTAATACATGAGACCCCATCCTTGGTAGCATTCCACAAAAGATGAAATCAAAACTCCCAAACACCCGACCACCCTAACTTAGGACATATTGAGGCAATAAAACCCAAATATATCCACCTACTATGGGCCAATGGTTAGTACGTCAACTACCAGTGCAACAATCATTCTCAGTAATCTTCGTAGCTATGCTAGGTTCCCATTATATGTTCATAAAGGGGTGTTCCAAATAAGATCAAGTAACAATCCATATATACACCATCACACATAACACACACAAATGGACACCACCCCAACCATATCAAGGAGTAGTATTTTCCTTAAAATAATAATTATACAAGGGATGTCCCATACTGAGGACACTTCTATCCCATGGACAACCAATAAATAAATACTCACTCCCTGGAGGGTTTTTCCAAACAATCATTTAATAAAAATTCCAAACGGGCCTCATGAAATTTTCACACATCAATCTTTAATAAAAAACTACACACAAGACATTTCCTATGCCAAACCAATTCAGAAATACGCTTTAGAAATACCAACCACAATTTGAATGTCAACTATCATTTAGAAAATCAACCCATGCCTTTAAAAACCACAAAATATTTAGAAAATACAAAAACCTACTTGGAAACCCATTTAAGGAAAAAAAAATCCACCACTTTAAATCCATGACACTTTTATAATATCCAACCAGGCATTTGAAAAAAACTTAGCATGCACATCACAATTGAAACAATTTCATGCAATCAAACACAAAGAGGAATTTACATTATTTCACATTAGAAATTTTAGTCTAAAAAATATATATCACTAACTAGAATTAAATAAGGGATAAAAAAAATCAAGAAACCAATATTTTTTAAATTTAAAGGACAAGGGAAAGAGATCCTACCTCAAAGAAGAATCAAGCCGAACATTTTTCCTCTTGACTCTTTCAAACTAAAACCTGCTGCTACCTGCTTGCATGCACATACTTTCACACACACATATATATCCTTAATCCAATGCATGCATTACCAAAGCCATGATGCAATATGCACACATAGGACATGTATATAATATATACACACACACACACACACCTAAGCATATGCATGTGTGCCCTCAAATATGTTCAAAACCCACTATAATAAAAACCAGGGGGACTCAAAAACACCACAGAAAGGTTAAAACACTTAATATAAAATCCTAGGAACTCAAAATTAATCACCAGAGACTCACAAATTACAAACCCCCAATTTTAAATTGAGCAAAGATTAATAACAATGGAAAAACTACCCGAAGTGGTACGATAAAGGTCCAAAGCACTATAAATCAAATACTAGAGCATTAAAACAAATAAAGACCCTAAAATAGAATGTGTGAAACCAAGTGGTGGGAAGAAAACCTCACCTCAGATAGAGGTGGTGACCCGAATCAAAGATAATCCACTTCATCTTAGATAGCGGATTCCAAAACTCACACAAAGTGGTTCCGAGAGACCCTTTTAACAACCTAGCATAGGAAAAGAAAATGAAAAACTCATCAACCCTCGACCTAGGGTCTCACTCATCCAAAAAACTGAAGAGAGAAATCACCAAAATAGGGGGGAAATTCTGGAGGAGAAGGGCACCTGTAAGGGGGAACATAAGGGAGGGAAACTCCAGAGAGGAGGTCGTCAATGAGGTGGTGTGCGCGGGAAGAGTGGTTTGGATGGAGAAGGTCGCATTGGAGAGGGGGCCGCCTGAAGAAGGTGCGCTGGAAAGAGAGGTTGGTCGGAGGTGGTGCATGTTGGGAGAGAGCCAATCAAAGGAGAGGGCGGCACCGAAGGAGAGGGGTTGGTCAGAGGTGGGGGGCACACAGGTTGGGTTGAGCAGGGGGCAGGTTGTGCACTGGTTTGGAGAAGGAGGGGGGGTAGCATGGAGGGGAGGGGGAGAGAGAGGGAGAGTTAGGGTTTGTTTTTTTACCCTAAAAATACACTAATAATAATACCTTAATATTAATCTTAATAATAATAATAATTTATATTCATACTACTTATAATATTTATAATAATAATAATTTTTATAATAATGATGATAATATAACAATAAAAAATTTACAATTTCTTTAATAATAATAATAATATTATATGTATTATCTACTTTATTTTAATTTTATTAATTTGATTACTGCAACCGCGTGTCCCACACATAGATCAAGTGACCATGCATAGACCGTGCAATAGATTCTGTCTGATCCAAAAGTGACCACATGGGTACCCGGGCTGACCACACGACTCCCGATAACTGTGTGGTGCCCGAACATGAGCCTAAATAATAATAATAATAATAATAATAATAACATAATGATAAAAATTATAATAATGTTCATTTAATTTTCTAATAATAATAATGATAATAATTATTTTAATAATATAATCCTTAATATTAATACTGATAATAATAATAACCCTATTAATAATCCTACAAATACCTTTAATTCTATTTTAATTTTTCTTATTTTATTTTAACATTATTTTTAACTTTATTTTATTATTCAATTAACTTTTTAATTCATCCTGCATATCGGGAAGGCTGTGCGGTGACCAAGGCATAGCCGCACAGTCTCCCAACCATGCTCTACCCCTATGCCAGACGCCACTAAACCAAAAACACACATTTTTCTCAATAAAACTCAAAAATTTAAACAGGGACTCACCCAAACCCTGACCTAAGTTGGAACTAAGGAAAAATTAAAACTCAGGTGTGACATGGACAAACATATCACTCTAAGTCCCGACCTCCCAACGCCCGTACTCACCTATGGCATCTGTCTCTAGCATCATGATGTCATCAGACTGTGCTCATGGTTTCCTCCTACCATTGGTGCAACCCTACCTTTCCTATTGCAGCCATATTTCCAATATATGACTATTCTTGTTGGATTCATCTCTCAATCCCTATTGTTGTCTCACCACACTATTTCGAGTGTAATTATCGGACATCTGATTTATGTACAGCTATGTGTTGTTCCTACATGACTTACTGCTACTAACCTGACTATTCCTACCGAGTGGTTTATTATAGCCTCTTCCCCATCTCCCTCTAGACATGGAAGCATCCTCGCCACCATACAATATTCATCACAACCAGGAACTCTCTACGGTTAAGATTGTGATTATACACTCTCATTTGGTTTCTTTTCCACTTGCCTTCTCTTCAGCCTCTATTTCTCATACTGGTGGCCCTAATTCTTATGTATCTCATAAACTGACAGATTGGATACTTGATTTTGGTTATTATGATCATCTCACAGGTGATGCGGGTATGATTACTACTTATCATCTTCATACTAGTGCCATTGAAATTACTTTTTCTGATGGATCTACAATCTCTATTGATATATTTGGCACATGCTCCTTGAATCCTTCTATTCACCTAAATTCAGTGTCTCATGTTCCTCGTAGTCCTTTTAATCATCTCTCTATTAGTAAACTCACAAAGGAATTAAATCGTGTCACTATTTTTACATCTTATGGAATTTTTTTTCAGGAGCGGTCGACAAATTAGAAGCTTGGTAGATGTCGTCTTAGTGATGGGGTGTACATGTTCGATGCTCCACCATCCCTTGATTTCTCATCCATCTCTTATTGTGCCCTTAACCTATATTTTCGTCATGGTCATCCACCGACTTCAGTCTTACATAAGTTTTCCCCCTATTTCAATCCACACCTTTCTTCCATTGTGAATCCTGTATGTTTTCTAAACATCATCATGAGACTTATGTTCCTTGATTGGTGATGTGTACTGCTAACCCTTTCAACTTAGTTTATTCTGGTGTATCGAGTCCCTACAGGTTCCCTAGTTAGTTAGGGTACCATTATTATATATCCTTTATTGACAACTTCTCTCGGATGACATGGATATATCTCTTTCATGGTCATTCAAATGTGTGTGATATTTTCAAAACTTTTTACCATGAAATTCACACTCAGTTATCCAAGCCTATTAAATGTCTACGCTCAAACAATGGCCAATAATATTTATCTTCTTCCCTTCAGTATTTTCTCAAAGATCACAGTGTCCTCCATCATACATCCTGCCCTGATACCCCTCAGTAGAATGCTATGGTTGAGCGTAAACATGTAATATTTTGGAAACTACTTGAACCTTATTATTTCACATGGATGTGCCTATTACTTTTTGGGGTGATGTTATTCATTCTATTAACTATCTTATAAATCAGATTCCTTATCTATCCTTCATGGGGAGACTCTATTTCAGGCTCTATTCCCCTCTTTCCCTCCTCACCTTCTTTCAATTCATGTGTTTGGGTGTCTTTTTTATGTTCGTGACACTCATCCTCATTTATCTAAATTTTCCCCAAAATTCCTATATCATATATTCTTGGGTTATTGTCACACTCAACATGGTTACCACTGTTTCTCTCCATAATTACGCTATTATATCATCTCTATTGATGTATCCTTTATTGAGAACTTTTCTTTCTCTTCATCCTCTTCCCACCCCGATACAACTATCTATGATTGTATCCCTCTCAAATTCCACCCACCACTACCTATGTTATCCCACTCTGATGATTACCACTTTGGATTCATTTACTCTCATAAACCATTGAATGTGCGCCTCGTCCAGACCGAGGACACCGACTCCCTGACTCTATCCGATGCTTTTTCTCCGAGTAGAGATGAGTTTCCTATTGAATTATTGAAAGTTACTCGCTCTTTCAAGAATAATCCTATATACAAAACTTCCTACAAAGGATTATCTTCTTTGGAGACAATATCTATTTTCCACATAGTTGATAAGGCTAAATCTTACCCTAGTTGGTATTAAGAAATTTGGGATGAATTACAGGTATTGGACAAAAATCACACATGGGATATGGCTCCCCTTTCAGCAGGTAAATAGGTTGTTGGTAGCAAATGGATTTATATAGTCCATCTAAATGTAGATGATACTCTTCATCACCTTAAATCCCATATCATGGAAAAAGGATTTTCTCATACATATGGTGTTTATTATTTCGATACATTCTCTCTAGTTACGAAAATGTTATATGTTCGATTATCCATATCTCTTACTGCTACTCATAATTTTCCTCTTCATCAACTTGATTCCAAGAATGAATTTCTCCATTTGTTTCTTGAAGAAGAAGTATATATGCAACAAACTCTTGGATTATTTTCCTCAGGGACTGGTTCTCATGTTTGTTGGCTTCATTGGTCTTTTTATGGGCTTAAGCAATCTCCTTGTGCATGGTTTGGTAGATTTTTCACTGTCATCATTACCATTGGTCTATCTCAGAGTATGAAGGATCACACTATTTTCTATTGAAAAATGTCCTTTGGCAACATCATGTTGGTTGTGTATGTTGATGATATCATTATTACTGGTAGCGACTCACATGACATTGAACATCTCAAGGATTATCTTAAATAGTTTCATATCAAATACTTGGGTTCTTTGACATATTTTATTGGTATCTAAGTCTCTCATTCTCCAACGAGCATCTTCCTTTCATAGAAAAAATATGTATTGGATATCTTGTAGGATCCTGGATTGTCACAGGAAACTGTCATTGACACTCCTCTTGAACCAGGATAATGGTCTATTCATGCTTCTATTGACCCATATTATCATCTATATAGGTATCATCATCTTGTGGGAAAATTCAATTATCTTACCATAACTCATCTGGAAATTTTTTGTGCTGTCAGTAAGGTCATTTAGTTCATGGAACATTTGACAAAATCTCAATGGGATGTTGTTCTTTTCATTGTCGAATACATTAAGAAAGACCATGCTCATGGTCTTCATTATTCACATCAGGATCATTTGGACATTGAGGTCTTATATAATGATGACTATGTTAGATGATTATCTAATTAAAAGTTTACTTATAGGTTTTCGTTTTTTTTATTAGGTAGCTTAATCTCCTAATGAATAAGGAAAAAAACTATCATATCTAGATATAGTGTTAAATCTGAATATCATGTGATGAAAGAAGTCACTACTGAAATTATATGGATTTTTCAGCTTCTTCCTGAAATTGGTTTTCTTCCATATAATTCTGCTCATATTTGATTTGATAATCAGGAGGCCACAAAGATTTATTCTAATCCAATTTTATATGAATGCACGAAGCATATTGAGATTGACTTCCACTTTCTTCACCATCACCTGGACCAAAAACATATCAGCTTTAGGTATATTCTAATAGGTCATCAAATTTAAAAAATCTTCACTAAAGGCTTTCTGGGATCTCAAATGGATTCTCTATGCACCAAACTAGGCATACAAATCATTCATATCCCATCTTGAGATGGAGTGTTCTTGGTCTTTGTGATTTCTTCTCACTTTTTTTGTGGGACTCTTCTTCCAAGTTATACCTATTCTAGATTGTGGGGGAGTATTAGACCCATTTATGTGTAATTTAGAGTCCCACATTGGTTTATTTTGTCTTTTATTCTTTTTTCTCTATCTATAAATAAAGGGATTTTCCACACATTGAGTTAATGAGTACTGTTCTACAGATATAAACTATGTTAAACTGTTTTAAATTGTTTTATATAAATGTGGTAAAAAGTTTTGTCCTAGAAACATGAGTTGGGAAGTCATTGGGGAAATCCTATTGAGTTTATATTTATTCCCTACTTTGGAATTATTGTGTATTTACATATTTCATCTATCAGGACATGGGTAAAGGCGAGGTATCTCAATTCCTTCTTGACGATTCTTGATACTATGGGAATGAATTTTCATGTTGGATCTTGGAACACATTGGGAGTTGCTGGTTTGATGTATTTGGTGTCTTTGGGTTTTTTTGACTTTGGTTTTCCTTGGATGTTGTCTTTTAGTTTCCTCTTGTACTCTGATATGGTTGTTGGTTTGGTTTGAGTTGTACTTTGTAATCATGCATCATATAGAGGTTTGGTTATTATGGTTATCTTGTTTTGGTTGTTTTATGTTCAAAGGGAAAATCGTCCCTCAATTTTTTATGAATCCCTTGGTATTTATTGTCAGTATTTGGTGTTTTGGGGATGTCACCTAAGTCCAGTAACACCCATCATCTCTTCCTAATACAAAGGGTGAGGGCTGGGATGTTACAAATGGTTCCAGTTTATTCAATCCTTGAGTATCGGTCATGGTAATCTTTTCTATCCTTGGGATGGTAGAAAGGAGTGGGATTGTCATAAATTTAAACGTATAGAATAAAATGGTGTATCTAATCTATTCATTCTAAACTTCAAGTTACTAGGGAGTTTTGATACATGAGTGTTTTTAGACACTTATAGGTGAGTTTTCACCTCATCATCATGGGTTTATCCGATGAGAGTTACATGACATGCATTGGTAGTATGACTTCCCACTAGGAATGCATTGTTTATTAATTTAGCTAATGGTTTATGGAAATGGAAAGATGTAATTATTTTTGAAATGTGTTGAAAATGTTTTCAAATGTGAGATTTTGAAAAGGGCCTGATGGTGGTATTTTGAAAATAGTTAAAATGTCTTATTGAGGACAAAACATGATTGTGGAACTTTTTGAAATAGTAAATTGGAAATAGATAAGCCTTCAGTACTCTAGAGAGTGAGAATAAATGGAGTTTTTTTTGGTTATATCAAATGGAACTAGTTAGGGGCCGTAGGAATCAATCAGAAGAGGTTGTTGAGAATGTGGTTGCACCTGATCCACAGGTGAACTAATAGTTGGTTAAGAGTATTGTACAAGATTTTCAAGTCATGGATAGAGTGAACATAAAGGATGAACCAAGGAAAGTGGATCATTCAGATCAATTCCAAAAGTATAATTCATCCAAATTTTAGGGTAATTTAGATCCATAAAAAATAAGAAGTGTAGCCGAATATAATGAATCAAATATTCAATTTTCTTGGCACACCAGCTGAGTTGAAAGTGAAGTTGGAAACCTATATGTTGGAGGATCTAGCATGACAGTGATGGGATTTATTAGTTCAGGCTAAATTGGACCAAGTCATGGCATGGTATAATCTTGAATAATTTTTTAACAAAAAATTCTATCCTCACACATTAAGGATTTCTAGAACAACAAACTTCTTCAATTTAAAGAAGGATAATCTCTCGGTAACATTGTATGTAGATAAATTTATGAATTTAGTTCACTTTTCACCAGAAGTTGGTGCAAGTGCATCCTTAATGACACACATTTTTGAGTCATTGTTGAAAACATACATTCACTTAAAGATTATTTTCATATAACAGATTATACAGAGATGGTCAATAGAGAAACAGTGGTAGACAAACATATCTCGGGAAACATGGTCAAAGGAAACATGTTAATTCCTACGAGAACAGGTGGGAACTCCAATTATAGAAAAAAGTGAAGTATGGACACATATTTTCAAGGGGGTTCTATATCTCAAAATTAAACTATGGGATCAGTCAACTTACCTCCTCAACCGAAGAGTAAGATTAGATGTTTTAGTGTGGTTCTTTTGAGCATATGAAGCGAGATTGTACGACACCTCCTAGAGAATGTCACAATTGAAACTGGATGAGACATCTTTAGTGCTATTATCATAGTGATCCAAGGTTAGATGCTAGGGACACACATTAGGATTCTCAAGCATTGTATGTTTTGATGAGAAGAGTGCAGTAGAATAGCTCTCATCAGTAGAATTGAGAAAGCTATGGTGATTCGAGGAACACCATGAATCCTCAATTCATACAATCTCAACATGGTAATAAAGAGAAAAGTGAAAGGACTAAGAAATTTTATGGAGATAAGTAAGTGATTATGGATGATCAATCGAGACCTTCGATAGTGAAAGGTATGATTATTTTTAATTATACCGCTATGCAAGCTTTGTTTGATATGGGACCATACCATTCATTTATTGCTTCTCATGTTGTTGATCTAATGGATTTACACATGGAGATGATTTCTTGTATTTTTAAACTCTAAAAACCTTTGGGATAATGACTGTCGAGCCTTGAAATATGCAGTGTGTTTGATAAAAATTGATTGGACTAGGTTGCTATGGTATTTCTCAGTGATAGAGATGAATGTATATGATTTGATTCTGGGAATGGTTTGTCTAATGATATTTGAGGCATATATCGATTTTTATGCACAAAAACTGAGTTTCAAATCTTATAATGGTGTTAGTCATATATTTAAAGGAGATTGGGCAGTGGATGAAAGCAGAGGACCCTTGGTATTGGTGATTAGAACTATCTCTTACCAGTTAACAATAGTTGTTTTAGCATCGGTAGACAATATTAAAAAGAGATATTTTTCAACCATAGTGGACCAGTTCCTTTATGTTTTTCATAATAATTTATCGGGGTTGTCACCCAAAATAGAAGTGGAGTTTACGATTGATCTCCTACCAGGGACCAATCTTATTTCCCTTCCGTCTTAATAGTTGGCACCAATAGAATTAAGGGAATTGAAGGATCAGTTGGAAGAGTTGGAAAGTAAAGGGTTCATCCGACTAAGTACACTCTGTGGGAAACACCAGTTCATTTTGTGAAAAATTCAAATGAAACTCTTAGGCTTTGTGTAGGTTATCGTAATATTAACCAAGTTATGATAAAGAATCGGTATCCTATTCCACGCATTAATGATATATTTGATCAATTGGGGGGAACCTGATGGCTCTCTAAAATTAACTTACATTTAGGATATCACCAATAATGGGTTTTAAAGGATGATATTATGAAAACAACTTTCAGAAGTAGATATGGACATTATGAGTTCGTTGTTATATCTTTTGGTCTTATGAATGCTCCAACCATCTTTTTGGCATTGATTAATTGGATATTTCAAAGGTATCTGGATTCCTTTGTGGTGGTGTTTGTGGATGATATATGAGTGTATTTTAGGATAGAGGTGGATCATGAGAAACAATTGGCAATAATTTTGGTTATTATGTGGGAGAATAATATGTATTCCAAGTTATCAAAGTATGATTTTTGGATATAAGAGGTATGTTTCCTTGGATATTTCATTTATGAAAAATATGTTTTTGTAGATTCAGACAATATGGAAGTTGTTATTCCTTAGAAGACACCGAATAATATCATTGAGATAGGTAGTTTTCTTGTTTTATAGGGACACTACAAATGTTTTGTACAAACTTTTCATGTTTGGTATCACCGATGACAGCTTTGACAAGGAAAGGTGTTCCTTTCCAATGGACCAAGCAATGTTAGAAATCCTATAAATAGATTAGTGTTAGACTTACATCAGCACTTATCCTCATGTTTCCAGATTATGTATAGGGCTATGTAGTCTATTGTGATGCATCAGGATCTGGGTTGAGATGTGTTCTCATGTAGGGAGATTATGTTGTTTCTTATGGCTCATGGTAGTTATGATTTCATTAGAACCACTACCCAACACATGATTTGGAATTAGTTATTGTATTCCATTCTTTGAAGACTTGAGTCATTATATTTTTGATGAGAAATTTATAGTGTTTGTAGATCATAAGAGTTTGAAACACATTTTTCCACAAAGAGATTTGAATATAAGGAAAAGAAGATGGATGGAATTCCTTCAAATGTTCGACTTCAACTTGATGTAAATATCGAGCAAAGGAAATTCATTGGTGGATGCATTAAAAAGGAATTCCTATAATAATTTGGATAAAGAAGCTTTAAATTAGTGGTAGTTGATGCCAGTTATAGAAAACATGCACCTGGATTGTACTGACTAGGGTGATGTTATAGTTTTCTTCCCAGTTTTGTTTATTCCTGATTTGTTTCAGCATCTGAAAGAGGATCAAATATAAGATCCTGAATGTGTTTCTATGAGGTCAAAAATCAAAGGTGGGGATACCATTTAGGGATGGAAGCTAGCTGAGAGTTCAGTTTTGTGGTTTAGATATCAGATTATGGTACATTTGGTTTGTTTAGAATAACTTAATGTTTACCACCATTTGAAATGGGATGTTCATCCAGGCATTCAAAATATTTATAGAGTAATGAAAGCATAGTTTTGGTGGGTTGGGATGAAAAGGGAAGTGGTAGAGTTTATTTCGAGATGCCTCACCTATCAATAGGTTAAGGAAGAGTACCAATGAGCAGTAGACATGTTGCAGTCTTTATCGATCCCCGTGTGGAAATGGGAACAGATAGCCATGGATTTTGTGACAAGTCTACCAAGAAATATTCGAAAACATGATGTTATATGGGTAGTTGTGGATAGGCTCACCAATTAGGATCATTTTATCCCTATTCTTAAATATTATATGGTGTAGAACTTGTCCAAAATATATATCTAAGAATTTAAAAATAGACATGGCATTCCAATCTTGATTGTATCAGACAGAGACCCCAAGTTTACATCTAGTTTTTTGGGAATTCTTATAGAAATCCCTTGGGACACAATTGACCATGAGTACGGCTTATCATCCTCAAAGGGATGGAGAATATGAATAGAAAATCCAAACATTGGAGGACATGTTTAGGGATTGTGTGGCTCAAGGGAGGTGCATTTACCATTAATGGAGTTCTAATACAATAGTAGTTATCGAGACTTAATAAATATGACTCCTTTTTAAGCATTGTATGGTTGTATGTGTTTTTCTACAATTTGTAGGGTGGAAATAGGAGAGACTTTACTGGTTGGACCAAGCCTTGTGCAAGAGATAATAGAGAAGATTTAGTTGATTAGAAAGATAATGGAGATGGCTCAGAGTCGTCAGAAATCATGTGAAGATCATTGTTGATAACTGTTATCATTCAAGGTGAGTGATCATGTGTTTTTTAAAATATCTCCAAGGATTATACATTGTCATTTTGGTAAGCAGTTCTTAATACACATACCCTTTTGAAATACTTGAATGACTTGGTGAGGTGACATATCAGTTGGCTTTTCCATTAAGGTTCAATTCAGTGAACAATGTGTTTTGTGTATCTCAATTGAAGAAGTATCAACCTAATATTGACCATGTGATTATATGTAATCACATTGACCTATATTTGGATGCTACATTGATTCATGTACCAGTATGGATTGCGGCTAGCCAATAAAAAGTTTTTCATAGGAAAAGCATCAGTCTAGTGTGGGTGTTATGGAAACATGGTCAGATTTAGGAAAAAATGTAGGAGTGTGAAAAGTGCTGGTGTAGTGGTCGGAACTATTATAGGAAAACTATGGCTTTCTAATTTCTAGGGAAGAAAAGACAAATGGTGGGGAGAATTTAGTACCCCTGGTTTCAGGTACTTGACCCTTTATGTATTTTAAGTATATAAAATGATTAGATTAAAGTTTCGAGAGGTTCGAAGGAGTTATGGCATGTTTTTAAGGATTTTATGGAGGTGCATGGTTTGATCAATATTATTAGAAACTATGAATCACCTCTAGAAAATAATGCAAGGGAAAACGATGGTCATTGGGTGGGTGCACGGTTGGCGCACGGTTCACGTACGGTTTGGCCAAACCGTGCAAATTCCCAAAATAAACCGAGCACATTGACACAGTGGGGAACGTATGGTTGGTGCATAGTTTGTCTAACTATGTGAGGGATGAATTATGATAGTAGATCATGCATGCTTGGTGTACGATTTATCTAATCATGTAATGTGTTGGATTGAGATAATAGCAACTGCACGGTTGGTGCATAGTTCAGCCCTCCAAAATTTGTGGATCTAATTTTAATTAGATCCTTTAAGCCTTAGTTTCCTATAATTCTCCCATAACATGAAATATTTTTTCTCCCATGGTGTGAGATACATTTACCTTTGGTCTAGGACTGATTCGTAGGTGAATCAAAGTGTGTTGGAGGTCTGGATTCGACGATAAGTGTTTGTTCTTCTCCGTTATTCTTAGATCCAAGGTTCTCCTCTCTCTCGGAACCATAGATCTAACCTGTTATGGATAGATCTATGTGTTGTGGTTTGTTTTACAATGATTTACTGTTAGATATAATGAAGGGATCATAGTTTGTGATCATATCTATAGAATTATTGTGTCGTTCTTCGTTTTTTCCAATGTTTACGAGGTATGTGGCTTCTCTCTTGATTCCACTTGATTAGAACTTGAAGGCTTAGTTTGACGTAATTTTTTTCTTAAATTGATTTTGAAATACTTGGGTTATTCTTGTTGGAAAAATATTTAGTGATGGTTTTGGTAAATTTTGAAAATTGGATGGTTTTGTGGAAAATCCTCTTTGATAATAATTTTAAGATAACAATTTTAAAATTATGGTTTTAATTTGATTCATGGAAAATGGTTATTGAAATGTTTTAAATAAATAAAGGCTTTATGTGAAATGTAATGAAATGGGTTTTGGCATATATGGTTGGCATGAGTTAATTTGCATTAGACATGACCCTGTAGAAGGGGCGTGTGCCATTGGGGCACCTGGTATTGATTACCTTGTGACAACTTGATAGATCGATGTGAGACTACTCATGAGTATGGAACTGTTATCTGGGAATACATGTGTGGGTGTGTATAGAATCATGGAATGAGTATTCCAAATGTGATGATAAATGTTTTAAGGATTTTTTTTGATTTACATGGAAAAATATTTTGTCTTGGTAAAATCTCTTGGCTTTGATATAAATCACTTATACTATTTTAACTATTTTATATAAATGTTCTAACAAGTTTTGTCCTAGTGGTGTGAGTTGGGAAGTCATTAGGGAAATCCTACTGAGTTTAGACTCACCCCCTTCTTGGAAACTAATGTGAATTTATAGATTTAATCTATCATGACATAGGTAAAGGAAAATTTCCTTAGTCATGCTTCTTGATACAGTGAGCGTAACTTGTCGTGTTGGAGATTGGAGAAGGTTGGGAGTTGTTGGTTTGATGTCTTTGGTGTCTTTGGGTTTTGTTGACTTTGGTTTTTCTTGGAAGTTGTCTTTTGGTTTCCGTTTGTACTCTAATATGGTTGTTGGTTTGGTTTTTTTTTCCAGTTGTACTTTGTACTCATGAATCATATAGTGGTTTAGTAATTATGGTTATCTTGTTTTAGTTGTTTTATTTTCAAAAGGAAAATATTCCCTCAAATTTTTACGAATATCTTGACATTTATTATCAGCCTTTGGTGTCTTATGGATATCACTTAAGTCTAGTAACACCCACCACCTCTTACCAAGTCAATGGGTGAGGGGAGGGATGTTACAAATATCATTTTATTAAATACCATGTTCAAAAAATGAGAAATTTATTTGGAATATGTTCCAACTAATGATAAACTAGATGATATATTTACTAAACCTATAGATTTTTCTAATTTTGAAAGAATAAAGTTTGAACTTGGTATAATTGAAGTTTGAAATATAAGTTCGAAGTAATTATATTATATTCTTCTTAAATCTTTTTAATTTTTGTTATGGCTAGAATATGTTCATACAAAGTTTAGGGTCCTTATATGATAAAATCATTCCACCTTCAGAGTCCCACTTCATGAAAAATCTATTATTTTAAAATTCATCATTACTATGACATGTTGTTAGCTTTGGTCAGTAAGCATGCTTAATTCGCTTTAAAAGTTATTGATTATAGACATGCACTTAGATCTGTTTTGTTTTTATGGCCAATGAACATGTAATATTTGTTTTAAAATGGGTTTACTGATATATGCTCTAATATTTAACTACTTTTAATTCATTTCAAATATTTTATAAATTATTTTAATATCATTTAACATCTTTTATGTCTCCTTACTATTCAGGTGAAGTTCTTATAGATTTATGAAATCTAGAATTTCAAATCTACATACACTGGTTTGAATATTACAAGTATGCATACAATTTTTATTGATTAATTTTAATTAAATTGGTATCTATTTTAATATTTTTTAAATTTAGGGGAGCTATGATCTATGAATCTATTTTTAAACTTAAACATGCTAAAAACAACTATTATAGTTTTAAGGTTGTTATGAGAGTGTTGAAATTTGTTTCTTATGGGAGGGTATAAACTATTCTATTTTTAAAACGGGGAGAGAATATTTATGTTTGATAAGGAAAACATGATTCCAAAAAGGGGGAGATGCATTTTCCTAAGTTTACTCTTTAATATTTTTGATAATTTCAAAATGGAGGAATTTTTTTGAAATGATATTGTTTTTATAATTATAAAAAATGCGAAGATTGTTGAGTGGTTCATTTCCACTTCACTAAATTATGTTTTGATAATTATAAAATCATTATTTTATTCTCTCTAACATGAGTTTTGAAGAATTAAATGCTTGTAAAAGATAAATGATTTATAAATTATTGATATTTAAATTGTTTATCATTTTATTTAGTTGATCTTATTATTTGTTATGTGACTTAGAAACTGATTTTGGAGAAAAATCCATTTTGGTATAAGTTAGATTATAAATCATATATAGAAATTTTTCTAAGTGTTCAATGATCCTTACCCATTAGAAGATTCATCCTGATGGGAATATTTATGCTTATAGTTTTATCCTTTTGATTTTTTTCTTACATGATTCATCCTTACGAGAAAATGATGCTTACGAAAATCCTCCTTACTGTTGGTTGGGACAATCATTACAGAATTCATGCTTACACACATTTTCACACTTATACAAATTCATCCTTATGTTAGAATGATGTTTATGTGATCTATGTTTATGAATAAAATGATGCTTTTGAAAAAATAATATATAAAGTGATTTCATGCATATGCAAAAACAAGTTTTCAAGAGATGACTCATACATGATTTTTTATACTTTGTTTTTAGAAAACTTAAATTTTTTTCACTTTTACTTATCTTTAATATTTCAATTCACTACATGTTCTTGTTAATTATTTCTCTTGATTTATTTGTTTCATAATTACATAGTAATTATTTTGTTCCTATAAAAATTAGTTTGGAAACATATTATGTAAGATTAAACGAAGATCATATTAATTGATACTTACATAAGCATAAAATGAAAAATATACATGAAAAATTATTTGGGAAATAAGAAACAAACAAATTTGAAGTAATTAATTGGTTACACATGTGCGACTACTGCTTCAACAAAATAAGAAATGAAACAACTATAATATTAAAGTGGTTCATGCGGCAACCATATTTGAAGATGTTATGCATGAAGGAAATTTATATATAGAGTTAAAAAAATAAATGCTTATGGTAGAGTCAGGGATACTCAAACTGTCCTATGCTACACACTTTTGCAATCACCACTAAAACACTCTCAGATGGAATTCATTGTAAATATCTTTTGTTGTTGAAGTTATCACTAATGCCTTGAAATTCAAAAATTACTTTTTAAATCTAGTTTATGTAGTTCTAAATTCTTTATATGTTTTTTGTTTTCATACTTTGTGGTTTATGCCTTTTCATTCAAAACAGGACCTTAGAAAATTTAGGTTTTTTTTATTTTCCAATATCCACTTTTTGGTTGATCAGTAATCGATAGAAACACATAAATGAACCAGAGTTCTATAGAGATAACCCAAACCAAGACTACCTGGAACTGCCCCTCCCCAGGAAATACAACATTGATCATAGCCTTTCACCATCGTAAGGCTGGTTGACTAACTGTCCCATGTAGAGATGCATTGGCCTAGTACCGATGGAAAATAAATACCCTCTCAAACATCCAAATCCAGTTATCAAAGCTCTAGTGGAAGAATACATGATTCGAAACCACATATGGACCTGATCTATGTAATCTGTCTGGTTAAAACAGGATAAAAGGAGATAGAAAATTCAATATAAAATGAGCAAAACACTCCTCCTCAGTCCATGAACCACCACACATCTCACGAATACTGAGATTCAAATTCAAACCAACATCATCAGCCTCGGATGAATAAACCTCATGCCGCACACCCTTACAATTGTACACATCACCTCCCTTTGTCGGTGAGGCACATCACCGTCAGCTTCGATGTTACCATCAACCACAACATCATAGGGCCAAACTTCAAAGGGATCTTATTCCCCATCTGAAATCCACTCCAGGGTTGAACAACATCAAAGCACATCCAAAATGAAGCAAAAACACAAAACATATCTATTGTAAAAGGTAAGAATAAATCTGAATAAAAACTGAAATCGTGAGGAAGAAAACCAAAAAACTAAAGAATCAAACCAAGCCACACCGAGAGCACCATTGAATGCCAAATCCCACCTCCCAAAATCTCAAAAGAACCATCACTTCGGGTCCAAATCATAGGGGAGAATATGGTCTTAAGGTCATGGAAGGGATTAAAACTAACTAGGCCTATGAATGGATGCAAAATGATGAGACTAAAATCAGCATCCGAAAACGAGTACTCAATGATACGGTCTTACCTGAAAGAACCTCGACCACTGGACCACATATCCCAAAACCACTAAGGATCCATCACTCTAGATTATACTTGGAGAGGTGCGATAGAGCGAGAGGTCAGTGCATGGTAGAAGAGGTCAGGGGCTTTGACAATGGAGATAATTAACGGAAGTAACAAAACTACCCCAAGAGAAAAAAAGAAGATGACCAATCTTTAAAGGAAGAAAATATGGACACAAATGAAACCAGATTGCAGAGAAGGGAAAGTAAAAAAGTAAGTATATAACGGGAAGAAGAAAATTTAAGAAGGGGAAGAAGGAGAAGAAGGAAGGAAAGAACACATGGAAGTGCCACCGATCGGATCGATCATGTATTCCATGTTATATACTAGACTTGATGTTGTCTATGCATTGAGAATTGTAGATAGATATCAAGAAGAATCATGAGTATCATGTGATAAAGAGTTTATTAATATTCAAAACAATGAATACATGTTATCATAAAGTACACATAAGTTGGTTCTAGGGAACCAACTCAAATAGACTCTCACCTGAATTAGAGCCAACTTATAACAACCTTCAGCTCACTAGCTCTAACATGATACTCATGCTTCTGGTAAGATTTTCCATTAATCAAGGGGCCCATCACATTTTATTTTTTGGGAAATATTATTACTACAACTTCACCCCTTTGATAAAAATCTCTCAAGAGGTGATACTTATAGAGTATATATTTTGTCCGTTGGTGTGACCTTTCCTCTTTTGCAAGAGACACCACTACAGTATTATCACAATAAACCGTGATAGGGTCTTTACTACTAGGTACCAAAAACTCCTAGAAAAAGTTTCATATCCAAACATCTTACTTGGATTGTATTAAAAGACACTATATACTGAGACTCCACTATAGAGTCAACAATAACTAGAAACTTTGAACTCTTCCAGCTCATAGCTCCTCTGTTGTGACTAAAAACATATCCTGACTGTGACATAAAATCATTATAATATATTTTAAATCTAGCATCAGTATAACCCCTGATAACTAGCTCTTTGCCTCCTCTATACACCAGAAAAATATCCTTAGTTCTTCTCAGATACTTGAGGATAGTCTCAACATCATACCAATTTTGTTCTCTAAACCTTCTTGATATCTTTCTATAATTATCAATTCATATAAAACATCAAGTCTAATACATAAAGTGGAATACATGATTGATCCTATCATTTAAGTGTATGTGATCTTACTCATTCTCTCTTTATCTTGTTAAATTTTAGGACACATTTTCTTAGAAATATGTATATCATGTGACACTGGAACCAATACCCTCTTGGATTGTTTGATAATAAATCTCTTTAGTATCCAGTCCATGTATATACTTTGAATAAGTCCAAGAAGTCTCTTGTATCTACCACAAATGATCTTGATCCCTAAAATATATGCTTCTTCACTTAAGTCCTTCATGGATAAACCCTTGTTTAACCAATCCTTAACAGATTTTAAGAATGGTTTTTCATTTCCAAAAAGTAATATTTCATCAATGTATACTACTAGGATAACAATTTAATTTCCACTAAACCTCTTGTAAACACATGGATCACATTCATTCTTAATGAAACCAAATTATTTTATAGTTTCATCGAATCGAATGTTTCATGACTTGGATGCTTTATTCAATCCAAAAATTGATCTCTACAACTTGAAAATATGCTTGGAATCACCTAGAGTCGAAAACCCTTCTGTTTGTGTCATATATACATATTATTGAAGGTTCCCATTAAGGAAAACTGTTTTTATATTCATCTGCTAAATTTCATAGTCATGGTATGATGCTATAGAAAGTTTAATTCTGATAGATTTAAACATGGTAATAGGTGAAAAGGTTTCATCGCAGTCAATTCCTTGATGTTGTTTAAACCCTTATATAGGTATTTACTTAACCTTCCATGTCCATTTTTATATTGAACACCCATTTTCACTGTTAGGTCCACTAGGTCAAATACCCTGGGGGGGGGGGGGTGAATCAGGGTATGACAGATTAAAACCTTCTCCTTTTTGGATCTTGTTTCGTTGTTAGACAAAACTCAATTCCCTCTTCCTCCTGTAGTAATATACAACCAGATATAAAATCATGCACAAGACACAATTTTTTTACTTGGTTCACCCTCACTGGGATACATCCAAGAAGCATACAACGACAATGTACTGATGTACAAAATTCACTAAGGCTCACAACCAATAATGAGTACAATGTTCAGGCTATATCTTCTATGCCTAGGATCACTGCCTTTATAAGGTTTAGGGTCTACTCACTGAATTCCCAAGGGTCACTCTCTATGCCTCTTTATCTGAATCACTACCGGTGTAAAAGGTCACCGTCTTCCTCTTCCTTCGCTCACTGCACTTGGAAAGGAATCCAAACACAGTTTATGGACTTGCAGGTCAAACATAGTTTATGGACATGTAGGTCCCATCATTTTCATGAATTCCTACATCCTCAACTATTGGTATATGCTCTTATGAAGTCCCTTTTTCACCTGTAGATAAATTCCACCATCCCAAGTACTTCTAGGTACCAGATTGTTTTTCGCAAAATAATTTAAAGTTTTTTCAATCCTCCTTGTGAAAATTGCGAACCACCTACTCCTCACGCATACTATGTACCAGGTTTGGTATGTGGAAATCCTTATCTACATAATGATGCCGCTACTGCAAACTAACCTTCATCTGCAGACTGCCTCCACCTTCACTATAGTGTATCGCCTCTGCGTACAGATCCTGCGAACCTCCTCTATGAAACCCCTCATGTCTGTGAACTGTTCTTTGTTCACGGACTACCTCTGCGAATCACCCAATGTATGTAAATTATTCTTTGTTTGCAGACTGCCTTCACTAACCAACCACATACCGTGCCTTTCTCCCCTATGTACTGTGTCTTATGCGGGTTACAACTCTCCGCTTAAATCCTTCGACATAATTTCTTTCACGTGAACCACTTTAGCTTTTGCAGAATTCTTCCTCACGAACCTCCTTTGGACTTTTCCAAAATCCCAGAACAAAAATATGTTCTCTAATGATATTAATTCTCAATAGTAATCGATGAGATTAGTGATTCTTATATAGGTAAAGACACCCACAAAATCCGCCAATCTAAGATTTACTAATTCTTCAACCCAGCCTTCACCGCATACTGATCCTTCTGTCGCCACAAACTGCAAGCCACCCATGAACCATTTTTCATATGCGGTCCACGTATTGAATGTTCTTATATGTGGTCAATATTCTCAATCAATGACATGCCATCCACTTACTGCATCACCTTCCACCACGAACCATTTTTGGTTTCGTGAACTGCTCTGGCATACCGTTCCCGCCGCTCCGCATACCGTTCCCAGAACATGGTATGCGGTCCATGAATTGTGGTACACAGTTCTCATCCTTTTCCAATTTCTTCAATGTTATTAATAACATTCACTATTATTAATAAATCCTTCTTTATCCAACATCAAACTTCGGATTTTGAGGCCTAAAAATTTGGTAAATATTGGGAAACAATGCCACCTTAAAAGTATGTCTTCAGAAAACACCAACTATTCTCATTTACGATCATCTGGCTTTGTCAACAAACAAAATCACACCCAAAAAATTCCTAGGGTACACCTTATGGGCTTTTTTCCCAACAATATCCCCCTTTGGATTTTTTGACAACTCTTATCATAAAAATTCTTTGCATTTTGATATCTCGTTAAAGCTCCTTCCATCTTCAACCATATTTCACTTCATGTGATTAAGAAAACGATCAAGGATTTACTCAAAACATAATCTAAGCCCACAAAATCCATGATCGGCATGAGAAACAAGAGTATAATGAAAAGTTCATCAATAAATCACTTCATTGCTGATCACCAATTTCTGATACCATACTAATACACTGATACCAATAAACTACTTTCATCACAAACCTTAGCTGTCATGATATCTAATCATTGATCGATCACTTATAGCATCGTCATATTTAATGCCCCCCCTATGTTATAGCTCCTATAACAAGCTTCAGCTAAGCTTCAACTCCCCTTATCTCGCTGCTCCACTTAACAGCTTCTTCCCATGTCTATTCACCCCCTGAATAGTTACACTTTCTCTGTAAGGACCCGACCCCAGTTGCCCGGAGCCGACACCTTATTTGATTACGTTGGAATACATACAAGGAATAAGAATCCTAAAGGACTGAGTAGTTTAGTATTATTGGAAACAATATGCATACATAAGTTCAACTTTACATATGGAAAGGAAAAAGGACACTAAATTATTCTACTAGCAACATCATGTCTCCTAGATTATGCTTGCATGTCATTCATAATTTACTTATTCATGTCCTGAGAAAAATAAAACATAAGGAAGGGGTGAGATCAAACGCTCAGTAAGAGTAATCAATATAGCGAAAGAGAATATAAACATTATACATGGTGAATAATTGAAAACACATGCCTTTAATAATAAACGTGAACACATTGTGGCAGGAATATGAGCTGAGTAAATAATGCCATAATAAAATATAATCATGGGTATTCTACTAGTCGAATAACCACATGAACTTACAATTACTAGATTCATAATGAGGGAAGTGCATATTCCAGACATTCTAAAACATTTTTTCAAGGCCTCGGCCAAGACGTCTAATGATTAAGTCCTCGGCCCAAATCCATATATCACATTGGGAAAGGCCTTGGCCAATTCCACGTCTATTTGTCTCATGAGACCTACCGATGCATCGAGGGGCTATAGAGGGCCCCACCCGTCACATAATAAGTCCAATGAATTAATCATATGAGAGGGGATCAACATAAACAACATATACATTCATATTTAAACTATCATATGAAATGTAACTAACTTTCCCCAATCATTAAACATAAAACACTAACCATTTGGAATAATATGGTGAATGGTTTTAGGATAGATCATCCATAATAGAGCTAGTAATAAACCATTAAATAAAATATGGTAGATGAATTCATAAATTATTAAACCCAATATTACCATGGAATCAATAGGAGTGTTGAATTAGACGAAAACACTCTTATAAAATCATTAACCAATTCTTGAGATATACTCTTTTATTTTGAAAAGAAAAGTTCTTTTGGAAAAATCTTTGTATAAAACCAGAAGTGAATTAAGATAGTATTTTCATAATAAAACTAGATTTTTTATAAGAATAACGGTTTCCAAAAACAGATTATAGATTCCCCTTGAAAATAGATATGAATTTGAGAAATTTCCTTGTATCGGGCTTGTATTTTTGGAAACAGTTTTGAGAGCTTCTTTTAAAACATGTAACTATCTAGAAAATAGGGAAGGATTCTGGTTAGTGTACATATATAGAATACTCACATAGAATTTATGAGGAGTACATAACAATACATAAGAATTTCATTGAGGAAATTAGGCAATAAAAGTAACCCGAATGAAAATGGAAGTTCGGGTGGAAAACCCTTACCACTATGTAATCAAACAATTCCTATGCCCAAAAAATTAATAATATAAAAATTATAGATTTAATACCATGAAGATAAAGATATTCATGATATGTGAAATCAATGGTCAGTATACATACACCATACATAAGTATTAGTAGTGAATATGGAAAATCTCACGAAAATGGAAGTGAGATGAAGAAACCCTTACCTTAACTCCGAACGTGTTCCTCTCTCGAAATTAAGCTCTTGGAATATAAAATTATACTTATTAATAAATTATTTAAGAACCTATTATACATGTATTTAGTTTATCATAATTCTGGTTAGTTTATTTATGTTTTTATTGATAAGTTATTGTATCGAATTTCGTTGCTTTGGAGTATTCATTTTCTTTATTTTCATCTTTGGTTCACTTGTTTTTAAGTATGTGGAATGAATGTAAATCTCCGGAATTGAAATTATATATTATTTATTAACATAAATAGGTGTTATTGGTCATTTATATAACTTGGTTACATGGAAATAGGATGAGTTATCACATATAACTTTAATGATAATTGTTTCAGTTAATTTGTGGGTTTTGATTACAACGAACTCAATTTTCTTTATAACTTAATACCATTTGTACGAAGGGATTAAAAAATATTAAATAGGTTATATTATATATAAAAATATGATTCAAACATAACAATAATGGTTTCATGACCAGAATTGGTAATTATAATAGAAATTGAAAGTCCATCGTCCTTGAATGTGTAAAATTGACACATCTCGGATGGTGTTCTTGCTACTAGTATAAAAGAAGGTAAAAAGGGGGAGATGATGATAAATTATTCCAATATCATGAAAAAATTCCAGTACATATAAGTTACTAGATTCATCAAAAAATTTGGATAAGGATAGGTAATAGAAAAATAAAACAAATGAACTTGAAAGGAAAGACAAAGAATTGAAAATAGGAATTTACCTCTTGAACCAAAATTCCTTAAGAATCTCCTTAAGGAGAGGTTTTGGTATTTTTATGAGACAAAGGCTTACTGGAAGTGGGGGAGGATGTTGGGAAGGTATTTTTACATAATTTGGAGAAGTCACAAGGCTTGAGAGGAGTTAATGGAAGGGGGGTGAGAGGGGGTTTTTATAGTGGAGGAGAGAGGGGATTTCTTAATATAAAACTCATTAATTTATTATTTCTCCTCAAGACAAGGAATAGTGAGTATTCCATGACCAAAAATAGTAATTTTATCATGTGATACCAAACCAAGTGGGCTTACATCAGCATAAAATCACACATGACTCTGTAATTAGTGTATTTATCTTAATTTTGCAATTTATGGTATTTCACTATTCATAAAAAATTCAAGTATTTCAGAAAAATCCCAAAAATTTACCCCAACCATTTTTTGATGTGTAGAATCCAAAAATGAAGTCCAGTTTTCAAAAATAATTTTCTAAATACTATTAATTTAATATTTAATTAATTCATAATTTATTCTAAAAACAAGAGTTTTAAAACATTTTTTTATTTATTTTAAAGCATAGATATATCATACTTACACTTGAATATTATTTATATACTATCATAAGTAAGGATACTATTCATTAGGGTATATAACTACTCATAAGGGTATGTTACTATTCATAAGGATAGGTTACTATTCACCAAAAAATTAAGTTTGTTCTATCAGACTCCAAATGACTTACTGATCACAACTCTAGATGACCATTTTTCAAAATTCAAAACATAGAAGTGGAAAATTTATATTTAATGGCTAGGTTTTGACTATGTCCTAAATAACCTAGTGTTGTCTCAATGGAACATAGTGATGAATAGAATTTATTTAATAGAATCATACCATAAAATGTTTGGGATGTTAAATTATTCCCTCCTTTGAAGAATTGTGTCCTCGCAATTCATTTCATAACCATAAAAGAATTCTCTCTGATGTTCTGACCACATCTCCCGTCGTAGAGGATCCTTAGGTGCATTCAGAAGAAAACCCAAATTGATGCTCAAATACTCTATTTCTCTGACCCATACACACCTTGGATAGAAGGGGTTGAAATCTTGCATCGAACACTCGGGCTTCCAGAGGAAGGCTAAAACGGTGGAAAGTTTGGAAATGTACGAATGGACCAACACATGAAGAACTCGCCGAAATATGTCTCGAATGAGGACATCTAAGTCGTAGACATTATTGTACATGCTAAAACTGAGGAGTTGGTACATGTAGGCCGCACAAAGTTTTCCCTGCAAAGTAGCCTCTTGAAAACATAACCTGGCCATATAGTTCCGGCCTAGGGTGAAACATAGGAAAATACCTTCGTTGTATTTTCCTCTTCACCTATACTCGGACAATTGTTCCGTGGCTATACGGTAGTAAATGGAAGCATTCCATTGACAGGTGTGGAGAATGTCCAGACTATTTGTCACTTCATATAGTTGTTTACACGTCTTTCTCAAGTTTTCAAGAGGTAGGTACTCCTCTTCATAGTTTTTGATCACAATAATCTCTAGTACCTCCACAGGAAGAGATAACATATGGGTTTGTACTTCTATCTGAAAATTTATTATAAAAGTTCACTTAGTGGTACTCATTCAAAGGTATAACTGATGAAAGGATAACAAAAAGAAGAGGAAACAAGCTATATTTTTATATAACCACTGGTTCAAAAAGTAAAATAGGGCTAATGGTTTCCCCAGTCCTCTAATACACGAATCCCCAAAACTAGTTCAAAGATTTCAATCTCCCATAACCATATGCAACACTATACACACACCACTCCAAAAGTCCCTTTACCGGTAACACCACCGATGCTAGGGTGTTGACGGCCTCAGGTGGATTCATAAGGTAGTATTCATCTGTTCGATTTCCTTAGCCCAGACACACTATAGATAGCTAGGGTCGAATCTGTGCTTAAAGCACTCAGGCTTCCATAGAGAGGCACGAGAAGTGTGGAGGTCGGAAATTTTAGTGTGGACTAAATCCCTATAATTCCCACGCACCACGTCATTCTTGAAGATATTGATGTCATAATGTTCTCCGTACATACTAAAACTCAGGATCTGGAATAGGTAGGCCGCTCGATGGTCACCATCCAAAGAAGCTTCTAGAAATTTACCCACAACTCGGTAGTTATCATCCAGAGTGAAACATAAAAAAGAGCTTCATGATACTTCCCTCTTTTCCTATATGAAACAAATTGTGCATATGAAATACAGTAATAGACCAGATTGTTTCCTTGGTAAAGATGGAGAATGTTTGGACGATTCGATACTCGATGGAGTAGTTTACAAGTCAGACATAATTTGGTATAGGGATGGTCCTCTTCGGAGCATGTCTTGACAATTATAGTCTCTAACAACTTGGTAGGTAGTGATAAAATATTGGTTGGTTGACTCATATATTCTATCTAAAAAGTTTTAGTAAATCAACATTCAGTTTGGAAAATTCATTTTAAACCAAGTTATTGTTTTATATAAAAACATATCAAGACAGAGAATACAACATCATTCATTTAGACATGATTAATAAAACTCCAAAAATTACACAATCTCTTACTCCCTTTCACAAAACACTAGTATGGACTTCCTGACATCCTCTAAGATGACACCTCATAGATTCCACCGATGTTGGGGATTTCCCCAATTTTCAAACAGACGGATCCCCAAAGCGATTCCAAATTACTCTATCTCCTTGGTCTAGATGCAACATGTGAAACTAGGGTCAACTACGTGTGGAAATTTAGAATTTAGATTGAGAGAATCATGTCAGGTGTCATGTTGAGAGACATCAGTATGAACTTGATGCCGATAATGCAAATGGGTAGTCTCTTTCTCAAGGGCTTTAAAGTCCAAAACTCTACCACAGAGTCCATAGGTCAAAATCTGACATAGATATGCTGCCTGGAAGTCTCCCCTTGTGAAGACTCCTCAAAGTCCTCAAGGGAAAAGAAATTATTAGCTAGGGTAAAACATTTAAAGATACCCTCAAAGTATTTCCCTTTTCGTACATAGAACGGGAATTGTGCATTCATCATGAGGTAACAGACTAAACCTGCTCCATGGTGAAGTTGGAGTACCTGAGGAGAGTTGGATACTCGATAGAGGATTTTGTATGATAAACAAATATTTTCAAAAGTCTCGTAGTTTTCTACACACGATTCTACTAATATGGTCTCTAATACTTCCGTTGGAAGAGAAACAAGACAAGTACCTTCATTTTCCATCTAAAAATTAAGAAAACATCACTCTTAGTATTGTTTAAGTAAGTCTTTCATTGTTCAGTTTTGGTTTCCAGAGTTATCCAAACCAAATCCTCTAAGGAAAATTTACATTAAACTCCCTCATAATGTCTTGTAAGGAAAATGTGAATTATTCTAATCATATCCCCCAAGAGTTTTGTAACCAAGAGTGTATCAAGGACCGTTGTCGTGTACCAGTTCCCGTTCGAGTCTAGATCAAAGCGGTGTTTTCGGGTTTTACCCCTAGATACATCTATGCCAGAGCCGCCTCTACCTGCTCATATCCAGATAGGGATGTTTTTTTAAAGGTTGGGACTGAAGCCTCATTTTTATTATTAAATCAAAGCAAATACCTCTTTTAACTGGGTAGAGGGAAACCCATTTCATAGAATGAAGGCCTAGTGGTCTTGTAGCCCATTACATAGCCCGTAGGCCCAAATTCTAAGGCCAATTTACATTCTGTGAATAGTAACCTACTACTATAGTATCGCACAGTATCGCCGCCGCTACAGTGCCCTGCCACCACTACAGTACCCGCTGATGAACAGTGCCTCCGCTGCTACAGTACCGCTACAGTACTGCTACAGTACCTGCGCCCCATGGGTTTTGAACCCCCATTTTCCAGATAGGGATGTATTTCTTGAAAGATCCACATAATCGTTTCCTTACCAAAATACCAAAACGTTATTATATGTATATCCTCAAAGACTAACTTAGGTACTCTTCCCTAATTCTACGTTTTCTAAATCTAGTTTCCAAGTATTCTACTAAACTTCCTTTTATACCAACTATAAGGACCCGACCCCAATTGCCTGGAGCCGGTGCCTTATTTGATTACGTTGGCATACATACAAGGAATACGAATCCCAAAGGACCGAGTAGTTTAGTATTATTGGAAACAAGATACACACATAAGTTCAACATTATATATGGAAAGGAAAAAACAACACTAAATTATTCCACTAGCAACATCATGTCTCCTAGATTATGCTTGCATGTCATTCATAATTTACTTCTTTATGTACTGAGAAAAATAAAACATAAGGAAGGGGTGAGCTCAAATGCTCAGTAAAAGTAAGCAATATAGCAGAAGATAATATAAACATTATACATGGAGAATAATTGAAAACACATGCCTTTAATAATAAACTTGAACACATTATGGAAGAAATATGAGCTGAGTAAATAATGCCATAATAAAACATAATCATGGGTATTCTACTAGTCGAATAACCACATGAACTTACAATTACTAGCTTCATAATGAGGGAAGTGCATATGCTGGACATTATGAAACATTTTGTCAAGGCCTCGGCCAAGACGTCTAATGATTAAGGCCTCGGCCAAAATTCATATATCACATTGGGAAAGGCCTCGGCCAATTCCATGTCTATTTGTCTCATGAGACCTACCGATGCATCAAGGGGCTATAGCGGGCCCCAACCATCACATAATAAGTCCAATTATTCCTCATATGAACAGGGATCAACATAAACAACATATACATTCATATTGAAACTATCATATGAAATGTAACTAACTTTCTCCAATTATTAAACATAAAACACTAACCATTCAGAATAATATGGTGAATGATTTTAGGATAGATCATCCACAATAGAGTTAGTCATAAACCATTAAATAAAATATGGTATATGACTTCATAAATGATTAAACCCAATAATACCATGGAATCAACAAGAGTGTCGAATTAGACGAAAACACTCTTATAAAATCATTAAGCAATTCTTGAGATAAATACTCTTTTATTTTGAAAAGAAGAGTTCTTTTGGAAAAATCTTTGTATAAAACCAGAAGTGAATTAAGATAGTATTTTCATAATAAAACTAGTGTTTTTATAAGAATAATGGTTTCCAAAAGCAGATTATAGATTGCCCTTGAAAATAGATATGAATTTGAAAAATTCCCTTGTATCGGGCTCTTATTTTTGGAAACAGTTTTGAGAGCTTCTTTTAAAACATGTAACTATAAAGAAAATAGGGAAGGATTCTTGTTGGTGTCCATATATAGAATACTCACACAGAATATATGAGGAGTACATAACAATAGACAAGAATTTCATCAGGAAATTAAGCAATAAAAGTAACCCTAATGAAAATGGAAGTTCGAGTGGAAAATCCTTACCACTTTGTAATCAAACGATTCATATGCCCCAAAAATTAATAATATAAAAATTATAGATTTAATACCATGAATATAAAGATATTAATGATATGTGAAATCAATGGTTAGTATACATACACCATACAAAAGTATTAGTAGTGAATATGGAAAATCTCACGAAAATGGAAGTGAGATGAAGAAACCCTTACCTTAACTCCGAATGTGTTCCCCTCTAGCAATTAAGCTCCTAGAATATGAAATTATACTTATTAATAACTTATTTAAGAACCTATTATACATGTATTTATTTTATCATAATTCTGTTTAGTTCATTTATGTTCTTATTGACAAGTTATTGTATCGAATTCCGTTGCTTCGAAGTATTCATTTTCTTTATTTTCATCTTTGGTTCACTTGTTTTTAAGTATGTGGAATGAATGTAAATCTCCGGAATTGAAATTATATATTATTTATGAACATAAATAGGTTTTATTGGTAATTTATATAACTTGGTTACATGTAAAGAGAATGAGTTATCATATATAACTTTAATGATAATTGTTTCAGTTAATTTGTGGGTTTTGATTACAACGAACTCATTTTTCTTTATAACTTAATACCATTTGTACTAAGGGATTACAGAATCTTAAATAGGTTATATTATATATAAAAATATGTTTCAACCATAACAATAATGGTTTCATGACCATAATTTAGAATGATAATAGAAATCGAAAGTCCATCGTCCTTGAATGTGTCGAATTGACACATCTCGGATGATGTTCTTGCTACTAGTATAAAAGAAGGTAAAAAGGGGGAGATGATGATAACTTATTCTAATATCATGAAAAAATTACAGTACATATAAGGTACTGGAGTCATCACAAAATTTGGATAAGGAGAGGTAATTGAAAAACAAAACAAATGAACTTGAAAGGAAAGACAAAGAATTGAAAAGAGGAATTTACCTCTTGAACCAAAATTCCATAAGAATCTCCTTAAGGAGAGGTTTTGGTATTTTTATGAGACCAAGGCTTATTGGACGTGGGGGAGGAGGTTGGTAAGGTATTTGGATAGAATTTGGAGAAGGCACAAGGCTTTAGAGGAGTGAATGGAAGGGGGGTGAGAGAGGGTTTTTATAGTGGAGGAGAGAGGGGATTTCTTTATATAAAACTCATTAATTTATTATTTCTCCTAAAGACAAAGAATAGTGAGTATTCCATGACCAAGAATAGTAATCTTATCATGTGATACTAAATCAAGTGATCTTACATCAGCAGAACATCATATATGAATCTATAATTAGTGTATTTATCTTAATTTTGCAATTTATGGTATGTCACTATTCATAAAAAATTCAAGTATTTCAGAAAAATCCCAAAAATTTACCCCAACCATTTTTTGACCTGTAGAATCTAAAAATGAATTCCATTTTTCAAAAATAATTTTATAAATATTATTAATTTAATATTTAATTAAATCATAATTTATTCTAAAAACAAGAGTTTTAAAACATTTGTTTATTTATTTTAAAGCATAGATATATCGTACGTACACTTGAATATTATTTATATACTATCATAAGTAAGGTTAATATTCAATATGGTATATCACTACTCATAAGGGTATGTTACTATTCATAAGGGTAGGTTACTATTCACCAAAAAATTAAGTTTTTTCTATCAGACTCCAAATGACTTACTGATCACAACTCTAGATGATCATTTTTTGAAATTCAAAACATAGAAGTGGAAATTTTATATTTAATGGTTAGGTTTTGAATATCTCCTAAATAAACTAGTGTTTTCTCAAAGGAACACAGTGATGAATAGAATGTATTTAATAGAATCATACCATAAAATGTTTGGGGTGTTATATTCTCCCCCTTTTTCAATGAATCCAAAGAGCACTTCAAGGATGTCTGCAACTGGGTAAAGAACACATATCGGTATATTAAGGGAAAAAAACCATACCTTGAGGAGAGGGGGGTCCCACATCCACACTTTTTCAAGTGTGGGAATTCAACTGGACTGCTAAATCCATTCAATGCCTTTCAAATGATTCTTTAGGTAAGGCCTTCATAAGAATATCTGCACCTTGTTGTTCTGTAGACACATACTCCAACTTTAAAAGCCCTTGATCCACCTTTTACTTGATAAAATGATATTTGATTTTAACGTGCTTTGTCCTTGAGTGATGGACTGGATTTTTGCTAATATTTATAGCACTTTAATTATCACAATGGATTCCAATATGATATTTCACTTCAATTCCCATATCCTCAAGTTGATGCTTCATCCACAATAGTTGTGTGCAAGCTTGAGTAGCCGCAATATATTCAGCTTCTACAGTACTCAATGAAATGCAATCTTGTTTCTTGATCAACCAAGAAATACACAATCCACCAAGATAGAAAGTACCTACTGACGTTGATTTCCTATCATCCACTGAACTAGCCCAATCTGCATCTGTATATCCCAATATCTCCAGCTTAGATTTTTCATTATACATCAAACCAAAATCCACAGTTCATTTGATATACCGAAGTATCCTTTTTTACTACAATCATATGGATTTCCTTGGGATTTCTTTGATATCTTGTTGCTTGGCATGTGGTGAATATAATTTCAGGCCTTTTCGCGGTCAAGTATAGCAAACTTTCAATGATTTGCCTATATTCTATGATGTTAACTGCCTTTCCATCACCATCTTTGGATAGTTTCATCCGGGTAGCAACCAAATTCTTTATCTTTATGGAATTATCCATTACAAAACTTCTCAAAACCTCCTTGGCACATTTATATTGAGAAATAAAAGTGTCATTCCTTCTTTGTGTCACTTGTAAGCCAAGAAAAAATTTCATCTCACCAATAATCGACATTTTGAACTTGCTTTTAATGAATTCAAAAAACTATCTGCATTATGATTCATCTGATCCACCAGAGATTATGTCATCGACATAAAATAGCACCATAATTATTTGACTATTGTCATTGTTGAAATACATATTGTGATCAACTCCACCATGTTGAAAACCGAGCTTCTTTATAAATTGATCAAGCCTTGAATACCATGCTCTTGGTGATTGCTTCAAACCATATAAAGCCTTCTTCTGTCGACAAACCCTATTCTCATATTCATGGATGAGAAAACCATTTGGTTTATTAATATACACTTCTTCTTCTTCTAGAGATCCATTCAGAAATGCTGACTTAACATCTATCTTAAAAACCTTAAAATTTCTTTGCACTGCTATAGCCAAGAATAATCAGATTGTCTCCAACCTTGAAATAGGTGAAAATGTTTCATCAATATCTATACCCTCTATCTGGGAGTACCCTTTTCACACAATTCATGATTTGTTTTGAATTACAACACCATATTCATTCATTTTGTTGTGAAAAACCCATTTTTTCCCTATGACATTCTTGTCTTCTGGTCTTGAAACAATTTCCTACATCTGATTCTTCTCAATTTGGTCAAGCTCTTCATTCATTTTATAAACCCAATTCCCATCTCTAGCTGCTTCATCAAAGATTTTAGGATCCACTTGTTATAAATGATGCTTGCTGTAGAGACTTCATTCTCCTTGTCTGCATTGGTGCTGACTAATCACCAATTATGTTCTGCCTATCAATTTAAGCTCTTCTCGTCGGTCTCTAGGTAGACACCAATTTATTCTAATCATCTAAGTATTCTTCTGAATCATCCTCCTGAGATGGAGCATCTCTCGATCTGCTCATCTCTTCATCACTATCCTCCTGAGTTTGATCATGTATTTGCGGAAGATTATGTTCATTATCTACTATAGTCACATCATGACTTTCAACTATCTTTCCTAGCTGCTTATTGAATCATTTATACACTTTTAATTTTTTTGAGTAGCCAAGAAATATTCCTTCATCTCCACGAGATTCAAACTTCCTATGTTTCTCCTTATTGAGAATGAAACACTTACTTCCAAATACTCAAAAGTATTTCAATGAGGGCTTCTTTCAATACCATAGCTCATATAGAGTATTCTATTCTTTTGGGAACTATAAGTCTCTATTTTATGTTTAGACTAATGTCATCACCACCTCTTTCTAAAACTTCTCTGGAATATCTTTCTCAATTAGCATTGTTCTAGCCATGTTGTCCACAATTCGATTTCTTCTCTCAACTACTCTGTTTTGTTATGGAGTTAGTACTACTGAAACTTGATGCCTTATCCCATGTTTCTTGAGATAATCCTCCACTTGAATATTTGTGAACTCTGTTCCATTATCTATTCAAATCGTCTGGATTTTCTGACCAAGCATCTTTTCACATTCCCATCGATATCTTGTAATGAAACTGAACACTTCATATTTGTGGGTGATTATTGATACCCATGACATTATACTATAGTCATCAATTAAGAGAACATAATATCACCTCCCATTAATAGACCTTGGAGAAATTGTACCACACATATCAATGTGCACCAAATCAAGCAATCTTGTTGACCTTTGATCCTTTGGCTTATATGAATTTCGAATGATCTTCTCTTATTGACGGGAATCACATGTATGAGTATGATCATGTGATAATATAGGGATATTTTGAGCTGCATCATATTTCACCAGATCTTCTAAGTAATCTTGGCTTATGTAGGCAAGACACTTATGCCATACATTTTTTTCTTCATCCTTGGATAGAAATCACATATCTTCTTCTCCACTCATGAGGTAGAGATTCCCTTTCGCACACTTTCCTTACAACACAACAACACCATCATTTTCTTTGATGATACATAATTTCTTGGAAAAACTTATGGAATGTCCTGAGTCACACAATTGACTGACACTAAGTAAGTTGTGACTAAGCCCCTCAACAACCAATACATCTGCTCATCTCATGTATTTTCCTACAAACTTGGATTTTACTGAACCAATAATTTTAAATCCCGCATCATTACCAAATATTACAATACCTTCTTTATTATACCTAATTTTGATCACTAGATCCTTATTTCCCATCATGTGGGAAGTGAATCCACTATCAATGATCCATATCCCAGTGCGATCTTATTCCTTGAATGCAATTTCTATAACCACTACCTGTTCTACCCTTTTATTTTTGACCCAAGTATTTGGATTCATATCTGACATGGAATGGTAATCTTGATCTTCCTCAGAATGTGATAGACCAGCTTCAACCTGTAGAGCTGCAAATCAATTTTCAGTTTTTATATATGTTGAAGATAAATTTGGCTTCTTCTTATGAGCATATTTAGTCAGGCTTGGAACATTCTTCTGCATTGTTGATGTGCAATATCTTTCCATATGTCCGAGTCCTTTACACCTAAAATAATGACATCAAATGATGACCTAGAATTTTGAGCTCTATACGACCACCTTTGTTGGTCTTGTTACCTTTGTCACATATTTTCTATGGAACATACATTTTGAAAGTGTCCCATCTTACCACAACAATATCATCTTATGTGAGGTACATTCTTATGTGGAAATGATGCACCACTAGTTATGCCTTGGGTTCTCTGAATCTTCTGATTCCGTTTCATACCCAAATCAATTTTCAATCTTGCAGTAGGTGCTTGTGGTATGACTTGAACCATAACTGCTCTCTATTTTAGATCAATCCCCATACCAGCCTTATCATTTAGAATTGATTGTTTCTTATGTTCTGATGGACCACTCTACTCAAACCTCATCTTATCTATTTCCTGTATGATCTTCTTTCCTAATGTCGAACCAAGAGTTAGCAGTTTCTTCTGATCTTCAATTGTTCATCGTAGATTGAAAAATACCTCTTTTATTTGTTCTATATGTTTGATTTGATCTTTTCTAGTTTCAGTCAAACAATCGGTTTCTATTTTATGTTCTTCAATTTTTATTTTTTACTCAACCACCTTTTCTGATCTTTTTGTCATTAAAGACTTCAGCTTTTCAATTTCTGCATTCAGATCAGAATTCTCTTCTATCTGCTCCTGCATAAAGATTTTGGCATCACAAACAACTTTGTTAACTTTCTTTGTTTTGGATCTCAAAATATCTACCTATGCAAGGAAAACTTCTAATTCAGCCTGAAGATCAACTCTTCCTTCAATTTATCCTTATTCATTGTCACTTTCCTCTCTTGTTAATGAATTTTTGACAACTACAACCAAATCATCTATTTTATGATCCTTGAAGTCCTCCAACTCTTCTGCCTCATATTCTTCTGAACTTTCATCCTATCTTGAAATAAAATTCTTCTTTTTGAAGAACTTTCTCCTAGTACTTCTCCTCCCTTTCTCATTTGATGAATACTTCTTTTGGTGAATTTAATCATTTTCTTCATTTTATCATCAAACTTATTAGGACACTTTACTACAGAATTCCCAATATTTCCACAATGAAAGAATGAAAATAGAAGTTTAACTTTGAACTTTACTCTTCCCCTTTGTAGATTGGAGGAGATAAATGACATGACATCATCCATATTGTCATCCTCAGGACTATCTTCAACAGAGAGATTCTTCATAGACTTGAATGTTAATTCCTTAGAATTCCCTTTTTTACACTGCATCGTTATCATCGTTTCTCATTTAATATGCTACAAGGGTACTGTGTAGGTTATCTAGTGTCAGCTCTTTTGGGTCTTTTTATTCAAACACTAAAAATTTCAGATTGAACCGCGGTGGAAGTTTCCTCAAGATACGTTTCAAAATATTTATATCTTCAATGACTTCTCCAAGACCCCGCATGTATTCTACAATGATATTTATCCTATCTAAGAATGCATCAATAGTCACATTGGGATTCATTCTGAGATCCTCATACTTGTTCCATAGAACCTACATCTTTTCTTCTTAGTCTTTTGTGTCTCTCTCATAAATGTTTAACAATTTTTCCCACATTTCATGTGATGTTTTACAGGACATCACCTTCATATAGATTTTATTTGATAGGGATCCCCTAAATAATTGATCCCTTTAGCATCAACATCCAATTCCCTTCATTCAACTTCTGATAGTGCACCACTATTAATGTCAGCTGATATTCCATGCATAGCTGTTGTGAAGATATCCATCCCTCCTGATCAAAAGTAGTACTGCATCTGATTCTTCCACAGTTGAAAATCATTTCCATCAAAGATTATAATTCCTTTATGATTTACCACCTCCATCTATTTTTCTCAAGATAGAACCACTGAATTTCAACCTTTACCCCTGATACCAATTGTTAGGTCCACTAGGTCGAATACCCCGAGGGGGAGTGAATCAGGGTATGGAAGATTAAAACTTTCTCCCTTTTGGACCTTGTTTCATTGTTAGAAAAAACTCAATTTTCTCTTCCTCCCATAGAAATATATAACCAGATATGAAATCATGAACATGATATAACAATTTTTACTTGGTTCACCCTCACTGGGCTATGTCCAAGGAGCATACAATGATGATGTTCTGATGTACCAAATTTACTAAGGCTCATAACCAATAATGAGTACAACGTTCGGGATAGATCTTCAATGCCCAGACTCACTGACTTTACAAGGTTTAGGGTCTTCTCACTGTATTCCCAAGGTTCAATCCCTAAGCCTCTTTCTCTGGATTACTTCCAGTGGAAAGGGTCACCGTCTTCCTCTTCCTTCGCTCACTGCTCTTGGAAAAGAATCCACACACAATTTATGGACTTGTAGGTCAAACATAGTTTATGGGAATGTAGGTCCCTTAATTTGCATGAATTCATGCATCCTCAACTATTTTTATATGCTCTGTTGAAGTCCATTTTTCACCCGTAGATGAAGTCCACCTTCCTGAGTACTACTAGGTACAATAAAATTCTTTCGCAAACTGATTTGATGTTTTTAAAATCCTCCTTGTAAAAATTGCGAAGCATATGCTCCTCCTACATACTATTTATTGGCTTTGGTACATAGAACACCTCCTTCTAATACTTATGCCGCTTCTTTTAACTTCCATTCATCTATAGATTACCTCCGCCTTCACTATCGCATACCGTCTCTGCGTACCGATCCTGCAAACCTCCTCTGCGAAACCCCTCCTGTATGTGAACTATTCTTTGTTCACGGGCTGCCTTCGCTAACCGGTTTCATACCGCACCTTCCTCCTATGCGTACCATGTCTTATGTGGGTTACATCTCTCCACTTAAATCCTTTGGCCGAATTTATTTAGCGCGAACCACTTTAGCTTTCGCAGAATTCTTCCCCACGAACCTCCTTCAGACTTTTCTGAAACCCCAGACCAAAAATATGTTTTCTAATGATATTAAATCTCAACAGTAATTGGTCAGATTAGAGATTCTTATATAGAAAAATATACCTACAAAATCCACTGATCTAAGATTTACCAAATCTTCAATCCATCCTTCACTGCATATCAATCCTTCTGCCACTGCGAACCACAAGCCACCCGTAAATCATTTTTCATACATGGTCCGTGTACTGCCTTATCTCCTATGCAGTAGATCTCCTCTATCAGCGACACACTATTTTTGTACCACATCACCTTCCACCACGAACTATTTTTGGTTTTGCGAACCACTTTGGCATATCGTTCTTGCTGCTCTGCGTATCTTTCCCAAAACATGGTACGTTGTCCCTTAATTGTGGTACTCAGTTCTCATAATTTTCCAATTTTATTCAATATTCTTCATATTGTTCAATTATATGAAGAAATATTTCCTTTTCCAACATCAAAATCCCAATTTTGAGGTCCAAAAAAATGGAAAACACTGGGAAATAATGCCACCTTAAAAATATGTCTTCAGAAAGCACCAACCATTCTCATTCGTAATCATCTGGCTTTGTCAAAAAACACAATCACACCCAAAACACTCCAAGGGGAAACCTTGAGGGTTTTTTTTCCAACATTCACCCTACAAGTTTTACATCATTTGGTGTATATACCATAACCCAAACTTTCTTATGATACATGAAATCCATTTCAGAATTCATAGTTTCTTAACATCTTACAGCTTTTGAGCTCTCCACTACCTCTTTGTAGGAGATAGGTTCATCATTGTTAACCAATAATGATTCACCATATTCAGTGACTAGAAAACCATATCTCTCTGGTTCTTTTACCTCTCTAATGCTCTTACACAGTACTTGTGTTTCAAGAACTACTTTTCCCATGGGAACCTGTGGAATCTATTCTTGTACAAACATTTGTGTATCTTGAGCATCAACTTCATCAAAGTCCATCTTGGTTCCACTATACTTTTTTATGATGTGCTCCCTTTAATAAAGATGGTTTATCTAGAAATATTCACTTTATTTTTTTAGGGGTTGTATAAGCAGTATCTTTTTTTTCTTAGGATACCATATAAAGATACACTTTGTGCCTCGGGGTGGTATTTTGTTGCCTAAGAAGACCTTAACAAACGTATTGCAACCCCATAAACATGTATGCAAAAAAATAGGTTTCTTTCCACTCTATAACTTAAAGGTAATTCTACTTGCTACTTTAGTAAGTACTCGGTTTAGTATATATGATGCAATTTGTAATACATATCCCCAAAAGGATAATGGAATATTTGCAAGATTCATCATTGACCTTACCATGTCTAAAAAGGTACGTTTCCTCATTTCACTAAAACCATTCCACTATAGCATGTAAGGTGGAGTGAGTTGAGATAGAATCTCAAACTCCCATAGAAAGTTGATAAACTCTTGGTTAAGATATTCACCACTTAGATCCGATTGAAGATTTTTTAGCTTCATTCTATGTTGATTCTCTACTTCATTCTTTAATTCTTTGAATTTCTTAAATGACTCGAACTTCCTCATCAAGTAAACATAGCCATATCTACTCAAGTCATCAGTAAAAGTTATGAATTAAGAATACTCACCTATAGCTTCTACATGATCCACACACATTAGTGTGTACCAATTCTAGAAGCTCTATGGCCCTTTCACCCTATCCATCAAACAATAGTTTGATTATTTTGCCTTGTAAATAAGCATGACATATTTCAAGTGGTTTTAGCTCAGAATAGTCTAAATAACCATCTTGATAGAGATTTGTCAAATACTTCTCGTTTACATGATCAAGATGGTGATGTCATAGCTGGGTGTTATATGAGTAATGTGAATGTAATTTCTTATCTCTTTTCAATACTTGTTTTTCATAATTTAATACATAAAGATCATTATTTAAATTCATCAAACCATAACATATGTCATCTTTATAAAAGAAACAACTTTTATTCCCAAAATTGAAAATAAAACCATCTTCATCTAGGCATGAAACAAAAATTATGTTCTTAGTAATAGTTGGTACATAATAAAAATCCTCTAAAATTAATATAATTCTCATTGTCAATGAAAGGTGGTAGTCACCAATGGATAGAGAATTCAACCACCTTACACCATTGGAAGCTCTCCAATTCACCTCTCCTCTAGTAATATTTTGAAATCTACTTGGTTCCTGCATTTGGATATAGATGTAATCACTACAAGATGTATCTAATACCCAATGTGTAGATATTGAAAGATTATACTCAATAAAGAATGAACCTTTAGTTTCACCTTGCTTTTGGGTGTATTTCCTCATCCAATGGCCTTACTTTCCACATGAAAAAGATACTTCATCCTTTTCCTTTCCCTGCCGAGGGATATTCCTCTTCTTAGAAGGATGGTACTCAAGAGCTTTGGTTTTGTTATGAAGTTTTGAGCCCCTTCACCTCGTTCTTCCTTTTATTATTCACCATAAGGACCATGGGTTTTTCATGCCCCATGTCCTTATCCACTGGGTAAATCAAAGTAAGATTTTCTGAAAGACTCTTCTCATTATTTCTCATGTTATAATTAATAATAAAACTGAAGGACTTGGGTGTTAAGGAAAGTATGAGATCTGTGTAAATATCATTAGAATATTTAATACCTAAGATGTTTAATCATTCAATATAGCCAATAAAATTGACTACATGAGGCTCAACTAGTTCCAAATCTCCAAACTTAAATGTAAATAGAGTATTGGAGATCACATCTCTCTATTGTCTCACCTTCTCTTGATAAATATTTCAAATGTGAGACATAATGCTATATTCATGTTCTCATGTTACATCAAAATCTAGTCTTCCATGGATGATTGCATGAAACATTGAACATCTGTAGCATCGTTCAAATGTTTCTCACAGAGAGACAACTCTTCCTCACTAGCCTCATTACTAGGTGCTTCAGGAATAAGTTCTTCTAGCACATACAATTTCTTTTCATGGAATAGGATAACGCGTAAGAACCTTTTTCATTCTTGGAAATTTGTGCTGGTGATAAGGTTATCCTTCTCAAGTATGGATCACAGTGATATGTTGGAAGTCATTTAATTTTTGTTTCCACAAATAAGATGGGCAGAGTTTAAGTACTTTATTAGATAAAATTTAGACAAATAAATAAATATTATATTTATTAATCTCCCACTATTTTATAGAAACTCAATAACCCTCACCATTGGCTTTAGAATATCCTGTTTCTTGGACATTATAGTGGAAAGTATTCATATTCCCCATATCATCACCCCAACATTGGTTGGTCAAGAAATTTGAATAGTTTTAGGCAGGCATTCCAAATGCCAACTGTATTAACTCAAAATTCCTTAATTTGTTGAGTGGACTCTCCAATCTCAGATTGATCATTGATCCTGACAAAAAAAATGTTGGGAATAACCCATAACACCTTTCCTCTATGCCCAGAACCTTTAAATTGTATCAGAGCAGTCACATAATTATTTATAATTATTTAAATACAATTGATTGATTTATATATAAGTAATTGGTTTTAAATTCCTATTTAATAATTATTTAATCTGAATTTTAAGGCCTAATTATTCCTCTTAATTTATCATAAATATAATGAAATTGATTAATTTTATTAATGAAATAAATTCTAAGAACTCATCCATAGGTGCCGAAGAATCTATACGGATAACACAAGAGTACACGCTGTGTAACCTAGAGGTACACATAATGTACTAGTATTTAATTCATTGAGAATTAATTCGGAATTAATTCATGGTGTGTGAATTTATTACACTTGGTGAATTTAATTATACACCACATTTTTAGAGGTCCAACCTAACACACAATCAGTCGGAGTACACGCTGTGTAACTTACATACATGACGTGTAGTCCTTTAGTCAGAGATGAGCCGTGTATCTTCTTACACGACCTACCTTACTAGTGATCGTGTAACTCAGATACCACTTGATATGTAGCCTGTGTACACACCTTATACTCCAATATTTTCTATGGCATGGTTACACACCGAGTCTCTAAGAATGTTTCACAGATAGATGGTAAGAAAACATACACGACGTATACTTTTACCAAATTGCATAGAATTAAAATTAATTTATTATATTTTGTAAACCTTATCAACATGTTCTTGCGTGTGGTAATTAGATTTATAGGACACATCATGTGATGAGTTTTAATATATATAAATTTTTAATTAATTCTTGAATAATGTTCAGATCTGTATATCATGTATGATTCATATTATAGTTATTACTCTATATGCATTAAACCATAACACATGAAAATAAAATCATGTAACACGTGTAATTATTAAGTTGATTGTACATGTCATGAAAGTATGTGATAAGTTGTGTATACCCCAGGTCGTAAGAGTAAATGGCATACAAGTATAATACATGTTGGGTAGTTTAGATGAGTACTCACCATGTTCTCCTGACACATTATGTACACAATTAATTTTAAATAAATTTATTTAATTTGTTTAAAATTATGATGGATGAGAATATTAAGGAAATTTGGATGAGAATGAAGATAAAATAATTGATTAATTAAATATGATAATTAATTTATTCGAGCGTGATTTATATTAGATAAGAATGATTAATAATTGAATGCTAATTTTATTAAATGATTTCATGCATATGGATGATCATGAGTTTAGACCAGACCTTTGTATATGATTGGTTTCATATTATTTATTATTAAATTAAATTTTTGGTATGTGTGCCATCTCTCCTCTTATTATGTAAGATTTTGCATGCCCATGATTTCTTTTATGTAAAACTCTTTCCCCTCACCTGCGTGTGAGTAAAAACATATGTAATGGATGAATCTCCCAAGCTAGTGGAGGTGGTTCAAGTTTAGAAATGAGCAGAAACCAATCTAATAGGGACACGTAGGTGGTCAGGTGGAAAACTACATCATGAACCATAAATGGATCAAGGTTTTTCCCCCTAGGATGACGATTAGTTTATCATCTGCTAGATAAACTAACCATTAGTAAAATCTATTGATCATACCACTTTATTATTTTATTTATGTTAAGTTTCATGGTTATTTCATTATGAATGTTTTGTTACCATAACATGAATTAATAAATTAACAAGCATGAAAGATAGAACTAAAATGAATTAAATTATGTGTAAATATTATCTAAGATATGTTTAATCACTTAAGTAAATCCACTTAATATTAACAAGCATGATAATAATTGGTAATTTATGCATAAAAGATAAAATCTCTCAATTATATATATTAAGTCGGTATATTCTTCCACTACTTCAGTTAAAATAGAACCATAGTTCAAAGTGCTTGACCAACCAAAGTTGGGGTGCTTTCAATTATCAGGGAATTAACATGAAGTTTTCAGTTAACTTAGTTCACATCAAGGGTTGACTGCCAATGTAGGAATTGGTGTAACTAAGAGGCAAGGGTTGAAGAAATCCAATTTAAGGATTTTAGGATTTACATGATTACAAATGGTGTGATTAACAGAATTGAATCAAAAAATACACACAATGGATAAAATGCCAGAACCAGTGCACACGATCATCACATATTATTTTAAAATAATTTAAGGAATTAATGAATTACCTTTCAAGAAATTCTATCTTTATTGATGGATCTAAAAATGGATCTACATTGTTCCATTGTTTCATTGTAGGAATCAAGAGTAGATTCTCTCTAGCAGTGATCCACACATGTTCCAAAAATCTCTGAACATCATTGTAGGAATCTCTGGGTATTAGCATGGAAAATCCTAACGCTTGCGCCAATTATATTTGATGCTCTAATACCACTTGAAGGTTTCAGATGCAATGAAAGTGTGCGATGGGTCGTTCCTAACATTTCCTTTTTTCATGATTGATGATCAATCCAAGTTTTACACGATGATAAACGCCATGATCAATGAAATTGAATAAAAAAATATAGTCAATGGATAAAACAATGGAACCAAAGTGTAGGACTATAATATATTATTGATAATTAATTAAAACAATTAAAGAATTGCCTTTAGAGAAATTATTTCTTCATTAATGGATATGAAAATGGATCTATGTTGTACCATCATTGAGTTGTAAGAATCAAGAGTAGATTATCTCTAGCGATGATTCACATGTGTTCCACAAATCTTCAAACATCACCATAAGAATCTTCATGTGATAGAACTACAGATACTAATGCTTATGTCATTCTCCTTTGATCACCTTGAGAATTTATTCTAAATGATTCTTCTTGATCTCTCTATAATTGAGAGTAGAAGGTGGAGGAATATTGTTCTCTATTCTTGGAAGCGTTTTTAGAGAAGGGAGTTCTCTAGGGCTTCAAGAGGATTCTCTGGATTCGTTGTGCAAAATAAAACAAATGAATTAGATCTATTGAAAAATAATATAATTGGGTTTATATACTGCTGGGTTTACAAATAAATAATTTCATAATTACCTTTTAATATTTATTTAATCAATGTAGAACCCCATGTCTATAATAATAATAATAATAATAATAATAATAATAATAAAAATAATTCTCGACATGCGCTAAACTCACAAATTGAAATTAAATATTATTTATTCAAATAATATTCAATATATATTATTTCTCACCAGACCTATAAACTTGGTTCATCATTCCAAGACAATATTTATCAGGTATTGAATAATGAATATTTATTTAATAAATAAATAACATCATATTATTCATCAATAAATAAATAAATATTATATTTACTAAATAAAAAATAAATCTTTATTAAATATTCTGCTCACATAATATTCTCTTGAAAAATTGGTGATAGAATATATGTGATTAAAAAACCATGATAATTATTAAATCATGTGAAGAAATAATATTTATTCAACTTGTTAAATAAATAATAATATATTATTTAACTGAGATTCTGGATATACTTAGTGTGTGACCCTCTAAGCCTCTTTCTCAATGGAATTAAGTGAAGTAGCCTAAATTCCAAAGTTAGAGTCTAGAAACACGCAAGACACATATAAAGAAAGAAGTAAATGTTGCAATGAAATAATACATCATATGAATGCTTAATATGTAATATAATCTCTTTATCACGATATCTTTAATCAAAGAGGTTGCATGCTAGTGTCACCAACCTATGTGTTTGATATCTCTTTCTTTGACTTTCCAAAAATTGAACTTTTCAATAGAACACCATGGTCATTGATTTATTTAGAATATATCATTTTAATCAAAAGGTTTGAGATATCTGCTTCTATTAATGAATAAAGGGAACAAATCATTTCTCGCATTATTCATTAATGCAATACTACTCATGAAACACCCAACGTATCCTACCACGCTGTGAACATATGTCATTATGGTTTTCATCAATACATTAAAGTACGTGACTTATAATATTCATTAATAATAATATTAAAGTTTAAGGATTAATACACATGTCTGTAGATAGGAATATCTAATGACACATATAAATTTTGATTTCATACTGGTGGGTCTTATTCTCATAATATCCTACAAAAAACCGGGAAGAGACATAATTCCTAGGTTACTGTAATAGAACTGTAGTAGGCACTATAGCAAGTACTATTCGATACTATAGTAGCCAAAACTATTCATCCATTTAGGTTTTTAGGCCACCGGTTTGGGCCTCAGGTCCTGTAAGGCCTTTAAGCTACCCAAGGCCTTTGGTCCAGTAAGGATTTTGGGCCACCTCAAGGCCTTTGGTACATCTCAAGGACTTAGGGCCACCTTTAAGGACTTTAAGACACCTGAAATTGTGCTTAATGACCAGACAGACTCTATAAGAAGAAGACTCCATATGAGGATTCAGAGCAGGCATATTCACCAGAGCAGAATCTAAGCATATTTTTCAGAAAGAGAGGGTATGGAATTACCATCGGGACCAACCTATTCATGCACGAGAAGCCTAACCGAACAATCCATGTGAAGGTAGAGATCCAACATCACGATGAAGAAGCTGTAAAGGAGCAGTTCCATGTAGTTATAGTCTGAATATTTCCTAAGACCTACAAGTCATGTAATCTCTAAGCCAACATGCCTTATAAGGGTTCCCTCTCATCATTTGAAAGGGGGTTATCAAAAATCAATAAAAAAAGGCCTTCGGGCCATTCGGGCATAATATCCTACACTGAATATTACCAAGGGTATATACCATGAGAAGGTGACTAAAAGTCTTATGAGTCTCCACCCTTGATACCCTTTTATCATTTGTGTATCTCAAATGATTTCATCTGGATATAAAACATATAATTAATATCGAAACCATATTTTTTCTTACATGACTACTTAAATAATGTTTATAATAAAAATAATAGTGTTATGATCCAGGATCAAATGTTTAGTGTCCTGGTAAAATTAATCACATACATAACTTGTACATAATAAAACAAAAATTTATTTAAAATATTCTTCTTTAACCTTCTAAAGATATCATTCTCTTTAGTATATGTAGTTACCTGATGATATACACAAATGAAAAGGGGTGATATAAAAGCTCAATAAGAGGATGAATAAGGAGCCTGAATCAATATAACATGAGTGAGAATGATCATAACCATCATGAAGTAATCATAGGATCATCATTCACATCATGTTGGAAATAATGGATTAAGGCATTAAATATGGAGATGCATAAAAATGAAACATCATGTCTTAGTTTTCAAATACCACAAATAGTTGTAAAAAAATATAACATCTAATTCACACATAAAATTAATGCATAAATCATAACATCATCATTATGAACAAATCTAACATCAATTTCACACATATTACACATTATCTTATGAGATAATCACATGACCCAATTCATTGGAGGGCTATATAATTTTGGGTCCACCCATGACATCATAATATTTACATAATCATGCATTCGACATAGAATGTATAACAATCATAGTCATGAAATAACTCATGTAAATGAATGGGTTTCATAATTATTTCATAAATCATACACTCATGACTAAACTTTGGTTTCCCAAATGAAAAAGGGAAAACATATTTGGTATAAGAATCATCATTATTGAGTGAAGAATAAAAAACTAAAGAGGAGTCAAATATGTGTTTTTGGAAAGAAGATTTATTTTGGAAAATATTTATATTTTTCATAAAATCATGTTTGGAAACATGTATATCCCTGAAAATAAAAGGAAAGAATAATGAAATGATATTTAAGAAGCATTAGAGGAGTATCCAAACCAAAAATGTCATGAAAGAGGAATAACCCAAAGAAAAGGAGTTGGGTTTAATAATCCCCTAATATTATTTATGAATTAGTTCTATATTTATTTGATTTATTATAATTTTATTAAATTCATATATCACTATTTTGATGAGTTATAGAGTTCAATTTCATCATTCTGTCAGCGTTTTTTTTTTATGGTTTTATAATCGGTTTTCTTGTATATAATTCTAGAAGTTATTTTAAAAAGGTAATAATTCCACAGAAGTGAAATTATATGTTATTAATGAAGTTACATAAGTTTAAATGGTCTCATATATAATTTTTTTTCTATTATGAGGACAACTCATTTAATAAAACATTAATGATAAATGTTTAGTTTATTTTGGCGGATATTTTCGGCCATCCTGAACTAGTTTCATTTTATTTAATATTATGTCTATAAATTAGTTCCTAAACACTAAAAAAGTTATAATATAAATATTAAAATATTTTTTAACCATAATAATTGTTTTATGACCAGAATTGAAAGAGGTAATGGAAACTGAAAACTCATCGCCCACGAAGACGGTGAACCGACATTTCATAGACGATATTTTTATTTTTAGAATAAAAGGAGAAGAGAAGATACTTGATGATGAATATTAAATTAAAAAAATATAATTTAAGTATATACATGATAATAGAGTTTTCATGATTCTTTTTATAGTGTAGGTGAGGAGAGGATAAGAAAATAAAATAAATTAAAAGATAAGGATTGAGGATTTTACCTCTTGAATGTCATCTCATCGAGAACCTTCTTAAGGCACCTGGGCTTGGTCTTTTGTTAAGACAAGAAGATATTGGACATGGGGAATAGGCTTAGAAAGGGAATTGGGTAGAATTTAGATAATCTACAAGTCTTATATGGTGTGAGGAGCAGTGGTGAGTGGTTGTATTTATAGGGGCAGATGTCTTTTCTATTATTATATTCATTAGCTTATTATTTTGGCTCAAAAATATCAATAGTGTTGATTAATATGAAAAAATACAATAAATAGTGAATAAGAGTTCAATATAATGGGTTTTACATCAGTCACACATCATCCATGACTAAAAAATTCATGTATTTAGTTTATACCATAAATTACCATATTTCATTATTCATAAAAATTCAACTATTTTAGAAAAATTCCAAAACATTCACCCTAACCATTTTCAATGTGTAGATTTCAAAAATGGACTTAATTTTACAAAAATAATTTTCTAAATATGAGAAATTTAATTTTTAAATAAAATCATCATTTATTCGAAAAATACTGATTTTAATATTATAATCGATTTTATGACCATTTCAAAAATTAATTAAGGTCTCATAAAAATATATTATAATTATAATACAACATAATATTAGTTTATGAGCCTATTTTATGGAAATAAATATTCATTTAAATCATTATATTTAATATAAAATTGTAAATGAACATTTACATTTTACAAAAATACAAACAATTAATTTATCATTTTTAAAACATTTATTTACTTATATCGTGATATAATTATATCATATTTTATTTATAAGATACCTATTTTTTTATAATTTCATAGATAAGGTTACTATTCTAAAGACCAGATTACTATTCTTAATGGTCATATTTTGATTCCAACAGTCTAGTTACTATTCCAACAGTACGGGTTCCTTAATTTCTATAAATACTACTTATTTCATTATTTATTTGTGAGAATAAAGTTTTTTTTATCAATTTTTATATGTTATGAATGTGTTTTATGACATAATTATAAAAATGGAAATTTGATTGATAAAATTTTGGGTCATTACATTTTTCCCCTTATAAAATTTCATCCTTGAAATTTCATTTTACAAACTAAGGTGAAAACAGGCGAGGGAGTTTCTCCTTCATTGATTCCTTAAGATTTCATGATTATTCATACTTATTGTTTCTCCATAGTACCTTGACCAAGTGAGTGCCGTTTTTACATAGAACCTTGTCTCTACGATCCAAAATCTTTATCAGTTGGTCCTCATAAGAGAGATTATTTTCTATTTGTACCACCTCTAAGTTCAGTACATGTGAGGGATCTAATATGTACTTCTTTAGGAGGGATATGTGGAATCCATCATGCATCTGAGACATAGTTGGTGGAATTTAAAGATGATAGGATACTACTGTTATGCGATCAAGAATCTCAAAGGGGCTAATGTGCCTTAGGTTAAGCTTCTCTTTCTTTCTAAACTGCATGACTCTCTTCCATGGTGATATTCGAAGGAAAAATTTAACTCTAACTTAAAAATCTAAGTCCCTTCAATGGTTGTTATCATAGATATTTTTTCAACTCTGAGTAGCTCTTATATGTTTTTGGATGACATGAACCTTCTCAGTTATCTCTTGTACAAGATCTGGTCTAAGTAGCTTTCATTCACCAACTTCATCCTAACAAGTTGGAGTTATATATCACTTCTCATACATAGATTCATATATAGCCATTTGAATAATTAAGTGGAATTAGTTGTTGTATGATAACTCAACTAATGGGATATGTTTATACCATCCTCCTTGTATTCCATTGACCAGGATCTTAGTATGTCCTTGAGTGTATGAAGAGTCCTTTTAGATTGGCCATTAGTTTGGGGATGATAAGCTATGATGAAATTCAATTAAGCACTCAAATCATGTTGGATACTTCCCTAGAATTTAGTGAACCTTGAATCATGATTAGATATGATCCAAAGTGGAACTCCATATAGCCTCACCACTTCCTTCACATATTTCTTAGCAAGTTGTTCACGTGAGAAATATTTCCGAATAGCAATGAAGTGGGCAGTCTTGGTGAGTCGATCCACCACAACCCATATCTAATTATTTCCTTTGGATGCTTTCAGGAGGCCGGTGAAAAAGTCCATAGTGAAATTCTATCATTTCCACATGGGTATAGGCACTGGTTCAATCATCACTTTGGACTTTGGTCACTCTACTTTAACTTGATATCATACTAAACATCTGGAGATATAATCTGAAATCTCCTTCTTCATATTGTCCCATTAGAAGTTATCTTGAAGATCATGGAACATCTTGGTACTTATGGGATAAATAGAGAATTATAAGCTATGCGAATTATAAAATATATCCTTTATCTCAGGCGATGAAGGCACACAAATCCTAGTTCCAAACTGAATCACACCATTATCATTGATGTGGAACTCATGCAACTTCCCTTTACTAATTTCACCTTATTTTGTAGTTCTAGATCATCCCTTTGTGCCTCATTGATATTTTATTAAATATATGGTTGGAAAATAATTTGGGTAAGGTGGTATGTATTATCTACTATTATAATTTAAAAATTCATCCTTTTCATATCCATGAAGATAGGGTATCTCTCCATTCACATCATTGATTAGGTATCGTATTCTTTTCTACTAATAGCATCATCTTCCTTGTTTTCCTTTCTCGGAGGGTAATGAATAGAGAAATCAATCCTTGATTAGCTCTAACCATCTTCTTTGATGCATGTTGAGTTCTTTCTATGTGAAAATATACTTTACACTTTTCACCATAGTGGTAGTGCCACTATATTTTCAATGAAAAAATCATATCTACAAGATCCAGATCATGCGTCGAGTAGTTTTTTTTCATGGATCTTTAACTTTCATGAGGTGTAGGCTATCACTTTATCATTCTTCATGAGTACATTCTTTGAAGCATCAATGTATATCACACAACCTTATAAAATTGTTGGTAGTGTTAGTATAGGTTTATTAATTATCCTCTTCTTGAGATCCTTGAATATTTCCTCACATTCTTCTATCCATACATACTTTACCCCTTTCTGGGTTGTCTAGTCATCGATCTAGACAATCGTGTGAAACTTATCACAAAACATTGGTAATATCATGCTAATACAAGAATATGGATTTACATGAAACTAGTGGGTCTAGTTCATTCCTCAATTGCCTTTTTTAAGGGTCTAGAGAAATTCCCTCAACTGTTATCACGTTCCCCAAAAATGTGACTTACCATATGCAAAATTCACACTTTATGAACTTGGCGTACAATTTATCCTTCCTTAATTTTGTCAACATAGTCCTCATATGTTATTCATGTTTCTCCTTGATCTTGGATTAGATGAGAATATCATTAATAAAAAATACCAAAAATTTATCAAGGTAGTCTTTAAAGACACTATTCATCAAATCCATGAAGATTACAAAAGCATTAGTAAGTCCTAAGGGAATCACTAGGAACTCACAATGTCCATAACTTGTACAAAAATAAGTCTTATGAAAATCTTATTTCTTAACTTTTATTTTATGATATCCAAAATTAAGATCCACCTTTGAGAAATACCGAGCTCCCCGTAGTTGATCGAACAAGTCAAAAATCCTTGGAAGAAGATATTTTTTCTTTATGGTGATCTTATTGAGATCCTGGTAATTGATACGCAATCGCATTGATCTGTCCTTTTTATTTATTAATAGAACTAGAGCACCCCAATGTGATTAATTTGGGCATATTAACCCTTTGTACAAATTCTCTTGCAGCTATTTCTTTAACTCTTCTAGTTTGATAGGGGCCATCCTTTATATACATTTAGAGATAGGAGTGGATCTGGGTATAATTTATCACACCCAATTTATTCATTAAAGGTACTTATATTTTTTATAGTTTTATCCTAACATCCCCGCTAAGTCCCCCCTAATCCTCCATAAATTTTGGTGGCATTTGGAGATGTTTTGAGGGGAGAAAGGAGGGTGCATGGTTTAGGTGCACGGTTTTCCAAACCGTGCACACAAATCGTGTGCCCATGTACAGCTCATTAAAAATGAGTTAAATGAATTCTTTAACCTCCCAAGAATTATCCTAACTCGACACTTTATTCCCCACTTCAAACCTAACATCCATGGAAGCCCTCAAAGCCACTCAAACCCTCATTGGAACTCCATTTTGAAGGGGGATTTGGTGGAGGGACTTCACACAATATCAAGTAAGGGTCTATCCCTCTTAGTTACTCCCTTTTTCATTAAGTTTCTTCCAATTTACTTGAATTAACAACTGACCATAGGGTATTGTTTCAAACCTAGGGTTTAACTTTGTATTTTATTTATCCAATCTTTTGATTTTAGGCTTGATCTACCTTCCTTGAGGTGCAGCGATGGTGAGATTGAATTTTCGCACAAAGGATTCAAAGTTTTAACAATTTGGTAGGTGATTCCATATGTATTAAATCCTTGTGAATTATCTTTATGTGTTTATAAAATTTTTATATTTATATAATTTTATTATTGGTTCAAAAATTTGTTTTAGTGTTATTTATAAGGCAAATGAAGTTTAAGTGCTATTTATATGTGAAATTGGGGGTTTTTTCATAGAAATCTTTTATTGTTTCATTTGTAGATTACCTATAAATAATTAGTTGATTTTATTGAAATGTATTAGGTATTAAAATCATGTTTTTAATGTTTATATCCTTTGGTTGTTTCTGCAAAAATTTGTTTTAATGGTGTTTGTGAAGCATATGAACTTTAAGTGCCATGTTTGTGTGAAAATGGAGGTTTTACAAAGATATCACTTCTTGGTTCATATGGGGATTCCCTATAACTTATTTTTTGGTTTAATTGAAAGTTTTTGGGATTAATGTTTTGTTTTTTTTTACTTATAAGTGTGAAAATGGTGTGAAAAGTGGGGATTTCAAGGAGTTTTGGGAGCAAAACAATGTGAGATTTTGAGAAGTTGATTTATTGAAAATCAAAATGTTTTGTTGTGTGTTTTAAGTGGTATAAAGTGTGTATAACTACTGTATTATTTTTATATGACCATTAGTGGTATTTTTATATGAAAAGTGATGTATTTAGGAGGCTGAAATTGTTTTACCACAAAGGGGGAAGCCAGGGTACCTAGGTGGGTGGATATGTACTAGTATGCTAGTGATCCGGAGCGATTTTATCCATGTTTCACTTAGCATTTTGGATAAATAAAACTCTAAATAAACTATATGTATGATGTTTGGGGACCAATAGATTATTTTTATGTTCCCTAATAGTGTCTTGGGCACAGTAAAGGATTGTGACATGGATATTTTACATCGAGGTACAAGGTACATAGGGCCCAAGACTATATAGTGCCTAGGGGTGTTCCCGGTTTTGGTGATCATTGAATTTGTTGTATTTACCATTGTATTAGGGTGTGTTTGTATGTAAATTATAGTAGATAACATGTCTTATTAAAACATGTTAACATTTTAAAAGTTTATTTTGAAAACTGTTTACGATTGAAAGTTGTATTTATTGGAATTTATCGCCGTTTTTCCTTACGTATTAAAACTGAATGCTTTTTCACCTTGTATTGCATACTATATGGAATATTTGGGTGGTATAATATTGAGATTAGGCTCACACCATACTTAAAACCCTTTGGTGTAAGTAGACTTGATTATGTTTGACATAGGTAAAGGCAAAGCCTCAGGTGAAGGCGGTTTAGGTTGTTAGTCCCCTCCTATGGTGCAGTGTTGTGGAGACGGCTCGGGGTTGATGACCCCCTTGTCATGTGGAGTATTTGTGGATGATTTTATGCTGTTTTTATTTATTTTTGGACCTATTTTAATTTCTTTAAAACCATGTATTTAGATCTGGTTTCTGTTAAGTCTTGTTTGGCATGGAAATTTCAGATTCATATTATTGATTGTTTTTAATGTTTTATGATTTCATACTTGGGTAAATCATTCCCAAACCAAATTTATTGATACCCGGGAACTTTTTCCAGAACATGGGGATAGGTAAAGCCCTTCAGGCCTTGTCATGGGCTGTATTTGGTTCTAGTATTAGTGGCAAACAGATTCAGTTCATGAAAAAATGGTATCAGAGCCGACAAATATTTTTGGGTTATATTACTATTTTGGGATGAGTCGGGATAGAAAAGAGATAGGAATATCAGGGCTTAGGGTTTTGGTTGTGAGTAGGGTTCCTGACCCTCACCTCTTGTGGAAGACATTGATTCACTAGGGGATGTTGGAATTGTCTGATTGACTTCACTTCCAGGTGAGACGTGTGGGCTGCAGACCACACGTGGACATCGTGTAGAGACCCGAAGCTTGACGTACATGGACATTACATTAATTTTGCGGAATACTTAGTACATAACAAAAACACACACACAAGGATCGTAATAGTTTAGTGTCTTTGGAAACTCGGACTATAATCTTCTAATCGTGGTGAAAGATCTTCAACATCTCCCATAAAGATCTTCTTTTTTTTTTACCTAAAACCTTTCTTTATATCCTGGGGAAAAGAAAACATAAAAGGGTGAGCTCAAATGCTCAGTAAGGGTAAACAAAAGAAATATCAATCACATCATATTCATAAGAACATAACATTTTGGAAATCATAACCTGCAAAAGAGAGCATAATTTCATAACATGGGATAAATCATGGCAGTGAAATGTAATCACAATAATCATAACTTAAAACATGAAACTTTGTGGCATACACACATAATCATAGAGAATCATTTCTTGTTAGTCAAGACTCATTGCCAAGACTATCTTAGTGGACAAAGTCCCTTTCTGAATCGAGTAACCCTCGTTTCAGTCCTGTTTCACTGAACCGGTATAACCTACCATTCCAGCCATGTCTATCTCATGAGATATAAAATCTTTACCCAATGCATTGGAGGGAGATATAGGTCCCACCCATCTTATAATGAATCCTTTCTTATGTGTGCCACATAATCATAAATCATACATCATCGCATAACCCATGTAATAAAAAATGGGATTCTTAAACAACATGACATCATAAAACAATTCATATAAGATAAAGGATTTCATAAAAATGTTTCCATCACAACATAATCAAATCCATGTAATAATAGGGATAAAAATATAACCCTTTTATTATCTTAGATGGAAAATAATTTTGATAAAATACTTGAACTTCATTCTTGAGGAAAATATCCTTTCTACTTCAAAAACATTTTTCCTTTCATAACATGTCATACAAATTTAAAATAAAAGAAGTTGATTAAAAATGAACTTGAAAACTTGTAAAGGAAGCTTCTTGGAAATAATGTTTTAAAAACCCATTCATGCCGTATAAGTTAAAAAAAACATTCTTCTCGTACTTTTTTCGGAAAAGTCAAAAAGTACCTCGTACGAAAAACGACAAAAGATTCCTTTCATATCTTTTACTAAAAACTCACCGAAGGGTAAAAATGGATTTAAACAATTGTAGGTGGATTGAAATAATATTACATATTGATGAAACATGGATGTGGATGATAAAATACACCCCAGTAAATACCAAAGTATAAACAATCTCGGATAAAAATGAGATTGTGATATTTCCCTTACCTTAGGTCCGATTTTCTTTGTACGTGTCCGAAGCTCCTCTTCTTTGAAGCACCTTTTGGAGACCTCCTCTTAGGGAACTAAAATTGGTCTTTGAGGAAGACCAGAACCTCTAGGATGTTGCTAGGGAAGTGGAGAAGAGATTTTGGCAGAGGTTGGCCGAGCTTGAGTGCTCAAATTGGTGTGAGGAGGAGGGGGAGGAGGTGTCCTTTTATAGGGGAGGAGAGGGGCACCTTAGGAATATCTCAAAATATTATTTTATATTAAAGTCAAAATCGGTTTATAATGGTTCCAAAGGGTCTTATTTCGAAGCTAAAGTGGGGATGGGTCGAAATCCTATCAACCAATAGGATTTAGACAAGTTTAGGGTATTATTTTAACCTTATCAATTAGATTTAACTCTAAGTTAAATAATTTAACTTTTACCGTGTCTTTTTGTTTTCTTTCACTATATGGTTAATAAACTTACTATAACATGCCAAACGAACCCCAAATTGTATATTATTAATACATATATCCTTATCTAAGTCGTTTGGCCGAACCTTATATTTTTAGAAATAAAATAACAATTAATAATATAATATTTGATTTAAAAACTATTTTGTGTCAATTTTGACACTATTTGATATATGATTTTTGTGAAAGTCATATCAGAATTATATGTTCAAAAAAAGTTGATTAAATCAACACTAATATATCATAGTAATCTAGAAAATTAGTGGAATTCATAAAAAGTCTTAAATTACATTTATTTTGGTGTTTATAACATCAATTATGTCAATATTTCATTAATAAGATAATTACTGCATCATCATTGTGTCATAAATAAATTAAATTATTTAATGTCTAAAAATTATAAATAAAATATCATTATGTAGGAAATCTTTTTATCTTTCTAATGAATATTTACAATTGAATTTATCTTATGTATAACCCCATATTAAAAATGATTTACTTATTAAACTTTGATTTTAACTATTTTAACCCTTCTTTAAATAAATTAATAATAAATGTCCTAATCTAATCCAAGTGGTCCTAAATGGTCATATTTTATTCCTAAGTTTGTTTTTGGTCGAATTACACTTGTCCAATAGAATTAGGACATGTGTTAGGGTAATATTGATATCATATTTACCCTTAGTTACCCTATTTACTATTAACCGCGGTAAAAAAAAGTAAAAAGTTACTATTCACCAAAAATTATTTTCATCTCATTGAACCACATTTTAGTCCTTGATATTAACCGTGTCTCTCGGATTTTCGAAATTCCATTCACAAAAGCGGTAAAATTAAGTTTTATGAAAAATTCAGTTTTTTTAACTACCACTTAGTAGTTTCACTATTCATCAAAAAATGAAGGTTTTCAGAAAAATGCCAAAATTTCATCCTAAGCTATATTTCATATTCCGAATTCAAAAATGAAGTCTATTTTACCAAATTCATAACATAAAAGTTGCATTAATTAATTTTATAATTAAATCCCGCTGTTAAAACAAATAGCGTGTTTTTAAGAAACAATATCTATCAAAAGATTGACACTTGGTTATGTCTAGTTTAAATGTGAAATTACATCCAATGACCAACATTGTATTAAATTGTAAAAATATATTCTAAATATACTTTAAAACCACTCAAATTAATGATTTATCACTATTAATTATTTCGATTAAAAAAGTTGTTTTTAATTATAATTTAGTAATTTTCACTATTCATCAGAATATGAAAGTTATCCGAAAAGTACAAAAATTTCACCTTAGGATAAATTCGATACTCCGAATCCATAAATGAAGTCCATTTTGAAAAATAAAATTTACAAAATTTCAAAAAGTGGTTATTACTATTCACAACAGCTAGTTTTAATAATATCTTAATAGCATATCGTTGTTTAGCGAAACTTGGTGTTGCGTACAACACACGCTATCGAGGAAGGTCGCGATTGCGTGTAATGCAAGGCAAGTCAAGGATGTGTATTGTGCAAGCTCCTTTTGGTGTAGCGTACAACACAAGACATTAATAAAATTAAAAAGAATATTTTTTATAAAATCTTGGGCTGTTACATTCTACCCCCCTTAAAATGAATTTCGCCCTCGAAATTCATCGGGGTTATAAATGGTTTACTATTTGAAAGTTTCTTTAATAGAAACCCACATCGTAAAAAGGAATATCAAAACCAATCTTTAAAAACAAAAGTATGAAACGTAACAGTTACCCAAATAAACTAATCACTGGGTTTCCACATAGGTGAAAATATGGATATGGAAGAAAAATCTAACCATCATGTTCTGATGGAGAGTGGTAGAGAACATGGCTATGGAAAAGCCAGTAATCACAAAGCCATAAATTTGTGACGATCTAAGGTACCATCTGATTCATCAGATATAAGATCACTAGGACAACATTTTTGGTTTTCAAGATCGTTTCCCTAAAGTTAAAGAATTTGAATTAGAATAAATACTTATTTTATGTTGGTACAACCTCATTGTTGTTCGTTCCTTTAACAATTTCAACTTTATCTCTTAAATAAATGAAGTTGAATTTGTTATTTGTGAAGTGTTAGCAGATCATGTGATAGAATGACGGGTCATTCCATCTGTCTCAAACAAAAGGTTAGCAAAAATTATATACATAAGTCGATATATTGTTCCTAAAATGGACTTATACTTCATATATCATACTGATTAATATAATAAAACAAGTTTCTACTAAACAGGGACTTCCTGTAGGCTATTGGTAGGCGATAAAGGCCAGTCGCACTTCGGTTGTGGGTTCGATTCCTACAGCCTTGTCCGAAGCGATGGGCTGTCGCCCGTCCTGCAGGTTGTCCTTTTTCTAAAACTACGTTACTATAACATCCCATCAATAATATCGAAAATCTTCTATCCTTAAACAATACTAACTTATGTCCAACATAATCCAGTCTAATCTTTAGGCTTATACATAATACTGCAGTCCACTCTCATAATATAGTGACATCGATTACCAGAGATTTAATACTGTCGTTGATCCCCACATATCATAAGATATGTCTTGTTGGTCACATTCCAAACATTCAAAGTCCTTAATCGTGTATTCTCTTTAATACCTTAGTGAAAACATGAGTGCAGTTAAAAGTTAACACTTTCCACATACCAAAATCCTCAAAATTCTATATACTCAAACCATGATATCACTTATTCCTTATATCAATCATGAGCTCATGAATACTATTAAACATTTCATTTTCTCGTCTTCATTATGCGCATATCATCTTATTTCCAAAAAATATCTCAATCACTTTGAATACCACATCAATAAATATTGCAATACTCAATGATACAACATTATTTTGGAATCCCATTACATAAACACTTAATCATTCCACCACATCATTGTCATATTCAACATTGCCAATAGTGATCGCATGTGATTTCCCTTTGTCCTTTGCCTTCAGTGGTTGCTCATGTTGATCATCACTAACCCTTGGATTAGGGCAATTATTAGCATAATGCCCCATTTCCTTGCACTTGAAGCATTGAAGTGTTGGTGGTGTGTTATCTGCAGTGTTTGCTTTATTCACATCATTAGAAACCCTTTTTCCATTACTTCGACACTCAGCTGCTCGATGACCTTCTTTTCCACACTTAAAACATTTTCTAGTCCCTTTTAGACAATCTCCACCATGCTTCTTTCCACACTTTGTGCATAAGGAAACATTCATCTTCTTTTCACCATTATTCTGAGATTTCTCCTTGAACTCCATCTTTCGTTTCTTGTCAAAACCATGAGATGGATATGTAACACCAACTTCCATTTCTACCTTGATAGCACAACGCACAATTTCTTCATAGCTACTGAAGTCTCTTATAGCTAATGCCCTTCGAAGACTTGGTTTTAAGCCACTGAAAAATCGATCAACTTTACTTTCAGGTTGGATGATAATTCCAGAAGCATACCTTGCAAGTCTTGTAAAATTTGCTTCATAGGTACCAAAAGATTCATCGTCCCTTTGCTTCAGTTCAAGAAACTCTTTCTCCATCTTTGTTCGAAGAATATGAGGGAAGTACTTATTGAAAAATAAGTTCTTGAACTCGTCCCATTCCATAGACTCAATTTCATCCCTTTGCCTTGTATTCTTAATAAGATTCCACCATTGATCAGCATCTCCTTCCAAACGATACACTGCTAGGATGACTTTATCATGTTCAGAACATTGAAGAACTGAAAATATCTTTTCAGTAGTACTAATCCATTGTTCAGCAACTAATGGATCAGTAGACCCACTGAAAGAAGGTGGACGCTGCCTCATGAAGGATTCAACAGAATGTTTCTCCTTCCTTTGCTCGTTTGGAAGTCCTGCATGATTCATAGCTTGAGAAAGTTGTGTGAGCATGGCTACAAGATTTTGCATTCCAGCTCCTATATCGTTTGGTTGCTCAGGGGTACAATCATTGCATTGCCCATCACATTCCGCATTAACACGGTTCCTTCGGGTTCCAGCCATCGTCTAAAACCCCAAAAGAATTGTGTGAGAGGCAAAAATCATGCTAGGGAAAACAACATAATAAAGGGTTAGTATCCTCAATATCTAGCATCTTAGGTTAAATTCGAAGATCGTTAGCGCAATTCTAGGACTATAACCTATACGTATACTTAACCTTAGAGACATCCCTAGACATACCTTAGAAATATCTCTAGGGATCTCACTAAAGTTCTCGCATCCTATTTTCCAAAGGTTGACTAAACCTTTCCTCTGATACCAACTGTAGAGACCCGAAGCTTGACGTACATGGACATTACATTACTTTTGCGGAATACTTAGTACATAACAAAAACACACACACAAGGATCGTAATAGTTTAGTGTCTTTGGAAACTCGGACTATAATCTTCTAATCGTGGTGAAAGATCTTCAACATCTCCCATAAAGATCTTCTTTTTTTTTACCTAAAACCTTTCTTTATATCCTGGGGAAAAGAAAACATAAAAGGGTGAGCTCAAATGCTCAGTAAGGGTAAACAAAAGAAATATCAATCACATCATATTCATAAGAACATAACATTTTGGAAATCATAACCTGCAAAAGAGAGCATAATTTCATAACATGGGATAAATCATGGCAGTGAAATGTAATCACAATAATCATAACTTAAAACATGAAACTTTGTGGCATACACACATAATCATAGAGAATCATTTCTTGTTAGTAAAGACTCATTGCCAAGACTATCTTAGTGGACAAAGTCCCTTTCTGAATCGAGTAACCCTCGTTTCAGTCCTGTTTCACTGAACCGGTATAACCTACCATTCCAGCCATGTCTATCTCATGAGATATAAAATCTTTACCCAATGCATTGGAGGGAGATATAGTTCCCACCCATCTTATAATGAATCCTTTCTTATGTGTGCCACATAATCATAAATCATACATCATCGCATAACCCATGTAATAAAAAATGGGATTCTTAAACAACATGACATCATAAAACAATTCATATAAGATAAAGGATTTCATAAAAATGTTTCCATCACAACATAATCAAATCCATGTAATAATAGGGATAAAAATATAACCCTTTTATTATCTTAGATGGAAAATAATTTTGATAAAATACTTGAACTTCATTCTTGAGGAAAATATCCTTTCTACTTCAAAAACATTTTTCCTTTCATAACATGTCATACAACTTTAAAATAAAAGAAGTTGATTAAAAATGAACTTGAAAACTTGTAAAGGAAGCTTCTTGGAAATAATGTTTTAAAAACCCATTCATGCCGTATAAGTTAAAAAAAACATTCTTCTCGTACTTTTGTCGGAAAAGTCAAAAAGTACCTCGTACGAAAAACGACAAAAGATTCCTTTCATATCTTTTACTAAAAACTCACCAAAGGGTAAAAATGGATTTAAACAATTGTAGGTGGATTGAAATAATATTACATATTGATGAAACATGGATGTGGATGATAAAATACACCCCAGTAAATACCAAAGTATAAACAATCTCGGATAAAAATGAGATTGTGATATTTCCCTTACCTTAGGTCCGATTTGCTTTGTACGTGTCCGAAGCTCCTCTTCTTTGAAGCACCTTTTGGAGACCTCCTCTTAGGGAACTAAAATTGGTCTTTGAGGAAGACCAGAACCTCTAGGATGTTGCTAGGGAAGTGGAGAAGAGATTTTGGCAGAGGTTGGCCGAGCTTGAGTGCTCAAATTGGTGTGAGGAGGAGGGGGAGGAGGTGTCCTTTTATAGGGGAGGAGAGGGGCACCTTAGGAATATCTCAAAATATTATTTTATATTAAAGTCAAAATCAGTTTATAATGGTTCCAAAGGGTCTTATTTCGAAGCTAAAGTGGGGATGAGTCGAAATCCTATCAACCAATAGGATTTAGACAAGTTTAGGGTATTATTTTAACCTTATCAATTAGATTTAACTCTAAGTTAAATAATTTAACTTTTACCGTGTCTTTTTGTTTTCTTTCACTATATGGTTAATAAACTTACTATAACATGCCAAACGAACCCCAAATTGTATATTATTAATACATATATCCTTATCTAAGTCATTTGGCCGAACCTTATATTTTTAGGAATAAAATAACAATTAATAATATAATATTTGATTTAAAAACTATTTTGTGTCAATTTTGACACTATTTGATATATGATTTTTGTGAAAGTCATATCAGAATTATATGTTCAAAACAAGTTGATTAAATCAACACTAATATATCATAGTAATCTAGAAAATTAGTGGAATTCATAAAAAGTCTTAAATTACATTTATTTTGGTGTTTATAACATCAATTATGTCAATATTTCATTAATAAGATAATTACTGCATCATCGTTGTGTCATAAATAAATTAAATTATTTAATGTCTAAAAATTATAAATAAAATATCATTATGTAGGAAATCTTTTTATCTTTCTAATGAATATTTACAATTGAATTTATCTTATGTATAACCCCATATTAAAAATGATTTACTTATTAAACTTTGATTTTAACTATTTTAACCCTTCTTTAAATAAATTAATAATAAATGTCCTAATCTAATCCAAGTGGGCCTAAATGGTCATATTTTATTCCTAAGTTTGTTTTTGGTCGAATTACACTTGTCCAATAGAATTAGGACATGTGTTAGGGTAATATTGATATCATATTTACCCTTAGTTACCCTATTTACTATTAACCGCGGTAAAAAAAAGTAAAAAGTTACTATTCACCAAAAATTATTTTCATCTCATTGAACCACATTTTAGTCCTTGATATTAACCGTGTCTCTCGGATTTTCGAAATTCCATTCACAAAAGCGGTAAAATTAAGTTTTATGAAAAATTCAGTTTTTTTAACTACCACTTAGTAGTTTCACTATTCATCAAAAAATGAAGGTTTTCAGAAAAATGCCAAAATTTCATCCTAAGATATATTTCATATTCCGAATTCAAAAATGAAGTCTATTTTACCAAATTCATAACATAAAAGTTGCATTAATTAATTTTATAATTAAATCCCGCTGTTAAAACAAATAGTGTGTTTTTAAGAAACAATATCTATCAAAAGATTGACACTTGGTTATGTCTAGTTTAAATGTGAAATTAAATCCAATGACCAACATTGTATTAAATTGTAAAAATATATTCTAAATATACTTTAAAACCACTCAAATTAATGATTTATCACTATTAATTATTTCGATTAAAAAAGTTGTTTTTAATTATAATTTAGTAATTTTCACTATTCATCAGAATATGAAAGTTATCCGAAAAGTACAAAAATTTCACCTTAGGCTAAATTAGATACTCCGAATCCATAAATGAAGTCCATTTTGAAAAATAAAATTTACAAAATTTCAAAAAGTGGTTATTACTATTCACAACAGCTAGTTTTAATAATATCTTAATAGCATATCGTTGTTTAGCGAAACTTGGTGTTGCGTACAACACACGCTATCGAGGAAGGTCGCGATTGCGTGTAATGCAAGGCAAGTCAAGGATGTGTGTTGTGCAAGCTCCTTTTGGTGTAGCGTACAACACAAGACATTAATAAAATTAAAAAGAATATTTTTTATAAAATCTTGGGCTGTTACACATCGGGCAGGGGTAGAGTAGTTATTTATTTTATTATTTTAACGTTTTTAGATTATTTATATTTGATGTATTTCATTAGAATTTTCAGAATTTTGGTATTGTGTCACGACCCCCTCCCACCAAATATTCCCCTTCTGAGATGGAAATGGTGAAAGGGAGATAATGAACACAAGCAACACAAATCAAGTTAGATAAAACACAAGCAACACAAAACCAACCTTTTTATCATCAATCAATCCCCATTGATTGTTCTTGCGTTTAATTCATTATCATTCCCCACAGTTCATTTATCAACTTTCCACTTACTTTTAATATCAAAACCCATTACTGCAGCCCTGCTGCCACTAAACCACATATCCACAACCGTATCACAAAACCAGGCTCGTGCCACATCATTGCCCCTTTAATATCATTTACTGTAGCCCCATTTCCCATCCTATTCATAATAACCCAGGATTCACCCCCCTTTTCACACAACATGTAACCAAACCAACACCCACATGTTCATTATTCTATTTTGTTCAACCGGTGTGATCACACAAGGGTTCCAGATATTCATTTAATCAGCCAACTTTACGTGATTAACCAATTTCCATATTCCACAAAGTTTCCATCCACAAAATGGTTTAGAAAGATAGGGAAACATTTAATTGCACAAGAAAAGGACCCCAATGATCGTGATTTTCAGTAGGTATAAGCCTATTCAATTCACAATATAATAATAGGATAAACAATGATAAACATAACAACTTTCCCATCCCCGTTCTTTAAGACAGTTATTATTTTCATTAAACTGGTTCAACTATGTCTCATGAAAGCAAGAGGAAACCCATCCCGCATGATTCAAAAATTATAGAGATGAAGGTAAGATCCCTACCTCAATAGGTTATGATCACAATGCTCCCCCAGATCAACTTTAGAAGGCATCCTTCGGTGTCCGTCGCTTCTGTCAAAACCCTGCAAAAACCTACTCAGGTGGAATCTGGGAAGGAAAGACTGAAGGGAAAACAATAGATCCAAGCTTAGAAGTTCTGCCTCATCGTTACAATCTCATGGCCACTGACGGATCGTAAATCGGAGCTCAGGCAAAGAAGTTATGGAAGAAAGGAGCTTTGGAGTCTCTCGGGAGGGCTCCGCTCGAAGGAAAGTGGAGGTGAGGAATGATCTGAAAAGGAGGAGAGGCCCCCTCCTTTTATAGGCGATAAAAACTAAAGTACATGGTGTGTAATTCCTAGTACACAGCGTGTACTCGGCCATTCCACATGGTCGCCACGTGGCTTCCAACACGACATTCAACGCGACACATGACCGTTGACTAGTCAACACACAGTTTGAGGGTAACGCATACACGGGGAGAAACTACACGGCGTGTAGGATGGGATACACGGCGTGTACTTATTTATTTCACACGGAAAGGACACGGATTCCACACGGGGTATACTCGGCAAGGTGGTACACAGCGTGTACCCATACTACACGGCATGTAGTCACAAAATTCTGAAAAGTGTGGGAAAAGTCCATTCTACCCTCCAGAACACTTCATGACTTTCTTTTTGACAAAGGAATGGGCTAGAGAGGTCTGATCCATTACACCAGATACCTCTTAAAACATTCTCATCCCCAAGAATTCAAAAACCAACCCAGAGGAACCCAACAAGATACCTCTTAGGGTTCTTGTTATAATAGGAACCCAACCAAAACCCCTAATCATATGCGTTAAGAATTCATTCTCCTATGTCGAGATATTATCCGCTTTAGGCGGCACTGACTTGCCTGCATGGGTTTAATAGAATCCGAATTAATGCATCTCGATTAAGAATTGGGTCTTCCCACTTCCATATATTAGGATTTTTCCAACTTACACTGCCCCAAACACCATATAACCAACACACTGCCCGAACACATGGCTTGGGGAATTCCCTCTCCCATGTCAAGATATTATCCACTTTAGGCAGCACCGACTCTCCCGCACAGGTTCAATCGCATCCGCATTAATGTGTCTCGATTAAGGATCAATTTTTTTCCTTTTCCCACACATCTGGACATGTTACACACTTCCAGAGAACAAGGAAACAAAATTTCTCACAACCGAAAAGCCAAGCATTCCATATATCAAAGGTACATAGTATAACATCAAAATAATGCTCAGAAGAACAAAGAAAAACACAAGTCAAAACAACTCTTGGTATTGAGCGTGCATCTGAGCCTCTTGATCCCAAGTGCTCTGCTTGAGGCTGCCATGCCTCCACAACACACGAACCAAGGAGATGGTTCATCCATGGAGCACATTCTCTTCACGATCCTCGATTCTGACTGGTCATTCCTCAAAGGTTGCATCGTCTCCCATATCTAACTCTCCCCAGTCGATAACGTGAGAGTTGTCGTGTAAGTACCGACGAAGCTAGGAGACGTGGAAGATGTCATGAACCTTCTCCAACTGAGGTGGCAGGGCCAGCTGATACGCCACCTCGCCGACTCGCCTCAGCACCTTGAAAGGTCCGATGAACCTAAGGGAGAGCTTACTCCCCTTCCCAAACCTCCACTGCCCCCGTCGAGGGGAAAACTTCAAGAACACATGATCTCCCACCTCGAACTCCAAGGGCCTCCTCCGACGATCAGCATAAGACTTATGTTGGTCCTGAGTTGCTTTCATCCTCTCACGCACAAGTTGGAATTTCTCTGTGGTGCTATGTACTACCTCTTGTCCAAGAGCACCTGTCTCACCATCCACTGCCCAGCAAATGGGTGAACAACATGGTCTTCTATACAAAGCCTCAAACGGTTCCATTCCAATATTAGAGTGGAAGCTGTTGTTGTAGGAAAAATCTACTAAAGGAAAGTGTCACACCCATGATCCTCCAAAATCCAGAACGCATGCTCACAACATTTCCTCCAACGTCTGGATAGTCTGCTCTGTCTGCCCATCGATCTAGGGGTGGAAAGCAGTACTAAGGCATAGCTGGGTGCCAAAAGCATGTTGTAACCCTCTCTAGACTCATGAGGTAAACCGAGTATACCGATCTGAGATGATAGTCTTTGGAACTTCATGAAAACGCACCACCTCGTCTATGTACCTCTGTGCTAAGGTACTCACCAGGCCCGACTCCTTAATTGCTAAGAAGTGAGCTGATTTCGTTGGTCGATCCACCACTACCTAGATAGCATCATAACCACCCTGAGCTCTGGGTAGTCCTGTGACTAAGTCCATTGAGATTTCATCCCACATACATTTGGGGACATCTAAAGGATGCAAAAAACCACTGGGAACACGGTCTTCAGCCTTTACTTGCTGACACACTAGGCACTGAGCCAAAAACTCCTCCACTGCTCGTTTCACCCCAGGCCACCAAAACTGTTCCCTTAGGACTCGGTACATTTTTGAAACTCCTGGATGTACCGCCAAGGCTGAGCTATGGAACTCACGGAGAACTCCCTCATTCATCGCCTCCGAAATAAACAACCTTCCATGAAAAAGTATCTGATGTCGGCTGTCCTTTGACCATCCTTCTAAAGCGTTTCCCTGATCGATACGATCCCGCATTACTTCCACCTCAGAGTCTCCCCACTGAGACTCTTCCACCTGCTGCAACAAGGAGGACTGCACCGTCAGCTGAAACAAACAACCTCTAACACCCTCTACCCTTTCATCCAAGTGCAAGGAAACCAACTCTCCCATCGCTTTCCAAGCATTAGCAGATTCCTGAACCACTTCCTTATGCAACTTCCTGCTCAGGGAATCAGCCACATCATTGCCCTTACCTTTAGTGTAAGAGATCTTTAAGTCATAGTATTGGAGAAACTCAACCCATCTCCACTGCCGTAAGTTCAGGTCACGCTGGGATAAGATATAACGTAAGCTCTTGTGATCTGAGAAGACCACAAAGCTCTCCCTAAAGAGGTAATTTCGCCACAACTTCAGTGCGAACACTACTGCTGCAAGCTCTAGGTCATGGGTGGAATAGTTACGCTCGTGAGGGCGTAACTACCTAGACCCATAACAGATCACCCCTTCTTCTGCATCAGTACACACCCCCAAACCAAGGCCAGAAGCATCAAAAAACACTTCATACAACAACCCTTCCTCTGGAAACCTGAGTACTAGAGCACTAACCAACTTCTCCTTAAGGTAGTTGAAAGATTTCTGGCACTGTTCGCTCCATAAGAAGAGCTGGTCCTTCCTAGTCAAAGCTGTCACTGGGGAAGAAACTCAGGAGAAGTCTGAAATGAACCTCTGATAATAACCTGCCAACCCCAGGAAACTACTAACTTTTTCCACGCTCTTGGGTGCCGCCTAAGAAACAACTACCTCCACCTTCGATGGGTCCACTGACACTCCATGCTGAGACACCACATGCCCAAGTAAGTGTACTTATTGCGTCAAGAACTTACACTTCGACAATTCCCATAAAGCTGGTGGTGTTGAAGGACTTCCAAGACTGCCCTGAGAAGCTCAACATGCTCCTCCCCTGATCTTGAGTAGATCAGGATGTCATCGATAAAAACAATGACGAACTAGTCCAGAAACTCTCAGAAGACAAAGTTCATAAGTCCCATGAACACAGCTGGTGCATTCGTAACTCCAAATGGCATCACTACAAACTCAAAGTGCCCATACCTGCACCTGAAAGCCTTCTTCAAGATGTCACTATCCTTTAAACTCAGCTGATGATATCTAGATCGTAGATCAATCTTAGAAAACCAACCTGCTCCACTCAGCTGGTCGAAGAGATCATTTATCCTTGGAAGTGGGTAACGGTTCTTGACCGTTACCTGATTCAACCTTCAGCAGTCTATGCATAGCCTGAGAAAACCATCTGTCTTCTTCACCAAAAAAACTAGAGCACCCAATGTCAACATGCTGGGTCGAACAAAACCCTTCTTCATCAGATCGTCAATCTGAATCCGCAACTCTCGCAACTCTGAAGGTGCCATCCGATAAGGGGTCATCGAAATCGGATGGGCACCAGGCTATAAGTCTATCCCGAACTCAACGTCACGTCAGGGGCTAGAGTCACAACCTCCTCGATAAAAACATCAAGGAACTCCCCAACAACCTCTGGAACTTCCATCATCTCTGTATCAGCTGAAACCATTGATAACCCGCCTAACAAGGAAAGGAGAGGCTTCACATGCCAGCTTCCCACATGATAGCTCCTCTCGCCAACAAAAGCTACACGCTGCCCATCCACGTCGGAGAACACGACTCTTCTTCGAAAGTAGTAGATAACAACACTAACAGAAAATAGAAAGTCGATGCCTAGGATGAAATCATATGGCTGTATCTATAGAAAAAGAATATCCCCACTAGATCGATGCGGTCCCAATGTCAGCCCACATCCCTGGAAAACACAAGATACGCTGGTTTGACCTCCAACTGGTGTACTCAGCACCAGTGGTATGGAAAGTCTCTCTATGTCTAGACCCAAAGCATGGGCTCGACCGGGTGCAACAAAGGAGTGCAAAGCTCCCGAATCAAACAAAGTAGAAACGAGAGTTCTGAACAAAAAAATCATACCTCGCACCACCTCTGGTCCTTCCGGAGCTGCCAACTCTACTGCGTGCAACTGTCCACGCCTAGATCCTCTGCCTATCTGATTTTGACCACCTCCCTGACCACTCCCTGGTCGAGGTCCCTAAGGAGAACCCTGAGGTCGGCCTCCTCCTACAAAGTCTGCCCTTGGAGGAGCAGGGTCCTGCTGCTGCTGGAAGGGCCTCACCGGTAACTGGTGCTGCTGAGGCGGGTGCTGAACCTGCCCACCTCCACCGTACTGAGCTCGGGCTGGGCACTGAACCTGAATGTGCCTGAGAACTCCGCAAGAGAAACACTTTGGTCCTGGGATCGTGAAAAAGGGATGAGGACCTGAAGATCTGAACTGGAACTGCTAGGGCCTACTCCCTACTAGCCTGAATCTGGAAGGTCCTGTTGCAGGAGACCTGCTGCTGAGTGCCTTCCCCTTCGACGAACCCGGCTGGATCCCCTCTCGTGGTGCACCTCCATGTGAGTGAATCATCTCTACAACCTCTTCCTTCTTTTTTACTGCCAAGTAAGTCATAAGGGTGAAGGGGGCGATGACATACTGGAGTGAAGGATAAAGCGCCTCCTCCAAACTTCTCGCCCGAGACTCCTCATCTGGAAAGAGATCTGAAGCAAAGCGTATGAGACCTTTGAACTTGATCCCCAATTCTCATACTGATATGATTCCCTGCTGGAGGGAGAGTAACTCCTACTGCTTTTCTTCCCTGATCATGGAAGAAAGGAATTCCTCTCAGAACTCCTTCTCAAAGTCAGCCCAAAAAACCTCTGCCTCTGACCTCTCCCCGAGGTAGAGCGTCCACCACTGACGAGCCACACCTCTCAGCTGACTAACTGCTAGGGGAACCCAATACTCCCTCGGAGCATGGATCAAAGTAAAAGTGATCCCTATCTCCTCAAGCCACCCCTCCATCTCCATATCCGAAGTACTACCCTCGTACTTCTTGAGGGTTTTTTCGCTGGAAAGAATGGAGAGTCTTCTACCACTGATCATCTTCCTCCTATCGGTAAATCCTCAACTGATCGACCACCTGAATCTGCTGGGCCTCGACTGTCTGAGTCACCTGGGGACAACGTCCAGGTGCCATAGCTGTACGGTAAACAAAGATCGCCTAAGCCCAAGTAGAAAGGAAATTTCTCAAGGTTTCATTTTATCACTTTTATTTCAATTTTTTTCACAGAACACCCAAATCAAGTAAAACACAAACATGATGATGCATGTACCTTCCCTAGGGTCTCTACCCTACAATCAATGTAGTCTCACTTGGTTGTTCGGTAGTCTCATAGTCCTTGCATCGGATCACGAGGGGCCCTAAAATCCTATGTCCTAGCCGGTCTTCCCTGACCTATGTCACGCACCAAGATCACCTAACACTATTTCCCTACCATCCCATGCAATCCTTACTGTTTCTAACTCTAGAATCCATCCTATCTCTCAACCATCACCTCTGATACCATTCTATCACGACCCCCTCCCACCAAAGATGCCCCTTTTGAGCTGGAAATGGTGAAAGGGAGATAATGACCCCCGAGTCCCGCCTCCAGTAGGCCCCGGAGTGGTGACTAGCACCAAGGGTATGAGTTTTCACAAATATGGGAGGCATTACCCTTTTTATTATTTAAGATCGGGAAACAGGATGAGTCAAACACCAAGAGAAAAAGGAACAAGTAAATGAAAATAAACCCAAACCAATCCCACATCCATGTTTAAACAATTCTGAAACAAAGTACAAGTACAATAAAATTCAAAAGTACAATACCAAAAGAAAACAAGAGTACAACAAACTACAATAACTCCAACTGTCCCAACTAGTAGGGTCCCGCACGGCCCTAGTAGTCCTCTTGGAAACCTGAAAGTAAACATAGGGTGAGCATACAAGTATACTCAGTAGGGAAACCTAAAGCTCTCGTGCATAGGTGGGGAGACATCCCAATGTCCCATGAGAAAAACATAAGAAACCAAAACCTAGCAAGGAATTCTATCCACCCAACCTCACCAGCCACGCTCACCAACAAGAGTATTGGGTACCCCACACCATTTCCCCCCACCAGATAGCTGCTCTTCCTAACGGTGAACATCCTGATGCTACCACACTCTTCCCACCCGCAAACACCTGGGCCTCACAAACCACAATCACATCCCCGCCCAAACACACCTGGGCCTCACAAACCACAATCACATCCCCACATGAACACACCTTGGCCTCACAAACCACAATCACATCCCCACCCGAACACACCTGGGCCTCATCCTGAAGGTTCTTGGGAATAGTAAACCTGCCCAAAGAGTCTTGGGCTAAAAATAACACCAATCGAAACCTACCCGAAGAGTCTTGGGTGTAAGGTCTACTCAAGCCATCACAGCCTATGGAAGAAGGAGCAGGAAGGAGCTAGTAACTAAGGGGAAAACACTCTCTCCCATGAAATGGGAGTGTTTGGCACAAAGTTCTCAACATGGGTGGGGTGCGACAAAACACAAAGATACAGATACATATATGTATAAAAAACACACAGCCCAACCTATGGCTTCTAAACAGAGAAACTGAGCACGTGACTTGGCACTGCTACTACAAAGCATGCATACAACAAACAATCCCAACCCCATTTAGGTTTTCATGTTTCAACAGTATTAGTTTATTAGTTCCTTTACTGTTGGGCAATTATCAAACCAGATCAAGTGTTTCGTAGAAAAACTCTACCAACCACAAATCAAGTTAGATAGAACACAAGCAACACAAAACCAACCTTTTTATCATCAATCAATCCCCATTGATTGTTCTCGCATTTAATTCATTATCGTTCCCCACAGTTCATTTATCAACTTTACACTTTCTTTTAGTATCACAACCCATTACTACAGCCCTACTGCCACTAAACCACATCTCCTCAACTGTATCACAAAACCAGGCTCATGCCACATCATTGCCCCTTTAATATCATTTACCACAGCCCCGCTTCCCATACTATTCATAATAACCTAGGATTCACCCCCCTTTTCACACACCACGTAACCAAACAAACAACCACATATTCATTATTCCATTATTTTCAACCGGGGTGATCACACAAGGGTTCCAGATATTCATTTAATCAACCAACTTTATGTGATTAACCAATTTTCATATTCCACAAAGTTTCCATCCAAAAAATAGTTTAGAATGATAGGGAAACATTTAATTGCACAAGAAAAGGCCCTCACCAATCGTGATTTTCAGTAGGCATAAGCCTATTCAATTCACAACATAACAATAGGATGAACAATGATAAACATAACAACTTTCCCATCCCCGTTCTTTAAGCCAGTTATTATCTTCATTAAACTGGTTCAAATATGTCTTTTTAAGGAAAGAGGACACCCATCCCGCATGATGCAAAAATTAGAGAGATGAAGGTAATATCCATACCTCAACAGGTTCTGATCACAACGCTCCCCCAGATCATCTTTAGAAGGCGTCTGTCGGCGTCCGTCGCTTCGGTCAAAACCCGGAAAAAACCTCCTCAGGTGGAAGCTGGGACGGAAATTCCAAAGGGAAAACAACAGATCCAATCTCAGAAGTTCCGCCTCGTCGTTATGATCTCGTGGCTACTGGAGGATCGTAAATCCGAGCTCAGATGAAGAAGTTATGGAAGAAAGGAGCTTTGGAGTCTCTCGGGAGGGATCCACTCGAAGGAAAGGGGAGGTGAGGAATGATCTGAAAAGGAGGGGAGGCCCCCTCCTTTTATAGGTGAGAAGAACTAAAGTACACGGTGTGTACTTCCTAGTACACGGCGTGTACTCAGCCATTCCACATGGTCACCACGCAGCTTCCAACATGGAATTCAACATGGGACACGACCGTTGACTGGTCAACAAACGGTTTGAGGGTAACACGTACGCGGGGAGAAACTACACGGCGTGTAGGTTGGGCTACATGGAGTGTACTTATTTATTTCACGCGGAAAGTACACAACTTCAACACGGCATGCATCCGTTGACTAGTCAACACACGGTTTGAGGGTAATGCTTACGCGGGGAGAAACTACACGGCGTGTAGGATGAGCTACACGACATGTACTTATTTATTTCACGCAGCAAGGACACAGATTCAACACAGCACACGACCGTTGACTAGTCAACACACAGTTTGAGGGTAACACGTACACGGGTAGAAACTACACAGTGTGTAAGATGGGCTACACGGTGTGTACTTATTTATTTCACATGGCAAAGACACAACTTCAACATGGGGTATACTCAGCAAGGTGGTACACGACGTGTAATCATACTACACGGCGTGTAGTCACAAAATTCTGAAAAGTGTGGGAAAAGTCCATTCTACCCTCCATAACACTTCATGACCTTCTTTTCGACAAAGGAATGGGACGAAGAGGTCCGGGCCATTACATACTGACTAATATTTTTGCGATTGTTGCGTTTTTTAGTAACATACCTCCCCAGAAAGCTCCCATGACCCCATGGGAGGAAGTCAAGGAGAGTTATCCCACACCGATTGATCAGAGGCTAGTTGAGGCTATGGTCCGGGCTGTCCAAGATCTAGGACAGGGACCAACTCCTATTCCCATTCCTATTAGGGCCAAAGAGACAGGTCCTAGAAAAGATAAAGCTCAGGATTTTCTGAAAAACAATACTCCTACTTTTTGAGGCAGCATAGAACCCCAGGAAGCAGAGGAATAGATCGAGAAGATCGAGCGCATGTTTGAGTTCCTAGAAACACCCGTGGAGGGCAGGGTGAAGTGTGACTCTTTTTTGTTGGAGGGTACCAGCTGAAAGTGGTGGGATTCATTACTTTAGACTAGGAAGAATGATCAGATGCGCTGGGGAGATTTCAAGGCCATCTTCAATGACTAGTACTTGACCGAAGTTTTGGATTATGCTACATCTAGAGAGTTCATGGACCTTGTTCATGGGAATATTTCTGTGATGGTGTACGCCAACCATTTTACTGAGCTGTTTTTTTATTCCCCTGAAATCGTCTCAAACAAACAAGCGAATGCCCAGAGGTTTGAGAAAGGCTTGCGACCAGAGATATACTCCCAAGTTTTCTTCTTCAAGTTGAGGACCTATGTTGTGGTCATTGACCAAGCATGTATGGTGGAGATTGACTGTAAAGGTAGGGATAGTTTCTCTAGGTCAGTATTATTAGTGGGCAATGGTATCTCTTTAGAGAAGAAAAAGAAGCAGGAGGAACAAGTGAAGAAGGGAGGTGGTAGTTCATGAAAGTCTTCCAGGTAGTTTTCATCTGTGGATTCTGATGTGAGATCGGTTTTGTGCCACCAGTGTGGGAGGAAGGGGAACATCTGACCAGAATGCTCACTTCCTCCTAAGCCATGTTACCAATTTGTTGGTATGGGGAATTTTGATCACTTTGGAAGGGTGGCACGACCACTTCAGAGTGAGGAAGGATTAGTGGCCTCAAAGGGAGCTCCAGCTTAGTTAGAGTCATCGAGGACGGGGGGATCACATTTTGGTGTCTGTGGTGGCAGGTCTGAGTCATCTTTTGGGAAGAGCTAGTTCAGGGCATAGCCATAGACTATTGGTCATTCACAAGTAGAGACCACACATTTTCATGCGGTGGATCAGGAACTGGAAGGATCAGAGGTGGGACCGTCGATAGTTCGAGGTACTGTTTTGATTTCATCTTCTATAGATGCTGCTCTTTTTAAAACTGGTGCATATTTTTCATTTATCTCTGCTCGTATTTTGGACACACTGAATTTGAATACTGGTTTTCTATCTTTTTCAATGGAGTTGGTGATTCCACTGGGAAAGAAGAAGGAGAAGGGTCTTAGGTGACCGTCATGTATGCTCTCCGTGTTAGGGATTGAGATGGAGTGGGACCTCTTGGTCTTATATATGGATATTTTTAATGTGGTAATCGATATAGATTGTCTAGTACACTTCTAGGAACACATTGATTGCTACAGGTGGTGAGTGAGTTTCACGACACTTAATGGGAGTCGTCAGGTTTTTCGTGGAGAATAGGATCCTCGGTCAAGTTGCGCAGGACCTCCACTCCCAGAGTTGGGAAGTATTATCTTCATGTTATCGTCACTCGCACTAGAAGAGGATGGTATTTACCATGAAGGTTCACTACCTCATGCAGGGAATGAGTTTCCAGAGGTATTCTTGGATTATTTTTCATGTTTTTACCTAGAGTGGGATGTGGAGTTATCGATTGATCTGGCGTAGTGAACACAGTTGATATCTCTTCCTTTATATCGTATGACCCCTACCGAGTTAAGGGAATTAAAGATACAACTGGATGACTTAGAATAAAAAGGATTCATTCACCCGAGCATCTCTCCTTGGGCCGCTCTTGTGTTGTTCATGAAAAAGTATAACAGATCCCTCCGGTTGTGAATTGACTACCGGAAGATAAATATGGTAACAATTAAGAACAAATACCCTTTGACTAGAATAGATGATTTGTTCAATCAGTTGAAGGGGGGAAATTGGTTCTCAAAAATAGACTTGTGTTTAAGATACCATCAACTCAGGGTGAAAGAGGAAGATATCCCAAAGAGATCCTTCTGAAGAAGGTACAACCACTTTGAGTATTTGGTCATTCCCTTTGGATTGACCAATGCTCCAGTGGTCTTTATGGAACTCATGAACAGGGTGTTCCACCGGTATCTCGATTCCGTCATTGTGGTGTTCGTGGATGACATTCTAGTATAATATGGCTCTGAGGAGGAACACAAACATTACTTGAGGATTGTTTTGGGCACATTGCTGGATCACCACCTCTATTCAAAGTTGTCAAAGTGCACTTTCTGGATCAGGGAGGTAAAATTTCTAGGGCTTGTGATCTTGGAGTAGGAGGTTTCAGTGGACCCCGAGAATATCTGTGCGGTCATGTCATGGGAGAAACTGAAGAATGTGTTTGAGATTAAGAGTTTCCTTGGCCTGTTTAGTCATTACAAGAGATTCATTCAGGATTTATATCGTCTTTCTTCACCAATGACCACGCTCAACTAGAAAGGGGTGAAGTTTTTATGAGCCCTAGAATGTTAGGAATCCTTCGAGGTGATAAAGCAAAGATTGACTACCACCCCGGGCTGATTTTTCCTAAGGCCGAGAAGGGGTATGTGGTCTATTATGATACTTCAGGTATGGGTTTTGGGTTCATGCTTATATAGGATGATCATGTGGTGGTGTATGGATCTCACCAACTCCGACCACAAAAAAATAATTACCCGACCCGTGACTTGGAGTTGGCAGAGGTGATGCCTTCTTTGAAGACCTGGCATCACTACCTCTTTAGGGAGAAGTTTTTGGTCTACTATGATAAAAAAATATTGGTCTATATCTTCTCGTAGAAGTACCTCAATCTGAGGCAACACCATTGGATAAAGTACTTGCAGGGGTTTGAGTTCGACATTGTTTATACCCTAGGAAAGGGAAATGTATTGGTGGATTCCTTAAGCATAAAGGTACCAGTGAAATCTTTGAAGAAGTCCAGTGATGAGTGGACACTAATGGGCCTCTTTTCTTAGATTCATGTGAAGACCAGGGAGTGCAATGAAGGTGAATTCTTGGAAAGATTTCAGTTGAATCCTCTATTGGAGTTGATTCAATGAGAACAACCCAGTGATGATCTTTGTCAGCAGTCGAGGCAGTTTCTTCATGGTGGGGTGACGTCCCATGATTGGTCGTCATCTCCAAAGGGCATCTTATGCTTCAAGGGATGCTCAGTAGTGCCGCCATCTCTACGGAAGGTGGTGATGGAGGATAGCCACCAGTATCAGTGGGTTTTCCATCCGGGTTCTGCCAAGATGTATTATGATGTGTAATGACAGTTCTAGTGGCCAGGTATGCAATGGGACATAGCAGACTTTGTGTCGAGATGCTACACATGTCAGCAGGTGAAGGCGGACCACCAAAGGCCCTCCGATTTTCTCCAACCATTACCCATTCCAACCTGGAAGTGGGATGCGGTTTCCATGGACTTCATTATTGGATTACCTCATAAAACTCAGGGTAAGAATGCCATTTGGGTGGTGATTTATCGTCTAACCAAACTAGTCTACTTCATTATGATCAGAGATACAACTAAAGTGAATGAGTTGGGACATTTGTATCTTTAGGAGGTGGTAAGGCTATATAGTGTGCTGTTAGAAGTTATCTTAAATAGAGACCCCCGTTTCACTTCATGGTTTTGGGAAGGCCTTAAAAAGGACTTGGGGTCTCAGATTAAGATGAGCACGACATACCATCCTCAAACGAATGGTCAGACAGAGTGGGTGAATCAGATTTTGGAGGACATGCTCTGTGAATGTGTTTTGGACTTTGGAAATTACTGCGATAACCATGTGGTATTGGTTGAGTTTTATTATAATAACAATTACCAATACTTTATTCAAATGTCTCCTTTTGAGGCACTCTATGGTCAGCCATTTCAGTCCCCCCTATGTTAGGATGAGGTAGGTGAGACCTCACTACTGGGGCCGAGTCTGGTGGAAGAGACATATGAGAATGTCAAGTTTATTAGGAAACACTTATTGATAGCTCAGAGATTCCATAAATCATACTGAAAAAAGGCATCGATGCCTAGAGTTTTCTATGGGTGATAGGGTATTCTTGAAAGTGGCCCCTCGTCTGGGCCATTGTCGATTGGGAAAGAAAGGGAAGCCGACGCTGTGGTATGTCAGACCTTTTCAGATCACTGAGCGTATTGGAAAGGTGGAACACAGGTTCTCCTTAACTTCTTAGTTGACATCCATCCATGAAGTTTTCCATGTCTCCCAGTTGAATAAATACAACCTGAATCCATCCCATGTACTGAATTAGGAGGAGTTGGATATAGAGCCTGATTTATCTATTATTGAGCGGCCGGTGCGAATAGTAGACTTACAAGAAAAGGTGCTTTAGGGGAAGTCTATTCCACTGTTCCAGGTTATTTTGAAGCATGGGAGTTATACACACGAGAAATGGGAGTAGAGTTCATGGGTCGAGGAAGAGTACTCGTTCTTGTTTTCCGATCAAGCCCCTAGTATACTTTCTAGGACGAAAAGTTTTCATGGTGGGGAGAATTTTCACACCAAATTTCTTCATTAAATTTACTTATATTTATTATATTTTTATCCTAAAATCTCCCCCTAAGTCCCCCCTAAGAACCCACAAATTTTGGTGGCATTTGGAGATGTTTTTAGGGGATAAAGGAGGGTACACAGTTTTGGTGCAGGATTTGCCAAACCGTGCACACAAACCGTGCGCCCATGTCCAGCTCATTAAAAATGACTTAAATGACTTCTTTGACCTCCCAAGATTTATCTAACTCGACCCTTTATTCCACACTTAAAACCTAACAACCATGTAATCCCTCAAACCCTCTCAAACCCTCATTGGAACTCCATTTGGAAGGGGTATTTGGTGGAGAAACTTCACACAATCTCAAGTAAGTGTATCTACCTCTTAGTTCCTCCCCTTTTCAAGAAGTTTCTTCCAATTTCCTTGAATAATAAAATTTACATAGGTTAGGGTTTTGAACCTAGGGTTTAAATTTGGTTTTTCTTGGTCTAATCTTTTGATTTTAGGCTCGATCTACCTTCCTTGAGGTGTGTCGGTGGTGCGATTGAATTTACACATAAAGGATTCAAAGATTTAACATTTTTTGTAGGTGATTACATGTGTATAAAATACTTGTGACTTACATTTATGTGTTTATAAAATTTTAATGTTTATCTCATTTTATTATTGGTGAAAAATTGGTTTTAGTGGTATTTGTAAAGCAAATGAATTTTAAGTTCCATTTATATATGAAATTGGGGGGTTTTCATAGAAATATTTTATTGGATCATTTGGGGCTGCCATATAACTACTTATTTGATTTTATTGAAATATATTAGTGCTTAAAAGCATGTTTTTAATGTTTATATAATTTTTTTTGCAAAAATTTGTTTTAATGGTGTTTGTGAAGCATATGAACTTTAAGAGCCATGTTTGTGTGAAAATGGAGGTTTTACAAAGATATCACTTCTTGGTTCATATGGGGCTGCCCTATAACTGATTTTTTAGTTTCATTGGAAGGTATTGGGCTTCCATTTTTGTTTTTTGACTTATAAGTGTGTACATGGTGTTCCAAGTGGGGATTTCAAGGAGTTTTGGGTCCAAAACAATGCGAGATTTTGAGAAGTTGTTTTATTGAAAATCAAAATGATTTGTTGTTTGTTTTAAGTGGTATAAAGTGTGTATAAATAATGTTTTCTTTGTATGTGACTAGTAGTGGTGTTTTTATATGAAAATATATGTATGTAGAATGCTGAAATTTTTTGAGCACAAAGGGGGAAGCCCGGGTACCTAGGTGGGCGGATATGTACTAGTATGCTATTGATTTAGAGCGGTTTTATCCCCGTTTCACTTAGCATTTTGGATAACGACAACTCTAACTAAACTATATGGATGATTTTTTGGGGCATATAAGTTATGGTTATGTTCCATACTAGTGTATCATGCACCAGAAAGGATTGTGACATGGATATTTTACACCAAGGTATGAGGTACATAGGGCCTGAGACTATCTAATGCCTAGGGGTGTTCTCAGTTTTGGTGATCATTAGATTTGTGGTATTTATCCTTGTATTAGGGTGTTTTTGGATGTAAATTATAGTATATAAAATGTCTTATTCAAATTTTTTAACATTATGAAAGTTTATTTTTAAAACTGTTTACGATTGAAAGTTGCATTTCTTGGAATTTATCACCATTTTTTCTTACGTATTAAAACTGCATGCTTTTCACCATGTATTGAATATTATATGGAATATTTGGGTGGTATCCTATTGGGATTAGGATCAAACCCTACTTAAACCCCTTGGGTATAAGTATACTTTATTATTTTTAACACAAGTAAAGGCAAAGCCTTAGGTGAAGGCGGTTCGAGTAGTTAGTCCCCTCCTATTGTGCGGTGTTGTGGGGACAGCTCAGGGTTGATGACCCCCTTGTCTTGTAGAGTCTTTGTGGATGATTTGATGATGTTTTTATTTATGTTTGGACCTCTTGTACTTTATTTAAAACCATGTATTCAAATCTGGTTTCTATTAAGTATTTTTTGTCATGAAAATTTCAGATTCATATTATTGATTGTTTTTAATGTTTTATACTTTCATACTCAGGAAAATAATTCCCAAACCAAATTTATTGATACCCGAGCACTTTTGAAAGACCTTGGGGATAAGGAATGCCTTTTGTTACTTTTCATGGACTGGATTTGGTGCTAGTATTAGTGGCGACCAGATTTAGTTCATAAAATAAGTTCTATTGAGAACTCTACCACACGATCTAAGGGAAGTCTGTGTAACTCTTCGGGAAATACATCACTGTATTCCCTCACAATGGGAATTTTCACAATATTGATACCTTTATTTGAATAAACAATTTTATATAATTATTATTATTCATAGGTCATCAACACCCACACTGTTGAGGGATTTTCTAAAGGAGATACATGGTCTTCCTTGAATTTATAGAGGAGCATGGGATGGTTTGAAATATGAAAATATATTTCATGTTGACGTATGTAGGAAGATTATTCTAGTGAATCTCATAATACCTCCCTTGGTAAAATTCAAAACTATACTGGGCATGGATTGACTCTCATTATATAGAACACATATCAACTTTTAGGAAAAGGAAATATCTTTTCATATTCCGAACCATTCCATGATCCTATAAAAATTTAAGGAAGACCATGTATCTCCTTTGTAAAATACCTCAACGGTGTGGGCGTTGATTCCCTATGAAGAATCATACTTCACTAAAATGGTTAATTAAAAGGAAGGTATCAACCTGAAGGAAATTCCCATTGTGGGGGAATAAAATTATGTATTTATCGAATATTTACCTAAATTTCTCCTAGATTGTGAGGTAGAGTTATCAATAAAACTTATACCCAGAGTCACTCCGATATCTAAATGTTCCTCCAAGATAACCCCTATTGAACTAGAGGAGTTAAACAAGTAGTTAAAAGAGAATTTAGAAAAAAGTTTTATATGCCCCAATGAATCACCTTAGGGTGCACAGATTCTCTTAGTAAAGAAAAAGGTGGATCAATGTGGTTGTGTATCAATTATCGAGAGCTCAATAAGATCATCATAAAGAAAAAATATCATCTTACAAGGATTTATGACTTGTTTTATCAACTACAGGGATCTCAGTACTTCTTAAAGACAGATCTTCATTATGGATATCATCAACTGAAGTTGAGGAAGGAAGATATTTAGAAGATTGATTTTCCATAAAAGGTATGTGAATTATGAGTTCCTAGTGATGCCCTTTGGACTTAAAAATTCCCCTAAAATTTTCATGGATTTGATGAATAGAGTCTTTAGAGACTACCTTGACAAATTTTTTCTAGTGTTTATCGATGATATTTTCATCTACTCCAAGAGAAAGGAGAAACATGAAGAACATATAAGGATTGTTCTATAGGAATTAAAGAAGGATAAATTGTAATCTAAGTTCATAAAGTGTGAATTTTGGATGCGATAGGTCACATTATTGGGGCACGTGGTCACAACTAAGGTAATTTATGTGGACCCCTAAAAAACAGGTAAATGAGGAATGACCCAGAACCACTAGTGTCACAAAAATCCGTAGTTTTCTTGGATTAACAGGAAACTACAAAAGTTTTGTGAGAAATTTATTAAGAATATCTATCTTTATAACTATGTTAACATTAAAAGGGGTAAAGTATGTATGGATGGAATAATTTGAGGAAAGCTTCAAGTAGGTAAACAAGATCCTAATCACTGCACCTGTACTCACACAACCAACAAGTGGAGAAGGTTTTGTGATATATAGTGACACTTTAAATAAAATTTTGGGTTGTTTAGTCATGAATAATGATAAAATTATAGCCCATGACTCACGATAGTTGAATATCCATGAACAAAACTACTTGACTGATGATCTGGAAAATATGATGACACTAACTCTATGGTGATAAGTATGACATATATATTAATCATAATAGTCTAAAATATATTTTCACATAGAAGGAACTCAACATGCATCAAATAATATGATTAGATCTAATCAAGGACTATGATTTCTCTATTTATTACCATCCAGGAAAGGAAAATAAGGTAGCTGATGCTCTTTGAAAAAAATAACCTGCTACCTTATCCATGATGCGAATTGAGAAAGACCATATCTTCATGGATATGCAAAGGATCGATTTGGAAATCATAATAATATGGAATATATCCTACCTTTACCAAATTATTTTCCAACCATATATACAAGAAAATATCAAGTAGGCACAAAGGAATGATATATAACTAAAAAAGAAGGTGAAAGCGGTAAAGTAAGGGAATCTACATGAGTTCCACATCGATGATAATGGTGTGATTCAGTTTGAAACTAGGCTTTGTGTGTCTTCGTCACCTGATATAAATGAGAAATTGGATAATACACATAGCTCATCATTATCTATACATCTTGGAAGTACCAAGATGTATCATGATCTTCGAGAGAACTTCTGGTGGGATAACATGAAGAATGAGATTGCAGAGTATATCTCCAGTTGTTTAGTATGTCAGCAGCTTAATGCAAAATGACATAAGTCCAAAGGGATGATGAAACCATTTACTATACTCATGTGGAAATGGGAGAACATATCTATGGACTTTGTCATTGGACTTCCAAAAACATCCAAAGGAAACAATGTGATATGGATTGTGGTGGATCGACTCACCAATACCGCTCACTTCATTTCTATTCAGGAATATTTCTCGCTTGAAAAACTTGCCAAGATATATGTGGAGAAAGTGGTGAGGCAGCATGGGGTCCCACTTTCGATCATATCTGATCATAATCCAAGGTTTACATCTAAATTTAGAAGAAGTATCCAACATTATTTGAAAACTAAATTGAATTTCAACATGGCCTATCACCCCAAACTGATGGCCAATCTGAAAGGACTATTCAGATGCTTGAGGACATGCTAAGAGTTTTCTCAATAGAATTCAAAGTAGGGTGGGATCATCATATCCCATTAGTTTAGTTCTCATACAACAACAAATTCCAATCAAGTGTTCAAATGGATCCATATGAATCTCTGTATGGGAAGTGATGTAGAGCTTCAACTTTTTGGGATAAAGTTGGCGAACAAAAGATACTCAGACTAGATCTTGTGCAAGAGAAGACTGAGAAAGTTCAAGTCATCCAACAACATATAAAAGATACCCAGAGTCTTCAAAAGAGATATGTTGTCAACCATTGAAGGAAATTAGAGTTTTAATTTGGATACAAAGTTTTTCTTTGAATATCACCATGGAAGAGAGTCATGTGGTTTGGAAAGAAATGGAAGCTTAGCCCAAGGTACATTGGCCCTTTGAGATCCTTGATCGCATAGGAGTAGTTACCTACTGGCTTGCACTTCCAACAAGCATGTCTCAAATGCATGACACATTTCATGTATCCCTCCTGAGTAAGTACATCCCAAATCCCTTACATGTATTGAACTCAAAGGTGGTACAACTGGAAAATGATATTTCTTATGAGGAGCAACCAATAAATATTTTGGACTAAATATTGAAGGTTCTACATAAAAAGACCAAACACTTGGTCAAGGTACTATGAAGAAACCATAAGTATGAAGAAGCGACATGGGAACCAGAGGAATCAATGAAGGGAAAATTCCCTCACTTGTTTTCACCTTAGTTTGTAAAATGAAATTTCAAGGATGAAATTTCATAAGGGGGAAGAATGTAATGACCCAGAATTTTATCAATGGAATTTCTTTTTTTATAATTATGTCATAAAACACATAAATCACATAGAAAAATTGATAAAAAAACTTTATTCTCACAAATTAAAAATGAAATAAGTGGTATTTATAGTTATTAAGGAACTCATACTATTAGAATAGTAACCAGACTGTTAGAATAGTAATATGACAATTAAGAATAGTAATCTGGCTGTTAGAATAGTAACCAAACCTATGAAAGTATAAATAAAACTTATATTTCTTATAAATGAAAATATGATATAATTATATGATCGTATAAGTAAATAAATGTTTTAAATATGATAAATTAAGTTTTGGTATTTTTGTAAAATGTAAATGTTTATTTACAATTTTATAATTAATATAAAGAATTAAAATAAAATTTATTTTCATAAAATATATTCAAAAATTAATATTATGTTTTATTATAATTATAATATAATTTTATGATACCTTTATTAATTTTTCAAAGAGTCATAAAATCGATTATAATATTAAAATCCATATTTTTTGAATAAATGATGACTTTATTTAAAAATTAAATTTATTATATTTAGATAATTATTTTCATAAAATAGGGTCCATTTTTGAAATCTACACATCAAAAAATTATTAGGGTGAATTTTTGAAAATTTTCTAAAATAGTTGATTTTTGGTGAATAGTGAAATACAGTAATTTACGGTATAAGCTAAATACATGATTTTTTGAGTCATTCCTGATATATGGATGAATAAAACACCCATTATATAGAATTATAATTAACTATTTATTGTATTTATTTATAGTAATCAAAACCATTGATAGTCTTGAGCCAACATAATAAACTAATGAATATAATAAAAAAATACATCTCTCCTCTCCCTATAAATACCACCTCTCACCAACCCTTATCCTCACACCATCAAACCCTTATAAATTGCATAAACTCTTACTAATTCCCTTCCCAATCCTCTTTCCCATGTTCAAGAGCTACTAATATCAACAAAAGGCCAAACCCAAGTTCCTTGAGAATGTTCTCAAGGAGATGACATTAAAGAGGTAAAATCTTCAATCCTTATCTTTTAATTTATTTTCTTTTCTAATCCTCTTCTCACCTAACCTATCCAAAGCGGCATCATAACTCCAATATTATATATATACACTACAATTTTATTTTTTTTAATGGAATATTTAGCATCAAATATCTTCTCTTCTCCTTTTATTCTAAAAATGAAAACATCATCCATGATATGTCTGTTCACCGCCTTTATGCATGATGAGTTTTTGTTTTTCATCACCACCTTGAAATCTGGTCATAAAACCATTATTATGGTTAAAATAGATTTTAATATATATATTATAAATTTTTTAATGTTCTGTAGATAATTTATAGACATAATATTAAATAAAATGAAACTAGTTAATGATGACCGAAAAAAACCTACTAAAATAAAATAAAAATTTATCAGTAATGTTTTATAAAATAAATCATCCTCATTCCAGAAAAACAAATGATATATGATACCATTTAAACTTATTAAATTTCATTAATAACATATAATTTCACTTCTGTAAAATTAATTCCATTTGATAAGAACTTCCATAATTATACACAAGTAAACCGACTATGAAACCATGAAAGCAAATGCTCCCGAAATGACGAAATTGAACTCTATAACCCATAAAAATGGACATAAATTAACTCAATAAAATTATAATAAATAAAATACATATATAATAGTATTTTAGTTAAGTAATTAATAAATATAATTTAATTATCCCGGATATTAAGAAAAAATTCATAATGCATTCAGACATAAGGTAAGGGGATTCTCAAAACCAACTCCTTTTCTTTAGGTGTTCCTATTTCACAACATCTTTGGTGTGAATAATCCTCTAATGTTCCTTAAATATCATTTCATTATTCTTTCCTTTTATTTTTAGGGATATAAATGTTTCCAAAATTTATTTTATGACAAATATAAAGATTTTCCAAAAGAACTCTTATTTCCAAAAAAAATATTTGACTCCTCTTGAGTTGTTTATTCTTTACTCAAGAATGATGATTATTATGCCAAATATGTTTTTCCTTTTTTATTTGGGAACCCAAAAGTTTATTCATGAATTTATGTTTTATGAAATCGTTATGAAACTCATTCCTTTACATGGGTTATTTCATGACTATGATTGTTATATGTTCTATGTGGCATGAATGATTATGTAAATATTATGATATGATGGATGGATCAGGAATTATATAGTTTTCAAATGCATTAGGTAATGTGATGTATCTCATGAGATAATGTGTAATATGTGTCAACATGATGCTATATTTTTTCACAATGATGATGTTATGATTATGACCATATGCTATGCGTGAATATGATGGTAGCTTTGTTCACAACTATGTGTGGTATTTAACCACTAAGACATGATGTTTCATTTTTATGCATTGTTATATTCCATGAATTAATCCAATGTTTACCTCACTATGTTGATGATGATCCTATGCTTATGTTATGATGATTATGATTATTCTCACTCATGTTATATTGATTCATGCTTCTTATTTATCCTCTTATTGGGATTTTAGCTCACCCCTTTTCTTTGATGTATATCCTTAGGTAACTATGTGTACTAAGGAGAACATGAGTTTTAGAAGGTTAAATAAGAATATTTTAAATAAATGTTTATGTTTTATTATGTACAAGTTATGTATATTCTGAATTTTACTAAGACACTAAAAATTTGATCTTGGATCATAACACTATTATGTTGTTTATCATAAAAATGATATAAATAGTCATCTAAGAAAAAGCAGGGTAGCTATATGTGGAATGAAAAAGTGAAGAGTTTCAATGTTATTTTTTCATTTGAGATGGAATTTTTGAGATAGTCAAATGTCTTTGGTTCAACTTCTTTAGGGGTGGTGGTTATTTTTTCTACAATTGAGGGTATTGTGAATAATTTTTTGGTCATTGAACAAGAAGATGATTTAGAATGGGAAAGTGTGATTCAGTCAGCAGATGATGGGATCCATAAAGAAGACATAGAGGATCAAGAACCATCACATAAAAAGGAGTATCTTCATGTTCTAAGTACTATTATTATATAGGAATTAAATGTTGTTGTGGTTAAAGAAGAGGCGTCTCTTAGACTCCCTTTGGGAAGAGATAGTCAAAATATATTCGATTCTTAGTTAACTTCAGTTATCACTAGAGAAGGGAGTTTCTTCATATAAGATTTTATGAATGAATATCATGTTTGGGAAATTATTGAATATTCACCCAACATGCAGTTCTCAAAATTGACAATAGATTCTAAAGGATGGGAGACTTCATTTGTATTGTTTTATGATTCTAGTTTCACACTTCCACATGCAGTGTCTTCACCGGTGGAAATTATGGCGTATTCACCCAGCTCGACACTAATACCGTATTCTATGATACTAAAAATATAGTTTGGACAGTTTGGCATTGGTCATGTTATGCCAGCTCAACCTTTATTTTTGGAGTTCACCATCCAACTTCTGAAAACAAGCATCGAAAATGATGTTGTTCTCTCACTTGTACTTTTTTTCTTTCAGTTTTTTTTTATTACAAATATAGGAAATAAAAATAGAAACATGTCAAGTGGAAAGTGAAAATTTAGGTTCTTTAGTTGATGAAGAAATTCCTTTTTTCAAATATTTTCTCTCAGAAGCATGTCGAGATTATTCAGAACTCTTGAACCTGGGCAGAATTGTCATAATATGGGGGTGATCAACATGTTGCGTAAAGATTTTATGGTTCATATGACCCGAAAGATTCACATTCACTTGGTCACAAGGAACTATAAAAAGAACTAATTTTCATAAATGATTATTTGAGAGTCTATAACGATCACTAGTTTTTTAGATCAGTGAACAATAAGATTTTTGTGTTTCTCTCATTGATTTCATTGCACATCTAGTTCACAGTCAGCATGTTGCGGGATTTAATAAGAATTAATTAGTTTCTTATAGTATCTCATCCCCACAAGAACATGATATTTAAAATGACTTAGCTAATGGATCTGTTCATAAACAACATATTTCTGATGATTCATTTTTGGTATCCAATGGAAAGGAAATAGACAGTGAGAATTTGAAACTGATTAAGTCTCTTCAAACTGGATAGACATATCTAGAGAACTAACTAAGAATATATATGAATTTTTAATTTATATTTTCTACTAAAGATAGGTTATTTCCCCTTTTTGAATTCTTTTTTTTTGCCCGTTGCAGTAGAGGTCATGATTCCCCAGCAATGTTTGAATGTGCTGACACTCTTGACTACTTATGCTACTTGGTTGAAGTCAATGGATATATATGGTTCTATTATTATGCTACCATTACAAATGATCCAATTTTACCCAAATTTTTGTGAAGGGGATCTCCAATTTTTTAAATTCAAGAAGAAATATATCTTCAGTAAAGCACAGTAACTGCCTTTTATTTGGGTAAGCTTATTGGGAATCCAATGAGTAGGGCTCAAGTGGCAATAATGAAAGACATGTTTGTTCTTGATGAACTATTTTTAGTTATTATGGATGGACTTGACAAGGCTGTTGTATCAACACTTGAGTAGACAATAAAGATGCATGGAGTTTTTTGAACCCTTGCAATGGCGGCTCTATCATCTTCCCATATTGCTACTATGGCATCAGACTTGTATAATGAAATGAGCAAGCATATTGTCTATAGAAAATGAGAGATAAACCGCATGTCAAGGAAATCTATGTGAGACTATTCTTAAAAGATCCCAGGTTTCCTCTTAGTAATAACAAGAGATTCTTGGAAGGGTTTTTAGAGAAGTATCTTTCATCCATTGCCTCCACGCATTATGACACACAATATATCAACATAGAGCATGAAGATCATGTTGGGAATATTAGATATGTGTCCAAACTGGTGGTTTCCATGGCTTACGAATCAAAATGAAATATGATGGCCTCTGAGGAGAAAACTGAGGAATAATCAAATCAAGGAAATGAACAAACATAAGAACTTTTTTATCTTAGTTGTTTGCGCATTCTACGCCAGCTTATTGCTAGTACTATCTAAGATTAAGTCATGGATAAAATTAATGTAGGTATATCTTAGGTTGTTCCACTACTAATGAAAGTTATCAAGTGGAAAAGTGGTAGTATAATGGAACTTGTTCACACCCTGAGAGATAGGTAATGTTGTTGGAAAACTAGAGCTGGTACTAATGAAGCTATAACCCCACATGAGGTAGATATAGGTTTTTCTATGAGTACCTAAGGACCAAAGGATGCAAAGAAGAGTTAGGATAATATTAATTTGGATGAAAATTTTGTTTCTATTGTTAATGTGGAGAGATGATGATGATTTTTCATACCAAAAATTCAAATATTCATCAAGATTTTCTCCATGAGGATAAGGTGGTTTTTGCAAGAGGCGGAAGTGATAAGAATATGAGGGAAGCGGTTTTTCGTACGAGGGATTGGTTAGTAACTACCAAGGGAAATATTATATTGTAGATAGTTGTTGGGGTTGTTGGTAGTAGGTTGGGGTATTAAATAGAGGATATATTTGTAGGTTTGGGATGAGATGTTATTTTGTCTTCAGCTTTACTGCTGGGAAACTATAGTCTTTTCCCCAAGGAGAATATCCCATAAGAGTATCTTCTTTTTCTTCCTCATCCTCCTCCTGATCCTTCCACTGATTTTGTTATAGCCTCAAACACTACTGCTAATATAAATATATTATTTTCCTCACAATATATTCACATTCTAATCAGAGAGACTCTATAAATTCTCTAAAATCCCAGAGAGAAAATCCTCCCCCTCACTCTCCCAAAGAAATAGAGAGAACTAGAGAAGCATTTTTTGCGATCAATAATGAATGATGTTAAAGGCTTTCATCTATTACGCTAGCACCTAGAGATTCAAAAAAAATTCAAATATTCATGTAGAATGTGTGTATACAACTAGAGTAATCCTTTATTGGGTTCTTAACTACAACAACAACACGTCAAGATCAGTCTCAAACCCCATGTTGAAACCATCTTCAAACTTCAGTTCATCCACCAAGCAATAAATCAACAATAAGGTACCTTTCCATTTTCCAAACTTGTATCCATGTAATCTGTTCAGGTACCAAATTATGGCCTGAATAGAGTGTGATTATAACTCATTAGGTCGACACCACTATGTCTAAACATAACAAATTTGATAATAAGTTTATGAAATAATATGATAAATATGTTTATTAATTAAACAATTAACACAAATACAAATATCAACATGCTTCAGCACCATGTCAGAATGTATCTGAGCATGTAGCACAACCATGTCAGACAATAACCATATATCCATGGAAAAATCACACCAATAACAATGCACATGGAATAATCACACAAATATGGGCCAAGCCCACTGTCTAATAATTTCAACATGGGATTGGGCAGAGCTCACTCAATATAATAATTACAACATGGGACTAGGAAGAGCCTACTCAATATAATCATTATAGTAGGGGATTGGGTGAATCATACTCAAAATAAACATTACAACATGTCAAGACAATAAGTCATAATAACAAGGATATCACAACATCACATCATAAGTCACAATGGTTAATTATGAAAATTACCATTTGTCTTTCCAATTACATTTTTGTTTATATATAAAATGATCAATAGTCATATCAATAAGAAATAATCCATTACCTAGGGATTCTATATCAAACAGTCACCTAAGGTATCATGTCATGCTAAACACACTTTAAGACATTAGCTAATTCAATTTTAATCAAGGGTTTTCTCACCTAATAGATAACCAAAAGTTAGGTCATAATCAATTGGATCCAAAAGTGATCTAAGGAATAATCTAATCCATTATACAAATCAATAAGTACATATGTTGTGTTGGTGAAATCAAAATATTACACATACTTGACAATTATCAAACCATAAGGTTAAGGTTTAGACCCCATACCTTTATCTGACGATCAACGCAACGCTTCCACGACAAACTCAAAAAAGGATCAAGGTGAAACAGATCACAAGAAGAACTTAGATCAAACCAGGTCAAGATCAACATAGTTCAATAGTGGAGATCAAAACAAAACACCTTTTAAAAGTAAAAATAAGGAATGAGTAAGAAGTACAAAACAAATAGACCTACTGTGGATCAAACACCAAAATGTGATGTTCGGAGGTGAGGAAATCACCTTAGAATTTCCAATAGTCGCCTAGGGCTTGAAAGGAGGGGCTGTAATGAAGGAATGAAAAATAAATCATCAGAACATTCCACTTAAAACCACTACTTGTGATAAATACATGGCATGTAATCTAATTACATGTTGTGAATTTATTTTTAATGGGATACAACAAAAAATCCATCACCTAGGATAAATATTTAAACCAATAAATATTTACATGACATGAATTAGGTTCACGATGTGTAACCACTTCATGACATGAACTAGTTTATGACTTGTGGATGGTGGTAATTACATGTCGTGTAACATGTGCACAATGTGTAAATGCTCTCCAAATAGTTTTCAGCCCAGTTTCAACCTAAGGAACCAAGCCACCACCAAAGCCTTCTAAAGCATGGGAAAACCCTCATAAAATCATATATAACATTTATATTGAGACTCCATTAATTCAAAAAATCATAAATCCACAAAATTTAGGTCATTTTCCCTAATGAAGTCTATCCATCTCTGAAAAATACTTAGCCACCAAGGCCCAATGAAAAACTCAAAGAGGTATGTGTCTGAAAAAATGCTGGATCTTACAACCTCCCCACCATATAACAACTCATCCCCAAGCTTCTCCAAGAATCACTATTGGGTCTTAATGAAAAAGTTTGGCCACTGTGCTCACACATATGACTCCCTATCTCAGGTATCCTCCTGAACTCACTCATTCCGCCACTACACTCGAACTATAGGCATAATCCTTCCTCAAAGATACTTCTCACTATGACCCATAATCTATATCAGAATCTACTCAAAAGATGCATCAACACAATGATCAACATCCTTGATGTACACCACATGAGAAGGGTTAGAATAATATCTTTGAAGCTGTAACACATGAAACACATCTTTCATAGCACTATAGCACTTTGGAAGTGATAATCGATATGCCATTGGACCGAACCTATCCACAATCTCAAATGGCCAGACAAAATTAGGCATTAGCTTTCCCTATTTCCTGATAAGATTTTTCCCTAACCTAGGAAACACCCATTCGAAAAAATGATGACCAAAATTGAACACTAGAGTCTATATCTGGTGGTTAGGATATGATTTCTACCTACTTTGTGCAGTCACCAACTGCCTCCTGATAAACTAAACCCGATCAGATGTCTCTCACATGAGACTAAGCCCCATTAGCACTAAATCACCTACCTCCATCCAAAAAAATAGGAGAACGACATGACCTACCATAAAAACCCTTGAAAGGTTCCATCTGGATCGATTTCTAGAAGATATTATCATATAAAAACTCAACTAGTGCCATATACAGCTCCCATGAACCATCGAAATCTAAAACAAAAGATCATAACATATCCTCCAGAACCAAAATAGTCTGCTCAGATTGACCATTAGTTTGAGGATAATAGATTATTCTTAAAAGAACCTATGATCCCAGAGCCTTCTGAAGACCCTTACAGAACTATGATGTGAAATGAGAATCTCTATCCTAAACGATGCTCCTTGAAATTCCATGAAACTAAACTATTTTGTGCACATGTAGACTAACCAAATCATATGATATAAAGGTCTCCTTGATAGGCAAGAAGTGGGATACCATCGTCAATCAATCCAAAATCACCCATACTGCATCATTGTTATGGTTTGTCCTAGGTAATCCTTTCACAAAGTCCATAGTGACATCATCCCATTTCTACTCTGGAATGGGTAGAGGCTGCAACAACCCAAAAGGCCTATGATACTCAGTTTTCACTTACCAATAGGTGAAACATCTTACTATAAATCCCACTAACTCATTCTTCATTACTGACCACCAATACTATCTATGAAGATCATAATACAACCTTTTCAAACCAGGATATACTACCCATTTAGAATCATGAAACTCTCTCATCATCTCCTCATGAAAACTCATAGGAACCCATACTCGGCCATAGAAAAGAAGATAATTTTTTCTGCCAAGAGACCATCCCGATGGTGTATCCCCACCATATAATTCATATATCAAAACTATTCCCTTCAGATCAGATAGGTTCTCTATCTTGATCTGGTCCAAAAACATGGGTATAACAGATGTTGAAGTTAGAGATAATCATCCCTTAAACTTCTGAACATCTAGATGCATGTCTGTAAATAGTGTTATCATCCTCCACTCATTATAAGAATCCCACACTACCTTTATATGTGTCTTCCAACTCAAAGCATCAACAAAAATGTTGCCTTTTACCATTTTTAAGCCAACTTGAAGTTGAAAGACTAGAGATAATTGACCCACATCCTATGTTGATGGTTCAGGTCATGATGAGAAAATATGTACCTGAGGCTCTTTTGGTCCATGTACACTAAAAACCTCTCACCTAAAAGATAGTGTCTCCAATATCTCAGGGCATGTACCATCATGGATAACTACATACCATGATTAGAGTAATTCCTCTCATGAGGTCTCAATTTTCTGGATCCATAAACAACCTCTTGATCCTCCTGCATTGGAACTGCTCCGAGTCCATCTCAGAAAGCATCACAATACACAATATATGCTTTACCTAACACAGGTAAAGTGAGGATAGGTGTTGAGGTCATCCTAGCTTTCAGATCCTAAAAAGCTCTATCACAAGCATCTGACCAAACAAAATTCACTTCCTTCTTGGTCATCCCTAGAATTGGTGCTTCCAAATTAGAGAAGTCCTGGGTAAAACACCGATAATAACCTACTAAAACCAAAAAACTCAGAATCTCGAAGACATTTTTGGGTCGCTATCAAGATACCACGACTGCAACTTTCTCTGGGTCAACTGAAACTCCTGCCTCTTAGATTACATGACCCAAGAAGTGCATGTTGTCAATCTAGAAACTGCATTTGGTTATCTTGGAATAAAACTAATGCTATATCAATGTATTTAAGATGATGTCAAGATGTTTGTCATGATATTCTACTAACTGAGAGTACACTAAGATTTCGTCAACAAAAACTACCACAAACTGGTCCAGAAAAGGATGAAAGATTCGATTCATCAAGGCCACAAATACTGTCAGTGCATTTTTCAAACCAAAAAACATCACTATGAAATCATACAATCCATAACTGCCCCTAAAATTAGTCCAAGGTATGTCCAAAGGTCTCACCCTCAACTGGTGGTATACATATTTCAAATCAATCCTAGAGAAGATCTTGACACCTCTCATCTAGTCAAAGAGATCATCAATCTGTGGAAGGGGATATCGGGTTTTGACAGTCATCTAGTTCACTCTCCAATAATCTACACACAAGTATAAGGTACCATCTACCTTTTTGGAGAAAAGAACTGATGAACCGCATGGAGACATACTAGGCTGTATAAAACCTTTATCTTTTAGATCTTCCAATTGAACTTTCAACTCCTGAAGCTCTACTGGTCTCATTCTATAGAGAGGGATAGAAACTGACTCTGCTCTTGGAACCAACTCGATTGTGAACTCAATCTCCCACTCGGGCGGTAGGCAATAGAACTCGTTAGGAAAGACATCATGAAAATAGTACATCACAAGAGGAAAATAATCCTATTTCATTAAAGAATCATCCATAACAAGACTTGATATCTGGGCCATAAGATAATCAAATCTACACTAATTTAGTCCTTCCTAACCATCATGAAGATCCCACTCACAATGGTGAGAATAGTTGTCTCATTTTAGAGATATAAAGGTAACTCTCATCTACTAATAGTCAATATGATCATAGTATATAACTAACCAATTCATATCAAGAATCAAATCAAAACATGTCATTTATAGCACAACTAGTTTCCACAAGAAATGGTAACAACATATCACTAGAGAACACACCTTGAAACATTTGATATTATCTGACCATACTCCCAACGGTGTATCGATGATCAAAGAACCGTCTAAGATTTCCACATCCAAGCCCAAACCGTAAAAAAAAGAAAAGATAAAAAAGAATGAAATGGTCTTGTACCAAAAAAATGCAAACAAGGGTAGATGATATAAGAATTGTACCTCTAACAGTAGATGGTCCTGCATCCACATTAGTTAAAGTAGAATTCATAACGTGTAGCTGACTTTCCCCTTCGCCCTCGGTGCTAGTCTAACTCCCCTGATCTATCTTCTTTTCTTGGAACTGTCGCTCCTACGTTGGGGTACCATGTCCCCTGCCTCGACCTAAACGTCCAGTGGAACTCTAGCTACGAGTCTACTAAGGAGTAGTTGAGTCCTTTCCAGACTCTGGTACCTATCCTAGTCCCCTACCAATACTCTATTACTTCATGTCCTTACAAAACCTCTATAGGTGGACCATCCTACCATAAGCATGACACTCAAAGTGGGGTATGGACACTGAGGTTGTTTGTGACCAAATTTACCAAACTGAAAGCACTGCAACAAAACACAGTCCTAAGATGGCTTCCCACTACCCTGAATACTATGTCTACTGTTTCCTTGGAAAAAATTGTCATAGCTATGCATCTTTCCACTAGAAGAAAAGTTCCTAGTTTTTCCTGATGAAATTGTTTGACCGCTGCTTGGGGCCTCTCTCAGATTCCCCTTCATGATTATTTCCTGATTCACCATGTCTGAAAATATACTTAGATGAAAAAAATTCACCCATGATCTGATCTCATAGTGAAGCTCATCCTGAAAATGTCTCACCCTAGAGATCTCATCAGTAGCTAAAGATAGCACAAAGTGTTGCAGGTCGGTGAAACGTTCAATGTAGTCCATCACTGACATTCCATCCTGTGTTAGATGCATGAACTCATGAGCCTCACTATTGATTTTTTGATTATTTGGGATGAAGTATTCATGATGGAAGCCCGCCACAAAAAGTCATTTGCGACGGGAGTGCATCACCAAAAGTACATCATAAAAAACGGCATCGTAATTGTAGTTATTTTTAATGGACCGTTGTAAAAAGTAATTATTTGTGACGGATGGACCATTCATCGCAAATAAGTGTCGTAATATTTTTAAATAAACAATTATGACAGTCCATCACAATTACTTATTTGCGACAGACTGTCTATCTGTCGCAAATAATATTTTTCTAAAAAAATATTAAAATTAAAAATAAATTTTTAAAATTAAAATTAATGAAAAACTTTTTAAAAAATTATATATTTAAAAAAAATTTAAATATTATTAAAAAATTAAATTAATTAAAAAATAAATATACTTAAAAATAATTAAAATAATATAATTAATTAAAAAAAGCAATAATAATTTTAAAAAATAAAATATATTTTAAAATAATTAAAATAATTAACAAATTAAATTTACTTAAAAATATTCAAATAAATTAAAATTAATTAAAAAAAGTTAAAACATTTAAAATTAATTGTGAAATTGACAACTATTTAAGAATCATTATTTTTAAAAAAAATTAAAAAAAAACTAAAAAAACTAAAACATACATAAAAGTAATATATCATTTCAAATATGATATGTTTGTCATTCCAAATTAAAAAATAATTATAAAACGTCAGAAATAATCAATTTTCATTAGGTGGAGGAGGATCACTTGAAGGAATAGGGGGAGGACCACTCAAAGGACCAGGGGGAAACTCTATGCCGACACCACACACAAGTCACCTCATATAATCCAACTTCTGCTCATCTCTCAATTATTTCTGCTCACACTCCTCCTCCCTCTCTTTTTTCATCTACTTTATCATCTCATCTTGAGCTCTCAACCTCTTCTTCATAATGTGCATCAGATGACGAAAATTATTCTCTAGGAGCTCCCTTCGCGCTCACTGATGCCATCGCAAAAGTACCACAGTAACCCATAGGTGTTAGTCAAGAACCATTACCAATCACCCAACATTTCTCAACACCATGTAAAGTCACCTATATCTAGGCCCCCTCATCAGAACCTAAATCACTAGTGACATATTATTCACTCTAGCATTGAATCTCTTGTGATTAAGAAGCCATAGCCTCATGCATTTCCTTTAAATATAATGAAAAATTAGAATTACAATAAAATTAATATCCATGATTTTTTTAAAAAATTGCTAACCAGAATATGGTGTCATCGGTCTCTAGAAACTTCTCCTATACGGGGATCAATATACATATTCTTATACACTTCAAACTCCAGAATAGAAGGGTCAGTAGCGGCCTGCATAATATAACAAACATGTTATAGTTAAAGTATATACACATTAATAAATAATATCACTTACCATATTTCATTGATGTATGCCAAATGTACGACTTAAGACCATATGTGTGCCCTCTTGCCTCCCTCAATTCTAACGTCTAGATGGTGAACTCCTTTTAAAAGTATCTCCTATCCAAAAGAAGCACAATCCATCCCATACCTGAGTTGAGATATATTTGGGTTGATGGGAGACACAAGACTGGTCAAAAACAGTATCAAAAGATTTATCCATATCTCACTTTATAAGGTTGTATAGAAACTGAAGAAAGTGATCACATATACAAATATACCATGCCTCTCAAATAAGACCTCTTTGACTATCAAAAATCAGAGAAAATAAATTCTGCAAGACAATTGAAAAAAATATGTTAGTAATTAAATAAGTTTTTAAAAGTATATATTATTTAATAACGTACAATCTAGTGGTTGAACATCTAGTGATGCACAATGATGGGAACCAGATCCCATAACACTCATGGCTTAGAAAAATAATTTCTCAAAATCACACCAGCCTGCCCAAAATCTAAATGACAAAAACTATGAAAATAAAAAAAATCATAAAATTATTACAAAAATTAATATACAAAGTAAATATAAAATAAATATTGTAAATAAATAAACATACCTTTGTAAACATGGATCAAAATCAATATATGTTCGTCTCTATAGAATAGGATATAAAATCATCAATCAAGCAAGACTGCATCCCCTCCTAATAGGCACATCAGCCTGAGGCTCATCCATAGGAAGTTTGAAATCAGTGAGAGAATGAATTAGATCATTAAGATCATCTCCAACCATCTGAAACAAATATTCTTACATGTAAGAAATTGTTAATATATATATATATTAAATATTAAAACTAATAAATACCATAATATAATAATCTTACCTATAATTTTTTCAATACAAATATAAAATATAAAAAACTAATAAATATCAGAATATAATAATTACCTGTAACTAAATACATGAATATAATACATCAATCATCGTATTCTTTATCATTTTCATTGAGATCAATTTCTTCATCTTCATCTTCATCATCATCAACTTCCATATGACTTTCAGTTTCATCATCCCTTATTAGTTCGTCAACATTATCTATATTATCAGCCCTTAACTAAGAGGTTTAATCATCGATATTTTTATCTCATCATGTAAGATATATATTTTGGAATGCTTCTTGAAAATTTTCAATATGTTTCACTTCTACAGAACCATTATTCTCAGTAAATTTATTTTCATGTGATTTCTTTTTTTAACAAAGTCCACCGGTCCTTCAAATATCTCAAAAAATCATAGTAATTTTCATAATAAACTTGATGTGCTTGATACACCAACATAAATGGTTCATTTGATGCAAGAAGACTGTTATATTTAATGTCAATGAATCCATGTCATGGATGAAATCACAACCCTCAATTAGTATCAAACCAATGACATTTAAACACTTTTACATAATTTGGTCACATATAACATAACTCAATTATTTCTTCCAACATACCATAAAAGTAAACTTCAATTTATTTATGATGATATCATTTAAAACAAACACCATTATTCATTGATTTCTTTGAGTCACCATATATGCATATATGAAATCGAAATCCATTAACTACATACCTTTTATAAGATTTTACTAATTTTTATGGGGGGTTTTTGAGTACACATAATCTACTATCAATTTTATTTTCATGCTGTGTTTCCTGTAAACAATAAAAATTATTAATAATATATATCATTGAAAAATAGATTTATTATTCTATGAAAAGCAATATAACTTACCAATATTTGAAACCAATATGATTTTTTTTGACGACGTTCCTCAAGAGAAGTAGATGTAATTTGTATATATTTTTTGATATGGTCATCATATAGTCTAAAAAAATAGTTAATGTAAATAAAAAAATCTTTTATAAATATTTAACAAAATAATAAAAAAGTAGTACTTACTGCACAAATCATGCCATTACTTTACAATTCAGTAGATCATATGTATGAGATCAGTGCAATTCTTCATCCATAAGCCATCATTCATGATAACCACCAAAACTAAACTTAGGTTGATTCAAAACTAAAAAATGAATGCTCTATGAAATCATTAACATTTTCTTCATTACGACCCATGTGATTATGTTTTGAATTATATTCTAACTGAAAATAATAAGAGCAGAGATTTGAAATATCCCCCTACAAGTATGGTTCTACAATTGACCCTTCAACTAATTCTTTGTTATGTAATTTATTCTTTAATTTTTTCATACATCTCTCAAACAGATACATCTACTAGAATTGTTCTGGCCCTCCACATTTAGCTTCCTATAAAAAATGCAATATTAAATGTTCCATGGAATCAAAGAAGCCCGGTGAGAATATTTTCTCCAATTTACATAAAATTAAAACAAAATCTTTTTACAGAAAACTCAATACATCCTAATCCGATGTTTCCACCCAAATATCTCATAAAATCTGATATTTTGGTCAAAAAATCCCATATTGAAGAATTCAATAGCCCTATATGACCAATAGGCAGAAATCTTTCAATTATGACATAACATTCATGGCTTTTTAACCTGGTAATATGCCCATTTCTGATGAAATGAGACAAATTAGAAGCATAACCATCTAGTAGCCTCAAATATCTAATCCATTGACAGTATAATAAGTGGTTTTATTTAGTAAGTGAGTAATCTAATTTTTTCTTAATTAATTTGTGTGATCTTTCATCATCAAATAATTGAAGTTCAAGACGTCCACAAATATGGGAAAGATCTAATTGTGCCTTTACATTATCTTTGGTCTTATTAGGTGTGTCCAACACAGTATAAATCATGTTATCAAATACATTCTTATTAATATGAATTATATATAACATGTGAAAAATCAACAAATCATACCAATATGGAAGATCTCAACAAATACTCAACTTTATTTAATTATGATATCTCCCAAAAAAATTATTTTTTGTTTGTTTATTGTTGGTCTAAAAGTAATAGGAGGTAATGCAGAGAAAATATATTTTACCTGATTACTTGAGAGAAATTCTGGTGTTTCATCTATTCCAATTCAACCTTTAGTAAAATTATTTCCGTTAATTCAAAAAGGATTATCTTTAGGAATACATCTATGATGACGGTCAAAATAACTAACCTTTATCCCATTACCAAGTATAAATTCTTTTTTCTCAGCCATGCAGTATATACATGATTTTAAACCATGTGTTATCTATCTAGATAACATAAAATATGCTAGAAATTCACTGATCATCCATAATAATGCAACCTTCACAATAAAATTTTGATTTGTAACTATATCAAATGTAGTCACACTATTATTACATAATGAAATTAACTCATCAATTAGTGGCCTCAAATAAACATTAATATTCTTCTATGGATGTCCTAGAATTAATAGAACCAAATATATATATATATATATATATATATATGGTTCCTTCATTAACATCCAAGGAGTTAAGTTGTAAGGAGTAATGAAAATAGGCCTATTAGAATATTGACTTCCGTAAGCACCAAATGGATAAAAACCATTTGTGGAAAGGCACAACCATATGCTACGAGGTTTTGAAACAAAATAAGGATACATCTAATGAAAGTGTTTCCATGAATCACCATAACATGATTGATTTAATATTTTACTGATGAAAATATTTGATTTATGCCATGTCATCAATCCAGTTGTGTTGTGAGACATAAATAAATGCTATAACTGATGTGTAATTAGGAAATACCTCAATCGTTTCATAGGAACTCTGTAATTTCCCTATAGTGACTCTATACCTCAATTCTCTATATTTTGGAAAATTAACCAAGGATTCATAATCACTATAATATAAGATGAAATCATTTGAACATGCATTAATTTTCTAATAACTAAGACCCAAATTATGAACCAACCTCTTACTTTCATATAAAATTGTAGGTAAAGTATTTCCGTCAGGAAATAATGATTTAACCAATGATAAAATCTGATTGAAACAAATATTTAACATTACAAAATATAATTTAATAGCCATAAATTTTGTAATGTCTTCAAGTTTTATCATCTGGAATCCAATATATAAGGCATCCTTAGAAGATTTTAAAAAAATGTAAAATTTAGAAGGTTCTATTTCAGGAACTAGAATATCATTATGATTTTTTGTTTTAGGAATAGATGGGCCAATAACCTCATGTACTAAATTATGAAATGATGGATCCAGGACCAATTTTTTTTATTTTATACTTAATTCTTTTCACCATGTTGATACCAAAAAATACAATCTTTCTGAAAACCAAAATGTAAAAGATGAAGTCCAACATTGTCAAACATTTTAGATATCCTAAAATAACATTTCTGACATGGACATTTAACTGTTCTTTCAAAAACAAAACCATAATTCGATGATGTAAATGATATAAAGGTTTCAACACCTTTGATGTAGATATGATTTATACCAGATCCGTTTGTATTTTTGTGATGATTTATCCAATCACGACTGTGTAATATAAAATGGTGTCTACTTCCTTAGTCCATAGTTATTTAAAAAACAACAAAAATAAGAATAATTATTACCAATAACTTTGAATAGTTTCAAATTAATATTATATTTTAACACTTTGAAATAATCTATGAAGTATAATCAGAGTGGGCTGATGGGTTAACACTCGATTATGGGGTCCGTAGAGGCTCGATAAATATAGAATAAAAATATTAAATATATTATATAATAAACATTTTATTTTTTGTAAAATAATATAATATATCTCGAACAATGTCTTATATGAGAAATTAGAGACCATCATTGGGTTTGAGATATGGGGTTTACCCTAGCTGCTTTATAAAATTTGTGAGCATAGGGTGTTTAGTTACAATGCACGGGAGAGTAATTAATTTAAATTTTTTATTATAATTTTTTATTAAAATTTAAAGTATCTTTCAAACTGTTTATCATATGAAAAATCAGAGACCACCATTGGGACTTGGGTGTGGGGTTTACCCTAGGCGCGACATAACATTTGTGAGCATCGAGTTTTTAGTTACATCACACGTGAAGGTAATTCATTTAATATTTTTATTCTAATTTCTTATTAAAATTTAAAGTATTTTTCAAATTGTGTATCTTATGAAAAACCGAAGACCACCATTGGGTCCAGAATGTGAGGTTTATCGTAGGTGTGACATAACATTTGTGAGTTTCGGGTGTTTAGTTATATTGCAGGTGAGGGTAATTTATTTAATAATATTATTATAATTTATTATTAAAATTTGAAGTATCTTTCAAACCATGTATCATATGAAAATTCAGACACCACCATTGGGTCCGGTATGTGGGATTTACCCTAGGTATGACATAACATTTGTGAGCGTTCGGTGTTTAGTTACATCACATGCGAGGTTAATTCATTTAATATTTTTATTATAATTTTGTATTAAAATTTATAGTATCTTTAAAACTATGTATCGTATGAAAAATCAGACACCGCCATTGGGTCCAGGATGTGGGGTTTACTCTAGGTGCACCATTATATTTGTGTGCGTCGAATGTTTGGTAACATCACACACGAGGGTAATTCATTTAATATTTTTATTATAATTTCTTATTAAAATTTAAAGTATCTTTCAAACTATGTATTGTATGAAAAATCAGAGACCACTATTTAGTCTGGGATATGGGTTTTACCCAAGGTGCGACGTAACATTTGTGAGTGTTGGGTTTTTGGTAACATCATATGCGTGAGTAATTCATTTAATATTTTTATTATGATTTCTTATTGAAATTTAAAGTATCTCTCAAACTATTTATCATATAAAAAAGCTAATAGCACTGTTGGGTCCAGGATGTGAGTTTTACCCTAGGCGTGACATAACATTTGTGAGCGTCAAGTGTTTAGTTACATGACATGCGTGGGTAATTCATTTAATATTTCTGTTGTGATTTCTTATTAAAATTTAAAGTATCTCGCAAACTATTTATCATATGAAAACCAGAGACCACCGTTGGGTCCATGATGTGAGTTTTACCCTAGGAATGACATAATATTTGTGAGCGTTGGGTGTTTGGTAACATTGCACGTGAGAGTATCATTTTTAATCTTTTATTAATATTATTTTTATATATTATAAAAACTATAAAAATTATTAATAGAAATTATTTTAATTAACATACCACGTACATGAATTATTTTGAATTTTTAATAGTTAATATTTTATATATTTTTTGGCAAGATTTGATAAAAAATTTAGTATTTATTAGAAATGTATTTTTAAAATTTTTCGTAGTTTGAAAAATTAATTGTTAAGTAATACTAATTATTTGTTATTTATATCTGATTTATAAAAATTATTACAAATATTTGACTATTAATATTATTTCATATATTTTTCTATTATAAATTTTTACATATTTCACAATTTCCCTCAAAATTTGAAATTAATAATAATAATTTGTAACTAACAATAATATTTACTATTTATTATTAATATTGACTATTTAAAAAAATATACATATATCAAATCTATATAAACATATATATGTATATATATATAATTTATAAGTAATTTTACTAATAGTTAATTTTGATTATGAATAAATTTGATTATATTGAATTAATAATTTTTATAAATAAATAATTAATAATTTTTAGTTAATATTTTTGAAATAATATCTATTTTTAATTGATATTTTTTTTGAATTAATAACTTTTGAATTAATAATTTTTACCTTAGACAAATTATAACAGTTTCACATCTGGTGTTTTTAAACATTTATACAAAATTAAATAAAATATTGCAACAAAAATTGAAATCAAACCTTGCAACAAAAATTAACACCCAAGTTAAATCAAATGTTACCAAAAAATGAAATCAAAAAATTGGAACCAAAATAAAATCAAATCTTACAACAAAAATTGACACCCAAATATAATGATAGAGGCATTATAAAATAAATTTATAAGTTTGAAGATGAATTAACCCTAAAATCAAATAATTGAAAAATTCAGGTATACATTATCCTATTTATACATGACATCTAAAATCCAAAATTAGTAGAAAAATTATTTCAGTGATTGTAAAGACTCATAAATTTCAAGGAAATTTTTTTCTTAATTCTTTGGAATTTTACGAGTCTACAGTTTCTAACGGCACCTGATTCCGAGGCCTGGTGTGCCTGGAATCAATTTCTAAAGTTTTGTTCGGGTACGTTCAGTAAACGTACGTGCGATTTTTTTTATCTTTTTAACCGGTGCTCAGAATTGAAATCCGAGGGCACCAATGAACTCGCAGCACCGATATTCCCCTAAGGGGACCTTTACCGCAGTTGTGTTTTATGCGGTTTGAGAGTTAATTTTAGGGGATTTAGAATAAAATAAATAAAATTGTAGCAGAAAATTTTATTTAAAGAAGTTGGTTAATTCCTACAATGGGGAGTTAGAGGTGGAGCCCACACCCACATAACCTCCCATGAGAGGATTTAGTATGGTGGGACCCACACGAACCCCTATCTTATCACCTCCCCTCAACTCCCCATTAATCTCCCCTTTAATTAATTTGACAACTCCCCCTTAATGGTGTAATCTCTTCACCTCCCTCTCTCTCATTAATATTGGCCAACACTTCTTAATTAATGAATTGAACTCTTCAATTTAATTAATTAAAGTGTTTGATTTTTGAATTGGATGTGGGAATACAATAATATGATTAGCTATTATTTTAGTTTTGACATTCGTTGTGTTGGGAGAGTTTAGAGAAAGCTCTAGAGAAATAGAGAATAGTGTTCTTCTCTCAATGAAGAACACTCCACGTCTTGAAGAACGCAAAGACGCTTCTTCCTTAGATTCTTCCTCGGAACCCCATTCCGATGCGGGACTTCTCCAATGACTCTTCTATCTTCCTATTTCTTCGTCAACGAACCGACGCACGAGCTTGGAAGAGGAAGCGTACGACGAACGACGACAACCTCATCTTCCCCTGCGACGAACAAATGCCCGACAGTTTAAAAGGTAGGGGTCGATATTGTTTGATTTAAATCCTCGTACCTCATTTTTTATTGTGGTTATTGTTAGACATTTGTTATTATCTTACGCAGAGGGAACATGCCAAACAAACATGACCCGACGTCCCTCCGATGGTTCTTGATTAATTAATGACGGCGGTGGCGCATCGGCGTCACCGGTAGAGAGAACCATAGAAGAAATCAGCAGCACATTTGTCACCGGGTCGCTGAAGCTGTGTGAAGAATGGGACCATGACCACCACAGGCCGCGGCAATACCGGAGGGGCACAGTGCCGTTGAACTGCGCTAGAGGAAGAAGGCCACGACCAGGAGGGCTGCGGCGGTCAGATAAAAGCGCGGCGCTGTCGTGCCGCGCGGTAGAGGGGCTACGACCATGTGGGCCGTGACGGTCGGAGATAGCGCAGCGCTGTCGCGCCACGTCGGTAGGGGAAGCCGCAGCTGGGCCGCAGTGCATAGGCAGGAGGGCGGCCGACTAAGCTGGACGCCGGTGAAGGTGCGCCAGGGCGGAACCCAGCGGGTTCTGCGGAGAAAAACCTGCATTTTATGGTTCCATTACGGGAGACGGTGGGGGGGGGGGGGGGGGGGGGGGGCGCAAAATCGCCCCCTTGATTGATTAGGGCGGGCCCCGCAGGGCACCGCCGCCGCCTGGTCACGTTGACTAGGCGGGCTTCACTGCCCCAGGCACGCAGGCCGGGCCGCCGCGCCACGCGGGCCGGGCCAGCATCCGGGGCCAGGCCGCGCCCTACCAGGCTGAACGCGGACCCGGGTTGGGTCGACCCAGGTCGGGTCGACCCAGGGTGGGTGGGGCCGGGTCGGACCGGGCCTAGACCCCCCTCTTCGGACCGTTTTCGGTTAATTTCCCATAACTTGAGCTACGGATCTCCGATCGATGCACCGTCAGTTGAATAGGATTCCTTGGATTGAGATTTTCATTTCAGTATATTACACTCAAGGTTTTGGAGAAGTTTGGGTATGGCCGGGTTGGTTCGAACCCGAAACCAACCGGGCCCTCGGAGCGGAAACGCTTATAACTTAAGGACCGAACATTTGATTGAAGTTCTGTCAACTACATTAGATACCTTTTGATGAGAAGGTTCTTTTGGAATACTCCACGTGGTATTTAGATGATATTGGAGTATGGTCGAGTTGGTTTTAGCTTAAAAACCAACCAGGCCCCTGAAACGGAAAAGCCAATAACTCACAGACTGGGCGTCCGATTGACGCACCGTCTATTGCATTGAGACCCCTATGACGAGGTGGTACTTTTTGATACTTCTACATGAGACTTAGTGACACTTGGAGTATCGGTTTGAGGCTAATGGAGCGGAACCTCCCGGTGACGAGCGAGCAGATTGCAGAGACCTAGTAGTTGGCTGAGGCTTGACGACTACTAATCGATCAACTCGGAGTGATTCAGATAGACCAGTGGGGAGAGGTTGGTTGTAGCAACAGACCCACGATGGAGGAGCGCTTGGTTGTAGCGGCAGACCCACGGTACTCGACAGAAGGAGTACCTTTGTAGGCTATGAGGGGGAGCGCTTGGTTGTAGCGGCAGACCCATGGTGGGAAGCGCTTGGTTGTAGCAGCATGCCCACAGTACTCGACAGGTCTGTCCAAGGTTAGTGGGAAGCTCTTGGTTGTAGTGGCAGGCCCACTGTACTCAACAGAGGAGGAGTTCTCCAGCAGCCATGGTTTCTACATCGTAAATAAAAATCCTAGTTTGAGTTGAGTCAATGACCTTTGTGTTTTCCTAATGATTTAGATGGGTTACATGATAACTTAGGTATATGTTTGGGCATATACCTAAGTAATGGTTATCCGTTGAAATCTTACTTTGTGGTTTATCCTTGTAGGATTTTGTGAGACCTTGAGGGTCTCGGGGTCCCTACTGAGTATCGTTATACTCACCCCTGCACGGGCTATGCCTTCACTACGTTGTGTTGGATGAAGACGACGGACAACACTGATCGAGGTGGAGACTTGTGGAGATAGATGGTACCCAGAGGTGGACTACTTGGAGAGACTTACACGGAGCAGACGGCCAGACCTGAGGTGATGAGGTGGCCATCTGTACCCACCCATCAGGTGGGATTCCCGGAGGACGACTCAGTGGTTGCTATTTTACTTTACTACAGTTGTACTAGCTTTTCAGTTGTACTGTACTTACTGTTGAGCTTGTATTTCCGGCCCCTTTCCTTTCAGCACTTACTTTTATATTCTGTATTACTTAGTGATTTATTGTGTTGCGTACTCTATTGTGTTTTTTTACTTTTATAAAGGCAATGCCTTCTGTTTTTATCAGGATTTACACCTTTGGTGCTAGTCTCCAGCCCCTGGCCCATGGAAGGCGGGCTTGGGGTAGTCGGGACACGGGCCCCGAGGACGGGTCATGACAGTGATGAATTTTGAAATAAAATCATTATAAAACAATTTACACTCAAATATATATATATATATTAATCCTAAAATAAAATGAAATCTGGTCTTATAAAAACAATGGGCATCGAAATACAAACTAATAAATATATATTACCCCTAAATATAAAATAAATTTAAAAAACTAAGTAAATTGATTAACTTAGATTGTTAACAGACTATTATTTAATATATTGAATAAATATACACAAAAAAATTGAAATAGAAAAAAATTGGAGTTCGTACCTAGAAGATCTGAGTGGGGAGATCCAGGGCAGTGTTGCATCGCAGTTGTGTGAGATATGGAGTAGTGAAGCAGTGTAAAAGAGCGGTGCAACGGTACGACGGTGCTGCGGGGTGGTAGGGCGGGTTGGTGGGGTGGCTGGGCAGCGGGGTGGCATGGGTCGGTAATGCTGTGCAGAGAACAGAAGAGCCAACATCGTGCGAGAGGGGAGGAAGAAGGAGGAAGAAGAAGGGTGTTCACCTAGATTAAATCGTTATATTTTTTTACAACGGAATTAATTCAATCGCAAATAGTCAGTTAGTCAAAAGTATCTGTGATGGACATTTAATTCTATCAAAAATCCTTCCAAGTCGATGGAAATTTGTGAAGGAATGAAAACTTTGTCGTAAATTCCCATCGCAATTGGTTTTGGAGCTGGGTAGCGGGAAGCCCCGCCAAAACTATTTGCGATAAAATGGTTATTTCCATCGAAAATAGTGACTATTTGAGACCAAATAAGTATTTCGTCGCAAATAGTCTATGTCCAAAGACTATTTGCGACAGGTCATTTGTCCTCTTCAAATGACCCATCATAAATAGTCATTTTTCTAGTAGTGCCTCCTCATCCATCAAAGTCTCCTGATAGAAGTGGCTCAAGAACTTTGTCTTGAAGTCCTTCCAAGATAACTCCTCATATTTTATAGCTTGATCTAGAATATTCCATAATGCTTGGAAGGTCCACAGAACATATATGCACCATGCTTCACCCTCCTATCTTTGGGTGTCTCAAGATTCTAGAAGATCATCTGGACTAACTCAATCTAGAACTCGATTACCTAGGGGCCTTCCTCCCCAACGAACATAGGCAGATAGTGCAGCTATAACTCTCTTGTCAATTTATATATCGAAGGGATGGTCTGAAAAATCTCTCTTTCCATAAATCACATGACCCTCAGGAAGCTGTCATGAAGATGAACATCCATCTAATCCTCAGGATCTACAGGAATCTCTGACTCAGCTACGTTAGGAGCATATGGATTACCACTCTTCTGATGCTCAAATTGAAGACAGTAAGGGATCATTTTCTCTATAATATAAACAGAATACTTAGAAAACTAGTTATAATAAAAAGGAAAACCTCAACACATGACAACAACAGAGAACCACTATCACGAACCAACCCAAGCCGAGGATCGAGCTACAACTACCCCAATCCCACCTCCATAGGGTAGGGGCTAACAACCAATTCTAAAGGCATAACTAACACAGGGAGGCATTTTCCTAAGTACCCACACACACACACACAACTATATCAATGTAGATGTATAGATGGGGTAAAAGTAAAAGAATCAAAACATTAGGTGAACAACCATGCATGTAAAATTCTAGATAATACAAGAGTATGATAGTGTAAACTAAAAAGTTTAGGGAAAAAATACAAACCCAACTAGAAATATGTCCCAACCTAAAAAAACTGAAAAGTAAAATGTTGATAGATTCCATATCCTGATCTATAAGTTGCAAACACCACACATGATCCAAATTAACAAGTATCCTTAAGCTCCTATACAATAACTGCTGACCAGTCCGTCATCTGTATAAGACATGACACGTTTGGGCAAAGCCCATACTGGTGTGATTATATACATACCCATTAGAACACCCCAAAATATAAGGGGGGGGGGTAATAATAGATACAATAGGAACAAAAAGATATTAGATAATAAATAATATGCAATTCTACCTAAATAAGAGAAAGAGTAACCTCATCCATGTATAGGGGGATCAACACAGTGAGTAGATGAAATAAATTTTGAGTCTTTTCCGCCCATAACAGGAGATTAAACTCATCCAACCAAGAGAAGATAAACATCAAAAACACATGGCATACCCCACACGTCTTCACATCTCATATAAAGAGAGTAACCAAATCCAAAGGTATGGATATATAAGTATATATATATGCTCAGTCAAAAGAAACCCAAAAAAGTGAGAAAGGGGATCTCCATCTCCCAACTTAGCCTAGGAAGAAGAGTTTCCAATAGTTCCATAATCCCATCAATGATACCTGAAATCTTATGCGTCTACCCATAAGTAACCGTCCAAGTCATTCCATGCCTCAAAACTATGGTGAAAAGTTGAGGGGATATAATCTCTAGGTAGAGGACCCATGCCTTGGTACGACAGGAGGGTTCCTCTCTGATATTCAATGAAGGACCCATTCCTTGGCCAGTAGGAGGGTTCCACTCCAGTCATCGAGGACCCATGCCCATCCCAACTAGAGTGTTCAACTCAGAAGTCTATAGAGGACCCATGCCTTGTGTCAAAATGATGTTTCCACTCTAAAATTAATCAAAGACCCATTCCCAACCCACATGGAGGGTTTCACCCGGAAATATTCATAGGACTCATTCCCTATGCTAATATGAGGGTTCCACTCTAGCGATAGAGGACCCATTCCCAACCCATCTAGAGGGTTCAACTCTAGGAGTTGATGGAGGACCCATCCCTTTCCTAGTAGGAGGGTTCCACTCTATTGGTGGAGGACCCATACCTATCCCAGCTATAGGGTCCCACTCTAGGAGTAAATAGAGGACCCATACCCATCCCAGCTAGAGGGTTACACTCTACAAATCATCAAGAACCCATGCGCAACCCAATTGGAGGGTTCCACTTGGGATGTCTCTGGTGATCCTGTGTGATCATCGCCATCGTCTAGCATTTCCTAACCAAGCGTCATGCTTAGAAAATTCCACATAGTATCCCAAAATCCACAACTGAGGGTACCATCACATTCTATACAGAAAAAAACTCAGGATAGGCTACATTCAGGCCAAAAATACAAGTCCAAATGAAGGAGATACATAATCTTTAAGTTTCCTCAAAAGAAGCCAAGGGTTAAACAATGTGTAGGGGACCCACATAAGTTATGGTAAAACTCTTCCTACTATCCATGTCATTGGAATTACATGACTCACCAACCATGTAGGGTTACACAATGTGTGAGGGATATACAAAACATGCACATGCCACTTGGGGTCCCACCCATGTGGTTGGCCGTGTTAATGTACTTTAGTACACGACATGCCCCTCCACACAGGGTTCCAACCATGTGTTCTTCCCATAACAGTGTACTTGGGCACATGGAATGTTCATAGATGCAAGCTTCGCCACATGGATTATCCACATGGGAAAGGGGGCACATAGCGTGTAGAGAGTCTACACAACATTCCATCCTTATGAATTATTGAAACCCTAGCTATCACAGACAAGGGGCTATATGTCATGTATTCATCAAGGTACATGACATGTAGTTGAGATTTTTACAAACTCTCAAATACACTCACCACGTATTGAATATAGTTGTTCCAATTTGATTTTAGCTTCATTTTTGCCATTGATTTGTGGATCTATCATCGACCGATGGATTCCAACCCTCAGGTGGTTAGAAACTCAAATCTGGTTTGATTTCATGTGAACCTGTACACACTTCATACCTCATATTCTTTATCATTTGACAATTAAACTTAAGATCATTGAAACGATATTCTACAACATGTAAACATCCCAGATCTACCCTCGATTCATTGATCCATCCCTCATACACGATTCTGTCACGATTCCAGGGGTCCAATCAGGCACGGTACCGCCCGACAACATCAAACAGGGACATGAGGTCCTACTAGTGAAGAACTTGAAGAAATTTAGGGGTAAATAAACAATAATTTTTTTTTAACCATCGTTGGTCAAGCATTCATGGATAATGATTAAGAACGAGGATATCTAGGTTATAAAACAAGAATAACCAATTTATATTTTAGTTCAAGGGCATAGACGAAGTCCATAATTGGTGCATATCCAACGAAGGGACCAATCTTCTCAATCATTTTAATCAAAATGGTTGTAATACATTAATTGAAGATTTCTACCTAGAGATCGTATCATTCATCATCAAATAAAGCGTTCACCTATGATCGAAGGAAGTCATTGCATTTACTGTATCTGGATCTGATCCGATCTTGAGTTTTGTCATCATCCGAGGGGATTAACCAATGAAAGGAGGAAGGATAAGCTCTCTAAGATCCTAGTATTATGAGTCTAGGCTTGGGAAAATCTCCATGTAAGTATACTTATAGATATTTCATTTTGGTCAAATAAATAAATTAATCAATTTAATGAACTAATTTATCCACTGAACGTACTTTCAACAAGAGAAATATCTAAATGCCATGTGAAAAACTATTTTAGGTCATGCCTAGAGTAAACATGATGTTTTTTAATCAACTGTGGTCATAGATATCTAATCCGAGCTTCCATTTAATAATTATACCATTTTTATTAAGTATTTATCATGCATAATATAAAATATATTTAATATTTTTATAAAGTTAATTTTGGACACACCAGGCCTCAAAATCGCACTCTATCTCAGTACATAGCTCTGGAAATATATGTAAAAATATTTAAAAGTCATACATGGTAAAAACTGGGTCTCTACATCATTCACTCTAATATTTTCGTCCCTGAAAAGAAAAACTAAAAAAACTCAGGATACTGAGCCCGCACCTGGTTCTCCCACTCCTAGGAACTCTCTTGTACATTCCCGTGCTACCAAAACATGCGAACTAAGAGGATGATCCATCCATGAAGGGTCCGCTCCTATCAATCCTCGATCACCATAGAGTGCTCTACAAAGGTGGATCCATCCTTTATGTCCATCTCACCCCAGTCAATGACATGCATGGGGTCATGTGGGTATCTCCTCAGTTGCAACATGTGGAAGACGTCATGCACCCACTACAGCTGTGGGGTTGGGTGAGGTAGTAAGAAACCTCATCAACCCTCTGTATGATAAAAAATGACCTAATGAACCTCCGAGATAACTTTCCTCCCCAGCTGAAACTTCATAATCCTCATAGTGGGGAGACTCCCAGGAATACATGGTCTCCCTACTCAAACTCCAAGTACCTACGATGGTGATCTACATAATATTTCTACCTACTTTGAGATATCCTCATCCATTCACAGATGACCTGGACCTTTTCTGTTTTCACCTGCACCATCTATGGACCCATAATAGATGTCTCACTGATATCAATCTAACCCAAGGGTGACCTGTAGGGTCACCCATACGGGGCCTAAAAAGGTGTCATGTCGATGGTAGAGTGGTATATGTTATTGTATGAAAACTCTACCAAGGGAAACTGATCCTACCAGATGTGGACAAATTATAACACACAAGCCCTCAACATATCCTCTAACACCTAGATAATGAAATTAGTCTTCCCATATATATGGGGGGGGGGAGGTTGTGCTCATCCTCATCTTGGTCCCAAATTCCTCCTGCAAGACTCTCCACAATCTTTACGTAAATCACACGTAAAGATTGGAAACAATAATTGAGATCGCCCCATGATGATGAACGATCTCTCGTATGTAAAACTACCCCAAAATTTCCACTAAACTCTGCTCCCTGATAGCGAAGAAGTGTTCTGAATTCACGAGTCGATCAAATATCACCCAGATGACACCATAACCCTCCACTGTGAATAGAATCCCTATGAAAAATTCCATAGATATGTCACCCCACTTCCACTCTAGGATCTCAAGGGGCTGTAACAACGCTAACAGAACTTGGTGCTCATCCTTCACTTGCCAAAAAGTGTGACACCAAGAGACAAACTCAGCTACGTTCCACCTCATTACAGACCACCAAAATTGCTACTTAAGGTATTTGTACATATTCCCTATATCAGGATGTATAACTAGGGGATAAGTGTGGAACTCTCACATCACCTCCTCCTACATCGTGACTAGAGCCTCCGTCCATCCCCGTAGAAAGATGACATGATTACCTCTTTCAGAATATCCATCTAGTGAGTCCCTCATGGATATCTAGTCACATAAGACCTCACAATCGATGTCTCTAGACTGGGACTCTCTCACACACTCGAGAAGTGGGGGAGTCAACACCATCAACTGTAGAAAAGTGGTACTCTCTTTCTCTACCAGGGTTAGCTACAGGGAGGCCAACTATTCTGAATCCTCCTACACCAAGAGAGTCTAGGACTTCCTACTAAGGTAATATGCTACTATGTTTCCCTTTCCCTAAGTATAGATTATTTTGAATTCACAGTCCCACAAGAAATCTAACCATTACTACTGTATCAGGTTCAAGTCTCTCTGCAAGAATACGTACCTAAGATTATGATGGTCCAAGTAAACCAAAATGCACTCCCCTAAGAGATAGTGCATCCACATCCTTAGGGAGAAGACTATATCTACTAGATCTAAGTCTTGAGTCATGTAGTTTTTCTCATGGGTTCTCAACTGCCTTAATTCATATGCAATAATTACCTGTCGCTGCATTAACACGCAGTCATACCCATATTCTGAGGCATCACAATACACTATTAATTCAACACCATCCTCTGGTAGTCTTAATGTATGAGAATTAATAACCCTCATCCTCAACTCCTTGAAGTCCCTCTAGAACTGCTCAGTCCAGGTAAACGGTCGGCCTCTCCATGTTAGGGCGGTCAAAGGAGCCTCAATTCTGAAGAATTCTACCACAAGCTTCATGTAGTACCCCACCAAGATAAGAAAGATATGCACCTATGAAACGCTCTTGGGTGGCTCCCAAGAAATAACTACATCAATCACCACTAATTACATGACTAAACCATGCTGAAAAATGACATGCCCTAGAAAGTGAACCTCATGAATCCAAAACTGGAACTTTGAGAGCTTCCATAAAGCAGGTTCCCATCCTCAAGTGATCTGCATGTTCCTCCCATGAAATAAATTAGATGAGTATTTTATCATTGAAGATGGTCACAAACTGGTCCAAGTATGGCTGGAAGACTTGGTTCATCATATCCATAAACACGATGTGGACATTTTTCACTCCAAAGGGCATCACCAGGAACTCATAGTGTCCGTAGTAAATGCCATATTTGGAATATTAGGCTCAAGAACCTTGAACTGGTGGTAGTATGACCAAGGATTGATCTTTGAGAACCATCACATGCCTCACAACCGGTCAAAGAGGTCATCAATAATTAGTAAGGGGTACTTTTTCTTTATCGTGACCTAGTTCAGGTGGCAATAATCCATGAAACGATACAAGATCTCATCTATCTTTTTCTCGAACAACACTAGAGCTGCCTAGGGGGACACACTGGGTGTCATGAAACCCTTCTCTCAAAGGTCCTCCAACTACAACCGTAGCTCCCAAAGCTCGGTAGGGGCCATCCGATATGCCACAGAAGATATCAGAGTAGTCTCAGGATATAAGTCAATACAAAAATCCATCTCCCACCTTAGAGGTAGTCTTGAAACATCCTTAGGGAAGATGTCCATATAATCATCCACAACTAAAAGAGTTTAGATGCCTGAATATCCTGTTGCACCTAGGGATATACTCTCTAACTAATGAGTGATGGTTTTCATCCACCTACATATAGAACCCAATTATCCTTCCATGAGTTATCTCTCACCCATAAATAATAATCTCATCCCATTAGTGTGTAGGCATTTGAATCATTTGCGGTGATAATCAATTTGGGTTTATACCATGGATAAACAATCAATACACTAGATGAGATCATAGGGTTCCATCGTGAGTACCAAAATGTCCCACATGAACCTATTTACACTAAGAGATAACTCACAATTCCGATAGATAAAAGATGCAGAAGAATCATTCCCTATAGGAACTGAAAGATGAAGTTGATGGGCTATCACCTCAACTGAGATATCCAGATCTCACACTTAGAGTATATAGGTGAAGAAATGATTGGAACCTATGTCTAATATCACTAAGGAAAGAGTAAAATAAAATGAGATTGTATCTCTAAATACCCCGTGCACTGTGGGTTCATAAGCATCCAAAGCCTAAAGCTATCTGTGGCCCCAACCGCAATCTCCCTAATCCTGATGTGGGATTCCTGGTGGTGGTGGTGGAAGGATATCATAGCATCATCCTCCTCCCATAGTTCCTCCCACTCTTCCATATAAACATCCCTAGGGACCACCCTGCCCTCTCCTGGGAGATCCCTAATCATGATGTTGCCTTGTCGTGGTAGTCTGTCAGCAATCATCCTGAACTCCTCAACATGTATGGTCAGGAAATAACACACTATGTGACCTCACCTATCACAAACATAACAACAAACCTCTCTATTCTACCCTAGTACTTTTCACTATCTATGTACCGCACGACCGCATGCTTGAGTTTGATTGTGAAAGGATATCCTACATTGAGATCCCATTGATTGGAGCCTTCTAGATATTTCAGAAAACTTAGCAATGTGACACCAACATCTTGCTATAGCTATATAGCATCCCTCTAAAAAAATATCTCTATCACTAGTTCCTAATCTAGCACCCCAACATAGGTGAGGATGCACAGAGGCACCACGCTAGCACGAATATCTCTGTGGAGTCCCTGATTAAACTTTCATGCTTATAACTAGCCATCATAGATCATTTTAAGGGAGTTCTGAGTAAGGTCTATGAACTTAGTTTCATACATAGCCACCATCATCCCTCTATTTTATAGCTCCAGAATCTCTTGAATCCAAACTGAGCACAAATAGGAGGGGTAGTACTCCTAACAAAATACCTGATGGAAGTCAGACCACAAGAGTGTTGACTCATCGTGAAACTATGCAACAAAAATACACCATCGCCTAGATAATATATGAAAAATTATAGATGCCAACATAAACAATTGATCCATTAGTTTCCAAATAAACCTAAAGATACAGACCACCGACTCTAGACAATCCTCTATGCCTGGGGATCTGGATCACTGTATAACCTCAATAGCCTCTAGAACTGAAACTTATGGAACATGCTAAGCCTGCATGCATCCTTATCCTTCTCTTATAGGATTATCTTCCAATAAAAAGGTGGTGGTACTGCTAACTATCCACATAGAAGAATAATGTCATAGGATGGACCCTAAACTAAGTCCTCATTGATCATCAGATTGTCTTCATGATCCAGAACTGATATCCTGGATGTATGTCATCATGAAGGCATCTAGAAATTTAATTAAGATGTACCATAGTCAGATGAGTATATATATATATAAACAATGGGGAGTTGACTCAAGAAGGAAAATCAAAGACACAATCCTATATGATCTATGTACCATTGATCCCTACAACCAATGTCTCAGTATACCGTGTCAACAAAATGGTATTCAAGGTCCTAGTGAAAGGATATGTTGGATGCCCGTAACATCACTAGATTCCATAGTCTAATAGACATACTCAAGACACTCTAATATCGTTTTAATAATCCAAAATAAATCCTTATAAGGGTACTAATCTAAACACCATCCCAAGGATCAAACCGCCTCTTATACCAATATGTCATGGACCGATCAAAGTCGGGGCTAGGTCCACAACTATGCCGAGCCCACCTTCATAGGCCAAGGACTGGAGACCAATGATAAAGGAATAACTAACATATGGAGGACTTTTCCTAAGTACCTACACACACATATCCATCTCAACAAATAAGTTCATAGGGAGTAAAAGTAAAAAAAGAAAAACACTAGGGGAACAACCATGCATGTAAACCTCTAGACAATATAAGAGTACAATAGTGTAAAATGAAAAGTAATGGAGAAAAATACATGAACAACCAGAAATATGTCCCAACCTAAAAAAAGTAGAAAGTAAAATACTGAGAGATCCCATATCCTAATCTCTATGACATGACCACCATATGCGGTCCAAATTACCAGGTATCCCTAAGCTCTTATGTAGTCACTTTTGACCTATCCATTATTTTCATAAGATATGATATGTGCGGGAAAAACCCATGCAGGGGTGAGTATATACATACCCAGTATGAAAACCTAAAAGTTGAAAGGGGATAAGTAATAGAGACAATAGGAACATAAAGAAAAAAGATAGTAAACATGATGTAGATCAACCCAAATAAGAGAAAAAATAACCTTGTCCAAGCACAATGGGGTTCAACATGGTGAGTAGATGATCTAAACATCAAGTCTTTTCTACCCATAACAGGAGAGTAAACTCATCTAACCATGATAATATAAACACCAAAAATACATGGTATACCCCACACATCTTCGTATCTCATATAAAGAGAGTAACTAAATCCAAATTTATAGATACATAAGTATATATACATGCTTAGTAAAAAGAAACCCAAATTATAGAGAAAGGGTATCTCCATCGTCCAACTCAACCTAGGAAGAAGAGTCACCAATAGTTCCAAAAGTCCATCAATGATACCCAACATCTCACACGTCATCCCAAAAGTAATTGTCCAAGTCAAGTTATGCCTCATCACTGGGCTACAAAGTCGAGGGGCCACAATCATTAGGTAGAGGACCCATGCCCCGATACAATAAGAGGGTTCTACTCTGATAGTAGTTGGAGGATCCATGCCCAGCCCAACATGAGTGTTACACTCCAGTCGTCGAGGACCCATTTCTAGCATAGTTGGAGGGTTCCACTCAGAAGTATGTAGAGTAATGGCATCCCACCTTTTTATTACATAACTTTTCATTACATTTTACAAACAGAGGATCTTTAAAGTCTAGTGACTTGGAAATCAGGAAAAAAAATACATTAAAACATAAAACATTCTTATAATACACTTATAAGGCTTCTTCATAAGTTATTACTAAGTAAAAAAAATAATTCATCACATAACCTGTAGACATACATCAAAGGAAAGGGTGAGAAGAGGACTTAGTAAGGAAAACAAGTGCAACACTTGACATGTGATCTTGAGCAATATTAACAAGAACATGAAAAAAATCATAAAGACATGAGAAATGGAAGAAAATTAATATAATGATAAAAATAAAATGAATAATAACTTGAATATGTGGCTAAAACATTTCATTTATATATTCATGAACATATCACCAAGGTTCATCCCCAAGGTGTCATAAAAGTTACCAAGGTTATTCACCAAGGTATCCTGAAACTTTTCATCTCACAAGATTAATTCTTTACGCAATGCATTGGAGCGATATTAGGGTGCACCATTAATATGTATTTATTTTCATGTGAGCCACATAGATCATAATCATAAATTTCATAAATAACCCAAATAAAGTAAAAAAAATGGGTTTCACTTCAAAAATCGTGACATTTTAAAAGTTCTTAAAAATTAGACCATTATGTCATTTATAACCCATGGAAAGAGACTGAGGGTTATATGTATGTCAATTACAGAATTAAATATATATATTTTTTATATTTATGAACACCCATAGAAATGAAATAGGTCTGGGTATTCATATAAATAAAACAAGATAATTTCTTGAGAGAAAGAGAGAGAAATTTTGAGATGAAAATTCTACCGCATAATGGCTACATAACATCCTTTTAGAAAACATTAAAAAGAGAGGGGAAAAGGGTCACCCACTCATAAATAACTCATAGTACAGTATGGGTATAAAATAAAAATAAATAAGATCATAATATGGATATTTGAAGGAAATACCATATGAAAATGAAACTCGAAGGAAAAGAGAAGACATGATTTCTTTTACGAAAATTCGGCAGCCTAATGGTGTCACTTAAATATTCAAAAAATAATTTGATGAGAGCAGAAAGGGTATCTAATTATTTGGAAATTAAATGGACAGTAGTAAAGATATAAAATATAAATCCCCCACATAATAAAATGGAACTGTAAGACATAACATAAAGGAAATCATGACTAAAAAGAGGAGGGTGAAAGGTTCCCTTACCTTGAAGAGTATCATCGAAAGCTTGAAGGTCGGGACCTTGGGAGGATTGAGGGAACATTTGGAGGACTCATTGGGATGTAAAAATACTAGAACTTCGTTGAGGAGGATTTTGTAATGAAATGAATGAGGGAATGGTTTGGTATTTATAGGAAAAGTGAGGGAATATATTATTAATTTTCAAGGGACACCTCATCGGTGGTATTGGAAAAACCATGGGCTTTCCCATAGTATTTTCCAATGGTATTGGACACTTGGGACACCTCATAGCTTATATTACTATTCATAAGTCGACCAGAATTATTACATCATTATTACATCATTATTACATGATTAATGATGTCATTAAACACCTGAAACTCAAAACTGTATTTTTACTATTCACTGAAAATTCAACTATTTTAGAAAAATCCCAAAAATTCACCCTAACCTAATATTGATGCTCTGAATTCAAAAATGAAATCCATTTTATGAAAATAATTTTCTAAATATTTTTAATTTAATTAAAAAAAACTCATTATTTATTCCACAAATACAACTTTAAAAATATAACTCATTTTGTAAAACCTTAATAAAGTAATAATGGTCCCATAAAATTATCGTATAACCATAAGATAATAAAGTAACAATTTATGATTAAATTTTATGAAAATAAATTTCCATTTTAAATTATTAAATTAATTATAAAATTGTAAATAAAATATTTATGATATACAAAAATACCAAAACTTAAACTATGACCACTTTTTCACTTTTAAGATGTATAAAATGTATTTATACATTCATGGGTAAAGTTTTTATTTTTTTGGTCGATTTACTATTCATTACTGTTCATATGGGTATGTTACTATTCATACTTTACTATTCACTAAAAAATTAAGTTGAACTTATTAGACTCTAAATTTCCTTTTGAACACAACTGTAGAAGACCATTTTTTAAAAATATATTCACATTATTAATTATTTAAAGAATACAAAAATATTTAAAATACCCATTTTTTCCAAAATTCATCAATAAAATGGAACTTCTATAAATTCATCCTATATTTATCCGAACAATTGAGATTCACAAATTTTACCATAATGAGAAGTAAAAATTTTATTTATACAAAAGGATTACAGAAAGTAACTAAGGCTTCGTTACATAGCCCCTTATAACACCTACATAGGACCTAAGTGTAAGGTGTGCTATGATGATAAAATCTTAGGGTGGCTCAGACAACATTGACCGAGTGGTGATTTCTATCAGCTTGAACTTCTCCCTTAGGTGATTCCATTCAAGCTTCACATGTTGAAGTTTGGATTGGGCTTGGTCCAGAGCAAATCCCAGTGATGCTACCTCCTTCCCAAGCTCCAACAGATGAGTTGCATATGGCCCGAGTCTACTGGATGATGCCATCGACTCTTCTTTCTATAATAATTAACCAAGATCACTTGTATTTATAAGAAATAATCACAACATTAAGTGTTTAGTTTCTAACGGTTATATTTACCAACAGTCATATAATAGTTGAAACCCAATGGTATCACTTCATTAATTAAAGGATATGGTTTTTTGGAGTATAAAGTGAAATAACACACAAATTTAGGAAACAAAAATTATTCAAATGTTCGGGTCATTACAAGAGGGCCCATGCCCTATGCTGATAGGAGGGATCCACTCTAAAAGTCATTAAAGACCCATGCCCATCCCATCTAGAGGGTTACACTCTAAGAGTCAATGGAGGACCCATTTCGTGACCAACAAGAGGGTTTTAATCTGGTGGTAGAGGACCCATGCCCAACCTAACTAGAGGGTTCCACTCTAGGAGTCGGTAGAGGAACTATGCCCAACCCAGCTGGAGGGTTTCACTCTAGAAGACATCGAGGAACCATCCTCAACCCAGCTGGAGGGTTCCACTTGGGGTGTCTCTGGTGATCCTACGTGATCATTACCATCGTCGAGCATCGCTTAACCAAGATTCATGCCCAGAACATTCCACATCATATCCCAAAAACCAAAACCAATGGAATCATCGTCTTCTATGTGAAAAAACAAGGATAGGATACTTGTGGGCCAAAATCTGAGCCCAAATGAAGGATATACGAAAGGTTGGAGTTCCTCAAAATAATCCAAGGGGTACATGACATGTAGGGGACCCACACATTGTGTGGTCCCACTCTTCGGCCTAGTCGTGTCCCTAGATGTACATGTATCTCCAACTGTGTAGGGTTACATGGCATGTGAGGGTTATACACGGTGTACCAATTCCACCTGGGTTCTCACCCGTGTGATTGGTCATGTTCGTGTATCCAAGCTGTGTCCCTGTACTTTAGTACACAATGTGCCTCTCCACATGGGGTGCTGCTTGTGTGACCTGGCCGTGTGATCCTCCACATGACTCGTCCACATAGGAAAGGGGGTACATTACATTTAGAGAGTATACATGGAATGTCATTCTTATGAATTCTTGAAACCTTAGTCGCTATAGACAAGGGAATACATGTCATGTGTTCATCACGATACACGACATGTAGTTGGGATTTTTCCAGATTCTCAGATCTTCTCACTATGCCTCAAATACAACCATTCTTCTTTGATCCTAGATTTTTTTTAATCCCATGATTTTTGGATCTAGTGTCAACTGATAGATTTTGACCCTCCGATGGTCAAAAACTCAAATCCAGTTTGATTCTATACAAACCCATATGCACCGTACACTTCAGATTCTTCTACCTTCAATGATTCGGCCACCAATCATTGAAACAATCTTCCACAACCTGTATATATCCCAGATTTGTCCTTGATTCATCAATTCATCCCTCATATGTGATTCCTTCACAATTATTTGGGTTTGATTGGGCTCAGTACCGCCCGACAACATCGAACTGAGACCGTAGGGTCCTACCAATGAAGAACATGAAGCAATTGAGTTGAAAAGGCACAAGAAAAATAGATTAACCATCATTGTCCAAGATTTATTGGACAAAAACCAAGAAATGGGATATTCAGGTTAGAAAAAAAGAATAACCAATTTAAATTTTAGTTCATGGGCATAGGAAAAGGCCACAATTAGCTCAGATCCAAGAAATGGATCGATCCGCTCAATCAATTTAATCAAAATGGGTGTAATCCAAAAATTGATGATTCTTACCTGGATATTAGATCATTATTCATCAAAGAACACACTCATAAATTATTAAATGAATTCATTGCATTTTTTGCATCCCAATCTACTCAAATCCATAGTTTCGTCATAGTTTGAGGCGATTCACTAATGAAAAGAGGAAGAAGAAGCTCTCGATGATCCTAGGATTATATGGATAACCCTAGAAAAATATTCATGGAAGTATACTTATAGATATTTCATTTAGGTCAAATAAATAAATTAATTAATTTAATTAACTAATTTATCCACTGAACGTACCACCAATGGGTGAGATATTTGTATGCCCATGCCGACTTATTTTATGTAGTACCTAGGGTAAAAATCAGGTTATAGACTCAATTGTAGTCTTAGATTTCTGATCTGATAGTCTGTTTAAGAGTTATCCAATTTTCTTTAAGGACTACACTTTCTTAATAAAAAATATATTTAATATTTTTATAAAATTAATTACAGGAAAACTGAGACTCAAAATCACACATCGTCTCAGTTCTTAGCTCTGGAAATATATTTAGAAATATTTCAAAGTCTTATAAGAAAAAAACTGAGTCTCTATAACCATCACTCCTGGTATCTCTCTAAACATGGATTACAAGTGTTTGAGCATGACATATCAGTTCTTTTCATTCCATTTATCAAATATATTAGGTATCTCATGCCACAATTCATATAGGTAAGTATATAAAACATGTAATAAATATGTCCCTATCAAGAACAATTCACGTCATGATATATACCTATGTTCCTATCATGATTCATGTGTACTCATCTCATGCCATACCGGTCCACAAGTAGAAATATCAAGAAACAATAACATCACACAACACGTGAATCAACCAAGGTGAAATAACATCAACTATAACAAGTGAATAACATAAACAACAATCACATCCTTGGGAACTCGGATTTTCCCCAATACATGGGTTAGATACTCCCTTGCACAAGCTCATTACTAAGTCCCAACACAACCTAATATCCTCTCTACCTTCCCCAAATAGTAAAGCAATCGAAAATAAAAACTTACTGCTCTGATACCACTTTGTGACGTCCCTCGATCGAGAACTCTCTCACATGACCAAATCAAGTTGATTACAAGACCTCAAGCGCACCTCCCCGTATGCCAGAGGCTTCAGAATAACAATGAGGGTGTGATATGTATAGTGGGGAGACTATACCCCCATTATAGCGTAAAATATAGAATAATAGTCCAAAATAAAAAAATATCAAAGTAACATAAACATAGCAGAAAAAACATTTCATATAACTGGAAATCAAAAAGAAAGAAAAAAATAATCCAAATAATAAACTATGTAATGATAGGATGAGATGTATCTAAATGTCAAACTGAAAACAATACAAATAAATAAATCAACTAGCATAAAATAATCCCAAAATACTCTTGTCACAAACCCAATTTCAGACCCATCTCCAAACTCTATCCCATTCAACAAGAAATAAATCAGCCACAAGGTCCCTTGCCCTTGTCCAAACCAATATCCATGTAATCTGCTTAGGTACCAAATGATGACCCAAATATGATGTGAGTATAACTTAGTAGGTCAACACCACCATGTCTAAATATAACCAGTTTGATAATTAGTGAACATAAAAATGTGATAAACAGGTGTATTAATTAACTAATTAATACAAATACATAAATTAACCCACTTCAGAACCATGTCAGAATGTCTTTGATAATATAACACAACCATGCCAACCAAAAACCATATATCCATGGTAAAATCACACCAATAACCATACACATGGCATAATCACACAAATCTGGGTCAATCCCACTATATAAGAATTTTAGCATGAGACTGGGTAGAGCCCGCTCAATATAATCATTATAGCATGAGACTACGCAAAACCCGCTCAATATAAGCCTTACGACATGGGAATAGGCAAATCCCACTCAATATAATCATTACAACATGATATTGGATAGAGACCAATCAATATTATAATTACAACATGAGACTGGGTAGAGCCTACTCAATATAATCACTACAACACAGGACTAGGAAAATTATGCTCAATATAATTATTTCAACATGTCAACACAACAAGTCATAATAGCAAGGATATCACAATATCATATCGTAAACCTCAATGGTTAATTATGTAAATTACCATTTATCTTTCCAATTAAATTTTCATTTATATATAAAATGATCAACAATCCCATCAATATGTAATAATACATTACCCAAGGATTCTATATTAAGAAATCACCTAAAGTCTCATTTCATTCTAAACACACTTTAATCTATAAGACAATTCAATTTTAATCAAGGGTTTTCTGACCCAATGGATAGCCAAAAGTCAGGTCACAATCAATTAGATCCAAAAGTGTTCCAAGTAATAATACAATCCACTATATAAATCAATTAATTCCAATGTTATGTTGGAAAAATCGCAATATTTCACATATTTGAAAATTATCAAACTATAGGGTTAAGGTTTAGACCCCTACATTTTTCTGATGATCAACACAACACTTCCATGACAAATGCCAAAAAGGATGAAGGTGCAACAAATCAAAAGAAGAACCTAGATCAAACCATGTCAAGATCAACATGGTTCTACAACAGATATCAAAATAAAACACCTCTTAAAAGGAAGAACGAATAAAGGGGAAGAAGACCAAAGAAAAGAGATCTACCAAGGATCAAACACCAAACCACGAAGTTTGACGGTGATGAAATCACCTTCGAATCACTAGGAGTTTCCTAGGGATTGAGAGGAGGGGATTCAATGAAGGAATGAAAAATAAATCATCCACACTTCCACTTAAAACCACTACTTGCAATAAATACACAACATGTAATCCAATTACACATCATGTATTTATTTTTAATGGGATATGCCGAAAAACCCATCATATCAAATAAATATTTAACCCAATCGACATTTTCATGATGTGAATTAGGTTCATGATGTGTAACCACTTCATGACATGAACCGGTTCATGACATGTGGTTGGAAATAGTTACATGTTGTGTAACATGTACACGACGCGTAAATGCTCTACATACAATTTTTAGCACATTTTCAACATAAGGACCAAAACCACCTCTAAATCCTTCCAAAACATAATAAAACCCTCATAAACCTATATAAAATGTTAATAACAGGACTCTATTAATTCAAAAAACATACATACATGAACTTTAAGTCATTTTTCCCAACAAAGGATCTTCATATTCGAACAAGAATCCACCACCAAGGTCCAACAAAAATCTCAAAGAGGGACATACCTTGAAAAAGATGGGATCTTACATATATAATACCCGAAATTGGATCCTTGGTTCCCGAATATATAATTTCTTCTATATAAGCTATAAAAAATATCTTATTACCACTTTTTTGAGTCATAAATATCATTTATATTTTTATCACTTATAATATAATAAATATAGTACGTGAAAAAAATGAGCCATTAACTTAACTAGATATTCCCACAAATATTAAATGAACGTTGAATATTAAAATAATATTTGTTTGTATAATATTTTACCTATGTTTACTTTAATACTGGTAAAAACATTTAATAAATTAATTCAATCTAATTATTATTTACTCGAATAATAATGAATTTATTTATTTGTTGGTGATCATTTATCCTCTGACATATCTCGAACCCCGTGGTGGGGCCCACCATGTCCAATACACTTATTCATAAAAATAGGGATGAATATTGAATATGCTATTGTGTGTGACCCTCTATACCCTTATCTTGATAATAATGAATAGTATTAATAGACCAGAAATGGATTCTAGTAACCCATCAAGGCCCTAAAAGAGATAAGAAATAGTCATAGGAATGACAACCTTCCTATGAACACATGTCATGTAATATAATCTCTTTGTCTCTTGATATCTCATAAAGTAGGATACACTCTTGTGTCATTGTAAATACTTCATTTATTATTTATTGAACTAACTGAATAGACTTACCTTCTTCTATCATGACCATGGATTTAATAAAGGTACCACCATCCTGATTAATTAGGCCCAAGATATCACTTCCTTTCAGAAGTGAAAAATTATATCTTGATTATTCAATCAATTTCATACTACCAATGAGGCACTCAATGCAAGTTTCCTTACTATGACCTTTGTAATGAACTAGCCCAGTTTGACTTAACACGTCACCTGGTCTGGCCTACCATATGGCCTCAAGCATGCCTCCTTGAATGCTAGAGGCTACCAACCAATGATTAGGGTCTAAAAGGTGTAGTGGGGAGACTATACCCTCTGGTCAATGTGAAATAATAGTGGAAAATAACCAAAATCATACACAAGAATCAACATAAGAGCATTCATAATAAATAAAATGAAACAAATCATGTTATAATAAATGAAATGTAGTATATTGTTATACAAACTCAAATCATACAAAACATACCACATCTGGTCGCCCACTGGGCCGACCACATATAAAAAATAAAAAAAATGAAAATAAATACAGAAGGATCTACTATCAACACTAAGATAAACTACATAACCAGTCTCAATGACACTTGAGCTTCACCAACCTGATCATGAGACTCCATACAAGTGACTCCTCTCGATCAAACAAAAATGGGCCTCGAACCCATCCATTATGAAACCTATGCTCCAACTTGAAAGTAGGAACCAGACCTGTATGCACACCGAGGTGAACATACAAGGGGTGAGAAATGAATCTTAGTAGGCCACCCCCAATAGTGAACCTATAATATGCTATCATAAAAAGTGTATGCACATGTGATATTCCCAATCTAGCTGAAAAATAATAGTAGATAGAATAAAAGAAACAACTGCATAAAAAAGGGTCATAAAACACAAGGAAAACAACTAACCACAAGTTCTAGTCTGATACTCACAGTAAATCTACCCCCACTCTGGCCCCTACCATAGGATTTAAAACATGTGGTTCACCCATACACATGAAAATCGGTGTATCCTTTATATCTACATAGAATATAAAAGGAATCTAAATGAAACATACATGAATTTTGGACCCTAGGTTGTAACTATAGGTATCCACACAACAAAGTGCGTCTTTCAGGTACTATGACTCTATTGAAAGAATCAAAAATGGTGATAGAACCTCCCCTATAGGCACCAGATATCCTCCATGTCCTAGAAGTTCTTTAGAATGAATTGGTCTCCACCATATGGACCCAATAGACACACTACCCTATGGGATTCATCTACATGGACCTAACGAATGTACTTCCATATGGGATCCATACACAAGGTTGGGAGTGAAATAACATACAAAACAAATAAATCCACACCCTAGCCATGGATAACCCTCAATATAGGGGTAGTTCTCTTATCCAGATCATCCATTAGCCCCTAATACCATCTAACCACAACAAACCACAAATGAAGGAGATAACTAGATCAAAACTTTTGGCCAACATCTGATCCAAAAATATCTTAAGGGTCTCCTCCTAATACCACACTCTTGTGAATAAACTACCTCAAACATCACATCCAAAGGACAATTAAATGTAGGATAATCCAATGTTGAACCCACCATCCAAATAGATGAACTAATAGTGATGATCCACCCTCAACCAACAAAGAATAATACATTTCTCAACACCCTGAATCTTAGAATCCAATAAAACAACCACCACATGCTCTCCATGACCCCTCAAGGATAAAAAAAAACTTGGGGATCACACAGTTCTTGAGGCTACAACATAAAGCAACATCCAACTAGGGAATCCCCTACTACACCCAAGCTCTCGGGCCACACCCGAAGAAACATCATAAACCAGCCTAACATCCAAAAAAAGAGTAGGAAACCTTATAATGTGTTCCTATAGATCATCCAAAATCATAGGACACACCCATTATAGAAAAATACCAAATGGCCCTCAGTAGCCTCCAAAAAATCCTCAATGAACAATGCACCCAAAGGGTCATCCAAATACATAATCCCACCAATATGGGAATTTAAAATGGTCCTCATGACCATCTCAAAATTAGGAGACCCTCCAAAAGGGTTCCTCAACACAATCCAAAACAAAACATGCCATATAAGCATTCTCAACAGCCAAATATGAAAACCACTAATCACTCTATCAGAAACCTACCCGCTAGGTCATCCTTGAGAGTCCTTTAGACTTAAATCAATAGCATAATGACACCCAACCATAACCACTATCCAAAGGCATGAACTTTTCCCAAATGATCTAATTTATTTGGTCCTCAAACCTAAGAGCTAAACCTCAATAGATCTAACCTCGAGCAACTATTCCCACAATGTAGGGAAAACCCAAGATCTCCTCAAAGATAGAACATGGTCCCCATTTCATAATCTTTACAAAGGAAACTCAAATAGATCACCATAGAATACTCAATCAAGACTGATCACCTATCTCTAAACCCTCACTCGAGCATCAAAGCTCACAACCCAAACCCCTAGAAGATTCTGAAACCAAACTTCAAGGAAATACTCTTACTGACTCTCATAGTCCAAAAAACCATCTAGAAAACCTCTAAACACTGAGAGGATTCCACCATTATGATCCATGAAGAAAACAAATATGAATGGGCTACTCATAAGTCCAATTCTGACATTAGGGAGAAAACAAGCCAAGGTAGAAAAAAGTACATGGTGAGTAACTTAGGTGCACAGTGTGTATCACAAAAGTCCTCCCTGGCCATGCGCCACATGCCACTCAACGTGTAATTTTATAAAGTACATAGAATTTCATCCATGTACATGATGTGTACCACAATGTGGGTACCTGTTAATGTACCCTAGCCCCAATCGGCATGTAAAATGCTAGAACACTCTACGTGTAACTCCATATGGGTACCCTACCATGTACATGTCCATTTACTACACTTGGGCGTGTATTCCTATATGGAGTGCACCCTACATAGGGACTGTCTGTGTACCCTACACGTCCATGTACCCCCACATGGGATGTCTGGATGAGTACTCGACCACGCCCCATAAGCCAACTAAATGGTGTGTTCCCCTAGTACATGACATGTATTCACCAAAAAATAATCTTCCCTAAATATTAATAACACACAACATGTGTTCTATGAACCACACACCATGTACATGGATTTACCTAAATAAGAATCCCCTAAAATGGCCCAAAATACATGATTCCCCCATGAAAACCATAGATTAACCCACTAGGGGTCCCCAAAAACCAAAAACTGGATTTAAAACTTTAAAAAATATAAACCATGAGGATTTGTGTCAAAAAACATAAAATAACCTGACCTTCAAGAAGAAACTGTAGATGCTTCAGTCTGATCCATGATCTGCAGCTGTCGCACGATGATCCATCGTGACTCAAGCTCCATAGTGGTGTCTCCTCCTCTAACTATCCCTATATTCTCTTCTTATACCTCTCTCATAAAAATACAAAAAAATGGGAGAGACCATGGGGAATGTTAGAATATCTAGGGGAATAAAGGAAAAGAATAAAAATGAAAAATGAAAAAGGAGAAAAGAAAAAGAAAAAGAAAAAGAGAAGAAAATGGGCATGTGCATAATATTGGTGCCAAACATAAGATTATGCCTCTCATAAGAAAAAACCCCCATTCTAGACTCAATTTTGGAGATTAAATATCAATCCAATACTTTATTTAAAATACATGACTGAACAAACATGTATGAATAAATTTATATTCAATTAATTTAATATTAAATATTCCATGAAAATTCAAATGACTTATATTTCCACCAAACTTATATCTTAGGGTAAACTCTCTATTATAGGACCAATAGAGTGTTCATAAAAATTATATCAGATCATATTACAATAGAAGTGACCATTTTTACCCTGATCACACTCAATAACAAAAAGGTTCAAATTTACTATGATTTTCACAACCCTTGATGATGTAGATCATCACAACCTCAATACCATAGTTTTTTCCTTGCATAAAAGTATGTGATAAAATATTATAAAATGATAATAATCTCAATTCAAGAGACCATTACACGTGTTTGAATATAGGAACACCCAATAACGCCTCAAACATGTGGTGTTCCTATTGGAAGGTCAGTCCTCATGATCTCATCTACTCAAGATCTCTAAGTGTGAACTTCATAAGAATAAATCTCAATGCTTGTGATCCCCCAACACCTAATAGTCACGCATTATCTATGTTCTTTCAGCATGGTGTTTCTAAACCATAATACATATATTTAATATTAATGTCATAGTATCTTGAAATTCTCATTATAGTCTAGGAACTACCATAACCTATTGATATGAAAAAAATTTAAGTAAATTACCATATAAATAGTGGATGTAGAAATATCAACACTATTATGATAAGTGTACTTTATGAATAACTCATTGTATACATGATATGAAAATCAAAAATTAATGATTAAGTGGGGTCAAGGGCGCTCACTATTACAACACTCCCACTTATACTAGATCCAACTTGCTAACTATCTTGTTATCTCTCACATGATAAGACCATGTTGCTACTTAGTTATAGATTTAGTTATTGGTCCCTCCATGTCTCCTCTACATGGATACTCTACTATCTATGACTTTACATCCTTGAGTAAGTCCCCTTAAGAGATGATATCCCCAAGTATATTCCTTTTATCCACTGTCAAAACTTGACATATTGGATAATACCAGTAATAGGATTATCAAAATCTATATTATGATAAAAATTTACTTACTAGGAGTGATTCCAAAAACTGGAACAAATCATTGTGTATTATACACTGCTTCTTTAGCTGCCTCAGAAGCTACAAGGCACTCAGTATTTATAGATATGTTTACCACAATCTTAAATGAGATTCTCCCACCCATTAACTTATCCTAACTATGATATTATATCATGTTGATCTAAAGGAATACTTTTCATGAACTAACCTCGATTGAACCTGAATCAGTCACCTGAGATGACCCGCAACAAGGCCTGAGAGGCATTACTAATCCTCCTGACTTGGAAACTAATTTTGATCATAAAAATAAAAAAATTGGGAATGATTTATCATAATAAAAAGTAAAAAATTCAAATATAAATGGAAAAATAAAAATAAAAACTAGTAGTGGAAAGAAAATAAAGCCGCACATACCTCCATGTGACCTTATGGGTCACCACCGACCTCAAAAAAAAACATCTCCCATAGAGACCAAATCTGAGTAATAAGTAACACCAAATATATAAAGAAGGATAAATCTATAAGCATGAATATTAAAACTCAATAGGCATGCCCAAAAATTATATTCCAATTTTAATTTCCTTTAAATCAAAGATCCATCAATTTCAAGTTTGAAATAGAAAATATTAACATAGTTTGTTCACACATTTTCTCTTAAAATAAAATCATGATATATTTTCCTTTTTATTTAAAAACCATTTATTTTCCAAGAATAAGGCCTTATCATTTAAAGAAAGAAGAGGTAGTGTGGAAATGATGATTTTTTAACTTAAAAAGGGAAAAGGAAAGCGTACAACATTTTCAAAAAAATTTCTACAAACATTTGAAAACCAAAAATCCACTTTTTTAAGAAGGGACATCACACAAGGAAGCAAGAACAACAATCACACAACAAGGGAAATGGAAAATAGAACACGGGAGTAACTAACCAAATAAGGCACCTCAATTATCTACTGCAAACAACTAAATTCCAAAGTACATGGGAGAACCTAAGAGCTTAGTGGATAATATAGAACATACTAAAACCTGACTCATTCCATAGGCATGCCTCACCTGATGACAACAATTATCCCACACGTTCGGTATAACCCTTCCTGGACTAACTGAGGGGCATAATCCCAAAGCAGAGAAAGGTCCATACTAATGGTCACTTGGCAGTGCAGAATCTAAACTAGTGGGGAAACCATTCTTATAAAATTCGCTATTTATTCCAGGTTCCCATGTCATGTCTAAAGAGGGGGTGTTCCAAAAAAATCAAACATGCAACCAACCATGTATATATATAGCACAAGCACATACACAAGAACCAACCCCTGAATCACTCCATATAGAAATCCCTTAACTTTTAACCATTAGATCACAAGGGAGTCTCATAATAATGACCTCACATACCATTCAACATAACCAAGGAAAGAGGATCATCCAAGGAGAGTTTTCAAAATAGTACCAACCTATTAAAGCGCCAAAAAATCCTCAAGTAATCTTGAGTAATCAACTATTTTCCAATAGATCAAACACACCACTTAGAATTCCATTTGAAAAACCAAAACACTATTTATAATCTACAAACCATTTATAAAATCCATCTATGCATTAAAAAAAACATAGTGAATGAAGTTAAATAGATAAATTTCATGAAGTTCCACACTCATTTCACATCAAAAAATTTCTATAAAAATCATACATCACTATTTAGAAGTCAAACGAGGAGCGGAATGCAAACAATTAATGTTTCTTAAATTTAAAGGCCAAATGAAGAAAAACCTACCTCAAACATGTCACTTTTTGACAACAACCACTTGAATCTTCCATTTTTTCCCGCTTTCATGCATATTCAAACTTACTTATATGTAAGGACACCTAGCCCCTATGTATATATTTTCATGACCAAATATGTATAAGGGGATCCTTACATATATTCTCACACATGCATACACCCATTTTCCTTACAAACATATGCATTTTTCATATATATATATATATAAGCACACCTAGACCCAATATATATATTTATAACACTATGAGTGAATATATATATGGGGGAACTTATATTTGTATATTCCTACCTATGCATACATGTGCAAGTCACCTTTGACAACGATAACCCAAAACCACCGTAGCAAGGTCCAAAATACTCTATAAAAACACCAAAAACTCAAAACCACAAAACCCTTAAATTAAAATTAAGGAAAAGAATTAAAACAGAACAAAACATACCCTAAACCCATGGTGAACCCACTACCGTTGATGGAGGTGGATAGAATTGGTCTCAATATGACCAACGAATCCTAAACATCAAGAATGAATAAGGTAAAAACAAAAAAATGAGTTAGGGTTTTAACTAGGTGAGCATACTACACATAAGAGGAGTAAAACCACAAAATAGAGGTAGGATAAGGGATAGGAGAATAGAGGTAACTAACCAAATATGATCATACCCAAAACTGGGAGAAGAAGCAACCAAAAACAGAGGCAAGAGGGAAGGGAGGTGGTGTGCCAAAAGGGGGATGCTCACACAACCAAGAGGGGGGGGGGGGTCACGCAAAGGGTAAGGGGGAAACCCCTTTAAGGGTTTAATAAAAACCTAAATATAATAATAACAACAACATTTATTTTATTTTTATCATTATTAATTTCATTTTAATTTGTTTTATTTTACTTTTATTTTCCGTCTTTTTCTTTTTTTCCTTTTTTTGAACCAGGGAAGATCGCACAGTTTGGCCGCATGGTTTGTAAACTGTGCGCCAATCATACGATTGCCTCTACCATAAGAGGGATGGACCACATAGTTTACCTAGAGGGGGTTCATTCTCCTGTGCTGGTCCATGCATCATTGACAAAGATACCATCAAGGCTGCATGGTTTTCACTAGGTTGGCGTAAAATTTCTCTTATATGTACCCCAACTATGTACCTCCTCATGTTCACCTAGAAACTAACATTTTTTCTAAAAATACCCAGGAAATTTATAAAAAAATCAAGACAAAAAATAAATAAAATAATAAATAAATATCAGGTTGAGATGTGAAAATTCTCCCTACCATTAACACTTTTCCCCCCAGAAAGTCACCCAGTCTAAATGAGGAACAAGATTAAATTAAAACTAATAAAAGAACCTCCAAAATAAATATTTGATACCAAAATCAAATAATACCCCTAAACTAAACCATGTACTGAAGAAATACAACAACCCTAGTGTGATCTTTCAACTCTATAAGTCACACCCAACCAAATCTATAGAAATCCACAACAAAAGGAGAACCATGGCTGGTCTACCCACTATTTAAGAAACCGTAAATCACTATATCATTGAACCCCAACACGTGGGGGACCCAATAGAAGAAATTAAAGTTGAATATTAAACAAAACCACAAATCATAAGGTCCATAACACACAATCATCTCTGAAATGAGCACAACCAAAAACTAAAACCAATCTATAAAGAGACAACCTTTCATGGGTTAATTTCCATAAGGAACAACCACAAAACTTAAAAGAAATTGAGACCACAAATCCTTATTACAACCAAAGAGTAAATTTTAAAAATAAAGAAGGATACAATAAGGAAACTATGCCTATATGACTTTTAAAACAAAAAGGAACTTTCAGAGATGAAGAAGCTACAATAGAGAAAATTAAACTATCCCCATTACAACATTGGAGACAAAAGCTAGAACAAAGTCCTCCTTAACCCTATGATTATTGAATTTTTGCAAGCTTCAATCTAGGGCCTATGGATAAATCCATGATGTATTAAAGTATCCAATGCCTCACAACTAGGAGCTAAAAATATTTAACCGAAACTTCCACTTTTTGTAGTACGACTTACATAACCCCTTTAGATGACCCAAGGGACCACGCTGAATGAAGCACCATTTCATAAGACACTATGAATGAGAAATTATTTTATTTTTCAACTAAAAAAATTGGGTGATAAACTAATAAGAATTAGGTGTGATCAAAATTCAGGAAAGGATCTAAATCCACCAATCAACTTAGAGTATAGTTAGAATATTCAATGGGAATACTCAGAGAAACACTTATTCATAATTTTCTCAAAAACCATAATCACTTCGTTTTTTACAAGTTCAAACCACTAAACGATGACCAACACCGATTCAAAAAACTAACCTTCACCAAAACACGGAGGAAGGCATCCTAGAGTATGACCATCGACTCCTTACCGAGAATTTTCTAGGGTATACTCAAAAAACAAGAAGCACAAAGCTGAATCAAAACACATCATAAAACAAAATTCCAAACTTAAAAACACAAACCAAAACCCAAACTCAGATCACCATTCAAACATTATTTTTCAGCATGTCAAAACCATGATCCCCTAAAATAGGATTCCAAACATGAAAAGAAAACACTAAACAATTTCTCATTCACCTTTCAAAACATTGAAATATCCCTTTTTGAAAACCATTTTTCAACAGACAAAAGAAATTAAATACTCACCATTGGTATTCCATGATGTCTCACATATATAAATAATTATGCTAGCTCAAGCACCCATCCAGACATACCATAAATTATCTACTTTCCACACATGTACATCCATATATGTGGTTATTCATAGAAACACTAAGGGTCAATTCAAAACATTTATCATTTTCAAAATAGACCATTCAACCTAAATCCAAAATTCTAACCAATTTTAAGTCACCCCTTATCATTAAAGAAGCACATTTTAATATTTCCAAGAAACTTCCATTTCACATTCCAAAAAGTTTTTCCAAAATCCCAAAATGATTTCTAAAACACCCATTTGAAACCACAAATTCCATTAAAATAAAATAATTTCTAGAAATAATTTTCATTTAGAAAACCATTTTATCACTCCAAATAACATTTTCATATCAAACCCCACTCATACCAACCAAAACCAAACCAAAACATCACTCGCATTGAAGCACCTGGATGAGCAACTAGTGGTAATGACCAACCCGACTACATAGTTTAGCAGACCATGACCCAAGAAAGAAAAAACCACTTGGAGGGTCTCAAACCATACACTCAGTCTCCACATGGTTTTATACTAAATTTAAGACCTCCGTACAACACCAACTCTCTCCCTTGGCCACCCTATCCACAAAAACCAAAACCAAAGACTCAAATCCGGAACTACCCCTAGAAACATGAGGATCTGAATGAGAAAGAGTTGATGAAGCTCTTCCCTTACCTACCTATAGAGTCCCAATAGTACTATATCTAATCTAAATTACACCCCAAATAACAAGGGTCTCCTATGATACCATTTTTTCATGAACCAACCAGGGTTTACTCTAAACTAGTCACCCAAGATGGCCCGGAACCAGGCTTGAGAGGCATTCGCAATCCTCCTCGAATGACAACTAGTGTTTGGAATAAAAATAAATCCATTGGTAATGATTTATCTCAATAAAATAGTAGAAAAAAACCAAATAAAAATAGAACAATAAAAATAAAAACTATCAGTAGAAAGAAAATAAAGCTGCACATACCTCCATGTGACCCTCTGGGTCACCACCGACCTGAAAACCAACATCACCCACAACAAATGAATCTGAATAGGAAGCATCACAAAAAGATAAAAACAAGGATAAAGCTATATGCAAGAGTTTTAAGCTCATTCTGCATTCCCAAACAATCTATTCCCATTTTCATTTCCTTTAAATCAAATATCCATCAATTTCAAGTTTAAAATACAAAATATAAACATAGGGTTTTCACACATTTTATCTTAAAATAAAATCATAGTACTTTTCCCTTTTCATTTTAAACTAATTTATTTTCCAAGAAAAAGAACTTATCATTTAAATAAAGAATAGGAAGATTTTAAAGGATGATGTTTTTACTTGAAAATGGAAAAAGGAAGTGTAAAACATTTTCAAAACATTTTTGATAAACATTTGAAAGCGAAACATCCACTTTTTTCAAGGAGGGATTCCACATAAGAAAGATAGAACCACAATCACACAACAAGGGTAATGGAAAATAGCACATGAGAGAAACAAACCAAACAAGGCACATCAATAATCCGTCATAGACAACTAAGTGACGAAGTTCTTGGGAGAACCTCATAGATCAATGGATAATCTAGAACATACTAAAACCTGAATCATCTTGTAAGCATGCCCCACTCGATGTCATAGATTCGCCCACATGCTCAGTCTAACCCTACCTAGCCTAATTGAGGGGAACAATCCCAATGAAGAGAAAATTACATACTAAGGGACACTAGTCAGTTCATAATCTAAACTAGTGCAACAAAAGTTCCTAAAAAATATGATAGCTATGCTAGGTTCCCATGTCATGTATAAAGAGTAGGTGTGCCAACCAAAATCAAACATGAAACCAAACATGTATATATATATAGAAAAAGCACACACAAAATAACAAACCACCAAATCAATCCATAGAAAAATACATTTACTTTAAACTATTAGATCATAAGAGAGTCCCATACCAAGGACCTCCCATACCATTCAACACAACCAAGGCAAGCAGATCATACAAGGAGAGTTTTCAAAAGAGGACCAACCTATGAAAGTAAAAAATGATCCTAAAGAATTATTTGAGTAATAAAACACTTCCAAAGGATCAAACACACAATTTAGAAATCCATTTGAAAAAAAAACACCATTTAGAATCCACAAAACCATTTATAAAATCCAACTGATCATTTTAACAAACAAACAGTGCATAAAGTTAAATAAAACAATTTCATTCAATTATATACTCATTTAACTTCAAAAAATTTCTCTAAAAATCATACATCACTATTTACCATTAAAATTAGGATAATAAATCAATAAATTAACGTTTCTTAAATTTAAAGGCCAGATGCAAAGGGAAACATACCTCAAACATGCCACTTTTTGACAATGACCACTCGAATATTACTTTTTTTTCGCTTGCATGGATATGCATGTTCACTTATATGTAAGGAAACCTAGAACCTATATACATATTTTAATGGCCAAATATGTACAAGGGGGTACTTACATATATGCTTACACATGAATATAACCCTTTTCCTTACACATGTATGCATTTTTCATAAATATAATTAAGCACACCTAGCCCCAATATATATATTCACACTTCCATGAGTGAATATATATATGGGGAAACTTATATATATATATATATATATATATTCCTACCTATAATACATGTTCAAATCACCTTTGACAATGATAACCCAAAACCACTGTAGTGAGGTCCAAAATACTATAGAAAAACATTGAAAACTGAAAACCAAAAAACCCATAAATTAAAATTGAGAAAAAGAATTAAAATGGAACAAAATATTACTGAAACCCATGGTGAACCCATTTCCATTGATGGTGGTGTCTAGAATTGGTCTCAATGGGATCAAAAAACCCTAAACATCAAGAATCAATAAGGGAAAAACCCAAAAACTAGTTAGGGTTCAACCTAGGAATGTGCATAGCACATAAGAGGAGGAAAACCACAGAATAGAGGGAGGATAAGAGAGAGAATAATAGAGGTAAATAACTAGAGATGATCACACCCAAAACTAGAATAAGAAGTGGTAAAAATGGAGGACAGAGGAAATGGAGGTGTCCTGTCAGGAGGGGGTTGCTCAAGTGGCTGGGAGAGGGGAGTGGGGGGGGGGGGGGGGCGTCGCAAAAGGGGTAAGGGGGAAACCCCTTTAAGGGATTAATAACAACCTAAATATAATAATATTAAAAATAATATTAAAACATATATTTTTTATTATTATTAACAATTTCATTTTAATTTATTTTATTTCATTTCCATTTTACTTTTTTTGAACTAGGGAAGACCACATGGTTTGGTCGCATGGTCTACAGCTCGCACGATTTACGCTAGGATGGTGTAAGGTTTCTCCCAACCATGCTCTAACCATGGATATACTTCTATTCCCCGAGAATCCATATTTTTTTGAAAATCACTCAGGAATCCTATAAAACAAAATCAAGAATAGAAATAAATAAAATAATTAATAAATATCAGGTAGGGGTGTGATAAGACTAGTTTGTGTCCCTTATAACTAGTATCACTTCCTCTCCAAGTATACTAAACATATTTTTTTACTCTCTCAAGTACAATGGGATAGTCTTAATTGTTTAATGTGCAATTATACTTTATATAAATGATATTTTCCTACCATAATATTTATGAAAACAATATCATATCTTTTATAGAGCATGGAATATGTGATTGATCCATCGAAGAATTGTATAAAATTCAAATTACTACACTAATATCCTCCTATGTTAGATACATTTATTCTTCTAGATATTTATGCCATGTGACATTGGAAATGATTCTATCTCGAATTGTTCCAAATTATATTTTTTAAATACCTTTTTAGTATATTTACTATTGACTAGGTCTAAGAAACCATTAGATCTACCTCAGCAGATCCCATTCCCTAGAACATAAGTTGTTACTTTATGTCAATCTCTAGAGAATTACTTTTATTTTGGTCTTAAATAATTGTAAGACCAATGGTTGTTTTCCATATGTTATCAAACATATTTTACTTAGAAAACAATGATGCTACCACTAACCTCTAGTAGACAGATGGAAAAAATTCATTCCAAATGAATATTCTATGATATTTTTTCTTACTTTAATCCAAAACTAGATTTTAGTAACTTTCACTCCTAATTGAAATTCTATGGTTTCACCAACCATTTATGGTTTCATCGCATAAATGCATTCCAAGAATGGTGGTATTTACATAAAAAATCAATATAATAATAATAGAAATTAGTTATTAAAAGTAAAATTCCAATGGATTTAGGCATGGTGACTTGGTATAACCAATCTATCCTTATTGATACCACACTTGTACCACCCATGTATAATCTCACTTGAATACCCACCATAATATTCAAAATAATAATCCCCTGTACTTTTGATACATGGATCTATTATTAATTTTAATTTATCTTTAAAATATTAGATCATTTTCATATACTTATTACTTGTGGGATTTATTATTTTCAATGAATAATGTATCACCACTACAGTGAATGTAAAACCATTACCATGGTTTCATCCTTACTATGTAGTATGTTTCTCTGAAAAAATTCTTTTCCATAAGGTATTTTGGAACTTGTTTCTATGCCAACCACTTATACATATTAGACATTGACTAAATCTAAGTCAATATTGCTCCCAATATTTCAAATAGATATGTACACCCTTTTATAGAAATATAGTCTATAACTTGACTAAAACTTTTCTATCTCAAATATTTCTATAATATCTTTAGATACCTTTAGAATAATTACTATAGATTCACTTTGTGTTTTTCTTGATGCAAGTTTGTTTATTTCCATAAGAAACACTATGCATCTAAACACAAGTTGTTATAAAATAATGGATTTTTATAATACTATAACTCATATGATATCCATTTTTCATTATATTTGGCATATGGTTATGGGATAATGATGTTATTTGTAAATCATGTCTCAAAATATAATAGAAGTTTCCATAATACATGTAAGTCTCAACATTGATGCTCCTTTTACTTACATCATGAATCTGATGTGTATAATGAAATGTGTGTTTAAGAATTAATCCATACTAAATTTTATTGATCAATGTTAACATGAAATACTCATCATTGATCCTCCTTAGTAACATCATAAATCTGATGTGTATAAGGAAATGTTCATTTATAAATTACTCCATGTTGTATAATAATTATCGATGAATGTTTGTTCAAGATATTCTTTGGCACTTGGGCCCAAAGTAAGTCATATATTCACCATTAATATTTTTACTTTACTTTTACATTCTTTAAAACACTTAAAGTATTTTTTATGAAGTATATTTACCACTAGATTTACCTTGGAATTACTAATTCTCCCTAGCTGAACTAATTATATAAGCTTTGTGATGTACCTTTTTTTCTAAAGATTTATTTATCCAAAACTAAGTAAGTAAATGTGTTGATAATACCTAAGATATTTAACTCCAAAGATTCCAAAACCACACTGGGTACATTATTGAAACCTACTTAGTTTTACCAAAAAAAGACTTCTCTTTTTGTAACTAGTTATAAATGAGTCTTACATTTTATATTCATCAGTTATTTCCAATGATTCAAGCATTATTGAACCTTTCATTGAGTATAAAACACCATAAACAACATTCATTACAATACTGGAACAATGTATCCTTGTGTCCAAAGGACATGTGAGATAAATGTCTTGGTAATAATTAGTAAAAGTTCATAAAGAATCATTAAACTTGGTATATAAAAGTTGTGTACTTATCACGACTGACTTAGGAATCACTCTTTCTAATCCACTTAGATAATTCACATTAATTCTTGAAATATTTATCTTCTTACTTAGTTAATGTATTTAAATACACATATGTGATAGTTATATTGTATTAAATACCCAAGAAGTATGGCAAAAACATAATATACATTGATAAATATAACCTAAGAATAATTGACTACTTTCTTCTTCAATTCAGTTCATAGCATTTAAACTTCCATTTTATTATCTCATGATATGTGAAGAAAACAACCTCTTATTTAATATCCAACCTCAATTATTTTAAGGATGTTGTAAAGGTTCCTTATGGAATCTCACTTTCCATTGGCCTTTTCACCTCATATTTCAACTTGATCACCATAAGAACTAAAGATTAAACTTTCTTTTAGATCCTTATTAACTTGATGAACCTAACCCAAAATGTAATGAAACATTTTATCTATATTATTCATTTTTTAATATTAAAAAATACTAGAGTAATTAGTTGAAATTTTTTTTAGAAAGGGGTGTATTGAAATATCATGATTCATCTTTCAATTTACATGTATTCATTGTAATCATTACCTCTTTTATATATCATTTCACTTTCTCCTCGCAAGCTTCTTATAGATGATACAACATGTGAAATTATCCATGTCCTGAAGTAGTATCCACTAATCACATTATAAATTGATCATAAAATTATGTTTTAAACATTAAATGCGTCATACATGTGTATCATGTAAATATCTTTCTCACCCTCACTTCTTGAAGTGGATTAATAGGTATTGGAAACTCCACCACCTTGATTTTTTTATGTCTTAGTACTTTATGAAAGTGCCTGTACTGATATTTGGAAATTAATTCTGATTTGGATTGGTTCTTTATCCAAAATTAATAATTATATATCTATGGCATTACTTTCTATTTTATACAAAAATAAATACTAGAATTATATTGATTACTGATTAGACATTATTGATTAAATCATTAAATGTATCCCACTATTTTATAGAACCATATTATCCCTCACTACTAGATTTGGAATACTCTGTCACTCAAGTATTTTAGTGGAAAATATCCTAGAAACCTCTCCTCATATTCCAAGCTATGGCTACATCCCTAATGAAAGAGTTTCAAGGTAGGCATTAGACTGACCAACTATATTCACTCATGGATCCTTAATATTTTAAGTGAAGTTCTATCTTTTAGAAATCATAAACTTGATTTACTCAACAATTTTCCTTTAAAGATGCAACAAGATAGATATGACTACTTATTTTATATAATCTTTAGTTAAGTCAATCCATCACTCTCATAAGAAGTCCCCAGTAGTAAGAGGAGCCCTCAACTTGGGATGACGAGCACCCCGTACACCCGGTTTTGTTCAAATTCAAATGATGAAAGGAATTATGAATTACTATTTCTTCGAGGGATATTATTATTACTTGAAGAATGTAATATTTTTCTATTAAGTATGATCATGCCATGTGAACGTGCTTAAAGCCAAACAATTCTTTAATAGAATACATTCATCATATCTTTATGCATTATTTGTTTATTATTTTATGTACCTCTGCAAACATGCACAATCACAAAAATAATAATAAAATGCATAAATTAAATAAAATACCCAATTGATATTGAGCATCTGGTATTGGTTGATCCATTCAAACTCAATGGATCAACCGTGACCTAGGGGTATAATACCTGAGCTAGGTCTTGACTCGTATCACATCTCACACCTCGGTCCACTGTTTCAACATCTCATCTGGGATACCACCTCGTTTTGGTGTAGTCCACACCTTACATAATCATCATCATAATACAAGAATACTTACGAGCAGGGGGTCTTAGGAAGCATAAAATACATATAGATAAAATAAGCGATGCTTAGACCCTTATACAAATTTAATTAAGAAAGATGATGCACAAATCATTGATAAATAAAAAAATATTACAATCATCACATGTAGTTGTAATAATTAATTAAATAGAAAGAACCAAGAAAAATAGTGGTTGGTAAGTTCTCAATACTAATTGATAGGTAAAATAGATAAATTCAAGTTCTAGGGAAATTAAATTAATTAAATGAATTATTTAAATTTAAATAATTTATCTTGTTTAGTCTCAAAATTAATTTAGTTTTAAACCCAAAAAAAATTAATTCTTCAAATATTATTATTAATTTTTAAATTCAAAAAATTAATAAATTATTTATTTCAAAATTTAAAATTTTCCACAAGCCCCAGAAATCCTCCTAGGATTTTAGAGAGTCTGTCCAAACACGCATAGGGCCATTCCGGGATAGGAAGAGCCCACCCCGGGCTGTTGTGGGTTGGGAGGAACCCACCCAAGCCTGTACTAAGTGGGAAGAACCTATGCAGGGCATCTTGGGTGGGGTGGGGTGGGGGAGGGGGGGTGGCTATAAACCGGAATTGACTAGGGAGCCATGCCTGTGGGGTATTCTTATTGGGTGCACATGTATAGTGGAAACAAGACAGGTGAAGGTCGAAAACAGTGCACGTGGTGGCATGGGGAGATAGTTGTGGTGGGATGTGAACTACGTGGTAGCCAAAGGTGGGTGCAGGTGGTCAACCATGAGTGGAAGGGCCCAACGATGGTAGAATTTTATGATCAAAGAGGCTGACGGGGTAGGGTCCATGCTTGTGGGGTGTTCCGGTTGGGTACGTGGTAGGGACTATGGCCGAAATAGATGTGAAAGTGGTGGTCGTTGGAAGGGCCAATGTGAGGTGGTGGTGGTTCTAGGGGGATTTTCAGAGGACAGTGGAGGACACGACCAGGATACGATGAGGCTAGAGGTGGATGTCGTAGACAAATTTCCAAGAAATCCCTATTTTTTGTTTTTTTGTTGAATTTAGGTCTATACACTCCAAAGTCCAACCACCACTTTTTGTTTTTTTTGTATTATTATTTTTTATGCTATCACTAGACAAGTATTCCCAACCACTCCATTTAATTTTTTCCCTATAAAGAATAAATTAGTAGCCCCCTCCCTTTAAGAAAAATATTATTTAAAAAAAATTATAAATCCCATCTAATAGGTTTTTGTTATTTAAAAAAAATCCGTTTTTTTAGAAATACCCCCAGCCAGAAATCACTATTCCATACATCGAAATTACATCCATGAAAATTATGGATGAGGTTCGGGTTAATTAGTAATCTCTACCTAGTCTACCTTTAGATAAAAATTTAAACATATATATTAAATATGTTCTTAAAATTTTAAACCTGCAACAATCAATTTCAATATAACTTAAAACTTTGCACGACCGTTACTTCATCTTCCAACATCGGATTGACTTACCATATACAATGTTGATACCATTGTGATGACCTCTACTTAATTTAAATAAAATTTAATTTTTATTAGCTTAGAAAATTCACGCCATACCTTTGATTCCAATTTTTGGTATCAGAGTTCCTAATGGAAGTTGATGGGTCAAAGATTTTAAAATTTTCGTCACCAGAACAATACAACTTCATCATTTACAACAATCTGATCCATGATAAAGGTTTGAGGATCTGATGTGAATTAATTTAAGATCAAAATTTAACAAAAGATTACCTTGTTCAAATCAAAGGTGTAACATCCCATCCCTCCTCATTGGATTGAGTTGACACAGAATTTCTACTAGGACTTAGGCAACATCCCCAAGGTTCCAAAGACTGACAATAAATTCTTAGGGCTTCAATATAATTGGGGGATGATTTTCCCTTTGAGAATTAAAACAAACCAAACAAGAACACCACAACTAAATAACCACTAAATGATATATGATAAAAATGTATAAATATCAATGTATAACAAGTGATAGTCAAACCCAACTACAACCATGAACCATATTAGAGCACCAAGAGGAAACCAAACTAGAATCAGAAAAAAAAGTGGAAGAAAAAACCAACAAAAACTCAAAGACTCCAAAGTCACAAACTATATAGCTCCAAACATGCTCCAAGCTCTAACTTCACAAGACATACTCAAAGTATCATGAAACATCACTAAAGAAATCAGATAATTTTTCTTTACCTATGTCTCTATAAACAATATCTTCAAAATCACCAATGTGCCAAAGAAAGGGGTGAGTAATGAAACTCAACAGATTTTCCCCAAATGACTTCCATACTCACTCCACTAGGATAGAACATGTTAGAACATTTATATAAAACAATTTAAAACATTTTATACCAGAATTTAATATAATTTCCATAACAAAACATTTTCCCCAAACCAAATCCACTTCCAAGGAAAGAAACCAAACAACTCTTTAAAACCATTTATCAAACTTTCATTTTGGCATACCCATTCTATTCTACATATCCACATATCTATAAATGCATTACCTAGTGAAAGTTCCATATTTATGAGAAGTTTCTCATCAATATACCAAGTCATCACAAGGTAACCATATACTAGTGACCAATGTCACACAACCTTTCCATAGGGTCATGCCAATACAAATGAACACACACCAACCAATTATTCCAAAACCATTCCAAAACAATTATGCCAAATAATTTAAATAAAATAACATTTTTATTGAAAACCTTTCCAAAAAACCTTTTTCTATAAATCAAACCAAACAACCATTTTAAAAATCATCATTTTAAAATCATTTAAAAAAGAACTTTGCACAACAATTCCACAATTTCACAAACCATCACTAAAGAAGGTTTCTACCAAGATTTACACAATAATTTCACAATAAAATTAAATAAATTTAAACAATTTGAAAAAAATACTCCAAGTTCTAATAATATGATTTGAGAGTGAATCCACCTAACTCAAAAACTATGGTGAAAACAAATAATGACATGAATTCTTCAATAAATCCTGTTAAAACTCCAAAAACCCACCTTATATATCATTACATATCATCAAAATAGACAAATATCATCATTATTAGCATAAAAATCATAGATATATCCCCAAAAAACTAGATCTATGAATTCAAGAGATAGAAGAAGCATATATCTAAGGAAAACCACTAAGAACATAGATTTACCAAGAAATTAGGCCATAAATGCACCCAGATTTTCCAATGGATCATTTCTGGATCGAAGGGGACAATCTCCACAACCTTTGGGAGGAGTAAAAACTGAGTTAAAGTAAGATTAAGTAAAAAATGAGAGGTTTAGAAGCAATTTCAAGTGTGATACACTTTTTTAGGATATAATTTTTAATTGTGCATGGTTAGGGCACATGGTTTGGAAAAATGTGTTCCAGCCACTACCTCCAAACACCATTCACATAGTTAGCTTAAACAGTTAGACAAACCAAGCACCAACCATGTTTTTCCCTCTATTCCAAATTTCATGGTTACTCCTGGGTGGTCGCACGGTTTGGAAAAATTGTGTGCCTAATCATGCACCTACCTAGAGACCACTATATACCTTTTCATGGTTTCTTAAAGGTGTTTTATGGTTTCTACTAATCATTCTCAAATTGTTCACCTCTATAAAAGCCCCAAAAACATTTCAAAAGTTCTTAAAAACTTCCCAAAATTCTCCCAACCACTTTATATACTTAAAATACATAAAGAAAGGGTTACTTACTTAAAACCAGAAGTACAACATTCTCTTCACCATTGGAATTTCTACCCCTAGAAAGCAGAAAACCACCATTTTTCTGAAAGAGTTTGGGCTATTTATCGACCATTTATTTCTCCCATTCCCAAGTTTCTTCCTAAATCAGACCATGTTTCCACAAAAAACCACACAAGACTGATACTTTCATGAAATAATTTTTCTTACCTATCCACAATCTAGAATGATACATGCACTAACAAAGCATTTGACTATAGGTCAATGTGATACCATCGCATAACATGGTTAGGACCAGGCTAATACTTTTTCAAATGAGATACATGAAACACATTGTGCACTACATTGAACCATGGTGTAAAATCCAATCGATAGTTCACCTCACCAACCCATTGAAATATCTAAAAAGGGCCTATGTATCGAGGATATAACTTTACATACTTTCCAAAATAATGATACCCAAGCCTTAGATAGATTATCAAGAACACATGATCACTCACCAATAATGAAAACGACCACCGAGGATGATCTATATATGATTTCAGATGAATCTGAGCTATATCCATTCTCTTACTGATCAACTAAATCTTATATATTGTCTCTTAGACAAGGATCAGCCCGACCAGTGAAGTCTCACCTATTCCACCCAATAAAGTGGAGAATGATAAGGAAACCCATAAAATGCTTAAAATTAATCCATATGTATCAAGGCTTGATAAATGTTGTTATATGAGAACTCCACTAATGATATGAGACCCTCCCATGAGCCACCAAAATCCATTACAGAATCCCAAAGCATGTATTCAAAATTTTGTATTTTCCTTTTGAATTGTCCATCCATATGAGGATGATACACCGTACTCATTTTCAACTAATTCCCAAGGGTTTTCAATAAGTATTTCCAAAAATTAAATGTAAACCTTGGATCTCTATCCAATACTATCAAAAATGGTATTCTGTGCCTCTTCATCAGTTCTTGGATATATATTTTAGACAATTCCTCCATCGAATGAGATTTATAAATAGGGAAGAAATGGGATGACTTTGTGAGTCAATATACTGTCACCCATATGGAATCATGTTTCTAAACCATTCTTGGGAGACCTATTAAAAGATAAATGGATATCTTCTACCATTTCCAAATAGGAATAGGTAAATATTGTAACATACCTATTAGTCACTGACGCTTTTCCTTAACCTTCTAACAAGTTATGAATCTCATAATAAAATCATCCACCTTTTTTTCATATGAGCCCACAAAAATTGTGCTTTCAACACCTTATACATCTTCTGTATTCTAGGATTAACAACCCATCTTGAATTATGGTAAAATTAAAGAAGTTTTCCCTAAAAATCCATGAGTACTACTATCTAATTTTGAAACCACAAAACTGAACTCCCATCCATCTTCCATCCCTCAATGGTCTCCCCACCATTGATTTTTGACCTTATCAGAACATAATATGAATTCGATGTTTGTTCCTATTTAACTATGAAAACTAAATCAAGAAAAAAATAAACTATAAAGAAAAACCACAACAGTTCCTTTTTATTCACAATTCAAGTGCATGTCGACTATTAATGACATCAACTATTTTCGATTCGAAGCCTCCTTTTCCAACTGATCAGATGAATTTCTTCTTAATTAATCTGCCAACAAATTGCCTTTATCTAGTGTATACATCAATTCAAAGTCAAACATTTGGAGATACTCCATCCATATTATTTGTCTCAGATTCAAATACCTTTGTGAGAAAATATGTTTCAAACTCTTATGATCTATAAACACTATAAATTTCTCACCAAAGAGGTAATGACACCAAGTCTTCAAATCATGAAATATGAAAACTAACTCCAAATAGTGTGTTGGGTGTTTCTTCTCATGAAACCATAACTACTATGATCCATAAGCAATCACATGATCTCTCTACATGAGAACACATCCCCAACCTAATCCTAAAGCATCACACTACCCACGTACCCTTTTCTTGATTCTTGAAAATTCAATATCAGTGCTGATATAAGGAAAATTTAAGATTTTGAAATGACTTCTGACATTCCTTTCTCAATTTTAATGGAAAAAATTTCCTTTCCAAAGCTATATGTGAATCTAGTCATGAGAATTCTTGAAAAAACATCAATAATAACAAACCAGACAATGGAAAATGTGTATCTTGAAGAAATTATTTGTAAGTTTCCAAGAGATAAAAAATTCTATCTTTTTTAGATCCACAAAACACCTCTTTCAGAGATCACATGGCTAAGGAAACGTACCACTTGTATCCAAAAAACCACACTGATAATTTTGAATACAGATGATGATCCCATAATATTCCCAACACCATCTCCAAGTTTTCCTCATGCTCATTCCTTGTCCTTGAATACACCAATATGTCATCCACAAACACTACCACCAAACAATCTATATATATTTGAAATATCTGATTCATCAATTCCATAAGGACTTCTGGTGCATTTATAAGACCTAAAGGCATACCCAAATACTTGTAATGGCTATATCTAATCTTGAAAGTTGTCTTTGGAATATCCTCTTTCAAAACCCGCAATTAGTGATATCCTAATCGCAAATCAATTTTAGAGAACCACTAGGATCCCCTTAATTGATCTAATAGACCATCAATGCATGGAAGTGGAAACTAATTCTATATCATAACTTGGTTAATATTACAATAATCCATATAGAGCCAAAGATTTATATCTCATTTTTGACAAACAAGATTAGTGTTTCCCACAAATACACGCTAGGCTGAATGAACCCTTTAATTTTCAACTATTCTAACTAGAATTTCAATTACTTTAATTCTATACGTTCCATTAGATAAGACAAAAGTGAGATAGGACTAGTCCCTGGGAGGAGATCAATCATAAAATCCACTTCAATTTTGGGTAGAAACCTTGAGAAAGTTTTGGGGAAAACATCTAAAAACTAATCAATAACCACTAAAAAACTTATATTATTGATATATTTTATCAATTCTAAAGTAAAAGATTCCAAATGGTATAATGTCATTCCAAATTCTAGTTCCAATAATCCCGTTTCACCTTCCTTTAAATTCTAGTATCCTTTAAATAGATGCTCGATGCCATCATCAGTTGTAAATATAACTGTTCAGGTATAACAATCGATGTGAGCTTTGAACATAGTAAACCAATCCATACCAAATATTATGTCATAAAAATACATCTCAAGAATAGATAAATCCCATATCAAATCATCTCCATCAACAGTTATAGAACATACTTTACATATAAAGGCTCAACATTATCTTTTACTAAGAGGAGTTTGAAGTTTCAAAACAGACGACATCATCTCAACATTTAAACCCAGAAGATAAAAAACATGAGAATAAATAAATGAATGGGATGTAACCATATCAAAAAATCTTTAATAAGGTTAGAATTCCAAATAATCATACCTCGCATCATTGATGGTCCAGATTGATCATCTACAATCACCTACTCAACTCCATACAAATGCTTACTTGCTGCACTTTTTTCTTTATTTCTCTATTGAGATTTTACTTGCTGAGGAGTCATGGTATTCCTGGAATCACCTTGGATAACTTGGTTCTACCGAAAATAATTATTATTTTGCACTCATACTATCGAAACATATGATGCATATGACACATGAGAAGTTTCCCAAACAATTGACCTTGGATCACTATGATAATAGTACTAAAGATGCCCAATATGGTTGAAATTGTGGCATGATATAGGTGGTTCCATATAGTCTTGCTTCATGTGGTCAAACAAACCACATTGAAAACATCCAACTTTACTCCTGGGTTTTGGAAGAAGATTCACCGATCCGGTTGTCTGATTCTGAGTCACTCCACTACCTTGGAAATAGGTGTCCCTCTTACTCTTTTCCAAATATTAGAGTTCCCACCATTTTCTATAGGTATCAACATGCACCTTATGACCATAAATCTTGATATTTTCCTTTCTATCACAATTTCTTTGTTGACCATCTCCATATAATCCATTATACAAAGTATAAAAATCATTGAGTGGATCTCTTGTCTCAACACTAATTCAAAAATTCATTCCTTCAAGGATGCACTAGTAGCAACTTCATGTAAAAAATAGACCAAATTCATAAATTTATCCACATAATCTGTCACTGAGAGGTTATCATGATTCATGCTAAAAAATCTTGTTTTTCTTGCAATCCTAAACATATGAGAATATAATTATATGTTGATCAATTATTCAAAATCCTCCCATGAAATTAATTGGTATAATTTTTCCTAAAATGATAAATCCCACCACTGGAATGTAAGATCTTCCAGCATATACACCACCAACTTTAATTTCATCTCTACTGGTGTGCTAAGGAAATTGAAGATTCAATTCATCCTATTCAGCCACACCTCTACCTTCTCTGGTTCCGAATCAACCTAAAAGATGGATGAATTCTACTTTTGGAACTAAATGGAATGGTCCAATTGCCTTATTTCATCCCTTATGTTTCCTCTATCCATAGATTCAAAATCTTGTACAATACTCTGAACCAAATGTTGGTTCACCTGTTCCTCAAGTGCAAACACATTCTTTACAACCTCTTCCAGTTGGTTTCTATGGCACCTACTAGGTGCCATTTTCTATAACCAAAACTAAACACCATAATTATAACTCTATAACAAATGAAGGATTAACAATTTCAAATTTACCATATCATAACTATCATAACAAGGCTTTCCAAAAAGTCCACACTTTCCATTTTCAACCCATTTTGGAAAAGACCACCATGCTTTTGAAAATCAAACCATTTTAAAAATACCATAATCATATCATTTTCAAAATCTCATATTTGAAAAAAAAATTCAATACTTTTCAAAAATAATTTTTTTTCACTAAATGATAAATCATTACTCAAAATTAAATATCCACTCCTAGTGGGAATTCATTTCTATCAATTCATGTCACACTGTTGTCATTAGATAAACCCATGATAATGAGATTTCAACTCCTTTAAGTGTCTCCAAAAACACTTATGTAACCAATTCCCTAGTAACTTAAAGTTCAGTATAAATAGTTTAGCTACTTAATTTTATGCTCTACATTTCAAGTTCTGAAAATCCTACTCCTTTCTACCATCCCAAATCAAGGACTAATCAAGAATAATTTTCTAACTACAAGATCAAAAAAGAAATACCATTTTCCCCAGAATTAAAGACATACCAGCCAAGAATAATACCATTTGTAACATCCCATCCCTCCTCATTGAATTGAGTTAAATAAGAATTTCTACTAGGACTTAAGAGACATCCCTAAGGTGCTAAAGGATGGAAATAAATTCCAAGGTCTTCAATATAATTGGTGAAAAATTTTCCCTTTGAGAATTAAAACAATCCAACCAAGAAAACCATAAGAAAATAACCACTAAATGTTGCATGATAACAATGTATACAACTCAAAGTATAAAAACCCGCAGTCAAGCCCAAGTATAACCACAAATGATATCATATTACTAAGTAGAAACCAAACTAGAATCATAAAAACAAATAAGAATAAAAAACTAACACAAACTCAAAGACTCCAAGGTCATCATCTCCACAGCTCCCAACATGCTCCAAGCTCCCACTCTATAAGACACACTCAAATTATCAAGAAGCATCACTAAATAAATGAGATACTATTCCTTTACTTATGTCCTGATAAACAATATCTGCAAAAACATCAAAATTCCAAAGTAGGGGGGTGAGTAATGAAACTTAGTAGTTTTTCCATAAATGACTTACCTAATCATGGAACTAGGATAGAACATGTTAGCAAATTTATATAAAAAAATTTATATAACACAATTTGAAACATTTTAAATTAGAATATAAAACAATTTCCATAAAAAATAGTTTTCCCAAACTAAATCCATTTATAAGGAAATCAACTAAACAAATATTTAAAACAATTTCTCAAACTTCAATTTTGACATACCCATTCCATTCCACATATCCCCACATGCATTCCAAGGTGACAGTTCCATACTCATGAGTATCTTTTCATTGATCTACCAAGTCATAATAAGATAACCATATAACAGTTCCCCAATGGAACACACCCCTTCCATAGGGTCACATCAATGAAAATGAACACACACCAAAACATTATCCCAAAAACCATCCCAAAGAGATTGTGATGAACCATTTCAATAATTTTTTTATTGAAAACGTTTCCACAAAACATTTTTACATAAATCAAAATAAACAACCATTTTTAAAATCACCATTTTAAAATCATTTAACAAAACACTTTGCACAAAAATTCCTCAATTTTACAAACCATAACTAAAGAAGGTTTATACCAAGCTTTGCTCAACAATTTCACAATAAAATTCAATCAATTTAAACAATTTGAAACTAAGACTTCAAGTTCTAATAATAGGATTTGAGAGTGAATCCACCTACCTTAGAAACTATGGAAAAAATGAATAATGACACAAATTCTTCAACAAAACCATATTGAAACTCCAAAAACCCGCCTTATATATCATTACATATTATAAACATATCCAAATATAATCATGATTGGCATCAAATATCATATATATATCCCTAAATTACTAGATAAATTAATCCAAGAGATGGAAGATGTGTAGATCTAAGGAAAACCACTAAGAACAATGACTTACCAAGAAATCCATCCTTTATCGCACAATTATTTTCTAATGGATCACTCCCAGATTGAAGGGGAGGGTCTCCAAAGCCTTTGAGAGGAGAGAAAATGAGTTATTTTAAGATGAAGTGAAAAACAAGAGGTTTAGGAGCAATTCCAAATGAGATCCACCTTTTTAGGATTTAATTTCTAACCATGTACGGTTTGGGTGCACAATTAGGAAAACCATGCGTAAACCATGCACCGGTTACTGCCTCCAAACACCTTTCACATGGTTGGATCATAAAATTATAAAAACCATGTTATAACCATGTTTTTCACTCTATTAAAAATTGCATAGTTACTCCTAGGTGACCACACAGTTTGGAAAAACCGTGCGCCTAACCACTCGCCTACCTAGAGCCCACTATATGCCATTATACAGTTTCTTGAAAGTATTTCATGGTTTCTACTAACCATGCTCAAACCATGAACATATATAAAAGCCTCAAATTTTTTTCAAAATTCCTCTAAATCCTCATAATCTTCGCCCACCCACTTTCCATACTTAAAATACATAAATAATGGGTTACTTACTTGAAACCAGGGGTGCTAAAAAAGGTATATGTAGAAACAACTAATCACCAGAGATCATTGCTTGAAGGATCTAAGGTCAAACCCCACTTAATAATCCATATATTCTTCAAGAGTCTGCATGAATGTTGATCATCAAATTTTAGGTACTAACGTGGAGCTATGATGAATCCTTTGATGTCGTGATGATCACCGCTACTCTATTTCTTCAATTTGCAAAGGTGTTATTGGATCAAACACTTGGAAGGTGGATTTCACTCTCTATGATGTGGGAATAGGAGATATAATCTCTTATCCATTGTGTGATGAATATTTAATTATATGGGAGCCTCTATTTCTTATATAGTGATATATATATATATATAATACTTTAAATTGGATCTCTGGACCCTAATTGTATATTTCCCACTATATAAGCTATAAACAATATCTTATGATCGATTTATTGAGTGATAAATATCAATTATATTTTTTATCACTTACTTGTATTATAATAAATATATAATGTGATAAAAAAAGCCATTAACTCGACTTGATATTACCACAAATATTAAACAAACTTTGAATATTAAAATAATATTCGTTCGTATAATATTTTCCATTTATTTAATTTAATACTTGTAAATAAATTTAATAAAAAAATTCAACACAATTATTCTATACTCAAATAATAATAATTGTTTTTTGTCGATAACTTATCCTCAAACATAAGTTGGATACCGTGGTGGGGCCCACTATGTATAATACTCATATTCATCAGAATAAGGTAGAAACTTGAATATGCTATTGTGATTGACCCTCTATACCCTTATCTAGATTGTAGTGAATACTATTCACTAGCCAGAAGTGAAGTTTATTTACCCATAAAGGCCACTAAAGAGATAATAAATACTGATAGCAACAAAAACCTTTCTACAAACACACACTGTGTAATATAATCTCTTTGTCTCATGATATCTAGTAAAGCAGGATTCACAACTTGTGTCATCTTCCATTCTTAATTTATTATTCATTGGACTAACTAGATAAACTTAACTTATTTTAACATGGATATATATTTAGTAAAGGTACTACCATCCTGATTAACTAGTATTGAGATATCATGTCCTTTCAGAAGTGAAAAATTCTATCTTGATTATTCAATCAATGTCATACTACCAATGACGCACCCAACACAAGATACCACACTATGACCTCAATGTCATAGCTTTTTCCTTGCATCAAAGTATGCAATAAAATAAAATACATTTATAATAATCTCAATTCAGGAGACCATTACACATGTTCCCATATAGGAATAACCAATGAAACCTCAAAAATGTGGAATTCCTATTGGAAGTTTAGTCCTCATGACCGCATCTACTCAAGACCACCAAGTGTGAACTTCATGAGAATATGTCTCAATTATTAGAAGCCCTCATCACCTAATAGTAGAATGTCATCTATGTCTTGTCAGCATGATTCTTCTGGACCATGGGACATATATTTAAGATTAATTTTATAGCATCTTGAGCTCCTCATTATATCATTAGAACCACTATAACCTTTATACACACCAAAAAATCTAAGGATATTACCATTTAAATAGTGGACGTAAAAATATAAATACTATTATGGTAAGTATACATCATGAATAACTCACTATATACATTATATGGTAATCAAAAATTACTAATTAATTTGGGTCTAGGGAACCCACTATTACAACATATAGTATGTGTGTGTGATCCTCTAGAAAGCCTCTGGATAAAACTCTCCCCCCAAAATCCCTCTATTCCAGCCCGACCTAGTTTACTCAATAAAGATTAACTAAATTGGTTTTTCATGTGGACTCTATAAAATCTCCCTATATGCCAGAGAATTCTAACTAGAAACGAGGGACTATGGTGCAAAAGTAGGGATATTAGAGAAAGAAAATGACATAAAAAATAGAACACCATACGGAAAAATAAATCATCAGAGTAAAAAGGTAATAAAATAAACTAAATAAATAAAGGGATGTTTTAAAGGACCAAATAGTAATTCCATACATACACTAAATGCCCACTAGGGGTCCCCGACAGCCCAAAAAAATATTTAAAACTTTAAAACACTTAAACTATGAGGATTTGTAGAATAAAAAATAAAACGAGACTACCTTCAGGAAGAAACTGCTGAAACATTAGTCCGATTAATGATACGCAACTTCCAAATGATGATCCGGTGTGACTTGAGCTCTGCATTGGAACCCCCTCTTCTCCCTCGACCTCTATTCTCTCCCTCTCCCTCTCTCAGATGGAGACCCCCCAAATGGGAGATCCTACAGGGCATGTGAGAAAATCTTGGGGAATAATGGAAAAGAATAAAAAATAAAAAGGGAAAAGGATAAAAGAAAAAGAAAGATAAAAGAAGAGAAAAGAAAATTGAAAACAGAGAAAAGAAAAGGAAAAGGAAAAGAAAAGGGGTCTGAGCCCATCCTCAGTGCCTGCTATAAGGATATGAATCTCCTAGAAAACCCTCCCCATTCTAGAATCAACCATAGAGATGAAATATCAATATGATGCACAGTTTAAAAGATAGGATCGAACAAACATGTGAGAATAAATTAATATTCAATTGATTAAATATTTAATATTCTATGACAATTCTAACAGCTTGGATTTCCACCAAACTTTTATATTAGGGTAAACAACCTATTTTAGGACCAATAGAGTGGTCATAAAAATCATCAGAGATCATATTACAGGATAAGTTAACATTTTTTTCCTAAACACACTCAAGAACAAAAAGGTTAAAATTTCCACTGATTTTTACAACCCTTGGCAATACAGATCATCACAACCTCAATGCCATAGTTTTTTACCTACATAAAAGTATGTAATAAAATAGTATACACTAATAATAATATCAAGTCCGGAGACCTTTACAGGTGTTCATAGATAGAAACAACCAATTATTCCTGAAACATGTGGTGTTCCTATTGAAAGTTCAATCCTCATGATCTCATCTAGTCAAGATCTCTAAGTGTGGACTTCATAATAAAAAGTCTCAATGCTTATGATCCCCAACACCTGATAGTCACACATCATTTTTGTCCTTTTATCATGATGTTTCTATAATATAAGGAATATATTTAGGATTAATTTTATTATATCTTTAGGTTATAATTATATCCTAGTAACTATTATTACCTTTTGATATGACAAAAACTATATGAAAATTACTATATAAACAGTGGATTCATTAATTTAAAAACTATTATGGTAAGTATACATTATGAATAACGCATTGTATACATGATATGACAATAAAAAATTAATGATTAAGTTGGTTCAAGGTCACTTACTATTACAAAACTCCCACTTACACTAGATCCAACTTGCTAACTATCTTGTTATCTATCACATGATATGATCATGTTTCTACTGAGTTATGGATTTAGTTATTGGGATTACCATGTCTTCACTGCTTGTCTACTCTGATATCTATGAATTCACCTCCTCGAGTAATAATCCTCAAGAGATTATATCCCCAAGTATATTCCTTTTATCCACTATCAAAACTTGACAAATTGGACAGTACCATTTTTATAATTATCATAATCTTTATTATGATAAAAATTTATTTACTAGGTGTGATTTCAAGAACTATAAAAAATCACTTCTTATTATACACTAGTTGTTTAGCTACCTCATAATATGCAACACACTTGGTATTTATAGAAATGGATACCATTAGCTTAAATGAGATTCTCCTACCCATTACCTTAGAATAACTACAATATTAGACCATATTGATCTAAATAAAGACTAGTCTGTATACCCTTAAAACTAATATCACTTCCTCTCCAAGTACCATAAATATATCTATTTTATTATATCAAGTACAATTGGAAAGTTTTAATTTTTTACTGTGCAGTTATCCTAGATATAAATCATATTTTCCTACCATAAGGTTTATGATGAAAATATCATATCTTGTACATAACATGGAATATGTGATTGATCCATAAAAGAATCATATAGAATTAAACTTACCACACTAATCCCCTCCTATGTTTGATACATATATTTTTGTAGAGATTTATTCCCTTTGAAATTGGAAACAATTCTCTCTCTAACTGTTCCAACTTTTATTTTTTCAATACCTTGTCAGTATATGTACTATTTACCAGGTCAAAGAAAACTTTAGATCTAACTAAGCAGATCCCATTTTCTAAAACTTATCTTGCTACTTTTAGTCAATCTCTATAGAATGACTTTCATTTTGGTCTTAACTAATTATAATACCAATGGTTATTTTCCATATGTTATGAATCATATTTTACGTAGAAAACAATGATTCCACCACAGAACTTCTATAGAAATATGGAAAAATTCATTTCAAATGAACATTCTATGATCTTTTTTATTACTTTAATACAAAACTATATTTCAATAAATTTCTATCATTATTTTCATTTTATGGTGTCACCAACCCTTTATGGTTGAATTTCATATACACCTTCCAAGAATGGTGGTCTTGACATCCCAAACTCTATAGGTTCCATGTGTAGAGGAAGCACGTGGAAGGGTGTACCCAACTTTAATTTTACCATTAACAATGATCAATCCAAGATCCTTCATGATGATAAAACTACAGATATTCAGAATGGAAATAAGAACAAAAAGAAAATAGGGAAGTCCCAGAACCATAGAGAGGATCATCATATGTTAGTTATAATTAATTTAATTAAAGGAAAAGTATTACCTTGATGGAATTCTCTCTCTGTGGATGCTTCCAGTCATGATCCAATGTGATCCATCATTGCATTGTAGAATCCAATTATAGGCTTCCTCTAGTGGTTATCCACATGTGCTCCACGTATCTCTAGAAATCACTAAAGGGATCTTAGAGTTCTATTGGGGAAGAGTCTTTGCTTGTGATGTCCTCCTTTGATCACCTTGAGAGCTGCTTCCAAGGAACACTCCTTGATCCGATGGAGGAGGATCTCTCTCGTAACTTGAGAGCATTCTTGGAGGAAAGTAATTCTCACTTAGCTTGAGATCTTTCTCCAGATTCATTGTACACAACCATATATAAATTTCTAGATCTAATGAGGATAATGTAATTGGGATTTATATTACTTAGAATAATAAAATGAATTAATTACCCAAATGAATTTATCATTTCATTTAATTCTTAGTAAGACCCCATGTCTAATAATAACATTTGACTATTATTATAACTTGACATGCACCTAGTAAAATACACCTAGTATTATTTAAATAAATAAATAATATTATTTCTCACAAATCCCCAGAAAAACTACAAGGCATGTATATTAATATAAACAGTGTGCACTTTTGTTTTTCGATTTTATTTATTTCGTCCACCACATTTATCAGACCTTGAATAATGACTATTTATTTCTTAAATAAATATCACTGCATTACTCACTAATAAATATATTATTTTCCCCACAATATATTCTCTCGAATAACCAGTGTTGAAATAAATTTGATTAGTAATCCTTGAATAATTATTAAACCTCAATTGGGAATAATATTTATTCAACTTATTAAATGAATATTTAACTGAGATACTTGGATACACTTAGCGTGTGACCCTCTAGGATTCTTTCTCAGGGGCATTAGGCGGAGCCTGCCTAAAGTCCAAGGTTAGAATCTAGAAACATGACAAGGCACCCATAAAGAAAGAATTTAACACCGCAATGACATGTCACCTCATATGAATGCTTACCATGTATTGTAATCCCTTTGTCTCGATATCTCGAATCAAGCGGGTTGCATGCTAGTGACATCAACCCACGTGCTTGATGATTCTTTCTTTAACTTCCTAGAATTGAAATTTACCATTCCTCACCATGGCAAGGAATTTATTTAGGATATATCAATTCTATCCAAGGGCCTGATATATCAACTTCCATTATGGAAAAGAAGGGAAAAATCCTTTCTCGCATTATCTATTAATACAATATTACTCGTGACGCAACCAATATATCCTACCTCACTGTGAAAAATCTTTCATCATAGTATTCATCAATACATCTAAGTGAGTGATTTGTAATACCCATTAATAATAATCTTAAAGTATAAGGACCAATACACATGCCCGTAGATAGGAACATCCAATGACATTATGAAATGTGGATTTCCTACTAATGGGTCTCGTTCTCATAATATCCTTCTGGATATTACCAAGGGCGCACACCATGAGATGGGGCCTCAATGTTTTATGAGTCCTCACCCATAATGACCTGTATTATTTGTGTCCCTCAAATAACATCATCCAAACATAGAACATATATTCAAGAATAGTGTTATGACACTTTCGAGTTCTAATCATAACAGGGATCCGCTATGACCCTTTACTGAAACATCTATCCTTAAGACATTATCACATGAATTGTCACACATAAGAACAATCAAGATGTGATAAGGTTTATTAATATTAAAATCCTTGAATATAACTTTATCATAAAGTATGAATTAGTTGGTTCTAGGCCACCAATTCTAATAGACTTCCACTTAGACTAGTGTCAACTACTAAAAACCTTTAACTTGCTAGCTCTCACATGATATTCATGGTTCTGCTGAGATTGTATTTTAGTCATGGGGTATACCATGTTCTCTTCTATAAATACTCTTCTCACAACAACTTCACCCCTTTTATAAAAATACCTCAAGAGGTGATACTTGCAAATAATGTTATTTTTTTTGTGTGACCATGATTCTTTTGAAAGAGCCACCGATGTAGTATTATCACAATAAAATGTGATAGGGTCTCTAATGATAGGCACCACAAAAAGATCCAAGAAAAATTTCCAAATATAGACGGATTCCTTGGCTGCATCAGAAGCTGCTATATATATTCAGAATCTGCTGTAGAATCGGTGAAAACTGGATGCTTTGAACTCTTCCAGATCACAACTCCTCTATTGAGAAAAAAATATCCTGATTGAAACTTTAGATCATTCTAATCTGTCTGAATACCAGCATCAACATACCTTCTGATGACAAGATCATCATCTCCTCCATACCCCTAGAACATATCCTTTGTTCTTATTAGATACTTAATGACAGTCTTAACAGTAGTCCGTTGCTGTTCTCCTAGATCTTCTTGATATCTGCCTATCGTTCTTAATGCATAGGAAACATCAATCCTGGTACATAACATGGAATATATGATGGATCATATAACTAAAGCATATGGGATCTTACTCATCCTATCTTTCTCCTGTTGTGTCTAAGGGCACATTCTCTTAGAAAGATATATGCCATGTGACACTAAAACCAATCCCATCTTGGATTGTTCTATACTAAATATCTTTAGTATCTCGTCAATGTATATACCGTGACTTAGTCTAATAATCCTCTTAGATCTATCACAAATTATCTTGATCCCTAGAATGTAGCTTGATTCATCTAATTCCTTCATGTAGAAACAATTATTCAATCAGTCCTTAACTAACTATAATATTGGTACATTGTTTCCAATAAGTAATATGTTGTCAACATATACTACTAGGATAATGACTGAATTCCCATTAAACTGCTTATAAACACATGGATCACATTCATTCTTAATGAAACCAAATTCTTGTATGGATTCATCAAATTTAATGTTCTAGGACTTGGATTCTTTCTTTAATCTATAAATAGATTTCTGCAACTTGTAAACCTGTTTTGCTTCACCTAGTGCGACAAACCCTTCTGGTTGTGTCATATAGACATATTCCTAAATATTCCCATTAAGGAATGTTGTTTTTACATATATCTTTCAAATATCATAGACATGGTAAGATGCTATGACAATTATGATTCTTATGGATTTAAACATGGAAACTAGTGAGAAGGTTTCATCATAGTCAATTCCTTGACACTTTCTGAGTCCTTTAGACACTAGCCTTACTTTATAGGTGCTAACTTGACCTTCCATGTTTGGATTTATCTTGAATACCCATTTTCATCCAACAAGATTTACATCAACTAGCTCATCGACCAAAACTCAGACCTGGTTCTGATACATGGAATCCATCTCAGATTTCATAGCTTTTAGCCATCTTTAAGATTCTGAGCTCTCTACTTCTTCCTTGTAGGAGAGAGGTTCATCATTTTACAGCAATAATGATTCAAAATCCTCGGTGACTAGGAAACCAAATCTCTTTGGTTCACTTACCTCTCTTGAGCTCATACATAGTACTTGTGTTTCTGGAACATCTTCCATGGGGACCTGTGGAACTTGTTCTTATACAAACTCCTGTGTATATTGAGCATCAACTTCTTCAAAGTCAATCTTTCTCCCACTATCCTTTTTGAGGATGTGCTCCCTCTCAAGAAATATGGATTTTCTGGAGATAGTTACTTTCTTGTATGAAGGTTTATATAGGTAATATACTTTCAATTCCTTGGGATATCCTATAAAGATACACCTTATGCCCCAGGGTGATATTTTGTTTCTTGAGAAGGCCTTAACAAACACCTCGCATCCCCATACACGTGTGTGAGACAAAATGGGTTTCTTTCCATTCCATAAATCGAAGATAATTCCATTTTCTACCTTATTTGGTACTTGGTTTAACATGTATGCTACAGTTTGTAATGCATATCCCCTGAAGGATAATGAAATATCAGCACAACTCATCATTGACCTCACCTTTTCCAACAAGGTGCGGTTCCTTCTTTCACTGACACCATTCCAATATGGTGTATAAGGAGGAGTGAGTTGAGAAAGAATCTCAGAATCCCATAAAAGGTTTATGAACTCTTGGTTCAAATATTCTCCACCTCAATCGGATAGAATCTTCTTTATCTTCTTACCAAGATGATTCTCTACTTCATTCTTTAATTACTTAAAATTCTCCAAGGACTCTTACTTATACCACATTAAGTAGATATAACCATATCTACTCAAATCATCAGTAAAAGTAATGAAGTAAGAATAACCCCCTATAGCTTCTACTATAAATGGTTCACACACATCCATATGTACCAATCCTAGAAGCTCTATGGACCTTTCACCCAATCCACTAAGAGGAGGCTTGGTCATTTTCCCTTGTAAACAAGAATGAAATATGTCAAGTGGTTTTAGCTCGGTAGAATCTAAACAACCATCTTGGCAGAGCTTTGTCAAGCACTTCTCATTTACATAACCGAGACTGTGATGCCACAACTAGGTGTTGTACGAGTCATGTGAGTTTGTTTGGTTATCAATTTCCAAAACTTGGTTTTAATAATTTAATGAATTCAAAATTTTATTTAAATGTTCCATACCATAACATACATTGTTCTTATAAAAGAAACAACCCTTATTTCTAAACATGAAAATAAATCCATCCATATTGAAACATGATACAAAAATTATGTTCTTGGTAACACTAGGTACATAATAATAGTTATGTAAAACAAAAATTATCCCAGTTGTAAATGAGAGATGGTAATTTCTAATGGCCAACATAGCCAGTCTCGTGCCATTGGTAGCTCGAAGATCCACCTCTCATCTGTAAATATTTCTAAATCTACTTGGTTTCTATATTTGAATATAGATGTGATCCCCACATGCTCTATCTAATATCCAATGTGTAGAAATGGAAATATTAAACTCAATAACAAACACACCTTTAGCATCCACATGCTTCTGGGTGCGGTTCCTCTTGTAGTGGCCCGACTTTCCACATAAAAAACATACTACCTCCCATTCCTTTCCCTACCTATGGATCTTCCCCTTCTTGGAGGGACAGTTCTTGAGGGCTTAAATTTTTTACAAATCCTTGGCCCCTTTTCCTTGTCATTTGTCTTCTTATTCACCATAAGGAATGTGGGTTTGTCATGACCACGTCCTTATCTACTTGAAGAATCAAGGCCTAAAGTTCTGATAGACTCTAATCATTATTGCTCATGTTTTAGTTGACAATAAATCTAGAGAAGGTATTGGGTAGTGATAATATGATAAGATCTGTACGCAACTCATCTGGGAACATAATCCCAAAGATTTCTAGGCATTCAATGTATCCAATAATCATGAATACATAAGGACCGGCTGACGCATAATCTCTAATCTTAGTTGTGAAAAAATCATTGGAGATCTCATATCTCTCATGTCTCTCCTTCTCTTGATAGAGATCCTTAAGGTGCGACATCACGCTATACACGTACATGTTTTTATGTTTCTTCAAGAGCTCATTAGACATGGAAGATAGCATAAAACATTTGAAATTTTTGTCATTATACAAATATTTCATATAGATAGATATTTCTTCGTCACTGACATCTTTTTTAGGTGTAACTGGAAAAAACTGCTCCAGCACATACAATTTACTCTTATGGTGAAGGATGACGTGTAAACACCTCTTCCACTCCTGGAAATTGGTGCTGGTGAGAAGGATTTCCTTCTTGAGTATGGTTCTTAATGATATGTTTGATTTCATTTTTCTTTCTATTTATATAAATTAAGATGTGAAAATATTTAGTACTTTATAATGATAAAACTGAGGAAAATAAATAAATTAATACTTATTAGTCTCCCAATATTTTATCTAACTTCAATATCCCTCACCATTGACTTGGAATATTCTGTTTCTAGAATATTCTAGTGGAAAGGATCCATATTTCCCTTCACATTAACCCAACTAGGGTTGTTCAAACAACTTTAAAGGTTTTAGGTAGGCATTCCAAATTCCAACTGCATTAACTCGCAACTCCTTGATCTGCTGAGTGGAACCCCAATCCTGAAATCCTTTTATTTTAGATTTCCTCATCCTTTTCCTCTTGGTCACACCAAGTCCCGTTTTGGCAGTCAACCCTTGATGTGAACCAATTCATGTCAACCCAAAACCTTGAATTATAATTCCCCTATAATTGAAAATATTCCAGCTAGGGTTGGTCAAACACTTTGAACTATGGTTCAATTCTAACCAAGATTATGGAAGGCTATACCAACTTAATATTTCCTTGAGGGATTTTATCCTTATACGTGAATTGACATTTTATTATCTTTCTTACATGATTTTTAATATTATGTGGGATATAATTAAGTGATTAACCATGTATAAGATAATATTTACATATAATATGGTCTTATTATAGTTTCATCTTGTATGCTTGTTTAATTCATTAATTGAGTGGTTGCGAAAAAACACCCATAATAAATAAACCATGAAACTGACAGAAATAGAATAAATTGAATGATCATGATACTGTTATATTGATTAGTTTATCTAGATATTGATTAACTAACAAAAGACCTAGGGGAGAAAACACCTTAAACCTTTTGGGTTCATGTTTACATCTTTCCACCCGTCCACCTTTGTATCTCCTTGGATTAGTTTTGACTTGGATCATAACTTGAGCCGTCTCCACTAGCTTGGATGCTCCATCCATTACATATGCTTTTATCTCACATGTTGGTGAGGGGTAAAATACAGTTTTACATAAAAGAAACCTTGGGAACGCAAGCCCTACATATTAATTAGGAGAAGACTCGCATGCCAATAATTTTAATTTAAATAAATAAATAAATAAAAACCATCCACATACAAAAGGTCCTAGTCAAGCTCATGATCATCCATACATGCAACGATATTTACTCATAAATAAAATTAGCGTTAAATTCTTTAATCATTCTTATTTGAGATAAATTGTGCTCAAATCAATTACTTATTTTATTTAATTAATCAATCCTTTTATCTTAAACCATTTTTATGAATTTCCTTAAGATGCTCATCCATCATAATTTCAAAAAAATAAATTCATTTAAAATTATCTTTGTTTGTGACTTGTAACTTAGAGGTAACCCGATGAATTCCCATTCATAACTACCCAATGAGTAGAAATGAACATTACATAGATGTTAAATTAAACATGTATGTATAAAAAACCAATCACGTGTTGTTCCCTAGATTTATGCCCGTACCATGTTACACGTCTCAAGGGTTTATATAATATAATAATAAATTTTAATAAATATGTGTCTTTTGGACGATTACACGGTATGTAGTTCTTACTACACGACATGTACAATCATTCACCGTCCATCTGAAGTACACGTTCGGGAGTCGGCGTGTAGATGTACTTTGGAAATATTTGGAGTACATGACGTGTCTATTGGCCCACACGCCATGTAGTATCCATGTTACACGGTCTCCAGCCGGGAAAGGCATGTACGGGGTACATGGTCCAACCCTAACCTGAAGGGACTACACACCATGTCCAATGGGCCACACAATGTGTAATCCAAAAACTGTGTGCCATCTATTCCTGGTCAACACATGGAGTCATAAAGACCCAGATAAACTCTAACACATAGATTGGTTTAGCGGACCAGTCTCAATGCATTGAACCTTGACTACACAATGTGTGAGGAAGAATACATGCCACGTGTTCTAGTGTTTTATAGCCAGGAACCTTTGGCACCTCCAGATGAGATCCTATATTCTTATTTTAATAAAAATTAAAAGAAAGTATCATTTTTATAATGTGAACAAGAAATGAAAGAGGAGGAACAGATCTCAAGATTCATATTTATAGAATGATTAACTTTAATTGAAACAAATAAATTATTAAATGTGTAAATAATCAACAGAAAACTAAATAATTATAATTAATGATATGACCCCTCTGATACCACTTGTAGGTTCTAGACACAACAAAAGAGTGTGGAAGGGTGTACCCAACTTTAATTTTACTATTAACAATGATCAATATGAGATCCTTCATAATGATAAAACGCCAGATCTTTGGAATGGAATGAATAACGAAAAGAAAAGAGGGAAGTCCAGAAATGATAAATATGATCATCATATGTTAGTTATAATTAATTTAATTAAAGAACAATAATTACCTTGATGGAATTATTTCTCCGTTGATGCTTCTGATCACGATCCAATGTGATCTGTCATTGCATCATAGAATCCAAGTGTAGGATTCTTATAGTAGTGATCCACACATTCTCCACATATCAATGGATGTTGTCGAAGGGATCTCTGTGTGCTAGTGTGGAAGAGCCTTTGCTTGTTATGTCTGCCTTCGATTGCCTTGAGAGCTGCTTCCAAAGTGCTCTCCTTGATCTGGTGGAGGAGGATCTCTCTCGTAACTTGACATCATTCTTGGAGGAAAGAAATTATCTCTTGGATTAAGAGATTTCTCTAGATCCATTGTGCAAAACCACATATAAATGGATAGATCTAATAAGAATAATGTAATTGGGATTCATATTACTAGAATAATAAAATGAATTAATTACCCAAAGGAATTTATTCATTTCATTTAATTCTTAGTAAGAACCCATCTCTAATAATAACATTTGACTATTATTATCACTTGAAATGTGCCTAAAGAATTACCCCTAATATTATTTAATTAATTAAATAATATTATTTCTCACAAATAACCAGAAAAAATACACGATGTGTACTTTTTTTCCATTTTTTTATTTCCTCCAACACATTTATTAGAACTTGAATAATGATTATTTATTTATTAAATAAATATAACTGCATTACTTGCTAATAAATATAGTATTTCACCCACAATATATTCTCTCGAATAACTAGTGTTGAAATAAATGCGATCAGGAATCCTTGAATAATTATTAAACCACAATCGGGAATAATCTTTATTCAACATGTTAAATGAATATTTAACCGAGATACTTGGATAAACTTAGTGTGTGACCCTCTAGGTGTTTTCTCAGTGGCATTAGTCATAGCCTACCTAAAGTCCAAGGTTATCATCTAGAAACATGCCAAGGAACCCATATAGAAATAAGTTAACGCCGCAATGATGTGTCAACTCATACGAATTCTTACTATGTAATGTAATCCCTTTGTCTCGATATCTCGAATCAAGCGGGTTTTATGCTAGTTCCATCAACACATGTGCTCGATCATTCTTTCTTTGACTTCCCAGAATTGAACTTTCCCATTCCTCACCATGGCCATGGATTTTTTAGGCTATATAAATCACATCAAAGGGCCTGAGATATCAACTTCTGTTATGGAACATAAGGGAAAAATCCTTTCTTTCATTATCTATTAATGTAGTATCACTCGTGACACACCCAACATATCCTACCTCACTGTGGATAATGTATTATCACAGTTTTCATCAATACATCTAATTATGTGAGTTTTAATACCCATTAATACTAATATTCAAGTCTAAGGACCATTACACACGCCCGCAAATAGGAACATCCAACGACACTACGAAATGTGGATTTCCTACTGGTGGGTCTCATTCTCATAATATCCTCCAAGATATTACTAAGGAACACACCATGAGAAGGTGCCTCAAAGTATTATGAGTCCTCACCCCTAGTGACCTGTATTATTTGTGTCCCTAAAATAACATCATTTGGGTATAGAACATATATTCAAGAATTGTGGTATGGTACTTCTGGGTTCTCATCATATCAGGGATCCTCTTTGACCCTTTAGTGAAAAAGATATCCTTAGAAAATTATCACATGCATTGTCACGCAGAATAAAAATAAAGTTGTGATAAGATATTTATTAATATTCAAATCCATGAATATAAATTTATCATAAAGTACAAAGTAGTTGGTTCTAGGCCACCAACTCCAAAAAACTCAATATAATGATAATAAAAATTAGACATGATAAGTAAAATTCCAATGGATTTAGGCATGATGACTTAATATAACCAATAAATCCTTATTGATACCATGCTTGTACCACCCATATATAATATAACTTGAATACCCACCATAATATTCAAAATAATAAGGACCTGTACTTTTGATACATGGATCCATTATTGAATTTTAATTTATCCTTCAAATCTTAGCTCATTTACATATACTAATTACATGTGGGATTTATTATTATCAATGAATAATGTATCACCACTATGATGAATGTAAAACCATTACCATGTTTTTATCCTCCCTATGAAATATGTGTCTCTGAAACATTAATTTTTAACAAGGTCTTGTGAAAATTGTTCCTATTCTAACCACTTGTTCATATCCGACATTGAATAAATATAAGTCAATCTTGCTCCTAATATCTCAAATAGAGATGTTCACCCTTTTATAGAAATATAGTATAGCACTTGACTATAAAGTTTCTATCTCATATATTTCTGTAATATCCTTATAGACCCTTAGTATAATTACTTTAGATGCACTTTGTGTTTTTCTTAATTCAAGTTTGTTTATTTCCTTAACAAACACTATGCTTCAAAAAACATGTTATTATGACATAATGGATTTATATCATACTATAACTCATATGATATCCATTTTCATTATATTTTTTATATGTTTATGGGATAACATTGTTATTTTCAAATAATTTCTCGAAATATAATATAAGTTTCCACAATACATGTAAGTCTCAACATTGATTCTCCTTTTACTTATATCATGACTTTGATGTGTATATGAAAATGTGTGTTTAGGAATTACTCCATTCTACATTTTATTGATCAATGTTAACATGAAATACTTATCATTTATCCTCATTAGTAACATCATAACTCTGATGTGTATAATTAAATGTGAATTTATGAATTAATCCACACTAAATTATAATGATCGATGAATGTTTGGTCAATAAATTCTTCAGCACATGGGTCTAAAGTGACTCATATCCTCATCATGTATATTTTATAATTCAATTTCACATTATTTAAAATACTTAAAGAAATATTTATAAAGTATATTTACCACTAGCTTTACCTTGAAATTATTCACGCTATCCAGCTTAACTAATTATGTAAGCTTTATAACCTACCTTTATTTCTAAAGGTTTATTTATCCAAAACTAAGTAAGTAAATGTATCAATAATACCTAAGGTCTTTAAATCCAAATAGTCTAAAACCATATTGGGTACATCCTTGAAATATACTTAGTTTTACCTAACAAAGACTTATATTGCTATAACTGGGCATAACTGAGTCTTACATTTTATATTCATCAGTTATTTCCAATGATTCTAGCACAATTGAACCTTTTGTTGAATATAAAACAACATAAAAAACATTCATTCCAATACTAGAATAATTTCTCCTTGTATCCAAAGGTAATGTGAGATAATTATTTTGGTAATAATGAACAAAAGTTCATAAAAAATCATTAAACTTAGAAAATAAAAGATGTGTACTTCTCACCGCAGAGTTAGGAATCATCCTTTCTCAGCCACTTGGATAATTCACCTTATTTATTGTAACATTTCTATTCTTACTTGGTTAATGTATTTAAATACACATATGTGACAGTCATATTGTATTCAATACCCAATAAGTATGAAAAAACATCACATAAATTTATGAATATACCTAAAGAACAAGTTACTACTTGCTTCTTCAATTCAGTTCATATCATTTAAACTTCTATATTATTATCTCATGATATGAAAAGCAAATAACATCGTATTTAATAATCAACCTTAGTTCTTTGAAGGATGTTGTAAAGGTTACTTTTGGTGTCTCACTTTCCGTTGGACTTTTCTACTTGTCTTTTAACTTGCTCACCATAATTACTAAAGCTTAAAATTTATTTTAGGTTCTTATTAACTTGTTGAACCTAACCCAAAATGCAATGAAGCATTTTTTGTATACTGCTCATTTTTTAATCTTAAACAATACTGGTGTAATTAGATGAAAATGATATAATAAAGGAGTGTATTGAAATATCATGATTCATATTTCAATTAACATATATTCAGTATAATCATTACCTATTTCAGATCTCACTTAACTTTCTCCTCACAAACTTCTTAGAGATGAGACAACATGTGGAATTATCCATGTCTTGGTGTAGTATCCACAAATCACATCATACATTGATGATAATATTATGATGTAAACATCAAATGAATCATACATATGTATCATGTAAGTATCTTTCTCACCCTCAGTTCTTGAAGTGGCACAATAGGTATTGGAAACTCCATCACCTTGATTTTTTATACCATAGTACTTTACACAAGCATACGTACTGCTCTTTGGAAACTCATTCTAGTTTGGATAGGTTCTTTTTCCAAAATTAATCATAATATATATATGGTATTACTTTCCATTTTCTAAAAAAATAAATACTATCATATTGGTACTTTTATCTTTATCACTGATTAGACATTACAGATTAAGTCATTAAATGTATCCCACTATTTTATCAAAACCTATTATCCCTCACTACTAGATTTTGAATAATCTATCACTCATGTATTATAGTGGAAAAGATCCCTAAAACCTCTCCTCTTAGTCCAAGATACGGCTATGCTGCTACTCGAAGAGTTTCAAGGTAGATGTTAGACTGACCAACCACATTAACTCATGGATCCTTAATCTGTTAAGTGAAGATCCAACTTCTAGAAATCATAAACTTGATTTACTCAATGATTCAACTCTAAAGATGAAAGAAGCTGGCTATGAATACTTATTTACTTCCATATTTAGTTAATTCAATCTAACACTCCCATAATAACTTTCTATTAGTAGGAGTAACCCTCAATTAGGGCCGATGAGTACCCCGTACACCGTTTTTTGTTTATATTCCACTAAATAGAGGAATTATGAATTAATATTTTTTTGATGAGTTTTTATTATCATTTGAAGAATGTAATTTTTTTCTATTAAATATGTTCATTTTATGTGATCACACTCACAACCAAACAATGTGTTAATATAACATATTCATCATGTCTTTATGTGTTATTTATTTATTAATTTATATGCTTCCAAAAACATTCACATTCACAACAATAATAAACAATTTATAAATCAAATAATCTACCCAAATGATCTTGATCATCTGATATTGGTTTATCCATCTAAACTCAATGGATCAACCCTGATCTAGGGGCATAATACTTGAGATGGGTCTTGAATCATATCATAGCTCGCACCTCGGTCCACTGTTTCCACGTCTCATTTGGAATACCACCTCATCTTGGCATAGTCCACGTCTTACATCATCATCATCATCATCATAAAAAAATAATACTCATGAGTAGTCAAAGGGTTCTTGGGAAGAAAAAAATACATACAAATAAACTTGTTGGTGTACAAACCCTTATACAAATTTAATTAAGAAAGAATATGCATATATAGTTGATAAATAAATAGATATTACAATTATCGCATGCAGTTGTAATAATTAATTAAATAAAAATAACCTTGACAAATAGTGGCCAATCAGCGCTCAAGATTAGTTGACATGTAAAATAAATGCATGATAAAAATTAAATTGTGATAAATCCAAGTTTTAGGGAAATTAAATAAATTAAATGAATTATTTAAATTCAAATAAATTATTTCATTTTGTCCCAAAATTAATTTAATTTTAAACCAAAAATAAAATTAATTCTTCAAATATTATTATTATTTTTAAAATTTTAAAAATCAGTTAATTAATTATTTGGGCATTTAAAATTTTCCACAGGCCTCGAAACCCTACCTAGGCCTGTAGAGGGTCAGGTTGAACCCATTAAGGACCATTCTAGGATGGGAAGTACCCACCCAGGGCCATTGTGGGTCAGTCAGAACCCACACAGTCCCATACCAGGGGGCAGAACCTACATAGGGAATCTCAGGTCGGGTAGACCCATGGGGGGGGGGGGGTTCTATAAACCCCAATTAACTAGCCGCTCCTATGGGGTGTGCCAACTGGGTGCACATGCACATTATAAATGAGATAGAAGAAGGTTAAAAATGGAATGTGCGGTGGCATGAGGAGACAGTTGTGGCAGGCATCAGCCTGTGTGTCAGCTGAGGTGGGTTCTAGTGGTTGACCACGAGTGGAAGGGACCAATGATAGTGGCACTGACTGATCAGGGAGGATGATGGGGGTAGGGGGTGCACCTGTAGGGTGTTCTAGCTGGGTGTGTGGTAGAGATCGTGGCCGAAATAAATGCAGTGGTGGAGGTTGCTGCAAGGGCCGATGAGCGGCGTGGGACAATTCTAGGGGGATTGTTGGAGGATAGTGGAGGATATGATTAGGAGATGATGAGGATGGAGGTGGATACCGTAGATAGATTTCATATAATTCCCTATATTTTTTATTTTTTGTTGACATTAGTTCTATATACTCCAAATTCCAACCACAATTTTTTTTATATTTTATATTTTTTATGTTGTTTGTAGACATATATTCCCAACCACCCTCTTATTTGTTTTACTCTCTAGAATAAAATAGTACCCCTCCCTTAAAAAAATATTATTAAAATAAATTTTAAATGCTATATTATAGACTTTTGTTTTTTTGAAATAAAATTACACAAATTTTTGAAAATACCCCCAGAACAGAAATCACTATTATTTCTATTAAGATTACATCCATCGAAATTCCAGACGTGGTTTTGGTTAATCAGTAATATCCACCCAATCTTCCTTAAGATAAAAATTTGAACATATATATTAAATTTGTTCTTAAAATTTTAAGCCCTCAACAACTTATTTCAATCCAACTTAAAACTTTGGATAACCACATGTTCTTCATCTGACATTAGATTGAATTTCCATCTACAATTTTGAGACCATTGTAATACCCTTGACTTAATTTAAAGAAAATTAATTTTTCTTGACTTAGAAAATTCACACAATCCATTTGATACCAATTATTGGTATCAGGATGCATAGTGGAAGTTGGTTGGTCAGGGATTTTAAAATTTTCATCATTGTAGAAATGTAACTTCATCATCTTGGATGATATAATCATAGATAAATGTTTTAGGATCATGATTGAATTTATTTAAGCACAAAAATTAATGAAGGATTACCTTGTTCAAATCGAAATAATGTTTAACAAAAAATTATCACCAATGATCGTTTTTCGAAGGATATGAGGTAAAAACCATCTTGATAAACTACACACACTTCAAGAGTCTCTGTAATTGCAGATCATCAAATTTAAAGTGCTAGCATAGAGCTCTAATGAATCCTTTAACATCAAGATAATCACCATCGCTCTATTTCTTCAATCTACGAAGGCGTTCTTGGATCAAACACTTGGAAGGAGGATTTCACTCTCTTGGATGCAAGAAGAGGAGAGAGAATCTGTCATCCATTACATAATGAATAGTTAATCATATGGGAGACTCTATTTCTTATATAGTGAAATGTAGATAATACCCTAAATTGGATCCCTAGCCCCCAAATATATATTTCCCACTATATAATCTATAAAAAATATTTTATGACTGATTTATTGAGTGATAAATATCATTTATATTTTTATCACTTACTTTTAATATAATAAATATATTACATGATAAAAACAAATCATTAACTTGACCCAATATTCCCACAAATATTTAATTAACTTTGATTATTAAAATAATAATCGTTCATATAATATTTTCTATATATTTACTTTAATACTTAGAAATACATTTAATAAATAAATTCAACCCAATTATTCTATACTCAAATAATAATAAATTTATTTATTTGTTGGTGATCTCTTATCCTTATACATATGTTAGATCTCATGGTAGAGCTCACTATGTCTAATACCTTTATTCATCATAATAAGGAAAACTCTTGAATATACTATTGTGTTTGACTCTTCACGCCCTTATCTTTATAGTAGTGAATATTATTCACTCGCTAGGATTGAAGTTTAGAAAACTATCAAGTCTCCTAAAGAGATAAGAAATACTCATATAAACAAAAACCTTCCTTCGAACAAACGCCGTGTAATATAATCTCTTTATCTCATGATATCTCATAAAGTAGGATACACAACTTGTGTCATCATCCATTCTTGATTTATTATTAATTGAACTAACTGGACAGAATTACCTTCTTTTACCATGAACATGGATTTATTAAAGGTACTACCATCCTGATTAACTAGTCCTAAGACACCACATTCTTTCAGAAGAGACAAATTCTATCTTGATTATTCAATCAATGTCATACTACCAATGATGCACCCAACACAATATACCCCACTACGACCTCAGTTCCATAGTTTTTACCTTACATCAAGGTATGTAATCAAATAGTATACACTGAGAATAATCTCAAGTCTGGAGACCATTACACATATTCCTAGATAGTAAAAACCCATGACATGCCAAACATGTAGTGTTCCTATTAGCGGGTTAGTCCTCATGACCCCATATACTCGAGATCACCAAGTGTGAACTTCATGAGAAGAAGTCTCAATACTTATAATCCCTCAGTACCTAATAGTCACACATTATCTGTGTCCTGTTAGTATGATGCTTCTAGAGCATAGGAAATATATTTAAGATCAATTTCATCATATCTCTAGGTCCTAATTATAGCATTAGAACTACTATAACCTTTTGATACAAAAAAATCTAAGGATATTACCATATAAATAGTGGACACAAAAATATAAACACTATTATGGTAAGTGTATATCATGTATAACTCATTGTATACATTATATGGTAATAAAAAGAACTAATTATGTTGGGTCTAGGGAACCCACTATTACAACATCTAGTATGTGTGTGTTATCCTCTAGCAAGCCTCTAGCTGAAACTCTACCCTCTAGAATCACTTTGTCACATCCCAACCTGGCACACTTAATAAACATTAACCCGACCGGTTTTCCACATGGCCTCAAGCACACCTCACCATATGCTAGAGGTTGTCAACTAGTAGTGAGGGATTATAGTGTAACTATGAGGAGATTATAACCGCATTTCAGTCAAATGATAGAAAATAACTAAACACCATACATAATAGTAAATCATCAAATTGAATATTGGAATGAAAGTAAATAAGAGACACTATCTACCCAATATCCTGAGACTAAATCATCTCGAACTCCAACATCATCTAGGAGTCCTTCGTGACCATATTATTCCGAGCCTCAGCCCAAACCTATGCCTACAATCAAGTGCACATCTTTTCGGGCACTCTAGTGCAATGGAGGCTCGAACAGGGTGTGAGTATAAAACTCAATAGGGCCCCACCATTGTGTTCTTGTACATACCCAATGAATGTAGTGCATGTGCATGTGAGAGTCTATTTAAGGATATTAATAATAAAAATTTATTTAAATAAATAAATAACCAATTTTTTTACATAGGGCATGTTGAATTTCTGAGACGATAGTACCTACTTTTTCTAGTTCCAGATATGTCTCTAAGTAAGCTATGTCACCATAGGGGGATATGAGTCCTAGCCCTAGTATCACCCGTATTCGCCTCCACTAAGTATAAGGTAGAATCCCATGTATCAGTTGGATACTCTATTAGGAATCGAGTAGGATCCTATGTGACCTAGCCATAATGCTTAAGTCATGTGAAGATAGTAGAACCCATACAGTGTCTCAACATTCCCTACTATAATCCAAGGTCATATTCTTAGGTCCCGATCCATATAAAATAAAATATTTGGATACTAGAAGAAATTCATAAGGGTAATAACCTTAGGCAATAAATAAGGAATACTCTCCTGATCTAAGATGATAACTCGACAACCATCAATCAATGGCTCAATAACCTATTCCCAAACAACTCTTTAAAATGAAATCATGGTGTATCTAATTAATCCTAGGGAGTATCCTAGGCATCAATCCAAGTGATCATAATTATCCATGGGAATGAACAAGTATCCTAAACTTGGGGGAAATGTGTCCACCTAATAACCTTTGGTATCACCTATATATTAGGGTGATATGCATCCTGATCAATACACTAACTAAGAGGGGTCTTAGAGATGAACTCAAAAAACTCCCCTATTTTTCTAATACAAGTAGGGATCAAAAAAATTCTAGGAATTATGGAAATGGAAACATTAAGTATTAGATCCTGATCTCACCCGACATCCAATGTTCTCTAAGTATTAATTAAATTCAATTCAAATATTAAGTTATAGTTAAATAACAATATATATTAATTAAAAGATGGATCTCAATGTATCAGACATCCAACTTTATATAAATTTTATTATAAACCTATACATAATATTGATTCAACACATTTAGGATTCAGGAAGAGTATACATATGATGTAATAGTTAAGTAGGTCTAAATCCTAGGTGCACATGCACTACTAGAATTTGGGGATATATCCATAGACCTATATCCATAGGAAAAAAATACAATTTATATACCTAATTTATTCCCATGATTATAATAATTCCTGTGGAAGTAGCCCACCCCTCTCCCCAATCTCAACACTCCTCCTCATGACCCTCTTTGTCCTGAAAACTCCTTGAACACCTTCTTCCATGACATTGCTACAATCCTCCTCCTTCAACACGGCCACCCAACCTCTACATGACCATCCTACTCCCACAGAGACACCCCACCTACCCACCAACGCTGCTCTAATGTGGCCTCCCCACCTCCTCCTCTAATGCACCTCAAACATCGACACCCCACTTCCCTACGATCCTACTTCTCTGAAACAACTTTGATATGACTTTGATGTGGCTCTAACATAGCTTAGATGCATCCATACCACCACTTGGGATCCTCCTACTTTGATGTAACCACCCTTGATTATTCTCCCTTGACGTGAAGATCCCACCTTCATGATTTATCACATGAACCAAGACTTTCCCTCATGATCCTCCTCCTCCCGTGATTTATCACTAACCCTATTAAGAAAACCCTAGAGAAATCCCCTCTTCCACAATTTCTCATGTGAAATCCCTACATTATTCTCTTTTATTGAACCAAATCTACATAACTAGTTAGATCCCCCAATTTCCCCTATAAAATGATTTTTATTTTTCTATAAAATGTGTTCAGTTAGACAGTGAACCATATTTTTTCCATGAACATACAATTTCATGATTTTCTCTCTACATCAACGACTTATTTGGATCCCATTTTATTATTTCTCCATAATGTGATTTTTTCACTTTTTATACATGCTTAAACTATGTCAAATGTATGAAGTGGTTATATTTTATATTCTTCCATGTTCATATTTATGTAAGTTTATAGCGGTGACTGATGATCATGTTCCTCATTCCCTTCTCCAATATCATCATACACAACTTGTAATAGTACTAATATTACATGAATATTATAATTATAATAAAGTTTCCAGGAACTATTTCATTATTTTTATTTGGTTAGAGTTTATTTGACACAACTTACTGAAAAATGATTATAGAACTTATCACTTATCGTAATTTCTTTTTAGATGCATTTCCCATTGAAGAAATACTTTTTTATAACTTATTTATTCATATTTTCAGTAATATAACAAAGATTTTTTTTAAATTTATCATTATATGTGATAAGTGTGTAAACAATTTTCAATTAGTGAATTAAATAAGAAATTTAGTATTTTTGTGTAAAGTACTTAAATAGTTTTTAATAAGTATAATTTTTTTTTCATGTTATAAAAGACTATAAATCCAATTCAAAAATTATTTATTTTATGGTATATTATGATATTTTTCACGAATTTTGGATATTTTCCAAAATATTTTTAATAGATATGTTTTACACTAAGCCATATTATAGTATTTATTTTCCATTCTATGAGATTTCAATTTTTAAGATATCAGGATTTGTTAATTTTTACAATGTTTTTTCATTTACCAGGATACATAAAAGTGTGACATGTAATTCAAAAAATGGAGAAGTATTTTGTAAGTAAATGAGGTATTATTTTATTCATGAAAAATTATTATGGATTAATTTTTTTAACGGAAAATAATATATATTTTATGACCATTCAATAATTTTTATTTTGTTTATCATTTGTTCTAAATTTATAATTCTTTCCATATTGTGATATAAGAAGCTTTCAAAAACTATAATATTCGTGTTATAAGCATTTTTAAAATTATTTCATCCTACAAACCAATCATATGTGACTTAACTTTCTTCAACATTGTTATTCACCGGTTGAAGTTATTATCATAGGTTACTAACATATTTGAATGTTTAATAATAGATGGAATTTTAACTCAACTATTGTTTATTTTCTAAAGGCAGTTCAATCCATGTTACCTGGTGTTTTTTTGTGCACATCATTGGATGAAACATTTATTGTGATGAAAAATCAAATTTAAAGGATTCTTACTTGTTAGTTATCATATTTTTGGTTTTTAGCGATATAATAATTTTGGTTTCCATTATCGTATTTATTTTTTGAGGGTAATTTCAAGTATAATGTTTTATTATTGTACGATTCTTTTTTTTATTTGAACCCCTTCATTGGTGTAATGCAATTTTATTGTTTTGTCCTTTCTTATTTCAATATGGGGTTTATGTTTTATTATTTTTGTATTTAATTTGTATTTAAATGGTTTTATAATGGTTTATTGTTAATTCATATAAAATTTTCCTACTATATTATTTTATATGAGTCTTTTTTTTTGATTTCAGTCTAAGATTGAGGATGAATTGCTTCCATTCACAAGAGTAAGAATGGCTATTTTCTTACAATATTGAATATTAATAACTGATTCTAAATATATGTGACCAAAATCTGAGTAGTCTTTCAATCTAACATTATTTTTTATTTCTTTATAGGGTGCTACTTCTAATGAATGATCCTAAATAACTGACTCAAGTACTATATCAATGTCATCATTGTAAAGTATGGTATGCAATAATTTATTTCATCTATCATTTACTTCTATATTAAAAACTCATTCAAAGAGTTTCCTTTTACTTTGTATTTCTATTTAATTATTGATGTTTTAGTGATTCTATTTTAAAATTTTTCATGAAAATATGATTTTATATGTTAATTTTATTGAATTGTTTCAGCTTATATGGTAATATTTTTTAAAAATTTCAGACCATAAATTCAATATATTTTATATGTTAATTTTATTAAACAAATCAACATCCATATAAACATATGAACACTATTTAAATGTTGTTTGTATTAACATAATTTTTTTTTGATTTAGAAACAGTTTATATATGTATTTATATGTTAATATTATTTATATTCTTATAATAATATTTGTTAATATGGTTTATATGTTCACATAAATTATATGTTAATACAGTTTATAAGTTTATATGTCAATAAAATTTTAGTTTTTCTTGTATTAATATATGAGAAAACAAGGCTTAGATGTATCATGATCAGATGATGGTGTTATATGTAAAAATATAGATGTTTGAAAATCATCCCTAAGATAAAGGTGAGTTCATAGACTACGGGGATCTTTCTTATAGTGAAAAAATTGATGCTTAAAACTCAGATTATTATTTGGTGGTTCATTTTATTATAATTAAAATTCTTTAAAGTGATAATGAAGTGACCATAATTGAAGATACCAAGTGATGACTTAGGTCCAATGATATTATTTACACTAGGGAAATGTTAAATGTTACTTATTCCTCTTTAACTCCGTGTAAAAAAACTAATATTGTTTTTTAGAAAATAATAAGAAATTTAACAAAACTAATATTGATTGTTTCTTTCCTTTCTTAGCTAGTTAAATCATACGTGATGAAATAATTTGAATTGTGTGTTATGTATTTAGTATTATTAATTTAGTGTTAAATAAACCTTGATTTTATATTTAAATTTCATTTACTTAGTTGAGATTTTGAGAATAGTTACTCTTGATTTTATCTTTGTATTCAGTGGTTGCCAAACAATTTGATAATATAACAGTATGAAATATAGTTCTTTCACTATAGTTTAGTGCTAGTACCCTACTTCTAAAATAGTATAAGTGGGTAATATTATGGTTTTATACTATATAGTGAGTGAAATATATTGAAAGAAAACATTATATATAACAAAGAAGTTATTTTCTTGGGAATTGAACTATGAATTAAACTACTTCTAGCCACTTTTCAACCGTCTTTGTTTAATTTACCATGTTGCCACTATTTCTTACTCATTCATAGTTTTAAAATCTAGATCCTAATTCAATATTTTACAATTATATAATATTTTAAAACATTCAATCAATGAGAGCCTAACCATAGAAAAAACATATCTAAAGAAATTTCCTAAATCTTGGCCCAAATTATACTCAGGAGAGTCATTATTATTTATCAACTCTCTAATTTTTTATCACCTTTAACCACCATATTCATTCATTAAAAATATGTATAAAATAGTCATAGAATACATAAAATAGCATAAAAAATTACACTTTTTCATATAATTTAGTAAATAATATCTAACAATGGGTATCCATTAAATTTACACAATTAAATAATTTATTAAGATATAATCAAGAAAAATTAAAAAATTAAATAATTTATGAAATTTACCTTTCATTTTAAACACAGGTATACATTTCAATAAATCATTTATCCATTAAAAAATACACATGGTGTAAAATGTTTATTTATATCATAACATAATACTCTATTAATTTTGTAATATTTTGGACACCATGGATTCTTCCTTGGCCCACCTACACTAATTTCGCATTGCCCAACACATATACACATAGACACACACTAACATAGAATGGAAATCCTAATGATTGATTTGATTCACATACTTGACCATTTATTGGGTAATATATCAATAAAAAATAACAACATGATTAGTGGCTTAAATATCATAATCTCTTCTTCACTGATACCTCTGTTTTCAATGATGGAAATCCCTTCCTTTCGCAGATCAAAATTTCTGATATCTTCAAGGAAAGTCCTAAAAATTCATTTGTATTTATAATAAGAAATTATCTTAGCATAAAAAAGGATTCCACATCATTTTAAAGGAAACTATTCCTTTCAAGGGTTTGAACATAATTTTGTTTGAAGATTACAAGAAATAAATTTTTGACTCTAAATTTAGATTTTTAGTGGTGGGTTAGTTTACTATTGGTCACCAAATATTTATAATCATCATGCAAATATTTTTTTTTTGTATTTTTCATGTTTTCCATTAAATTGATTAACCCATAAAATTGTGTTCTTAATTTGTTTTTATATGTCAAACGTATTGGTTCTAGAAAAAAAACAAGGACCTTTAAACACAATTCAATGAAGCAGCTAAAATGATCCATGGATTTTCATCCAAGAAATGAATCTTTAATTATTATTTTTTGGGTTTAGTTTAATAACATTAATATTTATAGTATGGATGAATTTTGTTTAATGAATATTAGTAAAATGATTTTCCATCTCATTTAAGTTGTCACTGACACTATCACTAGACATCAAACCTCAATTTTCCACATATATAAAGTTGATGTACCTAATACCATTTCAAATTTCATATAGATTAATAATGTTTAGAAGGATTTTCTCATAATGATTTATTTTTTACCCCCTTATTAATGTTTTATATTCTATATCAAATTATTAGAGTGTAACATAATGAATTTTCAAAATAACCTCTATTATTCATACTAAAATCCTTGGATCCCAATCCACATGTCACTCTCCCCATTACCGGTTTTCCCTATATTTTCCCCCTTCCCCTCGAAAACACTTTTTATATAGGTATCACATATTATTATCCATTTATTTATTTTGAAGAACCAATTTACTTAAAATATTCTTTAAAAATTTTATTCATTAATTACGACTGGTGCAATTTAATTTTCATATTTATTAATACAATTTTGCTCATGTATATGAATAAATTAATTCAACACTTTCTATGTATGTTTATAAAACTTTCCATATGTATTAATTACTCTAGGTAAAATTTAAATTTATTATTTATTAATAAACACTACTCATGTATATGAATTAGACCAACTTACATAAAAGTCATTCTTAAATTTCAGTTCTATATCATGAAGAAGACTTATAAGTTCAGATTTCGTCATTGAATATATATTTTTATAAAAGAAACAAATTTACTGTCAATTTAAATTTCAGATTAAAATATAGTAGAACACCTCAAAGACTTTGATAATAATACTTATGTAATTTTGTTCATTTATGAAATTCAAGGGCTTCTCATGGATTTATGCAAATATTTTGACTATTTATAGGTATTATTGTTATTTATAATCATATTTTATTATATATTTTTTATAGATATAACCATTATAATTAGTTTTATAGTATCATTTAATTCTTACCAGCTTCATGTCATTATTAGAACATAACGTTACAATATTGGAGTTGTAGAATTCACGAGTTTAGTTATCTAGACTGGATGAAACTCCTATGGAATTCACCTAGGTTTTGTATTTCATTAATTTACTTGAAAACCATTCATAACATCTTTACATCAATATATGCATTGTATTTCAATAATATTAGATTTATAGGATTAAATGAGAGGGAGGCAGCTCACGTAAGAATAATATTTTTTCCTAATGCTCACATAAGATTAAACTAACTAGGAGATCATATCTGATTAAATCTTCTACCATGTGAGATGAACTAGGACACCCATATGCTAGCGTATGATTTTTCTCATATAAGATTAAAACCAAAGGATATTGATGAAATGTCACTCTGTGCAACTAATCATTAGTTTACTCATGATATTAACTTCAAGAGTAATGATGCTTGTATGAGATTAAACCAAATTATTATAAAAACATTAGTGATCAACTGAGAATCAAAATTACTCATTTCCATGGTTTACCAAAATTAAGAAATCACTAATAAAATTCCACAAAACATCCATCCAATGAACATGGGATGAAATATATCATAGATTATGGTGGATTAATTTCACACAATAGGGAATATTTGAGAGTGTTCATACATAGAGAAATCAAGCCCCTCAGCTAATCCAAATGGAAGAAGATCTATTAATAAATCTTGGAGTACCATATTCATTGAATTCATGGGTATAAATAATTATATCCTATGATTCATTTTTAAACATTTACCCATTACATTTTAAAGGAGAGGGAACCATGGTATTTGGATAAGGATTTGATGTAGTTTATTTTTTTTTATATTCTAATTTCTATAATATATTAATAGAATTCATTCTATTTTTATATTTATGTTTCCTTTTGTTATATTTTCTATTTTTTAACTGTGATCTTAACCTACATGATAATAGTGAGTTAACCTGAGGCTTTATCAGAGAGTTGTTCTGTGAAATTCACTTGACTCCTTATGCATTCAAATTTTAATTACGAGTTTAAACTTTAGGTATTTAGAAAGTAGCATGGATAAAAAGTTGGTGATAATTATTCTCATCCTCATTTCACATATATTTTCTTCCCCTCAATAGAATCAATTTACCTTTATTTTTTCCATTGATATATAGTGGGATCAGGGGATTTAATGGGGAATGGTGAGCATGATATTTCTAGAGGAGTGAGTGGAGTTCTCTCTTGATCGATGAGTATTCTATGTATTTCATATGAGGGAGGTGGATAACTAGTGAAATCAAAGATTCTTAGTTTAACTGGGAATTTACACATCAAGATCATAAAGAGTCATGTTCATATATATGTTGGGGTGTGACCGCGTTGTCGAGCACATCTAATCAGTTGTTTAATTTTGACTATAATTTTTGCAGTATAACAGCAACCCTAGGTCGTCTCTTGACGGAGCCTTAGATAATTAATCACAAATGTGGTTCTGATTATGAAAGTAAAAAAATGAAATGGGGTTTTATAATACTGGGGTTTGATGATTAAATATGACAATAGAAAATGAAAGTGATAAAACACAGTATAAATAAAGAAGATTAATTAAACGTGATCAACCTAGGGAAGTCTCGTGATGCTCATCCTTTATCTCTTCAAGATAAAGGGTATATATCTTTTAATACATAGTTTATAACACCTATTATCATAATTTTACTGAGTTTATTCTAGGATACCTCCTAGGGTTCAGTCGAAAACACACAATGATTCACCGGACACCGCCGATGATTGGGTGATTTGTGCTCGACATCATAACCGAAACTAAACAAGACAACACACAAAGAACATGATGTGTTGTCCAGGTTTGTATGTTATTTCTTTGTGATACCATGAAATAAATGTACATGACCTTGATAGTGCTTATGTGAGTTCAATTTACCAATATGAATAACACAAACACCGCAATTGAATGAGAGAAGAAAAAGGGATGAACGGTTTGTGAAACATCACATGAAAGTGTACCCCCAAACATGATCATTTGAGTTTTAGTATAACATACCAGTATATAAATCAATTAAATAATAAGATAGGATGAATAAAAACAACATAAAACTGGGAATTAAAAAGATCATTCAACATAATATAAACACGGAGCTCAAGATTACATCACGTTCCTCCTCGAGTGATCATAAGGGGTTTAGAAATCCATGGGAGGGGAGGAAGAAGAAGATGTTGAAGTAGAACTTCCCATAATCTCAAGAACTTCTATGGATTATGGGAAGAAACATTTGGGACTCCAAAATGGCATCACCTTTCCTCCTGACCGAACTCCAAAATAGGGTGCCCAAGGTGCCAATTTATAGGAAAAGTGGGATGTGGTTTTGGACACCTTGATTTAGAGAATATTCATGGTCCACGATTTTGGCTGGTCATAAAATATTAAATCAATTTGAAAAAAACTAAATAGTTGTTTACCTACACCTTTTCTACCTTCATGTAAAATTTAGCATCCATATCTGGTATATAATAAGAGATATTTCCGAAATACAGAGGAAAAGTGTTGACCTCGTACAGATTCATTTGTTTTGGGAAGATCAGTCCATATGGTCCTCTTAATGAACGAATTGGGATTCAGTTCCTTCAGATGAAATGTATATACTTAAAATTTGGACTATCCCACAATGTTTCAACCCATTTGGATTCACTATTTAGTAGAATTATTCATTTTAGTCCACTGGTGTGCTTGGATCCTGTGCAGGTTTGCCCATTTTTCTTGGACTTCATCATGGGTCCTCCAAATCACCTCCACCTACAATGTAATTCTAAAAAAATGTATCATTTACCCTTTTAACAGTGTTAATAACAAAATAATTGAATAAAAAATGGATTGAAAATTTTTATTATACTTTTAATTTTCAATATAAAACTAGTTTAATACATTGGTATAAGGGTAAAATAAAATAGTGAATTGTGGTATGATCAGGGTGTGACCATTGAGTGATAATTAAACTAGTATACGGGGTTACTAAGAAAATCATTAGTACTAATATTAAGAGTATAAATTTCTTCCTAATATTATTTTTTATTCATTTTCATGTTTTTATTTTCTATATTTCATCACACTCATCAATCCCCCCATTTTTCTTCCATTTATTTAAAACACCAAAAAAATAAAGATAAGTATTAGATTAATGAGTGTTTTGTCTTGGAACTTCATGAGACAAAACCATATAAAACTACCTACCTCCATTCATGGGGGATTTTAATATTCTATTTTATTAACTGAATCCTTTTATAATATTTTAGTGAATTAGGGAACTTCCCTACTTGTTACCTCATTTTCCCTTATTCTTCTCCCTCTATATGATTTTTTGGGAGTATTTGGATTCACTATAGAAATAGGTTTCTATCATATTTGTTATTATTTATTAATCCTATAATTTTATTGATTTTGATAAGAATTTTAGAGGTGATTTCACTAGATCATGGTGAAATCACTTCACAATAAAGGAGATTTTTCTTGAAAGGGATAAAGGAGTCCAAGAGGGGATGATCATAAGTTTTTGATCACTATTTAACTTAAGGAACACCACTTAAGAACTTCTTTATCCACTTATTATCATTCTTATAAAAATATTTAATATATACATACATAGAAAATTGAAGTGTTGCTACTACTTCTTCTTCACTTCCATGAATAAAATGCACCTCCTGTTCTTTCTTCCGCCTCTATGCCAACATATTGTGCATCAAAATCTTCTTATCTCCCCTCTTTCTCATTTTCACTTTCTTTTTTTCATAAATTCATGTAGAATTAATTTCTTTTTATCCTTATTTAGGGTATACGAATGTGCACTACATATTTTTCCTCATTTACTCAATGCATCAACAATATCACTGGTTCTCCTACTTCTAAAATAGTATAATTAGGGTATCTTGTGGTTTTAGGGTATACAATGAGTGAAATATATTAAAAAAATCCTTATAGCCAATGAATAAATTATTTTTTTAGGTTTATATGAATTTATTTAATCATTAATATTTAATACCATTAAATTTAGTTATTTATGTTTCCATTAATATTTTGATTTTACAAATTTAGTTATAAATATATTGCTTCATATTATGAATTCGTACACAAATTGATTAATTTACTCATCAATTATTAATTAGGAAGTAGAGTATTTAAGTAATTATTCCTATTCTAATTTTTTTTTTATTTTTACATATTTATAATTTTTTTCTTCGTTATTCATGTATTTTTTACTACAATGACATGTATCAGCTTTTTAAAATTGATTTAAATTCTTATAAATTGATTACATTTCACATTGATTATATTTTTTCTAATTCATGTTTCTTTTTTCCCTAATCATAAAATTTTCATAGGAGTTTTTTGGTTTATTTCCATTTAATAAATATATTATATCCTAAAACTACATGTATTTGTTCAATTATAATCTCAGTTAAACTTAATAATTTATATGAAATATCAAAACATATTATAATCATTTTATTAGAAACATTATCAATTTAAATATAATCTGTATGACATATAAATATTTCTTATCTCATCATTTTATTTTTAGTTTCTACTATGGATTTTATTTTTATGTTCATAATTTTTTGTTTTCATTTTTATTCCGTATGGGTGAAAGACTAGAATTTCAAGGTGATTCTATTATTTGATTTTTTTCTTTTCTAAATAGATATTATAAACTAATTTATATTCATACATTATTTGTTTTAATATGATGTGTTTCATGAATTATATTTTTATATGACATATATTTTGATTTCTCAGACTTTTACCAGTATATGTTGATTCCATTTTAATATATCGGTAATAATATATATATTTAACCAGACCAAATGTTACCTCTTTTCAATATAGATTACAAGGAATAAATAGACATGGATTCACTCATTGTAAATCCCTTGTGGTATTTTCCATGGCATAGTTCCTTATTACCTTTTTGATATTCCAAAAAGATCATACTTTCCATCATCTAATGGCACTTTTGAACATAGTAAAAGGCTAAAATCATCAAGCTTCACTATAATAGATGGAAAATTTCTCACACTGGGCCCTCCCATGAAAGTAAGAATGTTTCTATACCTAATCTAGTAGTAATTTTGTTCTTTTAAATTAATAATTATTACTCTCTTTACCATGACCCCTTAAAGGGAATCATATAGAAGCCATGGTAGAAAAGGTATGTGACAACACTCAATTATCTTTTTTTTATTTTGAATTATTACTTTTATGATAATATTTGGATTTTAGATCTTGAGATTTTTTGTCTAAGATTTTAGTCTGTATTAATATTTTCCATGAGAAGAAGCTCAAAAAAATTATATAGATGGTGGAACCAAAGCTATATAAAAGAAAGTTGTGAGATTTCAGAATTAGAAGGATGCTAAGGAATCCAAAAATAGATTAAATAAAAAGATTAATTAGCTGAGAGATAACCTTAAGAGATCTCAATAAGTGTTTAAAGGGATACAAATGAGATATTCTAATAGAAGGATCATCAATATCTGACTACTTTAAATCTAAAAATACAAAATAGTCACGTGTTTCAAATGTTTTGAGGTATGTTTCAACTAAGAGAATTTATTTTTTTAAATAAAAGAATCATTTTTTTGGATTAGAGTCACTATATAGTACCTTAAACACCTCACCAAACATGGATAGAGGATTAGGACAAGAAGAATATATAAAAAAAGAAGAATATTTAACCTTGACCCTAGGATAACATTCAAAACAAAATTAAAAACATATTATAATACTAATAACAAACATATGAGGCCATAATGATATTTCTCAGTTGATAATTCTCAAAAACATCCCCTTATTTGAAACAAAAAAAATCAATTTTAATTTTGTTTTTATAACCCATAATAGTGAGGCTCATTAAAAACCCTAACCATATTATTTTACATACAAGATAATTCTTCTCATGTATCCTAAAGAAACAACCTCAGTTATTCAAACATGATGCACAACCAAAGTTCAATGTCACTCATTTTTCATGGTCAAGTTGTTACTAGACTAAAAATAGATTTACTAATAAAAATGGTGCCAACCCACAAATTGAGTCACTATATATTTACACAAAATCCAAAATAATTCTTTGCTTATAGTGGTATTCATGAATTCTAAATTTACATACATTACACCCCATTGGTTAATAACACTCCTCCATACTAGTTTGTCACCAAATTAGTGTCACACCTTATTCCACCTAACTATTTTCATGAGAAATAATTGTCTCACTAATGGGAATATACTTATAACATAAGTCCTAACCTTATTGTTCATGCTGAGATGCTATCTATGAGAACCAATATGTGACATATCCAGTCTCCCTATAAGCCTATTTCTAGAAAACAGATCTGGATGTACAACCCAACCATCATCCCATATCTAGAAGCTTCCACATGTTGAACACACTAAGTCAATATGAATCTCATCATCCAACACCCATATCTATGTGCATTCCATTTTCCATAATTAATGCAGTCTCTGACATCCAAGTCCCACTAAAAAATCGCAATCACTTCTAGGTTGGGATCCCTAACACATCACTCCCAATATTTCCTAAAAACCAATAAAATAATAATCTCATGCTGAAATCATATATTGTGTGATCCTCACATAGATAATTCCTTAAACCCCCCCATTGAGCACAACTCCCAATGAGTTCCTTCATTATATTTTCATCTCTCCTCCCGAGTCATGGCCATCCAATCATTAGGAACACCTATCAGGGACCAAGATCATATTGGTCATACCATGGTACTAAAATCTATTTTTTATGTTTCCTACATTAAATATGGACACCTATCAACCTCATCAAGACATAAGTCCAACACAACTATAGGTATCTCATCCATTCCACTAGTCTCCTCTCATATACAAAATTTATCAAAACCACCAGGATAAGTATACAACTGATCATAACTTCCAAAAACCAACATAACTCAAGTTATCATGTTTAATAATCCATATTCTTTAGGAATATTGTTCCTATTAGGAATCATGTTAAAATAATAATTCCCTTGAAATTACTTGTGAAAATCACTTATAAAACCATTCACGTTCACCTCAAACCTAATTAAAAAGTTACCCCACTATCCTTAGGTTAAGAATTGGTCACATAAAACCACTTACCACATATGATAATACAAATCTCACCATAATAACCCATGAAATGAGTGTTTCTTATTATATAAATTTCACACTCAATAGTTCCCATTACCATCCAACCACACCCATCATACATTCACCCTACTGATACTGTGTTATACTAACATATACATCACTCTCTAATCATAACCCATCAATCATAGTCTTTCCATCCTAACTTCCCAGTTTTCCATGACTTTAGTGATTTTAAAACCCATAAAAACATGAGAAATACTCATACTCTCACATAAAAAACCCATAAGGAATATCCATTGGACCTATAGACTAATAAGTCATATATTACCATATAAATTTATGTAATATAACCAAAATAAATGATATTTTTAATTTATATACCCACATGGTTATAGGATATATGGCATCCGATTCAGTAGATTATAAGCCGTGTAGTCGAGTTTTCCATAACTAGTCAGCTTCTTCATTCGCATTATGTATTGAAAATCATTCTTCCTTATTCTACTCTAGCTTTTCCATCAGTGCTACCCATGTATAACCTCCTTTTAAACATCATACATCATCAACAAAGCTTCACCATCCTTCTATTTCTACACCTGTTTATGGCATTTTCATCTTTAATCAAAGTCATGTCTAATCCCCTAAGAGGATTCCTTATCCTCTTTGAGTTAGATGACCTATCACTTTCTCATGGCCTTGGTATGTGTTCATATGTGAATTATGGATTTCTTATAGACTTCTTATTGATTTAAATTTATTATATGTGTTTTGTTTACTGGTAATTAGTTTAATTGGTGATAAATTGATTTTTTGTGACTATTATATTAATTTAAATTGATTCTATATTTTTCTTTGGGCCAGCTGGGGAGGATATGTGTTCTGGTAGGTTGCAGGGTATATTTTTTTGGAAAGTGGAGTATATAGACACAATTTATAACCCTGAAAATTGACCTATTGCCACATTTTTCACCATGGATACTGGCATAATTACATTATTATGAACTGTGGATATAATTCAGTCTATAGCCATTGTTTTTAACTATGGAAATAGGTCTATTTCCACACTTCAAACCGTAGATATAGGTCTATTTACATGGTTATAAACCATGAAAATAGGTTTGTGTGGATGAGTCTATAACCATGGTTAAAAATCATGGCTATAGCCTTTACCCTATTTCCACACCAATAGGAGCCATGACTACACAAACTGTGGCTATAGCCTATAGCTATAGTTTTTGTGGCTATACCCATGGTTACAAACCATGGTTATAGCTTAATTTTCTAGTAGTGATGGAACTCAACAGTAAAATTAGTTGAGTGAGGCACTAAAAGAGATATATTCCATAAAGAAATAAATATATATATATATATATATATATTATATCTTACATGAAATTTGTGATTTTCAAGCATAATGGGATATATATATATATATTTATATATATATTATACTAACTACATTAGCAGTATTGGATGGAAAACTAATAAATTCTCTATCAAGGCTGTCATCAAAAGAAACATTTCACAAGATGAAATTAACGTGAGTTAAATACATTCATACATATGATGCATGGATTAGGTGAGGCATTAATTCATGCATTATAAACACATGAGTTAATGCATACACCATCGAAAGGTTTCCTTAGGTTCTATATAAACTCCATAACCATATGATGTAATTTTGTGTTTATATTCAACCAACACTACTACAAAAACAGCCTATATCAGCGCTAAAAAAGGGCTTTAACAGCGCTAAAAAAGCTCCGTAAAGCTCAACACTAATATAGGGGGGTCCCTTTTATCAGTGCTCTGAAAAGTGCTGATAAAGGCCCCTTTTATCAGCGCTAAAAAAAGAAATGATAAAAGACCCCTTTATTAGCGCTTTTTTTAGTGGTGATAAAGGTCAAAAAAATTAAATAAAATTAACAAAAATTTAAAATAATGTGAGGAGTGCTTTTATCAGCGCTTCACACACCCTTTTATCAGCGCTAGGAGGTCTCCCACGTGCAGCCCTTCCCGTACATCCTCATATCTGCGCACCCCATTCACTTCCACCTGAACTCGAACCCGGGACCTCCCCCCTTTCGCAGCTGCACCTTTACCACTAAGACATTTGTTTTGTTCCCTATTTAATGATATATCAATATATATATAGTTATATTTATTCATATATTGATATAGATTCATATTAATATAAATATATTTATTCATATATTAGTATATATATATTAATTAATATATTAATATATTAATATATATATTTTTAGTTATAATTTTTTATACGTATATTTATTTGTATATTAATATATACATATAAGATTAGTTTTAAATACATTTATGAAAAAATATGTTTTTTATGTGTGTTTATAAATAAATAAATAAATAAATACATACATAGATATATACAACACACATACATAGATATATACAACACACAGACACACACAGAGACACACACACACACACACACACAAATACATTTATATTTATGAATAAATACATATATATGTGTATTTGAAAAGCCATATAATGTACATATAAGATTAGTTTTAAATACATTTATGAAAAAATATGTTTTTTATGTGTGTTTATAAGTAATTAAATAAATAAATACATACATATATACATATATACAACACACAGACACACACATAGACACCCCCACACACATAGACACATATATATTTACGAATAAATACATATATATGTGTATTTGAAAGGCCATAAAATGTTAAAAAGACTATAACTTATTATATAGAATTCCATTTCAATGCCACAACCAGTCAAATTGAAGAAAATTAAACAATCTTCTATATGATATGTGGTAGAGGCCTAACGGACATCCAGATCAGAAGTTATACTTGTTTGAATGTTAAAAAATTAGGGTATCCCGAATAAAAAATCAGTTTTAGAGGCCTTATAGGCCTTTTTTGGGCTCTAAAAATTTTACAGAGGCTTTGAATCAATTATTGGTGCGTAGTGCTCATCACAGGCTTCGATTTGATATGCTATAGAGCTCAAATGGACACCCAGATCAAAATTTATGGCCGTTTGAAGTTTGAGTTACATTTTAAACATATTTTAGATCTTTTATTAATTGTTTTGATTTTTGGTGTCCTCAAATTGTTATTAAATGATTTTTAATTGATAATAATTAGAAAATTATTAATTAATAATATTTTTTTAAAATATTTTGAAGCCATTTTCAATAAATTTCTTATATATTAAATGTAATAGTCTATTTATACCTATCTAGAACATATTTAAAAAATATATATTGTATTTATATCAATATAAATATACTTATATAAGAATAATTTATTTTTCCAGATTCTTTTTGAAATATAAAATTTTTCAGCGCTGATAAATCCCCCCTTTATCAGTATTACTAAAAGAAGCGCTGATAAAGGGGTCCCCTATATCAGTGCTAAAAAGAAGCGCTGATAAAGGCCCCCCTTTATCAGCACTTTTTTTGAGCGCTGATAAAGGCCACCCTTTATCAATGCTTTTTTTGAGTGCTAATAAAGGCACCCTTTATCAACGCTTTTTTTGAGTGCTGATAATGTGGTAGCGCTTCCCTTTCCAGTTTTTCGAGTAGTGCAATGACTCCTCAGAACTTGAATCTCTCTCTCTTTTTCTTCCTTTTCATGTCGAGATGATAGAACATTGTATAATAAAGGATAAAATTACATGTATGACATGTGATTCAAATTATACAATGGATACACCATGGAGGTGGGATGCTTTTTCTATTAATTAATCTTTATCAAACCCATGTAATGTATTTTGAAGATGTTATAGATTCTCTTCGATGTAAGGTGTTCTAAATTTATAATAGTTCTTTATTTTAATATTTTATACATAGTTTCATATTTCTTGCAAAGAAATCCTTAGAAAAGGGTTTTAATTACTTATGGTTGATCTGATAAATTTTATGAGACTCTAACAAACCCATTCAATGGTTTTAGAGAGATCAATGTTTAGTTTTATGAAAATTGGGATGAAATGAAGAAGAAATCAGAAAAATAAAGCAATGTTTCATTTTCTGGAAGTTTGGTTTCATAAAAAGGTTTACCCTTATGTAGATGGTCCAAATAAATGTAACTGACACCTTAACCTTATGCATTTTGGCCTTTTAAAGGTAACTAAGACTTTACCCTTATGCAGAGTGGTCTATGTAAGGTTCATCCCACTTTACCCTTACATATATCGGTCCATGTAAGGGTCACCTCGCCTTATCCTTGTGCAAGATGGCAAACCTAAGACTTACCTTAATGTGAAGGATTCACGTAAAGTTAGTTTGGAATGTAATCCTTATACAAATGGTTTTCGTAAAGTTGTTTCATAAGGATATGATACTGATTAGCCTTGCGAGTAAAGGTAGTGTAGGGTTATAAAGGGTTATGTAAGGGTAACCGACCACTTACCTTTACAAGACACCCTTACACATAAAGTTTTCATAAGGGTAACCTATTTTTTACCTTTATGAAAATGGTTTTCATAAAGGCAGTACCCTTACTCAACAGTACCAAGAGGCCATGTAAAGGGAAAATGAGACCTACCCTTAAGTGAAGTATTCATGTAAAATGTAATATCATTGGTACCCTTACACAGTATGAGCCGTGTAAAGGCACTCTTTGAATTATATTTATGTTGCATGTTATACTTAAGCTATATAAAGGTAATTAGTGATCTAAATTTATTCAAGGGCTTCTATATGGACCATGTAAGGGTAGAAGGCCTTTCCTTTATATAGGAACGAGTTCTTGCATAAGGGTAAACAAAAAATATTTTAATTTTTTTAAAATTCTTAAATGGTGTTACTAGTTTATAAAATGTTTATAAATCTTTCTAGAAAAGTATTTTGGAAATATTTAATTTATAAAGGGTTTATAAATTAATAAATTAATTTTAAATGGTTAATAATTAATTAAATAAATGTTCATGAAAATTTTATTTTTTCCAAATATTAAATTTTAATATTTTAAATAACTTTTAACAAATTATATGGAAATCCTTATGATATAGAAATAAAAGTGTTTATTTAGAAATCACAAGAAATAGTTTATAAAGGGTTATAAATTATGAAATGAGACCAAAATATAAAGTGTTTATATTTAAATTATGAATTGTTCATAATTAATTATTTTGAATTGTTCAAGATAAAAGGGCTCCTTATTTGGATATTATTTAATCCACATCAAATGTGTTTTGATGATTTATATGATCAAGGTTTAAATAACGATTAAGTATATGATTTTTAGATTATGTAAAATATTTACATAATAAAATCTGAATTATAAATTGTTTATAATTCATATAATATCATATATTTAAAATTGAAATTCTATATAATGATAAATATGAAAGAGTTCATATTGAAATGAATATGAAGGTTTTATATTCAAAATTATGGAAAGTCCATAATGGTAAATCTAAAATTATAAAAGGTTTTATAATTAGATTTTATTTATAAATTTTTCATAAATGACTCTCTCGTGTTTTAATATTTAAAATTTTCATTTTTTTAAAAGGGTAATCCCTTATTTATTTATTGTTATAAATTTTTTATATAACGAATAATGTATTATTTAGTTTAATTATTAAACTACTTCTATGATAGATCCTTTCATTACATGCTTGGATCGACTCTATAGTGAATTTAGTTTTTCATATACCTTAACCACAATTTGTAATTGAATTTATGAAATTGAATTTAGTTGTTGAATATAGTTTTTTCATATTAGGTTTTAGAGTTATGATTAATTGGATTCTCTATTGAGTAAATTATCCCTAGGTAGAGGGACTAGGGGTCAGACTACTGACTTACCTGGAGGCCTATGCCTTGTCTAAGAAAGTGAAAGGGGTTGGTTATCTATCGCTCTAGACTTACTCATGCAGAGATTTTAAATCTCATATAATTCTAAACTATTACATGTAGTGTTAATATAACTTATGAATATGATAATTTGGATATGTATGAATATGTTTGACTTCTATTTTTGGGTAACACAAGCCTGTGAACCATGTAAGGAGTTACACATGAATATGGTTTGAACATATTTATTTTGTGGAGGGAGTAAGATTCCAAAATAAATTACTTGAAGCATTCATACATAAATGGAATAACATGATATAAGATAGTGAGATAAAATACCCTTCATATACTAAGTTTGAGATGAATTCCAAAGCAAATCTTATCAAGACCTAGATCATCCAACAAGTTAGTTCATGATAAATCTAGGTTCCCTTAGATTATCTTGTTTTAGGAAATAACGTAATAAGTGGATCTGTATTTTCATGCTGGGTAGGTCATGGTAAATTTGGGTACCCCGGGATTGTCCCTTTTTAGCTTGGTTTTGGCATTTTCTTTGGGTTACACTAGCCGAGAGACCCAAATAGGATTATGATACCAGAGGAATAGAGTTGAGTTTATCTATATGATAGATTAAATAAAGGGTTTTATTCTCAACTATATAATATTAATATATGATATCATTGAAATGATTCTATACCTAAATAGATAAACAATGGGAGAAACACTAAAGTGACCTGAATATTAGTGAACTATGGATCTTGAACCACTAATGGATATGATGGGTATTTAAAGGGGGTCATAATTTTATTGGGAGCCCATTTACTAAATTTTTTTTTGAATGGTTATAAAAAATGATACACATATAATAAAATATTATTTTGTAGATAATAACAACAACATCATCAAGATAATTTTTATTATCAAATACTTGATAAGGAAAAGATTAATTTAATCTACTCTTTAGATTGGTAACTTAATAAAGGTTCTTAAGAATTACTGGTGATTCAAGAAAAGTTACCAAGGAAAATTCAATGTGTCAGAATAGTTCCTTACTTAGTAACCAAGTGTTGAAGTTGTTTAACAAGTGAATATATATTATTATGGAATCATATAATGATTTATTTTTGGTTTTAAAGGTATTAGATTCAAAATTACCAAAGGAATCTTAGTCTCCACTCATATACTCAATATGATTGGGTAAATTAATGATTTTAGTCTCATATACTCAATATGATTGGGTATGTAAACTAACATTCAATATGATTGAATATTTTAAATGAATTAGTGATATTAAAAGCTTATTTAAAGATTTAATGGTTATATAAATCAGTTCTATTTTTATGATAGATATATGATATCGATTTTATGATTTACATGTGTTGTAAATATATAACAGTTGCAAAATAGAAAAAAATTGAAGCTTGAATTTTATTTTCAAGTAATGTATCAAATGATTTGCTTCATTGATAACTTAGATATTTCAATCTTGGATAAAATTATTATAATATGTTTATTTTATCTCATTTATCCCTTGATAAGAGCATCAAAACAATTATTGTTTCATAAAATGAAATAAGGTGTTTTTTATACACAAAGTAATGATTTGTTCAGTTCTATAACATGATTTATGGAGAGAATAAAATGACTTTCTCTAGTTAGGTAATTTATCCTATTTTTATCTATGAAAATTTTATGACAATATGATTGGATTTAAAGAATGTTATCCCTATATTCTCAAAATGTTTGGAATATATATGAACTAGGCATATGATGTCTAGGCTCTAAAGTGATATCTAAACAATACAAGTAGTTAAAAGTTAAAACTAGAAGAATAAAAGTTGGTTGAAAAGTTAAACAATGTTATTTTAAGAATCCAATAAAGGTTATTGAAACCTTGAGTTACCAATAAAGAATAATAAAAATTCAATTTGACTAGAATATCCAAGATATGACCAAAGGAGTTTAGGAAATTACATCGAATGTCCCTATTAGGTATGAATGTTTTCCAAATTAATTATTCTATTTTTAATGGTATGTGATACTGAATATATATTTTACAAATTATTGTAAATACACAGGAGTTCAAAATCGATGGAATAACTTTTTGATCTTATATTTACATTCATAAAGAAAAGAGCTGCGACATAGGAATGTAAAGGATTTTATAATTCTCAAAAAAATATTATTAAAAAATATATATATTTATCTCATTTATCTTTTGTAAAAAGTGAGGATGCTTGATAAAAAATGTTTTTATTAACATGAGATGATTAATTATATACACATGGTCTTTTATTAATAGATTTATATAACATGTTTTGAGAAAAATATATGGATAAAAGTGTTTATCCATATGTTTATTACAATATAAAGTAATGTGTTCCCAATATCCATCGATGATATATTTTAATAAAATCATATTTTCAAAAAGGAAAGGATCCAAACACATAGAATACCTTATATGATATGGGAAAAATAATTTTTTTGTTTAATATTCTTACTGAAAGGAAAGAAATGTTATTTCTTAATAAAAAAGGGTTTGTGTCTCTTAGAAAGATGTTATAAAAAGAATATAATATCTAATAAGATATTTAGAGTATGTTTGGACTTAAATAAGTTCAAAATTAACAAATAAAGTATAACACCAATCTTAAGTTAAAGTGTTTTCCACTTAATATCCTAAAACTTTTAGGATATGTGATGGTAAAGAAAAATATAAATTATTGAATTTAGTTACCATTTAATAAGTGAATATCACTATTATACCAATTTAAGATAATTTTTTTTCACTTAATATCCTAAAATAAATTAGGATATGTGAGGATAAAGAAAAAATATAAAGAGTTATTTTTGGTTATCATGAAAAATAAAAGATGCTATTTTTTGAAGGATTTTTCCAGTCAAAATGAAAAGGGAATTACAATTTATATCCTAAAGTATGGCTGAAAAGATAAATGTAAAGAGATACATTAGTTATTGTAATAAATTGGTTTTCACTTTATCCTAAAAGGGTTTAAAAGGACCAGTTAACAATAATGTTAGTAGATAAATTATATAAAGGAAAAAGTTTGATAGAACAGAGTTCCAAGGATGATGATGACGAACTTAAGTATAAAATAGAAGTTGACATCATAAAATTTTATGTTGTGAAGTTAATAAATTTAAATATGTTCAATAAGTTGAACAATTTGGAATATGATTCCTAAATATCACCATTATTCAAACTAGCTTGATGTTTCTCACTAAAAGATTTAGTGGGAGTGTTTCATCAGATGGTCACATAGAGATGTTAAAGATATTACACATGATGTAATATGTTAAAAAAATCTAGAAAGTGTGGCAAACATAAGGATGATATAGAATTTTATCATATATGATATGTTAAACTAGTGCTTATGCCGAGTTTGTTAAATATTATTAAAGAGTTTAAGAATATTAAAATGTATCAAATTAAAAGGAAAAATATATTCTATCATTCTTTCACACTGGATACATAAATTTCTATAAAGATATACATTTTGTGAAGTGTAATGATAATTGAACTCTCAATTCATGACTTTGAGATATAGAATATTCTCAAGAGACATAAAACAAAACAAAATTATTTGTTTTTGCTAGATGACCCACTAAGTATACCACATATAGCATCATACATATGTATTTGGTATACTAGGGGTGAATAGATCATATTTGATTCCCCAGTACCTGAGTTTGGCAAGATACCTAGCATGAGAACCTTCATACTTTGATACCCTACTTACGTAAGTATACATACTGACTTAGCTAATACAAGGGTGGTTGGGTATGCTTCAGATCATGTTATTGGTTGGATCTTAGACAAGATGATATTTTTACTCTTTTATGATGAGTATGATATCACGACCCTTGATTGAGGTAGACCACAGGAATGTGTGGCCACCTAGAAACCTCTGGGATCATCTGGATCCTGGGGTGCTACACATCCTGGGCAATACACTAACTTAGAAGGGTATCCAAGATTCACCCAACAAACTCCTCTATTTTCCCAATATAGGGAGGAATCCCAAAAATTCTAGTAATTTCATCAATGGTAACATCAATTATTGGATCTTGAGATCATCAAACATCCAAGGTTATCCAAGAATTAATTATATTGAATTAAAACATTTAGTTATGATTAAATAACCATCTTTATTAATTAAGAGATGGATCCCAATCTATTAGAATCCAAATTGATATACATTTTATTATAACCTTTCACATCACATTAAATTGAAATATTCAAGTTTCAGGAAGAACTAAAATCCAATGTAATAGAGAGGTAGGTTCGAGTCCTAGGTGCACATGAAACCTAATCATAAAAGTAGTTGAGGGAGGCACATACCTCAAGCACTACTGGTTCATTTATAAACATCTAAGTCTAGTTTATTATAATTTAACCATTAAATTATTTACTACTTAAATTTAAGACAGAGGGTTGTCTGAACACCTAAACCCATCTCATTATGTCTCTACCCTTAGCGGCCATGCTAGTTAATTCATGCTTTAGGGGGATACCCTCGGTTATCACTACCTATTCCTAGGGTATTAACATAATCAGGGAACTCTACTTGGGGTCCCCTCCTATTCCTAAATCTAGGTCATTCCCATATCTAAGAGTAAGAAGAAACCTAAGACATACCCTATAGTAAATTAAAACCTTTATTTCATTAATGAAATTTAGGTGGTTGGTCTTCAGGTCATAAATGACCCCAAATACAACCATACTAGTTCAAAAACACCAACCTCCTAAAAGAGGTAATGAAGTCACCTAGGTCTAGGTACAATAGGTCTCTATCACCCATTCCCAATTTTATAGATCCCAATCGTCTATTCCAATCTATGACAATGGTTTATGGTAAGCCTACGGTGGATAATTAATTGAGTGGTTCCCAAGAGAATGAAGTGACCCTTGTAATTTTTATCAATATACAGATTAAGGAACATGATTTATTCTAGATAATTTAATATTGTAACTTAAGTAGTTTAATTATGTTGGTCGGAGTAGAATACTCAAGCGGGGGGGGGGGGGGTGAATTGAGTATCTATAAATGTTTTTGTTTAAATATAGGTTATTTAAAAAATATCCCAATTAAAAAATATAATCTAAGTCAGTTTGTAGTGAATTTATAAGAGTCCTGAATGTTCAATTAATTTCTCAAAAGATTTATAAGTTCTCAACTACAGTAATCTAATGACTAATATAACTTTTGAAACTAACCTACTGGTTAAAACAGTTTTAAACACTTTCTAAACTAACTATTAGAGTTTGACTTTATTTGAATGAATTTTTTTATAAAATAGTAAAAGAAAATAAAAATAAACATAGAGGAAATTAAAACAATAGGTTCAGTCTCAAGCTGAAACTTAGTCCTCTCCACTTGGTGATCACCAGCCACCAAGAAGTTTAAATTAATAAACAAGTTTGATCCACACCCTGGATTGAGGTTCACAATAGCACATAGGGTTGTCCAGGTCACACTTGACCTCTACCATAGTTATTCATGGGAGGAACAACACACAGGTCACACTTGAACTCTTCCACATTTCTACGTGGGACACAAAAGGATAAAAGATTGTGATATTAAGGATATAAAGTATCTTATAGTTATGAATAAGAGTTAGTGTGTGTGTAACAGACAGATACACACACTACTCAGAAATGTAAATAAATGAACACAACAGAGCTAAGGATGTAGAGTAAGGTTTATAATTCTCTGTGTGTTATGCAGTGAAGCTCTGGACTCATTTGATGTAGTGGAATTTAAGTTTGAGTCCTCTTCTGGAAGTTGACTATGAAACAGAGTATTGTAGTCTCTATGGTCTGGCTTCCAGAAGTGTGAAATGTTTAGCTTCTTGTTGGTAAGATGTTCAGGTCGGCTCAGTAAATTTATATTGTCTTGTTGATCTCCCCATATATTCTTACTTTTGAGTTCTTGGGTTTTTGAATTATACTCAAGAGTTTCAGGAGTTCTTTTGAACTTTCTCACTTTCTTTTTACTACTGCATTTATCCTCATATCCTGACTGATCCAGCTTTTAATTATTTTACACTTCGAGGTCCAGCAGACACAATGATCTTCCCATGTGCATGTACCTCGTACTGTCCTCTGAATATCCTACAGACAACACTAAATAACGTCTGAAACATTATTTTTTCTAAATATTACCATTATATATAAATTTGATTTAAAAAATTAAAAATAAATTTTATGACTATCGATGAGTCATAAGTATTGGTGAGTCAATAACATCGGTCTATCTGCATCGGTCTATCAGCATCGATGACTCTCTATATCAGTGATTCCTTTCCATCGATATTGATGACTCTGGGCATTGCTGAGTCATTTGTGCCATTGGTCTATCTGAGCATCAGTGAGTCGTCATCGGTGACTCATTTTGAACTATCGGTGAGTCACCCATCAGTGACTAGTCCATCAGTAAGTCTTTTGAACTAAAGGTGCATCGCCTATCGGTGGGTCATCCAATAGTGAATCCTCTAAACTATCGATGTCAGAGACTTTGAAAAACACACAAAGTGTCTGTCTTATACAAAAAAATACTAGATTAAGTAATATTCATAATTAAATGTAAATATACACTTGTAAATATATTGAAACAAAAATATCCAGAATTTATTGACTTATTGATATGTATTATACCATGTGACATAAGTTATTCATATATAAATATTCATTGACATGATTAACATTACTTAAAACATAATGTATGAATTATCATGATTTGTAAAGTGTCATGAGTTGTGATTATTAAAACAACTATCTCATAAAGGGTCCAACAATCTCCCCCTTTTTGATAATCACAAATCATGGAATTAATGAGTTATACAAGATGTTAAGGAAGAATAATTACATGACATAGCATACCAACATAGAATGTGAATTCTCAAAATAACTATAAGGTCTTTCCTTTTAAGATCCCCCTAAATTATTGTATCAGATGATATATGTAGAAGTTTCCTTTTAAGAGAGGTATATCAGATCAATTTCATACTCACCCTTAGTAAGTTGTATTAGATCAGTCTTAGATCTGGATATCAGAGGTGGGATATATATAAATTTTATTTATTACATGCCATATTTCTTATTCCATAGTTACTCTCCCCTTAGGTTAAGACTTTATGGCATTAATGGATTTCTCCCCCTTTTGGGATTAGAAAAAAGGTGAAAAAAACATAAATGATTAAGAAAAAGAACACTAAAAAATTTGAAACATAGTAGAGGCAAAGTGATATTCATTAAAGTACAAAGATTACAACCATCAAAAGAAAAGTACAGAGCCCCATAAAAAATGATCCACAGCTAAGGATTGGGATTTTGAGGAGATTTCCCTTTGTATGAAGGGTTAATAGGAGGTTTAGCAGGTGGTGTTGTGGATTTAGGAAGGGATGATTGAATGGAAACACCGGGTAAGGTAACACCTGTAGGAACATTTGTTGCAAGGCTTGGTCTCCTCTCTGACAGAACACAACTTTGAGGCTGATCTTGGATCACAGGCCTAATCTAAGATAAGGCATGAGAAATAGACATATGAGTAGGAGGAATAAAACTAGGTCTAATGGAAGTAGCTGTTGGGACCACTATAGTTTCAGCATGTACATGCAGGTATGGATTCAGAATCTTAATAAAATCATTTATGATTTCAACCCCATACTTCATAGCCTTTTCAAAAACCTCATTATTTTCCACGAATTTATCCAAAGTGGGTGTAAACTCCTTCAATTGGACCACTTTCCTTTTGAAATCCTCTGTCACTGGTGAAATCTTAAGGTTCTCAGCCAAGTATTTAAAGTTGTTATTCAGATCATTATTGGTGTATATTTTAGAAAAATACTTGTCCACTTTTTCCTTGATCGCTTTTTGAGTAGAAGATGCCTCATTTGTACACTATCTCATCATGTTATAAACAAGGTTAGTGTTCTTGTGCACTTTGGAAAGAGTTTCTTTATCAGAGTCATTTTGAACAACCTTGATCTCTTCTCTCATCACAGTCCTGAGGGACTCCATATCACCAGTAGCAGGCCTAGTACCTTTAGAAATTTGTGCACCAAAAATCATTTTTCTAATATCCTCCTTTAACTTATTCCAATCTAAACTTAGTAGATGTCTAAAAAGATTCCTAAGAACCTCCATAACACCACCAAGTGTGGTCTTGAAATCATTGGTCAAAGATTCCAATTCATTACTCATTCTATTCACTTCTTCTCTCATTATAGAATTATTTCTATATATGGTCTCAGTTGTAGTGATTAGGTTGGACTGTATCTCCTAAATCACCATTCTTACAATCCTAGAAGAATATGCCTCTGAAATAATCCCGACTATAGAATATTCACTTCTGAATCCAATAGAGGATCTCAAAAATTCACAAATGTCATCTTTGAATTGATCAAGATCAGCCTTGGTGACATAGTCACTAGGCACTGAAGGTAAAAACGACTCATCAATGTTAGGTAATACAGGTGAAGTAGGAGAAATCGGTTTTGTAAAGACCCGTAAAATTCAAGGGAAATTTTTGTCTTAATTTTCTTTAGAATTTTACAAGAGCGCGGTTTCAGACGGCACCTGATTCCGAGGCCCGGAGTGCCCGGAATTAATTTCTGAAGTTTGGCTCGTGTACGTTCAGTGAACGAACGAGTGAGATTTCCTAACTTTTGATTCGGTGCTCGGAATTGAAATCCGAGGGCACCGATGAACTCGCAGCGCCGATATTCGCTTAAAGAGACCTTTTCGAGAGTTGCGTTTGTTGCGGGTTGAAAGTTAATTTTGGGGTTTTTAGTTTGAGTTAAATAAAATTTGTGTAGAACAAATTTTATTATAACTTGATAAAACCTACCAAAGGGGGTTGGAAGTGGGACCCACACCCACTTAACCTCCCTTGGGAGGATTAAGTGTGGTGGGGCCCACACGAACCCCCAATCCTTTCAAATTCTCCCAACTCCCTTAACGCCTCATTTATTGACTTGAGTTACCTTTTTAATTATGGGAGTTAATCCTTTTGAATTTCAAACTTTTGAAATTCTTTTGTGTTATGTAATAATAAAATAAGTTGTTGTCTTATTTTATTTTGGGTTATTTGTTTGTCTTCTTGAGAGGTGGAGAACTCTTCTTCTTCTTCAACTCTGACGAAGAACTCGAAGAACGTTCATCTTGACGAAGAACGCTCAAGCTCCGATGAAGAACGCCGCACCTCCATTCTTCGTTTACCGTGTCAACGAAGGGGACGCCACTTCTTCCTCGGACAACCTTCGTCGGCGTACAGGTTTCGCCAACGACGTATCACATCGGACACATCTCTTCGTCAACGGAATTGACGAACGACGACCGCGACACCAGATCTCCGCGACGTTGACTTCCGCAGAACGTTGACAATCGTCGAACCTTATACCAAGGTAGGGGTTGTTGATTTCTTTTTGGTTTAATTATTTTATTCTTGATCGTGAATTTAGCAAGTCTAACGTGTGGCTTTGAATTATTTAAAGTTGCGTTATTATTTTAACGTGAGGGGGCCGGACCGCACGAACACGGCCGAACCCCCCTCCATCGTTCTTGTTTATTCTTGCGGGTGGAAGCAAGTGGCGTGGTGACGTCGCACCACGCGGATAATCGTGCAAATATTTTACGCGGCGCCGTCGCGCCACGCCGAGGAAGAATCTTCAAGAACGCGACGCCGTCGCGCCGCGTTGAAAGGAATCAAGGCACGGCGAAGGGGCGCGGTGCCGTCGCACCGCGCCGGATGACGAACACCGCGGCCGGTTCCGGGCCGCAGCGGGACGAGGAGACCGCGGCCGGTTCCGGGCCGCGGCGGGAAGAGAAGACCGGCGGCCGGGCCGCCGGCGTCGGAAGCCGAAGGGGGGACCGGAATTTCCGGTCCCGTTGGAGAAAACCGGCCGGCCAGCTGGCCGGCCGGAAGGCATTAAACCGGGGGAATTAATCCCCCGGCCAGCATGTAAAACCCCCCTCTTTAAGAGGGGGGCGGTTCCATGAAAGGGGGGGGGGGGCAGCAGCCCCCCGGTTCTCTTTATTAAATTGGCCCCCACGTGGGGGCCGTTTGTTGCAAAGGTGCGGCACATAGGCCGCGCCGCTTCAATCAGCGGGGGCTTAGCCCCCGCGTGCGGCCCCTCGCGGCGCCAGGCCGCCGCGGCCCGCCGCGCCGCCCCAGGGGGGGGTCGGGCCGGGTCGGCCCGGACCCGGACCCCCCCGTTTCGAACCAGAATCGGTTTTTGGGCCATATCTTGAGCCTCGGACCTCCGAATGACGAACCGTCTGCGGCAACGCGATCCTTGGATCGAGACGGTCGTTTCGGTATATCGCACTCAAGGTTTCGGTTTACTTTGAGTTCGGCCGGGTTGGTTCGTTCACGAAACCAACCGGGCATTCGGAGCGGAAACGCTCATATCTTGAGCTACGGACGTCCGATTGACGTGCCGTCAGCTGTGTTGTGTCCCTATTAGTGAGACGAATCTTTTGGCATACTCCGCCCGAGGTTTGGACGCAGGTGGAGTACGGTCGGGTTGGTTTTGCCTTAAAAACCAACCGGGCCCCGGAGACGAAAATGCCAATAACTCTCAGACCGGGCGTCCGATCGACGCGCCGTCTGTTGCGTTGAGTTCCTGTTGACGATACAGAACTTTTGGATACATCAACCCTGGTCTTCGTGACAGTTGATGTATCAGCCTCTCGGCTCGTGGAGCGGATCCTCCGAACGAGCTTGCTGTGTGCGGGAACCCTAGTGCTGGCTGCGACTGTTACTGTGACTACTACTGTTACTGCGACTGTGACTGCGACGACGACAGTATAGAGATCCTGTGTGGATTCGACGACGAAGACTACAGCACTCAGCGATCCTACGTGGAACAATGCTACCGAACCTGTGTGAGCTGAATCTTCTGTTTACCTTGGGCGGTGGAGCACTTGGTTGTAGCAGCATATCCTTGGCAGTGGAGCGCTCGGTTGTAGCGGCAGACCTGCGATACTGGAGACGAGCGTACGGAGTACGGAGACCGTGTAGCCGGCTGAGACCTGACGACTGCTTGACCGACTCGACTTTGAGTGAGTTGACTAGCCCAGTGGACGGAGCTCCCGGTATTTGGCGGCAGACCCACGACGGACGGAGCGCCTAGTAGTTGGCAGCAAACCCGCGGTACTCGTCAGGAGGAGTACCTCAGTAGGCTATCTGGGTGAGCGCCCGGTATTTGGCGACAGACTCTTAGCGGACGGAGCGCCAGGTAGTTGGCCGCAAACCCGCAGTACTCGACAGGAGGAGTACCTCAGCAGTCTTAGGTTAGTGAGCAGTACCTCGGAGTCGTGACAGGACCACTGTACACTCTAGAGACGGAGCTCTTCAGCAGTTATGGTTTCGATAATGAAAATCCTGGTTTGAGCTGAGACTTTTGACCTTGTGTTTACCTCATGATTGAGATGGGTCACTTGCTAACTCTGGTATATGTATGGGCATATACCCGGGTAGTGGTTATCCGTTGATTTCACAATCCTTGTGTTTCCTCATGATTGAGATGGGTTACTTGATAACTTAGGTATATGTATGGGCATATATCTAAGTAGAGGTTATCTGTTGAGATCTTCTTTGTGGTTATCCTTGTTGGATTAGTGAGACCTTGAGGGTCTCGGGGTCCCTACTGAGTATCGTTATACTCACCCCTGCACGGGCTATGCCCGCACCTCGTTGTGTTGGTTGCAGACGACGGGCAGTGCTGACAGAAGCCGAGTGTTCGAGGACTGGACAGTACCTGGAGGTGGACTATACGAAGAGATGGTACCCAGAGGTGGACGTGACGACGAGGCGGAACCCGGAGGTGGACCACTAGGCGAGACGTGCTCGGAGCGGACGGCGGGACCCGTGGAGCAGAGGAGCTATCTGTACCCACCCTTCAGGTGGGATTTCCAGTGAACAGCTCGGAGTAGCAGCTTTTACTTTTCAGTTGCTGTTTTCCCTTTCGAGTTGTACTTTACTTTCAGTTTGGGTTTGTATTCTGGCCCATTTACTTTTCAGCACTTTCTTTTGTACTTAGTGTTTTGCTTCCGCTTGTGCTCTATGGTTCTTTTTGTTTACTTTTATAAAGGCAATGCCTTCCCAGTTATCGGGATTTACGCCTTGGTGCTAGTCGCCAGCCCCTGGCCTATGGAAGGCGGGCTTGGGGTAGTCACGGCACGGGCCCCGAGGGCGGGTCGTGACAAATTGGTATCAAAGGAGTTCGGTTCTACCGCGAACTCTAATCTTTTCTATGTGAAGCAATAATGTTTAGCGTATTGAGTGTGGTTATCAGTCCAGGGAGTCCAGTGTTGGTGCGGCGGCCGACGTATCCGTACACCCGGACCCTGACTTCTGATTTCCGACTTAATGCATGAAAACATTGATTGCGTGTGTGTTTCAAAGTTTTCTTTGTGATTTCTTTGTGTCAGCTCACCAGGTATACTGTTCTGACCGTGGCGCACCTGTTTCCTTTTCAGGATGGCCCCACGACGGCAGCCAGCTAGGGTTCCGAGAGTCGAGCGTGACGACAGCCCACCGAGCGACGAGGCCTCGGTGCAGGGCCCTTTTCCAGTAGTGGCACCGGCGATAGCTTTACCCGCCGATCCCCCGATGCTTCCAGCAGCAGCCGCTGACGATGCACGTCGCCTCAGCGCACTGCATGAGTTTCAGCGCCAGCGACCGCCCAGGTTTCGCGGGGAGACGGATCCCCAGGCAGCAGAGGATTGGCTGGAGGCAGTGGTTCGAGTGTTTAGGCTAGTGAGGACACCAGCAGACCTCATGGTGATCCTCGCTGCGAGCCTACTACACGAAGCAGCAGGACGATGGTGGAGCTTGATGCTCCAGGTGCATGATGAGGCATCTCTACTTTGGATGGACTTTGAGAGCATCTTCCGCTCGGAGTTCGTCCCAGCCACCCTTCGTGCAGTGCGTATCCAGGAGCTTCTACAGCTGCGGCAGGGCAGCATGACGGTCACTCAGTACGCGGCGAGGTTCACCGACCTTTCTCGGTACTCGACAGACATGGTACGGGACCCCTTCTTCCGGGCCCGGACCTTCGAGCAGGGTTTGAGACACGAGATCAGGGCATCGCTGATCTCCCTCAGCATACCGACTCAGACAGGAGTACTGGAGCGGGCCCTTCTGATCGAGAGCTTCCTTGCTGAGTCTACACCAGCACAGAGACCCACCGCGGGGTGACACGTAGCGGAGTCTTCGGTAGCAGGTAGCCGACAGATGACTCAGGGTTCCAGGCAGACCAGACCTACCAATGGCCGACTACACGACACAGGCTCAGTTGTGCGGGGAAGCCGAGGTGGAGTCAGAGCCAGGCGTGCCGAGAGTGGGCAGTGTTACTCCTGTGGCGGGATTGGTCACATGGCTCATGACTGTCCGACCCGCCATGCTGATGATCAGCAGTTAAGTGAAGAACCTCCCAGGCAGAGGCAGAGGTTCGACCGTGGCGGTCCGCAGGGAGGAGGCGGACGAGGCAGAGGAGCTGGACGAGCAGCCGGTGGTGGACGACGCTTTGAGGCTCTTCCACCACCACCACCAGGAGGTCCACCCCGACCGCAGGGGAGAGCTCAGCTTCAGGCAGCCGAGGCCTTCGATCATGGAGCTCTGGGAGCCGATGGACAGGATCAGAACTAGTGGATAACATCCTTTGTACTTCTGGTTCCTTGTTTCTTTTGTGTAGCGTCTTGTATTATGAGCTGCAATAATAAAAGACGCATACCTTTGTGATATTTTCGTTCCTGTCCTCTTTCGTGATGTTACTAAGAGGTTCCAGTTTTGGCTGTTGACTTGACCCTCACTTGTGAGACATCTACTGGAGGAGACCCAGTTACCACACACTGATGCCGACAGTGTGACTCAACCCTTGGAGGCGAGAGTAACGGTTGAATCTCTTAGTAGTAGCATCGAGGCCTTACGACGTCATCCTTGGTATGGATTAGTATCATCCATGTTAGGATTGACTGTTTTAGGCAAAGAATGTGGTTCATCCAGGGGATGAGACCAGATTTCTCTTTTCGGCAAAGAAGAAATCTTGCAGCTCTTGTGGGACCTGTGATGGTCCAGGCCACGACAGAGAAGGTCCAGGTCATCCAGGAGCGGATGAGGACAGCTCAGAGCCGGCAGAAGTCATACGCTGACAGGAGGCGGAGGCCACTGGAGTTCGAGGATGGCGACCACGTCTTCTTGCGGGTCTCACCTCGACGGGGTATTCGGAGATTTGGCCGAGGCGGCAAGTTATCTCCGCGCTTCATCGGACCCTTCCAGGTCCTCAGCAAGGTTGGGGAGGTGGCTTATCGCCTGGCTCTACCACCTCAGTTGCACCGGGTGCACGACGTCTTCCACGTATCCCAGCTGAGGAGACACGTGCACGACCCGACGCACATCATTGATCATGGGGAGCTTGACGTTGACGATGGGGCGACTTTTACGGAGGTCCCGGTGGAGATATAGGATCGACAGGAGCGGGTCCTGCGTGGGCGATCGATTCCTCTTGTGCGCATCAGATGGCAGCACGGGAATCTCCAGGAGAGCACATGGGAGCGGGAGGCTCAGATGCGTGCTCAGTACTCTCATTTGTTTCCCTAGTTTTTGATGTAACTTTACGGGGACGTAAAGCCCTGAGGTGGGAGTAATGTAAAGACCCGTAAAATTCAAGGGAAATTTTTTTCTTAATTTTCTTTAGAATTTTACAAGAGCGCGGTTTCAGATGGCACCTGATTCCGAGGCCCGGAGTGCCCGGAATTAATTTCTGAAGTTTGGCTCGGGTACGTTCAGTGAACGAACGAGTGGGATTTCCTAACTTTTGATTTGGTGCTCGGAATTGAAATCCGAGGGCACCGATGAACTCGCAGCGCCGATATTCGCTTAAAGAGACCTTTTCGAGAGTTGCATTTGTTGCGGGTTGAAAGTTAATTTTGGGGTTTTTAGTTTGAGTTAAATAAAATTTGTGTAGAACAAATTTTATTATAACTTGATAAAACCTACCAAAGGGGGTTGGAAGTGGGACCCACACCCACTTAACCTCCCTTGGGAGGATTAAGTGTGGTGGGGCCCACACGAACCCCTAATCCTTTCAAATTCTCCCAACTCCCTTAACGCCTCATTTATTGACTTGAGTTACCTTTTTAATTATGGGAGTTAATCCTTTTGAATTTCAAACTTTTGAAATTCTTTTGTGTTATGTAATAATAAAATAAGTTGTTGTCTTATTTTATTTTGGGTTATTTGTTTGTCTTCTTGAGAGGTGGAGAACTCTTCTTCTTCTTCAACTCTGACGAAGAACTCGAAGAACGTTCATCTTGACGAAGAACGCTCAAGCTCCGACGAAGAACGCCGCACCTCCATTCTTCGTTTACCGTGTCAACGAAGGGGACGCCACTTCTTCCTCGGACAACCTTCGTCGGCGTACAGGTTTCGCCAACGACGTATCACATCGGACACATCTCTTCGTCAACGGAATTGACGAACGACGACCGCGACACCCGATCTCCGCGACGTTGACTTCCGCGGAACGTTGACAATCGTCGAACCTTATACCAAGGTAGGGGTTGCTGATTTCTTTTTGGTTTAATTATTTTATTCTTGATCGTGAATTTAGCAAGTCTAACGTGTGGCTTTGAATTATTTAAAGTTGCGTTATTATTTTAACGTGAGGGGGCCGGACCGCACGAACACGGCCGAACCCCCCTCCATCGTTCTTGTTTATTCTTGCGGGTGGAAGCAAGTGGCGTGGTGCCGTCGCACCACGCGGATAATCGTGCAAATATTTTACGCGGCGCCGTCGCGCCACGCCGAGGAAGAATCTTCAAGAACGCGACGCCGTCGCGCCGCGTTGAAAGGAATCAAGGCACGGCGAAGGGGCGCGGTGCCGTCGCACCGCGCCGGATGACGAACACCGCGGCCGGTTCCGGGCCGCGGCGGGACGAGGAGACCGCGGCCGGTTCCGGGCCGCGGCGGGAAGAGAAGACCGGTGGCCGGGCCGCCGGCGTCGGAAGCCGAAGGGGGGACCGGAATTTCCGGTCCCGTTGGAGAAAACGGGCCGGCCAGCTGGCCGGCCGGAAGGCATTAAACCGGGGGAACTAATCCCCCGGCCAGCATGTAAAACCCCCCTCTTTAAGAGGGGGGCAGTTCCATGAAAGGGGGGGCAGCAGCCCCCCGGTTCTCTTTATTAAATCGGCCCCCACGTGGGGGCCGTTTGTTGCAAAGGCGCGGCACATAGGCCGCGCCGCTTCAATCAGCGGGGGCTTAGCCCCCGCGTGCGGTCCCTTGCGGCGCCAGGCCGCCGCGGCCCGCCGCGCCGCCGCGCTGCCGCCGCCGGCCACCGCGCCGCCCCAGGGGGGGGGGGGGGGGGTCGGGCCGGGTCGGCCCGGACCCGGACCCCCCCGTTTCGAACCAGAATCGGTTTTTGGGCCATATCTTGAGCCTCGGACCTCCGAATGACGAAACGTCTGCGGAAACGCGATCCTTGGATCGATACGGTCGTTTTGGTATATCGCACTCAAGGTTTCGGTTTACTTTGAGTTCGGCCGGGTTGGTTCGTTCACGAAACCAACCGGGCCTTCGGAGCGGAAACGCTCATATCTTGAGCTACGGACGTCCGATTGACGTGCCGTCAGCTGTGTTATGTCCCTCTTAGTGAGACGAATCTTTTGGAATACTCCGCCCGAGGTTTGGACGCAGGTGGAGTACGGTCGGGTTGGTTTTGCCTTAAAAACCAACCGGGCCCCGGAGACGAAAATGCCAATAACTCTCAGACCGGGCGTCCGATCGACGCGCCGTCTGTTGCGTTGAGTTCCTGTTGACGATACGGAACTTTTGGATACATCAACCCTGGTCTTCGTGACAGTTGATGTATCAGCCTCTCAGCTCGTGGAGCGGATCCTCCGAACGAGCTTGCTGTGTGCGGGAACCCTAGTGCTGGCTGCGACTGTTACTGTGACTACTACTGTTACTGCGACTGTGACTGCGACGACGAAAATATAGAGATCCTGTGTGGATTCGACGACGACGACTACAGCACTCAGCGATCCTACGTGGAACAATGCTACCGAACCTGTGTGAGCTGAATCTTCTGTTTACCTTGGGCGGTGGAGCACTTGGTTGTAGCAGCATATCCTTGGCAGTGGAGCGCTCGGTTGTAGCGGCAGACCTGCGATACTGGAGACGAGCGTACGGAGTACGGAGACCGTGTAGCCGGCTGAGACCTGACGACTGCTTGACCGACTCGACTTTGAGTGAGTCAACTAGCCCAGTGGACGGAGCGCCCGGTATTTGGCGGCAGACCCACGGCGGACGGAGCGCCTAGTAGTTGGCAGCAAACCCGCGGTACTCGTCAGGAGGAGTACCTCAGTAGGCTATCTGGGTGAGCGCCTGGTATTTGGCGACAGACTCTCAGCGGACGGAGTGCCAGGTAGTTGGCCGCAAACCCGCAGTACTCGACAGGAGGAGTACCTCAGCAGTCTTAGGTTAGTGAGCAGTACCTCGGAGTCGTGACAGGACCACTGTACACTCTAGAGACGGAGCTCTTCAGCAGTTACGGTTTCGATAATGAAAATCCTGGTTTGAGCTGAGACTTTTGACCTTGTGTTTACCTCATGATTGAGATGGGTCACTTGCTAACTCTGGTATATGTATGGGCATATACCCGGGTAGTGGTTATCCGTTGATTTCACAATCCTTGTGTTTCCTCATGATTGAGATGGGTTACTTGATAACTTAGGTATATGTATGGGCATATATCTAAGTAGAGGTTATCTGTTGAGATCTTCTTTGTGGTTATCCTTGTTGGATTAGTGAGACCTTGAGGGTCTCGGGGTCCCTACTGAGTATCGTTATACTCACCCCTGCACGGGCTATGCCCGTACCTCGTTGTGTTGGTTGCAGACGACGGGCAGTGCTGACAGAAGCCGAGTGTTCGAGGACTGGACAGTACCTGGAGGTGGACTATACGAAGAGATGGTACCCAGAGGTGGACGTGACGACGAGGCGGAACCCGGAGGTGGACCACTAGGCGAGACGTGCTCGGAGCGGACGGCGGGACCCATGGAGCAGAGGAGCTATCTGTACCCACCCTTTAGGTGGGATTTCCAGTGAACAGCTCGGAGTAGCAGCTTTTACTTTTCAGTTGCTGTTTTCCCTTTCGAGTTGTACTTTACTTTCAGTTTGGGTTTGTATTCTGGCCCATTTACTTTTCAGCACTTTCTTTTGTACTTAGTGTTTTGCTTCCGCTTGTGCTCTATGGTTCTTTTTGTTTACTTTTATAAAGGCAATGCCTTCCCAGTTATCGGGATTTACGCCTTGGTGCTAGTCGCCAGCCCCTGGCCTATGGAAGGCGGGCTTGGGGTAGTCACGGCACGGGCCCCGAGGGCGGGTCGTGACAGGTTTCACATTAACTTTTGGAGTAGGAGGAGCTACCATCTTCTCATCTGAGTCGTAATCCTATCCAAACAAGATGTCTCCTAGATTCCTATTCCATGACTAGAACAGGTCCAGTCTCTAGGCTCCACAATATCAATCCTTACTCTTCTTCCATGAGCCCCCCTCAACCTGTGCTTCATCATATTCTTCTTGATCTATAGAAAAAACAAAATTCTAAGGTATTGGTACTAACTGAACTTGGTCTTCTTCTTCTTGAGCTCTAGCAACTCCAGCCACTCAGGCCACTTTAGGCTCTCTCTCATTCTGATCCCCTCGAACAGGCTAAGCTTCAGCTTCTTCCTATTGTCCTTCGGACATAATATCATTAATCTCATGAATTATACCTTGATAATAATCATTAGGTTGGTCATGTATATCTTCATTTACATCATTTCCATCATTATCTCCATCCTGATTAGTAGCATCCTGTCCAACAAGATCAGCATCATCCTGTCTACCAGCCTCATCATCCTCTCCATACACATACTCCTCACCAGATCTGACTGTATATTTACTTGATTTTAGTGAGTCACTCACATAATCAACATAATCATCCTCATTATAATCATAATCCTCATCATCACCATCTATCTTTCTCACACATCCTTCAACTCCAAAGACTTCAGTCTCTTCCTCATATTTATCATTCAACAAAGGTTCTCGAAAAGGTAATTCCAATGGTGGACTAGTAGGTCCATATGACATATATTTAGGGATTTAAAAAATATATGGATCACTCCAATCATCTATAGGAAAACCCTATTCTATTTGAAGCTCATGCTCAGCTTCCTCTTCATCTGAATAAAAAACATTTTCACCATTTTTAAGACCTAGATCATCTTGATCCCTTAGTCTGGTAGGATAATCAATAGGATTATAATACTCATATAATCTATCCTCATATCCTATCCACATTCTCCTACATGGGTTACAAAATATCTTCATTCTTTTTCATTTATCATTGTTTAGGAAGAAACTACTACAAGTAGTGGTCACCTCATCTCCGTCAACCACACACCCCAACCTCTTCAAAATTGTAGAAGTCATCCTTGGGTAGTATAAACAGGTTTCTTTATTAGAGGGTTTTATCATATCAAAAATATTTACCATAAGGTACCTATATAAATTCTATTTTACCCCATTATTTAATAAATTAATTAGAAAATCATCCTGATACTTCAAATCTGCAAAATATCCCATCCTTGGGCAGATTTGGTGTTAGATAAATTTAAAAAGCAATATGGACTCTTCATCTAATTCTGTAGTTGTTTCTCTCTTTGAATAATAATTTTTAGTTAGCTCTTTCAATACATTTTCATAAGAAAAAAATCTTAGGTAGGTGGGATATTACCCTGGTAGTCCTCATATATTCCCTCATGTGGCATCTCTAAGCATTTGGCCCACTCTTTTGAAGAAAAAGAGACCTCCTTTCCCTTTACCATTGACTTCATCTAAGCCTCCTAAAATCCTTCCAAAAACACTTTCAAATTGATATAAAAATCATGTAATATATTTGGATAGAATAGTCCCTCATTTTTTGAAAACCAACTAATCCCAATCTGTGATTCCAATACTTTCAGCAAAATAGACTTTCTCGGCAAAAACCATTCGACAGACACTTCTTTCTTTGGAGTTACTATACAGATTCTCAATCCTAGCTTCACAGAACATGTGGCACTACTAGATTCCCCTTTATGATGGTTGGTCAATAATTATTCACTTCATCCTTCCATTGCGTGCTTCATAATTACCATTCTAAATGTTCAGGTTTGAAGGAATTCGAAAGGTCAAAGGCTCAAAGGTAGAGTGGGTAGTGAAAGTTCAAAGGGTAGAAGTAGTGTGGATTGAATTAATTTTATCATTTAGGGATCATAATCCATAAAAAAATAGAGTAATGGTAAAATTAAAAAGAAATAAACTATGTCATTTTATTTAAAGACAAACAAACATATATATTTACTAAAAAGTCCCTATCGGTATCAATTTTAGTCTAATGGTATCGGTCTCACTTGATCAGTATCACACGATCAGTTTCACTCACCAGTTTCAATAACCGGTTACATAGATCAGTTTCAATTGTAACTCCCCGACTCCAGAATCTAGGAGCCAGTGCATTATTTTAATACATTGGAAGGATTACAAAGAATCAAGTCCCGAAGGACCGATCGGTTTAGTAGTCTTGGAAACAAGATACATGCATAAGTTCAACATTACAACTTGAAAAGAAAAACAACACTAATTTATTCCATTAAAAACATCCAAGATTCCAAGATTATTCCTACAAGTCACTCATAACTAACTTCCTCATATCCTGGGAAAATGAAACATGAGAAAGGGGTGAGCTCAAATGCTCAGTAAGAGTAAGAAATATAGCAAAAGATAACATAAACATTAGGCACAATGAATAATAGAAAACACATGCCTTTAAAAATAATAAACATTAACACTTTATGGTAGAAATATGAGTTAAGTAAATAATTCCATAATAAAACATAGTCATGGGTATTATACTAGTTGAATAACCACATGAAATATCAATATCTAATCTCATAATGATGGAATGAATAATTCCGGACATTATAACCACATAGTCAAGGCCTCATGCCAAGACTACGAATAAGATTTTGTCAAGGACTTGTGCCAAGACACTAGTTTGTCTCATGAGACCTACCGATGCATCGGGGAGCTATAGCAGGCTCCACCTATTACTTACTAAGTCTAATGCATTACTCATATAAAAAGGTTTAAACATAACATAAACATTCGTATTAAAACTAGCATATGAAATGTCAATACATTATCCATAAACCATGAATGGTATAAAAATAACACATCCACAGTCAAACATATCACAAAACCTTAAATACAGTATATAATATTTGTATCATAATAAATCAACCTCGATCAAGAATAATATCCCATAAAGGATGTTGACATAGTTGAAAATGATTAGTAAAAATCTTTGAGAGAAATATCCCTTTTTATAAAAACATTAAAAAGTGTCACTATTTATCAAGAAGCTATTTAAAATACATTTTTGAATCAAAGTGTCCCATACCACATTGAAACTTATAAAAAGAATTTCAATTTTAAAACATTAATTTCTATATAAATAAAATTCTAAAACCACTTCTAAAACATGGACATTGATGAGAAATATTTAGAAGAATAAATTTTTAAAACATTTAAAAATGATATTTTAGTTAGAGTTTCTAACCAAATGAGAGATGCTTGAATAGAAATAATTGAGGTAATAAAATATTTATAATATCATGAGAATAAAGGATTTCATGATATACTATGTCAAAGGACAATATATACACCATATAAAATTGAATTGGTGTATAACAACAAAGAAGACTCAATGGAATGTAAATCGAGATAAAGTCCCTTATAAGAATTGTATCCTTAGGTTAAGGATAAATCAATGAAATAATTATGTATGAAAACTATAAATACACTAAATATAATTGGATATTCAGTGTAAATCAATCATAGGAAATTCACACATATTCTTGTAAAAACAACACCAATGACTTGGATTTTTAACTCAAGGAATGGAAATTGAGTTAAGATTACTCTTATCAAGTTCATATCAATGACTTGAGAAATTATAAATGGAGTGATTATGTGTATAAAGATTATATACAAAAAAGGGGAGTGTAAATTACTACCTAAATAATAAATAGTTATTCCCCACATAATCTTGGATTAAAATAGTTAATGAAGTATGCGTAAATCTGAATGAGTGGAAATTGAAATTTAAAACCCCCTTACCGATTTGGTAACTTACGAAACATACACCCCATGAAAGAAGTATCATAAACTTATGATGTATATAAACATAAATTAAAGTATATTTTACAATTAATACAATCATGTACATTACATACGTCACACAAAATTAAATAGTGTCAAATATAGCATGAATCTCACAGAAATAAGAAGTGAGATGAAAAATCCTTACCACGTTGTAATTAGTCAAGTCGTATGACCAAAAGTTAATAACCATCAAATGAATCATATAATACCATGAAAATAAAGATAATAATTATAATATATATCAAATGGATGTACACAATACACCACATGAAATAGATAAGTGGTGAACAATGGAAATCTCACGGAATTAAAAGTGAGATAAGAAACCCCTTACCTCAAGTCCGACTTGTCTTGTATGTTCCTTGTTTTTCCTGAATAATAAACATAAGTTAATTTATAATTGATTGAAAATATTTTTTCAAGTTTATTATTCCTTTTATATCACTTATTACCTTGTTATAACAATTAGTTAATTATTTGAGTTCATATTGGATATTTTATTGATGTTCGGAACTTGAGTCAAAAATGAACTTGTTATAATTACAATTTTTCCATGTGGTAAAAATTACATTATATATAGAATGATATACATGATTTAGATATCATATATATATTATATATACATTATATATATGTATTTATAACAGTACATAACATTTGGAGATAAGAGATGAAATGTACAATTCATGGAGACGGTAAGCCGTACGTACGCCTGAATGCTACTTTCATTTCTATTTTGTATTTTAATGGAATTAAAACATAATTATACATAGTTATATTATAATTATAGTATAATATAATATTTAATATCATTAAATCCATCCTCTATACGTCCCACATAAGGCATTAATGAGTCATATCATTTTGAGGGGGCGGTAGTCTGCACTTCTTCAAATGAAATTATCACATTTTACCTATAATGAAAACCATAAAATAATGATATAAATGGAAAACACAGAAGCATAAATAAAACATAATAATAATATATATATAATATATAAATAAAGTTCCATATTAATGGCCACCATGAGAGGCAATAGGAGATAATCGAACAATCATCGTTTTGTGAGGTGTTAGTTTTCCATCCACAGAAACAATATGTTCTTCACCAATTAGATGGAGGTGTGTGTATGTGTAGTTAGAATCCTTCTTATAAAAAAATCCTAGTATATTGAGATACTGGTGTTGTTATAAAATAAAAGAATAAAAAGAGTTTAGGGGGTTGGAGAAGTAAAATAAAACAAAATAAAACAAAATAATTTAAGAGAAAGCGTTACCTTTAATTTGGGTAACTTCTTTTGGCTTGAACCAAAAGGACTTCTTGAAGTGCCTTCTTCCTAAGGTAAAACTTCTAGAAGTAATAGGGGGTTATTGAGAGATTATTTGGGTAGGGTTTGGATGAGACAAGGGGCTTGAGAGGTGTGTGGAATGGGTTAAAAGTGGTGTCCTTTTATAAGGGGGAGGAGGGGTTATTTAGGAAAGTGTGAAAATATTATTTTATTATATAGTGATATTCAGTTTCTAAAGGTCAAATAATAATTAAAGTCTATGATAAGATGAATCATGGTATAAATAAAATAATCCAATAATAATTGGATAGGTTTTGAATATTTTTTCAATATTAATAATCTTATTTATTTAAATCATTTATTAATGAGGTAAATACTACATCACTATGGTTTCATAAATAATTTAATTTATTTGATGTCTAAAAATTATAAAACAATTACCATAATGTAGGAAATATTTTTATCTTTCCAATTATTATTTATAGTCTAAAATATGAGTTATATAACCCCATGTAAAAATTGATATACTAAAAGATATTTGTTAATGTCATTTTTGTCTTTACTTTAAGTTAATTAAAATAAAGTGTCATTATCATTCTTAAGTGGATCCATGGGGTTCGAAAATTGACCCAAGGATGCCCATCGTCAGCCATTAATCATCCAATAAGGTTATTACAAGTGTTAAGATAATTTTTTATTATTATAATATTCTTTTTACCTTGAATTACCCTATTTACCTTTAACCGCGGTAAATAAAATTCAAAAGTTACTATTCACCAAAAATTATTTTCATCTTATTGAACCAAATTTTACTTACTAATAACAACCATGTATCATGGATTTTTGAAATACAATTCAGAGAATCGATAAAATTTCATTTAAATGAAAAAGTCGGATTTTTAACTACTACTTAGTGGTTTCACTATTCATCAAAAATTGAATTTTTTCAGAAAAATACCAAAAATTCAGCCTAAGATCTATTTGATATTACAAATTCAAAAATTATGTATATTTTACCAAATTAAAAACACATAAGTTGGATTAATTAATTTCAAATTAATTCCCGTTGTCAAAACAAATAGCATGTTTTTAAGAAACAATAACTATCAAAAGATTGACACTTGTTTATGTATAATTTCAAAGTTAAATTAATTACAATGACCTAAATTGGATTAAAGGGTAAAAATATAATCTAATTAAACTTAGAAACCAATTTAAAATATAATCTAGCCATGTAAATTAATTATATTAAAAGGAAGTTTTGAATTAAAATACAGTATTTCTCACTATTCATAAAAATTGAATATTATTAGAAAAATACCAAAATTTCATCCAAAGTAAATTTTTATGTTCCGATTCTAAAGAAGAATTTTATTTTGTCAAAATGAATATGAAAAAGGGTCAAATATTAGATTTAAAATGGTTATCCATTAAAAGGTGGTAAAATTGATTTTTTTTTTGAAAAATTCATTTTTTTATCTGAAAAATTGAATTTCTTATTATAATATGTCTAAGAAATACATAATACATAAGTTAAAATTATATAGAGTATAAAATTCAAAATCCAGCTAATACTATTCATAACCACTTTTGAATGGCTAGTTTGGTAAGTCGTGGTGCGCTCAAACTCGGTGTTGCGTGTAACAAAAACTATCGAATTTAAAGAAAATAACTTACTATGAAATATCGGGGTGTTACATTCTCCCCTCCTTCAATAAATTGTGTCCTCGCAATTTAAAATTATTCTTTCAAAATAAAATGTTAAAAATAGAAAAATACCTTTGTGGAAAACCCACATCGGAAATTGGGTTAATAAAATTTATTCTTAATAAGAGGGAAAATGAGATGAAAAAGTCACCACCAAATTATGATCTTGATTAGGAGAACATTGGTGTCAATTAGAGACACATAATTAGAGGAAAAATGTAAATATATATATAGGGAGTGATTGACATCATCAATAAAAAAAGTGTAAAATTGAGGGCCTCAAAGCCATCAATCTATGACGATTTAAAATATCATCAGTTCAACAAAACATAAAGCATTATGATAACACATTTTTTGTTTTAAAATCCATTCCCTAAAGTTTAGTAATTAATTTATTCATATAATAAGAAAAAAAACATACTTGACAAGTAGAGTTTCATCCTTCATCTAATTCTTAACACAAACTCATATTTCACTCCAAATGATGAGTATTAATGATGACTTGGTCACACCTGAAGTTCTAGAATCAACTTATAGAGAATCAAAAAATCCATAATGGATGAACTATATATTTACCTTTTCTTTAAAGATTAACCAAAACCAAAATGGTTAGTAAAAGATCTGATGATCCCCAAAAAGGATAATACTTTAGAGAGAGAAATACTAATCTTAATTTCTCAAATTAAACCAACAATACCCAAAGTTCAATAAATACCATTCAATAAACAATTGTCCATAAAATCTTTCAATATAATCCAAACTAATATTGAAACCCAAAACTCAAAAGAATTTTCTTACGTAGTCTTCCATGTTAAATTGTATCTCCAAATAAAATCAATTACTCTTAAAGTCACATACTTAAAAGTAATTAACCTAATAACATATTCTCTATGATAGGTTAATCATTTTCATAAATAACCCAAATCGCTGTAAATAAAAAATAAAAACATAGGTTAAAAAACCCACCATTACTCTTCAAATGAAATCCCATAGTATTTTATTTTCTTTAGGCATATAGTATTCCCAATAGAGCGAACGTCTTCCAAAATAACATTTATCACTTAATCACCAAATTATTTTCCTATACTAAGGATATCCATTTGATAAGAAATAATATCCCAAATCAACTTATTATTGATCAATAAAATCATTTAACTAAAAATAATTAGTCACACTAACTAGGGACTTCACGTAGTCCAGTGGTAGCGATAAATCCCAATCGCACTATGGTTGTGGGTTCATTTCCTACAGCTTTGCCCAATGCGACAGGTTGTCACACGGTCTGTATGTTTTCCTTTTTCAAAAACTATATAATTTTATAATATTACCAAAAATAAGATAGATTTCTCAAAATAACTATAACAAAATTTCATCACAAATTTTATCTCATACCTCGCATTTTCATTCCAAAATTTAATAACATGTAATTGCCACAAACTCAATGATGATATAAAACCAAATTGTTATTTATAACTATATCCTCAAGATAAAAGACAATTCTTTCTCAAATATCAGTTTAATATGACAAACTGCAAGGTTACAATTACAAGAGAAAATTCTTCCAAAGTAATCCCATCAACAAAGAGCACTAATAATTTTTAAACATTTATCTATCCATTTATATCCACATAGCTTCTTCCTTGACCAAGAGGATATCCTATAGAATAGGTCATTCACTCGGGTAATGGACAGGTCCCCTACATTTACGACAAATGACTATAAATGGATTCTTGGGACCATTTTTATTTTCATCCATAGTACCCTCCATTTTTCCTAAAAAATTCTTTACTTTATGTCCTCCCTTCCCACACATAAAGCATTTATTTATTCCATTAAGACACTTTCCTAGGTGTCTCCTTCCACATTTCCTGCATGATGGAAAATGATCTTTCTTTTCTCCATGGTCTTCACTACTGGAGCTCTTATCATTCACCACTTTTCTCTTCTTTGTTGAGTCCAGGAGTTGGTTAATATATATGTTGTTGATCATATTTTTGGAAAACTAATTCAGCATGAACATGATATCTTTTACACCTATCAACATTCCATTTTGTTTCTCTTTTCCACCACTGTTCAAACCTTGTACATCATGCTCAAAGTTACTATGACTTCCTTGGAATCTAGCCATTGACTAAAACCAGGAAGCATTATGTGAGTAATAATAGTCATAAAGTCATTTTGAGAATATCATGACAACTTATTTTCAATTTAAAACACCTTAGGATTAACCAAGGTCACTAATTATCATATTATATTTAAATAATTCAAATATTTTTGTAAATAAAATGTAAATTATACAAATCATATCCCCCGGGAGTGTTATAACCAAGAGTGCCGCAAGACCCGTTGTCGTGGGTCAAGCCCGAAACTCCTTGCCAGAGTTTTCACTTCTAGGTACATCTGTGCCAGAGCCACCTCTACCTGCTCGTATCCAGACAGGGATGTACTGCTTGGAAAATACACAAAATCTACACATTACCAAGATTCTAGTAAGTTATTCTATACTAATCCTCAAAGTCTATCTTAGGGTAATGTGCTATAATTAGAGTTTATCTAAATCTAGTTTCCAAGGTTTGTACTAAACCTCCACTGATACCAACTGTAATGCCCCAACCCCAGAATCCAAGATCCGGTGCATTCTTTTAATACAATGGCATGATTACATGGAATCATTCCCCGAAGGACCGATAAGTTTAGTAGTCTTGGAAACAAGATAAATACTTAAGTTCAACATTACAACTTGAAAAGAAAAACAACACTAATTTATTCCATTAAAAACATCCAAACTTCCAATATTATTCCTACAAGTCACTCATAACTAACTTCTTTATATCCTGCGAAAATAAAACATGAGAAAGGGGTGAGATCAAATTCTTAGTAAGAGTAATCAATATAGCGGAAGATAACATAAACATTAGGCACGATGAATAATTGAAAACACATGCCTTTAAAAATAATAAACATGAAAACTTTATGGAAGGAATATGAGATGAGTAAATAATTTCATTATAAAACATATTCATGGGTATTCTACTAGTCGAATAACCACATGAAATATCAATAGCTAATCTAATAATGATTTAATACATAATGCCAGACATCATAACCACATAGTCAAGGCCTCGTGCCAAGACTACAAATAATTTTTTGTCAAGGCATTGTGCCAAGACACTAGTTTGTCTCATGAGACCTAACGATGCATCGAGGATCTATAGTGGGCTCCACCAGTCACTTACTAAGTCCAATTCATTCCCCATATGAAATTTTTTAAACATAACATAAACATTCAAATTAAAACTAGCATACGGAATGTCAATACTTTATCCATAAACCATGAATGGAATAAAAATAACAAATCCATAGTCAAACATATCAAAACAAATTTAATACTATATGGAAGATTTGTATCATAATAAATCAACCTCGATCAATAATAATATCCCGTAAAGGATGTTGATATAGTTGAAAATGATCAGTAAAAATCTTTGAGAGAAATATGACTTTTTTTATAAAAACATTAAAAAGTCTCACTATTTATCAAGAAGCTGTTTAAAATAGATTTTTGAATCAATGTGTCCCATACCAATTTGAAACTTTTAAAATGAATTTAAATTTTAAAAAATTAATTTCCATATAAATAAAATCCTAAAACAATTTTTAAAACATGGACATTGATGAGAAATATTTAGAAGAGTGAATCTTTAAAACATTTAAAAATGATATTTTAGTTAGAGTTTCTAACCAAATGAGAGACGATTAAATAAAAATAATTGAGGTAATAAAAACATTATAATATCATGAGAATAAAGGATTTCATGATATACTATTTCAAAGGACAATATATACACCATATAAAAGTAAATTGGTGCATGACAACAAAGAAGTCTCAATAGAATGTAAATCGAGATAAAGTCCCTTATAAGAACTGTATCCTTAGGTTAAGGATAAATCAATGAAATAATTATGTGTGAAAAATATAAATATACTCAATATAATTGGATATTCTGTGTAAATAAATATGAGTACATTTACACATATTATTGTAAAAACAACACCAATGACTTGGATGGTTAACTCAAGGAATGGAAATTGAGTTAAGATTACTCTTATCAAGTTCATATCAATGACTTGAGAAATTATCAATGGAGTGATTATGTGTATCAAGAGTATATCCAAAAAAATGGGAGTAGAAATTAATACATAAATAATAAATAGTTATTCCCCACATAATCTTGGAGTAAAATAGTCAATGAAGTATGCGTAAATCTGAATGAGTGGAAATTGAAATTTGAAATTCCATTACTGATCTGGTAACTTACGAAACATACACCCCATGAAAGAAGGATCATAAAATTATGATGTATATATCCATAAATTAAAGTATATTATACAATGAATACAATCATGGACAATACATATGCCACACAAAATTAAATAGTGTCCAATATAGCATGAATCTCACAGAAATAAGAATTGAGATGAAAACTTTTTACCACGTTGTAATTAATTGAGTCATATGAACAAAAGTTAATAAAAATAAAATTAATCATATAATACCATGAATATAAATATAATAATGATAATATATATCAAATGGAAGTACCCAATACACTACATGCAATAGATAAGTGGCGAACAATAGAAATCTCACAGAATTAAAAGTGAGATAATAAACCCCTTACCTCAAGTCTGACTTGTCTTGTATGTTCCTTGTTCTTCCTGAATAATAAACTTAAGTTAATTTGGACTTTATTATTAACATTTTTTAAGTTTATTATTCCTTTTATTTCACTTATTACCTTGCTATAACAATTAGTTAATTATTTGAGTTCATACTGGATATTTTATCGATGTTCGGAACTTGAGTCAAAAATGAACTTGTTATAATTACAATTTTTCCATGTGGTCAAAATTACATTATCTCCAGAATGATATAAATGATTTAGATATCATATATATATTATATATTCAATATAAATATGTATTTATAACAGTACATAACATTTGGAGATAAGAAATGAAATGTACTGTTCATTGAGATGGTAAGCCGTACGTACGCATGAACGCTACTTTCATTTCTATTTTGTATTTTAATGGAATTAAAACATAATGATACCTAGGTATATTATAATTAAAGTATAATATCATATATAATATCATTAAATCCATCATTTATACATCCCAAATAATGAATTAACGAGTCATATCATTTTTAGGGGGCGGTAGTCCGCACTTCCACAAATAAAATTATCACGTTTTTCCCATAATGGAAACCATAAAATAATGATATAAATGGAAAATACAGAATCATAAAGAAAACATAAACATAATATATATATAATATATAAATACAGTTCCATATTATTGGTCACCATGAGAGGCGGTAGGAGATAATCGAACAATCATCATTTCGTGAGGTGTTAGTTATCCATCTATAGAAACAGTTTGTTATTCACCCATTAGATGGAGGTGTGTGTAAGTTTAGTTTGAATACTTCTGATAAAAACATCCTAGTATATTGAGGATACTGATTTTGTTATAAAATAAAGGAATAAAAATATTTTATGGGGTTTGAGATGTAAAATAAAACAAAATAAAAAATAATAATTTAAGAGAAAGCGTTACCTTTAATTTGGGTAACTTCCTTTGGATTGACCCAAAAGAACTTCTTGAAGTGCCTTCTGCCTAAGTTAAGGCTTCTATGAGGAAAAGGGGGATCTTTAGAGATTATTTGGGCAGTGTTTTTATTATACAAGGGGCTTGAGAGGTGTGTGGAATGGGTTAGAAGTGGTGTCCTTTTATAAGGGGGAGGAGGGGTTCTTTAGGAAAGTGTGAAAATATTATTTTATTATATAGTGATATTCGGTTTCTAAAGGTCCAAAACTAATTAAAGTTAAAGATAAGATGACTCATGGTAGAAATAAAATCATCCAATAAGAATTGGATAGGTTTTGAATATTTGTTTAATATTAATAATCTTATTTATTTAAATCATTTATTAATGAGGTAAGTACTTACATCACTATGGTGTCATATATAATTTAATTTATATGATGCCTAAAAATTATAAAAAAATTACCATAATGTAGGAAATCGTTTTAGATTTCTAATGATTATTTATAGTAAAAAATATGACTTATATAACTCCATGTAAAAATTGATATACAAAAAGATATTGGTTAATGTCATTTTTGTCTTTACTTTAAGTTAATTAAAATAAAGTGTCATTATCATTCTTAAGTGGCTCCATGGGGTCCCAAAATCGACCCAAGGATGCCCAAGGTAGGCCATTACTCATCCAATAAGGTTAGAACAAGTGTTAAGGTAATTTTGTATTATTATAATATTCTTTTTCCTTGAATTTCCCAATTTACCTTTAACTGCAGTTAATAAAAGTCAAAAGTTACTATTCACCAAAATTTATTTTCATCTTATTTAACAAAATTTTACTTACTGATCGCAACCATATATCTCAGATTTTTTAAATTCAATTCACATAAGCGGTAAAATTTCATTAAAATGAAAAATTCGGATTTTTAACTACTACTTAGTGGTTTCAATATTCATAAAAAATCGAAGTTTTTCATAAAAATACCACAAATTCATCCTAAGATATATTTGATAATCCGAATTAAACAATGATGTATATTTTACCAAATTCAAAATATAGAAGTTGGATTAATTAATTTAAAATTAATTCCCATTTTCAAAACAAATAGCGTGTTTTTAAGGAACAATAACTATCAAAAGATTGACACTTGTTTATGTATAATTTCAAATTGAAATTAATTCCAATGAGAAAAATTAGATTAAAGGGTAAAATTATAATCTAATTAAACTTCAAAACCAATTTAAAATATAATCTAACCATATAAATAAATTATACTAAAAGGCAGTTTTGAATTAAAATATAGCATTTCTCACTATTCATAAAAAATGAATATTATTAGAAAAATTCCAAAATTTCATCCAAAGTAAATTTTGATGTCCTGATTATAAAGAAGAATTTTCATTTGTCAAAATTAATATGAAAAGGGTCAAATATTGGATTTAAAAAGGGTTCTCCATTAAAAGGTGGTAAAATTGATTTTTTTCGAAAAATACATTTTTATCTGAAAAATTGAATTTTTTCAAATAATATGTCTAAGAAATACATAATACATAAGTTAAAATTGTATGGAGTATATAAAATTCAAAATCCAGTTAATATTATTCATAACCGCTTTTGAACGGCTTGTTTGGTAAGTCATGGTGCACTCGAACTCGGTGTTGCGTGCAGTGCAAGCTATTGAATTTAAAGAAAATAACTTACTATGAAGTCTTGGGGTGTTACATCATCTGATTGGTTTAACTGATCAGTTTCACCTGATTGGTTTTTCTGATCGGTTTTACTGATCGATTTTTCCTGATCGATTTGACAGTGATCAGTGTCACATAAAAACAAATTTTTCTAAGTGGATAAGGTCAGATAGTCTTTATAGATTTATTATTCCTAGTTCATGTATAATGTATCTCATTCTCTCCAAGTTTAAAGGTTTGGTAAAAATGTCTGTAATTTGTTGTTCAGTCCCAATAAACTCAAGAGTTATATCACCTTTTTGATAGTGGTCTCTCAAGAAGTGATTTCTGACACCAATATGTTTTGTTCAAGAGTGAGAAATTGGATTCTTAGAAATGATGATAGAACTTTTATTGTCACAATTTATGGGGATATGTCTGAATTGAAATCCATAGTCCAATAAATTGTGTTTCATCTACAAAATATTTGCACAACAAATACAAGCAACAATGTACTCTTCTTCAGAAGTTGATAAAGAAACTGAATTTTTATTTTTACTACACCATTAAAATAGAGACTTTCCTAAAAAGTGGCATGTTCCATAGGTGATCTTTTAATCTAACTTACATCCACCAAAGTCATCATTAGAATAAATAACCAAATCAAAAGGCTTTCCTCTTGGGTAGAACAGTCCTAAATTAGTTGTATAATTGAGGTATTTGAAAACTCTTTTAACATCATCTAAATGAAACTCTTTTGGGTTTACTTGAAATCTTGCACACATACACACACTAAACATGATGTATGGCCTACTAGAAGTTAAGTAAATTAAACTCCCAATCATTCCTATGTAAGCAGTTTGATCAACAGATTTCCCATTTTCATCAAGATCCATCTTACATGTTGAACTCATAGGTGTTTCACTACTCTTAATTCCATAAAATCCATATATTTTCAAAATATCGTTAGTATATTTACTTTGATTTATAATAATACCTTCTTTGTTTTGAAATATCTGAAATCCAGGAAAATATTTAAATTCACCCATCAAACTCATTTCAAACCCACTCTGCATCATTTTTGAAAAATCATTGCATAAAGAATTTTTAGAAGATCCAAAAATAACATCATATACATAAATTTGAGCTATTAACACTTCTTTATAAATTATTTTTATAAATAAATTATGATATTTAACTCCTTTTGTAAAACCTTTAGAAATAAGGAAGTTACTTAACCGATCATACCAAGGTCATGGAGCTTGTTTCAAACCATATAAAGCTTTAGTTAATTTGAAAAAATGTTTTTGAAAATGTGGATTTGTAAAACCTAGGGGGTTTTTCAACAAAAACATCCTCAATTATATAACCATTTAAGAATTCAATTTTGACACCCATTTGATAAATTTTGAAATCCAAGTGCACTGCATAGGAATGTAAGATTCTAAGGGATTCAATCATGGCTACTGGAGCAAAGGTCTCTTCATAATAAATTCCTTCTTCTTGATTATAGCCTTATGCAACCAATCTATCTTTGTTTCTAATTATATTTACATCTTCATCTAATTTATTCCTAAACACCCTTTTAGTTCCTATGTTCAAGGTATCTTTTGGTCTATCAACAACCTTCTAGACTTTGTTTCTCTCAAACTGATTAATCTCTTCTTGTATAGTTATCACCCAAAATTCATCATTGATTGCATCATTGATATTTTTTGGTTCATGTTGTGATAAGAAAGCTTGATGTTCAACTTGATTTCTCAATGAAGATCCAGATGTGTTCCTCTGTCTATATATATAACTACAACATCTAAGGGATGGGTTTTAAGGGTTCTAGTTGGTCTAGTAAAAGTAGGGCTAGTTATTTCAGGTTCATCACATGGTTTTGGTTTATTATGGAAAGAATCTAGAGAATTTATAGAACTATAAGTTTTAATGGATTATTTTATAGGATGGTCAGAAGGTTTATCATTAATGTCCTGATTTGACATATCTTCTTCAAGATTTCCCAGTGAGGTCTTAGGTTCATGTGGATCTGTTTCATTAAACTTGACATGTAAAGATTCTTCCTCACATTTAGTTTCTTTATTAAAGACTCTATCTTCTTTTCTTGATGTTGAATATCCAAGGAATATTCTTTAATCACTTTTGGAGGAAAATTTATCTAGATTGTCTTTAGTTTTAAGAATATAAACTTTTCATCCAGACACTTTAAAATAATTTACCTTGGGTTTTCTATTATTCCACAACTCATAAGTATTTTTCTTAAGGATAGGTATAATTAAGACTCTATTTATTATATAATAAGCTGTATTAACAGCTTCATTCCAAAAATAAATTGGTAGGTCATATTCATTGAGCATATTTCTAGAAATTTCCTGTAAGGTTATGTTTCTTCTTTATACTACATCATTCTGTTGAGGTGTCCTATGGGAAGAGAAGTTATGACTATGACCATTTTGTGAGAAAAAATATTCAAAGTCTTGACTTTAAAACTCACAACCATGGTCACTTTTTAAGGATTTAATTTTAATTCCACTAAGATTTTCTACACTCTTAACATACTTGGTAAAGTGAGAGAAAGATTCACTTCTGTGAGCTAAGAAAAAGGTCCAAGTATGCCTAGAAAATTAATCTACAAGAATATAAACATAGTGCTTCCCATTGATACTTAAAGATCTAGATTTTATAAACAAATACATGGTAACTGAATCAAGTGGTTGAGAAGTTTTAACTTCTTTCTTTGGTTTGAAAGAGATTTTATGTTGCTTTCACTTTGGAAAAGGATTGCACACTCTATTTTTTGGAAACTCTAGTTTGGGAAGGTATTTAACTAAACCGTTTTGGGTTAATTTTTTAAGGGAGTGTACATTACAATGTTCTAGTCTTTTATTCCAGATCCAAGACTCTTTGTGAAAGACACTTAGGTAGGAAACATTCTGTGAGGCTAGTGTGTCTAAATTTATAGCATATACATTATCATTTCTAAGAGCAATGAATACTAAGTTATTTTTCACATAAAAAACATGGCATGAATAATTTTTAAATTTGGAATTAAATACATGATCACACATTTGATATATGATAATCATGTTATATTTTAATCCATCAACATAAAGTACTTTGGAAATTGAAATAGATTTAGGGTTACCAATCTTACCTTTGACGATGATTATTCTTTTCCATTATAACCAAATGTGACATGTACTCCATCAATATTGATGAGATTATCAAAGATCAAGCAGTATCTTGTCACATATTTTGAACATCCACTGTCCAAGCACCAAATATTTTTACAAGAACTCTTTAGAAAATTTATCTACAAAACAATTCATCCAAGAAAAGATTTTGGTACCCATACTTGTATGGGTCCAGAAACATTAGTAATAAAGGATTTAGAAACCCACACTTGTTTTATGGGTTTAATATATGTATAATATAAAGCATTTGAAAAATAGACTTTATTTGGTCCAGAAAAAATTGATGCAATAAAAGTTTTTTAGAATTGGAACTTGCAGTAAAATCGTGATTTTTGGGAAAAGAAGAAGATTTTACAGATTTAGTAATGAAATGTGTTTTAGATAAATTTATTTGTATAGTCTAATATCCAATACCATAAGGGTACTTAGGATCCATATTTTTACCAATAATTTTAGTAATAGTATTTTTTCCAATGGTAAACTTTTCTAAATCCTTCTTCAATTGCTCATTAGACATTTTTAATTCATTGTTTTCCTGGAGTAGTTGAGAAATCTTTTCCTTTTTAGTAGTAAGTTTATAATTAATAGTTACAATAAGAGAATGTTGTTTATTTAATGATTTATACTTATTCTTTAGTTCATTACATGTCTCTCACATAATTTTATAGTATTAAAATAGTTCATTATTTTCCATACTTTCATATTCTGATTTATCTCTATAATAATAGTCATTAGGTTCAAGAGAGTTTAGGAGTACCTCTGAGGTATTTTTCATAAAGAACATGTTTCCCATATCTTATTTCTCATTCTGAGAAGAATAATATTCACTGAAGTTTTCCTCAGATGCACTCCAGGTGTCCTTCATTACTTTCTTATATTTCCTGTCTTTATACTCATACTTATTTTTATACTTTAATTTAGGATAGTCATCTTTGACATTCCCTCTCTTTTTCATTCATAGAAAACTATTTCTTTTGATTTTTCAGGATTCTTTTAATACTTTTTTACAATTTCATTTGTTGTTTTATTTTATTTTAAAGTTTGATCTCTTGAAGAACTTTTTCTTTATGTAAAATTTTCTAAATCTACTGGCTAGTTGGGCCATCTCATCATCACTTTCTGAAGCTGATTCTTTATTACTTATGCTCTCAACAACAACTTGAACTTTCTCTTTGTCTTTGATTTTGGAAGTGGTAGTCTTAACGACTACATATTTCTCTTCAGATATTCCTCCTCTTGATTTACCTTTAGTTCCTCTCCATGTCTCTATTAATCATTGTAGAATCCTTATTATCAGTTCCTTTGTTGCGACAACTCTTCCTAAAGAAATAATTATGTTCAAAATTTCATTGAACCTGAGATACGTATCAGAAATAGATTCATCAGGCTTTATTCTAAAATTTTCATATTTAATAGTATAAGTATTTAATCTCATATCTTTCACATTATATGTTCCCTCATGGGAAATAGAAAAAGTGTCCCAAATCCCAAGAGCAGTTTTACAAGAAAAAAATGCGATTAAATTATTCATCTCCTAGTGCACAGTATAAAGAATTCATTGCTTTATAGTTATTGTTATAGGTTGTCTTGGTAGCTTCATCCCAAGTGGTTCTAGTAGTCTCATGGATTGCATATTTACTTTCAATAGTAGTCCATATTTCAAATCCCATACATTCTAAATGTATTTTTATTTTAAGCTTCCACTGAGCATAAATTGTTCCATTGAAAAAGGTGTTCTATTTGTAGCAGCTCCTTCTAATCTATTTTCAATAATATAAATTTTTATGAGATTTCAAAGAGATAAAAATTTAGAAATAATAGAAATTTTAATATCTTTGAGATACAACTATAATCATAGATGAATTTTTTTAGAAAGCTTTGAAAACTGAAAAATTCCCAAATTCCTCTAATTCCAAATGTTGGTCGAAGTAGAATACTCAAGAGGGGCGTTAATTGAGTATCTGTAAAAATTTTGGTTTAAAGATTGTTTATTTAAAAAGAAATCCGAAATAAAGAATATAATTCAAGTCAGTTTTTAGTGAATTTATAAAATTCCTGAATATTCAATTAATTTCTGAAAATATTGATTAGTTCTCAGCTACACTAATCTAAAGATTAATATAACTTTTGAAACTAACCTATTGGTTTAAAATTGTTATAAACACTTTCTAAAATAACTATCAAAGTTTGAATTTGTTTGAATGAAATTTGTTATAAAAGAGTAAAAAAAATAGCAATAAACACATCAGAAATTAAAATAAGAGGTTCAGTCTCAAGCTGAGACATAGTCTTCTCCACTTTGTGATCACTTTCCACCAAACAGTTTAAATTAATAAAAAAGTTTGATCCACACCCTGGATCGGGGTTCACAATAGCACACAGGGCTATCCAGGTCACACTTGACCTCTACCATAGTTATTTGTGGGAAGAACAACAAACAGGTCACACTTGACCTCTTCCATAGTTCTATACAGGATACAAAAGGATAAAAGAGTGTGAGATTGAGGATTTCAAGTATCCTCTAGTTATGCACATGAGTCAGTGTGTGTATAACAGACAGTTACACCACTACTCAGAAATGTAAATAAATGAACAAAATATAGCTAAAAATGTAGATTAAGGTTTAGAAGTCTCTTTGTGTTATGCAGTGAAGCTCTGGAATCATTTGATGTAGAGGAATTGAAGTTCGAGTCCTCTTCTGGAAGTTGACTTTGAAACAAAGTATCGTAATCTCTGTGGTCTAGATTCCGGAAGTGTGAAATGTTTATCTTCTTGTTGGTAAGATGTTCAAGTCAGCTTAACAAGTTTATATTGTGTTTTTGATATCCCTTTACATTCTTCCTTTTGAGTTCTTGGGTTTTTGAAGTATGCTCAAGAATTGTTGGAGTTCTTCTGCACTTTCTCACTTTCTTTTCACTACTAAAATTTTCCTCATATTTTGAATGATCCATCTCGTAATTATTTTATACTTTGAGGTCCAGTAGACACAATGATATTTATAGGTTCATGTACCTTGTACTGTCCTCAAAATATCATACAGAAATAACTTAAAAATGTTAGAAACATTAATTTTTCTAAATATGACCGTTAGATAAAAATTTGAATTAATGAATTAAAAATAGTTTTTATGACTATCGATGAGTCATAAATATCAGTGAGTCAATAGCATCGATCTTTCAGCAATAGTCTGTTAGGATCGATGACTCTCTATATCGGTGAGTCCTTTCCATTGGTATCAGTGACTTTGGGCATCAATAATTCATTTGTGCTACTGGTTTTTTCACGCATCTGTGATTCATCACCAGTGATTCATTTTGAACTATTGATGTGTCTCCCATTAGTGTCTCATCTATCAGTAAGTCCTTTGAACTAATAGTGCATCATCCATTAGTGAGTCATCCAACGATGACTCCTTTGAACTATAAGTGTCAGAGACTTTGAAAAACTTACAAAGTGTCTGTCATATATAGAACTACACCAGATTAAGTAAGTTTAATAGTTAAATGTAAATATGCACTTGTAAATATATTAAAACACAAATATACATAATTTATTGACTTATTGATATGTATTATACCATGTGACATAAGTTATTAATATATAAATATTCATTGACATGATTAACATTACTTAAAACATAATGTATGAATTATCATGCTTTGTAAAGTGGCATGAGTTGTGATTATTAAAACAACTATCTCACAAAGGGTCCAAAAAATTAACTAACTAAACAATGCATTTATTTATGGGTCCTCACCTTCAGTGTAAGGAATCAGGCACATCACACTATACATACACATTAGCAATTTACATAAGGGGAAAATATGATAGACCACCTACCTCATTTGAAAATTTTCTAAACATTTTTTCAAGGGCTGGTAGTAGTAGAAAAATCCTATCCAACATCTCCCAAACTCATCCTCAATAAAACAAGACTGTATCAACATATCGAAACCTTAAATCCAAGAAAAAAATTAATTAATTAGTTTTAAAATTTATAATTAATTAATTAATTAATTTCTAACTCATCATAAATCTAGATAACTCATCAAGCCTCCCATGATAACAATTTCTACATGCAATGGGGTGCCAGCAACCACAGGAACACCCCTGAACCGAATATGAGTAAATGATCTGACCCACACCACCAATTTCATCATTAAACATATTATTTTTAATGAAAAACTATAGAAAAATCTATAGATAAATGTAACTTAACTGAAATGATGAACCACCACATACAGACAATATACCCAGATGTCTTCTTCATAGGCAAAGAAAAATACCCATCATCGGTATCCGATTCCACCATGCTATAGTGGAATAATAATTCAAAATACCTAAAAAAGGAAATAAAAACCAGAAATAAAGAGAGGATAAGACTCAAATAGCTTACCGAAGGTGAAAAAATACCTCAAAAAATTATGGAAGGCCACCAATAACACCCCAAATCAAAGGGGAAAGGAAGGAGGGAGAGGATTGGGCTTCATGGGTTGCACGTGAGAGAGGGAGGAAGAAACAAGAGTGATGAACTCTTAAAACCCATAGGGGAAAAGGGTAAAATCACTATTTTAATGGGCCACCTGTTTTTTCTATATGTTTTTTCAAACCATGTTCCAACCATGAAGTTGACACTACCTCCTACCTATCCACCTCACATGGTTATAGTGAATGATTTAATAGACAGTGTTCCAACCGTGTGATATATCTATAGTTTATTAAAAAGACTCACATGGTTTTCTAATCTCTTTTTCATGGCCTCACAAATCACGTAGATATGCATTTTGGGATACACGTTTGGGGTGTATGGTTAGCACTAACCGTATACCCTAGGGTACTTTTCCTAAAAACTAAAACTCCAGACAATGAACTCCTAGTAAGCTCCTATAACCTTCGGGATACCTTCCAAGCCTCGGTCCATGTTTAAAAAAAATCACTTTTATGAATTCCCAATATTAGAATCCTATTAAAAATCTATGATAAAAAACCAAACCATCCAGTAATTTAAAATTCAATTTCCATCTAAAATTTTCAAATCATATGGACACAAGATCTTACACACTCTTACTACAACCTCTTTAACACAATGAGATATTAGCATGTCATGGAGGTTCAAAAGGTATTTACAAAAGGGTTTAGGTGATTCAGTACAACCCATGGATAAAACTCAGAGAGAATATCCTTTCAATTGTTCCTTGGTAATATTCATCAAGAAAAGAAGGAAGGCAATGACAATGGAGTACTCTATAATAAGGTGAAAATTATTTATTTCCAATTTCATATGATTTTAGTTTCAAAGGCACAATTATATTGAGTTTAATGGATTCTAAATGCTTTCATCGCTTTTATTAATTTTTAATCACACCTTAAAATCCTTTTAGTGGTATCCGATCATTACATGAATTTTGATTCTTGAAATTATGTTTTTAAAATAATGAACAAAAATCAACATTATGTTATGTGATAACATAATCTTAGACAAGATCTTGGAATTACATTATACAATAACATAATCTTTATGATGACCCTGCTATTATGATATGAAATAACATAGTCTACATTAGGATACATGATATTATGTTATACGATAATGTAACCTTAATTAGGATCACTAACATTACATTATACGATAATGTAATAAGCATTGGGGTCCATGACATTGTGTTATGTGATAATGTAACCTAAATTGGGGATACTGGAATTATGTTATATGATAACATAGTTTATATTAGTGACACAATATACATTATGTAGCACTGTAACCTTTATTTCCATGTTACACAAATAGAGAAGAATATATTAAAGATTATTGATGTCTTTCATAAAATATGACCGAAAATGCTTAAATAGTTTAAGTATTGAAACCTATCAATCATATTCTATGATTCCCAGTATATCGTTAAATATGATTTAATCTATTTTTTTTCTTAAAATTCGGTTATGAATTGAATTATAGAATTTATATTTGTTTATAAATTATTATAAAAGTTATTTTGGGATATTTATTAATTTATAAAATTCATTATAAATTAATTAAATATAAAAGTGTTTATAATCAATTAATTAAATTATTATTGAATATTTATTAATAAATAATCCATAATATTAAGTTTTAATATTAAGCACCACTTAAATTATGTGTCATGGATTATAATTTAGAAATAAAATGTGTATATACAAATTATAAGTTTAATTTATAAGGGGATTATAAGTTGTAAAATTAAGGAAAAATATAAAGTGATTATATTTAAAATTATGAATTATTCACAATTTTTAATTTGAATAATTTAAATTAAAAGGAATTATTCAAAAATCCTTTAAACCATATCAATATTATTTTTAATAAATGATTTAATCTAAGGTTTAAATAATATTAAATATGTGATATTTAGACCATGAAAAATGTTTAAATAATAAAAATTGAAATATAAAACATTTATATTTTATAAAATATCATATATTTAAATAAATGGAATATAATTAATAATATTAATGTGTTTATATTATAGAATAAATATAAAAAGTTTATATTTATCTAATTATGGAATGTCCATAATAAATTATTAAGAGTCTATAATTTTTTATTTATGAATTGTTCATAGATAGTTTCTATCATGATTAAATATATGAACAATTCATTTATTTTATTAATACCTATTTAATAAATAGTTATAAATTGTTTATATTATGATTTTTTATGTATTTTTTAGTTTAAATTGTTAAATTGCTTCTAAATTATCATACATGCATATAAGAAGTTACATGACGGGTATGATGATGGATTTAGTTTTTTATACCTCAAATTTAGACTGTATTGTGCTATGATCTTGAATTTAGTACTTAATTATGATTTATCTGTATTAGGCGATATAATTATAATGGAATAGAGATATTTATTGAGTAAAGTATCTCTGGGTAGAGGTAATTTGGGTTAGACTTCTCATTGGACCGAAGGCTTATTCCTTATTCTAGAAAAGTGGGGGTTGACTATCTATGCCTTCATGATTACTCATATGGGGTTATTGATTTCATATAATTATAAAAATTTGCATGAAATTTTTTCATGTACCTTATTCATAGGATTCATTTGGATATGTGTGAATATAATTGTATTTTTATTTGGGTTAGTAACATAATATATGAGTTGTGTAAAGAGTTACACATCAATATGTATTGAACATATTGATTTAGTGGAAATAATTGGATTTTAAACTAAATAACTATAATAATGAATTCACAAAGGGAATAAAATGAGATAAGATGGTGAGATTAAATCCCATTCAAAATACTAAGCATTAGATTCCCTCCAAAGTAGCACTTTTCAAGAACTCGATTATCCAACCGAGTAGGTCATGACAGAGTTGGGTGCCCCTAGATTATATTGTATAAGGAAATGAAGTAATGTGTGACCATAATGGGATAAAGTGTATATTATTGTAATTTTATTTGAGTTAAACTTAGCTGGGATACCTTAATAAGATTAGGTTATAAGAGGAGTGTAGTTGAGTTTATCCATATGATGGATTTGAGAGAGTTATTCGTTTAACCATCCAAGAGTCATATATGATATGATTGGGATAATGTCCTACCTAAATAAATAAGTGGCGAGATAAACACCAAATAAAAATCATTACTTAGTGAAATATTGATCTTGGACATCTAATAGATATGATGAGTTTAAAATGGGTCATCATTTAAGTGGGAGATTGTTTAATAAAAGTCCTTATTTAATGAATATAATACATGATACTTATTTTAAAAAAGATTCTATAATAGATAATGGTATCATTATATTTGATATTGAATTTTAGATCAATATTGGATAATAAATAACTTAACAATAGTTATTTTATTGACTGGTACTTGAACTTAAGAATAATACTTAAGAAATAAGGAAAATTATATGTGTTTGAGAACCCCATCCCGAGTAACAAAAATTTTAATTTATTAAATAAATAAATCTAGATGCTTATAGGAGTATATAAAGATTCACTTAAGGTTCTAAATACATTATATGAAAAATGGAATAAGGAATTTTAGTCTCACTAGTAGAAAAAGAAAATACAATGTCATAATTTTAACATCAGTTTTGGAATAACCGACATTAATAACGACACATGAATGATTTTAATGTCTTTTTTTTCTAAAACCATCATTAAAATATTTTAAAAATATAATATGGACAAACTTACTCTGATTTTTCAACTCTATATTTTTAAAACCCTCATCCTCTTGATTCACGACCATCCTCCACCTATGCTTGATCTCCTACATTTTTTTGATTTTTATACTTCTTTTTTCATTATTTATCCTCAATCATCAATCATTTACCCTTGTTCCACAACCCTTGACTTCATTAAAACTACAAAATCACTAATCCGCTCGACTCACGACTACCCTCAAACTTTTTTGTTTAATCAATTTTCTAATTATTTTTTCGTGAACATTTGTCTTTAATATTCATCATTATTCCTACTTCCACCACCCTTAATTTCATTTTCCAGAATTCAATATATATTTTCCATCATCAACCTCTATATTTTTTTAACTAAAATTTATATTTATTTTTGAAAGATTAATTAATTAATTATTAGTTATAAATTTCATTCATTCATTCATTTTTTTGTATGCATATCATTATCAATTATAATTTTTTATTGTTATAATTAGTTTAAGGTTATAATTTTTTGTAATTATAAATTATGGGTATAATTTTCTGTTGGTTTTAACTATTTTTATTTATAATTGTTTGAATTTATAAATTTTTTTGTCATTGTAAATTTTCTATGATTCAAATCATTTTTGTTCTTAAAATTTTTTCCGTTATAAAATGATTTTATCATTATAAGTTCTTTTGGTTATAAATTATTTTCTTGTTGAAATTTTTTTTAGTTATAAATTATTTTCTAAATAAAAATTATTTTTTAAAAAATTATTATTTTTATATAATTATATTCTTATATGTTTCAAATTTATCTATTTATATAAATGTTTAAATGTTTATATGTTTTAATATATTAATCTATTATATTGTGACTTTATGTAGTTAATGGATTGCAATTGGATAAATACATGAAGAACTAGTGATGAATATGAGAAAGCAGTAGAGAATTTTTTGAAATTTTCTAAACACAATCTTGAAAATGAGGATATGATTTTATATCCATACATGAAGTGTTTAAATATGAGAAAATTTGGGTATAAAGAAATCATTGACCATTTGATTTGATATGGGTTTAATCATATTTATGCACATTAAATATGACATGGTGAAATAAAAAACAAGTTAAGATATAATTATGATGAAGATGTTTAGTATGAGATAGAGGATCATATTGAAGAAATAATTCATGATGCAAGTGTTAAAACTGTTAAAATAGCAACAAGTATTGAACGATTTTACAAAGATATTGAGAAACCAATATTATTAGGTTATGATAAATTTATAGTGTTATTATAGGTGATGAGATTAGTTAAATTGAAAGAAATAAATGGTTAGAGTTAATTTTTTTCACTAAATTTCTTGAAATTTTAAAAGAGTTACTTTTATATGGAAATAATCTTCCATATTCCAATTACGTGGTAAAAAAAATATTATTCCCACTAGGATTGTGGTATAAAATGATACATTCTTTCCCTAATGATTATGTAATGTATAGGAAGGAATATTAATGTTTATCAGAATGTACTAAATGCAGGACATCATGATATAAAACGGATGAAAAATCCCATCAGGATTTATTCTCAAGAACAATCACCAAATCTACTAATAAAGTAATATGGTATCTTCCAATAATTCTTCATTTGAAGCATTTATTTTCAAATTAAAATGAATAAAAGAGGATAAAATGACATATAGATGAGTTTATCTCTAGTGGAAACCTACACCACCCTATGGATTCACCATAATGGAGTAGATTTGAATTTTTTTTGATAATTTTGGAAACAAAATTAGAAATATTAGAATGAGACTGCACACTGATAGAATGAATCCATATCAGAGCCTTTGTAGCCAACATAGTTTGTAGCTCATTATATTGGTTGCCTATAACTTTTACCCATAGATATGTATGAAGAGAAAATATATAATGATGAGATTGATTATTTGAAACACCCTGAGATTTTATGAAAAATATTATTTTTAATTTTATTGATGTCTTGTGTTGTACGCTACAACAAAGGAGTCTTGCACAACACACAACCCTAACGTGGCTGCATTACACGCAATCACGACCTTCCTCGATAGCGTGTGTTGTAAGCAATACCGAGTTTCACTAAACAACGATATGCTATTAAAATATTATTAAAACTACCAGTTATGAATAGTAATAACCACTTTTTGAATTTTATAAATTTTAAATTTAAAAATGGACTTAATTTTTGGATTCGGAATATCTAAATTAGCCTAGGGTGAAATTTTGGTATTTTTCTGAAAACTTTTAATTTTTGATGGATAGTGAAAACACTAGGTTACTATTTAAAAACCAACTTTTTATTTAAATAATTATTTATTTTATTTAAATTTATTTTAGGTCAAAATTGACACATAATACCTATATAAGTTCAATGTAATTCATTGGAGTCATTTTATAATAATTTTAGATATATAAAAATTTTATTGAACTTTTGACCGTCTTTTACCCACATCCTAGGAGAATTTGCAAATTTACATAAAACTTAATTATTCTGCTTTTGTGAATAGAATTTCAAAAATCCAAGAGACAAGGTTGATGTCAGTAAGTAAAATGTGGTTCAATGAGATGAAAATAATTTTTGGTGAATAATAACTTTTTACTTTTATTTACCACGGTTAAAAGTTAATAGGGTAATTAAGGGTTAAAATGATATTATTATTACCCTAACACATGTCCTAATTCTATTGGATAAGTGTAATTCGACCAAAAACAACCTTAGGAATAAAATATGACCATTTAGGCCCACTTGGATTAGATTAGGATATTTATTATTAATTTATTTAAAGAAGGGTTAAAATAGTTAAAATCAAAGTTAAATAAGTAAATAATTTTTAATATAGGTTTATACATAAGATAAATTCGACTATAAATATTCATTGGAAAGAAAAAACTATTTACTCCATAATGGTATTTTATTTGTAATTTGTAGACTTTAAATAATTTAATTTATTTATGACACAATGATGATGCAGTAATTATATTATTAATGAAATATTGACATAATTGATGTTATAAATACCAAAATAAATGTAATTTGAGACTTTTAATGAATTACAATAATTTTATATGTTAATATGACATGTTAGTATTGATTTAATTAACTTTTTTCTAACTAATATTTCTGTTATTATTTTCCCAAAAATCAATTATCAAATAGTGTCAAAATTGACATAAAATAGTTTTTAAAATAGATATTATATTATTAATTGTTATTTTATTCATAAAAATCTATGTTTAGGCCAAATGACTTATATAAGGTTATATATATTAATAATAAACAACTTGGGGTTATTTTGGCTTGTTATAGTAAGTTTATTAACCTTATAGTGTAAGAAAACAAGAAGACATGGTAAAAGAAAAATTATTTAACTTAAAGTTAAATCTAAATGATAAGGTTAAAATAGAAACCTAAACTTGTCTAAATTCTATTGGATGAGATAATTTCGACCCATCCCCACCTTAGCTTCGAAATAACTCAATTTGGAGCTATTAAAAACCGAATATGACTTTATAATAAAATAATATTTTTTGTTATTCCAAAGGTGCCCCTCTCCTCTCTTATAAAAGGGCACCTCCTCCCTCTCTTCCTCAGACCACTTTGAGCCTTAAAGATCGGCCAAAACCTGAAAAATTCTATTCTACAGTTCCCTATAAACATCCTAGAGGTCCTGGTCTTCTTCAAAGACCAATTTTGGTGCCCTAAGAGGAGGTCTCAAAGAGGCGCTTCAAAGAAGAGGTAATGTTCGTTACCGATTCGTTCAAATTTATTTATTCTTCCACTTATTCTTCTTTAGTTGTTTCATTATGAAGTAATAACATCAGTATCACTCATATACTGATATGTTATTATAAGTATTAAACAACCCTATTTCACCATATGTCCATCCTACAGAAAACGACATCACCGCGTGTGCGTACGTACGGAATACCGTCTCCACGCCGTGGTGTAATCTATTTTGCACCACCACCTTACTTGTATGGGTATAATGGTGTAAATAATAACTATATATGATTATTTTAAAGTTATATTGATTCTGAAATAGTATACATACACTCCAATACAATTCCATGATCATGGGAATGATATCATCGCTCGTGCGTACGTACAGACTACCATCTCCACGACGCGATCAGATTCATTCTTCATGTTAACCATTCATGAATGATTATAAAGTATATATAATAAGTAATCATGAAATATATGACATAATAATGATACTGGATTTATTTGTATATATATGTATGCCATCTAATTAATTTCATTCAATTCAATAAGGAAACGAAAACAACGTTCATACGTACGTACGGCCTACCATCTCCATGAACGGTGTATTTCATTTCATTTAATCGATCTATCATATATATATGTATATACTGAAATATATATTATATTTAAATCATGTTTTACATTCTGAAATTAAGTAAATCAGCATATAAGTAATAATATCAAGAACAACAAGTCCAAACACGTATGATAAATAAAACGATTTAACCCAAAATGCTGCTTTAACATGGAACTTACAAAAGAACGGGTAATATAAAGTCATAAGTGAACCATATATGATATAATAACAATGAATATGATTCTTTAATAAGTAAATGAAATTATTTAAATTATTATACAGGAGGTTCGGAAATGTATGAAGCATATCGGACCTAAGGTAAGGGATAATTTTGCAAATATCATTTTTTATCCGAGATTACTTATTCGTAAGTATTTACTGGGGTTATATTTATCATCCTTGTCAAAGTATTATAAAAATGTTTTCATGTATGTTTAAAGTCCTTTTTACCCTTTTTTTACTTTTACCACGTGTTATGGAAGGAATCTTTCTTTTGTTTACCATATAAGGAACTTTTTGACTTTTCCGACAAAAGTACGAGGAGAATGTTATTTCTAACTTATACGGCGTGAACAGATTTTTACGATTTCATAACGCCTCATTTTCATGAATCTTACTCTACAAGATTGCATGATTATTTTCAACAAAACTCTTTTCTTTTAAAATTTCATGAAATTTTGTTAAAATAAAATGATTTTGAAGAAGAAAGGATATTTTTCTCAAGAATTCATTTCAAGTGTTTTTATCAAAACTATTTTCCATCTAAAATGACATTATTTAATATGTCTATGTTTCAAGTATAATGTCTCCATTATTTACATGATTTTATTCTTCTTATGATGAAAAGATATCCATTTTTTATATGGATTATGTTATGATGGAATGATGTTTAAGAATCTCATTCTATTACATGGGTTATGCTATGATGTATGATTTATGATTTTATGGCACACGAAAGAATGATTTTATTATGAGATGGGTGGGACCTATATCTCCCTCCAATGCATTGGGTAAAGATTTATATCTCATGAGATAGACATGGCTGGAACGGTATGTTAATCCGGTTCAGTGTTACAGGACTGAAACGAGGAGTGAACTCGATTCAGAAAGGGACTTTGTCCACTAAGATGGTCTTGGCAGCAATGCCTTGGCTACTATGGAAATAATAACATGTGTTTAATGGTTTCTACAATTAAATGTTTTATTCCCATTATATTTTATCATGGTTGATGTTCTATTATGATATATGCCTTACGTACTTCCACGATTTATGTCATTGCTCAAGATTTTAATGTTTAAATTTCATGTTCAAGTTTTTTCTTCCAAATATTTATGGATTGGTTTATGTTATTTATGTTTTCCCTTACTGAGCATTTTAGATCACCATTTTTATGTTTTATTTTCCCGAGGAAATAAAGAAAGGTTTTAGGTAAGGAAACAAAAAGGGGGAGATCGTTATGAGAGTTGTTGAAGATATTTCAACATGATTAGAAGTTTATATTCCAAGTTTCAAAAGACACTAAACTATTACAGTCCCTGTGTGTCTGTTTTTGTTATGTATTAAGTATTCCACAAAAGTAATGTAATGTCCATATATGTCAAGATTTGGTTCTCTACAGTTGGTATAAGAGTAAAGGTTTAGTCAACCTTTGGAAACTAGGATGTGAAAACATTAGTGAGATCCCTAGAGATATTTCTAAGGTATGTCTAGAGATGTCCCTAAGGATAAGTATACATATACGATATAGTCCTAGAACTATGGTAACGATATTAGAATTTAACCTAAGATGTTCGATATTGAAGGTACTCCCCCTTTATTATTTTGTTTTCCCTAGCATGATTTTTTCCTCTCACACTATTCTTTTTGGGTTTTAGATGATGGCTGGAACCCGAAGGAACCGTGTTGATCAATATAATGGAAAATGCAATGATTGTCCTCCTGAACAAACAAATGTTATGGGAGATGGAGTGAAAAATCTTATTGCTATACTTACACAAGCTATGAATCATTCTGGACTTCCAAATGAGTAGAGAAGGGAACAATATTCTATTGAGTCCTTCATGAGGAAATGTCCACCTTCTTTCAGCGGGTCTTCTGATCCACTTGTTGCAGAACAATGGATTAGTACCACTGAAAATATATTTTCAGTTCTTCAATGTTCTGAACATGATAAAGTCAACTTATCAGTATATTGTTTGGAAGGTGAAGCTGATCAATGGTGGAATCTTATCAAGAATATGAGGCCAAGAGATGAAATTGAGTCCATGGAATGGGACGAGTTCAAGAACATATTTTTCAATAAGTACTTTCCTCGTATTCTTCAAACAAAGATGGAGAAGGAGTTTCTTGAACTAAAGCAAAAGGATGATGAATCTGTTGGTATATACGAAGCGAATTTTACAAGGCTTTCAAGGTTTGCATCTGGCTTTATCATCCAACCTGAAAGTAAAATTGATCGATTCTTCAGTGGATTAAAACCAAATCTTCGAAGGGCATTAGCTATAAGAGACTTCAGTAGCTATGAAGAAATTGTGCGTTGTGCTATCAATGTAGAAATGGAAGTTGGTGTTACATATCCATCTCATGGTTTTGATAAGAAACAAAAGATGGAGTTCAAGGAGAAATCTCAGAATAATGGTGAAAAGAAGTTGAATGTTTCCTTATGCTGAAAGTGTGGAAAGAAGCACGGTGGATATTGTCTTAAAGGGAATAGAAAATGTTTTAAGTGTGGAAAAGAAGGTCATAGAGCAGCTGAGTGTTGAAGTAATGGAAAAAGGGTTGCTAATGGTGTGAATAAAGAAAATATTGCAGAGAACGCACCACCGACACTTCAATGCTTCAAGTGTAATGAAATGGAGCATTATGCTAATCAATGCCCTAATCCAAGGGTTAATGATGATCTACATGAGCAACCACTTAAGGTAAAGGACAAAGGGAAGTCACATGCGATCACTATTGGTGATGTTGAATATGACAACGATGTGGTGGAATGATTAAGTGTTTATGTAATGGGATTCCAAAATAATGTTGTATATAATATCATGGAATATTGGAATATTTATGTATTGGTCTATTGTGGTTTTCAATAATTTTATGGTACCGGTAACCATGGAAAGTGATTGATATATTTTTAGAAAGAAGATGATATGCGCATAATGAAGGGATAAGAAGAAAATGAAATGTTTGACAGTATTCATGGGCTCATGACTGATATAAGGTAATAGTTATATCATGGTTTGAGTATATATAATTTTGGGGTTTTGGTATGTGGAAAGAGATAACTTTTGACAACACTCATGTTTTCACTAAGATTCAATGGGTATTCATTTTTCAAGAGGATACATGATTAAGGCCTTCGAATGTTTGGAATGTGACCAACAAGACATATCTTATGATATATGGGGATAAACAATGGTATTAACATGCTTGTTATATGAAATCTCTGGTAATATTTTTCACTATATTATGATAGTGGACTACAGTATTATGGATAAGCCTAAGGATTGGAATGGATTATGTTGGACATAAGTTAGTATTTTTTAAGGATAGAAGTTTTTTCGATATTATTGATGGGATGTTATGGTAATTTAGTTTTAGAAAAAGGATAACCTGCAGGATGGGCGACATCCCATCGCGTCGGACAAGGCTGTGGGAATCGAACCCACAACCGAAATGCGAATGGCCTTTATCACCTACCACTAGCCTACAGTAAGTCCCTGGTTAGTAGAAACTAGTTTTATTTTTTTAAGTGGTATGATATATGAAGTATAAGTTCATTTTTGGAACCATATATGATTAATCTAACCATAAGATGGACTTATAACTTTTTCTAACATTTTGTTTGAAACAGATGGAATGAACCATTATTCTATCACATGATATGATAACACATCACGAATAACAAATTGAACTTCATTTCTTTAAGGGATGAAGTGGAAATTGTTAAATTCACAAAAAATAGTGAAATTGTACCAAAATCATGTAAGTATTTCTTTTAATTTATCAACTTTAGGGAAATGATCTTGAAAACCAAAAATGTTGTCCTAGGTCCCTTATATCCGATGAATCAGATGGTACCTTAGATCATCACAAATCTATGGCTCTGTGATTGTTGGCTTTTTCATAGCCATGTTCTCTACCACTCTCCATCAGAACATGATGGTTAGGTTTCTCTTCCATATCCATATTTTCACCTTTGTTCTCCTATGTGGAAACCCAGTGATTAGTTAATTTGGGTAACCATTATGTTTTATACTTTATTTTTTAAAGATTTGTTTTGGTATTCCTTTTTATGATGTTGGTTTCTATTAAATAAACTTTCGATTAGTAAACCATTTATAACCCCGACGAATTTCAAGGGCGAAATTCATTTTAAGGGGGGTAGAATGTAACACCACGAGATTTTATGAAAAATATTCTTTTTAATTTTATTTATATCTTGTGTTGTATGCTACAACAAAGGAGTCTTTTACAACACACAACCCTAACTTGGCTACATTACACGCAATTGCGACCTTCCTCGATAGCGTGTGTTGTACGCAATACTGAGTTTCACTAAACAACGATATGCTATTAAAATATTATTAAAACTAGCCGTTATGAATAGTAATAACTACATTTTGAAATTTTTTAAATTTCATCTTTCAAAATGGAATTCATTTTTGGGTTCGGAATATCGAAATTAGCCTAGGGTGAAATTTTGGTATTTTTCTGAAAACTTTCAATTTTTGATGAATAGTGAAAACACTGGGTTACTATTTAAAAACCGACTTTTTATTTAAATAATTATTTATTTTATTTAAATTTATTTTAGGTAAAAATTTACACATAATACTTATATAAGTTCAATGTAATTCATTGGAGTAATTTTATAATAATTTTAGATATATAATAATTTTATTGAACTTTTGACCGTCTTTTACCCACCTCCTAGGAGAATTTGTAAATTTACATAAAAATTAATTTTACCACTTTTGTGAATGGAATTTCAAAAATCCGAGAGACACGGTTGATGTCAGTAAGTAAAATGTGGTTCAATGAGATGAAAATAATTTTTGGTGAATAGTAACTTTTTACTTTTATTTACCACGGTTAAAAGTAAATAGGGTAATTAAGGGTAAAAATGATATTATTATTACCCTAACACATGTCCTAATTCTATTGGATAAGTTTAATTCGACCAAAAACAACCTTAGGAATAAAAAATGACCATTTAGGCCCACTTGGATTAGATTAGGACATTTATTATTAATTTATTTAAAGAAGGGTTAAAATAGTTAAAATCAAAGTTTAATAAGTAAATAATTTTTAATATAGGGTTATACATAAGATAAATTCGACAATAAATATTCATTGGACATATAAAACGATTTACTACATAATGGTATTTTATTTGTAATTTTTAGACTTTAAATAATTTAATTTATTTATGACACAATGATGATGCAGTAATTATATTATTAATGAAATATTGACATAATTGATGTTATAAATACCCAAATAAATGTAATTTGAGACTTTTTATGAATTCCAATAATTTTATATGTTAACATGACATGTTATTATTGATTTAATTAACTTTTTTAGAACAAATATTTCTGTTATTAGTTTTACAAAAATCAATTACTAAATAGTGTCAAAATTGACATAAAATAGTTTTTAAAACAAATATTATATTATTAATTGATATTTTATTCCTAAAAATCTAAGGTTCGGCCAAATGACTTAGATAAGGTTATATATATTAATAATAAACAACTTGGGGTTTTTTTGGCTTGTTATAGTAAGTTTATTAACCATATAGTATAAGAAAACAAGAAGACACGATAAAAGAAAAATTATATAACTTAAAGTTAAATCTAAATGATAAGGTTAAAATAGAAACATAAACTTGTATAAATTCTATTGGATGAGAGGATTTATACCCATAACCACCTTAGCTTCGAAATAAATCAATTTGGAGCTATTAAAAACCGAATATGACTTTATAATAAAATAATATTTTTTGTTATTCCAAAGGTTCCCCTCTCCTCCCTTATAAAAGGGAACCTCCTCCCTCTCTTCATCACACCATTTTGAGCCTTCAAGCTCGGCAAAAACCTGCCAAATTCTCTTCTCCACTTCCCTAGAAACATCTTATAGGTCCTGGTCTTCTTAAAAGACCAATTTTGGTGCCCTAAGAGGAGGTCTCAAAGAGGCGCTTCAAAGAAGAGCTAATGTCCGTTACCGATTCTTTCAACTTTATTTCTTCTTCCACTTATTCTTATTTAGTTGTTTCATTATGAAGTAATAACATCAGTATCACTCATATAAAGATATGTTATTATAAGTATGAAACAACCCTATTTCACCATCTGTCCATCCTACGGAAAATGAAATCACCGCGCGTGCGTACGTACGGAATACCGTCTCCACGCCATGGTGTAATCTATTTTCCACCACCACATTACTTGGATGGGTATAATGGTGTAAATAATAACTATATATGATTATTGTAAAGTTATATTGATTATGAAATAGTATACATACACTCAAATACAATTACATGATCATGGGAATGATATCATCGCTCGTCCGTACGTATGGACTACCGTCTCCACGACGCGATCAGATTCATTCTTCATGTTAACCATTCATGAATGATTATAAAGTATATATAATAAGTAATCATGAAATATATGACATAATAATGATACTCGATTTATGTGTATATATATGTATGTCATCTACTTAATTTCATTCAATTCAATAAGGAAACGAAAACAACGTTCATGCGTACGTACGGCCTACCGTCTCCATGAACAGTGTATTTCATTTCATTTTATCGATCTATCATATATATATGTATATTCTGAAATATATATTATATGTAAATCATGTTTACATTATTGAATTAATTAAATCAGGATATATGTAATAATATCAAGAACAACATGTCCAAACACGTACGATAAATAAAACGATTTAACCCAAAACTCTGCTTTAACATGGAACTTACAAAAGAACGGGTAATATAATGTCATAATTGAACCATATATGATATCATAACAATGAATATGATTCTGTAATAATTCAATGACATTATTTAAATCATTATACATTAGGTTCTGAAACGTACAAAGCATATCATACCTAAGGTAAGGGATAATTTTGCAAATCTCATTTTTTATCCGAGATTGCTTATTCGTAAGTATTTACTAGGGTTATATTTATCATCCATGTCCAAGTTTTATAAAAATGTTTTCATGTATGTTTAAAGTCCTTTTTACCCGTTTTTGACTTTTACCACGTGTTATGGAAGGAATCTTTCTTTTGTTTACCATATAAGGAACTTTTTGACTTTTCCGACAAAAGTACGAGGAGAATGTTATTTTTAACTTATATGGCATGAACGGATTTTTACGGCTTCATAATGCCTAATTTTCATGAATCTTACTCTAAAAGATTGCATGATTATTTTCAACAAAACTCTTTTGTTTTAAAATTGCAGGACATTTTGTGAAAAGAAAATTATTTTGAATAAGAAAGGGTATTTTCCACAAGAATTCATTTCAAGTGTTTTTATCAAAACTATTTTCCATCTAAAATGACATTATTTAATATGATTATGTTTCAAGTATAATGTCTCCATTATTTACATGGTTTGATTCTTATTATGATGAAAATATATCCAATTTTTTATATGGATTATGTTATGATGGAATGATGTTTAAGAATCTCATTCTATTACATGGGTTATGCTATGATGTATGATTTATGATTTTATAAAACACGAAAGAATGATTTCATTATGAGATGGTTGGGACCTATATATCCCTCCAATGCTTTGGGTAAAGATTTATATCTCATGAGATAGACATGGCTGGAACGGTAAGTTAATCCGGTTCAGTGTTATAGGACTAAAACGAGGAGTGAACTCGATTCAGAAAGGGACTTTTTCCACTAAGATGGTCTTTGCAGAAATGCCTTGGCTACTATGGAAATCATGACATGTACTGAATGGTTTCCACAATTACATGTTTTATTACAATTATATTTTATCATGGTTTATGTTCTATTATGATATATTCCTTACGTACTTCCACGATTTATGTCTTTACTCAAGATTTTAATGTATTAATTTCATGTTCATGTTTTTTCTTCCAAATGTTTATGGATTGTTTTATGTTATCTATGTTTTCCCTTACTGATCATTTGAGCTCACCCTTTTTAGGTTTTATTTTCACCAGGAAATAAGGTTTTAGGTAAGGAAACAAAAAGGGGAAGATCGTTATGGGAGTTGTTGAAGATATTTCAACATGATTAGAAGTTTATATTCTGAGTTTCCAAAGACACTAAACTATTACAGTCCTTGTGTGTCTGTTTTTGTTATGTATCAAGTATTCCTCACAAGTAATGTAATGTCCATGTATGTCAAGATTTGGGTCTCTACATTATTTTTGTACCAAAATAGGCTAGAAATAATATTTATGTTTATTTATTTCCATTAATTGATGATTTGATATTTCTATGGCTGAAAAGTGGTGCAATATTTTATTCATATAAGAATGAGTATTTTATTTTTCATGCTATGATAATTTTCACTATAAATGAATTTCTTGTATATGTAAACTTATCCAAATACAATTTCAATGGATATAAATCTTATCCAATTTTTGAATAGAAGACTTCATACCATCAATTATAGAATGGGGGAAAGATAGTGTTTATGTGATATTAAATATTTTTTCAAATGGATCACCCACATTGAATATTAAAAAAAGGATTTTAATTTTTTTTAAGAGAATGATTTTTACTCACAATAATTTTGATCTAAAGAATATTATGAAAAGGTGAAAAACATCAATGTCACATTTGGAAATAAAGTAAGTTCTGGTCTTCAATCAAATACATGGAAGAAAAGGGTACATTTTATTTGAGCTACCTTATTGTAATTTTTTGGAGGTAAAACGTAACATTGGATTTATGTGATGGTACTAAGACACACAACGAAAGACGATAAGTCATTGATTTTAAAAAATTTCATCACTATAGCGATGAAACTTCATTTTATTTATATATCTAAGCCCCAATATGGTCCTAGGATCTTTCATGAATTAATAAAAGAACAAAAATTAAAAATAAAGAAGTACCTCATTCGATTCGAAGTACGCTCACCTATCACATGTCACCGGTGACCGTTGATCAAAGGATCTAAGGATGAACACCTCTAAATCATCCACATACACTTCAAGAATCCATGTGCATATCATTCCTCAAATTATTGGTGTTAGCACAAAGCTCCAAAGATTTCATTGACATAGAAACGATCACCTCAATCCCATGCCTTCGATCTGCAAAGGTGTTCTTAGATCGTTCACTCAGTTAGAGAATTTATCTCTATAGGATTCATGAGGAGAGAGAATATCTCAATTCCAATTGATGAATAATACATGGAATGATATTCTTATTCACTTATATAGTGGATGTCCACAATACCTGCTTAGGGTTCCCTGACCCCCATATATTTAACATCCACTAAAGAAGTCGTAAATAAATAATTATGGTAACTAACTTCACCATAATTTTTTTATATTTTATAACATAGGTATGATATATATTAAATATATTACATGATAAAACCTAAGTCATTAAATTGACTCGTAATTCCTACTAATATTAAACAAACTTTGAATATTAAAATAATATCAATTCAAATAATATTATTCCTTGTATTTACTTAAACACTTGAAAATACTTTTAATAAATAAATTCAACCCAATTATTCTATACTTGAATAATAATGAAGTTATTTATTTATTAGTGATCGATAATACTTGGACAACTCTTGAACACTGTGGTGGGACCCACCATGTCCTATATTTCTATTCATCATAATATGGAAGAATATTGGATGTGCTATTGTGTGTGGCCCTCTAGTACCTTATCTCGATAACAATGAATATTATTCATAGAGAAAGTTCATAGTATAGAAACCCATCAAGGCCCTAAATAGATAAGTAATATTAATAACAACGATAACCATCATATGAACACACACTATGTAATATAATCTCTTTTCCATACAATATATCATAAATCATAATGCACACTTGTTTCATTGTCCTTAGTTAATTTATTGTTTGTTGATCTAACTAGATAGAATTACATTAAACTACCATGGCCATGGATTTATAAAGGTATTACCATTCCAATCAACTAGGCCTGAGATATCATTTCATCAACTTAGAAGCGACAAATTCTATCTTGATCATTCAACCAATGTCATACAAAAAATGATGCACCCAACATAAGATAACTCTCCACAAATTCAATTTCATGGTTTTTGATTTGAATCAAAGTATGTGATCAAATGACACATAGTGATAGAGGTATCATGTTATGAGACCAATACACATGTCCATAGATAGGAAAAACCAATGAAACCTGAAACTTTTGGTGTTCCCATTTGTTGGTTTTTCTTCATGATCTCAACTAATTGAGATCACCAAGTGTTAAATTCATGTGAAGAAGTCTCAATTATTATGAACCCCAACACCTAAAGTCCACACATAATCTATGTCCTGTCAGTATGATATATCTATACCATAGAAAATAACTTTAATATTACTGTCATAGTATCTCTAGGTTCTCATTATAGCTTGAGAACTATTATAAAACTTCAATGTGACACGTAATTTAAGAAAATTACCATAAATATAGTGGACATATAAGTATCATCACTATTCTATTAAGATAAATACACACACACACATATATATCAAAGTGTATACATGTAATGAAAATAAAAGTATAAACACAAGTTGGGACTAGGGAACCCACTTTCAACCCTCCCACTCACACTAAATCCAACAACTAACAAGTCTCAACCTACCAACTATCACATAAGAATCATGATATATTTTTGTAGGTCTATCATGTTGTCCCATTTGGCTACTCTACTAACTATGACTTCAAATTTTTAAGTAATATCCCTCAAGAGATGAAACTTCTGAAGTATATGCTTTATCATCTGGTGTGACCTGGGCTCCTTGGAAAGAACCACTACTGCAATATTGCCACAATAAACTGGAACATGGTCTACGATTCTAGGCACAATACCAATGTCTAAGAGAAATATTCATATCCATACCACCTCCTTAGTTGCACCAGAAGCTGCTATATACTCAAATTCTATTATAGAATTGGCGACCACATGTTGCTTCACGATTTCTCTAGATAACTACACCAAAATTCAAACGAAATACATATCCTAAATATAATTTCAGATCATCATGATTTGTATAGAAACTTAAATCAGTGTATCATATCACTATTTTTTCCTCATATCTTCCAAACACCAGGAACATATTATTTCTATGCCTCAAGTACTTTAGGATACTTTTCAAAGATACCAAATGTAGCTCTCCTTAATTAGTTTAATATCTTCCCACCATACTCAAAGTAAAGGTAACATCAAACCTAGTACATACCACACTACTAAATCATAAAGTATTCTACTTATTCTTTCAATCTATTACCATGTTTTTTGAAACATTCTCTTAGAGAGATCCTTTAAAAAACATTCTTTTAGATAGATTGATACCATCTGACATTGGAAACAACCCTCTATTGGATTTTTCCATATTATACCTTTTAAGTACCTTATCAATACATGTACTTTGAATTAGATCACTAATCCTCTAAGATATATAGTGATATATCTTGATCCCAATAATTTAGGCTAATTCACATAAGTCTTTCATAGAGAATCATTTATTTAACCAAGTCATAACTGATTGTGAGACTTGAAATTCGTTTCCCATAATTAATATGTCACCAATATATAATTCTATAAAAATGATGGAATTATCATTAACCTTATCATAGACACATGGATCACTTTTGTTCTACAAAAACCAAATTCTCTTATAGCCTCATAAAAATAAACATTTCATGATCATGATGCCTGCTTCAACTTATAAATGGATCTTTGCAGCATGTAAACTTTGTTGGAATTATTTGAATTAAAAAAATCTTTGAATTGAGTCATATATACGTCTCCAAACAAATTCCCATTTATAAAAGTAATTATGACATCCATTTTACAAATTTCATAATCATGGAAGGTTGTTATTGTAAGTAATATTCTGATGGATTTAAGCATTGCTATTGGTGAGAAGATTTCATCATAGTTGATGCATTGAAATTTCATAAAACCCTCCACTACCAGTCTTTACTTATATGTATCAACATTACCATCCATGTACATCTTTTTCTTAAATACCCATTTTCACACAATGGGTTTTACATCATCTAGAGGGTCAAATAAAACCCAAACTTAATTTTGGTACATGGGATACATCTCATAATGCATGAAATATCTTTCCATTTAGAAGAATCCTTCCCTTACACTGCTTCCTTGTTGGTTAGAGGTTCATAATTATGAAGGAGTAATGTGTCACCTAACTTAGTGACAAGAAATCTATAATTATCTGGTTCTCTAACCACTCAATTTGACCTAGACTGTACTTGTTTCTTAGGAACATCATCATCTCCCACTATCTCTTATCGACATTTTTTTGTACCAAATCTTGTTCATATGGAGAATTAACTCCATCAAAGATAATATTTCTCCCACTATTTCCATTTGAAATGTGTTCCCTTTATAGAAATATGGATTGTATTTCCACAATCACTTTTCAATATGAAGTATTATATAGGTAATATCCTTTTTTTTCTTTAGGATAACCTATTAATATTCACTTCATGATTTTGGATGCTAATTTTTTACTAGTAAAAGCCTTGAAAAAATCATCACATCTCTATACATGTATGTGTTATAGTTGGGATTATTTCCACCCAAAAAATCATACAGAATCCCATATGTCACCTTTTCTAGTACTCGGTTAAGATTATATGTTGTTGTCTACAAGGCGTATCCCCATAAAGATAATGGAAGAGTTTCTTGACTCATAATTGATCCGATCACGTTAAGAAATGTCTGATTATTCCATTAACTAATACCATTACACTATGGTGCATAAGGAGGAGTGAGTTGGAATACTATACCACACTTATTTAAGTGACCAATGAAAGTTTGGTTAAGATACTATCCACCTTGGTCTGAGTATATTTCCTTAATTTTCTTACCAAACTAGTTTTCTACTTCATGTTGATATTCATTAAAAATCTTAATGGAATTTGAATTATACTGAATTAAGTAGATAGAACCATTCCTACAAAATTCATTGATAAAAGTAATGAAGTATAAAAAACACTTCTTGAATATATAAAAAATGGACTACATAAGTCAGTATGAATTATTTATATAAATTCAGTGACTTTTACTCCCTTCCTAGAAAAGGGTTCTTTGGTCATTTTCCCTTATAAACAAGCATGAAATACATCTAGGCATTTTAACTCATTTGATTCTAAATAACCTGGTTGATTTAATTTATATAAATGATTATCATTTACATGATGAGGCCTAAATTTCCATAGGTGGGTGTAATATGAGTCATGTTCACTGGTTTTGTCATTGATTGGCATTATAGGGTTTTCAATTTCAAGTATATATAAACCATTTTTAAGATACACCATTCGATAACATATGTTATCCTTATAAAATTGTAAAATATTTATTTCTAACCTTGAAATAAAGTCGCAAAGTTTCCATACATGGAACTAATATCATGTTTCAAGGCATTGAAGGTACATAATAAAAATTATTCAATATGAAAACAAAAAACAAGGAAAAATTAGTTGATAATCTCCCACATCCAAGGATGCTAGACCCGCACCATTTGCAACTCATATATCCACTTTAGTTTTTTCAATCTTCTTGCATATACTTGGTTCTTTTTTATGATTACAAATGTGTGAGCCACATGATATATAAAATTACCAACATATAGATAAATATATATTACATCCAATGAAAAAATACGCAAAGTATAAGTGTCACCTTGCTTCTTTTTCACAGCTCCACAATTATTCTTCCAGTGGAATTTCTTACCAAATAGGAAGCAGATAGCCTCCTTCTTATTTCCCTCCCACTGTATCTTTGTATTCTTGTAAGGACGTTTCATTAGTGTCCTTATCTTGGACTTAACCTTATACCCCTTACCCTTTCCCTTCCTCCTCTTGTTCACTATAAGAACTGAAAAATTTTCATTCTTTATATCCTTGTCAGCTTAGCAAACTAAAGAAAAAATATGTGGGAGATATTTTTTCATGTTATTAAAATTATAGTTAAAATGAAAATAGAGAATCTTGATGGTAAAGAGGAAAGAATGATATCTATCACTAGTTCCTGGTTTAGCTTGAACCCAAGGGCTTAAAGTCTCTCAATGTACTTGATCATCTTGAGTGAAAGAGGACCTTATTGATTCCATTTTACTATAATTTTCCTGTAGAGTGGACTAGATATCTAATATATTTATTTCCTATCTTTCCCCTACTATAATTTTTGGAGATGATTCAACAACTTGTAGGGATCTTTTTCCTCATGAATTTTTTGAAACTGATTGAATATAGAAGAAAACATGATAAACTATACATCTAGTTCATCATCTACATGATTTTATATATATCTTTATCTTTTTTACTTGATTCATAAGGGGGATTAGAAGGAATTGAGGAATATAGCGCATAAATCTTCCTATCTTGGCATAATACTATGTGCAAGTGTCTGTACCACTCCTGGATGTTATGGGCAGTTGGGATATTTTCTTTATCTAGTATGGATTGCAGTGATAATTTTCTGATGGTGTTGGTTATTTCCATTTTTATCTAGAACAAATAAAATTTAGTAGTTAGTACTTTATCTTGATTACCTTTTAGACATTTTTGATTTATTAATCAAATGTATCCCACTATTTTATCGAACCTTAATAGTCCCCACTATTAGATTCAGAATACTCTATCGCTTGAGTATTCTAGTAAAAAGGATCCTTGAAACCTCTCCTGAAAGTCTACAAGCTTTGGATGCATCACTAATTAGAGAGTTTCTAGGTAGGATCTAGGCTGGGAAACCACATTAACTCAGGGTTCCTTGAACTATTGAGTAAATCCCCAACTTATCAGAATCATAACCCTGATTCCCTTAACAATTTGCCTCTAAAGTGGTATAAATATCTCTTTGGGTATGCATTTTCTAAAAAATTTAGTTAAGTCAACCCATTACACTCATAAGAACTCCCCAGTAGCAGGTGGAACCCTCAACTTTGACTGAAGAGCATCCGGAACACCAGGTTTTGTTCAAATTTGAGTGATAGAAGTCTATTCAACTTAATATATATTTGTGGTATTTTTAATATTTCTTGATGAATGTAATACATTTTTAATAAAAATGGTCATTATATATTGACACAGTCACAAATGAACATGCATTAATAGAAAAACATTCATCACATATTTATGCATTTTCATGTTTATAATTTCATGTGTTCTCATATTAAACATGCACATGCATAAAATAATAAACAATGAATAAAGGAAATAATTAATTGAATGATCTTGAGCATCTAATTTTTGATTGATCTATTATAAACATAACAAATCAATTGTGACCTAGGGTGTATCATACCTGAGTCGAGACCTGACTCATATTGTGTCCTGACCCCAATATAGTGTATGCACTTCTCGTCTGGTGTACCACCTCATCTTGGCGGGGTATGTGCCTTAAAGAGTAATCTTAAAATGTACAAGTATACCCCTGAAAAAAATAAACATGTGATAAAATAATCAGATATACACATGGATGATCACTACTCAAGACCAATCAGTATATTAAATAAACATGTGATAAAATTAAATTAAAATAAATTTATAGTATGAGGGAATTTAAATAAATAAAATGAATTATTTAAATTCAAATAATTTATTCTCATCAGGTGAATGCGTTAATTAAATTTTTATTAAAAGAAATTAATTAATTAATAAATTGAATTTAATAATGAAATTAAATCATTTTTTAGAATATCAAAATATTATTATTTTAAACCAAAAAGTAAATAAATTATTTTTTTCATGTATAAAATTTTCAAGGCCCTAACACCCCACCTGGGCCCATTACATGTCAGGATAAAACCCCACATGCCCATTTCAAGAATGAAAGACCCCATGTAGAATAGTTCTGAGCCAGGCCGGCCTACCCTGACCTATTCCGGGTCCGGAAAATGAACCCAAGCCCATTGAGGTGCAATTCAGGTCACCCCAAACCCATTGGATGTGACCCATATGGGATGGGGCGGGCTGTTTCAGGTTCTCTCGGTGGCCCATCAGGGTTGTAGGGGCTGCCGTGGTTCGTCATGGTGAAGGAAGTATCCAACTCAACTTGGGGTAGGGAGGTTGTGATAGGGCATCCAATGGAAGGTGGTTTTAGTTCAGGGAAATGAGACATCGGTCGGTGATGGTCCTGGATGCAGTGGAAGCGTCAGGTGGGTGATTCCCAACTCTATTTTTTTTCATGATTGATGATTAATCCTATATTTACATGAATATAAACATCATGATCAATAGAATTGAATCAAAGAATATAGAAAATATATAAACACCATAACAAATGTGCATGATAATCAAGTATTATTTATAATTAATTTAATCAATTAAATAATTACATAGTGGGAAATTCTTTCTTCATTGATGGGTCCAAAAATATATCTATGCCATACCATTATTTCATTGTAGGAATCAAGAGTATATTACCTCTAGAGGTGATCCAAATGTGTTCCAAGAAACTCCAAATGTCACCATAGGAATCTCTGAGTGCTAGCACGACAGGTCCGAATGCTTGCGTCATTCACTTTTGATCACCTAGAGAATCGCTTCATGGAAGGGTTATCTTTGAACTCTCTAGACTTGAGAGTGGTGGTGGAGGAGGATCAATCTACATTCATGAGAGAATTTTTGGAGAGGTATCTCTCTAGGTATTTGAGATATTTCTCTCAAGATATCATTGTGCACAACACAAAATAAATTGGTTCTCTTAAGAAAATAATATAATTGTATTTATAAACTACTAGGGTTAGAAAATAATAATTTCACACGAACCCTTTATTATTTCTATAATCTATTATTAACCCCATGTTTATAATAATAGTAATAATATTATTATTTATTAACATGTTCTAAACTCATTAATTAAATTAAATATTATTTATTCAAATTACATTCAATATATATTATTTCTCATAGGACTATTAAACTCAGTCCTCCATTCCTTCACAATATTTATTAAGCCTTTAATAATGAATATTTATTTAATAAATAAATATCACTACATTATTCACTAATAAATAAATAAATATTATATTCACAAAATAATAAATAAATATTTATTAAATATTATGATCACATAATATTCTCTAAAATAATCGGTTACAGAAAATATGAAATCAAGAAAACATGAATAATTATTAAACCATCTGCAAGAATAATATTTATTCAACTTGTTAAATAATAAATAATAATATATATTTTTAACTGAGATTCTCGATACACTTAGTGTGTGACCCTATATGACTCTTTATTAGTGACATTAGGTGAAGTGGCCTAATTTCCATTGTTTGTATCTATCAAAAAACCAATTTACCTATAGAGAACGAACTTAATACCATAATGTCATAATACATAATATAGATTATTACTGTGTAATATATTACCTTTACTGTGATATCTATAATCCAGAAGGTTGCATGCTGATTCCATCAACCTGTGCACTTGATGTATCTTTCTTTGACTTTTCAGAAATCAAAATTTCATATAGAAAACCACGACCTTGGATTTTTTAAGGCTATATAATTTCCATAAAAGGGATTGAGATATAATCTTATTTTAAAGAACAGAAGGGAAAATAATTTCTCTCAATATTCATTAATAAAATATTACTTGTGATGCACCCAAAGTACCCTACCTCTCTACAAACAAAATTCATCACGATTTTCATCAATATATCAAAGTACGTGAATTATAACACTCATTAATAATAATCTTAAATTATAATGATCAATAAACATATCTTCCGATTGGAACATCCAATGACTCATATAAATGTGGATTTCCTACTAGAGGTTCTCATTCTCATAATATCCTATACTAGATATTACCAAGGGGGTACACCATGAAAAGGTGACTCAAACTCCTATGAGTCTCCACCCTTGATATCCGGAATCATTTGGGTCCCTAAAATTATTTCATCTGGATATAGAACATATATTTAAGAATAATGTTGTTGAACTTATGGGTTCTCATCATAATTTGGAACTTCTATGACCTTTCAGTGTGACAACTACTCTTAAGATATTATTACATACTATGTTTTGTATAAGAAAAATTATGATGTAATGAAGAGTTTATTAATATTCAAAATAATGAATACATGTTATAATAAAGTTCACATAATTTGTTTCTAGGGAACCAACTCTAATAGACTCCCACTTTCACTAGAGACAACTACTAATAAATTTCAGTTTGAAAGCTCTTACATGATACTCATGCTTCTCCTCAGACAAAACATTAGTTAAGTGGTCCACGATGCTTTCTTATGTGGTAAATATACTTAATGTAACTTAACCCCTCTGAGAAAAATTATTCAAGAGGTGATACTTATAGAGTATGTTCATTGTCCATTTTTGTGACCTTATCTCTTTTGTAAGATCGACTACTATTGTATTATCACAATACAATGTGATAGGGTATTTACTTCTACATACCACATCAAGATCCTAGATTTATTTTCATCCAAACGACTTCCTTTGATGCATAGAAAGATGCTATATACCTAGAATCCATTGTAGAATCAAATATAAATGGGTATTTTCAACTCTTCTAGCTCACATATCCTATGTTGAGAAAGAAAACACATCCCGACTATGACATTATATCATTCTGATCTATCTAAAAACTAGCATCAATATAACCCTTGATGAAAAGCTCCTCATCTCCTCCATGCACTAGGAACATATCCTTAGTTATTCTTAGATATTTTAGGATCACCTTAATAGTAGAACAATGATTTTCTCCCTGATAAAATTGATATATGCCTACTATGCTTAATACATAGGCAACATAAAGTCTAGTGTATACCATGACTTACATGTTTGATCCTATCACGGAAGTGAATGCGATATTACTCATTCTATATTTCTCTTATTTTTTAGGACACATTTTCTTAGAAATATTTATACCATGTGACACTAGAACTAATCCCCTAATGGATTTTTTCATATTAAATCTATTTAGTATCTGGTAATTGTATGTAATTTGACTTAGTCTAATCATCCTCTTGGATCTATCGTGAATAATATTGATCTATATAATATACACTACTTCACTTAAGTCCTTCATAGATAAACACTTATTTAACCATTCCTTCACAGACTATAATGATGGTGTGTCATTTCCAATAAGTAAAATTTCATAAAAATATACTACTAGGATAACAACCACATTTTTTCTAAACCTATTGTAAACACAAGGCTCACATATGTTCTTAATGAAACAAAATTCTTTTATAGCTTCATTGAATCGAATGTTTCATGAAACAGATTATTGATTTAATCCATAAATGGATATCTACTCTTGAAAATATTTTTTGAATCACCTAAAGTCACAAAAAATTCTGGTTGTGTCATGTACACGTTTTTCTAAGGGTTCCCATTAAGGAAAGATGTTTTGAAATCCATCTAACAATTTTATAGTCACAATAATATACTATGGAAATTTTAATTCTGATGGATTTATACCTGGAAACTAGTGAAAAGGTTTCATCATAGTCAATTCCTTGACACTGTTTAAACCCTTTAGCAACATGCCTTTATTTTTAGGTATTTAATTTACCTTTCATGTCCATTTTTCTCTTCAATACAAATTTTCACCCTATCTGATTTAAATTAACTAGCACATTGACTGGAACCCAAAATTGATTACGATACATGGAATATATTTCAGAATTCATGGCTTATTTCTATCTTGTAGATTCTAATCTCTCTACTACATATTTATAGGAGAGTGGTTCATCATTTTCAAACAATAATGAGTCACCATATTTGGTGACTAGAAAACCATATCTCCCTAGTTCTCTTACCTCTATAGTGATCCTACACAGTACTTGTGTTTCAAGAATCACTTCTTCCATGGGGACCCATGTAATATATTCATTTACCAACTCTTGTGTATCCTGAGAATCAAATTCATCAAATTCAATCTTCCTCCCACTGTCCTTTTTAAATATTTGATCCCTCTCAAGAAATAAGACTTGTTTGATGACAATCACTTTCTTATCTGAGGGGTTGTATAGGTAGTATCCATTTATTTCCTTAGAATACCCTATAAAGATACAATTTGTGCCATAGAGTGCTAGTTTTTTTCTCTAAAAAGGCCTTAACAAACACATCACAGCCCCATACATATGTATGCAACAAAATTAGTTTCTTTCCACTCCATAACTTGAAGGGAATTCCATTTTATACTTTAGTTGGTACTCGATTTAGTGTGTATTTTATAGTTTGTAATGCATATACTAAAAAGGATAATGGAATATTTTCAAGACTCATCATTAACCTTGCCATGTATAATAAGATACATTTACTCCTTTCAATGAAACAATTCCACTGTGGTTTGTACGGTGTATTGAGTTGATAAAGAATCTCGAACTCCCATAAAAAGTTGATAAACTCCTAGTTAAGATATTCACCATCTTGATGCAATAAAATCTTCTTTATCTCCTTTCCAATCGGATTCTTTACTTCATTTTGGAATTCTTTGAATTTATCAAAAGACTAGGACTTATACCTCATCAAGTAGACATAACCATATCTGATCAAGTCATCAGTAAAATTTATGAAGTAAGAATACCCACCTGTAGATTCTATGGGAAATGGTCCACACACATCAGTGTGTACCAATCCTAAAGATCTATTACCTTTTCACCTCATTCACCGAACAATGGTTTGGTCATTTTTCCTTATTAACAATCATGAAATCTATTAAGTGGTTTTAGATCAAAAGAGTCTAAATAAATATCTTGACAGAGCTTTGTAAAATGCTTCTTATTTACATGACCAAGATAGTGTTGCCATAGTTGGGTGTTATATAAGTTGTGTGAAAATGATTCATTATATATTTACAATACTTGGTTTTACTAATTTAATACATAAAGAACATTATTTTAATGCACCATACCATTACATATGTTGTATTTACAAAATAAAAAACTTTTATTTCAAAAATTTGAAATAAAACAATCATCATCTTGGCATGATACACAAATTGTGTTCTTGGTAACAATTGGTACATAATAAAAATCCATTAAAACCAATATCTTTTTTGTTAGAAATTAAAGGCGGTTGTCACCAATGTCTAGAATAACTAGCCTCGGGATATTGGAATCTTATAAGTCTACCTCTCCTCTAGAAATATTTCAAAATATACTTGGTTTCTGCATTAGGATACAGATGTGAGAACCAAAAGCTATATCTAATATCGAACGTGTAAATATTGAAATGTTACACTCAATAATGAAATCACCTTTAGTTTCTCCTTGCTTATGGGTATATTTACTCTTCTAGTGGCCTTGATTGACACATGTAAAACATACTTCCTTCTTTTCCTTTCCCCACCTTTGGATCTTCCTATAGGTTCTAGGCATAGAAGAAGTGTCATATGGGTCATTCCCAACTCAAATTTTTTTTCATGATCAATGATTAATCTGTGATTTATATGATGATGAATTCCATGAACAACAAAATTGAATAAAATAATATAAACAGTGGATAAACATCAGAAACAAAGAACAAGATCACCATATATTATTTATAATTAATTTAAGCAATCAAAGAATTACCTTGAGAGAATTTTTTTATTCATTAATAGATTTGAGAACAGATCTACATCATACCATCATTTCATTATAGGAATCAATAATAGATTCCCTCTAGTGGTGATCCACACATGTTACACAAATCTTCAAATGTCACTATTGGAATCTTCAGGTGCTAGCATGGTTGATCCTATCGCCTACATCATTCAACTTTTATTACCCTGATAATCACTTCAAAAGGATTCTCCTTGATCTCTTTATACTTGATAGTGTAAGGTGAAGGAAGATATCTCTCTATTCTTGGGAGCTTTTTGGGATCAGTATCTCTCTAGGGCTTGAAAGGATTCTCTCCGGATCTCATTATACACAACACAAAAAATGAATTAGAACTCTTAATAAAATAATATAATTGGTTTTATATACAATTAGGGTTAAAATAAATAATTTCACAAGGGATATTTATTAATTTTTTAATCCCCATGAAACCCCATGTATATAACAATAATAAAATTATTTCTTGACATATGCTAAATTCGAGAATTAAATTAAATATTATTTACTCAAATAATATTCAATTATTATTACTTCTCATCAGACCATTAAATTGGGTCTTCCATTAATCCAAAATATTTATTAGGCCTCTAATAATGGTTATTTATTTAATAAAAAAATATCACTTCATTATTAACTAATAAATAAATAAATATTATATCCACTAAATAAAAAATAAATATTTATTAAATATCACACTCACATAATATTCTCTCAAATAAATGCTGATAGAATATATGCGATCAATAAAACATGAATAATTATTAAACCATTTGTGGGAATAATATTTATTAAACTTGTTAAATACTAAATTATAATATATTATCTAACTAAGATTCTAGATATACTTAGTGTGTGACTCTTTAGGCCTCTTTCTTAGTGAAATTAGGAGAAGAATCATAAAGTACAAGGTTAGAATATAGAAACATGCAAAGGCACTCATAGGGAAATAAATTATTTCCACAATAACCTAATAACTCATACAAATACTTACTATATAATATAATCCCTTTATCATGATATCTATAATTAAGCAGGTTGTATGCTTGTGCCAACAACCTATGTGCTCGATGTCTCTTTCGTTGACTTTTCAGAAATCAATCTTTCCTATAGAATACTATGGCCATGGATTTATTTAGGATATATCATTTCCATAAAAGTTCTTGAGATATCAACTTCCATTAAAGAATATAAGGGATAAATCTTTTATCACATTATTCATTAATGAAATATTACTCATGACACACCCAACAGAACCTACCTTTTCACAAACATATGTCATCATGGTTTTTATCAATACATAAAAGTACACAAATTATAACACTCATTAATAATAATCTTAAAGTCTAAGGATCAATAAAAATGTCCACATATAGGAACATCCAATGACACATATTAATGTGAATTTCCTACTAGACGGTCTCGTTATCATAATATCCTACACTAGATATTACCAAGGGAGTACAACATGAGAAGTTGACTAATAGTCTTATGAGTCTCCACCCCTGATATCCTGAGTCATTTATTTCACTCAAATGATTTCCTCTGTCTATAGAACATATATTTAAGAATAATATCATGGAACTTCTAGGTTCTCATCATAATGGTGAACTGTTACGACCTTTTAGTGCGACAAATAATTTTATAAAATTATCCCATACTAATTTACATAGAAGAAAAATCATCATTTAATAAAGAGTTTATTAATATTAAAAAAAATGAATACATGTTATAATTCAGTCTATAGAATTTGGTTCTAGGGTACCAACTCCAACAAACTCCCACTTGCACTTGATCCAACTACTAACAACCTCCAACCTTCTAGATCTCACATGATACTCATACTTATATTGATAAAAGCCTTTAGTTAAGGGGTACACCATGTTTTATTGTATGGAAAATCTTATTACCACAACTTCACTCCTCTGAGATAAATCCCTCAAGAGGTGATACTTCTAGAGTATGTGCTTTTTTTCTGTTGGCATGACCTTATCTCTTTTGAATGATCCACCGCTGTAGTATTATCACAATACAATGTGATAGGGTCTTTACTAATAGGTACCAAATCAAGATATTAGAAAAAAAATTGTATACAAATGGATTCCTTGGATGCATTAGAAGCTGCAATATACTCGGACTTCACTGTAGAATTACCGACAACTTGTTACTTTGAAATATTTCAGATCACAACTCTTCAGTTGAGATAAAAAACATATCCTGATTATTACTTTAGATCATTTTGATTTGTTTGAAAACTAGAATCAATATAATCCATGTTAACCATCTCACCATCTCCTCCACATACCAAGAACATATCCTACACTCTTCTTAGATAGTTAAGGTTATCCTTAACAATAATCCAATGCTATTCTCCTAGATCAGGTTAGTATCTTCATACCATTCTCAATGCATAGGAAACATCAATTCTAGTATATAACATGAAATACATGATTGATCCTATCACTGAAGCATACAGTATCTTAATCATTATCTCTTTTTCTTGTTGTGCTTAGGGACACATTTTCTTAGAAAGATGTATACCATGTCACACTAGAACCAATCCCCTATTAGATTATAATACACTAAATCTATTTAGTATCTTGTCAATATATGTACTATGACTTAGTATAATAAGACTCTTAGATGTATCATGAATGATCTGGAGCCCAAGAATATAGGCTGCTTTACCTAAGTACTTAATAGAGAAACACTTCATTAACCAGTCCTTCACATACTGTAATACTGATATGTCATTTATTATAATTAATATGTTATCAACATATAATAATAGGATAATTAATGAATTCTCACTAAAACTATTGTAAAAACATGGATCACATTCATTATTAATGAAACAAAAATCATTTATAGCTTTATAAAATCAAATTTTCCTTGACATAGTTGCTTGATTCAATCCATAAATGTATCTCTGTAACTTTAAAATATTTTTAGCATCACCCGGAGTCACAAATCCTTCTAGATATGTCATGTATACATCTTTCTGAAGGTTCCCATTAGGAAAAAATGTTTTGAAATCCATTTTAAAAATTTCATAGTCATGGTAAGATTCTATATCAAGTAGAATTATGATGGATTTAAACATGGAAACTGGTGAAAGGTTTTCATCATAGTCAATTATTTGATGTTGTTTAAACCATTTATCCACTATACTTGATTTATAGGAATTTAATTTACCATTAATTTCTATTTTTCTCTTGAATACCCATGTTCACCATACAGGTTGTACATCATCTGACACATTAACCAGAATACAAACTTGGTTCTGATACATGGAATCCGTTTCAGAATTCATGGATTTTTATCATATTTCACCTTATGAACTCTCTACCAGATCTTTGTAGGAGAGAGGTTCATCATTATGAACCAATAATGAGTCAACATATTTAGTTACTAGAAAACCATATCTCTCTAACTATCTTACCACTCTAGTGCTCCTACACAGTACATGTGTTTCGTGGACTACTTCTTCCTTGGGGACTCATGGAATTTTTTCCTATACCAACTCTTGTGTATCTTGATCATCAACTTCATCAAAGTCAATATTTATCCCACAATCATTTTTAAGGATTTTCTACCTATCAAGAAAGAAAAATTTTCTATAGATAATCACTTTCTTTTATGAGGTTTTTTATAGTCAGTATCCCTTTTTCCCTTAGGATACCCAATAAATATACACTTTATGCCTTGGGATAATTGTTTGTTTCCTGGTATGGCCTTAACAAATGCATCGATGATTCATACATGTGCATGTGAAAAAACATGTTTCTTTCTTCTCCATGAATTTAATGGAATTACATTTTATGCTTTAGTTGGTACTCATTTTAATGTTTATTCTACACTTTTTAATGTATATTCCTAAAAGGATAATGGAAAATCTACATCACTCATCATCTACCTTACGATGTCTAATAAGGTATTGTTCCTACTTTCTCTAACACCACTCCAATATGGTGTGTAAGGTGGAGTGATTTGACAGAGAATCCCAAATTCCCATATAAATTTGAAAAAATCATGGTTAATATATTCATCACTTTGATTTGATTAAAGCTTCTTTATCTTATTTCCAAGTTTATTATCTACTTCATTATTAAATTCTTTGAATTTATCAATGGAATTAGACTTATACTTCATTATGTAGACATAACCATATGTACTCAAGTCATATATAAAAGTTATGAAGTAAGAATACCCAACTCTAGCCTCTATTAGAAATGGTCCACACACATCAGTGTGTTCCAATCATAGAAGCTCTATGACTTTTTCACCCTATCCACTGAATAGTGGTTTGTTAATTTTTCCTCGTAAACAAGAATGAAGTGGTTTTATCTCATAAGAGTCTAAATAATCATCTTGATAGATCTTTTTAAAACTCTTCTCATTTACATGAACAAGATTGTGATTCCATAGAAGGGTGTTATATGAGTCATGTGAACATGATTATTTATCTATTTACAATACTTGGGTTTCATAATTTAATACATAAATACCATTATTTAAATGCACCATACCATAACATATGTTTTCACTATAAAAGAAACAAATTTTATTCCCAAACATGAAAATAAGAACATCTGTATCGAGGCATGATACAAAAATTATATTCTTGGTAATATTAGATACATAATAAAAATCTCTTAAATCCAATATCATTCCTACTATAAATGAAAGGTGGCAGTATTCAATGGATAGAGTATCCAACCATTCACCATTGGTAGCTCGAAAATCCACCTCTCCTCTAACAATATTTCATAATATACATGGTTCATACATTTGGATATGGATGTGAGAACTAAAAGTTGTATCTAATACCCAATGTGTAGATATTGAAATATTACACTCAATAACAAATGAACTTTTATCTTCCCTAAGGTTATGGGTGTTGTTATTATTTTAGTGGACTTTATTTCCACATTCAAAACATACTGCCTCCTTTTCCTTACCCTACTACTAGTTATTTCTCTTCTTGGAAGGATGGTTCTCAAGAGATTTAGAATAATTATGAGTCTTATGGCCCTTTACCTTGTTCTTCCTTTTCAAATTCACCATAAGAACTATAGGTTTGTCACACCCCATGTCTTTATCCACTTGGTGAATCAGAGTAAGAATCTACTCAAGAAACTTCTCATTATTGACCATGTTATAATTGACAATAAAATTAGATAAGGTCTTGGGTAGTGAGTAAATAATGAGATCTGTGCCCAACTCACCTGAGAATTTAATTCTTAATATGTCTAAGAATTTAGTGTAGACAATAATCTTGACTAAAAGAGTACCAAATAGCACTGTCTCTGAAGGATTAATTGCAAACAGAGCATTGAAGATCTCATATATCTCTTTTCTTTCCTTCTCTTGATAGAGATCCCAAAAGGTGAGACATCCTGATATACACATCCATGTACTCTTGTGGCTTTAAAATATCATTGGTCCTAGATGATAGCAAGAAACACTGAACATCTATAGCATCATAAAAATTTTCCTCATAGAGACTCAACTCTTCCTCACTATCCTCATTACTAGGTACACCAAGAATAGGTTCTTCAAGCATATATAGTTTCCTTTCACGGCGTAGGATAACGTGTAAGTGCCTTTTCCCCTATTGGAAATTTGTGTCAGTGAGAAGGTTTTTCTTCTAAATTATGGATCATAGTGATATGTTTGAAGTCATTTTTATTTATGTTTCCAGATATAAGATTTTCTAAGTTTAGTACTTTATCTAATAGAGTCTATAAAAATAAATAAATATTATATTTATTAATCTCCCACTATTTTATCAAAACCCAATAACCCTCAAAATTGGATTCAAAATATCATAGTTCTTATACATTCAGTGGAAAGGATCTATAATCAACTTCTCATCACCCCGAATTTGGCTAGTCAAGAAATTTGAAGGGTTTTAGGCAGAAATTACAAACTAAAAATTCATTAACTCATAGTTACTTGATCAATTGATTGGACTCCCTAATCATGAATTCCTTAAATTGGATTTCCTAAACCCTTGCCCCTCAGTTACATCAAGTAATGCTTTGGTAGTCAACCCTTGATGTGAACTAAGTTAAGTCAACCCAAAAATTCAAGTTATAATTCCACGATAATTTAAAGCACCCTAACATTGGCTGGTCGAGCACATTGAACCATGTTTTTATTTTAACTGAAGTAGTGGAAGGATATAATAACTTAATATATATAATTTTGTTATTTTATATTTATTTGTAAATTTCCAATTATTATTTTTATTTCATGATTTTTAATATTAAGTGGATTTACTAAAGTGATTAACCATGTCTTAAATAATATTTATGTATAATCCAATTTATTTTAGTTATATCTTGCATGCTTATTAATTCATTAATTCATGTGATCATGACACAATATCCATAATTAAATAATCATGAAACTCGAAAGAAATAAATTAATAATAAATTGGTATGATCGTGAGCTTTTACTAATGGTTATTTTATCTAAAGAATGATAAACTAACCATCGACCTATGAAGAAAATACCTTGAACCACTTATGGTTTTTATTGGAGCTTTCCACCTGTCCACCTATGTATCTCTCAAGGATTGGTTTCACTTCAGCTCCAAACTTGAACCACCCCCACTAGCTCGATATCACGATCCATTACATATGTTTTTACTCACACACATGTGAGGGAACTAAAGGATTGGTTAAGGGGTTTACATAAAAGAAACAATGGGAATGTAGACCCTTAAATAACAAAATGACATATGACACACATTTAAATAATTTAATTTAATTATATATTAAATGAAACCAATCACATACAAAGGTCTAATATAATCTCATGATTAGCTATATGTATGAAATGAATTATTCATTTAATAAAATTAACTTTCAATTCTATTCATTATTATTTATGATAAATCATACTCAAATTAATTAATTATATTATTTAATAAATAAATTATTTTATCTTAATTCCCATATGATTTTTTCTTAAAATTACATCCATCATGATTTTAAATAAATTAAATAAATCTATTTAAAATTATCGTTGTACAAAATGTAACTTGGAGGATACATGGTGAGTACCTGTCTGAACAACCCAACATGTATTATACTCGTATACTATTTACTCTTGCGACTTGTGGCATACAAGACTTATCACATAATTCCAATGCATGTAATATAAACTTAATGATCACATGGAACACATGGTATTTATGTAGCATGCTATGCTTCAATGCACGTAGAGTAATAAATTTAATATGACTTATACATGATATGTAGATCCAAACATTACACTACAATTAATTAGAAATGTATATATATAAAAACCATCACATGGAATGTACTACAAATTAAATGAACACACATAACACATGTTGATAAGGTTTTCATATTATATTAGATTAATTTTCAATTATGTGTAATTTGCTAAAAGTAAACAATGTCTACATTGGATCTTCACGGTGTGTATTTTTATCATTTTCTATCCACAACACTTTCCTAGGGACTCATAGTAAAACTATGACATGTAAAATGTTGGATTAAATAATTTTTACATGGGCTACATGGCTTTTGGTCTCCGAGTTACATGACCACTAGTCATCTTGGTCGTGTAAGAGAATACACGATCTGTATGTGACTAAGGGGATACACGTTGAGTATTATAGTTTCACAGTGTGTACTCTATCTAACCATACACAAGGATGGCCTAGTCAAAACATGGTGTATAATTAAATTTACCATGTGTAATAAACACACATGGCTTGAATAAATTATGAAATAATTCTTGGTGAATTAAACACAAGTACATGGCGTGTACCTTTGGGATATACAATGTGTACTCTTGTGTTATCTATCTAGACTCATCGACACCTCTAAATGAGATCATTGAATTTATTTATTTTTCATAATATTAATCTACATGGTTATATTTATAATAAATAGAGAGGAATAAAGAATATATCACAATTTAGATTAACAAATGATTAAACTTGAATTGGAAACTAATTAAAAATTCTTAAATTAATAAATGATAATTAAATATTTAATAATAATTATGTGACCCTTTGATACTACTTGTAGGTTCTGGGCATAGTAGAAGCATTAGATAGGTTATGCCCAACTTAGATATTTGTCACAATTGATGATTAATCTGATATTTACATGAAAATAAACACCGTGATCAAAAGAACTGAATCAAAGAATATATAAAATGTATAAACGCTAGAACCGAAGTGCAGGATCACCACTTATTATTTATAATTAATTTATGAAACCAAATAATTACCTTTTGACAAACTCTTTCTTCATTGATGGATCTAAAAATAGATATATGTCATACCATAATTGTGTTGTAGGAACCAAGAATAGATTCCATAAAGTGATGATCCACACATGTTCCATGAATATTTGAACTTCATCGTAGAAATATCTAGGTGCTAGCACGATAGATCCTATTTCTTATGTCATTCACCTTAGTTCTCCATGAGAATCAGTTCCAAAGTATTCTCCTTGATCTCGTTAGACTCAAGAGTGGAAGGTGGAGAAAGATCACTCTATATTATTAGGAGTGTTCTAGGAGAGGTATATCTATAGGGCTTGATAGATTCTCTCCAAATCTCATTTTGAACGATACAAAAACAAATTGGTTCTTTTAATAAAATAATATAATTGGCTTTATACACCTCTATGGCTAGAATAAATAATTACACAAGTTCCCTTTATTATTTATTTAATCTCTATAGAACCCCATGTCTATAATAATAATATTATTATTTATTTACATGTGAAAAAATTGAAAATAAAATAAAGTATTATTTATTCAAATAATATTCAATATATATTATTTCTCACCAAACCATTAAACAAGGTCTGTAATTCCTCCACAATATTTATCGGGCCTCAAATAATGACTATTTATTAAATAAATAAATACCACTGCAATATTTTCCAATAAATAAATATTATATTCACTAAATAAAAAATAAATATTTAATAAATATTCCACTCACATAATATTATCTCAAATAACAAGTGATGAAATATATGATATTAAGAAAACATGAATAATTATTAAACCACATGAAGGAATAATATTTATTCAACTTCTTAAATAATAAGTAATAATATATTATTCATGTGAGATTTTGGATATACTTATTTTGTGACCCTCTAGGCCTCATTCTGAGTGACATTAGGAGAAGTAACCTAAATTTTAAATTTAGAGTCTATAAATATGATAAGGTACCCATAGAGAAATAATTTATTACTGAAAAGATGTAATACCTTATACAGATTCTTATTGTGTAATGTAATCCCTTTATCATGATATCTCTAATCATGTAGGCTACATGCTTGTGCCATCAACCTATGTGTTTGATGTTTCTTTCTTTTAATTTCCATAAACAAAACTTTCCTATAAAACACCATGACCATGGATTTATTTAAGCTATATCATTTCCATGAAAGGGCCCTAGATATGAACTTCTGTTAATAAATACAAGGTAAAATTTCTTTATCACATTATTCATTAATTAAATATTACTTGTGATGCACCCAACATATTCTACCTCTCCATGAACATATGTTATCATGGTTTTCATCAATACATAAAATTAGGTGACTTATAACACTCATTAATAATAATATTAAAGCCTAAGGATCAATATACACACCCACAAATAGGAACACCCAATGGCACATATAAATGTTGATTTCTAAATGGCGGGTATCATTCTCATAATATCTTACACTAGGTATTACTAAGGGCGTACACCATGAGTAGTTTCCACAAAATCCTATTATTCTCCACCCCTGATAGACTAAATAATTTGTGTCTATAAAATGATTTAACCAAGCTATAGAACATATATTTAAGAATACTATCAAGAAACGGTTAGTTTCTCATCATAGTGGGGAACTGTTATGTCCTTTCAGTGTGGCATCTACTCTTAATATATTATCACATACTATGTCATGCAGAAGAATGATCATCATGTAATAAAAAATTTATTAATATTCAAAATAATGAATACATGTTATCATAAATTGTATATAAGTTGGTTATGGGGAACCAAATCCAATAGTTCCTCTTCTTGTAAGGAATATTCTTAGCATATTTAGACTTGTTACGAGTCTCGGTCCCTTTCACCTCGTTCTTATTTTTCTTATTCATCATAAAGAAAATGGGTTTTTCAGGACCCATATCCTTATCCACTTGTCAAATTAGATTAAAAATGTCCTAAAGAATCTTATCATTATTTATCATATTATAATTAATAATAAAACTGGAGAGGGACTAGGGTAGTGAGGAAAGTATGAGATATGTGCACAACTCATTTGGGAATTTAATCCCTAAGATGTAAAAGCATTCAATCTTTCTAATAATCTTAACTACATGAAGCCCAATGGAATTTACTATCCAAGCCTATTTGTAAATATAACATTGGAGATATCATATCTCTCTTTTCTTTCCATATCTTGATAGAGATCCCGAAGGTGATACATATGCTATATGCATCAATGTCTTCATGTTTCTTCAAAAGATCATTGTTTATGGATGATAACATGAAACATTGAACATCTATAGAATCGTTCAAATTTTTTCTCATAGAGAGATAACTCTTACTCACTAGCCTCATTACTAGGTTCATTAAGAATAAGTTCTTCTAGCACATACAATTTCCTTTCATGGAATAAGATAATGTATAAGTACCTTTACTACTATTGTAAATTTATACTGGTGAGAAATTTACCCTTCTCAAGTATGTACCAAAGTGATATGTTTTTAGTCATTTTTATTGAATTTTCTAAAAATAATATAAGAAAAGTTTTAGTACTTTATCTGCTAAAATTTAGAAAAATAAATAGTTATTATATTTATCAATCTCCCACTATTTTATCTATACATAATAACCATCATGATTATATTTAAAATATCACGTCTCTTGTAAATTATAGTGGAAAGGATCTATATCCCCCTTCTCATCACCCAACTATAGCCGATCAAACAATTTGAAGGGTTTAAGATAGGCATTACATATTCCTACCGCATTAACTCACAACTCCTTGATCTATTGAGTGGACTCCCCAATCTTAAAATCCTTAAATTGGATTTCCTAAATCATTGTCTCTTAGTTAAACCACGTATTACTTTTCCAGTTAACCCTTGATGTGAACTAAGTTAAGTCAACCCAAAACTTCAAGTTATAATTCCTCGATAATTAAAAGCATCCCAACTTTGGCTGGTCAAGCACTTTGAACTATGGTTTGATTTTAACTGAAGTAGTGGAATGCTATACCAAATTAATATATACGACTGAGGAATATTATATTTTATGAGTAAATTTAAAATTATTATATTCATTACATGTTTTTTAATATTAATTGGATTTAATTAAGTGATTAAACATGTCTTAGATAATATTTACACATAATCCAATTTATTTTAGTTCTATCTTGTGTGCTTGTTAATTCATTAATTCATGTGATCATGATAAAGAATCCATAATGAAATAACTATGAAAACTATCATAAATATAATAATAATAAATTGTAATGTTAATGAGATTTTAATAATGGTTATTTTATCTAGTGGATGATAAACCAACCATCAACCTAGGGGAAAACACCTTGAACTATTTATGGTATGTGTTGCAGCTTTCCACCTATCCAACTATGTATCTCCCTGGGATTGGTTTTTCCTCGAATCCAAACACGAACCACCTCAAATATCATGGGAGATCCATCTATTTTATATTCTTTTACTCATATGTAGATGATCTAACCAAAGGATTGGTTAAGGGTTTTACATAAACAAAACCATGGGCACACATGCCCTTGCATAATCATTCTTTTTTAAGATAAATCATGCTCGAATCAATTAATTATCTTCTATGATTAGTAAATTATTTTATATTAATTTTCATTTGAATTTTCATTTATATTATCATGAATAATAATTTTAAACAAATTAAATAAGTTTATTTAAAATTAACTTTGTACAAAATGTACCTTAGATGTAACAATATGAGTACCCATCCAAACAACCAAACATGTATTATACTCATATAATATTTACTCTTGCGACATGGAACATACATGACATATCACAAAATTTCATGCCCTATAATATAAACTTAACAATATCATAGAATACATGGTATTTATGTATCTTTTTATACTTCAATAATCATAGAGTAAAAAATATAATACAACTTATACATAATATGTAGATCTGAACATTATGCAGAATTTAATTAGAAATTTATATATTTGAAATCCATCACATGGTGTGTAATATAAACTTAATGAACACAAAAAATACATGTTGATAAGGTTTAAATAGTATATTTTATTAATTTTAAATTTTATATAATTTGAAAAATTTACATGGTGTATACATTGGAGCTAAACAACGTTTATTTTCCTCACCATCTATCCACAACACATGCCTAGGGATTTGGTGTGTAACCATTCCATGGAAAATGTTGGATTACATGGCATGTACATGAGATAAATGGCTTGTGGTCTCCGTTATTCAAAGACACCACTCATGTAGGATGTGTAATATAATACATGGCCCTTCTATGACTAAGGGACTATATGTTGTGTATTAAAGCTACATGGTGTGTACACTAGATGATTGTGCAACAGGATGGCCCAGTCAACATGAAATGTATAATAAAATTCACCGCATGTAATAAATACACATGTCTTGAATTAAAACTGAATTAATTATTAGTGAATCAAACACTAGTACATGACGTGTGACTCTGGGTTACACGGTGTGTACTCTTGTGTCATCCGTTCAGACTTCTCAGCACCTCTGCATGAGATTTTCAATTTTTTTCATTCATAAAATTAATTGAATTGATTATATTTATTATAAATGAAGAGGAATAAATAAGATATATAAATTTGGGTTAAATAAATATTAAAATATAATTGAAAACTAATTATAAATGCATAAATAAATCAACAATGTTTAAATAATTATAAATAATTATGCGATTGTTCTGATACCACTTGATGGTTCTGGGTGTAGTGGAAGCATCATATGGGTTGTGCTCAAACCTTATTTTTTTCATGATCAATGATTAATTTGAGATTTAAATGAAGATAAATTCCATGATCAACAGAATTGAATCAAAGAAGATAGAAAATAGATTAATGCTGAATCCAAAGCGCATGATCATCACATATTATTTATAATTAATTTAACCAATTAAATAATTATCTTGTGAGAAATTATTTCTTTGTTGATGGATCTGAAAACATATCTACACTATATCATCATTTCATTTTTGGAATAAAGAGCATATTCCCCCAACAGTTATCCATAGGTGTTCTACAAACCTCAAAATATCACCATATAAATCTCCGAGTGCTAGTACAATTGATCCTAATGCTTTCATCATTCAAATTTAATCAAAAAAAAAACCACATCAAGGAAGAATTATATTTGATCTCTCTATACTTGATAGTGGTTATAGAGGAGGACTTCTCTCTATTATTTAGAGCGTTCCTAGAGAGGAATCTCTGTAGGGATTTGAGAGGATTCTCTCTAGATCTCATTGTGCACAACACAAAATGAATTGGCTCTCTTAAGAAAATAATATAATTTGGTTTATATACCACTACAGTTAGAAAATAATAATTTCACATGTTCCCTTTATCATTTCTATAATCCCTATGTAACCCCATGTCTATAATAATAATGATATTATTATTATTTCTTGATATACGCTAAACTCATGAATTAAATTTAATATTATTTATTCAAATAAAATTCAATATATATTATTACTCAACCGACTATTGAACTCAGTTCTCCATTCCTCCAAAATATTTATTGGGCCTTGAATAATGAATATTTATTTAATAAATAAACATCAGTCCTTTATTCACCAATAAATAAGTAAATATTATATCCACTAAATAACAAATAAATATTTAATAAATATTCCAATCACATAATATTCTCTTGAATAACCGATGAATGAATATATGTGATCAAGAAAACATGAATAATTATAAAAAACACATGAGAATAACATTTATTCAACTTGTTAAATAATAAATAATAATATATTATTTAACTATGATTCTAGATACACTTAGTGTGCGATTTTCTTGACCTTTTTCTTAATGGCATTAGGTGAAGTAGCCTAAAGTCCAAATTTAACATCTAGAAACACACCAAGGAACCCATATAGAAAAACTTTCTTCCCAAAATGACGTAATACCTCATACAAATTATTATTATGTAGTACAATCCCTTTATCAGGATATCTCTAATCAAGCAGGTTTCATACTGGTGCCATCAACCTATGTGCTCGCTGTCTTTTTATTTGAATTTCTAAAAATCGAACTTTCCTTTAGAATACCATGGAAATGGATTTATTTAGGCTATATCATTTCCATAAAAGGGTATGAGGTATCAAATTCTACTAAAAAAAAGGAAAAAATCATTTCTCACATTATTATTTAATGAAATATTACTCGTGACACACCCAACGTATCCTAACTCACTGCGAACACATGCCATCAACACATAAAAGTACATGACTTATAAAACTAATCAATAAAAATCATAAATTATAAGGGTCAATACACATATCTATAAATAGAAACATCTAATGAAACATATAAATGTGGATTTTGTACTGGCGGGACTCATTCTCATAATATCATACATTGAATATTACCAAGGGCGTACACCATGAGAAGGTTCCTCAAAGTCCCATGAGTCTCCATCCTTGATATCCTAAATCATTTGTGTCCCTAAAATTATTTCGTCTAGATATAGAACATATATTCAAGAATATTTTCGAGACACTTATGTTTTCTCATTATAGAGGGGAATTGTTATGACCTTTCAGTTGCTACAACTACTCTTAGGGAATTATCACATACTATGTTATGGATAAGAATAATCCTGAAATAAAAAAGAGTTTAATAATATTAAAAATAATGAATAGATGTTATCATAAAGTTCATAGAATTTGGTTCCAAGGCACCAACTCCAGTAGTTAGGACCTAGCGGCCTGGGCTCAGTCGTGGGTAACGAAGGCAACGCCTGGAAGTAGGGTAGTATTGTGGTTGTAGGCCGGTGAGGAGGGTGGAACAACAGCTTGGGTGAGGTGGGATGACAAACAGCTAAAGTGAGGTGGTTAGAGGGACCTATCCAGGATGGAGGGAGGTGGACGGAGGGGCCTACACAAGCCATAGGATAAGACAACCCTCAACCCCCTTTATTTTTAACATTATTATTTTTCTTTATTTTCTAAAAGACTAGAAGTAGGATTTTGTAAAATTGGATTCATAACTTTTCTATTTTAAAAAACTTAATCAATATGATATTTTTTTAATATTTCCACTTCCATATAGAAATATTTCCTCATGGAAAAAACAGTTTCGACCAGCCACTGGAATCTGGTTGGATTTGGTTAAAAATTGGGTTTTTTAAATTCTCATATAAAACATAATATAAATATATATATACATATAAATTTGTTCTTAAAATTTTAATATATGAAAAAACACCAGTTTTGATCCATAATTTTCTTTTCGTATGAACATAACTTGGTCATATGAGATAGTATTTAAGTACACTCAGATCTGTTGAAACTGATTTAAAACCCTCTACTTAAATTTAAATCAAAACAACTTTTCTTGGTTCAGAAAATCCACATGATCCCTATAATAGAAAATGATGGTATTGTGGAGTGTAATGGAAGCTAGTGGGATGTGGATTTTAAAGTTTTCCATCATCGGAGTGATAAAACATTGTCATTGCTAAAAAAATAATGGATGATGATCTCATGTGAATTAATTAAAGCACAAAAATTAAAAATTAACAAGTACCTCATTTGATTCAAAACACACTTGTCTATTGCATGTTTTAAAAAACTGTTGGTCAAAGGTTCTGAGGCCGAACCCCTCTAGATAATCCAAACTCAGTTCAAGAATCCACGCATATGTTGTTCATTTAATTTCGAGTGCTTGTGTGGAGATCTGATGATTTCTTCAATGTTGTGATGATCAACTCGATTTCATTCCTTCGATTCATGAAGGTTTTCTTGGATCATTATATCGGTTAGAGAATTTCTATATCTAGGATTCAAAATGATATAGAATCTCTCAATTACTACTATTGAATCATCCATTGAATGAGATTCTCCTTTACTTATATAGTGGATGTCCAAAATACCTGATAAGTGTTCTCCGATCCCCATATACTTAACGTTCACTAGTAATTAACAAATAATTATGATTATCTAAATGCACCATAAAAATTATTTATATTTTACTGTATACATGTAATATATATTAAATATACTATTTGATAAAACCTGAGTCATTAACTAGACTCCTAATTCCTTCTAATATTAAAGGAACCTTGAATATTAAAAAAATATTCATTTGAATAGTATTATTCATTTCATTTACTTAAACACTTGAAAATAATTTTAATAAATAATTCAACTTAATTATTCTTTACTCAAATAATAATGAATTAATTTATTTATTAGTTATTGATAATGCCTGGACAACCCTCGAACCCTGTTGTGGGTCCCACTATGTCAAATGTACTTATTCATCAGAATAGGGTAGAATCTTGAATGCGCTATTGTGTGTGACACTCTAGTCCCTTATCTTGATAATATGTAATAGTATTCATAGACTAAGAGTAGAGTCTAGAAACCTATCATGGCCCCTGAAAAGATAAGGAATAGTCCCAACAACAACCACCATCCTATGAACACACACTGTGTTATATAATGTCTTTTTCATATGATATCTCACAAAGTTGGACACACACTTGTGTCACCGTCCTTCCATGATTTATTGTTTGTTAATCAAACTGGATGAACTTGAATTCGACTACCATATCCATGGATTTATGATGGTACTACCATTCTGACCAACTAGGGATGATATATCACTTCCTCAACTTAGAAACGAATTTTTATCTTGATCTTTAAACTATTTTCATACCACCAATGACGCACCCAACACAAGCTACCTCACCATGAATTAAATATCATGGTTTTTTCCTTGCATAAAAGTACACAATTAAATTGAACACATTGATAATGATATCATGTTTGAAGACCAATACACATGTTCATAGATAGATAAAACCAATGACACCTGAAACATGTGGTGCTCCTATTAGCGGGTATGTCGTCATGATCTCAACTATTAGAGATCACACAGTGTGAACTTCATGAGAAGAAGTCTCAATGTTTATGTGCCCCAACACCTGATAGACACATATAACATGTTTCCTATCAGTATAATGTATCTAGAACATAGAATATAACTTTAATATTATAGTCCTAGTATCTCTAGGTTCTCATTATAATATGGTAACTTCTATAACACTTTGATATGACATGTAATCTAAGGACATTACCATAAATATAGTGGAATCATAAGTATCATCACTATTATGGTAAGATAAAACATGTATATATAAAATTGTATAAATGTAATGGTAATCAATGTACGTATACAAGTTAGGTCTAGGGAACCCACTTTAAACATTATACACATTAGGAATAACATATGAAACAGTCTAATTAGGACTTTTCTAAACACAAAAGGAAAGAGAAAAGAATAATTATATTCAACACTAGAATTAATAACCATGAGAATACATTTGGATTTATATCCCACTATAAAATGAAATTGGACATATTTTCCTCTAGCTTGTCACACATTAAGCAAGGGTGATAATATAATTGGTTGTCAATTCCTGCTATCATTAAAATAATTCATGTTTTTTTTCAAATGAGAGAAATTTTGTGTCATTGAAGGAGTTAAAGTTAATAGGTATGAAATATCATGACTTTCATGTATTGATGCAACAAATTCTACTAGTCACATTTTGTGTAATATTGATGATATTTTTCAGAAATAATATCATCAGATTGTCTTACTTTTTCAATTCTCAATTCTATTTGCAGTAAAGTCATAAACTCAAATATATTAGATGTGTTGTAGAATGAATATGTCCTCATAATTTTTCAACTATAAATATATTTTCCATAATCATTTTTTGATATAATGTTTCATCTATTGATTCATTTAGTATAATAGATAAGAATACGCGAGCCTATTTATTTACATTGGATGTATCCTTTTAAAATATATATGTAAATTTTAAAGGGATGTCTTAATAATATACATCAAAAAAGGAATCTATTATTCATAAATATATATCAGAAGAGGTGATTGTGTTTAGTGTTGATTATTTTTGTGAAGTGGAGCACATTGGTCTTCCTATATCTCAACATTTGCTAGTTTATAATGAAGGTAAAGGGATATATGTCTTAAAGGTAAATTTAATTCCACATGATGAAGCTAAACATGCACATTTATAAATTTTGAACAATATAAGTGATATTAAACCATATATAATATCACATATTTCTAGATTAAATGTATGATATCTATGAAGAAATGAAAAATGGTATATGAATGAATATAAAATCAAAAAATTTCATGGTTTAAGTAGAAATTCATCACGGGTTTGTCCATATCAGACACATTGAAATGGTTAGTAGGGGGATAAATTGTTAATGTGATCACATGTTCTAGTATTAGTGTTAATGGTTACACTTTTTATATAAAAACCTGGATGAAAAGAGTTCTATTCAAAATAATGGAGTAACAGTTATTGCTAAAGCATTTCATTTTTTAAGTTTCAAAGATAAAAACCCAATTTCTACATCAATAACATAAACTAGAGTTATTGAGGATATATGAGAGATTGATTATACTAAATTTTAAGTAATGATATTTAAGTGTAACCAGGTTGACACAAAAAATGGTGTGAAACATGATAAGTATGGATTTAACCTTGTTTATTTAAAAGGATTTAGTTGCAAAAAGGAATCATTTATTATGAATATGCATGTAAAAAAAAATTTATATTATTGATCCATCAAATGATAAGTGGTATGTTGTATTGAAAGGTAAAAAATTCATTTGGGTGACGATAATATTGATGATGTTTAAGATTTATGTGAAATTTATTCATCTATTACATGATTTATTGTGGATTAAAATGATTTCAATATAGAAATAGTCCATGAGAAACAAAAATGATAATGTAAAAGGGATAAGGTAAACAATCCATTACTCTTCTAATTAATAAGTTAAATATCTATTTTTTTGGTAAATTGACATAGATATAAACTTTAATTTTTATCTTTTATTTTTAAATATATAAATGTTGATAATTCCTGCTATTTTTTTTAATAATTTTTATATTTATTAGATTCAATTATCTATTTTTTATTTGAAAAAGTTTTCCTTCTTGATTTTTTTGTGACTAGTTTCTTTACATTATTTGTTTTTAGGTATATGCTTTTATTTTAAAGAATATTTATAATTTTCTTCCTATTATCAGCAAAAAATAATTCTTATAACATTTATTTTTTCTAATCAAATACAGGTAAAAAAATTACACATTTTTAGATGATAATCATTTCGATCATTTTTTTTGTTAATTTTTATAGTCATTAGTTTTAGTTACACATTTTTTGGTTGAAAATTATAACATTGAATGTTTTTATTTTTATTATGAACTATCCATTTTTTAATTATAGAAATTATTTAACATTAATGAAATATAGGTACACACAATTTCAATAATGTTGCATACATCTTTCTAAATGACAGAAATAGAGGAAAATGAACTATGGAATGTATGTTTCTTTATTTAAATATATTTGGAGTAATTAAAATATTTAATGAAATTAAAATTATATTTCTTGAAATTATGTGGAACACTTATTCTACAGAGAGGATAGTTCCTAAAGATGGTAGGTGTGGGATTACACATTTACCAAAACTTTCACTGCCCTGTGGATAGAAAATCTTGATAATTTAGTTTAATGAAAATGAACACCTATATGGCCTATATGCCAATCAGTTTAAGAGTTATTTGGCTATGAAAAATCGTTGTAGGAAAATTATGTTATTCCTTGTTTGGAGGATCATCAACTAGTAATCAAAAGATCTGTTATGGGAGTACATAATGGTATGATTTCTAAATTTATTTATTTACTTTTCCAATGGTTTAAATATTATACATTTCATCTGGAAAGTATTTAATATTTTCAATTATAGATGATATTTAACTTTCAAGAGATGAATGAAATTAAGAAAAGGTGTTTATATTTTTAGAAACTAGATAAAGATATTTTAAGTTAAAGTTGAATTCATATTATATTTTGAGAGTAAATAGAATTAAGATCCTCACCTTAAGTATGGGTTTATAGATACAAATATATGAAAATTTTTTGTCTCGGGTCGGCAAGAGTAATCCTTTGTGGTATGGAATTATTATTTTTTAAATTATTACTTAAATTAATTTTAATTACTTGATAACTAATTAATTTGTTTTAATGTAATAGGTCTCTAGTAAAGACCACTAAAAGATACAGTTCTATAATTTATACCCTTATACATTTTCACATGGAGGATATACTTTATTAGAGGAGTAAATTATTTCTGAAAAATTTAATGAATTACAAGAAAAGTATTAGATTGAAAGAGGATTAATATGACTCTAAATATCCTCCCCATCATTATAAAAAATTTAAAAGGGTGAGGATGAAAAAATGGGGGATTTTTACTATCGATCTAACAAAAGAAACAACAGAAAAGATTGTAAGTTATTCATTATTATTTTTCATTCAATGTTACTATTTATTAAATTCATCTCACTAATATAACATTTGAAAAAATTATTTTAGGAAACCATTAAGAAGAAAATAACATAGAGGACCTTTATCAATGACAATAGGATATATATTCTTACAACTGATTTAGGAAAGCCAGAACAGTCGGGCTGTTTCAAAGGATATAAGGAGGGTATCAGTTTTAGAAATTTGTTTAGCCACATTACTTGTACAACATCAATGGGGGAAGAATACAAGGTAGAAATAGATTCTTTGAAGGCTGAGTTGTGATAGTTGAATGATTTTATTAATGTTACAATTAAATCATTTATGCATGATATTCTTTTAGAAGTGATGATACAAGCACAACCTACACAACCTGCTTACTCAGATCCTTTACCTCCTCATCCAAAACCAACCATGTACTTTGAGTTAAACTCCTGGGATCCCCATGTATATATTATAGTATATAAAATTGTACATCATCTGAGGGATTATTTATATCATAAAATTATTCATTCATGTCATATAAGAGTATAAGTAAATGATATTATTGATCCAACTTCTCTAATGTCACTGCCTATTGAGGATGTGACCATTGCTAAACAAAGTATTGGTCATTTTTTAATTTGTCTAACTAGTCTTTATTTTCAGTTGACATATAAGGCATGCACTGTTTTTAATTTTATATTTATCATTAAATTCATGATTAATTAAAAATTTTCTTACACTCATCTTATATATGAGTATCTAAAATCAAATGAATTATTACAAAGGAAAGGAAAATTTTAGGAACTACCACTTTCAAATAATCCTCAGGATCTTGATGGGATAAAAATGTTAACACATGTTTCTTCTTATTAGATAATTATTAATATTTTTTGATGAGTGATGATACTTGTGGTAGATATTACACATTAAATATATTTTAAAAATCCATTATTGATGTTGTAAAGGGTAATAAATTCACAATACCTATGTTTTAGTAGTTTTCCATGTAAGTAAATTTTTATTCAACATTTAATTTCTTTAAGTAAAAAAATGTTATATTGACTTAACTTATTAATTTCCTAATCAATTATCTCCAAAATATTTATATATAATATGATTTCACTTCTATTTATGGTTTTATGGATCCAAAATACATTTCAACAGCTATGAAATACCTAGACCAAGATACTGAAATAGAACATAATTATGAAAGATTAAAAAAATGCAGATTATGTGCTATTTTTTCCATTCCGTGATTGGAAAGAACACATATAAATTTATGAATCACTATTAATTATACCACTATCAATGCTCTAATTTTTATATTTTAGTGGGAATTCGATATTATACATATTTTCCCCAAATGAATGTAAGACATATTGGTCATTCCCTTTATTGGATGGTGTTCGAATAAAATTTATAAATTTCTTAAAGGAATAACTCTTATTATTTTATTTTAGATCTTTAATATTAATATTTTCATTTTACATATGTTTTGATAATTAATTTTTGAAATTAAAATATGCCATGGATTGAGTCCAACATGACTCAATTTTCAAAAATTGATAAAAAATTGAATATGTTAAAGTTCAGGTACATAAATTTTATATTAGTGAATACTTTTTTTACATATAAAATGGTTATATTTTAAAAATATTATTTTATAAATGCAATGTCATCATTAAATAGGGGATATTGACTATGGGTTTTGTGTTTTAAAATTAATTTATGAGATAATCAAGACCAAAATAATAATACGTTTTGAAAATGTTAGTTTCATTATAACACTTATAATTTTAAAAAATATTATGTATTTTTAAATTCAAAACACTTTATGTTGTTTTATATTTTTTATGATGTTTTTCCATATTCTCCAAATAACTTGAACCACCTTCAAAATTAATTTTTGGAATATTTTCAAAGTTTGACTAATTTTTAGATGTAGTTTCATGTATATTTATATTATTTTTATAACATGTTGTAAGCATTTTAAATGTGTTTTGATACAATTGGATTTTTTTGGAACTATTTTTTAGTGTTTTTTATTTTGTATAAGGTTGGAATCATGTATTTTAGAGTATAGTTTTTAAAAAAATTATTAAATTTCAATGTCATTTTTAGGAAAAACTATTGTTGAATGCTTTGTAAGAATGGATCTAAACATTGGTATTTTCTAAAACCAACACTGAAATCTCTTTCTACATTGTTTTTATTGTAAACCAATGTTGGAAATAATTTATGAGGGCTTTAAATTTTTTCTAGAAAACACACATTGAAATCCTTCCAGATGTCATTTTTTTAAGGTATTTCATTGTATATTTTTATAAAATTGATGTTGAAATACCTACTTTTTACATCATCTAAATTTACATCACTTTTTAACCACTTTTAAAAGGGAAAAAAATACTACACTAAAGGAATTTTTTCACTAGTGTCTATACTATTATACTCAATATGATTGGGTATATCAATGACTTGAATAGACTAAAGGTTTCCTTAAGTATTATTTTAATAAATGAATTCATTCTATTTTCATTTATGAAAATTTTATGAAAATGTGAACGCATTCAAGAAATGTTTACCATATATTCTCAAAGTGTCGAGAATGGATGAATTCAATATGTAATGTCCAGTTCATGGTGTTTTATAGACATTATAAGTCAGTAAAATTTCAAACCAAAAGAGGAAAATTTAGTTGGAGAGTTCAAAAATGTTTATTCATATAGGTAACCTAATGAAGGAATTGGTATGACCTAAATCCTTTTTGTATATAATATAGTAGGATGATATTTTGAAAGGTACCAAATAAATGTTATTTTCATAAGGCATGGATTAGATATGATTTCATGCATGTATCCTTTACTCATACAATTATTTCATGATAGATATTATTAAAATAACAATTTCATAAGTTGAAATGTTTGGGAGGAGATGTATTAATGCGATGAATACATGTACTGACCATAAAATTTATTCATGTGTTACAATGAATGAATAAATGATATAGAACCTAAGAATAATCCTTAGGTGATTATATATGTCACTACCATGAAATAGAAGTGGGTGTGTGTATGGATACTTGGATAAACCTCCTTGAAACCAGAAGCTCTACCCATCTTCTTCTTTAGCAAACCATAGTGCTAACACACTATGGTTGAAAGAAGAGTCCCGCTTAGATGTCAAGAAATTTAGTGCAACTCATGGATACCTCTAGAGGTGGGATATCCATTGACTTCAATTTTTGTGATCTTTATCAAATAAATTTAGAGAAGATGAATGTATTTTCAAAAAATTATTCAGTTCTAGGTACACCATTTATAGTGTTCTTCATTTTCAGTTTTCTAAAGGTCTCATGTTTCTTGCATATAAATCCTTAGGTAAGGGATTTTGTTTGTTTTTACTGCTTCTAATAAATTTTATTAGACTCATTTGATCCTATATAGTGCAATCAAATCCACTCCCACTTTTAGATTTTTGAAATCATGTGTAGGTAATGAAGAAACTAAAAAACAAAGCACCCTTATGGGTTTTATAAAAATTTAGGATTAATAGGATCAAACTTATGCCGAAAATTTCTACATTAAGGTCATCCAAGATTAACCTTACGTAGATTGGTATGTGTAAGGGTTATTCACATTTACCCTTTCACAGAGCGGTCTACGTGAGGGTAGTTTCCACTTACCCATACATAGAGAAAGGGTTACCCAAACTTACCCTTACATAGAACGGTCTATATAAGGTTCATTAAAATTTACCCTTGCATAGATCAGTCTATGTATGGTTGATCTCTATTTAAGCTTACATAAATGGGTGTATGTAAAGGTAAGCACATGTTACCATCATGCATGTCCCCTATGTGAAAGGATTTTACCTTCACGTAAGGGACCCCTCCTACGTAAGGGAAAAGATAATCTTTAAAAAAATTATATTTTATAATGTTTTTTAATTTATAAATTGTTTATAAAATATAATGAAATGTATTTTTGAGATATTTATTAATTAATAAAGTGTTAATTAACTAATTAATTATAAATGGTTTATAAATAAATAATATTTTTTTGAAACATTTATTATTAAATATTAAAATTTAATATTTGAAATACCTTTTACTCAAATTATATAGAACTTTTTATGCTCTAGAAATAAAGGTGTTTATTTGGAAATCATAAGATAATTTTATAAAGTTTTTATAAATTACAAAATAAGGCAAAAATATTAAATGTTTATATTTAAAATTATGAATTTTTTTTATAATTAATTAATTTGAATTGTTTGAATTAAAGGGGAAATATTTGGATATTATTTAAACTATGTAAAAAGTGTTTTAATGATTGATTTGAACATGGATTAAATAATTTCAATTATATGATATTATATTATGTAAAATGTTTAAATAATAGAAATTGGATTTTAAATTGTTTATAATTTATCATATGTCATATATTTAAAGTGAAATGTCATACAATGAATATATGAAAGTGTTTATATTGAAATTAATATGAAGTATTTATATTAAAAATTATGGAATGTCTATAATATAAATATAAAATCATGAAATTTTTATAATTAAATTTTATTTATGAACTGTTCATAAATAGTTATCTCATGTTTATGTATTTTGATTTATTATTTACTTAAAGGTTATTCACTATTTTATTCATAGTTATACATTTTTTATATTATGAAGGTTTATGATTCAGTTTAACTATTAAATTGATTTTAGGAAATAGATCCATAAATTACATGCTTAGTATGAAAAATGAATTTAGATTTCATCTACCCTGACATTAGTTTGTAATTGAAGTTATGGGATTAAGAATTGTTTTTTGAATATGGTTTGTGCATATTATGTGTTATAAATATCATGAATTTAATTATCCATTGAATAAAGTCACCGAGGTTAGAGATACTTGGGGTTGGACTAGCATTTGACTTGTATGTAATGAAGCACATCGTTATGGGATGATAAAATCTATAGAAATTTTAATTTTTATTCTCAGGTGATTTTAAGGGAAGAAAAATGGTAATTTCTCCTATAATAAGATATTGGATATTTTTTTTGACCACTTATATGTCCCAAAATTGGGTGTTTACCATAGGGAAAATGTTTGTGGAATTATGAGTTGTTTTTTTGTTTTTATAGAATATTTAATATTTAAAAATTTAAATATTAATTACTCATGCATGTAAAAATAGTGATATCTTATGAACTAAGGCTCATATCAGAATTATGAATCCTCAATCGAGTTAGAAATGAGGTTTTTTCTTAGGTGATGTGAAAAATCATCTAGGGAACTGGGGCTAGACCCAATCCACTTTTCATTTTCCTTTTACTTATTTTCCTTTTTTTTCATTTTATTTTGCTCCTTTACCCTTTAGCTTGATATGTACAAAGCTCCTTCCCCTGTGGGTTTTTCATTCAATTGAGAGAGGGAGATGTGGATCATGTTATGGTTCATCCAAGAAGGTAGATCAGGCTACTGTGGGTGTATAGCTTGAGTCTGGGATTGAAGCTTTGATGTTTTCCCCAAGAGGTAGGTTAGTCACTTAGTTTTTCACCAATCACCCCATAAATTAGTTTTTTGAGTTTTTAAAACCATAAATGTGATTTTGGGGTTCCCTTGTTGGGAATATTTTGGTGTTTTTGGAAGAATCAGTGGTTTTAATCCATTTAAAATGGTTTTCTATTCTGGAAAACCCAATCAAATGGTGTGTGATTCAAGAACACACACACACAAAAACTATATGTTATTCGCTTTGGGAATGGGGTTTAAGATCGTGGTTACATGATGTGTGTGTGTGGGACATGTTGTGTATGAAAACTTTGGATGTGGCTGACTACATAACTAGACACCCCGTGGGGGGGGGGGTATATGGTCATGTAAGTTACATGTCTAAAGACCATCTATGATACACGACTTAAAGCTATATAGGGTACTTTCCCAGAGTCTATGTGGGGTAAAACCCCATAAAACCTATTCATAGTGGACACCGTGTATAAGGGATACGTGTAATGTACATGGGAAGTAAATTCTGAGTTGAGATATGGTATATGGCTAGATAAGGATTTCGGGGGTACACACCATGTATATGAGGTGCACATCATGAAATCCCCTGTTTTGAGACATTTCACTTGTTTTCTCACCCAAAATATTGATTTGGACTTGTATGTATTAAATTTTGATTGTTTTTTCATGTAGTATGTGATGGTAAGGACCTTGGGGTGAGTAGATACTATGGTTAGATGGTTTAGGTTGGTTTGGGGTTGGGTGAAGGATTCCTTTGAGGCTATGTTTTAGAATCCTCTTGAGGGTGTGTTGTGGTGAGGGGATCAGGTGAGGGTCATGATCTCATTGGCCACCTTATCTTGAGTATAGATTGATATTATTTTTTGATAGTTCCTAGAAGAATAGATCAAATAGTTCATTGTTTGAGTTTTTCTAGTTGGTTTCTTTAAGTTTAGTTTAGATGGAGCCTTTGGGGTTAGGTTAATTTCATGGGGTATCAGGTATGGTTGGTTGTCATTGTGTTGAGGTTGAGATGAGTTTTGGGGACCCTTTGAGAAATGTACTTGTGGGTGTGCTGATCTTTGAGGTTTACTTTACATGCAAGGTGTTGTTAAGGTTGGGTTATGTGTTAGAGAGGATGACTAAGATTTCATGACATGGGCTTGACCTGAGGTTCTATTTTTGTTAGAGGATCCCCCACTTGGGTGTCCCATTCTTGTTGGGGTTCTGAGGATAGATGAGGGTGTCTCATGGACTTATTGTCCCTAGAAGTTTTGGTGTTGGGTTTAACATGGGTGGTGATGGGTTCAATCATAAGCCAACCCTTTTTATATCTGTTTGAGGTATGGGAAAGATGATAAAGCTCTTCTACTTTAGGTTTTTCATGTGAGAAGATACATTTGGGATATTATTGGATGGGTACTTGGCCATAAGTTTCATTTTATTATCTCCTATATTTTCATGTTGGTATTAGGTGAGTCTAGGGAGATAATGGATGATTTGGTTGAGTGCACACATCCTAGTTTAGTATTAGACCTTGAATAGAGGGGTTTTATACTCGTGGATTTTTTTCACTCCTAATAATAGTATTTTATTTTTGTATATTCTATTCACTTTTGGATATATTAAGATATACTGACTAGTTTTGTAAGACTTTTGGGACATTGGAAGATTTTTGGGGTGGCCCTATAGTTCTTATTGCCAGTTCAAATCATGTTGTTATAATCCTAGAGAATATTATAGGTATGTTTTATGGTTTGGAAACCTATGGTAGGACCCTAGGGTTTTCCACTCATTCCTATTGACATTTTATATGTCTAGGATCTCCTTGGGAAATAGAGAACATGTCGGATTTCATGTGGTGGGGTGAGACACATGCTATAATTCCTCTGGTTAAGGCCATAATGGGGGGGGGGGGGGTTAATCCATCTTGAGTGGCACCTTATATCTTAAGTTTTATTGTTGTTTTGTTTTATTTTTTTCTTACCCTTTTATTTATTTATTTTATTATTTTATTATTCCATTTTTTATTCAACTAGGTTGGGCATATCACATGTTGCATGCACTTGTTATGACAACAGATACTAGGACCACCATTTGGGGTGGCCTACTACAGTTTTTTTCTCACCCTCATATACATGAACATTGGTGTGCATGAATACCCTCATGTCTACCTTAAGGTTTATAATAAGCCGCAAAAAGGATGTAACACCCCAACCCCAATCACTGAATCTGAGCTGTAGTTCCACATGACCTCATGCATGCCTCCCTACACGAAGGTTTACAGTTAGTAGTGAGGATCTGAATACTGTTAGTGTGGAGAATATACCCTTAATATCAATAAATAAAAGCATAAAAAACATCGAAGAATAAATAAACAATAATATAATTAATGATAGGTAAATTATCTCAAGTAATACAGAAAGATAAACCAAGGACCCCAATATGTCAGGTCAAACCATGGTATGAGTAAGGCAAGTAAATAAATAAAACACTACAACATGACTCCATAGTTTGTCCCGATACCTCCTCTGATCACCATACTCAATCTCCCAGTTCCCTATAAATGGGGCCTTTCCATTTCATGTATCCCTAATCAAAAAGTCGACATACATATTGAGATACCTATTCATGGTGTGAGTATAAACCCTGTAGGACACCACCAATGCATCATTAACATGAGTGAACATTTATAAGAGTATATTTCAGGATAATAAATAAATACTCAAGAAACAATATACAATATCATACTAAGAATTCATACACTAACCAAGCCACTATAAACCCCCAATCATACCTACATTGACTCAATGTTGTAAAAACACCATATATATACTCAGTGACTTAGATTATGCCGAGTGATTTCGTCCACCTTTAAAGACAAGGAAATTAACCCTTTAAGGAAGAAAACCTCCACATTTAGGTAAAAACACCACCATATTCCTTTAAGTACAAGAACAAGTTGACCCAATTCACAGCTTTGGGGAAAGCCTCATACCACATGTCAGACCAACTCACTTCTTCAGGGAAAGCCATCACATCATCCACAATCCACCTTTAAGGGAGCAACTAAGTCTGTAAAATCCACCTCTAAAACTAAAAACTAAAAATAGTGGTTCCAATGAATATTAACTAAACTATATATAAGTCATAACATATAAAATAACATTATAACATAGAAATTTTGGCATCGATATCCATATACACACACATGTGATCATAATCAAACATGGTCCCACAGGTTAAAAATGTAAACACATGTGATCAAGCATAAAAAATGGTCTATGGAACATAAGAAAAAATATATTATCATTACAATAATTATATACATGACCTATACATGGTAATAAACTTCCTACCTCAAGAACATTGATTTCAACATCGAGGTTCATCAAGATCTTTGTCACCCAAACAACATTTTCACACCAAACAGAACAATTTTTCATGCCAATAACTCCATGAACCAGTTAAAAATAAAATAAAATGGGTTATAGAGAGAGGTAGAGAAGGAATCAATCCAAAGGGTAGAACCAACACTTAACCATCATTCTATACTGAAAATGACACTCATAAAGTCCGGTTAAAGGGAGGATAAACTTCATCGCTCATGTTCAGTGAAAAGAGAAGAGATGTGAGGATCACATGAATTTGGTTCAACAATATCATCATCCACCTTACAAGGTTCAATAACCAACATGGTCTGATAAGGAGAAACAAGGGGAAAGAAACACCCAAGCATGCTAGTCAGAGAAGAGGATTGTTCATGGTTTCACCCTTAGTTTATCCAGAAAAGGTCTAGAACTCATCTATAAAACATTCGGATCGAAGGAAACAACAAGAAGGATGGAAGGTTTGATTAATATAGGTAGAAATAAATTAAAAAATCACATTAAAAACCCCACATTCATGATCCTTGCATTTCCCATTTGAAATAAGGGAGATTCAAAAAGAAATCTAACCATTTCGGCCATTTTAAAGACATATTAACTATCATTATGCCATTTACCATGCCTTGGCCATGGAAATGGTGTTCCTAAATAGACCAAGATAAATGGGATCCCCTATGGTGTGTCTTCATAAACTCACCCATTTTCTCTCACCACAAACTCTAAAATGTGTGTGGTGAGGTCACCCAAGGCATGTCCCATAGGTCCATCCCCAGTACCCTATGACCATGACCACCCCACTCAACATGTTATTTTGGTTACCCATATTACACACAAGGACCACCAAAACCTACATCATGGACAAGATGTTTCTCATTTTGGGCAGAAAAGTCCCCAAACCCACTTTTGATATTCCAAATGCTATTTAAAGCCCACTAATCTTCACCAAAGCATGGATCAAACCGAATAATCCTAACGAAAATATGGATGATATGTCTTTAAATACCTAAAAAAATTACAAGGATTTAAAATATACTCCTCTATGTATTATTATCTTTAAGAAGCAACTTTAGAGGTTGTTCTTGAACAAGTCAAGCCACTAAGCTCAAATGTTTGACTCCCACTCCCATGTTTCCTCCTAGATTTATCCCTACTTCTATAAGACATAAAAATGTGGAAATATCTTTCCCTGAAACACCTTATCACTTTATTCTAATATCTGAACTAGTCACTTCACAAAATATGTGTTTGATTCCAACTCAACTTTCTCACACTCGATCTGATGTACATGATTAGGCATGTACCTATAAAGCTAAGAAATATGAAACACGCCATGAATTACATGAAGAAATAGAGTAAGGTGACATGTTACTATCATGAGGAATGAAAAAAATTATTTTCTAAGTTAAAAATGTATTAAATTGGTCAACCTAGTTTATCTCTTCAGATGAGTGCACAATAATTATGTTTGTCACTTTAAATTAGAGAAAGATGTAAAGGTTGTTTTTGAAATTGTTTTATTTTAAAAAGAAAGTAATAAATAAAATAAAGTATGAAAAAAAATTGATGAATAGAGTGATGGGGTCAGGGTAGGATCACCTATTTAAATGTTATAATGGTCATAAAAATTACCCCCTCTCTTCCAATTGAATGATAAATGAATGAATCCTCGATCAATATTTCAATCACCCTTGGTTTAAGGAGATAATACTAACCACTCATTCTTGCATGAAAATTAGTTAACAATCCCCAAAATACTAAGGCAATTAACAATTGGTAATTTTTTATCCTTAGAAATATAGGAACAATTCACTTATTCCACACATGTGCCTACTATCGCTAGACATTCACCACCAAACACAATATTCTTGATCAAGCCAAACCATACTAGGATGAGGGAGTATAAAGAACTTCAACCAAAGATGTAAACAACGAATAATAGCAAAACCATAAATACATTAACGTTAATATAATTTGGAACCACTTAAAACTGAAATCATTCAATAAAAAAAGAGTGTTTTAAATTAAATCACATGACTTAGACATTACAAAAGGAAAACTCCCCTTCCCCGATCACTCCAAATTTTTACCCCTCCATGTGAAGGGTAATAGAGTTGAATGGGGAAGAATAAAGAATTATGAAACTAATTAAATAGAAAATAGAAAATCCACAACACTTAAAGGTTAAAATTATCCACAATATACTGTCTTTCTTCTTCTTCAACACCTTTGAATGGAAGTGTATACACATATTTATAGGGTTTAGGGGTGGAAATGTTTCCCTCCAATTTCTATATAACTAATGTTTGAATATATTTCACATAGTAAATAGATGATTATTTAGAATTTATCTTCATAAATTTTTTCCTATATATATTTTCCATGAACCCTGAAAATATCATCTTCTTTGGAAACATTTAAGGATAGTTTTCCCAAATTACTCAATAACACCCTTTCCAGAAAAAGAGACTCTTTAACTTCCTCCAATTTTCACATTAAATAGTTTCCTCAATGAGAGAAATTCAATATGAAATTTATTTGGAAGATTATTATTTCAGTAATATTTAAAATACATATATAATCACCTAATTTTTAGGTCTATATCCCATGTTATGCCTCAATTTACTGAGGTGGGGTCCATTATGTCGTCTAGAAATATTTTTTAACATAATTTATTTTTCTGTGCTTGTGGAAGTTAAAATGAGATTTCGGTTTAGAAGAATAATTTACTTCTCAAAAATAAAATATGAATAAAAAATGAATTACTCAATTTGGATCTATATAGTAAAAGTTATGCTCTATATACTAACGTGATAATTTTTTTTTAATATTCCAGAATTAAGATTTTTTCACATTTTAGCCCAAAAATCACGAAAAATAAAAAAATGTTGAAAATCAGATCAAATTGTTAAATTGTAAGAGATTACATCACTGAAAAACAAATGAAAAATAATGAAAATATTAACTCTATCAATTCCCCAAAACTTAGAACTTGGACTCATAGACAAGTCAACATCAAAGTAAAATCAAAGAATATTCAAAACACATGCCCATGAGATCCACCGATTTTAAAATAAGAAATAATAGATATAGTGACTCCTCAAAAACCATAATTTCAAGTTATTCATTTAGATCATTCAATATATTTCCAATTAATTTATCCTCCCATGCACACAAGACACCTAACTCACATGAATTTTCTCTCACCTCACAAATGACAATTTTCAACAATGATTTTGTCATCCAAACCCATGGAAGAGTAACAATGTGCTTTATAAATTCATATATATCCACCCGATGTGAGTCAATGAAATGTTTTTATCATGATACATTTTTAGGGTTATTCAGTGGCTTTTGTTTGGTAGGATTTAGATCTAAACAATTCTGAGGCTGAATAAGAAGATTTTGGATATTTTTGAACCAAAATTACAAGATTCTAATTTTCACTCAAGTATGGTCTCCTCCTTACTATCCTTAGAAGAAAATTATCTCTAGAAATATTTAAAAATATTATGTAAATCCCACACATTCTCTAATTATTAATATTTATCACAACAATGCCTTCCTAAAATTTCATATTTTTTTCCTTTAAAATCTCTATAAAGGCATAACTTTTTTTCCTTTGGAGGCTCTTGAAAGGCACAACTTCTTTTATCATGAAAGTTGTATAAGGGAAAAAATTTCAACATAATAAATTTCTTAGCAACAAAAAAATCTCTTCAAAATTTTATTCTCCACACAAAATATCACATAATGAGGCATCAAAACACATGACATCTTCTCACTACACTTAAGTTCGACTAGATCATGAGATTTCACTTCAAGAGAAGGATAGATAGGTAAAATGGCATATAATATAGCTAAGCAAAAGAAGTTCATGGATTATAAGGGCTAAAAGGATTAAATGTATAAGTCAATCCATAATAAAAAGGATTATTTTGAAAAATAGTCTTTAAAACCAAATAAATTCCTCAATTATTTGAAACCCACGTACCCCAAACCCTCAAGTTTTGATAAGAATAAATCAAATTTTGTTTAACGAAATCATGGTTTTGTTCTCTCAAAAAATGAGGTGAATATAAAGAATATGAAAAAGGGTTTAGAATCCTCACAATAAAGAGATTTAAAAGATAAATATAGTTATATATGACATGGAATTAAAAAATAAATGTACTTTTCATGAAATTCAAAAATATTTGAACTTGACAAAGAGTCATTTTCAACTTTCATTTAAGATGAGATTCATGGGAAAAATTATTTTACTCTTTGAAATGGGTTCAAAAAATGGAAATGATAATCTTTTTAGATCACAAGTTTTAGAAACACACAAAAAGTGAAAAATAAACACACAAAAATAAAAAAACATATTTTTTTGAAAAATAGATAAAAACAAAGAAAAAAAATGAAAATCCTAAACAACAAAGGTCACCTCTCCGAAAAATAAATGATTTTGTGTCCTAAATTCATTCAATTATATATAAAATGTAAACATATTTTAATTTAATCACAACATGAAAGCAATTGTTAAAGAGAGGTAAAACATGATGGATTATATTGATAAAAAGGTTGGAGGAGTGTGATCTCCTCTTTTGGATATGATGGAAAGTTCACATGGAATTTATGTAGCATGTGTCCATTAAAAGTGAATATCTCCTTCTATATTTCCTTCATAATATTCACAACACCTAGAGAATATACATGAGTAACTATAAATGGACTTTCCCATCTTGAACGAAGTTTACCTAGCATCAAATTGAGTATCGAGTTAGGTAAAAACACTATGTATCATAGATGGAAGCATTTTGGTTGGATACACTTGTCATGATCTATACTTGTTATCTATTTTTAAATCCTATAATTTTTAAAATATTCCCTTCAAATTTTATCTATCTTTTACAACTATAATATTCTTTTTTTAAGTGCTTTCAAGATCCAAATTCATCTTTATCATAGCCCAATATGCCATATGCTCTTATTCCATGGGTAGGTGAAAATTTTTACCATATATCAAACTATATAAAATCATTTATATCAGGGTTTTTTAGGCTTTCCTATATTCCCATAATTCATCTTCCAACCATTTTCTCTAATCTTTCTTGTTTGGTTTAATAGTCTTTTAAAAAATTCCTTTGATTTCTCTATTGGACAATTCAACTTGACCATTAGTATATGGATGATATGAAGTTAATTTTTATGGTGAACCCCATAATTTTTCAAAAAATAATCTGTTATCCTACTAAAAAAGTGAGTGCTGTGATAACCTATTATGGATCTAGGCACTATAAACCTACAAAATATGTTAGCCCTTGAAAAATCACAAACAAATTTAGCATTGTCAGTTCTAGTGGATTTTTCTTCAACCCATTTTGGAACATAATAAACTCCAAGGAAGATATAATAATTTACCAATGTAATTAGAAATGGGACCATAAAATCTACCCCCATACATAAAAAATATCGCAAAAAATTAATTGGATTTTGAGGTATTTCTTGTCTCTTTGTAATATTTCAAGAGAACTGAATTTTTTCACACCTTTTGAAAATTCATTAGAATATTTAAAGAGGTTAGGAAAATAAATTCCTGATTGTAAAACCATACTTGGTTTCCTTTGATGTCCAAAGTTACATCCATAAGGTAAAGTGTGACAAAAATCTAATACATAATCAATTTCACTTTTAGGAAAACATCTTCTTATCACTTGATCATTACAAATATTCCAAAGAAACGAATCATCCCAATTGTAATATCTGGATTCAGATTTCAGTTTTTAAATTTTGTGGGAATTTAAATGAGATGGGACCTAAGATTTCACTATAAAATTGACCATTTTATCATACCATGTAACTTCCCCTTCAATAAAGTACAACCTCTATCATGGAATGTGATCATTCAGTGGTTCTTTGTTTGTAATTTCAGCTTCAGCGGTGTTGGAAATTCTACTTAAGTGATTTGCCACTTGTTTCTAAGACCCCTTATTGTATTTTATTTCTATTTTTACCTCATATAGAAAAATAATCCATCTTACTAGCCTCGTTTCAGCTTTATCCTTCTTCATCAAGTTTCTAAGAGCTACATGATTAGAAAACACAATGAATTTAGTTCCAAGAAGATATCATATAAATATTTCTAAATAAAATACAACTGTTAAAAACTATTTTTTTATTGTTGTGTAATTTAATTGGGCTGTATATAAGGTTCTTGATTAATATGTAATGACTTGTGGCCTTCCCTCAATTTACTGAGGAAGGAATTCTCCGACTTCTTGGTTGGAAGCATCACAAAGTAACTCGAATGGTTCTTCCCAATTTGGTGGAAGCATCAATAGTTATGTAATCAATATCATATTCAACTCATCAAAAAATTCCATACATGCACCATTTAAATCAAAATCATTTCATTTCAAAATTAATATATAGAGAGGGAGATAAATATTACTGAAATCATTTATAAACTTCTTGAATAATCCTACATGTCCTAAAAATGATCTGAAATGTTTCACACAAGTTGGGTAAGGAAATGAATTTATCACATAAATTTTTTATTTATCTACTACAATGCCTTTTTTTAAAATAAAATGAACAAGGGAAATTGCTCTCTCAACCCTGAAATGATACTTTTCAAAATTTAAATCAAGATTACTTTCAATGAAAGTTTTTAAAACTTTTTCCATATTTTTCAAACAATGGTCAAAAGAATTTCTAAAAACTATGAAATCATCCAATAATACCCCCAAGTAATTTTCAATGTGATCATAAAATACATTTAACATGTACCTATGAAGTGTAACTAGATAATTAAATAATCCAAATGGAATACTTTTATATAAAAAAGTGAGGAAGGTACAAGAAAAGGTAGTATTCTATTGATCCTTGGGAGTAATAAGCACCTAAAAATAACATGAAAATCCATCAAAAAAGAAATAATGAGTTCTAACTTACAACATATCTAACACCTGGTCAATGAAGGGGATATGTCAATGATATTTCTATGTTACTTGATTCAACTTCCTAAAATCTATGCACACTCTCTTGCTATTCTGAATTCTTACAAGGATTAATTCATTATTATTTTTACTCATAGTGGTAAAGATGTTTTTTTGAACTAAATGAATGAGGATAACCCATTGTGAATCTAAAATGGGATATATGATCCAATATTCCAAAATATTATCAATCTCCTTCTTCAAAAATTCCATCAAGGTGGGATTCATTCTCTTTTGGGGTTGTTTAATTGGTTTGGAATCCCACTAATGAAGAATTCTATGTGATCATATTTTTGGGTTTATTACTAGGATATCACCTAATATCCACCCTATTTCTTTGGAATTATCTCTCAAAATTTCAATAAATGATTTTTCTTGGGATTCATGCATATTAATTGAAATTATCACTAGTAATTTCTCTCCCTCTATAAGGTACACATATTTCAAATAAGTGGGAGTGGTTTTAATTCTAAATATAGGGGATTATTAAGGGATAAAATTAAATTGAAGTCCCTGACTTCCAAAGGATATACCTCCTTCAAATAATAAATGAGAAAATCTTATTTATCATTCAATAAATCATCAAAGAAATCATATTTTACCTCTTCCTCCCATATAAAATCAGAATCTTCAGTGTTTTGGGAAGTCAAATGTTTAGTGATATTTTAAATCAAAAAATTATTTCATAAGGATAATAATCATAGAACATACTTTATTATTCAATTGCTTCAGTACCAAATTCATGGGAGAGTGTAAAGAGTGAGTGATAATATGATGTGTGCTTCATGGATTCAAAAATATTATAGCAGACAGTGCTGTATTCAAACTTCATGATGAGTGTCCCTTCATAGATATTGATGATGGTTTTGGCTATATTTAAAAATGTATCACAAAAATTATGATTAATTATTATGGGATCCTATATTATTTCATATTAATCACATAGAAGTCAATAAGGAATAAGAGATATTTTAATTTCACAAGGATATCCTCCATATTTACTATTGGGAAAACCATAGATCTGTTCACAATTTGAACCACCAATATTGTGGGATTAAAGTCTCCCATATGAAAAGAAGTGTATACTGAGTGAGATAATTCATTTTTTGAAGAACCTAGATCACATATATAATTAGATAAATTTAAATATCTAATGGTTCATGGAATGGAAAACTTCCCTAGATCATGACATATGGTTAGCAACTGTGGTGTGATATGGGTTGCAACACTTCTTCCCAAGTTGATACTCTTATTACCTTGAAGTTTCCAAATCTTGGGGAAAATATCCTTCAATTGTTTTTGTACCTTGGAATTTTTTATAGATTCTAGTAGGGGGTATTAATTTAAAAATTTTGGAAGGTGTCCATAATTTATTTTTGAAGTTCTTATTCATACAATCTCTTTGATTAAATCATTATTGATGGGAATTTTGAGGGTAAGTATTTTCTATCCATTTTTTATATTTGAAATGGTGTCTCTGGTATCTTATTCCTTGAACTATCCTTATAATCATCCTCTTTATTTTATAATTATTGGTTCATTTTTACAGAATTTTTAGAATTCCCAACATCATTCTACCTCAGCATAGGTGCTCTTATTTTAGGTTCAAGGGTGGATGGTGGTGGGAGTTTTTTACACTTCCTTTTTTTATCATGTTCAAATTAACCTTTGGGTTTGGGATTTTTTGGGAAGATATTTTCCTTGTATTTTTTTTCAATAAGTCCATGAGACTGTCAAAATTATTGGACAAATCTTTTAAAGTTTCCTTCAACCCCTCAAACTCATATTGTTGTTGTTGGTTTTGAATTAGAGTTTGTGCACTAATGTACGGTTATTTATTGGGTCTCTAGAAAGTGGGTGGTTTGTGGTATTTGGGTAGGTTATAATACTTCTTTTTCTTAAATGGGAGTGGGTTTTGAAATTATTGCTAGAATGGGGGTTGGTTTTGGGACTAGTTTTGGTATAGGGGTCTAACTTGATCCTGCTAATTTTTAGATTCACACTAGACTTTATAAGGCTCTCTCCATCTTTGGTTTTTTTGAAAATAACTTAGATAAAAATATTCAACATAAATTTCCATTCCCTGTAATTTATCACATTGGTTATGTAAATGATATGGTGATGAGTATAAACCAAATACCTTAGACGGTGTTTGTTGTTCACTCACTTATTTTAGAGTCATCTGTCTCACCAAAATAGTTAGCTCTTTAATATTAGTTTCTAATAAGGGTGATGGATGAGATGTTCTTACATCATGAATACCTATTGTTTCAGTAACTCTTGTACTAAACTATAGTGAGTTCTAAGAAATATTCTCAATCAAGTCTGTGGATTCTTATGGTGACTTTTCAATCAATTCACCTTTATTTGATGCATCTAGAAGGTTTATGTCATTATCCTATAAGAATTCATAAAATAATAAAATAAAGTGGTGCTCATCAATTTTATTATATTGGAAGTTGGCATATTGTTTCTTAAATCTCTCCCAGTACTCTTAAATGGTTTCTGTATATGACTATTTGATGACATAGATTTTCTTTTGATGGATGTGATTCTAGAATTTGGGAAGAATATTTACACAAATCATCTCACTAATTCATTCCAATCATGAAAATATCCTTGTTTTAGTTCATAAACCTTTTATTTGGTATCTCCTTCCAATGAAAATGGGAAACCCTTCCACTTTACCTACTCTAATCTAATCCTCATGGCCTGAAAGTAGAGTAGGCATACGTGAACTCTTTAATATATTTTTTGGGTCTTCCCCTTACAAAACATAATATTTTGGAAATAATGGGATCATTTTATGTTTCATCTCAAAATCATTTTATAACTCTGGAATGTAAATTTGGTTGTTTTGATAAAGAAATTGTAGTGCACAAAGGTCTTTGAGGGTTTGGTTCTAATTATTAACCATGATGACAAACACAAAGTGAACACATGAAGTTTCGCATTAGTATTCAAGAGAAATTTCATAAAATTCCTATTTAAAATTAAGAGTTTTAAGTCCATTAAATAAGGTTATTTTAATTTCAGGATCTAGGGTAAAGGGTTATTGTTTATGGTTCTAGTCATGCAATTTGAATAATTACATTGTTGGCACTACCTCCCCAAAATTGATGCTAAGTTTTTACACATTCCTATCACGGGATGTGGAAAAAATTATTTCCTAAGTTAAAAATGTAGAAAAGTGGCCAGCCTAGGTTTTATATAGAGAGGAGAATGCAACAATCTTGTTTTCACTTGAAATTAGAGAAAGAAGTGGAGGTTGTTTTTTGAAATTGTTTGATTTTAAAAATAATGTAATAAAAAAAATAAAGTATAAAAACAAATTGAGGAAGAGAACTATGGGTTCAGGGTAGGATCAAATTTTTCAATGCCATCATGGTTATAAAAATTATTCCCCACCTCTTCTGATTGAATGATAAATTAATGACTCCTAAATTTATTTTTCAATCACCCTTGGTTGAAAGAAGAAATGGTAACAACTACTGTGTGCATAAAAATGAGTAAATAATCCCCAAACTACCTAGACAAGTCAAAATTGGGAATTTTCTCTCTTTATAAATATAGAAACAATTCACTTATTCCACACACATTCCAATGATCACTAGACAGTCACCACCTAACACAATCTTTTCAATTGAGACAAATGACACTAGTAGGAGGGAGTGTAAATAACTTCAACCAAAGATGTAAACAATGAATAACACCAAAAACCTAAATAAAATCACATTAAAATAATTAGGTACCACTATAAATAGAAATAATTTAATAGAAAAATAGAGTTTTAAATTAAATCACAAGACCATGACATTAAAAAAAGAAAACACCCCTTCCCCAATCACTCAAAAATTTTACCCCTCCATGTGAACGGTAATAGAGTTGAACTGGGAAGAAGAGATCATTATGAAACTAATATAACTGAAAATAGAAAATACAAAACAATTAAATGATAAAATCCTCAAATACATACCCTCATTATCATTATTTAACACATTTTAATGGAAGTAGATACACATATTTATAATGTTCAGGGTTGGAAAATTCCCCCCCCCCCAATTTATGTCCACTGAATGTTTGAGTTTATTTATTATAGTAAATTGCTAATTCATTGGATGTTTTATTATTACATGTTTTTTCCTATCTATATTGTACATTATCTCTCAAAATATCAGCTTCTCTAGACACTTTTATGAAATGTTATTCCATAATTACTCAAGAACACTCTTTCTAGATGAAGAGACACTTCAACTTCTTCCACTTTGGAGCATTTGATGGCTTACTTAATGAGATAAATTCTATATTAAATTTAATTAGAACATGTTGATTGGATTTATATTTCATATATAGCTATAATCACTTCATTTTAAGGTCTTATCCCAAGTTATTCCTCATTTACTGAGATAGGGTCCATTATGTTATCCAGAAATATTTTTCAATATGATTGATTTTTCTATGTTTTTGAAAGTTTGAATGAAATTTATATTGAGAAGAATATGTTTCATCCCATGAAAAAATATATCCTTAAAAAATAATCACTATATATGGATCAATATTGTAAAAGTTATGTTCAAAATACTGAAGTGATAAAAAACTATTAAAATTACAGAATTAATAATTTTTCACATTTTAGCAAAAAACTCACCAAAAATCCAAAAAATGATTCCAATAAGCTAAAATTGTTAAATTTGAAGGGATTAAATAACTGAAAAAACAAATGAAAAATAATGTAAATATTATCTCTGTCATAAATCCCAGTTGTTAATACACTATTCCAATATATTTAGTAATCTAAAATTGTCCCACAAACCACAGTTCCATCTTCCACAAATTCCACAGACTAGAAATCCCCCACTAAGGTGAAACCCACAAGGAAAAGCACTGCCAATAGTAAAATCCAAGGGTCATCTCCTATGTTCAACATAAGATCATTATTTACTCTGATCGGTAACCAACCAATTCTTAATCATCTACACTCTCTCAGAAGTCTCATACACCACACTTGGCCCAAAAACTATTTCCTCACCCACCTTGTACCAACACAACATTGATCAGAACAATCATCCATAGAGATCTTCAAAAGGAATCATATGAATAAAAGTATTGAAACTATTTTTGTAAGAAAACTCCACTAAGGATAGGTGCTCATCCAAAACTCCCCCAATGCCTAGGACACATGCCTGAAGTATATCTTCAAGGATATTAAACTTACTCTACAACTATCCATTGATATGTGGATGATATTCCATACTTAGCTTTAAATATGTCCCTAAATCCTTATGCAATCCTTTCTAAAACCATGATGTCAAATTCACATCCATGTTTGATACAATACTGAAAGTAAATCCATGATGTTTTACAATCTCTCAGACATAAAACTTTCCCAACTCATTTATAAAGTGAGTCTCTCAAATTGGTATGAAATGAGCTACTTTCACCAATCGAATGTCTATCACTCAAATGACATCATGAATCCTCAAGATCCTAGTTAACCCCATCATTAATTCCATCATCACATCTTCCCCCTTCCACATTGTCACTCTAAGTGGCTAAAGTAAACCACCAAGAAATTGATGACTGAACTTTACCCTATGGAAGGTAAGATATCGTGAAACAAAACCAGTGACATCCCTCTTCAAGTTAGACCACAAAGACTAAAATCGGATTTCATGGTACATCTTCGTAGACCTTGGATGAACTAACCACTTTGAAGCATGAGAGTCCATCATCAGATACTCCTTCCAGGAAGCTAGCACTAATAATCGCTCATGAATGTAGATCACATTTTCATTATCAAAGGACCACCCTTGAACAGAATCATCCCCTGCCAAGCATTCCCACATCACCACACTCTCGAGGTCAAACTCCTGGATCACTTTCACATGATCCAACAAAGAATACATTATAAATAAGGGTGAACATGTAATCAAACCATGATCCTCCGATTCGTCCACTAAACAATCTACCATCAAACTCATCAGATTCCATTCATCTTGTGAAGGGTTATATCCAAGATCCTTCATATCCAATGATTTACTATTGAGATAATATGAAACAACGTTACCCTTATCTGGATTATAAAATATCTCAAAGTTAAATTTATTTAGATACTCTACCCAAAGCCTTTGCCTCAAGTTTATATCCCACTTATAGAAGATATTTTAGAGTCCCTTTTGGTATATATAAACAACAAAACTCTCATCAAATAGATAATGTTGCCAACACTTTAGAGTGTAGACCATAAATGCCAACTCCAAGTCATGCATCGGGTATTTCCGCTCATGAGATCATAGTTGATGTGACCCATATGCAACTAATTGATCTCCATGAATCAATAAAACACCCAACCTAACTCTCAATTCATATCAATACTCTACACATCCAATCTAAGGATCTAATAATATCAAAATCAAGGATGTTTTCAATATTCTATTTATATTTAAGAATACCTCATCACACTAATCTATCTACTCAAACTCCACGCCCTTACTTGTGAGCCTTTTCATAAGTTCTTCTAAAAATTATAAGTCTTATATGAACTATTAATATTACCCCGCTAAACCCAGAAAGATCTTGATATCAAAATCAGGGCTGTTTTCAACCCAAAAGGCTTAAAAAGAAACTCATAAAATCCATACCTATCCCAAAATGTTGTCTTGGGAATATAATCTTCTCTGAACCATAGATAATGGTAGACTGCACTAATATTGATTACGGAGAACCACTAGGATCCCCATAACTAATTGAAGATATTTTCAATCCTAGTTAAATGATACCTGTCATTCATAGTTTCCTAATTTAACTTCTTATAGTCTATATAGAGCCATATATTATAGTTCACCTTCTTGGAAAATAACACAATATTACACTAGGGAGATGTGATCGGTTTGATAAAGCCTTTCACCTCTAAATACTCAAAATGAACCTTCAGCTCAATCATATATGTTGGTATCATATGATAAGGATAGATTGATATCAAATTCACTCTAGTTATAAGATAAATTTCTAAATCTATTCCCCTATCAAGAGTAAGTCTTGAGAAGTCATCTGGAAAGACATCCTGATAACGATCCATCACAAGAGGGAAAGTAGAGAGAGCCACTATTGACCGTGATACAAGATCCAAGACTGCCTATTATATCAAGTTCATTCTAATATGAATCAGGTCCGGTCCCATCCTATCTACTTTGAGACCCCACTCACTGATCAACACATACCTCTCTCCACTAAGTTCGGTGGAAATCACACATATTCAATAAAAATAAATATGAGCTTGATATTTTTTCAACCAGTACATTTTAAATATCACATTGAAACTATTCATCTCTAGTATCATGAAGTCCAAAATATTTTTTTATCCAAAAAAAACTATGGGACACTCAGGACATCACTATAGACAATCTTCTTTTTTCCCCCAAAGGCTTATCAAAAGAAAGTAACTTATTAGAGAGATTTACTGACAATTCAAGTCCAAAAACAACTTGAGTAGATATAAAAGAATAGAAATCACAAATATCAAAAAATAAATTATATAAAATAATGGTAACTAATACTATACCTCTAAATATAGTGGTCCCTATCTACTGGAGGCTGAAACCTCATCCATCATGTAAACCCTACCTATCACTAGAGCATGTCTTTCCCAATTCACCAATATATGTGGTGTTTGGTTATGATATCAAGAAACGCTACCTACACCTTGACTTATTCTCTATGAATTTGAATGAGAAATATTGGAACAAAATTTCTTAAGATGTCCTATCTCTCCACATTAATGAAATTTATTTGGTGACCATGTGAACGAGGTACTAAAATGTACCTTCCATCCAAAGTTGTATAACTTGGTTAAATTTCATACCATATAGGGAGAGAATAATCCCTACTCTACTACACCTACTAGACACATTACTATACCTCCTTATCCTTTGTATTACTACTACCAAAAGAGGTACTAACTATCACACTAGGAAGTATGGTCATCAACACACTATAATCTAGAATAAAACATGAAATACTATCCTCCTCTAGCCCATTCTCAAAATTAAAGGCCTTGTGAATAACCTAGTTATATTTCATTAGGTCAAATACCCTAACCTGTCATATGGTCTTTGGATGAAGTTCTATCTCGAACTTCCTATCCATTTGCATGTTATTCCCAACAAAAAGAGGAGAAAAATATATCAACTCCATGAAGCGAGATGAGTGAGTAGAGACTGAAATCATCCATTTCTAAAGCCCCATAAAATCTTGAGCTTGATCCAGATTCATCATGCCAGGGAATAACTCCATGAAGGAAGACTTCTTGAAGGCCTTCCTAGTAAGACCCTTATACCTGCCTATCTATCTTATGACACCCACCACCTCCTGGAAGGTCCCTAAAGTATAAAGGAGGCATGTTTTACCTTCATATCCTCAATAGTCTCCACTAGTTCAAAGATTAACTCAATGATATCAATATAGTCCTCAACATCATAAGTACCACCAGTTTCTTGGAATGCTGGAAAATGTGGGAGTTGAATGTCTCGATCATAATAGACCATCGTCCCCTATAAGACTCTGGGATAGGGTAGGTTCACCACCAGAACCACTAGTCAAGGTGTGAGAGAATACTCATGTAAACCCTCTTATATAGCCTATGGTGAAATGAGTGAATCCTATTAAATATGATCAATCAGGTGTATTCAAGGTTTTATTTTTATAAAATGTCAAACAAATGTTTAAAACACTCATAAAAACTCGCTTAAGAAGTTATAAGAAACACATGAGGGATTTATATAGAAACCTATCCCAAGAGACTATTGATAATAAGAAAATATATCCCCTAGAAAAACTCAAGGATATATGTACCTACACATCAGTCACAATCATATATATATATAAAATAACAAGATTCACTAGTTCAACTAACAAATTTAAAAATAGATATATCACAAAATAGTTAGCACACATCAAGGAATTAAATTTAAGAACTAACATAGAATGTAAAATTGATATATATATATATATATATATATATAAATTACATATAATCCTACAAGCCTAATAAAAATTCATAAATGAACCCAAATCACATAAATAGTAACAACACAATATACTCAATATCAACATAAAACCATAAAACCATAACTGTAATAGTAGTCCCAACAATGGTAACATAAAAGTCTATTACACATGTGATGGAAAAAATGCATGCAACTACATTAATTAAGTCCCACATATCCTAAATCCATTATAAATTTCCTTAAAACACATTCAAGAAGAAATAAATAGGGAAAACAACCTTTGATACCACTTTTTAATTCCCCAACCCAAATCATCAAATATGATCTGGAGTGCCACATGACCTCATTCATTCTTCCCTATAGAAAGAGGTTATAGACAAGTAATGTGGGTCTAAATTCCATCATTAGGGAGACTATACCCTTGGTATAAAAAACAAGCATACATTATAACACATGATAACACAATTAAATAAATAAACAATGATATAACGAATGAAAATGAAAGTATCTCAAGTAATACAAAAAGATAAACTAAGGACCTATAATGTGGCAGGTCAAACTAGAGTACGAGCGTCACTAATTGAACCAAGGGGGATTGTGCCGCAACTACCCCAACCACCTCTCCATAGGCCAAGGGATAGAAAAAAGTGCTGAAAGACATATCTAACATGGGGAGGCCTTTAACTATTGTACATATAAGCACATACCTAAACATCTCAATATAGAAGTGTAGAAGAATAATAAAAAAATAAAACAACTATAATATAAAACAAGCATGAAAAATTTCTAGGGTGTACAAGAGCATGACGGTGAAAACTAAAAGAAATAGGGGAAAAATACACTCCTAACTAGAAATATATCCCAACCTGAAAAAATTGGAAAGTAAAAGAAAATTTGGGAGATCCTAGTTCTTAATCTCTAAGATCTCACCACTATATGAGGTCTAATGCACCAAGTATCCCTAAGATCCTCTATAGTCACTGATGACCTGTCCATTTCCTGTATAAGACAAAATACGTGTGGACAAAACCCATGTAGGGGTGAGTATATATATACCAATTAAGACACCCCAAAAGCCGAAGGGGGAGAAGAAAGAGACATAGTAGAAATATATAAATAAAAAAATCAACCCAAAGCGAGAGTGTAAAAATCCAGAAACATGGATACAAATATATATATATATATATATATATATATATATATTCTCAAACCAAAGAAACCCAAATGAGAGAGAAGGGGATATCCATATAACATCCCAACCTAGGAAAGAGTTCCATCAGTTCTAAAAATCCATCCATGATGACCAACATTTCATGTGTCTTCTCAATATAAAATATCAAAGTCAAGCCTTACATCGCTACTGTTCCACAAAGTAGAGGGGCCACAATCTACAGGTAGAGGACCCATACCATGGTATAATAGGAGGGTTCTACTTAGTAGATATCAGGAGGACCCATGTAATACCCTGATAAGAGGGTTCTACTCTAGTAGTTGATAGAAGACTCATTCTCTTCCCAGATGGAGGGTACCACTCAAGTAATCTATAGAGGACCTATTCCCAACTTAGCTAGAGAGTTCCACTCTAGTAGTCAGTAGAGGACCCCTGCTCATCCCTACCGAAGGGTGATACTCTAGTAGTCAGTAGAGGACTCATGCCTAGCCTAGCTGGACAGTGCTACTCTAGTTGTCAGTAGAGGACCCATGACCAACCTATCTAGAGGGTGACACTCTATTAGTCAACAGATGATTCATGACCAACCCATCTAGAAGGTGACATTCTAGTAATCTATAGAGGACCCATGCCTAGTCCAGTAGGAGGGTTCCACTCTAGTATCCTTTAATGATCCTATCTAATCACTTCCATTGCTAGGCATCATCGAAAAAAGCGTCATGCCTAGAATATTTCTCATCATATCCCAAAATACACTATAAAGGTCACCATTATGTTCTACATTAAAAAAAATAGGATATGATACTCATGGTCCAAAATATGAGTCTAAAATAAGGGATATGTGGGGTTAAAGTTTCCAAAAAATGAAACTAGGGGTACAAGATGTGTAGGGGAACCACACCACATGTGGTTTTAGTATTTTTCTTGGTCGTTTCCTCACCAACACATGGATCCTTTCCCATGTATAAGTAAATTGTGTGAAAGTGAACTACATAGTGTTTCCAAGCTGCACTGGGTCGAGCCATGTTCTCTGATCCGTGTCATGTAATCTTTCTCGTGTTAGTGTAAATTGGAACACAGTGTGTTCCTGGACATTCCCATGCATGTATACTCTCAGATTACACACTGAGTTTCCAAAAAAAGGTTCACATAACATGTGGGGGTCCCACATGGCATGTGATACTTATAATCATTCGAAACCCTAGCCACCACAACCAAGGTCTTACACAACATGTTATCATTAGACCACATGACATGTATTCATATTTTTCATATAAAATAAGATTCGTTTGATGGATCACATATCGATTCCCATTTCTTAAGATATCACCTATGATCTATCCTAAAATAGTGGGTCTATATCTATTCTTGGTTTCTAGCCATCTAGTGACTGGAAATCGAGATTATATTCTTACTTTCAAAGCTCACATGAACCACCTTTCACCGCACATGTAAACTGTCACCCCACCATCTCTAATCATATCTAAATCTCGATTTGGATACCAAATAAACAAACCATTCATCCAAAACTTGAAAATATTTCTATTTCATCCATGATTTGGAATTATATTTTTCATATGTGATCCCACCATGAATTTGGGTGTCCAATATAGAGACACGAAGCTTGACGTACATGAACATTACATTACTTTTGCAGAATACTTAATTCATAACAAAAACAGACACACAAGGACCGTAATAGTTTAGTGTCTTTAGAAACTTGGAACGTAATCTTCTAATCGTGGTGAAAGATCTTCAACATCTCCCATAAAGATCTTCCCCTTTTTTTCTTACCTAAAAACCTTTCTTTATATCCTGGAAAAAAAACATAAAAAGGGTGAGCTCAAATGCTCAGTAAGGGTAAGCATGGATAAAATAAATCATACCATATACATTTGAACTTAAAAACATGAACATAATGTTTAAACATCAAAAGCATGAGAAATGACATAAAACATGGAAGTACTTAAGGAATAGATCATAAAGAAACATTATGAGTGATAAAATAGCATGGGAATAAAACATGTAATTGTAGAAACCATTAAGCACATGATATGATTTCCATATTAGCCAAGGCATTGCTGTCAAGACCATCTTAGTGGACAAAATCCCTTTCTGAATCGAGTTCACTCCTCGTTCCAGTCCTGTATTACTGAACTGGTTTAACTTGTCGTTCCAGCCATGTCTATCTCATGAGATATAAATCTTTACCCAATGCATTGGAGGGAGATATAGGTCCCACCCATCTCATAATGAAATCATTCTTACTTGTGCCAAAAAATAAACATACATCATTCATAATAACCCAACAAATAAAATGGGTTTCATAAAGATCATCCCATCATCACATAATCCATATAAAAGAAATGGATATCATTTCATAATCAGAAAAGTTAAACCATGTAAATCATAGAGACATTATACATGAAACATACACATATGAAATAATGTCATCTTAGATGGAAAATTTTTTTGATAAAAAAACTTGAAATGAATTCTTGAGGAAAATATCCTTTCTTTTTCAAAATCAATTTCTTTTCACAAAACGTCATGAAATTTTAAAAGAAAGAGATTTTGTTGAAAATATTCATGAAATCTTTTGGTGTATGATTCATGAAAATAAGGCTTTATAAAACCGTAAAAATCTTTTCGTGCTGTATAAGTTAAAAAAACATTCTTCTCGTACTTTTGCCGGAAAAGTCAAAAAAGTACCTCGTAACATAAAAAAAAGAAATATTCCTTACATATAATGTAGTAAAAGTAAAAATGGGTAAAAATTTCTTTAAACATACATGAAAACACTTTTATAAAACATGGACATGGATGATAGAAATAACCCCAGTAAATACTTACGAATAAGCAATCTCAGATAAAAATGAGATTTGAAAAATTATCCCTTACCTTAAGTCTGATATGCTTCATATGTATCCAAACCTCCTGTATAATGATTTAAATAATGTCATTGACTAATTACAGAATCATATTCATTGTTATGATATCATATATGGTTCACTTATGACTTTATATTACCCGTTCTTTTGTAAATTCAATGTTAAAGAGTGTTTTGGGTAAAATCGTTTCATTTGTCGTCCGTGTTTTGACTTGTAATTATTAATATGATTACTTAGATCATGATTACTTAATTACATAATATAAAACATTATTTATATATAATATATATTCATAATATACATATATATAATAGATTGATAAATTGAAATAAATACACCGTTCGTGGAGACGGTAGGCCGTACGTACACATGAAAGCTGTTTTCGTTTCCTTATTGAGTTTAATGGAATTAAGTAGATGACACACATATATATATACATAAATACAGTAGCTTTATAATTTCATATATTTCATTATTATTTCTTATATATACTTTATAATCATTCTTAAATGGTTAACATGGAGAATGAATCTCATCGCATTGTGGAGACGGTAGTCTGTACGTACGCACGAGTGATGATATCGTTTACATGATCGTGGAATTGTATTGGAGTGTATGTATACAATTTCAGAATCAATAAAACTTTACAATAATCATATATAGTTATTTATTTTCACCATTATACCCATCCAAGTAAGGTGGTGGTGGGGAAATAGATTACACCACGGCGTGGAGACGGTATTCCGTACGTACGCACGTGCGGTGATTTCATTTTCCGTAGGATGGATAAAAGATGAAATAGGGTTGTTTCATACTTATAATAACATATAATTATATGAATGATACTGATGTTATTACTTCATAATTAAACAAATAAAGAAGAATAAGTGGAAGAAGAAATAAAGTTGAAAGAATCGGTAAGGAACATTACCTCTTCTTTGAAGCGCCTCTTTGAGACCTCCTATTAGGGCACTAAAATTGGCCTTTGAAGAAGACCAGGACCTCTAGAATGTTTCTAGGGAAGTGGAGAAGAGAATTTGGCAGGGGTTGGCCGAGCTTGAAGGATCAAATTTGTGTAAAGATGAGAGGGAGGAGGTGCCCTTTTATAAGGGAGGAGAGGGGCACCTTTGGAAAACATATTAATTTATAATAAATATAAACCCACATAAAAACCTCCAAAAATGACCCATATTAGAATATTAGATGATATAGGGTTGTAATATCCTCAACCAATAAAATTTAGACATGTTAGGAAATTATTTTAAACATTATCAACTTGATTTATCCTTACTTAATCAATTTTATTTTATTTGTGGTAATAACATTCTAAATTTTAAATTATAACAAAAAATTACTTATTTGTTGTGAATTGTCCATAATTGGATACTTTATAACATTTTAGACCATATAAAGTTAAATTTATAATTTTTAAATATTTTTGTGATTTTTAAACAATTTTATACTATGTTATTTTTCTAAAATAACAATAGTGTCAATTTTGACACTATTCATTTATTTGAAGTTAAATAAAATATATACAGAATATATGTTTGAACTAAAAGCATTAATAGATTAATAAAAGGTCATATGTATCTATAAAATTAGTGGATCACATTAAATAGTTCATATAATATTTATTTTATTATTTTTAAAACCATTTATTTGGTTTATCTCTTAATAAAATAATTACTACATCATTTTTGTATAATTATTTAATATACTTATTTGTTGCATAAAAATTAAAAATAAAATCCTATGATGAAGATAAGTCTATTACCTTTCACAATAATACTTTTACTCGAATTTATCATCTTAAAATCACAATATGTAAATTGTTATATTTATTAAATTATGAAGGTGACAACTTTGGCATCATTTAAAATAAAATAATATAAGTGTTATAATCGCTTTCATAAGGCTCACAATGGTCACCTATTCGACCATTGTATTATTATGGTTTAAATTTACATGAAAAATAAGTTTTGGTTAGGGTTCTGTGCCTTTTATGGTCACTATTAGTTTAATAAAAACTATATTCTTGATTTTTCACTAGATAAACAATTTCTGCATCACTATTGTGTCAAAATTAATGATAATTATTTAATCCCTAAAAATTATAAATAAATTCATATGATGTAGATAATTTAATTATATTTCTGGAGACTATTCATGTTCTAAGTTTCATTAAGTTTATCACTAAATTAAAATTAATATACTTATAAGATTTAAGAGAGTGACATGTTGTCACTTTCATTGGTTTTAATAATAATTAAGTTATTTTCATTGAAAAAAGTCCATTAAATGATTCTAATCCGACACTTAGGTGATATGGGTCGCCTTTTAGTCATCCAATAGGATTTTGGAAGGTGTTAGGGTAATTTTATAATCTTATATTTACCCTTAATTACCCGATTTACCTTTAACTATGGTAAATAAAATTTACCGTAGTTACTATTCATAATGTCCAAAAATAAAAAGTAGCCTATTAACATAATTTGTACCCACTTATTCTAAATATTAAATCCATTTTTCAAAATTCAAAACACACAAGTTGCAGTAATTAATTTAAAATTAATCCTGTTGTTGAAATAAAACGGGGTTTTGTTTAAAACATTGCAAAAGATTGAATTGATTTAACCTACGAATTCAAGGTAAAATCAATGATAATGGCATACATTGTATTAAATGGTAAAAATATATTCTATTTATACTATAAAACCATTCAATATTATAATTTAACTACATAAATTATTATGATGAAAAAAGTTGTTTTTAATTAAAATATAGCGTGTTTTTACTATTCATTAAAATATGAAAGTTATCTGAAAAATATCAAAACTTTATCCAATGTAAATTTTTATATCCTAATTCAAAATAAGAAGTTTATTTTGTAAAATTTCACTTATAATCATTTCAAAAACTAGATTTAATGTGGGTGCACAATTAAAAGGCGGCAAAACTGCATTTTTTGAAAAATACTTATTTTACCTGAAAAATTTATTTTGTTCTTATAACATGTTCTAGAAAATGTGTAAAATGAATAATAATGTTATAAAATTAAAAATTTAGTTAATACTATTCATAACGGCAAGTTCATAATAATATTATAATAATATACCGTTGTTTAGTAAAACCCGGTATTGCGTACAACACACGCTATCGAGGAAGGTCACGATTGCATGTAATGAAAGCAAAGTTAGGGTGGCATGTTGTGTAAGACTCCTTTGTTCTTTCATATAATAGAATCCAAACATATTTCATTTATACATTGAATATATATATATATATATATACATTCAATGTTGCGTAGAATGACTATTATCAAATGAATTTAAAATTGTGTGTAACACACTCTAAGAATAGTGATGCGTATACTACAAGCTAATACAGTGTTGCGTATAGAACAAGATAATATTTTTGTAGCATAAAACACATGACATAAAATAAATTAAAAATAATACTTATCATAAAATATCGGGTTGTTACATTCTACCCCCCTTAAAATGAATTTCGCCCTCGAAATTCGTCGGGGTTATGCATGGTTTTCTACTTGAAAGTTTCTTTAATAGAAACCCACAACGTAAAAAGGAATACCAAAACCAATATTTAAAAACTAAAGTATGAAACGTAACGGTTACCCAAATAAACTAATCACTGGGTTTCCACATAGGTGAAAATATTGATATGGAAGAGAAATCTAGCCATCATGTTCTAATGGAGAGTGGTAGAGAACATGTATATGGAAAATCCATCAATCACAAAGCCATAAATTTGTGATGATCTAGGGTACCTTCTGATTCATCGGATATAAGGGCACTAGGACAATATTTTTGGTTTTCAAGATCATTTCCCTAAAGTTGATGAATTTGAATTAGAATAAATACTTACTTTATTTTGGTACAATCTCATTGTTGTTCGTACTTTAAACAATTTCCACTTCATCTCTTAAAGAAATGAAGTTGAATTTGTTATTCACGAAGTGTTAACAGATCATGTGATAGAATGATGGGTCATTCTATCTTTTTCAAACAAAAGGTTAACAAAAGTTATTAAATATACATAAGTCCATCTATGGTGAGGTTAATCGTATACGATTCAAAAAATGAACTTATACTTCATATATCATACCACTTAATAAAATAAAACTAGTTTCTACTAAACAGGGACTTCTTGTAGGCCAGTGGTAGGCAATAAAGGTCAGTCGCACTTTGGTTGTGGGTTCGATTCCCACAGCCTTGTCCGATGCGATGGGCTGTCACCCGTCCGGCATGTTGTCCTTTTTCTAAAACTACATTACTATAACATCCCATCAATAATATTGAAAAAAGTTATAGCCTTAAAAAATACTAAATTATATCCATCATAATCCATTTCAAATCTTTAGGGTTATCCAAAATACTTCTGTCCAAGCTTATAGTATAAAGAAAACAATTACTAGAAATGTCATTTACCGAGCATGTGAATTCCTTCATTTTTCCCCTATATATCTTGTTGATCACATTCCAATCATGTGAATACCTTAATCATGTATTCTCTTGAAACATGAATTACCATAGAACCTTAGCGAAAATATGAATTCTGTCAAAAGTTAACTCTTTCCACATACAAAAATCCCAAATAAAATCTATATACTCAAATCATGATATCACTATGTCCTTTTATCATCCATGAGCTCTTGAATACAATCAAACATCTCATTATCTTCTTATCCCTTCATTATGCGCATATCATCTACTTTCCAAAAAATATCTGAATAACCTTTCATGGTTACTGGTACCATTCAACATATACATTTAAATATTTTAAGAAAAACAATATTGTAACAATCCTTAGATGATTCTTTATTCCATAGTACCATTAACTAACTTAACTCTTGATAAACATACAGTCATTCCACTGCCTTCTTAAACAACTGACTGAGCTTCAACACTTCTTTAATCTCATATATCACTTGTAGTCTCCTCATCATCATCCACATAAATACTACCCATATGACCATGCTGATTCTCTTCATGAGATTTTCCCTTAGGGCATTGGTTTGCATAATTCCCGTACATTCCACATTTAAAAAATCTAATCATTGTTGATGTCGTAGCAATACCATTATCCTTGTCAATGGTGTTAACTAAACCTTTTCCTTTGCACTTATTGGCTTTGTGTCCTTCTTTTCCACACACAAAGCATCTTCCAGTTCCTTTGAAACAATCTCCCCGATGCCTCTTTCCACATGATTTACATGAGGGAAATTGAACTTTCTTTCCTCTATGATCACCATGAAACTCCATCTTTCTCTTATTATCTGAGTCGGGAAACTTACCAAAGTCGAGATTATTGATCATATTATGAGATTGATGATTAGGCATAATAACGATGTTTGGACTTCCAAATCCCATTTCATTTGGTTGCTCATGAAGAATATCATTCCATTGTCCGTTATGTCCTCCATTATCGTGAATCTTCCTATTTCCAGCCATTTTCTAAAACTCAAAAAGAATAGCGTGAGAGGAAAAAATCATGCTAGGGAAAACAACATAGTAAAGGGGGGAGTACCCTCAATATCTCACATCTTAGGTTTAATTCTAATATCGTTAGCAAAATTCTAGGACTATAACCTATACGTATACTTAACCTTAGGGACATCCCAAGACATACCTTAGAAATATCTCTAGGGATCTCACTAATGTTTTCGCATCCTAGTTTCCAAAGTTGACTAAACCTTTCCTCTGATACCAACTGTAGAGACCCGAAGCTTGACGTACATGAACATTACATTACTTTTGCAGAATACTTAATACATAACAAAAACAGACACACAAGGACCATAATAGTTTAGTGTCTTTGGAAGCTTGGAACATAATTTTCTAATCGTGGTGAAAGATCTTCAACATCTCCCATAAAGATCTTCCTTTTTTTTTCTTACCTAAAAACCTTTCTTTATATCCTGGGGAAAAGAAAACATAAAAAGGGTGTGCTCAAATGCTCAGTAAGGGTAAGCATGGATAAAATAAATCATACCATATACATTTAAACTTAAAAACATGAACATAATGTTTAAACATCAAAAGCTTGAGCAATGACATAAAACATGGAAGTAACTAAGGCATAGATCATAAAGAAACATTAAGAATGATAAAATAGCATTGGAATAAAACATGTAATTGTGGAAACCATTAATCACATGATATGATTTCCATATTAGCCAAGGCATTGCTGCCAAGACCATCTTAGTGGACAAAGTCCCTTTCTGAATCGAGTTCACTCCTCGTTCTAGTCCTGTATTACTGAACCGGTTTAACTTGCCGTTCCAGCCATGTCTATCTCATGAGATATAAATCTTTACCCAATGCATTGGAGAAAGATATAGGTCCCACCCATCTCATAATGAAATCATTCTTACTTGTGCCAAAAAATAAACATACATTATTCATAATAACCCAACAAATAAAATGGGTTTCATAAACATCATCCCATCATCACAAAATCCATATAAAAGAAATGGATATCATTTCATAATCAGAAAAGTAAAACCATGTAAATCATAGAGACATTATACATGAAACATACACATATGAAATAACTTCATCTTAGATGGAAAATGGTTTTGATAAAACACTTGAAGTGAATTCTTGAGGAAAATATCCTTTCGTTTTCAAAATCAATTTCTTTTCACAAAACGTCATGAAATTTTAAAAGAAAGAGATTTTGTTGAAAATAATCATGAAATATTTTGGTGTAAGATTCATGAAAATAAGGCTTTATAAAACCGTAAAAATCTGTTCGTGCCATATAAGTTAAAAAAACATTCTTCTCGTACTTTTGCCGGAAAAGTAAAAAAAGTACCTCGTAACGTAAAAAAAGAAAGATTCCTTACATACCATGTAGTAAAAGTCAAAATGGGTAAAACCTTATTTAAACATACATGAAAACACTTTTATAAAACATGGACATGGATGATAGAAATAACCCCAGTAAATACTTACGAATAAGCAATCTCAGATAAAAATGAGATTTGCAAAATTATCCCTTACCTTATGTCCGATATGCTTCATATGTATCCAAACCTTTTGTATAATGATTTAAATAATGTAATTGACTTATTAAAGAATCATATTCGTTGTTATGATATCATATATGGTTCACTTATGACTTTATATTACCCGTTCTTTTGTAAATTCCATGTTAAAGAGCGTTTTGGGTAAAATCGTTTCATTTGTCGTCCGTGTTTTGACTTGTAATTATTAATATGATTACTTAGATCATGATTACTTAATTAAAGAATATAAAACATGATTTATATATAATATATATTCAGAATATACATATATATAATATATTGATAAATGGAAATAAATACACTGATCATGGAGACGGTAGGCCGTACGTACTCATGAAAGCTGTTTTCGTTTCCTTATTGAGTTTAATGGAATTAAGTAGATGACATAGATATATATATAAATAAATCGATTAGATTTATAATTTCATATATTTCATTATTATTTCTTATATATACTTTATAATCATTCTTAAATGGTTAACATGGAGAATGAGTCTAATCGCATTGTGGAGACGGTAGTCCGTACATACGCACGAGCGATGATATCGTTTACATGATCGTGGAATTGTATTGGAGTGTATGTATACAATTTCAGAATAAATAACACTTTACAATAATCATATATAGTTATTTATTTTCACCATTATACCCATCCAAGTAAGGTGGTGGTGGGGAAATAGATTACACCATGGCGTGGAGACGATATTCCGTACGTACGCACGCGCGGTGATTTCGTTTTCCATAGGATGGATAAATGGTGAAATAGGGTGGTTTAATACTTATAATAACATATAATTATATGAGTGATAATGATGTTATTACTTCATAATGAAACAACTAAAGAAGAAGAAGTGGAAGAAGAAATAAAGTTGAAAGAATCGGTAACGAACATTACCTCTTCTTTGAAGCGCCTCTTTGAGACCTCCTCTTAGGGCACTAAAATTGGTCTTTGAAGAAGACCAGGACCTCTAGGATGTTTCTAGGGAAGTGGAGATGAGAATTTTTCATGGGTTGGCCGAGCTTGAAGGCTCAAAGTTGTGTAAAGATGAGAGGGAGGAGGTGCCCTTTTATAAGGGAGGAGAGGGGCACCTTTGGAAAAAAATATTAATTTATAATAAATCTAAACCCACAGAAAAACCTCAAAAAATGACTCATATTCGAATATTAGATGATATAGGGTTGTAATATCATCAAAAAATAAAATTTAGACATGTTAGGAAATTATTTTAAACATTATCAACTTGATTTATCCTTACTTAAGCAATTTAATTTTATTTGTGGTAATAACATTCTAAATTTTAAATTATAACAAAAAATTACTTATTTGTTGTGAATTGTACATAATTGGATACTTTATAACATTTGAGACCATATAAATTAAAATTTATAATTTTTAAATATTTTTGTGATTTTTAAACAATTTTATAATATGTTATTTTTATAAAATAACAATAGTGTCAATTTTGACACTATTCATTCATTTGAATTTAAATAAAATATATACAGAAGATATGTCAGAACTAAAAGCATTAATAGATTCATAAAAGGTCATATGTATCTAGAAAATTAGTGGATCACATTAAATAGTTCATATAATATTTATTTTATTATTTTTAAAACCATTTCTTTGGTTTATCTCTTAATAAAATAATTACTACATCATTTTTGTATAATTTGTTCATATACTTATTTGTTGCATAAAAATTAAAAATAAAATCCTATGATGAAGATAAATCTATTACCTTTCATAATAATAATTTTACTCGAATTTATCATCTTAAAATCAAAATATGTAAATTGATACATTTATTAAATTATGAAGGTGACAACTTTGGCATCATTTAAAATAAAATAATATAAGTGTTATAATCTCTTTTATAATGCTCAAAATAGTCAAATATTCAACAATTTGATTATTAGGGTTTAACTTTACATGAAAAATAAGTTTTGGTCAGGGTTTTGTTCCTTTTATGGTCACTATTATTTTAATAAAAACTATATTCTTGATTTTTCACTAGATAAACAATTTCTGCATCACTATTGTGTCAAAATTAATGATAATTATTTAAGACCAAAAAATTATAAATAAATTCATATAATGTAGATAATTTCATTAGCTTTCTGGAGACTATTCATGTTCGAAGTTTCATGAAGTTTATCACTAAATTAAAATTAATATACTTATAAGATTTAAGAGAGTGACATGTTGTCACTTTCTTTGGTTTTAATAATAATTAAGTTATTTTCATGGACAAAAGTCCATTAAATGATTCTAATCTGACCCTTAGGTGATATTGGTCGACTTTTAGTCATCCAATTGGATTTTTTCAGGTGTTAGGGTAATTTTATAATCTTATATTAACCCTTAATTACCCGATTAACCTTTAACTATGGTAAATAAAATTTACCGTAGTTACTATTCATAAAGCCCAAAAATAAAACGTAGCCTATTAAAATAATTTTTACCCACTGATTACAAATATGAAATCCATTTTTTAAAATTTAAAACACACAAGTTGCAGTAATTAAGTTAAAATTAATCCTGTTGTTGAAAGAAAACGGGTTTTCGTTTAAAACATTGCAAAAGATTGAATTGATTTAACCTACGAATTTTAGGTAAAATAAATGCTAATGAAATACATTGTATTAAATGGTAAAAATATATTATATTTATACTTTAAAACCATTCAATATTATAATTTAACTACATAAATTATTATGTTGAAAAAAGTTGTTTCTAATTAAAATATAGCGTGTTTTTATTATTCATTAAAATATGAAAGTTATCTGAAAAATATCATAACTTTATCCAATGTAAATTTTTATATCCTCATTAAAAATGAGAAGTTTATTTTGTAAAATTGAACTTATAAACATTTCAAAAACTAGATTTAATGTGGGTGCACCATTAAAAGGCGGCAAAATTGCATTTTTTGAAAAATACTTATTTTACCCGAAAAATTTATTTTGTTCTTATACCATGTTATAGAAAATGTGTAAGATGAATAATAATGTTATAAAATTAAAATTTTAGTTAATACTATTCATAACGGATAGTTCATAATAATATACCGTTGTTTAGTAAAACCCGGTGTTGCGTACAACACACGCTATCGAGGAAGGTCGCGATTGTGTGTAATGAAAGAAACGTTAGGGTGGCGTGTTGTGCAAGACTCCTTTGTTGTTTCATATAACATAATCCAACCATATTTCATTTATACATTGAATATATATATATATATACATTCAATATTGCAAAGAATGACTATTATCAAATGAATTTCAAATTGTGTGTAACACACTCGAAGAATAGTGATGCATATACTGCAAGCTAATATGGTGTTGTGTATAGCACAAGATAATATTGTTGTATCATAAAACACATGACATCAAATAAATTAAAAATAATACTTATCATAAAATATCGGGTTTTTATATCCAATTAGGATCAATACCACCCAAAAACATAAAACCATGAACCTGTAGCCCAATGGAAAAGAACATGAATAATTAGAGGGGGGAGAGAACCAAAAGAAATGGTTTAACATTCATTGGATAAGAGTTATTGTCCAATAGATACAATTGGGTTATCTGGGTGATAAAATAATTGAGAAAAAATTAATTTCAATACATGGATGCATGCAACTGTCCACTATTTGGTGTAGATAAGAAAAGGATTGATCATGCTAAAAAATTTAATCAAATGAGGAATAATAAATAAATTAAGAGTCCTACTAGGATATTTTATCGTTATTACTCAAATAACATGATTTCCAATGTTTTAGAGGAGTCATTTCATTCGTTTAGCTTTGATATGCTTCGATCTGGAGTCTTTCCATCATTAGATCTAGATTCTCTAACAGAAGGAGGAAGAACACTTATCGATAATCCCAGGGTTTATATGGATAACCCTTGGAAAATATCCATAACAAGGAATTTATATAAAATCCATTTAGGTCATTTTAAATTAAACCATTAAATTAATTAATTTAATTTAAAATGCACCCGCCAATGGTTGAAATATCGAAACACCATATGCTGACCTATTTTAGTTCACGCCTAGGGTAAACATAGAGTTCTAGACTCAACTGTGGTCTTAGATTTCTGATCCAAGAATTAATTTAAGACCCAATTTCATTAAGAAACTACACACGCTTAATATATAATGTATTTAATATTTTAATAAAATTAATTACAGGCACACTAGTCCTCAAAACCGCATGATGTCTCACCACCTGGCTTTGAAAATATAAGTAGAAATATTTCAAAGTCTTACAAGGAAAAAAATGGTCTCCATAATGATTAAGATATGTAAATAAAAAAATATTACAACATCACTATGGATTCCATCTTGATATCACCTCTAATCACTATAATCCATCTCTTAGATCCTTTTCACTAGGGCCTTTCCCATTTACTGTATCAATAATCAAGAATTATATATGCACATCAAGATGTCCATGAATGGTGTGAATATAAACCCAGTAGGACACTATTAATGTTTCCTTAATAAAAGTGCACATGTATAAGAGTATATGTCAAAATAATAAATAAATGGGAAAGCAAAAACATACAATAACATACCAAGCGGTCGTGTGCTAACCAAGCTTCTACAAACCCCTGATCGTACCTAATTTGGATCCATTCTAGAAAAATACCATATATATAGTCAGTTACATAACTTAGATCATGTCATGTAATTATATACACTTTTAAGGACAAGCATGTTCCACCTTTAAGAAAAAACAACTCTATCCACCTTTAAATACTAGCACATTTTACCTTTAAGGAACAACACCACCATCCACCTTTAAGGAAAAACACAAGCAGACCCAATTCATGAATATGGGGAAATCCTTATACCACAAGTTGACCCAACTCATGGATTTGGGGAAATCCATCACATCATCCATAACCAACATTTAAGGGAGTGACTAAGTTTTTCAGGGCCACCTGTTAACCTAAAAACTAAAAATAAATTCCCCACCGACTATGCAACGAATCACATATAAGGCATAACATATCAAGGAACATTATAATATAGTAATCATGGTTCTTGTATTCATATAGACACGCGTGTGATCATATTAAAACATGGTCCCATAGGCTACACATGCACAGACATGTGATCAATCATCAAAAAAGGTCTAAATCACATAAAAACACAATATTATATCATTCTAAAAATTATATATATATGACCTCTACATGGTATGGAAATTATTACATCAAGTGTGTTGATGTCAATGTTAAGGTGTGTCAAGAGTATCATCACCTAAACCATGTTCACACACCAACTGGAACAATCTTGCATTCCAAGAACTCCTAGAACATTTTCTATAAAAAACAATAATATATATAGAGTGAGGCATAAAAGGAATCAATAAAAACATAGAACCAACACTTAACCAATGTTCAACAGTGAAAATGGCAGTCTTCAAGTTCAATTGAAGGGAGAAGAAACTCCACCACTCTTTGTCAGTGAAAGGATAAGAGATATGAGGCTCTCATGAATATTGTTTAACAAGACCATCATCAACCTTCCAAGGTTTGATCTATATCAATGTTAATAAAATGGAAACAAGTAGAATGAAATTCTCAAGGATACTGTTATGAGAAGTAGATAAATCACGTTTTCAACTGTGGTTCATCCAGAAAATGTCTCAAATATGTCTAGAAAATGATAATATTGAAGGAAACAATAATAGGGAGAATGAATTCAATTAAGAACTATAGTAAGAAATTAAAAACTACATTAAAAACCAAATATTCAAGATCCACACGTTTCCACTTTAAAAAAGATGAGATCTGAGAAGAAATTTCATTATTTCGACCATTTTAAAGCCAACCTGACCACCGCCACACCCTCCATCATATCTTGTCCATGTTTTTTGTGTTCCTAAACACCCCAAGAGAAACATGCACCCCTACAAGGTTTCCCAAAAAACATTCCCATTTCCCCCCACCATGGCCTCTAAAACGAGCATAGTGAGGTCACCCAAGCCATGAACCATAGGTAGAGTCCCATCCCTCCATACCCATAGACATTCCCTTGGTATGTCATTTTGGCTACCCATTTCAAACAGAAGGACCACACTGACCTACACCATGACTATGGTGTTTCCCATTTTGGATATAAAAGTCCCCAAACCCACTTTTAAGCATCCAAAGGCTATTAAAATCACACTAATCTTAACCAAATAAATGCTCAAACAAGATAATAATAAGGAAAATATGGAGACACGATCATTACATACAAGAAAAAATTCCAAGTCATTATAGTTGATAGGGGTGAATCCCAATGTTTCATGATCAAGCAGGACTACATGTGTGGATTTTTATGATTGGTCTTGAGTAGCTTGACGGTTGTTGGAAACCAAGTTTAATATATGAATTAGGGTTGGTAGTAGAGACTTGTGTGTTTATTTTCTTTTATTTATTATGTATATGTGATCGGTCTAGTAGGTGATTGGTTTTTATTTTATAACTTGTCACAAGTCTATATACAACATTTTCATTTGATATAGCATGATTCTATTTCAGCTATTTTTTATGAATACTATGATGTTCATGGATGTGTATGTGTTTTGTTTACTCCCACTATTGTTTCCCTTTTATCTGAGGGTATAGTCTCTCTACTATATCTCTTTAGACCCCAACTTCTAGTTGATATCCTTCATCATATAGGGAGGATAACTTGAGGCCTTCTCACAAGCTGAATCAATTGGTGGGTCAGGTCGACATAGGATGGTTCATGAAAAAATAGTATCAATGAAGTGGGTTAAAAAGGTGTCTAGGAATGTGTCAGATATTGTGATGGATATCAGAGTAGTGTGCATAAACACCTTTTTTAATAGGAAGTATCGGTTACTAGGGCATGTGATTGTTGTTCTTGGTTTTTAATGTTATGGTTGTATGATTTCACCTTAGGTGATGCACTTGGAGTTTTGGAGTTATTTTTTGTTACAGTTTTTTGATCTTGGATCAATGGAAATAGGAAAATTTACATGCATCATACAAGGCACATAAGATTCACTTAACATGTTCCTATTGGTGTTTGATTTTTACTGATGATGGAGGTTCCATTATTTAATGTGTTTTCAATAACTTATTTGGTTTTGTATCATATAAATACTTTGTGTAATTCTACTCAACTAAATTGTAAGTTATTTATTCTAATGAAAGTCCTTGTGGATCCTTTGGAATTGTGTTATCAGGTGTCATAAATATAGTCCCTTCATTGAGGGATGTGTAGAGACTATTATGGCATAGTGAGGGATTTAGGTACCCAGTGGTTGGATTGATGAGGGAAAGGATTACTAAAAGGTGTTTTGAATTGGGATCGAGTTTCCTTGAGGTTTTGGTTTCCCTGAGAAGTAGTATGGTTAGGAATGATGATTCCTTGGGCTTGAGAAGCAAAGCACTGGGATTTCTCATGGTTCTGTAGTTTTATTTTGAGGGCAGGTTTATCTAGATTCATGGCCTTTTTGTTTCTAGTTTTTCTTCTGGTGGAGTGGTGAGAGCATGGTTAGACCCTAGTGTTTTTGGAAATATGCAAGGATACTATGTGGTCATGTTGTTATCCTTAGATTGAATGTGAGTGATGCCTCTTTTTTTAAAGGATCACTAAGGGTGATCTAGCTTATTGAAAAAAACATGTGATAGGAACATGGTTAGTGTTTTAGGTGTGTTAGTCTTTTAAGTGCATTATCCTAGGTTCACTAGGCATAGATCATGTATGAATTAGTATAGTTGTTCATTCTGGTTTCATGAGAGCATGTAGTTATGGTTGGTTTGTGAATTAGTGGTGTAGATTCAGTGTACCTATTAAGGTCAGTGCTCGAGGAGTGGCATAAAGGTAGACTTATGGTGGAGAGCGCACCATAGACAATTTTATGAGGAAATCCTCATTTTAAGTGGGCTATTGTTTTTTGGGGGTTTCATTTGTTAGTGATCTAGGAATGGGTGGTGGTTAGCATTTCATGTTGAGTAGGACACGTATAGTCATTATGTTTTGTTGTGGATGAAATTTGGGTTGTGGATTTTAGTGTTCTGGTTATGGTGTAATAATAAGGATACTCCTATAGTGGGAAGTGTCTTATTAGTCACATATGAATAACCCTTATGTTGGGAGAGTCATGAGAATTGTGAGACTGGTCGTTGGATGATCATGGTGGTGTTGGATATACCAATTTACTGGGTGTATTTTAGCGGCAGGTTAACCATCAAGGATTATCAGGGATGAGAAGCATTATAGTGGGGAGTTTTTAATGAATAGAATCATTGCAGGCTGAGAAAATCAAGAGAAATCTGATTTTTTATTCTAAAATATGTTTTAAGGGGGTAGGGGATAGTAATATATCCTATTAAAGGATCTCATATAATTTTTCTAACCTCTCTATTAGTTTAAGAATAGGGTGTTTACCCTAAGACAATAGTTTTGTGGAATTTTAACTCATTCAAGTTTTCATGGAATATTTAATATTTGAATAGTTAATTATAAATTATGTGTGTATGTGAAAATGGTGATATATTATTAAAAAACTTTTATATTATAATTTTTACTCCGTAGTTGAGTCTAGAATGAGGAGTTTTACCTAGGTGAGGTGTAAACTCATCTTGGGCTCTAAGGCTGGGCCTGATTCTTTCTTCCCTTTTTGTTTTATTTTTCTTTCCCTTATTTTTATTATTTTTCTTTTCTTTTCATCTTTTAACCATTAGTTTCTTGCATACATAAATTATCCTGCTAGGGGTTTCATGATTATCTGAGATAAAGAGAGGGGGATGCGTAGGGGTTCATATGAGGAGGAAGACCAGACTATTGCTGGAGTATAACACATATCTGGGACCAAATATTTGATGTTTTTACAAGAGGTAGACCTTTTGTTTAGTTTTTCATTGATTTCCTTATATATTAATTTTTTTTGTTTTTAATGCCTTAAATATTTTTTTGGGGCTACCTTTAGGGGTGTGTTTTTGTGTTTTTTGGGAGAATTAGGGGTTTTAGGGCCTTCATGGATGATTTTTATTTGGGAAAACCCAATCACATGACATGTGATTCAATAATACATGTTATGTATTCTTAATTTTGGGTGTGGTATTGAAGATAAGTGTTACATGAAATTTGTGTTCGAGAAAATTCATATAGAGCCACTTTAGGTATGACCGACTCCACATCCATACACCCTATGTGGGGGAAAATGGTCGTGTAAGTTATAAAAAAAGAAATCATGTAGGGTACATGGATTGAAGCTATGTGGGGTACTATGATAGAGTATGTGTGAGGTAAATGACAAGGCACCATGTGTATAGCGTACAATGTGTATGCAAGAGACATTCCATGTACCTGGGAAGTACACATTGAGTTGAGTTATGGTACATAACCATGTAAGGATATCAGGGGTACACATTGTGTACATAAGGTGCATGCCATTTACTTCCCTTTTTTGTGGAGTTTCACTTGTTTTCTCACCCTGATATTGGAATTGGACTTATATATAATAAAATTTGAGTGTTTTCCATTTATAATGTGATGTTAAATACCTTGGGGTGAGTAAAGGTCAGGGTGATATGGTTTGGGTTGGTTCGCAGTTTGGCAGGAGGATTCCTTTAACATTATGTTATAGAATCCAAATGATGGTGAGTTATGGTGTGAGGCCCATGCGAGGGTTGTCAATTCATTGGTCACAATGGATTGAGATTGGAAATGGGTTTAGCTTGAGGATCTTTTCAGAAGGTTCCCAGAAGGTGGAATTGAGTATTTTCTTGGTTGAGTTTTTCTAGTAGGTTTCTCGAGGTTTATTTTAGATGGATCCTTTGGGGATGGGCTGATGTAATGAGGTGTCAGGTATGGATGGATTTCATTGAGTGGAGGTTGATATGAGTATGAGGGTCCCTTTGAGTAATTTACTGATGTAAATATTTATCTTTGAGGTTTTCCATGGAGGAAAGGTGTTATCAAGGTTGGGTTGAGTGCCAGAGAGGTTAGATAAGGTTTTATGTGATGATCTTAGATTGAGATATTTTTCTGTCTTAGATGAGACTCTTGTAGGGTTTCCTATTATCATTTAGTTTTATAGGACTTCTGAGGGTTCCTCACGAGTTTTTGGTCTAAGTAGGGTTAGTGTTGGGTTTAGTGTTGGTGGTGATGGGTACAACACTAGGTTGACTCGATTTCTAGTAGTTTGAGGTATGGGTGGGATATTGATGTTATTCATGTTCAGGCTTTTGATGTGAGAGGAGACATTTAGGATATTATTCTACTGGATGTTGATCTTGAGTCTCATTTTATGCTATCATATTCTATATGGTTGGTGTTATTTGGGTCTATAGTTCCTATTTCCAGTTCAGATTATGTTATTGTCCCCTAGAGCCCGAGAGAGGTGTGTGCTATATTTTGGATACCTAGGGTGATATCCTATAGTTATAAACTTATGTTTATTGACATGTTATACATCTAGGATATCCTTTTAATCTATAAAATTCACTTGATGTCATGTGGTGGGTAGATCCATATGCTATAATTCCTATGGCTAGGGATGGAGTGGGTGAAGATCCATCTCAGATGACACCTTTGATCCCGAGTTTTGTTGTAGTTTTATTTTATTTGGATCTGAATTTTTTATTTATTTATTTCATCCTTTTATTATTATAGTTAGTATTCGACAATTTTTTTCATATCACATGTTTCATTCTCTTATTGTGAAATAATATGTTAGTACCCCTATTGGGGGTGTTCAACAGGGATTTATTTCTCACCCTTTGTATGTAAATTGTGGTGCCCATATAGACCCTTATATTTGATCTCAATTTGAGAACATTATGAATAATGGATAGTTCTGAGGCCTAATGTTTCATGATAGAGTGAGACTAATCATGTGGATTATGATGATCTGGTTGGGGAATCTCGACAGTTATTGGATACCGGGTTTGAGGTATGGCTTAGGGTTGGTAGTAAATACTTGTGTATTTATTTTCATTAATTTGTTTTTTCTGTGTCCTTAGTCTACTGGAGAAATCAGTGTTTGTTTTATGGAATGATTTTGAGTCTGTATACAACATTTTTATTTGATATATCATGATTCCGTTTCACTTATTTATTATATGCACACTAATTTTCATGGATGTGTATGTGTTTGGTTTATTTCTTCTATCATTGCACTCCGATATGAGGGTATAGTCTCCCCATTGTATCTCTTTAGACCCTCACTACTAGTAGGAAGCATATGACATGTGGGGAGGAATTATTTAGGCCTTGTTGTGATTTGAATTAGATAACGGGTTGTAACAAATTGGATCGGGTCGACCCGAACCGTCACCCAAGCCATTCTACCACAATGTTCGAGGTGCGCTTCTAATCACCTAGGGCTAGAAACTAATGCTAGGTAATCACAATAGAACACATTGGGAATTATTTTAGTCTTAAAATAAACTACTAGGAACAACGGGTCCCAACTAAGAACCCAGCATGAGGTCTCCTTACACTGTACAACCATGCCAAAGTAATAATAAATAGACATAAAAAACAAACACTAACCAAACATGGAATAACATATAAAGAATAAATAAATAATTTTCCCACATAAAATAAACCACTTTTATATAAATATTTTACAAACCACAACCCAAAATCGAAACTAAAAAAATAAGGAGTTTAGAGAGGCTAATACACAGCACAATCCAGACCGGTCCATATAACTTAGTATACAACCCCAAAAATCCCCATGTGACTCTTGAGTCACCACCATAACCAACATCAACTGCTTCCCAATGGAGAGAAGTAGTAAACCAATATGTAATACATAACCTGAGAACCTATAGAAAACATGAATACTACATACCCACCAAAATGAGTATGAAGGGTGTGAGCTAAAGGCTAGCAGGATACCACTATGACTCCATTACATTCCTTTTAAAAAGAAACGAACACCACTAGTTTGAAAGTAAAAGAAAAATAAGTTTTTATTTTCCTTATATGAAAAAGAAATAAACATACAATACCTGATTTCATTTATTAAAACACACCATTTTTAAAGTGTTCCTTAATGAGGTATTACCATGGTAACATCATTTCAAAAACCAATCACTACCTTTTAAAATAACCTTAAATTCAAAAAGAAACAATTTTAGACTTCTCTTCATTTAAACACCACTTTTGAAAATAAACCATCACATGGTTTAGAATACATTTCAAAAGAATCATTTTACAAATAATTGACCTAACAAATGACCACTTCCTTTCCCTTAAAAAAACATACACACACTCCTCAAAAACGTGCAAGGAATAAAGTAAAATCATAATAAACTACAAGCCTTGAAAAGTCATAACAAGTGACAACAATAACACATGTAAATCCTTACAACATAAATGATAAATGATAAATTATCAATCCTAAATAACTAACACAAAATAAATATGCATATAATAGGATACATATCATTAAGAAACAACACAGGGACTGATGGTACAAGAACTAGACATGAAAAAGTGTAACCAACCACTAGAAGGTTAAAAGTCCCACAACCCATCACCTAAATCACTCTAACTTGTCTCATCGGTAACACCCCCGAGATAGGTTATAACATTCAACTAGGGGCTACTATCCATTGAATAAATGTCAAATATCTTATCTATCATCCCTTGACTCCCCACTTAGTAGCCTAGGGTTCCTCATGTCATAGCTAAAAGAGGTGGACCACTATCAATCCAATGATAATCACTTGACAATCACATATCCCAAATGAAATAAAACATAATAATCAAACAATTTCGACCTACAACACATCCCCTTCAATAACAATCCACATACCCAAACCAAATAACATGAATCATAATAAATTTGACCATAACACATGCATAAAAGCATAAACAAGGGAAAACAATTAATTGGTCTCAACTAGTGTGTAAATATCACCCAATCAAATAGAATTACACAAGGTGATAATTAGGTCTTCTATTCATATATACCGATTATAAAATTTTCAAATCCCTTTTTAAAACCATTTAGATTAAAAAATGGACCCTTTATTTTAGAATGAATGAACCAAAAGGAGATATATGACCTAAATCTATATGTATGAGATCAATTTATCTACATACATTGGGCTTAAATTATACAGAAGATGCAATTGGACTATGTGAATACAACTGATCTTAAATCATTGGATGATAAATGATAACCATTGTCATTTGATGATATATTTCACTTAACATATCATTTAATAACAATTTAATAAGATGAAATAGTTTGGAGGAAATGCATTTGACGAATTCTTACATGAATTAATGTACAAGATGCAACATTTATTCATCTGTTTTAACCCATGAATAAATGCTACATCACTGATGAAATTTCCTCAGGTGATTATATTAACTACTTACATGGGATAGAAATGGTGTCTGTATATAACTACACTATACCTTAGTCTAACTCCCTATCATCCAAATATTTCTTCATTCTTTTCTATTATTTTTGAGTCACCAAAATGTCATGGACATAGAGTGGATCTTATCCAAACGTCCTATGATTCAGCTCAACTTGTGGATACCTATAGAGGAGAAATGCCATTTAGATTCCAATCTTAGTGATATTTATTAAGAATATTATAATATATTAGAAGTTAATAAATATGGTGCTGATACTCTTCGGTGAATGGTATGGTTTTATAATAGTTTTCTTCATTCCCAGTTTTATATGGTTTCATATTTCTAGCATGGCCATACGAGATTTATGAATTTTCTTATTTTACTACTATGATTAAGTGTTAATAAACCTCTTAGAAACCCAAAAGTGGTCTCATATTAACCCATGATCTTAGATTATATAAATCATGTTTATTAAATGAAGAAGCAAACACAAACATAGCATTGTTTATAGTTTTTTTTTGTAAATTATAGTTTACCATTATGTATAGCGGCTCTGTGTAAAGGTCATCATTTTTACCCTTACATAGAATGGTATATGTAAGGTTCATTAAAACTTATGTGAGCTACATATAGTTAATATGAGATATACCTTTACATTATTAGTCACATAAAGGTAACCCAAGACTTACCTTTACATGAAGTGTTCACCTAAAGGTAGTTTGATTCTCACTTTTACATAAATAGTTTATGCAAAGGTAATTTGCAACTTACCTTTACATAAATGATTTCACATAATAGTAAATGAGATATACCTTTATGTAGTGTGCAATATATAAAGGTCATAGGCTTCTACCCTTACACAAGTAGTCTGCATAAGGTTAGTGGGAGTATACCCTTATGCGAAATATGGATTTAGAGTAAGGGTAAACATAAAATATTTAAAAATTGTTTTTTAATTTTTAAATAGATTTAATGGTTTATAAAATTCTTATAAATAATGATAAAATGTATTTTGGGGACATTTAATTTATAAGGAATTAATTAATTAATTACAAAATGTTTACAAACAATTAATTTTAAATGGTTTATAATTAATTAATTAAATGTTCATGTAAAATTTATTGTTAAATATTTATTAAATATTAAATTGTAACATTTGACATAACTTTTAATAAAATTATGTGGCATTTATTTTGATCTTTAAATAAAAATGTTTCTTTATAAATCATAAGATAAACTTATAATATATTTATAAATTTAAAAAATATGGCTAAAATTAAAAAAATTTATATTTAAAATTTTGAATTTTTCATAATTGATTATTTTGAATTGTTCAAATTAATGTAGCTTTATTTGGGGATTACTTGAATCACATCAAATAGTTGATTTCTGTTTAAATATAATTTAAGTGTATGATATTAAGATTGTGTAAAATGTTTACGTGATATTAATTGGATTATAAAATTGATTATAATTCATATAATATCATATATTTAAAATAAAATTCCATATAATGAATAAATTGAAAGATTTAATATTGAAATAAATATAAAATTTTTATGTTAAAAATTATGGAATGTTCATAATTATAAGAATGATTATAAAATGTTTATAGTTAGACTTTATTTATGAATTGATCATAAATGGTTATATCATATTTATATTCTTGAATTTTTTATTTATTTAAAAGGTTATTTCCTATATTATTCATAATTATAAACTATTTATATTATTAATCATGTATACAGTAGTTTAAATGTTAATTTTCTTCTAGGAAATAGACCCTTACATTACATGTTAGGTATCAAAATGAATTGTGTTTTTTATATACCTTGACCTTAGTATGTAATTGAAACAATGAACTTGAATTTAGTTATTGAATATAGTTTATTCACATTAGGTTTTAGAGTTATAATGAATTTAATTCTCTCTTGAGAACCTTCTCCTTGAGTATAAGGACTTGGGGTTAGACTACCTCTCGGAATGGATAGTTATGCCTTATTTGGAAAGGTGAATGAGTTTGGTTGTCTGTCTCTCTAGGTGTATGAAGATTTACAATTTCATATAATTATATCCGTTTTTTATGAAATGTTCATGTACCCTATGCATGTTATGATTTCATATATGTATGAATATACTTGAATTCTATTTTTAAGTGATTAAAAAAGACATGTGGGTTGTGTAAATATTTACACATCAATATGGTTTGAACATATGGGTTTGGTGGATGGAATACGATTCCAAAGTAAATAACTAGAAGCATGAATACATAAAGGTAATAACATGATATATGATGGTGAGATTTAAATCTCCTTTAAATACTAAATGTGAGATTCCTTCTAAAGAATCACTTGTCAAGACCTTGATCATCCAAACGAGTATTTTCAAGATCAACATGAGTACCCCTAGATTATCTTGTGTAAGGAAATCAGGTTATAATTGAATCATGATTATCTTATTGAGTATTTACGATCTCAACATGAGTATCAATTAACTATTCCTTGTTAGTTTTCTTGGTGTTTTCTTTGGGTTACACTAGCTGGGAAACCCTAATGGTTAGGATACTAAAATAATGAAGTTGAGTTTATCCATATGATTTATTGGATAGAGTTATCCAATCAACTATCTAACAATCACAACTATTGAGATTGGGATGATGACCTATCTAAATAATCATGTATTATTTACATGAACTAACCAGTGTATGTCATGGGGAAATTTGGATCATGGCCAACTAATGGATTTGATGTTTCATAAAGGGATCATCATTTTAATGGGATGCCATTAAGTAATTATTAAATAGTCTAACATGATACTTATCTGATAAAACCTTCTTATTATAGGTATTTTAATAAATATCATCAAGTTAAAATTTGAGATTAATCCTTGAAAATATAAGCTTAATGTAATAAATTCCAAATATCGGTAGTTTAAGAATTTTTTTTAAAGAAAATTCCCTGTGTTAAAGAATTTTTTTTTTGAGTAACCTAGTATTAAAGTTATTCAATAGTTTAATTGATATTCTTAGAGAAGAATATAATGATCCATTTAAGGTTTATAAAGGCATTAGATGAAAATTAACATACAGAATTTCAGTATCCACTTATATATTAAATATGATTGGATATGCCATTGTCTTGGTGAAACTTGAGCCTTCCTTGATGCTCATTCTGGTTAAGTAATTCATTCTAATTTCATCCATGGAAATTTTCATATAAGATGGATTAATTCATGAATGTTTTCTCAATATTCTCAAAGAGTTGATAATAGACCAAATGACCCAAATGCCTTATTTTTATTTTATTATAGATAATACCCCTTTTAAGGGTTGAAGGGGAACCCGTACATGACCCGTAGGCCCAAGTCACAAGGCCCGACATGATCCGAAATACATGACCCGAAGGCCCAGAGGCATACCATTCCTATTACATGACCCGTAGGCCCAGCTGACTAGAACTGCCCCTCCCCAGCGTCTTGCATCATTGATCTCCTTAGCTCCCCACCTTTCATTGCTGATCGACTAGAATTACCCCGTACAAAGTTGCATGGTGCCTGGTCCCGATAGCGGCTACCATACCCTCTCATTCTTCCAATACGATTAGCTCTGCATCTGGTGGCTGCTACTCCTGTTTCTCACATCCTCTTCTAGGGCCTGTTCTGTGTGAACTAGGAAAACTCCATGGTTTACATGACCCGAAGGCCCTGTGGCCCAAAGGCCTTTGATGACCCAAAGGCCCTGAGAATATGATGTTTGGTTTATGGTACCATGTAGAAAATATACACAGGTAAAAGTTCAAACAAAAATAAGAAAAGTTAGTTGGAGTGTCCAACAAGGTTTCTTCAAGCATCTATCCAAGTTCATTGAAACCTAGAGGTAAAAAGATTAAAACAGAAGAATAAAAGTTAGTTTAAGAGTTCAACAATGTTTCTTCAAGAAGTTAGTCAAGGCCATTTGAATCTGAGGGTTATTAGGAAGAAGGAAGAATAATTATATATGATGGAATTATATAGAATACTTAAATGAGTTTAGGAAACTTTATGGAATGACCATGTTAGGTATGGATGTTATAGAAATTGTTTCTTTTATTTTTAAGCGAATGTGATACCATATACATATTTTACAATTTGTATGAATATACAATAGTTCAAAATCATGGAAATAATTGTTAGACCTTGTAGTTTACATTCCAATATTTAAGAAACGAGTTTCTACAAAAAATATTTTATTGTAAAAGAATTTATCAAGAATATATTAATCTAAATAAAGGATGAGTATCCTCATCTCATTTCTGTAATATGATAATAGAATTAGTTAGTTAACAAATAGTTGTTATAAAAACATGAGTTGATTAATTTCATACACATGGTTTATGATTAATCAGGATTATATAAGATGTTTTAAGGAGAATATATGGATAAAAATGTTTTATCCAAGATAAATTGTTTATCTGTATGTTTGTTAATATTTAAGGGAATGTGTTCCCTTTTCCCACTAGTGGTATATTTTAATAAAGTCTTCTTTTCAATAAAAAGGAAAAAATATTCAAACACATATGATATAATATAGTATATGAAAAAATATTTATTTTTTTAAGTATTCCTACTAAAAAGGAAATAAATTCTATTTCTTAAACATAAAGTAGTTTGTGTATCATAGTAAGATATTCTAAAAGGAATATAGTGACTAAGAGGTTAATGGGAGTATGTTTGGACTTAGAGAAGTTAAAACTTAACAAATAAAAGACAATACCAGTCGAAGAATAATGTAATTTTACATTAGTATCCTTAAATAGTTTAGGATATGTAATGGTAAATTGTCATGTAAGGAGTTACATATAGTTACCATTATAAGTGAATATCACAATTTATTAAAGGATTGTACCAGTCAAATAATAAATTAAATTAAATTTGATATCCTAAAAGAGTTTAGGGTATTGTGGTAAAGAGTATTGTAAAGAGTTAAATTAGTTACTATAAAAAGTGGATATTACTTTATCCTAAAAAATTTTAGTTCAGGGAAGTAAAGATAAATGTAAAGATTTACAATAGTTACCATAAAAAAGTTAATATCACTTTATCCTAAATGGGGTTGGGATGTACTCATAATCGATATTATATGTAGTTACATTATTTAAAGGGAAACGTTTAATAAAAAGGGTTATGAGGTTGATGATGATGAACATAGAAAGAGTTTTAAGTAGACAATAGAGGTTGACTTCATAATATTTTATGTTATTAAGTTAGGAATGTTGAATATGTTCAAAGATTTAAAAATTAATAATATGATTTCTAAATCTCACTATTATTCAAAATTTCTTTCTTCATAGATGTTACACACTAAAGGACTTTAATGGGAGGGTTTTATCACGTGGTCACATAGAGATGTGTTAAGAATTTCATATGATGTAATGAGTTATCAAGACCTCTAAAAAGTGAAACATACATAAGGATGATATGTCAGTTTATCACATTTGATATGATAGATAGGTTTTTTTGTTGGTATTTATAAATATTCTTAAAATAGTTTAAACGATATAAAATGAATCATTTATGAGGAAATACCTACTCTATCATTCTTTCTTGTTGGCTGTATAAATGTATATATAGATATACATTTCATAAATTATAATGATAATTTAACTCTAAAAGTATGACTTTGAGTTATACCTAACTGATGTTCATTATGGAGTATCATTGGTTATATATAAATGTTAAAGTTAGTGTGAGTAGGATTCTTGTATAGAGATATATAATATACTCACAAGAAAAAAAAACAAATAATATGATTCTTTTTGTGTGTTGGATTAATCATGAATTATGAAACATGGTGTATCATAAAAACATATTTGGTATAATAGGGGTACATAGATGATATTTGAGTCCTCACTACCTAATGTTAGTGAGATAGCTAGAATGATAACCTTTATACTTTTATAGCATACTTATGAAAGTGTATATATTGACTTAATTAATACAGGGGTGGTTGGTTATGTTGTTGATCATGTCATCAGTTGGAGATCAACCAAAAGAGGATTTTCCCTCTCATATGAAAAGTATGACATTTGGGCCCTTGATTGAGATATACTTTCAAAGTTTTTGACCACACCTAGATATTATATATCTATATGGATAAGGGATATGTTATGTGCTTATCCATAAGGGTGAATGTCATGTGATGTATTCACCAAAAAGTTCATCCTATATTTTAGGAATAAATAATGTTTGAGTAGACTATAAGAGATTGACATAATTTTTTTCTCATGGTCACCCAATGTCTTGGACAAAGAGAAAATATGAGAATACATGATTATATCTCATGAAGACTGGTGGACACAAGTATAGGGATACACATGTTTCATGGAGATCACACAAGTTCCCTTTATCGATTGAGTAACATTGATGATTTGTTGAAGGATACCCTTTTCTTATATTTATGAATCCCAAGATTCATATTTTTTTCAATGATATAATGGCCCATGAGGCCACACTTTGTGGTTGATTGAATTGGGATTGAGTTTTGACTTGGAGAGTTGTTCTAAAAGTGTTTTATGGTTAATCAAAAAGTGTTTTGGATGGGTATTCACAAGGTATTGCCTATTATGTGATATAAGGGAAGTAAATGATAGACTTATTAAAATGTTTTGGAAGATATCCAAAAGATATTTTTGGATATTATTTTACAGGTTATTTTGTACGATATATCATAAAGTGAAATTACACAAAGTCTTTTAGGCTTTAGTGAAAATGGAGGATTGAAGGAGGTATATGACATAAATGCATATGAATGTGATTTTTTTAGCTAAATACAATAGGATTACAATATGCATGAGATTCGTATCATTTTTAGAATGAAATTGGTCTTCAACCGTTGTATTCATGATGATAAATGTTATCATTTAAGGACTTTTTTCACCTAAGATATCATTTAAGAACAATTTCATAAGATGAAATGGAAGGGATGGAATGATTTCAATGTATTATAACATGAATACATGTGTAGTACATAAAATTTATTCATGTGTTTTAATTTATGAATAAATGATACAACACCCAAGGAATGTCCTCAAGAGATTATATAAACCACTATCATGGGATGGAAGTAGTGTGTGTTTGTTTGCATGCACCAGGCCTTGTTTAAACTCTATATCACCTAAATATCTCTTTATTATTCTCCTTTACAAAACTAGAATTTTAGGGAGAGAGATAATCCCACCCAAACATCAGATGACTCAGCTTGACTCATGGATGCCTCTATAGGTGGGATGTCATTTAGTTTCCACTATTAGTGATTTTTATCAAGAATATTAAAATATTTTTGAAGGTATTAATGATGATTGAGATACTCATAGGTGGATGGTACAAATTTAATTTTTTTATTCATTCCTAGTTTTATATTCTTTCATATTTATAGCATGGAAATATTAGATTTATAGCTTCTTTCACTTATTCCACTATGATTGAGTATTAATCAACCTCTTAAAAAATTAACTGAACTATTACAAGGGTATGTATATTTGAAATTTAGAGGAGATATAGAAAACTAGAAGAGTACTATGATCATGGTGTTTACCTTTATAGGAACGATCATTATTTAGATGTCAAGGATGCAGTTGATTGTTTTATTATCCACTACTAAATAAAATTATGTGGTTTTTATAGAAGTAGAGACCAACTTTGTTTAATTAAATAATTAATTAGATTAAATTAAGAGTGAACAACATAGAACATTATTCTATGATATCTAGTGTGAAATTCACTTTGCTATGAAATTGGTGTTTCACCAAAGAAAGAACCACATTCACCTAAATTATAATTTAATCCATAATTTATTTGAAGATGTGGTATTGGAGGAATATTAGTGGGAGTCAAAATATAGTTGATATGTTTAATATGGTTGTAGTTTGGGAGATACTAGGGAATTTTTATGCCTTATTTAGGCTGAGATGACTAAAAGGAGGAGACAAAGACATTGTTTGTTATAATATATGATGGAATGTTTATCAGAAATTAAGTGTTAGAAGAAACTGTGAATCCCTGGAAATAGTCTTTAAGTGAGAGATTATTGGGAATTTTGAAGGCTCATTCATGGTTCTATTTTTTTTCAAAGTCTAGAAATAGTGAATTCAAAACTCGAGATTCAGGTCATGGAGAGGTTTGCAGTAGCTAGAGAATGTTAGAGGTAGGAATTATCTTGATGTGCATTACAGAACCGTGTGACAATCAAAAAAATTATAGATTTGGAATTAGTGAAAATTGTGATGTGTGAAAGAGATTTGTTCTTACATAAGGTTAACCTTATAGGAAAAGGGGTTACATGAGATTAAATTAGGTGGCTTTGTAAAGAGATTAATCATGGTGCATTCAATGTTCAGTAGAACATGGAAATTTAGGTAGTTAAATGCTATAGTAAATTAGTGTGTTACTCTACCAATGGTGGTATGTTAGTCAATTTCTTAGGAAAATGATACCAAATTTACTGGGAATATTTTTCCTAAAAATAGTTCATGATGTATTCATTTTTTGTTGTAACGTGTAATTGAGTGGGTGATTAATGATTTTAATTCTTCTTCTTTATCTATTAATGTAGTAGAAAAAGCATTCTCCTATGGATATAGGATGAAATTATGAACCATATAAATCATTATTTTCATTCCTTTATATTTTTTTATTTCTTTATTTTTTTCATTTTAGAATATTTCGTATGAGTTTTAGTGAGAATGAAGGTATTTTGGTGCATGGATGGGATGTGGTTTGACTTCCCAGTTTGGATGCATCATCTCATGGGTCTGTCTATTTCTAGAGGTTCCAGAATTTGTTTCATAATTGAAGGTCAGAGGGTGATTCCAGATCAAGGAGGTTTTCAAGATGTTTTAGGCCCAGGAGTTTTCAAATCCATCAATTACAACTCCAAAACTCAAGAACAACTAGGATTTATCTATATGCTTTGAATGAATAGAAACAAATAAATAACCGTTCACCTTTTATCAGTTGATTCAAACTTCAAAAATGTTTTTGATGTAGATCACTAAGAAGAAGCCAATGGTTTCCTTCCTCACAGGGTATCAACATGTGGCATGAATCTCCCTTCTCTTAGGGATGTAACCCTCTCATTATAAGAATTTTCTAGGACCATGTACAAAGTTAAGAGAGAATGACAGACAAAATGATCTCTATCTTGAGGATATGTAATGTGATATCAGATTAAACAAGTATAACTATACCCATATGAGGGTGAACCCAGCTTTAAATATTCCTCAAAAACTCAAAAATTCAACTATACATTGATTGATCATTTCATACAAATTCTCCAAATGTTTCAACTCTTTAAATGATAAGCTCAATCCCATTAATTTTAATTTAACACTTAAATGATTGTGAAAGATGTTCAAACTCCACAAATTCATCATTATAAAATGAATAACTAAGAATGATACTATGTATATATGTTTGTATGTATGTATGAAACCACATATGTAGGTATTGTAAATTTCTAGTGTAAATCTACCCTACAACATTTAAACTATAAATTTTAGTACAAATTTCGTGTTCAAAACTTACATTGTAAATTTTCAATACAGATTTACATTACGTGCGTATATTTTATACTAATGTTAATATAAATATATGTATATATTTACATACTTATATTAATATATATCTGTATATACTTATATATATATATATGTATGTATAAGCTTATATTAATATGTATGTGTGTATGCATGTATGAATGCGATTATATTAATATATATGTACTATGTATACTTATATATATGTATGTATGTATGCATGTGTTTAATTATATTAGAATAATAAATCCAATTGTCCCAATGGATTAAAGACTTCTTTGTATTCTAAGAAATAATAAACAAAAATACAGATAATAGGAAGAAGATGCACTAGAGAAAGATGGGAAGAGAGAGAGACACTTGAGGGATCACAGGGTCCTCCCACAAAATCCCTATGGTCGCGCTTCACAAAAATAATTACTTATATCCTCCAACCCCAAACACCCACATTTAATAACCCCCCCTTTCACTTCAATATTTGAAAACCAATGGGCTCCCCTGAGATGATAAAAAATGTCATCAATCCAAGGAAATAGTTATTTATTCTTTAGGGTCACATGGTTAAGCTTAAAGTAGTCTATGAAAATTCTGAGGATCCTTTTTTCCTTATTCAAAAATATTATTGATGAATCACATGGTGACATGATTTTATGGATAAAAACCTTACCCTTGAGGTCATATGGCTAGAATTTCAACTATTTAGGCTTGATTAGATCCATATTATAAGATGATAAGGAGACCGAGCTCATACTGAGGAGCAGATCAATAGTAAAATTGACCTATCACTAGGATAGGAATCCTAAAAAAATCCTCTAGAAACACATCCAGGTACCAATCCAAGACCATTGGATGTTCATCCACTAAACCCTGGTTAGATTAATCTAGAAATAACCTATATATCTGGTATGAAATCAACCCAAATTTTGATGCAACCAGTCTCAAAATTCTTAAACAAGAATCCCACTCTCACTGGAAGACATGGGTTCTCCCACCAGAATTGAGGAAATGGACCCTATAATGATAAAAGATGACTATATCCTTTAAGTTGATAAACCAATACATTCTGATAATGTTGTTAAAGACTCATAGGTCTAAAATAAGGAATTCCTATATGAATTCTAATCTAGCTACCAAAACACAACCATCTTGGCACTTGAAGCCTTTCTCGTTCTTCCTACTCAATAGGGTTAGAAAATATATATCATATGAAATCAATTAGTTTCAATGAATTGATGGAATATGATGATACAGTTTCAAATAAAACTTATTCCATATAAGATGCAATAAAAATCAAACCTTTAATGGCGGTTGGTCTATAATTTGTGTCTTATGGTATCACCTCTACTGCATGGAGATTCGTAGATCAAACTCACACAAAGCCTTATTCGCTTGGTGAGATTCCCCCTTACCATGAGGGATATATCCCCTACCCTTGGAAGCCTCTGACTGCACCGGATAACCCTTTGAAAGAGTGAATCCTAAACCACTCCCCATGAAGAAAACCGATAGATTCACTGAAGATGCTCTAAAGGCCCACATCAGTGGAACATCCTTAGAGTCTCTGAGAAATTAATTCGGGTGTGTTCAAACTTCCTACACTGATAACAAACAATGGTTTTATTCCCTGAATAATCCACATGATATGAACTTGTTGACAACTAGACACTCTTTCCACTTCCCTTATGGGGCTCATATCACTCTCACTTATATCCCGATGATGAAATCTAGATTCATACCATAGCATTAATGCCACTATGACCAATATTTCCAATCAAATCTTCCCCTTATATAAAAGTCTTATAAACCACCTTTGAATAAGTTAGTAGACAGATAATAATGGGCATAGATTTAATCTTTATCCAGAATACCATCTCGAACACTGAGCCTTGAGGTAATTTTTCATGAAGATATTCATAGAGATATGCACAAATTTAGTAAAATAGGAAGAATACTCCATCACCAAATCATCCCCTTGCTCTAAATTCAAGAAACCACATGCCTTAACTACCCTCAAGGTCTCCAAGTTGAACTGTCGATTAAAAGACACCTAGAAAGTGGTCCATGTGAGAACCTCATGCCACCTTGAGAGCACCATCGACTCCTACCACTTCCTACCTAGTCTTTCCAGAAGATACATGATGATTCCTACTTAATATGTTTTAGGGATTCTCTAAAACATAATTATATACTTGATACCTTCCAAACACTCCTCGAGCTCATTGGGTCCTTTTTCACAATGGAACATCGGTGGATTTTTAATCATAAACTCTTGTGTATAGTCCACCATCTATGTCTTCTCTCAACCACCGACTTGACCCATGGATCGGATTTTATGGATTAATAACTCCACCAAAAATGGATTGAAAGGAGGTTTTTCCTATGGGGTATTCTCCAGAACACCCTCTCTATTTCTAAATGAGGTCTTTCTAGGAGGCATTGTTTATTAAACACAAAAACAAAATCTCCATAAAGCATAATTCAATCTAAAACCACATAAAATAAACCAAAATAAACCTCTATAATGGGAAACAATAAGAATTATAATCATTAATAGTGTCTCTAAATGAAAAAGAAGGAAAAAAAACAAAAAATTGGAGTATTTATCACACTACATGGCCTGACCGCATAGTTTATAAAATTGTGTGCCAACCATAAAGGTGTCATTGCAGTTAGTAAGTGAGGTCCCACAGGTTGCACACAATTACTTTTATCCACATGAAGTAATTTCTTGACTCCTCCAAAACTCCCTATTTCACCCCCAGAACCCAAAACAACCCCAGGCTCACCTCGTGACTCATTATCATGATGTAAATACCTCAAAATATCCTAAAAACCCATAACTAGGCTAAAAACATAAAGCTGGGTAGGAACTCCACGATTCCTACCTCTTGAGTCATAATAGTCCTACATATAATCTTCCACTTACTCACACAAGAAAAACATCCTCTAATACCATTTTTGTAATGAATCGTCTTGGGTCAACCTGACCTGACCCATTACCCAGCCCAAAGCATATTCCTGATTTCCATGAGTTACCAATAAGAACTGGGAAAAACTAACAATATCTTGGAAATGGTTTCTCCAAAGGTAAATTTTATGAATCAAAATTTTAATGGGATGGTCCCACCAATATTAACTTATTCAAAAATACATTAACATCCCGGTAAATTCAACATATGAAAATTAGATACCATAATCTAAAACAAACATCATATACAAATCATGCATTAAAGGCCATATATACACGGTATCTCAATTCATAGATAAAAACTCAAAATAAATGGGGAAAATAAAAATATGACCTAAACATACATTCAACAGATATAAAATCCCAAGATGACTCTACATGAGCCAGTCCTTGTGAGACCACATCTCATCCACAAAACACAGATGCCAGTAATCAAGATGCACCACCCTGGTATGTGGTTCCCTATCCTTTACCAGTGTCCGACAAACAAATATCTACATATTACCAAACTCATATGTAGGGTGCGAGGCACAAATAATAATAAGATATCACCATGAATCTATTTAATATTCTTACCCATGAAAACCAATAAACTAATTTGAAACACTTTAAAAAAAGAACTTTAAAAAACTATCATTTTCAAATAACACTTTGAAATCCATTTGGTTTCCCATTTTGAATAAAATAAGATTTTCAAAGGAAAAATACAAAAATGAAAAAGATGATAAGAAAAACCACATGTCACAACATGCTCAAAATACCCAACAAGGCATAATAAGAGGGTGAGAATAACATCGACATAATTTAACCATGTAAAAGGAAATAGGCATAATACGTATCATTACATCAAAATGAAACTAAAAAAATTCATAAACCATATATACCATTGGGAATGATTAATTTTCACCTAGGAATTTAACCATCAGGCCAATATTGAGTGAGTATAAGAAGTACTCTAGCTGGATAAGAAAAGGGGAATCTATTATGATCATCCCTAGCCCTATCTCTAAGATCTCTCATGGTCTATCAGAAAACAAACTTGGAAGATCTCATTTTATTCCTACCTAAAGGTTCTCACAGTCTCTTGGAAACCAAAATTGCATCTTTCCTGATATTCCCTCTGAATGTTCTCATGATCCCTTGAACAAACCCCTCACTCACACCCTAATTAACCCATATTCAAATCTTTTCCAACATAATCGTAAACAAGTTCCCAAATCAAACAAGCCATACCATTATCCATTTAATGAATAACATGACCATTTAATCAAAAAACCTCCCCCAGGTAAAATCATTCCTAAAAAAACATTAGAAACCCATTAAAACCATAAAAAAACTTTTTGATAAATTTTATCAAACACTTGGTGTGCATACAAGACAAACCTCTTTGGAAAACCAACTTTACATACCCAATTTCATAAAAAGTCATAGAACACATCAAACATGGGATACTCATCAATGATAAATCATTTATTTTTAAATTTAAAAAATGAAAAGAAAAGTAGATTCATAATTTAATGTTTACTAATGAAAAATGTCAATAATTAGAGATTCCAACCTCATATATGGTTCCAAACTCACCACCTTTCCTGAAAACCACTTGGAAGAGATAAAAGAAGGCCTAACACACTTAATCCACAAGAAAAAAACCATAATACCCATGAAGTACCAAAGATTATTTTAACACCCCTCTTAGGGTTACAAAACTCCAAGGAAATGAAAGAACAATGGTAAGAAGGAGGAAAGGAAGAATAAATCATGAAGAAATTGACTTACTTGTAGTCAAACAACCTTGATTCATAGTATAAAACACCACTAAAGGGGAGGGAGATATTTAAGGTCAAGGAGGAGGAGATTCACATGATATGGGATGGAAAATGAGGGCTAAGGGTTATAAAATTGAAAGGGTAAAATGGTAAAAAACTACTTTTTAAGTGACCTAGAAAGGCCTCATGGTTTAGCCATACAGTTTGGAAAACCATTCACAGACAGTGTGGGAGCCACTGTGTCCCCAAAATAGGTTACAAGGTTACTCCTGGGTGTCACGCAGTTTGACAAACCATGCTCAAACTTGAAAAAACTCCATTGTCACCCCCTGCATCCCCCTTTCACAGTTAGATTAATGGTTAGACCAATTATAAGCTAACTATGTTCCTTGGTTAATCTTCCCAAAAACTCCCATTTTTGACACTAACACCTAGGAACTCCAAGAATTAACCTGAAGGTAAAGAAAACTCAAAAATCATATGTACTTGTAACCCAAAAATTGTAACATGTGATTTTTATTTTATCTCTTAATTATTATTCAAAAGGTAATAAATAAATATTTATTTATTCATGCGTTTAGTAAATATATTAATATAAATATTTATTTAATTACATGAATATTTATTGAATAATTTAGTGAATATAATATTAATATATTTATTAGAAAAATAATGTATTTATTTATTTATTTAAATAAATATTATTCAATTTTCAATAAATACAAAGGTGAATTGACAAGATGAGTTAAGAGCCTAGAAAAAATGATATATTATATTTAATATCATTTAAATAAATACTAATTTATTTATTTAATAAATGATACTTAAATATGAACATGTCAAGTGAAATAATAATGATAAAATTATTATTATTAAACATGAGGAATATATTGGAAGGAATATTTGATAATCGAACTTAGATTAATTAAATATGTTTAATCCTAGATATATATGTATTCCAATTTATACCATTTTAGAGATAATTATTCATTGTGCACAATGAAGAGACTATAGAAATTATCTCAATTACTACAATGAAAATAATCGTCCCCATCCCTCAAGAACATGGAGAGAATAAGAGAACTATTTTCTGCTATCAATGACTAATGATGTTATGGACCTTCATCTTCCGTGCTAGAAACCATAGATTCAAGAACATTGTTGAAATATTCATGGAGAATTTATGGATACAAATAGAGGTGTCCTATCTTGGATTCTCAACGTCACCGACAATGTGACAAGAGTGACATTAGAATTTTACCAAAAGGAATTACATAATTTGATGTTATTCTAGTTTTAAATTAATTAAAAATTTGATGTAAAAAATCCTCCCGATTAGATTCCATGGTTTCCTTTGTCATGTTCTTCTGATACTGTCCATTAAAATAAAATAAGAATCATTGTTTCAAACTTTCCTAGAACTTATGTTGTGCCTAAGGAACCTTAAATTATATCAAATTGGTCACATTATAATTTATAATTATGTATTATTTGTTTAATTAATTTCCTTAATTTTTTTGTTACCATTAATTTCAAAATTTTCATTCTTATTCCAAAAAGTTGAGATAACACATTCTTCTGAATTCATATAACCAAGAATAGACCAAAAAAACATAAAGAACACTCAATGATCCCATCTAGAGGTTCTAAGATTGTTGGTTTCATGACACTGATACACATTGTGTAATAGTAAATTACACGTCACATACACATGGTCAGTCATAAAAGTCACAATCAACAAAAATCACTGCATACCATATGTAATTATATACTGATTCATTATATATTTTGTATTGACTGTGATCCTTTCATGTGGTTCAATAGGGAGTACATAGCGTGTAGCTGGGAGACAATACACACAAACCCACACGGTTTGACCTCGTATAAATCTTGTCATGACTTGTGATCAAAGTACATGGTGTCAATACATGATGAGTATTGAAAATAAGATGTTTGATGTTTCCATAATTGAATTACACAATGTGTAATTGGATGTACACTTCATGTAAAACATGAAAACCAGTGTGAGATACACTCTGAGACTCTAAGCATATTGTGAGGGTGTTCAGTAATCGATTAAACGACATGTATCCCGATTAACATGTCGTGTAGCACATGACAAATAATGTGAGTTATATGCTGAGACATGTGTGTTATTTGAGTCAAATTGTGTATAATTAAATTGGGACCTTACTAAATGGCATTTAACTGGATTCATACGTTGTGCTACATGTTTTATTTTGTGCCAGGTACACACTGAGTGATTTTCAGTAGGATGTGTAGAAGTAAATGATTAATAATTATTATTCATGTAATTCTGAAACTAAAAGACATGTATGGTAGTCATACACATCATATACTTCACACACATAGTCAAAAATACATACTGCATATATTTATGGCATGTTCTGTGGTCATACATGCTGCATATACTATCCGGCTTGATCCACAGAACGACATTCCATGTATGTCATGACACATCGTGTGAGAATACATGTCATTTAAGTACATAGTTCATTATAAGGGATATGAATAGAATAAATCACATGACATGTTGGGTGACAGAACATTCCATGTAAGAATTAAACTCTAGAAATTGATTAAATCATATATGTAAGGGTACACACAATGTTGACTCCAGTACATGTCATATATATTTTAGATTCCAATAAGGAATTTAAACTAGGCAGGAGGGTACATGTCATATAACCATATTAGTGAATGACATGTACTTAATATTTTTAAATAAAAATTTAATTTATTTAAAATTATATAGGATATGAATCTTGTTGACTGACTGAAAATTATTTTTTTATTGAAATAAACCCCCTTTTAAGGGCTGAGGGGAAAACCATCAAGACATCAAGACTTAAACAAAAAAACAGTCTTCAACCGACCGAACCTCTAGAACAAAAGTAGTGATCACTAAAAAATAGAAGCTACTCCCAACAAAAAGAACCATTAAGACAGCTTACATTGTTCCATCGCAGCACAATAAGATGTCACGTGCCAAAGAGCATGGGCCTGGTACCTATGGCCAAAGCCATACCCACTCAAACATCCGATTCTGAAATGACATGAAACCATGAAAGCTCTTTTCCCTGAACCTCATCTGAAGCATCTTCTTGAAAGAGAATGATTGAAAAATCCATGGATCTGTGGACCATTGAGACCAAACCTTCAGAAAACCTTCACTGATCTCCATCCGACCAAATTCAGAAAACCTTACAATGAATTCACATCCAAACATCCATCGCAGACAGTGATACCAAGTCCAAAAATAGCAGAAATCCCAAAGAAAAATCTCAAACAGTAAAACAAGATAGGAAATCAAGGAGACATCACCACCACTTCACAGAACCAGTCCATACTGCTCCAAAGCCTTTAAAAACTCACCTAAACATCGAATTTCTATAGTAGAAGCAACCATTACCCTCGACCAGAAATCAAAACCAGAACCAGCATAGAAACGTCGGTGGCATCGACCCATCACATGACGAAAACCAAAAGAAAACGTAAAAAAAGAACAAGAAAAACAAACCTAACATCGCAAAGGCTACATCCCAAGTTTCTCCATAAGAAGACCTCACGGAAATCCAGAGTCGCATATCCCGACGCCGCCTTCAAACCCACACAGAAAGACCAAATCCTCCCAGCACATCCACATCCAACATGAAATGCAATGGAAACCTCAGGCCGCAGTATCTAGAGATTAATATCTAGAAGAAAACCGTGCCTCCATGAAAAAACTAGTCATTAGGGAGAGAAGAGGGCAACAAACTATGGAGAACACCGAGATAGACGAGCCCGCACGACGCCGCCACTAGAGGGTTAATCACACCACGAACACGCCAATCTGAAGCACCAAGGAGAGATCCGAATCCAATCCATGAAGGTGGAGAGGAAGGCGGCACGGGGGAAAACCTATCGACACGATGCCCCTTACAGGCTCATCAATTGGGTGATCCTTCCAAATATGAATCTTGTTGTTTGTCAAGGAATGTTTAGAAATAAAGTAAAGATAAAAAATAATTAATTGATTGTAAGATTGATTTATTAATTTTAGAATGTTTATCTTAATAAGAATGAAGTAAAATGAATTATAGAATGTTTAAATGCCTTTTATTTCATGTTATGACTGATCATAAGCTTGATCGATCTATACATGCATTGAGTTTATTTAATTTAATTACTTATCACATGGGTTTTTATGATAAATTTATTATTAAATTTAATATAATGATCTGCGAAATATCTTTCCCTAATTTATTATGTATAAGTTTTCATGTAAAAGGTTTATTTTATGTAACTCTAAAACTCCAAGTACCTTTCACCTGTAAATGAGTAAACACATGTAATGGATGGATCTCCTAGTGATAGGAGATGTTTAAATACTTGATCCAATATGAGACTAATCAAAGAGATACACAATTTAATAGAGGAGTGTTTCAACTAAAGTTAACCATCATCTTAGAGAGTTATTTCCCCTTGGGATGAGGTTATTTTATGTCCTACTCAATAAATCAATAAATAGTCGAAAGTTTATGATCATATCACATATTTATTTTATTTATCAGTGCATGGTTATTTATTTATTTATTTATGTGATATATGGTTTATTTGATAATCAAATTTGATAATATAAAGTTAATAAATTAATAAGGGTGTTAAGATAAAATAAAATAATAATATTATGAATATCATACATAGTTAATTAATTATGTAAAATATGTATAATTTTAACAAGAATTTGAACAATAAAATAAATAATATTAATGAATATGTTAAATAGAATCCCTCAAATAAAATATTATGTCAGATATCTCCTTCCATTACTTGGAATAAAATCATAGAACATAGTATCAGTCTTCCCCTTTTCAGGATACTTTCATTTATCAAGGAGTTAAAATGAAAGTATTGGGTTGACTTAACCAAGTTAATTTAAGAGTAATTTCTCTTTCAAAACTTGGTGTAACTTATAAAGAGACATTGAGGAAATAATAGTTAAGGATTTCATAATTGGGGAGTCCACTCAACAAATCAAGTAAATGTGAGTTAATGTAGCTAACAAGAAAATCATACCTAAATACCTTTAAGTAATTTTACTAGACCCTTATTTAGGTTATTAGAAGGCACATTTATACCCTTTCCCCTACAATATTCCGAAGATATGATATTCTGAATCCAATGGTGATAGATATAGGGATTGGATAATATAGTGAAAGACTAATATGATTACTTTTTTACATCGTATCCTGTAATCAATAAAATGAAATAAAATCTATTTTTACTTATTATAGAAAAATGGGAAATCATTTGACCATGACACTATCCATGTGATCCATCTTAGAGAAGTAAAATCACCTAAAAGTGCTAAATTATGAGGTTAGAATAGGAATCTTTGAATCGTACTATGTTAAGAGTGGAAGTTTTATTTATTGGAATACCAAGTTCTTATTAATCCTTTTAAGGAGGCATTCAAGGAGGTACACAACATATTCTAGAAACACGTGGATGATACAATTGATGTACAATGCCTCATGTTATAATCTTTGACTACTAAGCACCAAACGCTTCATGAAAATATGGATTCATACACCATGTTGACTATCACGACCTTACCCATAGAGGCCCACTTGGATAATGATAAAATAAGTGTGACTACCCCAAGATCTCCTCGAATAGGCCAGTGGTTGGTGACTAGAGCTGATTATGCATAACACTCACATGGGAGGTCTTATTCCATGATACCTATAGGTAGACACACATATCCATGGCCATACAATTATTAAATGTAAAATAAAACTGATACCAAATTCATGCATACATATAAATCCAAAAATTAGAGTACAAAAATTTTTAAGAAGCAATGAGGGGCAAATACAAGCTCACTAAAAACTGTAAAGAAGTCCAAACTGAAAGAAAGAGGGGACTACAGTCAAATGTCACTCCTAGAATGAACCATCATTTTTAACCCAAATATAATATTAGTCTACTCCTAGTCCATCGAGAATCCCATTTAATGGATGGTCATTTTTTTAAGATATGACACGTGTGGGTAGATCCCATGTATAGGTGAGTATAAAAATACCGAGTAGGACACCCGAAATCACTAAGCATAAATCATCAAGAGTAGTCAGATCATCATAGGATATGTCAATCATAACATGAGACATAAAATAAAACATCTAGATACACTCATAGTATACAATTAGTCTCAAGTTATGTCACAAACACATTGATAGCCTAAGATTCTACTATAGAGTCTATAACCCCACTCACCTGAGAGAACTCACTCCATGATTCATATAGTATCGATGGTGTTCATCCAAGATTTCATTCTCATCAGGTCTTTCCATATAGAAGTACATGTTGGAAGTCTAAAAAGCTCAATACACAGATGATGATCACACCCATGGCTATGGCGTAATACCGACTAACCTAGTCCAGATTAACATGCTAAGTAGGGTATTGACACTCATCTATAGTTAGTTATGCAAATTCAAAGAACCCCGCATGGGGAAAATGATGATAGAGGATCTCATCCCATCAATAAAGATATATTACTATAACTCTATTTGAAACTAATCCCTTAGATAAAAACAAAATCATTTGTTTATGACAAAAGTCCATACTATACACTCACATGGATTGATCAAGGGCACATACCCTTATGGAAACTAGTCCATTCTCTGGGGAATAAGGTCTCTACATCATCTTTTAATAAGTACACAAAATGTAACTTCAACACTAGTTCTACCCATGTATCACATCCCATGACAGTGTCAATCCTTGTGTACACCTGTCCATGTTCATGTACCTGACCGTGTCTATGTACTAGGCCATGTTCGATTACACGGCTCAACCCATGTACTCTGGTCATGTCGTGTACCTAGCTATGTATGTGTCTCTGTATCATCCAAGATACATCCCAAGCCACCAAGTAAGGTTCATATGGCATGTGACATGCATCACACCGTGTGATACTTTTCTTCTATGTAGAAACCCTAATGTTGTAGTTAGGGCCCCACATGGCATGTATTCCTAGATTACATGATGTGTATATAGGGATTTTATAAAAACCACAGATTTGATTCATGCATCATACTCCAATACTCTAGCCTTCAATACAATAAAAAATAGCACTATTAAGCAAGGATATTGTCTAGCTAGGCCTTTCCATCACAGCTAACCAAAATCTGGCTATCCAATTCACATGAGAAACCATCTGCCAAGTCTCCCATCAACGCACATCAAAAACCACCTGAAGAACTCTAATATGGTCCTGATACATCATTATAGATTGATATCATCATCAATCCAAATCTGGATCTATGGTATCAATCTATTTCACTAATAAATGAGTGCACAATGATTAATTATAGGGTATTTGTCAAACCACTTTCTAAAACGAATGACAGTGATGAATGCATGAAGAATGGGGAAAATCACAAAAAAACATGAGGAAAGAACCTTGGCCAATATTCATGTTGTCCTGGATTCATTTTTTTATAATGATGAATGAATAGATTCATATCCAATCAACAAAAGGGAATCCCCAAATTCACAAAAAATAATCCCATACCTACAATATGATCGATCCTCAAATCAATTTATTAGTTGGTTGATTAATGTTCATTATAGGATAAAAAAATGTGGATAAATACAAATAAAAAAACATACTAACTTGAGATGTATTGATCTCTAAGGAAGAATGAATTTTCATTTTTTTGGTGAGATCCTTGATTTCCATTGGCACACCGATTGGAAAAGCTCGATCCGTTGATGTTCTTCCATGAAATCTCTCCCACCAGATCCTTTCTCAAATTCCAAGTTGATAAGGCCAAACCTAAAATTTGGTTATAAAAAAGTTTATATGAAAGTTTATTAGTTCAATGCATCATCAAATAAAAATTAATTGATTAATTAATTAATTTATTATTTATGCCCGTGGTGGTTTTTTCACAAAATCATGATGCTGAAAAAAATTATGTAATGCCTAGGGTAAATCCCATGTTCTTTGCTCAATGGAGGTTTCAAATTTCTAACACGAGACTCTTTTTAGGAGTTATTCTACTTTTTTAAGAAAACCATATGTATGTGATATTAATATATTTAACTTTTTAAAATATCATTTCTAGGCTCACCGAGCCTCGGAATCTCACATCATATCCACGCCTAGCTCAATAAATATTACTAGATATATTTCAATTTTTTACATGGAAAAAATAAAGACATTAAATTATCCACACCTTAGGTATTTTATTCATGAAAACTGAAAAGGGATACTCAAAAAGATCTGGGTACTGAGCTCACACTCTCTTGAAGATTCACATGGTGCCATCAGAGACACACCAAATGAATAAATCACCCATGGGGGATCTTATCTTATAAATCCTTGATCTCCACCAAGTACTCTATAAAGGTAGCTCTATATTTTATGTCCATCTCACCCCAGTTAATAACATGAAAGGGGTCATGAACATATATCCTCATCCGCAACATGTGGAAGACGTTGTGTAGCCAGTCTAACTACAACGGTAGAGCCAACAAGTATACCACCTCACCGACTCTATGTAGTATCTAGAAAGGGACAATGAATCTAGAATATAACTTTCCACCTAGCCAATTATTCGTAATCTATGTTGATGTGAGACCTTCAAGAACACATGGTCTCCCTCCTCAAACTCTAGAGGCCTCTGTCGTTAGTATGTATAGGAATTATCATGGCTCCGTATAGTCCTCATCCTCTCTTGGATGATCTTTACCATATCTTTCATACCTCACATCAACTTTGGGCCTATGTGTACTGACTAACTTGGATTAGTCCACCAAAGAGGGGACCTATAGGTTCACCCATACAAGGCCTCAAATGTTTCCATACTAACGGGGAAATGATATCAGTTATTTCATGAAAACTCCACTAAGGATAGACGATCCTCCAATCTACAACCAAAGTTTAACATAAAAGCTCACAACATGTCCTCCAGAACCTGAATGGCCCTCTTATTCTGGCTATTTATTTGGGGGGTGAAAATCCCTGCGTAAATGAAAATGTGTCCAAAAGACCTCCTGCAATCCTCTCCATAATCATGATGTGAAGTGAGCATCACAATCTAAAATTATTTTCAAGGAAACCCTATGGATCTAGACAGTATCTTACATGTAAAGTAATCTTAAGATCTCTACAGAACTTTTCTATTGAATATATAGGAAGTGAAATGACTTGGTGAGTCATTCTATGATCACTTAAATGAAATCATGTCCTCTAGTTTTATGTGGTAACCCCATCACAAAGTATATTGATATTTCATCCCACTTACACTCTGTCACCTCAAGGGGTTGAGATAAACCTACTTGAGCATGGTTCTTAACCTTCACCTCATGAAAAGTGAGCCATCGAGAGACAAACTCTTCTAGACCCTTCTTCATGTCCAGAAACCAAAACTGAAATCATAGGTCCCAATACATCTTCTCCAAACTAGGATGTACCACCAAAGGGGAAATATAAACTCCCTTATTAACTCCTCCCATAATGTCACTGGTACCATAATTTATCCTCAGGAAATGAAAACATGCTACCTACCTTCATAAATCTATCAGGATTACATCTAGTAGATATATGAGTATGTAAGGTCTCACAGTCAGAATATTTATAATGATCTTCCCCAACATGCTATAAAAGTGGTGGGGTAACAACCATCGACTAAATATATGACCTTTATACTAAGGACAATTTCAATGAGTCTAAAAACTCCAATGCATTATCCAACAACTAAGAACAAGATATCCTACTATGAGAATCTACCACCATGTTCCTCTTATAAGGAGTATAGACCATCTCAACATTATAGTCTTGGAGGATCTTTATCCATTAACTATATCTCATGTTTAGATCCTTTTAATAGAAGATATAATTGAGACCCTTGTGGTTAGAGTAGACAATAAACTGTTCACCCATAAGGTAGTGTCGCCACATCTTCAGGATGGATGCTACTGCTTCTAACTCAAGATCACTGGTTGACTAGCACTTCTAATGTGGTATCAATTGTTGAGACCCATATAAAATCATATCTTGTCTTTTCATCAGTAAAAACAATTTTGTTCTATGAAGCATCGTCGAATATTATGTACTCGATTCCCTCTTCTGGAAATCTCGAGATGGGGGTTCTCACAACCTCTACCTAAACTCCTGAAAATCCCATCGACGCCTTTGATTCCACAAAAAATACTACCCCTTATAGTTCATAGCAGTCAAAGGTGATTACATCATAGATAAATTGTGAACAAATATCTTATTGTATCATTCAAAACCAAACAATCCCCACACCTCCATCACGCTCATGGGTGGTTCCTAAGATAACATTGTCTCGACCTTTTACAGGTACACTACAACCCCATTATCTGAGATGAAATTTCCCGAAAATTGTTCCTCCTGAATCCATAACTAAAACTAAGAGAGTTTCCCATAAATATGGTTCCCTAATAGTGTGTTTAAAACTAACATCAAGTGTCTCTCATGCTCCTCCTTAGAAACCAATTAAACTAGGATATCATTGATGAAGACCACGATAAACTGGTCTAAGAAATGATGAAAAATCGAGTTCATGAGTCCCATAAACATTGTTAGGGTGTTAATCATGCTGAATGGAATCAATAATTAATCATATAAACTTTAGAGAAATCTAAATTCCATCTTCAGTTTATCTTGAACCCACACTTGCAGCTAGAGATAGTCTAATCTGAGGTCAATATTTTAGAACCATTGTTCCCCTGTCAACTGATCAAAGTGGTCATAAATACTTAGTAGTGGATACTTTTTCTTCATGATGACCAGCTTCAGGAACCAATAATACATGAAAAAATCAATCTCTCATGTTCCTTCTTGGTGAACAACACTGGGGATGCCCAAAATGAAACGTTGGGTCTCATGTAACCCTACCTCTGTAAATCCTCTAAATGCACCCTTATCTCGTGAAGCTCTATGAGATCCATCTGATATAATGGTGTCGATATTGGGGTCATCCCTAGTTTTAATTCAATGTATAATTCCATCACTCATTAGAGAGGTAAGGCTTATATGTCCTTAGGAAATACATCCTCATACTCAGCCACCACAGTAGGAAACTGATAGCACAAATCATCCAATACTCCAAGAGTCATGATATCCAAATGGTGAGTAATAAACTGAAACCTCTTATGTATGAGTCCATCCTAGTCTTCCTAAAACTCTCTCTCTAATATGAATTAAAACCTCTTCCCATCAATTCATACACACTACATCATCTTCCTAAAATAGTCAATCTATGTATGAACGATGCATATCCATTCCATGCCTAAGATAAAATTATAAGGACTCACTATGTAACACCCCAAGCTTCCACGGTACGTTTCCCTTCGAATAATGCGATAGCGTTTGTTGTACGCAACCTCGAGTTCTAACACACACCACAACTAATTAAACTAGCCGTTGTGAATAGTAATACCTACTTTTTGAAATCATATATATTTTATATTTCAAAATAGACTTCATTTTTGGATTCGGAATATTGAAATTAGCCTAGGGTGAAATTTTGGTACTTTTCAGATAACTTTCATATTTTGATGAATAGTGAAAATTACTAAAGCTGTGAATGATGGGAGATTGAGAGACTTTGTGTATGAAGATGGAATTTTGAAATTCGGGAAGAGACTTTGTGTTCCCAATATACCTGATCTAAAAAGGGAATTGCTGGATGATGCTCATAGTTCCAATTTCTTTATACACCCTGGGAGCACCAAAATGTATAGATATTTGAAGGAACATTTTTGGTGGGACAACATGAAGAGAGAGATTGCTGATTTTGTGTCAAGATGTATGGTTTGTCAACAAGTGAAAGCTGGAAGGCAACAGCCTAGAGGAGTCATGCAACCTCTTCCCATACCGGAGTGGAAATGGGACAATATTACGATGGACTTTTTCATGGGGATACCAAAGACTCCTAGAAGGAACAATGCAATATGGGTTATTGTTGATCGTCTTACCAAGTCAGCACATTTTCTTGCTATAAGAGAAGATCTGCCCCTGGAACGTCTAGCAAGACTATATATTAATGAAGTTGTGAGACTTCATGGAGTACCCTTATCGATTGTTTCTAATCGTGATCCCCGTTTTACTTCAAGATTTTTGAAAAGTCTTCAGAAATCCCTGGATACTGAACTTCATTTGAGCACTGCTTACCACCCTCAGACAGATGGACAATCATAATGGACTATCCAGACCTTAGAAGACATGTTGAGATCTTGCTCACTTGATTTTTAGGGTATGTGGGATCAATATTTACCACTGGTAGAATTTTCCTATAACAATAGCTTCCATTCGAGTATTCAGATGGCACCATATGAAGCGTTATACGGAAAGAGATGTCGTACACCAACCTGTTGGGATGACGTTGGTGAAAGAAAACTTGTAGGCCCAGAACTGGTGGAGGAAACGGTGGAAAAGGTGAAAGTAATCCAAAATCACATCAAAGCATCTCAAAGTAGGCAGAAGAGTTATGCCGATAATCGAAGGAAGGATTTGGAATTTCAAATCGGTGATCATGTTTTCCTGAAGGTATCTCCATGGAAGGGAGTCATACATTTTGGTATGAAAGGTAAATTGAGTCCCAGGTACATTGGACCTTTTGAAATTCTAGAACGAATTGGGGCTGTAGCTTACCGATTGGCAATGCCGCCAAGTCTCTCCAAAGTTCACGATGTGTTCCACATATCTCTGTTGAGGAAATACATGCCTGACCCAACGCATGTACTCACCTATGAAGAATTAGAACTGGAACCCGATCTGTCTTATTGCGAAGAGCCCGTCAAGATTCTTGATACGAGAGAACAAGTGCTGAGAAACCGGACGACGCGTCTGGTAAAAGTTATGTGGAGAAACCATAAGATGGAAGAGGCAACGTGGGAACCCGAGGAACTTATGATGAAGAACCACCCGAGTCTTTTTATGCAGTAATACCCTAGAAATTGCGAGGACGCAATTATTTGAAGGAGGGGAGAATGTGACACCCAAAGCTTCCACGGTACGTTTCCCTTCGAATAATGCGATAGCGTGTGTTGTACGGAACCTCGAGTTCTAACACACACCACAACTAATTAAACTAGCCGTTGTGAATAGTAATACCTACTTTTTGAAATCATATATATTTTATATTTCAAAATGGACTTCATTTTTGGATTCGGAATATTGAAATTAGCCTAGGGTGAAATTTTGGTACTTTTCGGATAACTTTCATATTTTGATGAATAGTGAAAATTACTAAATTTTAATTAAAAACAACTTTTTTAATCAAAATAATTAATAGTGATAAATTATGAATTTTAGTAGTTTTAAAGTATATTTAGAATATATTTTTAACATTTAATATAATGTTGGTCATTGGACATAATTTTACAATTAAACCGAACATAAACAAGTGTCAATCTTTTGATAGTTATTATCTCTTAAAAACACGCTTTTTGTTTTGACAGCGGGAATTAATTTTAAATTAATTTCTGCCACTTATGTGTTTTGAATTTAGAAAAATAGATTCCATATTTGGAATCAGGATTTACAAATTGTGTAAATATGTAACTTTTATTTTTAGACATTTTGAATAATTACTGCGGTAAATATTTTATTTACCATGGTTAAGGGTAAATCCGGTAAATAAGGGTTAAAAAAATAATATTATAATAATACTAAATTACCCTAAAACGTGTCTTAACCCTATTGGTTGATACATGGTCGACCATGGGAATATTTGGGTCTATTTTGGGACCCCATGGATCCACTTGTAAGTGATAATGACACTTTATTTTAATTAAGTTAAAATGAATACAAAAATGACACAAGCATATATCTTTTAGAAAAACAATTGTTACATAGGGTTATATATGTTGGATTTTAGATTATAAATATTCATTAGAAATATAAAAATATTTCCTACATAATTATATTTTATTTATAATTTTTGTACATTAAATAATTTATTTTATTTATGACACAATGATGATGCAGTAATTACTATAATAGTGAAAAATTAAAATAATTGATATTATAAATACCCAAATAAATATAATATGAAACTTTGAATGCATTAAACTAATTTTATAGGATAATATGATATATTAGGATTGAGTTAATTGACTTTTTTCGAAGTAATCAATCTGTTATGAGTTTCACAAAAATCAACTATTGAATAGTGTCAAAATTGACATAAAAGAGTTATTAAAACAAATATTATATTATTAATTGATATTAAATTCCTAAAAATCTAAGGTTCGGCCAAGAGACTTATATAATGATAGTTTCATCATTAATGGACCACTTGGGGGTCTCTTGGATGTATGTGGTAAGTTTATTAACCATATTATATAAAAATACAAAGAGACATTGTAAAAGTGAAACTAATTAACTTAGAGTTAATACTTAAAGATAAGGTTAATATAAGTACCCAAACCTGTCTAAATTCTATTTTTTGAGTTGTTTTCGACCCATCCCCACATTAACCTTTGAATAGTCAACTTTGGAGCCATTGGAAACCGATTATGAATTTATTATAAACTAATATCTCTAGCTTTTCCAAAGGTGCCCCTCACCCCTCTTATAAAAGGGCACTCCTCCTTCTCATTTCTTAACACATTCAAAGCCTTTTGGTTCGGCCAAACTCTGCCCAAATACTCTCCCAACTTCTTTCACTACAACCTAGAGGCCTTAGTTTGATCAGAAATCCAACCTAAGGAGCCCTTTTGATCAAATCAAAAGGAAGAACCCGAAGAAGAGGTAATGTTTTCACCACCCCTTTTCAAGTTCCTTTCTTCTTCAACTTCTTCTTCCTTTGTTATTACCATTCTAAAATAATAACTCCAGTATCTCACATATAATATGGTACAACCATATTCAGTATTCTATCCACCCTTTGAATAACATGTCACCATACGTGCGTACGTACGGCTTACCGTCTCCACGTCGTGGTGTAATTGTTATTCAGTATAATATTATTTGGATGGGTATAATAATGATGTGTAACTCATGTAAATAATCAATATAACATGTTAAAGATTCTGTATATATGATATACCATCCATTATATATTATTTTAATATCAAAATAATGATATTGTCGCTCGTGCGTACGTACGGACTACCGTCTCCACGAACGCGATGAGATTCATTCTCCATCGTATCCATTCAAGTATAATTATCATTTGATGATTTAAAAAATGATGTTTAAGGACTTGATATCATTCTGGATATGAATAATATAAAACCTATCCTTTACAAACATGTCTTACGTAACAAAACATATAAAAGAAAACAAGTAAGTTAACACCCGAAACAACGATAATACTTAGATGTTATTATCAAATCAATATTAAAAGATCATATATGATATCATATTAATGTATATGATTATTGTATAATTTAATAAGAATTATTTCACCATTATACAGGATGTTAACCTACCCCAACCAAGGAAAAGTACAAGGTAAGGGTTATTTCACAATCTCTTCATTATCCGAGGTTGTTTATACGTAATAATCTACTGGGATTTCTTTATCATCCACATCCATGTTTCTTCGAAATGTATTTCAAAACATATTTATTATTTACTAGAATATGAGTTAAAGTCATTTATACCCTTTTTGACTTTTATAAGTGGTTTATAAAGGAATCTTTCGGTCATTTTCAAAACAAGGTCCTTTTTAACCTTTTCGACAAAATTAAGGTAAGAATGTTTTTTTTAACTTATACGGCGGGTGCGGTTATTTTCCGCCGTTATAAAATCTTCAAAGATCCCCTTACAAGCTTATAAGAATATTTTCAAAGAAAATGTTTTATTTTATATGGCTCTTAAATGATTTCAAAAATAGAAAGAGATATTTCTCTAAAAAGTGTTTTGATTTCATCTATGTCAACATCCTTTGACGGATTTTACGCTTATTTGAAGTTGTTTTATTATGATACAAAACTTCTATATTGTATTGAAGGTTTTGTGATATGTTTGACTGTGGATGTGCTATTCATAGTTTATGGTGAAATTATTGACATTTCGTATGCTAGTTTTAATACGAATGCTTATGTTATGTTTAAACCTTTTCATATGGGAATGCATTGGACTTAATATGTGACGGGTGGAGCCCGCTATAGCTCCTCGATGCATCGGTAGGTCTCATGAGACAAACTAGTGTCTTGGAACAAGGCCTTGGCAAAATCTTATTTTTAGTCTTGGCACGAGGCCTTGGCTATGTGGTTATGATAGTCTGGCATTATGCATTCCAACATTATGAAAGTGGTTATTGATTTTTGCATGTGATTATTCGATTAGTAGAGTATCCATGTGAATAAGTAAATGGAATTATTTCATTTTACTTTTGCCATGCTATGTTGAAGTTCAAGTTTAAAAGGCTTTTGTTTTAGTAATTCATTGCCTTAAATGTTTATGTTTATTTTTGAATGTTCCGCTATATTGTTATCCTTACTGGGCATTTGAGCTCACCCCTTTTCTATGTTTTATTTTTCCCAGGATGTGAAGATGTAAGTTATGAATGACCTGCGGGGATATTATGAGGGGATTATAGTGTGGACTATGGAAACATTATGTTGTTGTAGTAGTTTTTGATTTTATGATGTAATGTAAAACTTATGAATATATCTAGTGTCTCCAAGGCTACTAAACCAAACGGTATTTCGAGATTTGATCTTTCTTGTGATCATGCCAATGTTATGTAATAATGCATCGACTCTGGGTAACTGGGGTCGGGGCGTTACAGTTGGTATCAGAGGAAGTTTAGTACAAACCTTGGAAGCTAGATTTAGATAAACTCTGATTAGAGCACGTAGACCTAAGATGAACTTTGAGGATTAGTATAGAAGAACTTCCTAGAATTTTGGTATTGTAGAGATTTTGTGAGTTTTCCGAGCAATACATCCCTGTCTGGATACGAGCAGGTAGAGGCGGCTCTGGCACAGATGTACCTAGGGGTAAAACCTGAAAACACCGCTTTGAGCTAGACTCGAACGGGAACTGGTGCACGACAACGGGCCTTGCTGCACTCTTGGTTACGACACTCCCGGGGGATATGCTTAGGATAACTCTCATTTTCTTTACAAATCATTTCGAAGGGATTATGAGTATATACTTCCTCAAAGAAAACATTCTTATGATTATGGATTATATCCATAAATAGTTCAATTTATATTAAGTGTTTTATAAGTATGGGATTATGTATTTTGATTCATAAACTGATCTAGTTTATGCCATTGTTTAGAGATGGCGCCTAGTGGAAGAAATGGAAACCATATCAATGCACGCACTCCATGTAGGGATTGCCCTCATGCTCAAGATAATTATAGTGGGGATGGTGATGCAACTGGTGCCGATCAGCTAATCACCATACTCGGACAACTTACTCAGGTTATGAATAATAACCTTACCTGTATGGAGCACCCTGATCCGCAGCGTGGAGGATCAATGTTAGATCGATTCATGAGGCAACAACCACCAACGTTCAATGGGAATACAAATCCCTTAGTAGCCGAGCAATGGATAAATTCCCTAGAGAAAATATTTCAGGCTTTGGGGAGCAGTGAAAGGGAAAAAGTTATCATGGCAGTTTACCGCCTCACTGGAGATGCTGATCAATGGTGGTCATTGATTCAAAACATGAAGGAAGATGATTAAGTATCAAATATGGAATGGAGGGAGTTCAAAAATCTGTTTTTAGAAAAATACTTTCCTCGCGACCATCGAGCAGATATGGAAAGACAATTTCTGAGTCTGAGACAAAAGGAGGATGAGAATGTCACAAAGTATGAGGCTAACTTTACAAGGTTAGCGAGGTATTCTGGAGATTATATTCGCAACCCAAGAAGTAAGATTGATCGTTTCTTTGATGGGTTAAAACCATTTCTTCGTCGAGAATTAGTCTCACAATCCTTTTCATCGTACGAAGACATTGTCTCATGTGCTATCAAGACCGAAAAGGAATTCTCTATGTCTTATGACTTTAAAGAAAAGCAAGAGAAGAAGAGACCTGCTGATCAATCTGGGAATGGAAATAAGGGGAAGAAGGGAAAGGTTGAATATCCATATTGTGGTAAATGCGGGAAGAAACATCCTGGTACTTTCTTGAAGGGAATGGGAGTCTGTTACAAGTGTGGTGAAAAAGGCCACCAAGCTCATGATTGCAAGGGGAAGAAGGAAGCTACCAACGTTCAGTGCTACAATTGCAGGGAGATGGGGCATTATGCAAATGCATGTCCTAAGTGTCAGGAGAACTTACCTCAGAAAAGGCCAAGGGATCAAGGCCAGGCTTATGCTATCACTACTGCTGAGGTAGAAGCTCCGAAAGACGTGGTGGCAGGTAATTTAATGGTTTCCTCAATTTTAGCAAATGCATTATTTGATTATGGATCATCGCATTGTTTCATATCTTCCCAGTTTTCTAAGAAAATTAGATATTTCCAATTTGATTTAATAAGGGAGTTGTCAGTTAGAACTCGTAAGGGAAGTATCATTGCAACAAAGTTTTGTGAATCAGTCCCCATTAGAGCACATAAATTTTCTTTATCTTCTGATCTCATCGTCATACCTATGATTGAGTTTGATATAATCCTCGGTATGGACTGGCTTTCGGACTATGATGCGAAGATTTATTGTAAGAAGAAAGAGGTTACGATTCTTGATGATAATGATAAGGAACACCTTATTTTTAGAGCAGAATCGTCACCACTTAATTCTTATTTAGATCCACCCCCAGTATCTCAACTTAATTCAATTATTGGGGAGGAAGAGAATAAAATAATTGTCGGTGAGGAAAGGAATGTTCAAATAGAGGATGTACCTGTTGTGAAAGAATTTGTAGATGTATTTCTGGAAGATTTACCTGGACATCCTCCAGAACGAGAAGTTGAGTTTTCTATTGATTTGATTCCTGGATCAAGGCCTATATCGAAGACCCCTTATAGAATGACCACTGTAGAATTAGTCGAACTATAGAAACAACTATAGGAATTGAGTAATAAGGTATTTATTCGCCCTAGTGTTTCTCCATGGGGAGCCCCTGTTCTTTTTGTTAAAAAGAAATATGGATCTATGAGGTTATGTATCGACTACAGGAAGATCAATGCTATAACGATAAAGAACAAGTATCCCCTACCACGCATTGATGATTTATTTGACCAAATGCATGGAGCTCAATACTTTTCAAAGATTGACCTTCGATCTGGATACCATCAGTTGTGTGTGAAGAAGGATGACATTCTGAAGACAGCATTTCGAACCAGGTACGGGCATTACGAGTTTACTGTAATGCCATTTGGATTGACTAATGCACCCTCTGTATTCATGGATCTGATGAATAGAGTTTTCAAGGAGTATCTCGATGAATTTGTGTTGGTATTTATTTATGATATCTTGGTATACTCCAAAACCTATGAAGATCATGAAAATCACTTGCGCATTATCTTGAAGACTCTGAGGAGGCATGAATTATATGGGAAGTTTAGCAAGTGTGAATTCTGGATTCAGGAGATTTCTTTTCTTGGCCATATTGTCTCTAAAGATGGAATCTCTATTGATCCTTCTAAGACCAAGGCAATCCAAGAATGGCCAGCACCTACGAGTATAACTGAGGTACATAGTTTTATTGGTTTGGCAGGTTATTATCGATGTTTCGTCCAGAATTTTGCCCGATTGGCTAACCCATTAACGAAGCTCACACGTAAAGGGGTTAAATTTGTTTGGACAAAAGAGTGTGAAGAATGTTTCGAAGAAATGAAGAGAAGATTAGTCAATGCTCCTATATTGACTCTACCATCGGGGAATGATGGGTTCGTTATTTATAGTGATGCATCAAAGAAAGGACTTGGTTGTGTCCTTATGCAGAATGATAGAGTTATTGCCTATGCATCACGACAGTTGAAAATTCATGAACAAAACTATCCTACTCATGATCTCGAGTTAGCAGCTGTGATCTTTGCTTTTAAGATATGGAGGCACTACCTCTATGTTGAAAAATGTGAGATTTATACTGATCACAAGAGTTTGAAGTATATTTTCTCACAAAAAGAACTCAACATGAGGAAAAGGAGATGGCTTGAATTACTCAAGGATTATGATTGTACGATACACTGCCACCCGGGGAAGGCAAACAAGGTGGCAGATGCTTTGAGTAAAAAAGACCATGGAGTTTTGAACAATATGAGAATTGAAAGGGATCCAATTTTCATGGATCTAGTGAAGATGGACATGGGAATAACCAGGGAAGGCGAAACATCATTTCTTTTTCAAATGGTTGCCAAACCATCTTTAATAGAAAGGATTAAGAGTTCTCAGACCGATGATGAAGAATTCCAAAAGAAGATTAAAGCTGTGAATGATGGGAGATTGAGAGACTTTGTGTATGAAGATGGAATTTTGAAATTCGGGAAGAGACTTTGTGTTCCCAATATACCTGATCTAAAAAGGGAATTGCTGGATGATGCTCATAGTTCCAATTTCTTTATACACCCTGGGAGCACCAAAATGTATAGATATTTGAAGGAACATTTTTGGTGGGACAACATGAAGAGAGAGATTGCTGATTTTGTGTCAAGATGTATGGTTTGTCAACAAGTGAAAGCTGGAAGGCAACAGCCTGGAGGAGTCATGCAACCTCTTCCCATACCGGAGTGGAAATGGGACAATATTACGATGGACTTTTTCATGGGGATACCAAAGACTCCTAGAAGGAACAATGCAATATGGGTTATTGTTGATCGTCTTACCAAGTCAGCACATTTTCTTGCTATAAGAGAAGATCTACCCCTGGAACGTCTAGAAAGACTATATATTAATGAAGTTGTGAGACTTCATGGAGTACCCTTATCGATTGTTTCTGATCGTGATCCCCGTTTTACTTCAAGATTTTGGAAAAGTCTTCAGAAATCCCTGGATACTGAACTTCATTTGAGCACTGCTTACCACCCTCAGACAGATGGACAATCATAATGGACTATCCAGACCTTAGAAGACATGTTGAGATCTTGCTCACTTGATTTTTAGGGTATGTGGGATCAATATTTACCACTGGTAGAATTTTCCTATAACAATAGCTTCCATTCGAGTATTCAGATGGCACCATATGAAGCGTTATACGGAAAGAGATGTCGTACACCAACCTGTTGGGATGACGTTGGTGAAAGAAAACTTGTAGGCCCAGAACTGGTGGAGGAAACGGTGGAAAAGGTGAAAGTAATCCAAAATCACATCAAAGCATCTCAAAGTAGGCAGAAGAGTTATGCCGATAATCGAAGGAAGGATTTGGAATTTCAAATCGGTGATCATGTTTTCCTGAAGGTATCTCCATGGAAGGGAGTCATACATTTTGGTAAGAAAGGTAAATTGAGTCCCAGGTACATTGGACCTTTCGAAATTCTAGAACGAATTGGGGCTGTAGCTTACCGATTGGCAATGCCGCCAAGTCTCTCCAAAGTTCACGATTTGTTCCACATATCTCTGTTGAGGAAATACATGCCTGACCCAACGCATGTACTCACCTATGAAGAATTAGAACTGGAACCCGATCTGTCTTATTGCGAAGAGCCCGTCAAGATTCTTGATACGAGAGAACAAGTGCTGAGAAACCGGACGACGCGTCTGGTAAAAGTTATGTGGAGAAACCATAAGATGGAAGAGGCAACGTGGGAACCCGAGGAACTTATGATGAAGAACCACCCGAGTCTTTTTATGCAGTAATACCCTAGAAATTGCGAGGACACAATTATTTGAAGGAGGGGAGAATGTGACACCCAAATCTTCCACGGTACGTTTCCCTTCGAATAATGCGATATCGTGTGTTGTACGGAACCTCGAGTTCTAACACACACCACAACTAATTAAACTAGCCGTTCTGAATAGTAATACCTACTTTTTGAAATCATATATATTTTATATTTAAAAATGGACTTCATTTTTGGATTCGGAATATTGAAATTAGCCTAGGGTGAAATTTTGGTACTTTTCGGATAACTTTCATATTTTGTTGAATAGTGAAAATTACTAAATTTTAATTAAAAACAACTTTTTTAATCAAAATAATTAATAGTGATAAATTATGAATTTTAGTAGTTTTAAAGTATATTTAGAATATATTTTTAACATTTAATATAATGTTGGTCATTGGACATAATTTTACAATTAAACCGAACATAAACAAGTGTCAATCTTTTGATAGTTATTATCTCTTAAAAACACGCTTTTTGTTTTGACAGCGGGAATTAATTTTAAATTAATTTCTGCCACTTCTATGTTTTTAATTTAGAAAAATGGATTCCATATTTGGAATCATGATGTCCAAATTGTGTAAATAGGTAACTTTTATTTTTAGACATTTTGAATAATTACTGCGGTAAATATTTTATTTACCATGGTTAAGGGTAAATCCGGTAAATAAGGGTTAAAACAATAATATTATAATAATACTAAATTACCCTAAAACGTGTATTAACCCTATTGGTTGATACATGGTCGACCATGGGAATCTTTGGGTCTATTTTGGGACCCCATGGATCCACTTGTAAGTGATAATGACACTTTATTTTAATTAAGTTAAAATGAATACAAAAATGACACAAGCATATATCTTTTAGCAAAACAATTGTTACATAGGGTTATATATGTTGGATTTTAGATTATAAATATTAATTAGGAAGCTAAAAAGATTTCCTACATAATGATATTTTATTTATAATTTTTAGACATTAAAGAATTTATTTTATTTATTACACAATGATGATGCAGTAATTACTATAATAGTGAAAAATTAAAATAATTGATATTATAAATACCCAAATAAATATAATATGAAACTTTTAATGCATTAAACTAATTTTCTAGGATAATATGATATATTAGGATTGATTTAATTGACTTTGTTCGAAGTAATAAATCTGTTATGAGTTTCACAAAAATCAACTATTGAATAGTGTCAAAATTGACATAAAAGAGTTCTTAAAACAAATATTATATTATTAATTGATATTAAATTCCTAAAAATCTATGGTTCGGCCAAGAGACTTATATAATGATAGGTTAATCATTAATGGACCACTTGGGGGTCGCTTGGATGTATGTGGTAAGTTTATTAACCATATTATATAAAAATACAAAGAGACATTGTAAAAGTGAAATTAATTAACTTAGAGTTAATACTTAAAGATAAGGTTAATATAAGTACCAAAACCTGTCTAAATTCTATTGGTTGAGTTGTTTTCGACCCATAACCACCTTAACCTTTGAATAGTAAACTTTGGAGCCATTGGAAACCGATTATGAATTTATTATAAACTAATATCTCTAGCTTTTCCAAAGGTGCCCCTCACCCCTCTTATAAAAGGGCACTCCTCCTTCTCATTTCTTCACACCTTCAAAGCCTTTTGGTTTGGCCAAAATCTGCCCAAATACTCTACCAACATCCCTCACTACAACCTAGAGGCCTTAGTTTGATCAGAAAGCCAACCAAAGGAGCCCTTTTGATCAAATCAAAAGGAAGAACCCGAAGAAGAGGTAATGTTTTCACCACCCCTTTTCAAGTTCCTTTCTTCTTCCACTTCTTCTTCCTTTGTTCTTACCATTATAAAATAATAACTCCAGTATCTCACATATAATATGGTACAACCATATTCAGTATTCTATCCACCCTTAACATGTCACCATACGTGCGTACGTACGGCTTACCGTCTCCACGTCGTGGTGTAATTGTTATCCAATATAATATTATTTGGATGGGTATAATAATGATGTGTAACTCATGTAAATAATAAATGTAACATTTTAAGGATTCTGTATATATGATATACCATCCATTATATATTATTTTAATATCAAAATAATGATATTGTCGCTCGTGCGTACGTACGGACTACCGTCCCCACGAACGCGATGAGATTCATTCTCCATCGTATCCATTCAAGTATAATTATCATTTGATGATTTAAAAAATTATGTTTAAGGACTTGATATCATTCTGGATATGAATAATATAAAACCTATCCTTTACAAACATGTCTTACGTAACAAAACATATAAAAGAAAACAAGTAAGTTAACACCCGAAACACCGATAATACTAAGATGTTATTATCAAATCAATATTAAAAGATCATATATGATATCATATTAATGTATATGATTATTGTATAATTTAATAACAATTATTTCACCATTATACAAGAGGTTAACCTACCCCAACCAAGGAAAAGTACAAGGTAAGGGTTATTTCACAATCTCTTCATTATCCGAGGTTGTTTATACGTAATAATCTACTGGGATTTCTTTATCATCCACATCCATGTTTCTTAGAAATGTATTTCAAAACATATTTATTATTTACTAGAATATGAGTTAAAGTCATTTATACCCTTTTTGACTTTTATAAGTGGTTTATAAAGGAATCTTTCGGTCGTTTTCAAAACAAGGTCCTTTTTAACCTTTTCGACAGAATTAAGGTAAGAATGTTTTTTTTAACTTATACGGCAGGTGCGGTTATTTTCCGCCGTTATAAAATCTTCAAAGATTCCCTTACAAGCTTATAAGAATATTTTCAAAGAAAATGTTTTATTTTATATGGCTCTTAAATGATTTCAAAAATAGAAAGAGATATTTCTCTAAAAAGTGTTTTGATTTCATCTATGTCAACATCCTTTGACGGATTTTACGCTTATTTGAAGTTGTTTTATTATGATACAAAACTTCTATATTGTATTGAAGGTTTTGTGATATGTTTGACTATGGATATGCTATTCATATTTTATGGTGAAATTATTGACATTTCGTATGCTAGTTTTAATACGAATGCTTATGTTATGTTTAAACCTTTTCATATGGGAATGCATTGGACTTAATATGTGACGGGTGGAGCCCGCTATAGCTCCTCGATGCATCGGTAGGTCTCATGAGACAAACTAGTGTCTTGGCACAAGGCCTTGGAAAAATCTTATTTTTAGTCTTGGCACGAGGCCTTGGATATGTGGGTATGATAGTCTGGCATTATGCATTCCAACATTATGAAAGTGGTTATTGATTTTTGCATGTGATTATTCGATTAGTAGACTATCCATGTGAATAAGTAAATGGAATTATTTCATTTTACTTTTGCCATGCTATGTTGAAGTTCAAGTTTAAAAGGCTTTTGTTTTAGTAATTCATTGCCTTAAATGTTTATGTTTATTTTTGAATGTTCCGCTATATTGTTATCCTTACTGGGCATTTGAGCTCACCCCTTTTCTATGTTTTATTTTTCCCAGGATGTGAAGATGTAAGTTATGAATGACCTGCGGGGATATTATGAGGGGATTATAGTGTGGACTATGGAAACATTATGTTGTTGTAGTATTTTTTCATTTTATGATGTAATGTAAAACTTATGAATATATCTAGTGTTTCCAAGGCTACTAAACCAAACGGTCTTTCGAGATTTGATCTTTCTTGTGACCATGCCAATGTTATGTAATAATGCACCGACTCTGGGTAACTGGGGTCGGGGCGTTACACACTACCACCACAGGGAGGTCCCATGAGAAAATCTCTCCTCGAAGAATCAAATCACCCTATCAAAAAAGTGTGTGATTTCTGAGTCTTCTCTGGTTGGAGTCTCTAAGCATAAGGGTTGAGATAAGGACTCAACTATAACATCTAGGCCTCGAACTAGGGATGTTGTAAGAAAAATGTGACTTTGACCTATGTCTATCAAAAATGAATATAAGGTAGAGAAGAAACATATTGTACCTATAATAATCCATAGATCCTATGGATTATAGGTCTCTATATCCTATAGTTGTGCCTACCCCCATCCACCACCTCCCAGAGCATGGTAGAGACCACTTGGGTGTGGTGGTAGAAACATGTCAAACTGTCTGCCACCTCCCTCTCCTCTCCCAGATCCTCTACAATGACCAATTTCATACATACCTCTAGGATCCTACCACTTCCTATGTATAGTAATCACATCTAATTTATCTCTATCAGTTATATGGACAGCTAGACCATCCTACATGATATGTCCCCTACCATCACAAGAGTAGATTTTCCTCTCCCTAGGCCGACTAGACCCATCCTCAGAGCCCTAAACCATAGAACCTCAGTCCTAAGATCAACTCATGAAGTTAATTGTGCATTCATATCCCTATATCTACCTTCATCCACCTACTATTGATGTCTTCATCTCTATGTTCCCACTACTGGAACCCACTTCCAGTGTCTACTTGGCCTGGAATATCTCTACCAACAATGAATAATCTACCACCCCAACATAATTAGGAATGAAAAGAGGTATAATATTGTCCTATATGTCTCTGTGTATACCACGTTCAAAGGTCCACATCCCAAATAATTGATCTCGTATCATATCCAATGAGTATCATGAGTGGTTGGTAAAGCTCAATGAATACTCATCCACAATCATACTTCCCTTTTGTAGATATAAAATCTAATGGATGTGCACTACTCACATATTAGTGGGAGAGTAATACTCCCTAAATAGATATAATACTCTATCCATGAAAGGGTCACCTAACCATATAATAGAACCACTAAGTTCCACCAATGCCCTGCAGAACCATAAATAAGGCTCACCGCTAGGACCATTATCTAATTTGTAGGTGTCTTTATGATAAGAAAGACTCATAAAACTTCCTAGATCTAATCCTAAGCTGTCTGTGGGTTTGTTTCACTCCTAAAATTGATAGGCCACTAATATTAAAACTCATTGGTCTTTCCCAAATTTACCCAAGTTTTTAGGGTTAAGCGGTCACTTGTAGTGTAGCTTGGGTTGTCGAATCCTCTGAGACCTAAGAAGTAACCTACAGAAACCTACATTCTATGGACTGTTTTTGGATATTGAGTGGCCAACTTTGGGTTGATTTTAGATGGGTTTAAATGGACACTAAAAGTCTTAAGTGAATTCAAATTATGAGAATGGTTGATCCTAAGTTATTACAAGGGGTGGATGGGATGCATTCTTTTTCTTAAATATTTCAATTTTTTATATTTGAGGTGGGTTTGTTTTAAGAGGTCAAAAAAAATCCTCCATTAATGGTTTAATGTCTACTCACCCTAATACTAATCACCTATACACTTTATGGATCAATTTTTTTAGCACTCAAAGGTCAAGGTTCGTATTAGCACTTGAAGTGTGTGACCTTAAATTCTATAAGGATGAAGAGGTTTTAAAATCATCAAATAAAAATATCATTGAAAATAAGTGATTATCCATTAATGGAGTGAGAGATAACATCAAATATATCCCATTTATACTCCCTTGTATCAACCCATAAGTGGGTTATCCCTCTATTGATCTTATGGTTTCAATGGAAGCGGGAAGTAAACTCTTGAGGGAGGAATTGGAGGTGTAAAAAAACAATGAAATGACGATAACTCCACTGTTGTGTGATAATATCACAAGGGTTTGTATGAACAATTTCACACCTTTAACTAGTGGTATAAAAATGATATGAAGAACAACAGAAAAATAGGAGAAGAAGAACTTTTATTAAGAAACTAAAGTGAGTTGAACAACTTACATGTGAAAGACAAACTTGAGACAACAAAATCGTAACATAACATTGCAATGAAAGGAAGATAAAAAGATGATAAAATATTCCACCACCACTACATTAAATATTAATTTTGGGAGACTTGGGTCTATCCTCCAATAGTAAAAAAGCATCCCACTTGATTATGGTAGGCCTAGGGTGGTGAGAGTGGACTTCTTTATCTTTGACTCGATGTAGAAGCCAACTTTCATCCACTGAACAAACACGTCTAAATGACCTTCTATGTAACTCCACGACCCCAGCTACCCAGAGTCAGTGCATTACTTCGTAACATTGGTATGATCACAAAAGATCAAGTCTCGAAAGACCGATTAGTTTAGTAGCCTTGGAAACACTAGATACATTCGTAAACGTTACATTACATCACAAAGTGAAAAACTATAATAACATAGTCTCCATAGTCCACACTTCTATCCTCTTCGGACTATCCCTGTAGGTCATTCATAAAATACTTCTTCACATCCTGGAAAATATTAAAACATTGAAAGGGGTGAGCTCAGATTCTCAGTAAGGATAACAATATAGCAGAAGCTTTTATCAATGAACATAAACATTTAAGGCAATGTATAACTAAAACAAAAGACTTTTAAACTTGAACTTCAACATAATATGGAAAAATTAAAATGAGATAATGCCATTCACTTCTTCACATGGATATTCTACTGGTCGAATAATCACATGCAATATCAAAAACCACTTTCATAATGAGGGAATGTATAATGCCAGACATTCTGAAACACTTTGTCAAGGCCTCGGCCAAGACGTCTAAAATGATTAAGGCCTCGGCCAAAACCATAAATCAAATTGGGAAAGGGCCTCGGCCAATTCCACGTCTAGTTGTCTCATGAGACCTACCGATGCATCGAGGAGCTATAGCAGGCTCCACCCGTCACTTATTAAGTCCAATACATTCCTCATATGAATAGGTTTAAACATATCATAAACCATAACATAATCGTATCACATAAAACATGCATAAAGTAAACATAACATTTCCACATTTCAATCACAAGATATCAATACAACATATTGATATAATAAAAACGCTTTCAAAACCATTTTCAATACAAAAATAAAAGAAAGTTAAAACTTTGTATTTATTTTTCATTAAAAAAAATGATGGCTTGTAGAGGAAGCCGAAACTCAAATAATGGTCACGGCGGCGGAGAAGTCGTTGTCACCGCATACGTACGACAAAAACATTCCCTTTTGTCGTTTAGTAAACGCTTCGTATAAAAAAGATTCCTTTTGAATATATGTAAAAGTCAAAGGGGTTTATACACCATATAAAAGAAAGTTGTGTATAAAACCAAATATGTCTCAATGAAAGGAGATTGAGACGAAGTCCCATACAAAGATCATTTTTAAAATAAAATAGATATACTATGTGTATTCACTATAAGTACACATAAATAAATTACAAATACAAGATATGACATAATAATATAATGACATAATTTGAAAGTAGGAGATTAACCCAAAGAATGGAAATTGGGTTAAGAAATTCCCTTACATCGTGTCTGTCTTGACTCAACCGTTCTTTAACCTCCTGAATAATAAACTAGAGTTAATATATACCTTATTAAGAACCATTTTCAATTTCATTATCCTTATTATATCACTTATTACAATGATATGAACATTATGTAATTATTTAAGTTAATAGTCGTTTTGTCGATCTTTGGTACTTGAGTCAACAATAAACTTCTTATAATTACAAGTTGTTTATGTGGTAGAATATCCATTATCTCCAGAATTATATTCATCATTTAGATGTCATATATATCTTATATATCCAGTATATACATTCATTTATAATATTACGTAACATTTAGAGGTAAGAAATGAAATGCACCGTTCATGGAGACGGTAAGCCATATGTACGCATGAACGCTACTTTCATTTCAATTTCATATTTAATGGAACGAAATAATAATGATGTAAATGTATAATATAATTCCAGTATAACATAGTGTATAATACCATTTACTCCATCCTTTATACATCCCACATATGGCATTAACGATTCAAATCACTTTGAGGGGGCGGTAGTCCGCACTTCCTAAAATGAAATTATCTCGTTTTACCCATAATGGAAATCATAAAGTATGCCATAAATGAGAAATACAGAAGCATAAGTAAAATATAAACATATTATATATCATATATAAAAATAGTGACATCTTAATGGCCACCTTTGAAGGTGTTATATGAGTGTTGAACAATCATCGTTTCGTGAGGCAGAAATTCGCCATCCACAGAAACCGTATGTTCTTTAACCATTAGATGTAGGTGTGTGTAAGTGTTGTTGTACCTCTCGTACCCCTCATGGTTTGATTTTCATGATCACAATCACTCACTTATTTATCTAATCCTCTTTCAAGTGTTTTTGGATGATAGGAATCATTTCAGGTTACCAAGGAATTGGGCCAAGCAAGCTGAAGCCAAGAAAGGAGCAAAGTGCACTATTTTCAAGTTCACCAGCCAACCGGTGGCTTAGCACCGGCCAGCCGGTAGTGCCTGGGCAGAGAGTCTCCTCACTGTCCAGAGCACCGGCCAACCGGTGGATCAGCACCGGCCAGTCGGTGGAGTCCAGACAGAAGAGGTTGCTACTGCCTCCACACCGGCCAACCGGTGGCCTCAGCACCGGTCAGCCGGTGGCACCCAGCCAGCACAGTGGTTGCTACTGCCTCAGCACCGGCCAACCGGTGGCCTCCTCACCGGCCAGCCGGTGGAGCCTGAGCCCGAGCCCTCCTCCATTTTGCACACACCGGCCAACCGGTGTCTCAGCACCGGTCAGCCGGTGGAGCCAGTCAAACTAGCCGTTGGGCCTTTGACCAGGCTGGTCCACTTGCCTCCCAACGGCTCCGAAGCCCTTTCCAACGGCTCCGAAGACCTCCAAAGGCTATATGAGGGTTCCCCCTCTATAAATAAAGGACTAGGAACCCCAGGAAGCCTAAGAAAACATACCGGAACTATTGTGAAGCCAACGGACACATTTTCCATCATTTGGCGAACCTCCGGCGGATTCCTCCAAGGAACCTCAAATTGCTCCAACTCAATTCCACATCCAAGGAGCACCACCATAGAAGCTTGGGAGCGCTCTTCATCAACTCCTTCAATCCATTGGCACCCAAGGCTTCTCCCATGACGGTTTTATTGCTTTATTTATTTTGAGAATCAAATTGGGTTTGTGCCTACAAACCCCCAACTCTTTCTCTCATCCTTTATTTTGGGTTCTCACACCACCTTCAAGGTGTGAAGAGGTTGGTCAAGCCTTTCCTTTAAAAGGCTTGAGACATAGGTGAGCTAGCCTTCACCTGTAAGAAGGCTAGTGGGTTCTTGCATAACCAATAAAAGCAAACTGTAATAGGTTCTAGACTAACCTTAAAGTCTAGTGGGTTTCTTGCTAAAACCATTGAAAAGCAAGCGGTAGTAAATCTCTCAACGGTTGAGTTGGGAGCGGAGACGTAGGCCGGGTTTTAGGCCGAACTCCGTTATCAATTCTTGTGTCTTGCCTCTTTATTTCCGCTGCACTTTTAACTTTGATTTTAAATTGTTAATTTATTTTTAAAAGGAAATTTACCCCCCCCCCTCTTGTCATCACTTCCATTCTTTCTCCGCCCAAACAATTGGTATCAAAGGCAAAATTTGAGTAATACCCTAACCGGTTTCAAATTCAAGATCTTTTTTGATGGCTTCAACCTCTTTCGCCCCCGAAGGCTATTCATTGGGTCGTGCTCCATTTTTTGATGGAACCGACTATAATTATTGGAAAACCCGCATGACCACTTTTCTTAGAAGTATAGGTTATCCCATTTATAAAATTTTCATGCAAGGTTACACTCTCTCTTCCCCCGATGAATCCAAATGGACCCAAGACGATATTAAAAATTTCGAGCTTGATGGCAAAGCCATGAATGCTCTACATTGCGGCCTTGATCGTAATGAGTTCAATCGAGTTTCCACATGCACCTCATCACATGAAATCTGGAAACTTTTGGAAGTTACCCATGAGGGGACCAACAAAGTCAAGGACACTCGATTGGACATGTTTCGTCAAGATTTTGAGTCATTTTCTATGAAACCACATGAATCTATTTCTGATATGTTTACTCGATTAACTGACGTTTACAATGGTAGAAAGTCTCTTGGAGATAATATTTATGCAGAAACGATGGTCAAGAAGATCCTTTGGATCTTACCAAGCTCATGGGCACCGAAGGTGACGGCAATTCAAGAAGCGAAAAATTTAAAAGAAATTCCGGTCGAAGAGCTCATCGGATCCCTCATGACTTATGAGATCACCATGAGGAGGCAAGCTGAAAAGGAAGGCAAACCGATCAAAACACCAAAGAACATCGCCTTCAAAGTTCAACAAGAAGAAAGCTCCTCCTCCTCTTATTCTTCCTCATCAAGCGGCGATTCCGAAATGGAGAACCTTGCCCGCAAAATGCACAAGTTCATGAAGAAGCACAAGAAGAAGAAATCCCGCAAGGCTCGAAAGGAAAAACACGAAGAAAAATCCGAGCCCGAGGTAACATGCTACGGGTGTGGCAAGAAAGGCCATTACAAGCCTGATTGTCCACTCAACAAGAAAAAGGCCAAGCAAAAGGAAAAGAAGAAGGCTTTCAAGGCCACATGGAGTGATAGCTCCACTTCCTCCTCCTCCTCCTCAAGCGACAATGGTAAAAAATGCCTAATGGAATTTCATGAGGTAACATCTTCTGACTCCTCATCCTCTAGTTCTTCAAATTCTTTCAATCACATGTCTTATAAGGATCTCCAACATGCTAGAGATCAATTGGAGGAAGGTTTTCACGAACTTTCTTCCAAATTTGTCGCTTTTAAAAAAGAATTTCAAAAAACTCTCTTCCGAAAAAGAACAACTTCTCAAAGAGAAGGAAGAGTTGTCCCTCAAAATCCAAAATCTTCCCGATGTTGATTCCATGGAATCAACTATCAAAGATTTAAGGGAATCCCTTGCCAAGTTCACCCAAGGTGAACAAAATTTGACCAAACTCCTTGGTTCCCAACGCATATCTAGAACCACCGAAGGGCTTGGCTATTACAAGCAAGCTTCCTCTTCCCATGCACCAACTATTTTTGTAAGGGGGAGCTCCCAATTTAAATATTGTAATTATTGCAAAAAACTCGGGCACTTAATTTATGAGTGTAATTGAAAAAATGCCCGGTATGGAAGGCCCAAATCCATTTCTTTTAATGATGAATTTTATAGGAGAAGACCGGTCACTAGGCAAGTGTGGATTGAAAAATACCTTTTAGCGAGTCTCTCCGGGCCAAAATTTGTCTCGGTTTCAAAAACCTCTCCCCGGTGATTTTTTGTTTTTATTTAGGGGGAGTTAGGTTTGTTTAAGCCCTTTTGATTTCAATTTCAAAATTTTCGATTCAAACATTCAATTTCTACACTTGGTATCAAAAATTTCATTTCAATTTTCATTCAAAACCTACAATTCAAACTGTTATTCAATTTTTTGATTCAAAACTTTCAATTCAAATTTCAATTGGTTTACAAAACTCTATCTTGTTTTTCAACTTATCCCTCAATCAAGTTTTATGCCCCGTGCTATTTTGATAATCACAAAGGGGGAGAAATTCTTGGTTGATTGGGGGAAAAATCTTTTAAAGCATGCCTTTCATTTCAGTTTTTACATTGATTGTTTTGGTGATTGTGATCATCAAAATAGGGGGAGATTGTTGTACCTCTCGTACCCCTCGTGGTTTGATTTTCATGATCACAATCACTCACTTATTTATCTAATCCTCTTTCAAGTGTTTTTGGATGATAGGAATCATTTCAGGTTACCAAGGAATTGGGCCAAGCAAGCTGAAGCCAAGAAAGGAGCAAAGTGCACTATTTTCAAGTTCACCGGCCAACCGGTGGCTCAGCACCGGCCAGCCGGTAGTGCCTGGGCAGAGAGTCTCCTCACTGTCCAGAGCACTGGCCAACCGGTGGATCAGCACCGGCCAGCCGGTGGAGTCCAGAAAGAAGAGGTTGCTACTGCCTCCACACCGGCCAACCGGTGGCCTCAGCACCGGTCAGCCGGTGGCACCCAGCCAGCACAGTGGTTGCTACTGCCTCAGCACCGGCCAACCGGTGGCCTCCTCACCGGCCAGCCGGTGGAGCCTGAGCCCGAGCCCTCCTCCATTTTGCACACACCAGCCAACCGGTGGCTCAGCACCGGTCAGCCGGTGGAGCCAGTCAAACTAGCCGTTGGGCCTTTGACCAGGCTGGTCCACTTGCCTCCCAACGGCTCCGAAGCCCTTTCCAACGGCTTCGAAGACCTCCAAAGGCCATATGAGGGTTACCCCTCTATAAATAAAGGACTAGGAACCCCCAGAAGCCTAAGAAAACATACTAGAACTATTGTGAAGCCAACGGACACATTTTCCATCATTTGGCGAACCTCTGGGAGATTCCTCCAAGGAACCTCAAATTGCTCCAACTCAATTCCACATCCAAGGAGCACCACCATAGAAGCTTGGGAGCGCTCTTCATCAACTCCTTCAATCCATTGGCGCCCAAGGCTTCTCCCATTACGGTTTTTATTGCTTTATTTATTTTGAGCATCAAATTGGGTTTGTGCCTACAAACCCCCAACTCTTTCTCTCATCCTTTCTTTTGGGTTCTCACACCACCTTCAAGGTGTGAAGAGGTTGGTCAAGCCTTTCCTTTAAAAGGCTTGAGACATAGGTGAGCTAGCCTTCACCTGTAAGAAGGCTAGTGGGTTATTGCATAACCAATAAAAGAAAGCTGTAATAGGTTCTAGACTAACCTTAAAGTCTAGTGGGTTTCTTGCTAAAACCATTGAAAAGCAAGCGGTAGTAAATCTCTCAACGGTTGAGTTGGGAGCGGAGATGTAGGCCGGGTTTTAGGCCGAACTCCGTTATCAATTCTTGTGTCTTGCCTCTTTATTTCCACTGCACTTTTAACTTTGATTTTAAATTGTTAATTTATTTTTAAAAGGCAATTCACCCCCCCCCCCCTCTTGCCATCACTTCCATCCTTCACCTGTAAGAAGGCTAGTGGGTTCTTGCATAACCAATAAAAGCAAGCTGTAATAGGTTCTAGACTAACCTTAAAGTCTAGTGGGTTTCTTGCTAAAACCATTGAAAATCAAGCGGTAGTAAATCTCTCAACGGTTGAGTTGGGAGCGGAGACGTAGGCCGGGTTTTAGGCCAAACTCCGTTATCAATTCTTGTGTCTTGCCTCTTTATTTCCGCTGCACTTTTAACTTTGATTTTAAATTGTTAATTTATTTTTAAAAGGAAATTCACCCCCCCTCTTGCCATCACTTCCATTCTTTCTCTGCCCAAACAAGTGTAGATCAAATACATCTTATAACAACATCCTAGTATATTGAGGATACTGGTTTTGTTACAAATGAAATGAATAAAAAGAGTTTAGGGGGTTGGAGAAGAAAAATAAAACAAAACAACATTAGAGAAGACATTACCTCAAAATCGGGTAAGTCTTTTTGATTTGAGCCAAAGGCTTCCTTGGGAAGAGTTCTGCCCAAAGTGAGGCTTCTAGGAGTAAGAGGGGGAAGTTGGGAGAGTATTTGGGCAGATTTTGGCCAATCCAAATGGCTTGAAGGTGTGCATAAGGTGGGAGAGGTGGGGGCCTTTTATAAGTGGAGAGGAGGGGCACTTTTGGAAAGTAATGAAATGTGATTCTATTATACAATGCTTTTCGGATTCTAAAGGTACTACACTTGTATAATTCGAGGCTAAGGTGATAAGGGTTCGAAATATCCTCATCCAATAGGCTTTGGACAAGTGTAAGCCTTGGATTTTACATTATCTTCTCATTTTATTTAAATCGTTAAATAATGAGGTCATCACTGCATCACCATGATGTCATAAATAATTTAATTTATTTAATGTCTAAAAATTATAAAAAATTACTATGATGTAGGAAATATTTTTATCTTTCTAATGAATATTTATAAACAAAATTTGGACTTGTGTAACCCCACTTAAAAACTATTTTAGTAAAACAACTCATGTTTGTGTCAATTTAATTTTAACATTAAATAAATATATATTAATGTCATTTTCCAACCAAAGTGGCTACATGGGGTCCCCAAGTTGACCCATGGGTTGTATTGGTCGGCCATGACTCATCCAATAGGAGTATGACAAGTGTCAAGCTCATATCATATTATTAAAACATTGTTTTTACCTTAAACTACACTAATTACCTCTAATCGCGATTAAGAACTTAAAAGTTACTATTCACCAAAAATTATTTTAATCTCATTGAACCACATTTTACTTCTTAATGACAACCATGTATGTTAGATTTTTGAAAATCAAATCACAGAATTGGTAATATTTCATTTTAACGAAAAATCAGTTTTTAACAACCACTTAGTGGTTTCACTATTCATCAAAAATTGAAGTTTTTCAGAATAAGGCCAAAATTTCACCCTAAGCTATAATTGATATTCCGAATTCAAAAATGATGTCTATTTTAAAAAATTCCAAACATATAAGTTGCATTAATTAATTTTATAATTAATTCCCGCTGTTACAACAAATAGCGTGTTTTTAAGAAACAATTTATATTAAAAGATTGGCAATTGTTTATGTCCAATTCCAATGTTAAATTAATTCTAATGACCACCATTGGATAAAATGGTAAAAAAATATTATAAATATACTTTAAAACCACTAAATAGTATAATTTACCACTATAGATTATTTTGATTAAAAAAGTTGTTTTTAAGTATTTTTCACTATTCATAAAAAATTAGAAGTTCTTAGAAAAATACCAATAATTCAACATATGCTAATTTCGATATTCCGAATCCAAAAATGAAGTCCATTTTGAAATATAAAATTTCTATAATTTTAAAAAGTGGTTATTACTATTCATAACGGCTACTTTTATTAGTCGCGGTGTTTTAGAACTCGAAGTTGCGTACAATGCAAGTCATTGCATTATTGAATGAGAAGCGTATCATGGAAGATCGGGGTGTTACATTCTCCCCTCCTTCAATAAATTGCGTCCTCGCAATTTGGAATTTTTTTCTTTGAAAATAAAAGGTTGAAAAGAGAAAATACCTTTGTGGAAAACCCACATCGGAAATAAGATTAATAAAATTTATCCTTAATAAGAGGGAAATGGAAATAAGAAAGTCACCACCAAATTATGATCTCGATAAGGAGAACATTGGTGGAAATTAGAGACATATAATTGGAGGAAAAACGTAAATATTTGTAGGGAGTGATTGAGGTCATCAATCACAATCAACTGTCAAATTGAGGGCCTCAAAGCCTTCAATCTATGTTGATTTAAAATATCATCAGTTCAACAAGACATAAGGTATTAGGATGACACATTTTTTTGTTTTAAAATCCCTTTACTAAAGTTTAAGAATTAATTTATTCATTGAATAAGAGATAGGTATATATATTTTTATGCTTGACAATTAGAGTTTCAACCTTCAACTCATCTTTCACTCAAAAAGATAATAGAAATCAAAAATATTATAATTATCCTAATTGTATAAGGTTCCAAATGTTAACAAATACCATTTAGATTAGTAAAATTATTTTGTAATAACTGGGGACTTCCTGTAGGCTAGTGGTAGGAAATAAAGGCCTGTCGCACTATGATTGTGGGTTCGATTCCTGCAACTTTGTCCGACGCGACGGGTTATGCCCCACCCTGTAGGTTGTCCTTTTACTAAAACTATAGTATTATAATATTCCAAAAATAATCTTCATAAATGATTTAACCTTAAACAATACTATCCATATTTCAACTTAATCCATTCAAACCTTAATAGTTATCCAAAATACCTCCATCCAGACTTTCTCTAAAAGGTCTCTAAATTCCAAAATCAATTGTAACATCAGATTCCCCAAACAAAGAAAAGTTTCTCTTATTGTCACATACTAAAAATATGATTACCTTAATCATATTACCTTGATCAAAAAGTACTGCAATATAATCCTTATATATATATATATCACATTATTCTAATAACCATAATATAATTCATGAGTCCAAAAGCACCAATACATTATTATTCCGCTTCAACTGTAGTCACAACAAAAGATTGTCCTTGATCCCTTGGCCTTTTCTGAGGTAATTTTCCTTGACTCTTAGGACATTCATTTGCATAATGCCCCATTTCCCTACAATTGTAGCATTTAACTTTGACAGCCTCTTTCTTTCCCTTGCAATCACGAGCCTGGTGACCCTTTTCTCCACATTTATAACAAACTCTGATTCCTTTTAGGCACATACCAGGGTGATTCTTCCCACAATTATCACATAATGGAAAATCCTTCTTTCCCTTTTCCCCTTTATCTGTCTCTTGTTCCCCCGTTCTCTTCTTCTCTTGCTTTACTTTGTTGTCATAAGACCTAGAGAATTCCTTTTCTGTCTTGATAGCACACGAGACAATATCTTCGTATGATGAGAAGGATTGTGATACTAAAGCTCGACGGAGAAATGGTTTCAACCCATCAAAGAAACGATCAGTCTTACTTCTTGGGTTACGTATGTAATCTGCAGCATACCTTGCTAACAATGTAAAGTTAGCCTCATACTTTGCGACATTCTCATCCTCCTTCTGCCTCAGACTCAGAAATTGCCTTTCCATATCCGCTCGATGGTCTCAAGGAAAGTATTTTTCTAAGAAAAGATCTTTGAACTCCTGCCATTCCATGTTTGTTAATTCATCATCTTCCTTTGTGTTTTGAATTAGTGACCACCATTGATCGGCATCTCCAGTGAGGCGGTAAACTGCCATAACAACATTCTCCCTTTCACTACTCCCCAAGGCATGGAATATTTTCTCTAAGGAATTTATCCATTACTCAGCTACTATGGGATTTGTACTCCCATTGAAGGTTGGCGGTTGTTGCCTCATGAAACGGTCTAGCATTGATCCTCCACGTTGCGGATCATGGTGCTCCATACGAGTAAGGTTGTTATTCATAACCTGCGTGAGTTGTCCCAGTATGGTGATTAGCTGATCGGCACCGGTTGCATCACCAGCCCCACTATAATTATCTTGAGCAGGGGGGCAATCCCTACATGGAGTGCGTGCATTTATATGGTTTCTATTTCTTCACTAGGCCCCATTTCTAAACAATGGCATAAACTAGATCAGTTTATGAATCAAAATACATAATCCCATACTTATAAAACACTTAACATAAATTGAACTATTTATGGATATAATCCATAATCATAAAAAGAAATGTTTTCTTTGAGGAAGTATATACTCATAACCCTTCATAGTGGTTTCTAAATAAAATGAGAATTATCCTAATCATATCCCCCGGGAGTGTCGTAACCAAGAGTGCAGCAAGGCCCGTTGTCGTGCACCAGTTCCCGTTCGAGTCTAGCTCAAAGCGGTGTTTTCAGGTTTTACCCCTAGGTACATCTGTGCCAGAGCCGCCTCTACTTGCTCGTATCCAAACAGGGATGTATTGCTCAGAAATATCATAACATCTCTATAATACCAAAATTCTAGGAAGTTCTTCTATACTAATCCTCAAAGTCTATCTTCGGGCTATGTGCTCTAATCAGAGTTTATCTAAATCTAGCTTCCAAGGTTAGTACTAAACTACCTCTGATACCAACTGTAATGCCCCGACCCCAGCTACCCAGAGTCGGTGCATTACTTCGTAACATTGGCATGATCACAAAAGATCAAGTCTCGAAAGACCGATTAGTTTAGTAGCCTTGGAAACACTAGATACATTCGTAAACGTTACATTACATCACAAAGTGAAAAACTATAATAACATAGTCTCCATAGTCCACACTTCTATCCTCTTCGGACTATCCCTGTAGGTCATTCATAAAATACTTCTTCACATCCTGGAAAATATTAAAACATTGAAAGGGGTGAGCTCAGATGCTCAGTAAGGATAAAAATATAGCGGAAGCTTTTATCAATGAACATAAACATTTAAGGCAATGTATAACTAAAACAAAAGACTTTTAAACTTGAACTTCAACATAATATGGCAAAAGTAAAATGAGATAATGCCATTCACTTCTTCACATGGATATTCTACTGGTCGAATAATCACATGCAATATTAATAACCACTTTCATAATGAGGGAATGTATAATGCCAGACATTCTGAAACACTTTGTCAAGGCCTCGGCCAAGACGTCTAAAATGATTAAGGCCTCAGCCAAAACCATAAATCAAATTGGGAAAGGGCCTCGGCCAATTCCACGTCTAGTTGTCTCATGAGACCTACCGATGCATCGAGGAGCTATAGCGGGCTCCACCCGTCACTTATTAAGTCCAATACATTCCTCATATGAATAGGTTTAAACATATCATAAACCATAACATAATCGTATCACATAAAACATGCATAAAGTAAACATAACATTTCCACATTTCAATCACAAGATATCAATACAACATATTGATATAATAAAAATGCTTTCAAAACCATTTTCAATACAAAAATAAAAGAAATTTAAAACTTTGTATGTATTTTTCATTAAAAAAAATGATGGCCTGTAGAGGAAGCCGAAACTCAAATAATGGTCACGGCGGCGGAGAAGTTGTTGTCACCGCATACGTACGACAAAAACATTCCCTTTTGTCATTTAGTAAATGCTTCGTATAAAAAAGATTCCTTTTGAATATATGTAAAAGTCAAAGGGGTTTATACACCATATAAAAGAAAGTTGTGTATAAAACCAAATATGTCTCAATGAAAGGAGATTGAGACGAAGTCCCATACAAAGATCATTTTTAAAATAAAATAGATATACTATGTGTATTCACTATAAGTACACATAAATAAATTACAAATACAAGATATGACATAATAATATAATGACATAATTTGAAAGTAGGAGATTAACCCAAAGAATGGAAATTGGGTTAAGAAATTCCCTTACCTCGTGTCTGACTTGACTCAACCATTTTTTAACCTCCTGAATAATAAACTAGAGTTAATATATACCTTATTAAGAACCATTTTCAATTTCATTATCCTTATTATATCACTTATTACAATGATATGAACATTATGTAATTATTTAAGTTAATAGTCGTTTTGTCGATCTTTGGTACTTGAGTCAACAATAAACTTCTTATAATTACAAGTTGTTTATGTGGTAGAATATCCATTATCTCCAGAATTATATTCATGATTTAGATGTCATATATATCTTATATATCCAGTATATACATTCATTTATAATATTACGTAACATTTAGAGGTAAGAAATGAAATGCACCGTTCATGGAGACGGTAAGCCGTACGTACGCATGAACGCTACTTTCATTTCAATTTCATATTTAATGGAACGAAATAATAATGATATAAATGTATAATATAATTGTAGTATAACATAGTGTATAATACCATTTACTCCATCCTTTATACATCCCACATATGGCATTAACGATTCAAATCACTTTGAGGGGGTGGTAGTCCGCACTTCCTAAAATGAAATTATCGCGTTTTACCCATAATGGAAATCATAAAGTATGCCATAAATGAGAAATACAGAAGCATAAGTAAAATATAAACATATTATATATCATATATAAAAATAGTTACATCTTAATGGCCACCTTTGAAGGTGTTATATGAGTGTTGAACAATCATCGTTTCGTGAGGCAGAAATTCGCCATCCACAGAAACCATATGTTCTTTAACCATTAGATGTAGGTGTGTGTAAGTGTAGCTTGAATCCATCTTATAACAACATCCTAGTATATTGAGGATACTGGTGTTGTTACAAAAGAAATGAATAAAAAGAGTTTAGGGGGTTGGAGAAGAAAAATAAAACAAAACAACATTAGAGAAGACATTACCTCAAAATCGGGTAAGTCTTTTTGATTTGAGCCAAAGGCTTCATTGGGAAGAGTTCTGCCCAAAGTGAGGCTTCTAGGAGTAAGAGGGGGAAGTTGGGAGAGTATTTGGGCAGAGTTTGGCCGAGCCAAATGGCTTGAAGGTGTGAATAAGGTGGGAGATGTGGGGGCCTTTTATAAGTGGAGTGGAGGGGCACTTTTGGAAATTAATGAAATGTGATTCTATTATACAATGCTTTTCGGATTCTAAAGGTCCCACACTTGTATAATTCGAGGCTAAGGTGATAAGGGTTCGAAATATCCTCATCCAATAGGCTTTGGACAAGTTTAAGCCTTGGATTTTACATTATCTTCTCATTTTATTTAAATCGTTAAATAATGAGGTCATCGCTGCATCACCATGATGTCATAAATAATTTAATTTATTTAATGTCTAAAAATTATATAAAAAATACTATGATGTCTTAAATCTTTTTATCTTTCTAATGAATATTTATAAACAAAATTTGGACTTGTGTAACCCCACTTAAAAACTATTTTAGTAAAACAACTCATGTTTGTGTCAATTTAATTTTAACATTAAATAAATATATATTAATGTCATTTTCCAACCAAAGTGGATCCATGGGGTCCCCAAGTTGACCCATGGGTTGTCTTGGTCGGCCATGACTCATCCAATAGGAGTATGACAAGTTTCAAGCTCATATCATATTATTAAAACATTGTTTTTACCTTAAACTACACTAATTACCTCTAATCGCGATTAAGAACTTAAAAGTTACTATTCACCAAAAATTATTTTAATCTCATTGAACCACATTTTACTTCTTAATGACAAACATGTATGTCGGATTTTTGAAAATCAAATCACAGAAGTGGTAATATTTCAGTTTAACGAAAAATCAGTTTTTAACAACCACTTAGTGGTTTCACTATTCATCAAAAATTGAAGTTTTTCAGAATAAGGCCAAAATTTCTCCCTAATATATAATTGATTTTCCGAATTCAAAAATGATGTCTATTTTACAAAATTCCAAACATATAAGTTTCATTAATTAATTTTATAATTAATTCCCGCTGTTACAACAAATAGCGTGTTTTTAAGAAACAATTTATATCAAAAGATTGGCAATTGTTTATGTCCAATTCCAATGTTAAATTATTTCTAATGACCACCATTGGATAAAATGGTAAAAATATATTCTAATTATACTTTAAAACCACTAAATAGTATAATTTACCACTATAGATTATTTTGATTAAAAAAGTTGTTTTTAAGTATTTTTCACTATTCATAAAAAATTAGAAGTTCTTAGAAAAATACCAAAAATTCAACATAGGCTAATTTCGATATTCCGAATCCAAAAATGAAGTCCATTTTGAAATATAAAATTTCTATAATTTTAAAAAGTGGTTATTACTATTCATAATGGCTACTTTTATTAGTCGCGGTGTTTTAGAACTCGAAGTTGCGTACAATGCAAGTCATTGCATTATTGAATGAGAAGCGTATCATGGAAGCTCAGGGTGTTACATTCTAGATGGATGAATTAGAGTAGGACATAGAAGAAGAAAATGGAGCTCCAGATGTCTCCTAACCTCTGTAAAATTTAAGACCAAATTGAGTTTTGGATTTCGAGATATTATTGAAATGGTGGGCTGTTTTTCTGGGCCGCGGAATCTGGCCCAGAATTTTATCTTCAAATTGGGATGCCTTAATAGCCACCATAGAGGTCGAATTAGCACTGGATCCAGAATAATTATTTCTTCCTATATATTTCTTCTAGCATCCCATGAATTATGGGCTTCATTGGGCCTGTATTTTTGTCCCCACATTCTCATCAGTGGGATGGTGTCAAATATGCCTTCACCGGAATTGTTTGCATGAAATCCCATTTTGGTGGTCTTCCAATGTGAATATTACAACACTCCACAAGTATAAAATGTTACCAATATAATGAGAAACTTGAAAATTAAATATGAAAATAAAATCAAGATCATTGGTTACTTTAAATGATGTTAGAAAATGTACAATATAATAGTGCATTTTAAAAAGGAATTACAATCATAATGTGAAATGATGTTCAAAGTGTTAAATACACTAAAATAGTGTTTATGAATAATAAAGTACATGAATATTATATATATTAAAAATGAATATTAGCCTCATTCAGTGGATAATCACACCCCCAACTTGAGTTTTTCTAGTCCTGAGAAAAATATATCTCAAAAATGTGAAATTCGAATTCCCTTTTCCAAAAACATTTTAATAAACAATGTTCACAAAAATCCCTTATATCAAAAAACTGTGAAACCCATCAAAATATTTTAATACAAGATATTTTCATAAGAAAATCCCAATCCCAAGCCTATTACTTTGTTCAAATTTATCTCCATATTTCATCCAATATCAATTAAGTATGAGGATGTGTTGTGTATCACAATAGACATGGGGGTTCATCTTTATTCATGGGGGGAATGAAGAAAGTGCTAGGTGGAATCACATTTCCACATTAAGATGAGTATTCAATTTTTTTGTATTTCTTTGTATTTTTTTTGGAATTTTTCTATGGTAATTGAAATTGCGCTCAAGAGAGTCAACCCCTTTAGCGAGACTTTGTCAATGACTCCCAAGCTCAAAGACCTTAGGGTACCAAGTGAAACCCACATACTCAGGCATCATATCGAGTTAACTTAGTAAAAAAAAAGTCAAATTACTAGAAATAGATATAAAATTACAAACTCTGGGCCAGACAACTTTGGAGTCACAATCCCCAAGTGTTGAAAGCCACGCATTATGTCATTTAATTGCTCTACACGCAAATTTATTATTATTTATTATTTTTTTATTGAATACTCATTTTGAAACTAAAATGGTCACCAAACCTATTCTATTTATTTGGGGGACCCCATGAACTCAAAATAATACCCCACTATCCAAAGGACGTTTGTTGTGATCTCTTTTTTTTCTATTTGGATGAAAATATAAACGATGAAATTTCACATTGGACAACCACACTTTTCAAAATCTATGCTCATAAAATTATAAATGGATTAAAATTAGAATCAGGGCAAGTTAAATTATTTGATATTCAGTTAAAAAGTTTTCAATGTGTATTATCATGTTCAAAGTTAAAGGAATTTTCCCTTATATTTACACACTTTTTTTCAAATCAATTTTTTTCACAGAAAAGCAATTTTTTTTACACAAAAATAATTTTTTTCATTTCATCTCCCCCCAACCTAAAATAAAACTATCCCTAGTTTTTGAAGAAAAGAAAATTTATAAGGGGTAGAGGTAGATAATGGGAGTTCAAAAAGGAAATTGAAAATGATGATCATGGAATGAAGTCACCTGGTTGTTGAAGATGAAGTTTGTGCTACTCTAATTTAGTCCTTCGATATCCATGTTACTCGTAGAGTTCCCTAGTGAAAAAAAAATAAACAAAACAAAACAATATATATATATATATATATATATTTATAATAATAAAAAGTAAAATATAAGTATATATATATATAAATTATCGAATAAAGAAGTACAATAAGCCATAGGTCAGTGGTAAGCATGCGCCCCTGTCTCCCTTCAGTCCTGAGTTCGAGTCCCCGCGGCTTCACCGGTTGTGATGGGGTTTTCCCCACGACCTGTGATGTGTCCTTTTTAATTTTTTTAATTTTTTTTTAATTTTTTTAATTTTTATTTTAACCTACAAACACATAAAAAATAAAAATGAACTGATGATACATTGTATTCTTTTTAAATTTATGGTTAAGGTATTACTCAAGGATTACACCACATGACATGGATGAATATGGTGCTCCCCTTTCATACCCATCCATACTCATAATAGAAGAACATGTCAATAGTATATATATATATATATATATTATTTTTAAATATAAAAATGATTCATTAATCCTACTTGAAAAATAATGATGATTCAAAAATATTGGAAACATGAAAACCAAGGGTTGCCTCTCGTGCAACGCTTTTGTTTATCGTTTTTAGCTCGACATGGATCCTAAATCAATCAAATTTATTCTGGTTTATAGGTTGGATCAGTGAACTCAACCCTTATTTCTTGTTTATTTAATGATTTAATGAATGGTTTTAACCTATAACCATTGACCTTGAAAATGTGACCACTTGTGGGATCCTGAATATCTACTACCCCATAGGGGTACACATGATGCCCTATGAAATGACCTAACCATCTAGACCTTAACTTTCCTAGGTGTGAATTAAGTTTTGAACTATACAAGAGAACGAATTTTCCCAGTTTAAAATGGTTAACTTTGATATTCCTGGATTGGTAGTATTCAACTCTAGCTTTATTGATCCTTGAATTATCATAAGCCTCCATCATAAGTTCCTCAACTTCATTGAGATCTAATTTCCTCTTTTTTTGGCCAATGAGAGGTCATAATTCATTCTCTTAATTTCCCAAAAATCCTTATGCTCAATTTCAAAAGGTAAATGGAATGCTTTTCCATAAACCAACCTATATGGTGACATTACTAGGATGGTTTTGTATGTTATATGATATGCCCAAAGGGCATCCAAGAGTTTCTTGGACCAATCATTCCTAGAGGGATTGACAGTTTTTTCATGAATTTGCTTAATATCCATATTTTCTAACTCATCTTGACCGTTGGTTTGAGAATGGTAGGTAGTGGAAACCTTGTGAGAAATCCCATAATTAGACATGAGTGAAGAGAATGGTCAGTTGCAGAAATGGGTTCCACAGTCACTAATGATAGCTCTAGAAATTCCAAATCTAGAAAATATATTCTCTTTCAGAAATCGAATCACAACTTGATGATATTTATACTTTGTGGGAATGTAATAAACCCATTTTGAGACATAATCAATAGCTAAGAGGATATAGAGATATCCCCTAGTGTTTGGGAAGGGTCCCATGAAATTAATTTCCCCAACAATCAAAGATTTTGATGACCAGAATGAGAGTGAGTGACATTTGATTTCTTTTTGTGATGGACCCTAATTGTTGACATGTAGGACATATTTGACAAAATGTGTAGAAGTCCCTTGAGAGGGTGGTCCAGAAGAGACCACACTGAAGAACCTTAGGAGAAGTTTTCTTAGCAGAAAATTGACCTCCACATGCCTCACTATGACAGAATTAAGGATGGAATCTTGTTAAGATTCTGGGACACACCTCATAATGACTTGGTTAGGGTATAACTTATAGAGTTATGGATCATCAAACACATAGTTCCTAACATCATAAAGGAATTTCCTTTCAGCTTTATTCACTTAGAATTTTTGAATGACTCCTGTAATTAAGAAGTTGGAAATGTTGGCATACCAAGGGCAGTCACTCACATAGTATAGGTGTTCATTAGGGAATGAATTAGACGCAAAAAGTTGATTTGTGTTATCTTTGAATTTCATCATAGAGGTGTGACCAGATTAAACTTTTTTAGCAACCTTTTTCCTTGATTGTGAGGTTAAATTCTTGTAAGAGAAGAACCCACCTAATCAGTCTAGCCTTGGAATCTTGTTTTTTGAAGAGGTATTTCAGTGCAGAAAGGTCAGTGAACACAGTGATGGGGGATCCTAAGAGGTATGACCTAAACTTATCTAAGGCAAACACAATATCAAGTAACTCATTTTAAGTGGTGGTGTAGTTAATTTTTTCATCATTTAAGGATTTTCTTGCATAAGCAATGACATAAGGAGTTTTATCACAACATTTTCCAAACACAACTCCTACAACAAAGTCACTAGAATCACACATAAGTTCAAAAGGAAGGTTCCAATTTGGAGATTTCATAATGGGAGGAGAGTTTAGAGAGGATTTGAGGATTGAGAATGAAACCTCATATCTTTCTATCCAAACAAATGGATCATCCTTTACTAGGAGAGCACAAAGGGGAAGGGATATTGAACTAAAGTCCTTGATGAATTTTCTATAGAAACCATCATTCCCTAAGAAAGACCTCACTATATTAATAGTTCTGGGTGATGGAAGGTAAAAAATGATGTCAACCTTTTCTTTATCAACTTCAATACCCCTACCCGAGACTATATGTCCAAGGACAAATCCCTGTTTAACCATAAAATGGCATTTTTCCCAGTTTAGCTTTATATTTATTTCTTCACATCTGGACAAAACTTTTCTCACATTCCTAAGACATCCCTCAAATTTTTCCTGAAATATAGAGAAGTCATCCATGAAGACCTCAAGAAAATCCCCTACCATGTCTGAGAATATTACCATCATGCACCGCTGGAAGGTTCTAGGGTCATTGCATAACCCGAAGGGAATTCATTTGAAATAAAATTTTCTGAATGGATAAGTGAATGTAGTCTTCCCTTGATCCTCTAGGGAGACCTCAATCTGATTGTACCCTGAGTACCCATCTAAGAAATAATAGAACTCATGAACTTGCACTCTCTCAAGGTCTTGGTCAATGAATGGTAATGGGAAATGATCCTTCTTAGTGAATGAGTTTAACTTCCTATAGTCGATGCAGACTCTCCAACCACTAATCGACCTAGTTGGAAGAATCTATCCATTCTTATTTGTTGTAACAGTGATTCCTTCCTTCTTGGAAACCACTTGGATTGGTCTCACACACTCACTCTCATCTATAGGATAGATGATAACAACTTTTAACAATTTCAGAAGTTCTTTTCTCACTACTTCCATGAGATTAGGATTGAGTCACCATTGAGGTTGACGACATGGATTTGAATCAAATTCTAGAACAATCCTATGAATCCCAATTAGTGGGCTAATCCCAGGAATGTCAGACAGGGTCCAACCAATTAATTTATTATGTTTCCTAAGGACATCTAGAAGCATTCTCTCATGATTGGATTCAAGATAAGAATAAATGACAATAGGATGTTTTCCATTTTCTCCTAGGAAGGCATACTTAAGTGCAGAAAGAATTTGTTTCAATTCAAGATCAGGTTGGTTTAGAATTTCAGCAGAATATTGGAACATTCGATCAAGATAGATTTTGTTTCTTAAGTTTCAGATAGGATTGATTACTGACATGTAGAAGTTTCATCTACTAGATTAGATTGATCATATTTAGGGAAGTAAGTTGGAGTGGTCTCCATGAAAGTTGTTTCCTAAAAGGTTTCACTGATGGTTGGAACTAAGACTTCATCGTAAGAGTAATTTGAAAATGATTCAAGCCAAGTACATACACTTCCTTCACGTGAACAAATGAAATCAATCTCATCCTGACTTAAACATCCATAAAATATTCATTTATTTTCTATGGATTCATTATCAATTCTTCCTATCATGTTTACATCATGAATGTCCTCGTCATCCCCTATCTGTGAGCTTGGATTATAGATGTTCAAGACTCAACTCATGTTTCCAAAGGTGATAGTCATGTTCCCATTTCAAACTCAAATAATAGAGTTGATTGTTTCAAGGATAGGATGAACAAGGATGATCGGGGTTTGTTATTTATTTCCTATGTTTGGATGGTTGTCAATAACAATGAAGTCAGTAGGGTAAATGAAGTTTTCAACCTTTACCAGAACATCCTCTAAAATCCTCTTTGGAACCCTAATGCTATGATTGGAGGGTTGAAGTGTGGAAGATGTGGGTTGGAGCTCTTCTAAGCCTAACTGGCAGTACACAACATAGGGAATGAGATTGACACTAGAACCTAGGTCACACAAGGGCTTGACAACATTTCTCTCTCCTAGTTCAACATTGATGTAAGGGAAACCCAGGTCTTTCAACTTAGGAGGAATGGTCCCTTGAATGGTGGTACTCACATTAGAAGCTAAAAGGACTTGGTTTTTATATGAAAATTTTCTTTTAAAAGTGCATAAGTCTTTAAGGTAATTTAAGTAAGAAGTCATGGTTTGGATTTCATCGAGAAGGGTAATGTTCAACTTGACTTGTAAGAAGATTTCCCTCAATGTTTCATTCAATTTAGGCTTGGTTTCCCCCCTCATGCATTGAGAAAATGGTGCATGTTGTGGGGTTGTTTTTTGAAGAGTTTTTTCTTTCACATTGTTATCAGTTTCCTCAGTTTGATCTTGTTGTTCATTTGAATTTTAATTAGAGTTTAAAGCTTCACATGGATTCTGACTTATTTTTTCAGGTTTCTCAATTGATTTCCCACTTCTTAAATGAGTCACAAGCTTTATTTGTTCATGAGTTGTTTGAGTACAACTTGACTCTCCCCTTGAAGTTGAGGATGGTACCGCCTAAGTAGGCATGGGTGCCTTTCTAGTTCTAATGGTTTGAAGTTCTTGTTTTAGGGAAGAGACTTCTGAGTTCATCCTTTCCATTTGTTTTCACAGTTGTTCTAGTAGGCTTTATGGAACAGTTTGGGCTGGTGCTTGAGATGATTGGTTTATCCCTAGGGGATATTTTGGAGGTGGGATGGTCTGCTGAAAATAGACCAGTGGCTATTGGTATTTGATAGGTTGGTTTTGGAACTGGGTATGGGTTTGGTAGTTCTGATGGGGGTAAGGATATTGTCCTTGTGGTTGTCTAGGTGGTTGGTTATCTTTCCAGCGGATGCCTGGGTGGTCATTATACCTTGGGTTGAAGTGGTTTTGATATTGAGGATTTTGAAAGTTCAAAGAATTTACTTCTGTTGTGGGCCCTCCTAAATGAACATCCTTGATGGATATAATGGTTGGGTAGTTTTTTGTCTTATAGTCAAGTTTGTCACAAATTGTGAAAACAGGGTCAACCATTTGGATTTCATAGACTTTCCTAAGGTCTATCTCTTCAACCTTGCTAGAGAGTGCTGGGAGTTTAGCCCTAAGTATTTCCTATTATCTAAGTGTATGAATTCTAGTATTTATTTGTGGTTTTTTAGAATATGTTTAAGTTCCCCATGTTTGGTTTTGTTCAGAAAGGCTTTCCAGATACTCATAAGCATAGTTTGAGGCTTTGTTTTTAAAATTTCCATTACACATCATGTCAATGAATTTTTTGTTCCCCGGACCCAACCCTTCATATAAAATTCTCACTTGTTCAGGTATACAAAAACAATGATATAGAACCATGTTTAGAGTGTCTTTGAACCTCTCCCATGTTTCTTATAATGACTATCCCTCTATTTTCAAAAAAGTTTTGGATGCTCCTTTTAAGTGAAATTGTTTTGTGGCGTGGAAAGTATTTTTTTATAGAATTATCTTTGTAGTTGGTACCAAGAGTTGATGGATGATGGTCTCAAAATTTTTACCCAATTTTTAGCAATATCCTTTAATGAAAAAGTAAATAGACTCGTCTTAGCTGATTCTAGTTGATGTGGGTGACACATGGTTTCTACAATGTCAATGAACTCTTTAACGTGAAGGTAGGGAATCTCATACTCTGTTCCATGGGATGCGAAAGGGTGATTTAAGACATGGGGTTTAAAGATGTAGTTGGAATATCCTATATATTTATGTCTAATGCATGAGGGGGCATTGGTCCAAGTAGGTTTGAGGTAGTCATTCATGTTTTGATCAACTGCATTCCCTAAGTTTGGGGCTTCCTCATTTGATTTCCATTTTGGTTCCCACCTGGGTTTATGAGTTAGTTTCTTTGAAGACCTTCCATTTAAATGGGATCAATTTTTGACTTGAGGGTATTAGTAAGATTAGGATATAATGTAAAGAGTTCCCTTGGTGTACTTGAATCCCCAACACTAGGACTATCCACACTAACTAGACGGTTTGATTGATCACAGGTGTAGGCGGACATGCGCTAAAAGAAAAAAAACGAGAAAGGGAAAAGATAAGAGAATTTGGATGAGAATATAAGAAATGGGGGAGAATAGAATATGTGTTTAGATGACTTACTTGGGTCCCTGGAAACGGCGCCAAAATTTGGTCTCGCCCAAATTTACCCAAGTTTTTATGGTTAAGTGGTCGCTTGTAGTGTAGCTTGGGTTGTCGAATCCTCAGAGACCTAAGAAGTAACCTACAGACACGTACATTCTATGGACTATTTTTCTAAATTAAGTGGACAACTTTGGGATGATTTTAGATGAGTTTAAGTGAACACTAAATGTATTAAGTGAATTAAAATTATGAGAAGGGTTGATCCAAGGTTATTACATGGGGTGGATTGGATGCATTCTTTCCTTAATATTTCAATTTCATATATTTGAGGTGGGTTCATTTAAGGAGATAAAAAAAATCATCAGTTACTGGTTTAATGTCTAATGAACCTAATAATAATCACTTATAAAATTGAAGGATCAAAGTTTTGAGAACTCCAACGTAAAGTTTTGTATTAGCACTTGAAGTGTGTGACCTTAAATTCAATAAGGATGAAGAGGTTTTAAAATCATCAAATAAAAATCTCAGTTAAAAGAAGTGATTAGCCATTAATTGAGTGAGAAATAACATACAATCCAACCCCTTTATACTCCCTTGGATCAACCCATAAGTGGGTTATCCCTCCATTGATCCTATGGTTTCAATGGAAGTGGGAAGTAGACTCATGATGGAGGAATTGGAGAAGTAAAAAAACAATGAAATGACGATCACTCCACCGTTGTGTGATAATATCAAAAGGGTTGGTGTGAAAAAGTTCAAAATATGAACCAAAATTATCAAATTGATATTAATAAAAATAGAAAAAGAAGATATAAAGAACTTATATTAAGAAACTAAAGTTAATTTATCAACTTACATGTGAAAGACAAACTTGAGACAACAAAATCGCAGCATAACATTACAATGAAAGGAAGCTCAAAAGATGATAAACTCCTCCACCACCACTACCTTAAATAGAAATTTTGGGAGCCTTGGGTCAATACTCCAAAAATAAAAATCATCCCACTTGATTATGGTTGGCCTAGGGTGGTGGAAAGTAAGGGAGAGTGGACTTCTTTATCCTTGTCTCGGAGTGGAAGCCAGCTTGCATCCACCGAATAGATGCATCTAAATTCCCTTCGAGATGGATGAATTAGATTGAGAAATAGAAGAAGAAAATGGATATGTAGATGTATCCTAACATCCTGTAAAAGTTCATCCGAAATTGAATTTATCTTTTCTAGATTTTATTAAAATGGTTGGATATTTGTTTGGGCTGCAGAATCTGGCCCAGAATTTTATCTCCAAATTGGGCCGCCTTAATAACCACCATGGAGGCCAAATTAGAACTGGATACAGATGAATGATTTGTTACTATATATTTCTTCTATCATAATATAAAATTGGGCTTTATTGGGCCTGTATTTTGGGCCCCACAGTCTCATCAGTGGGCTGGTGTCCAATCTGCCTTCTCTAGAATTGTTTGCATGAAATACCATTTTGATGGTATTCCAATGTGAATATTACAACACTACACAAGTATGAATTGTCCCCAATATAATTAGAAACCTGAAAATTTAATATTAAAATAAAATAAATATCATTGGGTACTTTAAATGATGTTAAAAAATGTACCATATAATAGTGCATTTTAAGGAGGAATTACAATCATAATGTGAAATGATGTTCAAAGTTTTAAATGCACTAAAATGATGTTTATGAATAATAAAGAACATGAATATTATATATATTAAAAACTAATATTAGCCTCTTTAAGTGGATAATCACTCATTAATCATTCTCAGCCTATGTACCGCATCTATTGGTACTACGAGTATTATTTTCTGCTTAACGGGTGGAGGTATGAATAGAAAACCACCAGGAGCAACTATCTTCTAAACATGTCCCTAAATCAAAGCCTTTTCACTGAGGGGAACTTTGTCATTATTTTTCTATTGAATACTATATTTAAATCATTATATAGGTATCCTAAAATAGACAAGATGTACCATGATCAATGAGTATGTTGGTGGAGATGACACAAGAAATACATAAAAAAATCCATTCCTATATGATGAATGTACGAATGTTTTCCCTGTAAACAATGCCTACATGTATTGAGTTAAAAGAAAGGTGATCAATGTCTTGGTGTATGGATACAACTGCCGTCACACAAACACTAGAGTCCCTAGACCAAAATCCAAAGTTGAAACACTTAACACCATTTCTATAAAACCCAATCCAATATCACTGATAGACAAAACTCCAAACTCTAGTCATAAGATGAAACACTCATTTTATACTACTCTTTCATGACCTGAACCACTGATGCCTACCTAAATTGTGATAATATGATTGTGAATACCCCATATCTACCTCCAATAGGCTAGGGGCTGGTGAATAGCACTGAGTAGGCATACCACTCACATGGGAGACCTTATAATATGATACGTATATGCACACACACATCTCCAAGCCCATATAGTGCTGAAATGTAAACTAAAACTGATACCAAATTGATGCATACATCTAAATCCAACAATTAGAGTATAAATAAATATTGATAAGCAAGAAGGGCCAAATACAATCCCACCAAAAAATGTAAAGAAGTCCAACATGAAAGTAAGAGGGTACTATAGTAAAATGTGACTCATGGAATGAACCACAATTTGTCTAGACAAAATATAATCTCTATATACTCTTGGGGCACTGAGAACCCCATTAAACATTCAATTTTATGCATAAGACATGAAATATGTAAGAAGATCCCATGTAGGGGTGAGTATAACAATACCCAACAGGACACCCCAAAATCACTAAGCATAAAGCATTAAGAGTAGTCAACTCATCGTAGTATATGTCAATCATGACATGATACATACAATAAAACATATAGATACACTCATAGTATACACTCAATCTCAAGGTAAGTTCACAACCACATTTCCAACCTAAGATTCTACTTGAGTTTCCATAACCACACTCACCCCAAAGAACTCACTCCATGAGTTAGATAGTACTGATGGTGTCCATCTGAGATGTCATGTTCATTAGGTCTCTACATAAGGAATTACACACTTGAAGTTTTAATAGATCGATACAAATATTGGGATCACACTGAGTCCATGGGGTAATACCAACTAACCTAATCTATATTAACCCTCTAAATAGAGGATAGATGCCCATGTATAGTTGGCCCTGCCAATTTTGAGAACCCCACATAAAGAAAAGGACGATAGCTAATCTCATCCCGACCTCTAGGAGATATTACTACAACTCTATATGAAACAAATCCCTTAGAGAGGATCACAATCCATTGTTCAAGATGTAATGTCATACTATACCCTCATAGGGATGGATTGAGGGAACTCAACCTTAAGGAAACTAGTCCACGATGAGGGGAAAAGGTCTCCACATCATCTTTGAGAAGTATACAATGTGTAATATTAGTAAATGGCGTACCCCTTTGGCACCAGGTCTACCCCTGTGTCATGGCCCATTCCCGTGTCTGTCCCTGTATACACCTGGCCATGTCCATTTACCTAGCCATATCTGTGGACCATACCAAGTTTGAGCAGAAGGATCAACCCACATACTCTGACCGTGTCATGTACCTGGCCATTTATATGTCTATGTATCCTTAAAGATACACACCAAGAATCTATTTTAGGGTCACATAGTGTGTGGAATGTTTGACATGGTGTGTGATACTTTTATTCTCCACAAAACCCTAATGCCATAACTAGGTCTCCACATGGTGTGTATTCTTGGATTACATGCTGTGTATGTCAAGATTTTCTAGAAACCATAGGTTTTCTTGGAATTTCATCTTCTACTCATCCAACCTTTGATCCAACCATAAATAACTATAGTAATCAAGTATCTAGTTTGGTTGATTCTTACCATCACCATTTGATTAAATTTGGAGATATGATTGGCATGGGAAACCATATGTCACATCTCCCATTCTCTCACATAAAAACCCACATGAAAAACTATGATTCGGCCTCAATACATTGTCATAGATCAAAATCGTATCCAATATGAACCCGGATCCATAGTATCAATCTGTTACAACAAGAAACACGTGCTCAATGATTGATTACTGTGTATTTTTCAAACCACCGAACAAAATGAATACTGATAATAAATGCATGAAGAATGGTGGAAGACGTTCACAAAACAACTACATGATGAATAGAACTTGGACAATGTTCATGTTGGTCGTGATTAGTTTCCATTGGAATGATGAATAAATAGATTCACATCAAATCAATAAAAGAGAATCCCCAAATTCCCAGAAAATAATACCATACCAGTAATACGATCAATCCATGAATCAATATGTTAGTTGATTGATTCATATTCATCATAGTATAATAAAAACAAGGATAAATCCACATAAAACATACATCGTACCTTGATATGTACTTATCACTAACGAATAATGAATCTACACCATTTTCATTGGCAAGATCCTTGATTTCTATTGGTACACCAATCATCAAAGATTAATCCATCAATATTCATCCATAGAATCTCCTCCACTAAATCTTCTATAAAATTATAAGGTTATGAGGCCAACCCTAAAATTTAGTTATAACTTGGTTTATATATAAGTTTATTAGGTCACTTCATCATAAATTAAAAATTTATTTATTTATTATTTACTCCCACGATAACTTTTTTCATAAAATCCCGGTACCAAAAAAAATTATGTCGCTCCTAGGGTAAATGACAAATTTTGAACTCAATGTATGTCTCATATTTTTTATTTGAAACTTTATTTAGGATTTATTCCAATTTTTCAGAAAATATATTCATTATTGATATTAATATATTTAATATTTTTCCAATATCAATTCTGGGCTCATCGAGCCTCAAAATATCATTTCTTACACTCACCTAAATCTTAAAATATTACTAGATATATTTCAAAGCTTTACATGAAAAATTGATACATTACACTAAATCATCTCCATGATATCTATTGGTATAATGAAAGACAAGAGAGGTATAAAATCTCCAAGTAACTCTTTATGTACGATATAGGAGGAGGAAAAGTTATACTTCATTTAGTTAATTATGATTTGATATATTGAGAATTTATAAATACTATGATTTAAAATTCCAAGGGAATTTTCAACAAACCTTGTACTTGCCTCACCTCCTCCACACTTTTAAAGTTTTATTGTGAATTTAAATATAAAAAATATAGAAAATACACTCCCAAATATCATCACTATGATTTTAAAAGTAGATAAAGACATGAATCAGGAGAATGTTTTTTCCTAATTGATAACTAGAAGAAAGGAAAGGAAAGGGAAAAATGTTAAAGAAAAATTATAAGTCCAAGAAACCTTCATACCAACCTTCCAAAAACAGAAAGATCCAAAAAGAAGCTAAGTAGGAGAATGCATTGTACTTTTTTTGTGGAAAGAAAGACCACTGGAAGAAATATGGATCGATAAAGAAGTGTAATATTGAAAATATTCCATTAGATGTATTTTTATGTTGTGTTTGTTGACAATTCTTGTGAATTAATGTCTATAACAACTCACAAGGTCAGGATGAACTCATAATGTGAATTCTAAATGTGTGTTGGAGTAATTTTAGAAAATTATGTAGTGAATTGGTTGAATTTCATATAGTACAAGTTTTTAAATTTTTTCCAAGTTCAAACTGTAAGGTACATCATGGATTCTATATGGTTACCCTATGATCGTACTATTGATTTTACTATGTAGGCATAGAGGTCATCCTATGAACATAAGGTTCATTTTATAGAATTGGAAAACATCATAACATTGATAATGAGACTTCTAAATGTTGATGAAACTTCTTATGGTTCATCGTAACATTCACTTGAATTCATAAGGTTGATTCCTGAATATCATAAAGTTGAATTATATCTTCATAAGTTTGATTTAGGAACATTATAAGGTTGATATAGGGTGTTTTTAAATTCCATTTTATTTGTGAAAATTTATATTCAAGACGAATCTCAAGTAAGAACTTTATAAGGTTCGTTTCCTTTGAGAAATATGGCAGTTATGAGGGATATCAAGGATAGATTTTGTAAGTTTTATTCCCATTGTATTTTTGTTGGGAATACCAATCAAGTAATTTTAAGAGTATTTTATTAATCATGAAAAATGGTTAACATCTTTTTCAACCACATTTGGAGAAAATGAAGAAAAAGATGAAGAAGAATTATGTTTTGAGTTTATTAGATATTTAAAATGAAGATGTTGTGATTTTAAATATGAGATACATGCATCTACATGAATGGGTGTTCCAAGTCTATAGTGTTATGATTCAAGCACCCTATCCTTTAGAAGGTAAATCCATTGATTAAATTATATACCTTGACTCAAATTTGGATAATATATTCTTATTAGATTTATGGAGTTTCCATATTTTGATTATAGAAATATTTATCACAAGAAATATTGATGAATAAAATATTAGAAGGACAAAATAATGAAGAATAAATCATATAGAATCTCTAGATAGATTCAGAGAAGTGCAATAGTCTTTCTATTTGAAGTAAAGTAATGATGAAAAGGGAATTGTAGGGATGTTTATTTTTCCATTACTAAAGAGGTTAAATTATAGAATCATGATGGAAAGGATAAGGAAGGATTCCATAAGGTGATATCATTGGAAGTTTAAGGAAACTATATTGAATTCTATATCATATCTGGTGTAGTTTCCATCCACTATTCACAGAGGGAGAATATAGTTACAAGTGGAGTGGTTTTTTATAGTTTTTAAGAAGTGCAGTTCATTGTTCGACCATTTAGTGAAGGTTGTAAAACTAGAGGGTTAGTGTGAAAACTCCTTATTATAAAATTAAAAGGCAGTGATATTAGTATTTCCTATGCATTGGATCATCGCCTTTAAATTTTCATTGAATTATCCTGGTTTGGGTAAACTAGGTAAAAATCATCTATGTCACTCCTTACTATTTTATTACTTTATATAAACTTTGAGGAAGAGAGAGGTGTTAATATTCAAAATGAGACAATATAATTGGAAATGGTATTTTAAATAATTTATAATACCATGTTTCACCCCCCTTAGGTTATTCACCTTATTTAGAAACAAAAAGTTGTATTAGAGAAAAGGTTCATAGTGGAGTTTTTTTTCTTTCTAAAACAATGGTAGAATTTTTAAATAATAAAGTAATTATAGTATTTTACATTAACAATTTATAGTAATGGAAAAACTATATGTAACACTACTTTTGATAATGGATCCAATATGGAATCTATGCTTGGAATATCTTCCAGTATGGATAGTTGATCCCCCATCTGACATGAATCATATGGATTTGGTTGTTGATTCCAATGTGATTAATGCATTAAGGGGAAACTTAGCTAACCCCATATATATGACAATGATGTCCTGTGAACCTTCTCATGCCACATGGGAAAATATTATTAAGATTTATGAAAGAAATTCCAAGGTATCAGAGGAAAAGTTGCAGGTACTATGGAATATGTATGAGGATTTAACGATGCACTCAAATGAAATTTTTGATTCATTATTTAATTGGGTGAAAATTTTAGTAGAGAACATTAATGGTATTGGTGAAAGACTTGAAAATATAATTTTTTTTGAAAAGGATAATGTGAATAATGAAACCATGTTTCAAATAAAATGTCTTGGTTCTCTTGGAAAATGACCCAAAAGAGGTAAAAATGGACAAAACTCAAAATAGCCTCATGGAATATGAGTATAAAAAAATCATAATGAGTCTGTGTCAAAAGAAAACTCTCAGGATGTCATGGTTGATAGTCATTACTCATAAATCTGAAGGGTTACAATGCATCACTCATTATTGGAGATTTGTAGAGAAGATGCTTGGGATGAAAATTTAGAAGCTCTAGATTGATAATGGGACAAAATTAATTTATAATCAAGTAAAGGGTTATCTCAAAAAACATAGGATATGACACCAAGTTTTTGCGGTAAAGACTCTTCAAAAAAATAGAGTTGTAGAGAGGGGAAAGAAAATTATAAAAAAATAGGTTAGAAAATTCTCATTTAAAATAATATCTCAGAGAAATATTAGAATGATATGTAGATTACATTAGTATACATATCCAATAGATATTTTTTAAGTCCAAATGATGATAAGACCATGTATGATATGTGGTATGAGAATAAGATGACACTTAAGTAATTTATTATTTTGAAAAGAAAGTGTTTTATCCTAAAAAAAGAAAGTAACCATAAGTTTAAAGCTCATGGGGATGAAGGTATTTTTCTTTATATTCCTCAAAAATCAATGTGAATAAATGGTACAATAAAATTCATTGAATTTTTTTGAAAGTAGATATATAAATTTTGTAAAAATGATTTTATTTCACAACAAAATAGTGAGGAAACAGAGGAACAAAAGTGGTGTTGAGATAATAAGAATTCGGGGGACTCATGGGGATGTATAAGACTCAAAAAGAGATAGTGAGAATACAGAAAAGTCTCAAAAATTAAGAGAAACTAAATAACTTAAATTAGTGATAACAATATAGTTGGTGACCGGACAACTCTGGTTCAAAATCGAAGGATGAGGGCTCAGTATCAAACCTATATTATATCTCAATTAGAGCCTGAATTTTTTGAAGAGGACACTAAGGATAAGAATCATGTCAAGGTTATGCATGAATATCTTTAATAAATATAAAATAATCACACATGAGAATTTATTCTGAGACTGAATGATAGGAAATTAATTAGAACCAAAAGAGTGTTATGAAATAAACTCAATGAAGATGGAATGGTGAAATGGAACAAAACACAAATAGTGTTCAAGGGGTATTCCCAAGTTGGGGAAATTTATTTTGAAGAGTAATTTAAACCCGTGGCCCAATTATATACTATATGATTGTTTTTTTGGCCATGGTTGTACAAAATAATTTTAAGGTGTATCAAATGGATTTTAAATCATCATTATTAAATAGAGTCCTTGAAGAGGAAATATAAATTGAGAAACTATATTGCTTTCTTGTGGATGAATGTGAGATAAAGGTGTGTTATTTGAAGAAGTAATTTTATGGCCAAAATCAAGCAACAAGGGCTTGGTACTCTGAGATAAACCAATATTTAAAGAAGTTTTATTTACAAAGAGGTGGAGTTGATCAAAACCTACATATAATAAAGAACAATGATCAAAGGAAATCAGTACTTATATATGTGGATGGTATAATTTGTGGAGGGTTATCTAATGAACAATACAAGAGGTTTTTAGATTTTATGAAATGAAAAATCAATATGTCCATGATTAGAGGTATATAAATTTTCATTATATAGGAGGTAATACAAGGAAAAAATGTCACATTTATTTCCCCAAAAAAATTCCAAGTGTTTATGGGTTTTGTAATAGTGGTTTTTAAGCTGATGAAAACTCTGGTGGCTTCCCAAAAGAAATTTTCAAGTGATGATGGTGGAAAAGAGGTCAATATCATTTAGTATAGGAAAATTATTAGAAATATCCTATACTTAACAACAACACAACTTGATATAGTGTTTTCCACATGACAATATGCATGCTACCAAAGATTTCCCAAATAAATCCAAAATCTATAAGTGAATAGGGGATGTATTTCATCAGAGATAAATGATTCATTGTATGAGGAACTTAGGAGAAACATAGAGATAACACCCAAAACAAAGATATCACACTTAGGGAACTCTATTAACCCGATCAAAAGTTCATTATAAAGGATTTTAAATGGATTAATTATAGTATAAAACCTTAGAAAAGTTAACAAGACTAATTAAAACTTAAAATAACACCATAAGTTTGGGGGGGGGGGTGAATTTCATTAAAAAAATAAAATAATTCAAATAATTAAATGACTAAAAATAATGGGGCATCGCACTGGCTGCGGGATGGGGCCTGAATTGGTGCTGCATCAGTCTCCCCTACTTGGAAAGGAATTAACTCCAAGTACATTTATTTGAATATGATTATATAGGTATAAGGGAAAGGTGTGTTGATCCATGATTTGTATTGGTGGAACCATTGAAGAAATATCACTAGGATCATTGATGAAGAACCTCTAATCTTGTTCAATGTCAGTTGTTTATAAATGCACTATAGTGGTATGAAATAATTCCATTTATGAATGAATACTAAGTGAAGTATCATATCTTAACTGAATACTAATTTCCTTCTCACTCCTCATATCACTTTCTCCAGGTTCGGTAAGTGTTTCCAATCAGCACTGGTGTCATTCAGGTGGCCATCCCTCTTTAAGGTTGGCTCAGAGTCTGCTTTAATACCAGGATGAGGAATATGGAAAATAGTATGTTTTTACTCTAGGGAATATAATGAAACTCTTTAGGGAGCCAGTGGAATATAACCAATAACTTTTATTGAAGGTTCACGAGAAAAGCCTTCAGCCAATAGCAAACAGAAAGTGTCCAAAACCAATGGTGAGTGAGAAAAAGCTTTGTAAAGGGAGTTATGAACAACAGATCAGTCTTGGTGTTACTTATTTTTCATGCTTTATCCACCATTCCATAGAAGTCAATATCATATTGTGGTTTGATGTGATGGGGTCCTATAGCGGGATAGTGGCGACGTAGATAACATCAAAATCATTTTTTTATTCAATCGTAGGTTAGTTAATATAATTTATATTATATAATTATAAAAACATATATAATTTAAAAAATTAAAATATGATTAAAATATATAAAGAAGAATAAAAATAATCCATATAAAATAAAAAAAATAAAAAAATAAAAAAGGGTTACAAAATGGAATATTTTATCTAACACACATAAAATAAAAAAAATAATAAAAAAAGGGAGGGATAATGGTGTATTAGACATGAGGGAACAATAGGTGGTGGAGGATGGATAGATCAAGTATTTTTGAAAAATAAAAAAATAACAAGTCACATAAGATAAAATAGGAAAAAATTAAAGGATTCAGAGGGAAGGTTTGAACAGCTTGGTCGACTCGGGGAGAGGGTCATTGTCTGCATTGAGGCGCCATCATTGGTAGTAGGTATAATGAAGGATTGAGAAAATTAGATGTAGGGAAGGTTTTTTGGGCTTAGATAAAAATACAGCATTTGTGTGTGTAGAAACATGGTGTGTATGTGACCACCAAGATCATATGTGATATGTGATGCTGAGATTGAGGCACAATTGGAACAATTGAATACCACAACATGATTCAACCCCCAAGATAAGTGGTGTGTTGCCTCACTCTACACCAGCATGATCACAACCGCACCACTAATATTTGAAAATTATGCACCATTCATGTCAAGGTTTGAATATGTTGTCTTTTCTACCAATGGAGTCTCATAAATAACTTCATCCAGTGATTCAAGGGTAGCATAACTATTAGATAGAGTGTGGAGAATAACACCACCACTGATAGGTTTGACTATAATTACAGAGGTTCATGAGTGGTGGTGGTGGTGCAGTTAGTAAAATGACATAGTTGCGACATAGTGGTTGTGGCCAATCACGTGCTTCTTTGTTAGAGGTCACAGAATGAATTTAACTTTTCATTTATAGAATTATATCATGTTGGATCATCCATTTTGAAAAGAATCAATGTACAACTTCCAAGGGTGTATTATCAATGGATAACATGCATTTGTTTCTACCACATCTCTTATAACATGCTTCTCATAGTGGCTGATGTAATAAGAAATGTTGCACTACCTAGTGACCTTGATGTATACCATCGATCTAATCCAATCAAATTTATAGGGTGAGGCATGTTACATCATTTTTAAGTGGATTTTTTAACTATTTTCTCTGAGATTAAGTTCTCCTAGATTCCCTGGTAGATAATCACCGCTACTAACTTCTTATTAACTTGACAACAAGATAGAATTAGACTGTGAATTTGAGAAAATTCTATCTCTAACTCATTATTCAACATGAGGTGATCATTTGAATATAGAATACTACTATAGGTGTATTTTATTTATCTATTTTCTTTTTAACCCAATGTTATGTATTTTTTAGTTGTGCGAGAGGTGGGGAAAAGTTATGACAGTGTGCAGTGCAGTTACGTGCGTCCTGGGATCACCTTGGGTCTGGGAGAGAGTACATATTCTATTTTATTTTTCCTATTATTTTCCTAATTTTCAAATTTCTTGACATATTTTTTTTTCTTTTCCCCCATGCATTTATTTTTTTCCTCATGTTATGTTCTAAGTGTTATGCATGCAAGGTGTTGGGTGTGTGATGGGGATTCCGCTCATGTGAGTTTGACATGCCTGGGGCCTAGGCATGAACTGAGAGTAATGTTGGGTATTTCATATGATAGAGGGATATTGACACTATAATGAAAATTAGGGGAATGTGCTTGCTGGTGAAACATGCGTGGAGTGCTAGTCCATGACACTAGAGGAGTCACACATTTGACTCGGGAGTTTTTTGCATGGGTGTCGGTCATACAAGAAGTGTATCCTGCATGGTCCTAAGGAGAAAATATATAGGTAATGTTTTGGTTCACTTGAAAGGATAGTCCCCAATGGTTATAACATAGGGTTTAGGTGAACAACAATGTTTCTATGCGGATCAAAATATCAATGATTCAAGCATTGATGCGTAATAGTCGACAGATGATGCATAATTTTTTATTTTTTTAATGACTAAAATTATCTTCTCTCATTTTTTTGTAAATATTAAGGTAGGGAGTCACGTTTTTTGTTGTGAACCACACTATAAAGGATTTCATGTAAGGGTTACTGACTATAATAGGAAGGTGGATTCATCATCCTTTTTATTTATCTCAAGGAAATCCTTATCCGCCTTCATAAGAAGAATATAAGGAAAGTAATTATTAAAAAATAAGTTTATGAACCAATACCAATCCAAAGATTCAATTTTATACTATTGCCTTGTATTATTGATAATATTCCACCATTTAACTACTTGACCTTACAAATGATAGATAGACAAAATGGCATTCTCATTCTCTAAACACTCGAGGACAAAAAATATCTTTTCTGTGGTGCTAAACCATTTCTCACCAACTGGTAGATCAGAATAACCATTGAATTAAGTTAGAAATTGTATCATGAATGACTCAAGAATATTTCGTTCCCTCCTTTTTGTTTAGAAGTCTAGAATTATTCCTATATTGAGAAATGTTTATGAGCATAACAATAATATTTTTCATTCCAGATCCCATATCATTCAGTTTCTTAGGAGGAAAATGATTTAATTTTCTATAGAATTTATAATTAACATGATTTATTTAGGTTATAGTGTTTAATTAGAGCTATAATCCTAGTGTGAGAAACACTAATCCTAGGGGGGGACTACATAAACATGAAAAATCACTTATATGATGTCTAAATTATGAAAATGACTTTTAAATTTATGAAAACTTAGTTTTATCATGTGTCATTCATAGTCATAATCTATTTAAATAATTCATGATGGTAATTAGACAATAAAAAATACATATTTTAAATAAATTTTTATTGTATTAAATGTCAATTTTTTATCTTATGGGTTTGAGTTACTGGATTTTAATTTTGAACATCCATTCTTATCATTTGTCCACTTCATTCCTAATGTACACCAATTTAGGCCCAATGATTCATCTGATTTTAAGGATTCTAATTATAAATATTTTAATTTGATATTTTCTTAACTGTATCTACACTTAAATATGAACATTTTTCATTTAGGTATCAATGGAGGATTCATAAAGGATGATTGAGATATTTGGCGATGAAAGAAAAGAATTCCGGAGAAGGCAGATTGGACACCATCCCACTAATGAGAATGTGGGACCCACAATAACAACCCACTGAAGTAAAACTTTCGTGGGAAGATAATATAAATATATATGAACATATAATTATTCAGGAACCTATGCTAATTCGGCCTCCATTGTGGTTATTCAGGTGTCCCAATTTGAAGATAAAATTTTGGGCCAGATTCTGCGGCCCATAAAAACAGCCCACCATTTTACACATATCTCATAAAAAATACACTATTTTGGGCTGAAAATTTACATACAGTTAGGATAAATCATTTTATTCATTTTATTATTCTATTTCTTACTATAATTAAGCCATATAGAATCTCATTTAGGCCCTTCTGTTTGGTGGATGCAAGTTGGCTGCCACCTTGGGTCAAGGGTGGAAAAGTCGACTCTCCCTTAACTTTCCACCCACCTAGGCCCAGAAACATTAATTTAGGTGACTTAAACTGGTTTAGGATATACCCAAGGCTTAAAAATTTATTATTTAAGGAAGTGGTGGTAGAGTGGATGATCTTTTAATCTTTCTTTCGTTGTAATGTTATGTTGTGGTTTTGTTGTCTCAAGATTGTCTTTCACATGTAAGTTGTTTTATGTGATCCAAGTTTCTTAATAAAAGTTATTGTTATGTTATTATTCTGTTCTTATCCATATCACATTGATACCGTTGCCTCAAGGTGTGAATTTATTCACACAAAACCTTGTGAAATTATTCACACAATCGTGGAGTGATCATTTTCATTTTATTGTTTTCTTTACTTCTTCAATTCCACCCTCATGAGTCTACTTCCCACTTCCATTGAAACCATAGCATCAATGGAGGGCTAACACACTTATGGGTTGATCAAAGGGAGTATAAAGGGGATGGATTGGATTTTATTTATCACCCCATTAATGTCTAATCACTTCATTGAATTGAGAATTTTATTTTATGATTTTTAAACTCCATCGTCCTTGTTGAATTTAAGGCCACACATTTCAAGCGCTAATACAAACCTTTACCTTGAAGTGATCAAAACTTTGATCCTTAAAGTGTATATGTGATTAGTATTAAAGTGTTTAGGTATTAACACAGTAAGTGAGGATGTTGTTTAATCTTCTTAAATGAACCCATCTCAAATATAAGAAATTCAAATAGTTGAAAAAGAATTTCATCCAATCTACCCCCAAGTGATAACATAAGATCAACTCATTATTTTAAATTAAATTCACTTAAGTATCTTATAATTCACTTAAACCCATTTAAAATCAACCCATGTTAGCCACTTAATATCCAAAAATTGTCCTTATAATGTGCATGTCTATATGTTTCTTCTTAGGTCTCTGAGGATTTGACAACCCAAGCTAAACTACAAGTACCATTCTACCTTCATCTCTTGGGTAAATTTGAGTGTGAATAAAATTTTGGAACTGTTTCTGGGGACCCATGTAAGTAATCTCAACACCCATCCTATTCTCCCCATCTCTTATTTTCTCATTCAAACCCTCTTATATTTTCTCTTTCTCGTTTTTTTTCTTTTGGCGCTTGTCCGCCTACACCCATGATCAATCAAACCGTCTAGTTAGGGTGGATAGTCCTGGGGTTGGGGAGTCAAGTACACGGAAGGAAATATTTCCATTAAATCCAAATCTTCCTAATACCCCCGAGTCAAAAATTGATCCCATTTCAATAGAAGGTATTCAAATAAACCAACTCATAAACCCGGGTGGGAACCAAAATGGAAATCCAAATGAGGGAGTCCCAAATTTGGAGAATGCAGTTAATCAAACCATGAATGACTACCTCACATATTCCTGGACCAATTCCCCCTCATGCATTAGACACAATTACCTAGGAGATTCCAATTACATCTTTAAACCCCATGTCCTAAACCACCTTCCAACATTCCATGGAATGGAGTCCGAGATGGCCTACCTTCATGTAAAGGAGTTTAATGACATTGTAAAAACCATGTGTCACCCACATCAACTTGAATTAGTTAAGATGGGGATATTTACTTTTTATTTAAAGTATATAGCTAAAAATTTGATAAAAAATTTGAGACCATCATCCATAAACTCTTGGGACCAACTACAAAGAGAATTCTACAAAAAATACTTTCCCCACCACAAAACAATGGAACTTAAAAGGAGTATCCAAAATATTTTTGAAAAAGAGGGAGAGTCATTATATGAAACATGGGAGAGGTTCAAATACACTCTAAAAATGGTTCCACGCCATGGTTTTTCTATTCTTGAACAAGTGAGAATTTTCTATGAAGGGTTGGGTCTGGGGAACAAACAATTCATTGACATGATGTGTAATAGAACCTTTAAAAACAAAGCCCGAAATTATTTTTACGAGTATCTGGAAAGCCTTACCGAACAAAACCAAACACGGGGAGCTTCACCTTATTCTGAAAATCCACAAATAACTACTAGAATTAATACACTTAGATAATAGGAAATCCTTAGGGATAAACTCGCATCACTCTCTTGGAATATTGAAGAGATAGACCTTAGGAAAGTTCATAAAATCCAAAATGTAGACCCTATTTGCATAATTTGTGACAAACATGACCATAAGATAGACAAATTCCCAACCATTCCATCCATCAAGGATTTTATTTTAGGAGGAACCCTAGTAGATTAAATGTCTTGCACTTTCAAAATCCTCAATACCAAAACACCTTCAACCCAAGGTATAATGACCACCCAGGCTTCCGCTGGAAAGATAACCAATAACCTATCCAACCAAAGGGACAAAATTCTTACCCCCATCAGAACTACCAAACCCATAAACAGTTCCAAACCCAACCTATCCAATACCAACAACCACTAGTACATTTTCAACAAACCATCCCACCTCCAAAATATCCCCCCTAGGATAAAACAATCCTCTAAAGCATCAACCCAAACTATTCCACAAAGCCTACTAGAAAAATTTTGCAAACAAATGGACAAAATGAAATCCAAATTCTCTTCCCTTAATCAAGAACATAAAACCATTGAAACTGGAAAGGCACCCATGCCTACTCAGGAGGTACCATCCTCAAATTTAAGGGGAGAGTCAAGTTGCACTCAAACAACTCATGAAAAACTAAAGATTGTGACTGTTTTAAGAAGTGGGAAATCAATTGACAAACCGGAAAAAACTAATTCATAACCCATATAAAGATTCAAAATTGGATGATAATTCAAATGAACCAAATGATCAAACTGAAAAACACGATAACATTGTCAAAGAAACAACTCTTCAACAAACAACCCCAAAACCTACACCATTTCCTCAATGCATGAGGGGGAAAACCAATCCTAAATTGAGTGAAACATTAATATAAATCCTCTCACAAGTCAAGTTGAACATTCCCCTTATCGATTCAATCCAAACCATTCCTGCCTACTAAAAGTACCTTAAGGACTTGTGCACTTTTCAAAGAAAATTTTTACATAAAAACCAAGTCCTTTTGGATGCAAATTTGAGTACCACCATTCAAGGGACCATTCCTGCTTAGTTGAAAGACCCGGGTTTCCCTTACATCATTGTTGAACTAGGAGATAACAAAGTTATCAAGGCCTTGTGTGACCTAGGTGCTAGTGTCAATATCATCCTATATGATGTGTACCGCCAGTTAGGCCTAGAAGAGCTCCAACCCACATCTGTCACACATCAACTTGCTGATCATAGCGTTAGGGTTCTGAAGGGGATTTCAAAGGATGTTCTAGTAAAGGTTGAAAAATTCATCTACCCTATATAATTAATTGTCCCTGAAAACTATAAAAACTTAGGAAATAAGGAAAAAATTGCAATTATCCTTGGTCGTCCTTTCCTTGCAAAAATCAACTCTATTATTCGAGTTCGAAACGGAAACATGACCATCAACTTTGGAAACATGAGTCTAGACTTGAACATGTATAATGCAAGATCACAAATAATGGATGATGAGGACATTAATGAAGAAAACATGATAAGAATCATTGATAATGAATCCATAGAACATTAAGTAATATTTTATGGATGTTTAAGTCAGGATGATATTGATTTCCTTTGTTCACATGAAGGAATTTTATCTCCTTGGCTTGAATCATTTTCAAATTTCTCTTATGATGAAGTCTTAGGTCCAACAATTAGTGAAACCTTTCATGAAACCACTTTCATGGAGACCAATCAAACTTCCTTCCCTAAATCTGATCAAACCAATATTGTAGCTGAAACTTCTACACATGGGAATTTGATTCTATCTAAAGTTCTAGGAAACAAAATTGATCTTGATCCAATGTCCCAATCTTCTACTGAAATTCTAAACCAACTTGATCTTGAATTAAAGGAACATCCCGCTACACTCAAGTATGCCTTCCTTGGGGAAAATCAAACACATCCTATTTTCATTTCTTCTTATCTTGAATCCAACCACGAGAGGATTCTTCTAGATGTCCTTAGGAAACAAAAGAAATCCATTGGTTGGACCCTATCTGATATTGGGATTATCCCACTTATCGAGACTCATAGGATTGTTCTGGAATCTGATTCAAAGCCATGTCATCAACCTCAATGGTGACTCAATCCTAATATCACGGAAGTAGTGAGAAAAGAACTTATGAAATTGTTAAAAACTAGTATCATCTATCCCATAGCAGAGAGTGAATGGGTGAGCCCAATCCAAGTGGTTCCAAAAAAGGCTTGAATCACAGTGATAACCAATGAGGATGGAGAGATTATTACAACAAGGGTGCCACGTGACAACCCCGCGGGGTGTCGCCCTGGACACCCGCGGGGTGCCGCGTGACAACCCCGTGGCACCCGCGGGGTGTCGCACTGGACACCCGCGGCACCCGCGGGGTGTCGCGCTGGACACCCGCGGGGTGCCGCCGCCTCCGGCCGCCGGCGCCGCCGCGCCGGCGACCCGTGCCAACACCGGCTTCCGCGGGCCGCCGGAGTCGCTCCGGTGGCCCGTTTTCCTTCCCGTCTGCGCCATTGTTCCTCTCGGGTTCCGTTCTTTACTGTGGTATCATCAAACATCCGTTGCGGCACGTTCCGTCGTTGGCCATCAAATCCGCACAAGAACGAAGAACGGCGGAGGGTTTTTGGGCCGTGTTTGTTTGGCCCGCACCCTCCGCATTAGATATAAATAACGGGAGAAATTAAAGTTCAACACATGAACGCATATCTGAAACAATTTTTTTTAATGAAATAAAATTGTTTCATAAAAACGGGTTCCTTATTTGAACGGAATCAAAAATTTTAATAATTTTAAAATTGTTCACAAATCCAGTTCTTTAACTTTTTAAAGAAACAATTACGGGAATATAAAAAGAAAAAGGGGGGTAATTCCCAAAATAAATCCCTACCTCGCCGTCGCTGTCGGATGCGAGGTCGTCGCGGAATTGACCGTCGCGGAAGGAGGTGATCGTCACACCGCGGAAGGGCGTCGCGTCGACGATCTCTGAGGACCAAGAACATACGTATTTTATTAATAATAATTAAATCCATGTTGTTGTTGAAATACAAAAAGAAAATAAAAAGAAGCGCAACCCCCTACCTTGGTTGTTGTCGATCGAAGGCTGTCGCGGGGTTGGATCGTCGCGGAAGAAGCATCGTGAAGGGAGATCCGTTGGCGTCGCGGTACAAGGCTTCGCGTCGTCGATCTCCGTAGGTTTGGCATTCTTCGCGTTCTTCACGTTCTTCGCGTTCTTCGCGTTCTTCGCCGAAGAAGAATGCTTTCGTCCAAATCCTCTCCATGCCACAAGTTTCAACCCAAAATAAAATAAGCTTAAGCCTTATTTTATTTACACAACTAAACATTTGAATTTCAAAAGATAAGAAATGAACCATTAATTCGTAGAATTAATTAAATGAAAGAAACAACTCATTTAATTTACGAAAGAAACAGCCCAATTAAATGGTCTGTTAAGATTTTAAGAAACGCGTCAGTTGACTTTCATTAAGACGGGTTTTCACAGGTGCGTTTCTTAGCGGAAAGAAACGGCGGGGCTCGTGCGGGCCCCACCTCACAAATATCCTACCAAGGGGTAGGATATTTCTGGATAGCTTCCTATCCAGTTCAACTCAGTTCAAGCCGCCTTTAAGTGGCTTCAAGTGGCTTCCAAGTGGCTTAAGTGAAATAAAATAATGTTGTCGTAAAATTATTTTATTTCTTAACTTTAAGGCCGAAAATTAAAAACCACACTCGAGAAAACGCAACTCCGGAAGATGCATTTCTAAGCAAATACCGGCGCTGCGATTTCATCGGAGCCCTCAGAATTCGATTCCGGGCACCGGTTCAAAAGTTAGAAAAACCCGCTCGTCCGTTCACTGAACGTACCCGAGCCAAACTTCAGAAATTGATTCCGGGCACACCGGGCCTCAGAATCAGGCGCCGTCAGAAACTGCATTCTTGTAAAATTCCAAAGAAAATTAAGAAAAAAAATTTCCTTGAAATTTATGGGTCTTTACATTACTCCCACCATAGGGCTTTACGTCCCCGTAAAGCTCCAACACAAACTTAGGGAAACAAAGGCGGTACTGAGCACGCATCTGAGCCTTCCACTCCCAAGTGCTCTCCTGGAGGTCCCCAAGCTGCCAAAGAAAGTGCACAAGAGGAATCGACCATCCTCCTAGGATCCTCTCCTATCGATCCTCGATCCCCACAGGAACCTCCGTATAAGACACTCATCGCCACCGTCTAGCTCCTCATGGTCGATGATATGCGAAGGGGTCGAGCACGTATCTCCTCAGTTGGGATACGTGGAAAACGTCGTGCACCTAGTGCAACTGAAGTGGATGGGCCAAGCGGTAAACCACCTCGCCTACCCAACTGAGGACCTAGAAAGGTCCGTTGAACCTCGGAGATAACTTGCCTCCCAGGCCACATCTCCGTAAACCTCGTCGAGGTGAGACCCGTAAGAAGACGTGGTCGTCATCCTCGAACTCCAGAGGTCTCTATTTCTGTTAGAACTGAAACTCAAAACGACTACTGCTATGAGGGTAAGGTTGACCGACTCAAGAGTGATCGGTCGCACCCTCCTATTCAAGAGTTACCCTGCACTGCCTGGGGTTTCCTTTTCCGCCGACCAAGGAAAACCCATCCCAACGTTTTCCTAAAACCGTCAATTTGAGTATGAACAGTTATTGCCCATTCCATAGTCAAACTAACGTCGTAAGGCCTCGACGCTGCCACCAAGAGATTCCAACCAGAACTCTCGCCTCGAGGGTCTGACCACACCGTCAGCGTAAGTGTGATTATTGAGTCTCCTCCCAAGGTATCTCCAGACGTGAGGGTCAAGTCCACGGCTTACCGAAAACTCTAGGTCTGGAACAAGATTTGTGGAAGCGAGGAATGATTCATATCGACATCCGTTACTACAGCAGCTAGTAGTGGACATAGACTGTCCCTTGAATCATTTCTAGAGCCATTGAGTCACACTTCTTGACTGCATGCAGCCGCACTCTTCCTCCGCCCTCCATCTCCCTGAGCCTGGCGGGAATAACTAAGGCGGGGTGGTTGTAGCATGTTAAGATGTACACCACCTCATGCTGCTCTCCTAGCTTTGCCTCCACGTCTTCCGCTTCGCAGACTCATCTCTATTTAAAGCTACCTCTTCTTGAAACATTTATCACGCCCGAGTCTCTAAGACTGGCACCGGTTCCTTGTTTCTTACTGCACTGTGCAGTCTTCATCCGCTCCTGGATGAACTGCACCTCCTTTAGTCTCACAAGAGCTGCTATGATTTCTTCTTTGCCGATAAGAGAAATCTGGTCTCATCCCCTGGATGAACCACATTCGTTGCCTAATACAGTCAATCCTGGCATGAAGGATGCATTCATGCCATGGATGCGTCGTAAGGCCTCGACGTAACTACTAAGAGATCCAACTGTCACTCTCACCTCCAAGGGTCGAGTCACACTCTCGGCATCAGTGTGAGGTCACTGGGTCTCCTCTAGTAGGAATTTCGAAAGTGAGGGTCAAGTCAACAGTATTAACCAGGACCACTTAGTAACATCACAAAAGAGGACAAGAAAGCAAACATCACAAGATAAGTGTCTTTATTTTATTGCAGCTCATGGTATAAAGACACAAAAACAACATCAACATGGAACTAGAAGTACAAGAGACGTATCCACTAGTTCCGCTCCTGTCCACCTGCTCCAGGAGCTCTACTGCCTTGTCCACTGCTCTACTGTCACTCAAGCATTCGTCGCTGCCTCTGCCTCAGTGGCTCCTCAAAAGCCTATGGATCAACTATATGAGGAGTCAGACAGTCATGTGCCAGGTGCCCCTTTCCACCGCACGAGTAACACAGTCTGCTTCTGGCACGCCTGGCTCTGACCCCACCCCGGGTGCCCTGCACCACCGGTCCTAAAACCCGAGATTTCCCAACTGCTGGTCTGGTCCTCCTGGACCTCTGCATCATCTGTCTACTGCCCACAGATGACTCAGCTTCTGATCGAAAAACACGCGGCAAAGGCAGCAGCTCCTGAACATGCTCGGGGTGTAGAGCTACTGGCACAAACTCCACCCTGAAGAAGGTCTCGAAGTCTTCCCATGTGAAAGCCATCCCATCGCAAAACTGGAACAAGTGGCTCCACCACCTGCCTGCTGCTGCCTGAAGAAGGCTGGCAGCAAAGGTCAACATGAAGTCTGATGGCGTCCCCACTAGCCTGAAGACTCCCACCACAGCCTCCAGCCAATCCTCAGCTGCCTGCGGGTCCGTCTCTCCCCCGAACCTGGGTGGCCTCTGGCGCTGGAACTCATGCAGTGCGCTCAAGTAGCGGGCATCGCCTACTGCTGGGGCTGGTGGCATTGGTGGCCCAACGTATGGTAGTACCGCTGGCGCCTCCGCTGGTGCCTCAACTGCAAGAGGGCCCTGTACCGAAGCCTCGTCACTCGACAGGCTGTCAGCACTCACATCCCTCTGGGCTCTAGCTGGTCGTCCGAGAAAAGGCATCCTGAAAGAAACAACGTAACACGGTCAAATGATTATACCTGGTGAGCTGACCTGGTTTGAGCTGTTTTAAGGGGAAACCTTTGAAAACACACACGCAAACAGTGTTTTCGTGCACAAAGTCGAAAATCAGTTTCCAGGGTCCTGGTGTATGGATACGTCGGCCGCCCGCACCAACACTGGACTCCCTGAACTGAAAACCACACTCGGTACCCTTAACACTATTGCTTCACAGAAAGAAAGATCAGAGTTTGCGGTAGAACCGACCACCTCTGATACCAATTTGTCACGACCCGTCCTCGGGGCACGTGCCGTGACTACCCCAAGCCCGCCTTCCATAGGCCAGGGGATGGCGACTAGCACCAAGGAGTAAATCCCGATAAAAAGGGAAGGCATTGCCTTTGTAAAGTAAAAAATCACACAGAGTACAAGCGGAAGAAGTAAACACTAAGTAAAAACTGAGTACAATAGTAAGTGCGGAAAGTAAAAAGGGGCCGGAAATACAAGCCCAACTGTAAAGTACAACTCAAAAGGGAAAAAAGCAACTGAAAAGTAAAGCTGCTACGCCGAGCTGTCCACTGGAAATCCCACCAGAAGGGTGGGTACAGATAGCTCCTCTGCTCCTCGGGTCCCACCGTCCGCTCCGAGTATGTCCCGCCCAGTGGTCCACCTCCGGGTACCGCCTCGTCGTCACTTCCACCTCTGGGTACCGTCTCTTCGTGAGGTCCTCCTCCGGGTACCATCTCGTCGTATAGTCCACCTCCAGGTACCAACCAGTCCTCAAACACTCGGCCTCCGTCAGCACTGCCCGTCGTCTGCAACCAACACAACGAGGTGCGGGCATAGCCCATGCAGGGGTGAGTATAACGATACTCAGTAGGGACCCCGAGACCCTCAAGGTCTCACTAAACCAACAAGGATAACCACAAAGAAGATCTCAACAGATAACCTCTACTTAGGTATATGCCCATACATATACCTAAGTTATCAAGTAACCCATCTCAATCATGAGGAAACACAAGGATCATGAAATCAACGGATAACCACTACCCAGGTATATGCCCATACATATATCTAAGTTATCAAGTGACCCATCTCAATCATGAGGAAACACAAATGTCAAAAAGTCTCAGCTCAAACCAGGATTTTCATTATCGAAACCGTAACTGCTGAAGAGCTCCGTCTCTAGAGTGTACAGTGGTCCTGTCACGACTCCGAGGTACTGCTCACTAACCTAAGACTGCTGAGGTACTCCTCCCGTCGAGTTCCGCGGGCCAGCCACCCAAACACAGTAGTGCTTCCCGCCGAGGTATGTCACTCAAACACAGTAGTGCACACCCCCTAGTAGCCTGCTGAGGTACTCTCCGGACGAGTACCGCGGGTCTGCACTATCACACAGGTAGTGCTCCGTCCACCATGGGTCTGAACCCAAACAAAGTAGTGCTCTGTCCACTGGGCTAGTCGACTCACTCCAAGTCGAGTCGGTCAAGCAGTTGTCAGGTCTCAGTCGGCTACACGGTCTCCGTACTCCGCACGCTCGTCTCTGGGAGGGTCCGCTCCACGAGCTGCAAGTCGATACTCCAAGTATCTCAAGATCCCACGAAGAAGTATCTCAAAGAACCACCTCGTCACAGGGGTCTCAACGCAACAGACGGCGCATCGATCGGACGCCCGGTCTGTGAGTTATTAGCCTATTCGTCCCAGGGGCCCGGTTGGATTCGTGAGCGAACCAAACCCAGCCGTATCTCAACTGTACCCCGAGCTCTCATAGGGTATACTCATAGGGACCGTTTCTCAACGTGATCGTCAACGCCGCTGACGGTTCGTCAAACGGACGTCCTGACTGAAAGATATCAGCTTTTCCGTTCCAGGGGCCCGGTAGGATTTCAGGTGCGATCCAACCCGGCCACTACCAACTGTATCCAAAACTCGGGTGAAGGATGCCAAAAGTTCCGTATCGTCAACAGGAACTCAACGCAATAGACGGCGCGTCAATCGGACGCCCGGTCTGAGAGTTATTGGCTTTTTCGTCCTAGGGGCCCGGTTAGTTTTTAAGGCAAAACCAACCCAACCGTACTCCACCTACGCCCAAACCCCGGGCGGAGTGAGCCAAAAGATCCGTCTCACTAAGAGGAAACTAACAAAGCTGACGGCACGCCAATCAGACGTTCGTAGCTCAAGATATGAGCGTTTCCGCTCCGAGGGCCCGGTTGGTTTCGTGTACGAACCAACCCGGCCGAACCCAATGTATTCCGAAACCTTGAGTGAGACAGACCGAAACGACCGTCTCGCTCCAAGGATTGCGTTGCCGCTGACGGCGAGTCGTTTGGAGACCCGTAGCTCAGGTTATGGGTGTTTGAACGAAAGTCGTCCGAAGACGGGGGGTCCGGGCCCGGGCCGACCCGGCCCGACCCCCCCTGGTTGGCCCGAACCGGGTCGGGTCTGACCCGGTTGGCCCGGCCCAGCCCGGCCAGGGCCGGTCTGGCTCAGCTCGGCCGAGCGGCCGAGCGGCCGACACGGGGGAAAGCCGCCGCCACGCGTGACACCCCCGTGGCACCCGCGGGGTGTCGGCCAGACAGCCGGACGTGCCGCGTGACAACCCCGCGACACCCGCGGGGTGCCGCCCTGGACACCCGTAGGGTGCCGCGTGACAACCGCGCGGCACCCGCGGGGTGTCGCCCTGGACACCCGCGGGGAGCCGCGTGACAACCGCGCGGCACCCGCGGGGTGTCGCCCTGGACACCCGCGGGGTGTCGCGCTGGACACCCGCGGCACCCGCGGGGTGTCGCGCTGGACACCCGCGGGGTGCCGCCGCCTCCGGCCGCCGGCGCCGCCACGCCGGCGACCCGCGCCGCCACCGGCTTCCGCGGGCCGCCGGAGTCGCTCCGGTGGCCCGTTTTCCTTCCCGTCTGCGCCGTTGTTCCTCCCGGGTTCCGTTCTTTACTGCGGGATCATCAAACATCCGTTGCGGCACGTTCCGTTGTTGGCCGTCAAATCCGCACAAGAACGAAGAACGACGGAGGGTTGTCGGGCCGTATTCATTTGGCCCGCACCCTCCGCATTAGATTTAAACAACGGGAGAAATTAAAGTTCAACACATGAACGCATATCCGAAACAATTTTTTTTAATGAAATAAAATTGTTTCATAAAAACGGGTTCCTTATTTGAACGGAAACAACAATTTTAATAATTTTAAAATTGTTCACAAATCCAGTTCTTTACCTTTTTAAAGAAACAATTACGGAAATATAAAAAGAAAAAGGGGGGTAATTCCCAAAATAAATCCCTACCTCGCCGTCGCTGTCGGATGCGAGGTCGTCGCGGAATTGACCGTCGCGGAAGGAGGTGATCGTCACACCGCGGAAGGGCGTCGCGTCGACGATCTCCGAGGACCAAGAACATATGGATTTAATTAATAATTATTAAATCCATGTTGTTTTTGAAATCCAAAAAGAAAATAAAAAGAAGCGCAACCCCCTACCTTGGTTGTTGTCGATCGAAGGCTGTCGCGGGGTTGGATCGTCGCGGAAGAAGCGTCGCGAAGGGAGATCCGTTGGCGTCGCGGTACAAGGCTTCACGTCGTCGATCTCCGCAGGTTTGGCGTTCTTCACATTCTTCGCGTTCTTCGCGTTCTTCGCGTTCTTCGCATTCTTCGCCGAAGAAGAACGCTTTCCTCCAAATCCTCTCCACGCCACAAGTTTCAACCCAAAATAAAATAAGCTTAAGCCTTATTTTATTTACACAACTAAATATTTGAATTTCAAAAGATAAGAAACGAACCATTAATTCGTAGAATTAATTCAACGAAAGAAACAGCTCATTTAATTTACGAAAGAAATAGCCCAATTAAATGGTCTGTTAAGATTTTAAGAAACGCGTCAGTTGACTTTCATTAAGACGGGATTTCACGGGTGCGTTTCTTAGCGGAAAGAAATAGCGGGGCTCGTGCGGGCCCCACCTCACAAATATCCTACCAAGGGGTAGGATATTTCTGGATAGCATCCTATCCAGTTCAACTCAGTTCAAGCCGCCTTTAAGTGGCTTCAAGTGGATTCCAAGTGGGTTAAGTGAAATAAAGTAAAGTTGTTGTAAAATTATTTTATTTCTTAACTTTAAGCCCGAAAATTAAAAACCACACCCGAGCAAACGCAACTCCGGAAGAGGAGTTTCTAAGCAAATACCGGCGCTGCGATTTCATCGGAGCCCTCAGAATTCGATTCCGGGCATCGGTTCAAAAGTTAGAAGAACCCGCTCATCCGTTCACTGAACGTACCCGAGCCAAACTTCAGAAATTGATTCCGGGAACACCGGGCCTCGGAATCAGGCGCCGTCAGAAACTGCGTTCTTGTAAAATTTCAAAGAAAATAAATAAAAATTTCCTTGAAATTTACGGGTCTTTACACCCAGTAAGGGTAAAATGGAGATATTTAATCATAATTTGAGCAAAAGGGTATGAGAACGAGAGAAAAACATTTTAAAACCATACCATTCAAATCAAAGATCATAATCTCGAGTCATGAAATAAATATTGAAAGTTCATAATACATAAATCATAATAGTATCAAAGAATATGAACCATGAGAGAATAAAATTATAATAAGACATAGAATTTTGGAATATAAATAAACATAGAAAATATTACATCAAGGATACCCACCAAGACATTCTTAACATGTTAAGTTTGGGATAAAAACCCTTGTACCTTCTTTGGGCATAGTATAACCCCCCATGTACCATCTTTTAGGATTGGGATAACCTCCCATGTGCCCTATTTCAGGATTGGGATAACCTCATGTGTACCCTTTGATCTCATATAACATTAATCATTACCCAATGCTTTGGAGGGAGATATAGTTCACACCCATATAATAATGAAAATCATGCATATGTGTGGAATAAGATCATAAAAAATCTAGTATATAATAACCCATTAAATGAAATTAATTTAATAAACATTTCATCATATCATAACTTGTGTAAAAAAGATAGGTTTCATAATCTTTTCACCATTTCATCATATCATAACCCATGGAAGAATAAGTAGTTTTCATAATATTTTCATCATGGTATAACCCAAGGAAGAGAAATAGATTTCCTAAAAATCTTGTCATCATAAACCATTCATATAAATAATAAGAATTGTATCATTTGTTCATATCCCCAGTAAAGCATAAGTTACATCCAAGGATGTCATTTTAGATAGATAATTATTTTGAACGATCACTTGTGACATTTACTGAGGAAAATAAATTTTCTTTGAAAAATCACTTTAAAAAAAATTAAAAGATTTTAATTATATTTTTCTTTGAAAATAACCTTGAAAATTTTTAAGGTAATCTTGAATCTTTGAATGGTCATAATATTAAGAAATATTGTTCATGTTGTGCATATAAAAACAAATATTCTTTTCTAATTTTTGGTAAAATACAAATAAGAATTTTTGGTAAACAACATTAAGATTCATTTCAAAACATTTTATAAAAAATCAAACATGGGTAAAACTTTATTTGTTAACCTATTTTAATAATGTTAATTTTTTTTTTGGAAACATGGTTTTGGAAGAAAAAGGATTTTTGACCGAAAATATGTTTTTCTTAAAAGTATTATTTAGAACTATTGTGTACATATAGAGATGAAAATTATGGGAAAAAATGTATTATCATGAAATAACAAAATCATAATAAAATAAATTAGTTTATTGAGAGATAGATTATAATATTTCATCATTTGAAGTATAATCATAAAAAATCTGGATAAACAATGAGATTGTAACATAAAAACTATTACCAATTTGGTAATATTGAATACTAATACCCATGAATGAAAAAATTACCAAAAACATAAAACATCATGAGAAAAACTAAAATCATGATATTTCATGTTAATTTGGGTATATATACACCTCATTAAATAATATAGGTTCGTAACATAAAATATGTCTCAAAGAATGAAAATTGAGACACAAATCCATTACCTACATTGGTAACATTTAAATCATAAACATATTGAAAGAGAGGTCCTAAAATGGATATATAAATCAAAATAATTTTCAGGTGAATAATAATAAAATAAATTCATGGTCATCATACACACCACATAAAATAAATAGACAGTGAATATGGCATGTGTCGCACAGAAGTACAAATTGAGATAGAGATCACGTACCACTTCACTAATATTTTGAATCATAAGATCCAATAAAAATAAAAAAAATGAAACATAAAATATAAATAAAATAATTATAATTATATAACATGTTATATGGGTAGTATATACACCATAAAAACGAAACATGTGGTGAATTTACATATGTCTCCCAGAAATAAAAGAGAGAGTATAAATCTTTTACCTTAAGTATCAAATTCATTCGTACATGTTTAAACCTCCGGTATAATAAATATAAGTATGTCATAATTTTATTATAAAACCATATTTATATATATCATATCATATATGGTTTACTTATGACCATTTACTAACAATTCCCTTGTTAAAATCCAATTTTGGGTAATAACCGCATTGTTTTTTGTATATGTTTTGATTTGTTATTTTCTGTCCACTTACTTTGATCATGATTATATAATCTACATAATACTAATAATGAATTAATTATTATATTTATAAATTTATTATAATTTTAATACCAATCATGAATGATGGTTTTGATAAATGAAGTATGTTATGACCATGGAGACGGTATGTCATATGTACATGAGTAACGTTTCCATTTTTCAACGATTATTATGGAAATGAGTTAATTAATAAATAATATTTAAATATTGATCATAATATCATATTATTTCATTAAATATACTTATACATATCATCCATGTGTTGTGGTGATGAAAATAGAGTGTCACATTCGTTCGTGAAGGCGGTAGTCCACACATATATGAACAACATTACCATCTTTCTGTGAGTGAGAAGGTAGGAAATAAAATGATATATTATATTTTCAGAATGATAAATATATCATTAATATAATAATTATTTCATGTATATCACATATATTTTTACTTATTATCTTCCATGTAAATCGTTAGGGAAAAGAGAATAACATCGCTTTGTGAGACAATAGTCCTCCATATACACGAGCAACGTTATCATATCTACTATTGAATGGAAAGTAAAATGGAATATATGATATAATTAATCCATTGGTACATTTATGTTATAAATATCATATATATACTTTATATTTTTATTAATAATGAACTGTGATATGTGTTAATGAAAAAATGAATCACATCGGTTCGCGAGGCGGTATACCACTATACACATGAATGATGATTTCATAACCCATTTGATGGAAGTGGTGATAGTTTTAGGTAATTATATTAACATAAAAACACTTAATCATATGTTATATTCTTAAGATATTATATTTTAATTGTTTACTAAGTATTTAAGAAGGTTGAGGAAGAACTAAAATAAAAACACTTGTTGAAGAACGCTACCTCTTCTTCGGGTATCCACCTTAAGTTTGAACCAAATTAATTCCTAGGATGGATTTATGACCAAAGAAAGGATTATATGATAATAGGAGGGAATTTGGAAAGGTATTTTTGTAGGTATTTTTAGAACGAAAATGGTTTGAATGTGTGAAAAAGAGAGGAGAGTGGTGGCCTTTTATAAGTGAGGTGAGTGGTAGACTTGTAATTTTTGAAAAGAAAAAGGTGTAACCAAGTTTTTCACATGAAAAAGGGTATTATATGAATTATTATAGAGTAATTTTAATTATTAGGTCTATATATTTTCATAAAATATATTTTAGATAGGGTTTTAGGTCATTTTAATCATTATATATTTAGTTTAACCCCCCCAGTAAAGCCATTTTTACTTTAACTACGATAATTAATTTTTATTGTTTTCACTTTTAATTGTGGTAAAAAATTATGTAAAGATTATTATATAATAAAAATTATTCTTATCAAAAATATTTAATCCATTTTACCAAATTAAATTCAAATAAGTGGCTAAATTTCATTCAAAATTAATCCCAGAGATGCGATGAGAAAGCGAGTTTTCAAAGAGAAACAGTTCAAAAGTTTACAAAGTTTTTATATCAAATTTTTATATATAATTGATTACAATAACTTAAATTGTATTTTTATAAATATAATTTAACTAATTTTACTTTAAAATATATTTAAAATATAATTTAATACTATAAATATTTTTAAACGAAAATCCACTTTTCAATTAAAATTCATAATATTTCACTATTCATCATAAAATTAATCTGTTCAACAAATTATCAAAAATTAATACTAAGATAATTTTTAAATGGTGATTTAAAAAATTAACTTTATTTTATAAAATTAATTTCCTAAAAGAGTCAATAATTAATTTTATTATTGTTCGCAAAAATAAATAAAAAATATTTTTTGGAAAAAATAGTATTTTCGAAACATATAAAGACTTAATTAAAAAATTAATTACTTTTTTATCAGTATGTTTTATTTATATAAAACCATTATAAAAAATATTTATAAAATATTTATTAATATTCATATTTCTATGTTTAATATCTAGGTTATAATGGTCATGTTTGAATAATATTAATAATATATCGTGGTTTTTGTTAAAAATAAGTGTCATGTGTAATGCAACCTAACCCAGTGTTACTTGTAATGCAAGATTAACATGGTGTTTTATGTAATTAAATATTAAATTGGTACTGTGTATAACTCAATATATTCATGAAATTTAATTTATTCAGAAAAATACTAAAAACGTGGGGTGTTTCATTCTACCCCCCTTAAAATGAATTTCACACTCGAAACTCATTACTATGATACAAAACAATGAGGATAATTTCACCTCATCATTTCTTCAGGTTCCCATGTAGCTTCCTCAAACTATTTGTTTCACCAAAAAACTTTGAGCAGGTGAGTTGTCTTATTTCATAGAACTTTCTCGGTATGATCTGAAATCTCCACTGGTTGTTCCTCATAAGAAAGATCTTGCTCCAGCAGTATGACCTCTGAGTTTAGTACATGTGAAAGGATAGGTATATAATTCCTTTGGAGAGATACATGTACCAAACTTTAAACCTAATATATGTTCAGTGGAAGAAACAAAAAATAATATACTATCCCAATATGATCAAGTATTTCAAAAGAACAAATATACTTACGACATAGTTTTCCCTTCTTTCTTACACGAAGAAATTCATAGAAAAACCTTCTCACCAACAAAAAAATTCTAGATCACATATATGATTATATTTATAACATTTATATAAACTTTTTTTCCTTATGTGTTTCTAAATTTCTCAAAACTTCTCTATCATCTCGTTAGCTTTCTCGGGTCACAATAGCTTTCATTCTGAAACATCATTATAGTACATGAGAGTTCTAAACTTCTTTATATACAATACTTTATAAGGATCCAATTTAATACTTGAGTGAAATATATTTTCATATGAACATTAAATTAGATTCATGTGTTGATCCAAACCACCATTGAAATCCAAAGAACAAGATCTCAGCATATCCTCTAGTGTTTGAATTGTTAACTCAGACCGACCATGTATTTAAGGATGATATGAAATACTAAAACTCAAATCAATATCAAGTGATTTATAAATTCTTCACCAAAACGTCAATATATACTCTATATCCTAATAAAATACAATTTAATAAGGTAGTACATGGAACCTTACTACTTCCTCAATATATTCTGGAAAATAGATCCAAGGGGAAATATTCTCTGATTGTAATGAAGTGTGATGACTTCGTAAGGTGGTCAAATATAACCTATAATTATCTAAAAATAAAAGATAAGATAAATCCTAATTGTTAACAATACCTTTATTCATATTTCCATAAAGTTTAAATTCAGTCCTCCTTAAATACATTTGTTACTATATACAAAATCAAAGTGTTTTATTGACATAAATGTCTCTTAAAATATCCTAAATCTTGATAGACTCCCATAACATAAAACCTCAAAAGGGATGTTAATGAATTTAAACTTTATGATAAACCTTATACTCATAAACCCATGATGGTATCCATAACTCTTAGGTTAATCTTACATGGATACATATACACTTCCAAAAGTTATTTCACACTTTATTACTTATATAAGATCATATCTTATACAAAAACATTTCCATGAGAATATTGGGTTCATCCTTGTGCTAATAGAATATCAAATGTGATTTAATTATTCTATAATTGACGTATAAGGATATAATCACATGAAATTTCACAAAATTATGAATGATAATATTTTCATAAGGATCATTCATACAAAATCTGACATGAAATTCCAAACTAAGTGGGGTAGGATAAGTGTTCTCTATTTATCATGATTCTCTTTATCCATTGTGATTTCATAAGCTTTACCTTCCTCATTTTACTTTAGATGTTATTGTGTTATATCATCCATATTAACCCTTGGATTGGGGAATTGATTCTCATAATGACCAAAATATATACACTTGAAGCACAGGAGTGTGAGTGTTTCATTATGTGTAGATTTCTATTTATTTTCATCAATAACTAACTTCTTCCTGTCACTTTGACATTCAATTTCCTGACTAAATTCTCTCATACTCTTAGGAAATTTACCAGTAACCTTAATATAATTTCCTCCATTTTTCTTACCACATAATGATTATAAAGGAAATCTCATCTTCTTTTTTCCATGGTTTTTAGATTTTATTTTGAATTCCATTTTTATCTTTTTATCAAAACTATGAGATTGATATTTAACTTTAACCAAAATTTCAACCTTCATTGCCCATTGAACAATATCATCATATATATTGAAGTCTATTATGTATAATTATATTTGGAGACTTGGTTTTAATATATTGAATAATCAATCAACCTTGCTTTCAGGTTAGATGATAATACCAGAAACGTACCTCACAAGTCTTGTAAACTTTTTCTCATAGGTACCAATAGATTAATCATCATTTTTCTTTAGCTCAAGGAACTAATTATCCATATTTTTATGAATAATATAAAGAATTTAATTTTTGAAAAATAAGTTATTGAACTCATCTAAATCCATGGATTCAATTTAATACTATTACTTCATATTCTTGATAAGATTTCTCCATTGATCTGTTTAACCTTCCGAATGGTATATTTACAAAATTAATTTCTCATGATCTGAACATTGGAAGATGGAAAATATATTTTCAGTGTTGTTGATCCATTTCTTAGTAACTAGTTTATCAATGGTCCAACTTAAAGAAGGTGTATGTTGTATCATAAATAAATCAATAGAATGTTGTTCCCTCCTTTTCTCATTTTGAAGTCCGTTATGATTCATAGCTTGAGAAAGTAGTGTAACCATAGCAATGATATTTTTCATTCTTACTCCCATTATCATGAGGACAATAATTTCATTGTCCATAATATTCAAAATTAACATGATTTATTCAGGTTTCATTCATAGACTAAAATCAAAATCATAGTGTGAGGAACACTAATCATAGCATGGATCCACATAATCATGAAAAATCACTTATAGGATGTCTAAATCATTACACACCCATTTTAATCTATTAAAACCTTAGGTTTATCCTTTTTTATTCATAGTAATCGTTTATTTAAATCCTTTGTGATCATATATAAAGAGTTTGTGAATTTCCAAAGAATATCCATTGAGAGTGTCAAACCATGTGTGTAGTAAAGATTGTTGTCGTGCACTAGGTGCTGATTGAGCCTAGCTCAATGCACCCTTTTAAGAGTTATTACACCTAGGTACCTATATTATAGAGCCACACCCACTTATAGTATCCAGATAGGGATGTAATTTCTTGATAGACACTTTATCTATCCTTTACCAAAATCCCAAGACATTTTACTAAACTTTGGATATTCCTTATACTTATAATTATAGACATCCCTAAACATGTCCTTAGAAATATCCATAGGGATCTCTCCAAGGTTTTATCATCTTAGTTTCCAAATTTTGATTAAATATTTCTTCTGATACCATCTATAGTGACCCAGAATTCTCATAAATGTATATTACATATTTTTATATGAACATTCATTACATTACACAAACACATTTCTGTGGACCATAATAGTTTGATGGCTTTATAAATGTGGAACATAGTCATATTAGTTCGTGAAAAATATTTAATATCTCCCATAGAGATATTACCCTTTAATACTTCTACATAAAATCATTATTCAAAACTTGGGGAAAGAAAACATAAGATATGGTGAGCTCATATGCTTAGTAAGTGTAAACAAGGGAGATACAAAATCATAAAATGAGCATAAGGGTATGAGAAGATGAGTATAATTTTAGAAAACCATACCTTTCATATCAAAGATCATAATCTTGAGTCATAGAATAAATATCGGGAGTTAATAAGATATTTATCATAAGAGAATAAAATAAAATGAGCCATGAGAGAATAAAATAGGTGTATGACATAGACTTATGGTATACACATAAGCATAGAAAATCCTATGTCAAGGCTAACCCTTAAGACATTCATAACATGTTAGTCTTGGGATAACCCACCTGTGTACCTACTTATGGATTTGGATGACCTCACATGTCCCCTATTTCATACATTGGATAACCTTCCATATATCCTCTTTCAGTATTGGGATAACCTCCAGTGCACCCTTAGAGATCATATAATATGAATCATTAACCAATGTGTTAGAGGGAGGTATGGTCAAGATCATCACATAATGAAAATCATACATATTCGTGCCATAAGTTAATTAAACATTCATCATATCATAACCCATGAAATCAAATGGGTTTCATAAAAATTTCATCATATCATACCTTTTTGAAAATATATAGGTTTCATAATTATTTCATCATTTAATCATAGCATAAACTTTGAAAAATAAGCGGGTTTCATAAAAATTTTATCATGGTATAACTTATAGAAGATAAACGGGTTTCATAAACATATTTTAATCATAAAAATTCATATAAAGAATAATTATGTTATCCTTGTTTTATATCCCTAGTAAATAAAAAGTTACATCAATGGATTTTATCTTAAATGGAGAATGATTTTGAAAGATCACTTAGAACATTTCTTGAGGAAAATAAATTTTCTTTCAAATAATTTTTTTTTGAAAATTAAAAAATTTAAAAATACTTTTCTTTGAAAATATACTTTAAAACTAGTAAGGGAGTCATTAAATGTTTGAGCGGTGATGATAGTAAGAAAAACTATTCATGCCGTGCATGTTAAAAACAAATATTCTTTTGTCATTTTTTGTAAAATCAAAATGTACATTATTTGTAAAATGACATGAATATTCAATTCAAAAACATTTGTAAAAATATATACATGGGTAAAAATTTCATTAATAAACCATTTTAATAATGTTAATAAAATTTGAAAACATTTTTAGAAATCATGGTTTTGGAAGAAAAATGGAAAATACAATTTTTCTTATAAACATTATTTTGATATATTGAGTACATAAAGAGAGGAAACTTAAAGTAAAACATGTACTCTCATGAAATAACTAGATTATAAGAAAATATATGAGTTTATTTAGAAATAGATCATAATATTTCATTATTGGAATCATAATCATAAGCAATCCTGATATATGATGAGATTGTAACATACAACTATTACCACTTTGGTGACATTGAATCATAATCCCCATGAAATAATAATGTTAAATGAAACATAAAATATCATGAGACAAAATTAATTCATTATATTACATGTTAATTGTTCTGTATATAAACCTCCTAAAAGAAGATAGGTACATAACATAACATATGTCTTAAAGAAGGCAAATTGAGACAAAAATCCATTACCAATTTTGTAAAATTTGAACTATAAAAAAATTGAAAGAGAGGTACTAAAATGGATATATAAATAAAAATATTTTTCAGGATAATAATAATAAAATAAATTCATGATAGTATACCCACCACATAAATTAAATAGTTGGTGAATATGTAATGTGTCTCATAGAAGTAAAAAGTGAGACAGAAACCCCATATCGCTTTATTAATATTTTGAATCATAAGAATAAATAAAGAATAAAATAAAATGAAACTTTAAATATAATTAAAATGATTATATTAATTATATAACATTTCAAATTGGTAGTATATACACCACATAAAAGAAATGAGTGGTGAATGTTTCTATGTCTCCCATAAATAAAAGAGCGACTAGAAATCTATAAGTGTTGAATTCATTCATACACATTAAAACCTTATTTATAATAAATATAAGTTTATTATAAAAATATTATTTAACCATATTTATATATATATCATATAATTTATTATTTACTTTTGACTATTTATTAACAATTCCCTTGTTAAAATTACGTTTCAGGTAATAAGTGCTTTGCTTTCGCGTTTATGTTTTGATTTATTATTTTTGGTCTTATTAATTTCATCATGGTTACATAATCTCAAGAATAATAATAATGACTTAATTATAATATTTATACATCAATTTTAATTTTAATACCAATCCTGAAATATGGTTTTTAGAAATGAAGTACGTTACAGTCATGGAGACGGTCAGTTGTACGCACACGTGAGTAATGTTTCCATTTTTCAATTATCATTATATTAAGGAGGTAAGTAATATTTTATATTTATATAATTATCATAATATAATATTATTTTTAAATATACTTATACATATTATCCATGTGATTTGGTGCTGAAAAGAGATATTCACATCCCTTCGTGAAGACGCTAGTCCACAAGTACACGAATAACGTTACCATCTTTGAGTGAGTGAAAAGGTAAGAAATAAAATTATATATTATCCTTTTATAATGATAACTATTTCATTAATTTAATAAATATTTCACTTATATTACATGTATGTATCCTTATTATCTTCCATGTAAATCATTAGTGAAAAATGAATCACATCGCTTCGTGAGGCGGTAGTCCACCACACACACGAACGACATTATCGTATACCCTGTGAAATAGAAAGTAAAATGGTATATATGATATAATTAATGTATAGTTATAAATATCATATATTTAATTTAGATCCATCATACCAAATTGTGATATGTGGTGATGGGAAAACAAACGAAATCGGTTAGCAAGACGGTAATCCACTATAGAAATGAATGATGATTACGTAACCCATTTGATGGAAGTAAAGATGGTTGTAGGTCATGAAATTAACATAAAAATATATAAGTATATATAAGATAATAATTATGATTTATGATCATGAGTTAATAATAATTTAATGGGGTGGAGGAAGAAATAATATAAAAATTCTCATTGAAGAACATTACCTCTTCTTTAGGTATCCTACTTAGGTTTGCACCAAAAGCCTTAATAGGTTGGATTTATGCAAAAAACAAGGATTATATGATGAGAGTATGAAATTTGGGAATTTATTTCTATAGTTATTTTTATAAATAAAAGGTTTTTTAGTTGTGAATATTAAAGGATAATGGGTATCCTTTTATAATTGAGGTGAGTGGGACACATGTAATTTTTAAAAAGAAAAAGGTGTATCCATGTTTTTCAAATTCCAAAAGGGTCCCAAAGGAAGTATTATAAATAATTAGAAATTATAGGGTAGAAATATTCTCATAAAATATATTTTACACAATTATTTAGGTTATTTTATCCCTTATCTTTTTAGTTTAACCCCCTAGTAAACCTATTTTACCTTAGCCATAGTAATTAATTGTTACCTATTCACTATACATTTTTGGCCAAATTTAATTTTAAATTATCAGATAATATAAATTAATATTATTAAAAATATTTATTCTATTTTTACAAATTCAATTCACATAATAATAAAATTTTAATTTAAAATCAATCTCACAGACGCGACGTGAATGCTTGGTTTCAAAGAGAAAAAGTTTAAATGTTTATAAAGTTTTATTATCCATTTTCAACATGTAATTAATTTAAATGACCTAAATTGGATTAATAGATATATATTTGAACTAAATTTACTATAAAATATATTTTAAATATAATATAATTTTATAAATAATTTAAATAAACAGTAAATTTTCAATTAAAATTTAGAATTTTTCACTATTCAACAGAAAATTATTCATTTGAAGAAATTCTCAAAAAATTAACCCTAAGATAATTTTGAAATTCTGATCTCAATAATTAATTTTATTTTATAAAATTAATTTTATTGAATTATTAAAAAAATAAATTTACTTTTTTTATAAAAAATAAATAAAAAACATTTTTTAAAAAATAGTGTTTTTAGAACATATAAATACTTTATTAAAAAAATAATTCATTTTTAGTTAATTTTATTTATTTATATAAAACCATTATACTTCATATTTATAAAGAATTTAATAATTTTCATATATTTATGTTTAACGTCTCGGTTATAACGGTCGTGTTTGAATAATATTAATAATATATCACGCTTTTTTAAAACTTGGTGACGTGTTTAATGCAAGATAACCTAGTGTTGCATGTAACAAAAGATTAACTTGGTGTTGCATGTAACAAAATATTAACTTTTTTGTTGTTTGTAATTCAAGATATCCTAGGAATCTAATTTATTCAAAAATAATAATACTTAAAAACTTGGGGTGTTACAATTCAATCCCTTAGTATTTTTTGATGGAAGATTAGCTAGTGTGGTTTAAGTGTATTTTATTAAACATGAAAAATGGATAATAATTTAGGAAACTACCTGTGGAGAAAATAAATATAAATATTAAGTAGTATTATATCTTTAGTTTATTTGTTATTTAAAATGCATATTTTTTAATTTTAAATTTTTGATAGAGGTGTCTACATGAATGGGTGTGCCAAGTTAGTTGTATCGTGATTCAAGTAACCAATTATTCTAGAGTAAATTCTATAGATTAAATGAGTTACAATGACTCTATTTGGAGAGAAATCTTGTAATATTTCTCTTTTTTGAAAATGAATTAGGAGAATGAAGTTGATGGGATATCTAGTTTTCCAAAACTAAAGTATAAGAAGTATAGACTCATGTTGAAATGAAGGGATTTCATTAGTTTCTCTCAATGGACGATAAAGGAAACTACACTAAGTGATACACTATCCCTAATTTAATTTCCATATACTTTTATTGGAGTAAGAAAATAGTTACAAGTGGAGCAGTGTGTTCCAGTTTGTAAGAATTTCAACATATTCTTCAATAATTTGGTAAAAGTTGTAAACCTAGAAGGTTGGGGTTGTCACTCCTTATTTTAAAAAGAAAATTATAGTGAGTATAATGTTTTAGGTTCATTGGAATATTGTATTTTTTCATTCCTTATATTAAACTGGTTTTTGTGAACCAAGTAAAAATATTATTTGTCTCTCTTTTATGTTTATTTCCTCATATTGACTATAAGGAATAGAAAAGTGTTCTGATTAAAAGTAGGACATGATTATTGGAACGTGTAGTTTAAAGAATTTATAATATCTTGATTCAGCCTTACTCTTAGGGTATTTTTCTTGGTTTGGGACCAACTTGGAAGCTTCAAGAATATTCTTTATCAAGTTTAATCATATAATTTCTATAACTTATGTAACAGATATAAATTGTGGTTCTCACATTTTAATCAAAATATTGGAATGAAGTAGATTCCATAAGATTACCATAAGCGAGGTGGATATTTGACCGACTAATAGAGAAAGAATAGTTTTGCAGACTATAGGAAACTACCATCCCACATTTCTGAATTTATTGTTTCTATTTATGAAGAATTATTATTATGTGTCCAGTGTAACCAAAAACATAATATCTACGTCCAGTTTAGACATGGAAGATTTTATTTTCTTGTTCAAAAATAAGAGTTTCTACTTTTATAAAGATAACATATTTTAAGAGATGATAAATTTGATTAATGTTATTTATATACTTGAATATGAAAATCATGTATTGGAAATAGATAGAGAATCAAGTTCACATGAAAAATAACACACCTAGTTGTGGCCTCACCTTCTTGGTCATGTAAACGAGAAGAAATTAACCAAGTTAATCAAGAAATAAATTTAGATTTTTTTTGAATTGAAATGCTTGGAAATATGACATGCTTGTTTATAATGAAAAATGACCAAATCTCTATTTTAGTGGAAAATGTTAAAGTGTTGTAATGATTTTAGAATATAGATTTGTTTAGATCTTTTCCAGTATAAGATAGAGTCAGATACTCTTATATCACAACTTTTACCAAATACATTAATAGATATGGATATATATAATTAATGCGGTATAAGTTTGATACTTTTTATAAATTTAAGGAATACAAGAATGTAGTAGAGAATCAACTTGGTAAGAATATATACTATCTCAAATCATTCCTACTGATACACTATAGTGGAATGGTGTTAATAAAATAAGGCACTTAATATTTTTAGACATTGTGAGATCAATGATAAGTCATTAAGGACTATAGCACACACACTAAACTGAGTTCCAAATAAAGAAAAAAATAAAATTTTATATGAGATATGGTATGAGAAGAAATGATTTTTTTTTCATATTTACATGTGTGGGGATAGAAAGTGTTTTTAAGGCTACTTACAACAATAAACTTTCATTTTGAGGCACTAATTATATCTTTATAGGATATCATAGAGGAACAAGTGGATATTTTCTATATAATCTGTTATACAAGATGGTAACAGTGGAAAGACATGTTATGTTCCTAGAAAGGGAGAACATCTCAAAATGATATAGTGGGAACAATATTGACATATATCCAAATCATATTTTTATTAAATGATAAAAAATGAAAAATGGAAAACATGAAAAAAGGGGGGCTCAAGAGTTAGGGGGTCTAATGTATTGCAAACCAAGAGTGTCCCCTCTAATCAATTTGATACCCTCATGTTTAAGGCAATTATTAGAGAGGAGGAAAGTATTGTTTGATCATGGGACCGCCAGAGAAGCCTAGTAGTCCGCGACTTGATTCCCCTCCTGCAAAGTGTGGTTTACTTGAATGTTATTAGGAAGAAGGGATCTACATTTCCTGACAATATAGGATATGGAACAAGGAGTCGAACCTTTACCATGTAGAGAGTTATGGAGGAACAAGGAGTTAGTCTCCACTTGAGAGAGCCATATCACCCTGAGTGGAATGTAAGAGCCCAGTGAGCAAGGCTTTGGCCTCGTCCATGATGGGGGTACCATTGCCAAAAAAATGAAGTGAAGGCCAGAACCAAATTCCCATTATTGTCATGAACTAACCCTCCTCCCCTCATAAACCCCATATAGTAGGACCCATATGTATTTAGTTTATACCCTGAGTCAGAAGGATGCCAATGTATCCAGTTTCCCTACATATTATTCATGAATGATTGAGGTAGGGAAGTTCTAGTTTGAAGAAGTCTGAAAGAAGAAGATTTGTGTCAGTCATTGAAGAGTGAAACGGAATCATCTAGCTAGCAGCGAACCCTCACAATTATTAACCTCATAATTAGAACAACACCTTCAAACCTCTCCTGGTTTCGGGCTTTCCATAAGCACAAACACCTGGAACATAAAAACACTATACGAGCCATCTGTTCCTTATCAATGACCATCGAACCATAGAACCTTCTCTCGAAGAAAGAAGCTTCACTCTGGTCACATGAGGAAAATTCTATAAAAACACCAAAGAATTACCACACAACATGATCCCACTCCCCCTCAAAGAATAAGTGCTCTGAGTTTTCCTCCAGCCTATTACTACAACAGTGGCATCTTGAAGCCATGAAGATCCCCAATTTCATAATGCTTTCAATGGTAGGAAGAGCATGATTTCTTATGCACTAAGATAAGAAGTTGACCTTCGCTGGGATCCTGGTACACCAAACCATTTCATTCCAACTTTCCTGGTGGTCCTGTAAAGAGAACAACCTTTGAAACTCCCTGATAGAGAAAATACCTGGGGAGGAAGGTGTGAAGACAAACCAATCAGGTTCTGAGGTAAATTCAATGGACTCTAGTAGAATATGTTGATCCCTGTACAAAATATCTTTGGTGAAGTTGAGTTGTTGGCATGCTTACTTACCAAAAATGAGAGGATCAAGGCAACCTGGAAAATCAAGAACAGTGCTGACCCAATTCCGTTTCCCAAAGAGAATACCCCCTGAGCCGACAATCCACCGAGAGCGGCTTAGAAGAGATTGGTACAGGGGATAAATGTTCGACCATAATTTTTAAGAGTATATGCACCCATACTTCACAATGCCTCCACAAATATGAGACATGGACTGGCCCCAGAGAGTATGTTCCTCGACAATTTCCAATGTGAGTTTACCATGCATGCAGTGAAGGGTGCTCTTGAGGCTCCGAACATTAATCCCACCATCAAGAATGTGTCTTTATAGCCTTCCCCACGAAGCCCAATGTCTTTTCCATTAAGAAGTTTTGTCCTAGACAAAATTACAAAGAACCCTGTCAATGGTGGAAATCACCACTTGCAGAACATTGGTGGAAGCTAATGCATTTGTAGGAATGGTAAAAAAACACAATTGACCAAGGAAAGATGCCCCCCCCCAAATGAGAGAAGTTTGTTTTTCCAGTTAAGATCTCGGGAAGTAATTCTATAAAAAATATGATAAAATCCACACACACAAATCCTACCAAAAGATATTGGCATTCCCAAGTACTCTAGTGGTAAGGATCCTCATTGCATGTTCAATCGGCCACAGAGGGAGGAAACCTGCCTGGAGGTTCTCTTGAGGGAGATAAAGAAGTTGATCTAGGCGTCACTGATAACTTGCCCACTCCAGTAGCTGTATTCCTCCATAATTTTCTCGATTCCATGAAAAATGATTCTACCACCATTCTCGAAGATGATGGTGTCGTTAGCAAACATCAAGTGGGAAATCATAAGGATATTCTACTTTCTCCTATAAGGAAGGATCACACCTTGATATAAGAAACAATTAATCAATCTGCTGAGCATGTCCTGGGCTAGAATGAAAAAGCTTGGAGAGAGTGGGTCGCCCTGACAAAGACCACTATTTTCCTTGAATAATCCTTGAGTCTTCCCAAGGAAATATACCGCCATCCATGGGGAGCTATAGCTTATAAAGAGAATATCCACTACCCTGTCCGAGAACCCCATCACCGAGAGGATACTGTTTAAGAAACTCCACTCAATTCAATCAAATGAATCATTCATGTAAACTTTGATCTCTATATTGGAGCTATGAGACTTGATGATGATTCCTCTTACCATCTCTTGGGAAAGAGAAATTTCTCCCTGAATGGATCGACTCTTCATGAAACCAAGATGCTCAATAGAAACCCACCCAAGAAGTTGTTTGGACAGCCTCTGGTTAATGAAACTTGCTATAATTTTGTATGGGAAATTGCATAGGCTCACTGGCCTATAATGAGAGAGGGAATAAGGTTCCTTCATCTTAGGTATGAGAACCAAAGTCATAGAACTCTCCACCTGAGGAATAAGCCCTCCTCGAAAAAAATCTTGAACTGCTTCAATTATATCTGAATTAATGATGTCCCACGCTCCCCTATAAAACGAATCTAAGAAGCTATAGGGGCCTAGAGAACTATCAGGATTATGATTTTTCATAGCCTAGAATATTTCATCTTCACTGGGAATCACCTCCACGCCCTCATTGTCCTAGGTAGACACTGAGGTGGGGATCACCTCCCACAACTTAGTGTTGGCATTGGGATACCCGCAGGCCATCCTTGGGTTTGTGCCCGCAAGGAGTTCCATAAAGAATAAAACAACCATTCTCCCAATTGTGTCTTTGTAATTAGTAAATGATCTATACTCAAGTAAGATGTTGGGATTGATCATGCATTTACTTTGTCCAATGCAAGAATGGAAGTAGGCTTTATTTCTATCTCCCTCATTTAGCCACCTCACCTGAGAACAATCTCGAGACAGACGCTCCTATTTGAGTAACATCTCTACCCATTTTGTCTTTTTTTCCAAGAGTTCTTCAAACACTGGATCACTCCACTCCTCCTCCAGGATGAGTTCCAAGTTAGATACACTATGTTTAAGGACTTCGAGGTTCTGGTCGAAAGGAGGTAGCTACCTAACCCACTCCTTGATCCCCTATTTCACCTGACGTAGCTTGTTGTGAAGGGTGACCCATGTGTGCCCCTAAGATGGTGCATCCCACAGCTCCCTCACAATCCATAGATAATCATGTGAGTGAAAATAAATGGAATCCATGTGTACCCTTGAATTGGTGCATCCCACAGTCCCATTGGAAGAAGTTGTTACAGAGATACAAGTACTGCATAAGATCAACAAAGATGTTAGAGAAATTGAGAGATACTATTTTCTATTCACTGAGGAAATTTTAAAACTGTTATATGAATATAACGAAACTCTATCATATAAAGAAACAATAAATAACTCGGACATTTTAAAATCATAATAAACGATGAATCATGAAATGTAATTTAGGTATCATAACCAAGTATCGAACTTAGTATACCCACTAGTTGATATAAATACTATTGAGTGAAAAGGGGTATTCAAAAATAATATAAACATTTATGGTAATGTTAGTTCCTATAAAGCACAACTAGTTGCTAAAGGGTTTAATAATCATCAAGGCATAAAATATGATGAAAATTTTCACCAGTTTCCATACTGATATCCATTAGATTTATACTTGTCAAAGTATCTTACCATGATTATTACATTTTGTAAAGTGGATATCAAAACCAGATTACTAAGTGTAAAACTTGTGAAATATGTCTATATGACACAATTAGGAGGGTTCGTGACACCAAATTATGATAATAAGGTGTGTAAATTGAATAGATCCATTTATGGGTTGAAGAAAACATCATGATCATGGGAAATTCATTTTGATGAATCCATAAGAGAATTTGGTTTAATAAAAAAATAAATGTGAGCCTTGTTTATACAAAAGGATTAGTGGGAGTGTAATAGTTTTCCTAGTAGTATATGTTGATGATATATCACTAATTAGAAATGAGATACCAATCTTATAGTCAGTTAATACATGGATAAAAATTTGTTCCTCCATGAAATAATTAGGGAAATCAACCTATATTCTAGGGATCAAGATTCATCAATATAGATCTTAGAGGATTATCAGACTAAGTCAAGGTACATACATTGATAATGTATTGAAGATATTCAATATCGAACAACCCAAAATAGGATTTTCCAATGTTACATGGTATACATATCACTAAGAAAATGTGTCCTCAGAAAAAAGAGTATAGAGATAGATAATTAGTAGAATATATTATGATTATGAGATTAGATTTGTTAGGTATTACATGATATGTACTAGGATTGATATTTCCTACTCATTGATTATGGTAGGAAAATATCAAGCATTCCTAGAAGATCCACATTGGTTAGTTTTAAAGACTATCCTAAAGTACCTGAGGGGTAAAAAGTATATGTTTTTGTTTTATGTAGGATATGGTGAACTAGTTATCAGGGGATAAATAGATTCTAGTTTCAAAATAGATCAAAATTATTTTAAATCCTAATTAGGATATGTGCTTTTCTTTAATAGAGGAGTTGTGAGTTAGAAGAGTTCTAAGTATCCAATGGTTTCAATTTCTATAGTAGAGTCTGAGTATATTGCGGCCTTTGATGAAAACAAAGAAGAATTTTTAATATTAAACTTTATCCAAGATTTTTGTGTTTTACCTATCATTAAATATGTTTTCATTATATACGGTGATAATTTTGCTACAATGGTTCTGATCAAGGATGCAAGGTCACATCATTGTACAAAGCATATACTTTGTGTAAGGACCCAGCCCCAATTTCCTAGAGTTAGTACCTTATTTTATTACATTGGAATATAAATAAGGAATTAGTATTCCGAAGGAACAAATAATTTAGTAGCTTCTGAAAACAAGAGACAAACATACGTTCAACATTACAACTTGAAAGGAAATACAAAATATCTAATTCTTTTGAATAACACATAATATCCATGATTACCCTTGCAAGTCATTCATAATATAATTATACACAACTTGGTGAAAATAAAACATGAAAAAGGGGTGATCTCAGATGATCAGTAAGGGTAAATAATACAGTGGAAGAAATTATATACATAAATACTAGGCATGATGAATATCTAAAAATTAATTCCTTTAAAAAATAAACTTGAACATAATATGGAAGGAATAAAAATAATTAAATAATGCCATAAAAAATAACCATGGATATTCTACTAGTATAATAATGACATGGAAAATAAATCTCTAGTTTCATAATGATGGAATTCATAATACTGGACATTGTAATCATTCTATTAAGGCCTCGTTCCAAGACCATACATAAATGGGTAAAAACCCAAACTAGTTTGTATAATGAGACCAACCGATGCATAGATGGGATATAGTGGGACCCACCTATCACATAATAAGACCAATGAATTCCTCATATGAATATGGATAAACATAAACAACATATACATTCATATTGAAACTAACATATGAAATATAACTTACTTTCCCCAATCATTAAACATAACCACTAACCATTCAGAGTAATATGGTGACTGGTATCAAGATAGAACATCCATAGTCAAAATAATCATAAACCATTCAATAAAATATGGTAGATGATATCATAAAATATTAATCCCAATTGAACATAATTATCATCAAGGGTGTTGTAAATAGATGAAAATACTCATATAAATTCATCGTGAAATTATTAAGATAAATATTCACTTATTTTGAAAAGAATAGTTATTTTTGAAAAATATTATTATATATTAGAAGTAAATTATGGTAGTTTTTCATAATAAAATGAGTGATTTTACAAAAATAATGGTTACTAAAAACATATTATAGATTTCCCTTGAAAATAAGTAAGAATTCGAGAAACTCTGTTGAATCAGGATTGTATTTCAGGAATGAATTTTGAAAGATCCTTTTAAAACATGTATCTCTCAATAAAACAAAGAAGGATTCTGGTTGGTACACATATATAAAACATTAACACATAATTTATGATTATTACATAAGAATAAATTAGAATTTAATTGTGATTTAGATAGACAAATAGTAACCCAAAAAAAGGAGGTTCGGGTAGAAAACCCTTACCTTATGTCGAAACATGTTCTTCACATGACCTTAACTTTCAGGATAATCAAATTAAACCCATTAATTATTTAATTAAGAACCTTATTTAAATATTTTTTTTTATTCTGAATTATTTTATTAAGTTCATTTATAGCCTTATTGATATGTTATATGATTGAATTCGGTCGTTCTAGAGTGTTTTTTCCTTGATTTTCATTACCAGTTCGCTTGTTTATAATTAATGGTGTTCGTGTGGAATGGATATAATTCTAAAAAATTGGTTTTATATGATAATAATGAACATAAATAATATTAGGTGGTCATATAATTAATTTTTTTATATGGAATGAGGATTATTTATTAGGTGAAACATTATTGAAAATCATTTAGATTATTTTGGAGGTATTTTGAATATTACGAACTAGTTTTGTTGTATGTATTAATATTATGTATATAAACTGGTTCCAAAACATTAATATTATAAAAAAATTTAGCTTCATAGAGACTCAGGGTTTCATGCATTCAATATTCAATTTATTTGTAAATTATTAGGGTGATACATTCTTCCTCTCTTACAAAAATTCCATCCTCGTAATTACTATAATGTTAGCTTAAAAAAGATTTGGCTAGTTGTCTGTCATAAGTTCCCCAGGATCCCATGTAGCTTCTTCAGTTTTAATATTTTTTAGAGTACCTTTACTATTCAAGTAATCTGATTCCTCAACACCTATTCTTTAGTGTCTATAATCCAGATAGGATCTTCATAGTAGGATAAATCAAGTTCCAATTCTATACCTTCAGAAGTGAGGACATGCATTGGGCCTGGCATGTACTTTCTCAATAATGAGACATGGAAAACACTGTTTACACTATAAAGGCTAGGTGTCATTTCCAAATGATAATACACAACTCCTATTCTCTGCATAATTTAAAAAGGGCCAATGTACATGGGGATCATTTTCCATTTCTTTCCAAATCTTATAATGCCCTTACAAGGAGAAACATTCAATAAAATGTGATCTCCCACTGAAAATTCCAAATCCATCCTTAAATTATCAACATAGATCTTTTACCTACTTTGAGCTGCTTTGATATGGGTTTGAATAGTCTTTACCTTCGTTGTTGTTTCCTCCATAAGCTCTGGGCCTACAAGCTTCTTTTCACCAACTTCATCCCAACATGTTGGTGTATGACATTTTTTCAGTACAATACTTCATATTGTGCCATTTAAATACTATAATGTAAAATATTGTTGTAGGAAAACTCAAAAAAAGGTAAATACTGATCCCACATACCATAAAAGTCAAGTGAACATGATCTGAACATGTATTCCAATGTTTAGATCATCTTTTCTGATTACTCATCAGTTTGAGGGAGATAAGTAGTACTAAATCGAAGCTCAGTATCCAAATATTTTTTGAACAATTTTATAGAATTTCAATGTGAATCATGGATCATGATAAGATAAAATTAAGAGTGCTTCTCCATTAAGTCTCGCAACTTCATTGATATAGAATTGTGCAAGCTGCTCTAATGGAAAATCCTCCCTTATAACGAGGAAATGTGCAGATTTCCTAAGTCGATCAACAATTAGACACATTTCATCATTATTTCTTGGAGTTTTGGGTAATACACTGACAAAATACACGGTTATGTAATCCCATTTCCATTTAGGACTAGTTATAGGTTGCATGAATCTTATAGGATTTTGTTGTTCAGCCTTCACTTGTTGAAAGACTAAATATCTTGATACATAATCAGCAATTTCCCACTTTATGTTCTCATGATAGAAATGATCCTTTAAATTTCTATATTTTTTAGTGTTAGCAGGGTGTATAGAGAAATTAAAGCTATGGGAATCTTCCAATAACTCCCTTTTTAGCCCGAGTATAGAGGGAACACATAGCCTCTTCCGAAATTTTAGAATTCCATCCTCACACACAAATTCATCCAACTTCCCATCACTCACACCTCTAATTTTCTTTTCAAGATTCTCATCATCGGACTAAGAAGTTTTAATTCTTTATAATAAAGATGGTTGGGAAACCAATTTAAAAACTCCAAGATCCTTTTATCTCAATGCATCAACGACCTTAGTTTCCTTTCCTGGGTGGTAGTGTATGGAACAATCACAATCTTATAGTAGCTTGAACCATCTTTTTTTCCTCAAGTTGAGTTATTTTTGTGAGAATAAATATTTTAAACTCTTGTGATCTATATATATCTCACACAATTCACCATAGAGATAATGTCTCCATATCTTCAGTGCAAAGATTAAAACTTATAACTCAAGATCATGAGTTGGACAGTTCTATTCATGAATCATTAACTTTCCTGATGCATATGCAATAAATCTATCATTTTTCATAAGGAAACACTCAATTACTTTCTTTTACAAATCATTATAAATTAAAAATCCACCATTTTCTGATGGTAGAGTTAGGATCATAGAATTCACTAATCTCCTTTTAAATTCATCAAAACTCTCTTCACATTATTTTATCCATTTGAACATGACCCATTTGTGAGAAATCTTGGTTATCATATTGAATAATCAAGTGAGGCTCTGAAAGAAACACTGATAATAATTTTCAAATCAAATAAAACTGTGTACCTCAGTTATGTTCATTAGAGTAGGCCATTCTTCAACTACCTTTGTCTTTGTAAGATCAACTAAGATTCCATCATTAGAGACAACATGGAAAAACAGAAATGGATTGAATCTAAAATTAACACTTGCTAAAATTCCCATATAATTCATTTCATATATGAGTCTTTAGAATAATTCATAAGTGATTATTATGATATTTTTAAATTTTGGATTATACCAGGATATCATCAATAAATACCACAAAAAATTCATCAAGATATTTCTTGAAAACTCTATTCATTAGATCCATGAAAACATAGGGCATGTTAGTCAGTTCAAAAGGCATTACTGTAAACTCATAATTCCCATACCTAGTTTTAAATGATATGTTTGGAATATATTCATTCCTCACATGAAACTGATGATATCCATATCTAAGTTCAATCTTTGAAAAATATTGTGTTTTTTGAAGTTAATCAAATAAATAATCAATTCAAGGAAGAGGATACTTGTTATTTATTTTAATAGCATTGATCTCTCTATAGTCAATGCACAACCTCATAGATCCATATTTCTTCTTAACAAAAAGAATAGGGGCTCCCCAAGGAGAAACACTAGGGTGAATAAATCTTTTATCACTCAATTCCTCTAGTTGTTTCTTCAATTATACTAAATCCATGGTGTCCATTCTATAAGAAGTCTTTGATATAGATCATGAACTAGGAATTAAGTCAATAGAAAACTCAATTTGTCACTCCAAAGGATGTCCAGGTAAATCCTCTAAAAACACATAAACATATTCTTTAACAATAGGTACATACTCAATTTGAATATTTATTTCCTAGCCCATAGATATTTTTTTCTCCTCCTTCCCAAGAATTGAATTTAGTATAGATATTGGGGGATGGATCTAGACAAGAATCAGATGATGACATTTCTTCTCTAAAGATAAGGGATTCTACATCGTTCACAAGAATGGTAACTTCCTTCTTCTTGAAATATATTTTCATGTCATAACATGAAATCAAATTTATTCTAAGGATTATATCAAAGGAAATCATGGGTATTATGATAAGGTAAGTAACTAGAGAATGTTTCTATTTCTTGAAGGGGACTGATCGAAACATCTTTATTGTAATGAAACATCCTTTATGAGTTTTGACTCACAAATACTTTATTAAATTAAATTAGAAATGTCATATTTTATTGGAAAACTAAGAAGATATAAAAGAATGGGATAATAAAAAATCAAATAAATCATTGGCTAAGTTTGAGGAAATGATTAAATTATCAGCCATCACATCATTAGGAACTTCCATATCAGCAGTTTTGATCGCAAAAGCTTGGCCTTTCTCCCTTGGCCTTCTATGGTGAATGCTTCCTTGAAACATAGGAAAATAATTTTCATAATGTCCCATCTCTTTGAAATGGTATCATTGAACATTGGTGGATTCTTTCTTTCTCTTACAATCATAGGATTGGTGTAATTTTCATCCACACTTGTAACAAAAACCCATACCCTTCAGGCCAGTACTAAGGTGTTTCTTCCCACAATTATCATAGGATGGAAAATAAATTCTTTCCTTATTCTCATTTTTCTTATTTCCTTTTACAGAGTGTTCAGTATTCCTCATCTTCTCTTTTATTACCTTAATGTCACAAGACCTAGAGAATTCTTTTTCTATCTTGATAGCACATAAGACTATATCTTCATATGATGAGAAACTTTGGGAGACTGGTGCCCTTAGGAGGAATGGTTTTAAACCATAAAAGAATCAATCAATATTACTCCTTGTATTCAGTATGTTGTCCATGGAATGATTTTCTAACCTATTGATGTTAGATTCATACTTTTCAACATTCTCATCCTCTTTTTACCTCAGATTCAAAAACTACCTTTCCATATCCACTCACTATTCACGAGGAAAGTATTTTTATAAGATGATTTACTTAAAATACCTCCATTCCATATTTTTGGTCTCTTCCTCCACCTTTATGATTTGAATTAGTGACCACCATTGATTATCTTATCCCGATAAATAATAAACTGTCATGACAACCTTATCCCTTTTGTTACCTCCCAAAGCGAGAATTAGCTTCTCTAAGGAACTTATCCACTTCTTTGCTACGAATGGGTTTGTATTCATATTAAATGATGGAGGATATTTTCATATAAGGTGGTCTAAAATTTATCCTCCATGTTTTGGTTTAGGGTGCTCTATATGGGTAAGGTTATTGTTCATAACTTGAGTTAGCTATCCTAGTATAGTTATAAGTTTTTCAGCACCAGTCATAGCTTCAGAACCAATATCATTATCTTGTAAAAGGGGTAAATCCCTACATGGGATATGTGAATTCATGTAGTTTCCATTCCTTCCACTAGGCACCATTTCTAAATGATGGAATACAATATATTTTGATTATGAATCATATTGTATAATCTCAACTAGTAGAATACTTAACGTAAATTGAAATCCTATACATATCTAATCCCATAATCATAGACATGGTTTCTTTGAGGTAAAATTTACTTTTAAATCTTTCATAATGGCTTATAAAGAAGATATGAATTTTCCTAAGCATATATTTCTAGAGTGTCAAACCAATTACACAATAAGGCCCATTGTCGTGTACTGAGTTACCCAAAGTCAAGTTCAAAACACCTTGTCAGAGTTGTTACTCCTAGGTACATCTATGACATAACCACATCCATTTTTAGTATCCATATAGGGATGTATTTTCTAGGAAGATACACACAATCCCTTCCATAAAAAAATTATAATATGTTCTTGTATGTTTATCTTAAAAGTATATCTTATGGTTTTCTTCTCAAATGTACATTTTTAAAATCTAGTTTCCAAGTTTTCTACTAAAATTACTATGATACCAACTGTAAGGAATCGACTCTAGTTTCCCTGAGTCGGTGCCTTATTTTATTATATTGATATATAAACAAGGAATTCATATCCATAAGGAAAAAATAGTTTAGTATATTTGTAAAACAAGATACATACAAAAGTTCAACATTACAACTTGAAAGGAAATACAACGTATCAACTTCTTTTGAATCACACATAATCTCATAGATTATCCTTGAAAGTCATTAATAATATACTTCTTCAAAACATGGAGAAAATAAAACACGTGAAAGGGGTGAGCTTAGATTCTTAGTAAGGGTAAATATTACAGAAGAAGAAATTATATACATAAACAATAGGCATGATGAATAATTAAAAATGCATTCCCTTAAAAAATAAACATGAGTATAATATGGAAGGAATAAAAAATAATTAAATAATTCCATAAAACATAAACATGGATATTATAAAAGTCTTATAATCACATGGACTATCAATCTCAAGTTTCATAATGAGGTAATTAATAATTCCTAACATCATAATCATTATGTCAAGGCTTCGTGCCAAGATCAAACATAAATGGGTAAAACCCAAACTAGTTTGTCTCCTGAGACATACTGATGAATCAAGGGGATATAGAGGGCCCCACCAATCACATAATAAATCCATTGAATTAATAATATGAATATAGATAAACATAAACACCATATAAATTAATATTTAAACTAACATATGAAATGTAAATAACTTGCCCCAATCATTAAATATGGCCACTAACCATTCAGAATAATATGGTGAATGGTATCAAGATAGAACATCCACAATCAAACTAATAATAAACCATTCAATAAAATATGGTATATTATATCATAAAATATTAATTCCAATTGAACATAATATTAAACAAGGGTGTTTGAAATTGATTAAAATACCCTTATAAATTCATCAAGTAATTCTTTTGATAAATACTCTTTTAGTTTGAAAAGAAGAGTTCTTTTGGAAAAATAATTATATAAAACCAGAAGTGAATTAAGGTATTTTTTAATAATAAAATTAGTGATTTTATAAAAATAATAGTTTCTAAAATAGATTATATAGTTCCCTTGAAAATAGGTAAGAATTCGAGAAATTCCCTTCAGTCAGGCTTGTATGTTAGGAAGAATTTTTGAAAGATTCATTTAAAACATGTATCTCTCCATAAAATAAAGAAGGATTATAGTTGTTACACATATATAAGAAATTAACACAGAATTTATGATGAGTAAATAAGAATAAATAATAATTTAATTGGGATTAAGAAAGACAAATAGTAACCAGAAAGAAAATGGAGGTTCAGGTAGAAAACTCTTACCTTATGTCCGAATGTGTTCTGCACTTCACCTTAACTACATGGATAATCAAAATAAACCCATTAATTAATTAATTAATTACCTTATTTTATTTTTTTATTCTACATTATTTTATTAAGTTCATTTATGGCCTTATTGATAAGTTATATGATTGAATTCTATCGTTACGTAGTGTTCATTTCCTTGATTTTCATAATTGGTTAGATTGTTTATAATTAATGAAGTTCATCTGGAATAGATATAATTCTCCAGAATTGGTTTCATATGATACTAATGAACATAAAAATGCTTAAATGGTCATATAAATCATTTTTTATATCGTATGTGGATGAGTTACTATAACAACCCTTCTTTTTCATACACACTTAAACAAGATTTATTACATAAACTCTTCACTTGATACAACATGGAAGATCGAGAGGTATAATGTCTTTGGTGATTAGGGACATTACATAAATACTTATAACATGAAACACAACATCTTTATTGAAAACATCATTTACATGACCAATACATTCCCTCATACATAGCATTGTAAGGGATAACCCGAGGACATGAAAAAGAAAAGGGTGAGCTATAATGCCCAATAAGGGTGTAAACAAAGCATACATGAAGAATAAAATATAGTTTAGGAAATATGCATTACAAAGGAGAATAAGAGAATCATGAACGTAAAGGCATGATATAACATGATTATCATAACATAAAAATGTGGAGACAACACTTAACATGGTATTAGAATGAGCCAAGGATCATTAATCATGGAGCTTGAGTAAACCCTCATTTCACTTGAAATAGCATGAGTAAACCCTCATTTAAAATCAATTATCATGATTAAACCCTAATTTCACTTAACATATCATGATACTAATATTTAACCAATGCATTGGAGCACTATCTAGGCGCACCATTCTTAAACATTTCATTTCATGCATAAGTGTGCCACATGGATCATATAACATGGATTCATTAAACATAATCATTTATTACATGATAGAGGAATGTGGAATTAATAAATTAAACTCTATAATAAATAATTAAATGTGCATAAATGTGAATACCATTTATAGATAAATGGTAATGGTATTTACTATACTATGACTTTGGCTTGGAAAATCGCGGTGCAATTTCGGCAGCATAACAGCGTGACATAAGAATTCATAAAAAGGGTTGATGAGAGAGAAAGTGGTGTATCATCATTTTTACATGAAATTGACAGTAAGGGGGTCATATAGATACATTTATGAACATAAGTAATGGAATTTATATTCATAATACAAAATAATTTCTTGAATGTAAATGAGGAGTGAGAAATTCCTTACAGAATTTTCACATGGTAACGGGTGTATATGGGAGGCATTTAAGGGGAGAGAAAGGGGCCTATAATCATTAAAATATAAAAAAGGGAAGTATTGGGGAGATGATAAATCATACCCCAAAATTTGTAATTGAAAATAAAAGGGCATAACATGATTAAGAAACTTTGATAAAACGAGAAAGGAAGGAATCCCTTACATGGAAATGTTATCCCAAAGGCTTGTGAGAGGCTAGAAAGAGGCTTATTTGGAGCTTGGGGTGCATTGGGAATATTCTAGAGAGAGTAGGGAAGAGGTTAGACTAACACCAAAGTCTTTTAGTGAAGAGGAAGTGGGAGTTTGGGTGGGTTTATTTTGGAAAGGAGAGGGAATTCTTTATTATTTATATTTGGGACACCACACATTAAACTAATCAAAACCACAAAACATACCTTAGTTTTTGCCCATGTTTTTTTCCAAATCGGATTGGAAAAAAATATTTTATAAGAAAAATGCCCGAAATTATTAAAATAACAGGGTTGATTCTGTGGAGGTGAGTCACACTCTCAGGAAAATCAATTTAAAAAGCTGAAATATTTTATAAGTCTTGGAGGGCCCAATAAAGCTTTGTAAAATAAATAAAACAAAAATAAAATCACATTATTTTAATGGTAACACATATATTGGCCGTACATAATGTTTATAACATTTTATTACATCACTATTGGGTCATTATGATGTCATAAAACACATTATATATTTAAACAGTATTTAATTTTTTCCCAAAAATTTGACTGTCTCAGAAAATTATGAAAAATTTATTGTTGGATAATTTTGACTTCTTGATACCAAAAATAATATTCATTTTATCTTAATAATTTTATAAATATGTGTATTTTTACTTTTTAAAATAAAACCAACGTTTATCGAAAATTCATGGGTTTTGATAAAAATAGTTTTCAAACCTTAATAAAAATCACAATCATATACATAATAATTATACAATCACTTATATTATATAAAAATTTATTTGGTAATAATATTTAATTAAAATATTATTTAATTATAAAATCCATTAATTCATCAAAATAGATTTCTTAATTAACTAAAAATGCATTTTTTTCTTTAAAAACTATTTACAAAGTAACAATGATAAAATGAATGTATATTATTTATTCTATAAAAAAATTAATGCACACTATCATAGTTCTAGGGTCTTGTTACATAACCCCTTAAAACACCCGCATAAGTCCAAAGGGTAAGGTTTTCGATGGTGATAGACTCTTGGGGTGGCTCAGATAACATCGCTCGGGTGGTAATCTCTATCAACTTTTATTTCTATGATAGGTGATTCTGCTCAAGATTAACATATTCAAGTTCGGCTTGGGCTTGGTCAAGTGTGAATCCCAATGATGCCACGTCCTTTCTGAGTTTCGACAAATGGTCTTCGTATGGAGCAAGTCTACTGGATGAGGTCATTGCTTCCTTTGTCTGAGTAAATTGGATTTGTTAAAGCCCTAAATTTGTACTAATCATGTGATCAATGTTCAACGACTATATTAGCAATGGTCATAATTCTTAAAGGTATTTTAAAATCCAAAATCATAAAACCAAATAAGTGCATACGTTATATTACCATTTCACATAATAATACATTTAAGATGAATTTTCATTAATAAAAGTTTGGGTTGTTATAAAATCCCCCCTTACGAAATTTCTCCCTCAAAATTTTCTTTTCCCACACAAAAATAGATGTGGGTAACTATGCTTCATCACTTCCTCTAATTCCCATGTCTCTTCTTTAAACTTGTGGTTTCACCAAAACACCTTGACAATGGGAACTATCTTATTTCATAGAACGTTTTCTCTATGATATAATATCTTCACTGGTTGATCCTCGTAAGAAAGATCATCCTCTAACTATACTATCTCTGAAGAGAGTACATGTGAATGGTCTGGTATGTACTTCCTTAAGAGGGATACATGAAATATATCATGTACTTTGGCCATGGTAGGTGGAATTGCTAGTTGATAGGCCACAACCCCGATGTGATTAAGAACCTCAAAGGGTACAATGTACCTAGTACTTAACCTCCCTTTATTTCCAAACCTCATGACCTTCTTCCACAAAGATATGCCTAGAAATACCATATCTCCAACTTTGAACTCAAGGTCTCATCGATGGTTATCTGCATAACTCTTATGTGAAATTCAGGCTACCTTGATATGCTGATGAATAGTTTTCACCTTCTCCACCATTTCTTCCACCATTTTAGGTCCTAGAAGCTTATGCTCACTGAATTCATCCCAACATGCCAGTGTTCTGAACCTTTTCCCATAAAGGTCTTTATATGACGCCATTCAGATGATCGAGTGGAAACTGTTATAGGATAATTGAACTAGTTGAAGATGTTGGTCCCATCCTCCTTTGAAGTCCATATAACATTATCTTAACATATCTTCTAGTGTCTGAATAGTTCATTTAGTTTGGCCATCAGTTTGAGGATGATAAGCTGTACTAAAGTTCATTTTAGTACTTAGATCATGTTGGAGACTTTTCCAGAACATCGAGGTGAATCTTGGATCATAATCGGATACAATAGATAGTGGTACTCCATGATTTCTTACCACTTCTTCGATAAAAATCTATGCAAGTTTATCTAATGAGAAGTCCTCTCGAATTTCGATAAAATGAGTTGTCTTTGTAAGATGATCCACAATGACCCATATAGCATTGTTTCCTCTGGATATCCTTGGAAGCCTAGTAACAAAGTCCATGGTAATGTTTTCCCACTTCCATGTTGGTATGGGTAGTGGTTGCATCATCCCCTTATAATTTTTCCTCTCAGCCTTCACTTGCTGACATACGAGGCACTTTGATGTATATTTAGCGATCTCCCTTTTCATATGGTCCCAATAAATGTTTTCTCGGAGATCTCGATATATCTTTGTTCTCCCTGGGTGAATAGAGAAGGCTGAGCTATGTGCGTCATTAAGAAGCTCCTTCTTTATCTTTGGATTGAATGGTACACATAATAGTAACCCAAATCTCACAATTCCATCCTTCTCAACCACAAACTCTGAGGATTTCCCATTTCTAATAGCTTCCACCCTTTTCATAATTTCCACATCCTTTCTTTGGGAATCCATTATTTTCTCCATGAGGGATGGTTGATAAATAATTTGAGAAAAGATTGATGATTTTCCTCCCTTAATGATTCCCATGTGGATCCCCTAAAAATATAAGAAGATTGGATCCTTTTCAATTCTCATCATTGATAAAGATGTAGGATCCTTTCCACTTAGAGCATCTACCACCTTGTTTTCCTTACCGAGATTGTATTGGATTGAGTAGTCATAATCCTTGATGAGTTCTATCCATCTTTGTTGGTTCATATTAATATCTTTTTGTGTGAATATATATTTTAGGCTCTTGTGATAAGTATATATCTCACACTTATCACCATAGAAATAATGCCACCATATTTTCAATGCAAAGATCACAACCGCCAACTCCAGATCATGTGTGGGATAGTTTTGATCTTGTATTTTCAGTTTTCTTGAGGCGTAGGCTATCACTTTATCATTCTTCATCAAAACACAACCTAGAAAATTCTTTGAAGCATCACTAAATACCACAGAAAGTTCTCCACTTGTGGGTAGTGTGAGCATGGGTGTAGTGATAAGCCTCATTTTCAAGTCCTTGAAGCTCTCTTCTCATTCATCACTCCAAGAAAAATTTACTCCTTTCTGAGTTATCTTGGTAAGAGGGTTGGAAAATTGTGAGAAAATTCTAAAAAATCTGTGATAATATGCAGCTAACCCCAAGAAGCTATGAATATCTATTACCGATGTTGGTCTCGACCATCCCTCAATTACAGTTGTCTTAGAGGGATCCACATATATCCCATTTCTTGTGGTGATATGACCCAAGAATGAGACATCCTTCAACTAGAACTCACACTTTCTATACTTTTCATAGATTTTCTCCTTTCTCAAGGTCTCAAGTACAATTCTTAGATCTTCCTCGTGATCCTCCTTGGTTTTGGAGTATATTAGAAAATCATCTATAAAGACTACCACAAATGTTTTGAGGTAATATCTAAATACTCTATTCATCATGTTCATGAATATTTATGGAGCATTAGTGAGTCTAAAAAACATTAATATGAATTCATAGTGCCTGTATCTTGTACAAAAAGATGTCTTGGGGATATTCACCTTCTTCACCCTTACTTGGTAATATCTCAACCACAATTCCACCTTGAAGAATTATTGTGCTCCACGTAGCTGATCGAACATGTCATCAATTCGAGGTAGAAGATACTTGTTCTTTATTGTGATTTTGTTGAGCTCATAATAATCAATGCAAAGGAGCATTGACCCATCCTTCTTTTTGACAAAGTGGACTGGTGCACCCCATGGTGAAGCACTTGGGCATATAAACACGTTATCCAGATTCTCTTGTAGTTGTTTATTCAGCTCCTCAAGCTCCACAACATCCATTATATATAGATTCTTGGGTATTGGAAATTCCCCAAGTATATGGTCAATTGAGAATTCAACATCTCTTCTAGGATGAAGACCAAAAAATTATTTGGGAAACACTTCACCATATTCCCTCACAATAGGAATGTCTTCCATGAAGGTTGCTTCCTTTGACTAATGAATCTGAGCCAGATAAGTATGCTCATAGGGAAGTAATATCCACACTTGAGATGATGGTGCTAAAGAATATTAATCTTTGTCCTTTCACTTATATAGAATCAGGGGTTGATTCTCCATATGTGGAGTGATTTATCCCTCAAGGAAATTTACGTTGGCTCTATATAGGGAAAGCCAATACATGCTATGAATTGAATCAAATTCCACCAGAGTGAGTATGATGAGGTTTTATGAGAAGTTCAATCCACTGATTATGATAAGTGAGGAGTTATATTCATGGGATGCAATGATTTCCCCATTTTCCGTACTCACTGACATATTTACTTCTATGATTTGTGGTGGTATTGGGATTTTTCTACTAAAATTTCAGGATAAAAAATAATGCATAGAACCAGAATCAAAAAGTTTGTTCGCTATTCTTGATGAATTACTAGCGTACCTATTACCACTTTATTTTCGGTTTCACTTCAGTGGTAGTGATGGAGAAATCTCTCCCTTACTGCCTTAGAGTCTATTGATTGCCTCCTAAAACCCATGGCTTAGGCCACTTATTTGCAAGGTGCCCTGGTTCTTTGCAATTGAAGTAATGTACAACACATTGAGAGTCGAATAGATAATTCCACTCCTCTATCACAGCTGTGGGTTTTTCTTGTCAGCAATTAATGGCTAGGTTACCTTCTCTTCCACACCTAAAGCATTTCATCATCCCCTTCAAGAAATTTTTGGGGTGCTTCTTTCCATACCTTTGGGAAGTGGGGTGTTCGATTTTCTTAGCACCATTGGATTTATCCATTGGAATACCAAAATTGAAGTCTACCTTACGCTTAATATCCAAATCATAACCCAGAGATTATCTGATCTATATTTCAACCTTGAGGCACATTAGAAAATTTCCTCATATCTATCGAAGTCACAAATCTTTAGGAATTTCTGTAGGCTAGGTTTTAGCCCACCAAAAAAGTAGTCAACCTTGAATTATAGGGTAATGAAAAAGATGTATTCGTATCATGCAAGCCTTTTGAAGTTTTAATTGTACGATCAAATAGATTCGTCATCTTTTTTTCTTGAGGGAAAGGAAGTCCCTTTCTATCTAAAGATGGAGGGTGTGAGGAAAATATTTATCAATTTTTTTTTCTTGAAATCATTCTATTCCAATGCCTTGGTCTCCTCTTGAGGCTTTGTATTTTTGATCAATGTCCACTATTGATCAGCTTAACCCTCCATATGATATAAATCCAGAAGAACCTTCTCTTGTTTAGAAAATTTAAGGATGGAGAATATCTTTTCAATGGAGTTGATCCATTGTTCGATGATTGAGGGATCAAATGAACCATTAAAAGTAGGAGGCCTTTGTCTCATTAATCTCTTGATAGTGACTTGTTCTTTCTTGGGGGGGGGGGGTTAAAAATTACTCATGACCCATGTTTCTATTCAAATCTTGAGTTAATTGAGAGAGTATCATGACAAAGTTCACAATTCCTGCTCCCATTGAATTGGATATCTCATTAAAACAGTCATCACATTGGTCTTCATATCAGTTGTTAGCCCGAGTCCTCCTATTAATGGCTATTGGCTGGAATAAAAGGAAAGTTAGGGGTAACACATAAAGGATAATCCAAGGACAAAATTGATGAATTCTAAATAGCTTATATTTCCTTAACTTATGGATCTATAGGCTTCAATCTATGTTTTCCATGATCGACTTTCTAACATATATTCATAGGGGAATTTTTTTAATTCCCTTAATAATTGTTAATACTAAGATTTTGAATTTACCAAAGCATATACCTCAGGAGTTTCGTAACCAAGAGTTCATAAAGGACTATTGCAGTGTACTGGGATACCCTGGGTCAAGCCCAAAACTCCTTATCAGTGTTTTTACTCCTAGGTATATCTGTGCCAGAGCCGCCTCTACCTGCTTGTATCCAGACAGGGATGTATTTTCTTGATAAACATCTTACTCAATACTTAACAAAATGTAGGGATGTTTTTATTATACTTATTCTCTTATTTAAGTATTTTATAGGGTTTTCTAATCCTACTACAAAAAATAACTAAACCTATCCTCCGATACCGACTATAACAACCCTGATTTTTATTACACACTTAAACAAGATTTATTAAATAAACTCTTCACTTGATAAAACATGGAAGATAGAGAGGTATAATGTCTTTGGGGATTAGGGACATTACGTAATGAATTAAACATGAAACACCACAACTTTATTTAAAACTTTCTTTATATGACAACTACATTCCCTCGCACATATCATTGCATGGAATAACCCGAGGACATGAATAAGAAAAGAGTGAGCTATAAAGCCTAGTAAGGGATTAAACAAAGAATAACATGGAGAATAAAATATGTGTTAGTAAATAGTAATAACAAAGGAGAATAATATAAACATGAACATAAAGGCATGATATATCATTATTATCGTAACATGAAAATGTGGCGACAATACTTAACATGTTACTAGCATGAGGCAAGGCTCATTGCACATGGAGCACGAGTAAACCCTCATTGCACTTGAATTATCATGGGTCAAACATAATTTCACTTGAATTAGAATGATTAAACCCTCATTTCACTTGAAGGATCATGATATTAATCTTTACCCAATGCATTGGAATGCTATCAGGGCACACCCTTCTTAAACATTTCATTTCATGCATAAGTTTTCCACATGGATCATATAACACAGATTCATTAAACATAATCATTTATTACATGATATAGGAATGTGTAATTAATACATTAAACTATATAATAAATATTTAAATGTGTATAAAGGTGAATACCCTTGATAGAGAAATGGGCATGGTATTCACTACACAATGACTTTGGCTTGAAACATTGCAGTGCAATTTCGGCAGTATAATAATGTGACATAAGAAGTTATAAAAATCGTTGATGATAGATAAATGGGTGGATCATCATGTGTACATGAAATGGAAAGTTAGGGGGTCATATATATACATGTTCCAACATAATTAATGGAATTTAGATTCATAATACAAAAGAAGTTCTTGAATGTAAATGAAGAGAGAGAAATTATTTACGGAATTTCAGTATGGTAACAGGTGTACATTGGAGACATTTAATGAGAGATAAAGTGGTATATAATAATTAAAACATAAATAGGTAAGTATGGGAGAGGTGATAAATCACACCCCAACATTTTTAATTGAAAATAAAACGGAATAACAACATTAAGAAACTTGGATAAAATGAGGAAGGAATGAATCCCTTACTTGGAAGTGTGATCCCAAAGGCTTGGGAGAGGATTGAGAGAGACTTATTTGGAGTTTGGGACACTTTGGGAGGATTATAAATATAGGAAGTCAAAGTTTGGATAAACTCCAAATTATTTGAGTGAAGAGGAAGTGGGAGCTTGGGTGGGTGTATATAGGAAAGGGGAGGGAATTCTTTATTATTTAGGTTTGGGACACCACACATTAAACTAATCAAAACCAAAAACCAGCCCAGGGTTTTTGCCAATGGTATTTTACAAAGTGGAGTGGAAAACAATATTTTATAATACCAATGGACTAACTTCTTAAAATAATAGGTTTTCGTATGTGGAGGTGAGTCACACTCTCAAGGAAAGCAATTTAAAAATCTAAAATGTTTTATAAATCTTGGAGGGTCCACTACATCTTTTTATAAAAACTAAAACCAAACTAAAATCACATTATTTTAATGTTAAAACATATATTGTCCTAAAATAATGTTTATAGTATTTTTTTACATGACTATTGGGTCATTATGATATCATAAAACACATTATATAGTTAAACGATATTTAATTTATACCCAAAAATTTGACTGTCTCAGAAAATTATGAAAAATTCACCGTTGGATAATTTTGACATCTTTATTAAAAAAAATATTCATTTTATCTAAATAATTTTCTAAATATGTGAATTTTTACTTTAAAAATAAAAACTGACATTTATCGAAAATTCACGGATTTTGACGAAAATAGCTTTCAAACCTTAATAAAAATCACAATCATATTCATAATAAGTATACAATCATTTATATTATATAAAATGTAATTTAGTAATAATATTTAATTCAAATATTATTTAATTCAAAAATACATTAATTCATTAAAATAAATTTCGTAATTAACTAAAAAAGTTATTTTGTTCTTTAAAAAATATTTACAAAGTAACAATAATAAAATGAATGTATAATATTTTTTCTATAAAAAAATTAATGCACATAATCATAGTGCTAGGGTCTTGATAAAATAATCCCTTAAAACACCCTCATAAGACCGAAGGGTAAGTTGTGCAATGGTGACCGACTTTTGGGGTGGCTCGGATAACATCGCTCGGGTGGTAATCTCTATCGACTTCCACTTCTCCCGTAGGCAGTTCTGCTTAAGCTTAACGTATTAAATCTCAGCTTGGGCTTGATCAAGAGAAAATCCCAATGATGTCAACTCCTTTCTGAGCTCCAAAAAATGGGCTTCGTATGGACAATGTCTACTAGATGAGTCCATCACTTACTTTGTCGGAGTAAATTGGATTTGTTAAAGCCTTACATTTATACTAATCATGTGATCATTGTTCAAAGACTATATTAGAAATGGTCACAATTCTTAACGGTATTTTAAAATCCAAAATCATCAAACCAAAGAAGTGAATATGTTATATAACAATTTCACATAATAATAAATTTATGAGTAATTTTCATTAATAAAAGTTCAGGTCGTTACAGTTATTAGGTGAAACATTAATGACAATCATTTAGATTATTTTCGCATTATTTTGAATATTGAGAACTAGTTTCTTTGTATGTATTAATATTATGTATATATACTGGTTCCAGAACATTAAATAGGTTATAATACATATATTTTATTTTTTTAAACCATAATGATGGTTTCATGACCAAAATTAAAGGATTATTTGAAGAATGAAGGTTTTTCGTCCTCGAAGGTTGTAAATCGGCACCTATCGGATGATGATTTCATTTTTAAAATAGAAGAGGGGGAGTAAGGATATTGATGATGAATATTAAATTAAAATGATACAATTATAATATATATATATGGTACTAGAGTTATCATGATCATTTTGACAGAGGAGGTGAGTGAGAGACTAAGAAAATAAAATAAATGGAAGTGAAATTAAAAGAGAAGGGAAAAGGATTTACCTCTTGAAATATCCTCCTGGAGAACCTCCTCAAGGGAAGGGGTTCTGGTCTTTTGGAAAGAACAAGGGATCATGGATGTGTGGATTGACTTGGGAAGAGTATTTGGGAATAATATTTGAGAAGATTAAAGTCTTAGAGGAGTGAGGATAAGAGGGAGTGATGGGTGGCTTTTCTAGTGGAGGAGAGGAGCGATTTTTGAATATCTTATTCCTTATTTTATTAATTTTCTCAAAACAAGAAATAATGTTTGATTATTGTGACCCAAAATATTAATATGTGCATGAGAGTTCAAACTAATGGTTTCTAACATCATCCATGATTTAATGAATCATGTATTTATCTTATAATGTTTTTATACCATAAATTACCGTATTTTACTATTCTAAAAAATTCAAGTATTTCAGAAAAATATAAAAAATTCATCATAAGAATTTTTCAACCAGTATAATTAAAAAATGGATTCAATTTTATCAGAATAATTTTCAAAATATGTGAAATTAAATTTTTAAATAAAATCCTTATTTACTTGAAAAATAAATATTTTAAATTTGAAACTAATTTTATAAAACTTTCCAAAATTTAGTGAGGTCTCATAAAATTATCCTAAAAGAATAGGAAAACAAGTTTTTTTAGGAATACATTTTATGAAAAGGAATTTTATTTTAAATAATTTTATTAATTTAAAATTGAAATTAAATATTTATTTGTCACAAAAATATCAACACTTAATTATTAATTTCTAAAATATTTTCTATCATTTACATGATGCCTAAATTTTATTTATACTTACATGGGTGAGGTTTCTATTCACAAGGGAAAACTAATATTCATAAAGGTAAGTTATTATTCATAAGGATACGTTACGATTCACCAAAAATGAATGTTGATCCTATCAGAATTTAAATATCTTACTGATCACAACCATGTATGTCAATTTTTTGAAAATTCAAATCATAGAAGTAGAAAAATTATGTTCATTGTCTAGGTTATAACAAAGTGTTATTTAATAGAGACTCAATGTTTCATGGATTAAATATTAAATATATTTGTAAATTCTTGGGGTGATACACTTGGAAAGTATCAATTATTGATAATTTCTTCTCAATGTAATGGGGTCACGATAAGAAGAGTTTATAAAAAAATAGAACATGGAAAAATTATTGAATAAAGCCTTATTTTAGAAGATGTATGATTATCATGTGAGAGATAATGAAAGAAATGTGTTACCATTTGAATCTAGTACAAGTGGGAGTCTGTAGGTTCCCTATAACTAACTGACTATGTACTATTGATTACTATAATATTAATAAATATATTATCACATGATGATTTCACTTATATGCAACATTAATGTAATAATTAGTGTTTGTCACATCAAAACATTATTACAGTTATTTATTGGGATGGAAATGAGTACTCAATTATCAGGTACCTTGTCTTACCTAACATAATTAAATTGGGTTAGGGTACCTATTACTTGATATTAGGTTCAAGGGATGATACCTGATTATTAATCAGGTAGGGTTTGGGCATTGATGTTAGGATACTCGAATAATTTATTTTTTATATTTAATTTATTTAAATAATTAATTTAATATGGGTATAAAGTAGAACAAAAACCGATTGAAAGGGAGTGGTGAAATGGTTGCAGGACAAGGCGTGGGTGATGGATAGGTTTGTATATGGGAGGGAATGCTGAGGTCTATAAATATTCATGTGCCCAACACTTTCTCAGATATTAGAAAATCAAAATTCCCCTCCCTCACCATGTTTTGTATTCGTATCATCTATCCCTTCTGAATAGTCTTCATGCCATTATATAAATGGGTTTTGGTATTTGAATGGGTATCATTACACAATCAGAATAGGGTTAGGGTAATTCATAATTGGTTTTAAATGGGGCTGTGTTAGGGATAAGCTTGCTATAATTTAAACAAGTTCAAGTTCAGGTACCTTAAAATTAGTGGCTACCCAACACATTATAATCTGGAATTATCCTCTATAATGAGACCTAAAAATGAAATGATAATATTATTAAACATATATCCTATATCTAGAGAAAATTTAATTGATATGATATAGATAATGTTTTACTGTCATATGTTGGGGACTCTCAAGACATTAATAATTCTTCTCATGAATTTCGCACTTATTAATCTTCAAGAGATGAGGTTATGAGGAAAAACCTTCCAATAGTAATCCCCATGCTATATGTGTCATTTGATATTTCTATTTATCGATGTTATATATGTCATAAGATATTTCTATCTGTGATCATAAGTATTGGTCCTTATAATTGAGATTATTATTAATGTATATCATGAATCCGGTAGTTTGATATGTGGATGAAAACCATGGTGACATACGATCATGGAGAGATAACATACATTGGGCACATCATAAGTGATGAAAATAAATGAATAATTCAAGCAAAGATTTTCCAATTTCATGTTAATAGAATATGTTGAATCTGATTATTTGATTGAAATGATAATGACTGATTAAATCCATGTCCATCGTAACCCATCGACGAGTTCATTTTATAAAATAAAATAAATATAAATAAATCCTACAGGGTGATGACACAAGTAAACATATTTCTTGATGAGATACTAAGAATAATGGATTATATTACACAGTACCATTTATAGGAAGGTTGTTGTTGCTTCCATATTAATTTTTTTCTCTATAGGTTCCTTGATATGTTTTTAGACGCTGATATTGAAGTTAAATATGTTCACCCAATTTCATTGAGAAAGAGGTCTAGAGGTTCACACACTAAGTGTATCCAAAATCGCATTGAATTTTATTGAATTTAATGTTAAGAATAAATTTTTTTCTTGGCTTGTGGAATTATAATTATTCATTGTAGGTTGATCATATAAATTCAATCACCACACATTCAAGATTAGAATACGTGATTTTAATTTTATCTCTTATTTATTATTCACAAGGTAATAGATAAATATTTATTCATTCACCATTTTAGTGAATATATAAATATAAATATTTATTTAGTTATGTAAATATTAAAAAAATATATAGTTGTGAGTTTAGTGAATATAATACTTTTTTATTTATTTAAATAAATATTATTCAAAGTTCTATAAATACTGAGGATTGAAAGTCCAAGTTAAGGGCCTATCAATAATGATATATTATATTTAATATCATTTATATAAATCATAATTAACTAATTTAAATATGTGCTTATTAAATGATAAATAATAATATTTTTATTATTATTAGACATGGAAAATATATTAGAGGGAATATTTGATAAAGTTCCTTATAAAAATTATCAAAGATTAACCAAGGGTATATATTTTGATTTATATCATTATAGAGATCATGAGTCATTGTGTGCAACATGGAGTGATATGAATGTGAGGGTAGGGGTTGTCTACGTGATGGATTAATTAGTTATTGTTAAAACTCCTGATCCATAAACCCCAATATTAGACCATGTTCAATGCATTTTTAGTAAAAAAATGGAAAATACAGATGTTAAGGAAGAAGAAGAAGAAGAAGATAAATAGTGACGACACTTGAGAAATTACCCAAAAATCTCCCATCCAATCCCAACTATTGATTCACACAACTAAATTCCCTCCCTTTTCTAAAATGTGAACCCAACTGGCCCCCCTAAAAAAACCTCCCCTAACAAAGAAATATTTACACTTTTTATTCCCTAGGACCTAACTCAAAATCTATCATTTTTCCCCTTGAAATCAGTATTGTCCTAGGACTGAATAAAGTGAGTTAATGCATCATTTTATCAATATATTTAAATTTCCCACTCCGCATTCCCATACTTAGTGCAATTATCCCCATCTACCAGTCGAAATAACCACAATTTTGGATCAGTACACTTATGTATGGGGCTATAGGTTATCCCACACTAAATAATAGGACCTTGATCATTTATCCTCCCACTTTTGAGTTTTCTAATTCCAATGTCTTATCCCACCTTAGGCTATATGAATGGAAAAAACTCATAGAACCCCATTGTTAGTAGACTTCACTAGTTGAATGGGTGATGTAATGGTCATGTTCAGAAAGTCTATCCCTATAAGGTCAGGTGGTTGTCATGGTTTCATTCCATAGAACTTGTTAAAATTCCATGAGACACTATTTTGAAACTGAGTGACTATGCCTCCCATGAAAATGATCTTGAAATGGAGAGCGAGATACATTTCCTTCATACGAGTGTCTGGATTTTGAACATTCACCAAACTGTATATGTATTCATGTAATAAATGTAAAAAAGTACCCCAAGTACTGTGGATCAGTATGTTGATGAAACAAGGAAGCTAAATACTCAATATTTATGATCTAGTATGAAACATAACGATTATATTATAAGGAAGGTGGTTATTTATAAGGATTTTTGTTGTTGAGACCAATGGATCGATCCATAAAATACTCCTTGAAAACTGACTAGGTGACATTCAAATGAACTTCACCTAACACTATAAACCAATGTACGGTGAGAACTTCAATTCTAACTTGAATATGGGAGAGTTTCAAAGGATCAAGTGTTTAATGAATTTGAAAGTATAGTTTATCTTAGGTGAGCTATCTCTGGGAATCGGTGCTATCAATAAACGGGATCAAAACCAATTGGATAAAAAACATAGGATCATGTGTTATAAAAGGTGTATATATAACTCTTTTCACCATTCAATAAATTTTTTATAATGTGATAGACCGCTATTTGGAGGTTTTTATCTTCATTTTCCGTGGAGGTTCATCACACCGTGGTTATTTCATGAAATAGCACATCATGAATTTTTGGAACTCATCTTGATTTTTAATCTATTTCTCCAAATATTTTTATCATTTTACATTCTTTGTTTTATGGAAAACAAATCATTCTATTTTGTTTCATGCCTTCAGGGGAATTTCTCTAGGGTATCCAATTTAGCTTAGTGTTGAGTTTTAATGGCAGGAAATCCCATCTTGAAGCTACAAGAATTAATGGAAAACAACAGTGCACATAAACATTGGATAAAAGCTAGTAGAGGAAGAATGACATTGTTAATTATTGGATATGGAATGAATTTGCAAACCTAACATTGGTGGTGTGCACTGACATAGGTTGTGATGAATCTATTCATACCTTCATGAATCAAAAAAGAGAGGATGGCCCAGTAGTGCACAACACAATGGAACAGGTGATGATGAACATCTGGCAGGTTAGACAAATTGTTAAGACTATCAATCCAAAAATACCAATTGAAGGATAACTTTATTTTATTTTATGTAAAAAATGGAAATACAAACACTAAGGAAGAATAATTATAATATGGAGAGTGAATACACTTGAGAAATTTCCTTGGAATCTCCAGCACAAGCCTAATGGAAAATCCTCACTACTGAATTACTTCACTTTTATAACACATAGACCTAGATAACCCCCCAAATAATAACTTCCCTTAACACCCAAATGAATACATATTTACCATTATTATTCAGTAGTCTCTAACTTAGAAACAAATTTTATAAAGAAATTTTTCAGGCTTAAGAGGGGTAATTGATTGGTTTTTTCCTCATTGAAACTTCCATGAAATTCCACTAGAAATACCAGTCCTTTAATTGAATGGATGTTCTAATGTGAATACACCTCTAGAGATGATAAATATTTACCCATAAATTTTTGGAATCCCTACAAAAACTTTCCACTAAAACGTTTCAATCTTGAGAGGGGTAATCGGTAGGTTTCTTCCCCACTGAAACTTCTATATAATTCCACTAGAACTTCCTATGGAAATTATAGTCCTCCTATTTCATTGATGTTCCAGTGGGAAGACACCTCAAGGGAATACTGAATGGTCTACTTAAATTTATGGAATAACCACCAACACTTTCCATTGATATTTTTCAAGCTCAAGGCGTAATTGAAAGGTTTCTTCTATATTGGAACTTCTATGAAATTCTACTCGAATTTACAGTGGAACTTTTTGACCTCTTATTATTTGGATTTTCGAGTACGCATATTCTATATTCTAGGAATTTACACTAAAATTTTCCATATTCTATTTTTATATGTAAATTTTAGATCAAATATGATGTCCTTGCATCGACTTATATAAAAAATACATCCAAATTTGAAAGGGGTCATGAAAAATCTCTGTGAGACATTATTTTTTGGAATATTTTTAATGAATGTATATATAAAAATGTCTCAAAATATTATAAAAAATAAAATATCTTAGTTTTCAAAGTTTTTGATATTTTTAATCCATATATAGATTCATTTTGAAGCAGTATTATGGAAGAAATGTTTTGTGATGTAGATGTTAGAGGGATATTTAGAATTACTAAAGGGGAAACTGAAATAACCAATTATTATTGATTCAAACAGAAAAAAGTATACTTTATATTTAAATATATTTGGAAACATTTTAATATTTTTACACAAAAGGAAATACAAATAGTAATTATGAAGGTTTATATAGGGGATAAACCAGAGGACCATTTTGACACAAAAATGCTCCTCTGATAGTACTCTTGTGATACTATTTATTTCTAAATAGAAGTAATTATTTATGTTAGGGTTTTATCATATTCATGGATATTTTTATACATATACAATCAATAAATTAATCTCACAAAATATATGAAAAACTGATGAATTCTATCAAATAATTCCATAAACATTGTTCTAATCTTTAGAGGTCTGTTGTGTCATGACTAGTATGGTTTGAAATTTGATTTCTATTATATCTCGAATTTTTATTTATATATGTGTTATTCTCGTAGTATGGGTATTTTGAAATCAAATTTCCTATTTTATTAATTTAGAAAAGTGGAAAGCCACCTTTTATAAAATGGTTCTTGTAATTTTTAGGTGCAGTTATCAAGAAGAAAATCAAGGGTCAACAAGTTCAATCTAGTGGTCCAAATATTCCAATTTTAGTATTACTTTAATTATTACCTTAAAAAAATGGGTATTTAAAATAGCTAAAAAACATTGGTAAACATGAATAAGGTTCACAACAAAAAACATACACCAAGGAATATGGTGTTGGAGTGATAGAGGCTACAAAGGATGAAAAAATAGACTATAAGTCCTTAAATAATAAAATGAAATTTCAAAAAGAGAACTATAGAAGATAGAATACAAGATCAGGAAAAAGATAAAAAAAATTAAAAATATAATCCATTTTATATCTAGAAACAAAAAAAAAGAGAAAATTGGAATAAAACCTAAATGGGAAGGGGCTTGTAACAAATAAGATAAACAAAAACTTAGAATCATATTAATGGATGGAAAAAAATTACGGTAGATAAATGTGAATCACCAAACTATAAAGAGTGATTTAGTGTTGAAGTCAAGGAATAAATTCAGATATAATATCCGAAGGAAATAAAGATTCTATCAAAGAAACTTAGACCACCAGTGTAGTAGAATGTCATCCAACTATCCATATTGATGTTGAAGGGGTAAAAAATCAGAAAGAATATCAAGAGTAGTGTACACCTCTTGTAGCCAACAACACAACCAAAAATTCTAGAACAAGAACTCATTGAACCCAATCACTAATTAAAATGTAAAATCAAGAACTATAAAATAAAAAAAATTATAAGATGTTTTTTTATGAAAACAAAATAAGAATAATACCAACAATAATAACATAGTAAAAATAAAAAAGAGTGACAATTTAGCTAGAAAAAACCATTAACACACCCAATATTTTAGGGAATTTAGAGTAAATAAAGGTTATTTCTTAGTAGTTTTTCATACCAAAATGGGTGAGAAAAAGTTATCGATTCTAGAAATTTGATTATGAGTGTCTTCAAAAGATTTTATAATTGGAGCTTGTGATTTCCCAAAACTTATTTCTCATGTAATAATAATATTATGGTTTTATTTTATTAATTTTTTTTGTTATCCGAAAAAAAAACTTAAAAATTAAACACAATTTTTTTTATTTAATTTAACAAAGAAGTGTTTACATTATAGCAAGATCAAAAGGAAACCATAAAAAACAAAAATACCAATGAAAATACCTATCAGAGCCACCAGAAGACCACCTAACAGAACAACTTGACCCAGTAGGTAGTGAAGATCCTTTGGGTTGGTCATAACAAAAAACATTATGACCAGAAACACAGCAGCTATAATAAGCATCTGTGGTACAACAAGTACCATTTTTACCATGTTGTATTGAATATAGAACACTATGAAACATGGTTTTATAAGGCATCAATCCAACCATTGCTCCTTTGGTGACTATTGAGTTCTAACGGATATAATTAAAGCCATTGGTCTTTATTATGGATTAATTAAAAATATCTAAGTATAATTTAGTTTTCCAAAATATTTAAGTTATTTATTGAAATATACAATATAACCTCTTATTATGAACTTTAAAAGGACAATGGTTTAATATTTTTATCTACACTAAGTGTGATTTTTAAATGAGGTGAGGATTTCAAACTCCTTTAAAATATTTCAAATATCTTGTAAATGTTTTCATTATTAATTCTTAGATAGGGTTTTAACTAAACTATTTATTTGATTTATATAATACTAGTATAAATTTTTCATATAGATGTTTTAAATTTTAATTTATCACTTTGTGTTTTAAACATTTAGTGTTTATAAAAACTAAGGGAAATTTTTTGGTTTGAAAAACACCTATATATGTGTAAGGAAACCTAGTATTATAGTTAAAAAAAGATATATCCACAAGGGCCAGACCTCTAGCCAGGTCGAATGAGGCAGTACGCTCTAGGTGGCCGAGCCTAGCCTTTAGCCTCATCACAGGATGTCCTCTAGGCTTGTGTGCGTGCAAGATTGGAGCACACATGGGGATCAGAGCGTGCTACCGTGTGGGGTGGAATTGTGGTGTAGGTGAGAACATGAGCGCACCCACAGAAGATCCGGTATGGGGCAGTGCCGGGGAGGTGGGAGGGGAATTTCGGGGTGTTTACAAGGCACCTTAGGCTTATAAGAGAGGCAAGGAGGGCCCTCCATTTTGATGTGGGGTGAAGAAAATCGGCCAGAATCGAATCCAGACCGTTGGATCACAACACGTGCGATCTGGGCCATCTATTTCGATCCAGTATTCAATCCTCAGTAGCTGTGAGCATCCTCCACATTTTTTGTATGCCATCAGATCTGGGTGAGATCTAATTAAAACAGTCCATGTAATTTTAAATCACCGCGTCGGATCTGAGCCATCTGATCTATCGCCGATCTGATCACAACCATCTGCCTCCTTTTTAAAATGCCACATCATCTATGGCCATCCAATCTGCTCCCCCTTTAATTTCAGCTGTCCGTTCATTTTCTAGTTTATCCTCCCTGTGGTATCTCTTTCTGCCTCCTCCCTATGCTAGACCAGTAACCCCTACCCTTCCTTTCTCTTGTTTTCCACACCTGTGACTACTTCCATCGCTATCCTGGCCCCTCCTCTCATGCATTTTCCACAATATTGACACTTCAGTATTTTTTTAAACCAAATAGGCTCAGTTTTTTCCATGAAAATGTAATTTAAAATATATTATTTATATTTTATAATTATACCACTTTTGTCGCCCGAACCCTACAGGTTCTCCTTCCTCCAACACCTCCTTCAAGATCCTCCAAGCCTTTCCCAAGCCTCTTCTCCTCCTCAAACCAAAGTAAGGGATATGTTGTCTTGTTTTTTTTGTTTTGAGGGTATATACGTATATATGTATACTCACAAATATATATATATATATATATATATATATATATAACCTTACAGTTTAGTTAAAATTTTCTCTTATTCCAATCCCAATTCTTATGGATTTTGAGTTTAAGAAGTATTATGAACATAAGGGTTCATTACATCATGTCTTCTATGTGAAATAACATGTTTTTATACTTTGTATATTCAGTTTATGAAGATATATATTTATATATGTATGCTCATATGGTTTTGGGAAGACCTATTTTATACCCGATTTTAGGATTTTTAAACATTTAGTTTCAAGCTCAAATAGATTTTTTTAAACATAATGAATTATGTGCTTTATAAAAAATTTATGTATATATTTATATATAGTATACATGGTCATATATAATTATATATATTTTATAAGTCACCTTATGGACCGGATATAAGTCTTTTAAAATTGAACTCCAATGGTTAATTTATCTTTTTGATAACCTTACATGTGTAAATTAATTCTTGGTGTAGGATCTTTATATTTACTCGGTTATGCTTATAATTTGTATATGTTTACATAAACATATATGTAAGTTTGTTTAATAAATAAACCTTTTGAAATTTATATCATGATTTAAGATTTAGGGACTATTGTTCATTAATGTGACTAATATATTAAAGTCTTATGGGTGACATTAGATTTGTGGTTTAAACCCTTTAAAACAATTGTATATTAGGTTATGTGAATATTTGTGTATACTTATAAACATTGATCCTCAATTTTATTTGGAATTTCCCAAATATTGAAAAGAAAGAGTAAAACATGTTGTTTTCTAAATATGAATTTTCTGTTAAAAAATACTACTCTTTATATACACCCTTATGTATAAACAGATTTTCACAACACTAAACCCTAATTTTGGAAATTCCAAATATTATACTTTTGATGTGTTTAGTAATTGTGGAGAGTTCTTAATTATAATATTTGGGGTTTTTAACTCTTATATTAATATGTATGAATAACTTATTTATATATATATATTAAATGGTATTAGTTATGGTTGAATTTCGTGCTTTCAATTTTTAACATTATGTATACTCTTCTAATGTGTTATACAAAAGCATACTAGTAACAACTGTTTGAGAATCTGTGAGATTAATACCCCACATGAAGTATTTGGTTTATCATTTAAATTATTCATCCAAGCCATGATGAAATTATAATATATATTTGATTAATAAGGTTTTATAATGTAAGGTTATCATTTTATGTGACAAGGCTTGTATTTATTTTGTGCATTAGTTGTCATCACATATTCTATAATCAACTTAACATACTTTCTTTTTTAATGACATAGACATGCAGTTGATAGTTTTGGAATTAACACTAATATGCCTGATTCACTAAATATATGTAAATGCTAAAGAAAAGAATTAAATTCTTATAAAATTTTATGGATTAGGTATTAAATTATTCAAAGTGGTATGGGAGAATTTGAATAATATGAAATGATAAATTAAATATTCAAAGTAGTATGGGACATTTTGAATATATGACTCTATTTGGAAATTGAGGAATGTAATAAACTCGGTATAATAGGTTGGGGACCGATTAATGAAAGCCCCTTAGTGCATCGATAGTTCTCATGAGACAATTAGGTCATGGAACAAGGCCATTGAAATTTCAAGTCTTGAAACGGGGTCTTTACATGGTATGATATTATACGTTCCCTCATTATGTTTATGATAATTAATTAACCAAGTAGATTTTTTACTAGTAGAATATCCATGATTAAGATATTTTACTCATGAGAATCAGAAGAAGTAAATGCTTATGGAATGACATTTATTAAGCACTCAGAGATTCTATTAGCCAATTACGGCTTACTGTTTGTAGTGGAAGAAAATGAAGTTATCACTATTATGTGAAACTCTGATCATTTATTTTTCCTCTTTTATGATTTGTACTTGCATATTCACATGTCTTACCTATTAAATTTTGAATTTATTTTACATATTACTCTAAATAAGCATGCCTATAGTAGAATCATGTTCCCTTGTAATTCTTTTAGTATGCTTTTAATTGTTATCTTTTATTTCTTAGTCAATTTTTATGATATGATACTTGTGTTACAACATTTCATAAGAAATTTTTGTATGGAAAATTTTAAAGAAATTTTTAAAAAGTTATAATTGGTATATTATGTTATTTTAGAACCCCTTACTAGGAATTAGAATGTACACCCTACGTTTTTAAATAAAAATTTTCAGGTATCAATTTTTAGCCGAAGAAGCCTATCAGAAGAGACTGGTTTCCCAGAACCTAAACCGAATAGATCCTCTGTACGGAACATGATGTGTAAAATATCAATGCATGGTTTTTTTAAAATTTACACATCATTTTTTAAGGAACTAGATCCGGGTATACTAGGTTTAGGCTGTTACAGTTGGTATTAGAGGATTCGATTTAGATAACTCTGGAAAACCAGAGCTGAGCAAAGAAAAATTTACTTAAGACTTATTAAGTGTGTTGTTTTATTAATTTTAAGATGGAAAACAAAAATACCTATCTTTTGTGTCTTCCTATTGAGTCCCTAGAAACCATAGTTTCCATATCTAGCCATGAAACCTTTGAAAACTATACACACATTCATATGACATTCACACACCTCTAAGATGCGTTAAAATCTCCCCGTGTACTTCAACTCCACCGAGGAGTGGGTTTGGACTACCTATTTATGATGCAAACACAATTTCCATCCTACGCATGTTGGGGAATGTACTTCAAGGGACCTTTTAGATGCTTCACCATAGCAGAAGGAATCTAGTCCCATATGGATTTCCAAGAAGCTTCCATAGTGGGTGACATCCACGCAACATATATGTTCCAAATCTTGTCCTATTTCCATTGTGGTCAAGTAATGGACTTTTGAAATATTTAAATTGAAGCTTTTCCATTCTATTTACAGAAATGAAGTACATACTGAGGTCTCTCATCTATACACCCCTCATGTCTCAGTCTGGAGACACTATAAGTGTACCCAAAAGGTTGAACTAGACTGCTCGGGTTGCATTTGGTTCAGGGAGATCGAGTGTTTCAAATTTTTTTTGGGGATTCATGTAACTAGGAAATGGGGAAACCATTAGACCAGGATGTTGTGTACCAGTTGTTTTCAAAAATACAATTTGTTGTTTCTTCCTTATTTTACCTTTTTAGTGTTTGTGTTTTACTGATTAGACTTTCATGAATTTTTTTATTTTCAAATAGAAGGACAAACCCATATCTTATCTCTTCCCGTTGAGGTACTAGAGTCCATTATGGTCAGAACCTATATAGAAGAATACCTCCCCTTCTCAAACATGTGAAGAACATAAAAAATTATTTACGGGATATCTAACACTCCAAACATTCTTCGTTCATGCCAAGGGAATGCATATATCTTCCACCTCATAGCCACTTCTCAACTCGCTGAGTATAGACGAAGGGGAAAGTACCATGAAGGTTTTTCCTATGCTTCACTCTATCCCGAAACTTCACATCCAGGGTAAGGTTTCAATAGGCTTCCTCGGAGGGGAGCATTCACATGCACCAAATCATGAGCTTTGGTTTGTATGACCATGTCTATGAAATTGACATTCTCAGATAAGAGAAGGTCCGATAAGTTCTTAGAGAGTTTGTCCATTCAGACATCTCTAAACTCTCTACCATTCGAGCCTCCCTCTGGAAGCCTGAGCATACACTGCATGAGTTTAACCCTCACTGCTCGATGTGTGTTTGGGCAAGGGAAGTGGAAGAATTGAACACCAATTTGCTTATTCAGCTGGCCACACTTAAGGATCCTCCATGATGGAGGATGTGGTGAAGAATTTCATAGAGTCTCTTTTTTCCATGGTTATATGAAATGAATTGTGAGGACCTAATTCTTTGTAGGGGGAATAATATGCTTCCCCAAAACTTATTTCTCATGTTATAATAATATTATGGTTTTATTTTATTAAATTTTTATGTTATCCGAACAAAACATACAAATTAAACACAAAGGAGTTTTATTTAATTAAACAACGAAGTGTTTACGTTACAACAAGATAAAAACGAAACCATATTAACCAAAAATACCTACTAAAATCCCTATCAAAGCCATTGGAAGACCACCTAACACAAAAACATGACCTAGTAGGTAGTGAAGATTTTTTGGATTGGTCATAATGAAAAAGAATATGGCAAGAATCATAGAATTTGTACTAAGAATCAATGGTATAAAAAGCACCATTTCTCACCAAGTTGTATTGAATATGGAACATTATGAAATGTGATTTTATAAGGCCTTAATCCGACCGTTGATCCTTAGGTGACCATTGAGTTCTAACGACTCTAATTACAGCCATTGGTATTTTTGGTGGATTAATTAAAAATATCTAGGTGTAATTTAGTTTTCCAAAATATTTATGTTATTTATTGAAAATATAATATAACATCATATTATGAACTTCTAAAGGACAATGGTTTAATATTTTGAGCTACACTAAGTGTTATTTTAAAATGAGTTGAGGACTTCAAACAACTTTCAAATATTTCAAATATCTTGTAAATTTTTCCATTCTTAATGCTTAGACAAGGTTTTATCTAAACTATGTATTTGATTAATATAAAACTAGTATAAATTTTTCATATAGATGTATTAAATTGAAATTTATCACTTAGTTTTTTAAAACATTATTGTTTATAAAAACTAAGGGAAATTTTTTATTTGAAAAACACCTATATATGTTTAAGGAAACCTAGTAGTACAGTTAAAAAAAATATACCCACAAGGTACATCCCTCTAGCCAGGCCAAAGGAGGAAGAACGCGCTAGGAGGTCGAGCCAAGCCTTCAGCCTCAACACAGGCTGGCCTTTGAGATTTTGTGCACACATGCTTGGAGCACGGATGGGGAATATAGTGCACCACCATGTGGGGCGACACTGTGGCGTGGGTGGGCGCAAGAGCGCGCCCACAAAGGACCTGGTACAGGGCGGTATCGGGGAGGGGGAAGGGAATTTCTGGGCATTTCAAGGCACCTCAGGCTTATAAGGGAGGCAAGGAGGCCCCTTATTTCGATGTGGGACAAAGAAAATCAGCCATGATTGAATCCTGACTATTGGATCACGTCGCATGTGATCTAGGCCATCTATTTCGATCTGATATTATATCCTCAACAACCGCGGGTATCCTCTGCATTTTTTCGTACACCATCAGATTGGGGTAAGATCTAATCACAGCCATTCATGTAATTTTAAATCACTGTGTCGAATCTGAGCCATCCGATCTATGATGGATCTGATCGCGACTATCCATCTCCTTTTTAAAACACCGTATCATCTGTGGCCATCCGATATAATCCCCCTTTAACCCTAGTTGTCTGTTTGTTTTCCAGTTTATCCTCCCTATGGTTTCTCCTTCTTCCTCCCACCTGCGCTGGACTAGTAACCCCTACCCATCCTTTCTCTTGTTTTCCACACTCGTGACTCCTTCCATCGCCATCCGGGCCCCTCCTCTCACGTATTTTCTGCAAGTCTTACACCTTGGCCTTTTTTAAAAATAAATAGGCTCTATTTTTTCCATGAAAATAGAATTTAAAATATATTATTTACATTTTATACCACTGTTGTCACCCAAAACCTATGGGTTCTCCTTTATTTAGTGCCTCCTTCAAGATCCTCCAAGCCTTTACCGAGCCTCTCCTCCTACTCAAACCAAAGTAAGGGATATGTTGTATTGTTTTTATTGTTTTCTGGGTATATACATATATATTTATACTCATAAATATATATATAACTTTATGGTTTAGTTAAAATATTCTCTTATGCTGATCCTAAGTCTTCTGAATTTTGAGTTCAAGAAGTATTATAAACGTAAGGGTTCATTACATCTTGTATTCTTTGTGCAATAACCTATTTGTATACATTGTATATTTGTTTTATGAAAATAAATATTTATATATGTATGTTCATACTATTTTTGGAAAACCTCTTTTATACTCGATTTTATGATTTTTTAATATTGAGTTTCAAGCTTAAATAGAGTTTTTTTTAACGTAAAGAATTTTGTGTTGTTTAAAAATTTTATGTATATATTTATATATAGAATACACATTCATATATAATTATATAGTTTGTATAACTCACCTTCTGGACCAGATATAAGTCTTTTAACATTGAAATCCAATGGTAAATTTATGTTTTTAATAAACTTGTAAGTGTAAATTAATTTTGGTGTAAGATCCTTATGTATACCCAGTTATTCATATAAGTTGTATATATTTACATAAACATATATGTAAGTTTGTTTAATAAATAAAATTTTTAAAATTTATATTATGATTTAATATTTAGGGACTCTTTTTCAATAATGTGACTAATATATTAAAGTCTTTTGGGTGACATTAGATTTTTGTTTTAAACCCTTTAATACACATTGTTTATTCAGTTATGTGAATATGTGTGTATACTTATAAACTTCGATCCTCAATTTTATATGGAATTTTCCAAATATTGAAAAGAAATAGTAAAACATGTTGTTTTCGAAATATGAATGTTCAATTTGAAAATACTACTCTTTATGTACACCCTTATGTATAAATATATTTACACAACACTAAACCCTAATTTTGGATATTCCAAATGTTATAATTTTTATATGTTTAGTAATTGTGGAGAGTTAATAAGTATAATATTTGGGGTTTTCAACTCTTATATTCATGGTTTGGATGCATAATTTAAAATATATACAAAATAATCCATGTGGGGTATTAATCTCACAGATTCTCAAACATTTATTTCTGATATGCTTTTTTATGAGACACTTTGAATAATATGAAATGAGAAATTAAATATTCAAAGTGGTATGAGACATTTTGAATATACAACCTTATTTGGCATATGAGGAATGTAATAGACTTGGTATAATGGGTTGAGGACCGGTTAATGAAAGCCCCTCGATGCATCAATAGATCTCATTAGACAATCTGGTCATGGAACAAGCCCATTGACATTTCAGGTCCTGACATGAGGTCTTTACAGGGTCTGATATTATATGTTCTCTCATTATGTTTATATTAATTAATTAACCAAGTGGGTTTCTGACTAATAGAATATCCATGGTTAAGAGCATGTACTTCTGAGTATCATAATAAGTAAATGCTTATGTAATAATGTTTATTAAGCACTCAGAGATTCTATTAGCCAGTTACGGCTTACAGTTGGTAGTAGATGAAACTGAATTTATCACTATTATGTGCAACTATGATCATGTATTTTTCCTCTTTTATGATTTTTAATTGCATATTCATGTGTATTACCTATTATATTTGGAACTTCTTTTACTTATTACTCGGAATGAGCATGCCTATAATTGAATCATCCTCCCTTGTAATTCTGTTAGTATGCTTTTAATTGTGTTCTTTTATTTCTTAGAAAATTGTTATGATATGATAAATGTGTTACAACATTTCTTAATAAAAGTTTTTATGGAAAATTTTAAAGAATGTTTTCAAAATTTATGATTGGAATATTATGTTATTTTAAAACCCCTTATTGGGAATTCAAATTATCACCCTATTTTTTATATAAAATTTTTCAGGTATCAGTTTTTAGCCGAAGAGGCATGTCAGAAGAGGCTGGTTTCCCAGAAACTAAACCGAATCGATCCTCAATATGGGACATGATGTGTAAAATGTCAATGAATGTTTTTTGTAAAATTTACACATCATGTTATAAGGCACCGACTCTGGGTATACTAGGGTCGGGCTATTACACAAATTATTTTCTATGTTTTTAAGACAAATGGGAATGAGAACCATTAATTTAAATCATTCTATTAAATTAGCCTCTAAAAAAAATTCTTTCTTATCAATAATTTTTTATTATTGTGCACTGAATATGTTTGGAATTATTTAAACAACTTCCACTCAGTTAAAATGGATAACATTTTATCTATTTTGAACAAATCAATGGCGAGTAACAGGGTTAGTAATTAAGTGAACCAATCTTATTGTAAAATAATTTCCAATTAGTTTCACACCCTACACTCATTTTAAATGATATCAATTAATAAATAAATATACTAAAATAATAAAAAACAAGTGTTAAAAGGGGAGGACATATGAAATTTTTATAGATAATTCGATATTTTTTACAAATGTTTTCATGGTGAGTATACTTTTGTCTATATTATTTATGTTACAAATGAAATGGTTCATAGTTGGGAAAAATTTATCAATATTTGTAGGGAATAATTTTAGTGATTTTTTGATAAATATGTTGATAGGGAAACTAGTTAAATATTCAATCTGGATAAATGGAAAAATTTCATCCCTATAAACACCGAATATGTATATTGGACATTGCTCATTTTCAATATGGAGATAAAATATCCCAGCTACTACAACTCGATGCAACCTCTTTTGGGTGGTGGTAGACATGTTATTTTTCAAAATGATGCATTTTTAATGGTACAATTTCTCATCTTTAACAAGAAATCCATTTTTAAATTAACCAACTGATAAGTCGTAATTAAATTTATACAACTTTTCACACTTGAAGAAAGAATTTATCAAAGAAATCATTAAGAAATATAACTCTAATTATTTAGAGAATACTTACCCCATGTTCATTGTGGAAGATATACCTGAAATAGGTGACTTGACATTAGAATGTGAAATAATAGTTTGTTATATTATGGAGAATATGGAAATAGATAGATCATATAAATGGACTCAAATACTAATATGGGTGATTTATAAATAAATAATTTCTATATGGTATCAGTTATTTGGAAAATGATGTTAGTATAAATGTTTTCAAATAATAATCTAGGTGATTTATAAATAAAAATAGTTTTTTGATGTATAACAATTACAATGTAGCAATTATAAATATAAACCGTAGATCCAAAAATAGGTTTTACGCAAATAAAATTTAGTTTCTTAAAATGATTTCTCAATGAATTAAAATTAAAAACTTCCTATAAATGGTTCATTGGATCCATTATAATTCAAAAAAAACTTGTAAATGGTTCTTCAAAATTATTTCCAGATGCATTATATTTCATTAGAATATAAATTTTTGTCCAGTTCTATCAACAATGTTCAAACATCATTGAAACATGTTTTCTTTATAGTGTTCAACTTTTCTATATAATATCAGTACTTTTTAACATTATGTTGGTATAAATGGTATTAAATACCAAACTAGGTGATCTAAAAATGAAAATAATTTTTGGATGTATAAAAATCCCCAGATAACACTCATGTATACAAACTTAAATTCATAAAAAAGGTTTTTGTGCAAACAAACTGTAGTTTCACAAAATTGTTTCTCAATGAATTACAATTATAACCAGTATTTAAATGGTGTATTTGATGCATTAAAATTAAAAATATCCTATAAATAGTGTATAAGAATTACAATTCAACCTAAAAAAGTAACTTTGATCTAATGTCTGCATAGCTCCGCCTCTCTTCCAATTTTATAGAAGTCTACCTCCAAAGATAAAGTTTCAAATTGGCTAACTGGTCTTCTTGAAACAAAGAAAAAAAAATTACAGAACTTATAGACAAGGATAATGATGCTAAAGAATATACATTTAATGTTTTTTTAGTTGAGATAGAAAAATATGATTTGGATTGATCTGCAATTCTATTTGTGTAAATGAAAACAATATTAGATAACAAATTTCCATTAGAAAACTACTTTTAGAAATGAAATATACCATAAAATGAAAACCTATAGTCATGTTAACACTAAACTTCTCATTATTTTTATTCAATTGTGTTCGATTTCAGACTCCTGTTTCTAAAATGATTTTGATTCTTTCACCCCCTTTCATATTTTTTATTTTAAAACAATCCTTTCTTAAAATTATGTCAGAAGTTTCATGACCCAAAATTGTATCCATTGATGTATTTGTGGTCATCAACTATTTTGTAAAATTATTAAAACTAGAGGACACAAAGTCATAACACACATATGTCTCACAAGCAATGGTAATAAAAATCATTCTCATTCATTCCAATTGTTTTTAACATTTTACTATAATTGAAATTCAATTTACATTTACATCAACTAAATATATTTTGAACATTATAATATTTATAGTCATTCATGTCCAACTACCCAATTTGTTTTCCAGGTAGTGATCTCACATCAATCTGATCAATATTTTTTAAAAAAAACATGATAATAAATATACATAACTGAGTCAAATTTTTGACAAGAATATCAAAAAAGTTAATTGGAATCTTTATATGATAAAAAAAATTATCTTCACAATCAACCATTCCAATGACATAACTAAATCGAACTCTGCTTTCATTACATGTTATTACAATTCAATCACTAATCATTTGATATTCAAGTTGAAATAAATTAAATATATTAGGTGTATACCTGGAATTAACCTATCAAATCAATGCATAGTAAGGGTAGATATTATGAGACAAATTCTCCCGCTTCTAAAATTTAGCCTTAATTTACCGATATCAATTTTTTTCCAAAAATCGCTCAAATTTATTAAAGAAATACACAACACTTAACTTACAATGAATGTTATCTTTAAGTGGTATATTAAAACTTTTTGTTAATTGAGTTTTGTGAATACCCAATTTTAAAGCATCATTCAAAATTAAATACACCCACTTATCTTGTAACATGAATACATCATCTGACAATTATGATTTTCTATCCCCATATTCTACCTTGTGATAAGCCCACTCCTGATCAAATTGATGTGCATCATAGTACTGTATCATACACTTATTAAAAATAGTTAGAAAAATAGATCCATATTTTATCTAATTACCTAAATGTTTAATTCTATTTTTCATCAAATTCCATCTTCAAAGGAACTTTTGAGTTCCCAATAAAAATTTTAAAATTAATTTAACCATTACTGTATCTTGATTAGTAAATATAGTTTAAGGTAGCTTCATGTGATGCACCCATATTTTTTGGAAGTAACCAATAAAAGGAAGTCATAATTGCTTGATATAATAAAGCTACCCTAAAAACTAAAATCTCATGATGATGATTGAATCCCACAAAGATTACCAAGTGAATTTACTCTTTATTAGTACAAATAATGGTGTTAAATACAAAATCAATAAATAAATCATAGTCAGTATTTATTGTTTTATCATCCTAGAATATATTTTTAATTTTCTGAGTCAAGTTAAACTGCATAATATAGAAAAATAATGGATTATCCTAAATTCATATTTCTTGGTAGTCTAACATGTAATGGGCATCAATATGCACCAATTCCCTTTTTCATTTAGAAAATAAAAATTTCAACCGATCCACATGTGTGTATCTAATAACATCTCAGACTCCTAAAATAGTTAACTCCATAAATAAATAAGCATTTGGTTTAATACCTGATAAATCATTCAAATCTTACTTAGCTTCTCTTACTACTATTATATTTCTTTGGGGCCTCATCATATAATTTTTTTTAGGATTGGGAAATGGATAACTTGTATGTGTCTTAGCATTCAGAAATCTCACTGTGTTATCATGTTTTTCAACCTTCATACTCCATTATTTTCTACATGCATAATGGAATGATGTAATGATTGATTTATCAATTCCCCATTTATTTGAATATTTTTGGCATACACTGGACCCATTTATTCCCCCATACGTAACATAGAAACATCATACATCCTCAAGTGATTTTAACTTCATACCTAAAACTAGATTAATAGATCATGATGCAACATCAACATCATCATTATTAGAACAACATATAAGCTAGAAACTTTAGTTTAAAGAAATAACAATATCAGATTCATTGAAAATTATAAATCCTTCCAGAAGAACTCTTAGATGAATTTACGATGAATGTTCTAGTGGATATTCTAGTGCAAGTTCCAGTGAAATTTCTAGTGAAACTTCCACTAAAATATTCACTACATGTATCAAAATACAAAAAAATGAAAAAGACTATATTTAGATGTGATTTAAAAATATATTTACAATAAATTCAATATGGGTTTCACTGAAATTTAAAGTCAAAGTTCCACTGAAAATTCCTGTGATTGTTCCGGAATACAATAAAAAGTATATTTATAAAATTATATAAATAAAAAATATTTACTATATATTATAAAAATTATACTTTAAAAAGAATATTTATAATAAATCTAGTTATATAAAATATATATTATATTTTTTACACAATTTTTTAAATTATAATTTATACAAATTTTTGTAAAATATAATATTATTATAATTACTATATAAAAGTGTATATAATATTTGAATCAAAATGGAAATAAATTTTTTATATTTTGGAAAATTTATATTTACAGATATAACAAACATTTTTTTTTATAAAACTAAAACTAAAACTAAACTTATAATCAATCAACTTATAAAATATATTTAATATATATTTTAAAATGTATTTATAAATAACATTTATTTATTCTTTCATTGATTTTTTCAATGAATTTTCAAGTGAAATTTCTGGTGCAAGTTCTAATCAAAGTTCCACTTAAAAGTTTCAATGATGCTCAATGGAATTTCTAGTGGAAGTTCCAGTGAAACTTTTAGTGAAACGTCTACTAAAACATCCAATGAAAGTTTATGAATACATCAAAAAGTACTCTATATAATTATATAACAAAAAATTATTTACTATATATTATTATAATTATACTTTAAAAAATATATTTATAATAAATGAAATAATATAAAATATGTATTATATTTTTTACCTAATTTTAATAAATTTAATATCGATATATTTTTTTAAAAATATAATATTGTTACAATTACTATATAAAAAATCATATACTATATGAATTAAAATCAGAAATAAAATTTATATATTTAGGAAAATAAAAATTTATAAATATAAAAAAACTATTTTTATTAAATTATAACTAATACTAAATATAAAATAAATGAACTCAAAATAAACATTTAATATATATTTTTAAAAATATTTATAAATAACATTTATAAATACATTCATTAGATGATTTAGTGGAAGTTCCAATAAAAGCTATTTAGCATGTTCGATTCAATGTTCCATGAAAAGTTTCAGCGAATTTTTGTGGAAGTTACAATGTAAGTACAAGTGAAAGTTTCAGTTCAAGTTTTAAAAAAAATATTTATAAAATTATTTAACTAAAAAATACCTACAATATATTATAAACATTATAATTTAATATATATATTTTTATTAAATGAAATTATATAAAGTATGTATAATATTTGTTACAATTTTTTTAAAAATATAATATATATATATATATTTTAAAATATAACATGACTAAAATCACCTTATAAACATTTATATACTATGTGAATGAAAACGAGAAATATAATTTATATATTTAAGAAAAAAAATATTTATAAATAGAAAAAAAGATTTTTTTTTATAAAATTATAACTAAAACTAAATTTATAATAAATTTAATTATAAAATATATTTAATATATTTTTTCCAAAATCATTGTAAATAACATTTATAAATCCTTTTAGTTAAAGTTTCACTAACATTTATTTTGATGTTCAGTAGAAGTTCGAGTGAAAGTTTCAATGAAAGTTCTACTGAAACTTCCACTAAATGTCCTAGTGAAAGTTTTAGAATATAAAAAATTATATATTTATTAAATTATATAACTTAAAAATACTTACTATATATTATAAAAATTACACTTTAAAAAATATATTTATAATAAATACAATTATATAAAATTTGTATTATATCTGGTACAGATTTTTCAGAAATATAGTATCTATATATTTTTAAAAAATATAATATGATTACAATTATTTTATAAAAATGTATATAATATATGAATAAAAAGAGAATTTTTTTATATATTTAGAAAAATAAATATTCATAAATAATACCAAAAAAATATATTTTTTGTAAAATTATAACTAAAACTAAATTTATAATAAATGCACTTATAATATATATTTAATATATTCTTTTCAATATATTTATAAAAAAATTTATAAATTCTTTCAGTGAAACCTTACGTGGATGTTTTAGGTAATGCTTTAGTGGAAGTTCCAGTGAAAGTTACAATGAATGTTTTAGTCAAACCTCCACTGAAACTTCCACAAAGTGTTTCAGAATACATAAAAAGTATATTTATAAAATTATATAACTAAAAAAATACTTACTACATATTAATAAAAATTATCTTTAATATATATATATTATAAACAAAATTACATAAAATATGTGTTATATTTGTTATATAATTTTAATAAATATAACATACATATATCTTTTAAAAATATAATATGATTAAAATTACTATATAAAAATGTATACACTATATAAATAAAATGATAAATTAAATTTATATATTTAGAGAAATATATATTTAGAAATATAAAAAACAAAAATATTTAAATACATTATAACTAAAACTGAATTTATAATGAATTCACTTATAAAACATATTTAAAATATTTTTTACAAAATCATTATAAATATAATTACTTTTTCAATGAAAGTATCAGTGATTGTTCTAGTGAATGTTCTATAAAAAATTTCAGTGAATGTTTTTGTGTAAGTTTGAGTGAACGTTCAACTGTAGTTTCCAATGAAACATTATGTGGATGTTTTATGAAAAGTTTCATTGAAACTTTCAGAGAATGTTTCAATGTATGTTTCAAATAAATTTTATTAAATATTCATTGAAAATATCCATAAACCTTCCATTTTATGTCATTACTTCATTAAAATTTATCGTACTCCATAGGGGAGAAAACATTTCATGTTTAACCACAAATCTAACATGTGTTGTAAAAAACACTATTTAAACATGAAAAACATAAAATAATAATCCGGAATACCTTCATCCATAGAAATTATAATTAGAATAAAATCTACTATAGACACCAAGATTTTGTTGTGTGCACCTCTCCAAAACACCAACGCACCCAAAAAAACTCAAAATTTTTCACAACCCAGTTGAAAAATATTTCACAATCACCAATCACAATTCAACCCATAATTGAAATTTAACTATAGTAGACTGTAGAATACTTCCCCCATAATCAGAAATAGAAAGTTTCATCTAGAAATAAAAAATTCCATTCAAAATCATATAACAATCCAGTGATAAGTAAAAAAAATTCACAATGAAATTATTAAAAATCCCACATAAAAAGCTCCTAGTTATTTGAGCCTGTCATTTATTATAATACCAAAATACCCTCCTCTGAACCAATACATCCTGATCCTTCCAATTATAAAAATGATTACATGTCAACATCCAAGGCTTCATTATAATTATTAGAAAACATGGAACTCTAGATGATAAAAAATGATAAAAATCTTCTGGAGTTCTTATAAATATTAGATACTGCCATAGCTCAATCTAATTCCTTATATATATATATATATAATAAAATAAATATTCATAATAATAATAAAAATTTCATATCAATGTAGATTTTTTTGATATTTTTTTATATTTTTTTGAAATTATTTTATATTATTTTATGTTTTGTTACATTGAAATTATTGTGTTCATTTTATTATTAAGAATAAAAAAACATTATACATATATATAACTATATATATACACATAATTTATGCGTGCATGTAATATTAAAAATTATTTCAAAAAATAAATTTAATGTGAAAATATTTATGTGTCCTTAGATGGATGATTCAATAGCGTATTCATTTGTGGTTACATTATGGTAAATTTTTCATGTAAATTTTAAAAAACAAATTTAATTGTAAAATTGAAATAATTTTCAATATAAATTTATAATTAAAAATTAAAAATAGATATTTATAGTAATTGGTGTAAATGTTTTCTCGAAATTAAAATTTCCATGGAAACTTCAACAATCCAAATATAAGTTTTTAATAAAAATTCAAAATAATATTTTTATTTCCTAATGAATATTTATACTTGAAATTTAATTTTCAATCAAAACTTTAAAAAATTCAAAACAAAATTCCAATTAAAATTCATAGGGAAATTATCTAGTTATTAATGGAAATATATTCTTGAAATTTAAATTCAAATAGAAAATTATTAAATTATAGTAGAAAATTTTAATGAAAATTCGTGATGAAATGTTCAATATACAAGTGAAAATTTATACTCTAAATTTGATTTCCAATGGAAACTTCTAAATATTCAATATAAGTTTTCAATGAAAATTCACCATAAAAAATTCAATTTTATATAGAAAATCCTACATAAATTTTAATTTATAGTGATAATTTTCAAAATTCAATTGAAATTATCAATAAAAAATCATAGTATAAATTTTTAGTTTTCCATAAGTAATGACCAACGCCTTTGTGTGTTAGTGTTTGGGATTTAATGGGACATCAATATTCCCATATGTAGTAGAAAAAAATATAAGACTCATGCCCAAATTATTAGAGAGTAGAATCAACAAGATGAAATAAGATTAAAATAAATCAATAATACATCATTTTTTAATCTTTTTATCTTCATCGATAATAATTTTTGTCAAGTTCTATCAACAAAACAAAAAGGTTCCTACCTATGAAGGTATCCACCAACCATGAGAATAATTGAAATCTTCAATGAGACCTTTTATCCACAACATTGTGCTAACAGGTCCTCCTCAAATGGAAATGGAGAGAATAGAGTCATAGAGAAAGAGCTTCAACTACCTATGTAAAAAAGCGAGTGTCATAAATAAAGTCCATGAGTCTCCATTTTATAGGAATCCTTCATTGAATGAGGGATCCTCTTATAGTTATAATGTTCATTACATTATGAAATCGACAAACCTTTTGAATTAAACCTTATTTATTAATCTAATTGTAAAATTCCTTTAACAATCATTATTTTATCTACACATCATCAAATGATGTGTTAATTAAAAGGAATATTCCTAGAATCCATGTAACATCATATAGTATGATATAGTTCATCATAGAGTATGACACACATAAGGTATATAGAATATATTTAAGAATTTATTGTCTATAATATATTAAAACATTGACATGTAGTATACAGACTTCTTTAGAATGTCTTAATGTATAGAATATGAATCATAATTCCACGAATCGTGTAGAAGGATTCATTTGGAACTACTAGATATAACTTAAGGTAGTCAAACAATAAAGAGTTTTTAATCACTTACACACCAACTATCATTGAAATACATTGGAGAGTTTATGGATAAGGGTTACATGAGATGAAACAGAAGGAATTTACTCATACATTTATGAAATGTATGAGTGAATGTGTGGGCTCGAGGAGCATCCTAGTAGCCTATGTAAAAGAGGTATTTCCATGATTATTGTATGTGTGTGTGATCATCTAACAAACCTTTGGATGAAAATCTCCCTCTAGAATCTCTATTTATCCATCCTCCTCTACACCATGAGCTATTATCATGTCATGGTGGTTTAAATGGTCTTGACCAAAGGGTTTGGTTCTTGGATACAACTCAGGGAGAAGATATCCTTTTGGTTATTCCATGATAATATTCACCAAGCATTGAAAGAAGGCAATGAAAATGACATACTCTAGTGTTAGGTCACATTCTCTATTTCTAGTTTCATATGATTTTAGTTTCAAATGAATTATGATCGTGGGTTTTATGGTTTCTAAACGCTTCTTCTACTTTTATTAATCATTAATCACAATGTAGGAACCTTTTGGTGGTATCAGAGCATACCATGAATTTTGATTCTTGGAATAAAGTTTCTAAAATAAATACTTTTGGTTGAAATTATTTTCTGTGATAACATAATATAGACCAAGATCCTCAAATTACATTATATGATAATGTAATCTCAACAAATATTCTCATGTTATATTATATGATAACACAATTTGGGAAAGGGTCCCCGAAATTCTGTTATATGATAACATAACATGAATTTGGATCACTAAAAATATGTCCTTTGATAATGTAATATTCATTGGGGTTCTTAACATTACATTATGTGATAAAAAACCCACACTGGGGTTACTGACATTACATTATATGATAATTTTGTTTGGGTTGGTGACACACCATATGTTATGAGATAATATAACTTGTAGTTTCATGTCACATAAACTGAACATCACATCATAAAGACGATATCAATGTATATCAAAATAAGGCCTTGTTTTGAAATCATATAATTCATATAAAAATGAGTTTTGATAAATGATTTGATCGAAGGATTAAATAATATTAAATATGTAAAATTTAGATCATGTAAAATGTTTACATGATAGAAACTAAAATGTGAAATGTTATATTTCATAAAATATCATATATTTAAGTAAATGTAATATAATGAAGAACATGAAGGAGTTCATATTAGGTAATAAATATAAGTTTTTATATTTATCTAATTATGGAATGTCTATAATAAATTATAAATTATTTATAATTATTTACTTATAAATTGTTCATATATAGTTTGTATCATGATTAAATATATGAATTTTTTATTTATTTTATTATTATTTATTTAATTAGTAGTTATAAATTGTTTATATTATAAATTATTATGTTTGTTTTAGTTTAAAATTTTAAACTGCTTATAAATTATCATACATGTGTATAACGAGTTACGTGTCAGGTATGATAATGAATTTGATTTTTTTATACCTTGACTCTAACTTGTATTGAGTTATTAACATGAATTAAGTAGTTAATTATAATTTATACATATTATGTGATATAATTATAATGTAATTGAGATCACTATTGAGTAAAGTATCTCTGGGTAGAGGGACTTTGGGTCAGAATACCCACTTGTCTAAATGAATAGGATTTATTCTAGAAATGTTGGGTTTGACTATATTTGAATTTGGGATTACTCAAAAGGGGTTATTGATATCATATAATTTTAAACCTTTTCATGAAAGAGTTTCATGTACCTTATTAATAGGACATATTTGGCTATGTGTGAATATAATTGGATTTTTTATTTGGGTTAGTAACATAAGTTGTGAGTTGTGTGAAGAGTTACACATCAATATGAATTAAACATATTGATTTAGATGAATGTTTAGGATTCCAAAAAAAATCACCAAAAGCATGCATACATAAAATGAATAACATGATATAAGAAGAACAAATTAAATCTCCATAAAAATACTACATTTTAGATTCCTTAAAAAATGGAACTTGTCAAAAAATTGACCATCAAACTGGGCAGGTCATGACAAACATGGGTGATATGGATTATATTATATAAGAAAATCAAGTAATAGGTGATCCTAATAGGATTAGGTGTCTGTTATTGGAATTTTATTTGAGTTAAACTTAGCTAGGAAAATGTAATAAGATTAATTTATCATAGGAATAGAGTTGTGTTTATCCATATGATGGATTTTATAAAGTTATCTGTTTAACTATCCAAGAGTCATACATTATATGAAATTGATAATTTCCTACCTAAAAAAGTAAGAGTTTAGATATACACCAAATATGACTCATTACTTAGTGAAATATGGGCCTTGGACCTCTAATGTATATGATGAGTTTAAAAGTGGTTGTTAGGAAGATCGATATGTATTGATGAGAATGGAAAAAGGGGATGTAGTTGTATGCAAGGGCGTTAAGGGAATCTACCATAACTGCCATCAGGGCTAGGGGAATTTTCTCACATGAGGGAATATTCTTGTGATCTTGGGATAATATTATAAGGGAGTATAGTTGATAGGGAGGATGCTATAAGGATGATAAGTTAGAGATATATGGGTGGAGAAAACGAATGGAATAAAATTAGTATAGGCTTGGGCAGGTTAGATAGACTCCTCTCTAGAAGTGTCTCCTACCTTGTTTTCTTCTTCTATTTTCTACTGTAATCCCTTATGTTCTTAATATAAGGTAGTCCTTGAGTATTTTTCTTTATCTCTTGGTCAGAGATCATTTTAGGGGAGGAGATAATTGTTGGATACCTTCTTCTTGACTATTGTTGTTAGAAATTATTGAATCACTGCTAGAAATTTGAGAGGGGAAGTCATAATTATGGATGAAAGGCTGCAAACTCTCATTGAGGGGATCAAACAACATATGGGATGCGTCAGAGCGATCATGGAGCAATATATGGGAAAATTTGAATCTATAGTGTTCGAACCAGTGGAATCAATGGATTATTTATATAATTCCATCTACCTTACTGTGACACTTAGAGAAGAAGTTTCCTCAGTAGTAGGTGAATCCTCTATCCATCATGATGAACTTACCATCAGATTTATCTACTATTTTTTCCCTTATATGAAAATGTAAAATCCATATGGATGAAGGAGGACACAAACACATGTACATCACATTGAAAAACTATGAAACTAGAAGTAACTAATGGGGTGAATTCATATACTTTGTTTCCAATGATGTTTGACACACCAATTGTGTTGTATGGCCCTGTTGTAGGTGAAATGATGGTGCAAGAGGTGTAGTAGGAAGAAGTTTTGATTCCATATACACTTCCTTCAAAAATTTTGTCACCAGTTGTGGTATATAGGGATGTGGAGGTATCGTAGTGTGATGTGTGGGTGGTCACTCATTCTCTTGGACACACACCTGACTCATTTTTGAAAATGTCACACAAGGAGCTTTCATGTCCTAATTTGGAATTATTATCATTCCTTCATCCTAAGGAACTAGTTTCATAATATTCAGTCATTGTGGTTAATTTTTTGGTAGTGGACCACCTTGAATGTTTGGATTGTGAATAAGTGAATCCTATAGGGGAATATGGGAACCAAGAGAAGGAAATGATAGATCTTAAACCAACACCAAAAAAGTATCAACATTGAAAACTATGGAGCAATCAAAAAAAAAATATTCCAGTAAGCAGGACCAGTCTAACCCACTGGTAGGCCTGCTGAAGGATGACTATCAACTATAAATTCATATTTGGATGATTTCTTGGCATTCTTGTATTCAAAGGGTTCATTTTCAAGAACCTCATCACGTTTCTCACCTTGAGGACAAGTTTATTTTCAAGGGGGTGGTAGTGATATGTATTCATTGGTGTAGTGGTGTGGGGTGTTGTTTTACACAAGTTCATTTGGTAAATCATCCATAACTGCCATGGGGGTGGGGGAATATTTTCCCAGGGGGTTTTTTGTAAGGAATATGCTTGGAATCTTGAGAGATAATAATCTAGGGGGTAGAGTTGTTAGGTAGGTTTTTACAAGGAGGATAAGATGAAGAGATATAGGGGACAAAAAAGTGATTAAAACCATCTGAGGATTGGGTGGGTTAAATGGGGTATCTCCTGAAGTGAATAATCTATATTTTTATTCTCTTTTATACTATAATTATACACTCTATTCTTAATTAAAAATAGTCTTTGAGTCTTTTTATTTACCAGATGTCATTTAATAAATGTCATTATTAAATGAATATAATTCATGATATTCATATAATAAAAGCTTATATTATAGATAATGGTATCATTAGCTTCAATATTGACTTTAAAATCCATAACTTTCATAATTTCCTTGACTGGTATGAAAGCATAAGAACAATTCTTAAAAAAGAAATAAAATTCTATGTTTTGGAGGAATCCCTTCCCGACTAATCAACTATTGAAGTTTTTAATCAAATGAATCTAGATGGTTATGGGAGTATACATGGATTCACTTAAGGTTTTAAAGTCATTAGATGAAAAAATGGCTTTAGTAATTTTAATCTCCACTCATATACTCAATATAATTAGGTATGTTAATGACTTAGATAGAATAAAGGTTTAATTAAGGGTTAATATGGTAAATGAGTCCATTAAATTATCATTTTTGGAAGTGTTATAACAATTTGAATGTGTTTAAGAAATTTTTACCCTATATTCTCAAAATTTTGAGAATATATGAATTTGGAATATGATTTATAGATTATGGTGTTTTATAAATAGTAAAAGTGGTTAAAAGTTCAAATAGAAAGAAGAAAATTTAGTTTGAGTTTTCTTAATGTTTCTTCTTATTAGCATCCTAGGACATTAAAACCTAGATCCATTTGAAAGGCGTAATGATTCCATGGGATGAAATTTCTTGGAATACCAAAAGGAGTTTTTTGAAACCCCATGAAATTTTAATGTCAGGTATTAGTGTTATAGAAATTAATTTTTCAGTTTTTAAGGGTTTGTGATACCAAAAAAAGGTATAAATGTACAAGATTTCAAAATCAAGTAAGAATTTCTAAAACATGTAGTTTTCATTCAAATGATTAAGAAATGAGTTTCTATATAAAATAATTTAATTCAAAATAAGATATCATGATCAGATGGTTATAAGTAAAAGATGTGCATTTTCATCTCATCTCTCTTATATGAATAGAGAGGTTGTTTATTAAAAATGTGTTGTTATGAATAATATGAGATATTTCACATGGTTTATGATTCATTATATTTTATAACATATATTTAGAATAAGATAAGGATAAAAGATGGTTTATCCAGAACAAAGTGTTCATCAAAGAATATGAGGAATGTGATTACACCATCAACAATGAGATATTTGATAAATTCTTCTTTCTGGTAAAAGTTCCAAACACATAGTATACCATATATATGTAAATAATAGTTTATTTATTAATTATTCCCACTAAAAGGAGATAAATATTATTTCAAAACACAATGTCATTTGTGTTAGTTATCATGATATTCTGATAGTAATATAGTTTTTAAGAGTCTAGTGGGAGTGTGTTTGAACTTAGAGAAGTTCAATGTTAATAAATAAAAGATTATATCATTCAAATTCCATAGTGAATTTAACTTGATATCTAAGTTAATATGAATGAAATATAAAAAAAATATTGAAGTTTTATAATATTTAGGTAGCATGAAAAGTACAGGAGAATCAATAAGGCTAAAAGATGTACAAGAAATATCCAGAAATATGGAATCTTGGGGAATATCTCTATAAGATGAAATTTAAAATGAAATGGTTTCATAAAGATAAAATTCATAGGTTGAGTTTTGGAGATCCTATTGAATCAGGCTATTGGTTCTATGGTTCATAATTGATATCAAATACTTACTTCTAATCGATGGAGGAGAGCCTAGGAGTCCATATGAACCCATGAGTCTCAACAATTTAGGAAATTTTGGTGTTATCTATGGAAGATGAAATGAATTATTTAGAAAATAATAGAACCTGGGAGCTAATAGAGTTAACAAACAATAAAAAAGTATTTTCGAATAAATTGGTGCTTTGGTTGAAATATAAAGTAGAAGGTAGAAAGTAGTATAATGTTAGGAAAGATTTGAGGTGTTTTAGCAAAAGGAAAGAGTGTAATTATTTGAATATTTCTCACTCATTTTCAAACACGCATTGATCCATACAATTTTATGTTTGATCACCTCATAGGACCTATATCTAGAATATTTGAATGTAAAAATAGAATTTATCCATCGTGATATGAAGGAGGAGATTTTTATAAAGAAACTATAATGTCTTGTGTACAAATAGAATGAGGGAAAAGTGTATAGGCTGAAGTGAATACTTTATTGTTTGAAGCAATTTTCAAGGAAATAAAACTATAAGTTTAATGAATTTTATGGATGTTAAGGGAATTATATAGAGAAATGAGGATCGTTGTTGCTACCAGAATGTGTTTAAGGATGGGCGGTTTCATCACCCTTCTCTGGTACGTGGATGATATGTTCCTAATAGATCTAAATATAAAGAGGATTCTGAAGGTGAAGGTTGAACTGTATGAAAGATTCAAAATAAATGGTATTGGGGAAGACAATAAGATTTTGGGTGTGTGAATTTAGAGAGATAGAAAGAATTTAACATTGGTTATGTCTCAAAATTAATATACCTGTAAGATCCTGGAACATTTCAAAATGAATGGTTGTAAAGTAGTGACCTCCCTATTGGACATAAATTTCAAGTTATCAAAAGAAAATACACTGAAAATGGAATAAGAGGACAAGTATATTGTGAAAATTATGTATTATTCGATGGTTGGAAGCTTTATATATGCCAAGTTTTATACTTGATGAGACATTTCACATGAGAGTTGTAATCTAGCTCATAGTGAATCTAGGAAAGGTTTACTAGGGAGATATTAAGTGGATTCTATGATATCTTAATGGTTATGAATAAATAACCCTATATTTAAGAATGGATGAACCGTTTCAAGGGTATATAGATTCAGGTTTCAGAGGAGATATGGAAAACTGAAGGAGTACCACATGAATGGTGTTTACTTTTGGAGGAACAACCATTATATGGATATCAAGGATATAATCAGTTGTTTCACAATCCACTAAAAAAGAAAAGTATGTGATCATAATGTAAGTATAGAAATAATTGATCGGATTGAAGGATTTTTTGGAGGAAATCAGAAGTTAAAAAATAGAACTTTTCTCTATGATATCCAGAGTGTGATTTAATTGGGTAATAATATTCTGTTTCACTAACGAATAAAGCACATTTACCTAAAGTGTAATTTCATCCAAAATCTACAAGAATATGGGGTATAAGAGCCTTAGAATATTAATGGGAGTAAAAATTCAAATTATATTCTTACTAAGGTTGTTGTATAGGATAATTTTGGGTAGTTTTGTGGCTCATTTTTGTTGAGATGACTAAAAGGAGGAGGAACAAAGACATTTTTTGTTTCAACGGAGGAAGGGGAGTTGATCATAAATTTTACAAAGTGTTAGAGGAAGTTTTAATGCCCAAAAAATATTCCACATGTGGGATATTATTGGGAGGTTAAGGAAATTATGTGGATCTATTTTCCTAAGATTGAAAGGCATGTATCTAGAACTTGGTATTGGGTCTATTTGGAATTCTATGATATATATAGATCGAAAGAGGCAATCATGGTCCGAATGCGCATTTTGAATCCTGGTGACATGTGACAACAACAATCTATAACTAAAACTAGTGAAAATAGATATGTGAAGAATAGATTTTTTCTTGCATAAGGTAAACCCTAGAGGAAAATGGGTTTTGTGTGATTAAATCAAGTAGAAAATTCATGAGCTTATTTGTGGTGCATTGATGGTTAACTGGAATTGGGAAATTTATTCAGTGAAATGCTATAGGGAATCAGAGGTTTCTTTCACCAACAGTGGGCTAACCAAGAATTTTGAAGGAAGACAATACCCAAATTACCAGGAGAATTTTTCTATAAATAGGGACTGATGTTTTTATTTGAGGGTGTAACTTGAAAATTAGCGAGGGGTTATAAATTGTAATTCTTCTTATTTCTTTATTAATACAATTTCAGTAGTGTTATATAGATGTAGGACTAAATTAAAAACCACATAAATCTTTATTGTCACTATATTTTTTTTATTATTACATATTCCATTTCAGAAGTTTTCTTGTGAGTATGATAGAGAATGAAGGTATTTTGTTCCATAGTCATGGTGCAGTTTGACCTCTTAGTTTGGATACATCATTTTGCGGGCCCATTCATTTCAAGTGGTTCTAGACATTATTCTAAAGTTAAAGGTTATAGGGTAGTTCCATATTCAGGGTGGTGTTCAAGGTATTTCAAACCTATATGGTTTCAGAACCAACAATTATAACTCCAAAATTCATGAAAAACTAGGATTAATCTTCAAATTTTTAATGAATGAAAATAAAGAAAAAACAATGTATCTTTCAATAGTCGATTAAAGCATAAAAAAAGTATTTGATGAAGATCACTGAGAAGAAACCAATGGGTTACTTCCTCCTAGGGTATCCACATGTGGTTCAAATATCCATTCTATAGTGAATTATTTATCACCTTAAAATAATTTTCTAGGACCTTGTACAATGTTAAAAGAAAATGAGAGCTAAAATGAGCATTGTATTGAAGAATTCTAATGTGGTATCACATAAAATGCATCTCAAGACCCCCGTATGTGGATCAAACCACCTTTATATAGGCCTAAACAACTCAAACATTCAGTCATACATTGATTGATAATTTCATACGAACACTCTAAACATTTTAACTCTTGAAACATTTGACTCAATCCCATTAATTATCATTTAACGCATAAATGATTATGTAAGACACAAAAAATTCCACAAATTCATCATCATATGATGAATGATTTAGTTTGATAATATGTATGTATGTATATATGTATACATGCAACCAAATATGTATTTATTGTAAATTTCTAGTTTAAATATACCCTACAACATTTACGTTGTGATTTTTTCGTACAAACATCCAATTAAAAATTACACTGTAAATTTTCAATACAAATTTACATTGTGTGTGTGTAATTTATACTAATGTTAAAATAAATTTTTGTATATACATACATATATTAATAAATATTTGTAACTATATATATTTGTATATTCTTATATATATATATGTACATATGCATGTATATACTTATATTAATATATATGTATGCATGAATATAATTATATCAATATATATGTACATATGTATATATATATATATATATATATATATATATATTTCCCTCGAGGGGAAACTCAGTGGTAGTTGTATATATGGGTGTCGGGGAGGTCTCATGTTATAGTCTCGCTGAGTACATCCCTGCATTTGTGCGTTTTCTGGTTTTCATTGTAATGTAGTATCTTCCCCTCGAATTGATGTAATTATATGTACCTATACATTCGCATACTTGTAGTTATAAATTATTTCATATATATATATATATTATTAATATGTATCAATTTACTGATGTTAAAATAAATTTATGCATGTATGTATATACTCATTTAAAAATATTTATATTCACATGTGTATGTATATGAATTTTTTTTTGCATGTATGTATCTATATATGTTTTTGTCATAAACTCATTAATGTATTTATATATGTATATAGTTTTTAGAATTTATGTACAATCAGTAGTTTTTAAATATATCTATTTTTATACAAGTATAAAAAATTAATTGGTATTTGTAGTGTATACGAATAATTTGCTACAAATTTCCAATATAAGATTTGGAATGTCAATTTTCAAGGAAAATGTCATCTCAGGTTCAGGATATCAACTTGAGCATTGAGTCCACCATGGAATTATCTCCCCGCGTAAAAAAGTGATGTTTTCGTTGATCTATATTTTAAATTAAATTGGATTTTAAAAAACAAATTGATTTACTTGAATGGGATAGACTTAAATACCCTTCAATTCTCTGTAATGCTATTAAAAAACTCAAACCCAGAAACATTAAATAGAAAAAATATCAAATAATTAATTATTAATAATAAAGATAAGTTAAAATAGAAAACGAAAATAATAAATATATAACAATAATAAATAAAACTAAACGTATAATAATAATTAATAATTAGTTATATGTTTATAAATATATAATAACTACTAATAATTATTTTAAATATTTGTAATTTTTAATATTTAATCACTTTAAAATAGATATATAATAATATATAATAATTTTTATAAACATTTATATATCAATTATTTATACATTCATTTACATTTAAATGTATTTTTTCAACAGAATTTATCAGTAAATATTTCCTCTTTTGGCAATCAAATTTTCAATAATTTTTTCCTTTTTTTGGAAATATTTACTATAAATGTTCATTAAAAATATATATCATATATTTATATTAGTAAATATATAATGTGTAGAAGAATGTATTGAAAATTTTATTTGGAAATTCTTGTAGAAATTTAAACTAAAAATTTCTAATTGAAATATGCAGTGAAATTTATTAGGGAAAATATGTGGTGGAAATTTACATTATTTTATATATATAAATATATCATGTATTCATATAATGAAAATTTGTATTATAAATACCCAATGAAACAATAAGTTGTACATTTATAATATGAAATACATAATGTGTTGGAAATATAAACTAAAAATTTCTAATGGAATCTTACATAAAAAATTTCTAGTAAAAATAAATAATGGAAATTTATAATAAAAAATTTGAATTTTTTTATTTTTGTATTAATATATTTTCATTATTAATTTTAGTGGAAATTAAAACAGAAAATTTAAGATGAAAATTTTCATTTAAATTATTCACTTTAATTCTTGGTAAAAATTTTCATTTTTTATTCAGTATTAAATTATTTTTACTTTTAATTTAAGTGGAATTTTGAATTGAAAATTTGTGGTGAAAATTTTCATCCTATGATATTAGATAAGGAAATAAAACCCAAATAACTACCAAATTTATAATTACATAATCAAAATACAATGAATAATTAAGAATGGTGAAAATAGATCAAACCAGGAATGCACTTACAGCAAAAAACACAGGTTCCACTGAAAACTATAAATTTTCACTATAAAATTTCATTAGAAATTTTTAATGGAATGATGTGACTTTCCAGTTTAAATTTTTATTTAATATTATATTGTATAAATATATATATATGTATAGATATATACATGTATTCAAATCTTTTACTATAAATTTTCATTAAAAATTTTTAGTACAGATTTATATCGGTGGGAATTTACAATGTAAATTTAAAACAAAAAATTCTAATGAAAAGTATCATTGATATTTGTATATATGTACTTAAAATTTTGACTAAAAATTTTCATTTGAAATTTATAATTTAATATTACCATACATATTTGTATTTTTATGTGTATTTTTGTATTTTTGTTTTTTATTGAAAATTTCAATCATACATTGAAATTTTATTGGGAATTTTCAATGAAAAAATTCACTATTATTTTTAAATGTAAATCTCTAGTGAAAAATATATAATGAAAATTTCCACTAGAAATTTGAATGGAAATTTACACTAAAAGTTTCTTTTGAAAATTGGAAGTAATTGTTTCTAGTGAAATTTTCATTGGAAATATCCAATGAAAATTTAATTTTTTATTTATGAATTAATATATCATCATTGTAATTTAAAATATATATTTTAAGTCTAATTTTCCATTCAAAGTTCGCACTAGAAATTTCTAGTGAAATTTTCAATATTAAATTTTTAGGGAAAGTTTTCATTGGAAATTTACAAAGGGTATGTAGCTATAAAAAATCAATTTTGGACTCTCAAGTTAGAGATCCCAACTTGAGATGATATTAATCCCAATTTTCATTGAAAATTTACATTGTGTGCATGTACATAAATTTTCACTGCAAATTTATATTATATTATCATTGATGGATCCAAGTTTCTATGTTATATAGATAAAATTTCTTAGATGAAAATTAAAAAAAAACAAAATAAAAATGAGGATATGGGAGAGAGAATAAAAAATAGAGGGAGGGAAGGGGTCACAATAAATAAGGCATGGGGAACTTTTAATCCAAATAGTGGAATTGATCCTCTGGTTTCCTACTCAAAATTGAGAGGATTCCAATTCCTTACACTTGGGTTCATATAATCTATCAAAAAAATAATATTTTTCAAATTTCAAACAACTAATAAAATAACAATATTTAAAATTACTAAAATACATTTTTGTCTAGATATGAATTATAGTCAATGCGAATGATAATCAATGAAACTCTTGGGTATTGATAACTATACAAATATTCATTGTCACCATATCATCCTCCACCTTCTCTCTCATGTTACTATATATAAGAACACCTTTGTGGAATAAAATTTCAGTTTTTTTGGTTGATTTATGTGATCCTTATGTGAATAAACTTTATTACTATTTCATTTACAACAAATTATTATCATGATACTCTACCAACATTTAAGAATACAGGGTAAGTTTTCTTTTCTTTTATGTTTTTTATTTTCTAATCCCCATCCTATTAATTTCTCCTTAATGATGAAAAATCTCCTAAAAATCAAGTTTGTCTTCCTATAAATTTCAAAAATAAATTATTTATCATGGGAACTCGATGTGAAGATTCAATTGATGCGATGAGTCTTGGAGATACAGTTGAGGATGAAAATCATATGCCTCTATAGGATCATTCTAAAACAATGACCTTCCTTCGACATCATGTTGATGAGGAATTGAAAATGAAGTATTTACCTATTAAAGATATATTATTCATTTGTAATAATTTAAAATAAAGTCATGAACATGAAAATATGGTGATTTTTCCAAAAGGATGGTATGATTAAATTTACTTATAATTGTTATATTTTAAATCTATAGGTGAATAAAATTCAGATAGTTTTAAAATTATCTCCCAATTGGAATTAAGTTGGAAAAAATTAATGATAATGATATGTTAAAAAAAATATTCTACCATTAATGCGTATAATATTCTCCTATAATAGCATCATCGAGAGTGTCAGTTCCAAACTATTTTGAGCTAATTTCTTATTTACTTGTGGCTGAATAAAATAAAGAGCTGCAGAAGAATATTCTCCAATATTTTCCAAATGGTTTAGAGAAATTTCTAGAAGTTAAAGATTTTTTTTTCCAAAATCATGTTTGAGGAATTAGTAGTAGAAGGGTTCATTGAAAGAAAAATATCTATATATGAGTTGATTATCCTCCTAAATCTAAAAATCGTAATAAGGGGAAGAACAAATGGGTAAAGAAAAAAGATTTTCTGGATAAAAAGAAGTATAGTAATAATATTTTCTATCATTGTGGAATTAATGGTCTTTGATCTCACATATGCCAAACTTCAAAACATATTATATATCTCGAAAAGACCTCATTTAAATGAAATAAAAAAATTCCTGAAGTAAAACTATCAGATCCCAGGGTGAAATTCTAAGAATTTTTGGTCCCAAACATAAAAACTTCTATGGGTTTTGTTTTTTATATCTATTAATTTTTTGAAGATAATGGGAGATATAATGATGTCATTGGGAATAAGGATATTATGAAAGTGTTTACTTTATATACTAAAATAAATTTTTTTATCTTGTTATTATTTATTTTATATGTATTTTTAGATTAGATGAAAAAAATAAAATGGAAGATGATATGTGCCTAGAATATAGTGGAACTACTCATACAATTATTCATCATAAGAAATATTTTATGCAACGAGAATTAATTGAAATTCATATTCACACTATATAAAGTTATTAAAGTATAATATATGGCTTCAAAATATTGAAACAAATGTTTCATTTTGGAAAAAATATAAATATCGATGATGTGCTGTATTCTAATAGAACTTTAATAAATATAATATTTTTAATGCTATACGCCATAATGGATATCATGTCCAAACAAAAGAGGAAATGAATGGTGCATATATGATTATTACATATAAAAAATTCAGGATCAAATAATTAAACAAATAAATTTTTGAGACTTTCTTTTGGTGTGTATTTTACAAGAATAAAAAAGGTCGAATCAAACTTTTTTCACCAGAAGAATTATGAAAATAAAATATTCTTTCTCTAGAAAGATCTACTTGGTTATCCTGGTTCAACTATGATGTGTCATATTTTTAATAATACTCATGTTCATTAATTAAATGATCAAAATCATTATTAACCAAATGATTTTTTTCACACCTTTTACTCAAGGGAAGTTAATTAAAAACCTATCTCTTTTTAAATTCTCTTCATAGTTTCCAACATTCTTATAAACAATACATGGTGATATTTGTGGTACAATCCATCTATATTTTGGTCCTTTTATGTATTTCATGGTACTAATTTATGCATAAACTAGATGGTCATAAGTGTATTTATTATCTACTAGAAACCTTAACTTGGCTAAACTTCTTACCCAAATTATACATTTGAGAGTGAGTTTTCTTGATCACCCAATTCAAATTTTTTCTTAAGATAATGTAGGATAATTTTCTTCAAATTCATTTTATGAATTCTATATATCTATAAGAATTCATTTTTAACTTCTCTATGCACATCGAGATACAAAAAATGGTCTGACAGTATCCCTCTTTAAAAGATTGAAATTTATAGGGATACCAATGCTTATATGGTCAATAGTTGTTAAATCTTTTTGGTGACACACCTTTATGCATGAAACATTTTGATTAGAGTTATAACAACAACATATCAACAATTTTTCCATTAATTTTTTTAATATTCAACAAAATATTTCTCATCTATTGATATATAGATGTTTTGTGTATATATCTATTCCCCCCCCCACAAAAAACAAAGATGATACCACATCAACTTCTTAGTAACTATATTGGTTTCGATTCATCTTCCATATTTATTTATCTTGAACCATTAACATGATATCTTTTTAGAGAAAGGTTTTTATATTTTTCTTTCGATGAGTCAATTTTCTCAATTATTGGAAAGGTGGATAATAAGAATATTAAAAAGGAAAAAATCATCTAGAACACACCAATATTGGTATATCTTGATCAACAAAAAAAATCAATGTGAACTTAAAGTTAAAAGGATTATACATTTATAGAATACAGTTAATAAGTTTCCTGATGTTTTTACTTACACTCAAAGGACCCTGCAATCACATATTCCAGCTACAAATACTCCCATAAATTTTCATGTTCTTAATAACATGAATATATGACTATATTTGATAACTCTAATTATAGAAACTAACCATTTTAATACATATATTATAACATAATTCCATAAAAAATATTAAATTAATAAATTCAAAGGATCTTTTGTGGTCTAGCATCTTGAAAACTAAGTATATAATACTCGAGTTACATAAGGGAAGCATAAAAATAGACATTATTTAATAATTTTTAAAGGATCATTTGTTATTTCATCCTAGGTCTCCTCAATACAAGTAATTTCCTAGGGACATACATTAAAATAAATGGTTGAGAATAAATCAATGTAAGGAAAAAAGGGAATAGAACATGAATGATCATCATGGATAAAACATGAGGCATATCACAAGATAATAATCATAAGTACCTGATACATAACATGTAAATGTGGCTAGAACATAAAAATGGGGATTTTATAAGCATATCACCAAGTCTCATCACCAAGGTTTCATAAAACATAATTACTCGGGTTATTCACTGAGGTATCGTAAAACTTATCATATCTAGAGATTAATTATTTACCCAATGCACTGGGGCACTATTAGGGTAAACCCTTCATATTTTTTAATTGTTGTGAGTTGATCTATGATCATAAATGATATTTATTTTATCAAAAAAATTATATAAAAATAATAATTTTAACATTAAAATAAAAATCCTTATTTATTGAAAATTAACAATTTTTATAGTGTAGTAAATATTCCAAACATTATAAAAAATTATTAGGTAATTGTTAAAATATGAAATCATTAAAAAGGTGTTTTATAGTATTACTTCATGAAAATAAATTTTTCTTATAACTTTTACATTTACCATGAAACATATTTTTAAACATTAATATGTTAAGGGTTTAAAAAAAATACAATTTTTATTAGGTCATTAAAATAATCTTGATTTAAAACTTAATTGAATCTATATCTCTAATAATAATAATGACCAACGTTTTTATTGACTGATGTTCATAATGATCATCAACCATATTAACTGATAATCACAATTAAAAACAACCATATTTCCCTATAAATGCACCATCATTATCACTTTATCACACACTACTTTTCTTATTAAGGTTCTTACACATACTTTGATAATGTCTGTTGTTTTTATAAAACATCTCTTTATATTTATGTTCTTTATAGAAAGAATGATCTTCTTAAGGTAATTCAAACCTATGGAGTTTGTTTTACTGAATTTATTATTCTTCCAAGTGTATGTCCATTTATTATTCCTCGTTGTATTAGTCTATATCTACTCATGATATGTAATGTTCTTACAAAATTTAAAAGTATTTTTATATTCTTATATTGTAAGACATAATAAAAATTTGTTGAGATGTAGGAGTTCCTTAATTATAAAAAGAATGTTTTTTTGGTTGATACATTTTTCCCCCTTAAATAAATTTCATCATTGAAATTTCAACTCATATTATCAGTTGAGAATATATGATTGTACTTCTGTCTCATTGTTTCCTTTGGTTCCTACATTGCCTCTTCATATTTATATTTCCTCCAGAGAAATTTGACAAGGGGATTTTTTTTATTGCATGAACTTTGTCTCTATAATCCAAGATCTCCTCTAGATGATACTTATATGAGAGGCCATTCTCCAGTTTCACCACTTCTATATTTAGTACAAGTGAGGGATTAGGTATGTACTTCCTCAAGAGTGATACATGGAACACATCATGAACTTATGCAGTGTTTGGTTTATGTACTAACCAATATGCTACATCTCCCATGCGATCAAGGATCTCAAAGGGGAAAATGTACCTAGGGATAAATTTTTTTTCATTACAAACTACATGAATCTCTTCCATGGTGATATATAGAAGAATTATTTATCTCAAACTTCAAACTTTAGGTCTCATCGATGATTTTTAATATAACTCTTCTGTCGACTCTGAGCTTCCTTGATGTGCTGCTGAATGGTTTGGATTTTTTATACCATTCCTTCAACCATTTTAGGTTTCATTATCTTGTGTTCACCAACATAATCCAAACATGTAGGTTTTCTTCATCTCTTCTCATAATGAGATTCACATGGAGCTATTTTAATGCATGAGTGAAAATTTTTATTGTATGAGAACTAAACTAGAGGAAGATGTTGATTCCATCCTATTTTGAAGTCCATAGAGCATGATCTCAAAATTTCTTCTAATGTAAAAATATTAATTTAAGATTGGATTTTAGTTTGGGGGTGATAGGACATACAAAAATTCAATTCAGTATTCAGATCTTGTTGAAAACTTCTCTATAATTTATAATTAAACCACGAATCACAATCAGAAATGATTGAAATTTGTACTTTATGCAACCTCACCATTTCTTTTATATATTTCTTGGAAATTTTTTCAATAGAAAAATCTACAAAATTAGTGATTATGTGGGATGTCTTGGTGAGTTGATCCACCACTACCCATGTCACTTTCTTTCTTTGGATTTCTTTGGGAGACTAGTGATAAATTATCTGGTAACATTTTCTCATTTCTATGTGGGTATGTGCAATGGTTGCATCATCCACTGGGAATTTTTTCACACTCATTTTACTTACTAACATACTAGAAAATTTTTAGGTATACTCAGAAATATCCTTCTTAATGTTTCCCCACCATTTATTCTCTCTAAGATCACGATACATCTTGGTACTTATGGGATGGGTGGAGAAAGATGAGCTATGTGAATTATCCAGTAGATCATTCTTTATCTTGGGTGATGAAGTCACAAAAAATCTATATCCAAACCAAATGATACCATCTTCATTAATGTGTAATTCGTTAGTCTTCCCCTCCTTTATTTCTTTCACAATCTTTTGATTATCTAGATAATCCCTTTGTGCCTCCTTGATCCTCTATTGGATATATGGTTAGGAAATAATTTTTGAAATGTATGATGTATTACTTATCATTATGATTTATAGATTCATCCTTTTCATATCCATAAAGATAAGTTCATTAATAATGCACATCATGGATAAATTAGCAAGTTCTTTTCTACTATGAGTTTGAGCTACTTTATTTACCTTTTCAGGATGGTAGTGAATGAAGCAATAATAGTCCTTGACTATCTCTATCCATCACTGCTAACCCATATGGAGCTCCTTCTATGCGAATATATCCTTAAAACTTTTTTTCTATGTATATATCACATTTTTTCCATAAAGATAGTGCCTCCATATCTTTAACACAAAGAAAACTACTGCTAACTCCAGATCATGAGTAGGATAATTCTGTTCATGAGACTTTAACTATCTTGATGCATAAGCGATCACCTTGTCAATTTTCATGAGTACACACTCAAGTCTTTTTAAGGATGATTCACTATAAAGAAAAAATCACTTCCCATTAGAGGGTAAATTTACCACATGTGCACTAACCAACCTCTTCTTCAGTTCTTGAAAACATTCTTCACACTTATTTTTCTAGATACTTTCAAGATAACTTGGTTAGTGGATTAAAAATATATTAAAGGTTATTCATAAACTATCTATAGTATCCTACTAGACTAAAGAAACTATGAATATTTGTTATAGTTGTAGGAAATGGCCCCTTGACCATGACCGTTATATTTGTTGGATCTACTTAGATTACTTCATTGGTCATGATGTTCCCCAAGAATGTGACTTATTTTAACCAGAAATCACATTTGATAAATTTACTAAACAACTTATCATTCCTCATAACTTTTAATATGACCCTTAATTAATATTGATGCTCTTTACAAATTTTAAAACATATTATAATATAATAAATAAAGACAATCGTAAATTTATTAAGGTAATCCATAAAGACTATATTCATTAAATCCATAAATATTAATAAATCATTAGTCAAGTTGAAGGACATAAAAAAACTCATAATGTATATATCTTATTCAGATTTTTGTCTTTGGGATATCTACTTTCTTCACCCTCCAATTATGATACTCAAAACAAAGATCAATCATGGAAGAGAATTAATCTTGATGAAGTTTGTCGAAAAAATAATCAATCCTTTGAAGTTGATATTTTTTCTTTATTGTGATCTCTTTATGTTCTCTATAATTAATGCATAGTCACATTGATCTATCCTTTCTCTTTAAAAAGAAAACAGATTCTCCCCAAGGAGATGCACTTGGTCGAACAAAACCCTTCTCCAAAATGTTTCTTCTTTAATTCCTCTAACTCGAAGTATGTCATTCTATATAGGTTATTATATATTTTATTGAATCTATGAATGATTTCAATTGATAACTATACCTCCCTTTTGAGGGTAGGTTCTGATAACTCTTCAAGAAATAAATTAATGTATTCCCTAAAAATGGTTACATATCCTATCTTCATAATTACTATTTCTTCTTATTCCTCCCAAATCATTTCTATAAAGAAAGTAATGGGAGGTGGCTATTTGAATGAATCAGGCATGGAAATCTCTCCTTTAAAGATGATTAGTGTTCTTCCCTTTAGGAAAATCAAAATATCTTTTATTCTATAGTTGATCTTGGAATTATACTTTGAAAACCAATCCATATCAAGTATTATATAAAATTACACCACAAGAATGACCACCATGTTTGAAAAGACCTTGTACTCACCAAAGTAAATAATATAATACCTATGTATCTTTGATTTCTGATTATCTCCTCACTTAGTTATAATAGAAAACTCTACCACTAGCAGTTCAAGGGTTAACTTGACATTATTTGTAAAATTAAAAGAAATAAAAGAATGTGTAGAACACGAATCAAACAATATTCTTTCTAGATTTTAGTGTACAATGACTATACCTGCCACAACATCATTTGGATCCTCGACTTCTGCCATCATAATTTGTCACGACCCATCCTCGGGGCTCGTGCTGTGACTACCCCAAGCCCGCCTTCCATAGGCCAGGGGCTGGCGACTATCACCAAAGGCGTAAATCCCAATAAAAAGGGAAGGCATTGCCTTTATACAAGTAAACATACACAACAAAGTACGCAAGTGATGCAAGAACTAAGTAAAAATGAGTACAAAAGTAACTGCTGAAAAGTAAATGGGCCAGTATACAAACCCAACTGAAAGTACAGTACAAGTGAGTAAGAAAGTACAAAAACAGTAATGTAAAGCGGCAACCACTTAGTCGTCCTCTGGATATCCCACCTGAAGGTTGAGTACAGATAGTCTCCTCAGGTCCTCGGGTCCGGCCGTCCGCTCTGTGTACGTCCCATCTAGTGGACCACCTCCAGATACCGTCCAAATCCACAAGCCTCCACCTCGATTAGTGTTGTTCGTCGTCTGCATCCAACATCCCATAGTGCGGGAACAGCCCGTGCAGGGGTGAGTATATGATACTCAGTAGAGACCCCGAGACCCTCGAAGGTCTCCCAGAATTCACGAAGGATAAACCAAAAAGGAAAGATACAAACACGAATTATCAACCAACTTTAATTAGGTATATTCCCATACATATACCTAAGTCATCAATCTCTATTCGGCTCCACCTTCCGAGCCCAAGATCAATCCAGTCCACACAAGAAAGAATTCAATCATAAAAATGATAATGATTGAAAGACAAGACTCAACTCACAAAGGTATACTACTCACGAAGTGGGATGGAGATGATTAGATATAGCCTCTAAATCATCTCATCTGTCGAACCCACGTAGGATCCAAGTACAGAAGTCATCGCTGCCGAACCCACGTAGGATCCATGTACAGTAACCATCACTGCCGAACCCACGCAGGATCCAAGTACAGTCGTCATCGCTTCCGAACCCACAGAGGATCCAAGTACAGTCGTCCTCGCTGCCGAACCCACGTAGGATCCAAGTACATTCGTCTTCGTCGTCGAACCCACGGAGGATCCCAGCACGGTAGTCATCGCAGTCGCAGCCAGCTCTAGGGAACCGCACACAGATACTCAATTCCGGGAGGGTCTGCTCCTCGAGTAAAGGGGTCGATACATCAACTATCACGAAGTCTAGAGTTGATGTATCCTGAAGTTCCGTCTCGTCAAAAGGAACTCAACGCAACAGACGGTGCGTCAATCGGACGCCCGGTCTGAGAGACATTGGCCTTTTTGTTCTAGGGGCCCGGTTGGAAATATGCTCATTCCAAACCCAGCTGTTTACCAAAGTTGTCCAAAACCCACTTAGGGTATTGAAAAAGGACCACATTGTTAAAAGGATCCCAGTGCCGCAGACGACACGTCGATCAGACGTGCGGTCGTTATGTTATTTACGTTTAAGTGAATAACGGGCCCAACCCATTAAGCCCAGTGGGCTGGCAGGTTGGGTCACCCATTTTTGGTGGGTCCAACCCGGTAGGGGTGTCGGACCGGCCCGAAGATTCATGAGGCCCGGCCTGGCGGGGCCGGTGCAGCATGTTTGGGTGCGGCCCGGCTGCCTCGGCCAGCTGGCCGAGTGGCTCGTCCCGAAGGACGAGCGGTCCAAGGCGGGGGCATGGCCCCCAGCGGCCCGAACCGGCAACGCCAAGCGGCGCCTAACTCCCAAACCGTCAGGCTAGTCCGGCCAACATTCTGACGCAAGGGGCCCGATTGGGCGGGCCGCTGGTTTCTTCAGCATGACGCCCTCCTGGCACCGTGGTTCAGCTCCACCCGACCGGCCGATGGGCCGACCAGTTCTCTAGCGCGGTGCCCTCTTGGCATCGCGGCTCGCCTCCGCTCGGCTGGTTCTTTCACCAAAGTGGCCCGCTCGGGCAGGCCAGGGTCTCCCACAGTGCATTTCCGTGGGGCACGGCGGTTTCCTCTTTTTCCCCAGTTATTCCTCTTTTGAGCGGAGGCGGTTGCGGGTCGCGGTTCTTCCGTACGGGGCTGGCGCACGATCGTCACTCCCCTCGCCGCATCTTCGAACGTAACTCAATCGCAAAGAAGAGTCTACGGAGGGTCGTCGGGCCGTGTGCATTTGGCTCGCACCCTCCGCATTAGGTGGTAGCAGTTGGCCGTATATAAACAATGATTTCCAACGAAGAATGGGTTAAAAAAACATTCACTTCAAAGAATAAATCCCTACATCGAATAAGGTTCGCGGTTGACAAGCTTCATGGATAACGGTGTCGTTTTCGTCGTTGTAGGAGTGCACCCGAAGAAGAATTGATGTCTCCTCTATTGTTGTGGAGAAGAGAAAGGAGGGTGCATCGTCTTTCTTTGTGGAAAGGTGTGTCGTTCCTCGCCGGAGGTTTGGTGTTCTTCAACAAAGGAGAAATTCCCCTCTTCCTTCACAAAAGATATCTCTCAAAAGTTCCCCAAACAAAACAAGTTCCAACCTAATTAAATTAAGGCTTCCTGTTATTTTAATTAAACTTGCCTAACATTTGAAATTTAAGTCACTTAATTAATTAATTGAATAGGTTCCATTAATTAATAAATGTGTGTTGGTAAGAGTTAAAGAAGAAGAGAGAGAAGAGGAAGAGTTACATAATTAAAATAAGTTAACAAATTAATGATGCGGGTTTAAGGGGGTTTAGGGAAAATGAAAGGTTGGGGATCATGTGGGCCCAACATTTCATATATCCACACATGGGATGTGGGGTGGGTGTGGGCCCCACCAAAAACTTCCCATGGGAGGAATTAACCTCCTTAGATATAAAATAATATTATTCCAACAATTTTATTTACTTCTCAATTAAACCCCAATAATTAACTTCTCCTCCCGTGAAAATGCAACTACTGTAAAGGTCCCCTTAAGAAATTACCAGTGTTGCGAGTTCATCGATGCCCTTGGATTTCAGTTCTGAGCACCGGTTAAAAAGATTGAAAAACCCGCTTGTTCATTTACTAAACGTACCTGAGCTAAACTTTAGAAATTGATTCCGGGCACAACAGGCCTCAGAATCAAGTGTCGTCAGAAGCCACAGACTCGTAAAATTCAAAATTATTTAAGAAAAAAATTTCCTTGAAATTTCTGGGTCTTTAAATTACTCCCACATCATGGATTTATTTCTCTGTAAAGCTACAACATAAACTAGGGAAACAAATGAGGGTACTAAGCATGCATCTGAGCCTCCTGCTCCCATGTGATCTCTGGGAGGTTCCCATGCTACCAATGAATGCGCACTAGAGGAATCGACTGTCCACATAGGAACTACTCCTGTCGATCCTCGATCTCCACTGGGACCTCCAAAAATGTCACCCCGAGAAGTGAACCTCTTGAATCCAGAATTGAAACTTCGAGAGCTTACCATAAAGTTGGTGCTCTGAGAGTGTGTCGAATATGACCCGTAAGTGGTAGGTGTGCTCCTCCTCAGTAGTCAAGTAAATCAGTATGTCGTCGATGAATACTATAACAAAACGATCAAGGTAAGGTAGCAAGATACTGTTCATGAGACTCATGAAAACTACTGGTGTGTTTTTTATGCCAAAGGGCATAACCAAGAACTCCTAGTGGCCATATCGACACCTGAAGGTCGTCTTCTGCACATCCTCATCTCGAACTCTAAGATGATGATAGCCTGACCTGAGGTCAATCTTCAAGAACCATCGTGCTCCTTTGAGATGATCAAAGTGGTCGTCAATCCTCAAGAGTGGGTACTTGTTCTTTACAGTTAGCTGATTCAGGCGACGGTAGTCGACACATAGTCGTAATCTCCCATCTTCCTTCTTGGTGAATAAAATCGAAGAATCCCAGGGTGAAATACTGGGTTAGATGAATCCATTTCCCTATAAGTCCTCCAGCTGTATCCGCAGCTCACGAAGCTCTGCGGGAGCCATCCGATATACTGGAGTAGATATCGGTGTTGTCCCGGGGTACAAGTCAATGTAGAAATCTACGTCTCTGCAAGGAGGTAGTCCTGTAACGTCATCAGGAAAAATGTTTGCATACTGATCCACCACAACAGGAAAACTCGGACTCCTCACATCAACTGATCCTAGGATGATACTGTCCAACTGATGTGTGATCGGTTGCCCTTTCCTATGCGTAAGTCCATCCTGCGCTTGAAAGGCTCCCTTCTCGCCGGTGAAGGTGAACCTGCTCCCATTTGTGCGGACACACAACACTTTGCTCCTAATATAGTCGATCTAGGAATGGACCGTAGATAACCAATCCATACCCAAGATGATGTCGTAAGGACTCAATGCCGCTACAAAAAGATCCCAGCCGAAGATCTCGCCTCCTAGAGTAAGATCACATTGCCGGTACTAGTGCGTAATCGTCGAGTCTGCTCTCGTAGGAGTCTCTATCCATAAGGATCGAGCCAACGGCTCTGTCAGAATCTCCGAGCTCCGAAAAAGGGCAGTAGTAATAAAATAATGACTCACTCTTATGTCTATAAGAGCTACAACAAGGGTAGAGTAGACACAGATAGTACCTTGAATCATCTCAAGTGTGCTGTGGTCGTAGGCCTCGACTACCTGGAGCTGAGCCTGCCCCTATCTTCCAGCACCCTGTGGTAGGGGTGGTCCTCCTGGTGGTGGTGGTGGTAGAGCCTCGAAGCGTCGTCCACCACCTTCTGCTCGGCCAACTCCTCGGCCTCGTCCGCCTGCTCCTTGCAGACCGCCACGGTCGAACCTATGCCTCTGCCTGGGAGGTCCCTCTACTTTCTGCTCCTCCTCTGCATGGAGGGTTGGGCAGTCAAGAGCCATGTGGCTTTGCCTGCCACATGTATAGAACTGTCTGCCCCTCATATGTCTGGCTCTACTCCATGTGCCTCGCACATCTCAACCAGTATCCTGAGGTCGCCCACATGATGGCCCAGTCCGCTAGGACCTCTGCGACATCTGTCTACTGCCGGCTGTAGAAGAATCTGCTACGTGTCGGCCTACGGTGGGTCTCGCTGCTGGCGTAGGCTCAGTAAGAAATCTCTCCAAAATAAGGGCTCACTCCAGTACTCCTGCATACGACAAAATGATGAGGGAGATCATCAAAGACCTTATCTCATGCCTTAGTCCCTACTCAAAGGTCTGGGCCCGGAAGAATGGGTCTCGTACCATGTCTGTGGAGTAGCATGAGAGGTCGGTAAATCTCGCCGAGTACCGAGCTATTGTCATGCTGCCCTTCCGCAGCTATAGTAACTCCGGGATGTGCACCGCATGGAGGGTGGCTAGAACAAACTCCGAGCGGAAGAGGCTCTTGAACTCTGTCGAAAGTAGAGATGCCTCGTTGTGCACCTGGAGTATTAGGCTCTACCATCTACCTGCTGTTGCGTGCCTGAGACTCATGACAAGGATCACCATGATGTCTGCTATTGTCCCTAACAATATGAAGACTCTAATGATATCCTCCAACCAATCCTCGTCTGCCTGAGGGTCCGTCTCTCCATGGAACCTGGGTGGCCTCTGTCATTGAAACTCGTGCAACACACTCAGGTGGCGTGCACTCTCTACTGCTAGGGCTGGTGGCATCGGTGGCTCAGAGGGTAATGGTACCGTTGGTGCCTCCACTGTAATGGGGCCCTGAACTGAGGCCTCATCACTCAGTGGGCTGCCATCTCACACGTACCTCAAAACCCTAGCTGGCCACCTACATGGGGCCATACTGAAAAGAAACAGGTGTGCCACGGTCAAACAATATACCTGGTGAGGTGACACAAAGTAATCACAAGGAAACCTTTTCAAATACACATGAAATCAATTTTTTCGTGCACTGAGTCGTAAATTAGAAGTCAGGGTCCTGGTGTTTGGATACATCGGCCATTGCACCAAAACCAGACTCCTTGGACTGATAACCACACTCAATACTCATATCACTATTGCTTCACAGAGAAGAAATTATCAGAGTCCTGAGTTCTGCGGTTGAACCGACTCCTTTGACACCAGTTTTTCATGACCCGTCCTCGGGGACCATGTCGTGACTACCCCAGGCCCGCCTTCCATAGGCCAGGGTCTGGTGACTAGCACCAAAGGCGTAAATCCCGATAAAAAGGGAATTCATTGCCTTTATATAAGTAAACATACACAATAGAGTACACAAGTGAAGCAAGTACTAAGTAAAACTGAGTAAAAAAGTAAGTGCTGAAAAGTAAATGGGCCAGTATACAAATCGAACTGAAAGTACAGTACAACTGAAAATTAAATTACAATAGAAGTAAAGTAAATCAGCAACCACTGAGTCTTCCTCAAGATATCCCACCTGAAAGGTGGGTACAAATGGTCTCCTCAGCTCCTTGGGTCCAACCGTCTACTCCGTGTACGTCATATCTAGTGGACCACCTCCGGGTACCGTCCATCTCTACAAGCCTCCACCTAGATTAGTGTTGTCCGTCATCTGCATCCAACACAATGTAGTGCAGGCATAGCCCGTGCAAGAGTGAGTATACGATACTCAGTAGGGACCCTGAGACCCCCGAAGGTCTCCCAGAATCTAAGAAGGATAAACCACAATGTAAAGATACAAATAGGAAGTATCAACCAACTCTAATTAGGTATATGCCCATACATATACCTAAGTCATCAATCTCAGTTCGACACCAACTTCCAAGCCCAAGCTCAATCTAGTCCACACAAGAAATAAGTGAATCATACCAATGATAATTATTGAAAGACAAGACCCATCTCACACAGGTATACTACTCATGAAGTGGGGTGGATATGATTAGATATAGCCTCTGAATCATCTCCTCTGACGAACCCACGTATGATCCAAGTACAGAAGTCCTTGCTGCTGAACCCACGTAGGATCCATGTACAGTAACCATCGCTGCCGAACCCACGTAGGATCCAATTACAGTCGTCATCGCTTCCGAACCCATGAAGGATCCCAGTACAGTCTTCCTAGCTGTCGAACCCACGTAGGATCCATGTACAGTCATCTTCTTTGTCAAACCCATGGAGGATCCCAGCACAGTAGTCGTCGTAGTCACAGCCAGCTCTAGGGTTCCCGCACACAACGTACTCGATTCCGGGAGGGTCCGCTACTCGAGTAAAGGGTTCGATACATCAACTATCATGAAGTCCAAAGTTGATTTATCCCAAAGTTTTATCTCATCAAAATGAACTCAACGCGATAGATGGCGCATCAATCGGACACCCGGTCTGAGAGATATTGGCTTTTTCGTTCCAGGGGCCCAGTTTGAAATATGCTCGTTCCAAACCCGGCCATTTACCAAAGTTGTCCAAAACTTACTTAAGGTATCACAAAAGGACTGCCTCGTCGAAAGTATCCCAGTGCTGCAGACAACACATTGATCGGACACACAGTCTTTAAGTTATTCACGTTTAAGTGAATAACGGGGATAGCCCGTTAAGCCCAGTGGGCTAGCGGGTCGGGTCACCCAGTTTTGGTGGGTACGACCCGGTAGGGGTGTTGGACCGGCCTGAAGGTTCACACAACTTGACCTGAGGGGCGCGACCCAGCCCGAAGAGGGCACAGCCTGGCCCGAAGTGGCGCGGACCGGCACGGTGGGGCGTGGCCTGGCCCGGCAGGGCGCGATCCGGCTGGCTCGGCCAGTTCGCTGAGCAGCTCAGCCCGAAGGCCAAGCGGTCTGAGGTGGGGTCGTGTCCCCCACCTGCCTGAACCGACGACGCCAAGCAGCCCCGCCCTCCCAAACCGGCCGGCTAGGTCGGCCGAACTTTTGGCGTAAGCGGCCCGCTCAGGCGGGCCATGGGTTTCTTCAGTGCAACGCCCTCCTGACACCGCGGTTCGGCTCTGCCCGGCCAGCCGACGGGCCGATCGGTTCTCCAGCGCATCACCCTTCTGGTGTCGGGGCTCGCCTCCGCCCAGCCGACCGACGGGCCATCCGGTTCTTCCGCCGAAGCGGCCCACTCGGGCGGGCTGCTGTCTCCCACAGTGCGGCACCTTGGGGCACCACAGTTTCCTCCTTCAGCCCGGTTCTTCCTCAGTTGAGCGGCCGACGGTTGTGGGTCGCGGTTCTTCCGTACGCGGACAGCACATGGCCGTCACCCCTGTCACTGCATCTTCCAACATTACTCAATCGCAAACAAGATTATACAGAGGGTCATCGGGCCATGTGCGTTTGGCCCGCACCCTCCGCGTTAGGCGGTAGCAGTTGTCCATATATAAACAACGATTTCCAACGAAGAACGGGGTATGAAAACAGTCACTTCAAATAATAAACGCCTACCTCGAATAAGGTTCGTGGTTGACAAGCGTCGTGGATGATGGTGTCATTTCCGTCGTCGTAGGAGTGCACCCGAAGAAGAGTTGACGTCTCCTCTCTTGTCGTGGGGAAGAGAAAAGAGGGCATGTCATAATTCTTGGTAGAAGGGAGTTCCATTCCTTGATTGAGGTTTGGTGTTCTTCAACAAAGGAGAAATTCCCATCTTCCTTCACAAAAGATCTCTCTCAAAAGTTCCCCCAACAAAACAAGTGCCAACCCAATTAAAATAAGGCTTCCCCTTATTTTAATTAAACTTTCCAAGCATTCAAAATTTAAATCACTTAATTAATTAATTGAATAGGTTCCATTAATTAATTAAGGTGTGTTGTCAAGAGTTAAAAAGGAAGATAGAGAAGAGCAAGAGTTACATAATTAAGAGAAGTTAACAAATTAATGAAGGGGGTTTAAGGGGGTTTGGAAAAAAATGAAAGGATGGGGATCATGTGGGCCCCACCTCTCATATATCCACACAAGGGAAGTTGGGTGGGTGTGGGCCCCACCAACAACTTCCCATGGGAGGAATTAACCTCCATAGATATAAAATAAAATTGTTCCAACAATTTTATTTACTTCTTAATTAAACCCCAATAATTAACTTCTCCTCCCATGAAAATGAAACTACGGTAAAGGTCCCCTTAATTAATTACCAGCGTTGTGAGTTCATTGGTTACCTCATATTTCAATTCCGAGAACCAGTTCAAAAGATAGAATAACCTGCTCGTTCGTTTACTGAACGTACTTGATCTAAACTTTGGAAATTGATTCTGGGCACACCGGGCCTCGGAATCAAGTTCCGTCATAAGCCACAGACTCATAAAATTCCAAAGTATTTAAGAAAACCAATTTCCTTGATATTTCAGGGTCTTTACATAATTGTCAAAGAACAACCTTTCTCCCTTGGCCTCTATTGCATTTGATGGTGGTTTTCCTCCATTATCTTCTAATTTTGGAATTTATTAATGAAATTTACAAGTTTTCTAGACTTTATCATTGCAAAACATATTGTTATTGCACTATCTTTCCTTTTTCATTGGAATTTAGATGTTGAATCTTTACATCTCCATGACTATTTTGGGCTATGTGTCCATATTTTCCACACTTTTAACACTTTCCAATTCCTTTAAAACAATTCTCAAAATTCTTATTCCTACATTTGTTGCACATGGGATGTTTTACATTCTTCTCATTCAAATTCCTCCCAAATTTTTTTTAATACTTCTCTTCATATCACTCTATACATGATTACCCTAGGAATTTATAAACTCCATTTCAACTTTTAGGGAAAAAAATCACTATCTCTTTATAACTACCAAAGTCTTCTATTTATAATACTTTCTGTAAATAGAATCTTTGTCTGCCAAATAATTGATATTTCTTCTCATAAGAGTCGATGAAAAATCATGAAGCATAATGTGAAAGGCTTGTAAATTTCATCTCATAATTCCCCACAGATTAATTCTCTCTTTGTTTAAACTTAATGAATTACCTCTCTATTTTGGTGTAGAGGGTGTGAGGAAAAAACAAATTGAAAAATACTTTTTTTATGTCTCCCCATTCCATGGATTCCTCCAAATCCCTTGGCTTTTTTTTCTTGAGTAGTGTACACCACTAACCAGTTTATCCCTCGAAGTGATATACTAACAATGTAACTTTCTCTTTCTAAGAACAATGGAGTATAACAATTATTTTTTCTATTTTATTGATCCATTTTTCTGTGATCAGTGGATTAGAGGTTCCACTGAAAATAGGTGGTAATTGAAGTATAAAGGATTCAACTTCTAGTTATTCGTTGGTTTAGTTGGACACTCCACATAGTTTATGTTGTTATTCATGACGTGGGTTAACTAATTCATCATCATCATCATAAAATTTTCAACCCCAAATCCCCCCATATATGGAAGGTCTTCATCACCTTGTACATTGTGTCCATTTTTTACATGAGTCCCCCTATTTCATTCCTTTTTTTGTAAGGAAGAAAAAACTATGTGTTAAATTTGTTACTATTTGGAATCTTATAATAACAACTCTAAATAAAATATTAATCCTAAAATTTTCTAATGTCATGGTTTTAAGAATATATACATCAATATTAATAAAATTTTACATTATATACATATCTTTTCTTGTAGGTTCGTTAAAATCTGGTGATAACCAAATCATATCACTCAAGAGAGTGAAAATAGGTGTGATGTAAGACCTGTTTTCATACATCGGGTGACGATTGAGTCAATCCAAATGTTCCATTTTCAAGGTTTTTAACCCTAGGTACAACTATTCCAGATCCATATCCACTTGTAGTATCTATGAAGATATTTCATTATTTGGAAACAACTCACTTTATACTTCACCAAAATTTAAGGACGTCTTATTATATTTTTTACTTATCTCTGTGGCTTTTACTAATAATTTCTATTCCTGATTTCTATAAATAACTAAACCATCTTTAATACTAACTATAACAACCCTCATTTTTAATACATGAATTTGAACATAATTCCTTAATAAAATATTATATTAATAAGTTCAAAGAATCTTTTGAGGTCGAGTACCTTGTAAACCAGGTACATAATAGATGAATTACATAATGAAAACATAAAAATAAACATTATTTCATCATTTTTAAAGAATCATTTGTTATTCCATCCTAGTTCACCTATTTGTAAATAATTTCTTAGGGACATACATGAATAGAAAATTGTGAGCATAAATCCCAGTAAATGAAAAATAAAGGAAGAGGAAGATGAACGATAATCATGGATAAAACATGAGGAATATCAAGAGAGAATAATCATAAGTAATTGATACATAAAATGAAAATGTGGATACAACATAAAAATGTGACATTAATAATCATATCACCATGGTTTATCACCAAGGTGTCATAAAATATAATTACCATGGTTATTCATCAGGGTATCATAAAACATTTCATGTCTAGAGATTACTTCTTTAACCAATGAATTAGAGTAGTATAAGGGAACACCCTTCATATTTATTAATTCATGCGACCTATATTGATCATAATAAATAATTTCATCAATAACCTAAGCAGAATAAATAATAGGTTACATATAAAATGACTCTGTGCATATGTGCTTAAAAACATGAGCATGGATCCATTTTTAACCCATGATAATGGAATGTGTGTTTAATACATTTAAATATTCAATAAATATGTTATATTTACGTCTATGTGAATATCCATTGAAAATAAAGTTGTTTGGGTATTCACAATATTATAATTTATCATGAAAAATAGATAAATTAAAGAAATAAATTCAACAGTATGATGGTGTGCAACATGGATTAAAGGGGGAATAATGATAGGGTGAAAAGGTATCCTAATTGTAAAAAACTATTTTTGTAGTAAAGGGATAATGAAAATTGTTTAGAAAATAAAGTGATTCAATATTTATATAAATACAAAAAATGTGGTACATGAATGAAAAATAGGAGAAGATGAGCCTTCCTTTACCTTGAAAAGTTGCTTCCTAAAACATGAGGAAGTCACCTTGAGACCTTAAGGACACCTTTGAGGGAATATTATTGAGATAAAATGATCATACATACTTGAATTATACATTTTTAGTATATATTAAGGGGGAATGAGCGATATTTATACATGAGGATGGGTGGTTTTTAAAGAATTAAATATTTGTTAGTTGATTATATAAGTCAAACACTTGTGTGTGTAATGAATTAAAACCAGTTTTATAGATTATTAATGAGTGAGTGACATTTTTTGTACGTTCAATGTTTTCCCAAACCGAAACAGACCTTGCAACAAACCCATTTAATGTACAAAAACCAAAATTAATTTTTATTACAAAAATCTAATTTTTGGTTCAAAAATATAATTTTTGGTTCAAAAAAGTACAGTATACATTTCTTAATTATAAATTCATATTTTTAAATTTATTTGTATAATTATAAAATTTAATTTTTATAGAATAAAATTTTTATAAAATTTATAATCATGATGACATAATAATGAATCCGTAAAATCGCAGTACATGTAAAGCGGGAATTTTCACTTTTTCACCAAAAAATAATTTTTTTTTCATAAAATTCCTACAAAACACCCAAATATAATTTTTTATGGTAGAATTAAAAAAATGAAATTTATTTTATCAAAATAAATCTATAAATATAAAAAATTTAAATTATGAATAAAAAACAATATTTATAGAAAATTAACAATTTTTATAGCGTAGTAAACATTCCGACCATTATAAAAATTAATTAGGTATTTTTTCAATATATATAATCATTTAAAAGGTGTTTTGTAAGATTATTTAATGAAAATAACTTTCATTTAAAACTATTACATTTACCATGAAATATATTTTTACACATTAATATGTTTATAGTCTTCAAAAAATAAAACAATTTTGATTAAATTTTTAAAATAATCCCAATGGACACTTAATTTCATCTACATTACCAAAAATAATAATGACCAATTATTTTATTGAATATTTTTTATAATTCCCACTCACTATATTAGATAATAATTATAATGAAAAACGACCATATTTCCTTGTAAACACACCATCATTTTCACTTTATCTCACACAACTTTTCTTACAAATGTTTTTACACATCCTTTGATAATATCAATTGTTTTCCTAATGATTCTATTTGTTTTTATAACATTTATAGAAAGTAATATCTTCTTAGGGGAATTCAATCCTAAGGAGTTTCTTTTAGTGAAGGTATTCTTCTTCCAATTGTATATCCCTTTACTATTCTTGTTTGTATTATTCTATATCTTTTCATGATGTGTAATGTTATTATGAAATGTAAAAATATTTTTATTTTATTCCATTATAAAAAATAATAAAAAGTTTTTGAGTAGTAAGAGTTCCTTTATTAAAAATAAGAATATTTTTTTGGGATGTTTCACTAATATACGCCAAAAGCACAGATGACCTTTTGGTGAAAAGAATATTGTTCCAAGAAAGAAAAGAAAAAAAATAATGTTTATATCCCTACAAAGAATCATAAAAATTTATAATTATAATGAATTTTCTTTTTTCTATTGAAATAACCTTATAAGTGGTGCCAGTATTAGAAAACAATGAGATCTCATTAAAATGTTAAAATATATGGAAACAAGTTTCTATTGTTGTTGATTATATTTTTTATATATGGTTGCATCATAAATAATTAATGATAATGAGTTGAATCCTCAAAATATGTATGAATATAGATATCATGGTGATTTGTTACAATGGAAGGAAGCGATAGAGGCTAAATTAAAATCACTATCCAAATGCAAGGTTTTAGGACCTATAGTTATAGTACCTGATAATGTTAAACCTATTGGGTATAAATAGGTGTTTTTAAGAAATAAAAATGAGATAAATGAATCTGTGAGATATAAAAGACACCTTGTTTCACAGTGTTTTTTAAAAACAACAAGGATATATTATTGTGAAACATATTCTTTAGTTAGGGATGTAGTTACTTTTATATTTTTATTAGTTTAACTACAACAGAAGGACTTTTAGTGGATGGATGTGGTAAAATTTTTTTTGTATCGATCATTAGACAATGATATATATATATATATAAGAATATCCCAAGAGTATTTAAAATAATCGAGTCATATAAATTAAATCAAACATATTTATATTCCATTAAGTTTCATAGATCTTTATATGGTCTTGAAATATCTGGTTGAATGTGGAATAATCATTTAAGAATGTATTTTAAAAAATAAGGATATAAAAATGATCTTATTTTACCATGCTTTTTTATTAAGAAAACATGTATAGGTTTTTTTATTTCTCTATATGTTGATGACATTAATATAATTGGGTCTTCACAAGAAATTTAGATAATAAAAAATTACCTTACTAAATAATTTGAGTTGAAATATCTTGGTAAGACAATTTTATTTTGTTTTTCAAGTGGAACACTTGAATTAAAGAATTAAAATTCATCAAAAAATACAACCCCATCATAAATAAAAAACAATACATAAATTCAATTAAATGTGGTCGGCTAGATGGATCAAACACCTCCAATTAGCTATAAAGAAGACCATATTTTCATTGAATCCATTTAGAAAATTATTATCTTAAATGATTTGTTTAAGTGTCCTTTTAGGTCTACCTCAACCACTTTTAATAATTGAATTAGTCATTAAGATATCCCTATTAACAGGGTAATCCCTAAGTCTTCTTATAACATGTAAAATCCATATTAATCTAGTCTCATTCATCTTCTCATCAATAATGGTAATTATAATTTTTTTATCAAATACATTTGTAATGTTCTGGACCATCCATCTTGTTAATTCCTAGGAAATATGGTGGTTGAGGTTTCTAGGGAAAGTTTAGAGGTATTAAGTGAAGGAATGGAGGGGTTTTAAGGTGTTTTAGAGGAAAAAAATGGTGTTTTCGAGGATAGAACAAGACCCTGGAGGTAGATTACCAATGGTAGATCATCAAGGAAGTTGATCGCCAACAATAGATCTATAGTGGTAGATCACCAATAGTAGATCATCCTAACACACTACAGCAAATATGGCCTTTATTAGTGCTATAAAAGGGCATTAACATTGCTAGAAAGGTGTTGTTAATTGAGGCAAAGATAGGGGGTCCCTTTTATCCATGCTCAAAAAATCTGTGATTGTGGATCCTTTTATCGGTGCTAAAAAAGCATTGATAAAAGGGGTCTTTTATGAGTGCTAAAAAAAGTACTGATAAAAGGGTCCTTTATTAGTGCATTTTAGGGATGATGGAAGAGCCCTTTTATCAGGGATTTTTTAAAAGTGCTGATAAATGTAAAAAATTATAAAAAAAATATATATATTTTTACAATTCTGGGAGGGGATTCAACAGCACTTGAAGCCCCCTTTAACAGAATCCCACCTCCTACCATAGCCTGCACGCACCGACCACCCTATTAGCCTTTAACATCACCCCCATCCCCTTTAACAGTGCTAGGACTTATTCCCCACCCACGTGCACGACCTGCTTACCCCAGGATTTGAACTTGGGACTTGTTGCCTGCACACCTAATCTTTTACCACTCCACCATATTGCTCTGCTCTTCATTTATTAATATATCTATTTATATATAAATATATAGCTATATTTTCTCATATATATATATATATAAACATATATAAATATATATATAAATATTTATATATTTAGTTCTATTAATATATATATATAGTAATATTAATATATATATTTATATACTTATATTAATATATATATATCTATATATTAATATATATATATAGTTATATATTAACATATTTATTCTTAAATTAATATATATTGATAAGATTATTTTCAAATACATTTATAAAATATACTTTTGTGTGTGTGATTATAAATAAATAAATACATATGTACAACACACACACATATTATATGTGTATTTTTAAGTATAATTATACATAGTTATATATATTTACAAATATTATATATTAATATGTATATACATTGTTTCAAATATATAGATAATATATATTAGTTTGTCAATAGAGACGCAAATAAATACACACACACACATCATATATGTATATAAATAGATTTTTCTAAATAAAATAGATACTAATTTTTTATTTAGATAAGCCTTATAAATTAAGAAATATACTTTATATGTAAATATGAGTAATTATTTATTTATAAACTTAAATCTTTAGGGGTGAATATATAAAAAATATGTATATATTGTTATATAATTTATTATAAGTAACATTACATTGTGAAAAAAATAAAATTTCACAGACATAATATCAACATAAATATAACCCATAAGAATAAATTCTGTCCCTAGTGAAAAAGGTCAAAAAGACTCCCTAAAACGAGGCTTAAATTCCATCAAATGTTAAAAACTTTGGGTATCCGAAATAAAAACTCAGTTATGGAGGCCTTTTAGGCCTTTTCTAGCCTTGAAAAATGTTACCACAGGTTCCCTCTGGTCACAACGCATAGATCTTGTCACAAGATTCGATTTGATATGTTGTAGAGCTCAAATGGACACACAAATCTAATGTTTTCTCCGTTTGCAGTTTGAGTTACGCTTTCAACTTATTTTAGATCTTTTTTTTGATTTTTTGTATCTTCAAATTGTTATTAAATTATTATTAGTTGATGATAAATATGAATTTATTAATTAATAAATTTTTAAGATATCTTATATGAATTTTCAATACATATCTTACATATTAAGTGAAAATGTTTATTTAAACTTATATAAAACATATTTAAAATATATATTTTATATTTATATCAATATAAATATAATTATATATCAATATGTTATTTTTTATGAAATAATTTTTTTAAAATATACACTTTATCAGCGCTAGGAAAAAGTACTGATAAAGCCCCCCCTTTATCAGCGCTACTAATATAAGCATTGATAAAGGGGCCCCTTTAACTGTGCTACAAAAGGCACTAATAAAGGGGGTTACTTTATCAACTCTAAAAAAAGCACTAAAAAGGGTCAATTTTAACAGTGTTTTTTTAGCACTGCTAAAAGTGCCCTTTATCAGCGCTTTTTAGCACTATTAAAGGGTGGTGTTGCAGTAACCCATTTTTGTTGTAGTGATAGTATATCACCAATGGTATATATCTGGTGGTATATCACAACGATAGATCATATTAGTGATAAATCATAAAGGTAGATTATCTTTGTGGTAAATTTACAATGGTATATCACCAATGATAGATCATCCTTGGTTGATCTCCAATGGTAGGACTCTAATAGTAGATCCTAATGGTAGATCTACAATGAATCCAGCTTTCCCAAAATTTTCTAATATTTCCTATTTCACATCCTTTTTGATGAAAATGGTCTTAAAGCCTTAAATAATTGAGTTTAAATCCCTTTTAAATGTGGTTAACCATATATTCTTTTTCATAAAATTCAAAAAAAAATTAAAAATTTTCAATATGTAGATTTGATGATATCCAACATTAATGGTCAATTAAAACCGTATCCAATCCCGCTATTTTGGGATCTGATATTTATAAAGAGAAGATCATTCTTTCATTACTTTGGGATTAATTTCTCTTGAGACAAGAAGTTCTATAGGATTTTTCCCTTGGAGTTGTGGATCCCTGTTTCTGGAGTTGGTTCAAGTTCTTCCTTAAAGGTGTTTTCCTCTTGTATGTGAACCCCCTTTTTCTAGTGTAGTGTTTGGTGAAAATATTCTTTCTTTTAAGTCTATAATTTTCTTCATTTTTCTTTTATGTACTACATGTGAGAGGGGTTCATGCTTCTGTATCTTTTTGGAAGATATTATACACCATATTAATTAAGATAATAAATCTATTTAATTAAATTAAAGGGGAAGGATAATTATTCACATGATTTTATAGCCTTTTAAAATTTTGATATTGGATCTATCTATATTTTTTGTATCACTAAAAATCATGGTTGTTGGTTGCCCCTATTTTTTCAGTTCTTATATTTGTTTTATGCCCACATTGTTTCATTATTGAGATATAACTGTAAATAAATGGTTAACCACTTATACTTGGCTAATGAATTGTTTTCACTAGGATATATGGCTTGTGTGATAATTCCCTTTAATAAAGAAGTGGAATTGGATGAAGACCCCTATTCATAATCTAGAAAACACTATAACTGTGGGGTCAAATGTGTTTTTAAATGTAGATGTGTGTCAAGGATTGGTCGTGTTGATGAGATTCTTGGATGGTGGCTATGTTGGGATGTGTGTGCAATGGGACTGTGATGGTGGTTGTGGTGTGGTTGTGATGTGGGGCTATGACAGTGAAGTTTTAAAGGCTGGTATGTAAAATATGTGATGTCCATTTCTATGAAATGATGCATTGAGATAGTTTCATGAGTATTATTGGAATTAACATGGTTTGGATAATGGGATGGACATAATAAAATGAATTGGAATATACTATAATAGGTTTTGTGTTTAAATAGTGGGATGTTAAATATGTATTAAATGGAATGGAAATAATTGAATGAATTTGGTGTTTAAGTGAAATTATATTATAATGTGAAATATGGAAAATGGATTAATTTGAAATGGTTTTTGGATTTTGGAATGTGTCTTAGGGATTTTTGTGCGGTGTTTTGAATTTAGAAGTGGCAGAGAAATTTTTGGAGGTTGTGAGGTGATGTGTTGATGTTGTGATGTGGTTATTGCCTTGGTTGTGAACCCATGTGATTTGGATTTTTTGTTTGATATTATATATATACTAGTGTATATTACACGTGGTTTCTATATGCATCCCACCCACATCAAGCACCATGTGATGACACCCAAATATATATATTGGTGGGTGTTTTCCCAACATCCTGGTGTGAGGATGAATGGTTAGATACCCATTCTTCCCCACCCCCTCTTCCAGACAATGGTGACACACACAATATTTGAGTGCCATAAGTCAAGTGTCATTGTCTATATGTTATTTAAAGAGATGTGATGACCTATGTGTCTTCAGGCAAGATGTGATGGGATGACTTATGGTGGGGGTCATGCATGGTAGGTCGAGGAAAGGAGGTTGATGTCCTTCATGTTTATGATACCTTAATACCTTGGTTATGTGATGTGGTGTGATGGATTAGGTGTTTGTGGGTGGGATGTAATTTGATGTGTTGACTCATGTGTCTATGGGTCGGATGTGATGTGATGTGATACAGAAGAGGTGGGAGCGCCATGAAGTACATCATTGGGGTATGAGAGCAGAAAATCCATGGGAAAGAGGTGTGTGGTTCCCTTTATCTATATGATTCTTATCATTTTATTATACATAGATGTGTTATTTTGTGAGCAAGACTTGGTGAGGATGGTTCTAGATATTATACCATTATAGATGATGTTTGGTTCTATTATTTTCTCATGGGTGAATTAGTATGCTCTTTTCACTTGTGCACGAATGACTTTGGTTTTCCTACTATGTATACTTTTATTCTCACCCTATGTATATAATAATTTTTTCCTGTTTCTCGGAGGACTATGTATACCATTCTAGACATTACTAACATAGATCCGTGGATAGTTGTTGTTTCATTAATTTAGCTTTATATTTAGGTATTTACTTTGGGAGAATTTTATCTATACCTATATTATTTATACATTCATTGTGGGATGGTTTTGGTTTCTTTTTATATTTTATCATGGAGTTTCTTATGGATGATTCATCTTATCTTTTGGTCTGATATTATTATAGAGGTTAATTCCTCCCATTTCATGAGATTTTTTCACCATCAGTGTTAGTTTCCAACCCGGGGCCTATTGAAGGTTGGACTCATGGGTCGTTATGCCTCTCCCCGCATTGTGGTACCTTTGGCGAGAGGGAGTCATGGCAGAGTTGTATCAAAGGTGGTGGTTGAGATATAGGATGGATTTTAGAGTTAGGTACAGTGAATATTTTATGGTTTGGTGTGGAAAAAGTTCTAGTTGACCTTGGTATAGGACATAGTCCCTAGAGACCGGCTAATACATGGGATTTTAGCCCCCCCATGATCCATTGCATAGACTCTGAGATTATTTAATGACCAAGTTAATGTGGATCTATTTATAGGATAGAGACCTAGGAATGGTATATGCATCATGATGAATTAAATTTTGGTCATATGTGAATTGGGTGGTTTTGGTTTAGATAATGTTATAAAAAGTTAAAATTAATTAAATAAAACTCAATAAAATTACATTATATCAGTCTTAGGAAATATTTGTTCCTATTTTGTCTATGGATTATGGTCATATTCTACATGTGGATCTTCTAATGGAGGTTCAACAGACTGAACCAGTTGATAATCAGAGGGTTTATCAGATTGAGGATAATGATAAGTGGAAGATGGTGTTGTGAAATTTTCAGCTGTAGGATTTGGGGAAGTTTTTGGGTATCGTTTCTAATGTGAAGATAGAGAGATGGATAGAGTAGTTGTAGATCACTTTTAGTTTGATCTCAGTCCTGACGGAGTACTGGGTCCCCTTGGTAGTTAGTATGATGCTAGGATCTACATGTTAGTGGTGGATGTTATACCTTGTTGAGTGGAAGGAGGTATATGTTTCATGGGTTGACTTCTAGAAGTAGTTCAAGGTAGAGTTACTTTCATCAACCATGAATGTTGTGAAGAGGTAGAAGATAATATCCCTTTAGTAGGGGAGTATGTCTGTTTGGGAGCTTTGGAAGTTCAAGGACCTTTTTCATTTTTCTTGGATGTTTTTCTTAATGAGGAGTCTCATGTGAGACCTATTGAGGAGGTACTATATCCTTATATAAAGTATGTAGTTAATCCTTTTACATTTCCACAATATCTGGGGTTTCAGAAGAAGGTGTAGGTGACCGAGTGGATGCACTCATGATGAGGTTTACCATGAGAGATGAACAAATAAGGTTCCTTGTGGATTAGAGTTTTCAATGGTAGGTCTCAGGTGTCAGGTCCTTCTAGGTTCTGACCACTAGGGAGTCAAACTCTAAATATTCCCTCATAGAAATCTAGGTCCAATGTTTTTTGTGCACTTCCTAGGGACTTCAGACCCATGTGTTTTATCTATGACGTTTGGGGCCATCATTGGGATCAGTTCTCACTGGATGCTTGACCTCAGTTTGGTAGGGGTGGAAATGTTCAATGTCAACCTCTATAGTAGTTACCAGCAAGGGCGTTCCAGTAGCAAGTTCAATATATTAATGCTATAGACAATTTAGATGGGATAGGTAGAGGCCAACCTCATGATGTTCCTTGAGTTTAGGGACCTGACTTTTGAATAGTCGTGGAGGTAGCTATCAGTAAAGAGTAAAGGAATCAAGTGTGGTTAGTTTCATGTAGTGGAGGCAGCAACACTAGAGGGTCCAAATATCATTATAGGTGTGATTATTTTATCCTCAAGCCTTTCATATTCTTTTTTTAATTTGACATCATCACACTCCTTTATTTCACCTGATTTAGTCCATTCTCTATGACTAGATGCAGAGAGGCTTCTCATTCCTTTAGTACTGACTACACTAGTCAAAGGCCATAATAACTTGTTTGGTATGTTCCCAGGTGTATACTGATGATGGGGAACATCAGTCCCATGGAGACCTTTTCCTGAGTCATAAGAATCTGTAAGGTTTCATCTTTAACATTGATTGGTTGTATTCTATACGTTCTATTATCGACTACTTCCGGAAGAGAGTTGTGTTCTTAGATGTGGATGGCCAGCATGTGGTTTTCATTGGAAATCATGATTTCCATGTGGGCAGTAGACATATGGAATTCGTTATTTCCTTAACGGGGGAGATATTAGTGGATTTAGTGGATGTTAGGGTTGAGGAGGATCCTGATGTTTTTATGGAGTTACTGGATTCTTTCAATAAGGAGGATGTGGCACTAACCCCTTGACATGATTTCAATTTTGGGATAGAACTATAGCTTGGTGGTTCCGTGATATTGATGTCTCCTTATCATATGGAACCTTATTAGTTATGGGAACTAATAAATCTAGTAGATGATCTAATGAAGAAAGGTTACATCTAGCCTAGTATGTCATGATGGGGTGCTCTAATGTTATTATATAAAAATAAGGATGATAGTTTGAGGTTTTTTGTAGACTACCAGAGGTTGAACTAGGTGAAGATCAAGAATAATTATCGTTTTTTGAGGATTGATGATCTTTTCAACCAGTTGATAGGAGATAGTTTTTTCTCCAAGATCAATCTACGGTCTGGATATCACTAGTTGAGGGCGAAGGATGAAGATATCTAGAAGTCTTCCTTTAGATGTAGGTACGCACACTTTGAGTTCGTGGTCAAGCCTTTCAGTGTCACTAACAAACCATTTGTGTTCATGGGGTTCATGAACTTTATGTTATTTGAATTCCTAGAATAGTTTATAGTTATGTTCGTTGATGGAATATTGATCAAATCCAAATCATAGGAGGAGGATATCAAGAATCTCAGAGCCGTCTTGCAGGTTCTTCGACACCCCCATCTCTACGGAAAGTTTTCCAAGAGTATGTTTTGGAAACGAGAGGTGTATTTCATTGGGAATGTGGTGTCTCATCATGGCGTGGAAGTATACTTGTCAATGTTCATGGTGATTTTTTCTTAGGAAACACCCAAGAACATGGAATAGGTTGATAGATTCCTTGATCTCATGGGAAATTATTGGAGGTTTGTGCCTGATTTCTCTTGAATTGTAGCCCCATTGATAGTGTTGACCTAGAATGACTACGATTTTTTATGGAATGATCAGTTTTAGGCAGTGTTGGGTTACCTAAAGGGGGAGTTGGTCAGTGCTATAGTCCTTTAGTATCCGGGGGAGGGTGTGATGTTTGAGGTATTTTGTGAAACTTTCCATCTAGGGTTGGGATGTGTATTCATGCAGTAGAAGGTGGTAATCAATTATGGGTCTAGGCAGTTGTTCCCCCACGAAATTAACTATGTCACCCAAGATCTAGATCTAATAGTGGTTATGTTTGCATTGATGTTATGGAGAAATTACTTTATTGATGAGTTCTTTGTCGTATTCAAGGATTATAGGGGATTGATGTAAGTATTTTCTCAGTGTGATCTAAATCTAGGATAGTAGAGGTGGATGAAGTTTCCTCAGGATTATGATTTTGAAATCTCCTACACCTTATCAAAAGAGAATGTTGTGGTCAAATATTTGAATAGAAATTCGTGGAAATGTGTTGTTCAAGAGTCCAAGGATTCTTGGATAAAAACGGAGGAGATCAAAGCCTTTCACATAGATGTAAATGTGGTCAATGGAGGATGTTTCTTTTTTTAGATGATGGTGTTGTCTTCTCTAATGTGGAAGGTGGAGGATTCTTAGTGGTGATACTCAGATGTAGAGGTGACGTGTGATCATGTTGTCCATGATAATACTTTAGAGGGATGGTCAGAACCTGATGATGTCTCAGGGGTGGTTGTTTGTTCTGTTTGCGACACGTGAGGGAGTTGTTAGTGAGTTTTATAGCTCAGCTTTAGTGGTACAAGTAGGAGTTTACAAGATATATAATGGATCAAGGGAATTGTTTTAGTGTCATTGGATGATATGAGTAGTGCCATAGTTTGTTACTCGGTTTCTGGTTTTCTAGTAGGTAAAGGTTGAGAACCATGTTCCGGGAAGGTTGTTGTAGTAGTTGGATGTTCCAGAGTAGAAATGGTATGAAATCTCGATGGATTTGATCAGAGGTGTACCCTAAGATCAAGGAGGTTGTGATACTATCTGGGTAATCGTGGATTGGATTCACAATGTCTTGTATGTCTCGTAGCTCCTTTAGTATCTTCACGATAAATCACTAGACCAAAAATGGAATTTAACGGTAGTTTAAACCGCTTCTAAATAATTTTATGATGGTTTTGGAATACCACCGCCAAATCACATGTCAACAATCAATTAGCGGTGGTTTTTCAAAATAGTCAGAGAATGATTTAGCGGTAGTTTTAATTTTTTATCATTATTATTATTATTTCAAAATTAATTATTAATTAATTATTATTTTATAATTAATTAATTATTAATTTATTATTTATTATTTATTTATTTTCTATTTTTATCTGTCTTTTATTTTATTTTTTATCTATTTATCTATTCATTTATCAAACTATTTCTTTATCTATTTATCTATTTTATTTTTTAATATATATTACCATGCACATGACCATCCACGTACACATGCACATACCATATATATAAATTATGTGTTGCATGAGATTCGAACCACTTACTTCTTACTTACTCTCCAAAGACATTACCTCCCTAGAAGGCTCTTCATGTGGTGAATAAATAGAATTTAATATACTTATATTTTAATTGAAAAAACAAATAATACCTAAAAAAAAATTGAAACTAAATAATTATTAATAAATAATTATTAATCCACAACGATTAAAAAATAATAAATAATAAATAATAAATAATTAATAGTAAATAATTAATATCTTATAATTACTAATTAATAATTAATAATTGATAAATAAAATATAATTGAATAATAAATTAATACATATATAATAAATAATATATAATAAATGTTAAATGATAAATGATAAATAATAAATAATAAATAACAATTCAACAAAAAATTAACAATAAAATGATAGTAAATTAATAATAAATTAATGATAAATTAATAATAATAAATTAAAACTTAATTAATAACTAATGTATAAAAAACTAAATAATAAGTAATTAATAATTAATAATTAATAAAATAATAATAAAAAAATAAATAATATTTAAATAATAAAATAATAAAATAAAAAACTAATAATGTAAAATAAATAAATAACATAAATATGTATAAATATTTACAAATGTATATAAATATAAACAAATATTCATTAATATGTATAAATGTTTTACAATGTATATAAATATACACAAATATTCATAAATTCATATAGATAGATATATATAATTGACAATAAATTACCAAAAGAGGAGAAAACAAAATAATTGCAACACCATCGAATGAATTGGAATATAAATCAATGGAATAAAATCATGAATGACATAAAAAGCTTATAAAGAAACTCTTAAATCAAGACGAACTCTCATCAAATGCGTATGCTATATATATATACTTAAATTTATTTAATTATATTATATATTAATATTTATTTACACATATTAGAATATAAATATAAATATAAATATATATCTGTTTATCAATACACAGACATATGTATATACAAACATTATATATATAAATATTCATATAGTTTTATTACAAATTAATTTATATATTATATTTAATGATGGTGATATATTTATATAAAAAACATATTTATATATTATTTATATGTATTTATTTACATATATTAGATTATATACATAAATATAAATTTATTTTTTGAGATACACATATTTATATATAAACATTACATGTATGATCATCTTTGCTGTAGATCACCAACGATAGATCTTGAGATGTATTTATTTACAATAGGGAAGGCTTGTGGTTGGAGTGTTTGGTTGGTGGTAGTGTATCAGATTTAATGAGATTCTTGAGATGTATCTCGAGGGATATTTGTTCAGACCATTACTCTCTTTCCTTCCAGGTTGGTTTTTAATTCCGGAGGGTGAGAATAATTTGTGAGGTATATGATGTAATGGTATGAACCATCTAACCCATTACTTTGTGGGAAATTTTGTGGTTGAGGTGTCCGGAGAAATTATAGAATATTTGGGTGAAGGGAGTAGTTTTGAGGCGTTTTGGAGGAAAATGGGGTTTTTAGTGGATGATGGTAGATCTAGGCCGTGGATCACAAATTGTAGATCATCATAGATTTTGATCACCAATGCTATATCATCTTGATATTATATCACCAATGGTATATCTCTAGTGGTAGATCACCAATGGTAGATCATCTTGACACTAGATCACTAATGGTATATCTCTAACAGTAGATCCCAACAATCGATCATCTTTATTGTAGATCACCAAACATAGATCTATAGTAGTAGATCACCAACGGTAGGTCTTCCTAGCTGTTGATCACCAATGGATGACCATATTGGTGGTATATCACCAATGGTAGATCTTCTTGGTGGTAGATCACCAATGGTAGATCTCTAGTGGTAGATCCTAATGATAGATCTACAGTGAATCCAGTTTCAAAAAAAATTCCAATTTTCCCCTTTTCGTGTACTTTTTTATAAAAATGGTTTTAATGACTTAAATAATGGAATTTAAAACTATATTAAAGGTGGTTAATCATATATTATTTTTCATGATATTCAAGGGTATTTTTAATTTTTTACACCGTGTAGATTTGATGATATTTGACTTTAATGGTTAATTAAAACCATATTTAGTCTCATTGGTTTTGGATAAGATCTTTCTAAAGTGAATATATTTACTTTGTTCCATTGGGATTACTTTATCTTAAGACACGATGTTCTGAAGGATTTTTTCCCTAGGAGTCATGGAGCCATGTTGTCGGTGTTGGTTTGAGTACCTCCCTGAAGGTGATTTCCTCAGGTGCACACACCCCCTGTTTTTGGTGCAATGTTTGGTGCAAAGCTTATTTATTCCAAGTGGGGAATTACTTCGTCTTTAATATATGCATAATGGAGGTTTTAATGATTCTGTTATCTTTTGTGAAGTTATAATACACCGGATTAATGATGATAATAAATCAGTTTAATTAAATCGAAGGGTAATGGGAATGTTTCACATGATTGTATTGATTTTTGATATTTTAATGTTGAATCTATCTATGTTTGTTGTATGGATGAAAATAATCATCATTGGTAGCCCCTATTTTTTTAGTTTTTATACATGTTTTGATACCCATTTTGTTTGATTTTGGTGGAACCACCATAAATATACGGTTAACCACTTATACTCAACTAATGAATTGATTGCGCCATGATATATGGCTTGTGTGACAAAACACTTTAATAAAGAAGTGAAATTGGATGAAAACCTCTATTCCTAATTTAGAAAATACTATGTGTGTGGTGTGGAATGTGTTTTTGGAAGAGGATGTGTGCTGTGGCATGGTTGTGTTGATGTAATGCCTGGGCGATTGTTATATTGTGATGTGTGTGCTAATGGGTTTTACATAATAAAATGAATTGGAATAAACTAGAACAAGTTTTGTGTTTAAATGGTGGTCTCATAAATATAAATTAAATGGGCTGGAAATAATGGAATGAATTGGTTGTTTAAAGAAAGTTGTCTTATAATATGAAATATGAAAAATAGAGTAATTTGAAATGGTTTTTGGATATTGGAATGTGTCTTGTGGCCTGTTGTGTTGTGTTGTACATTTAGAAGAGGTAGTGAATGTTTCAAAGGATGTGAGGTGATGTGGTGATGTTGTGATATGGTCAGTTCCTCAGTTGTGAATCCATAGGATTGGGATTTTTTTTATATTAAATATATACCATTGTATATTCCCTGTTATTTCTATACATGTTTCACTCATGTCAAGAACCATGTGTCAACACCCATATATATATATATATATGGGGGGGGGGGGGGTTCCCTAACGCCTTGGAGGGATGATGTATGGATGGATACTAGATCCTCCCCACTCCCTCTTCTAGGTGATGGTGATAAGCATGGGTTGTGATTGTCAGAAGTCAAAAGTGTCATTGTCTATATGTAATGTGATGGACCAGGTTTCTTCGAGTGAGATGTGATGAGATGGATTATGGTGGGGGTAGTGAATGGTAGGAGGAGGCCATGAGGTTGATTTATTTCATGTTCATGATACCCTACTACTTTGGTTATGTGATGTGGTGTGATGGAGAAAGTTTCCATAGGTAGGAATTGATGTGATGGCCCAGGTGTCTACGGGAGAGATCTGATATGATGTGATACGAATGAGGTGAGAGCACCAAGACATATGTCATTGGGGTGTTAAAGTATAAAATTAGTGGGAAAGGTGTGTGGGAAACCCTTTATAAATATGTTTTTAATTATTTTATTATACTTGGATGCGTTATTTGGTGATCGAGCCTTGGTGACGATGATTTGGGTTAGTATACCAAAATAGGTGTTGTTTAGTTCAACTATTTTATCATTGTTGCATTAGTATTATCTTTTCATATGTGCATAAGAGGCTTTGGTTTTCCTACTGAGTATACTATTATGCTCACTCTATGTATATAAAATTATTTTCAGATTTCTAGGAGGACTACGTGGACTGTTCCAGACATTACTAGCTCAGATCTTTGGATAGATTATGTGTCACTACTTTTGCTTTATTTTATGGTATTTACTTTTAGAGACTTATTTTTTCTATACCTGTATTATTTATACATGAATTGTGGGAGGGTTTTGGTTTATTTTTATATTACTTTATAGAGTTTCTTATGGATTATTCATCTTATCTCCTCATCCTATATTATTATAGAGTGTAATGTCTCCAATTTGATGAGATTTTTATACCTTCAGTCCTAGTCTCCAACCTAGGGACCACTGGATTAGGGACTTGGGGGGTCATTATCTCTCTCCCATCATTATAATATCTTTAATGAGAAGGGGTCTTGCAAAAATTTATTTTTAATCATATCCATCTTAGAATGTACACATGTCCATCTTAACATTTTCATTTCTACTACCCTTATTTTTTTGTTCAAGATGTCTCATAAAAGGTCAACACTCACTATCATATAGAATATTTGGTCTAATAATAGTCCTATAAAATTTAAACTTTAATTTCAAATAAATTTCACGATCATAAAGAACCACAAAATCCCTTATTCATTTTATCCGTTCAGTTTAAATCTTATTAGATACATCAATATTAATATCTCCATCACATTGTATAAATGAACCTAAATATAAAAAAAATCATATTAAAAAATAATGTAGCATATCAAATACCACATATATAACATTAATATATTATAATTTGTTAAAACAATACTCAATATATTCTATTTTATCCCTATTAAGATGGAAACTTTTTTATTGTAGAGTATCTCCCCAAAGTTTTAACTTTAAATTGATAGTCCATTAGGATTTTTCAAGGAGAACTATATCATCTGAAAAAAATATGAATTTATGCATCTCATCTTCAATATGATTTATAAGTTCATACAATACCAAAACCAAAAGGTATGTGGTTAAATTTAAACCTTAATATAGTCCTATTGATATATAGATGTCTATAGTGTCACCTACTGGAGTTTTAAATCAAGTAAAACTCCCTTCATACATGTCTTGGATGGGTTTAATATACACCACCCTCACCCCTTTTCTTTCAATAGTCTTCCTTGAACCTATCTACAAACATTATCCTATGCCTTTTCCATATGAATCAAAACATTATTCAAATACTAAGATTTTTATTGATAATACTCCATTATACCTCTACTCAAATAAATTGATTATATGGTTAAACATCTAGGCATAAAACCAAATTAATTATCTAAAACTTTAGTTTCCCTTTGAATCCCCTATTCAACCACTCTCCCCCAAAGTTTCATGGTATGAATCATAAGCTTAATGCCTCTATATTTCCTATAACTTAAAATTTATCCTTTATTTTTATACATAGGTACTAAAGAACACTTCCTCCAACCATTATGAATTTTCTTAGATTTTATAATTTCATTAAATAACATAGAAAACAAATTAATACTCAACTCCCCTGATTATTTCCTTAATTCAATGCATATGTTATTTAACCCAACTTTTTTTTATCAATTTTCAACATTCTTAAAGCCTCTTTAACCTCAAAAGGTTGAACTTTTCGATAATATCTTTAATTGAGTTTCTCTCTAATAATAATTTTATTATCTAATTATAATCCACATATATACTCTTAATTGAAGAGATTATTGAAGTATCATTCCCATGTTTTCTTGATTTCCTCATCCTTAAAAGGGGTTCATCTTTCTTCATCTTTTATTCACTGAACTTAATCTAAATTTACAGATTTTTTCTCTATACCTATAGCTAAACTATATATTTTTCATTCATCGTTATTATTATATAATGAATGTTACAACTCCTCAAAAACTTGATATTTAGCCTCACTAACTGCCCTCCTATCCTCACTATGAGAAAAAATATCGAGATAAGTATCTTCATTACTACAAAGTTTTAAAGCTTTAAAACACTCCTATTTAATATTTAATTTTATTAGAACATTCACATTCCACCACCGTGATTATTTTACTTTAGTAAAAAACACTTTAGATACTCCTAGAATATAATTAGTTATATTATCAAAACTTTTATCCACCTCATCCAACATGTACTTAGCGGTTCATTGAAATTACTGATCCACACATATCAAAAGTTTTTTCTTCAATTTCATTATAAGGTCATCATTTATGTGCCACCATCTAATTCTAAATTTCCTTAATTATTTCACATTTCTCAAATAATTCTTAACCTTCCAGTCTAAAACTAAAAAATGATGTTGGGTGGTTATAATTTTACTATATATAACCATAAAATATTTAATAATTATTATATTTTTCCTATATACCATGAAATAATCAATTTGGGATCTTGTGAATATTTTTTTAAGTAATAAGATGTTTGTCTCATTCCCTAAGGAGCATATTTGAAACAAAAATGTCAGAATTGTAGGAAGAGTCCAAGATAGTTGATCATTCATCATTTTTTACACCCAGAACAATCCCTCCATGATAATCTATTTGATCTCTAGTATCATTTCTTTCATGACCATTTAGGTCACCACCTACAATAATATTCTCATGTTGTAGAAAACTCTGTATCAAAGTTTCCAAATTTACCAAAAAATAGAAAACTCTTATTGTACATCTTAACCTAGTTGAGGAACATGAACAAAAATGTAGTTGAAATCCTAGTTTCCTACAAGTATCTTAAGGGCCATGATTATATACCTTAAACTTCCAATATCAACAAATTTATCTCTTAAAATAATTATCCACCCTGATAACAACAGGATTTTATTATTATTTTTACCTGTGTAACAATTCTATAACACCAACCCCATTTTTATTCTTAGTTTAACAATATTAAGAAACAAATCAGTGAAACAAGCTATGTGATGATTTAATAATAATAAAGAGGATATAAATGATTTTATATTCAATATAATATAGACTTTTGAAGTCAATGTGATGAAAAAGGAAGATATTTGGGAAGTGTGTGTATGGATGGATGTTTTTTTATATCAATTCCTTAATGAAATTAATGAGGTTTAATTAGTTGGATCTATGATAAGTTGGTAATAGGATGTTTGAAAAATGATGTTAGGAATATTTTTAAATAGTATTCTTGGAATAGGACACCTTGAAAAGGTTTCTTGAAAAAGGAAATTATGAGAAGAATGTTTGGAAGAGGCCATTTGGAAAAGCACACAACATCTTAAAATTAATTTTAGAAGAGGGGTGTTCAAGAGAATAGGGTCACATAAGCTTGGAGTAATGGTTCCATATGTTTTATTTAGTCCACTTGGAATACCATGGTGATTGGAAATAAGACTAGAAAACAACAGAGGCCATGGAAGAGAGGCATCTGGGAAGTGCAGGCTAAAGAGAAGCAGAGAGAAAATGCCTATTTAGGATTAGGAAAAGATGAAACTGGTGAATTGGGATCTAGTTAAAGTGAATCACATAGGAAGCCTTATCATGGTTTGGGAAGTGAAAAAAATCTTGGTGTGAACAACTAAATCATTCTATGGATCCCCTTCAGGTGCCTTACAAAAGTAGAATAGGTGCAAAAGGAGATAATAGGAAGGAGAAACTATTGTGTATTCTATATATGTGTTTTTATAAAAATCCAATTAGAAAAATTATAGTAGGACATATAGGAGGAGGGGGAGAGAGGGGAGGAAGAATATAACTCAAGGAGAGGTTTACTCTCTAGGAGCCACGTCTGGAACCTCCTAAGGTCCAGTTCGCCTAGCCACCCAATTTGGAAAACCAAAGTAACATTTTAACCCCCTTACCAACACTCTTCACTCCTATTTATTACCCTATCCAACCCCTACCTACCCAACCAACCCCTATACTCACATTACTAATAATTTCATCCCTCCTAAAATATTACCTTATCATTAAGGTGACGATATAAAACATGACCATAACGATAGAACAATTTTTTTAATATCAAACACATAATTCTTCCCATGGAAAGACATGATAACAAGTCTACATCATCTTCAATTCCCAATATAATTAGGTTATAGAGAGATCTAATGGATTGTATTCCCTACCTTCCAACAAAATTTGGAATAAGATGTCGATTATTTTGGTTTAGTGGAACTTGAACCTCAATTTCCTCTTTTCAGTCCTTAGCAACCCATGTAACACCAAACCAGTTCTGTCTATGAAATTAAAAAAATAATTCCCCCCTCAGAAATACTTTGTGAAAAACTCAAAATTATCTAAACTTGTTCTCTGAAACCATTGTATCTTAGTAACTCATGGAATAAACAGTATCTTCCCAAAGCATATATGATTGAACATTAGTGGCGGCCCCTAAAACGATAATGATATGAACGCTCCCCTTCAGGCTTTTCTTAAACCCAAACTATCAAACCTTCCTCATCTTCAAACCCATTCTAGGGAAATTTTTTCCATGTATGAAGTAAGATTACATTAGATGAGTGTGTTAGACATTGAACCTAAAGGTAATCTGAACACACTTAGTATATTGGATGCTCCACTACCCTTGCAAAAACTTTCCTCCTCTAACACAACATCCATTGGATGGTCTTCCATTGTTAGAATGGCCCATCGACAACACAATTGCCTGGATTGAGCAAGATTCAATGACACTACCTCCTTAGAATTCGATTTTCACCATTCTATTCCAAAACTAAAATCAGATAATACCTCTTCAGAAACCATGTTGTATCCTTCCACCACCATTCAAACAACCAACAACTCCAAATTAAGTTCAACCACACTGCAAATTCGGCTCCTAGCACACACATCACTATAATATTCATAGATTCAGTTAGGAATAGTGCTTCAACTTTTATTTCGTACTATGATAATATCCAAATTCTAATTATCTTTATCTCCAATATTAGCATTGTCATCTTCCTCAACCATTTATAGCCAAAACTCAACATGCTTACCCTCTTTAACTTGAAAAAAATCCATAATTCTATGTAGGGGGAGTTTTGTAATTTCTAGTATTTTTTAGTTAGGGGATATTAAATAAGGGAATAAGGTATGCGGAGGTTTTTTGGAATACTAATTTATCTATTTATTTTATTTTGGGAAGGTCTTATCCTTGGTTTCAGTATACATCTTGAAGAGTCTTCTTCTACCATCCTCCTCCTCTATTCGTATTTTTTTCTTTCTTCTTCTATTGTAACTATTGTAATATCTTCATAATAATAGAAATTCATTAAAAATATAAAGTATTATCAATTTGGTTATTTCATTGATCATTATCTCATCACTGAGAAGGAAGTAGTGATGTTGTGTTCAAAATTTGTACTTGAGATGATGACTTGCAGTAAGGACATTGGGGGAAAGAGTCCAAGTTCTAGAGAGCTCAATAAGAGATGGTTGTTTTTATTCTAATATTAAAGTCATGTGAGATGTGATGGTCTATTTAAGAACACACAACAGTCTGTGACAAACTTGATACAAATATCGAGATCCTGGAACTACATAGAGTTTAAGAACCCCGAACAAGATTTGGAGGACTCCCTACGAAGGAGGTAGAAACACGTACATCGACTAAGCTCCTCAGTTGATATCTTCCTTTTAATTATTATTCTTCTTCTATAGAAATGGGATCTATAGATATTGAAATATAATCTTATTCTAAGGGACATGAAGAGCTTGTGTCACAACATAATGACCTTATGTGTGTGCTGCAGCTATGAGGACAAGTTTTGGGAAGCGACTAAAGAAACAAAAAACAGGTTCAATAAATTTTCAAGTTTCGTTCAACATAATGAATCTAAGGAGAAAAAACTTCTAGGTTAAGTTCAACTAGTTAGGTTTGGGTTGCCGAAAATCCTATAGGGAAATTCAAAAGCATTGATTTCACTTCCGGACCATCACCTTCCTTCAAGTAATTCATCTCTTATGGTGATGAAAGTAACTTGTATATAAGTTCCGGAAGTAGTAGAGACCATGGGAGATTTCTTGGAGTATATGATATAGAAACACGCCACTAACACAATATAAACAAATTATATTTTGAAAAAATGGATGATCATATTTTTTTCATAAAATATATCATTGACATTCATTTTCATAGTCAAATAGAATTTGTTCAGTGAAAACATGATATTTAAAAACAGATGCAGTCTCTTCATTCATCATTTACTAGATAAACACTTCCAGTGGAAAATGGTATGGTTCGTATTACATCTCTATATAGAGGATTTATAAGGTATGGTACATGTGGATATTATTTTATAGGTGGACGCGACCGCTGTGAGGACATAAAATCCATGGATCAATGAATCGAGTTACCTATTTTTGTATATGCAGAACACACTGTTCTGAAAGTGTTCATTATAGATTCTGAAATGGATAATGTCGTCATTACTGGACCTATGTGAGGTGTTATTTAGTTGAGTGATTAATACAAAAGGATAGTTTCCTTTTTCAAGGAAGTATGCAAGGAAAAATAAGTGGCTCAAAATTCTACAATATGGGGCTATAAATGTTTCAGAACCATCAAGAGTCACAATGAAGAAATAGGCTTGAAGATGAAGAAATGATAGAATAAAGAATCAAATAGGAAAAAAATATTTATATATTTTGGGAAATGGTCTCTAAATCCACGGAGAGGCATAAATATCACTAGTTTTTGGAGCGCAAAATTAGAGGTAGTATAAAATATTTACACACAAAGAAACCCTAGCCTAAAATGGGATAATTAAGAATATGAAACAATATTTTACCAAAAAAATATAAATTACACTCTATAATAGTGAAATGTGGTTGGATGTCTACATCACTACAGTGACATGGCCACCCAAGTCTAGGGTGTTATAGTGGCCGACGAATGGAAGTCTGCAGAGCTACAGTAGTCATGCCAAAATTATACACTACTAAATGCCCGGTCATTATTGGTCAGCATTCCCTACTATAATTATTCATAGTTATTACAATGTCCCAGAATTTGGGTCGGGGCCTTCAGCCACTAGACCCTCGATGTAGGGCCACATTTCTCCTACAACACACAATAATCTCACCATGGAGCTCAACCCATGATGTTGCGGTATTGTGTGCAGTATTAGCCAAAATCATTCAACACAATCATCATCTAGAACAAATTGAGCTACATCAATCCAAAAATAAACAACTATATGTATATGTTGCAGACATTATAGTTCATATTTGAGAACAATCACACCAATAGATGTTTTTTAGTGCCACCTAATCTTTTTTATGGGATAACTGTAATCTATTCGAGAAAAAAAAATATTTTTTAGGACATGGGACAACATTTTTCCCATAAATTGTGGGAATATTCCCTAAGGGAAGAGAAAATTAAATGGCTATATCATGTTGTAGCTTCAATAAGTATCAAGGTTGGTATGACTTGGTGTTATTTCAACATAGTAAGTAACGAAAAAACATTAGCTTTAGAATTTTCTCAATATGAGGTTATAAAGTATTTTTAACATGTATAAATTTATTCTTGAAATATATAGCTACTTGAGTGGTGCTGTTGGGATTTAATACAACTTATCACACTATCAGGTTCTTGTAAAATGGGTGGGGATTCCTTTACTATTTAGTGTAGAAGTATACTGTGACAATTATTTCTCACACATATTTTTTAGACGTTTTGGTTTTCCTGATAGTTAGAAAAGGGGAATTTTGTCATAGCCAGTTGTGGAGTACCTTGGTGGGGATTTATCAAATTTTTAATTTATAGATACTAGATAACTTGATGACATGAATCCTATGATTGACATGTTTTTCATCAGAAATAAAATCAATTATAAGTCACTTTCTGATCTTGTGTCTTATAAATGTTACCATCAATGATTTATTCTAGTTTTCGTAGTTTCCTTTAGGGATCCACATGAATCTTCATAAATCCCTTATTTGAGATTACTTTTAGATAATATAAATGAATGGAAAGGACCCTATATTCTTGTAATGGATTAGTTTGATGATTTAATTCATGAATTTTAAGGTAGAAAAGTTGGTTTTATGCCTTTCATATAAAATAACTATCCAACTACTTTTTTTCAGCTGTATTTGAAAAAATATGTTGATAAACCAAATTATGAACTATTTTAGAATCATGTTTTCTTTATAAGTTAGAGGAATGAGTTTTCTTCCAGATATAATAATGAAATTACAAGAATATTAGAAAAAATAACTTTATTTTAAGACATGTGTTACTAACACAAGTTTGGGGATACTAATTTGATTGAAGGCACTGATTTATTTACCCCCTATCCATTGGAACTGGATGCACTAAATCTGTTTATGGTTATTTTTATGGGTGATCTTCTGAATGGTGAAACATGTGATTCCAAACTTTGAGTATCAAAATAGGGTCTTGGTATCTTAGGTCTCCATGGAAATGTTATCTTTACATCCCAAATAATCATATTACTTATTGTAAAGTTAATTGGAGAAATAGATAAAGCCTATGCTGGATCAATTATTTTTTCACTTGGTTGTATTCACTACAGTGTAGGAGGGATGACATTATCTAGTTTAGGACCTTCAATTATGTTCTCTATTTTCTCCTTAGAAAAAAACTCAATAGTTGTTTTAACTATATAGTCTTTACATGGACTTGTTTTTATCATAGAGGTTGTTATCCTATCATTCACATCTCACATTCAGGTTCCACTTGGTCTCTCTATGGATATTATTCTATCTGACGATGATAGAAAGTTTGACCTTCTTCAGGACATGGGTAACATTTTTACTGCTTATGTTATTGAGCTCCATCAAAAACATAGTCACCAGAGATAACATCATAAGAGTAATTAGTGAACTGAGAGTCTGATACAAGAGGATAATTTTTTGTTCAAAAAAGCACAGTATACATTTCTAAATTAGAAATTAATATTTTTAAATTTATTTTTATAATTACTAAATGTAATTTTTATAGAATAAAATTTTTATAAAATTTTTAATCATGATGAAATAATAATGAATCTGTAAAATCAAAGTGCATGTTAAGCGGCAATTTTCACTTTTTCACTAAAAAATAATTTTTGTTCATAAAATTCCTACAAAACACCCAAATATAATTTTGATGGGAGAATTCCAAAAATGAAATTGATTTTATCAAAATAAATCTATAAATATAAAAAATTTAACTTTTAAATAAAAAACCATATTTATAGAAAATTAACAATTTTTATAGCGTAGTAAACATTCCGACCATTATAAAAATTAATTAGGGCTTTGTTAAAATATAAAATCATTTTAAAGGTGTTTTATAAGATTATTTAATGAAAATAACTTTCATTTAAAACTTTTACATTTACCATGAAATATATTTTTAAGCATTATTATGTTTATAGTCTTTAAAAAATGAAACAATTTGGATTAAATTATAAAAATAATCCCAATGGACACTTAATTTCATCTACATTACCAAAAATAATAATGACCAATTATTTTATTGAATAATGTTTATAATTCCCACTCACTATATTAGATAATAATTACAATGAAAAACGACCATATTTCCATGTAAACACACCATCATTTTCAATTTATCTCACACTATTTTTCTTACAAAGGTTTTTACACATCATTTGATAATAGCAATTGTTTTCCTAATGATTCTCTTTTTTTTATAATATTTATATAAATGGATATCTTCTTAGGGGATTTAAAACCTAAGGAATTTTTTTTAGTGAAGGTAGTCTTCTTCCAATTGTATATACCTTTACTATTCCTATTTGTATTAGTCTATATCTTTTCATGATGTGTAATGTTCTTATGAAATGTAAAAATATTTTTATTTGATTCAATTATAAAAAACAATATAATGTTTTTGAGTGGTAAGAGTTCCTTTATTAAAAATAAGAATATTATTTCGGGCTATTTCACTAATATACACAAAAGCACGAATGACCTATTGGTGAAAAGAATATTGTTCCAAGAATGAAATGAAAAAAAATAATGTTGATATCCCTACAAAGAATCAGAAAAATTTATAATCACAATACATTTGATTTTTTCCATTGAAATAACCTTATAAGTGGTGCTGGTATATAAAAACAATGAGATCTCATTAAAATGATAAAATATAAGGAAACAAGTTTCTATTGTTGTTGATTATATTTTTTATATATGGTTGCATCATAAATAGTTAATGATAATGAGTTGAATCCTTAAAATATGTATGAATATAGATATCATGGTGAATGGTCACAATGGAAGGAAGTGATAGAGGATAAATTAAAATCATTATCCAAATGCAAGGTTTTAGGACCTATAGTTATAGTACCTGATAATATTAAACCTATTGGTTATAAATGGGAGTTTTTAGGAAATATGAATGAGCTAAATGAAACTGTGAGATATAAAGGACACCTTGTTTCACTGTGTTTTTCAAAAATACCAAGGATAGATTATAGTGAAACATATTCTTTAGTCAGGGATGTTGTTACTTTTAGATTTTTATTAGTTTAACTACAATAGAAGGAATTTCAGTTGATGGATGTGATAACAAATTTTTTGTATGGGTCGTTGGAAAGTGATATATATATATATATATATATGAATATCCCAAGAGGATTTAAAATAATCAAGTCATATAAATTAAATCAAACATATTTATATTCCATTAAGTTGCATAGATATTTATATGGTCTTGAACTATCTGGTTGAATGTGGTATAATCATTTAAGAATGTATTTTGAAAAATAAGGATATAAAAATGATCTTATTTTACCATGCGTTTTTATTAAGAAAAAATGTATAGATTTTTCTTTATTTCTATATATGTTGATGACATTAATATAATTGGGTCTTCACAAGAAATTTAGATAATAAAAAATTACCTTACTAATTAATTTGAGTTGAAATATCTTGGTAAGACAATTCTTTTTGTTTTTTAAGTGGAACACTTGAATTAAGGAATTCCAGGTCATCAAAAAAATACAACACCATCATAAATAAAAAACAATACATAAATTCAATTAAATGGGGTCGGCTAAAAGGATCAGACGCCTCCAATTAGCTATATTGAAGACCTTATTTTCATTGAATCCATTTAGAAAATTATTATCTTAAATTATTTGTTTAAGGTTCCTTTTAGGTCTACCTCTACCTCTTTTAATAAGTGAATTTTTCATTAAGATTACCCTATTTACAGGTGAATCCCTAAGTCTTCTTATAACATGTAAAATCCATATTAATCTAGTCTCACTCATCTTCTCATCAATAATGGAAATTCTAATTTTTTTATCAAATACATTTTTAATGTTCTGGACCATCCATCATGTTACTTCATGGGAAATATGGTGTTTGAGGTTTCTAGGAAAATTTTAGAGCTATTAAATGAAGGAATGGAGGGGTTTTAAGTTGTTGTATATGAAAAAATAGTGTTTTAGAGGATAGAAGTAGATCCTGGAGGTAGATTACCAATGGTAGATCATCAAGGAAGTTGATCGCCAACAATAGATCTCTAGTGGTAGATCACCAATAGTAGATCATCATAACAAACTACAGAAAATATGCCCTTTATTAGTGCTAGAAAAGGGCATTAATAGTGCTAAAAAAGTGTTGTTAATTGAGGAAAAGATAAGGGGTCCCTTTTATCAGTGTTTAGAAAATCTCTGATTGTGGATCCTTTTATCGGTGCTAAAAAAGCCTTGATAAAATAAGTCTTTTATTAGTGCAAAAAAAAGTTCTAATAAAAGGGTCTTTTATCAGTGCTTTTTAGGGCTGGTGGAAGACCCCTTTTATCAGGGATTTTTTAAAAGCCCTAATAAAAGTAAAAAAATATTTAAAAAATAAAAAAAATATTTTTACAATTCTGGGAGGGGCTTCAACAGCACTTGAAGCCCCCTTTAAGAGCGTCCCACCTCCTACCATAGCCCGCACGCACCGACCATCCTCTTAGCCTTTAATAGCAGCCCATCCCCTTTAACAGTGCTAGGACTTATTCCCCACCCATGTGCATATCCTACTTACTCCAGGATTCGAACTCGGGACATGTTGCCTTCACACCAAATCTTTTACCACTCTACCATATTGCTTTGCTCTTCATTTATTAATATATCTCTTTATATAGAAATATATAGCTATATTTACTCATATATTAATATATATATAAACATATATAAATATATATATTAATATTTATATATTTAGTTATATTAATATATATATATAGTTATATTAATATATAAATATATATATATACTTATATTAATATATATATACATATATCAGTATATTAATATATATATACATATATCAGTATATACATATGTGTGTTTATAAATAAATAAATACATATGTACAACACACACACATATTATATGTGTATTTTTAAGTATAATTATACATATTTATATATATTTAAAAATATTATATATTAATATGTATATACATATGTTTCAAATATATAGATAATATATATCAGTTTGTCAATACAGACGCAAACAAATACACACACACACACATCATATATGTATATAAATATAATTTTTTTAAATAAAATAGATACTAATTTTTAATTTATATAAGCCTTATAAATTAATAAATATACTTTATATGTAAATATGAGTAATTATTTATTTATAAAATTAAATTATTATGGGTGAATATATAAAAAATATGTATATATTGTTATATAATTGATTATAAGTAACATTACATTGTGAAAAAAATAAAATTTCAAAGACATAATATCCACATAAATATAACCCATCAGAATAAATTATGTCCCCAGTGAAAAAGGTTAAAAAGACTCCCTAAAACGAGGCTTAAATTCCATCAAATGTTAAAAACTTTGGGTATCCGAACTAAAAACTTAGTTTTGGAGGCCTTTTGGGCCTTTTCTGGCCTTGAAAATTGTTACCACAGGTTCCCTCTGGTCACAACGCGTAGATCTTGTCACAAGATTCGATTTGATATGTTGTAGAGCTCAAATGGACACAGAAATCAGAAGTTTTCTCCGTTTGCAGTTTGAGTTACGCTTTTAACTTATTTTAGATCTTTTATTATTATTTTTTTGATTTTTTGTATCTTCAAATTGTTATTAAATTATTATTAGTTGATGATAAATATGAAATTATTAATTAATAATTTTTTAAGATATCTTATATGACATTTTCAATACATATCTTACATATTAAGTGAAATTGTTTATTTATACTTATCGAAAAGATATTTAAAAAATACATATTATATTTATATCAATATAAATATAATTATATATCAATATGCTATTTTTTTTGAAATATTTTTTTTAAATATACACTTTATTAGCGCTAGGAAAAAGTGCTGATAAAGACCCCCCTTTATCAGTGCTACTAAAATAACCATTGATAAAGGGGGCCCCTTTAACTGTGCTACAAAAAGCACTAATAAAGGGGGTTACTTTATCAAATCTAAAAAAAGAACTAAAAAGGGTCTCTTTTAACAGTTCTTTTTTTAGCGCTGCTAAAAGTTCCCTTTATCAGAGGTTTTTTTAGCACTGTTAAAGGGCGGTGTTGTAGAAAACCAGTTTTGTTGTAGTGATAGTATATCACCAATGGTAGATATCTGGTGGTAGATCACAACGATAGATCATATTAGTGATAAATCATAAAGGTAGATCATCTTTGTGGTTGATTTCCAACGGTATATCACCAACGATATATCATTCATGCGGTTGATCTCCAATGGTAGGACTCTAGTAGTAGATCTTAATGGTAGATCTACAATGAATCCAGTTTTCCCAAAATTTTCTAATATTTCCTATTTCACATCCTTTTTGATGAAAATGGTCTTAAAGCCTTAAATAATGGAGTTTAAATCCCTTTTAAAGGTGGTTAATAATATATTCTTTTTCATAAAATTCAAAATATTTTTTAAATGTTTTCACTATATAGATTTGATGATATCCAACTTTAATGGTCAATTAAAACTGTATCCAATCCCGCAATTTTCGGATATGATATTTATAAATAGAATATCTTTCTTTCATTAATTTGGGATTACTTTCTCTTGAGACAAGAAGTTTTGTAGGATTATTCCCTTGGAGTTGTGGATCCCTATTGCTAGAGTTGGTTCAAGTTCTTCCTTAAAGGTGTTTTCCTCCTGTGTGTGAACACCCTATTTCTAGTGTAGTGTTTGGTGAAAATCTTCTTTCTTTTAAGTCAAAAATTTCTTCATTTTTCCTTTATGTACAACATGTGGGAGGGGTTCATGCTGCTGTATCTTTTTGGAAGATATTATACACCATATTAATTAAGGTAATAAATCTATTTAATTAAATTAAAGGGGAAGGAGAATTATTCACATTATTTTATAGGTTTTTGAAATTTTGATATTGGATCTATCTATATGTTTTGTATCACTAAAAATCATGGTTTTTGGTTGCCCCTATTTTTTTGGTTCTTATATTTTTTTATGCCCACATTGTTTCATTATTGTGATATAACTATAAATAAATGTTTAACAACTTATACATGGCTAATGAATTGTTTTCACTAGGATATATGGCTTGTGTGATAATTCCCTTTAATAAAGAAGTGGAATTGGATGAAAAACCCTATGCATAATCTGGAAAACACTATAAGAATGGGGTCAAATGTGTTTTTAAAAGTATATTTGTGTCAGGGATTGGTCATGTTAATGAGATTCTTGGATGGTGGCTATGTTGGGATTTGTTTACAATGGGATTGTGATGGTGGTTGTGGTGTGGTTGTGAAGTGGGGATATTAAAGTGGAGGTAGAAAGGTCGGTATGCCGAATATGTGATGTCTGTTTCTATGAAATGATGCATTGTGATAGTTTGATGAGTAGTATTGGAATTAACATGGTTTGGATAATGGGATGGACATAATAAAATGACTTGAAATAAAATATAATAGGTTTTGTGTTTAAATAGTGGGATGTTACATATAAATAAAATGGGATGGAAATAATGGAATGAATTTTGTGTTTAAGTGAAATTATATTATAATGTGAAATATGGGAAATGGATTAATATGAAATGGTTTTTGGATTATGGAATGTGCGTTAGAGATTTTTGTGTAGTGTTGTGAATTTAGAAGTGGCGGAGAATGTTTTGGAGGTTGTGAGGTGATGTGTTGATGTTGTGATGTGGTTATTGCCTCGGTTGTCAACCCATGTGATTTGGATTTTTTGTTTGATATTATATATATACTGGTGTATATTCCACGTGGTTTCAATACACATCCCACCCACATCGAGCACCATGTGATAACACCCAAATATATATATTGGTGGGTGTTTTCCCAACATCCTGGTGTGAGGATGAATGGTTGGATACCCGTTCTTCCCCACCCCTCTTCCAGACGATGGTGACATGCACGAGATTTGAGTACCAGAAGTCAAGTGTCATTGTCTATATGTGATTTAAAGAGATGTGATGACCTATGTGTCTTTAGGTGAGATGTGATGGGATGACTTATGGTGGGGGTCATGCATGGTAGGTCGAGGGAAGGAGGTTGATTTCCTTCATGTTTATGATACCCTACTACTATTGTTATGTGACGTGGTGTGATGGATTAGGTGTCTATGGGTGGGATGTAATGTGATGTGTTGACTCAAGTTTCTATGGTTTGAATGTGATGTGATGTGATACAGAATAGGTGGGAGCACCATGACGTACATAATTGGGGTATGAGAGAAGAAAATCAGTGGGAAAGAGGTGTGTGGTTCCCTTTATCTATATGATTCTTATCATTTTATTATACTTAGATGTGTTATTTTGTGAGAGAGACTTGGTGAGGATGTGACTAGATATTATACAATTATAGTTAATGTTTGGTTCTATTATTTTCTCATGGGTGAATTAGTATGCTCTTTTCACTTGTGCATGAGAGACTTTGTTTTTCCTACTATGTATACTTTTATTCTCACCCAATGTATATAAAACTATTTTTCATTTTCTATGAGGACTATGTAGACCATTATAGACATTACTCACACAGATCTATGAATAGTTGTTGTGTCATTGCTTTAGATTTATATTTATGTATTTACTTTGGGAGAATTTTATCTATACCTATATTATTTATACATTCATTGTGGGATGGTTTTGGTTTCTTTTTATATTTTATCATGGAGTTTCTTATGAATGATTCATCTTATCTTTTGGTCTGATATTATTATAGAGGGTAATTCCTCCCATTTAATGAGATTTTTTCACCATCAGTGTTAGTTTCCAACCTGAGGCCTATTGAAGGTTGGACTCATGGGTCATTATGTCTCTCCCCGCATTGTGGTACCTTTGGCGAGAGGGAGTCGTGACAGAGTTTTATAAACAGTGGTGGTTGAGATATAGGATGGATTTTGGAGTTAGGTACAGTGAATATTTTATGGGTTGGTGTGGAAAAAGTTCTAGTTGACCTTGCTATATGACATAGTCCCTAGAGACCAGCTAATACATGCGATTTTAGCCCCCCCCCAGGATCCAGTGCGTAGACTCTGAGATTATTTAATGACCATGTTGATATGGGTATATTTAGAGGATAGATACCTAGGATTTGTATATGAATCCTAATGACTTGAATTTTGTTCATATTTGAATTAGGTGGTTTTGGTTTAGATAAAGTTGAAAAAAGTTAAAATGAATTAAATAAAACTCAATAAAATTACATTATATCAGTCTTAGGAAATATTTGTTCCTATTTTGGCTATGGATCCTGGTCATCATCCACATGTGGATCTTCTAATGGAGTTTCAATAGACTGACCCAGTTTATAATCATAGGGTTCATCAGATAGAGGATAATGATAAGTGGAATATGGTGATGCGAATTTTTCTGCAGTAGGATTTGGGGAAGTTTTTGGGTATCGTTTTTAATGTGAAGATAGAGAGATGGATAGAGTAGTTGTATATCACTTTATGTTTGATCTGAGTCCTGAAGAAGTACTGGGTCCCCTTGGTAGTTAGTATGATTCTAGGATCTACGTGTCAGTGGTGGATGTTATAACTTGTTGAGTGGAAGGAGGTAGACGTTTCATGGGTTGACTTCTATAAGTATTTCCAAGTAGAGTTACTTTCATCAACCATGAATGTTATGAAGAGGTAGGAGATATTATCCCTTTAGTAGGGGAGTATGTCTGTTTGGGAGCTTGGGAAGTTCAAGGACCTTCTTCATTTTTCCCGAATAATTTTCTTAATTAGGAGTCTCATGTGAGGCCTATTGAAGAGGCACTATATCCTTATATATTGTATGTAGTTAATCTGTTTAGATTTCCAACATATCTGGGGGTTCAGAAGAAGGTGTAGGTGACCGAGTGGATGCACTCATGAGGAGGTTTACCATGAGAGAGGAACCAACAAGGTTCCATGGGGAGTAGCGTTGTCAATGGTAGGTCTCAGGTGTCAGGTCCTTATAGGTTCTGACCATTAGGGAGTCGAACTCTAAATATTCCCTTCTGAACATCTAGGTCTAGTGTTTTTTTTGCTCTTCCTAGGGACTTCAGACTTGTGTGTTTTATCTGTGAGTTTTGTGGCCATCATTGGGATCAGTTCTCACTGAATGCTTGAGCTCAATTTGGTAGGGGTGGAAATGTTCAATGTCAACCTCTGCAGAAATTACCAGCAAGGGCGTTCCAGTAGCAAGTGCAATAGATTAATTCTATATACAAATTATATGGGACAGGTAGAGGCCAACCTCATGACGTTCCTTGAGTTTAGGGACATTGAATTTTGAATGGTCGTGGAGGCAGCTGTCAGCAGAGAGTAGAGGAATCAGGTGTGGTTAGTTTCATGTAGCAGAGGCAGCAACACTAGAGGGTCCAAATATCATTAGAGTTATGATTAGTTTATCCTCGATCATTGTATATTCTTTTTTTAATTTGAGGTCGTCACACTCCTTTATTTCACCTAATTTAGTCCATTCTCTATGACTAGATTTAGAGAGGCTTCTCATTCCCGTAGTACTAACTACACTAGTCAAAGGCCAGAACAACTTGTTTGGTATGTTCCCAGGTGTAGACTGATGATGGAGAACATCAGTCCCATAGAGACCTTTTCCTGAGTCATAAGAATCTGTATGGTTGCATCCTTAACATCGATTGGTTGTATTCTATGCGTGCTATTATCGACTACTTCCAGAAGAGAGTTGTGTTCTTAGATGTGTATGTCTAGCATGTGGTTTTCATTGGAAAGCATGATTTCCATGTGGCCAGTAGACATGTCGAACCAGTTATTTACTTTATGTAGGAGATATCAGTGGATTTAGTGGATGTTGGGGTAGAGGAGGATCCCGATGTTTTTAGGGAGTTACCGGATTATTTCCCTAAGGAGGTTGCGGCACTAATCCATTGACATGATTTCAATTTTGGGATAGAACTATAGCTTGGTGATTATGTGATATTGATGTCTCCTTATCATATGGAACCTTATGAGTTATGGGAACTGAGAAATAGAGTAGATGATCTAATGAATAAAGGTTACATATAGCCTAGTGTGTCACCATGGGGTGCTCTAATGTTATTATATAAAAATAAGGATCATGGTTTGATTTTTTTTGTAGACTACCAGAGGTTGAACCAGGTGAAGATCAAGAATAATTAGACTTTTTTTGAGGATTGATGATCTTTTCAACCAGTTGATAGGAGCTATTTTGTTCTCCAAGAACAATCTACGGTCTGGATATCACTAGTTGAGGGTGAAGGATGATGATATCTAAAAGACTACCTTCAGATGTAGGTACGTACACTTTGAGTTCGTGGTCAAACCTTTCAGTGTCACTGACAAACCATTTGTGTTCATAGAGTTCATGAACATTATGTTCTGTGAATTCCTAGAACAATTTATAGTTATGTTCGTTGATGTAATATTGATCAAATCAATGTTATAGGAGGAGGATGTCAAGCATCTCAGAGCCATCTTACAGGTTCTTTGACACCACCATCTCTACGGAAAGTTTTCCAAGAGTATGTTTTGGAAACGAGAGTTGTATTTCCTTGGGAATGTGGTGTCTCATCATGGTGTGGCAGTATACTTGTCAATGTTCATGGTGATTTTTTCTTAGGAAACGCCTAAGAACATGGAATAGGTTTATAGTTTCCTTGATCTCGTGGGAAATTATTGGAGGTTTGTGCCTGATTTCTATTGAATTGCAGCCCCATTGAAAGTGTTGACCAGGAATGACTAGGATTTTGTATGGAATGATCAGTTTTAGGCATTGTTGGGTTACCTAAAGGGGGAGTTGGTCAGTGCTATAGTCCTTTAGTATCCGAGGGAGGGTGTGATGTTTGAGTTATTTTGTGAAACTTTCCATCTAGGATTGGGATGTGTATTCATCTAGTAAAAGGTGGTAATAAATTATGGGTCTAGGTAGTTGTTCCCCCACGAAAGTAACTATGTCCCCCAAGATCTAGAGCTAATAGTGGTTATGTTTGCATTGATGTTATGGAGAAATTACCTTATTGATGAGTTCTTGTTCGTATTCAAGGATTATAGGGGATTGATGTAAGTCTTTTCTCAGTGTGATCTAAATCTATGATAGTAGAGGTGGATGAAGTTTCCTCAGGATTATGATTTTGAGATCTCCTACACCTCAAGAAAACGGAATGTTGTGGTCAATGCTTTGAACAGAAAGTCATGGAAAGGTGTTGTTCAAGAGTCCAAGGATTCTTGGATAAAAATGGTGGAGATTGAAGCCTTTCACATTGATGTAAAGGTTGTCAATGGATGATGTTTATTTTTTTAGATGATGGTTTTGTCTTCTCTAATGTGGAGTGTGGAGGAGTCTTAGTGGGGATACTCAGACGTAGAGGTGACGTGTGATCATGTTGGCCATGATAATAATTCAGAGGGATAGTCAGAACCTAATGATGTTTCATGGGAGGTTGTTTGTTCTGGTAGCGACTCATGAGGGAGTTGTTAGTGAGTTTTATAGCTCACCTTTAGTGGTACACCAAGGAGTTTACAAGATATATCATGGATCAAGGGAATTGTTTTGGTGGAATGGGATGAAATGAGCAGTGGCATAGTTTGTTACTCAGTGTCTTGTTTTCTAGTAGGTAAAGGATGAGCACCATGTTCCGGGAAGGTTGTTGTAGTAGTTGGATGTTCCAGAGTGGAAATGGGATGAAATCTAGATGGATTTGATCAGAGGTGTACCCCGAGATCAAGGAGGTTGTGATACACTCTGGGTAATCATGGATTGGATTCATAATGTCTTCTATGTCTTGCCGCTCCTTCAATATCTTCATGATAAATCACTATGCCAAAAATAGAATTTAATGGTAGTTTAAACCGCCGCTAAATAATTTTATGATGGTTTTGGAATACCATCGCCAAATCACATGTCAACAATCAATTAGCGGTGGTTTTTCAAAATAGTCATAGAATGATTTAGCGGCGGTTTTAATTTTTTTTATCATTATTATTATTATTTCAAAATTAATTATTAATTAATTATTAATTAATTATTAGGTTATTATTAATTAATTAATTAATAATTATTTATTATTTATTGATTTTCTAATTTTTATCAATTTTTTATTTTATTGTTTTATCTATTTATCTATTCATTTATCCAACTATTTCTTTATCTGTTTATCTATTTTATTTTTTACTATATATTACCATGCACATGCCCATCCACATACACATGCACATACCATATATAGAAATTATGCGTTGTATGAGATTCGAACCACTTACTTCTTACTTATTCTCCAAAGACTTTACCTCCCCAGCAGGCTCTACATGTGGTGAATAAATAGAATTTAATATACTTATATTTTAATTGAAAAAACAAATATTACCTAAACAATAAATAGAAACTAAATAATTATTAATAAATAATTATTATTCCATAACTATTAATCAATAATAAATAATAAATAATAAATTATAAATAATAAATAATAAATAATAAATAATAAATAATAAATAATAAATAATAAATAATAAATAATAAATAATAAATATCTTATAATTTCTAATTAAAAATGAAAAATAAATAAATAAAATATAATTGAATAATAAATTAATACATATATAATAAATAATATATAATAAATGATAAATAATAAATAATAAATAACAATTAAACAAAAAATTAATAATAAAATGATTGTAAAATAATAAAAAAATAATAATAATAAATTAAAAATAAATTAATAACTAATGTATAAAAAAATAAAAAAATAAAAAAATAAACAAGTAATAATTAATAAATAATTAATAATTAATAAACTAATAATAAAAAATAAATAATATTTAAATAATAAAATAATAAAATAAAAAACTAATAATGTAAAATAAATAAATAACATAAATATGTATAAATATTTACAAATGTATATAAATATAAACAAATATTCATAAATATGTATAAATATTTTGCAATGTATATAAATATACACAAATATTCATAAATTCGTATAGATAGATATATATAATTGATAATAAATTACCAAAAGAGGAGAAAACACAATAATTGCAACACCATCAAATGAATGGGAATATAAATGATTGAAAGAAAATCATGAATGACATAAAAAGCATATGAAGACACTCCTAAATGAAGACGAAATCTCATAAAATGTGTATGCTATATATATATACCTAAATTTATTTAATTATATTATATATTAACATTTATTTGCACATATTAGAATATAAATATAAATATAAATATATATCTGTTTACCAATACACACACATATGTATACATAAACATTTTTTATATATATGCATATATGTATATATTCATATAGTTTTATTATAAATTCATTTATATAGTATATTTAATGATAATGATATATTTATATAAAAAATATATTTATATATTATTTATATGTATTTATTTACATATATTAGAATATATACATAAATATAAATTTATTTTTTGAGATACACATATTTATATATAAAAATTACATGTATAGGTAAATATATACATATTAATGAATTTTTATAAGGTAAATAAATTCAATAATTATTTATTTTAAATGAAATTAATAATTAATATTTATTTCCATATGGTTTATATGTTTAAAAATATATTTCTATGTAAATATGAATTTATACAAGTGATTTATTATAAGTAAATATAAGAAAATGTGCATATAATTTATTATTCATAAAACTAAATTATGAAAAATGATAAAATTTCAAATCCATAATATTTATATGAATGTAATCACTGGGAATAAATTCAGTCCCTATTGAAAAGGGAAAAAAGAACTCCTTAAACGAGGTTGAAAATCCATCGAATGTTAAAACAATTAAGTACCCTGACTAAAAACTCAATTTTAAGGCCTTATGGGCCTATTATCCTAGAAACAATAGTTACTGGGGTTCTCCGTAATAAACACGACATAGAGCTCATCTCAGGCTTTGATTTGATATGTGGTAGAGCCCAAAGAGACACCCAGATCAAAAGTTATGGTCATTTGAAGTTCAAGTTTGATTTCCAACTTTTCTTGAAACTATTATAAATTTTATTCTTTAATTATTACAAAATTTAAAACAAATTTGGTTTTATTTCATTTCATAAGCTTTGATTTGAATGGTTGTGCAGTAGAAACAGACTCTTGAATCAATAGTCATCGCCATTTGATGTCAAATTCTGATTTTCCACTTATTGAAGATTTGTTTTCACTTTCAAAATTTTAGTAACTAATCAATATAAATATTTATGGATTAACACATTATAATTAATTAAAATTATAAATAATAAAAAATATATGATAATAAATAATAATTAATGATTAATAATTAAATATATATAGTTTTTAATTTTTTCATTTAATTTATCCGCGGTTTTTAAAAAACCACTCCTATTTCCTAGTGGGATTTTTTTAAAAACCTACGTCAAAAAATGAATTTAATATTTTTTTTGAAAAATTTTATTTAAAAAAAAATATTTAAAAAACATTTAGTGGTGGTTTCTAAAAATGCATCTAAAAAACCACGGTTGATTTTTTTTTTCGAAAAGCATTTAGCAGCGGTTTTCAAAACAACTATAATAAAACCAATGCTAAACTATATTTTTCTTATAGTGGCTACCATATCATTGACTGAGGAGAGTTGGATATCGAGGATGATGTGATGTTTGTTGAGTATCCGGTGGATATCCAAGATCCTAGAGATAATGTGCATTGAGGATGGACCATTCTTATGGTTTGTGTGCTATGGAGGCATGGTGGCATAGAGGAGAGTACATGGGAGTATGAGATGTGGATGTACACCTAGTACATAGATCTATTTTGAGTTTATTTTCTTTGTGTGGTTTTTCTTTCATGTTGTGATGTTTGGACCTTGTTGTTTGATATAATATGTACTTATTCCTTATTGAAATGCTGTGTGATTAATACTTCAATGCATAGGATGAAGGGGAAAACCTGATCCCTAATCAATACTTGTTATACCTTGATGTGATTGAAACTACATGAGCAAGTCAATGCTGCTCAAAGTGGATAATATATTAACATGAGAGATGAAATTCCTTGCTTTGTGTACATAGGGATCTTCCATTTATTAGGTGTGGTAGTTTTTGGCTTGGGACTATGTGGGGGTGGAAATAGGGAAGGCTTGTGGTTGGAGTGTTTGGTTGGTGGTAGTGTTTCTAATTTAATGAGATTCTTGAGATGTATCTCAAGAGATATTTGTTCAGACCATTACTCTCTTTCCTTCCAAGTTGGTTTTTAATTAAAGAGGGTGAGAATAATTTGAGAGGTATCTAATGTAATGGTCTAAACCATCTGACCCATTACTTTTTGGGAAATATGGTGGTTTAGGTGTCTGGATAAATCATAAAAGATTTGGGTGAAGGGAGTAGTTTTGAGGCATTTTGGAGGAAAAGGGGGGTTTTTAGTGGATGATGGTAGATCTAGGCGGCGGATCACAAATGGTAGATCATCATAGATTTAGATCACCAATTCTATATCATCTTGATATTATATCACCAATGGTATATCTCTAGTGGTAGATCACCAATGGTAGATCATCTTGATAGTAGATCAAAAATGGTATATCTCTAGCAGTAGATCCCAACAATCGATCATCTTTTCTATAGATCCCCAATGATAGATCTCTAGAGGTAGATCACCAATGATAGGTCTTCCTAGCCTTTGATCACTAATGGAATATCATCTTGGCGGTAGATCACCAATGGTATATCTTCTTGGTGGTAGATCACCAATGGTAGATCTCTAGTGGTAGATCCTAATGATCGATCTACAACGAATAAAGTTTCCAAAAAAATTTCAGGTTTCCCCTTTTCATGTAATTTTTTATAAAAATGGTTTTAATGACTTAAATAATGGAATTTAAAAATATTTTAATGCTGGTTAATCATATATTATTTTTCATGATATTCAAGAGTATTTTTAAATTTTTACACCTTGTAGATTTGATGATATTCGACTTTAATGGTTAATTAAAACCATATCTAGTATCGTTGGTTTTGGATATGATCTTTATAAAGTTAAAATATTTACTTTGTTCCATTGGGATTAATTTCTCTTAAGACAAGATGTTCTGATGGATTTTTTCCCTTGGATTCATGGATCCATGTTGTCGGTGTTGGTTTGAGTTCTTCCCTGAAGGTGATTTCCTCAGGTGCACACACCCCCTGTTTTTAGTGAAATGTTTGGTGAAAAGATTATTTATTCCAAGTGGGGAATTACTTTGTCTCTACTATATGTATAAGTGAGGGTTTCATTATTCTGTTATCTTTTGGGAAGTTATAATACACCAAATTAATGATGATAATAAATCAGTTTAATTAAATCTAAGGGTAATGGGAATGTTTCACATGATTGTATAGATTTTTGATATTGAATCTATCTATGTTTGTTGTATAGATGAAAATAATCATCATTGGTAGCCATTATTTTTTCAGTTTTTATACATGTTGTGATACCCATGTTGTGTGATTTTTGTGGCACCACCATAAATAAATGGTTAACCACTTATACTCAACTAATGAATTGATTGCGCCAAGATATATGTCTTGTGTGACAACACCCATTAACAAAGAAGTGAAATTGGATGAAAACCTCTATGCCTAATCTAGAAAATACTATGTGTGTGGTGTAGAATGTGTTTTTGGAATAGGATGTGTTTCATGGCATGGTTGTGTTGATGTAATGCTTGGGGGATTGTTATATTGTGATGTGAGTGCAGTGGGGTTACATTGGTAGTTGTGGTCCAGTTGTGTAGTGAGGCTGAGAAATTGGAGGTTGGAAGGTTGGTGTGGAAATTGTGTTGTCTTTTTCTCTGATATGACATGTTATGATAGTTCATTAAGTAGTATTGGAATTAACATGTTTTGGATAATGGGTTTTACATAGTAAAATGAATTGGAATATACTAGAACAGGTTTTGTGTTAAAATGGTGGGCTCGTAAATATAAATTAAATGGGTTGGATATAATTGAATGAATTGGTTGTTTAAAGGAAGTTGGCTTATAATATGAAATATGAAAAATAGAGTAATTTGAAAGGGTTTTTGGATTGTGGAATGTGTCTTTTGACCTGTTGTGTTGTGTTGTACATTTAGAAGTGGTAATGAATGTTTCAAAGGTTGTGAGGTGATGTGGTGATGTTGTGATATTGTCAGTTCCTCAGTTGTGAATCCATAGGATTTGGATTTTTTGATATTAAATATATACCATTGTATATTCCCTGTTATTTCTATACATGTTTCACTCAAGCCAAGAACCATGTGTCAACGCCCATATATATATATATATATGGGGGGGTTTTCCCTAAAGCCTTGGAGGTATGATGGATGGATGGATTCTCGATCCTCCCCACTCCCTCTTCTAGGTGATGGTGACAAGAACAGGTTGTGATTGTCCGAAGTCAAAAGTGTCACTGTCTATATGTAATGTGATAGACCAGGTTTCTTCGAGTGAGATGTGATGATATGGCTTATGGTGGGGGTAGTGAATGGTAGGAGGATGACACAAGGTTGATTTCTTCCATGTTCATGATACCCTACTACTTTGGTTATGTGATGTGGTGTGATGGACCAAGTGTCTATAGGTAGAATGTGATGTGATGGTCGAGGTGTCTACGAGCGGGATGTGATATCATGTTATAGGAATGACGTGAGAGCACCAAGACATACATCATTGGGGTGTTAAAGTATAAAATTAGTGGGAAAGAGGTGTGGAAAACCCTTTATCAATATGTTTCTAATTATTTTATTATACCTGGATGCGTTATTTGGTGAGCGAGCCTTGGTGACGATGAGTTGGGTTAGTATACCAAATAGGTGTTGTTTGGTTCAACTATTTTCTCACAGTTGTATTAGTATTCTCTTTTCACATGTGCATAAGAGACTTTGGTTTTCCTAGTGAGTATACTAGTATGCTCACTCTATGTATATAAAATTATTTTCAGGTTTCTAGGAGGACTACGTGGACTGTTCCAGACATTACAAACTCAGATCTTTGGATAGTTTACGTGTCGCTACTTTTGCTTTATTTTATGGTATTTACTTTTAGATACTTTTTTTTCTATACCTGTATTATTTATAAATGAATTTTTGGATGGTTTTGGTGTATTATTATATTACTTGATAGAGTTTATTATGGATTATTCATCTTATCTCCTAGTCCTACATTATTATAGAGGGTAATGTCTCCAATTTGATGAGATTTTTATACCCTCAGTGCTAGTCTCCAACCTAGGGACTACTGGATTAGGGACTTGGGGGTTCATTATCTCTCTCCCCTCATTATGATATCTTTAATGAGAAGGGGTCTTGCAAACATTAATTCTTAATCCTATCCCTCTTAGAATGTACACATGTCTATCTTAACATGTTCATTTCTACTACCCTTATTTTTTTGTTCAAGATGTCTCATCAAAGGTCAACACTCACTACCATATAGAATATTTGGTCTAATAATAGTCCTATAAAATTTAAACTTTAATTTCAAATAAATTTTACGATCACAAAGAACCAAAAAATCCATTATTCATTTTATCCATTCAGTTTAAATCTTATGGGAGACATCTATATTAATATCTACATCACATTGTATAAATGAACCTAAATATAAAAAACAATCAAATTATAAAATAATGCAGCATATCAAATCCCACATATATAACATTACTAGATTATAATTTGTTAAAAAAATACTCAATATATTCTATTTTATCCCTATTAAGATGGAAAATTTTTGATTCTAGAGTATCTCCCCAAAGTTTTAACTTTAAATTGATAGTCCCTTTGGATTTTTCAAGGAGAACTATATCAGCTGAAAAAATATGAGATTATACATCTCATCTTAAATATGATTTATAAGTTCATACAATACCAAAACCAAAAGGTATTTGCTTAAATTTAAACCTTAATATAGTCCTATTGAGATATAGATGTCTATAGTGTCACCTACTGGAGTTTTAAATCAAGTAAAACTCCCTTCATACATGTCTTGGATGGGTTTAATATACACCACCCTCACCCCTTTTCTTTCAATAGTCTTCCATGAACCACTCTACAAACATAATCCTATGCCTTTTTTATATGAATCAAAATGATATTCAAATACTAAGCTTTTTATTGATTATAATCAATTAGACCTCTACTCAAATAAATTTATTATATGGTTAATCATATTGGAATAAACCCAAATTAATTATCTAAAACTTTAGTTTCTCTTTGAATCCCCTATTAAACTATTATCCCCCAAAGTTTCATGGTATGAATCATAATCTTAATGCCTCTATATTTCCTATAACTTAAAATTTATCCTTTATTTTTATACATAGGTACTAAAGAACTCTTCCTCCAACCATCATGAATTTTATTAGACATTATAATTTCATTAAATAACATAGAAAACAAATCAATACTCAACTCCCTTGAATATTTCCTTAATTCAATGCATATGTTATTTAACCCAACTTTTTTTTATCAATTTTCAACCTTCTTAAAGCCTCTTTAACCTCAAAAGGTTGAACTTTTCGATATTTTCTTTAATTGAGTTTCTCTCTACTAATAATTTTATTAACTAATTCTAATCCACAAATCTACTCTTAATTGAAGAGATTATTAATGTATCATTCCCATATTTTCTTAATTTACTCATCCTTAAAAGGGGTTCATCCTTCTTCATCTTTTATTCACTGAACTTAATCTAAATTTCCAGATTTTTTCTCTATACCTCAAGCTAAACAGTATATTTTTTACTCATCATTATTATTATGTAATGAATGTTACAAATCCTCAAAAACTTGAGATTTAGCTTCACTAACCGCCTTCTTATCCTCACTATGAGAAAAAAATATCGAGATACGTATCTTCATTACTAAAAAGTTTTAAAGCTTTAAAACACTCCTGTTTAACATTGACTTTTATTAGAACATTCACATTCCACCACCGTGATTATTTTACTTTAGGAAAAACCACATTAGATACTACTAGAATATAATTAGTTATATTATCAACACTTTTATCCACCTCATCCAACATGTACTTAGCGGTTCATTGAAATTACTGATCCACTTATTTCAAATGTTTTTCCTTCAATTTCATTATATGTTTATCATTTCAGTGCCACCATATAATTCTAAATTCCCTTAATTATTTCACATTTCTCAAATAATTCTTAACTTTCCAGTCTAAAACTAAAAAATTATGTTGGGTGGTCATAATTTTACTATATATAACCATAAAATCTTTAATAAATATTCTATTTTTCCTATTTAACATGAAATAATCAATTTGGGATCTTGTGACAATTTTTTTAAGTAATAAGATGTTTGTATCATTCCCTAAGGAGCATATTTGATACAAAAAAGTCACAATTGTAGGAATAGTCCAAGATAGTTGATCATTCATCATTTTTTACACCCAGACCAATCCCTCCATGATAATCTATGTGATCTATAGTATCATTTCATTCATGACCATTTAGGTCACCACCTATAAAAATATTCTCATGTTGTAGAAAACTCTGTTTCAAAGTTTCCAAATTTACCAAAAAAAAGAAAACACTTATTGTACATCTTAACCTACTTGAGGAACATGAACAAAAATGAAGTTGAAAGTCTAGTTTCCTACAAGTATCTTAACAGCCATGATTATATCCTTTAATCTTCCAATGTCAACAAATTTATCTCTTAAAATAATTATCCACCCCAATACCAAAATGATTTTTAGTATTATTTTTACCGGAGTAATAGTTCCATAACACCAACACCATTTTTATTCTTAGTTTAATAATATTAAGAAAAAAATCAATGAAAAAATCAATGTGATGATTTAATAAGAAGAAATTGGATATGAATGATTTTATATCCAATATAATCTAGACTTTTGAAGTCAATGTTATGAAAAAGGAAGATATTTTGGAAGTGTGTGTATGGATGGATGTATTTGTATATAAATTCCTTAATAAAATTAATGAGGTTTAATTAGTTGGATCTATGATACATTGTTAATAGAATATTTGAAAAATTATGTTAGGAATATTTTTAAATAGTATTCTTGGAATAGGACACCTTGAAAAGGTTTCTTGAAAAATAACATTAAGAAAATAATGTTTGGAAGAGGCCATTTAGAAAAGGACACAACATCTTAAAATTAATTGTAGAAGAGGGGTGTTGAAGAGAAGAGGGTCAAATAAGCATGGAGTAATGGTTCCAGATGTTTTATTTAGTCCACTTAGAATACCATGGTTATTGGAAATAAGACTAGAAAACAACAAAGGCCAAGGAAGAGAGGCATCTGGGAAGTGAAGGCTAAAAAGAAGCAGAGAGAAAATGCCTAGTTAGGATAAGGAAAATATGAAACTGGTGCATTGGGATATAGTCAAAGTGAATCACATGGGAAGCCTTATCATGTCTTGGGATGTGAAAAAAAATATTGGTGTGCACAACTAAATCATTCTATGAAGTTCCTTCAGGTGCCTTACAAAAGTAGAAGAGGCGCAAGAGGAGATAATAGGAAGGAGAAACTATTGTGTACTCTATATATCTGTTTTTATAAAAATACAATAAGAAAAATTATAGTAGGACATGTAGGAGTAGGGGGAGATAGGGGAGGAAGAATAGAACTCGAGAATAAGGTTACTCTCTAAGAGCCACGTATGGAACCTCCTAAGGTACAGTTCGCCTAGCCACCCAATTCGGAAAACCAAAGTAATATTTTTACCCCCTTACCAACACTCTTCACTCCTATTTATTACCCCAACCAACCCCTACCTACCCAACCAACCCCTATACTCACATTCCTAATAATTTCATCCCTCCTAAAATATTACATTATCATTAAGGTGAATATATAAAACACAACCATAACTATAGAACATTTTTTTTAATCTCAAATGCATAATTCTTCCCATGGAAATACATGATAACAAGTCTACGTCATCTGGGATTACCAATCTATTTAGGTTATAGAGAGATCCAATGGATTATATTCTCTCCCTTCCAAAAAAATTAGGAATAAGATGTCGATTATTTTGGTACAGTGGAACTTGAACCTAAATTTCCACTTTTTAGTCCTTAGCAACCCATGTAACACCAAACCAGTTCAATCTATGAACTGAAAAAAATAATTTCCCCCTCAGAAATACTTTGTGAAAAACTCCAAATTATCTAAACTTCTTCTCTGAAACCATTGTATCTTAGTAACTCATGGAATAACCAATAGCTTCCCAAAGCAGATATGATTGAACATTAGTGGCGGCCCCTAAAACGATAATGATATTAATGCTCCCCCTCAGGTTTGTCTCAAACCTAAACTATGAAACCTTCCTCATCCTCGAACCCATTATATGGATTTTTTTTCCATGTATGATGTAAGATTACATCAGATGAGTGTGTTAGAAATTTAACCTAAAGGTAATATGAACATACTTGGTATATTGGATTCTCCACTACCCTTGCAAAAACTTTTCTCCTCTAACTCAACATCCATGGGCTGGTCTTCCATTGTTAGCATGGCCCATCGACAACACAATTGTATGGATTGGGTAAGATTTTATGAAACTACCTCCTTCGAATTACATTTTCACTATTCTATTCCAAAACTAAAATCAGATAATACCTCTTCAGCATCCATGTTGTCTCCTTCCACCACCATTGAAACAACCCACAACTCCAAAGTAAGTTCAACCACACTGCATATTCGGCTCCTAGCACACACATCACTATAATATTCATATATTTAGTTAGTAATATTGATTCAACGTTTAGTTCATACTAACATAATATCCAAATTCTAATGATCTTTATCACCAATAGAAGCATTGTCATCTTCCTCAACCTTTTGGAGCCAAAACTCAACATGCATACCCTCTTTAACATGAAAAAAATCCATAATTCTGTAAAGGGGGAGTTTTTTAATTTATAGTATTTTGTAGTTAGGGGATATTAAATAAGGGAATAAGGTATGTGGAGGTTTTTTAGAAACTCATTTATCTATATATTTGATTTTGGGAAGGTCTTATCCTTGGCTTCAAGATACATCTTGATGAGCATTCTTCTACCATCCTCCTCCTCTATTCTTATTTTTTTCTTTATTATTCTATTGTAACTATTTTAATATCTTGATAATAAAAGTAATTAATTCAAAATACAAAGTATTATCAATTTGGTACTTTCATTGATCATTCTCTCATCACTGAGAAGGAATTAGTGTTGTTATGTTCAAAATTTGTACTTGAGATGATGACTTGCATTAAGGACATTGGGGGAAAGAGTCCTGGTTCTAGAAAGTTAAATAAGATATGGTTGTTTTTATTATTATTTTAAATTCATGTGAGATATGATGGTCTCTTTAGGAACACACAATAGTCTGTGACAAACTTGATACAAATATCGAGAACATGGAACGACATAGAGTTTAAGATCCCAGAACAAGTTTTGTGGACTCCCTACGAAGGAGGTAGAAACACGTACATCGACTAAGCTTCTCGGTTGATATCTTCCTTTTAATTATTATTCTTCTTCTCTATAAATGGGATCTCTAGATATTTAAATATAATCTTATTCTAAGGGACATGTAGATCATGTATCACAACACAATGAGCTTATGTGTGTGTTGTAGCTGTGAGGACAAGTTTGGGGAAGATACTAGAGAAACAAAAAATAGGTTCAATAATTTTTCATGTTCTGTTCAACATTATGAAGCTAAGGAGAAAAAAAATCTAGGTTAAGTTCAACTAGTTATGTTTGGGTTGCAGAAAATCCTATAGGGAAATTCACAATCATTGATTTCACTTCCGGACCATCATCTTCCTTCAAGTACTTCATCTCTTATGGTGACAAAAGTAACTTGTCTATAAGTTCCGGAAGTAGTAGAGACCATAGGTGCTGTGTTAGAGTAGATGATATAGAAACACGCCACTAACATAATAAAAAAAAATTATATTTTGAAAAAAAGGATGATCATATTTTTTTTCATCAAATCTATCATTGACATTCATTTTAATGGTCAAATATAATTTGTTCAGTGACAACATGATCTTTAAAAGGAGATGGAGTCTCTTCATTCATCATTTCCTGGACAAACACTTCAACCGGAAGATGGTATGTTTGGTATTACATCTCTATATAGAGGATTTATAAGGTATGGTACATGTGGATAGTATTGTATAGGTGGACGCGACCACTGTGAGGACTTCTAATGCATGGATCAGTGAATCCAGTTACCTATTTTTGTATATGAAGATCATATTGTTTTGAAATTGTTCATTGTAGATTTTGAAATGGATAATGTTTTCATTACTAGACCTATGTGAGGTGTTGTTGTGTTGAGTGATTAATACAAAAGGAGAGTTTCCTTTTTCAAGGAAGTATGAAAAGAAAAATAAGTGGCTCAAAATTCTTCAACATGGGGCTATAAATGTTTCAGAAACATCAGGAGTCACAATTAAGAAATAGGATTTTAGATGAAGAAATGATATAATAAATAATCAAATAGGAAAACAATATTTATATAGTTTGGGAATTGGTCCCTACATCCATGGAGAGGCATAAATATCACTAGTTTTTGGAGCGCAAAATTAGAGGGAGTATAAAATAATTACACACAAAGAAACCCTAGCCTGAAATGGGATAATGAAGAATATGAAACAATATTCCACCAGAAAAATATAAAATACACTCTACAATAGTGAAATGTGGTTGGATGTCTGCATCACTATAGTGACATGGCCACCGAAGTCCAGGGTGATATAGTGGCTGACGAATGGAAGTCTGTAGAGCTACCTTATTCATGCCAAAAGACTACACTACTACAATTCCCTGTCATTGTTGGTCAGCCTGCTCTACTATAATTATTCATAGTTATTACAATTCTCCAAGATTTGGGCCGGGGCCTTCCGCCACTAGACCCTTGATGTAGGGCCACATTTCCCCTGCAACACCCAATAATCTCACCATGGAGCTCGACCCATTATGTTGCGGTCTTGTGTGCAGTATGGGCCAAAAGAATTCAATGCAATCATCATCTAGAACAAATTGAGCTGCATAAACCGAAAAATAAACAACTATATGTATATGTTTCAGACAATATGGTTCATCTTTGAGAACCATGACACCAATAAATGTTTTTTCATGCTCCTAAACCTTTTTTATGGGATAACTGTCATCTTTTTGAGAAAAAAAATTATTTTTTAGAACATGGGACAACATTTTCCCCCTAAAGTGTGGGAATATTTTGTAAGGGAAGAGAAAATTAAATTTCCATGTCATGTTGTAGCTTCAATAAATAGCAAGGTTGGTATGAATTGGTGTTTTTTCAACAGAGTAAGTAGCGAAAAAACATTAGCTTTAGAATTTTTTCAATATGAGGTTATAAAGTATTTTAAACATGTATAAATTGATTCTTGAAATATATAGCTACTTGAGTTGTGATATTTGGATTTAATACAACTTATCACACTATCAGGTTCTTGTAAAATGGGTGGGGATGCCTTTAATATTTTGTGTGGAAGTATATTGCGACAATTATTTCTATCACATAATTTTTAGACGTTTTGATTTTCTTGATAGTTGGAAAAGGGGAATTTTGTTATAGCCAGTTGTGGAGTACCTTGGTGGGGATTTATCAAATTTTTAATTTATAGCTACTAGAGAACTTGATGACATGATGCCTATGATTGACATATTTTTCATCATAAATAAAATAAATTATAATTCACTTTCTGATCTTGTGTCCTATAAATGTAACCATATGTGATGTATTCTAGTTTTCATAGTTTCCTTTAGGGATCCACATGAATCTGCATAAATCACCTATTTGAGATTACTTTTAGATAATATAAATGAATGGTAGGGACCCTAGATTCTTGTAAGAGATTAGTTTGAAGATTTAATTCATTAATTTTAAGGTAGAAAAGTTGGTCTTATGCCTTTCATATAAAATCACTATCCAACTAATTTTTTTCATCATTATTTGAAAAAAACTGTTGATAAAACAAATTATGATCTATTTTGGAATCATGTTTTCTTTATAAGTTAGAGGAATGAGTTTTCTTCTAGGTATAATAGAAAAATTCCAAGAATATTAGAAAAAATAACTTTATTTTAAGTCATGTGTTACTAACACAAGATTGGGGTTACTAATTGGATTGAAGGCACCGATTTATTTACCCCTATCCATTGGAACTGAATGCACTAAATCTATTTGGGGTTATTTTTATGGGCGAACTTCTGAATGGTGACGTATTTGATTCAAAACTTTGAGCATCAAAATAGGGTCTTGGTATCTTAGGTATTCATGGAAATTTTATCTTTACATCCCAACTAATCATATTACTTATTGTAAAGTTAATTGGAACAATAGATAAAGCCTATGCTGGATCAATTCTTTTTTCACTTGGTTGTATTCACTACAGTGTAGGAGGTATGACATTATCTAGTTTAGCACCTTCAATTATGTGCTCTCTTTTCTCCTTAGCAAAAATCTCAATATTTTTTTACTATATATTCTTTACATGGACTTATTTTTATCATAGAGGTTGTTATCCTATCGTTCACATCTCACATTCAGGTTCCCCTTGGCCTCTCTATGGATATTCTTCTATATGAAGATGATAGACAGTTTGACCTTCTTCAGGTTGTGGGTAACATTTTCACTGCTTATGTTATTGAGCTCCATCAAAAACTTACTCACCCGAGATAACATCATAAGAGGAATTAATGAACTGAGAGTTTGATATAGGAGGATAATTAGAGGAGTTATAGGGAATGGATATTAGCATCTAGTAGTAGTGGAAGGCCAACTAAGAGGAGGTCCAATACAGATACAACACTCAAGGACCCCACATGCTCATCAAGTTTTCCACCTTGAATCTACGGTGTTTTTCAAGTGAGTGAGAATGATAAGAAGTGGTCATAGAGACTGTGGGACGTTAGTGAAAGTGATTTTTTGTAATTACTAGTATATGGAAGTTAATTTACATTAAATAAGGGTAAGGTGAGTAGGTAGAGTTTGTTTAGAATATTTATTTGGCTACAACTCTGCTATTGGGATGGCCTCGACCTTGGTTTCAGGATACGTCTCAGAGTGTCTTCTTCTACCTTTATCTTCCTCCATTCTTCTTCTCCTTCATTATTCACCTTATGTATCTATTTTAATATATTTCTAATAATAGTAATTCTATATAAATTCCTTCAAAATATCCATTGTCTTATCACTGGCTAATAATAGGTCAAATCTGTGAATGAAAGTAAGAGAGGAGATATAATAGGGAGGAGAAACTTTGGTATAATATGTATATGTGTTGGAGTAAAAATAAAATGACAATAATTATAGTAGTACATGTAGAAGGAACGTTAATAAGGAGATGATAAAGAATGGAACTTGAGGAGAGTACCACTCTCTGGGATCCACAATCGAGACCTCTCAAGGTCAAGTTGCATTGCCATCCAAGCTAAAAAATCAAATTGATATTCGTACCACATTCCCAACAATCGTCACTCATATTTATTACCCCAACCAAATAACAACTCCTAGAAACCCTTGTCTATCTAGCCAACCCCAACTAACTAATAAAAGGAAATGGACTATTTTCCCCACCCAGCACATGCCCACACACGATCATCCTTACCATCCCACTACTCACTGAAAACCCCACAATCCCATGTACTCTCATTACTAACCTTTTATGTTATCATGTTGCGTTTATTTATAATAGTTTAGGATCAATTTTAAAATAGATTAATTGGAAATTAAATGAACATTAATTAAATAATTCATGTGATGAATTATTTAGGAAATAATCATAGAACTTTGAAGTAGTTTGTTGGGTTCACATGTGAGACTATGACTTCAAGAGAATAAGAAATGTGAAAGATAGAATAGTCAAATTATTTTGAAAGTAATTGTTATATTTTAATATTTTGTACATGAACTCTATATATAGAGTTCAAAAAAATTGATTCTTATAGTGGAGTCGAGGATACTTAAAATTTGTTGTGATACACTTTGGTGATCATAATTGCAACACTCCCGATTAGACTTCATCAAAAACATACCCTTATTGCTAAAGTGATAAATATTTCCTTGATATTCATAAAATTATATTTAAATATGATTTCTATAGTTTTGAATTATTTATATCTTTTTATGTGTGTATAATTTTCGTTTTATGATTTTTCATCCAAAAGTAGGACCTTAGTGTTTGGTTATACTACCCCTATAAAAGGTATGTTGGGTTGTTCCTTCAAGAGAGAAGGGAATTTTTTTGGGGTTTTCCTTAGTCTGGTAAAATTAAGGTGTTTTGGTTATGCTTATGTACAAATAAAGGCAAGGTTGGTTCTTACTCAACTTAAAAAAGGAAGGTTTTGGGTTGTGCCTCTAGGTGTGTAAAAGGCATGAGAGGAGTCAAGCCTCTAGGTGTATAAAAGGAATTGTGAAGGGTTGTTCCTACATTCAAAAGCAAGGTCACTTATGTAGTGGGTTTCATACTCTCACATTGAGAGTGTGAAGAGTATATTTGAGATCACTTTGATCCGAACTACTATAAAAATACCAGTGGTCAAAATTTTTATTTTATATTGCAAATTAACTCAACTCATAAGTTTTTTAAATATTTATAATAAGGCCAATTCACCCCTCATTACCATTCAACTATCTAGCCTAAATGCCATGAAGGAATTATTTTTTATTGATTTTTGATAACCCCCCTTTCAAGGGATGATGGGGAACCCTTACAAGATCCACAGGCTTAGAGATTACATGACCCGTAGGTCTTATAGGAAATATCCAGACTACTACTACATTGAACCGCTCCTGCCCAGCTTCTACATCGTGATATCAGCTCTCCACCATCGCATGGCTATTCGGCTAGGTATCCTGTGCTTGCACAGTCTAGTCCTAGCGATAATGCCATGCCCTCTATTTCTTCCACATTTGTTAGCTTCCGCTAAGGTGAATAAAACTACTCTAAATCCTCATATAGAGTCTTCTCAATGTAGATTCTTCTTGGTCCATTAAGCACAATTTTAGGTGGCCCAAAATTCTTGAGGTGGCCCGAAGGCCTTTAGGTGGCCCAAAGGCCTTGAGGTGGCCCGGAAGCCTTTCTGGACTGAAGTAATTAGGTGAATCGAAGGCCTTTAAGGACCCAACGACCAAACTAGTGGCCCAAAAGCCCAAATGGATGAATACTTCTGACTGTTATAGTATTGAGCAGTACCTGCTATAGTGATTGCTACAGTACTGCTATAGTCCCTGGAAATATGTCTCTGCCCAGATCTGAACTTGGGTGTCTTGGATGCACTTTCCTAGTCCTCACCAACTGGGATGAGGCTCTTGTTCTTAAACTAGTTAGCTTACTAGGAAAAAAATTAGTATTAAATATTGTACCTTGAAAGGATTATTCATTTTTTCTTATATATATATATATATATTATAACCATATCCTAGACATAACCATCTACGAAAAATATCTATTTGAGATGGTAGAGACAATTTTTAATGATATTTTCATTCCACAATGATCAAAATTTTTTGATGGTAATGATTTCGTTTATTGGACTCTTAGGATGGAAGTATATCTTAAACAGCTAAGTGTTGAACATTGGAAAACCATGGTAAAACCATACAAACTCTCTAAGGATAATCCTTAAACTCTTACTCATGTTGATGATTTAAAATATGTACTTAATTATAAAATCATGAACACACTTTTTTATCCTATAAACCAAAATGTGTTAAAATATCAATATTATCAATTTGGTTAAAATGAAACTTTAAATCAAATTGTGCATCAATTTACTAGCATTGTAAATGGTATAAACTCTTTAGGAGAATCTATTGATAATAAAATTCTTGATGAAAGAGTTTTTAGAGATATACATAAGAAATAATAGGATAAGAAGGTAGAAATTAATGAGAGTAAGAATTTTAAAGAATATACTATTGATGAGCTTATTGGATCATTATAGAAATATTAGTTAGAATTGAAAAACATTGATGAAGAATAATATGGTAAAATAAAAGGAGTGGTTTTGAAAAAAAAATGATTGTAACTATGTAATCTTCAAATTTTGTGTTATAGGGAAATGAAAGTAATGAATATGGTCATGTTTCCAAATGAGTTTACAAGAGAAAAAGGGATATTCAAGAACAAAATATATTTTTCCATTGGCAGCCATAGATCAAACTAAAAAGGTAATGTAATTTCAAATTTTGTTCTAGAAGTAACCTGTTATGAACACAGATGGAAAGAGAATACAAAACCTAAATTCCCAAAGATGAAAGGAAAGATCTACAATATTATAAAAATGGAGAGGATAACACTTGAAGCTATATGGGGTTTTACTGAAGATCTGAATTCAAGTGAAGAATCTAGTTACAAAAAGGAATTGGAAAATCTATACTGAAAGGCCTCTTTATATCATGTAAGTGATTCTAAAAATGAATCTTATAATTTTAATTCTAAACATATGATTGATGAATTTTATAATGAAATAGAAATATTAAAAAATGATGTTTTCAAAATTTCAAATATATATAAGGAACTCAAGAATAAGTATAGGAAAACAAGATCACTCTTAAAGAAAACTAAAAATTAATGAATACTACTTCGGGATCCCATGATAAAATATGAGTAGATTTGGAAACTATTCAAAAGTAGATCATAAACGTAAAAATTGTATTTCTAAAAATAATGAGGCTTAATTAAAAAACATGAAGATGTTCTTGATGAAAATAAGAATATAAAAAATGAAGTTTAATGTTTAAAAAAAATGTCCATATTTGTTCAAGGGGACATCCATGATAAAATAGAAAGAATCAATAATTTAAATTAAGGTAAGGCTAGTCTTGGTTATGATAATCAATTACCAAAAATGTATAATACATTTTTTTTGAAAAATATGAAAATTTAGTGTTTCAACAGTTACTTGTTTTAAATGTGGAATAAAGGGACATTATGAAAGTAAATATCAGTTATGTTTTCCATGATCTCTTGGAAACATCGAATTATTTATTTCTAAATCTTTTTTGCTTTATGTTACCTATAAATAATTTCTTAAAATTAGTAGGGGTTCCTAAGAAAATTTTTTCTAACCTGATTGGACTCAAGATTGCATGGGTACCAAAAATGTCTTAAATCCGATTTGGTATGATAATTTTCTTAAAAGATTAAAAAATATAACTTGGTACATGGATGGTGGATGTTTAAGGAACATGATAGGTGACAATAAAAATTTTCTATTATTCCACATATTTGAAGGAGGTAATGTTACATTTTGTGACAATTCTAAAGGTGAAGTTAAAGGTTTTGGATAGGTAGGTGTCACTACCACAAAATAGGTTAATGGAAGCACCTAATTTTATTAGTGCTAAGTAGAAAGTGCTGATAAAGGGGGTACCTTTATCAGTGCTAGATAAAATAGGTGATAAAGGATTCATTTATCAGTGTTGTATTTAGCGCGAATAAATTTTTTAATAATTTATATAAATTTAATATATTTATTTTCAAAAATAATTTTTAATTGTATACATTATCTAAAAAATGCCTGTTTATAATTAATATATTATTTTGATAATTTGAAAATATATATATAATGTTTAAAAAAAGTAATTCTATGATTGTAATTATATATATATATATTTAAATAATTATAAGATTATATTAAATTTCATTAAATGATAAAAATATTTATTAGATTTATTAGATTTATTAGATTTATTATAGTTTTTTAGATTTATATTTATTAGATTTATTATATTAATTAATTAGATTTATTATATTTTTTAGATTTATTAGGTTATTAGATTTATTAGATACATTATATCTGTTATATTTGTTATATTTATTATATTTATTATATTTATTATATTTATAATTAATATGTATAAATAGATTTTTAAATATATATATTTAGATTAATTATTAAGTATACATGTGTTTCTAATGAATTTGGTCAGTAAATATATTGATCAGGTGTGCATTTGTTATGTATCATAATGTTCATTTGTACAACCTTTCTTATTATTCATGTTGTCCATTGATGACTCGTTTTTTACTATGTATATTTACTAGGTATATGATTAATTCTTGTTACCCATATATACTATTAGGTTTTAACAAATACTTACAAAATTAAATTAAATATATTTAAATATTAAATATAATTATTAAATTTAGAATTATTAAATTTTAATTATATATAAATACTTTTTAAATATATTTATTTTTAATTATAATTATAACTATATATATATATTTAAATAGTTATTAAATTATAATTAATACATATTATATATATATATATATAATTATAGACAAATATTTACAAATATATTTATTTATAGTTGCAATTATAACTTTAAATAACTATATATATGTAAAAAATTATAAAATTACAATAAATATATTTATTATAATACTTATAAAGTTATAATATAAATAAATAAATATATTTATATATGTATACGAATATTTATAAATAAATACAAATATTTATAAATAAATAAAAATATTTATAAATAAATACTAATATTTATAATTCTAATTCCTAATTGAATATATATATATATATAAATAATTAAGAAATTATAACAAATATAATAATTATATATATTTTCAAAAAATATTTATAAATAAATAAAAATAGTTATAAATTTAATTCTAAAAAAATGTAGATATATTTAAATAATTTAAAAAATATAATAAATATATTTATATATATTTATATAATTATAAATATATTTTTTTATAATTAGATAATTATTTAAATATATATATATATATTTATAATTATAACTATAAATAAATATTTATATATTAGTTATAAATATAAATAAGTAATGATTTATTTAAATAATTTTTAATTTATTAAAAATGAATTTATTATTTTTATATATAATGTTATTTATATATAATTAAATATATTTATAAATATATAGAAATATTGATAAATAAATTCAAATATTTATATTTATAGTTATAAATAATTACAAATATATATAAATAATTATTAAACAATAAAATATATTAATAAAATTATAAAAATAGATATATTAATTTGTTATATTTTTATAATTATTTAAATAAATATATATATATTCATTATAATAATAATTATAAATATATATATGTATATTCATATAATTATAAGTAAATATATATTCATATAAATAATTATAAAATTAGAAGAAATATAGTTTTATATATCTATAATCTTATAAATATATATAATTAATAAATTTTTTATACATATTTTTTATGATTATAAATATAATATGTATATTTCTTATAATTTCATATTTATTTAAATTCTAATTTTATAAATATAAATAAATATATTTATTTATTTTTAGTTATAATTATAAATAATTATATATATATATATTTATCATATATATACTTTAAAAAAATATTAATATAAATAAATAATTTACATAATACCTTTATCAGCACTTTTTTATCACTGATAAAGGAATGTTTTATCAACGCTTTCAATTTTAGCATTGATAAAATATACATTTATCAGCGTTTTTAGCCAGCACTGATAAAAAGTTCACCGAGTTTTATAAAAAACCCATAACAGTCTCCTTCATTCTTGCACCCCTCAAACTCTTGCGAAAGCTGACCCCTTCACCGCCGACCTCTACTCTGCCCCGACCCTAGCTCTGCTACCACCAACCCCTCCTCTTCCACCACCTCTTCTTCCATTGTGAACTCCTCCTCTTCCACAAACCCACCTATACTATGAACCCCAATCCACTGCTCCTCCTCCACCGTGAACCCAGCTTCCTCATGCACCTCTCCTCCACCGTTCACCACTCCTTCGTTGGAGGACTCTTCCATCACGCGCCTCTCCTCCGCCATGAATGCACCTACTCCGTGCACTACACCACACATATGCGGTGTGTTTTCTCCACTTTCTCATCCGTTTTGCATGTTATTATAGTTTTATATTAATGGTGATGTTGTGAATTATACGGGCTAAACATCGTGCTAAAAATCATGGATGTTGGTTGTCCTTTTTTTTCACTCTAAATTAATCGCATGTTGGTTGTCCTTATTTCCACTATTGCGGCAATATGATCCAATGATGTTTTGTGATGGTGTTACCATTTTTTCATGAATTATATATATTTTAAAATTTTGATTGTTATATTTGGTAATCCTGATAGAACCTATGTGATGGTTTAGTTTTTCTTCCTAGAAGCTTTTCAAAATATTATTTTTTCTAATTTCTTTATGAAACATATTAATTTGGTTTTGAAGTTTGGAATTTTAATAAAATCCATGGAATGGGTCGCCCAAATATGCAATGGTTTTAAAATAGTTGAAATAAATTAGTTTCTCTTAAATTATAAAGTTCTAGATTTTTTTCACCCGTACATAAAAAGTTGATGTTCTTTATCTTTTGTAATGGATTTTAAAAATATGAAATTTTATACAATTGTAGAAATGAAATTAGTTTTGGAAAGTGGTATTTTCAGAGAATTTGGATGCTAATGTAGAGGCCTTAGGCATACTAGTTCATTATTGATATTAAAATATGAAACATTTGACAGATATCGTATTATAATTTATTCAAATCTATTTATATTATGATTACTATGTCACTATTTGAGACCATATCTTATTGAGAGAGTGATAAGTGTTATTAATGTTTTTTGACATGTGTAGTGAATCGTTTTGGAACTAAAAATGTTTACTAAGTAATGTTGGGTGTGATTAAATGAAATTAGGAACTTGTGGTTTGGTTATAATCAATGTTTATTCATGTTCAATGTGTCTATGGAAAGGGATTCAATGTTAATATTCCATTTCTATTTTTAGTGTAGTTGATGGGATAATATTATGGTTAGACATTCTTAAGGATTTTAGAAAATAGTCATATTCAAATTATTTTTTTAAATATTTTGGTAGTAGATTGAAAAATGGTTGGATTATATGTGGTAGTTCTATGATCAATGGACTTTAGTTCATTTTTATGTTTTCTGTATGAATATTCAGTATGATGTGAATAGTGTCCATCGAGTCCCTGAGATTCATTTCATGCATGTAATAGGTTTTTTGGGACCTTCAAGTAAAGGGGAATTGTTTTTGATTTGGAAAAAGGTTGGATGGTCAACCGGATGGGTGTTTGATCACTTTTGATACGTGTATAATGTTGGGTATAGGGAATTTAGGTGATAATTGCAAGACCTGAGACTCTACTATAATAAGTAATCACTCTTTTACTATAACAATTTCAAAATTTACATTCTATATGGTATTAAATAGGGACCACCATATTCCATCATTCATTTTGATGTCTTTTTTAAATAATTTTTTATTTGATTGAACCCTCAGAAGCCTATGTCATATTTTTTATATAAATTTCAATATTGGGGAGACATTTTAGAGATGTTTTAAACACTTTTATATTGTAAATATGTCACATAGTTTCATTTTTTATTAATCATTGGATGAAATTGAAACAATATTTTGTCCAATTGTTTCTACCCACCTTGATGAATACTTGTAAGATAGGAAATATATCTTAGATAAAAAAATTTATTTTTTTATATTATATATAATATAAATATTTTTGGGTCGTATTATTGTTCTCTAAAGGAAATATTTGTATTCCTCTTAAACCTGAATGAATTATGTGTCAAAAAATCAATTTAACATTAAATTAAGAGGATGATTTGGTGGTGATGTAATAGATTAGTTGACTAAGTGGGAATGAGTAAGATGAAATTAAAATTATGATTGTTACAAAATAACTTAAGGTGTAATTTACATTAAGAAAATTGGTTTTCTTAAAGAGTCAATGGTGTAAAAAAAATTTATATAAAACACATTGTGTTTAAATGGATAATTTTAAGATTCTTACTTATGTGGATTTTAATATTCATTAAGATAAATTATTTAAACATAAATATTATTCTGAAAACACCACTCTCTTTTTAGAATTATTTTGTCATAAATATGAAATCATAAATTTTTAATGAATTGGAATGCGTGGGGATTCTTTTCAATTAATTGGTACTTTAAGGGTATTATATCACCAAGAGATAATTATATAAAAATACACCTTTTTGGGTAGCCATGTGGATGCATTGGACTTGAGAAGTGGAGTGTTGGGAGTACTCTCGATCTAATAGTTGGGTTTATGATTATATATTTTCATAGGTGTATTTATAAATGAAGGAACCAATAATAATTCATGTGAGAGACATATACATTGTTCTTGGGGTGTAAAACAAATTTATTTGGTGTGAGGCAAGGATCATTAGGATAATAAAGTGTTCGTAGTAAACTAAAACACGATTGTTTCATGGTTCAGAGTGTGGTCACTGACTATGGAACATATCCACTGGGACTCTAGTGTTGTAGTGAAGGATAATTGATATAACTGGACAATGGAAGCATGGATAAGGGATATCCAAAAGTGGGTAGAAAAAATCAAATATTTTTGTAAAATATTATTATTACACCTACCTTTGGAATAATGTGATGGAATAATACAACACTGATTTGGGATGAATCGAGGTTTTTTCTATGTATCTTTTATAAAGAGTGGCTATTGGGATCTATGTTTTTTTGAAAATGAATAAGTGTATATTTTAAAATATTTCAAGTGTTTTGAAATGTTTCTTAGAGGAATGTTACTCATTTTAAATGATTAAGATTTTTCGGTCATGAAGTTGTATTGAATGCTTTAAAAAAAGGAATTTTGGTTTTGTGAAAGAGTGTTTGGAACTAATTGATTTATTTAAAGAAGTATCTGTTATTTTAAAGATGATTTTTTTAAATGGTTGTTTTTTAATGGTATTTCAAGTGTGTTTTTTAAATAGTTCTCAAATAAAATTTTAACAATAGTTTTTTCATAATATTTTTAGATTAAAATTTTAAATAATTATGAAAACCATTTCATTATATGAATATTTTTTGTATTTATGTTGTTTAATACTAATATCACCTAATCAAATAGGATGTATATGAATAAAGACTCTATGGATTCCAATTGTTTGACAAGAGAGTATGAAGATGTAGTGAAAGATTTCATCAAGTTTGTAAAAGATAATTCTTATGAACCTTCTCAAATCCTTTGTTCATGTTTACATAGTTGTTATTCTATAAAAGTTAGTCTAGAGGTGTTGGAAGAACACATGATCTTTCATGGAATAGATCGACGTTATAAATTTTGCAATAAACATGGGAAAAAAGAAAATGTAGCTACTGACTGGGATAACAGTGCATTTTATAGATCATCAAATATGATTACAAGTGTGGAAAATAAAGAAGATGGTATCGAGGATGTGATTACAGATGTGAATGATGATGAAGATCATATTGAGTAAATAACAGGGATAATTGAAGATAAAATTTGTGATTTCCCAAAAATGTTTGATCTATTAATGAGTTGTGAAAAGATGCCTTTGTTGCGTGGTTGCACTAAATATACAAAATTTTCAGCTGCGCTAAAGCTGTATAATTTGAAATTAGGCAACAGATGGAGTAACACTGGTTTTACAGAAATACTTTCTATCTTGAATGACATGCACCTAGAAGATAATGAACTCCTGAGCCAAATATACGACACTAAACAAATTCCATGTTCAATGGGTATGATATCTGAATAAATACAAGACTTATTGAATGACTGTATACTATTTTTTAAGGACTACAAATCACTTAGAGAATTCCCAAAGTGTGGTGCTACTCAATATAAGAAAGATGAGTCAGGTCCTATGAAAGTTGTATGGAACATTCCAATCATTCTAAGGTTTAGGTGCCTATATGAATGTGGGGAGACCACATGGAAATTGATGTGGAAAAAAGATATAAGAAATAATGATGGGGAACTATGTCACATGAACAAATCTCCTCACTGGAAGAGAATTGATCATGAGTATCCTGATTTTGAAAATGAGCCAAGAAACCCTCATCTTGCATTATCTACAGATGTAGTGAATCCTTTTGGTTTTCAAAGCATCACTCACAGTACATGGATAGTTATGTTGGTAAATTATAACTTTCCATCATGGTTATGCATGAAATGAAAACACATCATGCTATCTATGCTTATATTAGGACCGAAAGAATGAGGTAATGATATTAATGTTTATTTGGCTCCATTGATCGAGGATTTGAAATTATTGTCTGATTTAGGTGGTACGTTGTATGATATTTATAGAAATGAAGATTTCATACTGAGAGCCATGTTTTATGGGATGATAAATGAATTTCCTACTTATGGGAATTTTTAATTATATAGAATTAAAGAAAGTCGTGGGTGTACTGTCTGTGAACAAGGTACATAATTAATTTGGTTGAAGCATTCATCGAAAACCATGATCTAGGAAATCACAGATTTCTACCCCGACGATATAAGTACCGATCTTGGATGACATCATTCGATGGAATTTAAGTAGAATATACAACACTGTCTCCACTAATTAGTGATCAACCGTTTATGAAAGTAAAATGTGTGGACACTGATTTTGGTAAACTGTTTTTGAAAAACCATACGAAAACCAGTTGGAAGAAGAGATCAGTTTTTTTTAAATTACCATACTAGAACTATCTATATGTCATACACTTTATTGATGTGATGCATTATGAAAAACATTTATGTGAAAGTGTGATTTTCACGTTTATAAATGCACTTGACAAAATAAATAATGGAATTAAGGCTAGGTTAGATCTAGTTGACATGGGAATATGAGAAGAGTTGGTACCAGTGAGGGGTGTAAAATTAAATTTTCTTCCTCCAAATTCTTACACTCTATCCAAGCATGAGAGATATTAGTTATATAGCTTCTTTAATAACTTAATGGTTCTATAGGGGTATTTAGTGAATATCAAGAACATCACGTCAGTGAAGGATTTAAAGTTGAGTGTCCAAAATCACATGAATTCCACGTTTTGATGCATGATATAATTCCTATAGAATTACATTTCATTTTTCGCAATAATTTCCTTTATACGTTAATGAAGCTCTATTTTTTTCAAAGATATATGCAAAAATTTTATAGACTCGACGAAATTGCTAAGTATGGAATGAGAAATTACCGTCATATTTTGTTAATTAGAAATGTTATTCCCAAAAAAATTATTTGATATGATGGTTAATTTGATGGTTTACTTGGTGAGAGAGATTCAACTACATGGTCCTATACACTATAGATGGACATACCCCATAGAACGATATATGAATATTTTGAAAGGGTATGTCAAAATTTGAAGTCGGCCAACGTTTTGTATTGCAGAGTGATATATTGTTGAGGAAGACATTAAATTATGTACCGAATACCTCTCCAGTGTGGAAAGAATTATTCTATAGAAATCTCTTCACACTGGGTGGCTTATGAGTGAAGTAATTTATGGAAGAGAGGTTGTCACAATCAATATTACAGATCGGGAGTAAGACTACATTTATGTTTTTCATAACAATTTGGAGGTTAACCTATATGTCGAAACCCACAGAGAAATTCTTAGGCATTTGAATCCATTAAGGGATAAAAAATGGATATCAAATACACATAACAGATAGTTTATAAGATGGTTTTCAGACTATATATTTAAGGAGTTAGATTAAAATCCAGACTCAATTTCAGATGAGTTTTATGGATATTTGGAGGACCAATTTTGTATGTATTATCTTATAATGCTTATTTAATTAATGGTTATACATTCAATACTAATAAAAATGATGAAGCAAATATGGTTTATAATAGTGCAGGAACACTTGTGGCTGAAGAGATGCATGTTTTCAGTGCTAAGGACAAAAATCCAATTTATGAAAATATTTCATACTTTGGAATCATCAAAAAATATGGGAGTTGGATTATAGGAACTTTCAAGTGACAATTTTTCAATGCAAGTGGGTTGATAATAGGGGTGTTGTTAAAATAGATGAGTTGGGATTCGGGAAAGTTGATTTTAGTAAGGGTGCAAAGAAAAACCATTTATAATGGAATAACTGGACGTATAAGTAATTTATATTTCATATCCCGAAAACCAATACCGGTTAATTGTTTTGTTATCCAACAATACCACTGACGGCTGAGATGAAAATTCAATTGAGGATGACCCTTTCATTAGGACATCGCAATAATTTCACAGTGGTCCCATTATAGACAAAATTTTGTATATTAGAGGATACCAAAATGAATGTATTTGGATAGTCGATAGAGGGGTCAAATCCCATCAGCCTTTTAAAAAAGAGTTCAATAATCAGGTTATATATTTTTGTAATATACATCATGTTACCTTATGTGATTATCTAACCGCTGCTACTTTTGTATAATCTAAATTAAATGTTAATCCACTTCTTCATATAATGACTAATTCTCATGATGATTCACCCAATCTTGAGTCACAACAGGTCTCTCAACCAACTCTTTCTCGTAGTGAAAAGGACTAATAGGTTTCTCAACCTGTTACTGATGCTTCTCCTAGTGTGGATGTACAACCAAAATCTACACATGCTAATGCAAGTGCTCTGGAGGAACATATTGATGATGTTGAAACTGGGGAAATGGTAGGAAATTAAACACTAGTGGCACATAAATATAAGAGATTTGTAGTTTTATGGTGTTAGAAAAAATCCTTAATGAAAAAGTGGAAGGCATCAAATACGAGGTCAGATGGAATAAGAGTGTGCAACATGTTAACCCCAGAAATTCCATGTAAATACCCGTAAAATTAAAGGGAAATTTTTTAATCTTAATTTTATTTGGTATTTTACAAGAATGCAGTTTCTGACGGAACCTGATTCTAAGCCCCGGTGTTCCCGGAACCATTTTCCGAAGTTTGGCTCGGGTACGTTTAGTGAATGAATGAGCGGGTTTTCCTAACATATGAACCGGTGCTCGGAATCAAAATCCGAGGACACCGATGGAATCACAGTGCCGGTAATTTCTTAGAAACACCTTTTCCAGAGTTGCGTTTGCTCTGGTGTGGTTTTTAAATTTTGGGGTTAAGTAAAGGAATAATATAAAAGTGGTGCAACCAATTTTATTTTATTGTGATTAACCTAAGCTAAGTGGATGAAGTGGGACCCACAATATCCTACCCACTAGGTAGTATAATTGGGAGGTGGGACCCACACAATCCCCACCGTTTCTTTTCTTCCTGAACCCCCTCCTTTAATAAGGTAACGCACCCGCACCCCCCATTAATTGGAAGTTAACCCTTGCCTTTATCTGTTTATGAAACGCCTCTTTTAATTTGACAGTTTAAAGGTTTCTATTAATTCAATTAATTGATTGAATCAATTTTTAATTTCAAGACGTTGGATTCTGTGTTAATAAAATAAGACAAGTCTTATTTTATTAAGAGGTTCTTTGTGCGTGAAGGCTTGGGAGATTTTTCACAAGTTCTAGAAATTCTTCTTCCTCGACGAAGAACGCGAAGAACGCCGACCTCCGACGACGGACGATGGTGAGAGACGCCTTCCTCGGAGATCAACGATCTGACTCTCATCCATTCATTCCTCCTTCCCACGTCAAAGGAAGGGAGACAACATTCCTCCTCGAACGATCTCTGTCAAGTGTGCAGAACCTTCTTTCGCGACGATCAATTCCGCGACGTCCCTTTCTGCAACAAATCTCGTTCGACGACTACGCTCGAGGTAGGGGGAATTATTATTTTATTTGTTCCTGTTTACTTTCATCATTGACTTATCGTCTTATTTGGGCTTCCTGTTATCACAATAACAGGAGGAGGTCAGACCGCACGAACACGACCGACCCTCCTCTCCCCTTTGGTTGTTTGATATTGTTTGCGGCACGAGCAAGGCAACACGGTGCCGAAGCACCGCGCGGGAAATATTAAAGAAAGGGCGGAGAAGCACAGCACCGTCGCGCCGCGCTGTTGAAGACGAACCAAACCGCGGAGCCGTCGCGCCGTACCGGAGAACCACAAAGGCACTGCGTCTAGAGCGGGGCCGCATCGGAGGGGCGCGACGTCGTCGAGTCGCGCCGGACGGATCAAGGCCGCAGCCATAGGATGTGGCGAAGTAGGGAACGGCGGCCGGTTTCCGGCCGCTGGCATCGGAGTAGGGGGACGGGACCACCCCGGTCCCGTGGCGGTAGCAGCCGGCCGACCGGTGTGGTCCGGCCGGTCAGGGGGAAGTGTCGGGGGTCGTAACCCCCGGCTGGCCAGCAGGAGCGGCCCCCCACATGGGGGTCGCGGTTTCACAACGCGGGGGGGGGGGGGGGGGGTGTGCCCCCCCCCCTCATTGCTCGGACATTAGGGCTGAGCCGCCTGGCCGAGCCCAAGCAGGCCGGACCCGGGTCGGGTCGACCCCAGGGGTCTTGGGCCGGGTCGGTCTGGGCCCAAAACCCCATACCCAGACGTCTTTCGGTCATTTGCCCATAACATGGGCTGCGGACCCCCGATCGACACACTGTCAGCTGCGATGCGATCCTTGTATTGAGACGGTAGTTTCGGTATAATAAACTCATGTTTTTGAAGGACTTTGGGTTCGGCCAGGTTGGTTTGTACACGAAACCAACCAGGCCTTTGGAGCAGAAACGCTTATAACTTGAGCTCCGGACGTCCGATTGACGTGCCGTCGACTTTGATGGTTTCCTCTTAGTGAGAAGGACCTTTTGGATTACTCCGCTTGAGGTTTGGATATAGTTGGAGTACGGTCGGGTTGGTTTTGACATAAAAAACAACCGGGCCCCTGGGACGAAAAAGTCAATAACTCTCAGACCGGGCATCCGATTGACGCGCCGTCTGTGACGTTGAGTTCCTGTTGACAATACATAACTTTTGGTTACATCAACTCCAGACATCATGTCAGTTGATGTATCAGCCCCTCGACTCGTGGAGCAGACCCTCCCGAACGAGCTTGCTATGTGCGGGAACCATAGAGCTGGCTGCGACTGCGACGACAATGGAGACTATACAGAAATCCTCCGTGGATTCGATGACGACAACTACAACACTCAGCGATCCTACATGGATCAGTGCTACCGATCCTATGTGGGTCAGCGCTCATCGGTTCTGTGTGGGCCAGAACCTATAGATCATATGTGGGTCTGATCCTGTATGGTTCATTGCGGGGGTTAGTTACCTATTGATCCTTTGTGGGTCATTGTGGGGGTTAGTACCTATCGATCCTGTGTGGGTCCGACGGCTTATATGAATCAGTGGCTACATCTGATCATCTCTATCGTCATACGAAGAAGTTTACCTGTGTGAGCTGAATCTTGATTTGATTTCCTATGTGGATTGTGTTGTTCTATCCTATGTGGATGTGATCAAACTTGGGCTCGGATGTTGGAGCCGAACTGGAATTGATAACTTATGTATATGTATGGGAATATACCTAAGTAGTGTCGGATGTTACTTCATGATTGTATATTTCCTTTTTGGATTATCCTTTGTGGATTCTGGGAGACCTTAGGGGGTCTCGGGGTCCCTACTGAGTAGCTTATACTCACCCCTGCACAGGCTATGCCCGCACTACATTGTGTTGGATGCAGACGACGGGCATCGCTGATCATGGTAGAGGATAGTGGAGCAGTCAGTACCTAGAGGTGGACCACTGGGCGGGACGTACTCGGAGCGGACGGCTGGACCTGAGGAGGTGAGGTGGCTATATGTACCCACCTTTCAGGTGGGACTACCAGTGGATAGCTCGACGTTGCGGCTTTACTTTTCAGTTTTTGTACTTCCTTTTTCAATTGTACTTTACTTTCAGTTTGGGTTTGTATTCTAGCCCACTTACTTTTCCACACTTACTATTGTAACCAGTTTTTACATAGTGTTTACTCCTGCTTGCTTACTCTGTGTGTTTGTTTACTTCACAAAGGCAATGCCTTCCCTTTTTATCGGGAATTATGCCTTGGTGCTAGTCGCTATCCCCTGGCATATGGAAGGCGGTCTTGGGGTAGTCACAGCACGGGCCCTGAGGACGGGTCGTGACAAATTGGTATCAAAGGAGTTCGGTTATACCGCAGAAATTTGGACTCTGATCTTTCTTCTATGTGAAGCAATAATTTTAAGGGTATTGAGTGTGGTTATCAATCTAGGGAGCCTAGTGTTGGTGCGGCGACCGACGTATCCATACACCAGGACCCTGACTTCTGATTTCCGATTTAATGCACAAAAACATTGATTGCATGTGTGTTTCAAGTTTTCTTTGTGATTACTTTGTGTCAGCTCACTAGGTATACTGTTTGACTGTGGGGCACCTGTGTCTTTTTGGATGGCCCCACGATGGCAGCCAACTAGGGTTCCGAGCGTTGTGCATGACGACAGCCCACCGAGTGACGAGGCCTCGGTACAGGGCCCTTTGACAACAGAGGCACTGGCGGTACCTCTACCCGCCGAGCCACCGATGCTACTACCCCCATCCGCTGACGGTGCACATCACCTTAGTGCATTGCACGAGTTTAATTGTCAGAGACCGCCCAGGTTCCATGGGGAGACATACCCTCAGGCAGCCAAAGATTGGCTGGAGGCAGTTTTACGAGTTTTCCGATTAGTAGGGACACCAACAGACCTCATGGTGATCCTTGCAGCGAGTCTCCTGCACGCGGCTGCAGGCAGATGGTGGAGCTTGATGCTCCAGGTGCACGACGATGCATCTCTCCTCTAGATGGACTTTGAGAGCCTCTTCCGCTCAGATTTTGTCCCAGCCACCCTCTGTGGGGTGCGCATCTTGGAGCTTCTACAGCTGCGACAGAGAAGCTTGACGGTTGCCCAGTACTCGACGATATTTACCAATCTCTCGTGCTATTCGACGGACATGGTACGAGACCCATTCTTCTAATCCCAGACCTTCGAGTAGGGATTGAGGCATGAGATCAGGGCATTGCTGATCTCCCTCAGTATTCTGACACAGGTAGGGGTACTGGAGAAAGCCCTTCTGATCGAGAGCTTCCTTGCTGAGACAACATCAGCAGTGAGACCTACCGCAGGGTGGCACGTAGTAGAGTCTTCTGCAGTAGGTAGTCGACGGATGACACATGGGTCCAGGTAGACCAGACCCTCAGGAGGACAAACTCAGGACACTGGCACAGAGGTGAGGGGCACACAACGCAGAGCCAATATTTCGAGAGGCAGACAGTGCTACGCATGCGGTGGGCAGGGCCACATGGCTCGTGACTGCCTGAACCGCCATGCTGAGAAGCAACAGACGGTTGTGGGACCACCCAGGCAGAGGCAGAGGGTCGACCGTGGTGGTCCGCAGGGAGCAGGCGGACGAGGCAGAGGAGCTGGCCGAGCAGCAGGTGGTGGATGACGCTTTCAGGCTCTACCACCACTACCCCCAGGAGGTCCACCCTGACCACAGGGAGCTGGCGAGCAGAGACATGCACAACTCCAGGCAGCAGAGGCCTATGACCACGGCATGCCAGAGATGATTCGAGGTACTATCTGTGTCTATTACACCCTTGCTGCAGTTCTTATAGACACAGGAGTGAGTCATTCTTTCATAGCCACTGCCCTTGTTCGGAGCTCGGAGATTCCGACAGATCCGTTGGCTCGATCATTACAGCTAGATACTCCTACGGGAGCAGACTCGACGATTACGCACTGGTGCCGACAGTGTGAGCTTACTCTAGGAGGCGAGAGCTACGGTTGGAATCTCCTTGTAGCGACTTCGAGGCATTACGACGTCATCTTGGGCATGGATTGGTTATCTATAGTCCATGCTCAGATTGACTGTATTAGGCGCAAGGTGCGATGTGTACGCACCGATGGGAGCAGGTTCACCTTCACCACCAGGAAGGGAACCTTCACAGCATAGGATGGACTCTCGCAGAGGAGAGGACAACCCATCACTCATTAGTTGGCTAGCCTCATCCTAGGAGCAGTTGACGTGCAGAGTCCTAGTTTTCCTGCAGTTGTAACGCCCCGACCCTAGATACCCAGAGTCGGTGCATTATTACATAACATTGGCATGATCACAAGGGATCAAGTCTCGAAAGACCGATAAGTTTAGTAGTCTTGGAAACACTAGATATATTCATAAGTCTTACATTACATCATAAGGTAAAAAACCTACAACAACATCTTGTCTTCATATCCCCTCATACTATCCCTGTAGGTCATTCATAAATTACTTCTTCACATCCTGGGAATAATAAAACATTGAAAGGGGTGAGCTCAGATGCTCAGTAAGGATAACAATATAGCAGAAGCTTTCATAGATAAGCATAAACACTTAAAGCAATTTATAACTAAAAAAAAGCTTTTTAAACTTGAACATTAGCATAATATGGAAAAGATAAAATGAAATAATTCCATTTAATTATTCACATGGATATTCTACTAATCGAACAATAACATGCAATATCAATAACAACTTTCATAATGATGGAATGCATAATTCCAGACTATCATAACCACATAGCCAAGGCCTCGTGCCAACACTACAAATAAGATTTTGCCAAGGCCATGTGCCAAGACACTAGTTTGTCTCATGAGACCTACCGATGCATCGAGGAGCTATAGCGGGCTCCACCCATCACTTACCAAGTCCAATGCATTCCTCATATGAAATGTTTTATACATAACATAAACATTCGTATTAAAACTACCATACGAAATTTCAATACTTTATCCACAAACCATGAATGGTATAAAAATAGCACATCCACAGTCAAACATAACTCATTAGATACAATATAGAAGATTGTATTGTATCATATTATCCTCAATCGAGAATAATGAAGCATATTGACATAGATGAAAATAATCATCAAAACTATTTGAGAGAAATATCCCCCTTTTTCTTGAAATCATTTAAAAGCCACACTATTTGTCAAGAAGCCATTTAAAAATAGATTTTTGAATCAAAGTGTCTCATACCACATTGGAAATTTTAAAAGGACTGTTAATTTTAAAACTTTAATGTCCATATAAATAAATCCTTAAAACCATTTTTAAAACATGGACATTAATGAGCAAGATTTAGAAGAATAAGACTTTAAAACATTTAAAAATGGTATTTTAGTTAGAGTTTCTAACCAAAAGAGAGACACTTGAATATAAATAATTGAGGTAATCAAAACATTTTAATATCATGAGAATAAAGGGATTCATGATATACTTTGTCAAAGTACATTATATAAACCACATAAAAGTGATTTGGTGTATAACAACAAAGAAGTCTAAATGGAATGTAAATTGAGATGAAATCTCTCATAAAGGCCATATCCTTAGGTTAAGGATAAATCAACGACACAATTATGTGTGAAAAATATAAATACACTAAATATGATTGGATATTCAGTGTAAAACAATCAAAGGACATTCACACATATTCTAGTAAAAACAACACCAATGAATTGGATGTTTATCTCAACAAATCGAGATTGAGTAGAAATTACTCTTATCAAGTTCATACTGATGACTTAAGAATTTATCAATGGAGTGATTATGTGTATAAAAAGTATATCCACAAAAGGGGAGTGGAAATTATGACATAATCAAATGAATAGTGATTCCACACATAATCTTGGAGTAAAATAATAAATGAAGTATGCGTAAAGCCGAATGAGTGGAAATTGAAATTTCAAATTCCCTTATCGATTTGGTAACTTATGAAACATGCACCCATGAAAGATGGATAATACAATGATGATGTAAATATCCATAAATTAAAGTATATTACATAATTAATAGAATCATGGGCAGTACACACACCACATGCAATAAATAAGTGGTGAACAATGGAAATCTCACAGAATTAAAAGTGAGATAAGAAACCCCTTACTTTTTACTTTTTCCTTGGTTGACGGTAGGTTAACCTCATGTATAATGGTGAAGTAATTGTTATTGAATTATACAAGAGTCATTTACATTAATATGCTATCATATATGATCTTTTAACATTGATTTGTTAATATATATCTTAGTATTATCGTCATTTCGGGTGTTAACTTACTCGTTTTCCTTTATATTCTTTGTTATGTAAGCTGTGTTTGTTATGGATAGGTTGTATCTTATTCATATCCATAATTATATCAAGTACATAAACATTATTTTTAAATCATCAAATGATAAATATACTTGAATGGATACGATGGAGAAGGAATCTCATCGCTTTCGTGGAGACGGTACTCCGTACGTACGCACGAGCGACAATATCATTCTTTTGATGCTAAAATAATATATAATTGGATGGTATATCTTATAGAAAGAATAATTATCATGTTATATTTATTATTTACATGAATTACACATCATTATTATACCCATAAAAATAATAATTTATTGAATGACAATTACACCACGACATGGAGACGGTAAGCCGTACGTACGCACGTATGGTGACATGTCATTAAAAGGATGGATGGAATACTGAATATGGTTTTACCATATTTATAATAATATTATATTATATAGGAGATAATGGATTCATTATTTTGGAATGGGAATAACAAAGAAAGAATAAGTTGAAGAAGAAAAGAATTTGAAAAAGGGTGGTAAAAACATTACCTCTTCTTCGGGTTCTTCCTTTTGATTTGATCAAAAGGGGTCATTAGGTTGGTTTTCTGATCAAACTAAGGCCTCTAGGTTGTATTTAGGGAAGTTGAGAGAGTATTTGGGCTGGGTTTGGATGAACTAAAAGGCTTTGAAGGTGTGAATTAATGAGAAGGTGGAGTGCACTTTTATAAGAGGGGTGAGGGGCACCTTTGGAAAAGCTAGAAATATTATTTTATAATAAATTCATATTCGGTTTATAATGGCTCCAAAGTTGATTATTTAAAGGTTAAGGTGGGAATAGTTCGAAAACCACTCAACCAATAGAATTTAGACAGGTTTGGGTCATTATATTAACCTTATCTTTAAGTATTATCTCTTAGTTAATTAGTTGCACTTTTACAATGTCTCTTTGTATTTTTATATTATATGGTTAAGAAACTTACTATATACATCCAATAGACCCCCCAAGTGGTCCACTAATGATAAAAATATCATGAAATAAGTTTCTTGGCCGAAACATAGATTTTTAGGAATTTAATATTAATTAATAATATAATATTTGTTTTAAAAACTCTTTTATGTCAATTTTGACACTATTCAATAATTGATTTTTGTTAAACTCATAACAGAATTATTACATCGAAAAAAGTCAATTAAATAAATCCTAATATTTAATATTAACCTATAAAATTAGTTTTATTCAATAAAATTCTCCAATTATATTTATTTGGGAATTTATAATATCAATTATTTTAATTTTTTAATATTATCGTAATTACTGTATCATCATTCTGTCATAAATAAATTAAATTATTTAATGTCAAAAAATTATAAATAAAATATAATTATGTAGGAAATATTTTTATCTTTTTAATTAATATTTATAATAGAATTTATCTTATGTGTAACCCTATATTAAAAATGTTTTAGTAAATAAACTTTGATTTTAACTCTTTTAACACTTCTTTGAATTAAATAACAATAAATGTCCTAATCTAATCCATGTGGACCTAAATGATAATATTTTATTCTTAAGGTGGTTTGTAGTCGAGATAAACTTGTCCAATAGAATTAGGACATGTGTTAGGGTAATATCAATATCATTTTTACCCTTAATTACCCTATTTACTTTTAACCGTGGTAAATAAAAGTAAAAAAGTTACTATTCACCAAAAAAAGTTTATTCTCAATTAACCTAATTTTACTCCTTGATATTAACCGTGTCTCTCAGAATTTCGAAATTCCACTCATAGAAGCAGTAAAATTAAGTTTTATGAAAAATTTAGTTTTTTAACTACCACTTTGTGGTTTCACTATTCATCAAAAAATGAAAGTTTCCATAAAAATACCAAAAATTAGGCCTAAGCTATATTTGATATTATGAATTCAAAAATGATGTCTATTTTAACAAATTCAAAACATATCGGTTGTGTTAATTAATTTAAAAATTAATTCCCATCGTCAAAACAAATCGCATGTTTTTAAGAGATAATAACTATCAAAAGATTGACACTTGTTTATATCTGGTTTAAATTTGAAATCTCATCCAATGACCAAAATTGTATTAAATGGTAAAAATATATTCTAAATACACTTTAAAACCACTCAAATTAATAATTTATCACTATTAATTATTTCGATTAAAAAAGCTGATTTTAATTAAAATTTAGTAATTTTCACTATCTATCAAAATATGAAAGTTATCCGAAAAGTACCAAAATTTCACCCTAAGCTAATTTTGATATTACGAATCCAAAACTGAAGTCCATTTAGAAAGATAAATTTTTTAAAATTTCAAAAGGTAGGTATTACTATTCATAACGGCTAGTTTGATTCATTGTGGTGTGTTAGAATCTCGAAGTTGCGTAGAATGCACGTCATTGCATTATTCAAAGGGAAACATACCGTGGAAACTTGGGGTGTTACATTCTCCCCTACTTCAATAAATTGAATCCTCGCAATTTTTTTAAAATTGGGCTTGAGAATATAATGGAAAGTCCCACATCGGAAAAAGAGTCAATAAAACTATCACTTTAAAAGAAAGGAAGAGAGGTATAAAGGTCACCCAAGATAACCCGTACTAGGATTCCATGTAGGAAAACATGGATATGGACAATAAACTAAGTGTTAAGTTCTGATGGAGAGGGATAGAAAACATGATCAGGAGAAATTTAACAATAAGAAAATCACAAACTTGTGTTGGGACAAACGTTCCTTAGTCTCCCAGTAGGAAAAGTAAACGGACAACATTTTTTTGTTTTAAGTTACATTACATAAGGATGAGGAATTCATTTATGATATTGACTAAGAACATAAAGAGATATACTTACTTTTTAAGTAGATTTTCATTCTTTAATAACTTTTTACCACTAACTCATTTTTTTTTGAACAATGAGTATTCAAGAAGACTTGGTCACAATGGAAGAGCTAGAATAAACTTCTATAGAAATACATGATCCACGTAGGATAAAATATATATTTACCTTGTCTTTAGAGATTAATCAAAACCAAAATGGTTAGTATAATATCTGATGACACCCCAAATGGGTATTCCATTAGAGAAAAAAACACTAATCTTAATTTCTAAAATTAAACCATCAATACCCCAAAGTTAAATAAATACCATTCAATAATCAATTGTCCTTAAAATCCTTAAATATAATCCAAACTAATATTGAAACCCAAAACTTATAAGAATGTTGTCTTCCACATTAAATTGTCTCTCCAAATGACATTAATTACTCTTAAAGTCACATACTTAAAAGTAATTAACCTAATCATTTCCATAAACAACCCAAATCACTATAAATCCACAATAGAAACAAAGATAAAATTCCACCATTACTCCTCAAATGAAATCCCATACTTTTCTATTTTCCATACAACAAAGCGAACAACTTCCAAAATAACATTTATCACTTAATTACCAAATCATTTTCCTATACTAAGGGTATTTATTTGATAAGACATAAGATCCCAAATCAAATTATTAATGATTAATAAAATCATTTAACTAAAAATAATAGTCACACTAACCCGGGACTTCACGTAGTCCAGTGGTAGGCGATAAATCCCAATCACACATTGGTTGTGGGTTCGATTCCCACTGCATTGTCCGATGCGACGGGTTGTCACACGGACTGCGTGTTGTCCTTTTTCAAAAACTATATTTTATAACATTACAAAAATGAGATAAATTCCTCAAAATAACCATAACATAATTTAACCACAAATCTTATCTCATACCTTGTATTTTCATCCCAAATTATAATAAATTATAATTTCCTCAAACCCAATGATCATATAAAACCAAATGGTTATTTATAACTACATCCACAAGAGAAAAGATAATTCTTCCTCAAATATCATTCTCACATGGAAAACTGCAGGGTTAAAAAAATACAAGAGAAAATTATTCCAAAGTAAACCCATCAACAAGAAGCACTAATACTTTTTAAACATTTCTCTAAACATTTATTTCCACATAGCTTCTTCTTTGTCCAAGAAAATATCCTATATAATAGGGCATTCACTTGGGTAATGGCCAGGTCCCCTACATTTACAGAAAATGACAGTAAATGGACTCTTGTGACCATTTTTATCTTCTTCCATAGTAATCTTCATTTTTCTTCGGCAATTCTTCACTTTATGTCCTTCCTTCCCGCATGTAAAGCATTTCTTTGTCCCATTGAGACACTTTCCTGGGTGTCTCCTTCCACATTTCCTACATGATGGAAATTGAGGATTCCTTTCTCTATGGTCTACACTACTGGAGCTCTAATCATTCATCACATTTCTCTTCTTTGTTGAGTCCGGGAATTGGTTAATATATATATTATTGATCATATTTTTGGAAAATTGATTTGGCATAAAGATGATATCTTTTACACCTGTCAACATTCCATTTTTTAGCTCATTTCCACCACCGTTCCCATCTTGTACATCATACTCAAAGTCACTATGACTTCCTTGGAATCCAGCCGTTGAATAAAACCAGAAAGCATTGTGTCAGTAACAGTAGTTATAAAATCATTTTGAGATTAACATGTCACCATATTCTCAATTTGAAACACATTAGGATTAACCAAGGACATTTAATATTATCTTATATATTTAATACTTCAAATCAGTTAGTAAAGAAAATGTAAATTATCCTAAGCATATCCCCCGAGAGTGTCGTAACCAAGAGTGCAGCAAGGCCCGTTATCGTGCACTAGTTCCCGTTTGAGTCTATCTCAAAGCGGTGTTTTATGGTTTTAACCCTAGGTACATCTGTTCCAGAGCCGCCTCTACCTGCTCGTATCTAGAGAGGGATTTATTGCTCGGAAAACTCACAAAATCTCTACAATACCAAAATTCTAGGAAGTTCTTCTATACTAATCCTCAAAGTTCATCTTAGTTCTATGTGCTCTAATCAGAGTTTTTCTAAATTTAGCTTCCAAGGTTTGTACTAAACTTCCTCTGATACCAACTGTAATGCCCCGACCCTAGATACCTAGAGTCGGAGCATTATTACATAACATTGACATGATCACAAGGTATTAAGTCTTGAAAGACCGATAAGTTTAGTAGTCTTGGAAACACTAGATATATTCATAAGTCTTACATTACATCATATGGTAAAAATACTACAACAACATCTTGTCTTCATATCCCCTCATAATATCCCTGTAGGTAATTCATAAATTACTTCTTCACATCTTGGAAAAAATATAACATTTAAAGGGGTGATCTCAAATGCTCAGTAAGGATAACAATATAGAAGAAGCTTTTATAGATAAGATAAACACTTAAAACAATTTATAACTAAAACAAAAGCCTTTGAAACTTGAACATCAGCATAATATGGAAAAGATAAAATGAAATAATTTCATTTACTTATTCATATGGATATTATACTTGTCGAACAATCACATGAAATATCAATAACAACTTTCATAATGATAGAATGCATAATGTCAGACTATCATAACCACATAGCCAAGGCCTCGTGCCAAGAATACAAATAAGATTTTGCCAAGGCCTTGTGCCAAGACACTATTTTGTCTCATGAGACCTACCGAGGCATCTAGGAGCTATAGCGGGCTCCACCCGTCACTTACCAAGTCCAATTAATTCCTCATATGAAAAGTTTTAAAAATAACATAAACATTCGTATTAAAACTTGCATATGAAATGTCAACACTTTATCCGCAAACCATGAATGGTATAAAAATAGAACATCCACAGTCAAAAATAACTCATTCGATACAATATGGAAGATTGTATTGTATAATATTAACCTCAATCTAGAATAATGAAGGATATTTACATAGATGAAAATAATCATCAAAACTATTTGAGAGAAATATCCCCTTTTTTCTTGAAATCATTTAAAAGTCACACTATTTGTCAAGAAGCCATTTAAAAATATATTTTTGAATCAAAGTGCCTTATACCACTTTGAAAATTTCCAATGGAGTTTTAATTTTAAAACTTTAATGTCCATATAAATAAATCCTTAAAACCATTTTTAAAACATGGACATTAATGAGCAAGATTTAGAAGAATAAGTCTTTAAAACATTTAAAAATGGTATTTTAGTTAGAGTTTCTAACCAAAATAGAGACACTTGAATACAAATAATTGAGGTAATCAAAACTTTTTAATGTCATGAGAATAAAGGGATTCATGATATACTATGTCAAAGTACATTATATACACGACATAAAAGTGATTTGGTGTATAACAACAAAGAAGTCTCAATGGAATGTAAATTGAGATGAAATCTCTCATAAAGGCCATATCCTTTGGTTAAGGATAAATCAACGACATAATTATGTGTGAAAAATATAAATACACTAAATATGATTGGATATTCAGTGTAAAACAATCAAAGGACATTCACACATATTCTAGTAAAAACAACACCAATGAATTGGATGTTTATCTCAATAAATCGAGATTGAGTAAAAATTACTCTTATCAAGTTCATACCGATGACTTGAGAATTTATCAATAGAGTGATTATGTGTATATAAAGTATATCCACAGAAAGGGGAGTGGAAATTATGACATAATCAAATGAATAGTGATTCCATACATAATCTTGGAGTAAAATAATCAATGAAGTATGCGTAAAGCCAAATGAGTGGAAATTGAAATTTCAAATTCCCTTATCGATTTGGTAACTTATGAAACATGCACCCATGAAAGAAGGATAATACAATGATGATGTAAATATCCATAAATTAAATTATATTACACAATGAATACAATCATGGAAAGTACACACACCACATGCAATAAATAAGTGGTGAACAATGGAAATCTAACGTAATTAAAAGTGAGATAAGAAACACCTTACTTTGTACTTTTTCCTTGGTCGACGGTAGATTAACCTACTTTATAATTGTGAAGTAATTTTTATTTAATTATACAAGAATCATTTACATTAATATCATATCATATATGATCTTTTAACATTGATTTGTTAATAATATCATAGTATTATCATCATTTCGGGTGTTAACTTACTCGTTTTCCTTTATATTCTTTGTTACGTAAGCCATGTTTATTATGGATAGGTTGTATATTATTCATATCCAGAGTTATATCAAGTCCATAAACATTATTTTTAAATCATCAAATGATAATTATACTTGATTGGATACGATGGAGAATGAATCTCAACGCTTTCGTGGAGACGGTAGTCCGTACGTACGCACGAGCGACAATATCATTCTTTTGATGTTAAAATAATATATAATTGGATGGTATATCTTATATACATAATAATTATCATGTTATATTTATTATTTAAATGAATTACACATCGTTATTATACCCATCCAAATAAGAATTTATTGAATGAGAATTACACCACGACGTGGAGACGGTAAGCCGTCCGTACACACGTATGGTGACATGTCATTGAAAGGATGGATAGAATACTGAATATGGTTGTACCATATTTATAATAATATTATATTATATAGGATATACTGGTTTTATTATTTTAGAATGGGAATAACAATGAAAGAAGAAGTTGAAGAAGAAAAGAATTTGAAAAAGGGTGGTAAAAACATTACCTCTTCTTCGGGTTCTTCTTTTTGATTTGATCAAAAGGGCTCTTTAGGTTGGCTTTCTTATCAAAATAAGGCCTCTAGGTTGTATTGAGGGAAGTTGAGAGAGTATTTGGGTAGGGTTTTGTTGAACCAAAAGGTTTTGAATTTGTGAATTAATGAGAAGGGGGGGCACCCTTTTATAAGAGGGGTGAGAGGCACCTTAGAAAATGCTAGAAATATTATTTTATAATAAATTCATATTCGGTTTCTAATGGCTCCAAAGTGGATTATTTAAATGTTAAGGTGGGTATAGGTATAAAACCACTCAACCAATATAATTTAGATAGGTTTTGGTCATTATATTAGCCTTATCTTTAAGTATTATCTCTTAGTTAATTAGTTTCACTTTTACAATGTCTCTTTGTATTTTTATATTATATGGTTAATAAACTTACTATATACATCCATTAGACCCCAAATTGGTCCATTAAAGATAAAAATATCATGAAATAAGTCTCTTGGACGAACCTCAGATTTTTAGGAATTTAATATCAATTAATAATATATTATTTTTTAAAAAAACTCTTTTATGTCAATTTTGACACTATGGAATAATTGATTTTTTTGAAACTCATAAAAGAATGATTACTTCTAAAAAAGTAAATTAAATCAATACTAATATGTCATATTAACCTATAAAATTATTTTAATTCAATAAAAGTCTACAATTAGATTTATTTGGGAATTTATAATTTCAATTAGTTTAATTTTTCACTATTATGGTAACTACTGCATCATCATTATGTCATAAATAAATTAAATTATTTAATGTCAAAAAATTATAAATAAAATATCATTGTGTATGAAATAATTTTAGCTTTCTAATTAATAATTATAATTGAATTTATCTTATTTTTAATTCTATATTAAAAATGTTTTAGTAAATTAACATTGATTTTAACTCTTTTAACTCTTCTTTGAATTAAATAATAATAAATGTCCTAATCTAATCTATGTGGACCTAACTGATAATATTTTATTCTTAAGGTGGTTTGTGGTCGAGCTAAACTTGTCCAATAGAATTAGGACATGTTTTAGGGTAATATTAATATCATTTTTAACCTTAATTACCCTATTTACTTTTAACCGTGGTAAATAAAAGTAAAAAGTTACTATTCACCAAAAAAATCATCTCAATGAACCACATTTTACTCCTAGATATTAACCATGTATCTCGGAATTTCGAAATTCCACTCACAGAAGCGGTAAAATTAAGTTTTATGAAAAATTTAGTTTTTTAACTACCACTTAGTGGTTTCACTATTCATCAAAAAATGAAAGTTTCCATAAAAATACCAACAATTAGGCCTAAGATATATTTGATATTATGAATTCAAAAATGATGTCAATTTTACCAAATTCAAAACATATTATTTGCGTTAATTAATTTAAAAATTAATTCCCGTCGTCAAAACAAATAGCGTGTTTTTAAGAGATAATAACTATCAAAAGATTGACACTTGTTTATATCTGGTTTAAATGTGAAATCTCATCCAATGACCAACATTGTATTAAATGGTAAAAATCTATTCTAAATACACTTTAAAACCACTCAAATTAATAATTTATCACTATTAATTATTTCGATTAAAAAATTTGTTTTTAATTAAAATTTAGTAATTTTCACTATTCATCAAAATATGAAAGTTATCCGAAAAGTACCAAAATTTCACCCTAAGATAATTACGATATTACGAATCGAAAACTGAAGTCCATTTCAAAATATAAAATTTATTAAATTTCAAAAATTAGGTATTACTATTTATAACGGCTAGTTTTCATTCGTTGTGGTTTGTTAGAATCTCGAAGTTGCGTACAATGCACGTCATTGCATTATTCAAAGGGAAATGTATTGTGGAAGCTTGGGGTGTTACAACAGTGGTGGATTAGTATGCGGACGTTTTTCCCAACGACGTTCCAGGACTACCTCCTCGTAGAGAGGTGGACTTTTATATGGATCTATACCGCGAGACAACCCCGATATCCCCCCAGCATATCGGATGGCCCTCGTTGAGCTACGAGAGCTACGGGTATAGTTGGAGGACTTGCACGGCAAGGGATTCATCCGAACCAGTGTTTCACCCTGGGCTTCCCCGATATTGTTCACCAAGAAGGCGGACGGGAGCTTGCGACTTTGTGTTGACTATCGTCGCCTGAACCAGGTGACCGTGGGGAACAAGTATCCACTACCGAGGATTGAAGACCTCTTCGATCATCTCAAGGGAGCACAGTGGTTCTCGAAGATAGACCTCAGGTCAGGCTATCATCATCTTAGAGTTCGAGACGAGGATGTGCAGAAGACGACCTTTAGAGGTCGGTATGGCCACCATGAGTTCTTGGTTATGCCTTTTGGCGTGACCAATGCTCCAGCAGTGTTCATGGGTCTCATGAACAGGATCTTTCAGCCATACCTCAATCAATTTGTCGTGGTCTTCATCGACGTCATTTTGATATACCCGACCACTGAGGAGGAGCACGCCTACCACTTGCGGGTTGTACTGGACACAGTCCGAGAGCACCAACTTTATGGTAAGCTCTCAAAGTGTCAGTTCTGGATACGCGAGGTCCACTTCTTGGGACACATCATCTCTGAGGCGGGAGTTGCGGTGGATCATGCGAAGATCGAGGCAGTGCTAGCTTGGGAGCCACCCAGGAGCGTGACAGAGGTGCGGAGTTTCTTCGGACTAGCTGGGTACTACCAGAGATTTGTTCTAGACTTCTCCAGAGTTGTGGCACCACTCTCAGCTTTGACGAAAAAGGGGAAACCCTTTATGTGGTCAGACAGATGTCAGCAGAGCTTCCAGAAGCTGAGACAGAGATTGACCAGCGTGCCTATCTTGAGGCTACCGGAGGAGGGAGTTGGGTACGTAGTTTCCTGTGATGCATTAGGGATCGGACTCAGATGTGTCCTAATGTGGGAGAGGGCCGTGATCGCCTATGGATCATGATAGTGGAGGAAGCATGAGCTGAACTACGCTACCCATGAGCTGGAGTTAGCAGCAATGGTCTTCGCTATGAAGATGTGGTGACACTATCTGATGGGCGAGCGCTTTACATTCTATTTTGACCATCGGAGTCTCAGGTACATCTTCCCACAGAAGGACCTGAACCTAAGATAGTGGTGATGGCTCGAGTTCCTCCAAGATTATGACTTTGAGATAGTCTATACTCCTGGAAAGGGGAACGTAGTAGCCGATGCTCTCAGCAGGAGGACAAGCATTCAGCTACCTGGGGAGGAGATAGAGCTGCTAGCTGCTTTGCAGATATCCTTCATGGATAGAGGTGGAGCATCCTTTCTTCAGTCACTCACAGTCACTCCAACACTACTGCAGTGGGACAGAGAGGCACAACGTGGGGACGCCGACTGTGAGACGCGGCGTGCGAAGATATCCTCAGGACAGGAACCTGATGGATTCTCTTTAGGAGGAGAGCACGACATCCTTTTCAGAGGACTTACCTTGGTACTAGTTGCTTTACGGTAGGAGGTGCTGAGAGAGTTTCACACTTCCCCTTTGGCAGTACATCCTGGAGTGGCGAAGATGTACCAGGATCTCAGACGACAGCACTAGTGGTCGGGCATGAAGAAGGTTGTGGCAGAGTTCGTTTCTCGATGCCTCACCTGCTAGCAGGTGAAGGCAGAGCACCAGGTACCAGTAGGATTGGTACAGCCCTTGGAGGTCCCGGATTGGAAATGGGACGGGATATCTATGGACTTCGTGACTGGACTTCCACGCACTTCCAGAGGTCACGACTCCATTTGGGTGATTGTGGACCGACTCACTAAGTCGGATCACTTCTTACCCATTAGAGAGCAAGGATCAGTGGAGAGCTTGGGACGTCTCTATGTTCAGGAGATTGTACGACTTCATGGTGTGCCATCATCTATCGTCTCCAATCGAGATGCTCGCTTTACTTCCTGGTTTTTGGAAGGGGTTGTAGGAGGCGTTCGGGACGCAGCTACGTCTGAGCACCGCCTTTCACCCCCAGACAGCTGGTCAGATGGAGAGGATCATTCAGACTCTCGAGGACATGCTCCGCGCATTTTTCCTCGACTTTGGACGCAGCTGGGAGGACAACCTACCCTTGGTGGAGTTTGCGTACAACAACAGCTACCACTCCACCATTGGGATGGCACCATACGAGGCGTTGTACGACCAACCTTGCAGATCACCATTGTGCTGGACAAACCCTGGGGAGTCAGCACTTGTGGGACCAGAGATGGTCCAGGCCATGACAGAGAAGGTCTAGGTCATCCAGGAGCGGATGAGGACAGCTCAGAGCCGAAAGAAGTCTTATGCTGACAGGAGGTGGAGGCCATTAGAGTTCGAGGATGGCGACCACGTCTTCTTGCGGGTCTCAACTCTACGTGGATTACAGAGATTTGGCCGAGGCAGAAAGTTGTCTCCACGCTTCATCGGACCATTCCAGGTCCTCAGCAGGATTGGTGAGGTTGCTTATTGCCTGGCTCTACCACCTCAGTTGCACCGGGTGCACGATGGCTTCCACGTATCTCAGCTGAGGAGATACGTGCACGACCCAACGCATATCATTGACCATGGGGAGATGGAAGTTGATGATGGGGTCACTTTTGCGGAGGTCCCGGTGGAGATTGAGGATCGATAGGAGTGGGTCCTATGTGGACGGTTGATTCCTCTAGTGCGCATCAGATGGTAGTATGAGAACCTCTAGGAGAGAACTTGGGAGAGGGAGGCTCAGATGCGTGGTCAGTACCCACTTTTGTTTCCCTAGTTTATGATGTATCTTTACGGGGACGTAAAGCCCTGATGTGGGAGTAATGTAAAGACCTGTAAAATTCAAGGGAAATTTTTTTCTTAATTTTATTTGAGATTTTACAAGAACACAGTTTCTGACGATAACTGATTCTGCGGCCCGGTGTGCCCGGAATCATTTTCCGAAGTTTGGATCAGGTACGTTCAGTGAACGAACGAGAGGGTTTTCCAAACTTATGAACCAGTGATCGGAATAGAAATCCGAGGACACCGATGGAATCGTAGTGCCAGTAATTTCTTAGAAACACTTTTTCTGAAGTTTCATTTTCTAGGGTGTGGTTTTTAAATTTTGGGGTTAATTAAAGGAATAAAATAAAAGTGGTGCAACCAATTTTTTTTTATTTTGATTAACCTAAGATAAGTGGATAACGTGGGACCCACAATATCCTACCCACTAGGTAGGATAATTATGAGGTGGGACCCAGACGAGCCCCACCATTTCTTTTCTTCCTAAACCCCCTCCTTTAATAAGGTAATGCACCCGCACCCCCCATTAATTGGAAGTCAACCCTTGCGTTTATTTGTTTATGAAATGCCTCTTTTAATTTGACAGTTTAAACGTTTCTATTAATTCAATTAATTGATTGACTCAATTTTTAATTTCAAGACGTTGGCTTGTGTGTTAATAAAATAAGACAAGTCTTATTTTATTAAGAGGTTTCGTTGTGCGTGAAGGCTTGGGAGATTTTTCTCAAGTTCTTGACGTTCTTCTTCCTCGATGAAGAACGCGAAGAACGCCGACCTCCGTCGACGGACGAAAATGAGAGATGCCTTCCTCGGAGATCGATGATCCGACGCTCATCCTTTCGTTCCTCATTCCTGTGTCAAAGGAAGGGAGACACCGTTCCTTCTCGGACGATCTCCATCAAGTGTGCGGATCCTTCTTCCGCGACGATCAATTCCGTGACGTCCCTTTCCGCAACAAACCTCGTTCGACTACTACACTCGAGGAAGGGGGAATTATTATTTCATTTGTTCATATTTACTTTCATCGTTGACTTATCGTCTTATTTGGGCTACCTGATATCGCAATAACGGGAGGAGGTTGGACCGCACGAACACGGCTGACCCTCCTCTCCCCTGTGGTTGTTTGATATTGTTTACGACACGAGCAAGGCAACACGGTGCCGAAGCACCGCGCTGGAAATATTAAATAAAGGGTGGAGAAGCGCAGCACCGTCGTGCCACACCGTTGAAGAGGAACCAAACTGCGGCGCCGTCGCACCGCGCCGGAGAACAACAAAGGCACCACGGCCGGAGCGGTGCCGCGCCTGACGGATCAAGGGCGCGACCATAGGACGAGGCGGAGCCGGCCGCCGGCGTCGGAGCAGGGGGGACGGGACCACCCCTGTCCCATGGCAGAAACAGCCGACCGGCTGGTCAGGGGGAAGCGACGGGGGTCGTAACCCCCGGCTGGCCAGCAGGAGCGGCCCCCCACATGGGGGTCGCGGTTTCACAACGCGGGTGGGGGGGGGGGGGGCAGCGCCCCCCCCCCCCCCCCCCCCCTCATCGCTCGGTCGTTACGGCCGACCCGCCAGGCCGAGCACAAGAAGGCCGGACCCATACTCGGGTCGGGTCGACCCGGTTCGGGTCGACCCCAGGGGTCTCGAGCCAGGTCGGTCCAGGCCCAAAACCCCCATACCCGGACCTCTTTCGGTCTATTTCCCATAACTTGGGCTGCAGACCTCCGATCGATGCACCGTCAGCTGTGATGCGATCCTTGGATCGAGGCGGTCGTTTCGGTATAATAAACTCAAGGTTTCAGAGGATTTTGGGTTCAGCCGGGTTGGTTCTTACACGAAACCAACCGGGCCTTCTGAGCGGAAACACTTATAACTTGAGCTACGGATGTCCGATTGACGTGCCGTCAACTTTGATGGATTCCTCTTAGTGATACGGACCTTTTGGATTACTCCGCTCGAGGTTTGGACGTATTTGGAGTACATTCGGGTTGGTTTTGACTTAAAAACCAACCGGGCCCCTGGGACGAAAAAGCCAATAACTATCAGACCATGCGTCTGATTGATGCGCCGTCTGTGACGTTGAGTTCCTATTGACGATACGGAAATTTTGGATAAATCAACTCCGGACTTCGTGTCAGTTGATGTATCAGCCCCTCGGCTCGTGGAGAGGACTTCCCGAACGAGCTTGCTGTGTGCAGGAACCCTAGAGCTGGCTGCGACTGCGACGACGATGAAGACTATACAGAAATCCTCTGTGGATTCGACGACGATGACTACAACACTCAGCAATCCTATGTGGATCAGTGCTATCGATCCTGTGTGGGTAAGATCCTGTGTGGGTCAGTGCTCAGCGGTCCTGTGTGGGCCAACGCCTACAGATCCTGTGTGGGCCAGCGCCCACAGATCCTGTGTGGGTCCGATCCTGTGTGGGTCATTGCGGGGGTTAGTTACCTATCGATCCTTTGTGGGTCATTGCGGGGGTTAGTACATATCGATCCTGTGTGGGCCTGACAGCTTAGATGAATCAGTGGCTATATCTGATCATCCTTATCGTCATACGAATATGTTTACCTGTGTGATCTGAATCTTGATTTGCTTTCCTATGTGGATTGTGTTGTGATATCCTATGTGGATGTGATCGAACTTGGGCTCGGATGTTGGAGCCGAACTGGAATTGATAACTTAGGTATATGTATGGGAATATACCTAAGATGTGTCAGATTTTACTTCATGATTGTATCTTTGCTTTGTGGATTATCCTTTGTGGATTCTGGGAGACCTTCGGGGGTCTCGGGGTCTCTACTGAGTAGCTTATACTCACCCCAGCACGGGCTATGCCCGCACTACGTTGTGTTGTATGCAGATGATGGAAAATGCTGATCGTGGTAGAGGCTAGTGGAGCAGTCAGTACCTGGAGGTGGACCACTGGGCGGGACGTACTCGGAGCAGACGGCTAGACCCGAGGAGCATAGGTGGCTATCTGTACCCACCCTTCAGGTGGGACTACCGGTGGACATCTCGACGTTGCGGCTTCACTTTTCAGTTGTTGTACTTCCTTTTTAGGTTTTACTTTACTTTCAGTTTGGGTTTGTATTCTGGCCCACTTACTTTTCTGCACTTACTATTGTACCCAATTTTTACATAGTGTTTACTTCTGCTTGCTTACTATGTGTGTTTGTTTACTTTACAAAGGAAATTCCTTCCCTTTTTATCGGGAATTACGCCTTGGTTTTAGTCTCCAGCCCCTGGCCTATGGAAGGCGGGCTTGGGGTAGTCACGACACGGGCCCCTAGGACGGGTCGTGACAGGCCATGTTCAGTTGTTACATTGGAATCATCACTAGGAAACATGTGTTGATTGATGTACAATCGTGGTACGATGTTGCCACCGGGCATAATACACTAATGTTGTAACACCCCAGGTAAATAAAGAATATGACATCTTTATATTTATCCATATTTATGAATAAAATATTAATATTACTTTAAAGGGGATGCTATCCTCGATGGCGTACCCAATACGCAACAACGAGTTTCTTGGGAATCTTACGTTGCACTCTAATAATAAAATAATATTATTTTAAATGGTAGTCAATGCCTAGTCGTTGTAATGGTGGGAATGAACCGAACTAACTAAAAAATTATTATATATGTTTGTCAAATATTTTTACTCTTTACAATAAATGATAGAGGATTAAAAATGCAAATGAATCCAATTTTAAGCGTAGACAGTCTAATATTCTTTAAAAGGTCAATTAACCGGCTTTTGATGGTGAATCTCTTTTAAATCCACTTTTTGACAATTTTATGTATAAAATTCTTCTTTATAATTGGGACATCAAAATTTAGTTTGTGTAAATTTTTGGTATTTTTCCGAAAAAGTTCAATTTTTAATGAATAGTGTAAAATGGTGTATTTTAATTCAAAACCTCTTTTTGATCTAATTTATTTATATGATTATATTATCTTTTTAATTGGTTTTAAAGTGTAAATAGAATATATTTTTACCATTTAATCCAATAGTGTTCATTGGAATTAATTTCACTTTGAAATTGGACTTAAACTAGTGTCAATCTTTTGATACTTATTGTTTCATAAAAACACGCTATTTGCTCTGACTACAGGAATTAATTATAAAATTAATTAATGAAAATTATATGTTATGAATTTGGTAAAATAGACATCATTTTTGAATTCTGAATATCAAATATATCTTAGGGTGAATTTTTGGTATTTTTCTGAAAATCTCCAATTTTTGATGAATAGTGAAACCAAAAAGTGGTGGTTACAAAATTTGATTTTTCGTTTAAATGGGAATTTACCACTTCTGTGATTTGAATTTCAAAAATCCAATTTAAATTATTTTAATTGTTAAGTAAAATGTGGTTCAATGGGATGAAAATAATTTTTTATGAAAAGTAACTTTTAAATTTTATTAATCGCGATTAAAGGTAATTAGTGTGATTTAAGGTGAAAATGATATTATAATAAAATGAAAATATATGGACACTTGTCCTAACACTATTTGATGAGTTAAAGACGACCAAGACAACCCATGAGACAATTTTTGGTACTCCATGGATCCACTTGGGTTTGATAATGACATTTATGCCTTTTATTTAAAGTTAAAATAAAAATGTCACAAACATGATTTGTTTTACTAAAAAAAATTTTACATGTGGTTATACAAGTCAGAATTTTGACTATAAATAGTCATTGGAAATCTAAAAAGATTTCCTACATCATTATATTTTTTTATAATTTTTAGACATTATATATATTAAATAATTTATGACATAATGATGATGCAGCGATTACCTCATTAATAAAGGATTTAAATAAAATGGAAAGATAATGTAAAATATAGGACCTAAACATGTCAAAAACCTATTGTATGGGTGGATTTAGAACCCTTATCACCTTATCCTCGAAACACATAAATGTGGGACCATTAAAATCAGAAAACCATTTGAAAATAAAGTAACATTTTATACTTTACCAAGAGTGTCCCTCCTCTCCTCTTATAAAAGGCCCCCACCTCTACCACCTTACCCACACCTCTGAAGCCTTTGGTTCGGCAAATCTATGATCATTTTGTCTCTCCACATACCTATACTCATCCTAGAAGCCTTAACTTAGGCATGAAGCTCTTAAAAAAACCCCTTTGGTTCAAACCAAAGGGAGTTACCTGATTTTAAGGTAACGTCTTCACTTGTGCTCTTTTGCTTTATTTTGCTTCTCCAACCCCCTAAAATAATTCTATTAATTTATTTTGTAACAAATCCAGTATCTTCAATATACTAGTATGTTGTTATAATAAGTATTCGAGCTACAATTACACACACCTTTATCTAATGGTTAAAGAACCTACAGTTTCTGTGGATGGAGAATTTCTGCCTCACGAAACGATTATTGTTCAACACTCATATAACACCTTAAAAGGTGGCCATTAAGATGTCACTATGTTTATATATGATATATAATATTTTTAGGTTTACTTAAGCTTCTGTATTTTTCATTTGTGGCATACCTTTATGGCTTCCATTATGGGTATACGCAATATCTTCATTTTAGGAAGTGCGGACTACCGCCCCCTCAAAGTGATTTGATTCGTTAATGCCATATGTGGGATGTATAAAGGATGGATTTAAAGTTATTATATATGATTTTATATTGGAATTATAATATACCTTTATATAAATATTGTTTTCTTTTCATCAAAGTATGAAATAGAAATGAAAGTAGCGTTCATGCGTACGCACAGCTTACAGTCTCCATGAACGGTGCATTTCATTTCTTATCCTCAAATGTAACGTACTATTATAAGTACATATAATTGATATATATGATGTATGATAAATCTAAAGGATGAATATAATTCTGTAATTAAAAATATACACATCTCTTATTTAGTTTTAATTCCATTAATATTACATAGAAATGAAAGTAGCGTTCATGTGTACGTACGGCTTACCGTCTCCATGAATGATGCATTTCATTTTTTACCTCTAAATGATTATGTAATATTATAAATACATGTATATGCTGGATATATATGATATATATTATATCCAAATCAGTAATGTCATTCTGGATATAAAGAACCTTTTACCACATGAACAACATGAAATTGTAAGAAGTCCACTTTTGACTTAAGAACCAAATATCGACAAAACAAACATTATTAACTTAAATGATTACATAATGTTTATAACATGTAAATAATTGATATAAAAGGAATAATGAACTTGAAAAAGGTTATTAAGCAATTAGAAATTAACTCAAGTTTATTATTCAGGATGTTAAAGAATGATCGAGTCAAGTCGGACCCGCGGTAAGGGATCCTACTCCTCTCTTTCTTTTAAAGTACGCTCTTTTATGTCATTACTTTTAAAGATCATATTTCTTGTTATTGGGATGTTATTTTATATTAATCTTACTGTAATATTTATGTTCATATGATGAGAGAACCTATTCTCTCTCATCAATCCATTTTGGAAATTTTGAGTGGTGCCGTTAGGCTGCCGAATTTTCGTAAGAGATCTAACCTCTCTCTTTTTTAAGTACTCTCCTTTATGTCACTTCTTTTAAGCTTCTATTTGTTTTGTTGGGGGATGTTATTTTATATTCCTCTTTCTGTAAACTTTATGTTAATATGATTAGAGACCCTATTTGATCTCATCAATCCATTTTTGTAAGTTCTAAGTGGCGTCGTTAGGCTGCCGAGTTTTCGTAAGGGATTTTTCATCTCACTTTTATTCCCGTGGGATTTATGCTACATTTGCCACAATTTACTTTGAGTGGTGTATGTACTGCCCATTATTTTACTCATTGTGTATTATAATTTCATTTATGAGTATTTACATCAATTTTGTATTGTCCTTCTTTCACTGGGTGTATGTTTCGAAAGATACCCATGTCGGTAAGGGAACCTTTCACCCTCCTCTTTTTAAAAGACTTCTTTTGTTATGTATTTTAATTCACATAATATTATGCTGGGATATGTTCTTCTATATCATTATTGATTTAAATTTTATTTCCAGGTGATGAGATACCCTTTTTATCTCTCATCAACTCATTTTCTGAATTTTTTAGTGACGCCATTAGGCTGTCAAATTTTTGCAAGGGAACTTCTTAACCTAATTTCGATTTCTTTGGGTTCAACATGTAGTTATTGAATATTTAATCCTTTGGATATGTGTGAATAAACTTTGATTGTTTTACACTTAATATCCACTTATATTGGGTGTATTTATATTATTCACACATAATTATGAGATTGATTTATCTTTAATTTAAGGATACCTTCTTTATAATGGATTTCATCTCATTTTACATTTCTTTTGAGACTTCATTGTTATTATGCACCAATTCACTCTTATATAGTGTGTATACTATCCTTTGAAATATTATATCATGAATCCCTTTATTCTCATGATATTATAAAGTTCGGATTAAATTTTATTCCGCAATTATTTGTATTCAAGAGTCTCTCATTTTGTTAAAAACTCTTTAACAAAAATATCATTTTAAATGTTTTAAAGATTTATTATTCTAAATCTTTATCTTTAATGTCCATGTTTTCAAAATGGTTTTCAGTATTTATTTATATGGACATTAATGTTTTAAAATTATAATTCCAATAAAAGCTTCAAAGTGGTATGTGACACTTTGATTGAAAAATCTCTTTTATATGATTTTTGAAAATGGATTGATTAATTCAATATCTTGGAATTAATTATTTTGATTGAAAATGAAATGTTGTTATTGAAATGTTTATATTTTCAATATTTTATGTGTAATGATGGTACTTGGACATTTTACGGGTGGTTACATGATAAACCATATGACAGGTGGTGCCGTGAATACCAGGATGGGTGGTTACGTTATAACCTCCAATGCATTGGGTATGGAAGTCGGCCGTATGGCTATTCCATTAAGTATGTATGGAAGTTGGACGAATGGTTATTCCATTAAGTGATATGTGGGGAAGTTGACCTTATGGTTATTCCACTAAAGTATGTTTATGTCCCAAGTTACCTTTATATGTTATGTGATCTTTATATGGGTTTTATGGTAATATTTTGGTTACAGAAGGGTAAGTAATGATCATTTATTCAGTGAAGAGTTTTTACTACTTCGAAAAGGTGAAAAGTATTTCTTTGATAAAGTATACATGGTTTACTTGTTGTTTTAAAAAACTAACAGTTTTCATTCTTTGTGTATCCCTTACTGAGCTTTTTATGCTCATCCCATGTTTTTGAAATGTTTTTCATAGGACTTAGCGTGGAATAGGGTCAAGGATGGGATCAAGGGAAAGTTATGCAACCTAAAACATGGAACTGGACATGTTTCTTTTTAAGAGTTTTTTATTTTATGGAAACTTAGTAAAAGTTTCTACTTTGTAATCTTTTGAGATGTAATAGTTATGTCCTAATTCTCTAATACTCTAAACCTGAAAAAATCCTCAATGTGTAATCTTGTAATAACTCAAGATTAAGCAAGGTTTAAGGCTGGGGCCTTATAGTTGGTATCAGAGGTCGGTTTAGATAACTTTAGAGGTTAGGGTATTCTCTAAGCATTAGTGAGAGTACCATAATGGTTAGTATTTAAGAAGGAGTCCATGTTTAGATAAAGTTAATGAGTAATTATATCTTAGTGTTTACCTTCCTCATTAGTACATGATGGTTTTGTTGATATACTCACATTGACATTTTTTTGTTTTTAGTGAATGGATGGATCTAGCAGGCACCAAAGAGACAACAGGTTTGAAGGAAACTGTGGTGGTTCTCTGATTAAGATACTTGATAAAATGGGGGATTCAATGAGGAAACTTGTGGTTGTTCTAAACCAACTACCAAGGAGTCATGATCAACCACTTGAACCTTGGTATGTTCTGTAATGCATCATGTACGAGATGACCAATCAATGTGGAAGTTCGGGTAATAATTATAAAGGTAACCATTAGAGTTTATATGATCCTTACTTTTGAGGTAATTATGGGTTATTATATGTTATGATGGAAAATGAAAGGCATGAGATAAACTTTAGGTTAAAATATGTTATGATTATTTTTGAAGATTTTATCTCGTTTTGGGGAATGTTGTAAGAATTATATAGTTTTGGAAAAAGGACAACATGTAGACCATGTGACAACCCGTCACGTCGGACAAAGCTGCGGGAATCGAACCCACAACCAAAGTGCGACTGGTATTTATCGCCTACCACTGGACTACATGAAGTCCCTGGTTAGTTTGAATGATTCTTTTTAGTTAGATGATTTTATGAATTAAGAGTAAGTTGATTTTGGGTTATCTATGGAAATGTATTAACCTATCATGGAGGATAAGTGATTAGGTTAATTACTTTTCAATACGAGACATTAAGAGCAGCTGATGTTGTTTGGAGATAAATGTTATGATTTAACTTGGAAGAATATGTGACTAAATCCTTCAAATATTTGGGTTTCAATCTTAGTTTGGTTTACTTTGAAGATTTTTATGGACAAATTGTTTATCGAATGGTCCTCGTTGAACTTTGGGTTTTGTTGGACAAATTTTGGAGATTAAGAATATATTTTCTTTTTATAAAGGGTTATCCTTTTCTGGATTATCTGATCTTGTACTAACCTTTTTGGTTTTGGTTTTGGGTAGAGTCTAAATACATGGGAAGTATATTGTTCTCTTTTTTGGATTAGGTGATTCTCTAGAAATTGATTATAGTACTCTTAATGCAAACACATCTTCTTAAATACTCGTCTTTTGGAGAAAATATGAGTTTGATTAAGGAATCTAGTAAAATTTGGAAGTCTACGTGACAAGTAATTATGTTTCATTATGATTTAGTTAGGCTCAAAAATAAATTCCTCAATGAAGAGTAACTTAAAAAAATGTCGTCTGTTAACTTTTCCTACTGGGGAATCGAATACCTTTTAACCCATCACAAGTTTGTGATTTTCTTATGGTTATATTTCTCTAAGACATGTTTACTATCACTCTCCATCAGAATATGAACCTTTGTTTTTTCCTCCATGTACATATTTTCATACTTGGAATCCTAGTATGGGTTAACTCGGGTGACCTCTATACTTATCTTTCTTTATTTTAAAGTTATTGTTTTACTGACTCTTGTTCCGATGTGGGACTTTCGAGGATATTTCCAAGCCCAATTTTAAAATTGCGAGGACGCAATTCCCAAAAGGGGGGAATGATTTAACACCCCAGGTAAACAAAGAATATGACATTTTTTTATTTATCCATATTTGTGAATAAAATATTAATATTACTTTAAAGGGTATGATATGCTCGATGACGTACCCAATACGCAACAACAAGTTTTTTGGGAATCTTACGTTGCACTCTAATAATAAAATAATATTATTTTAAATGGTAGTTAATTCCTAGTCGTTGTAATGGTGGGAATGAACAGAACTAACTACAAAATTATTATATTTGTTTGTAAAATATTTTTACTCTTTACAATAAATGATAGAGGATTAAAAATGCGAATGAATCCAATTTTAAGCGTAGACAGTCTAATATTCTTTAAAAGGTCGATTAACCGGCTTTTGGTGGCGAAACTTTTTTAAATCCACTTTTTGACAATTTTATGTATAAAATTATTCTTTATAATCAGGACATAAAAATTTACTTTGTGTAAATTTTTGGTATTTTTCCGAAAAAGTTCAATTTTTAATGAATAGTGAAAAATGTTGTATTTTAATTCAAAACCTATTTTTGATCTAATTTATTTACATGATTATATTATCTTTTTAATTGGTTTTAAAGTGTAAATAGAATATATTTTTACCATTTAATCCAATAGTGTTCATTGGAATTAATTTCACTTTGAAATTGGACTTAAACTAGTGTCAATCTTTTGATACTTATTGTTTCATAAAAACACGCTATTTGCTCTGACTGCGGGAATTAATTATAAAATTAATTAATGAAACTTCTATGTTATTAATTTGGTAAAATAGACATCATTTTTGAATTCGGAATATCAAATATAGCTTAGGGTGAATTTTTGGTATTTTTCTGAAAATCTCCAATTTTTGATGAATAGTGAAACCACAAAGTGGTGGTTACAAAATTTGATTTTTCGTTTAAATGGGACTTTACCACTTCTGTGATTTGAATTTCAAAAATCCAATATAAATTATTTTAATTGTTAAGTAAAATGTGGTTCAATGGGATGAAAATAATATTTGATGAAAAGTAACTTTTAAGTTTTATTAATCGCGATTAAAGGTAATTAGTGTGATTTAAGGTAAAAATGATATTATAATAAAATGAAAATATATCAAAACTTTTCCTAACCCTATTTGATGAGTTATGGACGACCAAGAAAACCCATGGGACGATTTTTGGTACCCCATGGAGCCACCTGGGTTTGATAATGACATTTATGCCTTTTATTTAAAGTTAAAATAAAAATGTCACAAACATGATTTTTTTTACTAAAACAATTTTTACATGTGGTTATACAATTTATAATTTTGACTATAAATAGTCATTGTAAATATAAAAAGATTTCCTACATCATGATTTTTTTTATAATATTTAGACATTATATATATTAAATAATTTATGACATCATGATGATGCAGCGATTACCTCATTAATAAAGGATTTAAAAAAAATGGAAAGATAATGTAAAATCTAGGACCTAAACATGTAAAAAACCTATTGGATGGGTGTATTTCTAACCCTTATCACCTTATCCTTGAAAAAAATCAATGTGGGACCATTAAATTTAGAAAACCATTTGAAAATAAAGCAACATTTTATACTTTACCAAGAGTGCCCCTCCTCTTCTCTTATAAAAGGCCCCCACCTCTACCACCTTACCCACACCTCTCAAGCCTTTGGTTCGGCCAAAATCTGATCATTTAGTCTCTCCAAATCCCTCTCCTAATCCTAGAAGCCTTAACTTAGGCAGGAAGATCTTCAAAAAACCCATTTGGTTCAAACCAAAGGGAGTTACCCGATTTTAAGGTAACGTCTTCACTTGTGCTCTTTTGTTTTATTTTTCTTCTCCAACCCCCTAAACTCTTTTTATTAATTTCTTTTGTAAAAACTAAAGTATCTTAAATATACTATGATATTTTTATAATAAGTATTCGAGCTACACTTACACACACCTTCATCTAATGGTTAAAGAACATACCGTTTCTATGGATGGCGAATTTCTGCCTCACGAAACGATGATTGTTCAACACTCATATAACACCTTAAAAGGTAGCCATTAAGATGTCACTATGTTTATATATGATATATGATATTTTTATGTTTTACTTAAGCTTATGTATTTTTCATTTGTGGCATTCCTTTATGGTTTCCATTATGGGTATACGCGATATCTTCATTTTAGGAAGTGCGGACTACCGCCCCCTCAAAGTGATTTGATTCGTTAATGCCATATGTGGGATGTATAAAGAATGGATTTAAAGTTATTATATATGATTTTATACTTGAATTATAATATACCTCTATATCAATATTGTTTTCTTTCCATTAAATTATGAGATAGAAATGAAAGTAGCGTTCATGCATATGCACGGCTTACAGTTTCCATGAACGGTGCATTTCATTTCTTATCCTCAAATGTAATGTACTATTATAAGTCCATATAATGGATATATATGATGTATGATACATCTATAGGATGAATATAATTCTGTAATTAAAAATATACACATCTCTCATTTAGTTTTAATTCCATTAATATTACATAGAAATGAAAGTAGCGTTCATGCGTACGTACGGCTTACCGTCTCCATGAACGGTGCATTTAATTTCTTACCTCTAAATGATTATGTAATACTATAAATACATGTATATGCTGGATATATATGATATATATGATATCCAAATCAGGAATGTAATTCTGTATATAATGAACCTTTGACCACATGAACAACATGTAATTGTAAGAAGTGCACTTTTGACTTAAGAACCAAATATCGACAAAACAAACATTATTAACTTAAATGATTACATAATGTTTATAACATGTCAATAATTGATATAAAAGGAATAATGAACATGAAAAAGGTTCTTAAGCAAGTAAAAATTAACTCAAGTTTATTATTCAGGACGTTAAAGAATGATCGAGTCAAGTCGGACCCGAGGTAAGGCATCCTACTCCTCTCTTTCTTTTTAAGTACGATCTTTTATGTCATTCCCTTTAAAGATCATATTTCTTGTTATTGGGATGTTATCTTATATTAATATTACTGTAATTTTTATTATCATATGATGATATACCCTATTCTCTCTCATCAATCCATTTTGGAAATTTTGAGTGGTGCCGTTAGGGTGCCAGATTTTCGTAAGAGATCTAACCTCTCTCTTTTTTTTAAGTACTCTCCTTTATGTCACTTATTTTAAGCTTCTCTTTGTTATGTTGGGGGATGTTATTTTATATTCATATTTCTGTAAACTTTATGTTAATATGATGAGAGACCCTATTTGATCTCATCAATCCATTTTTGTAAGTTCTAAGTGGCGTCGTTAGGCTGCCGAGTTTTCGTAAGGGATTTTTCATCTCACTTTTATTCCCGTGGGATTTATGCTACATTTTCCACAATTTACTTTGAGTGGTGTATGTACTGCCCATTATTTTACTCATTGTGTATTATAATTTCATTTATGAGTATTTACATCAATGCTTTATTGTCCTTCTTTCACTGGGTGTATGTTTCGAAAGATACCCATGTCGGTAAGGGAACCTTTCACCCTCCTCTTTTTAAAAGACTTCTTTTGTTATGTCTTTTAATTCACATAATATTATGTTGGGATATGTTCTTCTATATCCTTATTGATTTAAATTTTATTTACAGGTGATGAGATACCCTTTTTATCTCTCATCAACTCATTTTCTGAATTTTTTAGTGACGCCATTAGGCTGTCAAATTTTTGCAAGGGAACTTCTTAACCTAATTTCGATTTCTTTGGGTTCAACATGTAGTTATTGAATATGTCATCCTTTGGATATTTGTGAATAACCTTTGATTTTTTTACACTTAATATCCACTTATATTGGTTGTATTTATTTTGTCACACATAATTATGAGATTGATTTATCCTTAATTTAAGGATACCTTCTTTATAATGGATTTCATCTCATTTTACATTTCTTTTGAGGCTTCATTGTTTTTATGAACCAATTCACTATTATATGGTGTGTATACTATCCTTTGACATATTATATCATGAATCCCTTTATTCTCATGATATTATAAAGTTCGGATTAAATGTTATTCCGCAATTATTTGTATTCAAGAGTCTCTCATTTTGTTAAAAACACTTTAACAAAAATATCATTTTAAATGTTTTAATGATTTATTATTCTAAATATTTATCTTTAATGTCCATGTTTTCAAAATGGTTTTCAGTATTTATTTATATGGACATTAATGTTTTAAAATTATAATTCCAATAAAATCTTCAAAGTGGTGTGGGACACTTTGATTCAAAAATCTATTTTATATGATTTTTGAAAATGGATTGATTAATTCAATATCTTGGAATTACTTATTTTGATTGAAAATGAAATTTTGTTATTGAAATGTTTATATTTTCAATATTTTATGTGTAATGATGGTTCTTGGACATTTTACGGGTGGTTACTTGATAAACCATATGACGGGTGGTGCTGTGAATACCAGGACAGGTGGTTACATTATAACCTCCAATGCATTGGGTATGGAAGTCGGCCGTATGGCTATTCCATTAAGTATGTATGGAAGTTGGCTGAATGGCTATTCCATTAAGTGATATGTGTGTAAGTCGACCTTATGGTTATTCCACTTAAGTATGTTTATGTCCCAAGTTACCTTTATATGTTATGTGATCTTTATATGGGTTTTATGGTAATCTTTTTGTTACAGAAGGGTAAGTAATGATCTTTTATTCAGTGAAGAGTTTTTACTAATATTAAAAGGTGAAAAGTATTACTTTGATAAAGTATACATGGTTTAGTTGTTGTTTTGAAAAACTAACAGTTTTCATTCTTTGTGTATCCCTTACTGAGCTTTTTATGCTCATCCCAAGTTTTTGAAATGTTTTTCACAGGACTTAACGTGGAATAGGGTCAAGGATGGGATCAAGGGAAAGTCATGCAACCTAAAACATGGAACTGGACATGTTTCTTTTTAAGAGTTTTTTATTTTATGGAAACTTAGTAAAAGTTTCTACTTTTTAATCTTTTGAGATGTAATAGTTATGTCCTAATTCTCTAAAACTCTAAACCTGAGAAGATCCTCAATGTGTAATCTTGTAATAACTCAAGATTAAGGAAGGTTTAAGGCTGGTGCCTTATAAATGTGGGGAGATATTATGGTAGAATTATGATATCATTTCTTTAATTTACTAAAAAATAAAATAATGGAACATTTATTTATTCTTCATCATCTCTTATAGAGTGAATTTATAGTGGATGACTCACATATAATCTATGTATTAAGGGTTTCTGGAAGGATTTATAGAGTATTTTCACAATTTTAACAAAATGTTATCTTAAGGGTGTTGAAGGTAAAACAAACCCACACCCACCTATTCATGCATACTTGATAACCCAAGGAGAGTGAGACGTGTTTACTAGCCATAGTGCCGAGCAGTCTTTTTAGGTACATTATGTTTGGTAATACGTTGTTGAAAATACGTATATTCATCACTTTGATTGAAAATTTTTGATTTTTGAAATAACCAAGGAGAGCTAAAAATATGAAACGAGTAGCAATACCAATATACCTCTACCGTAAAGCATGAATGGGGTATGCTTCATTTGAACAAAATTAGTATATATTATAAATCTACAGTAATACTTTTACGTGACATAAGAAAACACCAAAACAATATCCCTATATTTATATGCAGATTGATGAATCCAAATCCAATGCCACTTCCATCCCATACCATGTGCTATAGAAGGAGGAATGTCTAAATAAATATGAGATACTAATAGATGAAAACACAGAAAAAGTGTTGGAAACATGTGTAAGTATGACCTAATAAATAATTTTTTTCTTTAAATCGATATTACATAACAACGATTACTTATTTTCCTATATTTTCTATATGACATAGTCAGTAGAATCAGCAACACCCAAACCAGATGCCGACATACTTTTCAGTGGCCTTGATGCAACTTGAAAATTACGGCCACGTCAGAGGAGCGGGTTTTGGGGTGACAACCTGAACATTTTTTTGAGAAAAACACAAGAGGAGGATGAAACTGAAGAAATCAAAATGACGAGATAAAGAATAGCTATGATTGAATAAAATATGCAATTGTAGATAGATTTAATGGAAAATATGATGGTGGGGGTGGGGTTAAAGAGAATAAACAACTCAAGAACTGCTAGCTGGTGAAGATCCGACCCCACCCCCACTAGCTTTGAGGTGTGCCATTCCCCTCAAAAATTAATATTAGCTAAGGTAATAAATGATCTAATAACTGTTTCTATGATTTTTGAATTAGATAGACACATATACCTTTCATTTACTAATATTATACTAGGAGAAAATGACTGTGATTTTTATCTATCAACACCCACCCATTTTCTTGTTGCGAGGACTGTGGGGTTCAATATCCAGAATTCTATGCCTCAAAACAGACCACTTCTAATAGGTCATTTCAAAGTGCTGATTAATATATTCCATGAGACGAGTGTTGAGTCAATAAGGTTTCCTTATGTCTTTTCTATTCCATTATGTTTTGAAAATCAAAAACACTCTATCCCAAGGAAAATTTTATTCCCTCTAATATTTATCTTAATAAGGAAATTTTCATTCCCCAAGGAAATTTTCATTCCCCAATGAAATTTTCTCCTTACCTTTGTTTTCATTGTTCATGTTATAGTTTCTCTAAATCAAGCTCATTTTATTTATAAGTGTAAAATTCAGTTTCATATCTAAAAACCTCAGAATCCTATAAATACTTAGATATAGATTATTCTGTTTTCAGGGTCTGAATTAAGGTTCCAAATTCTATGAATTCAGACTCTGAATTCCTCTAAATTTAGATTCCAAATTCCTCTATATTCAGACTCCAAATTCTCTAATTTTCAGATTCTGAATTATCTTAAATTCAAATTCCGAATTCTCTAAAATTCATATTCCAAATTCTCTAAAATTTAGACTCTAAAATCTCTGAATTCAGATTCTAAATTCTCTGAAATTCAGACTCCGAATTACTCTGAATTCAGACTCTGAATTCCTCAGAATTTAGACTCCAAATTACACTGAAATTCAGACTCCGAAGTCTATAGAATTCTGATTCCGAATTCCTTGTAAAATAGGATATGAATATCCATGTAATATAGACTCCAAATTATTATTTTCTTAGACTCCTAAATTTATTTTCCTTAGATTCTGAAAAATGGATTTTCTTAAGTAACCATATTTTTCTTACCCTTGTTATAGTAATGAAATGATTTCATACATTCTGGTTCTAATTAACTATTGTTTGAATGACACGTGTAAAATTCCCTCTGAGATTCAAGGAAAAGTATGAATATTGGAGGAGGAAGCTGACCATTGGAGAAGTGCCTATAAATATGAGCTCATTTGAATGAGATCAAAACTTTTGATGAATCGGTTCATCACTCTAGAGATTTCATGATGCTGAAGTGATTTCTAGAGAGAGAGAGACTCTCATGCTTTGTGTATACTCAACATCTTGTTCAGCTTGATTCGTGCGACTCCGATTGTTGCTGTGTAAAATTGAGGGCTTCTGGGGATATGAAGACAGAGGTGTCGACAACCTTAAAGTTTGAGGACTTCCTTGATAAGGAAGATAGAGGTGCTGACTACCTTGAAGTTCGAGGGCTTGCGGGATATCAAGACAGAATCTGATATTCATATCGAGGGCATACTCTGGTGTGGGTAAGAAAGACTTTCTTGAAAGTATAAATGATGAGACCATTATCCAACGTTGTTGGATACCCTACTCATTGGTTTAAAATATTTCATACTTGTTACTTGTATTGTTTCAACTTTATTTTCCACTGAATTTGGATAAATAAGGAAAGTATAACTATCTTATACTTTCTTGTACTTGTATACACTGATTAGTAAGATTCTATATGCTTTAAGGTAGAATCTTTTTCCTTGTAAACTATTATTAAGATTCATTTCTAGAACCATATTTCTAGAACCTAGCAAGTTTGTAGAACTAAGAGGTCCTCAGAATTTACCTTATTTGACTTTGTTAAACGTTGTTTTCCTCAAGGTTAAAAACGAAAGTTTTATACCATCTTTAAAGGTTCCAAAGGAATTTTAAAAGTATAAAATTCACCCCCATCTTGTATATTTAGCATATACATTCATATTTTGATCCTACAATTGGTATCAGAGAAGGTATCTGAAATACATATATTCACATATAAGTTTTCTTGATCAAGTTTTCATTGTTCTAAATATTTTATACATTCTTAATATTTTATCATTGTTTACGAACATTTATTATTAACAAGTTTCTATGGAATGATATTTTTTTAGATGGAAGGAATGAATGTTGGTTCAATTGAAAATCTTAATCCTATTAGACCACCTATATTAGATGGTAATGATTATGAATATTGGAGAGATCCTATGAAGACTTTTGATATTAATAATGGAGTGTACATCTTCGTTATGCTCACTAGAGATTACAAGATTCTTGATAAAGAAGTCTGAACTTTTACTAATCAAGAAAAGTCAAAATATCAACTAAACTACAAGGTACACAATACTTTTTTGTGCTTCATGACCAGAAATATATATAGTCAGATTTCTTTTTGGGAAGTTTCAAATTGTATTTAGAGGAAATTGGAGGTTACTCATTTTGTTACATCCATGGTTATAGAAACTAGAAGATCCATTCTTAGAGTAGAATATCATGGATTTCTATTTCCTTATGGAGAACCAGTGTACAAGGTACAACAAAAGTTTTTTACTATTTTTAACAGTTTTCAACCTATGGGTGAGAAAGGTTTTGATGACGAGACACTTTTGGACAAGATTATAGATATCATGCCTAATGAGTGAGAATATAAGTGAACTAATATTGATGAGAATAGGAAAGTATCTCAGATTAATCATGATGAGATTTTTGGAACTCTTCTTCAATATGAGACAATAATGAAAAGAGATTCTGATATGAATAAGAAGAAGAACAACAATGGAAGTGTAGACTTTACTACTACTAAAGTCAAGACTCCTGAAATGGTTATAAGATCCTAGTAAAAGAAAGTCACTATTTTATCTGAATCAAGTGAAAGTGAACATTCTAAGAATGAACTATCTAATCTTTCTCAAAGGATGAACATGATAATTAGGAAGAAAAAATTTCGGTATAGATATAAGAAGAAATAAATAAAAGATAAGAAAGACTCTGAAGTCACTTGTTATGAATGAAAAAGAGCAGGTCATATAAGGTCAGATTGTCCTATGCTTAAGAGAAACAATAGAAAGGAAAATAATTCTGATAAGAATAGAAATAAGTATTACAAAGATAAATCTAGGAATGTTTTGAAAGATAATGACACCCGAATTTCCAGTGGTGGAGACTCTTCTGATGAATCCTCAAAATATGAATCATTAGATCAGAAGAATCTTTGTTTACTAGCCAGATTACCCATTTAAAATCATTGTCTAATGGCTAAGTAAAATAAAGATAGTACCAACAAAAATACTTGGTACATGGATAGTGGATGTTCCTGGACATGACTAGTAACAAAAACTTCTTTGAAAATATTATGAATATGAATGGAGGAAAAGATACTTTCAGAGATAATGCTAAGGGAGAAATGATTGGTATAGGTAAAATTGTTCTTCTTGGAAAAACTTTGATTTCTAATGTTTTATTTGTTAAGGGTCTTAATCACATCATTATTAGTATAATTCAATTATGTGATGAAGGTTACCTTATGAATTTTAGGAATGATAATTGATTAGTACAAAATTACAAGGAAGATTTTATTATTTCATCCCATTGGAAAGATAATGTATACACACTAAACACAGAAGACCTTAGGAGTCAAGACATACCATGCCTTAGTGTAATGGAAGATCATTCTTGGTTATTACATTGAAGGTTAGGACACTGTAACCTTAGGAACCTATGAAAACTCTCTAAGAAAAGACTTGTTAAGGATCTATCAGATCTTAGATTTGATTCTTAAAAAGTTTGTGATCCTTGCCAATATGGAAAGAAACATAAATCAAGTTTTAAATAAGTCAGTGAATTCTCAACTACGGATGCATTACAGTTAGTGCATATGGATCCTTTTGGTCCAACACAAACTGGAAGCATTGGAGGAAAATATTATGTATTTTTCTTAGTTGACCATTACACTAGACTTTCCTGGGTCTATTTTCTAGCAAAGAACTCTAAAGATATTTCTTATTTAAATTTTTTTAGAGCCCAAGTTAAAAATGTGAAAAATAATCCATTAATAACTATTCATAGGGATCTCAAAGGAGAATTTCAAAATTATGATTTTGAAAATTTTTTTGTAGTAAAAAAGGAATTACTCATAACTTCTCAGCACCAAGAACTTCTAAAAAATGGTGTTATTGAAATAAGAAACTGAATTCTTCAATAAATAACAAGAACCATGTTGAGGGTATATTCGATAGCTAAACACTTTTGGGCTGAAGCACTATGTACAGCTTGTTATTCTATAAATCGAGTTTGAATTAGACATTTTCTTAATAAAACCCCTTATGTGTTATGGAATGATATAAAACCTAGACTTTCCCACATCAAGGTATTTAGATACAAAGTATTCATTCTGAATACTAAAGATATTCTACATAAATTCGTACCCAAATTTGATGAAGGAATTTTCTTAGGTTACTCCACAACTTCTAAGGCTTATAGAGTTTTCAATAAAAACACTTGTACTGTTGAAGAAACAGTACATGTTAAATTTGATGAAACCAATCCCTTTGTTTTTAAACACTTTAATGCTACATCTACAGATGTGTTTTTAAAAACTTATTATCAACCCTTGATATAAGATCATTATGATAAGGAAAATGTACAAGAAAATAATTCTGAAGCATTTACCCCAGAAGATTTCCTACCATATGTTGATAAACAAGTTTTACAAAACCCAAATTAGTTGTTTCTTAAGAATAATCCTAGTAATAGTATAATTGTTGATGTAAATCAACCTGTAAGGACTAGAAGTTCCTTAAAAAATGAACTATAACATCTAGCATTCCTTTCTCAATTAGAACCGAAAAGCACTGATGAATCTTTAGGTGATGATGATTGGGTAAAATCCATGCAAGATGAGCTAAATGAATACGAAAGGAATAATGTATGGACCTTGGTTGAAAGACCTAAGGAAACTTCTATTATTGGAGTTAAATGGGTCTTCAGAAATAAGTGTGATGAAAATTGAATCACAAAAAGAAATAAAGATATATTAGTTTCTAAGTATTATAATCAACCAGAAGATATAGACTATGAAGAAACCTATGTTCCAGTAGCTAGACTTGAATCTATTCATATTTTACTTGCCTTTGCAGCATTATTTAACTTCAAACTTTTTCAAATGGATGTTAAATGTTCTTTCCTTAATGGATATGTTCAAGAGGAATTTTTTGTTGAACAACCACCTCGTTTTGAAGAAACAAAACATCCTGAATGTGTTTTCAAACTTACCGAAGATTTATATGGACTTAAACAATCCCCTAGAGACTAGTATGATACACTTATAGGATTTTTGTTACCAAAAAATTATGTCAAAGAAATGCTAATCCAACCCTTTTTATAAAGAAAGATAAGGAAAATGTTTTTATTGTTAAAATATATGTTTATGACATTATATTTGGTTCAACTCAGCAATCTTTAACTGATTCATTTGTCAATCAAATGTAATCTTAGTTTGAAATGAGTATGATGGGCGAGTTAACATTTTTCCTTGGTTTTCAAATTTCTCAAAAACCAGAAGGAATTTATATATCCCAACATAATTATATTAAATATCTTCTTAAAAATTATGGATATGAAAACACTAATAGTATAAGTACTCTCATTGGTACCTCAAATTCACTTGATCTTGATGAAGCTGGGAAACCAGTTGATCAAAAATCTTTTAGATGTTTGATAGAAAGTCTAATTTAATTGATATCTAGTCATCCAGACTTAATATTTTCAGTATTCTTATGTGGAAGATATCAATCCAATCCTAAGTAATCTCATTTAAAGGCAGTGAAAATGATTTTTCTCTACTTATAGAGAACCATGGATTTTGGACTCTATTATACTTTGGAAATAATTTTTTTCAATAAGTTTTTCGAATGCTGACTTTGGTGGATGTAGAATGAATAGGAATGATAAATCTAAAACTTTTCATTTCTTATGAGATTAATTAGTTTCTTAGTCATGAAAAAAGCAACACTTAGTAGTACTTTCCACTGCTGAAGCTAAATATGTAGCATCTTGAAGTTGTTGTGATCATGTTTTGTGGATGCAACACACACTGACAAACTATGGTATGAGTTTTACCAAAACACAAATATTATGTGATAATACTAGTGCCATTGCCTTATGTAAAAACCCGACACATCACTCTCATGAAAAACACATAGACATTAGGCATCAATTTCTTAGGGATCACACACAAAAAGTATATTTCATGATTTAATTTATTGGAACACAATATCAACTTGATGATATTTTCATGAAATCATGATCTTTCTATAGATTTTAATATATTAAACAGAAGTTAGGAATGATAACCATAAGGTAATCCTCCATATTAACTTATTGTTTAAATCCATCTCTTTACAGTATGATAATAATTTTCATAGGGGGATTATATTTTCCTATTAGTCTAAATTTTATCTTAATCTAAATTTTTCATAGTTCAAATTTTTCGTAGTCAAGATTTTTTATAGTCTAAATTATTTGTAATCTAAATTTTATTGTACTCTAAATTTTTCATAATGTAATTTTTTTTGTAATATAAATTTTTCGTAATCTAATTTTTTCATTATATAATGTTTTTGTAATATAAATTTTTCATAGTTATAATTCATTGTAGTCATTTTATAAAATCTGAAGTTCTTCAAGAAGAATTTTCCTCACTACGAATAATTTTCCCTAAGTAATCTGAAAGGTATGATTCCTTTACTAATTATTCATAATCATCTTTTTACTTGATGTTATTTTATTTTTGTTTTAATTTTCTCATATTCACTTTTACATAAATTCGAATGTTCATCTTAAAAACCTCAAAAGATAAGAACTTATCAAAATCATTCTTCAGTTGTAATCTCAATCGTCAGATTTGATCATAAGTTTTTTCAACTGTTGGATCAACCAAAGAAGTTGGACCATCACCTTAATTGCCTACATAAAGATCCCACAATGGTTTTCCCACATGGGGTTTTCAATATTTCTCATGCTGAAGCTCTGCCTCTATACTTAAGGTCATTCTGAATCTCCAAACATTCCCTAGTTCTGAATGTCTGCTGAAGCTTCTCCTCAAAAATATTTTTCAACTGTTAAGAAAATCTATGAATGGAAGATATACCAATAAAGGATAGTTGATACAAAATTCTTCGACAAATATGATTCTATCATATCTAAGAATTTTATGTTGAATAGCTAGGAGAGCCTTTGTGTTTCACAGCCAAAGGTATAGGATCCGGCGTATCTGGAATTTTTGATTGAGTTCTATGAGACAAAAAGTTTCTTGAAGGAAGAAGGCAGAGACAAGTTCTATTTCAAGTGTTATGGAAAGACCTACTCTCTTTCTTTCAGTAAGAAAACAACTCTGATTGGAATTCCTTTTGAAGGAGAAGCAGAATTTTGTACCCCCAAATTACCTGATGTATCAGGATCTTTTGATAATGAAAAGGCTATAGAGTGTCTTGGCATGAGTGGAGTGAAGACTCGAAATAATTTTCATATGTCTATGAACTTACATATTCTTGAATTGTGGGTTCAAGGCTTTATAATTCCATGGAAATGGGGTAAGGATACTTTGAATAAGAGTGATATCTATATATTGGATTTCTTGGTGAACCTCAGGAAGATAAACATTGTTAAATATATCTTGGTGATGATTGAGAATATCAAAAATGGAAATATGAAATCTCAAATCATTATGTATCCTACCATTCTCCCAAATATTATAGTTCTTTGTTTAGAATCTTTCAAAATTCCATGTAGTTCCAAGCCGAGAAATTACAAGGTAATGTTATTGAGTGATGATACCTTAAGAAGGATGAAGGATGGATTCTCAAATGAATCTCGATAATTTTTATGATCTATCTGAAGAAGAAGTAGAAGCTTTGTCAAAGAAGCTAGAAGTGGCTGAAACCTCAAAGAAAGGTGGAAGGAAGAGAAATTCTAAGGAACCAGAAGAGAAAAGAAAACCCCTATGGCTAATGAAACTCAATCAGCACCATTCAGGCCAAAGAATCAAAAATCTTATCCAGATGAAGTAGTGGATATGTGGAGAGAGGATAAGAAAAATAGGAAGGAAGGGGAGCGTAAGTTTGGATTAGACCTTGATGAGGCGAAATCCTTAAAACTAAAGGTTGCTGAAGAGCTTGAGAAGCAACATAAAGAGAAGAAGCAAAAGAAGAAGATGTTTGAGGGTGAGATTGTACAATCTCTTCTCAAAGACACTAAGAAAGCATCTGAACAAATCCCAGGGCCATAATATTTTTTTCTATAATCCCATCCTATGACTTCAGGAAATAAAGTGGTGATTCCGCAATCACATCATGAAGAAGAAATAGTTGAAGAAGAAGAAGTGGAAGAAGAAGGATAAGAAGAAGTCATGGGTGATTCTGAGGATGTGATAAGGAAAGTAGAGTATTTTCATGAGAAGGAATGTCTTTATGAGAAATTATCAATCCGAACTTCTGAAGCTGAGTCTTCAAAACTTGCTACTTCAGGAAAAGATGAGGAGGGTGAGGAAGAAGTGAATACATTGTATGCAGAGGAAAGTATCAATAATGATTTTATCCAGCCAGAGGATGTTGAGGCAGGAGCCGAGAAAGAAGAAGTATATGAAGATAATATTGTTCAGCTATCAAGTAGTGAACATTAATCTCCCAAAGTTCAAGACATCATTCAGAGAGCTGATAAGGGAAAGCAGGTGGCAGTAGATACACCTAGTAAATCTGTGGTGAATAAGAAAGATGTTGGTGCTTTATCAAAGAGGAAACATGAAGACATTGAAAAATAATCCTCATCAACTAAACACTCAGATTCAGAATCCTCTTCCCTTGGACATGATTTTGTTGTTAAATCATTGAAAAATCTGGTTTGTACTATTCCCTTATTCCTAATCATAATATCAAGATTCCAGATGCTTAACCATACGATTAGTCATAAGTCAGATTCAGTTTCCACGGTTATGGAAAAATGTGTCGGACTAGAGGAATATTTCAAAACCATACTCTTTCGTTATGAGGCTCATAAAATATCTTGCAAGAAGATTATAATCTGGTCAAATAAGACAATTGATGATATGATAATCTTTGATGAATTTCATGATAATGTCAAGGATTCTTTTGACATCGAAGATGGAAAGATCAAGGATCTTACAAATTGTTTTGAGGAAAAGTTAATCCTAGAAAAGAAAACTCAGAAGTAGGAAGTTAAGGTTCTAAATGGAAAGCTTAATTTTGTGGCCATGAATTGGAAGAGGGAAATGGATCTCAGAAATGAGATTGAAGGGAAGATTGTTAAGCAAGATGAAGTGTTGAAAGCTCAAGCAGAATGTCTTAAGGCCCAGGAAGAAAAAATTAAAGCCTTAGGGCAGAAAAGTGAATAACATGATTAGTTTTTTAGGCGTACCAAAGAGGATCACAAGGAGCTCAAGATGCTAAAAACCATTGTGAAGAAGCTGATGCCGAAGGAGAAAGAAGGATCATTTATTTCCATTACGATCTTTTTTTTTGTACTTTTACTTTTACAAATTCTTTAAACATTAATGAAATGGTGGTTGTTCTTTATATATTTTTTTGGTTTTTTAGTACTAATTTTTTAGTTACCAATTCTTTTTCTATTCCCTTTATTCCTTTTTGAAAATCACAAAGGGTGAAAAAGAAATGATAAAAAGAATACAAAGTAATGAAGAAATTTCCCTAATAAAGGGGGAGTTCATCTAAAGGAAAGTTCATATCAATGAAGATTTTTGTATGAAAGATAATGAAAAATATCATTCAAGAAATCAAAAATATGATCCTTAGTGTTTCTAAAGCCTAAGGGGGGGGGGTAGTCGTATTCCCTATGATCCATATGTAAAAGGAGATAATTTTTTATTTTAAAGTACAAAAAAAATCTATGTCCTCAGATTCTATTTAGTAAGGATGTCTGTGCTTTCTAAAAAGAGGGAAATTGTTGAGTCAATAAGGTTTCCTTATGAATTTTACATTCTTTTATGTTTTGAAAATCACACTTTATCCCAATGAAAATTTTATCCCCTCTAAGATTTATCTTAATAATAAAATTTTCCTCCCCCAAGAAAATTTTCTCCTTACCTTTGTTTAATTGTTCATGTTATAGTTTCTCTAAATCTACCTCATTTTATTTCTAACTGTAAAATTAGGTTTCATATCTAAAAACCTCGGAATCCTATAAATACATAGATATAGAGTATTCTATTTTCAGGTTCTAACATCAGGTTCTGAATTCTCTGAATTCAGACTCCAAATGTAATGTCCCGGTTCTGAAAGCCGCCCAGAGGCTCCCCATACCCTAGTTGGTCACATGGCCTCAAGCACATTTCCCCAAACGCCAGAGGCTTCCAACTAGTAGTGAGTGCCTTGGGTGTGATAGTGGGGAAACTATGCCCCCACTAGTAGTGTAATACATCAGAAGTAAAACATATAACAATAGGGGAAGCAGAAATAGTACTATAACAATAGTAAATAGTAGAAGACTAGAAGCAAAAACAAATGGAGCACATTTATAAAATGATGCATGATACATATGTCTAGGAAAATAGCCAAACAAGTCACAATGCTAAATACAATACTAATCCAGAGAACAAAAGAAAAACAAGTGAACAAATCCTCAGCATCGCATGCCATAGCTTGGTACCATGATCTCCAGCTCCAAAGCAGTCAAGTACTTGAAGTAGAAGGGGACTTAACCTTATATATACATGTAACAACATAATCCATTTCGGCCCAAAAGAATGGCCCAAACTGGGTGTGAGACTAAATACTAGTAGGAAACCACCACTAGATCTATGCCTAACAGTCAGTGAATATATGGCAGGTAATAAGTAAAGAAAGCAGTGAACAAGGAAGTACTCCGTCGAAAATAATCCAAAGCTTCAATTGCATTCAATTCCACATATCAAGTAAGCAGCTAAAAAAGCATGTAACCCTCTGAGAATTACTCTCAGCCTAACCCCTCTGGTTCAACCAAAACAATAGAAGCAATCATATAACAAAACAGGTAACCCTCTGGGAAGTACTCACAGCCTATCCCCTATGGTCCTACCTATCAACAAAAGACACCCTATGGATAGTACACTTAATCTAACCCCTCTGGTTCAGCTTATGTATATACTCTCTAAGGAAGCACCCACCGTCAATTCCTTCTATAGTCTTGTATCTATAACTAAAGATGCTCTGGGGAAGCACTTACGTCACTTTCCCCCTATGGCTCGCATCGAGGAACTACAGACACTCTGAGGTAACACTTATGTCAATTCCCCTTGTGGTCTCACATCGTAAGAATAAAAGACACTCTATAGAATCTCATACGTCAATTCTACCTATTGTCTATACACCAGGTTCTCATGGCCCTATGTAAGTCAAGAAAGTACAGTGAAGTGTATCATCCAGGGTAAACCTCAAGAACTACTTGGCTAATAGTCTACAAAATAACAACATGGCAGCTAATAAAACCACTCAATCCAACAATACTAGGCATGGGAAACCAAAAAGGCAGCCTAACAGGCTAAGAAAGACCAAACGGTGATAAAAAACATGCATGAGAAAACACTTCAAAAGCATAGAAATTAACCCTATTCTCATTCAATTAACCTCTCTTCAAGCATAAAAGCATGGAAGGCATTCAAAAGGGCTAAAAAAATAACACGCAATACCCCGTTCAAGGGTATTGGGAAATTTTTCACATATAACACAAAGAATTTCAACAGAAAGGAAAAAACACACCTATATCGGTGTTGTAGGATTGATATAAGTGAACCTCAAGCCTTGAATCACCCAAGAACATCGTAGATCTACAAAAAAAATAAAAACGCTCATCTAAGGATAACTCTTAAAACAGGAGGAATCAGGAAATGAAGCTATAGAATAGGGAAGATATTACTGAGGTGATCCCAACGCAATTGAGAATGGTCGATTCTGATAACAGACACTCAATCGGTGGCTCAGAGGAAGATTGCGGTCGTACGAGTTCTCTTAGACGAACTAGGTCGAGAAGAAGATGGTTCTGTCCGTCAGACACGACCCCAGTATGTTTAATGTAAAAAAAGAAAATACACGACATTTACATTAGAAGTACATGACATGTATTTACCTTCATCATCCCCTGCATTCGGCAGTCTCCAGGTCACCACACACAACCGTATGCATGACCGCTACACGGCTAACACCCGGAAACCCGTGGTAACTGAGTACATGGAGTGTACTCATAAAGTACATGATGTGTACTTAAGTAAATTTCCAGAAACTCATATTTTTCTTCCATAGCACAAGAAAAAGGAAAACATACTTGAAAATAAGATCTGGGTTCTTATAAACTTCCCCCCTTAAAAAAATTCATCCCCAAATTTCCCTAGCAAGGAGGCATAGATGAAGAAGCCTCAAACAGCTCCAACCACTATGATCGTACATCGGCCTCCCTCTCCCAGGTCTCATCCTATTCTCACCCATGATACCATAACACTCCTACAAGAGGAACATACTGGCCACAGAGAACCTTCGTACTGTGGTCAACAATCCAGATAGGATGCTCCTCGAACGAGGAATCCACCTCTAACACAACCTCCTCAGGTTTAAAAGCATGAGATGGGTCTGAGAAGTAATTTCAGAACTGAGAAATGTGGAAAAAGTCATGCATAGCCCAGTACCTCTGAGGTAACTACGACCGATAGGCAACCAGATAAACTATCTCCAAAACCTCATACGGCACGACGCACCTCGGAGAAAGCTTACCCTATATCCTAATTCTCTTGTGCCCCAACCTCGGCGTGACACGTAGAGAAACCTGATTCCCTACCTCGAACTATAGAGGTCATCTCCACTGATCAGCACAATACTTCTCTCAAGACTGTGCAGTATCCCTCCTCTTCTTAATCAACTCTATCTACTCAGTGGTCTCCGGGACAATTCGAGGTCCCATTATAGCTCCCTCTCCTACCTCTAGACTACATAAGGGTGATCAACATGGCCTATTGTAAAAAGCCTCATATGGTGGCATCTGAATAGTTACATGAAAACTATTGTTGTAGGAAAACTCCACAAGAGGAATGTGCTTCTCCCATGAACCTCCAAAATTCAGGATGCATGCTCGGAGAATGTCCTCAAGAACCTAAATCGTATGCTCAGACTGGCCATCTGTCTGATGGTGGTAAGCTGTACTCAGAAGTACCTATGTACCCAAGGTCTTCTGCAATCCCTGCCAGACCCGAGAAGTAAATCGGGCATCCCTATCTAAATCAATGGAGTGTAGAACTCCATGTAGACGTACTATCTCGCAGATGTATAGCTGTCCCAGATCATCAACACTAAATCTCTCCTTGATTGGAAATAAGTGAGAAACCTTCATGAGTCGGTCAATGAAAACCCATACAAAATCATTCCATCGAGGCGACCTCGGAAGGCCTGTCAAAAAATCCATCGTGACATCATTCCACTTCAACTCGGGAATGGGTAACTGCTGCAAAAGCCTTAATGGTCCCTGATGCTCCGCCTTCACCCACTGACGTTGGAACACCTCATGATGAATCCAAAAATATCTCTCTTCATATTTGGCCCCCAATACTTATGGTGTAGATCATGATACATCTTGGTGACACAAGGATGAACTGCCCAAACTGAGGAATGCAAGTCCCGCATCAGCTCCTCGTGTATGTTTGCTGACACCCATACACACCCATGAAAATGCAAGATCTCATCCTAACATATGGTCCATCAAGGAATAGAGTCCCCTCCTGAAACACATTCCCATATGACTAGGCCTTATTAATTTGATAGTTGCCTCATTCGCACTCGATCAAGAAGAGAAGAGGTAACAACTACAGAAGAAATAAAAGTCTACCCTGTCTGCCATGCAACTCCAAATGCATCTCATAGAACAGATTCATGAGCTTCCACTCACTGTTGAATTCCTAAACTGCCTATATCTGAGTCCTCCTGCTTAGTGCATCAACCACAGTGTTGCCTTTCCTAGGCATTTAGGCAAGCTCAAAGTCAAAAGACTGAAGGTACTCAACCCACCTTCGCTGTCTGAAATTCAAGTCACGTTGAGTGAAGAAATACATGAGACTTTTGTTGTTGGTGAAAACCAAAAAATTCTCTCCCAACAGGTAGTGTCTCCAACAACATAAGGCATGAACAACTACATCCAACTTGAGATCGTGTGTCAGGTAATTCCTCTCATTTGGACTCAACTACCGAGACTCATATGCTACAACTCCTTCTACCTGCAGAAGCACAACTCCTAGCCCAATACCTAAAGCATCACAATAAACCATGTAGCTCTTGAATGAATCTAATAATACTAGTATCAGTTCTGATTTAAACCTCCTTTTTAGCTCCAGAAAGGCTGACTCACAAGAATTTGACCACAAGAACTTGTCACCCTTCTTAGTCAGGCCCGTCAGTGGCACTTCTAAGCATGAAAAGTCTTATATGAAGTGACTAGTATCCATCCATCCCTATAAAACTTCATACCTCAGATAAGTGTTTTTGGATATTCCCATGAAATTATAGCTCTCACTTTCTCTAGGTCTACTGATACTCCTATCTCAGAGATAAAATGACTCAAAAAGTGAATCCAGTCCATCCAAAAGTGTCATTTTGAGAGCCTAGCAAATAACTGATGCTCTCTCAGTGTACTCAAAATGATCTCAAGATGTGTATCATGGATGTGTCGAGTGTGAGAGTACACCAATATATTGTCCACAAAAACCACCATGAAAGAATCCATGTATGGATGGAACACTCGGTTCATCACTTCCATGGTGCATTCGTGAGACCGAACGACATAACTACATAATCGTATAGACCATACCTACTCTGAAATGTTGTAAGAGGTACATCTAATAGCCTAACATGAAACTGATGATAACCAAATTGTAAGTCAATCTTTGAGAACACCCAGACTCCTCGAAGCTAGTCAAAGATATCATCAATCCTAGGAAAGGGATATCAGATCATGACCCTTAACTGGTTCAACTTCCGATAATCCACACAAAGATGGAGGGTACCGTCTTCCTTCTTCGCAAACAGGACATGTGAACCCCAAGGAAAAGTGTTGGGTCAGATAAAACCCTTTACCTGTAACTCCTCTAACTACTTATTGAGCTCCATTAAATCTAGTGTAGCCATCCTGTAAGGAGGAATGGACACCGGTTCCATTCCTGGAACAACCTCAATAGAAAAGTCTACCTATTGCTCTGGAGGAAAACCAGAAAAGTCCTCTGTGAAGACATCCCTAAAATGATCCACCATAGGGGGAATGTCCATCTGAGAATTCACCTAGTCAGCTGGATATAAACTAGAAATATGGGTTGTAACTCCTCCCAACCCATGATGCTTTGGTCCCTCTCTACTTGCCTAGAAATTCCATTCTCCCTTATGAGGAAATGTTCCTCCTTATGGTGATGTGAATCTCACTCTACGATGATAACAGTCGACGACTGCATGAAAAGGAACTAACCATTCTATTCCGAGAATGACATCATAGCCCGTCATCTCAAGTACATAAAGGTCCCATAAGAAGTGACACCCACCAACCTTAAGAGGGCACTCCTTTCACTGCTATACACTAACCATTCTAGTTCCCAACGGAGTGTCTGGCATCAAGATGTCGGCAAAATAAAAGATACATATTCCAAGGCTCTCCAAAACAACAAAAAAAAATAAATCTATGGGAAGCCCCTGTATCAAAAAGAGCAGAAGCTAAAACCGAGGCAACTAGGATCGTACCTCGAACTGTAGAGGGTCCGGGATCCTGCTCCTATTGGGTCTGCTCCACTGAAAATTTTGGACCTACATTGCGGCCCTATGACCCTGCATGACCACTCTGAGCTGATCTACCCTACTTTCACTGAAAGCCTGACGATTGACTACCACGGCCAGGGCCTCCACCATGTTTAGAATGGCTGGAAGAACTCCAGTTCCTAGAATGGTGAGAAACTGGTGGTGCTTCTCCTATACAAGGATTCATAGAAAAACCCTGGTCACCAGCTGCTGGTGAGAAAGACTGACAGAAACGCTGAAGATGACCCATCTTGCCGCAAGATCGGCACTCCACTGGGTCTCTTGGGAAACATGGCCTCATATGCTTGCTCTTACCACACTATTAGCACACCACTTGTCTACCATAAGAATTGTCATTCCTCCTTGGATCACCTCGCGAAGACCCCCTACAGTGCTTCCTACTGTCATTAGGAGGGATACTGACTCCAGATGTCAAACCGCCCTGGCTCAAAACTCCAGAATACCTCATATTATGATCTATGATTAGTGGCTGGTTGATGATAGAAGTGATGGAATTTAACCTAAAGATGATCACCTGCGATCAGATGTCGTGCCTCAGACCATCCTCAAAATTCCCTGATAGGAATAACTCATCACCTCCTGGGATATACGTGAAGTGCTACAGCTCTGTGAAGCGAGAAGAATACTCCATAACCGAAAGAGTACCTTGATCCAGACTCATGAACTCTCAGGCTCGATCGGCCCTCAAAGCCTCTGGGTAAGCCTAGTAAAAAAAATCATGCTGGAAGTCATCCCAAGCCATTACTTGCTGGAATCCCTCATATGAGATCACATCCCAACATCTCTTGGTGTAATCCTGAAGCATGTATGTAGAAATCCTGACCCTCCTCTCTGGAGGCATCTCCAGATGCTTGAAGATGGAAAGCATGGATTCTAACCATGACTCTACAGCCTGAGGTCCTCCTTCCCCTATGAAGGTGGGAGGATGTTGCAGCTGGAAAACCCGTGTCAACTCTTCCATAGAAGGGGAATGATGTGGAAGTCCTCGAAAGTTCTCCATGAACCACATAAAGACCTCTCGTAACAATACGTCAGCACCAATGTTTGGAATGATGGCTGGTGCCCAGACTGGCACAACTGGAGGATCTACAGGTAGTCCTTGATCAGTCATGTCCGGTGTCTGACTGTTTCCCTGTAACTGGCGTACAATCGGAGGAAGTCTCAGTGGCATAACTCTGTAAGGTCAAGCGCTCACATTAGATCAACATGTTGAAGGACTGAAAACTAGAAGATTATGAAGGGAACAAGAGAAATAAAGAATTCATGTTTTACAAAACATGGATACATGACATGTATACTTAACTACACGATGTGTTCCCTTATGCCTTCACATGGGCGTGTACTTCTGCCAACCCAGGTCATGTAACACCCCATACACATGGCGTGTTTTCCTTATACATGGCGTGTACTTAAATCCTATTCCCCTACCTGAGTTCTCTTACACGGCTAGGCAACACGGTTCTCCTAGAACAAGACTTCATGGCGTGTTAGTGCCAGACACGGCGTGTAATAGATGAGCTTCACCGACCCTTGTTATTAGTGATATAACTAGATACACAACTCACACTACATGGTGTGTTCCAGATGGAAACAGTGTGTAATAGGAAGATTTCTATGACCCGTGTTGTTAGTGACAAGACCGGATACACGGTTCTTCAACACAACGTGTACATACTGTACACGACGTGTCCTATCAAAGATTCCAAACCCCGTGTCTCTACCCACACATTCTAGGACACGGTTAGAGACTACACGACGTATAAAAAGTGTACATGGCATGTACTTAAGAAAAAAAATTTCTTCCCGAACATAAGAACACATGGCATGTATTCAACATTACATGACATGTATTCTAGGTTTTTCCAGACAGTAATCCTCATAAACTACTTCTAAACCCATAGAAAAACTTAAAGGAAGCTTTAAGGTTCCAAATTCTAATCCATGAGGGCCCATACTCCCCATGAATCAATGGTTCGCATCTTATACATGTTATAAACTTGCATAATAGATCAATGATCCACAAAATTCCAATCCATGAGGGCCCATAACACCTCAAGAACCAAAGTTTGGTGTCTATTCAAACAAAATTTACACAACCAAAATCCTATCAAACAGTAGGTATTTTTATCAAGTCATCCATTACAACAACTTGAATATCTATCAAAACCCCTATCACAACAACATGAAATCACTAATTCACCCTAAATGGCATGGTAAGAATGCATGACATGTGATCCCTAGAAAGTGACTATATGATGCATGAGATGGCTTACCCGCATCTCGTTAGGTTGTAATAGAAATAGAACCTCAATAACATCAACAATAACAACAAAAAACATGCGAATCACTCAAGGTGAAATCAAATAAATTGTAAGAATTAAAAAACCAAAAAACATGCAATTAATGAGGTAGATTGGATTTTCACTGTACGCGAGTTAGCTACTCCCGGGAACAACTTATTACCAAGTACCAATTCTTTCATATCCCTATCTATATGCTCTAAATTGTAAGTCAAGAGAAAATAATCCCTCTGATACCACTTTGTAACGTCCCGGTTCTGGAAGCCTCCTAGAGGCACCCCCTTCCCGGTTGGTCACATGGACTCAAGCGCATTTCCCCGAATGTCAGAGGCTTCCGACTAGCAGCGAGGGCCTTGGGTGTGATAGTGGGGAAACTAGGCCCTCAATGGTAGAGTAGCATAGTGGAAGTAAAACATATAGAAATAGAGGTAGCAGAAATAGTACCATAACAAAAGTAAATAGCGGAAGACTAGAAGTAATAACAACTGGAGCACATATATAAAATGATGCATGATACATATGTCTAGGAAAATAGCCAAACAAGTCACATTGTTGAATGAAGTACTAATACAAATCACAAAATAAAAACAAGTGAAAATCTCCTCAGCATCGAAATCCATAGCTTCGTCCCATGATATCTATCTCCAAAGAAGTCAAGTACCTGAAGTAGAAGGGCACTTGCTCTTATCTATACCTGCAACAATATAATCTGTTTGGACCCAAAATCTTGTCCCAAATAGGGTGTGAGACTAAATATTAGTTGGAAACCAGCAAAATATCTGTACCTAATAGTTAGTGAATATATGGTAGGTAATAAGTAAAGAAATTAGTAAACAAGGAAGTACTTAGTAATAAACAATCCACAATTTCAATTGCATTCAATTCCACATATCATGTAAGAAACTAAACAAAGCAGGTAACCCTCTGGGAAGTAATCTTAGCCTAACCCCTTTAGTTTAACCAAAAGAACACAAGAAAGTATATAACACAATAGGTAACCCTCTGGGAAATACTCACATCCAATCCCCTCTGGTCCTACCTAGCAACACAAGCAACCCTCTGGGCAGTACACTCAGTCTAACCCATCTGGTTCTGCTAAAGCATAGACACTCTGAAGAAGCACTCACCGTCAATTTATCCTATAGTGTCGTATCGGTAACTAAAGGCGCTCTATGGAAGCACTTACGTCACATTCCACCTGTGGCCCACGTCGAGGAACTACTGACACTCTAAGGAAGCACTTATGTCAATTCCCCCAGTAGTCTCACATCGTAAGTAGAAAAGACACTCTGGAGAAGCCCTTATGTCCATTATCCCTATGGTCTATACACCAGGTTATCCCAGCCATGTGTAAGTCAAGAAATTACAACGAAGCATATCGGCCAAAGTAAACCTCAAGAACAACTTGGATAATAGTCTACAACATAACAGCATGAAAGATAACAAAACCACTCCATCCTACAATACTAGGCATGGAAAACCAAAAATGAATCCAAACAGGATAAGCAAGACCAAACGGTCATAAAAAAATGCATGTTAAAACACTTCCAAAGCATAGAAATTAACTCTATTCTCATTCAATTAACCACTATTCAAGTATACAAGCATGACAGACCATCAACAGGGCTAAAATAGTAACACACAATACCCCGTTCAAGGTTATTGGGCACTTTTGCACATATAACTCAAATAATTTCAATGTAAAGGCACAAAAAACCTACCTCATTGTTTTAGGATTGATATAAGTGAACCTCAAGCCTTGAATCTCCCAAGAACACCGTAGATATACAAAAATGCTCAAAACTCTCAATCGAAGATAACTCTTGAAAGGGGAAGAATCATGAAACGAAACTCTAGAAGAAGGAAGAGCTTACTGTGGTTATCCCAACGCAATTGATGACCGTAGATTTGGATAAAAGATGCTCGATCGGGGTCTCGGAGGTAGATCGCAGACATACAGGTTCTCTCAGATGAACTAGGTTGAGAAGTAGACGGTTCTATCCATCTGACACAACCCTGATATGTTTAATGAGAAAAGAAAAATACATGGTGTGTACATTATAAGTACACAAAATGTACTTTACTTCACCGTCCCCTACATTAGGCGGTCTCCAGGTCACCACACAGTCGTATGCATAGACGCTACACATCCAATACCCGACAACCCACAATAACTGAGTAGATGGCGTGTAGTCATAATGTATATGGCGTGTACATAGGAAATTTCTAGAAACTCATATTTTTCCACAAAAGCCCCAGAAAAAGGAAAACATAACTGAAATTAAGATCCGGGTTTTTACACAGAATTCCTTTGAATTCAGATTCTAAATTCCTTTGAATTTAGACTCCGAATTCTCTGAAATTGAGAGTCTGAATTCTCTGAATTCAGACTCCGAATTCTCTAAAATTCAGATTCTGAATTCTCTGAAATTCAGATTCCGAATTTATTAAAATTCAGATTCTGAATTCTTTGAAATTCAAATTCCAAAATCTCTGAATTCAACCTCCAAATTCTCTGAAATTTATACTCCATATTTCTCAGAATCTAGACTCTTAATTCTTCAGAATTCAGAATCCAAATTCCTCTGAAATTTAGACTCTGAAGTCTATTGAATTCTGATTCTGAATTTCATGAAAAACAGAATCCTAATATCCATGTAATATAGAATACGAATGTTTATTTTCTTAGACTCCGAACATTATTTTCCATAGACTCTGAAAAATGGATTTGTTTAAGCAACCATATTTTGGTTACTCTTGTAAAGACCCATAAAATTCGAGGAATTTTTTTTCTTAATATTCATGGGAATTTTACAAGAACGCGGTTTCTGATGGCACCTGATTCGGAGGCACTGTGTGCCCGGAATCATTTTCCGAAGATTGTCTTGGGTCAGTTCAGTGAATGAACGAGCGGGTTTTTCTAACTTTTGAACTGGTGCTCGGAATAGAAATCTGAGGACACCAATGGAATCACATCACCGGTAATTGCTTGGAAACACCATTTTCGGAGTTGCGTTTTCTCGGGTGTGGTTTTTAAATTTTTGGGGTTAGGTAAAGAAATAAAATAAAAGTGGTGCAACCAATTTTATTTTATTTTTGTTTAACCTATATAAGTGTATGAAGTGGGACCCACAATATCCTACCCACTAGGTAGGATGTTTGTGAGGTGGGACCCACAGGAGCCCCACTATTTCTTTTCTTCCTAAACCCCCTCCTTTAATAAGGTAACGCACCTGCACCCCTTTTTAATGAAGTCAACCCTTGCATTTAATCTGGATAATAAACGCCTCATTAATTTGGCGGTTTAAAAGTTGCAATAAATTCACTTAATTGATTGTTTCGTTTTTGAAATTCAAAATGTTGGCTTGTGTGTTAATAAAATAAGACAACTCTTATTTTATTATGGTTTTTTGGGTTGTGAGAGGTTTGGGGAAATCACTCAAGTCATGAAGCACTCCTTCCTTGCGAAGAACGCGAAGAATGTGAAGAACGCGAAGAACGCGAAGAACGCGAAGAACGTGAAGAACGCGAAGAATGTGAAGAAGGAGAAGAACGCGAAGAACGTGAAGAACGCGAAGAAGGTGAAGAAGGAGAAGAACGCGAAGAACGCTGACCTCTGACGAAGGTCGACAAGAACGCCAGATCCTCGGAGATCGACGACGCGACGCAAACGAATCCTTTCTCCGCGAAGCGACAATCCCCCTTCTGTGACGCCTTCTTCCGCGATGTGCAATTCCGCGATGAACCCCTGCTCGATGACTCTTGAGCTAGGGGTTTTTGGATCAATTAAATCTATGTGATTTATATCCTCGACATGTGTTTAAAATTTTATGGAATCCATTTAAACCGCTAACGCGGTGGGTGCAGACCAACAAACAAGTCAGAACCCATCGTTTCATCGTTCTTGGTGTGCGGATCGGCGGACGACAACGAAGCAGGTAGCAAGGGCATTTTGAGGTCTTCGCAGTGAAGAGCCGATTTCGAGAGGACCGCTGGCGAAGAAGGCAGGAAAAAGGACCACCAGAGTGCGTCCAGTGGTCCGTGAAAAACCCAGCCGGTGCGCCTCGCCGGCACGACGGCACCGGCGGCCGGAGGCGGCGACCGGCACCGGCCAGCCGCCTGGAGGCGGTGGCGCCAGGCACTCCAACGGGAAGGGCCACCATGGCAGGCTGCTGGACCCGCGACCACGCTGGACCGAGGAGGCGGGTTGCGACGCTCGGCCACGTCCGTTGGCAAGGAGCGTCCCCCACGCGGGGGCCGCAGTTTCATCAAAGGGGGCTGCGCCCCCTTTCGCGCGACCGCTCGGCCAGCGCCGAGTCGCCCTGCTCGGCCAGTGCAAGGGCCGCCCCGGGCCGGACCGGCCACACTGGGTGGGGCCGTGCCACGCCGGCCGGGCCGGGCCGTGCCCATCCGGGTCGGGTCGACCCGGTTTGGGCCGACCCAGGGGGGTTGGGCTGGGTCGGACCGGGCCCAGACCCCCCATTTTCAGACTGTTTCGGTCTGTTGCCCATAACATGGGCTACAGACCTCCGATCGATGCACCGTCAGTTGCGTAGCGATCCTTGGATCGAGACGGTCGTTTCAGTATATTTCACTGAAGGTTTTGGATTACTTTGGGTTCGGCCGGGTTGGTTCGTACACAAAACCAACCGGGCCCTCGGAGTGGAAACACTTATAACTTGAGCTCCGGACGTCCGATTGACGTACCGTTGACTTTTTAGATTCCTCTTAGAGAGACAGACATTTTGGCTTACTCTGATCAAGTTTTGGATGCAGTTGGAGTATAGTCGGGTTGGTTTTGACTTAAAAAACCAACCGGGCCCCTAGGACGAAAAAGCCAATAACTCTCAGACCGGGCGTCCAATTGACGCGCCGTCTGTGACGTTGAGTTCCTATTGACGATATGGAACTTTTGGATACATCAACTCCGTACTTCGTGTCAGTTGATGTATCAGCCCCTCGGCTCGTGGAGCGGACCCTCCCGAAGGTGCTTGCTGTGTGCGGGAACCCTAGAGCTGGCTGCGACTGTGACGACGATGACGACTGTGCAGAAATACTTCGTGGATTCAACAGCGGTGAATACAGCACTCAACGATCCTACGTGGATCAGTGCTACCGATCCTGTGTGGGTCAGATCCTATGTGGGTCAGTGCTCAGTGGTTCTGTGTGGGCCAGCACCTACAGATCCTGTGTGGGTCCGATCCTGTGTGGGTCATTGCGGGGGTTAGTTATCTATCGATCCTGTGTGTGTCAGATCCTTTGTGGGTCATTGCAGGGGTTAGTTACCTATCGATCCTTTTTGGATCATTGAGGGGTTTAGTACCTATCAGTCTTTTGTGTGTTCGACGACTTAGATGAATCTGTGGCTACACCTGATCATCTCTATCGTCTTACGAAGAAATATACCTGTGTGAGCTGTGTCTTGATTTTCAATCCTTATCTTCGATATGATTGACTTGATATCCTGTGTGGATTATGTTATGCTTTCTTGTGTGGATTTGGTTGTGTTTTCATGTGTGGACTGGGTTGTACTTGGGCTCAGATGTTGGAGCCGAACGAGAATTGATGACTTAGGTATATGTATGGGCATATACCTAAGTAGTGTTGGATGTTACTTTGTGATTGTATCTTTCTTTTATGGATTATCCTTTGTGGATTCTAGGAGACCTTCGGGGGTCTCGAGGTCCCTACTGAGTAGCTTATACTCACCCCTGCATGGGCTATGCCCACACTACATTGTGTTGGTTGCAGATGATGGACTGTGCTGATCGTGGTTGAGGTTTGCAGAGCAGGACGGTACCTGGAGGTGGACCACTGGGTGGGACATACTCGGAGCGGACGAATGGACCCGAGGAGCTGTGGAGGCTATCTGTACCCACCCTTAAGGTGGGACTTCCAGTGGACGGCTCGAGGCTGCAGTTTTACTTTTTAGTTTCTGTACTCCCTTTTTCAGTTGTACTTTACTTTCAGTTTGGGTTTGTATTCTGGACCACTTACTTTTTCGCACTTACTATTGTACCCAGTTTTTACTTAGTATTTACTTCTGCTTGCTTGCTCTGTAGTGTTTGTTTACTTTACAAAGGCAATGCCTTCGTTTTTTACAGGGAATTACGCCTTGGTGCTAGTCACCAGCCCCTGGCCTATGAAAGGCGGGCTTGGGGTAGTCACGACACGGGCCCCGAGGACGGGTCGTGACAAATTGGTATCAAAGGAGTTCGGTTCTCTCGCAGAAATTTGTACTCTGATCTTTCTTCTATGTGAAGCAATAGAGTTAAGGGTATTGGGTGTGGTTATCAGTCCATAGAATCTAGTGTTGGTGCGGTGGCCGACGTATCCATACACCAGGACCCTGACTTTTGATTTCCGACTTAATGAACGAAAACATTGATTGCATGTGTGTTTCAAGTTTTCTTTGTGATTACTTTGTGTCAGCTCACCATGTATACTGTTTGACCGTGGGGCACTTGTTTATTTTCAGGATGGCCCCACGACGGCAGCCAGCTAGGGTTCCGAGCGTTGTGCGTGACGACAGCCCACCGAGCGACGAGGCCTCGGTACATGGCCCTTTGACAGCAGAGGCACCAGCGGTACCTCTACCTGCCGAGCCACCGATGCTACCAGCCCCAGCCATTGACGATGCACATCTCCTTAGTGCACTGCACGAGTTTCAGCGTCAGCGACCGCCCAGGTTCCACGGGGAGACGGACCCTCAGGCAGTCGAGGATTGGCTGGAGGCAGTTGTGTGAGTTTTCAGGTTAGTGAGGACACCAACAGACCTCATGGTGATCCTCGCAGTGAGCCTTCTGCACGTGGTAGCAGGAAAATGGTGGAGCTTGATTCTCCAGGTGCACGATGATGCATCTCTCCTCTGGATGGACTTTGAGAGCCTCTTTCGCTCGGAGTTTTTCCTAGCCACCCTCCGTGCGGTGCGGATCCATGAGCTTCTACAGCTGTGGTAGGGCAGCTTGACGGCCGCCCAGTACTTGGCGAGATTCACAGATCTCTCATGCTATTCGATGTACATGGTATGGGACCCATTCTTCTGGGCCCGGACCTTCGAGCATGGATTGAGGCAGGAGATCAGGGCATCGCTGATCTCCCTCAGCATTCCGACACAGGCAGGGGTTCTGGAGCGAGCCCTTCTCATCGATAGTTTCCTTGCTGAGCCTACATCAGCACCGAGACCTACTACAGGGCGGCACGTAGCAGAGTCTTCTGCAGCAGGCAGTCGACAGATGACTCATGGGTCCAGGCAGACTAGACCCTCAGAAAGAAGACCTCAGGACACTGGCTCAGAGGTGCAGGGCACTCAGCGCAGAGCCAGTCTTTCGAGAGGCAGACAGTGCTACGTATGCAGTAGGTAGGGCCACATGGCTCGTGACTGCCCGACCCGCCGTGCCGAGGAGCAGCAGACAGTTGAGGGACCACCCAGGCAGAGGTAGTGGGTCGACCGTGGCGGTCCGCAGAGAGTAGGCGGACGAGTCAGAGGAGCTGGCCGAGCAGTAGGTGGTGGGAGACGCTTTGAGGCTCTACCACCACAACCACCAGGAGGCCCACCCTGACCACAGGGAACTGGCGGGCAGAGACAGGCACAACTCCAGGCAGCAGAGGCCTACGACCACGGCGTGCCCGAGATGATTCGAGGTACTATCTGTGTCTATTCCACACTTGCTAAGGTTCTTATAGACACAAGAGCGAGTCATTCTTTCATTGCCGCTGCCCTTGTTCGGAGCTCGGAGATTCCGACAGAACCGTTGGCTCGATCCTTACGGGTAGAGAATCCTACGGGAGCAGACTCGACGATTACGCACTAGTTCCGGCAGTTTGAGCTTACTCTAGGAGGTGAGAGCTTCGGCTGGGATCTTCTTTTAGTGGCGTCGAGGCCTTACGATGTCATCTTGGGCATGGATTGGTTATCTACAGTCCATTCTCAGATTGACTGTATTAGGCGCAAGGTGCGGTGTGTACGCACCGACGGGAGCAGGTTCACCTTCACCAGCAAGAAGGGCGCCTTCGCAGCACAGGATGGACTCTCACAGAGGAGAGGACAACACATCACTCATAAGTTGGATAGTCTCATCCTCAGAGCAGTTGACGTGCAGAGTCTTGTTTTTCCTGTAGTGGTGGATCAGTATATGGACGTTTTCCCCGATGACGTTCCAGGACTACCTCCTCGCAGAGAGGTAGAGTTTTATATTGATCTGTACCCAGGGACAACCCCGATATCTACCCCAGCATATCGGATGGCTCCCGCCGAGCTTCGAGAGCTACAGGTACAGTTGGAGGACTTGCAGGGAAAGGGATTCATCTGACCCAGTGTTTCACCATGGGCTTCCCCGATATTGTTCGCCAAGAAGGCAGATGGGAGTTTGTGACTTTGTGTTGACTATCGTCACCTGAACTAGGTGACAGTGAGGAACAAGTATCCGCTACCGAGGAATGATGACCTCTTCGATCCGCTCAAGGGAGCACGGTGGTTCTCGAAGATAGACCTCAGGTCAGGCAATCATCAGCTTAGAGTTTGGTATGAGGACGCGCAGAAGACGACCTTCAGATGTCAGTATGGCCACTATGAGTTCTTGGTTATTCCATTCGGCGTAACCAATTCTCCAGTAGTGTTCATGGGCCCCATGAATTGGATCATTCAGCCATACCTCGATCGATTTGTTGTGGTCTTCATCGACGACATTTTGATATACTCGATGACTGAGGAGGAGAACGCCTACCACTTGCAGGTTGTACTGGACATACTCTGAGATAACCAGCTTTATGGTAAGCTCTCGAAGTGTTGGTTCTGCATACGTGAGGTCCACTTCGTGGGACACGTCATCTCTGAGGCGGGATTTGTAGTGGATCCTACGAAGATCGAGGCAGTGCTAGCTTGTGAGCCACCTAGGAGCATGACAGAGGTGCGGAGTTTCTTGGGACTAGCTGGATACTACCAGATATTTGTGCCAGACTTCTCCAGTGTTTCGGCACCACTCTCAGCTTTGACGAAGAAGGGGAAACCCTTCATGTGGTCAGAAATATGTCGGTAGAGCTTCTAGGAGCTGAGACAGAGTTTGACCAGCGCACATATATTGAGGCTTCCAGAGGAGGGAGTTGGGTACGTAGTTTACTACGATGCATCAGGGACTGGACTCGGATGTGTCCTGATGCAGGAGCTGGCCATGATCGCCTATGGATCATGACAGTTGAGGCAGCATGAACAGAACTACGCTAACCGTGACCTGGAGTTACCAGTAGTGGTCTTCTCTCTGAGGATTTGGTGACACTATCTAATGGGCGAGCACTTTACAGTCTATTCTGACCATCAGAGTCTCAGGTACATCTTCTCACAGAAGGACCTAAACCTGAGACAGCGGTGACAGCTCGAGTTCCTCCAGGACTATGAATTTGAGATAGTCTATACTCCTAGAAAGGGGAACGTAGTAGCCGATTCACTTAGCAGGAGGCATTGAGGATGCAGCTACGTGTTAGTACCGCCTTTCACCCTCAGACAGATGGTCAGATGGAGAGGACCATTCAGACTCTCGAGGACATGCTCCACGCATATGTCCTCGACTTTGGTCGCAACTGGGAGGACCACATACCCTTGGTGGTGTTCGCGTACAACAACAGTTTCCACTCCACCATCGGGATGGTACCTTACGAGGTGTTGTATGACCGACCTTATAGATCACCTCTATGCTGGACAGACCCTGGGGAGTCAGCACTTGTGGGACCAGAGATGGTCCAGGCCACGACAGAGAAGGTCTAGGTCATCCAGGAGTGGATGAGGACAGCTCAGAGCCGACATAAGTCTTATGATGACAGTAGGCGGAGGCCACTAGAGTTCGAGGATGGCGACCACGTCTTCTTGCGGGTCTCACCTCGACGTGGATTACGGAGATTTGGACAAGGCGGAAAGTTGTCTCCATGCTTTATTGGACCATTCCAGGTCCACAGTAGGATTGGCGAGGTGGCTTATCGCCAAGATCTACCACCTCAGTTGTACCGGCTGCACGACATCTTCCACGTATCCCAGCTGAGGAGATACGTGCACGACCCGACGCATATCATTGACCATGGGGAGCTAGACATTAATGATGGGGTGACTTTTGCGGAGGTCCGGGTGGAGATCGAGGATCGACAGGAGCGGGTCCTATGTGGACGGTCGATTCCTCTAGTGCGCATCAGATGGTAACACGGGAACCTCTAGGAGAGAACTTTGGATCGGGAGGCTCAGATGCGTGCTCAGTACCCACATTTGTTTCCCTAGTTTATGATGTATCTTTACGGGGACATAAAGCCCTGAGGTGGGAGTGATGTAAAGATCCGTAAAATTCAATGATTTTTTTTCTTAATTTTCTTGGAAATTTTACAAGAACGCAGTTTCTGACGGCACCTGAATCTGAGGCCCGGTGTGCTCGGAATCATTTTCCGAAGTTTGGCTCGGGTACGTTCAGTGAATGAATGAGCGGGGTTTTTTAACTTTTGAACCGGTGCTCGGAATCGAAATCCGAGGACACCGATGGAATCGTAGTGCCGGTAATTGCTTGGAAACATGTTTTCCAGAGTTTCATTTTCTCGGGTGTGGTTTTTAAATTTTTGGGGTTAAGTAAAGAAATAAAATAAAAGTGGTGCAACCAATTTTATTTTATTTTTGTTTAACCTAGCTAAGTGGATGAAGTGGGACCCACAGTATCCTACCCACTAGGTAGGATGTTTGTGAGGTGGGACCCACACGATCCCCACTATTTCTTTTCTTCCTAAACCCCCTCCTTTAATAAGGTAACGCACCCACACCCCTTTTTAATGACGTCAACCCTTGCATTTAATTCAGATAATAAACGGCTCCTTAATTTGGCAGTTTAAACGTTGCAATTAATTCACTTAATTGATTGTTTTGTTTTTGAAATTCAAAACGTTGGCTTGTGCGTTAATAAAAAAAGACAACTATTATTTTATTAAGGGTTGTTGGGTTGTGAGAGGTTTGGAAGAAATCACTCAATCCGTGAAGCACTCCTTCCTCGCGAAGAATGTGAAGAATGCGAAGAACGCGAAGAACGCCAACCTCCGACGAAGGTCAACAAGAATGCCAGATCCTCAGAGATCGACGACACGACGCCGAAAAATCCTTTCTCCGCGACGTGACGATCCCCCTTCCATGACGCCTTCTTTCGCGATGTGCAATTCCACGACGAACACTCGCTCGACAACGCTTGAGGTAGGGGTTTTTGGTTCAATTAAATCTATGTGATTTATATCCTCAGGATGTATTTAAAATTTTTCGGAAGCCGTTTAAACCGATAACGCGGTGGGTGCGGACCAATGAACAAGTCCGAACCCACCGTTTCTTCGTTCTTGGTGTGCAGATCGGCGGACGATGACGAAGCAGGCCGCAAGGGCATTTTGAGGTCTTCGTAGTGAAGAGTCGATCCTGGGAGGACCGCTGGTGAAGACGACAGGCAAAACGGACCACCGGAGCGCGTTCGGTGGTCCGCGGAATACCACGCCGGTGCGCCGCTGGGAAGGGCCGCCGTGGCTGAAGCCGCGGTAGCAGGCTGCTGGTCCCACGACCGCGCGGGGACTGAGGAGGCGGGACGTGGTGCTCGGCCGCGTCCGTTGGCAAGGAGCGGCCCCCACGTGGGGGTCGCGGTTTCATCCAAGGGGGCGGCGCCCCCTTTCGCGCGGCCGCTCGGCCAACGCCGAGGCGACCCTCTCAGCCCACGCCGGGATGGACCGGCCGCACCGGGCCGGGCCGCGTCCAGCCGTGTCGGACCCGGATCCGGGTCGGGTCGACCCGGTTCAGGCCGACCCCGGGGGGTTGGGCCGAGTCGGACCGGGCCCAGACCCCCCATTTTCGGACTGTTTCGGTCTGTTGCCCATAAATTGGGATACAGACCTCCGATCGACGCACCGTCAGTTGTGTAGCGATCCTTGGATAGAGAAGGTCTTTTCAGTATATTACATTCAAGGTTTCGGAGTACTTTGGGTTTTGCCGGGTTGGTTCGTACACGAAACCAACCAGGCCCTCGGAGCTGAAACGCTTATAACTTGATCTCCGGACATCCGATTAACGTGCCGTCAACTTTGTTGTGTTCCTATTAGTGAGACGGACCTTTTGGCTTACTCCGCTCGAGATTTGGACACAGTTGGAGTACGGTTGGGTTGGTTTTGACTTAAAAACCAACCGGGCCCCTGGGACGAAAAAACCAATAACTCTCAGACCGGGCGTCCGATTGACGCGCCGTCTGTGACGTTGAGTTCCTGTTGACGATACGGAACTTTTGGATACATCAACTCTGGACATCATGTCATTTGATGATCAGCCCCTCGGCTCGTGGAGCGGACCCTCCTGATTGAGCTTGCTGTGTGCGGGAACCCTAGAGCTGGCTGCGACTGCGACGATGATAACGACTGTGCAGAAATCCTCCGTGGATTCGACGATGACGACTACAACACTTAGCGATCCTACGTGGATCAGTGCTACCGATCCTGTCTAGGTCAGATCCTGTGTGGGTCAGTGCTCAGCGTTCCTATGTGGGCCAGCGCCTACAGATCCTGTGTGGGTCTGATCCTGTGTGGGTCATTGCAGGGGTTAGTTACCTATCGATCCTGTGTGGGTCATATCCTTTATGGTTCATTGTGGGGGTTAGTTACCTATCGATCCTTTGTGGGTCATTTCGTGGGTTAGTAACTATCGATCCTGTGTGGGTCCGATGACTTAGATGAATCAATGGAAACACCTGATCATCTCTATCATCTTACGAGGAAGTATACCTGTGTGAGCTGAGTCTTGATTTTCAATCCTTATCTTCGATAAGATTGACTTGATATCCTGTGTGGATTACGTTATGCTTTCCTGTGTGGATTTGGTTGTGTTTTCTTGTGTGGACTGGGTTGTACTTGGGCTCGGATGTTGGAGCCGAATGAGAATTGATGAATTAGGTATATATATGGGCATATACCTAAGTACTGTTGGATGTTACTTCGTGATTGTATCTTTCCTTTGTGGATTATCCTGTGTGGATTCTGGGAGACCTTCGGGGGTCTCGGGGTCCCTACTGAGTAGCTTATACTCACCCCTGCATGGTCTATGCCCGCACTACGTTGTGTTGGTTGCAGATGACGGACAACGCTGATCATGGTTTAGGTTTTCGGAGCAGGACGGTACCTGGAGGTGGACCACTGGGCGGGACGTACTTGGAGCAGACGGCTGGACCCAAGGAGCTGTGGAAGCTATCTGTACCCACCTTTTAGGTGGGACTTCCAGTGGACGACTCAAGGCTGCGGTTGTACTTTTTAGTTGATGTACTCCCTTTTTCAGTTGTACTTTACTTTCAGTTTGGGTTTGTATTCTAGCCCACTTACTTTTACGCACTTACTGTTGTACCCAGTTTTTACGAAGTATTTACTTCTGCTTGCTTGCTCTGTGGTGTTTGTTTACTTTACAAAGGCAATGCCTTCCCTTTTTACCGAGAATTATGCCTTGGTGCTAGTCGCCAGCCCCTGGCCTATGGAAGGTGGGCTTGGGGTAGTCACGACACGGGCCCCGAGGACGGGTTGTGACAACTCTTGTTATAGTAATGAAATGATGTCGTACATTTTTTTTCTTCTAATTAACCGTTTTTTGAGTGACGCATGTATAGGTCCCTCCAAGATTCAAGGAAAAATATGACCGTGGGAGGAGGGATCCGTCCATTTGAGAAGTTCCTATAAATAAAATATCATTTGAATGAGCTCAGAAATTTTTATGAATAGGTTAATCACTCTAGAGATTACATGTTGCTGAAGCGATTTCTAGAGAGATAGAATCTCATGCTTTGTGCGTACTGAACATCTTGTTCAGCTTGCTTTATGCCACTCTGATTGTTGTTGTGTACAATCGAGGGCTTACGGGGATAGGAAGACAGAGGTTCCGACTACCTTAAAGTTCAAGGACTTCCTTGATATGGAAGATAGAGGTGCCGAATACCTAGAAGTTTGAGGGCTTGTGGGGATAACAAAACAGAATCCAATACTCCTATCGAGGGATTTCCCTAGTGTGGGTAAGACATACTTTTTGAATGTATAAATCAAGGAACCTTTATCCAAGGTTGTTGGATACCCTACTCTTTTTGTTAAAAGGTTTCATACTTGTTATATGTATGGTTTCAAGTTTATTTTCCGGTGCATTTTGATTAATAAAGAAAGTATAACTCTCTTATACTTTCTTGTACTTGTATACTCTGATTAGTAAGATTGTATATGCTTTAATATATAATCTTCTTCCTTGTAAACTTTTCCTATGTTTCATTTTTGAAATCATATTTTCAGAACCTAGAATGTTTGTAGAAATAAGAGGTCTTGGGGATTTACCTTGTTTAACTTTGTTAAAATTATTTTTCCTCAAGGTTGAAAGCTAAAGTTTTATACCAACTTTAAAGGTTCCAAAGGAATTTTTAAAGTAAACAATTCACCCCCTCTTGTATATTGAGAATTACATTCATATTTTAATCCTACATAGAGCACCAAGCTACCTGTTATAATTGACAATGAATATATTCATAAGGTCAAACAAGCTCCTGGAACATTTATTGCATGGTCATCATAGCCTGTAAAAAACATGTCGACAAGGAGGTATTCATTACCAATTTTTTTCAAGGAAATCCTTTAACATTTAATGAAAAAAGGTCTAAACTGATGAATGTTATTATGAATAGACATAGTGTAGGGAGTGAAAAGAAAGAATGACCCAAAACTATATCAAGGATCATCCAACTGATCAAAATGATCTACCAAAATCACCTTAAACCCGCCCATTAAATATCCACATTTATTATCATTTCAAGCTCATGTGAATACGAAGTTGAAAGATGGTGGGCTTCACACAATTATTTTTGATGAAAATATGTATAGTAGAGAAGATCCAGATTTCATTATTGTTGACAATGTTAGTGAAATCATAAAGCCTGATTGGCTAGGCGGCCTAGTTGTAAATATATACATGAGGTATGTTTTCATGACTTGATTTTTCAAAATCTGATATACTATGATAATTATGACTAAATACATTTCATATTTTTCACAGGTGTATATATGAAAAACAATTGAAGATATTTCCCCATGAACAAAAATTTGGACTCGTTAGACCTCACATCACCTCTATAGAAAAATCATATATATAGTCCAAGAAAGAGGGTGAAATATTGGTAGGCCAGCTCAAATCATTTAACTTAAAAAATATGGCTGACATACTCTTCTTAATACCAATGATGTAGGGGTAAAAATGTACAATTTAATAATATCAAATATATTTTAATTCATTTCATTACATATTCCTTTTTTTTTGTTTTTAGGAAGAATTGGATTCTCATTATAGTCAATTAGGATAATCCAAATATTTATTTCTTGGTTCATTGAATGGATATCCAACAAACCAACCACAAATGACGACATTTGTCAATTTTTAATACACTACATCCAACATTTTAGAACTAAACATCTAGTTATATAATTTATATTATCTTTTAATAAGGATTACGTTATTATAGGGTAGTGCGTGAATATTTTCTACATCATGGAATGAGGCTAGGGGAAAAAGACAAGAAACATTATAAGCACTGCAATTGGATACAAATCAGGGTATATATAATAAGATTTCACTATCAAAACACATATATAAAAATTACTTATTTCTATCAATGTTTCTACACTGTCCGAAACAAAAAACACGATAGATACTATTGTTATTATATTTTTAAATTTATGAAAGAGATCATATTCCATGAACAAAACAACATCCCTGAAGTGTTATTTTCGAATTTAATTACTATTTCATTTAAAATATTTATTAATCCTTTGTTTTTTTATATTTTTTCAGTACTACGATGATTTTAAAAAATAATCCTATTCAGAAGATGAGGTAAATTTGTTTTTAAATGAATGGTCAATATACGTGATGGATGAATGTACATAAATAGCATGAATATGTGACCGATATGATTTGAAGTGTCTATTTCTATTTAAAATTATCATTATTTTTAGTAAAAATTTCACGCATTATACTGAAAATTAAGCAAATACATTAGCATTTTTTTGATACACTAGGAAAATGATCCATAAGTCATTTGTGACGTGTAGGAATCAACTACACCAAAATAAGACACATGGTGTGACCATTATGACATTAAGTGTGTATTTTTATAATAAATTAACTATAAATTTATAAAAAAGAACAAGTGACATACTAAAAATTGCGCAAACACATTCAGATTGTTTTTATATTTTAGGACAATGATCCATCAGTAATTTTTGATTTTTATGAATAAACCACACCTCAATGTAACGTACAATGTGACCGATATGACTAGAAGTGTCTGTTATCAGTTTAAAATCGACATTTTATCTCAAAAAACTTTACTCACTAAAAAACAAGAAAACTCACTCAGATTGTCTTCATAATTTTGGAAAACAATTCATAAGTTCTTTGTGACATTTATGAAGTAGTATCATATAAAACTGATGCATGATGTGACCTATATGAATCAAAATGCATGATTCTAGTTTGAAATGATATTTTAGTAGAAAACACAATTGGTGGACTAAAAATTGAGAAAATGCATTTGGATTGTTTTTATATTTTTTGAAAATTATATATAAGTCATCTGTGATGTGTAGGAATCAAACACACCTAAATCCGAAGCACGGTGTGACCGATATGACTAAAAGTTTCTATTTTTATAAAAATGAAACAATATGTTTTTTAGAAATAAAACATGCGACATACTGAAAAGCATGAAAACACATTCGTATTATTTTGATAGTTTAGGAAAAAGATCCATCAGTCATCTGTGATGTGTAAGGATCAACCAAAACTCATTCCGACAAACGGTGTGGCCGATATGACTAAAAGTGTCTTTTATTAGTCTAAAATTGACATTTTATCTCAAAATGCGTCACTCACTGAAAAACAAACAAACTTAATCCAATTGTCTTCATAATTTAGGATAGTGATTCATAAGTTTTTTGGGAAGAGTATGAAGCAGTATCATGTCAAACCGATTCATGATGCGATGGATATGACTGAAAATGTGTGTTTCTAGTTTGAAATGATATTTTAGTAAAAAATTACAATTGGCATAGTAAAAACTATGAAAAAACATTCTGATTGTTTTTATACTTTTTAAAAATGATCCATAAGTCATTTTTGACATGTAGGAATCAACTGCACATAAATATGACACATAGTGTGACTTTTATGACTTTAAGTGTGTATTTTTTTAATAAATTCGCAATAAATTAAGCAAAAAGAATATGTGAAATGTAAGGACCCGACCACAGTTTCCCAGAGCTGATGCCTTATTTTATTAAATTGGTATATAAACAAGGAATAAGCATCTCGAAGGATCAATCAGTTTAGTAGTTTTTAAGAAACTAGATACAAACATGGAACCCATTTTACATTTTGAAATGAAACAAAATATGATACCTAACAAAATCTAATAAACTACATCCTTGAAAACTCAATAAATGATCTCTTATTCTTAACCTGGGGAAGTAGAAACAAATGAAAGGGTTGAGCTCAAATGATCAGTAAGGGTAAGCAATACAACCGAAGATATCATAACATAAACATTAGGCATGTTTAATACATTTTTTTTTGAAGAAGGTAGTGCCTCAATCAAAGACCAAGGAACAAGTTATTGAATATATAAAAAAAGGAGTTACATGAGTCTGAAGGATGGGAGTTTCTTACAATATTTATCATAAAAATGGTGAAATTATGGAAGAAAGGTATCAGAACAAGTCAAGTGCTGATTGAGACCTTTGTTTGCGAGGGCATCGACAAACATATTCGCCTCCCGATCCTCATGCGTGACGTTGTAGTTGATATCCCAAAGAAAATCAAGACATCTCATCTAGCGGGTGGTAAGTGGCCATGCGAGATGGATCACACCATTCTAGATAGCCTGGAAAATTGTGGTCGAGTCACTCTCAATCCAAATCTTCTTCCAGCTTTTTTGATGGGAAAAATTGACAGCATGTATCACAACCATAATTTATGCTTCCAATGAGGAGGTCGTACCACATGTGTAACACCCGAGATTTTTATGAGTAATATTTTGTTTTTATATCATCAAAGGAATCTTTAACTACACACTTGCTTGGCTTACTTTACACGCAATCACGACCTTCCTCGATAGCTTGCGTCGTATGCAATACCGAGTTTCATTAAACAACGATATGCTATTAAAATATTATTAAAACTAGCCGTTATGAATAGTAATAACCACTTTTTGAAATTTTTAGAATTTTATTTTTTAAAATGGACTTCATTTTTGGATTCAGAATACCGAAATTAGCCTATGGTGAAATTTTGGTATTTTTCTGAAAACATTGAATTTTTGATGAATAGTGAAACCACTAAGTGGTAGGTTAAAAACTGAATTTTGCATAAAACTTAATTTTACCGCTTCTGTGAATGGAATTTCAAAAATCCGACAGACACGGTTGATATCAGTAAGTAAAATGTGGTTCAATGAGATAAAAATAATTTTTTGGTGAATAATAACTTTTTACTTTTTTTACCACGGTTAATAGTAAATAGGGTAACTAAGGGTAAATATGATATTAATATTACCCTAACACATGTCCTAATTCTATTAGACAAGTGTAATTCGACCAAAAACAAACTTAGGAATAAAATATGACCATTTAGGCCCACTTGGATTTGATTAGGACATTTATTATTAATTTATTTAAAGAAGGGTTAAAATAGTTAAAATCAAAGTTTAATAAGTAAATAATTTTTAATATGGGGTGATACATAAGATAAATTCAACTATAAATATTCATTAGAAAGCTAAAAAGATTTCCTACATAATGGTATTTTATTTATAATTTTTATACATTAAATAATTTAATTTAATTATGACACAACGATGTTGCAGTAATTATCTTATTTATGAAATATTGACATAATTGGTGTTATAAACACCAAAATAAATGTCATTTGAGACTTTTTATGAATTACACTAATTTTCTAGGTTACTATGATATATTAGTGTTGATTTAATCAACTTTATTCGAACATATAATTCTGTTATGACTTTCATAAAAATCATATATCAAATAGCGTCAAAATTGACACAAAATAGTTTTTAAATCAAATATTATATTATTAATTGTTATTTTATTCCTAAAAATCTAAGGTTCGGCCAAATGACTTAGATAAGGATATATATATTAATAATAAACAATTTGGGGTTCTTTTGGAATGTTATAGTAAGTGTATTAACCATATAGTGAAAGAAAACAAAAAGACACGGTAAAAGATAAATTATTTAACTCAGAGTTAAATCTAATTGATAAGGTTAAAATAATACCCTATACTTGTCTAAATCCTATTGGTGGATAGTATTTCGACCCATACCCACTTTAGCTTCTAAATAAGACCCTTTTGAACCATTATAAACCGATTTTCACTTTAATATAAAATAATATTTTGAGATATTCCTAAGGTGCCCCTCTCCTCCCTTATAAAAGGGAACCTCCTCCCCCTCCTCCTCAAACCAATTTGAGCACTCAAGCTCGGCCAAACCCTGACATTTTCTCCTCTCCACTTCCCAAGAATAATCCTAGAGGTCCTGGTCTTCTTTAAAGACCAATATTAGTTCCCTAAGTGGAGGATTCAAAGAAGCGTTCCAAATAAGAGGTAATATCCATTACCGATCTTTTCAATTTCTTTCTTCTTCAACTTCTTATTCTTTAGTTGTTTCATGATAAAGTAATAACATCAGTATTACTTACATACTGATATGTTATTATAAATATTAAACAACCCTAATTCACCTTCTATCCATCCTACGGAAAAATGAAATCACCGCGCGTGCGTACGTACAGAATACCGTCTCCACACCGTGGTGTAATCTATTTTCCACCATCACTTTACAAGGATGGGTATAATGGTGTAATGAGTAACTATTTATGATTATTATAAAGTAATCTTGATACTGAAATAATATATATATACTCCAATACAATTCCACGATCATAGGAACGATATCATCACTCGTGCGTACGTACGGAATACCGTCTCCACGATGTGATGCGACTCGTTCTACATGATCATCATTACATAGTAATTATATAAATGAATTGAATGAATAAATATGATATATGTTACACTAATACCATTCTGGATATAAGGTATCTATAACCTTGAAAGAAGAATAAGAATTTATTTGGCAAACACGCATGAGAACAAAAGGCAATAAAGACCCGAGTAACAAGTAACAATGAAATATTACTAACAAGAAGCTAATAATATGACCATATATGATATCATATCAATATGTATGATTCTGGAATAAGTCAATAACATTATTTAAACCATTATACAGGAGCTTCGGACACGTACAAATCAAATCGGACCTAAGGTAAGGGAAATATCACAATCTCATTTTTATCCGAGATTGTTTATTCGTAAGTATTTATTGGGGTGTATTTTATCATCCACATCCATGTCCCCTCAATATGTAATATTTTTTCCATCCACTTACACTAGTTTAAATCCAATTTTACCCTTCGGTGAGTTTTTAGTAAAGAATATGAAAGGAATCTTTTGTCGTTTTTTCGTACGAGGTACTTTTTGACTTTTCCGACAAAAGTACGAAGAATGTTTTTTTTAACTTATACGGCATGAATGGATTTCTAAAACATTATTTCCAAGAAGCTTCCTTTACAAGTTTTCATGTTTATTTTTAATCAAATTCTTTTATTTTAAAGTCGTATGACATGTTATGAAAGGAAAAATATTTTTGAAGTAGAAAGGATATTTTCCTCAAGAATGGAGTTCAAGTATTTTATCAAAATTATTTTCCATATAAGATAATAAAAGGGTTCTGTTTTTATCCCTATTATTACATGTATTTGATTACGTTGTGATGGAAATATTTTTATGAATTCCTTTATCTTATATGGATTGTTTTATGATGTCAGGTTGTTTAAGAATCCCATTTTTATTACATGGGTTACGCTATGATGTATGGTTTATGATTATGTGGCACACATAAGAAAGGATTCATTATAAGATGGGTGGGACCTATATCTCCCTCCAATGCATTGGGTAAAAATTTTATATCTCATGAGATAGACATGGCTGGAACGGTAGGTTATACCGGTTCAGTGAAACAGGACTGGAACGAGGGTGACTCGGTTCAGAAAGGGACTCTGTCCACTAAGATAGTCTTGGCAATGAGTCATGACTAACAAGAAATGATTTTCCATGATTATGTGTGCCTGCCACAAAGTTTCAAGTTTCATGTTATGATTATGGGGATCTCATTTTCACTTCTATGATTTGTTCCATGTTAAGATTGTATGATCTCTTTTGCAGGTTATGATTTTCAAAAAGATATGATATGATTTTTATTTCCTTTATTTTCCTTTGCTGAGCATTTGAGCTCACCCTTTTATGTTTTTTTTCCCCAGGTCAGGTAGATGGATATTAGGTAGAATATGCTAAAAGGGACCCTAGATATGATGAAATAAATGGGAGACACTGTAGAAGATTTATGAACCAGTCGTTTATGTTTCCCAGTTTCTAAAGACACTATACCTATACGGTCCTTTGTGGTTTTGTCATATGTTGTAATAAGTGTGCTTCAATTTTGAAGTATTAACAATGAATGTAAAGTATGGGTTGTTATAGTTGGTATCAGAGGAAAGGTATAGTAAACCTTTGGAAACTAGGATGTGAAAGTCTTAGTAAGAACCCTAAGGATAAGTCTAAGCATAGAACACAATCTTTGTGTTTTAGAAATGGCCATGAATAACCTAGGATAAGACCTTAAGCATGAAAATTTTATTCTTGAATTATGTGGTTTTCCTATTATAATTAGTGTTGCTCACACTATTCTTCTTGGTTTTAGTCAATGGCTGGAACCCGAAGGAACCGTGTTAATGCGGAATGCGATGGGCAATGCAATGATTGTCCCCCTGAGCAACCAAACGATATGGGAGCTGGAATGAAAAATCTTATAGCCATGCTCACACAACTTTCTCAATCTATGAATCATGCAGGACTTCCAAACGAGCAAAGGAAGGAGCAACATTCTGTTGAATCCTTCATGAGGCAGCGTCCGCCTTCTTTCAGTGGGTCTACTAATCCATTAGTTGCTGAACAATGGATTAGTACTACTGAAAAGATATTTTCAGTTCTTCAATGTTCTGAACATGATAAAGTCATCCTAGCAGTGTATCGTTTGGAAGGAGATGCTGATCAATGGTGGAATCTTATTAAGAATACGAGGCAAAGGGATGAAATTGAGTCTATGGAATGGGACGAGTTCAAGAACTTATTTTTCAATAAGTACTTCCCTCGTATTATCCGAACAAAGATGGAGAAAGAGTTTCATGAACTGAATCAAAGGGATGATGAATCTGTTGGTACCTATGAAGCAAATTTTACAAGGCTTGCAAGGTATGCTTCTGGTATTATTATCCAACCTGAGAGTAAGATCGATCGATTCTTTAGTGGCTTAAAACCAAGTCTTCGAAGGGCTTTATCCATAAGGGACTTCAATATCTACGAGGAAATAGTTCGATGTGCTCTCAAAGTCGAGATGGAGATTAGAGTAACCCATCAGTCACATGGGTTTGATAATAAGAGGAAGATGGAATTCAAAGGAAAATCTAAAGAGCACACTGAAAAGAAGATGAGCTTTCCCTTATGCTCAAAGTGTGGAAAGAAACATGGAGGTAGTTGTCTTAAAGGGACAGGTAAATGTTTCAAATGTGGAAAGGAAGGTCATCGGGTATTTGAATGTCGCGAAAATGGGAAGAATATGTCTAATGATGCAAACAAAGGAAGGGATACACAGAATGAACCTACTACACTTCAATGTTTCAAGTGCAAGGAGATAGGGCATTATGCCAATCAATGCCCAAATCCAAGGGTTGATGATGATGGTCGACATCAACAAAATCTTAAGGCTAAAGACAAAGGAAAGTCACATGCAATTTCTATCAGTGACGTGGAGTACGATAACGAAGTGGTGAAAGGTACAGTTACCATCCACTCTAAAGTAGCAAATGTTTTATTTGATTCTGGATCCACCCACTCTTTTATTTCTAAAGAATTTTCTAAGGGTATCACCGTATTACCTCAACAATTAGATGTTGAGTTAGCTGTGACAACACCTAATGGCACAACAGTCGCATCAAAAGTTTATAATTCTTCTCCGATCAAAGTTTGTGGGAAAGTGCATCCCGCAAATCTTGTGATACTTCCTTTAGTGGAATTTGATGTGATTCTTGGCATGGATTGGCTTTCTCTACATGGATATCATATCAATTTCCAAAGAAGGGAAGTCACATTTCATATTCCAGATCAATCTACGATCGTCTATCAATGCAAGGATGAATATAACCTTCCAGTGGAAATTCCTTCCATCTTATGGGTGTTGATTCCACTAAATGAAGGTTATTTATCTCAAATGGTTGGTGAGAAACTCATGATTAAGAATATGCCCATTGTACGGGAGTTTGATGATGTATTTCCGGAGGAATTACCGGGTCTTCCACCAAATCGTGAAGTTGAGTTTTCAATAGAACTCGTACCGGGTGCTTTGCCTATTTCAAAGACACCTTATAGAATGACCCCAATTGAGTTGCAGGAATTGAAGAAGCAACTCCAAGAGAATCTTGATAAGGGATTCATACGCCCTAGGGCGTCACCTTGGGGAGCACCTGTTCTATTTGTTAAGAAGAAAGATGGATCAATGAGACTCTGCATTGATTATCGAGAACATAACAAGATCACTATCAAGAAAAAATATCCTCTCCCATGCATTGATGACTTATTTGACCAACTACGCGGAGCTCAATACTTTTCCAAGATTGATCTTCGTTCATGGTATCATCAATTAAGGGTCAAAAGGGAGGATATACCAAAGACGGCTTTCCGTACAAGGTATGGACACTATGAATTTAGAGTGATGCCATTTGGTCTTTCTAATTCCCCTGCTATCTTCATGGATCTAATGAATAGAGTCTTTAGAGACTATCTTGATCAATTTGTGGTAGTCTTTATAGACGATATTCTTGTCTATTCAAAGAGCAAGGAAGAGCATGAAGATCACTTGAGAATTATATTGAAGACCCTGAGAAAGGAGAAGCTTTATGCCAAATTTACCAAGTGTGAATTTTGGCTTCAAAAAGTTGCATTTTTGGGTCACATAATCTCAAAAGAGGGGATATCTGTGGATCCAGCAAAAACAGAGGTTATCGAAAGATGGTCGAGACCAACAACAGTAACTGAGATCCGAAGTTTTCTTGGTTTGGCTGGATATTATCGACGTTTTGTAAAGGATTTTTCACGATTATCTAATCCACTCACCAAGTTGACTCGGAAAGGAGTTAAGTTTGTTTGGACAGAGGAATGTGAATAGAATTTCAAGGAGTTGAAAAGAAGGTTATCCAGTCCACCTATGCTCACACTGCCTTGTAGTGGAGAAAGGTTTGTGATCTATAGTGATGCATCCAAGAAGGGATTGGGGTGTGTTCTTATGCAAAATGATATGGTGATAGCTTATGCCTCACGACAGTTGAAAATCCATGAGTAAAATTACCCAACTCATGATTTGGAGTTGGCTGTGGTAATCTTTGCATTAAAGATTTGGAGGCATTACCTTTATGGTGAAAGGTGTGATAATTATACTGATCATAAAAGTTTAAAGTATATTTTCACACAAAAGGAGTTTAATATGCGTCAAAGAAGATGGTTGGAGCTGATTAAGGATTATGACTGCTCAATCCATTACCACCCTGGGAAAGCAAACAAGGTGGCAGATGCATCAAGTCGACAAGACCATGCTAGTTTATCCATGATGAGGATCACAAAAGATCCAATATTTATGGATTTACAAAGGATGGATATTGGAATTATAATGGAAGGGGAAAAATATTATCTTTCTCAAATGAATGTTCAACCATCTATACATGTGAAGATTAAAGAGGCACATAAAGAAGATGTAGAGTTACAAAAGAAGGTGAGAAATGTTCCTGAATTCAACCTTGATTGTGATGGGATAATAAAGTTCAGGAATCAGGTTTGTGTTCCTCCCATCCCCGAATTAAAGAAGGAGCTGCTAGATGTGGCTCATAGTTCATCATTCTCTATTCATCCTGGAAGCACGAAGATGTATAGGGACCTGAAAGAGTACTTCTGGTGGGATGGCATGAAAAGAGATGTTGCTGAATATGTCTCTCGATGCTTGGTTTGTCAACAAGTTAAAGCTGAGAGACAAAAGTCTAAGGGGATGTTACAACCATTACCCATACCTGAATGTAAATGGGAAAACATCACTATGGACTTTGTCATAGGACTTCCTAAAACATCCAAAGGCAATAATGCTATTTGGGTCATAGTTGATCGTCTCACAAAGTCTGCACACTTCATTGATATTAGAGAGGATTTCTCTCTAGATCAGCTTGCCAAGATATATGTAAAGGAAGTGGTAAGATTGCATGGAGTACCACTTTCTATTATATCTGATCGGGATCAGAGATTTACCTCGAAGTTCTGGCGAAGTCTTCAGCATACTCTGGATACAGAGTTGAGTTTCAGCACTGCTTATCATCCCCAGACAGACGGTCAGTCTGAGAGAACAATTCAAACCCTAGAAGATATGTTGAGAGCTTACTCTATGGATTTCAAAGGAGGTTGGGATCAACACCTACCTTTGGTGGAATTTTCTTATAATAATAGCTTTCACTCTAGTATTCAGATGGCTCCTTATGAAGCTCTCTATGGAAAGAAATGCAGGACTCCTACTTGCTAGGATGAAGTTGGGGAAAGAAAGCTATTAGGAACTAATCTCGTTAATGAAATGGCAGAAAAGGTCAGATCTATTCAACAACACATAAGAGCATCTCAGAGTCGACAGAAAAGCTATGCCGACAACCAAAGAAAAGACCTAGAGTTTGAAGTGGGTGATAAAGTGTTCTTAAGAATATCTCCCTGGAAGAGGGTTATGAGATTTGGAAAGAAGGGGAAGTTGAGCCCTAGATATATCGGTCCTTTCAAAATACTGGATTGTGTTGGGAAGGTAGCTTACCGATTGTCGCTTCCACCGAATCTCTCTCAAGTTCACGATGTGTTCCATGTATCTCTCATGAGAAAGTACATACCTGATCCTTCACATGTACTCAGCTCAGAAGTTGTACCGCTGGAGCAAGATCTTTCTTATGAAGAACAACCGATAGAGATTCTGGATCGTAGCGAAAAATTCCTACGAAACAAGACCACTTGATTGGTGAAAGTTTTATGGAGGAACCACCAACTTGAAGAAGCTACATGGGAGCTTGAGGATATGATGAGGGAGAAGTATCCTCATCTGTTTGTTACAAAGTGACGATTTTCGAGGGCGAAATTCTTTTTAAGGGGGGTAGAATGTAACACCCGAGATTTTTATGAGTAATATTTTGTTTTTATATCATCAAAGGAATCATTCACTACACACTTGCTTGGCTTACTATACACGCAATCACGACTTTCCTTGATAGCTTGCGTCGTACGCAATACCGAGTTTCACTAAACAACGATATGCTATTAAAATATTATTAAAACCAGCCGTTATGAATAGTAATAACCACTTTTTTAAATTTTGTGAATTTTATTTTTTAAAATGGACTTCATTTTTGGATTCAGAATAACGAAATTAGCATAGGGTGAAATTTTGGTATTTTTCTGAAAACATTCAATTTTTGATGAATAGTGAAACCACTAAGTGGTAGGTTAAAAACTGAATTTTGCATAAAACTTAATTTTACCGCTTCTGTGAATGGAATTTCAAAAATCCGACAGACACGGTTGATATCAGAAAGTAAAATGTGGTTCAATGTGATAAAAATAATTTTTTGGTGAATAGTAACTTTTTACTTTTTTTACCACGATTAATAGTAAATAGGGTAACTAAGGGTAAATATGATATTACTATTACCCTAACACATGTCCTAATTCTATTGGACAAGTGTAATTCGACCAAAAACAAACTTAGGAATAAAATATGACCATTTAGGCCCACTTGGATTAGATTAGGACATTTATTATTAATTTATTTAAAGAAGGGTTAAAATAGTTAAAATCAAAGTTTAATAAGTAAATCATTTTTAATATGGGGTTATACATAAGATAAATTCAACTATAAATATTAATTAGAAATCTAAAAATATTTCCTACATAATGGTATTTTATTTATAATTTTTAGACATTAAATAATTTAATTTAATTATGACACAACGATGATGCAGTAATTATCTTATTTATGAAATATTGACATAATTGGTGTTATAAACACCAAAATAAATGTCATTTGAGACTTTTTATGAATTACACTAATTTTCTAGGTTAATATGATATATTAGTGTTGATTTAATCAACTTTATTCGAACATATAATTCTGTTATGACTTTCACAAAAATCATATATCAAATAGTGTCAAAATTGACACAAAATAGTCTTTAAATCAAATATTATATTATTAATTGTTATTTTATTTATAAAAATATAAGGTTCGGCCAAATGACTTAGATAAGGATATATATATATTAATAATAAACAATTTGGGGTTCGTTTGGCATGTTATAGTAAGTGTATTAACCATATAGTGAAAGAAAACAAAAAGACACGGTAAAAGTTAGATTATTTAACTTAGAGTTAAATATAATTGATAAGGTTAAAATAATACCCTAAACTTTTCTAAATCCTATTGGTTGATAGGATTTCGACCCATCCCCACTTTAGCTTCGAAATAAGACCCTTTGGAACCATTATAAACCGATTTTGACTTTAATATAAAATAATATTTTGAGATATTCCTAAGGTTCCCCTCTCCTCCCTTATAAAAGGGCACCTCCTCCCCCTCCTCCTCACACCAATTTGAGCACTCAAGTTCGGCCAACCCCTGACATTTTCTCCTCTCCACTTCCCTAGAATAATCCTAGAGGTCCTGGTCTTCTTCAAAGACCAATATTAGTTCCCTATGTGGAGGATTCAAAGAAGCGTTCCAAAGAAGAGGTAATATCCATTACCGATCTTTTCAATTTCTTTCTTCTTCAACTTCTTCTTCTTTATTTGTTTCATGGTAAAGTAATAGCATCAGTATTAAGTACATACTGATATGTTATTATAAATATGAAACAACCCTAATTCACCTTCTATCCATCCTACGGAAAAATGAAATCACCGCGCGTGCGTACGTACGGAATACCGTCTCCACGCCGTGGTGTAATCTATTTTCCACCATCACTTTACAAGGATTGGTATAATGGTGTAATGAGTAACTATTTATGATTATTATAAAGTAATATTGATACTGAAATAATATATATATACTCCAATACAATTCCACGATCATAGGAACGATATCATCACTCGTGCGTACGTACGGAATACCGTCTCCACAATGTGATGCGACTCGTTCTACATGATCATCATTACATAGTAATTATATAAATGAAGTGATTGAATAAATATGATATATGTTACACTAATACCATTCTGGATATAAGTTATCTATAACCTTAAAAGAATAATAAGAATTTATTCGGCAAAACACGCATGAGAATAAAAGGCAATAAAGACCCGAGTAACAAGTAACAATGAAATATTACTAACAAGAAGCTAAGAATATGACCATATATGATATCATATCAATATGTATGATTCTCGAATAAGTCAATAACATTATTTAAACCATTATACAGGATCTTCGGACACGTACAATGCAAATCGGACCTAAGGTAAGGGAAATATCACAATCTCATTTTTATCCGAGATTGTTTATTCGTAAGTATTTATTGGGGTGTATTTTATCATCCACATCCATGTTCCCTCAATATTTAATATTGTTTCCATCCACTTACACTAGTTTAAATCCAATTTTACCCTTCGGTGAGTTTTTAGTAAAGCATATGAAAGGAATATTTTGTCGTTTTTTCGTACGAGGTACTTTTTGAATTTTCCGACAAAAGTACGAAGAATGTTTTTTTTAACTTATACGGCATGAATGGATTTCTAAAACATTATTTCCAAGAAGATTCATTTACAAGTTTTCAAGTTTATTTTTAATCAACTTCTTTTATTTTAAAGTCGTATGACATGTTATGAAAGGAAAAATGTTTTTGATGTAGAAAGGATATTTTCCTCAAGAATGGAGTTCAAGTATTTTATCAAAATTATTTTCCATCTAAGATAATAAAAGGGTTCTGTTTTTATCCCTATTATTACATGGATTTGATTAGGTTGTGATGGAAATATTTTTATGAATTCCTTTATCTTATATGGATTGTTTTATGATGTCATGTTGTTTAAGAATCCCATTTTTATTACATGGGCTACGCTATGATGTATGGTTTATGATTATGTGGCACACATAAGAAAGGATTCATTATAAGATGGGTGGGACCTATATCTCCCTACAATGCATTGGGTAAAGATTTTATATCTCATCAGATAGACATGGCTAGAACGGTAGGTTACACCGGTTCAGTGAAACAAGACTGGAACGAGGGTGACTCGGTTCAGAAAGGGACTCTATCCACTAAGATAGTCTTGGCAATGAGTCATGACTAACAAGAAATGATTTTCCATGATTATGTGTGCATGCCACAAAGTTTCAAGTTTCATGTTATGATTTTGGGGATCTCATTTTCACTTCTATGATTTGTTCCATGTTAAGATTTTATGATCTCTTTTGCAGGTTATGATTTTCAAAAAGATATGATATGATTTTTATTTCCTTTATTTGCCCTTGCTGAGCATTTGAGCTCACCCTTTTATGTTTTCTTTTCCCCAGGTCAGGAATATGGATATTAGGTAGAATATGCTAAAAGGGACCCTAGATATGATGAAATAAATGGGAGACACTGTAAAATATTTATGAACTAGTTGTTTATGTTTCACAGTTTCTAAAGACACTATACCTATACGGTCCTTTGTGGTTTTGTCATATGTTGTAATAAGTGTGCTTCAATTTTGAAGTATTAACAATGTATGTAAAGTATGGGTCGTTATAACATGTACCATAGAAGCTCCCATGTCACTGGCCAATGTAGTCTTTGAAGACAGCTCCACAACCCAAAGAAGCTATATTTCCTTTCGAGGCCTCGTCAATTTTGAATTTGATCCATCCAGGGAGTAGGGCTTGCCAGAAAACTTCAAGGGTTCGTTTGGGTTGCCTATAGATTCCATTAATCTGAAGTTTGTGGAAAATATCAATATCACTAACAGAATTGTTGCAGTGCGCTTTTTGGATAGAGGCTACTTATTACACCGTAATTAGGATCATGGATTTACCTTCATTGAGATTTAATGAGCATTTTTTGTGAATAAAATTATTTCTATTATACCAGATCACGTGCATCAACTCGGCAACAGTAGAGAGTAACACGTTCCTAATTTGCTGAGAGGCATCATGTTCGATACATATTGTTATCTGAGAGGTTATAGAATCAAAAAAAGACCATCTGCAATTAAAAATATCATAAATATAATTCCAAAAGGAAAAGGCTGTATCAAATGAAAGAAAAAGATGGTTAATGTCCTCCCTGTATTGATTGCATAGATGGCACTTAGAACAAAGTCGTATACCAAATGATTGAAGAAACACTTCAGTGGGAATTCTGCTGTGAGAGATTCTCCATTTAAGAGTTAGTCTCAAAGGTTTCATCCAAGGTTTATTATTGGAATTCAACCACACAAATGTTGGGAATAACATAAATAACTATAGGGTTGTTAGAAAATAGTTTATTCAACCTGTTGAAAATGATTGTAAAGATATAAATAATGCTAAAAAAGGAAAGGCTCTTGTAGCTGGTATTCCTGAAACTGATAAGAAAAAAAATGAAGTGTGGGTTAAAAAGTAGAATTATTTTTCACCCTAAAGCATACCTATGATAAATCTTGGGAAGACAATGTCGATGAAGAAGAAATCCTTGTAAAAGAACAGTCTCTTCATGAAGAGCTTAAGACTATGGTGTTGGACATTGTCAAAAGCCATAATGATACTGAAACACATTTGGTTAACAACTCTTTGGATATTATGATGGTTCCTACTTCAACTAACCCTAATGAAACAAATAAGGAAGATTCCTCCATGCTTGAAAAACATGAAAAAGAAAAGGTGTTCATTTAGGGAAAAAGGGAGGATCTTATGGAAAATTGCAAACACCAAACACCCAATCCTGATGTGAAACTGAATGCCACTTTTAAAAACAGTATGGATTCATAGGTATGTGAAGCTGGTACTGCACACTTAGAACATTACTCTGACTCAGTCTAGGTAACTAGCAATGATCATCTTGATAAGTCTGAGAATGTTATCACTACCACTTGTTCGGAGCGAAGCAATAGCTTGAAACAAGTGGATATTTAGCAATCTGGTAACACATATTTAATGCATTCTAATAGTAATGTTTTACCTACATCCCAATGGAATTCATGTTCTGCTGATTGCTTATAAAATAATTTTCTTGATGTACACTATACACACCCCCCCTGCATGATCTGATAACATAGTTTTTCTGCATCATAATAGTACTAACTTAACTGTCTGCATTCCTTCCTTAGACCAATGTTATATATTGGAAAATAATGATAATCAGCAGCCTGGTAACACAGATTCACTGCATAATGTGAGCACGTTTTTTACCTGTTTCTCAATGTAATGAATCATCTTCTAATGGTTTAAAAAGGAATTCAAATGCTATGCATTGTGGTCAGCCTCTTGTACATGAAACTATATAGGAAAAATATATTATTACTACACCTTCTACTTCTGTGGAAATAGTTATGTCTGAGACACATGTAGTACAAAAAACTGGACTATTGGATTCAATTCCAGATTCTGCTCTGAATTTATCACAATGTACCAACACTAGCACTATTAAATAGGTCATAAACACTAAATATTCGAAAGATGATAACACAATTTTGGTCCTTAATCTAGGCACTGTCTTGATAGACTCAAATAGTAAAACAGAGTCAATTAGCACTCCTGTCCCAGAAAACAAAAACAAAATGACCCCTTCTCACGAGGTCAGAAGATCTAAGCAGAATAAAATCTCGAGTAAATCAAATAAAATGGGTTCTAACCCAAAAAATCATTCCGAATGAATATAATATTTTCGAACTGTCAGGGTATTTCCAACTCTGACACGATTGTTATCCTAAAAATATTTTTAACAACACAAAAACAAAAAATCTTTCCTATTGCTGAACCGAAAGTGAACTATTCCAAGAGCATTGCTCACATTTTTTCTTATGGTTATAACATCTTGGGTTCCTGCAAAGATGGTACTTTAGTTGATTCCTTATGGTTATTTTATCATACAACCTTTCAAAATGTTACTACTTTTAAAACAACTAATCAATTGTACACTTGTAATTTTACCTATGATAGTAAACACATTTTTTGCACCATGATTTATGCGAAGAATAGATACCAATATAGAAGGCATGTTTGGGATGATCTTATAAATTTATCTAACACTATCCAAGATCTTTGGGTCTTGATTGGGGACTTTAATGCTATTATTTCCCCCAGTGAAAAAGTTTTCCCTTCTCACTCCTCCATTTCATCTCATGAATTTAATGCTACCCTCGATGATTGAAACCTAGTGGAAATTAATCTTACTGGTGCTAAATATAATTGGTATAGAAGGAATTAGAATAAAGTGGTTTCTAGAAAACTCGATAGAGCTACCACTAATATTTCCATGATTGACAATTGTGATTCTATTTCTAGTGTCACACTTCCTAGAATAAACTCTGATCACCATCCCATTCTTTTTAACCTCCTTACAAAAAACACAAAACCCACCCTGCCTTTCAGATTCAACAACACTTGGTCTAAAGACCCTGATAGTTCTTCCTTCATTAATAATTTCTGTAACTCTATGAATCATCAATATGATTCATATTCTTGCATTAATAAGCTAAAATTTCTCAAAAATGATTTAAATAGTTGGTGTAGAACCAAAAAAACAAATTGAAAAAGGCATCCTATCCTTGGAAAGTGATCTTACACAAATTCAAAATAGTAACACAAGATCTGGTTTTTTTATAGAACCTCAATTAAAGATCAACACAAATTTAAATCTCAACTCATTACTATCTCTTATAGATAACATGCGCAAAAAGATATTCAAAACTAAATGTCTCTCTGATGGAGATAAAAATACTAAATTTTACAACTCCATACAAAAAATTAGGAAAATTAATCATCCTCTCACTTTTCTTTTACATGATTACATTCTTATATATTCTAAAGGAAACATTTCTAATCATGTGTTCTCTTACTTTCATGACATCTTTAATGGTCCTGATTTGAATAAAGACCTTAGGCTTGATGTCATTCCTCAAATGGTTAAGGAAGCTGATAATGATTACATATATTCAATGCCTATTGACCATGACATAAAAGATATTGTTTTTAGTCTAAATCCTGCCAGTGCCCCAGGTCTTGATGGCTTTAACAATGGTTTCTTTTAGCATCCCTAGGAAATTATTCACACCGATGTCTGCAAGCTTGTTAAAACTTTTTTCTCTAATGGGTATCTCCCACATGGACTTAATGCTCAATTTATTTCTTTAATACATAAAGTGGATTATGGATCCGAGATACAATTGTTCTGGCCCATCGCCCTTCTTAATAACATGTAAAAAATCATTAAAAAAATTCTTTCTAATCAACTTACTCCTATATGCAATAAGATCATTACATGGAATCAATTTGGGTTTATCAAAGGTAGATCTATTCAATATTACATTTGTCTTGACTTAGAATGTACTAATATTTTAAACAAAACCAACCGAGGTGGGAATGTTGCTATTAAGATGGACATTAGAAAAGATTTTGATACTATTGACTGGAGCTTCATCATTAAAGTTCTTCAAAGTTTTGGTTTTAATGAGGAATTCATCAATAAAATAAAAACTTTATTTCACTCCGCACACATTTCCATTATGATTAATGGTTATCTCAAAGGTAACATTAAATTATCCAAAGGTGTTAGATAGGGGACCCCATTTTAGCCATTCTATTTGGTATCGCTGATGATTACCTCAGCAGATTACTTCTGCAACTTGTGGCTCAGATCAAACTTAGACCTATTTAATCCTCTAGGAACATAAATGTTCCCACTTATATTCTATATGCTGATGATATCATACTGAATCTATAAGGTTATTAAAAGAATATAAAAGTGCTAAAAACTACACCTGCTCATTATTAGGCATGTTTAATATATAAAAACATGTTCCTTTAACAAAAACATGAACACATTATGGAAGGAATAAGAGCTGAGTAATTAATTCCATTATAAAACATAATTATGGTTATTCTACTAGTCAAATAACCACATGAACCATAAATTTTATTTTCATAATAAGGGAATGCATAATGCAGGAAAACATAGCCATAAAGTCAAAGCCCCGTTCCAAGACCATAAATAATCATTTTTTCAAGGCCTTGTTCCAAGACCGTAGTATGTCTTATGAGACCTATCAATGCACCGAGGTGCTATAGCGGGCCCCACCTAACACTTACTATGCCCAATGAATTCCTCATATTAAAGGGGTGAACATAATAAACATATACATTTATATTGAAACTAATGCATGAAATGTTAATAATATTCCCCAATCATTGAACATAAACACTAACCATTCAGAATAATATGATGAATGCTATAAAAATAGAACATCCATTGTCAGAATAATAAAAAAAACTTCAAAAACATATTTTAGATGATACTTTAATAGATAAAACTCAATTAATTACAACTTTCAACAAAGGATTTTGACATAGGCGAATATATTTTTAAACGTGACCATTGGAAAATTCTTGAAGAAATAATCCTTAAACATTCCAAATTGTCCCATACCACCTTGAAACATTCAAATCATAATCCCTTAGAATATCATGAGAAAATGGAGACTCTTGATATGATATACCAAAGGTTAGTACATACACGACAAGAAATAAATAAGTGGTGAAGAAGGCATATATCTCATAAAAGTTTATGAGAGATGAGAAAAATCCTTTTTACTTTTGAAAGAAGATTCCTTTTGGAAAATCATTTATATTTACAATTAAATAATATCTTAAACATGAATATAACATAAAATTAAATACTAGGAAATTTAAATTATAGTTTATGCATAAATGATGTCCTGCTAAAGTGAAATAACATAAAAAGAGTTCTTAAGATTATTTATAAATAAAACATTTTAGAGAATTTTAAAGAAATTATTAAAGAGAATTTTATAGTGGAAAGGAACATTGGTTCTATTAAATCCAGAAATGATCCAAGATAATTTATCATTATAAAATTAGAGTTTTTATAAAACAAATTGTGGCTTAAAACATATTTTTGAGTACACTTGAAAATGGGTATGAATTTGAAAATATCCCTTGAATTGGGTTTGTATTTTAGAAACAATTTTGAAAGTTCCTTTTAAAACTTGTAACTATCCATAAAATAAGGAATTATTCTTGTTGGTGAACATATATATAACACTCACACCTAATATATGATGACTAAATAATAATACACAAGAGTTTTATTGAGATAATTAGACAGTAAAAGTAACCCGAATGAAAATTGAGGTCAGGGTGGAAAAACCCTCACCACTTTGTAATCAATCGATTTGTATGCCCAAAAATTAATAATATTAAAATGATACATTAAATACCATGAAAATAAATATATTCATGATATGTTACATCAATGGTCATTAAACATAAACCATAGATAAGTATTAGCAGTGAATACGTGAAACCTCACCAAAATGGAATTGAGAAAATGAAACCCCTTACCTTAAGTCCAAATGTGTTCCGCTCTTGAAATTTGGGTCCTGGAATATGAAATTATACTTATTAATAAATTATATTATATATAATTATACATTTATTTAGTTCATAATAATTCTGTTTGGTTCATTTATTCCCTTCTTGAAATGTTATAATATTGAATTTCATCGTTCCGTAGTGATCGTTTTCTTTATTTTCATAATCAGTTCACTTGTTCTTAAGTAATGGAGTTCATGCGGAAGGGATGTAAATATCTATAATTTAATTCTCATATTATTTATGATCATATATAGGTGTTATTGTTCATTTATATAATTTGGTTATATAAAATGAGAATGAATTATTATATTGAACTTTAATTATAAATGTTTCAGTTAATTTTTGGGTTTTGATCACAATGAACTCATTTTTCTTTATAACATAATACCATTTCTATAAAGGGATTAAAGAACCTTAAATAGGTTATATTAAATATATTACAATCTGGTTCAACCATAACAAGAATGGTTTCATGACCATAATTGATAATGATAAGAGAAATCAAAAGCCCATCATCCTTGAATGTGGTAAATTGACACATCTCAGATGGTGTTCTTTCTACTGTTATAAAAGATGGTAAAAGGAAGAGATGATGATAAATTCTTCAAATATCATGATAAAGTTACATTACATTTAAGGTATTGGATCCATCACAATATTTTGATAAGGATAGGTAATAGTAGAAAAAGAAAACAAATGAACATGAAAGGAAAGACAAAGAATTTAAAAGAGGAATTTACCTCTTGAACCAAAGTTCCTTGAGAGCCTCTTTAAGGGAGAGGTTTTGATCTTTTTATAAGACCAAGGATTGATGGACATGGGAGATGAAGTTGGGAGAATATTTGGACAGAATTTGGAGAAGTCACAAGGTTTGAGAGGAGTCAAGATAAGAGGGAGTGATGGGGGGTTTTTATAGTGGAGGGGAGAGAGGATTTCTCAAATTTATATTCATTAATTTTTTATTTCTCCACAAGAAAAATAATAGTGAGTCTTCTATGACCAAGAATTGTAATTTTATCATGTGAATCCGAATCAATTGGTCTTACATCAGCAGAACATCATAAATGACTCTATAATTAGTGTATTTAGCTTACTTTGTAAATTATGGTATTTCACTATTCATAAAAATTCAAGTATTTCAAAAAAATTCCAAAAATTCTCCCCATCCATTTTTCGACATTTAGAATCCAAGAATGAAGTCCATCTTTTAAAAATAATTTTCTAAATATGATGAATTTAATATTTAATTAAAATTGTAATTTATTCTAAAAAATCACTTTTAAAACATTTATTTACTTATTCTAAAACATAGGTATATCATACTCCAACATGAATATTATTTATATACTATAATATTTAAGGTTACTATTCATTAGGGTATATCACTATTCATAGGTGTATGTTATTATTTATAAGGGTATGTTACTATTCACAAAAAATTAAGTTTTTCTTATCAGACTCCAAATAACTTACTCATCACAATCGTTTATGTCAAATTTTTGATATTCACATCACATAAGTGAAAAAATTATGTTTACTTGGCTAGGTTATAACGGAGTTGTGTTTGTAGAGACTCAGTGATCCATGAATTCTATAATATATATATTTGTAAATTCTTGGGGTGTTACATGACATACAAATAACTGAGAAAATGCATTTAGGTTGTTTTGATAATTTATGAAAATGATCCATAAGTCATTTTTGACATGAAATATTAAACCACACCTCAATATAATGAATGGTGTGACTGATATGAATAAAAGTTTGCATTATCATTTTAAAATTGACATTTTAGCTCAAAACGTGTCACTCACTAAAAACCAAGAAAACTCACTCTGATTGGCTTCATTATTTAGGAAAAGGAATCATAAGTTGTTATTGACGTTTATAAAGAAGCATCATGTTAAACCAATGTATGATGCGACCAGTATGACTCAAAGTGTTTGTTTCCAGTTTAAAATGATATTTTAGTAAAAAAACACAACTAACATACTAAAAACTGATCAAACACATTTTCATTATATGTATACTTTATAAAAACTATCTATATGTAATTTTTGACATGTATTAATTAACCTCACCTCAATGTGATGAATGGTGTGACCAGTATGACTTAAAGTGTCTTTTTTATATTAAAAATTGAAATTAATTTTAGTAAAAAAACACAACTGGCATACTAAAACCGAGAAAGAGCATTTGGATTGTTTTGATAATTTAGGAAAATGATCCATGAGTCTTTTATGAAAATTAGGAATCATCCCCACTTAAATAAAATGCACGATGTGACCGGTATAAATCCAAATGTGTCTTTTTATTTAAAATTGACATTAATTTAAGTAAAAAAGAACAACTAACATACTGAAAACCATGTAAATGCATTAATTTCTTTTGATACTTTAGGAAAATTATATAGGAGTCATTTTTGATGTGTATTAATCAACCTCACCCAAATCCGATGAACGGTGTGACCATTATGACTAAATGTGTCTGTTATCAGTTTAAAATTCACATTTTATATAAAAACGTGTCACTCACTCAAAACTAAGAAAATGATTTCTAATTGTCTTCATAATTTTACAACAGGTATTCTTAAGTCCTTTATGATGTGTATGAAGTAGTATCAAGTCAAATCGATGAACTATGTGTCCGGTATGACCTAAAAAGCGTGTTTCTAGTTTGAAATTATATTTTAGAAAAAAACACAACAGACATACATAAAACCGATAAAATGAATTTGGATTTTTTTGAAACCATAGAAAAATCATACATAAGTCATTTTCATGTCCAGGAATCTACAAAACCTCAATCTGTTGAACTATTTGATGGGTATAAATCTAAACGTGTTTATATTTTAAATTGACATTACTTTCAGTAAAAAAGAACAAGTAACATATTGAAAATTGAGCAAACACATTTGGATTTTTTGATACCTTAATAAAATGATCCATTAGTCATTTTTGATGTGTAGGAATCAACCACACATCAATATAATGAATAATGTGACAGGTATAAATCCCAATATGTCATTTAAATTTGATATTCATTTTAGTAAAAAAACAAGATCCATACTCAAAACTAAGAAAACCCATTTAGATTGTTTTGATATTTTAGAAAAACAATCCATAACTCATTTATGACATGTAGGAATCAACTCCACCTCAATAAGATGCACGATGTGACCTATACAACTCAAAATGTGTCTTTTTTTATTAAAAATTGACATTTTATTAATGTATTCTTTCATATTAATGTTTAATTTTTTTCTTTATAGTATTAGTAACATAATATTTGTTTTCTTATATAGGTGGAAACCATTCCTTCAGTTGGGATGGTTTGTTCGGAAACTAATACCATGGGCGCACATTTTTGAGAGGGCATTACAGATGTCAAAGGATGAAACATTAATGTTTTTAATAGTTTGTTGGATAATTGTAAATTTAATTATATAAAACAATGTTTGAAATGTATATAACATTGTTTTACAAACCCTTGTTTGCGCTGATTTGTTCTTGTGTGCACTATGCAGGTGATATTTTGTGTAGGTGGTGTGTGTGTGTTGTGCAGGTGAAGCTTCTATTGGTGGGTGTGCTGTTATATAAACAACACATCACATGTAGTTAGTCCTTTGTCATCCCTATTTTGAGCACTGATAAAGGCCCCTTTATCAGTGCTACTTAGAGCACTGATAAAGTCACCCTTTATCAGTGCTATTTTGAGTGCTGATAAACACATCATTTATCAATGATAATTAATGAACTAATAAAGTTTTCTTTTATCAATGCTTAAAATAGTGATGATAAAGGGAACCTTTATCAGTGCTTGAATATCGTAGATAAACAGGGTCCTTTATTAGTGACTTTTTAGCACAGATAAAGGACACCCTTTATCTGTGATTTTTTAGTGCTATTAAAGGCTACCCCACTTTATCTTCATTGAGATAAAAATGACTTTTATAGAGTTGTTAAAAACATTTTATAGTGCTGATAAAAGCACTATCTGTAGTAGTGTGTTTCAAAATCTGTTATCATTTCAAAAGTATTATATGTTTAAGGATTGAAAGAGAAGTTGATTAATATATCATAATTATTTGATGATGGAATGCACTTAAAATTTTAAAATTATAAGTGTATAATTTTTAAAGATAAATCTATCTTGTTTTATGAATATAAAAAGATAGTATATATTCTTTCAATTTTATTAAACTATATGTGAAAAATTTCAGGTGCTTAAATGTTGCAGAGCTAGAAAATATTTTATGTCATAGGAGGCACAACCATAACAATTTCATGTTATTGTACAAGATGTAAACACACAAAAAAGTTTCAATGGATGTCCTATGATGACCCCTCCCAATGAACATACTATAATTAGGGAAAGAGATAATGACCCCAAGTCCCACCTCTAGTAGGCCCTGGGTTTTTGACTAGCACCAAGGATATAAAAAACTCATCAAATGGGAGGTATGGACCCTCTATAATAATATAGGATTAATATATAAGATGAATCACCCACAAGAAATTCCATGAAATAATATAAAAATAATCCAAAATCATCCCACAATTCATGTATAAATAAAACTGATATAGATAAAAGTATTAAAAGTAAACACCAAAAAGAAAATCTAAAGAAGAGACACAATAGCTATCCAAATATTCAAGCTAGTAATGTCCAGTATAGTCCACATATTCCTCCTAGAAACCTAAAAATCACTCTATATACATAGGGTGAGAATACATGTATACTCAGTAGGAAAACCAACGTACCTCATGAACATGCGAAAGAAGAATACTATTGAACATGTGATTAAAAAGTTGATCTAATAGAACCTAAACAGGTTAACTGTCTATCCCAACCTCACTAATGCACACCCACCAAATAACACAAGCCAAGAATATTAATATAATAAGAATCATATCGATAAATGGTACCCCATACCACTTTCCCACTGATTTTCTGCTCTCACACCTGAACATTGTACATCCTAGAGATCTCATCTATTCCTAATAACAAATAAAACCACCCCACCTCCCAGTTAAGTAAAATCATCCCTGAAAATAAATGGGCCATCGACTACAACACGATCACATCTCATATCTCCCATAAACACTTGGTCTATCACATCGAAACCACAACCATAATAGTATGGTATCATGAACCTGAAGGAAATAAACCTTGTTCTCTCCTCCTACCATGCATAATTCATGCCATAATCCACCCGTCAACATGGACATATCATATCTCTCCGGAAAACACAGGGGTCATTTCCCCACAATACAGTCAGATCACATCTCACTCAAAAACACATGGGCCACCACCCCACAACATGGTCACATCACATCTCACCCACATATATCTAGGTCATAACTTAGTGCACTAAGAGACATCCTTTCATCATAGCTTATGCGTATCTACTCATCTGGAAAAGAGAACGAGGAAGAGTGGGTATACATTCATCCATCCTCGTCACTAGGATGTTCAGAAAAGCACCCCTATCTGAATATATGGCTGTCAGGACATAGGTCTAGATGTTGGTGGGATCCATATAGAATTATCAAGGAATATACAAGTATATACACATATCCACACTCAATAGCAACCTCTGAGTTCACAAATGAACACTGACCAACCCACAACATCGCCACTTTCCCTGCCACCACTAAATGCATAACACCTTACAAACTAAAACCCACATCTCATACGACCAACCAATTCCCATTATCCAGTCCATTTGTTTTATTATTATGAACCAACCAGATTTAACCACACAACCCATCATTATTTGTTTTTAAACTATTTTCATCCCATTAACAAAAAAAACCAAATCCATTTCAAGCATTATTAAATAATTATTTATCTCTTAACTATATGAGAATCTATCACAAAAAAACCTTGAATCACAAGCATCCCACCATCCCCATCATACCACCACCTCACTACCACAAAAGCACAAAAAAACAACCCCCACCTCACCACCCCAAAATCATGGACAAACAACCACCACCTCGCCTTCCCAAAATTATGACCAAATGTTTCCCATCAACCACACATCACATTGAAAACATGCATCGCTACCCCAAAATCATGAAAACTCATCAGAACACTACAAAGAACATTTTATATATTTAATAAAGTCATTTTCATCACTTACCAATTTATTTTATGTGTGTCATCACACAAGACATAATCTTGAGGCAACTATTTCATTAGCCAAATATTAGTGGTTAGAAAATTTTCATTTTAGGTTGATATCATAATAATTACAACAGACATAACAGTCACAACACATATCATCCAGTGCAAACAAATCCCAAAATGGCCACAATTTTCTATAGGGCATCTAGCCTGTACAATCCATCATATTACAATAATATCAAAGCTGTAAAAGTATGCATATCATTACCCTTTTTCTTCTTCAATTTCAATCATCCTATTAATTATCTTTTATTAATCCTGAAAAACCATCTCTCATGGATTAAAAAGTGAAAACCTCTCATTCATGATACTCAATAAAGAGAAATGAGGGATTCCCTTTCTGAAATAAGCTTTTTCAACTCGCTTTACACGACATAGAGATAAAGAAACACCCATGAACCAAAACAGAACCACAAGATCATGTATCAACATACAACACATCTATGGATCACAAAAATACTGCCCAAATTAAACCCAAAACCAAAACAACATCATCATAGTGAATAACCAAGAAAAAAAATATAAAACCATAGGGAAAAGATAAATCACTCACCATGAATCTTCATGCAACAACCACAAGAACCAGAAAATAGAAGTAGGAGGAAGGGGTCTAGAAGATCCTCCCAAGGAACCTAGGGATCGACCAAAATGAGATAGATAGAGAGAGATTTAGTGAGAGAGGGAGAGATGAGGGTATGACTAAATGAATAGAATCGGTTAATAAAAGGAATTAAAACCTAGAATCCAACTAGTTTCACATTTTTTAATATTTACACAGCATCTAAACCATGGATTTTCTGAAAATTATAGATTTATCCTAAAACATGTTGCCTAGGATTTTAATTATTACATGTTGTTTATGTCACTTACATGACATGAATCTATCCCACACTTTCTCCCTATAATAATTTAGAAGTTATGAAATCACTGGCTATAAAATCTATGAAACAACAGTTCACATCGTTTAAACATTACACTTCTTGAATTCCCAAAAGCATATGTACTGCACCTCAATCCTCCACTGAAAACTCCTAGAACCTCCCTTGAACACCTCTAAGCAGAAAAACTAGCAAAGTAATAGGAATGGAAGGCACAAAACGTTACATTTCCAATGATTTATGTTATAATATATGACTAGAGAGCATCATAATATTCACGAAGACATGGATGCATACACAATGTTGTGTTATCATCATGATCCCTATCAGAAGAAAGAATGAAAAGTGAGGTATGAAATCTACATGGAACTCCTTATAAGTAATCTTGGAGAAGGAGCCCCATATAGACCTCATTTAGTAAAAGATGATTGTCTATATTGATCATTTAGAAATACTGAGATTCAAGATGCCCAATAAATTATCAGCAAACCTCATACTTGCCTCACTTAATCTAAGCTTCTTAAGTTTAATTTTGAATTTCAATATGAAAAATATTGAGAAGATGCTCATATATCTCTTCACTATGATTTTCCATGAAAATAAATACATGAAATGGGACCAAACTTATACCCATATGGTAAACAAGAGGAAAGGAAAACAGAAAATGTAAAAGGAAAATTCTATGTCAAAGAAACCTTCACACCACCCTTAAAATAATAGAAAGATCAAAAAATAGGTTAATTTGAAAAATGCATTGTGTTTTGTTTGTGGAAAGAAAGTCCATTGGAAGAACTATGCCTCAATAAGGAATCAATGGAAATGTTGGAAAAATTCCCATAGAAGTGTTTTTAAGTTGTTTTTTTGACAAGTTTGGGGATGTAATGTCCAAAATAGCTCACAAGGTAATGAGGAAATTTTAATGTAAAGTATGGAGGTGTGTTGGAGTAATTGTAGAGTGAAATGTTTGATTTTAATGTGGTATATGTTTATAAATTTTGGATATGTCTAAATCATAAGGAACATCGTGGAATCTATAAGTCTACCCTATGATCGTATAGTTGATTTTGTGAAAAAGGCATGGAGGTCACTATATGAAGGTAAAGTTCATTTTATGAAAAAGTAAGGATTTATAATATTGATAAGGGGACTTCATAAGTCTAATTAAACTTTATAATTTTCATCGTCATGTTCACCTAACTTCGTCAGGTTGATACCTCGACTTCATAAAGTCAAAACCTGGCTTCAGATGGTTGATTTGGGAACTTTGTAAGGTTGATTTGAGAACTTTATAAGGTATCTGGGGATTTTCTGAAGTCTATTAACTTATATAAAATCCACATTTGCGAAGGTACTCATGAAATAAATTTGTACGGTTCATTTCCTTTGTGAAACATGGAAGTCACAAGGCATCTCTAGGAGGAATTTTGTAAGGTTCAATCCCTTATTATTTTTAAATGGAAGATTGATCTAGGAAATTTAAGAGTATTTTATTGATCATGAAAATTTGTTAATAACTCAATCAACACATTTGGAGGAAATCTAGATGAAAATAATGACTGATTCTAATGTGAGTTTATTATCTATTTAAAATGAATATTTTATGATTTCAAATATAAGATACAGATGTTAGTATGTATCAATGTGCGGAGTCAACCGTGTATTAACTCGATCATCCTATTCCATAGGAGGTAAATACATATATTAATTGAGATACCTTGACTCGAATTTGAATAAGATAGTCTTTTGGGGTTTATAGAGTTTCCATATTTCGAGTAAAAAAATTTCTCACAAGAATCTTTGATAAGGACGTAGGGTTATTTATTTATAGATGAAATAAAGGTGAGAACATAAATAAAATTCCACCCATTAAAACAATCAAATATTAATTGTTGGCTCTTATCATAAAAATATTAATATTCTAATATTGAGGAAAGATATGTATTTATATTTAAAGTGGAACAACATAATTGATAATGGTGATTTAAATAATTTATATAATATCCAGATTCACCCCCCTAGGTTATTCTCCCTGTTTGTGGCCAATAGAGAGTATTCATGCATATTGGTCATACTTAATATCTTAAAAGATAATACTAGTAGAAGAATAATGTAATTTTACACTTAATATCCTGAAAGAGTTTAGAATGTGTAAATGTAAAAAGTAATACAAAGAGCTTCATTTAGTTACCATTATAAGTGAATATCACTATTTCTTGAAGGATTTTAGCATTCAAATAACAAAAAAAATTACACTTGGTATCCTAAAATAGTTTAGGGTATTTTTGTAGAGTAATGTAAATAGTTACATTTGTTTCCATAAAAATTGGATATAAATTTATTCTAAAATAGTTTAGGTTATGGTGGTAAATAGAAATGTAAATAATTACATTAGTTACCATAACAAATTAAATTTCACTATATCATAAAAGGGTTTAGGATGTATTGATGAACAATAATGCAAGTAGTTACATTATTTAAAGGGAAATTTTTTATGGAAATAATTCCAAGGATAATAATTATGAACATATAAATAGTTTTTATATAGATAATATAAGTTGACATCATAACATTTGATGTTATAAACTTAAGAAGTTTGAATATGTTCAAAGAGTTTGACATTTGGAATTTGATTTCTAAATCTCACCATTATTAAAACATTATTTATTTATAGATTTTACTCACTTAAAGAGTTTAATGGGAGATTTTTATCATATGGTTGCATAAAGATGTGATAGGAATTACATATGATGTAATGAGTTAGTAAGAACCCAAAAAAGTGCAACATACATAAGGTTAATCTGGCAGTTTATCATTTATAATATGATAGATAGGTGGTTATGTTGGGGTTTTCAAAAATTATTAAAATAGTTTTAAGGATATAAAGTTACCATTTAAGAAGAAATCCTCTCTTTATAATTTTTTTTCACATTGGCTACATAAATTTATATATAGATATACATTTTGTAAATTTTAATGATAATTGACCTATAAAATTTTGACTTTAAGTGATCCCTAACTGATGTTCTTCACAGAGTATTATATGTTATTTTGAAATGTTAAGGTTATTCTGGGTGGGAATCCTATATAGAGATACAAAATATACATATGAGGCCCAAAACAAAGAATATGATTCTTTATGTACAATAGCTGACCCATGAAGTATACCACATAGAGTTTCATACAAATATATTTGGTATACTAAGTATGAAAAGATGATATTTGAGCCCCCACTACATGAGGTTGAAAAAATACTTAGTATGATAACCTTCATACTTTGATACCCTACTTACAAAAGTCTACATATTTAATTAACTAATACAAATGTGTTTGATTATGTTTTTGATCATTTCAGCAGTTGGAGCTCAACCAAAATAATATTATGCCTCTCATATAAAAGTATAACATATGGGCCCTTGATTGAGAGATAATGAGGAAGTGTATGACAACACCTATATATTCTATATTTATCCATACAAGGGACATGTGATGTGCTTATCCATAAGGGATAAAGACATGTGATGTGTTCACCAAATAGTTCAGTCTATACTTTAAGAATCAATAAGGTTTGAGTTGGCTATATTAGATTGAAATACTATGTGCCTCATAGTCACTCAATGTCATAAACAAAGGGTAAATATGAGAGTGAACGTTTTTATATGATTAAAAATAGTGGACACAGATATATAGATACACATGTTTGATGGGGATCACACAAAATCCCTTTTATAACTTGATTATCATTGATGATTTGATGGAAACCACTCTTTTCTTATATTTATGAATCTAGAGATTCGAATTTGTTGTTAATTAAATAAAGTCTCATAGGGTTATAGTTTATGGTTGATTGAATTGGGATTGAGATTTGACTTAGATAGCTTCTCTAAAAGTGTTTTAGAGTTAATACAATTTTTTTAATGGGTATTCCCAAGGTATTTCATATGATGTGACACAATATGAAGGAAATGATAGCCTTCTAAAGTTGTTTTAGAAGATATCCAAAGTATGTTTTGGATATGATTTCATAAGTTATTGTATATGGTGTAATAAAAGGTTAAATGACACAAATTATTATAGGTTTTAGTTCAAGTGAGATATTGAACGAGACATATGCCCTAAATCCATATTCATGAGATACATATAGCTACATACAATGGGATTACAATATGCATATGATTTAGCTAGTCTTCAAGAATGCAATGGGTCTTAAATCATTTTATACTAAATGATAACTATTATTATTTAAGGATGTATTTCAAATAATTTATCATTTAATAATGATTACATAAGATGAAATGATAGGGGAAATGCATTTGATGCATTCTTACAAGAATTCATGTACATGTCATATATTTTATTCTTGTGTTTTAACACATTAATAAATGTTAAAACACCAATGGAGCATCCTATAGTGATTATATAAACTACTATCATGGTATGGTAGTGGTTTTTGTGTGTGTCTTCCTACATTATTCCTTGTATAAACCCCTATCACACAAAGCTCTCCGAATTCTTTTCTTTTTTGTGACACTAGCATGGCATAGAGATAGAGTCGATCTCATCCAAACATTAGAAGATTCAACTTGACTCGTGGATACCTTGGTATGTGGGATGCCATTAGGATAACAATATCAACGATCATTATCAAGAATATTTGAAGATATTCAATGGTAACAAAGATGATGTAGATACTCTTTAGTGAATGGTACACATTCACAACCTTTTTCTTCATTTCTAGTTTTACAGGGTTTAATATTTATTTCATGAAGATCCTAGATATATTGTTTCTTTTTCTCCGAATTCTACAATTAATTATTAATAAATCCCTTAGAAATCCAACCAAACCATTGTAGGGGTATGTAGACTTCTACTTTGGAAGAGATATAGAAAACTGGAAGTGTAATACAGGCATGGTGTTTACCTTTAAAGGAATAAATTTTAGTTGGATGTCAAGGCTGCATTCGATTATTGCACTATCCACTATAAAATCAATGTATGTGGTCATCACATAAGCATGGAAATAATTATCTCGTCGAATAATTTTTTGGAGGATCTCAGAAGGGAAAAAAATAAAAAAATATTCTATAATAGATTAAGTGTGATTCACTTGCATAAGAATTTGATATTTCACTCATGAAAAACCCACATTCACCTAAAGTATAATTTCATCTATAATCCACTATAATATGGGGTATTGGAGGAAAATCTATGCGAGTCAGAATCAAGTAGATATGATTACCAAGGTTAGATTTTCAGAGAATTAGGGGTAATTTTGTGCCTCAGTTGGGTTGGGAATGACTTGGTTAAATGAAGGAATTGTTTGTCACAACAGTGTGTGGGAAGTTGATTAGAAATTAAGTGTTATTGGAAGCAATGATGAACCACATTTCTATAGGTTGTGAAAATCAATTGAGATTTGATTTTTTGTTCCCACAAGTTTTTTGGGGGGAAAATTACAATTTCTCTTATAATTTGATGTCATATAATTTCTCTGGACACATTGTTGGTCCAAGAATAGGGTGTTTAACTTAGGATAGGGGTTTGGTAAAAATCCTAGCCATTCACTTTTTTGCATAATATTTAATATTTAATTTATTAAATAATAATTTATTCATTCATGTTCGTTTAGTGATATATTTTAAATAGAGCATCAAATTGAGATTCTGTCTTTGTAATTGATTCTTGAATGGAGTGTTTTTCCTAGATAAGACATACAACTATCACAGGTGCCATGTTCGGCCCAGGGTCCCTTTTCTATTTCATTTTCTTTTTATTCCATTTTTACCTTTTCTTTTCCCTCCTTCCCCACGTGGTTTCCTTCTCACAACCCTTTGGTATTTCCTTCACACATATCATAGAGGGAGAGGGGGAGGGAGAGAAGAGTGAGAGAGAGGAGGCACCGAATGGGGGTTCGTCTGAAGCCTAGATGAGAGTCCGGCGATTGCAGGTGGTAGATTTTACAAGAAGTGTTGATGATTTCTACCCATAGGTATGCCTGTTTTATGTTTATACTAAAATACCCATATCATATTTATTTTTCATTTTTAATTATTATTTTGTCTTGTTGGGGACCCTATGGAGGGTTATTTTGGGATGTTGTGAATAAATCATTGGTTTTGGGGAAATTTGGGGCCTTTTTGTTCTATAAAACATTTGCACACAACACGGGGTTTAGATAAGTACATGTCCATGTGTACCTTTAAGATTACAAATCGTGTACACAGAAGTACACTCTGTGTACTTTTTCTAGCAAGGGTTTTTTGAGTGTTTTGTACCCTAGAGTCATAATTTGACTTGTGAGTATTCTATTCTGAGAATTTTTCCATGTATATCATGATGATGGAATCATTTCCGTATTTAAAGGCCGTATTTATGGAGTTTTGGAATGCAGGATTTTAGTAGGAGTATTTTTATGATATTTGATTTCAGAATCCTCCTAGAGGTTGGGTAGTGAGCTATGGGACCTAAGTGAGGGTTTTAAGGATGATGATCAGTTTGGACTGATGTTCCATATAAATTTGTTTGTAGTTTTTTTGGATGGATTTTGGAAGGCGATATCATGTAGTATCCCTAAGGAGATCTTAGTTTTTCCCTACATGCTCGGAGAAGTTGCTTGAGGTTTAAAAAATATAAGTTTAGCTCATGGGTTTTAGGACTATATTTTTTAGAACATTTAGGTTGGGTTGACATTATTAGATGGTGGTTATTGTTGGGTTTCATTTATCTGTTGAGATGATTCTAAATGAATCTTGACAATTCCCTTTTGGTCGGGTTTCTGATCAAGTGATAAGTGGTTTCCATAGATGATGGTTGATAATGACCATGTGGAAGGTTTGGAAAGTGCTAAGGATACCTTGAGGAGGGTCTTTATATTTAGGGGTCAAATGGAATGTTGAGAATTCCCCTACTGGTGGGATTTTATTTGGATGACCTTTGGAAATGTTTTTGATCGAGGATATGTTGGAGGTCATTGAGGTCTAGTTGGGATGATTTTTCACTGGGCATGTCCCAAGCTTTGTATGAGCTACAGGAACCCCTTGTAATGTATAATGCTTTTGTTATGGAATTTAGGCTCTTTAAGTATGTTTTGTAGGAACAGACTAAGAGATTGGGTGAAGAAGAGGATTCCCTAGCTAGAGGTCACTTTATAATGTGACCACGAGGACTATAGGAGCCCCAGGTTTTGGTTTGGACCTGAGGTGGGTGATCGAGTGACTATGGTGGTTGTCTGTTGGATGATGACATCTAGGGAGATGAGATAGGTCCCATGCACTTTATCTGAGATTGGATCAGTACTGTGACTTTATCTATTTGGATGGTGGGTTCGAGGATCGATTGTCTCATGTTCAGTTGGCCTTTGTCCATGAAGTGTGTGATAGTTTCGAATCAGTACATTGGTTTGAAGAGGTGACCATTGGGATATCATAGATTGAGCACTGTCCCTGACTTTTTATCTCATTATCTCTTCCATTGAATGGATATTACTAAATGATGTTGGGGATCTAATGGATGATTAGGATGGGTGAACCCCTCTAGTTGAGTATTTTCCTAGGCAAGAGGTTAAATTTCATGGATGTGGTGGGATCTTGGTTGCATGAGTGGGTTCCCTGGGACACTGCATCTATCAGGCTCCTGGGTAAACAGGATCCCCTGGGACAATACAAATGTTGGGCCCATAATGAGGTGTTCCCCTAGGACAATGTATATTGTCGGGCCCTCGTTTAGAGCATATTTTTTCTAAAAGACATTAGGGACATGACATTTTCTTAGATGTGTGGAGTGGAGATCTTTCGAAAGTTCGATCGTGTCAATGAAGTCCTAGATCCCATTAGATGCATGTTCTTCATGTGAAAACCAATAGTTATTCCATGTGTTCTAGTATTCATGCCTTTTTGTTTTGTGTTTTATAGATCCAACACAAATATGGTGATGTGTATGGGGTCATGTGGTGGGGTGAGCCACATGTTATAAATCCTCTAGTGTCAGCCCGAGCGGTGGTAAATTTACCTTGGGTGTCAGGATAGAACTCAAAATTGGTTGTTTTCCTTATTTTTGTTTATCCCCCTTTTTTTGTAGTGTATTTATTTTATTCTATTCATTATTAGTGTTTGGGTAGTCTGGGAATATCATGTGTGCATACACTTATTATGATAATAATTATAGGTTCACTATATGGGGTGGCCTACTGAGAATTATTTCTCACACCCTGTATGTGAACCTTAGTGTGGCTTTTTAGGTTGCTATAAAATAATTATAGATGTGAAACTTCATCCAATAGATTGACGTGGTACTAGGAAGTAAATATCATATCACACTATATTGTAATAATACTATAACAGTTAATCTGGAAAAAGAGCTATGGTCACATCAATGGATAAAGCGCATACTTCAGAAGTATCATATCTTGTGAGATTTTTCTCACATAGGTGAGGTTGTACGGAGCAGTATTTTCATATAAGACAACGTATTAGACACCTTAAATAAATCCTTGGATCAGTAGAGACATGATTATCATGTGAGGTGTAGTGGACTAAAAGTCGTAGGCTGGTGGCTCTAGTCCATGTGAAAGATTGTTGGAGTTGGTGTTCTAAGAGAAAATATTTTAACTTTTATTACATGTATATTTAATGTATTTAATATTTATAAATCATATTATTACATATCGTTCATTTTTCTACATGAATATAATGTAATAATGTTCTGGATTAAACGTTGCATTGGTATGGTCATATCAATTCCCTACTATGATGAGAACCTTGAAGTTCAATTATGATATTCTTAAAAAAAGTTATGTTATTGGATAATGTACTGTAATGGGACACATAGTACGTAAAATTTCATGTCTGAGTACTAATAAGTGGATTAGTATTCATCTCATGAAGTTTTCACTTTGTAGTATCCAAGATAAGATATTATAAGAACACAATCGCTGGTAAGAATTCCACATGTTTTGGTGTTATCATATATTCCTATCTATGAGTGTGTGTAACGGTCCTTGGAATTTAATATTATCATTAATGCATGCCATGAATCACACAATTATATTTTCTTATGAAAACCGTGACATCATATGCTCGTGGTGATTTAGGGTGTGTTGGGTGCATCAATATTGACATGTCATTAGTGGGTAATTCGTGGAAGGATTTGTCTCTTCCATTTTCACGGAAGCTTGTATCTCGACCCTTTGATTTGAATAAAATCATCACCCGAAATTTCATAGTCATGATTTAAAAATGTTTTTATTTAATATAGTAAAATAAAAATGTATCTAGAATATAAATTGATGTCATGGATGTACAACCTACTTAATGAGATATTATGAAAAATAGATTATATTACGCAGTGAGTGTTTGTATGTGGTTATCATTGTTGAAACATTTTGTTATTTCTATTGGGTGTCTTGACCTATTTTCAGACAATAATCATGAACTTTAGGTAATCCCACCTAATGAAAATGAGAAAGAATCCTAGATGGTCACACACTAAGTGTTACTAATAATCTTGATTAAATTTCATTTGGATTTAATTAATTGAATAAATATTATTTCCAAGACCGTGAAATATTTTTATTCAAATTTTATTGATAGCGTAAATTAAATAAATATTTATCCACAATTTTTTTGAATAAATTATATTTATTTATTTTATTGAATATTTAAAAAATGATTTAATTCCTGGTATAAGAATAAAATATTAATTTATGAATAAATTATTTATTTGGGTATTCAATAAATTCAATGATGTTCGAACGGACCAAGATACTGTCTGATGATGGACATTTATTTTCAATCTAGTCAATAATTTTTATCATATGTGCATCCTTGCATGTGATGCAAAATAGTATTATTATTATTATTATTATTATTTTGTGTCATGGGGTTTGCTAATAATATGATAGTATTTTAAGGTCTGACATGAAATTAATATATTTCTTAACCTAAAAAATAGATCTTTAAATAGTCCTTTATAACTATAGTGTTTGGTTAATCAAAAATAGATAATTGTTGAACATAATGAATTCTCTTTGGACTACTCCTCTCTCCCTCTCAATAATTAGAAACCCAAAATATATTCCTTCAATACCAAATGGAAAGTGATCAACACAAATAACACAACACAATCAATTCGCAATGTCATCTCCCAAAAAATGATTGACATTTCTTGGAAATCAAATGATCATGTGTGGATAACCGTTAGAGTGATTCTATCATTGTATCTTCATATCTCACTAATGGAAATCTGAATGGGAATTTTTAGAAAATCAACATCCAAATAAAAGAAAGATCCTAAACCAAAGTATTTGTTTTTTTCTAAAATAAATATATTGATTATAAATTTTATGCAAAATATCCTTTATTGGGGTTCTAGGAATTGATATATTATGAGAAATTTTAATATATTTCCCACCAACACACATTTATGATATGCTCAGAACCTAGAGGGATGACCAGGCGGCGACAAGTGAGGGAAACTCAGTGTCTATCAAGAGCAACGACATGGGATGTGGCAGCAACTGGGGGGGGGGGTGTCCAGGGTAGAAACCAGTGTAGTTGAGGAGGAGAGAAGTGGGATGGATTCATCTAGAAGTCAATCCCTGTTTAATATATTTTTTTCTTCATATATGACAAAGTCTCACTACCACCAATTTTTATTAAATAATTTTTTTAACCAGAAGCTGCCAATTAACCCTGCTTCCCCTTTCATTTTTTTATCAAAATTCAATAGACTATTTTATAGGCATTATTTTTTTTGGAATCCCACACTTGTGTGAAATTAAAACCAACCATCCAAAGGAATTACGACTACCAGAATACCAGATTCTGGATAGAACCTTGCTAAAAATAGTTGGGTCTCTAAAAAACACCATGAAAATAAGAGCAAAAATACATACATACATACAAACATACATACATACATACATAGATATTTATATTGTTAAATAATTTTAATACCTGAAAAACTAATTTCAATCCATATTAATTTTTTTGGATGGCCAAAACTTGGTCATCCCATATCGGATTGATGAATATTTTTTATTGGGACTATAATGAAGCCCTATACTTTATTTAAAGAAAATTTAATTTTTTATTAGATCATAAAATTTACATGGTTTTTCTGATACCAATTGTTGTTATCAGGCCATGCAGTAATATCCAGTGGCCCAAGGATTTAAAAAATTTCATCACTCAAGAAATGAAACTTTATCATCTATGGTGATCCATGTATTGCTAAGGTATGAATATCTCATGCGAATTAATTAAGCAAAAAAATTTGAATTAATGATTACCTCGTTCAAATAAAAGACATGATCAACTATCATTTTTCACTATAAACCATTTCTTGAAGGATATGAGATCAAAATCCTCTAGAACTTCCACACATGCTTCAGGAATCCATGTGGATACCAATTATCAAATTCTGGGTTCTAGCGCATAGCAACGACGATTACTTAAACTTCAAAACAATCACCACGATATCATCCCTTCAATCCATGAAGGAGATCAAAGATCGAACTCTTTCATGGAAGCCTTATCTCTCTTAGATGTGAACAGGAGAGGGACTCTAAAATTGGTGGGTATGGATAGTCGTTGGAATGAGTGTCTCTACTTTACTTATATAGTGGTAATTAAAATACCCAGAAAGGGTTCCATGGCCACTGTATATCCAAATCGCACTAAATAAGCGATAAATGACAAATTATGTTGAAATAACTATGTCATAAATATAATTTATATTTTATCAACTAATTTTAATATATAATAAATATGTTACATGATAAAACCGATTCCTTAAATCTACACATAATTCCCACAATATTAAATGAACATTTAATATTAAAATAATATTCATTCATAAAATATATATTTTTGTATTCAATTAATATATTGTGAATAATTTTAATAAATAAATTTAGATCAATTATTCTATAGAGAAATAATAATGAATTTTTTTTGTTGATCATTAATACTTGGAAAACTTTTGGTCCCAATGGTGGGTCTGACCATGTCCAATACACTTATTCACCAGAATATGGAAGGCTCTAGAATACTCTATTTTGTGCATCCCTCTACGATCTTATCTCGATACAGATGAATACTATTCACATACCATGAGTGAGTTCTAGAAACCTTTCAAGGCCCCTTAGGAGATAATAAAAACTCATAGATACGAAAAAATTTCTTACAAACATGAACTGTGTAACATAATCTCTTTGTCTCATGATATCTAAAAAAGCTGGATGAACACTTTATGTCATCAACCTTCCTTACTTTATTGTACATTGGACTAACTGGATGGACTTACCTTCTTCTATCATGGCCATGGACTTAATAAAGGCACTATAATCCGGATTAAGTGGGCTTGAGATACTTCTTCCTATTAGAAGTGACAAATTCAATCTTGATTATTCAATCAATTTCATACTACAAAGGATGCACCCAAGGTAAGATACCTCATTAAAAATTCATTTCCATAGTTTTTATCTTACATCATAGTACACAATAAAATATTATACACTAATAATAATCTCAATTCAAGTGACCATTACATGTGTTCACAGATTAAAACTACCAATGACACCTGAAATATGTTGTGTTCCTATTAGCTAGTCAGTCATCATGATCTCATATACTCAAGATCACCAAGTGAGAACTTCATGAGAAGATGGTTTAATTCTTATGATCCCCCAACACCTGATAGTAAAACATCATATGTGTTTAGTCGGTATGATGTATCTATACCATATAACATATTTTTAATATTAATGTCATTGTATCTCAAGGATCTCATTATAGCTTCAAAACTTTTATAACTCTTTGATATAGAAACTAATTTATGGAAATTACCATTTAAATATAAGATGCAGAAATATCAACACTATTATGGTAAGAAAGAATTGTGCATAACTCACTATATACATGATATGGTAATAAAAAAGTACAGTACTTGTTGGGTATTGGAAACCCACTATTACACTGAAAATCATAATTTCTTGGAGCCCAGATAAATAATTTTCTTCTTCTTAGTCAAATGCGGAAGAAAAATACATAAGTGATGCAAGTTTTTGTGCTTAATTTTTGAGTAATAAGAAAAATTTGGCTGATTTTGATTGTTTCTCTGAAAATTTACCTATTTTGTGTGACAGATCTTGGGATATTATTATATCTAAGAAACCGTTACATCATTTAAGAACAAAACACATTTAGGTTAGAAATCATTTTATTATATATAATGTTTTAAATGGAGAAATTTGTTTGTAATATGGTCCGACTAATGATCAATTAGCTAATAAATTTACTAAACCTTGAGATGTTGCTTTGTTTGAATGAAAAAGGCTTGAAATTTTTTTATGGAAGTTTTAAATAGATTTTTGATGCAATAATATTATATTCTACTTAATTTTGTTATTTTTTTGTGGCTAGAATTTTTTCATACAAAGATTAGGGTCTTTGAAGGCTAAAATAATTACACATTAAAAATAACACTTTATGTCAACTCTTAGTTAGTAATTCAACATTTCTATGACATGTTGTTAGATTTGTTCAATAAGCATGCATGATCAGCTTGAATTTTATTTTTTTATCAAAATGAACTTAGATCTGTTTTGTTTTCACAGCCAGTGAACATTTAATATCTATTTTAAACTATATATGGTAATTGAAAAATATCGTTCTATTAGGGTATAAGGAACACACTATTTTTTAAAAAATAATAATTTTGTAGTGCATAAATAAACAATTTTCTATTCCCTTGTCAACTAAAAATTAAAAATAAATAGTTATTCCATGTTTTTGGGCTTAATATTTTAGGAATAAGAAAAATTTTAGTAATTTTTATGTTTTCTTTGAAAATTTACCTATTTGGGGCGACAAATATTCTAATATTGTAATATCTAAGAGCCCTTTACACCGTTTACGAACAAAACACATTGAATTTATATATCATTTTATTAGATACCATGTTCCAAAAGGAGAAATATGTTTGGAATATGATCCATCTAATGGTCAATTAGATGATATCTTTATTTTGAACCTTAATATATTGCTATTTTTGAAATGATAAAGTTCGATCTTGGTATGATAGAAGTTTGAGATAAAATTTTGATGAAATTATATTATATTTTGGTTAAATCTGTTTAAAATTTTTGTTTGTGTCTAGAATTTGTTCATACAAAGTATAGGATGTTTAAAGGATAAAATCATTCCACATTCAAAATAACACTTCATGTCAACCCTTAGTTTGGAATTCTTCATTTCTATGACATGTTGTTAGCTTTGGTCAACAAACATTAATAATTCACTCGATTTTTTTTACCATTATATAATTAGATCTGTTTTGTTTTCATGGCCACTGAACATATAATATATATTTGAAAACAAGTTTACCGGTAAGAGCTCTAATAATTGGATACGTTTAATTAATTTAAAATATTTTATATGTTCATTGCATATCATTTAACATTTTTCATAGCCCCTTGAATCTAATAAAGTTTCTATTCAGGTGGAGCTCTTAAATATTTATGAAATCTGGAATTTAAAATCTGCATACACTGGTTTGAATATTTTAAATCATTATTTAAGAGTAATCACTACTATTTATTGTTTATTTTTTTTCAATTGGTATTTATTTTTTTATTTTTCGAATTGAGGGAGATCTATGATCTTTTAATCCATTTTTAACTAAATCATGATGAAAACTAGTATTATAGTTTTATAATTCTATTATGAGAGTGTTTAAATTTATTTCTTATAGGGGGTATAAACTGTTTTTCTCAAAAAGGGGAGAGAAAATATTTATGTTTGAAAAGGAAAAAATGATTCCAAAAAGGGGAAGTCATCTTTTCATAAGTTCAATATTAAATATTTTTGATAAATTCAAAAGGGATGATAATTTTTTGAGATTATATTGTTTTTATAATTACCAAAAGGGGGATTGTTGGGTGGTTATTTTCCACTTCACTCAATTATGTTTTTATAATTAATAATTATTATTTTATTCTCCCTAATATGAGTTTTGAATGATGCACTACTTGTAGAAAATAAATGAATAATAAATGATTGATCATTAAATTTTTATCATTTTATTTAGTTGATCTTCACATTTTTTATGTTCCTTAGGAACTGATTTTGGTGAAAAATAAAACTTGGTATAAGTTATATTATAACTCGTATATAGAAACTTTTTTATATTTTTAATGATCCTTACATAGTATAAATATTTATGCTTACATTTCCATCTATTCAGTTTTATGATTATGCAATTCATCCTTATAAGAAAATGATGCTTAAAAAATCCTCCTTATGGTTGGTTGGAATCTCCTTATGGAATTCCTGCATATACACATTTTCATGATTCAACACATTTTCATTCTTACCAGGTTATTCTTATGAAAATTCAACCTTATTGGATGATTCTTATGTAAATTCATCCTTATGGGAGAATGATGTTAATGTGATCTATGTTTACAAATAAAATGATTCTTATGTAAAAATAATCCTTACAGTGATTTCAGGTTTATAATAAAAACAAGTTTATGAGAAGGGATATTTCATGATTTTTTATGATTTTTTTAGAAAACATAATCTGCCTTCTATTTTACTTATCTTTCATAATTTAATTCACGGCTTGTTCATGTTAATTATTTTTATTTATTTATTGGTTTCAAAATTAAATATTAATTATTTTGTTCTTATGAAGATTAGTTTGTAAAAATATTATGTAAGGTTAAATAAATATTAGATTAATTGAGACTTACATGTGAATTAAATGAAAAAAACATTAGGAACATTATTAGGGAAATAAGAATCGATCAAATTTGATGTAGTTCGTTGGTTTCACATGTGTGACTCCTACTTTGGGAAAATAAGAAATGCAACGACTAGAATATTAAGGTTTTCATGAATGTGGATATCATCTTTGAAGATGTTTTTTCATTATGAAACTCTATATATAGAGTTCAATAGAACTAATTATTGTGGAAGATTCAAGGATACTCAAACTATACTATGTTTCCCACTTTTTCAATCACCACTGAAACATTCTCGGCTGGACTTCATTGCAAATTTCCTTTGTTTCTGAATTTATAATTGCTTCCTTGACGTTCATAACTACCTATTTAAATATGTTTTTTGTAGTTATGAATTATTTCTGCCTTTTTGCGTTCATACTTTTGGTTTATGCTTTTACATTCAAAATCAGGACCTTAGTGTTAGGTTATACTACCCCTAAAAAAGATATGTTGGGTTGTGTCTCCAAGTGAAAAGGTGGTTTCTTGGTTGTTCCTTGATCAACTAAAAGTAAGAGGTTTTAGTTGTGCCTTAGTTTGAATAATTTCAAAGTTGGTTCTTCCTCCACATTATAGGGGTAAGGTTTTGGGTTGTGTCTCCAAGTGTGAAAAAGGAAGGATAAATATTGTGCCTTTATGTGTGAAAATGCAATGTAAAGGGCTGTGACTCCCTTAAAAATTTATGTCACCTATATAGTGGGTGTCATACTCTCATGTTGGGAGTGTGAAGAATATACTTATGACCACTTTTATTTTAAATACTCTATAAATACACATTTTTATAGTTTTTATTTTCAATTAAAAATTAAAATAAATATGACAATAATTTAAAAATTTATAATTTGTTCAATTCACCCCCTATTGACCATTCAACTATTTCACATACTTGGTAAACACTGACCACATTATATGAGATTTTGGGTTGGGTCACTCTTCCCCCTAATTATATTATCCAAGACTTCGGGGCAGGTCATTACCTTCCGGCCATGCATGTTATATATATGATATGACCTGGGTGGGCCACTTTTCCTCCTCAAGTGATTGTATATAATTATTTATATATTTGTGAGATTTTAGGGAAATACATGTATCCCACTGATGTTTATATAATATGATCAGAGAAATAAAGCACTGGTTGAATCAGGTATGGTCGATCACATATGTCATCTTAGAAACTAAGGATCATCTATGGTTATTTTATTATGCTTAAAAATTTTATTTTTTCATCTTCTGAGAATATTACAAGTGCATACACTTTATTTACAAGTTATATTAGGGACACCATTGGTGGTGACCTACTACTTTTTACTCACACCCTACTTGGGCGGACATAGAACATTGGTACCTAAGAAGACCACATTATTGTAGGTTCAGGTAGTAGGGTAGAAGTCAACATTGTATGATCAAGTTGGATCACTTGATAATAGTTTGAATATGAGCATTGAGGATGGTAGGAGAGTCTCTTTTTATTTTATTCATTATTTATTTTTTATATGCGGTCATCCCAGTGGGGATGTATTCTTGTATGAAAACATTTTATTTGTTATAGCATGATTCTTATTTATTAGTCACTACAAACTCTGATTATTGATATAGATGGTTTTTAGTTATTTATATTGTGTCACTCTAATGTGAGGGTTAGTATCCCCATGGAAGAGAACTTGGTGGATGCATTGACTAATGTTTTATCTTAGCAGAAGAATGAATATCAAGTAAGAGCTAGTACATTAAAAGTTATTAGTAGTTGGATCTAGTGTAAGTGGGAGTATATTTCTGCCCTAGAACCAACTAAATTTGTACTTTAGAGTATGAGAATATTAATAAATATTATACCACATTATGGTTATTACTTGATACAATATTAATGTAATAATGACCTTATAGTATTTTTATTATTATAAATTAATAGAAGTTATTCATAGGTATGACAATGGGTACCTGATTATTGGGAAATTAGTCCTAACCATCCTGATTAAATCAGGTTAAGTTACTTTTTTAATCAGGTTCAGGTAGGGTTCGGGTTCCAGGGATACTATGCCACAATTATTAATTAGGTAGGTCTTAGGTATCGGTTTTAGGATACTGGAACTGTTTATAATTATTGTATTTAATTTAAAAAACAATAATATAATATGTTTATACAGTGGAACGAAGGTCAGAAGAAAGAAAATGTCGGTGCACCTACAGAACATAGTGGGTGCGACTGACATGTTTTTAGACATGAGGGTGTGTTGAGGGTTATAAATCCCTACATTCTCGACGTTTTCTGTGATGTGTTCACTTCCCCTACCAGGTTTTGTATCCAAATCGCTGCTCCCTTCTAGAAGTTTTTAATTCCACTAAATAAAAATATTAAATTAAAAATATTAATAATATATATAAAATATATAAATGGGTCTCTCATATTGAAGTAGGTATCAATACATAATCAGAGTAGGGATAGGGTAATTAATAACCATGTTTAAGCAGTTTTGGGTTAAGATAGTGATTATTTAAACTAGTTCAGGTTTAGGTACCTGAAAATTAGTGAGTAATGTACCACTTGTCATCCCTAGCTCTTCACTATAATGAGAACCTATAAATTTATATGACAATATTCTTAAACAAATTTTCTATGTTATAGAGTACATCTATATTATATGATACAAATAGTTTTTGAATATCTTGTGTTGGGGGCTCATTAGGTTTACACTTGGTAATCTCCAAGAGTGAAGGTTATAAAGAGGAACTCATTAGTAAGAATTTCACATGTTATATATGCCATTGCATATTTCTATATCCAATCATATGTATTGGTCCTTATATTTAAGATTACTGTTAATGTATATCATATATCGTGTACTTTGATGAATGAAAGAAAATTGTGATGACATATGCCCATGATGAGGTAACATGTATTGAGTTCATCAAAAGTGATCAAATTGAACGAGTAAGTAAAAAAAGGATTTTCCCATTTTGAGTTAATGAAATAATCTCTGACTCTTTGATTGAAATGAGGCTATCTGATTAAATTTATGGTCATGGTAGTTCATCAATGAGTTTATTTTGGAAAATAAAAGAATGATAAATCAAGCATACTGGGGGATGACACAAGTATGCATCTTGCAAGATGAGATATCAAGAAAAAAATATTATAATACACAGTAGTGTTCATAGGAATATTTCCGTCACTATGACATTATCTTTTTTCCTCTATAGGTGTATTGAAATATTGCTAGACATTGATCATGGATATTAGATATGTTCACTCAATTCCACTAAGAAAGAGTCTTAGAGTTTTATACACTAAGTGTATCCATAATATAATTAAATTTTATTGAATTTAATATTAAGAATAAATATTATTCATTGATTGTGGAATAATAATTATTAAATTTTTTTTAATCACATAAATTATATCATCACACCTTCAAGATTATAATATATTAGGTGAATTTTATCTTTTTTTATTATTCACTTGTTAATAAATAAATATTTATTTATTCATATGTTTAGTGTATAGATAAATATAAATATTACCTGAATATTAAAAAATATATATATTTGTGGGTTTAGTCAATATAATATTTTTTTAACTAATGATGTAATTATTTATTTAAATAAATGTTATTCAAGGTTTGATAAATACTGAGAAGGATTGACATGCCAAGTTAAGGGTTTACAAAAAATGATGTATTATATCTAATATCATTTAAATAAATATTAATTTATTTATTTAAAAAATGATATTTAAATATGTACATGTTAAGTTATATATAATAATAATAATTATTATTATTATGTATAAGGAATATATTAGATGGAATGTTTTATAAAGGTTCTTAGCGCAATTATCAAAGATTAACTCAAGGTATATATTGTGGTTTATATCATTATAGAGAAAATGAATCATTGTGCACAATGAAGAGTGGTGGGAATGTGAGGGTATGGGTTGTACGTGTGATTCCTTTATTAGTCACTATCACGGGAAGTATTATACTTTTTTTCAATAGTTGTTCTGGTTTTTGGAAGATGGTTGGGGTATTAAATAAATTGGATTCCATGGTTTGGCCTTAGGGAGCGTATAACATGGGAGAATCTTCCTCCCCCTCCTCCTTCCACTGATTCTGGTGTAACCCAATACACTGTTTCTAAGAGAAATCTATTATTTTCCTCACACAAGATGTATACAGTCTTATCATGTACTGCTTACATTGATAGAATTAGTGTTTGTGTGAGAGAATTTTCATTGGGTAGAGAGATGACATATCTAGTGTGGATGTCAACCTATATGGAGTCTATAAGTGTGGGTTTGTAGCGATTGTTTAGAAAAGGTCTGACAGGAGGAAAAAAATTGATGGACACCTGCGAGATGTTCAATGTACCTTATAAGTTCTTGTTAAGGGTAAATCAAATCTCTTTCATCAGTAGTGTGAAATACAAGATACATTTCAATAGAATACAAGAGACATAGTGTTAGTTAGATTTTCTATTTGGTAGTCTACTCACAATTTTTTGAAATCTATACATGATGTGTCCAATCTGAGGTAGTAGAATTAGTTTGAAATTATGTTGCAAGGCCAGACAAAGTATTTCACTAAATTTTTAGTACATCAACCATATTTGGACTAAATAAATCAAATGATGAACAAAGATATAAGTTTTAATGTTATTTAATAAATCATAGAATATTTCTGATCTAGTCATGAAAAACTAGAAATGGGAAGTTTGATTCCAAACCGGTTTGGTCTGAATAGTCAAAAGGAGATGTTTTTTAGTGAAAGAAAAGGTGAATATATATTCATTGTTTTTTAAACTACTGTCATGGGCCTATCATACACAAAATCCCTCATGATACTCTAAACTACGACAGTGACAAGATGTCTAGGTCTTCTTCTAAAGAAATTCTCCAAGCAATGGATCATATGTGAAATGAAAAAGTGAAAAGTGTCGATTTGAGTTTTTCATTTGAGAGGGTATTATTGATCCAGTCAAATTTTATTGTTTTAAATTATCTAGGGGTGGTAATTATTTCTTCTATAATTAAGAGTATTGTGAATAATTCTTAGGTCATTGACCAAGAAGATTATTTTTAATAGACAAGAGTGATTCAGTCTACAGATATTTTTGGTTCGTATGGAAGATATAGAGAATCAAGAACCATTGCACCGAAAAAGTATCATCATGTTCCAAGTAATATTGTAATAGAGAAAGCTAAGGCCATTGTAGTTAAAAAAGAGACATCTTTAGGACTCCCTTTAGGAAGGGCTGGTCAAAAAATATTTGATTCTCAATCAAATTTGGTTAGAATTGGATAAGGGAGTTTCTTCCAAGAAGATTTTGTGAATAATTTTTTTTAAGAAATAGGTTCTAAAAAATGGGGGACTACATTTGTATTGGTTTTTGATTCTAGTTTCACACCACCACTTTCAGAATCTTCACTGGTGGAAATTTTCATGTTTTCATCAATCTCACTACTAGATCTTTATTCTATGATATTGAATAGTATGGCCAGTTTGGTGTTGATTTTTTGATTCCATCTCAACATTTTCTTTTGGATTTTCCCACCCATCTTTTGAAAATAGGCACCATAAATTATGTTGTTCTATCACTTTTCATTTTTTTCATTTAGTCTATTTTTGTTGATTATGAATATAGGAAATACAAAGTGAATCATGTCAGGTGGAATGTGGAACTTATAGTTCTTATGTTTATGAAGAAATTTCTTATGTTGATTATTTTCTCTCATAATCATGTCAATATTATTTTAAACTCTTAAAACTAGGTATAACTATTGTAATACGTGTTTGATCAACATTTTGAGAGAAGCCCTAAAGGTTTACATGACCTAAAAGATTCAGATTCCTTTGGTTATAAGGCAATGTAAAAATATATAATTGTTAGAAATGAGTATTTGAGGGTCTATAATGATCTACTATGTTTTGAGATCAGTGAAACAAAAGATTTTTTGTTGCTATAATTGGTTTCATTGCACATATGGTTTATAATAAATATATTGAAGTCTCTAATATTAATGACTTATATTATTCTAGTGAACATTTCCTTACAAGAATATGAGACTTAAAATGAATTATCTAATGGGTTTGTTCAGAAAAAATATATTTCTAAGGATTCATTATTGATTTCCAATGGAATGGAAAAAGACAAAGAGAATTTGGAACTAGTTAAGTCTCTTTATACTAGATTGATACTTCTAAAGAACATTCTAAGAATCAATCTGAAGTTGAAATTTATATTTTCTTCTAAAGAGAAATCATTAATTTTTTTTAGAATCAATTATGTACCCATTGTAGAAGAGGTAGAAATTCCCTAACTATGTTTAAATGTCCTATCACTTTTTACTTCTTATGATACTTACTTGAAGGAAATGGTTGTAGATAGTTCTCGTATTGTTCTACCATTAAAAATAGTCCACTCTGCAGTAAATTTTAATGGATACAATGGTTGAATGATATTGTTCTAAGAAACCTTCTAGGAATCCCTTGAGATTACTAAGAGGAAACTTGGGATCTTTCAATAATAATATCACATAGATTTCCTTGACCTATAGTTTATCTCTCATTTTCTATTTACAATATTTTTTCTCATTTCATGATAAAAGTCTAATGCCACAAGGTAGAGACACAACTAGAACTTTGGGAGAAGGACTAAGTGAAGCACCTGGGTAGTCTTGGAATGGCTTGGCAAGTGAAATAAGTTATAGTGTTCATAGATGAATCATTCGACAGAAGTACCTTTAGGTTCTTTATAGAAGAAGAAGATGGATTCAAGAGGAGTCTGAGACATTGGTAATGTTACCTCCTAACCGAGTGGAGAATACCCAGAATAGAAGCAAGGGATGGTGATAAATAATAGGAACATTACATCTAGATATTAGGCACAACATGGGTAGACACACCTCATACAACAGAGTCGCCTGACGGAGGGTGCGTATACTACGAAGTTTGTAGAGAGCCTAGGTGTTATAATTTTATTCAAAATATTTTATTATTATAATTTTATTCAAAATATTTATTAAAATAAATTGAGTGTTTTTTGTAATTCGAACTGGTGTGTCCCTCACCAAATGTTGTATCGTTTTGGTCGAACCGAGGTGTTATTTGACTGAAATAATAAGATCGAACCGGTGTGTCCCTCACCAAGAGTTGTCTTTTGTAAGTCAAACCAATGTGTTCTTTGACTAAACCGGTGAAATTCACACCAATTACGATTTATAAATAAGTGATGATGAGATCTCTTATGGGTCAATTATTCTTTAATTCAAGATATTCTCCAGAAATCTCCCAAAATCAGTGCAGTAGGGCAATCAGAAATTGGTGTTCAACTTTCCCTAAATATTAGAGAATTACTTAAGGGAAACATCCACCAAGAACCCTACACCATCACGATGGGGGTGCATCAAACCCTTTTGGACAGTGAATCAAATTTATGCATCAAGGTTCAACTTTTCTTCTCCTTCTACCTACGTATTTTTATAAATCAAAAGGTTTTGATCAAATGCACAAACTAGAAGATGGATTATGAATCCCTTAATGTGATGAATCAAGATATGGTTAATCTTGAACATTTCGCTATCAAAAACTTCTCCCAGTGGGAAGATAAGATGAAGTTTCTTATTATAGTGTTGAATATTTCTTACATTATGGAACCAAATCTTCCTCTCATTATCGACTGCTCCAAATCCCAACAACACCATATTGACGTGATTCAAGAACAAATATGAGGAAGAAGATACCAATAAATTTCTTATTTCAAAGTAACCAAATTTTAAGATAGTTGATAACAGGTAGGTGTTGAATCAAATCCATATGATTCAAGTTATAGAAAATAAACATCATTCCCTTAAGATTAATAAACCAAAAATATTCCAAGTTGTATATAATATTTATAAATTTATTCTTATGTGGAAATATTTTGGTAAATTACTCAATTAAAAGAGTGATGATATTTTCTTGGAACAATTACAAAAACTTCATCACATTTAAATAGAATCCATGTTGAGAGACGTGGGTATGGCTTCACAATTTGATACCATGCTTAATATCATTGAGGGAAATGAACAACCAAACTCTTTCATACATGTCAAAAAGAAAAGTCAACAATTAAATAAGACAATCCTTACAAGAAGAAAGGATAATTATTTTTTTTATAAAAACCAAACCATTTTTCAATGGAATGTAACTATCAAAATAAAGTTGATAAACCCACTGAAAATATGCAGACTGAAGAAAATCTAGTTGCATTGATATCTGAAGTCAATAGAACTTCATTGAATATGGGATTATAACTATCCATACTTTACATACATTGTTAATACTTCATAATTGAAGCACACTTATTACAACATATGACAAAACCACAAAGGACCGTATAGGTATAGTGTCTTTAGAAACTGGGAAACATAAACAACTGGTTCATAAATCTTCTACAGTGTCTCCCATTTATTTTATCATATCTAGGGTCCCTTTTAGCATATTCTACCTAATATCCATCTTCCTGACCTGGGGAAAAGAAAACATAAAAGGGTGAGCTCAAATGCTCAGCAAGGGCAAATAAAGGAAATAAAAATCATATCATATCTTTTTGAAAATCATAACCTGCAAAAGAGATCATAAAATCTTAACATGGAACAAATCATAGAAGTGAAAATGAGATCCCCATAATCATAACATAAAACTTGAAACTTTGTGGCATGCACACATAATCATGGAAAATCATTTCTTGTTATTCATGACTCATTGACAAGACTATCTTAGTGGACAGAGTCCCTTTCTGAACCGAGTCACCCTCGTTCCAGTCCTGTTTCACTGAACCGGTATAACCTACCATTCCAGCCATGTCTATCTCATGAGATATAAAATCTTTACCCAATGCATTGGAGGGAGATATATTTCCCACCCATCTTATAATGAATCCTTTCTTATGTGTGCCACATAATCATAAACCATACATCATAGCGTAACCCATGTAATAAAAATGGGATTCTTAAACAACATGACATCATAAAACAATCCATATAAGATAAAGGAATTCATAAAAATATTTCCATCACAACGTAATCAAATCCATGTAATAATGGGGATAAAAACAAACCCCTTTTATTATCTTAGATGGAAAATAATTTTGATAAAATACTTGAACTCCATTCTTGAGGAAAATATCCTTTCTACTTCAAAAACATTTTTCCTTTCATAACATGTCATACGACTTTAAAATAAAAGAAGTTGATTAAAAATAAACTTGAAAACTTGTAAAGGAAGCTTCTTGGAAATAATTTTTTAGAAATCCATTCATGCCGTATAAGTTAAAAAAAACATTCTTCGTACTTTTGTCGGAAAAGTCAAAAAGTACCTCGTACGAAAAAATGACAAAAGATTCCTTTCATATTCTTTACTAAAAACCAACCGAAGGGTAAAATTGGATTTAAACTAGTGTAAGTGGATGGAAACAATATTACATATTGAGGGAACATGGATGTGGATGATAAAATACACCCCAATAAATACTTACGAATAAACAATCTCGGATAAAAATGAGATTGTAATATTTCCCTTACCTTAGGTCCGATTTGCTTTGTACATGTCCGAAGATCCTGTATAATGGTTTAAATAATGTTATTGACTTATTCCAGAATCATAAATATTGATATGATATCATATATGGTCATATTCTTAGCTTCTTGTTAGTAATATTTCATTGTTACTTGTTACTCGGGTCTTTATTGCCTTTTGTTCTCATGCGTGTTTTGCTGAATAAATTCTTATTATTCTTTTAAGGTTATAGATACCTTATATCCAGAATGGTATTAGTGTAACATATATCATATTTATTCATTCAATTAATTTATATAATTACTATGTAATGATGATCATGTAGAACGAGTCGCATCACATCGTGGAGACGGTATTCCGTACGTACGCATGAGCGATGATATCGTTCCTATGATCGTGGAATTGTATTGGAGTATATATATATTATTTCAGTATCAATATTACTTTATAATAATAATAAATAGTTACTCATTACACCATTATACCCATCCTTGTAAAGTGATGGTGGAAAATAGATTACACCACGGCGTGGAGATGGTATTCCGTACGTACGCACGCGCGGTGATTTCATTTTTCCGTAGGATGGATAGAAGGTGAATTAGGGTTGTTTCATATTTATAATAACATATCAGTATGTAATTAATACTGATGTTATTACTTTATCATGAAACAACTAAAGAAGAAGAAGTTGAAGAAGAAAGAAATTGAAAAGATCGGTAATGGATATTACCTCTTCTTTGGAACGCTTCTTTGAATCCTCCACTTAGGGAACTAATATTGGTCTTTGAAGAAGACCAGGACTTCTAGGATTATTCTAGGGAAGTGGAGAGGAGAACATTGCAGGGGTTGGCCGAGATTGAGTGCTCAAATTGGTGTGAGGAGGAGGGGGAGGAGGTGCCCTTTTATAAGGGAGGAGAGGGGCACCTTAGGAATATCTCAAAATATTATTTTATATTAAAGTCAAAATCGGTTTATAATGGTTCCAAAGGGTCTTATTTCGAAGCTAAAGTGGGGATGGGTCGAAATCCTATCAACCAATAGGATTTAGACAAGTTTAGGGTATTATTTTAACCTTATCAATTAGATTTAACTCTAAGTTAAATAATTTAACTTTTACCGTTTCTTTTTGTTTTCTTTCACTATATGGTTAATACACTTACTATAACATGACAAAAGAACCCCAGATTGTTTATTATTAATATATATATCCTTATCTAAGTCATTTGGCCGAACCTTAGATTTTTAGGAATAAAATAACAATTAATAATATAATATTTTATTTAAAAACTATTTTGTGTCAATTTTGACACTATTTGATATATGATTTTTGTGAAAGTCATAACAGAATTATATGTTCGAATAAAGTTAATTAAATCAACAATAATATATCATAGTAACCTATAAAATTAGTGTAATTCATAAAAAGTCTCAAATGACATTTATTTTGGTGTTTATAACAACAATTATGTCAATATTTCATAAATAAAATAATTACTGCATCATCGTTTTGTCATAGTTAAATTAAAATATTTAATGTCTAAAAATTATAAATAAAATACGATTATGTAGGAAAGCTTTTTATATTTCTAATGAATATTTATAGTTGAATTTATCTTATGTATAACCCCATATTAAAAATTATTTACTTATTAAACATTGATTTTAACTATTTTAACCCTTCTTTAAATAAATTAATAATAAATGTCCTAATCTAATCCAAGTGGGCCTAAATGGTCATATTTTATTCCTAAGTTTGTTTTTGGTCGAATTACACTTGTCCAATAGAATTAGGACATGTGTTAGGGTAATAGTAATATCATATTTACCCTTAGTTACCCTATTTACTATTAACCGTGGTAAAAAAAGTAAAAAGTTACTATTCACCAAAAAATTATTTTTATCTCATTGAACCACATTTTACTTACTGATATCAACCGTGTCTGTCGGATTTTTGAAATTCCATTCACAGAAGCGGTAAAATTAAGTTTCATGCAAAATTCAGTTTTTAACCTACCACTTAGTGGTTTCACTATTCATCAAAAATTGAATGTTTTCAGAAATTTACCAAAATTTCACTCTAGTCTAATTTCGGTATTCCGAATCCAAAAATGAAGTCCATTTAAAAAAATAAAATTCACAAAATTTCAAAAAGTGGTTATTACTATTCATAACGGCTAGTTTTAATAATATTTTAATAGCATATCGTTGTTTAGTGAAACTCGGTATTGCGTACGACGCAAGCTATCGAGGAAGGTCATGATTGCGTGTAAAGTAAGCCAAGCAAGTTTGTAGTGAAAGATTCCTTTGATAATATAAAAACAAAATATTACTCATAAAAATCTCGGGTGTTACATTCTACCCCCCTTAAAAAGAATTTAGCCCTCGAAATTCGTCACTTTGTAACAAACAGATGAGGATACTTCTCCCTCATAATATCCTCAAGCTCCCATGTAGCTTCTTCAAGTTGGTGGTTCCTCCATAAAACTTTCACCAATCGAGTGGTCTTGTTTCGAAGGACTTTTTCGCTACGATCCAGAATCTCTATCAGTTGTTCTTCATAAGAAAGATCTTGCGCCAGCGGTACAACTTCTGAGCTGAGTACATGTGAAGGATCAGGTATGTACTTTCTCAGGAGAGATACATGGAACACATCGTGAACTTGAGAGAGATTCGGTGGAAGTGCCAATGGTTAAGCTACCTTCCCAACACGATCCAGTATTTCGAAAGGACCGATATATCTAGGGCTCAACTTCCCCTTCTTTCCAAATCTCATAACCCTCTTCCAGGGAGATATTCGTAAGAACACTTTATCGCCCACTTCAAACTCTAGGTCTTTTCTTCGGTTGTCGGCATAGCTTTTCTGTCGACTCTGAGCTGCTCTTATGTATTGTTGAATAGATCTGACCTTTTCCGCCATTTCATCAACGAGATCAGGTCCTAATAGCTTTCTTTCCCCGACTTCATCCCAACAAGTAGGAGTCCTGCATTTCTTTCCATAGAGAGCTTCATAAGGATCCATCTGAATACTGGAGTGAAAGCTATTATTATAAGAAAATTCCACCAAAGGTAGGTGTTGATCCCAACCTCCTTTTAAATCCATAGAGCAAGCTCTCAACATATCTTCTAGGGTTGGAATTGTTCTCTCAGACTGACCGTCTGTCTGGGGATGATAAGCAGTGATGAAACTCAACTCTGTATCCAGAGTATGCTGAAGACTTCGCCAGAACTTCGAGGTAAATCTCAGATCCCGATCAGATATAATAGAAAGTGGTACTCCATGCAATCTTACCACTTCCTTTACATATATCCTGGCAAGCTGATCTAGAGATAAATCGTCTCTAATAGTAATGAAGTGTGCAGACTTTGTGAGACGATCAACTATGACCCAAATAGAATTATTGCCTTTGGATGTTTTAGGAAGTCCTATGACAACGTCCATAGTGATGTTTTCCCATTTCCATTCGGGTATGTGTAATGGTTGTAACATCCCCTTAGACTTTTGTCTCTCAGCTTTAACTTGTTGACAAACCAAGCATCGAGAGACATATTCAGCAACATTTCTTTTCATGCCATCCCACCAGAAGTACTCTTTCAGGTCCCTATACATCTTCGTGCTTCCAGGATGAATAGATAATGATGAAATATGAGCCTCATGCAACAACTCCTTCTTTAATTCGGGGATGGGAGGAACACAAACCCGATTCCTGAACTTTATTATCCCATCACAATCAAGGTTGAATTCAGGAACATTTCTCACCTTCTTTTGTAACTCTACATCTTCTTTATGTGCCTCTTTAATCTTCACATGTATAGATGGTTGAACATTCATTTGAGAAAGATAAGATTTTCCCCTTCCATTATAATTCCAAGATCCATCCTTTGTAAATCCATAAATATTGGATCTTTTGTGATCCTCATCATGGATAAACTAGCATGTTCTTGTCGACTTAATGCATCTGCCACCTTGTTTGCTTTCCCAGGGTGGTAATGGATTGAGCAGTCATAATCCTTAATCAGCTCTAACCATCTTCTTTGATGCATATTCAACTCCTTTTGTGTGAAAATATACATTAAACTTTTATGATCAGTATAAATATCACACCTTTCACCATAAAGGTAATGCCTCCAAATCTTTAATGCAAAGATTACCGCAGCCAACTCCATATCATGAGTTGGGTAATTTTGCTCATGGATTTTCAACTGTCGTGAGGCATAATCTATCACCATATCATTTTGCATAAGAATACACCCCAATCCCTTCTTGGATGCATCACTGTAGATCACAAACCTTTCTCCACTACAAGGCAGTGTGAGCACAGGTGCACTGGATAAACTTCTTTTCAACTCCTTGAAATTCTCTTCACATTCCTCTGTCCAAACAAACTTAACTCCTTTCCGAGTCAACTTGGTGAGTGGATTAGATAATCGTAAAAAATCCTTTACAAAATGTCGATAATATCCAGCCAAACCAAGAAAACTTCGGATCTCAGTTACTGTTGTTGGTCTCGACCATCTTTCGATAACCTCTGTTTTTGCTGGATCCACAGATATCCCCTCTTTTGAGATTATGTGACCCAAAAATGCAACTTTTTGAAGCCAAAATTCACACTTGGTAAATTTGGCATAAAGCTTCTCATTTCTCAGGGTCTTCAATATAATTCTCAAGTGATCTTCATGCTCTTCCTTGCTCTTTGAATAGAAAAGAATATCGTCTATAAAGACTACCACAAATTTTATCAAGATAGTCTCTAAAGACTCTATTCATTAGATCCATGAAGATAGCAGGGGCATTAGTAAGACCAAATGGCATCACTATAAATTCATAGTGTCCATACCTTGTACGAAAAGCCTTCTTTGGTATATCCTCCCTTTTGACCCTTAATTGATGATACCCCGAACAAAGATCAATCTTGGAAAAGTATTGAGCTCCGCGTAGTTGGTCAAATAAGTCATCAATGCATGGGAGAGGATATTTATTCTTGATAGTGATCTTGTTAAGTTCTCGATAATCAATGCAGAGTCTCATTGATCCATCTTTCTTCTTAACAAATAGAACAGGTGCTCCCCAAGGTGATGCACTAGGGCATATGAATCCCTTATCAAGATTCTCTTGGAGTTGCTTCTTCAATTCCTGCAACTCAATTGGGGTCATTCTATAAGGTGTCTTTGAAATAGGCAAAGCACCCGGTACGAGTTCTATTGAAAACTCAACTTCACGATTTGGTGGAAGACCCGGTAATTCCTCCAAAAATACATCATCAAACTCCCGTACAATGGGCATATTCTTAATCGTGAGTTTCTCACCAACCATTTGAGATAAATAACCATCATTTAGTAGAATCAACACCCATAAGATGGAAGGAATTTCCACTGGAAGGTTATATTCATCCTTGCATTGATAGACGATCGTAGATTGATCTGGAATGTGAAATGTGACTTCCCTTCTTTGGAAATTGATATGAGCTCCATGTAGAGAAAGCCAATCCATGCCAAGAATCACATCAAATTCCACTAAAGGAAGTATCACAAGATTTGCGGGAAGCACTTTCCCACAAACTTCGATCAGAGAAGAATTAAAAACTTTTGATGCGACTGTTGTGCCATTAGGTGTTGTCACAGCTAACTCAACATCTAATTGTTGAGGTAATATGGTGATACACTTAGAAAATTCTTTAGAAATAAAATAGTGGGTGGATCCAGAATCAAATAAAACATTTGCTACTTTAGAGTGGATGGTAAGTGTACCTTTCACCACTTCGTTATCGTACTCCACATCGCTGATAGAAATTGCATGTGACTTTCCTTTGTCTTTAGCCTTAAGATTTTGTTGACGTCGACCATCATCATCAACCCTTGGATTTGGGCATTGATTGGGATAATGCCCCATCTCCTTGCACTTGAAACATTGAAGTGTAGTAGGTTAATTCTGTGTATCCCTTCCTTTGTTTGCATCATTAGACATCTTCTTCCCATTGCCGCGGCATTCAAATGCCCGATGACCTTCCTTTCCACATTTGAAACATTTACTTGTCCCTTTAAGACAACTACCTCCATGTTTCTTTCCACACATTGAGCATAAGGGAAAGCTCATCTTCTTTTCAGTGTGCTCTTTAGATTTTCCTTTGAATTCCATCTTCCTCTTCTTATCAAACCCATGTGACTGATGGGTTACTCCAATCTCCATCTCGACTTTGAGAGCACATCGAACTATTTCCTCGTAGATATTGAAGTCCCTTATGGATAAAGCCCTTCGAAGACTTGGTTTTAAGCCACTAAAGAATCGATCGATCTTACTCTCAGGTTGGATAATAATACCAGAAGCATACCTTGCAAGCCTTGTAAAATTTGCTTCATAGGTACCAACAGATTCATCATCCCTTTGCTTCAGTTCATGAAACTCTTTCTCCATCTTTGTTCGGATAATACGAGGGAAGTACTTATTGAAAAATAAGTTCTTGAACTCGTCCCATTCCATAGACTCAATTTCATCCCTTTGCCTCGTATTCTTAATAATATTCCACCATTGATCAGCATATCCTTCCAAACGATACACTGCTAGGATGACTTTATCATGTTTAGAACATTGAAGAACTGAAAATATCTTTTTAGTAGTACTAATCCATTGTTCAGCAACTAATGGATCAGTAGACCCACTGAAAGAAGGCGGACGCTGCCTCATGAAGGATTCAATAGAATGTTACTCCTTCCTTTGCTCGTTTGGAAGTCCTTCATGATTCATAGCTTGTGAAAGTTGTGTGAGCATGGCTACAAGATTTTGCATTCTAACTCCCATATCGTTTGGTTTCTCAGGGGGACAATCATTGCATTTCCCATCGCATTCCGCATTAACACGGTTCCTTCGGGTTCCAGCCATTGACTAAAACCAAGAAGAATAGTGTGAGCAACACTAATTATAATAGGAAAACCACATAATTCAAGAATAAAATTTTCATGCTTAAGGTCTTATCCTAGGTTATTCATGGCCATTTCTAAAACACTAAGATTGTGTTCTATGCTTAGACTTATCCTTAGGGTTCTTACTAAGACTTTCATATCCTAGTTTCCAAAGGTTGACTATACCTTTCCTCTAATACCAACTATAACGACCCATACTTTACATACATTATTAATACATCAAAATTGAAGCACACTTATTACAACATATGACAAAACCACAAAGGACCGTATAGGTATAGTGTCTTTAGAAACTGGGAAACATAAACAACTGGTTCATAAATCTTCTACAGTGTCTCCCATTTATTTCATCATATCTAGGGTCCCTTTTAGCATATTCTACCAAATATCCATCTTCCTGACCTGGGGAAAAGAAAACATAAAAGGGTGAGCTCAAATGCTCAGCAAGGGCAAATAAAGGAAATAAAAATCATATCATATCTTTTTGAAAATCATAATCTGCAAAAGAGATCATAAAATCTTAACATGGAACAAATCATAGAAGTGAAAATGAGATCCCTATAATAATAACATGAAACTTGAAACTTTGTGGCATGCACAAATAATCATGGAAAATCATTTCTTGTTAGTCATGACTCATTTCCAATACTATCTTAGTGGACAGAGTCCCTTTCTAAACCGAGTCACCCTCGTTCCAGTCCTGTTTCACTGAACCGGTATAACCTACCGTTCCAGCCATGTCTATCTCATGAGATATAAAATCTTTACCCAATGCATTGGAGGGAGATATAGGTCCCACCCATCTTATAATTAATCCTTTATTATGTGTTCCACATAATCATAAACCATACATCATAGCGTAACCCATGTAATAAAAATGAGATTCTTAAACAACATGACATCATAAAACAATCCATATAAGATAAAGGAATTCATAAAAATATTTCCATCACAACGTAATCAAATCCATGTAATAATAGGGATAAAAACAGAACCCTTTTATTATCTTAGATGGAAAATAATTTTGATAAAATACTTGAACTCCATTCTTGAGGAAAATATCCTTTCTACTTCAAAAACATTTTTCCTTTCATAACATGTCATACGACTTTAAAATAAAAGAAGTTGATTAAAAATAAACTTGAAAACTTGTAAAGTAAGCTTCTTGGAAATAATGTTTTAGAAATCCATTCATGCCGTATAAGTTAAAAAAAACATTCTTCGTACTTTTGTCGGAAAAGTGAAAAAGTACCTCGTACGAAAAAACGACAAAATATTCCTTTCATATTCGTTACTAAAAACTCACCGAAGGGTAAAATTGGATTTAAACTAGTGTAAGTGGATCTAAAAAATATTACATATTGAGGGAACATGGATGTGGATGATAAAATACACCCCAATAAATACTTACGAACAAACAATCTCGGATAAAAATGAGATTGTGATATTTCCCTTACCATAGGTCCGATTTGCTTTGTACAAGTCCGAAGCTCCTTTATAATGGTTTAAATAATGTTATTGACTTATTCCAGAATCATACATATTGATATGATATCATATATGGTCATATTCTTAGCTTCCTGTTAGTAATATTTCATTGTTACTTGTTACTCGGGTCTTTATTGCCTTTTGTTCTCATGCGTGTTTTGCCGAATAAATTCTTATTCTTATTTTAAGATTATAGATACCTTATATCCAGAATGGTATTAGTGTAACATATATCATATTTATTCATTCAATTCATTTATATAATTACTATTTAATGATGATCATGTAGAACGAGTCGCATCACATCGTGGAGACGGTATTCCGTACGTACGCACGAGTGATGATATCTCTCCTATGATCGTGGAATTGTATTGGAGTATATATATATTATTTCAGTATCAATATTACTTTATAATAATCATAAATAGTTACTCATTACATCATTATACCCATCCATGTAATGTGATGGTGGAAAATAGATTACACCACGGCGTGGAGACGGTATTCCGTACGTACGCACGCGCGGTGATTTCATTTTTCCGTAGGATGGATAGAAGGTGAATTAGGGTTGTTTTATATTTATAATAACATATAATTATGTAAGTAATACTGATGTTATTACTTTATCATGAAACAACTAAAGAAGAAGAAGTTGAAGAAGAAAGAAATTGAAAAGATCGGTAATGGATATTACCTCTTCTTTGGAACGCTTCTTTGAATCATCCACTTAGGGAACTAATATTGGACTTTGAAGAAGACCAGGACCTCTAGGATTATTCTAGGGAAGTGGAGAGGAGAAAATGGCAGGGGTTGACCGAGCTTGAGTGCTCAAATTGGTGTGAGAAGGAGGGGGAGGAGGTGCCCTTTTATAAGGGAGGGGAGGGGCACCTTAGGAATATCTCAAAATATTATTTTATATTAAAGTCAAAATCGGTTTATAATGGTTACAAAGGGTCTTATTTCGAAGCTAAAGTGGGGATGGGTTGAAATCCTATCAACCAATAGGATTTAGACAAGTTTAGGGTATTATTTTAACCTTATCAATTAGATTTAACTCTAAGTTAAATAATTTAACTTTTACCGTGTCTTTTTGTTTTCTTTCACTATATGGTTAATACACTTACTATAACATGCCAAACGAACCCCAAATTGTTTATTATTAATATATATATCCTTATCTAAGTCATTTGGCCGAACCTTAGATTTTTAGGAATAAAATAACAATTAATAATATAATATTTTATTTAAAAACTATTTTGTGTCAATTTTGACACTGTTTGATATATGATTTTTGTGAAAGTCATAACAGAATTATATGTTCGAATAAAGTTGATTAAATCAACAATAATATATCATAGTAACCTAGAAAATTAGTGTAATTCATAAAAAGTCTCAAAATGACATTTATTTTGGTGTTTATAACACCAATTATGTCAATATTTCATAAATAATATAATTACTACATCATCGTTGTGTCATAATTAAATTAAATTATTTAATGTCTAAAAATTATAAATAAAATACCATTATGTAGGAAATATTTTTATCTTTCTAATGAATATTTATAGTTGAATTTATCTTATGTATAAACCCATATTAAAAATGATTTACTTATTATACTTTGATTTTAACTATTTTAACCCTTCTTTAAATAAATTAATAATAAATGTCCTAATCTAATCCAAGTGGGCCTAAATGGTCATATTTTATTCCTAAGTTTATTTTTGGTCGAATTACACTTGTCCAATAGAATTAGGACATGTGTTAGGGTAATAGTAATATCATATTTACCCTTAGTTACCCTATTTACTATTAACCGTGGTAAAAAAAGTAAAAAGTTACTATTCACCAAAATATTATTTTTGTCTCATTGAACCACATTTTACTTACTGATATCAACCGTGTCTGTCGGATTTTTGAAATTCCATTCACAGAAGAGGTAAAATTATGTTTTATGCAAAATTCAGTTTTTAACCTACCACTTAGTGGTTTCACTATTCATCAAAAATTGAATGTTTTCAGAAAAATACCAAAATTTCACCCTAGGCTAATTTCGGTATTCCGAATCCAAAAATGAAGTCCATTTTAAAAAATTAAATTCAAAAAATTTCAAAAAGTGGTTATTACTATTCATAACGGCTAGTTTTAATAATATTTTAATAGCATATCGTTGTTTAGTGAAACTCGGTATTGCGTACGACGCAAGCTATCGGGGAAGGTCATGATTGCATGTAAAGTAAGACAAGAAAGTGTGTAGTGAAAGATTCCTTTGATGATATAAAAACAAAATATTACTCATAAAAATCTCGGGTGTTACAGGGATGGTGGCTTGATTCTTGAGAAATGGGTCATGTGTGCAAGGATAGTTTGATGGTTAAAACATTTGTTGATTGTACTATCATAAAGTAAGTACATCTTGGAAATAATTCATGAATCAATTTTAGTAGATAAGGATGTATGGAAATAGACTTTACTTATGGGAAGAAGTTAACTCTTCTTAATATGTTGTATGTTCCCAAAATTTGGAAAAAGTTAGTTTCTTTTTATCTTTTGTGTAAGAAGGGTTTTTGTGGTTTTATTTGAATCCCATAAGGTTATGTTTTTGAAAAGAGGCATGTTTATAGGGAATGGGTACTGAAATTATGGCATTTATCAACTATCTATTAATAATATTATTAGATCTTCTGCTTACTTGATCGAGTATTTCAATTTATTTCATTATCATTTAGCACAAGTTAATTATAATTTATTAAAAGTAATGAAAATGATAAACTTGATTAACATTGGAAATTATTTAAATAAATTTGAAACATGTGTAGAATATAAAATATTTAAGAAGTATTTTTAGATTATTGAAAGAAATTTTCCTATATTAGAATTAGTTCATTTTGATATTTTTTAAATAAATGGTTTATTAACTTGTTGAAGAAAAATATATTTTATGAACTTTGTTGATGAATAATGTAGATATATATATATATCTTCATAGAACAAAGGATGAATCCTTTAATATGTTTAAGAATTGTAAAGAAGAATTTTCAAACCAATTAAACAAACAGATTAAAGTATTATTCTCAGATAGAGGTGGTTAATACTTCATGAATGAGTCTAATGAGTTCTGCAAAGAAAATGGTATAATTTGCTACAGAAATACTCCTTACACACCTCAGAAAAAATACTTTAGCTGGAAGGAAAATTTTACACTTTAGTAGAAATGGTAAATTACATGATTAATAAATCTATGTTACAATTAAATTTATAGAGAAAATCTCTATTGGCTGCATGTCATATTAATAATAGGATTTCCTCTAGGAATAATATGCTATCCCCTTATGAAATTTGGAGAGGTAGAAAACCTAATATTTCTTATTTCAATATGTGGGGGTGTTTATCTTACTATATAGTACCTAATCCTAAAAGAACTAAAATTGGTAATTAAAGGTGTTTTTTGGACATGCAGAAAACAAAAAATCATATAGAATTATGGATTTGTGAGCTAGTATAACTATTGAATCAAGGGATGTAGAGTGTTTTTAAAATAAATTTTATAAATATTATGTGGAGGATGTTATTCCTCATACCCCTATCTTGTGTACTCCATATAGTTCATATACAATAGTAGAGAATAATGATGATTTTCGATTTGAATCTAAATGGAGTATAAGAATTAAGAAGGATAAACATCTACAAACATATTTTATTTCTCCTGATTCCATAATTTTCGTTGTTGAAGGATTTCAAAATAATAATCTTCTGAATAAATATCCTATGGTATTGAATATAAAATATGACCCAAATACTTATAAAGAGGCTACGACATCTAGAGATGTTGATTCCTATAAAGAATCAATAAATGATGAAACAGATTACATTATGGAGAATAATACATGGGTCATTATGGATTTACCAAGAGGTTCAAAACCTATTGGAAATAAATGAGTTTTCAAAAAAAAATTATTCCAATGGTAACATTCAAGATTTTAAGGCAATATTTGTTGCTAAATATTTAAAAAAAGAAGGGATTCATTGTTTTGATATTTATTCCTCTGTAGCTCAAATTATGTCAATAAAAATATTATTTTTTTCAGATTCAATTAATCATTTTTATTTTCATCAAATGGATGTCAAAACTGCTATTTTTAATGGAAAATTAAATAAAGAGATTTACAGATAACAACCAGAAGGGTTTGTTTAACTGGGTAATGAAAACAAAGTATGTAAACTAGATAAATCTCTTTATGGTCATAAACAAGATCCGAAGTAGTGGCATGAGAAAATTGATTCTATTATTTAATCTAATGTGTTTACTCATAATAATACTGATAAATGTGTTTGTTCAAAGTTTACAAAATAATATGGAGATATTTTGTGTCTATATGTGGATTATATATTAATTTTTGAAACCAATATGATTTTTGTAATTTAGATAAATAATTTCTTGTCTTGTATGTTTAAAATGAAGGATCTTAGAATAGTTGATACAATTCTAGGCATTATTGTCAGAAAACATAGTGGGGGTTATTCTCTAAGTCAGTCTCCTTACATAGAAATAATGTTAAATAAATTTGATCATCTTGGTTTCATGGATGCCAATACTCCATTTGATTCTGATGTTAAACTTTTTTTAAATACAGGTAGAGCTATGCACAACTTGAGTATGCTAGTGTAATTGGTGCTTTAATGTATGTGACGCATTGCACTAGAACTGATATTGGTTTTACGGTATGTAAAATCATTAGATATACTAGTAATCCTATTGTGGATCATTGGAGATGTATAACAAGAATTTTTGGATACTTAAGAAATACCAAATATTTTAGTTTATACTATAATGATTATATGGCTCTATTCGAAGGATACATCAATGAAAGTTGGATTACTAGTTTTGGTGATAACCAATCCACTTATGGATGGTTGTTTACTCTTGGTGATTATACTGTTTATTGGGAGAGAAAGAAAAAAACCTGTAATTCACATTAGACCATGGATTTTGAGTTTACCGCTTTAGCAGCATGTGGAAAGGAAGATTAATAGATTAGGAATATATTATTGTATATTCGATTATGGCCTATTCTGATGCCTCATATATCTATCAGTTGTAATAGTGAAGAAACATTATCATGGGAATATATTTTCATGTAGATTATAAATTCTAGACATATAAGTTTGAGACATAATTATGTGAGTCAATTGTTACTAGATGGTACCATAACAATTGTTTATGTGAGATCACGTAAAAAATATTGTGGATCCAATTACCAAATCTATGCCGAGAGAGATTATTCATGCCACTAATTAAGATATGGGGTTAAATACTATAGAATAAATCATTTCAGTGATGGAAAACCAACGCTTTCATTAGGTATATCCTAATCAAAGTGTTTAATGAAAAAACAAGTTACGAAGATGATTTTTGATATTGACAATTATAGACCCAATTGTTTTGTGTCAGTTTTGTCTGTTATGAATAGAAGTTGAGTTATAAAATCTTAACAAAATACTAAGACTCAATGAGTTATGTTATCTAATAACATAATCACATTGTAATATTTTTCCTATGTGAACTTAGAAGTGGCTCCACTTCTTATAGGAGTTAATGAGTTTAGTCCTTAGAGATTTCAGGAAAATGATATAAACACATCGATATAAAAGTGCTACAAAATGAGATATTGTAATAATGTTTCACTGTATGTATGATATCTCTAGTTTATCTTAATGATTAATAATTTTAATGTTTTGACAACATAAAAATCTGATATAACTTTGAGAAATTGATACTAAGTAAAGGTTTAAATAATAAAGATACATTTTTAGGTATAATGACTCACCTGTGTTTTGTAGAATTAATATTTATGAATAAAAGTGGGGTATTGTTTTAATTTTATTCAAAATATTATATTTTTATAATTTTCTTCAAAATATTAAGTAAAATAAATTGAGTGTTTTTTAAAATTATAATCGGTGTGTTCCTCACCAAAATTTGTATCGTTTCAGTTAAACCAAGGTGTTATTAGACTGAAATAGTGAGATCGAACTGGTGTGTTTCTCTTGTTTCAGTCGAACCAGTATGTTATTTGACCAAACTAGTGAAATTCACACCGATTCTAATTTATAAATAAGCGATGATGATATCTCTTATGGGTTAATTATTTTTCAATCCTAGATAGTCTCCAGAAATCTCCAAACATCAGTGCAGTAGGGCAATCCATAATTGGTGTTCAATTTTCCCAAAATGAGGGTGAAATACTTGAGGGAAACATCCACTGATAACCCTAAACCATCTATGTGGGGGTGGATCAAACCCTTTTTGATAGTGAATATAATTCATACATCAAGGTTGAAAATGTATTCTCCTTCTTCCTATATATTTTCTAACACTGGGTTCCTGGGAATTTGATGAGAGAAGTAGATTAGGAATTTAGTTGGAGTAGATCTTGAGGATAAGTAATCCTTTCTGAGGAATCATATTTGGAAGTATGCAATTTAGATTATATCAAGAGGAATGAAATCACATATAGAGAACTATATTATGAAATTCCTTGAGTGGAGGAGGTACTTGGGCAGAAGAAGCTCTTGGTGGAGATGTGCCTAATTCGAAGTGATGGAGGAACCTTGTATAGAATGCATACTTGCAGAGGTGTAGCTGGAAGCCCTGAGTGGTAATAGAGGTTAGAAGAAGAGAGGCATAAGGAGTCAAAATAGATGCATATATATATCAGATTCGATTAAATTTCACATGATTAATAGTTTCTATTAAATTATAGGGCAACCCTCAAATAGGGTATCTCTTGTCCTAGGGAATGATAGTCTTAACCTATCATTTCACTTGTATGGGAAACCTCACAACAAACTTCACCACCAAGAACACATCCAAAATAACAATGGAAAATAATACAATACACATTGTAAAATGTAATAATATCCCCCACTAATTAACAACCACTAATTAGTTTCCTATACTCCACCGATGTCACCAATGCCTAACGTCTTGTAACCATCCCACTATCAAAACCACACCAGGTAACACCCCAAAAAATTAGCTAAAATAATAATAATCTCAATAAATTGTTTTACGTGGAAAAATAAGCTTTATGAAATTTAGGATTATCATAAAACGAACCACGAGGGATTTCATAAATGATGGTTAGTTAAGAATGACAACACAGGCCCGCCTCTTATAGGACATGGAATGGAGACTAACGTTGAGTATGTGCATCACATACATGGTAGTCCTTAGCCTAAGGTACCCATAAACACATACACATCTCCATACACCATTATAATAAATAAATGACAATCAAAAGATACTATAAATTCATGTGTAACATTGATCCCACATAGTAGGATAATAAGAAGTTCATCAAAAGAAAGAGTCAAATATAAGCCCAACAAAGCTGCAAAAAATCCAACCTACTGCCAAAAAGGGGGAAACTACCCAAATAAAACTTATATACCCATCTAAGCCCTATCCCACACAATTAAAATCTAAGTGCTTGTAGTCATCATAGGAAACCATTAAAAATTTTGTTGTCTGCATTAGACATTATATGTGCAGTCAAAGCCCATGCAAGAGTGTGTACAAAAATATCTACTAGGACATCTCGAAATCAAAAAAACAAAGCATCAAGGAGGGAGTCAAATCATCCTCATAAATTTATGTCAATCATAGAATGAGACAACAACAATAGTAACCCAGATATTCTCAAAGCACTACTACAAAATAGGTCTTTATCAATGTTATAATGGGCCCTTATTAGTGATAAAAAATTTCTCACTAATACTGTGTGGTTAAAATTCATGGGATTTTAACAGTTCTATAAAAACATTGATAAAAGAAACAATTTACCATTGATTTTATTTTACACTGATAAAGGGGCATACTACAGTGTCATGTTATAGTACATTGCAGCACCAAAAATGGGGCATATTGTAGTGTGCTATAACAGAACACTACAACACCAAAAAAACAAAAAAAATATCAAATTTATATATAAATAAATAATTTAAATGAAATAAAATTTACAACACAAATACAAGAAGAAAAAAAATTATTGATCAAAAGAAAACACATGTATAAAAGAAAAAACCACCCCTACTCGAGTCGAGGAACACACTTATATAAGAAACAAATCTTATGTTATTAATAGTATAAAGTAATAAATTAAACATAATGTTTTAATTTTAAACTACACTTTGGGTTATACCAAGAACACTTTGCATCAGATTGAGTTTTGGTAGATTTTTATGTCACACAATGTATAGTTCATCTTCAAGCATTATCTTTATAAAAATTAACTAAATAAATATAAGATAAAAATGAAATCGAAATTAATTAAGTAATAGAATATAAAATGATGATAAAACAATCTTGGATCGTTTGCTTGGTTTTGGTGATGTGATGTACATTTTAAACTAAAATGAAACTTATATATTGAAAAGATGCACTTGGAGTCATATCAGTCACAATTTGAGACAAATTTATATGTCTCTAATTCATACATGTCCCAAATGACTTACATATCATTTTCATAAAGTATTAAAATAATGTGAATGTGTTTCCTTGGTTTTGAGTACGCCACTTGGGTTTTTTTACCAAATTTTCAATTTAAACCAAAAACACTCACTTTAAGTCATAAAAGTCACATCGTGTGTGGAATTGACATGATAATTATTCCTAAAATTTTAAAATGAATTTATAATGATTTTTATAAATTATCTTGATAATCATATCTTTTTTTCTTAGTTTTCAATGAGTAAAAATTTTTAAACTAAAATTTCGTTTTTAAATTGATAACATACACTTTAAGTCATATTTAGAACATCGTGTATCAAATAGAGGTGGGAATAATTCTTACATATAAAAATTATTTATGTATAATTTTCCTAAATTATGAAAACAATATGAATTTGTTTTCTCAGTTTTGGGTATGTCAGTTGGCTTTTTTACAAAAAATAATGTCAATTTAAAATAAAAAGACACACTTAAAGTCATACCAATCACAACATGCATTGGATTGAGGTGAGGATAATTTGGGAACATCCTAAATTAATTATGGATTTTTTTACTGAATTATTAAAACAATATAAATCCATTTTCTTAGTTTTGAATATTTCAGTTGTGTTTTTTACTAAAATGCCATTTAAGCTAGAAACATGCTCATTGAGTCATACTTGTCACATAATGTGTGAGTTTAATGTGAGACCGATTACTACACATCAAAAACTAATTAGGAATGTTTTTCATAAATTATCTATACAATATGAATGTGTTTGGTTCGTTTTTAGTGAGTGACACCTTTTGAACTAAAAATGTCCATTTAAAAATGATAATAGAAACTTTGAGTCATACCAGAAACATCAGGTATCATATTGAGGTATGGATGATTATTAAACATCAAAAATAACTTATGGATCATTTTATTAAAGTTTAAAAAATAATTGTATTGTGTTTCCTAGATTTTGAGTATGTCAGTTGTCTTTTTTACTAAAATCAATGTAAATTTTTAAAAAAATGACGCACTTGAAGTCATACAAGTCACACCATGCATCAGATTGAGGTGAATGTGATTCCTACACATCCCAAATGTATTATTTATCCTTTTCAAAATGTTTTGAAACAATATGAATTTGGTTCATCAGTTTTGAACTTTCCACTTGTGTTTTTTACTAAAATATTATTTTAAACTACAAACACTCACTTTTAGTCCCACTGGTCACGTCGTATATGAGTTTGATGTGAGAAAAATTCTTATATGCCAAAAATGAATTATAAGTAATTTTTACTAAATTATCAAGACAATCCGAGTGTTTTTTCTTGTGTTTCATTGAGTGACACTTTTTTTGTATTGAAATGTCAATTTTAAACTGAAAATAGACACTGAGTCATAATGGACACATCATAAAAAATATTAATGTTTTACTGATTAATAAACATAAAAAATTACTTATGGATAATTTTCCTAAATTATAAAAATAATTTGAATGCGTTTTCTCAGTTTTGAGTATTTCAGTTTTCTTTTTTAGTAAAATTAATGTCAATTTTAAATAAAAATACACACTTGGAGTGATATTGGTCATATAATGCATTAGATTTAGGTGAGGATGATTCTTACACATACCAAATGACTTAGAATTCATTTTTAAAAAATTTCAAAACAATCTTAATGCATTTTCTTAATTTTGAGTATGCCACTTATGTTTTTTTTTTAAAAGTCATTTTAAACTAGAAACACACACTTTAAGTCATACTAGTCACATCATGTGACAATTTGATGTGATATTGATTCCTATACATCACAAATGACTTATGAATTGTTTTCATAAATTATCATGTCAATATTAGTGTGATTGTCTGGTTTTTAGTGAGTGAAATTTTTTGAACTTAAATGTCAATTTTAAACTGATAATGGACACTTTGAGTCATGATGAGCACATTGTGTATCAAATTGAGCTGTGGTTGATTCTTAAATGTCACAAATGACTTATGGATTGTTTCCCAAATTATCAAAACAATATTAATATGTTTTCTCAGTTTTTATTATGGGATGTTTTTTTCAGACTAAAATGTAAATTATAAACTAACAACATACCATTAAATTCATACTGGTCACACCGTGTGTCAGATTGAGGTGTGGTTGATTAAGTATGTCATGTTTTTTTATCCATTTACACCAAGGAAAAAAAAGACTGAAACATTCCATTTGGACGAAATAAGAAGCCCCATGATTCCTGAAACACCTCATCCAAAAGCACCATGTCATTTATTTTCTATGTTGTTTCAGACAATCGAGGAAAAATATGAATTCCCAAAATATCGATGAAAAAAAATATTAGATAAAAATGATAAGGAAATTAACTTAAAAATAATAGATAAAATGGTGATAAAATTAACTAAATAAGTAGTAGGAATTTACCTTTTCATGGTGATTATATACATTTTTGACTCATTTTCTTGTTGTTGTTATCTTAGTTGTAGTCTTGAAGTACAATATATCACAAGCAAAGTAAAATTCAAAAAATCCAATCCAACTCGAGATAAATAATCCATATTTATAATAAATAAATTATTATATTGATAATACTATAAAGAAATAAATTAAACATAAATATAACATAATATATAATAAAATGTCAATTGTAAACTGAAACCAAAATTTGAGTCATACTAGGTACACCGCGTATTTTTTTGAGGTATGTTTGATTACATTGTGTATTTTTATCCTATAGTGAATTCAAAACTTTGGGTCATCTAACAATATTACAGTTTGATAACCTGTAATAATGAATTCATTTGAGAATAAAAAAATCACATCATCATGAGGGAATCATCCTTTTCGAGTGCATGATCATAGTATATGAGTGGATCGTCCTTCATAAAGAATTCATTTATTCCTATAAAACATTAACCATTAGTGTAAACCTATCGATATTCATTTATTGAACTAAAATAAATATTTACATATAAGTTTTTATGGAATAAAATAAAATCACTCTTAACCTTTTACCATCATAGATAATAAATACTCCATGATAAACCATTTACCTTATTTGATGGAAAAAACATCAGTTTGACCCATTATATATTTTAAAAGACACTAAACTCAATTATAAATTATTTACCCCCTTTTGAAAATATTAAACATCAGTTTTATTACATCCAAATGACATAGAAATATAGTGTATCCATTTAGCCTTATTGGATTTTTCTAGAAATTAATATATATATTTTTCAATAATCTAGGTGATGATAAAATCTAACATAACATCATAATTATTCATTCATCAAAATTGAAATATGCCTATTCTCATGTATTTTGTATTGATAATGATGATTATTTTTTTATTAATGAACTTGTGAACATTGTTCTTTTAACATAATGAATGTGAACATTCATAATGTATGTTACTTGTATGGATTTTACAATAATTTTTGATTTTATATAATGTATCTAATTGATGATCAAATCACCAAAATAATTACACCACCCACCAAAGTGAAACCATTGTATTTTTATATTTTTGAAAATTCATGATTCATTCGATGAAATTTTGTATTTCGTTATTTTATTAGAGGTTTTAGAACAAGCTAATAGATTCATTTTCAATGGGACATTTTTTTGGATTTATGGTTCTTCAAAATTTCATTTGAATTAAGTTTTTCATTATCTAGGATTTCCTCAAAAGTTATATTCTTTTCATTTGATGTCATGTTCCCTTTAGCATTAGCCCTACTTGGTGACCATGATCTCTCAATGTCGGTTGTCCTCCAATATTTCTCTCATACACCTTCTGGATTTGGTGGTTGATTACACACATATTTATTCAAATATTTGATTTGGATTATATGAATATTTGATGATTGTGTTGGTGTTTTATGACTCTCAAGTGATTATTGGGTCCACTACTAAGACCCTTTGATTGCAATGCAGAGCAGTCATGGGAAAGCAACTCCATCTTTTTTTGTTTAGTTTGTTCATGGTGAGGGGTTGATTTCAAAATTCAGTAATATTTGATAGTACTTGAAATGTGAAAATATAAACTATAGCCTATGATAATCATTTCAAAAAAATAATTTGTGAATTTTTATTTCTGAAAGAAGTTCCTCCGCTTAGATTCCTATAAAAATCAAGTAAAAAGTGGATGAAAAACATTTTTAAATAATTCAATAGGAAAAATTTCATAATGTAAATTATATTAAGAGATGGGTTCTTTTTAAACTTTTCAACAATTTGTTTCAAAACAAATATTATAATGATCCTCATTCTACTCCATTTCAAAAGAATTTTATTGTTTCCAAGCTAGCGCTTCATCTCCTCCCCCACCTCTGTATTCAGCTCTACCTCCTCTACCTCAGTCTTCAAATCCGACTCGTCCTCCACCTCTACCTCTTCCTCTACCTATTCCTACTCCTCTTCCATTTCCCAAAAATTTTATTATTTGCAGTTCAACACTTCTAAACAAATTGATTTCTTCTATTATACTTCTCCTTGAGAGATATATCAAAAATAATATATATTCATTCTGATACTAATTCTTTAGACCTCAAATATATTTCTAAGGTCATAGATTGATTTTTATTACAAACATAGATTGTAATTACATAAAATTTCTATTGGAAAAAATTATAACAACATTTACATTTACCACTCAACTTAGAAAAAAATTACTTATTCTTTTGAGTTTGAAGGTTGTCATCAATATTGAATGTATTAAGAAAATATAGACAAACAAATGATTAAGAAATATATTTATTGAAATTTTAATTACCTTAGGAAATTATAAATTAGGGGATTCTAGTCTTTTCATTATTTATTATCTCTCTCAGAAATTTTCAAACATAATATTCACAATCGATGCCATTATCTTACAACAAAAATTATAAACTTTTTGACCAAAATAAGTAAATTGTTTTGAAATATGTTTTCATAATTAAATATTTCTATATATACCTTAATTTTTTTCCATTTTAATTAATACATAGTATTTTATATGTTCAGACACAAACTTCATGCCATGATTTAGCCTATATTTAGGAACTGCCCTATCATAAAAAAATTCTTGTTAAAACTCAGACTGAATCATATAATTCAAAGTTTATCTATAAAATTTTGATTTTAGTGTATTAAAAATTCACAATACACATCATGTGTGGTCGGTATATTGTATATCTATGCATTGGATATGAAAAATAAATATTTGGGGTATCCATATTGACTGTGATCAACATCCAGTGCAGCCTCAAAAACTATAAAAATAATGAAAAAATTAAAAATATATTTTACGTGATTAGAGAGTATATTTTTACCTATGAATTGCAGGCATAAAAAATATTATGTCATCTAATATTTTTTCCTCAAACTCTTTGAGTTTATCATCTCGTTACTTCGCAATTGTTTTTTTATCTAAAATAAGTTTTTCCATATTAATGATATAGGGATTAATGAATTCAAATCATGATTTTCATGGTGTTACCTTTATATAGCAGTAATATGAATTCTTGTTGAAAATATGAATATTTATTAACATTAATAAACAAATTATGTCACTATTAGAATATAAATATTATGAAAATATACCTTATGTATGTATTCACAACTTAGAAACCCAACCATTTATACTTCATAATCTCATTTATAGTCTGAAGACCAATTAAATATGTCATAAAAGTTCCATATATTTATCTTTCATATGAAATTTAAGACATATGATCATCTTTAAAGGTGGTCGCCACATGAAGTTTTAATGATAATAAATATTCTCTGGAACTGGTGGGGAGAAGGTACTCTCAGAAGGACGTTTTGATTTCTTAATCGATTCACTAGATTATCTTGATACAATCTTATGTTTTCTCCTAACTTTATACATATCTAATATCATACCTCACTTCAGACATTTTTTCAACAACTATTATAGGGTTTTCATATGAAAAAATTTGTTAAAGGCAAACCCTGTACACCTTTATAAGATTGTATGACTATGCTATGAAAGTTCCAATAACATCATTGACCATTGTAATATTTGGATCATCAAGTTGAACTGGAAACAAAGTAGTCAAATAATGAGCTACCTAAATCCACACTCTTATGTGATATTTTGGTATATATTTAGGGGGTATATTGTCTCCCAAGATATTATACATTGTACCCCTCACAATAAGGCGATGTGTGAGTGTTGACGAATACAAATCACATAAAAATGTACCCTACAGAATTTTAGTAATAAAATGTTATTGAAAGTTGTTTGATTCACATTTAAAAGAAAGAGTAAAAATAAAATTCACTACCATGGGCATGATATGTGTTTTGAAAGAATGACTAGCCTCAGAGAAAGTGGTTTTATTTGGTTCATGTGAGGATCTTTGTTCCACCACCAGTTCTCATTGATATTTACTCATATATTGGTCTACCAAACCAGACCAAACAATAATATCTTGCAGTGAGTCTATTTATTTCTACAATTTTACCACCATATTTTATTTATCTTCATTTGGTTTTATATTCTAAAAATATGTTCAATGAGGCACTCTAAAACCTATTCCTCTAACACATTCATATTGTTATGGCCACTTCAAATCTACTGAAAGCAGTTTTTCTTTTAGAATGGTCACTACCGATTATTATGTCTAAAAAATATAAAAACGATGAACATAAATAGATATTTTTATGTAACACTATTATAAATAACAATGAATTAAAATTGTGTCAAACTTACACAAGTTTCCCAAACTATTATTGTGTTTTCATCAACTAGTTTACCCTCTTTATTTATGTGAGCCTCCTTCTATAGAACATGACGTGGGATGGAAGTGGATTCTGATTTTGATTCATCAATATAAATATAAAAAAATGGAATATATGTTGTTTTATATCACATAAAACTTGTATTATATATTTAAAATACATACCAATTTATTCTCTAGTGAAGCATACCCCATCCTAACTTTGTGATAGAATTACATTAGTTTTGATGTATGTTCTTTATTTTCAGCAATTTTTTTTTGTTTCATAAATTAACAATTTTGAATAAAATTAGATAAAATAAATAATTTGAAATGATATATTATTAACTACGATGCCCCTAGAATGATTTTTCATTGCGAAGATTTATGAAATCAGTCCATATTACCTTCTTTATAATGTGTGCATAACTAACTGGTTGGTGGGGATTTACTTTCCCCTCAGTATCAATAATATAAAAGTTCATAAGAATAGTATAGAATCCTATATGGTATTTTACGGTAGGAATTCAGAATTTTTTTATGGAAGTATTCTAAAATAAAAAAACTCTGCATGGTGTAATGAAAATAAAATTAATATTTGATTATATAATTTTTCAGTAAAATAGAGATGGTATATCATTACATTATTATTATATCTTTCCAAAGGATTTCCTTTTTTTATAGGTTGTATGTGATGCCACGAATAAATATCAATCAACACATTCATCCTCATCTTGGCCCCAAAATAACTAAACAAAATTTACTTTTTGGGGTCAATAGGTTGGCCGTGATGATTTTGACACACCTAAAATTTTATACCCTTATTTATTTGATTATTAAACACTATGATGTTGTATCAATGTTGTTTTTTTCATCAACATTTTTTGTCCACTAAAATTTTTTCAATTACATAATCCATTTTCTGATCTTCCTCAGGATTTTTAATATCATCATGTGAAGAAGACATTGTCTGCATGATTTTCTAAACAATTAATATTAATTGACTAACAATAACATAAATACAAAGAAATGATTTGAGAAGGGTTGTATGAATACTCTTCCAAAATTGATGAACTCTTTAACTCAATCATCGTACTCATTTTTCAAACAATTTCTGTGAATATATTTTGCAGGAAATGGGTAATTGAATTTAGGAAAATAATTACTCCACTATAGTAAGTGTTGTCCTTTGAATTCATCCAATGGTGAAAGGTATAGACAACCATCATCATCATTAGCTTCATTTCCTAAATAGTTATTATTGAATTTTTTTCTTCAAACTCATCCTCCATATCTTATAGACATGAAACTATGTTGCTTGAACTACTCTAATCGATATTCATCCCGTACTGGGTACGAGTAAAAATTTTGGATGAATAATTCTCAGAGTAGTTCATGAAACATATAAGAGATGAAGAATGGGTCACAAGAAAAAAAATTCAATAATAACTATTTGGGAAATGATGCTGGTGAGGATGATAGTTGTCTCCTTAAAACTTTTAAAGTTGCCACATATTAATTTAAAATTTCAAATCTCATATAAAAATGCTAAAAGTTCTCTGATACTACCTTGAGAACATCAAATCACCCCAACTAAGCCACACAAAATATAATCTATGTTACTGGTCCTTTTCCATCACCTGTATCTCAAATATAAGTGCTCTATAACCATTGAGGTTCATGTGTAGGGTGTGAGTATAAAAATAAAAAAGTAAATACTAAAAGGACCCCTAAAATATACAACAATTGATATATTCAAGTATATGTCCAATGTAGTAACACTTGAAAAAAAAATGTATGACAAGTCATTGTTTACTAACCAGGACACCATGATAATCAAATGTACTGACTTTATTTCATACTTGTGAATTATAATAATCATACCATAAGTTGATAACATGTTTTTTCCTAACATTAAAATCATTTCACTAATAATAGGTCAACATTTGAATCATAGGAAGAGAAAAAATTATTTATCTCCCTCTGGAAATAACCAATTCACATGTACCATGAAATTAAACCTCAGATCCCTAGCATCTAAGGCCATCCCTCAAGGATAACCGTCACATGTAATTATTGCATAAAAATCATTAAATGGGTATAACATAGCCATGTTTCTTAGTAAGCTAATTTGAAATATGGGGAAGTCTTAACAAAACTGATTCATTTAGGAATGAACCACACAATGGGTTCCACAATACATTAGTTAATCATAACTTCTGAAAAAACCATAAAGAAGAACTAATAACAACACAAATGTCACATAAACTTCACCCTAGCCCTTGATGAATCACTAACATGTCTATAGTAACTCACATTCCAATAGACCTCATAGATCCCTCATATAATACCCATCATATTCTAATATATGATGAAAATTATTTTTTTTCACATATACAAATTTACTTCTTGTATAAAATTATTGTAATTTTACATTGAGAGGTATATTAAAATTCATTTCAAATAATATAAAGTGATTATTCAAAAAAACATATTATAAGGCATGATTTATAAATATTTAACATAAAATAGATATATATTATGTTTAATACAATAATTTTCAAAAAAATACTCTAGGGAACAAATTATTGGAGAAGTAAACAAAAAAATTAGTTAAAAAATCGGTAAAAAAATGTATACAATGATAAGAATAAAGACTTACTAAATAAAATCCCTAGAAGTTTTTCATTTCCTAAAATTATAATGTCTAGAAAAAAATTACTTATATATGTGCATTGGTTCATTTTTTAATATAAATATTATTAAATCCATATTTTTTTTATAATTATCATAAAGTAATATGAAGAATATGTTTATCATATCAATATATCTATATTATGAACAATTTCATCAAACATAAAAAATAACAAATACATATATAAAAAATATAACTAAATTGGCATCGTAAAAATCTAACATATTAATTGAATAACAAAACATGACAATCACTTAAATATTTCTATTATAGCATGTGTAATACATAATAACTGATCATGATTATTTATAACCCATGTTTTCTAAAATCTAACATTATTAAAACTATTCAATGTCATTGTTTATATTCAAAACTAGTGTAAAACCCTTATCAATGGAATTATTTAATTATTATTGAATTATTTAAATCATGAATAAGATATTTGAATGATTAATAATCAATAAATTCTATATTTTCAAAAAATACTCTAAAATAAATACTTTATAAACTCTTATATATCATACATGATCTAAATATTGTGAAATTAATATAGATAAACTTATCCTTAAATGAAATCATGAAGTAATTTATATATTTAATGAGAAACTATTTGTTACATCTAATTAAAATAAAAACTAAAGATAATTTTTGTCAAAAAAAAATAAAAAATAAAACCTAAAACATATTATTTTTTAAAAATATGTTTATCCCATGTATACTATAAACACAATCATATTAAAAAAATAACTTATATGAAAATTTAATTACGGATTCTAACATAATACATTTAAAAAATATAATTCACTTTCCATCACAATATACCACCGACCACAATATAATACTAAAACCTTTTTCACACTTATTTCATCAACCATACTAGGTTCTCATGAAGGTCAGTAAGGTTATCAAACAAATTTCGATGAAATAAAATAATAATAATTTAATGTGAAATAATTGGACATCAAAATAAATAAATGGTTAGAGCGCGTTCAGACTTCAGTTAGACAATCCCATCAAACAAATTTCCATTTAACCGACATGAATTTATCAATTCATTTAAGATAAAGATTACCACAATCATAAATATAATATAATAGTGCTAATTAGCACTAAATTTTATAATATTTCACACAATTTTAACCTAAAAACTTTAATAATTCTTGTATGTGGTATATCATCATCTCATTATTCAATAATATATTCAATGTGTGAAATTATATTCCGATATATATTCAAAATTGTGTATGAATAAGAAGAAAAAATCAAATGAAAGAAAAATAAAAAAACCACCATAAAATTCTATCATTTTTTGACATAGGAACAAACTCCATTTATCTATTCAACTACATAACCTAAGAGACACTAATCATCCAATATTAATTAAGTGAAAATATACACCTATCATTCTATGAAATTTTATGATGATGATCTTCTCAATAGATACACATTTATTTATAATTCTTCTTATTTCCTTAAACGTTATTTCATCTTCATGTGCTTTTCATACTATGGAAACAATATTGAAACAATTAAAATCCATACTATCTAAAAGGTAACAAGAAATAATAATGGAAACATCAAGAATATCACCATCAGTTACAACAGGTCGCACTTCCCACTTTCACTCTTCAGTTTTCAAGGTTGTTATATTAATATAGTTGGTTACTTTTATTTATGCAGTGAAGAGCCAATTATGATAATTATACACTAGACCTAAAATATAGAGAGATTATGGATCCCATCTCCTACCTAGTTATTTTTCAGTTGTAACAACTAATAGATATGTCATTTGCAGTTGTTTAGTATGAATATGGAATGATTTTACAGAGTAGGGTGGCATTGTGTAGGTATAGGTAAGTGAGTGTGGGAGAGAGATGAGATGTAGAGTTCTTCATGGTTAAGATAGTGAAAAAATGAAAACTGTGGAACCCAAACAAGTAATCAATGAGAGAGGAAAAGGAGAAAATAACATATCTTGGATTCTAGCATTGATTTTTCCGAGAGAACATAGAGGAGTGCTGATATTATGGGATTTCTGTGAGAGATTGAGAATCACAACTGAATCAGTCACAGTTTGGGTTCTTTTAAATTGACAAGGGACACTTTTATGAGTGATTGCAAAAGAAAACGTTGATAAAATTTATATATATATTTATACAATTATATAATTATTTATTATAATTTATAATAATTTAAATATATAATTAAGTATTTATAATCATATAAATACTTTTTAAAAAGTTATAATTTTTATTTATAATTATAAATATATAATTTCATTAATATTGTAAATATACATTTATAAATATACTTATAAATAAATATATTTGTAAATATATTTATAATTACTTATTTATAATTATAAATATATTAATATAATTGTAAATATTTATAAATATATATATATATAATAAATATATAAATATAAATATAGTAAATATATCCATTATTTAAATAAATTTATTATAATTTTATAATTATAAATATATTTATATCATTATATATATTTATATAATTATATATATAATTATATATTTATATATAAATTTCATAAATAAATATAAATATAAATATAAATATAAATATAAATATAAATATAAATATAAATATAAATATAAATATAAATATAAATATAAATATAAATATAAATACAGTAAATATATTCATTAGTTAGATATATTAATTATAATTTTATAATAATTTAATTATATAATTAATTATTTATAAATATATGAATACTTTTTAAAAAATATTTATATATTTATATCATTATATATGTTTATATAATTATATATATAATAAATAAATATAAATATAAATATAAATATAGTACATTCATTATTTATATAAATTTATTATTATTTTATAATTATATAAGTATATGTAATTATTTATTTCTATCTATATAATTTTTTTAAAAAATAATATTTACTTATTTATAATAATTATAGATATATAAATTTATAAATTTAGTAAATACATATTTATAAATATATTTATTTATAAATATACATTTATCCTTATTAATAAATATATTATCTTAAATACATGCATTTTAATAATGTGTGAAATTGAATAATTAAAAACGATTATACTATAAATATATATAAAAATGGATAATTTTTATTGAGTAAATATAAATTATTAAAAAAACATGGATATATATTGAAGTAAAGATGAATACATATTGAAAATATTAAACCATAGTAAATAGATATATATAAATAAATAATATCAAAAATTATTAAATTAAAAAAAATATTAAAAATGAATAAATAATACCTAATTTTAATAATATTAAAAATTAAAAAGTAAAATTAACTAATTATAAACATAATATATTAAATGTGTCATGTTATTACAAAATTCTAAAATATACTAGAATTTGAATAAATTACAAAAATAATAGGTGTATGTGTTTCCATATAATATTATATTAATTATATAAATATTTGTGTGTATATTTGTTGTATATAAAAATTCATTAATTATGTATATGTATGTGAAATCAATGTAACAAATGTTTGATATATGTTAAATTAAAAGATCAAACAACATTAAAAACGAATAAGAAATAAATATGTTTTTAATTATTACATTTGATTTATTTTCTATATATTTATATTTAGTATATATTATTTATTACTATTTATAATAAATAAATAAATAAATATATATATATTAAACTTATTCATTTTTGTTAATAATTGTTTCAGAAATAAATTTTTAAATAATTTAGTAATTTATTATTTATTATTTTTTGTTTAATTATTACAATTTATTGACATTTAAATTTGTTGTTTAATTATTATAATTTGATCATTTTATATATGTTTATTTAATATATTCAATTTATTAGTATTTATAATATATATATATATATGGAAATTAAATTTATTCATTTTTATCAATAATTATTTAATTAATAAAATGATTAATATTTTTTTTAATTTATTCATTTTCAATCTTTATTTTTTTTCATTTTATTCAATGTTCATATCTATATATTTAATATATACTATATATTAATATTTATAATTTATATATATGTATATTCAATTTATTCATTTTTATCAAAAATTATTTAATTAATAAAATTGTTAATATTTTAATAATTTTCATTAGTTTAATTATTTCCTTTTATTCTGGGCCTTTATCAGTGCTAAAAATAATGCACCTATAAATTGTACCCTTTATGAGTGCTATAAATAAAGCACTGATAAAGGGTACTCTTTACCATTGCTTTTTGCTAGCATAGATAAAGGTCAGTGCTGTTAAATGTCTGTTTTATAGTAGTGAAGGAAGACACCAAATCTCAAGGTGAGTTCACATCCTCACTGCCAGCCTAGGATTCCACTAAAGGCCCAAAGATAACATCCTTATGAGAGAATACACTTATCGACCTTCACTACACTGATGGAACTCATCCGAGAGAACAAACTCGTCAGGCCTTGCGATGAAGAAGAACCTAGGAAACTGAGAGAGCACATCCGAGATATTCACTTGATCATGATACAAATTTTCCGAAGGCAAAAACTTTTAATACACAAATAGGGTATCACACCCAAGGCTTATGGGGGATACCTGAACCCACCTAGATTAAACCCATTAGTATTAGGATTAAATGCATTAATGGTATCTAATGGGATACTGACTGAGCACAAGGAGTATTGATAAAGGATCACACCCCGGGGCACATAGAGGGATAAAAGACTCTATCCGAGTCTAATCCTGTAGTAGGGATCAATCGTCTTATGCTCAAAGTGTAATTCCTTTTTGTACCCTCATAGGGATGAACCAAAGGAACACTCCCACACTAAAATAGATAGAGGGAACTCACCCAAGCTCATACCAAAGAACCTTTGAGGAGACTATGAAATCTAACATGCCCTTGGATAACTACAGAGTGTCTCCCAAGGGGAATACAACATGTATCACTAACCTTGGAATAGATTGTGTACTTTCATATCACTTGGAATGTATTTATCCAAATACATGACATGTACACTAGTGTATATGATGTGTAGATGTTGGTTCAGATCTCAGTGTGTTCCATATTGTCAAGACCATGTACGATGGTCATGCTGGTGTACACTGGTCATACCCATGTAATCTGACCATGTATGAGTACTTCAAAAAGTACACAGGGTGTAATATACATCACATAACTTGTAGAGGACATGTTGACACTTAGCATGTATTTTCATCACGAGCTCTTGTAACTTCAAAAGTACTAAAGGTATGCCCCACCACACACGATGTGTGGGGTTACATGTTCTCCAAGGTGCGTACTCTCTATACATGTCGGGATGGATGTCTAGGTGTCACACAATGTGTAGGAGGCCCACACGACATGTGATATTAAACTCAATTCAAAACGTTAGAAACCGTAAGGAGGAGACTACACAATATGTGTCCCTATGGACTATATGATGTGTAATTTGGAATTTGAATGAAATTCCAGACTGTTCACGCGTCATATCTCATGTGTTTTCACTACCTTTATAATAGCCAATATTCATTCCCCAACACCAGAATTTCGGTTGATCACTCTTCATAGCCAGTTAGAAGATGGATTCCATACCTTCATCATTGAAAAAACCATCACCACCACCATTTTGAGGCACCCACACAGCCCAGGGTGTGAAATCCTCCATCTCTCATACATTACTGGATCTCCACTACCACTGGTGGTAAGATTCTAGACAACCATAACATAGAGATCACCCATTATCACACAACCAGAGAGATCCACTCAATACATCTTTTAAATCCACCATCACCCAAACCTTTTCTAGATTCCAATCCTCATCGGTGCGCCTCCCTCATGTCTCCCAAAACCCAAAACTGAACCTATAAACACGATTTTTCATTATAAAGAATGAATAAATACCTATTGGTCAACCTAGGTATAGTTGAATCACTGTCTAACCCAAAATGTCATTGATGTGCATTGAATAATAGAGGAATAATGAAAAATAACACAATGTGAGCTTTGATTAATGGTCATGTTTTTTTGGCCATGGTCTTCAGAATCCCACCAAAAGAGAATTTCAAATAAAAAATAATCCTGGGGAAACAAATATCAAATTCCTAGATCTAGGAAGAGGAAAAAAATTAAATAAACCAATAAAGAACGATATGTGAATTAATTTGGAATGAATTTATTTATTTTTATTTCAATCCATAAATGGGTATCAAACCAAAAAAGAAAATTTCCTACTTTGGGTTGGATTGATCACTAATGAAGAATGATTCTGCATCATCATCATTGGTAAGACTTAAGAACCCCATTGATGATGATGATACTCACGGTACTTTGATCCTCAATCCAAGATCCTGCGACCATACAACAACGCACTTGCCACCATATTCCTCCCTCAATCATCTCATTCCCTATAGGGTTATGGGTCTAACTCTAGGGAATTCCCTACAATATGGTTAATATAGAGGATTAACAGGTTTTGTTATTTAATGAAAAATAAATTAATATAATCATTTTTTTCATTTTATCCTCCTAAGAATATACTCTATTAAAGCACCTGACTCAAACATGAATTATGTCACACATAGGGTGAAACATGTGCTCCATATTTAATGGTGGTCTCGGTTTTTCTATTAGAGACATCATTCAGGAGATGTTCCATTATTTCTAAAAAACTACATGAAAATGATATATTATATTAAATATTTTTAATATATCAACATCGAGGCTCCTTGGGCACTAGAATAAAGTTCTTAATCCTCACCTTACATTGAAAATATTCCATTAAATATTTAAAAGCATCAAACAAAAAATTTGGAGTCGCTATAATGATATACTATAAAAAATATTATTATTTAAATGTGATCATTATAACGTAGTCATAACATTGGAGGGTATGAATATGAGTAACCACCTTATGAAATATATTTATAATGATACTACTAAATACAAATGTGTTGATAAATTATTAGGAAATAATCACTCATTTTTAGTGAAGTCATTTTATACTTCAAAAATATATTATCATCAAAAGTTATTTTATTAATTTTTTTTTATAGAAATTATAATTAATTAATACAATATTTAGAAATTATATTTTATAAAATTATTATAATTTCTTAAATAATCATATCAAAATTATCTGAGGGTAAAATTTTAGAATTTTTATGAAATAATTGATTTTTAGGGAATATTTAAATTACCTATTTTTCAAATACTATCATTAAAAAAAGTAATTTAAAAGTATCATTATATTCTAGATTTTATATTAAAGTGAAATATGACCTATTATATTTAGAATAGTCTAATTAATTCAATTTGAATCATCAATATTCAGAATTTTGATATACGTTAATTTTTATTATTTAAATCACTTTTTTCCAAAAAACTATTTTTCTTTGTATTTTACGTATTTATATTAAAATTTATTTATTCCACTATAGATATTTAATATTTAAAAATAGATACCATATTTTGAATTAGGAGGTTCAGATTTTTTAAATAGGTCTCTTTTATTTTTAGTCATTATGAATAGTAACTATGGTAAATATTTGTCATCCTGTTAAGTATAAAATGTCTAAAACATGGTTAAAACCATGAAACAATGTCTCAAAATCAACCAAAAATTTATCTTAATTTCATTTTATGGTATATACTAGACCATATCAATATAAAATTTTAATATATGTCATTTTTGTTCTATTTTTCTTTGGTAATGACATTTATTTATTTTAAGAAAAGAAAATTCCAAAATGTGTCTCTCGTGAATATAATATCTTTAAAATTTTACCATAAGGATAAAAAGAGGATATGTTCAGTTATAAATTTTTATTTTAAAGATTTTTTTAGCAGATTATGTTATTTTTAATTTTTAGTGATGAAATAATTACCTTAAATGCTTACATAACGTTGACACAGTGCTTGTGAAAACAATAGAAAAGATCAATTAAAATATTTTAAAAAATATAAAAGTAATATTTTTTGGGTGAGTAATAGTGTACAAATAATTTTATAGACACATAAAAAATAATAGTTATGTGATAAATATTTATATTCAAATTACATATTTTTCTAGATTTCTTTAATTTTAAATTAAATGAATAGTATAAAAAATGACATTAATGATATTTTTGGTTAAATAGTATTTTATAAAATTAAATAAAAATCGTAAAAATATTGAAAGAGGACAATTAGGATGATAAATGGTCTAAAATTTCATCTCTTTTCCATCTATGATCCATTTTTCATGATATAATTAAAATTAAAACCCTTTAATATTGAAAAATTCATTACCACTATTAAGGTAAAATGTGGTTAACCAAGGGGTTAAACCAAAATATAAGGTTTAAAATAACATCTAAACCTATCTAAATTTTATTGTATGATTAATTTTAGACCCTATCCTATTTTTTTAAAATAATTTTCATTTTGATAGCATTTTACTTGAGTTATAATAATATTATATAATAATATTTAATTTATTTACAAAAAATGAGATTAATTATATTTTATAATAAAAAATATTTTATTAAATGATTTAAAATTTCTAAAAAACCAATATTCATAAAAATTAATGATATATGTTTTTGAATTTCAAACATGGTCCATTTATTAGTCACTCTACAATTTATAGTTTCTTTATTAACCCCTAAAGAGTAAAAAACATTGATATCATGATAATTTTCAAAAAAGATAAAGGGGGGTTAAAACTAAGATTTAAGGATGAAAATATAAACATAACTTGTCCAAATTTTATTGGGAAAGAGTATTTTGACTCATTCTGATCTTATCTTATAATCACATTAATCTGTATCAATTTTCTAATGAAAATTAATTTATATTAATTTCATACTTTTACTAATTCCAAGAGTACCCATACCCTCAATATATAAAAGGACACCCCTTATCTATTTTATTTACACCTTCTTGAGAAACCTATATCTACCATAACCTTCTAAATTATCTACTAAATGTCCCAATACATGAATTAGAGTTCTAGATCTATTCAAAATGTCATTCCAAGGGTCTCTAATAATAGATCTAAAGGAAGTCTATCAAAGAAGAGGTAATCGTCTTTACCAACTCTTTCATGTTTATTTATTCTTATAATTCATATAAATATATTATAACCATCATAAAATAAAAACTCTAGCATCTTAAATATAATTAAATGTTATTATTATTATCTTATAACAACTTCCCACCTCTTCACCATCTTACAGAAAGTGAAAGCATTTCCCCTATGTAAAGACCACTTATTATCTCCATGTAGTGGTGTACTTCATCCCCTATTTTACATCGAGGGTTATAAATATAAATAATGATTACATTAATAAGGAAACCCTCCTCCCCTCCACTATATAGACCACCTCTCACCCCTCTTCCTCTCACACCACTCAAGCTTCTAAACATGCCTAAATTTTGCTAAAATATCCCCCTAATCTCCTCCCCCACGTCCAAGACCTTCTGGTCTCACCAAAAGTCCAAAAACAAAGGCCTTAAGGATATTTTCAAGGAGGAGTACTCAAGAGGTGAACTTCACTTCTCTTTTCTTTAAAATTCTCTTACAAGTTCCATTGTTTTGTCAATATCTCCTCACCTCCCCACATACAAATTCTATGAAAATTTTAGTACCATACATGGAATGGAATTTTATTATGATAATGGAATATTTCATCATCATCTCCCTTTTTCCCCACCTCCTACACTAAAAATGAATATACCATCTGAGATGTGTTAATTTATCACATTTAAGGACTACGGGTTTTTAATATATATTAATATATTCAAGACTGGTCATGAAACCTTTTTAATGGTTGAAACAGATCATAATATTTGTAATTTACATTATTCAATGTTCTTTAATCATTACACACTCATGATAAAAACAATAATACAAAATAAGTTCATTATGCACAAACCCGCCCAGTTAATCCAAGCGTTTATCAATAGATTTTAACTAATGATTCATCCTCAAGGTATATAAAATGAAATAATTATAAGATCATTTATAATGTCACTAATAATATATATTTAAATTTTTTTTCTATTTAACCACACTTAAAATGAACTTCCATTCACGAATACAAGTAAACCAGTTATGAAAACCAAGGAAGAAAATACTTCCAAAACAATAAAATTGAATCTCTTAAACCCATAAAAAAGGGAAAGAAAGAACCAAATAAAGTTACAATACATCAATTAAATGTTGATTAGGTTATATAATTATTAATTAATGAAGATAAATTTGATTGTTCAGGTCATTAAGATCAATCAAGAACACCTTCTGGTATAAGGTAAGGGATCCTGTCTCTCACTTTGTTTCAAGAATTCCCCAATGCTGTGTCCATTTATTTTAAATTCCTAATAATGGGGTATGTTTTTTAACCTCCCCCATACAACACTTATGATCAATTAATTATGGGACACCCCTTTACCTCTCATTAAGCACTCACAAGAACACTCATTTCCATGCCGAAATGTTTGTAAAGGGTTTCTCATCTCACATTCAATTCCATGGGATTTAGATTTTTCACCTCTTATTTTTTATATGTGGTATATTTGTACATAAATTTGATATAAAATATCTTTATTATATTTATACTCATGTTATTTTGTAATTTATTTAGTGATTAATGATATTTGGTCATACGATTCAATTAATTATAATGACGTAAGTGACTTTGTCTTAATTTCCATTTCATTGAGACCAACTTGGTATTGTGCACCTAATATTTATTATATGAGGTATATACTAACCATTTGAGATCATTTTTTATTTTAAATTATAATTCAGGTAAATATCCATTTTTTGTAGCATGGATATGATTATTTCCTTAAACTATATACCATTTCACATACGGTGTTAATTTGGAATGTCGTTTTAACTATGGAAATATTGATAAATATTTATTATCTACTTTATAGGGATATTGAGAAGGCCTATTTTAAAATTATTAAATTTATTTACAAATAATTCCTTAGACTTGCAGTGATGGGAGGGGCCCGCTATAGCCTTTCGATACATCGAAAGGTCTCCTGAGACAAATCAGTTGGCGACAAACCCTTCCAGTTTTTTTCCAAAAATCAGATGGGTCTCTCCCCAGATAATTAAATATTTTTGACGATATATTGGTATCATGTGAAAGATACATGAAATCCAATTAATAAGTATTCTCTTTATTCATTACAGTTATTACTATCCATGAGGTTTTCAATATGAAAAAATCCATAGATGCAGTTTCATTCTCGGTTTATTAATGGTGTGTGTATTTCATTTATTCACCATGCCATATTTTTTTACGATTAATTTATTGTTGATGCATGCTTCAACTTTTTGTAACCCTTACTGATCATTTTTTCTCAGACATTTTATTATTTTACCTTCAATAGGTTATGAAGAGGAGGCTATTTATTGAGTTACCATGGTTGCAGTTTATTAGTTTTTGTAATGTACTGTATTTTTTCACCTTTCTCATTGTAATATGGGTTCCATGTATGTATCTAGTTTATTAAAGACTACTAAAATGATTATTCCTTTGTGATTTCTTTCATATTAATCATTCCAATGTAATAGTTAATTCACCGGCTCCGAGTTTTTGGGGTATGGGCTTTACAGTTGGAATTCGAGGAAGTTTAGTATCAAACTTGTAAACTAGATTAGAAAACTTATATTAGGGAACAAACCCCTAAGATAGTCTTTGAGGTTAAACATACATGAGAATCCTGGTATTTTGGTAAGGAATAAAATATGTGGATCTTTCTAGAAAATACATCTCAGTCTCAATACAAACAAGTAGAGGTGGATCTGGCACAGATGTACATAGGAGTGAAAGCTCCGACAAAGAGTTTCAGGCTTGACCTTGGGTATCCAAATACATGAAAACAAGCCTTTCTCTAGTCCTGGTTGGAATCTCTTGGGGGATATACTTAGAGTATGTCACATTTTATTCACAAGACATTATGAAGGATTTGAATGTAATTTATTCCCAGAAAAACCATGTTTATGAGATTATTTATGCATATAATTTCAATTTATGATAAGTACTTTTCTAGTTCAGATTACATATTATGATTAATAACCCAATCTAGTTTATACCATTATTTATAAATGGAACCTAATGGAATCAGGGGAATCAATACTCCTGGAAATTGTAGGGATTTCATCACTAAGAAAGTCAAAATTGTCAATGTTGGAGTGGATAAGATCATGACCATATTGGGAAAACATACTCAGGTTGTGAAAAATATCCATGTTACACCTATGTTGGATCATTTCATGCATATGTAGCCCCCATATTTTAGTGGGACTACTAATCCAGTGGTAGGTGAGTAGTGCATCAAGTCCCTTGAAAAGATATTCAGGGAATTAAGATGCAATGAAAATATAAAGGTATTGCTTGCAGTATATTTTCTCAAGGGTTATGCTGATCAATGGTGGTCCTTGATCCAAAATACCATGGAGGTAGAAGAAATAAAATATATGGAATAGAGGAATTTTAAGGAAATGTTCTTCAACAAATATTTACCTCATGAGAAATGAACCAAAACAAAAAGGAAATTCCTTATCTTAATGAAAAGGGAAGAAGACAATGTTGTAGAGTATGAGGCTACCTTCACAAGACCAGCCTGTTATTCCATAGATTGCGTACATGACTCAAAAGACAAGATTTATCATTTCTTTTAACGTCTTAATCCATGTCTTCAAAGGGAACTGACATCTCAAAAATTTTAATCATATGATGAAATTGTATTATGTGCCATCAAAATAGAGAAGGAAATTACTAGATGTTCAAGGGAAACCAAGATAAGAAGTGGTACTTTGATATCCATGGAAGAGGTGAAGCACCAAAGAAGAAAAAGGGAACGAAGTAATTCTAGTTATGGGAGAAATGTGGAAAGAATCATCCTGGGAAATGCTTGAAAGGCATGGTCATCTTCTATAAGTATGGAGAAAAGGTTCTGTGATCTAATGAATGAAATGGAATGAAACAAGTCAATGATGTTAGATGCTACAATTATAGAGAGATGGGACACTATACAAATGAGTGTCCTAAGCACCAAGAAAAATTTACTTAGAAAAGGCCAAGATAGAAAGGGAAAGCTTATGTGATTCCAACTACAAAGGTTAAAGTTATTAATGATGTGGTGGAAGGTACTTTAATTATTTCCTCAAACTTACCCAATAATTTATTTGATTTTGGATAATCAAATTCATTTATATCATCCCAATTTTACAAGAAAATTAGTCATGCCCAATTTGATTTAATAAAGGAATTTTCAGTCAAAACTCCTAGGGGATGTTTCATTGCAACAAAGGCATGTCGATCAGTCTCTATCAAGACACATAAACATGCTTTAGTTTCTAACCTTACCATCATACCAATAAATAGATTTGATATAATTCTAGAGTAAGAATTGGCTATCAAATTATGACGTGAATATCTATTACAAGAATAAAGGAGTTACAATATTTGAAAATGGTGTAGAATCCCTTTATTTTTAGAGTAGGAACATCGCCATCTGATTCTTATCTAGATCCAACCCTAGTAGCTCTACTGAATGCAATTTTTGGAGTGGAATAGAACCCAATATCTATGGGTGAGGAAAGAAAACTTGAAATTGAAGACATTAATATAGTACAAGAATACATAGACGTATTTTAGAGGATTTACCTAGACATACTCAAGAGCAGGAAGTTGCGTTCTCTATTGATTTAATTCATAGTGAAAGACCTATATCAAGGACTCCCTATAGAATGAACACTTTAGAGTTAGGGGAGCTAAAGAAACAACTAGAGGAATTGAGTGATAATGGATTTATTTGACCTAGTGTTTCTGTATGGGGAGCCCCTATCCTCTTTGTCAAGAAGAAAGACATATACCAGAGGCTATAAATTGATTATAGGGAAATCAATGCTATTACTATAAAGAATAAGTATCCTCTTCCATTAATTGATGATTTATTTAATCAACTTCATGGAGCACAATACTTTTCGAAGATTGACCTTCGATCTGGATATCTTCAGCTATGTGTGAGGAAGGAATATATTTCAAAGATATCATTTCAAACCAGGTATGAGAATTATGAGTTTATAGTGATGCATTTTGGACTGACTAATGCACCCTCTAATTTCATGGATTTAACGAATTGAGTTTTCGAGGAATATCTTGATAACCTTGTTATTGTATTTATCAATTATATCCTGTTATAATCAAAAATCAATGAAGACCATGAGAATAACTTTTGGATTATTCTGAAAAATATTAGAAGAAATGTATTATATAGGATGTTTAGAAATTAGGAATTTTGGCTTCAATCAGTTTCTTTTCTATGCCATATTCTCTCTAAGGTGGAATTGTAGTTGATACTATGAAGAGAAAGACAATCTAAGAATGGACCACTCCAAAAAATATAATTTAGGTATAGAGTTTTATTAAATTATCATGTTACTATCATCGTTTCATTCAGGATTTCACCTGACTGGCTAACCTGTTAACCAAGCTCACACATAGAGGGGTTAAGTTTTTATAGATTAAAAGAATATATAGAACGGTTTGACAAATTGAAAAGAATATTGGTCAATGCCCTAATTTTTACTCTTCCATATGGATATCATAACTATTCTAATAATCACATGGAAATCAGTAATTTTTTTTATAATAATGGAATTCATAATTCCATACATCTTAAACTTATTCTGAGGCCTCATTCCAAGACATCATAATCATACTATCAAGGTATTGTGCCCAAACGTCGTACATAAATGGTTATGGTCTCAGCCAAAATACCCATCCCATTTTGTTTCATGATACCTACCGATGCGTCGAGGGGCTATGTAAATTTTATCCCCCCCATAACATAATAATTCTAATTCATTCATCAAATAAATAAACAAAAAAATTTATCAACATACTTTGATAATAATAAACTATCAGTATAGGAAGAACTAGCATACAGAATGTCAATACAATCCCCAATAAAACTAATCATAAAACATCCAGAGAAATAATAAGGATTTTATCATTACAATATATTCCTTGTGGACAATAATAAAATAAATATTTGTTTCATTTATGAGAATAAATACCATAAAAAGATCATTAAAAAATTCTTTATAAAAATATCCTTTTAACTTTGAAAATCCATTTTTAAAACTAAAAGTTTATAGAGTATTATGAAATAATTATCTTTGAAAATACATTAGGAAACTTATAAATTAGTCTTCAAATAATTAGGTGTTCATGAAGGTATGAAATTATATTTATTTTGAGTATGTTAAAACAATGATTCCTTTTACATTTTCAGTAAAAAGTTAAAAATTACATCATTCAGAAAACAACTAGAAGATTCCTTTGAAAATATAAAAAGGGTAAAAATAAAATTTAATAATCATATTAGAATATTAAAAACATTCTTGAAATCATTTTAATGAAAATATGGATATGAAAAAATAAGATTCTTGACCATATAGATAACAAAGTCAATTTTCCTTCAAAATTTTTTTCAATCTCTTGAGTATTTAAAATAAGAATATGAAAGAAAAAAATTATAATTTTTATAAATAACCATATCATAAAAAAATATATTGTCTTTAAGATAGAAACATAATATAATTCCCCCAATAGAGACATAAACATAAACAATCTTGAATAATGACGATATTGTGAAATAAACCGTTACCACTTTGGTAACATTCCAATTAAAACCCATTGGATGAAAAAAATTTAATTGTAACTTTAAATCTCATGAATTAAGAAGGATACATGATATAACATGTCCAATGGGAAACATATACACCTCATAATCATAAATATGTGTATGACATCAAATATGTATCAACGAAACAATATTGGGATGAAGAACCCTTACCTCTGGTCTGACATCCTTCATATGTATTCAAACCACTTATAAAATAAATATATATTTATTATAAATATATTTAAGAACCATAATAATATATATAATACCATATATTATTTTCTTATAGTGTTTTATCACCTATTTATTAAAAATTCTATATTAAAATACCTGTTCTGGGTGATAATTGATTTGTTTTTCAAATATGTTTCTATTCGATTGTTTTGGTACTTGATCTTTGATCATGATTCCATCACCTAAAGAATGTTAGTAATGATATAAATATCATATATATTCATTAAAAACATAGTTATAATGTCAAAAACTAACCCATTAGGGCCCACCTAGATGGCAATAAACTGACAATGACACCCCAATCCCACCTCTAAAAAGCTAGGGGAAGACGACTAGCACCGAGTAAGAATATCACAAACATAGGAGGACTTATCCAAAATTACCTATACACACGCACAAATCTCAATGAACTAGTATAATTCTGAAAGTCAAGATACAACTAATATCAAAATTCATTCATACAACTATATTCCATATCAGAGTACATCACAAGTAAGATAAAGTATAAAGGGACAAATAGAATCTCACCAAAGTTGTAAAAGAGTCCAACATGCTAGTAAGAATGTGACTATTTTCAAATTAAATAACTGGACTCAATTGTCATCCATCTGGATCAACTATGCTTTCCCTTCTCTTAGTCACCCATGACTCCATCGTAAGGCCCGCCATTTGTATAATACACAGTATGTGTGGGTAGGGACCATGAAGGGGTGAGTATAACATACCCAAAAGGGCACCCAAAAATCACCAAACATAAAGAATCAAGAGAGTAGTCAAGTTATAAATATAAAGGCATGTAGATAATAATATGAGGTGATAACAAGAATTACCCATATATTTTAAAGATAGAAACCTAGTATCAACATAATTCCACAAGCATATTTCCATCATAGGATTCACTTAAGGATTCAAGGTAACACTCATCCAGAAGAAATCATTCTAAAATCCTTGAAAACATTTATGGAGATCACCGAAGAGGTCATGCTCATCATTCCTCTCTATGAAAAAAGTATACACTCGAACTCAGAATATGTTGATACATAGATATGGTATCACACATAGGGCCTATGGGGGACACTTGAACCCACCTAGAGTAAACTTACTAGGATGGGGATCACACTCCTTGATAGTTAGTAATGGGATTACTGACCCAACCTAGAGAAAAAATGATATAGGATCAAACCCTAGACCACATGGAGAGATACCAAAATCTATCCAATACTGATCTCATAGAGGGGATCACATCATATTATCATGATGAAATTCCTCACTATACCCTCACATGTATAGACTAAGGGGATACACCCTAAAAATAATGATATACACTAAAGAGAACATGGGCCTCAACCTACCATGGTAAAATTACACGGTGTGTTTTGGGAGTACAAAACATGTCCCGCTATGTCTAGACCTACCCATGTTTGTTCCCATGTGAATCAGCTCATTATTATATACTTTATTCATGCCCATGTATAAGATTTCTCCCCATGTATCTGGTAATGTTCAAGTACATGGTCATGCTAGTGTACACTGGCCATGCTCATGTGCCTGGCCATTTCTCTACCAGTGTACCTCATGGGTACATGCCAATACACCGACATCAAGTCACATAGTGTGTGATTTATCACCATGGAGACTGATATTTAACTCTACATGAAGCCTTAGATGACGTTGCAAGGGGTCCACACAACATTATTTCTATATATTATATACCACATAGTTCGAAAATTTCTTGAATTTATATACTATTTTATAAATCCCTCTCATGATATCGTCACCTCTATTTCCACCTTTAATCACACCCACAGATCCCAAATCTAGGTTGAACACACCTAATATATTACTGGTGGTTGGATTCTGGCCACCTAATCTCTCAAGAAGATTATTCTCATTGCATCACGCTACCACTTCACTAAACCATAGATGAGAACTCCCCATATTCTCCTCGATCATCGATCATTGTCACCACATCTTGATCGTGACCTAAATCCCAAATCCAAATTCAGTGAAACAATTCATTAAACCAAAGATCAGCTTTGTAACAATTGAGTTTTGGGAAATGTTTCTACCTACCAAATTAAATGCCGATGATTCTCTTGAAAAGAACGTGAGGATAAAATCATGAAACATAAGAGTGAGCAATGGTCGTTGGCCATTGTTCAGATTGACCATGATCCATTGAATGAGAAACCATTAACATAAGGGAATAATCATCCATTATCAAACAACAATAATTTCTAATTATAAGAAGATAAATCAATACCTATAAATCAATGATCGAACCACAAATCAATTTGTTAGTAAAATTGATTCATGTTCAACATGAGACAAAAAATGATTAAATCCAAAAAAAACACCTTACCTCTAGTTTTCATCAATAACTAATGAATAATGGTTCTATGTTGTTGTTTTTAGTGACATCCATGAACTCATTTTCCAAAGATGAACTCCACGACACATCGATTGAGAAACAATGATCTCTTTATTCATCAAGGATTTACTCTAATGAATCCTCTCAAATACCTAGCATCATTTGGAAACTCAAGGATTTATCCATAAAAGGGATTATATAGAGGAGTTATTTAGGTCTATCCATTTAATAAATAATAAATAAATAAATTATTTTTTTAATTTACTAATCTACTCACAAGAAATCTTAAACCAAGAACCCGACACATAGAAAGGTTACTTTGGTCCTAGGTTAAAAAAGCATTCCATATTTTATAGAGGTCACATATTTACCATACAAGAATCTATTTGGGATTTATTCCACTATTTCATGAAAAATACAGATGTGTGATATAATATATTTAAGATTTTTATTATATCAACATCGAGGCCCCCGAGGCCCCAGAATCTCATGCTGACTCATTAAATAGATCTAAAAATAGTCATTTAAATATTAAAAAGTGATATAAGAAAAAATAGTCATTCCATTACCCCCTCCTTAGGTAATTTTATCCTAAAAAACTACTAAGAAGATGATAGTACTAAGCTTGTATTTGGTTCTCCTACTCACAAGTTCTCTCTTAAATATTCTCATGCTGCTATCATACATGCACCAAGGGAATCACTTCACAACATAGGATCTTCTAATACCAATACTTGATCTTTACTGGGTAATCTGCAAAGGTAGCTTCATATTGGATGTCTAACACAACCCAGTGGATAACATGCAATGGTTCATGCACTTACATCATTAGAAACAACATGTGGAAGATATCATGCACCAATTATAGCTAAGATGCTAGGGCTATGTGTCATGTCATCTCACCTACCCTATGTAGTACATGAAAAGGTCTAATTAATCTTGAAGAGAAATTGTTTCCCCATCCAAATCTCTACAATCTTCATTTAGGTGAGACCTTTAGGAACACTTGGTCTCCATCTTCAAACTCCAATGGATTCTATCATCGAACTATATAATATTTCTGATGGATCTGGTAGTATTAATCTAATAATGGATTATCTACACCTTCTCTATCATCACTGTCACCAACTTTGGGTCCATGAGTGTCTACTCCCCTAGATCAGTCTAGCATAACGATGAACTGTAGGGTCTCCTGTAAAAATCCTCAAATAGTTTCATTGAAATGGTGTAGTGGTAACTATTTGTATATAAAAAATACCCAAAGGATATGAGATACTATAAACTATATCCAAAATCTATCATTAAATCCCAAAGCATGTCCCTCAGATTCGGAATAGTCCACTCATCATGGTCATTTATCTGGGGGTGAAATGTTGTGTTCAATCACAATTGAGTCCCAAAGGCATCTTATAATCCTCTCTATAATCATGATGAGAAATGAGAATCATGGTATGAAATTATCATGGAGGGAAATATATGAATCCAAACCATCTCTTACATGTATATGCATCATAATATCTCTACCTAACTCTACTCTTAGATGTCTAGGAAACTGGTTGACTTGGTGTGTTGGTATGTGATCACTTGGATGGCATCATGAAATCTAGATAATCATGGAGGTATCTTTGAAAATTATATGGATATAATATCCAAATTATACTTTAGAACCTTAGGGAAATAAGCTAAGCTTACTAGAACTTGATACATATCCTTCACCTACTAATAATTATGATATTGACAGAGAAACTCAGATACACACTTCTTCATTAATGGGAAGCAAAACTGATGCCTAAGGTCCTAATATATATTTACCACTATTATATTTACTACTAGTGGGATGTATGAAACTCCCATATAACCTCCCCCACAATGTCACTGATACCATGGTCTGTCATTTATTTTGTACTACATGCTCCCCACCTTGATAAAATCCATCTAAAGAATGTCCAATGAATATCTGAACTTGCAATATTTCGAAGTCAGTATCTCCATGTTGAGACTCCATAACAAACGGAATAATTAGTGAGGTAAAAAATATATACTATAGGTAATATGAATTATTTTCATCTACTAAGGACAAATGTAATGAGGACAACTACTTTGACACCTTGCTTAACGAATGCGAACACTACTAGAAAACTAGGATATAACCACTAAACTACTGACACAATTTTTCAAAACCATGGCTATATGTATTTATACCATGGATATATCCATGTTTTTATATAAAACTATGTCAATAGGGTATATTTTCAAAGCCAATAGCCACAATTTAGCAAAACCATGGCTATAGAGTTGTTTTGGACTGTTATTGCCATGGTTCTGTAAAACCGTGGCTATTGAGTATTTTTGAGGGATATAGCCACATTTTGTGTATAACCCTAGATATAGAGTTTTTTAGAACTGATATATAGAAACAATTTGTGAAAAACCCTGGCTATAGAGTGTTTTTCTTAGGGCTATTTCCACAGTTTGTGTAAATTCATGGCTATAGAGTTTTTTACAAGGGATATAACCACGGCTTGTGTAAAACCGTGGCTATAGAGTTTTCTTTCTTATGTCTATCACCACAGTTTTTCTAAAACAATGCTACGGAGTATTTTTCCATTTTTTATAGCCATGGTTTCTCAAAAAAAATAGCTATAGGTCTCTTTCCCTTATGCGGGGAAAAATTAACCCACAAAAAAGAGTAGGAAGATATATATCCATAGTTTAAATGATAAATCCATAGTTTTTGATAATATATATATATATATAACAAAATTCATTCCTGTTGTAGTGGTTAGGTTGCTGGTGTGTATAGTGGAGGTACAGAGTTCGAATATGGCTAGGCACATATTTTTTGGGATATAACCATAGTTTACTTATGCTATTGCCATTGTTTTCCACTATGGAAATAGTTCTGTTGACATAATGGACAAACGTGGCTATAAGCGAAGTACCATGATGGAAAACTATAGGAGCTATTATCATGGTTTGGAAAATCCTAGAAATAGATCTATAACCATGGTGGAAAACCATGGAAATATCTCTGAGAAAAGTGGCTATAACTTTTCACTATAGCCATGCCAATACATTTCACAACCATCTGGAATCATGGCTATAGCTTATAGCCACAATTTTGTGTCGTGGATATATCCAAAGTTTCTACTTATTAAAAAATATCTCCTAATAGGAGAAACCACCACCACACCCTCTTATTGGGATTATAAAATATATCAAATTCATAATCCTAGAGTAACTCTAGAAATATCCTCTATCTCAAGCCCAAATATTCCAATGAAAATAAATACATGAGACTCTTGTGGTTATAATAACTAATAAATCACCCACCCATAATTTTTTGTCACCACATCTTCAGGGAGAATTCCACTGCTTCCAGTTTTAGCCGGTGGGTCATGTAGTTCTTCTCATGGGGTCTCAACTTTTTAGACCCATAGGTAATGACTACCTGCCATTTTATTAGAATACATCCAAGCCTAGTCCTGGAGGAATCGTGAAACACAGTATACATAACACCCTCCTATGGATGTCTCAATATGGGGTTATCATAACCACTACTACAACTCCTTAAAATCTTGCTGGAACCTATTAATCTACATGAAAGGCTATCAATTTTAGGTCAAATCCATTAAAGGTGTTTATATCCTAGAGATTCCAGTCATGAATCTTCAATAGTATCCTACCAACCCAACAATGCTACACACCTTAGTCACCCTCTTGAGTGGTTCCCAAGATAACACTACATCAACCTTTTCTCGGTCAAATACTTCTCCCTCTTATTATATGACATGCCCTGCAAAGTGGAACTGTCAAATCCATAACTAAAATATTGATAGATTCAAATAAATTTGGCACTCTCAAGGTATGTCTAAAACTATCCTAAAATGTCTCGCATGCTCCTCCTCTGACGCTGAGTACACTAGGATGTCATCGATGGAGACTACCACTAATCAATCCAAGAAATACTGAAGGTTCTAGTTCATAGTTCCCATGAACACTATTGGTATATTCTTCATTCTTAATGGAATTATCAAAAACTCATAGTGACTATAGAGACATAATAATTATGTGTTTGGTATATCCTCATCTTGAACATGGAGTGGGTGAAAGCTCAACCTAAGGTTAAAATTTGGGAACCACCATGACCCTTTAAACTAGTAGATGAGATCGTTTATTCTTGAAAGTGGATACTTATTATTTATGGTCACTTGATTCAGGTGATTTTAATCAACACATAACATCAATATCCCATCCACCTTCTTAGTAAACAACACTGGGGCTGCCCAGGGTGACACACCCGGTCTGACAAAGCCCTTAATTTTCAAATCCTCTAAATGCACCTTTAGCTCTCAAATCTCTATGAGATCCATCCAATATGGCAGCATAGATATCATGTATGTCCTTGGGTGAAGGTCTATGAATAATTCAATCACTCTATTGGGAATTAATCCTGACACGCCTCCTGGGAAGATGTACTCATACTTCGCCACCATAGTAGGAAACTGAAAACCCATAATATATGCTGATCCAAGAGTAATACTATGAAAATAGTGAGTAATTATCTGTATCATGTTGTGTATAATCCTATCATACTCTTAATGGGATTCCTTCTCATTAATGAGGGAAAAACTTTTCCCATCAACACAGATGCACTACATCATCCGCCTAAAATAATAAATCAGTACATGAATTGTGGATTTCATGTCCATGCCTGAGATGACCTCATAAGGTCACATCATGACTATGAGATTATCCCATGGTAATCTCTCCCCCCAAATAGCTATATATAAATCCTAATTATTCTTACATGATAGTTAAATCATTTTAAAGATAAACAATATAATATCATTAAAAATAAAAGATCCAAAGGTTGAGTGTATTGAAAAATTTAGGCTTTTACATAACATTTTCTTAATAAAAAAGAAACATTATTTAATTCATTCTTGTATATCTTCTTAGTTTCCCTCGTGTTATCTTTAGTACATGTAATCACCTGAGGATTTACATCAATGAATGGGGTGATTAAAATCCTAGTAATAGGAACAATCATGGACATGAATCAATATCACATGGGTGAGAATAAACATCATCATCGTCATCATAAAATAATCATAGGATTATCATAAAAATCATGATGGAAATAATGTATAAAGGCATTTAATTTTTAAATTCATAATAATGAAACATCATTCCTTAGTGGTAAAATCCCACACATAGTTTTGAACAAAGCTAGCACTATGTTCACACATAACATATGTTAATAATCACAACATCATCATTGTGAACATATAAAACATCATGTTCATGAATATGACACATAATTTCATGAGATACATCACATTAACCAATGCATTGTAGGGATATATAATTTTAGGCCGACCCATCACATCATAACATTTACATAATCATGAATGCCACATAGAATATATATCAATCAAAGTCATGAAGTAACCCATGTAAATAATGGGTTTCATAAGGATTTAATCAATCATGATTTCATAATAGAATTGGAGTTCCCAAATATTAAAGGTAAAAGAACATATTTGGTATAAGAATCATCATTATTTAGTGAAGAAGAAATGACTCAAGAGGATTCAAGATGTGTTTTTGATAGAAGAGTTCTTTTAGAAAAATATTTATATTTGTCATAACTAGGTTGAAAAAATGTGTATACTCAAAAAGAAGAGGGAAGAACAATGAAATTATATTTAAGGAACATTAAAGGAATATCCTCACTGAAATTTGGCATGAAATAGGTATAACTTAAAGAAAGATATTTGGGTTTGAGCATCCCCATATCTTTATTCCATCTTTATTTTGTCACTTTTATACCTCATGAAAAATAAACATATATTTATTAAAACAATGATATAAAAGTAAATTATATTCATTTAATCAACTATTTATCAATTATAATCATTTTATAATATTTCATAATTTTAGTTGATGAAATCGAGGCGTTTTGATATCATGTTTCTCTTAAAAAATTTCCCTTTAGCTTTGATTTCTCTATTTTCTTAAATGTAATTTATACATTAGTTTAATTAATTATTAAAGATTATAATTAATATAATTAAATTTTTATATGTTAAATACAGATTATAATATTCATCCATGATGATGGTTATATTTTTTGACATGGAAATGTCTCTGTAGGTGGTTACCTGATCTTTGACGGATCATTATTGGGAGAGCGGGAAAGAGAAGTTCAAAATTTATAAATACACTAGTATGGAACTTACAATAGTTTAACATAATAAATATAATGTTTAATGACTTCCTAATTAATTATTTTAAGTTTTGGTTGTGAATGTTCTGGTGGAACAAATGGAAAGAGAAGAAGAAGAAGAAATAAAAAAGAGAGAGAAGTTGATTGAAACTTACTTAATCCTCAGTGTATCTTATTTTGTACTGCACTATAACAGTTTGGTGATTGGAGTTTGATTGATATAGAATGTAACTAAGTATTATAATAGGATTTAAGGGTAGTATTTAGTCATATGTTGGTATTCATAATGGATTATAGTTGTTGTTCTCCAATGGAAAGGAGATGGGTTATGTATACTTGAAGAGAGTGGCATTTTTAGAATAAAATATTGAATAAAATAATATATCCAAGGAAAAACTCTTAATAGTAAATTTATGAAATTATAAATCATTTATAAATATTGTAAAATTTTATTAAGCCTTTAAATAATCTTAATAATTGAAATTAATTAGTTTATTAAAAAGAAAAGTGGAAAGAAAGAAAAATTCTTATTTTAAAGAATCACTTTTGACTTTTGGTTAACGAAAGTTATTTTTAGATTTTAATTTCAGGTTTATCATATTTTAATGAATAATTTATTAAGTAAATTATATCATGGAGGAACATTAAGTTATTTAAAGTATTAATTCACCATTAAATCATGAATGATGTAATTTAAGATACACAAATTATTCCCAAAACTGTATTTTTACTATTCACCTAAAATTGAAGTATTTCAGAATATTACTAAAATATAACCTATATAAATTTTTGACATGATGATTTCAAAAATTATATTCCTTTCATAGAGATAAATTTATAAAATAATAAATTTTAAAATTTAATATAAAAATTGATTTTTACAAAATACATTAAAATACATTTTATTAGAAGTGTTCTTATATTTTCATTGAGTTTCTTAAACATGATATTTGTTTTTTGGAATTATAAAATATATATTAACATAAATTAATATTTATAAATATTATTTATATCAAAATTTATTATTTAGAGGTAAAATTACTATTCCAATTGTTAGGTTACTATTCCTAACAGCCAGGTTGTGATTCCAACAGTCACATTACTTCCTTTTTATATCACTCTATTCTTTCCATCAATATTCATATCAATTTATCTCAAGGTTATATAATTTCATTTTCTATAATTTTTATTGTTTTACGTGTATATTTTTTTATTTTTTATAGTGTTGGTAGTGGGTGCGATGATTCTAGTAGATTGGGGGTGATCCATATTTTTCGATTTTAGATTTTCTATATTAAATATTTTTTCTTATTGTAATGTTTGAAATTTAATTGGTTTCATTACTGATTAATGTAATAGTTTATAGTAATGAAAAAATTCTTTTTTGGTTTCTCTATATATTTTATGTTTATAATATTATATATTATAATATAAAACACATTTATTTTGGGAGAAAATATTACAAATAAACACTAGGTTGTTAAATTCTTCCCCATTTAGAAATTTCATCCTTGAAATTTAAATTCATATTCTCTATTGAGAATTGGAGAGGTTTGTTCTATTCCATTATTTCCTATGGTTCCCAAGTTTCATATACATACTTATGGTTCCTCCACAACACTTTGACAAGGTGACTTTTCTTGTTGCATAGAACTTTGTCTCTATGGTCCAATATATTCCCTAGTTGTTCTTCGTATGAGAGTTCATTCTCCAGTTGTATCACCTTTAGATTTAGCACATGTCATGGGAAAAGTATGTACTTCCTCGGGAGAGATACTTGGACCACATCACGATCTTGATCTATATTTTTTGAATGTGAATGATGATAATTCACTTCTCTTATGAGATAAAGGATCTCAAAGGGTTCAATTAAGCTTGGGCTATGCTTCCCTTTCTTTCTAAACCACATGAATCTCTTCCATATTGATATTCAAAGGAAAACTTTATCTCTAAGATCAAACTTCAATTCCCTTCAATAGTTTTCAGAATATCTCTTTTCCTAACATTGAGTAGTTTTTATATGTTTTGGGATTAATTGAACCTTCTCTTTCATCTCTCGCACAACATTAGGTCCAAGTAGATTTTATTCTCCATCTTTATCCCAATAAGTTGGAGTTCTACATTTATTCCCATATAGAGCATCATGTGGTTCCATTTTAATACTTGAGTGGAAGATATTTTTGTATGATAACTCAAAAAATTGGATCATCCTCCTTTAAATTCCATTGAGTAAGCTCTTAGTATTTCCACAAGATTCTAAATAGTCTTTTCATATTGACCATCAGTTTGGGGGTGATAGGCTCTGATGAAATTCATTTTAATGGTAAAATCACATTGAGTACTTCCCTAAAATTTATAAGTGAACCTTGGATCATGATAATAGACAATAAAAATTGGAACCCCATTCAACATCACCTCTTCCTTCACATATTTCATGGAAAGTTGTTTCCTTTGGATGTTTTTGGGAGACCAGTGAAAAAGTATATAGCGACATTATCCCATTTCCATGTGGTAATAGAAAATGGTTTCATTATCCATTTGGAATTCTGTTTCTCTACCATAACTTTCCGACTTACCAAACACCTTGACACGTACTCATAAATATCCTTCTTCATCTTGTCCCCCCATAAGTTTTCTCAAAAATAACGATACATCTCTTTACTTCCCAGATGGATGGAGAAATATGAGCTTTGCACATTATCTAATAACTCCTTATTTATATCAGGTTATTAAGACACACAAAGTCTCATTCTAAACCAAATCATACCATCATCATTGATATGGAACTCATGTAGCTTCCCCTCCATTACATCTTACCTTATTTTGTAATTCCAAATCACCCCTTTGCGCCTCCTTGATCTTATCATGGATATATGGTTGGGAAATTATTTGGGAAATATAGGATGTATTCCATACCATTATGATTTACAAATCCTTACTTTGAATATCCATTAAGATATTTTCTTTCTCAATCGGTTAATGGATAGAGTAGAAAGTTCTTTTTTTGCTAAGATCATCACCTACCTTGTCCGTATTTTTCGAATGGTAGTGAAAAGAGAAATTAGAGTCTTTGATTATCTCTGACCATTTATTTGATGTATGTTAAGCTCATTATGTGTAAATATATACCTTATACTCTTATGATTTGTATATATGTCACACTTATCACTATATAGAAATCACCACTAGATTTTCAAGGACAAAATCACAGTCGCTAGCTCTAGATCATGCTTTGGTTAGTTATTCTCATGGATCTTCAACTATCGTGAGTCATAGGATCTCACTTTGTCATTTTTCATGATTACATTACCCAATCATTTCTTTTAATAATAACTTTATTTCAAAAAAACCTTATCCACTTATTAGTAATGTGAGTACAGGTGTATTGATTAGCCTCTTACTAATATCCTTGGAGTTTTCCTCACATTCTTTCATCTTGACATACTTTACACATTTCCATGTCAACTTAGTTAGAAGGCTAGAAAATCATGATAAATTCCTCAAAATACTTTGGTAGTACCCATCCAACCCAAGAAAAATACAAATTTCCATGACACTAGTGGGTCTGAGTCGTTCCCCAATTGACTTTTTTAGAAGGGTGCATAGAAATTCCCTCACTTTTGATCGTGTTCCCCAAGAATGTGACTTTCTATATCCAAAAGTCACAATTTTTTAACTTAGAATAAATTTTCCCTTTACTTAATGTCTCCAACACTATATTCAGATGCTATTATTGTTCCTCCATTCTCTTGGAGTAAATGATAATATCATCAATAAAAACTACCACAATTTTTTCTCGGTGGTCTCTAAATAATATATTCATAAAATCTGTAAAGATTTTAGTGGAATTAGTATGTATGATGGGAATAAATAAGAATCATAGTTCCCATTTCTTCTAAAAAAATAAGTCTTTTGAATATCTTCTTTCTTCACCTTCAGTTGATGATATCCAGAATGAAGATCCTCCATTGAAAAGTACGAAGCTCCTCAGAGTTGATTGAAAAGTCATCAGTCCTTGGTAGAGGATAATTTCTCTTTATGTTGATACTTTTGAGCTCTTTAAATCAATACACAGCCACACTAATCCATACTACTTGAAAAAGAGCATTGATGCACCCCATGGTGATGCACTAGGGCATATGAACCCTTTGTCAAATGCTTTTGTAGCTTCTTCTTTAACTCATCCAGTTCGATATGGGGCATCCTATAAGGTTAATTTTATGTAGGATTAGCTATATGTATGAGCTCTATTGATAAATATACCCCACAATATGGGGGAATTTTGGGTAATTATTTTGGAAATACTTCATCATATTCCCACATAATTTGAATTCCCTCTTGGTTGATACCTTCATTTAACTGAACAATTTGAGCAATGAGTGCTTCTTAAAAGGGAATCAACACCCACACTGTTGAATGATTTTCAAAAAGAGATTTATGATATTCCTTCCATTTATAGATTAGTATTAGATGGTTCATAATATTAAAGAAGATTACCTTTTCCCAAAATTTGATGTGTGCTCTATATAATGAGATTCAATCCATGCCCATTATAGAATCAAATTCCACCATAGGAAGTATTATGAAATTCACTGGAAGAATAATCTCATAGATTCTTATAAGATAAGATTCCATAACTTGGGTTGGAATTATTTCACCATTGGGTTTTTACAAATATCTCTACTTCAAGGTATCAGGGCTTCAATTCAATAGTTTGATCAAACTTGTAGGATATAAAGGAATGCGTTGAACAAGAATAAAATAAAAATTATATTATTGAGTGAATAGTAAGGATACCTTATACGACTACATTTTTACGCTCACTTCAGTAATAGTGATGAAATAATATTTACCTTGATCCTTTATCGTTGGTGGTTGCTGAAGAGGATTACCATCAAGCATCCATGGTTAAATAAACTAGATTTTATAGTTCCCTTACTCCCTACAGTTGATGCATTGAACTATAGCTGGTGAATTAGGGGGATTTCCTCCTTTACTCTATCATATTGTGTGACTTCTTTATGTATCTTCATCATTCATGAGCTTGGTGGCCTTCTCTCCCTCACTTAAATCATTTCCCTATCCATTTGAGACAATTCCCATGTTATTTATTTCCAAATTTTTGACATGTGGGTAGTTTTATTGTCATTCATCATTTTTAATTTGACCTACTATATTGAAACTCCATTACATTATTTTGATCTCCATAACCGTGGGACCATTCTCCAAACTCCATCTCTACTTTGAGAGCATATCGAACCCCTTTTTCATAACTCCCAATGTTTTAGATTACTGAAGCATCTCAAATGCATGGTTTTAATACACTAAATAATATTTTTATTTTTATATCATTGTTGATAACAAAACCCAAGGAATATATTGAATGCCTTGTGAAGTTTTCCTTTTAAGTCATGACATATTCACCTTCCTTTTTCATTAGACCTATTAATTCTTTCTCTATATTTTTTTGTCGATTTAGAGGAAAATACTCGGTAAGAAATATTTTATTAAAGTCTCTCAACTCAATTTATTCCATTTTATCATTTGGATTGGTTTTACCAATAAATTCCCACCATTGGACAAATTATCAATCTAAATGATAAATTTCTAGAGTCACCTTCTATTTCTCCAAATAATGGATCATATAAAAGATATTCTCCATTAAGTTAAACCACTGTTCTTCAAAAAATGGATCAGAAGTTCCAATAAACATCGATGGTCATTGCCACATAAAAGAACTCAATGGATATTTGATCATTATTGGGTTAAGGTGGACATTCCACATGGTTCATGTTATTTCTCATATCCTGTGATAGCTAGGTCAGATTTACCATAATGTTTTGAACTCCACCTCCCATGAAAATGGGGATGTCATTAGACAATTATTGGATTAACCCTCATATGGGTAGTTGGATGGTTTTCTCCTGATTCCCAACATTTTATAAAATAGAAAAGGTATGAAAAAAACCTAAGTCAGTAAAGCATGAATAAATAATTTATTCTTTTTCTCAGTTAATGATAAAGGCATATTGTATGATATCCCTATGTTTATAATTTCCTAAAAAGATTCTTTGAGGATGATTTGCCTATATATAGACTTATAGTTATGGTTTTCACAGTTATTTTCTAATCATAATTCCCAAATTAACTAAAATGTGCTCTAATACTAACTCCGGTGACCCTACTTATTATTACATAACTATTACATCATTTTAAAGATAAAAAAATATGAGAATTACAAACATAGGATCTAAAGGTTTTATGTTTTGAAAAAATTAGGATTATACATAACTACTACATAATAAAACATAAACATTATTTAATTCCTTATTATCTATCTTCATAGAATACCTCACATTCTCCTTTGTACAAATAATCATTTTAGGATATACATCAATGAAAGAGGTGATCAAAAATCCCAATAAGAGGAAGAATAAGGGACACAAATAAATATAACATGGGTGATCATAAACATCATCACCATCACAACACAAGCATATGATTATAATAAGCATCATGAGGTAAACAATGGATAATGTCTTGGAATGTCCAAATGCATAAAAATAAAACAACATGTCTTAATGGTCAAAAAACACACATAGTTGTGAAAAAATATAAAATAATTTTCATGAATAGAATATGTGCAAAATCATAACATCCTCATTATGAACCAAGCTAAAATTAGGTTCAGGAATATTACACATTATCCCATGAGATAAATAAAATTAACCAATTCATTATAGGGATATATAATTCTAGGCCCACCCATAACATCATAACATTTACATAATCATTCATGCCATAAAGAATGTATGTCAATCAAAGTCATGGAGTAACCCATGTAAAGGATTGGGTTTCATAAGGATTTCATAAATCCTTATTTCATGAATAAAAATTGTGTTCCCAAATAGAAAAGGTAAGCAAACATATTTGCTAAAAGAATCATCATTTTTAAGAAAAGAAGAAATAACTCAATAGAAGTCAAGATGTGTTTTGGAAATAACATTTTTTTTAGAAAAAAATTTATATTTTTCATAAAACCAAGTTATAAACATATATATCCATAAAAAGTAGAGGGAAGAACAATGAAATTACATTTAAGGAACATTAATGGAACATCAACACTAAAATATAGCATGAAATATGTATAAACCAAAGAAAATGAATTTGGTTTGAGAATCCCCTTACCTTTATTCCTGCTTTATTTTGTTAATTTTGGGCCTCCAGAATAATAAACATATATTTATTAAAACATTGATCTGGAATTGAATTATAGTCATTTAAACAACTATTTATAAATTATAATAGTTTGATTTTATTTATTAATTTCTTTTGATGAAATTAAATAATATTGATATCATATTTTTCTTAAAAAATTCTCATTTGTCTATGATTTATATATTTTATTAAATTTAATTTATACATTAGAATAATTAATTGTAGAAAATTATAATGAATATAATTAAATGTTTATATTATATATATATATATATATATTATAATATCCATCCATGATGATGGTTATATGTCTTGACATGGAAATGTCTCCTTAGGTGGTTAACCGACCTTTAACGGGACATTGTTGGGAGAGCAGGAATGAGAAGTTGAAAATTTATATATATAGTTGTATGATACTTACAACAGGTTAAAATCATTAATATAATGTTAAATTACTGCCTAATTATTTTTAAGGGTTTTTTCATGAAAGTTTTGGTGGGAAAAAATAAGGATAAGAGGAAGAATAAATAAAAAAGAGAGAGAAGTTGATCATAACTTACTTAATCCTCGGCGTAACTTCTCTTGTAAAACACTATAACTCCTTGGTGATTGGATTTTGATTGATCTATAATGTATATAAGGATTATAATTGGCTTGATAGGGAGGATTTGAGAAGTTATTGGGATTTGGAATGGATGGGAAGAGTGGTTTTCCAATGGAAGGGAGAGGGGTTATTTATACATGAGGAGAAGGGTATTTTATAAAAAAATATTGAATAAAAATATATATCAAATATTCAACTTTTAATAGTGAATTTTTGACATTATAATTCAAATATAAATATTATATAATGGGTTCAAGAAGTCAAAATCCCTTTATAATTCCAATTCATTAGTTTATTACAAAATAAAGTTGAAAGAAAGAAAAATTGTAATGTTAAAAAATCACTTTTGACTTCAGGTTTTGGAAAGTAATTTTTTGGTTTGGAATTTAATTTTATCATATTTTAATTAATCATTTATGTAATAAAATATATCATGGATTAACTTTAGGATATATAAATTATTAGGTCACAATTACATCATGAATAATGTAATTTAAGATACATTGGTTATGTGAAAAACTGTATTTTTACTATTCACATGAAGATTGAAGTATTTCAAGAAATTTCCAAAAAATCACCCTTGGTCAATTTAAATGTTTTGATTTCAATAATGATATTCATTTCATCAAAATAAATTTCAAAAATAGGTAATTTTAATTTTTAATATAAAATAATGATTTTTTAAAAATACACTAAAACACATTAAAATACAGTTTATTAAAAATGTGATTTTATTTTCTTTGAGTTTCTTAATCATGATATTTATTTTTTGGAATTATAAAATTTTAATTTACATAAATTAAAAATGATAAACATTATTTATTTCAACATTTTTTGTTGTGAGGTAAAATTATTATTCTAACAGTCAGGTTATTATTCCCAATGGTCAGGTTACTATTCCCAATGATCAGGTTACTATTATAATGGTCACATAACCTCATATATATACCAATCCATTATTTCACTAAATATTCTACTCATTTTCTTTCATGGTTTTATATTTCCATTTTCTGTTTCGTTTCATAGTTTACTAATATATTTTATCTTCTATAGTGTTACTAGTGGGGGCAATGATTCTAGTATATTGGGGTGATCCATGTTTTCCCATTTTAGCTTTTCTATTTTATATTTTTTGTTTGGTTGTAATATTTAGAATTTTAATTGATTTCATTACTGATTAATTTAACAAAATTTATTAATTAAACAATGTCTTTATAGGTTTCTCCATATTTTATATGTGTACAATATTATATCATATAATAAAACACATGTTTATTTTGGAAGAAAATATTACTAATAAACACTGGGTTATTACAACTTAGGCCAAACTATTGGAAAAAATGTGTGATCCCTGAATCTCCTCTCATTGAAGCCACTAAATATAAGAGTTGAGCCAAAGGCTTCACGGGATTCTCCCGATCTTGAACAAGGGATGTTACATGGAAAAAGTGTTACATGCTTGTGAAAGTAAAAACAATAGCTAAATTAGAAAATACATGGATCATACATGGAATCATCCTAGGAGCATTTTGTAATAAGTCTCCAATGCTTATAGCTTCCCTCATTCTTGACCACCAACTCCTTAATCTTGTAGTAGACCACTTGGGGGTGGTGGGGACAACATATCAAGTCATCAACCACCACATAATGTTCTCCCAATTCCTATTCCATGTTCACTACTCAACAAACCTCCCTTCTCTAGTTGTTTCCTTTACCCAGCTAGTCCGTCAACTGTCTCCCTACCAGCTGCATGGCAGGACGGACAATCCCACACGAGATGTCCCCACCCATCGCAGGATAAATATTTCTTCTCCATTAGATGAATAGAACTATCATAAGATCCATAAACTAAAGAACCACTATCATAAGACTCTCTCTTAAAGAACCTCACCTACCTAGATCCCTGTGCCTGCTTTATGATACCGTCCACCAATGTATCAGTTCTAGAGTTCCCCCTACTAGTACCAATTACCAGTGTCTTCTCATCTAGGTAGCTCTAAACTACTAGGGAATTCTTAAGAACTCCAACATAAGTTGTAATTCCAAGAGATATTATACCAACCAAGATATCTCAATGTATTCCATTCTCAATGGTTTGGGATCGAAGGAATGAATCATGAACAATATCCATGGTGTATCGCAAGAGGTTAGTAAACCTCGATGCAGACTCTTCCACAATGATGATGTCCCATTGAATCTTTATAAGACCTTGGATGCGTATTGTTCACAATGTAGTGGGTTAGAACTAATCCATGAAAATATGATCAAATTATTTCTTAGAGAGAGTCTCATCATGTGTCTGAGTCATCAAATTCCACTATCACCCTGTGAAGCTGTAAAGAATGCTTGCCGCTTAGGCCACCATCAAATAGAGAGGGGTCCTAACAATGTGGAAAAATTGACTAACTACCTTCTGCCTGTTCTCTACTACATGGGAGGTCTAGATCACCCTAAAACCCGTGGGGAATCTACCTCTAAAACTAATAGATTGAACTCAACCTACACACATCATCCTACGGTACTTCCAGGGAAACCTTATTCTCAATGGGTAGTGGTAATAATGTCAAACAACCCAAAGGTACCACATCCTATTTAAGACTTTATATTGAATCCTCATCACTACAAATATCATCATCATTATCCTAATACTGAATCCAAGATAGTTTTTATCAATGAGGCATCCTAAAAAGTCAAGATTCACCATTGTTAAAGATTATATCTGGGGATTTGACTCAATAAGGACATGGAAACCACAACACATTCCTATATGTTGCGTGTACCAATGTTTTCCTAGCAATGAGTTCATATATATACTGACTAAATAATAAGGTTTTTAGAGTCTTGGTGAATGGATAAATTGGTTTCCATATTAACACTGTATTCCCTAGTCCAAGATCAAAAATCGATATACTTTAACACTTTTCCCCTAGTTCCCAAACCAAAATGTACAACTTGATAATATCAAAAATCTAATATTAATATAACCTCCTCTGATATCACTCTATCACGAAATGACCCATCGGGGCCCATATGACTAGAGATACACTAAAAATGACACCCCAAGCCCACCTCTAAAAGGACATGGGCTAGTTACTAACACCGAGTAGGAATATCACATACATGAGAGGATCTAACCAAATGTACATGTACACAAGTTCACATCTCCATGAACTAGTATAATGTTGAAAGGTAAGATACAATTGATATCAAAATCCTTATATACAACTATATCGCACATCAGAACATGAAAAAAGTATGGAAAAACATAAAGGGCTAAATACAATCCCACCAAATATATAAATGAGTCTAAGCTCCTAGTAAGGAAGGGAATGCTGTAAAATAAAACTCCTAGACTCAGCTACATCCCTTCTAGATCTACCATGCTTCACATGATCATGATCTATCTAAGACTCCATCATATGTCTTGTCATTTGAATAATACAAGACATGTACAGGTAGAACCCATTCAGGGGTGAGTATAATATACCCATAAGGACACCATGAAATCCCCAAATATAAATCATCAACAATGTAGTCATCTCAGGTAACCTGCAAAGAATTTACAATAGTATATTTATTCTAATTAAATTTTTTTATAATTTAAAAGAAATATTTTCATTATTTTTTTTAAATAAATTTAATAATAATGATGATGATGATAATAACAATAAAAATAATTAAGAGTAAAACATATTTTTATGAAAATTATTATTATTTTTATGTTAATATATTTTATAAATATAGGAATTTATTATATGTTTTTGTTTTATATATTTTTTATAAATTATATATAATTATATTATTATAAAAAGAGAATTTAAACAATTACAAAAGATGAAAAATGTGATATGTTTTTTAAATATATATAACTTGAAAATATAAATTATGTGTTTTCTAAATATATATAATTATTTTATATTGAAACATTATTTAATATATATAAGTATTTGTTAATAAATAAATCTAATTATTGTTTATTATTATTATATATATATGTTTAATTTAATTAAAAAATATATATAATTTTATATTTTTAAAAATATAATAATCATTTTTGTATATTTTTTATATGTGTTTTTTTATTATTATAAATGTGAAATAATTTTTTATTGAAAAAACAATTTTTTTTGAATTGGTTAAAAAAAAATTATAAATAAATTAAAAAATTAAAAATGATGTAGATATTTAATTTTTTAACAATAATTAAAAAAAAATGTAACTTGACACACACACACAAATGGATAAATTTTGAAGCGCGACTCACAAAAAAGGTAAAAAAGTTAAAATAAGTAAAAGAAAAAATCAGAAATGAAAATAAATAAAAAAATTAAATGAAATAGAACTGTTCATATTTTTCTATTTTTCCTCTCCTCACACCAGTAGGTCAGCCATCAGGTTCTTCTCCTCCATTAATGTCCCCTTCCTCCTTAGCCCATCTCACGTTGACTTCCACAAAAATGACAAATATTGTTTATTTTTTTTATAAAATCTAACCTTGACTCAAGTCAAACCTTACCAGCTTCCACTGTAATATTTGATTAAAATAATATGTATATATATATATATTATATTTTAATAACAACTGATTTTTTGGTTAACACTTATATAAACCCCCAATTTTACCCTGAATACCCGACCTCAATTTTCTTAAACTCTCAGTTTTTCCTTTTACTCTGCCAGAAACCAGTAGCTTCTTCGATCCTTTTTCATTAATGTAAGGGATATTTCTATTTTACAATTTATATAAGTATATTTTTTTCCAAATAAAATCATGTACATTTTTAATTTATTTTTATTAGATTATTTTTAAATTTCATGATATATATATATATACATGTATTTAACTATTTATCTATCTATTTTAGGAATTTATGTATGTAAGGGTTTGATTTTTTAATCAATATATGTTTAAATTTTAAAGAAATAAATAAATATATATGTATATATATCTAACTATTCACTATTATTTTCAAAACTTATAATGTAAGGGCTATCTTTGTATTACAATTAATATAAGTATATTTTTATCAATCTAATTTTATAAAATCATGTAAGGTTTTTCATTTTATTCTATCAAAACATGCTTGATTTACAAATATATATATATATATATATATATATCTAGTATATATATATATATATATTTATATATATTGATCTATTAATATTTATTTTTATTTAGAATTTAAAAATATTAATAATTTATTTTAGAATTTTTATTCAAGGAATACATTTTTTAATGAATCATGTCATAAGCTATTTATTTTTATATAGTAACAAAAAACTTTGTTATGTTATAGTTTAGCTCATATTAATTAATACAAATTTTTTTACTTTAAATTAATTACTTCAAATAGTTTTCTTTAAAATTATTTATTTTAATTTTTTCTTTCACAAATGAAATATCCATGGGATAAGCTAATCATTTTATGATTATTATTTTATCTGTATTATTTTATATAATAGATAAATTTTTTCATTTTATGTGCTGATTCTAAGTAAAACCTATCATTTCATATGGTAAGGAATTGGGGAGTTAATCCATCCCTTGACAAGTTGGTAGGCACAAGACAACTATCAATATTTTAAGTGGCCTCAATGTTTTGTTTTTAGAAACTTGTGTATTGTTTTTAGAAAAATCACTAGAATATGATTAAAGAAAATTATGAGAATCATTAATTTTCAAATTAATGAAATATTTTTAAGGAATACGTAGTATCAATAATATTTTCAAAAGTTATTTCAAAATTTATTTTAAAATTCTTTTCAATAGAATATTTTAAAACTATTTATGAAAGACTTTAATGCCTATTAAGGGGAAAAATAATTTTTCACCCTGTGTTTTAAACTTATTTTTTATATGTTTAGTGGACTTCCTGTGTGATATGTATTTCATTGAGTAAGTAGTGCACAAAACTAATTTTATTTATATCATTTTATTTTTTACAGTTTTTAAAGTTTTATGACAAGTATTTATTTCTCCAAAAGCTAGACCAGTAAAAGTTCCTCGTATGTAATAAATGTTGTGTACTTGTTCAGTTTATTTTATTTTTTAAAAATATACACATCATATATATGAAATTAACGAGAAGGGTAGGATTTAATATTTATAGTAGGTATCTGATCGTTGGTCTAGAAATCTTTAGAGAGTAGATGTTATAATCTAAATGGTAGAGTATAAGAGTTTAGAAGTCACATTTTTTATTAATTCTAAAGACATAAATTCAGAATTTTCTAAAGTCTAATGAACGAATTATGAGGGTGAAATTATTTTTAATGGGGGGGGGTTGTAACACTCCAAGAAATTCATATAGTACTTTTATTCTAATTAAATATTTTTTTTGAAATTTAAAAGAGAGATTTTTTAAAAAAAATCGTTTGAAAAAACATAATAATGATGACGATAATAAAAATAATTAACGGAAAACCATATTTTTAAGAAATTTTTTATTATTTTTATGTTAATATATTTTATAAATATATGAATTTATATTATGTTTTTGTTTTATATTTTTTATATAAATTATCTATAATTATATTAATATAAAATATTAATTTAAAGAATAAAACCAAAAAAATAAAAACGTGATATGTTATATATATATATATATATAACCTGAAAATATAAATTATCTATTTTATAAATATTTATAATTATTTTATAACAAAATATGATTTAATATATATAAGAATATGTTTTTAAATACATATAATTATCGTTTATTATATATATATACGTTTATTTTATTTAATTAATATATATATATATATATACATATATAATTATATGTTTATTAATACATAATTATATTTTTTATTATTTTATTAATTGTGTATTATTTTATTATTATAAACGTGAATTGATTTGTTTTTAAAGGGAAAATATGATTTTTCTGAATTTTAAAAAAAAATTCTAAATGAAATAAAAAATGATATAGATATATAATTATTAAATAATAATTAAAAACAAATGTAACGTGACACACACATAAAGGGATAAATGTTGAAGCATGACTCACAAAAAGAGAAGAAAAAGATAAAAGTAAGTAAATAAAAAAAAGATTAAATCGAAGCAATTAAAAAAATATTAAATGAAATAGAACTTTTCAAATTCTTCAATTTTTCTTCTCCCCGCACTAGTAGGTCACCCACCAGGTTATTCTCTTCTGTCAAATTCCCTTTCCATTTCATCCCAGTGCATATAAACTTCCAAAAAAAATGATGAATTTGGTATAATTTTTCTAAAAATCAAACCTTGACTCATGTTGAACCTTACCGACTTCCATGGTAAGATTCGATTAAAATAATATATATATATTTATATTATATTACTATGAATTGATTTTGTGTTGAAAACTTATATATAAACCCCAAATTTTACCTTAATGATCTGAACTAAATTCTCTCAAACTCTCAATTTTTCTTTTGCTCAGAGCAAGAATCCATTCGGTTCTTGGATCAATTTTCATTAAAGTAAGGGTTAATTCTATTTTATAATTAATATAAGTATATTGTATTCTAAATAAAATCATGTAAGATTTTAATTTGTTTTTATTATTTTATTTTTAAATTACAAGTTATATATATATATAACTTTTTATCTGTCTTTTTTAAATTTTTTATGAAAATAAGGGTTTTTTTTAGTCAATCTATGAATAATTTTTAAATAAATATACATATATATGTATATCTATCTAACTATCCTTAATTATTTCCAGAACATCAAATTTAAGGGCCATTTTTGTATTAAAATTTATATATGTATATTTTTATTCTTCTAATTTTATAAAATCATGTAAGGTTTTTCATTTTACTCTATCGAAACATGCTTGATTTACAAAGATATATATATGTGTGTGTATATATATATATATATGTGTGTGTGTGTGTGTGTGTATTGATCTATTTATATTTATTTTTCTTAAGAATTAATAAAGATTAATAATTTATTTTCTTTTTATGCAAGGAATTAATGTTTTAATGAAAAATGTCAAAAAATATTTATTTTTAAATAATAAAAAAACTTTTTTCTGTTATTATTCAATTAAAATTAATTTCTTCAAATAGATTACATAAAAATAATTATTTTAATTTTTTGTCTTTAAAATTCTATAGTTTAATTTTTTTCTTTCTTAAGTGAAATCTCCATAGGATAATATAATCATTTTATGATTATTATGTTATGTGAATTTTTTTATATAAATGGAAAATAACTACTAAAAAATTGTCCTTTAAGATCCCTGATACTTATCAATGCAAGAAAATAGCACAGATAAATGAAATATTTATCAGCGCTAAAGAAAGAACTAATAAATTTATCCTTTTATCAGTGGTTTTCTTAGCACTGATAAAGACAACCTTTATCAGTGCTTTATTTTTAGCATTGATAAAGGGTATCCTTTATGAGCACTTTATTCTTAACGCTGATAAATGGTATCCTTTATCAGCACTTTATTTTTAACACTGATAAAGGGTTCCATTTATCAGTGCTTTATGTTTAGTACGGATAAAGATTTATTTTATCAACACTGTTTTAGTGACGATAAAGATCGAAATAAATAAAATGAAATAATGAAATAAATAAAAAAATAGTTTACAAAAGAAATATTACAAATTTATATAATTAAATAATCATTGATAAAAATGAATAAATTTATTATACATTATTAAATAATAAAAATTTTATTAATTAGATAATTTTGATAATTAATGGTAATAAATCAAATATATATATATATATTAATGTATATAAACACGAATTATATATTAAAAAATATTTATGCGCTTTACATTAAATAGTCATATATTTTTTAAATAATGGTTTATAACTAAAAATTAATATGAATTAAAAATACTGACTAATTTCATTGTGAAGTGGACATATAATTGAATATCGTTGGATTTTTCAATTTAACATAGATCAAATGTGTGTTATATTGATTTCACATATACGTAATTAATGCATTTTTATAAAAAAGACACACATACAAAAATTATCAATTTTTTCAATATTTTTTAAGTATACTTACTTTTAATTTATTCAATTTCACTCATTTTTAACATATATTCATGCACTTAAAAATATATATTCTTTTTTAATATTAAAAAATATATTTGTAAAAAAATATTTACAAATAAATATAACTATAATTGTACATTTACTATATTTATAAAATTATATAATTATAATTATAAATAACTAAATATTTTTTTAAAATTATTTTTATAATTATAAATAAATAATTATATATATTTATATAATTATTAAATTTTTAATAAATTTACATAAATAATGAATATATTTACTATATTTATTTTTATATATAATTATTAAAAATATATATGTATAATTATATAAATATATATAATTATATAAATATTATTTTTTAAAAATATTTCTATAAGTATAAATAAATAATTATAAAATTATAATAAATTTATTTAAAAAAAATATATTAACTATATATATATATTTTAAGTATATATATATTTACAATTTTTTATCTATAATTGTAATAATAAATCCTTAATCAGTGCTTAAGTAATAAGTGCTGATAAATGAATATTTATGAGTTATTTTTTGTGCTGATAAATATGAGGATTTATTAGTGCTAAAAAATAACTGTTAAAATGAATATTTTTCAGCTCTAAAACTTTAGCATTTATAAATATGGATTTTATTTGTGCTTTTTTTAGTACTGATAAAGACCTACTTTTATTCGTACTAAAAAGCACAATTAAATATTCCTTTTTATCAACGCCTATTACTTAAGCACTGATAGAAGGACTCTTTATCATCACTTATTTGTATGCACTGATAAAAGTGTCCCGATCTATTTTAAAAAACCTAACCATTTTGTGAACCTATCACAATATCAAAAGCATTACACATAAGCTACCCATTACAAGCACTCTTTCTCGGTGAATCAAAGATCGAATCAGACCACTCGACAACACCCAAGTGCTCGAAAATATGATCTGACATATGGTGCTCGATTGTAGTTAGGGTTTTCAAAGAGGGTCTTGAATTTTCTTCAACCAAGTGAGGCATTCCTTCGAATTTTCTTTGTTTATTTTTCATTTCGTTTTTTATTTCTTCTTTGACAATGCCATTATTTTTTTTCCGGTGCTTGTGTACTATTTTTCTTTTAGATTATGAATAGAATGATCTATTTATGATATATGTTTTGATTGACTTCTGATGTTTTTGTCTTTTTAAATTGTTCTTTTGAATCAATTCTCTTTGTTTTCTATTGTTACATCTAAAGAGATAATCGTATACTAAGGGCCTATGGTTACCCATAGATTTATTATCCAAGTGATGTTTAACTCAAACTATAAATTGAGGATTCCAAACAATATCAAATGTACTAATAGAAGGAATGATGTTACAAGTAATACTTAGGCACCATTAAATAATGAAATCCTGAATGGAGCAATGACAATTGTCCCTTTAATGGGAATTAGATTCCTATATAGTAGAAATTAGCCATGATAACAAGGACTGATGATTGAATTTGGTTTTTAAATTTAAAAAATCATTTCAAATTATGTAAATGATAAGTATTATTTCTTTAATTGCTTCTTAAAATTTGTTACATGTCTTATCAAACATGTGAAATTTATACATCCTTCGCTTAATGGATTTAGGTAAATGTTATTTCCTTATAGAAACACCATGTAGGAATCCTTTAGCTACTTCATAAGGATATTCATCAGATAGGTTGTCTGAAATTAAGTGTTGTGACCATCATAACTGTAGGGCTCACATGCTCATCAATTTTATATTCATCATAGGATTTTTTCATAACATGGAAATTATGGGTTGGGGATTCTTATAATCTTCCACTATTAATATAAGTTTTATTCAATCAACAAGACATTTTCATCAATATAATATACTTTCAATGCATCAAATTATTCTTGAAATTGTATAAAAAAGTAAAAAATAATGCAATTTATAACCCCAATCATAAGAAATGGTTTAATTTTTTTTAGTGGCACTAATTATTAATTAAGATATCTTAAATAATAATACAATCAAGTAATATGATATTTTAAATTTTAACAGAACATTTTTTTTGTTTCATTGGGTTTTGTCATATCTTATCATTCTATATAGAAAATTATAATTTATTATTATAAAAAATACACTATTTTCTTGTCTCAAAATAACGCATCCAATAATGTCTATCATATCGATCAATATTTAAAAATATGAGTACTATTTAAAGTGGTCTTTATATTTTTATATGAAGATATAAAAAAATACTTTATATAATCATGGATTTTCTATTTTCTTTTAAGAAACACCAGTTGTAAGGCATAATATAGAATTTTATTATATCAAGTATTATGATATAATGTATATCATGAAATACATATTGAGGAATAATATTATTTTTCTAATTATCATCTATAAACAGAATAATGTAATTTATATTATGATTATAATTTTTTTCAAAATGTATTTTGTAAAATTGAAATTAATTATAATTATTTTATATATAATTTTTTTATAAATTATTTTTAATTAATTATTAATTTAATATAGAACATTTAAAAAATACATTTCATTAATATTAATTAATTATACTAATGTACCATTTTTATGTATATTTAATGTCTTATTATTTTGATAATGAATATCTTATTTGAATTTATTTATATATTATATACAATTATCTGTTAACAAACCCAATATGATGGATATGAATGAAAAATGGATGTACACTAATTTTTTAACAAAAGAATATGAATATGGAGTTAAAGAGTTCATCAAGTTTGCAATAGGGAATGTAAAAAACCCTTCTAAAATCCTTTATCCATGTTTACGTTGTAGTTCTTCACGAAAAATAGTCTAAAAGAGTTGGAAGAAAATTTGATTTATCATGTAATAGATAAAAGATATAAATGATGGACTAAACACGAGGGGAAACTAAATGTGGACATCGATTGAGATGATACTATGGTTTATCAATCATTTGATATGAATACCTTTGTAAAATATGATGGAGATCACATGGAAGAAAAAACAATGGAAATTGAAAATGACCTTCATGATTGTCCAAATTTGTTTGAGGAGTTAAATAGTTTTTCCAATAAATCATTATATACTGGTTTCCCTAAATACATGACATTTTTAGTTGTATTGAAGTTATATAATTTGAAATATGGTAGTGGATGGAGTGACCCAATCCTTACATAATTACTCATTCTTCTGAAGGATATGCAACCAAAATAAAAAAACAAAAATTTTAAACTTATGATGCTAAACGAATGTTACATTCAATGAAAGTGATATAAAAAAATGCATTCCTATCCAAAATATTTTTATTTTTTTGGAAGGACCATGAATCACTCATAAAATTCCTTAAGTGTGGTGTAGATTGATACAAAAAAAATGAATCAAGTACTTCGAAATGTGTATGGTACTTATAAAATTCCACAATTTCGAAGACTATATGGATGTTAGGAAACGATGAGAAAAATAACATGGAATGTAGATACAAGAATTAAAGATGGGAACCTACATCATCTAGTAGATTATCATTAGTGGAAGAAAACTAACTACAAGTTTCCTGTTTTGGAGATGAAATGAGAATCTTTTGTCATACATTATCTACAGATAGAATAAATCCTTTTGGCTTACAGAGGACAGCTCACAGTATATGGACCATCATGTTGGTAAACTATAACTTTCCTCCATGGTTATACATAAAACGAAAATATATTATGTTGACTCTGCTTATATCTAGACCAAAGCAACCCTATTATGATATTGATGTCTATTTGGATCCATTGATCAAATATTTGAAATTGATGTGGGATATAGGTGTTACAATGTATGATTCTAATAGAATTGAATAATTCACATTGAGTTCCATATTGTACAGAATGATAAATAACTTCCCTGCCTATGGAAATTTATCAAGCTACAGCATTAATGGAATATTGGGTTGTCCCATTTGTTAAAAACACACATACTTGGTTCGATTGAAATATTCCATGAAGCGTGTGTTTTTAGGACATCAGAAATTTTTACCTCAGTGACATAAATACCAATCCTAGATGACAACATTAAATGAGAATATAAAACATGTTACAACACCGTCTCAAGTAACATACGATCAAATTTATAAAAAATTTAAAAAGATTGACACTATTTTAGGTAAACCATTTTTGAAAAACCTTACTAAATCAGGTTGGAAGAAGAGATCAATTTTCATTGAATTACGATATTGGAATTGATTGTATGTCAGAAATTTTATTAATGTCATTCATATATAAAAAATTTATTTGATAGTGTTATTGGAACATTACTAAATGTTCCAAGAAAAACAAAATATGGCATCAAGGCAAGGTTGTAGTTGATTGAAATGGGGATAAGGGATGAGTTTCCACCAGTGATGGGTAAAATGAGCACTTTTCTTCATCTAGTAGCTTACACACCATCCATACATGAAATATTACATTTACTCCTTTTACTTACTGGTGTACAAGTTCCACATGGGTATTCATCAAATATCAAGAATGTTGTGTTAATATTTAGTTTGATGTTACAAGCACTAAAATCACACGAATGTCATGTTTTGATTAAATATTTAATGTCCATTTCTTTCCATTGCATTATACCTCAAAATTTAAGACATACATTAACCAGAATCTACTTCTTCTCAAATCAGTATGTAGTTAATTTTTAGACCCTATAATGTTTCCCATCACGAATAAGGATATTTCAGTTATATTATGTGAATTAGATATGTTCTTTCTACCACAATTCTTTGATACAATGGTCCACGTGATGGTTCACCTACTCAGAGAGGATCAACTATATGGTCCTTTCCATTATAGATAGACATACCCCATTGAATAGTATATGATGATTTTGTAGTGTATTTCAAGAATCTAAGTCATCCAGAAGGTTGTATTATAGAATGATATATTGTTGAAGAAACTATTAAATTCTGTAAAAATTACCTATCATATTTTGAAATCATAATTCTACCAAAATCTCATCACAACAACACCTTATAGGCATAGGGATTTATAGAAGAGATGTTGTTACAATTATCTTGAAAAAGAGGGAGAATGAAAATCTTTACATATTACATAATAGTGAAAATATTGATCCATACATTAAAGTCCATAAATAATTTCCTAGATATTTGAATCCATCAAGGGATGAAGGATGGATTTCAAATACACATAATCAAAAGTTTATAAGATGGTTCAGATATCAAATTTATAAACAGTTATCTGAAAATATGAATTCAATTGCTGAATGACTATAATGGATAGAGTGAGGACCAACTAAAAATGTTATATATTACACTGGTTTTGTAAGCAATGGTTATAAGTTCAATACAAAAGAACATGATGAATTTAATATGATAAAAAATATTGGTGTTAAACTTGTGGATGAAGCGATACACATATTTGGTTCTATGTATAGAAATCCAATTTATGAAAATATATCATATTTTGACATTATCGAAAAGATATATAAGTTGGAATATGCAATATTTCAGGTGAAATTTTAACATTCCAAATGGGTTGACAATATCAATGGAGTGAAAGTTAATGAAATGGGATTTGTGATGGTGAATTTCAATGTGGAAGGGGAAAAAGATGATCAATTTATAAGGGCATCACACACATTGTATTTATTTTATGTCTCTGATCTAACAAACAAGAATTGGTTGATTTTCTTATTGGAGACTAAAACACATGTTTATTAAGATTAAAATTCAATCAAGGATGATCCTTTCATTTGAACATGACAATCAGTTCATGCTGGACTCAATGTAGAAAATGCATTATGCATTAGAGGGGACCACAAAGAGGAGATTTGAATTCTCGATAGAGGAACTAAATCCTTGAAACCTTAATAAAAAGAAACAGGGTTTAATTATAAATTAAAAGTGTTTCATAATAAATTATTTTTTCCTCATAATATTACATGTTCTCTACTATATTAACATATTCTAAATTAATTTTTTCACTAATCTTGGAAAATATATCTTCTATACAAGATGATGTTACCAATCCCTCAGAACAACAAACTATAACGAATGAAACTATTTGGAAAGATGTAATTGTAATTTTATTATACACTTTCTATATTTTACCAAAAAAAATAATGAAATGTTGATTTAATTTTTATTATTACATGTAGAGTTTATTTATTTTAGAATATTTTTGTCAATGTTTCATGCCTTTGTAGGAAGAGAAATGATGTTGTATCTGTTCAATCATAGAGTTAATCTGGATACATTCATAGTAAAATAATTTTCCATTGAATTAATGTATTGTTTTGTATTTATGTTTAATTTATATATTTTTTGTATTACTCACATGATATTTGTTTTCTTATATAGGTGGAGTCTTTTGTTTAATTTGGGGTGCTCTATCTATCTTCCATTCCTTTCTGCACTAGAACTTCCACAAACTTCTTCTCCTTCAAAACCTTTTCACCCATGTAGTATTGCATTTATCAATTGATTTTATGTTCTCTCCACTACATTTATTAGAGGAGAAATGACGCTTCCTCTTCTCAATTACACAGGTAATCTTGATTTTTTCAAAATAAAATCATTATCCAAATAATTAATGTATTTTTTCATTTTCATTTTTAATTTATTTATTCTTAGTATTAATCACATAATAATTGTTATCTTATACATGTTTATTATTTTGTTCGAGTTGGGGTGGTCATTCCATCTTTTATGACTTTCTACACTAAAACTTCCATAGAGTTATTCTCCCTCAAAACCTTTTCACCCATGTAGTGGTGATTTTATCACTTTCTTTAAAATTCCTTCAACTACCTTTTTAGTAAGATCCACGATTCTACCTCTGCTCAATTACAATTGTAATCTCGATGTTTGGAAAATTAAATCATTGTCCATATATTTAATGTATTATTTCATATTTATGATTAATTTATTTCTTTTTAGTATTACTCACATAATAATTGATTTCTTATACTGGTGGATTCTTTTGTTCATGTTGTGGTGGTTTGTCTATCTTTCATGACTTTCTACACCAAAACATCTACAAAATTATTCTCTCTTAAATCCTTTCATCCCAATAGTGTTGAAATTTATCATATTACTTCAAGTCCCCTCCATTACTCAATAATATAGGTAATATTGATATTTGTACAGTAAAATCATTTTCTATATAATTAATGTATTATTTCATATTTAGGTTTAATTTATTTATTTTTATTATTACTCATAATAAATGTTTTCTTATATAGGTGGATTATTTTTTTGAGTTGATGTGGTTTGTTCAAAGCTTCTCATACAATGATGGAAATCTGAAAAATGAAGTCAATTGAAATCCTCATAATATTGACAGTTAGTATTGTTTTGAGACTTTGGGATGTGTAGAAATAATCCACACCTCAATCCGACACACGATGTGACTAGTATGGCTACAAGTACTTATTTCTATTTAAAACTAACATTCGTTTTAATAAAAAAGAAAACTGACATACTCAAAAGTGATAAAAAATATTTATATTGTTTTGATAATTTAATAAAATGATCCATATATCATTTGTGATGTGTAATAATTATTATCACCTCAATAAAATACACTATGTTCTTGATATGGAACAATTAGTCCATTATCTATTTAAAATTGACTCTGGACTTTAAAAAGTTCCACTCACCCAAAACCAAGAAAACACACATGGAAGTTTTTGATAATTTATCGTATCTATTCATATATCATTTTTGACTTGTAGGAATCAATCACGTGTCAAAAAGATACAAGATGTGATTTATATGAGTCAAAGTGCATGTTTCAAGTTTAAAATGACATTTTAGTAAAAAAAGAAAAGTGACATAGTCAAAATTGAGAAAAAACATCTGTAATTTTTTTATACTTTAGTAAAATTATCCATTAGTCATTTGGGACATGTAAGAATCCGCTTCACCTCAATACAGTGCACAATGTGATCGGTGTGACTCTATGTGTGTCTTTATTTAAAATTGACATCAATTTTAGTAAAAACAAAAACCGACCTACTCAAAATTAAACAAAAAAATAATATCATTTTGATACTTTAGGTCAATGATACATAAGTGATTTTAGACATGCATTAATTATCTTCACAAAAATATGATGCACAGTGTGACCATTAGGACTCTGAGTGGGTGTTTTTATTTAAAATTGTTGTCAATTTTAGTAAAAAGGCCAACTAACCTACTCAGAACAAAGAAAATGCTATCAAATTGTTTAAATACTTTAGGAAACAATCAATATGTCATTTTGATATGTAGGAATTATCCAAACCTCAATCTGATACACAATATGAATGGTATGAGTAAAAGTGCATGTTTCAATTTTAAATTGACATTTTCGTAAGAAAGACAAGTGACATAGTCAAAATTGATAAAACACATTCGTATTGTTTTGAAAATTTAGGACAACAATACATAAGTCATTTAGGATGTGTAGAAATCTTCCGCACTACAATCTGATGCATAGTGTGACCATTATGACTTAATGTGTATCTTTTAATTTAAATTTGTCATCAATTTTAGAAAAATGGGAAACTATCCTACTGGAAACTAAGAAAACACATTTAGATTCTTTTGATAATTTATGAAAAATATTCTAAGTCATTTGTGACATGTAGGAATCATCTTCACCTCAATCCGATACACGATGTTCTCAATATGACTCAAAGTGTCCGTTATTCGTTTAAAATAGACATTTTAGTTCAAAAAGTACAACTCACTAATAACCAATCAAACACCCTTGTATTTTCTTGATAATTTAGGCGATGATTCATAATTACTTTTTGACATGTAGTAATACATTTCACATCAAACTAATTTATGATGTGATCTGAATGAGTAAAAATTGTTTGTTTCTTATTTAAAATGAAATTTTGTTAAAGAAGAAAACTTTCGTACTCAAAACAAAGCATAAAAATTCATATTGTCTTGATACATTAGCAAAATAATGCACAAATCATTTGAGACATGTTGTAATTAGACAAACCTCAATATGATGCATGATGTGACCGGTTTGATTCCAAGTGTGTATTTTTATTTAAAATTGACATCAATTTTAATAAAAGTAACACTTTTTATTAATTTATTTCTCTATATTATTACAAAGATAAAAAAAATTTCTTATAAAGGTGGATTATTTTGATCGATAAGGGGTTGTTTGTTCGTAAATTTCATGAGTTTGGTCAAGATTAAAAGATAAAGGAACATTGATGTTTTTGAATGTATGTAATAATTTGTATTTATGTAACTGTATAAAACAATGTTTGAAATGTCTATATTATAGTATTTTTTCTATTCTGATAGTGTAGTAAATTTCATTTCATTTAATCCTATATTGGTACTTATTTCTATTGATATTTGGTGTGTTTTTGGTGTGTAGTGTTCTGTTACAGCACACAACAGTATGACCCTTTATCAATGCATTTAAAGGCGTTGATAAAATGTCATTTATCAGTGATTTTATAAGTGTGGATAAAGGTATAATTTACATCTCTTCTATAAGCAATAGTAAAATAACCTTTTCTAGCACTGAAAAAGGACCCCTTTATCAGTGCTTTTTTAGCACTGATAAAAGCCCAAGGCATTTAACCTCGCTCAAGCAGTCAGTGCTTTTCTAGTTCTGATTAAGGACATTTTTGATGATGTTGAAGGCTAGTTTTGTAGTTGTGAATGTTGATTTTTTATGTGATCATTATAAATAAAACCTATTATTTAATGTGTTCAAAGTATTTATACATACATGAATGTAATAATTTGTATATGATATTACAATAATCTATAATAAATGACATATCATGCATGAATTAGTTTTTATTAATTGTATATATATACTATTGAGTAAATCATATTTACCTAGGAATTTATTTTGAAATGGTTTTATGCGAGTATGTTAATAACATTCTATGTATTTATGAGAATCCGAGAAATTCAGTTACTCCAATTTATCAGAGGCTTTCTTAATTAGGTTGTGAGTGTAAATTTATTTATTATCATATGTGGTCAATGTTTTTAAAGTAGAAAAATAAGTGAACAATGTATGTATATATATAGAAATATTAAAATGATTTCATAAAATCCTGCACTTAAAAATTATAAATATGATTGGGAATTTCGGAGTGAACTCATCCCTCGGCAAGTGGGTAGGCCCAAGACAACCTTCAATGTTTCTAGTGGCCTTAGTGTTTTATTTTCATAAGATTGCATATTATTTTCATAAAAATCAGTAGAATATGTTTACAGAATTTTTTTAGTGTATTTAATTTTCCAAGTGATGCATTATTTTATGGAATAAAAAATTTCAATAATTTTTTCAAATTGTATTTATAAATGAATTTTCAAAATTATTTTCACAAAAATAATTTAAAATTATTTAAAAATATTTGAAACCAACAATGGGAAAAATAAATTCTCACCCTATGTATTTAATTTATTTTTCACAGGTTTGGTGGGATTACTTAATGATGTTTATTTAATTGAGAAAGAAGCATGCAAAAAGACTTTTATTTTATTTTATTATATTTTGAATAGTTTTTTAAAGTTGTATAACAAGTATCTAATTTTTGAAAACCAAGACAAGTAAACGTTCCTGGTATGTAATAAATGTTTTTTATTTGTTCACTTTATTTTATTTTAAAAATATATACAAAATAATTATATGAAACGAACTGAAATCATGGGTTTGGGTCTTTACAGATCAACACCATAAAGACATGTCAATCATAGTATGAGATGATTATAATAATAACCCATATATACTCAATATAGACACAAATTCTCAAAGTAAGGTCACAACCATACTATCTTCATAGGATCCACTTTAGGCTTTGAGGTAATAATCGTCTAAGAGAACTCACACTATGAGTCTTTATAACACTAATGATTCTCATATGATGGATCATGCTCATTAGGATTCTACATAAAAAAGTATACTCTAGATCTATGAAAATGTTGATACACAGATAGGGGATCACACCTAATGTCTATGGGGGACACCTGACCCTATTCAAAATAAGCCGTCTAGGATGGCGATCATATTCTCTAATATTTGGTAATGAGATTCATAAACTAACATAGGGATGAAATGATACAGGATCACACCCTGAGCCACATGGAGGGATACCTGAATCTATATGATATTAATCCCATACAGGGGACCACATCCTATTTCCAAGATGTGATACCTCATTGTACCCTTATAGGGATAGTCTAAGGGGATGTACCCTATAGACACTGGTCTATACTGAAGATAATGAGGGATTCAACCAGCCCTAGTAAAATTACACAACATGTACTAGGAGTACACGAAATGTCCCATTAAGTTCATACCTACCCTATCCATTACCATGTGCATTATCCCATGCCTGTGTACCTAGACGTGTCTAATTACATGGTCATGTATGTGTACTCTATCCATGCCCATGTGCCTGGTTATACCTGTGCCTATGTACCTCAAGGTTACATGGTAATCTTCCATCATTAGGTTACACAACATGTGATCTGGCCACATGAAATGTGATATTTAACTCTATGTGAAACCCTTTCCACTACAACATGGGGTTTAAATTATGTGTGTTCTATAGACTATATGCCATATAGTGTAAAAATTTAAGGAATCTATATAATATTCTATGGTCTCAACAATTTCTACATCACCACCGATTCCACCATGAATCAAACCTATAGATCATGGATTCAGGGTTAATCTCACATTAGATGTTTTCAATGGCTAGATTAGTCCACCCAATCTCTCAGGAAGACAATTCCCATTACACCACACCACGGCTTACCCAAAATAAAAATGAGAACTCCCGATCCGATCCTTGATCATCCATCATCATCAAGATACCTTGATCATTCCCTCAATCCCAAATACAAAACCATAGAAGAAAATTATTTCCCAAATAATCAACTACATAATGATTTAGGTCCAGGTATTATTGAACTGCTGACTAAATGAAATACCGATGATGATCGTGAAATAAAATTGGGGAGAAAATCATGAATCCTAAGAGTGAGAAATGGGTTTCATCCATTGTTTAGATTATCCTCAATCCATTGATAGAGAAATAACCGAATAAAAGAGAACAATCATTGATTATTAAAAAAATAAAAATTCATAATTCAACCAAGATAAATCAACACCTGTAAATCAATGATTGACCCATGAATCAATTTTTAAGTGAAATTGATTTTAATTCGACATGAGGTAAACAAAATAAGGATTAAATATAGTGAAAAATGTTATACATTGAGTTTGGATTAATCCTTGATGAATAATAGTTCTATGCCATTTTTTTGGTGAGATCCATGAAATCCTCTATTGAAGATGAACTCCTCACCACACTGATTTTCAAACCATGATCTCATCATTCATCAAGGATCTCCTCCAATGAATCCTCTAAAATACCTAAGGTTATATGGATAAACCTAGGATTTTTCCATAAAAAGGATTATATAGAATATGTAGTTAGGTTTTAATATTTAATAATTAATTGATTAATTAATTTATAAATTTATTAGTCTACCCATGTCCACTCATAAAATAAACACCTAATGTGCACAATGTTTTTTCACACCCAGGATAAAAAAATATTATGATTTTTTTGGAGGTATCATATTTCCAATCAAAGACTCTATTTCAGATTTAATACATTGTTTTAAGAAGATTTTGTGTGCGTTATATAATATATTTATCATTTTTATTATATCAACAATGAGGCTCCCCAGGCCCTGAAATCACTTACTGAATCAACACCTGGATCCAAAAATATTACTTATGTTAATTTAAATTTTTAAAAGGAAAAATAATATTTTATACATAGAATGAACTATAAAATTTAGATATAGAAAAATAAATTACACCGTTCATGGAGAGAGTTCGTCGTATGTATGCATAAACACTTTTTTGATTTTTTGATAGATAGAATGAAAGAAATGAAAATAATAATCCACCTTTATAGAATCATTATTATATAATATATATCATATATATTCTTTAAATATTTTATTATTACCATCCATGTAAATAGAAAATAAAAAAATGGATCACATCACTTTTTGGAGGTGGTAGTCCACACATACGCACGAACGACGCTATCGTTTTCCAACAGATTGGAAGAAAGTGAATTATTTTTGTTAAATCATTAAAATAATAATTAATTAAATTTAAGATAATAAATTAATTATTTTATATTGGATAACATGGACTTAGTGTAGTTATAAATTTAAATTAAACATAAAATTATTAGTTAAGAGTTATACCTCTTAGTTGAGAAACCACTTTTGGCATATTCCTTAAACCTTGAAAGGATGGTATTTTGGAAGGACTAAAACAATTGGATTTGGGTAAGGAATATAGAAAGGTATTATGGCTTGTATTGTTTTACACAAATGGATCTTGATGTGTGGAGATAATAGGATATGGGGTTCCCTTTTATAAGCAAGGGAAGGACATTGTTAGAATTTCATCAAGTATTAAATTAATATAAATTGATTTTCAAGTTAAAATAGATCCAAATTTATAAAATCACAAGATAAGATGATGATGAGTCTAAATAATATTATATAACAAATTATTGATAATTTTAGATTATGGTTTCACCCAAATATTTTGGTTTTAAACCCCATTAACCCTTTTTATGAATACCACGATAGCGTAGTTTTTTTACTCTTTAAGGGTAAAGAAAGTTATTTTTGAATAAATAGTGACACATAAATTGATCATGGATGATATTTTAAGGCTTATAAAATTAACTTGGATAAATGTATATTTTTTAGGAATTTGAAATCATTTAATAAAATATTATTTATTATAATATATCATTAGTGTCATTTTTGGAAATATATGAAATATTTTTATTTAAAATGTGTATATCTCATATAAAATGGTTCTAAAATAACATATATTATAATATAAGGAAGATATAATCTTATTTATATCACCTAATAAATTGTTTATATATTTATATATCATTTTAAACCTTATATTTTTTTAACCCCTTGGTTAACCAATTTTAATCTTATCCATGGAAATGACTTTTTTAATATTAAAAGTTTATAATTTTACTTATAAGGTGAAAATTTGTTCATAAATGGCCATGCGATGGAGTGTTTTAACATATATCATCCTACATGGCTTCTTTCAAGATTTTTAATCTAATTTAATAAAATATATTAAATATAAAGTATTATTAATAGTTTTTAAAGAACTATTTATATTATTTGACATTGAAATAAACATGTTAACAATGAAATTAAAATATAATCATTTCACATGTCTCTAATATGTTATTTTTATCTAAAAAATAAATGTAACACAACAATAATCCCAAATTAGATGACTTTTAATATTTTTAAAATCATTTATTTATTTTTCTATTAATTGAATATATATTATATCAAATAAATATTTAGATATAAACTTATCCTATTTTTATCCTTAGGCAAAATATTTAATGATATTAAATTACAGAGGGTGACATTTTGTATTTATTCTTTCTTAAATTAATATAGAGTTCATAATAAAGGAGAAATGATACCATGTGGTCATATATTGGATAATTGTATAGAAATGACAAAAATTCACCCATACAGTAAGATAAAGGAAAAAATTGGGTTGATTTTGATACCTTATCTCTTAGTTTTAACAATATTTTACCCATTTTACCCTTACTGAGGTGAAATATATTTACCATGATTACAATTTACAATGACCATAAAATAGGGACTTATTTAAAAAATTTAGACCACTTGATTCCAAATATTTAATCCAATTTTAAAGATTCAATTTCTGGAATTGAAATAAATTGAATTATGATAAAAACACAAATCACAACGAAAAATAGTTTTTTTACAAAAAAAATTCCTTTCAAGAATGAGAATGTTTTTATAAAAAATTTAACCATATAATTTATTCAAAAAAACTTAATTATATTAATAATAATATAATATCACTATCTCTAATTTGAAACAATTTTAAAACAAAATAGAACATTGTAAATTCCTGAAATAAAAATACAATTTTTAATAAAAATTAATATTTTTCACTATTCACTGGAAAATCAATTTTTTTCTAAAAATCCCAAAAATTCACTCCACTAAAAAATGGTTGGTTTTAGAAGGGTTTGTTTTTTCATTTAGATATGGTTATACCCCCTCTAAATCTACCACTAAAGTGGTCATAATTTTGGGTTAACAACACTTTTTGTCAACTGATGGTATATCTGGATGAACATTAGAGGTTATTGAATTTGAAGGGGTTTAAATCCCTTCAAATTATAATAGAAATTTAACAAAAAAATAACAATTTAGAATGGGTTTAAAACCAATATTAATATTTTATCCTATTCGGAGTGGTTAGAACCACCCCTAATTGATTATAAAAGACATATTTAGGTGCGGTTCTTCCACCACCCTTAAATTTGCACCATTTTTTAAATCCCCTCCCCCACATGCCCCTCCCTTTATCTATCGCGTCCCCCCCTCTTCCACCACCATTTAAAATCATACCTCTCGTTCCCTGCACCCCTCCCTTTCCCTCCACATCTCTGCATTCCCTTTCTTTCTTATCCCATTTCTAGGCCTAGCCTTAACCTGTCCCACACTCTCATGCACACACTGCAAGCCCATTCCCAAGAACCCCTACATGCCCCCTTGTCTAATACATTTTATGTTGTGTCCCTAGGGACAAGGACAGTCTCTCCCTGCATAGCTGGGTAAAATTATCAGCAGGATGGATTCAAAGACCCGATCAAGTGGTATCGACAACCCGCACACCTCTTCCTGCTACCACTATGGCATTTTGATTTATTATATATATATATGTATACATGAATCTATTTATATTTATTTGGTTATCAATTATAATAAATATTATTTACATAATATTTTAAAATACACTTAAAAATATGGCCTATATATGTTAATTTATATACACTATATATTTGTATGTATATACACATATGTTTATATATTAAAAAATATATTCATAAAAATTATTTGTATACTTAAAAACATATTTATATATTATATTCATGTTTATTTAAATAATATATATAAATAATTATATATGTAAATATATATTTATAAAAACATTTATATTTGTGTGTGTCTATTTATGTATTTATATAATATTTTCAGATATAATATAATTATAATATATATTTTCTTAGTTAATTTATGTACTTATATGCGTGTGTGTGTGACAATAATAATAATAATAATAATTATTATTATTAGACCTATTTTTTATACTATAAATGCAACACCCCAACCCTAGTTACCCAAAGTTGGTGCATTATTATATAACATTGGTATGATACAAGGAATCATGTCCCGAAAGACCAATTAATTTAGTAGCATTGGAATTATTAGAAATATTCATAAGTTTTACATTACATCATGAAACTAAAACATCAACAAAAACTTTTCCCCTTTTAAACACACTTATATCCTTAGCCTATCCCTAGAGGTCAACCATAAAATTCTTTTTCACATCTTGAGAAAAATAAAACATAGAAAGGGGTGAGCTCAGATGCTCATTAAGGATAACAATATAGCAGAAACCTTTATATTTAAGCATAAATATTTATGGAAATGTGTAAGAATAGAAGAAAATCCGTTCAAACATAAAATTCATCATAATATGTAAAATATAAAATCAAATAATTCCATTTACTTATTCACATGGATATTATACTAGTCAAATAATCACATGTTATATCAATAGCATCTTTCATAATGATAGAATGCATAATGCTAGACTTCATAACCACGTAGTCAAGGACTTGTGCCAAGAATAAAATTAATATTTTTTCAAGGCCTTCTGCCAAGACACTAGTTTTTCTCATGATATCTACTGATGCATCAAGGAGCTATTGTGGGCTCCACCCAACACTTACAAAATCCAATGCATTCCTCATATGAAAAGGTTTAAACAAAACAAAAACAATTGTATTAAAACTAGCATACGAAATGCCAATAATTTATCCATAAACCATGAATGGTGTAAAAATAACACATCCATAGTAAAAAATATCACAAAATATTCACTTATATATAGAATATTTGTATCATAATGAATCAATTTCAAACAAGTGTAAAATCCATCAAAGGATGCTGACATAGATGGAATCAAAACTATTTGAGAAAAATATCTCTTTATTTTTTTGAAATCATTTAAAAGTTATGTAATTATAAAATAAAACATTTATTTTGAAAATATTCTTATAAGATTGTATGGGAAGCTTCGACGAGGTTAAAATGGCAGAAAATAGCTGCACCCACCATATAAGTTAAAAAAATACATTATTACCTTAATTTTGTCAAAAAGGTTATAAAGTACCTTCTTTGGAAAATGACAGAAAGATTTATTTCAAAACATATATGGTCAAATAAGGGTATAAATTAATTTAAACCATAGTATATTAAATAGTAAGAATGTTTTGGAATTACATTTTTAATAAAACACGGATATAGATGGTAAATTGGTCATAGTAGATACTCGTGTATAAACAACCCCAGATAAAAAAGAGATTGGGAAATATAACCCTTACCTTGTAATTTTCCTTAGTCGATGGTATGTTAACCTCATGTATAATAGTTAATACATTGTTATTAAATTATATAATAACTATATACATAAATATAATATCATATATTATCCTCTAATATTGTTTTGTTAATAATATTTTAGTAGTATCATCATTTCAGGTATTAACTGATCAGTTTCCTTTATATGATCGATTATGTAAGCCATGTTTGTTCTGGATTAGAAGAATTTGATTCATATATAGAATGATATTATGTTCTTAAACATTATTTTTAATCCTAAAATGAAATTTATTCTTGAATGATTATGATGGGGAATGAATCTTATTGCGTTTGTGGAGACGGTAATCAGTACGTACGCACGAGCGACAATATCATTATATTGATGCTGAAATCATATTTAATTGGATGTTATATCATATATAAATAATTATTAACAAGTTATATTTATTATTAAATCATTTATACTAATTATTATACCCATCCAAATTATGAATTGTTTTAATAACAAACTTCACCACGACATGGAGACGGTAAGTCGTACGTATGCACGTATGGTGACATTGTCATTCATATGATGGATAGAATAAAGAATATGGTTGTAAAATTTTTATAATAACATCAAATTATATATAATATTCATGATTTATTATTTAATAATATAAACAACAACGAAAGAGGATGTTTAAAAAAAAAGAACTTGAAAGAGGTGATGAAATATTTACCTCTTCTTCGGGTTCTTCCTTTTGATTTGATAAAAGGGCTCCTTAGGTTGGATTTATGACAAAATCAAGGCCTCTAGTATGAATATAGGAGAGTTGGGAGGATATTTGGGTAGGTTTTGGCCGAGAAAATGGCTTTTGAGGTTTGAAATTAAGAGAAGGGGAAGTTCCCTTTTATAAGAGAGGTGAGGGTCACTTTAGAAAAAACATGAAATATTATTTTATAATTAAATAAATCTCAGTTTCTAATGGATAAAAAATAATTTATTTTGAGGATAAGGTGGTTATGGGTTGAATACCTTTCATATAATAGGTTTTAGACAGGTTTATGTCATCATATTAACCTTATCTTTTAGATTTAACTCTTTGTTAAATAGTTTGACATTTACCATGTATCTTTGTATTTTTATATTATACGGTTAATAAACTTACTATAACAAGCCAAGAGAACCCCAAGTGGTTAATTATTAATATATATATCACTATCTAGTTCCTTTTTACTAATCTTATATTTTTATAAATATTATATCAATTAATAATATTGTATTTTTTTTAAAAACACAATTGTGTCAACTTTGAAACTATTTAGTATTTGGTTTTTGTGAAAATAATAACAGCATGATTACTTCGAAAAAAAATTATTTAATCAACCCTAAAATTTCATATTAACCTATAAAATTAGTTTAATTCATCAAAAGTCTCAAATTATGTATATTTGGATATTTATAATATCAATTATTTTAATCTTTCATTAATAAGGTAATTTATGCATCATCATTGTGTCCCAAATAAATTAATTTTTTTAAGATATAATTTTTTTAAATAAAATACCATTATGTATAAAATCTTTTTATCTTTATAATGAATATTAATAGATGAATTTTAATTGTGTGTATCCCTATATTAAAAATGGTTTAGTTATTAAAGTTGAATTTAACTCTTTTTACTCTTCTTGAAATAAAATAATAATAAATGTCCTAATCTAATCCAAGTGGGCCAAAGGGGATCATATTTTACTCCTAATGTTTTTTTAGTCTAATTAAACTTATCCAATAGAATTAGGACATGTGTTAGGGTAATTATGATATCATTTTTACCCTTAATTACCCAATTTATTTTTAATTGTGGTAAGTAAAAGTCAAAAGTTACTAATCAGCAAAAATTATTTTCATCTTATTGAACCAAATTTTAAATAAGGTTATTAACCGTGTCCATCAGATTTTTGGAATTCAACTCACAGAAGCGGTAAAATTAAGTTTTATTCAAACTTTTAAATGCTCTTAGGAGGTTGGTAAAAGACCGTAAAGAGTTCAATAAATTTTTTATATATCTAAACTTATTATAAAATGACCCAAGAAATTACATTGAACTAATATAGTTATTGTGTATCAATTTTTACCTAATATAAATTTAAATAAAATAAATAATTATTTAAATAAAAAGTCAGTTTTAAATAATAACTGAGTGTTTTCACTATTCATCAAAAATTGAAATTTTTTAGAAAAATACAAAAAATTCAACCTATGCTAATTTGGATATTCGAATTCCAAAAATGAAGTCTATTTTGAAAGATAAAATTAATAAAATTTTAAAAAGTGGGTATTAATATTCATAACAGCTAGTTTGATTGGTCGCAGTGTGTTAGAATCTCGAAGTTGCGTACACTGCAAGATATTGCATTATTAAATGGGAAATGTACCATGGAAGCTTGGGGTGTTAGAGTCTCCCCTCCTTAAAATAATTTCATCCTCAAAATTTATAGAATATTACTGCACAAAAATATTCAGGTGGTTCTTCATCAAAATTTCCTCAGGTTCCTACATTGCCTCTTCAATATTATAAATTCTCCATAGAACTTTTACCAGATGAGTTGTCCAGTTTCTCAGCACTTTTTCTCTGTTATTAAGAATTTTGATAGTCTCTTCAAAATAAGACATATCAGGTTCTAGTTCAATTTCCTCATAGGTGAGTACATGCGTTGGGCCAGGCATGTATTTTTTCAACAATGATACATGGAAAACATCATGTACTATGGAGAGACTTGGAGGCATTTCCAAATGATAAGCTACAACTCCAATTCGTTCTAGAATTTCAAAATGTCTGATGTACCTATGACACAATTTACCCTTCTTACCGAACTTTAAAACACCGTTCCATGGAGATACCTTCAAAAAAACATGGTCTCCTACTTGAAATTAAAAATCCTTCCTTTGGTTATCGGCATTGTTCTTTTTTCTACTTTGGGAGGCTTTGATGTGGGTTTGGAAAACCTTCACCTTTTCCATTATTTCCTCAAAAAGTTCTGGGCCTATGAGATTTACTTCACCAACATCATCCCAACAAGTTGGTGTGTGACATCTCTTTCCATATAACGCTTCATATGGTGCCATTTTAATACTTGACTGGAAGCTATTGTTATAGGAAAATTCCACCAGAAGTAAATATTAATCCCACATAACTTGATAGTCAGTTGAGAAAGATCTCAACATGTCTTCTAAGGTTTGAATAGTCTATTCTAATTGTCCATCAGTTTGAGGGTGGTAGGCAGTGCTCAAACGAAGATCAATATACTGTGCCTTTTGAAGACTTTTTGGGGATCATGATCAGAAACAATCTATATGGGTACTCCATGAAGTCTTTCAAATTCATTATTATATAGTCTTGCCAAAATTTCAAGTGGAAAATCTTTTCTTATAGCAAGAAAATGTGTTGACTTGGTAAGACGGTCAACAATGACCCATATTTCATCATTCCTTCTAGAAGTCTTTTGTATCCCCATGACAATGTCCATCGTAATATCATCACATTTCCACTCAGGTATGGGAAGAGGTTTCATGACTCCTCTTGGATGTTGTCTTCCATCTTTCACTTGTTGGAAAACCATACATCTTGACACAAAATTAGAAATCTATCTCTTCATGTTGTCCCACCAATAATATTCTTTCAAATCTATATACATCTTAGTGCTACCAGGGTGTATAGAGAAATTGGAGCTATGAGCATCATCCAACAATTCCCTTTTTAGATCAGATATATCGGGAACACAATTTCTCTTCCCAAATTTCAGAATTCCATCTTCATATATAAAGTCGATCAATCTCCCATCGTTCACAGCATTAATTTTTTTTTGAAATTCCTCATCATCAGTATGAGAAATTTTTATCCTTTATAGTAAATATGGGTTGACAACCATTTGAAAAATCGTTGATATTTCCCCTTCTATGATTATTCCCATATCCAGCATTACCTAATCCATGTATATAAGATCATTTTAAACTCTCATATTGTTCAAAACTCCATGATATTTTCTACTCAAAGCATCTGCCACCATATTTTCCTTCCCCAGGTGGTAGTGTATAGTGTAATCATAATCCTTGAGTAGTTCAAGCCATATTTTTTTCCTCAGGTTGAGTTCTTTCGGTGAGAAAATATACTTCAAACTCTTGTGATCAGTAGAAACCTCACTTTTTTCACCATATAAATAGTGTCTCTATATTTTCAGAGCAAATATTATAGCTGCTAACTCAAGATCATGAGTAGGATAGTTTTTCTCATGAATTATTAGCTACCATGATGCATAGTCAATAACTCTACCATTATGCATAAATACACAACCAAGTCCTTTCTTTGAAGAATAACTATAAATAAAAAAACCATCATTCCCTGATGGTAGAGTTAAGATAGGATCATTGACTAATATTCTCTTCAGTTCATCAAAAAATTCTTCACACTATTTTTTCCAAAAAATATTTATCCCTTTTACGTGTGAGCTTGATTATTGGGTTATCCAACCGGGTAATTTTTTTGATGAAACATCAATAATAACCTGCTAAACCAATAAAACTACATACCCCGGTTATAGTCGTTGGTAATGAAAATTCTTGGATTACCTTGTTCTTTGAAGGATCAACAAAGATTCCATACTTTAAGACAATATTTCCATGAAAAGAAATATCTTGAAGCCAGAATTCACACTTGATAAACATCCCATATAATTCCTTTCTTCTAAGAGTCTTTAGAGTGATGCGCTATTGATTTTCATGATCTTTGTAGCTTTTTGAGTATACAAAAATATCATCAATAAATAGAACTACAAAGTCATCAAGATATTCCTTGAAAAATCTATTCATTAGATCCATGAAGACATAGGGTGCATTAGTCAATCCAAAAGGGATTACTGTAAACTGGTAATGCCCGTACTTAGTTCAAAATTTTGTCTTCGGAATGTCTTCCTTCTTCACACACAACTGATGATTTCTATATCAAAGGTCAATCTTTGAAAAATATTGATCTCAGTAAATTTGATCAAATAAATCATCAATGCGATGTTGGGGATACTTGTTCTTTATTGTTATAGCATTGATCTACCTATACTCAATGGACAACTTCATAGATCTATCATTATTCTTAACAAAAAGGATATGGTCTCCCCAAGGAGAAACACTAGGGAGAATAAATCACTTATTACTCAACTGATCTAGTTGTTTCTTTAGTTCCACTACTTCCATAGTGGCCATTCTAAAAGGGGTCTTCGATATGGGCCTTGAACCAAGAATTAAATCAATGGAATACTCAATTTCTCATTCGTTTGGATGTTCTGGTAAATCCTCTGGAAACACATAAACATATTCTTTCACAACAGGTACATCCTCTATTCGAACATTCTTTTCCTCACCCATAGTTATTTGATTCTATTTTTCCCCAATAATTGATTTTAGTTGAGCTACTAGGGGTGGATCTAGACAAGAATCAGGTGGTGACGTTTCTACTCTAAAGATAAGGCACTCCTTATCATCATTGAAAATTGAAACCTCTTTCTTAAAATAAATTTTTGCATCATTGTCTGAATGCCAATCCATTCCAAGGATTATATAAAATTAAATCATAGGTATGATGATGAGATTAGAAGATAAAGAACATTTATATCCCTAATGGGAACTTATTCACAAAACATTGTCGTGATGATACTTCCCTTAGGTGTTTTTTCTGATAACTCCCTTATTAATTCCAATTGAAAATATCTAATTTTCTTAGAAAACTGGGATGATATGAAACAATGTGATGATCCAGAATCAAATAAAGCATTTTCTAAACTTGAGAAACCATTTAATTACCTTCCACCATGTCTTTCAGAGCTTCAACCTCAGCATTAGTTATCGCATAAGCTTGGCCTTTCTCCCTTGGCATTTTCTAAGGTAAGTTCCCTTGGTTCTTAAGACATTCATTTGCATAATTCCCCTTTTCTCTAAAATTTTAGCATTCAACATTGACAACATATTTATTCCCCATCCAATCATGATCTTAGTGGAACTTTTCACCACACTTGTAACAGACTACCATTACATTCAAGAAAGTACCGGGGTGTTTCCTTCCACATTTACCATATTATGGATGTTCAAATTTTCCCTTCTTCCCCTTATTACCATTTAAAGATTGTTTAGTATATCTCATTTTCTCTTTCTATTCTTTAAAGTCATAAGACGTAGAGAATTTATTTAATGTCTTGATAGCACATGTGACAATATCTTCATGCGATGAGAAGGATTGTGAGACTAATGCTCGATGGAGAAATGGATTTAACCTATCAAAGATTCGATCAATCTTACTCCTTTGGTTACATATATAATCTGTTGTATTCCTTGCTAACTTTGTAATGTTAGCCTCATACTTCGCAACATTCTCATCCTCCTTTTTCCTTAGACTCAGAAATTGTATTTCCATATCTGCTCGATGGTCATGAGGAAATTATTTTTATAAAAAATCTCCTTAAACTCCCTCCATTCCATGTTTAATATTTCTTATCTTCCTTTGTGTTTTTTATTAATGACCTCCATTGATCTGCATCTCCCGTGGGGCGATAAACTTACATGAAATCTTTTCCCTTTCGTTACTCCCCAAAGCATGAAATATTTCCTCTAAGGAATGTATCCATTTCTCAACTATTAATGGATTTGTACTCCCATTGAATGTTGGTGGTTGTTGCCTCATGAATCTATCTAAAAATGATCCCCCATGTTGTGGATCAGGTTGCTCTACATGGGTAAGGTTATTATTCATAATGTGAGCGAGTTGTCCCAATATGGTGATAAGATGATCAACACCAGTTGCATCACCAACTCCCCTATAATTATCTTGAGTAGGAGGGAAATACCTAAATGGATTACATGTGTTGATACATTTTCCATTTCTTCCACTAGGCGTCATTTCTAAACAATGGAATAAACTAGATTAATTTATGAATCGCAATATACAATTCCAAACCTGTAAAACAATTAACATAAATTTAACAATTTAGGGATATAATCCATAATCATAAAAATGTTTTCTTTGAGGAAGTATATACTCATAAACCCATCCTATTGGTTTGTAATGAAAATGAAAATTATCCTATGCATATCCCTTGGGAGTGTCGTAACCAAGAGTACGGCAAGGCCTGTTGTCGTGCACCATTTCTCATTCCAGAGTTGCTCAACACTGTGTTTTCAAGTTTTACCCCTAGGTACATCTATGCCATAGCTGCCTTTTCCTGCTCGTATCCAGACAGGGATGTATTTCTTAGAAAACTCACAAAATCTATAGAGTTCCAAAATTCTAAGAAGTTCTTCTATACTAATCCTCAAAGTCTATCTTAGTGTAGTGTTCTGTAATAAAAGTTTTTCTAAATATAGATTCCAGGGTTTGTACTAAAATTCCTATGATACCAACTGTAACACCTCGACCCTAGTTACCCAGAGTCTGTGAATTATTATATAACTTTGGCATGATATAAGAAATCATGTCCCGAAAGACCGATCAGTTTAGTAGCCTTAGAAGTACGAGATACATTAACAAGTTTTACATTAAATCGTGAAATAAAAACACCATCAAAATTTTGTCCCCCTTTGAACACACTTATATACTTATACTATCCCTATAGGTCAGCCATAAAACACTTCTTCACATCCTGGGAAAAATAAAACATAGAAAGGGGTGATCTGAGATGCTTAGTAAGGATAACAATATTGCAGAAACTTTCAAAAACAACTATAAACATTTAATTCAATCTATAAGACTAAAATAAAAGACTTTTAAACTTAAACTTAATAATAATATGGAAAAGATAAAATCAAATAATTCCATTTACTTTTTCACTGGGATATTCTACTATTCAAATAATCACATGCAATATCAATAGCCACTTTCATAATGATGGAATGCATGATGCCAGACTTCATAACAACATAATCAAGGCCTTTTTCCAAGACTAAAAATAAGATTTTGTTAAGGTCTTATGCCAAGTCACTAGTTTTTCTCATGAGACCTAACGATGCATCGATGAGCTATAGTAGGCTCCACCCATCACTTACTAAGTCCACTGCATTCCTCATATAAAAAGGTTTAAACATTACATAAACATTCGTTTTAAAACTAGCACACGAAATGTCTATACACTATCCATATACCATGAATGGTCTAAAAATAACACATCCGAAGTCAAACATATCACAAAACCTTCAATTCAATATGGAAGATTTGTATCCTAATGAATCAATTTCAAACAAGTGTAAAATCCATCAAAGGATGTTGACATAGATGAAATCAAAACTATTTGAGAGAAATATTTCTTTCTTTTTTTGAAATCATTTAAAATTTATATAATTATAAAAGAAAACATTTATTTTGAGAATATTATTATAATCTTATATGGGAAGTTTCAATGATGTTATAATGGCGGAAAATAGCTGCACCCACCATATAAGTTAAAAAATACATTCTTACCTTAATTTTGTCGAAAAGGTCATAAAGTACCTTGTTTGGAAAACGACGAAAAGATTACTTTAAAAACATATATGGTAAATTAAGAGTATAAATCACTTTAACCCATATTATAGTAAATAGTAATAATCTCTTGAATTACATTTTAAAAAAAACATGGATGTGGATGACGAAGAGGCCATAGTAGATACTCGTGTATAAACAACCTCAGATAAAAAAGAGATTGTGAAATATAACCCTTACCTTGTACTTTTCCATAGTCAATGGTATGTTAAACTCATGTAAAATTGTTAAATAATTGTTATTAAATTATAAAAGAACTATATACATAAATATGATATCATATATGATCCTCTGATATTTCTTTGTTAATAATATTTTAGTAGTATCATTTTTTCAGGTATTAACTGATCCGTTTTCCATTTTATGCACGGTTACGTAAGCTATGTTTGTTATGGATAGGATAAATTTGATTAATATCCAGAATGATATTAAGTTCTTAAAGATTATTTCTAATCATAATATGAAATTTATACTTGAATTATTATGATGGGGAATGAATCTCATCGCATTCGTGGAGACGGTAATCAGTATGTACACACGAGCGACAATATCATTATATTGATGGTGAAATCGTATGCAATTGGATGGTATATAATATATACAGAATAATTAACATGTTATATTTATTATTTACATCATTTATACTCATTCTTATACACATCTAAATAATGATGTATTTGAATAACAAACTACACCATGACATGGAGACGGTAAGTCGTACGTACGCACGTTTGGTGACTTTGTCATTCATATGATGGATAGAATAATGTATATGGTTGTACCATTTTTTATAATAAAATCACATTATATAGATTATTCTAGAGTTATTATTTTATAATTGAAACAAAAAAGAAAGAGGAAGTGTAAGAAGAAAAGTACTTGAAAGAGGTTATGAAATATTTACCTCTTCTTTGGGTTCTACCTTTTGACTTGATTAAAAGGGCTCCTTAGGGTGGCTTTCTGACCAAATGAAGATCTCTAGGATGAAGGGAGGAAAGTTGGGAGGACATTTGGGTAGGGTTTGGCTGAGAAAAATGGCTTTGGAGGTGTGAAATTAAGAGAAGGGTAAGTTCCCTTTTATAAGAGAGGTGAGAGTCACTTTAGGAAAAGATGGAAATATTATTTTATAATAAAATAATTTCGTTTTTTAATGGCTCTAAAATGATTTATTTAGAGGTTAAGGTGGGGATGGGTCGAAAAAATCTAATCCAATAGGTTTTAGATAGGTTTTGGTCATCATATTAACCTTATCTTTTTGATTTAACTCTTAGTTAAATAGTTTGACATTTACCATGTCTCTTTGTATTTTTATATTATATGGTTAATAAACATACTATGAAAAGCCAAGAGAAAACCAAGTGGTTCATTATTAATATATATAACCTCATCTAATTCCTTTTATATAAATCATATTTTTAGGAATATTATATCAATTAATAATATAGTATTTGTTTTAAAAACTAAATTATGTCAATTTTGACACTATTTGGTATTTGGTTTTTTTTGAAAATCATAACAACATGATTACATCAAAAAATAATTATTTCATCAACCATAACATGTCATATTAACCTAGAAAATTAGTGGAACTAATCAAAATTCTCAAATTAGATTTATTTGGATATTTATAATGTCAATTATTTTAATCTTTCATTAATAAGGTAATTACCACATCACCATTATGTCATAAATAAATTAAATTATTTAATGCCTAAAAATTATAAATAAAATACCATTATGTATGAAATAATTTTATATTTCTAATGAATATTTATAGTATAATTTATATTGTGTATAACCCTATATTAAAAGTGGTTTAGTTATTAAACTTTGAATTTAACTCTTTTAACTCTTCTTTAAATAAAATAATAATAAATGTCCAAATCTTATTAAAGTGGACCAAAGGGGATCATATTTTATTCCTGAGGTTGTTATTGGTTGAATTATAATTGTACAATAGACTTTGGACATGTCTTAGGGTAATTATGATATCATTTTTACCCTCAATTACCCTATTTACTTTTAACCGTGGTAAATAAAAGTCAAAAGTTACTATTCACCAAAAATTATTTTCACCTTATTGAACTACATTTTACTTAATAATATTAACCATGACAGTTGGATTTTTTAAATTTAACTCACAAATGTGGTAAAATTAAGTTTTATGCAAAATTGAAAATGCTCCTATGAGGTGGGTAAAAGACGGAAAAAAGTTGAATAAAATTTTTATATATATCAAAATTTATTATTAAATGACTCCAATGAAATTAAATTGCAATTATATAGGTATTATGTATCTAGTTTTAACTAAAATAAATTTTAATAAAATAAAGAATTATTTTTATAAAAATTCGGTGTTAAATAATAACACAGTGTTTTTCACTATTCATCAAAAATTGAATGTTTTCAAAAAAAATAACAAAAATTCACCCTAAGATAATTTCAATATTCCAAATCCAAAAATGATGTCCATTTTAAAAGATAAAATATATAAAATTTCAAAAGGTGAGTATTACTATTCATAACGACTAGTTTGATTGGTCGGGGTGTGTTAGAATCTCGAAGTTGCTCACAATGCAAGATATTGCATTATTCAAAGGGAAACATACCGTGGTAGCTTGGGGTGTTACAATAAAAATTATATGTTAGTTTTATAAATACTGTAAATTTAGTTAATGATTTATATCATACAAATATTATATCAAATAAATTCATCTTATATTTTTATGTAAATTATTTATTGACTTAAATACATATTTATATATTATATACATGTTTATTTAATATATATATATATATATAATTATTTACTTAATATATTTATAAAAGGTCATTATAAATATATTTATATAATTTATTTGAATACATATATTATTATTATTTACATAAATAAATATATATATTTGTATAAAATATTAAATATTATATATAATTAATATATAATTATTATTATATGAAGTAATATTCATTCAATTATTTATATTATATATTTTTAATATTATATGAAATTAAATTTATACAAATATTGGTATAATGTTGTATGAAATATAATTTTATATTATATATAATTAATGTGCATGCTATATATAATCAATAATATATAAAATATAATTTATAAAAATTTATACTTAATATTTTATGAAATATTTTTTTTATTATATGTAATTAACATTTTATGAAATACAATATATACAGAAATTTATATAATGTATTTCAATACATATATATATTATTTTGTACATTAACATATATGTATTTCAATAAATATAATTGTATAACATTGTGTACATTAATATATATTTCATGTATAAATTATTTTTCATATAATATTAATTATATATAATATAAAAGAATAAAAAGATAATTTATAAATATATTTATTATTATTATATAAATTATAGAAACTATAATCTTGGGTTTTATATGATATATATTTTTAAATAAATTATATATATATTTATATATATATTTATAAAATATTTTTATTCTTTTATATTATAAAAAATTAATAGTATTTGAGAGAAAATTTATAAAAATAAATATATATCAATGTACATAATATTATAAAATTATATTTATGTATACATATGAATACAATTAAATACTATCATGTAGATATTTTATATAATATATTCATATAATTTCTTTAAATACATTTATATATTGTTTTTAATTATATATATATATATTATGTAAGTTTCTCTTTTTTTAAAAATAGCGGGTGTTCACAACCCAGTCTAATTGAAGAAATAGTGGGGAAGGTGGTTTTTGTCCCCTATAATATAAGAAATTATGGGGGGGGGTGAACCCCCCTAATTTAAGACATTAAAGGGGGTTTTCAAACCCCCCCCCTATAATTTAAGATATTATAGGGGGTTTAAAACCGCCACTAAAACACATCATGATATGAAAAAAATAATGTTAAAAAATTTAGAGAGGGTTCTCAACACCCTCTAATTTAAGAAATTATATGTGGTCCATAACCCCCTCTAAATTATATGATTAGTTAGGGTTGTACATAAACCCCTCTAATTTTTATAGAAAATGAATTTATAAGGGGTTCATAATCCCCTCTAAATTCGATGATTAGAGAGGGGGTTTTAAAACCCCAATAATTATATAGAAAATGAATTTAGATGGGGTTGTGCAGAACCCCCTCTAAATAACCCCTATAATATTCTATTTTTTGTTGTGTTCTAATATAATTATATGGTTGATCCTAAGTCTAAAGGCATAAATACCCATTTTTATGATCTATATGATGTGTGTCTAACATTATTAAGGATATTTTGGGAGTCATTTATGGGAATAAAACCCTTTGGTTTAGTATATGTTTTAGTGAGAAGGTTATTTTAGGAATAATGATTTTATATTTTGTAGACACAAGTTTAAATTTATTTATGACCATCACGATTGATATGATCACTTATGTTTAGGAAAATATGATTGATTGGGCAAAAATGATTAGATGATTAGGGTATATATTTTAATTGTATAGATAACTGTGGGATTGAAAAGTGATTTAAAGTATATGGGATTATTGTTATTTTTGAATAAGTATACTTTGTTGGGAATATTATATAATTAATTTAAACACAATTTGATGATTGAATATTGAGTTAATTTATGAAATCATATAGGATTTTATTATAAATTTATGGTGATTTAGGATATTTATGGAAAAAATTATCATATTTTTGGTAGTATATGATTTGGATATATTCATTTGTAGTATATGAACTTTTGAGAAATCGATATTCATTTTAGATAATATTTAGGTTAATAATAAAAAATTTGATAAAATCTTTCGATTTTTTTGGGTTTTGAATTTTGTGAGATATATTTTTGTAGGAGTCTTAAGGTTACCTATTTATAGAGTGGATTATGTAGAAATTTAGGTGTTATAATTAAGGTTTTTGTGATTAATATACTATATTTGATAACTTATGCCAACCATTTTGGTTTTAGAAAAAATTCTAGGAATATATTATTGTTTATTTTTTGGAATATGTAATCTATTAGAAGTTAATTTTAGTGATTTAGGAATGAAAAAATCATCTTGAATAATAATTGTTAAGAGAAAAAGATAATACTATAGTGGGAATTGATTAGAAGATGAAATTATACTTTTAAAAAAATTATATTTACTTATGTTCTTAATATAGATGGTAAAGTAATTCCTCAACTATTTTAAAAGGATCTTGAAATAAAAATTCCATCCTTTTACCTTCATTTTCAATGAATTCATTATCTTTTCACCCCTCACTAATTTATTGTTTTTGGTTGTTAACTTTTTTATGACCATGTTCTATATCACTCTTTATTAGTCCTTGTATGGTAGTTTTATCCTATATCTATATATTATAACTTCCCACCAATGTTCTTCTTATCTAACAACAATATTATGTGTTATTGTATGTAAAAATTATCTTTCTCACTTCCCCATTTTAAAATAACTTATTTTATCCCTCTTTATGAAGTGGGTTTCAACAATGGTATTTTAAAATATTGAGTCGTTGAAGACCAATATAAAGTTATGATATTGTAATTTATTCTGTGATGATTTAACACTTGTACAATTTAGTTATAATAATAATAATCTCTCTAGATTTCTTAACATACAACATCAGTCATTAAACGAATTGTGATATACTATAAAAATATTATTATTTAAATGATACCATTATAGCCTAGCCATAAAATTGGATGGTAAGAATTTTATTAACTTCATTATTAAATATGTTTATAATTTCTCTACTCAATAAATTTTTTATAAATAATTAGTAAATAATCACTCATTTTTAGTGAAGTCATTTTATGTTTCAAAATTGCATTTTCTTCAAAAAATATTTTATTTCATTTTTGAGTAAAAATTATAATTAATTTATACCCCTATTTGAAAATAAATTTTATAAAATAAAAATATTTTCTAAATCATCATATCAAAATTAACTTATTTTGAAATTTATGTATTTTTTTGAAATAATTGATTTTTTATTGAATAGTGAAAATATCGATAATTCAAATACTGACCTCAAATAAATCAATTTAAATGTACCATTATATTATGGATTTGGTATTAAAATTTACTATGATAAATTTTATTTAGAAAAAATCTAATTAATTCCATTTGAATTACAGATATTCATGATTTTGATATAAGTTAATTTTTATGATTAAAAACATGTTTTTTTCCTAAAAATTGTTTTTTGTTGTATTTTTAAAATTTATATTAAAATTGATTTATTCCACCACTTGTGATTTAATATTGAAAACTGGATACCATATTGGGAATTATGATGTTAAATATTTTTAAATAGGGCCCTTTATTTTTTTCCATTATGTATAGTAATCTTGGTCAATATTTGTTATCTCATTAAGGGTTAAATGAGTAAAATAGGATTAAAACCATGAAATAAGGTCTCAAAATCAACCCAAAACATGATTTAATATCATTAAATAGGATAAATTCAACTATATGATTCCAAAATTATAACATGATTCATTTTTTGTTCTATTATTCTTTAACAATGAAATTTAAACTATTTTAAGTAAAAAAAATTCCAAAATGTCAATCTATAAGATTTAATAACTCTAAAATTATTTCATAAGGATAAAAGGGGAAAATCTCAGTTATAAATTTTAATTTTAAGCCTAAATTAATTTTTTTGTCATATTATTTTATTTCTAATTTTTAGTGATGAAATAATTAGCTTAAATTCAGACAAAACGCTGACATAAAACAAGTCCAAGCATTAAAAAAATCAAGTAAATTATTTTAAAAACTCCAAAATCAATATCTTTTGGGTGAGTTATAGTGTCCCTTGAATTTTATAGATTAATATAACTCATTATTTATTTTATTAAGGTTTATATTTGGATTCCATATTTCTCTCGATGACTTTAATTTCAAATTAAATGAATAGTGTCATAAAAGAAATTAATGATATTTTATGTTAAATAATATTTTATACTACTTCTTAAAATCATAAATATATTTAAATAGTACAATTATTATTATAAATGGTTTAAAATGTAATTGATTTTCCATTTATGATTCAATTTACGCCTTATATGTAAAAGTTTCACCCTTTAATATTTAAAGAGTCACAACCACAGTTAATGTTAAAATTTGTTAACTAAAGGGTTAAACGAAATGAAAAGGTTAAAAATAATATCTAAATCTATAGAAACAGAATTATATGATTATATTAAGACCCTATACTACTTTAATTCAAGTAAATTTAATTTTGGGACCATTTTAAATGAGTTAGAAACATATTATATTATAATATTTGATATATTTTCAAAAATGACATTAATGATATTTATAATAATTTTATTGAAATGATTAAAAATTCATAAAAATCATATCTTCATCTAAATGAATCAGATATGGTCTAAAATTTCAATTGTTATCCATTTATGTGTCAATTTTCATTTTATAGTAACTTTCTTGACCCCTAAAGAGTAAAAACAAGGATATCCTAATAATTGTAAAAAGAGTTAATGGAGGGAGGGGTGGTTAAATCTAGAAGATATGGCTGATAACATTACCAAAAACTATCCAAAATTTATTGGGTTATATTATTAGACTCATAATCATCTTACCTTATAATTATATCAATTTGGATATATTTTCCCCTAGAAATGAATTTATATTAATTTAATAATTTAGGTAATTCCATGAGTGCCCCTACCCTCACTTATAAAAGGATGCCTGTTATTTATTTTCTTTACACATTATTGAGAAAAATATCTCCACAAAACTATGAATATGTTTATTATAAAATGTCACGAACCCTCCCCTGTGGCCCATGTCGCGACTACCCCATACCCTGGTCCCAAAGGCCAGGGGCTGGCGACTAGTGCCGAAGGCTTTATCCTGCAAGTGATAGGCATTTATTGAGTACCTATAAATACACACAACATCAAACTCCCGTATGCCTTCTTGGAAAACAAAACAAGGGATTCCCATAGTGAAAAATTCAGCCTCATGATGCCCTTCCTCTACAAATCCTCCAATTGTACCCTCGACTCATGAAGCTCTGCGAGATCCATCCGATATGATGGTGTGGATATAGGTGTCTCCCCAGGGTATAGACCAATAAAGAAGTAAACCTCATAAAGAAGTAAACCTCATTGCGAGGGGGTAATCCTAGAACATCCTCAAGAAAGATGTATTTGTACTCTTCCACCACTATAGGAAAGTGAGGACTCTTCTCGTCCACCACAATGAGGGTGAGGCTAGATAACTAGTGAGTGATCAGCCATACCATCCTAAAAGAGAGTTCATCCTGTGCTAAAAGGGATCCCTTCTCACCGATGCTGAAAAAAAGAGTCCCATCCTTGCAGACACACCGTACTCTGAACCTAATACAGTCAATCTGAGCATGAACTACAGATAACCAGTCCATACACAAGATGACGGCATAAGTCCACGATGCCGCTATTAGCAAATCACAACAGAAGCTATCACCTCCAAGAGTAATCTCACATTATAGAATTAGTGTGTAATCACTGAATCCCCTCTTGTAGGGGTCTCTAATCATAAGGATTAATTCAACGACTCTACTAGAATCTCCAAGATCCGAGCAAGGTCCTTGGAAAGGAAAGAATGAATGAAACATGTGTCTATATAAACTGAAACTAAGGTGGATAAGACACATATCATACCTATAATCATATCTGGAGAACCATGGTTGTAGGCCTCCATTTCCGGTAGCTGGCATCACCCCTATCCACCAGCACTCAATGTCTGTGGTGAACCACTTGGGGGTTGTGGTGGTAGCACATAGAACCTCTGCCCACCGACTGATACTATGGCGGCTCCCCTACGATGTTCACCGCCCTAGGGACCACCCTTCACGGACCTATACCTCTTCCTCAGTTGTCCCTTGACCATATGTTGGTCATCTATGCATAAATTCGGGAAATCACGAGCCATATTCCCCTTACCGCCGCATTATTAGTACAACCTACCCCTCTGATGACTCCCTCTACCCTGTTTCTAGCCCACTTGGGCCCCTATGTCTACTATCTACTTCCCATAGCTGAAGAATCCTCCACCTGGGGTCTATTGGTAGCCCTTGCTACGGGCACATGCTCCGCCAGGAAGCTCTCTACATATAGGGATCACTTTAGCACCTTATCTTGAGTAGGGATGCTATGAGATACCATGGACACCTTGATCTCCCAGAGTAGTCCCTGCTCAAAAGGTCGAGCCTGGAAGAACCGGTCTGGCACCATGTCCATGGAGTAGCCATAAATATCAGTGAATCTCATTGAGTACTCTGATACTGTCATTCCACCCTAATGTAGGGGCAATAGCTCTTATATGTGTATTAATCACAATGCTGCTGGAAAGAAATCCTTTTTGAAGATATAAGACCCCAGCCTTAAACCTTACTTAATCTTGAGTTATTACAAGATTAAACATTGAGAATCTTTTCAGGTTTAGATTTTTAGATAATTAGATCATAAAACTTGCATTGCATTCCACATTCAAACAAAGTTGTTACATAAAAGATAGTATTCATTTTTTCCCCATCAACGGAAACATTTTTAAAAATAAAGCATGGATTCTATCTTGAAACTTCCTTGACCCTATCATCATATCATGTACCTTTCCCTTGAACTATGAAAAACATTTAAAAAAACTTGGGATGAGCATAAAAAGCTCAGTAAGGGTTATAAAAATATGGAAAGGAAACATGAGTTCATATATACATAAGAATGAAATCATACTTTACCCATAAAACATAGGCACTTTAACATACATCATCAAATCATGAATAATTCATATAAATCATAATACATAAAGGTAACTTGAGGCATTCATAACATTCTTACATAGGGAGTAACCCTCTTGGTTACGTTTGGAATACCCATCACAGTATATTACCAAAATCTCTTCGGAGAAACCTTAACTCCTTCGCGTTACCCAATGCATTGGAGAGCTATATTGGGCTCACCCACCCTTAGTTCATCACGGAACCACCCATCTTTATAATAATGCCCAAGAACCTCAACATAATCGTATCACATAAAACATGAATAAAGGAAACATAACATTTCCACCTTTCAATCACAAGATATCAACACAACACATTGATATAAAAACATTATGAAAACCATTTTCAATACCAAAATAAAAGAAAAGTAAAACATGGTATTTATTTTTTTAAAAAAGGTATGGCTTGTAAAGGAAGCCGAAACTCAAATAATGGTCATGGCGGCGGAGAAGTCATTGTCGCCGCATACGTACGACAAAAACATTCACTTTTGTTGTTTAGTAAAACGATTCGTATAAAAAAGATTCCTTTTGGATAAATGTAAAAGTCAAAGGGGTTTATACACCGTATAAATAAGGTTGTGTATAAAACAAAATATGCCTCAATTACAGGAGATTGAGACGAAGTCCCATACAAAGACAGTATCCTTGGATTAAGGATAAATCAATTACATAATTATGTGTGACAAACGAATACATGAAATATAGGTGGGTATTAAGTGTAATAAAATCCGAGGACATTCACACATAATCATAGAACGACATATTCAAGGAGTACAAGTTTATCCCAAAGAATCAAAATTGGGTTAAGAAGTTCCCTTGCAAAAATTCGACAGCCTAACGGCGTCACTTCAAAATTCAGAAAAAGAGTTGATGAGAGATAAAAAGGGTATCTCATCACTTGGTCATAAAATTTACATCAATAAGGATATATAAGAACATATCCCAACATAATAGTATGTGAATTAAAAGACATAACAATAGAATTATTTTAAAAAGAGGAGGGTGAAAGGTTCCCTCACCGACATGGGTATCTTTCGAGACATGAACCCCGTGAATGAAGGACAATACACCATTGATGTAAATACTCATAAATGAAAGTATATTACGAAATGAGTAAAATAATGGGCAGTACATACACCACTCAAAGGAAATTGTGGCAAATGTAGCATAAATCTCACGGGAATAAAAGTGAGATGAAAAATCCCTTACAAAAACTCGGCAGCCTAACGGTGCCACTTAAGACTTCCAAAATGGATTGATGAGAGGAAATACGGTCTCTCATCACATTAACATAAATTTTACAGAAATAGGAATATAAAAGAACATCCCCCAACATAACAAAGAGGAGCTTAAAAGAAGTGACAGAAAGGAGAGTACTTAAAAAGAAAGAGAGAGGTTGGATCTCTTATGAAAAATTCGGCAGTCTAACGGCGCCACTTAAAAGGAATGACATAATAGAGTGTACTTAAAAAGAAAGATAGGTGTAGTATCCCTTACCTCAAGTCCGACTTGTCTTGTTCATTTCTTTATATTCTTGAATAATAAACATTGGTCAATTTATAATTGCATAAGGACCTAATTTAAAGATTATTATTCAGTTCATATCACATATTTTATTGTTATAATAATTGGTTAATAATATGAGTTCATATCAGCCGTTTTTGTCGATGTTTGGTATATGAGTCAAAAATTGAACTCGTTGGAAAATAATTTTCCATGTAGTTATCGGTACATCATATTCAGAATAGTATTGATGTTTTAAATATCATATATATCCTGTATATATCCATTTTATACTATTCAATTGCATTTGGAGATAAAAATTAAAAGCACCATTCATGGAGACGGTAGGTCGTACGTACGCATGAATGCTACTTTAATTTTTTGTCATATTAATGGAATTAAAACAAAATGAGAAATATATATATATATGTTATAATTCCAGAATGATATCCATAATTTAGATGTAATATATTAAATATATATCCATTATATATATGGACTTATAATACTACATAACATTTTGAGATAAGAAATGAAATGTACCGTTCATGGAGACGGTAAGCCGTACGTACGCATGAACGCTACTTCCATTTCTATTTCATATTTAATGGAATTAAAACATAATGATACATAATAGTATTTAGATTCAAGTATGTTATCATATATAATATCCTTAAATATATCCTTTATATGTACCACATATGGTATTAACGAATCAAATCACTTTGAGGGGGCAGTAGTCCGCACTTCCTTAAATGAAGATATCGCGTTTACCGATAATGGAAAACATAAAGGTATTACATAAATGAAAAATAAAGAAGCTTAAGTAAAACATAAACATATTATATATCATATATAAATATAGTGTCATATTAATGGCCACCTTTTAAGGTGTTAGAAGAATGTTGAACAATCATCGTTTCGTGAGGCAGAAATTTTCCATCCATAGAAACAGTATGTTCTTTAACCATTAGATGAAGGTGTGTGTAAGTGTAGCATGAAACCTTCTTATAACAACATCCTAGTATATTGAAGATACTGTATTTGTTACAAAATAAATGAATAAAAGAGTTTAGGGGGTTGGAGAAGAAAAATAAAACAAAAGGACACAAGTGAAGACATTACCTTAAAATCAGGTAACTCCCTTTGGTTTGAGCTCAAAGGATTCCTTGGGAAGACTTCTGCCCAAAGTGAGGCTTCAAGGAGTTAGATAGGGATGTGGAGAGACAAAATGGGCTGGGTTTGGCCGATCCAAATGCTTTGGATGTGTGGGTAAGGAGGTAGAGGTGGGGGCCTTTTATTAGAGGAGAGGAGGGACACTCTTGAAAAGGTATAAAATGTAACTTTATTTTCAAATGAGTTTCGGATTTTAATAGTCCCACATTGATGTGTTTCTAGGATAAGGTGATAAGGGTTCTAAATCCACCAATCCAATAGGTTTTGGACATGTGTAGGTCTTATATTTTACATTATCTTTCCATTTTATTTAAATCGTTAAATAATGAGGTCATCGCTGCATCATCATGATGTCATAAATAATTTAATTTATTTAATGTCTAAAAATCATAAAAAAATACAATGATGTAGGAACTCTTTTTATCTTTCCAATTAATATTTATAGTCCAAAAGATCATTTATTGAGACAAAGTTACAATTATTTCACTTAGGTGATACATTCTTTGTTACATTTAACATTCTTTAAAAATAAAAAGATAAAAAGTCACTTTCTCACAAATGTTATTCCATGGGGCCCCCAAGTTTGGCACAAGGAATCCCATGGTTGGACATGAGACAACCAGTAGCCTTAGGACACATTTTTTTCTAATTTTTTATTATTATGATATTATCTTATTATCTTTAACTACCCGATTACTCATTAATCAAGATAATTAAAGATAATTACCGTCGTTACTATTCATAATGTCCAAAAACAAAAGAGTCTTAAATACATAATTTGGACCTTTTGATTCCAAATATGTAATCCATTTTACCAAATTACAAACACATAAATTGCAATAATTAATTTTAAAAAAACTTCCAGTTGTCAAAACAAATAGCGGGTGTTTTAGAAACAATATTTATGAAACGTTTGGCACTTGTTTATCCCTAATTTCAAAGTGAAATTAATCCCAATGACCATAATTGAATTACATGGTAAAAATATATTCTAATTAAAATTTAAAAAAATTTATTAAGATAATATAACCATATAATTAAATTATATGAAAAAAAGTTTTGATGTAAAATGCAGTATTTTTCACTATTCATTGAAAAATGAACATTGTCAGAAAAATACCAAAAATTATCCCAAGGTAAATTTCAATGTCCCAATCATAAATAATTTGTTTATTTTGAAAAATAGAGCTTATAAAATTTTCAAAAAGTTTATTTAAAATAGGTTCGCCATTAAAAGGCGGTTAATCGACCTTTTAAAGAATATTGGAATGTTTACGCTTAAAATTGGATTCATTCGAATTTTTAATCCTATAAGATTTATTTTAAGGATTAAAAATATTTGACAAACACATATAATCATTTTTAGTTAGTTCTGTTCATTCCCGCCATTATAACGGCTAGGCGTTAACTACCATTTAAAATAATATTATTAGAGTGCAACGTAAGATTCCCAAGAAACTCGTTGTTGCGTGTTGGGTACGCCATCGAGCCTAGAATCCCCTTTAAAGTAATATTAATATTTTATTCACAAATATGTATAAATATAAAAATTTCATATTCTTTATTTACCTGGGGTGTTACATCCTTCCCCCCTTTTGGGAATTGCGTCCTCGCAATTATAAAATTGAGCTTGGAAACATCCTTGAAAGTCCCACATCGGAACAAGAGTCGGTAAACCAATCAATTTAAAAATAATGAAAGATAAGTACAAAGGTCACCCGAGTTAAACCATACTAGGATTCCAAGTATGAAAATATGGACATGGAGGAAAAACCTAGGGTCATGTTCTGATGGAGAGTGATAGTATACATGTCTAGGAGAAAGTTAACCATAAGAAAATCACAAACTTTTGATGGGTTAGACGGTATTTGATTCCCCAGTAGGAAAAGTTAACAGACAACATTTTTGTTTTACGTTACTCTTCATTGAGGAATTTATTTTTGATCTTAAGGAAACAAACTTACTTGTCATGTTGACTTTCAACTTTTACTATATTTCTTACACAAACCCATATATTCCCCAAAAGATGAGTATTTAGGAAGAATTGTTAACATTAAGAGTACTAAAATCAACTTCTAGAGGATCACCTAATCCACAAAAGAGAACTATATACTTCCCATGTATTTTGACTTTAACCAAAACCAAAACCAAAAAGGATAGTACAAGATCAGATAATCCAGAAAAGGATAACCCTTTATAAAAAAAATCTATTCTTAATCTCCAAAATTTGTCCAACAAAACCCAAAGTTCAACAAGGACCATTCGATAAACAATTTGTCCATAAAATTCTTCAATGAAAACAAACTAAGATTGAAACCCAAATATTTTAAGGATTTAGTCACATAGTCTTCCAAGTTAAATCGTAACATTTATCTCCAAATAACATCAGTTGCTATTAATGTCTCGTATTGAAAAGTAATTAACCTAATCACATATCCTCGATGATAGGTTAATAAATTTCCATAGGATACCCAAAATCAACTTACTCTTAATTCATAAAATCATTTAACTAAAAGAATCATTCAAACTAAACAGGGACTTCACGTAGTCCAGTGGTAGGCGATAAATACCAGTCACGCTTTGGTTGTGGGTTCGATTCCCGCAGCTTTTTCCGATGTGATGGGTTGTCACAAGGTCTGCGTGTTGTCCTTTTTCCAAAACTATATAATTCTTAAAAAATTCCCCAAAACGAGATAAAATCTTCAAAAATGATCATAACATATTTAACCTCAAGTTTATCTCTTGCCTTTCATTTTCCATCATAACATATAATAACCCATAATTACCTCAAAAGTAAGGATCATATAAACTCTAATGGTTACCTTTATAATTATTACCAGAACTTCCACATCGATTGTTCATCTCGTACATGATGCATTACAGATCATACCAAGGTTCATGTGGTTGATCATGACTCCTTGATAGTTGGTTTAGAATAACCACGAGTTTCCTCATTGAATCCCCCATTTTTATCTAGTATCTTAATTAGAGAACTACCACAGTTTCCTTCAAACCTGTTGTCTCTTTGGTGCCTGCTAGATCCACCCATTCACTAAAAACAGAAATGTCAGTGAGAGTATATCAACAAAACCATCATGTACTAATGAGGAAGAAAACCACTAATATATACTTACTCATTCACTTTATCTAAAAACTATGACTCTTTCTAAAATCCTAACCAATATGGTAATGTCACTTATGCTTAAAGAATACCCTAACCTCTAAAGTTATCAAAACCGACCTTTGATACCAACTATAAGACCCCAGCCTCAAACCTTACTTAATCTTGAGTTATTACAAGATTACACATTTAGGATCTTTTCAGATTTAGTGTTTTAGAGAATTAGATCATAAAAATTTCATTACATTCCACATTCAAACAAAGTGGTTACATAAAAGATAGTAGTCATTTTTCCCCATCAACAGAAACATTTTTAAAAATAAAGCATGGATTCTTTCTTGACACTTCCTAGACTCTATCATCATATCATGTACCTTTCCCTTGACCTGTGAAAAACATTTAAAAAAAACTTGGGATGAGCATAAAAAGATCAGTAAGGGTTATAAAAATATGTAAAGGAAACATGAGTTCATATATACACAAGAATGAAATCATACTTTATCCATAAAACATAGGCACATTAACATACCTCATCAAATCATGAATAAATCCTAGAAATCATAAGACATAATGGTAACTTGAGGCATTCATAACATTCTTACGTAGGGAGTAACCCTCTTGGTTATGTTTGGAATACCCATCACAGTATATTCCCTAAATCTATTCAGATAAACCTTAACTCCTTCGCATTACCCAATGCATTGGAGAGCTACATCGGGCTCACCCTCCCTTAGTTTATCATGGAACCACCCGTCTTCATAATAATGCCCAAGAACCTCAATATAATCATATCACATAAAACATGCATAAAGGAAACATAACATTTCCACCTTTCAATCACAATATATCAATACAACACATTGATATAAAAACATTATGAAAACCATTTTCAATACCAAAATAAAATAAAAGTAAAACATGGTATTTTTTTAAAAAAGGAATGGCTTGTAGAAGAAGCCGAAACTCAAATAATTGTCACGGTGGCGGAGAAGTTGTTGTCACCGCATACGTACGACAAAAACATTCCCTTTTGTCGTTTAGTAAAACGCTTCGTATAAAAAAGATTATTTTTGGATAAATGTAAAATTCAAAGGGGTTTATACACCGTATAAATAAGGTTGTGTATAAGACAAAATATGCCTCAATGAAAGGAGATTGGGACGAAGTCCCATACAAAGACGGTATCCTTGGATTAAGGATAACTCAATTACATAATTATGTGTGAAAAACGAATACACGAAATATAAGTGGGTATTAAGTTTAATAAAATCAGAGGACATTCACACATAATCATAGAACGACATATTCAAGGAGTACGAGTTTATCCCAACGAATCAAAATTGGGTTAAGAAGTTCCCTTGCAAAAATTCTACAGCCTAACGGCGTCACTTCAAAATTCAGAAAAAGAGTTGATGAGAGATAAAAAGGGTATCTAATCACTTGGTCATAAAATTTACATCAATAATGATATATAAGAACATATCCCAACATAATAGTATGTGAATTAAAAGACATAACAAAAGAAGTCTTTTAAAAAGAGGAGGGTTAAAGGTTCCCTCACCGACATGGGTATCTTTCGAGACATGCACCCTATGAAAGAAGGACAATAAAAAATTGATGTAAATACTCATAAATGAAAGTATATTACACAATGAGTAAAATAATGGGCAGTACATACACCACTCAGAGGAAGTTGTGGAAAATGTAGCATAAATCTCACGGGAATAAAAGTGAGATGAAAAATCCCTTACGAAAACTTGGCAGCCTAACGACGCCACTTAAGACTTCCAAAATGGATTGATGAGAGGAAATAGGGTCTCTCATCATATTAACATAATGTTTAAAGAAAGAGTAATATAAAAGAACATCCCCCAACATAAAAAATAGGAGATTAAAAGAAGTGACATAAAGGGGAGTACTTAAAAAGAAATAGAGAGGTTGGATCTCTTACAAAAAATTCGGCAGCCTAACGACGCCACTCAAAACTTCCAAAATGGAGTAATGAGAGAGAATAGGGCCTCTCATAATATGAACATAAAAATTACAGTAATATTAATATAAAAGAATATCCCAATAACCAGAAAGATGAGCTTTAAAAGGAATTACATAAAAGAGTGTACTTAAAAAGAAAGAGAGGTGTAGGATCCCTTACCTCAAGTCCGACTTGTCTTGTTCGTTTCATTATATTCATGAATAATAAACTTTGGTCATTTTATAATTGCCTAAGGACCTAATTTAAAGATTATTATTCAGTTCATATCACATGTTTTAATGTTATAATAATTTGTTAATAATATGAGTTCATATTAGATGTTTTTGTCGATGTTTGGTACATGAGTCAAAAATTGAACTCGTTGGAAAATAATTTTCCATATAGTTATAGGTACATCATATCCAGAATAGTATTTATGTTTTAAATATCATATATATCCAGTATATATCCATTTTATACTATTCCATTGCATTTGGAGATAAAAATTAAAAGCACCGTTCATGGAGATGGTAGGCCGTACGTACGCATGAACGCTACTTTCATTTTTTGTCATATTAATGGAATTAAAACAAAATGAGATATATATATATATATGTTATAATTCCAGAATTATATACATAATTTATATATAATATATTACATATATATCCATTATATATATGTACTTATAATAGTACATAACATTTTGAGATATGAAATGAAATGTACCGTTCATGGAGATGGTAAGCCGTACGTACGCATGAACGCTACTTCCATTTCTATTTCATATTTAATGGAATTAAAACATAATGATAAATAATATTATTTAAATTCCAGTATGTTATCATATATAATATCATTAAATTTATCTTTTATACGTACCACATATGGTATTAATGAATCAAATCACTTTGAGGGGCGGTAGTCCGCACTTCCTTAAATGAAGATATCACGTTTACCCATAATGGAAACCATAAAGGTAAGACACAAATGAAAAATACATAATCTTAAGTAAAACATAAACATATTATATATCATATATAAATATAGTTTCATCTTAATGGCCACCTTTTAAGGTGTTAGAAGAATGTTGAACAATCATCGTTTCATGAGTCAGAAATTCACCATCCACAGAAACCGTATGTTCTTTAACCATTAAATGCAGGTGTGTGTAAGTGTAGCATGAAAACTTCTTATAAAAACATCCTAGTATATTTAAGATACTGTATTTGTTACAAAATAAATTAATAAAAAGAGTTTAGGGGGTTGGAGAAGCAAAATAAAACAAAAGGACACAAGTGAAGACATTACCTTAAAATCGGGTAACTCCCTTTGGTTTGAGCTCAAAGGCTTCCTTGGGAAGACTTCTACCCAAAGTGAGGCTTCAAGGAGTTATAAAGTGATTTGGAGAGACAAAATGGGTAGGGGTTGGCCGAGCCAAAGGGTTTGGAAGTGTGGGTAGGGAGGTAGAGGTGGGGGCCTTTTATAAGAGGAGAGGATGGGCACTCTTGGAAAGGTATAAAATGTAACATTATTTTCAAATGATTTTACGATTTTAATGGTCCCACATTGTTGTGTTTCTAGGAGAAGGTGATAAGGGTTCGAAATCCACCCATACCATAGGTTTTGGACTTGTGTAGGTCTTATATTTTACATTATATTTCCATTTTATTTAAATCGTTAAATAATGTGGTCATCGCTGCATCATCATGATGTCCTAAATAATTTAATTTATTTAATGTCTAAAAATTATAAAAAAAATACTATAATGTATTAAATCGTTTTAGCTTTCCAATGAATATTTATAGTCCAAAAGATCATTTATGTAGACAAAGTTAAAAATATTTTACATAGGTGATACATTCTTTGTTACATTTAACATTCTTTAAAAATAAAAAGATAAAAAGTCACTTTCTCACAAAAGGGATTTAATGGGGCCCCCATGTTTGGCACAAGGAATACCATGGTCGGAAAGGAGACAAACAGTAGCCTTATGACACATTTTGTGGTCATTTTCGTATTATTATGATATTATCTTATTATCTTTAACTACCCGATTACTCATTAATCAAGATAATTAAAGATAATTACCGTCGTTACTATTCATAATGTCCAAAAACAAAAGAGTATTAATTACATAATTTGTACCTTATTATTAGAAATATGTAATACATTTTACCAAATTACAAACACATAAATTGCAATAATTAATTTAAAAAAAAACTTCCCATTGTCAAAACAAATAGCGGGTTTTTTAGAAACAATATTTATGAAAAGTTTGGCACTTGTTTATGCCTAATTCCAAAGTGAAATTAATCCCAATGACCATCATTGAATTACATGGTAAAAATATATTCTAATTAAAATTTAAAAAAAATTAAAAAGATAATATAACCATATAATTAAATTATATGAAAAAACAGTTTTGATGTAAAATGCATTATTTTTCACTATTCATTGAAAAATGAACATTGTCAGAAAAATATCAAAAATTAACCCAAGGTAAATTTAAATGTCCCAATAATAAATAATATTTTTATTTTAAAAAATAGAGCTTATAGAATTGTCAAAATGTGGATTTAAAATAGGTTCTCCATTAAAAGGCGGTTAATCGACCTTTTAAAGAATATTTGAATGTTTACGCCTAAAATTAGATTCATTCTCATTTTTAATCCTATAACATTTATTGTAAGGAGTAAAAATATTTGACAAACATATATAATCATTTTTTAGTTAGTTCTGTTCATTCCCGCCATTACAATGGCTAGGCGTTAACTACCATTTAAAATAATATTATTAGAGTGCAACGTAAGATTCCAAAGAAGCTCGTTGTTGCGTGTTGGGTACGCCATCGAGCATAGCATCCCCTTTAAAGTAATATTAATATTTTATTCACAAATATGGATAAATATAAAAATTTCATATTCTTTATTTACCTGGGGTGTTACAAAAGAGGCGCTCAAATTATATCTAGGTGATGGTCACCTCATAATGTGTCTGGATTGTCAAGCTCCACCATCTCCCCACTGAGCCCTGAAAAAGTCTCGCGGCTAAGATCTCCATATGATCCACAGTCAATAAGTTTTACTTATTGAGATGAATTAATAAGGACATGAGAAAATACTCAAAATATTATATGATGCATAAAACCAGTGGTTTCATCTATAGAGTTAAAAAGCAGAATTCAGGGTCCTGGTGTATGGATACATCATCAGCCACACCAAAACTGGACTCTCCAATCCTGAACGTTTAACTCGACACATTCAAAACTATTTCATCAAAATAAAACCTTGGACTCTCGGTCTTTAAGGTATAACTGACCACCTCTGATACCAATTTTTCTTGACCTGTCCCCCAGGGCCCATGCCGTGACTACCCCAAACCGGCCTCCCAAAGGCCAGAGGCTAGAGACATGTTCCAAAGGATTTATCCAATAAGTGTGTTGAATTTTCTGAGTACTTCTACACATGCACACTCACAACCCCATCCCGAAATGCTGTAAAGGAAAACATTCATTCGACTAAGACAACCACTGAATGTAGAAGTACAAGATGAAAGTAAAATCAACTTGAATAGAAACCCAAAAAATACTATCTATAAAGAAGGGAGAATAAGGTCTCTAATAATACGACTGTGGAAAACCCTACCTGAAGGGTCAGTGTAGAGTAGCTACCAAAAGTTGTAGGAGTACGCCTAGCTTGTCTGATCTCACTGGGCACTGCATTGTCCTGGACCACCAAGGTCTCTATCAATGCAGCAATTGTTTTCATAAGACCTGACATGTGTGGGTGAAGACCGTGTAGGAGTGAGTAAAACAATACTTAGTAGGGAACCCAAAAAACAAAGAAAGACCAAAAATGAAAAGTACACACTAATAATTTTTTAGATCACACAGGTATAACCGAAAGTATAGAAAGAAATATTATTATTTATAAATATGAACATATTTTACTATTGAAGGACTCATCCCTGATGATTCAGTGAGGTCTGTCGGGCCGCCCGATTAGAAGACACTTGATTCTGAGGCCCGGTGAGCCCAGAATAAGTGTCTGAACTTTTCTTTTTTAAGTTTATTTAAAATAGTTCATGATCATTGTTTTTAAAAAATTTAAATGGGAACCGAAATTAAAAATATAAGGGCACATTTTCATCCAGAATGACTACATTATATAATAAATGACTTAATATTGACTGGTGCGGGTCGAGGGAAAATTTTTTCTTTTTTAATTTTTATGAAACATAAAATAATAAAATTTTTCCTAAGGAAAATAAAATAAACCTTAAGGTTTATATTATTTGTAATTCCAATTTTATTACAATGTAACGATGCTAGAACCTGAGCATAACCGAAATGTTGTATCATAAATGAAACAACATAATGATGTTGTAATGCACTGTAACAGAAATGATGAAACATGTTTTCCCCATTTATTGGGTTAATCAAATAAGGAATCATGGCCACAATTGATTTTTTTTTTCTGAATATGGATTTTTGGCATTGGAAAGCAATGATTAACAAATCCCCTATGACAATGAACAATTTCTTCTTCCCTTCCGAATCTATCAATGAATATCCAATGATAATGATAAACTGAAGATTAAGGTTCAACAAACGATGGTGTGTGACACCATTCTCTGTCTCCAATTGATCAAGTTTTCTAAGTAACAATTTCTTTTCTAAGTGTTTTTCCTTTCCCCGTTCTTCCTTTACAAAAGACGAATACCGATCAAATCACTAAAATGTTTATCATTAGATTGATCATTATTGTGGGTTTGGGAATTATTTTATGGGGATTAAAGAAATAGGGGATATGAATTAATATTTTTTCTACGTATTCACTTTTTCTAACGTGATGAAAATAGCCAAACGAATAAGGGAAACATTTGTGGCTTTTGGTGTTCCTTGCGACCGAAACTTCGGACCGATGGTAAGATGATTTTGGTCCCATGACAAGAGAGGTGGTGACCCGAGGACTCTAGAACAACCTATGGATTTAATAAAGTACTTTCAAAGCAGGTCCAGTAGACCCATGAAGGACCCTATGGTGCGCTGCGGCGGATAAGGGCCACCGAAATCGGCCGACGACAGTGCGGTGATGCAGCTGCCGCACCACGTCACATGGATGGAGGCCATAGTCTAGTTAGACTGTGGCAGTGACCCATGATAACTACTGTGGTTGGGATGCTATTCCTGTCATGTCCTGGGCGGATCAGACCCGCCCACTCAGAGGGTCAGGTCTATCGGGCTAGGCCGAATCTGGGTTGGGTCGGTCGGTCCGATCGGGTTGGATCAGACCTGATCCCAAACAGCCCAATTTTAGTAAAAAAGACATAACATGCAAATGTTACATCTAATTGGAAATCCGTTTGTGGCTTGGGGACCTTCCCTATAAGGAGTCCATTTTGAAAAAAATCCAGGTGAGCTACATGTAGGTTGAGTTATGACCGATGGCTGGAAGAGTTAATTCTAACAGAATCAAGTATGCTACGAGTGGAAATCCTTGGGCTGGTTGTGATGAGAAGGAAGTGATGAGTGGACCTTAGTGGACTAATATCTGATTAGAAATTAGTGAACTGACAGACGATAAGAACAAACTGGTTCGACACCCGAGCATATCTTAGTCGAAAGGTAGCCGAGCGGACCTTAGCGACCCGATAGATGAGCGGAACTCAGGGGCATGGAAGATGAGCAGACCTCTGTGGTCCAATAGCTAAGTGGACCTCAGTGGCCAGGAAGACTAGTGGACAATAGTGGCTGGTTAGCTGAGTGGATCTTAGTGGCCCGACAGATGAGTTGAACTCAGTGTCCCAACATACCTCAGTGACTCATCGGGGATGAGTCCCTCAACAATACAAGATGTTCATCTTTAGGACTGATAATATTGCTTTCTAAACAATAGGTTAGACCTATCTGTGATGACAAATTAATAGAGTGTACTTTTCCTTTGTGGTATTTCTTTGTGGTTTGGGGTCCCTACTGAGTATTGTGTTACTCAACCCTGCACAAGCTTCACCTACACATGTCGTGTCTTGTACAGACAACCAATGCTTTGACAGAGACCTTTGTGGTCCAGGACTAGGTGATGCCCAGTGAGACTAGACATGAATGGCGTACTCCTATGACTTTCAGGTGCTACTCTACACCTACTCTTCTGGTAGGGTTTTCTGCGAACGGATTATCAGAGACCATATACTCCCTTGTTTATAGCTTGTCTTTTTTTTTTGGTTTGTATTCTAGCCCATTTTACATACATATTGTACTTATATATTCAGTGATTGTCTTAGTGGCATGCATATTTTCCTTTTTACCATTTCAAGATGGGGATGTGAGTGTGCGTGTGTACATGTACTCATCAAATGCCTCTCATTTGAAGGATAAAGCCTTATATGATAGTTTCCAACCCCTGGCCTTTGGGAGGCGGGTTTGGGGTAGTCACGACATGGGCCCCAAGGGATGGTTCCTAACATAAAATTACCTATATATGAATTATATGTTTTTGTCTTCTTAAAGTACTATTAAAAGGGTCCGTAAGAAGGGATTGAAAGGAAGTCTTCTGAAGAAGAGGTAATCATCATTACCAAATCTTATATGTTTATTTCTTCTTCTATTTCCTCTAAATATATTGTAACCATACTAAAATAATAAATCCAGTATCATAAATATACTAATATGTTATTATAATTATGTTATATCCATTTTCCACCTCTTTTACATCATACGTAATGCGAAAACATTTCTCATGAAAATGTATGAATTACCCTCTCCACATAGAAGTGTAATTTTCCCCAAAATTTTACTTGTATGGTTAGAAAAATGTAAAGAATTATTATTTAGGATATTTATTAAATAATTATGGTTATTTAAATATAATATATCATTTACATTCTTACATTTCCATCTATTATAAAATAATAACGTCGCTCATGCGTACATATGGACTACCACCTCCACAAAGTGATGTGATTTTTTTTTCATTTATCATTTACATGGATTGTAATAATAAAATATTAAATGAATATTTATGATATATATGATATTATAATTATTCTAAAAAGTTAAATTAAAAATTATACTTTTTTTTCAATCCTCCAAAAAATGAAAACAATGTTCATACAAATGTACAACCCACCATATCCATGAACGATGCAATTCATCTTTTTTATATCATCCTTTCGTGGATAATTTTAAATATGTATATAATTAAAATATATTAAATTTATATAATGAATATAATTCTGGATAATATGTAACCATGATAAAAATATAAGGACCGAAACAACTAAACCTAAATGCCCATGAAAAAAGAAGTTTACACCCAGAAACAATGATTTCGAAGGAATTATTAATAATTGGGTGTTGAAATGTTATAAGTGGATCATATATGATATTATAAATATAAATATGGTTCTTTTATAAATTAATAAAAAATTTAAAACCTTTATACAGGAGTATAAATTATGTTGAGCAATGTGGAAGCATGAGGTAAGGGGTTTCTAAACTCAATTTCCTTTAACTAAGTTATATAACTCATTCATTAGTTCTATTATTTCAAGATTATATATTAAATAAATTTTTATTGTATAATGTTTTATTTAAAATTATATTTTATGTATTTACAATTTTTACACAAAATATCTTCATTGACTAATTCCCATTTTAATGATATGATATTTGCAAGAGATTTCATTTCAATTTCCACTATATTGATACATATTTGATATTATGAACATATTTCATTTATATGGTTTATATTCTTCCCAATTTAGGTATTTATTATGAATTTAAATTTATTAATTATTATGAAAGTTTCAATTCATGTATAAAATTTCATGGGGTTACAATCTAAATGCTATCAAAGAGGTAATAATTTATTTTCCAATCATAATTTTCTAGGATTTCTTATATTTTTTGTTTAAGGAATATTATAATATATCATTCATAAACATCATCTATTTTATTATCAAATAGATATTTAAAAAGTTCCATGTTTTATTCTAACTTTTCCTCTCTCTTTCATTTGAATAACGAAAAGAGATGTTTAAAAGAAAAGATGATCTTATTTCTATTTTGACCAGGTATATTTTTCTTCCATGTTTATATATTTTCAAAAATGTTTTAAATAGTTCATTTTTATTTAATTTAATTAATTATTAAAAAAAATTTATGTTATCCTCTACTTTTTAGGGGTTTTGAATATAATTTTTATTAAAGGTATATTTTTTACTTTCATTACAAAAAAATCAAAAGGAATATCTCTTTTTAACATATAAAATGTTAACAAGATTTCTCTATGGAATAAACATTTTATGATATTTAGATTCTTCTATAAGTATTAAATGGTTTTAAAAATTAAAATCTTAAATGTAAAACTATTTTAACATTTCAATTTCATTTTTATTTATTCTCCAAAATACATGAATTTATTAAATAACATATATTTTTTATAAGTTGATAGTCATATTTTATCTCTTATTAATTTTATGGTCATTCAATTACCATTGAAACATTCACTTTCTTATGATTATATTTTATTAGACATAACATTTCTTTTAAATATATATATATTTTAATAATGTATATGCTTATTTTATAAACCATATAACATTTATATATATGATTTTTTATTAAGAAAGTTATTTTATTGACTAGGAAAAATATTGGTATTTTGTATTCATTAGTCAATATAAATATTTATTGATAATAAATACTATCTATTAATTAAATTTATCATTTAATATATGAGGGATGCATGGAATTATCATGTGATGGGTGAGTCCTGTTATAGACTCTAAATTCTTTGGTAAATCTCACGAGACAAACTAGATTGGTTAACTGGCTGAGGCCATACCTATTTATTTAAGATATCTTTGCATGGGGCGTCGAAAATTAGTCTAAGATATATGAAATTAAGGATTCATAATTATGAAATCAATATTTATTCCCATATAATTATATTAACAGATATGATATCCAAGGATAATATTTATTCTCACGTGATTATTTATATGAAATTATTTGATTATTATTTATTCATTCCATTTTATCATTCATTCTCAATTTATTGATTAAATAGAATGAATTTTTAGTTTTTTAGAGTTCTATATTGATTATACTGTATTAACTTATGATACCTTCCTTTGTACTTAAACTTTACTGAGTATATGAGAACACCCTTATTTTATTTCATTTTCAAAGGATATGTTGAAGGAATTTTCTAAAGAGGTATAAGATGAAAAATATTTAATTTCACTATTTTTTTATATTTTATTACAAATATAAAATTATATTTAAGAATGTATCTAGTTTACCAAGACTACTAAACAATTTGGACATTTGAGATGTGATCACCGGTATTTAGTGGCAATGTAATAAATTAGACACTAAATCTGGGCTTTTAAGGTTAGATTATTTACACACCTCATCTAGTATCCCCACATGAAATTATCTATAATCACATATCATATAGTTATCATGCAATAACTGAATTCATATCCCATCCAACCCAATATGCAGGCATGAGGGAGGGCTAGCTAAGTAGATTATTCACTTTCCATGCACAAACTAAATGTTTGGTACAACTGAGAAAAACCACTATCAAGGTGTTAAATGTTTCATAGAGAAAAATTATACTAAATTCATCAAAATGAAACACCAAAACCTAAAAAACCATTTTCGAAGGTGGTGCAACAATCGTACCTACCATGAATTTACAAGAGTTAGTTTTTTAGAACCAAACAACATTGTACATTTGATGACCATAATATTAATAAATATCTTATTACATAATGATAGTTCTTATGTATAACATTAATGTGAAATTTTACTTTTAGTATTTATTACATTAAAATGATATAGCTATAACAAACTGCATCATTATGAGTTGTGAACTTTAATTAGAATTTAAATTTGTGATCTCATAGTTGGGGGATTATCGTAAATTGGGACTCAGATCAGGATTTTGAGAGTTATAAAATTAAATGGAGTGATTTTTTGGAAATGTATTGCAAACCTAGATGTGTTTCAATTTCTTGGGTGAAGTCAAAGTGGGGTCAGAAGGACCCTACCGTAGAATTCTGCTGTAGAAAACAAACCACACTATAGTTGGCGCTATTATAGTGTTGAGTGTAACAAGAGTTTGTTTTTGAGGGGAGGAAGAGGACCATGCCGAAATATATGTTTTATACCATAGAGGGTTCCCATGAAGCTTGGAGTCGAGTTCTTTAGTGTGGAATCTTGTGATATGGAGGAGGGAGTTTCACCATGGAGGTACTTACAAGAGAAACAACATGTTTTAGTAGAATGGATATGTCATGGAGGGTTCTAGAAGGTAGGGATTTGGGTACTAATATGATAAGGCTATGCCATAGAGTTATGGATATTCCATGGGGGTCCTCATGTTCCAGGACCATCCAGTTTCATACATAGTTTGGCTACATAATGGATCCCTATGCTACAAAAATTCCAAGGGTGGTCCTTTGCACCACAACTAGAAAGGGGTTTCACCACAAGGAAATCTCAAAGAGAGAATTTGAGTTATAGTCTCTATAGCCGTGAAACAAAGGACCTTATAACCTATTTTTTTAATAGGGATAGATTAGTAATTTACCAGTCGTTCCCTTAAAATTTAGGTGAAGGAGGGGTTGAGAAGAATTGTATTTCAGCAAGTTTCATCCCCTCTGGTACCTCCTTTGACCCCATTTAAAGGGATGTTATTTGGATGATTCGGTAGTGGTTTAATATACAATATTCCAAAACTTCCATTATTATTAATTTTATAGTAGCGTATCCTTTCATTTGGTGTGATTTGGGCTAGAGGGTTTTGGTGATTATTTCACCGGATCAAGGCTAAATCTTCTCAATTTAAGGAGGGTTGTTCTCTTTATGTCTATAAAATTTTCCTAAAAGATGAATGGATGAGGTTCCATGTGATTTAAATAATGAAAAGATGCTTGATGAGTTTTCCAATGATTATACCTCATTATATTAACTTGAATCATTAATTATAAATTTTTATAGTTAATTTTTATGATTTTGTGGCTTGAGTGAGGATATTGGTTGGTGGTATGAGTTTGGATGAGTCATGGATGGGCTTGACCAAGGATGCACAGAGCTTAGTGAGTATGGTAACTCATATGTGGAGATAGTGGGCCCCTAAAAATGTTCCTGTAGTTTATGAATTGTGTTTATGTGCATGTAATATATGGTCTCTCCACCTAAGAGTGATTGAACCTATGTTTAAAAATATAAGGAATTATTTTATTTAACTCCCTTGAAATGAGAAAAGAGATATGGGCTATGATGGACCCTTAGTACTATATGTCGTAGTTGGTGTTTTATAACCAACTGTTTGTATTTTGATTATATGTATATCTGGATATTTTGATATTAATAAAATATCTTATTAAATATTATTCATGGATTTAATGTAATAATATCCAAGATTATCTATCTCATTAATAAGGCCATAATAGTTCCCTGTTATTATGAGAATCTTAAAATTCCACTATGATATTATTAAATATAGATTCATAGTTGGATACAATTATATAATGGGACACATAGTATATTGACCATTAGGTGTGTTTAATCGTAAAAAGATGAGACTTATCCTCATAAAATTTACACCTTATAATCTCTAATATGGTAGATTATGAGCATATATCGACAAGTAGGAATTCTACATGTTTATGTGTCATCAGATATTCATATCTATCATAATTTTTAATGGTCCTTATATTTTATGATTATCATTAATACATGTCATGAATTTAACACTTATATTTACTGACCAAAATCACAATATCATATGTTCGTGGGATGTAGGGAATGTTTAGTGGGTCACAAATGACATGTTATTAATGGATAATTAAAGGATGGATTTTTCCATACCAAATTTTTGGAATTTGATATCTTGGCCCTTTGATGGAAATGAAACCATCACATTACATTGTAATAATTAATATGAGGTTATATTACATTGTAATAATTAAAATGTGGTTATTGTCTTTGAAATATTAAATTATTTCTCTTTATTTAAATGTCCCATTACAAGATTGTAATCTTAGAATTTAGTCAATCCTACATAGTACCATTGAGAAAGAAGCCTGTAGTGTTACACACTAATTGTTTCCATTGAACTCCACAAAATTATATTTGAATTAAATTATTAGAGTTAATATTATTATCAATATAAGGGAATAATTTTATTTATATTTTATCATACAAAAAATATTAAAAAATATTTATTGTCTAGAATGTGAATAAAATATATATTTTATTTATTTAATATTAAATAAATATTTATTAACCTGAATGTGAATAGAATATACATTTATGAATAAATATTTGATAAATATTTACTTCGGTATTCAATAAATTTCGAGGAGGATGAACTGACCAGGATCCTGTCCGGTGAAAAATATTAATTTTTAAGATGGTAAAATAATATTTATTATGGCATGAGTTATCACACACCATAAAATAATAATAACATTATTATCATATAGAATGGTGTAAAAAATGATGTATTATATTATTTAAGGGTGGACACACAATTAAATAATATTTAGCCTAAACCCTGACTCTATAAATAGATGTTTATGTATATTGTGTAGGGTTAATTTATAATTGGAGAATTATTGAACATAGTGGAATTCTCTCTTGATTATACCTTCTCTCATATTCTCAAGAATGATAATAACTCCTTCATAATCAAAGGATGTTGATGTGATCATGAAAAATAACACAAGATTATCGATCTACTGTGCTAGCACCCAAATACCAATCAGTGTCATTCAAAGATCAAAGGAGCATGCATGGATGACTACTAGAGGGACTCTACACATGGATCCTACAAACACAATGATAGTAATCCAAAAATGGGTTTTTAGATGATGAATAACATCCTCTCTAAAGAAAGCTTATAAGATAAGGTAATAATTATTAAATTCATATTTAAATAAATTATAAATTTAACATGAAAAGGATTCTCTCTATGAGTTTTGAGATTTTCTATGTCAATATTTGGTGGAAAAATTTCTTTGGTTATTAAATTTACATATTACACACTTGGAGAATGTTCTTAGAATCTGACACTAGGTACTTCTGATAAATCTATAACCTTTAAGTGGTTTTGGGGTGGTTATGTTTTAAATTTTTAACTATTTATTTCACTATTGATTGATTTTCACAATAGTGGTTAGATCTTTCATTTATAAATTATTATATATTTAATTTGATGCTTAATTAATATGATTTATATATTTTAATTAATTTATTCAAGATTCATATTTTCTTAAATTATTATAAACATATGAATAATAATTGGAGATTCCATCAGGAAGTGACAAAACATTTGATCGGTGGGGCTGGGTTACATGATGTTTAGCCAGAGTACACATTTCGTACCCAAGTGTACTGCATGTGCACTATCACATGATACATGAAATCATGATAATTTATTACACACAATGAATTTATTACACACCACGTATAGAATGAGACAACATGTAGAATGAATTTTCAAATTACATGGTGCGTAGCTGGCGTACACATCATTTATTCTACATGATTCAACAGTGAAATTAGCGATAACTGTGTGGTTAAATATACAGTTTTTAACCATATGATACCCATTAACTGGGTAATTAATGAAACACACAATTTGAATCCATTATACAAAATATGAATTTCATTAATTCCAATGTCCAAAATACACTTTGATTCATTTGGTGGATTATGCAGACACATGGATAGAGAAACACATGGAGTGAATCTAGGGTTCACCCCATGTGGTCTCGCATATAAAGAACATGTTGAGTCCTTAAATGGGTCACACAAAAAAATAACAATTTTTATACATGGTGTGTACCTGGTTAGTATATATCATTTATTCTGACTGAGGTACATTTTGATTCCCCATAAATTTATTTTAGATCCATGAAAATACATGAACATGATTTGTAGGTCATAAGTACACACCATGTAGTCTAAAAAAACAAAAAATTAAATTAAAATAATTAATTGCAACATTAAAATCTTGGTACTTTTTTGGAACAATATGTTTTTTTACTATTTAATAATGTTTGTGAATAATTAATAGATGCTTAGTTAATTTTTTTGTAATTATATATGATTATTATTCATGATATTTATTTTCCATGAATTCATTTATGATTTGTATCTCTTGGAGAAATCATATGGAAATTAATACAAAATGGAATTTATTAATTAATTAATTAATATAATGATGTTTATCATAATAACAATGAAAAATAAAAATTAATTTTAACCAGTGTACTTTTTGCTTATAGGTTGCATGTGTATGACTATTCACGGGCTTAACTAATACTTTTATATGTGTTGGTTTTATTTTATATAATTTATTGCATGGTATTGTGACTATTAATTGTTATATTAAAAATTATAGCCTATGATTCATCCCTGCCTATTTTATTATGTAGTGCCTGTGTGTCCAAGATGATTTATGTAATTCCCCTTAACCAATCCTTTGGTTTTCCTCACCTATGTGTGAGTTATAAATGCATGTAATAAAAGGACTATCCCAAGGTGCATGGAAGTTGTTCAATATGGAATTGAGATGATGTTAACCTAGGTGATAAATTGGTGGACATGTTGAATACTATAATTGTTTCCAATACTGGCATAATAAGTTTTCCCCTAGGTCCCATGTTGATATATTGTCTGGTCAGTAAATCAGAAATTAAATAATATCATGATTAGGTCATTTATTTAGTTATTCGTTTATGACTCATGCATTATGTATTTTATGGTTTTAACCCTACGATCACATAAATAAATGGACTAATATGAAAATATGAAATTTCAATAAATGGATTATACACAAATGTTTTATAAAAAACATGGTTAATCACTTAAATAAAATCCACAAAATATTAACAAGATATATAAAGGATAAAACAATAAATATTTATACATAATATATTAAAATCCCTCAACGTAATATTAATTCAGAACTAATCCTTCCATTACTTGAGTAAAAATGAAATATATGGAAATAAGTGTTTGACCAACACTCATTGGGATAATTAGTTTTAACATAGAGTTTTTTTGAAATTTTTGGATTTACTTAACCAATATATTTAAAGATAAGTCACCCTAGAAAGAATTTATGTAATTTGGAGGCAAGTGTCGATGCAATCTGAGTAAGGGTTTATAGATTAGGGATTCCAATAATTGGATAAAGGACCCAAAATCCCATAGTTGGGAAAGTTATACCTACCTAAATATCATAATGTAATTGAACAAGCCCTCACATGGGTTCTGTGAAGAATTATATGGATCCTTTCCACTAAAATGTCTAAGAAACTAGGAATTCCAAGTCAAATGGTGAGGGTTATTGGGACTTGATAAAATAAAATGAGACTTAATGAAATTTAATTCTTTATGTATCACATAAATTATTTTCAAGAAAAATACTAATAAAATGACCTTTTAATAATTATAGAATCAACAAATGTTCATTATATAAATTACCCTTTCAATCAATATTGGAGAAATAACATCTCATTACTAGAAGTAACTTCTTAGAATGGTTAAAACACCTACAGGTTTGTATTATACCATGAATGAAAATTGTATGTGCTAGAATCCTCACTAACTAGTCCAATTGAAAATGAGGAGAGTTATTTAGATTTCACTATCAATGATAAAAACATGAGTGGAATAGTTTATTTTCAGTGTTTAATGATTTTATGAATGTATAGTGAACATATGAGGTATCATGAAGAAATTGATTCTTATAGAATTCCCCAACATCTCCATGGTATTTTTCAGGAGAGAGGTAGATATGAAAAAATTGAGATATCGGAGGCACACTTTCATAGTAATCATGGACAAGGTTTACAATCTGGGCCTTATGTATAAAAACTCATCGGATAGATTAAGTGTCTAGAGGTTATAGGGTTTAAATTGCCTAAATAGTTACATATTTATTTCATTATTACATCTCTTCCTCTAATCTTCTATAACATTGTTGTTATTTTTAATACGAAAAACATATATAAGTATCTTCCAGATCTTCTCACACTGATTTCCGAAGTTGATATGGAGATAAAGTATAAAAATCCTTCCATCCTTATAGTGATTAAATGGAAAGGATGGGTGAAGATTTATAAGCTAAAAGATTCTTTTTGACACCCTTCCAAGAAGAGTGAGATCAAGGTACATACAAGAGAACATGGTTATATTTTTTTCATGTGGAATGATGGGCCAATGGAATAAAAACCACACTAAAGGAAAATAAGCTAGTGGACACATTAGTTTAATTTTTTATGGAGTAAAATGTATCTATTTATGTAAAATGGGTATTATATATATAGCACCTGGTGCTCCATATGTATTAAAATATATGAATCAAGTAGATTCTAGAATATTGATTCAGGGATGGTAAATCTATGAGTAGTCAAGGGATCTAGACTTGATGTTCTGGTTATTCAGGACTACCACCTTCTGTTGCTGATGAGAATGATCTTGGTTTTAAAAGATTTTTATAATGTTCCATCTATTACCAAAAACATTATTTCTCTATCCAAGCTTGATAAAGATAGATATATTGTTATAATTAGGAATAAATGTTACTTATTTTATAATGATAGTATTTGTTATCATAATTAGTATTTAAATAATAGTCATTATGTGTTGGATTAAAAAAAACCAAGTAATTATAATCAATTATAAATCTACCTCACATGACTCATACCACACCCAACTATGGAATCAATGTATAGGTCTTGTAAATTAAAATAATTTGAAAAAATAACTCGAAGATGGATATTATATTACTTTGTACTAAAACCACTTGGTGTATGTTACACATGTTTAAATGTAAAAATGATCAAATACCTATTTATTCAAAAAGGCGAAATGTCCAAATAGATTCTTGAATTAGTTCATACCAATATCTGTGAACTATTTTCAGTTGAATTTGGGGGTGGTTACTCATACTTCATATCTTTTACTGAATATTTTTGTAGATATGAATATGCCTACTTGATAAGGTATAAGTCAGATTACTTTGAGAGATTAAAGGAATACAAGAATAAATTCTAGAACCATCCTGGTAACAAGATTAAGAAATTTCACTTAGACCATGGTGAAGAATACATCAATCAAGAATTCAATTATTTTTTATGGTACTTTAAGATTCTATTTCAAATCACTCCTCCCTATACACGTCAATGAAATAATATAAGTGAAATGAGGAACATAAATTTTTTAGTCATGGTGAGATCAATGACGATTCATGTGAGTCTTCCATTATCCTTTTGGGGATACACATTGCATACAATAGCACAAATACTAAACTAGGTTCCATATAAAGTGGGAGATGGTATCCCATAACAATTGTGGTGTGGAAAGAAACATGTGTTGTCATATTTACATGTGTGGGGTTTTGAATCATTTCTTAAGACCTCATTAAGTAAAAAAATTTCAACCAAAGGCACAAAGTGTTCCTTTATAGGATAATTCAAGGAAACAATGGTATATAACCTAAAAAACCCATCATAAAAAATATAATAGTGGTAAGAAATTTCATATTACATAAGAATTATCACATCTCTAAAAGTGATAGTGGGTGTGAGATATACTTTGATGAATTACATGCTCATGGTACACAGGAGTTGGCTCATGAACAGATTCCAAAAATTCCCATGGAAGAATAATTCCTAGAGACAACATTACCATGTAAGAGTAAAAGAGAGGTTATAGAACATGAAAATACATGTTTATATTCAATGAGTAGGTTATATCATTATTAGTTAATAATAATGATCCATTAACCTAAAAGGAATCAGTAAGTTGAATCGAAGTTTCCAAGAGGAAAGAAGTAACGAATTCTGAAATAGATTCCATGTACCAAAACGAAGTCTAGATTTTTGTTGATCCTCTAGTGGATGGAAATACCATTGGATGTAAAAGAGTATTCAAGAATAATCTAGATAGGTATGGACAAATTGATACTTATAAGGCATGACTGGATGTAAAAGGGTTTAAATGGCATCAATTCATATATAATGATGAAGAATTGGTGCAGTTTCAATGTTGGAATCTATTATAATTCTAATTTACATTGTGGATTACCATGAATATGATATTTGGAAAATGGATGTCAAAACAAAATTATTTAATGGGAATATTCATAAAGATGTATATATAACACAACCTAAAGGGTTTGTGACTCTAAAGGATGCCAACATGGTATGAACAATTTAAAGATAAATTTATGGATTAATGTAATGATCCAGGTCATATAATATTTATTTTGATGAACCCACAATAAATATTTTTCTTATAAATAAATAATTTGAGGCTTTTTTCAATAAGATATTTAGTGGGAGTATGTTTTTTTCATAATATTTTATGTCGATCAAATACTACTTATTAGAAATGAGATACCAATATTATATCTGGTCAAAGCCTAGTTAAATTAATGCTTCTCAATGAAGAATCTTGAAAAATTAGAAAATATTCTTGGGATTAAGATCCATCATGATAGATACAAGAGCCTTCTCAGTATAATTCAAGGTACAAATATTTTCTAGATACTGAAATGATTCAGTATGAAACAATCCAAGATGGTATTCCTTCCAATGTCATGTGGAATTAATCTTTCTAAGAAAATTTGGACTCCGACTCACGAGGAAATACAGAGGATGGAAAGGATCCCATAGGTGTAAGTGATTGTGTGATTAATTTCTGTTATGCTATATACTAGACTAGATTTTTCTAATGAATTAAGTGCATCAAGAAGATATCAAGATAAACTGGGTGACTGCCATTAGATGGAAGTCAATACTATCCTTAAGCATCAAAGGTTTACTAAGGATATATTCATAGTTTATGAAGTATATGAGTAACTATAATTAAAGGATATGATGATTCTTGTTTCTAAATATATCAAGTTGTTTTGAAATCAAATATGGGATACATATTCACCCTTAATGGAGGTGTTTCGAGCTAGAAGATCTCAAAGAAAGCTATGGTCATAGATTTTATAGTAGAGTCAAAGTATATTACAACTTCTAAGGTAACTAAAGAAGAATTTTGGATAGGAAACTTCATCCATTTTATTATCATCATACATAGTAGTAAAGATCATATCACACTCTATTGTGATAATATTGGAGCGGTGGATCTCGTAAAGGATCCAAGGTCACATCGATGAAAAAATCACATACTTTAGAAGAATCATCATGTGAGGTATTTTTATCAAAGAGGTGAAGTTTTAGTGAAAAAAATATCCATGGAAGATAATGTGGTGGGAACCTTGACTAAATCATCAACTCATCAAAAAATGATCATCACATGAGGTATTGCAGACTAAAAGTCACAGGTGGTTGGTTCTAGTCCAAGAGGGAGTCTACTGGAGTTGGTATTCTAGAAATAACTATATTTATTTGGATTACATGTATATTTTATTATTTGGATATTAATAAAACATCATATTATAATTGTCTATTGTTCATTATGAATTTAATATAATAATGTCCTAAAGTATCTGTCACATTGATAAGGCCATTGTGGTTTCCAACTATGATGAGAACCTTAAAATGCCATGATGAAATTACTATATATAGTTCTATAGTAAGATAGAATTATTTGATGGGGAATATACTATAATTAATTTTAGTTGTGAGTGCTCATAAGTGGATGATACTATTTCTCATGATGTTCATATTTGGTAATATTCAAGATTATAGATTATGAGGACAACCCCACAAGTAGGAATTCCACATGTATATGTTTCATTAGATATTACTATATGAAAGTGTGTGTAATAGTCCTTACACATTTGAAAAATATATGTCATATATGTCTTTTAAATTAGTAATGTTTATAAATTTCACTAATTAATTTACCAACATTTCTAAAAAACAATAGTAAATGTGGTACTACGAATTAGTTACAATTATTAATGTCACTAATTAGATATTTACCTATGTTTCTAGAAATATAGGCAATTAATTTTTATTTACTGATATTTCTGAAAAACATCAGCAAATGTGTTGTTTCTAATTAGCAATTTTTTTAAACATTGGTAATTATTCATTTACCTAAATATTTAGAAACATAAATAATTACATGTTATTTCCAAATGTTTTTAGAAACTTTCGTAATCAGAAATTTTAATTTCCTACAATTTTCAAATGTTTTGAATGATAAATTATAATTAAACTATCCTGCCTCCCTAGTCATCCAGTGACCCACCACCCATGCATGCCTACTATTTCCCCCTCCCTAAAAGGCAACCCCCCCCCATCGGTAACCCTAGTGAATCCCATGCGATCCTACTCCCTCCTCCTTCCCAACGACCCTACTCGACCCCACACACCTCACATGTCTCACCCCTTGCTGATCACCACCTTCTTGCCTTTGACCCTCCCAGTTGACCGATGACCCCGCTCCCCTCATGCATCTTTCCATCTTCGACCCCACCGACCGGTGACCCCACCTCGCCAGCCTCTCCCCATGTTACTCTTCACCGACCTCCCCATCCGACCAAAGATCCCACTCACACCCACACACCTCCCCACCTTTGACCCCACCGATTAGAGACTCCAACTTGCTAGCCCTACCCCCTTCTTCTCTCAACCAACTACCTTCCCGCCTTTGATCGGCCCCGCTCGGTAGCCCGATGACTTCCACCTCTCTTCCCCCATGCGCCTGCTCCCTCCTCCTCTATTTCCTTAATAAATGTCCCATGTTCCACATTAATTTCCATTTGGAGATTCCCCAACATAACTACTAATATGTATCATTAATAATATTAAATAAAAATATATATATATATATATACATAAATATTATTTATATTATATATATAAATAAATATATTAATAATAATAATAATAAATAAAAATATATTAGTAATATATTATAAACACACACATATATGAACATAAATATTACTAATATATGCAGTATATATTATCTATATATATATATAAACATATATTGTATATATAAAATATTATAAACTTATATATAATATAATATTATTAATAAATACAATATACAATATATATATTGTTATTGATATATATTGTTGTTAATATATAAAATATAAAATATATAATATATAAAATATAGAAATTAAATAATATATTTACAATATATATATACAATATACATTGTATACAATTTATATATACAATATATACAATATATACAATATATACCATATTGTTTTTAACATATAAAATTTATATAGAATATATATAATAGTATTTTTAACATTAGAAACATACAATATATATATATATATTGTATGCATGAACTTTATTATTGTTATATTTATTAATACATACAATATATAACAATTATAATAAAAAATAAAAATATATTATCAATAAATTATAATCATATACAAACACATTTAACTATTATTAGTGATGTTTTCTTAAAAACGTGGCTAAATTATCCATGTTTTTAGGATAATAGAGTTAAGTTAAAATTGAGCAATGTTTAAAAAGTTGGCCAATTTAGCCATGTATTTCATAAAAAACTGCTATATTATTCACAATTTTAGGAAAATATATCTAAATTAAAAATTATAAATGTTTAAAAATGTTTCTAAAAAAGTCGCTAATTTAGCCATGTTTTCCAGAAAATATTTCTAAATTCAACATTAGATAGCTTTTGATAAAAAATCACTAAAAGACATTGATAAATGTATGCTTTTATAGTATTAGACTTTAATATTATCATTAATAAATTTTATTATCCATAGAATATGATTTTTCAACCAAAACTCTGATGCCACACATTCTTGGGATTTAGAGTTTGAACAATATATTCCTAACCAAAATCAGTTGAAAAAAATTTAGAAAACGAAAGAGCCTTCATGTTCTAGAGAAAGAAGAAAGTGGAAAAAACACATACGTTTAATGTTTAATTCACACTTCCATTTATGATCATTTATGAATCCATTGACACCTATGGTTCAAATATTGAAGATCAGATGAAATAAACCCCTAGATTGAGGATATCCTCTAAAAACATCCATGGAAGGGATGAAATTCTAGCGAAAGGGGCTAGAGGTTTATAAGAATCATAGGGAACATGAATTAAATAAATCCATTGAACAAAACCACATTCACTCCATGAAGCAGGGATTCACGTTGTGAATCTTCATGTTTCCATATATGTCTAAAAACAAGTTGCCTCAAATTAAAATCCAAAAAACTACTTCATGTCAAGAAGGGAATCTCACATCATGAACCAATTATGACCAGAAAATCATTCATGCCATAAATGAAATTATTAACATCTGTAACACCCTAAGTTTTTGTGACTATTTTTTTGTTAATAAATTACAATCATTTGATATATTTAATTTAATTATACCCCATTTTAAATTTTCATTATACACTACACTAAGTTAATATTTTGCTACATGCAACATTGAATTAGCTTATATTACACAAAACCTTGTTTTTCTAAAAAAAGTTATTATTTCAATTATTTAAATAAGACAGTTATAACATAGCCATTAAACTTAGTAGTACGAATATTAAAAAATAAATTTTAAATATTATTTAGAATTATTACATATATATAAATATAGAGATAATGAAATATATAATTTTGCTAATGTATATATGTTTTGAAAAATACTATTTTCTCAAAACAACTACTTTTTATGCCCTAATGTGAATAAAAATAAAATTAATTATATACAGTTTTATAAATTTAATTTTATAAAATAAAATTAATTTTTTTATTCATAATCTCAAAATTATATTATAGTGATTTTTTTGGGATTTTTCTAAAATATTTCATTTTTGGATGTGTGGTGAAAAATACAAGATTTTAATTGAAAGTTTCTTTTCAATTAATTAATTTATAAAGATTAATTTTATTTTCATTTTCATTTAAAGTATAAAAAGATCAATAATAAATAAATGAATCCAATTTAGATCATTGGAACAAATTTTTCATTGAAATTTGATATAAAAATATTTCAATATATTAATCATTTTCCGTTTAAAAACCTGTCATCTCTTCCCGTTTATGGGATTAATTATAAAATTAATTTTTCCCACTTATATGATTATAATTTCAAAAAACGGATTCAATATTTTTATTCCTCATAATATATAATTTTTAATATGGTAAACTTAATTTTTGACCAAAGTGATTAGTAAATGCAATAAAAATTAATTACAATGATTATGGTAAAAACGTGATTACTTACTGGTTAAACTGAAAACATAAGGTGTAAAAATGACCCTAAACTTGTCTAAAACCCATTTTATTGAAATTTTTTGACCATTTACGCTATGGGATTAAACATTTACCATTATTTGTGGCACATTATTTAAGGGAGACCTCTCAATAGTGATTACATTTTTTTTGCAAGAATGCTATTCCGCCTCCACTATTAAAGGATACTCACCCCCTCACTTATTCACACCTATCAAGACAATTGAATAAAAAAAACATATCCAAATATCATAAAAAATTCCATTACTTAATCCTAGAATCCTCATTTTGGGAAAAAATACAACCAAGGAAGTCCTTTTGTACAAACTGAAAGAAGATACCCGAAGATTGGTAACATTCATTAATAAATTTTTTTGTTCCATTTCTTCCTAAACAATATTTATTAATTTATTATATTAAGATTATATAATAACCAGAGTATCTTAAATATATCTATATTTTATTATTTTAAGGGTATTACCTATAACATAACACACTTCCATCAAATGGGATACACAATCATCGTTCATGCGTACGACGGACTACCACCTTCCGAATTGATGTCATTCATTATTCCATTACCACAACTCAAAGTTAGTAATAATGATGGAAATAATATTTTTATATGGTATATATATGATATATATTATTTATTTATGATTATTTAGTTATTATATAACACATTCCTTCATCCTCTCCATTTCGTGTGAATATGATAACATCATTTGTAGACGTGTGGACTACCGCCCACTCAAAGCATTGTGATTTAATCAGGATTTTCATGGAATGTATTAAGGATGATTTTAATATAAATTTATATTATATATTAAATAATAATTCAATTTTAATGATAATATATATATATATATATTATTTACTTTCCTTATTTCATTCAACATTCCAAGAAAATAAAAATAATGTTCATGTGTATGTACAACCAACCTTCTCCATAAATGGTCTATTTCTATTCCAAAATATATATTTTATTGATTATTATAAATAAATTTATACTAAAAATATATTATATTTATATCATAGATATCATTATTGAAAAAAGTAATTCATGATCTATGAAGAAGACCATGAATAACAAGTCAAAACATGTACAAAAAAAATATATTATTACCCAAAACATATATTTAACATAGAATTGTTAATAAATAGTTAATATAAATGAATAATAAAATAATCAATGGTATTATATATATTATTATGGTCATGCGATATATGTTTAATAAACCATTATTTATTATACAAGAGGTTTCCACAAGTACACTAAGTGTCAAGACGTAAAGTAAAAGGATTTCTAGTCTCTCTTTTATTTTTGTGAGACTCATGAATTATTCACCACTAATTTGTTTTATGTGGTGTATATAATAAACTTGAATTTATTTTATTATTATTTTCCTTAAATTTCAAGGTATTTACATATCTATTTTATGATCATAATTTTATGGGTTTTACGGTTCAAAAGTTACCAAATTATTAAGGTAATTTTCTCTCAATTTACCATATTTGAGACACCTGTTATGTTATGCACCTATATTCTTTTACGAGATGTATATAATAATATTTGAAATTTCAAATCACGAAAAAACTTATTTTTATGACATTTTACGCTTCATGTAATATTATTCATTCATGGATATTTTTATTTAAAGTAACCAAGGTTGTATGAGTTTATTTCTCAAATCTCATCACTTATTAGGATTGTTTATGATTATGATTCCATTGATGAAATATTGTGAAATATATCACAATAATTCTCATGAATGTTTTTATCCTTTGTTTATTCACGCTATATCCAAGTAATGGTACAATTGATACACTCTTTGGTACTTATTCTAATGCATATTTTTTTAATAAAATCTGAATTTATTTCTATATTCGATTGGAAATATTTTTTCTCCCAAAACCATGTTTTCTCAAACAAAATTTGTAAATATTTTATTTGTATCCAATGTTATTGAAAATAATTTTTTCCCATGTTTTATTTTTTAAAAAATGGTATTTAAAAAGGAAACTTCTTGTTGTTTTATAAACAAGGCACTTTTCTAAACTTCTTATGCTGTAAAAAGGAATGTTCCAATTATATAGGTTTATCTACCGTCATGAACATAATTTATTTAAGGATTCCTTTGAAAGATTAATTTGTTTTAATGAAAACATTTTTCCTAAAATTTTGTAAATTCTTTGTTTTTTATTTGTTTTTTAAAGAAAAACTTATTTTTTTAAAAATGTTTTATGTCTTAAAAATTGTTTTATAAAGGAAATGATATTTTTCTCAAGAAATGTTCTAAATGATATTTAAAATATATTTTCCATATAATATGATATCCTTTGATGTTATAGATGTCTTAATAGGTCTATAATCCAAGGATACCATTATAATTATTTCTTTGAATGGTTATTATTTTGATGAATTCTTGTTTATGAAACTCATTTCTCTTATACAGTCTATACTATGAAACATACTTATGAAACCTGATTCTTTTAATGGGTTATTATATGATGAAATGATTATAAAACCTATCTATTTTCTAAAGGTTAAGATTTGATTAAATGATTATAATACCAATTTTCATTTCATGGGCTATGATATAATGATTTTTTATGATCTTGTGGTACACATATATATGATTTCATTATGTGAAGGGTGGGAAATATATCTCCCTCCAATGCATTGGGTAAATATTTATATCTCATTAGAAAAAATGGCTGGAATGGGGAGTGAAATTGGTTCATTAAAGGAGTTTTTACACTGAGATAGTCTTGAGAGTGAACCTTGACTACTAAGATGGTCTTGGGAGTGAACCTTGAGAAATAAGGTATTTTGGTGAGTTAACCTAGTCCACTATGATGGCCTTGGAAGTAAGACTTAAATAATATAGATATCATTTTATATACTTATTTATCATCCAAAATTCCATGTCTTATTCCTATTTTATTATTTAATGGATTATAATCCCGATTCCCTTTGATTCATGTCTTATGAACTACTAATATTTATTTCACAACTCTTGATTATGAACTTCAATATATATGGTAGGATCTTATAAGGGTATGATCATATTATCATACCCTTATACTCATGATTATGATTACGTATCTCCTTTTTTTACCCTTAATGAGCATCTGAGCTCACCCTTTATTATGTTCCCTTTCCCCAAATTATGATGATATTTATTATGTATGATGTTTCTAAGAACTCTGTTAGTCATACAAAACCTAGTTATAGTTATGTAAAAGGTTTTATGTTTCTATTTTTCCAAAGGTACTAAACAAATACGGTCTTTGGGAATGTATTTGTGTAAAGTATTTAATGTTCTACAAATGTGAATTTAATGTCTATGTATGAGAAGTGAGGGTCTCTATAGTTGGTATAAGAGTAAAGTTTTAATCAAACATTGGAAACTATAATTGGAAGACCTTAATGAGATCCTTAATGACATGTACTTAAGGATAAGTCCAAGGATGAGTTAAATAGAGTAAAATGCCCTAGAATTTTGGTAAAGGATAAAGTGAGTGGTTTCTTAGAAATACATTCCTATCTAGATAGTGCAAGTGGATTTGGATCTGGTACAGATGTACATAGGGGTAACAACCCTAAAAACCAATATTGAGTTGGACGTGATTGAGAACTAGTAGATGAAAACAATCCTTGTTGCACATAAGGTTTGACCCTCCCAAGGGATATAATTTTGAAATTCAAGACCTCTTTACAAACATTCTTAAAGGATTTAAATAGAATTTGTCTATGAATAACCAAGGATAAACCTAAGGAATCACAATTTATTTCAGGGGTCATAACTTGGACATCCTCTAAGTGAATAAATGCTTTTGTGGTTTCCCACTATGATTATTGTTTCTTTCTCTATAGTTTTTGGTCTTAGTCAATGGTTGTAACTTGAAGGAATCACATTAATGATGAGTGTGATCGAAAATTCAATGATTATCCTCCTAAAAATCTTAATGATATAGGATCAAGAATAAAAAATCTTATTACTATGATCACCCAAATTTATTAAGCTATATATCATTATAGACTTCCAAATGAGAAAAGAAGGTAACAAAATTCTATTTATTCTTTTATGAGTCAACATAAACCTTATTTTAGATTGTCTTCTAATAAAATATTTGCTAAAAATGGATTAGTATAATTGAAAAGATGTTTTCCATTCTCCAATGTTCAGAAAATGAGAAATTCATTCTGGCTATTTATCGTTTAGAAGGTGAAGCAGAATAGTGGTGGACACTAATCAGAAATATGATGCAACAATATGAAATTGAATCCATAGATTAGGATTGGTTTAGGAAGTTATTTTTCAGTAAGTACTTTCCTCATATTTTTCATATGAAAATTAAGGAGTTCCTCGAGTTAAAGAAATAGAATGATGAATCTATTGGTACATATGAGGATAATTTTACAAGACTCACAAGGTATGATTTTGGTATTTTCATCCAACCTAAAAGTAATGTTGACCATTTCTTCCATGGATTAAAACTATGTCTCTAAAGGGTGTTAAGCATAAACAAATCCAGTAGCTATGTAGAGATTGATCATTGTAAAAATAGAGTTGAATTGGAGGTTGGTGTTATGTAATAATCTCTTGGTTTTGACAAGAAAATGAATATGGATTTCAAGGTAAAATATAAAAACTATGGAGAGAATAAGATGATATTTACATTATTCACTAAGTATGGGAATATGCATAGAGGAAATTGTATTAAGGGTTCTAATAATTGTTTTAATTTTGTAATGGATGTTTATCAGACATTTGACTACCAAAGTGATTGGAATAAGTTGGATAATAATGTGAAAGGATAGAAAATTTCATATAATGAAGATCCCACACTTCAGTGATTCAAGTGTAAAGATAATGTGAATTATGATAACTGGTTCCCAAACCCAATGTTTAAGGATGATTATTTATGTCAGTAGCCTCTTAAGACAAGGTACATGGAGAAATCTAATGAGATCAATGTTTTTGATGAGGGGAACAATAAATATGTGATTAAATGTACACTTACCATTCACTCTAGAACTGATTATGTATTATTTATTTCCAAATCTACTAACTATTTCATATCTAACGAATTGTATAAGGGTATTAAGATTCCACCCAAATGATTAGATGTGTAATTAGTAGTGAAAACCCCTAATGGTATGATGATCACATCTTAATTATATGGTTCTTCTTTAGTTGACGTTGGTGGGAATGTGATTCCTGTAAATCTTTTTTTCTTTATCTGGTTGAATTTGATTCCATCATAGTCATGAATTTGATTTCTATGCATAAATACATCATCAATTTTCAAGGAAGGGATGTTGCATTTGATATTTCAAACCAACCTGTGATCTTATATGAATGTGATAATAAGAATGAACTTCCTATGGATGTTACATCCGGTATATGGGTCTTAATTCCCATTCAGAAGGAATGTTTATCTTAAATGGTTGGGGAGAAACTTGTCATCGTCAAATTTCCTACTGTTTGGGAATTTTTTAATGTATTTGTGGAATAGTTTCCTAGAATTCCACCAAAATGTGAAGTTGAGTTCCCAATTTAAATCATACACAGATCTACAGTAATTTGAAAAACTCTATATATAATTACCCTGATTGAGTTGTAGTAATTGAATAAGAAACTCTAAGAAAACCTTGAAAAGGGATTCATTTGGCAGAGTGTTTCAACATAAGGGCACCAATACTTTTGTGAAAAAATAAATATGGATCAATTCAAATTTTCATTGATTATCAGGAGTTGAATAAGATACTAATCAAGAACAAGTATCCTCTTATGTATATTGATAACTTGATTAATCAACTACATAGAACTTAATACTTTTCCAAGATTGACCTTCATTCTGGATTTCATCAATCGAGTGTCAAGGTTGATATTCCCAAGATGATATTCTATACATGGTATGGACACTATGAATATATATTTATGCCTTTTGGTCTTAGTAATTCCCCTGTTACCATCATGGCGTTTATGAATAGAGTCTTTAGATATTACCTTGATTAGTTTTTTGTTGTTTTTATAGATAATGTTATTATTTATTCAAAGAGAAAGTATGATAATGAAGACAACATGTGTATTATAATAAAGACCATAAGGAAGGAGAAACTATATGTAAACTTTTCAAAGATTGAATTATGGATACCAAATGTTTTATTTTTGGGTTATATAATCTTAGGAGAGGGTAAAATAGTAGATCCATTAAAGACTAAGGCTATTGAATTCTAGCCTAGACCAACCACAGTGATAGAGATCAATAGTTTTCGTATTTTATATTGATATTATCAATGGGGTTTGGATTATTTCTCATGACTATCCAATACTATTACCAAGTTATCTCATAAGGGTTCAAAGTTCCTCTATACTAATGAGTATGAGGAAAATTTCAAGGAACTGAAGATAAGGTTAGTCATCACACCTATACTTACATTACCCTGTAGTGGATAAGGGTTTTTAATCTATAGTGATGCATCCAACAATGGATTGAGATGTTAAATTATGAAGAATAACATGGTTATAGCTTATGCCTCATGAAAATTTAATATTCATTAGAATAATTACCCAATAATGACCAGGAGTTATCTGTGGTAATTTTAGAATTTAATATATGGAAGCATTATCTTTATGGAAAAATGTGTGATATATATACTGATCATAAAAGTTGGAAGTATATATTCAAAAAAAGGAGTTGAACATGCACCATAAAAGATGGTTAGAGATGATAAAGGATTATTAATGCCTAATACATTATCACCATGGAAAAGAGAACATGGTGGCCATTACTTTGAGATAAAAGGATCAAGATAGATTATCCAGGATGAGGATAAAAAAGATCCAATATTTATAGATTTTCAATAGATGGAGCTGGAAATCCTGAATAAGGGGAAAATCTTATCTTGATAAATGAAATGTTCAACTCTCTATCCATTTGAATATTAAATATGAAATAAATATGTAGACATGTAAAATATGGTTTTAAATGTTTCTATGTTTAACCTTGATGGAATGATAAGGTTCAAGAACCGTGCATGTGTTATGTTCATAGCGTATTTGAAGAAGGATATGTAAGAGGATGCTGATTAATATTCATTCTCTATTCATCCTAAAGGTATGAATATGTATATAGGTTTGAAAGAATATTTCTGGTGGGATGGAATGAAGTGAGATATCACATAGTTTTTATCTCAGTGCTTGATATGTCATCAAGTTAAGGTTGAAAGAAAAAATTCTAAGGGGATGTTGCATATATTACTCATAATAGAATGGAAATGGGAGAATGTCACTATGGATTTTATATTTAGACTCCCCAAAACCTGTAAAGGGAATAAGTCTATATGGGTGGTTGTCGATCTCCTTATTACGTCAGCACACTTTATCACTACCAGAGAAGACTGATCTCTGGATTTTCTTTACAGGATATACATTCAAGAGGTGGTAAGGTTTCATGTAGCACCACATTATATTGTATCTGATCAAGATCTTAAGTCTACCTCAATGTTTTGGTGAAGTCTTCAGTAATCCCTCAATATAAAATTGAGTTTTAACATAACTAATCATACTCAGATTAATGTTTAGTCTGAAAGAACAATTCAATCTCTAGATGATATGTTGAAATCTTGTTAACAGGATTTCAAAGGTGGTTGGGATCAAAACCTTCCTCTAGCTGAGTTTTCTTACAAAAATAGCTTTAATTCCAGCATTCATATAGCTCATTATGAATACTTATAAGGAAGAAATGTATATCTCCAACACGATGAAATCATGTTATATAAACAAAGATATCAGGACTTGAGATAGTTGAAGAAATGGATGAGATGGTTAGAACCATTCAATAACATATCAAGGAAAGTCAAAGTTAACAGAAAAATTATGATGATAACCAATTTTTAGATCTAGATTTTGAAGTAAATGTGAAGTTGTTTCTATGAATCTCTCCTTGGAATAAAGTTATGATATTCACGAAGAACGGAATGCTAATCCCTAGGTATATCATCCCCTTTAAAATTATTGATCGTATTGAGATGATGACGTATCTCTTGGAACTGCCACAAAATCTCTCTCAAGTCCATGATTTATTCCATTTATCTATCCTAATGATGTAAATAACATACCCTTCAAATGTAATGAACTGAGAGGTCATACTACTGGAGTAAGATCTTTCTTATAAGGAATAAAGAGTGGAACTTGTAGATCATATATAGAAAGTTATAGAAAACAAGATCACTCACCGAGTATAAGTTTTTTTAGAGAAACCACCCATGAGAGGAATCATCATGGGAACTTGGGGATATTATGAGGTAGAATTATCCTCAATTTTTCGTATGATATTGATTAATTTCAATAGAAAAATTTATTTTAAGGGAAATAGAATGTAACACCCTTAGTTTTTATGACCCTTTTTTCAAATAAATTAAATTTATTTAATGTATTACATTGAATTGTACACCAAGATAGAATTTTATTATACATTACATCGAGTTAATATTTCACTACATGCAATATTGTCTTATATTGTGTTACATGAAAAAATGAGTTTCTATAAAAAACATTTTATTATTGAAATTATTTATGCAAGATACTTATAACATAGTCGAAAAACATAGTAATAAGAATATTAATAATTAATTTTAAAAGAATATATATGATTGTTTAATATAAATAAAACATATTAATAATGAAATATATAATTTTTGGTAAAGACTATATGTTAAAAAAAATACTATTTTCTCAAAAGAACTTATAACACCCCAAGATTTGATACCATGTATCTTCTTAAATAATTTTAATTCATTAGATAACTTACATTTTACACAAAGTTATTTCATATACTATAAATCGTATAAAATCACATAGAGTACACAAAACAATCTTTAGAAATAAATAATTAATTAAATAATAGTTATTTCTAGAAATTAAGGAATATAAACCAATGAAATAGTATCTTTACCTTTGGAAGAGTAATGTGACCGTTAGGAATATTATTTTGACTAATATTATAGTAACCTCACATATATAAGTATAAATAAAATTTAGGTATCTTATAAATGTTTATATGACATTATTATATCACTATATATGTAAATAAATGTTTTAAAAATAATTAATTAAGTATTGATATTTTCATAAAACATAAATGTTTATTTTCAATTTTATAATTAATATAATTTTTAAACCAAAAAGTTATTTTTATAAAATATAAAAATAAATTAATACTTTTATGTATTATAATTATATGATAATTTTATGATACCTTAGTTAATTTTTTAAAGTGTCATAAAATCAGTTATAATTTTATAATTGGTATTTTTCGAGTAAATGTGGGTTTTAATTAAAAATTAAATTTGTTATATTTATTAAATTATTTTCATAAATTGAGATCATTTTGGAATTACACACATTGAAAAAGGGTTAGGGTGAATTTTTGGGATTTTCTGAAATACTTGAATTTTTGGTGAATAGTAAAATACGGTAACTTACTGTATATATACATTATAAGTTGAATAAACTATTACATGAGACATGGATGATGTAAGAAACCTTGGTTCAAATTCACATGATGAATTACTTTATTTATTCACAATAATCATTATTATTTATTATCTTGATCCAATAATAATAAAATAACGAATAAAATATTTAAAAAACAGCCCTCTCCACTAAAAATATCACCCCTCACCATCTATTCTCCTCACACCACCAAAGCCTTTATTATTATAAAATTTATTGCCAATACTCTTAAAAAATCTATCCCCCACGTCTAGGAGCCATTTGTATCAACAAAAGACCAAAATCAATTTCTTTAAGGAGGTTCTCATGGAGAGGAATTCAAGAGGCAAATACTTTAATGTTCCCTTTCAATTTCTTTTACATATTTTCTTTTTATTATATCATTACATATTATGTAAAAACATTAATTATAACTATTTTATCATATATATACTATAATTTTATTATTATAATATAATATTCATCATCAAACCCCTTCTCCTCTCCCTTTTATTCTAAAAATCAAAACATCATATGTGAGGTGCTGTTTTACGGCCTTCATGGATGGCGTGTTTTAATCATTCAATTATTCTTTAAAGGATTGTAATAAAACCATTTTTATGGTCAAACCAAACTATAATATATTTATTACTAGATATTTAATATTATGTGATTAGTATATTTACAAAATATGAATTCATAAGACAAAACTAGTTCACGGTGATCGAAAAAACACCATAATAATATAAATGATTATCAAAAACTTTTTATCTAATAATTCATCATCATACCATATAACCAATTGAAATATATCACAATTAAATATTATAAGAACATATAATTTTAGTTATAGAGAAATATTCTCAATTTAAATGATTTTCCATACATATATACAAGTAAACCTATCATTAATACAAAGGAAATAGATGCACCCAAACAATAAATTTATATATTATAACTCATTAAAAATTCAATAAATGTACTTAATAAAATTATTATAAATAAATTAAATGTATAAAAGTTTCTTAATTAATTAATTAATGTATTTAATTTAATTTTATATGACATTAATATCATGTGCAGAACACATTCTTACATGAGGTAAGGGAATTCTTTACCCAATTTTCATTCTTTGGGTTAACCATATACTACATTGAAAATGTGGTACTATGGCTATTTGTGAAATTAGTTTTTATTATATTATGTTTATTATGTGTATTTATAGTTTATACACATAATCCAATCTTTTTATCAATTATCATTCAAATATGTGATATTTGGAAAAGAATTTCTCTGAATTTTAATTTTATTGAGACTTACTTGGTATTGTGCACCTAATCATTTTTATGTGGTGTATTTACTGCCCATTTGAGATAATTTTTGGTTTGAAATTATATTTCTATTAAACATCCATATTCTTGTATCATTTATATGATTATTATCTTAGCCGTATACCATTTCAAAGGCGGTGTTTATTTTGAATGTTGTTTTATCTAGTGAAATATTGATGAATCTATAAAATCTACTCAATATAGAATTTGAAAAGACATATTGTTATTTAATTAAATAAATTTATGAAGAATGATTTTTTTACTTTCATTGATGGGTAGGGCCCATTATATCCCCTCGATGAATCAACAGATCTCCTGAGACAAAATAGTTGGTGAAAAACCCTTCGTGTTTGCTTCCTAACAGAATCTGATGGGTTTCTAACCACAAAAATAACCCACGTGTATGGTACGGTGGTTCATGTGATAGATACATGATGTAAAAATAATAATAATTTTTTTATTTATTATTCAGTTATTAATTTCCTTGGGGTATTAATTTAGCAAAATATATAGATGCATTATCATTCTCATTGTATTGATGGCATGTGTTTTAGAAATTACTTACCTTTAAATAATTTCTTTTCCTTATTGTATTTAGTTCACATAATATTGTTTTACAAAACCCTTATTGGGAATTCAAGCTCAACCTTTTAATTTTTTTCTTACCCATGTTTTGAAAATGAAAACATCAAATAAGTGACAAGATGTAGTTTATTTTCTTTTCCTTTGTTTTATGTTTAATTACCAATGTAATAAGGGAACCATTTATGTATGTAGTTTCTTCAGGACTACTAAAATGATATATCCTTGGTGATGTGATCTCTTGTATCTATTCCATTATAATAAAATGACCACCGACACTAGGCTACTAGCGTCAGGGTTTTTACAGTTGATATTAGAGAAATTTTAGTAGAAACCATGAGAACTAGATTTAGAAGACATATTTTAGAGAGCCTAATCCTAAGATAGACTTTGAAGATAAGCATAGAATAACATCCTATAATTTTATTAAGGTAGATATTATGTGAGTCTTCCTATTAATACATCTCTATTTGGATACTACAATTGGATGTGGTTCTGGAAGAAATATACGTAGGGGTAAAAACTCTGATAAGTTGTCTTAGGCCTAACTTAGGGTAACCTGGTATATGAAAACAAGCCTTACTATACACTTGGTTTGACACTCATAGAGGATCTTCTTAGAATAATTCAAATTTTATTTAAAAACCATTACGAAAGATTTAAAATTTCATATTTTCCCATTGAAACTATGTTATGATTATGATATTAGCTATGCATAAATTTTCATTTTATGTTATGTTTTTTTCTAGCTAGAAATTTTTCATCATGATTCAAATCCAAATTTATTTTATTACATTGTTTAGAAATAGAGATTAATAGAAGTAAATGAATCAATATCCACATACAATGTAGGGATTTTCCCACTGATCACGTCAACACTTTTAGTGTTGGAGTTAAGTAGATCATGACTATATTAAGGAAGCTTACTCATTTTATAACAAATAACCATACTAAACCTATTTTGGATCATTTTATATGGCATAAGACCTAATATTTTAGTGTAACTACTAATCTAATGGTAGCTGAGAAGTGGATCAAGTCTATTGATAATATATTTTTGTCATTGAGATGAAATTAATATGAAAATGTTATACTAGAAGTAAATTGTCTCAAAGGTGATGATGATACGTGGTGGTCTTAAATCCATAGTACTGAAAAGGAAGAAAAAACAGAGGAATTAGTATGAAGAACTTTTAAGGAAAAATTCAATGACAATTACTTCCCTCATGAGAAACAAACTAAAATGAAGAGAAAATTATTTAACATAAGGAAAATGGAATAAGAGAGTGTTGCGAAGTATGAGGATACCGTCAAAATACTAGCCAGGTATTATATAGACTACATACGTGATTCAAATGACAAGATTGATCATTTTTTATGTTATTAAGCCATGTATCTAAAGGGCACTCTCTTTGAAAACATTTTCATCCTAGGATGAAATGGTGTTAAGTGCCATAAAAATGGAAAATGAAATTTCAAAAACATATAAGTACAAAAGAAATCAATATAAGAAGAGGTCATCTAATAACCTAGGAAAATGTGAATTTTCAAAGAAGAAAAATGTAATGAAGAAATTTTCATTATGTAAAAAGTTTGGAAAGAATCATCCTATGAAATTCATGAAAGGCATGAGAGTTTTCTATAAGTTAGGAGAAAAGGGTCATCAAGTAAATTTCTTCAAGGGGATGAAACACATCAATTTTGTTCAATGATTCAACTAAAATGAAATGGGGAATTATTTAAATCAATGTCCCAAGAAATAGGGGAATCTACAATAGAAGTGGCCAAGGGGAGATTGAAAAGCTTATGTGATCACAAATATGGAGGTTGAAGTTCCTAATGATGTGGTGGTAGGTACTTTTATCATTTCCTCTATCTTAGCCAATGCTTTATTTGATTCTATATTATCTAAATCTTTTATATATTCTCTATTTTCCATGAAAATTAGACACTTACCATATTATTTAATAAAGTAGTTTCCAGTAAAAAATCATAAGGGAATTGTCATTGCAATAAATATGTGTCAGTCTGTCCCCTTTATGACACATAAACATTCTTTAGTTCTAACCTTATCATCATACCTATGGATTATTTTTATATAATCATTGTTATGGACTATCTTTCAAAATATGATGTGAAAATATATCACAAGAAGGAGGAAGTTACAATTTGTGAGTAAGATATAGAATCCCTTATCTTTGGTGTAGAAAAACAATCATCTGGTTCTTATCCAAATCCACTTACAACAGCTCTACTAAATGAAATTCTCAGGTTTTAAGAGAAAAAAAATTATAAGGATGAGGATATTTAACATTGAATTGAGGATGTACCAATTGTGAAATAATATATTGATGTATTTTTAGAGGATTTACCTAGACATCCTCCAGAGCAGGAAGTTGGGTTCTCTATTAATTTAATTCATAGTTCAAGGCCCATATTAAATACTCCCTATAGAATATCCACTATTAAATTAGGGAAACTGAAGAAAAAACTAATGTAATTGAGTGAAAAGGTATTTATTCACCCTAGTGTTTATCCATGTGGATCCCTTATTCTCATTGTCAATAAGAATGATGAATCTATGGGGTTGTGCATTTATTATAGAGAATTTGATGATAATATAATAAAGAACAAGTATCCTCTAGCTTGAATTGATGAATTATTTGATCAACTTCATTGAGGTCAATATTTTTCAAAGATTTACCTTCAATATGGATATCATCAATTTAATGTGTGGAAGGAAGATATTCAAAACAAATTATTTTAAACTAGGTATGGAAATTAAGAGTTTATAGTAATGGAATTTGGATTGACTAATGAACCATCTATTTTTAAGGATCTAATGAAAATATTTTTCAGCGAATATCTTTATGATTTTGTTATAGTACTTATTATTGATATATTGATATATTCCAAAAGATATTAGGATCATGATAACCACTTACAGGTTGTTTCGGAGACTCTTAGAAGAAAATAGTTATATGGGAAGTTTAATATGTGTGAATTCTAGATTCAAATATTTTCTTTTCATGGACATATTTTCTATAAGTATGTAATCTCAGTTGATTCAATGGATAAAATGGTAATCCATGAATGGCCTACAATAACAAACATAACTGAGGTATGTACTTTTATTGGATTAGCAGGTCACTATCAGCATTTTATTCAAAATTTTACTAATTGGATAACCCACTAACCAAGATCACACATAAAGGGGTTAAGTACATATGGAAAAAAGAATGTACAAAATGTTTTTGAGAATTAAAGGGAATATTGGTCATTTCTTCAATTTTTAATCTTCCATATGTAAATGATGGGTTTATGATATACAATGACATATCAAAGAATGGATTGGGTTGTTTCCTTAAGAAAAATGATTGAGTTTTTTCTTATGCATCAAGGTAGTTATATTCCCATGAAAAAAATTATCCAACTCATGATCATGATTTAGAAGACATAATATTTTCTATAAAAATATGGAGAAACTATCTCTATGGTGAAAGATGTGAGACATATAAGGATCAAAAGAGTTTGAAATACATTTTTTACACTGAAAGAAATAAATACGAGACAAAGGAGATGGCTCGAGTTACTAAAAGATTACGATTTTTCAATACACTACCACACAAGAATGGAAAATAAGGTAGTAGATTCATTAAGAAGGAAAGATCATGGACTTCTTACCCAAATGAGGATTGAGAAAGATCATATGTTCATGGATCCAGTAATTATGGATATGGGAATTGTTAATAAAGGGGATACATCAATCCTTTTTCAAATTATTGATAAACCATATTTACTAGAGAAATTAAAAGGATCTCAATATGACGATGAGAATATACAAAAGAAAATCAAAGCTATGATTGATGGAAGATGGGTAGAATTTTTTTATTGGGATGGATTTCTATAATTTAGAAAGAGGCTATGTGTCCTATCAATACATGATCTAAAAAGAGATATATTATATGATTATCATAGCTAAAAATTATCTATAAATCATGGTAGTACCAATATGTATATACGTATGAAGGAATATTTTTTCTTGGATAAAAAGAAGTAGGAAATTACAAACTATGTGTCAAGGTATCTATTTTTTCATCAAGTGAAGGCCAAGAGACATCAACCTAGAGGTTTCATGAAACCTCTACCTATTCCAATGTGGAAGTGGGATTAAATTACAATGGATTTTTTCATAGGAATACCAAGTAATCCTAAATGGAATGATGCAATATAGGTAATTTTTGATCGTCTTACAATGTCAGCTCATTTCCTTGATATACGAGAAGATTTACCACTTGACAGCCTTAAAATATTCTAAATTAATGAAGTTTTAAGAATTCATAGTGAACCTATATAGATTTTCTCTGATCAGTATCCCTGATTTACAACAATATTATGGAAGAGTGTTTATAAGGCTTTGGATAATGAGCTCATATGAGTACTACTTATCACCGTCAAACAAACAGATAGTCTAAAAGGACAATTAAATCAATGGAAGACATGTTGAGATAATGAATTTGAAGGTATATGGGATCAGTACTTACCTCTAGTGAAATTTTCCTATAATAATATTTTCAATTATAGTATTCAAATGGAGGAATATAACGAATTATATGGAAAGATATTTCAAACTCCAACTTGTTTGGATGATGTTTGTGAGAGGATACTTATAGGCTCAGAACATAGTGAAGATAAAAAAACAATGCTAAAGACTATTCTAGCTCATATTAATGTAGAAAAAATTAGAACAAAGGGTTACACTAACAAACAAAGAATGGATTTAAAATTTCAAGTGGGAGATCATGTATTTCTAAAAGAATCTCCACAGAAGGGTGTCTTAAGGACTAGTAAAAAAGGGAAACTGAGCCCCGAGTACATCAGACCATTTGAAATTCTTAAAAGAATTGGAGCTATAGCTAACCATTTATAAATTCGATAAATTCCCACCAAATTTCATGATGTGTTACATTTTTCAGTGTTAAATAATTAAATTTTATACCCAACACATGTACTCTCCTATGAAGAAATAGAAATAAAACATGATTTTTCTTACTGTGAAGAGCCTATCAAGATTCCTAATACAAGAGAGAAAGTATCGGGAAATTGAACTACTCAACTAGTAATGATTATTTTGAGAAACCATAAATTAGAATAAGTAATTTTGGAACTTGGGGATGGTATCAATAAAAACCACCCTCATATTTTTAGAACGAAATATTCATGAAAATTTTGATTACAAAATTTTTGAAGGATGGAATAATATAACACCGCAAGATTTTATGGTATGTATCTTTTTAAATAATTTCAATTGTTTTTATATCTTAAAATACACAATAAGTTATCTAATATAGTATAAATCATATAATTTCTCATAGGTAACACAGAAAAATTTATAAATTAAGAATGAATGAAATATGTGGTTTTTTCTATAAATTTAGAAACATATACCAATGAAATAGTAACATGACCTTTAGAATAGAAATGTGCCCCATAGGTTTAGTATTTCAGAAAATAGAATAGTAACCTCATCTAGGGAAGTATAAATAAATTTATTCATCTTATAAATGGTAATATGATGTTATTATATCATTTTATAGATAAATAAATGTTTTAGAAATTATTTATTAAGTATTGATATTTTCATAAAATATAAATGTTTATATTCAATTTTATAATTAATATAATGATTTAAAGGAAAATTAATTTTCATAAAATAGAATCATAAATTAATAATTTTACATCTTATAATTATAATATAATTTTGGGATACCTTAGTTCATTTTTCAAAGTGTTATGAAATTAGTTATAGTTTTAAAATTGGTCTTTTTTGAGTAAATAATGATTTTAGTTTTTAAATTTCACATATTTAGAAATTTATTTTCATAAAATTGAGTTTATATTTTAATTCTAAACATAAAAATATGGTTAGGGTGAGTTTTTTGAATTTTTCTGAATTACTTGAATTTTTGGAGAATATTAAAATATGGTGATTTATAGTATATATACAGTATAAGTTAAATACACTATTCGTTGAGTCATGACTAATGTAAACAACACTAGTTCCAAATAACATACAACAATGACAATATTTAGATACAATAATCATCACTAATTATTTTCTTGAGCCAAAATAATAAGTTAATAAATAAAATATTCAAAAAACACACCTCCTCCACTATAAATACCACCCCTCACCACCTCTTCTCCTCACACCACAAACCCATTTAATCCTGTCCAATTTCTACTTAATAATATTTCCAAAAATCTCCCACATATACAAGAGACATTGGTCTTAAAAAAATACCGAAATAAATTTTCGTTAAGGGGGTTCTCAAGGAGAGGAATTCAATAGGTAAATCTTTTTTCGTTCTATTTCAATTTCTTTTAATTTAATTTTATTATTATTCCATCCTTAATTATTCTATACAAATATGCATGATAATTAAAATATATTATTTATAATATAATTTTATTATTATAATACAATATTCATCAATATACCCCTTCTCCTCTCCCTTTTATTCCAAAAATAAAAACATTGTCCGCGAGTTGTTGATGTACCGCCTGCATGGATGATGTGTTTTCATCTATCAACTACGCCTTCCAGGGTGGTCATAAAAACATTTTTATGGTTAAAAGACTATAATATATGTATTAAAACTTATTTAATACTATATAACTTGTATATATACATAATCTGAATTTATAAGACAAAACTAGTTAGTGATGATCGAAAAAAATGCCAAAAAATACAAACGATTATCAATAGTATTTTATATAATCATTCATACTCATTCCATATAAAAAAATGAAATATATAACCATTAAATATTTTTGAAACATATAATTTCAATTCTAGACAACTATTCTCATTTTATTTGATTTTATATACATATATTCAAGTAAACCGATCATGAAAACCAAGGAAATGAACACCGTGAACGATAAAATTGTATCTTATAACTCATCTAAAAGGCCATAAATGAAATTAATAAAATTTTAATAAATAAAATACACTTATAAAATTTTCTATATTAATAAATTAATTTAGTTAATCTGATTATCCAGGACATTAAGTTCATGTTTTGAACACATTTCGACATAAGCTAAGGTAATTATTAACCCAATTTCCATTATTTTGGTTAACATTATACATAATTGATTATGTGGTAGTATGATTATTAGTGAAATTAATTTTATTATATTATGTTTTTTTGATTATTTAGAGTGCTTTACTCTATTCGATTCTTTTTATCAATTCTCACTTCAAATATTTGATATTTATAAGGGAATTTGTCTCAATTTCAATTTCATTAATACTTACTTGGTATTATGAATCTAATAATTCTTAAGTGATGTACCTACTAACCCTTTGATAAAAAAAATCATCTGAAATTAAATTTATTTTAAATATTAATATTCTTGTATCATGAAAATGATTATTTTCTTAGTTTTATTCTATTTTACATGTGGTGTTCATTTTGAATGTAGTTTTAACTGGGGAAATATTGATGAATTTCAATCCTGTACTCAATACAGATACTGAAAAAAAATTTCATTAATTAAATCTATTTATGGAGAATTATTTTGACTTGAAGTGATGGGTGGGGCCTGTTATATCCCCACGATGCATCGAAAGGTCTCATGAGACAAAATAATTAATGAGAAAACCTTCATGTTTGTTTCAAAATAGAATCAGATGGGTTTCCAACCTCAGAATTAAACTGCCTTAATGGTATGATAGTTCATATTCTAGATACATGACATCCAAATAATAAGATTTTTCATTATTCTATATTCAGTTATTACATTCCATTAGGTTTTCACTTTGACAAAATCTTTGGATGCATTATCATTCTCAGTGTATTGATGGAATGTGTTTTCTATATATCTTACTTTATCATAATTTATATTTCTTATTATATTTGGTTTACTTATTACCATTTTATATAACCCTTACTAAGCATTTTCCTCACCCTTTTATTTTTTTTCTTCCCCATGTTTTGAAGATGAAATCTTTGAAAAAGTGACAAGAAGTAGTTTATTTTTATTTGTTATGTACTATATTTAATTACAAATGTAATAATGGAACCATATATATATCTAGTTTCTCCAATAATACTAAAATTATCGATCCTTGGTGATTATATCTCTTGTATCTATTCTATTTTAATAAAATGACCACATATTTTGGGCTACTAGGGTCGAGGTTGTTACAGAGATGTTTTTTATATCCTTCTGTGATCAATAATAAAATTAATTTTAAAAACTTTTAGATATTTAATTTTATAAAATAAACAACATTTTTTAATTCATAATGTTATAATTATCTTAGGAAAATTTTATTTTTATTTTTCTGAAATATTTCATTTTTGGATGAATAGTGAAAATATAGAAATTTAATTGAAAATAGATTTTTCATTTAATTTAACTAAAATGTTAAATTATAATATATTTTTGATTTAATTTATAATTAGATAAATTATATATAAATTAATCCAAAATAGGTTATTGGAACCAATTTCACAATGAAATTGGATAAAAAAATTTCAATTTTTGAACATTTTTGTTTTAAAAACTCGTCGTCTCATCCTATCTGTGGGATTAATTATAAAATTTATTTCTATCACTTTTGTGATTATAATTTGCAAAAAAGGATTCCATATTTGGAACCATAATAATTTATAATTTGTAGTAAGGTTAACCTAATTTTTACCAAATTGATCTGTAAAATAAATTAATGTTAATTATTGCAATTAAGGTAAAAACAAGAGTACTTATTGAATAAACATAAAACATAAGGTGTAAATATGAAATTAAAATTTTACATAACCCATTTGATGTAAATATTTATTGAATTTCCAATATTTTATATAATAGTTACCAATATTTTAGGTATATGATGTAAGGGAGACCTCTCAATAGCGTTTATCTTTTTGTATTTACAAGAATGACACTCCTATAATTTAAAATAGAAATCACCCCACACTTATTCACAACTCTAAAACCCTTTATCTCAAACAAATAATATCCAAATATCCTCTTAAATTACCAACCTTTATCCTTGAAGACTCACTTTGGGTAGATATAAGGTGTAAAAATGACCCTAATCTTTTTCAAACCCCATTGGATGGAAATATTTCTACAATTTATAATATTTTATATAAAATTTAATATTATTTTAGGTACATGATGTAAGGGAAACCTCTCAATAGAGTTTATATTTTTATATTTACAATAATGACACTCCTCCTCCACTATAAAATGGCACTCACACCCTCACTTATTAAAAACTCTAAATACCATTATCTAAGACAAAAACTATCCAAATATCCTCCGAAATTAGCTACCTTTATCCTAGAGGACTCACTTTGGGAAGAAATCTAACCTGGGAAGTCCTTTTGTGAAAACCAAAAAGAGATACTTGAAGAAGAGGTAACAATCATTAATTAACCCTTTTTTATTTATTACTCAAAACTATTAATTTCTTTTTATATAATGACTATGTAATAACAAAAGTATCTTAAATATACTGATAAATTATTATATAAAGGATATAACCTAAAAAATAATGCACTTCCACCGAATGGGATACGTAATCATCGTTGAATGTATGGAGGAATACCATCTCACGAAAATGATGTCGTTCATTCTTCCATGACCAACTCTCAAGGTAACAACTCAAAATTTTTATCAATGGAAATTACCTTCTTATAATTATGTCATAAATCACATTAAGAGCACAACAAGAACTTAATAAATGAATGATAAATTAAATAAGAGGTATTTCTAGAAGTTAAGAAATATATACTGAAGGAATAGAAACTTGAACTTTGGAATAGTAATATGAACCTTATGAATAGTAAAACATACAATAGAATATTAACCTCACCTATGAAAGAATAAATAACATATAGGAATCCTATAAATGAATTTATGATATAATTATATCACAGTATAAGTGAATAAATGTTTTAAAAATTATTTATCAAGTGTTGATATTTTTGTAAGTTAAAAATATATAATTAAAAATATATAATTAAAATTATATCCATAAAATATATTAATAGAATAATATTTTTATCATATCATTATATTATAATTTTATGAGACCTCGTTTAATTTTTCAAAGTGTTATAAAATCAGTTATAATTTAAAATTGGTGTTTTCCATGTAAATGAAGATTTTAATTAATAATTTAATATCTCAAAATTATAAAATTATATTCATAAAAAGCATTTTATTTTTTAAATTTACAATTCCATAAATGGTTAGGTTTAATTTTTGGTATTTTTCTAAAACAGTTGAATTTTTGTTGAATAGTAAAATACGATAATTTACAGTACATATACATTATAAGTTAAATACACGATTCCTTGAGTCATCGCTTATGTAAGAACCGTAATCTAAATCTACATTTAGTTATTTTTTTTTATTTGGTGACACTTTTAAAACTATTCGTAGTCTTGATCGAAAATAATAAAATAATGAATAAAATAATGAGGAAACACCCCTCTCCTCCCCTATAAATACCACCCTCACTGCCTCTTCTCATCACACCTCTAATGATTTCAGACATGTCCAAATTTTGCTCAAATACATTAAAAAACCTCTCCCCCACATCCAGTATATCATTGTTTCATCAAAAGACCAAAACCTTTCCCAAAGGAGGTTCTCAAGGAGGAGAAATTTAAGAGGTAAATTCCCCATTCCTTTTGTTTTATTTCCTTTTTTATTTTCCATTATTATTATATCCTCACCCCCATGTAAAAATGTAATGAAAACTATAATAAATTAGATATACTCTAATTTTATTATGCTAATGGAATAATCCATCATCAAACCCTTATACTCTCCCATTTATTCTAGAAATGAAAACGTCTTTCATTTCGTGTTAATTTATCTCCTTCGAGGACGAAACATTTTAATTTTCCATTAACACCATCAAGGTTGGTGATAAAACAATTTTTATGGTTAAAAAAATTATTATATATGTATTATAACTTATTTAATGGTCTATAATCATTAAATACACATTATGTTAAATAATAAAACTAGACATGTTCATTGTGAGCAAAAACCACCCAAGATATTCCAAATGACTATCACTAAAATTTTATCTAATGATTCATCCTCATACCATAAAAATGATTCATAAGATAATTTAACCTTGTGGGTGTATATTAATATATTATATCACCAATTATGGATTTATATTTCCCCTTTACATGAAATTTTATACTCTTATATAAGTAAACTGATCTTGAAAAATATAAAAATGAGCACCCCTAAATGATGAAGTTGAACACTATAACTAATAAAAAAGGGAAAAAATAAACTTAATAAAAATATAATAAATCAATTAAATGTTTAAAATGTTTTATAATTATTAATTAATTAGTCTTATTTTATTATTTAAGAAATTAATATCAAGGGCCGAACTGTTTTAAACATAAGGTAAGAGATTCTACTAGAACCTTTCCCTCCAAGTTAATTTTTCTCTCTATTTACCCCAATGTAATGATTATTTATTTTTATATAATTCTTTTAAATTGTATTTCTTTTTTCCAAAATCATGTATATAGATCCTATCATCCCTCTTTTACAGGGTTATATGTGTTTTAGAAAGGTTCCCATTTTAATTCTTCCCGATAAGCAGGCCCGATTAAAGGAAACTTCTCGATTTATTACCAGCTTCCAAGTGAAATCCATAATGAGTTTTAAGCAACCAATATTTTTATAAAATCCCTAATTTTATCATGAAAAAAAATCTTCATTCATTTATAGTTTTATAAAAAAAATATTCCTTTTCCTCTTTAAATTTTGATTAATATTTTCCATAAATTTCACTAAAATGTTATATTTCTAATGATTCTTAAAAATTATTATTACATGTTTCCACATCAATTAAACATAAATTTCATGATCCGTGCCTAATTTCCCTTATGAATGTATGTGTATGTTCTGAATCAATTCTTTTAGGGACTATTTTATGATATACTAATATGTTATGCCCTGTGAAAGGATTATGATACCCATTTATTTCCATGGATAATATTTATGTTTATTGTTCATGTGGAACACATATTCCGAAACATGTTATTATGGGTGTGCCAAGACAGTTCTCCAATGCATTGGGTAATTTTTATTCTCATCATATGTCATGTTAGGATATAGAGTGGACCATATTCCTTTATGGGGCTTTGTCCATAAAGTCATACAGTCTTGGCGGTTAGCCTTGAATTATGTTTATGTCATGTTATATGTTGTTGCAAAATTCTTATGATGCCATGATTATATGTTACCATGTTATAAATTCTTTTCTTCCTTATTTTTATTCATGTTCTATTCCTTTTATGCCATCAGGTTATGACTTCTAAACCATGTGTTAGGTTTTATTCCTTTGTTTATTTCTTTATGGTGATTTTTAGCTCATCCCCTTTGTTCATATATTCTATAGGTCATGATATGAAGATATAGGATATCAATGGAAGTTATGAGATCACTATGTATATTAAATAAAATATGTTTTCATGATGTTTAATTATGTAGCTCATCTTCTAAATATACTAGACTTTATGACTGTTGGCTTGTAATTTGTTGGTCAATTATGATTAAAATCTTGTAATGATATGTGTAGAAGGCTAGGGTTACTATAGTTGGTATCAATGGAAAAGTTTATTAATTTTTAGTATTAGGAATAGTACACTATAGTAGAATAATTAGGTATAATAATAATTATAAGAAAAAATACCTAATGTTTTGTCAATATACAGTTCGTGGTATATTAAGAAAATACATCCCTATTTGGATACTACAAGTGGATGTGTATATGGAACAGATATATCTATAAGTAATAAATCTGACAAGTTATTCCATTCCAAACATAGGGTAACCAGGTAAACAACAATGGGCCTTACTGCGCAACTAGTTTGACACTCCATGGGTATATGCTTTGGTAAATTCATAAGCTCATTACAAACCATTATTAAGAGGAAATACAATAAGAATATATGTTAGGAAATAGATCATGGATAACCTATATTGAAACCGAGGGAATCACAAGTTAGGATATACTTTTCATTTACATGTTTATCCTTCTATGTTCCATTTTTTATTTTTATATTCTTATTAGATAAGTATTAAATCCCCCTAATTTTACTTTCTTTTTCTTAGTTAATTGCTTGAAATATTACAACTCATGCCAATGATAAATGTCATAGTAATATTGATGATATCCCTAATTATATGAAAAATATTACAGGAATAAGAGCTCATAAAATTATGACAATACTTTAATAGCCTGATCAAGTTATAAATAATAACATGAATCTTGTTAAACTCCCTCATTCCATAAATAAGAGAAAGTTCCCATCAAATACTTCACATGGAAAAACCCTCCCATGTTTAGTGGATCTTCATATCCCCTCCCCATAGAACAATGGATTAACTCCACTAAGAAGACATTATATACCCTTCAATTGTAAGAAGAAGAGATAGTCATTCTAGCAGTCTATCATTTTGATGGAGAAGCTGATCAGTGTTATAAAATGACCAAAAAAACAAAGTTTCAAGAGGAAATTGATTCAATGGAATGGGAATATTTCATGAAAATATTTTTCAATAAATATTTTTCTCGAACCTTCCATTTGAAGATGGAAATAGATTTCATTAGACACATGTAGAAGGAAGATAAGTCTATTAGAGCATATGATGAAAACATTACAAGGCTTGTTAGATTTTTCTCTAGGTTTTTCATAAACACCTACATAAATTTGGATCACTTCTATATCAGATTAGAGATGATTTTATAGAAAGCGTTGGTGATTAGAGACATTGACGGTTATGAGGAGAGTGTCTAATATGCCCTCATGGTTGAAATGCAGTTTGGAGACTCTCGTTGGTCTCTTTGTCCTAGTAAAAAAACGAGGAAAATGGAGTTTAATATGGGTGAAAAACACAATGATGGAAAGAAGGCCCTACATCCCACATGTCAAACTTTTGGGAAGGATCATCCAAGAAACTACTTAAAGGGAACCAAGAGATACTTAAAATGTGGAAGACAAGGGAATATGGTAATAACTAATAAAGGGATATGAATAATCCCCCTTATTTTGAAGAATAATGGAAGGTTAAGATCAAAAATCAGCCTATAGTGAAATGTTTAAACTACAAATAACAAGATAATTATGAAAACCATTACCCTAATCCAATGGTTGTTGGAGGAAATAAAAAAAACCTCTAAGTCAGAATGAACGGGAATATTCTATCACTAATAATGATGTAGATATCGATAATGATGTGGTGATAAGTACAATGATTATTCACTGAGAATAGATAATTTACTATTTGATTCTAGTTCTATACCTTTTATATCATTCATGTTTAGTATAACTATTCAAAAACCACCATAAAATTTAGAGGTTGAGTTATCTATGATAATTGAAAATGGGTAAATTACTACATCCAATTTTTATAAATCTGACCCAGTTAATCCTTGTGGACTGAACCTCCCAAAAATTCTTGTCATACTCTCTTTGGTAGAGATTGATGCTATTTTGGGCATGGATTGGATATCTTTATTCAAATCCAACATCAACTATTGGGAAAGGGATATCACTATTCACTTTGGAATGAATCTTCAAATACAATACAAGTGTAAGGAGGAAGATGAGACTCCTTTAAAAAATTTATATCAATTGTGGATATTGTTTATTTATGAGAAAACATATATTGCTCAAATGATTAAGACAATGGGGAGAATTATGCTCGAATACATGCCCATCATGATGGATTTCACACATGTATTCCCTGAAGAGTTTCCCGATATTCCTCCTGATAGAGTGTTTGAGTTCCCATTTGAACTTATTCAGGGATCTCTACCTTTTCAATGGCATGTATATAATGGCCAATGTAGAGATGAATAACTAAAGAAGTAGTTACAGGAGAACATGGAACAAGGTTTCATATTCCTGAGTGCCTAACCATGGGGTTCACCAGTCTTATTCATCAAGAAGATGGATTGATCAATGAGCCTCTTCATTCAATATCACTAGATCAACAAAATCGTGATAAAAACATGTATCCCTACCCATGAATATATGACTTGGTTGATCAACTTTGTGGGGTAAATTAATTCTCTAAGGTGGACCTTTAGTTAGGATATCACCAAATAAAGGTGGGGAAGGAATATATTCCCAAGATTATCTTTTGAACTAGTTATATAAATTATGAGTTCATTGTGATTCCCTTTAGACTCACCAATGCTCCATAAATTATAATGGAATAAATAAATAGAGTCTTTATAGATTACATTAACAAACTTTTGGTAGTCTTTATTGATGATATTCTGATATACTCCAAGAAAAAGGAAGAACATGAGGATCATTTTAATACATGATGGGGACTTTATTAGGGATAAAACATATACAATGTACAATAAATGTGAGTTATAGATAAAGGTATTATCATTATTTAGTAATTTAATCACCAGAAAAGGGACATATTTTGAACCTTCCAAGACAAATTCAATCAATGAGTGGACCATTCCAACATCTGTAATGATGATCTATATCTTCCTCAGTCTAAAGAGGTATTACTATCAATTTTTGATGAACTTATTATGATTTTCAAACCCTCTAAAAAAGATAACTTAAAATGGAGTAATATTTTTCTATACAAGTTAATGTGAGGATTTCTTTAAAGAGTTGAATAAGAGGCTTATCATTATACAATTACCCACACTTCTAAAAATTTGGGAAATATTTTTAGTGTGCAATGATGCTTTAATGAAAGGATTAGTTTTTGTACTGATGAAAAATGATAAAAAGATAGCCTAAGCTTCAAGAAAGTTTAAAATTCTTGAGAAAAACTATCCCACACATCATCTAGAGTTGGAAGCTTTGATCTCTTCATTGAAAATCTAGCGGCATTATCTCTATAGTGAGAAGTGTGAGATATATACTGATCACAATAGTCTTGAATATATATTCCAAAAGAGGGAGATTAATATGCACCATATAATATGTTTAGAGCTCATCAAGGATTGTGAATACTCAATCAATTGCCATCTGGGTAAGGTGAATAAGGTGGAAGATGCTCTAATTAGAAAGGATCTATTATCTTTATCAATTATTAGAATTGAGAAGGATCCAATATTCATAGACCTAAAAAAGATGAACATGGGAATTGTAAAGGATGGAATATAAAAAATCCTTTCTAAAATGATTGTTCAATCATACCTTATGGAAAAAATAAATGATCCTTAAAGAAATGATGTGGAAATCTAGAAGGTGGAATCTATGAGGAAGGGGAAATAATCATAGTTTAAAATTTATGAGGATGGAGTTGTAACATTTGGGACACGACTATATGATCCATCCTATCAAGATATGAATAAGGATATTATGAATGATTCACGTAGCTCAACCTTCTCAATTCCCCTAGGGAGTAGAAAGATGTTTCGAGATATCTAAGAGAATTATTGGTGGGACAATATGAGAAAGGAGATTGATGAGTATACATCAAAGTGCCTAATATATTAGAAACTGAATAAAGAAATACAAAATTCTAGGGGTATGATGAAACCACTACTCATTCCAATATGAAAGTGAGATAAAATTACCATGTAATTCTTCATTGAACTTCTGAAGACATCCAAAGGAAATAGTAGTATATGGGGGTTTGTGGATCATCTTCAAAATATATAAAACTTTATCACAATTCGATAGGATTTATCATTAGATAAACAATAATATATATATATATATATATATCAAATAATTGTTAAGGATGCTGGAATTACCACTATCAACTATTTTCAACTGGGATCTGAGACCCACATCGATGTTCTGGAAAAGTCTCCACCATGCTCTAAACGTTGATATGAGATTCAGTACAAACGTTCATCCACAAACTGATGGAAAATATTAAAGGAGTATTCAGAAACTAGAAAACATGTTGATATCGTGTTCTATGGACTTCAAAGGAGGATGGGACCAACATTTTTTACTATTTTAATTCTCTTACTACTACAGTTTCCACTGAAGCATCCAAAAGCCACCATCAGAAGCCCTGTATGGGAAAATATGTAGAACACTGACATGTTTGAATGAAGTCGGTGAACATAAGATGTTAGGACCTAAAATGGTCTAATATATAACGAAGATTGTGAAAAAAAATATAGAAACACATCAAGGTAGTCTAAGGTCGACAAAAGAGCTATTTAGAAAATCATCGATGAGACCGTGAGTTTATGGTTGGAGACATAGTATTCCTCTACATATCTCCATGGAAGATGATCATGAGATTTGATATGAAAGGAAAGATAAGTCCCTGGTACATCAGCCCCTTTGAGATTCTTGATCATATAGGATCTATGGCCTATTGACTAGCACTTCCTCCAACCAATTCTCAAGTACACGATGTATTCCACTTATCCCTATTAAGTAAGTACATACCAGATCCTTCACATATACTGAATTTAGAGGTGGTATAATAAGAAATCGATCTCTCATATGAGGATAAACCAGTGAAGATCTAGGAATGTAGAGATAAATTTCTACATAAAAAGACTACTCACCTGGTCAAAGTACTATGGTGGAATAATAAGTACGAAGGGGCAATGTGGTAACCAGAAGAAGTGATGAAGAATAAGTACCCACACCTGTTTTCAACATTGAATGTAAAATGATATTTTTAGGGAGTAATTTCATAATGGGGGAATAATGTAACTACCTAAAATTTTTATCAATGTAAATTACCTTCTAATAATTAGGTTAGAAATCAAATTAAAAACATAAGACAAATTTAATAAATGTCGAAATAATGAAATAAGAGGTATTTCTAGAAGTTAAGAAACATATACTAAAAGAATAGAAAGATGGAATTTTGAATTGTAATGTGATACTTATGAATATTAAATCATACAATAGAATAGTAAACTCAGCCATGAAAGTGTAAATAAAATTTAGGCATCCTATAAATGAATGTATGATATATTTATATAATAGTATAAGTAAATAAATATTCTAAAAATTAATAATTAAGTGTTGGTATTTTTGTATATTATAAATATTTAATTCCAATTTTATAATTAAATTTATTTCTATAAAAATTATTCATCAATTAATATTTTTTATCTTATGATTATTAGATAATATTATGTGACCTTATTTAATTTTTCAAAGTGTTAAAAAATGAGTTACAATTTTAAAGTTGGTATTTTCAAAGTAAATGATGATTTAAATAAAAAATATATATTTATCATATTTAGAAAATTATTTTCATAAAATGGGGTAAATTTTTTAATTCTATATGTTGAAAAATTGTTAGGGTGATTTTTTGGAATTTTTCTAAAATAATTGAATTTTCGGTGAATAGTAAAATTCAGTAATTTACAATATATATACCTTATAAGTTAAATACACTATTCCTTGAATCATCACTGATGTAAGCACCATAATATAAAATTTACCTTCATTATTTTATTATATATATTGATAATTCTCAAAATATTCACAGTCTTTAGCCGAAATAACAATCTAATGAATTAAATAAGGAGAAAACACCCCTCTCCTCCCCTATAAATGCAACCCCTCACCACCTCCACTCCTTAAACCTATCAAGATTTTAGACTTGTATAAATTATATTAAAATATCTTTCCAAAACTCTCCCCCACATATTTTAGATATTATTCTCATTAAAAGACCAAAATACTTTCTCAATTGAGGTTCTCAATTAAGAGAAATTCAATAGATAAATTCTTTATTCATTTCATTATTTTCATTTCAAGTTATTTTATTTTGTTATTTTCTCTTCACCTCCCCTAATAACAGTGAAATAAAATCTAGATTAACTTAAATATAATGTAATTTAACTATTCTAATGTAATAATCATTCATCAAACACCTTCTCCACTACCTTTTATTCTATAATTGAAAACATCAATCATAAGGTGTTAATTTATCACCTTCAGGGATGACTGTTTCATTTTCCAACAACGCCTTCAAAGCTAGTCATAAAATGATTTTTATGGTTAAAAAAATATTATATATGTATCATATCCTATGTAAAGATATGGAATCATTATATAAACATGATGTTAAATAATATAACAATACACGTTCATTGTTAATAAAAACCACCCAAGATAATCCAAATTATTACCACTCACATTTTATATAATGATTCATCCTCATATCATATAAAAAAATAATTTATAAGGTCATATAACCTTATAGATGTTCATTAATAATTTATAACTTTAATTATGAATTTCTATTCCCATTTTACATGAAATACTATACTCTTATATAAGAGAACCGATCATGAAAACTAAGAAAACGAGCACTCCCGAACGAAGAAATTGAACACTTTTACTCATCCAAAATTCCATAAATGAACTTAATAAAATTATAATAAAAAAATTGAAATGTTGAAATGGTTATTGAATTATTAATTAAGGTATATAAATATATTATTCAGGGCATTAAAATCCAGTGAAAATTAATTTCAGATATAAGGTATGGGATTCAACCCGAACCTCCATTTGTTCCTTAAGGTTACACATTGTCTCTCTTTACGCCAAATTAATTATTATTTATTTCGATATAATTATTATAAATTATATTTATATTTTCCAAACTAATTTATACAGATTATATCATCCCTATTTTATGGGGTAATACGTGTTTTAGAAAGGTTCCCTTTTTTAAATCTTCCTAATAAGCAAGCCCAATTCAAAGGAACTTCTTGATTTATTACCCGCTTCTAAGTGCACTCCGTAATATGTTTCAAGACACAATTATTTTTATAAAATAAATAATTCTATCATGAAAATTTATATTGTTTCATTTTTGGTTTTTTCGAAACCAATTTTTATTTTCCTCTTTAAATTAAATTTAATAATTTCCTTAAACCGCAATAATAAGTTACCAGCAAATCAATTTTTGATTTTATACTGGCCAGTTTGAGGGTAGCCAGTTCCCCTGAAACCGGTTAAGGGGATTCTGGTACCTGAAACACTACAAATCCACATCACCACATCAGGAAATTCAAAATTCAAACGAAATAATTCAAAAAGTTAAAAAACACCACATTCAATGCCCCGAGCCATGCACCGCCTCGAGCTTGGTCGAATCACGTGATCACCTCAGTCTGCACACCTCCTCGAGCCACGAGACTGAACCGCCTCGCTGGAGAGCTTCTACGGCCTTTGTCAACACCGCAATGTCATCGTCCCTTCGGCATCTGCACATAATCACCACCGGCGGAATCACAGTGGGAACATACACTCACAAACCTTCAACAACATCACCGACGAGGACCAACCGCGACATCGCCATCACCATCTCCAAATTCATCACATCACAGAGTCACCAAAAGACACATATACGATTGAAAAACAAATCCAAAACACGAATACATCCATACTTACCCTCACCAAGAAATGAGATGAAAGGAAGAATCAAAAACCATTTCTGAAGGGTCAGAAATCACAGAAACACCACCCAACCGCACAAGCAATGACCTGAAACTGAAGATCCCGCCACCTCCAACCAAAACGACCACTTAAGACATGAAGAAGCCCCACCGCACTCACCTGAGAAAGGCTAGGACCCCAAGCACCGCCGACGCAAGGGAGCGACCATCAGATGCTGAGAAGCACACCGCAGGACACCGGCTTGTTGCCGAGAACGAACCCAGGAGTGCTCTAAAGAGTATGCTTTTGACGGGGACCAATCTTATACCCACAGGTCTAAACCCACAACTACCGAAGCCCAAAGAGAAGCTCCACCTCAAGGGAATACCATGAAAACACGCGACGTCGTAGAGATCCTGGCTGAATCCCTGAGCTCGAGAGGGAATGTCGCGCCGTCCGCAGCGAAGGGGCGACAACTGCGAGAGGAAATCCCTATCTTGGGAGCCTTCTATGGGCGCATCAATCATGTAATGTTCTACGAAACATGTTTTATGAAGCTCGAATTCATGATTTGTGTTGAGAAGTAATCAACCGCAATAAAAAGGTTCATTTCTAAAGTTCCTTACACAAAACATGTACTTATTTACAGTTAAATTGGAACACAATTATCATTATCCATTACCATTTTAATTTATTATTGTCCATGTATGTTTTTAATATATTCTTTCATGGACTCGTTTATGGAATAGTCATTTTTAGGCCTTGTGAAAAGATTATAATACCCATTTATTTCCATGGGTAACCTCTATGTTATTTCTTCATATAGAAAACATATTCATGATCATGTAATGATGAGTGTGACTAGATATATATCTAATGAATTGGGTAATTTTTAGTCTCATGATATGTCATGTTGGGAAATGGAGTGAACCTAATTCTTTTATGGGATTTTACCTACCATGTTATATGGTCTTGACGGTTAGCCTTGACTCATGTTTAGGTGATGTTGTATGTTGTTGACACCATCCTATGATGCCATGATTATATGTCACCATTTTTTAAATGTTTTTATTTAGTATTTTTATACATGTTCCATGCCTTTATTCCATCATGTTATGCCTTCTAACCCATGTGCTTTGTTTTATTCCAACGATTATTTTCTTACTGGTCTTTTTAGCTCATCCCTTTTACTCATGTATTTTTCAGGATATCCTATGAAGATATAGGAGCACAATAGAAGTTAGTAAGTCAATATATAGATTAGGTAAAATATTTTTTCATGATGTTTAATTATGTACCTAATCTTCCAAGTACACTATATTTTATGATCATTGGATTGTAATTTGATGGTTAATTATGTTTAACATCATGTAATGATATGTGTAAAAGGCTAGGGAAGATATACTCAAGGTTGTAAATAGTGATATAAATAATTTGTTTATATTATATATATATATATAGATATTATATTTATGATTTATTTATCTTCTGGAATTATTATATAATGGATACCTTCATGCACTCCATTTTGTGGGAATCCAATAACATCATTTGTGGACGTATGGAATACCGCCTCCTTAAAGCGACATGATTCAGTCACTCTTTATATGGAATGTATGAAGGATGGGTTTAATAGACATATTTGTTATATTTTAAATAATAATTCTAATATAATTATGATATATATAATTTAATTCTCTTATTTCTTTTAATATTCCATGAAAATGGAAACCGCGTTCATGTGAATGTATGACTAACCTTCTCCCTGAAAAATGTATTTCCCTTCTCAATTATATATTTCATAGATTATTATAAATAAATATATAATAAAAATATATTATATTTAAATACTATATATTATCCTTGATAAAATGAGATCATGATCTATGTAAGAGGACCAAGAATAACAAGTCAAATCATGTACGAAAAACAAAGCGGTTATTACCCAAAACATAGATTTAACATGAAATTGATAATAAACAGGTAATATATGTAATGCCCCGACCCCAGCTACCCAGAGTTGGTGCATTACTTAGTAACATTGTCATGATCACAAAAGATCAAGTCTCGAAAGACCGATTAGTTTAGTAGCCTTGGAAACACTAAATACATTCATAAGTCTTTCATTACATCAAAAAGTAAACAAACTACAATAACATGGTCTTCATAGTCCAAACTCATATCCTCACTGACTATTCTTGCAAGTCAGTCATAATACACTTCTTCACATCCTGGAAAATATTAAAACATTGAAAGGGGTGAGCTCAGATGATCAGTAAGGATAACAATATTGCGGAAGCTTTTATAAGAAAACATAAGCATTTAAGGCAATGTATAACTAAAACAAAAGCCTTATTGAACTTGAACTTCAGAATAATATGGAAAAAGTAAAATAAAATAATGCCATTACTTGCTCACATGGATATTCTACTAGATAAATAATCACATGAGATATCAATAACCACTTTCATATTGAGGGAATGTATAATGCCAGACATTCTGAAACACTTTGTCAAGGCCTCGGCCAAGACGTCTAAAATGATTAAGGCCTCGGCCAAAACCATAAATCAAATTGGGAAAGGGACTCGGCCAATTCCACGTCTAGTTGTCTCATGAGACCTACCGATGCATCGAGGAGCTATAGCAGGCTCCACCCGTCACATATTAAGTCCAATACATTCCTCATATGAATAGGTTTAAACATAACATAAATATTCGTATTAAAACTAGCATACGAAATGTCAACAATTTCTCCATAAGCTATGGATGGTATAAAAATAACACATCCACAGTCAAATATTTCACAAAATGTTCAATGGATGTTTTGTATCATAAATCAATTTCAATTAAACTTAAATCCCATCAAAGGATGTTGACATGGATGAAATCAAAGTTATTTGAGAGTAATATCTCTCCTTTTTGAAATCATTTAAAAGTCCCATAATTACAAAATAATACATTTACTTTGAAGATATTCTTATAAGCTTGTTAGGGAAGCTTTGACGAAGTTATAATGGCGGAAAATAGCCGCACCCGCCATATAAGTTAAAAAAACATTCTTACCTTAAATTTGTCAAAGAGGTCAAAAAGTACATTGTTTGGAAAACGATGGTAAGATTCCTTTAAAAAATGTATAAGGGTGTAAATGACTTTAACGCATTTTCCATTTAATAGTAAAAATGTTTTGAAAGACATTTTTAAGAAACATGGATGTGGATGATAACGAGGTCCCAGTAGATAATTATGTATAAACAACCTTGGATAATGAAGAGGTTGTGATGTAAACCCTTACCTTGTACTTTTCCTTGGTTGGGGTATGTTAACCTCCTGTATAATGGTGAAATAATTGTTATTAAATTATACAAGAATCATATACATTCATATGATATCATATATGATCTTTTAACATTGCTTTGTTAACAATATCTTAGATTTATCGTTGTTTTGGGTGTTAACTTACTCGTTTTCTTTTATATGTTTTGTTACGTAAGTCGTGTTTTTCATAGATAGGTTGTATCTTATTCATATCCAGAATGATATCATGTCCTTAAACATTATTTTTAAATCATCAAATGATAATTATACTTGAATGGATACGACGGAGAATGAATCTCATCGCGTTCGTGGAGACGGTAGTCCGTACGTACGCACGAGCGACAATATCATTATTTTGATATTAAAATAATATATAATTGGATAGTATATCATATATACAGAATCATTATCATGATATATTTATTATTTACATGAATTACATATCATTATTATACCCATCTAAATAATAATATATTCAATAACAATTACACCACGACGTGGAGACGGTAAGCCGTACGTACGCACGTATGGTGACATGTCACTCAAATGATGGGTAGAATACTGAATATGGTTGTTCCATATTTATAATAACATTACAGTATATAGAAGATACTGGAGTTATAATTTTAGAATTGAAATAATAAACAAAGAGGGAGTGGAAGAAGAAAGAAACTTGAAAGAGGGTGATGAAAATGTTACCTCTTCTTCGGGTTCTTCCTTTTGATTTGATCAAAAGGACTCCTTAGGATGGCTTTCTGACTAAAGTAAAGCTTCTAGGATGAAGGGAGAGAAGTTGGGAGAGTATTTGGGCAGAGGTTGGCCGAACCAAAAGGCTTGGAAGTGTGAATAAGGTGGTAGAGGTGGGGGCCTTTTATAAGAGGAGAGGAGGGGCTCTTTTGGAAAGATTGAAATGTTACATTATTATACAATGCTTTTCGGATTCTAAAGGTCCCACACTTATATAATTCGTGGATAAGGTGATAAGGGTTCGAAATTTCCTCATCCAATAGTCTTTGGACAAGTGTAAGCCTTAGATTTTGCATTATCTTCTCATTTTATTTAAATCGTTAAATAATGAGGTCATCGCTGCATCATAATGATGTCATAAATAATTTAATTTATTTAATGTCTAAAAATTATAAAAAAAATACTATGATGTATTAAATCTTTTTACCTTTATAATTAATATTTATAGTCAATATTTGGATCTGTGTAACCCCACTTAAAAACTGTTTTAGTAAAACAACTCATGTTTGTGTCAATTTAATTTTAACATTAAATAAATATATATTAATGTCATTTTCCAACTAAAGTGGCTCCATGGGGTCCCCAAGTTGACCCATGGGTTTTTTTGGACGGCCATGACTCATCCAATAGGAGTAGGACAAGTGTGAATCTCATCTCATATTATTAAAACATTATTTTTACCTTAAACTACACTAACCACCTCTAATCGCGATTAAGAACTTAAAAGTTACTATTCACCAAAAAATTATTTTAATCTCATTGAACCACATTTTACTTATTAATGACAACCATGTATGTCGGATTTTTGAAAATCAAATCATAGAAGTGGTAATATTTCATTTTAACGAAAAATCAGTTTTTAACAACCAATTAGTGGTTTCACTATTCATCAAAAATTGAAGTTTTTCAGAATAAGGCCAAAATTTCACCCTAAGCTATAATTGATATTCCGAATTAAAAAATGATGTCTATTTTACAAAATTCCAAACATATAAGTTGTATTAATTAATTTTATAATTAATTCCCACTGTTACAACAAATAGCGTGTTTTTAAGAAACAATTTATATCAAAAGATTGGCAATTGTTTATGTCCAATTTCAATGTTAAATTAATTCTAATGACCACCATTGGATAAAATGGTAAAAATATATTCTAATTATACGTTAAAACCACTAAATAGTATAATTTATCACAATAAATTATTTTTATTAAAAAAGTTGTTTTAAGTATTTTTCACTATTCATAAAAAAATTGGAAGTTCTCAGAAAGTTACAAAAAATTCAACTTAGGATAATTTCGATATTAAGAATACAAAAATGAAGTCCATTTTGAAATATAAAATTTATATAATTTTAAAAAGTGGTTATTACTATTCATAACGGCTACATTGATTAGTCGCGGTGTTTTAGAACTCGAAGTTGCGTACAATGCAAGCTATTGCATTATTGAATGAGAAGCGTATCGTGGAAGCTCGGGGTGTTACAATATAAATTCACAATAAAATAATATATATAATATATATATATGATTATGTTTTTTTAGAGATGTATAATAAACAAATATTAATTATACATGTGTTTTGAATAGGTAGCATGAAAGTCAAGACATAAGGTAAAGGGATTTCTAGTCTCACTTTTATTTCTGCAAGACTTATGCCTTATTCACCAATCATTTATTTTTTGTGGTGTATATACATACCATGAATGTATTATATTATTATTATTATTAAATTTATATTTATTTACATATCCATTTTATTATCTTTATTTCGTAGGGTTTCTGGTTCAAAAGTTTCTAAATTGGTAAGGCAATTTTGTATCAATTTCCCTTCTTCGAGACACACGTTATGTTATGTACCTATATTATTTTACAAGGTGAATATAACACTCTATGATGTTTTATATAATGAATATAATTATTTTCATGATATTTTATTCTTAATTTAATGTTATTATATCATGTATATTTTTGATTCAAAGTTACCAAAGTGGTAAGAGTTTATTGCTACAATATCATCATTTATCGGGATTGTTTATATTATGCTTCCCTTGAAATTATATTATGATACCTCTCTAATTAATTGTAATTAATTTAATTATAATGTATTTATTAATTATATATACAATTAATTATACCATTTTCACACTCTTTAGTACTTAATATAATGAAGAAAATGTTTTTAATAAAATCCAACTTTATTTCTCTCTTCGGTTGGAAATTTATTTTCCCACAAAACCATTTTTTTTATAAATGTTTTACAAAATGTCATATTAGTATCTAATGCTTTTTAAAATAAAATTTTACCCATGTTTTTACTTTTTAGAAAATATTATAAAAAGGAAGATTCTTTTCATTTTTTGATCATGGAAGTTTTCTAAACTTTTTACGGTGCAAAAATGCAATGTCAGCATGTATGAATTTATCTGACATCATGACCATCATTTCTTTGAATATTCCTTTGAAGGTTTACTCAATTTTTAATGATTTTCCCCTAATAATATGTAAATTAATTGTTTTTAATGTATTTTTCAAATATTTATTTTTTTCAAAACGTTTTATTTTTTAAAAATCACTTTTTTCAAAATAAGAAAATATATTTCCCCAATTAATTTTCTAAATGATATTTAAAAAATATTTTTTATCTAAGGTTACATTCGTTGATATTACCAATGTCTTATTAGGGTTATAATTTATGGATAAAGATGTTATTTTTTCTTGTAAGTTTTATACTTTTGATGACATTTTTTTAAAAACCCCATTTATCTTCCACAAGTTATACCATGATACATAATTAATAAAATTAATTATTTTCACGGGTTATTCTATGGGGAAATGATTATGAAAAATGTATGTTTTCGAAAAGTTAGGATATGATGAAATGATTATGAAACCCATTTTTCAATTCATGGGCTGTGATATGATGATTTTTTGATCTTGGGGAACACATATGTATGGCTTCATTATGTGATGGGTGGGACTTATATCTCCCTATGATGTATTGGGTAAATATTTATATATCATGATATTTAAATGGTTGGAATAGAGAGTTAACTCGGTTTAGTAATGGAATTTTTAGCTAATATAGTATTGGGACTGAACCTTGATTGTCAATATGGTCTTGGAGGTGAACCTTTACTACTAAGATGGTTTGGAGAGTGACCCAATTCCACTAAGATGGTCTTTGCAGTAAGCTTTGACTACTATGGAAATAATTTTTTTATTCTTATGTGTCAAACAGAATACCATGTCTTATTGAAATTTTATGATTTCATGGATTATTCTCTTGATTCCATTATTATTCATGTATTATGAACTACCAATATTTATTCCATGACTCTTGATTATCATATTTGATATGATGGGTATGATATTATAATGTTACGATCATGTTCCCATACCCATATTCTCATGATTATGATTGCATATCTCTATTTTTTACCCTTATTGAGAATCTGATCTCACCCATTCTTATGTTTCCATTACTATGTTTATGAAGATATGTATTATGTATGATGTGTTTAAGAAGTCATCTAGTTAGGGGGAACCTAGTGGAAGATAATTTAGCTCACTTATGTACCAATATTTATGTTTCCATGTTTCCAAAGGAACTAAACTAATACAGTCTTTTGGTGTGTATTAGTGTAAAGTTTTAAATGTTCTACAAACCTGAATGAAATGTATAGGTATTAGAAGTGAAGGTACCTATAATGACGTAATAGAACCATTCATGTCATGAAGAACCATTTATAGAATGAACTAGTTATTATAACTAAATTTAAAATTCCCTTATATTTATCCCCCAAAAATCCTCTAAAAATTTACCCCGAACACTCCAATCCTAAATAAATCCTAAAATAATGGAATACCTCAAAATGGAGGTTCTACATTATCCCCACCGTTGTCCTATCCATCCTAGTAAAATTGGTTCTCTTTGTAGACAATAAAAATTTGAAGCTATTTCTTCAACATAAACATCTATATTTCCTATATTTCTTATTGAACCTAGCTATGCTACCATAATACTCATAATAAGGAAATAGATCTCCCTCACAGGTTATTTTCATGTATCTCTGTAATTTGAACCATTTCATATATAATCATTACATTAGTCTAAAGAGTGACATGCACCTACTTAATTACATGAGTAGTATTCGGATGTCACATTTTCAATTAATAGAAAAGGAAAACATTATAGGAATCTGAATATTGGTGGTAAGGCAAGTCGATATGAAACATTTATGATTCATTATAGAATATCAAAAGGTCCCACATAACGAGGAAATGTTTTCCCATTCTTCGCTAATTGGTGATGATCTAATCATGTTAAAACTTTCAAAAATACATGGGAACCTACTAAAAATGATAATGTGCAGTGAAAATGACAGACATATGACTTCTATTAACTCCATGGTATATAAATTCACTTCCTAATCATCTAAATATTTTCTATTGTCTCATAGAAATTACTAAGTCCAATTAGTGAAATCTCTCCTATTTCCAACCAATAAAGTGGAGAGAAATAAGGATAAATATCCAATGCCTATAATGGGGCCTTATGTATCATTGCATAAAGAATTTTGTTATATGAGAACTCCACTAAAGGAATAAAATATTCCCATGAGCTACTAATGTCCATAACAAATTATCTAAGCATATATTCCAACAATTGAATCATACATTCTGACTGAACATCCATCTGAGGATGATATTCCATGCTCATGGTCAATTGGGTTCCAAGTTTCTATTAAAAATTATGTCAAAACTGAGAAGTAAATATATAAACTCTATCAGATATAATAGATATCTTTATTCAATAAAATATAATTGCTTCTTAAAAATTCATCTTTTCCAGATCTTCTACCATGTTGGACTCTCAAATTGGGAGAATGTTTTCTAACATTGTGAGCCGATCAAAAATGAACCATATAGAATCACAATTCTAAATCATCTTTGGTAGACCTATAAAGAAGTCCATGTTAATATATTCCCATTTACAAACAAGTATATTCCTTGGTTTCATCACACAAATAATATGTTGATGCTCATCCTTGAACTACTAGTAGTTGAGACATTTCATAAAATAAGCCACAATATATATTTTTGTACCATACAAACAGAAATGAGCTTTTATTATTTAATACATTTTTGAGTACCTGAGTGAATAAACCATTTTTTATGGTTATAGGACAAAAAAATCAATTCCCAAAATATTGGGGAACTATAATTCAGTTTCGGAAATGCAACGCTGAGTTTGGATCCTCTGTCTAACCATCCTTGGTCTCCCCACCATTTTGGTTTGGTCTAATGGAGATTCATTTAAGATCTATTACATCCTCTTTGAATATGTTCATAAAATTAGGAACAAGACTGACTAGAAATAAAAACACATATTCATTCTATCTGACATGGTCCATATGCATGTCGGCAACAACACTCATCAAAGAAGCTTTTATGACCATTTAATTACAAGTATTATTACTCAAGGCATCATCAAATGAGTTCCCTTTTTTCGGTGTATACATCAAAATAAATTCAAACCTATGGAGATAATCTATCCAATGCCATTACTTCATGTTCTGGTATCTATAATACAAGATCTATTTCAATATTTTATGATCAATGAAAACTATGAACTTTTCCGTAAAGAGATAGTGGCACCATGTATTTAATGCATGAACCATTGTAGATAATTATAGGTCATGTGTCAAATAATTATTTTCATGTGTTATGAACTACCTTAATCCAAAAGACACATAATGAAATCCCTATATAACAACCCAACCAAGTCTAGATCTATATGCATGACAATTGAAAACATATCCTTAACCCATTTCTATGAAGACAAGGATAGGTTCCAAAGTGAGATAATATTTATTATCCTGAAAAGATTTATGAAAATATTCATTCCACTTGAATGATATTCCCTTCTTTATCAACCTAGTCATAAGATAATCAAGTCTCCAAAAATCCCTAAAAATCATCAATAATACCATACTAATCATATAAAACCATATATCTCAAATAAATTTTTACGGGGTTGCCAAGGAATGTCTGATTCAATATTTTCAAGGTCAAATGATCCGCCTTTCACATGAATTAATTTCACAAGAAAATGAAATTATTTTATATAAATTCATATTTTGAAAATTTAGCATAATGTTAGTGATCACGCAATGTACTTAATACAATCTCCAAGTGATCCTCTTTGTTATTTCTATTTCGATATTAAACCTAAATATCATTAAAAAATACCATGAAAATGATTCAAGATACCTATGAAAGATAAATTTCATGAAGTCCATGAAAACTATAGGTGAATTACTCAGAAAAAAAAGGAATTAAAACATATTCATAATGGTTGTATAAACTATGAAATATTGTTTTAAGAATATCCAATTCACTAAATCATAGTAGATGATATCATGATCATAGATCATTATTAGAGAACCACTTGGATCCCTTCATTTGATTATATACATCATAAATTCAAGTCATTGGATACATATTTTTGATCATTAATTGATTTAGTTTATGATATTCAACACACAACTAAAGCTAATTGTCTCCCTTCATTATGAAAATATCCAGAGTATCCCTCAATGATGTACTTGGTTTGATTAATCCCTTAATATCATATTCTTCTAGCTAGACCTTTAATTCCCACTACTCTATTAGATCTATTATTTATGATGAAAGTGAAGTTGGTATTTTTCTTAGAAGTAGATTGATAGAAAAACCCATTTCCCATTTAGGGGGAAACATTAAGAACATATTTGGAACGACATCTTGGTATCAGTCTACTATCACAGGAAGATTCCTATTTTCATCTTAATCTGTAGTTCTTAAGGTCAATTCTTCCATATTACTAGAAACCTTTCCATCCACTTCCACTAAAGGTTCTTCTATACCAGAATTTATATCCCAATACCCTTTATATAAATGTGAAGCTCCATATAGGGAGGTAAAATTTAATTTCATATCATAAAAACCAATATAGGTACTGAATTCCATAAACCAGTCTATTGCAATGATTACATCGAATTTATCCATTTATGATAGTAAAATCCAAGAGAAAATGCATCACATTAAGGGTAATGGTAAAAAATAGGCACTTGAATCCTCTAAATTCCCACTGAATAAGAGGTGTCTTGATTCTCAGGACATGAGGAATAATTTCCACATGTATTCCAAATTGTTTAATCACACAAGAAGTAAGAAAATAATGTGATGAAAAAGTATCAAAAAAGACTGTAATAACGACCACATTCAGAAGAATGAAAACTATCAATATTGAGGGTCCTAGTTTCTCAATAAAAATAGCCTCATAAAATCCATAAAATTGTCAACCATCTCCCATATAATGGTCCTTGATCCCTTACCATGGAGTCATCCAAATAGTTATGGTGTCCCTAGAGTCATCTTGGTTCGCCCGATTCCTAGGGAGAGAATTATTCTCATGATATCTTTTCGATTGAGCAAGGAATTCCTGAGACTAGTTCGAGCCTTCTCCTCAAACCAACTTCTATGGTCTAAGGAAATATTTTATTATATGTCCTCTTTTTACATAGTTGTGATAATATCATGGTGGTGTAGTGTAGTCCTTCTTATTATTCTGAATCGAGCCAGACTAAAAGCAACTCGGGACACTACTATAATGTTGTGAATAATAGAATTATCCTACAAACTGATTCTATAGTCCTTTTTTTTGAAGAGAAAGTATCTCCATTTTTTTCTTAATTCATGTACTAGAGGTTTCACCTATACATGGTTGGAAAAAAGTTTCCAATCCACTAGGATTCCCTACAAGATCTCTCTCTCACTATCTCACACCATTTCATTATTCACCATGTCCATATAATTTGTAACATATAACATGAACAAATTATATTGAATATTATGTCATAGGACTCCCACAAATATTCAAATCTTTATCATTTCTCTTACTAATACCTATGCTAAAAAGTGAACTAGGTGTGCAAACTAGGTGGAATACTCAGTCACAAACATGCATCCATGCTTCAACTGAAAGGAATCTAATATTTATTACATAAAAGATGCGTGGATAAAAATTTTTATCGAACAACTCCTCAAACCACTGACATGTTTTACAATACTCTAGGTTTAGATTAATAGTTAAGTAAAACAATTGTAGTGTGGGGTCTTCAATCATGTAATTCATTAGTCTGACATTCATCTCAACTAGTTTTTAGAGGATGTTAGATATCCTATTTATCCTACCAATCCATAATTGTACCTTTTTAGGTACATAATCATCCTGAAATGTTGGTGGATTTTGTTTTTATAAATACAAGGAGTGATTAATGAGACAAGGTTCCTCAGGCTAAGGTCCCTTGTCGACAAACTAGAATTCTTTCCTAATTCTCTAGACTAGCTTCATATTTACCTGTTTTTTAAGTGGCACAACATTATCTACTACACCCACATACAAGTTTCTCATTCTTCTCACTGGTGTAATTTCTATTTTATAAAAATATAATAAATTTTAAATTTATTCACTCACTGTATATTTATTTTGGGTTATCTCATATATCATATCAAGACATTGTAAATCTATATATTACCATACCTATGATCAAATAATTATGGGAAAATAATGTCCTAGATGGAAATCTATTTCCTAATGTATGATACTTGATGATCATTTTCTAAACCCATGACGATGAGATAAAAATATGAATAGAAGTTTTTTATGACAATTTTGTACCTGGATAACTGAATTAATATTAATTTTAGTATAAAGAGGTTATATATATCATTTTCTACTATATATTTGAATTTTTGATGCATCCTATATCCTTTCTACCATCATGACTGGTGGAATGATCAAAATAATACCATTTGTAACATCCTAACATAATCCATTATCGTGGAAATATTTATAGTTCCACTAACCTTAGGTGGAATTCCATAGGCACCAAAGGCTAGTTATAAATTACTAGGGTTTAACAAAAAATATGGGGAATGTGTTTCCCTTGTGATAACTAAAACCAATCTAGAAAAAATTAATAACAACCTAACCAAACTATATTATAAATGAAATATAAAAATTCCAATCCAAAAATACCATTAACCAACAATATCAAAGTAACAACATAAATAACCAAAACATAAATAAGAGTCTAAGAATTAGAGAAAACCCAGGCACCATGATAGGAAAACTCCAAACTCCAAAACCAAACAAATACCAAATCCCCAACTCTAGTTATCCATGAATTCAACCTAAAGAATCTCTAATAAAGAAATACATGTTCTCCCCTTTTCATGTATCATGTAAAAAAGGTCTACAAAAACATCAATGTGCATATATAGTTGGTGAGTAATTATACCCAATAGGAAAACCCTATGATTTTCCCACATGCCACTAAAAAAATAATCAAGTCAGTACACAATTTATAGAATATAGATAAGAGGAAAACCACAGAAGTAAAATAGTATTAAAAATTAATATATATAAACAAGGAAATATGTTTAATAAATAAATTTAACATAATATAGTTTCCTATAAAAGAAGAATAAGTAGTTGATTAAATCATTGTGGAATATTTAATAAATTTTAATCACCCTATATCTATCACAACAAAACATGAACTTGCATTTCCCTATACTAATGAGGAGTGATTCATCCTTCAATAATTCTACAATTGGTTACCTTTGTTTGGGCCTCTGAAGTGAACCTTAAACTAGGTTACTTCCATACTTGGTAAATTCCATATGCACATTAATACATTCCATAACCACACTATTCTATGTCCAAATTAAAAAAACATTAGTTGTTTTCGAAAAAAACATTTATATAATATTTAAATCATAGTGTGTAAAAAACCCACCACCCAATATTTGGAAACGAACAGGTGAGAGAAATATGAGCATAGTTTCATCAAGATATTCTTAACAAAAAGAAATAGGAAACAATTTAGGAAACCAAAGATCCTTAACATTATATAGAAACTATAAATAGGAAAAAACTCCTACATAAAATGGTTAATTCATGATTCTTTTTGTGGTCCTTTATGAATAATTTGACTCCTATAGTTTAACGCTTAATGATCTATTGGGATTCTCCTCCAAATTGAAGTGATCTTCCAAAAATTTTCAAGGAAGGGTTGGAGATCCAGAGGATAGGTAGAGGGGATTATGAGAACTATAGGAAATAATAATAAAATAAATTGGTAAGACACAACCCTATTCATGATGTGGCTAAGGGATTCACATTGTGAATCTTTGAGTTTCCATACACACAAAAACACAAGTTTCCTCATCTTGAAATCCAAAAACTTTTTCACATTGTGAATGTAATGTATATTAATGAATTGATTCTACCTATAAAACCATTAATTCCTAGAATGAAATCTATAGAGTCTACCCAAAACCATTCACATCATGGAAATACACTCATGACGTGAGCTAGTTCATGTAGTTTGATTTTATATTCCCTTATCTTTATCCCTCCAAAATCCTCTAAAATATTATCCTAACCACACCAAATATATAATAAAAAAATAAAACAATTTCATATGTCAAATAGAGGGTGATACATTATCCCTACCATTAGGGTTTCCACCATTTGAAATATTTAGGTCTTTGAAAATTTGAAAAGCTCAAGCCCTAACTCCAATATAACATTCTCTCTTTTGATAGTTTATTCTTGAACATATCTATGCTGCCATAAGAATCATTCTAAGTCAATAGATCTCACTCATATAATTTATTAATAGTTATCCTGAATCGGAACCAGTTCATGGACAAATGTCACATCAAGATCAAAAGTAACATGAGCTTAGTTAATTACATGAATAGTATTCAGCTAATACTTTTTCGATAGAGAGACATGTAAAACATTACGAAAAATAGCAAATCTTGGTGGTAAGGAAATTTGATAAGAAACAATATATATTTTTTATATAATCTAACAGTTTATCACTTAATAAAGATCTAATTTCCACTACCTTCCTAAACAAAGATGACCCAATCATGGAAAAACATTCAGAAAAACACAGTCACCCAGGGAATACGATAATGGGAAGTGATTAGGATAATCCTATGACTTCAATCAATTATGTTTTGTATCCATTAACTTCATTATCATTTAAATATTTTTAACAGTTTATTAGAAAAGAATCTATCTAATTAGTAAGGTCTCCCCCATTTTTACCTAAAAAATTTATTGGTAATAATGAAGAAAATACAATGCCTCGAACAAGGCCATATATTTTGGTTCCTGAATACTATTGTTTTATGATAACTCCACTAAAGGAATATGATCTTACCATGTTACACCAAAGTATTTTAAATAATCTCTGATAATATATTCTAATTTCTAAATTATATATTCTGACTATCCATTTTCATGAGGATGATATACCTTGCTCATTGTCAATTGGGTTCTAAGAGATTACTTTCAATAACACCACAACCAAGAAGTAAATCTAGAATCTCTGTTAGAGAAAATAGGTACTATTATTTTATAAAAATTAACAAATTTCTGAATATATATAATTTTTAGTTCTTCTATTGTGTTAGACTCTTGAATTGGGAGGATTTTTACTAATGTTTCGATACGATTCACAATCACACAAATAACATCATAATTCCAAAGCATCCACTATAGAATTATAAAACATTCCATGAAAATATATTCCAATTTCCAAATAGGTATAAGAATATGTTACAACATACCATTTGGATGTTAATTCTCAGCCTTGACCAACTAACAGGTGATATGATTCATAACATAATCTATAATGTATCCTTTCGTACTCAACCACCAAAAATTCAATTTTATGACCCTATACATTTTCTAAGTAGTTGGGTGAATATACCATTTAGAATGGTGATATGTCAAATAAATCCATTCCTATAAATAAAGGAGATATATAACTATGTTTGAGAAATGAAACACTGAGTTTGGATCTGATATCTAATCATCTATGATTTCCACACCATTTAGGTTTTAATTAATAGTGATATAGCTAATATGTGATTATTTAGCCTCTTTTATTTAGTTCATCAAATCAGGAAAAATTTTGACAGAGAATAAAACAACATTATTATTCTATTCAACATAGTCCAAATTCATGTCGATAATAATACTCATCAATTTTCATTGGTGAGAAGCTTCTATGACCATTTCATTATAAAACATCTGATACAAAGCATAAACCACTAAGTTCCCTTTTCTCAGTGTATTCAACAAGTTGATGTCAAACATCTAGAGATACTCAATCCAACACCATTTAAATATGTTTAGGTCTATTTGAGATAAGTTATACTCCATGATTTTATGATCAGTTAAAACCCTGACCTTTTCCCCAAAGAGATAGTGGTGAAATTTCTTGAAAGCATGGGCTACTACATCTAATTCCAGGTTTTGTTTCAAATATTATTGTGTGTTCTCAAATACCTCGATCCATAATCCAAAACATTATGTCCCCACATATGAATACATACATTTAATGTCCGAGAAGAATCATAATAGACAACATTGCCCATACATAGTTCTGAAAATATATGGATAGATTCCAAAGTTATCTTAAATTTATGCTTCTGAAAATATTTATAAAAATCATTAGTCAACTTGAATGGAATTTACTCCAATTTCAATGTAGTCATGGGATAATAAAGTTTCAAAAAATTCTAGAATAATAATTGATAATACCCTTTTAATCCAAGAAAAGTTTTTATCTCAAAGACATTTTTTGGAAGTGTCTAATAAATGAATACTTAAATCTTTCCATGTTCAATTTATATTCCTTTTTCAGAAATTACATTTCCCAATAAAATCTACTTCCTATATTTAGGATTCTTACTTATAAAATTTAACATAAATTTAGCGATCACTAAACGTGCTTAATGAAATATCCAATTACTCCTCATGGTGAATACTTTTTTAATAGTAATCCAAAATATAATTAACAAAATCCAGAACAAAATAATAAATATACTTGTGGAAGATATTGTTCATCAAGGCCATGATGACTATAAGTTCATTCATTATATCAAAAGACCTGAAACCATATTATTAATGGCTATATTGTATATAAATTTTTTTCTTTACAACACCCCCTTTCAAGACAACGAGTTAATGGTTTACTAATAATAGATCAAGCATATATAACCACTTATCTACCATAAATTGATCAAATTCATCATTGATTTGAGGAATATGATTCAAATTCATGACTTTTACTTGATTCATTTTATGATAGTTGACAAACAATCGAAGAAAACTATCCAAATTCATTATGAATAGAACCAGAGTATCCCAAGGCAATGAAATTAGTCTGATAACTCCCTTTGTCTATAATTATTCTAGTAGGACCTTTAATTCTCTCAATTTTTTAGTATAAATTACATATCATAGAATAAAAATAGGTGTTATTCCTTGAAGAATATATATAGAAAATTTGATTTCTTATTCAGGGGGTATCCTAGTGAAATCATTCAGTAAGGAATCCGAGTATCGGTCCACTTTCATAAGAAGATTCCAATTTCTTGTTTCATCTATATCACCCAAGGTTATTGATGCTACCTGACTAGAAAAGTTTTCGTCCACCACCACTAAAGTTTTTAATCTTCCAACATTTATATAATAATCCCCTTTGAAAAAATATATAGCTTTATATAAGAATGTGAAATTTACTTTTTGATAATAGTAGTTAATATAGACTTTAAATTTCACTAACTTTTCTATTCCAAAGTTTACATCAAAAGTATCCATTTATAAGACATAAAACTCAGAGAATAGTTGTATCATCTTAATGTTAATGGTAAAAGTTAGACACTTGAATCCTCCACATTCCCTCCAACCAAGATTTTACTTTATTCTCAAGATGTGACATATCATTTTCACATGAAATAATTATTTCTTAACCACATAGGAAGTATAAAAATAATTTGATTCCCAATTATAAAAAAATAAATTAATAAGAACCTCGTTCAAATGAATTGTACCTTGCACCATCAAGGGAACTGGTTTATCAGTTGAATTATCTTTCTCATCTCCATATAACTATTGATAAGATTTCATAGGATTGTCATTACTCCCTTGTTGTGGTGTCATCAAAAAATCGAAGTTTTCCTAGAGTCATCCTAGTTCATCCGATTCTGAGGGTGAGAACTATTCTAATGAAACAATTCATATTGATTATGAGAGACATCAGATTGGTTCAAGAATTATCCTCACTTCTAAGGTATAAGGAAATATTTCTTGAGATGTCCTATTTTTCCATAGTTGTCACAATTTCATGGTGGTGTAGTGCTATACATATTCTTTTAATGTCGAGAGACACATTGAAATCAACCTAAGAAATTGCTATAATGAGGTGGATAATAGAATAATTATCTAATTCCTTTCTACCTTGAGATAATACCTCTCTTTTTCAATTATTTACTATATTATAGTTCATTCCTAAACATGAATGGAAAAAAATTCTCCCTACACTATGATCCCCTACAAGATCTATCTCTCCTACTAGTTCCTTATTCAGAATCTCCATATAATCCCAAATACTCAACATGAATAATTATAAAAAATATTAAGTCGTAGGCCTCCCTTAGATATTCATTCCTTTATCATTTCTCTTGATAGTACATCTAGTTCAAATAAACTGTGTTTCTAAACTAGGTGGCATAATTATTCATTAAAATACTTCCTTACATTATTTGTAATATTTCTATCATCTTTGTAAGCTGTAAGGTGTGTTGGATAACGTTTTATCAATCAACTACTCAAATACCTCCTAATAAAGACCTTGGTCTAACTTCACTTGAACAATTATCTACCACCAGTATAACATGATGTATTCAATCATTTACATCTCTTGATTGAACGTTATCTTATCTAGAGTTTCATGGAAGTATAGTATCATGTATATCCTACACATCCATAATTCTAATTTATTGGGTCCAAAATATCCCCACAATTTTAGTGGATTATGTTTATGTAAATCCAAGGATTAATTCATACAATGATGTTCCCTGACCCGATTTCCCTTTTCAACAGCCTAAAATGCTTGGACAATGCTTTTGACCAACTACTAATTTGCATGTGGTTCAGATGGAACCATGTTCTCAACTGCACCATCTTTTCATTTTAACATTCTCCCAATTGGTGGAATTTATATTCTATAACCATATAAATAATTTTCAATTTATTATCTTACACTTTCCTTATTCAAGTTCATCTCATATATAATATCAATACATTGAAAACCAAAAATGTATCATACCAAAAATGAAATAATTTTGTGACAATGCTGTCTTAGTGGGAAATATATTTACAAATTCATGATACCCAATAATCATAGACTAAACCCATGAAAATGAGATACCAACATTAATAAAAGTGTTTTAGGACACTTTTTGTAATATGGCCATCCTCGTTGATTAAAGTTCAACATAAAGAGTTTAGCTATATCTTTTTATTCTATACATTTTATGTTCAGCTGCATCCTCTATACGTGCCACCATTCTGAATGGTGGACTGATCAAACTGATTGAATTGGTAATATACTAAACCCATAGACTTTATTAGAAATATATGAGTTAACAATGAACTCAAGTGAAATTCCCAGACACCAAAGGCTGGAAAAAAATCCCGAGGATTTAGCAAAAAATAAGGCGGAATGTTTTACCCTTGAGAAAACTACAATATTCCAAGAAAAAAATAAGAACAATAAAACAAAAAAATATTATTAATGAAATGTAAAAAATATAATCCAAAAAAAAAACAACCCATAATATCAGAGTAATTAGTGAAATTCAAAAACCAAAAAATAAGACTCCAATAATAATACAATACTCATCCACCATGGAAACACCACTCTAGACTCTGAGTCTTAGAAAACACCAAATATCCAACTTCAAATACTCATGACTTTAACCTCAATAAGTTCCACTAGATAAATATGAGATCCTATCATTTATTTTATCATAAAAATTAAAATTTCACACACACCTAGATGCATATATAGGGGTTGATTAATCATACATAGTATAAAATACCTTGTATTTTTCCCATATTCCACTAAAAGAAGAATCAGTTCAGCTCACAATTTATAAAAAATATACAAGTGGAAAAGAAAGTTAGTACCACTATTTTCACTATTTATACATAAAAACTAGGAAATATGTTAGAAAAATAAATTTAATAAAAAATAGTTTTTCTTTAAAATAAGTTGATTCATTCCCCTTGAATATTCAATCATGTTTTCTCTCTCACACACACCCATGCATGAACCTCTATGTATCTATACTCACAAACAACGAGTTATCATTCACCAACATATCACTAAGTGACCTTTTATTGGTTCTTCAAAGAGTGGCTCAGACTAGGTTAATCATTTCCTTGGTCCATTCAATATGCACATGAACACAGGCCATAACCACAATATTCCAATTTCACATTCATGAAAATAATTCATTTTAATAAAACCATTTAAATTTTTTATCAAACACATTGTGGGAATAACCCCCCACTTAATATTTGTAAACCAACCAGTGAGAGGAATTTTTGTAGATTTTAAACTCGTGATTCTTAACCAAAAGCAGTAAAAAGTATTTAGAAAACCAAATAGCCCTCATGTTTCAGAGAAAGCGGTAAGAGGGAAAGCCAAAAAACTTGAATTGTTAATCCATGCTTCCCCATTCCCATCCTTTATGAATTCATTGACTCATATAGTTCAAGACTTGAAGATCTAATGAAATCAACCTCCATATCACAAATATCATCTAATAAAGTATAAGGAAGGCCTAGAGTTTGAGAGAAAATTTATAGATCACAATGATAATTGTAGGGATCATAAATTTAATAAATTTGTTGGACCCAAACTCATACCAAATTAAAATTAGTGATTATCATAATAAATAATTGAGTTTCCATATAAAATTAAAAGAGAGCCACTCTGACTTTAAATTTAGAAAATGAGTTCACATTAAGAATGAAATATTACATCATGAACCAATTCTACCTAGAAAACCATTCAAACCTTAAATGAAATTCATTGTGTTTTGCTAAAACCATTCTCACTATGAATAACGAGTCACATTATGAATATCCATTCAGGTTGTGAACTTTTTCATATATAAATTTTTCAACTTACCTTCTCTTTAACCCTTTTAACTCCTCCAAGAATTTATCCCAACTACTAATAACATAAATAAAGAAGCATAAAATAGTAATTTACCTTAAATAGAGTGTCCTAGGATCCCATGATGGGTTTAGGTATGTGGCTAACCCATGTGGTTTGACTTGAGGTTTTATGGAGGATGTAACCAAGGTATTTGTTTGGTACCTCATGATGTTCTAGAGGGGATGTGGTCTCGATTATATGTGTTATGTACATATGTGTGTGTGTGTAAGTGTGTGTGCATGTGTGTGCATGGGTGTGTGTGTGTGATATGTGACTTGTAGTTTTAGGAAATGAGGTGAGATATGTATCTCTAGATAATTATGGCTTAGTACTTATTTTAGGTATGAGATTAAAGATACAAGGTGTATGAGATATGATCTTCCCTGATGAGGTACGACCTATGGTAGATATGGTTCCCAGTTGGGACACCCCCTTAGGTAGGATATGGTTTCTGGTGAGAAAAATCCTGGGGTAGATAGGGTTATTGGGAGGGTTGAGTTACTCATGAGTATGATTATTTTATATCATAGGGAGGGGTATATTCACTCAATGACTTATCATGTTCGAAGGTTGAGTACATTTTCCCTGGGTGGTTTCTTATGTTTTTGGAATGGGTATATTTCCCCAACGTAGTAAAGTTTTCTCATAGAAACTTATTCATTGGTTGAAGCAAGTATGATATTCATGTTCTGGTTCTAGGGTAGGATATAGTTCTTCTAGTTGATGCTCTAAGGAGGATATGAGGATAGACTTATTCCCACCAATGTGGTTGTGTGACATGCTCAGTTGCACTCTGACATTGACCAATGTTGGTTTGGTTAATCCTGGATGGATCCTTGGAACCCAATGATCAATGGTTCTTATTTATTTATTTTGATTCCACTCATTATTCAGATATAATGGGAATATCATTCATGGATACACTTATTTATAAAAGAAAATTATAGGTAAACCATTGGGGGTCTTCTACTAAGAATTTATTCCTCTCCCTACATGGTCACTTTGGTGTACTTATGGACCTTATGTCTACTTTTAGGACTAAGAATGACACATGTAGTGGATCGGGAATAGGCCCAATGTAGAACTTGTGTATAATTTTAGGTTATTTATGTTTTGTTTACTATGATATGATGGTATATTCTCCCCAGGAAAATTACATAGACTATCACTGATAGTCAGAAGCCTATAGAATATGGGGAAGTGGGCCAGAGGTCAAGTGGCGACTACTAGTCCAGGCACTGTTGAAAGTCCACATGAAGGAAGGAAGTTACAAAGTGATATCCAATATTATATTTTGTCTTACTATTTGTGGATATGACAGAAAATTGACCTAATAATCTTTAAAATCTTATGATAGACCTCAAATTGGTGCACCGTGAACACATTTTTATGATGTAAAGTCCATGTTAATAGAGATATGAGATTGTTATTCTTGGTTTATTATTTTATTATTGTATGATTTCACTAAGAATGACACAATTGGGTTTTTTCAATTTATGATTTTCGGATTTTTGCTTATCGGAACATTAACAAGAGTCCCAATACATGCATCATTCATGGAACCTAAGACTGAAATAATAGACATGTGATTTAGTGTGACTGATATAACTACATATATACGGTTTAAATTTTTAAGGTTTCAACAAAAACTTATGGAATGATTTATCCGATTACATGTTTGTGTAATTCTATAAAGCAAGACCACAAGAAGTTTTTTGATGAAAGGTTTTTTGTATACTACAATATATTTTTTTGTGATGATGACTATAGAATCCCTCTTATAAGGGATGTATAGTGACCACTAGTAGGTTGATATAGGAATTTTGTTCCCTGATACTTACTTCAAAATAATGTTTTTTTAAATACTTCAAGTGTGAAAAAATACCTATATGGTGTTTTTTCATTTATCTTCTTTGTTGTATTCTACTTAACTGAACCGTATGACTATGGAATACTTGATATAAATATTAATGGGATGATGTTGTTGAATATGCTTAGATGAGATTATGGTCCTCGAGGGTGGTAGTCTGATACATATAATCCTAGTGAGGATTGGTTCCCCTACATGGGTGGTGGGATTGTCATTCAATGTCTGTAATGTGTAATATAATCATAGAGTGAGTGTTTAAGAAGGTGGGTTTCCTTATGATTTTTAATATGAGATCAAGTGTGATTCACCATGATACGTGACCTATGAGAGCCTAGATTATGGGCTACTGGATAACCTAGTGCCTTGTGATATATGGGGGTTACCTGGGGGAGGTGTTACCCTAGAATTATGAGTGTTTTATTGAAAATGTGTAGGGGTATATACTGCAGGTTATGAGATTGGTTCATGGGAGGTACTACTAAGTATACATTATAGGCAATGATATGCCTTTGGTTTTTTGGCGTGAAGCAGTTGAGGTGTTTTGGAATCAAGGATTTCTTTCCGAGGACTAGATTAGTGGACTGCTGAAACCTCTTGATTTTGAATGCACATTCGTTGATATAGTGAGAGTGTGTTCAGGGACTGCTGATTTTGGAATCACACTTGAGTTTTCGGGTGATCATGTGACTAGCCTTAGCATATGTAAGAAGTTTATCTTGTTAGATGGAATCATTCAGAATGATTTTTGTCATATTGGATTAACTTTTCATGGAGCATGGTTAGTGACTTAGGCATGTGATACTATTTTCAATGAAATGAGAATCATTATATATTGAGTCAGTTTATGTGATCGGGTGATATTGGATCATACACCCCATGGAGTTTGTAAGAGGTTGAAGTGGTATGTGACATTTATACGTAGTACCCATTTTAATCCAGAACCGATGAGCATCTATGTGTGGAATGATGGCCAATGTATTTAATGGAATGCTTATAGACATGGTTTACTGGGAGTTTTATAAAATTGGAAATATCCCTCTATGGATAGAGGCAGCATTAGAGATGAATTACGGTGCCCTAGTATGGTCTATCTAAGTCTGTCCCTTGAAATGTATTGTAAAGAAGGTATAAGGGTGGAACCTATTGAGGATATTCTTTAGGAGTGGTATATGGAAATTCATATGATGAGGAGTACACCATAGGATGTTAAAGGTAACATACCTCATTATAAATGGAAAATTTAGAATATATCCATGATGATGTGTCTTGTGAGTCTATAATAAGAAATGATTGATGCTTTTTATAGGCTCTCAGGTATGAGTAGAATGAATATATTTAGTCATTACGTGTGAAAATGGATGGGACATAGGCTATAATGGTATGAACCTAATGTGGGTAGTGTCATGGGAGTGGTGAGACTAGTAATTTGATGATCATGTTGAAATTTTATACCAGTGTACACATAGACCTGATTCTATTTGGTTCCTTGGTGAATACTTGATTTGATGTTCAGATGAGATATTGGATGGAGTTTGTGCATTAGAATTGGACTCAGTATGGTCTCAATAGGATATGAGGGTGAGTCATATCATAGGAACATCAATTCTTAGGGAGAGATCATGGCATCTAGTTTGGTTGGACAAGGATCCAACTGTGGATTACACCAAGAGTTAGGTTTAGACATAATTGTTGGTGTTGGAAAATGTCAGGATTCATGTGAGGATTTAGTCATTGTGGTTGGGTGATTTGATATGGTCACATGTAAGTGGGTATGAAATTGTGTTTTTGGGAGAGGTGATAAATAGGAACTATTATCAGTGTTTTTGTGTGTAATTGGATGTAGTGAGATGGAAACCAGACTTAGCGGGTTACTAGAACGCTAGAGTTGTGTTGTAGTAGGTGATCCTAATGGTGAGGAGAACCATGGATCAAAATAGACACTTATTAGTGGTGTCTTATATATAGTACACCATAATATATAAGATGAATTATTTGATGACACTATAGTGTATCAAGAAGTACAGGTACCACTGAGCTCCATATTTTCATTATCGATGGTGATGGGCAAGTTTCTCAGGTTTTGATGAATAGTGTGGCTCATTTTTTGTTCTACTCAACATAATCTTGGTTATCATTCTCGTGTATAACATAAAAATTTATCTATGATTTGATTACTGGGATTTGTTGGAATTTATGGTAAAGTACGATTGGGGCTTCCCAGGTATGATAAGTGTTTTAGTGTAGATATTATAAGACCTTGTGCCTTTCCAAGTCATGAATTTCAAGGGAAATTTGAATTTTTTAGATCCAAAGTGATTATGAGGGTTAATATGGTAATTTATCATATTAAAAGATCTCATAAATATTTTATGAAGATTTCAATGATCTTAGATTAGTGTGTTTACCCTTGGGTGGAAACTTTGTTAGATTTTGAGCCATTTGTATTTTTAGAATATATTAATTTTTATTAAATAAATACTAATTATTCCACATAAGTAAATGTTGATATATCCTATATGTATTCCCAAATTTAAATTACAACTTTTAAATTGATTTTGTAATGGAGGGACTTCCATGTCAAGGAATAAACTTGACTCAGGTATCAGGACCATGGTTAGTCCATTAAGACATGTTTAATCATTATTTTGTTTTATTTATTTCATTTATTTTTATTCTCCACCACATTTATTCCTTAAAAAAAATGAGATGGAGGGTGTTTTCTCTTGTCACATGTGGCCTAACTAAGAGTAGAAGGGGTATATGGGTACACTGGCCTCGTTCGTCGTGTTGATGTGGAACAGATCAGGATGCAATGACTGTAGATCATGGATTCGATCTCAATGCTTCAGTGATTTTTCAAAAAGGATGAATGTATTTTTAAATTATGATATTTCACATTTAAATATATAAATTTAAGTTTCAAATTTTTAATATATACTATTAGGGTTTCTTTGCGTACCTTATAGTCTTGATCTAGGGATAATTGGGGGGGGGGTTAGGTTAATTTTGAGTGATTTTCATTCAGGAAACTCGATCACATGACATGCAGCATCAAGAACATGCACCATGTGATATTATCTACGAAGAAGGTAAGATTTGATGATTACATGATTTGTGGTCTATGAGGATACACAATGTGGGGTGGCTCGAGGTCTGGCTGATTTCTCAGGCAGACACCCCATGTGGGGGAACATGGCATATATGGTACATTGTTATACCCATTGTGAAGTACCTAACAATACGTCATGTAGAGAATTTTCATTGAGTCCATTTATGTTCCCTGACCATGTACCCAATTTTTTTGGCATGCCATGTAGGGTTGGTATATTCCATGTATTTGGGTTTTATATTCCATGTCTAGCTAGGAACATGCCTAGAAGATGGGTTTGAGAGAAATCACAGTGTACTCAGAGGTATATGACATTTACTTTTCCCTTAGAGTGGTTTTCCTCATTTCATTCCCTAGAAATAGAATTAGACCTGGGAGGAGTTCATTCAAATTATTTTTCTATGTAAACATGATGGTGGAACCCTGTTGATGGTCTAAGGTAATTCAAGAGATAATTTAGATATGAGGGGATATGGAAGAGTGGATTATACTCAATATGATCTGATATAAGTTCTCATATGAGAGATAAGGTACGAGACCTAGGTGAGGGTAGTATAACTGGATTTATGAATTAACATGAGGTTTCCATGTTCCTTGATGTGAGATATCTCAGGATGGTTCCAGGTTAGCAGAACCGAGTGCTGATGTGGGAAACTAAGGAGGTTTTGGACCGACCACTTGAGGCTTTGGTAAAAAAAATCCTACAGGTTGAGATAACACCTTGGGTGTTGGATATGGAATGTTACCAATGTGTAGGGATGTAAAAGTGTATAGATCACCCAAGGGGATACCTGTGCAAGTAAGATGAGGATGTTGGTGGGTTCAACATGATGCGCTCATTTGACCAGGTTGGTCTTAGGTATTGGATGATGAGGAAATTTATACAATGAGAAATGCTTTAAGACATGAATAGGTTGTGAGTGATGATTCCATGTTTTTTCATGAGAAGTAAACACATCATATGCGTGACAGGTATATGAATGTGTCCAAATAGTATGTTTTGTCCTGTAGTTCCTAGTAGGATGTACCCTGGGTATGTGTGTGGTATCCAACGATGTTTTGTGGAGGATGTTCTCTGAGGTATATGTGATATATATATATATATATATATGTGATATATGTGATATACATGGTTAGGAATCAAGGTGAGATTTTTATCTCTAAGTAATGATTCTATAGTATCTAGTTTTGGGTAGGGGATTCATCCCCCAAGTGCATGACATATGATGGTTCCTGATGAGCTACAACCCGAGGTAGTTATGGTTCCTAGGTGGGACAACCCCTTTATAGGATATAATTCCCAGTGAGTTACAGCCTATGGTAAATATGGTTTTAGGGAGGGATGAGTCCCACAGGTGTATGTTTATTTTTTGTTCCAGGGATGGGTATATCCCCCAAGTGGATTCTCATGTTACAAGGATGCATATATTTTTCTCTGGTTGTTTTATATGGTCCTAGAATGTATATATTTTCCCCAAGTGGACAATTATTATCATAGAAACTCAAAAATTTATCAAGGTAGGTATGATATTTGGGAAGTTTCAGGACAGGACAAGGATCCCTTGGGTTATGTTTTAAAAATGTTATGGGGTTTGAAATGTTTCCCCATATGTGGTTGTGTGACATGCTCATAGGCACTCAATCACCAGCCAATATTGGTTGGGTTATTCTTAGGTGGAACCCTAGAACATGAGTATCGAAATTTTTTATTTATTTATTTTGATTCTATTCATTGTTCGAATAGACTGGGAATATCACATGTTCATACACTTTTTTATAATAGTAGACGATAGTTAGACTATTGGGGGTGGCCTATTGAGAATTTAATTATCACCCCCTACATAGGAACTTTGGTGCTTATGAAAAACTTATATATGATTTTAGGATTGATCATGAGATGTTTATTAGATTTGGTAGAGTCCTAGTATTTCATGATCAGGATAGAGAAAACGACAGGGATTAAGAGGTTGGGATTGAGGTATGACTCAAGGATGACAATATTACCTTGTGTATTTTAATTATTTTATTTATATATAAATTTGATTGGCCTAGTGGGTGATCAATTATTGTGTACTAGGATGACCACGTGTCTGTATGACTAAATTCTTCTACAATACATTTTCTATAACACTATTGTATTACTAATTCCAAAAAATATAATTATTACTATTATGTTTACTATCATATAATTGTATAGACTCTACACTATAACACCATAGACCCTCATAGTTATTCGTTATGCTCTGTAGTATAGGAAGGTGCACCAGTGTTCATGTGAAGTGTGTCGGTCTAGGTATTATCGAGTGACTGAAGGTAGGAGGGATGTTGAAAGAACCCAATGGGTTTTTACTTTTGATATTATCTAATAGGCACTAAAATTACTAATATATTTGGTGTGACATATTTCCCATGATGGTTTCCAACACCTACTTCCTAAAGTAAAGAAAATAAAATTGAACCATAGATAGAGAGTGAATTTTATCTATTTGAGTCAGGTATCAGAAATGAAGTCAATAAATACCTATTTTATTGGACTCCTTCATTGAGTGAAGGATAATCATAAAGTTTAAATACTTCATACAATATAAACCAACCATATAATTTGGATTCCAACTAATTAATTAATATAAATTTTAAATTCCATTAAAAATTAATATTTTATCACCACATAATCATATAATGTTAAAATAATATAATTAAATATTATAATCAACATGGAAGATTAAAATTAATGATGTCATAAATCATTTCATGTGAACATAATATCATGGTATATAATAATAAGATAAGACACTATTGAGTCAATAATATTTAATTGTGACATTTCCATTCCCTCATGTTCTGTAAATCACAAACACCCTATCTTAAGGAAATGTTTTTCCCTAAAAATAATCTAAATAAGGAAAATTTTCCTCCCCCAAGGAAATTTTATCCTTACCTATGTTTTCATTGATCATTCTATAGTTTCATTATTTCTAACTCAGTTTACTTATAATGTCTAAAAATAAATTTCATATCTAAAACCTTAGAATCATATAAATCCTCAGTTTTAGAGTATTTTTTTCAGATTCTGATTTCAGGTTCCAAATTCCGATTCCGAATTCTTTGAAATTCAGACTTCGAATTCTTTGAAATTTAGAATCTGAATTCACTGAAATTCAGACTCTGAATTTATTGAAATTTATACTCTAAATTCTCTAAAATTTAGACTCTGAATACTCATATTGTTAGACTCCGAATTCTCTGAAATTCAGACTCTGAATTCTCTGAAATTCAGACTCCAGATTCATTGAAATTTCAACTCCAAGTTCCTCATAATTCATACTCTGAATTCCTCAAAATTCTAACACTATATTCCTCAGAATTCAGACTCCAAATTCCTAAGAATTTGGATTCTGAATTCATTAGAACATAGATTCCGAAGACTATAGAATTCTGGTTTTGAATCCTTTAGAAAATAGAATCTGAACAACCATGATTTATAGTCTCCAAGTATTTATTTTCTTAGACTCCAAAATTTATTTTTCATTATTCTCCAAAAAATTGGATTTGGTTAAGAAACTATATATTTCTTACCCTTGTTATAGTTATGAAATGATGACGTACAATCTGTTTCTTACTAACTGTTGTTCAAGTTACATGTGTAGAGGTCCCTCCGAGATTCAAATAAGAATATGACCATTAGAGGAGGGAACCAACTGTTGGAGAAATTCATATAAATAGGATCTCATTTGAATGAGCTCAGAACAACTGAGATAATGTTGATCACTCTAGATATTACATGCTGAAAAAGTGATTTCTAGAGAGAGAGACTCTCATGCCTTGTGCGTACTGAACATCTAGTTTATATTGCTTCATGCGACTCTGATTTTTGATGTGTAAAATAAAGGACTTATAGGGATAGGAAGATAGAGGTGCTGACTAACTTAAAGTTCATGTAATTCCTTGATTAGGAAGACAGAGGTGCATACTTCCTTGATGTTCAGGGGCTTGCAGGGATATCAAGATAGATTCAGATATTCCTATCAAGGGCGTACCCTTTTGTGGGTAAAACTTACTTTCTTGAAAGTATAAATCAAGGGACCTTTATCCAAGTTTGTTGGATACCCTACTCTTTCGGTTGAAAGATTTCATGCTTGTTACATTTTTTGTTTCAAGTTTATTTTCAACTATATTTTGATAATGGAAAAAAGTATAAATTTCTTACACTTTCTTGTTATTTTATGTACTCTGATTAATAATATTCTAGACGATTTACAGTAGAATCTTTTCCTTGTAAACTTATACTAAGTTTCATTTCCGGAACCATATTTTTGGAACCTAGAAATTCTGTAGAACTAAAATAGGTCTTGATAATATACCTTGTTTAACCTTGTTAAAGATAGTTTTCCATAAGGTTAAATACAAAAGTTTTTAAACTTACAATTAACCCATCTTGTAATTGAGAATCTACATTCATATTTAAATCCTACAATTGGTATCAGAGCAGGTCTTTAGAATACTTATATTCACATATATATTTTCTTTCTCATGTTTTTATTTTTCTAAATATTTTCTTTTAATAGAATTTTTATCCTTGTCTACAAACTTTTTATATTAACAAGTTTTTGTGGAAAGATATTTTTCTTTTAGATGGTAGGAATAAATGTTTGTCTGATTGACTATATAAATCCAACTAGACCACCAATATTTTATGGTAATGATTATGATTATTGGAGAGATTGTATGAAGTATTTTTTATTAATACTAGAGTGGATAATTTTGTTATGCTTACTGGAGATTACAAGATTTATGATAAGGAAGTTAGAATTTTTACTAATCAAGAAAAGTCATAATATAAACTAAACTACAAGGTATGAAATACATTTTTGTGTTCAATGACCATGAATATATATAGTAATATTTATTTCTTGTGAATATGCAAATTTTATATGGAAGAAATTGGAGGTCACTCATTTTGGTACATCCAAGGTTATAAGAAATAGAAGGGCTATGCTAAGAGAAAAATATCATAGATTTATATTTCCTTATAGAGAACCAATGTGTAAGGTACAAAAAAGGTTTATGACCATTGTAAACATTTTACAATCCATGGGTGAAAGAGGTGTAGATGGTGAGGCACTTGTGGATAATATTATAGATATCATACTTAATGAGTGGAACTCTAAAAGAAAAACTATAAATGTGAATAGAAAAGTATCTCAAATTACTCTGGATGTGCTTTTTGGAACTCTTCTTCAACATGAGACAAGAATGAAAAGAGATTATAATATGAATAAGAAGATGAATGGAAATGGAAGTGTTGCCTTTACTACTACTAATTCTAAGGATCCTCCAAGGTTTACAAGACCCAAGTCGTAGAAAGTCACTTTTTTATTTGAATCTAGCGAAAGTGAACATTCTAAGAAGGAACTAGCTAATCTTGCTCCAATGATGAACAAGATAGTTGGAAAGAAAGACTTTCATTATAGATATAAGAAGAAAGAAAGTAAGTACAATAAAGTCTCAGAAGTTACTTGATATAAATGCAAAAGAGAAGAGCATATAAGGCCAGATTTCCCTATGTTTAAGAAAAAAGATAGATAGGAAACGAATTCTGATAGGAATAGAAATAATTACTAAAAAGATAAATCTAAGAATATTTTGAAAGCTAATGACACCTGAAGTGATAGTGTGGAGACTCATCTAATAAATTTTCAGAGTATGAATCTTTTGATCAGAAGAATCTTGGTTGACTAGCCATATTACCCATTGAAAATCATTTTCTAATGGATAAGGTATACAATGCTAAATCTGTAACTATTTTTTTCTTAAATGATAATTATAGTGATAAAAATTATTATGAATATTTAGATGAAGAATCTTATTCTGATAAAGATAATACTCTACATACTTATGAAGAAGTATCTAGGTTTTCTAAATTTCTTGAGAATGAAAATATTAAAGTGAAGAAAAATCTTGATAAGGAAAATTATAGAATTTATATTCTTACTAAATAAGTATCAGATCTTTCAAAAGATATTGATATGAAAATTTATGTATTTGTATGTATTTCAAAAAAACATTGAGGAAGTTAATTCTGAGAATATAAGCTTTCTAAGGATCTTGAAAAAGTAATTTCTAAGCACAATATTTTAGAGACTAACTACAGTGTTAAAACCAATGTTATTTAGGATAAACAATTAGTTATTAAACTAAAGTCAGAAATATTTTCCTTGAGTAAGTGTTTTTAAAATGTTACCTTAGGTAATGAAATCCTTGATAAGATGTATTCCCAAATTCATCCTCTAAGGACTAATTCTGGTTTTGGTTATACTGAATCTAAAAAAGATTTTTAGTAATAATTATTCTATTCCTCAAAGTGCTCCATTCATCACTAAATGTCAGTGTGGTGGACATTGGGAAAATATTTTCTTTAAACAAAACACAGTCTTTAGGTTTTCATAAAGCTTATTTTTTAAGAAGATGTCGATACCTATTTTTTTCTAAAGCTTCTGGATTCAAGAAAGTTTGGGTTCTGAAAGTATAACACTCTTATTTTCAGGAAAATAAAGAAAGTACCACCAGCAATACATGGTAAATGGATAGTGGATTTTTCCAACACAAGATTGGTAACAAAAAATTATTTGAAATGATTACCAAGATGCAAGGAGTAATAGTAACTTTCAGAGATTATGCTGAGGGAGAAATTATTGGTATGAGTAACATTTTTCTTCTTGAAAAAACATTGATTTCAAATGTTTTATCTATTAAGGGCCTTGAGCACAACCTTATTAGAATAATTCAATTATGTAATGAAGGTTACCTTGTGAATTTTAGGAATGACAAGTTTTTAGCACACAATTCCAAGGAAGAGTTTACTTTTTCTACACATTGGCAAGGTAATGTATAGAAACTAAACATAGAAGACCTTAGGAGCCATGAGCAACATTATCTTACTGAAATGGAAGAACATGACACTGTTACCTTAAGAACCTATGAAAAATTTCTAAGAAAATACTAGTTAAGGATATACCAGATCTCATATTTGATTCTTCAAAAGTTTGTGATCCTTGTCAATTTGGCATGAAACATAAATCAAGTTTTAAATCCATTGGTGAAGTCTCAACTTCTAATTCATTACATTTGGTGCATATTGATCTTCTCATTCTAACAGAAACTAGATGCATTGGATGAAAGTATTATGTATCTATCTTAGTTGATGATTTCACTAGATTAACATGGGTCTTTTTTCTAGCAAACAAATCTGATGCTCTTTATTTTTTCAAAATTTTTAGTGACCAAGTTAAAAATAATAGAAACCTTTCACTGATAACTATTCCTAGTGATCATGGAGGAGAATTTAAAAATTCTGATTTTGAAACCTTTTTTAGTAGAAATCGAATTACTCATAATTTCTCAGCACCGTGAACCTCTTAAAAACAGTTTTGTTGGTAGAATAAATCAATTTCTTCAAGAGTTAACTAGAACCATGTTGAGTTAATATTTGATATCTAAACACTTTTGGAATTAAGCTATAAGTACTTCTTGTTAAACAATAAATCGAATTTGTATTATAACTTTTCTTAACAAATCCTTTTATGAGTTATGGAATGGTAGAAAACCTAGACTTTCCTACATCAAGGTATTTGGTTGCAAATTATTAATTATGAATATTAAAGATAATCTACATAAAGTTTCACTCAAATCTGATGAAGGAATCTTATTAGGCTACTCCCCAAATTCAATGTCTTATAGAGTTTTCAATAAAAAAACTTGTACTGTAGAAGAAACAGTACATGTTAAATTTGATAAAACTGATCCTTTTATTTTTAAACACCCTCATCCTACATATTCTGATGAGTTTTCAAAAACAGATTATCAACCCTTGATAGAAGATCCTTCTGATAAAGAAAATGTTCAAGAAAATATTACTGAAGCATTTACACCAGAATATTTCCTACAATACGTTGATGAACAAGTTTTACAAAACCCAAATTAGTTGTTTCTTAAGAGTCATCCCAGTGATAGTATCATTGGTGATGTAAATCAACACGTAAGTACTAGAAGATCCTTAAGAAATGAAGTTGAACATCTAGCATTCCATTCTCAATTAGAACCAAAAAAGAATTTATGAAGGTTTATGTGATGATGATTGAATTGAAGCCATAAAATATGAGCTAAATGAATTCGAACGGAATAAAGTCTGGACCTTGGTTGAAAGACCTAATGAAACATTTTTTATTAGAGTAAAATGGGTCTTCAGAAATAAATATGATAAAAAATGAATCATAGTAATAAATAATGCTAGATTTGTTTCTAAAGGATACAATCAACACAAAGGAATAATCTATGAGAAAACATATACACTAGTAGCTAGACATGAATCTCTCCGTATTCTACTTTCCTTTGCAGCATTCGTTAATTTCAAAGTTTTTCAAATGGATATTAAATGTGCTTTCCTTAATGGTTATTTTCAAGAGGATTTTTTTTGTTGAACAACCTCTTATTTTGGAAGATACAAAACATCATGAAAATGTTTTCAAACTTACCAAATCATTATATAGACTTAAAGAAGCCCCTAGAGCCTGGTATGATAAAATTACAGTATTTTTGTTACAAAACAATTACATTAAGGGAAATTATAATCCAACTCTATTTATAATTAATGATATGAAAAATGTTTTTATTGTTAAAATTTATGATGATACATTATATTTGGTTCAACTCAGAAATCTTTAACTAATTCGTTTGCAAATATAATGAAATATGAGTTTCAAATGAGTATGATGGGCAAGTTAACATTTTCCCTTGGTTATCAAATTTCTCAAAAAACAGAATGAATTTATATATCCCAACATAAATATATTAAATATATTCTTAAAAATTATGGATATGATAACACCATGAGTATAAGTACTTTCATTGGTACCTCAAATTCACTTGATCTTAATGAAGCTGGGAAACCAGTGGATCAAACATCATTTAGATGTATGATAGGAAGTCTACTATACTTGAAAGCTAGTCGTCTAGACTTACTGTTTATAGAATGTTTATATGCCAGATATCAGTCCAATACTACGGAATCTCATTTAAAGGAAGTGAAATGAATTTTTCATTACTTAAAGGGAACCATGGATTTAAGACTGTTTTATACTTCTAGAAATGATTTTGTTCTAAAATTATTTTTAGATGATGACGTTCGTGGATGTAGAATGGATAGGAAAAGTACATATGAAATATGTAATTTCTTAGGAGATTCATTAGTTTCTTGGTCATGCAAAAAATAACCCTCAGTAGAACTTTCCACTTTTGAATCTAAATATATAGTAGTTGGAAGTTGTTGTGCTTAGGTGTTGTGGATGCAACACACTGTCACATACTATGGTACGAGTTTTATCAAAACAAAAAATTTGTGTGATAATACTAGTGCCATTGACATTAGAAAAAACCCTACACATCACACTCATAAAAAAGACATATATATTAGGCATCAATATCCTAGGGATCACACACAAAAAGAAGATATCATTCTTCAATTTATCGGAATGCATGATCAACTTGCTGATATTTTCACAAAATAATTTCCCTATAATAGATTTGAATATATTAAACAAAAGTTAGGAATGATAACCTTAAGTTAATCTTCCATATTACCTTCTTGTTGAAACTTATATCTTTATAGTAAGAAAATCATTTCCACATGGAGAGTACATATTCTTATTAGTCAGAAATTTTCATAGTCAATATTTTTCATAGTCAAATTTTTTTGTAGTCTATTTTTTTCGTAATCAATTTTTTTGGTAGTCAATTGTGTTTTTAAAAAATTTCTTGAATCTAAAGTTCTTCAAGAAGAATCCTTCTCATTAGGAATAATCTTCCTAGGAATCCAGAAGGTATGTTTTCTTTCTTAAAATTTCAGAATCATCTTTTTAAATGTTGGTATTTTTATCTTGTTTAAAAAACATTTTCATATTAATTTTTTCATAAATCCAAATTTTTACCTTAAAAACGTCAAATGATCAGAACCTACCAAAATTTTTCTTCGGTTATCATCTCAACTGTCAAATCTGATAAAGACTATTTCAGCCTTTGGACCACGTAAGGAAGTGGAACTGTCGCTTCATTTGTCTACATATGGACCCCTTGATGTTTTTACCACATCGATCTTCAAGTCTTGGAATTATAAATCTCTACTGATCTACTTAATACCGTTCCAAATCTTCAAGGTTTCCTCAATTTTGATTTTCTGTACAGGACTCTCTTCAGAAAGAAATGTATTCTATAAAATAAATATCCAAGTGGTAGATTTAAAGAGAAAGGTTAGTCGATCTGAAATTCTACGCTAAGTATGATTATATCATTTCAAAGAATATCAAGCTCAATGGCTAGGAGAGTGTATGTGTATCAAAACCAAATTCCTAGGATCCGGTTTATCCAGACTTATTGACTGAATTTTATGATTCATTTTTTTAATGAACGAGGAAGTGAAATGTTTTCCTTTAAGATCTAAAGAACTACTTATTGTCTTTTTTACAGTAAGGTGGAAATTTTGATTGGAATATCTTATGAAGGAGAAGTAGAATTCTATACTCACAAGATACCAGATGTAGCAGGATATTTTGATAAGAACCAAGCTCTAGCATGTCTTGGTCTTTCAGAAGTAAAAACACCCAATATTGATCATCTATCTACGAATTTATATATTTTTGAATTGGGGGTTCAAAGTTTTGTTGTTCTGAGGAAATGAGACATGGATACTCTGAAAAATATTGATATTTACATTTCATATTTCATGGTGAACCTCAAAAAGATAAACTTGATAATTATATATTGGTTATGATTGAGAATATCATGAATGGAAAATTAAAATATCAAATCATCATGTATCCGACTATTATCACTAAGATTATTGTCCATTGTCTTGATTATTTAAAAATTCCTTTCACTTAAAAGATGAGAAATTACAAGGTCATGTTGTTTAGTGCTGACACTCTATGAAGACTGAAAATTGGTTTTTCTAGAGAATCAATATAATTATATGATTTACCTGAAGAAGAAGTAGAGGCTTTGGTAAAGAAACTAGAAGTGGCTGAAACTTCTATGAAGGGTGGAAGGAAGAGGAAGTCCAAGGAACCAGAAGAGAAAGGAAAAAATCCCTATGACTAAGGAAACATAGTCATCTCTAGTGAAGCCAAAGAAGAATAAGTCTTACCCTGATGGAGTGGTTTCGATGTAAAGATAAGATAAGACAAATAAAAATGAAGGGGTTCCTACTTTTGGATTGGATCCTGCTGAGGCCAAAGCTCTAAAGATGAAGGCCACTGAAAATCGTGAGAAGCAAGAAAACGGAAAGAAGCAAAGGAAGAATTTGTCTGAAGACGAGATAATACAATCCCTTCTCAAAGATGCAGAGAAAGACACTGAAAAAATACAATGTAAGAGATTTATTTTTTAAAAAATATCTCCCTATGACTCTGGAAAATAAGGTGGTGATTCCGAAACCACATCAATAATAAAAAATAGTATAATAAGAAGAAGTGGAAGAAGGAGAAGAAGAAGGTAGCAGTGATATAGAAGAAATGATTAAGCAAGTGTAGGATTATCATGAGAAGGGGAGTCCTTCTAAGAAACTTTCAATCCAACCTTCTGAAGTAGAGTCTCCAAAACCTGCTACACCTGGAAAAGAAGATAAGGGTCAGGAAGAAGTACAGAAAAACATCTAAAGAAGAAAGTAGCAATCAAGATTTTGTTCACCCAAAAGATCAAGTGGCTGATGCTAAGAAATAAGAAGCTGATGAAGATAATATTGTTTAGTTATCAGATAGTGAGAAAAAATCAACTGAAACAGAAGACATTATTCCGAGAGCTGATATGGGAAAAAATGTGGTAGTCGATACACCTAATAAATATATGTTGAAAAAGAAAGAAGTTGGTGCTTCATTGAAGATGAAATCTGATGATATAGAAAACGAATCCTCACAAACTAAACACTCAGATGCAGTATTGTCCTCTATTTGACATGGTTTTGTTGTTTAGTCTTTGAAAAAGATGGATGGAACTATTCCATTATTTCCAAAAATAGATTCAAGATTCCATATACTTCAACATTTGATAAATCAAAAATCAGATTCAGTATCCATGGTTATAGATAAATGTGTCAGACTTGTGGTAGATTTCAAATATTTTTTCATTGGTTATGACACACATAAAAGATCTTGAAAAAAGATTACAATCCAGTCAAGAAAGACTTTATAAGAGCTCCGAGTCTTTGATGAATTTCATGACAATGTCAAGGATGATTTTTCTATTAGAATATGGGAATATCAAGGACCTTACTAATAGTTTCTAGGAAATGCTAAGTCTCAAACAGAATACCCGGAAGTAGGAAGTTAAGGATATAAATGGGAAGCTCAATTATGTGGCCATGAATTGAAAGAGGGAAATGGATCACATAATAGATTTTGAAGAAAATATTTTCAAGAAATAAGAAGTCTTGAAAGTTCAGACAGATATTTTTAAGGCTCAGGAAGAGAAGATAAAATCCTTAGAGAAGAAAAGTGAAGATTAAGATCAGTTGCTCAAGCATATGGAATATTATCACAAGGAGATAACAAAGCTGTAAACAACTGTCAAGAAGCCAATGCTGAAGGATAAACAAGGATATTTTTTTCACCAATTTCGATCTTTTGATGAATTTAATATTTGTACAAATTTTTTCAATCTTAATGAAATTTTGGTTGTTCTTCATATATTTGGTTTTTTAGTACTAATTTTTCAGGTAAAATTTGTTTCTATTCCCTCTATTGCTTTTTGAAAATCACAAAGGGGGAGAAATTGACGATAAAAATAATACTATTAAAGAAGATATTTCCCTAAGGAGGAGTTCATCTAAGGGGATGTTATTATCAAATAAGGTTTTCGTATGTAATGAAAATGTAAAATCTCATTCCGGAAATAATGAATATGAACTTTAGGGATTTCAAAACCTAAGGGGAAGTTAGTCGTATTGAATTTTATCCATAAGTAATGGGAGATAAGTTTATATTTTCACGTCCAAAAAAATGTTATGTCCTTATATTCTTTTTCATAAGGTTGTTTGTGCTTTCCAAAAAGGGGGTGGTTGTTGATTTAATAATATTTACTTATGAAATTTCCATTCCATCATGTTTTGAAAATCACAAACACCCTATCTTAAGGAAAATTTTATTTTCCCTAAAAATTATCTTAATAAGGAAAATTTTCCTCCCCCAAGGAAACTTTATCATTACCTATGTTTTCATGGTTCATTCCATAGTTTCTCTATTTTTAACTCATTTTAATTATAATGTCTTAAAATCCATTTCATATCTAAAACCTCAGATTCCTATAAATCCTTTGTTTTAGAGTATTCTATTTTTTGATTTTGATTTCAGGTTCAAAATTCAGATTTCAAATTCTCTGAAATTCAGACTCTGAATTTTCAGAAATTCAGAATCCGAATTCTCTGAAATTCAAACTCGGAATTCTCTAAAATTCAGACTCCAAATTCTCTAAAATTCAGACTTCAAATTCTCTGAAATCATGAATCCGAATTATTTGAAATTTATATACCAAGTTCTATGAAATTTAGTCTCTGAATTAATTGAAATTGTTACACTGAATTAATCACAATTCAGACTCCTAATACCTCAGAATTCAGACTCTAAATTCCTAAAAATTCTGACTCTGAATTCCTATGAAATCGGATTCTGAATTCTATGAAATTCAGATTCTGAATTCCTCTGAATTCAGACTCCGAATTCCTATGAATTGAGATTCCGAATTCATTGGAATTCACATTCCAAATACTATAGAATTCAGGTTCTGAATCCTTTGGAAAATATAATCCAAACTTTTATGATTTATAGTCTCCAACTGTTTATTTTCTTAGACTCCAAAATTTATTTTTCCATAGACTCCAGAAAATTTGATTTGGTTAAGAAACCATATTTTTAGTACCCATGTTATAGTTATGAAATGATGACGTACAATCTATTTCTTACTAACCGTTGTTTGAGTGACACGTGTACAAGTCCCTTATAGATTCAAGGAAAAATATGACCTTTTGAGGATGGATCCGACCATTATAGAAATGCTTATAAATAGGAGCTCATTTGAATGAGATCACAATAGCTATGATAACGCCGATCACTATAGAGATTACATGCTACCAAAGTGATTTTTAGAGAGAGAGAGAGAGACTCTCATGCCTTGTGTGTACTGAGAATCTTGTTCATCTTGCTTCGTGCGATTCCGATTGTTGCTATGTAGAATTGGGGACTTCTGGCGATAAGAAGACATATGTGCCAACTACCATAAAGTTCAAAGACTTCCTTGGTTAGGAAGACTTAGCTGCCGACTACCTTGAAGTTCAAGGGATTTTAGGGATAACAAGACATATTATGATATTCTTATTGAGGGATTACCCTGGTGTAGGTAAGACAGACATTCTTGAAAGTATAAATCAAGGGACCTTTATCCAATGTTATTGGATACCCTACTCTTTGGGATAAAAGATTTCATACTTGTTACTGGTTTTGTTTCAAGTTTATTTTTTACTATATTTTGATAAAGGAAGAAAGTATAACATTCTTATAATTTCTTGTTCTTTTATCTACTCTGATTAATAAGATTCTATACGCTTTAACGTAGAATATTTTCCTTGTAAACTTTTATTAAGTTTCATTTCTAGAACCATATTTCAGGAACCTAGATAGTATGTAGAACTACAATATGTCTTGTGAATTTACCTTGTTTAGCCTTGTTAAACATAGCTTTCCTTAGGGTTAAAAATGAATGTTTTTAAACTCATAATTCACTCCCACTGGTAATTGAGCATCTACATTCATATTTCAATCCTACAGACATGGACCAAGGTATGGTGACGTTCACCATTTCGTGCCCAGAGATTTAGTGTAAAATATTCAATAGGTGTAATAAGAAGTTGGTTAGACTATAAATTTAGTTCAAGGGAGATTTTAAAATTTTAAAGATATATTGGGCTTGAGGTGGCTTAGGCATAATTAAAGAGTCAAAAAAGATCTTCTTAGCCATGGAAAAGATTGTGTAGGATTGAAATAACAGAATTTCACAAGTTAAAATAGGAATTAGATCCAAAGGTTATAGTAAGAAGCCACTAAAACACTAGTGGTAGTCCAAAGGAGTTCTAGTGGTCTAGGTAGTGGAATGTCACCATTAACCTGCACCAAACTTCAAGGTAACGTTCCCAATTTCCACTCAAGTGGGGTAAATTTTGACATGTTTTGGGTTTATTTTATAACCCTTATAGGAATATCCCTCCCTAGCTATCAGATTAAGAGTATCTTCCCTCCCTTTACTTCTTTAATCCTCCCCTTGTTTCTTATTTGATCTAGAATGGTCAAGATGAGTTCTGTTCATTGATTTGAGTAATGACACCTGTTATTATGGGACAATGAAATTGAATGGAAATTTAAATTACAATGAGTTATATCTATGTGGGTCTTTTTAAATTCTGAATGAGGATATGGATAAGGGTTTTGTGGGAATGTATTGATTACTCAATTAGTGATTTTCATGATAGAAGTTCATATTGAAAGGGTTGGAGTAGAGTATAAGGTTTTTGATGGGGATAAAGTGATTGGTACTATTATTGTATATTAATTACCCAATTATAGGACACAGAGCTCCCAAGGGAGGGACTAGGGGGTGTCCCTTGGTTTGGGAAACTGGTGGCCATTGGCCTACATCGGGAACCCAATGAGCCATTAGGTGGTCGATACGAGTGCACCATGAAATCGATAGACCTGAGACTCCTATCTAAAATTGAGAGGCAGAATCATCATTTTACAGTCAACCCCCATTGATTTTATGGTATAATAGGCTATGAGATGGGACATTTGGTTGAATCCTTACCTCTATATTCCTCCCTCACCCCTTGATGAGGGGTGTTTTTTGTGGAATTTCTATTACATTTTGAGCTATAATCCCTCCTATCCTCCCCCTATTTCTCTCTCCCTCCATACCTATTTTATTTTGGGTGGTGAATTTTGGGATTTTATAATGATTCCATTAGAGTATAGTGTAATTCATGATTCTGGGGCCCCTAGGTTCATTCGATATTGGACACCAAGAAGAAGTGAACACAAGCTATTTTTTACTTTTTCACTTGAGGTAAGTGATTAAATGAATTTATTTTGATATTTTGAATTAATTGAATAAAATTGAGGGTTAATATTGTTATAAATGACGTGTATTTTTTTCATAGGAATGGAGGGGGAATGTTACAGACCTTCTATTCAATGTTGGTTATGGTTTCAGTGTTTCTATATCGATTAGTGATTTTTCAGAGATCATTCATATTTGGTTTTCATTGAGAGATTAATTTTAAAGGTTGTTAAATAATTAATTAGGAATTTTTGTATGAGATATCATCTCATGAGCTTAATGATTCTTTATATATGATTGGATAAAGAAGAATGATCATGAATGAGGAGTTAAATCCTTATTATGGGAGGTGGTCCCTATAATATTTTACCATACACTTTGTGTAGATATGATACAATGTTATTTCCTAGGGGTTCATATGGCTCAATTTTGGAATAAGGGGATTCCAAATTACTAGTTATTATATGTGTGGGTCTTCAATGACTAGAAAGGGAACTCCACCCTATGTTAATAATATTAGGGCCATCCAATGATTTTATTTCCAAGGGCCATGGCTATTATACATGATTGATTGATCCTAAAGGGGTTTTTTTGTAATAAATTGTGAATATCCCAGTATGTGGTTCTATAAACTAGCATAAATGTATTACAAAGGCATATCATGAACTATGGGTAGAGTGGACATCCTGTGTAGGGGTATAAAGAGGGTTTTAATTTGCAAGGGGTTATCCAATAACCTTAATGTTTTGGGTATTGTAAATATGATTTTTGGATATTACCACCACTATATAGGTGGTTTTAAACGGTTATAATATGGATTAAATGTTCATTAAATCACTAATATTGGCTTGGGAGTAGCATATGGGATAATTAAACTGTTAGAGGGTGAGGAGAGTGGGGCGATCCTTTCGGTAAGTGTAACACCCCAAGCTTCCATGGTACGCTTCTCTTTGAATAGTATAGTAGCATGTGTTGTACGCAACTTCGAGTTCTAACACACACCACAACCAATCAAACTAGCCGTTATGAATAGTAATACCTACTTTTTGAAATAATATAATTTTTATCTCTCAAAATGGACTTCATTTTTGTATTCATAATATCTAATTTTGCCTAGGGTGAAATTTTGGTACTTTTCGGATAACTTTTATATTTTGATGAATAATGAAAATTAGTAAATTTTAATTAAAAACAACTTTTTTAATCAGAATAATTAATAGTGATAAATTATGAATTTGAGTGGTTTTAAAGTATATATAGAATATATTTTTACCATTTAATACAATTTTGTTCATTGGACATAAAATCAAAATTAAACCGGACATAAACAAGTGTCAATCTTTTTATAGTTATTATATCTTAAAAACGCGCTTTTTGTTTTGACAGTGGGAATTAAATTTAAATTAATTTCTGCCACTTCTGTGTTTTGAATTTGGAAAAATATATTCCATATTTGGAATCAGGATGTCCAAATTGTATAAATAGGTAACTTTTATTTTTATACATTTTTGAATAATTACTTCGGTAAATATTTTATTTACCATGGTTAAAGGGTAAATCCGGTAAATAAGGGTAAACAAATAATATTATTATAATAATAAATTACCCTAAAACGTATCCTAACCTTATTGGTGGATACATGTCAAACCATGAGAATCTTTTGGTCGATTTGGGGACCCCATGGAGCCACTTGTAGGTGACAGGGACACTTTATATAAATTAAGTTAAAGTAAACACAAAAATTCCATAACTTATATCTTTTAACAAAAAATTTTTTACATAAGGTTATCTATGTTATATTTTTGATTATAAATATTAATTAGAAAGATAAAAATATTTCCTACATAATGGTAGTTTATTTATGATTTTTAGACATTTAAAATTTAAAAATATATATAACACAATAATAATGCAGTATTTTCCTTATTAATTAACGAATCAAATAATTGGTATTATAAATGTTAAAATAAATATAATTTGAATGTTTTGATGACATAAAAGAGTTATATTGGTTAATATTAAATGTTAGGATTGCTTAAATGAATTTTTTTTCGAATCAATAAAGTTGTTAAGACTTTAAAAAAAATCAATTATTGAGTAGTGACAAAATTGACATAAATGAGTTTTTAAAAAAAATATTTATATTATTAATTTATATTATATTCCTAAAAATCTACGGATCGGCCAAATGACTAATATGACAATTGGTATATCATAATGAACAATTATGGGTCTCTTGGATGTATATTTTATGTTTATTAACTATATAATATAAAAATACAAAGTGACATAGTAAGTGTCAAACTAATTAACTAAGAGTTAAAACTAAATGATAAGGTTAATATAATGACCCAAACTTGTCTAAAATCTATTGGATGAAAGTATTTAGACCCATAACAACCTTATACTTTTAATAATCCTCTTTTTATCCTTTAGAAACGGAATATAATTTTATTATAAAATAATAATTTAAGTTTTTCCTAAAGAGCCCCTCACCCCTCTTATAAAAGGGCACTCCCCCTTCTCATTATTTCACACCATCAAAGCCATATGGCTCGGCCAACCTCTACCCAAATATACTTCCAAAATCCCTCAATTCATCCTAGAGGCCACATTTTGATCAGAAATCCAACCTATGGAGCCCTTTTGACCAAATCAATAGGAAGAACCCGAAGAAGAGGTAATGTCTTCACCACCCTCTTTAAATTTTCTTTCTTCTTCAACTTCTTCTTTCCTTGTTATTTCCATTCTAAAATAATAACTCTAGTATCTTCTATATACTGTGATTTTATTATAATAATGTAACAAAAAAATTCATTATTCTATCCATCCCTTGAATGACATGTCACCATACGTGCGTACGTACGACCTACTGTCTCCACGTTGTGGTGTAATTGTTGTTCAATATATTATTTTTTAGATGTTTATAATAATGATGTATAATTCATGTAAATAATAAATATAACATGATAATGATTCTTTCAATATGATATTCCATCCAATTATAAATTATTTTAGTATCAAAATAATGATATTGTCGCTCGTGCGTACGTACGGACTACTGTCTCCACGAACGCGATGATATTCATTCCCCATCATATCCATTCAAGACTAATTATCATTTGATGATTAAAGGTAATGTTTAAGAAATTTATATCATTCTGGATATAAATAAGATACAACCTCTCCATAACAAACATGACTTACATAACAATACATATAAAAGAAAACGAGTAAGTTAACACCCGAAATGACGATAATACTAATGTTTTACTAACAAAGCATTATTAGAAGATCATATATGATATAATAATTATGTATATGGTTCTTGTATAATTTAATAACAATGTTTTAACTATTATACAGGAGGTTAACAAACCATCGACTATGGAAATGTTCAAGTTAAGGGTTTATTTCACAACCTCTTCATTATTCGAGGTTGTTTATACCTAATTAGCTACTGGGACCTCTTTGTCATCCACATCCATGTTTGTTAAAAATGTATTTCAAAGCATTATTACTATTTTACAAAATATGGGGTAAAGCCATTTATACCCTTGTTTGACTTTTTATAAGAAGTTTATAATGTAATCTTTACGTCGTTTTCAAAACATGGTCCTTTTTAGAATTTTCGACAGAATTAAGTTAAGAATGTTTTTTAACCTATATGGCGGGTGCAGATATTTTCCACCGTTATAAAATCTTAGAATCTTCCCTTAAAAGATTATAATAATATTTTAAAAGTAATTTTTTTCTTTTATAATTATGTGACTTTTAAATGATTTTAAAAAAAGAGATATTTCCCTCAAATAGATTTTGATTTCATCTATATCAATATCCTTTGATGGATTTTAAGCTTATTTGAAGTTTATTTTTTATGATACAAAACTTCCATATTGTATTGAAGGTTTTTTGATATGTTTGAATCTGGATGTGATATTTATATACCATTTATGGCTTATTGAGAAAGTAATTACATTTCGTATGCTAGTTTTAATACGAATGTTTATGTTATGTTTAAACCTTTTCATATGGGAATGCATTGGACTTAATAAGTGATGGGTGGAGCCCGCTATAGCTCCTCGATGCATCGGTAGGTCTCATGAGACAAACTAGTGTCATGGCACAATGCCTTGACAAAATCTTATTTTTAGTCTTGGAATGAGGCATTGGCTATGTGGTTATGATAGTCTAGCATTATGCATTCCATCATTATGAAAGTGGTAATTGATATTTCATGTAATTATTAGATTAGAAGAATATCCATGTGAATAAGTAAATGGAATTATTTCATTTTATTTCTGCCATATTATGTTGAAGTTCAAGTTTAAAAGGTTTTTTTAGTTATACATTTCCTTAAATGTTTATGCTTATTTATGAAAGTTCCCGCTCTATTATTATCCTTACTAGGAATTTGAGCTCACCCCTTTTAGTGTTTTATTTTTCCCAAGTTGTGAAGAAGTAATTTATGAATGACCTACTGGGATAGTATGTGGGGATATGAGTGGGGACTATGGAGACAATTTTTTTGTAGTTTTCATTTTTGTGATGTAACGTAGGACTTGTGAATATATCTAGTGTTTCCAAGGATACTAAACTAATCGGTCTTTCGATATTTGATCTTTCTTGTGTTCATTCCAATGTTAAGTAATAATGCACCGACTCTAGGAAAATAGGGTCGGGGCGTTACAGCTGGTATCAGGCAGAGGTTTAGTACAAAACTTGGAAGCTAGATTTAGATAAACTCTGATTAGAGCACATAGATTTAATATAGACTTTGAGGATTAGTATAGAAGAACTTACTAGAATTTTGGTATTGTAGAGATTTTGTGAGTTTTCCGAGCAATACATCCTTGTCTGGATACAAGTAGGTAGAGGCGGCGCTGGCACAGATGTACCTAGGGGTAAATCCCAAAAACACCGCTTTGGGCTACACTCGAACGGGAACTGGTGCACGACAACGGGCCTTGTTGCACTCTTAGTTATGACACACCCAGGGGATATGCTTAGGATAACTCTCATTTTCGTTACAAATCATTATTAAGGGTTTATAAGTTTATACATCCTCAAAGAAAACATGTTTATGATTATGGATCATATCCATTAACTGTTCAATTTATGTTAAGTGTTTTACAAGTATGGAATTATGTATTTTGATTCATAAACTGATCTAGTTTATGCCATTTTTTAGAAATGGTGCCTAGTGGAAGGAATGAAAATCATATCAATGCACGCACTCCATGTAGGGATTTCCCTCTTGCTCAAGATAATTATAATGGAGCTGTTGATGTAACTGGTGCTGATCATCTTATCACTATACTGGGACAACTCTCTCAAGTTGTGAATAATAACCATACCCTTATGGATCACCCTGATCCGCAGCGTGGAGGATCAATGTTAGATTGCTTCATGCGGTAGAAACCACCATCATTCAATGGGAGTACAAATCCACGAGTAGCTGATCAATGAATAAGTTCCCTAGAGAAAATATTCCTTTCCTTGGGGAGTAGTGAAAGGGAAAAGGTTATCATGAATGTTTACCGCCTCACTAGAGATGCTGATCAATGGTGTTCATTGATTCAAAACATGAAGGAAGATGATGAAGTATAAAATATGAAATGGATGGAGTTCAGAGAACTTTTATTAGAAAAATACTTTCCTCGTGACCATCGAGCAGATATGGAAAGGCCATTTCTGAGTCTGAGGGAAAAGGAGGATGAGAATGTCGCAAAGTATGAGTCTAACATTACAAGGTAAGGATAATATGTTGGAGATTATATACATAACCCAAGAAGTAAGATTGATCGTTTCATTGATGGGTTAAACCCATTTATTTGTTGAGCGTTAGTCTCGCAATCCTTCTCATAGTACGAAGATATTGTCTCATGTGCTATCAAGACAGAAAAAGAATTCTCTAAGTCTTATGACTTTAAAGCAATGAAAGAGAAGAAGAGATCTGCTGATCAATCTGGAAATGGAAATAAGGGGAAGAAGGGAAAATTTTAATATCCATCCTGTAGTAAATGTGGGAAGAAACACCCCGGTACTTGTTTAAAAAGAATGGGAGTCTGTTACAAGTGTGGTGAAAAAGGCCACCAAGCTTATGATTGCGATGGAAATAGGGTTGCTGTCAAAGTGGAATGCTATAATTGTAGAGAGATTGGAAATTATGCAAATGAATATCCTAAGTTTCAGGGGAAATTTCCTCAGAAAAGGCCAAGGGATCAAGGCCATGCTTTTTCTATCACTACTACTGAGGTAGAAGCTCCGAAAGACGTGGTGGAAGGTAATTTAATGGTTTCCTCAAGTTTAGAAAATGCTTTATTTGATTCTGGATCATCGCATTGTTTCATATCTTCCCAGTTCTCTAAGAAAATTAGATATTTCAAATTTGATTTTACAAGAGAGTTGTCAGTCAAAACCCCCAAGGGAAGTATCATTGCAACAATGTTTTATGAATCAGTCCCTATTAGATCTCATAAATGTTCTTTATCTGCTGATCTCATCATCATACCTATGATTGAGGCTGATATAATCATCGGTTTAGATTGGCTTTCAGACCATGAATCTAAGATTTATTATAAGAAGAAAGAGGTTACGATTTTTGATGATGATGATAAGGAACAACTTATCTTTAGAGAATAATCATCACCACCTAATTCTTATCTAGATCCACCCCCAGTAGCTCAACTAAATTCAATTATTATGGAGGAAGAGAATGAAATGACTGTGGGTGAGGAAATGAATGTTCAAATAGAGTATGTACGTATTGTGAAAAAAAAATGTAGATGTGTTTCCGGAAGATTTAGCAGGGCATCCTCCAGAACGAGAAGTTGAGTTTTCCATTGATTTAATTCCCAAATCAAGGCCTATATCGATGACCCCTTATTGAATGGCCACTGTGGAAGTAGTTGAACTAAAGAAACAACTAGAAGAATTGATTAATAAGGGATTTATTTTCCCTAGTGTTTCACCATGGGGATCCCCTATTATTTTTGTTATGAAGAAATATGGATCTATGAGGTTATGTATCGACTACATGGAGATCAATGCTATAACAATAAAGAACAAGTATCCCCTACCTCACATTGATGATTTATTTGACCAACTACATGGAGCACAATACTTTTCAAAGATTAAGCTTTGATCGGGATACCATCAGTTGTGTGTGAAGAATGAAGACATTACGAAGACCACATTTCAAACAAGGTACGAGCATTACGAGTTTACGGTAATTCCTTTTGGGCTGACTAATGCACCCTCTGTATTCATGGATCTAATGAATAGTGTTTTCAAGGAATATCTCACTGATTTTGTGGTGGTATTTATTGATGATATCTTGGTGTACTCCAAAAGCTATGAAGATCATAAAAATCACTTGTGCATTATCCTGAAGACTCTGAGAAGACATGAATTATATGAGAAGTTTAGCAAGTGTGAATTCTGTCTTCAGGAGATTTCTTTTCTTGGACATATTGTTTCTAAATATGGAATCTCTGTTGATCCTTCTAAGACCAAGGCAATCCAAGAATATACAGCACCTACGAGTATAATTGAGGTATGTAGTTTTATTGGTTTAGTAGGTTATTATAGACGTTTTGTCTAGAATTTTCCCCGATTGGATAACCCATTAACAAAGATCACACGTAAGGGGGTTAAATATGTTTGAAAAAAAGAGTGCGAATAATGTTTCTAAGAACTGAAGAGAAGGCTAGTCAATGCTCCTATATTGACTCTACCATCGGGGAACGATGGGTTCGTTATTTATAGTGATGCAGTGAAGAAAGGAATTGGTTGTGTCCTTATGTAGAATGATAGGGTCGTTGCCCATGAATCACGACAGTTGAAAATTCATGAGCAAAACTGTCCTACTCATGACCTCAAGTTAGTAGTTGTGATCATTGCTTTGAATATATGGAGGCACTACCTCTATGGTGAGAAATGTGAGATTTATACTGATCACAAGAGTTTGAAGTATATTTTCTCACAGAAAGAACTCAACATGAGGAAAAGGAGATGGCTTGAACTACTCAAGGATTATGATTGCACGATACACTACCACCCAGGGAAGGCAAATAAGGTGGAAGATGCTTTGAGCAGAAAGGATCATGGAGTTTTGAACAATATGAGAATTGAAAGGGATCCAATTTTCATGGATCTAGTGAAGATGGAAATGGGAATAATCATGGAAGGTGAAACCTCTGTGCTTTTTCAAATGGGTTCCAAACCATATTTACTAGAAAGGATTAAGGGTTCTTATAAAAATGATGATGAATTTAAAAGGATGATTAATGTTTTGAATGATGGGAGATTGAGTGACTTTGTGTATGAAGATGGAATTTTGAAGTTTGGGAAGTGACTTTGTGTTCCCGATATATCTGATCTAAAAAAAGAATTGTCGGATGATGCTCATAGATCCAATTTTTCTATACACCCTGGGATCACCAAAATGTATAGTCATTTGAAGGAACATTTTTGGTGGGACAACATGAAGATGGAGATTTCTAATTTTGTGTCAAGATGTTTTGTTTGTCAACAAGTGAAAGCTGGAAGGCATTAGCCTGATGGAGTATTGCAACCTCTTCCCATACCTGAGTAGAAATGGGATAATATCACGATGGACTTTGTTATGGGACTACCAAATACTCCAAGAAGGAATGATTCAATATGGGTCATTGTTGATCGTCTTACCAAGTCATCACATTTTCTTGCTATAAGAGAGGATTTACCACTTGAACATCTGACAAGGCTATATATTAATGAAGTCGTGAGACATCATGGAGTACCCCAATCGATTATCTAGGATCGTGATCCCCATTTTACATCATGATTCTGGAAGAGTTTTCATAAGTCCTTGGATACTGAACTTCATTTGAGCACTGCTTACCACCCTCAAACAGATGGACAATCAGAACGAATTATTCAAACCTTAGAAGACATGTTGAGATTATGCTCACTTGACTTTCAGGGTATGTGGGATCAATATTTACCTATGGTAGAATTTTCCTATAACAATAGATTCCATTCAAGTATTCGGATGGAACCATATGAAGCATTATACGGAAAAAGATGTCTCACATCAACCTGTTGGGATGACGTTGGTGAAAGAAAACTTGTAGGCCCAGAACTGGTGGAGGAAGTGATGGAAAAGGTAAAGGTAATCCAAAACCACATCAAATAAGCTCAAAGTAGGCGGAAGAGCTATGCCGATAACCGAGGGAAGGATTTGGAATTTCAGGTGGGAGATCATGTTTTCTTGAAGGTATCTCCATGGAAGAGAGTTGTACAATTTCGTGAGAAGGGTAAATTGAGTCCTAGGTACATCAGACCTTTTGAAATTCTAGAACGAATTGGGGCTGTAGAATACCGTTTGGCAATGCCGCCAAATCTCTCCAAAGTTCATGATGTTTTCCACGTGTCGATGTTGAGAAAATACATGTCTGGCCAAACACATATACTCACCTATGAGAAATTAGAACTGGAACCTGATTTGTCTTATTGGGAAGAGCCCGTCAGGATTCTCGATACAAGAGAACAAGTGCTGAGAAATCGGACGACTCATCTAGTAAAAGTTCTATGGAGAATCCATAAGATGGAAGAGGCAACGTGGGAACCCGAGGAACTTATGATGGAAAATCACCTGAGTCTTCTTATGCAGTAATTTTATAAGAAATTTTGAGGAAAAAATTATTTGAAGGAGGGGAGAATTTAACACCCCAAGATTCCATAGTACACTTCTCTTTGAATAGTATAGTAGTGTGTGTTGTACGCAACTTCGAGTTTTAACACACACCACAACCAATCAAACTAACTGTTATGAATAGTAATTCCTACTTTCTGAAATTTTATAAGTTTTATCTCTCAAAATGTACTTCATTTTTGGATTCACAATATCAAATTTAGACTAGGGTGAAATTTTGATACTTTTCGAATAACTTTTATATTTTGATGAATAGTGAAAATTACTAAATTTTAATTAAAGAAAACATTTTTAATCAATCAAATTAATATTGATAAATTATGAATTTGAGTGGTTTTAAATTATATTTAGAATATATTTTTACCATTTAATACAATTTTGGTAATTGGACATAAAATAACAATTAAACTGGACATAAACAATTGTCAGTCTTTTGATAGTTATTATATCTTAAAAACACGCCTTTTGTTTTGACAACAGGAATTAATTTTATATTAATTTCTGCCACTTCTATGATTTGAATTTGGAAAAATGGATTCCATATTTGGAATAAGGATTTCCAAATTGTGTAAATAGGTAACTTTTATTTTTATACATTTTTGAATAATTACTTCGGTAAATATTTTATTTACCATGGTTAAAGGGTAAAACCGGTAAATAAGGGTAAAACAATAATATTATAATAATAATAAATTACCCTAAAACGTGTCCTAACCTTATTGGTGGATACATGTCCGACCATGGGCATCTTTGGGTCGATTTTGGGACCCCATGGAGCCACTTGTATGTGTTTGGGACACTTTATATTAATTAAGTTAAAGTAAATACAAAAATTCCATAAGCATATATTTTTTTTAAAAATAATTTTTACATAAGGTTATATATGTTATATTTTCGATTATAAATATTCATTATAAATATAAAACGATTTACTACATAATGGTATTCTATTTATAATTTTTAGACATTTAAAAATTCAAAATATATATGACACAATAATGATGCAGTATTTTCCTTATTAATGAAAGAATCAATGAATTTTTATTATAAATATTAAAATAAATATAATTTGAAAGTTTTGATGACATAAACGAATTTTATTGGTTAATATGACATGTTAGGATTTCATAAATGATTTTTTTCGAATTAATAAAGTTGTTAAGACTTTAACAAAAATCAATTATTGAGTAGTGTCAAAATTGACATAAATGAGTTTTTAAAATAAATATTATATTATTAATTTATATTCTATTCCTAAAAATCTATGGCTCGGCCAAATGACTCATATAATTATTTTTATATCATTAATGGACCACTTTGGGGTCGGTTGGATGTATATAGTATGTTTATTAACTATATAATTTAAAAATACAAAGTGACATAGTAAGTGTCAAACTAATTAACTAATAGTTAAAACTAAAAGATAAGGTTAATATAATGACCAAAACCTCTCTAAAATCTATTGGTTGAAAATATTTCTACCCATATCCACCTTAGACTTTGAATACTCTACTTTGGAGTCTTTATAAACCGAATATGATTTTATTATAAAATAATACTTTAAATTTTTCCTAAAGAGCCCCTCACCCCTCTTATAAAAGGGCACTCCCCCTTCTCATTATTTCACACCTTCAAAGCCATTTGGCTCGGCCAACATCTGCCCAAATATACTTCCAACATCCCTCAATTAATCCTAGAGGCCTTATTTTGATCAGAAATCCAACCTATGGAGCCCTTTTGACCAAATCAAATGGAAGAACCCGAAGAAGAGCTAACGTCTTCACCACCCTTTTTAAAGTTCCTTTATTCTTCAACTTCTTCTTTCCTTGTTATTTACATTATAAAATAATAACTCCAGTATCTTCTATATACTATGATTTTATTATAATTATGGAAGAAACAAATTTATTATTTTATTCATCCCTTGAATGACATGTCACCATACGTGCGTACGTACAGCCAACCGTCTCCACGTTGTGGTGTAATTGTTGTTCAATATATTATTATTTAGATGGTTGTAATATTGATGTATAATTCATTTAAATAAAAAATATAACATGATAATGATTCTGTATGAATGATATAACATCTAATTATATATTATTTTAATATCAAAAGAATGATATTGTCGCTCGTGCGTACGTATGGACTACCGTCTCCACGAATGCGATGAGATTAATTCTCCATCATATCCATTCAAGACTAATTATCATTTGATTATTAAAAGTATTGTTTAATAACTATATATCATTATGGATATGAATATGATACAACCTATCCAGAACAAACATGACTTATGTAACAAAACCTATAAAATAGAACGAGTAAGTTAACACCCGAAACGACGATAATACTATAGTATTATTAACAAAGCATTATTAGAAGATCATATATGATATAATAATTATGTATATGGTTCTTGTATAATTTAATAAAAATGTATTAACTATTATACAGGAGGTTAACATACCATCGACTAAGGAAAAGTTCAAGGTAAGGTTTTTTTTCACAATCTCTTCATTTTTCGAGGTTGTTTATTCCTAATTATCTATTGGGACCTCTTTATCGTCCACATCCATATTTCGTAAAAATGTATTTCAAAACATTTTTAATATTATACAGAATATGGGATAAATTCCTTTATACCCTTGTTTGACTTTTTATATGAAGTTTATAAGGGAATCTTTACGTCGTTTTCAAAACAAGGTCCTTTTTCTCATTTTTGACAGAATTAAGGTAGGAATGTCTTTTTTATCTTATACGGCAGGTGCAACTATTTTCCGCCGTTATAAAATATTTGAAGCTTCCCTTACAATCTTATAAGAACATTTTAAAAGTAAATGTTTTCTTTTATAATTAGGTGACTTTTATATGATTTAAAAAAAGAGATATTTCTCTCAAACAATTTTTGATTTCATCTATGTCAATATCCTTTGATAGATTTTAAGCTTATTTGAAGTTTATTTATTATGATACAAAAATTCCATATTTTATTGAAGGTTTTGTGATATTTTTGACTGTGGATGTGTTATTTTTATACCATTTATGGTTTATAGAGAAAGTATTTACATATCGTATGCTAGTTTTAATATGAATTTTTTATGTTATGTTTAAACCTTTTCATATGGGAATGCATTAGACATAATAAGTGATGGGTGGAGCCCGCTATAGCTCCACGATGCATCCGCAGGTCTCATGAGACAAACTAGTGTTTTTTCATAAGGCCTCGACAAAATCTTATTTGTATTCTTGGCATGAGGCCTTGGATATGTGGTTATGATAGCATGGAATTATGCATTCTATCATTATGAAATTGGTTATTGATATTGCATGTGATTATTCGATTAGTAGAATATCCATATGAATACGTAAATGTCATTATTTCATTTTATTTCTGCCATATTATGTTGATGTTCAAGTTTAAAAGCCTTTTATTAGTTATAAATTGCCTTAAATGTTTATTCTTATTTAGGAAAGATTCCGCTATATTGTTATCCTTACTTGGTATTTGTGCTCACCCCTTTCAATGTTTTATTTTTCCCAAGATGTGACGAAGTAATTTTTAAATGACCTGCTGGGATAGTATGTGGGGATATGAGTGTGGACTATGGAAACTATGTTGTTGTAGTTTTCATTTTTATGATTTAATGTAAGACTTTTGAATATATCTAGTGTGTCCAAGGATACTAAACTAATCGGTCTTTTGATATTTGAACTTTGTCGTGATCATGCCAATGTTATGTAATAATGCACCGACTATGGGTAACTGGGGTCGGGGTGTTACAATGGGGATAAAGGGAATTGAGAGATTTATTTTCCTTCTATGATATGGTATTTTTTAGGAGATTTTCCTAGAACTACTAGTGAGATATTCATGGCATTGTGAGTTTTTTTAGGTGAATTAGTGAGTGAGTTGTTACTATATGGATAAAGTGGACCATATTATGAGATAACAAGGGCCTGGGTCCGAGGGAAATGATACAGGGAACTTGGGATGTGAGATAAGATATCCAAGATCTATGAATTGGGTTATGTATTACATTTATGTGATTATTGTTATATAGAAATATATTTTATTAAACGAGTTCATGGGACGATGTTTATCACCAATGATGGATCAAATATTAGAGGGACACGAGGGTGGACCCAAGCGTTTTCCTGATGAGTCTATACATTGGTATATCATTATCCAACTCTTAGATATTCCTTAAAACATATGATTATACTGATATATTAACGGATATTACATCTATATGTTCATTTCTCAGCACCCTAGGTCAGAATAATTGACTATCAAAGGCACCAACTAGCAATTTTTTCGTTATCACCCATAGAGAGACTGAAAGATTGTTTTTGACACTATCTAGAAGTTCCTTATTTGACATCAATGTCATTTTTGTAATATTTTAAGTCACAAATTATGTTACATCCAATTATTATATTATGTTTAATAATTTAATTTCATTTGTTTTGATGTTTCCTAGTGTTTTATTGGATTTTTAGGTGGTTTGGGGGGTCTCGGGAAGCAGCAAGTTTGATCCTATTATAGTTCACCCCATGAATTTTTATGGGAGGATACTATTAATGGTTTCAATGGTAATTCATAGACTAAAGATATATATTCAACAATAATTCATGAAATGAATTAATGATTCATAACCTTAATGGTTTCAGACAGACTCTGATTTTCTCAAATTTCCAAAACATACCGTTTTGAACTGAAACCTATCATCGGTATTATTTTATAATATTTCAAGAAACTCATTACTAGGAACTTATCTTATCATCCTCCTTATCCTCTATTGAAATTTACATGGGATTTAGTCAAGATCAAGTTTGACTCATTAAGGTAAATCCATCAAAACATATTCCTCACTTTCATCTATTCTTTTTCCCCTTACTCATTACTTAACAGGGTCTTCATGAATTATGGTTTCTTCACACTTGTTTTTATATTTTATATTTTTTATTTTCAGAGTTTTTTAGATACCTATTGGTTTAGTAGTGTTTTCTTGGAAGTTTTGTGGTGAATTAACACTACTATTATCTAAAGTGACAAAATTTGAGGTAGGTGTCACAATAATATCCAGTTAAAATTTAGTCTATGATTTATTATAATTTCAAAATAGTATTTTTATTTCTATTAAATGATACCATGTATGTCTAAAATATTTGATAGATAATGGAATTTTCTTTTATTTTTTATAAAAATGGGAGGGTTTTCTATAAATTATTTATTAAATATATTTTAAAAGAATATGCATTTGTTTTGGAAATTCAAATTCCTAATGGGATATTGATAATTTATATTGATTTTTTTTTGTTTTTTAATTCCAAAATTGTGAGAAAATAGTTTTTTCTATGGATTCGGTGAGTTTGGTCCATTTTGGAAGTTCTTTGAAAACATGTATTTATTTAAAAATTAAATGACATGTTATGTGTTTATTTTTTCAAATGGATTTCATAGATTTATCCTTAAATAATGATTCCAAGGTATAATTAAAACTTATAATAATTTATTGTAAAATAAAAAACCATTGGAAACACCCCTTTATATATGATGGAAACTATGGATATTTGAATTCTTGTAATTAAATGTCCCTTTATTGGGAAATTGAATTTTATTATTATGCTTGGATAAAGGGAATGTTCCTCTTAGGGTGTTTGGAGGAGTGAGTGAGATAAATTTTTGTTTTATAATATGATGATATGGTATGATTATTAAATTGAAATGATCACCTCCATTTATATGTCATGGGAAGACCTGGTTGGATAGGTGCTAAATCCAGGTACACATGTGAACTAGTTTATAATTATTCTTTTACTAGTGTCCCTTAGTGGGACTTAGGTAAACATATGGGATGTTAGCCTAAGATAGTCTAGGAAGGGTAATAATAGGTGTTTCGGTAGGGGATTATTAATGTATAGTTGTTTTATGATGCACATAATTGTCTTCATTTATGACCGTGTTATCTCTATTTTAGACTATTTACCTTTATTTCTGTGGATTACACAATGAATGTATATGTATATTTTTTTTAAAGTGTGGCTATCTATAAATTTTGGAAATAATATTCCAATTTCCTTTATTATTTTCCATAATAATATTTAAACTAATTGACATTATTATTTTTTATAGAAGAATATAAATTATGTATTTATTTAAATGAGACCTTAGTTTTGTGAAAATGGGGGGTTTGAAGGAATAATTGTTGAATCTTATTTTAATAAAATGAATCTAGAAAACCTATTATTATATCCTTATTTTAAAACTTGCATGAAATAGATTTTATTTAAATGTGTTATGATTTGAGCTGTGGGTGGTGGCCTACATTTTTTTTCATGCCAATTTATATTACAAGTTTGGTAAGTTTATCATCCATTAAAAATAATATTATAAATCTAGGAATATATATATTTTAGAGGTTTTTGTTGTGTTTCCTCACACACAAATGTAACTCCCATACCCCAGTTACCTAGAGTCGATGCATTATTACATAACATTGGAATGATCACAAAAGATCAAGTATCAAAAGACCGATTAGTTGAGTAGCCGTGGAAATACAAGATACATTAATAAGTTCCACATTAAATTATAAAATGATAAACTATAACAACATAGTCTCCATATGACATACTCATATCCCTTAGACTATCCCTGCAGGTCAGTCATAATATACTTCTTCACATCCTGGAAAAAATAAAACATAGAAATGGGTGAGATCAGATGCTCAGTATGGATAACAATATAGCAGAAAAAATCATAAATATGCATAAATATTTATGGAAATGTATAATACTAAAAAAGAGCCTTTAAAACTTTAACTTCAGCATAATATGGAAAAGATAAAATCAAATAGTTCCATTTACTTATTCATACGGATATTCTACTAGTCAAATAATCACATGCAATATTAATAGCCACTTTCATAATGATGGAATGCATAATTCCAGACTTTATAACCACATAGTCAAGGCCTTGTGCCATGACTACAAATACGATTTTGTCAAGGCCTTGTGATAAGACACTATTTTGTCTCATGAGACCTACTGATGCATCGAGTAGCTATACTAGGCTCCACCCGTCACATACTAAGTCCAATGAATTCCTCATATGAAAAGTTTTAAACATAACATAAACATTTGTATTAAAACCAGAATACGAAATTTCAATACTTATCCATAAACCATGAATGGTATAAAAATAACACATCCAAAGTCAAACATATCAAAATCTTTCAATACAATATGGATGTTCTGTATCATAATAAATCCACTACAAATAATATTACAATCCATCAAAGGATGTTGATGTAGATGAAGTCAAAACATTTTTGAGAGAAATATATCATTCAATTTTAAATTTATTTAAAATTCATATAAATATGGATGTAAATATTTATTTTGGAAATATTATTATAAGCTTGTAAGGTAAGATTAAACGATGTTATAATGGCGGAAAATAGTCGCACCCGCTGTATAAGTTAAAAAACATTCTTACCTTAATTTTGTCGAAAAGGTCATATGGTACCTTGCTTGAAAACCGATAGAAATATTCCTTTCAAACCATTTTTGAAAAGTTATAATAGGGTATAAATTACATTAACCCATAGTCTAGTAAATAGTAAAAATTATTTGAAATACATTTTTAAGAAACATGGATGTGGATGATAAAGTGGTCCGAGTAGATAATCATGTATAAAACAACCTCAAATAATAAAGAGATTGTGAAATTAACCCTTACTTTGTAATTATCTTTAGACTAGGGTAGGTTAAACTCCTTTATAATGGTGAAATTATTATTATTAAATTATCCAAGAACCATATACATTAATATGAAATCATATATGATCTTCTAATATTGCTTTGTTAATGTTATTTCAGTAGTATCATCGTTTCAGGTGTTAACAGATTCATTTTCCTTAATATGATTTGTTATGTAAGTAATTTTTGTTATATATAGGATATAGAATATTCATATTCATAATTATATTAAGTCTTTAAACCTTATTTTTAGTCATCAAATGAAAATTTTTATTTAATGGATACGATGGGGAATGAATCTCATCGTGTTCGTAGAGATGGTAATCCTTACGTACGAATGAGTTACAATATCATTAATTTGAAATTAAAATTGTATATAATTGGATGGTATATCATAAATAAATAATCATGTTATATTTTTTATTTAAACCATTTATAATCTTTATTATAACCATCTAAATGATGAAGTGTTTGAATAACAAACTACACCACGACGTGGAGACAGTAATCTGTACGTACACACGTATGGTGACTTTGTCATTTATAGGATGGATATAATAATGAATATGGTTGTAACATTTTTATAATAAAATCACAGTACATATAACATACTATATTTATTATTTTAGAATGGAAACAACAAATAAAGAGGATGTGGAAGAAGAAAAGAACTTGAAAGAGGTGATGAAATATTTACCTCTTCTTCAGGTTCTCCCATTTGATTTGATCAAAAGGGCTCCTTAGGTTGCCTTTCTGACTAAAGTAATGACTATAAGATGAAGGGAGGACAGTTTAGAGGATATTTGGGTAGGGTTTGGAAGATCTAAAAGTCTTTGAAGGTGTGAATTTGAGAGAAGGGGAAGTTACCTTTTATAAGAGTGGTGAGGGGCACCGTAGGAAAAGATTGAAATATTATTTTATAATAAAAGAATTTTTGGTTTCTAATTTCTCTGATATTAATTTTTTAAAGGATAAGGAGGGTATGGGTCTAAAAACACTCAACCAATAGGATTTACACAGGTTTGGGTCACTATATTACCCTTATCTTTTTGATTTAAATCATTGTTAAATAGTATGACATTTACCATGTCTCTTTTTATTTTTATATTATATGGTTAATAAACTGAGTATAAATTTCCATGAGAAACTCAAGAGCCTCATTAATGGCATATATAATTTTATTTAAGACCTTTGGCTGAACCTTTTATTTTTAGGAATAGAATACCAATTAATAATATAATATTTGTTTTAAAAACACTTTTATGTCAATTTTGACACTATTTGTTATTCTGTTTTTCTTAAATTCATAAAAGAATTATTACTTCGAAAAGAATTATTTTAATAAACCCTAACATTTCATATTAACCTATAAAATTAGTTTAATTCATTAAATGTATCAAATTAGTTTTATTTAGATATTTATAATATCAATTATTTTAATCTTTCATTAATAAGGTAATTACTACATCATCATTGTGTGATAAATAAATTTAATTATTTAATGTATAAAATTATAAATAAAATAAAATTATGTAGTATTTTTTTTATATTTCTAATTAATATTTATAGTCTAATTTATATTATGTATAACCCTATATTAAAAATGTTTTAGTTATTAATCTTTGATTTTAACTCTTTTAACTCTTATTTAAATAAAATAATAATAAATTTCCTAATCAAATCCAAGTGGACCTAAAGGATCATATTTTATTTTTAAGGTTGTTTTTATTTCGAATTACACTTATCTAATAGAATTAGGACATGTGTTAGGGTAATTATGAAATCATTTTTACCCATAATTATCCTATTTACTTTTAACCGTGGTACATAAAAGTAAGAAGTTACTATTCTCCAAAAATTATTTAATTGTATTGAACCACATTTTAATTAATGATATTAATCGCGTCTCTTGGTTTTTTGAAATTTAACTCACAGAAGTGTTAAAATTATGTTTTATACAAATTTGAAAATGCTCCTAGGAGGTGGGTAAAAGGCGGTAAATAGTTCGAAAAAATATAATATATCTAAACTTATTATAAAATGACTGCAATGATTTATGTTGAAAATATATATGTATTATGTATCTAATTTGACCTATAATAAATTAAAATAAAATAACTAATTATTTAAATAAAAATTCTATTTTAACTAAGAACACTGTGTTTTTTCACTATTCATCAAAAATTGAATGTTTTCAGAAAAATACCAAAAATTCACCCTAAGCTAAATTAGATATTCAGAATCCAAAAATTAAGTCTATTTTGAAAGATAAAATTTATAAAATTTTAAAAAGTGGGTATTACTATTCATAATGGCTAGTTTGATTGGTCGTGGTGTGTTAGAATCTCGAAGTTGCGTACAATGAAAGCTATTGCATTATTCAAATGGAAATATATTTTGGAAGCTTGGGGTGTTACACAAAGGTGTTGGTGGCCTTTCGTATCTATTCCTTTATTGTTAGTTGAATTGACCATTTATATTTTAGGGTTATTTGTATTTTATGATGATTATTTTATTATTAGACATCTCATATTATACCGTGTTCCTCTTTTCTTTACCCTGTTTATCTTTTTTATATATTTTTGGGAGAAATAATTCTAATTTAATTCTTTTCAATTCCCAAGTGCTTGTTTCTAGCCCATCGGGATTGAGAAAACGCTTTGAACCTTTCCATCGACAACTGAGGTGTCATATTCGGTGATGAACTGTGTTGGTTTTTGAAAAATTTGTATAAAAGAGATTTTTTTCTTATTGTTATATGAAATATGATAGTTTTGAGGTAGGAATATCAGAATTAAATTACTCATTCATAAGAGTATACTAGATCACTACCCATTTGGGACATGGTTGGAGTTTCTGGGGTTATCTAGGATGCATATGTCTCCAATTTGAAGTCAGTTCTCAATTGTTTTGAGGAATTTTATTTTTATTTGGGTGTTTTTTTATAATTCATGATCTATTTTGATAATATAAATGTTTTTTGTGGATTTTGGAGGGAATTAAGAGGGTTTACACTTACTACTCATGATTTGGAAAAAAATACATAGACTTTTCAACAAACTCTTGATGACTTCTAGTGAACTTCATGAGGTTGGTTCACAATCTTCCAAATTGTGTAGCGAAACATTGTGTTGATGTTACTTCTTTGGAAATTTTTATATTTTGATTATTAATGAATTGAATTTACTTTCCTTCACTTCCTATTAGTTTATTATAACATTGAATGTTTTTTTTGAAAAATTAATTAATATTTTTTTTGTTTAAGTTTTATATTTAAAATCAAAAGCATAGGTTGTTTTAAATGGGATTGAAATTCCATATGTTGTGAAAATGTTTCTAGGTGGTTTCAAAGATATTTTAAAATCAGGGTTGAATTATATTTTTTTGATAAATAAAAATTATTTTATATTGATTAAACTGAATTCCCAGAAAATAATAAAATCAATTTATTTATTTATTTTGTGTGTGTGTGCTTTAAAATTTTTGATGGATGAATTATTTTATCATAAGAGTTTATATGGTGTTTGGGGTTAAAATAAAATATAAATTTTAAACAGTATAATTTGAATAATTTTGTTAAATTCCTTGTTTCCTTTTAAATAGGGGTGATGATTTTATAAATTTATAATTTTTCTTTCAAAACGTTTGGAATTAAAAATGATGTTTGGTTTCCTTAGTGTTTCTAAAATATTTGTTTATTTAAAATGATTAAGGTTTTTTGGAAATACATTTTATTTTTTGGGATAATGTTACAATTCTAATTATTTTCAATGTTTCAAGTGATTTTTGATGATGTTTAATTGTAATATTTTAAAGATGTTATGTTTGAAATGTTTTAAAATCGATGGTTTAAAAAAAATCACTATTAATGAATATTTATTTAAATTTTTTGAAGTGAATGTAATATTTGTTTTACATAATTGAAGTTCCTTTTGAAATATGTTTTCATATGACTCTCTTGATTCAAATAGGTTAATTTCTTTCCCTTATTCAAATAAATAAAGATTTAGATCATTGATTTTTTCATAAACTTATAGATCCATGGATTTGAGATTTGTCTAAATTTTAATTTTAGATTTATTATTGATTTCTGATTTTTATCATTGATATAGGTCCCTGTTGTTAGATGTCATACTTAGCTGTGATTAAGAAGCGTAATGGAAAGTGGGTCACATTAATGATTAAAAATTTCCCAATTTTCAACACACAGACTAATATATATGTATTGAGTATGAATTTTTTTCTGAATGGGATTCCACCAAGATAGCCTCTGTTGAAGCATTAGGATGGTATTTTTATAGAAACATTAAGGAATAAAATATATGATTCCCCTTAGTGTGGACATGAGCATGAAATTCAAATAGAGGTTCTTAGGTAGGTGGGTCAACCACAATAGATAAATGACCTAAGGTCGTGGTTGGATGAGAAGCTTAGGGCGAGCCTATTAAGATTTATTGATTTAAATGATTAGGTAAATAATGGAGCTAATCCATCCATGGAATAAATGACACAATATATACAGTCACATAATATTCCATTATTCTAGGGAGAGTGTAGAATTCGGGAAATAGTGTATTGTATTGAGTTAACATTATAAATATTTGATAAGATCTAGATTCTGCTGGGGTGAAGGGTAAAACATACTAAATATATTCTTATAAGACTATTGAAACATTGGTAGGATGTATAGGTATAATTAGTATACATTAAAAAAAGGTTTGGAAGAACATTGAGGTGATGTTATTTAATAAATTATTTTCCCAGACGTTGAGGGTGGATAGGTCCAATGAGTTCTCACACCAAATGTATTGAGATACTTCATTCATCTACTATATTCCAAGGTTCAAATATTTTCCATGGTTTTCACCAATTATATTGGGAGATGATATTGATAAGGTGTGATGATTTAAGGACAATTTATGTAATACTATCGAGGTGAAGATAAATATCTCTAAGTTAACCTCATTTTCAAAGTTGATAAACCAGGAACTGATAGCGGGGAGAACCCAATAGAATGGGAGTACAATGATATGGAAAGTGGTTCTGGAGAGATAGGTAGTGGAATCTATATAGATGGATTTGGGAGATAAGGAGACCTATAATGAAATTTAGAGAATAGTTTTGATGATTACACCATTTCATAGGTTATCAGTTAGGTGTTTCCTATATGGGAACAAAGGGAATGTTCACGCCTAGTGTGATCAACCACTGAAGAAGTGTTAGGCATGCATCGATATGAGACATATAGATGAGTTTTTTCAAATGACCTCACAACTATATACCTGTCATGGGTCATGTCATAATTAGGAATATGAGGGAGACCCAAGAGTTGAACTAGGATTTGATATTTTGGATTCATATTTATTCACAAGTTGAGGTGGTATATGGGATAACCAATTGTGAGGGGGGTATCTAAAATTGAGTATGAAATAATATAGAGGAAATAAATCAGTAATTGATATTTTGTTTAGATTCATGTGACTGAGACGATGTATCCAATGTAGGCCAGAGATCCATTAACATTCAGAGGCATTCTACAAGTGTGTTTTTTTATTTTGACTGAAAAGTTCTGGTACATGGTGTGCATGTTTGTTAAATTAATATACCATGAAATGGTTTACATATAGACATAAAGTATGATGTGGGGTGATTGTGATTATTAACATGATGTGGGAGGATGATTTATGATTGTTGGAATGTGTGAATTTCAAGATAATGGGTGGGTATTTTAACATCATCGCATAATGTAATTGAGTTGTTACATGACTCGGTAGGTGATTGATATGGTGAGGAGTGCCAATGATAGGAAATGGATTATTTATGTTGGTTATCCGAGATATTTTTGATTTGGTAGATGTTTTTAATATCATATTTGTGTTTTGTGAATATATAGACCAGGATTCTTGGTTTTCAGTAATTTTTGTTCAGTGTGTAACCTGAGATAACATAGAGATGATCTATCATATGGTGGGGAGGTTATAATGGGTTGGGTATTTGGGAGTATACATTCAGGTAGGATCTTGGATTGAATGTGTGTATTTAGACCCTATCGATGTAACTCCCAGACCCCAGTTACCCAGAGTCGGTGCATTGTTACATAACATTGGAATGATAACAAGAAAGATCAAGTCTATAAAGAACGATTAGTTTAGTTGCCTTGGAAACACTAGATATATTCATAAATTTTCACATTACATCATAAAAATGAAAACTACCACAACATAGTCTCCATAGTCCACACTCTTATACCCTCATACAATCTCTGCAGGTCATTCATAATTTACTTTTTCACATCCTGGAAAAAATAAAACATAGAAAATGGGTGAGCTCAAATTCCTAGTAAGGATAACAATATGGTGGAAACTTTCATAAATAAGAATAAACATTTAAGGCAATGTATAACTAAAACAAAAGCCTCTTAAACTTGAACTTCAACATAGTATGTAAAAAATAAAATTAAATAATTCCATTTACTTATTCACATGGATATTCTACTAATCGAATAATCATATGCAATATCAATAACCACTTTCATAATGATGGAATCCATAATGCCAGACTATCATAACAACATAGCCAAGGCCTCGTGCCAAGACTACAAATAATATTTTCTCAAGGCCTTGTGCCATGACACTAGTTTGTCTCATGAGACCTACCGAAGCATCGAGGAGCTATAGCAGGCTCTACCCGTCACATATTAAGTCCAATTCATTCCCATATGAAAAGGTTTAAACATAACATAAACATTCGTAATAAAACTAGCATACGAAATGTAAATACTTCATCCATAAACCATGAATTGTATAAAAATAACACATCCACAGTCATATATATCACAGAACCTTCAATACAATATTGATGTTTTGTATCATAATAAATCAACTTAAAATAAGCGTAAAATCCATCAAAGGATGTTGACATAGATGAAATCAAAACTCTTTTCTGAGAAATATCTATTTCTATTTTGAAATCATTTAAGAGTCATATATTTATAAAATAAAACATTTTCATTGAAGATATTCTTATAAGAATGTAAGGGAAGCTTCGTCGATTTTATAATGGCGGAAAATATCCACACCCACCGTATAAGATAAAAAAACATTCTTACCATAATTATATCGAAAAGGTTAAAAAGGACCTTGTTTGGAAAACAACGGAAAGATTATTTTATAAACCACTTATAAAAGTCAACAAGGGTATAAATGAATTTGACTCATATTCTAGTAAATAGTAAAAATGTTTTCAGATACATTTTTAAGAAACATGGATGTGGATGATAAAGAAGTCCCAATAGATTATTACGTATAAACAACCTCAGATAATGAAGAGATTGCGAAATAAACCCTTACCAATTTGGTAACTTACGAAACATACAACCCATGAAAAAGGTATCATACAATGAATATGTAAATCCACATAAATTAAAGTTTATTACACAAAGAATACAATTATGGGCAGTATATACACCACACAAAAGGTAATAGTGGCAATATGGCATGAATCTCATGGGAATAAGGAGTGAGATGAAAACCCCTTACCTTGTACTTTTCCTTGGTTTGGGTAGGTTAAAATCCTTTATAATGTTTAAATAATTGTTATTAAATTATTCAATAATAATATACATTAATATGATATCATATATGATCTTTTAACATTTATTTGTTAATAATATCTTAGTATTATCGTTGTTTCAGGTGTTAACTTACTCGTTTTCTTTTATATGTTTTGTTGCGTAAGCCGTGTTTTTCATGGATAATTTTTATCTTAATCATATCCAGAATTATATCAAGTCCTTATATTCTATTATTAATCATAAAATTAGAATTAGACTTGAATGGATACGATGGAGAATGAATCTCATCACGTTCATGGAGACGGTAGTCCGTACGTACGCACGAGCGACAATATCATTATTTTGATATTAAAATATAATATAATTGGATGTTATATAATATATACATAATCGTTATCATGTTATATGTATTATTAAATTAATTACAAATCATTATTATACCCATATAAATAATAATTTATTGAATAACAATTACACCACGATGTGGAGACGGTAAGTCGTACGTACGCACGTATGGTGACAGTTTATTCAAAGGATGGATAGAATACTGAATATAGTATTAACATATTTATAATAACATCATAGTATATATATGATACTAGAGTTATTATTTTATAAAGGGAATGAAAGAAGAAGTTGAAGAAGAAATGAATTTGAAAAAGGGTGGTGAAAACATTACCTCTTCTTCAAGTTCTTCATTTTGATTTGATCAAAAGGGCTCCTTAGGTTGGCTTTTTGATCAAAATAATGCATCTAGTTTGAATTGTGGGATGTTTAGGGAGTATTTGGGTAGAGTTTGGGCGAGCCAAATGGCTTTTATGGTGTGAATAAATGAGAAGGGGGAGTGACCTTTTATAAGAGGGGTGAGGGGCACCTTTGGAAAAGCTAGAAATATTATTTTATAATAAATTCATTTTTCGGGTTATAATGGCTAAAAAGTGGATTATTTAAAGGTTAATGTGGGTATGGGTCTAAAAACACTCATCAAATATAATTTGGACAGTTTTGGGTCATTATATTAACCTTATTGTTTAGTTTTAACTCTTAGTTAATTAGTTTGACACTTACCATGTCACTTTGTATTTCTATATTATATATTTAATAAACATAATATATACCACCAAGAATCCCCCAAGTGGTCCATTGATGATACAACTATAATGATATAAGTCTCTTTGACAAACCCTAGATTTTTAGGAATTGAATATCAATTAATAATATAATATTTTTTTAAAAAACTCTTTTATGTCAATTTTGACACTATTTGGAAAATTGATTTTTTTGAAAATCATAACAGAATGATTACTTCGAAAACGGTTAATTAAAGCATTCCTAAAATGTCATATTAACCTATAAAATTAGTTTAATTCACAAAAAGTCTCAAATTATATTTATCTGGGTATTTATAATATCAATTATTTTAGTTTTTCACTATTATGGTAATTACTGCATCATCATTGTGTCATAAATAAATTAAATCATTTAATGTCTAAAAATTATAAATAAAATATCAATATGTAGGAAATACTTTTATATTTCTAATGAATATTTAAAATCGAATTTATATTATGTGTAACCCTATATTAAAAATGTTTTAGTAAATAAACATTGATTTTAACTCTTTTAACTATTCTTTCAATTAAATAATAATAAATGTCCTAATCTAATCCAAGTGGACCTAAATGATAATATTTTATTCCTAAGGATGTTTTTGGTCGAGATACACTTTTCCAAAAGAATTAGGACATGTTTTAGGGTAATATTAATATCATTTTTACCCTTAATTACCCTAGTTACTTTTAACCGTGGTAAATAAAAGTAAAAAGTTACTATTCACCAAAAATTATTTTCATCTCATTGAACCACATTTTACTCCATGATATAAACCGTGTCACTAGGATTTTAGAAATTCCACTCACAGAAGTGGTAAAATTATGTTTCATGTAAAATTCACTTTTTTAACTACCACTTAGTGGTTTCACTGTTCATCAAAAAATGATGTTTTTCAGAAAAATACAAAAAATTCCCCCTAGGATAATTTCGATATTCCGAATCCAAAAATGAAGTCCATTTTTAAAAATAAAATTTATAAATTTCAAAAATTGGGTATTAATATTCTTAACGGCTAGTTTTATTGGTTGTGGTGTGTTAGAACTCGATGTTGCGTACAACACACGCTATTGCATTATTCAAAGAGAAGCGTACCGTAGAAGCTTGGGGTGTTACATTATCCCCTCTTAAAATAATTTCGTCCTTAAAATTTCTAGAATTATACTGCATGAAAAGACTCGGGTGGTTCTTCATCATATGTTCCTCGGGTTCCCACGTTGCTTCTTCCATCTTATGGTTTCTCCACAAGACTTTTACCATACGAGTCGTCCGGTTTCTCAGTACTTGTTCTCTCATATCAAAAATCTTGACGGGCTCTTCACAATAAGACCGATCGGGTTCCAGTTATAATTCCTCATAGGTGAGTACATGCATTGGGTCAGTCATGTGTTTCCTCAATAGTGATAGGTGGAACACATCGTGAACTTTGGATAGATTTGGCGGCATTACCAAACAGTAAGCTACAGCCTCAATTCGTTATAAAATTTTGAAAGGTCCGATGTACCTGGGATTCTATTTTCCTTTCTTCCCAAAACGTATGACTCCCATCCATGGAGATACCTTCAGGAGAGCATGATCACTGACTTGAAATTCCAAATCCTTCCTTCGATTATCGGCATAGCTCTTCTGCCTACTTTGAGCTGCTTTGATATGGTTTTGGATTACCTTTACCTTTTCCATCGTTTCCACCACCAGTTCTGGGCCTACAAGTTTTCTTTCAACAACGTCATACCAACAGGTTGGTATGCGAAATCTCTTTCCGTATAACACTTCATATGGTGCCATTTTAATACTCGAATGGAAGCTATTGTTATAGGAAAATTCTACCAGAGGTAAATATTGATCCCACATACCCTGAAAGTCAAGTGAATAGGATCTCAACATGTCTTCTAAGGCTTTAATTGTTCGTTCTGATTGTCCATCTGTTTGAGGGTGGTAGGCTGTGCTCAAATGAAGTTTAGTATCCAAGGATTTCTGAATACTTTTCCAGAATCCTTAAGTAAAACGAGGATCACGATCAGAAACAATCGATAGGGGTACTCCATGACATCTCACAACTTCATCAATATATAGTCTTTCTAGACGTTCCCGTGGTAGATCTTCTTTTATATCAAGAAAATGTGCTGACTTGGTAAGACGATCAACAATAACCCATATTTCATCGTTCCTTCTAGGTGTCTTTGGTAGTCCCATGACAAAGTCCATCGTGATATTATCCCATTTCCACTCCGGTATGGTAATAGGTTGCATGACTCCTCCAGGATGTGGCCTTCCAGCTTTCACTTGTTGACAGAACATACATCATGACACAAAATCAAAAATATCCCTATTCATGTTCTCCCACCAAAAATTTTCCTTAAAATCTCTATACATTTTGGTGCTCCCATGGTGTATAGAGAAATTGGAACTATGAGCATCATCCAGCAATTCCCTTTTTAGATCAGGTATATCGGTAACACAAAGTCTTTTCCAGAATTTCAAAATTCCATCTTCATACAGAAAGTATCTCAATCTTTCATCATTCACAGCTTTAATAATCTTTTTTAATTCTTCGTCATCGGTCTGAGAACTCTTAATACTTTCTAGTAAAGATGGTTTGGCAACCATTTGAAAAAGCAATGATGTTTCACCTTCCCTGGTTATTCCCATGTCTATCTTCACTAGATCTATGAAAATTGGATCCCTTTAAATTCTTATATTGTTCAAAACTCCATGATCTTTTCTACTCAAAGCATCTGCCACCTTGTTTTCTTTCCCCGGGTGGTAGTGTATCGTGCAATCATAATCCTTGAGTAATTCAAGCCATCTCCTTTGCCTCATGTTGTGTTCTTTTTGTGAGAAAATATACTTCAATATCTTGTGATTAGTATAAATCTCACATTTTTCACCATATAGTTAGTGCCTCCATTTCTTCAAATCAAAGATCACAACTGGTAATTAGTGATCATGAGTAGGATAGTTTTGTACATGAATTTTCAACTGTCGTGATGCATAGGCAATAACCCTATCATTCTGCATAAGGACACAACCATGTCTTTTCTTCGATGCATCACTATAAATAATGAACCCATAATTCCTCGATGGTAGAGTCAATATATGAGCATTGAATAATATTCTCTTCAGTTATTCAAAACATTCTTCACACTCTATTTTCCAAAAAAAAATTAACCCCTTTACTTGTGAGCTTTGTTAATGGGTTAGCCAACAGGGACAATTTCTGGATGAAACGTTGATAATAACCTGCTAAACCAATAAAACTACGTACCTCAGTTATACTCGTCGGTGCAGGCCATTCTTGGATTGCCTTGTTCTTAGAAGGATCAACATAGATTCTATCTTTAGAGACAATATGGCCAAGAAATGAAATCTCGTGAAGCCATAATTCACACTTGCTAAACTTCCCATATAATTCATGTCATCTTAGAGTCTTCAGGAGAATGCGCAAGTGATTTTCATGATCTTTGTAGCTTTTGGAGTATACCAATATATCATCAATAAATACCACCAAAAATTCATCGGGATACTCCTTGAAAACTCTATTCATCAGATCCATGAATACAGAGGGTTCATTAGTCAATCCAAAAGGCATTACTGTAAACTCATAATGCTCATACCTGGTTCGAAATGCTATCTTCGGAATGTCTTCCTTCTTCACACACAACTGATGGTATCCAGATCGAAGGTCAATGTTTGAAAAGTATTGAGCTTCATGCAGTTGTTCAAATAAATCATCAATGCGAGGTACGAGATACTTTTCCTTTATTTTTATAGCATTGATCTCCCTGTAGTCGATACATAACCTCATAGATCCATCTTTCTTTTTAACAGAAAGAACAGGGGATCCCCATGGAGAAACACTAGGTCGAATAAATCCCTTATTACTCAATTCCTCTAGTTGTTTCTTTAGTTCAACTAATTATATAGTGGACATTTTATCAAGGGTCTTCGATATAGGCCTTGATCCAGGAATTAAATCAATGTAAAATTCAACTTCTCGTTCTGGAGGATTTCTAGGTAAATCTTCCGGAAACACATCTACATATTCTTTCACAACAGGTACATCCTCTATTTGAACATTCCTTTCCTCAACCATAGTCATTTGATTCTCTTCATCCCCAATAATTGAATTTATTTGAGCTACTGGCGGTGGATCTAGATAATAATTTGGTGGTGAAGATTCTTCTCTAAAGATAAGGTGTTCCTTATCATCATCATCAAAAATCGTAACCTCCTCTTTCTTACAATAAATCTTCACAACATGGTCCGAAAGCCAGACCATACTGAGGATTATATCAAACACAATCATAGGTATGACTATGAGATCAGTAGATAAAGAAAATTTATGTGCTCTAATGGGGATTGATTCACAAAACTTTGTTGCAATGATACTTCCCTTAGGAGTTTTAACTGACAACTCCCTTGTTAAATCAAATTGGAAATATCTAATTTTCTTAGAATACTGGGAAGATATGAAACAATGCGATGATCCAGAATCAAATAATGCATTTTCTAAACTTGAGGAAACCATTAAATTACCAGGCACTACGCCTTTCGGAACTTCTACCTCAGAAGTAGTGATAGCATAAGCTTGGTCTTGATCCCTTGGCCATTTTTGCGGTAAGTTCCCATGACGCTTAGGATATTCATTTTCATAATGTCCCATCTCCCTACAATTGTAGCATTGGAAATCATTAGATTCCTTCTCCCCATTGCAATCACAAGCTTGGTGGCCTTTTTCACCACACTTGTAACAGACTCTCGTTCCTTTTAAGCAAGTACCGAGGTGTTTCTTCCCATATTTACTACAGGATGGATATTCAACTTTTCCCTTATTCCCCTTACTTCCATTCTCATATTGATGAGCAGATTTCTTCCTCTCTTAATTTTCTTTAAAGTCATAAGACATAGAGAATTTCTTTTCTATCTTGATATCACATGAGATAATGTCTTCGTATGACGAGAAGGATTATGAGACTAATGCTCGATAGAGAAATGGTTTTAACCCATTAATGAAACAATAAATATTACTTCTTGGGTTACGTATATAGTCCCCAACATACCTTGCTACCCTTGTAATGTTAGCCTCATACTTTGTGACATTATAATCCTCATTTTGTCTCAGACTCAGAAATTGTCTTTCAATATCTGATCAACGGTCACGAGGAAAGTATTTTTCTAAAAATAGATATTTTAACTCCCTCCATTCCATATTTGATACTTCATAATCTTCCTTCATGTTTTGAATCAATGACCACCATCGATCATTATCTCCAGTGAGGCGAAAAACTTCCATGATAACGTTTTCCCTTTCACTACTCCCCAAAGCCTAAAATTTTTTCTCTAGGGAATTTATCAATTTCTCAGCTACTAATGGATTTGTACTCCCATTGAATTTTGGGGGTTGCTACCTCATGAAGAGATCTAACATCGGTCCTCCACGCTGTGGATTAGGGTGCTCCATACATTTAATGTTATTATTCATAACCTGAGTGAGTTTTCCAAGTATGGTGATTAGTAGATCAGCACCAGTTGCCTCACCAAATCCTCTATAATTATCTTGAGCAGGAGGGAAATCCCACCATGGAGTGCATGCATTGATACGACTTCCATTTCTTCCACTAGGCGCCATTTCTAAACAATGGTATAAACTAGATCAATTTATGAATCAAAATACATAATTCAATACTTATAAAACACTTAACATAAATTGAACTATTTATGGATATAATCCATAATCATAAAAATGTTTTCTTTGAGGAAGTATATACTCATAAATCCTTCATAATGATTTGTAATGAAAATGAGAGTTTTCCTAAGCATATCCCCCAGGAGTGTCGTAACCAAGAGTGTAGCAAGACCCATTTTCGTGCACCAGTTCCCATTCGAGTCTAGCTCAAAGTGATGTTTTTGGGTTTTACCCCTAGGTACATCTGTGCCAAATCCGCCTCTACCTGCTCGTATCCAGATTGGGATTTATTTCTCGGAAAACACACAAAATCTCTATATTAACAGAATTCTAGGAATTTATTCTCTATTAATCCTCAATGTCCATCTTAAATCTATGTGCTCTAATCATAGTTTATCTATATCTAGCATCCAAGGTCTGTACTAAAATTCCTCTAATATCAACTGTAATGCCCTCACCCTAGTTACCCAGAGTCGGTGCATTATTACATAACATTGGCATGATCACAAGAAAGATCAAGTCTCGAAAGACCAATTAGTTTAATAGCCTTGGAAACAGTAGATATATTCATAAAGTTTCACATTACATCATAAAAATGAAAAATACGACAACATAGTCTCTATAGTCCACACTCTTATCCCCTCATACTACCCCTTCAGGTCATTCATAATTTACATCTTCACATCCTGGGAAAAATAAAACATAAAAATGGGTGAGCTCAAATGACAAATAAGGATAACAATATAGCAGAAACTTTCATAAATAAGAATAAACATTTAAGGCAATGTATAACTAAAACAAAATCCTTTTAAACTTGAACTTCAATATAGTATGGAAAAAATAAAATGAAATAATTCCATTTACTTATTCAAATGGATATTCTACTAATCTAATAATTATATGCAATATCAATAACCACTTTCTTAATGATGGAATGTATAATGCCAGACTATCATAACCACATAGCCAAGGCCTCATACCAAGACTACTCATAAGATTTGGTCAAGGCCTTGTGCCAAGACACTAGTTTATCTCATGAGATCTACCGATGCATCGAGGAGATGAAGCGGCCTCCACCTGTCACATATTAAGTCTAATTCATTCCCACATGAAAAGGATTAAACATAACATAAACATTCATAATAAAACTATCATATGAAATGTAATTACTTCGTCCATAAACAATGAATGGTATAAAAATAACACATACACAGTCAAACATATCACAAAACCTTCAATACAATATATAAGTTTTGTATCATAATAAATCAACTTCAAATAAGCGTAAAATACATCAAAGGATGTTGACATAGATGAAATCAAAACTATTTTTAAAGAAATATCTCTTTCTATTTTGAAGTCATTTAAGAGTCATATATTTATAAAATAAAACATTTTAATTGAAAATATTCTTATAATATTGTAATGGAAGCTTTGACGATTTTATAACGGCGGAAAATAGCCACACCCGCCGTATAAGTTAAAAAACATTCTTCCCTTAATTCTGTCGAAATGGTTAAAAATGACCTTGTTTGGAAAACGACAGAAATATTCCTTTATAAACCACTTATAGAAGTCATCAAGGGTATAAATGACTTTAAACCATATTCTAGTAAATAGTAAAAATGTTTTGAAATACATTTTTAAGAAACATGTATGTGGATGATAAAGAAGTCCCAGTAGATTATTACGTATAAACAACCTCAGATAATGAAGAGATTGCGAAATATACCCTTACCAATTTGGTAACTTACGAGACATACAACCCATGAAAGAGGTGTCATACATTGAATTGTAAATACACATAAATTAAAGTGTATTACACAAATAATACAATTATGGGCAGTACATACACCACACAAAAGGTAATAGTGGCAATATGGCATGAATCTCACGTGAATAAGGAGTGAGATGAAAACCCCTTAACTTGTACTTTTCCTTGGATGGGGTAAGTTAAAATACTTTATAATGGAGAAATAATTTTTATTAAATTATACAATAATAATATACATTAATATGATATCATATATGATCTTTTAACAATGATTTGTTAATAATATCTTAGTATTATCGTTGTTTCGGGTGTTAACTTACTCATTTTCTTTTATATGTTTTGTTACGTAAGTCGTATTTTTCATGGATAGGTTGTATCTTAATCATATACAGAATTATATCAAGTCCTTATATACTATTATTAATCATAAAATGAGAATTAGACTTGAGTGGATACAATGGAGAATGAATCTCATCGCGTTCGTGGAGACTGTAGTCCGTACGTACGCACGAGCGACAATATCATTCTTTTGATAACAAAATAATATATAATTGGATGGTATATCATATATAAATATTAATTATCATGTTATATTTATTATTTACATGAATTACACATCATTATAATAACCATCCAAATAATAATTTATTGAATAATAATTACATCACGATGTGGAGACGGTAAGCCGTACGTACACACGTATGGTGACATGTTATTCAAATGATGGATAGAATAATGAATATAGTTGTACCATATTTATAATAAAATCACATTATATATAATATACTGGAGTTATAATTTTAGAATGGTAAATAAAGAAGAATTTGAAGAAGAAATGAATTTGAAAAGGCAGGTGAAAACATTAGCTCTTCTTCGGGTTATTCCTATTGATTTGATCAAAAGGGATCCTTAGATTGGCTTTTTAATAAACTAAGTCCTCTAGGTTTATGTGAGGGAGGTTGAGAATGTATTTGGGCAGAGTTTGGCCGAGCCAAATGGCTTTGAATGTGTGAATTAATGAGTAGGGGGAGTACCCTTTTATAAGAGAGGTGAGGGGCACCTTTGGAAAAGCTAGAAATATTATTTTATAATAAATTCATATTCGGTTTATAATGGCTCAAAAGTGGATTAATTAAATATTAAGGTGGGGATGGGTCGCAAACCACTCAACCAATAGAATTTGGACAGGTTTGGGTCATTATATTAACCTTATCTTTTAGTTTTAACTCTTAGTTAATTAGTTTGACATTACCATGTCACTTTGTATTTCTATATTATATAGTTAATAAACATACTATATACCTCCAAGAGACCCCCAAGTGGTCCATAAATGAATCATATATAATTATATAAGTCTATTTAACGAACCTTAGATTTTTAAAAATTGAATATCAATTAATAATATAATATTTGTTTTAAAAACTCTTTTATGTCAATTTTGACAGTATTTGGAAATAAGATTTTTTTGAAAATCATAACAGAATTATTACTTCGAAAAAGTTAATTAAATAATTCCTAACATGTAATATTAACCTATAAAATTAGTTTAATTCATAAAAAGTCTCAAATTATATTTATTTGGGTATTTATAATATCAATTATTTTAATTTTTCACTATTATGGTAATTACTACATCATCATTGTGTCATAAATAAATTAAATAATTTAATGTATAAAAATTATAAATAAAATATAATTATGTAGAAAATATTTTTAGCTTTATAATTAATATTTATAATCTAATTTATCATATGTGTAACCCTATATTAAAAATATTTTAGTAAATAAATGTTGATTTTAACTCTTTTAACTCTTCTTTGAATTAATAAATAATAAATGTACTAATCTAAACCAAGTGGACCTAAATGATAATATTTTATTTATAAGGTTGTTTTTGGTGAATATATACTTGTAAAATAGAATTAGTACATGTTTTAGGGTAATATTAATATCATTTTTACCCTTAATTACCCTATTTACTTTTAACCGTGGTAAATAAAAGTAAAAAGTTACTATTCACCAAAATTATTTTCATCTCATTGAACCAAATTTTAGTCCTTGATATTAATCGTGTCACTCGGATTTTCAAAATTCCACTAACAGAAGTGGTAAAATTAAGTTTTATGAAAAATTCAGTTTTTTAACTACCACTTGGTGGTTTAACTATTCATCAAAAAAAGAAGTTTTTCAGAAAAATACCAAAAATTCACCCTAGGATAATTTCGATATTCCGAATACAAAAATGAAGTCCATTTTGGAAAATAAAATTTATAAATTTTAAAAAGTGTGTATTACTATTCATAACGGCTAGTTTTATTGGTTATGGTGTGTTAGAACTCGATGTTGCGTACAACTCACGCTATTGCATTATTCAAAGAGAAGCGTACCGTAGAAGCTTGGGGTGTTACAATCAAGGTGTTAGGGGTGCCCAAAAAGGATAATAATTATTTTTCAGAGTTACCCTAGCCCGAGGATATAAATTTATAGTGATTAGAACACTATTCCATGATGTAGAGGATCACAATGTGGTGAATGGTTTACATGAGATAGAGTTCGATGTGGGATTAATGTCACATCATATAAAAGTGGAACCATGACATGATGGGTGTTTGAGAACTCAAGTGGAACGGTGAAGTTCTCATGAATAAGGTTAAAATTACCCAAGGGAAAGGTTATCATGTGTAATGGTACAGAACTCATAAAAAATGGTAAATTTATCATGTGTGAGGGTCACATTATGATCTGTACGATTCTAACTTTTTTTAAAGTATTTGATATGTAAAGGTAACCATAATAAAGTTTCCAATGGTTTGTATTTTTTTTATTTTTTTTTTTCAATGAGTTCTTCAATATGCATATGTTCATGTTTGGTGACAGAGGAAGGATACAACCTATGTTATAATTTTAATTTTATACCTATATGTTTGTGTGTAAAAGAGAGTGGAGATATTATATGTAAATACATGGCTGGAATGATTCAAGATAATAAATATTCAAATCAGATGACTGGTGAGATGATCCTATTATCTAAGAAAAGTAATAATTCCATGGAACTTCTATCTTTAATATTTAATAAAAGTTGAGAATATTTATCTACTATATAACTTTTAGAGTAATGTTTTTAAGAATATAAAGCTAACTAAATATGTGAGAAACCATCATAGTGCTAATTACCTTAAATTTTGTTGAATATTCTAAAATTATTATTTCAATATTTCTAAATACCTTGTAAATTATCTATGAGTTTTGGAATTATTCTCACTATTCCCATAATTATGTAAATTTTTAAGGGTTATTTCAAGTTATTTGAGATGGCCTAAGGTGAATTAAAGTGATTATGAATCTATTTGAAGAATAATATAATTATTTTATTGATATTGAAAAATTTATTTATTTTTAAAATTCTATAATTATTATTTATGCTTCTATAATAGTCATTTATGCATTGAATATACTAAATTTTTTGAAAGGATTGAGTTTATTAGGATTATACCTAAAGCATGTAAGGATAATTAGTGAATTCATAAGGATGAATCCAAAATTTTTAAGGATAATTACCTACTTTAGAAGGATGAAATATGAATTCATATGAATGATTGGTAATACCATAAGTATTATTTTTATGTTTGTAATAATGATACCTATGTTCTTAAGGATGATCAATGATCTCATTTGGATGAGTCCTTAAGTTCATAAGGATCAATTATGAAGTTCTTAATGATAAAATATCCTTATTAAATGAAATATTTCTATATCTTTACAAAATAAATGAGTTATAAGGTATATTTTAGGATCATTTATCCTTACAAAATTAATGATGAAGTGAAAATTCAAAAAGGCATGGAAATTCACAGTACTTCATAAGGATAGTTGTTTCTTTATATAAAAACCACTTTGTACCTAAAACTCTCACAATGAAATATAATCATAGTTAATTATGTATTGATGGATTGTACAATTTATAAGGATCATCTATAGAATAAGACTTAGATAAATTTTTGAGATGTTATAAGTAGGAAACATATGATAAATTTCATAATTATATATCATAACGAAAAAATACCCGATGAAGACCAAAAAGATATTAAATGATTTAAATATTTATAAATGAATTATTATCTAAAATAAATGAATTATTATACTAGTCTTCTTAAATATGTAAAATAATATCAATGTAGGAGGAAATTATTAGATATTTAATGAGTTAAAAATAATGATATTAAAAAATAAATGAGTACAGAAATTAAAATGAAATATATTGATATTTATATTGTACTTTACATTATTGACAATAAAAATGTGAATTTATATTCATTATAGGAATGAGAATATTATGATGATATTCTATTTTAATTTTCAATATTCAATATGGATTCTATATTGATTTATTAACGCACTCATTCTATAGGAGAATGTGCCTCAACAAATTATGTTTTTCGATACTATTTTAATAAATTTAAAAATACTGTATATTTGAAAATATTTTTAAAATATTTTTTAGAAAAATAGTCTTGATCATGATATATAAACATTCTACTAAGATAAATATTGAGAAGAAAAATAAGAATGGGTATTCCTGGAATTACACTGAAGATAAGCAGTTAATGAAACAGAGAATATCATGTGATCATGGGGACACACCCACATGAAATAAGTTAACAAAATTTAAGGAGATATCAAAGTTGAAAATTATTAAAGGTTTTATCAATATTAAATTTAAATAAAATACATTTTAAATCTGGGAGTAAAATCTTTAATGATGATGAAAGAGTTGAAAATGTGTATCTATGAAGAGAAATATCTAAAGTAAACTAGAAAAGATCTTAGTTAGAAGAAGAGAGAACCCAATAGACAGATAAAGAATAAAACATTGAGTATCAAAAAAAAATAATGGTTATAAATAGATTTATATTTTTATTCAAATGAAACCCAATGTTTTTGAAGTTCAAGATAGAATAAGAATAATGAGAACTAAAAAAGGCTGACATGCAAGGAGTTTATAAAATACGCATTAATAGTTGAGGAATTTTGATTTTGAGTTGAGGAAGACCAATGATTATATTATGAAAAATAAATTTTAATTGTATTATCTATAATATATTGAGTTTCATGTTACATTTTTTATGATATAAATTCAGTTGACGAATCTATGTTGAGAAGAATCAAATTAATTTATATTGATGCAATGAAATATTGTGCAAACTAATGATCTACTTCAAAAGATTGGTATTAGTTCTCAACTAGATAGATCTTGTATAAAGAACTGATGGGATTAATAAAAATGTTCACAATTGCAATATTGTGAATAATCACCAATTTAATTTGATATGGTTTAGGATAATCCTAAACCAACCCACTTGTAATTGATCATATGATTATAATAGAGAATGTGTGACTCAAACATGCAGACCACAGAAAGGATTTTGTTTTCTAGTAAAGTAATTAAAATTTTAAAATCACTATACACTTATATTTCATTTTTTTATTAATTGGATGTTATGCGTGTGATTTAGTGAACAAAATATATTCATTATTTCATTAATTTAAAATTGAGGATCAAATACCAAAGGTGGTAGAAAATTTAAAATGGAAATTTAAATTTGGTAAAAGATTCTCAACACCTAATCCACCCTCCTCTTAGGTGTTTGTAAATAGATCCTATAATAATTTCAACAAGTATCACATAAAATGTTCCCTCTGATTTGATCTATCTTCAAAGACCCAAGTTTCATTATTTGAATATATGATGTGAATATCATAATAGTTTTCTGAAGAACCATATATGGTGAATTATATTTTCAACCTTATTAGTGAAGATTTATAGGTTTCATCCAACAAATTGAAAAATAATAAGTGGATATGAATATGAGGAATAATAAAAAAATGAAATTGAAAAAACCAGTACCTGATATTAATCAGAGTGGAACTTGTTTTTAGAGATCTATTAAAATGATTCATCTAATGAGTCGTGTTCAATATGTGTAGAATATTAAGAGTACATACATGGTGAATCACTTAGTAATTTTTATTATAATTTAATTTATTATATTTAAATGGACCATATAATGTTTTTATATATATACATACACCTATTAAGGGACATAATAATGAAAATTCATAGCTTGAATATGAAACTAATTAAATGGGAGATGCATTTTTTAAGAAGGATACTATATGTAACACCCAAAAAAACGTTTTAAAGCTAAAGAAAAATTTATTCCACTTTAAAACAAAATTATTTCTATTCCTCATAATTAATTTAAAATATATTTTTGTGAGAAGGTTTTAAGTGATAATGTTTTTTTCTAAATTAATATATACGTTAGAGAAATTATATAAAGCCTTTGAGATGTTAAGGAAACATAGTTGGAAGTTAAATGCATACGAATAAAAGAGATAGATTATTTACAACAACATGAATGCCAAAATCAAGAAGCTGAAATTTATAATTTGAAATGATAATGTAAAAATAGGATGAAATCACTTCAAAAATATAATTACAAGATTAATACAAAATGTCTTGAAGTGGATGTAATGTTGTGAAATATGGAGACCACCCATGAAAAATATTTAATATATTATGAGAAAATAAGTGTTGAAATAAATTTATATAAAAGGATTATTTATTCAAAGAATACATTAATTGGTAGAAAAAATATCTTCAGTTAATTTAGAAAAACATCTACTAAAAAATCTTGGAGAAAGGTAACCAACTATCTTGATAAATCAATATGAACTGATTATATTTTTGAAAAATAGTGTAGGAATAAAGTTAAAATATGGAAACATTTGGATAGAAAAAGGTGATGGGAAACTCACCAATGTGCCAAGGGTGGATGTAATTTAGATTAATAATAGAAAACCCCCAAATAAATCTCAAAATAATGGTGATCAAACACCCAAATAACAAGCTTAAAATTCCTTATAAACTGTACCATAAAGCAGAAAAAGGTTATTTATTACAAGTTTCTAGTACTATTTTATGTTCGGAAATAGACACCTAGAGTTTTGAAATAATATTTATAAAAATTAAAATCCTATAAGGATTGAATTTAGTGGGATTATAGATAAATCCAAGATAACACCAATTATACATGAATCACAATTCATAGAAAAAATATATTCCATCAACCAAGATTAGATTTAAAACTCTTAGTGACTTCTATGAACTTTTCAACAAAATTTATCACTGTTATGATAATTTTGTGTATCTAAAATCCCATCCCAACTCATATGTTGGTGAGAATATAGGTCAATTACAAAAAAAAAATTAGAATGTGAAAAATAATACAGTCTACCTTAAGGAATAAAATGAAAAATAAAGCTTTGAAAATAACTCTCAAGAAGTTAGTGAACAAATTTAAAAAATATATCAAACCAATAGGGAAGTTATACTTGTTATATGTTATAAAAGGATAAATCATGGACCACTATATGTTATCCATGAATTTCAAATTGGAATGAATCAAAATAGAATCAACAAATAAAGAATAAATTCAAGAAAGAGATAGTAGGATTGGTTTAATTGTTTACATTCCAGATGATAAGTTTGAGATGCTGCTCAGGTTGGTAAACATGAAAATATTAAAAAAAATATATGTAAGGTTTATTTTTTATTTTCTTTTAGTTAATAATTTCATGATATGGCTTCCTAGATAAGTGGATCTTTTTAAATCTAATGGGACAACACTATAAATCAATATCAAGGATTATTCTACAGGGAAAGAGTATTCACTTAAAAAGATGACTAACCATGTGAAAAATTATTCTTAACTATATGGATAGCCAAGTGATAAATTTATATAAAAATGAAATAAAATAGAAATAAATAATTATCTAAACTTTATATAATAATGAATTCTATTAAAGCTAAGAATAAAGTTTAAAGGAATAAGGAGTCAACACTATCCAAATAGATTCAGATTTAAAAAGTCAAGTTGGAAAAATGACTAAATATTTCTCAAATTTTTAGAGGTATAATTAAATAAGTTTTTGGGTCATGGTCAAAGTATTATCCATGTTTCTGACATTATGGATTTAATAGAGACACACCTTATTCACATCAATGTCTTTTTAGACAACACTAAACAAGGAGTTTTTGGTGGTGAAATTCAAAATGAGAACTAATGAATTCTGTGATATAAATATAGAATGGAAGAATAATAAATCTTGGTTATTCTCAATTGGTACCATGTTATCTTTTTGCAATACAACAATTAAAATATTCTCAATAGGTATCAAACTTTAACTTTCTTAAAAAAGTTATTGGAACTTATCTATTGAAAAATCATCCATGATAATAACTATAGAAAAAATCGATTGAGGATGATATTAAAAGAGAAAGATATAGGCGATTTACATTTTCTTATTTAAATATATAATTTTGTATATACTTGATGAAATTTACGCTTATAGAATGATTTTCACTTCCCCATCACAATTGTGGATTATATTTATTATATTTATTAATAGCGAGGGACTATTTATCAAATGGGGTTGAAAAATCAACTTATAAATAAATTCTTTGATGTGTTTGTTGAATTTTAGTGTAGTTTAATAAATTTATTGAAAATATATTTTCACAAACCCTAATAAGTGAAGTTTTATTTGGTATCATATTTTTGGAAATAAGATGGATAACTTTTTTTCTAAGTTAGATACTCTTATTTTCTAAACTAAGTTATCCCATGTAGATATAGATTTGATTATTTTATGATAAATTGATAAGAAATATGTTGTTACACCCTTCTCTCATGTTGAATTTATTAGATTTATTAATAAGGGGAGAACAAATTAACAAAGAGACTAAAATTGGAGAAGAAGTTTCATTTAAATTTAGAACTGTTAGGGTATAAGTATTTCCCTTGAAATACATTCCCTTAATGTATGGGATGAATAATAGGGATAGGAACATTACCCTTTTAATTTATTATCAATAAAGGAGAGTTGGAGACCTATGAAATGCGTAAGAAATATTGACATGTACTTATGTGAAATAGTTAATGGTATTTAAAATAAAAAAAGGAGACATTAATGTTCCCAATGGTTTTTATTTTTTTCAATGATAATTTAAATATGTATGTGTTTAAGTTTTGTGATGGAGTAAGGGTCCCCCTAGTGTTATAAGATTAATTTTTTCCCACACATTGATGGGTAAAGAAGATTGAAGTTGTTATACTTGGATACCTAGATAGAAAGATTCCAGATAATAACTATTCAAATTATAAGATTAATGAGTAAAACCAAACGTAAAAGATAAGTGATAAGTATATGGAAGTGATATTTAAAATAATTAATAATTGTTTACAATATCTTACTAGTGTACATCTTTTAGAACTATGTTTTAAAGAAGAGAAACCTGGTTGAAGTTGTGAGGAACCATACCAGTGTTATATTGAATAAAGGATAATGTATTTAGTGATAAGAAGAACTCGGATGAAGGCTAGATGAAAATATATTGAAGAAAGAATATTGAGGAATTAATGAAACTTATAATACTCAAAATTATTATTTAAATACTATTAATTAGCTTTGAAATTAGTTGAATAGGTTTAGAATTACTCTTAAAATTACTATAATTATTTTAAATTGTTCTAAGGTTATTTGAGAAGGCCTGAGGTAAATTGAAGTAAATATGAATGTATTTAAATAATTAAATACTTTTTTTATTGAAGAAAAAAATTATACGTCTTTATAATACATAATGAATGAATGACACTTGTATAAGATTCATTTTAGCACTAGAGATACCAAAAAATAGAAAATTATTGAGTTTGTAAGGATTATCCCGGATTCTCATAAGGATTATTAGAGGCTTTATAAGAATTACTCCTAACATTATAAAGTTCATCCCCTACTTCATAAGGATAAATTTAGTTTTTAATGATGATAAAAAGTCCCTTATGGATCATTCCTATGTTTATAAGGATAATACATGTGTTTGCAAGGATGATCAATGATATAGTAATGATGTGTCCATGAGTTTGTAAAGATTATTTCTTAAGTTCACAAGGATTATTTATCCTTTATAAATAAATGGGTCCTATAATTTTACTAAGTAAATAAATCATAAGGGACTTCATTAGAATCATTTATCATTACTAAATAAATGACTGCGTGAAAATTGATAAAGGAATGGAAGTTTACCCAACTTCATAAGGATCATATTATCATTATCAAAACCAGTTTTGGACTAAAAATATATAATGGCATGGACTCCTAGAGATTTTTATATGGATGGATTTAAAGCTTAATAATTATCATCATATGAAAAATAATTATATAATATTGTGGGAAAACATATGTTGAAAAGGTATTTTAAATGATAGAGTTATAAAAACAATATACCAGGTTTATAACAACCTATGAATTTTAGGGCCATTAATTTTTAGGTTTAATTTGAATTTTTGGGTTCATATCAAATAAAATGAGTTTTTTCATGTCTAAAATGATTTAGAGGATGATTATGAGTATTATTTAAATGGGATAATACGTGGAGGAAGTTCTTGTGCATTGGTGGATGGAACTGTGCATCCTTGAAAAGTACTACACTACACTAATAAGTGTTGAATAATGGTATTGGGAATAGGAGGAAAGATGTGATGAAAAAGTGGGTTCTGTAGTTTGGTGTCTTGGATCATGTAAGGGGGTGTAGGTTGGAACCTCTACCTTTATGTGGGTAGTTTCTCCACAACCTACGGGCTACCTCAAAGTGTGGCCCCAACAGAAGTGAACAGTGGCACAATTTCTATGAATACAAAATTAGGATACCCATGAGAAAATATCCATACCATTTAGAGGCTATTTTTACTACAAAAAATAGGTAAATTCCACAAGGTTTCCCAATAAAGAAGAATTGTGGTGTAACCCTTAGAGACACACATTGAAAAAGTGGCTGAGAGTTTTTTGGAAATTTCTTATTTTAATTATATGGTGGTTGGGTTCTATTTGGACCCCACATAGAATTGCCTCCATTTAGGACAATCTAAATAAGGGGAAGACAACTCTTTGTCTCTCCACCTCCATTTATTTAGTTCCCCTTTAATTCAGGTTCTTCAGGGGAGTTTCATCACAAATATTCTTAATAAGATTTTTCACCTCCCATTCCTTATTCATATCCCTTGATCCTATTCCCAATTTAATTATCCAAATAGAGATTTAGAGATATGATTTCACTAGAGAATAGTGAAATTGCCCAACTTCAAGAGTGTTTTTTTTTGAAGTGTATAGAGGAGGTCACAAAAGAAGGTATTGAAGTTTACATTAATCATTCACCTTGAGTTATGTCAGTCACAAATTTATTTTGGGTTTTTGTTGATTTTGTGTAAAATTAGATATCAGTTTGTGTGCTTAATTTGGATATTTTACTATGGGTTAAGTTAATATGTTTTTAGGTGTGTTCCACACCCTACTTTTCATGTCTTTGGGATCATGAGGTCCCCTGGTGAGTTTGGTGTTGATTATTCCTATTTGGGTTTTTTGTTTTAAATGTTTTTTATTAATTTATATAGTGTTTATAGATGAGATAAGTGATTTCTGACTTGAAGGAGATCAGTATGATTGGGGGATTGATTATAGATTGCAAGTTGATATAATTGGACTTGAATTTAATAGGTTACTTAATCATTGGGTGATTTTATATTCATGTTCCATCATCATGTATATTGTATTCATGTTCCATTAATTATGTGATGTTTCACCTTAAACTAAGATGAGATCACATCCTTTTAATAGTAAACATTGACCAAATATCTTTCAAAATAGTTTGATAGTAGTTACATTGATAAATGAGTTCCACTGAATATTTTTATAGACTGTACGGTGGAATAAGTTTGATTTGAAAGATAAATTGATTTTGTTTTTAACATTTTCTTTTACAAAGGGATTTAATTGAATGAGAAATTTTGAAGAAAAATGGTGTTACAAGAAACATTATTGAAATCATATTTTAAAATGAAAGTTGGGTTTTATAAAGAAGTTTTAATTTAATTTTGTCCAAGAGACTACAATAAGTAAGAATACATGTGATGCCTTATCTAAATAGTTTGAGAAAAATGGATTTCGAATCTATTTTAAATGAAAATTCTGAAGGGATTGGTTTGATTTTAGTTTTTTACCATTTGATGTCATGTAGGAGATTCTCGGTTCTTTAAAAGTATGATTTCTTTATGTGAACCCAATTTTGATTTCCCCATGGGTTGTGTTGATTACCTATTGATGTATGATTTTTCATGACGATTGATGATATTTTGTTTGGTATCAAAGCTCATGTCAGGGCATGATATTGTAGTCAACCCTTAGAAGCTATAGATGGGTTTGAATTTCCCAAGAAGGTAACCTTGTAATTAGGTTCACAACTATTAGAGGTTTGGATTATTAGGTGTATATTAATGAGATGGTGGAGGAGTGTAGACTACAAAGATAGATACGGGATGTGATGTGATATTGTGAGATGGGTTGTGTGTCCATTTGTTATTGCATGATTGTGATGATTTTTCACTTGTTATAGGTGAGGGATTTTTTTGGGGTGATGTAGATCCTGAGGCCTATCCCTTTCTTGAGTAAGAAGGTGTTTACAGGACCACCATGGGTGATATGGGGTGCCAGATATGTGTGATGTTTGGGTTAATGTTAAGTGATAATTTGTTTCTTGAGAAGAGATGTGGGACCAACCTTGTGTGAGAAGGTGATGTTAGATCCATAATGTTTTGTCCAAACATAGGTGATATGGAATGGATTGCGATGGGATGTATAGACATCCTTGAGTAAGAAGGTATTAATGGGGTACATCATGTGAACATTCCCTTTAATTACAAGGGATGACTAGGATTATTGATGTGTGACCTCCCTTGGGTGAGTAGGGATGGTTCAGAACATGAGAACACCCTACCCCATACCTATGGGTAGTGTTCAGGATTCATCATAACTCCCTAACCTATATCATGGGGTATGTTTTAGGTTATGGTAAATGGTGGCTCTCTTCCATACAAGATATAGGTGAAGCAAGTATGGTTAGGTGTCATGGTTACCTGGTTATCACATGATGAACTAAATTTTATGATTATATGTGAATCTCATGTTATATTTTCTAAGTGAGTGTGTTGCATGTATAAAACACACACACACACACATAGACACACATATATATATTTCATGTACATGCTCTTGTTTATAGTATCAATCAGTATTGTTGAGGACCTAGGGATTCCTACGGGGTCATTGGACCCTACCTATATACACACCATGGGTTCATTTTATATGGGTAGAATTTCATGTTTTTTCTTAGGAAATAGGTACAAAATGTAGCTAGACACATTCCTTAGTGATTAGTATGTGGAGGTTGAGGATTTAGTAGGCTGATTATGTGAGTGAAGAAAAGGTTGATTCATTTTATTTTCAATTATTATTGAAAATGTACTAGCTAGTGTACTATTGTTTTATATTTGTTTCCATGTTTATATGTTATTACTCTGTTATTTTTTGATGCATCGTGTAGATAGAAACTCATTTCTATTTGGGAATTTTTAGACACTATTATATCCCTTTTATGTCTCCAGGTATTTTGGGGATGTTCATTATATGGATGGTTCATGAATAATTTTTGATAGATTTGGACATAACCCTAGGGATTTATTTTCAAGGGAATAATATTCCCATTATTATTTTAGGACCTCTATTCTAGTTGATAGCTTCAAGTGTATGAGGAGGTGCACTTGGGTTTATGTGATGACCCAACCTAGGTTTCATTTGGGTTATATTGGATGGGGTATTAGAATTGGTACTAGGGACTCTATGATGAGTGAGGCGATGGATAATATCAAGAATCCCAATGTGTGATAGATGAGAACTGAAATTATTTATAGGGATAATCTGTGATCTAGTGATTTTTCCATGTATCCTAATAGCGGCATGCTTAGGTAATGATACAAGTCTATATGGGTGAAGATGTTTGACATGTTGCCTCATCAAAATACATTTTTAATTGAAGTATCTTATAAAATAGTCGTTGTTTTCATGAATATATTATAAGGGAATATTATATTAATATATATTTATGGGGATTTATTAATTTATTATTATTCTTAATATTTGGACATGATAGAGAAATGCTTTTTTGGGATTGTTAGTTTTTGATAATTTTTTTTTGAAATAAAAACATATGGAATGGAAAAATGTGTGTGTAAAATGGTTTTATATAATGGTTTCACATGAAATAGATCATATAGATGATGGTTTTTAAATGATTCATTTTTATTTGTTTTGAGAGAATAAAAGAAAAATAGGTTTTAATTTTGATTTCAATGTGGCTTTTGAAAAAGAACCAGTTTTCAAGAAAAGGATCGGAAATTTCATGAATTTTAGTGATTATAGTTTTGGTAAAATTATTTTTAATTTTAAGGGGTGTTTTGGAAAACATAGGAGGGTTTTGGTTGTTTAAATTATTTTAATTAAAATTAACATTAGTAGCTAGTACCTATGAAAAATAGGCTACTTGGATTTTTTGTTTTGGTCATGAGTTACCCAGATGTTTGAATTGTGTGCACAAAATGTATATTGAAGTAACCTAGTGAGGTTGAATGTTTTATATATAGTTGGATATAATGTGATAAAACAAATGAGTTCTTGTATTGATTCTATTTTTTTTTTGTAGTGGTTGACTAGGGATGATGCAAGTGGTTGGATTCTTATTTGGTTGGAATGACATGGTTTTTTGAGTGATCCATGTGATTTAGGCTAATAGGATGAGAATTTGATGTTGGGAATGAGTATGCATATGCGAGTTTTTATGGGATTGTGGTTTGGACCATTTGGTTTAGGTTTTTATAGGTGAGTCATGGGGTTGGGAGATCAATAATACATGGGATTAATTGGGTATCATTACTTATGTGATTTGGAACGATAGGTGTAGTTGATCACATGTTGGTGTTGGATGAATAATGATTTCTTTTGGTGATTAAGATTGAGAATAATGGTCACCTAAAATAATTAAATTCATTAATAGATAGTACTTTAGTTTTGGAGATCAAGTGTTTAGTTTAGGAATGTGACTATAATGATACTCCAACGGTGGGGAGCATAGAACCAGTCATGGATGTACAACCCTCATGATGGTTAGGGTTGTGGATATGGTGGAATCATAGACTGAATCATATTGAATATGAATCTGTAATCAAGAGTTGAGTATGATGGTTGGTTCGGTTAGTTGAGGATATAATCATGTAATTACATTGAGTACTATGTTTGGAATTTTATGTACACATTGGGAGATTTTTTGATGCCATTTGAGATTAAGGAATCATGTTATAGATATATGGAGGTGTGTCAATAGGAGAGGTTGTGTTTTCTCGAGGGTGGTTGGCCAGAGAAGGACCAGATGAAGATTTCGAGAAAAATTAGATTTGGGGATTTCGAAACCACATAAGGATCTTTGATGGATATCTGAGGTTTAGTGATATAAGATATGTGATGGTGTTCGTTGATGGAGTTGTAGAAATCGTGGTTAATTGGTAATTGCATGAAAACTACGATATGTCAAGATTATAGGTTAGATGACTGTCATGGATTCCTGAGGATGAGAAGTGTTGTTATAGCATCTTTATATTTTTATTTAAAAATAGAACTATGTTCAATTGTACATACCACACACAATACCGAGCTTAATACAAACTATAATATACTATTAATATATTGTTAGTAAAATATGATTGTAATAACCTAGCCATTGAATTGATGGGTAGAAACATGATTAAATAAATTATGAAATATATGTAGAATTTTTTTCCATAATATAATTTCATTTATTAATTCTTAGTAAATAAGAACTCTATTTTAAATAATATTATATAAAGTTAAAGGAGATGTTTTTCAAAAAAAATGATTTATACGTTCAAATTCTTTTTATCAAAATAAATTAAGACAATAAATATAAATTAATGATTATAATGAAATGTAAAGGTCATATATGTTATAAAATATATTAACATTCATATAATGGTGTCTACTAGATAAGGACTAATTATAAATTCATATTATATGCTGAACATACATTTTCAAAAAAAATGTTATTATTTCACTCTTATGAATAAATATTATTGTAAATTTCACCCACTTATATAAAATTTTAATGATCAAATGGACATAAATATTAAAATCATCATGTTAAAATAATCTTAAGATAATTTTTTCATATTTTTTAAAAAAGGATGATTTTTAGGTGAAGAATGAAAAATACTAATTTTAAAAAAATTCCATTTCTTTAATTTAAATAAAGTAATTTTAAATTACCATTATATTTTGTATATTTTTTAAAGTCACATTATTTTAATATTTGTAAACACAATCCTGTTATTTCCACCAAAATCAACAATATAAATGATTTTGGTATATAATCGTTTTTATGCTTAAAACATGAATTTTTTAAAAACCATTTTTATTTTGCCTCGCGTACTTATATTAAAATAAATATTGTCCAATTTTATAAATTAAATCAAATAAAATTCATTGAATATTTTTAATAATCATATTCAAATTATTTAATAAGGACTATTTTATTATTATTCATAATTAATAGTACCTTTGGTAAAGGATAATCACTACTCTAAAGGGTAAAATGGGATAATCAAGGATAAAATTGTGAGATAATGCTTAAAAAAATCTAAAAAACGTTAATTAATATCATTTTATATATTTATTCCATTCTTTCATCACCATCATAACTTATATAATAAGGTAATTTTTTAACTTTTTATTATTATTACAAATATATAAATATATGAAAAGAGTAGTGGCGAAATGTCACTTTGTCTCACTTATTATGTTGTCATGATATGGATATAGATAAAAATGATATACAAATGAACAAAGATTATAAAATTTATTAATAATAAACTATTTTTTTTTGTTTTTTTTAAATATTTAGTGATGGTGTATTTACCAAGAAACTGTGGTGCAACACTTGCACAAGCAGTCAAAAATCTGGTAAATGATTTCAAAAACATTAAATGTAATAATTATTCGATAAATTTTGATGTTCCAAAACTTTTATGAAAAAATATAATGGGTAAGTGTTTTAAATGTGTTTATATTCTAATTATATTGTTATCTTGAAGTATTTAAATATTTCATTGAGTATTCTAAAAAATAACCTTAAATGATATTTTATGTTTAAAATTTACATTTAAATAATTATTAAATAAAATAAATACTATAATAATTCAATTTCATATTAAATTTTATATAATAATATTAATTTTATATTTATGTTCCACTTTTAATTATTAAAAATTACTTTCATGACCATTATGGATTAAATATCATGTTTCCACTGTTAAAGTTAAAAAAGCTTACGAGGTGGTTAAACTAAGAGATAATGTTAAAAATGAATCTTAAAAAAGTATAAAATTAATTGGTTGAATTTATTTAGATCTAAAACTACTTTTTTTTAAATATTACAAACTTTTTATCCATTTTGAATGCATTATACACATATTATATGTATTTACAAGAGTGTCACTCCCCTCACTTATAAAAGGTAACATTATCCCCTCACTTATCCACATCACTTTCACCCTTTATCTTGAAAAATAGTTTCCAAAATACCATATTATACTTCTTATACATGTGATATTTGTTATTGTGACACCAACATACCAAAATATAAGGATTAAGGTTTAAACCAAATTAGTTTTTCAAAAGAATATGTATACCTCTTAACCGAGTGTTTTCATGTTTATTTCTTCACCAACCTCATTAAAATATTATATAATCATTATGATATGATAAAATAATTATATTTATTATAATTAAATTTTACTATTTTGATGTGACAACACTTTATCATCTATTTTTCCATTCAATGTGAAATGAAAATATTGCTTGTATATATGTGTATACTACCACCTCCATGAAGCAATGCATTTCATTTTTCAACATCGCTTAAAAATGAATGTTATTAGGATATAATTAATGAATATATATCATATCATTGAAATAATTATTATTATTTATTCAAAATATATTACTTAACTTCTTACCCTTCCATCCATTTAAAAATGATAACCTCACTCATGAATAGGTGTGGACTATAACCTCCGTGAAGAAATGTGATTCATTTTTCATGTCCAAATTTAATGGATAGTTATAAAATTATATTTAATGAATAAAAATTAAAATTATTTCATTATTAATATTATGGATATTTTGAAAACATATCCCCATTGACCATGGTCAACCTATGGATGTTTTTTTGGGATTATGATCCATCCATCCTGAAAACATAAAACATGGACTTAATCGATTTAGTTACTATATAAGACAAAATAATAAATGAAATAAATGGGATTATGATAGGGTAAAATCTGAATATTTTTCTTATATTGTTAATAAATTAATATAGTTTCATTAAATAGGAGTTTAAGAACATATGTGGTTAGTGAGCCTTAAGGTAAGGGATTTCTCATCCTAATTTCCATTCATTGATACTCATTCCTTTTTCAACACATGTTTTATTTTGTGAGGTGTATATAATGAAATTGATTTTATTTTATCCTTAATTTACTGAAATTTAAGTGGTTTATAAATCATTTTAATATTCTCTCCTTTAATGATATTTTTATTCAAAATTTACCAAAGTTGTAAGAGATTCTTCTTTATAACATTTTTTTGAATGTTTTAAACTTATTTTATTCCAAGTCCATGTTATTTTAAATGTTTAAATAATTTTATTAATTTTGTTTAAAAAATTATTAATGTTCATTTCAAAAATAATTTTTAATTTTGTTTCCAATGTTTAAAAATTAATATTATCAACATTTCCTGATTGAGTTATTTTAAATTTTTTACAAAAATATAGAAAAGAATAATTTTTTAACAATTAATGAATGATATAATTTTACAATCACCAAAGAAATTATTAATTATATTGATTAAACTATAATTTTATATTATTTTTCATTTAATATCATTTTTCTATTGTTATAATATTTTTAAATATATATAGGATCACTTCTCTTGTTTTTCAAATAAAAATTCCAATTCTTCTATAAATGTATTTTTTTATATATGTCAACATCCTTTAATGTTTTTTATGCCTCACTAAGGATATTATATAAATTAAACCATCCATCTAATTTAACTAAATGTATTATGAACATATTAATTTTTATTTATTAAGGAAAAAATTTACATTTAATATGATAGTTTTCCAAATACGAATGGTTTTTATCCAATAATACTGATTATGTATTATATTTTTGATTCAATATCTGAGGAATTAATTTGAAATATATATGTTATGTTTTGGGAAAAATTATAAATATACACTTGATAAATCAAAAAGTATCACGAGACAAAACAAAATCCGTATTTTTTGGTATATTATAAACCATATAATAAGTTTATCTCAGAACAAGGCATGGAAATATATAAAATATATTTTCATAAGTACTTGATGGTAGGTAAATTTAATGGGAAGAAGTCCTAAATGGTATGGTTTATTATTTCACAATATGGGGTCTTGATTGAAATACCATGATGCCCAAAAGTATGAATTCCATCATTATGAAATTAATTATTGTTATCTATGTGATTATTTAAATTATTATTCTTGGATATATTACACGTTTAAGTTATTGATGGGTTTTTATTGAATTTTTTTCATAAGATAAGAAAATGAGATTATGATTTTAAATAAATTTAATTATCATTTATGGGTAAAATTTATAATTTTAAGGAAAATATTTCATGTTTTTCAATAAACCCATATGAATTATGTTTTTTATACTATTATTGATTGTGAAAAATTTTATGAAAAATTTTGGGAAAATATGTTTATTTTAAAAATTGTTAGGTAGTTATTTTGAGCTCAAATCTTACTATGAGGAAATGAAAACATTCATATGGGTTTACATGTTTTCAAAGGACTAATTCCATTACATTATTTTTATATCCGTTAATGAGCTTTATATACTCATCTAATGTTTTAAAATGTTTTTATCAAGGTTTAATGATAATTTACAACTATATAAAGGTATTTATTTCATTTATGGGGATCCATATTAAAAGAAGTGAATAAGTTTTTATTGAAACAAGAGTTTTAATTTAAGAATCATCTTTTTATGAAAAAACAGATAGTGAGTGGATGTGTCCACTTTGTACTGTGAGGGTTTTATATCTAATCGTTTTCCCTAATTTTGTGAATGATTAAACAAAAAATATCCTCAAAATATAATAAAGTGAAACCATTGTTATAAATCATACAATTATTGGTTTTTACATTACATGTCATTATAATTTGTATCAAAGGAAAGGTTTAGATAACTTTAGTAGTTTATCACACAATTTTTTCATAAGTTATAATTATTCTATAACCTTAACAGTTAATACATGATAAATAATTATAGTTATTGAATATAGGATTATGTTGTTAAGTATATATTAGTATTTATCCTTCTCATAAGATAGTTTATTATGATTTTATTTGATATTATTTGGTTTTATTAAATGGTTGGAAGTAACATGAACCATGTTAACAATGAATGTGACAGAAATTGTGGTGGTTGAATTAATGATCAACTAAACAAGATATAAACTAGAGTGAAAACTAGTATGGTTATGCGTAACAGGCCATCTCAATTTAAAATTAACAACCATAACCTATTAGAGTTTCCTAACACACCAAATAGAATAAAATTTCTGTTTCATGGATTTTTACATGATAAATATCATGAAGGTATAAATAATCAACTTTTTACATATCAAGAATATGGTAATAATCACGTAGGAAAAGGTATCAAAGGAATAGAAATATGTTTCAAATGTGGTAAAGGATTTCATAGAGTAATAAAACACCAAGGGAAAAAATTAAAAAATATTGAGAAGGGAATCCACAAGATCATATGAATATATGTTTTCCAAAGAAATATGTTATTTTGGTGAAGGAAAAGAAACTATTTATAATATATATAAGAAATAAGTATAATTGAAATTTATAAAAAATCATGGTTAAGGGTTTATGAATGATGTTGTATTATTTAAGTGTCTATTTATTCGGCTTCAAGAGTTATGATGTAGTGGTATTTTATTTAAGGGTTGATAAATTTAAGGATGATCATATGTTTAAAGGAATTAATAATATTTTGTTGTTGTATGTGAATGGAGTAATTTAGGATACATTTATTGAGTTTTAATAGATGTTTGAGAAATATGTGACCATTATGTTTATCTTTTGTTTTAGTGAAAAGTGTTATATAAGGAAGAATGGTTTTATATTTTTAAGATATATGTTGAAATATATTTATAAATTTTAGGGTTAATATGATCTTTTATGATGATTTAATCATGGATAATTGAGATAAAAGGGATTATAAATTTTTATAACATATATTTTATCTTTTAGATAACCATGGGATTGAAATGTGAATTGGTGACTTAGTGATTAAGGCTATTTTTAAGGAAGTTAACTATATTTGGGACACAATTTGATTAAGGTAAATGAATTATTTTACTATGATGGAATTTTATTTAGGTAATGAAGTCCACGTTACCGTTGGAAAGCATATATAATTTTATTATTGATTTATAGTGATTCAAGAAATTTCTAGAAAAATATCATATTTTCTAGATTATATGATTATGAAATATAAATTTCTCAAATGTGACTTTATTAGTGACTAATTTTTTAGATATAAATGTTTAACTGATCTCAGAATTATATGGGATAAATATTTCTGATTTTGTTGAGTTTTGAACTTGGTCAACAATATTTTTGAATAATTATAAGGTTATCTGTTTATGGAATGATTCAAGTTAAAAATTGGTTATTATTTATTTGGATTTGTTGGTTAATGTAATATTTAATAATATTAAGGTTTATTCATATTTGATATGATCTTAAATTGTGCAAACAATATGTTATTTTAATTAATGGATAAAAGTAGGCGGAATAAATTATCATCCTTTTTTGGATATTATGATCTGTGAAAACATAAATTTTAGACATTTAAGAATGAAAAAATCATCTGGAATATTCATTTATTATATTGAGAGATTATATAGAGATAAAAACTGACCAAATGAAAAACAGAGGATGAAATTACACTTATGAAGTGGAATGAAATCAAGAATGTATAATTTCATAAAATCATTATCTTAATGGTAAAATAATTTCTCAAATCATTAAAGTAATATTCCTATTGTAATCAGGTACCATTTTAGAATATTATATGTAAGTGTGGGTCATGTACAGATGTACGAATTTATAAAATAATAAGTTTATTGGTTTTTTTTTTGTAGAAATTAATGTTCATGATAAAACTTATAATTGATTTTATTAAAATATTATGACAATTTCATTTGGAGAGAATAAAATAAAAATTATGAGGATAAAATTTATTTAAGGGGGAGAATGTAACATCCCAATATTTTATTTTAAAAATAATTCTTTGTTCAATTGTGTGTACCACATGCAATACCTATCATGAAATAAACAATGATATACTATTAAAATATAATTATTAAAATATGACCATTATAACCTAACCTTTGAAATGGAGAGTATGAAAATGAGTAAAAAAATTCTAAAATATAAATAGAATAATTTTCCTTAATAAAACATTAATGATTAACTCCTAGTAATTATGAACTCAATTTTAAATAAGATCATATAAGATTAAAGGATATATTTTTTTGAAAACTGATTTATATGCATGAAGTATTTTTATCAATATAAATTAAGTTAATCACTGTATATAAATGATTTTAATGAAATTTAAATATCATATATTTAATAAAATTAATCGAAGTTTATCTTATGGTGGTTACTAGAAAATTAATAAGTTTAAATTCATTTTATACTTTCAAAATAAATTTTTTTTAAAATGGTTTTTATTGCCTTTTATGCATGGATATTATGATAAATTTTTTCCACTATTGGGAATTTCATAGGATAAAAATTATATAGTTTTTTAAAATTATATTGGAAAAATAATCATATGTTAATTTTTTGGTATTTTTTTAAAAAGATTGATTTCTAGATGAATAATCAAAAATATCTATTTTGAAAAAACTATAATTTATTTTATTTTAATAAATTAATTTAAACGTATACTTTTTTGTATTTCATAAAGTCACATAAGTTTAATTTTTATTAATAATAACTCAATTATTTCCATGATAACTAACATTAATCAAAATTTTGCTATTAAATATTTTATATGCTTAAAATGTGTATTTTTCTAAAAACTACATTTGTTGCATTTACACACTTATGTTAATATTAATTTTTTACCAATTGGAAAAATAACGTCATAGAAAATAGATTAAATATTTATAAATAACTTATTAAAATAATTTAATATGGTATATTTCATTTTCAATTATAATGAATATTAACCATGGTAGAAGTTTATCACCACATTAAGGAGTAAAATGGGTTAATCGAGGTTTTACTTAAGAGATCAGGCTTAAATATTTCTCAAAAACTTTTATTAATATAATTATATATACATACATACATACATACATATATATATTAATGTATATATATATATTTCAACCATAATCATCATAAAATTTAAAATATGGAAATTATTTTCCACTTTATGGTGATTATGAACATTATATTATTTTAAGTAAAGAGTAATTAAATAAATCACTCTCCCTCACTTATCATGCTGTCATTACATGGATGCAGATAAAAATGATATACGAATTAATATAGAAAACAACCTTGATGATGAATAACTTATATTTATAAAATTTTCTTTTATTATCATTATTTTAATAGTATAATTACCTAGAATGTTTAGGCAACACTGTTGAGTCACTTGTCCAAGTAATAGAAATATCAAGTAAATGATTTTAAAAACAATAAAATTAATACTTTTCCGGAGAATTATGATCTCCCACAAATTATATGGATAATTATAATTTTAAATTATTGGTTAAATTTCTTATAATTGAATTATATTGTCATATTGATGTATTTAATGTCAAAGTTTGTGAATATTACCAAAAACAACATTAAATGGAAATTAATCTGTAAAAATTATTTTTTATTCATCATAAAATCGTAAAAAACCTAAAATAATTCAATTATATGGGAACTTTTCAAGGATATAGTGAATTTTAATTTTATATTGCACATTTATGTTTAAAAATTTTCTTCACGATCCTTAGAGATTGAAAAATTTGTTACTAAGATTAAGGCTAAAAGGGTTAATGAGGGGGTTAAACTAAGAGATAAGGTTCAAAATAAATCATAAAATTGTATAAATTTTATTTAATGAATTTATTTTTTCTTTATCCTCACTTTATTCGAATATATCGAAATTTAATCCATTTTATATGATTTATACACATATTATATATTAATATTTCTCATATTTAATATAATTCCACTCCCGCCACTTATAAAATGGCAACATCTCTATTCACTTACCCACACCACTTTAGCCCTTAAACTTGAAAATTATACTCCCAAAAACCTTCCCTAAATTTATCTCAATGTTCTATAGATTTTTTAGCAATTCCCTAATATAGTTTTGAAAATAACACCATGTTTGAGAGCATATACAACATGCAATACCGAGCTTAAACGAACCATGACATATTATTATTTAAAAAAAATTATAAAATATTTTTTCAATTAATGGGAATGAATTTATGTAATCGAATTATGAAATATATATAAAGGTCCTAATAAATTAAAATTTATTGATAAATTATTTGTAACAAAGCAATCAAATATTAGTAAAGTTGTTTTTTCTTAAAAATATAATTTTCTTTCGAAAAAAGGGCTTTATTTTTTTAGATAATATTATAATTAACATATAAAAATTTTAAAAAATATAATCTTATGAATGTGATACTTTTTAAATCATCATATCATAATTATCTTAGGATGATATTTTGTAATTTTTTGAAAAGCTTAAATTTTCACTGAATAGTAAAAAACACTGATTTTTATTGAAAACTGTATTTTTATTTCATGAATTTACAAATTTTAATTTTAATTTAATGGGGCTTTAATGTAAAATTATTTAAATTATATTATTAATAATACAATTAGCTTCATTGGAATCAATTTTATGCTTTATTATGATATAAAAACTTTTAATACTTAAGAAAATATTTTTCTTGATAACCGCTTGTCATCATGTTTTATAGGGTTAATTTTAAATTAAATTCTACCACTTATGTGAATTGAATTTGTAAAAATGTTTTTAATATTTGGAATCAAAATAAATAAAATTAGGTAATAGTTTTTACCTAATTTTTGGTCGTAATGAATAGTAACTATGGTAAATAGTTATAACAATAATAAAGGGTATAACAAGTTAATTAAGGTTAAAGATAATGTGAAAAGGATTTAAAATTTACCTAAAACGTTACTTTAACCTATTTTATGATTTTACATAGCCTATAATCATATTATATTTTAATTTATAGTCACTTGGATCCTCTTTTTTTATAATAACTTATGTAATATTTTATGTAAAGAAAAATAAAAAATTTCACTCTCTTGTTTTTAAATTTATCTTATATGTTAACATGGGAATAAAAATAAGTTATGAATGTATATTAAAGTTTATTTTTATAGTAATTATATTATTTTTATTATTATAATTTATTACTAATTTTTATTGATTATATAATTACGTTAATCATTTATACAAGGCTAACAGAGTGCCTGTGCAAACTGTGGAAAAATCAAAGTAAATAATTTCAAAAACATTAAAAGTAATGTATTTTGGATCTATTATGGTTAAAAAAATATATATTAAATAATAATTTATTATTGATGTTATCATGGATTATATTCTAATTTATGTTTTTTATTTATGACTTTAATGTCAAAATAAATGAATAATTCCCAAAACGGCATAAATGATATTATATAACAAAAAATATTTTCTTAAATGATTTAAAATTAATAAGAATTCTATATTCACCCAAGTGAATTTTATATTTTTTAAAATATTAATAAATTTACATTTATCAGCCAGTTTTCCATTTATAGTAATTTTCTTTACCCCTAAAAAGTAAAAAACATTAATATTGCAGTAGTCAACAAAAGGGTTAACGAGGGCGTCACACAAATAGATAAGTGTGAAAAAATCACCGAAACGTGTCAAAGTTTTGTTTTATGAGATTAATAAGAAGAATAATCTTAATATATTCTAAATTTATAATTTTTCATCTTTTACGTAAATATAAATTTATATAAATTTAATACTATAAGAAATTAGTAGACTGCCCATCCCCGCACCTGTAAAATGGAAACACCACTCCTCTCTTCCAAAATTTTTTTTTCACTCTATCTCAACTATTAAAAACAAATATATCTTAAATAAAACATCACCTTGTATTTGATATATTATTTTGGGAATAATTATATCCTTAGAGAGATTTAGGTATAAAGTAACAAAGGTTTTCCAAAAAATAGTTATATTATTTAACCAAATGTTTTAGTTTTATTTATTCTTCTACTAACTAAAAACACTTTTAAATATTGTGAAATAATAACATCAATATCTAAATTCTATTAATATTTTATTATATTAATTTATTAACATTAATCCATCTCATTTTTCAATTAAATCGAAAATGAAACTATTATTCGTGTGCGCGGTGGACTCACGTGAACCAATATAATTCATTTTCCATCACCAAATATCATGAATGGTTAGAATTATAGATTTAATGTATATATATGATATTAATTAAATAATTATATTCTTTAAATATAATATATCATCTATTTTATTACTATTCCACCCATTCATAAATGATAATGACGTTCATGGGTATGCGTAGATTATCACCTCCACAAAGAGATGTGATTTGTTTTTCATCACCGCTTCACATAGATATTATATATATGTATATTTAAAGTAATAATATTATAATAACGATATAATAATAATATAAATATAAAATGGTACTTATTAAATTTCCCACATGTTCATTAAAAATTGGAAACGTTACCCATGCGTACTTATGACCAACCATCTCCAAGATGGTAATGTAACTCATTTTTCGTAACCATGTTTCATAGATTTTTTAAAACTATAATTAATTATAATAATTGATAATTATGTAATGATTAATATTCTATATAATATGTAATAATTAACTCTTTTACCATGGTCATCATTTAGAATTTTTTTTGATATTATGAATCGAACATCCTCAAAACACCCCACATGAACATAAATGATTATGTAATTAAATATGTCAATGTAATAAATGAAATAAATTGTTTAATTAAAAGTTATTAACCTTATAATAGTTTATAAAAAATTAAAAAAATTATGAAAGTTTATTATATAGGAGATAAATATTACACTTGATAATTCAAACTCACGATAAGGGATACTTTGTTAAAACCTCAATTTTAAAGTTCTAAAGAATCATTTTATATATATTTTTATTCTATGTCACTATTATTAAATATAATTTTTATGTATGTATATATATATATATTAAATATAAATTTATATTTATGTCTCGTTTTTTAAATTTCCTTCCATGTTTTTCAAAAGAAATTTTTTTATGTATTTTATATGGGATGTTTTAACTTTCTTACAAAAGGAAAAATAAATGTTCTATTTTAATGTATACAATATTAATGAATTTTTTTTAACACTTTAACCATTATTTTGTACTTGGAATCCTTTAGAAGATTCCATATTTTATATAAATAAAGAAAATCCTTCCCTTTTTTGTATTTTTATTTTTTAAATTGGGTTTTAAAGGATATATATATATATATATATATTAAAAAATGTTTTTCTTATGGGTTAAAAAGTATATTTTTATGATTATGATGATGTAAATGAAATATTTCTTGTCTTATGATTATGTTATGGTTGTTGTAAATTATTTATGTTGAATATTGAGCCCAATATAGATCAAGATGATGTGTGATACTTATACCGCTCTCCAATGCATTGGGTAAAGGGATAAAGTTAAATAGTTATAGGATTCCCTTAAGAGATTATTTGAATTTTCTAGGTATGTTATTCCATTTATAAGAGTACTTTTTATAGTGATATTAAAAGTATCTAACAATTTACCTACATGAATTTTATATTTGGTGATAATGGGTTTTCATGTAAATATTTGGATTTAACAAGGTAAGCTAATGATCTTTTAGTTTAAAGGAATGATTTAACCCTTTTGGTTCAAATGGTTAGTTTTTTAGAAAATGTTTTTCATGGTTTGAAATTTTTTATAAGAAACAATCATGATTATGATTATGCCATTATTTTTTCTCATAAAGTCATTTATGAAAAAATTTAGTCAGTAAAGATGATTTCATGTGCAAGTAAAACACTACTTGAGATCAACATTTATTATGTTAAAGGAAAATAATCTCCTTTATCATCTTATATTTTTTAAATACACTAATTGGTTTATTTATTCCATTTAAATGTACCTTATTAACCTATTTTTCCCATACCATATATTCAATTGATTTTCCATAGGGATTAAGGATGAGTAAAGAACTTAATAAATAAATATTTAAAGATATTGAAGTTACCATGAACTAATAAATCATCTTTATAAAGAACTTTTATCATGGAAAAAATGAATACTATATGAAAATTTACACTTTGTTATATTCTATCCTAATTCAATAAATTTTTAAAAGTAAATGTTACTTGAGTATGTACATGATCCGTTATATTAATTTGATGTTATATGTTTTGGATAACTACAATTGGTCTATTTTTATTGATATAAATGTCAGAAATGAAAAACATTAGCACTAGATCTAGGGGTATGGGTTTGATGCCATAACGTTTAGTATCATATAAGTTTTTAGATAAATTTTTATATTAATATGTTTTATGTGGGACTAATTTTGGTGTTATGGATACGATTAGGGGTTTAGAAGTTTATGCTTGATTATAAGTTCAAATGCATAAACATCCCCATTTAGGTTTTAAGTGTTATGATTTTAAGGTGATTGCGAGCATTTTGGGATTTATTCATGGTAAAATAACACTTGGGTTTAGTATTTGTTTTAGTTAAAAGGTTATTTGATTAATGCTGGTTTTATATTTTATGGACATAAGTTAAATGGTATTGACAAAATTTCGGGTTGATATGATCTTTAATTTTTAGTTAATTATTGTTATTTTAGATAAAAATGATTAATAAATGTTCAGAACCTAAGATTTATCATATAGACAATGGTATTGAATTGTGATCTAGTAACTATATGGATAATGTTATTTTTGAATATGTTCACTATTTTTGTGACATTATATTATTATAGTAAATAGAAATAATTTTGGTTAAGATGGGTTTTCATTTGAGAAATAATTGTTGATTTATATTTTTAAATTATATGAGGTTTAATTTGGGATTTATGTAAATTCATTTTATTTTTGGAAAATATTTTTATATTTTAAATATTATATATTTATAGAATATACATATTTGGTATGTGACTTTAGGAGTGATTAATGTTTTTTGGAGATAAATATGATGTTTATCTTGGAATATTATATGATCAAATATTTCTAATTTTTTTGGGGATTGAACATGGTCAGGTATATTTTGAATAATTTTAAGTTTAATTATTTATTGAATGATTCATGTTGAACTTTGAGTGTTATTGTTTAAGATTTTTAGATTCATATTTTATTTCTCCATATTACGGTTTATACATTTTGGATATTATCTTACCTTATTGAAACCATGTTCAATTCTTTTAATACATAATGATAGGAGGAATAACTTGTTATCCTTTTATGGATTATGTGATCCCTTAGAAGTTGATTTTAGTGCATTTGGCTTGAAAAAGTATTCTAGAATACTTATCATTAGGAGAAAAAGATAATATTGTTGTGGAAATTGATTAAAGGATAAAATTTTAGTTTTCATTTTTAGTATATTTTCTTATTTTCTTAGTCTGTATAGTAGAGTAATTCATCAACTATAGGAAAAGGGTCATGAAATAAAAATTATCCTTTTATGACATTTTCAGACAAATTGATGGTCTATTGTCATCTAAAAAAAATTAAATGTTATCCATTAATTTGAATTTCGTTCCAAAACCATGTTTTCACTTCCTGCCAAGTTTATCATTATGTGGAAACATATTTATGAGTTATTTTATGCGATATTCAAATTTCTATTTCCCTCTTGTCATGATGGTGTTTTAATAACTGTTTTTAAATGTGGGTTTTCAATAAAGGTATTTTATAATATTAGACCGTTTATTTATGAGTTCAAGATAATATTTCAAGGAGTAAATTTATTAAATGGGGGAGAATGTAACACCCTGATATATTTTTAAAATAACACCATGTCCTATAACATATTTGGAACGAAACCCCGAGATTAAACAAATCATACAATATTATTATTTAAATATAACCACTATAACATAGATGTTGAATTAGAGAGTTTTAATAAATGTAACTAAATAATGAAATATATTTAAATTTAAAAATAAATCAAAATTTATTGATTAATTCTTAGTAAATAAGAACTCAACTTTTAGTAAAGAAAATTATTCTTAAAAAATACATTTTCTTCCAAACTGGGTTTTTTTAATTTTTGTGAGAGGATATTAAAATTGACTTATTGAAAGTTTATAAATATTATTTTCTAAAAACGATATCATTTTTTGAATCATATTATCAGAATTATCTTATGATCATATTTCTAGATTTTTCTAAAACGATTGATTTTTTAGTGAATAGTGAAAAAATACTCATTTTTAAACTATCTTTTCAATTAATGAATTCAAAAAGGTATATTTTTTAAATGGGTTTATTGAATAATTAGTTCATTTATATTATAAATAATCCAAATATATACATTTTAATAATAATTATTATTTATTTTTGTGTAAAATTGTTTTTAAACCTAAGAATACATTTTCTAGAAAATCGCATTTTCATTACCTTTTGTGGGTTTAATTTTAAATTAAGTTATAAACATTGGTGAATTAAATTAGATAAAATGTATTAAATACTTTTAATCCAAATAATTAATAATAGGTAAAAATTCTAACTTTTTTTGTCATAATGAATAGTAACTATGGTAAATAGTTATAACCGTAGTAAAGGTTAAAATTTGTAAATTAACGATAAAACTAATGTGAGAAGGCTATAAAATATACATAATTTATTTTATCCTACCTATTATATAAGTATTTTCCATCCATTATCATCTAATTTTATAATTTATGGTCAATTTCATCCTTTTTTACATTAATAATGACCAATGTAATATTTTAAGTAATGAAAAATACGAAATTTCACTCTATTACTTTTAAATTTCTATTGTATGTTAACATAGGTATAATAATAAGTTTTTAATTAATATTAAGGTTTAATTTTAGAATAAAGAAAATATTTTCCTAAATTTTTATTTATTATATAATTCCCTTAAACACTTATATAATGATGACATAATGCATATGCAAGTAGTGGAAAAATCAAAGTAAATGATTTTTAAAAAATAGAATTATTGTATATTGGATAAATTATGGATACACATGAATTTTATAGTTAATAATATTGTATTATTTATTGTAAAATGTATTATACTCTAATAACATTGTTTTCGTGATGAATATAATGTCAACGTAAATGAATAATTCCAAAAATGACATTAATAATATTTTATAATGAATAATATTTTATTAAATGATATAAAACTATAAAAAATCCAATATTTGTCCTAGGAAATGGGATATGGTCTATAATATAATCCATTTTACATTTATGTGTCACTTTTCTATTTATATTATATTTCTTAATCCTTACGGAGTTAAAAACAATGATATCACAGTAGTCGTTAAAAGGTTTAACAGGGGTAAAAATATAGTGATAAGGGTGAAAGTCTCACCTAAAATTATCCAATTTTTTTATAAGGTTATTTTAACTCATAATAATATTATATTTTAAATATTTCATTTTTTCTTGACTTCTCCATGAATATTAATTTATATTAATTTAGTACTTTAATAAATTCCAAGAGTGTCGCTCCCCTAACGTATAAAAGGAAACATCCTCCTCCCTCTACCTCACACATTTTAAGCACTCTAGTTCTGAAATTAATTTAAAAAATACATTACCAATGTCCATCCATGTGTCATAGATATCTTAGTTTAGGAATAATACTAACCTTTGAGGCAATAATATGTAAATACAATGAGGTTTTCCAATGAAGATGTATAATTGTTAACCATTTTTTTGTTTAATATCTTCTTCTAACTACTTAAAAAATCTTATAAAAATTGTGATATAATAACATAAATATCTTAAATACACTAATATTTGAATATTTTATATCATTAACCTTAATCCATATCCTTCTTCCATCAAATGTGAAAGGAAACCACTATTCAAGTGTATGACGAACTACCACCTCACGAACCGATGTAATTCATTTTCCATAACCCCCTATCCCATAGGGTTATAATTGTGGATTTAATATATATATATATATTATTAATGATTTAAGTTTCAATTTTAAAGACAATATATCACATAACTTTTTTTACCATTCCATCCACTGAAAAAGTACAACATCATTCTTGTGTACAAGTGGATTACCACATTAATGAAGCAATGTGTTTTTTTCATCATCACCTCACATGGATAGTATATATAATTGTGTTTAAATAGAAAATTTTATATTTATTATATAATAATATATCTAGAAATATAAAATAGAACCTAACTTATTTTCCTCATGTTTTTTGAAAAATAGAAACGTTAATCTTGTGTACTTACGACCTACTATCATCATGATTGTAACACAATTATTTTTTCATAACACCCATAAATGGTTGGTTTTAAAGGTATATTTCTTATATAAAAAATATAATTATATCATTATTACTATTCAAGATATTATATAATAATTACCACTATCATAAAACAACCTAGATACCCTGGTATACTAGTACCTAAGACGATATTATTATGGCCCAAAGGGCATTCTCAAAACCCCAGGAAGACTAGAACTTGGGAATAACAAATGGGTCAAGGGGAATTATTTATCTATAAAAAATCAAACAATATAGATTAGTAGAATATAAATAATTTAATATTAGTTATTAAAAACAGTATTGAAGGAGAAATATATAACTACAAGATAGATAAATATAAAATGTGTATAATCTAGTATACAATACGATATCCATTAAGAGAAGATCATAAAATCTTTGTGTAATTAGCAGATCACACCTAAACTTTTCATCAAAATATACCAAGGTATCACTATTAATGAACATGTACCACCTCTAAGTAGATATTTCCATTTCTTAGACCTATAATAACATAGTCTACAAATTCCCAAAGGTAAAGGTAGGGTGTGACCAGGGAATACCATTAGGATATCATTGAAAATTACATAATAAATTCCATATCAAATAAAACATTTATTCATTAATTTAAATAAAAATGAATTGAAAATAATTTCCATATTTTTAGTCTAATGTTATTTTAAATCAATTACATGGAAAATATATCAAAAAAGGAATAAATGAACATCTTCATAAAATAGAAGGACATGATTAAATCAATTTAATAAACATAGGAATTTAATAATAAAATAGAAAAAAATCTTCATGTCCATATTACCTAATGTTTGTTAGTTCTTGGATCTACGATCCTCCCACTCCCCTGTCAATCAATTATAAATCAATGTGTTTAATCATACCTAGGGATTATGTAATCATGATATAATTATTCAACACCCCACCTGGGAAAATCATTCAGAATTTTGTTTATTTTGATTTGTCATCATCACTCCATTACTAGTGCGTCAGAGTCCCAACTTTCTTTTCCTCATTACCCACTAACCACTGAGTCTCCCATGTACGTTTTTTCAATATGTCAATCAATAAGTAATTATAAAATCAATTCAATTCATCATTCATAGATCAAATGTTCAATATCAAGTTCCAACATGCCCTTTCAATTTCAAAACCAAATAATTGGTTTTTATCATGATCATACCTTTCTAAATCATCATTCTTTTAAATTAATTTTTTCTAAAGAATCAATTTGTAATCATTTCATAAAATATCATCTCATTTAAATCCATCTTTTCTCAAAATAATCTTAATATTTTCAAATCCATTGAAAAGGGTTTTATGTTAAAATTCCTTAAATATTGAAAAAAATAATCTATATATTCTCAAATTAATGTTCAAAAACCAATTTAGAAGTAAATTTATAACAAAAAATTAATTAATATTTCAAGTGTTGGAAAAATAATTATAGAAACACATATATTTGGTTACATGATCAATCAATCACAAAACATAGGAACCACCAATAGAGATATAGAGTTGAGGAAGATCAAGGAAGAGTCTCTTTAATTATAATTCAACTAATTAAAATATATATCCATCAATCACATGAGGATGCATAAATCCCAAAGAATAAGAGATGTGAGGAAAGGTTAATTCCAAATAAAAGATATTACACATACTTGGGAAGGATCGATCGCATCCATCAAAACATAGTTGCAATAAGAATAAAGGTTAGTGGAGACAAAATCACCTCTAGAGAGCCTTTGTAACTAAGAGGGTAGAATTAGATTCAATTATAAGGATATTAATATTTAAAAGGGGTTTTAGGGACATTAATTAAAATTTTCATAGAATTAAAATCTCATCATAGTGTTTCATAGTTTAGGATGCATGATTAGGACTAATAATTTACCTAATAGTGCTTCTTTACTGGGCTTATTTAGAGAGTCACACAAGTTTTCCACAGAGTTGAAAAAACATGTGCCAACCATGTTCTAACTCGTAGGATAATATAAAAAGGGTTCATAGTTTACCACTTGATTTTAAAAATGTGCGCTTATAATTTCCTCCCCATAGTCCAATGCTACACAATTTTTGTGGATGAAGACATGGTTTGAACTAACCAAGTACAAACCTCCAGAGGGGGTTTCGAGAAATTAATTAAATATTTTAGATAATTACAATCCTATCAAATGATTTCCTGGTTAAGGTTAGATAATTAAGACTAACCATGCACCCTTACTAGGATTTTAGTAAGATTCACATGTTTTGGTGACATGGTGTGACAAACCATGCACTAATCATGTGCTTCCTCTTGGGATACTGGAAAAGGGTGTATAGTTTGTCCATATTATTTGATAACCTTACACTACCCACTATGGTGCACCACACAGTTATAGGGGAAGTTCATATGGCATGATGTAACCATTACCCCATCTAAAAATTCAATTTATGGAAAAACTTTCCTAGGATAACATAGAAAATTTTACCCAACCACACGCCAAACATGCACTGGCCCAAAAACGTCCAAATATTTCCAAATGTCTCCAAAAAAACCTAAAAAATGAACCAAAATATATAAAACTAAAAAGGGTTAAAATTTAGAAAAATATATTTGGAGTTACAACCAATTTGAAAATAGTCAATAATCCAATTGTTTTTGTAAACTATTAACCAAACATCCTTGAAACACACTACATACACATCACCGATTAAATAATTATCATTAAAATAAATGAAAAAAATGGTTGAATGACAATGTATTAATCTTTTAATAGTTTATTAATAATGTAAATAAATGATAAATTTTAATTATATATGAGATAAATAATGTAATAGACATTTCAGACTCTAGGTAAGGGTCACTCTACCTTAAAACCATGTATTAAATGTTTTAAAGATTTATTTTCAAAATATTTTCCTTCCATGTTGATATTCTTAAAAATAATTTTTATGAGTGAATATATATGTACATAAATTATATATAAATGTAATTTGATTTCTTTTTTTAGTTTCTTTTAATGGTTTTTAAAAAAAATATATTTTTTATTTTATATGGAATGCTTTGACTTTTTAAGAAAGGTAATAGAAATGTTATATTTTAATGGATACGAGGTCAAAATTTTTTCCCACATCTATAATAATAAATTTATATTTTTATTCCTTTATAAGATAAAAAAGTTTTATTTAAATAAAAAACATACTTTCATTTGTTTTATGTATTATAAAATGGAATATTTAGTTATAAAATAATGTGATGTATAAATATATGAAAATGTTTTTATTATTGGTTAAAAAGTATATTTTTATGAGTATGATGATATGCATTAAATATTTCATGTGTTATGACTTTGTTAGGGTTTTTGGAAATTATTTATTATGATTATTAAGTATATATAGTTCATGATGATGAGTGAGGACAATATTGATCTCTAATCCATTAGGTTAAGGGATGAAGTTAACTAATTATATATTTATCCAAATAGATTATTATAATTAAAAGTTAGATTATTACATTTGTATGATTGATTATAAGAGTGATATTAAAATGATTCCATAAGCTACATAAAAGATTTTTTTTACTTTGTAGCGAGTTTTCATGGAAATATTTGCATATTATAAGGTAATAAAATGATTTTTTAATTGAAAAGAATGATTTATAACTTTTTGTGTAAAAAAGAATGTTTTATAAAAATGTTTTTAAAGGGTTATAATATTTTATAAGAAATAATAATGATTATGATTTAACCATTATTTTTTATTATAAAGTGTTTTATGAAAAATTTATGTAGTAAAGAAAATTTCATGTGTAAGTAAATGATTATTTGAGTCAAAAGTTTATTATGTTAAAGGAAAACTCTTTTTATGATCTTATGGATTTGAAATGTAATAATTAGTTTCTTTATTCATTTTTATATGTTTCTCACAGAGATTTATTTTTCATATACCATGTTTGAAAATTTTTTTTACAGTACATAAGGATAAGTAGAATGTTAATAATTATATAGTTACATTTATGGTATTTAACTTGAATGAAGAAAGCATGTATTTATAAAGAACATGTTTTTTGTGGAAAATATATACAATGTGAAAATGATGATATTGATATATTTTTTCATAAATTTATAAAACTATAAACTTAAAATGTTCTTATATATATAATTGATCCAATATTCTAATTTTATGTTATATGTTTTGGATGGAAAAACTAGGTATCATTTTTTGGTATCAAAGCTAGAGATTTGAAGATTTTTTTAGCACTGAATATGGTAATATAGGTTCAAGGTTTTTATAGTTGGTATCAGACTAGGGTTTAGATATATTTTGATATTATAATGTTTTCATGTGAGTTTAACTTAAAAGTTCTTTTTATGATCAAGTGTTTATATGTTTAGGGTTTATTATAAGTTCAAATCCCTAGAGACCCCTTTTTAGGTTTTAATTAATGAAATTTTAGGGTGATTATGATTATTTTGGGAGACCCTTACGGAAGTAAAACACTTGGGTTCATTAATTTTATTAGTGAGAAGTATATTTTTGGAACAAAGATCATTTATTTTATGGAAATTTGTTTAAAGGTATTGGTATCTTTTACGGTCAATGTGATCTTTAATGTTGAGCTAATTTTTGAAAATTGAGATAAAAATGGTCATTACATGTTTGAAAAATAGGATTTATCATATACATAACTATGTGAATGAAAATTTATTCGGTTACTATATGAATAATTTTATTTTCAATGAAGTACACTATTTTTTGGGAAATTATATGATTTAGTTAAATCAAATTACATTTGGATAAGATGGGGTTTTATTTGAGAAATAATGTTTGATTTATATTTTGAAAGTATCTATGATTTTATTTTGGGTTTAGGGTAATTCATGTTATTTATGTGAAAAATTAGTATATTTGGAAGATTATATGATTAAGGAATATTTATTTTTGGTTTGTGACTTTAGGAGTGATTGATGTTATTTTCAGAAAAATGATATGTTTATCTTAGAATATTATGTGATAAAATCTTTCTAATTTTTTGGGGTTTAGACTTGGTTATATATATTTTGAATAATTGTAACGTTAGTAATTTATCAAATTATTTATGTTGAACTTTGAGTGTTATTTGTAAGGATTTGGAGATTAATATTTTAATTCTTAATATAAGTGTTTGTAAATGCTGGATATTATTTCACCTTATACTAACCATTTTATATTTTGGTTAATATTTAAAGATATGAGGAATTTATTTTAATCATATTATGGATTATTTTGTCCCATAAAATTTTATTTTAGTGATTCAGGATTGAAAAATTCACCTTGAATACTCATCATTTTGGTAAAAATATGATATTTTGGTGGAAATTCATTAAATGATGAAATTTTAATTTTTAAGTAAGTATGTTTCGTTATTTTATTAGTATATAAGGTAATGTAAGTCCTTAACTCAATGAAAATGAACTTTAAATAAAACATTTATACTTTTATGATCATTTATTATGAGTTGATGGTCAATTATCTGTATAAAAAAGGTTGAATTTTTCTTCTTTAGAAGTAAATTTTTTTCAATCCTTTCCAATGTTATCCTTATGTGAAAACCTAGTTATGTGTTATTTTAGGTGACCTTCATATTATTTTTCTCTCTTTTTAAAAAGAATGTTTTATAAACCTTTTATTTGATGTGGGTTTTCAAAAAAGGTATTTTATAATGTTAAACCCTTGATTTCCAAGATCAAGATAAAATTATAAGGGATAAATTTATCAAATGAGGTAGAATGTAACCCCCTAATATTTTTTTTAAATAACACTATGTTCACTAAGCTTTATGACACACAACACCCAACATAAATAAACCATGAAATATTATTATTTAGATATAACTATAATAACATAGCCATAGAAATGGTGTGTATGAACATAATTAAACAAATTATGAAATATATATAACGTTACTAATAAAGAAAAAGTTATTGAAAATTTATTAGTAAATAAGTATCCATTTTTTATTAAAGCCATTTTATTTTTTTAAAAATATATCTTCTCCCAAAAATCGTTTTATTTATTTTTATGAGAGAATATTATAATAATTTATTATTATTTTATAAATAATATTTGAATAAAGGATATCAATTTTAAATCATAATATCAAAATTATTTTAGGATGATATTTGTTAGATTTTTATGAATAGATTTATTCTTTAGTGAATAGTGAAGAAATACATATTTTTATTGAAAACCATCTTTTTGTTTCAAGAATTTAAAAAGATCCATTTTGTTTTTAAAATTTCTAAATGTAAAATTAGTTCATTTATATAATTACTAATTTATTTAAGGTATTTTTAATCAATTTTAGGCTCGATTTTGGTAAAAAAAAGTATACCTAAGAACACAATTTTCTTGAAAATCGATTTTCATAGTGTTTTGCTGGTTTACTTTTAAATTAAATTCCACCAATTATACTAATTGAATTTGATAAAATTAATTCTACATTTTGAATCATAATAATTAATACCAGGTTATATTATCAACTTATTTTTTTTCATAATTAATTTTAATTATGGTAAATAGTCATAACCATAGTAAAGGGTAAAACATGTTAATTATGGTCCAATGTAATGTGAAATAGATTTAAAATCTAAAAAGTTTTAATTTACCAAATTAGATTATTTTAATTAATAAATACTCATCTATTTTTTATAATTTATGGTAATTTGTATCCTTTTTCCATGATAAAGAATTATATAATATTTAAAGTAATGAAGATTATTAAATTTCACTCTCTTGATTTTAAATTTCTCTTATAATATCACATTGGGATAAAAATAATTATTGAATGAATATTAAAAGTTATTTTTAAAAAATTTAAATATTTTTCTGATGATGATTTATTACAAGTTTTAGTGATTTTATAATTAGATTAATATCTTAACTAATGCTGACACATGGTTTAAAAAATAAGTGGGAAAATGAATGTAAATAATCTTAAAAAAATAAAAGTAATGAATTTTATATGAAATATTCTTAAGAAATGAATTTTATAGTTAATAATAATTTTTTTGTGATGTAAAAATTGATTATATTATAAATAAATTTTTATATTTATGAATTTATAGTAAAATTGAATGAATGATTTCAAAAAATGACATTAATGATATTTTATTATAAAAAATATTTTATTAAATGATTTAAAATCCATAAATATAATATATTTGGATAATTTAATGGGATATGGTTGATAATATAATTCATTTTCCATTTACGGGTTAATTTTACGTTTATAGTCACTTTCGTGACCCCTAAAGAGTTAAAAACTTTAATGCTATGATAATCCTCAAAATGGTTAATGGGTGGGGTTAAAACAAATAGATAAGGGTGGAAACATAACCTAAACTTCTAAATTTTTTGTTAAAAGATATAATTTCTGTTAATAATCATCATATATTTAAAATATATAATTTCTTCCACTTTTTCAAGAAAATTAATTTATACTAATCTAATACTTTAATAAATCCTATGAGTGCCTCTACCCTAACTTATAATAGGGAACCTCCTCTCCTCCATTCCTCACACCTTTTTGCCACTGTAGTTTAGAAAATACCTCGAAACTACCTTCCCAAAATCCCCACACATTCCATGGAGATCTTATTTTTAGCATAAGTACAATTATATAGGGATTAGGGTATAAATCAACAGATGATGTCTATAGAACATATATAGATTTTAACAAAAAAATTTAGTTTTATTTATTCTTGTAAAACCATAAAACCCCTTTTAAACATTTTGATATAATTACATAATTTTATCACATATACTGAGATATTATGATGTTAATTTATTAACCTTAATTCACCTCTTAATTCCATCAAATGGGAAAGAAAATCATTGTTCGTGTGTGCAGTAGACTACCACGTCGCAAACCGATGTAATTATTTTTACATAACCACCTCCCACTGATGGTTATAACGATTTTTGAATACATATATAATATTAATGAAATAATTATAATTAAATAAATAAAATATATAATCTAATTTTTTACCATTACATCTATTGAAAAATGATAATGTTGTTCGTGTGTACGTGTGTATTACCACCTCTATAATGTGTTGTGGCTTTTTTCATCACTGAATCACATTGATTTTTTATGAAGTTTATTTAAATAGATAATATGATATAACCATTATTATTAAAATATAAGGTGATACTTCCCTTATTTCACTCATGTTCATTGGAAAATTGATATTTTACTCATGTTTACGTATGACCTACCATCTCCATGATTGTAATATAGATAATTTTTCATAACCTCATTATATCATTGGTTTCAATAATATAATTAATTTATATAAATAAAATTTATTACAATATTATTATTCTGGAGATGTCTTAACAATAAACACTTTTACCATGGTCAACATATTGAATAAGTTTTAAAATTACCAATTAACTAATTAAAAATGTCAATGAAATAAAATAAATAAATGGTTTAATTATAATATATTAAACCAATAAATGCTTATTAATAAATTAGATTATTGGTAAAAGTTTTTTATACAACAGATGAAGAACACAAGTGATAAGCCAAACTCAAGGTAAGAGACACATTACCTTAAACCCTAATTTTGATTATTTCAAAGATTTATTCTATCAATATTTTTAATAAAAGTATATATTATTAAAAATAATTTTAGTTAATTTATATATATGTACATAAATTAAATATAAAGGCCATTTTATGCATCTTTTTTACTTTCTTTCAATGTTTTTCAAAAGGAATATTTTTATATATTTTATACAAAATGTTTTGAATTTATTGAAAAGGTGAAAAGAACATTCTATTCTAACATATATGATGTATATGGAATTTAAAATCACTATATACATTATTTTATGTTTATATTAATATATAATATTCCATGTTTTATTAAAATTAAAATATTTCATCCATTTATTTTTCGTATTTTAATTTTGAAAATTGTGTTTTAAAGGAATGGGCTATATAAATATCTAAAAGTGTTTTAATTTTGGGTTTAAAAGTATATATTAATGCATATAATGATGTAAATTAAATATTTCATGTTTTATGATTATTTTATGGTTCTTTTAAATTATTTGTGATGAATGGAAATCATGATATATCTCATGATGATAGGAAAGCCCAACATAACTCTCCATTGCATAGGGTAAAGGGATGGAGTTACCGGGTTATAAGATTCTCCTAAGAAATTATTTGAATATATCTAATATGTTACTCCATTTTTAATATTGGTTGTAAGAGTTATATAAAAAATATGTCTCAAGTTACCTATATGAGTTTTCATGGAAATATTATTATTTCACAGGGTAAGCTACATATCTTTTGATTTAAATGATTGATTTTTCAATTTTTAGATTAAAATGTATTTATTTAAGAATTATTCTTCAAGGATTATCATGATTTATAATATATCTTAATGATTAGGATTTTTCCATCAGGTTTACTTATAAATTGTGTAATAAAAAACTTTGGTCAGAAAGCCATATTTCAGGTGTAAGTAACCAATTATTTGAGTTCAAAGACTATCATGTTAAAGAAAATACTCTCTTTTATGATCTTGTTTTTTTTTGAAATAGGATAAAATGTTTTTTCTCTCATTTTATAATTCCCTTAATAATATTTTTTCTTCTTATTACATATTTTTAAATTATTTTTAATAGTGTTTAAGGATGAGTCGAAATGTTAATAATGTTAGAGTTCTAGATATAGATGTTACCTTGAAAAAAATTAGCATTTATTTATATTGATTTTTGGAAAAAATATTTGTTGTGATGAAATTTACAATTTGAAATAGACTTTCTTAATTTTATAAATTTATAAACCTAAAAGGTCCTTGGGTATATATGTGATTAAATATTTATGTCAGATTTTATATATTTTGTATGGGTAAAATATGGTCATGTTTATCTATATCAAAGATATAAATTTAAATATTATATTATTATAAAAAGATATTATAGTATGGGTTTGGGGATGTTATAATAGTCTCACAAAATATTAAAATATAATTTTTACGTTGAAATCCAAAAGAGGATTCCAAAGAATAGGTATAACTCTTAACTGAATAATTTTATGTTTATTTATTTTTCCACCTCCTTCAAATATTATATACACATGTTGATATAACAACATTTTTATCTTACACATACTAAAATTTTATTATGTTTATATTATAACCCTTTATAGACATGTTTTTCGTTCAATGGGAAATGAAATCATTGCTCGTGCATACATAGGGACTACCACCTCCACAAAGGGATGTGTTTAGTTTTTCATCACTACATCAAAAGGATGGTTAATATAATGGATTTAATGAATAAATATGATATTTATGACATAATTATTATTATTTAAATATATTATATTAATTAACTTCTTTCCCATCTATATGTTTAAAAAATGATAATAACGCTCATGCATATATGTGGACTAACATCTCCACAAAATGATGAGATTAAATTTTCATGTCTAGATTTCATAGATATAATAAAAATTATATTTATTGTCTAAAATTATAATTATGTCCCAATTAATATTGTAGATTCTATGGATCCATAAACCCTTTTAACATGGATAACCTTCTAATGTTATTTTAGGATTGGTAACTGAACGTTCTCAAAATGATTGAAATGAACTTAATCGATTTATTAACTATATAAGACATGGTAATATATGAAATAAAAGGGACTATAATAATTTAAAAAACCTAAAATAGTATCTTAATTAATTAAATATTTACTATAATTTTATTATATATGATATATAGAACATATATTGCGAGTGAGACTTGATGTAAGGGATTTCTCATCTTAATTTCCTTTCATTGAGACTCATGCCTTGTTCACCATATGTTTTATTTTTTTAGTGTATATAATTCCATCTAGATTTATTTTATCTTTCATTTATTTAAATATAATAGGTTTAAAAATAATTTTCATGCTCTATCCTCTAATGTTCTTTAGATTCAAAATTTACTAAAGTGGTATTTGATTTTTCAATAAAACATCATTTTAAATGTTTTAATCTCTTTTCCCTCCATATTCATTATCTTTTAATGTATTCAAGAATATTTTTATTTATTATTAAATTTTTTTTACAATCTATTTTTAATTATTATTTTTCTTTATTTACCGATGTTTGAAAAAGAATATTTTTAAAGTTTCCCATATAGGTTATTCTAATTTTTTTTACAAAAGTAAAAAAAAATATTTTTTTAAAATATTTACTACATGAATTCATTTCAACACAATTATATCCACTATTATTATCAATATTACATGAAAATTATATATGTTTTTTCAAAGAGAAACCTTTTCCCATTTTTCTTGGTGTTTTTAAAAGATACCAAAAGAAAATGACATTTCTCTTGTTTTCAAATCACAATTTTAATGCTTTTTTAAAGATATGTCAACATAATTTAAATTATTTTATTCTTAATTGAGGATATTCTCTAAATGATACCATAATAATTATTTATCTGTTTGACTTATGATATTTTTTTTCTATTTTATTTACTGGGGAAAATATTAACCTTTTATATGCTAATTTTGAAAATAAAAATGTTATCAAGGAATATTGTTTATGTTTTATATATTTTACTTAATATATGAGGAATTTATTAGAAATTTGTAATTGAAACAGGGGGTATTACTTCTATAAATAGTACCTTGATGCATCAGCAGGTCTCATGAGATAAAACGCAATGGGAAATATTAGTATATACAAACCTACACAATGTAAATGTCTTGGAACAAGGCCTTTATGGTATATAAAATCTCATGGAAAAGGGACATAATTATATGAAAAATGTATGGGCACAAGATCCTGATAGAAAGTTTTATGATTTCTTGGCATGCTTCATTGAAAAAAATATCATGAAATATGAAATTATGAATTCTATCAATATGAAATTAATTACTTCTATCAATGTAATTATTTATATTTATATCCATGGAAATATTACATGTTTCATTTTTAGATGTTTTTATACAGAAACATTTTTATTTAATAATATAATAAAATGAGATTATTATTTTAATGAAATTTTATTATCTTTTAATGGTGAAGGATTGTTTTTCAAGGAAATGTTTTCATGTTTTTCATAAAACCCTTATGAATTATGATATTTATCCAATGATTGTTTATGAAACATTTTATGAAAAACTTTAGGAAATGGTGTTTATTTAATGTATAAGAAAGTTAATATTTTGAGTTCAAATCTTATTATTAGAAATAAAACATTTATATGGGTTTTCATGTTTTTCAAGGATTAATGGTTTTCAATTGTTTTTATACCCCTTACAAATAATTTATTTATTATCCCATGTTTTAAAATGTTTTTTAATTATCTTAAGGATGACTAAGAACTTTAGAATGTCCTATTTTTCTATTTAGGGGATCCATTTTAAAATAATAGATAATTTTTTTAATGAATCAAGATTTTAAATTTAAGAATCTCGTTTTTATGAAAAAATGGACATTGAATGAAAGTGTTCTTTTTGCATTTTAAGGGTTTGATATATAAGGGTTTTTTCCAATTATATAAAAGAATAAAATGGGCTGATCATTAAAATATAAAAAATGAAATCTTGTTATAAATCATGTAATTATGTATTTTTTAAGTTATAAGGAATTATAATTGGTGTCAAATGAAAGGTTTAAATAAATACAGTGGTTAGAATTTTTTTTGAGCATAAGTTAAAAATCATATAACTTTAATAGTAAATATACTATGAATAATTATTGTAATTGAATATAAGAATATATAAGTAAGGGTATATTATTATTTATACTCATCATAAGATTACATTCTATGATTTTATTTGATATACACAGAATAATTATTTTGATTTTTGTAAGTGGATGAAAATAATAAGAACCAACATAGAAACCTATATGATGTATAATGTGATCATTATCTGAATGATAATCTAAACTAGATATTATTTAGAGTGGAAAATATTGTGGTTATGTCTAACTATCAATCTCGAGTTATGATTAACAACCTAAACCTATGTGAGTTTATTAACACACAAAATAAGATAAAAATGTTGTTTCATGGATGTTCATGTGATAATGACCATGAAGGGAAAAAAATACAATTTCATACATATAAATAATATAGAAAGAAGAACCAATGTAGTTGTTTTCAAATAAGAGGAAGAGGTTTTACATGTGGTAAAGGTGAGCTTAGTGAAATAAATTTCCATGGGAAATTTTAGAAATCACGAGAAAGGAATAAGTAAGATCAAATGAATAATGGTTTTGTAAGGAAATATGTTATTACATTAAAGAAAACTAAATTTTTTATAAAATTTAGATAGAATGATTTATTAATGAATAATATAGATAATATGGGTTAATGGTTTAAGAAGGGTGTTTAATGATTGACGTTTATATATATATATGTTTTCGAGAATAATAATGTATTATTATTTTATATAAGGGTTGATAAATTTAAGCATGATAATATTTTTAAGGGAATTAATATCATTTTGACCTTTTATGTAATGAGATTACTTTTGGGAGATATTTATTGGGGTTTAATAGATATTTAACATATATGTTTCTTGTATATTTTACTTGAGTTTTAGTAAAATGTTTATTTGAGTAAGAATGATTTTTTTTTGGAAATAAGTTGAATGATATTGATACTATTTAGGGATAATAAAATATTTGATGCTGGGGTAACTATAGATAATTGGGATAAAAGGTTTATTACATTTTGGGAACAAATATTTTATTGAATAAAAAACCATGAGATTGAAAATTTATTTGGTTAATAAGTTATTAAATATATTTTTGAATAAGTTAAATATATTAATAACACTACATGATTAAGGTAAATGGAAATATTTTTGACCATGATGGAATTTTATTTAAAAATTAAGCTTAAGTTTTGTTTTTGAAGCACATATGTTTTAATTGTGGATTTATAGTGATTCATATTATTTATGGAAAATATTATTATATTTTATAGATGATATGATTATGGTATATATATTTTTGGTATATATCTTCATGTGTGTTTAATGTTAATTTTAGATATATGTTAAATTGATCTTAGAGGAATATATGATAAATTCATTCTATTTTTTCAGTTTTGAACTTAGTAAGGAATATTTTGAAGTATTTTAGGGATAATTATTTACAGAATGACTTATGTTAAACATTGTGTGTTATTATTGAGGAATTTTAGAATAATTTAGTATTTATTAATATGAAAGTTTATTCATATTGGATTTTATCTTAACTTATCCTAACCCTTTTGGTTTTGATTAATGGATAAAAACTAGAGAAATAACTATTCTTCCCTTTTTAGATCTCTTGATCTATTAGAATTTGAATTTAGTACTTCTGGAAGGAAAAATTCATCTTTAATATTAATTTCCATGGGTAAGAGTTTATATGGAAATGAAAATTGATCGAAGCACAATCGAAGGATAAAATTACACTTATTTAGTGGAATAAAATCAAGTACGTATAATTTCTTAAAATCTATATCTTGATGGTAAAATAATTTCACAAATAAACTAAGTGTTAGGTGGAAAGTGACAATCTACACTTTTAGATACTCGTCTTAATGTTTGAGTCTTACAAAGATACTTTCATTTCTTAAATAATAATGTTCCAGGTCTTGACTTAGAAATTAATGTTCATAATAAGATTTATATTTATTTTGATTATTATATTTTCAATATTTAATTTAATGTGATATACTATTGAAATATATTTTTTAAAATATGAAAGTTTTACCTAGTTGTTGAATTGGAGAGTATGGACATGAGTGACCAAATATTTAAATATATGCATACATTTTTTTATTTAATTAAAATTCAATGGTTAATTTCTTGGAAATAATCACTCAATTTTAAATATGATTATATAATAATAAAAGAGATATTTTTTAGGAATATGATTTATATGTGCAATGTTTTTTTTATAAAAATAAACTAAAAATATCACTATATAGGAATGATTTTAATGAAATGTATATATCATGTATTTAGTAAAATAAATTATCATTCATCTAATGGTGGTTATGGGATAATGAATAAGTATTATTTCATTTTAAACTTTCAAATTACATTTTATTAAAAAAATTATTTATTTTTTGTGAAAAAATATTATGATTAATTTATGAAACTTTTAGGAATTTTATATGATAAAATTGAAATCATTTGTGAAATAATTATTTCAAAATAAAAATTTGTTATATTTTTTAAATTTTTTTGAAATAATTTATTTATGGGTGAATAATGAAAAATACTAATTTTTTTCAAAGCTATCTTTTATAATCATTAAATAAAGTAATTTATGAGTAATATTCTATTTTATATTAATAGTTAAGTCACATTAATTTAAATTTATTAAATATAATCTAATTAATTCCATGTAAATCAATATTATACATTATTTTGGTATAAAATTATTTATATGCTTAAAACAATCAATTTTTTAAACATGTTCTTTTCATTTCGCAAACTTATATTAAAATGATTTAATTTTAATTAAGAAAATTATACCATATAAAATTTATTCTATATTTTTAATCATCATGTTAAAATTATTTAATAAGATATATTTTATTTTTATTCATATTTAATTGTAACCATAGTAAAGGATTATCACAAAGATAAATGTTAAAAAGAGTAAATTAAGCTTGAGATTATGGGATAAGGCTTGAAAATATCTCATTAACTTGAATTAATACCTTTGTATATTTTTATTTCTTCCATAACTATTATAAAATTTAAAATATGAAAAAATCTCCTTGTTTGTGAATAAGAACTTTATAAAATTTTAGGTAAAGAGAAATTATAAAATGTCACTCTCACTCACTTATTAGGAAGTCATCATATGGATATAGATAAAAATGATATATAAATGAATGTAGATGATAAAATTGATTAATAATAAACTATAATTATTATAGTTCATTTTTTTAATTTTTAGTGATTGTATAATTACCTCAAACCTTTACGCAACACCAATGTAGCATTTGTGAAAACAGTAGAAAAATAAAGTAAATGATTTTCAAAAAGTTAAAAGTAAGAATTTTTTGGTGAATTTTGATTACCCACCAATTATATGTATAGTTATAAAGTTGATTTTAGGTTTAATGTATTTTATTTTCAAATTATTTTTTTATGTTGACGTTTTAAATTCAAATTTTACAAATATACCTAAAAATGACATTAAATGGTATTTAATGTTTAAAAATTATTTTTAAATCATTATAAAATAATAAAATTTACATATTAATTCAATTAGATATGAAATTTTAAATTATATCATATTATTTTTTAATGTTATACTTTGTTTAATTACATTCAGAAACTGTAGAGATTGAAAATTTTGTTACCAATGTTAGTGTTAAATAGATTAATGAGGTGGGTTAAAATAAGATATATGGTTCAATATACCACTAAAAATTGTATAAATTTTATTTTTTGAATTAATTTATATTTTAACCTTTTATAATAAAATATATATCACATTTTATCTATTTTACAAGAGTTAGAAACAAATTGTTTATTAATATTTAATGTATTTACAAGAGTGTCACTCCCTTCACTTATAAAAGAGATCCTTATATTATCACTTATTCATACCAAATTATCCCATTATATAAAAAAATATCTATAATAATACGTTACCTAACTTCCTCCCCATGTATTATAGGTTATTTTATCCCAAAATACATACATATAAGGCCTAAGGTTTAGGATAATAATGATTTTTAAAAGAAGAGGTATAAATCTTAAACAATTATTTTTACAATTATTTATTCTTCCAACGCTGTAAAATATTCTATAACCTCCATGATATGATAAAATTATAGTATTAAATATATATAAATTTTATTATATTTATTGAACTACCATTTATCATCTTTGTTTCCTTCATATGAGAAATGAAACCATTGCTCGTGCATACATGTGGATTACCACATCTGTGAGGAGATGTGTTTCGTTTTACATCAACACCTCATAAGGATAGAAATTATGATTTTTTAATGAATATATGTGAAATTCCTGAAATATTTTTGGTTTTATAAATATAATATACTACATTCTTTCTTACAGTTCCATCCATTGAAAAATTAAAACTTCACTCGTGTGTATGTGTGGACTACTACCTCCACAAAGCGATTTAATTCATTTTCATATATACCTTTAAAGGATAGTGGAAATATTATATTTAATGTATAAAAATGATAATAATAATATTATTAATATTATTAAGATTATGTAACCATATCACCTTTGACCATAGTCAACCTATTGATTTTTTAGGATTATGGACCGAACACACTTGAAACACCTCACATGAACGTAATCAATTTTGTATTATAAAAGGCATGGAAATAAATTAAATAAATGTAATCATGATAGGGTTATAAAAATTATATTGGTAATTAAGTAACTAAATAATTAATATATGTTTATTATACCTGTTTTGAAGAATGTATGTGGCGAGTTCGACTAAAGGTGATATATTTCTCGTCTCAATTTACTTTCATTGCAACTCATACCTTTTCACAACATGTTTTTTGTTTGTGGTATATATACTTCCATATAGATGTATTTTATAATTAATTTACTTAAATTCAAGTGTTTTAAAAATCATTTTAATTTTATCTTCTTCAATGATCTTTTTATTTGAATGTTTGAAACGTTCTACGAGAATTTTCATTAGAACATTGTTTTAAATATTTAAAACCATTATCCATCCATGTCTATATTATTTAAAATATTTAAATAATGCTGATATTTATACTTAAAATATTTTTAAATGTCATTTCCACTAATTTCTTGTTTTTTAACAAGTTATAAAAGGAATATTTTTAACATTTTTCACATGATTTATTTCAATTTTTTAACAAAATAAAAAAGGATGTTTTTTAAAGTTTACTATGAGGTTAAATTTTCTGTAATAATAGACATTATTAATTATCAATATTAACATAAAAGTTTTTAGTGTTTTTAAATGAATTTTCTTTTACCAATTGTTTAGGGATTTTTAATAGATACAAAAATAAAATTATGTTTTCACTTGTTTTTCGAAGCATAATTATAAAGATATTATAATATTATTTTTCATGCATGTCATCAAAATTTAAATTTTTTGGTTTCATTGTGGATATAGTATCATTTAATATTGGTAATGTAATATATTTTTTATTCAATATATGAGTAATACATTGCACATATGTATGTTTCAAGTGTGTCTCCATTATAGATTTCCCCTCAACGCATTGACAAATCTCATGAGACAAAAAAGAATGGGTATTTCTCAATATATACTATATCATATAAAGATAATGTCTACTATAAAGGCCTTGGTGATATATAAAATTTATTTGTTTAAGGACATAGTGTTATGTAAAATTTTCAAAAACAAGGCCACGTGGCTAAGGTTCATGGAGTCCTAGCATGAGACCTTAATGGAAAGATCATGACATCTGAAATTATTCATTCCATTATTATGAAATTAATTATTTTTTCCATTTGATTATTTATATTTTTTTTCTTTTATATATTATATATTTACAATTTTTACGGGTTTTTATGGAAATATTTTTATTTCATATGATAATAAAATGATCATATGATCTTAAATAAATTTTATTATCTATTAGGGGTGAAAATAGTTTTTAAAGTAAAAGTATTATTGTTTGTCAATAAACTCGTTTGAATTAATGTTTTATATTAATATTTTTTATAAAACATAATATGATAATATTTGGGAAATAGAGTTTATCTAAAGAGTAATTATGTGATTATTTTGTGTTCAAATATTGTTACGTTAAAAGGAAAACATTCATATGGGTTTTCCTATTTTTAAAATGACTAATGATGATTCTTTATTTTTAAATCTTTTACTTATATTTTCTTCACAGAATATTTTCAAAAAAAAATCGCACAGATGAAGGATAATTAAGAACTATATAAAAGTATATCATTAATATTTGGGGGTTCATCTTGGAATAAGAGAATGTGTTTTGAATTAAAAAAGAGTTTAGATTTAATAATCTTATATAATTTTAAAAATTGACCATGATTCGAAGTTTCTTCATTGTATTTTAAGGGTCTGATATATAAGATTTTTTTTTCAATTCAAAAAAACTCCAATCCAAAGATATCTTATAAATATAAGAATGTAAAAACCGTATTTTAAATCATTTAATTATTAGTTTTTTACATTAAGAGGAATTATAGTTATGGTGGAGTGTTTATAATAACCCTAAATTTTAGGGTCATCACTTTTGGGGATGAATTTTACTTTTTTGATTTATATTAAAGAATAAGAGTTTTTATCACCTTTAAATTGATCATGGGGATGTTTTGGGAGTGGCAGTTCAGTGGTAGAACACCCCGATTAATCTCTCAGGAATTTATATACAAAAAATTTCAGCCTAGTAGAGGATCATTCTTTAACCAAGGGTGTTATGGTGTGGCATTAATCATAGGAAGAAGGACATAGTGTAGTGGAGGGAACCATTGTGTGGTTTCATAAATCTATGTCGGTAGCTGGGGTTGGTCCCGCTACAAATTTGTAGGAATTTATGTTGCAACCCAAGTGCCACACCATAGTGTATCCCTGGTTGGAGAGGCTCGTAGCACCACCCAAAGTGCCACTGTACTTGGGTTTTCATGGAAAATGACCCCTTATTTGTTAGAGTTCGGTTACACTACATCATGGAGGAAAAAACCCTAACATGGCCTGATGGTGAGGTGTTGCGGCGTGACCCTCATGGTGACATCGTGATCATGAATTTTTTCTATTTTTTAAAAGTTCATTATAGTAATTTTTCACAGGGGGTGGTGGGGGGACATATTTATAAATCCCCACATAAATCTCCCTTCTATTTTTGTCAACCTAAATATGGGTGAATTTTCATCTTTGTATGTCCCGCTCCCTCTTTATGTTTCCCCTTAGATCATAGTTTTTTGAGGGAGTTTCCTCACATATATTCTTATTAAGTTCTCTCCCATTATCTCCCTTATTCTTTCTTATTACTCCTATTCTAATTTTATTTCACTAGTTAGGGTTCTTGAGAGACTATTTCATCAGAGAAAGGTGAAATTTCCTTGATTCAAGGGGAATTTGTGTGTGAATTTTAGAGGATGTCCTGGAAGATGGTATTCAAGTCCTTATTCCTCTTTATCATTTAGGTATGTTTCACAATGGAATTATATATAGTTTTTGTGATTTTGGGTGAAAATAATTTTTGGATCAACTGTTCTATTTATGTTTTTTTAGATTTTGTCTATGTGTGTTTCTCATGTTGACCAAACCCTGTTTCTCATGATTTCTATACTATGAGGCCACCCGGGTAGTCTTTTTATTAGTTATGATGGTTTGAGTTTTGGTTTTAAATTTTTGCATTATTAATTTTTTGTTTTTATTGGTGAGATAGTTTTCTATAGACTCGAAGGAGGTTAATACAAGATTAGGTGGCATGTGGATTTCTATTTGTGGTGGGTAGCCTTGAGAATACCATGTATATTTTTATTTGGGTGATTTTATATTCTTATTTCATAATTATATTAATTAAATTCATGTTGTGTGTCTTTTTTGATATTTCCCAATAAAATTGGATGGTATCACATCAACTTAATAGTAAACATAATCTTCATAACTTTAAAAATGGTATGATGGTGGAACCTTTGTTGTATGAGTATTACTGTACATCTTTATGGATTGTTTGATAGATTTAATTGGATTAAAAAGTGAAAGAGGCTTGATTTTTAAAGCGTTCTTTTAAAAAATGTGTTTAATTGAATGAGAAATTTAGAGGTAAATGGTTATTTGAGAAATAGATTTTGAAAAGGTATTTCCAAACTAACATTGGTTTTTAAAGAATATTTTAATGGGATTTGGTCCAAAGGCCTAGAGAAAGTCAGATGACTTGTGATTCCATTTATATTTTTCATTACATATTGGATTTGGAATTGATTTTAAAAGAAAAAGACAAAATATATGATTTTGAAATTGGTTTTGTTTCATTAGAACTCTTTTGGGAATTTACCTTTTTTCTAAAAGTATGATTATGTAATGTACTCCCTATTTTGAGTTCCGTGTGGGTTGTGTTTATTTTTAGTAATATATGATTGTGCATGTTGCCCAATGATGCTTTATTTTCAATCAAAGCTCAAGTTGAAGAATGAAGTTATAGTTAATCCATAAATGGTAGTTATAGGTCTGAAGGACTCAAGAATATTCTCTTGTAAATTGGATGAAAATTACAAAATTAATAAAATGTTGTGTGTGTGAAAATAATATATTTTTGGTGTGTATATTGAAAGGCTATATGGGTGACATGATGTGATCTTGTATAATGAGTTAAATGCCCTATTTGTTAATCCATGCATGTTTTGACAGTGTGATTATGATCAATAATGAATTTCTATGTGGGTGATATGGATCCAAAGGACCAAACCCCCCTTGAGTGAGAAGGAACTAATATGATCTACATGAGTGTGATGGGGTCCTAAATGTGTTTAATGTCTGGGCCAACCTTGAGTGGTATGGTGTGGCTTGATACCAGATGTGGGAATATCCTTGAGTGATAAGGTGAGGTCGTGATATGATATATTTGACAACCATGACTAATAAAGTGTATCTTGAGATGTAGTGTATGAAATCCCTTGAGAATGAAGGGATGTACATGGTACGTTATGTGTGTTATCCCTTGAGTGAGAAGGGATAAACCTAATTCTTAATTTGTTACCTATTTGAGTGAAAAGGGATGGCTTAGGACTTTAGAACACCCTTACCAACACCTTTAGGTGGTTTTCAGGATTTGTTATGATACCCTACCATATATATTTGGGTATAGTTTAGGTTATGGTATGATGAGGAACTATTACATCTACTATGAATTCAAATAAGGTTTTTCTAGATGTCATGGCCTGGTCAATACACGATGACCTAACATGTACTATTGTATTTTATTTGTGTGTTATGTTTTCTAGGAATATGTGTTTCATAGTAATGAATTCAATTTCAATATATATATATATATATATATATATATATATCATTCACATAAATTTCATCACATATTCACTCAATATTGACGAGGAATTAAGGATTCCTAATAGTTTTTGGGACTCACCCCTACCAATGTACACAACATGGGTTCAATTTATGTGGGTAGACTTTTCAATTTTCTTTAGTAAACATGTGCAACAGAGTTCTTTACACATGGTTAATGTAGTAGGTTTTGTAGGTTAAGGATTGGAAAGATGATTATCCAAGTCAGGTTAGGATCCAATGCATTATTTTTTCAGTTATTGGAGATCATGTATTTTCTAGTGCACCTTTTGTTTCATATTTGATTCTATGTTTATTTTTTTCAAATCTATTATGTTTTTCTGAATCATTTATATAGCTTAATGCATTATATTCTAGATTTTAGTGTCCCATGTGGCTCAGTTTTATGTCTACATATATTTTGGACTAACCATTATATGTATGAGTTATGCTGATTTTTTGATATATTTGGGAATGAACCCTGAGATTAATTTTCAAGGGAATAATCTCCCCATTAATATTTTAGATATCTACACTCATAAAAATCCTATATAACAAGGGGAGGTGCACATAAGGTCATGTGATGACCTTGTTCAGGTAGTGTTCAGGCGATCTTGTATGGGGAGTTACAAGGTGATTCCCCAGCTAATTTTCAATTATTTAAACATCAAAAAAATGAATTATCATTTAAGATAAATGAATGGGGAAACTAATATTTGTAACTATGGAAAATAATATCAACTTGGGAGGAAATTTTGTGAAACTAAGTGAGTAAAAAATGAATATATTTCAAAATAAATGATTCTGGAAATGAAAATGAAATCTGTTAATGAAGGTGTCATATTTCAATGTATTAAACACCAAAAAGTGAATTATGATTTACGTTAGGAATGAGAATATTAATTTTACATTCTATTTGATGTTTATATTTTCAAGATGCATTATATAATAGTTTTATGAAAAAACTTGCACTGTAGGATAATGAGACATGCACCAACATGTTTTGTTGTATGGTTTTTATACAACTATAAAGATTATATATTTGTGAATATTTATGCAATATTTTTTAGAAGAAGAGTCTAGATCATACTATAAAAATATCTAGAAGAAATAATTTCTTGAGATGAAAATAAGATGAAAAATAAGAAAGGGTATTCCTAGAATTACACAGGAGAAAGTGGTTAACAAAAAAGAGAATATCGCATGATCTATGGGAAACACCCACATGAAATACATTGAGAAAAATTGATGAGAGATTAAAACCAAAATTTATTAAACGTATTTTATATATTAATTATATATAAAATTCATTATGATATCGTGGAGTATAAAATTTAAAGAAGAAGATATAGAAGAAAAATAGTGAGAGTAAAGAGAAACCTATCGAGTAAACTAGAAAACAACTCAGAGAGATGAAGAGAGATCGCAATATATCACTAAAAAAGAACACACTGAGTACTAAAGAAAAATAATGAGGAGAAAAATATTTAAAGATCTGTTCTTATAGAACCCAATTTTTTAGAAGTTCAAGATAGAAGATGAAAAATAATAACTAATATAGTATAACATGTTGGGAGTCTATAAAATACCCATTTTTTATTGTGTACCTTATAGTTTGAGTTAAGAAATCATATTGAGGAAATTATAAGAAAGATATGGGAATTTGAATATTTAGCAAATTCCATGTTCCATGCTTCTATTCTGAGAGATTTAAAGGTAATCGTAGTTTCTATGTTTAGAATAAAAAAAATTAGATTATGTTGATGCAGTGATATCTTGTGAAAAATAATGATTTAATTTAAGGATAGAGAAAGCTTTGAACTCGTGGCTGTCAGTATCAAGAATCCATGAGATGTAGAAAATTCTTACTTTTGTAACATGTTAAGCAATCACCTACACAATATATTGGTAGTATTTTGGATAATCTCTTCCCAATAAATATATAATAGATCGTACTGTTATAGTGAAGAACCTGTTTTTTAAACATCCCGATCACAATAAGGAGTATGTTTCCTAATATGGGCCTGAACCACGTAAAAACATAATGTGTAGATATTTATTTATATTCATTACTACATGTTATGTGTGTGATTGAGTGAAAAAACTGATCCCTAAATTTCATTAACCATAAATAGAGGTGTGAAGACTGAAGGGGGTAAAACATTTAAAAATGGAAATTTTAATTGGGTAAAATATTATCCAAACCTAATTCACCCTCTCAGGTATTTCTGTAAGGATCTAGAAGGCATTTAATAAAATTTTCCTTATGATATTTATGGTTTAATATGAAATGTAAGGGTTAGAAAATTGATAAATTGTGTGATATATAAGGGTTTCCGGAATTAGTTTAGAAAAATAAAAAAGTTTCAAATACATATGGGATGATCTAGATGAAACATAAGTGTTTATTTGGATGATATATAAGGGTTTATCTTGATAGTTCATAAGTTTTGATCAAGAATTTTCAAAAAATTGAGTGTGATGAAATAGAGAGGTATTCACACCATGAGTTTTTTCTTGATTGTTGGCCACACCGTATTGCACCTTATGTCTAGTTTTTTAGTAATTAATTAATTTGTGAAATTAAATATTCAAAGAGGGTTTATAAATTTCATCTATAAGTATAATGTGTATAACTTGTCTCTATTCTATATCTCTCATTAAATATTCCCTCTTAATATATCATCAATGATTATTGTATATCCTTTATGTTGTAAATAATTGTGTGTAGCTCAAGGTAAGGATAACTAACCTTGGGTGTTTAATTTTGGATTCTATTGTCATTTATTTATTTTTTATCAGTTTTCCCCGAAATCATGGGGTTTTTTATGGTTACCTAATTTCTTCTGACTAGATCTAGATCATCTATAGTTCCTTAGTTAGTGGATACCTACTAACATTAAGTAGTTTGTGTTTAGCTATTTACTATGATATACATGTGACATGCATCATGGGATAAATAAGTGAGGATGTGGTCATGTGTATAGTGAACCAAGCTAAGAATAACTTAAATAATATATTAATCACATTATTTAAATATTATATTACAAAATAGATACATAATCAAAGGATAAGAAGGTTTAGTATCTTTGAAATTAGTTATATACACATATTATATTATAACACTACATTTTTTTCCTTATTTATTTTCCTCTATAAACATTCCTAAACAATCATATAATGTAATCATATTTATAACTAAGGGAATAGGAACATCGTAAAGGAGTAAGATCAAATTCTTAGTAATGGAAAATACATTTAATAAAGTAGTAGATAATAAGCATGAGCAAAGAATGAGGAAGATAAAAATATATAAATAAGAGATCATAAGGCCATGAAAAATAATCACAAAACACGATGGATCCATATAATATCATAAAAATAACACTATGGAAACATGAAATATAAAACCAATAAGATGTGAAAATGATATAATGTGTGTGACAATTAAAAAGTCATAATCATAAAAACTTGAATATCTAGAAATCAAATGCTTCTTTAATAGTAGAACAACTTGATAAAAACATATAAATGTTCCATAACATGATGAACATAAAAATAATGAGCATACATAAGAATAGTAAAACATGTGTAAGAAAACCCATCAAACACATTCGAATGTGAACAATATCATTATGTTCAGACCTAAAAATGTAAGAAAACACATCATGCAAATGCCTATGTGAATAAAACAATTATGTCCATGCTGAGTATCTCATGTGACATAATATTTTACCAATTAATTATTGTGATATATAGGACACCACACATCATCACTTACACATACATGTTCCACATAAAAACAATCATCCTTATTACCTAAATAACCCCTAATAAAATTTTGAGTTTCTTAAACATATAACATAGGATGATCTTAAGGAATAATAGAATATCAAAATATCATTATTAAAAATTGAACATATATTAATAAAATATAATACATAAATTCATGATATATATATCATTTTCAGATAATTATAATCAAATAATGAAAAGTGTATTTTGAATGTACATTGTATTCATATTTTTAAAATTCATTGTTATGAGTCCATTTTCAAAAAGTGTCCTTTTTATGAGAAATGAAAATAAAACCATTAATGAAATTGATTTTGGTTCAAAAAAGTTCCCCTATTAATAAGTAAAGAACATTAATTAAAATATAAATCCTTTAAAAAATGATGTTTAATAATAAATTATATAACTCAATGAAAGTATTTTGAGTTACTAAGCCCCTTACGTTTACTGTTGATTACATAGAATAATTTAACCAAATATATCATAAATTTTAAAATATTAATTATTTATTTAATATCCTTATTCTTAAATAATTATAATTATATTATAAATAAATTACAATTCTCTTCATTTATTAGATTGTTGCAATATCTTTTTAACATCGGGTGTTAATAAACTTAACAGTTTTTAACTAATATTATTAAAACAATTTTAATATATCATTTTTATCCAAAATATCATAATTTAAAAACCAATTATGAGTATGTAAATGATTTTTTATAAATATAAATAAATTTATAATTAAATTATATTTTATTTTTAATCATGTTTCATGAAAACAAAAATTGTGAGGAACTATTTTTGGGTTTTTATTAATATCGATGGATTACAAAATAATGATTGTTAATTTTTGTTTTCCACAAAAAGAACCATATTAATGATATATATTAATTATAAATATCATATATAATTATCATATATATAACTTAGAATCATCCATGTTTATAAGTGATGGAATAACAAAACATGTTTGTCCCAGAGGTGGTAGTCTGTATAACACACGATTCACGTTTTCATTTTTCTTAATGGAAAATGGGAGGGTGATCAATGAATATACCATTATTAAAATAAAATACTAGTATAATAATAATAATATGGATGTTATAATTTTATGATGAACACATTAGAATTTTGGCAGAAGAAAGTGTACAAATAAATTGAAAAATAATGAGAGGTTCATGAACTTATACCTCACTTCTTGGGTTATTGTATTTTCGGAGGGGAATAAAGCTTTATGGGGTGGTATTTTGAGAATCCAAAAATATAATTTATATAGATAAGAGTTTATAACAGATATTTGGGTAGATTTTGTGTTGGAATTTGGGGTTTTTGGAGTTATTTTATTTGGGGAAGGGAGTGCCCATTTTATAAGTGAAAATAATCAACTTTTTTTGGTAAAAATACAAAACTATTCAATAATGGGAAGTCAATATCAAGAAAAGTCCCTCAATATTATTTAAATAATATATTTGAGTTAATATATGTTCAATACAAAAATAAATTTTTTAATAAACACCATTTTTAATCATTTTAGGCCTCAAATGTCACACAATTTTTCCATTTTAGTTTTCACTTTGATAATTAGTATTTACTTTGGTAATTTATTCCATATGTACAAATATAAAATGATCCTTATTATATAATTTGTAAAAACTGATTATAAATATTAAATCCAATTTATAAAATAAAAAATTCCATGTGCGTCAAAAATTAATTCTAGTACAAACTCATGTAATGCAAAAAAACATGTTTTTTTTGGAAATGTGAATTTTTTCAGAAAAATGATTTATGACTTGGGTGGAATTTTAACTCTCATTGACTTAAATGAATTGATATTTATAATAATTATTCCCATATGTTTTACTAAATAATAAAATAAATCAAAAAAAATATTTCTTCATGTTATATTTAATTAAATAAAATATTAAAAAAACAGCTTGCAATAAAATGCTACATAAATTCTTAAAATAATGATCATGGTTTTTTAACTCAAAATAATATTTTAAATATTATTTATTATAATTTATGATATAAAATTTAATAGTCAAAAGTTCAAAAACATTCAATGTATTTATATAAATATATAATTTCAAAAAAGTGATGATGTTAATAAAATCGGTAGTTTCACTATTTACCTAAAAATTTGTCATTTTTGAAAAATCCCAAAATTCATCTTAATCTATTATGAATATGATAAAAAATGTTAATTTTTTTAAAATAACATCCAAAAAATTTATAAACATTAAATTAAAATAAAATCATTAAATATTAGGAAAAACATTTTATTGGAAATCATTTTTTCCATATTAACTATTATTTTAATATTAGTGCTAATAAAACAAGAAAAATATATATTTTATAAAATGAATTTTAAGCATAAAAAATATTTTATTTGTTACTAATCTATAATTATTTTTTGGATAATTAAATTGATTTGTTTTGTTTTTATGAATAAATATATTTATTTATATTTCATAATAATGTTATTACTATTTATACCTTATAATGTTATGGATATCTTATAACAATCTATGTTTTTTTTTATTTTTGATTTTTCTGATGTAGTAATTCATTGAATGTGATATTTAATTTAGGTGAAAAAAATGTGGCATTATATTCTACCCCCTTAAAATTCTTTTTTCCTTGAAATTTCATTACATAGAGGATAACAAGTGAGGGTAATTTTATCTCATCAAATACTCTAGTTCCTACATAGAATCCTAAAACTTATTATTTCTTCAAAGAAATTTTAGAATATGAGTGGTCTTGTTATACTACACCATATCTCTTTAATTTAAGATTTCCACTAGTTTTTTCTCATATTAGGGATATTTTTTTAGTTTCATTGATTCCATGTTTAGAAAATATGAAGGGTCTGGATTATAATTTCTAAAAAGAGATACATGGAACACGTCATGTACATTGGATAGGTGTGGAGGTAGCACTACGAGATAGGATACAACCCTAACATGATCAATAATTTCAAAGGGCTTGATGTATCTAGGTATTGTCTTCCCTTTATTCCCAAATCTCAAAACTATATTCCATAGAGATAGTAGAAGGAAAACCTTGTTACTAACAGAAAACTCAAGATCTATTTGATGATTATATGCACAACTCTTCAATTTACATTGTAAAACTTTCACTTGTCACTGAATATTTCGAACCTTCTCTATCATTTGTTGGACAAGGTCGGGACCTATTAGATTACTCTATCTAACTAAATCCTAATATGTTGGAGTCTTTCATATCTTCCCATTCATATCCTTATATGATTCCATATGAATTCTAGATTGGAAACTATTTTTTATGAAAAAAACTATGGGGGGTGGTGATCCAAACATCCTTAGAAATCCCAAAAAAATGATCTTAATATATCATATAGAGTTTGAATTGTCCTCTTACTCTAAACCAATATCTGAGGATGATATGTGGTGCTAAATATTATATATGTATCCAAAGCTTGTAGAATAATTCTATAGAATCTTGAGTTAAACCTCATATCCCAATTAGATAAAATGGACAGTGGTACTCCAAGCAGCCTCACCAATTCTCTTATGTATATCTTTGATAGATGTTCCAGAGATGAATATTCATTGATTATAATAAAATGTGTTAAATTTTTAAGGCAACAAAGTTCTACCCAAACAGACTTATACAATTTATAAGTTTATGAGTCCAATAATGAAATCTATGTTGATTTTTTCCCTTTTTATACTAGTATGGGTAATGGTTGTAACATATGATTAGACTTTGTTTATTTGTCCTTAACTTGATGGAATACCAAGCATTGAGATACTTATTATTCAATCTATCTCTTCATATTATACCACTATATATTTTTAATAATATCTTTATACATATTTGTGCTTCTATAATGGATAGAGAATAATGAGATATGATCATTTTACAAAAGTTCCTTCTTCAATTCTAGCATTGATCCGACACCCATCTATGTTCCAAACCATATAAATCCATCTTTATCAATGTTAATCTCTAGAATATTCACTAATTTTTTCTATAGATCAGCATCATATTTTTTGGATTCATTGATATTTACATGATTATATGGCTGAAAAATTAGTTGGTAAAGATAATATTTATCTTCCCCATTATGAATTAAAGATTCATCCTCTAAAAATACATGAGTATTGGGTATTTTTATATCATTATCATAGATAAAGTAGAATAATATTTCCTGCTCAGATCATTGAACACTATATTTTTCTTCCTTGGGAGGCAATATATTGAGTTGTCAAAATATTTTATCAACTCAAACTATCTCCTTTGTCACATATTCAATTACTTTTTTGTTTATTTATATTTCATAATTTTTTGATATATATATATATGTATCTAAATCTTCTCTCTAGATATAATGTTGAAAAATATTCAACGTAAATATCATTGTTCCTAGCTCCAAATCATGATTAAGGTACTTTTCCCATGAGCACATAAATAGTGTAAACCATATTGAATTACCTTACCATTCTTTATAAGGATATACCTTAATACCTTTTCCAATAAATCACTATATATTAAAAATCATTCCTCAAAGTAGGTTAATATAAGTACACGATTAGTGAACAACCTCTTATCTAGTTCCTTATAACATTTTTTCATTCCTATATCCAAAGAAACATTACTCCCTTATCAACTTCGTTAGTGGATTTGATAGTTATGATAAATTTCTCACAAATCATCCATAATACCATTCTAACCTATGAAAACTCTGGATATTCATTATATTAGTCATTATTTTCCCTAAATCAATAACATACATCATTGATGGATCTACTAAAATGAAATTCATTTCATTACATGACCCAAGAACGACACCTTTTGTAGCTAGAATTCACAATTACTGAATTTAGCATAAAACATCTAATTTATCAATCCCATTAACAAAATTTTCAAATAATCACAATTCTATTTGTTTATCATTTAGTATACAATAATATAACATATAAATGAAACCAAAAATTGATCATGGAAGTCTGTAAAGACTATATACATTATATCCATGAAGATAGTGATGGAAATGCTATGTCCAAACAACATCACTATAACCTCATACATTCCATGACTTATATAGATTTACCTCTTAGATATATTCTTCCTTTTTACGCTTAACAGATGGTATATAGATATAAATTAAATCTTGTAGAATTATTGATCTTCTTGGATAAGATAATATATATAATAATTATGGGGTAGATGATATATGTTTTTGATCGGGATTTTATTAAGCTCGTGATTATAATGAAACAGACACATCGATCCATCCTCCTTTTTGACAAATAGGACTGGAACACCCAATAGTAAAGCACTAGGGAGTATGAAACCCTTATCAAAATATCATTACAGTTAATTTTTTTAATGCTTCTAATAAAATTGGAGCTATTATGTATGCACTCTTTTTGATAGGGATAGATCCCGGTATGAGTTTGATTAAAATCTCAACCTCAGGATTTGTGGGAAAACTATCCTATTCATCTCAAAATACATTAGTACATTCCCTTGTAATAGTATTGTTATCAATGTTTAATTCCCCCTTGATTATTTGATATAATAGTCCCGCTTTTTTGGGTACAATAACCCACATTATATTATTCTCTTCCACAAGGAGTTCATAATCATCATTTCATGGATACATGATAATAAGATGATTTTGGATATGAAATAATACTTCCTCATCCATATTTTTAATAAGTGATTTATGTTGGGAAATCCAATCCATACCAAATATTTTGTGAAATTAAACTAAAGGAAGAAGAATTATATCTACAGGAAGCATCACCCGTCAAATCTCAATTGGATAATATTTATAAATCATAGATGAAATAATTGTTCCACAAAGGGGGTTTACTGATAGTTTAATATCCATTTCTTAGAGTGCTTATTTAATATTCTTAGAAAACTTGTGTGGTATAAAATAAGATGATGAGCTGGAAATAAATAAGGTATTAGTAGCTCTATAAAATAGATCCTGTGTACCTCCCATAACATTATTATCATGATCTTTCTAAGTGGCAGTGATCATGCATTGTTTCATTATTAGATTGGTTTGGGAGGTTACTCAGTCCTATTTTGATTATTAGCTCAAGGGTTGGGGTATTGATTCACATAATGGATAAAATCCTTGAACATGAAGCATTGTAATGCAGAAAAACCATTAGTAGAGACCTTCTATTCTATGGTGTTAATCAACATCTTAGACTTGGTTTAATCATTTTGAGTTTGGTGTACTACTTTATTACACTAAAAAAACTTCCATGATCCCTTGTGACAATTATTCCAACGCTTCCCCTCATATTTATTTCTTGTATTTAATAAATATTTCTTCCCACCATGTGTCTTATCATCAATTATGACATGATACTCAATTTTCCTTTTTTTCCAAAAAAATATAGAGGTTCTAATTTCCATTAAAAACTTAAGATCACAAAAATAAGTCTATTTATATATTCTGAGGTCTCTTTTGGATAACTCTCTTTGAAGACTAAACATTAATATAGTAACAGAGTGATTGATTTTACTCTCAGTGTCAGAGATAAAACTTCAGGCATTCATCACAAGTCCAATGAAATTTTCTACGTATAAACCAATTGAATCATCCTATTTTTGATTAAATTATATGAATTACCACTCCATTATACAATTTGTCCATGGAAAATACTATAATGACAAGAAAATTTTGAAATAATATTCCCTATTTTTGAATATATAAATTCATTATCAATAAATAATGAAATAGAAAACACATATACAATTGTGGATATTATGAATAGTTATGTAGTCTTAAAATTTTAAAATACCATTACAAAAAATTACTTTAAATAATATATAAATTTTATGATGACCATTAATATTAGTATTTTAAGGGTTATGATAAAATCCATTTGATATAGAAAGAAAGAATCAATGACCTTATCAAGTAGGATCGTGCTCTATGAAGCCAATTATCAAAGATTCTCAGGGAGATTACATCCCTAGTACTTTACTTTGATAAAAAACAAGACAATATTCAACAACTAAATTGTGAGAAAATTTATTTACAAAATAATTTGAAGCTCATTGAGATAATCACCCAAACCATGTTCACCAAACCACCTCATAAGAACCTCATCATCACACACCTTACATTTAAGAAATTTATTGGTTTAATAAAGGATTATGAATCTAGATCCTAATAGTATGAATTTTTATATACCATATTAATTAAAAATTAATATATTTATCCTTTTTATTATTAATTTTTTAATTATTAAATAATTATTTTGGTAAAAAATGGACTCTAATACGATGGAACACAAATTTTATTTTTTGGGAAATGTATAGTTTCAATCAAGACACTATATTTTAATGAATTCGATATTTTTTTAAGTAAATGATATAATAATAAAATATTATTACTAAATAATATTTATTAAATATAAATTATAATATTATTTGGAAAAGTCAAAAATAAAATTTATATGGGTCAGAAAAATGTAATTGTAAAATACCAGTTATTTTTCAGTAAATAAGGATTTTTGATTTAAAAGTGTAAATTATAATATTTAGAGAATTAATTTGATAAAATAAATATCATCTTTTAAATTAGCACATCAAAAATATTCAATGATTATTTTTTCATAATTTTCTGAGACAGTTGAATTTTTAGATAAAAGAATAAGTTGAGTATAAATATATGGAATGTATTATGACATCATAATGATAGAAAAGTGATTTAATATATGAAATAAAAGGTATACATGACCAATTAAATATTTTCCACTTACAATAGCATGTTTTTGAAATAATTTTATTAATATTATAAACCCTTAATGTATCCTCCAAAACTAATAATAAATTTTATTTTTTTAAAATAAATTCTTTATAAGCATGACTCACTTCCACATCACCAAGGATATTATTTTAATGATATAAATTGTTAAATATGTAAAATTAATAAAAATACTCAAATTTGGTATAATAAATTGTCTAAAACCTTGGGAATGTTTATTGTTTTGATTACTTTATCATATAGATTCCAAAACGTATGTTTTAAAATTAATAAAGAATTATCCTGTCTTTTTCTAAATAAACTGAACCAAAATCCCATTAATTTTTAATAAAAATAATTATATCATGACATTAATCTTCCATTACCTCTCTATATCCCTTCTAAGGTTTACCCATACTTTTAATAAACTCCTTAAAGCTTTTGGAGACACCCTCTCTAGGTAAGGGATAATCTACTTCTCCTCTTTACTAATGCACCTCTTTTATATTATACTTTTTATTTTATACATTTTAATGTTTGGATATGAATTCATACATCCCTATTATTGACCTTATTATTAACACATGGTGATATAAACATTTCACTCTCATTAAGAACTCCCATAAACCATTACGCATCCCCATTATCCTGTTAGAATTATCTTACATTTGTTTATGCTAAACATTTTTATTCTGAATACACATCCTTATTTATACTCAAAAGTATTAGAATAGATGTACCCATATTTCATTTATTAAAGATTTACTTGTATATAAATTTTTTTAATTATCAGGGGATTAAAATTGCTGAAAGTAATCATTATGTAATATGTTTCATGTGGCAGAATGATTCATGTACATGATATGAAAATGATGGGTGAACTGAGATAAGACTCCAATATATTGTAGAATATTCTAGTCTCATGAGACATCGTGTATGGGATTAGAGAGTAAAAATGATCCATTATAGAAGTTTTTCAATAATTTTATTATGTATTCATGGTTATCCCTGACCTATGTTTATGATTTCATTGTTAATATTATCGCCAAAATCCCAGGTTGCCTTTATGTTATCATGTTATATCATGCATCATTATTCAAGATTATGATTATTACCCATATTATATTACCTTGATATGAATATTGGATCACATGTATTTATTTAACTTATTCTATATTGTGTTAATACCTTTACCGGACTTTATAGATAACCCCTTTCTTATGTATATCCTCAAGTTATCATATATACATTTAGAATAATGGTGGAATTTTATGAGAATGTTAAGAAATATTTCAGTAATGTCATTGTATTCCTATTTCAAGTTGTTATTATATGTACCTAAGTTTTCAGAGACACTAGGATTCATGATATTTTAGCATTGTATTACCTTTTCCATTATATAATAAATCATGAATTGAAATGTATTAAAATATGGGTTTTCATAGTTGTTATTAGAGAAATGTTTAGTAATTTTTGGGTTTATAAATAGAAAACAATAGTAAAATACTTTGGGGTAATACAAGATATATAAAAACATACCTAATTTTTCTAATGCATTGATTAAGTGGTTTATAAGAAAATACATCCATATATGGATACTACATGTGGATGTGGATCTAACACAAATGTATATATGGGTAATAACCTCAGAAAGGATGAATTGAGATAGAATCAATCATTACCAGGTGCATGAAAATGTGTATTGCTACACACCTAGTTTGACATTCAATGGGGATATGATTTTTTAAATGCATAAGCTCCTTATGAACAATTATTATCAGAATAAAAATTGACCATAATATTTTAGGTTAGGAAATAGATCATTGAAAACATAGATTGTAACCGAGAAATTCATTGGTTAAAGAATATATGTTATTTATGAGTTATCCCTTTAATGATTTGGGTTTCTCATTTATGTGTTTAATTGTTGAAAAATTCTCTTTCCTATTTCTATAAAATAAATGATTATAATAATAATCAAATAGTGAATAACAATATTATAATCCAAGGTTATACACATTACATTATATCTTTAATTTCTAGTAGAACTATTCAAACAAGACTGAAAATCATGGACGTAGAGCAATTAGTGAAAATGGAAAATGGGGAAATTATTTCATTCCAAATATATAACTCATCCCCTATAAAAACAATTTGGTCTGAATTTCCCAAAAAGCCTTATGATGATTCCTTTTGTTGAATTTGATGCAAAGAAAGGTATAGATTGGATTTCTTTATATAGAGCAAACATAAATTACTGAGAGTAGGAAATCACACTCCATATGATGAATCAACCTCTCATTATATTCAAGTTCAAGGAGAAGGATAAATATTATTTTGTACAAATTTCTTATTGTTATATATTATTACCATATGAGCAAGAATATGTAGATCAAATTACCCAGTCTAAGTAAAATATAATCCTTCAAGAAATTCACATTATAAGATAATATGATGATGTATTTCTTTAATAATTTCATGGAATTTGTCCTAGCCAAGAGGTTGAATTTTCATTCATAATTATATGTGGAGATTTACTAATATCCCAGACTCCATATAGAATATCTACTGTTGAACTTGTGGGGATACATAAGAAACTATACGGTAATTTGGGAAAAGGATTTATACACCCAAGTGCTCTACCATGGGGTGAATTGATCCTATTTTTAATGAATAATGGAGGGTTAATGCACCTAATAATTGATTAACATGAGATCAACAAGATCAAAATAAAGAAAAATAATTCTATTTAATTGATTGTTTAATTACTTTATCATATACATTGATCTAAATATTTTTCTATGGAGGATCTCCAGTCAGGATATTATCATGTAATAGTAAAGAAGGAGGATATCCCCAAGACCATGTTCCATATGTGGTACGACCACTTTGAGTTCATATTAATTATACTTGGTCTCACTAATTCTAAAAAAATAATCATGGAATTAATGAATAGAGACGTTAAATATTTCCTTGATGAATTTGTGGTAGTATTTTTAGATGATATTGTCAGCTACTCTAAAATTTAGGAGGGACATGGGGAAAATTTTAATTCTATACAGAAGACATTTAGAAAGGAAAATTTATTTATGTAGTATAATAATATGAGTTATGATTGGAGAAAGTAACTTTATTGGGATATGTTATGACAAGTGAAGGGATATATGGGGACCATTTAAAAATAGTTGCAATTAAAAGACATACTAGGCCATCCTCTGGGGTAGATATTCACAGTTTCCTTGGATTACGTTGGTTCTATCATTGATTTTGAGAAGCTTCTCATTATAGTAAAGATCCCTAATCAATATAACCTAAAAAGGATTCATGTTTTTCTAGAATAATGAATGATAAGAAATATTTAAATATCATTATAAGAGTCTAATCATTGAACATGTGTTCACATTATCTGCTAGAGTGTAAGGATTTTTGATCTACAATGATGCATCTAAAAAGGGACTCGATTGTGTACTCATGAATGATGAAAATGTGACAGCCTATTTTCTGTCCACCAATTAATGATCCCTGGGAAGACCTACCCAAATCATGATCTATAATTGGCTATAGTGATCTTCACATTAAATATTTTGAATTATTATCTTTACGGGGAGAAGTGTGAGAAATATAAGGACTATAAAATTCTCAAGTATATATTCACACAAAAGGAGATTAATATGAACCAATTAAAGTGTTTATATCTGAACAATGATTATGATTTTCAATCCTTATCATCTCGTAAATCAAAAAATGTTTCATATTTTATGAGTAAAAAGGATCCCGAAACTCTATACATGACGTAGATTGCAAGGGATCCAGTCTTGTTAGACATGAAAAGGATGGATATGAGTATAATAAAACAATGTCAATCCTACCTTGATAAAATAACCTCCCAAATATCCATTTTTTAGGATAGAGGTGGATTATAAAAAAGTTGAGTTATTACATAAAAACATTGTTTATATTACAGAGTTCAACTTTTCTGAATGTGGATTTTATTGTTTTTGTACATGAATATGTATCCCATTAAAATATTAACTAAAGAGGGAACTTATATATTATTTGAATAGCTCATCCATCTATAATTATCTAGTAAGAACTATGATTTATAGATATTTTAATAAAAACTTCTTAGGGGGGGATAACATGAAGAGAGATATTGCAGAGTTTATATCTCAATTCTGGGTATGCCAATAACTCAAGACCAAAAAACAAAAGTCAAAGCGTATGATGAAACCATTGTCCATAATAGTATGAAAATGGGAAAACATAACCACATATTTCATCATAGGAAGCCCTAGGGCACCTAAATAAAATAACGCCATCTTAGTATTAGTAAATCTCTTTAAAAAATCGTCACATTTCATTGCTATAAATGAATATTTATTTCTTGAACAACTCACCTAGATATAAATAATAGAAGTTATAAGACTACATATAGTTTCACCTTATATTGTATCTAATTGAGATCTAATGCTTACCTTGGGGTTTTAGTGAAGCCTTGAGAATGAATCAAATATAGAAATGAGTTTCAACAATGTTTACCACCCTTAAATATATGGTTAGTGTAAAAGAATTTTTTAAGCTCTAAAGGATATATTGAGATCTAATTCAATGGATTTCAAGGGATGTTGGGATCAGTACATTCCCCTAGTGGAGTTCTCATAAAACATCATTTTTCATTATAGAATTCTAATGGAACATTATGAGGTAGTGTATGAGAAGAACTATAAGAATCTTACATGTAGGGATGAAGTTTGTAAAAACCCATGTGGTTTTCAATTTGTGGATTTGTTATGATAGAAAATATTACTATGAATAATTTTGTTAAATATTTATGGTTTTGATTAAATTAATAAAAAATATATTATTTTGGAGTTGGAATATTTTTTGCATAATAAAAAATACATAATATGATTAGTGTTTTTGTTATATAAATGCATGATTATGTGGTTAGATATTGTCTAATTTATTAGGAAAATGATATTAATTATGATTAATAAATAAGAACATGTGAGTAATAAATATTTTTATTATTATAATTGGAAATTAATGAAAGGTATATCTTGAATAATAACGGTGGAAATGATATGAGGTATTTAATAGTAATAAATTTTATTATTATTATTATTATTTATGTGGGAAATAAAAGGTATATATATCAGTAATATATATATATATATCTATGTGTTTGTACAATTAAATATATATGTTTATATATATCAATGACATTAAATACACATCAAATTATGGATTTTAATTAATGAGTGGTTAAATATGAAATAAATAAGGTTAATGGAAGATACAATAAATTGTGGAAAAATAAAGTCAAATAAATGAAAATAAATAATGATGAAATTGAGGCTTAGGATATATAGGAAAAGTTTGATGTGTGGGAAGAATGCCCATTAATTGATTATATAAAGAAAAGAAATATAAATGGGAAATTGTGGCATGATGGGGTGCTCAAGGAATTCAAGAATATATGATAATCCCACACACCCCTCTCGTCTCTCCCTATATCTATTTTTAAACTTTAATCATCAATATATTTTTTGATATTGATTATATTGTTTTTTCGTAAATAGCATTGGATTCATCTTAATAAGAGGATGGAGGATATATAACTTTTTTTCAAATAAAATGAGGTATTTTGAACAAATTTTTATTAAACAGGATATGTTTATTTGTTTAATTTATCAATCAATGGTCACCAAAATAATGCACTTTCCGCGATGTCGGATTTATATCGCATGTTCATTGTATTTGAGGTAGGTGGTATAAAACTAAATCCTATAGTATTGAATTTTGATTAAGTGTGTAATTTTATAATTTTTATTTGATATTTAGAAATTGTGTTTGGGATTAAAATAATTAATTTTTTGAATTAATTAATTGAAGTAATTGGGAAATTGAAAATAATGGGATTGATTAATTAATTTTAGGATTAATTAATGGGAATGGTTGGTATTATAAATTGTGATTTATGAATAATTAGTTGTAAAATTAACAATAATGAGATATAGATTATTGAAATTGAAAAATTAATTATTAAATTAATTATTGTTATATTGAAGTTGATGAATTAGAAAAATTAATTGAAGGTTTAATTATTTAGATTGTTATGATTATTTAATTTATTTAAATTGAACAATTAGTTGAGGAATTAATTGGGGATATTGAAATAATTGAGGTAAAACATATAATTAAAGAACTAATTAGGTCTAAAGAATTGTTTAAGCAGGGATAAAATAATTAATATGAGTAATGTTATTATTTAATTGTTGAGTTAAATAATGATATTAATTAATAAATAAATTAATTAATTTGATCAATGGTATTACTATATTATTGAATTAATAATTAGATTAATTAATTGATGAATTAATTAATTTATAAATGTAAATATTTTAATTTTTGAATTAAATTACGATATTAATTAATTGATGAATTAATTAATGCGAGTAATATGACTATTTAATTGTTTAAATAAATAATGGTTTCAATATATGCATGAATTAATTAATGTAAGTAATGATATTCATAAATAATTGAATTAGGTAATGAGATTAATTAATTGATGAATTAATTATTAGAAGTAATGTGATTATATAATTGTTGAATGAAGTATTGAGATTAATTACTTTACGAATTAATTAATGTGAGAAATTTGATTATTTAGTTGCTGAATTAAATAATGTGATTAATTAATTGATAAATTAATTAATGCGAGTAATGTGACTATTTAATTGTTAAATTAAATACTAGTTCTAATTAATTGATGAATTAATTAAATTGTGTAAGGAGATTATTTAATTATCAAATTAATTAAAGGGATTAATAAATTAACGAATCAATTAATGTTAGTAATGTGATTATTTAATTGCTGAATTAAATATTGGTGTTAATTAATTAATTGATTAATAAATATGGGATATTTTATTATTTAACTGTTGAGTTAAATATCGACGTTCATTAATTGATGAATCAATTAATGTGAGAAAATTGATTATTTAATTGTTAAATTAAACAATTAGATTAATTAATGGATGAATTAATTAATGTGAGTAATGTGGTTATTTAATTTCAGAATAAAATAATGAGATTAATTAATTGATGAATTAAATACAGATAGAAATGTGATTATTTAATTTTTGATTTAAATAATGGTATTAATTATTTGATGAATTAATTAATGTGAGTAATGAGATTATTTAATTATTGAATTAAATAAATGGATTAATTAATTAGTGAATTAATTAATATGAGTAATGTGATTATTTAGTTATTGAATTAAATAATGGTGTTAATTAATTGATGAATTAACTAACATGAGAAATGCGATTATTTAATATTTGATTGAAATAACTACATTAATTAATTGTTGAATTAATTAATTTGAGTAATTTGATTATTTAATTGTTGAATTAAATAATGAGATTAATTAATTATTGAATTAATCAATGTGGGTAATGTGATTATTTAATTTCGGAATTAAACAATGGTATTAATCAATTGATTAATTAATTAATGTGAGTAATGAGATTATTTAATTGTTAAATTAAATTATGGGATCAATTAATTGATGAATTAATTAATATGATTAAGGTGATTATTTAATTGTTAAACTAAATAATGATGATTATTAATTCGTGAATTAATAAACGTGATAAATGTGATTATTTAATTTATGAATTAAATAATTAGATTAATTAATTAATGAGTTAATTAATTTGAGTAATATGATTATTTAATTATTAAATTAATTAATGAGATTAATAATTTGACGAAATAATTAATGTGGGTAATATTATTATTTAGTTGTTTAATTAAATACTTGTGTCAATTAATTGATGAGTTAATTACTGTGAGTAATGAGATTATTCTCAATCAAAAAATTTATTTGGACAAGGAGCGCTCTGAAAAGAAAACTTGTGATCGTTCCAGGGTCTAAATTTTACAAACCTATTTATAAGGGTTGTTTTTGGCATAAAAAATCTTCAGTACTTTAATGAGGCCCTCTAGAACAGACTCACTTGGAATCTTCTTTATAATAAATCTTATTCTATTACTTTTCTCAAAAATAGTTTCCTTAACAAACATAAGGAAAAAAATTTGAATTACCTCACCTCTTCTATCTGGACATCCATTAAGCAATCTTTTTCTAGTATTATGAATAATTCTGGATAGATGGTTTCTTGGGATTCCTCCATGAATTTATAGTTAAATAACTGGGAAAGCATTCCATTAACATCTCCAATCCCTTCTGATCAAACCCAAGAGAGTACCAATTATTCAAATTAGATATATGATAAATTCTCAAAATGATCATCTCCTCAAATCCATTACGCATGTAATTGAAAACAACCCTTTCTATAACACTGATGAATTTTTTATTTGGGAGCCTTCTAACAATGGTATTCTTAACTTAAAACAAATTATAATAATTATTTTTTTAATTATGAAAGTGTTTTTAGTTGGATAAAGCTTTTTGACAAACCATGGATTAAGCCTTTATGACTCACTCTATCTTGGAACCTTGCTAACAACAGAGTTCCCACAGATCGGTTCCATCAATAGTTTGTAATTCAACTCTTCTCTAAATGTTTACTCTACACATAGCACAAAGAAGAAACTAATAGTCTATTTCATTCTTATGTGACTACTTATACACTTTGGAACAATATTTTTGACAGTTTTGACAATATATAGTTGATTCTTGACTCTTTCAACTATCTACTAAAGAGATGCACAGAAATGGGAAGTTATTAAAAAATTTAAAATTGTTTCCTTGCTTCTGTGGATGAGCTTCAGCATTTGATATGTTATGATGTAAATGATAATGTTCATAAAAATTACTCATAAAATCATAATGGAGAAAGGATGCAGATCCTTATTACCGTTTGTAAAGCTGTATCAATACAAAAAGGGTTCGTTGCAACAACGCTGTCATTGACTTTGGTATTCTACGAAGTATTCATATTAATGTAATGTTTTCACAACCTCACTATAAATTTGAACTATTATAGAAATATCCTCTTCCGGGTTGGATAAAATTCAATGGGGATGGTGCCTCTAAAGAAAATCTGGGTCCTGCGGGTTATGACATTATCTTCAGGAATCACCTTTGTCAGATTCTTGTATATTTACTTGGTAACTGCAAAATTTCCTCTTATTTGGAGGCCAAAATGATGAGTATAATACAAGATATTTCTTTCACAAAACTACATGGTTAGAACAATATTTGTATTGAATGTGATTCTACTACCATTGTACAAGTGATTTGGAATGGTGTAACCCATATTGCATGGCCGATTACTACATGTTGGATGGATTTACCACACTCTCTTATTAACATAAACTATAGTATCAATCATATTTATCATGAAGAAAATATGGATTCTGATAGACATTCTTAAAAGGGAGTAAATCAATATGTTACCTGGCACGATGATCTCCCAGCCGATCTTCTCCCTCTTCATGAAAAGGATTGTAATATGTTTCCATATTCTAGACTCATGTAACCTCTTTATTTTATGATATTTGTGCTTTTCTATTTCTAAAAAAACATGATTGATGGGATTAATTAATTTATCAATTAAATAATAGACGTAATTTTATGATTGGTGTGTTTTTATTAATTAATTTTTGGATTAATTAATGTATATTGTTTTGTTTATACAATCATTAATTAAATAATTTATTGTTTAATTAATTATGGGATATTGATATTGTCAAATAAATTATTAATTGTTGAAGTAATTATGAGATGTTGGGATTGGGAATCAGGAATAATTAATCATTGAATTAATTTTGTGATATTGATTGATTGCTGGCTTAGAATTTTGAAATGGAATAATAATAAATTTGTGTGATTTATTATGGTAGAATCACCTTAGCTAATGTGGTTAATTAAAATATTAATGGTCTTAGGGTAAAATTATTAATTCAAGTGGTCTGATATACTTATGATGATAATTAAGAACCTAAATTAATTAAATGAATTTTTTTAGATATATGTTATGTTTTATAAATTGATCATTGTGTTTTATGATGATAAATTAGGTATGTTTGATACTAGACTTGTGATATTTCATTCATAGCTTATGTGTTTCTATGTGGTCGATGAAATTGATACTTGAGGGTTTGATACTATTTATCATGTTGAGTTGTCTGGATATGAATATTTTTTAATGTTGACACCTGATGGATTGGTTTATTATTTTGTACCTCCTGATGGATAAGAGAGGATTATTTGATTATGTCGGTTTCCCGACGACCAGATGCCTAGACACATGCCACCTAGGGGATAGATTCTACTTAGCGAAGGTGATTTATTTGTTAGCCTGAGGGTATTAGACCTATGTTTAAGGTATTTTCTGAGGAAATAATCCTCGATAGGATAAGCAGCTTCTGTTTTATGTGATTGATCCTAATTGAAGAGGATCAACCCCCAAACAGGGCTACCTGACAGGGCACCAAAGTATGTTTGGTTGGACTTGGGTGTTAAACCATAACCTGAGTGTCTTAGGGTTTATTTCCTATACAATGTTAATTTCTTAATTTAATACCTTGTTTATATCTATATTTCATACACTATATCTCTCAGATTAAATTTTTTAAGACACAATGGTGTCAACCTACTGATTTTTACTCACACCCTATTAGAACTTATGTTTTATAGCTGGTAATATTACATGGGTGGATGTATTGATAAAATAAAAGGAATTTGTAGTTGATTGATTGATTATTGGATGGGTTGGAGTATGGAGACGAGACCAATATGGGGTTCAGCACTAGGGTTTGGAGTTATTATTTGAGCATACATCTTATTTTAGTTTTATTACTTTAATCATTTAATTTAGATTCATTCAACATGTCATTACATTATTCTTTAATTATTTAGATTTATTCAGTTTGTAACTTTATTTTTTTGGATTTATGATTATTTATACATATTTTTATATTATTTAAACAAATATTCTATTATTTCTTCTTTAATTACAACATTTATCTGGGTTTATAGTCTTCCCACTATATTAATTATACCATCACTGCTAGTTAACAGCCTCTAGCAAATGGGGAGGTGCACTTGAGGTCACATAGCCCACTGGATCGATCACTTGAGGGGGCACTGGGTCGAGGAAATTACAAAGTGGTATCAAATGGAGGTTTCCTTTCTATTGATTTAATATTTAGGAAATGTAGAAATGATACTAGGTTGTGTAGGTACATAGTATTGATCTTGTGCATGGGAGTAACAAACCCATGTACAGGAAAAATCAGTGTTCCCAATGATGGGATTTTTTTATAGATGTGTGTTGTTACTATTGATGTTATTTCACCTTGAGTGATGCACTTGTTGTGTGATGTGAATATTATTGTTGAGATTTTCATAGATTTGGCTCGTGGCTCGGTAAGGTATGGAATTTGAGTTAGCATGCATCACTATAGGCACTGGAGACTATTTTTGACATGTATTATTTTAGTAACGCATGAGAAAACTGGTTTTTGGTAAGTTGTTGAACATGAACTATTTTTCCTTCCTTGTGAAATTTAATCACAAAGTGGTTCTTAATGTAAAATTTGGAAAATTATAAAATGATGAAAAATGTCGAAAATGGGTTTCTAATGAGAAAATTGAATTTGAGAATGATAATGCCCATTGATAATCAATACCTAGGTATAGGATGGTTAAGGGTTGTGATTGTGCCTCAGTTTTTTCCGCATGGAGTGGTTTGAGAAAATACTTATTATGAAATTTTATAATGGTAGAAAAGATGAAAGGCTTAATGAATATTAGATTTTAACTGGGAAAAATATTATTTTGACCGAGATTTGTATCATTTGAAATTTATAAAGCTCCAAATTTTATTCATAAATGGAACCAATTGTGGTGGGGAGTAGTGGTTTCATGATCTAAAATGCATCTTGGGGAAAAAACGTATTATGGTGGAGAGATTGTAAAAACCCATTTTTTTCAATTTTAAGATTTTCTTTTCAACGTAAAATTTGATCATGAAGAAATTTATTTAATATTTATGCGTTTTTAAATTAATGAAAAATATTTATTTTAGATTTTGAATATTTTATGAGTGGTAAACAATTAATAATATGAACAATATTTGTGTTATAAAAATGCACAAGTATGTGGTTAGACATTGTCTAATTATATGGAAAATGATATTAATTAAGTCGAATAAATGAGAACATGTGTTTAATAAATAGTTTTATTATCATTGTTTAGAAATTAATGAAAGATGTTGCCTGAATAATAATGGTGGAAATGATATAAGATATTTAATAATAATAAAAACATTTATTATTATTATTGTTTTCTATATGTTAAATAAAGGGTATATATATGTTGGTTTTATATAAACATATATTTCGATGTATTTATAGTTCAATATACATATATGGGTGAGACTAAATAAAGATTTATTAAGAGATTTGATTTAATTAGTGGTTAAATATGAAATAAATATGATTGATGGAAGACATATTAAATCATGGAAAAATAAAGTTAAATAAATGAAAATAGATAATGATGAATGAATTGAGGCTCAAGGTATGCTAGTGTGGTATGGAGTAATGGTGGAATGATCATTAATTTATTATTTAAAGAAATTCAATATATAAGGGATATTGTGGCATGAAAGGGTGCTTAAAGAATTCAAGCATAGAGGAGAATTCCACATGCCCCTCTTGCATATCCTTCCCTCTCTTTTCAAAGTTTAATCATCAATATCTTTTCCAATATTGATTAGATTGACACGTCATTAATGGTGTTGGATTCATCTTAATATGTAAATGGTGGGTATCAAATTTTTATTTCAGGTAAAATGAGATATTTTGAGTATATTATTATTAAACGAGATATGCTTATTTTTTTTAATTTCCCCTTTGATATTCTCCAGAATAACACATTATCGACAATGCAGGATTCATATAGCGTGTTCATAATATTTGAGGTAGGTAGTCGAAAACTAAATCTCATAGTCTAGAATTTTGTTTTAGTGTATGTAATTGTATAATTAATATTTGATGTTTATCAATTGAGTTCTTGATTAAATTAATAAATTTAGTGAATTAATTCATTGATGTAATTATGATATTGAGAAAATTGAGATTATTGAACGAGATTAATTAATTGTATAATTAATTAATGAAGAATTGTTGTGATTATGAAATTATGATTTTTGAATAATTAGTTATAAAATTAATTACGACATGATATAGGTTTTTGAAATTGAATAGTTAATTGTAGAATTAATTATAATTATATTGAAGTTGATGGACTGGGAAAATCAATTGAAGATTTAATTATTATAGTTATCTGTGATTATTAAGTTGATTTCCATTGAATAATAAGTTGAGGAATTAATCGGGGATATTGAATTGAATGAGGTGGAACATTTAATTGATTGATTATTTGGTGTTATTGAATAGTTTAAGTTGGAATAAATTAATTTATGAGAGTAATGTGATTATTTAATTATTGAATTAAATAATAGTATTAATTAATTGATGACTTAATTAATATGATTAAAGAGATTATTAAATTATTTTATTATATAATGAGATTAATTAAATGACAGATTAATTAATATGAGCAATGTGATTTTTTAATTATTGAATTAAATAATGTGATTAATGAATTGATGAATTAATTAATGCATGTAATGTGATTATTTAATTATTGAATAAAATAATGATATTAATTAATTTGTGAATTAATTAATGTGATCAATGAGATTATTAAATTATTGAATAAAATAATAAGATTAATTAATTAGCGAATTAATTATAATGATTAATGTTATTATTTAATTATTTAATTAAATACTGAGAATAATTAATCAATTAATTAATGTGAGCAATGTGATTATTTAATTGTTGAATTAAATATTAAGATTAATTAATTAATGAAATAATTAATGTGAGTAATGTGATTACACAATTATTGGATTAAATAATGATATTAATTGGTTATTGAATTAAATAATTAGATTAATTAATTTAAAAATAAATTAATGTGTGTAATGGGATTATTTAATTTTGTAATTAAATAAAGATATTAAAAAATTGATAAATTAATTAATAGGGGTAATGGGGTTATTTAATTTATAAATTAAATAATGGTATTAATTAATTGTTGAATTAATTAATGCAAGTAATATGAATATATAATTATTGAACTACGTAATGGAATTAATTAATTGATGAATTAATTAATGTGAGTAACATGATTATTTTGTTATTGAATTAAATAATGGTGTTAATTAATTGATGAATTGATTAATGTGAGAAATGTAGTTATTTAATTGTTGAATTAAAAAATAGTATTAATAAATTGATGAATTAATTAATATGAGAAATGTGATTATTGAATTTTTTAATTAAATAATTAGATTAATTTAATAGAGAATTAATTAATGCTAGTAATGTGGTTATTTAATTACTGAATTAAATAATCAGGTTAATTAATTGATGAATTAATTAATGTTTATAACGTGGTTATTTAGATATTGAATTAAATAATAGTATTGATTAATTGATTAATTGATTAATGTGAGTATTGCTAATTTTTAATTATTGAAATAAATAAGGATATTAATTAATTGATGAATTAATTAATGTGAGTTATATGATTATTTAAATATTTAATTAGATAATGATGTTAATTGATTAATGAGTTAATTAATATGGGAAATGAGATTATTTAATTTTAAGATTAGAAGATTACTTAACTCACTAATTAATTAATATAAATAATGTTATTATTTAATAATTGAATTAAATAATAAGATTAATTAATTTATGAATTAATTAATATGGGTAATTTGACTATTTAATTATTGGATTAAATAAAGGGATTAATTAATTGATGAATTAATTAATATGAGTAATGAGATTATTTAATTATTGATTTAAGTAATTAAATTAATTAATCAATGAATTAATTAGTGGGAGTTATGTGATTATATAATTGTTAAATTAAATTAAAGGGTTGATGGGATTAATTAATTGATTAATTAATTAATGGATGCAATGTTATGACGTGTGAGTTTGGATTAATTAATTATTGAATTAATTAATGTAGATTGTTGTGTTTATAAAGTCATTGATTGAATGATTAATTTTTGAATTAATTATGGGTTACTGATATTGAAAATTGAATAATTCATTGTTAAATTAAATTCGTGAGTTTGGGATTGTGAATTGGGAATAATTAGTCATTCAATTAATTATGTAAAATTGATTGATTACTTGATTAGACATTTGAATTAGAAAAATAATATTTTTTTTGTGATTTATTATGGTAGAATCACCATCTATGAGTAGTAAATTAATATATTAATGACCTTAATGTTAAACAATTAATTAAATTGGTTTGATATAACTATAATGATAATAAGAAACCTGGATTAATTAAATGAAATGGTTAGACATTTGGTAATTTTTATAAATTAATCCTTATGTCTTATGATAATCAATATGGTATGTTTGATATTATCCTTGTGACTTCTCTTTCTTAGATTATTATATTATGTGATATTAATGTGATTAATACCTGAGGGTTTGATAATGTTTATCATGTTGAGTTATTTGGACATAACTCTTGTTTGATGTTGACACCCGAGGGCTTGGTTCATGTTTTCGTACCGCCTGAGGACTAAGGGCACTAGCACCCGATGCATGAATGTAGATTATATGATTATACCAGATGCCTGAGGTCTAGATGCACAGTCACATTGTGCACAAGGGAAAAATTCTACTTATTCTCAAGGGTGATATTTTGGTTAGCCTGAGTGTTTATGCTACATGTTTAAGGTATTTTCATGAGTGATTCATCCTCGATAGAGGAATCATCCATAGTTTCCGTTCATACAACATATTGTAGGAGGATCTACCCTCATACAAGGATACCTGGAATGGCACTAATGATGGTTTGGTTGGTCTGAGGTGTTAACCCAGAACCAAAGTTCCATCAAGTTTATTTCTTATATAGTATTAATTTATTAAGTGAATACATTCTGTATCTCCATATTTCATAAAATATAACACATAGATTAGATTTTTTATAGGCGGGGGTTTCGACCTATTGAGATTTAATCACACCCAATTCGGGCCATTGTTTGGTACCCGAGAAGATTACATAGATGCTGGTTTGGAAAAGAGAAAGGGACCTTGGAGTTCATTTTTTTTTGGATGGGTGAGAGTTTAGAGATGGGAGCGAATTGGAGTTCAGGACCGGGGTTTGGAGTTTTTATTTGAGTTTTCTTATTCATTTAATTGTATGAATTTTATCATTTCAATTAGATATATTCAGCTATCCATTTAATTATTCTACTATTATTTAGATTTATTTAGTTGGTACCAATCTTAGTTTCATATGTGTAATTATTTATTCATATTATTTCTATTATTTTCACTACTCTATTATTATTTATGCTTTCATTGGAACTCTTACAAGAGGTTGTAATCACCCCACTATATTCATTATACCCTCGCTACTAGTCGGTATCCTCTGGTGAATGGGGAGGCATTTTTGGTATCACATAGCCAACTAGCCTAGTCACTTGATGGAGCCCTAGGCTGAGGATGTTAAAAAGTGGTATCATAGAGAGGTTTTTTTCTATTGCTTCTCTATTTGGGAATGATAGGAAGGAGGATAATACATGTAAAGACATGGTAATGAGCTTGTTTATGGGATTAGATAACCCATGTACATGGGAAAATATGAGCTCCCCAGGGTGGGATTTCTTTTATTGATGTGTGGTGTTATAGTTTATGTTATTTCACCTTGATTAATACACTTATTGTGTCATATGATTATTGTTGTTGATATTTTCAAATATATCTCTCATGGCCAAGTATGGTATGAGAGTTCATTAAGCAAACATCATTCTAGTAACTCAAGACTATTTTTCACATGCATCATATTAGTCATGCATGGAAAAATAGGTTTTTGGTATGTTGTTGAACTTGTACTGTTTTTCCTTTCTTGTGAAATTTAAAATTAAAATGGTGCCTACTATAAAATTTGGAAAATTATAAAATGATTCCAAAATGATAAAAATGGTTGTCTAACAAGAGACATAAATTTGAGAATGATAATACCCATTGATAATCAAGAACTAGGTGTAAGATGATCAATGGTGGTAATAGTGCCTCATTTTTGACCACGTGGGGAGGTTTGGCTAAAGAATTGTTATAGCCTTTTTGGATGGTAGTAAAAAAAATGAATGCCTTTAATGAATGTTATATTATAATTGGGATAAAACTTTATTTTGACTGAGATTTAAATCGTTTGAAATTTATATATCTCAAAATTTTATTAATATTTCGAAACACTAGTGTTGGGGAGTATTGGTTCAATGATCTAAAACTCTTCTCAAGGATAAGAAGTATTATGTTGAGGAGATTATAAAAACCCATGTTTTTTTCAAATATCATATTTTCTTTATGATGGAAAATTTGATCATGATGAAATGAATTAAATATTTATGGTTTTATTAAATTCATGAAAAAAAATTATTTCGGAGTTTAAATATTTTATTGGGGGTAAAACATTAATAATATGATTAGTATTTGTGTTATATAAATTCATGAGTATGTAGTCAGATATTGTATAATTATTATAGAAAACGATATTAATTGTGTTAAGTACATGAGAACATGTGAGTAAAAAAATTGTTTTCTTACTATTGTTAGGAATTAATGAATAATATTTCTTGAATAATAATGGTTGAAATGTTATGAGATATTTAATAATAAATTTTTTTATTATTATTTATATGGGAAATTAACATTATATATATATATTGGATATATATATATATATATTGGTGTGTGTGTGTATGATTCACTATATATATATTGGGGACATGAAATACATATTTATTGATGTATTTTAATCAATGAGTGGTTAAATATAAAATAAATTAGTTGGATGGAAGATATAATAAATGGTGGAAAATTACTGTTAAATAATTGAAAATTGATAATGATTAAAGAACCGAGGCTCGAGATATGTGGGTGAGGATAGAAGTAAGTGAGGAATGCTCATTAATTTATTATTTAAACAAAATAAATATATATAAGAAATCATGGAAGGAATGGGTGCTCAAAGAATTCAAGCATAGAGGATAATCCAAAACGCCCCTCTCTCCTCTCCCTATTTATCATTTCAAACTTTATTCATTAATATCTTTTCTGATATTGATCAGATTGACACACTATCATTGGAGGTAGATTCATGTTGATAATTGGATGGTGGATATTAATTTTTTTCATATAATATGAGGAATTTTGAGAATATTTTTATAAAACATGATGTCCTTATTTATTCCATTTCTTCTTTGATAGTCGTCAGAATAACACATTGTCAGCGATGTCGGATTCATATCTTGTATTCATCGTATTGGAGGTAAATTGTCTAAAACTAAATCCAATAGTCCTGAATTATCATTAAGATTATGCAATTGAAGAATTTTTGTTTGATGTTTTTCAGTTGAGTACTTAATTAAATTAATTAATTTTCTAAATTAATTAATCGAATAAATTACGAAATTGAGAATATTGAGATTTTTGAAACAGATAAATTTATTATAGAATTAATTAATGGAAATGGTTGGGATTATAAAATTTTAATTTTTGAATAATTAGTTGTAAAATTGATTACGATGAGATATATATTTTTGAAATTGAATAATTAGTCATGTAATTAATTATTGTTATATTGAAGTTGATGAATTGGGATAATAAATTGAAGATTTTAATATTGTACTGAGAAGGTTTAGGTACTGAGTGAACTCAATCCAAAAAATTTATTAATTAGAAGAAAATGCAATCACAAACTAGCAAACACGCGCCACATAAAGCACCACCATGTCATGAATGTGGAAAATGACACCACCCAAATGTATTGGCCCAAAGTCCCTCAAAAAACCTTTAATGATGACTAGAGGCCCAAAACCTACAGAAAACAGTACATAGGAATGGTCCAAGGGAAGGATTTGTCAACAGATGCCCATGCCATATTCCCTTCAAGTGAACACCTACAAACTGAAACATATCTACATTCCAGGGATAGATAATACATTCAGCTTGAGATTCCATGTAAAGTCCCTAAAATTTCATGAATTGTTTTTAATTATATGGGAATTTTACAAGTCCAATAAATTTGACGGCACATGATTCTGAGGCCCGGTGTGCCTGGAATTAATTTCTGAACATTTTTCCAAGTACATTTTGTAAACGTATGAGTTAGTTTTTGTAACTTTTAAACCGATGCTTAGAATTGAAATCTGAGGGCACCGTTGAACTAGCAAAACTGGTATTCGCTTAAGGAGACCACTACCTCGACCATAGTGGGTTGAGTTTGAAAGATAGTTTTTCACTTTTTCGTGGAAAAATAAAAATAAAATTATTTAACATTTTATTTTTATTCATGAAACCCTTCTTCATGGGTTATGAAGGTGGGGACCACCCAAACTAAAACCCCCCATTTAGAATTTAAATGGTGGGGACCACCCAAACTAAAAACTTCCTCTTTAATGTGGATAAGTCTCTTGAACTTTGTCCACCTTAATTGTGAAACCCACCTTTAATTAATGATGCCAATTAATTATTCCACAAAAAAATAAATTGATATACTTAATTTAATATTGTGTTTTCTCTACACTGGTTTTTTTGGGAGAAACCACTGGTAAAGGAGAAGGGGAGAGATTTTGGGAGGATTGTGCTTCTCCAAGAAAGAACACCTCCCAACGAAGATCTTGTTCAATGGAGAACATGTCATCTTCTCCAACAAAGAACGTGTCATCCTCCAGTGTGGGAAGTCTTTGACAACGACAAACCAACATCATCCCTTTTCTCCTCACCGACGACTATGAACCTTCAATGTTGGGTTGTGGTTTTAAATACCCCCTTACCCGTTCTTGACGTTCTTCATGATTCAAAAGTTGTGAACCGCATGCTACCGCACTAACGCGGAGGGTGAGGACCAAATGAACATGGACCAACCTCTCCATAATGCCTTGTGGTTTTTGATGAATTCTTTGCGATGGAGGTAGACAGAAACCGAAGGTCGGCCCCACGATGGGATGGCGGCGGGCGTCCGCACCGCCTGACAAGCGTCCATGCTGCTCGGCGAGCATACACACCGCCCGATGAGAAAGGGTCCCAGTTTGAGTCATGATGGCGAATGGGAAGGCGGACGACATTTGGCCAGCTACGGAGAGGTGGGGCATGATGCGGTGCAATCAAAGCAAGGGGTCATGGCCAACCCACCCCACTGCGGCCGCCCCACCGCACCGCGACGCCCCACCACTTAGCAGCTCCTAGCCACACCGCGACGCCCCGCCGCACCTAGGCCGCCCCGCTGCACCACAGTGGCCCTTCCACATGCAGCACTGGGCCGCCTAGGATGGGCTTCCCGGTGTGGGATGGAGCGCCCATCAAGGGTCAGTTCGGTCTGACCAGGTCGGACCGGACCCGAACCATTTTCGACCCATTTTCGCTCTTTTAGCAATAACTTGGGCACCGAGCATCCGTTTGACGAACTGTCTGCAGTGCCAGAAACGATGTAGTGACACATTCCTTTTGGTATACCCCACTTGATATTTGGATAAATTTGGGGTATGGTCGGGTTGGATCAAGCACAAGTCCAACCGGACTGTTGGGACTAAAAAGATAATAACTTGCAGACCGGGCATCCGATTGAGGGATCATCTATTGGGTTGAGAGCCCTATGATATGGAAGTCCTTTAGGATATTTCTTCATGGGAATTAATTTAAGTTGGAGTATCAACCAATGTCATGATAAGCATACCCTCTCGGAGACAAGTGAGCTTAGTATGGGAACCCGGTAGATGGATGTGATGATGTACTAGGATCATATGTGGGTATGAAGAGGTACTAAAGATGTAATAGGATACTGTGTGGGTTAGAAGACATACTGACGATGTACTAGGATCTTGTGTGGGTCTGAAAACGTACTGACTAGGTACTAGGATCCTATGTGGGTCTGACAACTTACTAACTATGTACTAGGATCCTGTGTAGGTCTAACGACATAATGATGATGTACTAGGATCTTGTGTGGGTTTGAAAACATACCGATGATATACCAGGATCCTGTGTGAGTCTGACGAGGTACTGTCGATGTACTAGGATCCTGTGTGGCTCTGACGACGTACTGATGATGTACTAGGATCCTGTGTGGGTCTCACAACGTACTAAAAAGGTACTAGGATTTTGTGTGGGTCTGACAATGAACTACGATCCTCTATGGGTCTGATGAAAATTTAAGATCCTTCGTGGGTCTGCCTCTTAATAGAGTAAGATGATTCAGTAGTTACATCAAATCATCTCTACTACTATACCTAAAATATACTTGGTGTGAGCTGAGTTCATACCTGTGTGGTACTTTCTTTCGTGGTAATACCTTGGTGGTATTGTTCTGTGTGGTGTACCTATGTGGTACTTACCTTTGTGGAATTTTTTCCTATGTGGAACAGTTGAGCTTTGTGATTTTGGGTTGGACTATGTGTTTCCTCATGATTGAGATGGGTATACTTGATAACTTAGGTATATGTATGAGCATATACCTAAGTAGTGTTGTCAGTTGATCTCATGATTTGTGGTTAATCATTTGTGAATGTTGTGAGAAAAATAGGGTCTCCGGGTCCCTACTGACTATCATTATACTCACCCCTTTCACGGGATATGCCCGCAACTTGTTTTGTTTAGTGAAGACGACAGACAACGCTGATTGAGGCTGAGGATACCAGGACTGGTTGGTTCCCGGAGTTGGACCATATGGCGTGTTAGAACGCAAGAGGAGATGGGAAGACGTGGAGTACTGAGGTGGCGATCTGTACCTACCCTTCAGGTAGGAACCTCAGAGGATGACCTAGTATCTATGCTTCTCATACTTCATTTGTATTACATTTCATTTGTACTTGTGCCTTTTCTGTTGGGCTTATTTTCCGATCCTTCTTACTTTCAACACTCTTTTTTCTATACAGTTTACTTGTGTTTGTATATTGTTGTGTGATTGGTTGGATGTGTTTACATGATATAAAGGTAATTACTTCCTAGTTTTAGGGGATATGCCTTTCAGTGCTAGTATCCAGCCACTAGCCTATGAAAGACGGGCTTGGGGTAGTCATGACACGAGCACCGGGGGATGGGTCGTGACAAATTTGTATCAGAGGAGTCAGTTCAACTGTAGAACATATGACTCTAATCATTATTTTAACCACAATAGTGTTAAGTGTAGTGAGTGTGGTTATCATTTTAGGGAACCCAATGTTGGTGTGATGGCTGATGTATCCATACACCCAGACCATAATTTCGGATTTCTAACTCAGTGCACGAAAACAATGTTTGAGTGTCTGTTTTCAAGGGTTTTTTTGATCTCTTTGAGTCAGCTGACCAAGTATAACTTATTGATAGTGGCGCACCTGTTTCTTTTCCATATGCCTCCATGTAGACATCCATCTAGGGTTCCAGATATAGTATGCACTGATTGCCTACCGAGAGACGAGGCCGCAGTGTAGGGCCCTCTTCTAGTAGAGACACCAACGAAGGCGCTAGCGGTACCATTACCCGTTGGGCCATCGATGCCACCAGCTCTATCAGCAGAGGGTGAACACCGCTTGACCACATAGCACGAGTTCCATCACCAAAGGCCACACGGTTTTAGGGGAGAGACTGACCCATAAGAAGTTGGGGATTGGTTGGAGGCCATGGTGAGAGTCTTTCGACTTGTAGAGACACCAGCTGATCTCATGGTGATCCTTACCAGCAGTATTCTAAAAGCAGTAATAGGAAGATGGAGGAGCTTGATGCTATAGGTTCATGACGAGGTGACTCTGTACTGGGAAGACCTTGAGAGCTTGTTTCGGGAAGAGTTTGTCCCATCGAATCATCGTGCAGTGCATATACAAGAGCTACTTCATCTACAGCAGGGCAGTATAATTATGGTCATTACTTAGCAAGGTTCACCGAACTCTCAAAATACTCCATTGATATGGTGTGATACCCATTCTTCAAGGCCTGAATCTTTGATAAGGGACTCGGGCGGGAGATCAGGGCTTCGATGATTACTCTCAGCATCCCGACACAGACGGGGGTGCTAGAGCGAGCACTCTTAGTGGAGAATTTTATTACTGAGCAGTCACCAGCAGCAAGACCCACCACCAGATGTCACATAGAGGAGTCTTCTATAGTTTCCATCAGACAGATCTCACAGTGGTCCAAGAGGAATATTCCAACAACTGGACGAGTGCATGACTCTGGATCGATTGTGTGGGGTACCGGAGATAGAGCCAGTCATGTGAGGAATAGTAATTGTTTCACATGTGGTGGGCAGGGTCACATGTCTCGTGACTGTCCAAAACTCCGTATGGATGATCAGAAAATGGTCAAAAGACCACCCAGGCAGAGACAGAGGTTTGACCGAGGTGGTCCACAGGGGGCAGGCAAATGTGGTAGAGGAGCTGGTTGTGCAGTTGGCGGTGGGTGACGATTTGAGATGTTACCGCCACCACCACTTGGTGGTCCACCCCGACCCCATGGATCAGGTGGAATTGAGTGAGCTTAGCTTCAGGCAATAGAGACCCTCGACCATGGCACTCTGGAGATGATACGAGGTATGATCTATGTCTACTTTACCTTAGTTTTAATACTTATAGACATAGGTTCCAGTCGTTCTTTTATTTACACTACCCTCATTCAGAGCCCAGAGATTCTGATGGAGTCGTTGTCTCAATCCTTACGAATAGACACTCATATGGGAGAGGATTCGATGATTACCCACTGGTGCAAGTAGTGTGAGATTACTCTATGAGGTGAGAGCTTCGGCTGGGATATCCTAGTTGTGGCGTCGAGGCCTTACGACTTCATCTTGGGTATGGACTAGTTATCTATATTCCATGTTTAGATTTAATGTATTAGGTGTAAAGTGTGGTGTGTCTGCATGGATGGGACCAGGTTTACCTTCACCGGCAAAAAGGGAGCCTTTGCAGCACATGATGGACTTACCCGGAGAAGAGTGCAGCCGATCAATCATTAGTTGGCTAGCCTTACCCTCAAATCGGTTGATGTGGAGAGTCCAAGTTATCCATTAGTGGTGGAACAGTATGCGTATGTCTTCCCTAATGATGTTCTAGGTCAACCTTCTTGTAGAGAGGTGGAATTACGAACTGACTTGTACCCCGGGACGACACTGATATCTACACTAGCGTATTGGATGACTCTCATGGAGCTTCATGAGCTATAGGTATAGCTAGAGTACATACAGGGAAAGGGGTTCATCCAACACTATGTTACTCCTTGGGATTCCCCGATTTTGTTCGCCAAGATGGCAGATGGGAGCTTGAGACTTTGTGTTGACTATAGGCACCTGAACCAGGTGATCATGAAGACAAATTACCCACTCCCAAAGATTGATGATTTCTTTGATCAGCTGAAGGGAGCATGGTGGTTCTCAAAGATAGGCATTAGATCAGTCTATCACCAGCTCAGAGTGCGAGATGAGGATGTGTAGAAGATGACTTTCAGATGTCAGTACAACCACTACGAGTTCTTGGTTATACTATTTGGCATGAACAACACACCAGTAGTGTTCATGGACCTCATGAACAGAATCTTCCAGCCATATATTGATTTCTTTTTGGTGGTCTTCATCACTGACATCCTGATTTACTAGGCTACTGAGGAGGAGCATTCATATCACTTTCCGGTAGTTTTGGACACACTCTGAGAGTACCAGCTTTATGGTAAGTTCTCAAAGTGCTAGTTCTGGATCTGAGAGTTTTAATTTTTGGGACATGTCATCTCGGAGGCTGGAGTTGCGGTGGATCCAGCGAATATTGAGGTGGTACTTTCTTGGGAGCCACCCTAGATTGTGAAGGAGGTATGAAGTTTCCTATGTTTGGCTGGATACTACCAGAGATTTGTTCCAGATTTACCCAGAGTTGTATCACCTTTATTACCATTGGTGATGGAGGGGCAACCCTTCATGTGGTCAGAGAGATTCCAGTGGAGTTTTCAGGAGCTGAGGCAAAGGCTGACTAGTTCCCCCATGTTGAGGCTTCCAGAGGAGGGCATTAGGTACGTAGTCTATTGAGATGCATCAGGGACTGGGCTCAGATGTTTCCTGATACAAGAGCGAACAGTGATCACATATAGTTCTCCAAATCTGAGAAAACATGAGAAAAACTATGATACCCATGACCTGGAGTTAGCTGTAGTGGTCTCCGCCTTGATTATGTGGAGAAATGACATGTTAAGTGAGCGTTTCATAGTCTACTCAGATCACAGGAGTATCAGGTATATCTTCTCTAAGAAGGACATGAACCTGAGATTGAGGCATTGTCTTGAGGTCCTCCAGGGCTATGACTTTGAGATAATATATACTCCTGAGAAGGGGAATGTTGTAGTAGATACACTCAGCCAGAGATCTGGTATACAACTGCTAGGTGAGGTGACAGAGCAGCTGGCCGCTTTGTAGAAATCCTTTGTGGATTGATATGGAGCATATTTTCTTTAGTATCCTACAGTCACTCCCCCACTTCTTCAGCGAGTCAGGGAGGCGCTGCATGGGGACACTGATTGCGAGGCTCGACGTGGTTAGATATCCATAGGATAGGCACCTAATGGATTTTTTGATGGTGGGGAGCACATCATCCTTTTTAGAGGATGTACCATCGTCCCAATGTCACTTCAGGAGGAAGTGTTGGGGGAGTTCACCAAATCCCCTCTAGCGGTACATCAAGAAGTAGCGAAGATGTACCCGGATCTCCAACGACAGTACTAGTGGTCGGGAATGAGGAAAATAGTAGCATAGTTTGTCTCTCGGTACCTCACATGTCAGCAAGTGAAGGAAGAGCATCATGTACCATCATGGTTAGTTCAATATTTAGAGGTCCCAAAGTGGATGTGTGATGGGATATCCATGGACTTCATGACATTAATTCCACGTACCTCTATATGTCCTGATTCTATTTAGGTGATCTTCTACCGACTCTCCATGTCGGCCCACTTCCTACCAATTAGACAGAAGGGTTCAGTAGAGATCCTGGGACGCCACTATGTTCAGGAGATTATGAAGCTACATGGAGTACCCTTGATGATTGTCTTCTATTGTGATACACGTTTTTCTTCCCGGTTATGGAAGGGGTTGCAGGAGGCTTTCAGGATATTGCTTCATTTGAGCACCACCTTCCATCCTCAGACGGATGGCCAGACTGAGCGAACCATTCAGACTCTCGAGGATATGGTGCGTGCTAGCGTCCATGACTTCAGTTGCAGCTGGGAGGATCTATTTCCCTTGCTATAGTTTCAATACAACAACAACTTTCAATCAACCATTAGGATGGAACCATTCGAGGCATTGTATGACTGACCTTGCAGATCACCTATGTGCTGGACTGACCCGGGGGAGTCAGCACTAATGGGACCAGATATAGTATGGGCTACCACAGAGAAGGAGAATATTATCCAAGAGAGGAATAAGACTACAGAAAGCAGGCATAAGTCTTATGTCAATAGGAGACGGAGACCTCTGTAGTTCGAGGTTGGTGACCACATCTTTTTACGGGTCTCACCCCGATGAGGATTGCAGAGATTTATCCAGGGTGGATAGTTATCTTTGAGGTTCATTGGACCTTTTTAGGTCATTATCAGAGTTGTTTAGGTGTCTTACCACATAGCTCATCAACCTCAATTTCAATAGTTTCACGACATCTTCCACGTATCCCACCTGGGGAGATACGTGCATGATCCTACCAACATCATTGACCACGGAGCGATGGACGTCGACGATGGGGGGGGGGGGATTTATAGTGGTTCCAGTAGAGATTGAGGATAGACAAGAGCAGGCCCTTCATGGGAAGTCGATACCTTGGTTTCTCATTCACTGGTAATAAGGGAACCTCCAAGAGAGCACATGGAAGCGAGAGGCTCAAGTTCATGCTCATTACCCGCACATGTTTTCCTAGATTTGTGATGTGGCTTTCGGGGACACAGAGACCTAATGTGGGGAGAATGTAAAGACCCGTAACTTTCATGTAAATTTTATTTAATTATATGGAAATATTATGAGTCTGCAAAACTTGACGGTGCATGATTCCAAGGCCCAATGTGCCCGAAATGAATTCCTGAACTTTTTTCAAGTACGTTTAGTAAACGTATGAGTGGGTTTTTGGAACTTATAAACCGGTGCTCAGAATTGAAATTTGAGGGCACTGTTGATCTCGTCGCACCAGTATTCACTTAAGGATACCATTACCTCGATCGTAGTGGGTCGAGGGTGAAAGATAGATTTTCAATTTTTTCATGGAAAAATAAAAATAAAATTATTTAAAATTTTATATTTATTCATGAAACCCCTCTACATGGGTTATGGAGGTGGGGACCACCCAAACTAAAAACTTCGTCTTTAACGTTGATAAATCTCTTGAACTTCCTCGACCTTATGTGTGCCACACACCATTAATTAATGATTCCAATTAATTATTCCAACAAAATTAAATTGATAGACTTAATTTAATTTGGCGTTAGCTCCAAAGTTGTTTTTATTGGGAGAAACTATTGGAAAAGGAGAAGGGGAGAGATTTTGGGAGTATTAGTCTTCTCTAATAAAGAACACCTCCCAACGAAGATCTTCTTCAACGGAGAATGAGTCATCTTCTCCAATAAAGAATGTGTCATCCTGAAAAGTGGGATGTCATTGACAATAAGGAACTAACATCCGCCCTCCTGTCCTCACAGACTTCTACAATCCTTTGAGTTAGGGTTGTTGTTTTAAATACCTCCCTTACCCATTCTTTATGTTCTTCGTGATTCAAAAGTTGTGAATTGCTTGCAACCACTCTAACATGGAGGGTGCGGGCCAAATGAACATGGATAGACATCTCCACAGTCCCTTGGGGTTTTTGATGAATTGTTTGTGACAGTGGTAGTTGTCAAGCAGAGTCCAGCCGCACGACAGGATGGTGGCGCACGTCCGCACCGCCTGATGATCAAGGGTTGCGGCTTGAGTCACAGTGACGAAGGTGAAGACGGCTGTTGTTCGGTCGACCGTAGAGAGGCCGTGCATGACGTGCATTCATTAGAGCAACCCCGTCACACCACTGCTGCCCCACCGCATCGCAGCCACCCCGCCGCACGCCGCACCGAGCTGCCCAGTGTAGGCTACACCCGGCGGGTCGGGCAGGGTTAGGCCGGGTCGGTCCGACCGGGTCGGACTGGACCTGGACCAATTTCAACCCATTTCCACTCTTTTGGCCATAACATGGGAACCATGCATCCATTTGACGAACCATCTACGGTGCCTAAAACCTTAGAGCGAGACTGTCCTTTTGCGATACCCCAATTGAGATTTCGATAATGTTGGGCCACATTCGGGTTGGATCGACCACAAATCCAACTCGGCCCTCGGGATTAAAAAGATAATAACAAAAATATCGTGCCTCTGATTGACACACTGTCTATTGAGTTGAGACCCCTATGATGTGTCAGTCATTTGGGATACTTATTCATTGTACTTCGTTACAGTTAGAGTATCGACTAGTGGCTTGAGGAGCGGACTCTCCCCGAGACAAGCGAGCTTAGTGCGGGAACCATGTAGATGGCTGTGACGTTGTACTAGGATCCTGTGTGGGTATGATGAAGTAATGACGATGTACTAGGATCTTGTGTGTGTCTAACGACGTACTGACGATATACTAGGATCCTGTGTGTGTGTCTGACGTTGTATTAATGATGTACTTGGAACCTATGTGGGTCTGACGACGTATTGATGATGTACTAGGATCCTGTATGGGAATGATGATGTACTGGCGATGTACTAGGTTCCTTTATGGGTCTAACGACGTACTGATGACGTACTAAGATCTTGTGTGGGTCTGACAATTTAATGAAGAAGTACTAGGATCATGTGGGGGTATGATGACGTACTGATGATGTTCTAGGATCCTTTGTGGGTTTGACGACGTACTGACGCGGTACTAGGATCCTGTGTGGGTCTGACGATGCACTACAATCCTCTGTGGGGCTGATGATAAATTAGGATCCTTCGTGGGTCTTCCTCTTAACATAGTAAGATGATTCAGTAGTTATATCTAATCATCCCTACTACTATACCTGAGATATACCTGGTGTAAGATGAGTTTTTACTTGTGTGATACTTTCCTTCTTGGTAATACCTTGGTGGTATTCTTCTATGTGGTGTACCTATGTGGTACTTAACTTTGTGTTATTCCTTCCTTAGTGGAACAGTTGAGCTTTTGAGATTTTGGGTTAGACCTTGTGTTTCCTCATGATTGAGATGGGTATACTTGATAACTTAGGTATATGTATGGTCATATACCTAAGTAGGGTTTGTAGTTGATCTCATGCTTTCTGGTTTATCCTTTTTGGATTTTGTGAGACCGTGAGGGTCTTGGGGTACTTACTGAGTATCGTTATACCTACTCCTATACGAGATATTCCCATACCTTATTGTGTTTGGTGCAGACGACAAACAACACTAATCGAGGCTGAGGATACTAGAACCGTTCGGTGCCCGGAGGTGGACCATACGACAAGTCGGTACTTAGAGGAGACGGGTAGACGTGGAGTGCTGAGGAGTCTATCTGTACCTACCCTTCAGGTAGAATCCTCGGAGGACAACCCAGTAGCTATATTTCTCTTTTTTTAGTTGTATTACATTTTAGTTGTACTTGTACCTTTACTGTTGGGCTTGTATTCCGACCCCTCTTACTTTCAACACTATTTTTTCTATATAATTTACTTGTGTTATTATCTGGATGTGTTATTAGTTGGGTGTGTTTATAGGATATAAATTAAATTCCTTCCCGGTTTTAGGGGACATGCCTTTCAGTGCAAGTCTCCAGCCGCTGGCTTATGGAAGGCGGACATGGGGTAGTCACGGCATGAGCCCCTGGGGATGGGGTCATGACATTCCATATTCTGAGGTTTCCCCTATCACTTGTTTCATATCTTATCACCTCTCCTTGAAGTCATCACCCTCATCCCGAGCTCTAGGACATACACCACAACACATCCAGTGATAATCACATACATATCCACATCCTCATATCAATACTGACCCTACTTGTAGATTTTCCGGCTATATCTCTTCTATACATGAGACCCCACCCCTATCCCATATCCAGGTTGTCACACATCCATCACTGAGATTACCACTAGAAAGCACCTTGCTAGAAATATCACCACCTCCATTAAGATTTCATCATGACTCAAGCTTATTCCATGAAAACCATGGTTGTGCCTGAAAGCATCTTCAACATCCTTGAGGTCATCACATTATTTCCGGACTCTCAACGTCACAAGATAACAATGTACCCGATTTATTCTCCAATAATCGGGATAGGAACACTGACTTTGGTTAGAAACATACGTCACTAACCCAAAAAACCACGTTGAGTAACAGGAAAAATCTCTATTCCAAAGTGATTTCCCACTAGGGAATCCACCAGGATACCAGATCTACAACATTGATAAAACTTTTGACCCATAATCGAGGTCCGAAGTCCGAACCTTCATCTTGATATGAATCGATCGATTCATCTGACCGACCACAATCAACAGTTGAGTCCAATGTTGGTAGATCTACACCACACTAGCCTACGTCATAACACTTAGTGGATCATCGTCACCATGATGCGTTATCGCCTCCCATGTCAATAGAAGACTGCCTCCCACATCCTTATCATTGGGAAAACATCAACTTATTGCTTGTGTCCACTTGAAAATGGGTATTACTGGCTGTGTGATTCTTAAATCCACTAAAACCCTACGCACATCAGAGGGGGTGTTATCATCTTCATCCCCAAACCCAACACATAAAATGGTGCAAGCATATGACTTTTCACACATTAAAAACATATAATAATGACTAAAAACATCATTATATCCACCTAGGCAGATTGGTGCCTAAATTTGGCCATGAGATTGAAGAGGGAGGGACTCTCCATCGTGAAGAGAGAAGCTCTACATCACATTATTTAATTATTGTATATTATAATGATTATTGAATTGATTGAGATAGAACAATTAGTTGAGGAGTTAATTGGGGATATTGAATTGATTGATGTGGAACATTTAATGGATGAATTAATTGGGGTTATTGAATTATTTAAGGAGGAATAAATTAATTAATGTGTGTAATGTGCTTATTTACTTATTGAATTAAATAATGGTATTAATTAATTGATGAATTAATTATTATGAGTAATAAGATTATTAAATTATTGAATTTAATAATGATATTAATTAATTTAAGAATTAATTAATGTGATAAATGCGATTATGTAATTGTTGAATTAAATTATGAGATTAATTAATTGATTAATTAATTAATGTGAGTAATGTGATTATTAAATTGTTGAATTAAATAATGGTATAAATTAATTAATGAATTAATTAATGTGAGTAATGAGATTATTAAATTATTCAATTAAATAATGACATTAATTAATTGATGAATTAATTATTATTAGTAATGTGATTATTTAATTGTTGAATTAAATAATCATATTAATATATTAACAAATTAATCAATATGAGAAATGTGATTTTTTAATTATTTAATTAAATAATGAAGTTAATTAATTGATATATTAATTAATGCGAGTAATGTGATTATTTTGGAGCAATGCAATTTTTTAATTATTGAATTAAATAATTGTATTAATTAATTAAGGAATTAATTAAATCGAGTAATGAGATTATTTAATATTAGAATTATATAAAGGGAATAATTAATTGACGAAATATTTAATTTCAGTAATGTGATTATTTAACTGTTAAATTAAATAATGGTGTTAATTAATTGATGAATTAATTAACGTGAGAAATGTGATTGTTTAATTATTGAATTAGATAATTATATTAATTAATTGATGAATTAATTAATGTGTGTAATTTTATTATTTAACTATTGAATTAAATTACTAGATTAATTAACTAAATAATTGATTAATTTGATTAATTTGATTATTTAATTGCTGAATTAAATAATAAGAGTAATTAATTGATGAATTAATTAATGTTGTTAATGTGATTTCTTAAATATTCAATTAAAAAATGGTATTAATTAATTGAAAAATCAATTAAAGTGGGTAATGATATTATTTAATTGTTTAATTAAATAATGGGATTAATTAATTGAAAAATTAATTAATATGAGTAATGTTATAATTTAATTGTTGAATTAAATAACAGTGTTAAATAATTCATTAAATAATTAATAGTATAAATTTGATCATTTAATTGTTGAATTAAAATAATGCGGTTAATTAAATGATGAATTAATTAATGTAAGAAATGTGATTATTTATTTGTTGAATTACATAGTTAGATTAATTGACTAAAGAATTAATTATTGTGGGTAATGTGATTATTTAATTTTTAAATTAAATAATGATATTAATTAATTGATTAATTAATTAATATTGGTTATATGATTATTTAATTGTTGAATTAAATAATGTTATTAATTAATTAATGAATTAATTAATTTGAATATTGAGATTATTTAATTATGGTATTAAATAAATAGATTAGCTAATTGATGAATTAATTAATGTGATTATTTAATTTTTGAATTAAATAATGAGTTTAATTAATAGATGAATTAATTAATGTGAGAAATGTGATTATTTAATTGTTGAATTAATTAATTTAACTAAATAATTGACGAATTAATTAATGTGAGTAATGTGATTTTTAAATTGTTTAATAAAATAATGAGATTAATTAATTGATGAATTAATTAATATCAGTAAAAAGATTATTTAATTATATAATTAAACAATGGTATTCATTAATTAATAAATTAATTAATATGAGCTTGTGGAATTTAATAATGAGATTATTTAATTGTCGAATTAATTAATGTGAGAAATGTTATTATTTTATTATTTTATTAAATAATGAGATTATTTAATTGATGAATTAATTAACGTGAGTTATGTGATTATTTAATTATTGAATTAAATAAAAAGATTTGTGAGATTAATTTATTGATGAATTAATTAATTAATGTAATGTTTTGATAGGTGAGTTTTGATTAATTAATTCTATAATTAATTAATATAGATTTTTGTGTTTATAATATCATTGATTGAATAACTAATTTATGTATTAATTATGTGATTATGATATTTCTAGTTGAATAATTAATTGATGAATGAATAATGTAAGTTTGGTAATGTGAATCTAGAAAAATTAATCATTGAATTACTTATGTGAAATTTATTGATTGTTGGATTAGACTTTTTGATCTGGGAGAATAGTTAATTTGTGCGATTTACTATAGTAGAATCACTTTGGCTGAAGTGGTAAATTAATATATTAATGAACTTAGGGTCGAATGATTAATTAACCATGTTTGATATAATGTTGATGATAATTAGGTACCCGAATTAATGAAATTAATTGGTTAGATATAGGGTAATTTTTATAAATTGATCATTGCTTATTATGATGATAAATCTGGTATGTTTGATACTAGGCATGTGGCTTTTAATGCTTAGCTTATGATCTTATGTGTTATCGATGCGACTCATACTTAAGGTTTTGATACTGTTTAGCATATTGAGTTTTCTGGATATGACTCTTGTTTAATGAGGACAACCGAGGGCATGCACATGTTTTTGTACTCCCTAATGGGTAGGCGCACTGGTACTAGATGCCTGAGGGTAGAGTAAATGATTATTTCGGATGCCTATGGGCTAGATGCACAATCACATGATGCCCGAGGGGGAGATTTTACTTATTCTTGAGGGTGATATTTTGGTTATAGCATGAGGGTAGATGCCATATGTTTATGGTATTTTTGATAGATTTATCCTTGAGAGAAGAACCAACCATCATTTTAGGTGAACCATCCTAATGCAGGCGGATCTACCCTCTGATAGGGATACCCATTATAGCACCAAAGTAGGTTTGGATGGTCTCAGGTATTAACCCATAACTTGAGTTTCATTACGTTCATTTATTATATATTATTAATTTATTAAATAGATTAATTGTTTATCTCTACATTACAAGAACTATATCACATATATTGGATTGGTTTAGAAAAAGTGGTGTTGCCCTACTGTGTTTTAGTCAAACCTAATTCAGTACGTTGTTTGGTACCCAACCAGATTATATGGTTGCAAGATTAGAAGAGGGAAAGTGACCTTGTAGTGGATTGAATGCTTGTTGGATGTGTTGGAAGATTGTAGATAGGATATACATGGAGTTCGAGGATAGGGTTTGGATTTTTTATTCAACTCTCCTTATTATTTTAATTTTATGAGTTTCAAAATTTCATTTAGATACATTAATTTTATAATTACATAATTCTTTTATTATTTTGATTTATTCAGCTTGTACCTTTCTTAGTGTTGGATGTTTGATTATTTATTCATATTATTTCTATTATTTCCACTACTCTACTATTATTTCTACTTTCTTTTCAACTATTACGAGAGGTTATAGACTTCCCACTAAATTCATTATACCCCCGCTTCTATTCGGCAACCTATGGTGTGTGGGAAGGCACACTTGAAGTCATATATCCAACCGGCTTGGTCTCTTGAGGGAGCACCAAGTTTTGGACATTAAAAAGTTAGTGAGTAGATACTATTGAGACCTGATCTAATCTAAGAGATGATAAAGGATGTTCAATCCATTCAGTGATATATGAAATATACACAAATTCAATATAAAATCTATGTAGATAATCATTGATAAGACCTAGATTTAGATGTCAAATATAAATTATTCTTTTATATATCACCATTGAAGAAATTTATGAGGTATGGGAATAAGTGAAATCATATTCCTAGATACATCATCCCTTTTGAGATCATTGATCTCATTCAAGTGGCAGTATATCAACTAGCACTCCCACATAACCTATCTCAAGTATATGATGTGTTCCATATATCCTTCTCAAGAAAGTACATTCCATCCACCTCACAAGTCCTAAATCCATTAGTGGTACCATTGTAGAATGATATTTCATATGATAAGAAGATGATAAATACCTTAGATTATAGAGACATGTTTCACAAAAACAATATAACACACCTGGTCAATGTTTTAAAGAAGAAGCCCATGTTGGAGAAAGTGACAGGGGAATTAGAAGAGGTAATGAAACAGAAGTACCCTCGCTAATTTTATTATATTAAATGATAATTTTGAGGGTGGAATTTTTGAAGGGGTAATAATGTAAGGACCTGAACTTTTAAAAATAAAATTTCCTCTTCTTAAATGAATAAATTCATTATCATGTATTGAATTTACTAAAAACACATGCAATGATTTGGATATTATAAATAGTTATATAATATTAAAAATTTAAAAGACCATTATTCATTATAGACTTTTATAATAGAGAAATTTTAAAGTGACCATTAATATTAGTGTATTTATGGTTAAGATAAAATCCGATAGATATAGATGAAAGAAGTGACAATGTCGACTAGTAGGATTATACCATATGAAGACTATTATTTGGAGTTTCCAAGTGAGAAAGGATCAATGGTATTTTACCTTGATTAATCTGAAGATTATATTTGGTAACTAAAACATGAGAAAAACCATTTATGAGGGAATTTTAAGCTTATTTAGATCACAAACCAAACCATTTTTGTCGAACCACCCCATGAGAATCTCACCATCATGCACTGTACCTATATAGAATTAGCTGATTTAATAAATGTATATGTATCTAGAACAAGAATATATTAATTTATATATTCAATTTTAAATAAAAAATTATTATATTTATCCTTTTTTATTAATTTTAAGTGATTAAATAATGAGTTTGATAAAAATTAAAATAATATTCGATGAAACACTAATTACATTTTTTGGGAAAAGTATAGTTTCACTAAATTCTCAATATTTTAATAAAATCAATAATTAATGAAATAAAATATATTTTAATAAAACTTTAATATAAAATAATAATATCTTTTAAACATAAATGATAATATAATTTAGAAAAGTGAAAAATAATTTTAATATGGGTCAGAAAACTATTATCATCCAAAAAACAAGTACCTTTTCAATAAATAAGGATATTTGGATTAAAAGATTAAATTAAAATATTTAAATAATTATTTTGATAAAATAAATATTATTTTTTAAATTGTTATGTCAAAATAATCCAATGTTTTTTTTTCATAATTTTCTAAGTGGTCAATTTTTGGGATAATAATAAAATACGGTATAAAAATACGGTATGTATCATGACATCATAATAATAGAGAAGTGATGTAATAAATATTATAAATGGAATCCATTATTAAATAATTATTTCCCATATAAAATAATTAGTTGTTTAAATTATTATATTATTTTTATAAACCCTTAACTAATCCTCCAAAACCTATATTATATTTTAAGGCCTTATAATCAATTATTTTAAAATATGACCAACTTCCACATGAACAATGGTATTATTTTAGTTATATAATTTCTTAAAATTTTAAAATAATTAAAACTAGTCCACTTTGGATGAAAACATGTGAATATATGTTGTTGGGATTATTTTATCATATAGATTCCAAAAGCTAATCTATAAATTAATAAAGAATTCTCCACAATCTTTCTATATAAACCCCTTCCCCAAAATTCTATTCCCCTTCACAAAAAAACATTGGATAAAAGCATTACTCATACCATACCACTGTATATACCTCCCAATGTTTCCCAAAGATCTTAATAATCTTCTCCCAAGCTTTTGGAAACACCATCTCATGGTTAGTGATCATCTCATTCTCCTATTAATTGAAGCACCTCCTTTATATTATGCAATTATTTTCCAAATTTTAATGTTGGTATATGATTTCAAACATTCCTATTACTGCCCTTATGATGTATAGGTTATGAGATACCCCTTTCACTCCCACTAAGCACTCTAGTGAACCTTTTCATACCTCCATTTTTCTTCAAGAATTATCCTAAAATTTTTCCATGGAAAACATTTTTTTATGAATAATCTTCCTTATTTCCCATCAAGAGTATTCACCTAGATGTACCTACATTTCATTTATTTTGTAAATCGATGTATATAAACTACACTCATTGATCATGGGATTAAAATTAATGAAATGCATATTTATGTTTTATGATTTATGTGTCACCCTTATGCTTGTACATGATATAAAATTGATGGGTGCACTTATAAAACACTCTAATGAAATGATTAATGTTTTAGACTCATGAGACTTCTTTTGGTGACTTGGTAATAAAAATAATCCATTATGGGACTTTGTACTCCATGTTATGATGAATAGGTGTTAATCCTTAACCTATGTTTATGATGCAATTGTTAATATTGTTGCCACATTCCCATGTTGCCTTTGTTTTATAATGTAATACCATGACTCATTGTTAAATATTATCATTATAACCCCTATTATGTTACCTTTATATTTCTATTGGATCACGTATACTACATTGAATGATTATATGAATTTTTTATTCTCTTACTGGGCTTTATCGATCACCCATTTCTTAAGTACATCGCTAAGATATCCTGTGTAGTTTTAGAAGAATAATTGAATTTTAGGAGCATGTAAATGAAGTTTCTAATAATTTCAAGGTTTTTCTATTGTAATATTTTATTCTATGTACCTATTTTACTAAATACAATAGTATTTATGATCTTTTGGGGTAGTATTATTTGTACATTAATATAATAAATCATGAATTAAAGTGTATTAAAATACGGGTTATCATAAATAATTAGTGAAAAATATCTTCTTTAGCTATTTTCATTATAAAAATTATATATCCTCCCTTTCCATAGTATAAATAATGAGGATACACCATTATTACATATTATTATCTAAAAGATAGATAACCAAAACAACCTTGCCATGTTTTGATCACTAGATAACAAAACATATCTTTTCTATTTAATTTTACCACTACTCAACAATCATTCGATAAGAAGACCCCCTAAAATAGGGTGTACATTTCCTCATAACTGGCCTGATAGAAATTTTATCCATCCTTTTTTTGTTTTGAATCTTAATATGATTTGGGTTGTTTCATAGCTTGATATAGTTAGGGTTAAATTTTCATGGGAATTTTCATTCCACCACCAATCTCATTAGGTTTCCCATTTTGACCATCTCCACAATATCCATTTCCCCAATTGTTAAATTGGGTTTTTATGGTCCATATTATTACATTTACCAAATTAAAACTAGTAATGAGTATAATTAAATTAATTATTGTATATAACATCCAACTATAAACGTATAAGAATGATTCATAAATGATGTGCATATGTTAGCCTATAAATATATTGGTTTAAATATAGGTTATCCATGATTGTATTTCTAACTGAAATACTTATTTATATTCAAATATTTCACAATTATTTTAAAATATAACATGATTAACTAAATAATATCACTTAGGATGTGTAAAACTAGGTGAAAATTAAGGGCCCATTGATCATGCACCGGAATGATGTCCAATATATACTTGACGATCTATTTTCAGGGTTGTTACCCCTAGATTCATCTCAGATAAAACGACATCCACATTTAGCATCTATAAAAAAATAATACTATGAAAACCACATAATCCAAACTTTCCAAAACTAAAATATGTTACCTTAAACTCATTCTTAAGGTTATTCATAGTGTTCTTTAAACTAATCTCTCAAAAAATAACTAAACTAATATCCAAAATATGTAAACCCTCTCATAATACCAATTATATATTCCAAAACTAATAATTACTTGTATAATAAATTAATAGTAGGATTTAAATATTACATCGCACAATATTCAAATAATCCAAGGACCGTACGATTTAGTGTATTAGAAAATTTTCATATAAATATATTATTTATAACAATATAAAACGTTTTTCCATAATTTTATTATAATATCACCTTTCCTGGACATCTCACATGTTGTAATTAACCTCATAACCTAGGGAATGAGAATATAAAAAATAGATGAGTACAAATTCTTAATAAGGGAAAATACATATCATAAAGTATTAGATCATAATCATGATAAGAACATGAGGAAAACATAAATATCTAAATAAGATAATATATTATCATAAATGATGATAAAAAAATGATGCATCCATAGAATATCATAAATATATCATTAAGGAAACAAAAAATATAAAACATATAACATCTGAACATGACATATGGTGTTGGATACTTTAAAAGGAATAATCTTAAAAACATAGAATTTATTGAAAATACAATAAAAAATGAAACACGAAATAACTTAAAAAAACATATAAATGTGTCAAAGATTTATAATCATGAAAATATTTCAAATCCATAAGCATTAAGAAACATGTGTGAGAAAAACCATCATACCCACACCTTTGTGAACAAACTCATCATGTCCCCGCCTAAAAATGTGAGAAAACTCATCATGTTGACGCCTATGTGAACAAACCCATTATTCCTAAGACTGAAAATATCTTCAGATATAATATTATTAAAATAAATTAGAGGGAGATATATACATATGGCCATAATTATCTATACATTTGTGTTCCACTTAAAAATTTTCATCATTAAATCTTAAATAACCTGTGTAAAAATGAATGAGTTTCTTAAACATATCATATAACATGAACTTAATAAATCATTGGATATAAAAATATAATTATCTAAAAGGGTTCATAATATAGTAATAAAATACATAACATCATGAGTGATAGGTCATTTTAATACAATGATAACCGAATCCCAAAAAGAGTTTTTTGAAAACTTTTTGATTTCATCCTTGTAAAAGTAATAGTTATAATTAACCATTAAAAAATTCTCCTTTTTAAAAAAGATAAATGAAAACATCAGATTAATTAGAATTTTTTTTGTTAAAAAAAAATTTTACCATGAAATAAGGATGTAACATCATTCCAAATTGAATGTCTTGGAAAAAATTTCTAATAATAAATTATGCAACTCAAAGAAACTATTTTTTGTTACCAAGTCCCTTACCTTTACCAATAATTTTCACAAAATTATTTATCCTACTGTATCATAAATATAAACATAATAATTAATTAACTCTGAAACATATTCTAATATAATTATATTTATACTATTTATTAATAACAATTCACTTTAAGAATTATATTTTGGTAATCTCTTCTCCACAATGACTGTTAATATTTTTAACTGTTTTGAACTAGGTTCATAAAAGAAGTGTTGATCTTATTTTCCCTCATAAATATAATAATATTAAATCTATTAAAGGTTCTTTAATTATTGTTTTATAAATAATTATAATGTTATAATTCCGTTACATGGGATTTAAAGTCACATTTCATGAAAATGATAATGGTGAAGATCTAGTTTTGGGTTTTTGGTTGATATCAATAGATTACCTTATAATGATCATTACTTTTTTTCATTACTAAAAAAGAATCATATTAATGATATATATTAATTGTTATTATCATATATACATATAAAACATAAAATAAAACAAACAATGTTTGTAAGTGAAGGGAAAAATGAAACTTGTTTATTCATGGAGGCGGTAGTATGCAAAACTCACGATTTACATTTTCATTTTTCTTAATAGAAAACGGGAGGGTAATTAATGATTCTACCATAGTTATAATAAAATAACAATATATTAATTATTTTTATGTTATCATTTTAATATTTTGAAATTATATTTGATAAAAAAATAAAATTTTATGAAAAAAATGAAAAAATAAAGATTGGTTTAAGAACTAATACCTTACTTCTTGGATTTTCACCCTTGAGAAGGGGATTAAAAATTATATGGGTCATAATTTCAGAAAAAAAACCCCCCAAGGTAGATAATTTTTTATATATATGGTTTTTAAGATTATGGTATTAAATATTTGGGTTTTTGGGGTGAGGTTAATTTAGGAAAGGAGTGAACCTTTTATAAGTGAGAATAGTGAATGTTTTATAAATACCCAAAAATATTCAATAATGGGAATTAAATTCCAAGAAAAATACCTAAATAAATAATAAATAATGTAGTTAAGGGAATATAATGTCAATAAAAACCTCCTCTCATGAAAAATAATTTTTTTTGAACATTTCACGCTCTTTATCACTAAGATCGCTCACTTTTAGTATTTTAGTTTTCCCCACAGTAACTAGTTTTTATATATGTAATTTATCCTTTAACTACCGAGAAAATTAGAGTTATTACATAATTTGGACCTAAATATACAAAATATGAAATCATATTTATCAAAAAAAATACATGTGTGTGGAAAATTATTTCTTACATGCATGCATGTAATGAAAAAAAACCCTTTTTTAATAGAATATTTTTTTATGAAAAATGATTTATGATTAAGGTATAATAATTAGTGGAATGGATTTTATTGAATTTTAAAAAATTAATATTATTTAAATAGTATTTATTAAACAAATAAATAATTCAAAAACTTAGTTTGAACTTTTTATAATTAATTAATCAAAATAATCAAAAAAACAGTTTTCATTAAAACACTACATAAATTCTTCAAATTTTGATCATGTGTTTATAAATTTAAATCCATATTTTAAAATGAATTATTTTAATGTATAATATATAATTTAATAGGATAAAGTTAAAAAAATTCAATGTGTTCATATAATAAAATAATTTTATAAAAGTGAAAGTATTTCTAATATTGATATTTTCAGTATTCACCTAAAATTAATTATATCCGAGAAATACCAAAAAATCATCTTAAGCTAATATGACTATGATAAATTCAAAAATGATACTAATTTTTTCCAATTCACATCCTGAAATTTTTAAATATAACATTAAATTTAAATTATAAAAAATCCTGAAAAATGACTTTTTATAAGAAATCATTTTTTCATATTAATTGTTCATTTAAAATTAGAGATAAATAGACTTAAAACCCCATTTTATAAGATAAATTTTAGTTATAGAAAAATATTTTATTATCCACTTATCAGTATTTATGATTTAAATATTTAAATTTAATTTTTTTGTTTCATTTTTTATAAATACATTTATTTAAAAATATATAATAATTCAATTACAACTCTATTCATTATAATTTTATGGTTTTATTATAATAGTATATATTTTTTTGGTTTAGTTTTTTTGTGGGGGAATATTATCGAACACAGAGTTTAATTATTGAAGAAATAATGAGGTCATTATAGTGTGAGAAAGCAACAACGATACCAATTTTGTTTTCAGTTGTTCATAATAGATACATAGGGGTATTCTAGAATGAAAAATGATGGGTATGGTACGATAGGGATTGAATTTCATGGTTGTGTAGTTTGAGGTTTTTATTGGTGTAAAGACCTCAAATCTAGTATCATAGAGTTAGTGATTACTTTATTACATTGGGGTAAGATACAAGTGATCACATCCTAAACAGAAAAATATTTTAGAAGTCCTGGTAAAATAGGTGCATAATTGAAATTCATATTACATTTTTAAAAATAAAATAAAACATATAATTTCCTTTTATAACACCATTATTACCTTTTTCATATCCCTACATATTAATCATAATACAGTTCCTAGAATCTTGGGGAAAGGAAACATAAGAAAGGGTGAGGTCTAATTCTCAGTATGTGCATGCATACAATAGAATCGATCAATAATAAATAAGGGATAGTAAATACGGCATTGTAAATAACTAAATCAAATGGAATTTAATAAATACATTTTACATGAAGAATACCATGGAAAGAAAAAAATTATAATCAAATAATACCATATAAATTATCATATGAGGTGTAAATTTATCTATAGATATTATAACTACTTGAGTAATCACATGGACATCAATAACTAATCTCATATTGGGGGAATTCATAATTCTAGACATCATTACAATACCATCAAAACATTGGGATATGAAATCTTATATTAATTAATGTCTTAGCCAAATATCCAAAATAGTTTGCCTCATGAGACCTATTAATGCATCAAGGAGTTATCGAGGGACCTTCCTATTACTAAATTATAAAAATGCATTCCTCATATAAAAGGTGTAAAACATAATCAATATAAAGTTTCATATTGAAATACTAGAATATGAAATGTCATTACTTTTCCCAATTAATAAACACAATCATAAACCATTTCTTATAATAAGGAGAATGGTATCAAAATAGTACCTCCCCAATGAAACTGATCATAAAAACCCAAGATAAATAACAATTATGTTATCATTACAATTTATTACTAATAAATAATATGTGAAATATAATTTTTTAAATTTTTTAAATAAATATCATAAAATAATATTACAAACAATCTAGAGAAAAATATACTTTTCACATTTGAAATCACATTAAAAAAATTATAGAATATTAATAATATGTTTTTTCTAGAATATCCTTACAAAATTTTAATGAAAAAATAAAGTTAATTATTTTTCATGATGGTGGGTAACTTCATACATTCTATATAAGTTAAAGAAACATTCTTTTCACATTATTGTAAAAAGGCTAAAAGGTGACACCTTTGGATAATGAAAAGAATATTCCATTAATACAATTTTTTAAAATTTTAAACATGGTTAAAAATGTATTAAATAAATTGTTTTTATAATGTTAAAATATTATTGTTTTTTTATAAAACATTTATATGGAATAAATGGGGGTTTTTGACCATAGACCAAAATGAAGTCAGATTTCTAAAAAAATGTTATTTTGTTATCTTTTGTTATTAAAGAGAGTAAAATTAGTTTAAAACATGTATTATAAAGAAATAACTAGAAAATAATAAAATTCATGAGTTTCTTAAAATATATATCATAATATTTCATTATTGTAAACTTAATCATGAACAATCCTGATAAATAATGAGATGTTAACATAAAAATTTACCACTTTTATAACATTTGAAGCATAATCCCCATGAGGTAAATAACTTTAAATGAAACATTAAATACCATTAATTTAATGGAATTTAAGATATAATATATAAAAGCAGTAGTACAAAAAGAACAAAAAATAAAAAAGTGGTGAATGTGGCATATATCTCATTAAAGTAAAAGTGAGATGAAAAACCCTCACCTCAGGTAATATTTTATTTGTATGTGTCCATACATCAAATATAAAAATATATATCTATTATAAATATACTTAATAACCATAATCATATATTTCATACCATATAATTTTTAAATACAGTCTTTAATGACCCTCTAATTAATAATAATTTGTTAAAATTACAATTTCTAGTGATAATTACTTCATTTTTCATGTTTTTTTTTGGTTTAGTAATTTAGGTCACTTTACTTTCATCATGGTTCCATTATATATATAATGTTAACCACAATATAAATATTATATATAATCATTATATAATTATTACTAACATTCTCTAAAAATAGTGATAAGAAAATGAGTTACACCATTCTTGGATAAAGTACATCATACGTACAAATAATTGTTGTTTCTATTTTTTCAACAGATGAAATATGAAAATGGTAAATAATATTTCACCGTTATAAAACCATTATTATATCAAATATGTCATTTATACTCATTAAATCTATCCTTATTACCATCCATTTCAAAATAAAAGGTAAAACATTTCTCATAATTCTATGGAGTATATGTCAAATTTTTTATTATATATAGATGAGAGAGGTCGAGATAGAAAAAAAATTAGATTGGTTCGTAAGGCGGCAGTCCTCCATACACCCAATTGACTATTTAGATTCACATATGATGGAAGAGGAGATAAAGAGAGTTTATTAAATTTACATAATAATATCCTAGTATATTTCAGATTATTATGTAATTATTTTATCATATATTGATAAGATTTTAGGTAGTTAAAAGAATACGTAAAACAAAAAATTCATGGTCAGAAACTTTACATCTTCTTCAGGAATTCACTTTAGGTTTATACCAAAATATTCTTATATATAATTTTTTTAAAAAGAGGGCTATAATATGTTGTTGAGGGATTAAGGAATATATTTTGGTAGGTACTGGCTGACAAATGACTTTGGAATTGTGACTAGGAGAGGAGAGGGTAAACTTTTATATGTGGTCGAGAGGACACACATGGTATTTTTGAAAAGAAAAAGTGATACCTAAATTTTTCACCTGAAAAGAAATAAAAAATTGTTCATTATAAAACAATTGATGAGGAAAAATCTAAATATGTCTAAATAATAGTAATTAATACTGTTTCTATTACATTTTAACTCCTACATTTTTAGCTTAACCCCAACAAACCTATTTTAACTTCAACCATAGAAATTTATATTTACAATTTTTACTATTATTTGTTACAAAAATTTAAGATGTAAATATTATATAAAATATATAATTCTAATAAAAAATATAGGATACATTTTTATAAATAGTATTCACATAATTGGAAAGTTTTAATTTAATATTAATCCTTTAGACACGATGAAAAAACAATTTTATAAAGAGAAAATTTTCATAAGTTTATAAAGTTATAATACCAAATTTCAATATAAAATTGTTAAAAATGAAATAATTTTTTTATGATAATATAATTAAAATTATTTAACATTTAAAAAAAATTAAATTTCAAGGGTATATTTAAATTGTTTAAATGAAAAAGTAGTTTCAATATAACCTAGTATTTTTCACTGTTCTTCAAAAAAACAATATTTTAAAAAAATTATAAAAAATAACTATTAGATAATTTTTACATGATGATTTCTAAAATTATGTACGAATTTTAAATTAATTATTTAAAAGTGTTAAAAATTAATTTTAAAGTATAATTAAAATACACGAAGAAATTTCATATTAGAAAAATATTCTTTTTCATAAAAAAATTATTTTAATATAAAATGATGATTATTATATTTATAATAAATATATAAAAATTTAATTTATTTAATAAATGATTAAACCTTAAAATTTATTTAATTTATTCTGTTCTATTCATACCCCAAAAAATAATGGCTTGGTTATAAAGGTATATTATATCACAGTTCATTTGGACAACAGGTTACGTAAAACAAAAGATATTGAAGAGATAAAATATAAAGAAATATATTTAGTTTATTTAATCTCAGTTATGCATGTAAAATATGATACCAATCAAAATATTATTCTTTTAGGATCTCGGGGTCTTATGTTCTCCCAACCTTCTATAAATTACTTCATTGCTATTTGAACTTTCTCTCAAAAATCGAGGGGTTTTCATTTGAATATACCTATGTTAAAAATAACCCTCGTAAAAAGGGGTTAACAAAAATTCGTCTTTATAAGAGACAAATGGAAGTAATAAGATCATTTAGAATGACACATACCTAGGTTTCCAAGTATGAATACAATAGTGTAATGTGAAAATATGTACATAGAAGAAAATCATAAATAATTATCTAGAGTAAAAGAGATCATTGATCATAAAAAAGTAAATGATAAATAGAAATTTAAATACTATAAAACCATAAATATTTGATTATTTAAAATATGATTGATTCATAAGATATTAAGGTAACATTATATCTCATTTTTCATGATTTTTCTTAGATTGGAGGGATTTTTATTGTCATGATATAGAACACCGGAAAATATAAAAAGAATTTCAACTTTTTGTTGTCCTTTGATCAATTTACACTTAATTTATTACTCTAATAAATGAATATGAAAGATTATTTTTTATTCCTCGAACACTAAAATTAAATTTTAATAGATCATAAGATCCATAAAAGAGTGACTAATCATTTATTATGTCTTTAAATATCTACCAAATTCCAAAATTGATAGTAAAAGTTATCCAATATAATGTATTAATCACAAAAACTCAAAAGTAACACAAAAATTTCAACTTAATACATTCCATAAGTATTTATCCACAAAATATTTTAAGTGTAAACAATTTTATATTAACTATGACATCACATCAGCTACTTATAGGTGAAACACCATTGTTAGCCTTCAGTTGTGGGATCATACCCCGTAGCCTTTCCAGATTTGATGGGTTGTCACCCAAAATATAGGCTGCCCTTTTTCTAAAACCATATTAATATAATTTATAAAATTTTCCAAAAATAATATTAATATCCTAAAAAGTGAAATTTTTAATTAAATCACTTTTTAACCACAATGGTTATATACAAAACCTTTTTTTCATGAATTTAAATAATCACAATTTAATATTATCACCCTAAAATCATTTATCATATTGACTGTTAAGGATATAAATACCTTTAATATTATATCTACAAAATCTAAAGGCATTATTCCTTAATAATTTTCTTGTAAAACATAAACTAAACCAATTGATTTTATTTCAATAAATGTCTCCAAAAATATCTATAATCTTGATAAGCTCCCATCACAGAAATCATGAAGAATAAGTGTTTAAGAAATTTAACTTGTGATCAAAAATTAAACTCTTAAACCTATAATAGTAACCATAAGTCTTATGTTAATATTAAATGAAGATATATATGATTACAAAATTAATATAATCCTTATATATTTTGTGATTCTTATATCCTAAATACCATTGGTAAAAATACATTAACAAAATAATTATTGAATCTAAATACACAATCACTTTAATCATTATGATTTATAAATATTAACATAATATGTTTGACCTTGACCCTTTAACTAATTCTAAGGCATATTTCCTTGAATATTGGGGTATTAATTTACATAATACCCCATCCCCTTATAGTTGAAACACTAAAAATTAAAGGTTTCTTTCCTACCCTTACAATCTCATTCTTGATAATCTTTCACTACACATTTGAAGTAAAAAACCATTAACTTCAATCAAGTATCAGGGTGTTTCCTTCCCCAATTATCTCATATGGGAAAATCATTCATTACCATATTCCCTATATTTATTTTTTTCAATTTTATCCTTAACTTTTCATACTTTTATTCAAATACAAAATATATCGAGAATAATTTTTCAGCCTTGACAGTATATGATATTATATCCTTGTATGAAGAGAAATTTTCGGAGAGTAGTTACCTTCAATAAATTGGATAAATCCAATTAAATAAATTTTGAATATTTCACTTAGGATTAAAAACATAGTTAGTATCATGCCTTGATAACCTTGTAAAGTTGTATTCATTCTTAGAAACATTGTTATATCCCTTTTGTAATAGACATAATATTTATCTCTCCATATCCACTCTCTACTTGTGAGGAAAATGTTTATCCAAGAATATTACCTTAAATTCATTACACTCCATGCTCTCTATTTCCTCATTATCTTTAGTTTTTTTAATTAATGACACAATTTATTTGTATCCCCAAGGGATGATAAGATATTATGAAAACATTATTTCATTTATTACATCATAGAGTGGGAAATATATTATCTAAGGAAATTGTCCATTAATCAACAAAAAATGGATTTTTAGTCCCATTAAATGATGGAGTTTGATAATGCATAAATAAGTATAAAATTTCTACACAACATAGTGTATTAGTAGGCTATACTATACGGGAACAATTATTTCCCGTAACCAATTTCATCTACCCATATATAGATATAATGTGACCACTTATAGTTATAGAAATAGCTCCAACTTCATTATCGTTCCTTGGGGGAAATCCATACATGTATTATGTGAATTGATAATATTTCCATTCCCTCCAATACACTATATTAGATAATAAAATTATGAAATGTAATGTATAATCCCAAAAATAGTGAAATACTTAACAAAAATTAAAGAATTTATGCATAAGTAATCTCATAATAATAAACATGGATTCTTTAGGAATGTTTTGAAATCATAAAAAAATTAAATACTTTATAATGGTGTGTAAAGAAAATATGAATTATCCTAGGAATATAAACTAGGAGTTTCAAAGTATGTGCACAACATGGCCTATTATCGTACACCTGGTGATGATCGAGTAAAATCCAAATGTCATGTCTTCAAAGTTATTACCCCTAGGAACAACTTCTCTAGATCCATGTCCACTTATATTATCTATAAATAGATTTATTTTTTGGGATACCGCATAATATTTTCCGCACAAAAAAATAGGATAATATTATAAGCTTATCCTCAATGTCCATCATAGAGTTATGTTCCCTAATATATGTTTTCCTAAATCTAGTTACCAAATTTTCTACTAAAATTTATCATATATGAAGTGTAAATACCATGAACCTAAGAACCTATAGTTGGTGATTAATTTATTACATTGGTTCTAGTTATAAGGTATCACATAATAAAGGAATGAATAATTAGTAGTCTTGGAAAAATAGATACATTCTAAGAATTCACATTAAATTTGAAAACATAAAATATAACATAAAATTTTATTTGAGAAGACAATTATTACCTTTTTATATCCCTATATATCAATCATAGTACACTTACTAGAACTACATGGAAGGGAAATATAAGAATGAGTGAGATATAATGCTCAGGTAAGGTATGTGTACAATGTAATATATCAAGAATAAATAATGAATAATAATTATAGAATGGTGAATAACTAAAAATAGTCAATTTAATTGATAACTTGTATATGAAGAATAATATTAACAATAAATTGAGGATCAAATAATTCCATATAAAGAAAAACATGATATTGAATCATATCTACGAATATTATAATTAATGAAATAATCACATGGACATCAATAATTAATCACATAATTAGGGACTTCATAACTTCAGAAATCATAACCATAACATCTAGGTATAATGACAATTATAACATTATCTAGTATTATTTTTTATATAGGATGTATGTATATGTGAAATTGGAATGGTTTTTTTTTCAGGGTACTCATACCGAGGCAGTAGAATCAGTTGTGTTTTTTTCAAATCTATCTTTAGAAGAAGTTTAAACTGATGCTAAATAAATGGATCATATTTAGTGACGGTTAATACCAACTCTACAATTTGGTATTTGACTATCAGTAACTGTTAAAACATCCACTAAATACAATAATTTAGCAGCGGTGAAAACCGCCGCTACATATTTTTCATCTTATGTTATCATTTCGTGAGGATTATCTTGGTTTTAGTGGTGGTTGTCTTGTAGAAAATGAAATTATCTTTTTTTTAGTGGTAAAAATTGCCACAAAAAATTATTTTCACCCGAAGAACCACCGCTAAAAAAATAGAAAACTGCTGAGAATTGTGTTCCCTACGGCGGTTAACATAAAACGCCACTAAATAGAAGTAATTGCAGTGTATTGTATACTGACTCAAAATTTGGTGGCGGTTTCAAAAAACCACCAAAACAGCATATTGTGGCAGTTTAAACCACCACAATATCCAAAATGAACTGTAGCTATGTGCCTTTTTTCTTACAGTATGAAAATTTATTTTCGATCAACGATATAAATGAAGTTGATTTTTGTTAATTTATTTTGGTCTTTATTATTATTTAAGAAAGGAAAATAAGTGGTAAATATTTATTCTATAAAAATAATCTAAATACAATAAAATTCATGAGTTCCATGAAATATAGATCGTAATATTTCATCACTGGAAACTAATCATGAACAGTCCAAATAAACAACGTGATTGAAACATAAATCTTTACCACATTAGTAATGTATGAATCACAAACCCCATGAAATAAATAATAATAAATGAAAATTTAAACACCATAATTATAAAGGGATTTATTATATAATAAATAAAATGGGAATTATATACACAACATATAATAATGATTTTGAGAATATGATATAACTCTCATGGAAGAAAAATTGAGATAAGAAACCTTTTCTTCAGGTTAAATTTGTTCATACATCATATATAATAAATATGTAATTATTTAAAATATATAAAATAACCATAAAAATATATTTCATGCCATATAAGATTTACTTATAATCTTTTAGGACCTATTTATAAATAATTCTTTATTAAAACCACTGTTTGATGTGATAATTTCATCATTTTCACGTATGTTTTGCCTTAGTAATTTCGGTCCTTTTTCTTTTATTATGATTCCATAATCAACATATTGTAAAAGATAATATAAATATTATATTAAATAATTATATAATAATTTATAGTGGTCCATAAAATATATATATATATATTATATATATATAGGGAAAATGACTTCCAACATTCATGAAGACGGTAGGTTTTACAAACGCATGAACCCCATTTGGATGTTTCTAAAATATAGAATATATGAAATATAAATAATATTTAAAAATTATAGAAAAATTAATTTATCAATTATTTCATTTATATTCATTTAATATATAATTAGTACTATACAAGTGAAAATTAAATGAATTTTTTTGGCATCGATACGTGGAGGTGGTATTACACACGTAAGTAAGCACGATATTATTTTTTTACAAAGGGTTGTAATGTAATACGGTATATGAGATATTATAATTCCATAATTATAATAATTTTTTAAATATTATATAAAAACATTAATCCCATCATTATATTTATCCATGTGATGTAGTTATGGATAACGAATTACATCAGTTTGCGAGGTGGCTGTCCACCATACACATAATTGACAGTTTTATTTCCCATTTGATGGAAGAGAAGGAAATATGTTATTTTATTAAAATAATAAATATAATTATATAATATATACTAATTTTTTTCAATTTATCATATTAGTAGAATATTTTATGGAGTTATAATAATAAGTAAAATGAAAATTCATGGTAAGGAACATTACCTCTTCTTCGGGGAATCTCTTCAGGTTTGTACCAATATCATTCTTAGATTGAATTTATGATAAAATCAATACCTCTATGATTTGGGGAGGTATTTAAGTACTATATATTATTAGGTATTTTCTAAAACTTTTTTTTTGGGAATGTGAAGAGGACATGATATGGGGTGGCCTTTTATAAGTAGAGGACAGGACACACTTGTAATTTTTAAAAAGAAAAAGTGATACCCACATCTTTCATATGAAAAAGGTCCAAAATATATAATTATAAAACCATGGACATGATAAAGTTTAAATAGGTCTATATAATATTAACTGAATGTTTATTGGTTATTTTAAAATTTATATTTTTTAGTTTAACCCCTAATTAAATCTATTTTAACCTTAACCATGTGAATTAATTTTTAAGGTTTTCAATATCCATTATGAGAAAAAATTAACTTTCAGTTTTTAGATAATATTTATTGTTTTGAAAAAAAATATTTAATCCATTTTTATAAATTCCATCAACATAAGTGGAAAATTTTAATATAAAAATAATCCTACATGCACGAAGAAACAAGAGGTATTCAAAAGAGAAAGTTTTCATATGTAAAGAATGTTTTAATATAAAATTTCAAAATGAAATTAATACCAATGAACTAAATTGTGTTTATTATAATATTATTTAACTAATATTAATTTCAAATAAATTTGAATCAACATTTTAATTTTAATTTATTTAAATGGAAATACTGTTTAAAAAAACTATTTTTCTTCGCTATTCATCGAAAAATTAATCATTTCAGAAAATTCTAAAAAACCAGGCTATGATAATTTTGACATTATGATTCAAAAAAAAGGAGTTTTAAAATATATTTTATAGAAGTGTTTAATTTAATTTTAATGAATGTTTGTATAACGTGATAGAACTGCCTTTTAAAAAAATAAATTTTTTTAGAAAATAATTATTTTTCTTTCAAATGAATATTATTTTATTTTTAATAAATAGATAAACATTGAATTTATTTTATAAATATTTAAACCATTTAATTTTCATAATTTTGTTATTCGTAATCAGAACTACCAATTTAAGGGTAAGGTTTAATTGATATAATATATTACAGTTCATTTAGACTCGCGGATGTGTGTCACATAATGTATCTAAGAGATTAAATTTAAGGAAACATATTTTCCGATCATTTAAGATTGGTTTTGAATGTATCATAGTATATCTAATATAATTTCCTTTTTTTAGGATGTCAAGGTGTTAAGATAGGCATTATTACTTGTGTTATAGATAATTCTTCTTGGGATGTGGCGATTGATGTTGTTTTATGGGAACCGGATGGGTGTAACACATGTGGTTATGGGTGATGTTGACCAGTGAGAAAATGGGATATTTGGTTTCAGGATGTGATGTGGATAGTGTTGACCATTTTTGTACGTAGCGATGAGGTTCATGGAGTTTCTGTTGTAGGTTATTATAAATTTCCTTTCACTAATGTTTTGTGTCCATTGGGGTAGTTTTCACATAGGATAGGGACCATGATGTGGTTTTGATAACTGGTTTTGGATTGTATCCTCCATTTACTATGAGACTTAGGGATGATAGTGTTGACCATTATTATAGATGAGGGATACACTATAGGTGGCCACATGATCTTAGAAAAGTTTGGGGTTTTTGAATAATATCATGATGCTTGTATTATAAGTGATATGCGTTTTTGGATTATGATCCATGCTTATTAAAGGATGCATGTCTTTGAACTGTGGGTTTCATCGGGCCATTAAGCTGGTTGTTGGTGTGGGCTTCAGAAGACCATATGACATTTAATATGCTTTCTGGACACACCATTGGGATGTTTCGGTTGAATTGATATGGTTATTTAGTTATGTTATAGTGTGTGATGTTGCATGACCTAAAATAAGTTGGAAGGAAAACAGAACATCTATTATAAAAGACTATGGATGTCACACCCAATTGTTTATGTTTTGGTTTTGATCCAGTTCATTGGAAATCCTGATCTTTTTATTAGGTTTTTGGTGAGATTATTGTTGTTTTTTTAATTTCCATCCATGTATAGTCATCATACCATGGGTGCCTTATGGCTTGTTGCGTTTTTTGGAGAAAAGTGTTGTTACATCAAGATTTTGGACAAACCATTATCCTATTTACCATTTTAAAAAAATTAGTTTATTTTACATAATATTATTCTTTTTAATATGTTTTGGTCATTATACCTCTCACTCAACCCCACAGACCCTAAGGTAACCCACATGTCTCATTTTACTTCTTTGGAGCTCATCTTCATTGTGGATTAGGGCAAATTTCATCAAGGTTTCTCAAATCATCCATATTTGAAAAGGTAATTTTCTTCCTTCATAAATAATTTATATTTACTATTTCCCCTAAATAATCTTTCCCTTGTTTTCCGGAACCTAAGGAGCCTCTCCATTGCATTCCAAGCCATTCCCTCTCCTCTAAGGGTGTGGATCGTAGGGAATATGAATAGTTCTCCAGTTTTCAAGGAGAGTTTCATTCTCCTTTCTCCTCCTTCCTCCAACTCCTTCCATTATTTCTTAGATGTAACATCCTATATAGTAATCCGTGATATAGGGTTCTATTATCCTTTTATTTTTATGGGGGTTTCATTATTTTATGGCTTGTATTAATAGATATATGGGTTTTCAACCCTTATGAATGGTTTTCAGGTGTGCATTTCCATTCCGCCTTGGTTTTGAGGTAGGTTCCCTCAAGCACTATTTTATAATTCAAGATTAAAATTTATATTATTTTTTCCCCTTATATGTATTCTATGTATTTTTTTCACCCTTTGGTTTAATTATTTAGTGTTCAATAATGGTAGTTTTTGCCTAGTTTTGTGAAAATTGTGTAATTTTGGTTAATGTGTGCACACTAAGTGTTTGTTTAAATGATCCATTTTCCATCACACTTTAATTATAATTTTTACAACCTATTTTAGTAATTTAAATAAATTCTTTGAATGAAAATTTTGTTTATAACATTTTTATAGTTAAATGTAGTTTGTTTTATTAATTGTTGCATGCCTCTTTTTCTAGAAAGTGCCCGGTTGGATTTTTTGTTCTCGAGAGGATATAAAATGATTGTTTTGGCATATGAAAAACATTGGAAGCATGAGAATATGTGTTTTTACGTTCCTTATATGAGTTCAAATCTAGTTTTGGGTTTTAAAATGAAATGAGTATCGATTTTTAGGGTTTTGGGCACGTATTCTCGGTAAATAGCATGTTTGGATCCTTTATAGAAATGGATGGGTTTTGAATGTGTAACATGAGTTTTTGAGTTTTTTATATAAATTTTCTATTGATTCCAATGGTGTTTTTACACTTATTTATGAATAGTGAAATTTTCTCTTTTGATAAATGGTGTTTTTGTGAATAATTATTAAAGGCTCGTTTGGCATTTTTCTTGTAAAAATGGGTTTGTGTGAACTTCATCTTGTATCATTTGGAAGAATTTTATAGTAAATATAATTGATTTATTAAATTCTTTTGGGGCTGCCAAATCTGCTGCGATATGGTAATGGTGGGTTTTTGGCCATAAAAGAGCATTTTTGAATGGATTTTATGTGAAAATACTTTGTATAAATCTTGAAATTGTTTTATGATAATTTTAAGTGGTTTATTAATCCATGAAAGAAATGTGAATTATATTTGGGGGATGTTTGTGTGTGTATGATTTTGGAATGATATTTTATTGTGGAAAGTGTATTTTATATTATGTAGAACATGATTGAGAACTCAAGGGAAACCTGGGTATCTAGGAGGGCATACGTAGAGTATTATGCTAATGATCTGGAGTGGTTTCATCCCTATTTCACGTAGCTAAATTGATGATTAAAACACTAAATAAAGTTTGATGATGTTGATTTTGGGGACTACTAGGTTATGGGTATTTTTTCCCTACTAGTGTATTGTGCATGAGAAAAAATATTTTTAATGGTTACTTTTACACCGAGATACGATGTACCTCGGGCCCACAATGAAATTTTTCCTAGTGGTGTTCCCGTGACTTATGCTCACTGGATATTTTGTAATCACTATCAGTATATGGTGTGTTTGGTTCATAAATTATTAAGAGTGTGTGTTTTATTTAAAAACATACATTCATTAAAGGGTCCCTCTTGAAAACTATTTTTATTTAAAAGTTTTCTCTCTTTGAAATTGGTTAGAAGCATTTCTTAGTTATGAAAACATAAACTATTTTATTTCATAATGACTATAGCATGGAACCATATTTATAAAATATAATTTTATAAATTGTATTTCAAACATGGAATCAATGTTTAATTTATTTTAAAGGAAGTTCATTGGGGATAGAATTTCGGGAAAACCTACTATGTTTTAATACTCACACCTATAGTTTTCTTCGGTTTTCATCCCTTGTGAAGGTTTTAGATTGAGTTTGATCACCTTGGAAGATATATGATCATTGTTTTGGAGAGTGACAAGTGGGGTCACAAGGAGAAAATTTGTTATTAGGTTTGGTCGGTTGAATTTTTTGGTTCAGTTGTACTTTCCCTTCCATGTGAAAATAATGTTCATTTCAACTTTTATAAAAATTTGTACTGCACTGTCCATTTCTTTCTGTTAGTTGTTAAATTTTTTATATGTTAGGGAAATCATTGAATTTTTACACTAATGATGCCCTCGGTTCTTGTATCCATCCAAGGAGAATCAGGAATGTTTCTCAAGGCTCATCAAAGGTTGGCCGGGGTGACTGGTTTAGGGTCGACTCCAGCTGGTTCATGACAAAATGGTATCAGAGGAGGACAACTCTTAGAGGATCATCATTTTTAGGGTTCCATTTTTATTTGTGGTATGTGAAGGTATATAGAGTATGATTTTCAGGACGTGAGGGGTAAGTATGGGAATAGTGTTACAAACTCTTTCTCATTCTGATCCTTAGGTTTCCATTAGAAGTTTAGTTTTATTAGTGTCTATGGTTTTTACTGATTGTTTGGAATTGGGATATGACAAGGGGAGTTGTAATAATGGTATTTATGAGATTTTAGGGCCTAGAATGACATGTGGAGCTATGTAAGAGTCATGAGAAGGCTCTCTGTGTTGGTGGTGTGTTTGGCATCTGGTCTCCAACCATATGGTCAAGTAACCCACCGACACTATTTCCCTATTGTGGGTCTCTTGGACCTTTTTTTAATTCAAAAATTAATTTAAAACCCTTGTGTTAGAATTGTGGAAATTGGTTTTCAAAATTTAATATAAGAAATGTTTTGTAAGGTTGTGTTCTGTGTAATAAATATTGGGAATAAAGGGAAAATGATTCAACAGGATTGGATTTTCCCTAAACTAAACATGCAGTTTATTAAAATAAAATCTTACGAAAGCATCGATAATTTTAAGGTGATTCTGAAACATTGTTTCAAGTGGGGTGTTTTGGTCTGTTGAAAAGTGTTTGAATCTGATGAATTTGTTTTGGGAGTTGGTTTTAAGGTGTTAGTGTTTTCCTAGAAAGGGTATTAGTATCTATGACCATCGGATTATGAAAAGAGGCCTAGCTAAATTTTTGAAAATGATAAGGGGTTGTTTGGAGTATCTTGGTTGTTTTTAAATTTGTTAAAAAATTAAAGGGGATAAGTTTTTATGAAAATGGTTCTTGATGAAGTTTTTTTTTGAAATCTGAAAAGGGGTTTTGACTTTGTGGTTAGTGTTCTATTGGAAGGTGTATTTTGTTGGAAAGATGTTCTTTTTTTAGAATTTGGTGTTTTTATGGGTTCTCACATGTTTAGTTTTATGGATATCTAGATGGATGGTCAGTATGGAGTGGTGGTTAGGTTCTAGGGGTGGCATGGAAATGTGAATATAAGTGAGACATTACGAAACCCCATGGGTAAATGTAGAAATCCCCCTAGTCAATTTGTTTTTCAACAATGTTTCGAGCTAAAAAATTATTTCATTTTTTTATAAACTAATGGTTATGTGGATGGTTTTATCTGTGTCTTATAAGTGTTGTTTATTAAGTATGTTTTCTTGGAATCGGGAATTCATACTCTTGTTTTGTCTTGAGACGAGATCTTCTTGGTGGCTTGGTTTTGGAGTAATGTTTAGTGGGTTTCTGAAGATGCGTTGGATATTGTGATGTGGACACGAATGGTTCTCCTTTGGGAGAATTTCTTGTTGATCAGCCTAAGTATTCTTTTAGAGGGTTAAATACACCTCTATTAATGATTCCTTGTCTTGTTTATTGGAAGCGAGAGAAGTTTGGGCTCAGATTAATGAACCTTCCAGATATGGAATGGAACCTTGTTTAGAGAACATACTTTTATATATTGTATTTCAAACATGGTATTGTTGCTTCTTTTATAATAAATGAAGTTCATTGGTGATAGAATACCAGGATGACCTTTTGAGTTTTAATACTCAAACCTATAGTCTTTTTAAAATGTTCCCTTGTTCAGGTTTCAGATCGAGTTTGATAGCCTTGGACGTTGTATGATCACTGTGTTGGAGAGTGACCAATGGGGTCACATGGAGATAGTTAGTTGTTAGGTTTGGTTTGTTGAGTTTTTTGTTCAGTTGTACTTTCACTTCCATGTGAAATTAATGTTCAGTTCAACGTTTATATAAATGTGTACCAGACTATCCATTTCTTTTCATTGGATGTTTAATGGTTTATATGTCTGATAAATTTTGTCATTTTCAATATAATGATGCCCTCAATGCCTATTGTCATCCCATTAGGATCAACAACGCCTCTCAGTACTTTTTGAGGGCTGGAAGAATTGACTGGTTCAGGGTCAACTTGGGCTGCTTCCTGACAATGGATGCATCATTACAATCAGTTAATATATGAGGAACAAAAATGATAACCCAAGTCTGATCATCCTTGAGTAAATTAGGTTGAGTTGCGTGCTTTGGTTTTCATTTAATACACTTTTAATACACTTGTAAAAGTATAGATATTATCTTGGTACATAGTTTATGGTGGCCTACTGAGTACATACTCACACCCTGCATGGGTCCTTTGGGATTCATGAAGTCTTTATGATTCATGGAATTGGTAAGGGTGAGAGATTATAATCAGGAGTCTAAGAGATTAAATTTTAAGATGTGCATGACATGAGTGTTGTGGTCTTGTAGATGGGTCAAGTTATTTATTATTTCCATACTAATAGTTTATTTTGGTTAATTTTGTGCATATAATTTTGTTATCAACCAATGGGTAATATATTTTAGTTTTTCAGGACTAACATAGTATTGTAGATGTTTTATTCACTTATTGTATTCATTATATGGTATATTGTTTCATGTTATGAAGTGATACATACAATATTTTTTTATTAATAATCATTATCTTTAGAGGGTATAGTCTCCCAACTATCACCCCTTATACATTCGCTGCTAGTCGGTACCATTTAGTTATGACAGAGGTATTATTAAGGTCTAGTGGAACTATGATATAGTTATTATAGATTGAGTAGGGTCAAGATGTCACATGTATCCCCTAAATAATCATATGGTTTTCCACTAAAGATATGGGTGGAATTTACCATCAATATACTTACTAGAACTATGACTATCTCCACCACTCTATATAAAATGTCGCCAACTAAATTGCGAGTACCAAAGATCATGTTGTATGAGTTTGAGGATAAGGGGGTCATTAAGATGAGAACATCTATTTGGGATTCACCTATATTTTTCACTAGGAGGACCAGTGGGATTCTATGATTACGTGTCGAATAAAAAAGAATAAACTAGGTCATGATCACAAACCACCACCCTTTACGTAGATTGGTGATAAAATTTACTATTTAATGTGGTAGAGATGATTATTTAATATTAAAATTTAATTGGGATATCAATACCTTTAGTTTATGTTATAATACATCCTTAATACTACTTTAAAAGGATTATACATACATTTTGAGTATTGTTTCATGCCTTTTAGTATCACTAATGTTCTTGCAGTATTCTTTAAATTAATGACCAATATTTTTCATCCATTATTGGACTATTTTTGTAGTATTTTGATATGATATATTTGTTTATTCTATGTAATAGTATAATCATGCTCAATATATTCAAATTATCTTAAATACCTTTTAATAGAACCAATTATATGTGAACTATAAAAATAATCCTTTTAGATACATAATTTTATGTTCATTGGACATGTCATCATTGAAGTGGAAATCTCGGGGGAACCTGATATGGTAGATTGAGGTGACCCAAGCATTTAATTCAAAAATATTACATCATTTTAAATGAATATTCAATACAAATCCTAATAATACATACCCTAAAACCATAAAGGTTCAGTTCCATTAGAGACCAGAAATATAATCAACTTATTCCATATAATATCTTCAACATATCTTATAATGTTCATCTCACATAATTATATTCTTAAATATACTCTATCTAAAATCATTCTTCATTACCTATGGAAATGGAAACATAAGAAAGAGTGTTCTCAGATGTCAGTTAGAGTGAACATAATAGATATCAATCAATGACCACAAGTGAGAATAAGTTAATAATAATGGTATGATAACATGATCATAACTAACGATATACATACCTAATCATTCAAAGATCATTAATATCAAGTAATGGCATAATTCATAGTACTAATAAATGTCATAACTCAAGAGTGTGAAATAATCTATAATAAATAATGATCTGTGAGAATATATCTTAATCACAATACACATATTTTTGGTATATATATAATTATAGAAAATAATTTCCTTAGTCAAGGTTCATTGTCAAGACTATTATGTTGTAAAATATCCCATAGTGGATTGGGTTTACTCCCCATTCCATCATTTTAATATTCAAGGCTCACATCCAAGATTATGATAGTGGATAGAGTCCTGTGTTGGATTAGGATAACTCCCCATTCCATCATTTCCTTCCTCAAGGTTTACTACCAAGACAATCATAGTTGATATAGTCTTATAGTGTATTGGGTTCACTCCCCATTCCATCATTTAATTAGTCAAGAATCACTTCGAATACTATCATATTTTATAGATCTCCATAATGAACATTTTTCTCTCCTCATTCTAGTCCATATTCTCTCATGATATTTCATTCTTTGCCCAAGGATTTAGAGGGATATATAATTCAGGGTCCACTCATTACATAATGAAAACCATATATAAGTGTGACACAATATCATAAAAACATTCATCATTTCATTATAGCATAACCCATAAAAATAAACATGTTTCATAAATATTTCATTATAATATATTAATAAGGCATAAAGATAATTGAAGTGTATGATATCATAAAAACATTCAATCTTTCATCACAACTTATTTGGCCCATGGAAAGAAACAAGTTTGACAGAATTATCTATCAAAATCATAATCATAAGCCATCCAGGGAAATAATGTGTATGGTATTATAAGATCATATACCTAGTGAATCATAACAATCCTTAATGTATGTTTTCATAGCTAAAAAAAACTTTTTCATAAAAGTATTTATACTAGGATTTCGAAACCAATAGAAAACATCACTTTTCATTTAGTAACTTTAAGAAAATTAAAATTTTTATAAAAGTATAAATATTTTTTTTTCATTATAAAAACTTTTCAAAATTAAAATAATTCATCATGATATATGAAGGATGTTATCGTGATAAAATTTGTTCTTGTCATATTCATTAATAAGAATATTATTTTTACACATTTGTAAAAAGTTATAAGTGAGTAATATAGAGTTTCTTTAAAAATATTAATTTTAGTCACATGTAAAGAAAGTAAAAGGTAGTAAAAATAAAATTCATCATATATTTAGGTGTATATAAAAAAATTAATAAATTATTTTGACGAACATGGACCTGAAGGGGAAAGATTCCATACTTGAAAAGATAAAATTAGGCAATATTTTCTTAAAAACATTTCCTTGGTCATTTGTAGTACTAAAGATAATAAAATCGTAATAATACCTGAAAATTAAAGAAATAACTAGATTATAAGAAATTATATTGTTTTTCAAGTATAAGGATCACATAATTTCCCTCAATATGAATTTAACATAAAAAATCCTGAAAATAAATAAGATTATAACATAAACCCTTACCTCAAGTATCGTATTGATTCATATGCATTCAAAAAATCTCTATATTAAATATATATTTATTATAAATCTATTATAGAATCATATTTATGCATAAATTATTATATAATATTCTAATTAAATTTTTATTAACATTTATTCATTAAAATTAACATTTTGGGTGAAAACTAGTTCATTTTCCATGCATGTTTCGGTGTGACTATTCCAATACTTAAACATTGGTCATGGTTTAACAATATAAAGAACCTTAATCATGTCATATATATCATAATTATTCATTATATACACTTTTATATCCATCCGTATAGGGTCAGTAAGAAAAATGAATTACATTACATCATGGACATGGTAGTCCATACGTACACATGGGTGATGTTTTCACTTTTTTATAGATTTAATAAATGAAAGGTAAATAATTATTCAAATTTATAGAACCATAAAAATATAATAAATATCATATATATTAATTATATATATCCTTATTACCATCCATGTTAAGTGTAAATGAAAAATTAATCAATCACTTTCTGGATGTGGCAATCAACACGTACACACAAGTGACATTATCATTTTCAAACATTTGAGTGGGTAAGAAGTTAGATGATATTTTAAATTTTAAAAACAATAAATATTTTATAAAAAATCATATATATACATTAAATTCATCTATGTAACCATAAAAGAGACATAATGATGAATAATGAAACATCGCTTCGTGGAGGTGATAGTCCACACATACGCAATAGTAATGTTTTTATTTCCCATATGCTGGGAAATTAGATGATAAGGGGTTTAATATAAATATAAAAAAATTTAAGTATATTTTTCTTAATTATTTTATCATATCTGTATGGTTATTATAGGTTTTAATGAGGTATAATAGGAAATAGATATGAAAGAACTCGGTTAATGGTTATACCTTTTCTTTGGAAAACCTAATTTGGCTTACACCTTAAACCTTATAGGTTGGTATTTTAGTGGGACTGAGACCTAAAATTCATGTTTAGGAAGTTAATGAGGCTATTTTGGTAGATATTCTTTTGAGATAAAGGGCTCAGGTGGTGTAGATATGTGAGAATAATATTTTCCCTTTTATAAGTGTGGGGAGTGGAACTCTTGGAGTTAATCTTTAAATATAAATGTTATAATTATCTTAATCTTGAAAAATTGGAATTAAAACAATTTAAATTATAATATAAGTAGAATATTATTAAAATATCATCATCAAAAAGGTTTTATATTATATTTTTTTATTTTATCTCAAATTTTTAACCTTAATTAATCTGTTACACCCTTTTAACATGGTGATGACATTTTTACAAAGGTTTTTATTTATAATGACCACAAATGAAATTGAACTCATCTAAAAATTTCAAACTAAGGATTTAAAATATGAAATAAAATTTTGATGATCCAATTTGTAGATGTATCAGAAATTAATTTTAAAATATATGAGAAAAATAATATGAAAAATATATTTTAGAAATAAAACATTTTCGAAAAATAAAACGAAATCATACCAAAATAAAATAAAATTAATTTTTCTCTGGAATTAATTATATTATGTTTAATGAAAGGGATATTATGTTACTTTTACTGAAAATTAAAAGAAAAATATTACTGTTAAATTAATTTTTTTAATGAAAAGAAATGATTGTTTTACAAAAAATAGAAATTTTCACTATTAACTCAAAATTCAATAGTTTCTTAAAAATATAAAAACATCACAAAATGATAATATTGAATATAATATTTAAAAATGTATTCCAAATTTTTAATATAAAATTTCTAATAGTGGCATAAATTAATTATAATATCCATGCATCAAATGTAATAAAAATAATTTTTAATGAAAATAAATTTATGAAGCATAAAATCACATTATTCTCATTCTATGATTAATAAAAAAAATTAATTGAATGTTAATTAAATTAAATGAATATAGTGTAATGATTAAAATAGACACGTTTATCAATATTTATTAATTTAATATATTAATAAAAAATAAATTTCTTAGATAAAAATAGTTTGATAAATAATATAATTTTTAACCTTAAAAGATTTTATCATCATTTATAAAAAAGTGATAATCAATGTATGATTGATTATTCAAATTATTAATGAAAATATTTCAAAATATAATTCAATAGTATGAAATGGTTCATCTATGTTTGGTTTTTTGTTTAAAGAGAGCTATTGAACACTTCATATTTTATAAATAGAAAATATATATTCTTAAATATTGTGGTTTTATATTCTACCCCCTTATAAAATAAATTTCATTGAAACTACATCACTCCAATATAAAACAATTATGATAATTATTATTACAGCCTTGGGATTCCCTATATCTTTTAAAAATTTATGGGTTTTCAATAAAAATATTTCTAGATGAGTGGTCTTGTTTGATATTACATTAAACCATTAACCAAGAATCTATACTGGTGGTTCCTTATAAGAAAGTTCACCGTCTTACAATAAAAACTATATGTATAGTACATGTGAAGGATTATGTATTTAATCCCTCAACATAAATACTTGAATCATGTTTTTAACATGAGAGTGATTCAGTTGAAGAACAAAGTGATAAACAATCATTCTGATACTATCAAGAGTTTTAAAGGGATGATATTTATATAGGGCTTAATTTTAGCTTATTTAAAAAGATAATAACCTTATTACAAGGTAATATTTGTATTAATACAATTTTTAAATCATTAAACTCTATATCTCACCAATTATTATCATTATAATTTATCTATAGACTATGAGTTGTCCTAATGTAGTGTTGAATGAATCTAACCATTTCTAGCATTTTATTAACTAGATTAGGTCCCAATTACTTCATTTCTATATCTTAAACCAAAAAAATTGGATTTATTCATTTATAATCATGGTGTTATTCATAACTATTCTTATTAGTGCTTGATTTAAAGGTATTATTATAAGAAAATTTGACTAGACGACATCGTTGATCTTAACAACCTTTAAAATATATAGAGAAAGCTCTAAACATATCTTCTCGGGTTTGAATTGTCCTATACAATTTCCCATTTTTCTAAGGATGATATGAAATATTAATGGTCAACTAATTATACAAATATTATTGATGAATTCTCTATAAATTCAATGTTAAAATATGATATCGATATGATACAATAGAATATGTTACTCCATGAAACCTTAACACTTACTTAATGTATATACTAGAAGTATGATTAAGAGATAAATATTATTTGATAGAAACAAAATGTGTGGAATTAATATATGATAATCTATAACCCAAATAGAATTATGGCCTATAAGTGTTTTATTGAGTCCGAAGATGATATCCATGGTGATGTTTTCACATTAACATTCTAGTATGGGTAATAGTTATAACATCCCATTTAGACATATATATCTCAATATTAACTTGTTTTCATACCAATAAATAATATACATACTCTGATATATCTATTATCATGTTGTCCAATCATATACACTATTTCATATATCTATAAATCATCACACATCGAGGATGGATAGAGATTAATTAAATAAGAGATTTATCCAACTGCTTCTTATTCATGTATAGTATTGACAGGACACATACTCAATTCTTGAATCTTATCATTCCATAAAACTCATGGTAAAACTAATGAATAATCCTTGCCTATTTTTTCAATTCCACATCTCCCTTCTATGCATCTTTAAAACTTACATGGTTTTATGGTTAATCTTTCCGTTTGAGAATGATATGATCAATCCCCTTTCCTCAGGATTTCACTTCTAAATATCCATAATTATTGGATATATTAATGTAATTATCATGGAAAAAATATCATTGTATTTCCAACTTAGTGATCATCCACCTTTTCCCCAATCCCATGGTGGTAATGTATTAAAAAATCATATTTTTTAATCAACTCCAATCATCTCCTTTATAAAAAATTTAACTCTTTCTACGTGAATATATTCTTCAATATTTCATGATTAATATATATATCAAAAAATTTACCATAAAAATAATTCCACAATATTTTCAATTTTTCTTCTATCCCCAAACATTTGAGAAAAATAAATATTATTAATAGGTAGTAAAACCCATATAATATACGTAATTTTTGTTGAATGTTCATGTTCATTTTCACACCTATAAACGATCATTGATTGATTCACAATAAAAAATGGGACTTTAATTACATAAGAATTGATAAAGGATCTATATAAAGTGATAAAATTTATTCTTAATATCATAATAAATTTTAATATAGGGAGAATAACAAAATATAACACAAGCACATTCCTCCAAACATATATCGGATATGAGCTATAAAATTGAGATGTAATCATCATACCACTAATAGTTATTTATTTATAAATAAATATATAGTGATTTAGTTTGAAATTTTATATTATTATCAAAAATTCAATGTATAAAGTAATTTATTTAGCAGGATCAAAATACAACACTTGTCTTTCTTTAGAGGATAAAAAATGCATCTTAGACCACTGGTTTTTTTGAACCCACTTTAGTAGTTGTGATTGCATATGATTTACATTATTCCATTATTATTGTTATTTTTTGATCCATATTATCCTTTTTATCTTTATGATTATTTAATTTACTTTTATAGTGAACCATTTTTCAAAATTTATGACATTTAACTCTTCATGTCACCTTAGGATGTATTGTAACACCTTGAGATTTTTAAAAATTATAATTTTTTCAAATAAATTCAATCTTTTCGATATGTTCTATAGAATGACCCAATGAGTTTATCTTTTGTTATATGAAGCACTGAGTTTAACTTGAGTTATATGAAACACTAATTTTACCTTGTGTTACATGAAACACTGAGTGTAACATGTGATACACTATACACTGAGTTTAAAAAGAACATAATATACTGTTAAAATATTTATATTTAATATAAAAGTTATCACCAAGCCATTAGAATATAGTGTATGAATAATATTATATAAATCATGAAAATATATGGTTTAATAATCTATAAAAAACTTAGTTTTTGACCAATTAATTATAATTTAAAATGAAAACTATTTGTTAAAAAAGAAATATTTTTCTTGATTTTTTGTACGCACAAAAACACGGTTTTCCTAAAAAATTTAAACAAATCACTTTGGGTGAATTATTTTCATGATATTTATATATTATATATTAAAAATAATAATATTCTTATTATCCATTTTTTAGATAATAGATAAGAAGAATTCTAATTTTCTGATTAAAAATTATATTTTTCTTAAAAGAAAAATTTTCACATTTTTTAGAACATACTTTAAAACTAATTTTTTAATGTTATAGAACATTAATTTGAAAAAATAACATTATTTTTAGAAATCATCTTGTAAAAATTATCTTAGAGTGACTTTTTGAGAATTTTCTAAAAAGTTAAATTTCTTGATGAATAGAGAAAAATATTGAATTTTAATTTAAAACTGCCTTTTCAGTTATGTTTTTTATAAAATTAAATTATTATTTTTTAAATTAAAATTATTTCAATAATATATATATTAATGAAATTTAGGGCATATGAATCATTTTAATATTGAATATTGATATAAAAATTTCATAAAATATTGAACAATTTCTCTTTGAAAACCCGCTTTCTCGTCATGTCTGTGGGATAATTTTAAATTAAAATTTACAACTTCTATGAATTTAATTTAGATAAATGAATTAATTATTGGGAATAAAAATAATTTATATTATATAATATTTTTAACATACATTTTAACATAAATTAATAGTGAGTACATTAAAAATTAATTACTACGGTTATGGAAAAAATGGATTTACAAGGGGTTAATCTAAAAAAATAAGAGCTAAAATAATCTAAAAAATTTTCCAAAATATATTTTACAAGAATTTTTATATCCTACTATGTATAAGTATTGATAATAATCCATTTTAAAATTCTATTTATTTAAAAAACATGGGTACAACTTTTCTTATATAAAATTACAATTGTGCCACTCACCTCACTTATAAAAGGTCCCCCACTCTTCTCCTCTTCACACCATAAAAACCTTTTTATTAGGACAATAAAATACCAAATGACCTCAAAAAATACCTAATATAATCCTATAAGAATTATTTTGTGCATAAATCTATCCTAGTAATGATTGTTTTCTTCAAATATAAAAAGGTTACCTGAAGAAGAGGTAATGTACTTCAAGAAGCATTTTTATTTTATTTATTACTCTACCTCCTTAAATTTTAATTAAACCTTGCCAATATAAAAATTTAATTATCTTATATATAATGATATTTTTGTTTTATTTTTATCACATGAAATACAAACATGTGCACCTCTATTAAATGGGTTTAAAATTATCATTTTTGGGTAAGGAAGACTACTACCCCATGAACCGATGTAATTTATTTTTTCAATACCATTTCTCACAATTGTGTATAATAATATATATAAATTATATATATATATATATATGTGATATTTATAACATTATTGAACCTATTTATTCATTATATCATATATTCATTTATTTTTTTTACTTTCCATTCCATAGGGGATATTATAATGTCGCTCGTATATAGGGTGGATTACCACCTCATGAAGCGATGCAATTAGTTTTCCATTAACTATTTTCATGGAAGATAATAAGAATAAATTTAATAAAAATATGTAATATAAATGAAATAATTATGATATTCATGAAATATTTATCATTATGAAAAGATAATATATCATTTTATTTGAATACTTTTTACTCACTGGAGGATGATAACGTCGTTGTTGTAGGTATGAACAATAACTTCCACGAAGTGATGTGACTCTTTTTTTAATCACCAAAGCACATAGATTATATTTATTTTTATATTTAATGAAAAAATATTTTATTTATAATATTATTATAATTATGTAAATATAATATCTTGTTGAACTACTTAACATAAAAATATTTGAAAAATGGAAACGTTACTCTTGCGTACATACAACCTACTATCTCGGGGGTCATAACACACTTCCTTTCTCAAAACCATATTTATTTATTAGTCTTAAGATTATAATTTATGTATAATTCTGATAATTATTTCATGATTATTACTATTGATATGAGTTATCCATGATCAACGTAAGAGGACCAAAAATCAAAAATCAAAACTTATACAAAAACTAAAGTGGTTATCACCCGAAAAATGATTTTAACAAGGAGTTAGAAATAAATAGGTAATAAATGGTCATAATTAAATAATAAATGGTATTATATATATATATGTGAGTTTAAAATGTATTCACAATAAAATTATATTTATATATAGGGTTTCAGAGTTTTACTAAGGAAGTCGAGACTTGAGGTAAGATATTTCTATTCTCAACTTTATTTTTGGGAGACATATGAAAAGTAAACACTAATTTATTTTATGTTGTGTATATAATAAAACTTTAAACCATTATATAATTAATCTCATAATTTTCATTATATTCACAGTTTCATATGATTTTATTCTTTTTTTGGGATTATGATTCAGAAGTTTCCTAAAGCGGTAAGGGATTTTCATCTCACTTTTTTATTTTGTTAGACACCTTCCATATTCTCCATAAATTTATTTTATGTGGCTTTTATAATGAACATAAATTTATTTATGATATATATATTGAGAATTATTTATTTTTACATATCCAATTTATGATCTATCTTTCATGGGGTTTAGAGTAAAAAATTTATGAAATCGATAAGGTATTTTTGTCTTCATTTAATTTCCATAATATGTATGTTATGTTATGAACCTATATTATTTTATAAGGCATATATACTACCCCTTTTAAATTTAATAAACCGATATTTTTTACAGTCATGAAATTTTAGGTTTTATTTTATCTTATTCTTTTATGGGGCTTACCATTCAAAGTTACCAATGGGGTAAAAAATTTATGTTATAATCTCATCATTTATCAAGATTGTTTATAATTATCTTTCAGGTGATGAAATATTATGATAATTTAATCAATAAAATATTGAATTTTATTTACCTTTGGTTATTTCATGGGAATAAATAAATTGCTTTCATTTAACTCTCTTTATGTACTCAACATTTCAAATTAACATTTTAAACAAAAATTATCTTTATTTCACATTTGGGTCAAAAACCCTTTTTATTAAAAAAATGTTTTCTAATGTTTTTATAAAAAAATTTATCATTATTAAATTGATTTATTAAATGATTTTTACCCCTTGGTTTACTTTTTACACTTCTTTGGGAAGGAATCTTCACCCCGTTTTCAAAATAATTCCAATTTAGATTTTATCAAAAATTTTAAAGGAATTTTTGTTTTTACATGTATGATATGAATGGAATTTTTGTTCATCAAGAAAATTATTATATTTTAATATTACTTTATAATTTTTCGAGGTTTACTTAAAAAATATTAATGATTCTTTAGTTTTAAAAAGATATTTTAAAAGAAAAGTTATTTTCATCAGGAAATGTTCCATGTGATCTTTCAAAATTATTTATCATCTTAAATGACAACCTTTAATGTAACATATCGTTTTATAGGGATACGAACCAATGATACCTTTACTATTCTTTCTCTGAATTTTTTATCATGAAAATATTTTTATGAAATCTATTTCTCTTCCAGGGGTTATACCATGACTAAATTATTATGAAACCTGCTTCTTTTTCCATGGGTTATACAATCATTAAATGATAAAATGGTTATGAAACCTATCAATTTTACACATGTTATGATATGATGAAATGTTTATGGGCCCCATTTCATTTAATGGGATATGATATGATGAATTTTTTATGATATTATTTCACACTAACATATGATTTTCGTTATGTGATGGGTGAGACACATATCTCCCACTAATGAATTTTGTAAATATGGATAAATCATGAGTATTTATATTATACATTATCATGGTTAAATTTTCACAATTTTATAATTTATTGTAATTACATGTTCACAATTTTAGACGTAATCATGATTACATGCTCACAATGTTCTGCATGAATCTAATTACATGCTCACAATGTTATGCATGAACCTAATTACATGTTTATAATGTTATGCATGAACCTGATTACTTGTTCTCAATATTGTGAGAGAACTTTTTTACATGTTCACAATGTTATGTGTGAAACTTATTACATGTTTATAATATTATTAATGAACCTGATTACATATTCATATTTTTATTCTTGAACCAGATTACATGTTCCCAATGTTATGCATAAAACAGATTACATGCCAAAATGTTATGCATGACCAAATTTTTTTGTCTATAATGTTATGAATTAACCGGATTACATGTTCATAGTGTAATTTGTGAGCATGATTACATGTTCATAATGTTATTCATGAACCCAATGACACGTTCACAATATTACGGTTGATCCTGATTGCATATTCAAAATGTTATACATGGACCTGATTACATGTCCACAGTGTTATTCATGGACCTATTTTCATGTCCATGATTTTAACCATGTACCAAGTTTCATGTCTATATGTATATGTGAGGATTCATTTCCATTATTAAGTTAATCTGTGAACTTGTCTCAATTTATATATTTTCACATTTTTATAATCACAGGTATATGACAAAAATGTATATCTAATTCCAATGTTATAATCTCATAGATCATGTTGTTTGAGTACCTTATGATTTGAGTTTTCCAAAATACAAATTTTTATTCCATGAATCAATAGTATGATATTTTATTTCTAGGTTATGGTTTTTAAATTTTGTTATATCATTCTCATAACTTTAGGTTCATGTTATGATTACATATCTCTCTCTTTTAACCTTATTGTGTATCTGAGCTCACCCTTTGTTACATTTCCGTTCCCTGGGTTATGATGGAAAGTTTTACGTATGTTATGTTTTTAAAGAGTACTAATGGTGTATATTTTTATGGGATATGTTAAAGATATTTCACTAAATTTGAAGATTGTGTACGTAGTCCCCAAATGCACTAAACTATTATGGTGCTCGGACATGAATTTTTTTAATGTATTGAATATTCACCTAAAAAGATATAATATATATGTATAAGAATAATGGGTCACTATAGCTGGTATTAGAGGAAAGGTTAAGTTAATCTTTAGAAACAAGAAAACATTAGTGAGATATCTTGGGGTATTGTTAAGAAAATTTCTAAGTATGTATCTAAGATTGAGTCAAAGTATTGTAACATTTCATTGAACTTTTTTAAAAGATAGAGTTAGTTTTTTTCCATGATATTAAATCCCTATATAGATACTAAAATTGTATGTATCTCTAGAACAATGGTACCTTGTGGGTAATAAATTCGAAAATAGTGAATTGAGATAGACTCAATAACCACTTGGTGTATGATAATGATCCTTTCTATACACCTGGTTTGACACTTCCTATGGATATACTTTGAAAATTCAAAATCTAATTAAAAAACATTATAAATTATTAAAATAGGTGACGACTGTGAATGACATTGGATAAACCAACGATATCATAGATTAAAGATATATTGTCCCTTTTTAGATAATCATTAAGTGATTTTTTATGATTATGTGGTTCTCTAATGTTATTATTTGTTCTCAAAATATTATTTTTCATTCTATTCAATAGATGGAAGAAGAAGGAAGCATGTTAAAGATGAATATGATGGAAAATTTGGTGAATATGAGAAAATAAATTGGAGAATAATTGGAGAGAAATATACTATGATTATGCCTGATCTGCTATCATGATATATGATTAATAATATAAAATTTTGTGAGAGTCCTAACACATAAAAAAACAAAAATATAGAATTTTATAAAAGTTCAATCAGAAATGAAAATAGAGGAAAGAAGATCCGATTTCCTACCTGTAAAGAAGGTGGGAAGAATATCTTAGAGGAATATCTCAAATAGAGGGGAATATATTATCTCTGTTGAAAAGATAGTCATAGAGTGACAAATTGTTTATGAGTTTAATGTACTATGTTTGGGGAACATAGTCATTATCAAACACAATGCCATGAACTAAGAATTATCTTATATACGAAGGAATTACCTATTCCATTATAATTATTTATATAGGAGGATTGAAGTATTTCAGAATTTGTATTCCATAATTATGTTGTGTAAGTATTTTACCGATGGTATTTTGGTTATAAGAATCCTAAAAAATCCAAGGATTTCATTATTTTTGGATGCGTATCGGTCTCCATGTAAGATTAACATAAGATTTATGGATTCCGTCATGGGTTTATGATGTTACGGTTGATAATAAGATTAAATTATTACAATCACCTTTTGAGAATTAATGTGTTTGGAGTTTATCAAGATTAAAGTTATTTTGAGAGAGAAATATAGCAATACAACCCTTTTTTAATCAAGAATTCCTTTCAATGGAAATATTATTAAAGGTATTGGTAACCTTTAGGTTTTGTCTCATTTTTTATATCATGATAATTATGGGTTATTGTAATTTTGAAACATTTTTATTAATATTGTTTTGGAAAAAGGATAACCTGTTAGCTGGGTGACAACCTACTATATCCAGCACGTTCGTAGGGATTGAAACCACAACTAAAGGGAGGAAACATTAAAATTCCTACCACTGGCCTATATGAAAGAATATATTTTGTGGTACAACATAAATATATAAATTTACGATTTTTTATCATGATAATTAGTATGTCATTAAGTCAACCCTAAGAGACAATGGTCTAAAAGGATGTTATTGCCAATATGCACACCAAAAAATAAATGGGAAGACATCACTATGAGTTTTATTTTTGGACTCCACTAAAACACATAAAGGGAACAATGCTACATTGTTTATAGTCTCTAACCTTAAAAAGTCAACACACATTATCTCCATCAGAGAAGATTTCTCTTTAGATAATATTTACTTGATATACATTAATGATGTTTTAAGGATTTCATGGTGTACAAAATTCTAATTTATCTTATTGGGATCTGAAGTTTACTTCAATTTTTTGGAGAAGTTTTTATCAAGATCATGATGCATAATTGGGTTTCAGAATAACATGTTATACCCATATAGATGTTCAGTCCAAGAGAAAAATTTAAACCCTAGATTATATTCTATGATCTTGTTCAATTTATTTCAAAAGTGGTTAGCATCAATAACTTCTTTATGTTGAGTTTTCCTAGAACAATATTTTTCACTCATGTATTCAAATGGAACCATATAAAGTCATATATAGATATAAGTGTAGAAATACAATGTAGTGGAATGAATTTACATAAATAAAGCTTTATTGTCTCGAGAAAGATAATTAAATTGATGATATGGTTAGAGCTATTTAACAACACATATGGTAAATGAAAAAAATAATGTTATATTGGTAATCATTGATGAGATCTATAATTTTTATTTAGTGAAAAGGTTGTAGGATCGATATATCTATAATAAGGATAAAAATTATAATAATTCTATTATTATTTAAATATTATAAGGTGCGGATGAATTGTAGTTTAAAAAAATAACTTTAAATAATTTATATAACTAATAAAAAACCTCTTTATATATATTACCAGACTCGACCCTCAGTCTGATTAATAATTTCCAAAAATCAAAATCATGGAATGTCAAATTATATCAGGGTAAAAATATAAATCACCATAGATTCACTTTATCATAGTATTTTTATTATCATAATTAGAATAGTAATGAAACAATAATTAAAATAAAAAGATGAATATGATAGTCCACCTTCTATTAATATTGTAATAGAATTAACACATGTAAAAATAAGTAATGTAATAGAAGTAAAATAGTATAAATGACATAAAAGATATCAAAAATATAAATATTTAAACGTTGAGATAAAGTTATTCAACAATCGTGACTAATAAAATACCCTATTCTATAATTAAAAAAAAATTCTATCTTTCCTTATGAGGAAAGACCTAGATAGGATGATTGAATTTGTCTTTATATACCCAGAATTCCTCGATATGTTGATCAACTCTATCTTACTATCCCTATAAGACCATGATTCGATGGATCAGATTCACCATCTTCTTATCCCCAGAAACCCTCGATCATAATAATGATCGGATATAGTAAAACTACAAAAGTTCTAAAAGCAGTGACCGAAAAATGTTTCCTTATAATGATTCTCCATAAAGAATTAAAAAAGGCTAAGAAGGATTTTTTTCACACTATATAATATTTAGAAATATTTGAGAGTGAATGTAATCAACATGCTTCAAACTCTTCCAATTACTTGGTATATATAGGCATCCTTCTATTGGTTATATTAATCTTCCTACAGTCTTATTTTCTTAGTTTTTTTGCAATGAATTTAGCCACCTAGTTCTTGAAATTTCATCACAACTAAACATGTGACATCATACTGGTTAACACTATTATTGTGATAAATTTTTTCATTACATTATAAATATGTATTCTGAATATGATTATAAACATAAGTTAGTCTGATGGTTATCCTTAACATTGTAAATATGATAATATTTATGTGTTTTACTGTGATTGTATTGGTACATATATCAATATGATTGTTAAAATTTTTTCTGTATGATAGAAATTTTGGAATTCTACATCCTATTATGATAAATATGTGTTTGATTTATTATTAACATACAGATTATGATAATCATAATGAAGAAGGTAATGATTATTTTTGTTATACTTAATAACTTTTACAAATTGTGGTAAAATTTAATGTTTTCAACCAAATCATTCAAAAACACTTGGGATATAAAAAGTTTGTAGACATGTTTTAATTATGTTTTTTTATTTCCAAAACTAATGGAATGGAAAAGTAACAAGAATAAATTTTGAATAAAAAATATCCCCATTTTTGGAAAGAAAAACACCAATACTTAAATGAAAAATAATTTCAAAAACATAAAATTATTTATTTCATAACATTATATTCATAGTTAGTATTTAAATATTAACTCCACCTAAGTTTATAAGTCATCTGAATATGGTAGAGAGTTTTATATTGAATACGATAGACTACCCTTTAGGATAATATCTTCTCTTTTGATAAATAATATTCCTATGAAATATATTCTCTCCCTTAATGAAAAATATTCTATTATATATAATCGCTCCCAATTTATAAAAAGTTATTCCCATTTAAGAAGGTCTCCCCCTTTCTAAAAAATTATCCACATTTGGTATTTTAAAAAATAAGATGGGAAATAATACCATGTTACATGAAATTTTAGAGAAACAAACATATGAAAAAATACAATGCACTGACTAATCATCCTAAAATGAAAATAGATAGAATACTCAACCAATCAGAATTGAAAAACATTTAGACAAATTTTAATTGGATTAATAAGTAATTAATTCCTAAAAAAACATTCAAATATTTTATAGAACAAGTAAAATGAATGTTGAAAATAATAATGATTAATCATTCATTGTCAAGGTATTTACAAATTTTGCGATCTTCTAGAACACATGATGATCTATGCCAAGATTCTAAACATTATTTTCCAAAAAATTTATCTTCTTCTCTTCCTCCAAAAGTGTGTTATTCTTCTCTTTAACAAAGAAAAGTTCAGATTCTATAGATCAGAGGCTAGTTATCTAAAGAACAATATCTCATATTTATTCTTCAAAACACTAACATCCTTGGTATGATTATCAGTGGCACCTCAAAACTCTTCGAAAAAAATTAATATTTCATAAATGTGTGTTGATAAATTAATGAATAAATATGTTGATTATACCAAATTATCATTTCACATCAAACTAATCATTTTTATCTAAATATCTAAATAAAATTATTATTATCATTTAATCATTTTATTGAATGAATTTTTATTAGATTAATCAATTTCTTGAAAAACATTTAATTATGTCTAGTTCGTAATTAACTTCTCTATTAAATATTTAGAGATTCTAGTTTATGTTCAATAAATTATAGAATTAACTATCCCCTTATTTTAATCCTTGGAAAATGTGGCTGATTTCCATCACGCCATCTCAAAACATTAACATTTTAATCAACTATTTCTAGATCAATTTTTTTATTAGATTATGATTGATCATGCCAAACCCTATGAGGGTTTATTCATTTTTATACGATTTAGACATGTTATCCTTTCACTTTATCATTATTTAAATTCAATTTTTCAACATGTTGTGAAACATTTCTTTATAAACTTCTTTATCTTTGGATAATTCAAGGATAGAAATGTTCATATCAGACAAAACATTATCATTAACGTTTGTTTAAGAGTGATGATAATCTTCTTCACTCTTAGAGGATGATTGATCTTATTTTGATGATGTTGAATATTCTTCTTTAAAACTACCAAAAAAAATTTCATTATCATACATGGAAGGAAAGTCTAAATAATATTATGATTATGACTCCAATGAATCTTTTTTGGTTAGGTTTTTTCATTATCTTCTTCTTCTCCATTCTCATCTTGATCTTGTTCCTCTTAATCTTCCTCTTATTAAACCACTTCTTCAATAATAGTGTATTATTATACCTCTTCTTCTTCACCATCTATTCCTTCTTTTTCGTTCCCATAAAATTGTCCATTCATGGCATTATCTATATCTTCCTTGAGAATTCTAGTAGTTATGAGGGCTCTATTACAAGTCTGATGTAGTTCTGATTGTATTTCAAGATGTACTACTAGAATCAATTATTATTCAATAACATTATCTATTACTTTCCTAGAAAAATAAGGAATATCAATATGTACAATAACAAATTCTTTAAATGATAATCCAGATCTAATATTCACAAGATTGATGTGAGATGTTGGTAGAACAACCTTCTCAGATGCCCTTTATACTCTCAATAAATTCATACAAATCCATGCATCTTTAAATTTTTTCATTTTAATCTTCTTCTTGGATTCTTCTTCAAGAGTTTTAGTGTAGTTAATCTTCATGGATTTTCCCTAGATAAGGTCAATTCCAAATTTTTGATCATCAGATTTCATATTAGCTTTATTTTTATCCAATCTTTAGAAACATAATCATGAACTTTCTTTTGTTTCATTTTCTTCTCTTTTGGGGTGGTAACAAACATCCTATTATTTTTCTTATAATTTTTTTCTGACTTTTTTGATGGATATGACTCCAATTCAGCTCTATAAACCTTCTCAAAAAACTAATTTAGTATTCTATCAAACACCAACCTCATCTGATTCACCATATCATTATATATAAATCAAATATTTTCCCTCATCAGATTTTATTTGTTTGAAAACATGGAAACCTTCATACACTATTCAACCATCTTTTTTATCAAAGATAGAAATATGATAATCTTGGAATTGATATATTTTTTGATGTTTTACACTGTGAGAATGAGGAATTATATAATATTTATCTTCCTCATGTTCAACAAGATTTCCAATATAAAAAAATATAAATTTTTTAATGTTTCTCAGTCTTCTTTCCTCAGAATGAGGAATAAATTCATCTATAATGAAACTATAAAATTATCTGGAGTCAGGTGAGAAACATTTCTATATTTATTGTAATGGGAATACCATGATTCTTCTGTATTTTATATTAAAAATTTTGAGATCATCCGGTAACTTATGCGACGTAAAATATTCTTCTCCATCTAAAGGTATTCCAACCAAATTTTCAATTTTTTTTATGTGAAAACTGATATCCCTTACTATACATCATGAAAGAATTTTATTTTTACCAACATGCTTGAAAAACATAATAGATGCATAAAATTCATTCACAACATTGGGGTTAAATAAATCAAATTCTTTATTAAGTTTTTCAGTACACCTGAACTCCATACCTGGAAAATAGATTATCTTTTTTGATATAGAATTATACTTATCATATTAATATCTTAAAATAAATATCTTCTTAAATATGAAACACTTCACAAAAGAATCCACCATTTATATTAGAATTGAAACTGAGTCTAGTGAATGAAATATAAAGGAAAATAATTTTAGACCGAGCAACATTAAGGTAGAAAAAACATGAGAGAAAAACAACCATAGAACCGATGTAGGACATAGGGGGTCCCTCTATATATAGGAATCAGGTGATGAATGTTAAACATCCTTAATAAATTAAATTATTGATATGTAAACTTCTTTGATCTAATGGTCTATTTTTCTTCAATGATTTTTTTAATGAAATTTTTGAACTCTCAAATTTTTAGAAAACATTTATCTGATTGAGAATGAATTAAGTCAATAAAAAGTTATAAAAAAATTAAAAAGATATAATTTTTTTAAAAACTCATATTATAACAACAATAATTATAATATAATTGCAACTAAATATTAGAAAAAGTAAAATAATATAAGAGAACATTTTCGAGTAGAATGTATCATCGATATGATTACCTGTTCTTCTCGGTTTTGGTAAACTATACTAATTAAAATAGTTTTAAAAGGAATAAAAATGATCATTTTAGATTGAAAACTAATTAATATAGGTTTATAAATAAAACTAAATATGTAAGTTTTTTTAAAATAATCATTATATAAAATTTTTAAATCTAAAGAGTTTTTAGGAAAATTTGTGTCCTGATATTTATAAAATATTCAGAATCCAAGAATCATTTTGAGGATTCTGAATCCAAAAATTTTATAAAATTATTCAGTCTGGAGAACTCATTACAATAAATTTTCCAAGAACGCTAGTTTTTTTAAAAAAGTTAATTTTTTTAAGAAAAACATAAATGTTTATAAAAAACATATCTACCCCCCAAGGAGTAGGTTAATGTTGGATATGGGTAAATAATAAGTACTTATGAATGATAACATTACATTGACCATTCATAGATTTTTTATTAGTGTATTCAAATCTATCAGAAGGAAGGGTTTTTCTAAAGTTGTCAACAAGTGGATCCTTTATTCTGATGAATTGTAATATGATATATCATTCAAGTTTGTGATCTTGAAGGAAATGGTGTCTTATGTATATGTTCTTAGAATGTGAGTAATTTGATTAGTTTTTACCTAATGAAATGGAACATGAGTTATCAAAAATCATTTGAGGTTTTTTAAAAATCATTCCATAGTTTGTGAGTGTGTGTGTGTCATCCAAAACACTTGAGCACAAAAACATTCAACTACCACAAATTTAGTTTTAGAAATGGAATGTTCTATTGAGTGTTTTTTCTTACAAGGCCAAGAAAAATAATAATATCCAAAGAAATTAAAATTCTATTTTTTCTTTTCATATCCATTCTACATCCAGCAAAATCAGTATCTGAAAAAAAAAATTAATTCAAAAGAGTCTATACGAATAGAAAAGTACAAAATCTATAGTTCCCTTTAGATAATGACAAATTTATTTTATAGAATTAATAATGGATTATTTTGGATTTTATTAATACCATGAACATAATAATAAAGAAAACATTAAAAATACATGACTGTAAGTTATGTAAAGTTAACTTTCTATCACACATCTAAAGGTATTTTGATCAACGGGTTGCCCTGCCTTATCAAGATCTAAGGTATTTGATGTACTGATGGGAGTAAAATTACTTTTAGTATTTTCATATCCAAATTTCTAAATAATATATTTTAAATAATTGTTTTAAAATATAAATGTTCCTTCTGGTTTTTGTGAAATTTGGAAACCAATAAAATATTTTAACTCATCCATCATACTCATTTCAAACTCAGATTTCATAGGATCCCAAAAGATTTTTTTAAATATTTTAGATTTGACCTGGCTATATGTCATCAACATATATTTGAACAATCATAATATTTTTATTTAATTATTTTATAAAAATGGTAGGATCGATAACCCCCTTAATAAAATATTTCTATAATAAATATCTTGTTAAGCTATCATACTAGGCTCTAGGGGCTTGTTTAGGTCCATATGATGATTTTGTATGTTTTTAATCATATTCAAGATATTTTTTTTTATTTTCAAAACTAGGGGGTTGTTCAGAAAAATCTTCCCCCTAAACACATCCATTATGAAAATAACACTTTACATCCAATTGAAAAGATTGAAATTAAAGAATACAGAAAAGGAAAAAAGTATTCAAATAGATTCATGTATAGATGCCAATGCATAGGTTTCTTCATAATCAATTACCTCATTTTTATTATATCCATTAGAAACACGAATATGTTTATTTAAAAAAATATTTCTATTATCATCACAATTATTACAAAAATACCATTTTTCTCGAATTGTTGAAGTTTCATTAGGTCGCTAAACTAAATTATAGACTTTTTTTCTAAAATTAATTGACATTATCATGAATTTTCTTAATCAAATATTTATCACCTAAAGCCTCATCAATATTTTTAGGTTAAAATTGAGATAATAAATTTTAATATTCAATTTAGTTCCATAAGGAATTTCTAGTTCTAAACAGTTAACCAACATCAAAAATTATATTATCACATGGATGATTCCTAAGAATAAACTAACTTCTTGAGGTTTGAAGAGTCTATTATTAAAAATTAGTTTGAAAATATCCCAGAGGAAAAACTTCAGAAACCAATTATTTTTTTTATCTCTTTATGAGAATATCCTTCTAACAAAAGTTGAAAACCAGTTTTAGAAATAACATCTGAATATGTAGGTTGAGGTTGTTTGAAAAAAAAGGGTTGATTTATTCAAACATCACATGTAATATTTCCTTAATAGTATAATAATCATTGTTAAAAATTATATATTCCTTATGAGTATTGGAATAACCTAAAAATATCCCTTCATCAGATTTGGGTGTAAATTTATGTATGTTATCTTTCGTATTCAGGATGAACACTTTGCAACCAAAAACTCTGAAATAGATTTCTTTTGGGTTTTTCTCCTATCCACAAATCATACATATTTATATTAAGAAAATGACTAATTTAAACTTTAATAATAGTATAAAAGGTAGTACTAACCTCTTCAGTTGAAACATGTCTAGCAAATGAGTATTCACTCAGTATGGTTCTAGCTATTTCTTGAATAAGCCTATTTCTTATTTTTTTTGCAACATTATTTTGGGAGGTTCTAGGTGATGAAAAATTATGTTTAATACATTTATTTCTACATAATTTTTAATCATCAACCTTTATAGATTCTACACCACAATCACTATGAATATTTATCAAGGGGAGTATTTTATTATTTTTACATTGGTACAAATGTTTTAAAATTTAAAAAGGTATCATATTTCTTCATGTGAAAATAAATCCATGTATATCTAGTGTAATTATTAACAATGAAATATACATATTATTTTCCACCAATACACCTAGTTTTTATAGAAACAAATAAGTCCATGTACACTAACTATAATTCATTGGAGGTTGAGACTTCACTAATAGATTTAATACTCAACTCATGTTGCTTACCATATTGATAGAGACCACAGATTTTTGATGTACCAAACTTATGTTTCGGTAGATCCATAAAAAGTATTTTATTTGTCAATTTATTTAAGTTTTTAAGGTTTAAATATCCCAAACTTCTACGAAATAACCAATATTGATCTCAAATTTCACTAAGGAAAGGTATTTCTTGGCTCCAAATGTCTTCTATGTTTAGTGCATATACATTCTCATTCTGATTGGAAGAATGAATAAATTAATCATTGGAACTATATAATAAACACTTATCATTACTAAAATCCACAATGTAAACTTCATCACATAATTTAATTATGCTTATAAGGTTATGTATAACATGTATATCAAAAAAACATTTAAAATAAGATATCCAATAAGAAGAACAATGTTACCTATTCTGGTAATATCTCCTTGAGAATTATCTCCAAAAGAAACTTTTATGTCTTTTATCTAGATAATTATCTTAAAGAAGTATTTTTTAGTAGTTATATTCCTGGAAAATTCAACACCCAAACCATCCTATGTCTGATATTGATAGAAGACCAAAATTTTGGTAACCACATCCATACAATTTTGTTTTGGAAGGATTTCATTTTTTTCAGAATAGAATTTATAAGAACCTAGTGATTGAAATTTGTTTAATAAAAAATTATTTTCTAATTTACACCCCTTTCAATCTTAGCACAAAAAGGTTCAATTTTTTGGAACAAAGTATTTATTATTAAAAATGGGTTTTTTATTTGTGAAACCAATTACAGATCTAATACCTTGAGGTTTTAGTTTTTTATATATTTTATAAAAAAAAATTACTATTGGTAATTTTATTACTAAAGATTAAATAAAAAATAAATTTCATATTTTAGTTTCATAGTTAAATGATTAACCTCACTGGCATTAGTATTAGAAATAAGTTTTTCTTATAAAACATTTTTCTTAGAAATAACTTCTTCAAAATCTTTTGAAATAATCCTTTTTTTAAAGAGTCTCATCGAGATCTTTAGAAATATATGATATTTCTTTTATTAAGAAAAATATCCTTGAATATTCCTTAACTAGTTTAGATTTAACATTACCATGTTTTTTACAAAATTTTGAATTTTCATTTTCCAAGGGTTGTGAAAAATTAGAAAATTCATCATTGGTAGGTAAAGAGTTATCATTAATGGTTGAGCAAGATTCTTCATATGAGGATTTAAATTTTTTCTCATTAGGATAATTTTCACTTAAATACATGTTTGTAAGGTTTTTAGCAGTTCATACCTTATCCGTAAAACACTGATTTAGAAGGGGAGCGTTTTCATAAAGACCTATGTTCCTCTGTATAAAAATTACATTATCATATGAAGTATCAGAAGAATCACCTCCATTGTAACTCCATGTGTCAATATATTAATTGAATTTCTTACCCTTTGATTTATATTACTTTTTGTTTTTCCTTTTGAATTTTATTTATTTGTATCATTCTTCTTCATCTTTGGAGAATTTATTTGGAAATTTCCATATTTCTTCCATTTTCAACAAGTGACTTCATTTTATTATCACTTATTTTTTTATGACCTTTCTTATAACAGTATTGTAAATCATTATTACGAAAAATATTATTCATGCTTTTGTATATATTAGCTAATTTATTCTCAAAATTCTCAGAAGTACTAGAATCATTTGGAATAACAACTTTCTTTTTTCCTTGAGGATTTAAAAAATTTATCAGACATTTGATCTTTAGAAGGAACTGTATACGTTGTAGAAAAAGAAACACTTCCATTTTCCTTCTTATCTTTCACAATATATCTCTTGAGTCTTACATCACATTGAATATGTTCTCTAATGAGATCATCAAAAGTAAGATTATTAAAATTTATCATCTATTCCACAAATATTATTTTATAATCCCATTAATTGGGAATAATATTAGTTATCATTTCTATAAGTCTTTCATTATCTAGAACATTCTCACCATTATCTTTTCAAATGTTAATGATAGTCATGAATCATTGATAAATCTTAGGAACTGACAGTCCAGGTTAGAAATAAAATGCTGTATAATATTCTATCAATATACATCTTGCAGTTTCAAAAATAACGAAGTTACAAAATGGGAAATTTCATGATTTTTATAAATACTATTATAATCTTTACAAAATGATATCTAACTATAAATAATTATATCCATATAACATAAAAAAGTATTTCATATTCTATAGTTTAATTGACATTCCTAATTTTTTGGATGGGTAAATCAATTAACATCCTTATCATGAATTTTATAATCTCTAGTCAACATAACAAAGTTATCAAGCCATGTTTTGATAAAAAATCATTTATCCAATCTCTCGAGTATTGATAATCAGCACCCTTAAAGATAGATGGTATATCTGGAGTCATATTGTCTATTGAACCATCATTAAGACCTTCCATCTATAAAAATATAATTTCTTTTCCACAAAAAATTTTATTTTTACCATGTTTATATAAAAACATTATAGATCTTTCAAGTATGTATAAGGCGTAAAAAACTTATTAAGTTATAAACAACAAAAAAAACTCTTCTAATTCCAATTGTAGGATAAATATATCAATTATACAGATTAAGATCATAAGAATTATCTTATGATGGATATATTAAAAGAGGTGGTGAATTATATTTTATAATTTTAGTTTAAAATAATTAAACTAACTAATAAAAAGCTTATTTAAAAATATTATAATAATCAGACTCCATCTGATTAAGAGATTCATAGAATTAGAATCATTGTATGTCCAATAATATCATATTAAAAATCATAATCACTATCTATAGGATTCATCAGAGTATGTTTATTATCATAATTGGAATATTAATGAAAAAATAATTATAATATAAAGATGAATATTATTTTTTACTATCTATTAATCATGTAGTGGAATTACACATGTAAAAAAAGTAATATAATTGAAATGATATAGTATGAATGATATAAAATTTATTCAAAAGAAAAATCTATTATGAATAATATAAATGTATTCAATACATTGACTAAAGGTATCACCAATTTTTTACTTATAGAAATTCATGTCTATCATTACAAGGAAATACATCGATAGAAGTTCAACTCAATATTCCTATCCCTATAATACTCTTGATAAGATCATTAGCTATATCTTATTTTCCATATAATACCTCGATCCAATGGATCAGATTCTCTATCTTCCTATACGTAGAATCCCTAAATGGTAAAAATGATCTAATATAGTAAAATTATAAGAATTTTAAAGGAGAAAACCTAATAGGTTTTCCTTGGAATGAATCTCTTTAAATAATTACAAAATAATAAGAACAAATTATTCACACTAAGTAATATAAAGAAAAATTTAAGGGTGAATATAATAAACCAAGTCAAAACTCTTAAAATGAATTGGTATTTATAATAATCCTTCCCATAGTCATATTAGACTTCTAATGGTCGTATTAGACTCCAAATGGTCATATTTTCTGATTTTTTCACAATAGATTCAGATACATGACACTTGAAAGATCATGATAAATGAATATCCTATGTCATATTGGATAACATCATTATAGTGTTAAATTTTATCCTTAAATTATAAACAAGTCTTATGAATATGAATAAAAACTTATGTTTGTTAGATCGAATTCCCTAAAATTTTAAATATGATAATCCTTTTTAGTGCTCGTCTGATTGTATCACTACAAGTATTCATCTGATTGTTAAAAATTTGTTAGTATAGAAAACATGGATAAAGTCTCAGTTCTATTCTAATAAATTAGAATATAAGTTATTAGACACATACTAATTTTTATAATCATAGTGAATAATTGAATGTTTATTTTTGTAATACCTAAGATCTTTTTCATAGTGTGGTAAAATGTAATGTTTTCTACAAAAAAATCTAAAAAAATATGGGACATAAAAATTTAGTGAATATGTTTTCTATAAATTTTTGTGATTCTTAAAACTAAAGGATTATAAATTGAAAATTAATAATATATGAATTAATAATGGTCTTTATATAAATTTATCTATGGAAGAATGTTTTTCAATCTAAACCCTACGCATATCAGTCGCATCAAAATTCTTGATCATATTGGGATCATAGCTTATATCTTAGTGCTTCCATCAATACTATCTTAGGTTAATGATTTATTCCATGTATATCTCCAAATAAAGTATATAGATAATCAATTATATGTACTAAACTTAGTGGTCATACCATTGGAGAATGATCATTATTATAAGGAAAAATCAGTTTAGATTCGATATCCCACAAATAAACTACTATGAAACAATACCATTCACATGGTTGATATTTTCTGGTGAATCCATCAGCTAAAGGACCTATATGAGAATCTGATTAAGTAATGAGATATAGGTATCCTCGGTCTTTGGTGCTAATGTGATGAATTTTGAGGGTGAAATCCATTTAAGGGGGTAAAATCTAAGACCGTGAGATACTGTGAAATATATAAATTTCATTTAAATTTAATCTTTTGAATGTTTTGTGTTATATGAATTACATAGTTTATCCTATGTTACATGAAATATTGAGTTTATCTTTTGTTACAAGCAATAATGAGTGCAACTTGTGATACACACTACACCTTTAAATTAAATGTAATATACTATTAAAATATTATTAATTAATCAGATGGTTATCACATAGCCATTGGAATGGTAGGTATGAATATGATTAAATAAATTATGAAAATATATAGTCTAAAATTTTATATAAAATGGATTCTTTGGTGCCAATAAATTAGATATAAAAATAGAACCTAGTTCGGTATAAAAGAAAATATTTTCTAGAAAAACTATTTTTACGCACAGAAACACATTTTACATCAATAAAATAAAAATTTGACTTTGGGAGAATTGTTTTAAGGAAATTTATATTTTATATATTCAATAAATTTTCTAAAAATCATTTTATGTGTTTTCTAGACAATAGATAAGAATAAATCTAATTTTAAACTTAAAAACATTATTTTTCTAAAAAAAGATTTGTCAACAATTTGTGCACTAGCTTTAAAACTAATTTGTGACCCTTTTTAATTTTTTTTTCAAAATTAAAGTTTATTTTTAAATAATGATTTAAAAATTATCTGAGGCTTTTTTATAATTTTCGGAAAAGATTTTTTATGATAAATAGTGAAAAATATAAAATAATAATTTAAAACTGCCTTTTTATTTAAATAATTTATAAAGTTAAATTTTATAGTAAATTTGTTTCCAATTAAAATTAGTTCAATTATATATATTTTAATAGGATTTAAATCACATTAATTATTTTTATATTTATTTTTGATTTAAAATCCTAATAGAATTTTGAAAATTTTCTCTTTGAATACCTGATTTCCCGTCACGACTACATTATTAATTTTAAATTAAAATTTCCCAATTATATAAATTGAAATTGGAAAAATGTTTTCCATATTTTTAATCAAAATAATTTATATTACAAAATAATTTCAACTTAATTTTTTTCCAAAATTAAAAGTAAAAATAATAAAAATTAATTATCATGGTTAAGGTAAAAATTTGTTTACCAAAGGGTCAAACTGTAAAGATAATTTTAAAAATGACCTAAGAATTGTCTAAAATATATTTTATAGAATTATTTAGAAACTATTATATATAATTATCTATAATAATTCATTTTAATCTTTTTGGAATGGGAAAATCATGGATACACCATTTTCTTTTCCAAAAGTACAGCTATACCACTCACCTCACTTATAAAAGGACACCCCTCACCTCACCCAGTCACACCATAAAAACACTTTTTTGAAAATACCAATAAAAATAATATCCAAAAATTCGATAATATAATCCTATAATAATTATTTTAGGCATAAATCCAACCTAGAAATCATTTTGGTGCAAACCTAAGGTGGTTATCTGAAGAAGAGGTATAGTTATTCAATAAGAATTTTTATTTTATTTCTCCATCCACCGCCTAAAAATATTTTTAAACCATGATGATATTATCTCCTTAGTATCTTACATATATTGAGATATAGTTATTTTGGTTTAATTTCTTATAATCATCTCGACTTCCATTAATTTGGTTACAATATCATTATTCGAGTATACAGAAGACTACTGCCTCACAAATAGATGTCATTTCGTTTTCCATTACCTACCACCATGGTTGGGTATGATGATGGATTTTAATAATATATATAATATATATGACAAATTTATACCAATTTTTTAATAATATCATATATATTTATATATATTTAAATTTTCATTCCATAGGGTATTTGATAACATCGCTCTTACGTACGACAGACTACCACCTCATGAAGCGATGTGATTTCTTGTCTATTAATGCTTAATATGGAAGATAATAAAGATAATGTTAAAAAATATATATAATATTCATAAAATAATATTTATATACTCATTATCAGAAGATAATATATTTTTTATTTCTTTTCTTTTCACTCACTGAATGATGATAACGTCCTTAATGATTATGTGGAAAATCACCTTCACATAGCAATGTGACTCTCTCGTTTCATCACAACACCCCATGGATGATATTTATAAGTATATATAAATGAGAAATATTATATATAAGATATTATTAAAATTATATAAATATAATATATCAGTTACCATATTTCTATAATGATCTTTGAAGAAATGGAAATGTTACTCTTGTGTACGTACGACTTACCATCTCCTTGATTGCAACATACTTCATTTCTCAATAATATATTCATGTTTTGACTTAAAATTATAATTTATTTATAAATATTATAATTTTGCCTTTATTAATATTTTAGAGATTATAGAACCATGATCAATGTAATAGGATTGAAGATAAAAAATCCCAACACATATGAAAAAAGCAATTATTACCCGAAATGTGGTTTTAAAAAAGAATTAGTAATCCTTTGTCAAAAAAAGTAATTAGAAATAAATGGGTAATAAATGGTCATAATTAATTAATACATGGTATAAAATATATAATTATGGTTTTATATAATATTCACAATAAACTTATAATTATTATACATGAGGTTCGAACGTATATGAATGAAGTCGAGACTTAAGGTAAGATATTTCTATTCTTTCTTTTATTTTTCCGAGACATATGAAAAGTCACAACTAAGTTTTTTTGTATAGATTATATAATTACCATGTGACATGTTATATAAATAATCTCCTTATATTAATGATTGTAAATGTTTTATTTAATGATATTCATTATTTGAGCTTTTTATTTAAAATATTTCTAAACCAGTAAGGGATTTCCATCTCACATTTTTTACTTCAGTGAGACACATAGTATATTCACCACCAATTTACATTATGTGATGTGTATATTTATCATGAATGTATTTTATTATGGTTATAATAATAATTATTCATATTAAAATATCCATTTTAGGATCTATCTTTTATGGAATTTATAGTTCAAATGTGTAAAAACTGGTAAGATTTTTGTCGTCGCTTTCATTCCATTAAAAATAAGATATATTATGAATCTATATTATTTTATGAGGTGTATATACAAAACATTTTAAATAAAAAATCATGAATTTATTTATTCTCATGATATTTTATGTTTTATCAAATTTTATTCATTCATGGTACTTACTATTCAAAGGTACCAAAGTGGTGAAGATTTTATCTTACAATATCATCAATTATTTGTATTATGTAAGATTATGATTCTGATAATGATATATTATGATAAATTTCTCAATAAACTAATAATTTTTATTATCCTTTATTGATTTCATGAGTTTTTTGTGTTTTCACATCATTTTCCTCTCTTTATGAACCAAAGAGTTCAAAATAATGTTTTTAAGAATAATCATCTTTATTTCTATCTTTGGTTGAAAACCCTTTTTCTTCAAAAATTATTTTTTCTAAAAATGTTTTCAATTTTTTTTAAATTTATTCAAATGATTTATTAAATAAATTTTACCCAAGTTTAATATTTTAATAAATGATTTGGAAGGAATATTCTTGTCATTTTCCAAATAATGCGTTTTTGGGTTTAATAGGAAATGGTAATGGAGTATTTATTTTAACATGTACAACATGAATAAATTATGTCACCTTCATTACTATTACTTTATTTAAATGTTAAACTATATTTTTTTAATGTTAATTTTCTAATAAATGTATTTTCAATTTATTTCAATTTTTATTTTTAAAAAAGTGATTTTCAATGAAAATTTATTTTCCTCAAGAAATGTTCAAAGTGATCATTCAAAATAATTCTCCATCTAAGATGAAATCCTTGGTTATAACTTATTATTTTCTTAGAATATGAAACAAGGATACAATTATTATTATTTATTTGAATGATTTATAAGAATAATATATTTATGAAATCCATTTCTCTTCCATGGTTTATACAATGATAAAATTATAATAAAACCCAATTATTTTTTCCTAGGTTATGATTTGATGAAATAATGAAATGATTATGAAATCTATCTCTTTTACATATGTTATGTTACAAATAAATGTTTATAAAAACTATTTCATTTCATAGGTTTTGGTATGATGAATGTTTAATAATATTGTGGCACATATACATATGATTTTTATTATGTGATGGGTGATACCTATATCTCCCTCCAATGCATTGGGTAAGATGAATAACTCATGAGTAAATATATTATGCATGAACCTAGTTACATATTCACCATTTTATTAATTAACCTCATTCTGTGTTCATAATGTTTTTTATGGACATTATTACATGTTCATAATTTTATGTGGGATCCTAATTACATGTTGACAATGTTATAGATGAACCTAATTACATGTTCAAAATTTTATGTGTAAACTAGATTACATTTTCATGTTCTTATGCATAAACCTGATTATATGTTCACAATGTTATGAGTGAATGTGATTACATGTTCACAAGGTTGTGGGTGAACCAGATTACATATCCACTATATTATGTGTGAACATAATTACATGTTCCCAATATTATAAATGAACCTAATTATATGTTCACATTGTTATGAATGAACCTCATTAATTGTTCATAATGTTACACATAAACCTGATTACATATTCACAATGTTATGAATACACCTAACTACATGTTCACAATTTTATATGTAAACCTAATTACATGTTCAAAAATTTGTGTGTGAATATGATTACAAGTTCATAGTGTTATGTGTGGACCTGTCTTTTATGTCCATAATTTCATGTGTGGACCTGGTTTTGTGTCCATAAGTTTACGAAAGGGCCTAATTTCATTTCCATATCTTAATTAGTCATCCTATACCCATTTATAGATGTTCACAATGTTATAACCTAATTTATATTCCATAAATCTATGTCTTATGAAAATTTTATTCTCTTATGGCCCATGTTCTTTGATTCCATTATGATTCATGTCTTATGAAATTCCAATATTTATTATTTGAATCAATGTTATGATCATCGATATGTTGAGTAAGGTTTTTAAATGTTATGATCATTTTCTCATACCCTTAGGTTCATTTTATCATTACATATCTACCTTGTTTAACCTTACTGAGCATCTATGATCATCCTTTCTTATGCTTCATAACTCCATGTTTTATATAGAAGTTTTATGTTGGGTATGTTTGTGAAGATTACTCAAAGGGAAGATCTTTATGGTAGATGCGGAATATATTTCACTGAATTAGATTACTATATGCCTATTATCTGAATAAAATAAACTATAATGGTACTTATTTATGTTTTTTGTAATGTATTAAATATTTAAAGAAAAATATGTAATATATATGTATGATAAGAATGGGTTTCTATATGGACTCTATTTCACAACATTGCATCGAATTAACTCTTCTTTTTTATTGATAATTTGATAATTTATTACCCCCACTTCCACACATAAAACATCTTCAAGTTTCTTGGATACATTTCCTTAGGTGCTGCTTCCCACATATTTGGAATGTATGAAATTAAATATACGTTCCTCCACAATATTTATCTCTTAAACCTCCCTGAATTTCCATTTTTCCCTTGTTTTGAATTTCAAATAGTTTCATGTTTTTGTTCATAATTTTAGATAGTTTATTAGGCATAACCACAATCTTTTTAATCGTAGATACCATTATATTTGGTTTCTCCTGTGGATTTCCATTTCACTGGCCCCCATACTCATTTTTTACATGATTCCTCATGGGTTCAACCATTGAATAAAACAAAAAAGATATACATGGTTATCAATCTACATCAATCTGAATAAACAATCATAATATAATGTATTTCATTTATAGTATGTCTTAAATTATGAAACGTTTTCATAAACCCATTAATATTTAGGTTCATCCTATATAACATAGGTTTTTTATAGGTTTTCATAGATTCTATCATCTCATTAATCCCAATTATTCACCAATATAAAATGATTTCACTAAATCATATCACCCATGAGTATCAAACCAGGTGTGTAGTAAGTTATATTTTTTGTGAACCAGGTGAAAATCAATTTAATAACCAACTATCCTTTTTAGGATTTTAACTCCTAGTTAAATATATTATATAGACTACATGAACTTATTTATATCTAGATATGGATTTAATTTATAGTAAACCACACAATCTCCACCTCAACAAAACATTATAATTTTATCCTATAATTAACCTAATCCATTGGGTTCTCACAAAGTATTTTAATAATAATCTACAAGAATAACTAAACCCTAATCTGAAACCAACTAATTTGATCCCATCATTTCATATTGAAATATTACATCATTTAATATGAATATTCAACACATATTATAATAATACTTTCTATAATATCATAAACGTTTAGTGTATTTTGAGGACAAATTCATAATCAACTAATTTCCAGAAATAATTTAAACATATCCCACAAATGTATCCTCACATAATACCATTCTTATACATACCATATTTAAAACCTTTCTTCATTAAAAGGTAAATAAAAACATAAGAATAGTGGTGCTGACATGCTCAGTAAGGGTAAAAATAGTAGTTATTAATCAATGATCATATGTGAGCATAATATAAGAATAATTAGTTGATAACTTGATCATACCGTATGAAATTCATACCCAATCAGTGAATTATCATTAACCATGATCCATAGAATAAACCACTTTCATAATGAAAATACAAGTAACAACAATGAATAATCATTCATAATCAATCAAGATCCATGAGAATATATCTTATGAATAAGACATAAGTTTGTGGCATACAATTAAGAATAAAAATCATTTCATTTATCAACGATCAGTAACAAGACCTTCATAGTGGATAGATCCTCATATTATATTGAGTTTACTTCTTAATCCATCATGTTTCAGTCAAGGATCACTTCCAAGTCAATCGTAGTTGACAAAGTCCCATAGTGTATTGGGTTCACTCAATATATTATCTATTCCTTAGTAAAGGCTCACTGCTAAGATTATCATCGTAGATAGATTTGAAGAAAACACAAATCCTATAACCCATAGAAGGTGTCTACTTTATTAAATTGGTATAATATACAAATGATCTCATCCTAAAGGATTGATCAATTTAATATCTTTGAAGAACCAGATACATACATGATTCCTATATTACATTTGAAATATAAAATACATAGAATAAGAAACGCAGTTAAATTGTTGATATTAATCATAATATTCTTGTCTATATCTAGGAGAATGGAAATAAAATGTTGGGTGTACTAAAATTCTCAGTAAGAGTAACATACAATAAATTAAATCATGATTAAATAAGTCATAATCATTAGGAAAAGTTAAATAAATGAAAACACTTCTCATTTAGTCAATAACTTGAGCATAAAATGCACCCATTGATAATATCAATGCATTATTTTCAGGGGTAACAATAATAGAATTATAGATACAGTAAAAGAGTACTATTAAATTTAATGATCTTAGACATCATGATATTTTTACAATAAATCATTTATACAAAGTTATTTTATTATATGGGTAAGTATATGCTATAAAAAATAATTTTTCCAACTAATTTGTCTTATGAGACATATTAATGCATCAAGGGGCTATCTGTAACCAAGCCCCACTCATTAATTAATTTAAAATTCATTCCAAGTATATTTAATTAATAATTTAATTAAAAAAATATTCTTTATCAATAAATATCTATATATGATTAAATAATATGGTCTATTAATATTTCCCCATCCAATCAAATAAATTTCATAATAAAACACAATATTTAAAAATGTAATAATTTTTAGAAAATAATCATATCCATGATACAAATAATATGTATATTTAATAGAAATGTTAGTTCTAATTAAAAATAATCATAGGAATGTGAATGTTTCAATAGAAGGTTAACAACCACAAAACTAATAAGAGAGAAAATATAACCATAAATTCATCAAAAGTATAGGTTTTGTAACAAAATAATGTCCTTTATAGGATAAATGAAAATGTAAAACATAATGTTTGGTGAGTTTTTCGTTTTTAATGCTTTTAATTTATTATAAGAATCAAATATAGTATAAAATTATTTTAGTGGTAGGAAAATTCTTAAGGCCATATACGTTAAAAAATTCCTTTAGCATTTTTGTATAGAAAGTTGAAAAAAAAATTAGGATTTTTTAATGACTCCTTCAAAATAATTTAAAATTTTTAATATAACATAAAATAACCTTAATAAATAATTGGTGTAAATAAAATTAATTTTTAAAATAATTTTGAAAAATATGTTCATGGTAGAAATATTTAAATGATAAAAAAGGAAATAAGATTGGTTTTTATTTTAAACGATTATTTTATTGATTAATATTACAAAGAGAATAAAATTTGGAAAAATATATGGTTAATCATTAAATTATCAATGGATAATAAAATATATGGAATTAATAAACATTACCTTAATGAAAATAAGTTAAATCCTATAAAATGAGATTGTAAAATAAATTCTTACCTCTTTGGAAACATTTAAACTGTTAGACCATGAATGAATAAACCTGAATTGAAAAATTAATCATCATGAATAAATATATATTCATGTTAAATATATAAAGGGTAATTATGTTTACCCAATAAAAATAAATAGGTGCATAATACCAAATATGTCTTAATGGAGTGGAAATTAAGACAAAATACTGTAGAAGGATCAAATAATTCAATTGAGAATTAATCAGTGATGTGATTATGTATGAAACTTTAATCCACTAAAGAAAGTGAAAATAAAAAATAATAAAATAAGTGGTCATTTCACACATAATCACGTAATAACATATTTTATAAAGTAGATGTATAACTCCATGATTGGAAATTGAGTTAAGAAATTTATTACCTTAAGTCTGTCTTGAATCAAAAAATATTTTAACCAGCTATATATTAAATTTAAATTTATTATAATTTCATACCATATCCATTTAAATTCTTGTAATATCATATATGATCTACTTACAACATTTCAATGCTCGTTTATTATCAATTCTTTATTAAGATTGACGTTTTTGTGTGTTAACTACATTGTTTTTCATGTTTCACTTTGACGGTTATAGTCCTTGTAATTTTATTATATTTAATTCATCAATAAATGTATAATAATGATATAAATATCCTATACATTCATTATATACATATTTATAATACTCTATGAAAGTAAAATATAGAAAAATAAATTACACCATTCATGGAGATAGTAGGACGTACATACACTTGAACGTTGTTTTCACTTTTCGAATTATGGAACAAAATATAGGTAAATAATAATGTACCATTAACGAATTATTATTATATCATATATATTATTTTAATTAATTAAATACATCCTTATTACCACCCATGTAAATAAGAAATGAAAAACAAATCACATCACTTTATGGGTGTGGTAGTCCACACGTACTCACGAGGGATGTTATTCTTTTACAAAGGATGGAAAGGTAAGAAGGTAAATTATATATTATATAAAAATCCTCTTGATGGAATAAGATTAAATGAAACTTATAATATCATGAGAATAAGGAAATTCATGATATAACATGTAAAAGGATAAGTATAGACACCAATTAAAAAAATAAGTGGTGAAAAAATGCATATATATAAATAACTATAGTAAAAGTGATATGAGAAAACCCTTAACTTATGCTTCCATTTAGTGAACCATTTCATAACATCCACTTGAATATCACCTCTTTGAGAAACCCTTGAGGACCTTGGATTTTTTCTTTTTGGTAAGAATAGTAGAACCTGGATTTGGGGGAGTGAGAAGGAGAGGTTTTTTCAAGATATTTTTGGATCTAAAAGGCATCTAATTCAAAATGTAGTGAAGAGGATGTGGTATTTATACTTGAGGAGAGGTGGGTTTATGTGATTAAATAAATAATATTTAGTAATTAAATCCAACCACATCGTGGTGTAAATAATTTAAACGAATTGTATTGTTAGATAATGTTTTTTAGGAATTTTGATATTGATAAATACTTCAACCACCCAATAAAAGTTTAATTTTTTTAGGTATTTCATGCTTTTACCTTTTAACATTAAGTCTTTTCATTATCTTACCTATACTAAGGTAAAGAATTATTTTACCATGGTGAATTTTTTATATCTAAAAATTAAAATGAAATTAAAACCTAATTTAAGAATTACTAATCCAAATATGGAATCTATTTTACAAAATTAAATTTATAAAATTAGAAAACATATATTTGTAATTAATCCCAAAGACACAATGAAAACGCAGGTTATTAATGTGAAAAGGTCAAAAGCTCAAAATGTTTTATATCCAATTTCAATGTAAAATTGTTTCCAATGTCCTAAACATGTTTAATTTATTTACAATTTAATAAATTATACTTTAAACCCAATTTACAATATTATTTAACTATATTAATAAATTAGGGAAAAAATTATTTTTTAATTAAAATTCAATATTTTTTACTATTCATCAAAAAAAGAAACATCTCCAAAAAATACCAAAATTTAATCCTAATAGATTTTTGATATTGCAATTAAAAAAATGATGTAAATTTTTCCAAAATAATTTTACTAATTTTTCATAATTTAAATATAAAACAGGTGCGTCATCAAAAGGCGACAAAATTGTCCTTTAGGAAAATATAGCTTTTAATTCTGAAAAATGATTTTTTATTATCATAAAACTATAAAAAAATATTGGATGAATTTAAATTTTTTTTATTAATATATAAAATATAATTTTCATTAATATATTTCACTAATAGTGATTAATTTAATTTATTATGATAAAATTTCATTATGGGGCATAAATATTGTTTTCTATAAAAACATTTAATTTATGTTCAATTGGATTATATTTTCATTTAAAATTAATTGGTAATCAGTGAATTAATTTTATAAACATTTTTGTACTATATTTTCATAATTTATTTATTCTCATTCATTAACTCCTTTCTAACGACTAGGTGATAACTATCACAATTAAATTGTAATATGTAATCCTTTTTAAGCACAGTATTCTGTGTAACATAAGCTTATAAAGTAAGTAAATTTAATTAAGAAGATACATACCTTATAATAATGGGTTGTTCCATTTAGGATGGTTACAAAATATTTTTATTTTTTTATAATAAGTAATAAAATTGAAAGAGTCAGTGAAGATGATTACCTCTTATTCAATAGAATTCCTTTATATCCCTCTTTTGGGACCATTGGAATGCTTTTTTAAGAATATCAAAACCTCTAATTCATGGATAGATAATTTTATAAGATAATTGGTTATGGTTTGGATGAGATAGGTTTCTCAATATGGTGTAAATAAAAGTGAGAATTGGTGTCCTTTTATAAGTGAGGGGAGGTACAGTTTTGGATATTAAAGGAATATTATAATATAATATGTGTCAAAATCATGTCAAATGCATCCCAAATATCATATATTTAATGATAAAGAGGATTTGGTCTTAATATAATAATCGAATTAAATTTTTATAGGTTTATATATCATTTATACCATATCCTTTTGATTAACCCCTTGATTAACGAATTTTATCCTTTAACCATGGCAATGACTTTTTAAATATTAAAGGGTTATAATTTTACTTATAAGGAAATAATTGGCCCATAAATTAAAAAATATGACATTTGAAACAATATATCCTAAATTCCATGTTTCAATATTTTTATGACTTTAAAATAATTTTATAAAATATTATTTTCATGATATATCATTAATAATATTTTGGCTCTATTCATTTAATTTGACTTTAAATAAACTAAGATAAATATTTAATTCAAATATAGTCTTTTAAAACATCCCTAATACGTCATATGTTTCTATGAAAATAATCTAATCTAATAATTCATCCAAATTGTTTTACTTTTAATATTTTTGAAATCATTTATTTTATTTTTAAATTAAATGAATAAATACTTTGTCGGCATTGTGTAAGAATTAAAGAGAATTATTAAATCACTAAAAATAAAAATTATATAACATGAATAAAAAATTAATTCATAATTAAAAAAATTTGAAACTAAATGTAACCTATTTTTATCATAATGAAAACTTATTATAGATATTATTGTTAAGTGTGTGACATTTTATTTTTATTCTTTTCTTATAATAATTTAAATGACAGTATCAATGAAAAATGGCACCAAGTTTCTATATTTTTTAGAATTGTATTAAAAGGGAAACAATACAACCATAAAATATGATAATGTCACGTTTTAGAGAAATTTTAAAGCCTTAACCTAAAGTTGTAACCCAATTTTACATGTTTTACCTTTACTAATGTAACAAAAATTCACAAAATTTACTATTCATAATGGCCAAATCTAAAAGTGAAATATTTTGAAAATATGAAAATCAGGATTCAAAATATGGAATCCGTTTCTTAAAATTTCATTCAAATAATTGGTAGGATTAAATTTAAAATTAAACCCACAAAAGAAAATAGAAAAAAAAATTATAGGAAAATGGTTTATGGATTCGTAATTTTTTTTTATAAATAAAATACTGCATAAAATTAATTATAATGACTATAATTGTACTATTTATAATATAAATTAAAAAAAATTCTTTTAAAACCATCTAAAATCCTTTAACTTTTTAAATTATTAAAAAATTACTGTTTTCAATAAAAATAAGTATATTTCAGTATTTATAGAAAAATAAATCTGTTAAAAAAATTATAAAAAATTAATTCTAATAGAATTTTGAAATTATGATTTCAAAAATGTATTTACATTTAAATAAAATTTATAAAATTTAACATAATTAGTTATAATTTCCATGCAAAAATATCAGTAAAATAATTTTTATTGAAAATGAATTTTAAAAGCATAAAATGGATTCACTAAAAAGTGAGTACATATTTCCTAAGAATTTATCTATACATGTTTATTGAGTTGAACAACTATAAATTTATTTAAATATTCATTTTATTATATTAATACCCACCAATTCAATAAATAGGTTATAATGGTCATGTTTATATAATTATATTTTTATATTATATCGATGTTCATTTAAACTCAGTGTTGCATGAAATGAAAACAATCAAAAAATTGAATTTATTAAAAGAGAAATATATTCAAGAATCTCAGGGTGTTACAAGGGTCCAATAGTATATTGGGATAGACCCCTATAAAATTATTTCCTTAGTTAAGGCTCATTAGAAAAACTATTGTAGTGGTCATATTCCCAAACTAAACTAGCTTCACTACCCATTCTAGTTCATATTATCCCATGAGATATAATTCTTTACTGAATTCTTTGGAGGTCTATATAATTCGAGGACCATTAATCACATAATGAAGACCATATATAAGTGAGCCAAAATATCAGAAAAACATTGATCATTTCATCATAGCATAACCCATGAAAATAAATGTGTCTCATAAGGATTTAATTATAAAATAATCACAATCCATCCTGAGAAAATATGTAGATGGTATAATAGATTTTTTATTTTTTCGTCATAATGTAATTGATCCATGAAAAGAAAAAAGTTTCATATAATCATCATTAAATAATCACCATTATAAGCTATATAGTGAAAGAAAGTGAATGATATAATAATATCATATACTAAGTGAATCATAGAAAGAAATAAAGAATTTTAATATAGATGAAAAATTCCTTTTACAAAATCAATTAAAATACACTTTGAATATCAAAATAAAACATCCATTTTATTTTGGTAACTATATGGAAATAAAAATTCTAGAAATATGGAAGAAAATATACTCTTTGTAAAACCATGTAAACATTTAAAGGAAGCTTCATAATAAAGGAAATATATGATAATGATAAAATGCGTTCATTCCATATGTGAAAGAATTTTTTTTCATGCTTCTATAAAAATATAAATGTGAGTCATAAATAAAAATTTGAACAGATAAATCTTAAACAATTTTAAATTAATTAAATTTTGTAAAAATAAAATTTTTAAAACATTTATTTATCGAGAAAACATCTATAAATATATTTTCAAGAACATAGACAAAGAGGAGAATGATTTCCATCCCCAAAAGAAGAAATAATCTTGTCTTTTATTAACAAAATTCACAATAATATTAAGTGCCGAAGATAGTAAAATGTTACTAATACTTGAAAAATAAGACAAAAACCATATTTTAATAAACAATATAGGTATTAAATGGATCTTATAATTTCCTTATATGTAAATTTAACATAGATAGTCCTAAGAAGAAATGAGATTGTAACCAAAACTCTTACCACACGTCCTATTTTACATTGTAAGCATTCAAGAATCATATATAATAAATATATATTAATTATAAATATATTATAAAACAATACTCAAACATAAATAACTATATATCATTATTTAATAATACATATTTACCCTTTTATTAATAATTCTTCATTAAAATGAATATTCTCGTGAAAATAGGTCTGTTTTACATACATGTTTCTGTGCAATGGTTTTAGAAGTTGCACCATAATCATGAATTCATCATTTAATTAATACTGAATATTTCATCAATATAACAATTATTTTTTATACACACTTTTATTACCATCCATTTTTGGTATTTATGAAAAATTAATCACATTGAGTCGTGGAGACGATAATTCATATGTACGCACGAGTGATGTTTCTAATATTATATGGATGGAAAAAAAGAAAGGAAAATAAAAATTATACTTTAATAAATATTACTTATATCAAAAATATAATATATATCTTTTAAATATATCCTTATTACCATCCACCTTAATAATGAATGAAAACGAATCACATTTCCTCGTGGAGGTGGTAGTGCACATGTATACACAAGTGACATTATGATTTTTCAATAGATGAGAAGGTAAGAAGGTAGATAATATTTTGTCACTTTAGAAGAATAAATATATTTTAAATATCATATATATCCATTAAATATATCTATATAACCATCCATGAGATATGGTGATGAAAAATGAAACACATCACTTTGTGGAGGTTGCAGTCCACACGTACACACGAGCGATGTTTTCATTTCCCATAGTATGGAAGAAGATCTAAAAAGGGGTGTATCATAAAAATAATAAAATTTAAATATATTTATGTTACAGATATTATTAATATATCATTTTTATTAATGTTTCATTGAGGTCAAATAAGATATAAAAATGAAAGTACTCGGTTAAGAGTTATAACTGTTGTTTGGAAAACATCCTTTAGCTTACACATTAAACCTTCTAGGATGGTCTTTTGGTGATACCAGAACAACTATTTAATAGGGAGGTAGTTTGGGGGGTTATTTGGGTATATATTGATGAATATAATGGTATAATTTTTTTTTGGAGAAGTGAGAAGAGTATTTTTCTCTATTATAAGCATGAGGAGTGGATCACTTGTAATTAATCTTAACATTTAAATATTTTAAGTGTGGAACTCATGTTAAAGTGGATATAAAAAATTAAATTTAGAATACATGGTGATAATTTTATAAATTTAATCATCAAATAAAAATTTATAAGTAATTTTTTATATTATCACAATGCTTTAACTCTAAATAACTTGTTTTATCCTTTTGTTGTAATGAAAACATTTTTAAAAAGGGTACCATTAAAAATAACCAAAAATGAAATTGAACACATTAATAAATTAGAAAATACAAATTAAAAATACAGAATCATTTTTTCAGTATTAATTTTTTTGGAATTGGTTGAAATTAATTTTAAAATAAATGCACAAAACACAACAAAAAACTGTTCTTATAAAAAAATATATTTTTAAGCATAAAAATGAACTTATAAAAAACAAAATAAAATAATAGTTTATAGGTGATTAATTATATTATTTTTTATAAAAATCATCATATGTTAATTTATAAATAAATCCAAAAATATAATGGGACTTTTAATTTATTTATTTTTTAAAAAAATAAGAGAGTTTTCTAAAAAATGGAATTTTTTACTCCTCACTCAAAAATAATCATTTTTGAAATGATTCCAAAAAATAAGTATATAATAGTTTTTAAATAATAATTTACAAAATTATGTCTTTATTTTCAAAATAATTTCTAAAAGAGATTAAAATTAATTATCATATCAGTGCACAAAATTCAATCAAAACTATCTTTGAAGAAAATGAATTTTTGTAGTATAAAATGAATTAATTATAATTATTTGATTAATAACTTAAATGAAATGAATTTTAATTAAATTTAATTAATATAATATAGTAATTTAAATATAATTTTTTATTAGTAGAGATTAATTTAATCTACAAAGATAAAAATACCATGAGAACACGAAAACAATTTTATGAGAAAATATAAATCTTAACTTTAAAATATTTTTTCTTCATTTCCAATCAATTTATAATAATTTTATAATTGATTATTAATTTTATTAAGAAAAAATTATATATATATTTCAATAGTATAACATGTTTTTTCTAATCTCGGTGTTCCATGTAAAAATGCTATCAAACACTTCAATTTTAATAAAGATAAAAAAATATTCTAAAATCTTGGCTCCTTTCATAGAGTGGGTATGTCATGGGATGATGAATCGAATGTATTTGAGATTATAATTTTCCTTCAGATTATATGGTATTACCAGTTCTTCAACCCATTTTCTTCCAAGTTATATTATTATATTTACACTCTGATATATAATGTAGCTTTTATTATATAGACTGACTTGTGTAAATAATCTTTCTAATAAGTAAAGTGGAAGATAAACTTGGGTCTTTTTATTACCCTACCACAAAATAGTGAAGGGTTTTATGTTTATTTCAATTAATTTTTATGGTAATTTAATATGTTATCATGAAATATTGTTATTTAGTAACATATAATTCTATATAGTTTCATCCTCCTTAAAAGAACTATGCTACCCAATATTTAAAATCAGCTATTATAGTTCATGAACTATAGTGATGGAGGCACTACATGTTTAGTGACTGATTCATGGAATTCAATAATTAAAAATAAAAAAAATATTAGATAAAAGGTAATTTAACTTAAGGTAGTTTCCCTAAGTGGAGTTCCTAATGTAATTTTATTTTGACATTAATTATATTCTTTTAAGAGAAATGTAGTTTCTGGTTCTCTTGAAGTAAGATTCATCATCTAATGAAGAAATAGGTGAAGAAAGAGTGGATATTGATTCCAAATATATTTTTACTATACTTATATGTGATAATGGATCACATATACACCACATAGATCTCACAAATGTTTTTTTGGATCACATCACACACTCCTAGGTATTTGTTTATGCTTGTATAATTTTTTGAGAGGCCCCCTATAGTGAGGAGATCTGTGATGGATGTTTCTATGATTCTCATTTATTATTTTATGTACATGGGAGGATTATAGTTCCTTTGAGAATAAATGAGGTGGTTATGAAAGATTACCACTCATATAGATAGGAAAAACACATTAAGATCAAGAATATGGATGATGATATTTATCACTAATTTTGGTGCAGTTGCATAGAGAGAGACATTACTAGATTTATTTCAAGATTTATTACTAGTTATCAAGTGAAGTTAGAGTATTAGAATACTATAGTTAACCTGTAGAAAATTCCACTTCTTTTATGGAAATTGTATGATATCATGTTGGATTTCGTAAATAATTTTACTCGGTCCTCTAAATACAAGGATGCAATGTGGTTGATTGTGGATCATTTAATTAATAAAACCCACCTTTTACCAATCATAGTGGATTGTTATATTGATGATATCTATAAAATATATTTAATATAAATTATAAATTTTCATGGACTACACATTACTATTTTCTATGATAGGGGATCAAGGTTCACATATCGGTTTCGACAAGGTATTTTGTGAGCAATGGGGTTTTAGGTGAAACGGAGTACAACATTCCACTTGTAAACCAATGAAAACGGTGATATGACCACTCACATTCTAGAGGATATTCTATGAGACTATATTCTATAATTTAGTGGATCATGAGAGTATTACCTCGCCTTGGTGTAATTATCCTATAATAACAGCAACTAGGATTTTATTTAAATGGAACCATTTAGGGAACTTTATTGAATAAAATGTTGTTCTTCAAATTATTAGATGGAAATAAATGATCCATCAATGATCGGGCTCAGTATCATCTTGTAGATAAGTAAACTAGTGAATATAAAATAAAATTGACTCATACAACAAAAAATATAATAGAAATAATATTTTCATTAGTAAATGTTATCCTTGTAATTAAAACATGGTGACCACAACTTTCTTTAGGATTCACAAAGGTTAGGACACCAGTGGAGTTGAAAATAAGTAAAACTAAAAACGAGGCATGTCAATATTTTCCGAATCATAATTAAGGTTACAAAATTTTTATATTATCTGGTATTACAATTAAAATTTAAAACCATTCATAATAACATTCTCATTTCACAATTTAGTAAGTACACACCTGACCCCTAAAATGTGATAGGATATATCACTAACCAATCTGGGTCGACCCTAAACCTGTCACCCGAGCCACTCTAAAACTTGGTCCGAAGGGCATTCCCGATCCCCACGGGTTGGAAAATAGTTTTAAGAACCAAATTAAAATTGTTGAGAATTATTTTATCCCATAATTAAAGGATAAATAAATTAATAAAAACTAAAAAAAGAAATAAACACTAGTAGAAAAATAAGAAAAATAACAAGGTGTCCAAACATAATCAATGTGACCTCATGGGTCACCACCAAACACAAAACCACAGTCACTACAAGAGAGATCCAAAAATAGAACCTGAAACCGAAAAGAGGAATTAGGAATGAGCATTTAGTTTCTCATTGGGAATGAAAAGGTATAACAATGCCCTATTGCCTTACTTTTAAAATGAAACCCAATCATGCTAGTTTAAAAATAAAACATAATAAAATAACAATTTTTTACTATTTCCAACTTCAAGGAACATGTTTTCATTTTCATGAAAATAATTTCTCTTCCACTACAATTTTAAAATAGATTTCAAGTATGCATTAACATTTCAAAATGAAAGGAAATCAATTTAGATTGAAATATGGTTTTCACAAATGACACATCAAGTATAAAACAACTAAAATGAAAATAAAATCACAGTCACCCTGGGAAATACCTATGTATATTGAATTAGTTGGGGACCGTGGATCCTCATTCCTTAGTTAAACGTGTCTTAGAAACCATAAACATAAGCAATCTATTTCATGAACCACTTGTTGGAGACACCCCTATAACTTACTGGTCTCCATTCATCATAAACATTTAGTTAGTGTTTTAATCATCAATTAAACATGAAAAAACTCGGAGGAATCACTTCCTTATCATCTATATTACTAGCTATAGTCTTCCCACCTACGTACCCAGGGTTAACCATGTTCCTTATTTCATATGGTGGATAGGTTTTATCAAGTGAACATAAATGAACATAAAACATTCTTTATCCAACACTCATTCAACCTCTCACCTCTATTCTCCCTCCATAAGAACATTCCCACTCTTTCACGTCACATAATGCATAAGCCTAAACAATAGTCACATATCAAAAATTACATGTTAACACTTAAAACACATTTATCAAACTAGGAGGGATTCCTCAAGAGTATTTTCCACTTTTGGAAACCATTCTCAAAGTTCCAAATGAGACCAATTACATTACAAGTTAAATTTTCATTTTAGAAAATCATAAACATATAACACTTCCCAAAACCAATTAGAAACCGAATTAAACAACCAGTAAACAATAATTTTAAAAACTAGATTGAAACCATGTTTGAAACAAATTAGAGCTTTTTTAGAAAGACAAATTACCAATCAACCTCAAATTCATACCAAAACCGATGCATTTTTTCAAACTCACTAAAACATGAAAATTTCCACTTTTAAAATCACACATTAACCCATATTTATTCATGATATATTTCACAACTATTATACTCACTAAGTAACCTTATAAATACTTCAAAAACTCAATACCATGTAGAATTCCATTTTTAAAGATTTAACATTTAAAAATTATTGAGGACTAGATATGAAATACATTTTCTAAATAGGGTCAAGGGCATTAAAAAAGAGAAAAACACACTGGATACCATATAAATTATTCAAAATGAATGAAGAACCATTTTTAAAAAATCCTTTAAGAATTTTAATTTTTAATCTTAGAAGTATATCTAAAATAATACTACACATTTTAAAACATAAAAGTGAATCATGAAATATAAAGGAAGGTCCAACACTATTCATCACTAAAAATTTTCATGGAACATATATTACATTTAATGTTGAAAACACTTTTTAATATAATAAAGAAATTATGGAGTTAAAATTAGGGGCCTAGAAATATGGTACCTACCTCATGGTGGAACCAAACAAAACATTATGTCCTTGATTTCTTCTAACTAAAAGATGATGCTCCACCACTATGAATATGCACATTCACATACATGTAAGGACAATTATCCCCAATTCACACATTTGTATGTCAATGAATATGTTCAAGGGGATCCTTAAATGTACTCATATCTGCATATACTAGTACCCACTCACCTACGTATGCATTGTCATATATACACATGGGCACACCTATCCTCATGCATTGTATATTCACTACCATGGATGATTATACAAGTAATGGAGACCCCCCCCCACCTACACACACACACATGAACACAAAAACACAAACATATAATTACCTACACACATGTATGTGAATCACCTTAGAGTGGATGAATTGGATCCACAAAGTAGAGTTCAACACACTACACCAAAAATATAAAAACCCGTAAAAAATAAATACCCTAATTATGATGGTGTGAAACTAAGAAACATTATTTAAAACTCACCTCAGATGGTGGAGACATCCCAAAATAACATGGCAAAGCCCAACGTCGTACCAATTAATCAAAAGGAGGTCAGGAACAACCATAAACCCTAATAATAGTGGTGAAAACCCACAAAAGGGAAGGAATAACTTACCCCAAAACATTGTCAGTGAACTGAAACACTCTGAACTGCTTATCCTTAGGAATCGGTTTCTAGAACAAACATAAAGGAGTCCCGAGACAACACTTCCATAACATAAAACTAGATCAATCACAAATACTAGTTTACCCAACCCTAGGGCTTGGCCGGACTCAAATTGAGTGATGAGAAAGGATAAATTATCCAAATTGAGGGAGGAGATGGGATCTAGCGACCATACCTCTACAAATCGAATGAAAAACATGAAGGGATATACTAAGATCAACAATCGAAGAGGGTTTCTAAGAGGGGGGGTGCCGCAGACCGAGCAACTCCACAGGGGGGGTCGCGTGGAGGAAAGTCGCACCATAGGGGTTTGTCTGAGGGTGCTTGTGAGGAGGGGGGTCATTTTTTAGGCATCTTGACCGATGAGGGAAGGTTATGGAAATGAAGGAGGATCTAGAGAGGATCTCACACAAGCAGGGGGTCGACTAGGGGAGGGGGACACTTGATGTATTATGGAGGATACCCCTTTGGAGTCTTAAAGAAAATAAAACTAACCCTAAAATAAAAAAACAATTAAAAAATAATAATAATAATAATAAACTTAATAATGATAATGATAATAATAATAATAATAAAATTTATAATAACAAACTTAATAATAATAATATCATCATTATCATTATTTTTAAATCATTTTCTTTTGTATTTTATTTTCTTTCATTTTGATTCTAATTTAAAATATTTTAAACCTTAAAAAATGACTCAAATAAAAATGAAATAGTCATGACCTCAAAGAACCAAGTTGGGTGTGACAAATATACCCACCATTAAAGCTTTATTCCCCTAGAAATTAACTCATCAAAACGGGGGATCAAAATCAAGTTCAAAACTATATGAAGCCAAAGAAATTATGATATTGGTGTGTCTTTTCACTCCACCGGTCACACCTGACCATATATAAGGGAAACTATAATGAAAAATGCAATCCAGAAACAAGGAGGATTCTCCTCACCACAAGAACCCAACTATAACATCTATAATTGAAACTCTCATCTGATGATAACTCTAGAATGACTATCTTGATCCAAAGAGGAAACTGCCAACAAAGACCAAAACTCCTGCACAAACTAACTCTTGAAGAAACCACAATAGGATCCATGGTGGGTCTACCCACCATTTATGAATCAAACAGCATTCAAAAACAATCACAGACAGACATGGGTTCTTCCACTCCAACAATAAACAATCGATGCTCGGGATAAAACTAAAAATAATTCAATTAAACAGTGAACTGAACAATGGTTTTTCATTTCCTCAAGATGTGAGAATACTCAAAATTGGAATTTCCTAAAACGAAAACTAGTCACAAAAAGATTTGGCCACACAAGAGAAGAAACCATTTAAATACACTCATTTGGGGAGGCACAACCACTAGAATTATAAGTAAACAAGATTAGCATGTCTTCTTAAAACCCAAGTTGGATATTCAAAGAACAAAGAAAACAATGACGAAATGATACCTCTAAGACTATTAAAAAAATAGAACCTTCAAAGATGTGGAAGCTACAATATGGAAATTTAAACATTCCCCAATCCATCATAAGAGAAAAAAAGCAAGACCAAGGTTCTCCACATCCATAATAATTTATACCTTTGTGGAAGCTTCACTTTGAGGCCTATGGAAGAAGCTCTGAGGTCAGAAGCATCTACAACCTTGCAGTTAGAAGCTAACAATCTTCGACTGAGAATTCTCTTAATGATGCTACTTGAAAAACCTCACCAAGATTCCCCAGTGGCCAAATGGACAATAACTCTTCAGGGTGTGATAAAATGGTGTTTAAAGTTCCCAAACCATCAACACGAGAAGCGAATGAGAGAGTGGTTGGACAAATAAAAATGGAATTGATAAGAACAATTTTCTGAAATAGGTTCCTCTAGTTAACCATCATCACTAGATTGGTAAACTTCCTAGAAATTAAAAATAATATGTCCTTGAACCCTAGACGAAGACCCCACAAAATAGAAACTATAAATGATTTTGGGATTCTACATCTGAAGAAAATTCAATCAACCCCTTAAAATTCCCCATGTAGGCCTTAACCACTTGTTGGTCGTGATGGAAACTCATGAGTTCTGACACTTTCCTCACTTTCAGCTCCTCATGTATAAACCATCATAAAAAAATGGTCTTAAACCCCTTACAATACATCCCATCATGCAATTATGCTAGGATAATTTCCTTCCATCAATCCATTGTTGAATATTCAAATAAAACCAATCCAACATGGACTCTCATAACATTGAGAGATTCCAATAAACAGAAAACATCAAAAATTTCACCAAGCTAGTCTACTACCCTAAATAAATCATGATCACCACATAATAAGGAAAAAAACAAAAAAAACTCAATTAACTCATTCTGCTAAGAGTATGGGTAGAACCAACAACTAGAAGATACTCACTAGAAACCTCTGGGACTTTTCTGGGAGGCATTGTAAAAAATGAGAAGCATGGAGCCGAATCAAAATGAATCATAAATCAAAATTATATAATTCAATCACAATCCAAAACCAAAACAAAATCACTATTCCAACATAAATTCATTATTTCAAAAACAAGAGCCTGTGAAAAAGGCTAACAAACAAGAAAATAGAACACTAATTAATTGCCCACTCACTTTTTAAAATATTGAAATCGCCCCTTTTAAAAAATATTATTCAAAAAAAATAACTACATAAATACCCACCGTTGGGGTTCCAAGATGTAGAGTCCCAAATCTTAACGTACATTTACATTACATTACTTTTGCGGAATACTTAATACATAACAAATACAGACACACAAGGACTGTAATAGTTTATTGTCTTTGGAAACTTGGAATATAAACTTCTAATCATGTTGAAATATCATTAACAAATCCCATAACGATCTTACCCTTTTTGTTTCCTTACCTAAAATCTTTCTTTATTTCCTGGGGAAAATAAAACATAAAAAGGGTGAGATCAAATGCTCAGTAAAGGCAAACATAGATAACGTAAAACAATCCATAAAAATTTGGAAGAAAAAACTTGAACATGAAATTTAAAAATCAAAATCTTGAGCAAAGACATAAATAATGGTAGTACGTAAGGCATATATCATAATAGAACATCAACCATGATAAAATATAATGGGAATAAAACATGTAATTGTGGCAACCATTCAGCACATGTTATGATTTCCATGGTAGCCAAGTCATTACTACCAAGACCATCTTAGTGGACAAAGTCCCTTTCTGAATCGAGTTCACTCCTCGTTTAGGTCCTGTAACACTGAACCAGATTAACATACCGTTCCAGCCATGTCTATATAATGAGATATAAATATTTACCCAATCAATTGTAGGGATATATAGGTCTCACTCATCTCATAATGAAATCATTATTTCGTGTGCCACAAAATCATAAATCATACATCATAGCATAACCCATGTAATAGAATGAGATTCTTAAACATCATGCCATCATAACATAATCCATATAAAGAAATGGCTATCTTTTTATCATAAGAAGAATCAAACCATGTAAATAATGGATACATTATACTTGAAACATAAACATGTTAAATAATTTCATTTTAGATGGAAAATAGTTTTGATAAATACACTTGAAATGAATTCTTGAGGAAAATATCCTTTCTTCTTCAAAACCATTTTCTTTTCACAAAATGTCATGAAAACTTAAAAGAAAAGGGTTTTCTTGAAAATAATAATGAAATCTTGTAGAGGAAGATTCATGAAAATGAGGCTTTATGAAACCGTAAAAAATCCGTTCACGCCGTATATTTTAAAAATAACATTCTCCTCGTACTTTTGTCGGAAAAGTCCAAAACTTCCTTGTATGGTAAACAAAAGAAAGATCCCTTCAATAACACGTGGTAAAGTCCAAAAAGGGTAAAAGGACTTTAGACATACATGAAAACATTTTTATAAAACTTGGACATTGATGATAAATATAACCCCAGTAAATACTTACGAATAAGCAATCTCGGATAAAAATGACATTAACAAAATTATCCCTTACCTTAGGTCTGATATGCTTCATACGTTTCCGAACCTCTTGTATAATGATTTAAATAATGTCATTGACTTATTACATAATCATATTCATTGTTATAATATCATATATGGTTCACTTATGACTTTATATTACCCGTTCTTTTGTAGGTTCCATGTTAAATTAACGTTTTGGGTTAAATCGTTTTATTTATCATACGTGTTTGGACTTGTTGTTCTTGATATTATTAATTATATCCTAATTTACTTAATTACATAATGTAAAATATTATTTACATATAATGTATATGTCAGTATATATATATATATATATGATATATCAATTAAATGAAATGAAATACACCGTTCATTGACACAGTTGGCCGTACGTACTCAAGAACGCTGTTTTCGTTTCCTTATTGAATTGAATGAAATGAATTAGATGACATACATATATATATACACATAAATCCAGTATCATTATTATGTCATATATTTCATTATTACTTATTATATATACTTTATAATCATTTATGAATTATTAACATGGAGAATGAATCTCATCGCGTCGTGGAGACGGTATTCCGTACGTACGCACGAGCGATGATATAATTCTCATGATCGTAGAATTGTATTGGAGTGTATGTATACTATTTCAGAATAAATATCACTTTAAAATAATCATATATAGTTATTATTTAGACCATTATACCCATCCAAGTAAGGTGGTGGTGGAAAATAGATTACACCACGGCGTGGAGACGGTATTCCGTACATACGCACGCGCGGTGATTTCATTTTCCATAGGATGGATAGATGGTGAAATAGGGTTGTTTCATACTTATAATAACATATCAGTATATGAGTGATACTGATGTTATTACTTCATAATGAAACAACTAAAGAAGAAGAAGTGGAAGAAGAAATACAGTTGAATGAACCGGTAACCGATATTACCTCTTCTTTGAAGCGCCTCTTTGAGATCTCCTCTTAGGGAAACAAAATTGGTCTTTGAAGAAGACCAGGACCTATATAATGTTTCTAGGGAAGTGGAGAAGAGAATTTTTCAGGGTTTGGACGAGCATGAAGGCTCAAATTGGTGTGTGGAAGAGAGGGAGGAGGTGCCCTTTTATAAGGGAGGAGAGGGGCTCCTTTGGAACATCTAAAAATATTATATTATTATAAATTCATATTCGGTTTGTAATAGCTCCAAATTGAGTTATTTTGAAGCTAATATGGGGATGGGTCGAAATCCTCTCATCAAATATAATTTAGAAAAGTTTAGGTTTCTATTTTAACCTTATCAATTAGATTTAACTTTAAGTTAAATAATTTATCTTTTACCATGTCTTTTTGTTTTCTTACACTATAAGGTTAATAAACATACTATAAAATGCCAAAAATACCCCAAGTTTTTTATTATTAATATATATAACCTTATCTAAGTAATTTTGCCGAACAATAGAATTTTAGGAATAAAATATCAATTAATAATATAATATTTGTTTTAAAAACTATTTTATGTCAATTTTGGAACTATTTGGTAGTTGATTTTTGTGAAAATCATAACAGAATGATTAGTTCGAAAAAAGTTAATTAAGTCAATACTAACATTTCATATTAACATATAAAATTATTGGAATTCATAAAAAGTCTCAAATTACATTTCTTCAGGTATTTGTAACATCAATTATGTCAATATTTGATTAATAATATAATTACTCCATCATCATTGTGTCATAAGAAATTAAATTATTTAAAGTCTAAAAATTACAAATAAAATATCATTATGTAGGAAATATTTTTATCTTTCTAATGAATATTTATAGTCTAATTTACCTTATGATTAACCATATATTAAAAATGATTTACTTATTAAACATTGATTATAACTATTTTAACCCTTCTTTAAATAAATTAATAATAAATGTCCTAATCTTATCCAAGTGGGCCTAAATGGTCATATTTTATTTCAAAGGTTGTTATCGGTCGAATAAAACATATAAAATAGAATTAGGACATGTTTTAGGGTAATAATAATATCATTTTAACCCTTAATTACCCTATTTACTTTTAACCGTGGTAAAAAAAGTAAAAAAGTTACTATTCACCAAAAATTATTTTCATCTCATTGAACCACATTTTACTTACTGACGTCAACCGTGTCTCTCGGATTTTTTAAATTCCACTCACAGAAGCGGTAAAATTATGTTTTATGTGAATTTGGAAATTCTCCTAGGAGGTGGGTAAAAGACGGTCAAAAGTTCAATAAAATTTTTATATATCTAAAATTATTATAAAATGACACTAATGAATTACATTGAACTTATATAGGTTTTATGTGTCAATTTTGACCTAAAATAGAATAAAAAATTATTTAAATAAAAAGTCGGTTTTTAAATAGTAACCTAGTGTTTTCACTATTCATCAAAAATTTAATGTTTTCAGAAAAATACCAGAATTTCACCCTAGGCTAATTTCGATATTCCGAATCCAAAAATGAAGTCCATTTTGAAAGATGAAATTTTCAAAAAGTTTTTATTACTATTCATAATGACTAGTTTTAATAATATTTTAACAACATATCTTTGTTTAGTGAAACTCGGTATTGCGTACAACACACGTTATCGAGGAAGGTCACGATTGCGTGTAATGCAGCCATGTTAGGGTTTCGTATTGTGAAAGACTCCTTTTTTGTAGTTTACAACACAAGACATCAATAAACTTAAAAAGAATATTTTTCATATATCTCGGGGTGTTACATTCTACCCCCCTTAAAATGAATTTCCCCCTCGAAATTCGTCAGGATTATAAATGGTTTACTACTCGAAAGTTTCTTTAATAGAAACCCACATCGTAAAAATGAATTCCAAAACCAATATTTAAAAACTAAAGTATGAAACATAATGGTTACCCGAATTAACTAATCACTGGGTTTCCACATAGGAGAACATAGGTGAAAATATGGATATGGAAGAGAAACCTAACCATCATGTTCTGATGGAGAGTGGTAGAGAACATGGTTATGAAAAGCCAAAAATCACAAAGCCATAGATTTGTGATGATCTAAGGTACCATATAATTCATCGGATATAAGGGAACTAGGATAACATTTTTGGTTTTCAAGATCATTTCCCTAAAGTTGATGAATTAAAAGAAATACATACAGGATTTTGGCACAATTTCACTATTGTTCGTGAATTGAACAATTTCCACTTCATCCCTTACAGAAATGAAGTTGAATTTGTTATTTATGATGTGTTAGCAGATCATGTGACAGAATGATGGGTCATTCCATCTGTTTCAAACAAAAGGTTAGCAAAAGTTTTAAGTCCATCTTATGGTTATATTAATCGTATATAGTTCCAAAAATGAACTTATACTTCATATATCATACCGCTTAATAAAATAAAACTAGTTTCTACTAACCAGAGACTTACTGTAGGCCAGTGGTTGGCGATAAAGGCCAGTCGCATTTTGGTTGTGGGTTCGATTCCACAGCCTTGTCCGACGCGAAGGGCTGTCACCCGCCATGCAGGTTGTACTTTTTTCTAAAACTACGTTACTATAACATCCCATCAATAATATCGAAAAAAACTTTCATCCTTAAACAATACTAACTCATGTACAACATAATCCATTCCAATCATTAGGCTTATCCATAATACTACAGTCCACCCTCATAATTTAGTGAAAACAATTACTAGAGATTTCATATAACAAGCATGTTATACCATCTTTGATCCCCATATATCATAAGATATGTCTTGTTGGTCACATTCCAAATATTAGAAGGCCTTAATCATGTATTCTCAAGAAAAACGAATACTCGTTGAATCTTAGTTAAAACATGAGTGCTGTCAAAAGTTAACTCTTTCCACATACCAAAACCCCAAAATTCTCTATACTTAAACCATGATATAACTATTACCTTATATCAGTCATGATCCCATGAATACTGTCAAATATTTCATTTTCTCCTTATCCCTTCATTATGCGCATATCATCTTCTTTCCAAAAATATCTCAATCACTTTCTAGGGTTACCGGTACCATAAAATTATTGAAAACCACAATAGACCAATACATAAATATTCCAATATTCCATGATACTATATAGAACATTATTTTGGAATCCCATTACAAAAAAAACTAATCATTTCACCAAATCGTTTTCATATTCAACATCGCCAATAGTGATCGCATGTGACATCCCTTTGTCATTTGCCTTAAGTGGTTGCTCATGTCGATCATCATTAACCCTTGGATTAGGGCATTGATTAGCGTAATGCCCCATTTCATTGCACTTGAAGCATTGATGTGTTGGTGGTGCGTTCTCTGAAGTCTTTTCTTTATTCATACAATTAGCAACCGTTTTTCAATTAATTCGACACTCATATGCTCGATGACCTTATTTTCTACACTTAAAACATTTTCTCGTCCCTTTAAGACAATCTCCACCATGCTTCTTTCCACACTTTGAGCATAAAGAAACATTCCTCTTCTTTTCAACATTATTCTGAGATTTCTCCTTGAACTCCATCTTTTGTTTCTTGTCAAAACCATAAGATGGATATGTAACACCAACTTCCATTTCTACCATTATAGCACAATGAACAATTTATTCATATCTATTGAAGTCTCTTATAGCTAATTCCCTTAGAAGATTTGGTTTTAAGCCACTAAAGAATCGATAAACTTTACGTTCAGGTTCGATGATAAATCCAGATGCATACCTTGAAAGCCTTGTAAAATTCTCTTCGTATATACCAACAGATTCATCATCCTTTTTCTTTAGTTCAAGAAACTCCTTCTCCATATTTTTTTGAAGAATACGAGGGAAGTACTTATTGAAAAATAAGTTTTTGAACTCGTCCCATTCCATGGACTCAATTTCATATCTTGGCCTCGTATTCTTAATAAGATTCCAACATTGATCAGCATCACCTTCCAAACGATATACTACTAAGATGACTTTATCATGTTAAGAATATTGAAGAACTAAAAATATCTTTTTAGTGGTATTGATCTATTGTTCAGCAACAAGTGGATCAGAAGACCCACTGAAAGAAGGTGGACGTTGCCTCATGAAGGACTCAACAGAATATTGTTCCATTCTCTGCTCATTTGGAAGTCCATAATTATTCATAGCTTGTGTAAGTATAGAAATAAGATTTTTCACTCCATATCCCATAACATTTGTTTGTTTAGGAGGACAATCATTGCATTGTCCATTACATTGATCAACACGGTTCCTTCGGGTTCCAGCCATCGTCTAAAACCCATAAAGAATAGTGTGAGAGGAAAAAATCATGCTAGGTAAAACAACATAATAAAGGGGGAGTACCTTCAATATCTAACATCTTAGGTTAAATTCTAAGATTGTTAACGTATTTCTAGGACTATATCCTATATGTATACTTATCCTTAGGGACATCCCTAGACATAGCTTAGAAATATCTCTAGGGATCCCACTAACATTTTCGCATCCTAGTTTCCAAAGATGACTAAACCTTCCCTCTGATACCAAATTTAGAGGCCCAAAGTATGACGTACATGGAAATTACATCACTTTTGCGGAATACTTAATACATAACAAAAACAGACACACAAGGACTGTAATAGTATTGTGTCTTTGGAAACTAGGAATATAAACTTCTAATCATGTTGAAATATCTTCAATATCTCCCATAACAATCTTCCCCTTTTTGTTTCCTTACCTAAAACCTTTCTTTATTTCCTGGGGAAAATAAAACATAAAAATGGTGAGATCAAATGCTCAGTAAGGGAAAACATAGATAACGTAAAATAATCCATAAACATTTGGAAACAAAAACTTGAACATGAAATTTAAACATCAAAATCTTGAGCAAAGACATAAATCGTGGAAGTACGTATGGCATATATCATAATAGAACATAAACCATGATAAAATATAATGGGAATAAAACATGTAATTGTGCCAACCATTCAGCACATGTTATGATTTCCATGGTAGCCAAGGCATTACTGCCAATACCATCTTAGTGGAAAACATCCCTTTCTGAATCGAGTTTACTCCTCATTTCAGTCCTGTAACACTGAACTGGATTAACCTAATATTCCATCCATGTACATATCATGAGATATAAATCTTTACCCAATGCATTGAAGGGATATATAGCTCCCACCCATCTCATAATGAAATCATTCTTTCGTGTGCCACAAAATCATAAATCATACATCATAGCATAACCCATGTAATAGAATGAGATTTCTAAACATCATGCCATCATAACATAATGCATATAATGAAATGGATATCTTTTCATCATAAGAAGAATAAAACCATGTAAATAATGGAGACATTATACTTGAAACATAAACATATTAAATAATTTCATTTTAGATGGAAAATAGTTTTGATAAATACACTTGAAATGAATTCTTGAGGAAAATATCCTTTCTTCTTAAAAATAATTTTCTTTTCACAAAATGTCATGAAATTTTAAAATAAAAGGGTTTTTTTAAAATAATCATGCAATATTGTAGAGGATTCTTCATGAATATGAGGCTTTATAAAACCGTAAAAAATCCGTTCACGCCGTATAAGTTAAAAATAACATTCTCCTCGCACTTTTGTCGGAAAATTCAAAAAGTTCCTTATATGGTAAACAAAAGAATGATTCCTTCCAAAACACGTGGTAAAAGTCAAAAAGGGTAAAAATGACTTTAGACATACACGAAAACATTTTTATAAAACATGGACATGGATGATAAATATAACCCTAGTAAATACTTAGGAATAAGCAATCTCAGATAAAAATGATATTTGAAAAATTATCCCTTACCTTAGGTCTGATATGCTTCGTACGTTTCCAAACCTCCTAAATAATGATTTAAATAATGTAATTGACTTATTAAAGAATCATATTCATTTTTATGATATCATATATGGTTCACTTATGACTTTATATTACCCGTTCTTTTGTAAGTTCCATGTTAAAGTAACGTTTTGGGTTAAATCGTTTTATTTATTGTACGTGTTTCGACTTGTTGTTCTTGATATTATTACTTATATCCAGATTTACTTAATTCCAGAATGTAAAACATGATTTAAATATAATATATATTTCAGTATATATATATATATATGATAGATCGATTAAATGAAATGAAATACACCGTTCATGGAGACGGTAGGCCGTGCGTACGCATGAACGCTGTTTTCGTTTCCTTATTGAATTGAATGAAATTAAGTAGATGAAATACATATATATAAAAATAAATCAAGTATCATTATTATGTCATATATTTTATGATTACTTGTTATCTATACTTTATAATCATTCATGAATGGTAAACATGGAGAATGAATCTCATCGCGTCGTGGAGACGGTAGTCCGTACGTACACACGAGTGATGATATCATTCTCATGATCGTGGAATTGTATTGGAGTGTATTTATACTATTTAAGAATCAATATTACTTTAAAATAATCATATATAGTTATTATTTACACCACTATACCCATCCAAGTATGGTGGTGGTGGAAAATAGATTACACCACGACGTGGAGACGGAATTCTGTATGTACGCACGCGCGGTGATTTCGGTTTCCGTAGGATGGATAGATGGTGAAATAGGGTTGTTTAATACTTATAATAACAAATCATTATATGAGTGATACTGATTTTATTACTTCATAATGAAACAACTAAAGAACAAGAAGTGGAAGAAGAAATACAATTGAAAGAATTGGTAACGGATATTACCTCTTCTTTGAAGCTCCTCTTTGAGATCTCCTCTTAGGGAACCAAAGTTAGTATTTGAAGAATAACAGGACCTATAGGATGTTTCTAGAGAAGTGAAGAAGGTAATTTTTTAGGGGTTGGCTGAGCTTGAAGGCTCAAAGTGGTGTGTGGAAGAGAAGGAGGAGGTTCCCTTTTATAAGGGAGGAGAGGGGCCCCATTGGAATAACTAAAAATATTATTTTATTATAAGGTCATATTCGGATTTTAATAGCTCAAAATTGAGTTATTTTGAAGCTATGGTGGGGATGGGTCTAAATCATCTCATATAATATAATTTAGACATGTTTAGGTTTCTATTTCATCCTTATCATTTAGATTTAACTTTAAGTTAAATAATTTTTCTTTTACCGTGTCTTCTTGTTTTCTTACACTATAAGGTTAATAAACTTACTATAATATTCCAAAAGAACCCCAAGTTGTTTATTATTAATATATATAAACCTATCTAAGTCATTTGGACAAACCTTAGATTTTTAAGAATAATATAACAATTATTAATATAACATTTGTTTTAAAAACTATTTTATGTCAATTTTGACACTATTTGGTAATTGATTTTTGTGAAAATCATAACAGAATTATTAGTTCAAAAAGAGTTAATTAAATAAATACTAACATGTCATATTAACATAGAAAATTATTGGAATTCATAACAAGTCTCAAATTACATTTATTCAGGTATTTATAACATCAATTATGTCAATATTTCATTAATAATATAATTAATGCATCATCATTTTGTCATAAATAAATTAAATTACTTAAAGTATAAAAATTAAAAATAAAATACCATTATGTTGGAAATCGTTTTATCTTTCTAATTAATATTTATAGTCGAATTTATCTTATGTATATCCCTATATTAAAAATGATTTACTTATTAAACATTCATTTTAACTATTTTAACACTTCTTTAAATAAATTAATAATAAATGTCCTAATCTAATCCAAGTGGGCCTAAATGGTCATATTTTATTCCTAAGGTTGTTTTTGGTCGAATAACACTTATACAATAGAATTATGACATGTGTTAGGGTAATAATAATACCATTTTTACCCTTAATTACCCTATTTACTTTGTGGTAAAAAAAGTAAAAATTTACTATTCACCAAAAATTATTTTCATCTCATTGAACCAAATTTTACATACTGAAATCAACCATGTCTCTAGGATTTTTGAAATTCCACTCACAGAAGTGGTAAAATTATGTTTTATGTGAATTTGGAAATTCTCCTAGGAGGTGGGTAAAAGACGGTAAAAGTTCAATAAAATTTTTATATATCTAAAATTATTATAAAATGATTCTAATGAATTACAATGAAATTATATGGGTATTATGTGTTAATTTTTACCTAAAATAGAATAAATAATTATTTAAATAAAAAGTCAGTTTTTAAATAGTAACCCAGTGTTTTCACTATTCATCAAAAATTGTAAGTTTTCAGAAAAATACCAAAATTTACCCTAGGGTAATTTCGATATTCCGAATCCAAAAATGAAGTCCATTTTTAAAGATGAAATTTTTAGAATGTTGTTATTAATATTCATAGCGGGTAGTTTTAATAATATTTTAATAGCATATCTTTTTTTAGTGAAACTCAGTATTGCGTACAACACACGCTCTCGAGGAAGGTCGCTATTGCGTGTAATACAACCAAGTTCGGGTTGTGTGTTGTGCAAGACTCCTTTGTTGTAGAGTACAACAAAAAACATCAATAAAATTAAAAAGAATATTTTTCATAAATCTCGGGGTGTTACACAAGAAGTCTCATATATAGATATATCATTGTACTAGCTTAAGAACCCATCCACACATACCACCAATTATCCACATGCCACAATCATACACTAACGTATGTGATCATTAATAGAAATACCAAGGGTGAATTCAAAACATTTTACATTCCCAAAATATGTCATTGAACCCAAATCCGAAATTCCCAATAAACATTCATTTAATGTTCCAAAAAATATTTCAAAAACCCTACAATTTCTAAAACACATTCCATCTTTCCCTTTGATAAAAAAATAATTTTAAGATAAAATAATCTCCATTTCAAAAACCATTTTACCACTCCAAAAACCACTTTACCTTTTGAAACACCTATTTTTATTTAAAAACCATTTTCATTTTTGAAATACAATAAATCCATTAAAAACTAATCTCAAGATTAACTCACAAAAAATAAAGAAAAATAAGGATGTATTGTATATGACAACCCGAAAACATGTATTAGAAGACTGTGCTCTGAGCTAGAATCCACCAGATGAAATATCTTGAACAGTGTACTCAGGCAGTACATTGGTCACTACTCCATGAAGTATCTTCTTGTAACATCAGATCCCTTCCTTTTTCATTACTTATCTTCATGGACCAAGAAAATTAAAACATTCAAATATCAAACTACACCTGGAAACTCCTGGCTCCAGATGGGCAAGGGTTCATGATGTCATTTCTGCACCTAACTCTTGAGTGCGAATATTCCTAATATCCAAGCTATCTGAAACCCCAAATAACAAAGGTATCCTTTGATAATATTTTATCACTAACCAATCTCGGTTGACCCTGAAACGTTCACCCATACCAGTATGCGGTATGGTCTAATAGAAGATCCCAATCCGTAGGAATTGGAAACTAGTTTCGGGCACCAAAGTAAAATATTTGCGAACAATTTTAGACCATAAATAAATGAAAAATAAATAAATATAAACTGAAAAAAAATATAAACACTAGAAAAAAATTAAAAAAAGAACTATGTGGATAAACATACTTCCATGTGACCTCCTTGGTTCCCACCAAACACAGTAACACACTCACTTCAGGAGAAATCCAAAACTGGAAATTGAAATTAAAAAGATAAAGAATATATGAGCACTTCATTTTTTATTAGGAATTCTTATGTAAAAAAACTAACTATGGAATTTACCTTAAAAATTATCCCAATCATGCAAGTTTGAAAATAAGACATAATAAATTAAAGTTTTTTATTCTTTCCAAATTCAAATAATATGTTTGTATTTTCATGAAAACCATTTCTATTCTACTACATTTTCAAAATATATTCAAATTATTCATTAATGTTTAAAAAAAGAAATCAATTTAGACTTAAATATGGTTTTCGCAAATGAGACATCATGTATGAAACAAAGGAAATGAATATCGCATCACAAGCACCATGTAAAATCCCTAAGTAGATAGCCTTAGTTGGGGGACCTAAGATCCTTATACCTCAGTGAAATGTGGCTTAGAAACCATGAACATCAGCATTCTTGTGCATGAGAAACATGTAGAGGAAGCCCTTATAACCTAGTGGTATCCAATCATTATTAAAATTTAGTTAGTGATTTAATTATCATTCCCATAAGACAAAACCAGGAAAAACCATTTTTGTATCATCTAGTGTACTAGTCCTAGTCTTCACACCTTGGTACTTGGGGTTACCCATGTTCACTATTTCAAATAGTGTCAAGGTCTTATCAAGTGAATTTAATTGGACATAACACTTTCTTTGTCCCAAACCCTTTCAACCTCACACCAATGTTCTCTCTCCTTAAGTTAATTACCCCTATTTAACATTACACAACACATAAGCATCCACACTAAGAACATATAAAAAATCACAAGTTAACACTTACATTAAATTTTTTAAACTTTGGGGGATGCCTCAAGAAAGGGTTTCCACTTTCGCAAACCATTATCAAAGTGATAAACAAGCCCCATTAAATTATAATAAATATTGTCATGTTAGAAAAGAATAAAAACTCAAAACATTCCAAAACCACTTAAATAACAATTAAAAAAACAAATAACAACAATTTTAAAAAATAGATTAAAACTATGTTTGAAATAAAGAAGACCTTTTTAAAGAAGGAAAATTTCCAATCAACCTCAAATTCATACCCAAACCCATGCATTTTTCCAGACTATCCAAAACATAAAACTTCCCCCCTTTTTAAAATCAAACACTAACCCATATTCATTCATGAAAAATTTCACAACTATTGTACATGCCAAATAACCTTGTAAATACATCACACTCTTAAAACTATTTAGGATTCCATTTTTATGATTTAACATTTAAAACCTATTAAGCGTTAGAAAGGAAATAAATTTTATTAAAAGGGTCAAGGGAATATAACAACCATAAAAGAAATTTTTTTAAACAATATAAATAATGCAAAATGAATGAAAAACCATTTTTAAAAACACTTTTATTCATTTAAAGTGTCAATTTTGGAAGTATATCTAAAAGGCGACTACGCATTTCAAAAAAAAGTGAATCATGAAATCTAAATGAATGTCCCACACTAAGAATCATTAACAATTTTCATAGCATGTATATTCTATTTAATATTTAAAACAATTTTTCAAACACTAATGAAATTATGTAATTAAAAATAAAGGCATAGGCCTAGGGGACCTACCTCAGGGTGGAACCAAACCGGACATTCGACCCTTGATGAGTTCTAACTAAAAGTTACTACTCCCACACTAACAATATTCACATTAACATAAATATAAAGAAACATATCCCATATAAAAACATCCCCATATCCATGAATATGTGTAAGGGGGTCCTTAGATATATTCTTATATGCATATACTAGTCTCCACTCACCTATGTATGCATTTTCATATATATAAATGTGAAAACCTGGGCTCATACATGTACATTCACAACAATGAATGATTATACTAGTAATGTAGAAACCCAAATATATATATATATATATATATATACACTTACCTATGCACATGCAGTCGAGTCACCTTAGACCTGATGACTCTAAACTGCAATGAAGTGTTCCACACACTACACAACAAATACTAAAACCCTTAAAAAATTTATGATCCTAATTAAGATAGTGAAAAACCATTAAACAAGATTTAAACCTCACCTCAGATGACAGTGGGGGACAGAAATCACACGACGTAGCCCAACACTCTATCAATTAATCAAATGGAAGTCAACAACTCCCATAAAACCTAATAATAGAGTTGAAAACAACAAAATGGAAGGAACACCTTACCCCAAAACTTTGGCGGTGAACCAAAACTCTCTGAACCACCTCACAAGTGGTGGTGCTTGCTGGAACATGCACAAGGGAGTCCTAAGACATCACTTTTATACCCTAATACCGGAAGAGTCACAAAAATCTAGATTATCCCAACCCTAGGGGGTTTTCAGACTCAAATCGAGTGTCAAGAAAAGATAAATTGGCCAAATCGAGGGTGGATAAGGGATATAGGTACCATACGTTGATGAATCGAACAGAAAACGTAAAGGGATCTGGTGTTATTAGAGATTGAAGAGGGACTCTAAGAGCGGGGAGGGGGTATGTGCTGTAAACTGAGAGTCTCTAATTGGGATTTGGCACAGAGGATGGTCGCGTCATTGGGGTTCGGTAGAGGGAGATCAAGAGGAGAGGGGGTAACACCCTATGGAGCTTGTCTGGGGGAATAAGGTCACAACCATGAGGGGGGAGTTGGAGAGAAGCTCTTGCATGCATGGGGTTGACCAGGTGAGGGGGTAGTGTGATGAGTTAGGGGGGAGACACCTTTGGGTCCCAAAGACACTAAACCTAAAATAAAAAAAATTGAATAATAATATTAATTATTATAATTATAATAATAAACAAAATAATAATAATAATAATCTTTATAATAACAAGTTTAATAATAATATTATTATTTTTTATAATAATAATATCATCATTATTATTATTTTAAAATCATTTTATTTTTATTTTGTTTTATTTCATTTTTATTTTAATTTCATACATTTTAGGCTTTTTTTAAAAAAACTCAAATATAAATGAATAACCTCGGTCGTATGTTTTTGGGTTGGGGTGTGACATGATACACTAATATATAGTTATAATATATTATACAATTTTTGGATCATCTGATTTATAACATTGATTGTGTTTAGAATGCGTTTTAGGGTAAGTTAATTCCCCTCCATTAGTTTAAACTATAGCATAGTAATCTCTAAGATAAATCATAGGAGTAAAAATCTTAAATGTGAAGATAATGGACTGGCTTGTTTCCCTAGGAAGCATGTTGAAAGTTTTCTTAGGAGAGAATATTGATAGTGGGAAGGTTGTAAAGACCTTGAAATTTCAATTTATCTTCCTTTATTAAAATTAGAAAATAAATCTCATTATAGTCATAATTTAAAATGAATGAAAATAAGTGGAGTTTAAAAGAAGATGGTGAGAAAGAAGGGAGGAAGCAAGATCCCTAATGACTACTTTGTACCTAGTGGTATGGTACTTGGTACCTAGAGGGGCTCTAATTTGTCAGGTGGTTCTATTTGAAACCCCTAATACCCGGTGTATTCTAGTGGGCACATAGTAGACTACTTGGAAATATTCCCTTAATAATGGGAAATATTGTCTTTTAAATCCTAATATTAATTACTTTAATCACATCATTTGGGTTCTTAGTCCCTTTTTAATAGGAAAAAACGTACTTGGATATCCTCTCACCCTCTCTTCCATTCTAGTTTAATCTTATGTCCCCTTTCTCTAAGTGATTTAATTTGATTATTAAAGCTTAACTCTTGATATGTAGGGCCATGAATCGACTCTAATTCCCTTGTTTCCTTTGTTTCTTTTCAATATGGGGTATAACATAAATAGTTTTTTATGATTAAAATAAACTTTCTTAATCATAGTAGAAGTAATTAAGAAACCTAAAATCCATGATTTACCCTTGATAAAATATGAAATCCTAGATAAACTATAAATGAAGAAACATAGTGTACCTTTTAATTTCCAAGACATTACCATTTCATTCATCACAATTGTTTAATAAATACCATTAAAAGTTATTCAAAGTACATCATCCACCAATTATTATCTATGATCAAACATAAATCAACCGACACTCAGATGTGACTTCTATTCTATCAATGGAATGCTAGTACCTAATATATTAAATGAGTAAGAAGAAGATATCTTTGGGTAATGAAGAACTAACATGGATCATTGAAACTATTAAACACAACATATATATGGTGTTTCCTTCCTTATATATCAATTTAGACATTCACAAGACTAAAAATATAAGTTTATAATGTACTAGTTAATTATTTTTCCAATCATTCACTCATTATATGAATGTATCACTCCTCCCTTTCATTTCATCTTATAGAATGCTTGATGTTTATGACAGCTAATTTTAGAAAATTTGGACGTTATTCCTTTAACATTCCACTACCTTGAAAAGGAAATGTCATGTTATCATATAATAGTAATTACTATATTCCTATATAAATCATATAATATGACTTATAATCATTCATGTCATACTATATGTTAAAAAAACACACAAACTATAAAATATGACAATTGGTTTTAGGTCATAACTCCCTCAATATCCCGCTTACACTAAGGCCTCATAGAATTTTCTCCATTCCATATTTTATAGTATCATATATAATACATTATGAAACCATACAAATTTCTTTGGATATATTCTAAAAATATTTTGGATATTTATCATTATTTTCATTCTATATCACATCATATGCATTTCTTTATTAATACACATCCATATATCAGTTTTCATAAAATAAAAAAAATAGAGGATATGTCTGAGTTTTATAAATCACAATCCCCGTTAATTAAAACATAATGAGTGACCCCATAAACCTTTATGGAATTGAATAAAAATATGAATTCCAGAATATATATATATAAGATAATATTTTCATATAGTAAATAATTATTTGTACTCAAGTTACATGGGTACAAGGTATGATCTCCATAAAACACATGCATCTTTATACCTATGTCAACTAGTTGTATCATATATAAACATGGATTTTTATATGATATCATTTTCTAAGACATCATGTTAACAAGGTTCATAGACTATGATAATCCCATATATCGAAATAATAAATTCTCAATTATCTAAGTATAGGTTGATATGGTTAATAAATGCATCACTTTTCATTTACCATAATGGATGATCAAATCCCTTTCATTTCACTAGAGAGATAAGAACATAATATTTGTTATCTGTGTACGGTTTTACACCTATTCAATCTCAATCAGGATAAATTCCATAGCATTTAATCACTAATCGATGACATGTTAAATAACATACACAATGACACCTTGATGGGTTCATCCTTAATGTTTGCGTAAGAAAGGTATCAGAACACTGAGGTTATAATTCATGGAATATAACCAACCTCATGTATGGGAAAATACAAATATAAACCCTATGACTATATTATAATAATGAAATTGTTTATAAAATTCCACATGGTATACTTTATGGAGCATCCAGCACAAAAACACATTTTTTCCTTCGGCGAATATTCTTTATTTCGATACATGAATCCTACTCATACCAACATTAGCATTTCATTCCAAACTACAATACAAAATGAAAAATATCTATTAGGGATAACTCAAAGCCATACATTGAGACCTTAAATATCATTTCACTTCATGTTATATATCCATATATATATATTCACAACTTACTTGAATTGATGATAAAATGAATATTTACTTTTAGTATAACATGATAAATTTTATATTTTTGGAACTCTTTTAATGATTTTAACAAAACCATATATAACACTTGTTTTATCTTATCATATATGATAAACAACCACATCAAAATTATGCTTTCTATATTTTAAAACCATTAAATCTATTTAAAATTACATCCACATATCTATGTGACCATATGATAAAAACTACACAATAAAATATTTAGCGGTTAATATCTATGAAGAAATCTAGTTTGAATAATGGTGATATTTATGAATTATATTACTAATTCTCCACTCTATTGACATGTTATTCTAACTCCTTAAATTCACAAAATCGAATGTTATTATGCTAATAACACAGGATTTATATATATAACTCTAAATAAGTTTGTAACCATTATCATCTTTCGAACATATTCCATAAACAAATTCATTGAATATTTTTGTAACTAATGTGACTATTTACATCATTATTGAACCAACACATCCTAAACTACTTTAGAAAATAATTTGACATTCACATTGAATTTAAATTGGAAAATTGTTTTATTTGTTAATTTTTAACATCTCAATGTCTAATAATACTACCACTATCCTTTTAGATAGTACATTAATTTCAGAATATCTTGATAATATTCCAAAAATTCATTGAGGTTAAGAGGTGAAGCTTATTTTCTATAGTGAGGAAATTTTAAAATTAATATATTTTATTTATATCATGAATAGAATTATATGTGTTTGGAGTGTTATTCTAAAGAGAAGAATTTATTCATGAAAATATTCCACTAATGGAAGTGATATTATATCTCTTATTTTTAATAGAAAAACAAGATAAACTATTTTAACATAGAAAAAATAATTTTATTCTTATCTTATTATCAAAAATGATATAGAATCTGATGACTCATAAAACATGTGTATTGAATACATCATCTTATATTATTCCCAAAAAAACATTGTTTGTAATAAAATCATATAAGAGAAATAATATGACTATACACATCCTTTATTAAGATCCATTTCAATAACACAGGTACCTACAAAAGAGATTCTAAGGATGTTCCTAAACATCCACATGTATTTTGAAAAATTCCTTCTAATGGAATAATTACTATACATTCTTGATAACACATTTAGGATTCAATGATAAAATATAAAAATTAATATAAATAATTTTAGAGTCTCCAAATAGATTTTCTTTATCTTGTTTGAAATTTTTCCCACTTATAATAGCAATACAACACCTTAACCTAGTCATCACATTCCCTAGTTTATCTTTACTATAAAACATTTAGAAAATAAGGTAAACATTTTTTAAAATTAATTAAAATATTTTTAATGTTAAAAAACAATGAATTTAATAGAAAGAATAAGCCTTAATGAAACCTCCACCCTCTCCAAGTCATTAACATATCCAATCATATTGAATATATAAGCATAGACTAAGATATAATTTTTAATTTTATATCTAATTCTTTTTTAGCCTTAATTTAATCATTCTATACTTATCATAAGAATCATTATGGTCTACTTATAGAAAAAAATCATCATGAGGTCACTCAAGAATGGATTACTCTAATATATAAAATTTTCCTTTCTTAATAACATTCTTATATTTTGCACGAGTCTAAGAATTTTCTTCAATTATGATCCTCCTTTTAATATGATCTATCCTATAGTTAATTTCGATGAATATGATGTTATTTATGTAAAATATAATCTTTTATCAGATGATTATCCTGTTTTATAGACATCTAATAAGACCTTTTATTAAATTTTGTCTCTTTAAAATGAACACACCTTTTAAAAAATACAATACTGATTTGTAGTCCGAGATCCATATTTTATCATGAATTACATAGGTTAATGTTGAAAATAGTCCCTCAATTTATCTATTATATAATCATATTAATCATGTCATTTATTAATCTTGGATAGTTTAGTGGAAAAATATTTTCGTAATCAACCATATAGATTATCTCAACTCAATTATTTTATAATCTTAATTATTATTGATTCAAAAATATTTGAAACCCAAAGTAAGCACAAAGAAATAGAAACATAATGGTTAGGGTCACCTTATTACTTGCATTCTTTACAATAGATAATTCATGGAAATCTAATTATTAGGGTCAACCATGTTGAATGATCAAGTACTTAACAAATGTTTTATTTGTAAGGAATATGAGACTTAATATTATTAAATGGGTGTTAATCTCACTATATTATATCATGCTATTTACTTTATGAATGGACGATTCTAATGATTTAGTGTGGAATCATATTCCTTCCACAAAATTAATATGTTCAAATCGTATTGATGTTTGACTCATTACATGGACCATAACATTTATAACAATCCCAATTTAAAAGTTAACAATATTTATACAAATTTAAATGTATCCCATGAATAATTTATATGAAACCATTTAACATAATGTATTAAAATTAAATGGAATCGTAATCCTCACAAGAGTATTCTTTGAGCCAGATATATCCAACCCTTACTTTTCTAGAAAAGGCATAATCTTATTGGTTAGTAAGCATTCCAACCAAAATTCACAGCACACTAGGATACTTTACTCCAGAAATATTTAAATTCAAAAATAATTCTAACCCCAAATATGTATAAACAATTATTAAAATTTAAATTCAATCTCATATTCTAGTACAATCCAATTTCAAGATGGAATAAAACTAAATCAATTATCTCATGTGGTTTATAACTCCAAATATGTGTGTATGAAAATTTATAGAAGTGTTTTACCACTTTAAAATCAATCATAAATTCATCTAAAATATAACCAATTTATATCATTTAATAAAATAATGAATAAAATAAATTAATGAATAATTCATATATCTAAACATGAGATAAAAAATTCATGGTCAATTCATAAATTAAAAATTATAAAACATTATAATTTAGCAATTCATTATTTATATTCCATAAATAAGTAAATTTAAACACATTACATTTATTTCTATCATTAAATATTTATATTATTGTTTATATAAAATTTAAATTAAAAATACAATATTAGATGAAATAAAAAAATTATATTTATATTATATTATGTAAGAATTTAACTTAATCTAAATATCATAAATTTAATATTATTTAAATCTTAATCGTATAAATTATCATAACTCTTTTTGATTTCTTTTATATAATTTTCTCAAATAATGCCATTAATTTGAAAAATTCAAATTAATTATTTGGAAAATTTTATAAAATTTAATATAAAATCATTTATATTTCCCCTATTTTTTAATTTATAATAATTTAATGAATTTCACTTATAATTTCCATATAAATCATTTATATATAAATTAAATCTACAATATATACTTTGAAAAATGAATTTAAATATTGGCATTTAATATTATAGATATTTATTTAATAAAAGTTTCATAAGAATTTAAGTAATTGTAAATATTATTTAATTAATAATTTTAAAAAAACCTTAACTAATTAATAAATACACCATAATATGATTTTTTATGATTTATAAACAATTTATAAACCATTTATATAATTTCTGAATTGAAATATTGAAAAAATAGGTTTTTCTATATGTATTGTATTAAGTAATAGATTCCAATACATTAGACACAAATTGTGTCATATTTACATATCACCAGTAAGAATTGTGTATTATAATAGAAGTGGGGACCTCTATAAGGTGTGAGAGTATGTATAGAAACCATGAATTGTGCTAATATTCTACATAGGGTTGACTTTAGTTATGGCCAATGTAAGGATAATATCATGTGAATGAAAGCTATTTCTTAAGATATGTCTTCCTTGTAATAATAATCCCATATTTATATAATTTTAATAGGAATGAAACTGGTGATCGATGGGACATGTATGGGTAAATTCAAAAATACTATGATATTCACCATCAAAATATTAAAATCGACTCATGACGACCTATTTTCGAATCAGATTACATGCATATGGACAACATAAGATTAATCATTTAGTGCTTTGGTCTGTCTATGGGTAACCCCATCCACTGGTGGCCTGTTTTAAATCAATTAAGTGGAATCTTATGAAAATCCCTTTGAAACATTAATTATTAGTTCCTAGGAATCGTGTATTATAATATCCACATGATATCACATATAAAATGAGATTCAATTTCCTCCCCTATTTTAAACATGATTTAAATAATAAAATGGCTTGTAATGAATTTGATACACCTAAAAGGATTATTTGGATTATACACCACTTTTTAATCATCCTTAATGAATTTAGAAACCTTGAATGCAAGATTTATAATGGATGAACCCTAAAACCATGCATGAATTGTAAATGAAGAAACACAATGTACCTTTCACTGATCAATCTAGTACTATTACCTTCATCACTATTGTTGGATGAAGATTAGTAAGAGGAATCTAAAGAACCCCCTTCTATATGTTGTATCAATAGGCCAACATGATTCACCTAAAAATCGATTGGGAATCATTTTCTCTCCACAATATGTTAGTACCTCATATGTTAATTTAGGAGGAATACGAGTGATGTGTGTATGAATAAATTATAAAGAGGTATTTAAAAGGCTCATACACACCAAATAAATGGTGTTTTCTTCATTATATATCCATTAGGAAAGTCTCATGTATTAAATCATAAATTTATAATGTCTGAGTTAATGATTTATCCAACCATGCATTCATCGTATGAATATATCACTACTAACATGGAATTAATCTTATGAATTGTTTGATGTTAATGATATCAAATGTTTGAATATTAAAATATTCATCCATTATTATTATAATGTTATGAAATTTTAGTTAGATGTTATCCCATAAAAATACATTCGATATCCCTATAAAAATAATACAATATTTCTTAAAATCATGAATTTCATATTATATAACATGAAAACATCTTACAATAAGACATGATGATTTAGGGAATATCACATTTATATCCATTATTCTATAAACCTAAAGCTTATTAAATCCCTATTTTTGTCAAATTTGTTATTTCCATGTTATGATAGAAGGTTATATTTGGATATATTTTGGTATTATGTAAGAACCCGGTTTTTTCCATAAAATACTTTGGAATATTCTTGATGTTATTCTAGACCAGTGCCTTCAGACGGTGTGCAATTCCGAGCACTGGTGTGGCCAGAATTAAATTTTCGGTGCGTTCACACAGGGAACTCCAAATAAATGGAATAACTCCTAAACGGTGATCCGGATCAGAAATATGAGTGTACGGATGGGTCCAAAATGGGGTTTTTACCCTAAGAATGACATAAAACATGTCGGCGTGAGATGTTTGGACCCCTCGCTCGTTAACAAAACGTTAAACGGATAATTAAACTAATTAATTTATTTTTTTAATGGGTAACTTATGTATTTTTGAAATGGTGGCTCGGATTGGAAAACTGAGGGCACTTTTGATTGCGTAACGTGTCGTTCACCCTAGAAGGGGTGTATCTTTCACGGGCGTGAGCCTTCTATGAAAAATTCCGCCAGGGGCGTTTTCATAATTTAGCAGCCTTGGTCATTAAATTTTATAACTTTTTAACAGGGCCTCGGATTAAAATTCTGAGACCGCCGTTGTGCTTGCAAGGTAGTGTTTCCACTAGGGGAGTCTTAACCTTGACCCTGCTGAGGGTTCGGGTACGGGACCAACAGGCAGGAGTTTAAGTGTTTTCTATTTAAACACTTCCCGCCCTTTTTTTTGTTTCCCCCAAGAGAAAACCCTCCCAATGAAGGAGTATCTCCTCCCCTCTCCTCCACCACTCCGGTGAGGTGCGAGAACTCCGAAAGACGGTAGGTGAAGCTCTGGGCTACGCCCAACCGGTAGGATTCGTGCGTCTACTTTTTTTATTCCTGCACCTATTTTGATCTCGATTTATTGTGTCGAATTGCTGTCCGTTTATCAGGAGAATCCCCTAGATTCATACGGCTTGATTTTATCTTACCAATGGTCCTTTCGGATCGAATTTTGGAGTTTCGGGGTGTCCACGATGGCACCGGGAAGTTTTCCGGACATTTCTTCATTTTCCGGCAAGGCAGCGCGGTGCCGGACCAAGGCAGTGTGGCGGCGGTGCTCCTGGTGGCGGGCTCCGGAAGTGGGATTCGGCTGTAGATTCAGTGGCAGGTGGCAGGGGGTGCTCCTCCGGACGAGCTGAGGGCGCGGAGTGAAGGCCCGGCCGGCTGCGCCGGTCGGTTGATGCAAAGGGCAGGGTCGCGGCGCGGGACCCCGCGGGGGGGGGGGGGAGCCACGACCCGCCTTCAGCGAGTCTTCACGTGGCAGGATGACCGACCCCATGAGGGTCAGTCGGCGGTGGACGGTGGGTTAGCACCGGGCCACGCGGTTGAGCCGCGGGCCGGCATTGCGAGCCTGGCCGGCCTAGGCCGGTCCGACCCAAGGGGATCCGTCCCCTATTTGAAAACGTGTAATTTTCATTACGGGTGTCTGTTTTGCATGTCCTCTGTGACAGTGCGAACCTCAACTCAAGGCAGAGGATATGAGATGGTTTCTGGGGTTTTAACTCATGGGATTGGGGCCTCGGTGGCACGTCGTGTACGTTACGTGGGTTGACATTTTTCTGGGGGTTCGTGTTTTGAGCAGCGCGGACACATCCAACATCCGATTTTAGCACCGTCAGAAGCATTGGGACCCTGCTGCCGAGGTGTAGTTTTCTAGTGTGGTTTCAGGCATTGAAACTGAAGTTGAGGCATGGGCCCCACGGCCCGTCTTTTGAGCTGCATGTAGCACTTTACACCTTTTTCATCAGACGTCCGTTCGGGGCGTGTGAGTAGTCGATTGTGGGTGTTTTTTCGAGGTCATTGCAATGGTGCAATCTACCTACATTATTTCAGCAAGCTGGTGTAGGCCCCACGACGACCGTTTTGGGATTTGGTGGTGATTTCCAGCTTTATCACTGGGTGTTCTATTTGGAAAAGTGAATAGTCGATCTTGTGTAATTTTATGAGAGGATCGCAACAGTGTGATCCATTCGTTGTGGTTCGGGACCGGGGTGTGGGTCCCACATAGAACCACTCGTGCGCGGATTGATGAAATGCATCTTTTTCTTAGAATATCCATTACACTAAAGTGAGAAGTTATTTTAACTTTTTTTCCCAAGGGGATCGCAATGACACGATGCACCCGACTATTATCGGGGCCGAGGCGTGGGACAACGAGACGCAGTTCGGGCGTAAAGTAGTGTTGGTGACTTTTTTGTCAGATATCCGTTTGAGGCAAGTAAGTAGTTGACCTCACATGTTTCTCTGTGAGGATTACAATGGTGAGATCCCTTTGGATGCACGGAGTCTCTTTCGAGACCTCATTTAAATTTGGAAGCATGGAAGGTGTACCGGTGGAGGTTCTTCCTGCAGTGTTTGCAGAGAACCCTAGGCGTGTGATTGCGTGCACTCCCATGTGAGTGATGTAAGTGTTTGAAGAGATGTACTTGGTCATTCCAGGGCCATTGAGGTGGTATGTTGGAGTTGTTACACTTACGCCCTTCGTGTTGATGTTTAGTGACATGTGCACGTTAGCCTTGGGGCTGGAGACGTGGTATACTCTGGGAGTATACAAGAATGCTTGGAGGTAAAGGTGGTTGTTTGTACCTCAGAATGTTGTGGGATTGAGTTGGAGACAGGGTCATACGTTGTGTGGGCCCCATGTGCATGCCATGTTCTGCTTTACGCACCTTTGACCTCTCGTGATGCAGAGGGTCTTTCTATTAGCGATGTTTAGACCAGCTGGGTTGAGTGGGTCCCCATGGTCTTGTTCTCAAAGGTTTAGACCAGTATGGTTGAGTGGTTTCCCCTGGTCCTATTCTTGACGGTGATTGGTGAAGTTGTTTAGATCCCCCTGTTCCTTTAGCCGTGTGGGCTTTCAGTATCACGTTCTTTTGAGTTCCCTGGTAGGGTTTGGTGGATTCAGTGTGACCAATAATTTATGTGGGCACCGATTCTCTACCCAAGAGGTTGTTTCCAGCAGGGCTGGGCAGTGGGTTGCTCATCGACTTCTTCGGGTTTACCCTCCAGTGGGTCTGGGCAGTGGGTTGTCTATAGACTTCTTTGGGTTTACCTTCCAGTAGAGATTGGGCAGTGGGTTGCTCATTGACTTCTTCAGGTTTACCCTCCATCAGGGCTGGGTAGTGGGTTTCCTATCAACTTCTTCAGGTTTAACCTCCAGTAGATACTGGGTAGTGGGTTGCTCATCGACTTCTTCGTTTTTACCATCTAGTAGAGACTGGGCAGTGGGTTGCACATCGACTTCATCCAAGTCTACGCTTCAGTAGAGACTGGGCAGTGGGTCACCTGTCGAATTCTTCCAGGTCTACCCTCTAGCAGGGCTGGGCAGTTGGTCACCTGTTGACTTCTTCGAGGTCTACCCACCAGTAGGGCTGGGCAGTGGGTCACCGATCAACTTGCTCTGGGTTTAACCTCTAGCAGGGCTGGGAAGTGGGTCGCCAAATGATGTATTAGGGTTTACCCTAAGGCAAGGCTGGGCAGTGGGTCACCCTTTGGCATTTCAGACTCAGAACTTCTTATGAGGCTAGTCAGTGACTTTTCTCCATGACTACCAGAGTGGGAACCTTGGTTTTATGGGTCAGTGATGTTACAACTTGGCTTTGAGGACCTCTCGTCTGTGTGACAGTGATGAGGTGTGGTTTGACTTTCCCCCAGAACTCTCAAGTACGAGGGGCGCTTTCCCCACCAAAACGCATCCTTGTGATGCGACCAAAAACCCTGCGGCCGAGTTTGTGCCGCCCAAAGAATATAGTGTCGATGCGTATTGATTTGAACCCCTTGAAATGCAGTTTGGGGAAAACATGCAGGACGATAGGCATCGATGGTGTTTACTTCTGGGACTTTTGGCTACTCACTTTCTTGGGCTGAGCTATCGGATGGAGATCCCCTTAAGATCATGTTCAAGATTTGTGATTGAGCATATGAATATGGATATACCATGTTCCAGTACCCACTTTTTGGTCTTGGTTACTCTCCCTCTAGGATAGGTGAAGATGTGCGGGGTATTCCATGTGCTTTCCGTGTCTAGCTTCTCGTGGTTGGACGAGTCTACTCTCCTGCTATAGGTAGAGAAGACTCAACGATAAGTTCATCTTCTGACCATTTCCATCTCCTTGTGCCTGGATGAGCCTACATTCTTTCTATTGTTGGGTTGATCTGGACTCTCTACTGCTACTCTACTGCACTCTCAGTTGTACTCTTTTACTTCCCCCTGTTCGATCTACTGCTCACACTTCGGTACATCTTTTGTTCCTCCCTCGAGCCTTTAGGGTATCCTACTAAGTATTTTTATACTCACCCTTTCTTGGGCTTTTCCTTCACTTGGTGTGACCTTGCAGATGACAGACAGGTTGTTTGTGACTTTAGTGGAGTTTCAAAGATCGGGCGCTTGGACAGCGTGCGGCGGTCGTAGTCGGGTTCTAGGTGTGGGACCCTCCCACCTGCTTGCTTTTGTTTACCTATTGCCGGGTTGTGGAACTTTTCTGGTTGGGCGTGTTTTTTTCCCTTTTCTTTTAAGTTTATCAAATATCCATATTGAATAACAAAAATTTATTTATCAATAATATCTCATAGGAGGTTAAGTAACAACAAGGTTTGTTGTCGTTAAACAATTCCCTAGAAAATATAATATTTAAACACTTTAATGTCTCCAATACCACATCAAAACATTTAAATTACAATTCTAGACGAATCAAATGAATCTTATAATTTAATGAGAATAATTTTATTCATTATATAACCTATATAGGGAGGTATACACACCAAATAAAAGTTAATTGGTGAATAATAATAACTGGTCGCAATGGTATGTAAATTGAGTAGAAATCCTTTAACACATCCTTCTTTTTTTTTGTGGTATTTACCCCCATTTTTATTGGTTTAAAACATTTTACTAACTAATAAAAGAAAAAAATCATGTTTATAATACCCTATATTAAATTATTATAATATTTTAGTACATGTTTGTTAATAGATTTCATTATTTTGACTATTTTGGGTGTTCATTCTCTAGTTTTCTCAAGTACAATTTGAATTGATATTTATTATTCTTATTAAATATATCAAGGTTTAATCATCTCATTATTGTAAACCATGATTAAATTGTCTTATATATCAAGTACATATGCAATTATAATAGTTCATAATAATTGAATATTGGAAATGAAGTGCACTATTGATGGAGATGATAGGTCGTACGTACGCATGAACACTACTTTACTTTATTTGTCTCATTAAAATAATTTACAACTAAATGATACATATATATATATTATAATTTCCATTATTATATATATGTATAAATTTTAAATAGGTTTATTATAACAATACATTATATGTTCTATATATGTCATGAACGAGTGATATCGCTTTGAGGGGGTGGTATTCCACACTTCTTCAATAAAAATATCATATTTACACCACTTGGAATGAATAAATGTATATTATAAATAAAAATTACATAATCATAGAGAAATTATAAATTATATATGTATATATATATTATATATAAATAGAGATTCCATCTAATGTCCATCCTAAGAGGTGGTAGGGGAAAATTGAACAATCATCGTTTCATGAGGCAGTAGTTCACCATACATAGAAACAATATGTTAAGTGCCCATTAGATGGATGTGTGTGCAAGTGTTGGTCAAATAATTAGACAAAAATAATACTAGTATATTGAGGATAATGTTTTTTATTTAATAAAATTATAAGAAATGTATATGTAAGAGAGAATGGAAATGATACTGGAGATTATGAGAGAAGACATTGCCTCTTAATTGGGTAACTTCTTTTGGTTTGAAGAAAAAGACTTCCTTGGAATGATTTCTGCACAAAGGGATGATTCTAGGTCTATGGGAGGAATATTAGAGGTCTATTTCGGTATGGATTGACCAAACATAGGTGTTTTGAGAATTGGGATGAATTGGGAGAGGAGGTGACCTTTTATAGGGAAGGAAAATGAACCACATAGAATTTTTGGAATCAAGTTTGTTGTCCACATGTTTTTATATAAAAAAATTCATAATAAATTAACCAAACTAAAAAATGAATTTTTAATGTCAAAATTATGGCCATACAATGGGTCTTGGATAACTTATATATCATTTCCTCCCATATGTTAAAAGTTTAGTCCTTTATTAAGCATAATTTCACCTTAATAATTGTAATTACTTGTAATTACTTATACTAATATTTTTTGTAAAAAAATTGGACTTATTGGAAATTTTAATTTATTATGATTCCAAATATTGATTCCAATTTTCCAAGTCTAATTAAATAATTGGAGGTAATAAATTTAATTTTAATACCGCTGTCAGGATTGCAATGTGCGGTTTTAAGGGAAAAACGTCCCAAGGTTCGCTATATTTTAATAGCTAATTTCAAAGGGAAATTGATTATAATGACATAAATTGTATTAATTGATAGAAATAAAATATAAATAATAATTAAAAGAAATTACAAATATAATTAATCTTTAAAAATTAATTAGATAAAAAAGAAATTTTGAACTAAAATTAAATATTTTTAACTATTTATTATAAAATGAATCTTAACTGAAAAATACCATAAATTTATCCTAACATAATATTTATGCTTATATTTCAAATAATATAATTTTTATATATATTAAATTTATAAAAGTGTCAAAATATTTATTTAATGGCAGTTCTCCATCAAAAGGCAACAAAATTGTATATAAAAAAATATAATATTTTTTGTGTAATATTGAATTTATTAGTTTCCTATGCCTATTAGATGAGTGTAAAATTATTTTTTTGGATATATAATATTTAAATAAACTCTCTAAATGTTATATAATTTAATTTAATATGAAAAGTGTTACTAATTAATCATTCTTTTAAATTTTTGTTGTGTGTATTGAAAATATATCTAAAGATAAATATTGTAAAGTATTGGGGTGATACAATCTTCCCACATTCAAAAAATTAACCCTTGAAATTTTAAGGTTATTAACATAAAAAAATGTGGATATTTCTCCTTCGTAGAATCCTATGGTTCTCCTTTTGATTATTCTATTTTCATATTTATCCCGAAAACTTTTACCAGACGATTCATCTGATTCCTCAATACATTCTCTCTAGTGTCCAAAATCTGAATGAGTTCTTCGCAATAGGAAAAGTCATGTTCCAACTATATTTAATAATATGTGAGCACCATTGATGAACCAGTAATGTACTTCCTTTACAGGAATATATGGAACACATCATGGACCATTGATAGATTTGGCGGTATTGCTAATCGATAAGAAAAAACTCCAACTCCTTCAAGATTCTTGAATATCTGATGTACCTGAGACTTATTTTACCTTTCTTACCAATCCTGATCACACTATCCCGAGGAGATGTATTCATGAAAACATGATATCCGATTTGGAATTCCAAATCCTTTATCAAATTATTGGCATAACTCTTTCGCTTACATTGAGCTATTTGGATATGTGTATGAATATACTTCCCCCATATCGTCTTCTCTTTAACATGTTTTGGGCCTACGAGTTTCCTTTTACAATCTTCTTCATAAAAAGTTGGAGTATAATACCTCTTTCTATATAATTATTCACACTTAGCCATTTGAATAATTTAATGGAAACTTCTATTATAGTAAAACATCACCAAAGGTATTTATTGATCACATATTCCTCGACAAATCAAGAGAAAATGGTCTTAACATGTCTTCCATTGTTTAATTTGTTTTTCAAATTGTCCTTCAGTTTGTCGATGGTATGATGTGCTCAAATGAAGGTCAGCACCAAGATCCTTTTGGGGAGTCTTCTAGAATATTGATGAAAAGCGGGGGTCATGATCAGAGACAACTATAATAGGGAACTATAAAATCATACAACTTCATTAATATAGATCATTGTGTGGTTATCAAGAGGAAGATTTTCTCTAATTACAAGGAAATGCGTAAATTTGGTTAGGAGATAAAAAATAACACATATTGCATCATTCTTTCTAGGAGAATTTGGAAGTACTATGACAATGTAAATAGTAATTCCATCCCATTTCCATATAGGTAAAGGATGAGGTTGAAAACCCCCTTTAGGATGTTGTCTTACAGCTTTCAACTGTTGAAAGACCATACATTGGGACACATAATATATAATTTCACCATTCATGTTATCCCACCAAAAGTGTTCACTCAAGTCGCTATACATATTTGTAGTCCTAGGGTGTATAGGTAAATTTTATCTATAAGCATCCTCCAATAATTCCATTTTAGTTGAGGTATAGACGGAACACATAACCTCTTTCCAAAATTTAGAACACCATATTCACAAACAAAGTATACTAATCTTACCTTATTCACCCAGTTAATTTTATTATGAAATCCCTTATCATAAAAATAATAATTCTTTATCCGCTCAAATAATGATGGTTTTGAAATCACATAAGAATTCTACATGTTCTTGTGTCATCAAATATTTCTATATTTGAGCATGTTTGATGGTACTTAGAATTTAATATTATTATTAATTCATGTTAAAACTAACATAATTAGAGGTATTTCATAAACCATGATGTAAATATATCATAGTGAAGTTGGATACATTGGGTGTTTCATGAGTCACATGTCAGAAATGGATAAGTCGAGAAAGGATTTTTTTCTTCTTCCATATTTATGGAATCTGATATTTTATCCCTTTTATTTCAATAGAACCATCAAATTAAATTTCATGTACATGGTTTATTGATATATTTATTTCATATGGTCAAAGAAATACATATTGATCATATAATTGGTGCACACCCAAAAATTATTATTATTATCATATATTATTATTATTATTACTATTTTGTGTGAAACAACTTGTATAATAATAAATATTATTTAACCGTATTGTTAAATATGACATTGAGTATACATCACACTGATAATGTTATAACAGTTCCCCAAAATGATGAGAACATCAACGTGATATGATGATATTATTAAATAATTTTATATAGTTGGATAACATACTATGATGGGACACATGGTACATAGAATTTTATATAATAGCACTCATAAAGAGATTAAGACTCTTCTCATGATGTTTGTACCAGATATTCTCCATGATGGGAGATTATGAGAATAGACCCACCAATAATAATTCTGCATGTTCTAGTGTCAACAAATATTTCTATCTTTGAGCCTGTTTGATGGTCCTTAGAATTTAATATTATTATTAATGCATGTTACAAATCACATTTTTAGATGTATTTCTTAAAACACATTGTTAATAGATCATAGTGAAGTTGGATATGTTGGAGGATTCATTATTGATATATCAGTAATGGATAAGCCGAGAAAGGATTTTTGCTTCCATATTTATGGAATCTAATATTTTATAACTTTGATTTGAATAGAACCATCACATTAAATTTCATTTCCATGGTGTAACGATGTATTTATTTTATATGTTCAAAGAAATACATATCGATCATATAAGTTGGTGCACACCAAATAATAATCCCCATTCCATATAATAATAGTAATATTATTATTATTTGGTGTGCACCAACTTGCATAATAATAAATATTATTCAATCATCTTGTTAATTAATAATAAATATTATTTGATCTAAACCACACATAAATCACAGTGATTTTAATTTTTTTTTTCAAATCACGAGTTTTCTATAAATAACACTTTTTCAGAAAGTATTCCATTTATATATGCATAATTTATATCCATTTGAAATAATTTGATATTTTTAAAACAAGAGAATGTTAATAAATTATAATTTCCTCAATTATTGCAATAGGAGAAAAAGGATATTGAAATGAAATTCCATCTCCCATATAATATCCTTGAGTAACTGGTATTGATTTATTTTTAACTATGTTTCCACCTTCGACAAGCTTATTATGAAAAATCTAGTTAGTTTATTTTATTTTTTTATCATTTGTTAATTCGACCAAATTCCACACATTATTTAATTTAAATTAATTTAATTCTTCTTTTATTAAATTAATCAATTTTTAATCATTTAAATCATCATCAGTGTCAATAAGGGAAAATGTTCAATTATCATAGTAATTTAAAATAACTTTTCTAGTTTGTATTCCATATTCAACATTTCCAATTAATTTTTTGATGGGATAAACAATATGAGTTTTCTAATAATTTTTATTTGTTTGAGAAGATATTTTACCCCCTCAACTGATACATTATTATTTTATTGAATATAATATTCACGAAAATATAATTCCCTGAATTCCTCATTAACATTATTTAAATCAGAATTCCACTTGATATTGTAATTTTCATCAAATTGTATAATCCTAGACACTTTAATTACTAAAGTTTTCTGAGAAAACTATATATTTCTTACTATAATTTGAAGAAGATAAAAATAATCCATTATAAAATTTATATTAAATATTTTCTATATTTTCATTTGAATTTAAAAGAAAAACATTTCAACTAAATATCAAAAAATATAAAATTTTAGGATTAAACCCTTTAAATAACTCATAAGGTGTTTTATTTAAAACAATTCTAATAGAAACTATATTTAAAACATGAAACCAAATATTAGAATCTTCATCCCAAAAATATTTAGGCACTTTAATCTAATTAAGCATGGATTTAGCTATTTCATGATTAGATCAAAACATTCATTCAACCATACAATTTGGTTAAGGTGTCCCAAGGGCATAAAAAATGTTTATATCCATTATCTTAAAAAAATCATGAAATTATAATTTTTAAAATTCTACACCTCTATCAATTTTGATAAAGGAAATTGAATGAATTGTCTAATTTTTTATAATTATTCAAAATGTAAAAAACTTGGTTAGAATTTCAGTTTTGTTAGACAAGAAATAAATTTGGATGAATCTATTATAATAATAAACTATCACACATACATAATTATTTCTTCTTAATATATTTGGTTGTGTGAGAGAAAATAAATCAAGATGTATAAATTCGAGAGATTTACTATTACTAACATCATTATAAGATTTAAAACTTTCATTATGTTACTTAACCTTCAAACACAAACCACACACAAAATACTAACTTGTATCCAACTTAAGAAATTGTAGAATATGTTCATGATTTGGAAAATTGTGAAACAGTCCGAAATTTTTATGTTCAAGTCTCCTATTACACTTAAAATCACATTCTTATACAGTATTTACACACATAACTTTCTGTTTTATTATATCAGAACAATAAATAGTGTAAATATTATCATTTTTATTTATAGAAAAATGTAGATTTATTTTTTAAAACATTAAATTCATTATTTTCAAATTTTATATTTATTTTTTCATCACATGTAAATGATATGCTTATTAAATTATTTCTTAAAACAAGTATAAATAATACTTTTTAAATGGTAACAATTTTCGAAAACACAACTTATCTGATCTATATAATCCAACCTTTAAAACTATCTAAAAATGTGACTAAACCTAAATCAAATGAATTAAAAGATATAAAATTTTAAAAATCACCTTTCATGGGTCTGGAACAACCAATATCAAAATACTTTAATATTTGAGTATTATAAGGTATGTTTCATTAAATTAATGAAGTAATAAAACTTTAAATAGTGCTAATGGTATTTTGGGTCTAATTAGACTAGTATCAGAACATTTTGGAACCCAAATGGATTTAAAACATTCTATTTGTAGGTTTTTATAATATTAATATTTATCATAAAATGAATCAGTTTGAAAAAAAATTATGTAAATATCAAAGATAATTAATTCACATAATTCTCATTCATTATACATTTTTAGCATGTTACACTTGAAATCATCCATTTTGAGCTCTTAACAAAAGTATTCTTACTCATCCTTGTTGAAAAGATGTTATGAAAAACCATTCTTGTTATAATTTGGTTTTATTATATAAAAAATTTATGAAATTTCACTATTCCTTGAACATATATAGATAAAGTTTATTTATGATTAGAAACATTCAATTTCAAATCCATAATCACTTTATAAATAGGTTTTAAATAAATAAGTTCTTTTTCTTTAGAATTATAAGGTGTATTTATCATGTTTTTTCATGCTTCAGCTTCTTACACTCATTCCAAAAATTATCCAAGTCATCCAAAATCTATTTTACTATTATTTTATCATATTTATAATTTAATTCCAGATAATATTTCAATAATTCATTTTCTTAAATTGTATTAAATATATCAGAATCATAATTTTTTTATATTCCTAATTCTTGAAAATACCAATATCATATTTTCACAATCATTTTTAATATTATCATTTTATTTCAACATTTTCTCTTTTTTAATTTTGATATTATTATATTTTTTAGCAGTCTTAATATAATCATTAATTAATTTCTCATTGTCATTATATAATTTTTTTACTTTATAATTCAGAGAATTGAAATCATTTCTAGAAATAGATTATATTTAGTTTTAAACATTAGTTATTGAATTACGGTCAATATTAATTTGTGTTTTTAATTGAGTAATAATAGATAATGGTACCTCAATTTGTGAATTTATCAATGTAAGTTTCCTTGTATACTTTTCAGTTCTTATGTCAATACTCGAATTTTAACTCTCTAAACAATCCCATCTTATAAACAATGATTTTCATTACATTAAATTTTTTTATTTTTTATTATTTCAATACTCGATATTCTGATTATCTGACCTAATTTGTCCTTTATTCATGTACTCATAATATTTTAGGTCTGAAAGATCAATGTTATTTCTAATATTATCTTTCTTTATAACTTTTTTATTCTTCCTTTTGAAATATATATTCCCTCGATTCTTTTTAATTATTTTGTAATGCATCTAGCTAAAATGTGATATTTATTTATAAATTTCAGAAAACACAGATACTTAATAGTTATAATATTCATTATAATTAGGATTAAAAAAATAACATTCCTTTTTATGAACTCCTCAATATAATTATTTTTCAATTCAATTTTATACAATAGATGAAATAAAATATATTACATAAAGAATAAAATTTAAAATTATTACCTTCTTAGATTACACTCTTTTTCATGCCATATTTTTGGTAATTCTGCCAACACCAATAAAACTAGAGTTTTATTATCGATGGATTAACAAATTAAACTCATTGAATTTTATATATTTACTGACTCTAGTTTTCCATGTAATACTTAAGAATATTTTTTGGAATATTTCCAATGTCAAGAGCTATGTTAGCGCGGGGAATCTGGGGTCCAGAAGGTCTCTTTGTTGTGATATTCAAAATGTTAAATATATTTTATCCTCAAATTTTGTTTTTTATATATAAGTGGAATAAATATATAATGGAGTCTCATATCAGAAATCTATGATTTTAGTTAAGTTTGGAACTTGAGTTTTACCCAATGTGTGACATAAATATTGTTGGCATTGGGTGCCCGGTCAGAGGAAACCATTGGTGGGGTGTTAAATGGAGGATTATTCATTTAACAAATTTAAATGAATAAAACTGTATCCTTGGTTATCATGAATAGAGAGGTGAGGATGACCCCCCCCCAATTGTACGGTGAATGACCTGGGGATGAACCGATGGGAGGAGGTGCTGCCAATCACCATATTTTCAGTCGTTCATCAGTGGATAGAGTTGAAAAATCTTCTAAGAATAATTTTTTAGCGAAAGACTTAGTGTTTCACCAAGTGGAATAAATATTTGAGTTTTGTGTCATGATCCACTTTATATGTGTTTTTGAGGTTTTTGAATCCCATTACGACTGCTAATGATCCTTTATGGATAGATCTATGGGTTATGGTGGAAATCGGGGGGTTTTAGGATACATGTATGGATTTTCCATTTAGAATTAATATTCATGTAAAGTGTAGTGTGAGAGTAAATGACATGATTTCATCCTATTTAGAGATGATTATATTTAGGGGGACTACATGCCATGTACAAGGGGAACATACAATGTAGTGATCCTTGGTCAGGCGGCTGAGGGACATGTCCTAGGATGTCGTGTCATGGGACATGAATGTGTGAAAGTACATGACCAATGAACACAAGCACGAGGTTCCAGATATAGGCATGGGATGACTACATAACCAATTGGTTGGATATCCAACACATATCATACACTTTGGGTACACACCGCGTGGCACGACATGGCTAGCCAGCCTTGTATGTGTGAGTACATTCCCTAGAGATAAGATGGGGTCTGATGCCATGTGACATGTGGTACACACCATGTATATACCCAAATACATTCCACGTATCATGAGAGGAAATGGCCAGGGTTTGGTTTTCAGAGTCTTTTGGGGCACTATGGGTTCATGCCTCATACTCACCTTGGAGATTTATCCCTTTCACATCACCATTTGTTAGACTCTAATGGGGGCCATGAGCACCCTATACTGAGTAGTTTTAAATGTTGGATGTGATAGTGTCCATGGTTATGGCATGTGAGATATGATAAGAGGTGAAGTTATTTTGTAGAGTATTAGTGACATCTATACTAGTATCATTTGATTGGGTCGCCTTGGTCAATCTGGAAGTGGGTATTTTTTGTAATTAAATTCTTAATATATGAAACGATTATCTCTATAGGATGAGCTCTGATAGAGTTTTTATATCCCTCCGGGAGCTCGGGTAAGGATCCTTTATCATATTAAGTTCCCTTGAAGTGATCACCAATATATCAGGCAATCTCAGAAGTGTTATTGGAATCATTTGGTATACGATTCCCTTGTTAACAAGTCGTTTTAGTAGGTTTTGTGGTATCTTTAAGTATATGATCCCTTATATAGTAGTTGGGTCCAAATATGGGTTTCTAGTATCTCCCATGGGATCCTGTGTATGATATCCTATTTTTATATCCATTATTTAAGACTTTCTAGGGTTTTGACAACCCCCAATGGTCCTGGGTGTGATCTTATATTTGATAATTATGTTCTCTAGATTCCCATATTGGGTTCGTGGTGTCCCCACTCAAGGAAGGATGTGATCCCCTTTCTATGTGTTGAGATCTCTCAATATTCCAATAGGGTTTGTGGAGTCCCCCATCAATGATGAGTGAGATCCCTTATATGAGTATCTAGGTCCACCATGTTCTAATTTTAATTTCTTCATTGAAACACCTATTGATTAGGTAGTCTTTGGAGTATTCCACCTAGGATGGAGAAGATATTCCATTGGAAGGGTGATACTTAATGATGTGTGTTATCTTGGATTGGATCCATTAGAGATAGAAAATATGTTCTAGATGGAGTGATATCACTTGGATGATCATATTAGGGATGATAATATATTTACCAATGAATGATATCTCTTAACTGAATTCCATTTGGGATTTCATGGCTCATGGAGCAAGTTCTTCATATTGATCATTATTGTAGAGCCTTGAGTTGAATCTTATGACTGCCTATGAGGTTGGGACCCCATAAGACTTGGATTATGAGATGAGTATATCTTGGTGATATTGGGATTTGTTGAGGTGATATCACATATTATTATTGACATACCATGTGGAATGATTTTACTATTCATGTGTTGTCAAGTAGTGGCCGAGTGATGATCTTTTTCTCCCTCACATGGGTTCCCACTTTCTTTGGTCAAACAGAATTTTTCCTGCCTCTTGATCCCTTTTATTTTGGGTTTTTGGGGAACCTAATGGGTTTGGTAAAACTCAAATATACAAGATCATTTCCTGAACATGTCATGTCTTTTGTAGATAGCATGACTTTTGAGAGAGTCCCATGATGACCTGGATCAACTGGGGCTTAGTGATTCAGATAGACTAAGGTGTATACCGATTTTTGACCCAAGTGTGTTTTATTGGTTTCATTATAAAGTGGTCCCATTTTGAGGAGGTTGAAAACTTTATGATTTATAGTGGTCTTATATTTTTACACTTTTTACTCTTTAGTTACCTTTTCTATACTATGATTGTGGGATATATGTATGAATTAGTTTTTTCTTTTAGTTATTTTTATCTGTACACTATTTAATAGTGATGGATGTGGGTGTGTGAAAATAGGTACCATAGGTTATGGACTCCCATGTGTATGATATTTCTACACAATTCCATTAACCAAAACCTTTCATATTGAAGGTAGGCTTGGGGAAGTCACTACATTGGACATGAGGGACTAGGTCTTGATAGAGTGGTTTGAGAGGAGGTCATTCCTTAGTTCCAGAGTCTGTGAGATTGGTTTGGGATTTATGGAGATAGTGCTGATGTGTTTTGAGGTTCAGATTTCATGATAGGGACTTTATTAGGGTTTGATGGTTAACATGTCTATTCACCTATACTTTGATAACCTCCTTGTTGATTCAGTACATTTAGGAGCATGTTATAGGGAAATTTTGAAACATGAATCATATAGGATTGGGTTTGGGGTTTCATCTCCTTCTAGAGTTATATCCCTAGATATATTCATTTATAGTGGTGCATATTGATTCTATTTCATTATTTCCCTATGTGAACAACCAAATAGGATTTCATGGTAGTATTTTGATGATGATATACTTTTCTTTGAGGCTTCAGTGAAGGGGTCTATGTTGGATGTGGTTCCTCCAGGTGGTCCGACAATAGACCCAGCACCCATTAAGTAGTATGTGGTGCCAATAGTTTAATATGGGGATGAATAATGGTTAAGAAAGCTATATGAGTTCCATAGGAATTATTATCTGTGGTATTAGGGTGATCTAGACACCTCGATTAGCTGATGAACGGCTTAGAGTTCTCACAGTTGATTTCCGCCTAGTGATAACACCTCATAATCTGATGGTGGTCCAAAACGCGAGTCTTATTTTGGTTTTGGTTGGGATATAGTAGATTTTAGTGACTTAGACCGGTGACAAGTCAAAAATAACATTTATATAGGTTTTTATGTCTCTTCCATGAAGAGTTTTATTCAGTCATGTTGAGATCAGTGTATATTTATAAGCTTCCATAGCTTCGTTAGGATGACATGACCGTGGAAGAGTATTTGGTGTGGTTCAAAAAACGTTTTCAATACTCATATCATATAGTTTAAGATCCATTTTTTAGATACCATACTTTTGAACATTAATTCAATTAGGATATCAGGTCTTTGGTGATATTACTACACATTCCTACATATGATGAGGTGTTTGAGATGGCCTTAGTGGTGGAGAGCTTTCTATAAGAGAAGACTGTAACTATTTGTTCTGGGAACATAGGAGAGGGGAACTCAAAAGATGGTATCTTATGGAAGGATTAGGGATCTGATCATCTAGGACCCGTAAGGTGATGATCCAAGGATGAAGGGAATGCAGATCAAGGCTCTTAGGCCGGTTCCATGTAGTTGTAAAAGAGGCAGTGTTTAACTTATTATGGACGAGGGAATCTCACATGAGATTTACTGACCTGCTATACTACTAGGAGGGAGATGGTGAATGTAATGCCCTGTGAGAGATAACGATTGGTGTATGGATTTTTTTCATGATGGGGGATGCGTTGGAGAAGCGAGAAGAGTTGTATGAGGTGATAAATGGTTTGATATGTTGTTATGACCACAACATCCAGGTGGTCCCCATAAGTTTCAAGGAGCTAGTTGAAAAGGGTGAGGATAGCTGAAATCCATTGAGGCCTATTATTTAAGGTCTCAATGGATGATGAAGGGTACTCTATATGTCCTTTATATTTTTTAGTAGTATTTTTAGACACTATTATGAGGTACTATATTCTTACCACTTATTACTTGAGGTTTATCTAGGGTAAAGTTGGTTTATAGTATATCCATATTATGGTGATATTTGACATGGATTTAGAATCACGGGGAAGAAGGATGCCTTCCCCAATGAGAAACATTACACTGACATGATACGAAACCATACATGCAAGTCAGTTCCACCCAAAGTGGATAGTGTCAAGGTGTGGCAGACCCATTTCTTTTACTTGAGTGTTTAGGGTTCAGTTGTTTTAGGAGTGTTGGAGAAGGCCCTAGAGATACCAATGGATCCTTTATGCGAGACACTTGTGATAGAGGCTCCTAAAGAGAGGATTAGTGACTACACACTTCTATAAATAGTGTGACAAGACTCTAAGAGGAGAGTGCCTTATATAGTAACTTTCCATAGTAGCAAATATATTACCAAGGATGTTTAATTAGTGTTGATTAGTTCCCTACCATCCATTATTTGATAGCTGTAACTAGTGGGTATGGTGGTGTTTACAGAATGTGGGATGGCATTTTCCTCATTTAAGGAGAAGTGATCCCTATCCAAGTATCATAAGATCAATTGTGGTATTATAAAACCCAATTTTAAAGGTGGATATTATGAACCATGGAGTAGTAGTTCTATGAGATTTTATTTTCCTGTTGCAGTTGTGGAGTTTAGAAAATCTACACGAGTATTTTTTGGATTTTCCTCCCCACTAATAGTTGTTTTATATATTGTCTAGCACCTCAAGACTATCCAATATTTGTGTAATCATATCAGTTGACTCCATTGGATCATCATGAGTTGTGGTGTAGTTGGTGGATTGAAAATGGAGGTCCTGGTAAGACAATTTTTGTTACATGGTAAGCCCTATGTTTTTTCTATATTACCCTTATGTGAATGAAATTATAGTTTCACATGAGTCACATGAGGATTTCATGAAAAATCTCTTGTCAGTGGTGGTTACCACTCTGATTTTATAGTTAGGGAGTGAAACCAAACAAGGAGTTTCTATTCATGAGGTCTTACATTATCAGATATCCACATGATATGTTATTGATGGGATTTCTGAAGGTGGGGAGTATGTTGACCTTATAAAGATTGGTAGTGACCCCTATCATGCTGCAAGAATAGGTTGTGATGAGGTTGTGTTCCCACAGCAGTAAACTAGGAAGAGGGGTGGTTATTCCATGTAGAGGGAACCGTTTAGGTTCTGGAGAAAATTATTCAAGGTTTCTTATTTTCATGGAGCATATTTCACTCCACCATTTTCATAACACTAGTTGATTCCACATTCAAGAGTCCATGAATATCAATGGTATATTGGTTGGATCCACCGAGAGATAACTTTTATGGGATTAGTGTTTGTGCGTGGGATGTGTGTTGAGTGATTAGTTCATATATGGGTTGATAAAGAAAAATATGTGGCACCAGTATCTATGTCGGGTAAGTGATGTGGTGTGCTTCTAGACCTTGTAACCACAGATGGACCAGGTGCATAGTTTTTTCGACCTATTACTGTCATGGTGACATGTTCATGCTTAGTTTCACAATGAGGACCTAATTATTTCTAAGACTTGCGCATGGGTTTTCTTTTATATTTCCCATGAGTTAATGTTTATAGAACCTTAATTTTTGATAGGAAGAATTAATAATTACATACAAGAATTTTTCTAGGAATATCATAAACTGATTATTAAGAGTAATCAAATAATGAAAATATTTAATAAGGGAAAACATAATGAAATTAGATTTAATGGATGAGAAATGGATGTGTAAGTCTATATAGATTAAATATATACAACCACTACAATAACAGATGATCATATGATGAACCCCATTCATACTTTCATGAATATAAAAATTGTTTTAGTGAAATATAATCACATTGATATTATCAAGTCATGTATATGTTATTTATAATATATATCATACTGCATTCCTCAATCATTATTTATAGAAAAATCACTAATGGTAATCTAGATCCTGCTTTTTATTCTCACTAAATTTGAGTTTCTTTAACTCATTACCGAAATTCAATTATTATAAATATTTAATAGAAACATGCCATTTTCCTTTTTAATACCAAAATGAATCTAATGAATAATAATCAGGCATTTATTATTCACGTATAATTTTTTTTCAAGTATTTAAAATATGTATGTTCGAATATATGAGAGTTTTTCAAATAAATTAAATGATAAAAATAAATATAAAAATATTTTTTTAAATCACTAAAATATAAATAAATAGATTCATAAAATAAAACTAATTACCTATATAAAAAATATGTTTCATCATATTTCACATCCAATCATTTTCCAAAATAGCCGTTTGATGATACATGTTCATTCTAAAGAAATGAAGCATTTAAAATAAACTCAATAAATTTATAATTCAATAAAATGTAAAAAGTGGCACAAAAATAGAGCATTATAATAGATATAATTTATATGGATTGTAATAATGAATTTATGACCAAGATAATTAATCAATTCATACATAAATAATTTAAAAATTAAAATATCAATTAAAATATTTTCTATAAAGATATAATAATGAAATACTTTGTAATATAGATGATAAAAAATTAATCTTATGAAAACATATTTAAGTAATAAGTTGTTATAATTTGGAATCCATTTATTAAAATATTTTTAACAATTTTTTACTCAAAATTTGTTGATAAATTATATTTTAATCAACTCATTTCTTCTTGCACAAGAAATAAAAATACATGTAAAAATGAAATTAATATATATATATATACTAAAAAATAATCATAAAAAAACAAGTTGTTGGGATATAAGAAAATTCTACATAGTTAGAGTCTGTATGGTAGGTCTTTTCACAGTTAGACAACATACTCATTGTCGGACTCTCCTTGATTTGATTCTTCACGGACGAATATCTTCACGGTTAGAAGTCTATTGCACGACCTCACGCACCACATAAAGATATATATATATATGTGTGTGGTTGTTAATATATATATATATATATATATTCATGGCCATAATAATGTATCTAAACATAGCCCATGGTCACAAAAAAGAAAATCCTTCACAATCGCAGCTATATGCACAGATGAAGATACAAGAACCCTAATCACATATAATAGGTGGAGTAGAAACACTATCATTAGTGGCCAAATAAATTGGGTTGAAGCCAGACGATCAAAGACAATGGTCAAAGGGATATTCATACCATGATACATTGAGACAAAAACCTTTATTTGATCAAACGGGTTCCAAGATCTTTATGTAACATACTGAATCAAAAACATTGACCGAATATAGATATTCATGGTTAAATAAATACATACACAGTCACATATAACTAGAACGGTTTCTTATGTATTCAATTAGAGAACTATAAATATGGTTGGGTATGTACACTTTATATTACAATTATATAATCCATATATGTACAATAAAATAAAACCAATAAAAATATGATTCTATACTAAAATTAATGAATTTAAACATCAAAATATAAAACACATACTACATGTAAGTTTGTTTATAATTCTCAATGAATATTGAAATTCCATTATCATATCCAAAATAAAATAGTTATAAATAATTTTATAAAAACCATATTACTAAAAAATCATGGATTGAAAATAAGTTTTGAAATTTACATAAAATGTGATTTATTAATAAGAAATTGAAATAGATAAATTATAATTATACAAATATGATGGATATATAATTTATGAAAAAAATAGTTAAAAAATATATTTTCCATGTTCACACACTTAAATGTACTGGATATGTAATATATTTTCATTGATGGGTTTCCAATATACCTAGGTATGTAACTATTTTTCCTTTCTCTTTATTCGATTTTCTCTTTTAGAGGCTTCAACAGGTTTGGTGGGACACCCTAACATTCATCCTCGGGTATGTTTTGAGGATTAGTAGATACCCTACACTATATCTTCTAGTATGTCTTGGGTAAGATTATAAAATCTTCCCAGCATCTTTGTGTATGGGTTGGGATATGGTAAGCTACTGAAGTGCCTGAGAAAATATTGATCCACTAAGGTGGGGGGATTAATTATTTGAGACATATTTTTATATTTTGATTCACGTTAAAAAAATATCAGTGATCTATTAGGATCTAATCCACTCAAATATAAAAACACATCCTTTCTCCTACATGTAATGAATTTAAGAATATAGAACACACAAATTTTAAAAGGTTTTTCCCCACTTGTAATTACTACTCTTTTACATAGATGGTTAGTCTTCCCAACCACTAATTGTTCACAATAATAAAAGGAAGATACAATTCTTATCTCATGTTCCTAACATCCCACCACACCTATCCATAGTCAAACTAGACATCATTCATTTTTTGTATATACAATGAGATGAAATAATGTAATAAAAATATTTTTTTCTCTTGGATTATTTCGAAATAATTGGTACATATATTTCTAAACAAGACTTTGGGATATCCAAATATGTTTTTCTCATTTCATTTAGAATCTAATAATTATATTCTTATCAATGTTATTTTCAATCATAAGTTATTAAATACTCCTAAACCAGTGGATTTTATTATCTTCTATAACTCTAGATTGTGGGTCTATTTTCTAAATATTTTTATTCAAAAATCTCCCTCCCAATATAATAACATTACTCCTAATATAACACATTATATGGTATTATCAAAATTCATGTATTAAGAATAATTTTGGAATACAGTATCTATCTCTTTTTTCAATAGTATTTATTCAATAGATTTGGGCACGACATGTCAAAACTTCCACACAGGGGTTGGTGGTGCCGATAAATAATATTTGAACCCTCTCATTCCTAGTAGCTCAACACATATAGATAATCAAAGATCCATATTGTGTATGAATCTTATGCAAATGGAGTTGCATGAATGGTTTTGAGTTTCACACAAAATAAGAATGTTTCACATAAGATTTGAGTTGTGCTTAAGATTGATGATGTGTGCAAGGGGTATTTCTCTAGAATAGTTGAATCTTGTGAACAAGGAATTAATGTTTCATGTAAGAAGCAGTAGGGGATACCCCAAAAGACTTACAGTTTCCTAGTACATCTGTGTTAATGTTTTATTCATTATAGGATGATAGATGAACATCAATAGAGCATCTACATACATTGGAGGATGAATTGATTTAAAATAATAAAGGAATCAACATTTATATAAACTATTATTGGATCTTCTGAAGAAGCAATGAGTATAATTTAGTTCAGAGATACGTGAGATTTCAAAGTGTGATTGGTTATAAACAAGGATGGATAGTGATTCCACTCTGAACATTGTAATCATTAGTGTTCTTTTAGCATATTTTGTACATTGGCACACTGCTAGTGTATGTTCCTTAGATGTAGCTCAATGAGGTTGAACCAAGTGAAATTGTTTTTTCGTGTACATTTATTTTTTTTCATACAATACAGTGGGATGGGAAGAGAAGATAGTTTTTTCTAACAACAAAACAAGATCAATAGGGGTATTTATTTTAATCTTTTATATGCTGATGCAACCCCCCTATAAGGGTATCTAACCTATTGAACCTAACATCATATAGATTTTATCATTCAATTATTCTCAAAACCAGGCACTATGATCATTGAATATCCTTTCTCACAATTAACTAAATATCTCAATGGAATTTCCAAAATTTTCTTTCTCTATAATTTCTTCTTATTTAAGGTATAAAAATAAACAATTCTCATGAAAACCACCGGAATAAATATCTATTTACAAATATATTATATTTATTTTTGTCATTACACATGATTAACTCCAACTCACATCATCTTTCACTTAAATAGTATATGAATAACAAAATTTCATAACAATAGTTATTGAAAACTCAACAATAAATACCTTCTAGAATCCTTTCACAACAAATTTATAATTATTATTTGAAAGTATTATCATAAAAGAAACCATATCATTAAAAATATATAAATAATTTATAGCGAAAATCCTTAACTACATTTATCTTCAATTTCTATTTTAATTATTTAGGTAAGATGACATTAAATAAAAATTTGATTGAGCTGTGAGAACCCATTTTTATTTCACACATGAATAATCTAGAATCATATTCTAAAGGTTATATTTTAATAATTTATTATAGTTTTTATAGTAATATGGTTTAATTTAATTCTTTAGAAAATTATGATAGAATTTATTATTTTTAGCCTACAATTTTCTCTAAAACTACCAAAGTGTTGATGCTTAAGCAAATTGAGGTAACCCTGAAAGAGATGAAATGTTCCATACATAATGAAAATGAATCTTACACAAATTCCAATTAATACTTTAGTAGATGATTCTTATGAAACATATAATAATATTAATATTTAATCTAAGGATATATGAATAAATTCATCTTTATAAAGCAAATAATGATTATTTTGAAGACCACACCATTACCATTTTTCATAGATCTACATTACGATCATCATAATTAAATCATGTTGAATTCAATCCCATACATCTATTCACATATCAAAAAATTAAACAACTTTTAAATAACCCAATATGGACCTTACAAACATCCAAATATTCTTTCAAGAAATGTTAAAAAGAATACAACAAACATAAACTATTCATATGGGAACCTGAGTCTCTCCATTAGGATTTGATATAAACTAAAAATATATATTTTATCCCAACTCAATTATTCTCACATATCATGAGAGCCTTCAAATAATAGCCTTCCTCATATGATAATTTAAACAAATACACAATACCAAAAAGGCAATTTTTTTAGACAATTTCATCTCTTGGATATAGGAAAGTGTGTCCAAGTGACAAAGATGAAGTCCCTTTAAGTCATGCTTCCATTTTTCAATACTATATATCTGCGCAAACAAGTTATATCTTCATATTCAAACTAAAAAGTAGTTTACATGATTCAATATTTATTAGAAATTATTATCTCCCCCTTTGAAAATGATTTGTGACACCATATCCCCCCGTATTAAAAAATAATCTATACCCTTATGGGGTAAGTTTTTTACTCATCATAATGTTCGAGAAGAGGGATGTTCATGGAGTTACAAACTCAAATCTCCAAACCAATTTCTTGGAAAAACATATGTAAATATATATTCAATATTATTATTGGAAGAAATATATTCTAATTTTATATATCCATTGGACACCCTTTAACTATTAAAATGATACTAGATATCGATATAATTGGATATGGAATACTACATTGAGATATATTATTGATATATTTCACTATGATAATAAAAACTTATCTTTAGTTGTCTCTCTGTATAAATATTAAAATTTTATAGCTATAATTACATCCATATAATAAGTGTAAAACCCTGTGTAGCATCCATATACAATGATTTAACTCCTCTAAGTGTCATTTAATTTTTATTTTTGTTGAAATTTCTCACAAAACCCTCACTAAGGATGAAATATCCACATAAAATGGATTTCTTATTGATGAAATCACCTACAAATTCTATATTTTAAACTCCTTATAGGTTTAAAAATACTATGTTTCTATATAATAATTCATATTTCAATGTTCCTTTAATATATCTTGGTATTAATTTCAATGTAAGTATTTGTGACTCAGTTTAATAATACAAAAAATTAACATAGAGTCACTGAATTTACTACATCAGGCCTTAAATATATTTAAAAAAATATTATAACAACTCTTCTAAACTCCCATTAATCAAAAATTTTCCCATCACCATATTTTCACCATTTTCTTCCAAATTAAATGGGATTTGAAACATCTATTGACTTTTATATTCCAAATATATTAATAACTCCCTACCATATCTTTATTGGGAAAAGGTATGACCATTTATTTATTCAATATTTAATCCCAGAAATCATTTCATTTCGATTAATAAATACACTTCAATGTTATTTTCTATATAAATTATGACTCCTCACAAATTCATTCTTTTTTGTTTTAAAATATTATGTAATCAACATATACTATGACATTAAATATACTCACCCTAACATATATATTAATATAAATATTAAATTTTGTTAATTTAATTTAATTTCAGAATCCATGGATTTTTGAATTCATGTCTCCAGGATCATATTTTTTCCATATAAATAAATTTGAGTCAACACACCATGATTCTATCAAAATCAAGACGGAAACCCTCACGTTGATGAATGGAAACTTTTTCGTCAAGGTCACCCATTATAAAAAAAATTATATCCATATGATATAATTTATAGTTTTTATGTGAAACCACTTCCAAAACAAATAATTATGGTTTCAAACGTTTCTATTGGTGCACAAAGTTCTTCAATACAAATTCCTTCTTATTAAAAGTATCCCTTGAATACCAAACTAGACTTATTTTTATAACAAAACCTTTCTCATTCACTTTTCTGCTGAAGACCCACATGGTGAAAAATATTTTTATGCTCATGTATTAGAAATAGATCCTAACTGTTGTTCTTTTCAATTTGATACATCTCATCATTCATATATTTTTTCACTAATATTTTATAAATATCCCATAAATGTCCATTAATATTTTTTCCACAATACTTAACAGATTACTATTTCTGATCCTTATTAGGAATGGAATACCAAATAAATTTAATTACATTAAAATTCTATTATTTTTTAACCATGATTAATTTGGGTTAATTTATGTTTCAGGTGATATTATATTATAGTTATATATATTTATATTAGCAAAATAAACTTCTGTTTATTTTTTTGACATATTACTTTTAGCGAGCATTGTCCTCCCTATCTCAATAATACTTCAGTAATTTATTTCAAAAACACCATTTTGGGGGTGTTTATGGTGTTATATATTGTTACTTGATTATATATTTAGTATAAGAACTTTTAAGTGTATCACATATATATTACGATCCATTATGAAATCATAGTTTTTTGATGTAGTGTCAAAGCTTTTTTTCCACGAGTCATCTAAAAACATTAATCATTTCAATAGCTTCTGAATTTTACATGAAGAAAATAAAATTAGTCATTTTAGTGTAATAATCAACAAATGTAACTATATAAAATCTATCCCAATTAGAATTATGTCTCAAGGGACCATATAAGTTAGTGTAAATGAGCCTTATGGGAAATATTATCTACTTTTTATGAGATCCTTGAGTCATAATTACCTTTTGACAACACCCACAAACATCATCACATTTTTTTCTTTTAATGATAAGTCATAACAGAATAATATTAAATTCTTATTTTAATTTTTTTCAATAATGAAAACTACGTTTATTTCATAGTTTGAAATTATCTTTTTCACCCATTTAACGGGAGTCGGTTGGATAAACTATTAGGAATAGATTTCAATTGGTTATTTTTCATTAACATATGATCCTTAATTCCTTTATTTTTTAATGATTAATGATTCTTTCTTAAATATAACCTCTTACCTATTATCAAAATGTTGAATAACACTTAATATATTATTCTCCTTCCCTTTCTCATATAAATCCTTATTTGATTTCAGATTTTGAGCTTTTATTTTAGATAATTTTACTCCCTTGATTTATAAAGACTAATAATTTAAAAAAGTTACATACCCCCTTTATATTTTTAATATTCTTCAGAATATTTGTGTCACATTTCATTTGGGATGGACCCTCACTACCAAGAATCAACTACTTGATTATTCTCAAGGATTTTAATGAAACCTCATCAAGACATGATTTTTCTTCCTTCAGTCCCTATATTGTATTCCATTTACAACTATATAGAATATGTCTATGTAATACTATAATAAAATTTTATGCTTAATGTAATTTTTGATCACAAATACCAAATAGTTATTCAAGGAACTCAAAGTTATTTTTTTAAGAATATTAATGGAATTTCTTAACATAGCATCCCCACATTGAAAAAATAGTTTCATCTCCTATGAATAACTTACATGGAATTCATTCCTCCTTACAGATAGTGAAATATTATTACATCATGAGTAAGTACTCCACATCATCATTAATAATATAGAAATGTAAATCTTCCAGAATCATAAAAAATATTTCTAAAAAAATAATACCAAAATTTTTATTTTTACTGAAAAAATTAGGTCTGAAGTATCTTTTGTTTGTGAGTAGATTTTCTCCATGAGTTCTTTATTTATTCTAATAATATAGCTAAATGTTTCTCCCAATTTTTATTTGTCCACACATGAACAGATTTACAAATTTAACATGAACTATTACCTAAAATAAAATAAAATTAAGAATTATGATGTACATATTTAACCAAATTTTTTATTTATGGTCACTCAGATAATTTATAGGATCCATCTTGGATATAAATAGATTTTTCGAAGTCCCTTTTTAACCTCTACAATCGATATATAGCTTCAAGAAACTTGGATTATGTTTGAGATAATTATTCTTATTTTAGAATAAGAAAGTCTTCTATATACTTCACAATTTTTTCAAGTTCAATATATTTCATCCTAAACGTCATAATTTCATCAGTGTTGGATAATGATTTTTTAAAAACTCAAAAAAAAAATCCATATTATTATTATTTTAAAATACAATCTATCGATTTTATTTATTGAACTTGGTATTTTAAAAAATATAAGATTCTAATTTCTATTACAACAAGATTTCTATATTAGTTGTTTATGATTAATCTTTAATAATTCTTTAGCTAGAAAAATAATTTTTAATATAATCCATGAAACTAGAATATTTCTCGCCAAACATACCTTTGGAGTGAATATTGGATGAGTGTCTATCTTCCTCATCATTACTAATTATATTTAGTCTCTTATTTCTATATAATTTGTTATTAATCTATCTAGATTTTGATACCACTTTTAAATTTTTACCCCATTTCACACTTTTAGGATTAATATCTTTTTCATATTTTTCATAATATTCACCATTCTCAATTTGATATTTTATATTAAATATTCTAATTTGATTTAATTTTTAAAATCTTAGTGGAAATAATCCTTTATGATTTCTCTTGACTTTCATATGATTATCTGATATAAGAACCATGATTATTTTATATTATTAATCCACTTATTGATCCTCATATTTATTTGTATTTATATAAATTTCGTATTTTGTTTTCATATTTCACAATGTCTCAAAATCCATTTCATGTTGGATATTTTTCTTGAAGGCTGGGATTTCTCTCATTTCATAAGTAGTGAGAATATGATTTTATTCATTAATGTAAATATCATCTCTATATTTAAGAGGTAATAATTTAGGATCAAACCAGTTAAGAAAATTCATCATAAAATTCTTGGTAATAGTATAATCTTACTACTTTTTACCAAGACCTATTTTATTACTTACAATTTCATTGACCCATGTAAAGTAGTAAACAAAATTATCTTCCCTTTCCATGTCTATAACATTAACTCAGCTTAAATAAATATATAAATTTATACTTTTTTATAATCAAAGTACCTTTATAGTTTATTTATAATTTATCCCATACATACTTGGTAGTTTTTAGTCCCATGACTTTTTTGAAATTCTTTATCCACAATGGAAATAAGAATTCTGTTCTGAACATCATCATCAACCTCGATATTTCACTTATTAGTTAAGGACATTGGGGTATCCTTTTTAGAGGGTTGAAACCCCAAAAAGGCTACATATCCCACTTCTAGTAGAACATATGAAATATAGGTGTACCGCCCCAAAATTTTATTAAATAGTTTTTTTAATTAAATTTTATTTATTAAATAGATTTTTTATATGAAACACTGAGTTTAAATAAACCATTATATAATACTGAAATTTTTAAATGTGGACATTTTAATCTATCTATTAAATTGGAGGGCAAAAATACGAAAAAATAAACTATGTAAATAATATGAAGTTCACATTTATTAAATAAATTCATTTCCTATCAATTTATTGTATTTGAAAATAAAAATATTTTGAAAGTAATGAAATTGTTTTTATGAAAAATTATTTTATGCATGAAAAGTGTTTTTATCAAAATAAATTAAATTATCCACTATTGATGAACAATTAAAATTATATTTATATTTTTTTATTCAATAATGTTTTTTACAAATCATCTAATAATCTTTCAATGAATGTGATAAAAATAAATATAATTTTATTCTTAAAAAATATAATTTTAAAAAAGGTTGTTAAGTAGAGCTTTATAATAATTATTTTTTGAAAATTTTAGTCATTTTATTTTGAAAAATAATATTATTTTTGAAATTAAAATTTAATAAATTTATTACAGTGAAATTTTCATAATTTTCTAAAAATTTTAATTTTTTTATGAATTTAAACAATGCTGATTTTTAATAAAAAAACATCATTTCATTTAAAGGATTTACAAGAACAAATTTTGATTAATATGGTCTTATAGGTAACATTTTATAAAAAATATTTATTATTCTAATTGATTTAATTTTAATCAATTTCATGATGAATTTATTATTATTATTTGTTATAGTTTTGGTAACCTTTTCATTAGAAAAACACCTTTTTTGTGTATAGACGATTAAATTTAAATTAAATCTAACAAATTTAGTAAATTTAGGTTTTTAAAATTTACTACATATTTTTAATCTGAATATTTTATATTATTTAATAATTTCAATCCAATTTATTTTCATAATGAATAGCAAAAATAGTAAGAATTAATTACTATGGTTAATGTTAAAACGAGTTTACCAAGGCCTAAACTAAAATGATAAGTGTTAAAATTACCTAATTTCTTTTTCAGTTCCTATTTTATGGACATATTTTTACCTTATCACATTTTAGGTTTTAGAATGATATTTTTTGGATCATTTTCATGTGAAAAACATGGGCATAACTTTTTTCTATTTTAAAAATTCTATTTGTGTTCTCTCCACCACTTATTAAAGGCCACCCTTTTCCTCTCCCATTCACACATAAAAAGAGTTTTTTTTCATAAAATTCCTACATAAATAATTTATTTACATCCAAAAACATGTCACATATTCCATATTGTGAATAAGAAAACATCCTAAAAGGGATTTTGGTGTTAACCTAAGCAGTTTCTCCAAAGAAGAGGTAATGTTCTTAACATAGAAATTTTGTTTTATTTCTTCTTACACACCCTTCATATATTCATAAAATATTATAATATAATAAAATTTTTATATAACATATATTTATTTTTTATAATTTAATATTAATAACCTATATCGATATCCACTTACATAAAATGATAAATATAACTCTCACTCATGTGTACTACGGACTGCTGCCTCAAGAACTGATGTTATTCGTTTTTCATACTCACTTCTCACAGTGAAAATGATTGATTTAACATTTATATATAATATTTCTGATATTATTCTACCTTATTAATTATAATAATATATCTACCTTATTATCTTTAAATCCATTGGAAACAATAACATTGGTGGTGCGTAAGTGCAGACAACCACCTCTACAAAGTGATGCAATACATTTTTCATTTTTGAAATGGATGGATATAAGGATATATTTAATGAATATATAATATATAAAAATTTATAGATAAAGGTTAATTTTCATTTATCTTCCTTCATTATATCCATCATGAAAATGAAAACAGTGTTCATGAATACATACAGCCTACTTTCACCATGAACTGTGTAATTTATTTTCATTATCTAAATATAATTGATTAATTTAAATATATATACAATGAATACATATTATATTTATATATTTATTAACATACTATATATTATGGAACTATGATCAATTTTTTTTGGACCAAATCTACTCAACCCAAATGTATATGAAAAAAAAGATGTTATCACTCGAAATAATTTTTTTAAAAAATTTGTATTAGTAAAAAGGTGGTAAATAATATAATAAAATAATATATGGTTTGATATAAATTATTATTTTAATATAAAATATGTATAATAATCCTATATATATTGTAAATTAGTATATAAAATTTTCAAATTAAGTTGATACTTATGGTATGGGATTTTTAGTATCACTTTTATTTCTTGGATACTTTTTCCAAATTTACCACTCATTTATTTTTTGTTGTGTATATACAACTATTCTGACATATTATGTCATTAATATACTTATTTTTATTATATTAATTTTTTTTTGACTTTATTATTTAATGGGTCTTTTGATTCAAAAGTTTCCAATGTGGTAATGGATTTTCATCTCACTTGTATTTCTATGGGGCGCATTACTTTTATAAAACCTTTTTCTTTTGTGACGACTATATACTACCCATGAATGTATTTTATGATACTTATCATTATAATTATGTGATATACATATCCATAAAATGTTATTTATTTCATGCGGATTATGATTCATATGTTTTCAATGTGGGAACATATTTTCTTCTCACTTTTATTATTATGGGACATATTCCTTATACACCACTTGATTCTTTTGTGAGGGGTATATACTCCCCATGAATGTATCTTATGATATGTATCATGATAATTATGGGATATAAATATCAGTATACTATTATTTATTTAATGTGGCTTATGATTCAAAAATTTTCAACGTGGTAATGTATTTTTATCTTGATTTTATTTCTATGGGACACATTCCTTATACACCACTTGTTTCATTCATGAGGTGTTGATACTAAACAAAAATATATTTTATTATACATATCATGATAATTATTGGACATACATATATATATTATGTTATTTATTTAATGAAGATTGTGATTCAAAATATACAAAAGTGGTTAAGATTTATGTTACAATCCCATTGTTTATTAAGACTGTTTTTGAATAAGTTTTTGATGATAATATATTACGATCTACATCTCACAAAACTCATGAAATTTATTATACACTGTTAATTTGTATAAATTACAAATTTTCATCTAATTTTATATATTTATGAAATCAAAAATCCAAAATAATTTTTTTATTAAAAACAAAATTCACTTTTCTCTTTGGTCAACATAATTTTATTTTATATATGAGTATTAATAAAAATATATTAAAAAATATTTTTACTCTTCTCTAATTATTGTTTAATGAAATTTTTAGCCATGGTTGGTTTTTTTAAATGGTTTAAAATGAATCTTGTTGTATGTTTTTGAATGAGATATTTTTTAATTTTTACCAAAATTTTGAAAAGAAATTTTTTAACAAGTATGGAATGAATGATATTTCCCATCACCACTAACATAAATGATTTAAAATTTATTTCTAATGTTTAAAAGGTTAATTTAAAATAAATTTATTTCTATAATTTTTCATTAATTTCATGAATGTATTGAAGTTTTTTCAAAAATATAATGTATATTTTCTTCAAAAATTAAGCAGTAATACTTATATATAATTTTTATTCATCAATGACAACAACCTATGGTGTTGATTATGTTTTACAGGATATATTATCCAATTGTTCAATCAATATTATTTATTTTTTATGGTTTTTTATTATGATGTGGATATTTTTATGAGACAAATTCCTTTTCCATGGGTTATGCTATGATGAATTGAAAATTTGATTACGAAAATATTTCATTTCTATGGGTAATTCTATGATGAAATATTTATTAAATCCGTCTACATTTTATGGGTTAGGCTATGGTGAATTTTTTATAATCTTATGGAATAAAAATTTATGGATTATATGATGGGTTTGACCTATATCTATAACCAAGGTATTTGGAAAATATAGATATCTCATGATATTGATAGGACTGTAAAGGGGAGTGAACCTAGTTCTGCAAGAGACCTTTTCTACTATTATAGTGTTGGTATTGAAACATGAATACTAAAATGATTCAGTAAGTGAACCCAATCCACAATTATATCCTTATAAATGATAATTTACTACTAATGAAGTTATTATCTATTCTTATGTGAATGCCAAAAATCAATTTTTTATTCCAATGTTATCCTCTCATGGATTATGTTCATTGATTTACCAAGAATTCATGTATAATTATATTCCTAGATTTATAATGCTACTCATTTTTATGATCTATGATATTTATAGTATGGTTTTAAAACATTTCTTTATTATTATTACACCGTTATTATCATTTAATATTTTCATCACCCTTTTTTCCCTAACTGATCATCTGAGCTCATCCTTTCTTATACATCCTTTACCCATGTTATAAATAAAGTTATTTTAATTAATATTTTTAAAAAGGGTTATATTAAAGAATAAATTATGGTGATAAGATGAATTTCACTTATTAACCAATTTTTAAGGTATCTATTTTTGTGACGGAATATGACATATATTAATCTCGTGTAGATTGTTTTATTATATAATGAAAATTAATTTAAAATGATATTGTATTTATGATTGAAATGATTGGGTAATTAGAGTTGGTATCATATAATGGTTTATTTAACCTTTAGAAACTGGGATTTTATAACTTTAGTGATATCCCCAAGGATATTTATAAGGATTTGTCTAAGGATAATTCTATGGACAATCCATAGTGTAGGAAAATTTCATAGAGTTTTGGTGAAGGATAGAGAATGTGGGTTACAAGAAATTGAATCCATATATAGATAATAAATGTGGATATGGTTCCAAAGAAGATATACTTAGGGGTAATAAATATGAAAAAATTTCACTTTTATTTGAATCAATCATTACCTAGTGCATGAAAATGGCTCTTTTTTGTACACCTGATTTGACACTCCTATAGGATTTGTGTTGAAAATTCACAAACTATTTATGAACTATAATTAAAAATTTGAATAGATGGTTAAAATGAATGAAAAAGTTTAAATATGATGTTTCATTGATATAAATAATGTATCATGATTTAGACTTTTAATAAATTATTTTTCATGATTTTTTGGTTTCCCATTATGGTTATTGTTCTTTGTACTATGGTTTTTTGGTTTTATTCAATGGTGGGATATAAAATTAACTATGTTAACAATGAATGTGATAGAAATTTTTTTTATATTCAACTAAAAGGGTTTATGAATGGTTCGAAAGATATTGTAATTATTCTTAATCTATTATCAAGATATATAATTAACTAATTTCTCCTTTAATAACTGTTAGACACAAAAAATAAGAGATGGAGATATTTCACTGATATCTTGGGTATTGGAGACTATAGTGGAAAAAAGCCTCAATTTAATATATTTCTAGAATGTGGGAAGAATTAATCAAATGATTGTCTCAAAGGGATGAGAACATGTTGTATGTATTTTCAAGAAGTAAAAAAGTAATTAATTTCCATGAAAAAATGTAAATTTTAGAAAATGTAATGGCTGAGAATAATTGTTTACCTTAGGTATCACCAATGGTTTAATTTTTCAAATACCAAAATTATAGAAATTATGCATATTTAGGTGCCATAAAAAACTCTTATGAAGGGAATCAGAGTGGTTTCATGAGTAATGATTTTTATGTTGATGATTAATAGACTTCATTTAAAATATAAAAGGAATGAGGTATTATAGAATAAGATGGTGAATTATAGTTATTATTCCAACAATTATGTTTACTTATTAATGATTTATTTTCTAAAAACCATGAAATTTGATATATGAATCATAAAATGAATAAGGATTACTCTATAGAAGTATTCATTATAAACTTTCAATAATATGTTGAATGTTACCGATGACCTAGAAATGTGATTTATTTGAAATGTGATACTTCTTTTGAAAAGACCTGATTTATGGAATAAAACCACTAATATTTTTCCGATGATGAGAAAATAGCATTTAATTTGAATAAAGTGATGATTAATTTTAAGAAATTAAATTTGATATTATTGATGACCTTAGAACCGATTAATTATTTTTTTTGAAAAAGTGATCCATGTTATCATTGATGGAGTTAAAAAAATTATTTATTGAAAATATTCAATAATATGTGATTTTAGATATTTAATGAGGAAGGATGTATGTTTTCGTTGATGTTTTAGATTAATTCTGGTTATTACGATACTTTAAGAGAATATATGACTAAAGTATTAAAACATCTGGTATGTGGAGATTAAGTGATACTTTATGATATTTTAGGGATTATGGTTAAGTTATGTGTTTTTTAATTTTATGGAACTGTTTATAATTTTATAATTTTTTAAGGGTCATACGATTAACCAATTATGTAATGATTTCAGTTGAAATTTAGAGAAGGTTTCAGAGAATAATTTATTATTTCACCATATGATGATATAGACATATTGGATAACCTGTACTAGCCATTTTGGTTTTAATAATAACAAGATATAAGGAATGACATATCATTATTTAATGGATCCTATGATATATTAATATTTAATTTTAGTGCTCCAGGAATGAGAAACCCATATTAAATATTTATATCTTAGTGTAAGATAAGATGGAGAAATTTATCATTGAACCACTATTGGATGATATTTTCTTTAAGAAGTGGAATAAAATAATTTAAGTATATTATCTTTTGAAAGTAACCCAACTTTAGGAAAAGGATCATGAAATGAAAATTTTATACATTTACTTTCATTTTGGATGAAAGAATTTTCGTTTAATTGATCATATATTTAGGGATTTATGGTCATTATCATTTTTCTAATAATGTTATTTATCACTCTCTATTAGTATTTGGGCATTATTTTTCTCTTACATGACTATATTTTTACATAAAAAATTTTATTCGATATGGAATCCTAGTTATGTTTTATTCTTGATGAACTTAATATTTCCCTTCTCCCTCTTTTTAAGAGGATGTTTTATCAACTCATTTCTGATGTGGGTACTCTAAAATATAATTTCTCATTTTCAAACCCTTGATTATCAAGAGTAAGTTAAAATTGAATGTAGAAAAATTATAAATGGGGGGTGGAATGTAACACCCGAGTTTTTTTTTGATTTTTTTAATTAAATTTAATTTATTTAATAGATTTCATTACATGTAAAATTGAGTTTAAATGTACCATAATACACTACTAATATATTTCAATGTGAATGTATTAAACAAGAAATTAAATTTTAAGTTATTAATAAGGATATTTTAATTATGAAAAATATATTGTGTATTCATGTATATAGTAAATTAATTGTATTTAAATTGATTAGAAATTAAAACCAAAAATAATTTGAAAGAAAAATAAATTATTTTTCTAGGAAATTATTTTAGGATTTCAATTTTTTTAACAATAAAATTTTCCAATATTCATGATTTATTTTAAAAATATTTACATATTATAAATTAAATAATAGTTTTTATCATTCATATAATTATTTAAATAAATTAGATATGAATACATCCAACTTGTACTTAAAAATATATTTTTTCTAAAAAGTGGTTCCACCACGCACTTATAATAAAATAAATTATTGAAAATATTAGAATTTTTTTTCAAAAACATTAAATTTGTTTGTTAAATCAAAATTTATATTTTATCTTAGTGCGAACTTCTTATAAATGTTTGAAAATTTAATTTTTTTGATGAATAGTAAAAATAAATATATTTATTAAAAACATTATTTTTATTTAAATAATTTAAAAGGACATATAATTTTAATATTTTATTAAAAGAAAACTTATATTATTTAGATTATTTTTAATTCTATTTAATTCATTATAATCAATCTAATAACGAATTTTTATATTAAAACATTTTGGAATATTTTTCTTTGAAAAACCTTTTTTCTATCACATATGTGGGATTAAAATTATATATAAATTATAACAATTATATGAATTGAATTTAGAAAAATAGATTCCATATTTTTAACAATAATAATTAAAATTATTTAAAAATTCCAAATTAATTTTTGGTGAATAATGATTCGTAAAAATAGAGAACAATAATTACCGCGGGTAACCTTTAAATGGATTTATCGGTGGGTTAAAATTTTCTAAGGTAATGAATAACCAAAAAACAGATCAAATTATAAATTTATTATTGTATTTAGACCTTAAAATATCTAATTTTTTTTAATAATGCATTTTATCCGTCTATTATGTGAAAAATATGGGTATATCTTTTTCCATTAAAAATTCCATTTGTTTCCTCTCCCCAACTTATAAAAGGTCACACCATATCCTCTGCTCTTCAAAACTAAAAACCCAATTTTATTTGGAAAATACATACCCAAAATATTTATTTAATTACCAAAACATTTCCTTGAATACATATGTTTTATGAAGCCATCCTAAGAAGATATTTGGTGTAAACCTAAGGAGGTCATCCAAAGAAGAGGCAATGTTTTTAACTGAGAGTTATGATTTTATTGGCTCTTATACATCCATAAAATATTGATAAACTATTCTAATATAAAAAATTAAATATAAAAAATTAAATTATAAGTTATTATGTTAAAGAAATGACATATATTCATCTCCTCACCTATCAAATGGGAAACAAAACCTTCAATCATTGTATGATGAACTACCACCTCACGAACAAATGTAATTCATTTCAATCACCAAATATAATGATTGTATAATGATATATTTATTATTAATATATTATATTATGACATTATCATACATATTTAATTAAAATATCACATCTATCTCCTTACCTTATAATCTATTGAAAAATGTTTACATCGCTTGTTCGTACAGCTGTAGTACCACCTCCACAAAGCGATGCGATACATTTTAAATTTTTGACATGGGTAGTAACAATGAAATATTTAATGAATATATATTATATTTATTATATAAAAACTATTCTATAAATTTGAATTAACAATTAACTTTTGTTCTTCGATTCTTTTAGAAAATGGAAACAACATTCCCGCGTACATATGGCCTACCATCTCCAGGAATGGTGTTATAAATATTCAGTCTACGAATTTAATGGATTAATATAAAGAAATATATAATGAATATATTTGATATTTATATCATTGTTACAATAATTGATATTATCTGAATATGATCAATTCTTAAGGAACAAAACTACAAAATAAAAACATAAATGAAAAATGAAGTTATCACTCGAAAAAGTGGGTTTAATAAATAATTGTTGATAAACAGATGTTAAAATGTTATAATAAAATAATATATGGTATGGTATATATTATTATGTTTTTTAAATTCATATATAATAATCCTATATGTATTATATAGGATTTTCATACATGTATGATGAAATTTGACACCAAAGGTAAGGGATTTCGAGTCTCTCTTTTATTTCTAGGAGACTTATATAAAATTAACCACTCATTTTTTGTGTGGTTCACATACTACACATTTTATATATGTTATATCATGAATTTAATTATTTTTATTAAATTTAAAATTTTATTTTATGTTACTATATAATATTTTTTATTATTCAAATGTCTCAAAATTGTTAAGGTAGTTTCGCCTCACATTTATTTCTGGGTGACACATGGCTTATAGAACTATTGTATCTTTTTTGAGGTGAATATACTTCCCATGATTGAATTTTATAACCCTAATAATTAAAATTATTGGATATATATATTCATATAATGTTATGAATTACATGGGAAATATGATTCAAAAGATGGCAATGGGGTAAGGTCTTATGTTACAATCTCATTGTTTATCATGATTATTTATGATTATGTTTTTTTAATGACGAAATATTATCTACTATATGTTAATAACCTCATGAATATAACTCTAATATGGTTATTTATTAATATTATAGGTTTTCATATAATTTTATTTCCTTTATGTACTCAATATTTGAAAATAAATTTTTAAGGTCAACCAAATTTATTTCTCTATTCAGCAGAAAAGAATTTTTTCTATATATAGGTTTTTATAAAAATTAATCAAAATAACATTTTTATAATAATCCAATGTTTTTTAAAATAAATTTTTACCCATGGTTTAATTTATAAAAAATGTTTTAAAATGGATCTTCTTGTTATTTTCTGAAATTACATACTTGTAATTTTTTACCAAAAAGGTCAAAAATTATTGGTTTTAACGTATATGACATGAAGGGTATTTCCCATTGTCATGAATTCCAAATAATTTAAATAATAATTTACATGTTTCCAAGGTTAATTTAATATAAAATAATTTATTTAATATTTTGTAATTTCAAATATTATAAGTAAGTGTTTTAAAAATGGGAAGAATATTTTTCTGAACAATATTTTGATGATATTTTTATGGAATTTATATTAATGAAAGCCAACAAAATTTGTTGTTTCGTATGTGTTTAAGGGGATGTGCTCCAATTTTTTCATAATTTTTCATTCTCTCTATGGATTTATGTTATGATGAATATATGTTTGTGAAACCCATTCCTTTTGCATGAGTTATTTTATGTTAATGTGACGATATGATTATAAAACCCATTTTCTTTTTATGGGTTATTCTATGATGAAATGTTGATAAATGTAACACCTCGAGATTTGATGAGATATGTTTTTTTAAAAAAAAATTAAACTTTTTGATATTTTATTTATATGAAACACTATGTTTAAATTATGTTACATTCGACCTTATGTTTAGATTTCTTTAGATGAAACACTATGATTAGCTTTCATTACATGAAACACTGAGTTTAAATAAAAAATGACTTATTATCAAAATATTATTACTTAATATGATAGTTTTCAAATAGACTATGGAATGGAAATTATGAATAATATTAAATAAATTTTGATAATATTGTTTACAAATTTATATAAAATTAATTTTCTGGTGACCGATTAATTATAAATGAAAATAAAACCCTTTGGAAAATAAATGGGAATATTCACCTTAAATACTAATTTTATGCTCACATGTGTATTTTATATCAATAAATTGAAAAAATCAATTTTGGTTAACACTTTTAATTAAATTTATATATTATATATTCAATATAATGTTTAAAATTAATCTAAAATAATTTCTATACAAGAAATAATAACAAATCAAAGTTTACATGGAATTTTTTTATATTTCTAAATATGAATTTCGTCATCCTTTCCACACATATAATGAAATTAATTTTTGATGTTTTTAAAAAATTAATTTGAAAAAATAAACAAAATTTTAGAAATCATATTTTCCAAATTATCTTTGGTTTATGTTTTTTATTTTTTCTAAAAAAATCATTTTTTGATTGAGTATAAAAAATACTAAATTTTAATTGAAAACTGCATTTTCATTAAAATTATTTATAGTGTAAAATTTTATTATAAATTATCTTAAATAAAAATTAATTAAATTATATATTATGTAATCCCATTATGTTAATTTTAATCAATTTTATATAAATTTTGATATAAAAAAATTTCAAACTATAAAATGAATTCTCTTAAATAAACAACTTTCTGGTCGTGTCTGTGAGATAAATTTCAAACTAAAATTATCCAATTATGTGAATTAAATTTGGAAAAATTGATTCTATAATTTGAATCGTTATAATTTATTATTTAAAATAATATGAATATTTTTTAAATGAATTGAGAATGTATTAAAATTAATTACTATGGTAAATGTAGAAATGGGTTTACTAGGGGTTTAACTAAATTGATATGTGTAAAAATAAGATATAAACTTATCTAAAACTTGTGGGTGGAAATATTTAGACTTTCAAACATATAAGGTAAAATAATTATCATTTAACACATTTTATAAATAAAAAATGTTGGATCAATCAATTCTTTAAAAAAATACCAAGTGTGTCCTCTCTGACAATTATATAAATCCACCCTATATCATCTCTTACTCAAGCCTTAAAACATATTTTCATAGGCAAATAACATCCAAAATCACTTATAAAACCCCTAAAATTATCCTATAAGCCTTATTTTATCCATAAATCTATCCCAAGAATACTTTTAGTGAAAACCAATAGGGAATACCCAAAGAAGAGGTAATATTCATCATTGAGCATTTTTGTTTTATTTATTCTTCCACCCCCTTAAATTCTTATTATAACATGATTATATAATAAAATAAGTACCATAAATATAATTATATGTTTTTATTTTAATTCCATTACCCAAAATTTTCTTAACATCCATCAAATGAGTTGTGAAATCATCTCTTGTTTGTACAGAGGATTTCCACCTCACAAACTAATATCACATATTTTTCGATTAACAACTCTCACAGTTAGCAATAATGATAGATATGATGTGTATATATTATATTTCTGATATTACTATTATTATTTAATTATTATATCACAAATAACTTCATTATTTCTATTTTTTGTAGTATGATAACCTCACTCATGTGTAAGCGGACTATTGCCTCACAAAGTGATGTGATTTGTTCATGATTTAAATAAAATGTATTAAGGATGTGTTTAATAAAATTATGTAAAAAATGTTACATAAGTTTTTTTTATTTAATGATAATATGATATTTAATTTTCTGTCTTTCAATACCAAAATTAAATGGAAAGAATGTTCATGAGTATATACACCTTACCGTCTCTATGAAATGTGAATTTAATTTCCTATCACTAATTTTATAGATTAATATAAATACATATACACTTAATATATATATGCTATTTAGATAATGTTTTAATTTATGTATCTGATTAAATCATGATAATATTAATTGGAATATAAATAATAATTCAAACCATACTCGAAGAACAAAACAGTTATTACCTGAAATGTGACTCTAACAAGAAATTTTTAATAAACGGGTAAAAAACCATAAAAACATAATATGTTGTATTATATATAAAAGTATGGTAATTTAATAGATATATAATCAACATATATTTATTAAACATGAATCATTATTAAGTACTATAGAAGTCAAGACTTAAGGTAAGATATTTTCATCTCACATTTATTTTCTATGAGACAAATGCCATATCCACCACAAGTATCTTTTATATGGTGTATATAATAATCACGAATATATTTGATGATTATTCTACTGAAAATTATTCATACTTATATACCCATTTTAGGATATCTTTTTAATGGGGTTTACAGTTTCAATGTTATTAATAAAATAAACCATTTTTTTCTTAATTTGCCTTCATTGAGAGGTATGTTATGTTATAAACCTATTTTCTTTTATGAGGTGTATATAATTCTCCATTAAAATAATATATAATAATTATAAATATTTTAATTATAATATAATCATAATATAATGTTATTATTTAATGTACATAATGATTCAATGTTTCTAAAGTGGTAAGAGTCTTATGTTACAATCTCATCATTTATCATGATTGTTTATGATTATGCATCCAATGATGAAATATTATGATTAATATCTCAAGAAATTAATGATTTTTAATATACAATGCTTATGTAATCAAAACATGTGGTTTCCATTCATTTTCCTCTATTTATGTAAACAAGAGTTCCAAAATAATGTTTCCAAGAAAATTCATTGTTTCGGCCGAAAACCTATTTTTATTCTAAAACCATGTTTCATAAAAATATTTTCAAAAATTTTATTATCATTTAGTAAAATTTATTTATTAAAGACGTTTTTAACTATGCTTTCATTTTTACAAAATTTATTAAAAGTAATCTTCATGAATTTTTTGAAAATAATTCTCATTTGGCCTTTACTAAAAATGTGAAAGGAATCACTATTTTAACATGCATGGAATGAAAATAATTTCATTCCATTATAAAAATTATTTTATTTGAATATTCCATTATAAAATTTTCAAGGATATTTTCAAAGAAAAGTATTTTCAAAATTTTCTATGTTTTAAAAAGTGGAAATGATATTTTTATCTTGATAAGTTTTAAATAGTTGGTAAAGGTTCCTTTATATGTTTTCAATGTTACTTTCAAGGAAAGGATTTTGAAAATGTTTTGTTTTTTAAAAAGTGATTTTCAAGGAATGGTTATTGTCCATATGAAATGTAAATAGTAATCTTTGAAATTATATTTCCATATAAGATGATACACTTTGTTGTAACTGATGTGTAACTGGGGATATGAACCAAGAATACCGTTATTATTATTTCTATGGATGTATCATGATAAGATATTTATGAAGACCATTTCTCTTCAATAATTAATTTCATGTTAAAATTATTATGACACCCAGTTCTTATCCCATGTTTTAATTTGATTAAATTATGAGATGGTTATAAAACCCATTTATTTTCCATAGGTTTAGTTATGATGAAATTTTTATTAAATCCATTTCATTTGAAAGGTTTTGATATGATGAATATTTTACGATATTGTAGCACACATATGAATGTTTTTTGACCTTTAAATGTGGTTAGGTTATAAGAAAAAGATGGATGGGACCTATATATATCTCTATTGCAAATGGTGAAGATTTATATATCATGAGATACACAGGACTAAAATAAAGAGTAAACATAGTTCAGAAAGGCAGGGTTGTGAAAGGGAGTAAACCTGATTTAGTATAGGACATTATCTATTATGATAGTTCTGAGATTAAAATTTGACCACTATGATGGTTTAGGGGAGTGAACCCATTCCAATATAAGAAAAGGGTACCACATGGGATGGTGGTGTGTCCTACTATAGAGGTGTATCAACCAATAGAATTCCCTTATATGTTTTGGAAATGAACCTTGACAACAATGGAAATGATTTTCTATTATTATGTGTATGCAATACTTTTATGTCTTATGATAATGTTGATCTCTAAAGGCTCATGTTATTTTATTTCCTTATTATTAATGTATTATGATATTATAATCATTAATTCATGACTCAACATTATAATCCTTGATATATAGGGTATCATTATCAAATGTTATGTTCATGTCCTCATACCGTTATGTTCATGTTATTCATACATATCTCCCTTGTTTACCCAAATTGAGAATCTCTCCACGCCCCTTATTATGATTCCATTCCATAGGTTATAAAGAATAATTTTATGTAGGTTATACCTATAATAACCCATGTATATATATGATAATTAGAATTGAAATTAATTTTCCCACTTCTCCGTTTTGAATTTTGAAAAACATACATAGATGGTTGTGATCAGTAAGTTATTTAGAGTATGATAAAACCAAAATAATTTTTAGTGAATAGTAACATACCCTTAATAATATTATTGTTACCCATAGTAATAGTAATATACATGTATGAATAGTAAACTCACCTATGATAGTATACATGAAAGATTTAATTGAAATTATGATATACCAATATCATGGAATAAGTAAATAAATGATTTAAAATTGTATTTTTGTAATAAAATATTATTTTATTTAAAACTAAATTTCACATATTTATTAAATTATTTTCATTAAATGGAGTTTATTTTTTGATTATACACATCCAAAAATGGTTGGGGTGAATTTTCAGTAATTTTCTGAGATACAATAATTTTTGGTTAATAGTGAAATACGAAAATTTACCAATTTAGTGAAATACAAGAATTATGGACACATGGATGATTTTTTATGAGGTAAGAACACTTATCTCAATGACACATGAAATTATTACTATGATTAGTCTTTGAATAATCATTATTTCTTGTCTATTGTAGCTAATTAAATAATGATTAAAATAATGAATACTCATCCTCTCCTCCACTATAAATACCACCCATTCCCCCTCATCCTCTCACACATCTGAAGCATTGACCATTGGATAAGGTCTATCCAATCACCATACTAAGGCCCTTCCAAACGTCCAAGACCATCTAGTCTCACTAAAAGGCCAAAACCAAAGGCCTTAAGAAGGATATCAAGGAGAAGAAATCAAGAGGTAAACATCCTCTATTATTTTATTTTCTTTTAATTTATTTTTCTTTTCTATTTTATTCTTTCATCACCTATCCAACCCCAAGAATAATAAAAGATCCAGTATCTTATATATTCTGGATTTTATCATGTTTATTTAAAATTCATCATCATACTCCTTCTCCTCTCAAAATTATTTCAAAGGATTAAAACATCATCTGTGAAGTATCGATTTACCAACATCGCGGGCGATGTGTTTTCAATTTCATCTACATCCTTCCATACTAGTCATAAAACGATTTCTATGGTTGAACCAAGTTATAATTTATTTAACATATATTATATAAGGTTATGTAATCATTTTGTACACAAGTTTTTAATTTTTTTTAAAAAATAAGTTTTTTATTATCGAATAATCGCCAAAACGATCTAAAGAAATATCATTAATGTTTTAACTAATAAATGAACAAAATAACATAATTAAAAATGATAAATGGGAAAATTTAATTTCCTAGAAACATTTAAATACCATTTCATTCCACATTTAGTGATTCTCTTACAGCCGACAAGAAAATCCATTATGAACCGCTTTTGGAAACTATGTATTGAACGTACTCAAAACAATGGGCATAACAAAGAATTATTAACGAATGGGTGGAATGTTATTATGAATTGATCATATAAGATGTTATAAACTTGATAATATTCTTATAAAATATTAATAACACTATTTTAACCATTATATAAGAGGATTTAACAAATTTGAAAGAAGTTAAACATGTGGTAAGGGACCCTCTCTTTCATTATTTTATTCATGATTCTCCTCTAGGTTGTGCTCTTTTTAATTCCTTAGGATGGAATATGTTTTCAAACGACCCCCATACTACCTTTATGATATTTATTTATTATATACCCCTTTATCTATCATTAAGAACTCCCATTTACACTCTTTACCATTCCAAAATTTCTTATGTGAATTCTAAACCTAATTTGCATTTATTGGGTTAACCATCAACATCAATGGTTTTTATCATGATAGGAGGATTTTTCTAAATTTAATTTTATTATATTATGTTCCATTATGTATATTTACATTATATATACATATTCCCTTCATTTAATGAATTCTCTCTTAAATGTTGTGGTATTTGTAATGGATATTCCTCTTAAAATCCTTATAGATGTCTCCTTTATGAAATCCAATGAGTTTGTTCCTTTTTTATGTCATGAGTGTTATATTCTGATTTCATATGTTTTAATATTATATTTTCCCCATTATATGTTTTATATTTAGTTTTTTATAATATGTTCTTATTATTATATGTGTGTAGTGTTTATGTTCGAAGAGCGATATTTTATGAAAAATGGTATAATGAAATGTGAATGTGTTTTTCTGAAGGGTGTAAGTGAGTTATGAAGTGTTTTATTCACTATATGTTCCTTGGACATTATTTATGTTTGGTTGAACCCATTATATATCAATATATTACAAGTGATCCCCATTATATCTCTCCAATGCATTAGGTACTCTGGAGATGGAAGTTGACCAAATAGTCATTCCACGTGTAAGGGTGAATGTAAGAGAGATATGTTAAATACATCCCAATGAAATTACATGATATTTATATGAATATGTTTTTTTATATTAAGGGTTTATTTGGTTTTTATGTTATCAATTGAATAATTTTTTCTTTATTTATATCCCTTACTGAGTTTTGTACTCATCCCATGATTTTTAAAATGTTTTTCAGAAGATATAAGGATGGTTAAGGAAAATAAGGGAGTCATGATGGTTTGTCATAGAAATCATTTTTTACGTTTTAATGTTTTATTCCTTGAAAAAAATGGATACTTTATTTAGTATTTTCCTAATTGTATTAAATTTGTAGGTTATGTATGTAAGATATCTTAATTCTCTAAAACTCCAAACCCAAAAAGATCATCAATTTCATATAATATATGTTATTGATTAGAATTAAATATTATGTAATGTTTTAAGGCTTGTTCATTAGTGACGGTATCAGAGGATGGTTTAGATTGCTTTAGGGGTTATAATAATGTTAATTGAAGACATTAAATGATTTTAACATTATGATTTATTTAAAATAGTATAGAATATGAATATTACAATCTATCTTCCACTAAAAAATGTCTGTTCAGAACGTTTTTCCCTATACAAAAGAGTGAATCTGATGTAGGAAGGCACCGAGAGGTTGATACCTCTTCGAAGTTGCAGCCAGAAATGGGGAGAATCAGAACTAAACAATTTGTGACAATAATGGCACAGTTAACTCGTGAGACAAATGGTGGTGGTATCCGTGCTATAGAAGAACCTGATCTACCATAAGGAAACATGCCTTTTGTGGAGAATTTCATGAGGCAACATCCTCCAGCTATTAGTGTAACCACAAATCTAGTGATATCCAAAGGGTGGAACCATTATGTGGAAAAGATATTTGATGTCATGGTATGTTCAAAACACCAAATGGTAATACTAGCCTTTTATTGTATTTAAGTTGAATCCTATCAGTGGTGGTATCTTGTTAAGAAAATGAGATAAAAATACGATCTTTCGAGTCTAGAATGGGAATATTTTACGGGCCATTTTTCAAGAAAAATACTTTCCTAAAATAGTTTGACATAGAATTGAGAAATAGTTCATGGAATTAAATTAGAATAATGATGAATTTGTGGTTTTGTATAAAGATAATTTTACAATACTGGCAAGGTACATACCCAATTTTCTCATGATATTGATAGTAAAATTAATAGATTTTACTCTGGTTTGAAACTTTTTCAAGGAAAAGATTTGTCTTTACAAGAGTTTAAAAGCAATGTGAAAAATGTTTGGTGTGCTGAAATAGTTGAGATAATGTTTTCTAACACATATATGCCTCATAATGAAAAGAATAAGAGCCATTCAAGTTTGTAGGAAATGGGTAAGAACTCATCAAATGAGTTATTTGGTAAGAAAAATGAAATTCTCTTCTTTTGAAAAGTGTGGTAAAATGCATCCTATAGAATGTATTGTAAATTCTAGGAAGTTCTACCTATTTGAAATTTTTAGACACATGTCATTTGAAAGCAATGAAGATTAGATGAAAAATAATGAGAAGTCGATGGTGATATAATTTAACTATGTGTAATTTGGCCATTATACTAATTTTTCAGTAATTATAGTCACTCATGTTGGAAATCAGGATGATTGGACGCTGAAGGTTGTGGAAAAATCATATATGACTACTTCAGCAAGTGTTGAGCCATCAATTGAAGTGGTATCAGGTACATGATTGGTTTACTCATATTTTTCTAAATTCTTGTTCAATACAGTGTCTAAAAATTCTTTCATTTCTATGAAATTCTCTACCAAATTGGAAATTGAACCACAAGAAATGAATCTTGAACTGATAGTAAAAACATCCAGCAGAAATATTGTGGAAGAAAAATTAAAATCTTTGTATCTTTTTCTGTGGAATGAGTTCACTAGAAGAACATTTTGTATTTCCTCTAGTAGTGTTTTATTATATTATGGGTATGGATTGAATTTATTTTTTTTATTCTAAGATATATTGTAGAGCTAAAGATGTTTTTTTATATTGAGTTTCAATTGTGTAATGTAATGAAACATACCATTGATAACCTACCAAGAAGCTGAAAACTGTTTAAAGATGGAAATGAAAGTTTTCATGATAACGTTGTTCAAAATAATGTAAGTCTTAAAATTAATGATGTGTCAGGGGTAAATGAATACATCTATGTTTTTTATAATGTGTTTCTAGTTGTAATTCCTAATTGGGAAGTGGAATTTACAATTTACTTGGTTCATGATTCTAAGACGATTTCAAAACCCAATTATCGAATGTCACTTGAGTAACTCCTTGAATATAAAATTAATGTTCAAGAGATACATGAAAACATATTTATTTTTTCAAGAACATCACAATGGGGGGAACCTGTTTTGTTTGTTAAAAAGAAAGATGGTTCCATGAAACTTTTGATTGATTATGTATTTTTTAAAAACATTACGGCTAAGAATAAGTCTCCATTGCATCATATTGATGACTTTTTTGATCAGATTCTAGGAGCACATTATTTTTAGAAGATTGACATGAGAATTAGGTACCATTGGCTAAAGGGTAAGGAGGATGACATTCTAAAAAAAATCATACTTGATTTGGGAATTATGGGTTTTTTATTATGATCTTTGGTTTAACAAATACACCTACTATATTCATGGATCTTATGAAAAGAATATTTCATTGGTATTTGGATAAATTTTGGATTTTTTTATTGATGACATTATATTATATTCTAAAAGTAAATGAGAGCATTAAAAACATCTAGGGGTTGTTTTTAAAACCTTAAAATAAAATAAACTCTATGTAAAAATTTGTATGTGTGAATTCTGGTTGCATAAAATTTCATTCCATGGTTACATTTTTTCTAATGATGGAATAACTATTGATCCTAATAAAACAAAAGTTTTTAAAGAATTTCCATGGTCCACAAATATAATTGAGATTCATCGATTCCTTTTTCTAGCAGGAAATTACAAACTATTTGTTGACAACATTGCACGGTTTTCCTGCCCAGTGACTAAGCTAAGTCTAAATGGCGTTAAGTTCATATAGACAATAGAATGTGATGATTTTTTTATAGGAAATGAAATACATATTGGTAAATTCTGTAGTTTTTGACTCTTCCTTCCCAAAATGGTGAATTTGTCAAATACATAGATTCTTCATTGATTGGACATGGTCATGTTTTTATGCAGAACGATCAGAAAATTGATTATAATTCATGACAATTGAATCATCATGAGTTAAATTAATATAAACATGATTTATAATTACCTACTATTGTTTTTGAATTAAAAATTGTGAGGAAACATTTATACGGATCCAAATGTGAATTATATACAAACCATAAATATTTGAAGTATATATTTACATAGAAGGAATTAAACATGGGGTAGAGAAGATGGAATTAACTGGTAAAGGATTATCATTGCATTATCAATTAAAATATATGAAAAGAAAAAAAAATGAGAAGATTATTTGAGTCAAAAAAATATTTCTTCATTAACAATGTCAGATCTCGAACAAGACCCATTGATTAATGATTTGATGAATTTTGGATTTGAAGATGTTACTCTATGATATTACTCTATTTTGTTTCATGTGTCATTGAATTTGTCTCTCTCAAACCAAATTAAGAATGCACCGAAGGATGAAAGTGATATAATAAAAATGTAAAATTATTAAAGAAAGCTAAACTTTATTAATTTAGTGTTGATGATGACTGTGTTCTGAGATTTGGGAAAAGATTATGTGTACCTTATGATTCCCAACTGAAGAAAGAATTGTTATGTGTGGCTCATAGTTCTCTTCTTTCAGTTCATCCTAGAAGCACAAAGATGTATAGAGACCTTCGAGAGTATTATTGGTGGGATGGAATTAAAAGGGATATTTCATATTTTAATATCAAAAGTTAGACTTCTTAACAGGTTAAATAAGAGAGGATGTTCCTGAAATGGATTCTTCATTATTTTCTAGTTTCATAGTGTAAATGGGAAATTATATCTATGTACATTATTGAGGGACTACCACATATGACTCGAGGTAACAACACATTCTGGGTTCTTTTTGATCGACTGACTAAATCTGCACATTTCCTTCCAAGTAGAGATAATATGTATTTAGATCAGCTTTCTCGATTGTACCTCAAAGAGATTGGCAGGTTTCATGGAGTTCCCCTCTCTACATTATCTGACCCCGATACCAGGTTCACATATATATTTTAAAATGGAATTTATAATTCATTGGTAATAAAATTGAATTTGATCACTTCCATTCATACCTATGATGATGGACAGACCGAGCGTATGATTCAAACCTTGGAGGATATTTTTAGAGCATGTTCAATGGAATTACATTGAAGCTGGGATCAACATCATTCTTTAGTTGTTATTTAATATAATAATATTTTTCATTTCAGTATATAGATAGATCTTTTTGAGGCATTGTATGGAGAGAGGTGTTGGAATTTAGTGTTTTGGGTTGATGTTTGTTAAAGGAAGTTGGAAAAGAAAGAATTAGTAGAGGAAGCGGCTGAGAAAGTGAATATGATCCAGCAACACATGAGGACATCTCAGAGAAGGAATAAAACTTATGCAGATAAAAAAGGAAAGACTTCCCTTTCTAGGTATGTGACCATGTTTTCCTTAAAATATTTCCTTGAAAATGTGTGATTAATTTTGGTAAGAAAGAAAACCTATGTCCATAGTTCTTTGGTCATTTTGAAATCCTAGATAATGTTTGAAAAGTTTCATACCAAGCATAATTACCTCCATGCATGTCTTAGGTACACAATATTTTTCATGCTTCGATATTTAGGAAGTATGTGCCAGATTCATCTCATGTTTTGATCCCAGAACTACCCAAAATGATTCGATTTTGAGTTGGGAACAACTCATACCCCAAATATTTATTAATGAAAATAAGTAACCTAATGATTATATGATGTGAAAAGTATTTTCACCATTTTGAAGTAAAGAGGTTAACGAGGTTATAAGATGTGAGGTAGAAATTTAAGAGCTTCTTGTTTATCATCCGGGATAGTGAAAGACCGAATCATCTCACTGGATCAAATCCAGTGCCTTAATTGTTGCTATGTATGCTTGTCCTGATACATCCATTGAAATCATTTCAGTTAGAACTAATATTTGATCCTACAGGTTCCCAAATATAGAAAAAAAAATAAACAAAAAAATTAATGAAAATAACAGTGCACCATGCAATATGAGTTTGTCTCACTGTGTTGTGTACTCATAGAAACTAGGAGACAAGATGAGAACCACACATTGAAAGAAAAAATTCATGTTGATTTAAGAGAAAAATCAACCTTGCAAGCCCATGACAAGAATGTTTCTGAATAATTTCTATTTACATGACATTTTTGAGAATTAAGGACTCATCCATGTCCTAGATAAAAATTTATTTTCATGATATTTTAACAATTTTGTATTCAGTAAAGAGATTTTAGAAGTGGTTGTGGTACCAATAGGTCCAATTGAAAGAAAAGGTAGTTTAAAAGGTTTGGAAAAATGATCCAGAAGCAAGCAAGAAACATCCCAAAGAGCACGCAACCAAGAAGACATCTGACATAACCGAATGTGTTGACACATGGCAGGGACATAGATTGGATCATCACAATACCTGTACCCAAAATCATTCCCAGCAGTCATCATCATTCCTAGAACATGGAATCCAAAAGAGATCTTTGTGTCCCATTTTCAAATTTGGGATTCTACTCAAAATTCAGTTGAATTTTAGTGATGATGCACTCCCTAATTTGAGAATTTTCATGGAAGCTATTATCCCATTTTTGAAACCATCCAAACACCAAGGAATCATTATCTTAAATACATGATTAAATATCTCTATTGACACCCTCCATAACAGTTCAAAGAGATTTTAATGATTACATATCTCATACAAATTCTCTTCATTAATAAATGGAACTGATTCATTGAGTTTAGATTTTGAAAAGACCATATTCACTTCAGCATGCAGTCTCAAGGATCTGGTATCAATGGTTCTATTCAACATGGAACAATCCCTATGCTTCATTGTTTTCTTGGGATGAGAGGTAATAAAACAATATTAATCTACCATCGATTTCTTTCCCATTGTAGCACATGACTGGAAAAAATCCACTTCGGTATGATGTGCTTTATCATGTACATCCTTCAAGGATTTAATGGAATCACTGGGATCAAAAACAGTGGGATCACTCCAAGGAATTTAAACAGTATCGCCAAAACCTATGAAAACATTAATCATATCAGGCTAAGAACCACTCTCCTCACTGGAAATGACTTGAGTCTGATTTTCAATACACTTCTCAGTATATTACTTTTACACTTCAAATGAGTCCTCTATTCTAGAACAACAGCAAATTTCTTTGATATATTTAACTCTCTAGTGCAATCATCCATGTCCAACTTCTTCTGGCTCTTCTTAACCCATGTAAACATATTTATGGGTGGATGAATTGTCCTTCCACATTCACTGGATGGGTGAACAATTTTAAAACAATCATTTCAATAAGTAGGACTGTTTTCATAAAACACCCCTTGAAAAAACCATAATTCTGATTTTGAATCCATATCTAATTTGGAAGAGGTTTATAGACATCAATCTTAGTGAAAACCCTAGAAAACGAAGGCCTTTTTATTTTTCTTATTGCATGATCCAATTTCAGTAGATAACCAATAAGGCAAGAAATCGGGAATAAGGAAATATTCTTAAAAAGATAAAGTGGTACTCTGGGGAAACCAACCCAAGAAGGAACAATGGGCAGTTTGATGTCTAGATAAAAATCATGGATCTATTTTAGGACCTTCATCGTACAACCACAAAAATCCCACGATTTCCTCTCCCATAATATATAATAATCATTTTCATTTGAGAAACCATATATATAATTGGAAGAGTTTAACAATATATTGTGGAATCCAATAAACCTAATAGATTCTAGAGATTTTCATAGACATATTAATGATGTTTTACGCAAACTAAATTTTCCAACACGCACAATGTGTAAATCTGAAGAAATAATATTTAACACATTTGTAGAAAAGGAAATTTCCAAATGACCTATATGACGAAAGATACTCAGTTCAATGAAAATTTCCTAATCTACAGCACCACCCACATCTGGTGGCGCACTAGTATTCACAGTTTATCTGGAAATGACATCAGCGAAGGATCTATGGTCAGACATAGGACTTATCGAACGTTCTACTGGGTTAGGGGACACCAGCGTTTGTGAGGGAGATATCCTCTTCAATCATAAAAGGAATCGAGACCACAACCTTTATTTCTAAAATAGATCATTTTTATGAGGAGAAACTTGCACAGATTTGTGATCAAAAAGAGAATGTATTGAAAAATAAGGTAGTCCTCTAGTTAAAGGCTTTATAGAGAAATCACAGGATTGAATAAGCAATAGTGGAATATGAAAATTCTATGAGGGAACAGTATCCAAAATTGTTTAGTAAGTAAATAAAATTTGTGAGGATGAAATTTCTAGAAGGTGGGGTGAATGTAACATCACAGGTACTTATAAGATACTTAGCATTGAACTTAATTTTCTTACTTCTGTGTTTTGAATTTCAAAAAACGGACAAACACGATTGTTACCAGTATGATATTTGGAGGTTGATAAGACCAACCTAATTATTGGAGAATAGTAACATACCATTATTAATAGTAATGTTACCCTTATGAATAGTAACCCAACCTTATGAATAGTGACCCCCCTATGATAGTATACATATAATATTTAATTGAAATTATAATATACCCAAATCTTCAAATAAGTACATATATATTTTTAAATTGTTATTTTTTGAAGAAAATATTATTTTATTTAAAAATGTAATTTATTTTATTTATACAATTATTTTCATAAAATGGAGTTAATTTTTTGATTATACACATAGAAAAATGGTTGGGGTGAATTTTAGGTAATTTTCATAAATACTTGAATTTTTGAAGAATAATGTAAAATTATAATTTAAAATTTTATCCCGATTTCTGAATTATGAAGCCATTGATGATGTCATGCCGATTTAAACACACTTATCACAAAATTACATGTATTTATTACTAATTTTTGTCTTGGAATCATCATTATTCCTTATGTAGTGCCAAAATAATTAAATAATGAATAAAAAATCTGAAAAATTATTCCTCTAGTTCACTATAAATACTACCCATTCCCCCCTCTTCCCTCATACCTCTAAAGATCTGATAATTGGAAATGTTTTACCAAATATCATTCCCAAGTCCCTTATCCACTTTCGAGACCTTTTGGTCTCACCAAAATCCCAAAACCCAAGGCCTTAAAGAGGATCTCAAGGAGAAGAAATCAAGAGGTAAACGTCTTATTTTATATTCTTTCTTTCCTTCTGATTTTATTTTCTATTATTCTTATTTCCTCACCAATTCTCATCCCAGATACATGAATGATCTAGTATCAAATATATTCTGGATGTTATCTTGTTGACGTAAAACTAATCATTATAATCATTCTCCTCTTCAAATTAATTATATGGATAAAAACATCTTCCCTGATCTGTTGATTTACCAACATCATGGGCGATGTGTTTTAAATTTCCTTTAATTCCTAAAATAATATTCATGGAAAAATTTTTATAGTTAAACCAGGTTAAAATTTATGTATTATATCTTATGTAATATTCTGTAATAATTTTGTTCACATGTTATTAATTTTTAAAACAGAATAAGTTCTTTATTATTGAATAATCGCCAAAATGATCTAAATGAATATCATTAATGCTTTAACTAATCAATAATCCTCATATAAGAATTAAAAATGATAAATGATACAATATATAGTTTTATAAACACTTAAATACTATTTCATTACAATTTAGGTGTATCTCTTACAACTGAAATGAAAATCTATTAAGAACCGCTAATGGAAACCATGTAATGCACGCGCCCGAAACAAAGGAAATAATAAAGTATTATTAATGAATGGGTGGAATGATGTTATTAGGTGATCGTATAAGGTGTTATAATCCTGAAAATGTTTCTTTAAAAAATCAATAACATTAATTTAACCATTATAATGGAGATTTAAACATGTTTGAAGGAAGTCAAACCTGAGGTTAGGGACCCTCTCTTTCTCACTTTTATTCAACAATATCCTCTTTTTTATGCTCTTTTTAATTCATAAAGATGGAGTCTATTTTTTAACCTCCCCAATAATTTCATTATGATATATAAATAATGATATAACCCTTTCTCTTTCATTAATAACTACCATTTAAATATGTTTCCAATCCCAAATTTCATAAGTGAATTCTATGTCTGATTTCCATTCATTGGGTTAACCTTCAACTACAATGGTTTTTATCGTGATAAGAGGATTTGTGAAATTAAATTTGATTTTATTTTTGTTCTATTATTTTTATTTATATAATATATATATATTACCTTCATTTAATTATTTCTCTCTAAAATCTTATGATATCTGTAAAGGAAATTCCTCTTAAATTCCTTTTAGATGTCTCCTTTATGAAATCCAAAGTGAATGTTTTGTTTTTTATATCATGTTTGTTATCTTATGATTTCAGGATGATTTAATGATATATTGTCTCCATTATATGTTTTATAGTTACTTTTGAATAATGAGTTTTAATTAGTTTGTGTGTGCAGTGTTTATGTTCTATGAGTGATTTTTACAAAAAATGGTATTTTGAAATGTGAATGTGTTTTGCTCAAGGGTGTAAATGGGTTATGACAATTTTTATTAAATAAAAGTTCATTTTACTGTTTTCATTTTGGCTTGTGCCAATTATAGCTCAATATATGATGGTTGAGACCCATTATAGCTCAAAATATGTTGGTTTGAGCCCATTATAGCTCAAGATATGATGGGTGAGCCCCATTATTTCTCTCCAATGTATTGGGTACTCTAGAGATGGAAGTTGATCGAATAATAATTCCATGTGTAAGGGTGAATGTAAGATTGATATTGTAAATATTTCCTAAGGTAAAAACATTAAGTTTCATGCATTTGAGTTTTTATGTTATCACTTGACTAACATTTTCATTCATTATATCCCTTATTTGGTTTTGTACTCATTCCATTATTTTTTAAATGTTTTTCACAGGATATAAGGATGGGTGAGAGAAATATGGGAGTAATTATTATTTTTCAATGAATTATTGTTTTATGTTTTAATGTTTTGTACTTTGAAAAAATGTATATTATTTTTAGTAGTATCATATTTGTATGAAAGTCATAGGTTATGTTTTTATGATGTCATAATTCTATAAAACTATAAACCTAAAAAGTTCATCAATGTTAAATAATGTATGTTCATGAATAAACATCAATATTATGTAAAATTTAATGAAAAGTCATTATAATAACAAGGAAGAGTACATAACTACGATTTTTTGGGATATATTTATGAACATTCACAAAATTAGATGATTTTGATCCATGATTTTAGAGGAATAATACTATTATAGTTTTTAGGTGTTTGTTTGTGTAATGTAATGAATAATAATAATAATGACATAATATCCATACATGAAAATTCTATGATTCAATTGTTGTTATCAGAGTAAAGGATTAGTGAACCTTTAAAAACTATGATGATTAAACATTAGTGATATTCCTAGGGATATTTCTAAGGATGTATCTAGGGATGCTTCTAAGGATAAGTCTAAGGATGAGTAAAAGTATAGGAAAATTTCCTAGAATTTAGGTGATGAATAGAGAAAGTGGTTTTGGAGAAATTACATACTTGATTGGATTGTACAAGTGGTTGTATCTATAGAATATATGTATATAGCGGTAACTACCACAAAAACACTTTATTGAGTTAGAATCGATATAGAACTGGGGAAAGAAAATAGGCCTTGCTACAATCCTAGTTTTACACACCTGATGGATATTCTTATGAAATTTACAAAATACTTATTAACCTTGATGAATTATTTAAATATATGATGACTTTTAATGAAATAGGATAAACCTATGTTTACATAGATTAAAAAGAATATGTCTTTATTTAGTCCACATAAATTTTTTTAGACTATGTTATTATCAATTATAATTAACATTTGTCACACTTTGATTTATGGACATAGTAAATGGTGGGAACTAGAAAAACTGAATCGAATGTGACTGATGACTTACTGATGAGATACCAAATTTGATGATCACAAGAGTAAAGATGTTGTGATTATGCCTAATTAATTTTCACACAAAATGATTACAAATGTGTACCTTAAAGATCTCTTAGACTCAATAAATATGTTTATTAAAGAGTTCAATGAGTGTTTGGGTGATGGTAACTTTAGAGGAAAGAAGATTCAGTTCCATATATAGAGTTAATGTGGAAAAAAACATCTAAGTGAATGTCTTAGAAAAACATGAAGACGTTTTGATTGTGGAGAAAGACACAAGTCATGTAACTATAATGGGAAAATTAACGTTCATTTAACTAAATTGATGTGAATATTTTTATGCCTAATATATCATCGATTTTTGGATGCTCTAAATGTGTAATGTTTGGGAATTATGAAAATTATTTTCCTAAGGGTAAATATCATGAATAAAATCACTTAGATTTTATGTGTAAGGGTTATATTGCTAACGATGAGGAGACAACATATGACATCAGAATGGAAATAGGTATTATGGAATAAGATGATTAAGCATGGATAATGATTTGAGAATGAAGTTGGATAAATGAAGTATTTATGTATTGGAATTAAAAATTGTTCATCTATATAGTGAAATATATAATTATTGTTCAATATAAGTTCTTATTATGGATTTGAAAGAATATGGTGAATGTTTCTGATAGAGTGGAAAAGTTATTTAATGGAATGTTATATTTTGAATATAACTCTTAGTATGTTTTGGATATTTATATAATGATATTAAGATAAAGATATGTTGTATATAGATAAATAAATTTGATATTGTTGATTACATTGAATCTGGTTAATGATTTTTTGATAATGTCATTTATGCTATCATTTATAGAATAAATCCAATTATCTATGTTTATGTAAATAATGTTGAATCATGTATGTTATAAATATGGATTAATGGTTATTATAATTTCAAGAGAATACATTGTGATGGTATTAAAATGTTTGGAATGTCACAATTAAGAGTGATTTCATATTTCATGGCGGATTAATGATAAGTTAAATTTAAAAATTATGTGACCTTCTTTATAATGTTTTGGATTCTCATCTTTCAGAAACATTATAAGGTTAAACATTTATAAAATGTTTTATGTTGAATTTTGAATTACTTTTTAATGATCAATAATATTATTTATCAACATAATTATTTATGCATATCAGATAAAAGGTTAAAACCATTTTTTGGTGATGATGTATAAATATATATGGAATATCTTATCTTTATATCTATGGATCTTATGATACATTAGTGATTCTGGCATATAAAATTCACATTCAATTATTATAGTAAGAGATGTTGTGAAAATTTATCAAGGAACATCCAGAGGGTGAATTTATTATTATTTAAATGAAATGAAATCAAATAAGTGTGTCTTCCCATGAAAATTATTGAAAATTTAGAAAAGAATTTTGAAATAAAATAGTGCCCTTATATATCAATTGTGATTATATCAATGAGATTTTTCACGTCTCTTCGGTCTATGGTCATATGGTCACTAACCTCCTATGGACCACTAATTTTCTTTTGATTAGTGATCTTTATCGCTTTATTAGTATTTATTATTTCTTCCATATCTAAATATTAACTACCTACATAGGTTTTAATATGTGGAAACCTAGTTATGTGTTATTTCAAGGGACCTTTTTGTCTGCAAATTTCTTATTTTAGGTAATGTTTTATAATTCATTTGTAATATGTGGGTTTTTATGAAGGAATTCTCAATTGTTAAACCTTTAATCAATTAGATGAATTTGGATGGTGAAATTATTTCAGGTGGGGGGGAGAATGTACCACCTCGATATTTTATAAATCATTGTTTTCCAATTAATTAAATATTTTCAACATTTTTAGTTATATGGAAAACTAACTTTATCTTTAGTTACACACAACACTACGTTCGTCATTCTATTACAAGCAACACCAAGCATAGATTTCATTACACATAACATTTATTTTAAATGATACATGAAATATTGTTAAAATGTTATTATTTAATATGATAGTTGTCACCTAGATGCTGGAATTATGGTTTGAATAAGATCAACTAAATTATGAAAATATGGTTTATAAATTTCTATAAAATGGATTATTTTGTAACTTATTAATTAAAAATTAAAATAAAATCCCTTTTAAAATAAAAGGAAATATATCTCTAAAAGTCTATATTTATGTGCACAAATATGATTTATATCAATAAAATAAAAATAAATAATTATTTATTTATATTAATGATATTAATATATTATAAATTCAATAAATTTTTAACATTCTTCTTCTTAGTTTTCTAGACATGAAATTGGAGTAAATACAAATTTGTGCTTAAAATAGTTTTTTTTCCTAAAAGACATTCTGTTTCCTTTTTATGAAATTATAATAATATTAATTTTTGACACTATTATAATCATAATTTTATAAAATTAAATTAATTTTTCTAAATAAAAATTTAAAATTTATCTTTTTTTTTGGTTTTTTTCTAAAAATTTTCATTTTTTGATAAATAGTGAAAAATAAAGAATTTTTATTGAGAACTACTTTTTCATTTTATTAATTTATAATGTTAAATTACTTTTTCAATTAGTTTCAAAATAAAATTATTTATATTTTATATCATTAAATCCCATTTATATCATTTTAATCAATTTAATATTGAATTGTGAACTGAAAACATTTCAAAGGTTTGAAATTTTTTTCATTAAAACCCGTTCTTTCATCACATAGGAAAGATTAATATTGAATTATAATTTTCCAATTTTTTTAAAAGAATTTAAAAAAATGTATTCTATAATTGGAATTAGTGTAATTTGTAATGTATAATATTGTCAATATAAATTTTTACCAAAATAAATAGAGAATGCATTAAAAATTAATTTTTACAGATAAAGTAAAAATAGGTTTACCCAATGTTAATCTAATAAAATTGTAAAAGTAAACATTAATCTTATATAAAGACTATTTTATGAAAATATTTCGACCATTTTAACTCTAGGGTATTATAATGGTCAATTTTTTATCCTTGTGAAATATGAAAATTTTGGGAGCACTCAATTATTTTTAAAAACACAAAGTCTGTCCTTCCACACACTTGTAAAATTCTACTACCTATCCTCTCTACCTCACAGCATCAAACATATTTTGTTTGAAACATACCAAGCCATGTAACTTCCCAGATTTCCTCCCATAATCCTACAATCCTTATTTTAGTTGTAAACCTATCCTAAAAATGCTTTTAGTGCAAACAAATGGAGGATAAATGATTAAGATGTAACGTTCGTCAATGAGAATTTTTGTTTTATTTCTTCCTCCAACCCCTTAAATTATTATTATAACATTATGGAATAAAAAAAACATTAAATTACATTTAATAGTTTTACTTTTAGGTTAATTTATTTACCGAATACTATTTCCACTTCTGCCAAATTGGTTATGAAATCATCACTCATGTGTATGATGGACCGTCACCTCGATGACCGATGTTGTTTGTTTTTTACATTTCCACATCTCAAATTTGATAATTATAGTGGAAATATTTCTTATATATTATATTTATTATATTTTTCCACTTATATAATTATTATAACACACATACCTTCATGATTTCCATTTTGTGGGAGTACGATAATGTCACTCGTGTGTACGGGGGGCTACCGCATAGGGAAGCTATGTTATTCCTTCATACATTACATGGGACATATTAAGGATGGGTTTAGTTACATTATTATATTATAAATAAAAATTATTATAAAATTATGTAATAATATTTCTATTTCTCCCTTTTTATCCAATAGTAAAATTGAATCACCATTCATGGGTACATTTGACGCACCGTCTCCTTCACTCTATATTTCATTTACTATCACTAAATTTGTTGGATTATAATAAATAAATATATATGGAATTTTTATTATATTTATATCATGTTTTAAAATCAAGAGATGATGAAATCATGATCAATCTATGTGGACAAGAAATAATAAGTCAAAACATACAAAAAATAAAAAGCATTTAATGCCAAAAACATGAAATTAAAATTATATTTTTAATAAATTAAAAATAAATTTTCCCAACAAAATTGTATATCACTACTGGAATGTGGGTTTTTCTCAACACTTCCATAAAAATAGTTTGATAAAACCATTGGTAAAGAAGAGTTTTAACAACAGTTTCCTAAAACCATTGTTAAATCACTTCCTAAGTAACCTTTACCAATGGATTGAATAGAACCATTGGTAAAAGTATGGCTTAGGGGACATTTTACCAAAGGTTCTAAGGAACTGTTGGTATAAGAGTGGCCCGAAAAGTTTTACAAATGGTTTTTAAAAATTGTTGGTAAAAGTTTCCCCAAACTAACTACATCCCCTCTTCTCCCCCATTCGTGATACATAACCCTAAACCGGAGCACTTCCCCCAAATTACCCCTCTATTTCGGTGATCTAGGAGCTCCTTTAGCTTCCTCTTCCTCCATCCCATCCATGCTGCTGAATCTCTTATAGAATCTATATCCAACCCATCCAAAATTAGTTATTTTCTTAAGTGGTACCATATGTTTTTTGATATTTATCTAATATTTTAGTTTTTTGTTTTGATTTTGATGTGTATATGTTTTTTCCTTTTTTTATTTAACCTAGACTTTATTAATTCGAATCAATTCAATTAAATAAATCGTTAACCCTCCATCGAAGATGAAGGTATTTTTTCTCCGGAACCATAGAAAACTCTTTTATATTTTTTAGTAGTCGCTTTAATTTATCATATCATTATATTAAAATGTTATATAAATATACTAGATAGATATAGACCTCTCGGTGGTCACCTACATGAATTGTATCTCACACATTATTCGAGATTCCATTGGGTACCCAGATATATTACATGATTATATGTTTAAATAAGGGGAATCACCATATTATAGATTCATGACTACTCACATGACATAGGATGGAGCATAAGAGGGTTATGTGCACAATATTAAACTCAACTAATGTATAATAGGTTCATAATCAATGGATAAGTGTACTAGTATGGTGTTTCCAACAACGTGCTATATAATGAACATAATGAAAAATTGAGAGATTATTAAATGGAACTGTTTCCCCTTGCTTTCAGGAACATGATTTGACCCATGGGGCAGTGTGGTTCTTATATATTGGGCGGTGACAAGTATAGTAGCAGGATACAGGTATGTTTTTGTTTTGTCTTTATTTTATTTTCTTTATCACGTTGTCCATATAGGTATTTTACTTCTTTCTATGGACGGAGGGTAGTGATGATATCCTGACTAGTTGACGTAGATTAATTGTATAATGTAATACCATGAGGTGTGATTGTGAGGAAACATTGGAAGATAGAGGATCCTTGGGGTATTCCATGAGATGGAATTGTTTTTCTAAAACATTGTGTGGGAAAATTTCTGGAGTTTGTTGGGGTCATGAAATAACCCCAAGTGTCTTAATGAGATAGCATAAATAACCCCAAGTGTCTCCAAGTGTCTCCATACATCGTATCATCCACGCATGGGTTGGCCACTCAGTTAATACTATCAAACCAATTCTAGTATATCCTCTCAGTCACATAGTCTAGACTAATCTCTTGAGGATTATCCCATGCCTCGATGCACATGTAATCATCCAACTAGAAAAAGAGGATTATTCACCTTATGATAGTCCTAGTCACAAAAGCACACCATGTCAAACCCATCTACATTATATTCTCAATAATCCGGTCAAGAACCTCATCAAAATAATGTATTGTAACCCATCCCCACTAACCAGGTTCCATCCAAAGCTAAATCACACCAAACCTCTTGGCATTATAATGCCAATCTGTCTGACAATACCCAATACACACACTAGCATCTCATCCTTCTTCTCTTTAGTTGAACTCTTGAATCATTAAATGGAGTAAAACCTTTCATAATAAATTGTATATACTCAGAGGGACCATCCCACTCTAATAAACTACCAATATTCCAATCCATCCTCGTAAGTATTTCCTCATCAAACTCTAGATGTACAATTTCCACACCAATCACTACAAGTCCCAATCCTCTTAGGAATATTTTACATGATCTAAATCCTCATCATTGGTGACATCAATCACATTAAAGTGCATAAATGTCAAATGAACCCTATATTCCAAGAATATTTCATGTGGACCGGCCCCATGGAAACAGGCTAAGAACTAAAACCATAAATAATAATTCCAAATATATGCATCATTTTTAAATAAATATCTCAAATGTAAACCTAAAAACCAAGATTAATAAGACCTCATTCCTTGTATCGAACAAAACCAAACTAAGTTCAAACTTGGGCCAAATTGAATACATACCATTAATAGTAAGAGTAATTTTTAATTAATAGGAATGTACTATCGGATAGTATCATGTTAAAATATTGATATGTTTCCCCTTTGCTTTCTAAAAACATGATTTGACCCATGGGGCACTATGGTACTTATATGTTGGGCGGTTATCGGTATAGTCATAGGAGATAGGTATGTTTTAGTTTAGTTTTTTTAATTTTCTTTATCGCATTGGTCACTTAGATCTTTGACTTCTTTCTATGAACAGAGGGTAATTATATTCTATGAAGGGTGCTGGAAGGAGTTCAAATTGATTCAGCCCACCATCTTTGATCCAAGGTTATATTATATGGTTACTACATGTCTCACACCTCATGTATTTGGAGATTTATTGTTTTTTACTCCATATAATGTTTTCAGTAGGGTGTTGGATCGTTTCGTGTTTGTTCGGGTGGATTTGTTTCTCTACTTCCAATATAGGTATGGATTTAATGCCATTGGTTGGTTTCTCACTGGTTATGTATCGTCCTTCAGGTGGTTTATGGTTCTTAATATCCTTTTTTTAGTGTGTTGATCCCTAATCGTTGGTTTCGAGTCTTCAAGTCAACGGAGACTCGCCTGCGTGTGCATAGGTAAATAAGTATATGTATGTGGGTTCACCCCGTTACATGTATATTCACCCATGGAATTGATTATGCACATATGGGGCTTGGTGTTCCCATGTATATATATATATATATAAATGCATACATAGGTGAGTGGAGACTGATATATAAATATAAGAATATGTGCAAGGATCCCCTTGCACATGCTACCTTCTATGCAGGTGTGTGCATAGGGGATAGGTGTCCCTGCATGTGTGGGAAGGTGCGTATACCTAGTGGAGGAGTAGCAACTTTTAGTTAGAAGGATCCAGGAGCTGAAGTGGATAGTCTTGTTCCACCTTGAGGTAGATTCTCTCTCGTAGCATCTTTAATTTAAGAATTCTTTAAATTGAATTTTTCTTCTTTCATAGTTATACTTAATTATATTGAATTTCATATCAGGAATAAGTGTTCATTAATACAATTGTTTCATTTGATAAATAAATTCATGTATTTATAATAAAATCCCTCCAACGGTGGTTCACTGTCTGTGATAACTGATAGTGATAGTTTAGGTTGTATGAATCTTTTCCGTCGTTTCGTTTCCCTTTAGACATTGCGTCATTGTTCCGCTCACTACAACCTTCCGACGATCCCATGTAAAAACATATTAAATAGTTTATTTGTTCTATCATGTTTTTTGTGACCTTATCTTATGGTGAAACCCATTTTGGGTGTTTTACTGGCCTCTTGGCCACCCATTATGGTGTTTACCCGAGCCTATATATCTAAAAACACTAATGGTGTCATTGTTTAACACCTGTATAGATTATGGTGATCCATACCATAAGCTTCATCTTAACACTGTTTGGGGTGTTTTCCTAGCCTCGATGCACATCTAATTTTTTCATATATGAATTCTCTCATAAGATATTTGTTGCATCCTGAGATGTTAAAACACACTCAAATTATATTGTTCTCAAGGTGACTGAAGTTTTATTACTAGAGTTCCAAGAAAAGCATATACCATTGATAAGTAATACACCTGCATAATTTTACTCTCAATCAGTAGTTTCAACTACCTAGTACAACTTTTAAATACAACTAATATAAAATATATATCATTATCATACCACAATCCTAAATCAAGAGTATGTTTTTTTATAACATAAGATCAGTTTTTATTATGTGAAGGAAAACTAAATAGGATTTATTTGGAATCCTAGCTGTAAGAAGCTACCCCACAGATTTCACTGGACTGGGCCAACACAATGTGGTCACGCCATAATCACACTACGGTCACGCCGCCATAATTCTTTGATTTGGACTTGATCCAGGATGACACCCCGCGGCGGTTCGCAGTCCTGTCAGAATTCAATATATGATACCTAGGTAGTGTTTTAGATACATTACCCATCCATAGTAAATAGGGAGGGAGGAGACAACTGGAATGTTTCCCCGCTTCCTCCTGCTCCCTTTGCTCCTGGACGAAAGATGATGCCCCATGGATGTCGCTGGACCGGGCCAACATGCCGCGGTCACGCTGCGGTCATGTCGTGGTCATGCTGCGTTCATGCCGTAGTCACATCGTGGTCACGCTGTGGTCATGCCGCAGTCATTCCGTGGTAATTTTGTGATTTGGAACTGCTCCAGGATGACACCTAGTGGCAGTTTGTAGTCCTGTCTCAATTTTATTTATGATACCTAGATAGAGTTTTAGATACATTACCCACCCAAAGTTAATGGGGAGGGAGGCGATGGCTGGAATTTTTCTCCACTTCCTACCACTACCTTCGCTCCTGGACAGAACATGCTTCCCTACGGATGTTGCTGGACTAGTCCAACATGCCGCGGTTAGGCCGTGGTCATGCCGCCGTCAATCCGAGGTGCGGTGTGGCTGGCAGCACTCCAACTGTCTCACTATTCATTGAAATGGACAACATTTTAAATGAAAACAACAATTGGCATATGGAAAACTAACCAAACTCATTTGGATTATGTTGATTAATCAGGAAAATAATTCATGGGTAATTTTTGACATGTATAAGTCAACCCCGCCTCAATCTTAGGCAAAGTGTGGCCGGTACCACTCAAAGTTTCTTTCTTTTTTTTAAAATGGATATGCTTTTAAGTAAAAACAACTTGCATATAGAAAACTGACCAAACACATTTGGATTGTGTTTATACATTAGGAAAATGATCCATGGGTCATTTGTGACATGTATGAGTCAACCCCGCCTCAATATGAGGCGCAGTGTAGCCAGCACCACTCAAAGTGTCTCCCTTTTGTTTCAAAAGGACAACATTTTAAGTGAATACAACAACCGACATACGGAAAACTGACCAAAGTCATTCATATTCTGTTGAAACTTTAGGAATACGATCCATGGGTCATATGTGACTTGTACGAGTCAACCTCACCTCAATCCGAGGGAGAGTGTGGCCGACACCACTCAAACTGTGTCACTTTTATATAAAATGGACAGGATTTTAAGTGCAAACAACAACTGGAATACGGAAAGATGACCAAACACTTTTGGATTGTGTTGATACTTTAGAAAAAAGATACATGGGTCATTTTGATGTTTAAAAGTCAACCCCGCCTCAATCTGAGGCGTAGTGTGGCCAACACCACTCAAAGTGTCTCTCTTTTGTTTAAAACGGTCATCATTTTAAGAAAAAACAACAACTGACAAATAGAAAACCAACCAAATGAATTCATATTCTGTTTAAACATTAGGAAAACGATACATGGGTCAATTTTGATGTGTACAAGTCAACCCCGCCTCATTTTTTGGTGTGGTGTGGCTGGCACCACTCAAAGTGTATCATTTTTTTTTGAAATTGACAACATTTTAAGTGAAAACAACAACTGACATAAGTAAAACAGACCAAACTCATTATAATTATATTGATAAATTAGGAAAAGCATCCATGGGTAATTTTTGACGTGTATGAGTCAACCTCGCCACAATCTGAGGCATGGTCTGGCCGGTACCTCTCAAAGTGTCTTTCATTTATTTAAAATGAATACGTTTTTAAGTAAAAAAATCTGGCATATGGAAAACCGACCAAACACATTAGGATTGTATTTATACATTAGTAAAATGATACATGGGTCATTTTTAATGTGTATGAGTAAACCCTTCTTCAATCCGAGGTGCGGTGTGGCCGGTACCACTCAAAGTGTCTCTCTTTTGTTTCAAAAGGACATCATTTTAACTGAATACAATAACTGACATACAGAAAACCGACCAAAGGCATTCAGATTTTGTTGAAACATTAGGAAAACTATCCATCGGTCATAAGTGATGTGTAAAAGTCAACCCCGCCTCAATATGAGGGCATGTGTGGCTGACACCTATCAAACTCTCTAACTTTTATCTGAACTGGACTTGATTTTATGTGAAAACAACAACTTGCATACAGAAAACTTACCAATCGCTTTCATATTGTGTTGATACATTAGTAAAATGATCCATGGTCCATTTGTGACATGTATGAGTTAACCCCATTTCAATCTGAGGCATGGTGTGGCTGACACCACTCAAAGTGTCTCTCTTTTGTTTAAAATGGACATTATTTTAAGTGAAAACCACAATTGACATACAAAAAACTGACCAAAAACATTCGGATTCTATTGAAACTTTAGAAAAACGATCCATAGGACATATGTGACATGTATGAGTCAACCCCTCTTCAATCCGAAGCACGGTGTGGCTGGAACCACTCAAAGTGTCTCCCTTTTGTCTGAAATGAACATCATGTTTAGTGAAAACAACAATTGACATACGGAAAACTGAACAAAGGCATTCAGATTCTGTTGAAAACTTTGGAAAACGACCAATGGGTCATATGTGACATGTATGGTTCAACCCCACCTCAATCTATGGTGCAGTGTGGCAAACACTACTAAAAGTGTCACTCTTTGGTTTAAAATGAACATCATTTTAAGTGAAAACAACAATTACTGTACGGAAAACCAACCAAACACATTCATATTCTGTTGAAAACTTAGGAAAATGATCCATGGGTCATATGGGACGTGTACGAGTCGTCCCCGCCTCAATCCGAGGTTCAGTTTGGCCGGTATCACTCTAAATTTCTCTATTTTTTTTAAATAGACATGATTTTAAATAAAAACAACTCACATATGGAAAACCGACCAAACATATCCGGATTGTGTTATTACTTTAGAAAAACAATACATGGGTCATATCTGTCATCTATGAGTGAACCCCACCTCAATCTGGGGTGCAGTGTTGTAGACACCACTGAAAGTGTCACGGTTTTATTTGAAATGGAAAATTATTTTAAGTGAAAACAACAATTGGCATACAGAAAACTGACCAAATGGATTTAGATTCTATTGATACTTTATGACAACGATTCATGAGTCATATATGATGTGTACGAGTCAACCTCTCCTCAATCCAGTGCATAGTGTGGTCGGTATCACTCAAAGTGTCTCTTTTTTATTTGAATGGAGAGTATTTTATGTTAAAATAACAACTTGCATATTGATAACTGACCAAACGCTTTCAGAATGTATTAATACTTTAGTAAAATGATAAATTTGTAATTTATGACGTCTACGACTCAACCATGCCTCTATTTGAGCCATGGTGTGGCTGGTATCACTCTATGTGTCTCACTTTTTATTAAATGAGCAACATTTTAAGTGAAAACAATAGCTGGCATACGGAAAACTAACCAAACATATTTGGATTCTATAGATCCTTTTGGAAAATGATACATTGGTCATTTTCTACATGTACGAGTCAACCCCACATCAATATGAGTCACGATGTGGTGGAATCCTACTCTAATAAATAGATCGCATCGTACTTGTACCATATAGTTCTCATATCCTTAATAACATTAATATTTTTCTCACTAAGGTCAATAAACATACAGTTCCATTCTTCTATACCATCACAAGTTGAACTTTTGATCATTTAAGTTCGGTCTGAATTTTAAATCAAGTAAATAGTTCCATAATTTACTCCTTTAGTAATGACCATGGAACCATGTGTCAGTTTCCATACCCCATTTTAAAATTTAGTTTCATAACATGCATCATCAAACGTTCTCTTTAGATTTAGGAAGAAGAAAACCACTCCCTAGTAAAATCCATTTTCAGACGTTTTTCATTTTCTAAAAATGTTGCTTTTTTTTAGGATTTGTCATATTTGGGTGTTCTTTCATTGTCAAAAGATCTTATTATGAACCTCAAAAACCTAAAAATTTCACAAATTGAGGGGTTTTATTTCACAACATCAGAAAGTGTAGCATGGGAATATGCTGCCACTTGTCAAAGTCCTATGGTAGGATGGTTGGGTTAAAGAGGGTTTTGGGGCATGATTCAGTTAGATCCAATTTTTTTGAGGATATTTTGTGTCGTCACTTTTATTCTCACTATTAATCATGAGTGGGTCTCATCAAATATTTTTTTCATGGAATAAATAAGTGTTACCCATTAATTAACCAGTAGTACACCATGTATGACTATAACCCATCCTGGAAGGGGACTATTTTTTTCAACCTCATATGCATTACGAGACACTCTAGATCAGACACATGTTCAAAATCCACTTATTCAACCAATTTGGACAAGATCACTATGCGTAAAGAACCGATACCCAAGTATATTATGTTATTAACATTAGAGATACTACTAACAAAGCCATTACCATTCACCGAATATCAGACAATAACACCCCTACCCCCTTCATCTTCTTTCTTAGTGCATCAAAACTGACTTTTCATTTACAAAGAACATACTCCATTTTAAATTTAAACATCACCATGTATTTTATCCAACACATCCGAAAATGATTTAGTTCACATTAGAATAAATTATATTACTGTGGCGTTCAATTTTTATATATAAGATGTCTCAAATCAAAGAGGTGGTGTCTCTAAAATTTCACTCATCAACGATAGTCACAAACTCTTTTTCATGAGTTGGGTTGTTTCACTCATGGGATCATATATGACGAGACTCCTCAAAAAATAAATTTTCACCGTATATTATAAAAAATACATGTTTAATGAACAATTGATCACAAATCATTACATACCCAAGTCAAGGATCAGAAAAAATGGGATTTGATCCAATTTTAAACACTTATTCAACTCTAATAAGTATTTATGAGACAATTCTGCCAATTATAATTTGATGGGGAAGTGGGGGTTATGCTAGTTGGGGGGGTTGTGCATGGGTGAGGTGAATTACTACCGGAAGATTGGTTTTCATATGAAGATTGAAATGGCTGTAAATAAAGTTTGAGTTACTGAAACCGTTATTCAACTCTACTTGATTATTTTTTTTCATATGAATATTGAAATAAGGAATTATAGTACAAGACATGGTTGGAAGAGTTTGATGGTTTTATTTGTTTTTTGGTGATATTTGCAGGTGTTTTTTATGCCTTTTTATGTCTATTTGTATGTGTTTTTTTACTATTTTTTATGCAGGTGTATACAGGAGGGGTTATTGTGAAATAGTTCTGTAAATACACAATACCAATAGTTTTAAACCATTGATATACTTTGAGAGAAATTTAAAAACAATATCAACGGTTTTCAAACTATTGGTATAGTGTTTAGTCTTCAATATATACCAATGTTTTCAATGAAACTGTTGGTAAAAATGATATACAAACATATACCAATGGATAGCCTTCAACTGTTGGTAAATCAATACATACAGTGGACTATAACAATAGTTTAGATCAAACCATTGGTATAGGGCTTTCCTCACGGCTTACGACCCTACGGTTTGGAAAACCGTTGGTATAGGATATACCAACGGTTTTCCAGCCTATACCAATGTATTAAAACCGTTGGTATAACCTTTATTTCCAATAGCGTATGGAAGGATATATAAAAATTTTATTATATAATAGATATATAATAAAAATATCTTTATTATACATGAGGTCTTAGTGAGTGCTATTTATGTCAAAACTTGTGGTAAGGGATTTTGGTGTCACTTTTATTTTTTCTAAGACAAATTACATATCCACCACATGTTTCTTTTATGTGGTGTATATTCTCACAATTAATATATTTTATTATTATTATCCTAAAAATTATTGGTATTTACATATCAATTTTAGTATCTCACTTTCATGGGGTCTACTATTTCAATGTTTTCAATGTGGTCTGAGATTTATGTCTCAATTTTCGTTCTTTGAGATGTATGTTATGTTATAAACCTATTTTATTTTATGAGGTGTATATAATTCATATTTTACATGTTCTTTCATGAATATAAAAATTTTAATTCAATTATAAAATTTATTTAATTTAATTCTCTTATGCGGATTATGATATAAAGTTAATATAGTGGTAAGATGCTTCTATTACAATCTCATCATTTATTTGGATTTTATTACGCTTAAAATGGTGAAATATTATGATCCATATCATATAAAAATCACTATTATTGATCTCCTATGGTTACATCATGATAATACATGTTTTACCTTAATTTTACTCACTTTATGTACTCAAGAGTTCAAAAATAAAATTTATATTAAAAACCATATTTTTAGTGAAAAACACACTCTTTGTCTAAATCCATGATATCCTAAAAAAATAAAAAAGTTTTTAACATTTAATTAAATTAATTTAGTAAATATAATTTTAAACATGTTTGAATTATTATATTATTTTAATGTAATGTTCATATCATTTTGAAAAAAAATCGCAATGTTAACATTAGCTAGAATTTTAAAAGGAATCATTATTTTAACATGTATAAAATTAATGGAAATTCATCCCATCATGACCATTATTTTCATTGAATATTATTTTATAATAATTCAAGAATATTTTTGAAAAAAAATACTTTTAATATTTTCTATGTTTTAAATAATTTTCTTTAAAATTAGATATTTTATTTTCCTATTGAAATGATATAAATGTTTTTTATAGATTCATTTAGATGTTTTAAATGTTATTTTTAATGAAAAGGATATTCAAAATGTTTTATGTTTGAAAAAGTGATTTTAAAAGAAATATAATTTTCCTTAATAAATGTTCCAAGTTATCTTTCATTGTCCTTATCCATCTAATATAATATCCTTTGATGTATGTTATGATTTGCAGGGGATACGAACCAAAGATAAAATTCTTATAATTTCTATTAAAGGATTATCATGAAAAGATATTTATGAAATTTGATTTTATTCCACAGTTTATACCATGTTAAAATGCTTATGAAACCCACTTATTTTTTCATGGGTTATACTTTGATGAAATTATTATGATACCTTTTTCGGTTCCATGTGTTAAGCTATGATGAATTGATTATGATACCCATTTCATTTCATGGGTTCTTATATGGTGAATGTTTTATGATCTTTTGGCACTCATATTCAATATTTTAATTATTCTATGGTGGTTAAGATATAACCAACTATTTTTTGAGACCTATATCACCCTCTGAATCATTGTATATAGTTTTATATCACTTGAGTTACTAAGGACTATAATGGGGAGAGAACATGGTTTAACAAGATAGGGTTAGAATGGGGAGTGAACAGGGATCAGAACGGGGCTTTGTTTGCTATAATGGTCTTGGTAGTGAACCTTGATTACTATAATGGTTTGACGAGTATCCCCATTCCACTATATGGAAATGGATGCCACTAGGGATTGTGGTGTATCCCACTCATAAGGTGTAGCCACCAAAAGAGTTCCCCTAAATGTTTTGGAAATGATCCTTTCATACTAAGGAATTGATTTCTATGCTTATGTATATTCCATAATTTTATATCTTATGATAATGTTTTGATCTAATTGATAATGTGATTCTATTTCCTTATAATTGATGTAACATGAAATTCCAATCCTGATTCCAAAAATAAAGATTATGATCTTTGATATGTATGGTATAGTTTTCAAATTTTATGATTTTGTCCTTGTCCCATTATGTTAATGTTATGCTTTCGTATCTCCATTGTTTACCCTTACTAAGAATATATTCTCCCCGATTATTATGTTTCCATCCCATATTTTATGAAGAATGGTTTTAATTAGGGTTTACCCAGGACAATTACATAATGGGATTATATTTATGAGAGACATTGAAGATCATTCCCCATATTAGAAGATTGTGTTCCATGGTTCCAAAAGCACTAAACTATTATGATTCTCAGGTGTGTGATTGTGTAATGTAATTAATATTTATAAATAATGATGTAATATTGATGAATGAGAAGCATGGTCCGCTATATGAAACCCATCTTATTTCTATGGGTTATTATATGGTGGATGATTTATTAGAGTGTGACATAAAAATAATTAGATTATGTGATAGGTGTGACCTATATCCCCCTCAAATGCATTCGGTAAATATTCATATTTCATGAGATATATAGGACTAAAATGGGGAGTGAACCCAGATGAGTAACAAATTATGTCCACTACTATAGTATTGGGAGTAAACCATGACTACTACAACAACTTAAGGAGTGAACCCAATCCATTATGATGTCATTGGAAAAGGGCCACGACTGTTAAGGAAATAGTTTTCTATGATTCTATGTAAACAAAAAATCTATGTCTTATGATAATTCTATGATCTCATGGATTGTGTTTTTTTTTACTTTGACTCATGTATTATAGAATACCATGATTTATTCCATGATACAAGTTTAAGATCTATAATATGAAGGTTATAGTTTTCAAATGATATTTTTATGTTTCTGTACCCTTAATCTTTTGTTATATTCTTATCTATCTTCTTTACCCTTAAAGATCATCTGACCTCACAATTTCTTATATTTTCATACCCCATATTGTAAATAAATGTATTATGTATGATATGCCTATTTGGGGTTTTAGTTATGATGAAATTAGTGAGGGATGATATATTTTACTTATAAACAATGTGTTTATGTATCCATGTTCCCAATGGGACAATACCTATATGATTATTTCATATATCATTATGTTATGTAATTAATATTAATATCTTAAGATGTAATATCCTTTTATGAAATGTATGGGTATTTAAAATAGGAAAACTCCATATTCTTGTATATCTGATATTTCTTTCCATCAAATATATGAACACCCCATCTATTAAAAGAATTTTGATCATCTATTTGTAGTGATTGATTAGATATAACATATAAACTATTATCTAATACTATTTCAATTTTCTTCAGAATATATAAATACTTTGAGAAGGGGGTATGAATCAATTCATAACTCTTTTCAAAATTTATTTAACTTTAAAATCACCCTATGTGACTTATTAGGATCCGATACATTAGAATATAAAATCCCAACCTCAGTCGAACATATAGAGAATAAAAGAATAATGAGAACATAATTTTACATGGTTTTAAAACTTTTTGGATTTCTTACTCCTTCCTATGGATGGTTATTGTATCCAACCATAGAGTATTCACAAATAGAACAGGTTATTATCAAGATTCTTGTATGTGAATAACATAGAAAAATGCCACTCTCAAGCCACACTGGACATTACATCTTCTTATTATAGATATAATGAGATGGAATAAATTGAAATATATATATTGTATCCCTATTTTTCATTAGAAATAGTTGGGGTAGTTATTTCTACATTGTCCTTCAAAATATTCTAATATTGTTTTCTTAAATCCTATAGAATCAAATGTTTATATTATTTTTAATATTATTATCAATATCAATTATTAAAATAATTAAGAAGAAGTATATTTTTTATCATCTCTTTCTCAATATGTATGATTTTTTTCAATATATAAAAGTATATCTCTCATCATTAAATTGTATATCATTACCCATGGTAAAACCCTTTATTAAAACATACACAAAATTAAGTAATTCAGAATAAATTAGGAATACAATTTACAAAAAATCATTCTAGATACTTAATTAAACCTATTACTAACTAAAAATACCCCTCATTAAATAAGGTATTTAGGCTTAAAACCAAGGACTATGATCACAAAATATTCTTTTCCACAATTAACTGTACATTTCAGGTGAATTTTTAAAATTTCCATTCTTTATAATTTCCTTTAATTTCAGATTAGAAATTAAAAATTACTTGATAAAACCAAAATACTTGACCTTCATTTAGAAATAATTTAAAAATGGAAACATTTGTGAAGTCCAAAAACATCCATATTAGATTTCTTATTCTCATTCCACTTTCTCAACATTATTTCACTTCATCTTTGACCTTCTAATAGCATTAAGAAAATAATTGTAGCACACAAACTATTGATAAGTCGACCTAAAATACCTACTGGAAGCACTTCCAAAATGATTGAACTGATTATTTGAAATTAAAATGAATAAAAAATCATCAAATTAAAATTAATAAAATAATTTCTACAGATTATAATTTGATAAATTTAGCTGTAATCACAATTTTAATTTTTAAAATAATAATAACATGAAATAACAAATGGCTTGAGAAGTGATCATGAATTTTCATTTCAAACCTTAATAATGTAGAATACCATTATATATATATTATTTTAATCAATAAATGTCCATTACAGAATAACTTATTTTAATTTAATTCTTGGAATATAATTATTGATACATGTATTTTTAGTTAGTATATTTATCTAAATTTCACGAAGTGTTGATCCATACAGAGGCATATATGATAATTAAATATATATATAATAATAATTAAAAAACATAAATTCATGATTACATAGATTATGACTATATAGTTCCCAATTATCTTTATGATGACTAGAAATATTCATACACATATTCATCCTTATAAAGTATAGTGATGCTTATGAAAACTATTCTTTTTCCAATTTTCATAAAGCATCAACCCAAAAATCATCATCAAATCATGTATAATTAATTCCCATCCATATTTAATCAACTTAAAACATTTAACCCACTTCTAATTATCTCAAATTAATACTTAAAAACTTTATATAACTCAATCATGTAAGGTTAACAATAAATATAAAAAATTTCAACAATTCTAATGGGGACTTAAATCTCCCCATTTTAATTTTTTGGTTACTCCATTAAACTATTTGAAATCAACTTTATTATTCTAAACTCTCAAGAGTTTCATCATATAACTATCTCTATTATATGATAAGTTTCCTCAAACAACAATTCTAGATAATGTAAAGTTTTTGAGAAAATTATATCTCTCGATGACAAAAAAGTATTTCTAAATGTCATAGATAAACTCCCGCTAGATCTATTCTTCCATTTTTCACTTCCATATATATCCCCATTTATTAATATTTATAGAATAATATTAACAAGTAGTGTACAACTTTCCTAATTATTTATCAAAAATTCAACCCCCTTTGATTAATATTTATGGAACTATTTTTTCCCTTATGATAATGAAATCAAAATATTTGTAGGGTTACTTTTTCATGAAAATGATAGTGAGGGGAGAAGGTTGACCATTGTGTTTTAGACTCAACTCTTAAAACCTATCTCTTGTTGAAAACCATTTAATGATATTTATAATTTCATTCTTGGTAAAAATATTTTACAATTTGAAATCTCTATTGGACATCCATTATTTAAGGAAATCATACCAGATGTTAATATGATTGGATATAGAATACTACACATGGTTCATATATTGATCTATAACTCTCTAATTATTACAATATATGTTTAGTGGTCTCTCAATCTAAATTTTTAAATGATCTAACAATAACAGTATCTATATAACATGTGTGCATGCATGTGTCATAGCTATATACTCCACTTCAGTTATACTAGGGGTCACTAATAATTTTCTTATTTATATAATAGCTCACACAATATTCACTAATAAATAAAACAATACCTGAATTTTGATATTATATTATTGTAATCACCAAAATAATATGAATCTACAAATCCCCAATAGGTTTAAATATTCATTTTTTTTGTATAACATCCCTTATATTATTTTGAATTTCAAATATCATTGTAGATTTATTACTGTAAGCATATGTGACTACATTGAATCTCTATGGATTTTATCACATTGAGTCATTGCATATTTTATATTAGTAATTCAGGTAGTTAAATATTTTAATATTCCAATAACTCTTATTTTTTTATTTTCATCTACCTTAATTATAACCTCATCATGAAACATTTTTTTCCAAATGAAATTAGACTTGAAAATTATCTGGATTGATCCATGCTAAATGTTATAAAAAATTCTTGGGAATATTTTTATTATGATAAAAATATATATCCATTTTTCTGTTTAATCTATAATCCCATAAGTAATTTTATTTCACCTACCATAGACATTTTAAAGTGCCTTTTAATATACTTAGTGAAGTTCTCACATAGGTACTCTATATTAATGTAAAATATTATACAAACATATACTTTGATAATCAAGGTACCTATGGACATTATATTAACATACAAATTACTATAAACCTCTCCTTTGGGGGATTTCATCTGTTTTAGGTGGACATAATGTTTTAAATACCATGCTCTGGTATCTTATTTTAATCCTTTAAAATAATTTTTGAGTTACACACTATTCTACTTTAAAAATAATGAATGAAACACTTGGGTTGTTTAATGAACACTTCTTCTTTAAGATCACCGTTAAAAAAGGATGATTTAATATCCATTTGATAAAATTTATATTGCCTGTATGCTGCCACTACCAAAAATATTCTTATGGTTTCCCAAATTTCTACTGGGGTAAATGTATATTCAAATAAATTCTTTATAATTAATATTATACCTTACATAGAAACCTATACTTTTTATTGTCACAACAAATTTCGCATTTTTTTGATTATAAATACCCACTCGGTTCCAATTACAAATTTATACTTGGGTCTTGATATTATCTACCAAATTGTGTTCTTCTCAATTTGAACTATCTCATAATTCCTAGTTTTTATCCAATTCTATTTGATAAATATCCCAATAAAATATCTTAATATAATTTTTCTTTAAATGTTCCCATATTTATTTTCTTATCTTTATAAACAATGGACTATCAAATAATATAAATTATTTGTATAGTTGTCTTTTGTTTGAAACATTTAACATGGAGTAAAGTGTTTTTTAGCTGTCAATAGGAATATATTCTGGGTATTTTAAATAACACATACATCTTCTCTCAAAAGATATTTTTAGATCTTGTTTTTACCTAAAAATTTTATTCCTATCTCAATAATACATCTATTGTTCCTTTAAGAACATCAATTTCATTGGGTGTGTGTAGTATGATAAATTTATTCTTGATACCATGTTTTAAATGATAACATCACAACATATCAAATTTATATTCTTTTCTATTTACATATCACCATTTATTTATGTAGATCCCCAACTATTTTTTAACATACCTTATGAAAAATTTAAACATTTCAATAGGTTATGAGTTTTTCTTTATGAGTACAAAAACTTTTCATTATAGTGTAATCATCATAAAATGTAATCACCTAAAAATCACCAATGTTATAATTTTGTCTCATGGGTATACATATGTAATTTTTAATGAGATACAATGGTCCATTTGAAAGAATAACTATTTTTTTATAATAATACTATGTTATCTTTACTTTTTGATAAGTTCAAATAAATAATTCCCTTCTCTTTATTTATGGGAAAAATTTCACAGCATTATAATTCTTAATTATTCATAGATATATTTGACATGTATGACCAAGAATTATATTCCATGTAATGAATACTCATTTTCACCCAAGTAACCTGAATTGTTTTCATCCCTTATTTTAAATAGATTTCAACTATTTTACCTTCAGAGCTGATCCTTACAAAATATAAATTTTCAATGATACAAGAGTGTTTCTTTAATATAACCACATTCCCATCATCAGAGTGATTAATGACACATAATATATTTTTCATTATCCTATCCACATAAAAAACTTCATTACATTTCATATTTTGATCTTTTATTTTATTTTAGCTAAAACCAATGATTTTTAGAGAACATCATTACACAATGTGACTACCAGCCCCTCATATTTCTGAATATTCTATAGAATAATAGAGTCAACTGTACTATGAGAAAAAAACCACTACCAAGAATCCATGAAATGATAGTTATAGTAGATTTTATTATAACCTCATTTAAATTTTAATTCCTTCCATGAGTTTATGAATAACCATCAATTTCTCACCATATAGAATCTATCCATGTTATATTTTCATGATTTTTTGTTCAAAAGAGATCTACTGATCACACATTCCATATATTTCTTCAAGGTGGTAAATACTATTTTTAAATGATTATTTGATTAATTTATTATCATATATTTCATGCATTGAAAAAATGATTCTATATCCTCAATATAACTCCCCTATATTCATGTATCTTTCCAGGAAGTGAAATATTATACCCACATGAGTAGGCCTTAAAACAAAATACTCTACAAGAGAATAAATATCTGTGAAATATAAATATTTTTGAATCATAATTATTATTTCTGAAAAACCTTTACTTCTATTAATGTTTTTTATCCCCAAATTATCATCCAATCATTATTCAATTTGGAAGTAGATAAGCTTCTTGAGTTCATTCTTTCTTCCACTAAATTTTGGGAATGTGTCCCACAATTTTTTTGTTCTGTATATGACTAGATTTTGAGTTTAACTTACAATTTTTACTAAAATAGAATTACTATTAGATTTATTTGGTGTATATTTAAACTAATTTCTTATAAAGGATTGTTTAACTACTATATAGTATTAAATCATCACTTGAAATAGAAATTGTTATGTCCCTTTTTTAGCACTTCATCTCATCATCCACATCAAGACACATTAATTATTGATTTTATAATTTTTCATCTTTTATAATAATTATGTTTTCCATATACCTCACTAATTTTTCATGTTCAATATATTTAAACATTATGTTTTTTTTCATTAATGTTTTTTACTTATTCCTTAAAAAGTCACTCTTTTATTCGTCTATAATCTTATTTTCATTAATCATTTGTCTTTTTTTCCTATATATTGGTATTATATATAAGATATTCTCCTAATTCATATTTTAAGATGTTTTATGAACCTGTTTGTTCTGATTCACCTTCCTCAATAATTTTTGTAAATTTTTTTTTCAACAGGAACAATGAAATTCATATATTTCTCACGAGATTCACTCTCTATCTTGAAATTCTCAAATTATTTTGATATATGGACAATTATTATTTTATGTTCTTCATACTAGTTTTTATTATCATATTCATTTGTATTTAAATCAACATATTCATTTATTTCTATATTCTTTATGGCCACAATATACATTTTATCTTTAATATTTTTCTTAAAGTCAAAGATTTATCTAATTTCATAATAAGTGAGAATATTATGTAATCATGTAATGGAAATATATTCTCTTTATTCAATAGATCATGTTTAAGGATCATACTTATTTGGAAAATTCCTAATATTTTTACTAATAATAGTAGAGTCTTCCAAATTTTCACCAAACCCTTAGATATAACTCATAATTTCATTGAATATTTTAAAATATTCATCAATGTATTATTCCACAAATGTTTTTATATTTTCCAATATTTTTTCCCAGATAATAAATTTAACCTCCTTAACATTCACATTAACTTTATAATTTATTTTTAATTTATCTAATATTACCTTCATAGTTTGATGACTCGTGATTTTTTGTAAAAATTTTCTCTACAAGTTAAAATAATTACATTATAAATATTTCCATCAACCTCCATATTTTTCTATCAGTAATGAACTTTGGAGAATCCTTTTCAATTTTTCTAAACCACATAGTAGCTATATCTATCACTTCTAATTCAAGATACAGAAGAGAAGGAAACATCAAATTCTTACAATTGTGGTAGTTCTATCCATAAAATGTAACACACCCTTGTTGTTAGTATAATTAAAATTATCTATTATTTCCACATTGTTTATTGTAATAGATTAACCATTCTCAAATACTATTTTATGTTCCTAGGAAATCATCTAAGCACTAAAAAGGTGGGATGAATCAGTAGAGACTTGTTTTAAAAATTCATTCACTATAAAATCAACCTATGTGACTTATTTGGATCTGAAACAATCGAATATAAAATAATATACTCACTAAAACAAGAAAAATATGAAGGAATAAGGAACTAATAATTATATTATGGTTTTCATAAATATCAAGCTTCCTACTCTTTATTTTGGTTGTTAGTCCCCCCAACCAAAAATTCTTCAATATAATCACAAGTGGTTAAAAATATTCTTTCATGTGAATAAAATCATACTATCCCTATCTAGCATCACAATAGAATTCATAGCCATTTATTTTATATAAAATTATTTAAAATAATGTTAAAATGTTCTTTTTGATCTTTCAGTTCCATAAAAAACAGATGGTATAGATCTTTCATCACGAGCTATCAAGGTATTAAAAAATATATAGCTCACTTCATATAGAATCTCATGTAGATATGTTTTAGAATATTATTCTAAATATTAGTTAAAAAGATACATGAGAATCAATAGAGTTTATGATATTCTTTTCCCCTTTCATCAAGCTCTATTATTCTCAATAGTTTGATGCACAATTCCATCTTCAACAGAACATCATTACTCACGATAAACACCCCTTCAACATACATACATTAAATTCATTAATTTGGAATATGTATGGAATATAATTTCATGCTCATATTCTTAGAATCATAATTTTATAGAATAATAAACAATAATCCTGCTTGTTTCATTATTCATTATGTTCAAAACCATACACCATGATCACTAAATATTTTTCCTCTCAATTAACTACATGTCTCCTATGAATTTCTAAAACCAAACTTCTTTTTAATTTCTTTTCATTTTTGTTGGAAATTTTTTTTTTCGAGAAAATAAATATCTTATATATGAATTTAAAAATAATATATAAATAAAAATATTAGTGAATTCAAAAAATGAACTTCTTGGATTTCTTCTCACTCTACAAGATGAACATTATCCCACATCATCTTTAAACTATTCATGACATGATGTAAATTTTTATCGCAAAATATAGTGATATCTCAACATAAACCATATATTAAAATAATTGAACAAATAATCTTGAATAATTATTTGAACTTTAAATCAGAAAATCGTTATCACATTAAAATTCATAAAATAATTTCTAGGGAATCTCCATCAATATATTTAGATTCAAACAAAATTTTCCATTTTTTCATAATAATAACTTTAAATAAAATATATCTTGATAATTTATCACCCATTTTTATTTCACACATGAATAATTTGGAATCGCATTCTTAAAGTAATATTATAATCATTTAATTTCTTTTTCTAGTATCTTTTGGTTTAATTTTCTTTCATTAAATTTTTTTATAGAATCTTATATTATAAATATATATTTACCTATAAATTTTCCACTATTTTTATGATTATATATATAAATGTTATCCTTAAATAGATAAAATGATCCTTACGTGGAGAAAATTATTCATACATAGATTCTAATTCATGCTTACTTATATGATTCTTACATGACACCCAATTATCTATACGCAGACTCATAAGGTTCATGTGCAACGATATCCTTATAATAAAGAGACTAAAAATTATATTGGTTATGAATTGTCCTTTTCTAATACATAATAATCCTAAATTCATTACATAATCATGTACAATTCATTTCCAAACAACTTTAAACATTTAAAAACAATTAAACTATTTTTAAGTACCTCATGATTGACCTTAGGAACATCCAATGATTCTTTATTGAAATTAGGATAGAAAATAACAGAAACAACAATAATTACAATGGGTGATTTAGGTAACCTATGTTTGGAATTTGGGTAAGGTTTGGGACTTATAGAATGTTGTGACATCATCTCTAGTGATGGATGAAATAGGTGTGGTCGGGTGCCATGGTTCCTTCGTTAACAAATGATGATTTATCACGCATGTCTATTTTGTACTAGTTATATTACTCATTGATTTACCAAAATATAATAGTATATATTAGTGAAACTTGGTGATACCCTATTGATTTTCATTCTCAAACCCGATATGAGAATAAAAGTGAGCATGAATACATTATAATTGACTATATGTAAAAGCATAGGTTGTATAGCAGATCGAACTAGAGAAGCAGGGTAGTTATCGGAGATGTAATAGTTGTAGGGATCTATGATTGTAGTTGAGCATCTATCATTTATATTTATTAGTGATTTATATGTGATTATCATAGTGGGTAATAAATTGGATGATTTATTAGTATGAAAATATTTCCTTTGTTATAATTCATGGTGTGGTTTATTTATGTGGTTCGAAATGTTTTTCTAAGTCTATGTTTGGTTATTTGAATTTGTATTTATGGTTATGATTTCAAGGTAATAGTTGACCAAATGTAGCATTAGTCCCTCATTAATAGTTGGTACCCTATGGAATACATAGAGATATTATTGAGGTCTTATACCACTCTGTTTGAGAAAATAATTAGTTCACTCAGACTAGGAAGTCAAAAGGTATTATTAGAGAAATTTTTCTTTCAAATTACTATTTTGAAAATCATATATAGGTAATAATAATGTGTTTTATATTGATTTGGACCTTAGACTGGTCATTCATGGAGACCATTATAAGTGTATTTCTAGGATACTCATGAAATATTAGTGCTGTTTTTGTTTATTTATTAATGATGAGAATTTATTTTCGTATGATGTGTTTATTTTAGATCAATATTGTGTGGTTTTGGAGATTTTTCTATAGTTTCAAGATGTCTGTACAAACATCATTTTTGGATCATTGGATTCAAATAACTTTTTCTTTCTTGTGTGTGATTAGTTTGACTAGGGATATGGGGTTTAGTTGTCTAATGTTAATATAAAAAGTAATTTGGTTTTTTTATAACTTTTTTTTATGAATTCCCCATAGATAATTTATGTTATATTTTGATTAATGGTAAGTGGATCTTATTGGGAGATGTTCTTAGTTGATGAAAATAAAATTCCTCCACTTAATGGATTTATAGTTACCCTTAGAGGGGGGTTGATTTATGAATTATTTGTCTCAATGATGAAACCTAGTTGGTACAGTATATGTGGAGTAAGACTAAGAGATATGGATAAATATATCATGAGTTTCCTTATGTATGTTGAAATAATTTTGTGTGGAGGAAATACATGTGATGTGCCTTAGGATTTTGAGATCTGAATTAATCTATGTACTTTTGATATCATGGTTTCATTTATAGGGATAGGTTGGTTAGACACAAAACCCTATGGCTAGTGATTTTAGATGGTTAGATCTAAGATGTATATATCATGCATGGACTCATGTAGTTTTAAGATGAATCCTGAGTGGTGGGTGATCATGTTGTTGGAATTAGCATGAGGGATATGTCTCAGGATTGTTGGAATGGATGCACTTTAAGTGAATTTGGATTGATGAAATTGATATACAGGGAATAATGATTATCTATTTAAGCATATGAAACTAGATTTTAGGTGACATGAATTATTGTTTCATTAGTCCGGTCACACAACTGAAATCCTTTTCAATTTTCACATTGAAAAAATTCATTAATATTTTAGTGTGCTTATGAAACATTGGATGAATTTCTGTTTAAATTTTTTTTCCATATTTATTAACGTAATTTTATTTCACTTGAGTGGTTTTTACATACTAGTTAAATACTAGTATTTTTACAAATTTAATAAGGAATTTTTTTTAAACATTTTATCATAAACCATAAGATATATAAATAGTTTTAAAAATGTTTTCAAATGAACTCTTAAATAGAAACATCAATCACAAGTAATCAGTTTTGTAACCATGTTTCAATATGTATAGTCAAACTGAAAAAATATAACTCTATAAATTTATAATGTTAAACAAACAAATTACCAACATATAGATCATCAACATTCCGTAGCCACCCAAAATTATAGGGGATAATTTATTTGGTGTTTACTAATAAAAATATGAATAATTATCTAATATTGAAATAAAAAGTACCAAAATGGGAATAATTGTAACGTTCTGGATCCGAGTGCCACTCAACGAGTGCCCCAAACCCGGTTGGTCACATGACCTCAAGAAAATTTTCCCAAACACCAGAGGCTTTCGACTAGCAGCAAGGGCCCAGGTCTGATAGTGGGGAAACTATGCTCTAATTTTTCAAAGCGTAGCGTAGCAGAAAAGATAATAACATACAACCACGGAAGTAGTAAACAATATTAAATTAAAACGGACGACTGTAGAAAAGAGATCCACCAGTCATATATATAAATATGCAGCATGTCACTAATTCTATGAAAACAGCCAGAACATGATACACTATAATTCAATACAATACAAACTCAAAGTACGAGGTACAACGAAACAGAACAAGGCAGAGTAAACAGAACGCATCAGCATCGCAAGCCTAAGCTCGGTCCCATGCTCTTCTACTCCTCTGATACAATCTTGTACCTGTATAGGGACATTTTCCCCGGTCGAAGCCTGCATCAAAATATTCTTTTTGGGCCTAAGACATGACCTAAACAGGGTGTGAGAAATAAATCCCAATAGGCACCCACCAAAGGCCAATGCCCAACTGTTAGTGAAAATGTGCAACAACTGTGTGCTGTATTTAATGCAGTAAACTAAGTAGTACACAAAAGTAAATAACTATACCAGCCATATATCCATTTTAATATTAATTTAACCATTCCATGCTCGTGCTTTAACTTGGTAGGTATAACATTTAAAAAAATCACCTCAATAAATATTTATGATAACACTATCCTTAGACATACTATCTTAACCCTCAGGTAACCAGAATCAAAACGCACAGGTGATTGCCCTCATTATAAAAGAAGCAATGCCCGCATGCTAATCAAGTAATCGTTCTAAGCTCAGTGCATAAACATGAAATTTATATAACATTCTATCAAGAAAATACAATGCATAATATAATCATGGCACCCCCTCGGGTATCCTGGACAAACGACTAAATAGAGGAACGCACCCCTGAGGTTGTACTGGTTCCATGCGCCTATCCCAAACAGTAGTTTATAATTACATTTAATTATCTATAAAATTCTAGGTATTTAAACCAGCCAAGGCCTCAGCCACATGAAACCCCAACATGGGTTCGTAGCACAACGATACACAATTTCAACACCATAGTAGGAAATAAACATCATACCATCTTCCTCGAACACCCCTGATTGGTATACGTGAATGATGCCTCCTGAAACAAATGATAATGGCACAGATATGAGATGAACATAAACTCGTTCAAACTCAAATAACATTCACTCAGTAACGAATTGGTAATAAACACACAAGGAGGAGGAAGAACTCACCCGTTCGGTTCCAAGATGATTGACGACGTTGGAATCGGGATCCCGGTGTGTGTTCGGGAGATCTTCCATGGTCCGTCCATCTATCCCACTCTCCTTTGGATTTCTATGATTCTTCTATGAATAGAGGATTCTAATTTTCATTTTAAGTGAAAAAAAACAAACTACATGGCATGTACTCTCAAGTACACAGCGTGTACTTTTCTCATTTCACTATTCCTCTGGAGGCTAATTTTCACAGCCTGAATTGTTCACTTTCCGACATGAGTACACGACGTGTATTTCTGAATACACGGCGTGTATTGTCGCTCAGCTGGAAGCTACTTCCACTGCCTTACTATTCACCTACCGACTGACTGCACGACATGTAAATACAAAATACACTGTGTGTAGTCAGTTTTTACACCGTTCATCGCCGACATGCCTAAACGCCCGGTGTACCCATCCCACATGGCCGAAGTAAATGGCGTGTGGAAAAGTACATGGTGTGTAGTCACGAAATTTGGGATTTTCCCCAATTTTCTTTATTTCCTCAAAAAAACTTATGGAAAAAGGAAAGAAAGTAACCCGTAACTCATGAATAAGAACTGGGTTCTTAAAGCTTCCCCCCATAAAGAAATTCATCCCCGAATTTCCCTTCCAAGGGTGGTGAAGATAAAGCTCAGAACAACTCTGGACACTGAGCACGTATGTCGGTCTTCCGCTCCCAGGATACGTCCTGCACTCATCCATGCTTCCATAGCACCCATACGAGTGTAACTGACCAGCCTCGGAGAACCTTTGTGCTCCTGTCAACAATACAAATATGATTCTCCTCAAAGTACACATCAATCTAAAGCTCAACCTCCTCGGGGTGAAAGGCATGAGATGGGTCTAAATGATAACGGCATAGATGAGATACGTGGAAGACATCATGCATGGCCCGGTACCTCTGTGGTAACTGCAACAGATAGGAAACCGGCCCGACTCTCTCAAGAATCTCAAACGGCCCCACATACATCAGTGAAAGTTTACCCTTTCTCCTAATCCGCATGTGTCCCAAACTCGATGAAACACACAAGAAAACCTGATCCTTGACCACGAACTCCAAGGGTCGTCTACGGCGATCAGCATAAGATTTCTGACGAGACTATGCGATAGCCATCCACTTCGGAATCAACTGGACCTTCTCTGAAGTCTCGTGCACAAGGTATAGTCCCAGCAAAGCTGCGTGACCTACCTCTGACAATAACAATGATGATCGGCATGGACTACTATATAAATCCTCGTATGATTCCATCTAAATAGTTTCCTAAAAACTATTATTATAGGAAAACTCGACTAGGGGTATTTGCCTCTCCCAAGAGCCCCCAAAGTCCAGGACGCATGCACACAACATTCCTTCTAGCACCTGTATCGTACGCTCTGACTGGCCATCGGTTTGAGGGTGGTAATCTATGCTCAGAAGTACCTGTGTAGCCAGTTCCCTCTAAAAACATTGCAAGAAATGAGACGTAAAGCGGGTGTCCCTATCTGAAATGAAAGAACTAGGGACCCCATGAAGATGTACGACCTCTCAGATATACAACTTCCTGAGCTCATCAACACCGAAGGTCTCGTTGATCGGCAAAAAGGGATCTACCTTTGTGATTCTGTCCACAACGACCCACACAACATCATTTCCTCAAGGTGACCTCGGAAACCTAGTCACGAAATCCATTGCGACATAATCTCATTTCTGATATGAGATGGGTAACTACTGTAACAGTTCGTATGACCACTGATTCTCTGACTTCACCTGCAGACAGGTGGAACATATAGTAACAAAACTAGCTACATCTCTCTTCATACCTGGCTACCAATACTGACGTCTCAATTCATGGTATATCTTGGTGACCCCCGGATGAATTGCCCATGCTAAAGCATGAAACTCCGGCATCAGCTCGTCGCGTATGTCCCCTGGAACCCACACTCTTCCATGGACACATAGTACTTCATCATCGCCTATTGTCCATCTAGGAGGAGGGTCCTCACTTTCCACCGACTCCCATAGAACAAGGCCTTCTAAATCTGTTAGTTGTCTCATCATCACTCTATACAGGAGTGTAGAAGTCACAGCTAAGAAAGCAAGATAGGTTTTCCTATGACTCTCATGCACCTCCAAATGCATCTTAGAGAAAAAATCCATAAGCTACCACTCACCATTGGCCTCCTCCACTGCCTGTATTTGAGTCCACCTGCTCAGTGCATCAGCTTCTACATTACCTTTACCAGGTGTATAGGCAAGCTCAATGTTGAAGAACTGAAGGTACTTGACCCACCTTCACTGTCTTAGGTTTTAGTCACACTGATTAACGATTTAATTGAGACTTTTTTGGTTGGTGAAAACCAAAAAATTATCTCCCAAGAGATAATGTCTCCAACAACACAACACATGAACAAATGCAGCCAACTCGAGATCATGTGTCAAGTAGGTCCTCTCATGTGTCCTCAACTGCGGAGACCCGTACACAATAACTCGATCTCCCTTCATCAACACTACTCCCATCCGAATACCTAATGCATCATAGTAAACTGTATAGCTCTTCCCTTTCACTGGAAGTATAAGGACTTGTGCTGATGTCAACCTTCTGTTTGGCTCCTAAAAGGTCATCTCGTAAGCTTCTGACCAAACGAACTTCACACCCTACTTAGTCAAACCCTTCAACGGTGCTTCTAATTAGGGGAAGTCTTAGATAAAGCGCTTGTAGTAACCAGCCAACCCTAATAAACTCCATATGTCAGTCATGTTCTTAGACTGCTCCCAGGAAACTACTGCTCTCACTTTCTCTGGGTCCACGGAAACTCCTACCTCTGAGATGATATGACCCAGGAAGTATATCTGGTCCATCTAAAAGTGTCACTTTGAGAGATTAGCATATAGATGATGCTCTCTCAGTGTATTCAAAATGATCTCAAGATGGGTGGCATGGTCGTGTCGAGTGTGAGAGTACACCAAGATATCATCCACGAAGACTACCACAAAATAATCTATATAAGTATGGAACAAACGATTCATCAGAGCCATGAGAACAGCTGGCACATTTGTGTGTCTGAACGGCATAACTAAGTACTCGTATAGACCATATCTACTCCGAAAAACTGTAAGCGGTATGTCCGATGGTCTAACATGTAACTGATGATATCCAGATCTCAATTCAATCTTCAAGAACACTTGTGTTCCACGAAGTTGATCAAAAAGATCATCAATCCTTGGCAAGGGATATCGGTTCTTGACCGTTAGCTTGTTCAACATCCAATAATCCACACAAATTCTGAGGGTACCGCCCGCCTTCTTAGAAAACAGGACAGGTGAACCCCAAGGAGAAGTATTGGGTCAGATGAAACCCATTGCCTGTAATCCATTAACTGCCTATTGAGCTGCTACGACTCTGGTGTAGCCATCCTATATGGAGGAATAGACAATAGTGCTGCTCCTGGTACAAGCTCAATAAGAATAATCCAACACTCACTTTGGGGATAGACCTAAAAATTCATCTGGTAAAACATCCCTAAAATGATCATCTACTAGAGGGAAATCCTTATGACAAGTCCCAAGATCATCCAAATATAAACTCTCCATCTGGGCTGTCACACCACCTCACCCACGATGCTCAGGTCTAGCTCAGCTCTCCTAGATATCCCACTTTCCCTTGTATAGAAACTCTCCACCCTCTAGTGATGTGAAGCTCACCCTACGATGATAGAAATATACAAAGGCTCGAAAGGGTACCAACCAGTCCATCCCGATAATGACCTCATAGCTCGTCATCTCTAAGACATAGACATCCCATAGAAAGTGACACCCACCAACCTTTATGGGGCACTCCCTACACTGATGCACATCTGCCGTTCATATTCCCAATGGAGTTTCTAGAGCCATTACATTAGAAGAATAAGAAAAATAGATCCCAAGGCTCTCCACAATAGGCACAGATATAAATGTATGTGTAGAAATCGTATCAAAAAGTACAGAAGAAAAAACAGAAGCAACTAGAATAATACCTCTGACATTGGAAGGTCCGGGATCCTACTCTTGTTGGTTCTGTAGCATTTCATATGCCTTCCCTGTGCTGCGGCCCTGTGACACAGCCTGACTACCCTGATATGACCCGCCCCAACTGCCTATGAGATCCTGGTTTCTGGCTACCATGACCATGACCACCACCTCTTTCTTTATGTCCTCACGCATCCCAGTTGCCTAACTTTTAAGAAGATGTTGGTCTTGGTCCCGCATGCATAGTCTGCATAGAATGCCTCTAACTACCCACTGGTAGTAACTCCTTGAAAAGCGCTGAAGATGACCCATCTTTCTACATGATCGGCACTCCACTGGGTCTCAAGGACACTGAGGTGTCTTTTTCCCCTCTCTACCACACTAATAGCAAATAACCTAGCCACCTAAAGTATTTTTTTTGACTAGTACTTCCTCCGTGATAGAAATCCATCTGCCTCTTCCTCTTATAGGTAGATATAGTACAATATACTGGTGTCGAACTACCCTGGCCCACAACACTAGCTTCCCGCAGGTTCCGCTCAGTAATCAGTGTCTGGTTCAAAATATCATGCACTGTAGGCAACCTGAAAACATTCACCAGTGCTCGGATGTCACACTGAAGACCATCCTCAAAGCGTCGAGCCCTCAATGCCTCATCACCCACCAGAACGGGTGTAAAATGTTGAAGCTCGGTGAAACGAACGGAATAATCCATCATTTTCATAGCACCCTGTTACAGATTCATGAACTCTCGAGCTAGATCTCCCCGTAGAGTCTCTGAGAAGAATTCATAGAAGGATTCTTGAAAATCTTTCCATGCGATTTCACAGTGATGCTTAGACTGGTTGGTAACATCCCACTATCTCTTGGCAGAATCACGCAACATGTATGTTACGATCTTGACCCTCCGCCTAGGAAGCATCTCCAGATGCTCAAATATCATCCACATAAAAACCATACAAGACTCAGCATCTTGAGTTCCACCATCCCCTGAAAACGTAGGCGGATGCTGCTACTGGAATATACGCGTGATCTCTATTATAGATGTGGAAGACTGCGGTGCTCCCAGGATGGTCTGCATAAACCGCATGAAGCCTTCACGGAACTGTGCCTCCGCGCCTGTGTCTAGTATAACGGATGGCGCTGCATCTACCACTGCTGGCGGAACCATTGGTAGCCAATGTCCCAACATATCTAGAGTATAATCAATACCTCTCTCCTCGTGAACAACTCGAGTTCGTCTCGGTAGATTGACTCTACAAGGTCAAACACACACCTTAGATCAAGATTTATCAAGGAATGAAAACAAGAAGTGTATGAAGGGAACAAGGAAAAGAAAACTTTCAAGTATGACAAAACAAGACTACATGACGTGTATAATTACTACACAGTGTGTTTTCTAAAGTCATTCACATGGGCGTGTACTCTTCCAAAACAGGTCGTCTAACACCCCAAAACACACGGCGTGTTGTCCACACACACAAAGTGTACTTGAATTTTTCTCCCTGCCCAAGTCCCTCTACACGACTTAGCCACACAGATCTCCTTTAATCATTACTACATGGCAGGTCCCAGATAGACACGACATGTATTATTTAATTTCCAAATTCCCATGTTGTTAGTGACATGACTGACCACTCAGCTGACACTACACGGCGTGTTACACCCACACACGACGTGTACACCAATCTATCTTCTCAGCCACACGGCCAGATCGACACGGTCTTTCCCTGGTGAAGACTAAACGTCGTGTACCAAAGGTATACGTCGTGTTCATGAACAGGTAACATTGACCCATGTTTGTTAGTTACACGGCCGAGTCCCCATGTCACACTACACGGCGTGTTCATTATGGGCATGGCGTGTACAAGAAATGATTTCATCCATCTGTGTTATTAGTTACACGGGCAGACACAGGGTCCCCACAACACGACGTGTGAAATTACTACATGGAGTGTGCCCTCTTGAACTTCCACATCCTATGTCTCTACCCACACAGCCTATGACACAGTAAGATACTTTACGGCGTGTACGTAGTGTACCCTGCATGTAGTCAAAACGTTTTCTCTTCTTCCCGAATAGAAGAATACATGGCATGTAGGCAAAACCACACGGCGTGTATTCTGGGTCATTCTGGACAGAAAGCCTTAGAAACTACTCTAGAACCCAGAAAAACACTAAAACAAACATCTAAGTGCCAAATTCTGATGTGCGAGGGCCCATACTCCCCGTGAATCAAATCATGGAATCATACACATGTTATAACAAAGTAAACACATCGATGATCCACCAAATTCCAGTCATTGAGGGCCCATATCCCCAAAAATCCAAAGTATGGAATTTTTCCTATCAAAACCTCACAAAAATACCCTATGAAATAGCAGCTATTTATCAAAGCAGATATCAATACAACATGCTTTTATAGCACAACAACTATCACAACAACATGCAATTTCTAATGCACCTTCATGGAATGGATGGAATGCATACATGTGATTTCTAGAATGTTCCTCAATGATGCATGAGATGGTATACCCTCATCACATCGGGTTGCTACAAAATAGAACCTAATATAGAAATTTAAACAGCACACCACAATTGCGTCACCCAATGGTGAAAATAAAATCAACTATAGAATGGAAAAATCAAAAAAATTGCAATCACCGAGGTAGACTGGATTTTCCCTATAAACGGGTTAGCTACTCCTGGGCACAACTTATTACCAACTACTATTTTCATCCTATCCCTGACTAAGGCTCCAAACAGTACGTCAAATAAATGAGAAAAGAACCCCTTTGATACCACTTTGTAACGTCACGGATCCGGGTGCCACTCAACAGTTGCCCTAAACATGGTTGGTCACATGACCTCAAGGGCATTTCCGTAAATGCCAGAGGCTTCCAACTAGTAGTGAGGGACTAGGTCTGATTGTTGGGAAACATTTCACCCATTTTTTAAAGTGTAGAACAACAGAATAGATAATAACATGCAACCGCAAAAGTAGTATACAATATGCAATAGAAATGGATAACTGTAGAAAAGAGAACCATCAGTCATATATATAAAGATGCAGCATGCCACTAATTGTATGAAAACAGCCAGAACAGGATACACTGAAATTAAATACAATACAACTCAAAGTATGAGGTATAACAAAAAATAAAAAGGCAGAGGAAACATAATGTGGCAGCATCGCAAGCCTAAGCTCGTCCCATGCTCTCCTACTCCTCTGCTAGAATCAAGTACCGGTATAGGGACCCTTTCCCTAGTCGAAACCTGCAGCAATATAGTCTGTTTGTGCTGAAGACATGACCCAAAAAAGGTGTGTGAAATAAATCCTAGTAGGCTCCCACCAAAGGCCCGTGCCCAATTGTAAGTGAAAATGTGCAACAGTAGTGTACATTAGTAAATGCAATAAACTAAGCAGTACTCAAAAGTAACTAACATTACCAGCCATATTGACATTTTAATTTTTATTTAACCATAGAAAGCATGTGCTTTAACTGGGCAGGTATAACATTTAAAAAATTCACCTCGATTATTATTTATGATAACATTGTCCTCATACATACTATCCTTACCCTCAGGTAACCAGAATCGAAACCCGCAGGTGATTTCCCTCATGCTAAACGAATATTGCCCTCATGCATATGAAGTGTCACCCATAGGAACAGAATCTAGTACCCACAGGCTTAACAAATATTTCCCTCAGTATAAAAGACCCACTGCCCTAAGGCTAAAGAAAACGCTTCCCTCAGGCTAAAAGAAACACTACCCACAGGCTAAGAAAGTAACAGGGTCGAGCCCAAATCATAAACATGCAATTTATATAACTTTCTCTCAATAAAATTCAATGAAAAATATAATCATGGCATAACCTCTGGTATCCTGGTCAAATGGCTAAAGAGAGGAACGCACCCCCGGGGTGGTCCTGGATCCAAGCGGTGATCCCAAACAGCAGTTTATAATTACATTTAATTACCTATAAAATTATAGGTATTTAAAACAGCCAAGTCCTCAGCCACAAGACACCCTAACATTAATTCATATCACAACGGTACACAATTTCATCACCAAAGTTGAAGAAAAAATATTAGACCACCTACCTCGATCGCCCCTAATCGGTATACGTGAACGAAACCTCCCAAAACAAATGTGAACGGTGCAGATCTGAGGTGAACATAATCACGATCGAACTCAAATAACATTCCCTCGGTAATTAATTGTTATGAAACAAACAAGGAGGATTAAGAACTCACTCGTGCAGTTCCAAGGAGATCGACGATGTAGGAATCAGGTTCTCGGTGTCCAGTCGAGAGATTCTCCAAGGTCCGGTCGTCTCTCCCACTCTCCTCCGGCGTTATAAGCTTACTCTTTGAACATAGGAGGCTACTTCCCGTTTTATGCGAAAAAATAAACTACATGGCATGTAGTCACAAGTACACAGCATATACTTTTCCCATTTAACTGTTCCTCTAGTGGCTACTTTTCACCGCCTGAACTGTTCACCTGTCGACATGAGTACACGGTGTGTATTTCCAAATACCTGGTGTGTAATATCGCCCAACTGGTGGCTAGTTCCACCACCTTACTATTCACCTGCCGACTGACTACACAGTGTGTAAATACCAACTACACAGCGTGTAGTTGGTTTTTGCCCCCTTCATCATCGACAAGCCTACACGCCCGGTGTACCCATCCCACACGGCCAGAGTACATGGCGTGTGGAAAATTACATGGCATGTAGTCACACAATTTTTGATTTTCCCCCATTTTACATATTTTCTCAAAAACACTTAAGAAAAAAGGAAAGGAAAAAAATCATACCTCAATAATAAGAAACAAGTTCTTATAATAATACTATTGGCCATATGGGAAAATCCATGTTATTTCATGGGATATAATTTCAAATTTTAACCCACTTTTCAAACACAATTTTCTATTTAGAATCATGTTTGTATAAATATACATTTTTATTTTTTTCATATTTAAAAATACATATAAATATAAATTTATTTACCAAGGGGATAATAATAAATGAATATAAACATAATTAATTACATTTCCTATTCTAACTGTCATCAATATTGTTTACTGATCTTAACTTAAGGTTTGAAGCATCTCTTGGAAATAAAATAATAATAAAAGATATTTATCATAAACAATTTCATTATTCATAAAAAATCAACACATTTAAAAACAAAAAAAATTAAAATCTATTTGAATCATTGTTACCACACTCTTCATATTATTATTCATAAAAAATCTATCAATTCATATGATGTTTAATGTTATTTTAAAAGTTTCCTTCAAAAATATTATTACACAAAATACCAAAGAAATGATAAAAATATAGAAGAAATAATCATCTTATTATCAATAATGATATCTAATGAAATATATTACTAAATTTGTTTTTTCCATTCACTATTTTATATCTAACATATAAATATTGTTGAACCCAATCTAGTTGGGTGTTGACCTAAGGTCTTGTATTAGAGTCTCACATAAAATTCATTTTATAATGCATCTGTCTAATATATTTATAATGAAATTATATCTCCACTAATATAGATATGAAATATCATCCAAAATTGTATCATATCCCTCATAAAATCATATTTTCAATAATAGACACATGTAACCCGAGATAAGATGTTTAAACATGAATTTTCTATTAATTTTTCATCATATATTTTTGGATTTTTATAGGAGGAGGTATGAACATAAATTTTGAGAGAAATCAATATAATACAAAACCAGAACTATATTCGATACATAATATTTCATAGTTAGTTCAATTAAAAGGTGATTATAAGAATGTGGTTATGGTTTTTAGGGAATATGGATTGATGAAACTATTGGTCAACATTAGTTGAGAAATACATTTTATTTTTTATTAATAAGCCATTATTAGTTTGAAATGTAATTATTGTTAGTTATGATTTGAATAGGATTAAGAAGATAATACATGAAATATTTATAGAATAAAAAACTCATGTTTCATAAAATAACTTTATGTGGTTGTTATTGAATGGATTTTAGGTATTTTAATTATTTACATGTGTTAAGGGACATGTCTTGGTTTTATGTTATGTTTTTGAGGGAAATAAGTAAACACAACATGGTTTATTTCCACAGAAATTTGTTTTAATATATGAGAATTTAATTTGGTAAATAGTTATAAATTATATTTGGATAAGTTGAAACAATTCATAAAATTCATATAGATATTTGATAAAAAACATTAGGTTTCTTATAGAAACTCCATGGGTTTTGAGATATCAACTTAAATATTTTGGACATCACTCAAACCCTCTATATATTCATTTATGACATCTCCATGGCCTTAAGATAAACTGGAGTAAATATTATGAGATATTAGGAATAATATTCAATATATATTGACAACATTTAAATTTTTGTGTGTTCATAACGTAGATTTAATGGTTGGTAAGTGGAATCTTGGGTCTATTTCTTATGGTACATTGGTTAAGGTTTTTCCCTACGTTTTTGTTTTGTGTATGTGAATGGATGGAGGATAATAAATTTTTTTCACGGGTAGGGGCATAGAAATTTGAGTGTGAACTCAATGAATGCTCATCAAAGGAATCGATTAATGTGTGGATATACTAATTATATCATCTATTTAATATATAATATTGTGTTATTAAATAGGGAGTGGTCAATAAATTTAATTAGTTTTTTAAATTATTATAATATTGATTTCATCATTATGGTAAGTAATTAGAGGATGTTCATGGAAGTTTGGAATGGATTTTTTATTCCATATTGAATTCATTAGTTGTTGTTTCCTAACATAGTAAAACGATGTGGTATTTTATATAAATGAGGTGGTGTTATAAATTTTGATGGTATTTAGATTTTTATTCATATATGTTAAAGTGGGTTCAAATAGATGTGGAATTCTACGAATATGACCATATGTGGTACTCTCTTGCGTTTGATTTGATGTGGTGGTAAGAAGAATAAATCATATGCCATATTATGAACATGATTTTGTGTAGCATTGATGAATATTGTAGGGATTTGATACTAAAAAAAGATAGCATTATGATATATATAGAAGTTAGTGATCATATGGAGATTTATTAAAAATATGTAAATGGTGTTATTATCAGATTATATAAATTCCTAAGAAATGAAAACCTTGTAGTGAAATTGGTATAAATCATTAAAAATTTATTTTTTTGGGAGTATTAAATTAAAATAAATGCATAAAATGTGTTGGTTGGAGTGAGTAACTAAATAGGTGGGGGAGGGGTATGAATTGAGTTCCTTATAAACATTTTAGTTTAAATACAATTAAAAATATAAATCCCTGAATTTATAAAAAACTCCAAATTAATAAAAATAGTATAAAATTATTATTTTATTTTTAAAATATATTCTCAAAGTGGGATCCAATAGAATTTAAAATAATAATTTAAATAAACATAACTTTTGAAAAAAAATTAATTGATAAAAAACAATATATAGAACAAAAAATAAGATTAACTATCATTGAATTTTTTTGATACAAATTCAAAAATATATACAATTTTGAAGATTAAAATATTAAAAAACTAATAAAAATTTTAATTAAAATAAGGTGTTCAGTCAAAATATTATAGTTAATCTCATCCACTTAGAAATCAACCACTACTAAGTAGATTATTACACAATAAACATGATACAAAACCACATTTGGGTTTTATAAAAAATAGTACATAGGGCTATCCAAGCACAACGCCTATTCAATATTTATATACAGGATAAAAAGTACATGTCACAGAAGACCTCTTCTAATGTTTTCATGGGTATATAAACGAATAAATTTGAGAGAGTTTGTCAATCACTATATAGTTATGTACAAGAGGCCTTGTTTTACAAATTAACAAAGTAAATCAAAATAGATCTCATATATAAATTATAAATAGAAAAAAATATTATTATATATAAGAAAAAGTGATGTTGATTTTTCTAAAAAGATTCAGTTGTTTTGATTTATATGCATATGTAATTGAAAGGATCTCTAATAGGTTTCACTAAAATACAAAAAAATAATGTCCTAATAGTCTTGAAAATCATTCTATTTGTACTTAGTAGATGTCCGGAATCCTTCCACACAAAGGGTATTAAATACTATTTTTGATTTTGTGTATAAATGGGAGTATTCTCTACACTTTTATCACTACTATTATTTACAAAAACATAGGATAGAGTTATGAGGATTTTATATCGTTCTAGGTTAAATTATCTATTAGAGAGTAATAATAAAATAACCAAATACTCACAATAAGATAAAATTTGGAATGTCTAACTTTTCATTAAATGACTACATTGAGTACAATGATAATAATTCTCCATAAATATACATGAATATGAATGAATTTTATTCATCAAATTAGCTGGTGGATGAATTATATTTGAGTAAGGGTCTGGATAGTAAAGGTAGCATTCTGGAAATAGATATTTTCATAGTAAATCAATTTTGGAAGTGGATGTTCACCGGTGGTAGATGAGTTTTGGAAGTAGATGATCATAGTGGAATAATCAGTGAATGGTATCATAGAATACTGGTAGCACAGTCCGGTAATACATTAGTTCTGATAGTAGTTGTTTTAATTTTCTATTCAACAAGTAGAAGATCTATTTTACTGTATATCTCTTTAGCTATAGATTTGTTCAATGGTAGTTATTTTGGTTATAGATATATCAGTGGTAGATGTAGTACACTAGTATATATTAATAAAATAATGGTATATTCGTTGAACTAATTATATATAAACTCTTTATCATGTTTGTTAAAAAAGTTAAATAGAAAATGATTTACTTTCAAAAAATAGTGACGTTGATTGAAACATAAAAAAATGATTGTTGATCATAAAAATAAAGATTTACTAATAAGATACAACTTATTGATGATATAAAATTATGGAATTTGTAGCCATTTATATAAATACAAATACATAGATAATCATAGATGAATATGTAGTATGTTCTTCCTAGATTTTCAAAATATGAATGTGATTATTACCATCTTAAAGTCCATTCATGTATACTGCCATATTTGGGATTGTAAAAATGTAATGGAATAAAAATAAAAGATATATATAAATAATAAAAATAGGTATTAGATATAAAATTTCAATGATTATATCCAAAAAAAATTAAAATGGAAATATATTCCTTATAAAAATCTAATCGTAGTCTGAACTACTCTCAAATCGATGAGATAAAGAGACAATGATATCCATTCATTTTCTAGTGATAAGAGGCATAGAGGTTGAGATAGTGGGTGTAGGATTAGGGGAAGAGGATACATGATCATGACCGGAATTAGATGCTAATCAAATTCAAATGGATTCATGAAAAAAGGTTGAAATTCTAGTGGAAAAGGCGATGAAGATGTTACAGAAGTAATGGGAGAAAATGGGATAGCCGGACGTTCCACTATTATAGTCATAGAGGAATTCTGATACAGTTTCATCATGTTTAAAAAACCTTCAATAATTCTACCACTATTCTCTATTGATTTGAATAAATACTTCTCGTTTTCATTGAAAATATTGATTTATATGCCAGAACCTTGATTTTATTCACTGGTTCCTTGAATGCCCCTATCATAGGAGGAATTATTAGATTCCCTGGAAGAAACTTTATGTGATTATTTATCTCATGTTTTTTATAAATATGGGAGATTTAATACCAAATGACTATTTATACAGTATATCAATCACTCTTAGACCCATTCAATAATTCACTAACCAAATTATTAACATTATCACTATGTCCCTTTACATAATGAAGTTCTTGTTGATGATATATATATTGATTATCCTAGATAGAATTCATCTCCTATATAAAAATGGAAGAAATATCTTCTAAAAAAACTAATGGAGAGGGAGGTGGAGTACTAGAATTGTATGAACTGAAAGAAGGTAGAGACTTCAGTCAGTATAGAATTGGTAACCAACCATCTTAAAAGATATTACTCATCGCCTACATTATTGATCTAGTATCTTTTATCTGATTAGCCAAATTCCTTTTCTCAATTTCTAGTTATTACATTTCCATGATCATATATGTTTTGATATGATAGATTACTAATTCCAATATCCATCTGGTTTCAGGTTTACATATTTTGGTTTCTTGGGGAGGTGTGGATGTAACGATCCCACTGATATCTAATAGAATCCTCACTCTAAATGTACCATGATCTTGTTTAGTTATATTACAAGAAGTTTTAGGAGAAGAAGGTAGAGGAGATGTATTATTCTCTTGGATAGTATGGATACCCTCATTATGTTCATATTCAGTTATATGATACCAGAGGGTAATGATTCCAACTAACTTGCTTCATCTATCTGTTTAACATGACATGCCTTAGGTTCTGGATTATCAATACTGATAGAAGGTCTACCATACTAAAGTTCACTTCTATGAGCATCACCACCGTATGACTCTAACATTGAATAATCAATTATCATCTTACCAAATCTTGGGGATTTCTCTCCCTTATCAGGTTCACTATCCTCAGCTCATTTAGAAACTACTAGATCAAATCTTTGACTTCCCAAAGTCTAAACATATTCACTAGAGGTACCAAAAATAGAAGCACCATGATAGGTAAGAGACTTCTCTTCCTTATAATCATCACTCTCAACATTATCAAATCGATCAGATCCATCCGATAATTCAATAACTTCTCCGAAGCTATTATAATAACTCATATACTATTCATCACTTGAGCCTTCAGTCTCCTCAGATTATTAACCATCACTTAATATTATTTCATTAAAAAGAATAGGAATAGATATAATGGTTGGTACATAGGAAAAATTTGTGATTCTTACAACATCTGGGTTACTTCCTCCACTAAAATAGCCATATACTTTTCTTCTTTATATTTATATTTTTCTCCCCCAAATTCCTCATTATATTAATAAACTACAACTTCATATGGTTCTAATACAGGACGAATTAAGTTTGTACATTAGGAATGGTGTTGTATATGGTTAACATGATCATTAATATTATTATTATAAACATCCCATTCGTTAGAAAGGGGTTCCATTTAACATCTATTATTTGAAGGTAAAGAGAATTAAATATAAACCTCTAATTCCAATTACAATATCTTCATCTTTAGTCACTAAAAAAATTTATTCCCATATAGTTGAAATATTCTTATGATAAAGAAGAATTAAATCTTGTTATGGTATTTCTTATTTCCATCACGTAGATCCTCAAGTTTCCACACAAATTTATCTTATATTTTATTTCATAAGAAATAAAAAACACATCCTGGTACCTCATGGTGGTAATATCCCGTTCATGGGAAAATGAATATGTCAGTTAAATTTAAACTAAATTCTATACTCCATATCATGATCTACATAAAGAAGACCTTCATTTTATAGAATTATCAATCAACTATAATATGGAATCCTAAAACATGAAAACCATACTGTTTTTGGGAATGGCTCCCTGAAAATCATCAGATATACCTTTATGAGGTACATTGTGACATATGGCCCATCGTTTCTATGAAAATTATCACCTTTCCCATCAATCACATTCATAATAACAAATTTATTGTCATGAAAATATTACTCTATAAACTATTAAAATTTGGTGAGCCAACCTAGGATAGAATTTTTAGTAGTTCCTTGAAGACCATTGTATCCATAATTTGTTTTGGATTACAGTCCACACTACCGACTTGATTGAAACTAACCATTGAACATATATTTCCTTTTCAGCAAAAACAAATCGAGATGATATTTTTGTGTTATTTACTTAAAAAATATTGGACTATCTAGATTCACCATATGATTTATTTGAGAGACATGATCCTTATGTGGATGAAATAGTATCATGTTTGAATCTCACCATAATTTCACGGATTTTAAGGAAGAAGGGTGAATGAAAGCAGAATTTTATGATTAGAGAGAAATATAAAGGGATGATTCAAAAGGAGGTGGGAGATAGTAGGTTCTAAAATTCCAATTTGAAGACAATGATATCATTTTTGGATTTAAAAATAAAAAATTCAAAAAAAATATACAAATAAACCCAATAAAAATTTAATCGTTGAAAAAATAGTGGTGGAATATAATAGAAAATATCCAAAATGTAGAACACCAATAGTAGATCTCCAAGTGAATATTACCAATGGTGGATCATAAATGGTAGATCAATAATGGTATATCACTAATGGTAGATCACCAATGGTAGATCACCAACTGTGGAATTTTAAAACAAAATTGAATAGAAATAAATAATAAATGTTTATCATTCATAGTTCATGCATGATATAGTTAAATACTTCAAAAATCAAAGTATATAAATATTTCAAAAAGCTGTGGTTTAGTTATAATGAATTCAAGAGTTATATCACTTTTTTGGAAATTTTCACTCAAAACATTACATATTATATCAATATGTGTTGTCCTTAAATGAGATACTGGATTCATAGATATATTTATTATAATAGTATTATCACAATTTAAATTAACATGTCAAAATTAATATCCATAGTCTATTAATGTGTGTTTCATCCATATAATCTATGCAAAACAGCTTCTTAAAACTATGTATTCAACTTTAGTAGTAGATACTGAAACAAAATATTTCTTCTTACTACACCATTAAACTATTGACCTTACCTAAATGTGACAAGTTCTAAAGGTGGTTTTCCTATATTACCCACAAACACACAAATATGTATTTGAATATCTAACTAAATCAAATTATATTCATCTAAGGTAAAACATTCTTATGTTTTTTGAATACTAGAGTTACTTAAAAATTCTTTGGACAACTAGTAAATGTGATTCTTTAGGATTTTATAGAATCTTGGAATACATACATAAACTAAACATAATATCCATTACACTAGAAGTTTAATATATAATGTTTCCAATAATACTTCACTTATTGGTTCATCCAATGTTACTTTTTTTTAAAACACTTTTAAGGGGATTGTGTGAACCCTCACCTCGATAATTAGTTCAATCATGTCATGAACCGACCCTACCCGGGCTCAAGCCGCAACTACCCCAAGCCCGCCCCCATAGGCCAGGGGCTGGCGAATAGCGCTGAAGGCACAAAAACTCGGGGAGGCCTTTGCCTAAGTACATGTACACACACACGCAACACAGTCAATGCAAAAGTGCAGAGTAAAAGAAAAGACAAGCAGAGTAAAGTGAAACTGCTATATATAAACCACCAAAAGTGCATCGACCTCTAATCAGTACAAGGCATGTACTAAAAGTAAACTAAAAAGAAAAGGGAAAAAACACGCGCCCAACCAAAAAAGTGCCACAACCGGGCAACATGTGAACAAATGTATACAGCTGGAAGGGTTCCCCACCTAGAACCCGAGTCCAACCACCGCACGCGGTCAATGCTCCTGAACACCTAAGCTCTACTGAAGGCACGACCAACCTGTCTGTCATCTGCAAGGGAATACCATTTTTGGGAAAATCCCAAGCAGGGGTGAGTATAAAAATACTCAGTAGGATACCCCGAAGGCTCGAGGGATAAACAAAGGAGTTACCGAAGGGTGAGCAGTAGATCGAGCAGTAAAAAGTAAAGGAGTACAACCGAGAGTGCAGCAAAGAGAAATAGTAGAGAGTCCATCTCAACCCAACAAGAGGAATGTAGTAGACTCATCCTAACACAAGGATCTAGGAACGATGAGAAGATGAACTTACCATCTAGATTTTTCAATCTATATCCGGAGAGTAGACTCGTCCAACCATGAGAAGCTAGACACGGAAATCATGTGGCATACCCCGTGCGTCTTCGCCTCTCCTGGAAGGAGAGTAACCAAACCCAAGAAGTGGGTACCAGAAATATGTATATACAAATCCATATTCTCAAACAAGAATCCCAAACAAGATCGTAATGGGATCTCCATCCTGTAGCCCATCCCAAGAAAGTGAGTAGCCAACAGTCCTAGAAGTAAACACCATCGATGCCTAGCATCCTGCATGTCTGCCCCAAACTACATGTCAAGGGGATCAAATCCCCGCACCTTGACACTATCCGCTTTGGGCAGTACTAACTCACCCGCAGAGTTTTAGGTCGTTTTTCAGTGGGGAAAGCGCCCCTCATACTTGAGTGTTCTAGGGGAACGTCAAGACACACCTCGTCACTGTCCTGCAGTCGAGAGGTCTCCTTAAATTCGATAGGCAACCACATGCCCAGCCCCACTGGAGGGTGATCCCTCAAAGTCGACGGGTTCCCCCTGGAGGGAGACCCGACCAGAGTTGACGGGTTCCACACTGCACAGTCCCATAAAAGGGTAATCCACTGAAGGGTGACCCCGCTAAATTCATCGACGAGTCTCAATTCCCAGTCCATAAAAAGGGTACTCCACTGGAGGGAGGCTCGGAACCATCATTGGGGACCACTTACAAGCCCAGATGGAGGTAAAACTGGCATCGAGGACCACTTTCCAGCCCATCTGGAGGTAAACCCGGCATCGGGGACCACTTTCCAGCCTCGCTGGAGGTAAACCTGGAACCACTCTGGCCATCCCTGGTGGATGGTACTGCTCAGTAAACACCACTGTACTGGCTATCCCTATTGGATAGTACCTCGCTGGCCATCCCTATTGGATGGTACAACTGGCCATCCCTGGTGGATGGTACCTCACTGGCCATCCCTTCTAGAAACAATCTCTTGGGTAGAGGATCGATGCCTGTGTAATGTGTTGGTCACACCGAATCCACAAGAACTCTACCAGGGGACACGAAGGGTCGGGAGAAACTCCCGGGGCCTCTCAGGGTGATCACGCTCCAATTCGTTGTGTCACTGTCGAAGCAGACTAAGACAACTCAACCCAGAAAGGGGGAAAACACCCACGCTATACGAGCACATGTAGTCATAACCGGTGCCGCAGTCCAGGGAAAGGGGCATGGTAATGAAACCCCTCACAGCTGAAGAAACAGTGGAACCAAACCATCTCTACCGGCCAAACCAAGGGAGAACTCCACCCTGCTTGTCAACAAACAAGAATGAAACCAGTGGAAAACTCAACCCTGCTGGTCCACAAACGATAATAGAACTAGGGAAAAACTCAACCCTGCTGGTCAAGATTACGCGAACCGAGGAACCCTCTACGTCGCAAGAGGTCTAAAGTACATAAAGCAGAACACGACACACACATGTTTCCCACACGATGTGTGACCCCAAGTCAACCCCAACCCAGTGCAAAAACATTCATAGGTACCAACATTCACATGTACCTCCCACCATTCTCATATACTCCCAGAGTATACCACGTCTCCATCCCAAAGGCTAACGTGCACACTGCACCCAACGTCAACGTGAAGGCATAACGTAACAACTCCAACATTCCACCACAATGGCTTAGGCATGACCAACCACATCTCCTCAAGCATTTACTTCACTCACACGGGAGTGCACGCAATATCACGCCAAGGGTTCTCTCCCGAACACAGCAAGAAGAACCCCCACTGGAGCACCCTTCATATTTCCACATTTAATAAGATCAAGAAATATGCTTTGCACACCTGAAAAGATTACACCATTGTAAACCTTGTAGAATAACACGCGAGATAGACTACTTACTCGCCTCAAATGAATATCTGACGGAAAAGTCATCCAACACCGCTTTACGCCCGAATGTAGTCCCCTGATCCCGAGCCTCGGCCCTGAAAACAGCTGGGCGCATCGTACCATAGCGATCTCCTCAGAAAATCACGTTAGAAGGACTGCTCACTTTAGTGCAACAGATATCTAGACAAAAAGATGCATTCCGGCACACCGCACACGAGCGGTGCTACGTGGGACCGGCACCCCGGTCCCGAAATACAATGAAAAGATAGAACTGTTGCGATCCTCTCTAAAAAGTACAAAAGTTCGTCTATTCATTTGTCCAAAACGGAAAACCGGTGAAGAACATGGAAATCACCACCAACTCCCAAAACGGCCCTCGCGGGGCCCGTGACATCATGCTGAATTAAAGTGGGCGGATTGCGCTAATGCAATGCCCTCGGAAAACACCCAAAATCGACTGCTCGCATGCCCCGAATAGACACCTGATGAAATAGTTACAGAACGCTGCTCACAGCTCAACAGACGGGTCGTGGAGACCATGCATCAACTCTGTCCTCAATGCCTGAAACCATAATGGAAAACTCCACCTCGGCACTAGGGTCCCAATGCCGTTGATGACGCTCAAAACGGACGTCGTATGTGTCTGCACCGTCCAAAATTAGAACCCCCGAGAAAACGCTCGGCCACTTAAAGGCATGCTGCACCACCGAACCCCTCATCTCATGAATTAAAAATTTCCAAGATCATCTCAAAATCTTCATCTCGACGCCAGGAAGAGACTGCCGTAGACGGCATGCAAAACGGACACCCGTAATGGAAATTACGGGCGTCTGAAGTCGAGGGGGAAAAGCCCCTTGGGCTGGACCGCCCTAGACCGGCCGGCCCGGCTCGTAGCACGGGCCCGTGGCTTAGCCATGCGGGCTGGCCGTGGACTCACGGTCCACATGCAGATCGGCCACGAGGGCTGGTCGCGCCTGCCGCGTGAAGACCCGCCTTCGGCGGGTCTTGTCTTCCCCGCGGGGTCGCGCGCCGCGACCCCGGCCTTCCGTCGCGGCCCGGAGAGAGCCACCTTTCCAGTCTATGGCCACCACGTTAGCTGCCGAAGCCAAACGCCCGCCGCTGTGCCATCTGCCTGAGCCGAGGCCGCCACCACTTGGAAGGCCCGCGTCATCATCGCTGGAGCTCGCCAGACCGCCAGAAAAACCCAAATACCCGCGAACTTCGTCAGACATTTGCGAGATGCTCGAAACTCGGAATTGAAATCTGTAACAAGCAACAGTATGAGCATGGAATATACTACCCATACATGGGATTTTCTCAAATAAATAGCAACAATTCGACACTATAGTTGGAATTCAAAGGAGGCTCGGGAATTAAAAACGAAAACAACAACCGCCTACCTCGATAGGCTTCGCCCGAAGCCTCGCAAGGGTTCGCCAGAGCTGTCACGCCTCACCGGAAAGGTGGAGGAGAGGAGGAGTTCCTCCTTGAGAGCTCCTGCCGGTAGGGGATGAACAAAGTGGGAGAGAGGGGGGGTTAAGCGTTTAAATATAAACACACTTAACCACCCTCCTGTCGGCTCGAACCCGAACTTCCGGCGGGGTCGAGATTAATCCTCCCCTAGGAAAAACACAACCTCTCGAGCACAAAGGCTTTCTCGGAATTTTAATCTGAGGCCCCATTCAAAAGTTATAAAATTTAACAACCAAGGCCGCTAAATTACGAAAATTCCCTTGGCGGCGTTTTTCATAGAAGGCCCGCGTCGGTAATAGTTAGAGCCCTCCTAGGGTAAACGACACATTCCCGACTCAACGGTGCCCTCGGTTTCTAAATCCAATCCACCTTTTAAGAGATACTTGAGTTAAGCCATTAAAGGAATTAATTAATTAATTAATTTATCCGTTTAACGTTCCAATAACAGGCGAGGGGTCCCAACGTCCTATGTCGACATGCTTTATGTCATTCCCAGGGTAAAACCCCCATTTCGGACCCATTCGTATACTCAGGTATCTTATCTAGATCACCGTTTAGGATTTGTTCTATTTATTTGGCATTCCCAGTGTAAATGCACTGAAAATTTAATTCCGGCCACACCGGGGCTCGGAATCGCACGTTGTCTAATGGCGCTGCTCTAGAATAATATAAAAAATATTCCAATGTCCTTTATGGCCAAAAACCGGGTTCTTACATCATTCCATCCTTCAATATTTTCTTCCCCAAAAAGCTAAAATAGGGAACAAATCTAGGTACTAAGCCCGCACCTGGCTCTCCCGTACCCAGAAGAACTCTTGCACAGTCCCGCGTCACCACACACAGACCAAAGGATTTGGTCTGTTCACGCGAGGTCTTCCCTTGCCGATGACGTGCATGGGATAACACACACATCTCCTCAGGTAAGCCACATGGGATACATCGTGCACCCACTCCAGACATAGGGGTTAGGTCAAGGCGGCAGGGAACTTCGCCATCCCTTCAGACGTTCTCAAACGGTCCGAAAGACCTCGGGGGTAGCTCACCTCCCCGATCTAACCCCTACGTCACATTCCGTGACTGGAATCAATGCCCGTGCCTAGAACAAATCCCGATGAATCCCTCCTTCAGAATATCCAAATGGTGAAACACCCAAGGATATCTGGTCATGCAAGACTTCATAGTCGATGTCCCACAACCAAGGCTCTATTACACGCTCGAAAGGAGAAGGAGTCGACACCATCGACTAGAGAAAAAGGTCCCATGCCTTTTACCTTACCAACACAGTGTTACACTGACGCCCTGCGCCACCCAGGTAACAACACAAACACGGAAATAGTAGAAAATCATTTCACACACAGAGTCTATCAATTCTACTAAAAAAATTATAAGAAATGTAGAGCATACCTCTTACCACATCATGCTATGCAGGATCGTAGATATCCAAAGCTCGCGGTTGTCTGCGGTCCCAACTGTCAGCTCCGGGAGCCTGACGTGGACCGCCTAGTGGTGATGAGAAGACCTCATGAAGTCATCCCCTACTACCATCTCCTCTCGCTCCTCTGCTAGCACCACCTCTCTGGGCGCCACTCCAATCACAACGTTGCCTCTGTTGTGGTAGTGCACCTACTCCCTGCCTGAAGCTCTCCACATGCCTGGTCAGGCAGTCCCGTGCCAGGTGACCTCGCCCATCACAGGCATAGCACCGACTCTATTTGGGATGCACTGGTTCCCTCCAGTTATATTGTGGTTTACGACCACGCCCCTGAGTCTGGTTGTCAGAAATTCACCTGCGTCGAGGTTTTCCTTGTCGAAGCCCGCTAGCTACGACAGACGTCTCGACTCCAACGTACCTACTGCAAACACCTACTCTAGAATGTGACAAGAATCTCTCTATCACCAGCGCCTGCTCTAGCACCCCGGTATATGTGGAAATGCCCAAGTGTACTGTGACAACACAAATCTCTCGGCAGAGACCCTGCTCAATCATCTGCGCTCGCATGTTGTCGTCATGGACCATGTGCAGGTAAAAGCGTGCACGGTCTGCGAAACTAGCCGTGTACTCGGCCACTATCATCCCTCCTTGCTGAAAATGTAGGATCTCCATAATCCAAACGGAGAATAATCAGGAGGGGAAAAACTCCTCACAAAACAATAACTGAAAGTCACCTCATGAAAGCGACGACTCGTCAAGAAACAGAGTTACCAAACTCCAACAACGCCATGTTGCTCCGAGGAAAAAGTTGGTGGCCAAATCCACCATAAGATCTGTCGGTGTCTGCACAAGCATGAAAAGGCGAACCACTGTCTTTAGCCAAAACTCTGCTACTTGAGGGTCTGGCTCACCACTGAACCATAACAGTCACTACCACTGGAACTCACAGAGCGCGCTCAACCTACGCTCAAGCTCAGTCTGCTCTGCTGAAGCTTCCTACTGCTCAATAGGTGGGGGTGATTCTACTGGCCCATCCGGAGGTAGGGGCTTCCATGATGGGTCCTGGAAGGAGGCCCCGTAGCTCACAGGGTCGTCGTCATGCACCAAAGCTGGTATCCTCGCTGGTTTTCTTCACAGATACATCCAGAATGTTATCAAGGAGTGTTGTGGTCAGATAAGGATATATGTATATAAAAGTCCCAAAAATGGGGAGCTTACTCAAGAAGGATAGTCAAATAATCTATCCTATGTGATGCACAAACCAATTTTTCCTTACAACGAGTGTCTCAGCATTCCGAGTCAACAAGCGGGTTATCAGGGTCCTGGTTAATGGGTATGTCTGCCGCCGCACCATCACTGGACTCCCTGGCCTGAGAGCCGATCTCGAGACATGTTAACACTGTTGCCCTAAATCCCAACCAATTCATTTTTAAGGATGTCTGAACAATGTCCCAAGGAATGAACCACATTTGATACCACTTTGTCAGGACCCGACCCTACCCGGGCTCGAGCCGCAACTACCCCCATCCCGCCTCCATAGGCCTGGGTCTGGCGACCAGCGCCAAAGGAACCAAAACTCGGGGAGGCCTTTTCTTAAGTACCTGTACACACACACGCAAAACACTCAATGAAAAAGTGCAGGGTAAAAGAAAAGACAAGTAGAGTAAAGTGAAACTACTATATATAAACCCCCCAAAGTGCATTGACCTCTAATCAGTACAAGGGAAGTGTTGAAAGTAAACTGAAAAAAGGGGCAGAACATGCGCCCAACCAGAAAAGTGACACAACCCGGCAATAGGTGAACAAAAGTAAACAGCTGGAAGGGTCCCCCACCTGGAACCCGACTTCGACCACCGCACGTGGTCCACACTCCTGAATTCCTAAGATCTACTAAAGTCACGACTAACTTGTCTGTCGTCTTCAAAGGCACACCAAGTGTGGGAAAAGCCCAACCAGGGGTAAGTATAAAAATACTCAGTAGGATACCTTGAAGGCCTGAGGGAGAAACAAAGGAGTTACCGAAGGGTGAGAAGTAGATAAAACAGGAAAAAGTAAAGGAGTACAACCGAGAGTGCATAAAAGAGTAAGAGTAGAGAGTCCAGCTCAACCCAACAAGAGGAAGGTAGTCGACTCATCCTAACAAAAGGATCTAGGAATGGTGAGAAGATGAACTTCTTGTCTAGATTTTTCTACCTATAGCAAGATAGTATACTCATACAACCACGATAAGCTAGACACGGAAAGCACGTGGCATACCCCGCACGTCTTTGCCTCTCCTGGAAGGAGAGTAACGAAACCCAAGAAGTGGGTACTAGAACAAGGTATATACAAATCCATATACTCAAACAAGAATCCCAAACAATATCATAAGGGGATCTCCATCCTATAGCTCAGCCCAAGAAAGTGAGTAGACAATAGTCGTAGAAGTAAACACCATCGATGCCCAGCATCCCGCACGTCTGCTCCGAACTGAAAGTCAAGGGGCTCAAATCACCGAACCTTGACACTATCTGCTTTGGGCGGCACTAACTCACCCTCATGGTTTTAGGTCGCGTCTCGGTGGGGAAAGAACCCCCCGTACTTGATATATTTTGGGGAATGACAAGCCACACATCGTCACTGCCCCGCAGTCGAGAGGGATCCTCAATGTCGATAGGAGACCCCCTACCCAGCCCCGCTAGCTGGTGATCCCTGGATGTTGACAGGTTCCCACTGGAGGGAGACCCGCTAAGAGTCGATGGGTGCCACACTACCCAGTCCCGTAAAAGGGTAATCCACTGGAAGGTGACCCAGGTAAAGTCATTGACGAGTCCCAATGCCCAGTCCCGAAAAATGGTACTTCACTAGAATGAGGCTTGAAACCGTCATCGGGGACCACTTCCCAGCCCAGCTGGAGGTAAAACATGGCATCGGGGACCACTACCCATCCTAGTTGGAGGTAATCCCCACATCAGGGACCACTTCCCAGCCCCACTAGAGGTAAACCCGGAACCACTCTTGCCATCCCTGCTGGATGGTACTGCTCAGTGGACACAGCTGTACAGGCCATCCCTGATGGATGGTACCTCACTGTCCATCCCTGTTGGATGGTACAACTATCCTTCCCTACTGGATGGTACCTCACTGGCTAGCCCTACTGGAAAAAACCGCTGGGGTAGAGGATCGATGCCCGCGTAATGTGTTGGTCACACCGAATCCACGAGAACTCTACCAGGGGACACAAAGGGTCAGGAGAAACTCCTCGGGCCTCTCAGGGCGATCACGCTCCAATCCACTGAGTCACTGTCGAAGAGGTCCGAGACAACTCAACCTAGAAAGTGGGAAAACACCCACGTTGTACGAGCACACGTAGTCGTAACCGCTGCTGCAGTCCAGTGAAAGGGGCACGATACTGAAACCCCTCACGGCTGAAGAAATAGAGGAACAAAACCATCTATTCTGGTCAATCCATCGAGAACAGAACCAGGGGAAAACTCCACCCTGCTGGTCAACAAACAAGAACAGAACCAGGGAAGAAATCAACACTACTGGTCCACAAACGAGAATAGAACCATGGGAAAACTCAACCCTACTGCTCAAGAGTACGCGAACCAAGGAACCCTCTATGTTGCGAGAGGTCAAAAGTACGTAAAGAAGAACATGACATGCACATGGGGACCAAATGACCTGTGACCCCAAGTCAACCCCAACCAAGCGCACAAACATTCACAAGTACTAACATCCACATGTACTTCCCTGTGTTCTCATATACTCCCAGAGTATACCACGTCTCCAGCCCAAAGGCTAATGTTCACACGACACCCAACGTCAACACGAATGAGTAACGTAACAACTCCAACTTTCCACCTCAATGGATCACGCACGACCAACCACATCTCCTAAATCATTTACTTCACTCACACGAGAGTACACACGATCACACGCCAAGGGTTCGCTCCCGAACACAGCAAGAAGAACCACCACCAGATCACCCTCTATATTTACACATTTAATAAGATCACGCAAGAGGCACTGCACACCTGAAAATATTACACCATTCTAATCCTCGTGGAAAAACATGCGAGATAGACTACTTACTCGCCTCAAACATATATCTGACGGAAAAGTCGTCCAACACCGCTTTACGCCCAAACGACGTCCCGTGCTCTTAATCCTTGACCCCAAAAACAGTCGGGCGCATCATACCATTGCGATCTCCTCGGAAAAGCACGTCAAAAGGACTGATCATTTGATTGCAACAGATATTTGGGGAAAAAGATGCATTCTGGTGCACCGCACACGAGCGGTGCTACGTGGGACCCACACCCCTGTCCCGAAATACAACGAACAGATCACACCGTTGTGATCCTCTCAAAAAAGTACACAAGTTCATCTATTCTTTTGTCCAAAACGGACAATGGGTGAAGAACTTGGAAATCACCACCAACTCCAAAAACGGCCCTCGCGGGGACCACCCCAGCATGCTGAATTAAAGCGGGCAGATTGCGCCAATGAAATGCTGTAGAGGACCAAAGCTTGACTTACATGGACATTACATTAATTTTTCAGAATACTTAATACATAACAAAAATAGACACAAAAGGACCGTAATAGTTTAGTGTATTTGGAAACTCGGAATATAAACTTCTAATCGTGTTGAAATATCTTCAACAACTCCCATAACGATCATCCCCTTTTTGTTTCCATACCTAAAACCTTTAATTATTTCCTTGGGCAAATAAAACATAAAAATGTGAGCTCAAATGCTCAGAAAGGGAAAACATAGATAACGTAAAACAATCCATAAACATTTGCAAACAGAAACTTGAACATGAAATTTAAACATCAAAATCATGAGCAAAGACATAAATTGTGGAAGTACGTAAGTCATATACCATAATATAACATCAACCATGATAAAATATAATCGGAATAAAACATGTTATTGTGGAAACCATTCCACACATGTTATGATTTCCATGGTAGCCAAGGCATTACTGTCAAGACCATCTTACTGGACAAAGTCCCTTTCTGAATCGAGTTCACTCATTTTTTCAGTCGTGTAACACTGAACCAGATTAACTTACCATTCCAGCCATGTCTATCTCATGAGATATAAATCTTTACCCAATGAATTAGAGGTAGATTTAGGTCCCACCCATCTCATAATGAAATCATTCTTTCGTGTGCCACAAAATCATAAATCATACATCATAGCATAACCCATGTAATAGAATGAGATTCTTAAACATCGTGCCATCATAACATAATACATATAAATAAATGGATATCTTTTCATCATAAGAAGAATAAAACCATGTAAATAATGTAGACATTATACTTGAAACATAACCATATTAAATAATTTCATTTTATATGGAAAATAGTCTTGATAAAAACACTTGAAATGAATTCTTGAGGAAAATATCATTTCTTCTTCAAAATAATTTTCTTTTCACAAAATTTCATGAAATTTTAAAAGAAAAGGGTTTTGTTGAAAATAGTCATGAAATCTTGTAGAGGAAGCTTCATGAAAATGAGGCTTTATGAAACGGTAAAAAATCCGTTCACGCCGTATGAGAAAAAAATAACAATCTCCTCGTACTTTTGTCAGAAAAGTCAAAAAATTCCTTGTATGGTAAACAAAAGAAAGATTCCTTCCATAACACAAGGTAAAAGTAAAAAAATGGTAAAAAGGACTTTAGACATACATGAAAACATTTTTATAAAACTTGGACATGGATGATAAAAATAACCCCAGTAAATACTTACGAATAAGCAATCTCAGATAAAAATGAGATTTTCTAAATTATCCCTTACCTTAGGTCCAATATGCTTTGTACATTTCTGATCCTCCTGTATAATGATTTAAATAATTTTTTTGACTTATTACATAATCATATTCATTTTTATGATATCATATATGGTTCACTTATGACTTTATATTACCCGTTCTATCGTAAGTTCTATGTTAAAGCAACATTTTGGGTTAGATCGTTTTATTTATCGTACGTGTTTGTACTTTTTGTTCATGATATTATTACTTATATCCTAATTTAATTTATTTCAGAATGTAAAACATGATTTACATATTATATATATTTCATTATATATATATATATATATATGATAGATCGATTAAATGAAATGAAATACACCGTTCATGGAGACAGTAGGTCGTACGTACGCATGAACGCTGTTTTCGTTTCCTTATTGAATTGAATGAAATTAAGTAGATGACATACATATATATAAACATAAATAAAATATCATTATTATGTCATATATTTAATTATTACTTATTATATATAATTTATAATCATTCATGAATGGTTAACATGGAGAATGAATCTCATCGCATCGTGGAGACGGTAGTCCGTACGTACGCACGAGCGATGATATCATTCTCATGATCGTGGAATTGTATTGGAGTGTATGTATACTATTTCAGAATCTATATCACTTTAAAATAATCATATATAGTTATTATTTACACCATTATACCTATCCAAGTAAGGTGGTGGTGGAAAATAGATTACACCCTGGCGTGGAGACGGTATTCCATACGTACGCATGCGCGGTGATTTCATTTTCCGAAGGATGGATAGATGGTGAAATAGGGTTGTTTCATACTTATAAAAAAATATCATTATATGAGTGATACTGATGTTATTACTTCATAATGAAACAATTAAAGAAGAAGAAGTGGAAGAATAAATACATTTGAATGAATCGGTAACAGATATAACCTTTTCTTTGAGGCGCTTCTTTGAGATCTCCTCTTAGAGCACCAAAATTGGTCTTTGAAGAGGACCAGGACCTCTAGGATGTTTCTAGGGATGTGGATAAGAGAATTTGGCAGGGGTTTTCCGAGCTTGAAGGCTCAAAGAGGTGTGTGGAAGAGAGGGAGGAGGTGCCCTTTTATAACCGAGGAGAGGGGCACCTTTGGAATAACTAAAAATATTATTTTATTATAAAGTCATATTCGGTTTTTAATAGCTCCAAATTGATTTATTTATATGATAATGTGGGGATGGGTCAAAATAATCTCATCCAATAGAATTTAGACAAGTTTAGGTTTCTATTTTACCCTTATAATTTAGATTTAACTTTAAGTTAAATAATTTTTTTTACCATGTCTTCTTGTTTTCTCACACTATAAGGTTAATAAACATACTATAACATGTCAATCGAACCCCAAGTTGTTTATTATTAATATATATAACCTTATCTAAGTCATGTGGCCGAACTTTATATTATTAGGAATAAAATAACAATTAATAACAATTTAATGTCAATTTTGACACTATTTGGTAATTTATTTTTGTAAAACTCCTAACAGAATTATTAGTTCAAAATAAGTTCATTAAATAAATACTAACATGTCATATTAACATATAAAATTATTATAATTCATAAAAAGTCTCAAATTATATTTATTTAGGTATTTATAACATCAAATATGTCAATATTTCATTAATAATATAATTAATGCATCATCATTGTGTCATAAATAAATTAAATTATTTAAAGTCTAAAAATTAAAAATAAAATACAATTATGTAGGAAATCTTTTTATATTTCTAATTAATATTTATAGTGGAATTTATCTTATGTATAACCCTATATTAAAAATAATTTACTTATTAAATGTTGATTTTAACTATTTTAACCCTTCTTTAAATAAATTAATAATAAAAGTCCTAATCTAATCCACGTGGGCCCAAATGGTCATATTTTACTCCTAAGGTTGTTTTTGGTCGAATAACACTTATCTAATAGAATTAGGACATGTGTTAGGGTAATAATAATATCATTTTTACCCTTAATTACCCTATTTACTTTTAACCGTAGTAAAAAAAGTAAAAAGTTACTAATCACCAAAAATTATTTTCATCTCATTGAACCACATTTTACTTACTAACATCAACCGTATCTCTTGGATTTTTGAAATTCCACTCACAGAAGTGGTAAAATTATGTTTTATGTGAATTTGGAAATTCTCCTTGGAGGTGTGTAAAAGACAGTCAAAAGTTCAATAAAATTTTTATATATCTAAAATTATTATAAAATGACTCAATGAATTACATTGAAATTATATAGGTATTATGTGTAAATTTTGACCTAAAATAAATTTAAATATAATAAATAATTATTTAAATAAAAATTCGGTTTTTAAATAGTAACCTAGTGTTTTAACTATTCATCAAAAATTGAACGTTTTTAGAAAAATAGGAAAATTTCACCCTAGGCTAATTTCGATATTCCAAATCCAAAACTGAAGTCCATTTTCAAAGATTAAATTTTCAAAAAGTTGTTATTACTATTCATAATAGCTAGTTTTAATAATATATTAATAGCATATCGTTGTTTAGTAAAACTCGGTATTGCGTACAACACACGTTATCGAGGAAGGTCGTGATTGCATGTAATGCAACCAAGTTAGGGTTGCATGTTGTGAAAGACTCCTTTTTTGTAGCGTACAACACAAGACAACAATAAAATTAAAAAGAATATTTTTCATCAATCTCGGGGTGTTACATTCTACCCCCCTTAAAATGAATTTCGCCCTCAAAATTCGTCGGGGTTATAAATGGTTTACTACTCGAAAGTTTCTTTAATAGAAACCCACATCGTAAAAAGGAATACCAAAACCAATCATTAAAAACTAAAGTATGAAACATAACAGTCACCCAAATTAACTAATCACTGGGTTTCCACATAGGAGAACATAGGTGAAAATATGGATATGGAAGATAAACCAAACCATCATGTTCTGATGGAGAGTGGTAGAGAACATGGCTATGAAAAAGCCAACAATAACAAAGCCATAGATTTGTGATGATATAAGGTACCATCTGATTCATAGGATATAAGGGAACTAGGACAACATTTTTGGTTTTCAAGATCATTTCCCGAAAGTTGATGAATTAAAAGAAATACTTACATGATTTTGGTACAATTTTACTATTTTTCATGAATTGAACAATTTCCACTTCATCACTTAAAGAAATGAAGTTGAACTTGTTATTCGTGATGTGTTAGCAGATCATGTGATAGAATGATGGGTCATTCCATCTGTTTCAAACACAAGTTTAGAAAAAGTTATAAGTCAATATTATGGTTAGATTAATTGTATATGGTCCCAAAAATGAACTTATACTTCATATATCATACCGCTTAATAAAAAAACTAGTTTCTACTAACCAGGGACATACTGTATGCCAGTGGTAGGCCATAAAGGCCAATCACATTTCAGTTGTGGGTTCGATTCCCGCCACCTTGTCCGACGTGATGGGCTGTCACCCGTCCTACAGGTTGTCCTTTTTTCTAAAACTACCTTACTATAACATCCCATCAATAATATCGAAAAAACTTATATCCTTAAACAATACTAACTTATGTCCAACATAATCAATTCCAATCTTTAGGTTTATCCATAATACTGTAGTCCAGCCTCATAATATAGTGAAAACGATTACCAGATATTTCATATAACAAGCATGTTAATACCATCGTTGATCCCCATATATCATAAGATATGTCTTATTGGTCACATTCCAAATATTCGAAGGCCTTAATCATGTATTCTATTGAAAATTGAATACCCATTGAATCTTAGTGAAAACATGAGTGCTGTCAAAAGTTAACTCGTTCCACATACCAAAACCCCAAAATTCTATATACTCAAACCATGATATAACTGTTACCTTATATCAGTCATGAGCCCATGAATACTGTCAAATATTTCATTTTCTCCTTATCCCTTCATTATGCGCATATCATGTTCTTTCCAAAAAAATCTCAATCACTTTCCATGGTCACCGGTACTATAAAATTATTGAAAACCAGAATAGACCAATACATAAATATTCCAATATTCCATGATACTATATACAACATTATTTTGGAATCCCATTACATAAAAACATAATCATTCCACAACATCGTTGTCATATTCAACATCGCCAATAGTGATCGCATGTGACTTCCCTTTGTCCTTTGCCTTAAGTGGTTGCTCATGTCGATCATCATTAACCGTTGGATTAGGGCATTGATTAGCGTAATTCCCCATTTCATTGCACTTGAAGCATTGTAGTGTTGGCGGTGTGTTCTCTGTAGTCTTTTCTTTATTCACACCATTAGGAACCCTTTTTCCATTACTTCGACACTCAGCTGCTCGATGACCTTATTTTCCACAATTAAAACATTGTGTAGTCCCTTTAAGACAATCTCCACCATGGTTGTTTCTACACTTTGAGCATAAGGAAACATTCATCTTCTTTTCACTATTATTCTGAGATTTCTCATTGATCTCCATCTTTCGTTTCATGTCAAAACCATGAGATGGATTGTAACACCAACTTCCATTTCTACCTTGATAGCACAACACACAATTTCTTCATAGCAATTGAAGTCTCTTATAGCTAATTCTCTTTGATGATTTGGTTTTAAGCCACTAAAGAATCGATCAACTTTACATTCAACATGGATGATAATGCCAGATGCATACCTTGCAAGCCTTGTAAAATTCACTTCGTATATACCAACAGATTCATCATCCTTTTTCTTTAGTTGAAGAATCTCTTTCTCCATCTTTGTTCAAAGAATACGAGGGAAGTACTTATTGAAAAATAAGTTCTTGAACTCGTCCCATTCCATGGACTCAATTTCATCTCTTGGCCTTGTATTCTTGACAAGATTCCACCATTGATCAGCTTCACCTTCCAAATGATATACTGCTAAGATGACTTTATCATGTCCAGAAAATTGAAGAACTGAAATTATCTTTTTAGTGGTACTGATCCATTGTTCAGCAACAAGTGGATCGGAAGACCCACTGAAAGAAGGTGGACGTTGCCTCATGAAGGACTCAATAGAATATTATTCCCTCCTCTGCTCATTTGGAAGTCCAGAATGATTAATAACTTGTGTAAGTATAGAAATAAGATTTCTCACTCCATCTCCAATAACATTTGTTTGTTCAGGATGAAAATCATTGCATTGTCCATTACATTGATCAGCACGGTTCCTTCGGGTTCTAGCCATCATCTAAAACCCAAAAAGAATAGTGTGAGAGGCAAAAATCATTCTACGGAAAACAACATAATAAAGGGAGAGTACCTTCAATAGCTAACATCTTAGGTTAAATTATAAGATTGTTACTATATTTCTAGGACTATATCCTATATGTATACTTATCCTTAGGGACATCCCTTGACATACCTTACAAATATCTCTAGGGATCTCACTAACATTTTTGCATCCTAGTTTCCAAAGGATGACTAAACCTTTCATCTGATACCAACTATAGAGGCCCAAAGCTTGATGTACATGGAAATTATATTAATTTTTGGGAATAATTTATACATTAAAAAAACACACACACAAGGACCGTAATAGTTTAGTGTCTTTGGAAACTCGGAATATAAACTTCTAATCATGTTGAAATATCTTCAACAACTCCCATAACGATCTTTCACTTTTTGTTTCCTTACCTAAAACCTTTCTTTATTTCCTGGGTCAAATTAAACATAAAAAGGGTGAGCTCAAATTCTTAGTAAGGGAAAACATATATAACGTAAAACAATCCACAAACATTTGAAAGCAAAAACTTGAACATGAAATTTAAACATCAAAATCTTGAGGAAAGACATAAAATGTAGAAGTACGTAAGGAATATATCATAATAGAACATCAAACATGATAAAATATAATGGGAAAAAAACATGTAATTGTGGAAACCATTCAGCACATGTTATGATTTCCATGGTAGCCAAAGCATTACTACCAAGACCATCTTAGTGGACAAAGTCCCTTTTTGAATCGATTTCACTCCTCGTTTCGGTCCTGTAACACTGAACCAGATTAACTTACCATTCCAGCCATGCCTATCTCATGAGATATAAATCAATACCGAATGCATTGGAGGGAGATATAGGTCCCACCCTTCTCATAATGAAATCATTCTTTCATGTGCCACAAAATCATAAATCATACATCATAGCATAACCCATGTAATAGAATGAGATTCTTAAACATCATGCCATCATAACATAATCCATATAAAGAAATGGGTATCTTTTCATAATAAGATGAATCAAACCATGTAAATAATGGAGACATTATACTTGAAACATAAACATATTAAATAATTTCATTATAGATGGAAAATAGTTTGGATAAAAACACTTGAAATGAATTCCTGAGGAAAATATACTTTCTTCTTCAAAATCATGTTCTTTTCACAAAATGTCATGGAATATTAAAATAAAATGGTTTTGTTGAAAATAATCATGCAATAATGTAGAGGAATCTTCATGAAAAATAGGCTTTATGAAATCGTAAAAAATCAGTTCACGTCGTATAACTTAAAAATAACATTCTCCTCGTACTTTTGTCGGAAAAGTCAAAAACTTCCTTGTATGGTAAACAAAAGAAAGATTCCTTCCATAACATGTTGTAAAAGTAAAAAAAGGGTAAAAAGAACTTTATAAATACATGAATTTTTTTTATAAAACTTGGACATAGATGATAAATATAACCCCAGTAAATACATACAAATAACCAATCTCGGATAAAAATGAGATTTGCAAAATTATCCCTCACCTTAGGTCCGATATGATTCGTACATTTCCGAACCACCTCTATAATTATTTAAATAATGTCATTGACTTATTAGAGAATCATATTAATTGTTATGATATCATATATGGTTCACTTATGACTTTATATTACCCGTTCTTTTGTAAGTTCCATGTTAAAGCAACGTTTTGGGTTAAATTGTTTTATTTATCGTACGTGTTTGGACTTGTTGTTCTTGATATTATTACTTATATCCTGATTTACTTAATTCCAAAATGTAAAACATGATTTAAATATAATATATATTTCAGTATATATATATATGATAGATCGATTAAATGAAATGAAATACACCGTTCATGGAGACGGTAGGCCGTACGTACGCATGAACGCTGTTTTTGTTTCCTTATTGAATTGAATGAAATTAAGTAGATGAGATACATATTAATACACTTAAATACAGTATCATTATTATGTCATATATTTCATGATTACTTATTTTATATACTTTATAATCATTCATTAATGGTTAACATGGAGAATGAATCTCATCGCGTCGTGGAGACGGTAGTCCATACGTACGCACGAGCGATGATATCATTTCATGATCGTGGAACTGTATTGGAGTCTATGTATACTATTTCAGAATAAGTATCAATTTAAAATAATCATATATAGTTATTATTTACTCCATTATACCCATCCAAGTAAGGTGGTGGTGGAAAATAGATTACACCATGGTGTGGAGATGGTATTCCGTACGTACGCACGCGCGGTGATTTCCTTTTCCATAGGATGGATAGATGGTGAAATAGGGTTGTTTCATACTTATAATAACTTATCAGTATATGAGTGATACTGATTTTATTACTTCATAATGAAACAACTAATGAATAAGAAGTGGAAGAAGAAATACAGTTGAAAGAATCGGTAACAGATATTACCTCTTCTTTGAAGCGCCTCTTTGAGATCTCCTCTTAGAGCACCAAAATTGGTCTTTGAAGAAGACCAGGACCTCTAGGATGTTTCTAGGGAAGTGGATAGGAGAATTTTTCAGTGGTTGGCCGAGCTTGAATGCACAAAGTGGTGTGTGGAAGAGAGGGAGGAGGTGCCCTTTTATAAGGGAGGAGAGGGGCACCTTTGGAATAACTAAAAATATTATTTTATTATAAAGTCATATTTGGTTTTTAATAGCTCTAAAATGAGTTATTTCGAAGCTAAGGTGGGGATGGGCCGTCATACTCTCATCCAATATAATTTATACAAGTTTAGGTTTCTATTTTAACCTTATCATTTAGATTTATCATTTAGTTAAATAATTTTTATTTTACCGTGTCTTCTTGTTTTCTTACACTATAAGGGTAATAAACTTACTATAACATGCCAAAAGAACCTCAAGTTTTTTATTATTAATATATATAACCTTATCTAAGTCATTTGGCCAAACCTTATATTTTTAAGAATAAAATAACAATTAATATTATAATATTTGTTTTAAAAACTATTTTATGTCAATTTTGATACTATTTGGTAATTGATTTTTGTGAAAATACTAACAGAATGATTAGTTCTCAAAAAGCTAATTAAATCAATACTAACATGTGATATTAACATATAAAATTATTTTAATTCATAAAAAGTATCAAATTACATTTATTCAGGTATTTATATCATCAATTATGTCAATATTTCATTAATAATATAATTAATACATCATCATTGTGTCATAAATAAATTCACTTATTTAAAGTATAACAATTACAAACAAAATACCATTATGTAGGAAATATATTTAGCTTTATAATTAATATTTATAGTCGACTTTATCTTATGTATAACCCTATATTAAAAATTATTTACTTATTAAACTTTTATTTTTACTATTTTAACCCTTCTTTAAATAAATTAATAATAAATGTCCTAATCTAATCCCAGTGGGCCTAAATGGTCATATTTTATTCCTAAGGTTTTTTTGGTCGAATAAAACCTATCCAATAGAATTAGTACATGTGATAGGGTAATAATAATAGCATTTTCACCCTTAATTACCCTATTTACTTTTAACCGTTGTAAAAAAAAGTAAACAGTTACTATTCACCAAAAATTATTTTCATCTCATTGATCCACATTTTACTTACTGACATCAACCGTGTCTCTTGGATTTTTGAAATTACACTCACAGAAGCAGTAAAATTATGTTTTATGTGAATTTGGAAATTCTTCTAGGAGGTGGGTAAAAGACGTTCAAAAGTTCAATAAAATTTTTATATATCTAAATTTATTATAAAATGACTCTAATGAATTACATTGAACTTATATAGGTATTATGTGTCAATTCTGACCTAAAATAAATTTAAATAGAATAAATAATTATTTAAATAATAAGTCGGTTTTTAAATAGTAACCCAGTGTTTTCACTATTCATCAAAAATTGAAAGTTTTCATAAAAATACCAAAATTTCACCCTAGGCTAATTTCGATATTCAGAATCCAAAAATTAAGTCCATTTTAAAAGATTAAATTTTTAAAAAGATGTTATTACTATTCATAACGACAAGTTTTAATAATATTTTAATAGCATATCGTTGTTTAGTGAAACTCGGTATTGCGTACAACACACGCTATCGAGGAAGGTCGTGATTGCGTGTAATGCAGCCAAGTTAGGGTTGCGTGTTGTGCAAGACTCCTTTGTTGTAGCGTACAGCACAAGACATCAATAAAATTAAAAAGAATATTTTTCATAAATCTCGGGGTGTTACAAATGCCCTCGGAAAAACTCCAAAAATCGACTACTCGCACGCCCCGAACGGACGTTCGATAAAAAAGTTACAGAATGATGCTCACTGCTCAACAGACGGTCCATGGGGCCAACACCTCAACTCCGAACTCGACGCCTAAAACTATATTGGAAAACATTTCCTCGGCACTAGGGTCCCAACGCCACAGACGGTGCTCAAAACGGACGTCGGATGTGTCTGCACCGTTCAAAACAAGAACCCCCTGAGAAAACGCTCGTCCAATTAAAGGTGTGTTGCGCCACCGAACCCCTCATCTCAGGAATTAAAAATTCCCAAGACCATCTCAAAAGCGTCATCTCGACGCCAGGAAGACACTACCGTAAACGGAATGCAAAATGGACACCCGTAATGTAAATTACGGGCGTCCGAAGTCGAGGGGGAAAGCCCCTTGGGCTGGACCGGACGGTCCAGGGCTTAGCCGTGCCGGCCGGCCGTGGACTCGCGGTCCATGCGCAGACTGGCCAAGAGGGTTGGTCACACCTGCCGCGTGAAGACCCACCTTCGGCGGGTCTTGTCTCCCCCACGGGGTAGCGCGCTGCGACACCAGCCTTCCGTCGCGGCCCGGCGAGAGCCGCCTCGCCCGCCTAAGGCGGCTGCACCAGCCGTCGAGGCCGAACGCCCGCTGCCGCACCATCCGCCAGATCTGAGGCCACTGCCACCTGGAAGACCCGCGCTGCCACCGCTGGAGCTCGTTGGACCGCCGGAAAAACCCAAATACCCGTGAACTTCACCGGACATTAGGGGGCTGCTCGGAACTCGGAATTGAAATCTGTAACAAGCGTTGGAAAGAGAATGAAATATACTACGCATACATGGGATTTTCTCGAAGAAATAGCAAGAATTCTACACTATAGTTGGGATTCAAAGGAGGATCGCAAATTAAAAATGAAAACAACAACCACCTACCACAATGGGCTTCGCCCGAAGCTTCGCAAGGGTTCGCCGGAGCTGTCGCGCCTCGCCGGAGCTGTCACGCCTCGCCGGAGCTGTCGTGCCTCGCCGGAGAGGTGGAGGAGAGGAGGAGTTTCTCCTTGAGAGCTCTTTCCATGGGGGTTAACAAAGGGGGATAGGGGGTGTAAAGTGTTTAAATAGAAACACACTTAACCACCCGCCCGTCGGCCCGAACCCGATCTTCCGGCGGGGTCGAGATTATGCCTCCACTAGGCCAAACACCACCTCCCAAGCACAATCCCGGTCTCAGAATTTTAATCTGAGGCCCCATTCAGATGTTATAAAATTAAACTCCTGAGGCCGCTAAATTATGAAAATTCCCTTGGCGGCTTTTTTTATAGAAGGCTCGCGCCTGCGAAAGTTACACCCCTCCTAGGGTAAATGGAACGTTCCGGACTCAACAGTGCCCTCAGTTTCCCAATCCGAGCAACCGTTTAAGAGATACTTGAGTTAATCCATTAAATGAATAAATAAATAAATTAATTTATCTGTTTAATGTTCCGGTAATGGGCGATTGGTCCCAACGTCCCACGCCGACATGATTCATGTCATTCATAGGGTAAACACCCCATTCCAGACCCATATGTAAACTTAGGTTTCTGATCCGAATCACCGTTTAGGAGTTATCCTATTTATTTTGCGTTCCCAGTGTCAATGCACTGAAAATTTAATTCCGGCCACACCGGGGCTCGGAATCGCAGGTCGTCTGAAGGCACTGCTCTGGAATAGTATCAAGAATATTCCAAAGTCCTTTATTGCAAAAAACCAGGTTTATACAAATCAATTGATTTTACAGTTTCATGATGATCTAGTTTATATGATATACTTATAGTAGTATCACTACACTTTATGCTATCAATGAAAAAAATGTTTTAAAAGACATTTGGTGTAATTACTATTATTTTAAACAATTACATCATTATTTAAAAAAAATTAAAACAAATAAAGAATTTAATTTCACCCATCAAACTCATTTCAAATTCACTATTCATAATTATTAAAAATAAATATACAAAAAAAAATAGAATATCAAAAAATTATATAATAAAGATAAATTTTACTACTAAAACTAATTTTTACAGTCTTTTTATAAATAAATTAGTGTCTGTATTGTGTTATGAAAAACCCATTAGATATAATAAATGAGATAATCCTATCATACCAAGATCTAGGATCTTATATTTAACCATGTAAATTTTTTTAAAATTATAAAACATGATTTGGAAAATGAGGATTTTTAAAATCCATTGGGTTGTTAAAAAAATTATTCAACAATATATCCCTTTAGAAATTCAGTCTTAACATCCATTTGATATAGTTTGAAATTAAATTTTGCAATATAGGCAGACAATATTCTATTGGATTCGTATCCAACTACATTTAGAAAGGTTTACTCATATTCAATTCCAACTTCTTGACTATATCCTTATGAAAATAATCTAGATTTGTGTCTATATATGGTTTTCGATCCATCATCATTTCTTCTAAAAAAAATTTAGTACTAATAGTTAGAATGCCATTAAAACTACCCACTAGTTCATAGAAATTATTTATTTCAATTTTATTGAATTATTTTTTCCTTTCTATTACCTAGGATTCATCATTAATTGTATAATTGATGTTTTTAGGTTCATAATATGACACAAAATCTTGATGTTTATCCTGATTTCTAATAGAAGATCGATTTTTTGATAGTCTATCTAGATCTACAACTATAACATTTAGGGGATGATATCTAAGAGTCATAACAGTTCTAGGAGAATAAGTTATAGATATTTCATTATCCTCTTAAGGTTTGGTTTCTAGGATTTCATCCAAACTTGAGTATTTCTCTGAAAATTTTACAATCCTATCCTAAAGTCTAGTTTTAATATTTAGATTAGAAATATCATCATCATGGTTGTATAAAAATGTATTATAGTCATGTCGATCTATATCATATAATTTTACATGTAAAAAATCATCTAGAATATTAGTACTATTATTAAATACACATTATGACTCTCTAGTCTTATAATATCAATTCAAAACACCTTCATCACTCTTGGATAAAAAAGTATTCATACCATCCTTTTATTATGAATATAGTCTTTGAAACCAAAAGCACTAAGGGTAATTATAATTTGGTTTTCTTATATTCCATAAATCATATAGGGTTTATTAAAGAGTGGTATCATTAGAACTCAATTGAATATGTAGAAGGTTGTACTCACAACTCATGCATAAAAATAAATAGGTAAATCAATCTAATTAATTATGATATAATAAATTTATTGAATTGTATTGTTTCCCCTTTCTATTATACCATTCCTTGGTGGGGTTCTAATATCATAAAATTTATGGTCATAGTCATGTTTTGAGAATAATGATTCAACATATCTATTTTCAAACTCACAACGAAGATCACATCCTACGGTATTAATTATATTTTTCATATGATTTTCTACAAATTTTTTTAAATATAAAAATATCTACATGTTTCAATTTTGGGTGTTAGGAATAATAACCAAGTGTATCTAGAAAATTCACCTGATAGAACAAAAAAATAGTGATTCCCATTTAGGATAGAAACACTATAGGGTCCCAAAAATCTATGTGAACCAACTCTTTGGGTAGCGAATATGAAATTTTTTTCCTTGATTTGAAAGTGTCTTTTTTTGTTTCCCATTCTAACATGGGTTATAGGCTTTTATAGTATGGAAATCTAGTTTAGTATGTTATTTAACTAACTGATTACTTGTTATAGTTTTATGTCTGTGAATGTTATAATGGCTTATTCTTTTATGAAAAATCCATGAATAATTTTTAATGGAACTTAGATAGGAATTTTTTTGAGAAAATAAGGAATATAAATTAGTTGCATATAAATTTTCATCAATAAAAGAAGTGACAACTAAAACATTTTTAGAATTAAAAAATTGATGTAATTATTCTCAAAATTAACATGCGAAACTTCATTACATAACATTGAGATGATAAGTATATTATAATTTAATCAATCTATAAACAAATATTTTGAAATTAAAATATTATTGGAGTAACTGATTTGACCAAGTAAAATTGTTTTTTCTTAAAAATTGTTATTGAAGGCTACATTTCAAACATAAACCTTGAATAAGTTATTAAAAAATGAGTAGTCCCTAGTCATGTGTCTATAATAGCCACTATCTAGATGCCATAAGTGCATACTGGATATTTTTATGTAGCATTCCTAAAAAATATATTTAAACTCAGAATGAATTTGGTTCCCATAATTTTACGGGTCTATAGAAGTTAGTAATAAGGTAATTTGTAGTCCATAACTATTTAAGAGGTTTATTATAAAATGATATGAGACATTTTGAAATAAAAAACCTATTTAGGTCCATAAGAATCGTAAGTAGTCACAAAAAATATAGAACATAAACATGAAATAAATTTATTCTTGTAGAACATTATCTTTCAAGGTCGGTATACAATTATTGTGGTATACATATGTGTTGATCTATTTCTAAGAATCTTGTTTAAAGTATTTCTTCCAATTTTTGATTTCTCTAAATCCTTTTTTAATTTTTCATTATGGCTTTTTATCTCATTATTTTCTTTTATAAGGTGATTATTTTTGTCCTTTTTTAATCATAGATTTTTTATAATGTGATTATACAAGGGATTATTCTTATTTATTCTTTTATATTTATCATTATGTTTATTGAAGGTTTCATCCAACATTTTAAAATATTCATACATTTTATTACTGGACATATTTTCAACTGTATTTTCATTTAAAAAAAGGATGGAGTTTGGAATAAGAGAATCATAAGATATAATAGATACCTCATATGTGATTTGCACAAAACAAATAGTGGCTTTATAATTATTTTCCGCAATCTAATATAGTCTTAATCACATTAACTATCTCATGAATCACTCCCTGTTTCATTTATAGATTTCTTATAACTCTTTTCTCTATCCTCATAATTTTTCATGAAATTTAACTTAAATCATTCTGGATTTATATGACCTTTTCTCTTGCATTCATATTAAACTATTTAAATTTTAGAAAAATTATTATTGTTCATAATTTTCTCTAATTACCTATTTTTTCATACATACGATTTTAGATTGTTTTCATCAATAATTTAATTGTTTTTAAAAATTTCTTGAGTAATCAAGCTAAGTGATCAATTTCATTATAATTTTTATAATATGATTCCCTATCACATGATCATTATTATTTAATCTTCTCATTTTTTACATTGATTCAGATGTCTTGAATGCTATGGAAATTCGATCTGGTTCTTCTTCTTCTAATTTTTTCTCTTTAAATTTATCTTTAACCATGATGATATATCCTTTTATCTATTTTATAATAAACCTACATATATCGCTTGATTATCAAATTGAAACTGAAGTTCCTTTCCATTTATTTGGTAAACATATTAGTAGGCACATCAGTTAACCATTATCAGTAATTGTTTTCCTAAGTGAATGCATAGTGTTCACTATCTCATTATTCATGAGATATATATTAGAAATAAATTAATTAGGTTTCATATTAGGTTTATCATAATTAATTTTATAAGTATTCAAATTCATTTCATTAACATTTGATGTTCCTTCATGAGTAACAACAAAGTTATCCCAAATCTAAAATTCAATGGTACAAGAAGATATTATATTAAACTATTCATATAATAAAACATAATATAAACAATTCATATATATAGAGTTATTGTTATAATATGTTTTATTAGGATCAATCCATCTATATCTATCTATTTTGGGAAGTTTATATTTATCATCAATAATGACCAAATTTATAAACCCATTCTTTAAATAGGAAATATCATTTTAATCCTCCATTGACCATAATTTATACAATTTATATGATGAGGCCAATTAATGTAAGTTCTAAAATTTTCCATTATTATCATAAATAATATAAATATAAAATTATCAAAAATTTATGATATTTGAATTGCAACTAAATCATAGTAGAATATATTTTAAAAAAACATTTGATAAAAAAAAATTGGTTAGAGAGAGTAACTCGGGAGGGGGGGATAAATTGAGTTCCTAATAAAAATTAATATTTATATATAATTTAAAACACAAATCAAAAAATTTAATAAAAAATATAGTTTATAAAAATATTTGAAATATATAATTTCATTTTTCAAATAAAATATGAAAGTGAGATCAAGGCTCTGTGAATATAATCATTGAAATCACTTTATCTTTTGGGACCAAATTACATCATTAAAAACTCTATATAGAAAAAAAAACTTAGGTTAACTGTCATTATAATGTTTTGATAGAGGTTATAAAACAAATTTAGTTTGTAACATAAAAATATATAAAAATAATAAAAGAAACATAAAATAATTAAAATAAGAGGTTTGGTCTCATACTAAGACTTAATCCCCTCCACATGGAAATCACCCATTTCCAAATAGTTATAAAACAATAAATATGATCTACAACCTGGATCTTGTTTTATAAACAATATTATACAGGTATATCTAGGTACAAATATTTTTCTATAGTTTTACATGGGATAAAAATAAGTATAGGTCACAGATTAATACATCCATTGTTGTCGTGGGTTTTAAAATGAAACATCTGAGAGTGTGTTGAGCACAATCATGTTATGTACCGGAGACACTATTTTATAGATTAATAGATTAAAAAAATATAGAACAGATATAAGGTATATAAAGTAACAAAAAATTATTTCATATGGGAAACCTTTATTTTGCTTGATCTGAATATATTCAAATGTTCAGAGCTCACAAATAAATCTTTTAAGGATCTCTAATATGTACTTAAAATGTACAAAAAAAATAGAGTGTCATAAAGGTCTGAGAAATAATTCATTTTACAATATTTAGATGTTTATAATCCTAACACACATGATTTTATAAGATATTTTTCTTGATTCATCACATGAAGGTCATTATTCTATATACTTGTATGAATACTATTATCTACACACACATGATAGATTTTTTATGATTTTACATTTTTATATGTCCAATTATCCATTGTCTAATAATAATAAAATAATCTGAATTCTCATACTAAACAAAAAAACAAGAGATTATGGATGTTTCTTCAATCAATCCATGGGGTAGTTTAGGAAAAAGGAATATAAAATCCATGCGTGGATGAATAAATTTAATTACTTAAAATAAATGTTGGAAGAATTAAATTTTAATAAGTGTCTAGATAATAATGGGATCATTATGGTGATAAATATTTTAATCGTAGATCTGTTCTAGCAGTAGATACTCATTTAAGATTGATGATTTTTGGTGGTACCTCGTCAATGTGGTAGCATTAGAGAATGGTAGCATAGAATGCTGGTTGCATAACCCATCTGTAAATCAGTTCTGACTGTAGGTGTGTGAATGGTAGATTCTATTGGTGGTTGATCTATTTGATGATATATCACTTCATTGATAGATTTTTCAGCATTATATCTATTAGCAGTAAATATTTTAGTGATAGATACACTCTATCAGTAATTTGTTTGATCTAAACTTTGATTCATCGATCTAGTGGAAGATCAAAAATTTACCAATTTTTTTTCAAAAACTTACTTATAAAATAATTTACTATCATAAAACAATGAGCTTATTAGAAATGTAACAACCATGATTTTTTATCATCAAAATAAAAGGTTTCTAACAGTATGTAAAGAGATGTAAAATATTGTATATTTACTGGTTTGGAAATTCATAGGAAAATTAAATATTTTTCCCAAAGTAAGCATTTGAGAATTAGGATTCAAATAAGAATTAAAATGGATATAATGTCTCTAGGAAATGTTTTTGGTAATGATTATATAATCAATAGATATTTCAGTTTCTCATGTGAATTTTGGTTCAAGGTTGGGGTGACCCACCTTACTAATTTTTATTGCTAATGATTCATCATATCGTGATAGGGGATGATAATATTGTGATGTTGTCTTATTAAGGGAATGAATTTTTGGTTGGTAGTTGGTTATACAATGAATAGTGGGTGTCATGATGTGGGGTATTTTTCCTGGGTTTTAGATAAGTACGGTACCCATACACATATGAATCATGCCATACTAAAGGGAACTACTCTATAATGGGTTCCAAGCATATGGAATCACATAGTGAAACAAAAGGGATATACAATGAAAAAAAATCCTAATCCAAATTTTAAAACAATTTTAGAAGAATTATTTATGGTTAGTCTCATCATTTATGGATCACTAAAAGCATATTTTTGGTAGATGATTCCTATGGTGGGGAGCACCATGACTCGAAATTGGACATTTTGAATAGATTATTATTATGGTGGTAAATATAATCATAGAGATGAATTGTTTAATGAAACTATAGTGTCCAGGATAGGCTAATTAATTTTGGGATTCATCATGGTTTTGTCGATAGTGATGGGTGGGTGGCTTGTTATCTAGTCAATTATGTTCCATGGTGTTTGGAGTTTTATAGTGGAAATGGCCTTCCGTGAAAGAACATGGTAGGATTCTAGTTAATAAATGTCCATGTTAGGTCAGGATAGAAGGATAAAGGACCATCATATATTCGTGAGGATGTGATCATGTATAGTGTTGAGTTTTTAATTTACCATGTCATTACAGGTTGAGAAATTTTGATAAAAATAATTTTTTGGTCCCAGAGTAGGGGATGTTTGAGTATTGGGATTTAGATCAATATTATATGCCTTTAAATGTATCTCATCTATGTTTTTTGACATGATTAGAAGCATATTATATGTTTCATTTGTTTGGAATAACTTCAGAATAAGGTTTGGATGACCCCCAATACAATATTTTTTTGTAGATGGATTGTCACATTAAGATAAGGGAAAGTTATATTGTGGTGATGGACGATTGAGGGTTTCATATATAGGTTGAATATAGGTCATTATTTTACAAATGGGGTCATGGTGTGGTGGATTTTGTGTGGGGTTTTTGTATTTAAATAACTCCTATATTTGGTCTATATATAGTGCTAGAGGGAATCATGTTGTGGTGATGATTATTATGCATGAGGTATAAGGAAAATTAAATACTTTCTTTGTGATTATATATAGGGAATAAATGTCATGTTAGGAAATAAAGGTCCACATAGTTATGTGGATTTATTTTTTAAAGATTAGGAGGTCACATCATTGAGTCTAGGGTCTCAATATTTTTTATTCATCATGGTGGAGGTGTGTCACTCCATGGACCAAGGGGTCATGACAAGGAGGATTCAACGAAGAGGGAATCAAGATGTGACTCCTAAGGGTCATGATGATACATATCCCTGATCATGTTTCTTAAAATTAGGTAAAACCCTCATTTTAAGTCTCCCTTATTCAATTTTATGTTAATCATATACCCATATAGGGCCATTTCGACAAGCTCTCACCCCCTCCATCTTCCATTTTACCCCCCTTGATGAGGGGTGATTATTAAATAGATCCATAGTCTATATAATTTTATTTATTACATAAAATTATTTTTTCCCTTTCCCCCCTTTTATACCCACCTAATTTATTATAATCATGTCCAAGTTTAGATGTAGATTCCATCAAAACATGGGGATATCAAGCCAAAATGTTGGGCCTTTTTTATCTTCCTAGATAGAGGTGATCCAATAAATATAAACAAAGAAGTTTTAGGTATTTTTTGTTGTTAAAATATGATTAGAGAGTTTTTAACCATTAAAAATCATTTAATTAAATCGGATAATTGAAAATAAATTATAATAATAAATATTTAGGATGTTATGACTTCTGATAGGGATCAGGTGCTGGTAAGAGTTTGGATGAGGAATTGATAGGCTAGGCCATGGATGTACATAACATTTTGAGGATAATAATTCAATGGATGAGGTTGGTGGCCCCTATGAAAAAAAACTATATTTATGATTATATATGAATGTTGATTCCATTATGTTTTTATATTCATTTGAGTGAAATGGATAGGGGATGTGATTCCCCTAGGTAAATAGATAATATGGATTTAAGCCTATTAATACAAAAGAACGTGAAAATTATCACTTTGGTTACAATAGAATCATCAATGGCTATGTCTAAAAGGGGAGAGATGATGCTGAGTTAGTTTGTTAAAGGATTGGGATATTTCCCTAGGCTTGGGATGAGATAAGAATAGACTAGGTTTTCTTCGTAGCACTATTTTTGGTAGGAATGAGTTTTACAGGCCTATTAATGATGGGTGAGGAATTTATTTGTCTCATGCATGATAGAGAACACTATCTTGATGGTGGATTAGAGGATTAGTCTTCACCTTGATAAGGATAAGTCCTCCAATAATTATAGTCGTTAGATGAATAAGGATTTCTCTCGATGATGGGATATGATATATCATAAAGGAGATATGAGTAGGGACTCAGACATCGGTAATATATGTTTTTTTAAGACAAAAAATTTGGATAACCAAGTGTCTTAGTATGAGTTATATCACAACAGAACATAGAAATTAGGACTAAGGCATGATGTGGAATTAGAAGAGGATCACGAATGGCCTATCAAGGTAAGGGTTATGTAGATCCTATAGGATATCAAGGCTTACCCTGTTTTGATGAGGGCATAATTGTATGAATGTGTAGATACAAGGTTGGTTTTAGAGAATAATTAGATTCCCTTATGGGTGAGTTGGGAATGATGGTGTTTTTGGCATGTTTTACTTATATGGACCAGACGGTCTTAATTATATTAGAATAGGGTGATAAATAAATGATGAATTTTGGTGTCTGTAGTCAAAATTGATGGAATATTAGGATTCCTAATGATGTAGTCCTAGTGGAATTTTAACCACGGGACCTATCTAAGTTGGATGATTTGTCTTGGGTGAGAATTTTACAATCAATAATTCCTCTATAGATCATTGATACGTGGGTTTATACATGGGACTTACTTGAGATTGATAGTTTTCTACATGTTAGAGTTTAGATATATAGATTCCCTCCTCCGATTACTAATATGTTTATTTATCTGTGGGACCTACCGATTGGCAGTGTGGTTCAACATATGTGAAAGGTTGTATATTTTTATTATATCCATAAATACTATATTGAAAATTATTAGTCCTGATACATATCCATGGTAACTACCTAGTGGAGGTGTGGTTCAACTTGTGTCGAAGGATGGCTGTTGGTATTCCCTAATAAGATTACTTTTTGTATGTGTTTTCATGAAATACATAACCCTGGGACCTTACCTAAGTGGTTGGTTTATCTTGTGTAATTAAGGTATATAAATAAGAATTCTCATTTTTTTGAGACTAGATATTCTATGCCTTCCCCTGATGGTTATCAGATATTCTAATCTATGGGACTTTCAAGCCTTTAACATGGTGGAATTTTTATTATTATAGTATTTATTGAGCTTGGTGAGATTCCCTACCCTATATATTTGGGTGTGGGTTAAGTCTTGGAAAAAAAATTCCATGAATCTTTGGTTATGTGTTGTGTTTAATGAGACATCCTACATTGCATTTTTATGTATGGTTTCAGAGATGGTATGGAACCCTACCTTGAGTCTTTGGGTATGGAGTAGGACTTGTGTCACAAGGTGAATATTACTATGGGGGTGGTAGAAAAGGTATGATTGGGTGTTGTAGTCTCCTGGTTAGCACAAAATAACCTGAAATGTATTTTTATAGTTTTTAGTTTAATTTACACATGTTTTTTTTAAAGTAAAGTTGGAAATTCTCAAATAAATAAGGCAAATTACAAGATTCTGAAGGAGGAAATTTTACATTTGTCTCTATTAAGTAAACCGAGGAAATCCTCAACAAGTGTGGTCAAATGAACTCCAGAGGCTTCAGAAATACCATTATTTTCAAGTCTGTCAGCAAGAGAGTTGGCTTCATGGTAGACATGTGTGATTATAAAGATCTTGGAGGCAAGAATGTCAAAAAAATTGATCCATTTCAAGGTATGTTTCTAGGAAAGGTTGATCTGATTGTTTCTAACAGCTTGCCCAATAGTAGAGGAATCACATTCGAACCAGAGATTATTCCAATTTCTTTGGTGAGCCGTTTCTAGTGAATTTATAAGAGCCATCATCTCAGCTTCAAGGGTAGTGAAATGACCACAAGAGCCATAAGAACCTTCAAGAAAGTCACTATTGTGGTCTCAAAAAACAAATCCATAACCAGCTGGTCCAGGATTACCCTTTGAGGCACCATCAATATTTCATTTGATCCAAACTTTCGAGGGAGGGATCCAGAAAATTTCTATAGTTCCCATAGGTTTGGGAAAATTACCCGACAGATGAAGCTTTCTCAAGACTTCAAAGTCCTTGATGGAATTGTGACATTGTCCAGTGTGAAACTGATTTGCATTTTGTGTCATTGCAAGAATGCTGTAAATTTAAACATTGTGATGGAAAGCGGACCTGCCATGTCTAGAATTGTTCCTGCCTCTCCAAAGAATGTGGAAAGTTTCAGCACGTGCAATAAGGAAGCGGATGTGGATCTTCTTGGAGAGATATTCTGTAGCAATAAAGTGCATAAAATCTGCTATGTTATCAGCATGAAGTATTGAGATGTCGAAGAGGTCAAAGATAAATAAGCACATTGATGCAACAGTTTTACAAGAGAGGGATAAATGATCCAGGTCATCTCTATGTTGGTGTCACAAGTCGCATCTTACGAAAAGGGAGATACTAACTTTTTGAAGATTTCTGTCCACTGGAAGTTTTTTCATTTGAATTCTCGAGAGAAGGGTAAACCGAGAGGGTTGTATCCATCTTCTGAAATTCTGGACAACATTAGAGTGAGTGCCCTATATAGAATGATAGTAGAAAATTTTTGAGTCAAGAATTCCATTTGAAGTTGGTTCCCATACCATGATATAATCAAAATTTATAAAATCATACGAGTTAACATTTCCTAGAATATTAGTGGGTAGACTATTTCTCAGCTCAAGTTGATCACAAATAGAGGCATCAAGATCAACATCCAAAGAATCAGCATTTATACCCTCAATTAAAGGTGTCCCTTTCTAGTTATCTCTCCATAATTTCATCTTAGAGGAGGAATTCCCCAACCAATGAGAAGGATTATTGATATTTTGATAAATCTTTTTCAAACCAGGCCATACAGAAGAGTGCATGTATGATTTCCAGCAATCAGTCTAGTAAATATTCTTGTTCTAAGAAAGTCAATAGGATCCAATTTTCCATTAATAAGTCTCCAAATAAATTGATCTTGAAGGGAATTATTGAAGAGCTCGAAATTATTAATCCCAAGTCCCCCCATAGTGATAGGTAAACTACATTTGGTCCATAGAGCAGTGATAATTTTCTATTCCAGAATACTGCCACTCCAAACAAAATTCCTCATAAGGGAGTTAAAAATATTAAATATAGAAGCAGGCTATGAGTACACCATAAAAGAATAAACATGTTTGGAAATGATCACATGTTTAACTAACAAGATTCTTCCATCCATAGAGAGAGCTTTTCCTTTCAAATTGGATAGAGTTATTCTAACGTGACAAACAACTTCAGTAAAATAGGTGGATCTCGGTCAACCTAAAAACATTGGGACTCCAAGATATGTGAAAGGGAAGGAAGCCTTCTCTGATACCAAGGCTCTGAATATTACAATGCCTCCTAGAATCTGAAATGTTTTTCCCAAAGAAAATGAAGGATTTATTCTAGCTAATCTCTTGTCCTGAGACAAGCTCCTAGTGATGGAAGATGGATTTGAGATTCTGAATGTTTATTTTTCCCCCTTGAGTAAAAATAATAATGTCATCAGGAAATAGAATATTTGAGGGGGCATAGTTACCTCTATTAGCTTGAAGAACTTTCAGATTTCCCCTATCGACATTGTAAGTAATTAGTCAGCTGAGGTAATCCTGTGCAATGGAAAAGATAATGGTAGACAAGGGATCTCCTTGCCTTACCCCTCTAGAGCACTTAAAAAATCCTTCAGGTGATCCATTGATAAGAATGGAAATATAGGCTGAGCTAATTAAGGTGTAAGACCACTGAATAAAAGTCGGATGAAAACCAAACTTGTGCATAATGTTACCAATGAAGACCCATCCAATAGTGTCAAAAGCCTTTCTGATGTACAATTTAAGGGCAATACTCCCTCTAATTGTGGGTTTTGGAAGAAGATTCACACATTCAGATGAATTGAAAAGATAGTCTTGTATTTTTCTCCCTTTAACATAACCAAACTGATTCAAGGAAATTATTTTATCAGAGATACATGCAAGGGTGTTTGTGAAGATCTTCGTGAGAATTTTCTGAATATTATTGATTAGGTAAACTGGTCTGGATTGATTAATATGACTAGCATTTTCATCCTTTGGAATTAGGGCAATGAATTGTGCATTTATTCCATGAAATTATGATCCATTAGTAAATAAATACATGACCAGCCTCCAAACACCAACCTGTATAATATCCCTGTAGCATTGGAAGAAGTGATTTGTGAATCCATGAGGCCCTGGAGAGATATCTTTTTTAAGCCCAAAAATATCATTCTATATTTCAATATCAGAGGGTACTCTGATTAGCATTGAGTTTTCATAATCACTAACAAGGGAAGGTATAATTCCATCCAGGAGTTCCCCATTTCGTTTAGGACCATTGAAGAGGTTCAGATAGAAAAATACAATGTGATTCGATAAACTCTGATGATCATCAAGAATAACATCTCCGTCTTTGAGAAGAGAGAGTGGCCTGCAAGCTTTTTTACTCCTTTGTAAGGCATTAAAAAACTTAGTATTTCGATCCCCATCTGTAATCCAGTTAACTATATACACCACTTTTTGTATATTATCCCTAAGAGTGAGCATATTTTTTAGGTCCAAGGGGAGCTTAGCTTCCTGTCCACCAAGGCATGAGAAATCAGAGTCAGTCATTGATTGCTGATTTCCATGTAAGGAATTATCAAGAGAATCAATTTCTTGGTCCAGAAGGTTGAATCAATATTTTCTCCAAAGTTTCATTTTTATCTTGAGACATCAAAGATTACAAACACAAGATGAAGGATTATTATTTTCTTCCATACTCCAAGTGTCTCTTACCGGTGTGGAAAATTCAGAGAGAGTAGTCCAATCATTGTTAAACCTGAAGGGAAGAGGGCATCTCTCACATTTTACAGTAAAATTAGACATGATTGGATGATGATCATAATTATGTTAGGTAACAGTCACACAAGAAATTTTCCTCCAGTTTTGCAGCACTTTATCACTGACAAAGTCACGATCAATTCTACTAGCCCTCATCCCATTTAGATGTTTCCTATACCCGGTGTATTTGGATCCAAGCATATTAACCTCTGTCAGGTTTGATTTTTCAACACATAGCCGAATGTCATCCATAGCAGAGATGATAGGAGACTGTCACAGCTTTTCATCAGCCGGAAGAATAGCATTAAAGTCCCTATGATCAGCCAAGAGTCACCAATGATGTCTGATAGATTATAAATATGTTTCCATAAGTCTCTTCTGACCATATAGTTATTGGAAGCATAAACAGTTGAGTATAATAAATCTTGAGACTGGAAAGTAAATTTGAAGGTAGTAATCTGTACATGGACAGATACAAGAGTGAGATTGGAAACTCTTCTATGCACTAGGATCTAGAGCCGATCATGATGTTCATCGTGTATAGAATGGAATAGATTATAACCAAATTTATCTAGAAGAGAAAAAACACTTTTACCCTTTGTCTTTGGTTCATCTAGTCCAATGACTTCAGGTTTTTGTTTAGCCATAAGAATCTGAAGGGAACTCAAAGTGCTAGAGTTGGCTATGCCCTGGCAGTTCTAGAAAAGAGTCCTCATTATAGATTTTTATTGGGGTTAAACCCCTTTTTCTGCAGGCTGTCACCAACCTTGATCCTAAGGGATCTTCTTGGTTCGATGCTTTCAGAGGTACTTGTTGAAGCAGAATTTTCCGGCGTGATTTCATCATGAATAATAACAACATTGAGAGGGTCTCCTCTGGGTTTTGCAGCCATGTGCATATCTGAGTGGATCTGAGAGTCATCCTGCTCAGAATTCTTCTTGGAATGAAATGATATATCCTCAACCTACTTTTGGTTCTGCTTACACAGGAGTGAAATGTATTTCTTTCTTAGAGCATATTCATTTGGAGAAGTTTCCCTGGCAATTTGATCAGGTTCGATTTCAATTAGGGAAGTGTCAAGAATTTGATCAAAGGATAAAGAAATATTCTCTAGCTCAGATTGACAAAATTATAACACTTCAAGGAGTCTTAAATTGATCAGATCAAGAGTCATTTCCTCAAATTTTAGGTTAACAACAGTGTTAAACATATCATTCGGGAATTCAAGCTGTTCTTCCTGGACATTGCTATCCACATCCTATAACTGGGTAGAGTCTCCAGCATCCAATTTATTTTCCAGTGGAATAGGACAATTTTCCTCTTCATACATGTCCGCCCAGGCCTTTTTGGGTCCTGCATTATTGGTAAATACCTAATTGACAATATTAGAGTCCTTTTTAACATATTATTTGGTAAGAGCAGGTTTCTTTCTAGGAGCATCCTTCCAGAAATTCTTGCTTGAAGCTGCCTTTGTGGGTCTTTGAACATTACGACATTGATCAATGAAATGTCCTACCTTCCTACAATGTTCACAAAACATAGGTAGATTCTCAAATTCAAGGAAGATGTCAATGAAATGATCATTAACATCCAATAGAACACGTTCAGAAGGCAAAGACTCAATATCAATTTCAATCAGCACTCTGGAAAAGAATCTGAGATCTTCATTGACAGTCCTATGATCAATTTTAAAAGGGGTTCCTATTATTAAATCAATATCATTCAGGATTTTTGGATGCCATTAAATCAATGGACGTCCATGGATTTTTGTCCAAACCTGAGCAATTGTCTCCTTGTGTGTGAACGGGTTAAAGTGTGGATCCCATTCAGAGTGACGAAAGATGCTTGACCTCAAATTTAGAGATCCAATTCACCAGACTTGATTCAGATCATCCTGTTTCTGTAGAATAATATGGAAAAAACCTCTTCCAATTTGAATTAATCGCCTGTAAGATAAATTCCAACAAGTCAAGATTCTCTACATAAGATCACTGTAAGACCAAGGCTTTGTTCCCTTCTCATGAGAAATGAGTTCAAGATCAGAAAATTTCCATACCTCCAATCTCTGCTTGAAAGCATCAGGGTCTAAAGTAATCATGATTTCCCCCTCTCCAGTCCTCTTAACCATTGGCGGCCAGATCTGGATATTATCAATATGAGAAGACCCCACAAGTGCCTCAGCAAAAGAAATTCCCTTATTTTCATGACCTTTCATACCCGAGGAATTCACACTCATTTTCTATGGAGGAATAGGTAACTCCCAGTCAGGGTTAAATGATTCCATTGCACCGGATCGAAACTAGATCTCAATTTAATGTCCATCCAAGAATGCTGCTTTGGAATCGAACTTCCCGTGTGCTCCTATCTTCACTATAATGAGAATTATTTATACCATGGATGACTAAAATCCAATTTTACACATGTATACACTCATATATAACATAATTTATAAGGGATACATGGAAATACCCTACTGATTTTTCATCTCATACCCTAAACAATAATCTCAATTCACATAATTTCTATATGTTTTAATTTAATGTAAGAGCATAGAGTTTGAAATAGATTAGGCTAGAGGATCTCAATGGGTATCAGAGAATGGATTTATTTGACCTTTAGGGATGGTGGTTTATCCTCTATATTTTATTACTATTTATATTTTATATGTGATTAGAATATTTTGAAATCAATTGGAATATACATTTATATAATAGTACTTTATTTTTTCTTATATGTTGTGGTGTATATTTATAAATACAATGATTATTATTGTGGTTGATGTTTGGTTATTTTAATTTACTATCGATGGTTGAGATATCAATGTAAAAGACTCCCAGATATATGATTCAGTCCCATTATTCAAATCAGAAGCCTCTATCAAATGTTGAGGTGCACATGAGATTATGTGGAACAAAATTTAAGATACCTATGTGTGGCCTCTAGCCAGGGTGTCATAATATTTGAGAATAGGTATGTTGGGCGGGTAAATGGATTTGATTTAGATTGTTTTTATAATGAGTATGTCATTTTATTTTTTTACCTTAGGGATGATTTATTTTATATTCTCTATTATCTACATGAACACCATTTGAGTAGGATTTTGTGACATTAAACATCGATGTTTTATTGTATTTTGGGAGAAACTCAACATCCTCATTGTATTAGATTTTCTTCTATTATCCTATTATGTTATTTATATATGATATAGTATTCTTAGTGATGTTTTATTCCCTCTAAGATAGATTTAGAGGGAATTGGGTTGTTGGGGCCCTTGTTTTTTTGAAGATTAGTTATATATATATGGAATTGTTTTAAATTTTGAGAGTTTTATTATAGTGTTATGGGATATGTTGAATTTAAATTTTTGGTTTAGATATATTATCTATATATTTATTTCTATTTTTGGATTCTTTAGAATTCTTTATCCACATTAACATAAAATATTTTTGGTAGGAAGCTACTGAGGTTGGTGGCATACTAACATGATAGTTTTATAATCTCTATATTTTTTAAATAATGATATGGGTTTTGTTTAGAAATATTATCTCAAATCATTTAGTGGTTAAAAAATTCAAAGGGTTTTGACGTATATTTAAATTTTTATTATGTTTTTGAGGACATACACTTTGAGTTTTTTTATTTCCAAGTTCATTTTATCTTGTTATTCGTTTGATAAATAATGAATATTATTAGATAGATATATATTTATATATTTTTGTTGTTATTTGATGTTTTAAGGATTGGTGTGAATGTAGGTTTTTAATTAAACAAAATAATTTCTACCATAACCTGATAATTATACGCTTAGTACTAGTCATCACCACAAGAACTATAAAAGATATGCTTTGGGGGTCACTCTTGATTTCTCTACTGACTCTGTAAGAGTTCTAATGGGGTTAGGAAATCAGATAATGGTTTCTTATCATGGTATAAGAAATATTTTAGATTATAAAATTATGATAATTTCATTGGATTGGTAAATCAATGTTATATATGATCTTAGGATTGGATAAATATTGATGAACATAGTAAATGATATGAAATGTTATATATTTCTATAAGGGATGCTTGATTGTCTACTAATTATAATAAAGTAATGGTAAACCATTTATGGGGTGGAATGTTATAGTGAACATTCACTATGTACTACTAATTCTGGATGATTCTGTAAATTTATTGATTTTAATTGATATTGAGAGTAGATTTAATAATGAATATAAAACATTTATATATAATTGGGATCATGACTTATTCTTGATTTTAAATATAACATTTTTATTATTGACTTATCTAGTTTATTTTTAAGAATGTAAACGAGTGTTATAGTCTTAAAACTATTTGGTGGAATTATCACAACTTCCTTGAATGTGAATAGGGTTGTGAATAAATTTCATATGAGTTTCCTATGTCTATATCCACAATAATTATATGTTATTTTAAAAAATCAACTCTATTGGTGTTAGGATTAAATGAGAAGTGTTAATATGTTGGTTGTTAAGAATGAAACCTTGTAACAAGTAACAAAAAAATAGACAATATTAAATATGAAAATGAGACAATAACATGAACAATGTATAAAAGTTTTATAAAATTGAATGTGCAAAAATGGGGAAGTTATGGTTTGATTTGTTGCTTCATATTAATATAAATTAATTGGTCATTTAATCACTATACCAATCACTATCTATTTTGAAGTTCTCTCTCAAGTCACTCTTTATCTACTTATTGTAATCACAAGTACCAATAAGGTATTTTGTACTAACAGTACTAAGGGTATTATATTAATGTATCCTATGATTAGTGGGTTACTTTTCCTCATAAGTCACTCTTGTGATTCAAAGGACTATATCCCTACTTCAAGTGTATGATATTATATTTTAAATCTCGTTTCTTCATAATTTTTTATATGTTCATCAACTTTTTGATCACTATAGTAAGTAAATATGTAAAAAAATAAGATATCATGAATCCAATTAATTTGATATTTAAGAAAAATATTATCACAATGGACACATCATGTTTATGTTTGAGTGAGGATATATCCTGATTAGTATCTTCAAATAGAATAAATTTTTTGATGCATTCTCAAGGAGTGAAGTGGACCATGTTGTCTTAGATGTATCCTCAACATGTTTTACTGGTCATTTTACTTAGGTGACAAAGTCTTGTTCGACCTAACTTTTTAATTTCTAGATGTAGTGTATCAAAACATAGAGAGAATTACCTAGACTTTATATCATGTACATTCCCATCATCATACATTGCATCTCTAATTTATTCTATGTTGTCTTATATGATACATAATTAGTGGTGAATATACCTCTCACAATTCCCTCTCCTTGTATTAGAGATGGAATAGTCTTGGTAATTTAACACAGTGTCCATTGATGAGGGGAAATGTCATCACAGTGGTGATTTCAAGATACCATTGGGGAACTACTGTATTCCCAATCTCTAACATAGGGTTCCATTGGCCCTAAAATAGTTTCAATATGCCTTTTTTGATATGATGTTTTCATATATGGTTGCTCACAATTTCATTAAAAGATACATTTTCATATTGATATAATATCAAGTGAAGATTTGATCCTTCTAGGGTTGTGAGATATTGCATTAAGGTTACTTTCAACAGATATGTTGTTCCCTAATTCATCCATTACCCCAAATTGCAACTCTATAATTTTATATATCATATTTTGATAATTCTTCCCCAAAATATTCCCTTTAATGAAAATATGTCCTAAAATCATTATATCATCTCAAATAAATCATGATTCAAATAATAACTTGAATGAATGAAAATATATTTATCGATGTCAAAAATATATATCATATTTCCAAAACAATCAAAATTATACCAAAACCATTTAATCACTTAAAATAATAGAAATTTTTTAAATAGATCGGAAAAAAACTAAAAAAATTATATATGTGTGAAATGAAAAATACTTCACACTTTGTTAACTAGATTTCCATCAGTAATTTATCTTAGAATGTTCCAAAAGATTAAAAATCATATCAAGTTTTATTCTTAAGACATTGAATATTAAATTAGGTGTATTTATTTGATTTATCATTTCCATTTAGAACAACTTCAATGATCCTTATCCTTCAAGTTCATCATCATAAATTTGGTTTCTCACATCCATGATAAAAATAAAATGACAACCAATTAAGTCCAATTACATATATTCATTTTCATTTAAGACTCCCTTCATTATCCATATATTTTGATAACCATATTATTATATTAGTTTTCTATATTAATCCATGCCTTGTACCTTGAACTTATTTATTCATTTGTATATTTTGGTAATAAAACAACCATGGCAGAAAAAATCCCCTAAGGTAATTTTTATAATCGAGGATTTAAAATATGATAAGGGAAGTCATGCCTAATAATTTCATTTCACCCTAATTATTATATTTTATTATAAAAAACACAATATATTCCTAATTATCTAACACTTTTGATTTGGTATCCCAATTATCCATTTTAATCAGGTTTCAAATGACTTGAGATTTTATTTTCACATAATTATATGAGCTGTGAACTCCATATATAATATAATTCACCCATGTTCAGGTTTAAATTCGGAAATTTTCATGTCAAATCCTGATTCAATTTAATTTTTTTCCTTTAAAATTTTACTACACTAGATTAAAATATAGATTCTCAATGTTTTCAAAGTGACTAGTCTCTTAGGGAACTGATGGGAGTCATATTTATATCATATCTAAACCATATGAATATATCAAACCCCCTACACTTAATTTTTTTTCTCAAACATCAATATATTGAGATGTAAGAGATTTTAAATATGTTATTACATTAAGATAAAATTAGAGAGTTATGGTAAGTAAAATACACCACACTAGTTGATTCTATCTGTGTGGGTATATGTTTCTACCTATACTCTTCCATCTTTATTATTTGTTCCGTCAAATGAAAAGAAAGAAACAATCTCAATGGGTGAACTTTTACTTATTAAAATACTATATAATAAATATGATATGATTGGGTTATCTCCCAAGAGAACTTGGTTTATAGTAATCAAACTAACTCTTTAGCATTTAGTTTTTCAATATAAAAAGTGGTGGATTTATTCACATCCTCCCCTTAAAATTACAGATTTAGACTATGAAAATTCTATATGAATGAATCTATACCATCTAAATATAACCTCAAAACTCAATTTTAATTTATTTCAAAAAAATTTAATTTTTTATATCATCTAGGATTTATCTTCTCAATAAATAGCTCCATTAATAATGTAAATAGAATAAAAAAATTTCCCTCATTCATTTGTATTCTCTGAACAAAACTCTCATGAAACAATTTTACATTTTATTTCACAATCCTGGCATTCTCATTGGACTATCTTATAATTTATTGTTGATCATTCATATTAGAAGAAACCAATGTTAAGAACTCCTATATTCCATGTTTATATCCCCATCCTCCCAAAAATCATTTTGTTTAATATCTTTTGGAAAATGGAAGAATTTCCTTAATACTAACCTATATGGTGACATTCCAATAAGTGTCTTATATGCAATTATATATACCCAAAGCATTTATTCCAAATTATAAGTCTAACCCTTCGATAATCCTATAATTTTGTTTTCCAAAATGCACATCAAATCCTTATTTTCCATATTATCTTTTTCCCTAGCTTATGGGTGATACATTATTCCAGTATTATGTATATAGACATACTTATCCATAATAATCTTGAATCAATAAATATGAATTTGTACGCCATTATCAATGATGAAATCCCTATGTAATATATATATATATATATATATATATATATATATATATATATATAATATTATCCTACTTTTAAATTTCACCATAGGCGATCCCACATTTCATCAAATGGTAATTTATTAAACCCATTTCAACACATAGTCTACTAACAATAGTATATACTCCATTATATTATATTTCATAAATGGTATTAAGAATTCTAAATCCCAAACATAATATATTTCCACCTAAAAAATGCATGGTTTTGTTATCACCTTCCTTCTTCCAACATTTTCAATTTTTTGATTACTATCTCAATTTCAAAAAACCCCATTACAACTCCAAACATCATGGGATTCAAGAATCCAATTTATAGGACCTTGAAAAGTATCCTAAATTTTCTATAGTGACCCCACATGTTAATTCATATAAATAGTAGAGAAGTGACAAAACTTCCTTTTCTAGAACACACCATCTAAGAATCCCATCATCACCTATTTTATATCTAAATTGATATTCCCATAGGTAGTACTTTACAGAAGCCTCAAAAATAATATTATCAATCTGTGGAATCCTATATGGCGTTGAAAAGTATCTAAATAGTTAAAAACATTGAAAACTAGGATAGTACCATGGTTGTTAATAAATTTGGTTTCTCATTTATAAAAAATCCCTTGATGGGATGGGTAAGATATTTCATTAAAGACTTAAGTAAAGATAATAAACCACAACTTGATTTTAAACCCCATTTTTGATGTTAATATCATCATTAAGTCTTATAAGGGAAACAACCATCATATCAATACTTTCTAAAATGATTTCTCTTAAAATAGGTACTTCAAAGCTGAATGGTTTTTAAAAATAGTCACCTAGATTCTGAGAAGATATAGAATGCGTTTTTCAATATCATAGAGAAGTTATAACATTTATATCTTAGTGGTTTTATAATTGAGTTGTGATCAATTAAAAATCTTTATTTCATAATATATGACATGTTTCTTCTATTCTTTTTCCTGACCAAGAATAACCTTTAACGAAAAGTCACAAGCATCACACATAAAATCAAAACAAATATTACAATCTAATGATATGATGAAAAATGATGAGATAAACTCCTTTTTTAATCTATTGAAGTATTATAATTTATTCTTCCCAAAAATGAATTTAGACTCTTTTTCTAGAAGTGATCACCATAGTTTGGATATCATTGAGAAGTAACATGTGATTATTTTATAAAACCCAAAATTCATAATGATGATCCTAACTTCATTAATTAATGTTAGTGGATATGGTGATGAAATTAATTTTATTTTTTCCTTATCTACATATATTCCACCCCTAACCATTCCATAGCTAAGAAAACACCTTTTCTAACCATGAACTAGAATTTCTCTCAATTGATTACCAAATTTTTATCTTCACATTTAGATATTGATTTTGATATATTTTCGGATAAATCATCAAATGTCATTTCCAAATCTGAAAATTCCTCCCTAAAAAAAATAAGTAATCACATTAAAAATATCTAAGAAAATGACCATCATAAAATTTTTATTTTCTGGATCAATAAGTTATATTGGAATATGGATGTAACATGAACATCCATAAAATAATATAATGTGTTAATGTATTTATATCCATTAATGTATTTAAAAAATAAAATTTATATGGAAAAGGATATTCCTATGGACTTGTTCCAATTTAAATAGTATTTAGAGACTCTAAAACTAATCAGAATACTTGTCTAGATTTGAAAATTTCAATAATTTGGGATCAAAATCATAATATATTTCTTTGTAACCACATGTACAAGATTCACCCAAGCATTATCATAAATGGAATATATTTTCCCAACATCATGATATTTGACTATATCAACATTGAATACATTCAAAATATTATGACTCAGTATTATTTAAAACTCAATAAGTTGGTAATATTTGGAACTCAATAGTAGGTTTAAACACATGGTTCATGATAATTTTATACATTTAGATAGATAAGATAATTCCCATAATATCTAATATAGTCTAGGCAATACAATTCTTTTTTTTCTTCTCAAAACATCAAGAAAGTTAACTTCTTTTTAATCCTGTAATTCCATTAAGTCTTGTATTATCATTTTATTCTTTTCATCTAGGTAGCTATAGATAATGTTAGAAATCAATAATTTCATTTAAAAACATGGTGGTTTGAGTAAAAACTGTTAAACAACAAGTCTATTTTCTCATATGTCTATTATAACTTTCCAATTATATCAATATAATACTTATTTACACTACTTATTCATTATTATTTCTGATAATTGTTTTCCATTCTTTTTTCATAGTGAATTCACCAAGATCAACCTATTTATAGTCATGTTTTATGAGTGACTTACTTTTTTCTTCCTAGTAAAAGATATCAATTAAAAATAATCATTTAAAACATATGGAATTTTCGTAGCATGAAATACATTCAAAATTTACATAACTTGTCCATCATAGAAATGTGTGTTTTCAATATGGAACATTAATCAAGGCACTTCCAGTGGTTAAGATTTTCATCTCCCATATTAATGTAACATCCTTATACCTTTCAAAAAATATTACAAAAAATTAGCTAGTGGGATATGATTTCTAACTCCTATGTGACAAAAGATTTATAGTAATGGAAACAATGAAAAAACTAAAACATTACATGGGAATAAGGGTATAAGAACATGATCATAACAAAATAAAACAATACCCTACATATCTGTAAGAACCCAGATCTTCATTTTATGTATGGGTTTTTCTTTTATGATGATTTTGAGAAAAATAGGAGAATCTAAAAATTTAAGGAGTACACACCGTGTAGTTTGAAAGTACACACCGTGTACCCAGTTTCCATGGGTGACCGTGTACTAACCATGTAACGGCTGAGTACATGGTTGCGTGGGGTGACTTGGAGACCTCCTAATGCGGATTCCATTTATGGAATGTACACGACATGTACTTTTAAAGAACACACCTTGTACTTTTCTTTTTAATTGTTATGTCAGACTAGGGTTGCCTCTAAAGAACATAAACCTCTTCTGCTTGGTCAATCTTGTCCAGGAGTAACAGATACCGATGAATCTTCTTGGGGCCTCTGAATCGTCGTCCATTCTATGAATCAAACTCTGTCAGTTGCGTTGGAATCCCATCAATGAGTTATTTCCTTCTTCTAGAGCCTCATCTTTTGATTCCTTCTCATTCATGAGATATCCTTGGTTCAATGTTTTTATAGTTTTTTTGTAGATATACAGTATTCTCAGGAGATTCAAGGCCTAAGGTTCATGTATATTGATCGTACATTGTCTTGGTAGGTGTTTTTTTCATTTTCCTAGTCGGTCCTTGAGTTATATGTGAAAAATTACCCAATACACTGGTTTAGGGTATTTCTTATTTATGGTTTTAGCCCTGTTATTGTCTACTATGACTTGTATTCTTGATTAGAGGATCTATGATTGTAAATATGGTTATTTTCCTTTCTATGGAAGTATTTCCCATGTTTTCTTGATATTGACCATTTGGTCTAGCTTTGCATATTATGCTACTTTTTCCCCATGCCCAATATTGTTAAGATGGAGTGATTTTATCTGACACGCTGTCAGAGGCTAGATTGTTTAGCCAAGTAGTTATTAAGGTTTTATTTGGTTATAATACATTATTTTTGAAGGATTTCTTTACATAGGGCTATGGGAACCCAGTTTAGTGAGACCATAGGGGGTATTTCCATTGAGGGATTCCCCAGAGTGTCTCTTATACATTTCATGTTGTGAGACCATATTGTGGATTGACGTTGAGTGCTCCCTCAGAGTGTTTATAGTTACCCTTACAAGACCACATTGTGAATTAACATTGAGTGATTCCTCAGAGTGTATATAGTTTATTATTAAAAAAATATTGTGGGAATTGAGGGAGAGTTCTTTTTTAAAGAGTCTTTGTATACATGAGACCAAAGGGGTTAGACTGTGTGAGCTACCTAAGAGGTTGGCATATCATTGTATAAGTTGAACCAAAGAGGTTAGGCTGTGAGAACATACCTAGAGGGTTACTTGAGATTGTTTGGTTAAAAAAAGTGGATAGGTTGTGGTTAATTCCCAGAGGGTTAATTGTTTTGATTATATTCTAACTTGTATAAGAAAATGAATGCAATTGAATCTGTGGGATTTTTTACTTTTTGGTACTTCCTTTTTTACTACTTAATTTTTCTTATTTTATCCCTTATATATATTTGATGATAGTTATTAACATATATTTGGGTGTTTTCCTACTCAGATTCATCTCACACCCTGTTTGGGTTATGCTTTTGGGACCAAACTGATTATATTATTGTCAATATAGATAAGGGCAAGCACCATTCTACTTCAAGTAATTGATTGATGTGGAGATAGAGATCATGGGACCAAACTGAGGCTTGCGATGATGCTGGTGTTTATTTTTTTTCTTGTTACACTGGTTTAGTATTTTATTCCATCATTTTGACGTGTTTGGATATTTTCCTAGACACATGTATCAATCACCATTTATATATATGTTTACACTAGTTATTTATAACTTCGAGTCATCCACTGTTTAACTTTTGCATGTTATTACTATTTCTTCTATTGTTATTTTTTTATTTCGACTGCATTAGTTTTCCAATGGAGGAATTGTTTCCCCACTCTCACACCCAAGGGCCTCGCTGCTAGTCGGCAGCCTCTAGCATTTGGGGAAATGCTCTTTGGGCCATGTGACCAACTGGGTACGGGGCACCTCTGGCTTGCTCCTGGAACCAGGACATTAAAAAGTGGTATCATAGGAATTATTTTCATCTTGACTTATTGTTAGAATTCAATATCCAGTGATATGAAGGAATAGCTAATTGGCAATAAGTTGTTCCTGGGAGTAGTTAACCCGTGTATAGGGAAAATCCAATTTACCACATATATTGTTATTTTTCTGGGATTAAAATTATTACAGTTGACTTGATTTCACCATTTGGTGATTTTCTTGTTTTGAGATATTATTGTTGATATTATTGAGATTATATTTATGTTGCAACATGATGAGATGAGGTTATTCCATTTCATGCATCATATAGTCTCTTTATATAGATCACATGTCATGCATTCTTTCCATGCCATACAGGGCACATTACTGATTTCATTTGTTGTGATAGATGTTGTCATAGATATGCTTGTTGTTGTGATAAATGCCTTGATAGAATACCTGATATTTGATATGGTAATGTGAATATGTAAGGTTTCATTTGAATGAGTGAAAAACATTGGTTGTTTAGGTGTTATGGGCCCTCATTTATCAAAATTTATTGGATCCTTGCACTGTTATGCTTTTTTATGACATGTAGAAGATTCAAAACATTGATTATCAGTGAGTATGGCCACCATAGATTGGAATTTGGCACTTTGATTTTTTGATTCAGTATTTTTCTATGTTTCGGTGTAGTTTTTGAGTCTTATTGTCTATAAAAACTCAGAATACACAGCGTGTAATGATTAATACATGCCATGTATCCTTATGTTTGGGAATGAATTATTTTTTTAAGTACACATCGTGTACTATATGTACCCGTCGTGTAGTCTCAAACCATGTCACTGGATGTGTGGCTAGAGACACAGGGTTGGGAAATCATTGGTGGAGCAATCCATGTACTAGACACACATTCCGTGTGTACAAACCATGTGTCCATCCGTGTAACCAATGACCCAGGTGGATTGTGGGTTGTTAGTACACACTGTGTGTGGAACAATCACACGGTGTACAGTCATCCATGTAACTGGCCATGTGACTAACAACACGGGTCGATGATATCATTATGTATATGCCCAGTCAGGAATGAACATGCTGTGTAGTCTTTCTCTAAGAGAACCGTGTGGGTTTTTCATGTAGAAGAACTCAAGAAGTGGAAGAGGACCCAAGTACACACGGTGTGTTTGTACAAAACGCACTGTCTAGGGGATGTTACCTGACCTGGGCTGAAAAAAGTATATGTCCATATGAAAGATTAAGGTAACACAACATGTAGGAGCTGTACACACCATGTATCCACCATTTCTAAATCATGAATGGTTTCTTTCTCATGTTCCCTTCCTTTCACTTCTAATTTTCATCCCTTGTTAATCTTAATCTAAGGTCTACATTTGACCTTGGAGATTCATGCCACCGAGACTTAATCCGGTTGTACGCCAATTATAGGAAAGTGACCAGACACCAAACATGGAATATTAAGAACTTCCTATAAATTCTCTATTCATTCCCATCTTGGAACAAATTTTTATCTTAGATATATGTGCCAATGCACAGTTTTGGGTGGGATTCATGAGGTTTATACAGACCTTCCGAGGAGTAATTCCCCATGCCCCATCTATGGAAGATTTGACGTGGGTCTTTTTGTAGAAGTATCCTCCAATATTCTTAGGGGATGGAGGACCTCCGGCTATAGAGTCATGGATAGAATCCATGCTATCTATATTTGAGAATCTTAAGGCTCCTCCAGAGTGGAGGGTGAATCTTTCAACGTATATGCTACGAGATTCCTCCAAGAGATGGTGGGATGTGATCTCACCAGAAGTATGCTAGAAGGTTATGGCATGGGATGAGTTCTAGTGAACCTTCTTCGATTACTTCTACCTAGATACTTTTTAGAGACTATCAAGACCTAGTGTTCGTGAGTTTTTAGCAGTGTACTCTCCCAGTCACGGGGTATTCTTCTTTCTTCAAGAATGTCATGTGATTCACACCCATTATAGGGGGAGATGAGTTATTTCTAGCGGGGATGTTTGAAAATGGTCTCAGGAACAACATATTATCTCAGGTAAACATATTCAGGTTGAATTATATCAACTATATATTCAACTAGGAACTAATCATGGAATGCAATTTAAGGGATTCTGGATCTATGAGCCAGGGTGTCTCGGCATTCGGAGTTGGAACCCTTTTAAATGATAGGAGGAAGAATCACAAGGAGTCTACAAATATAGATCTGATTGGGCAGAACAATTCTTCTGGTGTGCAGGTGGTGTGATACCAGTGTGGGAAGTGTGGGAATATGAGGCCACGTTGCTCGAGGGACCCATTGGAGTTCCATTCTTGCGGCAAGATGGGTCATCTTCAACGTTTCTGTCAGATCATTTCCCCAGTAGTAGTTGAAAGTGGTTCTTCTATGACTCTTTATTTAGGAGAAGGACAATATATTCCTCATCAGTCTAGGAACAGGAGTTTGTCTAGCTGTTTAGGATAATGTGGCATTCGTGGCCGTGGTAGCCAGTCGGTTGGATTTCAGTGACAATAAGGTGGATCAACTCAGGGTGGTCAAGTAGGTTCATAGGGTCGTGGTGCAGGCCAGACATTTGTAGTGGAGTAGACCCAGTACGATTAGGATCTTGAACCCTCTATAGTTCAAGGTAATATTAGAGTTGCCTTAGATACAACATCTGCACTTTTCAATATAGGGGATTCTAATAGTTTCATATCTGTTGTTATTATGGAGAGCCTTTTCCACTTTATCTTTACTTTTGTTGATGTATTGACGTTAGAAACTCCACTGTGGATAAGAATGGCTATTGTATGTCAGTGCATGTATTTCCCTCTTAAGGTTGGTGGGGGTCATATTTCATGGTACCATTATGTCATAGATATTATGGGATATGACGTCACTCTGAAGATGGACTTGTTTTTTTTCTTTCCAGGTTGTTGTTGATTTCTATCACCGTAGGGTGAGTTTAACATCACTAGAGGTTGGATCCTTTTTACATAATGGTGAATGGGATGTTCTTGCGAGCAGAGTAGGACGCAAGCATCATGGGGTGGAAGGAATTACAACCCAGATTTCTAGTCTCTATCAGGATGACAATGGGAAGTCACAGTTGGACTTCCCTATATGGGTCGATCATTTTAGGGATGTCTTTCGAGAAGACTATTCAGGTTTTACTCCGAAGTGAGAGATAGACTTTTCCATTGAGATTATGCAAGGATTGGAACATGTGACTATTCCTCCCTATAGGTTGGCTACATGAGAGTTACATGAGCTCAAGAAATAGTTAGAGGAGTTACAGGATAAGTGTTTCATCTGACCTATTACTTCTTCTTGGGGTTTCCCTATCCTGTTTGTGAAGAAGGCAGATGGTACCCTCCAACAATGTGTGAATTATCATAAGATGAACTAGTTGACGGTCAAGAAACGATAACCATTTCTGAGGATTTATGATCTATGTGATCATCTTCGAGGAGCCCATGTGTTCTCAATGATTTACTTCAGATCTAGTAACATAAATATGCACATTAGACCATCTGATATACCTCTTATAGCCTTTAAGATCTGGTATAGTCTATTCGTGTACATGGTTATGCTATTTGGTCTCATGAACGCGCCTGTAGTTTTTATGGAACTGATGAACCGAGTGTTCCGTCCATATTTGGATTCTTTCATGGTAGTCTACATGGATAATATCCTGGTGTACTATCACACTCGACGCGACCCAGCCACACATCTTGATATCATTTTGGGAGTACTGAGTGGGCATCAGTTATATGATATGCTCTAAAAATTCCAATTTTGGATGGACCAATTTTACATCTTGGATCATTTTATCTCAGAGATAGAAGTATCGGTAGACATAGAGAAAGTGAGAGCAGTACTGTCTTGAGAGAATCCATATAATTTCTTTGAGGTATGAAGTTTTCTCGTGTTGGCTGGTTACTTAAGATGTTTCATACAGGCCATTTAATGCATAAAGAATTCACTTAAGGGGATCACTAAGAAGGGCAGGAAGTATTTGTGGTCAGATTCTTGTGAGTCAGCCTTTCAGATGATAAAAGGGTTTTTGACATAAGAACCAATACTAGAATTGGAAGAGATGGGAGAGAGATATATTGTTTACTATGATGCATCATGTATGGGACTAGGAGCGGTGCCTATGTAGGGGGAAGGGGTCTTTGCATACGGGTATCGACATTTGAGGCCATACGAGAGGAATTACTCGATGCAAGATCTCGAGTTGGATATAGTTGTTCATGTCTTATGCTTTTGGAGAAATTTTCTGTTGGGTGAGAATTTTGTAGTTTTAACCAACCACAAAAGACTAAAGTACATAATTACTCAGCTTGATCTGAATTAGAGATAGCAATGGTGGGTTGAGTACCTCCTGTCCTTTGACATTGAGCTTCCATGTACACTTGGGAACGACAATGTAGTGGTTGATGTATTGATAAAGAGGACTCAGATACAGGATGTTCTGAAGGCCAGCAGTGAGTGGCAGCTTATGGCTCTATTTTCTGAGATGGAATTGGAGGTTCACAATAGACAGGGGTAGGCATTTCCCTCTTATGTAGTTGTTACCTCTAATCTTCTTGATCGAGTGAGAATGAGGTAGCTATCATAGTATGAAGGCCTAGTTCTATGGGAGAGTGTGTCAGGAGAGGACCATTTTCTTGGATGGAATGTAGGTGAGGATAATATATTACATTTTTATGGATGTATATGGGTGTCAGCAAACGTACACATGGAGCTTATGTGGGACATTCATTCCTAAGGTGTTGCAGTTCATCCTGGTGTCACCAAGATGTATTGTGAATTTGCACCATCAGTATTGGTTTCCAGGTATAAAGAGATACGTTGCTAGTATTTTGATATCGTGTTCCACCTTTCATTAAGTGAAGGCGGAGCATCAGCTACCGGTAGGGATTTTGTAGTAGTTACCAATTCCCAATTGGTAGTGGAATGATGTTGTGATGGTCTTTGTGATAGAGTTTACGAGGTTGCCTCAAGGGAATGATGCAGTATTGGTTGTCATTGATAGACTCTCAATGTATTCTCACTTCTTCCTGATAATGGAGAACGTGAATGTTGATGAGCTGGTAAGGTTGTAAATCCAAGAAATTTTACATCTACCCGGGGTTCCGCACTCCATTTTTTCAAAAAGGGATGCATGTTTTACTTCTCATGTCTGGAAGGGACTACATATGGATTTGGGTGCATATGGACTTCTAACTACAGCTTACCATCCCCAAGCATATGGCTAGTCAGAGCATACGATACATGTTCTAGAGGACACACTTTGGTCATGCGTCTTATATTTTGGTGTTTCTTGATAGAAGCACATACCTCTTATAGGGTTTACATACAATAGTAGTTTTCAATGAACTATTATGATGGAACCTTACGAGGAATTGTATGGTAGGCCATTCAGATCACCCCGATGTTGGCTGGAAGCTGGAGAGACGATTTTTTGGGACCTCGTCTTGTTCAGGAGACCACAGAGTAGGTGGAGTTGATTCAGAAGAGGATTGATACTACCCAGTCATGAAAGAAGTATTATTCTGATCTACGGAGATGTACCCTAGAGTTTGATGCAAGATATCATGTTTTTCTATGTGTCACACCGAGGTTGGGACACTGTAGGATTAGGGGACATGGCAGGCTTTCATTGAGATACATTGGTCCATTTGAGGATTTGCAGAGATTTGGTCCGGTTGCCTATCGATTGTGGTTACTTTAGAGGTATCAGACTATGAACGAAATTTTCCACTCAACTAAAAAATTACTTCTCAGACCCATATCATTTCAATAAACCTATGGAGGTTGAGCTAGAGGTGGACGCATCGTTCGAGGGGAATTCTATCAGGATTGTTGATCACAGTACAACTGTTTTCCATGGCCGGTCTGTTCCTCTAGTATGAGTGCTATGGCAGCACATGTGAGTACAGGACGAGGCATGGGAGAGGGAAGCTGATGTATGATCACATTAGTTAGAATAGTTTTAGGATTCTTCTTCCACGACACCTTACAAGGGAAATTCATGAAAAACTTTCTTTACGAGGGGATTCTTGTAAGAACCTAAATCATTGTTTTAGGTATGGGTTTTTCTTTAATTATGATTTGAGGAAAAGAGGAGATCTGTAAATTTAAGGAGTACACAGCATGTACCCGCTTTCCATGAGTGACCGTGTAATAACTGTGTTATGACCGAGTACATGGCCATGTGGGGTGACCTAAAGATCGCCAAAGGAAAAGCCGGTTAAGGAAAGTACATGTCGAGTACTTTTAATGAACAGACCTTGTAATTTTCTTTTTAATTGTCATTTCAGACAGGGGTCACGTTTAAATGATAGAAACCTCTTTTTCTAGGTTTGTCTCATCCAAGAGAGATGAATTCCAATGAATATTCACATGTCCTTTGACTTGTCTTCTGTTTTGCGAATCGAACTCCATCAGTTGTGTTGGAATCACATCGGTGATTTCTTCCTTCTTCCAGAGACTCATCTACTAATTCCTCCACTTTCATGAGAAATCCTCAGTTAAACGTTTTTACCATTTTTGTATATCTATGACTTTCTAGGTAGATTCAAGGAAAAAATTCATGTATATAGAACATACAATGTCGAGGTAGGTTGTTTGTGCCTTTACGTAGTTACTCCTCGATTTATATGTGAAAAAGTTCCCAATCCCATTTTTTGGGGTATTGCTTGTTTATGGGTTTAGCCCTATTATTACTTTTTATGCCTTGGGTTCTTGAGTAGAGGATTTTTTATTGTAAATATGGTTATTTACCTTGATATGGATGTGTTGAACACGTTTTCTTAATATTGACCATTTGGTCTAGCTTGGCCTCTTAGGATGCTTTGTTTACAATCCCTAGTATTGTTAGGATAGAGTCATTTTATCTGACAAGCTGTGAGATTGTATAATATTTATCCAAGTAGTTCATAAGGTTTGTATTGGCTTCCATACATCATTTTGGAAGGATATCTTTACACAGGGATGTAGGAACCTGGTGTAGTGAGACCATAGGGGGAATTGAGATTGAGGGAATCCCCAGAGTGTCTATTAAACTTTTTACACTACGAGGCCATAGGGGGGATTGACGTTTAGTGCACCCTAAAATTGTCTATAGTTACTATTACGAGACCACATGGGGAATTGACATTGAGTCCTTACTTATAGTGTCTGTAGTTTATCTTTAAAGGACTTTATATGGAATTTACAATGATTGCTTCCTAAGAGAGTCTTCATTTGCATGAGACCAAAGGGGTTAGACTATGTGAGAAACCCTGGAGGTCATTATATCATTGTATAAGTTGAACTAGAGGGGTTTGGATATGAGAACATATCTATAGGAGTAAATGATATTGGTTTTTTAAACTAGAGGGAATAGGTTTTGGGTACTTCCCAGAGGGTAACTTATGGTGATTAGCTACTTACTTGTATATGAAAATGAATTCAATTGAAACTGTGGGATTGTTTATTTTTGGGTACTTCCTTGTTTACTGATTAATTTTTCTTATTTACTACCATATATATTCATTGACTGTTAGGCACATATCTTTGGGTGGTTTCCAACTGTGATTGTTCCTACACCCTGTTTGGGTCATGCTTTTTGGCCCAAACTGATTATATTGTTGCAGGTATAGATAAGGGAAAGTGCCATTCTGCATCAGGTTCTTGATTGGTGTGGGGATGGAGAGCATGGGACCAAGCTAAGGCTTGCGATGCAACTAGAGTTTATTTTTTTTACTTTCTACTTTTGTTTAGTATTGTATTCCAACTTTGTGACTTGTTTGGCTATTTTCCTAGACATATGTGTCATGATCCATCTATATATATGTGTTAACTAGTTATTTATTACTTCCAGTCTTCCTCTATATACTTATTTCAAGTTATTATTGCTTCTAATATTTTATATGTTTATTTCCGCTACATTACTCTGCCAATGAGAGAATAGTTTCCCCACTATCACACCCAAGGCCGTCGTTTCTTGTCAATAGCCTCTAGAATTTGGGGAAATGCATTTTAGGAAATGTGAAAAACTGGGTACGGGGCATCTTTGGGAGGCTCCTGGAACTAGGATATTACAATATCAATGAATAAATTATTATGTCATGGAATAAATATTGGTAGTTCAGCAGATATTAAAAATAAATAAATCAAAGAACATGATCCATGAGAGTATAACATTGATTAAATACATGAAATTGTGGCATAAAAGTAAAATTAGAAACTCATTACCTTGGTATTCAAGAATATTTTCCAAAACAATCATAGTGTAATGGGTTCACTCCCCCAACCATCATAATAGTCATTTATCACTCCCAAGACAAGCCAAAAGGTCCGAGAGACAGGAAAAGGCCTGCTCCCAAAAAATTATCATATTAAAAGATAAACAGTACAGAGCAACTCAAAAAAGGGGAGCCTTACAAATCCTGGTGTGAAAAACACCATCACAATCACTCCTAACCAAACTATCATAGTATTTTGGTAGAACAAAAGACCAATTGGAACTAGCGTCCCTGATAGCCCTTTTGGAGAGGGCATCAGCAACCTGGTTTACTTCACAATAAGCATGATAGACATCAAGGAATAACCATCAAACAAGATTTAGACAAGATATCAAAGAAGACAACATCCTCCACGGATCATTCCAAGATCTATCCTTCAAAATCTGGACAACAACTAATGAATACAATTCCATCCATACTCTATGCCAACCATAACGAACCACATACCTAATGTCCTTAATCATCGCCCACAGTTTTGCCTCAATCGCATGAGAATGCCCAACATAGTGGAAGAATCAACCTTTAACGAATCCCTGAGGGGTTCTGAAGACTCCACCACACCCGGAAAGACCTGGTGCACCGGAAGCAGCCCAATACACATTAACCTTTAACCAATCAGAGATGGGTGGATTCCACTGAATGTACATCAGTATTCTTCGATTTCATTCCCTTCCACTAACAACAAGAGTTCTCAAAATAAGAAAATTATAAGTATCATTCTTCATGGAACCTATTTGAATCATCGAAGCAAGTTTAATGCTTCGATGAATCACCATGACCACTTCACGAAAGCTGGGGATGCCATTATTGAAGACCAGTCTAGTCCGAGACTTCCATATGTAAGACATAACCGAGACTGTGACATCAAGAAACAAGGATTTCAATTGATCACTGAATGCAGACTGGAGGACAGAGCAGAACAGGGGTTCAATTGAGAAGAAATTGAGACAACATTGAAATGATTCTTTCAAATTACTCCATAAACGAGTAGCAAAATTGCATTGAATGAAAAAATAAATAAATTATTCATCACCCTTAAGGCAGAGGAAACATACCAAAGCAGAGCTGATACCTGCACGCTGCAAAGCAGGTGGGATAGGTAAACAGTTCTTCCAGATTATCCAGATTAGTATGGCATCATTAGGGAAAATATAAGGGCTGCGAACAGCCTCCACCCACAAAGGTATGCCAGTTGGAATGCCACACATAAGCTTATAGTAGTCCCTACCGGAGAAGGATCCATTAAGAGACGGTTTCCAGATCAAAACATCAGTGTCAACTTAGGAATAATTAATGATATCAACATATAGATCAGTAAGAATAAAGTCATAACCAATAGTATTCCCCTTAAGGTCATATATAGCCATACATTTCAAAGTAGGTGGAATGATGGAAGAATCCATAATAAGAGAAGATATCCATGGAGTGTTCTAGCAATTCAAATGTGATCCAGGGTAGACTTTCCATAAAGATTGAGCCATAATCATAGCATATGTTATTCTGACTGAAGACCAAACTGAATATTTCAGATACATACGTTTTCTATTTTACAATCTGTCAACTAACCTGCCAACTGGAAATTAAATGGAAAAATCAGGCTTGGCCAAAAATCTCCAGGTGATGTTTTGAAGTAGGGAGTCATTGAATATTCTAATATACTTAACTCTTATTCCTCCCATGTTCACTTGTTTTACAATGTCTTTCCAAGCAACATTGACAAGTTTTCTTTGATGTTTTGAACCAGTCGAAATAAAATTACAAATAAATCAACTCAATTCATTGAGAAGGGCTCTTGGCCATCTATAAACAGAAAAAGAATATACAAACATAGAAGTGATAACAGAATTGGCAAGGAAAATTCTACTAGCCTGAGAAATAGTCTGGAATTTCCAACTTGCCAACTGATTTCTAATTTTCAGAGCAATTCTCTCCTAATGAACATGTTTCACCCTTCCCGAGAACAGAGGGATCTCGAGATAATTAAAGGGAAACTCCCATCTTTTAACACCATGTTTACGAGCGATCGTATTTGGTTTCACAGTTCTAAATATTTCTCCAAAAACAAAAAATGATTTATTCCAACTTATTACCTAGCCTGAAACCTCTTCATAATGTTAAAAGATACTCTTGATATAGGAGATAGTTCCCGTATTGGCCTTATAGAACAGAAGTATGTCATCATCATAAAGTAAGTGTGGGGGAGCAAAGGAGTTCGTTCCAGGTCTCATTCTTTGATAGAAGCCTGTATTGAAAAGAACATTCAAACACACACTAAGATTGTCTCAACCATAGAGAACAGGAGCCTAGATAAGGGATCACCTTGCCTGACTCCTCTGGTGCATTAAATGAAGCCCATAGGGGATCCATTGACAAGAATTAAGAGACTAGCACTTCTCAAAATAGAGGAGACCATGTCAATAAATTTCCATGAAAAGCCATGCATCTTGAGAATAGTGAAGATGAAGTCCCACCATATAGTGTTAAAAGCCTATGATATGTAAACCTTCAAGGACATATTCCCATTTTCTACTTTACCTTTCATAATGTTAATTCATTCAGATGTAGTAAATAGAAAATTTTAAATATTTCAACAAAGTATAAAGCCAAACTGATTTTCAGAAATAAGATTCCTAAAAACTTCACCAAATCGAATTTCCATGTTCTTACTAATTACTTTAGGAATATAATTCCCAATGTCAACAGGCCTAAAGTCTTTGATATCCCATGCATTCTCTTTCTTCGGGTTCAATGAAATAAAATTGGAATTCATTCCAAAAGGCATAACAGAGTTTTGAAAGAATTCCCCAACAACATTAATTACCTCAACATAGATAATATCACAATAAAACATAAAGAATTTGGTAGTGAATTCATCTGGAACAGCAACACAATCCATATTCAGGGAGAATAATTCATGATGGATCTATTTATAGGAAGGAATCTCAGTGAGTTTTTATTCTGATTGTCATCCAAACATGATTCAACACATTTGATTATCTTGCTCTAGTTATTCACCCTGGATCAGAGTATAACTTCTCAAAGTGATAGGTCACAGCATTAGCAATGTCATTTTCCGATGTGACCAAAGTTTCATCAATCATAAGAGCTTTTAGAGTTCTCTTGATCATTTTCTCCATGTGCATGCAAGGAAATAATCTTCAGTTTCTATCCCCATCCTTCAGCCATTTGATGTTTAACTGATTATGGTCCAAATTTTCCTTAAGAGACAATAGAATATCAAGCTTAGAGGCAGTGTGTATCTATTCTTGAGATGGGACATCCTGGTTCATATTTCTCTGCTGACATGCTAATAGATTAGATTCAACCCCTTTGATATCATTTTCAACGTTGGAGAAGGATTTTTTACTCCATTCTTTGAGTATGGCCTTGACAATTTTCAACTTAGAGATCAAAATGTGCAAGGACGTTCCTGCGACATCAATTCTCCATGCCTCCATTATTATTTCCCTGCATCCTGGTACAACCAACCATGCATTGTTTAACTTAAAGGGAAAAGGGGATGACCTCAAAGTGCTATAAGAGAGAACACGTAATGTATTTGGGGGAGATATAGGTCCCACCCATCACTTAATGAATGAAATACATCATATTACAAAAGAACATAAAAAAATTATCATATCAGAACCCATGAAAATGAATGGTCTTAATAAAACATTCATCATTTTAGAACCCATGTAAAGAAATGGGTTTCATAAACATTTCATTGTATCATGACTTGAGGAAATGAAATAGGTTTCATAATCATTTAATCATATAATAACCCATCTAAAAAATAAAAAAAATCATAATAATTTTATCATGGTATATATATCAATCCATGGTACATACTTAAACATTACATCATTTTTGTGGAATACATAAAATGTTACACAATTATGCGACCAAATACCGTATTAGTTAAGTTCCTTTAGAAACATGGAAATATAAACATGGGTATAGAGGGAGATACATTATATCCCACTAGGTTCTCCAAGACTATCTCCCATATTAGACATATCATATATAAAATATATCTTTATAACATGGGGATGGAAACATAAAAAGGGGCGATCTTAGATGCTCAGTAAGTCTAAAAAAGGTGATATGCGAGAATAGACATTAGCACAGGGGTATGAGAACATGATCATATAATTATATTATCCTACCAACCATATCAACGATCACAAAAAATAATCATGTAATAAAGGATAGTAGTTCATAAATCATGAATCATAAGGAAATGGAGAGCATTATCCATGAAAGAAAAACATAGGAGTAGTACATAGAATTTTGGCATACACATAAACATGTAATATTATGACCTATAAGTCAAGGTGAATTTATAGAAATTATTAAGGGAACTTAAAAGGGACTACACCTACAGGGTGGGAAACACCAGAATCCCTAGTCATAGACCTCCACTTGTAATGGATAGGGTTTCCCCATCTTCCCATAGTGGATGGGGTTTCCCCATCTTCCCATAATGGATCAAGTTTCACCATCTTTAGAATTGGATAGGGTTTCTCCATATTTACAAGGTGGATCAGGTTTCCCCATATTATCATAATGGATCAATCATGTGGACTTTATTCCAATCATTATCACATGAGATATAAATTTTTACCCAATGCATTAGAGGGAGATATAGGTCCCACCAATCTCATAAAGAAATCATACATATGTGTGAAATAAGATCATTAACAAAAATATCACAACCCCTTAAATGAAATAGGTATCATAAACATGAAATCATATCATAACTATGGGAAAAGATTTAGGTTTCATAATCATTACATCAATGAATAAACCATATAAAGAAGTATTTTTCACAAACACATATTATGTGAAATTGAAACGGGTTTCATAAACATATAAACAAAAAATAATAAAGGGTCTAAAAAATTAATTATTTGAAAGAGAAATGGCTTCTATAAACATAATCTTATAAAAACAAGAAAAATTCCGAGAAATAATATTATTGGATCCTTGGAATCATTTTCCTAAAAATCATGAGTAACATAAACATAAGTAATCTTAGATAGAAAAAAAAATTTAAATTTATTTTAAAAACATTTCGTGCAGAAAATATCCTTTATTATTTGAATTTTTTTTGAACATAAAAAAATTTGAAAACCATTTTCGTTTAAAATATATTGAAATCATAGAATCACTGATTTTATCATTCTGAAAAAATTTTCCTTGAAAACTTATAAAAGTTTTTGAAAATATTTTAAAAATAGTTTTTCTTTAAAACCTATTATTGATGTTTAAAAAAAGTTAAAAACCATTTTCTTTGAAAACCTATAAAAAAACATTTCAAAACATTTTAAAAACCATTTACCTTGAAAATACATTGAAATTTATTAAGAAATATTTTTGATAATTTAAATAAGTTTCTTTGAAAAAATATTTTGAAAACATTAAAATGAATAATTAAAAATCATTTAAAACCCATTTTAAACAATGTTTTTTAAAAAATCCTATTTTATTTGAAAAAAAATTAAAATAAAAAAATTTGAAGAATAATAAGATTAAGATTATATTTTTGAAACCATTTTAAATATATAAATTTAGCATCATGGAAATTAAATCCACGACACTGGGAATGTTCGTATATGCAAAACATTCCTTCTGCACCGTAAAATTTTATAAATGTGCCTTGATCAAAAAATGACAAGAAGATTTAGTTTTAAAAAATTTAAAAAATGTATCAAATTTATAAATTATAATTTAAAAATCAATGGATAATGTTATATTTTATTTGAGAACATTTTTAGAGAAAATTATTTTGTATGAAAATTGATTTCCAATCGAAAAGAGAAATAAAGTCATATTTTCCTAAAATCATTTTCTTTATTATCATAAGGGCCAAATAGTGGTAAAATGGTAACATTGCTTTTATATTACATGAATAATTAGAGGTTAACAAAATTCATCAGAGTTATTGAGATATGGATGATAATATTTCCTCAATGGAAGCATAATCATAAATAATCTGGATAAATGATGAGGTCGTAGATATAAATCGTCACCACTTTGGTGACATTGAATCATAATAAAATGGAATTAATAACATTAAATTAATATTAAAATATCATGAAAACTATTATATTCATGATATAACGTGTAAATGTCAGTATGCATACGTCATTCAATAATATAGGTGCATTGCATGGTATATGTCTTAATGAATGGAAAATGAGACAAAATTACATTATGAATTTGGTTTCTTTTTCAACATAACCCCCATTAAAGAAATATAATAAAATAGATATTTAAATACCCATATATTTTTTAATAAAAACATATAATACATCCATTCTAATTATACATACTACATATAAGAAAAAAGAGGTGAACATGGCTTGTGTCTCATAGAAAAACAAAAGTGGGATGAGAATACTGTTACCTTAAGTATTGACTTTATTCATACATGATTAAACCTCCTGTATAATATATATAGGATTATTAAATATCTAATAAGGAACCATACTATTATATATATATCATATATGTTTTGGTTATGATTTTATATTACCCATTTATTAACAACTCCGTGTTAATGTTACATTTTGGGTAATATCTGCTTTATTTTTTGCGTATGATTTGACTTGTTATTATTGATCCTATTATATAGACAATGATTTGTGTATTTAATGAATAAAAAACATGTACTGAATTATATATATATATATATATATTATATTCAAGTATGATATTCTATATAACATATATGAATGGAATGGGATACAGCATTCATGAAGATAGTAGGTTGTACGTACGCAAGAATAATATTACTATTTTATTGTCATATTAAAAAAAGATTATTAAATGAAATAAATTTATATATATATTATAATTATTGTAGAATTATTATTTCATATATATAATATACATTAACTAAACACATCCTTAATAAATTCCTTGTTTGGTGTGAACAATTCACATCACTTTGAGAGGTGGTAGTCCACACATCCCTAAACGAAACTATCATAAATACACAAAATGGAAAGCAAGAAGGTATAAGTTATATAATTATTAATGAATAATAAATAAAAAATTAATATCATATATAAGATATAAAAATATATCCTCTATCATAATTCCAAACCAAGAGATGTGGTAATGGAAAAAACAAACACCATTTTATGAGGTGGTAGTTCTCTGTACACAAGAACAATAGGTTTGTTACCGGTTAGATAAGGATTTGTGTAAGAGAATATAGAAATAATAGAATAAAAAAATCTTATTGTATTTAGGATATATTTTTCATCAATTAATAATTGAATAATAATAATTTTGGTGGTTGAGAAATTGAAAAAAGAAAGGAACTTTAGGAAGGATGTTACCTCTTCTTTGGGTAACTGCTTTTGCTTTTCACAAAAGGGCTTATTTGGATGGATTTCCTCAAAAAATATTCTTCAAAGTGGAATTTTGGGATTTTGTGAGATTATTTTATCCAATTTATTTAGATCCAAATGGATTTATATATTTGAATAATTGGGAGGGGTGAGTACCTTTTTATAGTGGAGGTGGAGTGACATTCATGTAAATTTTGGAAAAGGGAATTCCATACATGTTTTTACTATGAAAAGTGAATCCAATAATAGAAAAAATTATATAAAAGGTATAATATATTCAAAATATATCAGTCCAATTTTTTTTTTAAAATTTTATATTTATTTTTATCTCTTATATGTATGGTTTTGTCCATTGTTATGTAAATATACCACTTAGTAATTGTAATTAATTATAATTACATTCAATGATATTTGTTAAGAAAACAAAGTTTTTATTATTTTAAATTAGATATTATTATTATTATTATTATTATAAATAAGGATTCAATTTTTCACATTTTCAGTTATAGAAGTTGTATAAATTAATTAAAATTTAATCGGCCAGATGGGATGACAAAACAGGTTTTTAAGGTAAAAATGTTCAAATTTTTGGTAAGTTTTTATATCTAATATCAGAGTGAAATTGATTATAATGAATTAAATTTGATCAATTTTTTTATTATATATATATTTTAACATTAAAACCAATTAAAAATAAAATTTAAATAAATAAATAAATTATATGAAAAGTAGTTTTGAATTAAAATCATGTATTTTTTAATATTCATCTAAAAACAAAACATCACAGAAAATTACCAAAAATTAAAACTACTATATTTTTTATCTTATTTCAAATATGGAGACCATTTTGACATAATAAATCAATAAATTTTCTAAAAATTGTATTTGAAATGGGGTTTCCATTATAAGGTAGTAAATTTTCCTTTTTAAATAATATATCTTTTTATTCATAAAATTAGATTTATTCTTAACTTATATTTATAAAATCTGTTGGATAAGAATAAAAAATTATGATTTCATATATTATATATTTTTATTGTTGAAAACATTAACCAAAATTGGTTTGTAAAATTTAAGGAGATGAAATTGTGTTTGTAGATAGAATCATAGTTATCTTAAAAATGTAATTTCTTTATTTTCAAGTAGTTCTTACATTTACTTCTTCTAATTTATAACAAAAGGATTCATTTTATATACATGTGTAAATTATATTTTCAAAATTTAGTAAAAAATATTTGTAACTTCCATTCCAACAGCAAGATGGAATCTCTAATAATATTTTCATAATAATATTAATAGTATATTATTGTTTTTTAAAAACTAGGCCTTGTGTGTTGTAGAAGCTATCAAAGGAACACGACATCGTGTGTAACGCAAGAAAAACATAGTGTTTCATGTAGAAAAATATAATATATGTATTTCTTGTAGTTCATGTTGGAAAAAAAATTAAACTTGATATAAAAAAACTATATTTAGTGTTGTGTGAATTTAAAAACCACAAAAAGATTAAATTAATATGAAATAACATATTTCAAAAAATCTCTCAATGTTACATTGTACCACCCTTAAAATGAATTTCACCCTCATAAATTATATTCATTATGAAAGGTTTAAACATTAATTTTCCCTTCTTTGAAACCAACACTATAAACATGAGTAATAAATCATCCTTTAAAAAAGAGATTTGGAGACATAACAATAACCCAATTTAACATGTAACTAGATTTATACATAGGAGAACATATATGAGAATTGAAAGCGTAGAAATGGAAATGAAATTTATCTGTCATTTTTTGATAGATAGTGATAGAGAAAAAGTTTAATACAATTTTAATAATCATAAAGAGATTAATCTTTGATGAAAGTCGGGGCCATTTAATTCATTAAAATTAAAGGTACTAGGATAAAAATTTTGTTTCCAGATCATTTTTCTTAATGATGAATAATTTTATTGTTAAGATATACTTACCTGATTCAATAAAATCTATCCATTTTATTATTCTTGTTCAAATTCCACTTAATCTCCCTTTCTATGAAATTATGGTGAATTTTTCATTCTTGAAGCATTAATTGAACATGTGATCCCTGAATTGATTGATAGGTCATTCCATCTATTTTTATCATAACAAATGGTTTTCAAAAAATATCCAATATGAATAAATCCTCATTTTTTGAGATAATAATTTAATCTATAAATCCTAATTACAAATTTGACATAAACCACACCATAAATGGTTAAAATTATAACCCTTAATGAAGATGAACATTTAAAACTCAAGAAATAAGGTCACTGAATTTCTGAAAAACAAATTAGTATTGATCCCAAACTTATCATAATGTAGCTCTTGGTTGTCGCAACAAAATGTATGAATACCTTTATCATGTATTATCTTTGAAAATGGTAATAAACTGAATTACCACAATTAATTACTGAAAACATGCATATTTATTTAATCAATATTATATTGGATATATTCTTTAAATCCAATAATTCTATAATCTTCCACAATGATAGTGTAATAACTTGTCAACAAGTCCTTATTCAGTTACAAGTTAATTTGTACTGTCCAATTCACTTATTCATATCCAACATATATTTAACCAAGAAATATTATCTTAACATAAATAACATATTAAGTCTTATCTTACCTTAGTCAATATATCACATTTCAATTAAATCAATTTTCCAGTCCATCAAACAAATTCATCATGAACTTTTAAATCCTAAGTGAAGAACATAAAATGAAAAATCCTTGTATATTTCAACATTTATATAACCTAATTATTTAATCCAAATACATAAATAATATTTTATTACACTTCATTCACAATCATTAAGAAGGATACCTCATCCCATTACTTAATACCTCTTTCCTTTCACATTTCATATGTAGTCTCGTCATCATCAATAATATAACCATCACTCATACCTCCATGATGATTTTCTTATTGATCTTTCCACATGTGAAATCAATTTACATAAGGACTATTCATTACACACATAATGAATTTAAAATTTGATGATATCTTATGGAGGCCAATATTCCCATCATTTTGTTAAATAAATACTTTGTATTTAATTTTTTGTGTCCTTATTTTCCATAGTCAAAACACATTCTTGTTCCTCTAAGACATTCAATTAGGTGATTATTTCCAAATAGTTGACATAAGGGAAACTGAATGTTATTTCTTCAATAGTATTCATTACTTGAACTGTCGACTAACTCCTCCCTTCTTTTACATGGCTTGTCTGAGAGTTAGTTATGAAACACATTGTTAATAATTTTCAATGAAAAATGACTAGGTATAATTACAACATCCTTCAATCCAGTGAAAATCCCATTTGAATTATCGTGAGAAAATTATTCATCACATTCAACATCAACCGAGTTGTTTATAGTTCCATACATTGACTAAAAACATAAATCATTTAGTATGAAACAATTATCATATTGAGGAATCACATAATCATAGAAAAACAGTTATAGGATGTTTAAATTATGAAACATTCTTTAATCAATGACACTTTAAGTTTATCCTAGGTTATTCATAGCCAACATCTATCTAAATCCTTCATGAGGGTATAAAAATAGTTTCTGAACATGAAGATAATATATACCAAGAGTGTAAAACAAGGTATGAAACAAGGACTGTTGTCATGTACTAGGTTACCCTCGAGTCTGGCTCAATATACTTTATTATATTTGTTATCCCTAGGTACATTTTTGTTATCCTAAAACCTTGTTAGTTGTTTATATGACAATATTTTAAATCATCATTGATTAATGGCTTTGAAACCCTCAATTTTCAATTAACTTGTCTGTGATTTATGACCTCAATCACACTCTATAAAAATTAACATTTTCATCCAATTATAATTTTCACTAATGTTCACCTATTATAAATCCTAATTTTTGGTGACTTTTTTATTTCCCTTCCCCTCTTGTTAAGTCTAAATTTTATTAACCCTATTTTCGATGGGGGTTTTCCACAATGGAATCTTATTTTTTAACATTTTATTTTGAATGAACAATTTCAAATTGTGAGGATTCAATTTATTGAATGAGGGAACACTGTAACACCCCAAACATCCATAGTTCATTTCTTTTAGAATAATATGATAGCGTGCGAGGTACTCAACACTGAGTTCAAGCGCACCATGACCTATCAAACTTGCCATTTATAAAGAGGTTATGAATATTAATAACCAAATATTTAATTATATATACTCTATATAATTTCAAATTCCATATTATTTTTTTCATAGACATAATATATAAAAAAATTCAATTTTTAGATAAAAGATGCATTTTAAAAAAAATGCAATTTTACCGCCTTTTAATAGAGATCTCTTTTTTAAATCAAATATTGGTCACTTTTATATATTCAATTTGACAAAATGAACTTCTTATTTAGAATTATTACATAAAAATTTGGGTTGGATAAATTTTCTGTGCATTTCTAATAACTTTTATATTTTGATGAAAAAGGTAAAATACTAAAATTTAAATGAAAACAACATTTTTAATAAAATAAATTTATACAGTTAAATTATAAATTTGAAAGGTTTTGAATTATAATTAGATTATATTTTTATCATTTAATCTAATATGGTCATTGGATGTAATATTACCATTAAATTGGACATAAACACATATCAATCTTTTGATAGATTTTACTTCTCAAAAACCCGTTTTTTGGTTTTGACAATGGGAATAATTTTTTAAAAATTAATTAATACAACTTCTATATTTTTAATTAGGTAAAATAAACATAACTTTCGAATTTGTAATATCAAAATTAACTTTGGGAGGATTTTTGGTATTTTTCTAATAACTCTCCTTTTTTAATGAATAGTAAAAAACACTTTGTTATTGTTTAAAGCAGAATTTTTATTTAAATAATTATATTTAATTTAAATTTATTTTAAATTCTAAATAGATACATAATACGTATATTAGTTCAATTTAATTCATTGAAAATAATTTAATAATAAGATTAGATATATAAAATTTTATTGAACTTTTTACCATCTTTTACTCATCTTCTTGACACATTCACAAATTTTACTAAAAACATTTTTTACAGTATATTCGAATTAAATTATAAAAATCCAAGAGACATGTTAGACATCAGTAAGTAATATTCGGTATAATAAAATGAAAACAATTTTTTGTGAATAGTAACTTTTGATTTTTATTTACCACGGTTAGAAGTAAATAAAGAATTAAAGGTAAAAATGATATTATAATTTCCCTAAAACATGTCCTAATTGTATTGGATGAGTGTTTTTTAACCAAAAGATACTATAGGAATTATATATTATCCATTTGGTCCACTTGGATTAGATTAGTAAAATTATTATTATTTTATTTAAAGAAGAGTTAAAAGTGTTAAATTCAATTTTTAATAACTAATCCATTTATAATATAGGGTTATACATAAGATAAATTCAACTGCAAATAATAATTAGAATTAAAAATATATTTCATACATAATTTAATTTTATTTATAATTTTAGACATTAAATATTTAAATTTATTTATGACCCAATGATGAAGCAGTAATTACCCTATTATTGAAGGATTAAAATAATTGATATTATAAATATTAATATAATTGAAAATTAAGACTTTTTATATATTCCACAAATTTTTTGGGTTAATATGACAATTTATGGTAGATCAAATAAATTTTTTCTAAGTCATACAGTTTTTATGACTTTCAAAAAAACCAAATACAAAATAGTGTCAAAATTGACATTAATGAGTTTTTAAAACAAATAAAATATTATTAATTGATATAATATTCCTAAAAATCTATGGTTTGACAAAAGGAAATAGATATGGTTATATATATCAATACTAAACCACTTGGTATTCTCTTGGCATTTAATATTATGTTTATTAATAGTTTATCACAATAATACCAGAATACAGGTTAAAAGTTAAAATATTTAACTAAGAGTTAAATCAAAATGATAAATTTAATATTCAGACCTAAACCATTCTAAAAGCTATTTGTTGAGAGTTTTTCAACCCATAACCACAAAAAACTTGAAATAATTTCTTTTTTATCCATTATAAACTGAATCTGATTGAATAATTAAGTAATAATTCAAGCCTTTTCTAAAGTGACTCTCACATCTCTTATAAAAGGGTACTTCCCCTTATATCAAAATCACACCCCCAAAGCCTTTTGGATAGGCCAAACCCTACTCAAATATCCTCCCAACTAAACTCAATTAAACGTAGCAGCCTTACATTGATCATAATCTAACTTAATGAGTCATATTGATTAAATCAACAGGAATCACCTGAAGAAGATGTAATAATTTCATCACGTCTTTCAATGTTATTTTCAAATTCCACATCCTCCTTCATTGGTGTTCCCATAACAAAATAATAACTCCAGTACCATATACATAATATTATGTTATTATAAATATGTTACAACCATGTTTATTTTTATATCAAACCTATGAATGACAAAGTCACCATACGTGCGTACATATGACTTATAGTCTCCACGTCGAGGTGTAGTGTGTTATTCAAAACTTCATCATTTGTATGGGTATAATAATGAGTATAATTGATGTAAATAATAAATATTACTTGTTAATTATTATTTATATATTATATACCATCCCATAAAATACGATTTACCTATCAACAGAATGGTAGTGTCGCTCGTGCGTACGTAGGGATTACCCTCTGCGTGAACGCGATGAGATTCATTCCCCATCGTAACCATTAAAGATGATTTTCATTTTATGATTAAAAATAATGTTTAGAAACAAAATATAATTTCGTATATTAATCAAATACATCTTATCTATATCAAACATGTCTTACATAACAAAACATATAAAGGGAAACAAATTAGTTAACACCTGAAACAATGATACTACTCAAATTTTATTAAAAAAGAAACATTAAAAGATCATATATGATATCATATTTAAATATGTGGTTCTTTTATTATTTAATAATGATTATTTAACCATTATATAGGGGGTTAACCTAACCACCACTATGGAAATGTACAAGGTAAGGGGTTTTCATCTCACTTCTTATTCACGTAAGATTCATGTTATATTGCCTTTATTTCTATTTGTGGGGTGAATGTACTGCCCATGATTGTATTATTTGTGTAATATACATAAATTTATGAGTATTTACATCTTCTTTGTAGGATCCTTCTTTCATGTGGCTTTATGTTTTGTATGTTACCAAATCAGTATGGGGATTTCTAATTTCTATTTCCACTCATTAGGTTTTATGCAAACAACATTGATTTTTTTACTCCATATTATATGAAAAATCACTATTTATTTATTTATGTTATAATTTCCACACCCCTTTGTGTGGATATACTTTTGAAACACATAATCACTCCACTAATAAATTCTTACTTCATTTATATGAATTTGATAAGGGTAATCTTAACTCAATTTCTATTCATTGACTTAAACATTCAAGTCATTGGTTTTGTTTTTCCCAAAATATGTGTGAATGTCATCTAATTTACAATGAACATCTAATCATATTGAGTGTATTTATGTTTTTCACACATAATTATGTCATTGGATTATCCTTAACCTAAATATATGGTCTTTATAAGGGATTTAATCTCAATTTACATTCCATTGAGACTTCTTTGTTGTTAAGCGCCAATTCACTTTTATATGGTGTACATACAATACTTTTACATCATATATCCTGAATCCATTTTTTCTCATGTTATTATAATGTTTTTATTACCTCAATTATTTTTATTCAAGCGTCTCTCATTTGGTTAGGAACTCTAACTAAAATATTTTTTTAAATGTTTTTAATATTTATTCTTATAACTCTTTGTCATTAATGTACATGTTTTAAAAATGTTGTTAATGATTTATTTATATGGACATTAATGTTTTAAAATTAAAATTCCTTTTAATTGTATCAATGTTTTATGGGACACTTTGATTCAAAAATATATTTTTAACAGTTTCTTGATAAATAGTGTTACTTTTAATTATTTTTAAGAAAAAGGGGTTATTTCCCTCAAACAGTTTTACTGATTATTCTCATCTATGTCATTCTTGATTGAGGTTACTTTATTATAGTAAAATCTTCCATACTATATTGGATGAGTTATGTTTGACTGTGGATGTTCTATTTTTACCATTCATGATTTTTATTTTAATGTATTAAAATTTTGTATACTAGTTTTAATACGAATGTCTATTTTATGTTTCAACCTTTTCATATGAAGAATGCATTGGACATAGTAAGTGATGGGTGGATCCCACTATAGATCATCGATGCATCGGTAGGTCAAATGATAAAAACTAATATCTTGGCACAGGGCCTTGACAAAATCTTATTTTTAGTCTTGGCACGAGGCCTTGACTATATTTTTATGATGTTCGGCATTATGCATTCCATCATTATGAAATTGGCTATTGATATTACATGTGATTATACGACAAGTAGAATATTCATGTGAATAAGTAAATGTCATTATTTGATTTTTATTTTCTATATTATGATGAACTTTATGTTTAAAAGGGTTGTATTTTAGTCTTATACATTGCCTTAAATTTTTATGATTATTTATGATAGTTTCCAATATATTCCAATCCTTACAGAGCATCTGAGCTCACCCCTTTTTTATGTTTTATTTTTTCCTAGAAGCGAAGAATTATATTACGATTAAAATACAAGAATAAGATAAAGGATATAGGAGTGTTCAATGGGGACTCAATGTTTTTTTATTTCATAATGTAATGAAAAACTTATTTATGTATGTAGTACATCCAAGGAAACTAAAATGATTGGTCTTTCGGGACATGATTCATTGTATCATGCCAATGTTATGTAATAAATCCCCAACTCTGGGTAACTTGGGTCGGGGCATTACATTTATTGTTACATAATCTCCAACATATATACAATGAAATGAATATCTTATATATTAATTATATGTGAATTTATTTTAATCCATAAAATATAGAGATATAAAATAAAACAAACATTCATAGAGATCGTAGGTCAAACATATATTATCATTTGTTTGGTAATAATATTTCATTATTACTCGTTATTCGTACATAAACTGCATTATGTTCTTATGCATGTTTTTTTAGACAAGTTCATGTTACACTTATTAGGTAATAGTTATATAATTTAAATAATAATATTACTAAAACATATATCATATTTATTCATTCCATTAATTTATATAAAGAAAGTTTAATGAAGATCATGTAGAATGAATCGTATCGCATCGTGGATACAGTAGGTCGTTCGAACGCACATGCAATGACATAATTCCCATATTTTTTGAATGGTATTGAATTGGATGGTTTATAAAATTTGAAAATTAATATCAGGTTATAATAATCATATATAGTTATTATTTCCATCAGTTTACCCATCCGTGTATTGTGGTGGTGAAAAACAGATTACACTATGGTGTGGAGATGGTAAGTCGTACGTATGCACACATGGTGATTTTGTTTTTTCATAGGATGAAAAAAATGTGGAATATAGTTTTTTCATAATAATAAAATTTTAGTATATAATTGATACTATATTTATTACTTTATAATTAAAAAACTCCTAAAGAGGAATTATATGAAGAAATATTTTTAAAAGAATCGATATAGGAGATCAGCTCTTCTTCGATGTGTTTCCTCTAAATATCCTCTTAGATCACTAGAGTTGATCATTGAAGAAAAATAAAAACTCTATAATGTGACTATGGAAGTATAGAAGGAAAAGAGTAAGGTATATCTGAGCTTGATGGATCAAATAGATGTGAATAACTGAGGGAGGAGGTTCCCTTTTATAATAGGGGCGGGGGGCACTTCAAGAAACCTCAAAATATTAATTTATAACAAAATAAAACCCCACTAAAAGACCTCAAAATATAAAAATTTATAAATTTTGATGATATAGGTATGTAATATCATCAACCAATAAATTTTGGATATATTTTTATTCCAATTTAAAAATTAATATTTTAATTAACATTTAGGTATTCTATTTAATTTTAATTAAGATAACTAATAATTCAATACTACAATGGTGAAATATTTATTTATTTGATTTAAATTATACTATAAATAATTATATTTGATCATTTTAGACCATTTAATAATTATTATATATTTTTTAGAAATGTTTTATGATTAATAAATAGTTTAATAAAACATTTTTTTGACAAAACAACAATTGTGTTAATTTTAAAACTATTCAATTCATGGATTTTTAAAAATATCAATATAAGATTTTATCATCAAAAAATTATTTTTCTATATCCCGATGGGGTTTATATATTCATTAAAATTCATTATAATTATAAATTAGTTCATATTATATTTATTTTAATATCGTTAAAAAAATTAATTTTATATTTCCATTAATAAAATAATCATTACATTTGTTTTGTGTAATTATTTATTACACTTATTTTTTAGGTAAATTTTATAAAAAAATATTTGAAGAATATAAATAAAAATATTTCAAAAAAAATTCTTGCCAAATGTATCTTATGAAAATTTCAACATTAAAAATGATATACGTATTAAATTTTGAATGTGACATCTTTAACATAAATTTAAATAAAATAACATAATAGTAAAAACAACATTCCTATGGATCCAAATGGTCTATAACAAGACCCGTGGTTGATTAGGCTATATATATAATTTAAAAATAATAATTGTGAAGGTTTTTGGGTCTTTTTATGGTTATTAAAAATTAAATAATAATTGTTTTATTAATTTTTAATCAATTAATTAATTTATACACCATCAATGTATATGTATTTAAGGTAATTATATATTTCCTAAAAATTAAAAATAAATTACCATGATAAATAAAAACATTAAATATTACAAATAATTATTTACAATCTAATTTATCTTCTAAATAACATTATATAAAAAATGGTTATTTAATAAAATCTATGTCAGAAATATTTAACTTTTCTTAAAATAAAATAAATTAAATGTCTGAAATCTCATCTAAGTGGCTTCCAAAGGAAACCATGTAGACCCACAGATGATTTAGGTCGAAACACACTCATCCAATGATATTAAGATATGTTTTAGTGTAATTTTATAATTGTATTCTTACACTTAATTGCATGTTTTACCCATTTACCGTAAGAATACAAGTTACCAATGTTACTATTCATAATTATCAAAAACAAAATAATGATATTTATATAATTTTAGGCCTACTGATTCCAAATAAGGTATCTATTTTTCAAAACTCAAAACATATAATTTCTAGTCAATAATTTAAAATGATTCCCATTGTGAGAAAGAGAGAAAAAGTTTTTTTAAAAGAAAAAATACTACAAATGTTGAAATATTTTTACAACTAAATTCAATACAAAATTAATGATAATGATATATATTTTATTTAATGATAAAAATTTATTCTATTTATACTTTAAACCAATTCAATAATATAATTTAATTGAGTAAATTATTTTGATGAAAAATTTTGTTTTCAAATAAATTTTAGGATACTTTTACGAATCATCAAAATTTAAAACTTATCATGTTAATATCCAAAATTCATCAAAAGAAAATTATTATATCCCTATTAAAAAGAAGATGATTATTTTGTTTTATATAATATATATAAGTGACAAATTATGGATTTAAAATGGGTGCGTCATCGAAAGTCGGAAATATTATATTGTTTCATATATCATGTCTAGAAAAATTAAATACGAATTTTAAGATTTAGATTGAATCCATAAAGAGTTATTTTATTATTTTATAATCTCACATATTTTACTTTAAATGGTTATTTAGAAGGATGTTAATGTTATTCATACCTTCCATTTTATTGTCTAGTTTTTAAAATTATGTTGTTCACTTATACTCGGGCTCGCATGAAATGAATTCTTTCAAAAGAACCCGAAATTGTATGTAACACATGCCTAGAATAGTGTTGTGTATACCGCAAGATAATATAGTGTAGTGTATATCACAATATAATCCTGCTGTAGCGTACCACACTAGAAATCAATGAAATTACAAAAAATATGTTTTATTAAATCTTTGGATGCTACATTATACCCCCTTTAAATGAATTTGTACATATAAAATCATTAGGTATATAAAAGTTTTAGTACTTTAAAGTTTCATTGATAGAAAAACACATCGTAAAAATTAATACAAAAACATCATTTTAAAATTTAATTTTAGAAACAAAAGGTTACCCAAAGTAATTCATTACTGGGTTTCCACATAGGATATTGTATTTGGGTAATTAAAACATGGATATGGAAGAAAAATATAACAACCATGTTCTGATGGAAGGTGATAGAGAATTAGGTTTAGAGAAATTTAACGATTAGAAATATGTAAATCTACGATGATTTAAGGGACCATCTAATTCATCAAATAAAAAGGTAATAAGATAATTTTTTTGGTTTCAAGATCATTTTCCTAAAGTTGAGGAATTTTTCATGAGAATAAAAAATTACTTAATTCCAGTACAATCTCACAATTGTTTGTGCCTTGAAAAATTTCTACTTTCTAACTTATTTAAAGAAATGAAGTTGAAATTGTCATTCCTAAAGTGTTAGCAGATCATGCATCCAATAAATAGATTGATAAATCACTCCATCTATATCAAAAAAGGTTAATATATTTTATAAAATATTCATAATTCCACTAATAGTGAGATATTACATTAATATAACAAAATTTATCCAGAGTATAACTTATACTATCTATAAATGGATAAAATTAAAATCCTTCCAAAAACTAAAAATCATAAACATTAGAGAGAGGTGAACTAAATCAGCTTATAATTTATCAACCATATCTCATAGGGCATTTAATTGTTTCCACATTCCAGAAATATGAATTCCTTAATTATGTATTTTCTTGAATCTTTGTAATAACATAAATTACAATAGGGCCTTAGTGAAAACATGCATGTTGTCAAACATTAACTCTTACCAAAAATCAATATATATATATATATATATATATATTCAAACAATGATATCACTTCGTCCTTATATTCATAATGAGTTTATTAATACTATCAAACATCTCATAATCTCTTTAACCCATCATTATACAGATATCATGTGTTGTCCAAAAATATCTGAATAACTTTTCATGGATACCAGTACCATTCAACAATTACTTTCAAATATTTAAGGAAAAACAATAGTGTATCAATATTTAGATGTTTCTTCATTCCATAGTACATTAAGATTACTTATATAACATTATTCTTGACAAACATGTAATATTTAAACTATTTTCTTAAACCATTGATTGAGATTTATTTGTTTATTCCTTAACACTCCTTTTATCTCATATTTCATTTGTAGTCTCTTCATCATCAACAACATAAATAATATCCATATGAACATGCTTATTCTATTAATGATATTTTCCCATAGGTAAACGATTTCCATAATTCTTATACATTCAACATTTAATCATTTAAAAATCATTGATGTCTTAGAAATACTATTATCCTTGTACAGTGTATTAATTTAACCTTTTCCTTTTCAATTACTGAATTTGTGTCCTTCATTTCCACACCCAAAGCATCTTCTAGTGCCTTTAAAACAATATCCTTGATGCCTCTTCCCACATGATTTACATGAGAAAAATTATACTTTTTTTCTTTTATGATCATCAGGAAACTCCATCTTTATATTATTTGGTGGGTTAGGAAACTCACCAAAGTTGAGATTATTGATCATATTATGAGATTACTGATAACAATTTTTTGTTTTACAAATCTAATTTCATTTTTATTCTCATGACTAATATCATTCCATTATCCATCATATTCTCCATTAACATGAATCCTCTTGTTTCCAGCCATTTTCTAAAACCTAAAAATATTAGTGTGAGAGGAAATATTCATACTAGGAAGACAACATTATCAAGGGGGAGTACATTCAATCTCTAACATCTTTAGTTTAGTCATAGTTTATTCAGGATCATTTCCCTAATTCTAGGATAGTAACCAATAGTTAGAATTATCTTTAGGTACATCCCTAGACATATCCTTATAAATGCATATAGGGATCTCATTAATGTTTTTTCATCCTATTTTAAAATGGTTAACTAATCCTTATCTCTAATTCAAAATCTAACGACCCAATATTGACGTACATAGTCAATATATTTCTTTTATGGAATATGCAATATAATACAAAAATAGACCCCAAAGGCCATATTTGTTTAGTGTGTTTGGAAACTTGGAGAATATTCTTCTAGGATGGTGATATATCTTAAACATATCCCAAAAGTGCTTCCCCATTAGTTTTACTATATAAAACCATTCTTTATATGCTGGAGGAAAAACACAAAAATGGTGAGCTCAAATTCATAGTAAGGGTAAACATAGGGAATATAAAATAAAACATAACCCTAATAATGTAAACACAAGAAACTATATTTTGAATATCAAAATGATGATTCATAAAAAAATGGTAGTACATAAGGAATAAATGAAAATGTAACATTAACCATGATAACAGAGAATTACAATAAAAAATTAACTTCAAGAAAAAAACATAAACATAGAAAATAATTTCTATATTATCCAAGTCTCATATCAAAGACTATAGTGGTGAACAAATTCCATTACTAAACCGAGTATACTCTTCATTCCATCCTTGTTCTATTGAACCATATTTACTTGTCGTTTCATCCCTATATTACTAAACAGGATTTACCTGACCTTTCATCCATATATTTCTGAATCATATTTACAAGTAATTTCATCCAAGAATATATCATGAGATATATTTCAATACCCAATTCATTTATGGGATATATAGGTCCCAACCATCTCATAATGAAATCAGTATAACATGTGCCACAAAATCATAAATAATATATCATTGCATAACCCAAGAAATCAAATGGGTTTCCTAATCATCATTCTATCATATCATAATGAATATAAAATATTGTTACATAATTAACACTATCAAATCATAGTAATAATAGGTATAGAAACATAACCTTATTTTAATATCATCATATTATATGAGAAATAATTTTTATAGAACACTTGAAATTAATTCTTGAGGAAAGTATCTTTTATTCTTCAAAAACGATTTCTTTTCTCAAAATTCCGCACCATTATAAAATAATATTATTTAGTAGAAAATAAATATGAAATAATCTAGAGTAAGATTCATGGAAATAAGGCATTTTAGATACATGAAAACTCATTCATGCCATATAAGTTAAAAAAACATTCTTCTAGTACTTTTTCCTGAAAAAAAAAGTACCCTGTATAGAAAATGAAAGAAATATTCCTTCCATAACATTTAATAAAATGTCTAAAATTAGTAAAAATTAATTTATAAATTTTTAAGAAGATAAATAATATAATATATTTAGTAAACAAGGACTTGGATGATAAATATACCCCAGTAAATAGTTACATATAAGCACTCTTGGAAAATAATGAGATTGTGAAATTATTCATTACCATATGCCCGTTATCCATTGTATGTTTCAGAACCTCTTATATAATGATTTAAATAATTACATTAAATTATTACCTAATAATAGGCATTTTTATGATATCATATATGATCATATTATCATCTTTTTGGTAATAGTATTTCATTATTACTCGTTATTCGGGTACTAAATGTTTTATGTTCATATGCATGTTTTGTGAGACATGGTCATTTTTTCACTTATTAAGTTATAGTTATATAATTTATAGAATTATATTAGAATAAAATATATCATATTTATTCATTTCATTCATTTATATAATTTTTCTTAAATAATATCATGTAGTATGAATCACATCGCATCGTCAAGATGGCTGATCATACATACACACAGATGAAAATATCATTCTCATATTTGTTGAATGGTATTGAATGGGATGGTGTATAATATTTTATAATTAATATAATGTTTTAATAATCATATATAGTTATTATTTCCATTATTATACAATTCCAGGTAAGGTGGTGGTAAAAAACAGATTACACCAAAACGTGGAGACGGTAAGTCATAAGTACGTACACATGGTGATTTCGTTTTTTAGGATGGATAGATAGTAGAATATGGTTGTTTCATAATAATATCCTAAATGTATATAATTTATACTGTAGTTATAACTTTATTACGAAATAAAACATGAAGAGGAATTTGAAGATGATTGATGTTCCAAAGAATCGATAGATTGGATAACCTCTTCTTCGACGTGCTTTCTTTAAATCACCTCTTATAGTACTATAGTTGTATTTGAAGAAGACCAGAACCTCTAGAATGTGACTAAAGAAGTTGATATTGGAACATTTTAGGGTATGGATGATATTTAAAGCTCAAATAGATGGGAAAAATTGATGGAGGATGTTCCCATTTATAATTGAGGTGAGGGGCTCCTTTGGAAACCACAACAATATTATTTTATAATAAAATCAAAGCCCACTGAAAAACCTCCAAAATGTACCAATATAGATGTTTAGATGAGATACGGTTTTAATCTCCTCAACCAATAATTTTTGGAAAAGTGTTTGTGTCAATTTAAGCGTTATCATTTTAATTAACACTTTGTTATTCTATTTTATTTTTATTAAGATAACCAATATTTAAATATTAAAATGGTGTAATATTTATTTATTTAATTTAAATAAGAACATAAATAATTAAATTATATAATTTTATACCGTATAATAATTATTATATATTTTTTCATTAAAAATTTGTGATATTTAAATAATTTAATAAAACATTGTTTTTACAAAACACCGAAAGTGTCAATTTTTAAACTATTCAATTCATAGATTTTTAAAAATATCAAGATAAGATGTTATCATTCAAAAAATTATATTATTATACCCCTACATGGTCTAACTAACCTTTAAAAAACACTGGAAATATTAATTATCTCAAATTGTATATCTTCAAATATATTTAATAACACTAATTTGTTATTTTGCATTATTAGAATAATTACTACCTTAGTTCTCTGTAATTATTTAATAAAATTATTTTTTAGGTAAATTTTAAAAATGAAATACTATGATGAATATAAATATAATATATTCCATAAAAATACAGATATTTTAAAATTTATTTAGAAATATTCAATGTTATAAATTTTATTCTTATTATATTATTAATGCAGCAACTTTAACAAGACATTAAATAAAATAATTGAACTGTCAAAATAGCTTTAATATGAATCCAAATAGAAAAATAAATATACCTGAGAATGATTAGGGTCGATATATACTCCACCAATAATTATTGAACATGTTTTTTTGGCTTTTTGTGGTTAATATCATTTTAATAATTATTTTTTTATTTATTTCTCATCAATAAATTAATTTCTACGCCATCAAAGTTAAAGTCTTTAAGGTAATTATATATTTCCAAAAAATTAAAAGTAAATTATCATGATAAGTAAAAAACATTAGATTTCAAATAAGTATTTATAATTTAATATACTTTCTGTATAACCTTATAATAAAACGGTTTGGTTATAAACATTTTGGGTGATACATATTTAACCTTTCTTTAAATAAATTAAATTAAATGTTGTAATATCATCCAAGTGGATTCCAAAGTACACTATTTAGTCCCAAGGCTTATTTAGGTCTAAAAAAGTAATCCAATGATTTTAATAGAAGTGGTAGGTTAATTTAATAATATTATTATTACCCTTAATTACCTATTTTACCCTTTTACCGTATTAATAAAAATTACCAAAGTTAATTTTCATTATTCCCAAACAAAATATATTAACATAATTTGGGTATAATGATTCAAAACATGGAAACCATTTATGAAAATTCAAAACACATAATTTTTAGTAATTAATTTAAATTTACTCCCATTTTCGGAAAGAGAGAAAGAGTTATTTTAATGATAAAATACTGCAAAAGAATGAAATGTTTATACATATGAATTCAATATAAAATTAATTATATTATATATATTATATTCAATGATAAAAAAAAAATTTATTAATACTTTTAAACCATTCAATAATAAAATTTAACTATATAAATTATTTTGGTGAAAAAAGTTGATTTCCATTAGAACTTAGTATAATTTTACTATTCATCCAAATTTAAAACTTATTTGAAAAATATAAAAAATTCATCCAATGGAAATTTTATATCCCACTTATAAAGAAGAAGTTTTTTGAAATATTATATATAAAATTTTAAAAAACTAAATTTAAAATGTGTGCACCATCAAAAGGCGGTAAAGGTGCATTTTTTGAAAAATACTTCATTAATCCAAAAAATTGAATTTGTTCTCATATCATATCTAGAAAACATATTGGATTAATTTAAACATTATATTTAATCCATTAAGGGTGATATTATTATTTTATAGACTATCATATTTTCATTTAAATAGTTTTTTATAAGGTAGTTAATACTATTCATTCTAGCCATTATAATGGCTAGGATATAATATTTAGTTGTTCACATATAATCAGTCTCGCAAGAAATGAATTCTATCTAAAGAACTTTAAATTGTGTGTACCACAAGAAAATCATAATTTTCGGTGTACCGAAACCTAATATGGTGTTCAGTATACCACAAGCTAATCTGGGTGTATCGTAAAACACAAGACATTAAAGAAATTAAAAAGAATTTATCTCATAAAATCTCAGGGTGGTACAGTATCAGTGGGGTGACTCTAAGGTGGGGGTGATGTGCGACCATGTTGTCCATTATGACACTCTGTTCATATTATTAGAGGATTTTCATAAGTAGTTGTTGTTTTTGTGAAGGAATGATTGATTGACATGAGTGATTCCTTCGTGAGTTTCATATCACACCTTTGGAGGTACCCTAATGAGTATCCAAGTTGTACCACATATTGTGGATATATTTTTTCCCATTATTAAATGAATAATTGAAGTGTTTGTAGATTTATGTTTGGTTTTCTGGTACCTAAATTCAAATCATCATGTTCATGGACGTTTTTTTCATCCCTTGGATATTATCGAGTGCAAATGGGATGATATATTTATAGAATTAATTGAATGGTTACCCTGAGATCCGGGAGTTTGTGATGATATCTATTTAATCATGGAATAGTTTTATAAATTGGATCACTTTTGAGTGATCATGTAGTTAGTTACCAAATATATTTTTTAGGGAGGTATATGGATGAGGTTGTATGACTACATAGAGTTATGTGGTCCATTGTCTCAGAGTGGGTTGATAATTTTTCCTAGTTATTTGTTAAATTATTATAACATGAATTTTCACTCCGTTACTCCATAACACTTCATTAAACCCTCAAAATTATGGGTATACAGAGAAGACTATCTAGATGTTATAGGATATATTGAGGACATCAATCTTGGAATTTGGATGATCTTGTGAAATTCAATTTCTTTTTTTAGTATTATTATATAAAAATATACATCTCATTCATTTGAAATACCCGATTTGATGATTTTTATAGGTGTCTACATCATTATTCATTATGCTAGGCAGAGTTTGCGGAATTGTTAGTTCCTGATCCAAAAGTGGCATAGATGATGATAGAGAATGTTATGGTTGTCTACAAGAGTATGAAGGCAGTGTAAGACCGTTAGAGGTTTTATGTTGATCATAGCAGGATAACCTTGGATTTTACGGTTGGGGAACACGTGTATGTAATGGATTTTTCTTAATGTTGGTTGTTGCAGTTTCACAGATGAGTAAGAATTTTCCTTAGTTTTTGGGGCCTTTAATGGTCCTGTGGCATGTTTTTGAGGTTAATTAACGGTTGGAACTCCCACAAAAAATGGATAGGATCTATAAAGACTTTCATGTGTCACATATCTGATGGTGTATTTATGATGACTATATTATCATAGGCTATGTTTTGTTTGATATAGATGACAACACAACATTCACAATGTGACATGTAGAAATCTAGGATCAACAAGACAAGTCGATGTGTGGATGGACCATTCATTTGGATCATATTATATGGTGGCATGGTTACATGGAAGAGAGAACATTGGATTGGGATACCTATATGTGTTCCCATTACCATGATATGTTTTGAGTTTTTTTATTTTTTCTCAGTTATGCGATGATTGAATCTTATTGGTTTATGAAGTGATTTTTTACCTTGATAAGATTTATGTTAAAACGTAGAGCATATGAATAATGGAGAACCTAATTACTAATCAAGATTCATTATACTATTACACATTTTAAAACCATGTTGTATGTAGAGGCCCAAAGATTGACATACATGGACATTACATTAATTTTGCAGAATACTTAATACATAACAAAAACAGACACACATGGACCGTAATAGTTTAGTGTCTTTGGAAACTCAGAATATAAACATCTAATCATGTTGAAATATCTTCAAAAACTCCCATAACGATCTTCCACTATTTGTTTCCTTACCTAAAACCTTTCTTTATTTCTTGGGGCAAATAAAACATAAATTGTTTGAGCTCGAATGCTCAGTAAGGGAAAACATAGATAATGTAAAACAATCCATAAACATTTGGAAGCAAAAACTTGAACATGAAATTTAAACATCAAAATCTTGATCAAAGACATAAATCATGGAAGTACGTAAGGCATATATCATAATAGAACATAAACCATGATAAAATATAATGGGAATAAAACATGTAATTGTGGAAACCATTCAACACATGTTATGATTTCCATGGTAGCCAAGGCATTACTGCCAAGACTATCTTAGTGGACAAAGTCCCTTTCTGAATTGAGTTCACTCCTTGTTTCAATCTTGTAAAACTGAACCGGATTAACTTACCGTTCCATCCATGTCTATCTCATGAGATATAAATCTTTACCCAATGCATTGAAGGGAGATATAGGTCCCACCCATCTCATAATGAAATCATTCTTTCGTGTGCCACAAAATCATAAATCACACATCATAGAATAACCCATGTAATAGAGTGAGATTATTAAACATCATGCCATCATAACACAATCCATATAAAGAAATGGATATCATTTCATCATAATAAGAATAAAACCATGTAAAAAATGGAGACAGTATACTTGAAACATAAACATATCAAATAATTTCATTTTAGATGGAAAATAGTTTTGATAAAAACACTTGAAATGAATTCTTGAGGAAAATATCCTTTCTTCTTCAAAATAATTTTCTTTTCACAAAATGTCATGAAATTTTAAAAGAAAAGGGTTTTTTTGAAAATAATCATGCAATATTTTACAGTAAGCTTCATGAAAATGAGGCTTTATGAAAATGTAAAAAATCCGTTCATGTCGTATAAGTTAAAAATAACATTCTCCTCGTACTTTTGTCGGAAAAGTCAAAAAGTTCCTTGTATGGAAAACAAAAGAAAGATTCCTTCCATAACAGGTGGTAAAATTCGAAAAATGGTAAAAAGGAATTTAAAAATACATGAAAACATTTTTATAAAACTTTGACATGGATGATAAATATAACCCCAATAAATACTTACGAATAATCAATATCGGATGAAAATGAGATTTCAAAAACTATCCCTTACCTTAGGTATGATATGCTTCGTACATTTCCGAACCTCTTGTATAATGATTTAAATAATGTCATTGACTTATTAAAGAATCATATTCATTGTTATGATATCATATATGGTTCAATTTTGACTTTATATTACCCGTTCTTTTGTAAGTTCCACGTTAAAGCAACGTTTTGGGTTAAATCGTTTTATTTATCACACGGGTTCGGACTTGTTGTTCTTGATATTATCACTTATATCCTAATTTAATTAATTCCATAATGTAAAACATGATTTACATATAATATATATATTTCAGTATATATATATATGATAGATCGATTAAATGTAATGAAATACACAGTTCATGGAGATGGTAGGTCGTACGTACGCATGAACGCTGTTTTCGTTTCCTTATTGAATTGAATGAAATTAATTAGATGACATACATATATATACACATAAATCCAGTATCATTATTATGTCATATATTTCATGATAACTTATTGTATATACTTTTTAATCATTCATTAATGGTTAACATGGAAAATGAATCTCATCGCGTCGTGGAGACGGTAGTCCATACGTACGCACGAGAAATGATATCATTCTAATGATCATGGAATTGTATTGGAGTGTATGTATACTATTTCAGAATCAATATCACTATACAATAATCATATATAGTTGTTATTCACACCATTATACCCATCCAAGTAAGGTGGTGGTGGAAAATAGATTCCACCACGGCGTGGAGACGGTATTCCGTACGTACGCACGCGCGGTGATTTCGTTTTCCATAGGATGGATAGATGGTGAAATACGGTTGTTTCATAATTATAATAACATATCCTTATATTAGTGATAATTATTTTATTACTTCATAATGAAACATCTAAAGAAGATGAAGTGGAAGAAGAAATGCAGTCGAAAGAATCGGTAACGGATATTACCTATTCTTTGAAGCGCCTCTTTGAGATCTACTCTTGGGGCACCAAAATTGGTCTTTGAAGAAGACAAGGACCTCTAGGATGTTTCTAGGGAAGTTGAGAAGAAAATTTTGCAGGGGTTGGCCGAGCTTGAAGGCTCAAAGTGGTGTGTGGAAGAGAGGGAGGAGGTTCCCTTTTATAAGGGAGGAGAGGGGCACATTTGGAATAACTAAAAATATTATTTTATTATAAAGTCATATTCGGTTTTTAATAGCTCCAAATTGAGTTATTTCGAAGCTAAGGTGGGGATGGGTCGAAATAATCTCATACAATAGAATTTATAGAAGTTTAGGTTTCTATTTTAACCTTATCATTTAGATTTAACTTTAAGTTAAATAATTTTTCTTTTACCGTGTCCTCTTGTTTTCTTACACTATAAGGTTAATAAACATACAATAAAATTCCAAAAGAACCCCAATTTGTTTATTATTAATATATATAACCTTATCTAAGTCATTGGGATGAATCTTAGATTTTTATGACTAAAATAACAATTAATAATATAATATTTGTTTTAAAAACTATTTTATGTCAATTTTGACACTATTTAGTAATTGATTTTTTTAAAAAATCATAAAAGAATTATTAGTTCTAAAAAAATTACTTAAATAAATTCTAACATGTCATATTAACATATAAAATTAATTTAATTCCTAAAAAGTCTGAAATTAAATTTATTCTGGTATTTATAACATCAATTATCTCAATATTTCATTAATAATATAATTACTGCTTCATCATTTTGTCATAACTAAATTAAATTATTTAAAGTCTAAAAATTAAAAATAAAATACCATTATGTAGGAAATCTTTTTATATTTCTAATGAATATTTATAGTCGAATTTATCTTATGTATAACCCTATATTAAAAATTATTTACTTATTAAACATTGATTTTAACTATTTTAACCATTCTTTAAATAAATTAATAATAAATGTCCTAATCTAATCCAATTGGGCCTAAATGGTCATATTTTATTACTAAGGTTGTTTTTGGTCGAATAAAACTTATCCAATAGAATTAGGACATGTGTTAGGGTAATAATAATATCATTTTTACCATTAATTACACTATTTACTTTTAACCGTGGTAAAAATAGTAAAAAGTTACTATTCACCAAAAATTATTTTCATCTCACTTAACCACATTTTACATACTGACATCAACCGTGTGTCTCGGATTTTTGAAATTCCACTCACAGAAGCTGTAAAATTATGTTTTATGTGAATTTGGAAATTCTCCTAGGAGGTGGGTAAAAGACGGTCTAAAGTTCAATAAAATTTTTATATATCTTAATTTATTATAAAATGACTCTAATGAATTACATTGAACTTATATAGGTATTATGTGTCAATTTTGACTTAAATTAAATTTAAATAGAATAAATAATTATTTAAATAAAATGTCTGTTATTAAATAGTTACCCAGTGTTTTCACTATTCATCAAAAATTGAAAGTTTTCAGAAAAATACCAAAATTTCACCCTAGGCTAATTTGGATATTTTGATTCCAAAAATGAAGTCCACTTTGAAAAATGAAATTTTAAAAAAGTTGTTATTACTATTCATAACGGCTAGTTTTAATAATATTTTAATAGCATATCGTTGTTTAGTGAAACTCGGTATTGCATAAAACACACGCTATCGAGGAAGGTCGCGATTGCATATAATGCAGCCAACTTAGGGTTGCATGTTGTGAAAGACTCCTTTTTTGTAGCATACAACACAAGACATCAATAAAATTAAAGAGAATATTTTCCAAAAATCTCGGGGTGTTACATTGTAGATTCGGTGGAACCCAAGGTTGATTATATCATGATATGGAAAATGGAACTTACAAATAATTTTTTACAAGGGGGTTTTTTTCAATGATTATGGTAATGATTAGCTTGGACTATTTGGAATTTGAGATGGTAATATTTATGGTTATTTTAAGGGGTGGTGGACAGTAAGGAATGTAAAATGATGTGGTTGTGTGGGAAATGTAATTTGAGGTTGGTGAGAAATTTTGTGCTGATGTAGTTTTGTTTGGAATATAAATAACTCCTTGATATGTATCTCGTTGGATGGTTGTTTTGAAATCATTACTCTTTTCCAATGGTGGGTTTTTATTATAGAAGACAAGAATTGTTCTATAGGTGTATGATTTAAATTTATAAACTTGCAGACCCATTACCTTGTGGAAATTATAGTGGTGGAGGTATCTAGGGGATATCCCAAGGGTGTTAGGGAGTAAAAGGGGGAGTTGTAGCTAAGAAATAAAGTTGAGAGGAAATATATGGGTTATAGGTTTTGGCTCTACCATATAGGAGAGAACATGAACAACGAAGAGGCCATCTATGACATGGAGGCCTAGATGTGTAGTTTTGGTGATTCTACCAAATTCAACATAGATTCTTCATAGAGATGTAGGCTACAACATTTACTCTCTAAAGAGTTTTATCATTTTTTCAATTTTCGGGTAGTTGAACCCGGGAGAAGGGTTGTGGCATTTCTATGTTCCATGTTGTTGGGGTCTATAGCATGGTGGATCCTCCTATATCATAGTCCCTTCCATGGTTTTTCAAATCCATGGAATTTACCTCTCCATATTTCTTAGATGTGTCTTTTACTAGCCTTAATACAACATGGTGTATTACTTACATGACAGTCCTTTTAATTATTTATAGTTCTAAACCATGAATATTTGGTTTATGTTCTGGTATTATGATTTTTAGATTGGGATTAAAATCAAAAACCACCCCCAAACCTCATCATGATTTTTTATTTTTTTCTCTTTTCTTGGTCGACTCAAGTGTATCCCTAAGAGGCCTTTAAGACCATTTTCATCATCTTTAAACCTTGGCCTATGGAGATCTATCATTGGTAGTTTTATATGTGTTTTCTTCATTAATTATCCATATTTTACCTATATTCTTCATTCAGAGTAAGATGTTTTTAAGGGAATCATGGGTTTTGATGTTTTTTTGGATATAGAACTATGTTGGAAGTTGTTTTATTCATTCATCATGGTGTTTTCCATTTTTATGGTTCTTGTTGGTTGTCTCCATCTTATTCAAACCATAAAAATAAAATTAAGAATCTTTGTTTGAGGTAGGGGAACATTGTCCCTATTTATGTTGTTCATGTGTGAGAGATCATGCTTTTTTCAACTTTAGGAAGATAGTATGCATCGACCTAATGGTGATAATTAATTGATATAATTAAAATTGAGGTTTAAGGGGAATGGATGAAATTTTTAATAGATTTAATGTTATTATTAATGAGATTATGCATTCTTGACATACAAATGGAGAATCACAACGATTGGGATCCTTGTTTGTACTATAAATTGGTATTTTTTTGAGTCCATTGTTGTGTGATTTTTTGGTATCTCTTTGAATAAACACCTAATCATATATATCCATCTAAATAAATGGCTTCAAATGGAAAGTTTTCTTTGCATTAGAAACCCATAAAAAGTAAATTAAATGTGATGATAATCCCCCTTTTTAAATCTAATATAATATATTTGTGGTCTTGATGTGTGGTTTTGATGTGTATTTGTGGTGTGTTGGGAAGATGTGATGAGAAGTGTATTTGGTAAGTGGTAGTAGTGATATAAAAAGTCATTGTAATGTGAAATGGGTTCAATGAGGGGCTTATATTCATGATGAAGTGTTGCTTATGTTTTGATCTGTTGTTTTAGTTTCTCAAGTTGTAATGGAATAAAAAATTAATGATGAAACTAAAATGTTAGGGGTTCAAATGGATAAGGAATAATGGAAAAAATATGGGTTCTTTGGTTAAAGAGATTATTTTTTAATGTGAAATAAATGGGCCAGTTAAATAAAATATGTTGGAAATATATAATCTGTAATTTTTTTAACTTGAAAGGAAAAATATAATGTGTCTTGGGGTTGGTGAATTTAATATATGGTGTAATAAATTTAGAAGTGTCTGAGATAGAATAACAGGTTGTTAGGAATGTGGTAATTTAGTTAGTTGAGAGTGAATTCTGGTTGTAAACCCAAAGGTTAATCATCTGTGTGGTGATATAGATATATATATTGTTCATTGTGATTTATATACACACCCTACCCACATCGGTCACCATGTGTTGAAAACCAAATGTTTGGGGGTTGTTTTACCCTCACCCCAATAAGGAGGATGGATATATGGTTATCTAATCTTACAAACCCTCTCTTCTAGGTGAGTTTGATATACATAGGTTGTGTAGGCTATAAGTCAAAAGTGAGCTACTAATAATCGTTTTATAAGATTATGAGAAGGCTAAAGTGGAGAAATTTTATTTTTAGGATAAGGGAATGTGGTATATTTCATTCATGTTCATGATAACTTACTACACTGGTTATCATTGTGGATATGATGTGATGTTTGAGGTGTCTTCTAGCGAGATGTGATGGGATTGACCAGGTGTCTTCAGGTGATATGTAATGTGATGGGATAAGTGTCTTCATGTAAGATTTCATGTGATGTACTAGGTGTCTTTGTGCAAGATGTGATATTATGAATGTGGTGTCTTTGGGTGAGATGTTATATGATGGTCCGAGTGTCTTTGGGTGAGATGTGTTATATGGAAGATATGGGAGAGCTAAGAAATAAAACATTTGGTTGTGAGAGAGGAAAACTAGTGGGAAATATATGTAGAGACCCTGTGTTTTCGATATGATTCGTATTATGTTATTATATTTGGACAAGTTATTTGGTGACCATGCCATCAATATGATGGGATTGGATAGTTAACTAGTTTAGGGTTCTATTGGTTCTATGGTTTTCTCACTAGTGAATTAGTATACACTTTTCACAATTGAACAATAGACATTGACTATGATCCTATTGAGTATACTTATAAGATCACCCTAAATATATAAAAACTATTTTTAGGTCTCTAAAAGGACTATATAGACATTGTAGGACATTACTATATTAGAATTTATGGTCATTTCTGTGTTTCTACCTTAGGGTTTTTATTTTGGGTTTTTATTCAGAGACATACATATTTGTTTACATTATACATGAATTGTGTGATTTTTGTATTTATTTTATTCTATATTATGTCCTGGAGTTGTTTTTATTTTATTTATCCTATCTCTTGATCTTATAAATTGATTTATCCAATCTCTCATTCCAATATATTATAAATTTTAATTCATCAAATATTTTAAATTTTCTACCATTGTTGCTATTCACCGACCTAGAACCAACTGGAAGTGGGAAACTGGGGTTATTTTCCTTCTTTATTCATTGTCAGCCCTATATGGGTACCTTTGGAGGGATGGAATCATGAAAATAATAACCTTTCAATTATTTTAAAATGAAATTTCTTTCCCCAAATTATTCCATATTTTTTATGATCCATAGTTTTTTCTTCCATGCCCTTGGTGAGTTCTCCCATCTCAACCTATTCCTAGTCATGTTGAATATTTGACTTACCATTCACCTCATAAACAATGATATATTTAATATTAATCATCCAATCCATATGAAGTCTTCATAGTAGAAAATAAATTCCAAATTTTCTTATCTTCTTCATATTGAAAAGTGTGTTTTCATAGGGTCACATTAGTCAAGGAACCTCCAGTTCCTACTAATTGTCTTTCCAATATAACTGGAAAAACCTTATCTCATTGCATATCTAATACAAAATCAGATTATAAGATAATATTTTCAACTCTCACTATTAAATCTTTAATAACACCATCTACTTAGGTGAGTGATCTATCGTCCATTTAACATGACACTTTTATTGGATTAAGGTATCCAATTACAGTAACATTATAAACTAAAAGAGGAATAAAATTTATTCTAGGTCCTAAATAAAAAATACATAAGAATGTTCTTTTTTCTTAAATTTCATTGGGAACCTTGAACCTCCCAATATCCTTTTGTTTTCATGAGATCATCCAATGGAAAATTGACAATTAATTATTTTGAAATATTTATCTTTATGATTATAAATTTCAATATATCCTATTGGAAAAAGAGTTGGTGGATCATAAACCTTGACATTACTATAATTTAACTTAAGTATCACTATCCCCTAGTCTACATACCATTTTTTATTTTTTTTCTCATATGATTCAGATTCTAGTTTCTCTTTTTTATTTGTAATGTGAAGTTTCATTTCATGAAAATAAATTTATTTTATTTATTTAATACATAAGGTTTCATTGGATGTTCTTTATATCTTCTATTTAATTTATTTCCTCATCAAATAGTCATTTCTATGAATCTATATTTAGGATATAATTTAGTAGTACAAATAAATATTATATTTTCTCTCAACATGGTTTTATTTTATATTTACCCAACTTTCACTTCCAATTTTTACATACTATCACAGTCCCCTTCTATTAATTAGTCAATTATTTTTTAATTTTAATTTTTGATAAAAAAAAATATTTATCATTAATTTATTCAATATTTTTCTTTTAATTCTTCCACGAAATTATTTTTACCTTAATTTACTTTATTGGAATGAGATTATTTATTCCCATAAACTAATTGGATGTTTCTATATTGATAACTATATTTTTTATATCAATTACATTCACTTAGATTTCACTACTTGAAGGTTTATTTCACATTCCAATATAAATTGAGGGAATTCTTCCATTCAAAAATATAAGTGTTTGAAAATGGATCATTCATCAAGGTTAATATCCCATAGTTTTCCATGTAACATGATTCATTTAATTCATTAAGTGATTTTTAACATATTAGTTTTGTTTCTCCCTTTATTATTATCTTTTATATGAAAAACATTCCATGTTTTCTTTTCAAATCACCAATTTATTCATTCACAACATCACATAACACGACAATATTGATAATGAATGTTCTTCCATTAATTGTATTTTATTGAGAATTAGTATCATGGTTATTTTAAATACTATTGAGTTCATATGATATCTTTCACCATAGTAGCCTCACGCTCTTGTTTCCACTAATTCATGTCTCATAGAATTGAACCTTTAAAAAAGAAGGACATAATTATAATGTTCGGTAATTGATTATGAGGAAACTATTTCTAGTAGTCCTTAAATCATTGTCATACACCATGAAACGATTCTTGATCCTTATTAATATATATGAAGAGTGTGGAACTTTGATCCATGGTTCTCTAATTATGATAGTGTCTTTAATTGAATTCATTATTAATATACTCCCATGTTTTGAATAAGTTTTTTATCAGATTTTAAAAGAAAATTTATTTCATTAAAATTAATATAGTAGGAGAAAAATATCGTCTAGGGTTTATATTCGGCCACCATATTGAGTGGGAGGTACTAGATTGTTTCTATGAAATAGGTGATGAATTCTAGATCTTCCTATAAAGGTCATCAATGAAAAATTTAAAAATATATAAATGATAATTCTTCATTTCATAATTTCATGATTTTTGTGTCAGTGTGATATATAAAATGTTTCCAAACTCTTTTAGAACACATATTTATCTAGTCCTTGAAGATTTATGACCCTTTTTTATAATTTACTCATTAAATATAAAATCCACTATATTTTATTCCCTCTTAGAAAATTAGCTTCACTAATTTCATCTATTGTATTAGATCTACTATGGGGGAATTATCTTTCAATTTCATGAATCAAAGGTAGTAGTCCTTCACTCAATCTTCATGAATCAATGTACCTAAAAATACACAAAAAAATACATGCGAATGGAATGTAGTGTAATATAAATGTTTCCTCCTTATGCACTCTTATGGTTTTGATTACAAAGTGTATACTTTAAGTGCATGAGATTAGATTTCAAATATCATTTATTCACCCAATCAACTACGTTCATCTTATAGTTAATCAAGATAGAATGGAAGCATGTATGAAATAATAAGCTATTACATGTCCAATTAATTCAATCATTTACCAAAAAATCTATAAATACACCTATCTCTCCCACTAAACATTTATCCATGTGTTTTTATGATAAAAAATAGAACAAGAAAGAATAATTATATTTAATTGTAATTATTTATGAGATATCCTTTAATGGGTGAATCATCAATATCCTTATTCTATAAGAAAGTGATGAAATCCATTCATTACTTCCAAAATATAAAACACTTACCCTATACATGAGATCATACCTTTGTACATCGTTTTATTTTCCAAGTTCATTATACATTACTTGGTATGTTATGTTATCGTTCAACATAGATAACAACTTGTATTCTCCTTAATTATACTCCACTAATATTCCTATATGGATTTATTCTCTCTTCTTTAGATCTCCCACCATCCTTTTTACTTAATATAACATTTTCATATTTGGGTAGGTTGTTTTTTATGATGATTTAATTAGTCCCCATGAGTTTTTCATGTGCTCTATATGGAAGCCATAATTATTAATAACACCTTGTGTTTGGAATATTTTCCCTTTATTTTAATTATATAATTAATGTAGTTCTCCATTGATTTGGGGTTACTTGAGAACTTTTATAAACTTTTAGCTATTCTTAGATCATAAAAAAATATTTTTAGAGATTGGATCCATAGTCTTACATTTCTATGAAATTATCCTCCATTAGATCCTTATACTACATTAGAGTGATAATATATTCTCACAATATCCCCCTTTGGTTTAGACATGAATTCTAATGAATCATGTGTTATAACCTGACTTGTTTTTTGAACATAGATATAATATAGAGGAGTAAAGTTTGTCACATGGTCTCAGATATATTCTCAAAATGTGACACAAGTCATGTGATTTATATAATATATCCTCATTTAAATTTACTTTCCAATTGTTGGAAACAGTGCATCTAAATGCAAAATGTTACCCTGAGTTTATATCATGTATTTAATGATATGATATATAACATCTCAATATTATTTTCTATTGGATACCACAAGACAATGTTGTTGAATAGGACACCTCAAGTGTTTATCCTAGACTACATTATAGCTTGGACAGTTCTAGTATGTTGATTCCAACTCCATAGAAGAGTAAATATAACTTCATGGTGATGATTTTTGGATTTTTTTGGACTACCAATAGACACTCATTCTCTAACATGGGGTATTATGTGATTTAATAGAGGTTAAATGTCCCATCAATAGTATGATATTTACTTAAATGGACACAAATGATTATTTTTACTAATTTATTTGTGTGTTAATACATTAACATATGAATATCCTACATTATGTTATTATTGTGGTGTAGAATAAAGTATTATAATTCCTGATGTTTTTCTCCCCACATTAGTGGTAACTCCAAATTATGATTATAATGTATCTTTTACCATATTTTTCCCCTTACACACCTGATTCCCTAGAATCCCAAAACATCCTGAAATCAATGAATGATCTAAAAAACATAAATATACAAATAATAACTTTAATGAATGAAAATAAATTACTGGATGTATAAACATTATATCTTATTCCCAAAATAATAAAAATTCTAAAAACTACCTTTCGACATCAACAAATCAATGAAAAATGCATAAAAACACATAAAAGACATTAAAAACAATAAATTATTTCTAAAATGAAAGGTTCATAAGCTGGATCATTATATGATAAATCTAAGAGATATTGGGAGTTATAGGGATTCCATAGAGGAGTTCTAATAACATGGTATATTGATATATTAGTGGTTTGTTTCTGATCAAGAAGTTCATCATTCGTTGGAAGAGGTATATATTGTTTCAATTTTATTTTTTCAGAAGGTGAACATTGGATAGCATTAGTGGTTATTTTATTTTATGAAGTAGCTAGATAGTTGAAAATTCATTATCTTAGTGGTTGAGATGTTTATAAAGAATCATGGGATCCATTTTTAGGGTATTTTAGGAGGGATTTCCCTTCATAAACACTTAGGGATGGGAAAAAATAAAGGTTATTGACTATTAATTATGAAAGATTTATTGTATGGTAATTTATTAGTTTGATTTATAAAATTATTAAAAAAATCATAAAATTTTATCACTAATGAGGAGGCAAGGATGTGACATTTTTAGAGGGCCTTATGCTATGAGGTTTACTTTCAAGTAACCCTTTTATCCTTGATATTTTCAATAAAGTTTATGATTAAATATATGGTGAATTATATGAATTTATATTAGATATATTATGTTTTATAGGATATTCATCATAACACGTAATAGAGTCAGATCTTGGAAATATGTTCTCATTCTGTATGATATTTATCCTTGTGATGCATGAATATGTGTCGAAATTTGTAATTATTTCAGTCTTATGGAGTTAGAAGTTCAAAAAAGTAATCTAGGTGTTTGTATTTTATAGGATTATACTATGATGATCATGTGTTTCATGTGTTATTTTTCACATCATATATGGGTGTTCCGCAAGATGCTAGTGCTGTGAAAATTGATGGACATTATCGGTTTCATGCACCTACAAAATTACTATTTTCTCCTTCACCATATTCATAGAAGTATGAAAAATTAATGATTTTACCACCTATTTAATGTGGAGTAGGGGAAGCAATGTTTAGAGATATTCCTCAACCATAAGGTTCTCAAAGAGAATGATAACTACGTGGTGGTAGACAACATGGAAGATGTAGTAGAAGAGATGGATATATAATGTTTTTAGAATGGAGTTGACTATCCTAGTGGGACCATAGGTCATAAAAATTACTATATATATATATATTTCCTAGGATTTTGTATTAATAGATATTATAAATACCCATTATTTTATCCCCCCAAATTATTTTTGGGTATTAAGGCTCATGAAACATAGGATTCATGGTCCCATTGTTTTATTTAAACCCATGAGAGGTCAAAATAAGATTATTAATGTTTTTTGTATAAGTGAGTTGGTTATTATAAGATATCAGTTGACTTGGATATTGATATTGAAAAAACTTTAACCATAAAATGTGATTCTTAGCATAACTTTATTATATCTCATATGATTCCTCATAGATTTATATCAATTTAATATTGTTTTCCCTAACATGGAGTGGGATTTTGTGCATTTATTTGTTGAGTTATATTATATGATAGTTCGGTAATGTGTATAACCTATGAAATTGTAATTGGACATATTTTTTTCGCAGAAAAGGTTCATATAGATGTATTTACAAGGGTTTTGAATAAAATTATTAATATTGTCCAAAATATGTTATTAATTTACATCTATGTCATGAGGTTGAATTCAATACAGAGTTATAATAAGGCTTCTCATATATTTCCATATCACCATATTGAGTGGTACCAGTAGATTTATTAGATTTGTGAATTCAAATTGGTTATTTTTTATATAAGGGTTTTATTAATCTTAGTATGCCCCCCTGGGAGGCTTCAATTTTATTCTAAGAAGGGTAATTTATGGTTGAGTTTTTTCATTGATTGTCGATGTTTGAGCTAAGTGTTAGTGAAGTTATATTATCCTTTACAAATTATTGACATATTATTTCATTGGCTGGAGAGATATTTCTGATTTTGGATGGTAGATCTATGCTTATGTTATCATTGAATGAGATAAATGAAAGGTGAAACTTTGGATGATTTTTTTTTTGATCTTGGTGTGATAATTCCATGATCTTTGTAATTTATTATTAGTTATATATGAACCAAAAGTGTTAATATTTTTAATGAATTTGGTGGTTTGTCTATATCATGATCAATTTTTTATACATCTCAATTATTATATATTGGTTGAATAAAGGTCATGGGAAGAAAATATAAAGCATTTGAGATCATTTTTTGGACTTTTTTGTTAGTATCCATCATAATGTAAGATTCCTGTATTTCTGTGTTTATGTGAGCAGTTCATTTTTATATATTTAATTTATGAACCATATGTTTCTATGAAACTATCATAGAGTAATGTATTTATATCATAGGAGATATTGAATAATATTTCAATGGTATATATTAATATTAGTTTCACAATGTTATTACAAGAGGTATGTGTGTGAATATTCCATGATTGTTTCTATTTTATCTAGTTTGACCATAATGGACCATGAATTTGTATAAATAGTGATATTATATACATCATTTTTAGTATTTGATGAATAAATTAATTATTTCACATATTCTTTAACTACCTGAGTAAGAAGTTTTTCTTTTTGTTTTCTATGATGTATATAATCTTAGTGTGTGTTGGGTTTTGATGTAATATGAAGTAGTAATATCACATGGTTATAGGTAATTATGACCTCATGAATATAAGTACACTACCCATGGCCAAAAAAATGATACAATTTTATTTTCTATGAATCTCTAGATATGTAACACGTTGGATGAATTCTGTATGGTCTTCCCAAATTATAAGAGTTTATGATAGATATTATAATACTTATATTTGAACCTAAATCAACAAAAATGGGTTGAATTCCTATAGGATCAATCTTTTGGATCACATATACATTGATACATGTAATTTTGTAGCTAGTATCTTAATATTGAGGTCATATAGTGATGTTTCTCAAGAATCAAGAAAATAAGGGAATTTAATGAATCAAATCATGAAATTGAAATTGGATTTAGAAGGTGTTATTAAAGTTTGGGTTGTCTATATTAGATGATTATTAACTCTCTCTCTTTTTAACAAGCGGAAGAGTCTCAATTGTGATACCCTGAGGTGGAGTAATTGTAAGATGGAATAATAAAAAAATCTATTTATGGATGAATGGAGAATGAGTATAATTTGGTTTTATTCCCGGTGAAGCTCTCCATTTCTAGAGATATTAAAGTTATGGTTTTACAAAATATTCATAGCTCACCTCTGATGGAATCCGTTCATTAGGAATATGTATCATGCTTTAGAGAAATTGTATGGTCATTATGGATGAAAAAAATTAGTTTTTGGGATTGTATCCATATATTTTTTATGTCAATAAGTGAAATAAAAATATCAATTTCTATCTAGTTTATTTCTACCTTTAAGTGTTCCATAGTGGAAATGAGAAGGACTATTAATTGATATTGGGATAATTTTTCCATATTCACTAAAATAACATGATTCTATATGAATTATTTTTTTTATTTAACAACACTATTAATTTATTATTGATTAGTGAGTCAATATTGGGGTTTAAGTTAAAACGGATTTACATTGTAGAGAAAGAGAAGCTATATAGAGTTACTATGAGGATTATTTCAAAATATAACCCTTGGTTTAAATCACATATTAGAAGTGTATTATATTGTACTTTTAGAACCCCAATGTACCCTAGCACTACATTTTACCCATATATTAGTGGTCAAACATAGTGGATTATTTGGACCATAGTGGACATGTTTAGATCTTTCATCCTATATTTTAGAGGGTATTGGGATGTGCATCTATCACTGGTTGAATTATCCAATTATAATAGCTATGAACCATTAAATTTAATGGAACCACCTAAAGTATTATATGGGAATACTTTTTTGATAACCTATGTGTTAAACAAATATTGGTGAGTTCGAGATTATTGGTTTGTATTTGTTATTGTAAATTATGTAAAAGGTGAAAATTATTTTGGGGCTGATAAAAATATATAATATGATCAAAAGTTATATGTTTATCATAAGAGATTATCATTGGAGGATGATGTCAGAAGCCATGTATTCTTATAAGTTTCACCCCGACATGGAAAATAAAAGTTTGGTAGAGGTGGGAAATATTCCACGAGGGTCATCAATACTTTACTGGGGTTAAAATGTACCTGTAAGGAGGTGTATATAATTCCATGTCGTACCTAATTAAAATATATTCATGATGTTTTCTATTTATCACCACATTTACAATTCGATCACAATGAATCTCATTTGGTTTATTGGGGTAAACATGATATCATGGAGGAAGTGATATTTTTTAATCGATTAAGAGATCTTTAGGACCACTAAGAGAGTGTTTTATGTGGATATATTATTCATTTTGTGCATATTCTTGGAAATCATGTACTTTGGAGAAAGATCTATATATAAAAGTTAAATATTATAAGTAATTTTTACCATAATATGTGTAACATGAATTTAAATTTTTAACATTAATTTAAATTGTGATTTCAATTTTCAAATGTGAAAATCATTCGAGAGATATCTCACATGGTGGATTTTTTTGGAAATTTCATTCTCTATTTTTGAATTATATGTTTAGAATTTTAAGAGATAAAATCATTTTAGATGCATCTAATGAGTTGGCCCATCCATTTTATTTATTAATCTTTTATAATTTTGGGAATGTTATTAAATCAAGGTAAGTGTAAAATTATAAATTTATGATTAATCCATCTCATGTGCAAATAATTTCAAGTTAGATATATAAATTGTTGTGGTTAGTTTTAGATGGGGATGATTATTATTAAATGTATTGATTTCAAGGGATAGATATTTACAAATCATTCCATCCATGTTAATAATGAATCATGTTGTGGTTCTTATAAGAAAATATTAGTTATTTTGAAATGTTAAAATTTTTGGGCATGGATTAAATAATATTTTGAGGTAGCTACTAGAAATTTGGGAAGGATAAATAGAACATGATTTATAATAACTTTTCATGGTGGATTTGGATTTTTTTATTTTTGGATTTAGTCAATTGATATGGACAATGGAAATTTTTTTTGTTTTAAATCATTTTTTTACTAAACAAGTTTAATTTATTTCAACTCGTTATGTTTTTTGTTGTATATGTGTGACTTTTTTGTGTGAAATAGTTGGGGATTTTATGTACAAAAGTATAAAAATTACATAATTTTTTTAATGTTGCGGTCTAATTCCCATTTAATTATGAAATAAATGATCTATATTTATTTGGGTAGAGGGATACACATTACATACACCATAATAACAAGGATTATTCTCGAAAAGGCTCACTTCATTGTCATGTCTGCATCATCCCAACTATGTCACCATACATGCATCATTCCTTCATCACTGCATTCCTTCATCATGCATGTATCACCACCTATGTAGTATATTAAATAAGAGAATTTATTGGATTAAAACCATAGTCCTTTGTATGAAATATTATATTATTTAATAGTTAACAACCACCCCAACTACAAAAAATATTCCATGAATTTTAAATCAGGCTCAAATTAGTAAAAAACATCCTGATTCTTTTAGACACACTATGATTTTTGAGAAGTCGTAATATAAACATTGGAATGTACTTGGACCTTATATATTTTATATTTTTATATTTTCATGACCTTGAAGAATGTTGAAGATTTAAATGGGAGATATTTTTTAGGATAACCATAACCTAGCAATGCACTTCCTCAGGGGTGTGGTTAGATCAATGATTAGATCATCAATAGATATAATCTTTTGATTAATTCTCATGGTGACGTAGAGAACCCTATCCCTATCTATTTTTTTAGTATGTATGTGGATGGTGTGTTATAAGATTAATTTTTATGTATTGTGGATAAAAATATTTGTGTGAAGTCAATGAATTATAATTGAAGGAGTTTTATTTTTACAAGATATGTTACTTGAAAACACTCCTCTTTTTTATGTATTCATATGGATTTATCTTTATCTGGAAATTATGGGTGAATAGATTGATGCAATTATATAGTTAATATGGAAGGTTGCGTGATTAAGTGGTAAGTGGTTGGTTTATTGACATACAAATGTTAAATTATAATAATAAAATTAGTTTGATCATTGTGGTGTATAAGTGGTGGAAGTTGATGCAAGTGTGAACTTAGTTTTATATAAAATAATTACTAAATTTGATGTATTATCTTATATAGGTAAAAAGATATAAAATTATATATAAATGAGATGGAGATGGTAATTTTGAAGTTATTTGGATTTTGTATTCTAATACATTTGAAAGGATCCAAATGGATGTGATGTTCCACGATTTTTATTGGATGTGGTATTATTATGAGATTAGGTAGCCCTGGATATGATTACAGGTGATTGGATGTTGTATTCTAGAAAAGATTATGAGATGAATTATTTGAGATTTAAGGGTTGTGGTATATGAATAATATGTGATTATGATATGTGAATGAGTTTAGGGTTATGTGGAAAGTGAATTTACATATAGAAATGATGTACTCATTATATTATCATAACACATTGATATTAAAATTATCTAATGAAATTTAATGAAACCATTGAATTTTAAGATGACCATTGTGTGGTGATATAATTGAAATTAATGCATGGTGTGGATAGAGATGGGAATGGGAAATTTATGGATGTAAATGGATATGAGTCAGGATATAATTATTCTGAGTTTAACATTTTATATTTTATAATTATAGTGATGATTGATGTTGTATTTACAATTTTCTACACAAAAATCACCTGAGTGTGTTTTTTTATTTCTAATGTTCATGTTGTACTAGATTCGAGGTGTACCCAAAGTCCCATGTTGTAATTTATGGTTATCTACTGGCCTCTCATGTTATTATATGGGATATTATATTCCCTCATGAATGTTTTATTCCAGTAATATATTTAATAATGGGTTTTATATTCCATAGGATATTGTATTCTCTTGGACGTGAATTATTTGGATAAAAAGTTGTATTGGACTATAATGAACCGCCTTGGGTTTACTTGATACATCACACAATTCAACTTTCAATAAATCCCCAATAATAGTTCCCAATACAATAGAGGATGTCGACTAGCACCATGGTTTTAAAGTGATGATGTGGAGAGACTATACACTCACATCAGATTGCAATAACTATAGAATATAACTGAACACAAACATATCCATAAACATTAGATAACATAGAATAAATAAATCATAATAATGATATAATAAATTGAACTCAACATACCCACACAGAGTCATGACATTAAAAATCAACTAATCATCCACTATTCTTACCACATATACAAAAACAAATTCAATGCTCTACTATTATCCATGAGACATACCTCATAATCATTATCTAATATCTTTTATAAAACTACAACTTGATCCTCATAATCCATATGATAATCCATGCTTGATCAAGAAACACCAAACCTATAGCCCATCCTCTTTGCATCGCATTCTTAACATAAAATGCCACATAAGGGTTTTCATGTGGACCAAATTTCTCATATATGGGTGGAAATAAATCTTAGTATTTTTCCCCCAATGGTGGTAGCTAAAATCCTTTTCCATAACAAGTGAATACACACATGATATTCCATACCTAATTGAATAATAAATATAAAAATAAATAAATAAACTACTAAAGCACATGTAAATCATTGGAATTTTTTATAAATTTTTAACATAGTTTTAATTAAATAATATATCTGTTTTTAGTGTTTATATTTTTTTTATAGTTTTTAGCGTTATTGTCATTTTTCAGAATTTTATTTAATCATATAATAATATTACTGACATTTATTATTATAATTAATATATATTAATTTTATATAATACTTTTATATATTATTTTGTACTATATATTATTATTTATATAAGTAAATATCAGTAGTATTAATATTATTTTTATCATTAAATTATATTAACATATAATAGTAGTTGTATAATTATTATTATATTTTTATCACTGGAATAATTTTATTTTCATCTAAATATTATGATATTTCATATATTATATTTAATATATCTAATTATATGAAATCAAACACATATCTAATTATATATAGTAATTATATTTAATATAAACAATATATTTCTATCAACAATTACTATCATCTTATTTTTTTTATTATGACTATATTTATTAAATTATGTTTTTGTTTTTAAATTTTAATATTTAGTTTCCAACTTTTAGGAAGGTAATTATAAAGTCATTCCCTTCTTCTATAACAGGATCCACTACATCAAGGCTGCATCCTTCTTGGTTGAGGCCACCTCCCTACTTTTAAGCCTTCCCAAATACTATAAATCTCCCATCATCTATCTGAATACATAACCATAGACACATCCTAACCTTGTAACCCCACTTAGCGATTCCCACTATGTATAACACTGGTCCACGCATTCAACCTGTAACACTCCTTTATTGATGACATAAAAACATTATTGTGTGTGATGCTATTTCTGACAGAATATATTACATGTTTTGTGTTGGGAAGGGCATTAGATAAGTTCATTTCATGATATTTTTTATTGGGTTTAGGTTTTTAGGATTTACTATGCATTAACAACACACGAGGGATGTTTTCATTGGGAGTTCAGTCAAATTTCGGGGGAATTTTTTGTTTTAGTGATCTTTTTTTAACAAAAGAAAAATTATTTCATTGTATTAATGTTCATGTCCATTTTTCTTGATGGTAGACTGATTACCTTGGTATCATAGATCTGAATAATGTGACATCAATTGGTTTCCTTAATTTTAATTCTTTTTTATATTTTTTATTGAATTGTGTTTAGTTGTATTTTTAATTACTAAATCACATTCATGTTAACATTATTTCCTATAAGGTTTTAAAACATGCTTTGGTTCCCATTCATGTTATACTTAATATGTAATCATGGAGTAGATAACCTGAAAGAATTATTTTTATATTACATGGTAATGTATGTGAGAGAATCTTCTATTTCATGTGAGATAATTTAATATGAAAAAAACTATTAACTAAATTATATTTTCTGCTACATCTGCAAACTTTCATGAGTGGTCTACAAGTAATCTTATGTGAAATATCCCAAAAATGATAGATACCTTGTCATTATGATAAATAAGTCATTGTATTTCATCAAGTAATTAAATGATAAAATATAGCATAAATAATTCATCAATTTGGTGAATTAAATGTGGGATAATAATTTTTCAGATACATTAGATTACTGTATAACATCAAATAATGACACTTCATGGTATTCTGATCAAATTTGGAATAAGTGATAAATATATAAACAAATATTTAGATTCATGAGTAATGTAATTTATATTAAATATACTTGATTTAGAGTCACAAATCAGAAAATTCCATTTATATTTGTTTCCCTTGTCTTAGTTTTAAATAATTTAAGTAATTGTTTATTTTTTAAATTTTTAGTTTATAATCATATAAAAAAATATCTATTTAACATTCATTTAAGAATACATTTCATGTGTCTTCCATCATTCCCTCCATGGAATAAACCAAACCACCACTTATATAGTAGTTTTTTGTTTATAAAATATTAATGTTGGTATTCCATGGTAGTGCGCACCAAATATTTAACAACTTTACTGGGGGTAATTTTAACATTTCGAGATAATCCAAAGTGATTTATTTCTGTTAAAAACAGAAGAACCTTATAAAAAAAAGAATTCAAATTACTCATATGGGTACTTTTTTCATTGTAATAAAATTATAGACACCCCAATTTTTAGATTGATATGGTCAACATGATAATGTTACCATTAATACCCATCATGAAAACCCGTACTTCATTGTACAAATTTAAATTTATCACTAACCTTATGTTCTTTAATAAATTCAATTTTTTTAATGATTATTGTTCAAATAAATTTTATGATCTTTGGTAGATAGATTCAAATATTCAAAAAAAAAATCATATCCATATTTTAATCATTCTCAATGATATGGAATTCCTAGAACCTAGTAAATCATGTAATTTATCTATATTGAAACATATTTTTCAAAAATTTCAAAACATATGTGCATAATCTCAAACCATTATAGAACATGAACTAACATTACTACATGAGAAAGGAAACCATTTTTTTTAGTATGGTGAATATAAAGAAAGTTTGTAAAGTGTGAATTTTTTATATTCACATCAATGTAATAAATACATTGTTTTCAATTCCACACCTAATTATAAACTTGAGGATATCATTTGGATTAAATAAGGATAGATATTAAAATTTAAATTGTACCTCATTTTATATTGATTAGGTGTGTCCTCTGCTCACACACATGGATCTTCATATGAGATATCCGAAACACTATCCCTCTTGATCATCCACACATGATTTAAATGATTTTGGATTCATCGATGATAAATTCACTGGTGCTATAATAGTGAAATATCAATGCCTTTGATGATTTGCTAATCTCCCAAGCACCGTCTCTTTGATCCATGAAGGATACTCGGTTCAGGGTTCTCAAGGTGAATACTTCTCCCTCTAGAATGTATGTGGGAGGGGAGGTGAGAATTAAAAATCATAGGATGAATAGTTATAATAAAAGTGATCTCCTCCCACTTGTATAGGAAGGATTAATTTACTGAAATTTTACTTCATCCACAAAATAATTGTAACCATAAAAATGAGAAGTAAATAATACTTTTGGATTATAATTAATATAATAAATTACATAAATATTTTATCACATAATATTAACATTAAAAATAATGTTACGTGATAAAATATGATTCATTTTTTCGAATAATATCTCCAAAAGATATTTAATGAACATTGAAAAATAAATATTATATATTTGTTTCAAAAATAGATTTCTTTATATTTACTAAATAACTTGTGCATACAATATCTAAATAAATTAAATAGTTAATATTCAGAATTATAATATAATATAATTTTTTTAAATTATTATAATATTTTAAACTCAGACATTAACTAGCCCCTACAACAAGTCCCACCACATCTTAAATAGAAATTCACTAAAACTATTGATGATTTTTAAAACTATTTATGTGTGATCCTCTACACATTTATCATGATATAAATGAATATACCCACAGACTATGAGAAATTTATAGAAACATGTCATATCACCTAATGAGATAAGGTTTATCCGTAAAAATCAAAACCAATAATGAACACATGTCGTATAATATAATTTCATTTCTCTAATTATATATCTTAAAGAATAAAACACAATTTTTTTCATCACCATTTATATATTAAATATTTTCTGAAATTGTTTGATATAGAAACCTTCTTTTACCTTGGATTGAGATTTATTAATGTTAATACCACCCTGGTCAACTAGTCATGAGATATCTATTCCACTAAAAATGTGACAAATCCTATGATGATCATTTAATAAATGAGATCCCACCAATGACAAAAATAATTAAACATACCTCACCATAATAAAAATATCATTTTTTGGATATTTTGTAAAATTTTTGGATTGAATGGTGTATATTTAAAATTAACATTACTCAGGAGACCAGTATATATGCTCATAGATAGGAAAAACCAATGACACTTAAAACATGTAGTGTATCAATTGGAATGTTTGTATGCGTAATATTCTCTTCTTGAGACTACCAAGTGAAAAATTTATGTTAAAAAAGTCACAATTCTCATGATCCCCAGAACCTGCAACATTGACATCATGTGTGTCCCATAATTATAATGTATCTAGACTATATGAAAATATGTTTAAGATAACTGTTATTGTATCTTTAGGTTGTGATTATAGAAAGGAACTAATATAACCTATTGATATAAAAAAAATCAAATGAAATTAACATATTAATAATTGATGAATAAGTATAATCTATATTAAAGTAATAATGCATCATGAATAACAAAGTGTTTATAGTATACGGTAATAAAAAAGTATTTCTCTAATTGGATCATGGGATCAAACTATCATAACCCTCCCACATTAACTTATTCCAGCATTATTAAAATCAACCTGTTATCTCTCACATGGTTAGATCATACTTTTTTGAGACATTTCATTATACATTTAGCCTTCAACATGTTCTTACATATCTTCTCAACGATATATGACCTCAGCACCCTACGAAAACCTCTTCACAAGATGATATTACGAATTAAAATATTTTATTTATCTGTTATAATATTTACATTTTTAATAGTTCCTTTGATAAGACTCTATAAACTCGAAAAAATCATTATTTTTTTTCTACTTCTTCATTAGATTCATTGGAAGACCGACCATACATGTTATTTTCAAATATGACCATAACATTATTCATTGAGATACACTTTTCCATTAATTTATCTACACTACAATATTAGATCTAACTTATCCATATAAATAAAATTTTGCGTCCCCATTACAACTAGTGTTCCTTCCTCTCTAGGTACTATGTAAATATCCCATAAAATTTATCTAGTATAATTATATTGATCTAATTTTTTCCTATTCTCATATGTTTGATTGAAAAAATATTTCCTACAATAATTGAATTATTGGAAATATAATATCTTGTATAAGTATGAAATATGTGATTGATCCATTTATGATGTTTATAGAGTTATAATCATCATTATAATCTCCTCTTGTGTCTAATACATTTCTTATTATAGAGAATTATTATTAGAAATATAGTGGAAGGTCCTAATTTAGGAATATCAATAAGAAGTAGTGACCATAAAAATAGAAGAACTACTGTGGAACATGAATCTAGAAGTCCTCCCCCACAACAATGGTTTACAAATAATAGGAAGTCCATGCACCCCATCCACCACACCAAGTTTCTACACCTTCTGATTTTGATCCACCTTGGGTATTTGTTTTGAACATCAATCATGAACATAGTAGCCAAAAGAAATCATGTAAGAGAAAATACAAGAACAGGGAAAAAAACATTTACATGGTTGAAACTTGTGTCCTACATCCACTTGACAAATGATTATATTCATTCATTTAAGGAAGTGAAACATACATTTACAATGTGTCACATATCATAATGGTTTTAAAAAATAAGTCTCATCATTACCTCCTTTGGAAATGATTCTCATTATTTTCTATTAATCTTAGTCTTAGTTCTTATGGATTTTCACCTTATCAATTTTCTCACGTGTATATATAAAATTTGTGTTCCAATGTTGGATTCCGTTAAAGGGAAACTGCCATATCCTTTTTTAGAAATCATCAGTTCCACTCTATTGTAAATTTTATAGGTTGATTAATGGATATCTTATAAAGGACTTAGTTAGTCATCCTTTAAGAAGAATCATCCAAAATGTGTGGCACTTCGTCTATTGGATTTTGTGACATATGATTGGCTGTAACAATAACCACCATAACTACCAACATCAGTTTAATAGTTAACATCACCTTCCAATCATTGAATTAAAGATTATATAAAACTAGTATCCTGCCCATGGATTCACAAAGCACCATAAACCAATTTCTATTTTCAAAAGAGATTAATATTTTAGAAATTTACTAATGAACTTTAAAAAATATATGTTCAAAATACAAGTTAAAGGTAGGTAATATTGAAACATTTATGTAATAAAGACATCATTATATAAATAGAAAACAGTAATGATCTATGTGACGAGATGATAATTCATTATAAGCACTGAGAAACAGAAAGCATGGAATATCCTAAAATTAAAATAAGATAAAATAATTATGAATATTGAAATTTTATTATTGATATTGAAAGTGGAAGGGGAGACTAAGAAAGTTAGATCATAAAATAATGTTGAATTTGGAAATAGAAGGTTTTTGTATATAAAAGTAAATAGAAATACCAAAAAATCTTCTAATATCAGATTAAATTTCTAAAAATTATGAGCACAACCCTAAATCAGAGACATTGTATAGGAAATATGTTAAAATTAATGCCATCGGTGATGCCCCGACCCCAGTTACCCAGAGTCGGTGAATTATTGCGTAACATTGGAATGATCACAAAAGAGCAAGTCTCAAAAGACCAATTAGTTTAGTAGCCTTGGAAACACTAGATACATTCATAAATGTTAGATTACATCATGAAGTGAAAAATACAATAACACAGTCTCCATAGTCCACACTTCTATCCCCTTCAGACTATCCTTGTAGGTCAGTCATAAAATATTTCTTCACATCCTGGGAAAAATAACACATTGAAAGGGGTGAGCTCATATTCTCAGTAAAAATAACAATATAACGGAAGCTTTCATAAATAAACATAAACATTTAAGGCAATTTATAACTAAAACAAATCCTTTTAAACTTGATCTTCAACATAATATGGCAAAAGTAAAATGAGATAATGCCATTTACTTATTCACATGGATATTCTACTGGTCGAATAATCACATGAAATATAAAAACCCACTTTCATAATGATGGAATGCATAATGCCAGACTATCATAGCCACGTAGCCAAGGCCTCGTGCCAAGACTACAAATAAGATTTGTCAAGGCCTTGTGCCAAGACACTAGTTTTTCTCATGAGACCTGCCGATGCATCGAGGAGTTATAGTGGGCTCCATCCGTCACTTATTAAGTCCAATTCATTCCTCATATGAACAGCTTTAAACATATCATAAACAATAACATAATCATATCACATAAAACATGCATCAAGGAAACATAAAATTACACATTTCAATCAAAATATATCAATAAAACACATTGGTATAATAAAAACACATTAAAAACCATTTTCAATACCAAAATAAATGAAAATTAAATCTTGGTATTTATTTTTCATTTTAAAAAAAGTTATGGCTTGTAGAGGAAGCTGAAACTCAAATAATGGTCACGGGGGTGGAGAAGTCGTTGTCGCCTCATACATATGACAAAAAAACATTCCCTTTTGTCGTTTAGTAAAACGCTTCGTATAAAAAATATTCCTCTTGAATAAACGTAAAATTCAAAGGGGTTTGTACACCGTATAAAAGAATGTTGTGTATAAAATAAAATATGCCTCAATGAATGGAGATTCAGACGAAGTCCTTAAAAGGATCATTTATTTCAATAAAATAGATCTATTATGTGTATTCACTATATGTACACATAAAGAAAGTACAAATACATGATAGGGCATAATAATATCATGACATAATTTGAAAGTAGGTGATTAACCCAAAGAACAGAAATTGGGTTAAGAAGTTCCCTTAACTCGTGTCCGACTTGACTCGATCGTTCTTTAAACTATCGAATAATAAACTAGAGTTAATTTCTACGTGCTTAAGAACCTTTTTCATGTTCATTATTCCTTTTATATTAATTATTACCATGTTATGAACATTATGTAACTATTTAAGTTAATAATGGTCATTTTGTCGATCTTTGGTACTTGAGTCAAAAATAAACTTCTTATAATTACAAGTTGTTCATGTGGTAAAATATATATTACATCAAGAATTATATTCATGATTTAGATATAATATTTATCATATATATCCATTATATATATGCATTTATAATATTACATAACATTTAGAGGTAAGAAATGAAATTCACCATTCATGGAGACGGTAAGTCGTACGTACGCATGAATGCTACTTTCAATTATATTTCGTATTTAATGGAATGAAATTATAATTATATAAAGTTATAATATAATTATAGTATAATATAATGTATAATACCATTTACTCCAACCTTTATACATCCTACATATGGAATTAACGATTCAAATCACTTTGAGGGGGCGATAGTCCGCACTTCCTAAAATGAAATTATCGCGTTTACCCATAATGGAAATCATAAAGGTATTGAATAAATGAAAAATACATAAGTATAAGGAAAACATAAACATAATATATATCATATATAGAAATAGTGTCATCATAATGGCCACCGTGAGAGGTGATAAAAGAATATTGAACAATCATCGTTTCGTGAGGCAGTAATTTTCTACCCACAGAAACAGTATGTTCATTAACCATTAGACGAAGGTGTGTGTAAGTTTAGCTCTAATAATTATCATAAAAACATCCTAGTATATTGATGATACTGTTTTTGTTACAATATAAAGTAATAAAAAGAGTTTAGGGGGTTGTAGAAGCAAAATAAAACAAAAGAACATAAAAGAAGACATTACCATAAAATCAAGTAACTCTTTTTGATTTGAGCCAAAGGCTTCCTTGGGAAGACTTCTGCCTAACGTGAGGCTTCTAGGAGTAAGATAGGGAAGTTGAGAGAGTATTTGGGCAGAGTTTGGCCGAGCCAAATGGCCTGGATGGTTTGAATAAGGTGGTAGTGGTGGGGGCCTTTTATAAGAGGAGAGGAGGGGAACTCTTGGAAAGTCATGAAATGTTACTTTATTATATAATTATTTTCGGATTCTAAAGGTCCCAAACTTATATATTTCTAGTATAAGGTGATAAGGGTTATAAATATACCCATACAATAGGGTTTTTACAATTCTAAGTCTTATATTTTACATTATCTTTTCATTTTATTTAAATCGTTAATTAATGAGGTAATTGCTGCGTCATAATGGTGTCATAAACCATTTAATTTATTTAATGTCTAAAATTTATAAAAAAAATAACATGATGTAGGAAATATTTTTAGCTTTACAATTAATATTTATAGTCAAAAATATAACTTATATAACCCCATGTAAGAATTGTTTTAGTAAAACAACACATGTTTGTGGCAATTTTATTTTTACTTTAAATAAAAAGTTATTAATGTCATTTTCTTACCCAAGTGGCTCCATGGGGTCCCAAAGTTGACCCATGGATTGTATTGGATGGACATGACTCATCCAATAAGAGTAGGAAAATTTTAAGGGTATTTTCATATTTTTGTAATATCATTTTTACCTTAAATTTCACTAATTACCTTAAATCGTGATTAATTAAACTTAAAAGTTACTATTCACCAAAAAATTATTTTAATCCCATTGAACCACATTTTACTTCCTAATGATAACCATGTTTGTAGTATTTTTGAAAATCAAATCATATAAGTGGTAATGTTTCATTTAAACGAAAAATCAGTTTTTTAACTACCACTTAGTGGTTTCACTATTCATCAAAAATTGAAGTTTTTCAGAATAATGCCAAAATTTCACCCTAATATATAATTGATATTATGAATTCAAAAATTATTTCTATTTTAAAAAATTCCAAACATATAAGTTTCATTAATTAATTTTATAATTAATTCCCACTATCACAACAAATAGCGTGTTTTTATGAAACAATATAGATCAAAAGATTGACAATTGTTTTTGTCCAATTTCAATGTGAAATTAATTCTAATGAACACCATTGGATAAAATGGTAAAAATATATTCTAATTATACTTTAAAACCACTGAATAGTATAATTTATCACTATAAATTATTTTTATTAAAAAAGTTGTTTTTATGTGTTTTTCACTATTCATAAAAAATTAAAAGTTCTCAGAAAAATACCAAAAATTCAACTTAGAATAATTTCGTTATTCCGAATCCAAAAAGGAAGTCCATTTTGAAATATAAAATATATATAATTTCAAAAAGTGGGTATTACTATTCATATTGGCTATTTTGATTGGTCGCGGTGTGTTAGAATCTCGAACTTGTGTACAATGCAAGCTATTGCATTATTGAAAGAGAAGCGTATCGTGGAAGCTCGGGGTGTTACATTCTCCTCTCCTTCAATAAATTGCATCCTCGCAATTTTAAATTTTTCTTTGAAAATAAATGGTTGAAAATAGAAAATACCTTTGTGGAAAACCCACATGGGAAATAAGGTTAATAAAATTTAGCCTTAATATGAGGGAAAGGGAAATGAAAAAGTCACCACCAAATTATGATCTAGATAAGAAGAACATTGGCGGAAATTAGAGACATATAATTGGTGAAAAAACTTAAATATTTGTAGGGAGTGATTGAGGTCATCAATCAAAAAAAGTGTAAAATAGATGTCCTCAAAGCCTTGAATCTATGTTGATTTAAAACATTATCAGCTCAACAAGACATAAGGTATTAAGATAAGACATTTTTTTTAATATACCTTTACCAAAGTTTACGAATTAATTTATTCATATAATAAGAGATAGTTATATATATATATTTATGCTTGACAAGTAGAGTTTCAACCCTCAACTATTTTCTACCACAAACTCATATTTTACTCAAAAAGATAATAGAACTCAAAAATAGTATATTTATCCTCATCGTGCAAGGTTCAAAATATTAACACATACCATTTAGATTAGGAAACTATTTTGTAATAACCAGGGACTTCCTGTAGGCTAGTGGTAGGTAATAAAGGCTTGTCGCACTATGGTTGTGGGTTCGATTCCTGCAACTTTGTCCGACGCGATGGGTTATCCCCCAACCTACAGGTTTTCCTTTTCCTAAAGCTATAGTATTATAATATTCCAAAAATAATCTTCAGAAATGATTTAACCTTAAACAATACAATCAAAAGTTCAACATAATCCATTCTAACCATTATAGTTTTTCAAAATACATTTGTCCATACTTTCTCTAAAAGGTCTCTAAATTCCAAAATCAATTTTAACATCAGATTCCCCAAATAAATTAAAGTTTCTCCTATTGTCACATACTAAAAATATTATTACTTACATCATATTAAAACCATAATGAAAACAACAAGTACTGTAGTAAAATCCTTATATATATCACATTATTATTATAACCATAATATAATCCTTGAGTCCAATAGAACCAAAACATTAATTATTCCACTTCAACTGTAGTAACAGTATAAGATTGGCCTTGATCTTTTGGCTTTTTCTGAGGTATGTTTCCCTGACGCTTAGGACATTCATTTGTATAATTCCCCACATCCCTACAATTGTAGCACTCAACATTGATAGACTCTTTCTTTCCTTTGGAATCACGATCCTGGTGACCTTTTTCTCCAAATTTATAACAAACTCCCATTCCTTTGAGGCATGTTCCAGGGTGATTATTCCAACAATCATCGCATAATGGATAATCCTTCTTTCCCTATTTACCTTTATCTGTCTCTTGTTCCACCATTCTCTTCATCTTTTGCATTACATTATTATCATAAGATTTAGAGAATTCCTTTTCTGTCTTGATAGAACACGAGACTATATCTTCGTACGTTGAGAAATATTGTGATACTAATGCTCGATGGATAAACGGTTTTAACCCATAAAAGAAATGATCGATCTTACTTCTTGGGTTACGTATATAATCTGAAGCATGCCTCACTAACCTTGTAATGTTAGCCTCATACTTTGCGACATTCTCATCCTCCTTCTGCCTCAGACTCAGAAATTGCCTTACCACATCTTCTCTATGGTCATGAGGGAAGTATTTTTCTAAGAAAAGCTCTTTGAACTCCCTCATTCCATATTAGATACTTTTTCATCTTCATTCATGTTTTTAATCAGCGACCACCATTGATCGGCATCTCTAGTAAGCCGATATACTGCCATAACAACCTTCTCCATTTCACTACTCCCCAAGGTATGGAATATTTTCTCTAAGGAGTTTATCCATTTCTCAGCTACTAATGGATTTGTACCACCATTAAATTTTGGCGGTTGTTGCTTCATGAAGCGGTCTAAAATTTATCCTCCACGTTGCGGATCAGGGTGCTCCATACAAGTAAGGTTATTATTTATAACCTGAGTGAGTTGTACAGGTATGGTGATAAGTTGATCAGCACCAGTTGTATCTCCAGCTCCACAATAATTATCTTGAGTAGGAGGGAAATCCCTACATGTAGTGCGTGCATTTATACGGTTTCCATTCCTCCCACTAGGCACCATTTCTAAACAATGGAATAAACTAAATTAGTTTATGAATCAAAATACATAATTCCATACTTGTAAAACACTTAACATAAATTGAAATATTTATGGATATAATCCACAATCATAAAAAGAAATGTTTTCTTTGAGGAAGTATATACTCATAAACCCTTCATAATGGTTTGTAAAGAAAATGAGAATTATCCTAAGCATATCCCCCGAGAGTGTCATAACCAAGAGTGTAGCAAGGCCCGTTCTCGTGCACTAGTTCTCGTTCGAGTCTAGCTCAAAGCGGTGTTTTCATGTTTTACCCCTAGGTAAAACTGTGCAAGAGCCGCCTCTACCATCTTGTATCTAGACAGGGATGTATTGCTCAGAATACTCATAAAATCTCTATAATACCAAAATTCTAGGAAGTTCTTCTATACTAATCCTCAAAATCAATCTTATGGATATATTCTCTAATAAGAGTTTATCTAAATCTAGCTTCCAAGATTAGTACTAAACTGCCTCTGATACCAACTATAACCTCCCGACCCCAGTTACCCAGATTCGGTGCATTATTGCGTAACATTGGCATGATCACAAAAGATCAAGTCTTGAAAGACCGATTAGTTTAGTAGACTTGGAAACACTAGATACATTAATAAATGTTACATTAAATCATGAAGTGAAAAATCACAATAACATAGTCTCCATAGTCCACACTTCTATCCCCTTCAGACTATCCCTTTAGGTCAGTCATAAAATATTTCTTCACATCCTGGGAAAAATAAAACATTGAAAGGGGTGAGCTCAGATGCTCAGTAAGGATAACAATATAGTGGAATATTTCATAAATAAACATAAACATTTAAGGCAATGTATTACTAAAACAAAGCCTTTTAAACGTGAACATCAACATAATATGGAAAAAGTAAAATGAGATAATACCATTTACTTATTCACATGGATATTCTACTGGTCGAATAATCACATGCAATATCAAAAACCACTTTCATAATGATGAAATGTATAATGTCAGACTATCATAGCCACGTAGCCAAGGCGTCATGCCAAGACTACAAATAAGATTTTTTCAAGGCCTCGTGCCAAGACAGTAGTTTGTCTCATTAGACCTGCCGATGCTTCAAGGAGATATAGCGGGCTCTACCCGTCACTTATTAAGTCCAATGCATTCCTCATATGAATAGGTTTAAACATATCATAAACCATAACATAATCGTATCACATAAAACATCCATCAAGGAAACATAACAATTCTACATTTCAATCACAAGATATCAATACAACACATTGATATAATAAAATCACTTTCAAAACCATTTTCAATACCAAAATAAAAGAAAATTAAATCTTCGTATTTATTTTTCATTTTTTTTAAAAAAAGTTATGGCCTGTAGAGGAAGCTGAAACTCAAATAATGGTCACAACGGTGGAGAAGTCGTTGTCGCCTCATACGTACGACAAAAAAACATTCCCTTTTGTCATTTAGTAGAACGATTCGTATAAAAAAGATTTTTTTTGAATAAATGTAAAAGTGAAAGGGGTTTGTACACCGTATAAAAGAAAGTTGTGCATAAAATAAAATATGCCTCAATGAAAGGAGATTGAGACGAAGTCCTTACAAGGATCATTTTATTAATTAAAATAGATCTATTATGTGTATTCACTATATGTACACATAAATAAAGTACAAATACATGATAGGACATAATAATATCATGACATAATATTAATGTAGGAGATTAACCCAAACAACAGAAATTGGGTTAAGAAGTTCCCTTACCTCGTGTCCGACTTGACTCGATCGTTCTTTAAACTCCTGAATAATAAACTAGAGTTAATTTATACTTGCTTAAGAACCTTTTTCATTTTCATTATTCCTTTTATATCAATTATTACCATGTTATGAACATTAAGTAACTATTTTAGTTAATAATGGTCATTTTGTCGATCTTTGGTACTTGAGTCAAAAATAAACTTCCTTTAATTACAAGTTGTTCATGTGGTAAAATATACATTATATCCAGAATTATATTCATGATTTAGATATCATATATATCATATATATCCAGTATATATATGAATTTATAATATTACATAACATTTAGAGGTAAGAAATGAAATGCACCGTTCATGGAGACGGTAAGTCGTACGTACGCATGAACGCTACTTTCAATTATATTTCGTATTTAATGGAAAAAAATTATAACTACATAAAGGTATAATATAATTACAATATAATATAATGTATAATACCCTTCACTCCATCCTTTATACATCCCACATATGGCATTAACGATTCAAATCACTTTGAGGGGGTGATAGTCCGCACTTCCTAAAATGAAATTATAGTGTTTACCCATAATGGAAATCATAAAGGTATTGCATAAATGAAAAATAAAGAAGTATAAGGAAAACATAAACATAATATATATCATATACAGAAATAGTTTCATCATAATGTCCACCATGAGAGGTGTTAAAAGAAGATTGAACAATTATCGTTTCGTGAGGCAGTAATTCGCCACCCACAGAAACAGTATGTTCTTTAACCATTAGACGAAGGTTTGTGTAAGTGTAGCTATAATCCTTATCATAAAAACATCCTAGTATTTTTAATATAATGTTTTTGTTACAATATAAAGTAATAAAAAGAGTTTAGGGGGTTGGAGAATCAAAATAAAACAAAAGAACATAAAAGAAGACATTACCTTAAAATCGGGTAACTCTTTGATTTGAGCCAAAGGAATCCTTGGGAAGACTTCCGACCAAATTGAGGCTTCTAGGAGTAAGAGAGGGAAGTTTAGAGAGTATTGTTTCAGAGTTTGGCCGAGCCAAATGTCTTGGAAGGTGTGAATAAGGTGGTAGTGTTGGGGGCCTTTTATAAGAGGAGAGGAGGGGCACTCTTGGAAAGTCATGAAATGTTACTTTATTATATAATGAGTTTTGGATTTTAAAGGTCCCACACTTATATATTTAGAGTCTAAGGTGATAAGGGTTCTAAATATATACCCATACAATTGGTTTTTGACAAGTTTATGTCTTAGATTTTACATTATCTTTTCATTTTATTTAAATCGTTAATTAATGAGGTAATCTCTGCATCATCATGGTGTCATAAAACTTGTAATTTATTTAATGTCTAAAAATTATAAAAAAATACCATGATGTAGGAAATATTTTTATCTTTACAATGAATATTTATAGTCAAAAAGCTAACTTATATAACCCCATGTAATAATTGTTTTAGTAAAACAACACATGTTTGTGACAATTTTATTTTAACTTTAAATAAAAAGTTATTAATGTCATTTTCTTTCCCAAGTTGCTCCATGGGGTCCCCATGTTGACCCATGGATTTTCATGGTCGGAAATGACTCATAAAATAAGGGTAGGATATGTTTAAGGGTATTTTCATATTTTTATAATATCATTTTTACCTAAAATTTCACCAATTACCTTTAATTGTGATTAATTATACTTAAAAGTAACTATTCACCAAAAAATTATTTTAATCCCATTGAACCACATTTTAGTTCCTAATTACAACCATGTATGTCGGATTTTTGAAAATAAAATCACAGAAGTGGTAATGTTTCATTTAAACAAAAAATCAGTTTTTTAACTACCACTTAGTGGTTTCACTATTCATCAAAAATTGAAGTTTTTCAGAACAATGCCAAAATTTTACCCTAAGCTATAATTGATATTCCGAATTCAAAAATGATGCCTATTTTACAAAATTACAAACTTATATGTTTCATTAATTAATTTTACAATTAATTTTCGTTGTCATAACAAATAGCATGTTTTTAAGAAACAATATAGATCAAAAGATTGACAATTGTTTATATCCAATATCAAAGTGAAATTAATTCTAATGAACACCATTGGATAAAATGTTAAAAATATATTCTAATTATACCTTAAAACCACTCAATATTATAATTTATCACTATATATTAATTTGATTAAAAATGTTTTTTTAAGTGTTTTTCACTATTCATAAAAAATTTGAAGTTCTCTGAAAAATACCAAAAATTCAACATAGAATAATTTCGATATTACAAATCCAAAAATGAAGTCCATTTTGAAATATAAAATATATATAATTTCAAAAATTGCGTATTACTATTCATAATGGCTATTTTTATTGGTCGCGGTGTGTTAGAATCTGGAACATGCGTACAATACAAGCTATTGAATTATTGAAAGAGAAGCGTATCGTGAATGCTCAGGGTGTTACACCATCCAGCAATGGTTTCAACACTTACTGCATTGCATCCTATCATGTATGTTGGCATCATAGAGTTGTTGATCATTGCAGTAATGAAAAATTGTGAGAAATCAAACCGTGTGATCTATATTGTGTATATGGTATAGTCTTCGGAAATTGAATGTGAAAAAAAAACTGGTTCAAGAAAAACTAAAAAAAGTTTTCATACTGTAAATAAAAAAATTAAATTTTATTAATTATATATTTAATGTGGAAGGGGCGACTAAGATAGTATGTTTAGGAAAAGAAAGTAGAGTTTTTCAACAGAATATTTTGGTATATAAAAGTAAATAGAAATAACCAAAAATACCCTGATATCATATTACAATTAAAAAAATTGAGGACGCCTCTAAATAATACATGATGTGTCATTTAGAGACATTTTAATGGAAATCCATTAATATAATCACCATCCAGCACTGGTTTCAACACTTTCTACACTGCAGCCCACACTGTATCCTTCTAAAAGCAATCAATTAAGGAAATAAAAACCAAAATGAATTATTTCCAATCAACCCTTTTTGAAGGATTCATCCATACCTTCAAGAATACATAAAATCCACTAGACATGATATTTAGTAATTTTTTATGTTTCACATCCTTAAAAATATAATGATTTCACATCGCATACTTGAGTAAGTAGAATAACTGAAAAAAATTTATGTTGGATTAATAAAAAATGATATTTGGAGAATTACATTGAATCTGTGTTAATATTTCATTCAAAATTGGAGATTGTGAAAATTAAACATAATTAAATAAGTAATTTAAGAACATTGGGCCCCATTACAATCCTCATGATGCGTACAAACAATCCTCAAATCATAGATAACATCAAATTAGTTTGAACAAGAATAAAAATAGAATAACCCACTTATCCAAAATATTATCTACAGTTATTCACTTAACATTCATTATATCCCCAATTTGGAAAATCCCTTTAATAAAAATGTTTTCTCTATAAACATTTGTGGTGTATTCTATAAATGTTCATTTATTCAAAAACAATAAAGGCATCAGACAATTCACCTATGAGACACATACCATAAATAACTACTTCAAAATATAGTTGATGGTTGATGAATGAATAAATTACTAGAGGAAGATAAAAAATAGTGGTGAATGATGTAAACAAATCATAAAATTTAATGTATATACAAGTATGGAAGAACAATTTACTATACGTGGAACGACCCCTTGCAATTTCAGCATAATTTGTTAACAGATAGTGGATGTGCTAGAGAAGATGATGAGTATCTAGTAATAGTTGTAGGGAGAGCATGATGTTTCTTTAGCAAATAGTTGAATAAGAAATCTGGATGAATTAGTTTTGATTAAAGGTAATATAGAAAATTGTTAATTGAAAAGGAATTATATATGAAAATATGGTTGAGTTATTCTAAAAAAGGATATACTATTAAATGAGCATCACACATGTAAAAACAGAATAGCATATAATACTCTTAATAATGAATGGGAAAAATGTACTGGTGACACTTGAGGACATGAACAATCTCATTTTATTAAAACTGAACAATACAGCACCTGAAATCAAGGAGGCTAGAAAAAGTGGAGCACCAAGACATCTCCCTGAACAAAAAACATACAGTCAACCAGTAAGGACCATATTTCATTATAAATGACATAATTTTTAGAGATTGTACCTTGAGAAGCTATGCATTCACAACAAAAATACCTTCCCTCTCATTGAGTTTGATAAGGATATCAAAATTGATCAATATTTGGATTCTTCTAAAAATATAAGTTAATCACCAAGGATATTATTTTTACTATCTTCTATGCTTCAAGATAAGACCCAGCACTAAAAGACGCATCGAACCCCAGTACCACCAAACAACATTTTTCCTACCACCACATATATGCCCTGCTAAGTAAGAGAAGTACACAATTAAAACCAACCCTTCAATATGAACATTCCATCAAAGCCTTATCCCATGTATGACATTCCTTGCCTTCCTCCCAATGCAGGCTCTTGGTTTTAGCATTCTGAAGGCCATGACCAAGTCTCCCCCTTCCACCAGAAACCCATGTCCTACAACCTATAATTTCACATGTACCTGGAAATATAGATGGGAAATAAGTTTTCCCTCCCTTGATTGATCATGTCCTTCCCAATCTCCAGAGAAGAAGAGATGGTATGAGTATTCATGATGAGGGGCGAAGCAGTAACCAAATTTGGAAAATGAGGATACCCACCCAATAAACACAAACCGTAGTAAAAATATAAGTCCTAATAATATGTTGAAATCTTAAGTAAAATAAGACAATTTTTTACATTTTCCTAGTAATAAAATTGTCTTAACCATCAAAACTATAAAGGGTTGTTGGGAAGGATTCTTGTAATGTGATTGCAGATAATCAATGAATTTAAAATGGTAGTCATCTGATGGTATTCAAGTCAAAAAAGTTCACAAATTATTTTTGTAGAAGATTGGAGAGTGGGATTCTTACAATAAACTCTGTTGATGTGCTAATTTATTATTGTAAACTGCTGCAATGTTGTTAATAAACGATATTTTCAATTTTTCTTTATGTACTCATATGAACTCAGAAAAACATGGAAAGGATATACCAACCCCATGATTCCATGTAAGGAAAAGATTAAAATTCATTGACCTCATCATAAAATGAAAGAGAATACAACACATCATCACATTATAAATCCAAAATAAGTAGAGTCATATAATAAAAAATAACACAGAAAACATTAAATTATTTCATCTGGAAAATTAGAAATAAATAAAATAATATTAAAATGAATTTTTATATTTATAAAATGATGACATGTACTTTTGAGAATAAAATTAATAATTTAAATAGAAGAAAGGAATTTAACAATTGTTGTTGTATGATTTAAAATAGTTGAAATGGTTCATAGATGAATTCTAAAGAACATCGCTGACTGTGAGTCATGTAGAAAAAATGGTTGAAGATCCAGTTTATAGGTATTTGTAATGGAATCTTCTATAATGTTGGTAATGAAACCCTATTCCAATTCCTATTTTTGTATTCACAAGTACATAGAAAACTATTGTAAAACAATCAAATAAAAAATTGAAATACTAAATCATGAAAATAACATGGTGTTCTAGGATGTGACCTAGAAATCATGCCACCATCAGAAGCTTGGAATAAACTTTTCTATGTAGAAATAAATGTTAAAAAATTAGAATGCCTTACTAAATTAATAGAACATAAATTATGAATGTTAGAATAAAAGAAATAGTTAGAAACCAAAATAATAAAATAATAGTTATGAGGGGGGTCTCAAATATTTAACAACAATTTGTCATGAAACATCCCCTTTCGTTACACTTTTTATACAGAAGAAATTGATTTCAGAACCTAAATCAGGAAAAAAAATATTAGTAATTGAACATGTTTTCCATTGAAAATCCAAAAAAAATCTCATACCATAGACCAAGAATTTATTTATGTTGAGTAGAGTGATAAATTATAGTACGTTAGCTTGAGCTTTAGCTCAAACTCAATACACAACTCAAAATCACAGTTAAATATTGGTTTTCAAAATTTAAATTTGATTTGATTTTTAAAATTGATAAATCCAATCAATCAATTTATGTACCAATAATGTATATGAAGTTAAAAACGGAAAACATATATAATTTAATATATACAAATTGAAAAGACGAAATGGGTAGTGAAAAATACGGTGTAGAGGTAGACCGTGAAAAAAATACCAAGATTTCTGCTTGAGAATGACTTATTGCTTTTCAAGTTTAAGGGGGAATTTGAATTGATGACCCAGTGATGTTTCTACTCATTTCTGAGTCCATTGACATGATAATGCAATTAAAATCTTGGAACAAAATTTTCTTCTTAGAAAAAAAGTTAAAAAATTAGAATGCCTTACTGAATTTATAGAATAAAAATTTTGAATGTTAGCATAAAAGAAATTTTTATAAAAAAAACATAAAATTTACAAGTGGGTATCAAACCATTTACAATAATATTTCATGAAACATCCCCTTTCACAACACTTTTCATATGGAAGAAATTTTTTTAAGAACCTGAATCTGGAAAACAAATATTAGTAATTGAAAATGTTTTCTATTGGAAAACAAACAAAAAAACTCAAACTATAGACCTAGAATGTATTTATGTTGAGTAGAGTGATACATTACAGTACTTTAGCTTGAGCTTTATCTCAAACTAAATATACAACTCAAACTCACAGTCAAATATTGGTTTTCAAAATTTAAATTTCATTTGATTTATAAAATTAATAAATCCAACCCATCAATTTATGTACTACTATTGTATATTAAATTAAAACAGAAAACATATAAAATTTACAATATTAATATTCATCAGAAGACATGGGTAGTGCTAATGATGGTGTAGAGGTATACTATGAAGAAATTACTAAGCATTTGTGCTTGAGAAGGTCCTTTAGTTTTCCAAGTTTAAGGGGGGAATTTGAAGTGCTGGTTTAGTTATTTTTCTACTCATTGCTGAGTCCATTGACATGATAATGCACTTAAATGTTCCTACAGAAAACCCACATTCTATAAGTAGATCTATTTCAACAGATTGAACTTGAAGGCTTTATACATATGGATTTCAGGTGCTTTATAAAAGAGCTACAACTTCAAGAAGGGGCTCTGCTGTGCTTTTCTAATCTGGGGAAGGATCAAACATGTATGAATAACGAAACAAAAATCTAAATTAATTTTACCTGAACGATCACTTGATTTCATGAGAGTAGATTGGAGGTTTCTGCATTCACTTCAGGTTTAGTATCAATTCCAGAGTGGTCTTTCTGATAGTATCCATGAGCAGATGATAATGACAACATGATGTTCACTTCAAAATGCCTTTTTTGTGCCTGATAAAACATGGTGGAGTTCATTGGAATTTATATAAGGGGGAAGACAAAGGGTTCATGAATTATAATAATAGGGAGAGGATCTCTCCATTAAAAATTGAATTCAAATTAAAATAGTATTTTTAGTATTTTCAAATAGCTTAGTGTAACAGTTCCTAGATAGAATAGAATCATACAAAATCTCTATATTAGATGAAATCTGGGGGATGTATTCAGATATGATTCAATGAAATTAACATATATTAATAACACTGTCCACCACATCAATTATGCTTATGGAAAATAAGGCCTCCATGTAATAAAAAATATGAAATTTATGACATAATATCAAAACATGAACTAATCTTTTGTGTTATAAAAACATAAATACAGAACCCCTTTAAAAGCTATATTTTAGATGTGAGTTTACCTCATCAATAACAATGAACAACATACTGGTTCCAAGAATCTTATGGTTCACTAACCTACAAATAGAAATATAATGTCATGTTTGAATTTTGATCATCACAAATAAAAAATGATAAAATGATGTTATATTTAATTTTAATAAATACTTCATTAAAAAAACACTCGTATGTGGCATGTGTTCAAAAATATAATATACCATCAATATCATCATTTATAACCATGTGATGATGATACTAGTCTATTAAATCTGATTTTTTGGTAACAAATAGTATTTAATACCATCAAACATTGATATATAACATAAACATTGATCTAATCTATGTTCAATGTGACAAGGAAGGTCACAAACCTAAACCTTTGTTATACTAGAAAAATTGACCAGGGTAATATCAAGAACCTATGGTGACAAAACATTCAATTGGATATGCTTCCCTTGGGATCCGTTAGGTTAGTATTTATGTATTGAATAGCATAGATAATTACAATAATTATAATGATAGAGAGAGGATCTATCCATAAAAAAATTAAATCAAATTAAAATAACACTTTATAATTTGAAAATCGCTTAGTGTATAAGATCCTATATTGAATATAAGCATAAAAAATCCTTATATGAGATGAACTATAGAGGGTGACATCAGACATGATTCATTGACATCAACTTCTAATATTAATATTGAAAACAATATCAAATAATATTTATGGGAAATAAGGCATACAAGTCAAAATAAAATGAAATTTATGAGACAATATTAGAACACAAACTAAACTGTTCTTGTGTCAGATTGATGATATGTTTTGTAAAAGAGATACTTTGATGATAGATTTAAAATAGAGAGAGATCTACTAACCAACACAACTTATATTAGTACTTTATCCTTCAGAGATCACTTGTATTGCCTGTAATTTCGAATCATTAAATTAAACCAAATAAATATATATGAATACATGGACAATGGATGTGTTAAATTGTGATATATGGATAAAGAGAGAGAAAATCTTATCCAGTGAAATGTTCTTATCTTTCACCAGCTCTTCTAGGTATGCACCCACTTCTCATGCACTGAATTATAGGGAATCATAAAAGAAAATAATTCAAAACCAAAAAATAACTTACAGGAAAACTGCCCATGATAATCTTGAAATCATAGACAACAAATAAAGCTAAGTACCCATCCTATAATACGGTTAAATCATTATATAGTTAATCAAAAATTGACATATATCCATTAATATATTATTCATGTTGCATAATTAAATAAATTCAAAGTGATATAATTTTCATTGGTATTGAAGATACATAATTATATATATATTTCATTATTATTTTACTTAATCAGATCATTGATCATAAAATTAAAAGATATAATATTCATTAATAATTCTAATATTTATCCTATTGAATAATCATAAGCTAGAAAAATTAATGAAAAATTAATGGAACAAGATGGTTTAATGGAATAGAAAAATAATTAATGAAAGAAGAATTACAATGCTTTGAGAAGGTTCCACTAAAAGTAGTGTAGTATTGTGAGGATTCAACTTGTACTGAAACGTCACTTTAACATGACTAAAAATGTTATTTGAATCAAACGCATCTCCTCAAATCAATAGAATCCAAAAAAAGGAATCCTGACAAAGGATCAGGTCCCATTAATTCTACAACTAAGAACAAATGTATCAAAATATCCATTATGCATTTATATAATAAAATAGGAACAAATAAAAGATTGGTTTATAACAAAATACAGTGACGCTACCAGCATAATCTCCAAGTACCAGCTTCATATGATCAAACAGATGGTCTAAAATCACATTAATTGTCAATCATAGTATTGTTTCACTATGATGGTTAAGAAAACACATTCGAAACATTGACATAAAATGATTAGACCAGAACAAAAATAAAATGAATTTGAAGAATTGGAGAATGGGAAACCATGAATGCCTCGTATTGTTCCCAATAGGCCAAAAAGAGACTGTAGAGACCTGGAGCTTGACGTACAGGGACAGTGCATTACTTTTTAGGAATACATAATACATAACAAAAATAGACACACAAGGACCGTAATAGTTTAGTGTCTTTGGAAACTCAGCATATAATCTTCTAATCGTGGTGAAAGATCTTCAACATCTCCATTAATGATCTTCCCCTTTTGTTTTCTTACCTAAAACATTTATTTAAATCCTGGGGAAAATAAAACATATAAAGGGTGAGCTCAAATGCTCATTAAGGGTAAGCATAGAGAACATAAAACAATCCTTAGACATTTGAATGTAAAAAACATGAGCATAGAATCTAAACATCAAAATCTTGAGCAATGACATAAAACGTGGAATTACATAAGGCATAGATCATAATGGAACATAAATCATGATAAAATAGAATGGGAATAAAACATGTAATTGTGGAATCTATTAAGCACATGAAATGATTTCTATAGTAGCCAAGGCATTGCTTCCCAGACCATCTTAGTGGACAAAGTCCCTTTCTGAATCAAGTTCACTCCTCATTCATGTCCTATAATACTGAACTAGATTATCATACCGTTCCAGCCATGTCTATCTCATGATATATAAATCATTACCCAATGCATTGGAGGGAGATATAGGTCCCACCCATCTCATAATTAAATCATTCTAACTTGTGCCACAAAATAAACATACATCATTCATAATAACCCAATAAATAAAATGGGTTTCATAAACATCATCCCATCATCACATAATCCATATAAATGAAATGGATATAATTTCATAATATGAAAAGTGAAACAATGTAAATCATAGAGACATTAAACTTGTAACATACCCATATGAAATAATGTCATCTTAGATGGAAAATTTTTTTGATAAAACATTTGAAATAAATTCTTGAGGAAAATATCCTTTCTTCTTCAAAATGGTTTTCTATTCAGAAAATTCCTTAAACTTTTAAAATAAAAGTATTTTGTTGAAAATATTCATAAAATAATGTAGAGTAAGCTTCATGAAAAGGATGTGTTATGAAACTATAAAAATCCTTTCACACCGTATAAATTTAAAATAACATTCTCCTCGTACTTTTGTCGGAAAAGTCAAAAAGTACCTCGTGTGGTTAAAAAAATAATGATTACTTACATACCATGTATTAAAAGTAAAAAATGGTTAAAAAGGACTATAACAATACATGAAACCATTTTTAGGAAACATGGACATGGATGATAACAATAACCCCAGTAAATACTTATGAATAAACAATCTCAGATAAGAACGAGATTGGAATAGTTATCCCTTACCTTAGGTCCGATATGATTTTTATGGATCTGAACCTCCTGTATAATGATTTAAATAATGTCATTGAATTATTTCATAATCATATTCATTTTTATGATATCATATATGTTTCACTTATGAATTTATATTACCCATTCTTTTGTAAATTCCTTGTTAAAGTAGCGTTTTGGGTAAAATCATTTCATTTATCGTATGTGTTTCGACTTTTTGTTCTTGATATTATTACTTATATCCTGATTTACATAATTCCAAAGTGTAAAACATGATTTATATATAATATATATTCATCATATACATATATATTATAGATCTATAAAAAGAAAGGAAATATACCGTTCATGGAGACGGTAGGTCATACGTACGCATGATCGTTGTTTTCGTTTCCTTATTGAATTGAATTAAATTAAATAGATGACATACATATATATATACATAAATCCAGTAGAATTATTATGTCATATATTTCATTATTATTCATTATATATACTTTATAATCATTCTTGAATGGTTAATCATGGAAAATGAATCTCATCGCCTTAGTGGAGACGGTAGTCCGTACGTACGCACGAGCGATGATATCATTCCCAGGATCATGGAATTGTATTAAAGTGTATGTATAATATTAAAGAATCAATATAACTTTACAATAATCATATATATTCATTACTTTCACCATTATACCCATCCAAGTAAGGTGGTGGTGGAAAATAGATTACACCACGGCGTGGAGACAGTATTTCGTACGTACGCACGTGCGGTGATTTCGTCTTCCGTAGGATGGATAGATGGTGAAATATGGTCGCTTCATAATTATAATAACATATAAGTATATTATTGATACTGATGTTATTACTTCATAATGAAACAACTAAATAAGAAGAAGTGGAAGAAGAAATAAAGTTGAAAGAATCGGTAACGAACATTACCTCTTCTTTGAAGCGCCTCTTTGAGACCTCCACTTAGGGCACTAAAATTGGCCTTTGAAGAATACCAGTACCTCTAGTATGTTTTAAGGGAAGTGGAGAAGAGAATTTGGCAGGGGTTGGCCGATCTTGAAGGCTCAAAGTGGTGTGGGTAAGAGAGGGAGGAGGTTCCCTTTTATAAGGGAGGAGAGGGGCACCTTTGGATTAACTAAAAGTATTATTTTATTATAAAGTCATATTCGGTTTTTAATAGCTCCAAATTGAGTTATTTCGAATATAAGGTGTGTATGGGTCGAAATGCTCTAATCCAATAGAATTTAGACAAGTTTACGTTTCTATTGTAACCTTATCATTTAGATTTAACTTTAAGTTAGATAATTTAACTTTTACCGTGTCTTCTTGTTTTATTACACTATAAGGTTAATAAACATACTATAACAATCCAAAAGAACCCCAAGATGTTTATTATTAATATATATAACCTTATCTAAGTCATTTGGCCGAAACTTATATTTTTATGAATAAAATAACAATTAATAATATAATATTTCTTTTAAAACCTATTTTATGTCAATTTTGACACGATTTGGTAATTGATTTTTGTGAAACTCATAACAGAATGATTAGTTCAAAAAAAGTTATCTAAATCAATAATAACATGTCATATTAACCTAGAAAATGATTGTAATTTATAAAAAGTCTCAAATTTCATGTATTTGGGTATTTATAACATCAATTATGTAAATATTTCATTAATAAGATAACTAATGCATCATCGTTGTATCATAAATAAATTAAATTATTTAATGTCTAAAAATTATAAATAAAATACCATTCTGTAGGAAATATTTTTAGCTTTCTAATTAATATTTATAGTCTAATTTATCTTATGGATAACCCTATATTAAAAATGATTTACTTATTAAACTTTGATTTTAACTATTTTAACCCTTCTTTAAATAAATTAATATTAAATGTCCTAATCTAATACAAGTGGGCCTAAATGGTCACATTTTATTCCTAAGGTTTTTTTTGGTCGAATTAAGCTTATCCAATAGAATTAGGACATGTTTTAGGGTAATAATAATATGATTTTTACCCTTAATTATCCTATTTACTTTTAACCGAGGTAAATAAAAGAAAAATGTTACTATTCACTAAAAAATATTTTCATATCAGTGAACCACATTTTAGTACTTGATATTTACCGTGTCTCTTGGATTTTCTAAATTCCACTCACAGAAGTGGTAGAATTATGTTTAATAAAGAATTCAGTTTTTTAACTACCACTTAGTGGTTTCACTATTAATCAAAAAATGAAAGATTCCAGAAAAATACCAAACATTAGGCCTAAGCTATATTTTATATTATAAATTAACAAATGATGTCTATTTTACCAAATTCAAAACATATCAGTTTCATTAAATAATTTAAAAATTAATTCCCGTCGTCAAAACAAATAGCGTGTTTTTAAGAGATAATAACTATCAAAAGATTGACAGTTGTTTATGTCTGGTTTAAATGTGAAATTACATACAATGACCAAAATTGTATTAAATGGTAAAATTATATTTTAAATATACTTTAAAACCACTCAAATTAATAATTTATAACTATTAATTATTTCAATTAAAAAAGTTGTTTTTAATTAAAATTTTGTAATTTTCACTATTCATCAGAATATGAAAGTTATCCGAAAAGTAAAAAAATTTCAACCTAAGCTAATTTCGATATTCCGAATCCAAAAATGAATTCCAATTTGAAAGATAAAATTTATAAAATTTCAAAAAGTGGGTTTTACTATTCATAACGGGTAGTTCATAAAAATATTATAATAATATCTTGTTTAGGGAATCTCGGTATTGCGTACTACACAAGCTGTCGAGGAAGGACTTTATTGCATGTAATTCAAGCTATGTCAGGGCTGCGTGTAGTGAAAGCTCTGTTTGGTGTTGCGTATAACATAATCAAAACATATTTCATTTATAAATTAAACAAAATCTATAATGTTGCGTATAATAGTTTCTACAAAATGAACTTGAAATTGTGTGTAACGTGAGCCAAGAATAGTGTTACGTATACTGCAAGAAAATATGGTGCTGCGTATATCACAAGATAATTTTTGTGTAGCGTACAATAGAAGACATTAAAAAGAATATTTTTCATAAAATCTCGGGGTGTTACATTCTACCCCCCTTAAAATGAATTTCGCCCTCGAAATTCGTCGGGGTTATAAATGGTTTATTACATGAGAGTTTCTTTCATCGAAACCCACTTCGTAAAGAGGAATACTAAAACTTAATTTAAAAAAGGATCGTTAGAAACATAACGGATACCCAAATAACTCATCACTAGGTTTCCACATAGGAGAACATAGGTGAAAATATGGATATGGAGGAGAAATCTAACCATCATGTTCTGATGGAGAGTGGTAGAGAACATAGCTATGAAAAAGCCATCAATCAAAAAGCCATAAACTTGTGATGATCTAAGGTACCATCTGATTCATCAGATATAAGAGCACTAGGACAACATTTTTCGTTTTCAATATCATTTCCTTAAAGTTGAAAATTATGAATTAGAAGAAATACTTGCTTGATTTTGGTACAACTTCACTATTGTTCGTGCTTTGAACAATTCCCACTTCATCTCTTAAAAAAATGAAGTTGAATTTTTTATTCGTGAAATGTTAACAGATCATGTGGCAGAATGATGGGTCATTCCATTTGATTCAAACAAAAGGTTAGAAAAAGTTATAAAAAAAACATAAGTCCATCTATGGTGAGGTTAATCGTATACGATTCCAAAAATGAACTTATACTTCATTTATCATGCCGCTTAATAAAATAAAACTAGTTTCTACTAACTAGGGACTTCCTGTATGCCATTGGTATTCAATAAAGGAAAGTCTCACTTTAGTTATGGGTTTAATTCCCACAGCCTTGTCCGACGCGATGGGCTGTCGCATGTCCTACAGGTTGTTCTTTTTCTAAAACTAAATTACTATAACATCCCATCAATAATATTGAACTAACTTATGTCCAACATAATCCATTCCAATATTTAGGATTATCTGAAATACTTCGGTCCAAGCTCATAGTATAAAGAAAATGATTACTTGAAATGTCACACAACAATCACGTGAATTCCATCATTTATCCTCCATATATCATAAGATATATCTTGCTGGTCAAATTACAAACATGTGAATACCTTAATCATGTATTCTCTTGAAGAATGAATACACATTGAACCTTAGTGAAAACATGAATGTTGTTAAATGTTAACACTTTCCACACACCAAAATCCCAAAAATTCTATATACTCAAACCATAATATCACTTAGTCCTTGTATCAGTCATGAGCTCATGATTAATATCATATTATTTTCTCCTTATCCCTTCATTATGTGCATTTCATCTACTTTCTAAAAATATTTCAATCACCTTTTCATGGTTACCAGTACCATATAATTATTGAAAACCAATACATAGATATTCCAAAATTCCACAATACCATAAATGAGATTCCATGATACTATTTTGAAATCCCATTACATAAACACTTAATCATTACACTACATCTTTTTCATACTCAACATCACAAATAGTGATTGCATGAGACTTCCCTTTATCCTTTTCCTTAAGAGGTTGCTCACGTTGATCATCATTAACCCGCGGATTAGGGCATTTATTAGTATACTTCCCCATTTCCTTGCACTTGAAGCATTGAAGTGTTGGTGGAGAGTTCTTTGTAGTCTTTTCTCTATTCACATCATTAGCAACCTATTTCCCATTACTTCGACAATAAACTGCTCTATGACCTTCTTTTCCACACTTAAAACATTTTCTAGTACCTTTTAGGCAATCACCACCATGCTTCTTTCCACACTTTGAGCATAAAGAAACATTCATCTTCATTTCACCATTGTTCTGAGATTTCTCCATGAACTCCATCTTTCATTTCTTGTCAAAACCATGAGATGGATATGTTACACCAACTTCCAGTTCTACCTTGATAGCACAATGCACAATTTCTTCATAGCTACTGAAGTCTCTTATAGCTAATGCCCTTCGATGACTTGGTTTTAAGCCACTGAAAAATCGATCAACTTTACTTTCAGGTTGGATGATAAAGCTAGATGCATACCTTGCAAGTCTTGTAAAATTTGCTTCGTATATACAAACAGATTCATCATCCTTATGCTTAAGCTCAAGAAACTCCTTTTCTATCTTTTTTCGAAGAATATGAGGGAAGTACTTACTGAAAAACAAGTTCATGAACTCGTCCCATTCCATGGACTCAATTTCATCTCTTTGCCTCATATTCTTGATAAGATTCCACCATTGATCAGCATCACCTTCAAAATGATATACTACTAAGATGAATTTATCAAGCTCAGAACATTGTAGAACTGAAAATATTTTTTTCAGTAGTACTGATCCATTGTTCAGCAAAAAATTGATCAGAAGACCCGCTGAATGAAGGTAGACGCTGCCTCATGAAGGATTAAACAGAATGTTTCTCCTTTCCCTGCTCATTTTGAAATCGAGAATGATTCATAGCTTGTGTAAGTATAGAAATAAGATTGTGCACTCCATCTCCCATGACATTGGTATGGTCAGGAGGACAATCATTTCATTGTCCATTACATTGATCAACACGGTTTCTTCGGGTTCTAGCCATCATCTAAAACCCAAAAAGAATAGTGTGAGAGGAAAAAATCACACAAGGGAAAACAACATAATAAAGGGGGAGTACCTTCAATATCTAACATCTTAGGTTTAATTCTATGATCGTTACCGTCATTCTAGGACTATAACCTATACTTATACATAACCTCAGGGACATCCCAAGACATACCTTAGAAATATCTCTAAGGATCTCACTAAAGTTCTCGCATCCTAGTTTCCAAAGGTTAACTAAACCTTTCCTCTGATACCAACTATAGAGACCCGGAGCTTGACATACATGGACATTACATTACTTTTGCGAAATACTTAATACATAACAAAAACAGACACACAAGGACCGTAATAGTTTAGTGCCTTTTGAAACTTGGAATATAATCTTCTAATCGTTGTGAAAGATCTTCAACATCTCCATTAATGATCTTCCCCTTTTATTTTCTTACCTAAAACCTTTCTTTAAATCATGGGGAAAAGAAAACATATAAAGGGTGAGCCCAAATGCTCAGTAAGGGTAGGCATAGAGAACATAAAACAATCCTTAGACATTTGAATGTAAAAAACATGATCATAAAATATAAACATCAAAATCTTGAGCAATGACATAAAACATGGAAGTACATAAGGCATAGATCATAATGGAACATAAATCATGATAAAATAGCATGGGAATAAAACATGTAATTGTGGCATCCATTATGCATATGTAATGATTTCCATAGTAGCCAAGGAATTGCTGCTAAGACCATCTTAGTGGACAATGTCCCTTTCTGAATCGAGTTCACTCCACGTTCCAGTCCTGTAATACTGAACCAGATTAATATACAGTTCCAGACATGTCTATCTCATGAGATATAAATAATTACCCAATGAATTGGAGGGAGATATAGGTCTCACCCATCTCATAATGAAATCATTCGTACTTGTGCCACAAAATAAACATACATCATTCATAATAACCCAATAAATAAAATGGGTTTCATAAACAACATTGCATCATCACATAATCCATATAAAAGAAATGTCTATCATTTCATAATAAGAAAAGTGAAACCATGTAAATAATAGACACATTAAACTAGTAACATGCACATATGAAGTAATGTCATCTTAGATGGAAAATGGTTTTTGATAAAACATTTGAAATTAATTCTTGAGGAAAATATCCTTTCTTTTTCAAAATCATTTTCTTTTCCCAAAATGCCATGCACTTTTAAAATAAAAGTATTTTGTTGAAAATATTCATAAAATCATGTAGAGTAAGCTTCATGTAAATGAGGCATTCTGAAACCATAAAAATCCATTCACGTCGTATAAGTTAAAATTATCATTCTCCTCGTACTTTTGACGGAAAAGTCAAAAAGTACCTCGTATGGTTAAAAAAAAGAAAGTTTTCTTACATACCATGTATTAAAAGTAAAAAAATGGTTAAAAAGGACAATAAACATACATGAAACCATTTTTAGGAAACATGGACATGGATGATAACAGTAACCCCAGTAAATACTTACGAATAAACAATCTCGGATAAGAATGAGATTGGAATAGTTATCCCTTACCTTCGGTCTGATATGCTTTGTATAGATCCGAAATTCCTGTATAATGATTTAAATAATTTCATTGAATTATTACAGAATCATATTCATTTTTATGATATCATATATGTTTCACTTATGACTTTATTTTACCCGTTCTTTTGTAAATTCCATGTTAAAGTGGCGTTTTGGGTAAAATCATTTCATTTATCGTTTGTGTTTCGACTTGTCGTTCTTGATATTATTACTTATATCCTAATTTACATAATTCCAGAGTTTAATAAATGATTTATATATAATATATATTCATCATATACATATATATTATAGATCTATAAAAAGAAAGGAAATACATCATTCATGGAGACGGTAGGCCTTTCGTACGCATGGACGCTGTTTTTTGTTTCCTTATTGAATTGAATGAAATTAAATAGATGACATAAATATATATATACATAAATATAGTAGCATTATTATGTGATATATTTCATTATTATTCATTATATATACTTTCTAATCATTCTTTAATGGTTAATCATGGAAAATGAATCTCATCGCATTCGTGGAGACGGTAGTCCATACGTACGCACGAGCGATGACATCATTCCCATGATCATGGAATTGTATTAAAGTGTATGTATAATATTTTATAATCAATATCACTTTACAATAATCTTATATATTCATTACGTTCAGCATTATACCCATCCAAGTAAGGTGGTGTTGGAAAATAGATTACACCACGGCGTGGAGATGATATTCCGTACGTACGCACGCGCGGTGATTTCGTTTTCCGTAGGATGGATAGATGGTGAAATATGGTTGTTTCATACTTATAATAAAATATCCGTATATGAGTGATACTGATGTTATTACTTCATAATGAAACAACTAAATATGAAGAAGTGGAAGAAGAAATAAAGTTAAAAGAATCGGTAACGGACATTACCTCTTCTTTGAAGCGCCTCTTTGAGAACTCCTCTTAGGGCACTAAAATTGGTCTTTGAAGAAGACCAAGACCTATAGGATGTTTCTAGGGAAGTGGAGAAGAGAATTTGGCAGTGTTTGGCCGAGTATGAAGGCTCAAAGTGGTGTGAGGAAGACAGGGAGGAGGTTCCCTTTTATAAGGGAGGAGAGGGGCACCTTTGGAATAACTAAAAGTATTATTTTATTATAAAGTCATATATGGTTTTTAATAGCTCCAAATTAAGTTATTTCGAATCTAAGGTAGGTATGGGTTTAAATACTCTAATAAAATATAATTTAGACAAGTTTAGGTTTATATTTTAACCCTATCATTTAGATTTAACTCTAAGTTATATAATTTAACTTTTACCGTATCTTTTTGTTTTCTTACACTATAAGGTTAATAAACTTAATATAACAATCCAAAAAACCCAAATATGTTTATTATTAATATATATAACCTTATCTAAGTCATTTTACCGAACCTTAGATTTTTAGGAATAAGATAACAATTAATAATATAATATTTTGTTTAAGAACTATTTTACATCAATTTTGACACTATTTGGAAATTGATTTTTGTGAAAATCGTAACAGAATGATTAGTTCCAGAAACGATACCTAAATCAACACTAACATGTCATATTAACCTATAAAATTAGTGTAATATATAAAAAGTCTCAAATTACATTTATTTGGGTATTTATAACATCAATTATGTCAATATTTCAATAATAAGATAATTACTGCATTATCTTTGTGTCAGAAATAAATGAAATTATTTAATGTCTAAAAATTATAAATAAAATACCATTATTTTTAAAATCTTTTTATATTTCTAATGAATATTTATAGTCGAATTTATCTTATGTATTACTATATATTAAAAATGATTTACTTATTAAACTTTGATTTTAATTATTTTAACCCTTCTTTAAATAAATTAATATTAAATGTCCTAATCTAATCCATGTGGGCATAAATGGTCATATTTTATTCCTAAGGTTGTTTTTGGTCGAATTACACTTATCCAATAGAATTAGGACATGTTTTTGGGTAATAATAATATAATGTTTACCCTTAATTATCATATTTACTTTTAACCGTCGCAAATAAAAGTAAAAAGTTACTATTCACCAAAAAAAATATATTTATCTCATTAAACCACATTTTATTCCTTGATATTAACCGTGTCTCTTGGATTTTCTAAATTCCACTCACAGAAGCGGTAGAATTATGTTTTATGAAAAATTCAGTTTTTTAACTACCACTTAGTGGTTTCACTATTCATCCAAAAATGAATGTTTCCAGAAAAATACCAAAAATTAGTCCTACGCTATATTTGATATTATGAATTCAAAAATAATGTCTATTTTACCAAATTCATAACATATCAGTTGCATTAATTAATTTAAAAATTAATTCCCGTCGTCAAAACAAATAGTGTGTTTTTAAGAGATAATAACTAGCAAAAGATTGACATTTTTTTATGTCTGGTTTAAATGTAAAATTACATCCAATGACCAAAATTGTATTAAATGGTAAAAATATATTCTAAATATACTTTAAAACCACTCAAATAAATAATTTATCACTATTAATTATTTCGATTAAAAAAATTGTTTTTAATTAAATTTTAGTAATTTTCACTGTTCATTAGAATATGAAAGTTATCCGAAAAGTAACAAAATTTTCACCCTAAGCTAATTTAGATATTCCGAATCCAAAAATGATGTCCATTTTGAAAGATAAAATGTATAAAATTTCAAAAAGTGGGTATTACTATTCATGACGGCTAGTTCATAATAATATTATAATAATATCTCGTTTAGTGAAACTCGGTATTACGTACTACACACGCTATCGAGGAAGGTCTTTATTGCGTGTAATTCAAGCCATGTCAGGGTTGAGTGTAGTGAAAGCTCTGTTTGGTGTTGCGTATAAAATAATCAAAACTTATTTCATTTATACTTTAAACAAAATCTATAATGTTGCGTAGAATAGTTTCTACAAAACGATCTTGAAATTGTGTGTAACGCGAGCCAAGAATAGTGTTGTGTATACTGTAATAAAATACAGTGTTGCGTATATCACAAGATAATTTTGGTGTAGCGTACAATACAAGACATTAAAAAGAATATTTTTCATAAAATCTCGGGGTGTTACAGAGACACACATAGTACTTATTCAAATGTTAAGGCAATCAATCATTGTTCAATAATATAATACATCATCAAGATCATCATTTCATACAATCTAATGATGATTAGAGTTTGGTAAATCTAATTTTTTTTATGTAACCGTCAGTATTTAACACCCCCAAACATTGATATATAACATAAAAATTATTCTAATATATGATACAATGTCACACGGTAGGTCCCAAACCTGAACCTTAGTTATACGAGGAAAATTGAGTAGGGTAATATCAAGAACCTATGGTTAAAAATATTTCAGCAGGATATGATTCCCAGGGGCACCGTTAGGATAATATTTATGTATTGAAATTGGTGTATGGACATAAAAATAACCAGGAGAACCATTGGATGATGAAGAAGATTTCAATGAATCATACATGAACCTACAAATAACAAAACACAGATTATAAAAATAGATTCGTACAACCCAAATTGTTTTCATATCTATGTAAATATGAATTTAACTATGGGACTATTAAGAAAAAAATAAGACAATTAGACATACCAAATCATTCTTGCAGTTTAAACATGGATATCATGAAGCAGGGATGTGGGCTTGGGTTTGAAGGAATCGATGTCTAGAAGCATGGATTTTATCTCAGGCTTAGGAAGTGGTTCGATGAATTCTTGGAGGTGGAGAAGACCAGGTGGAGGCTAAGAAACAAAAGGTAGAGGCAGAGGAAAAAGAAGCGATGAGTGGCTGAGGGTAGGGTTTCAGGGAAGTAGACGAATGGAATTGGAGGGGTTCTGTAGGTGTAGAGAGACAGTCTGCGACGGAGAGACAGTGAACAGGAAGACAACGTTTATTGATAGGGATTCAATCGAATGGGTTGTTGGAGGCATCATAAATAGGAAATGAAAATGTAATGAGGGAATGAAAATAGTGAGAGGAAACCCTAGATGAGGGGAGGGAAATCGTGGTATGGGGAATTAGGTGTAGGGGTTGAAGTCGGACAACATAGAACAGAGAACCAGTGGAAGCCTGGATTGGGGAGACCAAATAAGTTGAAGTCAGTCGACAACAAGGAAGGTATAACGAAGGAATAATTTAAATGGAAATGGGGAGAGGGAAAAAACGATGAGGGGGCTGGGCGGGAGTGGGAGCTGGAGGGAGATAAAGGTAGAGAAAGGGATAATAGTCTGGACATGGAGGCATGGAGGATTGACACATATGGAAAATAGGATGTGGAGGAACCTGAAATTGACACGTGGGATTGGAGAAAACCTAGGATTAGAATATTTAGTAGAGATATAGTTCCTAAAAGATACATAGATTGCACCTATTGAATTATCTCAAGTGTTTTCTTATCTGGATAAATTCTTCACAAGACTTCAATAAAAAATAATAATAATTGGTTGGGATACTGAAAGCTACCCATTTCTTTTTACTAACATCATTCCTCCTAAATATGAATGAAATCTTGTAATATATTTCTGGAAGGTTTCCCATCAAGTACTCAGACTCCACTATGCTTCTAATAGACTATCTCCAAGATGCTTTTGGAACTGACCCCTTACGGTACTCAGAGGGCCTCCACCCAACCTCATTATGTTAATTTAGAAATGATGGCTCCTTCCAAAATGTTCTTTCAGAATACATTTCATCCACTAAATTTGGTCCATTATTCTCATTATGATGAACCATTCCCCTGGCCTCATTATGTATATTCCATGGTGTTAGTGATATGTCTTCACCCAGATTCCCAAATTTTTCTTCAAAAACATATATTCTATAAGATTCCACACTTGATCCAAAATAAAAACATTTCATACACTTAAAATAATAGTGTCCTCATGAGAATTGTATTCATAGATTGAGTCCAAAAATCTAACACTCTAAGACCATTCTCATGCTCACACCAAACTCCATTTTGGATCATCTTCAATTCATCCTTCTTCCATTGAAGCACCCATGTGGATCTACATTCTATGCTATATACTAATCATACATGATTCCAATGAAATAGATCCTCCTTAAAATTCTAGAACCATGATAGTCCATTTCACTATAACTATAAAACTCATCTAAAATCATCCCATGAATTACCCTAAAGGAAACATGTTCCATATTTTCATCCTCCCACTTTTTAAAAATTCAATAAATAATCTATTCAATGAAATGGGTCCATAAATGCACTCTATCAGACGTCTATGTGTTCCAAAATACACCACAACCATCCTCCGACACCATCGAAGATATTTTTTTCTACATCAAAATTCTATGCAACCAACAAGATGACTTCCATTCAAAATGTCTAATGTAATCGGCATGATTAAATTCGACTAAAACATCCTTCCACACAACAAAGGATTTCTAGGATAATTATCTCCAACTTATCCTTCCCCATACATACCTTTTCAAGGATCCCAACTCCATTTCATAGGTCCTTAATTTATTTTATTATCCTCCATAGATCATTTACATTGATATAGATGTATCCAATTTGTTCATCACCTCCTTTCAAAGAAATATGTTCCTTGTAATTGAATTTTCCCATCATAGGGTTTAACATGAATGAGGATGACTTCTTTTGAATAATTTTCATGTGAGAATACAATATAATTCCATCTTCCAAACATCCATTTGATTCAGACTCTCATCTTCTATAATATCTTCTAGTCCATATACATTATGGTATTTCTGATTAAAATGTAAATTTTATTATAATGGATTTCTATGAGAGAAACCAACAAAAATTTTATCTTCATCCTTGACCATCATAGATTTCACTCGCTACAACTTAGTTCTAGAAAAAATTATAATGTTATAATTTTCAAATCCATAATTTTCCTCTCACTTACGTGAACTCATGAAAACAATTGTTTAAATAACTCATCCCATGCATCCAATTTCTGACATGCCAACACCCCTTCTAGAAATTTCCTTATATATAATTGAAACATTCCACACATCACCATACCATGAATCCCCCTCACAATGATTATCATGCTCTTATATATTCCTCCTACATTTAATGATAATATTTAGTTTCTCATGGTGAACATTCTCCACCACACCTTCTTCCATAATGAGATCAAGCAGACACATAGAAACAATTCAAATACCTTCTTCAATGGTAGGTTACGTGATATTTCAGAAAATATCCGTCTGAAAACCAATCTTTTGATCACCCATAGTCCTACTAAAAACACCCAACCTATCCATACATCCATGAAGAATAGGGTAACTGGACGAAACCCATATATTTGAGGAGAAAACTTACATGTTCATCTAAATTACCCTTTTAGAAACATGTATCAATCTTTGATTACGAATTCATAATATTTTAAGAGATTCCCCTTAAATATGGTTTCAATAAATTGAAATCACTTTCACCCAAATAAATATTTAGAGTCACTAAATCATTTGATTCTAACCCTTATCCATTACTTATTTTGAACATCGAACAAGAACACGACATCCACAAAAAAAATATTAAAGAAAAAGATAAGCACAATGAAAAATAGGAATAATATGGTTTATAATTTCATCCAAAAACCATAAGAGAAATTAAAATATATATTATATTAGACAAATAGGACCATATAGTTACAAGGATACTTAAACCCAACAATAGTTTCAAAATATTTCTCACTAGTTCCTCCTTCAAAAATGTTTCTTCTTCTTCTTCCTCTCCTTTCATTAGCACTCTTTCCAAACAATGACCTACACCATTGGATCAAGTGACTCTATAACATGGTGGAATATAGGTTGTACTACATTAAAGAGGGCCACTACATCATTATTATCCCCCATTAGATCCATTTAATTAAAATTTTCATAGTTCGACTAACGACCATCTTATAGAGGGCCCCAACATTTCATCTACATAGAACCACCATATGAAATGTCTTGTATTCCATTAACTAGATATAAAAACCTTTGATTGTGTGTAAAAATCACAACCTCCACAAAGAACTTCAATTGAATATTTCAAATTTACTTTTAATTGTACCACTGATAAATCTTCACAACATCTCCTTCCAAAAATATGCAAGGAGTGCTTCTCGTGCTGCATCTTTAGTATATTCTCATAAGATTGAATTACTCAAAACACTAATCCAAAACATCTTTAAAATACATTCAGATACATAATGATACAGCTTATTCCTGACTCCATGTATTCCACTCAAACACTATCATCTGCATTTGATATACTTATATAATTTTTCCCTTCATTTTTTTGGGCTCCATTTTACTTCCACTAGATTGAATTTGAGATACTTTTAGAAGAAACCCCATATAGTATTTAGAGTACCACTACTCAACTACATTATTATGATTCAAATATCAAGTTTCCTTCCATAATGTAAACCTATATGATGTTTCATGCATTTGAATCAATCCATTAGAATCCTAATTATGATTCCCTCTATTTGCCATATTCTAGATGTTCAATAGTATTGGTGTTATGTATCCACCCATATTCTCAAATTTTAGTTCTTAAAGGTTTCCATTTTTATCTTATAAACTTGTTCCAGAATATATTTCTCAAACTAAACCCAATAATTATTAAATATTACTTTGATAAAAAACATATCTTTAATTTTCCATACTATTATTTTTCAATAAATTGTCAGTATATGTAGTTTGACTTGGATTTGGAAAATATTATATCAACCTTAGTAAAAATTATTCCCTACAACATGGGTTACTAATGTATGTTAATTGTTTTAATTTTAATTTTAAAATAGTATTAATAAAATATAATTATAATGACTGTTTTATATATATATTTAATATATTTTACTTGAAAATCTATAGAACTCCCCAAACCACTTATATATTTAAAGAAAACTATCATTCCAAGAAAATTTTCTATAATCATGATTCATACATTAATCTTAATGTTTATCTATAATACTTTTATACCTTATTATAATTTAATGGTATTATCATACCTTTCTAGTTTTGTGGTATAGATACTATCCCAGAAAAATATCATTGACATCTATTTCCCAATATAAGAATCATAGCGTGTTTCTATTACAAGTAGAATTTAGAAATAGATGTAAGAAAACTAGTATACTAAAATAAATCACAATTTATTGGGAATAATCATATATCACCCCTGTAAAGTTTCATTGGAATTTCAACCAGTGACATTACATAAATTAGTGATACTATCACAACATAGCCTTTAAAATTTTACATAGTGATGTGAAAACTTTTTTTATGAGTTATATTTTTTGTCAATGTTTGTTAATGGTGGTTAATAAACTGTGAATATTTAATTCATATTAATATGAAAAATAAGTTGTGACCCCCTGAAAATATAAATTAAGAACGTTTTATTTGATAGAGTGTATGAAACGCAACACCAAGCGCATAATGTAATTTAATATCCAAATAATTTATAATATGTTTTCTATTTAAAATAGATTCTATATATTTCAATGCATGAAGCATAGATTTATCTTTCATTATAAGAAATAGATAACATCCTTAATAATTTGTGTTTCATGAAAGAGTGGCCTTACATTATTGATCTTGTTACACTAAAGAGGTACCTTCCATGACAGCTTGCATTACACGTCTGACGGAGTTTTATCAAACAATAATATATTACTAAATTTTAATGATATATAAACCAACCATTAAATTAGTAGTTTTGAATAGTAATAACTATCTTATGAAAACTATGGTTCATAAAAATTTATAATTATTTAATTGGTTACAAAATAATTAGGAATTAATATAAGAAACAATTCAAAATAAAGTGGGTTTTTTATAGAAAAACTATTTTTAAAATAAAAACGTTTCTTTATACTAATAGATAAAATTAATTACATTTGGTGAGTGATATTAACATAATATATATATATATATATATATATATTAAACTTATATTTTTTATATTCATCCATTTTATTTGATGTGGATAAGATAAGAACAAACTCTATTTTACATATAAAAACCTATATTTTTATAAAGACAATTTTACCATATTTTAAGGTAGAACCAATATTAAATATAAAATTTGAAACATTAACTGATTTAATATGTCAAAATAAACTTCATATTTAAAAAATAAACATAATAATCAGGTTAGGGTATATTTTGTAAATTTTTCTAAAACTTTTCAATTATTAATGAATAGTGGAAAATACAGAATTTAAATTCCAAACTAGTTTTCAATATAAATTATCTATAAGGTTAAATTATAAATATAATTGGTTTTAATGTTAAATTAGATTATTTATTTTAAAATTAATACAATTTTGGTGACTGGGATAAATTTCACTTTGAAATTAAATTTTAAAACTTATCAACCTTTTAGACAGTTTAACTTTGAAAACCCGTATTATTGGCCCACCTATAAGATGAATTTAAAATTAATTTCTCCAAATTATATGATTTTAATTTATAAAAATTATTCTAATACATGTAATTTTTATAAATTAAATTTTATAATATGTTCAACTTATTCTTTGACACAAATGATTAGTGAAAGTAATTAAAATTAAATAAATTTATTATGGGATAATTCAAATATAAAGAACTAAAACATTATCTTAGGGGACCAAATATAAAAACACTTATCCAAAATCTATTATATTGTAATATCTTGGCCATGAAACTTCCATTATTATTTCTGGTTGGTTTGGTATGAGTTTTTTAGGTTATAACAAGTGTACACCTAACATGTTTCCAAAACACCATGTGAGTCATTTTCCTTCCCAATAAAAGGCCACCACCTCTCCCCATTCTTCACTCATCTAAAACCTCTTAGGACTGGCCAGTATCTACCCAAATAGCTTACCAAAATCCCTCCAATATACGTTGAATCCTCAATTTTTTCAGAAAGTCTTCCTAGGATGCCTTTTGGTATAAACAAAAAGTAGTTACCTAATTACGAAGTAACGACTTCTCTCAATATTTTTAAATTTATTTCCATTATCTAACTTCTCATATCATCATATTACATTATTATGTAAAGAATAATTATCCTAAATATACTGGGATTTTTTTTTATTTAATAGGTTCTATATACACATACACACACCTCTCTATAATGGGTAACAAACATACTATTTATTTTTATGGAGAATAATTAACTCACAAAATAATGATTTTTCAGTCTACAAATACAACCTCTTATGGTGGAAATTATGGTGGAAAATCTGTTTTTTAATGATATATTTGACATTATTTTCTGTCTTTATACCTCTTTAATCTATTTATTACAAATACCTTTAATACATTCTGTTTTACACTAATACAATAACATCGTTTAAGGAAGTGTGGACTACCCCCCTCAATGTATTGTAATTCATTCACATGATACATAAAATATATAACAGATGGTTTTAATTAAAAATATGTCACCTCAAAAACCTATATATTATATTCATTAAATAATTACAATTTTTAAATAGAATATATATATATATATATATCATTGTCATTATTAACCTTTCAATTAATTAAAAAGTTGTAACATTATTCGTGGACGTGTGGACTACGACCTTCTCAACAAGATGTGATTCATTTTCATCACAAGAAATATATATATAAGTACATATGACTAAATAATATTTTATTCATGATATAGTGATCATTTTTGAAATATATAGTGCTAACCTTCTTTTCATAGCGATCATTGAAAAATTAGAACTTTACTCATGTGTACGTATGACCTACCATATCTATGATTGTAATGTTGATTAATTTTTCATAACTATATACTATGATTGTATTTAAAAGTATAATTTTTGTATAAATTTGATATTTATGTCATTATTATTATTATTTAGAGATTATACAATGACATCATTGACCATATTTGACCGTCCAAAGTTGTTTTTGACACCTTAACCGATGTTGGCCAAAATATCCGATGCAAACATAATTGATTATGTAGTTTTATACAACTAGTAATAAGTGAAATTAAGATAATTATAAATTTGTTTAAAATTTATCATACAATTATAAAATTAACATATATTTATTAGACAGTATTTTATAGGGATTTCACCCGAAAGGAAACTTAATATAAGGGAGTTCAACACAATTTAAATTCCATTGAGACTTATTTGTTCTTATGCACCTAGTTTTGTTTATGTGGTGTATATAATGACATTTTACAAGATATATAAGGAATATAATTACCTCCATGATATTATAATTTTCATTTTATTTTATTCCATTATGATGATTATTATTTAAAATGTTTCAATGTGGTATGAGATACATTGGAATGTTTGAATATTGTTATCCTTAATAATAATTTTAATGATATTTCAATTTTATTTCAATTTGATGAAATTATATTATAATTTTTCCAAAAAAAAATTATTTTCACTCCTATAGTCATTCATGACCATTTTCAAGTATTTGTAACATTTTACATATCATTGGTACACAAAATTTTTTAGAAATTTTTTTAAAGAAAACCCAACTTTCTATCTCTCTTTAGCTGGAGAACCTATATTCTTCTAAAACCCTGTGGTTTTTTATGATGTTTTCAAAAAAATTAAAATTATTATATAAATATTTTTTAAACATTTTATCTTTTACCAATTTTTTCAAAAGAATCATCTTACCGCTTTCTGAACAAGAAATATTTAAACCCTTTTTACCTTGTAGAAGAAATATTTCTAGATATCTTATACCACATGGATGGATTTATATGTCATCATTTTGTCAAAAAATACTTTTAATGTCTAAAATCATACATTTTAAAGAAAATGTTTTCAAAAGATACTTTAAAAAAAATCAAAATGTTTTTCAAAACAACATGATATTTTCCTTAAGCGTGTTTTTAAGATACATGTTTAAAATATTTATATTCATCAATGAGGTAAACCCTTTATTTTATTCCACTTGAGTTATGTTTAATTGATACTATCCTTAATAATACAATGGATGGTTTTGATTGATTTGTCCAAGCATAGTACGCATATTAACATATATGATCCCTTTTAGTCCCCTTGAAATATTTAAATTTCTATTGTCATTTGACATTGAATTTCCCTTAAGTAACCATATAATCTCTAATAGATATGATCATTGCCTAGACCATCTACCATTTTTCATATAGTTATTACGTTGAAAATTATTTAATTATTTTGTGAAATATTGATAAATATGTATCATTTATTTCATAAGGATATTTGATAAGGTACATTATAAAATTGTTTCTTCAATATATGAGGAATGGTTTGGAATGGTATAACATGGGTGGGAACAATTATAGATATACCCTCGATACATTGATAGCCTCATGGGATGAGTCATTTGGATAGCCACCTTACTTAGGTTTCTACCCAGTATTTTGTAAATCCTCTTGTGAAAGATTATGATGATAAAGGTACAATTTACCTAGGAAACATGGGTCCACTAATAAATTATTGCCTTCATACTATTTATAGTTATTATTCATCCATGAGATTTTGCGTTGACATATATATAGATATATTTAATTATTAGTTATTAATATGGCATGTGTTTTAGTTTCTTACCTAGCCAAATTTATTTTTCCTTATCTATTTGTTTGAATGGAATGTGTTTCCAGTTATTACCTTTATATGTTTTGATTCACATCCATTCAGTTTATTGATTACATGACAGGTGAGTTCAGTTATTTACATTTCCATATTGCATATTCTCATTGATTATTTATTTCATATACTATATTTTTCCATACATAGAATTTTAGATCACCCTTATTGTGTTTATTTCCTCAAGAATCCAAGAAGCATACTCTGAAAGATATACACGGATTTAATAGATGGATTAGAGTAATGCTAGAAGTCATTTACATAGAAAGAATAAAAAAATTATAATTTAATTATTATATTAGTTTTTAATACAAGAATAATGTATGTATCTAATTTACATGGAATACTAAACTTTTTTTCCTTTGGGGATTGATTCTTTTTTATCATGACAATGTAATTTATAGCTGACACCAACTATGGGAAATCTAGGGTCAGTTTGGTAGAGTTGGTATCAAAGTAAGTATAGTGGAAACTAATGGAAATGGATTTAGAAAAACAAAGATTAGGGTACCTAACCCTAAGATAGAATTTGAATATTTTTATAGAAGAAAACCCTAGATTTTGATAAAGTATATATTATGTGGGTTTTCCTAGAAATAAACCATTATATGAATAAGAAAAGTGGACATGTTTCTATCACAGATGTACCTAGGAGTAATAAATCTGACATGGTGTTCCAAACTCGACTCGGGGTAACCCAGTACACAACAACATACCTTACTTTGCACTTGTTTTGACACTCCTGTGGAATATTCATAGGATAAACCACATTTTCATTATAAACTATTATTATGAATTTGAATAGATATTGAAAATTAATATCCTAGGGGAAACCTAATGTGTTTTATATTTAAGGTAGGGTGTTATGATTTAGAAATCCTATGAATAATATTATTGAAAAAAACTAAAACAACGAAATACCTATGTGGAAATAAATGGTTGATGTATTTATGTATTAGGGTTTTATTTAAAACCGTAGTTAAATGACTATTTAGTGATTAACAACATTTAAAGGTTTTCCATCATATTTTAGAAATTATATTAATATGGTTTTAGAAAATAACAACATGTAAGCTAGGTAAAAACCACTGAAATTCGACAAGGTTGCGGGTCATGAACCCATGATCGATGGATTATAATGGTTTCACACCATCAAGTGACCTATGTAATTTCCTGGTTAATTTATCATTTTTTATTAAAGTAATTTTATTAATAAATTCGAATGATGAACCACTAGTAATGATTTTTAAGATTGAAGATTTAAATATAAACCATAGTGGTTTTGGAATATATTTAAGGAAAAATATATAGAATTTTCACTCTTTTATATGCATTACGATCCTTTGAAAATATTCTTTTAGCTCTTCAGGCATAAATAAATTCATTTTTGTTAATTAATTTCTGAGATTAATGTTTTGAATTATAATTTGATCAAAGAACAACCACAAGATAGGATTGTTCATATGAAATTTAATCATATCAAGTAAGAATATATTATTATATGCTCAGTTAGTAAAATAATTTTCGAAAATTAGGATAATGACTTTGAAATAAAATTTTGTCATAAAACCTTAATTTCTGTTGAACCAGTGGTCTTCTAAATCATCACGGATTTATGGCATTTAAGAGCTCAACTTTATATTGATTATTCAGCTATTTATGATTTAGGAACTCATTCACTACCAATAAATTTTTAAGACCTCAACTTTTTACTGATTTTTCTTTCATTACATGCAATAGATTCCTTCCTCGACAACTTGTGTTACACACAAGGGTGACATTCTAGGACAACTTATATTACATGCTAGGCCAAGTTTTATAAAAAATAATTTTTTACTAAAATATAATGAGATATAAACAGGCCATGAAATTAGTAGTTATGAATATTAATAACTAACATATTAATAATATGGTTTATACAACTATATAATGAATTAATTTTTTTATAATTAATTATAAATGAATATAATATGTGATTGAAAATAAAGTGTTTTTTTATAGAAAAATTTTTTATGGCCAAAAAGTTTTTTTTCGCTAATAGATTAAATTAATTACAATTACTGAGTGATATTTATGAACTAAATATAATATTTATTTAATTATATTTTATTTATATTCATCAATTAAATTTTATTTTCATATGATAAGAATAAACTCAATTATATATATAAAAACCAATTTTTTTATGAAGGCAATTTTACTGCATTTTAATAGAGAAAACATTTTAAATGATAACTTTGAAACAATAATTTAATTAATATGAAATAATAAAATTAATTTTTCAAATTGAATCATTACTATTAAGTTAGGGTTAATTTTTAATATTTTTTTGAAACATTTCATTTTTTAATGAATTGTGAATGATACTGAAATTTAATTAAAAAATGCTTTTTTATATAATATATTTATAATTATGGATTTTAAAAAAATTGTTTTAATGTTTAATTATATTATAATTTTATCTAATTATACCATTTTGGTTATTGGGATAAATTACAATTTGAAATTTAATGTAAATACTTATCAAACGGTGCAATATTTTTACTTAGAAAACCTGCATTGTCGTCTCGCATGCTGGATGAATATTAATTTAATTTCTATCACTTTTATGATTTGAATATTGAAAATATATAAAATTTTTAGAATTAAAATAATTTATAATTTTTAATATGTTCAATTTTTTTTTTGACCAAAATGATTAGTGAATGTAATTAAAATTAATACAAGTAAAGAAACATTATACATAATAAAGGACTAAAACATTATCTTAGGGGCGCAACTAAACTAGAAAATTTTACAACACCCATTTCATGGAAATATATAGGCCCTTAACCTTCCATTATCATGTTGTTTTGGTATTTTATGCCTTTTTTAGGTAATAAAATATGTACACCTAACTTGATTCCTAAAATTCCATGTGAGTCTTTTTTCTTCCCAATAAAAGGACCCCAACTATCCCCATTCATCGCACCTCTAAAAGCTGTTTGGATCAGCCATTATCTGCCCAAATGTCTTCCCAAAATCCCTCCCCTCAACCAAGAATACTCTCTTTCGTAATAAATCCTTCTATGTAATCCTTTTGGTACCCACAAAAAGTAGATACCTGATTAATATATAACGTCTTCTCTGAAAACTTTTAATGTTATTTAAATTCTAAAACCTCTCATATCTTATTAATATATTATTATGTAATAACAATAGTATACTAAATATTATAGAATTTTTTATATAAGGTATTCTACCTAAAATCACACACCTCTATCTAATGGGTAATGAACATACTGTTTCTTTATTCGGTGAATTATTACCTCTTGAAATGATGATTGTTCATTTTTCCCTTACAAACTTTAATGGTTTCAATTATGATGTAAAATACATTTATATATGATATATTTTATATTTATTATGTATTTGGACTTATTTATTCCTTTTATTACACTGACATTTAAAACTTTCCATTTTACATTAATACGATAACATCATTTTGTGGAAGTGTGGACTATTGCCCCCTCAAATCGATGTGATTCATTCACATGATAAATGGAATGTATAAAGGATGGATTCAATTTAAAATATGTGATAGAAAATACATCTATATTATATTCCGATAATAATTACCTCTTTCGAAATATACTATATGTATATATCATTTTCATTGTTACCCTTTCTCAAACTTAGAAAGTGATAACGTTATTTGTGGACGTGTTGAATACCGCCTCCTTGACATGATGTGATTTATTTTCATCACAAGAATTATATATATCAGTATATATGAATAATTAATATGGTATTAATGATATAATTATAATTATGGAAATATATTGTGTTGTATACCTTCGTTCTGTAATGATCATTGAAAAATAAAAATGTTACTCATGCATACACATGACCTACCGTGTCCATGATTGCGACATTGATTCATATTACATAAAAAATATTTAATGATTTTTTAAAGTATAATTGATATAAAAATATCATAATTATGTACTGATTATTATTCTTTAGATATCATTTAATGACCTTGTTTACCATAGTTGACCTACAATTGTTTTTTTTATACATAAACATGATTTGGTAAAAACAGACGATGTGATCTTAATTGACTAAGTAGTTTTATAAAACATAGTAATAAGTTGAATGAGGTTAATGATAAGCATGAAAAAAGTTTCTTAATTGTAAAGACCCGTAAAATTCAAGGAAAATTTTTTTCTTAATTTTCTTTGGAATTTTACAAGAGCGCGGTTTCTGACGGCACCTGATTCCAAGGCCCGGAGTGCCCGGAATTAATTTCCGAAGTTTGGCTCGGGTACGTTCAGTGAACGTAGGAGCGGGATTTCCTAACTTTTGATCTGGTACTCGGAATTGAAATCTGAGGACACCGATGAACTCGTAGCACCGATATTCGCTTAAGGAGACCTTTCCCGAAGTTGTGTTTGCCTAGGAGGAGATGTTTAATTTTCTGGATGAAATGAAGAGTAAAATAAATTTGTTATACAATATTTATTTTATTTATCTTCTTAAGTGGTTATATCCTAAGTGTGGAAGTTGGGGTGGAATCACAAGTTCCTAACTAACCAAGTGAGGATTAAGGTGAGGTGGGGCCCACACGAGCCCCAACCCTTCACCTTCCTCTTAACTCTCTTCTACCCCCTTAAACTCCCTTGCACTTAATGTGCCAAAACCCCTCAAATTCCCTAACTCCCCTCTCTCCCTCTTAAAGGCTTGACAACTTAACTTTTAATTAATTATACAACTCATGTATAATTAATAAGTGAGTTTAATTTTGAGATTTTGAAATTCAAACTCCTGAATTCCAAAGGTTGGGTTGTGTTAATAAATTAAGTGTAAGCTTGATTTATTTTTGGGTTAGTTCCTTTGTTACTTGAGAGGATTGGGAAAATCGTTGAGAGACTTGAAGATCTTCTTCGTCTTCGACGAAGAACGTGAAGAACGGTTCTTCTCCGACAAAGAACATCGATCCCATGACCATCGAGACTCGGCGTCCCGGATTCTTCCGTCTTCATCTTCCTCCTCGACAAGGGAGAAGTCGCCGACCGTGGTAATCATCGCCAACGACAACGTACCTCTCTTCTTCGTCTTAAGCGACAAGTGAAGAGACGTCGTTCCCTCCTCGGACGCACCCCGACGTCCACGGAATCTACGTCCGACGCCGCGACGCCATCCTCCGCGATAACCGACGTGTGACGTCAATTTTCAAGGTAGGGGGTTTGTCCTTTTTAAATTATGTGTTTTCATTCCCTCGAACATGAAAGAATAATCCGTTGGGCGTAGTTCCAAATTTTATTAAAAATTGTGAAACATTCATTGTTGTCTTTATACGATTGGCCATCTGATATCGTTATAACGGGAGGAGACCGGACCGCACGAACACGGCCGATTCTCCTCCCCCTTCTATTCTTTCGTGTTAATTTAGCGGAGACAGCGCGGTGTCGTCGCAACCGCGCAGGAACAAAAGAATTAATGGCCGGAGCGAGCTGCGACGAAGAAACGCGGTGCCGACGCACCGCGTCGTTGTTTACGAAAGAGACCGCGGCCGGAGACGGGCCGCGGCGGAAAAAGGAGGTGACCGGCGGCCAGCCGGCGCCGGAGATCATGAAGGGCCGCGGCCCTACGGCCGCGGCGGAGCAGCCAGAACGCGGCCGGCCTCGCCGGCCGCCGGTTTGGTTAAGAGGCGGGACCCGCGGGTCCCGCGTGAGAAAGAAACGGCCGGCCTTAGGCCGGCCGAGATCCGAAAAAAGGGGGGTTTACCCCCCCGCGTGCGGCACATGCGCGGCCCCCTGGCCGCGCCGCCGCGCCGCCACCGGCCGGGCCGGGTCCAGCGGACCGGGTCGGTCCGACCCGGTTTGGGTCGAATCTGGGTCGGGTCGACCCGGTTCCGGTCAGACCAGGGGGGTCGGGCCGGGTTGGCCCGGACCCGGACCCCCCGTTTTCGAGACGACTTCGGTCTTTTTGGCCATAACTTGAGCCACGGACCTCCGATCGATGAACCGTCTGCGGCAACGCGATCCTTGGATCGAGACGGTCGTTTCGGTATACTATACTCAAGGCGCACCTTCTTTTTCGGGAGCCTACGTGGTTAAAACTCCGTAGTTAAGCGTGCTTGGCTTAGAGTAGTGATCAGGATGGGTGACCTCCTGGGAAGTTTCCCAGGGTGGGTGTGAGACGGAAAGGCTGATATCTTTCAGACTGGACGTCCGATTGACGAACCGTCAGCGGCGATGCGATCCTTGGATCGAGACGGTCATTTCAGTTTATCGCACTCAAGGTTTCGGATTACTTTGAGTTCGGCCGGGTTGGTTCGTTCACGAAACCAACCGGGCCTTCGGAGCGGAAACGCTCATATTTTGAGCTACGGACGTCCGATCGACGTGCCGTCAGCTTTTTTGTGTTCCTCTTAGTGAGACGGATCTTTTGGCATACTACGCCCGAGGTTTGGACGCAGGTGGAGTATGGTCGGGTTGGTTTTGCCTTAAAAACCAACCGGGCCCCGGGGACGAAAATGCCAATAACTCTCAGACCGGGCGTCCGATCGACGCGTCGTCTGTTGCGTTGAGTTCCTGTTGATGATACGGAACTTTTGGATACATTAACTCTGGGCTTTGTGACAGTTGATGTATCAGCCTCTCGGCTCGTGGAGCGGACCCTCCGAACGAGCTTGCTGTGTGCGGGAACCCTAGTGCTGGCTGCGACTGTTACTGTGACTACTACTGCTACTACTGCTACTGTGACTGCGACGACGACAGTACAGAGATCCTGTGTGGATTCGACGACGACGACGACTACAGCACTTAGCGATCCTACGTGGATCAGTGCTACAGGTCCTGTGTGGGCCTGATCCTGTGTGGGTCTGATCCTATGTGGATCCTTGCGCTCAGCGGTCCTGTGTGAACCAGCGCCTACAGGTCCTGTGTGGGCCCGATCCTGTGTGGGTCTTTGCGGGGGTTAGTTACCTATCGATCCTTCGTGGGTCCGACGACTTAGATGGATCAGAGATCATCTTTATCGTCCTTGAAGAAGTATACCTGTGTGAGCTGAAACCTTTTGCTTTCCTGTGTGGTTTGTGTTGTGCGATCCTGTGTGGATTACGTTTTGCTTTCCTGTGTGGATTGTGTTGTGCTATCCTGTGTGGATTACGTTTTGCTTTCCTGTGTGGAATACTTTTACTTTCCTGTGTGGACTGAGTTGTACTTGGGCTCGGAGGTTGGTACGTATTTGAAATTGATGACTTAGGTATATGTATGGGCATATACCTAAGCAGTGTCGGTTGTTACTTCGTGATTGTTCCTTTCTTCGTGGTTTCTCCTTTGTGGATTTGAGAGACCTTCAGGGGTCTCGGGGTCCCTACTGAGTAGCTTATACTCACCCCTGCACGGGCTTTGCCCGCACTACGTTGTGTTGGTTGCAGACGACGGACAGCGTTGACCTTAGCTGAGGCTTGCAGAGCAGGACGATACCTGGAGGTGGACCACTGGGCGGGACGTGCTCGGAGCGGACGGCGGGACCCGTGGAGCGGTGGATCTATCTGTACCCACCCTTCAGGTGGGATTTCCAGTGGACAGCTCGGTGTAGCGGCTTTTACCTTTCAGTTGTTGTTTTTCCCTTTCGAGTTGTACTTTACTTTCAGTTTGGGTTTGTATACTGGCCCATTTACTTTTCCGCACTTTCAGTTGTACTCTGCTTTTGCTTAGTGTTTACTTTCCCCTTGCTTACTCTGTGGTGTTTGTTTACTTTACAAAGGCAATGCCTTCCCTTTTTACTGGGATTTACGCCTTGGTGCTAGTCGCCAGCCCCTGGCCTATGGAAGGCGGGCTTGGGGTAGTCACGGCACGGACCCCGAGGGCGGGTCGTGACAAATTGGTATCAAAGGAGTTCGGTTCTACCGCAAACTCTGATCTTTTCTATGTGAAGCAATAATGTTTAGCGTATTGAGTGTGGTTATCAGTCCAGGGAGTCCAGTGTTGGTGCGACGGCCGACGTATCCGTACACCAGGACCCTGACTTCTGATTTCCGACTTAATGCACGAAAAAATTGATTGCGTGTGTGTTTCAAAGTTTTCTTTGTGATTTCTTTGTGTCAGCTCACCAGGTATACTGTTTGACCGTGGCGCACCTGTTTCCTTTCAGGATGGCCCCACGACAGCAGCCAGCTAGGGTTCCGAGAGTCGAGCGTGACGACAGCCCACCGAGCGACGAGGCCTCGGTGCAGGGCCCTTTGTCAGCAGTGGCACCGGCGGTAGCACTACCCGTCGAGCCCCCGATGCTTCCAGCGCCAGCCACTGACGATGCACGTCGCCTCAGCGCACTGCATGAGTTTCAGCGCCAGCGAACACCCAGGTTTCGCGGGGAGACGGATCCCCAGGCAGCAGAGGAATGGCTGGAGGCAGTGGTACGTGTGTTTAGGCTAGTGAGGACGCCAGCAGACTTCATGGTGATCTTTGCTGCCAGCCTCCTTCAGGCAGCAGCAGGTAGGTGGTGGAGCCACTTGTTTCAGTTCTGCGATGGGATGACCTTCGCATGGGAAGACTTCGAGACCTTCTTCAGGGTGGAGTTTGTTCCAGTAGCTCTACACCCCGAGCGTGTACAGGAGCTTCTGCCTTTGCCGCGTGTTTTTCGATCAGTAGCCGAGTCATCTGCGGGCAGTAGACAGATGATGCAGAGGTCCAGGAGGACCAGACTAGCAGTTGGACGATCTCGGGTTTTAGGACCAGTGGTGCGGGGCACCCGAGGTGGGGTCAGAGCCAGGCGTGCCAGAAACGGACAATGTTACTCCTATGGCGGGAAGGGTCACCTGGCACGCGACTATCCGACTCCTTGTACGATTGATCAGCGGGTGTTAGAGGAGCCACTGAGACAGAAGCAGCGGCGAGTGCTTGAGCAACAGCCGAGTAGTGGACAAGGCAGTAGAGCTCCGAGAGCAGGTGGACAGGAGCAGAACTAGTGGATACATCCTTTGTACTTCTGGTTCCTTGTTGCTTTTGTGTAACGTCTTGTTTTATGAGCTGCAATAATAAAAGACGCATACCTTTGTGATATTTTCGTTCCTATCCTCTTTCGTGATGTTACTAAGAGGTTCCAGTTTTGGCTGTTGACTTGACCCTCACTTGTGAGACATCTACTGGAGGAGACCCAGTTACCACACACTGATGCCGACAGTGTAACTCAACCCTTGGAGGCGAGAGTAACGGTTGAATCTCTTAGTAGTAGCGTCGAGGCCTTACAGCGTCATCCTTGTTATGGATTAGTATCATCCATGTTAGGATTGACTGTTTTAGGTGAAGAGTGTGGTTCATCCAGGGGATGAGACCAGATTTCTCTTATCGGCAAAGAAGAAATCTTGCAGCTCCTGTGGGACCTAAGATGGTCCAGGTCATCCAGGGGCGGATGTGTACAGCTCAGAGCCGGCAGAAGTCTTATGCTAACAGGAAGCGGAGGCCACTGGAGTTCGAGGGTGGCGACCACGTCTTCTTGCGGGTCTCACCTCGACGTGGTATTCGGAGATTTGGCCGAGGCGGAAAGTTATCTCCGCACTTCATCGGACCCTTCCAGGTCCTCAGCAGGATTGGTGAGGTGGCTTATCGCCTGGCTCTACCACCTCTGTTTCACCGGGTGCACGATGTCTTCCACGTGTCTCAGCTGAGGAGATACGTGCACGACCCGACGCACATCATTGACCATGGGGAGCTTGACGTTGACGATGGGGCGACTTTTACGGAGGTCCCGATGGAGATAGAGGATCGACAGGAGCGGGTTCTATGTGGGCGATCGATTCCTCTTTTGCGCATCCGATGGTAGCACGGGAACCTCCAGGAAAGCACATGGGAGCGGGAGGCTCAGATGCGTGCTCAGTACCCTCATTTGTTTTCCTAGTTTTGATGTACCTTTACGGGGACGTAAAGACCTGAGGTGGGAGTAATGTAAAGACCCGTAAAATTCAAGGGAAATTTTTTCTTAATTTTCTTTGGAATTTTACAAGAGCGCGGTTTCTGATGGCACCTGATTCCGAGGCCCGGAGTGCCCGGAATTAATTTCCGAAGTTTGGCTCGGGTACGTTCAGTGAACGAACGAGCGGGATTTCCTAACTTTTGATCCGGTGCTCGGAATTGAAATCCGAGGACACCGATGAACTCGTAGCGCCGATATTCGCTTAAGGAGACCTTTCCCGAAGTTGCGTTTGCCTAGGAGGAGATGTTTAATTTTCTGGATGAAATGAAGAGTAAAATAAATTTGTTATACAATATTTATTTTATTTATCTTCTTAAGTGGTTATATCCTAAGTGTGGAAGTTGGGGTGGAATCACAAGTTCCTAACTAACCAAGTGAGGATTAAGGTGAGGTGGGGCCCACACGAGCCCCAACCCTTCACCTTCCCCTTAACTCTCTTCTACCCCCTTAAACTCCCTTGCACTTAATGTGCCAAAACCCCTCAAATTCCCTAACTCCCCTCTCTCCCTCTTAAAGGCTTGACAACTTAACTTTTAATTAATTATACAACTCATGTATAATTAATAAGTGAGTTTAATTATGTGTTTTTGAAATTCAAACTCTTGAATTCCAAAGGTTGGGTTGTGTTAATAAATTAAGTGTAAGCTTGATTTATTTTTGGGTTAGTTCCTTTGTTACTTGAGAGGATTGGAAAAATCGTTGAGAGACTTGAAGATCTTCTTCGTCTTCGACGAAGAACGTGAAGAACGGTTCTTCTCCGACAAAGAACATCGATCCCACGACCATCGAGACTCGGCGTCCCGGATTCTTCCGTCTTCATCTTCCTCCTCGACAAGGGAGAAGTCGTCGACCGTGGTAATCATCGCCAACGACAACGTACCTCTCTTCTTCGTCTTAAGCGACAAGTGAAGAGACGTCGTTCCCTCCTCGGACGCACCCCGACGTCCACGGAATCTACGTCCGACGCCGCGACGCCTTCCTCCGCGATAACCGACGTGTGACGTCAATTTTCAAGGTAGGGGGTTTGTCCTTTTTAAATTACGTGTTTTCATTCCCTCGAACATGAAAGAATAATCCGTTGGGCGTAGTTCCAAATTTTATTAAAAATTGTGAAACATTCATTGTTGTGTTTATACGATTGGCCATCTGATATCGTTATAACGGGAGGAGACCGGACCGCACGAACACGGCCGATTCTCCTCCCCCTTCTATTCTTTCGTGTTAATTTAGCAGAGACAGCGCGGTGTCTTCGCAACCGCACAGGAACAAAAGAATTAATGGCCGGAGCGAGCTGCGACGAAGAAACGCGGTGCCGACGCACCGCGTCATTGTTTACGAAAGAGACCGCGGCTGAAAACGGGCCGCGGCGGAACAAGGAGGTGACCGGCGGCCAGCGGACGGGGTCGGTCCGACCCGGTTCCGGTCAGACCAGGGGGGGTCGGGCCGGGTCGACCCGGACCCGGACCCCCCATTTTCGAGACAACTTCGGTCTTTTGGCCATAACTTGAGCCACGGACATCCGATCGATGAACCGTCTGCGGCAACGCGATCCTTGGATCGAGACGGTCGTTTCGGTATACTATACTCAAGGCGCACCTTCTTTTTCGGGAGCCTACGTGGTTAAAACTCCGTAGTTAAGCGTGCTTGGATTAGAGTAGTGATCAGGATGGGTGACCTCCTGGGAAGTTTCCCAGGGTGGGTGTGAGACGAAAAGGCTGATATCTTTCAGACTGGACGTCCGATTGACGAACCGTCAGAGGCAATGCGATCCTTGGATCGAGACGGTCGTTTCGGTTTATCGCACTCAAGGTTTCGGATTACTTTGAGTTTGGCCGGGTTGGTTCGTTCACGAAACCAACGGGGCCTTCGGAGCGGAAACGCTCATATTTTGAGCTACGGACGTCCGATCGACGTGCCGTCAGCTTTGTTGTGTTCCTCTTAGTGAGACGGATCTTTTGGCATACTCCGCCCGAGGTTTGGACGCAGGTGGAGTACGATCGGATTGGTTTTGCCTTAAAAACCAACCGGGCCCCGGGGACGAAAATGCCAATAACTCTCAGACCGGGCGTCCGATCGACGCGTCGTCTGCTGCGTTGAGTTCCTGTTGATGATACAGAACTTTTGGATACATCAACTCTGGGCTTTGTGACAGTTGAAGTATCAGCCTCTCGGCTCGTGGAGCGGACCCTCCGAACGAGTTTGCTGTGTGCGGGAACCCTAGTGCTGGCTACGACTGTTACTGTGACTATTACTGCTACTACTGCTACTGTGACTGCGACGACGACAGTACAAAGATCCTGTGTGGATTCGACGACGACGACTACAGCACTCAGCGATCCTATGTGGATCAGTGCTACAGGTCCTGTGTGGGCCCGATCCTGTGTGGGTCCGATCCTGTGTGGATCCTTGCGCTCAGCGGTCCTGTGTGAACCAGCGCCTACAGGTCCTGTGTGAGCCCGATCCTGTGTGGGTCTTTGCGGGGGTTAGTTACCTATCGATCCTTCGTGGGTCCGACGACTTAGATGGATCAGAGATCATCTTTATCGTCCTTTGAATAAGTATACCTGTGTGAGCTGAAACCTTTTGCATTCCTGTGTGGTTTGTGTTGTGCGATCCTGTGTGGATTACGTTTTTCTTTCCTGTGTGGATTGTGTTGTGCTATCCTGTGTGGATTACGTTTTGCTTTCCTGTGTGGAATACGTTTACTTTCCTGTGTGGACTGAGTTGTACTTGGGCTCGGAGGTTGGTACGTATTTGAAATTGATGACTTAGGTATATGTATGGGCATATACCTAAGCAGTGTCGGTTGTTACTTCGTGATTGTTCCTTTCTTCATGGTTTATCCTTTGTGGATTTGAGAGACCTTCAGGGGTCTCGGGGTCCCTACTGAGTAGCTTATACTCACCCCTGCACGGGCTTTGCCCGCACTACGTTGTGTTGGTTGCAGAAGACGGAAAGCGTTGACCTTAGCTGAGGCTTGCAGAGCAGGACGGTACCTGGAGGTGGACCACTGGGCGGGACGTGCTCGGAGCGGACGGCGGGACCCGTGGAGCAGTGGACCTATCTGTACCCACCCTTCAGGTGGGATTTCCAGTGGACAGCTCGGTGTAGCGGCTTTTACCTTTCAGTTTCTGTTTTTCCCTTTCGAGTTGTACTTTACTTTCAGTTTGGGTTTGTATACTGGCCCATTTACTTTTCCGCACTTTCAGTTGTACTCTGCTTTTTCTTAGTGTTTACTTTCCGCTTGCTTACTCTGTGGTGTTTGTTTACTTTACAAAGGCAATGCCTTCCCTTTTTACCGGGATTTACGCCTTGGTGCTAGTCGCCAGCCCCTGGCCTATGGAAGGCGGGCTTGGGGTAGTCACGGCACGGACCCCGAGGGCGGGTCGTGACATTAATCATGTATAAATTTAACATAAGTTTATTATAGACGAGGTTAAAGGATGTTCACCCAAATATAAACTCAAGGTAATGGATTTTTTCTCAATTTACATTCTTTAGAGAATTATTTGTTGCTATGCACCAAGATTATTGGTTATAGTGTTTATGATACCCTTTTATAATAAATATCATTAATCTATTTACTCACATGATATTATAGATTTTGTTTTGTTTTATTCTATTATGAGTATTACAATATAAAATGTTTAAAAGTTATATCAGACACTTTTGAATGTTTAAATATTATATTCATCTACAATAACATTAAAAATCATTAAAATGTATTTACATTTGAGGAAATTATATGAAATTTTTTCAATAAAACTATTAATTTTCTCTCCTCTGGTTATTCATGACCTTTTTCAAGTATTAGTAAAATTTTCCCAATCATTGGTACTCAAAATGTTTTAGAAAATGTATTTCAAAAAACCTGACTATGTATCTATCTTTTGTGGAAGAAACAATTTTATTCTAAAAACATTTTTTGTTAAATGTTTTTCAAAAATATTTTTAAAATGATTTGGTAATGAAATTTGTAACCTTTTTTCTTTTACCAATGTTTTCCATGGAATATTTTTATGCCTTCAGAGGAAGGCATTTTTTCTAACCCTTTTTACCTTGAAAAAGTAATTATTATTTTTAACTCATAAAACTTGTTCGGTTTTATCCACTATCATTTCATTGAATCCTCCCTTTCATTTCAAAAAGGATTAATTTTAATGAAAATGTTTTCCAAAGTGATTTTCAAATATATTTTTTCAAAACGTTTTTTCAAAACAAAAAAGAATATTTTTAATGATCTATATTCCTTAATGAAAAAAACACTTTATTTCAATCCACTTGGGTTATGTGGTATTGATAACATGCTTAATCTTTATGTGGATCATTTTGATTTATTTTCTCAATGATGGTATTAACAATCACTTCCTTGATCCATTTTATTCCCAAAAAAATTTCAATTTCCATTGATCATTTGAAATTGAATGTCACATAAGTATCCATATCATTCTTCATATATTTGATCATTCCCTACATCAGGTCCCATTTTTCAAACGTTGTTTACATGGATATTTTTTTAATTATTTTGGGAAATATTGATAAATCATTAAATTTTTCTCATGTGGATATTTGATGAAGAACATTGTTAAATTTATTATTTAATGTATGAGGAATGTTTTGGAAAATAATGACATAGTTGGGGCTCATTTATAGATATCCCCTTGATGCATAAGTAGTCTCATGGGATGAGTTATCTACCTAGCCACCCTAGATGGGTTTCTACCCTATATTTTATAAAACATCTTGTGAAAGGTCTTGATGGTAAAGGAGTAAGATCCCAGATTTTCATTTGAAGTATGAATATTGATTTTGGGTTGTTTTTTAGGAAAAGGAATAAATGGGGTTTTTATATGTACACCCTATGTACTTATGAGTACACGTCGTGTACCCAGTTGTTCTGTACAGCCGCGAAATCGTTGTGTAATGGTCAAGTACATGGTCGGTTGATGACCTAGAAAAATGCAAAAGATGGGGGCCGATTAAGGCTACTACATGGCATGTACATATAATGAAAAAAAGATGTATTTTTATTTTTAATTTATATGTCAGGTCAGGATCGTGTATTATGTAAGGACCAATCTTCATCTTCCTTTTGTTTGTACAAGAGAGCGTAAAATGCTCTATGAACTTTGAATCCCTCCTGATTTTCTATTTGAGCTCCAATTAAGACATATTTGGGTGTGTAGTAATCCCACATGTGAGCTCTCAAACCCCCTAGATCCTTTCTTCATATTTCCCTTTCTCTCATGGGTTATTAAATGTTGGGTTTTTTCATCTTTTTGTAGATGTACGTTGTTCTAGGCTGATTCAAGGGCCGACGTTCATGTTTATTAATGCTAAGACATCATGGTAGGTGGTTTGAGCCTTTCATTATTCATCTTTGAATTATATATGATAAATGTACTACATTCCCATGATTGGGTATTGCTTGACATGGAATTTAACCCTATTTATTACCTTCCGTGGTTAATTGATTCATAAGGGGTAGTTGCTTATCTATAAGGATATATTCTTTGGTTATGGGACACCCCATGGATTTTTTCCCCATGTATGATTGTTTATGGTAGTTTTATATAGGATACCTTATTGGCTTTCTTGTTTTCTATGCCTTGGATGATTTGGATGGAGTTTGATTGATTATATTAAAATTATATTATATTATTGTGAATAATTAGCCATATAGTAGTTTCTGATTTACATGATTTTCTTTGAAATTATATGCAAACTATTATTACATGTGATTGTGAGAGCCTTGGTGTAGATATTGACCTAGGGGTACTGATTGTGATATCTACCCAGGTGGACATTTATGATTTGTTTTTGCTATGTTGACCTAGTGGTATTGGTCGTGAGATCTACCCAATAAGTTGTTTATAAGTTATCGATGCCTAGTTGATCTAGGGGTATTGATTGTGAGAGTTTCCCAGGTGGTCTTCTGTAAATTATTAGTGATATTTAAAACCAAAGGGGTTAGACCATGAGAGATTTCCCAGAGGTTTGTTTATGAATTGTTGAATGATTTTGAAGAGTCTTTCAAGCCATAGCACAAGCATAGACATGATCTTACTTGATTGTTTAAATAGTCTTCGGATACATCTATTTTATTACTATTACACAGGGGGGGTATATAGTTCTAGATAGATCCCAAGATTTCATGATTAAAAGGATGAAATAAAAGTAAATATCTGTAATTTAAAACTGTATGTTTTCTTACATTTGATAACTTCCTAGTTTATTACTTCATTTCTGCATAATACCTTCTATATGTATTCACTAATAGTTAGGCAAGGATATTTTGGTGGTTGAAAAATAGGATTCGTTTCACGCCTTTTTTGGGTTATGTTTTGGATACAAACTTATTATATGGTTTCATGTATAGATAAGGAAAAGGGACCTTCTTCATTAGGTACATGATTTTCATTTGAGTTGGAGAGCGTGGAAAAAAGATGAGGCTTATGATGCAGCTAGAGTTTACTTGTTTATTTTTTAATTGGGGTTTTGTATTTATTTCTTTAATTGTGACTTTTTTTATATCTTCTTAGATACATATTCTATAAATCATATATATTTATAAATATATTGTGTCTTCTATTTGAACTACTTTAGTCTTCGTCAGTTTAATTCTCTTGTATGGTATTACTGCTTCCACTATTGTTTACTATTTCTTATCCAATGTGTATACTTTTCTAATGAGGTAATAATTTCCCCATTATAACACCTAGTACCTCTCTACAATTTGGTAGACTCTAGAATTTGTGGAAATGAGTTTGAGGTTATGTGACCGACTGGGAACTTGGCACCTTTGGGTGACAATAGGATCCGGGATGTTACAAAGCTGTATCAAAGGATTTTCTTTCCTAAATTTTTTGAATATTTGGAGACAATAGAGTGGGATTGGAAGGAATAGTTTGTGGGTAATAAGTTGTGCTTTGGAGTAGTGACCCTATGTATAGGGAAAATCCATGTTACATTGAATATTGCAATTTCCTGGTTTCTCAATTGTTATAGTTGGTTTGATTTCATCCTTGGGTGATTCAGTTGTTTTTTATTATCATGATTGATATAATTCTACTTCTTTTTCTATTGTAACTCGATCATATGTGGTTATGAAATCTCATGTGTCATATAGTCACTTGCTAAAGATCACATTTCATGCATTCTTGTCAACCCATTTAGGGTGCCTTACTGATTTCAAACTATTATGGTTGATATTGTGCCAGATATTCATGTTTTTGTGATGTATTACATGATAAAAATACCTTCTATTTTAATAGGGTATTGTTATATGTAATGTTTCATATGGATGGATGCCAATCATTCATCATTGAGGTGTTATAGGACCTCTTGGATCAGAATTTGGTAGATCATGTTTGATCTTTAATTGAATTCAATTATTATAATATATGAATAATGATTCCAATCATTTATTAGCTGGGAGTATGGGCTCACAAAGATTGTAACATGGCATGCCTTGGTTAAATTTTAAAATTTTGGGGGTTCAGAAATGTTTCCTAGGCCTACTGTCCAAAAAACCTAGAAAACACTATGTCTGATGTTGTGAACACACGCCATGTGTTCATCTATTCAGGAAGAAATTACTTTTCATAAGTACACACCGGGTACCGTATGCACACACCATTTAGTTTTGTACTATTTGAATGATTGTGTTAGCAGAGACACAAGGTTGATAAATGTTTCGTAGACCATGTTGTGTATTGGGATTCCACAGCGTGCTGTAATAGACCATGTATCCGGATGTGTAACTAACAACACATGTGGATGGAACATAGTATGTACACACTGTATCTAGCTTATACACACATTTAGTAATAGACCATGTATCTATTCATGTGCCTAATGAGACACGTGGATGGAACATATGTAGTAAACACAGTGTCTAGAGTGTTCAAGTTATGTAGTGTTACACCGCCAAGAACCATGTAGTTATAGCCATGTTGGATTACATGGTTAGGAGGGAATATTTAAGTACACAGTATGTCTTAAGAGGATCATGTCATGTGTATGGGGTGTTACAAGGCCATGATGGCAGGAGTACATGCCCATGTTATGGCTTAAGGGAACATGCCATGTAGTGGTCCTACATGCTGCGTAACCCTCTTTTGAAAAACATGAATTCACTATTTCTCATATTTTGTTCTTTCACATCTAAGTTGATGTCATTGATATCTAGAGTTGAGGTGTGTACTTGAACTTACATATTCATTCCATCGAGACACCCTCCAATTGTATGCCAGGTACTGGGCAGTGATCAGACACAGGATGTGGTACATCATGGACTCCGAGCAGATTCTCCCATCATTCCCAACTTGAGGCTAACTATTATACTAGACATAGGTGCTAATGCAAAATTCCTTGAATTCATTATGAAGATGGTGAAAAAATTTTAAGGAGCACCACATCTTCCCCTGACTATGGAATAATTGATACAGGTGTTTTAGCAGCAACATCCTCCCACTTTCTTAGGGGATGGAGGACCATAGGCTGTAGAGTCATGGACGGAGGTCATGCTTTCTATCTTCGAACAACTAGACGTGCCTCCATAGAGGAGGGTAAACCTCATGATGTACATGGTACATGACTTCACCAAGAGAGAGTGGGATGCTATCTCATGTGCGGGACATTATCAGGATATAGCTTGGGAATATTTTCAGAGGACCTTCTATGACTACTTCTACCCCGAGATGTTGAGGGCTGATCAATCCCTGGAGTTCATGCATTTGGAATAGGGTTCTCCTTCGGTGATTGGTTATTCATCTGTATTTAGAGATCTTCAGTGCTTCACAATGTACTGGGGGTGACGGTTTATCAATTTCTAGGTGACTTGAGGATGGAATCAGGTACGACATCCGATCATTGGGGAATGTTTTCAGGATGATATCGTTAAATTCTATAGTAAACAAGGCACTAATTACCTAGAATAATTTGAGGGATTTTGTAGATTTTATCTAGGGTGGTTCACCATCCATGGTTGTTACTCTTTCAATAGATAGAAAGAAGGGTAGCAGGTATGTTTCTTCAGGTAGCCATGTCGTGTGCTACCAATGTGGAAAGAGTGGGAATATAACACCTCAATGCCTGAGAGTCCCAATTGAGAGGCGATATTGTGGAAAGATGATTCATCTTCATCATTTATTCTAGTTTTTATCACAATATTTTGGTTATAGGGGATCTGTTATGACTCCACATTCAAGAATAGAGCCATCAGTTTCTCCTCAAACAAGAAACAAGTGTTTGTCAGACCATTCAAATTGAGGAGGTGGTCGTAGACGTGGTAGTCGGGAAATATGTTTTTACCTACAACATGGTGGACCTTCTTAGGTTAGTCAGGAAGGGTTGTAGGTTCATGGTATAGGTCTAACTTTTATGATGGAATAGACCCAGAAGGTGTAGGATCCTAGACCATATATAGTTAGGGGTATGATTATATTTTCCTTAGTTTTAACTTCTTCTCTTTTTGATATTGGGGACTCCAATAGTTTTTTATTTTTTCCATTGTAGAGATAATTAGGCTCTGTATATTTATTTCGGACAATGTTATGATGATAGAAACTCTGTTGGGTATTAGGAAGATGAGTGTATGTCAGTGTAAGAAGATCCCTCATGAAGTTGGTGGGTGTTGCTTCTTATGGGACCTCTATGTCGTAGATATGACATGATTTGATTTCAATCATAAAATGGACTTGTTGTTCTATATTTAGGATTTTTTTACTTCTATCATAGAAGGTAGAGTTTCATATCGTCATAGGGCAGGTGTTTTCTACCTAAGGGTGAATGGGATGTCTAAGAGATTAGAGCGAGACCCGAGCACCATGGGTTGGGAGGAATTACAACTCATATTTCAAGTTTATATCTTTATTACCAGGGGACTTCAGAGATGGACTTTCCTATAGTGTTGGATCATTTTGGAGATGTCTTTTAGACAACTTTTTAGGTTTACCTCTATAGCAAGAAGTGGATTTCTCTGTTGAGATTGTTCCAATAGTGTCACTGGTGTCCATTCCTATTTATAGGATGGCTAAACCATAGTTATAAGAGATCAATTTGTAGATAGATGAGTTACAGGAAAAGGTATTCATCTGACCTGGTACTTCTCCTTCGGGTTCACTTGTTCCTTTTGCGAAGAAAGTGGATGGTGCCTATAGAAATTGTGTCGATTATCAAAAGTTGAACCGGTTAACGGTCAGAAATAGATATCCCTTTCAAAGGATTGATGATCTATTTGATTAGATTTATAGATCCCGTGTGTTCTCGATGATTTAATTGAGATCTTTTTATCATAAGTTGTGCATTAGACCATTAGAAACACCATTTATCTCATTTCTGAGTAGGTATGGTCTATATAAATATTTTTTTATGTTATATGGTCTCATTAACACACCTGTAGATCTCATGGAATAGATGAAATGAGTTTTCCATTCTTACATGGATTATTTTTTGCTAGTCTTTGTGGACGATATCTTGGTGTACTCTCATACTCAACATGACAATTTCATCCATCTTGAGATCGTATTGATTATACTAAGAGAGAATCGGTTATATGATAAACTCTCAAAATTCCACTTTTGGATAGACCATACCCATTTCTTGGGTCATGTTATCTCAGAGACAAAAGTATAAGTAGGACCACAAAAAGTGATAAAGGTAGTTTCCTAGGGGCAAGTGAAGAACAACTTTGAGGTACAGAGTTTTCTGGGGATGTCTTGTTACCACAGACACCTGATACTGGACTTTTCATACATATAAGTATCCTTTAAGGGATTGAATAAAATGGGTGAGAAGTACATGTGGACATATTCATGTGATTTGGCCTTTTAAGAGCTGAAAGGGAGATTTCCTTCTTAACCGATAGTGATTTTGCTGGAGCTGGAAAAGAGTTACACCGTTTACTATGATTCATCAGGTATCGGGATGGGAGGAGTTCTTATACATGGGGAAGGAGTCATTGTGTACGGGTCTCAGAAGTTGAGGCCCCAAGAGAGGAATTAATCGATTCATGATCTCGATTTAGCTGTAGTTGTGATTGCTTTTCATTTTTGGATACATTATCTTTTGGGAGAGCATTTTATGGTATACGCTCACAATAAATACCTTATGTATATCATTAATCAACAAGATATGAATTTTTTACATTGATGTTGGGTTTAATAACTTCATTCTCTAGACATTTAGATTTCCTATACACATGGGAGAGTAAACACAATGGACGATGTGTTGAGAAGGAGAACTCAGATACAAGTAGTTCAAGAGGATAGTAATGAGAGGTATCTTATGGATCTATTCTTTGAGATGAATTTGGAGGTGAAAAACATAAATATGTATACAATTATTTCTTATATAGATATTACCTCTACTCTAATGGATCGAGTGTGAATGATGTAGCTATCAGATTCTGAAGGCATTGACCTAAGGGAGAATGTGTCAAGAGAGGAACCTACTCATGGGTGGACCATAGGCGAGGATGGGGTTTTTCATTTTCATGGGAATGTATGTGTGTTAGAATACATATGCGAGGAGTTGTTGCAATATTTTCATGCCTCAATATGAGCAGTTCATCTTGGTGTCACCAAGATATATTAAGATCCACATTGTCAGAATTAGTGGCCAGTCATGAAGAGGGATGTTGATAGTTTTGTTATGAGATGTTCCACCTATCAGTAGGTGAAGGCAGAGAATCGGTGACTAGAAGGGATATTACAGTAGTTACCCATTCTTAAGTGAAAGTGGAATGATGTCACGATGTATTTCATGATGGTTTTACTAAGGTTACCTCAAGGAAATGATGTTGTATGGGATTTTTTTAAAGACCCTCAAGGGTTTCACATTTCTTGCTGAACAAAAAAACATTCAGTGTTTATGAGCTTGGAATGTTGTAGAATAGAGTGATTAGACGTTTTACTGGAGTTACAAACTCTATCATTTTAGACAAGGATGCTCATTTTACTTTTCATGTATGACAGGGACTATAGTGGGAATTAGGTACATAGGTACTTTTGAGTACATCTTACCATCCCTAGACATATGGACAGTCCGAGCACATGATTAAGGTTTTTGAGGACTTTCTTGGAGCATGAGTCTTGTATTTCATGGGATCTTGGGAGCGACATATACCCTTGGTGGTTTTTTCCTACTTTAACAGTTTTCATGTAATGATTCAGATGAAACCTTATGAAGAATTTTATGGTAGGACCTGCCGATCACCCCTATGTTGGCTGGATGCAGGAGAGGAATCTTCAAAGAGACCTCATCTCGTCCATGAGACCATGGAGCAGGTGGAGTTAATTTGGAAGAAGATGGATACTACAAATTCATGGAAGAAATAATTTGTTGATTGACGTAGATGGCCTATGAAGTTCAAGGTCATAGAGTGGATTTTATTATGTTTCACACCGATGTTAGGATATAGGAGGATTAGGTGACAGAGTAATCTTTACTTGAGATACCTTGTCCCGTTTGATGTTTTTAAGAGAGTCAGGCGGTTTCCTATCAGTTTAAGTTACCTCAGAGGTATCATGCTATGCAAGACGTCTTTTATGTTTCTCTACTATGACGTTTCTTTTCAGACATGTCTCTGGTTTTTCAACCGAAGGAGGTTGAGTTGGAGGTGGAGGGATCCTTTGAGGAGCACCCTATTCAGATTTTCGATCACATCATGAAGGTTCTCCATGGTCGGCATATTCCTCTAGTGTGGGTGTTATGGAACAATGGGTAATTATAGGATGAGAATTGGGAGAGGGAGGACGAGGTTTGATCATAGTGGTCATAGTTATTCGCAGTTTCTTCTTCACCGCCCTTCGATGAGAAATTTGGGGATGAGTTTCTCTAAGGGGGTGTTTTTTTTGAACCTGGATCGTTATTTTAGGTATTGATCTTACTTTCTGGTTGTTTTTAAGGAAAAGTATGAAATATGGTTTTTCTACGTACACATCGTAATCTTCTTAGTACACGACGTGTAACTGGTTTCCATGTAACTGGTTAACGCATCGTGTCGTGTACTGGCTAGGTAAGGGTTGAGTACATGGCCTTGTGATGCACTGGTAGACCGCTTAAGTCGGCGGCCAGTTAAGTCTACTAAATGGCATGTACATTTAATGAACACACGGTGTATTTTTCATTTTAATTGATATATCATTGCGGGGTCATGCCTCAAGTTCATAACTCTCTTCTTCTCTCAATGGTTTGAGTAGTAGAGAGATGAATGGCTAACAATCATCGAACCCCTCACGATTCATCGTATGAGCTCTTAATGAGATGTCATCGGCTTCATTGGAATCCCATCGGTGAGTTATCAAAATACCTAGAGACTTTATTCATGATTCATTATCTTTCGTTGGTTATTCAAGGATGGGTATTTTTTATCTTTTTGTAGATCTACGCCATACTAGGATGATTCAAGGGCTTATTTTCATGTTGTTGATCATAAGACATCTAGGTAGGTGGTTTGAGCCTTTCGTTGCTCACCTTTGAATTATATATGCTAAAAGTGTTGCATAACCATGGTAGGGTATTGACTAATTTTGAATTTAACCTTGTTTATTACCATCACTGGTAAACAGATTGATAAGGGATTTTTTTATGCACAAGGTTAGATACCTTTGTTATGGGACACCCCATGGGTGATTTTCCCATAATTGATTATTTATGGCCATTTGGTCTAGGATTCCTTTTGGGAATTCATTGTTTTCCATGCATTGGTTGATTAGAATGGAGTTTGATTGATTATAAAAAATAATGTGACATGCATGTGAATGATTAGCTATGAAGTTGAATCACATTTACATGAGCTACATTGATGTTATATGCACATTGTTATTACATAGGACCATGAGAGCCTTGGTGTAGATATTGTCCATGGTGTATTGACCATGAGAGCTACCCCAAGTGGTCATTTATGATTTGTTTATCCAAGGTTGACCTAGAGTAATTGACCGTGATAGCTACCTAGTCCGTCATTTATAAGTCTTTGATTTCATGTTTACCCTAAGGTATTGATCATGAGAGCTTCTGAGGTAGTCGTTTATCAATAATTAGTGCTCTGCTAAACGAAAGGGGTTAGACTGTGAGAGCATTACCAGAGGGTTTTTTATGAATTATTGATTGATTGTGATGAGTCATCCAAGACAATGAACAAGTTTGGTCTAATTCTTACTTGATTGTTTAGATGGTCTTATGAGACATCTATTTTTTTACTGTTACACATGGGGATATAGTGTTTATTCTAGATACATGGATTTCATTATTCAAAGGATGAAATAAAATTAAATTTATGTAAATGAAAACTATAGGACTATTTTCTTTTGATTACTTCTTAGTTTAGTGATTTATTTCTTCATGTTATATACTATATATATTTACTGATAGTTAGGAACAATTATTTTGGTGGTCTTATATTAGGATTCTTCTGACACCCTATTTTGGTCCTGTTTTGTCCCAAACTGATTATACGGTCGCCGATATATATAAGGGAGTGGACCCTTCTTCATTAGTTTCATGATTTCTATTGGAGAAGGAGATCATTCTGATGCTGTTGGAGTTTACTTATTTCTTATGTACAAATGGTTTTTAATTCTTTCTAGTATTGTCACTTTTTTGGATGTTTTCTTAGATACTTATTCCATGCATCAGATATATATTCTAGATTCTGTTGGACTAACATTAGTCTTCTTCTTTTTGTTTCTATTGTATGGTATTACTACATCCCCTCTTGTTTAATATTTGTTATCTTTTGTGTATACTCTTCCAATGAGGGCTGAGTTTCTCCATTATCACACTTTGGCCCTCACTGCAAGTTGGAAGCGTCTAGTATATGGGGAAATTATCTTGAGGTCATGTGAGTGACTGGGTATGGGGAACCTTTGTGTAGCACCCGGATCAGAGAAGTTACAATGTTGTTTATTGATATCCCACATTGTAAGAGGAGAATCACATAGAACCCATTTATATGGGGTTGTGGATACCTCTTCCATCAAGAGGCATTTTTCAGGGTGATGCCTGAGGTCCAGAGCCTAGTGAAATAAAAACTATGTCCATTAGGCCCAAAGTGGAAAATATCAGGATCATGAGCTATAATGGGATGTTGCAAATGGTATCAGAGCCAGTGTCCATTTGATGTGAAAGTGAGGACACTGGGCCCTTCTAGGGGGTGGATTATGGCTATCCTACATCTAAAGAGGAGGAGAATGAAGCACCCCATTATATGGTGGTCTAGATACCTCTCCCTTGTTGAGGCCTTTTATGGGTGGATGCCTGAGGGCCAGAGCCTAGTGAAAGAAAACCCATGTGGTGTAGGCCTATTGTCGACAATATCATGATCATGGGATAGACTAGGCCATTACAAAAGGTACCATGTACCTAGGATACATGAATTCAAAATAAATCATTTCCTTTATATTAATTTCAGTTATTATTCATCATTGAAAATTTTTATTGATATATATATGGATAAATTTCGATTTTTGTTATTTAAATGACATGTGTTTCATTTTTTTACTTTAACATACATATTTATCTACATCTAGTAGTGTGAATGGATTGTATTTCTAGTTATTACCATGCCATGTTTGTATACACTTCCATTCAATTTATTGATTACAAGTTAGGTTTGTTCAGTTATTTACCTTGACATATTTCTTATTCAAATAGATTATTTATTTCTTTTGCTTTATTTTTCACTTACAGAGCATTAAATCTCATCATTATTGTATTTATTTCTCCAAGAATCCAAGAAACATACTATAAAAGATATACAGTGACTTACCATATGTATTAGAGTTATCTTCTAAGTTATTTACTTTGACAGAAGAATTTTTTTTTTGTTTTAATTACTGTATTCATTTTTAATATATGAGTTATATATATATATATATATATATATATTCTACTATGACTACTAAAGTCTTGGTATTTTGGGAATATATTCCTTGTAATCATGCCAATTTAATTGATAGTAGACACTAGATCCATGCTATCTAGGGTTGGGTTGCTACATAACATCCCTAATTAAGGGATATTATTTCATTGTTGTAAATATGAGGAAGAAGTTACAAAGTTAATGGATCATGTTTGAAGTGATAATGTATTATAATCTAAAGGAACATATAAATGGTATGAATATGTTGATTCTAAATGTTGATGTTTGGAGTTTATTTGGATTCATGAAATGAAATTTCCTATCATTCATCCATAATTATCTTATTAACACGGACAATTTTTTAACTAGTCTTTAGTTCACAAGTCATGTGTCACTTAGTAATATAACATGAAATTTTTTTAAAAAAAATGAAGAATATGGGAAGAATATTGATTTCAGGTTAATGATTTATTTTTACTTTCTATTCCAAATATAATAGAATTGGATGAATGGAAGAAAATCCATGTAATTATTTATTAAATGAAAAGCTTATTTTATGCTCATGAAACATGCATATTAAATGCATGAGACATGTAATATTCAATATTATTTATATTGGGATATTGGTTTTGAATATTGAACAATTTTATTCAATGTGTTGGAAAAAAAATTGGTCAACCAAATCCATCTAAGGATTACATATCAACCACATTTAGGGAGCCAACTCAACACATGTGAGAACTATCCTTTCATTGGAAGCAATGGTGTAAAGAGCCCACATAGGTAGGCTAAGGAGTTGGTAGTCCATGTATAGGTCTACTAGTGAGATCCCATGCATAATGAGAACTTGTGATGTCTATATTGGGCCCTCATAGAATCCCATGAATTATGAAATTGTGTGGCATGACCTGTGTTGTCATGAGGTGTTGTGTCTTCGGGTGCCGACCCTAGTGTCAACTTAAGAAATCACCGGACACATAAACTAATATTAAAGATTTCTATAACGAGAAATGGATCGATGTGGGATAAATTCAACAAGATAATCATTTTTATATTTAAAGTTATATAGATAGAATAATGTGAGATTAACCCATATGACATGGGTCATTTGATCAAACCATCATCTTCCTCTTCCACCTTCCTCCTGAGATGATATTGGTTCATTGGTATTTGCATGCCTGAAAGATGGATAAATCAAATTGAGCTAGATTTATTGTGAAATTGAAATAGTAATGATTAAGATTAATATTTAAGCATGTTTCGATGACATTGTAACTATTTACTCAATGAATAGGGTTTGGTTGACTGAAAATAATGTTTCATAGGTTGTAAATATGTCAGATCTTCATAAAATATTTTGAGATTTCACTTGCATGAAACATCACCTGACTTCAAGGTGATGAGTTCTTTTCGAAACAAAATATTCAAAGATTGTATAAGAAAAAATGATGTGATATTTAACCACATATAAGCCCACATTCAATGAATGAAATTCAAAGATGTTAGGGAAATAAAAAATTATTGATTCACACGATAAGGTTTTTTTGATTGGATGCAATGATTAAACAAGTTAATGGCGATGATCATTTAACTATAAATATTGATGGGATTAGGACGAAAATATTTTTGTTGTTCACATATATTATAGAGATTTTGGATTTCATGTAAAATAGAGCACTCTCCCTGCTTCTCTAATATGATAATGGTAAAAGGTTTCACAATCCTTCTAGGAAATGTGTAGATTGGAGTTCTACAAGACTTATTAGTTTCTTGAATAATATCCATGATCATATACTACAAGAATAATATCCACAATATTTTCAAATTTTGTTATACACTCTCAGATGACTTCATGAAGAAAATGTTCCATGGTGAATTTACTTACCTGAATAATAACCATTACCTCTTGATATACGACTCAGGAATTTAAGGGTTACTAACTATACACTAATTGATTTCTATGAAGGAATGGGCAACCAAGTGATACAATTGTATAAAGGTCATGTGAATAAAAAATTTGATACTAAGAGTTTTGAAAATGTATGATATAATAGGACAATTTGTGTTCAATGGGGAGTGAGAATAAGTGGATAATGTCTAACTAGTTTTCATGATTTACAGTGTATGAAAAACTATAGAAAACAAGGAATACTTGATATCTATCACATGCATACCAAAATTCATAAGAGAAATCCAAAATTGAATAAATTTACTTAAAATATTCAGAACAATATTATTTATATGTGATGGAGTATTTTTAGTTTTGTGAAGAAATAATTTCACGTAGTAACACAGTTTGGAAGATAAGAGAGAGAATAAGAAGAAGTGAATATTAAAGTTTTCATTCATCGTAATGATAATGATAATTTATGAATTCAATGTGAAAAAAACATTAATTGATAATAAAAGAATGAAATTATTTTCACATGGTATTTTGGTTATAATGCTATGTATAATTAAAATACAAGCATAATATGATTTGTTTAGTGATGTGTAATTTGTGGTTAAAAAATATTCAGTTTCACTAAAGAGAAATATTTATTTTACTCTATTGTTAATATTTTGCCTTGAAGAATTCAGATAATTAAGTCTATAGTAATATTCATATCATTATGACTAAATAATAACTAATTATGATGATTCTATGTTGAGATTATCTCTCATTATTTTGATAATAAAATTGTATGTTTGTGATCATAGAAATATTGGAAGTAGATGATTTAGAACAGTCTATGTTTCGCAGAATAAGAACGATATCAAGAAACTTATATACACTATTCCATATTTTTGTGTGTTAAAGATAATAGAAAAAAGATAAAGTAACTGAGGTATCTATAAACACTTAAATATCATTTTAATTAAGAATAATGTTTTGTTTATAAGTTCGTAATATATTCATATTATTATGACTAATAGAGGATGAATAATTTAGGCCTTTTGGTTTTCTATTGTAAATAAAAAAGAAGAGTTTCTTTCCTAAAAATGTGAAAGTAAATAGGTGAAGAAGAATTATGTGTAATACCAAATCATATCTATGATATAAAAAATTAGTCAAAAAGGTGGATAAATTTATTGGTGTTACAAATACCCTTTAACATGGAGAATACTATCATCATATGTAGTATAATGATCGATGTAGTTACTATAAAACATGAACTTTCAATTGAATATAGTTCATTGTAAGTAAAAGGATACTACTTTATTGCAGTAACCAAATTAGAAGGATTATTTTTATAGTAGTTGTGTGTAATATTGGATTTATTTTATACCATAATCATGATTAACTACTCTCATTGAGTGGTAAACCTATTAAAAATATCATGTTCCATATTTAAATGAATGAATATACATTCATGTGATAAGGAAAAGATAATAATACAATTAAGATCCTAACTGGTCAAATCGGTAAAGGGATAAAAATTTGAAAAAGGATAAAAATTCACTAACACTAATTCACACCCCCCCCCTCAGTGTTGGGAATATCTTAAACTATTCCTTTATAGTGATATGATTCACTACAATACAATTATTCTATTTTTGAGGATTTGAGTTTCACTACATTGTTAATAATGATGTAAACGTTTTGTGAATATTTTGATATATCCAAGAAGAATTCAATTTCTAGAAAGACCATTTTGAAAAGGAGAAATAAAGTTAAGAAAATGTTATATAATAATTCCATCTTTCATAAAGAAGAATGTGTTCCTATTTATCTATTCCATGGATGGAAATGAAGACATATCTAGATTTTAATGTAAAAATTTGGTGGCTCATGTTTCCCAAAAGGAGAAGGAAACCATTATTACCATAATCAAATCAAGATATTCAGTTTATCATGAAGTATATGATAGTAACATTAAAAATTAACCTCATGATGAATATTCATAATCATGTGGTGATGATAAATCTATAACCTCTCAATAAATACCATTAGATATAATAAGATATATTCTATATGGTGTTCCTGAATAAATAGGATCCCTTGTTTATAGAGTCTATCAATCTACGATGGAAAGTATCACCTTGATAGAGGAAGAAGAGGTTGTTTTGGAGAAGCTATTATAAGGAAAATTATTATATGTTTAATGACATCAAGACATGTTTAGAACCTTTGATTAAATTGATATTGAATATGAAATGTCTTCCTCAAAATTTATGAATGATGTTTAAGATAACGTGGGAGTCAATAAGTCTCTTAAATAACATATCCATTCCCTTGAGAAAAATTTAATAACAAAATTTATGAAAAAGATTCACAATTTGAGATAACATATATGAGGATTGTGGAAGTTGAATATTATATTCAGAATAATGTTATGTTACTTGAAAATGAGGTCGAAATAATTAAAAATGATGTGAGGATTATATCATTATGATTGAAGATCATAAAAAAATCCTCAATATGAAATGTCTAGAGTTAGTAGTTTAGTTGGGAAATCTTAGAAAGACAAAAATATATTCTTCAAAAAAGCAGGAGACGGTTATTATCGGTATACATGGCTCACTATAGGATTCTAATGTAAACTTACCACTAATATAACAGCCCTTCTATTTATTACACACTTAAACATTATTTATTGCATAAAATATTCACTTGATACATCATGGAAGATCGATAGGAATAGTGTCTTGGGGCTTAGGAACATTACATAATTACATAAAACATGAAAAAAAAAACATCTTTATTGGAAACATCTTTTACATGACCACTACATTCCCTCATACTTAACATTTCATGGGACAACCCAATGACAAGCATAAGAAAAGGGTGAGCTATAAAGCCCAGTAAGGGAGTAAACAAGCCATATCATGAATAATACCATACTTGTTGAGAAATAGGCATTAAAAAGAAGCATAATAGAAACATAAACATAAAGGCATGATATAGCATGATTATCTTAACATGGAAATGTGGCGACAACACATAATATGTTATTAGCATGAGCCAAGTCTCATTGCACATGGAGAATGAGTAAACCCTCATTGAACATTAATTAGCATGATTAAACCCTCAATTCACTATAATTATTATGAGTAAACCCTCATTTTACATGACATATCATGACACTTATCTTTACCCAATGCATCGGAGCGCTACCAGGCTGTACCCTTCTTAAATATTTCATTTCATGCATAAGTTTTCCACATGGATCCAGAACATGGAGTCAGTAGACATCATCATTTATTCCATTATAAATGAATATAGAATACATATAAGAATCTATATAAACAATATGTAAATATGTATAATGATAAATACTCTTAATAGAAAAATGGGCATGGTATTCACTACATAATGACATTGGCTTGAAAAATCGTGATGCAATTTTGGCAACATAACGGCGTGAAATAAAATTTCATAAAAATGGTTGATGAGAGAGAAAGATGTGCCTCATCATATTTACATGAAATGGACTGTAAATGGGTAATATAGATACATTTCCCAAAAATGTAATGGAATAAAGATTCATAATACAAAATAATTTCTTGAATGTAAATGAGAAGAGAGAAATTCATTACAGAATTTCAGCATGGTAAAAGGTGTACGTGTGAGGCATTAATGAAAGAGAAAGGTGTCTCTAATCATTAAAACATAAATAGGGAAGTATGGGGGAGGTGACAAACTATACCCCAACAATAACAATTTAAAATAAAATGGCATAACAATATTATAACCTTGGATAAAATATGAAAGGAAGGAATCCCTTATAGAATTTTGAAATGGTACATGGTGTATATGGTAGGCATAAATGAGAGAGTAAAGGGTCTACCATCATTAAAAAATAAATAGGTAAGTATATAAGAGGTGGGAAATCATACCCTAACGTTTTTAATTGAAATTAAAAGTGTATAGAAACATAGAGAAACATGGACAAAAAAGAGAGAAACAAATCCCTTACTTGGAAGTATAATCCCAAAGGCTTGGGAGGGGCCTGAGAGAGGCTTCTTGGGAGGTTGGGGTGACTTGGAAGGAATCTATGGAGAGGATGATAGAGGTTGGATGAAATCAAAAGTCTTAGAGTTAAGAAGAAGTGTGAGCTATGGTGGGTTTATATAGCAAAAGGGAGGGAATTCATTATTATTTAGGTTTGGGACACCACACCTTAAACTAATCAAAACCACAAACCTGCCCATGGTTTTTTCCCATGGTTTTTAACAAACGGTAGTGTAAAAATTAGTTTTATAAGGACAATGGGAGAATTTATTAAAATATTAGGTTTTCTTATGTGGAGGTTAGTCACACTCTAAAGGAAATCAATTTAAAAAGATAAAATGTTTTATTAGTCATGAAGGGTCCACTGAGTCTTTGTAAAATAAATCAAAAAAAACAAAAATCACATTAGTTTTATGTTAAAACATATATTGGACTGACATAATGTTTATAGTATTCTATTACATCATGATTGGTTCATTATGATGTCATAAAACACGTTATATATTTATACGATATTTAATTTTTTTACACAAATATTCGATTGTCTCAGAAAATTATGAAAAATTCACCATTGGATAATTTCGATGTCTGTATTACAAAGATAATAAAAATTATATCTAAATAATTTTCTAAATATTTGAATTTTTTACTTTTAAAATAAAAAAATGACATTTATAAAAAAAATCATGGGTTTTGACAGAAATATCTTCCAAAACATAATAAAAACCACAATTGTCTTCATAATAATTATACGGTCATTTATATTAAATAAAAAGTAATTTATTGATAATATTTTACTAAAATTATATTTAATTAAAAAATCCATCAATCCATCAAAATAGACTTCTTAATTAACTAAAAATGTTATTTTTTTACTTTAAGAACTATTTACAAAGTCACAATAATAAAATGAATATATATTCTCTGTAAAAAATAGTGTAAAAATAATATTGATAAGGTCTTGTTACATAACCCCTTACAACACCCGCATAAGACCGAAGGGTAAAGAGTGTGATGGTCACTGACTCTTGTGGTGGCTCAGATAACATCGCTCATGTGGTAATCTCTATCCACTTCCACATCTCTCGTAGGCAGTTCCATTCGAGCTTAACGTGTTGAATCTCAGCTCGGGTTTGGTCAAGAGAAAATCCCAATGACACCATCTCCTTTTCATGATCCAAAAAATGGCTTCGTATGGGGAATGTTTACTAGATGAGGCCATCACTTCTTTTGTATGAGTAAATTGTATTTTTAAAGTCCTATATTTATACAAATATGGTGATCACTGTTCAATGGCTATATTAGCAATGGTAAGAATTCAAAAAATTATTTTAAAGAACAAAAACATAAAACAGAATAAGTTTATCCATTATATAACCATCATATATAATAAAACATTTTATTAGATCGGGAGGAATTTCCATTAATAAATGTTTTGGTCATTACAATCTCTCCCCCCCTTAATAAATTTCTCCCTCGAATGTTCCTTTTCCCACCCTAAAATAGATGTTGGTAACTCTTCTTCATCACTTCCATTGATTCCCACGTAGCATCTTCAAACATGTGGTTTGTCTACAACACATTGAAGAGGGGCATTGTATTATTTCATAGAACTTTTTCTCAATGATCTATGATATTCACTAGTTTCTCCTCGTAAGAATAATCTTCCTCTAACGGTACTACCTCTGAAGAGAGCACATGCGAAGGGTCTGGTATTTACTTCCTTAAGAGGGATACATGAAATACATCATGTACTTTGGCCATGGTAGGTGGAAGTTCTAGTCCATAGGCCACAAACCCGACCCGATCAAGAATATTGCAGGGGCTAATGTACCAAGGACACAAATTCCCTTTATTTTCAATACACATGACCTTATTAAATAGAGATATGCATAAAAATAACATTTATCCATATTTGAACTCAAGGTCTCATCGACCATTATATGCATAATTGTTCTGTCGACTTTGGGAAGATTTGATATGCTACTGAATAGTTTTCACCTTCCCCACCATTTCATCAACCATTTTAGGTCCTAATAGCTTATGATCACTGACTTCAACCCAACACGTTGGTGTTATGCACATTTCCCATAAAAGGGATTCATATGGTGCCATTTAGATGCTTGAGTGGAAAATGTTATTGAAGGAGAATTAAACCAGTTGAATATGTTGGTCCCATCCTCCGTTGAAGTCCATAGAACATGATCATAATATATCTTCCACTATCTAAATATTTCACATATATTGGCCATCAGATTGAGGGTGATATGTCCTAAAAATTTTTAGTTAAGTTCTTAGAGAATGTCGGAGACTTTCAGAACGTCAAGATGAATCTCAGATAATGATCAGATACCATAGATAGAGGTATTCCATGCATCCTTACCACTTCTTTGATGAAAATATGTGCATGTTGATGCAATGAGAAGTCCTATCGAATCACGATAAAGTGAGTTGTCTTTATATGCCGATCCACAATGACCCATATAGCATTGCTTCCTATGGATGTCCTTAGAAATATAGTGACAAAGTAAATGGTAATGTTGTCCCACTTCCATGTTGGTATGGGTATTTGTTGCATCATCACCTTATACATTTTCCTCTCAACCTTCACTTGTTGAAATACCGGTCACATTGATTATTATTCAGAAATCTCTCTTTTCATTATTTTCCCACCAAAAGTTTTCTCAGAAATCCCGAAACATCTTTGTGCCCCACCTGGTGAATAGAGAATTTTTAGCTATGTACATCATTCAGAAGATCATTATTTATCCTTGTATTGGATGATACACATAATCATGACCCAAATATCACAATTCCATCCTTATCACCATCAAACTCTAAGGATTTCCCATTTCTGATATCTTCCACCATTTTTATAATTTCCATATCCTTTATTTTAGCATCCTTTATTTTCTCCATGAGGGACGGTTGATCAATAATTTGGTAAAGTATTGATGATGTTCCTCCCATAATGATTCCATGTCTATCCTATGAAAATCTATGATGATTGGATCCTTTTCAATTCTCATCATTGATAAAGATGCAGGATCCTTTCTACTTAATGCATCTGCCACCATGTTTTCCTTATCGGGATGGTAGTGGATTGAGAAGTCATAATCATTGATGAGTTCTATCCTTCTTCATTAGCACAAATTATGCTCTTTTCTTGAATATATATTTAAGGCTTGTGTGATCGGTATATATCTCAATCTTCTCTCCTTAGAGAAAATACCGCTATATTTTCAACACAACGATCATAGTCCCCAACTCCAGATCATTCGTGGGAGAGGTTTGCTCATGGATTTTCAGATTGTTTGAGGTGTAGGAAATAACATTATCAATCTTCATCAACACACAACCTAGGATCTTCTTTTAAGAATCACTGAATACCACAAAAAATTATCCACTAGTTCATAGTGTGAGCACGGGTGCAATGATATGCCTCCTTTTCAACACTGTGATGCTCTCTTTTCTTTCATCACTCCAAGAAAACCTTACTCCTTTCTGAGTTAGCTTAGTAACAGGGTTGGACAATCCTGATAAATTTCTCACTAATCAGTGATAATATCCACCTAACCCTAAGAAGCTACATGTATCTATTACCAATGTTATCCTCGACCATCCCTCAGTTGCAGCTATCTTGGAGTGATCCACAGATATCTCATTGCTTGTGATGATATAAACCAAGAATGAGACATCATTCAACTAGAACTCACACTTTCTGTACTTTTCATAGATCTTCTCTTTTTGTAAGGTCTCCAGTACAGTTCTTAGATTCTCCTCATATTCCTCCTTGGTTTTTGAGTATATTATAATATCATCTATAAATACCACCACAAATATGTCGAGGTAATATCAAAATAATATATTCATCAAGTCCAGTTTTAGTTTTGGAGCATTAGTGTGTCGTAAGTTAATTAAAATGAATTCATAGTGCTTGTATCTTGTTTGAAAATAGTATTGGGGATATCCTCATTCTTCACCCTTACATGGTAATATCCTGACCGCAAATCCACCAGGGAAATATATTGTTCTCCACGTAGCTGATCAAACAATTAATCAATTCATGTTAGAGGATACTTGTTATTTATTTTGATTTTGTTGAAATCACGATAATCAATGAAAAGGTTCAATGAACTGTCCTTATTATTGATAAAGATGACTGGTGCACCCCCTGGTGAATCACTTGTGTGTATAAACCCTTTATCAAGATTCTTCTGTAGTTTTTTAATCAGCTCTTCAAGCTCCACAATAACTAATATATACAGAGTTTTAGATATTGGAAACTCTCTAGGTATAAGGTCAATTGAAAATTCAACATCTATTATAGGAGGAAGACTAGGAAATTCCTCAGGAAACACATCGGTAAATTCTGTCACAATAGGCATGACTTCAAGGATGGTTTTTTCCTTATAATCAATCATCTTTTCCAGATACATGTGCTCATAGAGAATTAATAACCACAATTTACATGATAGTTGTAAACAATATTCATCTTCCTCCTTGCACTTTTATAGAATTTGGGGTCAATTCTCTATATGGAAATCAATTTCCCTCTCACAGAAATTTATGTTGGCTCTTTATAGGGAAAGCCAATCTATGCCAAAAAATGCATCAAATTCCACCATATGTAGTATGATGATGTTCTATGGGAAGTTCATTCCACCGATTATGATAGGGGGGAGTTATATTCATGGAATATAATGATTGCACCATTTTCCATACTCACCGAAAAATTTACTTCCATGATTTGTGGGGGTGTCATATTTTTCCTACTAAACGTTCTCGATACAAAAGAATGCATAGAACTACAATAAAAAAGTATGTTCTCTATTATTGAATAAATAAATAGTACACCTATCACCTATTCATTATCATGGTTCTCTTCGGTGGTAGTGATGGAAAAAGTTCACCTTTTCTTCATTGGAGGTTGCTGGTTGCCTTTGAAAATCCATGGCACATGGCACTGATTTGCAAGGTTCCCTAGATCTTTCCAGTTGATGTAATGAACAACATATTAAGATTCAAACAAATTTTTATTCTTCTATGTCGCAACTGTGGGTCTTTCTTCATGGATGTGAATTTCTAGGTTCCCTTCTCAACGAAACCAAATTCATTTCCTCACCCCCTTTAGGAAATTTCTGGGTTGATTCTTTCCACACCTTTGGTAAGTGGAGTACTGGATTTTCTTAGCACCGTTGGATTTATCCATAAGATTGCCATAATTTAATTCCACCTAAAACATCTTATCCCCATGATACCCCAAATATTATCTGATATATATTTTGACATTTAGGGAACATCATACAATTTCCTCATAGATCTCAAATTCATAGATTTCTAGGGCTTTCCACAGGCTAGGTTTCATCCCTTGAAAGAACCAGTCAACCTTGCATTTGGGGGTAACGACAAAGTCGAAGGAATATTGTGCAAGCCCTGTGAAGTTTTCCTCATACCCTCTGATGGAATCATTTTCTTTTTTATCGTGGGCAAGGAAGTCCCTTTTCCATCTTTAGTCGGAGGGTGCGCCGAAAAAAAATTATCAAAAAAGATCTTCTGTAAATCTTTCCATTCTATCACCTCAATCTCCTCCTCAGGCTTGGTCTTTTTTATCAATGTCCACCATTGATCAGCTTCACCATCCATACGATAAGCAGCCAGAAGAACCGTCTCTTATTCGTAACATTTATGGATGGAGAAGGCCTTTTCAATAGAGTTGATCCATTGTTCAGAGATTGGGGGATCAGATGATCCATTAAAAGTAGGAGGCCTTTGTCTCATTAATCTCTTGATAGAGACTTTTTCCCTCTTCGGGGGGGGGGGGGGGGGGTCAGGCGTTGAACATTTCTATTGACTGATGTTTCTATTCAAAGAATGAGTTAACTGAGAGAGTATATTGACAAAGTTCAAAATTCTTGCTCCCATCAGATTGGAAAACTCATTAGAACATTCAACTCATTGGTCTTCGCATTGGTTGTTAGCCTGAGTTCTCATATTACCGGTCATTGGAATGAATAAAATGAATGTTAGGGGTAAAAAATGTTGGGTAATCCGAGGACAAAATAGATTTATTATTAATAACTATTATTTTCTTAACATATGAATATATATGTTTAAATCTATGTTATCCATGATCTACTTCCCAACATATATTCTTAGGAGATTTTTTTAATTCCCTTAATAATGGTTCATACTATGCATGTGAATATACCAATGAATATCCCACTGAGAGTGTCATAACCAAGGGTGCAGTAAGGACCGTTGTCGTGTACCAAGATACCTCAAGTTATGCCCGAATATCCTAATCATATAATTCACTCCTAGGTACATATATGCCATAGCCACCTCTACCTGGTCATATCAATACATTAATATATTTTCTTTCTAAAAAACTTAGTAAATAATCACCAGAAATTAGGGATATTTTAATTATTCTTAGCCTTATCACAAAGGCTTTCAAGAGGTTTTTCAAATCATAACCCCAAAATTAACTACCAACTATAACAACCCTTCTATTTATTACACACTTAATCAAGATTTATTACATAAACTCTTCCCTTTATAAAACATGTATGATCAATAGGTATAGTGTCATCGGGTATTAGTAACATTAAATAACCACTTAAAGCAAGAAACACATCATATTTATTCAAAAAAACCTTTACATGACCACTATATTCCATCATACACAGCATTGCATGAGATAACCAGAGGACACGCATAAGAAAAGGGTGAGCTATAAAGCCCAGTAAGGGAGTAAAAAAGGAATAGAATGAATAATATAATACATGTTACGAAATTGGAATAAAAAAGGAGAATAAGAGAAGCATTAACATAAAGGCATGATATAGAATGATTATCATAACTTGGGAATCAGGCGACAACACTTAACATGGTATTAGCATGAGCCAAGGCTCATTCCACATGGCATATGGGTAAACCCTCATTGCACTAGAATTAGCATGATTAAGCCCTCAATTATTTTTAATTATCTAGATTAAACCCTAATTTCACTTGACGCATCATGATACAAATATTTAGCCACAACATTGGAGCACTATCAGGGCGCACCCTTCTTAAACATTTTATTTCACGCATAAGTGAGCCACATGGATCAAACAACATGAATTCATTCAACATCATCATTTATTCCATGATAAAATAATGTAAAAAATATATATTAAAATCTATAAATAATAAGTAAATGTTAATAAATGTGAATACCCTCGATAGAGAAATGGGCATGGTATTCATTACACAATGACATTTGCTTGGAAAATCGTGATGCAATTTCTATAGCATAATAGAGTGACATAAAAATTCATAAAAATGGTTAATGAGAGAGAAAGATCTGTATCATCATATGTATATGAAATTAAATTAAGGGGTTCATATAGACACATTTCCCAATAAATTTAATCGAATTTAAATTCATAATACAAAATAATTGATTGAAAGTAAATGAGAAGAGATAAATTACTTATGGAATTTCAGCAAGGTAACCGGTGTACATGGGTGGAATTAACGAGAGAGAAATAGGTCTATCATAATTAAAACATAATGAGAGAAGTATGGGGGATATTCTAGAAAATTCCTAAACATTTAACATTGAAAATAAATGGGCATAACAACATTAAGAAACATGGATAAAATGAGAAAGGAGGGAATCCCTTACGGGATTTCATCATGGTAATTGGTGTACATGGAAGGCATCAATGAGAGAGAAAAGGATCTCCCATAATTCAAACATAAAGAGGCCAGTATAGAGATAGTTCTAAATCATACCTCAACATTTTTAATTGAAATTGAAAGGGTATAGAAACATATAGAAACATGGAAAAAAGAGATTGAAAGAAATCCCTTACGTGGAAGTGTAATCTGAAAGGCATGGGAGGGGCTTGAGAGAGAATTCCTGGGAGCATGAGGTGCCTTAGGCGGATTATAGAAAGAGAATGGTAGAGTGTGGGAGAACTCCAAAGGCTTTTAGTGAAGAGGAATTGGGAGCTCTGGTGGGTTTATATAGGAAAAGGGAGGCAATTCGTTATTATTTAGGTTTTGGACACCTCACATTAGGCAAATCAAAACCAAAAACCTGCCCATGGTTATTCCCATGGTTTATGATAAAGGGGAGTGTAATAAATTATTTTATAAGGCCAATGGAATAACTTATTAAAATATTAGGTTGGTTTATGTGGATGTTGGTCACACTCTCATTGAAATCAACTTAAAATGGTTAAATGTTTTATAAGTCTTGAAGGATCCATTTATGAATTGTAAAAAAAACTAATATCACATTATTTTAATGGTAAAAAATATATGGGTAGAAAATAATGTTTATAGTAAATTTATTACATTACCATTGGGTCATTATGATTTCATAAAACATATTATATATTTAAACAGTATTTTATTTTTTTATACAAAGAAATTCCACTATCTTAGAAAGTTATGAAAAATTCACCGTTAAAAAATTTTGATGTCCTGATTCCAAAAATAATATTCATTTTAACTAAATAATTTTATAAATATGTGAATTTTTACTTTTAAAATAAAAACCAACATTTATCGAAAATTTATGAGTTTTGACAGAAATAGCTTTCAAACCATAATAAAAATCACAATTTTATTGAAAATAATTATAAATTAATTTGTATTTAATAAAAATTAATTTATTGATAATATATTATTAAAATATTATTTAATTAAAAAAACCATCAATTCATCAAAATAGATTTCTTAATTAACTAAAACTGTAATTTTTTCTTTCAATACTATTTACAAAGTCACAATAATAAAATGAATTTATATTATCTATACAAAAATAATGTACGTAATCATAGTGATAAGGTATTGTTACATAACCTTTTATATCATCTGTATAAGACTGAAGGGTAATGTGTGCGATGGTGACAGACTCTTGGGGTAGCTCAGATAACATTTCTTGATAGGTTATATCTATCAACTTCTATTTCACCCGTAGGTGGTTCCTTTCAAGCTTAACGTGTTGAAGCTCGACTTGGGATTAATTAAGAGTGAAGCCCAACGACTCCACCACATTTCTGAGCTCCAAACAATGGGCTTCATATGGGGCAAGTCTATTGGATGAGGCCATTTCTTCCTTTTTCTGAGTAAATTGGATTTTTTAAAGACCTATATTTATAAAAATCACGTGATCACTGTTCAACGGCTATATTAGAAATGGAAAAAATAATTAACAGTATTTTAATGTCCAAAAACATAAAACTAAATAAGTTAATATGGTATATAACTATCTTATATAATAATACATTTAATTATATTAGGAGAAATTTCCATTAATAAAAGTTGTCTTGTTACAACTAACAAGTGATAAGAATGTCATGATATCTTTTTATGATCTATCTCAAGTAGCTATGATTGAACCAGTACAATCAATTGAAAAAGTTATTAATGATTATAATTATATGTTCATGAATATTGATGTTTAGAAAAAAAAATCTGAGAAATTATCAGTGAATGAAGATGATTTGAAGCCTACAACCATGACTATGGTGGATAGGAAAAAGCGTGTGGAATCTGGTTCCCCATATAGAACCCGAAAATCTATTAACAAAACTGAAAAATATTATATAAAAGAAATAAAAAATCATGATTTATTGGTCATTATTGGTGTTGTAATAAATTATGGCATTGTTAATAATATTTTTAGTACAATACTCTAAATGATAAAGCATAATGAAGTCCCATGTCAATGTGAGAGAAAGCTATATATGAAGATGAAATATTCCCAGGTTCATAAAAATATATAAAGTTCAAAAACATTTGTAAATATTGAAACATATATGATGTTCGCAAAACTGGTGGTTATAAGGCTCAAACATGATCATCATAACATGTACCCAAATTTGATATGAAAATATTACTCCTCACTATGGATAATAATGAAGAATCTACCGTGGTAATAATTTTGAAGAATGTTTTGAGAAAAAATATCCAAATAATATTTCAATAATGGAGTTTGAGATTTCCGTGGATTCCAATCCAAGATGTTGAAGGAAATTTATTCAAAAAAATGAATAAATAAAAATTATATAACTCATAAAAACCCATTTGGATGATCCTATATTTTTTCCATAGTTTCTAATTACAAGTTATTTTTCTCTCTAGACGATCTGTAATGAATAAGGGGAATTGTAGATGAGAAAGCAATGGATATTGAAAAATGAAAATAAATGATCCCACATCATGAATAAAATGTTAATGGTAGATTGTTATCAATAGGAAACACTTGTTTTAATGATGTTTTGGGTGATAGATGTAATAAATACGGTCATATTGAAATAGGTTATTTTACCCTTATACTAGATAAAGAAAATTTTTTTATGAAAATTAAGATTGAATCATCCACAATGGATTTTAAGAATAAAAATAATCTATATAAATAATATAAAAATTTGATGAGATCCATGAGTCCTCAACATAAATTAGCATAGAATTTCAGATGTGAAAGCATGAATACTTGAGGAAAATGAACAACATAGTTGATGAAACTATCCCTAGAATTTGTTCAAATTTAAAAGCAAAGAAAGATCCGCTATATCCCCTTAAATATTTTTGTACTATATTTTTACTTATAATTCATAGAATTATAGGTGATGTATGTTCTCATTTTTAGAACCTGATAATTATTTAGTGCTTTTAATTATTGGGAGAAAATATAAATAAATCACCATCCATGAATGGTTTCTCAAATGGTCTTAAAATAAAAATGGTCTTAAAATAAAAAATGACAGTGGATCACCATTGATGAAGTGTAAAACTATTATTCTATATCCTAGAAAATGAGACAAAGAAAAGTTTCTTATTTTGATCTAATATTTTATATTCTTAATATAGTGTATTGATGAAGATCATCATTTGTAATGTTATAGAAGCTTTCAATGTAGATAATAAAAAGTTAAAGATCCATTTGGGTGTATTATCCATAATATGAAATCTTGAAATCCATTATTGAATAGATAGATCATTATGAAAATTTTAATAAGTGGCTACATCGAGGTAGAGAAAAATAAAGAAAGATGAAGTTTCTTCCTAGATTATTATTTCAGTTATAAATAAATATGATTATTTTGGAAATTTATTGAATATCATGTCATTATAAAATGAGTTCCTCTATTAATATATCATTCATGGTTATCAAAAATAATAAACATAATAAAATTGGGGATTAATTTAATTAATAAATATAGTATTTAATGTAGACGTCATGGATGTTCCCCATGGACAATTATCCTTCTTCTTGCCCTTATATTTTTTTGATCTTTTTCTTGAAGTGAGTGGAGGTGTTTCTGGTATATTATTCTTACCAAATTTTCAAATCATATTTAAATATCAGTAAGGTAGAATGAAAGTAGATAAACATTAATTACAAGTATATTAGTTCTAATTTCATGAGGTATCAAGATCAGTTAATGGAAATCATTGCGATCTAAGTATGAATTTCTTGTTTTATAAACTGAGAAAAGCTCAAGTAGGCTTCGACTAAAATGATGTGTGGAACATTACCTTTGTATGTACTGATACCATTTTCCACTATACTTTTTACTTCATGATAATAAGTGGGGGGGATTGAAATGAACATTTGAAAATTTAAAGGGGATTGAAAAATATTGACTAATTCATTTGGAATGAACATAGACGGTATTGTCAGAAAATAAAAAGGTGGATATTTGAGGTCCCACTTTTCCTCAAATCTCAATCGGCCCGAAGGTCTCAGAGATTCTTGATGGCTTCCTTAACCTCTCGTTATCTACCGCGGAGTTTGTGGAATCCTCAGACCTACTGAAGCACACCTTAGTGGCTAGAGTTTACCAGAGATGACCTTCGGTAGATTCCTTTGACATGCATGTATTCAGTGCGTGGGGTTTGCAAGATAGGGTGAATGTGGTACTTCTAGATAGTCGGAAAATTATCATTCTTTTTGCATCAGAAGCCGACCTCAACAAGTCCTGGTCAAATGTACCTCGTTGATTCAACGACTTCAGATTCTTTCTGTGTCGTTGGTCCTTTGATTTGCACATGAAGCGCGATCTTCTGTCAATGGAGTCATGGGTTAGTTTTCCAAATATCCCTCTTACATTCCAAAATCCTACGGTTCTTCGTATGCTAGGGAACCTCATTAGTATGTATATGTGTTCTGATAGCCACATTGCGGCCCTTTGTCACCCTATTAATTCGCGCATATGTGTCGAAATGGATGTTTCAAGAGTTCCGTTTGATTTTGTGTGGATTACAGTGAGATAAGAGTACCGTTGCAAACAACGAGTGGTATATGAAAGTTGGATGGATTTCTGTGCCGGATGCAGGAGAATGGGGCACTTGCGAGCCTACTGTCGAAGGGAGATAAAGGCCTCGAGTTAGAGATATGAGTGTGGTAGACAAGCGGAGGTCCTTGAGGAGGCAGAGAGGATGGTGCAGGAGCCTCCAGGTTTGATCAATGATTTGGTAAGGGATGAACTCGTTGGAAGGTTGATTCGGGAGGATAGGGAATCACCCATGACATCAGGGGTCTGTTTTGTGCCAATTAAGGCAGAAGAGGGTCTAGACACTGGTTTTCTTTTGTAGAGGGGCCTCTCAAGTCAACCCATCAGTTGCAAGCATGTTTCGAAGGTTGAGGGAGGATTTGGATGGTCCTCCTCCTTGCACCGATGGAGTGAGGGTGGAAGTCGGGCCCAAGAAGGAAAACATCTGTGCTGGTAACAAGGAAATCAGGGGTGAATTAGCCTTGGTTTGAACGATAGTCAGAGAGGAAATTACCGCAGACATAGATAATTCATGGGGAGGGAGGTAGGGCCTTGGTCTGGAGACGGACCTGCCAAGAGAAGATAGGACTCAAGGGGGACCCAATGCAGGAAACCGATCTCCTATACTTTTAAGCAACAGGTTCGAGGGGCTGGTTGAGGTAGGAATGAGCAATGTTCTTTCTCTCTCCGCGGAGGCCGTTGGGGTGTGTGTGGAAGAAAGCAGAGAGGATATTTATAGCCGCTCGGATGGTGAAGCTGCAAGTCCAAGAATCTGTAGGGGTAATAGGCAGAGGAAGAGTAGGAAGGATTACTCTTCTTTACCTCCACCTTTAGAGACCCAAACGGCTAGAAAAGAAAAATCCAAAAAGGAAGTCCTTCAAGATGTGGATACTCAGAGATTATGGGTTCAGGTGGATCAATGCTTGGAGATCTTGTTATGTTCTGAGGAGGAAGCAGTTGAACAAATCTTAATGCTTAATGCGTCTGAAGAGGAAGCAGCTAAATTTATGGGGATACCATTAAGAACATCCCTTAATGTGGAGTAATATGCCTGGGTAGATAAGCAATATAGTATTCTTGTTGGGGGCTTCAACAGAGGGGTGATTAGAATTGAGGAGTACATACAATATTAGGATCGACTGGCCTCATAGAATGATAATATGATGATAGTGTCTCTAAGAAAAGTAACTTCTATCTCATGGATGTTGTTTAGGGAGACAGGTACAGGTAATATCAGTTTACTTTTTAATGGACCTTGCTAAATTTGAGGGTTTTGGTCCTGGGTTGGATTCTGTTGGGTTCGTTTGATGTTATCGTTTGGCTTCATCTTTTTGGCTTGAGGTATTTTTTGAGTTCCCATCATTACTTGGTTCTGTGTCAGATGGGGTTCAGAGCATGTGGTCGTCACTTTTTCTTTCCAGTGGAATGGACGTTTGAGAGGGTATGGCTAAGGCCATCGGTTCCGTGCCTGTGAATTTCGCACATGACCTCTTGTCTTCTGGTCATACATTGGTGATGGTTTTTGACACGATGCATTTGCTGGGGTGAGACAAAGACTGGTTATTCTTGGGTTCTTATTGTTTTGTTGGTTTGGTTGTAATGGTGGTTTATCAATTTGTCCTTAAAAGTGTTTTTACAATAAAAAATGTATTTTCAGTTAGTCAAATGTTGTCAATGGTGCTCAATGAAATAGTAATATTTCATGGACTTTAATATGATAAATATTTTCCAAAATAAATGGAGCTGATTTCATTTATTTGAATATGATAATGAATTCCTAAAGGTAATGAAACATGGATGAAGTGCTTATGTTTATTTATTTCATGAGAATTATATTTTAAGGCCTTGGAACATGCATCTTAAATGCATTAGATATCATATTTTCTGCTTTTTTTATTGAGATATTAGTTTGGAATATTTTACATAGATTTAATCTAATTATTGGTAAATAATTGACAATAGAATCCACCTAACGAGGCCAGCTCAACCACATATGGTCAGAAATCTCAACCCATTTCGGAGCCAATAACTCTTGGGATGCAATGTTGGAAAGCACCTATATAGGTAATATATGGAGTGGGTGGTCCATGTATACACCTAAAGGAAAGAACCCATGTATAATGTGCATATGGGTAGGACAAATATGGTCCACATAAAAGCCCATGAACCATAAAATAGTGTGTCGTGGACCATTTTGATGTGAGGTGTAGTGTCTCTGGATGCTGACCTCTATGCTGTATTGGGAAAGAAGAATACACTAAAACAATAACTAAGGATTTCTCAACCAAGTGACGGATCAATATAGGACATATTCAATGAAATAACAATTCATCTTTTAAAAATGATACATATATAACACCATCCGATAAATACATTTGATCTGGGTCATTTGATCAATCCTACATAACCCTATTCATTCATCCTCATCCGAGGATATATGTTAAAAGATATCTATATTCCCCAATGATAGATCCATCCAACTGATATCAATATAATAAGAATTCAATATATTAATGGTCTGCATCAACAATAAAGCTTGTTTCATTGAGTTTTCAAATTTTTATGTATTGAAAAATATAGGCAGAATATAAATGCAGTTTTAGAGGTTTTTCATACATCTGATATTCAAGAAAGAGTATGAGCTTGTTTATACATGTTTCCTTTTTACTACATATTGATGAGGTGTTTATAAAACCAATGAACCCAATCTCACATTAGAAATAAAGAGGTGATATTTAGAGTCACTTAACCTGCATTAGAATAAGGAAATGATAGGACGTTCTATAATTCAAAAATAGTGATTCACATGGAATAATTTTTAGGATTTGAGTTTTTGATTAAAAGAACCAAATTAGGTTATAATATATATATATAAATATATATATATAAATATATATATATATATATATCGATTATCCAAGGTTGAAAAGAGCGATTTTTAACCAATTTATTATAGAGATCAAGTTTTTCCTATAAAATAGATAACACTTCATGATTCCCTTAAATGATAAAAGCATAAGGTTATTCAATCCTCCATGTTTATGCATATAGCGGTGTTCCAGGAACCTCCTTGGTCGTGGGAAAAAGATACACACTCATCTAAAATGAATAGAATATCCGAAGGCAGATTAACTTGCGTTGTAAACACTCAAATGGATTTATGATGAAAATTTTATGTGAAGAATTTTCTACTATAAAGAAGAAAAAAAATCATGATATGTTACTCACATAGTCATGGGTTACAAAAAGAGATTCAAAAGAACTGAAAACTAATTAAGTTGTGTGAAGGAGGAGGAAACCCTATAATATACTTGTGAAGAGTTCATGTTCATAAACAATATGAGTCAAAGAGTCTTGAAAATGTATGATATACCAGTAATGTTTGTGAGAAAAAAATTTGAGAATAATTGGAAAGTGTCTAACTGGTTTGAATTAAGAACTATGAAAGAAACCATGAATAAAACAAGGCATGAATGATTTCATGAACATTCATACATAAATTCACAAGACAAAACCGAAATAGAATAAAACTACATAAAATATTAAGAAAAAAATTCTTTACATTTCCAAGAGTTTTTTTATTTTTGAAAATAAATAGTTTAACATAGTTACAATAGCATTAAGATAATAGAGTGAAGAAGTATAAGGGATAAATTATGTGTTCATGAATGGTAAATATAATGAAAATTCATTTGTTCACCATGATGAAAAACATCATTTATAATAATATAAAAAAATTACGTTCACATGGTCTTATAGTGATAATTACATTCCATATTAAAATACATGCATAAGATGATATGTTCAATGAAATGAAATTAATGATTAGAAAATATTTAGTTCAACTAAGAGAAACATGTTAATACAGTCAATTATTAATACTCTATATCGAGGAATTCATAGGATTCAGTCCATATTAATATTTATATCATTCTGAACAAAGAATAACTAATTTTGATGATTCTATGTAGATTTGAGATTTCAGTATCTTGTTAATCACAAATGATGTTTGAGATTCTATCATGATTAGAATATTCTAATTTATTATAGTCTATGTTGAACTAATTTAAAAATATATTATGAAACTTCTATACACTATTGCATATTATTGTGAGTCAAATATCATTGATAGAAGAAAAATTGACTATCTAATCTATATTTTTTTGATTACCATTTGGATTGGAATGAATTCTAGGTTTATCAGTACACAAAATGTTCATATTATTGTGAAAAATAAAATAAGAAGAAATTCAATATTTAATTTTATTTAATGTGAAAGAATAATATTTTCTTGGCTGAAGTCGTGAAATATTCAAATTGAAGAATAATTAATTGGATGAAAATTGAATTTCTGTGACATCCAACAATAGTCTCAGCTAGTGGAATAAATATTTTTTTTATAAAGTACATTTAACAAGGATAAAAGTTTCTTTAGATGTATTATAAAGATCCATCTAGGAGCTGTAAAACATGAACATTCAATAGACATTAGTTTCTTGCAATTAAACATAAATTCCTTGATTGTTGTAACCAAATTCCAAGGATTATTTTTCTAGTTTTTATGTGGAATATATTATTTCCATACCATATTGATGACTTGTAAATATAATTGATAATTTAACATTTTAAAAATGTCATGTTCCATATTAACATGTGTTCATATAATTTAATGTGATAAAAAAAGATAATTGGAGAATTCATATACTAACACGTCTAAGTGATAAAGGGATAAAAATTTGAAAATGAAAAAAAAGTCCCTAACACCGATTCATCTTTCCTATTAGTGTTAGGAATATCTCAAAATGGTGGTTTTATATGAAATATATTTATCTAATTTCTTATGATATTTTCAATCATAACATGTTTTCTTAATTTTTTCCTTATATGATTCATTACTCTTAATGAATAATATATCTCCCACTGTAGGGAATATAAAACCAGCTATTTGGTTCCAAAAATCTTACATTGTATGTATCTATATAATATCTTGTCTTTCATGAGATCCTTTGGAACCTGTTCCTATGCTAACTATTTGTGATTCTCTATCCATGAATCTATCTATGTCAATATTTCTCCCACTACCTTGAATATATATCTGGACCCTCTTATTAAAATATATTAATTAATTTGACTATGAATTTTCAATCATAAGTATTCATATAATATCTTATATCATCATTAGGATAATTATATCATTTCACTATATGTTTTTGTAATAAATTTCTGTTTATTGAATTGGACTTAATAATAAATATTCATCATAACACATGAATTTGGGTATAATAAATTTATATAATAATTTAACTCATATGATATCCATTTTTTGTTTTAGATTGAATTTTTTTAAGGGTTAACATAGTTATTTTTATATATTGTCTCAAAAAGAAAATGAATGACCAAGAATGGATTATTAGAGTCATCATTGATCTCCTATTCACTCGCATCATAACAATGATTTGTATCAGGAAATGTGATTTTAATAATAAATCCACTACACAATTTAATTATCAAAAAATTCATCTAAGACACATCATCTATCTTATTTTTAATAATATATAGATTATAAATTGTTTTTGGAGATGTGAGTTTATGAATAAATCTGCTCTATATTTTTGTTATCAATGAATGTTCGGTTAAGATATTCTTTATCTCATAGACCCAGAACTACTCATATCTTCTAACCATGAATGTTCCTAACCTCAATATTTAATAAATTAATTTTTATATATTTTTTTAATGTATATTAACATACCACTATCTTACAATAATAATAGTTCATATGGTCGATACAAACAATCTCTTGTAGTTGTGTAGCTCACCTTTTTTCAAATGTTTCCTTGTCAAAAGTTGATAAGTTAGTGTGTCCATGATGCAAAATGGTTTTAGATTCAAAGTGTCTAAACCCCATATTTTGTATATATTTGACAATTATTTTTAATTTTACATAATAATTAATTATATTTTCACATTAAGGAATGATTTAGATTTATATTTTATATTCCTTATTTATTTTTAATGATTCAAGTAAAATTTAACTATTTTTTGAGTTTCAGAAACCATAAACGACATTAATTATAAATGGAAATACTTTCTTGTTGTTTTAAACACATAAGATAAATATTTTTGGAAACATAAAACACTAAATAATATCTTAACTAGAATCAATAAAATTTACAAAATAGTGGGCATTTTCAGCTTGCTAGAACAGAAATCAGCTTTCCTCAGATACTTAAATAATTCACCACACTTCTCGTAATGATTATGAACTTACATGGTTAGTATATATTTATAAAAAATGAAATACACACATAGTGTCTAATATTCATGAAGAAAAATATAAATCACAAATGTAATGATGAATATACATGAATTTTTAACATTTTATTTATTCTATATCAATTCATTTTAATTCCTCTTCTAATGACCTATATTTATACTTTCTATGTGAACAAACTCCCATTCAATGATCTCCCACTTTATCTTTTGTTTCATAGAAGGATTTTTTAAAATTGCGGACAGAATTGTTTCCTTTACTTTCTTCTTATTCACCATATGAACTAATGATTTATGTTTCCTTATGTTCCTATATTCTTGGAGAACTATTCCTTAATTCTATTAAATCATTCTATCCATAATTGTCATATTATAATCCTAAATTAAATTAGAGTAATAGTGTGATAATTATGAAATAGTTAGATATATTTAATGTTTATTAATAACATTTTATTTTAAATGTGTTTTATAGGATAATAAGCTCCTTTGGTTCATTCTTCATTTTCTCCTTTCAAAATTCTTAGATATGAGACAACATTTTGTAACCATACATGACTTGAAATTTCATAAACTAATCATTGAAAATTTATGATATGTTTATGACGTAATAATTCATTATGCAATCTATGTGTCTCTTCTAATCATATGTGTCACCCTCGCTTACTAAGGTGGCATATCTGGTAGTTGGGACACCAGGATAGAAAATTTCTTTTCATATAAAGGTACTGTGTACATACTCCTAAACCAATAATATATTAGATATGGTTTAGGAATTTTGTTGTCATGTATTGATCACAATGTTACTATGGTATTACATTAAATTTTTAAAAAAATAAAACCAAAATATATTAGTCATTTTATCTTTATTATCAATTATTAAGCAATTTAGGTTTATTATTCTTAAATGACACCCAATATTTTATAAAATAATTATATCCTTCAACTAATATATTTGGAATACTCATTGACATCATAATTTTAATGGAAAAAACAATTAAAACTTATCATCATAGTCCACGTTTTGTATACACCACTACTTGGTGATTTTCAAGGAAATATTTTATCTACCCAATCACATTAATTCATTGTTTCTTTATATGTCGAGTGGTTCTTAATATCTTATAATGGTTAACCATTCATTACATAAGAATTTTATTTTAATGTTTCTATTATATTTATATGAATACTTATTTACTACCAAATTTAGTTAAGTCAACCCACCACTTTTATTAGAATACCTTAGTGGTAATAGGTGACCTTGACTAGGGTTTGTGAGAATCTTAAGTTAACAGTTTTAGTAAAACTTAAGAAATATATGATGTAAATGAAATAATATTTTCTGTTAGGGATTTAAATATTTTTCTTTATGAATTAAATCCATGTATATTTTTCCTTATTTTTATATGTGATCTAACCCAAAACTTATCCATGCTTAAATAGAAAACATTCGTCATGCATGTTTATTTTATCAATGTATTCATGTTTATTATTTTATGATATTGCGTTTAAATTGTACAAACATAAAAAATAATAAACCATTCATAAATAAATAAATAGATAAATAAATAAAACAAATGGCATGATCATGATATTTTAAAATAGTTTAACTACATAATAGAGAATGGATTTACCTAGACTGTATGGAAAACTCCTTTAGTCATTTCAAACAAGATTTGGATCACCTACCTCATCTAATGTATCATTCTTAGATAAGGTTCCTCTCTATGTATTATAATGATCCACATCACTTTTAATCATCCTTATCATACAATTATACTCACTTGTAGGTGAGGGGGTATCCATAAATCTAGTACACAGAAATAGTATCACTCAGGGAAGCACTTTCCCTTATACATATAATGAAGTAAAGGGAGGATTCAAATATCGTAATTTATTATCTATTATTTCAAAAAAAAACACCATAAACAAATAAAAAACCAAATAAAACATAGAAATACATTGATTTGCCTAATATCTTGACCTTTTGGAATGCAACCACCATGAAAAATTTATTAAAATTCAAAATTATTTATACTCGATAGAATTTAATATTAAATAAAATTAATTAAAAATAATTTAATTTACTATATACTTTCCACACTACTTCAAAAAATATTTTATTAATATCCATATATTTTAAAAACATTTGAAGCAATTTTTTCATAATTGTTTAGGCACCTATTCTCATTTTAATCCCTGTAAAGGTTTTCTATCTGAAATTTCAGTTAGGATTGGACAAGGAGATTTGGGAGGGGTGAACACGCTTGCACAGGGTTAGGGTGTCCAAACTGGGTAGCTGAGAAAATAGTATAGCGAGCCCCATCAAGGAAAAAGGGTGTTGGTGTCAGCAAACCACATTCCTCCCAATTAAAAAAAATAGTAATATTTTATTAATGTTATTGTAAAATTTTCTATTAACATTTTAATAGTCCCACATGTACTATTCAAAGGTTATAATTCATTTTATTTTTTTACAATATTTAAATGTCTATAATAGTACCCCTTGTTTTTTCCATAACATTCCACTACTGCATGGTATTGAAAGACCACCCCCACCCCTAATAAGTTTCTTGTTGTATGAATAGTAACTTTTGTCAATATTCATATGGAAATGTATATTCATTTTTAATTATTTTTTAACTTAAAAATTGTTATTTGGATCTTTAGAAGATCATATCTCCGCCATCTGACCTCTGATCAAAGCATCATGAATGGTAGTGAGACCAAATCGATTCCCTCCAGTTGAAATCTTGTAAATATAATATAATTTTGGATTAATTAAACACATGATCACTCTGATACCACTTGTTGGTAAAACCATCATGGAGGAAGCATGTGAAATGGAAAAAATAAAATTCTTCCCACCACGATCAATTTTTTAACATGATTATCAGCATTGAAAAAATGTATTATTAACCAAGGGATCTATTGTTAATTAAATAATTGAGGGGATCAAAAAAATTGTACCTCGATCATTTTTTATCAAACATGTGTTTTGATCACTTTTACATATCATTTCCTAAATGAGAAAAATATGAATCCCTATAGATTATATAATCATTCATTACATTCTTATATATTCGTCAATCTTTTATTTCTAGGTGTTGTCACAAAGAATTGATACTACTTTAGATGATATGGTAATTACGATAGAACCAACACTTCGATTCTAGATGGATACATGGATTTGGGATCTTATATTGATTAATTATCTATATAGGATGTGTGATAGAGGATATATGAGCCCTCAAAAAAATTAGTTGAAAAGTTACCCAAATAGTTAGATCCTATTGGCTAATATAGGTAGGTTCAATTTATTAAAATTTTAATTTTCCACCCAAATAAATGCATCCTTCTTAATAATCCATAAACGACACCTATGACTTAAAAAAAATTCAAAAATTCCATAAATATTTCATCACATATTTTTAACATCAACAATAACGATACATGATAAAATACGATTCATTTACTTGCCTCACCTCTCATAAAAATGATTAACGATCCTTGAATAATAAATAATTAATATCTATTTGAAAAATGTTTTTATTTATATTCACTAAATAATTTCTAAAAATCATTAGTAAGTAAATTCAATAGTTATTATTCTAAACTTGAATAATATTTAATCTATTTATTTCATTGTGATTTTTTAGTCTCAAAAATTACCCATCCCCCATCATAGGTCCCACAATTTCCTATACTCTATGTCACTAGAATTTGTCATTCTTTTGGATACGCATTGTGTGTGGCCCTCTAGGTCATTATATTGATAGTAATGAGTCATAAAAATAGAAAAATAGTGGTATTTAGAAACAAATCATTTATTTAAAAAGAGAATATTTAGTAACAGTGATGAAAACCTCTTACGATCAAATATTATATAGTATGATATCTTTGTCTTTCAATATATCATAAAGAAAGATGCACACTTTTTTTCATCACCCATTCTTGATTTATTATTTTATGACCTTATTAGTTGAACTTTCTTTCTTTTACCATGAATATTGTTTTTTGGAAGTTATCATCACCCTTGTCAACTGGGTCTGATATATCCCTTACTTTACAGAAGCAATAAATACTGTTTTGTTGATTCAATCATTTTTAAACCATTGATGACACACTCAATTCATGATATCTTGACACAACATAAATATCATGGTGTTAATATTTAATCCATGTGCATTATCAAATGGAACTTATTGAAAATGATCTCAATTTGAGAGACCAACACACATTCTCATTGTTTGGAATGACCAATGACACTCGAAACATGTAGTGTTCCAATTGGCGGGTCTATCCTCATAATCTCATCTACTCAATATCACCAAGTTTCAAATTCATGATAAAACATCTCAACGATTATCATACCCCAAAAAATAATAATGGACATCAAATGTGTCCTATTTTTATAATGTGTCTCGACCATATTGAAAATATTAATATTGTTATAATAGTATTTCGAGGATCTCGTTATAGCTAGAAATTTGTATGAATTATTAATATGAAAAATAATATAATGAGATTACCATATAAATAGTTGATGTAGAAATATCAATACTATAACAGTAATTATAAATCATGAATAACTAGTAGTATTTATGATATACTAATAATTAATTTACCGCACACATCGGATCTAGGGAACACACTATCGCAATAATAGAATTAACAACTGTGTCAGCCAAAAACATCAACATTTGAGCACACAATATTTACTACAGTCAATGAGGTAAATAAAATATTATACATTAAAGAAGAAAAAATATCAATTTGGTTTCCACAATGAACAATATAGAAATTCAAATGTTTCAAATAGTCAAATTAGCCACCTAGTTGTGGGTTATGGGCACAATAGAAGAACTTATCAGGGCCTACCCCCACTCAAAAAATGATGAATTCAATGGATTATTCACATATTTTACAAGACATGAACTTCAAGATCATCCAAATTTTTACACTCAATTATTGACTAAAATGGTCCCTCAAACCAAGAGGACATATTTTTAGACTAAATTTATAATTATTATATTTAAATTAAAATCAATTTTGTCTCTTTATTGAGATATTTCTTAGTAGTAGATTTTGATCATCCAATATCCTTTTTTTAATCTCTTGTTGAGATTATAGTATCATGGTGTAGAATCCATTTAGACGTGATCTATACATGTTCATATTATCTTCGAATGACACTAATCAATCACCTCGTGGTAGTACAGTCCGTTGATGATATTTTGTTTTTCATCTTGATTTCTTGACATTTCTTAGATATTAATGAAATTATCTTCCTATTGTAGTTCTTTAGAGGATATGAGAATGAAATTTATGATTCTATATATCAATCCTCTATTCACAATTATTCTCTATTAAAATCTCTTCGAATTTTTTAATAGAATATTTATAGACACAGGGTTAGGTTTTGTAATTAATTTAATTGAAAAATTTCCTTTAATAAAATTTTAAACCCATGTATGACCCCATGCCATTTATTAAAATAAAAATATTTTTTTAATTACATGGAACATTCTAAATGGTGTAATGATTAATATTATTTTACCATCATGAAAATTAATATATATCAGTAGAAACAGACTTGGTCTGGTCATTTTATTTGGAATTAATCAAATACATGATTACTTTTTTAAATAAATATCTATTCCTAAAATAAATATAATATAAAAAATCAAGTGAAAAAATATTTACTAAATATTAAATATATAAATATATATTATATATCCATGTAATTTAACAATTACCTTGTGATTTAATATTTATTTAAATTATGTGATCATTAATGAAAAATAAAATTATTTATGATTCATGAGGATAATATTTTTACAATAATTAAATCTAAATTAATCAAGATTAACATAAACACAAAGAGTGTGACCTAATATAATTAATTCTCACATGTATTATGTTGGATTTCCTAAAGTTTAATATTATTATCTCGCGATTGTTCAGTACCCCAATGTGAAAAAATTAAATGTCTTTTTTTAACCCAAAAAATCACAATTTTTGTGTAATATAATCCAATTGTTATAACATATTATCAAATAATTTTCACACTCTTGTCATCAACCAAAATTCTTGATAAGTATTTCTTTGACAATTTTAAATAAACTCATTTCTAAAACCTAGCCATAGAATTTAATAGGGATGTTCTATTTCGATAAAAGGGTTGATATATCAGCATCCATAAATTTGGAAGGAATAAATCATTCCTTGTCTTAATCAATAATAAAACATCATTCTTGATTCCCCAAACAAACCCAACATCACAAATAATTTTTATCATCATGTCTTATGATAATATATTTATGTTAATGAGTAATAACATGAATTAATAATAATATTTAGGTTTATGGAACATTATATACACCTGTAGATAAAAATATTCATTGACACATAAACATGTAGAATTCTTAATGGAAAGAATGTTATCATAATATATTGTCTTAGAGATTACCAAGTTAAACGTTCATGTGAAGAAGACTCACCTTATTATGAGTAATCTCACTTTACCATCAATATTATATGTTCCTTGTAATAGAATTGTATCCAAACATAGAGCAATGTTTATGAATATCATCATGCAATTTAAAGATTCCCATCATAGTGCAGAACTTCTATGCCCTTTTAATGTGATAGATACTCTAGAAAATTATTACATTAAAGTCACACATAACTATATATGATATATAATAATATAATTAAATTTTTATTCACATATATGAATATACATGCAATTCAAAGTGCATATTAAATCACACACTCTCTATAACTTTATTCTCTAATTCATAATAATTATTTTGATGAATGTGCAATGTAGGTTCCATATAAACAATATGAAATTCCTAGTTTTGAAGACGATTATACTTTGATAGATCCTTTATATTATCAGACTATAGATCAATCATATATAAAAATATTTGATTCCATGGTTCCCATCACATTTTAACATCATTTCCTATACATTATCAAATATAATGATCAATCAAACAATGTGATTTCATGTTCCCATTCTTCAAGTTCCCAACCCTTTGTTATGAAAGATAAAATAGATGTCATTGATGTATATCCAATTCCACCTATTTAATAAAAAAAATTCATTTTAGAATGAATATTTAATTGAACTAAAACCGTTATTTACTATGATGGATTCATAATTGACACAAAATAACATGGATTTTGATAGACTAGAGGAAACAACTTCAATCAATGTTAAATCCCCCAATATTGGAGTCAATTGTTTTATACACAATTACCAAAATAGAAACATCTTAATGAATTCTTGGAGTCAAAAAATCGATTAGTGATCTTTGAAGAAGAAACTCAAAATTTTCTTGAAATAGTGGAATAACGTGATTACCTAGTGGATCATAATATTGTGATCATATATATTGCAATGATGAAACAATAAATGAAAAATTTAGTAGAATCATTGGGAGAAAATATCATTTATGATACATTGGAGTCACTAACACAAGTTTATTTCATCCCAGATTCTTCATGAATTAAGTGTAATACCACACAACCTGAAGTGTATATGGATGCTAGCAATAGTCAAGACCTAGGTGATATTAATGAATCATTGGTGTATGAATTGAGTTAGAAACCAGTGGATTTCCCTATTTTGAAGGTTATTTATATAAAAGAACTAGTTTAAATGGTAAACCTATAGATTAATTTTATGAATATGATGGATTTTAGTCAATCAATAAGGGAGTCTTGTACAGACATTTTTTTTATCTGGGACATGTTCAAAAAGGAAATCATTTTTTTCATCATGATGATTAACTTTTTTTCACAATTAAAGTATTTAGTAACTTTTCTTTAATATATGGATTATCCATCTCCTTATAAACTAATTTATTCTTCTTTCATTTCACACATAAATTTGACTGACATGTTTCTATAAAGATATCAATCATCCTAAAAGATAATTTTCTAATCGATTAAATAATTCCATACATCATCCGATGACAAATTAGATTTATTTTATACATTTATATTCAATCATAGTAGAGTGACATCAATGTATTGTTGAAGATGAAGATAAATCGTCTCTCAATGGGAATAAATCCATCATTAGTTAGTTTTTATTTCAATTCACATCATTTTATTTCATTACGTTTTTGAGTAATATAATGACATGTGTTTACTTACATATATTCTTCTTATAGAACCATAGTTGATTTGTATTCTTCATGAATATTTTTTGTCATCCATATTTTTATTTTAGTGTTTTATTTTTGATATAAAACATGATCCTACATTTTTTATATTATATATTTACTATTACATCATTTCTAAAGATTCAATGCATACATGTATCCCATTTTCATTTTTCTATAATTACTCAGGGAAGGGTTACATTTTTGTCGTATTTTATTATCTTTCCAAAAATACCATTGACAATAACAAATAAAAAATTATCATTCATATCATTACTAAAACTATATGAAATCCACTATATTTGTTTTTAACATAGTTGGTGACATACCAATTTTATCCCAAGTTGGCCTGAAAACATGTTTCCTAGGTAAAATTATTGGATTATTGATACCATTATTTAAATTATTCTCGTTATCATTCTTGGATTTGGAACTTTTTTTGAAAATTTATTATTTTTTAGACACTAATTTGTATTCATGATTATTTTAAATTTATAATATTACATTTTTAGACTTTTGTTAATTTTTCATATTTTTTATTCCTATATTATTTCACTTTTTCTTGATATAAACATAAACATTCTATGTATTCTATAAAATCCCATGATTTTTCATCAAATCCTTAAGAATTTTTAATCTGTCACTAAAATGATAGAGGGATTTTTTATTTATTCCCTTAACAAAATGAGACACTATTATATTGTCTCTATTATGTAGCCCTTATAATCAATGAGAAATCTATTTTTCAGAATTGTTCCATTACTGATACCATTCCATAAACATATATTGAACATTTGTGTGGTGGTTCTAAATACAAGTGTGGGGTAGAGTTATTCATGGAGATGGTTGTTTTAGGGACAATGATTCATTTGATACATATGGATAAACATTATTTCATCATGTTATTTATGATTTTTTTCATAGTAGATCCATTAAGTTATATAAATTAAAGAGAAAATATTGATTATTGGTGGTTTAAATAATATTTACATTAGTTGTTATTAGATGGTAACCATCACATTTTATAGATACCTATAAAAGTGACAACCTATTACTCCTAGAGGTAAATAACTTTAAGATGACCTAATTTTTTCTGAGATTCTATAAAGCAAGATCTATTTGTGTATTTTTTTGTTTTTTTTCATATATTTATTTAATTTCATTTCAAAGTTGATACTCACCTGGTAATCTAAAAACTATATTTGAGTTATTTTTGTAGAAAAAAAAATAAAAAAATAAGAAAAATGAAAAAGAGAAAAGAAAAATCATAAAATATTGTAAGAGATGTTAGATTATAATTTTCTTTATTAAAACTAATGTTTTATGTGGGGGAGAGTGGGAATATGAGAGAAATAATAGGATTAAAATTCATCAATCATTTATTCCCAGACTAATCATTTATTTATCCCCATAAAAGATCAAAATATTTATGAATCACAATCCAATAACATCATATAAAATTTTCACCCAATGTGATCTTCTTAAGGTCAGTGCATTATTTTTATTTCCATTTGAGGATATTTGAAAGTCATGATAATAATTTGGTAAGAATTAATGGGTATGAAATTTTAACATAACATTGATCATTAATTTTTTTGAGTGATGAGAGAGATTAAATGGTAGGTTAAATGATGTATAAGTAAAAATTATTGTTTTGGAAGGAATTCAAGTAGGATAGAAAGATTTTTTAAAATTTTATTTTTTAAATGGAGAATTATATATTGTGGGTAAAAGGATTGAACATTATTTTGATCCTGTGATTGTGTTGTTTGGATTTGTTTGAAGATGTATTTTTCTGTTGTTTGGAATTTATTTACCCTGGAATGGAAAATCTTGTGTATGGGGTATGTTATGTATAAAGAAATAATTATGATTTTTTATATATTTATAATAGTGTTTTAATTATATATTTGGAAAACTTTTTGGGTTTTAGTTTTTTTATAGTTTTGTATTGTTTTTTCTTTTTGTTAAAAAATATAATTTTATCAAACTACAATTAATTTTTATGTATTATTATTAATATTTATAGTTATATATATATATATATATGTATATATATGTCCATATATCCAATTAGAAGTTGGAGTGTGCCTAAGTGGTTGAGGTGCCCTATAATTCCGCTTTTGTTTGGGGTATATGGGGTTCAAATCACAGCCATTGGGATATTTTCCCTGGTTAGGGGTGGATTTTGGGATGATATAAAATGATTCCATATTGATTTATTCCTCCAATGATGAAATTCTTGGGGTGATGAACATAAATTGTGACGGTGGGGTGCATCGTCGAATAACCATTATCTACCAGTGATGGTGGAATAGGTGGTCCCACTCAATGGAAGGATGATATTCTGGGAGACCTGTGGTGGGGAGGCATCACAACAGTCGGCGACTGATGAAGGGGGTTGATTGTAGGCATCATATGTGCTTATTTGGATTGAAGTCATACTACTGAGTCGATGGTAGGTGAATTATTTGCGACCACAGCATAGTAATTTCTCAACACATTTTTGGAGTCTCAATCATTTACAGTATTCATGGTAGGTCTTATCATTGACGTATTGAGGAGCATAATGGGGAGGAAACCCTATGGATTGAAGTGGTGAATTTGGGTTGTTTTATATTGAGTAATATTTTTGAAAAAATACGAGGAATGATCACAACCAAAAAATTATGTTTTAGAGGTGGTTTATTAGCGGCGGTTCTAATATCCATCATGAATTAAATTTCATTAAAAAAAGTAAAAATATATTGACCATTTAATATATTTTCCTGTTTATTTTTTTATTCTAAAATTTGAGGTGGTTTTCTTTAAACCGAAACAAAATATTTTAAAGCCTCTACTTTTTGTACCTGATATCCCTATCCTTAAACCCACCACCATCCAACTCCTCTCGGTGACCCCAATCCATTAGCCACTGCACCTTGCTTTAGATAGAGATCATTATGACCCTAAACCCCTATCCAGTGACCTCTGTGATCCTGACCCCTTCTCCTGATAAAAACAACAGTGACCCTAATCTCCCTATCAGGGACTTATATGACCATGTTCCCTAAATCAATATTTTCTGTGTCACCAACCACCTACTAGTGACTATTGTGACCCCAACACCCCTTTAGACAACCATTATTACCCTATCCTACTGACAGTGACTTCCATGATTCTGACACTCCCCCTCCCAGCGACGGCCATGACCCCCCCTGCCCCAACTAGAGATAGTTGTGACCCAGAACCCATGATCTTGATGATGTTCACTCTTTCCCCCATCATATGATTCCCATCACCCCAACCCCCTTATCCCCAATGATAACTTTATAGTGATCCCCTACTCCTATACGACAACCACAAAGGCCTCTCTACCCATTTTCCTGGTGACTGCAACCCTTAAAATCGTTGAAGGTATGATTGATTGAATTTTTCTATGGGTTTTAATTAAATAATATATTAATCAGTGTAATTGAGTTTTTTTATATTTTTCATGTTGTATTAAATGATTCTTACATTGAATTTGTGTTAGGTCGAATCATGACCCTACCGTAGTCAATTAAAATTTTGGATGATGTCAAATTTATTGTACTTGTTAGATTAATAATTTATATCATTATATTTAATATACAAGGAGAAGAGTGAAAATCCAATATCTATGTATTAAATTTGGATCAACTTACCACCAAAAAAATATCTATATTCCAAGGGTTTGGAATAATATTTATCGTATGAAACTGAAAACAAATTAGTTTTTTGTAGAATAAATTGGTTGTGTCCGGATCATAAATTCATGTGATGGTATAATAGAAATGAAGTGAATGAGAATTTAATATTGAAATAACTTTCGGATTGATATTTATGTTGGTTTATAAATAGTGGATCAAATTTTATGGAATTTCAAAACAATGGAAATCCTTTCAACAAAACAGAATGTCACCTACCTGAGGAAAATACTGTTTGATATTTGATAAATAAAGTATTTGGATTTTTAGGATACAATTTACAATATTTTAATAGATAAATAAGAACATAATTTAATCTTGAGTATGATAATATTTATTAAAACAACATGGAGTAAAAAATAATTTTTATGAATTATTTAAAGATGGACAATAAGAACTCTATAAAGGGGGTTCCAAGTATTTGATGTCCTATTTTTTACTTATGTATTGTCAAATAAATTGTATGTGTGAAGTTTTTGACAATGAAATTCACATAATTTTAGAGTGTATTAATGATGAATTTAGTGAAGCTGAAATCCCTTCATAATTCTATGATATGAATAGAGTCATAAAAACATATACATGATTATATAAAGAGACGTGATTTCCTTAATGATTTTATGATTTTCTAGGGTGAAGAGTCGGATAAAGAGAAATGCATAATATTTCATACTAGAAGGCGAAATTCAATGAGAAATAATGAGATTATATATAAATGTAACACTAGTAATAAACATAATAATAATTCTTATAAAATTATTTTTCATTACTTTCCTTTGAAACCACACTTGAAAAGATCAATCCTGTCATCTAAGAATGCATATAACATGATGTGGCAGGATTAGTATAGTAATGATGGTGTAATGAGACATAAAAAAGATTTAAAATAATGTAAAAAATTTCATTTGTTATATACATATTTTATTCGGATCCTAGGAATGTACATTTTGGATCAGATGATGATGATTTTAACACTTTTTATTACTCATTTTTATCATTTAGACAGTTTTTTTAATCCCTTACAATGTACCTCCATGGATGTGTATTAAGATGAATTCACTAATTATTTTGATGATTATTGCTATAATGTAAATTATTGTAAATGACATTTATGTATAACTCCAACATCTAATTTTGGAATTATGGGAATTATGGGATGATATCATTGAATCATATTATGCTTCAATAAGAAAACTATTAAAATTTATGATGATTTATGTGAATCATTAATGACTCCCTATACTAGTAAATGTATCAAGTTGGAGCACCCATACTGGTTTTTTATATCCATTTTTTATTTTTTATTTCAAACCTCAATGATTAACTCAAAGTAGGAAATTGGTTTTTATTTGTTATTGTAAATTTATTGATTCTTTTTATAAATCTATTTTTCACAATATATTATTCAATAGAGACATTAAATTGAGAAAGCCACCAACGGTATTATATCATTCATAAATAATAGAAAAATTAATGAATTTCACTAAAAATTTAGAAAATTTAATTAGTTTAATTAAGGGGGAAATTCTACAAGGTACAATATTTGAATCATTTGGAACAAGAAATAGATAAAAATAAGTATATTTTTAAAACATCCTTATTGGGAAATAATTTGATATTCCATAATCTTGATGTATGCATATTGTGAGGAATGTCTATGAACATTTATGTTTTTTATTTATTAAGGAGTAGGTTAAATTGATGGTCTGCCTTAATTATTGTAAGGATTTTTATTAGGTGAATATAATGAAATAATTTTGGGAAAAAGAGAATAAAAATTATTCTTTGGAACGTTTTATAATGAAAAATTATGAGAAAATGGGTATTCCTTTTAAAATAGTAGCATATAAAAGTTCTATATAGATATTCAAGAAATATATCAAATTGTGTTCACTTAAAAAATCAAAAATTACATTGGTTTAAATTCATGACTCAAATTTTCTGATATAGAAATTATTTCCCTTGGAATGGTATAATATGTTACTTGAAAAATTATCTTTGGTTATAGATGAGATTTACACCTTTTTTAGGGTGCTTTTTTATAATCTTTTAATTAAACTAAGCTTTATAAACATCAAGATATATTTTTTTGACACCTTTTTATTTGGAGATGTAATTTCCCCCTTCATTCTTCACTATAAGGATCCACTTGACTATTCATTTTTTTAAGAAGATAACCTTAGTGGAGTGGTATGCTATTGATGGATGTATCCAATTGAGATGTATGTTGGTATTATTTTTATTTTCATTTGAGAATTAAATTTTATAAAATAATTATGAAAATTATTTTAATATTTTATTTATTTATTCCTTCAAGTACATAGGTCATTTGAAATAATATCCGAGGAGTAAATCTCAACAAGAACACTCTATTACTGAAGGTTACATAGCCAGAGTGTTATTGAATTTCTATTCTAGGTATTTGGATGTGACTAATACTATATTCAATAAAGTTGGATGTGTTGATGACATCCCCACTAATTTTCATTCTGAAAAAAAGTCATCAGTATTTCCAACCATTGGACAATCAACTGGAAATGGTTAAATTTTACACTAACCAAATTGGAGTTTATATAAGCATATAGACATGTCCTATTAAATTGTCTTATTTTATATCCATTTATTAATGAATATGTTTTTCAAATAGAGAGGTGACTAATGGATCAATCTCAAAATGAGAAAGAATTAAAATATTGTTAATAAGGTTATTTTTTAATGGTTTGATTATCGTGTAAGTATATATTCATATTGATATAATTTAAATGTTGTTATTTATTTTATGTTAAAATTAAGACCTTAAATATTATTTTCTATATAATTAATATTGATATTTTTGTTGAAGGGTCTAGTGATTTGATGTTTTTATCTGGAGGTCCTCTAAGGAAGGCTAAGAGATTTGTTGCTTACAAGAATCATGGATTCAGGTTTCTTACAATTTATTGTGATGAAGACTTGAAAAATAAAAAATAGTGGTCTATTTACACATACAGATGTGGGATACAACCAAAATATGAATTATATAATTGAATTAATATATGATGGGAATTTTTCATTTGTCTTATTCAAATGCATGTGGGTCAACATTAATAGGGGTATAATGAAGGATTCATTACATTTTAGTTATATCAACTTCTCTCCCTTGATCATTACTAGGAAAATTAAACTGAATGGTCAATTAATCTTGGATTCCAAATTAAATATTAATTATTATATAGATGATAAAATACAATAATATGGGATTTTTTTGTATACATAAAGCAGACGGACATATACGATATAGATGGTGAATAAAAATTTGTACCTTTTGATAGTGAACCTAATAAACCACAAAACATTGAACATTTCTTCATTCCAATATATAAAAAATTGATCTTTCAAGAGAGGTTGGAAATTAATCACTTTTTAGAACTAAAGTTGATAACAATGAAGATAATGAAGATTAATATAATTGAATGAATAAATTGGTAATGAAAATATTTTACAATTTATCATTTATATGGGTTTGGAGATATATACATTAATAAATTTTTTTAAATACATAATATATAAATTTTATATACATTTAATAAATCAAATCCATTTGAATTTTTGTAATGCCATGAAAAAAATAAAAATAATAGCCAATTAGTATCTCAGAGAAAACCACCACTACTGTGGGCTTCATTGGATCCTAGTGATTCAATTTTACCACGAATACTAGAAATCTATTAATTTCTCAAGATTTTGTTGGTATCCAACCATCAGATTAACCTCTATTAATATAGTAGTTGGTCAACTCTCTATTAAGGCGATAATGGAGAGTTTCCTTTACTGGTATGTATGTCATTATATAAAAAAAATATTTTTATAATTATTTATAGAATTTGTAAAAAATAAAGATAAAAATAAAATCGATAGATATATGAACACATAATAAGTAATAGACCCAAAGTAATTAAAGATTATTATTCCATTTGATGAGTTTGTTGTGCCTTGTAGTGATGCTGATAGAATCTATGAGATTTTTCTTGGTTTGGTTTCTTACTAACGGATGAGATTTCCCATTAATTATAATAATTGGAGGCATATTTCCACAAATTCTAAAAACGATTTTCTTGATAATCATGTAAAAAAATATTAATTTAATATTCATTTATAATTAATTTAAAATACAATAGTAAAATAATTTAACATAATAATAATGTGTTATGTTTGTTATATTTTGATTTTTTCTCATTTTGATGTCCCTAACTCTATTTCACGCCCATGGACTCTAATTTTTTTTGGAAGAAATAGTGAGATATTAATTGAATATTACGGAATGAGTCTAATGTCACATATCTGAGCTCATGGTAGATATATGATAAAGTTCTTGAAGTCATTTCTCATGATAAATCAAACCTATTTTTTAGTATTGACAAGGATTCATCTCAGGTACCTGCATATTATAAAGTATCTGAATAAAATAAACGAAATAAAATTATAATTTTTATCAACATTAATATTTCTTGCATGAATTCCCTAAAAATATTTGTGAATCAAGAGAAAAAAATTCAGTCCTCCAAATACTGGTTCTCAACCATTTTTTGGGAAAAATAAAAATATTGGTTTTTATTTTATCCATTAATATTTATATCATTTTATTATAAGTCATTCTTTTTTATAATATGTTTATAATTTTTTATAATGGATAATGAATAATGTCACTCTAATGGATGAATATAGATGTGGTTTATTGTTCATCGAAAACCTAATGGATGTTTTGCAAATGACCCTACCAAAGACCTTAGAGTATGTACTTTTCATTACTATTTATAGTAATTTCATTACTATAAAAACATAATAATGAAAAAAATATATTATAACAAAAAAATACTTAGACCTGATTAAATTTGGATATCTACATGGATCAAGTGATTCTAATTTGGTGTCGTTTGATTCAATTAGTTGGTTTTAAAAAAAAATTGTTGTTATAATTTTTTTTTTTAATATTATGTTTCTATTGTATTGAGATGACTATAATTAGAAATAAAAAATTTAGTAATCCTATAATATTATAAAGTTTAAATATTTTGGAAAGTCATTGTAAATTATTTATGTATTAACATGTTAAAATTAATTAATTCTAGGATGTGAACCCTTCACAATCATCATCAGTTTCATAAAATAATGTTGATGAAATCATTTTAGGGAAGTAGTATCCTAGACATGTGTGAAGGATGGTTATTGGGCCTACTCCCTCAGCTGTCATTGGTATGGAACCGTCATTAATTACAACTACACCATATGGTGTTTTGAGTAATACTATTGATTGGGAATCACAAAGTGAAATTGATATGTTGGAAGAAAAAGTGAAAGAATATGGATCTTATAAGAAAACATAGGATCAATGGTGACTAACAATGGAAAATTATTTTGTTTCTTTCTTTCAATGGATGATTGACATGATCCATGATGAAATTTATAGCCTTATAGCTCATCATGATGGGGTCAAATCTATATTCCATATATAATTCACTCATTTACAAAGAACACGTACAAATTACATTAATAAATCTATCGTGAGATTTTAAATTCAAAACAAACCCTTCTACTCATACTAACCACATATTGTACCAAATTAATGCGTGGTTGATTCCTATATAACAAAATTGAAGTATAGATCATTATACTTAATTTTGAAAATATTATGTGCTTGGTTTATCATTTTTAACTTAGTAAAAAATATTTAAAGGTACAAAATCCTTAAAAAATTATTTGGTGGGATAAAATAGGAAAAAATGGGATACATTGAAATTAGAATAAAATTACCATATATAGATTGGTGAAATAAAGAATCTGATGGAACTTCATTATAGGTTACAGTTTTCCAAGGATGCCAATAAAATCATTTTTAATGTTTTAAAAGACTAAAATCTAGGTGTAACTATAAAATACATATAAAATTACCTCATATTGATGTTAAATAATGTTAAAAACATTATAAAATTATTTTTAATGTGAAGGTGTATATAACATGTCAATCCGATATGCGTTGTGGTTGGAATGGCTCAGAAAAATGTTTTTTAAAACTAATAAATCCTTTAAAAATTTATGTCTAGGAGTCAAAATAGGAATTTAAAATTAGAATATATTGATGTAATAAAAAAATGGCCTAATATTTATCGGTGAAATGTAGAAACCAATGTTATGAAAATTTGGTTAACGATTTTTGTGTGATGCACGTAAATGGATTTTTAGTGTTTTAAAACACTAAAATATGCATGTAATGGTAAAAATCCTAGAAAATGTCAACATATTGATGTTAAATCATGGTAATACCTCCTTTTTTTATTTGTATTCATTGAAAAAAATCAATCCAACGAGCGGTGTTGTGAGATGGAATTATTAATCAGTTTTTAAAGGTATCACTATCTTTAAAAATATGTGTTGGGGGTTCAAACCAAGTAAAACAATGTCATATTTCCCTAAAATTATAGGAAAAATTATATAGATTGATTTTTGAAATTTAAGAACTGACTACCGCTCATTTTGAGTTACAGATTTTGATGGATCTGGGCACAGCAGATGCAGGGGATGGGGGCATACCCATCTTTGCAAATTTCCACGATCAATTATTAATCTTAGATCAATACAACAATAAATTCCAGTATCAAAGGAATTAAATCAAAGATAAAAGAAAAATTAGAGGACCCCAAACTGAGATGATAGGATCAACATATTTTTTTATAATTAATTTAATTAAATTAAATAATTACCTCAATGGAGATTCTTTCTTCATTGATGCATTTTTTCATGGGTTTGAGGTGGTACATCCTTTTTATGTTCAATAAATTGACATGAACCATCTAGTGGTGATCTACATGTGCTAAAAATATCTTTGGACATCACCAAATAAGTATCTGGGTGCTACCACAGACTATCCTTGTGATTTTGATATCCACCTATGTTCACCTTGAGAATCAATTCCAAAGCATTCTACTTGTCCCAATGGATGAGGATCTCCCTTGTTCATGAGATCATTCATGGAGAGGGAAGTGTTCTCTTGGATCAAGATATTTTCTCCGTGGTTGTTTTTGAACCCAACGATTGGATATCCATTTCAATGACCCCTTGGCTAATTTAACAAATAATAACATAATGGGGAATTTAATTCACTAGGTAGTAATAAATAATTAGCACAGGTTTTGGTACTTTATTTATAATTCCATGTGAAACCCCATGTCAAATAATAATAGAAATACTATCATTTCCATTTAATTATTTTAACATTCACTATATATTTAAATATTATTCAACAAAATAATATTTAATATTATTTCTCACTAGACCCCTAACTTTGTCTGCCAATCTTCTTAAATATTTACTAGTCATTAAATAGTGACTATTTATTTATAAAATTAATATAACTATATTATATGCTAATAAATAAATATTAATTTCTCAAAATATATTCTCTTGAATAACTAGTGATGAAATAAATGTGATTAGGCATACTGGGAGAATAATTAAACCACAACCGGGAATAATATTTTTTCAACATGTTAAATACGTAAATTATTTAAAAAAGATATTGGCTACACTTAGTGTGTGACACTCTATAACTCTTTCTCATTGGTATTAGGTGTGCTTACCTAATGTCCAAGATTACTATCTAGTAAAGGGTTCAATTCACCTAAGATAAAGAAGTGTGTTTCATAACGACATGTCACCTCATACGAACCCATATCATGTAATATAACCCCTTTTTCTTGATATCTCCAATCAAGAAAGTTTCATGAAAGTTCCATCAACCCTTGTGCTCGATTTCTCATTCATGGACTTCTCATAATTGAAATTTTCTATAGACCACTATGGCCTTGGATTTAGTTAGGCTATATCATTTCCATCAAAGGTCCAGATATATCTACATCCATATAAGTGTCAAATTCTTTCTCACATTATTCATTAATGTAGTGTTACTCATCACACACCCAACATATCTTACCTCACTACGAACATCTTTCATCACAGTTTTCATTAGTATATCCAATTGTGTGATTCATAATACCCAATAATAAAAATCTTATTATATAAGGACCAATAGAAAAATCCTCAGATAGGAACACCCCATGAAACTTAAGAATGTGGATTTTCTACTGGCGTGTCTTGTTCTCAAAGTATCCCCATGGATATCACCAGGGGTGCACATCATGAGAAGGTGACTCATAGTTTAAAGAGTCCCTACCCTAGATATCATGTATCATTTATGTCCCTTACAATGATATCATCTGGCCATAAAACATATATTAAATATTAGTTTCATGGCACTTCTAGGTTCTCATCATAGTATAGATCATCTATGACCTTTTATTTTGAAAACTATTATTATGAAATTTTCACATACTATGTCACTCAAGAGAACAATAATGATGTGATAAAGTTTCTACATATATTCATCAAATGAATAAAGGCTTATTATAAAGTAAAAATATGCCGGTTTCTAGGAAATGAGCTCCAACAAACACCCACTTTCACTAGAGCCAACTGCTTACAACCTTCAGTCTGCAAGCTCTCGCCCGATATTCACGCTTCTCCAGAGATAGTATTTAGTCAATGGGTTCACCACATTCTCTTTTGTGGATTCTCTTCTCGCTACAATTTCACCCCTTTAATAGAAATACCTCAAGAGGTGATAATTTCGGAGTATGTTCTTTTTCTATTGATGTGAACTTGTCTCCTTTTCAAGAGTCAATGCTACAGTATTAACATAGTACAATGTAATTAGATACATACTAGTTGGTGCCACATCAAGCACTGAGAAAAAGTTATGAATCCAGATGGATTCCTGGTCAACATGAGAATCCACTATATATTTAGACTCTCCTATAGAATTAGTGAAAACTAGAATCTTTGAACCCTTCCAGCTCATAGATCCTTTATTGTAACAAAAAACATGTGCATATTGCAACTTCAGATTATTTTGCTCTGTCTGAAAACCTGCATCATCATACCCTATGTTGACATGTTCTTCGTCTCATCTATAAACCAGGAACATATCCTTAGTTCTTATAAGATATGTAAGGATAGTAATAAAAAAAGTTCAATGTTGTTCTCCTGGATCTTCTTGATATCTTCCTACCATGCTAAATAAATAGGCAACATCATGTCTCGTACGTAACATGGCATACATGATATATTCTATTGATGAACCATATGGAATCTTAATCATCCAATATTTATCATGTTGTGTTTGGGGAGACATTTTTGTAGAGAGATGTATACCATGTGAAACTAGATAAAATTCCCTCTTAGATTCTTACATACTAAATAAATTTAGTATCTAGTGAATGTATGTACTTTGACATTGTCCAAGATGCCTCTTGGATCTATCATGAATGAGCTTGATCCCTAAAATGTAGGTTGCTTTGCCTATGTCCTTTATAGAGAATCACATGTTCAACCAGACCATGAATGACTATAAAATGGGTATTTAATTTCCAATACGCAACATTTAGTCAACATAAACTACTACGATAACAACCATATTCCCATTTAACTACTTCTAAACATATGGCCCACATTCATTCTTAATGAAACAAAATTATCTTATGGGTTCATTGAACCTAGTCTTCAATGACATGGATGCTTTCTTTAATCCATAAATGCATCTATGCAATCCTCATACCATTTTAGAGTCACGTGGTGTCACAAACCAATCTGGTTGTGTCATGTAGACATCTTCCAGAAGTATCCCATTAAGGAATGAAATTTTGACATAAATCTGCCAAATCACATAGTAATGGAAAGTTACTATAGAAAGTGTGATAATTATGGATTTTAACATGTAAACTATGGAAAATGTATCATTATATTCAATTCCTTGATGCTTTGTAAAATCCTAAAACACTAACCTTGCTTTAAAAGTACAAAATTGACCATTCATGTACAATTTCACCATTAATACCTATTTACAACCAATAGAATTTACATCAACTAGCGCATCGAACAGAACCCAGAATGGGTTCTGATACTTGGAATCCATCTTAGAATTCAGAAAATATATCCATCTTGTAATATCAGATTTTTCTACGTATTCCTTGTAGGAGAGAGGTTCAACAATTTCTCATAATAATGAGTCACCATACTCGGTGATAAGGAATACATATCTCTCTAGTTCCCTTACCTCACTTATACTGCTATACATTACTTGTTTTTCAGGAACTACATCTTCCATGAGGGCATGTGGAACTTGTTCTTATACCAACTCCTATATATCATGGGCATTAACTACATCGAAGTCAATATTTCTCCGACTATCCTTTTTGAGGATTTTCTCCCTCTCAAGAATGATGACCTCTCTGGAAACATTCACTTTCTTGGCTGAGGGGTGGCATAGGTAGTATCACCTTGTTTATTTGGGATACCCTATAAAGATACACATCTTTCCCTAGGGTGGTAGTTTGTTTCTTGAGAATGCGTTAACAATTTCCTCACATCCCCATTAATGTGTATGTGACAAAGAGGGTTTCTTTCCAATCCATAGCTTGATGGGAATCCCATTTTCTGCCTAATTTGGTACTTGGTTTAATGCTTATACCACAGTTTTTCAATGCATAACCCCAAAAGGAAAATGGAATATTTTCATGACTCATCATCGAATTTAACATGTTCAACAAGGTATGGTTCCTCCATTCACTAACACTATTCCACTATGGTGTATAAGGTTGAGTGTGTTGATATATAATCCCCAACTCACTTTAAAGGTCTATAAAATCGATGTTAAGATATTCTCTACCTCGATATGATAAAAGTTTCATTATATTCTTACCATAACAATTACTGACATCATTCTTGAACTCATTGAACTTCTCAAAGGACTCAAACATATTCCTCATTAAGTAGACATAGCTATATCTTCTCCATTCATTAGTAAAAGTAATGAAGTAAGAATATCCACCTATAGATTCTACCAGAAATATTCCACACACATCAGTGTGTATCAATCCTAGAAGCTCTGTGGCTCTTTCACCATGTCCACCAAATGGTGGTTTATTAATTTTTCATTGTAAAAAAGTGTGAAATCTATAAATTGGTTTTAGATCAGAAGTGTCTAAATAACCATCTTGATAGAGATTTTTCAAACGCTTCTCATTTACCTGACAGAGACGGTGATGCCACATTAGGGTGTTGTATGAGTCATGTGAACATGATTCATTATCAATTTAGAAAACATGGTTCTCAAAATTTAATACATAAATATTGTTCTTTAAATTCTCTATACCCTAACATATGTTGTCCTTATAAAAGTGACCACAATTATTTCTGAACATGAAAATAAATCCATATGTACCTAAACTCAATACCGAAATTATGTTCTTTGTAACACTAGGTACATAGTAACAACCATGTAAAACAAAAATCATTTACAATGGGAATGTGAGGTGGTAATGACTAATGGAAAGAGAAGCTGACCTCACCCCATTGACAGCTCAAAGATCCACCTCTCCTCTATTTTTTTCGAAATCTACTTAGTTCCTACATTTGAATAAAATGTGAGCACAAAAATATTTATATAATACCAAATTTGTACAAATGGAATGAGTACACTCGATAACGAATGAACCTTTGGCTTCCCCTGCCTTTGGGAGCAGTTCCTCTTCTAGTGGCTTGACTTTCCACATGAAAAAAATACTGCCTCCTAATCTTTTCCCAGCCTATGGATATTCTTTTTCATGGTCAGATGATGCTCTTGATTTTTATATTGTTTATAAATCTTATTCCCCTTTTCATTTTCCTTCCTCTTCCTATTAACTATAAGGACTACATATTATTCACATCTCATGTCTTATCAACATTGCAAATCAGGGTAAAAAGTTCTGATAGACTCTTATAATTATTTAACATATTATAATTCACACTCAAACTATAGAAGGTCTTAGGAAGCAATGATTGTTTGAGATCTATATGCAACTAAATTTGAATTTAATCCCTAATATGTCCATAATCTAAATGTAGCCAATGAGTGTGACTTCATATGTTTCAGTTGGAATATACTCTCCATGCCTGGTAGTGAACAATTTTTTTGAGATATAATACCTCTATTATCTCACCTTATCTTGATAGAAACCCCAAATGTGTGACAACATGCTATAAGAATCCATTTCCTCAAGTATTTTGAAGAGATCATTGGTCATGGATGATAGCATGAGGCAGTGAACATCTATAACAACATTTAGATGTTTATCGCACACAAATAGTTCCTCATCACTTGCCTCATTTCCATGCACAATTGGTAAAGCCTCTTCTATCACATAATGTTTCCTCTCATGGAGGAGGATAACCAATAGTCACCTTCACAACTCCTAGAAATTAGTTCCAATGAGAAGGTTCACCTTCTTGAGTATGGATCAAAATGATATGTTTGATGTCATTTTGATAGTTATTTCATCAAATTTAGATTAGTAGAGTTTTAGTACATTATATTGAAAAATATCAATAAATAAATATATTTATATTTATTAGTCTCCCACTATTTTGTCAAAACCCAATAGCCATCACCATTCGCTTCAGAATATCTTTTGTCTAGGATATTATTGCAGCAAGATTCATATTTACCTTCGCATTACCCTAATTAGGGTTGGTTAAGAAACATTAATGGTGTTTTTAGGCATTCTAAATGCCAAACATATTAACTCACGACTCTTTGATCTGTTGAATGGATTCACCAATCCTAAAATTCTTAATTTTGAATTTACCTATCATTTTCCTCTCAGTTACACCATGTCTTGCTATGATTTTCAACACTGGATGTAAATTGAGTTAATTCATCCCAAAACCGCAAATTAGAATTCCTTTATAATTGAATTTACCACAACTGGGGTTGGTCACGCACTATGAACAATGGTTCTCTTCTAAATGATGTAATGGAAGGATATACAACCTTAATTTTTAATTGATGAATTCTATCCATTATACGTAAATTTCCACTTATTATCTTTTCACAAGCGTGTTAATATTAAGTGCGATATAATTATGTGAATAACAACATATAAATAATATTTACATATAATCCATCTTATTTTAGTTTCATCTTTTTTGCTCATAAGTTCATTAATTATTTGATCATGTCAAACATCCATAATGAATAACAATACAAATAACATAAATAAATATAGGGTAAGATTGTGAGATTTACTATTGGTTAGTTTATCTCGTGGTTGATAAACTAACCCTAAACTAGGAAAGAAACAACTTGAACCATATAAGGTTTGTGTTTACATATTTCCACTTGTCCACCTTTGTATCTCCTTGGATTGGTTTCGCCACGACTCCAAAATTGAACCACTTATACTAGCCTGTGAGATTCATCCATTTCATATACTTTTAACTCACATGCAGAGGTAGAGTAAAAGAGGGTTTACATAAAAGAAACCATGGTCATGTCGACCCTGTATACTAATGAGTAAATGGCATGCAAGAAAACAAATTTTATTTAATAAATAAATTAAAAGGTAACCAATCACAACAAAAGTTATATTATACCTCTTGATCATCCACATATATGCAAAAAATTACGCATTGAAAAAAACTAGCATTAAATTATGTAATAATTCTAATCAAGATAAATTACACTCGAATCATTTATTTATTATGTTTAATTAGTAAATCATTTTCATCTTAATTGTTTTCTGATTATCCTTTAGATTCTCATCCATAACCTTATACATAACTTGTACCTTGGAGGAATCCCAGTGAATACCCATCCAAATCTTCCCAGCATGTATTTCTACTTGTATAAACATTATTCTTTATTAGATGTAGCGTACATGGAGAATTATAATTGTTATACAACTCTTATATGATGTAAAAATCATTTAACACTATAAAGATGTTAACAAAACACACACACACACAAATATATATAAATATATATATCAGACATTTATCACATGTTATGTCCCAGCATTACAACCACACGAAGGAACATGTCTCATAGGTGTACATAATTGAATAATATTTTATTTAAAAACCGCGTAATATGGAAAATGTACATGGTGTTTAGATCTAACTACGCGGCGTATACCATCGTCACTATCCATATAAAGTAGATGCCTGGGAAAACAACATGTGAGGTGTACTTCAGAAATATTCCGAATACACGGCATGTACAGCGGTCCAAATGCTGTGTATACTCCGCAATACATGATCACTAATAGGGCAGGCTAGGCATGGGATACTCGACTTGAATCTGTCTTAAAGGGACTACACCCCATTTCAAGTGGGCCACATGGCGTGTTGTCTATCTGACCGTGTGTCAGTCTTTCCTGGTGAACATGCAATGTAAGAATTAACTACACCATGTGTCATTAATGTACATGGATTGAGTAATTTAAAATTACTCCCAAATAGTTAAACACAAATACACGTTGTGTAATCCATATTAAACAATGTGTTTGGTAGATAAAATGGCATGTAATTCCAAATAAATGATGTTTTTTGTCGTGTTACATAGACAGAATCATCAGCACCTCTTGATGAGATCCTCTGAGTAATTTTAATCAAAAAAATTATAATTTTTTCTATTAGATCTATAAGAAACGAAAGAGGAATATTAGATCTAGAAATTCAGATTAACAGAAAAATTAAGCAAGAATTGACTTACAATATTATTAAAAAAATCAACATATTATTTAAATAGTTATAAATGAAATTATGACCTCTCTGTTACCACATGAAGGTTCGAGGCATAGTGGAAGTGTAGGATTGGCCTATACCCAACTTTTCAAATTTCCATGATTGGTGACTATTTTAGGATCAATACGATATGTATCCATGGAATTTAATCAAAGATACAAGGAAAAGGAGAGAACCTGGAACAGAGAAGAGAGAATCAAAATTTATTTTTTCATAATTAAATTAATTAAATTAAATAATTGCCTCCAAGGAGATTCTTTCTTCATTGATCTGTTCAACAATAATTTTGAGGTATGGCTTCATTGCGATATAGAATACAATGATAGGAATCTTCTATCATTGATCCACACATGATCCACATATCTTTGGATGTCACTGAAGGAGTCTTCGGGTGCTTGCATTGAAGATCCTTGTACTTGCGATGTCCACCATAGATCACTTTGAGAACCACTTCTATAGAGTTCTCCTAGATCTGGTAGAGGAGGATCTAACTCATTCATGAGAGAATTCGTGGAGAGGGAAGAGTTCTCAGGGTTTGAGATCTTTTCTCCAAAGATGTTTTGCACAAAAATATTGGTGAGCTAGTGGAATGACCCCTTGGATAATTTAAAGAATAATAACAAACCGAGTAACTTAATTCACCAGGTAATAATAAATAATTAGCACACGTGTTGTTTCTAAATTTATTATTCAATGTGAAACCCCTTGTCAAATAATATTAACAATTATATTATTTCAATGACATGTTATTAACTTCCAAATTATATTTAAATATTATTTAACAAAATAATATTTAAAATTATTTCTCACCAGAACCATAACTTGGTATTTCAATCCTCCTCAATATTTAATAGACCATGAATAATGAATATTTATTCATAAAATAATTATAACTGCATTATTCATCGATAAATAAATATTTCTTCTGCATTATATTCTCTGGAATAATTGGACATAAAATAAATGAGATCAAGCATGCTTTAATAATTATTAAACCACATCTGGGAATAATATTTATTCAAATTGTTAAATGAATAAATTATTTAACTGAGATACTACCTACACTTAGTGTGCGACCCTCTAGGCATCTTTCTCATTGGCATTAGGTGGGCTTGTCTTATGTCCATGATTAATGTATATCAACATGTCATGGCACCCAAGTGAACTAATTTTATGTCACAACGACATGAAACCTCATATTAATGCTCACCATGTATTATAATCCCTTTGTCCCGATATCTCCAATCAAGTGGGTTTCATTCAAGTTCCATCAACCCATGTTCTCCATTTCATTTTCATTGAATTTCCATAATTGAACATTCCTATAGAACACCATGACCATTGATTTAGTTAGCCTATATCATTTATATCAACGGGCATAAGATATCTAATTATGTAGAAGTGAGAAACCCTTTCTCACATTATTCATTAATGTCATATTACTCATGATGCACCCAACAAATCCTACATTTCCACGAATGTCTGTCATCAGGGGTTTCAATAATAAATCTAAGTGCATGATTCATAATACCCATTAATAATAAACGTAGAGTCTAAGGACCCATAAACATGTCCATATATAGGAACATCCAATGACACTTATGAATATGGATTTCATACTCTAGGGTCTTGTTCTCATAATATCCTCCTGGATATTACCATGGGCGCACACCATGAGAAGTTGAATCAATTTTTTATATGTCCCCAACGATGGTAACCTCTATAATTTTTGTCCCTTAAAAAGATATCATCTGGCCACAGAATATATATTCATGAATAATGTCATGGCACTTCTAGGATCTCATCATAGCAATGGGCCGATATGACCTTTTATTGCGACATATATTCTTAAGAAATTATCACATACTATGTCATGGAGAAGAACAATCATGATGTGATATTATGTTTATAAATATTCACCCAATGAATACATGTTTCTCATAATGTACAAAGATGTTGGTTTTTAGGGAACAAACTCCAACAGCTTTCCCGAGATTCTCGTAAACCCATTTATAGTGTTTCAAAACACTAAAACATGTGTGTATTGCTAAAAAACATATAAAAATTTTTATATAGATGTTCAATCATGGAATAACCACATTTTAGTTATTTTTGACATGTATGTTTATGAAACAGGAAAATGCATCCCAGATATATTCCTAATGCTTTTGTAAATGATCCAAGATCATATCCAGATTCAAAAGAATTGATTTCACTAGTTGTAGAGCCTGAAAAGAGTTATGGAATTAGAGTTATGTACATTCATAGTTGGGATGTAAAACTGGTTCTCAAAGCCCTTTTGTGAAGATCCATCTATGATCGGGAACTAGAGGAACTTGACTGGAGCCTTAGTGAGCCTCATGAAAGCCATGGTGGAAGGCTCTAAGAGTATGAGGAATTTTATCGGAGACATCACGAGCACCATAATGGACATGACTGTAGCATCTGAAACTCTGAGAAACTGTAGGGAACTACCTCCAAGTGTAGAGCACGATTAACATCACGCCATCGTTTTATCTTCACGGTGCACATTTGTAATCCACTACGAGCTCCACCGACCACCATTACCTATAAATAGATAGCTCACCCCCCCCCCCTTCATAAAAATGGGATATGTTTCCCCTTTAGTGGATGATCCCCCATTTTATGGTCCTCAGAAGCACCGTGAAGTGATTCCCTTCACGATGGTGTCTGCCCTTTGCGAAGGATGGAGCTCCTTCAGGTTGCTCGAGGCTCCATGAATCCCCAAGCTTCATGAGACCCTGAGCTCTACAAGCCCCATTCTCCATGAGACACTGTGTTCCGTGATGCTCCATGATCCATGAGACCTTGATCTCTATGAAGCTCCATCCTTCATGAGACCTTATGATTCACAATCTCCTCTACTTAGTAATTCCATATCCTTCGCGAAGCTCCTACCTTCGTGCCCACCAGTCCATACCACGGGGGATCAACCCCCGCTCAGGGTTAGTGTCGGACTACGGTTTCGGCTCTCCGGGTTGGTCCATTCACCACCATCACTAACCCCCATGAAAAATGGAGAGTCTCACCATGATCCTTTTATGCAGGGTTGTAGATATTTTCCATTGCACCCTTATTCACATCCACTATCCACCTATGGAATACCTTGATTTGAGAAACTCTTCCACACACTATGGAGGACCTTGGGTCTACATATTCTTCCTGGTCCAATTCTCATGTCATGAGTTGAGATTTGCATCATCAATTCCCCAAGTACCTTGAGTCGAACCATTCCTCAAGAAACTCATCCAAACCCCACCACCAGGATCCTACGCCAGTTTGAACAAGAAAGGGATGCTCTGGCGTAAGTCCGAACTCCAGGCACTTATAGGTGCCTTATGCCTAATAGTCCAATATATATGACTTTAAATTGTAGTAAAACCTATGTGAAAAATGTAAGACGCCTCATGATCTAAATAATAGATTCCTTATGAACCATTATAAGTTTCCAAAATTCATCTCATCATGACTATAAACTATAGTGTGCCCTTTGTGAAAAATATAGGATGACTCTTGTTCCCAGTAAGAGATGCTTTATGAGCCATGAGTAAGATTCCAAATAGACCTCAGTATATGAAATTAATCAATATCATTCCCTATCATTCAATAATATAAAACATCCTGTTACAAATAATATATGGCTTATGTGACAATCATAATATACCTCATGAAATTTTTGTAGTGGTGTAATTTCAAGATCGTTGGAATCCATTCAGATAATCCATCCCTCCACCACATAATTTTGGTGTCCTTTATTTAGATATTCATTCTCTTTTATGTCTGAAGGGAGCACCTAATGCCCTGGCCCCATGCCGCTTTAGATCACCTACCGTTATGGGAAAACGCCCCAGAATAATTTTGACGAAACTTTGAGTTTGTCCCTATGTTTCAAATATAGATAGCCATTGTCCCTTGTTTTTTTGTTTCTGTCTCAGTATAATGGGATGTGGATGCTGTAATTTGAATATGGTCTATAGTAATCTCCCTTTTTCATACACCCCCATTGTGATCTGTATGTTTGGATTGTGATTCAAAATTTTCATCTCTCTTTGTTTGAACTCATTACAATGCCCTTGGAATTATCCATCTTATGAAATAATGCATATGTGTAGGCCTTAATTATATTCCTCATCCCATTAGTGTTTTTGGATACTCTTATGTCCAGAACTGAGGAAGACATTAAGGGAATATTTTATGCGTATTCCCCATTCACCTTGTCGCTCCTTACCGACACCCAGGAAATATCCATGTGTAATCCCCATTAATCATTTCCACTTCATAGTGGCACCCATGATGCTTCCATGTGTATGCCCCATTCACCATTTCCACTCCATAGTGGCACCCGTGTAGCTTCCTTGCATAAGACTCGTTCACTATTACTTCTCTTTATCGACACTCGGAAAACATCCATGTGTAAGACCCATTCACCATTACCACTTCATAGCCCCACCCATGAAGCTTTTATGTGTAAACCCCATCCACCATTTTATCTCCATAATGGCACCTGCGAAACTTCAATGCATAATACCTATGCACCATTTCCACTCCATAGCAGCACCGGTCCATCGTCCGTGCGTAGGCGCCATATTCCATTTCCTCTCCATAGCGGCACTTGGGAAACATTCACGCCCAACCACCCAATCTTGCATGTATCCCCACTTGTGCACTCCATGTTTCATCCTAACACTAAGGCACCATGTCTGATCCCCCCTTACATGCGACACCCTTTTCATGTACATACTTCTCCCTATGGACCTCCAGGTTTGTACGATGTGATTTCAAGGTCCTATGTGTGGTGATTCATGCTAAGTTTCTTTTCCTCATGATTCTTTGTATATCCATTCTTATGAAAATCAATTATTTTCATAGAAACTCTAACATGAGCCCGTCAATAGATCACTCCACAACCCCATCTCCATATAGGATTTTTGGTTCCTTCCCTTCACCAAGGGTTTAAGCATGCATGTTCTATAAGTCCTAGGGGTGGGGATCAAATCCTCATCGTCTGAGTTATAGGACATTAAACTTCCAAGAATTACTCATCCCCAGCACCTGACGTTAAATTTTTTCCTCACCCCATGCAATATATGTGGGGTGCCCGACCTTAAACATTTTCCATTCCCACTAGTCTCCATGGGAATGAGATCTTCCTCACATGGAATTATATCATCCCCACTAGTAATGACATCTATATGAAGGGGAGGTAAACCATCCGGTTGTATGACCCAACATTTCTTGTAAGAGGTAGTTACATTGCTCCTCCACTATTATTCCATGCGCCAAGACCATAGGAGATATGGGAATAGGGGACTCGATACGTCATCCATCTCCCTTTGTGATTTATCTCCATTGGACCTCCATCCTTGAGTAAGTAACAATATCCATATCCCTGGGATGATAACCTTGTATAAGCCCCACTCCACTCCCAAAGGCCATATATTTCGTGATGTGATCGTCAGGTATTTGTTTCTTCTTTTTTCTCACACCTAGAATGACTCGCGTGGTCTTAGAGTAAGAATCGATCATGACACACTCTCTAGGACACCGTAGTCTGTAAGACCCCATACATCTCCACCTAAATACGTAGACATTGATCCTTTACCTATACAAGAAAGGTACATAGGGAGATTCCCTAAGTTCAAGCCCATCAACCATCAGTCCTGACCACATCACGTCTGTTCACCCTCATCCTGCATGACATTAAACTGTATGCCCCTTTTCGTTTCTCATGACGCTAAACTATATCATTTCTACCTACATGGGGTTTGATCCTTATCTACTATACATGGTATGTCAGAATACTCTATAAGGATCAACCACAAACACTGGTAAACCAATTTGAACTTTATGGGTTTTGATCCTTGTCTCATAGAAAATGTATGTTTGAAGCCTCCCTGAGGTTCAACCTGAGTCACCGGTAAACCTATTCATACTACATAGGTAATGATCCTTGTATCTTAGACAAGGTATGTAGGATGACTCCATGATGTCAAACCCCAAACACAGGTAACCCTTTTCAAACAATGTGGGTTTTGTTCCTTGTCTCATAGACAATGTACGTAGGATTCCACCCTGAGGTTCAATCCCAATAACTAGTAAACATATTAAATCTATGGGGTTTTTGATCCTTGTCTCATAGAAAAGGTACATAGGAATCCTCCAATATGTTCAACAAAAAACACTAGTAATACTATTCAAACTATGTGGGTTTTGATCCTTGTCTCCTATACAAGGAACTTAAGAAGCCTCCCTAAGGGTCAACCCCAAACACATGTAATCCTATTTGAACTACAAGGGGTTTGATCCTTTATATTAGGCAGGGTACATAGGAATCCTCCCTTTAGTTTGGCCCAGAGCACTGATAAAATTTGGCATCCCCTTTTTTGGGAACCACATCCTTGGTCCGTCCCCTAGTGGTCTCAGACCATCTCTCGGGCCGCAAACCACGTGTAACCCCAGCACATTGTCGGGTCACTGCCCTTTTTTTACAACCCAATTCCATTACCCATCTTGAACTACATGGAATTAGATTCCCTGCCATGGGGATAGGTAGGAAGCATCCCCAAGGTTTAACCCCATCACCCAGTATCATCCTAGCCTCTCCATTGAGCCTTTGTGTTTTGGTAACTTCATGCTCCAACTTGAGGGGTTCTACTTCTTATGAATCCCATCCATGTGTCCATCCTCATAGCCTTCCACCCTTAGTGTCCCATCACTCCACCAAAGTACGTGGACTTTTATTCCCATCCATGAGGATACGTAGGTAGCATCTATGAGTTTCATGCACAATATCACCGTCATCTTTACTTCTATTCCATCCCAACTCACTCTATCCTTTGAAATTTCATCCTTATACATCCTGATTCTTACCCAGGACACCACATCCTAACAGAATAATTCTATCCAATTGTGCATCTAACTATGCATAATCCCCAAAAAATCCATAACCATCCAACCATGAGTTCTGTCTTGTGATGGGACGATATTCATGCATAAGTCCCAACATGTATACAGGCCATTTTCCGTTGTCTACAATCGGATTCCATGACTAGAACAACAAACTACATTGTTTTTGTTCCCTATTGTCTATATATAGTATGTAGGAAATCTCCCTAAGGTTCAATCCCAACCAATGGTAAACCTTGGTGTTACTCGTTTGAGGGTGAACTTGCCCTGATCCACCCTCTGTGGTGTCCAGACCCACCTTCACGGTGTGACATCTTCCCTTTATAGGACACACCACCCTAGGTCCTCTCTCTTTGGAAATTATGACCTATCCATCAAGTGTTCCCTGTTATGGGGTGCACTCTCCCTAATCATACCTCAGTGTTGTTCAGATCAGACTTCATGAAGTGACATTTTCCCTTTATGGGACACATCTTCATAGGTCCCCTGTCATTGGGCATTCTGACCTATCCATTCGGTGTTCCCTGTTCAAGGGTGTACTCTTTCCTATCTTCCCTCAGTGGTGTCCAAACTAGCCTTCATGGTGTGATATCATCCCTATTTGGGACACACCACCCTCGAATCCGTATTCATGGGGAATTCTGATCAATCTATCTAGTAAGCCTTCTAGGTGCTCCATTCATGGGATATGTCAACATGATCCTTCTCTATGATATATTCTGAACACTCTCATTCCATCTCCACAAGACATAAACCTCGAGTCCTACCTCATTATAAACACGAGACTTCCTAGGAAAAATGTGTAAGAAAATCCATTAGCATAACAGTATCCCCAAGATGTTAAACTCGTGGAATAACGAATGTTAAACTTGGGAATTTGAGGAAAACCTCAGAGACATGCCTATGGTATATGATACCCTGTGATCAATGTGAGATGCCTTAGGTTTTTTTCCCTTTATATTCCCTCTTATGAGGAATAATATAGGTTCCCCAATGTACACACATCCAAAGATTCCTCGATATTCCTAATGTTATCATCTACTTCTATAGAAGGTTGTTTCCCTGTCAAGACCCACTGAAATTTCCTGACGGGAGCACCATAATTAACTGCCATCCCCAATTATATGACACTGAGAAGAGTTTCATGAACAATGTCTCAAATCGTTAAGGGAGACCCAGACTATGAGATGAAGTTTTAGGATGAATCAAAAAAATGAGAGGCTGACATCATATCATCTGTTTTAGATCAAGAAGAAAATGTCCTTGAATAAGTGTTGTATGCTGCACACCTTTGGAAATCGGGAATGCAGGTCAATAGATATCACACCCCATAGATGGGTTTGCACCTCGATGAAAGCGTCAGAACATATGTCTAGACAACACATAAATACGATATGGGATATGGTCGGAATGACTAGGAAAACATTGTTTAATGGACCCAATTCCTTTAAAAACATTTGTTGTGTGGTCAAAACCAGTTAAAATATATTTAAAAGGAAATGAACTAATAAATATTTTTTATATTTTGGAACAGAAGACATGTCATTCCAAGCTATAGTTTTCATGGGAAACCATTACACACGTTTTCAGTATTTTAAAACACTAAAACATGTGTGTAATGGTCAAAAGAATTTAAAATGAACATATATTAACATGAAATCCTAATAAAACCATTATTGTGTTTTTTTATATGTGTATATATAGACAACACATCTATATGACATGATGTGTGGTTGGAAGGACTTGGTAAACAATTTTATAAGGTTCTGAAGCCATTAAGAACATTGTGAGTGGGTCAAAATAAGGAAAATGACCTTAAATTTCCATGATATCATAGGAAGTGACTGTCGATTTAGTCTTGAAATGTAGGATCTCACAAAACACCATTATGTGTAACAGTTTTCCAAGATACCCATAAATAGGTTTTTAGAATCTTAAAACACTAAAATGTGGTTGTAATAGTCAATACCTCAGAAAACAACCTCTAATTGATGTGATATCATGGGAAAAAACTAATGAGTTATTTTTGACATGTACATGAAATAAACACATCAATCAGACATTTGGTGTGGTCAAAATGACTAGGTAAACCTTTTTGAAAGGAATGAAAGCCTTAAAAACATGTTTCATGGGGTCCAAGCTAGGAAAATGATGTCAGATTGCCATAAAATCCGAGTACAATTACTGTAGATTATTTCTTGAAATATATGAAATGATGTCACTTCATTCTGAGTTATGGTTTTTTCAGGATTGTAGAAACACGTTTTATGTGTTTTAAAACACTAAAACATGTGTGTAAGAGTCAAAAACATAGAAAATGACCTCATATTAATGTGAAATCATGGTAAAACCAATGTTGAGTTATTTTTTAAGTGAACATTTTGTAAAAATGTTAATTTTATGTGCATTGTGTTCTAAATGAATTCATAAAATGTTTCCAAAAGTATGAAAGCCTTTAAAAACATGTGTTGGTTGTAAAAACAAAGAAAACAACATCAATATTCCCTTAAATTAGAGTAAAAAACTGGTGAACGGTTTTTGAAATATATGAACTCACATAACTTCATTGAAAGTTATTTTTTAGAAGATTCCTTTACATACATTATTAGTGTTCTAAAACACTAAAATGTGAATGTAATGGTCAAACCCATAGAAAATAGAAACATATTGGCCTAAAATCATGAGAAAACTAACTTTGAGTTATTAGTGACAAGTTAACATAGAAAAAACGACATTATAATCTACAATGTGGTCAGAATGACTTGGTAATCAATTTTTAAATGTATCAATTCCTTTAAAAACATGTGTCATGGGGTCAAAAATAGGAAATGATGTTGGATTACCATGAAATAAGACTAAAACGAGAAAAGATTGATTTTTGATATGTAGGAACTAACAACATGTCATTATGAGTTTATGTTTTCCTAATATTACCATAAACAAGTTTTTAATGTTTTTAAACACAAAAACATTTGTTTGATGGTAAGAACCATATAAAATAACCATGTATTAATTTGATATCATTTGAAAAACCACCATTTAGTTATTTTTGAAGTACACTCCTAATATAATTTCAATTCGATGTGTGGTGTGGTCCAAATGACTATATGATCAATTTTTAAAGGCATTAAATAATTAAAATATGTGCATCGTGGGGTCACAATTGAGAAAAATACATAATATTTCCATGAAATTAAAGGAAAAATACTCCATATTTATATTCAAAATTTCAATGCTGACAAAATGCCATCCAGTGATACCATTTTTTTGAGATTTCTGTAATGGTGTTTTTTCGGTTTAAAACACTCAATCATGCGTGTAACGGTATAAATCATAGAAAAAAACTCATATTGACAAGAAATCACTGGAAAATCATAGTTGAGTTTTTTTTATAATTTTTACTCACACGTAACACATCAATCTAGAATACAGTGTGTACAAAAGGACTTGGTAAACAAATATTAAATGTACCGAAGCCTTCAAAAACCTTTTTAAGTGGATAAAAACCATTGAAACGATTTTTTATTTCCATGAAATTAGAGTAAAATGATTTTATATTTATTATTAAAATTTAAGAACATAATGAAATTTATTTCGAGTTATGATTTTCCCTAGTTTACTATAAATGTATTTTTAGTGTTTTAAAACACTAAATTGTGCATGTAATGGTCACAAGAATATAAAAAACCTCATATTGACAAGAAATCATGGGAAAACCACCGTTGAGTTATTTTTTGGAATATTAGAAATGATTTCATGTTAATATTTTTTAAAATAATTTATTGATTAAATTTCAATCACACCACATATCGAATTAAAAATTAATTATAATGTTATATACTTATAATTTTTCAGTTTCAAGTATTGAATCATATCATTAAAAGGTAATTTCATATTTTCAATTTGGTTTCATAAAATATTATTTGTTTTATGTCAAATTGTTTTCTATTTGATGAATAAAATAAAATAATTTATGTTCCTCATTCTGGATATATTCAGTGTCTTTTAACATTCATATTTATTTTCATAAATTTTCTTGTTTTCATTGCCGATGAAAAATGTCAGAAGAAGGAAGGAGGTATATAGTTCCAATCCCCAAAATTATTTCTAAGTCAGTCGTGATGGTTCATATTTTGAGTAGTATGATTATATTTTTTCAATGATTATAATGAAATTTTGATTTATTATATTAGTTTTTAATTTCAATCTTATTTGTTGTTATGGTTGATAAGAAGATGTGATTAGATCTAGTTGATGATATGTTTTGGAGGTTAATGGATATATTTGAGGTAACATGGTGGGTTTATATTGGGCATGGGTTATTTTTGTACATATTTTATATGTATATATTGAGGACTACAGAATGAGATGATAAAGGTTATTTGTTGACTAAGGTAATGGTGATTGAGATTATAATGAATTCATATGGATGTTTTTATGACTGTGGATTTATGATGTAATTTTGTAGATATTATAGGTTTACTATAAATTTATGTCTTAGTTTAATACATATTTTAGTTATTATATTTATATATTATTAGTAAATATTTAGAAAAAAATAACATATTCGAGTAATATTGAGCGGTGTTTTTTGAAAATGTTTGCTAAAAGGATAACTGAAAATCATATATAGTGGTGTTTACTCTTAATCACTAATAAAAATAACCTATAATACAAATATTGTCAAATACTATGTTAATTTTATATATTATATTTCTAGGGAAATTTTTTAAATATGTTGTCACTAAATTAAGTCAATAATACCACTAAATGCTCCAAAAACAACTCATACAGAAACCATCACTAAAAAATCACTAATAAATAACTGGTGATAGTGAAATATGTGAAAATTTTAGTTAGGGCCACTAAATAATTTATAGGTGGTAAAAATATCCACCTATTGAAAGGAAATCAACACTAATGGATGCATTTTTGAATTGGATGCCCCGCTCGAAGGTGGAGGCATAAAGATGCACAATGTGACTAGCTGTGAAGATGATCCTCTACCAAGGGGGTGGCAGGTGAAGAAGGGTATCTTATGGACTAACCAATTAAATATAATAAATATGAGATATTGGGGGTATTATTATAGTAAAAACTCTCACAAACACACATCATGACCATATACCTGAAGCGAGAGTCATAGACCCATAGGGATACCCCACCAATAAAACCCTTATTATTTATTATATATAAGACTAAAGACCCCTCATTTTCATTAAAAGTATCATAATACCCTAAAATATGACTCAAAGGACCAAAAAAACTATCCCTAAATCCTTGAAACATACTGCACCATCCGGTGATGAATAACCACCCAACACCTACCCTTATCTATTAGGTCATCGGCCCAAGTGCCTCTGCTAATGCACCCTCGATCGAAGTCGCCACCACCGATGGGGAGTATGTGAGTTTTTGTCATTATAATTTTACCCTAAGTTACCTAATATATATATATATATATATATAATTATTACCTTACATATTATTATTATTATTATTCATGTTGTTGTTTTTATTATTATTATGTTGAATATTTATATTAATAGTCAATTGTGATTTTAAATTTCAATATTCTGTTTCCATGCATCATTCATGTAATTTTGGTGGTGTGTATTTCTTTTGGGTCAATCATATAAAGGATACATATGAAATGAAAACCCTAGTAGGGGGTTAGGATCCACTACATCTTCTTTCATGAGTGCACAACATCATCCCAAATCTAGTTTAGGCTCTTTAGTTCCCATTATTTCATGGATATGATGCATGAAATATCTTCTCTCTATGCATCCCATGAATTTTATTCTTTAATTTCTATGATCCTGCTGGGTCATGGCCACCTCCCTAAATCGCATGCCTACCATCAGTTGGGCTCACATCCTCCACCCTATTACACGACCATATACCCATCCCAACCAAGTGCTACTACCATATTTCATCTCTTTAACAATATGAAAAATGGGATTCAAAAACCCTACAAAGTGTTATTGACCTTAGTACTTATAAATTGGGACCCCTTTATCATTGCTAAAAACTAAATGATAAATGGGGCCTTTTATCAGTGCTAAAAATCCAATGATAAAATGGGACAATTATCATTGCTAAAAACCCACAGATAAAGATGATATTTTATCAATGATAGTTTGGTGTTTATAAATGATCCCCTTTATCAGTGGTTTTTGTAGAACTGATAAAGGGAACCCTTTAAAAGTTATTTTATTTGTGTTGATGAAGGGGGTCCATTATTATCGATAGGATAATAACTAATAATGGCCATACTGCAGGATTGTTTTGTTTGAATAAATTCACATTGTATTAAGTACACATGTATAAACTTATAAATAAATACAACTATAAGAAAATTCATAATTTATTTAAAGTAAAATTTACATCCAAAATAAAAAACACTATTCTATACCTTTCAAACAATTTTAGGCATATTTACCAATTCAATTACTAAGTACAAACATTTAAATACATCAATGTTTCATCGTTTTTGGAAACAATGACCCCCTCTCAAAAAATCCTAACCATGGTATGAGATGTTGAAAAAAACACCCCTACCTAAGGAAAATAATCCACCTTTATAAGAAATTAAATATTTTGCCAGTAAAACTATAATTAAATGAATTAAACATAAATATGAAATGATATACTTATAAAGTGTAAATTTTAAATAAATGGAAACACTTATAGTCATATCAGGATCATTGTGCATAGGATTGTGGTGGGTATAATTCATACACATCCAAAATTTCTTGGGGATAATTTTCCTAAAGTATTGAAATAATTCAATTATGATTTATTGGTTTTTACTATCCCACTTTTATTTTTTACAAAATGTTATTTTAAACTAGAAAAAACACATTCAGTCATAATAGTCACATCATGTGCTGGTTTGACAAGAGACTGGTTCTTATACATCAAAATGTCATATGAATAATTTTATTAATGTATCAAGACAATCTATATGAATTTTCATAGTTTTCAATGAGTAATATTTATTTTGATCTAAAATGTATATTTTAGCCTCATAATGGACACTTTGATTCATACTAGGATTATTGTGTTTCATATTGAGGTGTGCTTGATACCTAAACATCAAAAATAAAATATATATCATTTTAATAAATTTTCAAAACAATATGAATGTGTTTTATTTGTATTTATTATATCAAAAGTTTTTTTTTACTAAAATGAATATTTTAAATAAGAAGATATTTTTTGATTCATACCATTCACACCCGGAGTCGAATTGAGTTGTGGTTGATTCCTACACAACAAACATAATATATAGATCATTTTACTTATATATCAAAACTATTAGAAATCATTTTATAAGATTTGAATGTCTCTTATATTATTCTAAAATGTCTTTTTAAATTGAAAATACACACATTGGGTTATATCGGTAACATTGTGTGTCTATTTGATGTGATACTGATTCCTACACACCAAAAATAAATTACGAATCTGTCTCTTAATTTATAATGACAATGAGAGAATGTTTTTTACGGTAATGGGTATGAAAAATGTATTTGATGAGTCATGAGTATGTCACTTTTCATTTTTAGTAAAATTAAATTCAATTTTAAATTACAAGACACGCACGGAGTCATACCCATTACACCATATATCAGATTAAGATGTGGTTGATTCCTACTCATCACAATTTACTTATGTATAATATTCCTAAATTAAAAAAACAATCAAAATGAATTTCATCATTTAGAGTCTGTCACTTGATCTTTTAACTAAAATGAATATCTTTTTTATATTAAAAGACACACATTGATTTTTACTGGTCACACCGCTCATCATATTGAGGTTCAACTAATTCCTATATGTCAAAAATGACACGAGAATAATTTTAATATATTATAGAATGTTATAAATTCATATTCTTGTCTTTGAGAATGCCACTTATTTTTTTACTAAATTTTCTTTTCAAACTACAAACACGTGCTATTAGTCATACCAGTCACATCATTTGTCATATTAACATGAGGCGAATCCCTCCATATAAAAAAGGAATAATGAATCATTTTCCTAAATTATCAATAAAATTAGAGAAAATTTTATTGTTATTATATGAATAACAAACTTCTTAGTATAAATGCTCAATTTTAATCTAAAAATGGATACATTGATTCATATTGGTCACACCATGAATTGGAAAGAGGTAGGGCTGATTTCTACAAGTCAAAAAATGACTTATGTATTATCATTAAAATTTATAAAAATAATCAAAATGTGTTTTTTTGAATTTTGAGTATGTTCCTTTTGTTTTTTACTAAAATTAATGTCATGTTTATTTAAAAAGACACACTTGGAGTTATACCAGTCACATAGTGTGTAAATTTTATGTGATATTGATTCCAACACCACAACAATGACTTATGGATCATTTTAATAAAAAAAATATGAAATTTTTTATTGGTTTTGAGTATAGCTCTTGTGTTTTTCACTAAAATTTCATTTGAAGATGGAGAGCCACACGTTGATTCATACCGGAAACATACTATGTTTGTTTGATGTGAGACTGATTCCTATGCATAAAAAATTACAAATGAATTTTTTTCCAAAATTATAAAGACAACCACTGTATGTGATCATGATTTTTAATGAGTGAAATAATTTTTGAATTAAAATGTCAATTTTAAACTAATAGCAGAATCATTAAGTCATGCCCGTGACATCATGAATTGGATTGAGGTTTTTGGGATTCCTAAACATAAAAAATTACATATGGATCAATTTTATAATGTAGCAAAAAAATCAAAAAGTGTTTTCTTGTTATTCAGTTTGAAACATGTGATTTTTACTAAAATTAATATAAATTTTAAATAAAAAGGCACCCCTAGAGTCTTAATGGTCACATCATATGTCAGTTTGATGTGAGAATAATTCCTACAAATGAAAGATGATTATAGAATATTTTCTTAAAGTATAAAAACAGTATTAATGAGTTTTATTAGTTTTTTACTATATGATGTTTTTTTGGAACAAAAAATGTACATTATAAAAAATTATAAAATTGGAGTCCTATCGTGGTTACTTTGTATCAGATTGAAGTGTGTCTGATTGAACCATTTCGTTATTATTGTTATCTCAGTTTCAACATTAAATTCCAATCCCTTCTGAGCATGAGAATCTTCGAAACAAACCCCCCATCTCGAAAAAAACCACCTGTATAAGAAATCAACTTTTATGTTAGTAATACTATAAAGGAATAAATTAAACATAAATACGAACAAGACATTAATAAAATGTTAATTTTAAATAGGTATCACCCAAATTAAGACATATCGGTTACACTCTGTATTAGTTTTTGGTATTGTTGATTTTACCAGGTAATTCTATCCTATAATGCATTCAATATTCTGACCCATCTACCAATATTTTTGTTTGATAACCCAGAACGTTAAATTTATTGGAGAATAAAAATAAAATTTCATCATCGTGAGTACATCTTCCTTATTGAGTTCATGATCACAGTTTAGTAGAATATCATCATTGTTATTGGAGTTATATATCAATGATCTCTATAATTATTTAAAACAATAAGTACTAGATAAAAATGGCAATGAAATTAACTAAAAAGTAGATATAATTATGAGAAACTCAACTAAATAAGTAATAGGATGTCACATATTCAGGACATATGTGTACATTCTATCATCATATATACTTCCCAGTCAATTATTAATAAACTTATTTCATATTTTTAATATAAAGACATTTAAATTACATGGTTGTAATAAAAAAATTAAATACCCAGTTTATTAATAAATATTTTTAATGAAATAGAAATTTTCATAAAAACTACACTTTAAGGATGCTTTTAATTGATCGTATATGATATTTATAAAATAAACTTAAACATAATAACCACAATCATTTCAATTGTTATGTTTTGGATATTTTTGAATCATTAATTAAAAGGTTAGTATTTTTTAATTTGTGTTTCCACATTTAAATATTATTATATATAACCTTATACTTATCATCTTTTAGAAGTTGATAGGATACTTATATGCACGAACCGTTCTCTTTCCATGATTTTAAAAACATTTAAATAGTTTTCTATAATATTATAATTCTCATCACAAAATAATATAAAATATAAATATTGAAGTATTATTATATAATGTTTAATTCAGTGTTTTATTAATTGAAAAATATCATCATGTGTGGTCGGTTTTTGGTTACCCATGTTTTGAATCTTGGAAATAAATATTTTGAGTATCCAAATTGACTAATATGAGTACCCAATGATGCATTAAAATGGGAAATAAGGAAATTAAGGAAAGTATATCTAATATGATTAAATTATAGAGTTTTACCTCTCTATAATTGGTAATAAGTAGATTATATTGTACAAATGTTTTCTTTAAATTTTGATTCTAGTATTTTCCACAATTTCATCAATTTTAGATGATTCCATTTTTGTTTGGTCTATATAAGTCATGTGAGGACTAATTATTACATATATACATTCATTGAATTTTCTATTCAAATAGTATTTATATAGACACATTCCAAAAATAGGAATTGTATTTTGTCATAATTAACCATACTATTTGGTTATTGGAAAAATATCATGAGAACACACCACATGTATACATTTACAACCAAGACTTGTAACAAATCATACATGGATATTTCATTTAAATTCTTAAGAAAATATTGTTTGCAATATCCTCTCCATAAATATTTTCTTCAAAATAAACTACATGGTTACTACCCCCATTGTAACCTTGTGTCTACATGAACATCCACTGTTAGTAAAGGTGGATATTCAATGGGTGGGTTAAATTTTCTTTTCCAAGATATTTTTTACTGTTCTATTTATCCATTAGATGGTTTTGATTTTACATTAATTTTAACCCATTCCCTTTGTTATTATATAATAACATTCATTGAATCAGACCTTTTTTCCTTAATTATTAATGGTTTAGCATGAAAAATAAATTGGAAATAAACACCTCTTTGTTGACATATTTTTTACACGATCTTATAGCCAAGTTATATATGTTCCAATATATATTTTTAAAATTTATTAATATTTGCATAATCAAGTGGAATAGGTATCATTGTACTCAGCTTATGAGATATGCTAATACCCACACTTAAATGGCCAGTTTGATGTTATTTGTTCTATAGAGTGACTTCTTTGATATTTCATATTATATCCCTCACAACAAGATGAATGGTGAGTCTTTATAGATATGAATCATATTTAATTTTACTCTATTGAATATTACTATATGAAAGGTATCAATTCCTTACATATTCAAATTTCAAAAAAATATATGAGAATATTTATTACCTTATATAAGAGAAATATTTGAGGTGAATGGCTCCAATAAAGCCGGCAGGGGGTGGGGGGATCATCACACAATGGTTGTTCTTGATTTTTTCTTATCTTTGATTCACCTATAACATTTTCTAGAATCCTAGACTACCAATGAAATTTTTTTAATAGAATATAATTGTTCTTATATCTCTTCCATTTGTTAATCATTTTCCCTATGTTCTTTTCTTTTCTCAAAATATGTTTTGGGTGCAAACCTAAAACCCAACTCTCTAACAAGACCGTACTGTTATACCCCCTTCATGATCATTGATATTAATTGGTCATCTTATACAGCTAATTATGATCCCATTTCCTAAGTAGGTTAAAAAAATATTTCAAAATAATTAATCATTATTCTGTAATAATTATTCTATGATTTTTTTCTTACTTCAAACATACACTTTCTTCGCAAACTATTTGTGTATTTGAATTCATTAGTATCCCATATTTGTTTTTATATTTTCCTACTTTAATGGAACTTGATTTGGAATGGAAGTGTTTTTTTATTTGGATTCACCAATATAGAACTAAATAAGGAACCATAATTATGTTTTTTTTCATTTCACATTAAAGTAATACGGTAGATTTAAAATATGTTTAACTCTCTTCAAGTGCAGAATACCCCATCATTGATTTATTATAGGGTTACATTTTTTTCTACTCGTTGCTTATTTTCAAAAATATTTTTTTGTTTTACAAATTAATAATTCTTAATCAATTTGATTAATACATGTATTCTCAATCAATGTATTACCATCCACAATTAACTTTAAAGTATGTCTCCACATGAAAGCGAGTAAATATATCCCATGCTTCTGAGATTATAATGTATTCAAACATATATATTTGGTGAATATTTATTTTCCCTCCAGCATCATTGTGATTAAACATCTTTATATTGTTAAAAAGCCTATATGTGCCTCTGTAACAATAATTAATACAAATTTATAATGTAATTAATCTACTATAAATAAACTATATAAGGGATGATGAAGTGTAATCCACCATTTCATTAATTTATTTTTATGTATAATAATGAATGGATATCATAATTTTACTATAGTATTTTCACAAATCAGTGTCTTAAGAAAGAGAACAACATGGTACAAAAAATCTACAACAATCACTACACACTTCCAAGTGGTAATACCAGTGAAACTAACGAACATGTCCTTATTGGGGTTTATAGGATTATTGTGCTCATTCTATCAAGACTTAAATTTTATTCCATTACATGTTGTTTTATAATTTTTTCGAACCCCATCATGCTATGGTGATCCAGATTTTTGAGATATCATTAATTTTCAGTCTACCATTTACTTAGGTTCAAAATCATAAATATGTTGTTCCTCTATATTGGTAGCACTTGAATGTGAATAAGGTTATTATTCCACTGTATTAGGAGCACTATTAGGTTGAGAATCCTATTATTCTTCGGGATTAAGAGTATCATCACATGTAGAAGTTACTATCTATAGAAGTGGTTGACACATTTAACATAGATTCCATAAATGAAGTATTTAAGTATATTAAAATATGAGGTAACAAAATTTATATTACATAAAAATATAACATGATTATTGAACTATATTTTTTAATGGTTGAAGGGATTTAACCCCTTTATTGATTATGAAAATCCTTTCATTATGGTGTTCTATAATATACAAGATTCCATCTGCATTGGTAATACTACAAAATTATTTGGACGTCCTAATGAAAGTGTAATCATACATTTAATTTTCATTTGACCATTCAGTTGTTTGGGTTGATAAAAGGAAAATTGACCACATTCTCTTCCTTAGTAAAATCCAATTTCACAAATCACAATTCATCTATTTTAACATCATTCATGTTATCAACCCACTTTCATTGAAACATAGGTAGTAGGAATGTTTTAAAATACGACAACAATATTTGTTTTATGATTCCAAAGTAAGAAATATTCATATAAATTTTATTTTTCCTTGGTACCAAATAAATGTATCAATTGGTTCATAAGTGAAAATCCACTATTTTTCATTATACTAACTTTATAGCATTCATTTGTATTGAATATTGAAAAATTAAATACATAACAATTATAAGATAATGTATTCACGCTGGTCCGTCTATCTTTCCATCAATGTTATTCTAAAATAGAATCATGATTTTCATACATCTCTTTAAATATATTTTCACAAAACCATCTTATAGACTACTGATTTAGTGAATTTGATATCCATCTTTCAATGCTTGATTGATTTAAATACATAGTAATTTCTTTTTGAGTTTCAACATATGGGGTATCCTCTAGACTATTCTGGAAAAAATTAATGATGGTATTTATCTCAATATATGATAGTAATTGCGACATATATATTGTAGAAATTCATTAACCCACATGATTCCCAGTGTGACGATATTTTAGTAAACTAATTATTTCTACATTAGACACGTAGTTGGTATGGAATTCATGGACTTCATAAAAAATATATATCTCTATAGTACAACCCAATTGAAAAATTTTATTTTCAAAAAACCCTTTAAAAATATTCATATATCCTTCAATGGATTATATAAATCAATAATATAAAGAAAGACATAGTCAAATCACTCTTACTAATAATACCATAAAGTGAAACTTCATATGAAAGAATTACATTAGGACAAACATTTATAATTTACATAATATGATTGAAATTTTATTTTACAGAGTTAGAAATTTCATCGGGTCTATAAATTTTTTATATATAGATTTGAAAAAGAAACTGAGATTGGTAAATGTATGAATTTCATTCTAGAAAAATTGTAACGTAATGCTACAAACATTAGATCTTTCATCAAACCATGATAGTCATGTGATTTAAAAATAGTTAACATTAAATTAGTTATTGGCACGATACTCTTAATAGATGATTAATACCCCTATAGAACCTTCACATCACATAATAAATTTCATAACTGATATATGTCCTTCTTGGAAAGAGTTTAATCACATAGAGCAAGTAAATTCCATTTTCCACCCTTCATTATCGGTAACTCTTATCATATTCCAATATCAATCTTGTTCATCCTAACCATAATTCTATAAATTGTTTTTCTAAGTGTATTTTGTAACATTCTAGTGACGCTATCATATAAATTTTTCTCCAACATAAAAAACAATAAATGTAATTCATGATATACATACAATTATAGTATGGTAATTAAAAAAACCAATCTCTTTTTTCAATAGAGATTCCTAATTTTCTTCAAACAAGGATAATCAAAAGAACTGTCTATATCTTTTAATTACTTAAACATTGGATCTCCTAGTATTGGAGGAAGTTTTTTATGTTTTTCTGAACTCCCATTAAATGATTTCTTCTACGATAAGTACATATTTCATTGGTGTAGAAATCTACATTGTCCTAGAAACATAGTATTAGATGAATTTTAAAACTAATTGAATGTGTAACTTTTTCTAAAAGGAAAAAATTATTGAGTTCCCTTAATGCTATATCTGAAAAAATACTTAATAATTAAATTCATTCATCATCTCATACAATATGGCTCTCTATGTGAAATATTCATATTTTTAAGAATCATACAATGTAACACTCGAATCCCAAAAATAATTTCAATTTTTTTATCAATGGATCCAAATAAAAATAAATATCATTACCCAGATGTTTTGGTGCAAATATAAGCATAGGTAACATTATATATTTTCATTTTATTCATTACCCTAATGTAATTTTAAAATTTACCAACATAACTCTCCATGTATTGTGAGAGCTACTGTGATAATAAAAATTATTCACCACATATTTAGATAGTGGATGAAGAAGGTTTCATGTCTAATTTTTAAATTATGTATAACCATGATCAATTCCCTTCCACTATAGAGAGTTTTCTGGGTGGCAATGTTTCCCTTCTTCATTTCATTTATATGTATGCCACATTAATTTCCTTATAGTCTCCTCACTTTAATATAGGTACCAAAATCTTGGAATAATGTAAAAATATATTGAAAATTTCATAGGACCTGGATTATTATTCTTCAATCAAGATGAAACACACATTGGTCATTCATTTAAGTATTTTTTGGTCCTTGATAAATAGAATATATTCATTGTGACATGCATGTATTCTTTCAAAGATCGTACCCCTTGAATGTAGAATTCGTTTTGAATCATAGGTTTAGGTTGGATGCTCATTATATTCTGGGATCATATCACTCAAGAGAAAAAGTAGTTCAATAAAACTGGAATCACTACATATATTTCATTATTTTAAATTATACAGGTTTAGTATGGCTAACAATTCTATATATTTAGTACAACCCACATACAACAGAATATTTTCTAAAATAATTAACTAATCAAAAAAATTGGGATAATGACAAGGTTCATATTAAACTATCATTATCATTTCACCAATACAATCATCATCATCATTTACACTTGTAATAGCATCCTTAATACATTATTCCTCATTTTACACACTTGTAACAATATCAGATGATCCAGAAAAATTGTTCAATAATTGTTACATGAAAAATTCAATTTTCCCCATGTTTAGTCTTATATTTATATCTTTGATCAATTCTATGATATATCAAGTGTTCTTCCAACTCCTCTGGAGAAATTAATCTTGAATAAAAACAGTTTAAATATGGGAAAAGGATTTTAGAATGGTTATATTCATGATCCTTTTCAACCTTGATGAACTCTTTCACTCCATATTCATTATTTTTTATCATATGATTGAAATCCAATAAAATTCTATTCATAACCATCCTATATTATTTAATAATAGTAATATTTAAAAAAATAAACCCAACATCAAAAAATGGAAATTCATACAAGGGAACCCAACATTTCAATGTATCAAATAATTTCAGAATTTTTTCAGGGAAACTGGTAAATAAATTTTAAAAAAATAATTACTCCACTGGTGGTAGGTGTTATTTACTAAATTCACCCATAATGATCATCTCCACCTGGTATGGGATGACTACTACTCAGGGAAGTTCAAAAAACACAGGTGTTTGTAAAAAAGATATGGGAGCTAAGTCTCAGGAAACAAAATTTAATAATATCTGTTTGGGATATAAATCTAATTAGGATGAAAATTTTCTCCTAAAATCTTAATGTAACTAGGATGGGGAGTTGGTGAATCACTGGAGAACATTTCTTAGTTTTTTTAATGTTGAAAATTTAGTAGTAATATTATGATCCAAATAAGTGGCTCCTTCATTGGTGTGATCGTGAGAAGGGTTACTTCAATGGTTTTACATGAACCCATGCTAAAACAACCATTTCAGTTTAAACATTCAAATAAATCCTTCAATTACTCTATGAAAAGAGAAAAATATTTTGGTCTAAGGATTAATTTTCAATAGTTATTATCTTCATATGATGCCATGGTTATGGGAGTGGGGTCACGATGGATATCATATGGGTAATATTGAGATAGTGACATTCCCTTTCCATGGTGTTATTATCAATATATGTTATGTTGGAGGTGAGATTCTATGTTTTTAGGAGGGTTTTGAAATTTAATACGATCATATTGATATAGATACAACCCTTTTTCTTTAAAAATTATTGCATTTATAAATAAAGATACCAATCATTCAATTAAATTTATAAATATAGATATCACTCTTCAAATTCATATTATACATTAATTCAAAAATTTCGTTATTCATGTTTCCATCAATACTCGATAACAACTCTAATTTATGTATTTTAGTATTTTTACATATTTATAATCTTATCATTCTTTATACATGTTCTTCATATCTATATTAATTCAATATGCTTTCTAAGTCATAATAAACACTATTTATTATGAATATTTAGACTTTAATGAGTAAATACGTATATTATGTATGTCAAATTTATATATTATTTTAAAATGTTACCTATTAATATGAATTACTAACAAAAAATGTGATTCTTGTAAAAAGACTAGTTTATATCCTCCACTAAACCCATGGATAGACATTAATAGTAAATATTTTCAATAGTTCTCTAAAAATATAACTACTAAATAATCTAATCATTTTTCTGAAAAAAATCAATCAATTTAATCATTGAAATTTATTTTTACCCAATGTAATTAATTCATCTCATTCTAATCATATACTAGAATGAAATTCCCCCTTCTAAGAACTACCATCCTATAGTATGGGGATGTATGTTTGCTTTGTTTTCCTACATTAACTTAATGTTGTGATAATATATCCCTTGACTCAAGAGACTCATTTTTGAAACTAAAAATACTTTAGTTGAGATTGTCCTCTCAGAAACCCAAAGTAATTGATTCAATATAATCTTATTGGAAAACTAAAATCCTTAAATCATGATAATTCTATTGGAAACTAAAAATTAAGGGTTTTTTGTTTTGTTCTTGAGAACCAATAATTCCATGAGATGAGATACTCTCCATTGAAAACCAAAATAATCCATTTGATATTCTACTTATAAAAAACAAAAAATCCTTAGGTTAGGACACTTCTCTTGGTCTCTCAAAATCTGTTAGTTGATATTATCTTCCTAGAAACCAAAATATCTGGATTGGATATACTAATCTTGGAATCCAAAATCCCCTAAGTCGAGATTATTCTCTTAGAAACTCCAAAATCATGATTATGGATACTTATATTCAAAACCTAGAAGCTTTGAGTTGATATTCAATTTTTGAAACCAAGAAAACAAGGTGTAAGGATATTCCTATTATAAATAAAAATTCTTTCATTTAATATGATCCTCTTTAAAAATTATTGAGTTCGGATTCTCATCATTGAAACCCTAAATCCCTAATTTAATATAATCCACTTGGAAACCCAGAATTCATGAGTCTAGATACTCCTCATTGAAATCTAAAATCCTTGATTTAGGATACTCCTCTTATAGACCCAAAATAATTTAGTCAATACACTCAAATTGTAATCCAAAAATACTTGAGTTTATTTTCTCTTATTGGAAACCAAAAAATCCTTTAATTGAGAAACTCTTATAAAGGGACCATGTGGTAATTTCTTTAATTTTAAATTTGAAACACTGTCATGATGATGAAAAATATATCAATATTTGTTAATGTGAAGGAATAATAATTCACACATGATAATGAATCAATGTATCTATAAAAGATGATCGAGTAATTTCCATGACTAATGTCACTAGTTTGTGAGCCTTCTAGATTAATGAAATTAATTGGAGAAGTCATTGATGGAATAAAATATTATCTACATATTTATTGTGATATATTTTTAAAAGTCTATAACATTTGACAATGATTCATGGATAATTAAAATTTATTATATCAAGAGAACAAGATGAATGCTTTTAAAATATACATGCCACTCAAAAGAGTGACTTGTTAAAGCATAAGTGTTGATAAGGCTTCCCATTTTTTGAAGAGGTCACACTTAGTATTTTATCATGTGTGTGAATATTGAGTTACCAAAAATTTGGGCCAAGAATTCGTAAACTATCCACCTAATAATCCCACGGCATGCCCATGAGATGTTCTTCGGTGGCCTAGCTCTCACCAGCCTATACTGGCTAAGGAGGTGCACAAACTAGATGCATGGTAATGTGGAGAAAGTAGGCACCACTTTGGAGGTGACATCATATAGAAGAGATGGAATGGGGTGGTGTCACCTAGAGATTCCAAAAGAAACCCCAACCAACCATATATGGTCGATAGATAATGTGGAATTATATTTTAATCAAGTGAATGGTGAGTTTATTTATGATGTGGGATAAATTAAAAAAACAACTTTATGATACTAATAATATACAGAAAAAAATGTGTGTTGATCAAACATACTACTTATTAAACCTTGTGTGCCTCTACAAAATCATATTTTCAACCTCAAAGGGTCTTGGTTCTACACACTAAATGGTTGGTTAAGTGACCACACAAGTGTGAAACCTATCATATGTATAATGATGAATTAATCCCAAGTAAGGAATTAGAACTAAGGAGATGAAAAATAATGAAGGTCATATTCTAGGAACCAACTGACCATTTGATGTGATTAATTACACACCTACAGAATAATGAATAAGAAATAAATACATAATGACAAAACATATTTTAATATTTTCATCATAAAAAAAATTCTAACTTGACATAGGATGCCATTAACACGAAAGATAGACTGAATTCAGGTTTTGGGAGTGACCATGGGTGTGATGACTAATTGTATGTGGTATAGAGATAAACCATGTTCGGTCAATATAATGTGACGAGGGTCCTTAGAAAATACAATAGGAGGTGTGGTGCATAAAACAAGATCAAACTCCATTCATGGTCAAGGAACATATCCTGATATACTAACCAAATAAATTATCACATACCTAATATTTGGAGTATAATTGGTCGAGAAATTTGAGTGGCAGGAGTGGTAGGCTTCATCGATAGTGGTTGTAGCGGTCTGGTTCTAGGTTAACCTAAAGGCATAGTAAGAAGATGACTATAATAGGGTTATTTTTATATGATCCCATATGACTTCCATCATAATTGTCAAAAAAGCAGTAATAAATTGTTGTTTTATCGACCCTAAAATATAATGGACCGTTAAAAAAATTTATTATCAGCACGTTTTTAGTGTTCATAATGGTTTCCATTTAGCAGTTCTAAAAAAGATATAAAAAATTAGTCTTTATCATCAATTTTTTTAACATTGATAAAAGGTAGATTTATTCGTTTTTTTAGCACTGATAAAGGGTTGATATTATCACCGTTATAATTAATGCTAATAAAGTTATAATTTTAATAATATATTTATTTCTCTTTAACAATAATTATAAATAAATATTTTTAAAAATATTTCTATATATTTCTATTATTTTAAAATATTTATAACAAAATATAAATAATTATATATATATTTATAAAATTATAAGTATAATAAATATATTTATTATTTAAATATATTTATTAGAATTTAATTATTAATTAAATAAATATAAATTTATTTATAATTGTAATTAAAAATAAATATTTTTATAAATATTTTTATATAATTAAATATATATTTATATATTTATATATTTATAGATGTATTTATCAACATATAAAAATATATATTTTTAAAATTATAATAAATAAATTTATTATTTTAATATATTTATTTTAGTTTTATAATTATTTTAATATATATATATATATATTTCAAACAATAATTAAAAAAAATTATTTAAAAATATTTTTACATAATTATAAATTTATTTACATATGTATATTTATATATAAATAATTATATATTTTTATATCAACATATACATATTTAAAATTTTAAATATAATAACTATATTAATTTTTTAAATGTATTTATTATAATTTTATAATTATTTAAATATATATAAAATGATAATAATAAATAAATATACTTATAAATTATTTATATATAATTCTATATATTACTAAACTAGCAATACAATTAATTTATACTCTCAAACACCATACACATAGGCCAAAAAGGTAGGTCATAGCCTCCCCAGGGGAAAACCTGCCCATCAAGCCTTTTTTATTCAATACGTGGCATGTAGGCCCATTAGGAATGAAGCTCATTACATGGCCCAAATTCCATCTAACTGGTTTAAAGGCCTAGTACAGTGTCATGCCTGAATCATACTATCTGCATCATAGTATCTACGTCACCATGACCGTGTCATGCCAACATCACTACCTATTTGCATCATCATCTGCTACAACACCTGTAGAAATTCTCTCACACCCAGATTCGAACATGGGTGTGATTTATGATTAGAGTGAGTCTTTATCACTCAGGTAAGCCCCCAAATACAAAAATTATAAATATACAGTTATAAATATAATAATTTTTTTAATATAATTTTAAAAATTATTTAAATTTGTATTTATTTATTTATATTTATAATTATAAATAAATATATTTGAAATTTATTTATATATAATTATAAATATATATATATTTATATAATTGTAAATATACTAAAAATATGTTATGTATTAATATATATATATTATATTTTTATAAATATAAATATATATATATATATAATTTCATAAATAATTTTTTATAATTATATATATTAAAAATTTTATAATTAAATATTTAGCTTAAAAAATTATATAAAAAATCATTTTAATAGATTAATTAAAAAAATTTCAAACATATTATAATTAATAAAATATAATAAAAAATAATGAATATTCATATAAATTTGATGATGATTGAAAATAATACATTTATAGTAAATAAATATTTGGGGCCTTGAGTTTTATTCCATGGTTCGCACCCATTCTAGTATATATATATATTTATTTATTTATAATTTTAATTATAAGTAAATATATTTATTAATATATTTATATATTTATATAAGTATAATTTTTTTTTAATATATACATATATATAATTAAAAATTATTATAATTTTTTAATTATTTGTAGATTTTTTATAATATAATAAATACTTTTAAAATATATATATATATATATATATATATTATTAAAAAATTTAAACTAATAAATCATATATAAATTAATTATAAACATGAAATTTTAAATTAACTTATGAAAAGTTATATTTTTTTATAAATATAAATATAATAATTATATATATACTAATAATATTTTTTAGTAAATTATTTTATCAACACTAATAATAGTGTTGATAAAAATCCACCATTATCAGTGCTCAAATATACATTGATAAGGGTTACACTTTTATCACTTTTTTTTGCATTGAAAAAGGGTTTATTATTCATTGCTTTGAGCTAGCACTTATAAAGGTAGCCCTTATTCCAATGATTTCAATTTATCGATGATAAAAGGTGGTATTGCTTATCTTTTTATAGGTGGTAGTGTACATCCCACTCCAAATAACATCTGTATCCACTTTCAATGGGCAACACTCTGTCATCAATGCCATATGTATGTTGTTCTTTGTAGTGCTCATTTTGGTTGTCGATCTTGCATACAGTGGTCTATGAAGGAGTTTTTTATATGTCTTTAAATGATTTTTCAAAATAACACTAGGTTTTTTTTACAAAAAACTAATTCCAAAATGTAGCATTAGGGTGCCCTCCTTTGGGTTTCAGTCTGATGGTGGCAAGGCAATGAATTGTTTTCAAAAATTAAAAAAGCCATTAAAAAATTAAAAAAATATATGTTTTTATATTTATATATATATTTTGTTTATTATTATTTTTGTTTAGATACATATATATATATAATAATAATTTTACAATAATACCATTATTAAAAGAAATTTGATTACTTTATAAATAATATTAGTAAGATTTATTTTAAAAATACAATTTCGGGTACTTTTCTAGATATGTTAATAATTATATTATTTATATCATTATTAAGATTTATTGCTTTAATTATTGTAAATAATTAATTATATAATTAATATATATTACTAATGTAATTACTAACATTTAATTATAAAAACATAATTTATAATACCTCATAGTAATGTAATTAATAATAAAATACTTAATATGAATTATTTCCATTAATATTTGAAGTTAAAATGTTATGTTTTTAAGTAATAAATTTTATAACAAGTAATTGCCTTATTATATTTATGATTGTTTTCATTTAAATTATAGTTTATATGATGGATTAGTTTATCTAATATCATTGAGATTGTATTTAAATTTTATAATTTATATCATTTCATATTCACCAACATGAAACATAAAAATGTTTTATGTTAGTGGTTCTTAAGTATATATATAATAATTTAGAAATACTATCGAAATTAAAACTGACATATTAACTAAACTTATAAAAAATAATTGAAAATAAAAATAATTTCATAAAAATAATTAATGAAATTTAATTATAATGGCATGATATATTGTTGATTTAAACCATTGGATTTATATATATAATTTTTTTATATAGTACATTAATTTAAAATTATTTATTGTATGTTTAGTCAATGTTCTAAATTTCATTTCATTTCAATTATACTATTTTTTATGTGTATTTGATTTTTAATGTGTCAATATTAGGTTCTTAATAAATAATGTCTATGTCATGTAAATTATATTTTGTTTATTATATTTATGATATTATTTTTATTTTAAAAAAATTAATTTTTTAAGATATAATATTAATTTTCTTAGACTGTTATTATAGTTTATATTTTATACATTTTTAAAGTTACCAACTAGGAATTTAAATTTTATTCATATGCATGAAGAATCTAACTTTGAAATCTTATAAAATATAAAATTAAGTTAAAATATAAATGAGAATTGAAATAGTGGCTATTGATGTAAAAATGGTTGATTGTAAAAATAATTTCATCATTTTAATAGGTAGAAAATAATATAGAGGATAGAATAGTTTTTTTATTTTAAATCATTTAAGTTAATAGCACAAAAATAAATAAATATTCACAATCACTAAATATGAGGAGGTACATTCCCACTATCTAGTGTGTGAATGGGACACACATATCAAGAGCATCGTCCTCTATGCTTTGGTGTAGTATGATGAGTTGGAGAGGTCTCATCCTTGGGTGTTGAAACAACGCATGTCTAATGCTCTATGTGCGACTCTTCAGGAGGAGTTGTCATATGGAAGTCATAATGGTAATCTAATCCTTCCCTAACTACATAATTGGAAGGACCTTTCATTATTTGATGGTGAATCTATAAGGAATGTGAAGGCCCAATCATGAAAAGTGGAGGCATTTTAAATAACCCATGATACAATATTGGATAAGATATATCTTGGGAAATCAGTGGATATCTTGAAAATAAAAATGGAACCCATTCCTCTAGGTCCACATCCAATGTTGGTTGATGCTGGACTACTAGAGGTGTGATGTCTACCTATGGTATAAGTGAGGCCTCACGTACAAAATGATGTGGTCTATGCCTTCACCATCAGGGATCCTCATCATCGATAACTTCTGGAGGTGGATCCATAGATGTAACCTCATCAACCTTGGTAGAAACAACGTCTACCTAAGGTGGTTGATCAAATATACTATCATGTAGAACATTATATTCTGTGACCATCCTGTTCACTACAAAATGGACTGCTTCTTGGCTAAAAACATTCCCTCTTCTAGATCAGACACGTGGATATTATGCTTTAGTAGAGTATTCTTTAGAGAGATTCAAAAAGAGTTTAAAAAATTAAATTAATGAAAAAAATGTAAATTTATCAACTTACCTGATCCAAGATCCCTCTACTGTATAGAGTATGTAATAATATATACAACAGTCTATACCATGGATCATGCTCAAGCTACTCTGTTAGAGAAAATGTCATAGTACACATACCCTCATTATGATGTGAAGTTTATAGGCCCTAGAGGTCTAGATACTCTACATGTCACCAACACCAGTCAACATCCTTCATCCCTTTCAGCTTCATAGAATGATGACATGTTAAGTGTTTAGGTGGAAAGGGAATATGCTAAAAAAACCGAACAGTTGCATGAATCTATGAGGCTGGTGCTACTCAACAATAAGAAATTTAATTTGAGGAACTACAACCATGGAATCGTGAATTCCATCATTGCACTATGTATCTAATTGGTTTAATAGATACCAATATGAATAAAATTATTCAAAAATAAAATGTGACATTAGTTAACAATATTTTTTACTAAAAATAGAAACACATAATAGTAGTGAATTTTTTATTTAAGGAAATACTATACATACTTACATTGGTCGGTACTAGACCATCCAACATGAGATGATATGCACCGATTTTTTTCCTCCTCATCCTTACCAAGTGGTGTGTTAGAATTAACCTATAATTTAAACCATAGAATGTGATAAATAATATGAAATAAAATTTTATAACTCATAGTAGAATTATAATACAATAAATATGATTGACCACACCACCATCCACACAGAGAATCATGAAACACATTTATATGAATATCATGATCAAATAAATAGGGGAGAGTAGAGGGATGTTCTCCCATGCCCAAAACTAAATAAATATGACACATACCCAAAGATGAGTGCAATATAATCATCATGTCATGCACAATACCATTTAAGTATATTCCAAACACATAGTTCCCAGTTATCACTCAGCATGATAAAAATACTCTAGTTTCCCCAAATACAACCTATGGATATGAATATTAGATTTATTATTTAATATTATCCCTAAACTGAGCCCCAAGATATAATCTTTGGCGCAACACGTGATAGAATACTCATTTGAGTCAGTAGGTAACTGTATAAAGTGTATCTCAAGATATCTCATATATATCGACGTACCATATATAGAATAATCATCTCCCACAATAGGAAAACCTTGAAATAATTGTACAATGTCTATCTAGTCACCCTAGGTGGATCTTATAACAACATCTCCCTAGATAGAAAGGCCAAGGAGAACTGCCATAGCCTCAAGGGTGATGGTCATTTCTCCCTTGGTAAAGTGGAACATGTGTGTCTGAAATATCCATCACTCGGGGATAACTATAAGGATGCGATGATAAATTATTGTAAAATTACACAATAAAATTCCATAGAATCAATCACAATGTTGCTATGGTATCATGTAAACTGAAGGCATCTTGTGATGAAAAAGGTATTTTTTATGCTCCCTAATCTATCAAACCACATGGCCCACAAGCACATCATTTAAAAAATCCTATACTACTTGATGCATAGGGTGTTAGCCTCCATATCTTTATATAAAAATGTAAAATTAAATTATAACGTAATGGTCAACAAAATGTTGTGATAAGTATAATTTAATACATAACGTATCTATTAACATTGTTTTAGGAATTTTGTCTTACAAAATAAAAGGTCGGGTCTTCATGTTTCTTGAAGTATATTTCTATAGTGATTTTAGATATGGTTTTGTCATTTAAAGGTGGTTTTTTTAAATTGGTTGTGTTCAATTTACTAAATATCTTGTGACTTCATGCGTCATTTGGTTAAATGATTCATGTCTAGGAATTATTTTGGAAAACTAGGTATTTTTTTTAAAATAAAACCAATTGGATTTTGTATGTTTTCTTGAATTTGGTTTTTTTTCAATTAGTATAGTTTTGAAAAAAAATCAAAATATTTTATCAGTTTTCATTGATAAAATCCTTAAATTAATTCATGTTTGGATCCTACTGGGATTGGTGACTCAAATTCTCATTTATCCTTTCTGGGAATTTGTAGATTTTATTTTCCAAATACCATTTTCTAAATGTGACGAGATTTATTTCTGCTCTTATTGGTATAAATCCACGTTTTTAAAGAAGAATTAATTTTAAAACATAATTGATCACATATAGGTTATGTCAGTTGAACCCAACTTATGGATTGAGTATTTTCTTGATTTATTTTAGACATACCAATAATTTAGATACCAAATAGTGTGGTATGTAATTTTTGTATGATTTCTCACATGATATTATATTTCATGATTATTTTCTCACATTATTTATTTATGGTGTACACATCGACGAATTTTTTATCCATTACTGAAATCAAACATGTACGTTTCATATTCCATGTAATGTGAATATGAAAGTCTTATTAAGAAAAAATTATTATTTAAAAAATTGTTTTATCATGTGAAAAATATTTTCAATGTGAGGGGAATTATAGAGATCAATGTTTCAATTACTTAAATTATGTATAATTTAGGATTTATTAGCATGTATGTGACTTAGGATAATGGTTTTATAATTAATCAACTATTTTTTTATAGTAAAAGTATTCATAGATGTCAAAAAATTCTACAACATATAGGATTTTATATTAAATTATTGTAATTTAAAATATGAGAAGTTTACATTGGAGGAAATACATCATTTTGGAAGAGAGTATGTGATCAATCCAGAAATGTTAGGGAATATTTTTCTGTTATAACATTTTCTATGTATTATGATTCACTTCAATTGTTTCTCTTGTTCTTAAGGATTGTCCATAACATCCTCTATCCAATTATACTTCGGTATCCCTAAATTTCACAACCAGTTGATTTTAGTTATTAATACTTGTTAGTATTTTGGAATTGAGAAATGTAAAAACCCCCTAATAGGTGTATATGGTGCCGCTTAGCAGCTAACAATGGTTTCTATATAGTAAAATGGATAAAAATATACTTCCCATGTTATCATCATAGAGGTACTTGCTGCGATGATGCGTGAACATAGAAACCATAATTCATAGAAGATTCCACACTAACATTTTCTCACTTCAAGTAATACCATCAATAATTGATCAATTATATTTTTTATGTGTTACGAACACTCTTTCACATAAAATTGAGAGTCTTATTGGCAGAAAAGGATAATATAATAAACATAATCTTCTTCATTGTTCATTTCAATATCTCACTAAAATTGTCTTCCGTACTGTAACCCCTATTGAATCCCATCCATGATCTATTTTTATCCTTCAATGAATTAATTGAAATGATGATAAAATTTATGCTAAACTTGGACATTTATTAGTCACCTGAGAATCCCCTTGATGATCCCATTGACGCACTCCATAAGGTTTATAGTCATGTGTCAATACCTCATCCCCTTTCAATTTCTAATATCCATTTTTATTTTGGAATCCAAATCATATAACCATATAATATTTTATTAGACTTTTATATTTATTCAAATCATTTTTCAAGCCTTCATTGATCTAATTAATATTCTACATTGAAGTGGTCATATTTCACATAAATTAATTTTATAGTTTCATTGAAATAATAAACAAATAAGAAATATATTTTATACCAAGCCTCATGATTTCCTACATTATATGTTTTTCATGGAATGTTTTTAACTCATTTCTAGTAATGTGACTGATTTAGGATTGATTATGTGAAAAAAGGGTTTCCATGTGTCATTTCCCACATCGTTTTTCTTATTTATTTCTTAATGATGATATGATATAAAATAGATAGCCCGAATGTGGGTGAAATAATTACTAATTCATGCTAAAAACCAACTCCAGGATTCATAATTTTCATTCTCTATAATGGAAAATGTAGTAGGTAGAGGTGAATAGTTTTTATTTGGGGTTTCCACAATTAAAATATAATAACGAATTTTCCATAAAGAAATGATTCATCAATATTTTGAAATGGTTTATAGAAATGGAATAAAAAAATATATGGAATGAATACGATGAAAAACTAATTTTTTGAAATGATATGGATAAAGTCGAATATATTAAGACAAAGGTTAAGTCATGTAAATATGGAATACAACATTTTCATTGTTTCATAGTATATATTGAAATTGTGGAAAGAACAGATACGAGTCATCTGAATCACCATAGACCTTAAAAATTGACATATGTTTCTCTATTCATGCCTTATTATAAGAAATAAAAAAATTAAAGGTTATTTTATCATTTACTTCACAATGTCAATAGTAACATCTTGGATGGTCCTAATCATCACAACAATAATAGATGACACAAAATAAGCATCTTATAATGTATTATATTGTGTCATTTTTTGGATGAATTCAATTATGGGCATCCTTAATCAGAGAAATTCTCCAGAAATCAAATTTAATATTAGGAATCGTCCTCCAGATGAATCAAAAATCATTCCAAAATTTATCACAAACTAGGATGTATTTTGTATTTCATTATTCTTGAACTAGATATCAATAATTTCTCTAAATTTGAAATATTTTTAGTATGTTTGTCATTACATATTACCTAGAAAATCCCTTTAGTCAAATAGTATTCTTTCCAGATAACTAAACCTATCCACTAGAACTACATATATCTCAGTTTTAGGAGTGATAACATTCCATTCAAGTTTTGGAAAGTAATCCTTTTATTATGACTAATAGGAGAATATTTTTGAATGAATGATTGTTCGTTAAGGCTATTCTATGACATCTTCATTTCAAAAAAGCATCAACCGTAAATTCTACAACTTCCTCATCATTATCATTATCTTCACATTCTTTTCCATGTTTAGAAAATTCCTCATCATCCAATAGATTTAGTTGTATATCCAAGAGATTAGTTAGGCCTTCGTACTCTGCATTAGAAGGAATATACACATTTTCATGGGATGGACCTTCTTAAACCACACTTATATGTCTACAATTTTGTACAATTGGAAATTGATGTTATACAATGGAAACCTCAACATATAACTCCATCCTAGAACCATACGACCATTAGGATCTTAATGTTATTTCTTGGACCTAGTGGACATTAGCATCCAATGGACAAGCTAGATTCCATATTATAGCCAGGAATTGAAAATCCCCATATCTAAAATACCAGATCGCTTTGTCAGGTTATATATTTAATCAACACTAATTTTTAACCTGAATTCCTATTTGGGTTACATAGTAATATGTCCAAACCATTATTGTTGGTAGTGTACTATAAACTATACTTTCTCAGTTTGAATAACCTCCATGTAGTAGTAGTAAGATGCATTCAAGATTCTCTACATGAAAAAAGTTTTTTTAATCAAGATCTTGATAGTGTAAATAATAATGACAATGAGGAATAATACTGTAGCACTTACTATACAAACTCTAATATATTGAAATTTTTTAACATATTATTATATTTTAAAATATCACACTAATTTATTTCAGACCAATTTTTAATATTCCTATAGTTATGTTTATCAGTTTAAAAAAAATATGAATTATCTAAAGAATATCCCCAGGGAGTGTCAAATATCATTTGTAGAAGGGAATGTTTTCATGCACTAGTTCCTGATCATGTCTAGATTAATATATTTTATTCGAGGGGTTTACCCCTTGGTATATCTGTTAAAGAGACTCATCCACTTGTAGTATCTAGAAATAGATTTCATTTCCTAGATAACCACTTAATATTTATTATACCAAAATATAAAAAGTCTACATATATCCTATAAGTTGAAACTAATGTTTCACAGTAAAATATTAATCTTCATAAAGGTATGTTTAGTTGATTATAAGGAAAATATGAACCATATAAGGCATATCTTCCAAGAGTGTTAATCTAAGTGCATACCATGGCCCATTTTCTTGCACCTATTCATGGTCGAGTCTATCTTAATGTTGTTTTTCATGGTTTTTCCCATAGGTACATATATTAAAGAGCCAAATCCACTTGTAGTATCCAAATATGTATCTCATTTCTTAGATAACCACATAATATTTTATATAATGAAAATTTGAAACATCTTCTTATATCCTAATATTTTTACATTATTTTTTGTAGTATAATTATTAGTAATCCTTAAGAAATTTTCTGTGGTTTATAAATATAATGTGAATCTTCTTAAACACATCCCTCCTGAGTGTCAAACTGGGGTTGAAATAAGGTATAAATCATCTAAATCGCCAGTGTAACAAATCATAATTGTATTTAATACTCATTGTCATCTAGTTATCCAAATTGGATTTTTATGTTAATTTTATGTTAATCCAAATTAAATAAATAGATAATAATTATTTAATAATATTTTAATACATTATTAATCATTACTATATTAGTAGTTAAACCTTTATTAATTATTTGTTCATGAGTAGTTAGTTTACTGATAATTAATAGTTAATCATTTCTTCATCATTAATTAATCATATATTAATCATTCCTCAATAATTGATTGATCATTCTCAAATCATCCATTAATCATTTTTCTACCATTTTTTAGTCATTCAATAATCCTTAGTTAATCCTCAACTAATCATTAGCAATAAATTATTTATTTCTATATTAATTATTCCTTAATCATTCATTATTCACTTGGTAATCATTACGTAATTAGTAAATATTAATTAGTTACATTATAACTTTGTATTAGTTAATTAATAGTTAATCATTAGGTGATTATTAGGTAATTGTTCTTTAATCATTAATTAATGATGTGTTTTATCATTATGTAATCATATGCTAATAATTAGTTATGCATTATTTTATAATATATTAATTTTTACATAATCATTAATTAATCATTACCTATTCATTCCATAATAAATAGATATTGAATAGTTACTTTGTAGATAATTATTTTTTAATTAAAAGTTAATCACTAATTAATCATTATTTAATCATTATTTTCTCATTAGTTAATCATTTATTATCCATTAGTTAATTATTATATAATCATTAGTTAACCATTAGTTAATCGTATATTCATTATTCCTTAATCATTCATTAATTACCAGTTAATCCTTAATTAATTAATAGATGTCGAGTAGTAACTTTATAGGTAACTATTAGTTAATTAATATGTAGTTATTGAGTAATTGTTAGGTAATAATTTTTAATCATTAGTTGACCACATATTATTCATTAGTTTTTTATTAGGTAATCATTTGTTAATCTTATATAAATTATTCCTTAATCATTCATTAATAACTAATTAATCATTACTTGATTAATATATATCAAATTGTTATATTATTGATTATTATTAGTCAATTAATACATAATCATTAAGTAATTATTAGTTTATATTTTTTACTCATTATTCAATCATATGTTATTCATTAGATACGTTGTAGGTAATCGTTAGTTAAGCATTGGTTAATCCAATATTTATTATGCCATAATCACCCATTAATCATTAGTTAATCATATTTTATTAATTATTTAAATAATGTTTAATCATTAGTTAATAATTAGTTAAAAATAAATTAATTTGTCTGTAATCGTTCATTATTCACTAGTTAATCAATATTTAATTAATAGATATCATGTAGTTACTTTATAGTTAATTATTAGTTAATAGTTAATTAATTACTAGATAATCTTTATTTAATCCTTAGGTATTCATATGTAATTCATTAATTAATTAATTTTTATTCATCTATTAATTATTATCTAATTGTTATATAATAATTCTTTAATCTTGTGTTATTAAATAGTCATTCAATACTGAATCATTTCCATAGAATTATTTATTCATTAGGTATATAATAGTTAGTTATCATTAAACCATTTGTTCACAAATATCTATTCATCATCTAGTTAATATTAATTCCCAATCATCTCTGTAATATTTAAAAACTACTATGTTATTGTAAATAATAATATTATGATAATAATAAATCCCTTACTAATACTAATTTTACATTCATTAATCAAAAGTCATATATAAATAATTATATTTTATTTAATAATAAAAACTATTATTTCTAAAATATATCCAACTAACTAAACTAATAATTAAATAACATATCTAAAAATAAATAAAAGTGAAATAAATAAATAAATAAATAAATTTAATATAAATAATAAAAAATACGACTAAATGTTGTTTTTTAAAATTCAGCAATCCTTTTAGGGTGCTGAAATTGCAGCACACAAAGGAAAAATCACTTGACATAGTGTAGATGGAGTGGAATCGAAGTGATATGTTGTGAAATGAGTTAGGAAAAGGAGGAGGGTTGGGTGACTATTAATAGAGGGTAGGGTTAAAGGAAGCATTGGTGATATCGCCTTTCACCGTAATTTATGTGAAAGGTAGCATATCAGATATTTCCTTAAACCATAATTTAGAAAAAAGGAGGCATCTATAATGCACCCTTTTCCATATCATTGATCCAGGTAGATGATTTAAAATGGTAGCATCATCCTTTCCCCCTTTCCACATAACTAAACGACATCGTCTTAGATTCCACCTTTCAAAATTAGTTTTAATATTCATTAATCATACTATTATTTTAATAATTATTATTTTATAAAACACATAAAAACACTTTAATAAGGCTATTGGATACATTCAATGCATGATATTTCCTATTTCATTTGGATTTGGCAGTGGTTCAAATATCTATTATAAAATAGAAAGGTGAATAGGGAATAAAGGTGAAATTTGGAAGTTAATGTGTGAATTTAATTCACATTCCGAAAGAGTTAAATCCACCCATTTGTTGGTGTAAATTTATGGGTGGAAATTTCCATTAATGATTTGAATAAGATTTTGGGAATTCCAAACACCAAATTCAGACAGTCCAATAACATCGATATTAGGAGAATTTAACTACAGAAATTTGGATAAAAGAAATTTATAATGGCTAATATCATAATTCATTTATTTATAGATAAATATCAATATTATTCATGTTTATTTAATATCACTAATACAATCAAATGATTTTTTGATTCGTTTGAAAGAATGCAACTATTCTGGAGACAACTGATCAAATTTTGAAATTTGGAAATTCAAACATTACACCCAATATCATAATTAGTAATTTTATAAAAAAAGGTAGATATTATTTTGTTGTTTTGTTATATATATATATATATATTATTTTACTCAAAATATATATTTAAAAATACTTAAAAATAATTATATATATATATATAATATATCAAAACCACAACCCAATGCCCTATTAATGAATGGAGGATAATTATGAACATTATACCAATTTCTAATGGGAGAACCCAAATGTTTTTCCACCTCATAAATCCAATCCTACAAATAAGTGGGTCCCATTAATTTTTTTTATTTAATTATATTATGAATAAAATTTTATCAATCACCCACTTTTATTCATAAATATTTAATCTCCAGATCATAGGTGAATAATTATACATAATAAAGGCCTCTTTCAATTGAAACTTTTACTTAGTATCAGTATCTCAATATTTTATCAAATTTACTAGTCTTTTAAACCTAAAACAAGTTCATATTTATGATAAATTTGAGTTATCATACATAAAAAGTAGATTTAATCAAAAATATATTTTTGTAGAAATTGTTTGGCCATGTTCCTGTTTTCTTTTCATGAACTCGTTAAAATGTAGACCCATTATATCCTATAATAATTGAAACCACTTTTTTCACATGGGAAAATATTACAATGTTCTTTCCTTAAGAGAACACATAAAAAATTAAGTAGTAATAGTTTGTTAAGTGTTTATAACTCAAAATCTAGTTATAATAGACAATGTTGACAATAAGTAGTGGTGGTTTTAATTTTAAATATTAACAACCACCTTTATAAGTTATTTTTACTGATTAATCACAATAATTTGAATATACCTAAATAATGTGTTGGGATTCCATTACAAAAATGATTATTTATGGGTTTTAACCGCATCCCTTTATTAGTTTTAAAAATAATATCTGTCATTAGTGATTTTTTAAACTAATCTAATGGGTTCATTCCTGATCTCACAAAGACAATTATTATGGAACCATCAGGTAACAACTATCTCACCGAATCATGTATAAAACTAATATGCCTGTAATTTAAATTATTCATGAAACAATATAATTTTGATAAATTTTCTTCATTATAAAAATTCATAGAGATAAGAAGAATAAGATGAGGACATAAAATAATATCCAATAATGGATTCTTAATCTATTTTGCTTCCTTTACACCTATGATTAAGGCAATAAACTTGAGCTCCATGTTTGAATGTGAAATACATGTTTATTTCTTACTCACTAAAGAAACAACATAACCTAAAAGAGTTAGTAACCATCCATATATAGATTTATTATCACTAATTCTGGTAATCTACCATTCATCAGTGTATCATTATTATATATCTATATAATCATTTTAGTATAAACTTAAATAGTTGGTGTTTCTCAAGTATCCAAATATTCTCATTCTACACCTTCAATGATAAACACTAGGATTACTAGTATACCTACTCATTTTATATATGTAAAATCCAATATTAGTTCTAGTACTATGAGTTTCATTTAGTAAAGAACCAATTTCCCAAGCATACTCATGTTGTACTATAGATTCCACCATATTCACAAATAGTATAATAGTAGAATAAAATAGAGTTTTAGCATCGTTATAAGAAAGATGATCAAATTTATTTAAAAGCGATCTATGAAATGAGAATGTCCTAAATAATAACCCCTGCAATGTTTTATATATTTAATATATAGAATTCTATTATCTATTCCATGTTCATTCATTTAAAACAAAGAGGATAAATAATTATTTGGATCACTTAGAGCAATCATATTGGTTCAAAAAATTAGCATATATTCAACATTTAAACACACAGGAACTACATATTCTTTTTTAAATAGTAAATAAACACATTTATCTAAATTGGTATGAGTAAATACATTAGATAAAATAATTGAATCAAATTTCTCATATCATTGATTTAGATATTGTTTAAGGCCTTAAGAATATTTAACAAGTTTACATATTTTTTCATTTGCTTGTAAAATAAACCATTTTGGATGATCCATGTTAATATCTTCCTTTAATTCTCCATTTAAAATGGATGTATTATGATACATTTTAGGTATATTCAAATAATTAATTTATCCTATTGAAAATAAAATCCTTATCAGTGTTATATAAGAAACACGAGCATATGTTTACAAATATTCAATATGTTTTTTTGTCTAAAACATTTTCAATCCAATATAGCATTAAAAGATTTAATGTTACTATGGGAATCGTACTACTTTCTGAAAATGAAATTAAAATCCTTAGGTTTTGAGACTCTTGGTTAATCCATAAAGACCCAAGTATTATTCCCCATAACTGAATCCATTTCATCATTAATTGATTATTTCCAAAAAGTTATTTCTATAGAAGTTGTAGCTTCATTATATGTCTCTTTATCATCATCTATAGTTAAAAACATTGGATATTTATTCAGAATATTATTATATTGGTCTCCCATAATAATGAAAAATATGGAATCTGGAGAAATAAAATTAGGATATATATCGTTCTCCTTCCTTAGTGTTGTACTATATATAGGTCAAACACAATATTCATTATTATTTTACACAATTTAATTTCAAATATATGGAGTAAAAGAGATAAGGGAATGAGGAATAACCTCCTCTGACTCATCTTTATACAATTTATTTTCAATAAATTTGACATATGTTCATTCAAAAATGAAATTTTCCCCATATCCTTAACTTAATATGATTCTCTATTTTTTATATGAAAAAAACCTTTAATCTATATTGGACCAATTTTTTTTTAATTTTCGGATCTGAAACTCTATAATAAGTTAAACAACCTGACATTTTAAAATATGAAAGTTTAGGTGTTCTATCATTCCAAATTTTATAAGGGGATAACATAGTTTTCCTAGAATAAATCATATTATAATTATGACAAAAATACAATAAATAATATCCCAATATATTTAATGATAACAATGATTTATTAATCTTGAAATTTAATATTTCTACAAAATATGATTTTTATGTTAAACTAATCAATTTTTATAATGTGTGTAAGGAGTAGTACTTTGATAAATTGTATAATTTATTTCATAAAATCGTTAAATTCTATCCTAATGTATTTACAACATCTATATAATTATAATACTTTAATCCCTTTTTTTAATTTGTTTTCAACATTATCTTTGTACATCTTAATCATATTAATGGTTTCATGTTTTGTTATATATATATATATATATACACTATATTCATCTTCAATAGTAATAAAATATTTCTTCCTCTAGGAGTTAACAAACCAATTAATTAAAAAATATAACAATATAATAATTCTAATATATTATAATTTCTATCAAAACATTGAAATGGGTTTCTATATCTTTTTTATTCTATACATGGTTCACAATTATTAAATTCATTTCCCAAGTTAATTATGTTTAACTTATTAATTAATTTTAATGATTTATAATTAACATCACCCAAATTATCATGTCATAAATTTAAGGATTCAATCAATTAATAAGAGTATTCAATCATATTATTAATAGGCAGTTGATAGATTCCATCATTTGAGTTCCATTCCTCATAAAAATGCATCCCTTTCATAAGATAATCATTTCATATTTTAATTATACTTAAAATGCCTTATTTAATTGAAAATAAAAAATGGAGTAAATTATTTTTAATAATAACCTCATTAGGCACATTTAGAAGAGTTAAATTCATCCTAAAATTAATGTTTAGTTCTATGATTCCTTTTCTAGTTACATTGACGAATGCATTATTTCCAAAATGTACTTCCTTTTGGATAGTACTACCATCAAATGTTTGGAACATAGAATGATCCTTGTACACATCAACCATTAATAAAATCACCCACCATCCCATATTTGGTGATTTCATATTAACATTAGATATCATCAGTAGTAGATTATATTCAGTAAATATTTTTTTATGGGGTTGTCAGCATTATTTTGATAGTAGAATTAACCTAGAAGAAATATTTATTTTTCCACACAAAAAACAATTCTCCTTTCTTGTTGGAATTATTTCCTTCATTTTTAATTGTCGAATTTTATTATTAACATGTAATGAAGAGTTCAGTTGGTCCTTTACCTCACTGATATTAACCTCGGTATCAAGTTGTGAAGCCCTAAATGTGTATCTAAACATGGATTCTTTTCAATGTAAATAATCTTTTGTAATTGTTTAAATAAAATTTCCTCACTATTTTTAAAGATTTATTTACCAAATTCATTCCCCTATGTGTAAATTTAAATGTAATTACACCAATAACAATTTTTTTGGTATATTAATCTTAGGGGAATATGTTTATTTTTAAATAACATGGAGCTCATGAACATACTCAAACACAACATTGTTATCAACCATCATAATTTCATAATACCCCCCAATAAGATATTTATTATAAACTTCTTCATTGGATTTTTGATTGATGTTAAGTGCATCCCATATCTCTTGAGTGGACTTCATTTGGAGAAAAGGTTCATAAATAAAATTTGATAATGTGTTAGAATACATTATTGACACAAAATGTCGCCATATTTACATGCCTTACTCATTTCTGAAATGTTATCAACTTGATTCATGTTAATGGGTGTGATGCGGAGATTTGGAATAGGCTCATAGAGAATGTGAAGAAGGTTTGGTTCCTTATTGTAAAAAATATTAAACATTGTAAAAAGAAACATTATCATTTAATTCCACTAGGAGAAGTTGTTGCCATCAAAGTCATTAAGATTTCCCATTTATAGGTTCATCACATTAATGGATTCAGAATCCATAAATATTATCCACAGTAGGTTAAAGATGATGAGGGGTGAAGTGAATTAGGTTATGGTATATTAAAACAACTTCCCATTTGAATCATTTTTTGTTGTAAAAAAATACCCTTCTCTCCATTTTATATGGATATTTATGGGATGAAATTAAATAATATCGAAGACATATAAATTTAACATGGTTCACCCACACTAGGATAAATCTAATGTGTAAAAAAATGAAATGTTTCAATGTATCAAATAAACCAAAGTGCACTACTATAACATATTCTGGAACATACTTGTTATCCATCATAGTTAACAACCCTTCGTATTTTGAAAGCTACATGCTCTCCCAACTGAATTGTTCTCACTTCTCCTTCAAAAGGTTATTCATTTGATCACTTGAATCAGTATTGTCTACACATCATTTTGTTTATCATGAATATTTAATTTCCCCCACTTGATGAATACCTTTTTACTATATAAATTCTTACGAAATTCTTATAATACTGAAAAACAATTATTTCATGTAACCTTTTCATGAATTTTTTTCAACTATACCAAACTTTTCACAACATTTACAATTTTTCGTGAAGCGTTATATTTTCAAAAACTATTGAGTTCATTACAAAACTCAAAAATTTCACAAAAAATTTAGACTACGACGGAACTGACTTGGTCCTATAGACAGATAATTTTTTCTATGAAGAAATATCTTCAGAATCATTACTTTTTGTGAAAAATATATTTTCACAACTCTTAAACAATTTAGAGACCTGATATTCTCTGAAGGTTTTTCTCATCAAATGGAATGGGTAACCACATATTTATAGATGTGTCCAACACTTCATGAAACTAAATTTCTCACCTTGGACTATGAACACAACTTTCATTGGGCAATAAAATTAAATGATCGGACAACACCTTTAGTTGGAAACTCCACACCTTTATGAAACTATATCTCTATTTCATGGGCACATGTAACAATTCCTTATTCATGAAACTCTTACTTTTTTATGTTTCAAAATATGTGTAAAACACATACCTATTCCAATTTTTTATGGTGTACACAAATCATCAATTATGTGAAAATATGTGGAACACCTAAATCCAAACATGGTAATTTTACTTTTAAGAAAAATCCATCATTTTCCCAAAACACCTTTTTTCTTCCTCAAAATTTTAGAATTTTTTTTTGATTAACACTCTGAAATGATGCCTCCTTTTACAAGAATCATTCTTTACCACTTACATTAGTTTCATGCCTCTATATGGAAGCTTTTTTAAGCATTGAAACATACAAAGTCATACAAATAGTCTTTGAACTCTACAATAGACTGTGTTAATTTAATTTTTGAAAAAACAAAATCAACTAAAAAACACTAAAAAGTTACATTGAGGTATTTTGACCAATAATCTCTCCCTTTGGGATTGTTGTTGGCTCCTCATATTTTGATACAAATTTATGTATTCTTCCCTATTATACAAAATTATTATTCATGATACTTAAGATAGTGATCTTACATTTACTCAAGACGTGTCTAAAACCCACATAATCCATGATCAGCATGAGAAACAAGTGTAGCATTAAATGGTAATAAATGAATCACTTCATTCTCATTCCCAATTTTTGAAACATTGTTGATACCAATTGGAAAATTGCACATGACAGTCAATAATATAAAATTCTTCATCCATATATTGTAAAATTATAACATTAGGAACATGTATTGTGATCTATCTTTATTAAAATAACAACATACACATCATCATATTAAAACTACCCCTACTTCATAGCTCCCCCTTTCAACCTCTCCCTATTTCATGATTGAGATATTTTGTCCGACTTTTTCAAAAAACCTAAAGGTCACCCATTCATGGTTTGAAACATTGTAATCAACAATTACCAGTACATTGGTAAAAATACAACATTATACAGGATGAGGGGTCCCATATCTACACATTTTCATGTGTGGGGAGTCGACTGAACTCTAAGATACTGTCAATATCATTCAAATGATTCTATGGGTAAGGAATTGATTAGAATATCTATAAATTTTAGTTCTTTAGGAACAATCTCCATCTTCACTAGCCCATTATCCATATTCTCCTTTAGAAAACGATACACGATTTCAATAAGATTTTCCGTGAATAATGAATTGAATTTTTATATGATATATATAACATGAATAATAAAAATAGATTACAATAAAATACTAAACATCAACTCCCATATCTTCAAGATACTACTTCATCCATAAAAACTGTATAAACTGGTGAGTCACTGCAATAAGTTCAGCTTCTCTGGTGCTCACTGAAATTAAATATTAATATAATATAATACAATAAATAAAAAAACACTCTATGATAAAATTCACCAACTGAAGTTTATTTTCTATTATCCACTGAACTGGCACAGTCTTCATTTTTATAGCCTAATTAATATTTCTGAGATTTTTCATTGTACGAAAACCCAAAATCCACAATTCCCTTGATAAACCAATGTATTCATTTTTACTACAAGTAAGTATATTTACCAGGGTTTTCATTTTTATGACCCTTATAGGAATGTGGATAAAAACAATTTCAGGTCATGTTATTGTTATGTATAATATACTACCAATGATCTGTCTATATTCATTTATGTTAACACCTTTACCTCCATAATATCATAATTGTTTTATTTGTGTAGCCATCATAGTTTTTATTTCCCTATAGTTATCAATAATAAATTTTCTCTGAACCTCCTAGGTATATTTTTATTGATAAATAAATTTGTAATATATTCCTTTCATCGCATATAAAGAAATTAAAAATGTCATTTTTCCAATCAATGGAATTTTTAAATCCCATTACATGAATTATATGGCTAGTTTTCACTACGATTCATCTAATATATTAAATATTATGTATTTGAATTAAAATACCCCAAAATTCATTGATTATTATCATTATTGACATAAATATTGTAATAAACACCACCATGTAGAATATTAAGCTTCTTAAAATACTAATCAAGTATTGAATACCATGCTCATGATGCCTTCTTTAATCCATATAATACCATCTTCATTCAAAAAAATATTTTATCATCTTCATGGACAAGAAAACCATCTACTTTTTATATATACCATTCTTCTACAAAAAACCAATTCAGAAATGATATTATAACATCTATCTAGATAAAATTGAAATTTATTTTCTCTATTATAGACAAAAATATGTGAATAGTATTGAGCCTTACAATAAGTAAAAATGTATCATCTACATCGATCAACTTGATCTAAGAGCATCTCTTGCACACTATTCATTTTTCATTTAGAATTACTAATCCATCTTTATTATGTTTTTTCTAGAAGACCCTTTTTATTCTGATGGAATTCTTATATTTCGATCTCAAAATATTTTATCAAGTATAAAAATTCTCTTTTTTTCAAGATCTTAATTCATAACATAATCCCAATTCTCATCTTTAGCTACTTATTAGAATAATTTATACTCTAACTGAGATAGGAAGGATGCCTCTTTTAAATACTTCATTCTCTGTGTTTGAACTCCCACTGCATTATCACCAATAATTTTTTTCTTGGAAATTTCAAATCGAATGATTAGCTTTAGTGTGGATTCAAATTTTACTTCTTCTATCTCATCATCAATATCTTCTCTTGAATATTAATTTTCCACTTCTACTCACCATGAGTTTTTTACCTCCTCATTATAGTCACTAGGGAACTATTAATTGTGTTTATTTGAAGATTCTCTTCACTCTCTACTATAGTTACATCATTTTTTTAAATCACATTTCCCAACATCTTTTGGAATATTCTAAATTCATTTTTTATAGAGAAGCTAAGCAATATACATTCATCTCAATGAAAAAAGAAATTCATTTTTTCTCCTTATTTAGAATAAGATACATACTTTACAAAGAATAAATATATATTTAAATATTAGATAAATTCCATACCACAACTTGTATTGAGTTTTTTCTTATTTTAGACACAATAGAGATCTATTGGATATATAAACCGACGTCAATACTTCTTCCTTCTTGAATTTATCTCGTTTATAAATTTTAATTTTCATCATTCTAGTCATTTTGTTTACGATCCATTTTTTCCTCTATACCACTCTTTTTCTAGGAGTTATTACTACCAAAACATTGTTCCTTATCCTATGTTTCCCAAGATAATCCTCTACATGGATATTTGTGAACTCTGTACCAATATAAGTTTGAAACATTAGAATATTCTATTTAATAACGATTTGAACTTCCCTCTTTTATCATGTAATAAAATATACATGTTGGGATTATGGGAAATGAAAAATATTCATTAAATCCTATTGTAATCATAAATCAAATGAAAATAATACCTCTTCCCATAAATGGATCTTTATGAAATAGGTTCACACACATCTTTATGAAACAGTTCAAGAAACCTATTTTAATTGTTTTCTTTTTAATTTTATATCATTTTGATAATATTCCCAAGTTTACAGGAATCATACAATTATATATGGTCATGTGATATCTTGGGGACTTCTAAGGCAACAACACCTTTAAAAATATTATCCTAGGATTATTAGCATAGATGGCCAAGCCATGTATGCCAAAACATTTTTTCTTTATCTCTTGATAGAAATCACATATCCTCTTCTCCACTCATAAGGTATAGATTCTCATTCATGTGATTTTCTTGTAAAACAATTGTACCATCTTTTACCTTGACTATACATAACTTCTGGGTTTGTCTTATTGGATGAACTATTTGACACAATTGACGATCATTTAGAATGTTATGACTATGAACATAGAAAACAAATATATTGTCATGTCTCATATCATTTACCCCAAATTTGGATTATCTTGATCCAATAATATCTTGGGTATTGTCGTTTCTAAATTTTAAAAAAATTCATTGTCATAATTGATGCCAATTACAAGATCCTTATTACCCATCATATAGCATGTGAATAAAATGTTAAGGATTCATACAACAACATGATCTTATGGTTTAAGGTAAATCATTACAACCATTTACTACTCTACTATTTTCTTTTTTATTCATTTAATTTACATCATAACTGTTGTGGACGGATATTATTGATCTATCATAGAGTATGTAAAACCAACATCATCTTATAGAGCTACAAATAAATTTTCTGTTTTTAGATCATTCGATGATTCTTTTAAATTCTATTTATTAACACTTTGGGTATTCTTCAACACGTTATTATGCATTATTTAACATAAATATCTATCCATGTGTATGATTCATTGACACTAGAAAAGTTTCTATCAAATCATTCAAGGAATATTAAAATCTATGTGGATTATTTTCATTATCTTTTTCCCATTAATAACTTTTTTCTATGGAACATTTAATTTTTAAATTTAAATTTTTTCCATAGAAATAACACATCATATGTGGTGGATTTTATTTATTCATTATTATAGAACCTATTGTTTTATGATTTCTCTAAACCTTATGATTTTGGTTTATACTGAAATCAATTGTTATCCTCAGAGTGGGTACTTGTAGTCTAAAATCACTCATAACAGATTTTTATTTTCAATCAAGACCATACTATCCTTTCCATTTGAGTATGGATATTTATTTAGTTTTTTTGGACCAAAATTCTCTAATTCCATGTATTTTATCACATGAGTAATATTCTTTACTGATGTCATACCTGGAGTCACGATTCTATCCTGATCTTATAAGTTTCTTCGTATGGTAAAAAATTAAACTTCTTTTTCATTGATAAATTTGATTATATATTTTTTACGTTATTCAAACCATCAATAAACAATTTCTATTCTTCAACTTTTAAATTACAATCAATGAACATTTTTATGTTATATATTATTCAATAATTAATCTTTTTAATTTTATCCTTAAGTTCAATATTCACTTTTTTAGGATTTTGATTATAGAGTTTGGAATCATGAACCAATATATTGGATTTATTCATTTTGTATGTCTAAATATCTATCTCCACAAGGAATTCTTCTAATTAATCTTGGAGTTCAACCCTTCCTTCGATTTCCCCTTCATAATTTTCACTTTCATCCTTTATCTAAGAGTTACCTACAATGGGCACTGTATAATTTTCTCCACAATCCATGGAGTCCTCCATTTCTTCTAACTCGTACTATTTAGAACTATCACTCTCTTTTGAAAGTAGATTATTATTCTTGAAGAAATTACACTTCCCGTTTCTTTTACCTTTCATGCGAGCTGAAATACTTTTTCCTGTGAATTTTAGCTTTGTTATCTTCATCATATTGGAATTTCATGGGAGACATTACTATAATATTTACTTCATTTCAATAATTAAATCATGCTAGAGGATGTTTCCCCTTGAACATTACTTTTACTTTTCATGTGTTAAAGGATATTAATGTCTTGACTTCATCTATCTATTCTTTTTCCAAGACATCTTCAATAGTGATCTTATTCATGGCCTTTAATTCCATGTATTTGGAATTCTTTTTTCCATAGAATCATTACAATAATTCATCATATCATATATAATAATTTTAATATGCAAACTATGAAATATTAGAACCATTGGATCATTATATTCTCATATAAAGACATACAGATTTAACTAAAGAGGAAGTATTATAAAAAAGTTCTCAATGATTTTAAATATTATAGAATTTATCTATAACCATGATTTTATTCCAAAAAAACATTTACATAGTCTAATAATGAATCTATAGGCTCATTGAAGATAATTAAAAATTACTTATATTTATTCCATAAGACTTGAACTTTTTCTTTCCTAGATTTTAAATTTCTTCCATATATATTTAATATATTATACCACATGGAATTAATGGACTTACATGATCTTCAAAAAAAATTAGATTATGTTATATATAGATCCTGCTAAGGCATCGATTCCATTGGAGTTAACATACAATTCCTCATGTGATATTCTCATATAAACTCATTTTTTGCACTAAAAGAAATAACATATCTCATTATTGTATATATTTCCTTTCATAATGATGTGAAATAGTGCTTCATCCGATTCTTACTCAATTGAAAAATGTTTACATCAATGATTTGAACCCATTAATGATTATAAACCTATTTGGGACCACAAAGGGAGAATAATTGATTTTAACCTTTCCCTATAATAAAAAATTATTATCCCATATAGGATAAATTCCTTATGGGGTTTGAATAAAGGGTATGTGAGATTCAAAAAACACCACGTTCATATCTTGTTTCCTCATTAAACTAACAATATATTCTCTCCCTTTCCTGTAGAAATTTATGAGGGGAAATTAATGCATGTACGAGACACATTAATTTTACATGGTTCACAAACATTGGAAAATTTAAAAGGAGAATAATTAAGAAATGTTACAGTGTAATAAATTACTAAAATATATCTACTATTATATAGTTTAGAATGGTCTCACTATCCCGTAGTTTGAAACCATACACAATTTGAAAGTTTACTACTCTCTGAACTAAAGTGTATTCATTAACCCATTAGAAGGTAATTCTTTTGTTCATTTTAATTTATAATTTCTAAACATAATTTGGTTTATCATAAAGTTATAAATTCACCAACATTATCAATACATATTTACCACATAAATTATTGTAAAATCCGTATACTTTTACAAAACATGGATTTCATGGAACCTTTTAATAAATTACGCATTAATCTACTAAATTTCTCATAACATTTATGTTTTATTGTGAATATTTATCATTCACCCAAGTATTTAGTTCATTGGAAAATTCTCAACATTTAAGAAAATTTTGGAATTTAATTGAAATATCTTGGTTTTATAGGAACACATCCTTTTCTATGTGAAATTTCTATCTGAGTAATTGCTTCATGCATGAAATATCCATATTGAAGTCATACATGATCTATAGTCCCAATAATATCTACGGGTTGACCTCCTAAAATGATAGGGGTATCCACCTATTTATAGATGCGATGGAACCTTTCTAAAACCACCTTACATGCCTTCACTATTGTACAAAAACTACTTTGTCCAATTAACATCAACGATTTAAAATCACCTATATCACGTAACTGACTACTTTTGTGAAATCACATCAATTTTTCTGTGTGAGAGAAAAAATCCTTGTGTCATGCCACTATGATTTTTTATGTTTTGAAACACGAATTAAACACTAGCGGATTCAATTTTTTTGCAACATCCTAGAATCCATACTTTCACCAAAATCTACATAAAACATTCGCACATTAACAAAATTTTCAGATTTACGCAAAACCCTTAATTTTCCAAAAAAACCATTTCCTTTCAACTAAATATTTGGACACATAAATTTTGAAAATACTATGAAACAACACCACCTAGTACAAAAAAAATTATTCGCCACTTCATGTACTTTCATTCCTCTATCATGAAGCAATGTATTGATTTTTAAGCATACCTTGTCCATAATCACACTAGAACTCCATTATTGACCCTATAAACCTACTTTGTCAACAAACACAATCAATACCAAAATCACTGCAATATTACCTTCATAGATTTTCTCCAAAAATCATATAGGATCAACATTAGTTAAAATAATTTTCATTTTTGTAAAATTTTAGGGATATTGAGAAGAAATAATTAATTTCTAATTTTTATGTGTGAATTTTATTCATTGTCCAAAAGGGTTTGATCCACTCCCATTTGTTGGTGTAACATTTTTAGTAGAAATATCCCTGGAATATTTTACCAGAATTTTGGGAATGTTGAACACTAAATTCTGAAAGCCCATGAACACCAGTATTGGGAGAATTTATCTATATTATTAAGGATTAATGAAATTAATTATGGCCGATATTTCAATCACTTTATAGATCAATATTAATTTGATTCACAATAATTTTATCTCATCATTTTGATGAATTTTTTTTAAAAGGTGGTGCCTCAGTCAAAGACCAAGGAGCAATTTATTAATAAAAGAAAAGGAACTACAAAAGTCTGAAAGATGGAATCATATTGCAATCGTTATTAAGAAGAGGGAGTAAGTCATCAGGCAAATCATCCAACCAGATAGTGACCTGATTGACTCCCTTGTTGGAAAGACTATCCGCAACCATGTTCGCTTCACGAAACACATGTGTGGAAATGTAGTTGAGATCCATGAGCGAAGCAAGACATTTCATCCATTGATATGTAAGAGGCCATGCAAGGTAAACCACCCTCTTCCAGATAGCTTGGACAACCATGGTTGAATCACATTCAATCCACAGCTTGATCCATACATTTTGCTTGAAAAAATCCACAGCATGAATGACGACTAACATTTCTGATTCTAATGTCGAGGTCGTACCACATCCACTGAAGAAGCAACCAAGGCATCTGACAATTGAATCTTTGAAGATGGCACTACATCCTGCTAGACACGGATTTCTTCTAGAAGCACTGTCGACATTAACTTTGATCCAACCAGGAAGAGGGACTTTCCAAAAAACCTCAAAAGTATGTCGAGGTTGCCTATAAGAGCCCACAATATGAAGATGGAAAAGGATCTCAAAATCCCCAACAGAGTTTTCACAATGATCCTTCTGAAGAGAGGAGGCATCCTTAATGGCAATGAGAATACACATTTTACCTGCATTGGAATTGAAAGAGCAATTATTATGGATAAATTTATTTCTACCATACCAGGTCACATATATGAGTTCAGCCACTGCAGCCAAGAAAAGGTTCCTGATTTTCTTGGAGAAATCCCAAGTCACACAATGCTCATTTTGATCAAATGATACTTTATTTAGATAAAAATAAAAAAAACCATTTGAGGGAATCAAACTATCATATTTCAAAATTTCCAAATCCAAACATTAGTACCATTCTCATAATTAGTCAGTTTTTAGAATATATATATATATATATATATATAAAAATGTATATTTTAAATTGATTTAAAATAATTTTGGTAAATTTTTTACTGGGGAAACTTTCCAAGGCCAATTTTTATAATGGACACTACTACATTCTTAACCTAGACCCGTGATTCAAAACCAAGGGCGTAGCCTACAAAACCATGGGTATAACCTATACATATGGTTCTATGAAAAATGGGTGCTCAATCCATCATGATAGGGCTATACCCATAGTTTGACCAAACCATTGGTATAGACAACCAGAACCCATAAACTGCTGGTGTATACAATTACAATGGAAGGACCTACACCAACATTTTTTTTCAAACTGTGGGTATATATCCTTTATATTAAAAAATACACCATTTGAAATTGATCCCAAAACATTCCCCTTATAATCCAATGACTTTACCCCTATCCTACAACACATTTTGGGTTCTTATATTTAGTATATATGAATAAATTTATTTATATTAAAGGATTTATTTTTATTTTTATTATTATGAAAAAAACAGGCCAAACTATACAAAAGGTTTGGTAAAATTGTGGGTAAAGGTTATTTATTAAAAAACATTACCACTGGTAATTGATCCCCGCACCTTCCACTTATAATAAAATGAATATACCATCATCCTACAATAATTTTTTGTTCTCATATAATTATATATATATATATGTATAGAAATAAATATTTATTTATATTAAACTTATTATTATTATTATTATTTTGAAAAAATAATGGTCTATCTTATACCCAACGTTTTGTCAAACCATGGGTATAGGTGACCTATACCCATAGTTTGGTCAAACCAAGGGTATTGGTTTTCCCGTAGGATTCCCAAGAATTTTTTGTCCAAGAGAAACATATTCCCACAATTTACAAAAAATATTGGTATAGAGGTGACCTATACTCATGGTTTTTGGAGAACTGTGGGTAGAGTTCATTCCCATGATTTTTTTCTTGTGGCTATTGGGGTAACCTATACACAATGTTTTGGAAAAAATCATGGGCATAGCCTTCATTTCCAGCAGTGGGAGGAGAATTTATTATTTAATCAACATTTCTAATGTAGGATTCCACATATTTTCCAACTCATCAATCTAAACCACTAAATAATTGGGTGTGATTAAGAATACATTTATTTATTTATTTGATGAAAATATTTTAACAGCATTAAACTACTCATTGGGGTTTGATTCAGGAATCAATAGATCCATAGAGTGATGATTCTCATCTAGTGATTGTAATCAGTATCTTAGGGTGATTCATGTGTCAGTAAAAACAATCTAATTTCTATGAATTATTTTTCATGTCATGTTTTTTTGATGACTAGTTAATTTATTTTGTTTTGGAGTTGTGATTTACGTGATAAAAATTCTGATGACTTTTTTAATTCTATTTTTTATTTCCAATCGAATTATTTTTGCCAAATATTGGTTTTTTATATTATATATGTTCTATCTTTAATTAATATGGGGTTTTAGACATGTTTTGGTTCATATTTGTGTGATACCTAATAAGTAATCACAAGAGAGAGAGAACAATGTCTTTATTTATTTATAACCTGATCACATGTGTGAGAATATTGTAGGTCTTAGGGAAGTGGATTTTGAATTATTAATTATATTAATTAAACAATTAATATTTTTTCTTATTTTCAAATATGAGTGAGTGATACATAAAAAATTAATCACATGTGAATGAACCCGAAATAAATAGAAAACTACACATTGTGAGAAACAATTCATTTTAATTCACTGAATTATTAAATGATAAAATTTCAAGTAAATTATTCATTAAATTTGGGAATAAAATGTTGGATAATTTTTAGAAAATAATAGGGAACTATCCACTATTATAATTAAATATTTAGCCATTTATAATTAGATAAATAATTATTCTGATAAGGGAATTATATAATTAGTATCATTTGAATTTTAAGGTAAGTCAAAAATATGAAACTTTCATATTGTCCAACTCTTCTTATTTTAGTTTTATCTTATTTAACAAATTAGTTTGTTTTAAAAGAAATTTGTATTTTTAATCACGTGATAAAAAAATTGTCTGCATAACATTCTTTGAAGATGATTATCACACTGTCTACATGGATTCTCTTTGGGAAATCAACTCTATTTATACTACTAATGTATTTTCAGGTTTATAAATTTTAAAATTTTTAATAACAAGAGTTTTCATACTAAAAAAACATTTATTTTTGATATCTAACATGCCACTCAAGATAGACCAAACCTTATTTAGTTAGTGCCAAAAAAATTATGAACATGTAGATCACCATGACACAAAGGATTTGTCAAATCATCCAAACTGCCAGGAATCTTCTATATTTCTATAAAACTAAAATTATTTAATTCAAGACCATAGGATTATTTCATTGGAATCTAAAACAAAAAGATAAAATGCTACCTAATTTCATGAATCTAATAGTAAGACCTGAGATGGTGATATAACTCTAGATTCACACTAGCGAACTTATCAAAGTCCAAGTTGTCCAATAGAAATAGTCTGACTATATAATATATCCTATCAGTGAAACACTACTTGACCAAGTAGCAATCCCCTAGATAGTTTATTATCATTAACATTGGAGTATATAATTGATACTGAATTCCTTTTAATCCATAAGAAACATAACCCTAACAAGAAAACAATCCAAAACATGGAGGGGTGAACTCGTCAATATTTACTATTAGATCCCATGGATCTAAATAACATAAAAAATAGAGGTTATAATATCAAAAAATGTAGAAACAATTTCCTAACCAATAAATATCCAAACACCCCATCTCACCTCCAAACCTCTCTGCAAGAAATAACCTCTATCATCTAATCTATAAGACATAAATCAAGGCTTGTATAAACTCCAAAATCGATCATCGTCAAAGAAGAAACAAACACCGATACTCTTAGGTTTATCATAACAAAGTTCACCAACAATAGCCCCCTAGGACTTATCACAAATAGGATACCCTATAGTGGGGTCCTTTATCACATATCAAACCTTGGTTCAAGCCTAACACATGAAACCTCAGCCAACTTATTTGATAAGAAAGACAGCCTTGATCTACACTATAACCATATGAGAATCGACAATTATCCCTCAGACATGTATACACCTCCAATTAGTGGAACCCAATAATACGTGACACCCCATGGATTCATCCCAGCTTAAATGATCTATATATTAAAAATATCATGAAATTCATCTATATCCTCGATCAAGAAGAATATATATATATCTACATGATACACCCATTCGGGGACTATTTGAATATCCTCAAACTAAATCCCTTGGAATCTTCCATTCCATGACATCTAAAAATATCCCAATTCTCACATGGGTCATTAACCATGTCTCTCCAAGGAGAACCTGTAATACTAAACCTTTTTGAAAATCTATCACCAAATGCTTTCCAACCCAAAAAATCTAACTAACAACCTCTAAATTTATTGAGGACCTCGTCATCACATCATACATGAAAAAACACTCAAAATGGACTAATAAAAATTATAAATATAGCTCCTGGGTTAGAAAAAAAGTGAATAACATATAAGGGTATAATAGATGATGTGTACCTCATTTACATGATGTGTATCACTAGAAGCCCTCTATGGTCATGAAAATATGCATGAACAAGTGTGTAAAACCATAGAAAAAATAATTAACCAAATATATATGGAATGTAACACACATAATTCACCAATAAATAAACCTCACATGGTGTCCAGAAAATCATTATAGATGGGATATATCTATGTACCACACCAAGGCTTTAGATGGGTAACCTACACGACGATATGCCCCCCCCCCACAAAGGGTGCCTCGAAGAGGACTCATTCACATCTTGATTCATTGTATTTTTCCTGATCTCGTGGTCACATTACAATTATTTATCATTTTTTATCTCTATCGAAAATAATAACATCCAACGTATGTTATTGGAAACTACAAAATTTGTTATCGTGCCTCCTGAATAAAAATACACTGGGATTCCCCCACCCAAACACTTGTTCCTCCCCAAAGAAAACTACATTGACCCCAAAGGGGATCTCAACAGTCCAATTCACATTATAAACTTAGAAAAAATAATCTACATGGACTGATTGTGAAAAAATCAAATAAATCCCTACCTTATTGTAAGAATAGTGAAGCTTCAATCCTGAATCTACAATCTGCAGCCATTGTATCCCAATCCAGTCCTGATCAATACCTCATAAAAATATAACACCAATCTATCCCTACTTACCTTTCAATTTGGATATACCAAAATTGTGACACTGATAGCTCATATGTATTAACTAAATGGATGATAGTATGGGAGGAAAAAGACAAAAAAATGAAAAAGGAGAAAAACAATAAATAGCACGTCTCTAGTACCAAAGCATGGACCAAGTTTATACCTTACATAGGTAAAACCATCTATTATAAACTCAAAAAAGAGTTATAATTTCAATATGAGTCTCTGTTCAATAAATATCACCTATCGAACATGAAAAGATAATTAATAATTAATTATTAAATATTAAATATTTTCCAAAAATAGTATTGGCTTATAATCTCTCCAAACTCAGTACCTATGGAAAACACTCCATTACAAGAACCAAAAAGTAGAAAAGAAATCATTCTAATACCATATTCTTGAAGAAATTTTCATTTTACCCTTTATATATATTCAGGAATGAAAAAAATTAAAATTTCCACTCATTTCCACTTCACATAATGTTTTAGGTCTTTAAAATCTCCGCACTATAATTCTTCTCACCGCTATGAGGACATGATGGCCCATTAGTCATCTTGATTACTCCCTAATAACCAGTGCATCTCCAATATGACCCATCAACGAATCACATTCTTTTTATCCTCAATATTCTATCAAAACATGAACTCCATCATGCTTTCTAAAATTTTCATCCTGAATCTATTACTTCCATAGAACTTGAAATATCTGAATTCTACCCACAAAAAAAATTAAATTCCATCAAGATTGTCTAACGAACCGTCTCAAAACACCCACAAATCATCAAACACATGTTTTATTCATATTTTATTGATATGATACTCACTAATCAATGGGGATACTTATCATCACCCCATAACCACAATACTAAATTGTGCACCTATTTCCCTGTACACTACTGAAGGTAATGATTGAATGAGATTTACCCACTCATACTCGAGGGCCAAGAATAAACATCTACCACCTCCTATTCCTGAATCACTGTGAATGACATCCTCTATACTAAATGGTACATTTATGATGAGGATCACTCCATTCAACGGACAATGGTTCTCCCCCCATAAAGCATCCCTAGCATTTATCCTTGCACATTAACCTCAATAGGTCCACCATTGATACACCACTTAGGTTCCCCCAAGAACTAAATAATTATTAATAGACCAACCCACTATCCTTCCCAAAAATCCACGAACCAACTGGAATCATACATAACTAGAATGAGCATTCCTTCAATCCTCAATGTTTATCCCAAAAATCCATGTTATCCATCACTTCTCTTCATAAGGATAAGTAATTCTCCAAAAACATCTCACCAGTTCTCACAAACTGACCTATTTTATCTCACCTAAACACAAAACAACATGATCCCATAAAACCCGATCTTATAACCAGACTCACCCTCACATGAGTCATGACCCATCGAAACTAGGCTAGTGTGACTTAACCTCCTCCCAAAATTTTCTCACATGTCAATTACATCATTCACGATAACCCTTGATGCTCATATTAAAAAATGAGGCATCCCACTAATTCCATGGCTAACTAGATGACCACCCACCACCCGACCATAAATCCATAATCAGTATCATTTTGCCACTCTCTCATTGTATCACTAGAATAAAATCATTAATAAATATGGATTGTAATTCAATAAAAACTACCCTCTCAAACCATCCTTGATACCATTATCACCCCATAATATCAACCTTTCATGTACAAGTCATCGACATGCCTATCCAAATCTCTCAAAGGGTATGAAATCGAATCTCTACAACCTATCCCTTATAGAATCGCCATCTGAGAATCCAATATCCACATTGAACTACAAGGGTCTCCATACATTAATTGGATAAGGGACTATATTTCCATAGCCAGAGAGTATCTCTCCATAAGAGCCACATTCCTGGTCAGTAGTGAATATTACCATTGTTCGGTTGAGTGTAATTCTACTGAGAATCTATATTGGAAATCACCATATTGTTTTTTGTCTAATCATTAAAAGACTAAACTTCCATAATTTGTAAAATTACACAAAAACAATGACATTTAATTTTAATCCTACATGAATATGTCGATGCCTATAGAAATGAATCATTCCAATTTTTGATGAGAAAAAACAATAAATCAAAATTGAAAAACTTTACGACTTCACTCTATGTGACACCATCAAATTGTAAAAGATGAAACCATGAAAAAAATCTCACGCCCTTGTTAACGTGATCTTTACAGTGGAAAATGTGTTCAGGAAACACCAATTCAAGGCCCATCATAAGCTCTGACATATTCAGAGACCACCTACCTACCATATTAGTAATTATTAAATTTAAAAATAAAATATGAATTGATACCATTTTATAGAGTACTGACCAAGATGACCAAACACATCACTCAATCCAGCTCACCATAATGTCTCATGTGCTCCATCCTTTATGTATAAGGATGAAGACTAGTGGTGTACCTCTAAAGTGATGATATAGGGGGAATATATACTCTCATAAGATTCTAATAACAAGTTAATAAAATAAAATAGATACATATACATAACATTATATTTCATAGAATAAATAAATTAGAATCATATTATAATAAATGGAATGGAGCATAAAGATCACAGTCATGATAGTACACATCAACTTATCACCCACTGATTAGATCCCATGTATAGAATAATCAAAATAAATTAAATACACAAGGATATTTTTCATCCTTGGGGTGTATCTCAAACCAAAAGTCCAATATTTTTTGAACATCTCAAACTCAATCCTCAGACACAACATGAGTGGCCCAGATCAATTAATAAGATCTAGGACTTTTCCCTAAAAACGTACATCCCTATCTAAAACCGAATGAATCCATAAGGGTCTACACACACACACCAATGTGCTCATACAAGGGGTATGAAATAAATCATAGAAGGCCACCCCAATAGTGGAAACAAATATCAACAAACATAACAAGTTCATACACATTAGATATGACCATACTAGTTAAATAATAACTATAATACAACAAATAAATAATTAAATAAACATTCGTTGTTGATTTTTGGGTTTTAATATATTGTTGAAGATCTAACAACATTTATTTGACTAGTAATGCATGTTTCTAAACATTTGTATTACCATACCCAAAATATCAATAGTATCCGACCTAACATAATGTTACTTATACATATATAAAACACATAATGTCATAAATTTTAGACCATATTATTGTATAATAAGAGTATAAATTGAAAACCTACACCACTACCAGTGTCTAGGAAATAAGTTTAATGATTTGTCCTTTCGATAATAAATATAAGTCGACACTAGAGAACCTATCAATGTCCTTGTATTCATATACAACTATTTGGGCTATATAAACTATCTTTTCATTAAAAAAATTTCCTAACCAAGAAAATATGACATATATAGAGTGTAATTATAAAATATTGAGTGTATAATCAATGTCGGGAATCTCAATATCCATGGTCCACTGACCCCTATTCGGATCGTAATCCCAAATTATGAGGGGCGAACTCATCCAGAATACCTATTAGTTCCACGTATAATCCTAACATAAAAAATAGTGGTGAGATCCAAAGAATCTCTAGGACACCAACTTAACACATAAACATCTAATGATCTCATCAATCCTCTAAAAATATTCCACAAGAAGCATTCATTAAATCCAACCCATGAGGAATAATGAATGGTTTTTTCAAACGTCTGAACCCATAATCATCAAGAATGAAACCCAAAATGACCCTCTAAAAACCCCAAAAATATTACCGATGGCCTATTAATGTGATTATGCCCTCATAATTATTTACATTGTGGAAAAACACTCTAAAAAAGATACTCTTGTGTTCAATTATAACTACATGGAAAGAAAACAAACAAATAGCCTCTAAGGGGAGAGTGTATGGAGCTTACCTCATTTACAAGACATGTACCCCTAGAAACACATTCATGTTTGGAAGCTCTTCCACAACTTTCATATAAAACTCAATTAGATGGAATGAACTAAATATAAGATACATGCAACCCACATTATGTACCTATCAAAATACTTTACATGGTGTCGGTCCAATTACTCTATATTGTCTATAGCCATGTACTGAATATGGGGTCAAGTCGTATAACCTACACGACCACGTGGCTTACACACAGAGTATCATTATAAGAATCTGACCAATCCCTGAGTTAGGATACATATGTTTTCCTTATGGACATACTCTATGAAGTCATCATATTCATCCTCCATTAAAAAAACAAATAACATGTTTTCTTGAATGTTACAAACACTGTATTCAGGTTTCCCAAATAGAATTACCTTATGATGCACCTAAAACCATCATTTCTAAAAAAACTACCCACATTATCCATAAAGAGTCCTCCAAATTTTTATTAGCAACTTTAAAAACATCCAAAACTAATCTATAGGTATCATACTAAAAACACTAAATCCCAGCTTACAACTTATTGAAAACTCAAATTATTCCATCCTAGATACACACTCTCCAACCACCACACCCAAATCCAGTACCGATTGATGCCTTATACATACTTGAAACCACTATCTCCCTCATTACCTCTTGGTTAGGACATACTAAATGGGTGATAACCCTTCTAATTTTCATGCATTGGAAGGAAGATAAAGGTATTGTCAATGAATAGAAGAAAATAAAAGAAAAATAATAAATTAGATCTCCTTCTTAAATGCCTGACCCAGTCCTAGAACCATAACCATGTTTATACCTCACACGGGTAAAACTCCACATTCTAGACGCAACCAAATAGTAAATTTTCAAACCCAGGATCTTGTTCAATGGATTCCACCTATCACAAATGTCGAAATAATTAATATGTCTTAATTAAATATTATATATTCTGTGAAAATATTCTAAAATAAAAATCACAAAAAATTGTATCCCTAGCTAAAAACATGATTATAAGACCAAAAAAGTTTTCATAAAATTATTCGAAGATTATATACTTAGTTAAATTATAATTTTTAACCTAATTAGAATCAGGGAATAAAATTAAAAATTCTTTGTATTTTCATAATATGTAAGGATTCATGTCAATATAAGGACTTATTATTATTATTATTATAAAGAGATATATATATATATATGCGATGATTATTGAAAATGAGAGAGTGTGAATATAGTGATATTGTTTATGTTTGACTTACCTTTGGGGGAATTTATTTTCATTTTTTGTTTTCATGAGGCATTTTTTGTAATTTTCATAGGGCACTATGTGTCTTAATCTAGAGGATGGGAGCTAGAATTTTCCCATGGAGTAGCTTGTTTTTTAATCCAAGTATCTATTTTATTCATATTTGATAAATCCTTCACAATAAAAATATTCATTTCACTTTGTTAAAATTGACCAATTAACATATCTTTTTTAGAACACTAAATTATTGAATTATATTATCTTGCAGTTAATCCAATTGCCCAATCACTAGATAGATTAAAGTTGTATATGAATGCACTCAATAAACTATCACCATCTAGTGAGGAATAAGGTATTATGGTGGAAGGGATGTTCCCATGAAAGTTAAATCCTACATATCCCTATGAAGGGAATTAAAAACAACATATTTCACTGCCATAAATTAGTGGGGAATGAGTTTTTTGATTTATTTTTTGATTTTTATCATTGGTTATAAAGATATATCATAATGTTCATAATTGTAAATATATTATCTTACATATTTTATAAATAATAATGTTGAATATGGTGTTCATCATTAGTTATTTGTATAACCGACATTGAAAATTCTATTATGAAAAAAATAAAACTAACTCTTTAATGCTTGTTATTAAAAAAAATGTGAAATGAAATACTTAAAATTAATGTTTATAAAAAATAAACCTTAATTATATCATTTAACATTGATTTTCTAGGATCTGACTTGATAGACATGGATGATGTATTTAGTATATTAGTATCAATGAAAATCAATGTAAAAAATGTACATTTTTTAATAATTCATTTTGAAACAAATAGTAAACACAAATGTTTGAAAAAATAGCTACAAAAACCAGCATATTCCAAAATAAAAAATAAATTATAATTTTAAAGTAAAATTCAACATTTCCTAATTATATTATAAATTATTAACACTATTAAAAAATTAAAATTTTATTTTTTAACTAAAAACTCAATAATAAAACTATTGAACAACAATAATGATTAGCCATTGAGGGGGAATGGGAGAGTGAGTGGTCTTATTTTTAAAATGTCATTAATTTATATATAACCTATTAAAAATGTTAAGGATCTCAATCCAGTCGCAGAAATTTCATAGCCACACCTTGTATATAAAAATACTTATATATAACATGAAACACAATGTTTACATGGTTCAGTAAAATTCAACATTTCCTAGTTATAACCCCCAGTAATTAAACTCTTATACCATGATTGGTTAGACCCCTCTACAATTTAAATTTATTAGACACCCCCAATCTCAAGGTTATCTAGAATGTTGTTAGGCCCCTAGTAAAAATATCATTTTTAGGGATTGTTTTATTGTAAAATGATCTCTTGATCTTCCCCCATAAGCTTTATAGATCTAAATTCATAATGTACAACATCAATTTCCTTCAAAAACCACAAATATGGTACTTCTGTCTTTCTTAATAATTTCAATCACCCATATATGACCATTACCTCAGTGAAACAATGTTTGGTCAGTCTTCCTCCAACTGAAGAAGTCCATGCCTTACAAATTATTCATTGATCTCTAAATGATCTAAACTGATCATAATACACTTATAACATGGATATAAATTCCTTTTGAAATTATTACCAACATCAACCTCAAATAACTACATAATATTCTTAAATGTTATATTTAGTGTTTTTTAATATATTTCATTTATAAAGAGATCACATTATTCACAAATAAATTAATCATTCATGAAACAAATATATTTCTTGACTATCACATTAGTTGAAAACAACCTTAAAACACATTCAAAATACTCTTAATGAAACCCTAGTCTACATATAAATTAACTGTTTAGATGTTCTTCATGAAACCCTTTGGATTATATAAGTTCCATCATGCATACATAAAACACGTCACGAGTATACTATTCATCATGTATCAATAAACATACACCAAAAGTAGCATTTTGGAATTTATTAGAGCTCACATAACTCTTCACATAGAAAATTAAATTAAATTTTTTAAAACTTTATTTCAGGGTACCAGAATATCCTTTGTTCGGTCACAATGGATTAAGAATACACATCACAATGTAATAAAGAATTCCATTCATGAATACAATGAACTTTATCTACTCTATGTCACTCTAAGGATTCTATATCAGTTTAACTTTTATCTCATAGGCAGTAAAAATGATGTTTAGTGTATTTATAGATAATTCTCTCAACACCATCTCATGTGAACCTACACTACTCCACCGTATATGCACACCACTTAAATTATTTTTATTTGACCATGATAATAACATTATTAACAAAATATATCATCTTCGTTTTTATTTTTTTTCATCAGAGTGACTCAATATACAAATGAACACTTCAATGCACCTCAAATAGCCTTATTCATAAAGTCCATGATCATACAATACACATAACAATTCCTAGTTTGAAGATGGGAATCACAAATTTTCAACATAAAAAATATCATGCAGAGTCAAACTAGGGTGAGCCTAAGGTAGAATAAAATATCTTATTCCAAGAAAATTTATAGGGTAGATTTAATCATATGATGTTCATTCTATCTGTATATATTCAAAAGGTTGAATATTGTGTGATATAGGCTAGGTCCCATATCAGTCTCCTAAATGTTCTGGTAGCTCTTAATAAACATTTCTGATTCTTTCACCTTCTGATCTAGCACTGGGGTCAACACTCAGATACACCACACACACATACATGGGGAGATCACACCTGTCTTCCCCACTACATGAAACTATGCGCACACTATCGGTCATATTCAATCCCACTTCACCACTCTATGTATACCTAAGCTCTAATCATGCTTTTCTTCTGCGAAGCTATATGAGTTGGCTCTCTTACGTGGGTAATGCCACCTCCCACACTTGAGGGACTAAGTTGGATACTCGGATTGGATGGACATTCTAATTTTTTATAAAGGCATTAAATGTTTTTAGATAAATAATTCCTAATATAAAAAGCCAAACCATAGTCACTACATGGAATTAAAAATATAAAATTATAAATCTAATTTTATTTTAGTATTATCAATTATTAATATGAAAATTATTTTCTTGAACTTCATAATAAAAAACCACATAAAAAATAGAATATTTCATGGCCTTCATAAAAATATTCCTTCGGTTTATTAAATGTTGTAAACTATGTGTTCCATCCTAATAAAACTGGAACATGTATTTAACAATAAGAATGGTTCAAGAATCATCACATTTGATATGGAGAATGTTAATTCTCCATGATTATGTGATTCACTTCTTCTCATAATATCTAAGACATATTGACCCTTTATTAAACTCAAATACAATTCAATTCAATTAGGTTCAACAATATCCCACTTTTTATCTATTAGGAATATATCCTAATATCACTAATGTCAATATGTGGTCTAACTAATTTTCACCCCATTACTGAATATATAATGAAACTTATAAGTGGGGGTATTCAAATATAAACAATTCTTCCCAAAACATGTTCTTATTGCTTATATGATTGTTTCTTGAACGCTTCTAAGAGAGGGATGATATCACAAGGTGTTCATTATAAAATATTTTTTATTTAATATACTCTATGTTAATATAAGAAAATTGTATTACAAATCAAGAGAGATATAACCATGGTTTTCTATTTTCTTCCCCATAAAAAAATTTCCATGTGAAATCATGCTCATTAATTCTCAATTCACTTTAAGGGTATTCAAGTAATAAAATTTATCAATAAAATGAAAAATCTTCCACACACATCAATAATACTATTTGACTATATAGGTGAGAAAGACATAACTCCCCCTTCTTAGTTCAATATTTTACTCCCATGATAATGACTATAATTTAATTTAGAGTAGGTATTGGGAGTGATTTTCATACATTATCTTCCAATTTTACAAAGTTATTTAGGAGTTCCATATTCACTGTATAGTTAATATTAAATAGATTTAAAAAATAAATTCCCCCCCTCCAGGGATGTTTCCATATCCTTAATTCCCTTACATATTAGAACAAAAAACACACACATTGTGAGAAATATATATATGTATATATATATATAATGAATTAGGTTGGATATTCTTGTTTGTTAGGATTAACATTCTGACTAGGATTTTTTCTCAACCCAATCCAACATGTTCTCCCAATCTTAGTTAACTTATCATAAATGTTGTATGATATAGCATTTTCCACCTCATTTTTGGTAGCCACTTTATTTACATTAGAAATAGGAATATATTTAACACCTTCTAATTTCTTATTCAATTTTAGTTGATTTATCCAAATAACTAGGCACTCGTTACTAAAATTACATTTCATCTCAAAATCTTTACAAAAGTTACCACTATTTTTCTATTTAAGCCTCTTCACTTTTAAAACATAAGGAAAATAAATTCTTAATTGGAAGCTTGAATGGATTTATGGTGACAATATTATTTCTTTGAGACCTCATTATCATATAATCACCATGAATTCCACTTCATTCAAGTCTATTTCATGAAAATGACATGTTGTACTAGAAAGAATAATATTTGTTCCCACACTATTCCATATTACAAAAAAACTCTAAAATTGATTCTTCCATAATGATATGAATTTGGTCTAGATACTTTCTTTGGTTTACTTCATTAAAATGAGACATACGTTTCCAAGGGGTAGTGAATTTCATGAAATTTTCTTTGTCCCTTCCATGTAGGATATGATATTTAACATTTTTCTTAGTCTAAACATGTTTATATATTTTTTGTCACATGTGATGTTAGATATAATAATTTTCCTATAAGATATATTTGGTGAATATATAACATGCCAATTTATACCCTTTATTTCACTAGAATTTGAATACAGACCTGTAAAATAATTTGACTTGGGAAAACTTCTTTGATTCAATTATTTTTTTTATCCTTTTTTTGTATTACCACCCCTAATTTTGGACTCTTATTATTTCTAAATTTTTATGTTTTTTCATTTTTATAGTTTCTTTATTAAATAATTATACCACTAACAATAATTACCTACGAGTAATTTTATTTCCTTTTCTGGTGAAGTATGTATGGATTTTACATGGTTTGTACCTCACATTTTTTGAGTGAAACACGACCATTTACAAAACTTCTTGGGGTAAATATTTATAAATATGTTCACATTCACCACTAATGTGGAGGTTTTATGTTTGTTTTTCACCATCCAAACATTCCAAGGGTATGGTTTAAAATTTTTACCAAGAACTGAAAAACATTAGTACATAATATATTTTATGGGTCATGAGATACCTTCTTATTAGATGATATTTCCATTTAGTTATAGGATGATCTCATGGTCAATATATATTAATGATTCTGAATTAAAGATTATATGTAATATTTTCTTTTCTTAGAAATTTGGTGTGTTCTTTCATGTGGTTATTGTCGATTATTCAATATCCCCAACAAATCCAAACACTTCATGTTGTGAAATTTCTACTCATATTTAACTAATCTCATAATTTATTCTCGATATTCATTTAGACTTTCTATTTTTCCATCATTAATTTTTATTGATTCTTGTAAATAATAATCAAGATAATTTATTTTTTTTCATTAACTGCTTACCAATTAAAGTTTACTTCCATAGAAACATTCTGTAAATTTTCATGTGCATGGAATGATTGTACAAAAAAATATTAATGAAATATTTCTCATAGACACTATTATTCAATTGTTTGGTTACATATGTATATATTTCATTGAAAAGATATATGGTTTCATCATTTTATCTGACTTATTTTGTAAAAGTGTTTTATTCACTAAATATCTTATCCAATGCATCTTCCATATAATTATCAACTCATTCCAGTTATAATTTTTCATCCTAAATCCCCTTAAATCATTTAATAATATCATTTAAAACATCATGGAAAACATTCTTCAAATGATCATTATATTAAAAAATAATATAACAAATTGATACATCATAATTAATAATTCAGTATGCATCATGAGAATAATAATAATCAACAAAATTATTTTAACATATAACACATTAATTACATTCCCTTAGTGGTGTCTCTTACTTTACCATCATATTATTATTTAGCTTCCTTTCCTGTTTTTTCTTCATGTTCTTTTGAGTCTTTACATAAATCTCTAGATTAGAATCCTTAAGAGTGTACTCCTTTATTGTCATCTTAGTTATCTCACTAATCTCTTAAAATATACTCTTTTTTTAATCCAAATTGGAAATTTAGAGGGATTCATTCCCTAAAACCAATTGTATAGTCCCATTCTTGATTGATCATTGAGAGGGGAAGGGGGGGATGAGTGGTTTAATTTTTTTAAAAATATTTCACTTGAATTAATCATCCATAACATATTAAGGTTCATGGTCCGATTAGTGATATCTCATAGTATCACTTTATATGAAAAAATAATGAGAGATAACATGAAACACAATGTTTAAAAGGATTTATACAAAGGCCTACTCATTATTATGTTTGTTAGATCACCTAACAAGGATTATCCACTATAATATTGTTACCATTTAAAACTGTCTAGGAAGAAAAAATATATACACCCCAATAGTTAAGTCTTATGTTGATCATAGTTATACCCATAGAAATACAAACCTTCTATCACAGTTGGTTTGATCCACTAACCATCTTGACAGGTTAAACCGCCCAGTCTCGAGCCTCTTTAGTAAGTAGTTAGACCCCCTCATCCACAAGATCCTTATTCACTGATTTATCAAATATATGATGATACCTTAATAACACTCCATGAAGTTTTAAAATCTCACACTCTCATATAATACTTCAAGTAACTTCAACAGCTATTAGCTAGATCTATTGGTCTTACTCCTTAATTCTGATCACTTATATATGATCAGTTACCTCATTGAAACTATGATCAGAAAATTTTTCTATATGATAATGAAGTCCCATACTCTCTAATTTTTCATTGTTATTTAAATTATTTTTAACGGTCTAAATATATAGATTATTAATAGATGAATTCCTTCTGAAAATGTTCTGAACATCAGCCTCAAATCACCGTAGACTATTCATGTAACTCATATTACATGTGCTTTACTCTTATTTATGAATTAATAAAACAAATTATTCAAGAAAATATTGATCATTAATGTTTTAAAAAATAATTATTTCACCATAAATTCTTTTCACTAAAATGTTTGTTGCACACTACCTAAGAAGACAGTCATTGTACTCATCACCAAACCACATCCCACATACTACTTCATTATTTCAATGTTTTTCAAGGATAAATCAGTCTTATAGAAGATTCATAATGCATGAATAATTCATTACATGGGTCTATTTTTTTCATGTATTAATTAGAGTACACCATAAGAAATATTATTACAAATCTTGCAACTCATGAAACTCTTTACATAGCTAAGGGAATGTGATTAGTGAAAATCTGAGCTTGTGATACAAAAATATCCTTCATGTTGTAATGAAGAAATATAAAATCACAACATAATGAAACATGAAATTATATTTATAAATACAGAGTAATTTTGATGTCTTGTTTCACTAACATGATCCTATTTCAGATTAACATTTTACTCATCCCAATCAAACTAGTACGTCTTGGTATTTAAAAGGAATCCTCACCACCTCATCTCACATGCACCGACTTAATCCAGTATATATAAACACTACCTTAACACATTATCAGAGACTAAAGTAATCCATATATTTTCCAAGCATTTCTATTTTGGATTCATTTTTATTCTAGGGTAAAAGATGATATCCTATTTTATTGAATATTTAGGATAGATCTCTGCGAATAACCCTCATTCTATTCATATTTATTTAAATGGATGAACATTGTGTGGAATATTTCAAGTCCCACATTGGTCTCGCAAATGTTCTGGAAGCACTTAATAACCCTTACAACTTCTTTCACTATTAGATATGGTACGCATTTCAGAACTCAGATTCAAAACCAACACATATATTAAATGGTCATACCTTCCTACACCCATGCACACCACTGTGGACCCTCTTTTGGAGTTATGTGCAACAACCATGACGTTACATGCATTTTTCATCTCTAACCATTCTATTCTACTACCAAGCTATGTGAGATATATCTCTTATGTGGTTGAGGCCACCTCCCACAGTTGTGGGATAGAGGGGTATCCTCATCAATGATGTATGTAATACATTTCTATAAAGGATTAACCCTAATGTTATCAAAATAATTCCCAATAACAAAATAAAACCCAAGATCTCATCATGGAATTTGAACTTTTAAATTCCAAAACTAATTTTATTTAATTAATCCTCATGAAAAAATATGACTAATATTTTTAGGGCCTCTACTATAAAAATATACATGCAGTAAAATAATATTTCATGGTCTTTTTCAAAATATTTATTCTATTATTTAAATATTTCAAACACTGTGCACTCTCAATGTAAAACTTGACCACGTATACGACATTAAGAATGGTTCAAAAAGCATTACATTTGATATATTTAATATTCATTATATATTATTTTAAACTCCATCTCTTATCAAAAATTCAAAAATACATTGTTATATAATTGAAAATATACAATACAATACCATTAGTTTAAAAAAAATTAACATAATTTTAATTAAAATTATTAATTGATCACCCCATTATCCTCATATATTATTCTGATCATTTGGATGAAATGTTTTAACACTATCAAAAAACATAAAAATATAAATAATCCATTTTATATTTAATCTTAATATTATTATATAAGAAATAAAAGGAAAAAAATATGATAAATACTAACATAATGTAAATTTGTAATTGATGCATTGGTAATTTTTGAAAACATAAACCAGAGTACATAATACCCACATTCAATTATTCCTTGTTAAAATTGACAATAAATTTTAAATATATATTTTCAATTATAACTAAAATTAGAAATTACTAACCAAAAAAGCTTATAAACTAAGTCACCTATATATGAACTTATTTTATTTTTTAGACCCTTCTTTTAGGTAACCTATGGCAGTGCTCCTATGAGTTATTTGAAAGTAAAAAATTATATAAAATAAAATAAAACATTATAAAATATATCTATATTAAAATAATTTTACTTAATTTTCTAAATATTTACTAAAGTTATCCTAAAGTCCACTCTATATGCTTCCTAACTAGTAAGAAATTTTTTCTAATATATATAAAACACAAAAAATCTAATGGGGAATTATATATAAAAAATAAAAGTATGAGTGATTATATAACTGATAATTTAATTAATTAGTACAAATGTAATTAAATTTATTTTCATGCCTCTCAAGATAAGTAATATTCCAACACTTAATTTGTTTTTTTAAATCTTCTTGAATCATATTTGTTTCTTTCAGCATCCCATATTGTCCTCGCTACTGTAGTATTAATTATAGAACCACGAATCCATAAATGAACACCATTTTGTATTGAATTAAAAGTGTGTGAGGATACCGATTTTATTAAATAAAACAATTTGTTCTATGTTACATTAAATTTAATAAATAAAATGAACATTGAAAATCATATTACATGAAAAATTATTTTATCACTTGAATGCCTAACATATCTAAAACTTCAATATCCATGATATATTTATTAATAATTATTAGCCTCTAATAATATTCTTAAATGTTGGATATAAGTAATATATGATATTGTTCCACTAACATAAATGTATGTATCTTTAGTTTATTCCATCCTTTGGATTCTTGAAATGGAGTATCCAAAGAGAAAACAAATAACTTTTTATTGTATACATCATTTATTTCATTCCTTATATTTATATATATGAAAAAGATAATATAACTTTAAAATATGATATTAAATAAGTAATATAATAAATTCATACCTCAATGGACATATGATGTAAATGTATAGATATAAAATGTATGATATTTCTAAAACACTATCCAGTAGTAGGCATTTCATCAGTTAGTAACAACACTCAAAGTGATGTATCTATATTATACTATATTCTAACCCTTAGCTTACTATACTCCATCTATTAATGATGAAATGTATCTCCAATATAATTTATAATATCATATAATATAATATAATTTTATGTATCATCAATATATAACACATAGTTTTTGATCAATTGAAGAGAAGGTGGATGTTGTGGATTTGCAGGTTGAAAGATTATATACATGTAGAAAAATATCTGTTGGACGAATGATCTAATCATTTATTCCATCAATGTTGAACTACTCCTACTCTATCTTTAGACTCCACATGTGAGGCCCTTATCAAGGAAAAATGGGATTTCTTCCCATCCGTTGTGTTTCTCGTACATAGTATGAATGTAGACATAAGGGTATTCACTTTCACCTAAGTACCCACATAGAGGGTGAGAAATAAACATCATTAGGCCACCCTAATGGAATTACATAACATATACATTCATAAAAAGAACATAAAAATGTGACATACCTATCCTTGTAGAATAATAACTAGCATTAAATAAGTAAATAAATAAATAAACAAACATTTATTCTTGGGTTCTATTGTGCCTCTTGAGATCGACCAATCCAAATTCGACATGTGATGAATGTTTCTGAACATTTTGATCACCATAAACAAAGCATTAAAAGAATCATTTATAAAAAAAGGATTTTTAAATATGTATAAAACAATGGAAACATGAATTATAGACCCTTGAATCCATGCATAATAATCCAAAACATTAATAAAAAATTATACCATATTCTAGGACTATAATAATACAATATGATATGGTGTCGAGGACTCTAAGACAACACTTGCGAACCTTACAAAGTACCTATACTCAGAAAAACTATCCAAGATATATATTCCATTGCAGTAGTATGACATTTCATGACCAGTTATATCTACATCTGATGAAGTGCAACAATAGAATAAGTTGTATATAATCGTTCATGGGAGTCTCAATATCCACAAGCCACTAACAACTAGAAAGAGGGTAATCCTAAATTCAGATGGGTGAAGTCATCCATATTTTCTATTAAATACCTAGGATCCACCAAACCACAAAAAAATAGATTTGATAATCTAAATAAACAAAAGTATAAAATGTCAACTTATAAAAATTAAAATTCACATCTCTTATCTAAAAACCTCCACATAAAACAACCTCTGTCATCCAAACCATATGATATAAATAATGGATTGGAAAAAATCTTGAACTCATCACAATAAATACTGAAGCCCAAAATGACACTCTAAGGTATAATATAACATGGGGTACCTACAATGTTCCCCTAGCCTCACCATAAATAGGCTACACTACATAGGGATTCTATGTCACATCTTAACCCATGGGTTAAGCCCATCACAAGAAACCTCCATCATTCTATTCATCGTACAACTCATCCTTGATCTACACTATGGTGAAAGGGTAATACTCAACAATACATCAGACCTATCTAAACCTCTATTTAGGGGAATTTAGATATACTCAATAACCCACAATGTAATCTCTGGGCAATGTCTTTATCCAAAAGAAACCTCAAGCAACTAGTTTGTAACCGAAACTATGAGATGGATAAATAATTGATCCAACCCTAAAAGTGTTTTTATAATATCCATAATCTATAAAATTCCTATATTTCATGAAATTGTATCCAATAGTCTACCAACACTCACCTAGTTCTTTCCCCTCATCTGTCACCAGAGAACTCTTAAACTAAAACCTTGAGGAAAACCTCTCCCCATACCTCTCCCAATAAATTGAAAATCGCCTACAAATTATGTATTCCACAAGGTCCTCACAATCACATAATTTGTGAAAAATCACAGAAAATATACTTCTAAAATGTCCATTTTTAGATATAAGGACAAATTACAATAATGTATCCTCTGCGGGGAGAGAACATGATGTATACCTCATGTACATGACATGTACCCCTAAAACCCTCTCTAGATGTGTAACTATGCATGAACTGTTGTATAAAACCCCAACACATGGAATGAAATGATCATACATGAAGTATAAAACACATGACATACTTTTCCATATATATCACATGGTGTCTGGATAATTACTCTATATAGGCTATGGATATGTATAACACTTTGGGTCTGGCTATATAACCTACATAACCAAGTGGCCCCCACACAGGGTGTCTTTTGAAGTATTTGACCACAACCTGAGTCACCCTATATGGTTTTTCAACATGGAAACAAGCCATGTAGTCATCATCATAAACCAATATTATAAATAAGAATAAAGAACACATGTTCTTGAAAACTACACATAATGTTGGCAAGTTTCTGAAATAAAAATTACTTGCAATGCCCTAAAAACCATCATTTCACACAAAACACCCACATCAGCCATCAATTGCATCCTAAATGATCAATAAAAACATGAAAAACATCAAACAACTTATATAAATGTATTATATTAAAAAATCAACACAAAACCTACCTCAATGTGAAAAAACATAGCTTCAAGCCTAGATCAATGATATGGAGTGACCCCATCCCAATACTATCTCGATTGAATCCTCAAAACTAGTTTATTCCACCCTCTCCCTCATTAGCTCTTGGATTGAAAAAAAGAGATACATCCCTATACCATTTGCATGGATTGGAAGGAATATAAATGGTTGTGAAAAAAGAAAAAGAAAAAAAGAAAAAAACATAAAAAATTTAAACTCTTGTTTAAATGCCTAGCCCCGGTCTCGAAACACAAACCACATTTATATCTCTCCAAGATAAAATCACACATTCCAGACTCAATCATAAAGACAAAATTTTAATAAAGGACATTGTTTAAGATATATCATATATCGCACATCCAAAAAAAATTAATATGTAATAATTTAATATTAATTATTTCATGAAAAAATGATGGACTTGAAATCACACAAAATTATATCACTTGGATAAAAAAATCATTTCAAGATCAAAATAAGAGTCACAAAATTATTCTGAGATAATATACTTTGAGAAATAATCGTTTAAACCCTCATAAACCATAGAGAATAAAATTAAAAATTCTAAGGATTTCTATAACATATATGAGTGAACTCTATTATTGGGAATTCATTTTTTTATTATAATATTGATAAAGAGTTATAAATTTTTTTTTCATAATTACTTTGAGATAGAGTGATTATAATGATATGTTATATGTTGGGCTCACCTTTTGGGAATAAAATTTTATGAATTTTTTTATTTGGCCAATTTTTTTAATGGAGAGATGCTTGTCAGAATCTAGAGGATGCGAGGTTGACTCATCTAAAAAATGATATTTTTGTTTAATTCATGATTATATTCTAATATTAAAAAATAATTCCTCCTCGATAACAATATTTATTCACTTTTTTGAAAATTGATTAATTGACATAAATATTTTTTTAAGAACACCACCCAAAGGAATTATCTTATATAGAATTTTATCAAAATATTTAGTAACTCTATAGTTTAAGGTTAAATAGTAAATCTGTAACACCCCAGGATTTGACAGTACGTTTTCTCTTTAAAGTAATTCAATAGATTTTGTTATACACATCACCGAGTTCGAGCACACCAGGACATACCAAAAATCCGTTCAAAAAGATTTGATGAATAATATTAATGGGATTTTAAATTTTATATACGCCATATAATTATAACATTCATATAATGTGTTTCTTATAAATAATATAAGAACAAATTCAATTTTTTAGATAAAGGAATTATTTTTCAGAAAATGCAATTTTAACACCTTTTATTGGATAACCTCTTCAAATCCAATATTTGAAATTTTTATATATTAAATTTGAAAAAATAAACTTCTTCATTGTAAGAGGGACATAAATATTAATGTCTATAAAATTTTTGTATGTTTCTGATAACATTCATATCTTGATGAACAATGAAAAATACTAAATTTTAAGTGCAAATAACTTTTATATTCAAAATAATTTATAGTGTAAAACTATTCATTTTAATGGTTTAAAGTATAATTGGAATATAATTTTATCATTTAATAAAATTTTATTCATTGTATGTAATTTTACATTTAAATTGGACATAAACACATATCAATATTTTTATTGTTATTACATCTCAAAAACCCACTTTCTGGTTTTGACAACGGGAATTAATATTAAATTAATTAATGCAACTTATATGTTTTTAATTTGGTAAAATAGACATCATTTTTGAATTCAGAATATCAAAATTAGAATAGGCTGAATTTTTGGTATTTTTCTAAAAACATTCACTTTGTGATGAATTGTGAAAAATACTACATAATAGATAAAAACCAAATTTTTCATTTCAATAAGTATTTTTAATTAAAAGTTTATCTTAAAGTACAAATAGATTCATAATATATATATTCATACAATGTAAGTCATTGGAGTCATTTTATAATAAGATTAGTTATATAAAATTTTATTGATCTTTTTAACATCTTTTACCCACCATTTAGAAACATTAATAAATTTTCATAAAACATAATTTTACCTCTTATATGAATTGTATTTCAAAAATCTGAGAGACACTATGGATATGAGTATCTAAAATCTGGTTCAATGATATGAAACATAATATTTTGTAAATAGTAACTTTTATATTTTATTTAACACGGTTAAAAGTAAATAGTGTAATTAAAGTTAAAAATGACATTATAATTACCCTAACAGATGTCTTAATTCAATTAGATAAATATATTTTGACCAAAATAAACCTTAGGAATAAAATATGTTCCTTTTTGGTCCACCTAGATTAGATTGGGACATTTGTTATTATTTTATTTAAGAAAGAGTTAAAAGTGTTATATTCAAATATTAATAACTAAAACATTTTCAATATTGGTTTATACATAATACAACTTCAACTATAATTATTATTTAGAAATATGAAAATATTTCAAACATCATGGTATTTTATTTATAATTTATAGACATTAAATAATTAAATTTATTTATCAGACAATGATGATGCAGAAATTACCTTATTAATAAGAAATTAAAATAATTGATATTATAAATATAAAAATAAATGTAAATTGAAACTTTTTTTTTACATCCATGAATTTTATAGGTTAATATGACATGTTAGAGTTGATTTAATGTATTTGTTTTGATGTAATAAAGTTTTTGGACTTTGAAAAAAACAAATACTAAATAGTTTCAAAATTGACCAAAATGTGTTTTTAAAACAAATACTATATTTTTAAATGATATAATATTCATAAAAATATATGGTTGGGAAAAATAAAAATATGATTATATCTATATCATTAATTAACCACTTGAGTTTCTTCTTTAATTTTATAGTATGTTTATTAACCATGTAATATAAATATACAAGAAGACATGGTAAAAGATAAACTATTAAACTTAGCGTTAAATCTAAAACATAAGGTTAATATGGTGACATAAAATTTTATAATACCTATTAGTTGAGAGTATGTAGACCCATACCCACTTTATCCTCAAAATAATTCCATTCGGATAAGTTATAAAGCTAAAATTATTTTATAATTAAATAATACTTCAAGCTTTTCATAAAGTGACTCTCACCCCTCTTATAAATGGGTACATCCCCTTATCTTAATTTCACACCTCCAAAGCCATTTTTATCAGCCAGCCCTAGCTCAAATAAACTCCCAAATACCCTAAATTCATCCTATAGGACTTAAATTGTTCATAAATCCAACCTAAAGAACCCTTTTGATCAAATCTAAAAGAAGAACCCGAACATGAAGTAATTATTTCATCACCATTTTCAAAGATTATTTATTCTTCCACTTCATATTTCATTTTTTATTCCATATGAAAATAATAAATCCAGTAACTTCTATATAAAATGATGTTATTATATATATTGTACAATGATATTCATTATTCTATCAATTTTATTAATGACAAAGTCACTATACGTGCATATGTATGCCTTACCATCTCCAAATCGTAGGGTAGTTTGTTATACAACACTTCATTATTTAGATGGGTATATTAATGAGTATAATTGAATTAAATAAAAAATATAACATCTTAGGATTCTATATATATAATATAACATCCAATTACAGATGATTTTACCATCAATATAATGATATCATCGCTCGTGCTTACGTACGGCTTACCGTCTCCACAACACGATGAGATTCATTTCCACGTTCACCATTCAACAATGATTATTAAAAAATATATTATTAATAAGTATATAACATGTGACATAATAATGATACTGGATATATATATATATATATGAATTTACATATATCTCAATCACTTACTTCAGTTCAATATGATATGAAATCAGAAACAACATTTATGCATACATACGACCTACCATCTCCATAAACAATGTTTTTCATTTAGTGTCACTATATATTATACATTTTTATATTCGGAATATATATGATACATAAATAAATTTTTATATTCTGTAAGCAATTAAATCATGAAATAAGTGATACGATCAAGAATAATAATTTAAAAAACGTACGATAAGAAAGCGATTATTACCCGATATGTTATTTTAACATGGAAATTGTTATTAAATGGATAGTTTAATGTAATAAATAGATCAAGTATGATATAATAAATATTAATATGGTTCTTTTATAATTTAATAACATATTATGGTCATTATACAGGAGGTTAAACGTACCCTCTACCAAAGGAACATACAAGGTAAGGTTTAATTCATCAATCAAATTATTATCTGAGATTGTTTATGTGTATGTATTTACTAGGAAATATTTATCATCCATTTCCATGTTTCAAAAAAATATTTTCAAAAGGAATTTTTTTTTAGTTTTTTGGAAGGTAATCTTTGGAAATATCATTATTTTAAAGGTTTTAATGATTTATTTTTATTAATCATTTTACTTAATTTCCATGTTTAAAACATGGTTTGAAGGAATTGATTTATATGGACATGATTGTCTTAAAATGTTAATTCCATTAAAACATTTCAATGTGGTATAGAAAACTTTTATTTTAAAAACACCTTTTAAATGTCTTCCTTTATAAATGTGTGACTTTAAAATTATTTCAAAAAATGGATATTTCTATCAAAAAGTTTTACTGATCATTTTCAACTATGTCAAAATCCTTTAGTGGATATTATTCTTTATAGAGGTTGATTTATTATAATACAATCTTTCATATTATGTTGAATGAGTTATGATATGTTTGACTGTGGATGTGCTGTATTTATACCATTCATGGTTTATGGTCAATGTATTGAAATTTCGTATGCTATTGTTAATAAAAATGTTTATGTTATGTTTCAAAATTTTAATATAAGGAATGCATTGGACATAGTAATTGATGGATGGAGCCCTCTATAGCTCCTCGATATATTTGTAGGTCTAATGAGACAAACTAGTTTCTTGTCACTATGCCCTAACAAATTTTTTTTCATAGTCTAGGAACGAGGCCTTGACTATGTGGTTACGATATACGTCATTATGAATTTCGTTGTTATGAAATTAAATATTACATGTGATTATTCGACTAGAATAATATCCATGTTAATGTTTTTATGGTAATGTTTGATTTATTTTTACCATATTATGGTCATTTTTATGTGTAAATTGGTGTTTTTTAATTACACATCTATACTTAAATGTTTATAGCTTCCACTAAATTATTTACCCTTACTGAGAATTTGAGATCACCCCTTTATTATGTTTTATTTTACCAGGATTCCATGAATTTTATTATGATTGATATGAAGGGTTATTCTTAGGGAATAATGGTGTTCTCGAATGATTATATATGATGTGCTGTATATTATAAAGTGTATTGTAACATTTCTATATGTAATCTATTTTCCAAAACTCCTAAACTGATTGGTCCTTTAAAACATATTCCCTTTTAATCATGCTAATTTATTTAAATAATTCACCGACTCTGGGAAACTAGGGTCGGGGCATTACGGTTTGTATAAGAGGATGTTTAGAAACAAACTTAGAAATAGATTCAGAAAAACTCTGATTAGAGAACATTACCCTAATACAATGTTAGAGGATTAGTATAGAAGAACTTCTTATAATTTTGGTAATAGAAAGATATTGTGAATATTTCAAGAAATAAATCCCTATTTAGATACGAGTAGGTAGATGTGGCTCTAGAAAATATGTATCAAGGGGTAAAACCAAAGAACACCACTTTGAACTAGACTCTATTGGGAACTGGTGCATGAAAATGGGCATTTCTGAACTCTTGGTTACGACACTCCCAAGGGATATTATTATGATAATTCAAATTTTCATTACATACTATTATGATGGATTTATGAGTAAATACATCAGAAAAGAAACCAATGTTATGATTATGAAACTAGATGTGTGTAAATCATCAAATAATATTTATAATTATTATTCTTTTTGGATAATACATTATTATATGATCTTACCTAGTGCATGTTGTCATTTAGAAATGGTGCCCTGTAAATGGAATGTGAACTTCAATAATACTAACGATCCAAATATTAAAAAGGATCATATATTTCATGGTGTTTAGCCAAAATTTAAAAGGGAAATTATCACCCATGTATTCTCATCATAAGAAGAAATATTATCATGTGTTAATAAGATAAGTAAATAATTATCTAATTCCTATGGATTTTAAGGGAAGTCAAAGATAAAGAGAATGGTAGAGAGAAATATGGATAATGTGAAGAAGGAAAAGAAGGATTATCCCATATGCTATAACTGTGGAAAGTATCACTTTGGGAAGTGGTTGAACGGAATGGTAGTTTGTTATAAGAGTATAGAAAAAGGCTACCATGTACATGATTGCTAGGGTAGGAATAAAATATTCAAATGTATAATGTGACATCTTCAAGCAGTTAGGACTCTACACGAATCAATGTCTCAATTATTATAGTATACCCCAAAGGATTGTATTAGATAATAATCAATCTATGATACTAATGTGGATGATGAGGAATGATTAGTGATCTTATTTTGTTATTAATGAATTTTTCCATTTGAGTATTCTATTAATGAGGTATAAGTTATAATATTTATATAGTATATAAGGATTGTACTAAAGTATTATTTCACTGAGGATTTGAGATTGTATGGTACAAAGAAAAGTAACTCAATAAAAAGATATACATTTTGGAAAATACATGGTCGAGGGAATGATAAACCTTAACATGATTCTAATATCGAGATAATTTATTTGGATAAAGAAAATTGGGTATTATTGACATCCTTGGAAGTAATTAATTGTTTTTTTATTCCATAATTGTTGGAGATTACAACATTTTTGGATTTGAGCAGTATATCCAGAATCCATTGTTTAACAAAAGGAATAAGGAAGAAAGAATGTATTCAATATGTTTTTTTGGTAATTCAGTTTGTTACCATGTTTTAAGAGAATACATGATTAGGGTATTCACATGATCTGACATGGAAAAAAAGATCTTCATTATGTTTACCATCCTTATAAATTTTGGACTGGGAGTTTGAACAGATTTATTTTGGATATGTCTAATGGTTGGAATTAATTAAGTTGGACATTGGATACTATTTTTTAATGTTAAAACATTTCTTAAGATTATTTTTTGATTTTTATAAAAAGTACAACCCAGAGGTCAGGAAATAACTCATTGTGTCTGACAAGGCCATGAGACTTGAACCTGCAACTGAAGGGCGAAAAAGTAGCATCACCTACCACTGGCCTACAATATGTCCTAGAATGTATAATGTAGTATTTTGAAATTTTCTGGCAGATGAATTATAAATTCATTATTTTTTTGGAACACTATATGATTAGGATAAGTGGAATATTTTTGAGTTCTATTATCTTTTGGATTGAAAGATGTGTTGGTGGTAGAAATTAGTTAAAGGACGGGACTCTACTTGTCAGTTTTTTTTACTTATCCTATAAAGAAATTAATTTACAAACATTTGGGAAAGGATCTCAAAACCAAAAATGTGTTATCCTAACAAATTATGTTTTTTTAAACAGATTATATTTTAAATCATCATAGATTTATGGAATTGTAGTCCTCAATTTTTCATTTGTTGTTTACTTGTTTGTGATTGATAACCTTAATCACTCCCTATAAGTATTTTGGATTTCCTTTATTTCTTTTTCTTTAATTTCTACCAATGTTCTCCTATTCGAGATCATAAATTGGTGGTGATTTTTTCATTTCCCCTTCCCACATAATAAGACTAAATTTTACTAACCCTATTTCTGATGTGGGTTTTCGACAATGGTATTTTCAATTTTTAACCTTTTATTTTCAAATATTTATTTCAAATTTTGAGGACACAATTTATTAAAGGAGAGTATAATGTAACACCCCAGGATTTCATAGTACATTTTCTCTTTAATGTGATTCAGTATCTTGTGCTACACACAACACGGAGTCCGTGCGCACAATGAATTACAAAACAAGTCGTTCAAACAGCAGTTATGAATATTATTAATTTCGTTTTGATTTTTATAGACTCCATATAATCTTAATGTCCATATTTTTTGTTTCTTAGGCATAATATACAAACAAATTCAACTTTTCAAATAAATGAAATATTATTCAAAAAATCCATTTTTACTGCCTTTTAACAAAGAACCCTTGTTAAATACAATATTAGATACTTTAATATATTTATTTTGAAAACAATAAACTTATTCTTGGGAAGCGGGACAAAAAAAACAGTGTTGATAAATTTTTTGTGTTTTTCTTATAACTTTCATATCTTGACGAATAGTGAAAAATACTATTTTTTTAAACAATTTTTTTAAACAAAATAATTTAGATTGTTAAACTATAAACATTAATGGTTTTGATTTATAATTTGATTATATATTTATCATTTAATCAAATTTTATTCATTGTAAGTAATTTGACATTTAAATTGAACATAAACACATATCAATCTTTTGATTTTTTTTACTTCTCAAAAACACGCTTTCTGGTTTTGAAAATGGGAATTAATATTAAATTAATTAATGAAACTTATATGTTTTGAATTTGGTCAAATAGACATAATTTATGAAATCATAATATCAAAATTATCTTAGTCTGAATTTTCGGTATTTTTCTGAAACATTCAATTTTTGATTAATACTGAAAATACTACATAGTACATAAAAACCATCATTTTCATTTAAATAATTAGTTTTAATTAAAATCTTATCTTAAATTCAAAATAGATACATAATACATATATTTTTACAATTTAAGTCATTGGATTCATTTTATAATAATATTAGATATATACAATTTTATTGATCATTTAAAAGTCTTTTACCCACCTTCTAAAAACATTAGCAAATTTGCATAAAATGTGATTTTACTAATTTTGTGAATTTAATTAAAAACATTGAGATACTCTATGGATATGATTAAGTAAACTATGGTTCAATGGGATGAAATTTGTTTTTGGTGAATAGTATCTTTTAAATTTTATTTACCACGATTAAAAGTAAATAGGACAATTAAAAGTAAAAATGATATTATAATTACCCAAAAATATGTCCTAATTCTATTGGATAAGTGTGTTTAGACAAAAAAAACAACCTTAGAAATTACATATGTTCATTTTTGGTCCACATAGATCTGATTAGGACATTAATTATTATTTTATTTAAGGAAGAGTTAAAAGTGTTAAATTCAAATATTAATTACTAAAACATTTTTAAAATCGGGTTATACAAAAGATAATTTTGACTATAAATATTAATTAAAAATATGAAAAGCTTTCAAAAATCATGGTATTTTATATATAATTTTTATACATTATATAATTAAATTTATTTATGACACAATGATGATGTAGAAATTACCTTATTAATAATTGATTAAAAAAATTGATATTATGAATATAAAAGTAAATTTAAATTGAGACTTTTGATCCCATACACGAATTTTATAAGATAATTTGACTTTCTAGGTTTTATTTAATATATTATTTCGAAGAAAAATATTTTTTTTTGACTTTCACAAACACCAAATACTAAATAGTATCAAAATTAATAGAAATGAGTTTTTAAAAAAAAAAAAAATTATTATGTGATATAATATTCCTAAAAATATAAGGCTTGGATAAAAGACTTATATAATTATAGATATATTATTCATTAACTAAATGAGGTTCTCTTGGAATTTTATAGTTTTTTTATTTACAATTTAATATAAAAATACTAGAAGACGTGATAAAAGTTAAATTATTTAACTAAGAGTTAAATCTGAATGATAAAGTTAATATGGTGACCAAAACATATCTAAAACCTATTGGTTGAGAGTATTTAGACCCATCCCCACCTTATCCTAGAAATATATCCATTTAGATCCATTAAAAAACGGAAATGATTTTATAATAAAATAATATTTCAATTTTTTTTCTCAATTTACCCTCACCCCTATTATAAAAGTGTACATACCCTTATCTTAATTTAACACCACCAAAGCCATTTTTCTCAGCCAAACCCAGATAAAATATACTACCAACTACCCTCAATGTATCATAGAGGCCTTAATTTGATCTAAAATCCAACCTATTGAGCCCTTTTGTTCAAATCAAAATAAAGAACTCGAAGAAGAGGTAATTATTATAGCACCGTTTTCAACGTTCATTTCCTCTTCCACATACTCTTTCTTTTTTTCCATTTTAAAATAATAAATCAATTACCTTCAACATACTATGATGTTATTATAAATATATTATAATTATATTCATTATTCTATCCATCCTATGAATGACATAGTCACCATATGTGTGTACGTACGACATACCACCTCCACGTCGTAGTGTAGTTTGTTATTCAACACTTCATTATTTGGATGGGTATATTAATGAGTATAATTGAAGTAAATAATATATATATAATGTTAATGATTCTGTATATATAATATCCCATCCAATTATACATTATTTTACCATCAATATAATGATATCATCACTTGTGCTTACGTATGGCTTACCGTCTCCATGACGCGATGAGATTCATTTCCACGTTCACCATTCAATGATGATTATCAAATATATATTATTAATAAGTGTATAATATGTGACATAATAATGATACTGTAAATAAATAAATATATATATATATATATATAAATTTACATATATCTAATTCACTTACTTTCGTTCAATACGATATGAAAACAGAAAGAACATTAATGCGTACGTACGACCTACCGTCTCCATAAATAGTGTTTTCAATCTAATGTATCTATATATTATACATATTTACATTCTGAATATATATTATACATAAATAATATTATATATTCTATAATCAATTAAATCGTAATATATGTGATACGATCAAGAATAACAAGTTAAAAAACGTATGATAAAGAAAGCGATTATTACCGGAAATCTTATTTTGACATGGAAATTATTATTAAATGGTTTTTAAAAAGACATAAATGAATCAAGTAGGATATAATAAATATAAATATGGTTCTGTTATAATTTAATTACATACTATGGTCACTATACAGGTGGTCAAGCTTACCCTCTCCCAAAGGAAAGTACAAGGTAAGGGTTAATTCCTAAATCTCATTTATATCTGAGATTGTTAATGTGTACATATTTACTGGGAAATATTTATCATCTATGTACATGTTTCATTAAAGTATTTTCAAACGGAATATTTTTTGGTTTTGTAGAAGAGTCTCTTTAGCAATATCTTCATTTTCAAGGTTTTAATGAATTATTTTTATGAATCCTTTTAATTAATTTCCATGTTTTAAAAATGATTTGAAGGATTTTTTTTTATATGGAAATGATAGTTTTAAAATGTTAATTCCATTAAAATGTTTAAAAGTGGAATAGGAAAAATTGATTTAAAAATAACTTTTAAATGACTTCCTTTACAAATGTGAGACTTTAAAATTATTTCAAAAAATGGATATTTCTCTCAAAGAGTTCTACTGATCATTTTCAACTATGTCAACATCCTTTACTGGATATTATATACTTGATTGAGGTTTATTTATTATAATAAAAACTTCCATATTGTATTGAATGAGTTATGATATGTTTGACTGTGGATGTGATGTATTTATACCATTAATGGTTTATGGTTAAATTTTTGACATTTCGTATGCTATTTTTAATACGAATGTTTATGTTATGTTTCAAAATTTTCATATGTGGAATGAATTAGACTTTGTAAGTGACGGTTGGAGCCCTCGATAGCTCCTAGATGAATTGGTAGGTCAAATGAGAAAAACAAGTGCCTTGGCACTAGGCCTTGACAATTTTTTTGTAGTCTTGGCTATAGGAATTGACTATGTGGTTATGATTTACGACATTATGAATTCCCTAGGTATGAAATTAATTATTAGATGTGGTTATTTGACTATTAGAATATCCATGTTCATATTTATATGGTAATGTTTGATTAATTTATTCCATATTATGTTCATGTTTATGTTTAAAAGGCTGTTTTTTTATTACACATCTTTCCTTAAATGTTTATAGCTTCCACTAAATTATTTACCCTTAATGAGAATTTTTTCTCACCCCTTTATTATGTTTTATTTTCCCCGAATTCTAAGAAGTGTATTATGATTGATATGCAGAGTTATTTTAAGGGAATAATGGAATTCTCAAAGGATTATTTATATTGTGTTGTGTGTTAGAAAGTGTATTGTAACATTCATGTATGTAATATATTTTCCAAGACTGGTAAAATGATCGGTCCTTCAAGACTTGATCCCTAATAATCATGCTGATTTATTAAAATAATGAATCCTCTATGGGTATCTAGGGTCGGGGCATTACAGTTGGTATCAGAGAACATTTAGAGACAACCTTGGAAACATATTTAGAAAACTATGATTAGAGATTATTATTCTAAGATAAAATTTGAGGATTAGTATAGAAGAAATTCCTATAATTTTGGTAATTTAGAGGTTTTTTGAATATTTCTAGAACTACATCCCTGTCTAGATACGAGAAGGTAGAGGTGGCTCTGGCATATATGTATCAAGTGGTAAAACCAAAAAACACCACTTTGAGCTAGACTCAAATTTGAACTGGTGCATTAAAACATGCCTTACTGAACTCTTGGTTAAGAGACTCTCCGATGATATTATTTTGATAATTCACATTTTCATTACATACCATTATGATGTATTTATTAGAAAATATGTCAGAAATAAAACCAATGTTATGATTATGAAACTACATGTGTGTAAATCTTCAATTAATGATGATAATTATATATTTTTTTGGATTATACATTATGATATGATCAAGCCTAGTTTACGTAGTCATTTAGAAATGGTGCTCTATAGAAGGTATGTGAACTCTAGTAATACACATGATCTAAAGAGTAAAAATGATCATATATTTCAGTGTGTTAATCCAACATTTAGATAAGAAATTATCACCCACGTATTCTCTTCATATGAAGAAATAGTATCAGGTGTTAATAATATAAGTAAATAATTCTCTAAGTCGTATATATTTAAAGGAAATCCAAATATGAAGAGGATGGTAGAGAAAAAGATGGATAAAGGGAATAAGGAAAAGAAGGATTTTCCCATATGTTATAACTGTGGAAATAAACACTTTGTTAAATTCTATAAAGGAATGGTAGTTTGTTATAAGAGTGGAGAAAAAGGCCAGCAAGCACTTGATTACAAGGGTAAAAAAAGGTTTCAAATGTACAATGCTTCATCTTCAAGAGTTAGGACACTATGCGAATCAATATCCCAATCATCATAGTATACCCAAATGATACTATTAGATAATATTCAAGCTATGATACTACAATGGATGTAGATGAAGGATTAGTGATCTTAGGTTGTTATTAAAAAAATTTCCATTTGAATAGTGTATTAATGATGTACAAGTTATAATATTTATACAATATATAAGTACTATTCTGTAGTATTATTTCCTTTAGGATTTGATATTGTATAGTACAAAAAAAACTAACTCAATAGAAAGTAATTTTTTTTAGAAAATACTTTTGTGAGGGAATGAAAAAACATAACATGGTTCTAATACTGAGATAATTGATTTGGATAAACTAAATTGGGTATTATTGACATCCTTGGAACTAATTAATGGTTTTTTTATTCCATCATTATTGGAGATTACAACATTTTTTGATTTAAGTAGTATGTCCAGTAATCTTTGTTTTAAAGAAGGAATAAGGATGAAAGAACGTATTCAGTATGGTTTCATGGTAATTTAGTTTGTTACCTTGTTTTAAGAGAATACCTGATGAAGGTATTGACATGTTATAACCTAGAAAAAGATATCTTCCTTATGATTACCTTCCTTATAAATTTTGGACTATGATTTTGGACAGAAGTATTGTAGATATTTCTAAAGGTTGGAATGAATTATGTTGGACATTAGATAACAATTTTTATAGTTAAAACATTTCTTAAGATTATTTTTGGATTGTTATAAAAAGTAAAACCCATAGGTTGGGAGATAACCCATTATTTCCGACAAGGCCATGAGACTTGAACCCGCAACTGAAGGGTGAAAAATGTGTATCACCTACCATTGGCCTACATTATGTCCTAGTATGTATAACGTAGTTATTTTAATAGTCTGACAGATTAACTATAAATTCATTATTTTTTTGGAACCCTATATGATTAGGTTGAATAAAATATTTTTGAGTTCTATTATCTTTTGGATTGAAAGATGTGTTTGTGGTAGATGTTATTTAATGTATGGGACTCTAATTGTCCTGTATTTTTTTAGTTATTGTATGATGAAATTAATTCTTAAACATTAGGTAAAGGATCTCAAAACCCAAAATGTGTTATCCTAATAAATTATGTTTTGGTGAACAGATAATATTTTAAGTTATCATAGATTTATGTCTTTTGTAATGCCCCGACACAGCTCACCTCTAAGACAGTGGCCAGACCGGTGGTCACCTAACCTCAAGTGCACCTACCTGAACGCCACAGGCTGCTGACTAGAAACGAAGTCTCTTTTTGTGTCTATGGGGAAACTATTCCATCATAGGCAATAGATAATATCACAGTGGAAGTAAACAACAACAAATAGGTTGTAGTGGAATCATGTAAATAAACAAACTGTAGCAAAAATAAATGTGAATAATCCAACTGAATTATAATAGCCAAATGTGGAAGCTCATGAAAAGATAACATTCCATTATGTTAGTCTAAAAAACAGAACTCAAAAAAACAGTCAACTATATGAATAGACACAAGTAGAAACTGCATCACAAGAAAGGCACAGTCCTATGCCCCAGTCTCCATCCTAAGAAGTAATGAACATTAAAGAATCATAAGAATCACGCTTCCCCTTGACAATACATGCAATCATGTAATCTACGCGGTGGTCGACGATGCCCGAGTTGGGTTTGAGATTAAATCCCAATAGGCTGGCACCCACGTTGTATAAACCATTCCATTTCTTTCAAAAATAATAATGCAGTGTGCCAATACAGAACCATTTCAAATAAATTAATTGGAAAGCAATGAAATAAATAAGTCGGTCAGGGTCCCAAACGGCACCCATGCCTGGTCACCTGCTTCAGCCTAAGCTGGTAGTCTGAAAGGGTACCTGTCAGCAGAAATGCACGAACACACATATATATACATATATAAACCCAGAAAGTAAGGTAAAACTAGAAAAACGTTTACCCCAAGATTGTGATTTAACTTGGGGTTCAAGTATAGTTTCAACCAGACACACTTCCACATATCAAGGAAAACATCTCAATTCTCATGAGGCTCAATTAGCACTAACAGAAACCATAAGTGCATTATTATTTAAGGATCATGTTGAGAGTTTGAGTCTGAGCCCCACCCAAAGGTATTATTACATAACATCTTTCAATTTATCCAATGCCACCGAGCCCGTCTAAAGAAATCATTAGAAAGACCATGTATCGCCCGAGGCATGTCTTTACCCTAAGTTCTTCCTGATATCGAAAAAAGGTGGTCGAGTGTCATCTGAGGCTGGTTTAGCAACATTTCCAACGGATCCATCCCAACTAGCCCTTTTTGAACTGGCATCAGTCAAATGTTTTAGATTGTTAGGAGAAGTCTTGGATCGAAAAATCCAACAACACTGCCCCCCAACACATAGAGGTAACCCGTCAGGAAATAAGGATCTAAGCGTGGACCTTAATAGGGGAATTTCCCCCTTTCCCACCATGAATTTAATTAATGTTTTCATAGCAGTAGATATGACATAATCAACATATAATGTCACATCTTGAAAAATAACCAGATACACCCACATCACCAGGAATAAAACTAACATTATAGCATAACAACTTTCAAGGAAATATACATATCATATCATCCTCAGCGGATAATGAAAATCAAAATAATAAGAAGATTATCATAACAAATTTCAAGGCAATATAGATATCATATCAATCTCAGCGGATAATGAACATTTTAGTAATAAGCAGTTCAGCATAACAAGTGCCAATGATTCATCAATTCAAGTTCATGTTCAAAGAAACTATATATTAAATTTAATTACAATAAAAAGGGGCTTCGCAACACCTGCAATTAATTAAACAATATATCCAGCTAATAAGAGATTACACCGACCATGTCGGCCTGCCCAAAGGGGTGTCCAAATTTATTTCAAGAATTCTAACAATTATTTATTTAATTTTAAAATAATAAAAGGGGATGTGCAATACATGCAGTTTATTAAATATAAACCCGGCTAATAGAAAAAGATACACCGACCTAGTCGGCGCACCTAAAGGGGTGTCTGAACTAGTTTCAACCATTCAAACAAATTAATTTAAGATTATTAATGCTACAAAAATTAAATACAACCATTAAAGTAATTAACATAGGAAAAATTTTACAAAGCCGGAAGGCACCGGCTTATAACACCACGACGCATTTTTATAAATCGCTATGAAGTGGAGGAAAAGTGAGTAGGAACCCAACCTTGTAGTCATAGATTACTCTAAGATCTGTGGTGGTCTTTGATTTGACCTAAAACGGATGAAAACAAAGGATATTAGAAAAACACCAAAATATGGTAAAAATATTCCACGACAAACTGAGCACAGATTACTCAACAAAAATTAATGATTCTAAATGAACAATGTTAACCTTTCCATACGGTTTACTTCGCATCTAACGGTGAAGGAATACGACTTTGTATGGAGGAGCATCAGCTTTCTGAAGGGGATGCTGGTTGGTGTGACGAGATTGAGTGGTGTGACGAGATTGAGTGGTGCGACATGATGAGTAGAAGAGGGAGAGAGGAGAGGAAACAAATAAAAGGGATAAAAGAAAGAAAAATAAAGAAAAAGAAAAATAAGAGAAAAATAAAAGATAAAAAAATGGAATAAACGAAAAAGATAAAATAAAAGAAAATAATGGAAAGGAAAATAATTAAAATAACTAAAAATGAGAATCCCCTATTTCAATTATTTTAATTTATCCCAAAACCCCCTCTTTATTTTATTTCAAAATTTCTTTTTATATTTTCTTGCATTCTTTTAAATATTCTCTAAATCACTTATTACTCTATTCAAATCCTTACTTAATTATTTAAAACCCAAACAACGTACCAATGGGCGATGTGAAATTTTTCATAAAACGTCTACAAATATTTAAATTAAATAAAAAGCTATCTGGGACCCACAGCGAGGTGCGCAGGTGCGCGCACCAGGTTTCCTAATTAATTAGACTACAAATAAATAAAAGCAGTCCATACATGATTAAAATTGGGATGTTAAAACCTTCCCTCCTTAATATAACTCGTCCCCGATTTCCCCTTCTGAGGGTAGTGAAACGTCGCTAGAGAAGTGTTCTGGCCAACACGCACGTACATCCGTCTCTCCCTCCCAGGTCTCGTCATGAACATGTATGTATTTTCACAACACCAGGACCAGTGGGACTAACTTGCCTTAGAGGACTTTCATGCTACATTCGACAATACAGATCAGATGCTCCACAAAGGATGCATCAGCTTCAAGATCGATGTCGTCAAGGTCAAAATAATGAGGCGAGTCTGGATGATATTGTCAAAGCAGCGATACATGGAAAATGTCGTTCATGTCATGATACCTCTATGGTGGAATTAACCGATAGGCTACTGGCCCAGCTCTCTCCATTATCTCTAATGGACCGACATATCTCAGTGATAACTTCCCCTGCCTCTTGATCTGCCTGTGACCCAACCTTGGAGAAACATGCAGAAACACTCAATGTCCCACCTCAAACTCTAGAGGTCTATAGCGACGATCGGTATAAGACATTTTCCTATACTAAGATGTAGTCATACACTTCTGAATTAGATAAACTTGCTCAGAAGTCTCCTAAACGAGATGAGGAACCAACAGAGCTGCATCTCCTACTTCGATCCAGCAGAATGGTAAACGACATAGTCTACCATAGAGATTATCGTACAGAGCGATTTAAATTGCCTCTGATAAGTTGATATTATAGGTAAACTCATCAAGAGGAAAATTATTCTCCCAAAAACGTCCAAAATCAAATATACATGCCTGTAACATATCTTCTAACACTCATATAGTTCTCTCGGACTACCCATCGGTCTAAGGGGGATATGCAGTACTCAGAGGTAAATGTGAGCCCAGTGCCTTTTGCAACCCTTTTCAGAATAGTGAAGTAAATAGAGCATCCCTGTCTAAGACAATAGAACGTGGTACACCATGAAGTCACATAATTTCCTAGATATACAGCCTTCCTAGCTCATCAATCGAAAAGGTATCTCATATAGGGAAGAATTGTGCAACCTTGGTCAACCTATCGACAACCACCCATACTTCATCGCTACTTCAAGGAGATATTAGAAAGAATGTAAAGAAATACATGGTGATTTAATTCCATTTCCATTCAGGAATATATAGAGGCTATAGGAGTCCAACATATCACTGGTGCTCTGCCTTCACCTATTGGCAGGTGGAGCACCGAGTGATAAAACCTGCTATCTTCATTTCTATACTAGGCCACCAATACTATCTTCCCATGTCTGTGTACATCTTGGTCACCCCGGGTGAACATCCCAAATGGAGGTGTGATATTCCTTCATCAACTCTTCCCGTATACTTGAAGGTACCCATACACAACCATGATAAAGTAGAGTTTCACTGCCATCAATAACACAACTAAGAGGTGGGTTCCCTCCTGTTACACTTTCCCTAAAAAAGTCTCTCAGGATCATTCAACTATTTCATGTGGACTTCCTCCAAAAGATAGGACTTCACTGTAAGACCTGTCAGAACTGGTTGTCCACTATACTATTGAACCTCCAGATGTATCTTTGAAAACAAGGCCAAGATCTGCCACTCATTGGTGGCTATCTGCATGGCCCATGTCTGTGTCTTGCGGCATAAATCGTCCACCACAACATTACCTTTACCATGGGTATAATCAAGATCAAAGTTGAATGATTGTAAGTATTCGACTGACCATCGTTTCCTTAAGTTCAAGTCTCATTGAGTGGAGATATATTTCAAGATTTTATGATCCATGTAAACAATGAATATCTCACCAAACAAATAGATTCACCATAACCATAGATCATGAACCATAGTTTCCAACTCAAGTTCAGGGGTAGGATAGTTCAGCTCGTGAGGTATCAGCTAGCAGGATCCATAAGCCACGACTCGATCACCCTGGATCAAAACTAAACCCAATTTGATTCCTAAAGCATCATAATAAACTGTATATCTCTTACTAGGTTTAGGTAGAATCGTGATTGGGGATGAGGTCAGTATTCCTTTTAATTTCTGAATGGACTTTTCACAAGCTTCAGACCAGATGAACTACACACCTTTCTTAGTCAGTGTCGTAAGAGGCGCTACTAAGTGTGAGAAATCCTGGGTGATTCGCCTATAACAGCAAGCAAGCCCGAAGAAACTTTGGATGTCGAAGACACTCTTGGGCTTCTCCCATAAAACCACGACACTCACTTTTTCTCGATCATCTGATACCCCTGCTTCAGATACAATATGACCCATAAAGTGTAAGTTATCAAAGAGAAAGTGTAATTTTATGAGCATAGCGTATAACTAAGGCTCTCTCAGTGTACTCTTCATGATCTCAATATGGGTTGCATGGTCATTTCTGTAACGTGAATACATGAAGATGTCGTCCATGAAGACTACCACCAAGGAATCAAGATACGGATGAAAAAAACCAGTTCATCAGGGCCATGAAGACTCTCAGCACATTTTTGAGTCTGAATGGCATAACTAGATACTCATACAAGCCATACCTACTTTGGAATGCTGAACATGGTATGTTAGATGGTCGCATGCGCACTTGGTGATATCCTGAACATAGATCAATCTTGAAGAAAATAGTTTCTCCCCAGAGCTGGTCAAATAGATCATCTATACGAGGAAATTGATATCGATTCTTTACTGCGAGCCGGTTAAGTCGATGATAATCCACGCATAACCTTAGGGCACTGTTTTTCTTTCTTATAAAAGAGGACCGGTGAACCCCACGGCTATGTGTTAGGTCTGATTAAACCCTTAGCCGCAAGGTATTCAAGCCACTTTTCGAGTTCATGTAGCTCTTATGGATCCATCCTATAGGGAGGAATAGACAAAGGTACCCCACCTGGCATGAGCACGATAGTGAACTCCACGTCTCTCATAGTGGGTACGGTAGAGAAATCATTAGGGAAGACATCCCAGAAAATATTCACCACTGGAGGGAAATAAAATAGTTCTGTTCCCTGATCACTCATGAAGAGACTTGCAAAATGAGCGGACACTCTACACAACCCTGCATATTTATGCTAAGCTCGGTCTACCTGTAGATCCTATTCTCTTTTGTAAAGATATTTTTCACCCTTAGGGGATCTGATGGACACCCGAAAATGATAGAAATCCACTTGGGCATTATAACGAGAAATCCAGTTCAGACCGAGGATGGCTACGATGCCATACATATCAAGGATATTGAAATTCCAAACAAAACGGCACCTACCTATCTCAAGGTTGCACTCTTGGCATTGGAATATGCCCTCTATCCTGACCCCAAGAGGTGTGTCAAGAGACATGATGCTACAGTGATACTCAATTAGAAAACCCAGACTCTCAACAACAATAGTAGATATAAAGAGTAAAGAAGGTGAGAAAACAAGTATGGCCCATAAGAGTTTAGGTACATTGCCTGCCTCTAAGCACTAAACAATAGACAACCTGCATCAAAGGCTGGGTTTAAAGATGGAAGACACAACTAAAAAGGATTACTAAACAAGTTCTACAGTACACTCCTTGGTTAGGTCAGGCTAACATCTAACAGGATATCACAACATTATATTCAACAAACCAACATTTCAAAATTGCACCACTAGGCTCAACAACACTCAAATGAAAACAGGGAAATACAGGCTGAATGTTGATATATCATGGCAATATGCATGGTATTTAAATCCTATAGTTTTTATTATGATGAATGGAATGTATTGCCCTTTTATCATCAGGATGCAACGGTAAACCCATTATCTCACCAATACGATCAAAATAATAATGCAATACAAGTGATCCACCCAATGATGAAATCAAATCAATAGTAACTAGCATAATAAACAACTACAATCCCGACCCCAGGATTTTAGTTTTCCCTTATATATGGGTTAGCTACGTTCAAGCACATGGTGCATCCCAAATCCCTATATCCTAGTCTCCTGTCAAACCCAAACATTAAGACAAAAAGATAAAAAAACCTATGATACCAGTTTGTAACACCCCGACCCAGATCACCTCTAAGACGGTGGCCAGACTATTGGTCACAAAACCTCATGCGTATCTCCTAAAATGCCAGAGGCTATCGACTAGAAGCGAGGGCCATTTTTGTGTTCGTGGGGAGACTATGCCCTCATAGGTAATAGATAACATCACAGCGGAAGTAAACAATAACAAATAAGAATTATATGAAGCATGAAAATAAACAAAATGCAGTAGAAGCAATGTAAATAATCCAACTGAATGATAATTATCGAATGCAGAAGCTCATGGAAAGATGAAATTCCATGATGTAAGACTAAACTGAATGTATGGAATACAAAACTCAAACACACAGTCAACTAAAAGAAAAGACACAAGCAGCAACTACATCACGAGCAAGGCCCAGTCCTCTGCCCTAGTCTCCATCCTAAGAAGTAATGAACAGTCAAGCATCGAATAAGCACGCTTCACCATGTCAATATATGTGGGCATGTAATCTACTCAGGTGTTGACGACGCTTGAGCAGGGTGTAAGATAAAATCCTAGTAGGCCGACACCCATGGTGTCTAAACCTTTCCATTTCGTGAAAACAAATACAGAGTGCCATTACATAACCATTTCAAACAATTTATTTATATTTCAATGAAATAAATAAGTCGGCCTGGGTCCCAAATCGTACATGTGCTTGGTCACCTACTTCAGCCTAAGCTGGTAGTCTGAAAGGGTATTTTTCAGCTGAAATTCATGAACACGCATATGTATATAAACCCAAAAAGCAAGGCAAAAGCATGAAAAATTATACCCCAAGATTGTGCTTTAACTTGGGGTTCAAGTCCAGTGTCAACCAGGCAAACTTCAACATATCAGGGAAACATATCAATTCTCAAGATACTCAATTATCAATAACAGAAACCAAAAGTGCATCATTATTTAAGGTTCGAGTTGAGAGTTGGAGTCTGAGCCCGTCCCAAAGGTATCACTACAAAACATCTGAAAATTTATCCAATGCCACTGAGCTCGTCTAATGAAATCATTAGAAAGACCATGTATCGCCTGAGGCACGTCCTTACCCTGAGTCCGTCCCGATATCACAAAAAGGGGATCGAGTGTCATCTGAGGCTGGCTTAGCAACATTTCCAATGGATCCATCCTGATGGGCCCTTTTGGAACCGGTATCACTCTAATGATTTATAAGGTTCGGGGAAGTCTCGCTCCAGCAAAGAAAACGACACCGCCCTATGACACATAGAGGTTACCCGTCATGAAAGTAGGATCTAAGCGTGGCCCTTAATATGGGACCCGCCCCCTTTCCCACCCTGAATTTAATAAAAGGTTTCATAGCAGTAGATATGACATAATCAACATATATGGTCACATCATGAAAACTAACCAGATACACCCGTATCACCAGGCATAAAACTAACATCATAGAATAACAACTTGTAAGAAAATATACATATCATATAATCCTCAGTGGATAATTCACATCAAAATAATAAAGAGATCAACATAAAAATTTGCAAGGAAATATTCATATCATTTCAATCTCAGCAGATAATGCACATTTCAATATTAAGCAGTTCAGCAAAACAAGTTCCAATGATCCAAAAATTCAAGTTCTTGTTCAAAGAAACTATATATTAAATTTAATTACAATAAAAAGGGGATTCACATCACCTGAAATTAATTAAACAATATAACCAACTAATATAAGATTACACTGACCATGACGGCACACCCAATGGGGTGTCTGAATTTGTTTCAACAATTCAAACAATTATTTTTTTAATTTTAAAACCATAATGGGACTGTGAAATACATGCAGATAATTAAATATAAACCCGTTTAATGAAAAAAGATACACCGACCTCGTAGACACACCGGAAGGGGTGTCAAAACATATTTTAACCATTCAAACAAATTAATTTAATATGATTAAGGCTGAAACAATTAAACAATACAATTAAAGTAATTAAAATGGGAAAAGTTGCACAAATCCAGTAGGCACCGACTAACGACACAATGACGCATTTTTATAAATCAAAATGAAATGGAGGGAAAGTTAGTAGGAACCCGACCTAGTAGTCGTGGATGACTCTAAGATCTATTGTGGGCTTTGATTTGACTTAAAATGGATGAAAACTAAGTATTTTAGAAAAATTACAAAATAGGGTAAAAAACATCCATGATGAACTGCACACAGATTACTCAACCAAAATACACAATTCCAAATGTGCAACAGTAGGATTTTCCTAAGGTTTACTACACACCTGACGACAAAGAATGTAGGCATCAGATGGAGGAGCAGTGGCCTTCTTAAGGGGTTGTGGGTTGGTATGACGGGATTGAGGGGTGCAACGTGATGAGTGGCCGAGGGAGAGAGGAGAAGAAAAAAAGAAAAGAGAGAAAAGAAGGAAAAAAAAGAAAAAGAAAAATATGAAAAAAATAAAATATAAGGAAAAATGAAAATAAAAGAAAAACATAAAATACAACAAAATAATGGAAAGGTGAATAATAAAAATAATTAAAAACAGAAATCTCCTATTGCAATTATTTTTATTTTCCCATAACCCCCCATTTATTTTATTTCAGAATTTCTTATTATCCTTTCTTGCTTAATTTTTAATCTTCTCTAAATCTTTTATTACTATTTTCCAATCCTTAATTAATTATTTAGAACCCAAACACCACGCCAAAGCGCGACATAAAATTTTTCATGAAACATATAAATTTTTTTAAATTAAATAGATAGCTGCCCGATACCCACAGTAAGGTGTTCAGGCACACACCTTAGGTCTCCAAATTAATTAGACTGAAAATAAGTAAAAATGGCACATACCTGATTAAGGCCGGGAAATTATAGCTTTGAGGCCCTTAATTTTTCATTTATTGATCACTTGATTGTGATTGATGACCTCAATCACTCCATAAAAGTGTTTAGGTTTTCCTCCAATTATGTATCTCTAATTTCCACCTTTATTCTCCAATTCGATATCATAATTTGGTGGTAAATTTTTCATTTCCATTTCCCTCTTAATAGTAATAAATTTTATTAACCTTATTTCTGATGTGGGATTTCCAGAAAGGTATTTTCTATTTTTAATCATTTATTTTCAAAGAAATATTTTAAATTGAGAGGGTGAAATTTATTGAAGGAGGGTAGAATGTAACACCCTAGGATTTCATAGTATGTATTTTCTTTAATGTAACAAAATATCTTATGCTACACACAACACCGAGTTCGAGCGCACAATGACATACCAAACAAGCCATTCACACAACAGTTATGAATAGTATTAAATACATTTTGATGTTTATATACTCCATATAATTTTAACATCTATATTTTGTGTTTATTAGACATAATATATGAAAAGAATTCAATTTTTCAAATAAAGGAAGTATTTTTCAGAAAATGAAATTTTACCTCTTTTTAATGGAGAATGATCTTTAAATCCAATATTTGACACTTTCATATATTAAATTTAAGAAAATAATCTTTTTCTTGGGAATCGGGACTAAAATGTATAGTGTTGATAAAATTTTGGAGTTTTTCTGATAAGTTTCGTATCCTAATGAATAGTAAAAAATACTAAATTTTAATTGAAAACAACTTTTTAAATAAAAATAATTTAGAGAATTAAACAATAAATTTTAATTGTTTTGAAGTATAATTTGATTTTATTTTTATGAATTAATCAAATTTTATTTATTGGAAGTAATTTTACATTTTAATTGGACATAAACAGCTATCAATCTTTTGATAGTTTTTACATCTCAAAAACCCGCATTATGGTTTTGAAAATGGGAATTAATATTAAATTAATTAATGCAACTTATATTTGTTTAATTTTTTAAAATAGAAAAAAAAAATTAATTTAGAATATCAAAATTATTTTAGGCTGAATTTTTGGTGTTTTTCTGAAAACATTCAATTTTTGATGAATAGTGAAAATACTACAAGGTACATAAAAACCAAAATTTTCATTTATATAATTATTTTAAATTAACATTTAATCTTAAATTCCAAATAGATACATAATACACATATTATTAAAATTTATTTCATTGGATTCATTTTATAATAATATTATATATATAATATTTTATTGAACTTTTAAACGTCTTTTACCCACCTTCGAGGAACATTAACAAATTTGAATATGATGTAATTTTACCACTTTTGTGAATTTAATTTCAAAAATTTGAGAGAAAGTGTGGATATGAGTAAGTAAATTGTGGTTCAATGGGATGAAAATAATTTTTGGCGAATAGTAACTTTAAAATTTTATTTACCACAGTTAAAAGTAAATAGGGTAATTAAAGGTAAAAATAATATTATAATTATCCTAACTGATGTCCTAATTCTATTGTATAAGTTTATTTCCACAAAAATAAACATTAGGAATAAAATATGTTCCTTTTTGGTCCACTTAAATTAGATTAGGTCATTTATTATTATTTTATTTAAGAAAGGGTTAAAAGTTTTAAATTCAAATATTAATAACTAAAACATTTTTAATATAGGGATACACATAACATAATTTCAACTATAAATATTTATTATAAATCTAAAAATATTGTAAAAATCATGGTATTTTATTTTAATTTTTAGACATTAAATAATTAAATTTATTTATGACACTATGGTGATACAAAAATTACATTATTAACATATGATTAAAATAATTGATATAATAAATATCAAAATAAATATAAATTGAGACTTTTGATTCCATCCACGAATTTTCTAGGTTAATATAAAATTTTAGGGTAGATTTAATGTATTATTTATTTTTATTCATGTTTTTTGGACTTTCACAATCACCAAATATTACATAGTTTCAAATTTGACAATAATGAGTTTTTAAAACAAATAATATATTATTAAGTGATTTAATATTCTTAGAAATATGAGGCTTGGACAAAGGAATTATAGAATGATATATATTTTATTAATGAACAACTTGAGGTTTTTTTGGAATTCTATAGTATGTTTATTAACAATATAATACAAAAATACAAGAAGACATGGTAAAAGTAAAACTATTTAAGTAAGAGTTAAATTTGAATGATAAGGTTAATATGGTGACCAAAACTTGTCTAAAACCTATTGGCTGAGTGTATTTAGACCCATACCCACCATATCAACGAACTATATCCATTTTTATCCATTATAAACTTAAAATTAGTTTATAATAAAATAATATTTTAGGCTTTTTCTAAATTGACCCTCACCCCTCTTATAAAAGAGTACATCCCCTTCACTTAATTTCACACCACCAAATCCATTTGTCTCGGCCAAACCCAGCTAAAATATACTCCCAACTACCCTCACTTCATTATAGAGGCCATAATTTGGTCATAAAGTCAACCTACAGAGTCCTTTTATTCATATCAAAAGGAATAACCTGAAGAAGATTTAATTATTCCATCACCTTTTTCAAAGTACATTTCTTATTCCTCTTACTCATTCTTTTTTGTTTCTGTATAAAAATAATATATTCAGTACCTTATAAATAATATTATTTTATTATAAATATCTTATAATGATAGTCATTATTCTTTCCATCCTATGAATGAAAAAGTCACCATACGTGTGTACGTACGGCTTACCGTCTCCACATCGTACTGTACTTTGTTATTCAACACTTCCTTATTTGGATGGGTATATTAATGAGTATAATTGAAGTAAATAATAAATTTAATATGTTAATTATTGTTTATATATAATATAAGATCCAACTACATATTATTTTACCATCAATATAATGATATCGTCGCTCGTGCATACGTATGACTTACCTTCTCCACAATGCGATGAGATTCACTTCCACGTTCACCATTTAATGATGATTATAAAATATATATATATAATTAATAAGTGTATAATATGTGACATAATAATGATAATTGAAATATATATATATATATATATGAATTTACGTATATCTCATTCACTTACGTTTAATACGATATGAAAACGGAAACAATGTTTATGGGTACGTACGACCTACTGTCTCCATAAACAGTGCTTTCCATTCCATGTATCTACATATTATACACATTTATATTTTTGAATATATATGATAAATACATAATATTTTATATTATATAAGCAATTAAATAATGATATAAGTGATACGATCATGAATAACAGGTTACAAACATACAATAAAGAAAGGAATTATTAACAGAAATGTAATTTTAACAAGGAAATTATTATTAAATGGGTAGTATAATGTCAAAAATGAATCATGTATGATAAAATAAATATAAATATTGTTTTATTATAATTTAGTAACATTCTATGGTAATTATACAGTTGGTCAAATGTACCCTCTACCAAGGAAAGTACAAGGTAAGGGTTAATTCCTCAATCTCATTATTATCCGAGATTGTTTCTGTGTACACATTTAATGGGACATATTTATCATCCATTTCCATGTATCATAAATATGTTTTAAAAGGAATATTTTTTGGTTTTTTGGAATTTAATTTTTAACAATATCATCGTTTTAAACGTATTAATGATTTATTTTTATAATTTTTTTTAACTTCCTTGTTTTTAAAATGATTTGAAGGATTTATTTGTAAAAACATTATTATTTTAAAATGGTAATTCCTTTAAATTGTTTAAAAATGGTATAGGATACTTTGATAAAAAAATATATTTTAAATGACTTGCTTTATAAAAATGTTACTTTTAAAATTATTTCACAAAAGGAATATTTCTCTCAAAGAGTTTTACTGATCATTTTCAAATATGTCAACATCCTTTACTGGATATAATTATTGATTGAGGTTGATTTATTACAATACAGTCTTCTATATTGTATTGAATTGGTTATGAGATGTTTGATTGTGGATATATTGTATTTATACCATTAATGGTTTATTGTTAAAGTATTAACATTTCATTTGCTATTTTTAATACAAATATTTATGTTATGTTTCAAAATTTTCTTATGAGGAATGCATCGGACTTAGTATGTGATGGGTGGATCCCTTTATAGCTCCTCGAGGCATCGGTAGGTCACATGAGGAAAAATAATGTCTTGGCACTAGGCCTTGTCAATTTTTTTGTTGTCTTTGCATGACGCCTTCACTATGTGGTTATTATGTACGATATTATAAATTTTGTCATTATGAAATTAATTATAGCATGTGAATATTAGACTAGTAGAATATCCATGTTCATGTTTATATGTTAATGTTTGATTTATTTTTACCATGTTATGTTCATGTTTCTGTTTAAAAGGATGTTTTTATTACCCATCATTCCTTAAATGTTTATGGAATTCACTAAATTATTTACCCTTACAGATAATTTGAGCTCACCCTTCCTAATGTTTTATATTCACAGGATTCCAAAAGTGTATTTTGATTGATATGCAGGGTTATGCTAAGGGAATAATGGCATTCTCAAAGGATTATTTATGTTGTGTTGTAAGACAGAAATTGTATTGTAATATTCATGTATGTAATCTATTTTCCTACACTACTAAGTTGATCGGTCCTTTAAGACTTGATCCCGTTGTAATCATTCCAATTTATAAAAATAATTCACTAGCTCTGGGTAAGTGGGATTGGGTCATTATAATTGGTATCATTGGATGTTTAGAAAAAACATTGGAAAGAGATTTAAAAAAAATCTGATTAGAGAACATTACCCTAAGATAAACATTGAAGATTTGTATAGAATAAATACCTATAATTTTGGTAATGTTGATATTTTTTTAATATTCTATGATATAGATCCCCGTCTAGATACGAGTAGGTAGAGGTGGCTCTGGAACAGATTTATCTAGTTGTAAAACCCAAAAACACCACTTTGAGATAGACTCGAATAAGAAATATTGCACGACAATGGGCCTTACTGCACTCTTGGTTACAACACTTCTGAGGGATATTATTATGATAATTCAAATTTTCTTTACATATCATTATAATGGATTACTGAGTAAATATGTTGGATAAGAGACCAATGATATGATTATGAGACTAGATGTTTGTAAATATTCAATTTGTGCTGATAATTATTATTTTTTTGGATTATAAATTATGATATGATCTAACCTAGTGTATGTTATCATTTAGAAATGGTTCCCTGTAGATGGAATGTGAACTCCAGTAATATGCCTGATCATAAGAGTAAGAAGGATCATATATATCATGGTCTTAAGTCATCATTTAGAAGGTAAATTATCACCCACGTGTTCTCAACATATGAAGAAATTGTATCATGTATTAATAAGATAATTATAGAATTCTCCGATTCATATGTCTTTGATGGGAAGACAATGAAGAATAGGATGGTAGAGAGAAAGATGGATAAAGTGAAGATGGAAAAGAAGGATTTTCCCATATGTTATAAATGTGGAAAGAATCACTTTGGGAAGTTCTTGAATGGAATGGTAGTTTTTTATAAGAGTGGAGAAAAAGTACACCAATAACATGATTTCTAGGGTAAGAAAAAGGTTTCAAATGTATAATGCTTAATCTTTAAAGATTTAGGAAACAACGTGTATCAATGTCCCAATCATCATAGTATACCCCAGATGATTCTATTGGATAATAATCATGATATGATAATACCATGGATGAAGAGGAATGATTAGTGATCTTATGTTGTTATTATTTAATTTTTCCATTTTATTATTGTATTAATGATGTACAAGATATATGATTTATAGATTATATAAGGAATGTACTGTAGTACTATTTTGTTGGGGATTTGAGATTTTATAGTAATATTATAAGTAACTCAATAGAAAGTTAGTTTTTTTAATACACGTTTGAGGGAATGATAAACCATAATATGGTTTTAATATAGAGATAATTGATTTTGATAATGTAAATTTGGTATTATTTACAACCTTGGAAGTAATTAATGGATTGTATATTCCATCATTGTTAGAGATTACAACATTTTTGGATTTATGGAGTATATATGGTATTCTTTGTTTTATAGAAGGAATAAAGAAGAAAGAATGTGTTCAATATTGTTTTTTGGTAATTTAGTTTGTTACCATATTTTAAGAGAATACATGATGAAGGCATTCACATGTTATTACATGGAAAAAGAGAACTTCATTATGTTTACCTTCCTTATAAATTGTGGACTGTGAGTTTGGACATATGTTTTTTGAATATGTATAATGGTTGGAATGAATTAAGTTGGACATTAGAAACTATTATTTAAGGTTAAAACAATTCGTAAGATTATTTTTGGACTGTCATAAAAAGGACAACCCAGAGGTTGGGCGACAACCCATTGCACATGACATAGCCATGAGACTTGAACTCACAACAGAAGGTCGATAATGGTGCATCACCTACAACTGGCCAAAATTATGTCTTGGTATGTATAATGTATTTTTTTTAAATGGAATGATAGATGAATTATAAATTCATTATTTATTTGGAACCCTATATAATTTGGATAAATAGAATATTTTTTAGTTCTATTATCTTTTGGATTGAAAGATATGTTTGTGGTAGAAATTAGTTAAAGGAAGGGACTCTACTTGTCAAGTAGTTTTTTTTACTTATTCAATGAAAAAATTATTTCTTAAACATTATGGAAAGGATCTCGAAACCAAAAATGTGTTATCCTAATATATTTGGTTTTTTTAAATAGATGATATTTTAAATCATCATATATTTATAGATTTTGGCCCTCAATTTTTTATTTATTGTTCACTTGTTTCTTATTGATGACCTCAATCACTCCCTATAAGTATTTAGTTTTTCCTCGAATTATGTATCTATAATTTCCACCTATTTTCTCCTATTTGAGATTATAATTTTTTGGTGAATTTTTCATTTCCCATTCCCTCTTAATAAGGATAAATTTTACTATCAGTATTTCCGATGTGGGTTTTCCACAAAGGTATTTTATATTTTTACCCTTTTATTTTCAAAATAATGATTTAAAATTTCTAGGATGCAATTAATTGATGGATGTTAGAATGTAACACCCCAGGATTTCATATTACATTTCCTCTTTAATGTAATTCAATATCTTGTGCTACACACAACACTGAGTTCAAACACACAATGACTTACCAAACAAGTCGTTCAAACAATAGATATGAATAGTATTAACTGTATTTTTATTTTTGTATACTTCATATAATTTTAACATCCATATTTTCTGTTTATTAGACATAATATATGAACTAATTCAATTTTTCAAATAAAGGAAGTATTTTTCAGAAAATGCAATTTTACAGCCTTATAATGGAGAACCCTCTTTAAATACAATATTAGATATTTTTATATATTAAATTTGAAAAAAATAAACTTCTTCTTCGGAATCAAGACATAAAAATTTAGTGTCAATAAATTTTTGGAGTTTTTCTGATAACTTTCATATCTTGATGAATAGTGAAAAATACTAAATTTTAATTGAAAACCAATTTTTTATAAAAATTATTTAGGGTGTTAAAATATAAATTTTAATGGCTTTAAAGTGTAATATGATTATCATTTTATCATTTAATCAATTTTTTTCATTGGAAGTAATTTTACATTTAAATTGTACATAAAAACATATCTATCGTTTGATAGTTTTTACTTCTCAAAAACCTGCATTCTGGTTATGAAAATGAGAATTAATATTAAATTAATTAATTAATCTTAAATGTAATGGATTTGGTAAAATATAAATAATTTTTGAATTCATAATATCAAAATAATTTTAGGCTGAATTTTTGGTATTTTTCTGAAAATATTCAATTTTTGATGAATAGTGAAATAAACTACATAGTATATAAAAACCAAAATTTTCATTTAAATAATTATTTTTAATTAAAACTTTATATTAACATCCAAATAGATATATATAATACCTATATTAGTACAATTTAAGTCATTGTAGTCATTTTATAATAATATTAGGTATATAAAATTTTATTAAACTTTGTAACATCTTTTACCTAACTTCTAGGAACATTAACAAATTTTCCAAAAACACAATTTTATAGATTTTGTGAATTGAATTTAAATATTTGAGAGACACTGTGTATATGAGAAAGTAAATTGTGTTTCAATGGTATGAGATTATTTTTTGGTGAATAATAACTTTTAAATTTTATTTACCACGGTTAAAAGTAAATAGGGTAATTAAATGTCAAAATAATATTATAATTACCCTAATAGATGTCCTAATTCTATTGAATAAGCCTATTTTGAAAAAAAATCAACCATAGGAATAAGATATGTTGCTTCTTGGTCCACTTATATTAGATAAGGACATTTGTTATTATTTTGTTAAAGGAAGATTTAAAAGTGTTAAATTCAAATATTAATAGGTAAAACATTTTCAATATATGGGTTATACAGAAGATAATTTTAACTATAAATATTCATTATAAATAAAAAAAGATTTTATATATCATGGTTTTTTATTTATAATTTTTAGACATTAAATAATTAAATTTATTTATGACACAATGATGATGCAGTAATTACCTTATTAATAAATGATTAAAATAATTGATATTATAAATAAGAAAATAATTGTAAATTTAGACTTTTGATTCCATCGATGAATTTTCATGGTTTATATGACCTTTTAGGGTTGATTTAAAGTACTATTTCGAAGTAATCATGTTTTCTTGACTTTCCCAAACACCAAATAAAATGTGGTGTCAAAATTTACATAAATGAGTTTTTAAAAAAAATAAAATATTATTAAGTGATATAATGTTCCTAAAAATATATGGTTTGGATAAAAGACTTATATAATTATATATATATATAATTAATTAACTAGTTTAGGTTCTATTGTTGTTTTATAATATGTTTATTAACAATTTAATATAAAAATACATGAAGACATGGTAAAAGATAAACTATTTATCTAGGAGTTAAATCTAAATGATAAGGTTAGTATGGTGACATAAAAAAGTCTAAAACGTATTGGTTGAGAGGATTTAGACCCATCCCCACCTTATCCTAGAAATATATCTATTTTGAGACATTAGAAATCGAAAATGGTTTTATAATAAAATAATATTTCAAGATTTTCCTAAAGTGACCATCACCCCTGTTATAAATGTTTACAACCCCTTCTTTTAATTTCATACCTCCAAAGCCATTTAGATCGTCCCACCCTATGTAATATATACTCCCAATGAACCTCACTTAAATTTAGTGGCCATAATTTGATCATAAATCCGACCTTTGGATCCCTTTTGTTCAAATCAAAAGGAAGAACCCCAAGAATAGGTAATTATTTCATCACATTTTAAATGTTCTTTTCTTCTTCCACTTTCTCTTTCTTTGTTATTTATGTACCAAAATAATAACTCATGTACCTTTTACATACTATTTTTTTATTATATAAATGGTACAACCATATTCATTACTCTATCCATCCTATTAATAACAAAGTCGCAATCTGTGTGTATGTACGGCTTACCGTCTCCACATCGTGGTGTAGTTTGTTATTCAACACTTAATTATATAGATGTGAATAATAATGAGTATAATTGATGTAAATAATAAATATAACATTATAATGATTATGTATATAGAATATACCATCCAATTACAAATGATTTCACCATCAATATAATGATATCTTTGCTCGTGCGTACGTACGACTTAAAGTCTCCACAACGTGATGAGATTTATTTCCACATTCACCACTCAACGATGATTATAAAAATATATATTATTAATAAGTATGTAATATGTTACATAATAATGATACTGGATATATATATATATACATATATCTCATTCAATTACTTCAGTTCAATACGATATGAAAACAGAAACAACAATTATGCGTATGTACGGCCTACCGTCTCCATAAAAAGTATTTTTCATTTCATATATCTATCTATTATACACGTTTATACTCAGAATATATATTAAACATAAATAATTTTATATATTTTGGATGAAATTAAACCACGATATAAGTGATACGATCAAGAACAACACGTTAAAACATGTATGATAATGAAAGAAATTATTACCTAAAATGTTATTTTAACATGGGAATTATTATTAAATGGGTACTATTAATTCATAAATTAATCAAGAATAATATCATAAACATTATTTTGGTTCTATTATAATTTAATAACAATCTATGAACATTATTAAAGAAGTTTAATGTACCCTCGACCAAATGAATTTACATAGTTAGGGTTAATTCCTCATTCTCATTATTATCAAGAATTGTTTACGTGCTAGTATTTACTGGGACATATTTATCATCCATGTCCATGTTTCATAAAAAGGTTTAAAAAAGGAATATTTTATGTTTTTTTGAAAGGGACACTTTAGCAAGATCATCATTTTAAATATTTTAATGATTTATTTTTCTAAATCCATTTAATTAATGTCCATGTTTTAAAAATTATTTTAGGGGTTTTTTATATGGACATGATAGTTTTCAAATGATAATTCCTTTATAAAATTTAAATGTTGTATGGAACACATTTATTCAATAATAAATTTCAAATTAATTCCATATAAAATGTGCGACTTTTAAATTATTTCACAAAAAGGTATATTTCTCTCAAAGAGTTTTTCTGATCATTCTCAACTATATCAACATACTTTATAGGATATTATTCTTTATTGAGGTTGATTTATTATAATACAATCATCCATATTGTATTGAATATGTTTTGATATGTCTGACTATGGATGTGCTATTTTTATAACATTCTTGGTTTATGGTTAAAGTATTGAAATTTTGAATGCCATTTTTAATACTAATGTTTATGTTATGTCTCAATATTTTCATATAAGGAATGCATTGGACTTAGTAAGTAATGAGTGGATCCTGCTATAGTACCGCGATGAATCTGTAGGTCTAATGAGACAAACTAGTGTTTTGGCACAAGGGCTTGACACAATTTTTATTTTTTTTCATAGCATTAGTACTTGACTATGTGGTTATGAAGTCCAACATTATGCATTCCCTTGTTATGAAATTAGTTATTACTTGTGATTATTACACTAGTAGATTATCCATCTTCATGATTATATGGTAATGTATGATTTATTTTTTTCCATATTATTCCCATGATCATGTTTATAAGGCTGTTGTTTTTATTATACATTTTCCCTTAAAAGTTTATATATTATGATAAATTATTTACCCTTGCTAAGCATATGAGCTCACACCTTTATTATGTTTTAATTTACTAGGATTACAAGATGTTTGTTATGATTGATATACAGGGTTATGCTAAGGGAATAATAGCATTCTTAAAGGATTATTTATGTTGTGTTGTATGTTAGAAAGTGTATTGTAACATTCATGTATGTAATCTACTTAAAAAGACTTCTAAATAGATCAGTTCTTCCAGACATCATCCCCTATAATCATGCCAATGTATTCAAATAATGCACCGGCTCTGGGTAACTGGGGTCGGGGCATTACAAATACACTCATGAAATTATTCTCATATAGGTCAGAAAAAGGTATTATGTTTTAAGAATTATTCCCATTAAATGAATTTCCTGCATATCCCTTTAAATGTAGTCTAGACACCTATATTTTTGTGACACACACTAGTATAGAGAGTGTTTTTCAAGTAATTGTTTTCATCATTAGCATCAGTTATAAAGAAACATAATTTTTTGAGACATTCTAAATATAATTTTTATATTAGTTATATAAACTGATGTTTAAAATGGTTTATAAAATCAATTATTTGTATAAAAACATTGAATATTCTATTATAAGTAAAAAATAGATTAATTATCAATGCTTGTTCTTCAAAAACAACGTGGAAGACAATATTTAACAAGAATCTTTAAAATGTTAAATATATCCTTCAACATTAGTTATCTAAGATCCAACACAAACAATTTGGATGAAGTATTTTTTAAATTGGTTTTGATAATAATGAATGTAAAAAATCTATTTTTTTTAAATAATTTTTTTGGAACATACAACAACCAAACCTATAAGTCAAAAAATAGCAGAAATGAAAAAAATGTCCAAAATAATAAATAATGTATAATATGCATATATAATTATAAGTAACCAAATCATATAATAACTCGATTCCCAATATAATAAACTAAAAATTTCATATCTAATATACTAAATCAAAAAAATTATATAACCCCGTGACAGAATGACACCCGAGAGAGTTGTGAATCAATGGTTGACATTGGTAATTTCCATCTATTGAATTCAACCAATTGAACATATTAAGGTTTTACATTCAGTTAGTGATATATCATAGTCTCAACATGAATGGATAAATAATGAGAGATATCGTGACACACATTTTTTACAAGGTCCGATAAGAAGTCCTACTCCTTAAATAGTTGTTTAGACCCTTGAAAATGGATTCTAAACTCTATTATTTTTATAAATTACAAAATTTAAGATAGTAAAGGGTTATATACCCTAGTAGTTGATCCTCCAACTGATCCTAATCATACCCCCAACAAACCAACTCTTCTTCCATGGTTGGTTTGAACCCCAACCATCATGACTGGTTAGACCTCCCATGTATCGATATTCATCAACAATTGGTAAGAACCCCTAGTCACAAGATATCTCTTAAGGGTTTTATCCATGGTAGTATTATTTATTGAACTTACTCCATTATTTTACTAGATCCATATTTCTCATGTACATCTTTATGTACATTCAATAGCTACTGGTTAGGTATTTTGGTTTTACACAATAACTTTGATCAGATATATTTGAAAAGTTACCCTATGAAAAATATGCTTAAGAAATTCATCCTTATTTTTAGGAATCCCCAACCTAAAAAACTATTTAATAATATTCATATTATATGATCTAATCTCAAAACATTAATAAATCTAATAAATATGACTTCCACAATTCTTCCCATCTTCAGCCTCAAATAATTAAACACTATTCCTGCCTTCTATATTTCATTTTATTCCCTATTCTTCATGCATCAATAGAACACATTATATAGGAATATATTGATAATAAATTTTTAAAAAAATCAAGTGTGTGCCTCATATACTTCTCAACTTTCATGTTAGTTTCACATTGCCTAAATAGTCATTCATTTTACTCTTTATGAATATTTAACCCATGTAATGCATCATCATTTGAATTATTTTCATGAAAACCACATGATTATAGGAGTTCTATCTTGTATAAATAAATCATTGCATGGGTATACTATTCTCCATGTATTAATCATCATACACCATAAGAATTATTTATTGAAATATTTTAGATCACATATCTATTTTCATAACTAAATGAATGAAAAATTTAAAAACATGAGATTTCATTACTAGAATATCCCATATATGATTGTGAAGGATTAATAAATTACATAACAATGATTCAAAAAATTATAATTGTAAATAAAGAACACATAATCTTCTCTATTTCACTCTAAACTCCACTCCTCGATCAACATTCATATGATACCCAACAAATGATCATTTCATATTATTTATAGAGAATCCAAAAACTCATAGATCATGTACATAAACTTACTCCACAATATATGTGAACCACCTCAACTCATGCTATGAAACTATGATAATCACATTATTCAAAAAACAAGCTTAATTTACATTTTTCTTCTCTAGAGGAAATCAATCACTGAATGAATGATTGCATGAACCTCAAACAACCTCATACATCAAGACCATGATCATCATAAGAAATTAAATATTCTAAGCTTAAATTTAGTGATCATGAATTTTCAACCTGAAACAATTCAAGAACATTTATCCCAGCATCAGACTAAATAAGGGAATTTTGTCCCATTTTGATTATATATCTATGATAGATGTCATCATACAATTCTTGTTTTATATATATATATTTAAACAGATGAGAAATTCAATATATCAACCAAGTTCTATATGAGTCTAATTTTTTTGTATGTTCTTAATAAATATCTCTTCCTCATTTTACTTTAGACATGGAATTAAGGTCAGCATATAGATAGCTCACACAAATACACACACATATGGGGAGAATGTATTGGCCTACCACTTGCACACCACAGTGTGCACTCTGTTAGTTCTATACACGACCACTACAAAAATAAATACAAGACTTATCTATAACAATGATTTCCATCACCTAGAATCATAATCTACCTCTCTAAGATCATTAAGTTGAGCTCCAATAGTTTTGGCATTGAGTCCTCTCATAATCGTGGATGGTTGACCCACTATTCCATAAAGTCTCAAAACTTTAGTTTGGAATGTAATTCTTAATATCAAAATAAATACCATATTCTCAACATGGAATTTAATCTTTTAAATTCCAAAAATATTTTTCTTTAAATATTCCCCATGAAAAATAAATAATATTATTTTCGTGATTTTTGTTAAAAAATTCTACATATAATAAAATAATATTACATGGTTCTCATGAAAATATTCATTCAATTCTTTAAATGTTGTAAAAAAATATAAAATCTCATAGTGAAACTCAAATATATATATTATATTAATGAAGGGTAAAAAATTATAAATTTATATATGTAGAATATTGATTCTCCATGATTATTAAAATCATATTTTATTATAATCTCTAACACATATTGACCCTTTATTGAAAACAAATAAAATTCATGTGCATTGGGTTTAAAAATATCCCGATTTTTATCTATAATATATATAAACTCTTATAATAAAATTCAATATATTATTTAACTAATTTTCTACCACTTATCAACAATAAAATGGAATGGATAAGTGGAGGTATTCCTATCTCATGAATTTCCAGAAAACATGTTCTTCTCTCTTATAGGACTATATCTTGATCAATTATAAGATAGGGATGATATTACATGTTTTTCTTTATTAAAGAGACCATACTTAATTAAATCTATGAAAACCTGGACTATCTTGGTGTAGAAAGAGATATAACAATGGTTGTATATGATATCCATAATCTTCCATGTATGTGAAATCATGCTAATAATTCCAATATTCTATTATAGGGGATGCAAGTAATCAAATTTATCATTAAAATTCTAAATATTACACACAATTCAAAAAAAAACATCAAAATGATTAGGTGACCATGATATATATTGCCTTATTTTTTAAATATTAGTATCCCCATGAAAATTATTATCAATTTATTTAGAATATATATTTGGGAGTGATTATCATATCTAATTTCAAATTTTACAAATCTATTCAGGAGTTCCATATTCAACATATAGTTAATATTTAATAGATTTGACAAATCATTTCTCCCCCTAAAGGGATAAATCCACCTTCTTTAATTCCATGTATGATAGTACAAATAAATATATACATATATATAAAGGTACTATAAGGTACCATCTTTTTCTTTAAGAGTAACATTTACAATGAGAATTATTTCTCAACCAAAACCATTATTTCCTCCAAATCTCAGTCAGCATGTCATCATCATTTTTTTAATACCTTATTCCACCTCTATTTCAATATACACTTGCATTACTTAATATTTATCATGTTTTCCAACTTCTTATAATTTCTCATCCAATTTCAATTGATTTATGAAAATTAATCTATACATTACTTCCAAAAATTTTCTGTCTTATCAAAAATATTCACACAATTTACCATTTTTTAAGAATCTTGTCTTTCACAATATAAGGAATTCATCCTAAAATTCATATTATGAATTTTATAGATGTAAAAAACATATTCTTATATCTTTAAAAAACATATTCTATGTATTCTTATATATTCTAAATTAAAATCCAGGATTGATTTTTGGTGAAAACATTATTTTGGGGAGAAATTGTTCTCATATATTCATAATGAATTCCCATTTATTGATGAATGTTTCATAAAAAGGAAATTTTATTCAAAACATATTAGTATTGGCGATTAAACCTTTCACCATTCCTACAAAAACATCAAAACATGAATCTTGCACCATGATATTAATTCGGGCCCCAAAATTCTTAATTAAATATCATTGATTCATTCATTTTTTCTATAAATGAAATTGTATACAAAAAACTGTAGTCTTGAGGATTATACCTTTCCCCATGCCTACAAAAACCTCAAAACATTAATATTCCACCATTATATTCATTATATATAGATGATTATTTTTGTGATACTACATCAAATGATGCCTTCTTTTTCTCAGGGAATAGTGATTTTTAAGATAATTATTTCTACCTTTTAGTTAGGATATTATCTATCACATTTACCCTTGTTAAAAGTTGGATAATATTTTTTTACATAAACTATTAGAAATATTAGATTTCTTTTCCGATAGATCAAGTGAATATCTAATTTTTCCATTTATACCCTTCAGTTTACAAGTATATGAAGATTCACCTTTAACCTTATTTGATTTGGTGAAATTTTCTTTGCTTCTATTATGTTTTATCATTTAATTATCTTAACTCCCCCATTATTATGACTTATTTTCAAGAATTTTCATGTTATTCCAGTATTCTTATTAATACTTACAAAACTTTTTATAACATAAATTATAGCCTATAAATAATCATCCCATATTTTCAATTGTAGTCTATCTAGAGATCACTGGGTGCATATCTTGATATTTTTGAGTGGAACCCCCACAATTTAGGACACATCTTAGCGAACATATCTTCATAAATATTTTTTCTTCTAGCCTTGTTGTAGTGGGTTGATTTTTATTTTTCATGGTCTATTATTTCCCATATATTGGTTTAAAACATATACCATAAACTAAAAATACATTAGTGCAAAAGAATATTTTTTTGTTATGATAAACCTTATTCATGGAGGATGCTTCTAATTATTTATAGGATGATCTGATTCTCATCTTAGAGTCTTTAACCACATTGAAAAATTGAGTGGAAATGTTTTTTTCCATAAATTTAGTATGTTCCATATTGTGGTGATTTCGAATTCGTCAATATCGCCTCCAGGTATAATGAAATCATTTTGTGGGAGTTTTTCTCATCCTGAAATAACCTTATAAAATAATCCAAATATTCCAATATCTCTGCTTAATTTTTTTTATTAATTCTCATAATCAATTGCCAATCTCTCTTACCTTGATTTCTTTATACTCTAGCTGAGAAACATTGAAATCCATTGAAACATTTTGAAATATGTTAATATAATGGAAATATTGTATAAAATAGTCATAAATAAATATTTCGAAAAAATATTATAATATAAATATTCAGTATATTCAGTATATATTTCATAAATATAATAGATTCTTGAGTCCTTTTATCTAACTATCTTTGTGATAGTGTTTCATTATGAAATATTTTTATTCAGTTACACTTCCATTGAATTATTTTATTCATCTATATACAATTTTTCATTCTGAAGACCCTTGAAAACATAAAAAATACATTTTAAAACTACTTTTTGAACTCTCTTCTTATCGTCATTGAATTAAAAAATAATAGCACTATGTGATATAAAATAAATATAGATTAAATTGGATACTTCATAATAATCATAATGAAGATACTTTTTATAAAATATACTCCTTTGAGTACCTTCATCTAGTTATGTATCTAAATTTACTATCATATTTTATTTATCATTATTTTTTATATTTTCATTCTATTCATCAGAGTCTTGGAAGAAATATGTAGATTAGTATCTTTAGGAGTAACTTCATCTTCATCCATCCAAAGAGTCTTTGGAATTTTTTGAAATCTATACTTCATAAAAGATCACATGAATATTTTGAGGGAACCTACCCCTAAGTCCAGTATTAGAGACTTGTTAATGATTAACCACTAAGAATTGGTGAATAAGTGGTTTAATTTTAAAAAATTATTTATTTTTTGTTCACACTATTGTACATATTAATGTTATTATTTCACTTAGTGATATCTCATAGTATCAACTTTTATATAAAAATAATGATATATATAATGATACAAAATTTTATAGGGTTCGGTATAAATAAAAAATTATTTCGATATTGATTAGACCCCCCAATATTTATCATCCACTATAATCTTGTTTTTAATAATAATGGTTTGAGCTAAAACATGTTATAAACCCTAGTAGTGGATCCTCCAAATGATCCTAGTTATACCCCTAGAAATCCAACTCTTATACCATTGATGGATAGAACCCCAACAATATTAACAGGTAAACTCCCATGTCATGAGACTCTTTAGTAACATGTTAAATCCCCCAGTTACAAGCTCATTATTCAATATTAGATACACTATTGGAGGATCTCTTGACCTTACTCTATTAGGTTGTTAGACATTAAATGGTCATGTAAAACATTGTGTACCATCAAAATCCACTAATCAGGTTTGTCAGTATTGGTTAATAACTATGATCAAATATATAAGATCAAATGACTCAATGAAACAATGTTCAACCAATTCTTCCTTATGTGGATGAATTCCCAACCTCACTGACTGTTCATTGATCATTCAATTATTTGAACTGATTTCAATACAATGATAACTCGAATATGAATTCCTTCTAAAATTATTCTCAGACTCAACTTAATATCATTACACTCTATTAATACAATTATTATATCATGTTCTTAACTCCTCTTTATTCATGAATAGAAAATATTCCTCATGCACATATTGATTATTCATGTTTTTATAATAATTCATGCACCTCATAGAAATCTTCAGTATCTCATTAGATTCAAACTTATTATGAACTCATTCATTGAACACTTCACCAATCCTTATCTCACATTCTTTTCCATTGTTTCAATTTTTTTCAAAAAACCAGAAAACTTACATTAGTTATACCATAAATGGATCAAGCATTTCATGGGTTTGCTGAACTTCATTTATCAATTAGATTACATCATAAGAAACACTTTCTCAAAGCATAACACTCATGTGACTCTTCACATATCTATGTGATAGTGATTATAAAAAATCATGATATTGTGATACTAAAATATCACTTTATATAATAAAGAGGCTTAACAAATCACAACACAATGATGCATTAAATTACCTTCATGAAAACAATGCTCTATTTTTATCTATATCTCTCTCAAGATCCTCTATCAAATTAACGTACGACTCATACCAAAAAATTAGAACATAAGGGTATTTTTAGATAACCCCCAGAACCTTAGTTTATGCACATGAACTTACTCCACCTCATATTCATGCCACCCCAACCCATACTCCAGGACTATGATAATAACCGTCATCACAAAATAGATATATTTCATTTTAATTTTTCTTATCAAGAGTAAGCCAATATTATAAAGTATTATTTCATGTAGATTAAAAATCCTCATGCATGAAGTCCTTTATAATCCTATGAAATTAATGACTCTCTAATATAATATAATGATCATGGATTTTCAATATGAAAAACATCACACACATTTGACCTTGGGTGAGCCCAAGGTAAAAGATGATATCCTATGTTGATCGAAAAAGAATTATATATCTCATCAGATGATTCTAAATCTATCCATATATATTTAAAAGAACAAATAGTGTGTGGCCTCACTTGAGTCCCACATTGGTCTCATGAATATTCTGTTAGTTCATAATAACCATTTCATCTTCATTCCCCTTTAGAGTAAAATCTGGGGTTGGCTCCCAAATACACCACACAAACGTATATGGGTAGAGCACACATGCCTTCATCCATATGGATTACTTTTCACACTAATAAACATTCCCACCTCACCATTATGTGTTGGGTTTATCCCTAACCATAAACTACAACCGCAAAGTTGCAGGAGATGGATATCCTTTGTGGTTGAGGTCACCCACCACACATGTGGGATTGAGATAACTCCTCAGAAAATATGGTTGGACAACTTTTTGATAAATTTTTAAGAATATTTATAACTGTATAATTCTTAATATCAAAATCTAAACCATAGTCTCAGCATGGAATTAAAAATATTAAATTCAAAAAACCCACTTTATTTTTATATTCCTTATGAAAAAATATGATTATTATTTGAACGGATGTCTTAATAAAACTCTATAAGCAATAAAAGAATATTTTGTAATGTTATTGAAAATATTCCATAAGTTATTTAAATATTTTAAATAATCTTTATTATCCTTCTACAACTAGAACATGTGTTTTTCATTTAGAATGATTCAACAATCATCTCATTTTATATGCACAATATTCCTTCTCCATGATTCTGCACATCATCAGTTATCATTATCGGAAACACATATTGATCCTTTAATGATAAAAAAATTAAATCTAACTCTATTTGGATCAAAAAAAATTAAATGAACTAAAATGAAATTAAAATTATATAAATATCAACCCAATATAATCCTACATTATTCATCTCATTCAGACAGGATGAGTTAGCATCATCACAAAACATCAAAAAATAGAGAATCCATTTTAGATGTAATCTTATTATAATGATATAATAAATAAAATGAAACATCACAATAAATAATAACCTTATTGAAATTTTTTAATTAATCTAGTAGTAATTATTTCATATTAAAATCTCCTAAGATAATAACAAATTTTAATATTTCATTGTTGAAATAGAAATGCAATTCAAATAAAATATGCAATTTGAAATTAAATTTTGAAACTACTAAGAAAACTTCTTATAAAATAAGTAACATGTGCCTAAACATATTTTATTGTTTGTACCCTTATTTTTGATAAACTATTTAAGTTTTTATATTATGTGTTTACAAATGAAAAAATTTATAAATAAAACAAAAAATAATAATAATATATTAATATTAAAATAACATTACTTAATGCTCCAATTATTCTTTAATGTTATATATCATGTCCCTTAAAAATCGTTCATAACTAGTAAGAAATTATTTCTTATGGACAAAAAAAATTTAATGGGTAATGATATATCAAAAATTGAAAAGTGAGTGATTTTATAATAGATAACATTATAAATTAGTACACTATAATGAAATATATTTTCATACATGTCCGGACAATTTAGAATCCCACAATCGATTTCTTCGATATTAAATCTTGTAGAAACATATTTTATTCTTTCAACTTCTCCCATAGTACTATCTACTAGAGAAATTAATTTTATATCGATGATTCCATACATGGACATTATGTTGTATTGAAGGAAAAGCCTTTAGAGATATCAATATAATTAAAACCAAGATTATGTAACATTTTATATTAAATATATATAATTGAAAGAAAATATTTAATAAATTTACATATAAAATAATTTCATCACATGAATTCCTAACATATCGACAAATCCAAGATCCATAATATATTTTATTGTAATTATTTGTAGATAATGATATTAAATATGTCAACATTCATCAACAACTGACAATATTCCACTAATATAAATGTATAAATCATTAATTTAGACATTCCATCAGTTATATGAAAGGAAGTATCAAAAAAGATATCAATGAGATGTTTTTTTTTATAAAACATTGACTCCTTACCGTTAAAGTACTCACAATATATATATATATATAATTAAAAAATGTAAAAAAAATAAAAATTATATAAGATAAAAAATATAATTTGTGGATACCTAAATGGTTATTTGAAATAAAAACCTAGATAGAAAAACAAAGAAATATATGAAACTTTATCCCACAATATCAATTTTATTTGTAGGGAACTACACTCTAGATAATGAAGATATAATATCCAATACTGTAACCCTTATATGTCTAGACTTTATCTATGAATGATGAATTATATCCCTAAAATAATGTATAATCTTCTAATCTATAATGTGATATTCGAGATCCTCAACATACAACTCATAGTACATGATAGACTCTGAAGGAAGTGGATGAGTGGTATATATTAGCTAAAACTGTTTCTATATGTCGAAAAACATTAGTTTCAACAATTCCCTAATCCTTTCCTCCAATTATGCATCCAACTACTAATCATATTATTTTAAACTGTCCCTTTTTCCTTTTATTGATTCCTCTCTCAAATAAGTACTATGAAAAGAAGTAAACTTTCTAATACATACAACCACATTATATCTGTATACATTATCCATTGCTTATTCATTTTATAACATAGTCACAAAAACATTCCTTTCTATCCAATGATAAGAATGTATCTAATATGAAATTCTCTATAAGTCTATCTTATAATGGAAATTTAGGAAATATATTTCTTTTAAAAAATATAAAGTGATTATAAAACACAGAAATTGATTCTAACAATCTTATTAGAAATATATTTCTACTATTTTATAATATATTTACATTTTTTTATCATCTACATTGTTTTCCTTTTTTTTGAAAACAATGGGGTAAGGGAGGGAATCAAAATAAAGCATGATGACTCAACTTTTAATTTAAGAAAACATTTATTGATAATTTTTTATTTAAGTGACCCAAACCATCCTTGAGATTAAGTGTAAGGATATATATTGTTTACATGGATCTCCAATTAAGATGTCCTTAGTACTTATTATTTATGAATATCAATATAATTAATAATTTTTTTTAATAATTATATAAAAATTAGTACTACAAAGTTTAAATTACACTCACTAAAAAATATTTCTAGAATATTCAATCCACAAACTTTTTTTATGTGTCTCCAAAAAAATATGAAAATTTGGAGTGTTTTTTATTATTCATTTACCCCTAAATGAAATATAAATATCATGTTTGTTTAATGTTATTAAATATGTTTATATTAAAATATAATCATCACCACCTAACTTATTTAGTGTCCTGTAAATCAATTGTTACAGGAAAGTGTGAGAAGATAAAAATAAATAAGTAAATTGGTTAATAGTTTAAAATAAATATACAATTATAATAAATGTTTTTACCATTACGGTATCCCATATGTGATAGATGTCATGTCTTTTAACTGATACTCATCAAATAAAAAATTTAATTGATATTTTTAAATTAAACTCATAGAGCCAAAGAACTCTTAAATTGTCTGCACATTTAAACTAGTGGTATTTTTATTATCATCAAAATTAATAGGCTTCCTCTGGTCCTTTGAATGATTAAGTGATAATTTTGGTGAACGGGTCATATATTTTTTACTAAATGTAGAAGTTTTATCCTACTCTGTTTAGGTATAAGGTTCCTATATGGATGAATGATGAGGATCATCAGAAAAAGATTAAATAGAATCCTATCTGGAAGATCGATATGATTATATATTTTTATTAGAATTATTCTTCCAAATAAATTAACAAAACAATAGAAAAACAATTCATTAAATGAATTTATGTTAACATTTAGACATGTAAAATTGAATAAAGGCAGCAAAATAATAACAAATACAATAAAATTGACATAGAATTTAAATTTAACAATATTAATAATATATAATAAACATAAAATTTTTAGGACATAAAATGGTTTAGGGAACAAAAACTATAGATACATGATATTAAAATTTATATAAAATATAAACAATAAATTGATCTCTATATGTAATGAAATTTAATGAATTATGAAATCAAAATAGAATGATTTTTAATTTATCTTAAATTATAATATAATTTTTTTAAAAAATAGTATAAGTCTTCAAATGGAATAGATAGATGAAAAATAACATTATGTAATGTGAAAAATTATTTAAATATAAAAATAAAATTATTCACTAAATTTTATGAAATTTGAAAAATGGAAAAAATAATTTAGCATGTTTTGATAAAGTAGTTGACTCAAATAAAAATATTAATAAAAAATCATATTTTACATCTCATATAATTTAAAAAAATAAAATGAAAATACTTCTATTATAAAATCACTATTAAGAAGATTATTGATGTATTATTTTACTATAATCCTTTTTCATTATGGTTCTTGAATAATAAGAACCTTGTCTATGTCAGGGTCATCAGTGTCCTCTGATAATATTTACATAGATATAGGGATCACATATATTTCATCATCACCATCAACATTTTCATCCACAATATATTATTTATTTCATTTTAATATGATAAAATATTAGTCACTTGATGGATCAATATCAAAGAGATTTTTTTTTCAAGTGTTTCTATGAAAAAAGAGTCATTTTTGTATCCCAATATATTCAGATCCAATATTTTAAATCTATACTGATCATGTTTAAGAATATTATTATTGTAATACCATTTACACATTAGCATGGCTAATATTAATTACTAATAACAAATCACCCATATATCTTCAGTAAATATATAGTATGTTATTGAAGTATAGAATGAGTTTTATATTTTGAACATGAAAATTCAATTTCTTTAGTGAAAACCATTACTATAAAATTCATAATTATAATTTTTTCCCTTCTACATGATATATAATATATATACATTAACATCATACCCATCATGGTATACCTACTAATAATACCAATACTTATGAAACTGTATAATCCTAGTCACCTTATCCTTTAACCATGCCATACCTTTTTTAGGATAATTCATTATCTTAAGGTATTTCTTATTAAAATAAAATGGTTTGAATCAATTTATATCTAATTTTTAATGTGATTGTACCAAATTAATGTTATTCAAGATGTATGAATGTGATTTAATTATTTATTCACATGTTAGTGAATTAAATTTTATGCAATAGATTCCATTTCTACCACTACCGACTCCCTAATAAAGAGTTGTTGGTAAGATGATGTGCTCCACTACCAAAAATTAATTTTTACAGAACTCAAACACCTCATTTAAAATAAGATTTTCAATAATATAGGCCCCAAGTTGATGTGGATTAATTACATACCTAAATAATATATTTATATACCATTGACAAGGATATAACAAACACAAGTATATAAGTTTATCTAACATAATGTATCACACCAAATGAATAGTTAAATATACTGTGATATAAAAAAATTTAGTAGAATGTGAATTTATAGTTTGAAATCTACATATATTTATTCATTCTCTAAATTGTTTAATGAATTTAGATCAATCACATTTTTAGTAATAGAGTTATAAAAGTAACCCACATTGATGATAGTTTTCCTGATAAATATTTATAGTACTTCATATAGTGCATCTGGTTTGTCAATACCATAACACCAATAGCTTAGTTCCAGTGGTTTCAATGTTATATTTCCAATACATATAAGAGATCACATCACAAAGGAATGATTAGTTTAGTGTTGTTGGTAAACTAGATATATATATATATATACGAATATAACATTCTATTGAAAAATATAAAATAAAACATATAGTGAGAGTAAATATTCAACATCATTGAACTCATTAAAAGATCCCTTCTACATATCCTAGGTTAAGAAAACAGAATATGTTTGCAATTAGATTCCCAAAAGGCTTACATATAGAATTATATATCTTGAGTAAATAAGAAATAATCATTATGTAAAGGTAAATAACTAAAACACATAACATTTAATCAAAAACATTAACATAAAGAATAATATATATGGAAAAAATGTAGATCAAATGATTCCATATAAAAAATCACATCAGTCGGAAACTTATCCATGGATACCATAACCAACCGAAACATCAAGTGGCTATGAAATTCCAAGTCCCACCATTAAATTAGTAATTCAAATTAAATAACTATTTCAATAAAAACTAAATATTAATCAACATGACATATTTCGAAGTCGTTTATATATAAAATAACTAGTATATAAAATTAATGTAATTTCCCAAGTAAAACTCGTCATAAAACATTGAGAAAAAGTATATGAATGGTATCATTACAAAAATTTCCAAATAGAGATTAAATGGGTTTTTTCAGTTATGAATATACATAACATAAAAAAGTTCATCAAAACCATTATTTATATAAATAACCTTTTAATAATGATGTTGACTTTTAAAAACAAAAAAATATAGAATACTATGCAATGCATTATCTTTGAAAAGAATCATTAAAACATGTAATGGAAGCTTCAAATCATTGAACATTCATAAAATTAAGAAATATTATTCATGTTGATTATTTTAGAACAAATGTAATATTATCATTTTCTGTAAAAATTAAAAATTAACATTTTCAAAAAATGAATAAATTGGTTTGAAATTCCAAATATGTCTCAATTAAGTGTAAACATAGATGAAATTTGTTAAAAAGATCATACTGTTCAAGTAAGAATTAATGAATTATTTGATTGTGTGTATAAAATATAAATCCACATAAAAAATTGTATATAATATATAAATAATTCAAAATTCATTGTACACATAATATTATAATATCAAAGACAAAGAATAAGTTATATAACCGAATGAAAAGAATTTTAGTTACGAAACCCCTTAACTCATGTCTGAATCTTCACATATGTTATCTAGTTTTCTAGATAATAAACTTATATTAATTTTTTACTTTATTAATAAAAATTTCATGTTTATTATTCCCTTAATTTTATTTAATACCAATTATATTTAATTATTTAATCAAGATGGCAAGAGTGGGAGATATCCTCTTTGGATCTAGTAATGGAGATACCTCAATTTTTTTGCCTTGATTCTGCTCTACTCAATGGATTCTTTCCATCCTGAATGGGAACTGGCCTTTCAAGATGATCGAGTTATCTTGAAGAATGGTTCCAAATCCTTTGAATCTCAAAAGACATTGACATTGAAGAAGAAGAGATTTTCATTTTTGGAAGCACTTTCGAGCTTCGCAGACCCTTCAATAGATGAAGTAGCTAAATCCTCCAATGTCACGAGGCTCGAGGATGGTGGTTTTTCTGTCGTCGTAGATCCGAAGCCTCTTAAAAAAAGGTCTAATTTAGGAAAATTTTCGATATTGGGTTGAATAATCTACTCAAATGGAGAAAGACCTTGGTCTTGTTCTGATCTGAAGAACAGAATATCCCATTGTTGGTGCATGTGAAAATGGAGGTTAATACTGATAGGAAGAGGATTCTTTCATATAATCTTTCAAAACAGGGAGGTGAAAAATTCTTCCTGGGGCATTGGCAACTTACAACTGAAACCTGGATTTCTTAGGTTATCTGAGTGGGATGTCATTTTTAATACCATTAAAGGCAGACAATCTAACGCCCCAGTTTGGGTAAGGTTGAATGGTTTGAATTGGTTTTATTGGAAACTGAAGATCTTGAATGATCTTGTTTCTTGCTTTGGAATACCAATCAGAATGGATCAAATAACCATGGATGGAGAACATGTCTTAATTTATCAAATGTTAGTGGAAGTCAATTTGGAATTGAAACATCCGGCTAGCATTTCCTTAATTGCTAATGGTGAGAAATCTGATGTTAAAATTGAGTATGAGAATGTGCCTCCCTTTTGTGAGCTCAGCAAGGTGGTTGGGCACTCTGTATCTAACTGGAGAGCTCTTCAAAATAAGGTTAGTGCTTTTAAAGTCTCGGAATGGTCTGATGAAAATATGTTCAGAAGGAATAAAAATGTTCCTGCTGATAAAAAGGGTGTCAGAAAGGAGCAAGCTGGAACATCATTGGTTTCTATGAAGACTCACAAGGATATTGTTTCTGTTATTCATGGAGAAGCGCAGCCTACTTATTTTTACCATTTTGAGAATTATCATGGTCCATCTAACTTAAAGAAGCAATCATGGTATGATTTTGCTGAAGAGGAGGAGAAGTTACCTACTTCAGTGGAACATGTGGTGATTTATCCTACAGTTAAGGAGTCCAATGACAATCACTCATTGGAGTTTGATTTTCCATTTAAAATCTTAAACTAGTGTTCAGCCTTCAAAATGATGTAGATGAAGAATTCATTTCCATGGACTTGTATAGTGATATCATAAATCTTGTATTGTGGGAGGGGATTGAATTACACTGTGATTTACATGAAGTCACTGATAAAGTAGCAGTCTCATCTGAGACTTTGGAGCAAGAGTCACTTCAGCTCGCTCGATACTAATATCTTTGATCTCGAATCATCTCTTCAGAATGTCCTGGATTTCAACACTATAATGAATTCTATGAGGGGTTTCAGGTGGAATCTGAGTTGACACTCAAGCTCAACAAACTCCATGACTTAAAATATTCCTTACAAAGGGACTCTATTAAGGAAAAATGGCTAAAGGATGGTGATATGAACATAAACTTCTTCAATTCCTTACAGAAAATCAGGAATGTTTCTAAGACTCTTTCCTTGGTCAAAAATGGGGATAGGCTTATTGATAAAAGAAGGGATCTCTCTTAGCATGTCATATCTTACTTCAAAGATTTCATCAATGGGTCATTAGTCACCACTGATCCGGTGGACGGTGTCATTCTGAATCCTCTGAATCAGGAGGATAATGACATCATTACTACTGTTCCTCTTGAACCATAGATTAAAGAGAATATTCTTAATCTCAATCATGATAGTTCTCCTGGTCTGGATGGATTTGGTAACTTCTCCTATCAATTTTTTTGGGATGTTATTCATGATGATGTTTTCAGGCTGGTCACACACTTTTTTAGAGGTGGGCCTCTTCCCAATGGTCTAAATTCCCAATTTCATTCCTTGATATGGAATGTGGAGAGTGAAAATGAAATTAATTTATTCAGTCCTATTTCACTTGTTAATACCATCTACAAAATAATTTTCAAAATTATAGATAATAGGATTTCTCTTTTTACTGGAAAGATTGTATTTGCTAATCAATTTTGCTTCATTAAAGGGATATTGATTCAAGATTTCCAAATGACTGCTTCAGAATGTGTTAATCTTCTCAAAATTCCAATCAGAGGTGGAAACAATTCCCTCAAGTTGTATTTTAGGAATGCATTTTATACAAAGGATTGGGGATTTATATGCAATATTCTCATCATTTATGGTTTTGATGGTGTTTTAATCAATTGGGTTAAGTCTATATTGAGTTCTGCACATATCTCAGTTCTCATTAATGGTTCTCTAGAAGGCTACATTGATTGTTCGAGAGGGGTTAGGCAGGGGTATCCTCTATCAGTGGTCATTTTTTCAATTGTTGAGGACTATCTCAACAGGTTTTTTCCATCATGGATGATAAGGGAAAGTTGAAGGCCATTCATGATAGGAGAGGGCTTGTTTCGCATACACACCTTTTATATGATAATGACATTATCCTTTTCACTCATGGGGATAAGGGAAACATCAAAAACATCAAGAGATATCATTTGGATTATGATAGGGTTTCTGGTAAAGAGATTAGTTGGATAAAGTATTTTTTCTTATTAAGAAGGAATTTTTCTCCTTATAAGAAAATTGGCATCACTATAGAGTTGGGCATTCGGGAAGGGGCTCTCCCCTTCACTTATCTGGGAGTACCCATGTTCTGGGGAATACCTAAAGTATGCAATTTTTCTGGAATTATTAGCATGATTAAAAGGAAAATATCTTATTGGAAAGGGAAATCGTTATCCATGGCCGATATGGTGTGTCTTGTGAAGTCAATAATTATTTATAAGTTTGTGCACTCCTTCAAGGTGTAAACATGGATGATTTCTCTTATTAAGATCATCAATGTGTGAATTAGAAATTCAGTCACGAGTGATAGCATCATGGATAAGCGGCTTGCAATGGTTGCATGGAATTTTGTTTGAAATCCATATAAGCATGGAGTCCTTGGCATCAAAAATCTCAGATGCTTTAATGATTCTTTGCAGGCGGGGTTCATATAGAGGCTCATAAATATTCACTCTGAAGCTTTGAGATTCCATAGAGCCATATTCATGCATAGACTCAAATCTAGAAATTTAAATTTTGTTATCTGATCGGTGTGGCCTGCTTTCAGTAATATGTTCTCCAAAATTGATGCTAATTCGCAGTGGATGGTCTCTAGGGAGTCTTCCCTAATTTTCTGGAATTGTAATTGGGCTAGACATCACATGGAAAACCATGTTTTGGAGTATGAGACAAATCTGAATATGGATTTATCAATCAAGGAACAACATTGATGAAATGAAAATCATAGAATTCATATTACTTCCATTATTGAGAAGTATTTCTTCTCCTCCAAAAGATATTTCTAGGCTTGGGAGTCGACTGTAAATCGATTACTATCATCCAATGAGTTATATAAGAAGTCTATTAGTAGTAATCTTGACTACAAATAGATGGTTAGAATGCATAAATGCTTCCTGAAACCTGCTCAGTCCATCCTTTTATGAATACTAAAACATAATAGAATTACAACTGATAATTATCTTCAATCTTGTGGAATATCACTCTGTTCCGGGTGTGTGTTATGCCATCAGCACAGGGAGGATATCGATCATATCTTTCTAAGTTGTGCAGTGACTTCAACAATGTGGAAAGCAGTTTATGGCATATTTGAATTTCATTTTCCATGATCCATCTTTATTTATGATTTCATTAGGATCTTGGCAGAGTTCAACCTGTTTTCACAACTCCTAGTCCTCCTTTAAGATGCTACGCATGAACTAGAACACTTCATTTGGACTCCAAGAAATAAGGTTGTGCATGAGTCTCATACATTTCATGTTGGATCTTCTTTATCCTGTATTCTCACTCCTGTACATGAGGTGAGAGTCCCGTGATGTAGGTTTTCATTCAACACTCTTCATGATATCTCGGTTCTCAACAAAGTTGGGATCAAGGGTATTTCTTCCCAACCACATGGGTTTCATGAGGTTTTTTGGAAGGCCCCATTTCTGGGTTGGAATAAAATCAATTCAGATGGTTCTTTAAAAGGGAATTCGGGTCCTTCAGGATTTGGTGCGGTTTTCAAGGACCATCATGGTGATGTTCTTGGGTGCCTTTATGGTTCATGTAGCAATATATCTTCTCTCTAAGCTGAAATTCTTGTCGTTATTATTGCAAATGGTCAAGCCGAGAAGAGGGTATGGAATAAGATCTAGCGTGAATGTGACTCTACAATGTTTGTCCTTAACATTCTGAGAGGATCCTTGCACCTTTAATGGAAGCTCACAAATCATTGGATTAGATGTATATACCTTCTTTTTTCAAAGGAGACTATTTTTACTCATTCTTATAGAGAGGAAAATTTGGTGTCAGATGGGCTTGATAATAAAGGTGTTAATGAGGCTGTTTATAATTGGGATGATCAAGTGTCAGGTAAAATTCTTCCTATATTTAGGAGGGATCAATGTAAACTTTCTTCCTTCATACTTGTGTATGTTTTTTATTAATAAACAGGTCTTGCATTTCTGGGAAAGATCTCAGCCTAATATTAAAAAAAATTATTCAATCAATAGAGTTCACATCAAATGTTTTGATGATATTCAATTCATATGTTCAAAATTACATTGAAAGTATGACTATGGTGTAAGAGGTAATTATTATATTATAAAAAATAATATTAATTCCATAACTATGATTTTTAAACATCAATAATTTTTTAAACCAACCATAAAATATGGTTGTGAAAAATAAACTACTTATAATCATAGAGAGGGTAAGTCATTTGTATGGATGTGTAACACTACCGTTTTTCAATAATCATGATGGAATAAACATAAGTGTTATTTTAACATTAAATAATGGTAATTGTAAAATAAATATGATATTATTTCATTAAATCCATATACATATAATATTCATGTTATTTGTTTTTGGAAACATGAATCGCATCACTTCATGGTTGTGATATTCCAAACATAAACAAAAATATATTATCATTTTTAAATGGGTTTAATGGTAAGAAATTATATGATATATTTCATTAATATAAAATATATATAGTAAATTCATAATTAAAACCAATCATGACTGGTGATGATGGAAAATTAATTACATCGGTTTGTGAGGCTGTAGTTTATCATACACATGAATGAAAATTTCATTTCACATTTGATAGAAAAGGATATGGATATAGGGTATGTCATTATAATAAAAAAATCTATGTATATGATATATAATTATTAATGTATATCATAATGGTATAATTAGATTTGTTTGATTTGGAAGTGTAAATAAAACAATCTATTAATAATGATACCTTTTTTCTGGACAACCTTATTAGGGTTACACCAGATGCCATCCGAATAAGGATGTATAATCTAATAAAGGCCTCTATAAAATATTAATTTAATTATATAATATATTTAGTTAGGTATTGGATGAAAAAACTGGTTCCTTAAGTGTGAATAAAAGAGTATAATAGGTTTTTTTATAAGTGGCTAAAGGGGTACTTTTAAAATTTACAATAATATAAAATTAATATAAATTAATTTTCATAGAAATATTATCCAAAATATTATAATTATATTATAGGATGATGATATGTTTAAATAATAAACTCCATTAAAAATCGAAAACTTTTATATTGGGCTTTTACCCACATTATTTTGTTTTATCCTATGTTAATCCTTTTTTACAATTATAGTGACGATAATATTTTCACTCACTAGGGGGCTGGATAATTACTATAAAAAAATTGATAAATAAATAGACCACAATTGATATTATAAACCACATACCAATAAATTGGTAGAAGTTGTTTTTTTTAATTTTAAATAATTTATTAAAATTTTATTTATTATAAAATATCATCAATTTCATTTTTGGAACTATTAATCTAAATTGACATTGAAAAAAATATGAACGAAATAGAAATAAAATATAATCCTACAACCAAACCGAAAATATATATATATACATATATATATATATATATATATATTAATGTATCACAATAATTATTTCAAATAAAATTTCATTTAATATTTTGGAAACTATTTATTTAATTTTTCTATTAATAGAATAAATACAATGTCAATATTGCATAAGAATTTAAGGAAATTATTTTATAAATAAAAAAAATTACTGTTATCAAAAATAATTTATAAATATAAATACTATTTATAACTTATCATAATTTTTTTATCCCTCTAACAATATATAATAGATATTAAATGTAAAACTATGACATTTTCTTCTTTATCAGTAACATAATTATTATAAATGCCACATTCATTTAAAATTGTCCTATATACATTTAAATATAAATAATGTGGTGGTAAGAGAAAAAATACCTACATCTAACAATAATAAAGATTATAATTGATGGGCTTATCACTTAGTTTAATCCTTGGTTAATATGATTTACCCATTTACCAAAAGAATTTTTTATCTAGTTTTAATATTCATGATGCCAAAAAATTGAGTTAAACATACTAAACAATCTTAATTGTTTGAAATAAAAAATAGAATCCATATTGGAAAATTAAATCTCTATAATTGGTATAAATTTAAATTATAATAATCTCATAAAGCGTTAATAAAAATAGTTTTCTAAAGAAAAAAATATATTTTCAATTCTAAAATTATTGTTCTACATGGACTAAGAATAAATATGATTAATCAGTAATTAATGAAATTATTTCAATATAAATGATTATTATATTAATTTCTTATCAAATTCAAATATTATTGGGCATTTAAAATGAAAATAAATTAAAATGTTTTTTAAAAATTATTATCTTTCACTGTTCACTGAAAAATCAAAATGTTTGGAAACATCCCAAAATTTCAGCCTATGTTATTTCTGATATTATTATTTCAAAAAAATATCATTTTTTCAAAAAAAATTAAAAGTTCAATAAATTAATTATAAAATTCACAGATAGAAATTAATAGAATAAATTTTAGATGAAATCCTATTTTTGAAGAATAGAATGACTAATAAAAATTGAGTTCTTATTTCCAAAGAGAAAATGGATAAATTTGGATTTAACATGAACTCTATATATTTTTTCCCTAATATGTTTAATCACATTCATACCCAAAAATTCAATTTCTAGGTTTTAACAGTAATATTTCTTGCTGTGTTTAATCTCAGTGTTTAATGTTGTATACGCTATCGAACATAATATTCGTTTAAAATATTAGGGTGTTATATTATATCCATTAAAGAAACTGTATCCTATTAATTTTAACATGTTTTCAATTATAAATGGATAAAATTTGAAAATAAATATATTGAAAACCCACATCATAATAAGGGTTAATAAAACATTCTCTTAAAAAGAAAAAATAGAAATAAAAAATTCATCCAAAATAACCCATAACTAGGTTTCCTAAAAGGATAACATTAGTTGGATGTGAAAATGTGGTCATGAAGGAAAAATAAATTGTCTAATAATGATTGAGGGTGATAGAGAACAATGTTCACAATAAAGTGAATCATAATGACAAAGTTAACGAACACAAAACAATAAATCAATAAGGTGTGAAAACAAATATCATTTTAATGAGAAACATTTTATTTCAAAACCTGTTAGAAATATTTTAGTGATTCATTTATAGTATATAGTTAAAACATAATAAAATATACTTAAATAATATATATAATTCCATTATTTAATTAATTTCTACCACTATATCATTTTTTCCAAATGAAAAGTATTCAATATTGGTTTTTCATGCATGAAACACTGAAATAAAATTCGAATAGATCACATAGTCCAAAAATTGATAAAATTATACTCCTAATGAAATTAAATATTATACTAAATTGAAATGGTCACCATAAGTTAGTATAATATAAAAAATGTATAAACTTTCACATTAATCACCAATGCCAAAGTTCAACATACATAATTACCTAAATAAATAACCCCAAATACCAAATAACCTCAATATTCAAAAAAAATTATGTTCATACCAAATAATCATTCATGTTAAATAAAATTTTATACCTAGGGTTACATATAACTCATCCCAATAAAATATTTTCAAAAATTTCAATAATCACAAAAAAATCCTAAAAATTCAACAACATTGGATCCGATAATATGATTCTCAAAATCAACTAAATATTTATCTAAAATTTAATTTATGGAAAAACAATATCATTCTAGCTATGAAATCACATAGGCAAGTGGTTGGTATGTTCCCTTATCGCCCTTCGGTTTTTGGTTTAAGACCCATGACCATTCTAGATATGACAAGTTGTCATCTGGAACCCAGGTCATCCTTTTTTATAAAACTATATAATTATAATTACATTAAAGATCCCAATAATATGATGAATATCCCAAAAACACATTAACCAACAAATTTTTTTTAACCCATAAATAGGTCGATATATTTTTATTTTTCCAAAAAAATTAATATTATTAATTGAATATTATTATGTTACAATCATTGATCAAATTAACCCTGAAGGTTATCAATAAATTCAATCTTTTTTCCCCAAAATATAAAATCATTATACCTAAAATAACCTTTTCACTAAAACAAAAACACTACCAAATGGTGTAATTCCCATAAATACTATCCAAATTAGCCTTAACCATGATAAATACCCATAACATAAAACCTCAAAGGGGTATTTATGAATTTATATTTATGATAAAAATTATTTTAATTAACCTAATACACTTTAGATTTATCTCATAGGAGTGTGACATATCATAGGTTTCCATGGGTTTTTTTATCCCATTCATCCTAATGTTTTGAAAAGAATATATGGATTAACCCAACCATATCCCTTGGTGTGGTCGAAAAAATGCATAGTATGGGAACAGTCACCATTAACCAGAATAATTGTTCTGATATACCTAACCAAATCTTTTCAAGGTTATAAACCCATTATGTATTATATCATTTCCCTTATATGATTCTGTATTTTACATTTAAAACATATCTTTATGCTTTTCATGTTGTGCAAATGCGATAATTTCATTTGAGGAAGTGCGGACTACCGCCCCCTCAAAGTGATTTGAATCGTTAATGCCATATGTGGGACGTATAAAGGATGGATTAAGTGATTTTATATATGAAATTATACTGGAATTATAATATAACTTTATATCATTATGTTTCATTCCATTAAAATATGAGATAGAAATGAAAGTAGCGTTCATGCGTATGTACGGCTTACCGTCTCCATGAACGGTGCATTTCATTTCTTACCTCTAAATGTTATGTAATATTATAATGGAAATTATATAATGGATATATATGATATATATGATACCTAAATCATGAATATAATTCTGGATGTAATGGATATTTTACCACATGAACAACTTGTAAATATAAGAAGTTTATTTTTGACTCAAGTACCAAAGATCGACAAAACGACCGTTATTAACATAAAAAATTACATAATGTTCATAACATGGTAATAAGTGATATAAGAGGAATAATGAACTTTAAAATTTTCTTAATAAAGTATTAATTAACTCTAGTTTATTATCCAGGAGGTTAAATAATGATCGAGTCAAGTCGGACACAAGGTAAGGTAACTTTTTAACCCAATTTCCGTTCTATGGGTTAATCTCCTACATTCAAATTATGTCATGATATTATTATTTAATATCTTGTATTTTTACATTATTTATGTGTACTTATAGTTAATACACATAATAGATCTATTTTATTTAAAAAAATGATCTTTTTAAGGGACTTAGTCTCAATCTTCTTTCATTGAGGCATATTTTGTTATAATACAAGACTTTCTTTTATACGGTGTATAAACCCCTTTGACTTTTACTTTTATTCAAAATGAATCTTTTTATACGAAACGTTTGACTAAATGAAAAAAGGGAATGTTTTTTTCCAATGTATGCAGAGACAATGACTTCTCTGCCTTTGTGGCCATTATTTGAGTTTCGGCTTCCTCTACAAGCCATAACTTTTTTAAAATGAAAAATAAATACCATGTTTTAATTTTATTTTATTTTGGTATTGAAAATGGTTTTGATAATGTTTTTATTATATCAATGTGTTGTATTGATATCTTATGATTGAAATGTGGAAATTTTATGTTTCCTTTATGCATGTTTTATGTGATACGATTATGTTATGGTTCATGATATGTTTAAACCTGTTCATATGAGGAATGCATTGGACTTAATAAGTGACGAGTGGATCCCGCTATAGCTCCTTGATGAATTGGCAGGTCTCATGACACAAACTAGTGTCTTGGAACGAGACCTTGACAAAATCTTATTTTTGGTCTTGGCACGAGGCCTTGGCTACGTGGTTATGATAGTATGGAATTATGCATTCCATCATTGTGAATGTGGTTATTGATATTCCATGTGATTATTCGACCAGTAGAATATCCATGTGAATAATTAAATGACATTATCTAATTTTACTTTTTCCATATTATGTTGAAGTCAACTTTAAAAGGCTTTTGTTTTAGTTATACATTGACTTAAATGTTAATGTTTATTTATGAATGCTTCCGCTATATTGTTATCCTTACTGAGCATCTGAGATCACCCATTTCAATGTTTTAATTTTTCTAGGATGTGAAGAAGTATTTTATGAATGACCTGAAAGGATAATATGAGGGGATATGAATACAAGATGTCGTTTTAGTTTTTTATTACTTTATGATGCAATGTAAAACTTATGAATGTATCTAGTGTTTCCAAGGCTACTAAACAAATCGTTCATTCGAGACTTGATCTTTTGTGATCATGCCAATGTTACATAATAATGCACCGACTCTCGGTAACTAGGTTCAGGGCGTTACAATCAAAGGGTTATAGAAGTTCCCATGGTATAATGGAAACCTATAAATAATATTACAATAATTTTAAAGTTATATCCTATGATCCAAATACACTATACTAACCGAACACATATAATGTGTTTCAATCATGTGTTGGGGGATCTTAATCGTTGAGACTTCTTCTTATGAAATTTTCACTTAGGTAACTCATGTAGATGAGATATTGAGGACAGGCCCACCAATATAAATATTTTATGTTTCAGGTATCACTGTTTTTTCTTATATGTTGATATGTGTAATTTTATCTTTCCTTTAGATCATTGTCATTTTGTACCACTTAATCACCTGCCTTGAATCAAGGGAAAACCATGAAGTTAAATTCATAGTGAGGTGGATTTTAAGGGGTGGATCTTTGTTGGTATGATAGGTTTAATGTTTAAGAAAAACATTTCTCTTCCACTTTGAGGATGTGATATATTATGCCTCATTGATCTAGATGGTTGTACCATCATTAAAATAACTTCCATGTTATTATAAGGTAACTATTTCCAATGATGTTAGAAAATAGTAATATAAGAAATGATTATGATATAATGTTTTCATCCTACATTATAAGATATTAAATGAAAAAGATATATTAGTACATGACATGTGTTTATAAGATGTTTGTCAATACTATAACTATTCCTTACATTCATTGGTTCTAATGTGTGTATCTATATTCTAATATTTATCTTTCAATAGTATTCATTATTATGAAGATAAGGTTCTAAAGGGTCACTAACAATACCATATTCAAATATTTTCCCTATTCTGATGAAGATGAATAATAGATAAGGTGGTCCTCACCACAGGCGCTAATGCATGTACTAGAGTACATGATCACAAAAAAAAAAAAAATTCCTTTCTGTTCGATTGTATAATAATTTGGTTGAATTTATTTATTTAAATTATTCACAATGTATTAAGTGAATACATAGAAAAATATTATACGAATGAATTCTACATTAATATTCAATGATTTTAAAAAAATTGTGGGTATTAAGACTTGAGTTAATGACTCAATTTTTTGATGTAATATTTTTATTATATATTACATATTGGTGAAAAAATATAAATTACATTTATGATGCATTTATTTAGTCATAACATGTAATTTATTTCTTGTTTAGTGGGTGTTTCTTATATGGGAGTGAGGAACCCTTTATAGGTAATAAAGATATAAAATATAGGTAATAAATTGTTTATTTTTGGGGTAATACTCATAAAAATAAATTATAGAGATCCAATCTTCTCCATTCTACATCCTAGAGAGAAAAATACCTATTAAATAAGATAAATATCTGATCACAGTAGAAGATCGAATAAACTGGATCATTATGATCACTGAGACGTCTAAGGATTCATCAAATCCCTATTCTATAGAGTAGACATTTTTTATCACTGTTCGTGCATAATCTTGAGGTGCATTTGGATGAGATACTGTGGCTTGACCACATATCTTTCAAAAAAATGGTTAGTGAATAGTGGCATTAAAATAGGTTTCTGATTTCAATTAGGTATTCTTTTGGTTAATTTTTTATTTTTAATAAATTAATTTGAGATACTTAGTCCTTTACTAGGGATATGATCATGAGAGAACATTATGTTTCATTGATCTAGTGATGAAATATTCTAAATCCCCATTACACCAGCTTCCACTAAGTTCCTCAGTACCAAAAATTATTATCATATTGATCGCATGAATTTTTTGAACTAAGAAAAAAACTATTTTTCTTTAAATGACGTAGAGGGATTAATTCTATTCCTAAAAGATTAAACCATGAATCCATACAATCTAAGATAGTCATTTTATCTCTGTAAGAAAAATAGTCATATCCAAAGTAATTTTATGGGTATAAAATCTAAATGATCATATATTTTAATAGATGTTACTTTATATCATGATATTGTGAATACAGTTTATACTGATGTCCCCCAATTTTTAGTCAAGTTCCAACTGAAATTTTAGGGACTAAAATTCATCTAGTTGGTGGTATTATCTTCCACACATTTGTAGAATTATTTTGATAAAAAATAATATTAAATGTCTATTGGGTTGTTTCTGAATTATGGTAAAAAAATAAAGAAAATTAATTAAAATTAGGTATGCGGATTTTGAAAATTTTGGTGGGAGGAGTTAAAAAAATACTTTTAATTTTATGAAAAGGGGTAAGCACCCTATCGGAGTTCCTCCAGCCTTGTGGCTGTATCCTTCCCCACCTTGCCAGTGGCTCCTATCTCGGTCGACCACCGCATGATGCATCCACACAACCCGGATGACCACTATTGATATCCACTACCTCAACACCATACCCTTAACCACTCTTCCAACCAAAAACCATATCTTGATGTGCCCTGCACCCAACCAACATCACCTCCAAAAGTCAACATCCACCACCGCTATCATATGTGCCGACCTCCCAATAAAAATTCCTTAGCTTCCTCCAACCATGACACTGACTTGACCTTTTCATGTTCAACCAAAACTACCATCGACCATCTCAGATCCTGGTGCCATCCCTTTTAGCCATGTATGAAAATTTCCCATGGTAGTCCCTGACACGTTTGGTCCCCATGGTGTGGCTTATTAGTATGATTAGTTGACCCACGGCCAGGCCTAGTCGGTCTGACCTGAAACAGGTTAGGTAAGATCCTTATCATTCATAAATGGACCAAGTAATGTTTTTCATGCCTTTCTCTCACATATTAAGGGCTAGAAATTTTAAAATATCGAAACCTAAATAAAGTTTTTTATTTTAACAATAAATTTATTTTTAGAAAAACAGATTTTATTTTTTTGAATAAAATAAAATCAATTGATTAATATTATTTTTAATTAAAATTAAATTTATATCACGTCCTAATGAAATAAAATTATATGAATTTAAATAATTCATTTAATTTATTTAAATTCCCTCAAACAAGAATTTTATATAATTTTACTTTTTATCAAAAATAAATTATTCCTCTAGACTAGTTTTGAGCATTGACTAGCAATAGATTTTATGAGTTTATGTTATTTAATTAATATTGATACTATATGAAATTCCTGTAATATTTAAGTAGATTTTTTGATATTATGTGCATCATATATTTTTATTTAATATGTGTATGATTCTATACATCAATAGATTTATTTATATGTTTTTTTACTTATTAAGTCCCCCTCGACTATATGAAAGAATTATTATATTATGATGATGATGATGTAAGAAATAGAACACTCAATGATGTGATGTTATCCTAGAACATATTTTGACACAGTAGATAGGGTGAGAGATGTTATAAGATCCAAGACCTGACTAATCTATAATACCCTAAAGACATGGTTTGGACCATTGAGTTTAAATGAATCAACCAATATTATATGATCAAATCCAATAATTTATTAATTTATTTTATGAATAGTTAATTATTTTTATTTAAGTTAATGTTTTCTAGAAACATACAAAAATCTAAATAAATAATTTATAAAGAGGTGGTGAATGTTTTTAATTAATTCTTATTTAGTTTTATGTGTCACAAGATAGTAAAATATATAAATTAAATTTTTATACATTTTTAGAGAAATAATAAAAACCCGTAATGTAATAAAAAGATGTAATTCCCTTTGTAACTTATATATGAACAAACCGGGGTGTATAGGGTGCTTTTCAGCACTAGATGAGGATAACATCATCTGTTATGTAGTTTTACAAGAGTAATGGGTTAACTTAACTAATCCTGGTGGAAAACAAGTATCTATTTCTAGATTTCTTGACCATTAATGGTAAAATGTTGGTGGAATCAACGATATTATTTTGAGAAGCTATGATTTCATTCCACATTTCAAGGATCCTTGAGTAAATACTGTTGGATAATATAGTTCCCACCATGATACTCTCTGAGTAATGTTGTGTCCATAAATTACACTATGAGGAGTGGTTTCAAAAATAAGTTCCATTAGAATACTCATGAATTGGTTATTTTGAATCTAAATGTGAGTGATACTGGGGTCTAATAAAAAAGTGGGAGAAATTTAATGATTTAATTAATAAATAAATAATGTCTAAAGGGAAATCAAGACAAAGTAGTAATGGATAATGTTAATTTATTTTAGATAAAATGTAAACCACCACTACCAGTACTATATTATCATTACAATCAATTCAACAAATAGAAAATATATTAATCAACCATAAATTATTGTAGGGGTATAAGAACTTATTCATAGTTATATGATAGTGTGATCTCTTCTCACTTGGACCCTTAAGGACTATCCATGTTATATAAAGGTAATTATAAGAATCATGTAGATGATGCACTATATGTACAATGTATAATTTCTTTTAAAAATGTATATTCAACTGAAGAAAATGCATGAGGATAAAGATTTCTACAAGATACTAACCCATCTGCAATAGTTATATAAGGACAGTGAAAAGAAAGATAAGTATGGGATATCATGTTCACTAATTTGATGTAGGTTAGTAGAAGTGAATAAAACATTACCTCATATACTATAGATGATCGTGTAAATTGAGATACTTGAAGCCATGTGGTTCAAGATAAACCAATTACTGGAAAAAATTATTATTCTTTCCTTTATCCCACCATTCCATTCAAATTTCATTATTAATAAAAATATAAATAACATGAAAATATATCTCCAATAACTGTTTGATTTAGTTTTCCAATTTGATAAGGATGTGAAGAATACCCATTCTATTTTCCTTATGGTGAAAAAGTGGAGAAATAACTAGGATAAGAGGTCAAAGGTTAAGACCGTGATGAAGACACAAATGCACTATCCTTACAAATGGATAGAGATATATAGTTAGGGAAATGGGGAGGAGGATTTATACTTTTCATTTATAAATAATGTGTAATAGAAGAAGATTTTTAAGGCTATGAAAAAAGAAGTAACCACCCACTTTAACATTAGGTATTTTTGACATTGAATGGACTATGTATTTATCTATAATTTAGTATTGGATTAAACCTATGGTTCATACAATTTTATTAATATAATTGAACTAAGTAGATTCTAGAAGATTTAAATGGGTGATATTGATCTCTGAGATGAAAACAGTGCATGACTAGCAGCCTTTATAGTGAGAGATTATCATATGAGATTTCATTATCGTTTAGTTGAAATTTAAATAATTCTTATTATGTTTCTTTAGTTACCAGCATCATAATTTTAGTGTTGATTTTGGATTTCATGGTATTTTATTTCTTGTTGGGAATTAAATTTTTTATATTTTATAAGGATAACATATGTCACAGTATGACACAAATTAACAACGGATTATATATACACGAACTAAAAATAATTTTAATGTAAATAACTGAAAAAAATAATGGTAATGACTCATATAACACCAACCAAATGCACATCAGGCATATTCATGTAAATGGAAGGAATATTAAAAAATTACTTGAAGTAGTATTTTTAGACTAATATTAGTTAAACCTTTGGATGTATTTCATAGTTGTTTACATGAGAAAATTACCAAATCACCCTTCTTTAGGAGAGGCTTAAAATCCACTGAATTACTGTAATTTATCAAACTGGTGTATGTTTTCTATTTGAAATAGTGTAAAGTAGTGAGTTTTTATACTTCATAACTTATACTAATGATTACATCAGGTATGGTAAAATCTAGTTAATGATGTATGAGTTATGTTCTATTCATTTGTATAGGGACTACCAAAAATATGTAGAAAACCATCTTAATAAAATGATTAAGGAACTCCACTTAGATCAGTGTATAGTGTATGTAAAACAATAATTCATTGATTACATTAATGAGGGTGTGATAATATCTCAAATCACTCCTTATAAACCTATGTGTAATGGTGTCAGTGAAAGGATGAATCCAACCTTTATTGATATGGTAAGACAAATGTTGAGTCAAGAAACTCTTCCATAATACATTTTTGTATACTTGTTGTTGAAATTAGTATGCACCCATTAAATGAGTACAAAATAAATAAATAGATGAAATTCCATATATGTTATGGTATGGAATGAATCACAATCTATCATACATACATGTATAGGGATGTGAGGATTAATAAACAATATACCTAGTGAAAATTTGGCATCTTCTAGTGTGAAGTGCATCATTATATGTTATCTATAGGAATAAAATGGATAATACCTATATAACCCTTAAAATAGAAATGTGATTATGGAAATATAGGGAATATTTCTAGAAAGGGAACACATGTCCAATAGAAATAGTGGGATAGGATTTAGTTTGATGAAGATGATGCTAGAGATGCACAAGAGTTAGTATGGAAACCATATCTACAAGATATAATGGGATAATATGATTCTCTTGAGACACGAGTACTACATATGTATACTCAAATGTTTAGAGATCAAGAGATAAATGATTTTTTTGAATCCAAGTCTGGTAAAACATTACTCTTAAAGAATGATGAACCTATAACATAAAAGGAATCAATAAAAGGAAAGGATTCTACTATATGGAAAGGTCCCATGTATTTTGATATGGATTCAATGTACTAAAATCTAATTTGGGTTTTGGTAGATCGTCTAGCTATTGTAAAACACATTGGGTGAAAATGTGTATTCATGAAAATTACATATATAGAAGTGAAAATAAATAGCTTTAGGTATAAACTATTAGATAATGGTTTTCTACAATGTAAATGAATAGATTATGATAAAACCTTCTCACCACTGGAGATGATGATTTCCATTAGAAATTTTCTTGCAATAATAGTGTTCCATGCTTATCAAATTGGGAAAATGGATGTCAAAACTGCTTTGTCTAAATGGGAAGTTTTTTGAAGATGCCTATATGACTCAAACCAAAGGCTTTATTAATTCAAATAATGAAAATAAATTCTACAGGTTATAGAAATCCATTTAAGGTTTAAAGAAGCAATCACAATAATGTAAATTTCATTTTGACATGGCTATATAAGAATTTGGTTTCATCATGAATAAAAGTGTCCCAGGTATTTATAAGAAGGTTAATGGTAATTTCATCTTTTTCTTGGTATTATATGTTAACGAAATATTAAATATGGTAAATTATGTGTATGTCATACTTTTAATTAAAACTTTTTCAAATGAATTATTCTCTATGGTAGTAAAAGGTGAATCGACCAATATCATAGGGATTAATATCTATTGAGATATATCTTAGTGGATTCATGGGATAAGTAAAAGTATATATATTGACAAGTTACTGAGAATGTAAGATATAAAACAATATAATAGGGTGTTGTCTTCAATGTCACATGGTATCATTCTCCCAAAGAGAATGTATCCACAAAAATAGGAGAAGATTATGAGAATGAGTGGAAATACTTATCCCACGGTAGTGGGATCTATCATGTATTTCGTTCTATATAATAGTGTTGACATTTAGTTTTCTTTAATCATGGATAGTAAATATTATGATTATCCATGATATCTACCTTGAGAAGTTGTACAAACAATCATGAAGTACTTCTTATATACTAAGGACATGTTCCTTGTGTATAGAGGAGATGCAGAACTAGTAGTGATATGATACACTAATGATAGTTCCTATACAGATCTTGGGGATCTAAAATTGCAATTAGACTATGTTTTTTCATGAATGGTTGTAAAGTGAGATAGTTAGTCTTGAAAAAACATGTGGCTACTAATTCTACTATAGAATTCGAGTATATTTAAAATTAGGATACCACTATTTTTGTGGTATGGATACACATATTCTTCATAGAAATTAGTATTGTTCCAATAATTATAGACCCTATTACTTTTTATTATGATAATACTACAATAATGGTTATTTCTAGGGTGACTATGTCATAATAGATGAAAAATCATATAATAAATAAGTTACATCTCTTAAGAGATTTTACATAGAGAGGGGTATTCGTAGTTATAGTGGTATCCATAGAGGATTACATGAAAAGCCACCTAACAAAATCCATATCTCAATAGAAGCATTATTCTCATGTGAGAGATAGTGGGCTGGGATTTGTTAGTAGTTGTCTCAAGCAAAGGTGGGAGTATTGTTAGTGGGTTCCCTAGAACCATATTATTTATATAAAATTATTACCATTACATATATACTATTTTAAATATGTATGTGTTTATCTTAATAGAATACAAATGATACTTCTACTTCCATAATATTTATGGTAGTTTCCATATATTACATATTGCATAAAGGGTTAAAGCAGTTCGTAGGCAAGAATAAAACCATAGAGATACCATGAATGTAATCATAATGGTATGTCATATGGCCTATGTACATCATACATATGGGTCACTAGTGTTGTGGGAACATCAGGTGTTGATAGATCATAACCATTGATACTTTTCTCATGATGTTAATGTATGGTGACATTGAGTAGATGAGATCGGTGGGAATGGACTGTGAATATAAACACCATATATTTTAGGTGTCATTGGATGTTCCAATCTAAGGAAAATATTATTTTTCTATAGAATTGAGATCATTATCAATGTATACTGTTTGATGATGTACATCGATGCGTGGAAAAAATCCATGAAATTGAAGTCATGTGAGGTAATTGTGTTGGGTGTTTCATTGGTGATATTATATTAGTTTAATGATATAGATTGAATTTATCATATCCAAATTGAGCAGGTGATGTCTCATGCCTATTTGGATAGGTTGGTAGTATATTTATTTAATCTAAGGCCATGGTATAATAATTTAATTCTCTCTAGTAAATTCAACAAATAATAAAGAAATAAATGATGATAACATGTAGTGTGTATCCAACATAATGATATATCATAAGAAAAAGGGATTATATTACATGAAATGTGTTCGTATGATGGGTATTATTTCTATAATGTTTCCATATCTTCCTAGGAGGCTTGATGGGTTGCTAGAATGCAATCATAGTCTTTGGATATTATTCATAGGTTTTGGGATATGGTACTAGAGGGTCATAAACAATATCATATTAAAAAGACTTCTTTATTATGATAAATATGAATATAGGACATGGTGGGCCTGAATACAAGGGTTGATACATGTCTGAGAATAAACAATCATAAAAAAATTAATAAATTAATTATTTTTTGAGTATACAATAATTGGGATGAATTTATTTATTCAAAATACACACATGGTATATAGTGATTGTGTGAAAAATTATTATATAAACAAATATTATTTTAATAATAAAATATCGTTTAAGTTTATGGGAATTTTTATTTTAGTTAATTAAACAACATTATCACATAATAATTTTAGTATATATTACAATTAGGTGAAAAAATATAAATGAAATTTTACAATGTTAGTTCCTCATAACATGTCATTTGTGGGTTCTTTAGTGGGAGTTAAATATATAGTGGCCTGGGAATTATTTATTTCTAATTAAATTTCAATATATAAGTAAGAGGGAGTTCATTTTTTAGATACCATTCATACCCACGAATTTGATATCCCCTATCTCATCAATCCTTCAACCTAGAGTGACAAATCCTCATTCAAGGTGTTCGATCTTCGATCACCATCAAAGATCGAAATAAAAAGATCATTTAGATCATCGGGATTTTGAAGGATTCATCGGTGCAACATGATAGAACCCTATATTAAATTATTAATACATGTTCATAATATTTATGGGTGGGTTGATTATATAGAGGGGGTTGACTTTGGATCCTTCAAGAAAAAATTACTAGTGATTTTCTACAGAGATATGTTCATTTTCTTCGAATGAGATAATCATTCATTTAATTTTTTTCTTAATAATTTCACATGAGATCACATTACCTTTACTATGGAACAGATCACTAGGGATGATGACGTCATCGCACATCTATGATGAGAAATTTTAAATACCCAGCCCAGAAGATTATTTTGTGCACCCCAGTTACCACACAATTCCCATGTGAAATAATTTAAAATATTTATTACATTGTCATCTTATAATAAACATGTGATATATAAAGGATATTACATTCATATTCCATTTCAAATTCCCTTAGAAATTTTAATTTTCATTTCCACTCTAAGGATTATACACTACCCATGGAATCCATCCAATAGTAGTATAGATAAATAATAATTAACCATCCTCAATAAGTGACTTAACATATTATGAATATATTATAATCAACCATGATATAATATATTCCCAAATTGATGAACAATGGAAAGATATTCATAAACCCTTACCTTAGACCAAACCAGGATCTATGATAAGGGAGATGAAAATGCATCAAGAAAATTGGAAATCTCTAACCCTGGATTAAATCACCCCCACTCATCACATGGTTAGAATATAATATAAAATTTATAAATTAAACAAAACCTCTCTCCTTGGACCATAACATCCCCACCTAGATCAAGGTGACAAATTATAGAATTACCTTGATATCTGGAGTTCAGCCAATGTAGATTTTCAATTTGTGGGAGAATTTCAAGAAGACATGTATTATGGTAATAATGGGAGAGTTACAATAAAGATAATGGATTCACCTCATAAGAATTAATATGAAGAACTTGAAATTGATGGAAGATTATGAGAATTCAAGTCTTTCAATTCTTCGAGTTGATAGTCGGAGGTTAAAAAGTCAACAAGGGATTAGAAGGTTCTACATCATATCAAGAAGTTAAAATCTTGAATATAATAGAAAATCATGAAACCCCATGCTATAATAAACTAGGCTCTTCAATATGGTATGTACTAAGATAAAAAACATTTGCTTCCTTTACTAACATATTATGTTTTTTATGTACTTTGAGAGAGAGGTGTCTGTATAGCCCAAAAATGGTAAGAAATCTCAACATTATATCACAATGGAAGTTCCCCTAACTTTCATGGTAGGTAACTCAATCAAAGACCTAAAAACTATAGGTGTTAAACTATAATCAATTGGAATTTATAAGAGTGAAATATGATGTTAGAGAAAGATATGGAAAAGAATTATACTAACACACACATAAATATCCACATATAAAAACACAAAAATCATCTCATTTAAATAAAAATGTAAATATATAGTAGTCTAGGAATCAACCAGAATATTAAATAATCATATAAACAGTTTCCATTTTTATGATAATTTATTTCTCTCTAATACAATTGTAAATAATTTTAACTAGTATATTCATACTAAATATCCTTGTAGCATCACACTTATGGATCGATACCTCATCTAATCCCGACCTAATATCAATAAAATCAATGAAACGGTTTTAAAAACTGAATTTAAAAATAATAAATGTATGAAAATCATGTGAATCTATCCAATACATGTTCTCACTTTTAAAAAAAATCAATCTCTTATAATTTCAGTCAAAACATGGTTTTGAATTATTCATGGGAGAGGAAATATCAATTATACAATATAAAATTTATTTCATATGATATCTAATTAAAAATACATGCTTAAATCCAAAAAACATGTACAAAAATATCTAGAGGAATCCTGGATTTTATACTAATTAATTTCTTAGAATAAATAAGTTACAATTTAATGTAATTAAATTTTTATTATGAAAAACATTTATATTCCAATAATTTCCCATTTAAAATACACCATTTAAATAGAGAGATATGATTTTAGATGGGTTTTGGGGAAAATTTGTGGATATATATATATATATATATATATATACATTTAGATAGAAATAGAGGTTCTTATTAAAGGTAATGCAGTTTACTGGCATACAGAAAAGGGAGGGGTCTTATGTAATGGTAAATTTTGAGTTACCCTTACATTATGTGGGGAGAGGAATTATAAGGGTTAACATAAAAACTACATTTATATATCACAAGAAATAATACATGCATAAGGTTACTTCCTTGTTACCCTTACACAGTGCTAGAGTATCGACTTCAGTTAGTTTACTTTTGTTTAACCCTTACATTATATATGATAATGGGAACTACATAAGGGTACATAACAATTACACTTATGCCCCATAGGAAATACTATTATCTCATGAAATGCTTAAAAAATTATGAAATAATAAATTTAATATCAAAAGATTAAAATTATTAATATATAAGACAATTATAATTAAAAAGGTGTGAAAATATGGTCCACCTTTCCCCAAAACTCTAGAAATAGTTGAAAACATTATTTAACTCCCTTAGTACCCCAAAAGTGATAAATTTAATGATTTAGAAAACATTAGTCCCATAAACTAGATACCTCTCAAACAATTCTCATCCAAAATAATTAAAAATAAACATAGATAATTAAAAAAAATTGATACCTTTGCGGAAAATACCTCTCAAATAGGGAATTGGTTATTGATGAATAAAAAATACATCAAAGTAAGATAGCTTTGAAATTGTCTCCCATATAAATGATCCATAAATTATGTCAAATCATTTAATGAAACATTCAAAACTCTAAACCATTTAAAACATACAACCTTTCGAGTAATTTTCACTATTCACAAAATGGAATAATTTAAACATGTTTATCACAATCAATACACATCCTTTATCAAAAAAAAATTATGTCATCTTTAAATCGCATCTAATGAAGGAAATTTCTTGAGACCATATTTAAAAATTTAAATCCATTTATAATATGAATAAATTTGTTGAAAACCTCTCATGTTGAAAACAACCCCCCACTAATACTTTTAATATGAGACAATTTATTTCATTATGAAGAAAATATTAAAATCAACACACATCCTTTTTCCTTAATATGAAAAAAAAATATTTAGATTAACACTTACCATTTCAATAGAAGATTTTTTCCATTATCAATTAAAAAAATCATCACACACCCTGTTATTTGAAGAATAATTTAAATTGTATACCAAAATAAATTTGGAGTTTTATAATAAAGGATTAGAGGAATCAGTTGGTCTTAGACATCACCTTTAAATAATATCCACCATGGAATAAGAGGCACATCAATCAGAAGATATCCACACCAATGGTGTGCCAGAAAAAGTTAAAATGAGCATAATTTCATTCATAGTTCATGAAATACAATTTCATTCGAATCAAATTATCTATTTCATTTCATCCATCCTTCAAAATCCACTTACAAGGAAATCAATATGTTCTAACATATCTCATAAATCACATTTTCCACAAAAATTTAGGTATCGAATTTAGAATCACAATAAATGATTGATATTTCAAAATTTAGATCTTTGTATTCTTAATATCTATAGAAATGATTAACAATAATCCAAAACAAGGATTCCATCATGGAATATATACTATAAAGGGTCATGGGCCAACCACCACCTATCACTAGAATCCATTTCTGTAGCGTCATTATTTAATTTCCAATTTTAATTCATTATAATATAGTATATGAATGTTTTAAATATAAAATACCATTTACATAGAGGATATAATTTTGTAATCATCAAATGGATCTGAAAATTGAATTATTTTCCCCCTCCTCAAATATAGAAATTAATGTATAGAAAAAACAAAAACATAAGCATGTAAGAAACAATCTAGTAAATAGAAAATAATAAAATAGAGGTTATCCATCATGTCATAAACATTTAATCATCTCAAAATTACTCCATATATATCTATCCATTATCTCATCTTCTACAAATTGTAAAGACCCGTAAAATTCAAGGGAAATTTTTTCTTAATTTTCTTTGGGATTTTACAAGAATGCAGTTTCTGACGGCACCTGATTCTGAGGCCTGGTGTGCCTGGAATAAATTTCCAAAGTTAGGCTCAGGTACGTTCAGTGAATGAACGAGCGGGTTTTTCTAACTTTTGAACTGGTGCTCGGAATCGAATTTCGAGGGCACTGATGGATTTGCAGTGTCGGTAATTGCTTAGAAACACCTTTTCCGGAGTTGCGTTTTCTCGGGTGTAGTTTTTAAATTTTCAGGTTAAGTAAATGAAAAAAATAAAATGGTGCGACCAATTTATTTTATTTAAGTCGCTTAACCTACGTTAAGTGGATGATGTGGGACCAACAATATCCTACCCACTTGGTAGGATATATTGTGAGGTGGGACCCACACGAGCCACCGTATCTTTTCTTCTTAAGTAATGCACCCGCACCCCCTATTAATGAAGTCAAACAGTCCATTTATTTTGGTTAAGAAACGCCTCATTAATGTGGCAGTTTAAGCGTTTCAATTAATTTCACTTATCTGTTTCTTTCGTTTTGGATTTTAAAACACAAGGCTTGTGGAATAAAAATAAGACAACTCTTATTTTTATGAGGGGTGGTGTTGAGAGGCTTGGAGATTTCACTCAGGCTCTTGAAGATCTTCTCATCCTCGCGAAGAATGCAAAGAACGCAAAGAATGCGAAGAACGCCGGATCCTCAGAAATCAGCGATGCTTCTTCCACGACGCTTCCTCCACGATGCTTCTTCCGCGACGCTCCTTCCGCGACGCCTTCTTCCACGACGTTATTTTCCGCGACTAATACTCACTCAACGATTTTGATGAGGTAGGGGGATTAATTTGAGAATGGTATTATTCCCTTGGTTGTTCCTTCTAAAAACAAAGAACCCGGATCCACTCATAATTAAGTTGATCCGCGAATGTTTTATTTTTTTTTGGGTTGGAAATTTTGGTATGATTCTTTTAATTTAAGAGGTTGTAGGGTTTTTATTTCATTATGATTATATTCCCTTGATTCTTTCATTCTGAAGAACAAAAAGAAAATGGATCAACTTATTATCTAGTTGATCCGCGAATGTTTTCCTTGCGGGTTGGGAATAAACTATTACGGGAAGTTGTAGGGGTCTGCTTTTTATGTCGTGAATAATTTTATATGTTATTCGATATTAACGGACAACTGTTATCAAAATAAAGGAGGAGGTCGTACCACACAAACACGGTCGAACCTCCTCCCTTGTTTATTTTGATGGTTATCTACGTGGCTTGAAATGGAAGCGACGCAGTGTCGTCGCACCGTGTGGGAATTTAGAGAATCACGACGAAGAAGCGCGGCGCCGTCATGCCGCGCCTTTGAGGCCGAACGAATCTGCAGTCGGAGTCGGGCCACGACGAAGGGGTGCGGTGCAGTCGCGTCGCGCCGAAAAACCACGAAGACAACGTGTTTTTTTATTTGACGTGCGGATCGACGGGCGATGTCAGAACGGGCTACAGAGGCAATTTGAACTCTCCGAAGTGATATTCGGGTCCCGGGAGGACCATTGGAGAAGATGGGAGGCGAATCAAACCACCAGAGCGAGTCCGGTGGTCCGCGGTAGGCGGCGGCGGCGTGCCGCCGAAACGGAACTGTCGTGGCGGCGGGCCGAACCGGAACGGCTTAGCCGTTCCGGTGGCTGAGCGGCGCGGCTTAAAGCTGCGCCAGATATGTTGACCGCGGGGGTTTGTAACCCCTGCACCTGTTGGCCACGTGGGCGCGCCATCGTGGATGGCCAACCGGCCGGGCCACCCAGGCCGAGATGGGCTGTGCCCAGGCTGAGACGGGCCGCCCAGGCCGGGCCGCAACCAAACGGGCCGGACCCGGACCCGGTTCGGGCCGACCCAGGGGGTCTCGGGCAGGGTCGGACCGGGCCCGAACCCCCATTTTGGATTCTTTCCGTTCGAACGCCCATAACATGGGCCGAAGACCTATGATCGACACACCGTCAGCTGCGAGGTGATCCTTAGATCGAGATGGTCGTTTCGGTATATTACACTCAAGGTTTCAGAGAACTTTGGGTTCGGCCGGGTTGGTTTGGATACGAAACCAACCGGGCCCTCGGAGTGGAAACACTTATATCTTGAGCTCCGGACGTCCGATTGACTTCCCGTAGACTTTTTTGGATTCCTCTTGATGAAAAGGAACATTTGGCATACTTCTCCTGAGTTTTAGATGCAGTTGGATAGTGGCCGGGTTGGATTGTACCCGAAATCCAACCGGGCCACCGGAACAGAAAAGCTGATAACATTCAGACCGAACGTCCGTTTGACGAACCGTCAGCGGGGTTGTTGATCACATTGAGAAATGGTCCCTATGATTATACCCTATTATAGTTCGGGGTACAGTTGAGATACGGCCGGGTTGGTTCGCACACGAAACCAACCGGGCCCCTTGGACGAAAAGGCTAATAACTCACAGACCGGGCGTCTGATTGACGCGTCGTCTGTTGCGTTGAGACCCCTATGACGAGGCGGTCCTTTGAGATACTTCTTCGTGGGACTTTGAGATACTTGGAGTATCGAACTATAGCTCATGGAGCGGACCCTCCCAGAGATGAGCATGTGGAGTACAGAGACTGTGTAGCCGACTGAGACCTGACGACTGCTTGACCGACTCGACTTGGATTGAGTCGACTAGCCCAGTGGATGGATCACAAATTTGTTTGGGTGCAGACCCATGGCGGATGGAGCACTACCTGTGTGACAGTGCAGACCCACGGTACTCGTCCGGAGAGTACCTCTGTAGGCTATTAGGGGGTGTGCACTACTGTTTTTGGGTGGCATACCCCGGTGGGAAGCACTACTATGTTTGGGTGGCTGACCCACGGTACTCGACAGGAGGAGTATCTCAGCAGTCTTAGGTTAGTGAGCAGTACCTCGGAGTCGTGACAGGACCACTGTACACTATAGATATGGGGCTCTTCAGCAGTTACAGTTTCGATAAAGAAAATCTTGGTCTGAGCTGAATCTTTGACCTTTGTGTTTTGATATAGATGGGTCACTTGATAACCTAGGTATATGTATGGGCATATACCTGGGTAGTGGTTATCCATTGATTTCATAATCTTTGTGTTTCCTCATGATTGAGATGGGTTACTTGATAACTTAGGTATATGTATGGGCATATACCTAACTAGAGGTTATCTGTTGAGATATTCTTTGTGGTTATCCTGGTTGATTTTAGTGAGACCTTGAGGGTCTCGGGGTCCCTACTGAGTATCTTATACTCACCCCTACACGGGATATGCCCGCACCTCGTTGTGTTGGTTGAAGATGACAGGCAGCGCTGGCAGAGGCCGAGTGTTCGAGGACTGGACGGTACCCAGAGGTGGACCACACGACGAGTCAGTATCCGGAGGTGGACTTCACGATGAGACGACACTCAGAGGAGGTTGACGGGTGAGAGAGTTGTGGAGTCTATCTTCACCCACCCTTCAGGTAGGATCCACGGTGAACGATCGAGAAGTTGCACTATCTATACCTACCCTTCAGGTAGGATCCAAGGACGACGACCCAGGAGCTGCTTCCTTTCTTCCAGCTGTTGTCTTTTTATGTTGTACTTTTGTTCAGTTGTAGCTGTACTTTCTGTTGGGTTTGTATTCTGGCCCATTTAATTTTCATCACTTTCTTTTGTACTTAGTGTTTGACTTCCGCTTGTACTCGGTGGTGTTTTTTTACTTTTATAAAGGAAATGCCTTCCCAGTTATCGGGATTTACACCTTTGGTGCTAGTCGCCCGCCCCTGGCCTATGGAAGGCGGGCTTGGGGTAGTCATGGCATGGGCCCCGAAGAAGGGTCGTGACAAATTGGTATCAGAGGAGTCGGTTCTACAGAAGAACTTATAACTCTGATATTTTCTTTCTGTGAAGCAATAGTGTTTAGGGTATCGAGTGTGGTTTTCAGTTCTGGGAGTCCAGTGTTGGTGCGGGCGGCCGACGTATCCATACACCAGGACCCTGACAACCGATTTATGACTTTGTGCACGAAAACACTGATTGTGTGTGTGTTTACAGAAGTTTTTAAAAGTCATCTCAAACCATGTCAGCTCACCAGGTATAATCGTTTGACCTTGTCACGTTGTTTCGTTCAGGATTCCTTTTCACGGACGACCAGGTAGAGCCCAGAGGGATGTGTGTACTGAAATCCTGCCGAGCGATGAGGCTTCAGTACAGGGCCCTCTTGCAGTTGAGGCACAAGCGGTACTACCATACGTTGGGGAACCGGTGCCACCATCCCTAGCAGTAGGCGATGCACACCACTTGAGCGCGCTGCACGAGTTCCAGCGCCAGAGGCCACGCAGGTTCCGGGGAGAGACGGACCCGAAGGCAGCTGAGGAATGGCTGGAATCTATGGTGAGAGTCTTCAGGATGGTGGGGATGCCAACAGACTTCATGGTGATCTTTGCTGCCAGCCTCCTTCAGGCAGCAGCAGGCAGGTGGTGGAGCCGCATGTTCCAGTTTTGCGATGAGATGACCTTCACATGGTAAGACATGGAGACCTTTTTCAGGGTGGAGTTTGTGTCAGTAGCTCTACACCCCGAGCATGTACAGGAGCTGCTGCCTTTACCGTAGGATTTTCGATCAGTAGACGAGACATATGTGGGCAGTAGAAAGATGATGCATAGGTCCAAGAGGACCAGAGCCAGTCATACGAGGAGCAGGAAGTGTTATGAATGCGGCAGGAAGGGTCACATGGCACGTGACTGTCCGACCCCCCGGATAGTTGATCCACAGGCTTTGGAGGAGCCACCAAGGCAGAAGCAGTAGTGGGTTCTTGATCAACAGTCGGGCAGTGGATAAGGCAGTAGAGCTCCAGGAGCAGGTGGACAGGATCGGAACTAGTATATACGTCCCTTGTACTTCTAGTTCCATGTTTCTGTTTTATTTCTGTCTTTGTACTATGAGCTGCAATAATAAAAAAAGACACTTATCTTTGTGATGTTTGCTTTCCTGTCCTTTTGTTTGGTTGATACTGAGTGGTCCCTGTTAAGACTATTGACTTGACCATCAATTTTGATATTTCTACTGGAGGATACCCAATGACCTCACACTGATGCAGACAGTGTGACTCGACCATTGGAGGTGAGAGTGACAGTTGGATCTCTTGGTACTAACGTCGAGGCCTTACGACGTCATCCATGGGATGAATACATCATTCATGTCAGGATTGAATGTATTAGGCTATGGGCGTGGTTCATCCAGGGGATGAGACCGAGTTTCTCTTTTCAGTAAAGGAGAAAATTTAGCAGCTCTTTCAGATCGTAGGAAAAGAAGGTGCAGATCATCCAGGAACGGATGGAGACTGCACAGTGCAGTATGAAACCCGAAACTGGCTCCAGTCTTAGAGAGTCGGGCGTGTTAAATGTTTCAAGAAGAGCAAGATTTAAGGGTAGATGAGTCTGTGAAGTAGCAGACGTGAAGGTAGAGCTAGGAGAGCAGCATGTGGTGGTGTACATTTTAACATGCTACAACCACCCGCCTTAGTTATCCCCGCTAGGCTCTGGGAGCTGGAGGGTAGGGGAAGAGAGTAGCTGCATGCGGTCAGGGAGAGTGAACCAATGGCTCTACGAATGTTTCAAGGGAAAGTCTTTGTCCACTACTAGCTGCCGTAGTAATAGATGTTGATACGAATCATTCTTTCCTTCCATGAATCTTGTTCCAGACCTAGAGTTTTCAGCAAGCCGTAGACCTGACCCTCACATCTGGAGATACCTTGGGAGAAGACTCGATAATCACACTTATGCCGACGGTGTGGTCAGACCCCCAAGGTGAGAGTTTTGGTTGGAATATTTTGGTGGTAGCATCGAGGCCTTATGACGTTGGTTTGAGTATGGAATGGGCAATCATATTTTATACATAAATTGACGGTATTTGGCAAAAAGTTTGTGGTTTAACTACGACGTCGGCATGGGTTTTCCTTGGTCGGCAAAAAGGAAACCACAGGCAGTACAATATAAACTCAAGCATAAGAGGGTGTGACTGATCACTCTTGAGTCGGTCAGCCTTACCCTCGTGGCAGCAGTCGTTTTGAGTTTTAGTTCTAACAGGAATTGGAGACCTCTAGAGTTCAAGGATGATGATCACGTCCTTATACGGGTCTCCCCTCGATGAGGTTTACGGAGATGTGGCCAAGGCGGCAAGTTATCTCCGAGGTTCATCGAACCTTCTTAGGTCCTCAGCTGGGTAGGCGTGGTGGTTTACCGCTTGACCCATCCACCTCAGTTGCACCTGGTGCACGACGATTTCCACGTATCTCAACTGAGGAGATACTTGCTCGACCCTACGCATATCATAGACCATGGGGAGCTGGACGATGGCGATGGGGTGACATTCACAGAGGTTTTAGTGGGGATCGAGTATTGATAGGAGCAGATCCTATGAGGACGGTCGATTCCTCAGGTACGCTTTCACTGGAAGTATGGAAACCTCCAGGTGAGCACATGGGAGTGGAAGGCACAGATGAATACTCAGTACCACTTTTGTATCCCTAGTTTGTGTTGAAACTTTACAGGGATGTAAATCCCTGAGGTGGGAGTAATGTAAAGACCTGTAAAATTCAAAGAAATTTTTATCCTAATTTTTGTTGGGATTTTACAAGAATGTAGTTTCTGATGGCACCAGATTCTGAGGCCCGGTGTGCCTGGAATCAATTTCCAAAGTTAAGCTCGTGTACGTTCAGTGAACGAACGAGCGGGTTTTTCTAACTTTTGAACCGGTTCTCGGAATCGAATTCCGAGGGCACCGATGGATTCACAGTGCCGGTAATTGCTTAAAAACACCTTTTCCAGAGTTGTGTTTTCTCGGGTGTGGTTTTTAAATTTTCAGGTTATGTAAATGAATAAAATAAAATGGTGCGACCAATTTATTTTATTTAAGTCGCTTAACCTATGTTAAGTAGATGATGTGGGGCCATCAATATCCTACCCACCTGGTAGGATATTTTGTGAGGTGGGAACCACACGAGCCACCGTTTATTTTCTTCATAAGTAACGCACCTGCACCCCACTATTAATGAAGTCAAACCGTGCATTTATTTTGGTTAAGAAACACCTCATTAATGTGGCGGTTTAAACGTTGAAATTAATTTCACCGAACTGTTTCTTTCGTTTTTGAATTTTAAAACGCAAGGCTTGTGAAATAAAAATAAGACAGCTCTTATTTTTATGAGGGGTGGTTTTGAGAGGCTAGGAGATTTCACTCAGGCTCTTTATGATCTTCTCTTCTTCTCGAAGAACGTGAAGAATGCGAAGAACGTAAAGAACGTCGGATCCTCGGAAATCGGCGATGCTTCTTCCGCGACGCTTCTTTCGCGACGCTTCTTCCGCGATGCTTCTTCCGCGACGCCTTCTTCCGCGACGTGCTTTTCTGCGATGAATCCTCACTCCATGATTTCGACAAGGTAGGGGGATTAATTTGAGAATGGTATTATTCCCTTGGTTGTTCCTTCTAAAACAAAGAACCCGGATCAACTCATCATTAAGTTGATCAGCAAATGTTTTATTTTTTTCGGGTTGGAAATTCTAGTATGATTATTTTTATTTAAGAGGTTGTAGGGTTTTTATTTAAGTATGATTGTATTCCCTTGATTCATTCATTCTAAAGAAAACAAAGAACACAGATCAACTTATTATCTAGTTGATCCGCGAATGTTTTCCTTGCGGGTTGGGAATAAATTGTTGTGGGAAGTTGTAGGGGTTTGGTTTTTATGTCGTGAATAATTTTAGACGTTCTTCGATATTAACGGCCAACTATTATCAAAATAACAGAGGAGGTTGGACCGCAAAAACACGGCCAAACCTCCTCCCCTTTTTATTTTGATGGTTATCTACGTGGCTTAAAATTGAAGCGACGCAGTGCCGTCGCACCATGCGGGAATTTATAGAATCACGACAAAGAAGCGGGGCGCCGTCGCGCCACGCCTTTGAGGCTGAATGAATCCACGGTCGGAGTCGGGCCGCGGCAAAGGGGCGCGGCGCCGTCGCGCCGCGCCGAAAAACCACGAAGATGGCGCGTTTTGTTATTTGACGTGCGGATCGATGGGAGATGTCGGAATGGGCTGTAGACGTGATATGAAGTCTCCACAGTGATGTTCGGGTCCCGGGAGGACCATTGGAGAAGACGGGAGGCTAAACGGACCACCGGAGTGAGTCCGGTGGTCCGCGGTAGGCGGTGGCACGCGCCACCGGAACGGAACCGCCGTGGCTGAGCCGCGGCGGCGGGGCGAACCGGAATGGCTTAGCCGTTCCGGAGGCCAAGCGGCGTGACTTAAAGCCGCGCCGGATATGTTGACTGCGAGGGTTTGTAACCCCCGCACCCTCTGTCCACGTGGGCGCGGCGGCCGCGGCCGCGCGGCTGGCCACTTGGCCGGGCCGGACCCGGCCATGCCCAAACGGGCCGAACCCGGACCCGGTTCGGGCCAACCCAGGGGGTCTCGGGCCTGTTCTGACCGGGCCCGAACCCCCATTTCGGATTATTTCCCTTCGAATGCCCATAACACGGGCCACATACCTCAGATCGATGCACCGTCAACTGAGATGTGATCCTTTGATCGATATGGTCGTTTCGGTATATTACACTCAAGGTTTCGGAGAACTTTGGGTTCGGCCGGGTTGGTTCAGATACGAAACCAACCGGGCCCTCGGAGCGGAAACACTTATATCTTGAGCTCCGGACGTCCGATTGATGTGCCGTCGACTTCGTTGGATTCCTCTTGATGAGACGGAACGTTTGGAATACTTCGCCTGATTTTTGGATGCAGTTGGATAGTGGTCGGGCTGGATTGTACCTGAAATCCAACCGGGCCCCTGGAATAGAAAAGTTGATAACTTTCAGACCGAACATCTGTTTGACGAACCATCAGCGGCGTTGGTGATCACGTTGAGAAACGGTTCCTAAGATTATACCCTATCAGAGTTCGGGGTAAAATTGAGATACAGATGGGTTGGTTCGCACACGAAACCAACCGGGCCCCTGGGACGAAAAGGCTAATAACTCACAGACCGGGCATCCGATTGACGCGTCGTCTATTGCATTGAGACCCCTATGAAGAGGCGGTACTTTGAGATACTTCTTCGTGGTACTTTGAGATACTTGGAGTATCGACCTATAGCTCGTGGAGCATACCCTCCCGGAGATGAGCGTGCGGAGTACGGAGACCGTGTAGCCGACTGAGATCTGACGACTGCTTGACCAACTCGACTTGGAGTGAGTCGACAAGCCCAGTGGACGGAGCACTACTTTTTTAGGGTGCAGACCCATGGCGGACGGAGCACTACCTGTGTCACAGTGCAGACCCGCGGTACTCGTCCGGAGAGTACCTCTGTAGGCTATTAGGGGGTGTGCACTACTGTGTTTGGGTGGCATTTCCCGGCGGGAAGCACTACTGTGTTTGGGTCTCTGACCCACGGTACTCGACAGGAGGAGTACCTCAGCAGTCTTAGGTTAGTGAGCAGTACCACAGAGTCGTGACAAGACCACTATACACTCCAGAGACGAGGCTCTTCAGTAGTTACGGTTTCGATAATGAAAATCCTGGTTTGAGCTAAATCTTTGACCTTTGTGTTTTGATTGAGATGGGTCACTTGATAACTTAGGTATATGTATGGGCATATACATGGGTAGTGGTTATCCATTGATTTCATAATCTTTGTGTTTCCTCATGATTGAGATGGGTTACTTGATAACATAGGTATATGTATGAGCATATACCTAAGTAGAGGTTATCTGTTGAGATCTTCATTGTGGTTATCCTTTTGGTTTTAGTGAGACCTTGAGGGTCTCAGGGTCCCTACTGAGTATCGTATACTCACCCCTGCACGGGCTATGCCCGCACGTCGTTGTGTTGGTTGCAGATGACGGGTAGCGCTGGCAGAGGCCGAGTGTTCGAGGACTGGACAGTACCCGGAGGTGGACCACACGACGAGCTAGTATCCGGAGGTGGACTTCATGGCGAGACGACACTCGTAGGAGGTTGACGGGCAAGATCGTTGTGGAGGCTATCTGTACCTACACTTCAGGTAGGATCCATGGTGGACGATCCAGGAGCTGCGCTATCTGTACCTACCCTTTAGGCAGGATCCGAGGATGACAACCCAGGAGCTGCTTCCTTTCTTCCAGCTATTGTATTTTTCTATTGTACTTTTGTTCAGTTGTAGATGTACGTTCAGTTAGGTTTGTATTCGGGCCCATTTACTTTTTAGCACTTTCTTTTGTACTTAGTGTTTTACTTCCGCTTGTACTCTGTGGTGTTTTTTTTTTTACTTTTCTAAATGCAATGTCTTCCCAGTTATCGGGATTTATGCCTTTGGTGCTAGTCTCTAGCCCCTGGCCTATGGAAGGCGGGCTTGCGGTAGTCACGACACGGGCCCCGAGGACGGATCGTGACACACATTTTCAATCCAACCATACCTTCCCAACAACAACCATTTCATATCCTTAAAATAATATGAATAATTTTTTTATAATTATTTCATTCATAAATAAATAAAATGGGTTAATAAATCAATACTTATGAAATCATGATTGGATATTTAAGTAAATATTCCATGAAAAATAGTATGGTATTCAATATTTTTATACAATATCATTATTGCATTACAGAAAAACATATAATATTTATTTCTATGGGATTTCAAAATTATCACAACCCCTTTTTACGAAATAATTTTAGAATCATATTAAATCATTCATTGGCATTTCATCATATTTTAAATTTTCAGATTTTTTTTACATTTCTATTTTACATGTATCACACTTAAACATACATAGAATAGTAAATCTTATTGAAAATTAAAATCATGTGAAGTATAAAAGTGAAATCAATTTAAATAAATCTATATATTTTGATTCTTATCATGATCAACATGATGTAACAACAGTCAATATGTCGAATAATTTAGCATGCTCTCATATAAACAACACTGAAAGACATTATGAATTAAATCTATATTAAATAGTTTAATCATATCACATTACCATTTAATATAAATCAAACATAACTATCCTTTTTTGTCATAATATATATATATATATATATATGTAAATCTTTCTTCATAAAATTTCATTAAATTACTCTTGATATGCAATAAGAAACGAAAATTATAGCTAAATTTACTCATTCTTGTATATCACATTTAATTCCAAATTAAAACATGAAATAATATTTCACACTGTGAAATGATAAAATATTAAGCATGTAGCGAAAAAATTTCATTCCAAAATATGTTAACTTAATTAATAGATTATAATGGATTTTTAAACCAGATAAATTTTAATAGAATACCGTGATTAACAATATTTTAGAAATGTAATATTAATCACGGAAACATATAAGAATTTAATTTTAAAATAACACTATATGATTTTTACATTCTTATTGGTTTTCATAATCACATGAATTAATATTCAAATAAAAAATCATAACATGGTTTATTCTAACATTTAGACATAATTCTTCAGTATTAAAATCATATTATAACACCATAGTATATATTAAAAAATATATTTTTAATTTCTAACATTCTATAATATGTTTATTAGTTTATATGTATGAATAATTGAAGAATAAATTTATCATTGAATATTATAATGGATAACCAAAAAACTCACCATTTCAAAATATTTTGCAGAACATGTTTTACTAACATTAATCAATATATTATAATTGAATTAAAAATAATTATTATTTGTGTATAATAGTAATATAGGTTAGTATAAAAAACACAAAATGAATAACCACAAACCAGAATTAAAAACTAAATGAAACCCATGAAAATGATTCATTTACCATTACTAAATTTTTTCCCTGGAATTAATGAACTCCTACCTAAAAATTGTTAGGTGGATTTCCTGACCCATGTTTTAAATCACATGGGGAAACAATATCTAGATTTTAGCTAGGAATCATGACTTTATGAGTTTATTAATAGTTAATAAGGGGACCTAAATGAATCTATACTTTAATATTATCACCTTCAATATAGGTTAATGTCCAATGAAATTGTTTTCCTATAATCCCATGGAAGACTCAATTATTCCTAATTATAAACTCCATCCCATATATCAAAAAATTAATTGATACAACTTTTTCATGAATTGAACGTAATGAAACCCCTCTTGGGTCAGTAGAGTAGATGAGGGTGTCCCTGAAGACCACCTCTAGTTAGTCCTTGAAAGATTCTATTACTCAAATGGGGAGAAATACCCTCATAAATCCAAAGGATAAAATGAAATAAAATATCCACTAGTAACCTTTACAAACCTATGAATTTAATGTTTCCAATCCCAATTATAAATTAATGGAACTTGTATAATACAACTGGGAAAAATGATTAAATTCCACCTACAATCTAACAGACTACCTGAACTACAACATCTCTAATCCCCTTTGGTCTACACTTCAAAATATATCAAGAAAACTATGGTTGAGTGAGAAATTAAGGGTACTCTTAAGGATAATGTTTCTAAGAATTTATATATCTATGTTAATGATATGTGTCAGGATCGACATGAATAAAATAACTATGAAAATAATATTATAGATAAATCTCATAAGTAATGTAATACTCCATGTAAAAATTACTAGGATTATACCACCTTCCATTAGTTATCATGATCAATTGTCACATCAAGAATATTACATATATATATATATCCCACATTATCAACTAATCATAATACACCGACTATTCAATCCTCAAAATATCATATCATTGAATGAAGGAAAAACTGGAAAGTCCTTATATCAACATATGCCCAATATCCCATCAGCATCACATCCATACACATAATAAAGAAATAACAACCATAAAATCATCATGCCTCTAAAACCAATTTTTTTCACCACATAATCATCCTTACAACCAATATAGAAGTTATATTAACATCCCTTCATCTCATGAATCCTATCCTAATCACATATTCTCACCCTAACCTCATCAGCTCATGATATATCCAAAAACCATTTCAAATTATGAAAATGACATAACCATTAGGGCATTAAATCCTAAGGAAATATGTGCATCTGAACCATAATCTATTACTACCCATATCAATTAACATGTTATAACTATGAGCCATTATAGATCATGAATTGTATTTATCAAAAACACATAATAAAAATATGAATAAAAAATAAACAATAAACAAGAACATACCAGTAAGAACATATATTAAATGTTAAGGAAACCTAAAAACATATATTTATGTGAACTAATATTTCAAAATTTTATAACTTACCCATTTATAATTATAAAAATTATGTAATACATTTCTATAATTAATCAAATAATTCTTTAGATTATAACCATATTCTACTTAGAGTTCCCCAAATAATACTAATGTAACTTCTTTATAAAAAGATAAATTAGAATTTATCCAATTATATTCCATCCTATCAACATAATTAAATTACATTGAATCTTTCTCACATTAATATTTCCTCTATATTATTACCCTGTCATAATTTACTCTAGGTATACTTCCGTTGAATTTAATTATAATTCCATATTTCATTCCAATTTATTTACTCTTAAGGTTCCTTCAATTTTTTAAAGTCAAATTAAAGGTTTACCTGACCATACCATCTTTATTTACACATATTTCTAGATTAACACTATCAATGATAGGTAGTAGAACATGAAATTATGTTTCCTCAAAATAATTTTATCACTCTATAGAAATAGTTCAATCATAAGTTTAACATGATGATAATTTCATTTATCAACATAATAAAACAAAAATTATGAGACTGGAAATTATAAAACATCATAAAACATCATATATTTAACTAATTAACATAATTTCTCCCAATTATCATGGGATATAATATAAAATAGGAATCACATTCAAATCATATTTTCAATTTTTTCATTATTAAGGATGATACTTTTGTCTTCCATTTTACATTCCCTTCCACTTTTTTATTTTAATTTCCACTCGAAGTATTTCCCATTAAACATGGAATCCACAAAATATCCCAATATATAAATTATACTTAAGAATATTTATGAATTTATTAAATGAAAACAATATGAATTATAGAAAACCGTGATTGAATTTAATCCCAAAAAGAAGAACAAAGGAACAACATTAAGGCCCCAACTCGTTGACCAAACCAGTGCCTTAGATAAATGTAGTGGAAAATGCATCAAATTAATTGATCAACGCTCCCACTAGATTTTCATCACCACTGAGCCTAGGGATAAATTATATCAACAAATGCATAAATTAAACATAACCCTTCCCCTTATACCATAACTTATCAACTAATATTGAGGGGAGAGTATAAACATTCATTTATCTTTATAGTTCAACCATTATAGAATCCCAATTTGTTGAATCATTTAAAGAAGAAATAATTTTTTGTAGTAATGGGTGTGTTTCAATGAATATAATAAGGAGGTTCCCATAATTTATTATATAGGGATAGTAATGGAAGGTGAATCACGACAATTATAAACATTCAATTCTATGGGCAGAAAATAAAGTGACCCAACATTTTCTTACATTACTATTAAATCATTTTAAAGATAAATAACATAATAGTATAACACATAGAGGATACAATGGTTTAGTGTATTGGGAAAACTATTAACATACAAAACAATTACAACATCGAGCATAAACATTTATTCAATTTCTTATTCTCTAGACTCTTTCTGGCACTGGACCTCTCCTTAGTACATATAGTCACCTGAGGTTATACATAAAAAGAGGTGATAGATAATCCCAGTAAGGGAAAATATAATAACAATATAGCATGGGTGAGCATAATCATAACATAAGAAAAGGATCATGAACATAAGGGGAAGAATAAATATAAGACTTGAAATGTGGCAATGCATAAAAATGAAACATCAAGTCTTAATGGTTAACTACAACACATACTTATGAACAAATATAGAATCTTGTTCACACATAATTTCACATTTACTCATGATATTCATCACATTAACCAATGCATTGGAGTGTTGTATAATTCTGGGCACACCCTTCACATTCAAACATTCATATTGCGCAATATAATTCCGGGCGCACCCGTCACATAATAACATTATCATTATCAAGCATGAAACATAGAACATATATCAATAATGAACATAACAAACCCATTATCATTAATGGGTTTCATCTAATAATAACTCATTCATAAACTTTGGGTTCCCAAAATAAATATGGAATAACATACTAGATATAAGAATCGTCAATCTTGAATGAGAGGTAAAAGGTGAGTTCGTAAAAGAAGAGTTCTTTTGGAAAAAAATTTGTTTGACATAAACATCAGTAGAAAACAAGTATATCCCAGAAAAGGAACGTTAGGGATGAAAAAATAATTTTTACAGAGATAACCAAACACATTTAGAGTGAAAGAGGGAGAAGCCAAAGAAAGAAAATTGGGTTCAAGATTTTCCCCTCACCTTATTTTTGAATGCTTCCTTCACTTTAATGTCAGGTATAACAACATTAGATTCATTAATTAGCAATTATAGAACCTTTTTAACATGAATATCGTTCATTCTGGTTTCATTAAGTTATTATAGGTTCCATTGGATGAGTTGTATATTTTAAAAACATTGTTCTGAAATTATTGTTTTTATGGTTTTTCTTGAGCATTTCACATGTATTCATGAATTGAAGTTCATGTAGAACATGGGTAAACATCCAAAACTGATATTAAATGTTATTAATTATATTACAAGAGTTTTAATGATATTATAATTAATTACATTGTATTCCATGTGGATGAATCATTAGATTAAAATTAAGTGATGATTGTTTGAGTTAATTTGGTCGGGTTTTCGACCACAAAGAACTTGTATTGATTTATCATTTAGTAATATATTCATAAGATAGTTACAAAACATTAAATAGGACTTAATAGATATAAAATATTATGTTTCAACCATAAAAAATGGTTTCATTATCAGATCTGAAGGTTGAAAAATGAAAAAATGTCATTCTTGAAGGTGATAGATTAACACATCACAAAAAATGTTTTCTTTTATAAAATAAAATGAAGAGGAGAAGGGGGTTGGATGATATAATATCTCATTAGTATCATAAAATTATCGTATATGTATAATAATGGAGTTACCAACCATTTATACACAGATAGGATGGGAGAGAATTAGAAAATAAATTGAAATTGAAAGGAATTTAAAGGAAAAAGGGGAGAAATTACCCCTTGAATCTTCTTCTGGAGATCCTCTTAAAGGGGCCTAATCTTGGACTTTTGATGAGACTAGAAGATCATGGAAGTGAGGAAGGGGATAGAAAAGATTATTGAGTAGAGTTTAGGCAGGGAGTAAAGTTTTATAGGTGTGAGGAAATGAGGGCGTGAAGGGTGATATTTATAGTGGAGGGGAGAGGGGATTTCTCAATATAGAATTCAATAATTTATTATTTCCACCAAAGACAAGGAATAGCGAGTTATCAATGACCAATAACAGTAATTTTATAATTTAATCCTATGCCAAGTGGGTTTACATCAGCAGAACATCACACATGACTCTATAAATATCTTTTTTATCTTTTTTTTGTAAATTACGGCTTTTCTCTATTCATAAAAATTTCATGTATTTCATAAAAATCCCAAAATTTCACTCAAACATTTTAAGAAGTCTAGAATCCAAAAATGAAGTCCATTTTTAAAAAATAATTTTCTAAATTTGATTAATTTAACATTTAATTAAAATCATAATTTACTTAAAAAATACAGTTTTTAAAATTAAAACTAATTTTATAACACTTTCAAAAAAATATTTAGGGTCTTATAAAATTATCAGAAAACTAGAAGAAATAGATTAGGTAATGAACACTTTTTAATGAAATGAATTTTATTTTTAATTAATTAATTAATTATAATTAAGTATTTATGACTTACAAAAATACCAAAATGTTTACTATGGTCAATTTGTCACTTTCTAAGATGCGTATATTTTATTAAATTATTAATTTGTAAGGTTACTATTATTTTTGAAACTTTGATATTTATAAGGGTCATAGTACTACTCATATGGGTAGGTTACTATTCATAAGGGTATGTAACTATTCACCAAAAATTATTTTTGATTAATTAGACTCCAAAAATCATCTTGAACACAACCGTGTATGTCGGATTTTCGAAATTCAATACATAAAAGTGGAAAAATTATGTTTTATGGTCACATAATATTTAGTATATTTATATGTCGTTGTGATTCCAAATGTTTTTATACTATAAGAATAATTATAAGAATTTAATTCCATTGATAAAACTTTGGGTTGTTACATTCTTCCCCCCTTATGCAATTTCTCCCTCGAAATTTCGTTTTACAAAAATAGGTGTGGGTCCTTCTACTTCATCACCTCCTCCAATTACCATGTAGCTTCTTCAAACTTATGGTTCCTCCATAACTCTTTGACAAGGTGGGTTGTCATGTTTTGTAGAACCTTATCTCTCCAGTCTAGAATCTCTATTGGAAACTCCCTATAGGAGAGATCATCCTCCAGTTATACCACCTTCGCATTTAGTACATGTGAGGGGTCTGTTATGTACTTCCTCAGGAGTGATACATGAAAGAAATCATGATCTAGAGCCATATTTTGTGGAAGTTCAAGATGATAGGCCACATATCCTATGCGTTCAAGGATCTCAAAGGGGCCAATGTACCTTGTGTATGTTCCGGGCGCAGCGGAAGCACGTTGGTGGGTTTTCCCAACTTAATTTTTCGTTAAAAAATGTTCAATACGAGATCCGTCACGATATAAAACGCCGAATCTTCGGAATAGAACGAAGAACAAAATGAAAAGATGAGTCCCAGAACCCTTGAGGAGGATCATCATATGTTGATTATAATTAATTTAATTAATGCATAAGAATTACCTCGTTGGAATTCTTTCTTCGTTGATGTGTCCGGTCACGATTCGGTGATCCGTCATTGCGTCGTAGAATCCAAGTGTAGGATTCCTCTAGCGGTGATCCACACGTCTGTCACGTATCTCCGGACGTCGCTGAAGAGATCTCCGGGTGCTATCGTGGAAGAACCTTTGCTTGCGATGTCCGCCTTCGACCGCCTTAATCTGGTGGAGGATCTTGCTCTCGTAACTTGAGGGCATTCTTGGTGGAAAGGGAATTCTTTCTTGGCTTGAGAGTATTTCCAAATCCGTTGTGCACAACAATGGCTCTCCAAAATGTTGGGGTTGTGAGGATATTTATAATCATGTTTGAGGTTAATTGAGTTATGAAAATAAATAAACGCGTTACGCGTTTTATTTATTTCATTAACTCTTATTTAAAACCCCCCATGTCGAATTATTAATTCCTTGACATGCGCCCACGCTGATTATAAAAAATATCATTTAATAAAACAATATTAAATCCTCAAAATCCCAACTGGAAAAACTACACGGCGTGTAATAATTAATACACGGCGTGTACTTTTATTTTCCATTTTTCTCCACCACATTTATTAGACCTTGAGTAATGACTATTTATTTCTTAAATAAATTTAACTGCATTACTCGCTAATAAATATATTATTTCGTCCACAATATATTCTCTCGAATAACTAGTGTCAAAATAAATGTGATCTGACATCCTTAAATAATTATAAAACCAAATTCGGAAATAATATTTATTTAACTTGTTAAATTAATATTTAACTAAGATACATGGACACACTTAGTGTGTGACCCTCTAGGCCTCTTTCTTAGTGGCATTAGGTTGAGCCTGCCTAAATTCCAAGGTTAGCGTCTAGCAACACGCCAAGACACCCATAGAGAAAGAAGTAAACGCCGCAATGACGTGTTACCTCCTACGAACGCTTACCGTGTAATATAATCTCTTTGTCATGATATCTCCAATCAAGCGGGTTGCATGCTAGTGCCATCAACCCATGTGATTGATTATTCTTTCTTTGACTTCCCGGAATTGAAATTGCCCATACCTTACCATGGACATGGATTTATTTAGGCTATATCAATTTCATCAATGGGCCTGAGATATCTAATTCCGTTATGGAACGGAAGGGACAAATCCTTTCTCGCATTATCTATTAATGCGGTATTACTCGTGACGCACCCAACGTATCCTACCTCACTGCGAACAGTGTGTCATCACAGTTTTCGTCAATACATCTAAGTGCGCAAGTTGTAATACCCATTAATAATAAACTTAAAGTCTAAGGATCAATACACACGTCCGTAGATAGGAACATCCAATGACACTATGAAATGTGGATTTCCTACTGGAGGGTCTCGTTCTCATAATATCCTCCTGGATATTACCAAGGGCGCACACCATGAGAAGGTTCCTCAATGTTTTAGGAGTCCTCACCCCTAATGACCTGTATTATTTGTGTCCCTCAAATAATATCATCCGGCCATAGAACATATATTCAAGAACAGTGTTATGGAACTTCCGGGTTCTCATCATAGCAGGGATCCGCTACGACCCTTTAATGCAACAGCTGTTTTTAGGAAATTATCACATGACATGTCACGCAGAAGATCAATCAAGATGTGATAAGGATTTTATTTAATGAATAAAGTACAAAGTAGTTGGTTCTAGACCACCAACTCCAACAGACTCCCACTTGGACTAGAGCCAACTACTAACAACCTTTAACCTAGCTCTCACATGATATTCATGCTTCTGCAGAGATAGGCCTTTAGTCATGGGGTCCGCCACATTCTCTTCTGTGGACACTCTGCTCACTACAACTTCACGCCTTTGATAGAAATCCCTCAAGAGGTGATACTTCCGGAGTATGTGCTTTGTCCATTGATGTGACCTTGGTTCTTTTGCAAGAGCCACCGCTGCAGTATTATCACAATACAATGTAATGGGATCTTTACTGCTAGGCACCACATCAAGATCCTGGACAAAGTTCCGAATCCAAACCGCTTCTTTGGCTGCATCATAAGCCGCTATAAACTCATACTCCACTGTAGAATCGGCGACAACTGGCTGCTTTGAACTCTTCCAGCTCACAGCTCCTCCATTGAGACAGAAAACATATCCAGATTGCGACTTCAGATCATTCTGATCTGTTTGAAAACCAGCATCAGCATACCATTTGATGACAAGCTCCTTGTCTCCTCCATACACCAGGAACATATCCTTAGTTCTTCTCAGATACTTAAGGATAGTCTTAACAGCAGTCCAATGCTGTTCTCCTGGATCTGCTTGATATCTGCCTACCATGCTCAGTGCATAGGCAACATCAAGCCTGGTACATAACATGGCATACATGATGGATCCTATAGCCGAAGCGTATGGGATCTTGCTCATCCTATCATTCTCCTGTTGTGTCTGGGGACACATTTTCTTAGAAAGATGTAAGCCATGTGACACTGGAACCAATCCCCTCTTGGATTTTTCCATACTAAATCTCTTTAGTATCTGGTCAATGTATGTACCCTGACTTAGTCCAAGCAGCCTCTTGGATCTATCATGAATGATCTTGATCCCTAGAATGTAGGCTACTTCTCCTAAGTTCTTCATGGAGAAACACTTGTTCAAACCGTCCTTAACTGACTGTAAGGCTGGTACGTCGTTTCGAATAAGCAATATGTCATCAACATATACCACTAGGATGATGACCGCATTCCCATTAAACTGCTTATAAACACATGGCTCACATTCGTTCTTAATGAAACCAAATTCCTTTACGGCTTCATCAAATCGAATGTTCCATGACCTGGATGCTTGCTTTAATCCATAAATGGATTTCTGCAACTTGAAAACCTGTTTGGCTTCACCTGGTGTCACAAACCCTTCTGGTTGTGTCATATAGACATCTTCCTGAAGGTTCACGTTAAGGAATGCAGTTTTGACATCCATCTGCCAAATCTCATAGTCATGGTAAGCTGCTATGGCAAGTATGATTCTTATGGATTTAAACATGGCAACTGGTGAGAAGGTTTCATCATAGTCAATTCCTTGACGCTGTCTGAATCCTTTAGCCACTAGCCTTGCTTTATAGGTGCTAACTTGACCTTCCATGTCCAGCTTTCTTTTGAATACCCATTTGCATCCAACAGGCTTTACATCAACTGGCTCATTGACCAAAACCCAAAATTGGTTCTGATACATGGAATCCATCTCAGAATTCATAGCTTCTAGCCATCTTGCAGCTTCTGAGCTTTCTACTGCTTCCATGTAGGAGATAGGTTCATCATTGTCCAACAATAATGATTCACCATCCTCGGTGACTAGGAAACCAAATCTCTCTGGTTCCCTTACCTCTCTTGAGCTCTTACGCAATACTTGTGTTTCTGGAACCTCTTCCACGGGGACCTGTGGAACTTGTTCCTGTACTAACTCATGTGTATCTTGAGCATCAACTTCGTCGAAGTCAATCTTGCTCCCACTATCCTTCTTGAGGATGTGCCCCCTCTCAAGAAAGACGGCTTGTCTGGCGACATTCAATTTCTTGTCTTGGGGGTTATATAGGTAATATCCTTTTGTTTCCTTGGGATATCCTATAAAGATACACTTTGTGCCAAGGGGTGCTAGTTTGTTTCCTGAGAAGGCCTTAACAAACACCTTGCATCCCCATACACGTGTGTGCGACAAAGTGGGTTTCCTTCCATTCCATAACTCGGATGTAATTCCATTTTCTGCCTTAGTTGGTACTCGGTTTAATGTGTATGCTATAGTTTGTAATGCATATCCCCAAAAGGATAATGGAAGATCCGCATGACTCATCATCGACCTCACCATGTCCAACAAGGTGTGGTTCCTCCTTTCACTAACACCATTCCACTGTGGTGTATAAGGAGGAGTGAGCTGAGATAGAATCCCAGACTCCCATAGAAGATCGATGAACTCTTGGTTCAGATATTCTCCACCTCGATCTGATTGAAGCTTCTTTATCTTCTTACCAAGTTGATTCTCTACTTCATTCTTGAATTCCTTAAATTTCTCTAAGGACTCTGACTTATACCTCATTAAGTAGACATATCCATATCTACTCAAATCATCAGTAAAAGTAATAAAGTAAGAATATCCACCTCTAGCTTCTAGTGGAAATGGTCAACACACATCTGTGTGTACCAATCCTAGAAGCTTTGTGGCCCTTTCACCTTGTCCACCAAAAGGCGGCTTGGTCATTTTTCCTTGTAAACAAGCGTGACATCTATCAAGTGGTTTTAGCTCAGTAGAGTCTAAATATCCATCTTGGCAGAGCTTTATCAAGCGCTTCTCGTTCACATGACCAAGGAGGTTATGCCATAACAGGGTGATGTATGAGTCATGTGAGTTTGTTTCGTTATTGATTGCCAACACTTGGTTTTCGTAATTTAATACATACAAACCATTATTCAAATGTGTCATACCATAACATACGTTGTTCTTATAAAAGAGACAACCCTTATTTCCAAACTTGAAAATAAATCCATCCATATCCAAACAAGATACAGAAATTATGTTCTTGGTAACACTAGGCACAAAATAATAGTTTTGTAAAACCAAAATCATGCCAGTTGGCAATGAGAGGTGATAGTCGCCAATAGCCAACGCAGCCAGCCTTGCGCCATTGGCAGCTCGAAGATCCACCTCTCCTCTGTAGATCTTTCTAAATCTACTTGGTTCCTGCATTTGAATACAGATGTGAGCCCCACAAGCTGTATCTAATACCCAATGTGTAGAAATAGAAAGATTGCACTCGATAACGAACGCACTTTTAGCGTCCCCACGCTTCTGGGTGCAGTTCCTCTTCCAGTGTCCATGCTTGCCACATGCAAAACACACTGCTTCCCGTTCCTTGCCCTGCCTCTGGATCTTCCCCTTCTTGGAGGGACGGTGCTCGGGGGCTTCATACCATTTATAAGTCTTTGGCCCCTTTGCCTTGTCTTTCCTTTTCTTGTTCACCATATGGACCGCGGTTTTGTCATGCCCCATGTCCTTATCTACCTGGAGAATCAAGGTTAAAAGCTCCGATAGAATCTTCTCATTACCGCTCATGTTATAGTTGACAATGAAGATAGAGAAGGTCTTGGGAAATGATGATAGGATGAGATCTGTACGCAACTCATCTGGGAATTTAATCCCTAAGATGTCCAAGCGTTCAATGTAGCCAATAAGCGTGACCACATGAGGCCTAGCTGGCGCAGACTCTCTAAGCTTCATGGTAAACAAAGCATTGTAGATCTCATACCTCTCCTGTCTCGCCTTCTCTTGGTAGAGATCTTTAAGGTGAGACATCATGCTATACGCATCCATGTTTTCATATTGCTTCAAGAGCTCATTAGACATGGACGATAGCATGAAACATTGGACATCTGTGGCATCATCCATGTGTTTCATGTAGAGAGATAATTCCTCATCACTAGCCTCTTTCCCAGGCGCAACTAGAATAGGCTCTTCCAGGACATATAATTTCCTTTCGTGGTGAAGGACAACATGTAAACGCCTCTGCCACTCTCGGAAATTGTTGCCGGTGGGAAGGTTTTATTTTTCGAGTATGGTGCGCAATGATATGTTTGAGGTCATTTTATTTCCGTTTCTACAATTTAAGATGAGCAAAGGTTTAGTACTTTATTATAAAAAATTGAGACAAATTAATTAATTAATACTTATTAGTCTCCCACTATTTTATCGAAATCCAATAGCCCTCACCATTGACTTCGGAATATTCTATTGCGTGAGTATTCTAGTGGCAAGGATCCATATTTCCCTTCGCATTACCCCAACTAGGGTTGGCCAAGCAACTTGAAGGGTTTTAGGTAGGCATTCCAAATGCCAACTGCATTAACTCGCAGTTCCTTGATCTGCTGAGTGGACTCCCCAATCCTGAAATCCTTTTTGGATTTCCTCAACCTTTGCCTCTTGGTCACACCAAGTCCTACTGTGGCAGTCAACCCTTGATGCGAACCAAGTCAAGTCAACCCAAAACCTTGAATTAGAATTCCCCGATAATTGAAAGCACCCCAACTAGGGTTGGTCAAGCACTTTGAACTATGGTTCGATTCTAACCAAGATTATGGAAGGCTATGCCGACTTAATATTTATTTTGAGGGATTTTATCCTTATACGTAAATTTCCATTTTATTATCTTTGATTACATTCTTGTTAATATTAAGTGGGATATAATTAAGTGATTAACCATGTCTAAGATAATATTTACGTATAAGACAATTTTATTTTAGTTCCATCTTGCATGCTCGTTTAATTCTTTAATTGTGTGATCGTGACAACACACCCACAATAAATAAACCATGCAACTGACAGAAATAAAATAAATGGTATGATCATGAGCTTTTCTATTGGTTAGTTTATCTAGCGGTTGATAAACTAACCCAAGACCTAGGGGAGAAACACCTTGAACCTTTCGGGTTCATGTTTACAGCTTTCCACCTGTCCACCTTTGTATCTCCTTGGATTGGTTTCATCTTGGCTCCTGACTTGAGCCGCCTCCACTAGCTTGGGAGCTCCATCAATTACATATGCATTTATCTCACACGCAGGTGAGGGGAAAAAAGGGTTTTTACATAAAAGAATCCTTGGGCGCGCAGGCCCTACATATTAATGAGGATATGGCTCACAGGCCAACAAATTTAATTTAAATAAACAAATTAAAAGAAACCATTCACATACAAAGGTCTCGGTCTAGCTCATGATCATCCATACATGCAACGATATTTACACATAAATAAAACTAGCATTCAATTCATTAATCGTTCTTGTTTAAGATAAATCACACTCGAATCAATTACTTATCTTTAATTAATCAATCCTTTTATCTTAAATCCCTTTTCTGAATTTCCTTGAGATTATCATCCATCATAATTTTAAACAAATAAATTCATTTAAAATTATCCTTGTACACAACTTGTACCTTGGAGGCAACCCGGCGAATTCCCATTTATTACGCAGATGTTAAATTAAACACATATATATATATAAAACACCCATCACGTGTTGTGCCTCAGCTTTACGCCTGCACCATGGTACACGTCTCAAGGGTTTGTATAATATAATAATAAATTTTAATAAATCTGTGTAATTTTGTTGAGTACACGGCGTGTAGTTCCGACTACACGGTGTGTACTTTTTCTTCACCATCCATCCGAAGTACACGCCCGGGGATAGGGCATGTTAATGTACTTCGGAAATTTTCAGAGTACACGGCGTGTACAGTGGGACACACACCATGTAGTTTCCGCGTTACACGGTTTCCATCCGGACAGGCTATGTACGGAGTACAAGAACTAACCCTAACCCGAAGGGACTACATGCCGTGTTCATTGGACCACACAGCATGTATTCCGGAAACCGTGTGCCACCTATTTCTGGTCAACACACGGTGTCTTAAATTCTTATAAAGAATCCAATACACTGCCTGATTTGGCGGATCAGTCAATGCATTGAACCTAGACTACACGATGTGTACTTCCGAATACACGCCGTGTATTCTGGTGTTATACGGCCAGAAACATTTGGCTCCTCCGGATGAGTTCCTCTATTTTATTTTAATAAAAATTAAAAGAAAATTCTGTTTCTGTGAGGTGAACAAGAAACGATAGAGGAGGAACAGATCTCGATATTCAGATTTCCAGAACGATTAAACATGAATTGAAATAACTAAATTATTAAATGCGTAAATCGCCAACAAAAAACTAAATAATTATTACCAACGATATGACCCCCTTTGATACCACTTATAGGTTCTGGGTGCAGCGGAAGCGCGTTGGTGGGTTTGCCCAACTTAATTTTTCGTTAAACAATGTTCAATCCGAGATCCGTCACGATATAAAACTCCGAATCTTCGGAATATAACGAAGAACGAAAAGAAAAGATGAGTCTCGGAACCCTTGAGGAGGATCATCATATGTTGATTATAATTAATTTAATTAATGCATAAGAATTACCTCATTGGAATTTTTTCTTCGTTGATGTGTCCGGTCATGATTCAGTGATCCGTCGTTGCGTTGTAGAATCCAAGTGTAGGATTCCTCTAGCGGTGATCCACACGTGTGTCACGTATCTCCGGAAATCGCCGAAGAGATCTCTGGGTGCTAGCGCGGAAGAACCTTCGCTTGCGATGTCCGCCTTCGACCGCCTTGATCCGGTGGAGGATCTTGCTCTCATAACTTGAGGGCGTTTTTGGTTGAAAGGGAATTCTCTCTTGGCTTGAGAGTATTTCCAAATCTGTTGTGCACAACAATGGCTCTCCAAAATGTTGGGGTTGTGAGGATATTTATAATCATGTTTGAGGTTAATAGAGTTATGACAATAAATAAATGTGTTACGCGTTTTATCTATTTCATTAACTCTTATTGAAAACACCCCATGTCGAATTATTAATTCCTTGACATGCGCCCGCGCTGATTACAAAAAATATCATTTAATAAAACAATATTAAATCCTCAAAATCCGAACTTGAAAAACTACACGGCGTGTAATAATTAATACACGGCGTGTACTTTTATTTTCCATTTTTCTCCACCACATTTATTAGACCTTGAGTAATGACTATTTATTTCTTAAATAAATTTAACTATATTACTCGCTAATAAATATATTATTTCGTCCACAATATATTCTCTAGAATAACTAGTGTCAAAATAAATGCGATCATACATCCTTAAATAATTATTAAACCACATTCGGGAATAATATTTATTTAACTTGTTAAATTAATATTTAACTGAGATACATGGACACACATAGTGTGTGACCCTCTAGGCCTCTTTCTTAGTGGCATTAGGCTGAGCCTGCCTAAAGTCCAAGGTTAGCATCTAGCAACACGCCAAGGCACCCATAGAGAAAGAATTTAGCACTGCAATGACGTGTTACCTCCTACGAACGCTTACTGTGTAATATAATCTCTTTGTCATGATATCTATAATCAAGCGGGTTGCATGCTAGTTCCATTAACCCATGTGCTTGATTATTCTTTCTTTGACTTCCTGGAATTGAACTTGCCCATACCTTACCATGGCCATGGATTTATTTAGGCTATATCAATTTCATCAAAGGGCTTGAGATATCTACTTCCGTTATGGAACGGAAGGGACAAATCCTTTCTCGCATTATCTATTAATTCCGTATTACTCGTGACGCACCCAACGTATCCTACCTCGCTGCGAACAGTGTGTCGTCACAGTTTTCGTCAATACATCTATGTGCACGAGTTGTAATACCCATTAATAATAACCTTAATGTCTAAGGATCAATACACACGTCCGTAGATAGGAACATCCAATGACACTATGAAATGTGGATTTCCTACTGGCAGGTCTCGTTATCATAATATCCTCTTGGATATTACCAAGGGCGCACACCATGAGAAGGTGCCTCAATGTTTTATGAGTCCTCACCCCTAATGACCTGTATTATTTGTGTCCCTCAAATAATATCATCCGGCCATAGAACATACATTCAAGAACAGTGTTATGGCACTTCCGGGTTCTCATCATAGCAGGGATCCGCTACGAACCTTTAATGCAACAGCTGTTCTTAGGACATTATCACGTGACATGTCACGCAGAAGAACAATCAAGATGTGATAAGGCTTTTATTTAATGAATAATGTACAAAGTAGTTGGTTCTAGACCACCAACTCCAACACCTTGGGCTTAACTTCCCTTTCTTTTCAAACCTCATGACTCTCTTCCATGATGATACTCGAAAGAAGACTTTATCCCCAAAGTCGAACTCCATGTCCCTTCAATGGTTGTTAGTATAGCTCTTTTTCCAACTATGTGCAGCTTTGATGCATTTTTGGATAACATGACCCTTCTCTATCATCACTTCCACAAGATCGGGTCTAGGTAGCTTTCTTTATCCTACTACATCCTAACATGTTGGAGTTCTACATCTCTTTCCATACAAAGCTTCATATGGATCCTTATGAATACTCAAGTGGAAGGTATTGTTATATGGGAACTCAACCAATGGGAGATGATGATCCCATTCACCTTTGAATGCTAGAGAGCATGCTCTTAACATATCTTCAAGAATCTGAATATTCATTTCAGATTGGCCATCAGTTTGGGGGTGATAGGTCATGCTAAAATTTAATTCAGTACACAAAGCATGTTGAAGGCTCTACCAGAATTTAGATGTGAACCTTGGATCACGATCAGAGACAATCGATAGTGGAACTCCATGCAGTCTCAGCACTTCCATGACATATATCTTTACAAGTAGTTCAAGCGAGAGATCTTTTCGAATAGTGATAAAATGGGAAGTTATGGTGAGTAAGTCAACCATAACCCATATCACAATATTTCTCATCGACGTCTTTGGGAGACCCGTGACAAAGTCTATAGTAACATTTTCCCCATTTCAACATGGGTATAGGCAATGGTTTCATCATCCCTTTGGTCTTTTGTAACTCTAGTTTATATTGATGAAATACCAAGAACCAAGATATATATTCAACAATCTGCTTCTTCATGTTATCCCACCAAAAGTGTTCTCAGATATCACAGTACATCTTGGAGCTACCAGGATGGATAGATAATGTTGAGCTATGTGCATTTTCTATGAGCTACTTCTTTATCCTGGGTGATGAAGGCACAAAAAGTAGCATTACAAACCAAATCACACCATAATCATCGATATGGAACTCGGGAATCTTCCCTTCCATTACTTCATTCATCTTATTTTGTATCTCCACATCATCCCTTTTTTCTTCCTTAATCTTCTCTTGTATGTATGGTTGCACAATAATTTGGGCAATGTAGGATGTATCCCCTGCCCTTAACTAAACTATTCCACTGATACCAACTATAGAGACATAGCCTTTTATTACATTTCTTATAAATCATTTTAATTATAAATAAAATTATACTATTACAAATAGAGGATATAATAGTTTAGTGTCTTGGTAAAACAAGTACCATACATAACAATTATAACATCGAGCATAATCATCTATTCAATTTATTCTTCTCTAGCCTCTTACACACACTTAACCTCTCCTTAGTATGTGTAGTGACCTGAGGATATACATAAAAAATGATGAGATAGAAGTATAATAAGGGGATGGATAAGAACAATATATCATGGGTGAGCATAATCATAACATATGAAAGGGATCATGAACATAAGGGGAATCATAAATATAAGACTTGAAATGTGGCAATGCAAAAAAATGAAACATCATGTCTTAATGGTTAACCACCACACATACTTGCGGAAAAAGATAGAATATTTTTCACACATAATTTCACATTTACTCAAGAGATTAATCACCTTTACCAATTCATTGAAGCACTATATAATTCCGGGTGCACCAGTCACATTCAAACATTCATATTGCGCTAAATAATTCTGGGTGCACCGGTCACATCATAACATTATCATTATCATTCATGCCCCATAGATATTATATCAATAATGAACACAAAAAAACCCATTGATACTAATATTTTTCATCTCATATGAACACATTCATAAACTTTGGGTTCCCAAGAGAAAGAGGGAATAACATACTAGATAAAAGAACCATCAACCATGAATGATAGGTAAAAGGTGAGATCTTAAAAGAAGAGTTCTTTTGGAAAACATTTTGTTTGACATAAAAATTAGTATAAAACATTTATATCCCATAAAATGTAATATAATTATGAAAAAATTATTTTTAAGGAGTGAACATACCAAATTTAGAGAGAAAGAGGGAGAACCCAAAAAAAGAAAATTGGGTTCTAGATTTTCCACCTACCGTATATCTGAACGCTTATTTATCTTTAATGTCGTGTATAACCACATTAGATTCATTAATTGACAATTACAGAACCTTTTGTACATTAATATAGTTTATTATGGTTTCATTATGTTATTATTTGTTCTTTTGGATGAGTTATATAGTTTAAAACATTGTTTTGGAATGTTTGTTTTTCTGGTTTTTCTTGAGCGTTTCACATGTATTCCTGAATTTAAGTTCGTGTAGAACATGGGTAAACATCCAGAACTGATATTACATGTTATTAATGATATTAAAGGAGTTTGAATGACTTTATAATGAATTAAATTGCATTTCATGTGGTTGAATCATTAGATTAAAATTAAGTGATGATTGTTTGAGTTAATTTGGTCGGTTTTTCGACCACAACGAACTTGTTTTGATTTATTATTTAGTAATATGTATGTAGGTTAGTTACATAACATTAAATATGACTTAATACATATAACATATTCTGTTTCAACCTTAAAAATGGTTTTATTACCAGACTTAAAGGTGGAAAAATGAAAAAATTCATTCTAGAAGGAGATAGATTAACACCTCATGAACAACGTTTTCTTTTATAAAATAAAAGGAAGAAGAGAAGGGGGTTTGATGATAAAATATCTTATTAGTACCATAAAATTCCAATATATTTATAATACTAGAGTTACAAAACCATTTGTACAATGATAGGTTGTGAGAGAATAAGAAAAAAATATGAGATTGAGTGGAATTTAATGGAAAAGAAAGAGAGGAATAATCTCTTGAATCCTCCTCTTGAGATCCTCCTTAAGGGGAATATGCATGGTATTTTGTTGATACTAGAGGATCTTGGACGTTGGTAAGGGGATATGAAAGATTTTTGGGCTGATTTCAGACAAGGATTGAAGCTTGAGAGGTCTGAGGTAATGGGGTGTGAAGGGTGGTATTTATAGTGGAGGGGGGAGGGGATATCTCAATATAGAATTAATTAATTTATTATTTCCCCAAGAGAGAAGGAATAGTGAGTCTTCCTTGACCAATAATAGTAATTTTATAATTTAATCCCGAACAAATTGGGCTTACATCAATAGAATATCACACATGACTCTGAAATTAGCTTATTTAGCTTATTTTTGTAAATTACGGTATTTCACTATTCAATAAAAATTCAAGTATTTCGAAAAAATCCCAAAATTCCATCCCAACCATTTATTGACATGTGGAATCCAAAAATGAATTCCATTTTTCAAAAATGATCATCTTAATATGATTAATTTAATATTTAATTAAAATCATAATTTACTTGAAAAATACAGTTTTTAAAAGTAAAAATAATTTTATAACTCTTTCAAATATTATGTAGGGTCTTATAAAATTATATAAAAACTATAAGAAATAGATTTGTTAATTTATGTACACATTTTATGAAAATAAATTTTCTTTGAAATTTATTAATTAATTATAACTAAGTATTTATGACTTAAAAAATACTGAAACGTTTACTACGGTCAAATTGTCACTTTCTAAGATTCCTAAATTTTATTTAATTATTCATGGGAATGGTTACTATTATTTTGAAAAATTTACTATTTATAAGGCTCATATTTCTATTAATAAGGGTAGGTTACTTTTAATAAGGGTATGTTACTATTCACCAAATTTGTTTTGTTTAATTAGACTCCAAAAAACATCTTGAACACAACCGTGTATATCAGTTTTTCGAAATTTAAAAAATAGAAGTGGAATAATTATGTTTAATGGTCACATAATATTTACTGTATTTATATGTCATTGTGATTCCTAATGTGATTATACTATAAGGAATAATTATAAGAAGGTATTTCCATTGATAAAACTTTGGGTCTTTACAAAAAATTAGATTATTGTGGACTAAATATGGTTTATGAGTTTCCACACAATATCACGTAATTTTATTTCAGAAAAAAGGAGAAAATACAGTAATATCATACCTCAATTAACTAGATAGTTTTACTTGGTATGTGATATAGTAAAACAATATTGGACACCTATAATGGATTATTATACTATATAAGTAAATAGAAGGATAAGGGTGTTCATAGATATTGAAAATTGTATTGAAAACTCATCATAGAATCACGATGAACGATCCCCTTGATTACGTAGGATAGAACTTGATCAATGACACCAAAAAAATCTAAGAGTGTAGTTCAAAATATAAAGTGTTTTGAGGAGATGAGAAGGATTAAGGTAGAGGTAGAAACAAATCACACACACACACACATAAATACAAGGAAGGTCATCTTTTTAAATAAAAATATAAATCCACATCATTTTACAAATCATATGGAATACTAAATATCCAATAAAAATCTCTTTAAAATCATTTATTTATCTTATTATGTCATACCAAAAATGAGAATAAGGTGCATCATTTTGAATTCTCCAAGAATCATCTTACCGGTGCACCAAAACCTCAATTAATTTCCACCTAATACTGATACAAACAATAGAAGGGATATGAATAAAAAATTTAAACATAAAAAATTATTGAAAAGAATGTGAAAAAAACAAGTATACATTCGCACTTTTAAAATAATATTCAACTATTTTAATTTAAAAAAACACATTTGTTTTATTATACAAAGTCGGGGAAATATCATTTATACCATATATTATTAATTTAAAATGATTTTTAATTAGATATTCATTTTAATATTAGAACACATTGTTTATGAACATTTCTGAAAAAAGGATAAAATTTTATACAAAATATTTTATTGAAAAAAATGTTATATATTAAATAAATAATATTTTTATATTGAAAAAAAATTATATTCCCATTATTTACCATTTAAAATATCCTTTTTAAAACATGTGATCATATAAACTAAGAGCCTTAGAGATAATATGTAATTTCATAAATAGGGGGTGTTAACTTTTCCTATAAATGAAGGCTCTTTTTAAAGTTAATGCATTTCAAATTTACACAAAAGTGAGTGGTTTTTGGCATAAGGGTACCTTTAGATTTTCCATTTTGAAACACTGGTAGATGTATCAAGTGTGGGTAACTTTTGAGTTACCCTTATATAGAATAAAAAACATGGCCTATATAAGAGTACATTCATATTTCCCTTAATCAATTCTATATGAATGACCTATGTAAGAGTACATCCATTTTACCCTTACAAAACATAGGAGAAATAGATCTATGTAAGAGTAATTCAAAATTACCCTTACAAAGCACAAAAAAGGTTTTGTTTCACTTATTGGAATGGAAAAAAAGAAGAAATAAAAATATCAAAATGAAAAATATTATAATTAATAATAAATCATATACTAATATTAAATAATTGTAAAAAATTATTTCAAACTTTCCCCCAAACTCTAAATATCCCATAAAATATCTTTATACTCCCTCAATAGAGAGAACGTGATAAAGGGTACGGGTAATGAAAATCTACTCCTTTACCAAAGTTTTTAAAAAAAGTGAGGTTTGAAAATATATTTATGGATATTTTAAAAGAGGAAATTTTTTAATCAATAAAAACTAAAAAATAGTAATCAAAGTGAAATTTATTTTTGTAATGTCACCACCTGACCCAGCGATCCCCCAGCTGGGCTGACATTAAGCAAGGGTGACAATCCAATCACACCTCCAAAACGTTGGTGACTATAGAAAAATGTCGAGTAGGCTTAAAAATGAAGTCGGATGAGTTAGCCTTAATTACATGTAGGTGAACACAAAATTATCTTCATGAAACATCGTAAAGATATATAAATAAAATGAAACATTTATAGTATATGAAATACATGAAACAATCTCTATAAAATACATCAAACTATAGCAAGGGAATAAAAATGATATAAGGGATAAAATGCATGCCCAACATGAAATGGGGTCCCAACCTGACAACTAACAGGAATGGGAAAACTGAATAGTTCCTAGATCCCAATCTCCATGTTTGATTCTGAAAATGGTCATAACCTCAATGAACCACGATTCTCTTCCAAAACTAGGTCCGCTATAGTCACTGATAATCAATATGTCATATGCATAATAAAAATCATTTGCGGGTATATCCCATGCATGATTTATTATATACATACCCTATATGAATCCCTAAAAACAAGAGGGGGTAATAGAAATAAAACAAGACAACCAATCCCAGGAGAAATGTGGGTAATGAAACATAACATCAGACATTCTTAAAAGAAACCCAAGAGATGATAGAAAAGGGATCTCCATCCCCATATATATCTATGAACGATGAGACTTCCCATATCTCTAAAGTACCCCTCACTATTTCCAAACGCCCCACACAACCACATAAGATAATGAGTTGGGGGATCTCTCCTGACCACAAGATTTATTATCCAAGGGATAACCCTCTTCTATCCCATAATCTCACACAACCACTTAATAATGAGTATGGAGGACATGCAACTCAGCACTATATGGTGTAGCTAAGGGAGAACTAACTCCAATGGAGGACTTGATAACTTCTACAGAACGATGATGGGAAGTAACATTTCACAAATAATAGATTTGTACCATCAATAATGTGGGGATGTTCTATCTCTAAGTGTATAATGGATACGGGGGACCTACACCCATTAGTTATATGGGAGTACCAACCCTGGTAACACTTTGATGACCACAAACATAAACATCAACTTCCTAAGTGTTGTTGAAAGAATCATCTTACTTAAATCATCTCCATTCAAATATTTGATACTAAAATTAAGTCAACCACCATATCCTATATAGATAACTAATCCATATAAACCACTCACATGGACAAATTTTAGTATTTATGAAGGATATATCAATGTTGTATGTTTCCAAAAATATTATGTGAAATGTATATTGTGTCACACAACACATGACCCTGTCTAGAGACCTAGGTGTGTCCAACTATGGACACTGATTGGCTAGCCATGTAATTATAAATGACATGTACATGGAGTCACATGACATATAATTTCACCTAAGATCTTGGGTGTTTAATCATGGTACATATATTGACTTTATATGTTCTGATGCACTATGGGTACAATGCTTCACAAGGCTTATTCATTCACTTGGGGTCCGTTTTGTGTAGTCATGTTCTTCATAGAAATTGATATTTTTACATCATGAATATTCCATCTACTCAATTCTAACCTCATACTATCTATTTGACTCACTTGAAATAGAAAATTCATAAATACTTCTCTTCTAATTAATCTCCCCCAAAATATAGTTCCTGAAAAATTGGAATTTTGGTATATGATCAGTGATTGTCATTTTCACCTTTATTATTTTTGATACAGACCATTAATTTCATCATCGGAACCCAAAATTATACATCAACCATCCACAATAAACTGATCTCTTTTTCATTTACTCATCCACCATGAATATAGCAGTTCAATTACACTCAAATCCATGCCATTAATTTGAAATTGTAACCCCATTGGATAATGATGGTGAATGAATTGAATAGTTGGAAAAGTAAAAGGAAAAAAGTGGGAAACATTAATGGTGGATTCATTACTAACCAATGATTATATAAAGTTAAAACAATGGTTAAATCATGTGTGTTGAAGATACATATAAATAGGATCAAGAATTCCATTTATAATTGGGCTCCTAAGATGAAAGTAAAACAAATATAAATAATAAGTACATAAAAAATACATGCTCATCAAATTAATCAGTGGGTATTAGACCAAAAAATAATTATATCTGCCTCAATAACCGATTGATTATTTGAAAATAAATCATCCTCTAGTGATTAAGGTAAATATCCCACTGAATTTGTTGATCATGTCATGATTCATCTTGATCGGTGTCGTCGATCCGCATTCCCTAGTTCTTAGTGGAAATGACGATCTCTACCTCCTGCTCTCTAATCTCCCAGATGTTTATTGAAAATCTTGATGATTTACTAAGTCATCATATTTATTAAGGGATATTTTTTTCATTATATTAAATAAATAAATAAATTGTTTAAATTACATAACACACCCGACAATTTCTACCTCCAACCAAACACCCAATAATGGCCAAAATTATGTCACACACAAGGTAGACCCTATGTTTTGACCACAATATTAATATCATATTTTATATCTTAGGTCTTGAGCACCGGGAAAATCATTTTTTATGTAAATAAGTGCACATGTACATTATTATATATTAATATTTTTAATATATTAATTCCACGACCCTGTGAAACCCAAAACACAGTGCCAAATCCATGGGAAAAACCATATAAATATATATATATATAAACATTAAAAGGATCAAACTATAGAAACTAGAGTCATTAAATTCTTTTATTCTTTATGTTTTCTCATTAAAAAACAATCATATAATGGTGGGGAAACAACGCATGAATCTGAATCTCATGCTCAAGGGAACTCTCCTGCACACATCCATTACACTAAAGAAATCAGACTAGAGGAATGGTTTTTTCCATAGGTTATCATCTCTTATTGGCCCCTAATTACCACAAGGTACTTCGAGACGTTATATCTATCATCAATTTCTAGCTCTCTCCATTCAATAACGTTCAACTGGTCATGAACTTATCTCATCATCTATGAAACATGGAAGATTTCATGCACTCATTCCAACTATGGGGTAAAGTCCAAGCATTATGAAACATCACAAACCCTCTACAGGATCAAGACATTAACAATATACCTAAGGGATAATTGGATTCCCTAGAAAAACCTCCCTAACACTAATAATGGGGATAATATTGGGAAAAATGTCTCTCTTCACGAAATATAAAGTTCTATGACATCGGTGGGAATAAGATTTATCTATGCTCTAGAATATACTCAAATGATAATATATCACTTTTTCCTTATTTTTTGTTTTATGCACAGTTGTAGCCCAAAAAGAGATGTCTCACAAATCTCTGTCTCACTTAGGGGTGACCAATTGGGTCACCCATATTGTACCACAACATGTTCAATGCTAATATTATAGTTATAACTATATTTATAAGAAAAAAATAACAATTAAAAATGAGCATCCCATCTAGGACTGAATTCCAATTCATAGTCATTCAGTATATCCTCAAAAACCAGGATGGTATTACAGGTCTATCTATCCATCTACCGGAGAAATGTTACACTCATATTTAACTGGGTCCAAAAAGCCTCATGAATCCCAAAATCCTACTGAAACACCTCTCAAAACATGATGTTAAAAAATAATTATGGTTAGAGATTATATTCATGAGAACCCCATTAAGTCAGATGATCACCTGGATGAAAAACTACACCAAAATATTAATTTAACTCTACTCTTTGAGGGAAATAATTTGTTATAACTTTGTTGTTTGGTCAGTAATCACACTGATATAGTCATGGAATCTCACTTCTTGTGGAATCCCTATCAAATATTTCATTGATACAAATCACACTTTTATTATGGAATCACTATAGTTTGAGTCAGATCAGTTGGATCATGATGTTCATCCTTTACCTATTGATGTATGAAGCACTTATAAAAAAGATCAGCAATGATCTACCTCATGTTATCCTAGAAACAATATAACTAAATTTATTTGTACATATTTTACTCACCCTAATATACAACCAAGGTATAGGTATAAAAATCCCTCAAAAACTCATCATGCAATGCGATTGGAAAAACTATTCAACCTTGAAAAGGGATGACATGCATCCTACCTTTAGAAAAAAATATCAAGTATATCTTTTTAATAAATATGGTAATAAAAAACCACCTAGAAAAAATCTCTCAACAGGGTTTCATTCACATGCTAAAGAAGCACTAGAGCCACTACAACCAATTGGTGATATATTTTACCCCAAATCTTCATTAGGGTCAGACGCAACAAGGAAAAATTCTATAACACCTCCTCTGGTAAATGAGATCACGATTTCCTTCTATGGGAACCTACCACCACATTTACTTTCCCTAGTGTATAGAATATATTGAATTCATCATACTATAGGAAATTATAACAATAGCTCTAACTGATATTTTCATCTCATTAATAAATGAATTATATATGACTCTAGGGGTCTGTGTGAACACCAAAATGATCATCCAGAGGATAGTTTCTCCAAATCATCAAGGGAAATACTACTAATAGCAACTCAAATTAATTTTTTATGTAATTATAATCATGCGGTATCCACTTTATCAACCCCCATGAAATCACTGCCAACGTCTGTGTTAACACACATCCAATACCAACTCAAAAGGTATCACGATACACCACGTAGTCATAGCCCTCCTATGATAGCCTCAACATAGGAGGACTGGCCAAAAACTACCCTATCTTATCGAAGGATCTCTAAAACTCTTATGTATAGGAAAATGAAGTCCCTTTTTGTGTCAAGGTAATCAAAGGGATTGTTATCATAACAAATTCCTCCATAAAGCTTTGGTTATAACCCACCAAGATGAAAAAACGTTTCACCTCCAGCATGATTTTGGGTTGTTTCACTGAAAGAAATGCATTGAACATAATAGGATCCATATATACACCATAAATATAGATTTAATTAACTAGAAAGTTAAAATTTCTAATACCAAAATTAAACGTTTGGATATTAATATATGAATATTGAACCTAGAGTATGTTTCGGATCATCCTAAAGTGCTCTGCATGCTCTTCCTCTAATGATGATTATATGAGAATTTCATCAATAAATACAACTATTAATTGGCCCATGTATGGATTGACAATCATGTTCATAATATCCATGAACATTTCATGGGATTTATTTAATGAAAAAAGGCATCACCAAAAACACATAATGTTTGTAGTGACATCTTAATGTCATCATGGGAATATCATCCTTGATAAATTTCAATTGATTGCAGCTAGAACTAGGATCAATCAATGAAAACCAACATTCACATTTCAAATAGTTGAAAAGGGAATAAATATATGGTATGTGGAATTTTTTTATTGTAACATGGATTATGTGACAATAATTAATTAAAAAACTCAAAATCCTATCCACCTATTCCATGAAAAATAGAGTTTCCTACTCACACTGTTTTAAGGTGTGTGGTATTCAAGAATAACCACCTGTAAAAACATTAACCCATATTTTATGGGAAATAGAATAAATGGAAATATCTATATATCAAAAATGGTATATGGAGATAAATTAACATTGCATGACTATGTTTAAAAAATAATTTAAATAATGTATAAAAGTCATTGGTCATACACCATGTCACACTGGTGCCTCTATATCATAAGACTCCAATATCTGAATCCACTCTTCCACATTTAGTGTTTCCCTAATATATTTAACACCCACTAAAAATATGAAATTAATTGTTATTATAACATTTAGAACACATATAGTGTTTCCCTTATTTATGAAAAATCTTTTATTTTATTCTTTTAATATAAGTTTCCATGATTATTTTCAAAAAAAATTCTCAATATTCTGGGAAATTATTTTAAGAAAATGTATTGAAATTAAAAGCTATGTTTTCATCTAATTATCATAAAAATGTTATAAATTATTTTATATATGACGTGTTTACCATATATAAACATCATTTGTGGATTTTCATGTTTAAGTGTGATTATTCTTATACGATTTTACCATATTTTCAAGATGAATTAAATGATTATGATATTATTATGAATACATGAAACATATTTCACTCCGATGGATTAATTTAGTTATGATATGACAATTAATTCTCTTATGATACCATAAACTTCTTTTCTATTGATGTATTATTATTATGTTATGATTATTTATTTACAAATAATTTTTATTTTACATGGGTTTTTTCAATGAGGATATGATGAATTTTTTATGATATTGTGAAACACATATGTATTGTTTTCATTATGTGATGAGTGGGATAGAAAATATATACCCCCAAATTTCATTGTGAAATGATGGATACGTCATGACATAATATGTTATTAACTGTGAAGTGATCCAATTTTAGTAATGGTAGTTTACCATTACCATAGTATTTGGAGTGAAACATTAATAAAAAAATAATGGTGTAGAGTGTAGACTCAATCAACTATGACAGTCTGGGAAGTGATCCTTATGTAATGAAATGATTTTATTTGATTCTTACAATTCCACATAACTCATAGTATATTTTTCAATTCATATGATATTCTATAATAAATCATGATTTATTTATGATGATTCCTCTCTATTATTACTCATATATTTTTAAATGATAAAGCATTATTCCATGCCACGGGTTTAATGATCCAAGAAAGATTTGGTATTAAATATATAAGTTATGATCAAGATCTCATATCTTTATGATTATATTATTCTTTTATACAATCAACAATTGATATCTACCACATTTACCCTTGTTGAGAGTATATGGTCACCCATTCATATATTTCATTTCCATGGGTTATGTAGAATTTATTTAAGTAGCTTGTGCCTAATAAGTGTACAATATGGCATGAAATTTATGGGATATGTTGCAGATATTTCATAAAATTAGTTGATTATGTATCTAGTATCCAAAGGCAGTAAACGTTTGCAATTTTTCAGTGTGTAATAATATGATATGTATTGAATATTCATCTAAAATGATTTAATATTTATGTAGGTTATAGACAAGTTAATTTATTTTTTGTCAGATCATGGTTTAGTTATTTTTTTAGATTAGGATTATATAACATTGGTTAAAAAACAAAGGATAAGTCTATCTATAGTATTAGATCCTATATGTTTAGTAAATAGAGATTATGTGGTTTTCTAGAAATTAAATCCTTCATAGATACTAGAAAATGGATGTATCATTTCCATAGATACACCTGGGGCTATATTCCCAACAAAGGCCAGTTGAGTATCAACATGATCTTTAACCGGTCCATGATGAGTGGGACTAAGACTATATACATGTATGGAAACACCTTGGAGATATTCAGTGGTTATTTAATATTCTCCTCATACATAATTATGATATATGAGAATATTAAATAGGTAATAACTAATGATAATCCATAATGACATGATATGAGATTAATGTATTAACAGTTCAAAGAGTGTTTTAGAATTCAGGATATCATTAGAATGACTTTCATAATCATATGATTTTTAATCTGATTTTTGATTTTTGATAATCATATAAATTTTTCGGTTTTACTAAATGGATGAAACTGTGAATAATCATGTTAGAAAAGAATGTGAAAACTAATACAACAATTATCATCATGAGAACCTAAATGTAATGGGATATGGAATGTTAAACCTTGTGATTATGTCTAACTAGATATCTTGATATATGATTAATAACATTAACTTTGGTGAGTTTATTGACTAAATAAATAAGAGTGGAAATAGGTTTATAGGAGTTATTTTGATGATGAATATATAAGAAAAAAAATTTATCTTCTTACATATCAAGAATATTGGAAGAAACAGCAAGTAAAATATCTCAAAGGATTTTAAATTTGTTTTATGTGTGGAAAATAAGGGAAGGGAGTAATTAATTTATTATTAAAGAAAATCATTTAATGGAGATAAAAAAATTACATCCTAATGTCCCATTTATACTTCAATGTGTTATATTGGGGGAAATTAGGCATTATTCAAGTTAAAGGCATAATCTATGGGATAACTCCTAGACCATGGAAGTTCTAGTGACATTTCAATAACAAAAGTGGTTAATCATGGTTATGGATCACATATCCAAAACTCTATACATTTTTCTTTAATGTTATTGTTTATGATAATGTTCTAAATAAAAATATTATCATTCATCAATTAGTGGATTATGATGTGATTTTAATCATTGATAAGATCTCTCTATAGTGATCCCATATTAATTATTAGAATAAGGGAATCACATTTAATATTCAAAATTAATTTATGATCATATTTCAATATGAGGATGAACATGAAAATACAATTAAAATTAACTATATTTTATGTTTTTTCGTTCTTATTAATGACTTGTATTTATCTCTAATGATTGGGGGTAAAATCATCATTAAAAATATTCTAATTATTCTGATTTACGTTGATGTCTATCCTGAGGACTTGCATAGTCATTCCTTGAATCTGGAATTTGAGTTATAAATAAAACTCATACCTCCTTCTATGACTATTTTCAATCCTCCTTATATAACAAACAACATGTAGTTTCATGAATTATGAAGAAACTAACATAGAATCTAGAAAATAGATTCACACACTCGATTGTGTCCCCATGGGGTGGACCATTTATTTTAATTAATAAGTAAGAGGGATTAATGAATATTTTCATTAATTATCTACAACATAACAACTTAACTATTGAGAAAATTTTTCTTCTTCCATGTATTGATGAATTTTTTGATGAACTAATCATATATCAATAGTTTTCCATGGTTGACCTTGGTTCTAGATATTATCTATTGGGAGACATATAGAGGATATAACTAAGAAAAACATCCATTACTGTTATGATAATTATTAATTTATTGTGATTCCATTTAGACCTACCAATTCCTCTACTATCCTCATGGATTTAATGAGCATAGTCTTAATTGATTATGTGGTTCAATTTTTTGTAGTATCTATATTTTATATTCTTATATATTCAAATTTTAAGGAATATTATGGAGATGATTTCAAGATTGTGTGGAAGAAACTGATGAAGTAGAATTTTTATGCCAAATTTACCAAATTTTAATTATGGATATAGAAATTTTCATTCATAGGTTATATAATATCTTGAAACTGTATATTAGTGGATCCTACAAAGATAGATGTTATTGGGTAATATCCCATACCAACCATTATAACTATGATATGATGTTGTCTTGGGTTTTATGGATATTAATAATTATTTTTAGGTGTTTCTCATGGAAATCCATTATGTTTAAAAAGTTAAAATTGAAGGGACCCACATTCATATGAAAAAATGAAAGTGAGGAATATTTCAAGGAGTTGAAATGACGGTCGGTTGGTATACCTATGATCACCCTGCCCTATTGTTGATAATGTTTTGTGATCTATAGTGATGTATCTAAGTGGAGAATATGATTTATCCTGATGAAAATGATATAGTTATAACATATACCTCTTGAAAAATGGAAATTAATGAAAACAATTATCCAACATATGAATTAAATATGATTTCATTAATTTTGGCATTGTAAATATGGGAGACTTATCTTTATAGTGATTGGTGTTGTGTGTGTGTATATACCTATGTTATAAAATATTTATGTATATATTCACAAAAAAATAGTTGAATATGAACCAACTTATATGGTTTTAGTAGATTAAATTTTCCGACTATTTGATACACTACCATCACTGGAATGAAAATAAGGTGGTTGATGCTATGAGTTAGAAGGAAAATAATATTTTTTATATGATGATGATTTAAAAAGAGATAATATTTGTCTATTTGAAATATATGACCCTAAAATAATAAAAAAATGGGACACATCAAATATTTATTGGATGAATATTCATCTATCCACCTTTGTGTGGATAAAAGAGGTGGAAAGTGATAAACATTCTCGAGTCAAAGTATGGTTTCTATGGAATGATAAGGTTTGGTAACTATGTTTGTTTCATTTCAATATTAGAAATTATAGAGAAGCTATTGTATGATGATTGTATTTGATATATATTTATTCATCACAGAAGTATAATGATATATAGAGATATGAAAGAGTGATTTTTGTGGGAAAACATGAAAATGGATTCTGGAATATATATATCATGACATCTAGTATATTAGTATGATATTTTTGAGAGAGAAAAATATAATAGTATGTTACAACTATTACATATATCCTAATTAAAATGAGAAAACACTGCATTTGATTTAGTCATTAGACATAAAAAACAAAAGGCAATACTTTTTTTTATGAAATTTCCCTACAAAACCACCAAATTTAAATACTATCAACGAATATTTCCCTATTGATCAACTAGATAATATAGAAATTAAAAAAATAACGTTATATAGAGTACCATATTATACTTTATCTAATCAAGATATACGGTTTACCTTGATGTTTTGAAGAAGTATTCAATGGAAATTAGATACATTGTGGAACATTAGTACTAAATATCATCCATATAGAGATGTATAGTCTAATCGAACCATTAAAACCATATAATATATATTCCAGATATTTTCCTATGGATTTTAATTGTGGTTGGGATCAACAACTTTATCTATTTGAGTTTTCTTAGAAGGATATCATTCACTCATTAATTCAAATGACTCATTGTGAACCCCTTCATATAAGGAAATGATGAACTGCAATGTGTTGGGAGGTATTCTATGAATGAAATATATTTGTAAATGATCTAGCTATGTAAATGTAAGTGAAGGTTAGATTCACTCAACAAAACATTAAAGAAGCTCATAGGTGGGAAATAATTTCCCAATAATATATAGAGGGTTTTAGAGTTTGAAGTCTGTGAATAGGTATTCATATGAATATCCCCTTAGAATATTGTTATGATATTTGTATATAAGGGAAAGAAAGACTATAGATATATTAGTTCCTTAAAAATTATTTTTCGTATCGTGATTTTTTCATATCTCTTTCCACTTCCCATTAATATCTCTCAATTTCTTAATGTGTTTTATATATCACTATTGATGAATTATATAACTAATCATTCACATGCCATGAACTAAGATTTTTTAACATAGAAGTATAATATTTTTTATGAGGAAAAACCAATTGAAATAATGGATCATTGAGATAATGATTTGGGAAATAGGATATCCCACATGATCAATGTTCAATGGAGAACCTATAAATGTAAGGAAGATGTGTGGTAACTTGAGGAAGTGATGAGGTAAAAGTATCATCATATATTCATATTAGAGTAATGGAATTTTTTTGGGGGAAATTCATATATGGGGGTATAATGTAACATCCTATGATTTTATGGGATATTAATCTTCAATAAATGTAATGTGTTTGGTAGATTTCTTTACACACAACAGTGAAGTTGAATGAAGATTGCTAATAAATTATAATATACAGTACATTATATGGTATGGTATTTAAGTAAAAAATAATTACATTAAAGAATATTTAATTCGCATAGAAAATATCATTTATCAAAAGATCTATTTAGAAATATTTTTCTTATAAAAATTGTTTTTATAATTTTTTTATTTAAAATCATTTGAAGAAAAAAATTTCTAAAAACAAATATTTTATGTGTGCTTTATGTTTTTATATTAACAAATTAAATTAATAAATAATTATTATATACATTAATGAAATGTGAAGATAAATTATTAAATAATATATGTTACTATTCATCAATGGGTTTTTAATAAGTAATTAATTGTATTAAATTTAGTTTTATACATAAAAATGAATATTTCTAAAAATATTTTTCATTGCATTTTGCAGAATTTAATTAAAAATAATTTTTACCCCATATAGAAATTGATATTTATAAAATGTTTTTAATATTTGAAATTAATTTTTCCAAATTTCTTAAAAATATTAATTTTATTTTTGATCATTATGAGTAGTAAATGAGGTAAAAAATTAATATTTTAGTGAAAGAAGAGGTTAATCAGTGGTTAAACTAAATAGATAAGGGTTAAAATAATCAAAAAACTCATATAAATCACATCTTTGAGATAATTTATATTCTATAAAATATATTATTTTAAATTTTTTATATTTATATCCACATTCCAAAGTGTGTGAATTTTTTATATTTTAATATTCAAAATAATTAAAAGTTTTTCACTCAACTCAATTATAAAATGGTACCATGTATCCTCTAATATCAACACAATGCGATCCATATAAATCAACCAAGATCATCTAATATACTCTACCAACATCATTATCCAAGACATTGATGTTTTCTCATCCCAAAACATCCATCCATTTATCCTTAATATTCTATTCAAAGGAGATTTCTCAAATAAGAGGAAGTTTGGATGTTTATAAATAAAGAGAGACTTGAGGTAAAGGATTTATGTAATAATTTTTTATATTTCATGATTTTAGGTATTAAATTTACATTCATGGAAAATATATGATCATTATATTTTAAAAATATTCTATTTTATTATACTTATTTTATGGTTTTTTTGTTTTCCATATATCTTAATATCATTGTTTCTTAAAATGAACGGGTTCTTTAAAAAAACATTATTTCTCTATTTTAGTTGGTAATAATTATCCTCTATATCCATGTTATTTTTAATGTTTTCTAATTTTTTTTACTATGATCCAATTATAATATAATGTTATTTTCAACTATATTTGAAATTAATTACCAAGGATTAACTAGTACCATCTCATCATTTTCCAAATAAGATTGTAACACCCCCTATTTCCTATAAAATATCCATTTATTATTTATTATGAAGTTATATAATATGTTGGTTGAGTTTTGGGAGGTATTAGATGATTTTGGTGAGTTTTTATAAGTGTTGATGGTTTATGATTTGGGTATCATTACAGATAACCATGAAAATTATCAATGAAATCGTGCAAGAGATTCTAAGAGTCATTAGGTAGTCACGCAATTCTCCAAAATCTAGTGCATTCCTAAGACAAAATGTGAAAGTTGATATATCGGTAAAATCATTGATGGTGCATGGTATTTTAAATTGTGTGCAAAATATGGGTGTATGGGGGGGTGTCATCTTGGAGTCAGTAAAATGAACAAGGTTAGAGCATGTTTTGAAAAACTGTGTGGCCTAACCATGCAAATTTCATTTATTATTGAAAAAATTGTATATTAGATATATTTTTAGCCCTGAAATCCCCATTTTTAAATCTATGATCAACATATTAAAATCTGATACATTCCCAATGCTTTTGATAAAAAATCTTGTTTCATGGGTCACGGTGAGTTGGATCTTCATAATTGATGGAATGTTCTCATTTTTCTGATTATCACTAGAACATACCATCATCTCTCTCACAAATCCATCTATTAAGTTTTATATAGAAATATCTATGACATATGAGGTTTTTTTATATTATATATTAACGGGATCTGTTGAATGGATTAGGTTTCAAGGACATATTTAGAGGTTTCATGTGTCATTTGTTGTTTTCTTTAACTGTTGTGAGGTAGGTGTATTCTCTCAAATACTACTCATTTTATAACTTGAAGGTATGATGTTTGAAACACACTCTCTTGTTTTTCTAAAACATACATGTTTTTAATATCTATTTATTTTATTTTTAAATGATACATATAAGGTGTTATATAAATTTCTTAAATGAAATTTTCATGAATTGAAATGGGTTTTGTTCAGAAATTGGAAAACATTTTTGGCATGATTTCATTAAATTTCATTGTGGTGCATTGTGTGTTTAGACATGGGGATGATTCCAATGTTCCATAAGGGAGATTCCACCAAGTGTTGGAATAGTTATGTGATGGGTCACCACTCATGAGTATTGTGACTATCATTAGGCATGCATGTGTGTGTGAGTATAGGAATGATGATTCTATCTATTTCTGGTTTTTGGAAAATGAATAATTTATTTATTATGAAAATATTTACAATTACCTATAATAATTTTTATTAAAATAATATAAATATGATATAAATATTTCTTATTCCCAGAAGAATGTGTGGGGAAGTATTTAGGGATTTCTTACCGAGTTTTTTACTCACCCCATACATGGGAAAAATGGCCCATTGGTAGATATTTTATACTAAGATACAAGAAAAGAAATGGTTTCGTACTTTTATAGGGATGCATCATAATGTAATGAATTTGAGACATATAGTTATATCATGAAATGTGTTTTATATTATTCTTGGGTTGATGTCAAACCAGTTTCATTGAGTTATACTTTTCATTATTGTGACAATGTTTTACCTTTTTATCCCATCCACTAAAATGATATTTCTTTCAAATTTGAGATGTATTAAATTACCTTACATGCATCATATAGATTTATTTATCTTTATTTCATCTTCAAAATGTTTTTATCATCTCAGAGAAAATCATCACATAATGATTTTGTATGACCTTGACACGTGCTTTCACCCTTTGGTGTCCTATGAGAGTCACCAAAGGTTAGTAGCACCAACACCTCATCCCTAGGAATTTATTGAGGGTATGGATGTTACAAATGATTTAATTAATGGATTAATTTTCATCTTGGTTTTGTATAAATGATATCAGAATGTAAAAACTTGAAATCATAGAATAAAATGACAAGGCTATACTCATTATGCTTGACTTTAAGTTACCAAGGTGCTTTGGGAATAGAAATTAGTCTAAGACACATCTACGTGTATTTTAATCTCTGCTTCGGGGGGTTTTTAGATGAGTGTATCATATCATGTATTTATAGTGATACTTCCAATGAGGTAATAATTTATTATTTTGTGTATTATGACATTTGGAAATTGTCTGTGATGATTATTTCCTATAATGATTTTCAATATTATAAGCCTTTTGTTGCTTAGGAGTGATTAATATGCGGTGTTTCTTCTTATCTTTAGAAATAATGGAACTGGTTTTATGACTGGGGAACCCAAAGGAGGTTGTAGTTGAGAACTTTTTTCAACATGGACCACAAGTAAATCATTATCACATCCAAATATTAGTCTTGGTATTTTAATCCATGGAAAGAGAAAATAAGATTCCATAGCCACACCCTGAAAATTCATCCCGGGATATTTAAAAATATTATCCACAAATATTTTAGGGTGATTTTTGAAAAGATCAATTAGATTCATTGATTGGGGAGATAGAATAAAATTTTTTCATGGTGAACCCTGAATGAAATATATTTGAATCTAGTGGTTTATATGTTGGGGTATATTTCTGTACAATGGTGGGATATTTTTTCCAAAACTAAATAAAACTCATACCCAACATGTGAATGGTTTAAGATATTGTTTAAGAATAATTTAACTCCTAAAACATTTAAGATCATAATGATGATAGATTTATTTTCATTGAATTAAGAAAATTTATCCATAACTGAGTATGTAGATCAATTATTGAGGTTGATTTGTTTTATCTTAATGTTACCGCTAGTGAGTACTTGAATACGAGGATCTTTGAGGTAGGTTAAAGACATAACATATGCTCAATGTTAGTTTTATCATATATTACAACCTATATAAAGATGGTGAATAGGGTGATGGTACCATAAAAAGATATCATAGTAACCTATATTTGGTAAACATTATTACCTACATGGTTATAAGTGGGAACTCCAACAAAGGGAATTAGATGAAAAGTGAAAATATTTATCAAGAATGAGAACTACCAGGAAACCGGTTGGTTAGTTCAATATTATTTCCACCTCATAGCAGTAACAAGCCATGAAGATTTCTGTGCGAATATTATTAATATATCAGCATAGAATACATGAAACATCTATGGGAATTGCACAATTGCTTCCTATTGGTACATCTGACACATTATTGTATAGAGAATCTAAGGATGATAAGCTTAAATGGCTCAATCATGAACTGTGATTCTTATACTCATAACGGTTTCTTAAGAAACAATTTTAATCTCCCTTAGAACTGAGTTACATAGGGCAACTCTCATATCACACTAAAACCATAGTAATCATCATAGAAATAATTTAGGAATAAATATTAGCAAGGTGTACCTAATAAGAAGTTATATAGTGTTAAGAAGATGATTATAGAGGAAGCATCATATTCTATGTTGATGTGAGGTACTATTCGCTTAAACACTACACTCTTCCATGATTTTTGGGATACTGGTAAATCAAAATAATTTATTACTACTCATTTTATGGACCATATGGGATTTCATATTCAAATGAGTCCTCATTTTTTGAAACACCAAACACCTCTTGACTAATAAGTGCATCGATCCATTACATGTGAAATGTTTTTTATAGCTATCTATGAGCCCAATTTTGTTTGAAATTTATCTATTCTTTGGATTTTCATCTATGATATGATTTTGGGAATGTATTAGTTTAAATCCTTCAAGGATCACCTTGACTATCATGTCTGAAAGTTTAGTTTTACATCTTTAGATGGCATTGATCATCTCATTAAATGATATTGGGATGTGATTGTATATAGTGAAAGAAAATTAGACCTAGTGTTTGGGACTATATATTATCATTTGTAAGTAGTTACATTGAAAATTGTTGATGAAATCAAATATAAATATTTTAAAACCATCATGGATCATTTTCCTGATGACTTTTCTGAAAAATAATTTGGATTAAAACCCAAAAGATTAGAAAAATTTATATTAGAACCCCTATAGAAGAATATTTATATTTCACTTACAAACAATAGGATGATACCAAAGTAATTAAGGTAATTTAAGGTTCAACACTATGAGTCTGAAAAAAATGACTCATTTGACAAAGTAAATATCTATGGGAATCAGCAGTTCTTTTTTCAAGAAAGAGGATTTAACACTTCATCATTGTGTGGATTATTGTAAGATAAACCAAGTTATAATAATGATTGAATATTCAATTTTATGATTTCATATTATATTTTTTTATTTATTGGATCCAAATGGATCTCTATGATTTATTTACAATTAGTGTATCGCATATATTGATTCTAAAAGGAGGATATTCAGAATCCATCTTTCCAGTGACATTATGAATATTTTTTTATGACATTAGGTCATAAAAATGAACTAGTGGTGTTTATGTTATTGAAGAATTGGACATTTTAGAGCTTTATTGACTCTTGGTGGTTGTATTCATCCGTGATATTTTGGTGTATTCAAATACTATTTTGATCAACAAAAAACCAAAGGGATGGTTTTGGTTATCTTTTGAGAACTTCCCATTTTTTCAATGATTTTAAAGTGTAATTGTTGGTTTCAAGAGGTTAATTTTATTAGCCACACCATCGATGAAATATGATATTTTGAAGATCATGAAATTTTAGATACTGTTATCTCTTGAAACACATTGAATAAATTATTTGAGATGTGCAGATTCATTATCCTAACAAGGTATTATCAATGCTCTATTCATGAATTTTCATTACTCACCTCTCTATTGATAGTTTTAATATGGAAATTTATTCCTTTCTAAGGGAGTGACGAGTAATAGAAATTTTTTTAAGAGTGTATGTTTTGAATTACATGAATACCTATAATTTTGATTCTAGATTTATAGTGAGTCTATGTAGTTTGTTTTGATGCATCCAGATCTAATTTGGGATGTGTTCTCATATAGGGAGATCATGTTATATCATATGGGTAATAATAATTATGGGTGTATTTGATGACTTACCCAAAAAAATATTTTGGGTTAGATATTCTATTTAATTCCTTGAAAACATTGATTGATTATCTAATTGATGATAAATCTTAAGTGTTCATGGATCTTAAAAGGTTAAAAACATTCTATCATTGAACGATTTGAATATAAAGAAATGAAGATGGATTGAATACCCTCAGATGTTTCACATTGACTTGGTGTATAAAATGTATTAATGTAAATTATATAGTTTATGAATTAATTAGAATTGCATGTAGTCAGTTCACTAAATAGGTTGTATATAAGTGGAACTTGATGATGGCCATAACTAATAAACATATAGATTGTGTTGAACATGGTGATGTTGTGGTTTACTTTCTAGTTTTTTTATTTGAGATTGGATAGTTTATGTTCATGATTATGAGATAATAAATCATAAATTCTAAACCATATGGTCTAAATCTAATGTTTGGGTGAAAATGAGGGGAGGGATTTGATATGGTAGATATATTTTTTGTTTTATAGATTGGATTTCAGTTCCTAAAACTTATGAGGAACATATTATTTCTACCCACCACATCTCAAGAGGGTTATCCATCCTAAAGTTTAGAAGATTTATAATGTGTAAAAACCCAAGTAAGGATAGAATATTTTTTCCTTATTTAATAGTATTCATGAGTTAAATAGTTAAATTATTTATAAATATGTTATGTAATTATTAAAATAAAAAATAATGTAGTTTTATTAAAATAATTTCTTATATGGTTATATTTAAAAGATTGATTTTCAATGTATAGAATTTTAATTAAAAAAAATTCTTTTTTAAATAAATAATTTCAAATTTATTTTAGCCTAGGTTTATAATATTTTTATGAAAATATCAATTTTTCATTTAATATTGAAATATATAGATTTTTATTGAAAATTGTATCTTATTCACCGTATTCAAAATGTAAAAGTACAATTTATATTAGTTTCAATTATTGTATTTTGTTTTTATTTAAATTAATCCAATTATTTTTATTAGAATGTTTTAATATTTTAATTAAGTATTGAAAAATATAATATTTAAAAAATAAAATATTTCGAGAAACTATTTTTCTTAGTGATTTACTAGTCTAACATATATTAAATTCAAAAAATTTAGTTTTTTAAATTTTAAAAAATGATTCCATATTTTGAATCAATTTTTATAATTTTAATAAATAGTTACCCTTTATTTTTGGAAATTATGAATAATATTTATAGTAATTTTTATTACCACGGTAAAAGATAAATTGTTTAAGTAAGGGTCAAAATTAAATGGTAAAGACTACAAATTGACAATAACAATATCTAAAATTTATTCCAATGAGTAATTTGAATCCATACTAATTCAAGGATCAATTCTATGAAAATTTTATGGCATTTTGATTTGAGTATAACCTTAATAATATTTTATTTAATGAAAATTCAAAGATGGTAAACTCTTATTTTTAATAAGTATTGATTTTTTTAACATGGTAATATCCAGTACATATGTTTGACTATAAATAGTGTTTGAAAATAAAAAATATTTATCTTTATCATTATAATATATTTTTAATGTTTATGAATGTAATAATTACCCAAAATTCAATCACAATTTTGATGTAATATATATTTTATTATAGAAAAAAATTAATAATAAAAATATTAAAATAAATTTTATTATATAAAGTTGATGTTATAATAAAATTTAATATATTACCTTGAAATTTTAAATATATAATAAATTATGTATTTTTAATTTTACATGTTTTTATGATTTCTTAATGGAAAATTAATGAATAGTATCATATTTGATAGTAATGATTTTTAATGAAATAAATATTTTAATAAATTATTTTAAAATTATAAAAAATTTAAATAATCACACATGGGATTTTATACTGTCTAAAATGGAATCCCTTGTGAATTTATAACAAATTTAATAGCATTTTTATCTAGAATGGTCTTATTTCATTTTAATATTTTGAGAAATTCCTGGAGTACGCCTCCCTTCTCTTATAAAAGAAAATTTATTCTCATCTCTACACACATGAAAACCCACTTGTTTCATAAATTTCATTGCTAAATACTTTCCTACAATTTGTCCCCACATTCTGGAGGTATTTTTTATACAAAATACACACCCCATTATCTTCAGGTTGTTTAGGAAAGGATGATTTCCAAATAAAAGGAATAGTTTTTATCTATTTATCTTAGATTTGGTTCTTCATACACATCCCAAAAAATTTCATCAACCATTATGACTAAATAAATATAGTATCCTACATATATGAATATGTTACTATATTAATTTCATTACATAAATCCATATTATCTTTCATGAAATGGGATATGAAATCATCATTTGTTTGTAAAGTGTACTACCGCCGCTTGAACTGATGTAATTAATTTTCCATTATATCCTCTTATGGATTTGAATAATGATAATTTTTTTATATCTTATTGTTGGTCGGAGTGGACACTCAAGAGGGGGGGTGAATTGAGTTCCAATTAAACTTTATGTTAAAACAACGTCCAGTTAAAATCCCCCGATTTATAAAATAAGTTAAACTGTAGTGAATTTATACAGATTGTAAATGTTCACTTAGCTTCTCAAAGATTGATTAGGTATTAGTTAGTTTAACCACAATATCAAACTAACATTTGAAACTAATCTACTGATTTACAATAAGTGTAAACACTTGCTAATCTAACTATCACAGTAGATTAAAAATAATTTTGTATTTTAAAGTAATAGCAGCAGAATAAATATAATATATGTCGTATACATTAAACTTAAATAAAAGATGCACAGTAGATATAACAAGAGGTTCAGTCTCAAGCTGAGACTTAGTCCTCTCAAATTTATATAAATTTGATCCACACCCTGGATCAGGGTTAAAAACAGTTTAAAAAACTGTCCAGGCCACACAGGGACCTCTACCACTATTCTACGTGGGAAACAAAGAAAAGACCAGGCCACACAAGGACCTCTTCCACAGTTGACGTGGGTAAAAAAGTGATAAGATATTTGGAGTAAGGATTTTGATATCCTCCTGTTCAGTGCAGGAGACAGTGTGTGTATAAGAAATACAGAGTACACCACACTGTTCGAAAGTTAATAAATAAATCACCTAGAGAAGATAGATAAAAGTTTAGAAAGCACTAGTGATTATCAATGCAGCACGGGAATCGTTGGATTCAGCAGGAGTGCTTCTGAGTTCTTATCTGGTTTTTCTATTGAAAAACAGAGTGTCGTAGTTCATCTTGTCTTCTACAAGAGTGAGAATGATCTCTTGATTCATCGTGTGTTCTTCAGTGGTGTTATATTGCATTCATAAGAGTTCTTTGAAAGACTTGCAATCTCTTTCGTGCTCAGAATTGTTCTTCTCGTTCAGCAAAGTGCTCTCTGGTTATGCAAGTTCTTCTCATTGACATTCACACTTTCAGGTTACCACTTGTGCTTGTTGCACGTGTACGACATTTCAATCTTTCTTATATTCCACATGCTCTGGTAGTAGGAATGATTCCCTTTTCATAGGTATGAGATACAGTTTCCTGTCAAGCCAACAACTAGCATTAAATAACATTAATTGCATTAAAAACAACAAATATGACCTTTAGCATCACTTAAAATAATATTGACAAAGTCTTAAGAAATGGTGTCACAATGATCATGGAAACGGTGTCTTCATCACGGTGTCTGATCACGGTGAGTGGTCACGGTGTCTGGTCACGGTGAGTCCTTCACGGTGTCTGGTCACGGTGAGTGGTCATGGTGTCTGGTCACGGGGAGTCCTTCACGGTGTCTGGTCATGGTGAGTGGTCACGGTGTTTGGTCACGGTGATTGGTCACGGTGTTTGGTCATGGTGAGTGGTCACGGTGTCTGGTCATGGTGGGTCCTTCACGGTGAGTCCATACATAGACAAAAAAATCTGTATTTGGACTAAGACAGTGATATACAGAATATGAGTTAAGGTTACTCATTAGAGATAATATATGATAGAATTATAATTATGCATAAAACATGTAAAGAGTAATTAACATCCATAATTTTTGTTATTATAAAAACATGATATGCACCTATTGTTGAGTTTTAAGAGCATTAGCAAGATGTGCACTGAATATCAAGATTAATTAATAGTAATGAGATTTGTGATTATTAAAACATGATTAACCCATGAGGAGTCCAACAATCTCCCCCTTTTTGATGATCGCAAATCATATATAGGAAGAATATAAAAGATATGTAATATTAAAGATACTAGCATAGCAAAAACATTATAGAACAGATACTTGCAGTTTTTCTCCCCCATTTATACTATTATAGAACTGATACTTGAAGGTTTTTCTCCCCCATTTATACTATTATAGAACTGATACTTGAAGGTTTTTCTCCCCCTTTTGAGATTATCAAAAAGTAGAGAAATGGAAATGAAACTCGGCAATTATCATTAACCAAAGCATTCATAATACAAAGTACAGGATAAGTACAAACTGAAAACAAGAAATGACATCCCATCAAAAAGAAAGACGGGAGGTAAACTCTTTAGGGATCCATTTTTGTCTTGACTTTATTAGCAGCAGGAGCAGGTGATGAAGTAGAAGAAGGCATATAAGAGGTAGACAAAGAGGTTAAGGGTAGACCTTCAAAAACAGATGGAGCCAAAGTAGGAGTAGTAGAAGATCTAGGCTTTGGTTGGTCAAGAATGACTAGCCGGATCTGAGAAAGGGCTTGGATAACTGTCATGGTAGTAGTTGCTAAGGCAGGATGTCCAGGTCTAAGGGGTGTAGCAGCTGGAGCAACTATAGCAGTACTCTGTACATGAAGATACGGCTTCAAAAGATTGATGAAATCAGTAATGATTTCACCACCATACTGCATAGCCTTTTCAATATCATCCTTATTCTCTAGAAATCTGTCCAAAAATCTGGTGAACTCTGAAAGTTTCTGAACTTGATCTTTAAAAGCTTGAGTCACCCGAGGGATTCTCAGATTTTCCACAAGATATCTAAAGTGATCTATCATGTCACTTTTAGAGAAAATCCGGGAAAGATACAATTCTATTTTCTTGGAGATCTCTTGTTGAGCATCATTGGCTATCTTTGAATGGATCCTAACCAAGTCCAATGCTCTATCACTATTCTTAATTACTTCTGACAAAGAGGATAGATCCAAGACACTGAAGGAATTCTGTAATTCTTCCTTAATTAAGGATCTCAGCAGAGAATCATCCAAAGCAGGTGTGGAGGTCTGACCAGAAGCAGGTGAAGCCTTGACATCTTCGGTTAGAACGTTGAGCTGTTTCAGAAATTTTTACAGACATACAGTGTATTCATCTGTAAGCTTATTTAGAGTTTCCACAATCTCTCTCATGCGTTCCAACATCTTCATGTTCCTTTTTCCAATATTTTCACCAAAAGATAGAAGGTAAGGATGAACTTGAGACACAATCTCCATAGCAAGGAGGGAATCAGAAGACTCAGGTGAAACAGCAGCAGGTGTAGGGGCAGAAACATGAGCAGGCTCTGATCTCACAGATAGCTCATTCTGAAGACCTGCTACCATACTTTTTAGATTTGCAACATCAGCACTTAGCAGCTTATTCTCTACTCGGACTTCTTGAATTTCTCGGATCATCCTTGGTTGAATATGAAAGATAATATTTTCCAAGAGAATTGATGCATCTTCTTGACTTAATTGAGTCACTGGGAGAGGTTGAGTGGAGACAATTTTCTCAAAACCAGCTAACAAAGTCTCTCCAAAAGCTTTTAGATCATCTTTGGTTACAAAGGAATGAAGCTCAGGTAAGGATGAAGGTAAAGGTAAAGGCTCATATTCTGGTTGAGGGTCAGAGTCATCTTCAGATTCAGATTCTGATCCAGATTGAGGTTGGGGCTCTGATTCTGGTTCTGAATGAGCTAAGGACTTTAGTTGAAACAGATAAGAAAGATCCATTCCAGTTGCTGTTACTTGCTGTGACTCATTCACATCATAAAAGATTGGGAACTCATACCGAGAGTGTACAGAGAAAGTGATACAAGGTTGAGAAGCTTCACCAGATCCAGCTTCCACTATATCAAGATTTCGATTTTCCTCCCCCTCAACTTGTAATTCCCTTTCAGATGCTTGAGGTTCAGGAACATGGACAAGATCCACAGGGTCATCCCTAATCTCTTCAGCAAATTCTTGCCTTTCCAGCTGAAAGGCAATTTCCATTCTTTCTTCAGCAGAGGGAATAATCACAGGAACTGATTGTTCCACTGGATAAGCTTCCATACTTACTTTTTTCTCAATAGAAAGAGTCTCTTCAACAAATACTTCCTCAAAGGTTGATTGATGTTCTGAACCAGGAAAAACTAATTTCCTTGCAGGATTGGGATGAGATTCTTCCTCATGAAGAACAACTGAAGGATCCTTAGTCCTTTCCTTTTCAACAACAACTTCCTCACCTTGAGGTATTTCAGCAGGGATAACAGCAGGGATAACACCCCTTTCCTCTTCAACAGGAACTGTTTCCATTGGAGATATTACAGATTCTTCTCTAGGTGGAACTTCAACTGTAACTTCTTCTTGTTCTTCTTCTTCTGAGTACTCAGCCACTTCATCTGGTTCCAAACCAGGATCAGCTAAGTTCTTAGGCCTGCTTGGATAGTCAACAGGATTAAACTTTTTATACAGTTGATCACTATCCTCAACCCATTGCTTTTTCCATGGATTCCATCTAATCTTCATCCTTCTGATGATAGGTATGGATAGGTAGAAATCAAAGTCCTCTAATTTTTCTTCATTCGGTCCAACCATTCCTTTTGAGACTAACATGGCTAAAATCATCCTTGAATAAAACAGGGAGGTGGATTTGGAAGTTACTTTGATCAGATCATAGATATGGTTGATAACATACTTACATAGATTGATCTTTTGGCCATTCTTCAACAGGTGAACCAGGAACACATCCTGATACTTCATCACAACAAAATCTCCTTTTCTTGGACTAACCAAATTTTGAGCAAACTTGAAAAAAGTCTTGTCTCCCCATCCAGTTCAGCAGCTATGGCCCTTCTCTTGGTTCCATTTCCAGTTAGATTTTCCAAAGCGGTTTCTAGGTCAAAGATGTCATTTGTTGGAGGAGGGTCAATTTGGTAATCTTAACACACTCCTTCATGTGGAACTCTTAGGCATCCATCCCACAGCATTGAAGAGAAAGAGCACTTCTGACAATCGATCCAGCTGGTCACCAAAAAGCTTTCTCCAAACTCAAAAGAGAACTTCACATACTGATAGAATTGAGATACAAGCCTTGGGTAAATCGGTCTATTCTGTCCAGTGAACCATTCAATCCATCCTTGTTCTTTTAAAACTTTCAAAACTAATGATCTGCTAGACAACAACCATTCAGGGCAAACCTCTTTTTCAGGTACAACTGTACGGCTTACTAGGTTTGGTTTTAGAGGTCCTTCGGCTTCTATCCTCGGTATCCTCCTTTGTTTCTTAGAGCGACGCTTCTCAGATGAGGGTGAAGATGGACGCTTCATCCTTGGCATTCACTAAAGGTTCGAGCGAGAGGGAAAAGAAGGTTCAGGAGAGAATCGGGTAAGGAGTCGAATGAAACTTTTAAGTTTTATCATTTGGGAATGTCAAATGTCATAAAAACATAAACTCAGGAAATAAAATAGCGGTGAAATAAAAATTACCGCGATATGGGTAAAAATAAAATAAAAATAAAAATAACAATACTTCTCACGGTGAGACAGAAAACTAGCCATCATGGTGAGACAGTGAGCAGTTTATATAGTCACGGTTAGACAGTGAGTTGTCAGACCGTGAGCATAAAAACAGTAGCTTAGAAACAGTAAGATATTCATTTATGATTAGTCATACCAAGATAAAGTATGATGTAGTCTAGTCATTCAGAATTTAATGGTTTAGTGAATATATCAGCAAGTTGATATTCAGTACCAATGAATTCCAAAGTGATATCACCTTTTTGATAATGATCCCCAAAAAGTGATGTCTTACATCAATATCTTTTGTCCTAGAATGAGAAACAGGATTCTTAAAAATATTAATAGCACTTGTGTTGTCACAATTTATTGAGACATGTCTGAATTGATATCCATAGTCTATTAATGTGTGTTTCATCCACAAAATTTGTGCACAACAACTTCCAACAGCTATGTATTCAGCTTCTGTAGTTGACAATGAAACAGAATTTTGTTTCTTACTACACCATGATACTAGTGACTTGCCTAAAAGATGACATGTTCCAGAGGTGTTTTTTCGATCTAGCTTACATCCGACAAAATCAGCATCAGAATAACTAACTAGTTCAAATGATTGTCCTTTGGGATAGAACAATCCTAAATTTGGAGTATGCTTGAGGTATTTGAAAATTCTCTTTACAACATTTAAATGTGACTCTTTAGGGTTTGCTTGAAAATGAGCACACATACACACACTAAACATAATATCAGGACGACTAGAAGTCAGGTAGAGTAGACTTCCAATCATTCCTCTATAAGTGGTTTGAACAACAGATTTTCCATTTTCATCAAGATCCATCTTACAGGTGGTACTCATGGGAGTGTCACTACTTTTTGTGCTATCCAATCCAAAACATTTTAAAATATCTCTAGTATATTTACTTTGAGTTAAAATAATTCCATCATCATTTTGAAAAATTTGAAAACCAAGAAAAAATTTAAGTTCACCCATTAATCTAATTTCAAATTCATTTTGCATCATTTTTGAAAAATCAGTACATAAATAATTTTTAGAAGATCCAAAGATAATATCATCAACATAAATTTGTACTACTAAAACATCTTTAGAAATTCATTTTATAAAAAGAGTAGGATCAGCTATTCCTTTTGTAAAACATTTAGAAATTAGAAAAATACTTAATATATCATACCAATCTCTTGGAGCTTTCATTAAACCATATAAAGCTTTTGATAATTTGAAAATATGATTTGGAAAATGAGGGTTTGAAAAACCAGGTGGTTGTTCAACAAAAACATCCTCAGCAATATATCCATTTAAGAATGCACTCTTGACATCCATTTGATATAGTTTGAAATGTAGATGTGCAGCATAAGCAAGTAAAATCCGAATAGCTTGTAATCTGGCTACTAGAGCAAAAGTCTCCTCATAGTCAATACCTTTTTCTTGACTATAGCCTTGTGCAACTAGTCTAGCGTTATTTCTAACTATGTTTCTGGATTCATCTACTTTGTTTCTAAACACCCATTTTGTGCCTATTGTGATAGTGTCCTTAGGTCTTTCAACAAGATTCCAAACTTTATTTCTTTCAAACTGATTGAGTTCTTCTTGCATAGCAATTACCCAAAATTCATCATTAATAGCATCATCAATGTTTGTAGGTTCAAGCTATGACAAGAAGGCTTGATGTTCAACCTGATTTCTAATAGAAGCTCTAGTCTGTGTCCCTCTATCAATATTTCCTACAACAACATCAAAAGGATGATTCTTCATAATTCTAGTTGATGTAGTAAAGGTAGGGCTAGAAATTTCAGGTTCATCAACAGGTTGGGAATCAACAGAAGCAGGTTTTGGAAAATTTCCAGAACTGGACGTTTTAACTATAGGTCCACTGTCTTTATCATTAAGGTTCAAAACAGAGAGATCATCTTCAAGATTTTCAAGAGAGGTTTTAGGCTCATGTGGATCAGTTTCATCAAACCTGATGTGAACAGATTCTTCCACACACTTGGTTCTCTTATTGAAAACTCTATATGATTTACTAGAAATAGAGTAACCTAGGAAAATTCAGTCATCACTCCTGGATGAAAATTTTTCGAGATTGTCTTTAGTATTAAGAATAAAGACTTTGCAGCCAATGACTTTGAGGTAGTTAACTTTAGGTTTCCTATCGTTCCACAACTCATAAGGGGTCCTCTTAAGAACAAGTCTGATTAAGACTCTTTTGATAACATAACAAGCTGTATTTACAGCTTCAGCCCAAAAATAAACAGGTAGGTCATACTCATTAAGCATAGTTCTAGCAATTTCTGGCAGAGTTCTATTCCTTCTTTCTACTACACCATTTTTCTAGGGTGTCCTAGGGGCAGAGAAATTGTGACTATAGCCATTGTGAGAGCAGTAAGATTCAAATTCACGATACTCAAATTCAAGTCCATGATCACTTCTCAGAGTTTTAATCTTAAGTCTACTAAGGTTTTCTATAGATTTGGAGTATTTAACAAAGTAAGAACAAGAATCACTTTTGTGAGCTATAAAATATACCCAAGTATATCTAGAAAATTCATCTACTAAGACATAGACATAGTGCATCCCATTTAAGCTAGAAACTCTAGATGGTCCAAATAAATCCATGTGAACCAACTCGAGAGGTTGATAAGTTGACACTTCTTTCTTTGATTTGAAAGAAACTTTATGTTGCTTTCCCTTTTGATAGGGATTACAAACTTTTTTATTTGGAAACTCAAGTTTGAGTAGGTCTCTAACTAAGTTCTTCCTAGTAGGTTTTCTAAGCGAGTGTATATTTCAGTTTCCTAATCTTTTGTGCCAAATCCAAGACTCTTTATGAAAAGAATTTAAACAAGTAATATTCTTCTTAGCAAAAGAATCTAAATCAACAGCATAAACATTTTTATTTCGCAGGGCAGAAAATACTAAAGCATGTTTATAATTAAAAACATTGCACAAATCATTTTCAAATTTAATATTAAAACCATCATCACATAACTGGGAAATACATAACAGATTATATTTAAGTCTATCAACAAATAAAACTTTAAAAATTAATACTGAGTCAGTGTTACCGATCTGGCCTAAGCTGATGATTTTTCCTTTATAATTATCACCAAAGGTGAAAAAACCTCCATCAACTCTGACTAAGCTTTTAAAGAATGAGAAGTCTCCAGACATATGTCGTGAACATCCACTGTCCAAGTACCAGGTCTTCTTATAGGAGCTCTTTATGTAGGTTTCCTACAAAACAGATTTAGATAGGAAATGATTTTGGTACCCAGATCTTCTTGGGTCCAGACAGGTTAGCAATCAAATCTTTTGGTACCCAAATTTGTCTTATGGATCTCATGAAAGTTGTAGAATCAACATACTTTGAAAGATAAACCTTATTAGGTCCATAACTATGAATATAACTAGTTGAAGCATATAAATGTCCAGAACTATAATTAGAAGCATTCTATCCCGATTTAGGAATAAATCTATTCTTAGTAAACTGTCTCTGTCCAGGTTTGTAGCCTATTCCAGTAGTGTATTTTGGTGAAACTTTCTTTCCTAACATTTGAGTTAGTGTATCCTTTCCATTTGTGAATTTCTTTAAATCCTTTCTGAGTTGCTCATTAGATAATTTCAGTTCAGTTATTTCTTTAAGTAACTGATCATTCTTTTCCATTTCAATATCAAGATCATATTTATGTTTAACAGTTAAAGCATACTGTTTCTTTAAACCTTTGTATTTGTCTTTCAGCTCATTACATGTTTCTTCTAACATATCACAATATTCAAATAGTTCAGATTTTGACATGTTATCAGAGTCAGTATCATCTCCAGAATAATAAGAATTTAAAGCAGGAGTTTCAGTTGTTACCTCAGAAGTTTTTGTCATAAAACACATGTTTTCCTTATTTATGTGTTCAGTTTCAGAGACTTCAGATTCATTGGAGCTATCCTCAGAAGCTCTCCAAGTATCCTTCATAGACTTTTTGTATATACTGTCCTTGTAATCATATTTCTTCTTGAATTTGAGCTTTGGGAAGTCTGCTTTAATATGTCCTTTCCTTTTGCACTCATAACAGACAACTTCATTACTTTTATCTGGTTTTTTCCAATCCTTCATCCAATGTTCCTTATTGACATACTTTCCTTTGTAACTTTATTTTCTGAAAAACTTCTTCTTCCTATAGAACTTCTTAAACCTTCTGGTAATGTGAGCCATTTCAGCATCACTATCAGAAGCAATTTCACTGTCTTCACAGTTTGAACTCTAATTTTTAGCATGAAGTTTCTCCTTATCCTTGTCCTTTGATGTTGAAGATTTGAAAGCAACAGACTTTCTTCTAGGTTCATCTTCTTCTTCTTTTTTTACATTGAGTTCATCTTCATACATCATCAACTTTCCAATTAGTTCCTTGACTGGTAGTTCACCAATATCACATGATTCTCTAATTGAGACAGAAGTTCCCCTCCATCTTTCAAGTATACATCTTAGAATTCTCATAATTTGTTCCTTTGATGGAACATCCTTTCCCATAGAATTCATTGTGTTAACAATTTCATTAAACCTGAGATACATGTCAGAAATGGGTTCATCAGGCTTCATCTTAAAATAATCATACTTAATAGTATAAGTGTTCAATCTCATTTCCTTAACATTAATTGTTCCTTCATGAGAAATAGCTAAGGTATCCCAAATTTCATAAGCAGTTTTACAAGCAGATATTCTGTTAAACTCTTCATCTCCTAAATCACAGTACATGGCATTCATGGATTTACAATTATTATTGTAAGAAGTATTTGTAGGTTCATCCCAAGTGGATCTAGCAGTAGTGGGAAGTTTATATTATGATTCTATGGCAGTCCATATATAAAAACCTATTCATTCTAAATGAATTTCCATTTTAAGCTTCCATTGGGCATAGTTGGTACCATTGAAGAAAGATGGCCTATTAGTAGCAGCACCCTCTAGTCTATTATCCATAATTAGATTTTAGAAAGACAATTTAAAGAGAAAAAATTTAGAACTAACAGAAATTTAAGATCTTTAGAGTTGCAACTAAAATCACAGTTGAAAAACAGAGTATTTCAAATATCTTTGAACAAACAAAAACAAAAACAAATCCTCTGATACCAAATGTTGGTCGGAGTGGACACTCAAGAGGGGGGTGAATTGAGTTCCAATTAAACTTTCTGTTAAAACAATGTCTAGTTAAAATCTCCCGATTTATAAAATAAATTAAACTGTAGTGAATTTATACAGATTGTAAATTTTCACTTAGCTTCTCAAAGATTGATTAGGTCTCAGATAGTTTAACCACAAGATCAAACTAACTTTTGAAACTAATCTACTGATTTACAATAAGTGTAAACACTTGCTAATATAACTATCAAAGTAGCTTCAAAAAAAATTTGTATTTTAAAGTAATAGCAGCGGAATAAATATAATATATGTCGTATACATTAAACTTAAATAAAAGATGCACAGCAGATATAACAAGAGGTTCATTCGCAAGCTGAGACTTAGTCCTCTCAAATTTATATAAATTTGATCCACACCCTGGATCGGGGTTAACAACAGTTTACAAAACTGTCCAGGCCACATAGGGACCTCTACCACTATTCTACGTGGGAAACAAAGCAAAGACCAGGCCACACAAGGACCTCTTCCACAGTTGACGTGGGTAAACAAGTGATAAGAGATTTGGAGTGAGGATTTTGATATCCTCCAGTTCAGTGCAAGAGACAGTGTGTGTATATGAAATACATAATACACCACACTGCTCGAAAGTTAATAAATAAATGACGTAGAGAAGATAGATAAGTGTTTAGAAATCTCTAGTGATTATCAATGCTGCTCGGGACTCGTTGGATTCAGCAGGAGTGCTTCTGAGTCCTTCTATGGTTTTTCTGTTGAAAAACAGAGTGTCTAAGTTCAGCTTGTCTTCTACAGGAGTGAGAATGATCTCTTGATTTGTCGTGTGTTATTCAGTGGTGTTGTATTTCATTCATAAGAGTTCTTTGAAAGACTTGCAATCTCTTTCGTGCTCAGAATTGTTCTTCTCGTTCAGCACAGTGTTCTCTGGTGTATGCAAGTTCTTCTCGTTGTACATTCACACTTTCACGTTACCATTTGCGCTTGTTGCACGTGTACTACATTTCAATCTTTCTTATATTCCACACGCTCTGGTAGTAGGAATGATTCCCTTTTCATAGGTATGAGATACAGTTTCCTATCAAGCCAACAACTCGCATTAAATAACATTAATTGCATTAACAACAACAAATATGACCTTTAGGATCACTTAAAATAATATTGACAAAATCTTAAGAAATGGTGTCACAGTGATCATGGAAACGGTGTCTTCTTCACAGTGTCTGATCACAGTGAGTGGTCACGGTGTCTGGTCACGGTGAGTCTTTCACAGTGTCTGGTCACGGTGAGTGGTCACGGTGTCTGGTCACGGTGAGTCCTTCACGGTGTCTGGTCACGGTGAGTGGTCACGATGTCTGGTCACGGTGAGTGGTCACAATGTCTGTTCATGGTGAGTGGTCATGGTGTCTGGTCACGGTGAGTCCTTCACGGTGACTCCATACTTAGACAAAAAAAATCTGTATTTGGACTAAGACAGTGATATGAAGAATATGAGTTAAGGTTACTCAGTAGAGATAATATATGATAGAATTGTAATTATGCATAAAACATGTAATGAGTAATTAACATCCATAAGATTTGTTATTATAAAAACATGATATTCACCTATTGTTGAGTTTGAAGATCATTAGCAAGATGTGCACTGAAGATCAAGATTAATTAACAGTAATGAGATTTGTGATTATTAAAACATGATTAACCCATGAGGAGTCCAACACTTATATTCATTAAATTTTTATCATTAATAAAATATAATATATTATTTACATTCATACCTTTCCATTCACAGAAAATTGGTAACGCAATTTTTGCATACATTTGGACTATCACCTCTATGAATCGATGCGATTAATTTTTAATCACCCCATCACATAGATACTATATAAATATATATGTATATTTAAAGAATCTATTTGATATATATAATATTTTTATCATTATGTAATGATATGATAATACTTATTTTATTTACTAAATGAACGTTTTATAATTGAAACTTTACACATTTTTATATATATTCCAGAGTCTCTATGATTGCGACATAGTTCATTTTCAATAACGATATTTTATGGATTGATTTATAAGTATAGTTGATTTATTAATATGATAATTATTTTATGATAATAATTCTAGAGATGGATTAATAATGACCATTATGACCATAGTTCATGTACCCAAGTCATTTTAGAAATATAAAACGAATATCATCAAAAAATTAAAAATAAGCATAAATTATAATGTAATTGTTATAACATGATGATAAGTGATACAAAAGGAATTATAAACATGAAAATATTTCTTATGAATGTAAAAAAATTAATATAAGCTTATTTTTAAGGATGAAAAAATATGTTATGTTTCAAACCCTATGTAAGGGAATTTATTTTAAAATTATATTTTAATGTTCCACTTTTATATTTTTTACATAGGTCAAAACAAATTTTTTTTCTTATACAACATAAGAATATTTTCTCACCATAATGAAACATTAATTTGTTATTTTCTCATTTATATTTTTTGATATTATTTTCCCTGAAATTGGTTCTATTATTATGTGCACACATTGTACATTTTAAAAGTGATTTTTTTAATAGAAAATTGTAGTTTGATATCTGAAAGTGTTCTTATCAAAGGTTTAAATGAGTTTTTAATGTATTTATTCATGACATAGTCCACAAAAATATTTAATTATTCTATAATCACATTATTTCTCACAATATCATGGTTTTATCTCTATTATAGATGTAGATATCATGGGTTTAGCCCCATTATAGCTCAAGATATGAGAGGTGAGACCCATTAAATTGTTTGGGTACTCAAGTGATGGAAGAAAACCATATGGTTATTCCATTTGTTAGATTGATTATAAGAGTGATATTTGAATAATTTCCCAAGGCACCTACATGACTTCTCAATTCTTGTTAATGAGTTTTCATGTAAATCGTTTGATTTTAAATAGAATTATCGTTGTATTTATTTAACTAAAAATGATTCATTTTTTATAAAAGAAGGTATGTTTTTAATGATTGATTTTTAATGGGATTTCATTTTTTTACTGTAGTAATGGTTTTATTTCTTTTATATCCCATAATAAGATTATTGTGATCTTCTTATGATTTAAAATGTTTTTAATAGGGTTTAATTGAGAATAAGGACATAGATGAGATCACGAAATAATTTTTTAATATTATACAAAAACATTATTTTTTAATTATATAATCTTATTTTATTGAAAAAATTGACACTGTTTAGTTTCTTCCACTTGTAATGTATGAGGATATTTTGTAGCAATGTCTCCTAATTCTATAATAATCTAAAGTAAAAGGATATTTTTGAATTTTGAGAAAGTGAATTTTAGTTTAAAATCACTATAATATCTAACATTTAGGGTTAGATCCTTATGGGTGGTATTAAATGATGGTTTAAATAACTTTACAGGTTAGGGTAATTTTAATAGAATACCAAAAAAACGATTTTTTACTTTGTGGTTAAATTGAAATGATTAGAATTTGATTACTTAAATTTTATTTATACAAAATATGGATGTTTAGATTGGTTTTCCATAGAAGAAGTAGGGAAACTATGGTGGGAATGAATCTAGAGAAAAAAATTCATCAAAATATGTATCTCAAGATGGTTGGAGTTGTAATAGAATATTTTTTCAGACTAATAAATCAATTGAAACAAGATATAAATGGAGGTGGTATCAATGTTAGAGAGAAACCAGGTCTACCATAGATTAATATGAAGATATTAGAGAATATCATGAAACAACATCCCCAATCATTCATTGGATCATCTAACTCTATGGTACAGACAGTATATATTAATTCCCAATGGAAGATATTTGAATCCATTTGATGTTTGGAATGAAAAAAATATAAACCTATCCATTTATCATTTTGAAGTTGAAAATGATCAATTTTGGTCTGTAGTTAAGAATAAATGAGATATATATGTTCTTCATGTTATTAAATTGGATGTATTTAGTAGTAATTTTCTGAAATTTATTTCCTAAGATATATTGACTTAGAATTGAGAAATAATTCCAGGAGCTGAACTAGAAAAGTGATTATTTTGTGGCAGTGTATAAAGGTAATTTTACAAGAGTCTCCAAGTATTTAAAAAATTTTCATCAAGAAATTTATATTAAAATTAATATATTTGAATATTGATTGATATAAATTTTGTGAAGTGAATTGGCATCATCAAAAAGTTAAATCTATGAGAAACTTGTTTACTATTATGAAAAAGTTTATGTAATGTTTACTAATATTTCTGCCCTTCATAATGATAATAGTAGATAAGAGCTTAGGTTGGAAAGTGGAGCATTCATCAATTAAATTTGGAGTTAATAAAATAAGAATTTCATGTCGCAATAATTATTGTCAAAACCTGGGTAATGTCTTCTAAACTCTGGGAAGTGTTACTGATTTTGAAAGATTAGACATGTGACATGTGATTGTTTAGTAATTGATCATAAAATTATTGAGATGATGATAGTAATATGATTTATTTGTAAATATTTGGGTCATTATTCAAACATGTGTCCAAAGTTAGTGACTCAGGGGTAAATCAATAAGACTTGAAATTGAAGGCTGTGGAATAATATTTTTCCACTAATAGAGTTGATCTTGGTCCTTAAATTGAATTAGAGAAAGCTATTTTTTTATTTCAATTAATTGAATACCTTCTTTGATTAGGGATCATCACATTCTTTCCTTTTAGATAGATTTTCAATAATAATGGGAATTTGTAATCATGAAAGTATTTAAAAAATTTGAATAAAACACCGAGTCAGAATCCAAATGAAAACAATATACATTAGAGTATTCCTATTATTTTCAATGAAATATCCATTCCTATAAATATGTTTAAAATACCCATAGTTATGTTTTATATTATTTTAGGTATATTTTAGCTTCTAGTTAATCCTGATTAGATAGAATGGAGAGATAATAATATTTTTTAATGATAGCACAACGTTAATAATATAATATGATGTAGAGAAGTATTTTAGGAATGGTAGTTAGTGTTACCTATAAAATGTATCTCAAAATAATTAAACTATTTACATTCATAAACATCTAGTAGGGAATGGATATCTAGATGTATTTTCAAATTGTTTTCATGGAATCATTTCAGATCATGATATTGAGTTTTTTATTGACCAAGTTCATGATTCTAAGACTATTTTAAAACCACCTTATCGAATGTCTCTTGTAGTCCTTTTGGAATAGAAAAATTGAATGTAGGAGTTGATAGATAAAGGATTTATTCAATGTAGTTCTTCAATATGGGGTTACTTTTTTTTAAACAATGATGATGCCATGTGTATTTCCATTAATTAAAGACCACATACAAACATCACATTTAAGAATATGTATCATTTTCCTTGTATCAGTTTTTTTATCAACTACATGGAGACCAGTAATTTTCAATGATTGATATCACGTCAAGATACCATTTGATAAGCAAAAACTATATTTTAAACTAGATATGAACATTTTTATTTTTTAGTTATTCCAATTGGGTTGCAAATTCCCTTGCTATATTTTTGTATCTAAGGAATAGAGTCATCCATTAACATTTGTATTAGTTTTCAGTAATTTTTATTAATTATATTATATTTCATTTTAAAATATATAAGGATCGGGAAACAAATATCATGATTATTATAAAAAAACATAAGTGGGAAATTTAGAAAAAAATATTTTTGGTTAAAATATATTTCTTTTCTTGTGAACATTGTTTCTGAAGAAAGTTTTTTTGTTGACACTTCCAAAAAAAGTTTTTTAAGAATGGAAAAGTCAAAAAATTTCACATAGATTCAATGTTTCCTTAGATTGGAATGTTACTATCGATAGTTTTTTGAAAAATGTTCTTAGTTTTCTGGCCCACAAAATAATTTAACATGATATTTTTTAATCATATCTAGAAAAACAATTTTGATTATTTTTTTAGTAATTAAAAAGAAGACACTTTAATGATATAATATTTCCTATAACCATGTGAAATTGTTATTTTTTAATCTACAATGATGTTTCTTTGAAGAGACATGGTTGCGTTATGATGTAGAAGGACCAGGTAACTTATTATTCTTTAAGGAAACTGAAACCAAATGAGTTAAATTATCATACACATGATTTTCAATTACCTGTTATGATTTTTTCATTATAATTTTTTATTAAACATTAATATGTATCGAAGTATGAAATATATACTCATCAAATAAATTTGAAGTATATATTCACTCAGAAAGTGTTGAACATGAGGTAGACAAGATGGTTGGAATTGATTATGAATTATGACCACATGAATAATTACCATCCTATAAAATCAAATAAAGTGGTTGATACTTTGAATATTGAACATCAAGCATCATTAACCGTGTTATGTTTTGAACATTCCCCTTTGGAAAATGATTTGATAAATTATACCTAGATACTTTGGATGGAATAACCTCCTCTACTTTTTTCAGGTATTAGTAAAATCATTATTTTCATAAAGAATTAAAAAACCTCATACGTGGGATCATTTAATATAAGAAAAGTTAGAATTTTTTTTGAATATTATGTTTCCTGAAGTTAATGTTGATAAAGGATGTGTTTTGATATTTAAAAATTATTATGTTTGCATTATTATTTCCATATGAGTAGGAAGTTATAAAATGAATCTTATAGTTCCCAATTCTCCATTCATCATGTTAGCAAAAAGTTATACATAGAGTTCCAAGAGTGTTATTGGTTGGATTGAATGAAAAGAGATATAACTGAATTTACCATGAATCATTTGAACTATAAATAGTTTAAATAATAATGGAAACTAATTAATGGGTAGAAATAGGAAAATATATCCTTGAATTTCATGATGAGACATCCAAATAATTCCCTACGTAATTATTATAAATGGGTTATTTTTAATTAACTAACTAAATCCATAAATTTCCTACCAATTAAAGATAGTACGCCATTAGATCAACATTCATGATTGTATATTAAATAGATATCATGTTATATAAAGTTCCAATATCCATTGGGACTTATTGTTATATTGGGTTCAATGCTATTTTTTAGAAAGGCCTTCAGATGTCAATGAAAATTGAATTAAATATCAGCACAACCTTTCATCCTCCCTTTTATAGAAAGTTCTAATAAAAAATTCAGACCTTGGAATACCTTATTAATTTATTTTTAATGTATTAATAGTGAATTAGGGATCAATATCTATATGTAGATGGGTTTTATTATAATAATAATTTTCATTCTTGTATAAATATGGAACCTTCTTAGGAATTATATTGGAAGTTGATTCAAACAATAGTATTTTTGGATGAAGTATGTTAAAGGATGATGATGAGACCAGAATTCATGGATTAAATGGTTGATAAGGTAATGATTATATAGAAACATATGAGAACATATTATTGTTGGCAGAAAATTTATGTAGATAACTAGATAAAGACATTTATTTGAGGAAGGTAACCAGGTATATCATAAAATATCTCCTTAGAAAAGTGATATGTTTTTTGGTAAGAATTTATTGTTAATTCCATGGTTCAATTCACCATATTAAATCTAAGATAATGGGGGATTGGATTCATAAAGTTTTCCATTTCCTTCACCTATATCCTATGTAAAAAATGTTTTTCATGTTTCGATGTTATGAATGTATGTGACAGAATAATATCATGTTTTCATACAAGATGTAGTTATATTGGAAGATAACCATTCTTATTAGGAGAATAATATTCAGATTCTTGATCATAGAGATAATTTATTATGGAACAAATAAATTCACTTGGTAAAGGATTTTTTGAGAAACCACGTGGTTGAAGGTGCAACATTGGAATCTGAAAATGCTACGATGGGAAGGTATCCGAGTTTATTGAATAACTGATTTAAATTGTGGGAATATAATTTTCAAAAAGGGAAGAATTAAACAACCTAGGTGATTATAGAATAATTTTTTCATATTTATTATTATTCATTTATTAAATAGTTAACTTCATTATAAATATGTTAGGTAAATCTGAAAATCAAAATAGAAACAGCTTTATTAAACTAATTTCATAGATGATTATATTTAAAAGATAAATTTTAAAATTATATAATTTTAATTTTAAAAAAAAATAATTTCATTTTTTAAATTAGTGTGAAAAATTATATTGGGATGATTTTTTTAAAATCTTCTGAATATAATGATTTTTCAATAAATAATGGAAAATATAGATTTTTATTGAAAACGATATTTCCCATCACTGTATTTTCAATAAAAAAATATGTTTTTTGATTATTTTTAAATTTTATTTAGTTAATTTTTATTGATTTTAATTTAATTATGCATTCTTTTATAATTTTAGTACATTAATTTTGTAAATAAACATTTTACATTTTAAAAATAATATTTTTTGAAAAGATTTTTTTTCTTTACGTTTTACCAGTTTATTTTAAATTAAATTCTAAAAAAAATTTGTCTGGAAATTTCAAAAATGGAATCAATATTTTTAATAATTTGGACCAAATATAGTAATTACGTCCCTTATATTTTTTTTAAAATATGAACAATAAACTTACTAATTTTTATTACTACGGTAAAAGCAAAATTGGGTAGTTAAGGGTAGGAATAAAATGCTAAGAAATAGAATGTTTCCACGAAATTGGATCCAATTTATTTATATGAGTAATTATTATACATAATCATTCATGTTTCTATTATATGAATATTCTATTCCATTTTTATATGATTATAACCTCTATAATAGTTTATTTAAATAAAATTCAATAATGTCACATTCTTTCTTTTAGTAAGTGTTATGTTTTTAATATTTTCTTCATCTAGAGGTTATGATTTAATATAAATATTAATTTTAAATATAATATATTTTCCATTATTTTGATAAAAAAAATTAATTTTTGAGAGATGAAATAATTCAATTTAATTCTTGCACAACACAGATTCATTAAATATTTAGGTAATGGAAAAATAAAATAAATGAAAATGAAAATATTAAAATTAATATAATTTGAAATAATTAATGTGATAGAAGAATTTTCTATATTTCCTCGACATTTTTAGTATATAATAAATATTTTTCTCTAATTTTACATGTTGTGCTGATTTTTTTAATTTGAGAGTAAAGAATAGTATCTAATCTGACAATAATGATATTTTATGAAATTTATATTTTATTAAATTATTTAAAAATTATAGTAATTTTAAATAAGCCTAAGGGTAGATTATATTTCCTATAATAAATTACCATATTCATTTATATTTCATTCAGAATCATATTTCACTAGAATATGATTGTTTTATTTAAAAAAATTTAAATTCCAAGAGTGCCCCTCATCTCTATTATAAAAGGAACCCATTATTCGAAATCCAAAACACATTAAAACCCATTTGGGTTTTCCAATACCTACCTTAATCATTTATTATAATCCCTCCTCACATTTTGGTTATTTTTTTAGTCATAATACCCACCTGAGTATCTATAAATACTTATGGAAATGAAGATACCCAAATAAGAGGTATAATTTTTATCTTCATTTCAAGGATTTGTTTCTTGTTCCACATCCCTAAAATTTTCTTAAATCATGATGTAACCAAAAATAAATTATTTTAAATATAATAATAAGTTATTATGTTAATATAATAACCAAATTCTATATCCAATTCCATCAAATGGGATATAAAATAATCATTCTTATGTACATCAGACTACCGCCTTATGAACCAAAATTATTCATTTTACAGTATTCCATATCATGTATTGATATAAAGATGAAATTAATGTTTATTAATTATATTAATTATATATTAATAATTCTAGAAATATAATATATCACTTACATTCTTTCCTTTCCATGCACATAAAAATGATACTGTCATTCGTGCATACGTGTGGACTACCACCCCTATTAAGCACCATGATTCATTTTTAATAACCAAATAACTTGTATAATATATATAAGTATATTTCAATAATTATGTATATACATATGATTTTATGATAATTATAAAAATTTAACATAATACTTACATTCATTATATATTGATCATTGGAAAATGGAAATGTTACTGAAGCATATATAAGATTTACCATCTCCATGATTGTAACACGGTTCATTTTTCATAACTATATTCAATGGATGAATTTATATGTATAATTTATTTATAAAAACTATTATTATTTGAGGATTATTATTCTAGTGATGGTATAATAATAACCTATTTGAACATAGTTTTCAAACTAATATCCTTCAGGACATATAAAATAAATATTGTCAAAATAGTTTCCAGTGAACGTGTTTCCTCTAGGATTGTGAATCCTTTCAGTGATGTCGTCGATGTTGCTCGGGTCTTCTCCGGTGATAGGGTTTGGGATGACCATGATGGTGACCGGTGTGTAGGGTGTGCTGCTTGAGGGTCTCAAAGTTCATGATGATGCTGACGTGTGTTGGTTTGAATTTTTTTGAATTTGTCTGTGAGTGATATGCCCTTTGGTTTGGCGCCTCCAGTTTTTTGTATGGTGTAATGTGTGTTTTGGATGGTGTAATGTGTTTTGTATGTTTTTGGCATGTTTGAAGTTTTAAGGTTCCCACTTATCCAAAAAAGTGGTTCTTTATTCTTAAAATGAAAAAAAAAATATTTGGAGTTATTTAAATGTTCCTCGTTAATTTTTTTTAAAAGTGAAAAGGAATGTTATTAACATATATGTCATGATTATACTTTCCCACCTTAGGGACATATTAATTATTTAATGTTTCATTTATAATTGTTTAAATTTTTTTCAATGAAAATTTATTCATTTTTATGTGTCCAATTTTAAAAAATTTAAAGTGTTTTTTACATAAATTGGTATTTTGATATCCGAAAGTGTCTTGAACATGGGTTCAAAAGTGATTTCAGGTGGTTTATTAATCATATGGTCATTATTAATTTTTACGGTGGTATGATCCCTTTAAAGGTCATGATATGATTTGTTGACCCTATTATTACTCATGATATGATGGGTTGAGCCCCATTATTGCTCAAGATATAATGACTAAGCCCCATTATATCTCTATAACGAATTGAGTACTTAAATGATGGAATTCATCCATATAGTTATTCCATTATTAAGGGTGATTATAATAGTGATTTGGAAATCATATCCCATGTAACCTACCTAACTCTTCCATGCTTTTAAATTAGTTTTCATTGAAATTGATTGATTTAAAAAGGGAAAATAATGATATTTATTTAAGAAAAAATGAGTCTATTGTCGAAAGAGAAGTATTTTTTTATGAAATGGAATTTAATTTTATTTCATGTTTTCACTAGACTAATATTTTTCAATATTTTTTGTCTCATACTATTCTTTTTATGCTCTTCCCATGTTTTTTAAAAACAAATCTCAGGTTTTAAGGGAGAGTAAGGATAAAATTTAGATCAAGGGTAATATAGTGGATATTTATCATGAAATGAAGACTTGTTTTATTTTAAATAATTTTGTTTTATGAAAAAATGGACACTACTTAATAGTTTCCACATGTAATCTATTATATTCATTTGTAATTGTTTATCCTAAATCTAGGAAACACTAATGAAAAAATATTATTAGAGTTGTAAGAATGTGAATTATAGTATAGAATCACTAGATTATGTAATGTTTAATGATGGTTCGTTAAATAAGGTGATGAGAACATAATTCTATTGGGATGGAATGAATTTTTTTTATGTCTTTCTTGAGATTCCAGACCTATCAGTAAGTCATGTTGGAGATCCAATGTATAGATATCATGTTGAAATATTTATGTATACCCATATTGAAATAGGAGAGGGTAACTATGTATTTTAAAAATATCTACCATGGAAGGATCAGAAAATATTCGTTGTGTTTTTTTGTTGATCATATTAAAATGTTATTCCACTTCATTATTATTTTTGAATTAGATATGATGGAATTCTAATAAAAAACACTATATTTGGTAAGTTGTTAAGTTTCTCAACATGAGATATTCAATTGTGTCTGACTAAGATCCTTTTTTACATGTTATTTTTTCAAATCCATATAATGAGACATCGAAAACCAGTTGACCTTGAGAAAAGTGTTTCATCCTCCAATAGATGGCCACTCCGAATGAAAATCCAAATGATGGAATACATAATTTGAGCGACAATTATAAATTTTAGATGCTCATAAGGAGATCATAAAGCATTAGTGGATTTTTTATTAAATAACAACCAACAATATAAAATATATATGGCTTCTTGTGAATAATTATAAGATCATTCTTATCGATATCCATGTTGTTTTGGTGGAAATGGGTGAGGTTTCACTTATCAAACATAACCTTCTTCAAAAGACAATAATGATGGTTTAGATGATCTTAAAGTGGATAAAGAAGGCTTAGAGTCATCTTAAATCATTGTAAGATCATCATAATAGACAATTTTCATATATTGTGTTAGTTCATATTTTCTTGAGAGTCTCCCCAATACTAGTAATTTGTTATTTGGGTATGTAAGGGAAATTATCTCCTAAGTCAATTGGATATTTTGAGATACTATAATGAATTTGTGATGTTGATTATTTTTTTCTCTACATCCAATATATGACTCTATAGAAAAGGTATTTTATATATATCAATTGAAGTAGTTCCTAATTGATCCTGACATTGTTATTCAATAGGACCATGTTGAATTTGAGCTAGATACAACATTGACTCATGTACAAATATAGATTATATAAATATCAGATGATTTGTAAATTGAAAGTGTATTAGTTTGGTACGTGTATTATAGAAACATGGTTATCTTAAGAGGGAATCCAAGGTTCATGGGAAGGAAATTATTGAACAATGGTATGAAATTTTCCAAAGAATAATAAATATTAATCTTTCCTAGGATGTAAATAATAAGGATTCAGAGAATGTATCACCGCATTTTGTTATGATACACTATATTTATGTATTTTGAAGTTATATAACATTTGGGTTGAGTTTTGGGATTTTCATGATTTCTTTAGAATGTTTGGATGTGGTTTTCTAGTTTTAATGGATTGGGCCTTGTTATATATAACCTTGTAATTTCTCTTGGAAAACATGAAACAGATTTTAAGATTCACTGGGTTGGAACATAGTCTTCATAAACCATGAAGATTCCCATAAAAACTATGTGATAGGCGATATAAGAGAAAATCATGGTTGTCAAATTGTTTTTTAGACTATTTGAAAGCTATGTTAGGGGGTGTATTGAAGATAGTATAATGCACATTATTAGTGAATTATTTAAAAAAGCTTCCGACTTAACCATGATGCACATATTTATTTTTAGGAAAATTAGAGTTTAACTCAGTTTGTTCCCTAAAACCATCATTTTTATTCTACTCTATCGAGATATAAAAATCATATCCATTTCATTTTATTCTTGGATATTCCTTTTCATTAGAAGCCCACTTTTCATTAATAAAGGTGTAGTGGATCTCCAAAGCTGACGATAAGTCCTTTTTGTTGCTCATTATCTCTAGATCATCTCATATTATATCTCATAGATCTAAATATCACATATTTTATTGATATATATATGTTATATAATGTGGGTTTTTATGAGAACCTAATTGTATATATTTAAGGCATGGAGAATCAAGGCCAGATATATAGGTTTGTGTGTGTTTATCTTCATTTTGATTTACCATTATGCGGTAAGTCGATTCTCTCCTGAATTAATCATTCTAAAACATTAGTATTGATGTTTAAATAACTCTATATTTCTTTCTATGATACCATATATGGTTTTAGTACCTAAATTTTTGGTTTTCAAGTGATACACATAAACTGTTTGAAAAATTTCTTACCAGAAAATTTCCTTCAAAAGAATTAGTTATTTTGCGAAATTGGTAAATATCATTATAATGAGTCTATAAAAATTCATTATGATTCCTTATTGTTTTGAAAAAGGAGTAAATCCCAAATTTAATCAAGGGATATTCTAATTGGTTATGACATGGTGATGGTACATGTCACTGATCACGAGAATTAGGACTGTCATTGGTTATTCATGGGTGTGTGAGTTATGGAATTATGGGACTAAGTTGTTATGATTTTGGAAACAACATAATTTATGTATTTTTTTTGAAATTTATAACTACATATATTTATATTTTTTTATTAAAAAATCATCTAAATTATTCTCAATACTAGTTGAATGTGTTAGAAAGCCTTTAGGGATTAGCTATTGAGTTTTGTTCTCACCCACTACTTGGGAACATTGGAACATTTATATACATTTTTCACTAAGATGCATGAAAATGCAAGGTTTTTTACTTCTCCAGTGATTGATCAAGATCCAGTGGGCTTGAAACTTGGATTTTAAGTTTGGAGCATCATTAAGGAGATTCTAGGGTTGAAACCACAATGTAGTTTTTCATTTTTTTCCTTTATTATGATTGTTTTCTTCCATTTTAGTTTATATTCTTCTCGGATATTGATTTTTGGAATTAGTTTTTTCATATTAAATTACATACATCATATTATGTTCATTATATTTGTTTCATCTAATGTAGGTTACTCACATCACAAGAAAAATATCCTTCCAATGATCTTATAGTTCATTCGATTTTGTTTCCAACAATTGGTGTCCTATGGACATCACCTAAGGTCTTTATCACCCCTACCTCTTCCCAATTAATTGGGTGAGGGGGGGGGTTTTATAAAGGTACATTTTGTAATTTACTAAAATCATGAAATTAACCATTGTTTTAATTTTTACCTTATGAACGAATTTACCTAACATCATGAAAAATTTTATCATCTAAGAATCCTTTACAACATTTCTAGTTTATTTCCAATGAAATAATTATTCTAAATATTCAATGATTTTGTGTTTTTTTAATGTTATGAAAATAAGAGGGATGACTTCACTTGATTCTTAAAGTGTATTTTAAATTATTTCATACAACAAAATATCATTTATATCAACATCATTTAAGGATTTTTATGTTTCAATATAGATATAATCTTATGATTCTATCCATTTTAAGGACTGAATTGAGATGATAACGATATTTGGAAAAATATATAACACTTATTTATTTCCAACAGTTTAGTTATTCAATAATGAGATAGTGAATAATTTTATTATACCATCCACATCTATTATCTGTATGGATTATGATTATATAATGGTGAGATATTTACAAAACATATTTAATTTCCATTGGTTATGATATGATTAATATTTTAGGTTCATAGGGAACACATATATATTGTTTTCATTATATTATTGGTGGGCCAAAAAATATATAGCTCTCTAATTCATTGGATAAGATAGATATCTCATGGTTTAATATGAACTAAAATGGGGAGTAAACAAATCTATGTATGGTACATTTTCCAGTATGATATTATTTTCAGGGAACTATGATTTAGAAAATTACGGAATGAGTAATGTACCTAACCAACAATGATAGTATTTTTAGTAAGTTTGATTAATAAAATTATTTTATATGCTTATGGTTATGCCAAAAAACTCCAAGGACATGTTCTAATTCATATGATATGATATCATGACCCATTATTAGTTTATGATAATTCCCCAATCTTATTACTAGTGTATATTTAAAATATAATTTTTTATTCCATGAAATATTTTTTTTGATATTTTAAATATTTTTTTATGAAATTTTAATGTTATGACCATGATCAAGTACCCTTATAATTATCTTATTCTTGCATATGATAATAAATTGATATTTCCAATTTTTACTCTTACTAAGCATATTATATTAACTATTATATTGTTTCCTTTCCCTAGTTTATGAAGAAAGACATTAATTGGGGTATGTACAAGAATTTAACTATGTGAGAAAAACATTGTCTAATATTTTGAAGATCATTCATGAAATAAGATGATTATGTATCTAGTCTCTATAAACACTAATCCGGTATGGTAATGGGGAATATATTATTATGTATTTTATTGAATATTCATCTAAAATCATGTGATATTAATGTATTTTACTATTATTTTCCTTCAATATATTCTTCAAAAAAAAGGTATTGAATATCGCATGAGTCCCAATGAAATGAAATTCAAATGGTAAATCTTGTACCCTGAGTCTAACTCACTGCATATGTTCTTTAAATCATATAAAATAAACTTTTATTGATTATTTACTTTATTAAGAACGTTTCCTAGGATTATAACCTTATCTTAATATTTATTATTTCATTTATTACCATCTATTATATAGTTACTAAATAGATTATTTTCATGGTGGGTGTTTTGAAGATATTCCATTCATTATTCCAAAACAACATTGGTAAGTTGACCATGGTCAAATGGTTTATACTTAAATAATCTATATAATATTAATAAATAATTAATTATTATTTTTATATACAAAATTTAATTTTATAATGATCGATTAAAGGATAAAAAGGATAAAAAATCACATCACTTCTTGGAGGTGGTAGTCCACACGTATGCCCGTTCGACATTATCATTTTATAATGGATGGAAGGGTAAGAAGAAAACTAATATATTATATTTCTAGAATCATAATTATTTCATAAATATCATATAAATTAAGTAAATAATACTAACTACTTACTTTTTGATGCATTTTTGAAAAATGAAACACATCACTTTGTGGTAGTGGTCACCCACCCATACGCACAAGCAAAGTGTTCATCTTCTATTAGGTAGAAAAGGTTATTTGAAAAGGGATTTACTATATGCATAAAATAATTTTTTTATAGTGTTTTTAATTTTGTAATTATATCATCATGGTTATTATATGGTAAAATGAGGTAGAAAAATAATAAACTAATTTAAAATTAATTAGTTTAGACATATATCAAAAATTTTGATATCCTTCTTTTAATTAATCATAATTCATTTCAAAGAGGGGTTTATGGTCCCTATAAGATATTGTTGGTGTTGAAATGTAAGTTTATAGAGTAATTTGGTCATATTATTTTAGTGAAAAACAATCCTATGTTGGGTTATAAAAATTTTAAAAGTGTGTCCCTTTAATAGGAAAAAATCAATGTCATGTTAACAATTTCTCGATGATTAAGAGTCATGAAAGTAATTATAAAAATGAAACTTTGTGCACACATGGATCATTATGTATATGATAGAATATTTCCCATACATGTGAGTTAATATATATAGTTTTCTCATTTTATAAATAACTAAAAAATATATTTAAACATTAATTATCATTTAATGTCATTTGTTGGACTATTCAAAAAAATTTGATTTTAAACGTAACAATAAAAATATAAAAGTAAAATATAAATACTTTAACTATAAATAAAACTTTATAATTATCCAAAAAATTCATAGAACACTGTAATTGATTCAAAACATATTAATTTTAATGTTTTTAAAATCATTTATTTTTTTTCAATTGATTTCAAAATCATTGTATTAGAGTTTTGTAAATGTTTAAGGTAATTATAACATCAATTAAAATTTAAATTATTTAATATCATTATTTTTATTTTATTTTTAATCTAATTTATCATATATATTCATTATTATATCATTTTAATCTAGTTCCATATAATTAAAACATAATAATTGATAGAGAGAGAGAGAGTCATTTTTGTGGTTTTTATTTATATAATACAATATAATGGTTGTAATCGAAGGAAAATGGAAATAAAATGATGTACATTGAAATATATAATGATTATGTTCTAAATTTTCAAATTAAATAAAATAGAGTAATATTATTTATTTATTTTGTTCTCTTATAACATTTTTTTAACCATGTTTAACTAATTTTACTGTCTACCATGGTGATCAACATTTATCATGGTTACTATTAATTATAACTAAAATTGAAATGGAATTTGTTGAATAATTTAAATATTCTAATTCCAAATGCTGAATCCATTTTATATGTTATAATTTCTATATCTATTATAAATTAATTTTAATATATTTTTTCAAAAGGTAATGTAAAATCATTTTTTAAAAAATGTATGTTTTAATCATTTAAATGATTTTATACAAGAATGAAGCATAATATTGATTTCCAACGAATTCATTAGATTATGTTTATAAAATTAATCATAAGTAAAATTTTAATTAATCTTATATGTAATAATAATTATTCCAATAATATATACTTTTAAACCTACATTTATTAAAAATAAATAAATGTCCTTTTTTGAGAAATTAGTATTTTTACTATTCACCCAAAAAATCATTCTTTTTAGAAAAATAAAAACAATTTATATTCATATTATTTTTAAATGATAATTTAAAATTGAAATCCATTTTTTACGTAAAATTTCTAAAAGTGGAAAAAATTAATAATAATATTTTCACACAAAATGTAATATCAACCACTTTTGAAGAAAATATATTTTTTGAGTATGAACTAAATTTATAATCATTAATTATTTGGTGACCAAAATTAAAATAATGTAAATTTATTTCATTAAAAATATTATCTATTAGTTTCATTAAAATAGTTCATATATAGTGATTAATTTAGTTTTTTTACCCAAAAAAATTGCGCATATAAATCAGTTTTTGAAAAATATATATTCTTTAATATTATATATTATTATTTAAAATTGAGTTATTTTTACAATGATTTAATTTGAATAATTTTATTAATGAAATCATTTCAACATATTTTTTTGTTATATTGATACTTTGGTTCATAACCTTCAATTCAAAGATAAGGTTATAAAAGTCAAATTTTAATAATAGCATCGTAATATTATATCATTTTTCATTTTAAGCATAGTACTATGTGTGGTACTCATAATCAGAAATAGTATTATTTTTAAAAAAAATACAAAATGATTGATTCTACAAATTTATAAAAATTTAATCCATATAATTTTAATTTCATTATATCAAAATGAATTTATCATAACATGTTAATAAAATAGGATATTGATTTTATCAAGAACATTAATATCTAGGTCAAGACCATGAAACATACTATTTTGTAAATGCATGTACCTCTATACAATTTTTCCTTAAAGATATAATTCTAAATTAATACCTTGTTACATTCACCATATGAATTGATATATTTTAGAAATTATTTTACCCTTAATATAGTGAAATTATACATATTTTATATCATTTTACTTAATTAGTGTATTGTCATCCTTTTATTGGGATTCAGTCAATTTTCATTTCAATCCCATATCTCAATCCAAGTAAAGAATATTCAGAATTTATTTTATGTTCCTGAAGTATTAATATCAACTTATAATGAATCATAATATCGAAAAAACTATTAAAAGTCCTCTTTCTTAATTATATCAATTAATATAAACAAAAAATATTTATAAAATGTTATGATAATATCATATATTAATAATCCATCATATAAAGAAATACTAAATTAATCTCAAAAGATTCACCAATAACACCCAAAGTTCAATTTAAGTTATTCTTTAAATAACTAACCATAAAAACAAGCAAAAATGAAAAGAAAATATTGAAACCCAGAGATTATATTGATTTGATAGTATATTCTTCCAAAACAACCTAACATTTATATCCAAAAAACATCAATCTCTCATAAATTAAAATAATATATATATATATATATATATATATATTCCCCAGTCATATAATTTATAAATTATGAAAATATTTTCCATAAATAATCAAAATCATTATAAATCATCAATAATATCTTATATAATTTCAAAATATAATTCACCATTTATTTTAAAAATAAAATAAAATTTTAAGAAATAATATTTTTCATTAATTTTATAGCATTCCAAATATAGTAAACGTCTTAAAAATAATATTGACCTATTTTTCACCCAAAAAAATCATATCCAAGATTATCTATATGTTTTAAAAATGTAATAAACATTTATCCAAAATAAAAATAATTACCTTAACAATGAATAATGTAACAACCCTAATGGTTATCAATGCTTTTTAAATTATTTCCAAAACATAAAAAATCATTCTTCCTCAAATAAATTTCTTCACTAAAACACATATAAAACACAAAGGAAATATTTCTATAAATATAACCCAAAAATATCTGTATTCATTTTAAGTCCCCATTACATAAAATATAAAAAGGGGTATATGTTCCTTTAATCATGTTAACAACCATGGACCTATTATCCCATTTTGGTACCTAAATCTCCTAAAATATTATCTCTTAGACCATTATAACCTATAAAGTTATATAAAAATTTTATTTGATAACAATTATTATGAAATATTACTTAGGAGAGGCATAATTATATGATGAATAAAAAAATTTTAAGTTTCTTAAATATCAAGGATATTTTCATTTTTGAGTTTTAGTGAATTTGGGATAACTCTTACATATTAATACCTTTCAATAAAATGTGGAAATTCCCACTCAATTCCCAGTTTTTCATATAAAATAATATTATTAAATTTAAATTATTATTTAATTCAAAACATGTTCTATTCTTTTAAGATGAATCCTCCAAGAAAATTAATAATCCTTTCTGTAGTTCCTACTCATCATTAGGACCTGTGAGGAAAATTTAAAATCATGTTATGAAGATATAATGTTTAGTATGGGATATAAAAAAGGAAAAAACATTCTTCATTTGAAAATTATGAAAAACCATCAAAATGTTTTCATTTTCTCATAATATGCTTCGATCACAAAATAATCACTATCATAATCCTTAAATAAACATCTCTCCAATGTTTTTTCCATAAATAGTTTCATAAACATGAATAATGGAAAATTAATAATTCATAAGGGGTTCTCTAAATACATGAAAATATTCAATTGAATAAAAAATAATTCATCTTTAAACATTTTTAAATCATAAAATGATTTTCTATAATATGAAATCAAAATATTTCCATAGAAACCTCTCCAAAACATGACCAGAAAATATATCCATGTATAATAATACAAATAATAACATAGAAAATAATAATTATTTAGTAATGTTGAAATGTATAATTTTAGATATCATGATCTTGTTGTTAAGGAATCATGATAAGAAATTATGAACTTTACATTCTGGGCCTCATTCCAAAATATTGTATAGTTAATTAAGTCCTTATTCTAAGAAATTGTATATATCATCAATTAATTGTTCCAAGAAATTGTCATTGTATGGTCTGATATACACGGAGAAATACTGGTTATATTATATCTCATAATACCTGTTTTGTAGCAAGTGATTATCTATAATTTTTCACCATGCTTCATTTATATGTTTCTGTTACATTCTTCATATATTGAATCGACAATATAACTCATAATCAATTTGTATTGACAATAAAAATTAATATTTGGAAAACTAGTATATGAAATTTTAATATTTTACCCAGTCAATAAAATTGATCAGAAAGATCATAATTCATTTTGAAAAATAAGGTGCATGGTATCAATTATAAAATTTCCTCAATAAGGATTAAAATACATTAAATTTTATTTACATAGTTGAAAAAAAATTACAAAATTATTATAATTATACATTGAAAAAAATCCAAAACATCATTTTATTTGGGTATATTTTCCAAATTTTCATCATAATTGGAAAAATAAATTATCTTAAAAACCATAGAATAATTGTGATTAAGGTTTATAAAAAAATGTTCATGATGATGGTAAATTTTAATTTTGTTATATACATTAGGAAAAAACTTATTTCACTTTGGTAAAAAAGTAAAAAAATTCCCTATTGAGAAACGTTGACAAGATTACATTTTAAAACATGGTAAACAAACATAAAATTAATATAAAATGTCCTTTAAAAATATTTTATGTATAAATTTTATCATTATTTATACATTTAAAAGAATATGTACATGGAGGGAAACGTGTTTATAATATTCTAAAAATGTTTTAATCAAAGATCCATTACCACTATAGTATCTTTTGAAACAAAATATCATTAATGTAGAGAAATAGAAAAATTATTTTTTAACCACTTCAATTTTGGTAAATACATTATAAAATACATCAATGTGGTAATATATTCAACACACATAAGGAATGGTGTGTTCAATATGTTATGAGTATCAGTGAAAAAAATGTGGAGTTCAGAGATCCCTTACCTCAAGTATGACTCAGAATTTACTTTATGTAAATATTTTATATTATCATTATACTATTTATTGACATTATTAATCTTTTTTAAGTTTATTAATATATCATAATAACATTTTTTTCAATTATTACCATGTCATATATAATGAATAAATTAATTATGTTCATGTCATGCAATTTGAGGACGTTCTGTTTATAATCCCTAAACAACTTCAGTAGTATGAACTTTCTCAAAAGGGTTTTAGTTCCACAATATCCTAAATATTAATCATGAAAATATTATATATTTTATATAATAAATATTATTTAATTTCTATTCATGAAATTTGGATATGAAAAAGGAATCACATTGCTTCGTGGAGGTGGTAGTACATACATACACTTGAGTAGCGTTATCAATTTCCAACAAATGGATGGGTTAAAAGATAAGTAATGTATTACCTTTATAATATTTTAATTATTTCATTAATGTTGTATCTATTCATGAAATATTTTATAATATCTATCCTTCTAATTCTGTGACGAAAAACGAACCCCATTAGTTTGTAGAGGTGGTAGTCCACGCGTATGAATAAGCGAAGTGTGCATATTATATTAAATGAGAATTGTGATTATAAAAAGTTTTTAATCTAAAGATAATAAAATTTTATTATATTTTAGGTACCTATGTTATTATATAATCATGTTTATTATTAGTTTAAAAGAGGTACAATAAAAAATAAACTTAAATAAATTTATGATGTATACCTCCTCTTTTGATATCCTCCCTTGGATTAAGCTTAAGGATTTCTAAGGTGATATTTATGGACACTCCATGGGATTAGAGATGTGGTAATGGATGTTTAGTGGATAAATTTTAGAAGTTTTATGTTAATCCATCATATATATATATAGATATATATAACTATAAAATTATAATATAAATACAGTCACCATCACTAATCCTTATAATTATCTAATAAATTCATAGAGAACAATTATTTATCAAAAAAATATTACATTTGATGTTTTTAAATTCATTTACTTGATATTTATACTATATGAAAAAGTGTTGCATCAGCATTTTGAATCTATATAATTTGATTATAACATCACTAAAAATTTAAAAATAAATATTATCATTAAAATTTTCACAAACCGTCCCCCAAGTCTTGTGTTGTGACTACCCCAATCCTGCCTTTCGAAGGCCAGGGGCTGGCGACTAGCACTGAAGGTGTCAACTAGGAAGTGGGAGGCATTTTCCTGAGTACCTACACACACACTCACACCCAACCAAATCCCACAAACTAAAAAAGAAAAAATTATCACTAAAATAAATTAGTACATGTACAACTAATACAAGTAAGAAAGAATTAAAACCCAACAAAAGAACAGAAAATAGATTAGAATAGTAAAGAAACCTTGATGGTTGTGTGTGGAGAACCCATCTTCATTGTGAGTGTAGTGTTTCTACTGGATGCTGAAGTTGAATATCTGTCCCACCCAATCCTACTAGGCCCCGAATATTCCTTGGAAACCAATGCCACCATTAAAGCATCTATCAGTCTCATCTCCATGAGCAACTTTGGGTCCCGGTCCATCAATGTTTCTATTCAAAAGTTGATTTCCTGCACAAGACATGACATTAGTGGGCAGAGCCCAATTAGGGGTGAGTAACAAGATACTTATTAGGGACCCAAAAAAAAGTAAATACCTCAAAACAATCCCCAATGTAAATCTCAAAGCACAAGATATCTCACTCCAGGTATGCATTAGGGTAGTGATAGTAGAAACCTCAGTCACATCATAAAACACATTGAATACTAAATAACGCCTCCTCTATTGAGTATAGTGGGGTTTCTAGGTCACATATAAGCCACTTTCCAATAACCTTGGACTACTATGTTACTCATCCCGGTTGTTTATCTTGGGTATGCTGGGTCACACAAAGATGCTTCCCATCGTGGGTCTTCCGGGACATAGATAGTCGCTTCACACCTTGGCCTTACTAAGGTACCCCTCCTATAAATTACTGGGGGTGTGACAGGTCACACAGAGCTTCTCCCCACCATAGGTCTACCGAGTCACATATACCCTCTTCCCATTGGGCCCTCGTTGAGTCACACAAATTCAATAGTCAGCTGTCTTCAGATCTCTGCCTGCCGCATGGTTCTGTAGTTTGCACACTTGGGAGAACCAAACCTCAAGAATTTTTTTCATATCTAAACATCAATTAAATTCACTCTAGATCATTCCAAAATATCCCCATCGTAGAGAGGATCCCAATGCTGTAAACAGCTCATTAACCAGACACTCTATTTGCAAGATATGGGAATTTTAGTAAACATGGGCCAGTTGTGTCAGGGCCTGTTCTGACCCAGTCGGACCGACCCGACCAACCCCACCCAGGGGTCCCACATACCGAAATTTAATTCAACAAACTTGACCAGACCCAATTTGGGTATGGTTCATTCTAGTCCAGCTAGGCTAGTGGGCCAAGCCCAATGGGCCTCGATGGATCCGACCTAGTTTGGTCGAGGGTCCAGCTTTCCGGGTCGCCCAGGGACCCAGTCTAGTCCAGCCTGGCCTGAAGGGAATGGGTCTATCCCACCAGCATGGGACTCGCCCCTGGCTTGGGGGGTGGCTGACCATCCTGATTCCCAGCCGCATGGGGGGCCGGTGGGGCACTGTTCAGCATAGAGGTGATCGGCTACAGCGTTCATCCATTGCTTCCCCCACAAATGCGTGTGGCCCTCCTACCAAGGTCGGGGGACCCCGTCTCAGTAGCCTCTCATACCACCCAAACATGGTCCATCCCTCCACACCACACCCTGAGGGCACCACGTCTCCCCGCTACCGCATCAGCTAGCCGTCGACAACTTCTTACCACTACGGTGCACCAACAAGGGGGCCGCCACCTCTGCCAGCGGCCGCCGCAGTGGGCCCCTATAGCCTGCCTCGGTGTACTGACAGATTGTTTTACAGAATCCCAGATGCGCTCCAGTGGTCCGTTCATAACACCACCTTAGGCTGTGCTCCTTAGTAAACGTCATCTTCACTTTAAGGTTCCTAGAATCATATTCTCATGAATTTTAGGTTGCGGCCTCAAAGAACGCACATGACAGTGGTTCTCGTGCCCTGTTTGTGTTGGACCACACCCTACATGTTAGAGGATTAATTTAGGGAACATTATGGTGGGGGGTTAGTTCATTAAATAAAAAGTGATGTTCGAATTCTAAATAATGACAGACCAAATTAAGTTACACTCCTATAAGAAATCACGATTTGTGGATCAACCTGTTAGTTGGTTGATATACTTTTGACTTTTTCAGTAAAAGGAATAGGGAAGAACTTTAAAATAAAATAAACCCTAGATATTTGACATTCATTTCCACAATGTTACGTCCTTGAAGTTTCATGTTTTCGATGTCATTCGTTGCTTCCAATTATGTTCTTTAAGGTGGGTCGAAGATATTTGACATCTGTCGGTTTTTTTCGTTCTTCTTTGTAGAGGAAGTTCGTCGGAGGTTTGTCAAGTAATTTTCGTATTTTAATTCATTATTCCACCAATGCGTTAACCAAAATAAAATGAAAACTTGTCACAAAGTTTCTAATATGCTGAAATATATCATCGTTACTTGTCATTAATTTGTCGTTATTCTGCGAGTTAACGAGCCATTAATGAGACTCATCATTGCACATCATCACTGTACCACAACGTCGCAATCCATAACATCACTATCCACCACTCAATGTATGATATAATAAAAAAATAACTTTCTAATGTAATTTTATTATATTTCTAAATGAACGAAATTTATCTTTTCCATTCATCCATTTTCGGTCGAAGTTATGTCCTTTATAAGTGAATCACAGCTTCTTGAATTCAACATTGTTCTTAGATTTCTGATTCGAGTATGAGTTTAAATGTTAGAAAAACCCGCTCGCACATTAACATAAGTATACATAAAAGAAAATTTCAAAATTCAGCTTTTGGATCACCGTGCCACAGAATCACGTGTTGTCAAAGAATGTGGTATTAGTGTAATTCCATTTAATTTAAGAAAAATATTTACACAGAGTATCTGAGACATCACATTCTCCCCACCTTATAGATTTACATCCCTGAAAGCCAAAAACAACTAATCAAACATATTGGGGTACTGAGATCAATTTTGAGCCTCCCTCTACCATGTGACTTCCTGGAGATTCTTGTGATGCCTTTGAACTCACAAAAGAGGAATCAACCACCCACATAGGACCCAATATTCTTGATCCTCTATCTCGATCATGAAATTTTCAATATTTTCCCCATTGTTAGTGTCCAGCTCTCCCTAGTTGATGACGCAAAATGGATCAATCACATAACTCCTCAGTTGTGATATGTTGAAAACATCATGCCCCTGGTGTATATGTGGGGAAAGATATAAGCAGTACGCCACCTCACTAACTCCGCTCTAGATCTGAAATGTCCAATGAACATCATAGATATCTGGCCGCCATGACCAAATCTCTATAATCCTCAACGGGGTGGGACCAAAATGAATACATGATCACCCTCCTCAAACAAAAAGGGTCTTCATCTTCTTTCAGTATATGACTTATGCCTGCTCTGTGCAGTCCTCATCCACTCCTGGATGATATATTTATTCTCAATTGTAGATCATACCAATCCCTTCCCATGAGTGCTAACACCCCTGGGTCTTTCTAGTATAGGGGTGATCTGCATGTCCACTAATACAAGTCTTCAAACTGTCTCATGCCAATGGTTTAGTGATAATTGTTGTTGTATGAAAATTATCCCAGTGGCAGGTGGTCCTCCCAACTGCTACAAAAATCAAGGATTCAAGCACGTAGCATGTCTTCCATGTTCAGTATGGTCCGTTCCATCTGACCATCCATCCGGGGATGAAAAGTTGTGCTCAAGCACAACTGTGTCCCGAAAACCTCCTGTAATCCCCTCTATAGCCGGGATGAAAAGTGAGCATCATGATCTGAGGTGATCAATAAGGCAACCCCATGAATCCACACTATCTATTAGATTTATGGGCATCACAAGCCCTCTACTAGTCCATACTCAAGGATGGGTAGAAAGTGAGCTGACTTGGTGAGACAGTCTACAATCACCTCGATAGAGTCATGGCCCCGAGATGTATGTGGTAACCCTGTCACAAATTACATCGATACACCATACCATTTCCATTTTAGTACCTCAAGTGGCTTGTCCAAACCTATTGGAACCTGATGCTCGACCTTCACTTTCTTACAAGTGACGCATCATGAAATGAACTCGGCCATCACTTTCTTCATCTTTTTCCACCAGTATTTATGTTGGAGATCCTGATACATCTTTGTCACTCCTAGATGTACCTCCAAATGGGATGTAAGAACTACCTCAACACTTCCACCCCCAATGTCACTAGCACTATGGTGCACCCTCTAAAAAAGATGACGTGGTCCCCACCTATTGAAAATCCATCAGGACATCATCTTGAGTATAACTAAGAATGTCGGGTCACTTAGTAAACATCCACCAGTTTTCCTCCCTAACTCACTATAAGAGTGGGGGAGCAACAGTCATTGACTGAAGGTCAAAACCACCCCCGACATCCATGAAGGATATCTGCATTGCGGCTAACTGATCGTTTGCCTCACTCAGCAGATGAAAACCGGTCCTACTGATGAGTGTGTCTTCCATCACGTTCCCTTACCAAGAGTATAGACTACCTCAATGTCATAGTACATGAGGAAATCTAGCCATCGTCGATGTCATGAGTTCAGGTCCTTCTGGGAGAAGATATTACTGAGACTCTTGTGGTCGGAGTAAACCGTAAACTATTCACCCATCAAGAGGTGTCACCATATCTTAAAGAAAAATACCAATACTACAAACTCTAGTTCGTGGTTCACGTAGTTCTTCTCATGTTTTATAAACTTTTGGGAGTCGTAGGTGATCACTAATCTCCCCTAAATCAGCACAGAACCCAGTATGGTCCCTGATATGTCGCGGTAAACTACATACGCAACACCCTCCTCTAGTAGTATTAGGAAGGGGGAAACTATCTGTCTTGGCCTTAATTCCTGGAAACTCTTCAAACATTTTTCTGTCCATATGAAGGGAATTCCTTCTATATAAAAAACCTATATGGGTGATTATACACTATAAATGTGAGGTAGGAACCTCAGATAGTAACCAACCAAACCCAAGAAGCTCTCCACCTCAGTCACTCTCTGGGGTGGCCCCCATGAAAGAACTGTCTTGATCTTCACCAGATCTACTATAACTCCAACTTCTAAGAGGACGTGTTAAAGAATTTGGGACTCTTGTATCCAAAACTTACACTTCAAGAGATTACTATAAAGCTACTACTCTAGGAGTGTATCCAGTACTATCCAAAATTTTGTAGTGTGCTCCTCCTATGATGCTAAGTACACCCATATGTAATCAATGAATACCACAAAAAAACAATCAAGTTAAGGCTAGAAGATCCATTTATGAGTCACATGATCACTGATCGGATGTTGGCTGTGAAGAAAGGCATCAACATGAACTCACAGTGGATATATCATTACCTGAAGTTTGTCTTTGGTACATCCTAATCTCGTAGCCAAAGCTGGTGATAGTCCGATATGAGTTATATCATAAATAACCACTTCTCCCTCTTCATCTGGTCGAAGAGATCATAGATCCTCTATAATGGATACTTGTTCTTCATGATCACCTGGTTCTGGCACCGGAAGTCCACACCCAACCACAAACTCTCAACTAACTTATTGGAAAAAAATCACAGGGGATGGCCATGGTGAGACACTAGGCCTTATGGACCACTTCTCCTATAAGTCTTCCAGCTATACCCTCAGCTCGAGATGCTCTGTGGGAGCCATCTGATATTCCGGTGTGGATATCGGTGTCGTCCAAGGGTATAGGTCGATGCATAAGTGTACCACCTTACAAGGAGGAAGTATCAGGACATCCTCGGAAAAAACATCCCCGTACTCATCAAACAATACAAGAAAACATGGAATTCTCTCATCCACTTTCCTGATGGTGAAGCAAGAATATTTGTGAGTGATCTGCTTCCCCCTCCTTCAAGAATGTTCATCATGCACTACAAGGGGTTCCTTCTAACTGGTGAAGGAAAACCTGGACCCATCTCCACAGACACACCACACGGTATGCCTAAAACAATCGATCTAAGCATAGAATGTGGATAACAAATCCATACCCAGGATAAGGTCTTAAGGCCTCAACGTCTCAACATTGATAACCCAGTAGAAGCTCTCACCTCCTATAGTTATATCACACTACTGAAAATAGTGTGTAATCATAGAATCCCCTATCATAAGAGTCTATATCCATAATGATCGAGCCTACGACTCCACCTTAATCTCCGAGCTTCGAAAGATAGTTGTGTAAAAGAAGAACAGACTAGAACATGTCTCTATAAAACAACATCTAGGTTAGAGAAGATATATATTATACTTCAGACCATCTCTCGAGCACCATGGTCAAAAGCCTCCACTCCCTAAAGTAGTGCTTTCCCATTGTCCACCTACTCCTTGAGGTCGGGGTGGACCAGCTAGGGGTGGTGGCAGTAACACCTCAAACCATCTCCCACCACCTGCTGATCAGGCTGCTCCATTACCAAATCTTCCGCCTTGCAGACCTCCTTGCTCAAACTGTTGCCTCTACCTTGGCGGCCCCTCGATCATGTGTTGGTAACCTGTATGGACGGTTAGGTAGTCACCATCCATGTGTCCCCGCCCGCCACATTTGTAGCACTATCTAGAACCCTAATGCATCCCACTAGAATGGGATCCCCGCACTGCCGACCCTAAGTCATGGCGTCATCCTCTGAAATACCATTCCCTCTTGGGCCCTCGCATCTACTATCTATATCCTTCCGAAGACTCCATAACTTGGGGTCTGCTGGTATCTCTAGTTGCGGGCGCCTACTCCTCCAAGAAGCTCTCTATGAGAAGGGATCGCTCCAGCACCCCATCCTGAGTAGGGATGCTATGAGATAATACGGATACCCTAATCACCCTCCATAGACCCTTCTAAAAGGCTTGAACCCTGATGAAAGGATCTTGATCAATATCTTCTAAGCATCGAGATATATTGGTGAACCTCGCTGAGTACTCAACCATCATCATGCTTATCTTCTATAGGTGATGTAGCTTTTAAAATCACACACAGCGCATGGTCATGGGGAAAAATCCTCCTAGAAAAGCCGCTCGAGGTCTACCAAGGTGAGGGTTGCCTCATCTTGCATTTGGGTAGTCATGCTCCACCATCTCCCTGCTAAGCCATGAAAATGGCTCAATACTAATATCTCCACCTATTCAAGTTATTTCCTCTCTAAGAGGATGATCCACATCACTACCTCCATCTAGTTCAAAGAGGCCTGAGGATCTGTCTCTCCCCTAAACCTGGGAGGTATCTATCTCTAAAACTTGTTTAGGGCACTGAGCCTGTGCACATCCTCTTCTAGAACTATTAGCAGTAGATGCTGACCATCAGGTGGTGGTAGTACTGGTGCACCACCCAGTGGGGACATCGCTAGAATTATTCCCTAAACGGACCCCTCGTCGCTAGGTGGGTTGTCCGCACAACCTCTTATTGGGATCCTAGTTGTTCATCAACATAGAGGCATCTTGAGATATATCAAGATGCACCACGGCCTGAAGATTATTCATGGTGAGCTGAGTTTTATTCAAAATAACATATGGATACAATTATGCAACTAGTGTTTTCATATATATATCGGAATAACTATAATTCATGGTCCTAGTGTATGGATACATCAACCTTCACATCAACATTGGACACCCCAAATTTGGATGTCAGACTCGAAAAACAGAACATTGTTTCCACAAAACAAAACATAGACTCCTAGTCATTGTTCTAGGACTGACCACCTTCTAATACCACTTTTTCGTGACCCGTCCCCTAAACTCATGCTGTGACTAACCCAATCCCACCTCTTGAAGGCTAGGGGCTAGAAACTAGTGCCGAATGTGTCAACCTGCAAGTGGGAGGCATTTTCTTGACTGCATGTATGCACACACACACCCAACCAAGTCCAACACACTAAAAATAAAGCAAATATAACAATAAAAAAGAAGATTACAAGTAAAACTAAAAAAAGTGGGTCAGAATACAAATCCAACAAAAGAACTGAAAAATTGAAAAGTGCCGAAAGGATACCCTAATGTCCATCTTCGGAGAACCCCACCTAATAATGAGAGTAGTGTACCTACTGGAAGTTGAAATAGAATGTCTTATCTAGTTGATCCTACTATACCATGCCTAGTCCTAGGACACCATGTCCACCATTGTATCTTCTGTTAATCTCATCTCCCTGAGAACATCTAGGTCCCAGTCCACCAAAGTCTTTATTGAAATGCAGATTACATGCATGAGACACAACATGATTTGGAGGAGCGAATTCATACGTGAGTAACACAATACTCAGAAGGGACCCCCAAAAAAGGAATGACCAAACAAAAATCCTCATATTAATGAATGATGCACAAGATAGCTCACACTATGTATGCATTTAGGGTAGTGATAGAAGAAACATCGGTCACATCATAAAACACCTCGACTGCTGGAGAACTCCCCCTATATCGAGTATTGTGGGTCTACCAAGTCAAATAGAAGCCTCTTCCAACTAAAAATTGACTGATGTGGTATTCATCCTTGATGAATACCATTGTTATGTTAGGTCACACCGAGTCGCTCCCCACCGTAGCACTGTCGGGTCACATAGAGCTGCATCCCACCATGGTTATACTAAGGTACTCCTCCTATCGTGTACCATAGATATTCTTGGTCACACAGAGCTGCTCTAAACCATGGTCCCCCTACATCAGACAAAGCCACTTTCCACCGAGACTTCATCAAGTCACATAGAGTCGATAGTCAGTAGTTTCAGATCTCAGCCAAATGTAGGGTTACATGGATAGAGGGATTCTCAAAACAGCTTCTCAAGACATTATTCGCATCTCAACATCCATGAAATTCACCCTTAATCATGAGAAAAGATCCACCTCATTGAGAGGTCCCAACACTAAAAACGGCTCATCAAACAGATTCTTTGTTTGCATGATATGAAGGTTTTAGTAAACAGGGTCGGGTTGTTTCTAGGTCCGGTCTGACCCAGTCAGACCAACCCTACCAACCATGCTCGGGGTCCCACATACCCCTATTTAATTCGACCGACTCAACCTAACATGATTCGAGTCTAGGTCAGTTTGGTCTTGCATGGAATGTGGGCCAAGCCCAACAGGGCTCACTGGACCCATCCTAGTTCGGATGAGTGTCATGCTCTCTAGGTTTCCTGGTGACTCGGTCGAGTTCCGCCCAGCTTGAAGAGCATGTGTCCATCCTTCTGGTCTGAGTCTAGCCCACTAGGTGTGGGTTTGGCCCACCAGCATGGGTATAGACCACTGGCTAGGGGCGTGACCCCCAAGCTCGAATCTCAACCCCATGGGCGACTAGTGGTGCACTGTCTAGCCAAGATGCACCCGGTAGCCGTGTCCGACCTCATCGGCCCCGCAGATGTGCGGGGGAATCCTTATGTGGCAGAGGGACCGCAGCTCACCCACCACCTGAACGGACCAGACATGGGACATCCCTCTACATGGCGTCATTTCTCCCTACTATCGCCATGGCTAGCGAGCCAAGACCTTTTTCCCCACAGTTTGCTGAGGTGCATGCCACCACCTTCGCCGACAGCCACCACTAGAGGCCACCACTACCGGTAGATTGTTGGGCTGACAATCAGACGTTCTCTGGTGGTCCATTATTTGTGTCGTCTATGCATGTGATCTCTGGGGAACTTCCTCTTCACCGCAATTGTCCCAGAATCATCTTGTGACCACATTGAGGGTGTTTCCACATTAAATTCACATGGAGAAGGTTATCTGACCTTGTTTGTATCGACCCTTGCCATCGGTGTAAGATGTTTAATGTATGGAAAATGTCTGGGGTGTTTTTTCAATCAAAACAAGTGATATTTTAATCTAGAAAAAAGAAATCTAAAATAAATTTACCCTCTAACTATAATGCATGATCCGTGGACCAACCTATTTGTGGGATGATTTTCATTCATCATTTTCAGATAAAAGAATGGGGGAGAACTTTAAAATCAAATAACCCCCACCTCTTTTACATTTGTTTCCACATCATTATGTCCATGATATTTCAATACATCGATATCGTTTGTTGCTTTCAACTCCATTCTTCGAGGTGTGTCGAATATGTTTGACATTCGTCGATGTTTTTCCTTCTTTATTACAAAGGATTTTGTCTGAGGTTCATTAGATAATCCTTACAGTTTAATTCCTTGTTCCACCAATGTGTCAACCAAAATTAATGGAAAACATGTCATAGTGTTTCTATTTCGGTACAACATCACATCGTTATGAATAATTGAAGTGTCATTACGCATTGAGATAACAAGCCATTAATGATCCTCATCAAGGAATCTCTTTACTGCACTACAGTATCATCATTCACCGCTCAACGGATGAAAAAATAAAATAAAACAACTTTTTAAGGCAATATTTTTATTTTCTAAAAAATTAAAAAAAATTGTCCTTTCTATTTCGCCCTTATCATCTGAAGTTATGTTCATTCTAGGAGAACCTTGACATTTTGAATTCAATCGTTTCCTTGTATTTTTTATCCATCCACTAGTTCAAAATTTAGAAAAAACCGCTCACACATTTACTTACGCATACGTAAAAAAGTTCAAAATTCTTTTCTAGGCTGACCGGGCCTCAGAATCACATGTCATAAAAAAGTGTGGTCTTAGAGTAATTCCATATAATTTTTAAAAAAATTACCCAAACTTTTTGAGACATTACAAATATAGTTTATTTTTAATCAAATTTACCATATATATTAATTATTATACCAATTTTATCTATATCTGTATCATGATAATATAATAAGTGATGGAATGTGATTTTTTAATTATTATTTACTAATGTGAGACCAAACATACATTTTAATATATTGATATTTTGGATGGAAAGACTATAATCAATAGTATACGAGATACAAAACGTCGATCTTAAAAGAACAACGAAATATTCTTATGTGACCATTACGAACTATCCACTAAATTGGTGAGAATGAATAATATTAATGGATTTATGAAATATATAATGGTAATACTCATTTTTAATTTATTAATTAATTCATTTTAATTAATTACTTTTTTTTTAAATTCATTAATCTGAAATAAATTTTCTTAAAAAATGAATTTTACTTCTCTTTTTGTAATAAAATATAAATAATTTATGGTTATTTTAGAATAATTATTTGATAAAATTAACATAAATATTGAAATATTAATATAAATATTTTTTTGTTGTGTTTTTTAATAATTTTCTGAAATGTTTGATGTTTCAATGAATAGTGAAAAATTATGATTTTCATTATACTTTTCATGTATTTTCATTTTAATATTTTTTTTGGAATTAGTTTTCAATTTTTAATATTTAAAATTGATTTATAAAATTTTAATTATTATTTTTGAAACGGATTTTGTACAAGAATTTAGTATAAAAACCTTTTATATATTAAAATTACATTTTTTCAAAAAACTATTTTTCATTGTGTTTTTCTGGTTTAATTTTAAATTAATTTATGCAAATTGTGTATTTTAAAATTTTAAAAATGAATTCCATATTTCTATTCATATGTTATAGATTTTTTAAATAGTTCCATTTTATTTTTTGTGAACATGAATAGTAATATTTGTAATTTTTTTCACCACCATACATGATAAATCTGGTAATTAAGGGTAAAAAGAAAATGAAAATGACATGAAAATGACCCTAAAACTAGAAAATTTTTAATATGAGAGTTAATTTATACCATAATCATATAGTGTTTTAAATTATAACCATTTTGAGGCATTCTTATAAGAATATGGAATTTATAATATTTTATTTAAAGAAAATTCAAAGATGTAAAACTGCAATTTTTAATAAATACAATACATTTAATATAGGTATATCTGGAAGACATATTATACTATAGATATTAATATAAATTTTAAAATATTTATCAAAATCATGGAAATTTAATTTTAATTTTTAGTGAACAAATAATAACCTTAAATTTTCCCAAAACATTGGTACAATAATTATATTATTCATGGAAATAAAAAATAAATGATATTAAACATATTAAAATAAATATAATTTTAGATAATTAATGTCATCCATGAATTTTATTTAAATTGAAATGTTACCTATATAGTGAAATATTTTTTTAATTATAAGTTTTATTGTTGTATTTTTAATGTCAAAGTAACGATTGGTCCTTAAAATTGACATTTTCAATATTTAATAGTAAATTATATATCATAAAATGATATAAAATTAATAAAAATATTAAATTTATACTAATTATTTGTACAATGTTTATAATTTCATAAATTATCAATTTATGGGAATTTTTAATTTTATTTCAACTATATGAACCATCATTGAGTAAAAATCCATGTTGTCACGATAGGAGTTAAAAAGATTAAATAGATGTTAAAAGCAAAAGATAAGGGTATAAATATAACCCAAACATTTTAAAAACAACTATTAAATGAATATGATTCAACAATTGTCACATTAGGATTTAATGTTATTAGTTTAATAGAATATTGTTCATGAAAATTACTTATATATTATTTAAATAAAAAATAGTTACAAAATGTCACTCTATTTATATTTAATATCTTTTGTGTCTACATAGGAAAATAATGAAGATATGGATGAAAAAAATGTCTATTTTGATTAAAATTTTATTAGTTTTATTATTTAAATTTATTTTTTATGTTTACAAATTAATATAATTACCCTAAATGCTTGTGAAATTGTACTATAATATATATTTAATTAACCCAAAAATAAAAAAAAATATGTAAAAAATATTAAATTTTGAACAATTTGAATTTTTTAATGTGTGAAATGATTTTTAAAGATATATTTGACAAATAATATATTTTTAATGAATTGTATTTTATTTTTAAAATTTTCAAGATGTATTTGAAGTCAAAGTTAATAAATAATATAAAATTCAAATTAATGAGAATTTATTAAAATAATAATTTACTAAATTATTGAAAAATCATAAAATAGATTTTAAACAAATAAAATTTCTTATCGAAAGGTCAAAAATTTCATAAATTTCCCATTTATGGATATTTGACACAATATAAGTAAAAATTACAATAATTTATTATTAAAAACATTATTACCATATTTAAAATTAAAATGGGTTTAGTAGGGGTTAATGAAGATGATAATAATATAATTAATACCAAAAAAACATCTAAAATATATTGCTTGATGATATTGTAACCTTATACCACTGTAGATTCAAATCCTTATAAATTTCATTGTATTTGGATTGAAAATAAATTTTTTATAATTTAATCATTTAAGAAATATAAAAACTTCCTCGGACCTCAGTTGTAAAAGGAACCTCATCCCTTACTTTATTTCATTACTTTTGAGCCTTATAGATATCCAATACCCTAAAATGTCACTTTTAAACTACCATAAAAAAATTTATGGGGTGTTATACTTGTAAAAAAATAAACCTAGAGCCCATTAGAGGATATCAAATGGAGAAGTTTTGAAGAATTGGTAATCGCTCTAACCGATCACTTTCTTTTTATTACCATCCATAACTTCTCTAAATATATTATATTTATTATAAAATAATAAATTCACTAACCTAAATCATCTTTAATTTTATTTTGATTATGAAAACACCAATATACACCCTCATTCTGATCAAATAAAGAGTGAATGTGTTACTCATGTGCAAGTACATCTAACAATCTCCATGTAGCGATACAAGTCATTTTTCATTACCATCATTTATAAATGTGTATTATGAAAGTTTTAGTGAACATATATGAAATATATGATATAATAATTATTCATTAAATATTAATTATTATTTATCTTTCTTTTTTTCCATAAATTGATAAATTAAAATGATGTTAAAGCATACGTATGACCTACATTCTCTATAAATAGAGTATTTATTTTTCTATATCAAATGAATGAATATATTTGTGTATATAATTATAATTTATGAGGTTTATAACATGATTAAAAATATATAAATTCTGATACTAAGATAAAAGTAATAAAAACCATAACAAAGGAACTGATACATTTTGGGAAAAAATAATTCGTTATCACGAAGAAAGTTAATTTAATAAACAATTATTAGTAAATGGATGATAAGATATTATAAATAAATAATACATCACGTTATATATCTTTTTTCATGGAGTAAATTTATAATTAATCCATATTTATTATAAATGTTTTTTGAACATGAGGAAATAAATAAAATATGTGATGTAAGAGAATTCTTAACTCACTTCCCATTAATTGGGCTAAACTATAATTTCATTTATTATGTCATACTGTGATTATGTGATAAATGAATTTTTATTGCCATATAACGTATATAAACTTTTTTTTGGGTATTTATTGATAATACACAATATCAATTAATTTTATTAATGATCGTTATAATTATATGATATTTGTAATAGTTTATTTCACAATCTCACCATTATATAGGATTGTTTCTTTTTAAGTATCTCTTTAAGAATATTTTCCTTCCACGTTAAAGTTTTCTATTTTTTTCAAAAATTTATTCAAAATTATAAAAAAAATTTTAAATTTATCTTTACCCATGTCATGCTTTTTAAAAAATGGTTTGAAAATAATAAATTTGTGATTTTATAAACCACACTCTCTGTGAGTTTTCCCACAAAAAAATGTGGAAGAAATGTTTCTTTAACTTATATCACAGGAGCATATTTTTCCCCTTTAAATAATATGTAGTGTGTAGAGGATTAATTTATAAGTTTAAAAGAATATTTTAAAATAAACGGATTTCCATTATACTTATGTGGCTTTTTAAGAAAACTAGTTATTTCAAAACACAACGGATATTTCCTTCAATAATTATTTCAAGATATCATTACAGAAGGTCCTTTAAGGTAAAACTATGGGATTTTACATTTTTTAATAGGTATATGATCCGATTATATCATCCCTATTTTTTATATTTATGGATTATATTCATTATAGAATTATTTTTATGGATTTCATTTCATTTCAAAGAGTTATGATGAAATGTTTTTCTCAAGAGTTCTATAAGGAAATATGTTCTTATGATATTGTGGAAAAAATATGTATTAACATTATTTTGTGACTAGTGGGACCAATATCTACAACCAATTAATTGGGTAATTATGAATATATCATGAGGTTAATATGTTAGTAGTGAACCTGATTTCATATTAACAATTTTATAAATGGACATGGTTTTCCTGTCCATTAGTGTATTTGTGGACCTAGTTTTCATGTCCATAATTTTATTGATGTTGTATATTTTCATGACACTAGGATTATTCATAGACCTAGTTTCATGTCCATTTGTTTATGTGAGGTCCTGATTTCATGTCCATCACTTAATTAGTGATATTTTTTCTCTTTATACATGTTCAAAACGTTACAATATTATGTGCAGGCCATAAATTCTTGTCTTATGTCAATGTTATGATATGATAGATTATGTTTATTTATATTTTATGATTCAGGTATTATGAGACTCAATTAATTATTATCAGACATTAGGTTCTAATTTTTTATATGCAGGGTATATTATTTAGTTTTAATGATTATGTTCATATATCCTTAGGCACATTTTATACTTAATTAATGTTTGAAATATCATATGTTTATCCTTACTAAACATCAAACCTCACCATATCTGATTCATCCAATTCTTTAGGTTATTAAGAAGGGTTTTATTTAACAAAAACCTAAGAATTTTTTTATATGTGATGAAATTTTTGGAGGCAATATAGATCTTTGGGCGAGTTTATATTTTTAGGATATGATGGAATTTTTCTTAATTATATAAAATACTATACCTAAAAGGTACTCGTGTATATAAGTGATCATATAATCCATTTAAATATTTTTAGTTTTAATGGATGAAAATGGGTTACGTTTATATATTTTATTTCTTTAGAAATAGATCTGGATGTGCGGATTCTGGGAAGTTACATTCAGCATCAGAGTAGGGTTTATATAACTTTAGATGTTATAATATTTTTATAGAAGATATCTTAGGAGTTATATAAACCATAATGGGTATATAAGACCATAAGATCAGAGTATTAGAACCCCATTTTCAGGTTTTAATATAACAAATTTTAAATTGACTAATAATTTTCTTGGAGAAATGTTTTTCACTTAATTTAGAGTTATTTCATTTTGGGACCAAAAAAGGAATTATATAAACATTGATGCTAAAACATGTAATTAATATTTAATATATTAATGGTATTTCATAGGATGTTTCCCACGTTTCTAGAATTTTATAGGGTTAGATTTAGAAAAAGAAAAACTTATTTGATCGATGACATCCTGTCTTGTTCATAAAGGCCATGGTGATTGAACCCAAAATTGAAAGGTGACAAGGATGCATTGCCTACAACTAGGCTACTTGAAGTCCCTGATATTATTTCATTTTATATTAGTTAAATGATATGATAGATAAAACATAATGTTCATTTATGGAAATCAATTTTTATAATACATGTTATAATGGGATTAGAAATTGTTTTTATGTTAGGTTATTAATGTTATTTTGAAAGAAGGTCACTATTTTGGTAACCCTATATGATTAAGGTAAACATAATACTGCGGTATTTTCTATGTGAAATAAAATTGGAATATAATTTTGAATCATATATTATATTATTGTCAATTTATGGTGATTCAGGTTATTTATGAAAATGTTTATCATATCTTTAGGACTATTAAATAAATTACATTTTGGTATGATACATTAAGAGGGATTGATGTTATTTTGTGATAAATGTTAAAATTTTCATTCAAAGTCTATGCGATAAAATCCTTATGATTTTTGGATTTCAATCAATGTTTAGATTATTATTATGGAATTATATAATTAGTTATTTGTGGAATAGTCTAAGTAAAACTTTGGGTATTATTGTTTAATTTTCGAGATTAAAAAAGTTTTTCATCATTTAAAGGATAAATATTTTTGTAGGATTATATTTTCATTCCATAACCATTTTGGTTTTGGTTCATGTTAAAAATTAGGGGAAATATTTAGTTAATATTTTGGGGTTATTCAATTAATTTTATGTTAATTCTAGTGCTTTAGGTCTGAAAATTCATCTTGAATACTCATCGTTTAGAGAAAAAGATGAGTTTATAGTAGAAATTGATTAAAGGATGAAACTATAATTTTAATGTAAGTCTTCTTCCTTATGTTAATATTATAAATGGAAAATTAATTCATAAACTCTAGTAAAATAATCATTTAAAAAATTTAAATAAAAATGTAATTCATTTTCTTTTCTTACAGAGAATTCAATAACCTTTAAAAGGATAACATAATTAAAATTTATTGATAGTTAAATAAATAATAACCATATTATTTATTAATATCAATATGAACATGATTGTTAGTACTATCTTCCATGCCCATGTTTTCCTACATGAAATCCACGTATGTGTTTTCTCATGTGACCATTGTACTTTCCTTTCTCTCCTTTCATTTTGACGTTTGGTTGATCTTTTTTATGATATGGGATTTAAAGAAAGGTATAAGGAAAATTCAAACCCTGGGTTACTAATAACAAGTTAAAATTCCATGTCTGAAATTTATTAAGGGGGGTGATTTAATATCCAATGATTTAGGGATGAAATATTGTGTTCAATAGTGTACGAGATAAGTAACAAAAAGGTAAAATGAATAATGAAATGTTATTATATGATTATTATAAAATATATGATAAATTGGTTTGAATTAATAATATTAATATATTTATGAAATATATAATGGTAGAATTAATTTGTATTGTGTTAATTAATTATTTGTAAATATGTACTATATTTTTACTGAAGTCATTAATCAAACAAATTCATAAAAATTATTTTTCATGTTTTTATGTCAAAAATAAATATAATTTATTTATGTAGTGTTTAGAAAATATATTTTATAACATGAACATATATTTTTATATCATAATATAATAAATTTATTTTATTGAAAAGTTTATAATTTGTTTGAGATGTTTCATTTTGGAATAAATATTTAAAAATGTGTAATTTTAGTATATCTTTCAAGTATTTACAATTTCCAATAATGTTTTGAATTTGTTTTAACTCATAACTTGTTGGGCAAAAATCCCTCAAGGTATCATTGAAGCATTTTTGAGGTGATTGTGTTTGTTGACAAAGTGGACATCTGAGTTGTGATTGTTGACAAAGAGGATTTCATGGTGGAATGTCGAGTTTAAGAGATGAGGTCAATGATCCATGTTTGATTCAAGAACGTCGATAAAAGGAATAGTTGATCTGGAGGCGGTACAAAAGAACAGATACAAGGTGGCTCCGTTTTCCAGTGTTTGCCAAATTTTTGGGCCTGAAAATCGGCAAATGAAGAAAAGTGTTTTTGGCAAAGGGACTTGCGCGCCGTGGACTTGGAGTATAGGAAACTTGCGCGCCATATGTTTTTCAAGATCAGAAGATCAAAATATGGCTAAGGAAATAGGTTCGCGCAAGTTTGGGAGTTGGTCGCGCGAGTGTCTAAAAGGAGAGAAGACTTGCGCGCCGAGATTGGGTCGCGCAGGTGACTTGCGCACCGTCGCGCAGGGTGGTCAGATTGCCTATAAATACTGGACCACCCCTCCTCATTTCTCACCGGAGTTCAAAACGAGAGCTCCCGTCGCGCAGGTGTGGTGGTCGCGCAAGTGGTGTGTGTGGTCGCGTAGGTGGGACTTGCGCGCCAGTGGTTGAAGTTGTGCGCCGGTGTTAGAAGTTGCGCGCCAGTTGGCAGTTGCGCACCAATATTGGTTTGGGCGTAAAAGGAAGAGAGTCGCGCAAGTTTGGAGTTGAGGAAGTTTGAGTCGCGCAAGTGTCTGAGGAGGACTTGCGCGCCCGTTGTGACTTGTGCGCCGATATTTGCGCGTCGAGGTTGATTTGCGCGCCAAGTAAGGTTTGTTCCTGCAGTGTTTTTCAGACTGCGTGGAAGCTGGAAGTTTGCCCGATACCTTCGGAGCAAAGATATATTCATCTACGGGTGAAAGTTGTACTTCAACAGAGCATCTACATACAAGAGAAGATGCATTCATTCATGCAAATGAAGAGACCTACAGGTCTATAAACTGTGAGTGGATTCCTTCCAAGAGCAGTGAGCTTAGGAAGACGAAGAAGGTGATCCTCTCCACCGGCAGTGAGCCAGAGAGAGAGAGACAGGGAGTGACCCTTGGGAAAGCAGTGAGCTGACCCTAAACATTGTAAAGGCAGTGAGCCTGGGCATAGAAGTGATCTAGCCCGAACCTTGTAATCCACAGCTAGTGAAGATTAGTGGATTTTGGTACGACCGGCAACCTGTCGGCGTATGCTCCTTGGACGTAGCCCTTAGCGGTGAACCAAGTAAAATTGTTGTGTCCTGTGCTTGCTTTACTTTCTGTATATATCGTGCAGCAGGAAAAAGAGAGAAGAGTGTTTTGCTTAACAGCGAAACAAGATCAGAACGGGCATTAATTTCAAATTAGCCATACCCTGATTCACCCCCCCTCTCAGGGTATCCAGCCTAGTGGACCTAACATAACTAGTAAAAATTTATTTAGAAGATTCCAATTATTTTTTTGAAATTTATATTACACTTGAATTTATCAAAAAAACATTTTATTTTTAAAATTATATTTTTTTCAAAAATCTATTTTTCATTGGGTTTTTTCCTTTTCATTTTAAATTAAATTATGAATATTGTGTGTTTTTAATTTTGATAAATTTGTCAAATATTTGGATTCATTACTTCCAAATTTATATAATAGTTCCCTTTTTGTTTTCGTCAATGGGAATAGTAACCTTGGTAATTTTTGTTACAACGGTAAAGGTTAAATCGAGCAATTTAAGGTAAAAATAAAATGATAAGGACTAGAAAATGACCCTAAAATATGATCCTACTTTATTTGATGTGTTATTTTCAACCATAATCATCTAAGAGTCTAAATTATAACCATTTAGATCCATTTGAGTATGAATAGGATATTTACGACATTTTATTTAATAAAAAGACAAAGATGCCATACTAATATTTTTAGTAAATATAAATTTTTTAATATGTGGTTGTATAGGAGATATATTCTATGATAAAAATTTATATAAAATGTTAATCTAAATCATGTAATATATTTTAAATATATAATGAAAAAAATATTATCATAAATGCTCACATAACGCTATTTTTGGAATTACATTATTAAGGGAAATTTCCAATAATTAATATTACAAACGTTAAAATAAATAAACATTATAAAAATTAGTCTCATACATGGATTTTATATATGACATTGAAATGTTAGGGATATAATAAAATAGTTGGTTGGAATTTTTTGTGTTTTATTTATATTATTAAAGTCAATTGAATGAATAGTCTTTAAAATTGACATTCTGAATATTTAATAATAAATAATATTTTATTCAATGATATAAATTTATAAAAAAATTAAATCAATCCATTTTTTGGTATAAGGTTTAAAATTTCATAAATTATCCATTAATGGGTATTATTTTCATTTTTTTGTATCCCTGCGAACTCTCAAAGAGTAAAAATCCATGTTTTCATAGTTATAGTTAGAATAATTAAATAATGCTTAAAATAAATAGATAAGGGTATATCCATGAACTAAAATTTTTAAAAAAATTATTAAATGAATATGATTATACCATTATTACTTTAGGATCTAATATGACTTGTTTAATAAAATCTTCTCCTTTAAAATGACTTATATATTATTTAAATCAATGATAGTTAAAAAATGTCACTCTCTTTGTATTTAATAACTTTCATGTGTCCACATTAAGAGAAAAATGAAGATAATAAAAAAACAACATGAATATTTTTATATTTATGAAATTAGTTTCAATATATTTTTTTATACTTTTATAAACTATATAATTATCTTAAATTCTTGTGAAATACAAATATATTATTTATTCAATTAAAAAAATAAATGAATTTTTATATATTAATTTTTGTGTAATTTGAGTGATTTAATGTCTGAAATGAATTTCCTATATTAATATGAAATATTATACATTTTTTAAAGCATTATATTCAAACTTTCTTTTAATATAGTTATATTTTATGTGAAAGTAAATGAATAGTATCTAAATTGTCATTAATGAAAATTTATCAAAATAATATTTTATTATTGTATTCAAAAATAATATTATTTTTTAAAAAATAAAAATTTATTATTATAATCTTTAAATCTTAATAAATTTTCCATTTATCAACAATTAAAACCGTATAATTAAAAATTATAATCTTTTAATATTAAAAACACTATAAACGTAGTTAAAATTAAAATGGGTGAACTAAGGGTTAACAAAAATGATAAGATCTAAAACAATATTAAAAAATCTAAAAAATATATTTTTTATTATATTCCAACTGCATCATATACTATCATATAATAAATGGACATTTTGTGGTATTGTATTTAATAATAATTTATTATAATATAATCTTTTGAAAAAATTTAAAATTCTCACTCAACTAAATTATAAAAGAAAAACTCCACCGTCACTTCATTTCATCACTTTTTATCCTTCCATATAGAACAACCCCAAAAACATTCCCTTCTAACCATCCATATACACATTCTAGTGGTTATTTGGTTCTCAAAAGACCAACCCTATAGTTCTTTTTTGGAGATCCAAAGGAGATGTTTCAAAGAAGAGGTAATCACTCTAACAGATAACCTTCTTTTTCTACTCATTGTTACCTTCTCAAAATATATGATTTTTATAATAAATTAATAAAATTTGTATCAAAAAATACTGAAATATTATTATTATTATGTAAACACCATTATAACCTTTATTTACCATCAAACAAAATGTGAAAGTATCACTCTTGAATAAGCATTTCATACTATCTCCATATATTGATATAATTCATTTTTCATCACCATAATTTATGGATTGTTATTATGATGGGTTTAATGATGAGATATGATCTATATAATATAATAATTATTCTATAATTATTATTTATTATTTATATTTCGTTCAATAAATAAATCAAAAAAAATAAAATAGTGTTCATGAATACCTATGACCTACCATCTCTAAGAACAGTTTAATTCATTTTCTAATTTCAATCAATTAATATAAATAAATATATAATTGTTATATATTATGTTTATAACATTATTAATAAAATTTATATGATTATAACAAGATCAATGTATAAGTCTTAATACTATATAATTGAATCATACTTGAAAAACGTAGTAGTTAACACCTAGAACCATGATTTTAATAACCAAGTATTAGTAAATTGATGATAAGATTTTATAAATAAATAATACATGGTAAGATTTAATTAATTATATGTAATAAAGTTAGAATAAATATAGATGTATTATAAATTAGGTTTGAACATTAAAAAATAAATAAAATACTTAAGTTAAGGGAAATCTTAACTTAATTTCTATTAATTGGGTTAAACAATTATTCAATTTATTATGTCATGCTTTCATTTTATGTGAAATTAATTTTGATTATATTATATTTTATTTCCTCTTTTTATGTGTATTTATAGTGAATACACATAATCCATTCATTTTATTAAGGTTCACTTTAGTGTTATGATATATTCAAGGGTTTATTTCAATATCTCACCATTATTTGGGATTATTTTTCTTTAAGTTTCCAATGGGGAATATTTTCCTTCAATATTAATGTTTTCGAAAAAAAACAAAATTTATTTTATTATTATACCACTATTGATTATATTTATTACTACCCATGTCTAACCTTTTAAAAAATATCTTGAATATAATATTTTTAAAATTTTCTAAACAAGGATCATTGGACTTTTCTGAAGAAAAAATATGGATGAAATGTTCATTTTCACCTATCCTACATGAGAAGAATTTACCCATTTCATGATTGCTTATTTTTTTGATGAATAATATATATATTTAAAAATTTATTTTCAAAGAAAATTTATTCCTTTTTAATAGTATGGATTTAAAAAATTAATAATTATTTTAAAAAACGAAACAATTTCTTCTTTAAGAATTATTTCAAGTGATATTTCAAAATCATTTTTCATCAAAGATAATATTATATGATTATAAATATTTTTTAAAAGTGATAAAATCCAAGGATACCATGCTTATTATTTCAATACATGGTCTATGTTTATGATATCATGTTTTTTATGAATTTAAACATTTTCCATGAGTTATGATGGATTTTTTTCTCATGAGTTTGTTGAGGAATAATGTCTTTATGATATTGTGAAACACACATATATGATTTATTTACATGAGGGGTGCGACCCATTTCTCCCTCCAATGAATTTTGTAATGAATATAATATCATAAAGTATATATTTTATGTGTGTACCAGATTTCATATTCCTAATTTTATTCATAGACATAGTTTTTGTGTCCATATGTTTATGCATGGATGTGGTTTTCATGTCCATTATTTTATGCATGAACCAATTTTTCATGTCTATAATATTATTAAATTACCTAGTTTAATGTTAATATGTTTATATGATGGCCTGATTTGATTTCATTATCATAGAGAGTGGACCTGTTTATATTTACACAAGCTCACAAAGTTACATGTTTTTGTGTAAGCCACAAAATCTTCTCCTATGACAATGTTATGATCCAATGGATTATGTTATATTATTATTTTATGATTCATGTCTTTTGAATTTAAAATATATATTCTAGGACTCATGAATATGATTTTGGAAATGGAGGTTATAATTTTCAAATTGTATTTTTTTTATACCCTTATGCTCATGTTATATTGATGTAATCTATAAAATATCCTATAGTAACCCGTAATGAGAATATGTTCTCACCCTTTATTATATTTCTATATCTTCAGGTTATGATTAAAGTTTATAAGTAAGATATTTATAATTAGGGTGTTATACATGATGAGTATTTGGGAGATAATTTAAATTTTATGGGTGAGATATTTATTTTTTTATGATATGTAAGAGTTTTTCCTAATTCTATAAAACTATAAAACAAAAATTTTCCAGGGTATGTATATAATCTAATATTTTATTTTGATTTCGTACATTTTGATGGAAAATATTTGGCCACATTTTCAATGTTTTTTTCTTTAGCACCAGATCCAAAACTGTTGATTTTTGGTTACTAAATCTATATATTCAAATTTATTAATATAATAGTATTTATCAACACATATATTGAAATTATGAAACTTGATGGATATATTTCACAACCTTATCTCAATATTTTAATAATATTCAACCCATTTTACCCTTTACAGTGGTAAAAAACATTTACACAGTCACTATTGATTATAAATAAAAATGAAATGGACATTATTAAATAATATGAATATACTTATTTAAAGTGTTTAATAAATTTTGTATGATATAATTTCCAAAACATCCGAAAATGAAATTTACTAAAAAAAATCAATATGCAATGAAAAAATGTTTTCAGAATAATGCCATTTTAAGCATAAAAATTATTTTATTCCAAAATAAAGAATAATTTAGATTTCCATAAAATTTGTGGGATTATTTCTGATAAAATTATACTTATTTTAATTTTAATAAAACTAGTTCAAAATGGAATGTTTAAATTTCATTGATAAAAAGTAAAGAAATGGTAGTTTTCCTAATTTATTATTTTTCACTATTCACCAAAAAAAATTCAAAATAATTAGAACAATTTATCTTAGGATTATTTAGCCATGATTATTAAAAAAACAATATCCATTTTAAAACATAAAATTTATTAATTTGGTAAAAAGTAATCGTAATATTCACACACAAAATGAAACAAAAACCATCTGTGAAAAAAATGCATTTTAGAATTATAATATGAATACAAACTCATTCATTATATTATATCTCCAAATAGATTAATTTTAGTATATTTTATTAAAAATATGATATAGAATGTTCATTAAAATAAATAATCAATTTTTATTAACCAAATTTATTTTGATAATAATACATTATGAATGTAAACCAGTATTATACAAAATGTCTCCATTATACATATAAAATCTTATTTAAAATTGATTTCATATTTACTAGGATTTAATAAGTAAATTTTTATGGAGGAAATATTTTTTACGTATATTTAACAATTTAATAACATCAATTCATACACTCCCCATAAAAATAGGTTATAATGATAATATTTTAATAGTATATTTTAGTTCATTTTAAGATCGATGTTGTGTCTGGTATATTCTACCGACCATTTAATTATTTTAAATTATAATCATAGGATGTTATATGAATCATGGATTAGTTTTTAAAATTATCAATAAAAAACACATTATTGATTTTTCAAGGATTTTATGCATTTATTAGACTAAAACGACTCTTTTAAACTGAAAATATACCCTTTCAGTCAATTAGACCACACCATATATCATATTGACGTGTGTTCGATTAGTAAAAAAAATGGAATAATGATTTTATTCATTATAAAGACAATCCAAGTGAATATTCTTGTTTTTATCATGTAATGTGTTTTTTGAACTAAAATGAAACTTTTAAAATGAAAAGATTAACTTTTTGTCTATACAGCCACACCATGTTTTTGATTGATGTGAGATTACTTCCTATATAAAAAATTAAATCATCAATAATTTTTATAATGTATCAAGAAAATTATATCAAGTTTTATTGGTTTTCAGCATGTGACATGTGTAGTGCATTGAAATGTCACTTTTATTCTAAAAACATAGACATTGTGTTATACCATCCACATTATGGTATAGATTAATATACATCTAATTTAGGTTGAATTACTTGTTTTATCTTCTCAATTTAAATCACCTGAGTGAAATATTAATTAAAATATCCATCACATTATATAAATTATCCTAAATTTAAAAAACGAAAAACTGTTGAAATAATATAGGCTCTCAATCTCACATCCAATAAATTGCTCTATAATTATTTTTAGAGAAAAACTATATATATTTTATTATTCATACTTGGATTAAAAACATATAATAATGATGTCCGTCTATAGAACTATAACTTAAAATTATATGAAAATGAAGTAAATAATAAATAAGTAAACGTACACTTCAAGATCATTGTAAAATAAAAAAAACAGAAATGATTGGAAATTACCTCTTTCGGATGCCTACAAACATTCTAACACCGTGTAAATAGTCCAATCTTTAAAAAAAATCTAATTATTCTTCTCACCGCATTTGTTTTATCATGTTCTGTTAGTTCGAAAAAATATAGAAAAAATATTTAAATTTAAGTTATAATTACCTTCTAAAATACCTATTTAAGGATGTTAATGTGTGTATAGAATATGAAATATTTCATAAATTTTCAAATGTGAAAACCAAAACCATTTTAATTTATTTATTTCATATATTATAGATAAATTGATCAAAATAAGTAATTATTTTTACATATGATTAGATAGTGAGATATCATTATATATACCATAATATATATCCAGTAGAAGTAATCCATAGGATACATATACACATTATCATTCCTCATAACATGGTTTGGATTATAAATTAAAACCACTATATCATTACAAAAAGATTATTAAAACATAATATAAAACATATAATTAAATGTTTATTAATAAACTTATGGATTTAGTGTGTTAAACATTCATAAGAGACATTATCTATGGTAGATTTGTAAGAAATCCATGCTTTAAGTCAAGAAAATATACTTTGAGAGTATCCAATTTGATCCTAATGAGAATATTGTGATTCTAAAAAGACAAAAATGTTGAAGTAATGAAAAAAAATAAAAATATATGTTATATAATTATATTATAATGATTTACCCATACATTTTAAGTATTAAGAAGTGAATTTTTAGTTATATAATTTTAAAACCCTATAGATACTTGGGGAACATTTATTCAAATTTCATCTTCCTTGATTAATAAAAAAAATTAGAAGTAACATGGGGACTAATGCATAAAAAAATTTTCTTCCTAGGGTTTTCCATTTACATTGTAGTAATATATAAACATTTATAAAATATTAATAGTATTAAACATTAAATAAAAACATAAATCAATTATTGGATAAACATATTATTAAACTTTACCTCATGTATATATTCACAATTTATTCTCCTAACCATTCATGATTGATAATTTTGGTAAAAATATCAAGGCCAATCAAGTTAATAATGGCCTCTCACTACATTTCATCTTCAAATTTAATAAACAAAGACATTTTATCTCAAAATTGTGTATCATTATGAACCTAAAATGATGATATGTGCGAAAATACAATTTGTGAGGGTAATGAAATATTAGAATGTAATTTCAATGTATTAGTAGATCCCTTAGATTGTAATTGACCTTCTTTTTCCCATTTTGTTTCTTTCTTTGGTAATATGATACCACTTTTATCTTAATGTAATATTTCAATATGACCTAGAGTGGGGTGGATATAATTATTTAAAAATCAATTAAATTAAATAATAATATTCCAGATCAAAAAATTTCAATGAAAGAAACATTTATAGTTGGGGTAATAACAAAAAATTAATAATGTGTTGCCGGAATGTATGGGAAAAAATACATTAAAAAAATTATAGTTTTTCAGATTGAATCATAATGAATCTAAGCTTCCCAACACTCTATCATAGTAAGAGTAATGATACTCACTATAATTAAATTAATTTTGAAAAGTATGCTAAATTTTAACATGAACATACACTTTTCTCACCTAGTGGAACAACCAAAACTAATACCTTCCTTTCAACATGATAATGAATAACCAAGAGTACCTAAATATCATTTGGGAGTCAAAAACCAAAGATGTAACTTTTTTATAAATGGTATAAGCTACCCAAAAATGTTTATTTTATTAGAGAAAAAAATAAACTAATGATACATCAAGAATAGATGATAAATATAATAAAATTGTGAAAACTAGAATAAAAGTAACACTGGAATATATATAATGAATCATATCAATGTAACATCACTCAATTTAGAGCAACGAATCAAATTATTATTTTATTTTTGATTGGAATGGAAGTCATTGCAGAAAATCACAATCATATCTATCTTATGAATAAATTATTTATTGTTTATGATCTTTATATTTCCATGAATATTTATTCAATCATGTTATCGTGATCAAAATATCAATGGATAATTTATTTTATCACAAACTTCTTGATATTCATGAGCACCGGGTATCTTGGGAAAAAATCACAAATTTTTCTGGTTATAAAAAATATAATCATGGTAATATCATTACCATTATATTAAAATAAAATAATTAGTTTTAGAAACTATTAACATGGTAAACAATTCATAAATAATTAAAAAATAACCCACATAACATTGTTTGATTTTATATCTTCTTAAAAAATTAATAAAATAGATAAAATAAAATCTTATATAATTTTATTAAATATATATAGAAAAACATTTGGAATATAGAGTATAAAATGTTTCCTAAAACTATATACATAGTCATGTATAAAAATAAGTGTAATTATCATTTTTAGTCTGATTAAAAATCGTTTTATACTTTAATTATAAATCATTTGAACATTTTATAAGCATAATTCCATCATAAACAAATTTATTATATTTCTGTAAAAATAAATTATATTTAGATAAACATAATTATAGCTTATGATAATCATCAACTGAGTTTGTTTAATCAAGATTATATATGTGCATAATAATAATTATATAATGTTTATATACTATTTTTAATATAAATTTAAAAACATGAAAAACACATCGTTTGAATTTTAAATCATAGATCATATGAATTTTAAAACTCGGTTTGTATACATTTCTATTTCATATGGCTTGAGATCCATTTATTTTTTTACATTACAAACTCATTTCGGTGGGCATTTCATGAAAACTTTTGACATTAAAAAATCACAAAATTTCTTAGAAATCCAACTAATTTACTTAAATAATATGACTTTGAATCATTCTAAATGAATTTGAAGAAATGTTATAATTTTTCAAAATTCATATGACATTTTAGAAATCATGTGAATTAAAAAATTCATATGGATTTCTCATTCACCAAAAAAATACAACAATAAATAAAGAGGTAAAAACATTGTGGGGAATTATAGTAAGACAACTATAAAATAATTAAACTATTATTGTTGCAAATTTTTAATATCCAAAACATAAAAAATAGAAATATATTAAAGGTAAAAATATCCCGATCAATAAATAATAGTTATAACACTAAAAATCTCTCTTTTTCGAAAATTAGAAAACCCAACTACATTTATCAAAAAATACAATACCTCCCACATTTTTGAAATTTATTAAAAAGTTAACTAAAATCTATAATTCAATGATAACACTTGTTCCTTAAGAAATTTTTTAATATACTGAAATATATACATAATTAATCATTATGAAAAAATTTATAAAAATTATTTACTATGTTCTTTAAAACAAATAAAAATGTAGTAACCAAACTATTATAATCATAAAAAATTAACATCCCAGTTAAATAATGCATACCAACCTTTAAAATAAATAAAAGTACCAAATTTCTCCATATTTCTCAGTATGTTCCAGAAAATTAGATTTGAAATATAACTTTCTATAATATATATTAGATATAAAAATAATTAATAAAAAATTAAATTCATTAAAATTAAATCAAAATATCTATCATTCCAATTTCAAATTTTATTTTTTCAAACATCATAGAATCAATATGTTTACAAAATATATCAGCATGTTAATTAGTAGTTGAAACATATTCTAAGAAACATATAATTTATTAATAATATCTTTTTTTAAATTAAATTTGACATCAATATTTTTTCATAGAATATTGAAATGTATTTTTAGATATTTAAGGTGTACATAAATCATCACAATATATAGTAACTTTTTACCAAATACACATTAAAATTTCATTATATTGTTTTGTACAATGTATTTGAGTACAATAATTACAAGTAATAATATTAATAACCTTAACACAATATAATACAATGGATAATTATATATTATAACACCATCCAAGTATTATTCTACCAATTAAATAATATATACCTAATATAAATTTTATATCAACTCTATAACCACTAAAATTAGAATCATAATAAGGTATTTAATTAAAATAGTTCGGATTAGATTAGAATAAACTAGTGTTAGTAGTTTATTAAAAATATTTATTTAAATATATTTTAAATTATTTTTCTTAGGATTATATTGAAACATAGAACACATAAGAACTAAAAACATTTTCATAGTTATAGAATATATTAAATATAACAAAATTCATATCATACTAGACAGTTCATTTTCTAAAAGCTTTTCAGATTATTCTAAATCCAATTTAGAATTAGTACTTATTGGGGTTTTAAATGAATTATTTGAAACAAAATAATATATTTTTATTTTTTATTAGCATATTTTATCAATTTTAAATATTCAATATTTTTTTGAATAATTTGATGTCATAAAAAGAATTTTTGTTCCCCTATTAAACTCATATAAAATGAAAATGTCTTAATCATAGAAAATTATTCAATAAAAAAATAATTTATTGATCCAAAAAAATATCATCAAAATATATTTTCAAAATTAACATATTTTTGGGAAACATTCTTAATATACACTATTAGATCAATTTATCCTTTCTTAAAATCATTTTATAACATAAAAAAATAAAATTATTTTACCGAGATTTAAGATCGTTCTTTAGATAACATAAATATTTTTATATATTAAAAACATGATGTGGAAATTTTTTATGTTCAAATATAGGTGGATGATTAAAAAATATATAATAAAAATTAAATTCATTTAAAATTTAATTTTTAAAATGAATTTTAAATAATTAAAAACCATGAATATTTGAAAAAATTATTAAAAGTCTAATAGATTCTATCATAGAAACATATACATTATAATCTTTAAAAACACATTCTTACTATGAATAGACTTGGACAACTAATATATCATTATTTTTAATTACTTTTTGTTGATTCCGGATGTATATTCTGAAAAATACCCTTAATTGAATATAATATGTTCCTCTTTATGTAGTTCTACCAGATTCTAAATATTATTTCTTGAAAATTAATTAGGTTATCCATGAATAGAAAATATACAGTTTTCAATCATTTAAATCCTCATTAATATTATTTGGATGAAAATAAATAATAAAATTAATGTAATAAAAAATAACCTTATTTTATGTTTTGAATTATAGATTCAATATTTTCAATAAATTTTCAATGAGGGTGAAATTTACGTGATTTCCAACCTTTAAGAACATATTAATAAGGGATTTTCTCCAACTTATCTAATAAATTATTATTTTTATGTTCATATTCATAAAATTTAAACTCTATGAATTCTTCATTCAATTTATCTAAAATTAAATTATACATAAAATTATTATTTTCATCAAATTTAATATGTATTTATTCATTTACAAATAAATTTCTCTTATTTAAAACTATATAAGACTTGATAGTATTAATATATACTCTAAAAATTCCTTCATTACTTTTAGAATAAAAAATTTTAGATGATCCCTAATACTTAAAACAAGAATATTGAAACTGATAGTTTATAATAACTGCCATTATGTTTTACTTCATTAAAATTTTAATAAGGATTTTTTATGAATTTTTTTAATTAGAATTATGTTTATAACATGAAAAGTTTTATTAATATCTCTTTCCTAGAAAAATTTTGTCCAACTAAATTAATTAATAATTTTTCATACCATTTATTGATTACATCTATTTTTCCTTTAAATAAATTTTTTATGGTGTTCTATAAGATAAAAAACAATGTTGATACCCATTTTATTCACAAAATTTGAAAATAAATAGATTTAAAAATTCAAATCCTTTATCAATTCTAATAAAGATAACAAAGTAAACATTATAATTTTTAATTAATTTTTCAACAATTATTGAACTTACTTAGAGGTTCACATTTAGAATACATAAAATAATTTCAATTTTATCTACTATGATCATAAAAAACTATTAAAAACATATTGACACATAAATTAGTACTTTATAAAGGGAAAAAATACATAAATATTCATATATTAATAGTTATATTAGTTTTAACACAATAATAAATTTAAAAATATTCTTATAATGATAAACTTTTAACATGTTTCACAAATAATGAATTTACTTACACAAAGCTATGAAACAAGACAAAATTACCATGTAAATGCCTTATATTCTATAAATTATTGTATGTTTATTCATAATTATATCAATTTAGATTCTAAATTATTAAATCAAAAAAATAAATATTTTAAATATTTTCTTCTAAATTTTCATAAAATAAAGTCGTTTGATTATTAAAATCTATTCATTAAATTACTTGAAATTTGATATTCATTCTATCACTATGAAGTTATAATATATTAACTAAATTGTTTTTTAATACATGATAATACATATCATTTGTAATTAATATAGTTTTTTAAATACCTACTTCACAATAGAATTTTATCATGCCTTTATAATTGTCTCAAAAATTAAAATATCATTCACCACATGAATTAAAAGATAAAAAGGTAGAAGGATCACTAGTCATGTTTTTTGGAATAGTCAATTTATATATACAGTTAATCATTGATAATTTTATGAAATATTTGTTAAAAACATAATCATAATTACCCTTAAAACCCCAATCATACATCAACCATTAATTTGTAATTAGTCTAGAAGATAAAAATTTTAAAATAATTTTTTTTTTGTGACTTACATTTTGAGTCAATATTCTTGAGAACTCATTTTCATAATTCCCATTCATTATACACTTAAAACAAGTTACACATGATTGAATTCACCCTTAACTTTTTTTTAAATGCCTTATTCCTTCTCATTAGTTGATTTCTATATGAAAAAGTAGATCTATTTTTTATTTTTTGAATCAATGGAATCATCAAATCATAATTTTCCATATCCTAAACAAAATTAGATAAATTTTCCTACAAAATAATAATTTTAGTTTTTCTCTTATCATTATCTTCTCGAGTAGCTTCAAAATAATCAAAAACGTTATCATTTGGACATGAATATGTATTTCTATTAACTTATTTTGAACTTATTTTATTATTTTTTAACATGAATCGTGTCATAGAAAAATATTTTAAAATTTATTTCTTCTTCATAATTATTTTGAAAAATAATATATTTAGTTCATTCATTATAATATTTAACCCTTTCCATTGATTAATAATTCATAGTCGAATTACATTTTACACACTTCATCAATTAAACTAAAAAATCTAAGACTTAAATATTCATTATTAAATTTCTTAATTTATTTAACTAATTAATTATTATAAATTATATTTATTTATATAACTCAAAATATTATAAAACAACTTATTGTAATTTTTTATATTTATCATATATCACTTTAACAAATGAATTTCTAGAATTATTATCAAATCATGTACAGGAATATGAATTAGTTTTAATTTAAATATTTAAAGTAAAATAATATGTTCTAATCATTCTGTAAAATGTGATTAAGGGTACCTTAGAATATATAGACATCAAAGCAAGTTTATCAGTCTTATGTTCACTTGAAAAATCACAAATCGAGTTAGAATCATCAGTATAGCTACATCCACAATAATAAACTCAATCCTCCATTAAATATATATGTATTTTCCATTTATAAATGTTTTTTTATAATAGAGTCTTTTTACGTGTCCCTTATTTAGGCAGTCATAGCATGTTAGATATAAAAAATCATTATTCTTATTGGAGTTTATTTTCTTACCCTCTATTTTAATTTTAATTTTGAAATTATTCTTAAATCCTTTATCATTTTTTATCAAGTGTCAAATACATCATGAAATGTATTTCATCTCACTTTCCTCTCATTCCAAATATTTTTATTTATTATAGTTATAATAAAAAATAATATTTAATATGAAAATGATGACTTTCTTCATAGAAAATTCATCATCTATAATATTATTTAATTCAAAATTATATTATAGTATGGAAATGATAAGTTCATATAAATTTTAATGCTTAATGTTATTACAATCATATATTTACACTTTCATTTCATTCCATTTTTTAGATGATACTGTAACCCCATTTCAATAAATAAAATATTATACAACACCCTAATAATTAAATTCGTACCATTAATGATACTTGTGTATCTATGTATCATTTGGTTCACATATTCTACTTCTCCCATTATAATTTCTGCGGAATCTACACATATCAATCTTAGTATTTGTCATTAAAACTTTTCTATGGTGTTGTGTGTAGTTTAATGTATCCTCAATATGTATTGAGTTAAATTTCATGTTAAGAATTGACTAAAAGCATTTTTATTAATAACATAGTACAATATATTCATTTCCATGTAATTCAAAATATTCATTATTGTATTTCTACCTTTAGGAGTATCTTGATCAACATATTCTGACTTATATGGTTTCATGGTTATCATCTAGTAATCAATATTTAATTCTTCCGGAATGCTTCCATTTTATACTTACAAAAACCATAATAATTACCATTTATTTATAGTTTCATTTTGGTATCCTTCCATTATTTATTATCATCCTTCAATTATAAAAAATATATTCTCCTTAGACTATTAAGCCTATGAAAATCTTAGAAAAATAAAAAAATATATGCAATAGAACCTATATTGAAGAGGAAGAAGATCAGATACCAATTGTTGTCCTGTATTATGTTGTTGATATGGTCTATATGGGGGAAGTTAATATGACTTATCAAAAATTAAATATATTAAAACAATAGTTTTCAATATAATAGTTAAACATAACATGAAAATTTTATAACTATTGTAATCATAGTAATTTAATAATGAAACATATATATGAAACCGAAATTAAAAAAACAATGAAAATGTATCTATAGTAGTTTTGATCGAATGACATTATAGTTACTCTTCAATCCAATCCATGTTCTCCCAAATTATTGTACTCACAAGAATGAAATCACATTTGAATGGTGTAGTACCATTTTTGATACACGTTCCTTTTTCCCACTTAGAGGCACAAACCATACAAATACCATAGTTTTAACAAACCAAGGCCCAATAAAAATTAATTAAAAAAAATTCACAAGTCATTACTCAAATATATATATTTTATGGATTTATAATCAACCAAAAAAATATTATTTTATTTGTAAAAATAACAAACTCGTGATATGACAAAAAGGATAACAAAAGAATAAAATACAGATAACTATAATCAAAATAAGATCAATATGATGAAGATGATGTAGCTTGATATATGTTTTATCATATTACTAGAAACATATCTATTATAGAAGTTCTCTTATGAACACAATAAGAATGGAAGTCATAGTCACAAAGAAAATTATATATCTAATATGAATCATGATTGTATTGGGAATTTTCTCTCATTCTTCATAGTTGTGTTCTTTTATCAAGTTTCCATTTTCCAAATCTCAAGGTATTTTTCTATTTTTCAAAAATTCATAATATTTATGTTCTTTTTTTCATTAGGATTAACCATATATTTCCTTGTTTGTTAATAATATAATCTTTATAATATCATTGATATTATATAAAAATATCATGCATACTTTAAAAAAAATATACTTGTACTTAATTCTTCCATAAAAAATTCTAAAACAATTTAAATAGAATTATTTGATTATATATGTTTATAAGTATTATTAAAATATATAAAATAAATCAATTACAATTTTATTACATCATGTTATTAAAACTATAAGAAAATAGACTATCAAAATTCTCTTAAAATGATTCAATGTAGTTCTCTATAAGTATAAACATATGAATCATTTTTACTGTGTTTAAACATGATTTTATGCATTTCTTAAACATTATTTTAGATTTGTGGAAAAAATAATTTCTATGTAAAAATAATTTTTTATCATTGTAAACAAGAATAATATATAAGTAAAAAATGATTATAGCTTCTCTATAGACAACAAATTAGTTTGCATAAACATGATTCTATATGTTTATAAGATGAATCTAATATGTTTTAGGATAAATTTATAAATATATATAAACAGGATAAAAATACATTATTTGATTTCTAAATCAAAAATTGAAGTACTGTTAAAACTCAGTTTGTGTGAATTTATCTTTCACATGTCATCAGATCTATTTTGAATGGTTTTGAAAACACATTTTTTTAGAATTCAAAAGAAAATGAATTTTTTTTATAAACCCATATGACTTTGTAGAAATCACATGAAATTATAGAATATAAAACTATTATTTTGAGGTATCTATAAAAAGTGTGAGGAATTTCTAATACTCAAAATATAAAATATAGAGAAACTTAAATAATAACCATTTATTCACTAGTGAAACTTAGCTTTAGCACAAACCACCTCTACTCAAAAAAATGTCATTAATATAAAAAGGTTTTTAATAGAAAATAAACATGAAAGGAAACATTCTATATCATAATAAATTTTTCCAAGATTAAATTCCCAAGCTATGAATGTTGAAATATCATGTTTGACTTTTTGAAGTGAATATCATTAAGGGTAATAGACATCTTGGTGATCAACTTATGATCTATGTGAATCCCTACTCTCACATGATCTTTTAGAATTTGTTTATTTTGTAGAACATCTATTTGGATTTTCTAAATTTTACCTACCACAACTAGGCGATGACTGGGTCCTGATAGTTATAAATCATAATAACATTAAAATGATAGTATTTTAGTAAAATTACATAATCAATGCATATTTTATTCCCTTTCAGAAGAAAATATTATAAAAAAATCAATTTCATCAAGTAATGATGGACTTTGATTGGAATGGATAACCTCAAATATATGGGTGTTTCTCTTCATGTTTTGATTTTTATTGTTTGGTTTTGTCTCATTGTTCCCTTTACTTAATATGGTCTACCACATTATCCTACTTACTAAATTGGTCATTTATAGTATCTATCCTGGAAAGCATGTTTCCCATTTTCTCATTTGTATCACCCATGCGACTTTGCTTTCTCAGAGTATGATTGGGGTGACTCTACAACAATTTTACTAAGAACATGGTCATAATGATTTCTCTATATTAAATACACAAAATTTCTTTGTTCACTGGGTATATTCAATGATGATTTGGGAATTTAAACTCTCTATAAAAATAATAAAATACATATTCATTGTTATGTAATACTATTATAACAAAAAAAGTTTCTATTATATAATTCATACACATTATTCTCATACATTCTCTGAGTTTCCATCAATTATTTTCCCCATTATATTTACAACAAAAATCATTCCGTATAATATTTCATAGGATATAAGTTGATAGAGATTAATATTCATCAATATTTATAAAAATAAAGGAATATTTTAAATTTTTTGTTACATTTTATATAAATTATATAAAATAGATTTAAAGTATAAAATAAATTTTTTACCTGTTGTGTACAACATCATATATTTATGGCATTGATACAGTGGTTTTGATGGACACTATATATTTTATATACTCATTTTATCTTTCATAAATTAAAAACTTTGACTCATATTGATTAATACACATAATTTCATATAAAATTCGACCAATTAAAATTCACCTTAAATGGTTCCTCTTTATGAATACCAATCAAATCATCATAGGTGACTTGGATTATCTTGTGTATATAAATATTGAGGGTGGTGTTCTTATTTCCCCAAAGTATCCCTACGATACTATTTTCGTAATATGTGTATGAATTTCCAATGGTTGTTTTAAAAACCAATGAGTATCAATTTCATTAGAAAATCATAAAATATAAATATACTATAAAAAGGATAATTATTAGTAAACAATTGTTTCAATAATTCATTATTCAATAAAATATAGGCACTATATTATAATGTTACACAAATTTATATATAAATTATTATATTCTATATAAGAAAAAAAAATTCCACGTAACTATATTAATCAACACACACATTTTATTGATGACCCCAATGTAACTAATGAAAACAGACTTTTTTAGGAAAATGGGTTGGCAACATGTTTAAAGACTTCAACCATAGTAGCCCAAATACGGTAGTTACATTTTTAAATTAGTACTTGATACATGAAATCACTTCCCAATGAATAAAAATAATTTTGTATTCCTAAAGAACAATGTATTTAATTAAATTTCACATTTTCTTTCGAAAAATAAAAATACAACATATTATTTTTTCATTTTAGAATTCCCCTTTGTAATAATCTTAAAAACATCCTACAATCCTATATAATATAAATATAATAAAGGGGTCAACTCAAATTCTCAATTAGGGTATGTGTATAATGTAATCTAAATAAGGCATGAATAATATGACAAAAATAAATGATAATCAAATAATTCCACATAAATAATCACATGAGGTAAAACATAACCATGGGTAAAAAATTAATTAAATAATCACATGGAGATTGATAAATCATTTTATAATGATGGAAGGAATAATACTATAAATATAAATCTTATAGTTGAGGACTCATTCTAAGACATCTTGAACATACTATCTAATCCTTTTTCTCATAAATCTTACATAAATGGGTAAAGCCTCAACATAAAATTCAAAATGGTTTGTCTCATGAGACATATCAATGAACCAAAGGGATATGTAATTACAGGTCCCACTAATTAATTAATTTTTCTAGTTAATCCCTCAATTGAATAAATAGCTCATCTTAATCAACATACCTTAAAAATTAATAACCTTTCATAATAGATGTACTAACATTTGTATTATCAATACATTCCCTGTTCAAAATGGTAACAAAACATCAATAAAAATACATTGGTTGGTATCATAAGATAATAACCAAAGTAATGAATAATATTCAACAACGGATGCTGACATCTATGAAAATACTTTAAATATATCCCAAGATGAGTATTGGGGAAAATACCTATTTCACTTTTGAATAATTTTTTTAAAAACATCAAAAATAGAATTGAAAAAATTTTATTTGAAAATTAATATTTTAAAATTTTAATTTATGATTCAAAGAAAATATTTTTCATGTAGTCCATAAATTTCTTTCATGCCATATACGTTAAAAAAGAATTCATTTTAAACTATTCTAAAAATGTTAAAAAATGCCTCATTCAGAAGTCAACAAAATTATTCCTTTCAATAAAATTTAAAAAAACTAAAAAATAAATAGAAATGTATTTAATAAATAATTTGGAGAATTTAAAAAAAAAATTGAAAGTATTTTCAGATGAAATAAATATGGAAGAAAATTATCCCTTCAATGGTGAGTTAATCATAAACAATCCTGAATAATGATGAGATTGTGAAAAAAGCTATACTAGTTGTGTATTTTTTAAATTGTAATCCCCATGAAAGAAAAATAATAAAATGAAAAATTAAGTAACATTAAGACAATTAGATTCATGCTATTTATATCAAATGGGGATTATTTATATCACGTAATGGAAATATGTTATGAATATGACATATGTATCACATAAGAGAAAGTGAGACGGGAAACCCTTACCTCAGGTTTAATTTACCGAATACAAGTCCAATCCTATTATATAATAAATTTATATTTATTATAAATATATTAAATAACCATAATAATATATATCATACCATATATTATTTACTTATAACTTATTTTCTCCAATTTATTAATAATTCCTTATTAAAATCAATGTTATGGGTGATAACTGCTACATTTTTTGTATTTTTTAGTTAGGTAGTTTTGGTCCTTGTACTTTGATCAAGTTTCAATCATATAAATAATGTTAATTATGATAAAATTATCATTTATATTCATATATAATGTATTCATTATCATCCTTATCTAGTTTGAAAAAAATGTGGAGCGGCTCCTCCTATGACCCCGTGACCGATCATCGTGAAAACCCTACTTCTCTCAAAATCAATGATGATTGGTCTTACTCACAATAATTCTAGAGTGTTTTGGAATCCTTCAATCCTAAATGGGATATATCTTTTTAAATCATCATTCCTAAAACATAGGAAGAAAAATCCCTTATTGAGGATTTCCCAAAGTGTACACCCCTTTAAAAATCTATAGGGATTTCCTTCCATGAAGAAGTTAATGGATCATATCTTCACAAGCCATCCAAGAAGAAGACTCCTCTATAAAAAAAGATAGATCTTGAAGGTTTCTCAATTGAGGATGATCCAGAAGATCTCAAACAATGATCCCAAATTTGTAATTTCATTATTATGGAACACACTTATTATCTTAAAGGGGATAAACCCAACCATGTACTGATCTAAAACCTCAGATTTCTCGTTGTAGGGTATTTTCAAACTGGAACTAGTCCCAATAAGTAGATATTATTTCCAAATTCTTCTAAACACTCATAAGTACAATGATCAGGTTTTTATGATGGGGAACATTCAACGTAAGCTTCATTTTCTTCACATATCAGAATGGGATTATGCTTTCAACCCTTACGCTCATAGGAGCACTATGGCTTAAATTTGGTTTCGATGGAAGAGTCTTAATTTTTATTTTTTGAACCTAAATATCTTGAATGAAATATCTTATTATGTTTTTATCCATATAATGATTGATTAATAAACATTAAATAGTGAATTAGGTCATTATGATAAAGTCATGGTAGAGGTGAATTTGGACTCAAAACCTCAAAAAGTATTTAGCTTTAATGCGAAGGAATATCAAACAGAGGTTAGGATCAAATATAAACACTAGCCTCCCTTTTCTGAATTATGAAATATCATTGGTCACTCTATCTTGAATTTTAGAGTGATGAAAAAGTAATTAAACCAACCTAATGACAAATAATGGATATAAGTCAACAGGCACAAGAAAGAGAAATGTCCAATCCTAGAAAATCCGGATCCTTCTAAAAATAAAAATGAAAGGTGGGTAAAAAATAAAATGACTCAAACCCCATAAGGGATAAATTACTAAAAACACGAGTGCAATTGATAGATGAATATGATAATGCAACTTAAGCGCAATGAATTGTTGAAGATAATGAGAAACTTTTCATGTATATAATCATGTAGAGTCTACATGAATTAGATCTAGAGGAACCTGGGTCCTTCAAGAAATCACATAATTAAACTAAGAAGAATGGAAATCTTCCTAGCCTTAATTATCTAGATGTATTTGAAGATAACAACCTATACAATGATAATGATCCCCGTTTTTGTTCGACTAATGATTTGGATGATGGTCCTACCACTTCTACTGATGATTATTGACCCCTATAATAGACTGCTATTGAGATACCATTGATTTTAGTGGATGATATCAATAAAAATGATGGGATACCAATCCCCCCTTTACATGAAGTTGATAACAATGGTGATATGGAGGGTGGATCTAACTATGATCTTTGTGTAGAAGATTATACTAATGAAAAGGTTTAGGGAAATCATCCCCATGAAATGTAGTTATAAATCTCAAGGACAAGGGATAGGATACTAATACTTCCATGCATAATGGCAGAACCAAAGAGTAGCCTCCTCACATTACACATTCAAGAGAGGGCCACAATTCTGCACCTCTTAAAGAAGACAAATTCTTCCTATATTTTGATTGAAGGGATTTTATTCCAAATATTACCCCACCTATTAATTCTTTAGTTAAACATAAAGTGACCTACTTGACTCCTAGCCCCAACAAGGCCAAAATAGTTCGATAAACTTCCATGATAGAGAGATATTTGAATAAAAATAAGGGGAATCCAACCCAAAATACATGTTTTAATAAATATATTATTTTGGGGTTGTTTGGTTTCTTCTAAATCAGAAACAGTTACTACATTACAAATATTTATTAATACTTATAATCCCATTAGTTTTTCTTTTTAATAGCCTAAAAATAACATTTCACCTTTTTTACAACTTGAAATGTATTTCTTATTTTAATCATGGTTCTAGAAATATTTAATATACTTTCTTAACGCTTTGTATTGTTTCTCATTCTTCTATGTTTAATGTTTGTGATTATAAGGTTTCTAGAGAATGTTTCACTTGTGAGATAACCTACTATAACTCCCCCTATTTCTATTATTTTTTATGATTGGAATAGGTATCAAAATAAAAAAAAAATGGTATGATATTTACCCTTTAGGAAATAAAATTCTTGATGCATGAATAGTGGTTGAGGAGATTACTTCAATCCTCTTCCCAAGTGAAAAAAAGTCCTTCCTACTCTATTATCTCCTCTATAGAATTAAAAACCTCTATTGAAGATAAAAATCTAACTAAAATAATTATTTTGGAGCAAAATTCACATGGTATATAATGAATTTTAATAGGGTGGTCTCTATTAAAGCATGATAGGTCTTTATCTAATGATAAATCCCTTCAAAAATAGAACACCATCTATAAAATCACACCCAAACTCAACTCTGACCATTATCTGATATTGGTTACTCTCTCTGTTAAAACCTATAATCATATTAACCATTTTGATTCAACAATTCTTTGATATCCAAACCTAATTGTGACAACACTATCAAAAACACCATGAATTATATGAACTTTTACACAAATTTTTTTTCTTTCACCATAAAGTTAAAGTTCCTTAAAAATATTAAAGGATGGTGTAAATCCAAATCCAAACAAATTGACAATGAGATTGATTATTTAGAAGACAGTCTCAACCAAATACAAGCTGACATCACCACCTCTGATTTTAGTGAAGATCCTTAACATGAAATCAATCTCCAAATCAGTCTAAATTCACTTATATCCATTAAAGAAATCATCAAGAAGAAGGTATTTAGATATATATTGATAAAGGATAGAGACAAGAACACTACATTTTATAATTATCTTCAAATAATGAGTAAATATTACAGGCCTCTATTTTCTCTTAAATATATATACAACATCATTGATACTGACTATGGTATTTCTAATCATGGTGTCTCATACATTACAAATATTTTCAATGACCTTGACATCAATAAAAACCTTCTTATAATGATTTTTTTTTTCATTTATAATCATAAGGATAATTATTTCCTCACAATTATTCCATTTTATCATGAGATTAATAAAAATTAACTCAGTCTTAATTTTGATAGTCCCCATGACCTAATGGTTTAAATAATGACTTATTCAACACTACTGGTATGTTATAAAAACTTATGTTTGTACGTTGGTTAAATATTTCTTTTTTAGTAGTGCAATTCCACATGGTAATAATTCCAAATTACATGCATTAATAACTAGTGTTGATAATGCTTCTAAGAATCATGTCTCTGGACCTATTTCTCTTATCAACACTCATTATAAAATCAATAATGAGCTTTCTTCCAAGAGACATCTTACTGTTGAGAATAAAATTGTCTCTTGGAATCAATTTGGTTTTATCATGGGTAGAACCAATCACGATTATATCTTCAATGACATTGAGTAACCCAATATCTTAAAAAAAATATTGGAGGAAGCATTTCCATTATACATGACATTAGATAGGATTTTGATACCATAGATTGGAAATTTATTTACAAGGTCCTCCAATGTTTTGGTTTGAATAATCTCTTTATTAGAATAATTATATCTCTCTTTAACTCATCTCTCATATTTATTATGATAAATGGATATCTGGGGGGATATTTTAACTCCATTAAAGGTCCCCCTCTCTCCAATATTATCTCTATCGCTGAAGAATATTTAAGCAGACTACATTATCAAAAAGTTGAGTAAGGTAAATTTAGGTCTATTCATGCTTTAAGAAATTTGAATATGTCAACGCACCTTATCTATGAAGATGATATCAATATATTCTTACATAGATGTAATATAAATATCCAAAATCTAAATAGTGATCCATATCATTTTGAAGAGATATCAAGCCTAGCCATCTATTTGGATAAATATTTTATCTTTCTTGGAAAAATGTTCCCAACTAGTAGAAAAATCACCATTATTAACTATTCATATCTTAAATAAGTATCATTTCCATTCACCCATTTTAATGTTCCCATTTTTTGGGGAAGAAAAAAAATAGTTACTTCTCTATGATTGGTGATCAAATTCAAAATCAACTTTTTTCTTGGAAAGGAAAATCCATTTCTACGGAAGGTATAATTTGCCTTGTAAAATCTAAATTTGGGTCTAAAATGGGTCACTCTTTGATGTTATATAAATGACCCATTTTCATTCTTTAGATTATTAATATCTACATAGAAAATTTTTTGTGGAGTGGGAGCACTCTTGAAAGAAAACTTCTGAATCTCCCTTGGCCCAACAATTGTAAACCATTAAATAAGGGTGGTTTGGGAATAAAAAATATATTAAGATTTTCAATGATTCCTTATAAGATATTCTTACATGTCATTTCCTCCATAATTAGTCTATTCCCCTCATGTTCATTAAATATAGATTCCTTGAAAAGCTGAATAAATATAACATTGGTCACATGGACTATTCTATGGGGTAGTTAATTAAAAAAGTCCTTTTCCAATAATATGTCAAGTTCTAGATGGATGGTTTCCAAAGAGTCTTCTATAAAATTTTGGTTAAATAACTAGTCTATTTATCAATTTATTTCTATAGAAGATCAAAATGATTTACCTGAGAACACCGGTGTCTCTATTAAATATTCCTTGAAATTTTACAGAAATGTCATTTCTGATAATGTCAATTGCGTTATTGATAATTATTGTTTCAGTAACACTAGTTATTTTATAATTTGGGATCATGCTCACAATATTTTTCTTGAATCAAAATATTGTTTAAATAGCTATATTAAAATTATATATAATGGTTTTTCATAGTTAATTTTTTTAAATCATTGGATACAACCTTCAAGACCCACTCTTGTTTGGTGAATTTCTCACAACTAGGTCCCCACTGATACTTGTCTCAAATATATTGGGGTCCCTCTTTTCTTGATATACAGTCTATGAAATTAGAAAAAAAATTACAGAGACCATATTTTTATTTCAATTTATTCTAAATATCCTCTATGGAAATATGTTCTTGATATTTTTTATTACATATGATTAATATTGGATTTAGTCTTCTATTGAATTCAATGTTGTGATGCTTCTAACACTTATAATTGGATCAAGAACCTATTTATTCTCATAGTTGGAGAGCTTTTTTTTATCTAGTATGATAGAAATTATTATTTACATCGTAATTACTCATTCAGTCATCATGTAGGTCAGGTGAGGATACATGATTCTATACATGAAGCATCCACAATTTAGTAGGGGTACTACAAAAATGATATTTTTGATTTCATCATCTTGTGGAACCTTAGTGTTTAAGGGACTTCCAATCAACCTCAACATGAATTTTAAGTCATTTAGCAATTTATACTCCAGTTTTGGATCAAATATAAAGTTGATGGCACCTCCAAAGGAAATCTGAGTCCCTCAGAATGTGGAACAGTGTACATTAACTACCTTGGACAGAAGCATGGTTTCTTATATGGATCTTATGGAATCCCATTGTCATTGGAGCAAGAAATTTTATGCTTTATTCATATTATAACCTTTTCATGGCGGAAAGGATGGAACAATATCTGGATTGAATGCAACTCAACCACTATCGTGCAAGCCTTACAGAATGGCGTGTTGCTTCTTGCATGGATGCTCGCAACTCGATTGATGGATTTCCACCACTCACTTTTTGAGATTAATCATATCAATAAACATGTGTTTCTGGAATAAAAAATTATTATGTTTTGGCATTCCAAAAATGGGGTTAACCATGACATCACCACTTTGGATTTCCTTCCCATGGATCTGACTCCCATCCATGTGAAATATTGTAAAAGGATCCCTTCATTTATAATATTCTAATAATTACTGTAATTTTTTAAATAAATGTTCAATGGTTGTTTGATCAAGAGTCTACCATTAAAAAATATTAATCTCCATCCTTAAAATATATAGATAAAAAAATAATTATAACATTCATAAAGGTAGTGGTTCATACGTAAACATGAATGTTGTTTTCATTTTTCAATGAATGGAATAAAAGAAATTTAAACAATGACTATAATTTATAGAATAAATATTATTTTATATAAATCATATTAATTAATTTAAACTATCTTTATTACAATCCAATTAAGGTTTCAAAAAATAGATCACATAACTTCATGGAGGTGGTATGCCACATGTACGCAAGAGCAACATTATTATTTTCCAAAATATTGGTAGAAAATACGGTATATATATAATGAAATATTCATAGTTATTTCATAAATAACATATATATTCATCATCTCCATCTTTATTTCCTTAAAAGTGAAATGGTGATGATAAACAAAATACACTGCTATGTGGAGAAGTTAAGTCGTATGTATGCACGAGCGATGTTTTAACTTATTGTAGGATAGAAAAGAGAATGAATATAATCTAAATTAATCATAATAGAATCTCAATATATTTATTATAATGAAAATATTATATTAGTATAGTTAAAATAAATTAATAGGAATTATAAGATGAAACGAATTAGAAGGGCTTGGTAAATACGATTACCTCTTCTCTGGTAGACTTCAATTAAGTCTCTTCTTTTTGTACTCAGATTCGGTCTTGTGTAATAAAAATACATCTAAAACATGGAGAATGATGTTTATAAGAGGAATTAGATGGTTTTGGTTGATCTATATGGATCAATGTGGGGTAAAAAAATGAAGTAGGAGGTATCCTTTTATAATCAAGTTGAGGTGCACATTTCGAAATTCTTAAATGATTAAATTATAATAAATTCATTCTCAATCCAAATACATCTAAATTGTTAGGTATTTGAACCAATTTCAGATATGGTTTAAATATTATAATTTTTTTTAATATTTTGGTGATTTAAACCTTATTATTTCACTTAACTAGTTAGCTAACATATTTTAACATTAATCACTGTAACAAATTATTCATGCATAAAGGGTTATAATCTTACATATAAGTTAACTATTGACTCATAAAGAGACAATGGATGAAATTATACACCATATATTTCCCCCATATTCCCTTTTAAATGATTCAATGTTTTCAAATAATTTTATAATATATTATTTTGATAAATTATCATTAATGTTAATTTTAACACTATTCATTTAATTTGACTTCGAATACATCAATAGAATTTTAAATTCCAATCTAATTAATTTTAACAATACTAATATTCTATATTACTTTGAAAAAATCAGGTAACACTTTAAATCACTCAAATTATATCACATTTAATATTCTTAATATTTTTTATTTTATTTTTTAAAAAAATTAATTAAATATTGTATTAGTGTTGCGCAAGAATTTTAGGTAATTATATATTCATTAAAAAATATAAATAAACTATCATAATTAATATAATTTTTGAAAAAAAGTAAAATTTATAATTGTTCATAACATTCTAATGTCCCTCTGTGGACACATAATAGATATTTATAACAAAGAGAGTGATATTTTGTAACATTCTCTGATTTAAATATTATATTGTTCCATAAAATGAATATTTGTCCATTAAAAATTTAAATTATCATAATAGGGTGATATTGGTCAAATTAAATTCATCCAATATGAGTTAGGATGAAGATGTGTGACCTTATCACTAAAAGTTAGCCTAGGTTAGCCTAATTTTACCACTACTGAGGTGAAAATTTTTACCACATTTACTAATCATAATTCCTAAAATAGGGAAATATTTATAATATTTGGAACTCATGAATCAAAAATATTAATTTCATTTTATAAAATTAAATACATATAATTGGACTAATTTAATTTTAATATAAGTACAAAAAATGCTACGAAAACAATTTTTTAGAAAATTACAAATTTTAATCATAAAACTGGATATATATTGGGTTATTATTCCAAGAAAAATTATTTGATGAATGATTTTTTTATTAAATATATTTTATATAAATTTCATTAAAATAAACCACCCATAGTGATAAATTAAAATTATTAGGATAAAAACACATTGCAATCATAAGAAGGGTTTTGAGAAAAAAAATATCCTTTATTTTCCAAGTGGATTTTTTTAATATAATATAAATTTATAAGTAATAAATGTGTATAAAAAATGTATAAATAATATATATTCCATAATTTACATTTTCTTATTCCTAAACAACAACCCGAAAGCTAGCTGATCACTATTAAATAATAGTTTAATAGAAATCCATGGTTTTTTAAAATCTATCTCTTATATAACACTATGTATTGAAGAAAATAATATACTAATGATAAATAAATTAAAAAATAATTTGGTTTTAAAGAATTAATTACATACAATATCGAATGGTATACCTTTGCATATCACCATGCTAATTTTTACTTAGATTGTTATTTTACACTACTCTTATCTTTTCCAACAATATGTTCATCACCAATATTAACTACCTCAATTTTAACATCACCAATATATTTTTTATAAATATTGGTAGAATAAATATATGAAGATTAAATTGTCTTAAAATGTAGTTAATTAATTAATTACTATTAGGTAAATACAGTATAGATCATAAAATATTATGAGGAAACAAATTGTATATAAAAAACTAATCAAAGACATTTGAAATATTCAATGACATCCTTTTCTTATCCGTCCAAGTTATTATTATTTATTAAGACCCACTTTTATGGAAAAAAGTGGGAAACCAGCAAGAGAACAACACATCAAGAACAAAAGTAGAAAACAAAACTATAGGAGACCAACATGAAAATATTAGACGCGACTGGCCGGAATAATTTCCAGGATAGGTCACTTACCTTTTTCCCCAGCTCGTCGCTGATGATCACTTAGAAAAGAGAGGCCACCTTGTCCCACACTTTTAAGAACCCCTCCACTATAATCTTCCTTTCATTGAAGCCTCTCATCAAAATTAAGTGTTTTTTGTCGATCCAAGCGGTCGGCTCCTTTCTTACACCCACTTGAACTGGCCTTCCATTCATCTTTTTTGCATCCTCATCTTAGGCCTGAATGAGAAGAACCCCCTCCACCATCTCTTCCTCAGAGGATATGAGGAGGTCCCATGAGTTTTCTGCAACTGCGGAATCCTCCCCTCCTACTGTCGAAGGCTCTCCCTTCATGATCACTGAAGGATCCAACAGTCCACTTTCAGGGTTTCCATCTCATTGCGTAAAAGAAAGACCAACCTCTGATGTTGTCCGCGTATGGGTCTTACATGAAACCGAAACCCCTTCCTTGTTCAAGAAAGGAACCCATGGAATAGCCTCTGTGATATTGTATTTGGCCTTGCTTGCCGATCTGGTAACTATAGTCTTTGGAGTTCCTGAATAATCTATGTGTGGTCTTGACTTCATTCCACCCTTGGGAGACAAAAGGCTTCTAGTTAGGAGGTTTCCTTGTTTCCCTTTCCATGAACCAGATCGAACTAGTGCCTCTTGATCATAGTCTTCAATAGTTTGAGAGACCCCCTCTTGGTCGCTTGAGGCCCCATCTTGGTCACTCGATTCTTCCTCTTCTGAGTTTCTAATCCCGACCTTCTTGTGTTTCCACCTAGGAATGACCATAAGCCATCCTTCGGGATCTTCATTTTCTATCCATTCCTCATCCAATAGTGAGAACTGATTATGAACCTAAGACGTCTTTGAAACCTTGTAAAAAGGGGCCACCTAGGACACTGGATCATACACATTAGGAGTATGAGACTCCTTTAGCGAACTAAAAACAGCCTGAGAAACTACACCTCCAGGTTCTGAAAATTGGCCAATTCTCTGGCCACCCCTTCTAACCTTAACTGCCTCGGCAAAGGATGAGGTAGACTGACCTCCTCCTAGCTGAACTGCTGCCCATCCTCCCCCACCAACACCTCCTTCGGCCAAGGACTCTTTAGCATGTCCTACCAACAGGTCCCCATTGTGCAAAGCATCATCACCTGCATTCTGTTTTCCACCTGAAGGACTACCCGCTGCAGCCACAATAGGATCATCACACTGAATGGACAATTGAAGATCACACTTCAGCCTGCTAAACACATCACTGACCTTCAGTTCAGGAGGAGGCATGCTTATAGGTATTTGCAGCAATGGTACACCAAGATCATTATCAAAAACCATGATCTTTTTCACCCCAATGTGTCTCCCATGCTTAGCGCGATTACAATGGGCAGCCCCATGACCCAACCAGAGACATACTGAGTAGTGATCAACCTAGGATTAAAAAACAACAGCTTTCCTGCATCGGAACTCCTCACCAACCGAGATCCAAACCCCCTATACGTCCGAACAGAGGTAGCAACCCACCATATTTCCTAGAATTATAACAATCGCGGGGTTCTGAAAAGGCAAGGTAAGCTGAGGGAAACTAACCCATGTTGCTACGAGGGATGAATCACGGTTCATATAGACATCGTACAACCAACGGAAGAAGAAGTATTTACATCTGATGCATCTGCGAGGAGCCCTGGACCACGCGCAAATCAGGTCCTATTTTGAAGCAAAGTGAATCATAATGTGGCGTTTATCGTGGATACCCATGACCGCGCGGTCACGAAATCCCCAATTATCGAATAAAAAGTGAGAAAAATCATCCACAGAGGGTCATCGATTGTTGAATCCAGCCATAAGGGTTAGCTTCAGAATACTCGATGCTTCAGAGAACTCTGAGGTAGAAATCCAGAGCTGAGGATCACCAAACCGAAAATCAGGAACATTCGGATAAAGAGAGATCACTGGGAAATCAAGGGGGAAATTAGTGTTGGGAAAGGGGAAAAAGGGATCTTCTGGAGGTGGCATAGTCTTTCCATCCTCCCCCTTCCACCTATAGGAAGGGGGTAAGTCTTCGACGGACATTAGTTCCGGCGAGAGATGGCATAGGCCTTGACCATCGTCAGAGCGCTAATCAGATCTCAATTAAATGACTACATTTTATATTGATTAATATTTGATGAGAGATTAACTCTTTATTTTATATTCAAATACCTTATTTGGGATCCCATATAACATATAATACGCATACCATATTTGAGATAAAGTGAAATTATTGTGACATCCAATTAATAGGATATCCTCAATGAAACTTTCATTCCACCATATAATTATTTTAATCTACAATAGAAAAATTAATCAATTGGTGTTTTTCAGATGTGGACCCTAAAATACTTATACTACATATGATCTAATTAAAATGTTTTATCAGTGTACCCTTCCGTATTTAAATTCAAGTAAATGAATCCTAATTAATCAATTTTAATTTCACTCATGTTATCAACCATTTGCATTAAAAATTACGCACGTGGAATTTTATATAAGCTAACTCAGATATTTTTTTGATGATTACAAAGTAATATGGATTTTTATAAATTAGATTTCTATACTTTGTAGAAGATACATGAATTAATTCCACCATTAGATTAATTCCACTATTTTTCATCATACTATGTCTATAATGTTCGTTCTTATAGAATGTATAGTCCTTTCATACATAATCATTTTAAGATAATATTTGTAAACGTGAGCTGCTAAAAATTATATCTTGATTGTATATCTATCAATAAAATTCATTCTAAAATTGAATTTGGATTTCTAGATAACTCATAAAATACATGTTCTCAAAACCGTCATATAAAATATTGATTGTTTTTACTTGATATCTAATCTTTCATCCTTTGATATATTCAAATACCCATGAGTTATTTTCTGTGTTTCAACATAATTCACAACCTCTATAATATTATGTAAATTATAAAGTTCATTTTTTGATAATCTCATAGGGTGATTGTGACAAAAACTCTTTGTAAAAATACTTCACCCAAAAATCACCAACAAAGATTATATTTTGTGAGACCAATTCAATCAAAATTTTATAGGTATTCAGTACAGAATTCAATGAATGTGTCAATATAATACAATTATTTTATAAAATCTTATGGGAAATTTTTTTTATGTACCTTATAAAAATATTTAAATATAGTTTAATTTGGTATATATATCTATTATTTATTGGATCACATAGTTTAATATCTCCAATTAAGTGAAAAATTTCATCAAAAAATTATGGTGGGAATAACATATCTGATTCCTAAAATATGGAATCAATTTACCTATCCATAATTGTAAACATCATCTGGTTTAGAACATTAGAACATATTTATTTTAAAAATAATAAAATTTGATTGATGTGTATAATTAGTCTTAAGGTAGAATAAAATTTAAGGCCGCATGTACTAAATATTATATCAAACATGACCGTAATGTGATTTAAATCCCTTATGATTAAAAACCAATCATTAACATAATATTATTGATATTTTAAAAATGAACCACTAAAAAATCACACCATTTACGATGTTGAAAATTTAAATATCTCTTTCCATGAATGAGTGTAATCCATGTGAGGATGAAAATTCTATCTTTTTCCCTTGATGGGTGAAACTCTTCCCATATCCCTGTGCTAATCATGTATAACCTACCATTAATTGCATATTTTTTTAAGGTGAATATAATAACATGTGATTGCTACTATCACATATACTTTTTTCTAAATCAATGAAATAAATAAAATTTATATCCTGAAAATATTGACATTATGGAAATTTAAAAAATGATATCTTTTTCCAACCAATTATCATATGGTTTTTAGAAAAGGGTTTACAAAAAATGGTGAAAATGTCATTTACATTCTCAAAACATCATTATCTATTAATGGAGAAGGTGTTGTACCCTATTATTAATTAAAATCAAATGATGTTTTCTAATATCTATATTTATTCTTACATGGTAAAAAATAATAATTTCATATAAATAGTTTCTTCAATGATTGTTTTGACCAGATTAAGAGTGTGTCGTCTTAAAAAAAATATGACACCCTAGCATTACATAATTATATATCCTAAAAATTTTCCATAAGAAAATATTTCATCTATCATGTTGGATAATATATCTCTCAATGTAAAAACTTCATTTAAATAAGCATCATAAAAAAACACTGAAATCCCACATATATTTTATATTATTCATTAATGGATCCAAATAAATATGAATCCCAATACTAGGTTGTTTTGGTCTAGATATAAGAAGACATAATATAATATGTTCTCACTTCATGAATAACCATTGTGGGAAGTTATAATTTAATAAAATAATCGACCATGTATTGTATGTGCTACTTTGTAAACCAAAGTGATTTATTCTATCTACATATAATTCATGATAGAAATTTATTAGTTCATTTCCAAATTATCGATTCTCATGAACAATGTTCCTCCACCAAGGGAAGATTACACAGTTAGTGAGTTTCCTATATTAAATTATTGTATTAGTGTTTTATATTAATTTCCTTATACTATCCTCACTTATATAGAGATGTATTAACCATTAAATGATTGGATACTACCACAAAACGTTTGAATAACATAATTTGTATTTATTGTATCAATAAACATGACAGTTATTGAATTTATATGTGATTAATTGTCTATGAGATACAATATACAATCATTTATGTGGAAATGTATTATTTTAAATACCATACACATTATAGAAAACATTTTTTAGCATCATATATTCTACAAGGATTCACATTATCTTTTTTAACCTATAATTCCTGAGATATAGTATTTTTTCACTTCGTTTAACTCTATATTATGTAAAATTTCAAAATATATAGATTTAGAAGATATAAAAATGTTGAAAAATTAGTATAATCTATATACAATGGAATCATTTCCTAGCACTTCAACTTCTAAAATAGTTCAGAAAACCATAGAAGAGATCTTCAAATACTATTATCATTTATTCAATATGATATATTGTAATGATCTATAAACAATAGTGTTATACTAGTCAAAAGATATATTATCTTCTTCTACATGTTTAGTCCAATATTTATAACATAGATCTATTTCATGAAGGGTAAAGTGTTCTTCCAAATCCCACAAATAGATTTTTCTTGAATAAAAATGACATAAACACAAACAAATGAATTGAGATGTTTCATTTCCACACTCTATTGAAACATGATGAACTATTTATCTACATCATCATACAATTTTATCATGTGACTATAATCCAAATATTTTTATTCAAATTTATCACATTTGGATAAAAATTATTTATATTTCAAAAATAAATATAAATTCATAAAATGTATGATCATAGAATACAAATAGACTATGCCTTATGTATATAAATAAAGTGACCATATTTGATATAAATTTTTATTTCATTATCAACACTTTAAAATTAATTAGGACAAATAATTATTTTAATAAATCTATAATAACATATATTTTTTATCTAAAAAAGTCACATATCTTAATTCATTCTATTTTTTGGATCTGATTATTATATGGATATAACAAAATTTATTATTATGAAAAATAATTTTTTACTGATAAATTAATTAATATTATTTATTTATTTATTTAAATAATACTCAATTTTTAAATTTTTTTTTATTAGATTGAAACTACTTAGTTTTTATAAAGTTAAAAAAATAAATATTCTTTGATTTCATGGAATCATAGAATCGTTATTATGATTATTATCATCATTTATTAGATGAATTATACAAATATTACTCATTGATACATATTGGTCCAATGGGGGAACAAATTGATTAAGTTTATGCTCACTAAAATATTACATTGATATTTTATCAAATTTCATGGAGACTATTTGTGGGGGAATTAGTCATTTATTTCATCAACTCATGAATCTTTTGGTGGAGTCTAGTTGGGTTGTATTTTTATGCTATACATTTGGGAGGTTCTTTGTTTTCCTCATCACTTTTCTTCAGTTGTTTTTGTGATGTATGAAATTTATATGCATATTTTTATGGTCTTTATTATTTGATCCTTAAGAGATACTTCATTATTTTTCATTATATTATGATTCTCATTTTCCTTGTGTAAAATGTATATACAAACGTTTCTTTAGCTAACCATCACATATTTAAATAAATATAATAAGGATTGTAATATAATTATTTAAATATGTTTTCCCAAAACAAATATATAAACTATTGATTATGTGTTTTTGATATACAAATTTTAACAATTGTTTGATTCAAAATAAAAAAAATCCTAGTGATTTTCAATGTATGAAACAATATCACAAAGAAAATATGATTGTATAATGGTCATATATCAATAAATTTTCATTTTACTAAAAACATGAAAGTAATTATTCAAATAAAAATTCTATTTTAAATTTTATTCTATGCAATATGATATTTGAAATGATTTTTGCGGAATATTATATTCTAGGATAAAATTTATACCAAATTAATTATTATTTTAATAGAGGACAATGACTATGTTTTCAAAATATTTATAAATAATATATTATAATAACTAATAAACCCATGATTTAATTAGTATATCCATATATTCCTGTTGTGCATATTATTTTAAAAACATTTCTCAAATTATCGAATTTTTTATTATAAATTCCCTCAAAATATATATATTAAATGAAAATATAGACCTATTATAACTAAGAGGATGTCTGCTGGATTTTTTGATAATAAATTATAGAAATATATTATTGAATAATTGTTATGATGGATATTGAAAAAGGGAAAGGATACAGTAGAGATATATTTTTTGTTTATGTTGTTGAATTTTAGATAAATACTACCAGTTTCAGAGGATTTATTTTTGAATTTTTTGTGAGAAAGTTGTTTTATTTTCTAATTGGGTGGTTGTTATATTTTATAAAAATTATAAAGAAGGTTTGTTGGATATAAAATGAAGTAAGGATTGATGATATGGATTGATGTTGATTAATTATGTTCATAACGAGGTTGTGAGATTAATTAAAGATAATGTATAATGTATACTTGAAATACGAGAATGTTTGATGAATATTGGAAGTCCAATGAAGAAGTATGAATTTGTGAGAATATGTATATTATAGAAGTTGGTATTATTTTTTAAATACATATGTTGTATTTATGATGGTGTTTTAATGTGAAAAAAATAAAATTTTCCCATATTTTGGGTTAAAAATATTTGACAAATTTTTTGGAGTGGAATGAAATTGTTTTGGTAGAGAAATACCTCACCACAATATGCAACTTGTTGTAGTGGTAAATTTTTTATTAGAGTTAGAATATATAATTTCAAAGAAGAGACAGAGATTTGGAAAAGGTATTAAATATGTTTAATTTGGATATTTGATGACAATAGTGAACATTTTGGGATTACAAAATTCCTCAGTAATATAGGAAGCCTCATTATGGGTGTTTGGTAATATTTGGTAGCCAAGATGGGCATATAGATTTTTTCAATACTAAATCATATAGAAATGGAATGCAAGTGGTTTCACATGGAATTTTGAAGACCATGGTGATGAAGACAAAAATGAAATATATAGGAGATAGTAACCACAATGTACTAGAAAGAGTCTTTGGATTAAGAAATACCTAGGTAAAATGGGGATACCAAAAAATGTGTTCTGAAGGCCATTTTAAACTATAAGAAAAGGGTGATCAAAATGGGGAATTAGAAAGGATCACACTATTGAGGGGAGTATGATATGTATCACCTCTTTTGGATTTGTTTTTCAAAATGGTAATTTCAACATGGTGAAATCCATATAGAATGGAGTTTTCACCTATATTGGTGTTTTGTGAAGGGAATACATTGTAGAGTCTGAAAAAAATTGATTTGTGATATTTTTTCATGGTTTCTTTCTTCTAAAACTTATTGGTTGTTATTGTTAAAGATTCAATGACATATATTGAATCATATGGTGATGATTTAATAGGATATGATCCAAAGGTTGGATTAAATAAAGATGATGTTGGATGATTGTTCAAATTTAAATTATAAATTTAAATTTAAATAATTCTCATGTTACATTAGAACATGTTGTCGAGAATGAAAAAGAGAGAAGAGACAGAGATAAGAATATATATATTTATAGGAGAAGTGTCACGAACCGAATCTGGTCGCCTTCAAACTCGGCACTCGACCCGGTCCATGGTAAGACCCGAAGGGCGTTCCCGATCCCCACGGGCTGGCACAAGTGCCCGGGTATCATAAAATGAAAATTGGGAACGATTTACCCGAGTTTATAAACATAAAACAACAAAAGAATCCAATGAAACAAATCTGGATTTTTCAAACCAAACAATCTTTTACAAAAATTCAGAACCGAATTACATGGCTTAAAACAACTCAAAAGGTCTATACCAAAGTTAAAAATCCAAATAAGGACAGCCCAAGAACCCTCATGGCAAGGGGCACCTCCCACAAGCCACCTCCACAAGACTTCACCACCAAGGACCGGCTAGAAACCCGAACCACTGGAACAAAAAAAAAACTGTACCCAACCTGCGACAAAAAAAAAACCATGTCTACTTACACCCAAGGGTGTAAGTAGGGTGTGAGCCAATTCCCAGTAGGATACCACCACTAAGAGATTCCATGTGACAAACATTTAAAGACGAAAAGCATACAAGTTTTCAAAAACATGAAAAGCTAGTTACAATTTCTAAAAGATGCTACTTTGAATAAAAACAGTTTTCAAGTGGGCTATCATTAAGAATCAAAACTTTTAAAAAAAATGTCAACACTAATGAATTTTCCAGCCAACTATACCGTATGCCGACGGTAAGTACAAAGTAAACAATGAGCACAAGAAATAGGAAGTAACACCTAGGCACTAGCTAGCTGTGGGTCCCAGGTACCTCGTATCTCGGTGAGAGTAACCATCACAAATATCCATTCTCGTGCACGAGCCACTAGTAGGGAACATACCCATAACCTAGTGGTCCCCAATCATCATCATCATAGTTTAGTTAGAGTTGTAAGCGTCAATCTTGCTAAGTGAAACTGAGGCCAAACCCCACGGATTCACTAGCATACTAGTACACGTCCACCCACCTAGATACCCAGGTTTTCCCCTTGTGCTCAAACATGTTCAACACATCAAGAAATGTACATTGAACATGAAAATATCATTTCCACATCACAAATTCACCAAACAGCCCATATGTATACCACACAAGTCACAAAAAATCCATTTTTCATTCAAAATGATTTTGAAATCCGAATCACACCAAAATAGCCCACAACACATTTCACATTTCTTCAACACTTCCACAAAACCATTAAAAAATTTTATAAAACAATTATATGATATTTAAACTCATATAACAGCCCACACACATGGAATATAACACTTCTTTCATATTCAAAAATTCAATTTTTCACATCACACTCACACAAAACACTCCACATCACTTTCACATCACTTTCACTCCAAAATATCTCCTTCAAACAATTTAATAAAATATTTCCAAGATGATACATATCACATAGCAGCCTTTTCACAAATGAAATGGACCTTTTAAAAATATACTCCTACCAAAACAGTTTGCTGATATAGTTTCACCTATTACACAACCCAATAAAGCATTCAAAACTTCCATAAAACAATTATAAAGAGTATACCCAAACTTTGCACATAAAATCCATTTCAAAAATCTCTTTTTAAGCCAAAAGCACACCAAGACCCTACCAAAACAGAATTGGCATCCCAATAAACATGAAATAATCCACATTCATATGTTATATAATCACGTTGAATAATATCACAAAAGATACCCATGAGAACACACAAATCCATAAAACACTTTCAAGGAGTATAACAAGGTTATAAAAATAAAACCATTCAAATACACTCCATTTTTAGGCCCACATGGAACTATATTATTACCTAACCATAATTGTCAGCCCCTTTCAACAACTAATAAATCACTTCCACATTTTACAAAACTACCACAAGATATAACACATGAAATACATTTGAAAAATACACATTTCAAGAAAAAATGTAACTCTAAAAACAAATGATTTACTATTGAAACCAAAAATGGTTTTCACATAATTCACAGCACATAAGTAACATTCAAAATTATTTAATCAAGCAAACTAACTCATCATTAAATGGTTACCCACGGAATCACCTACCGAATGTGTCGAAACCCTCAAAACTTGGTGCGAAACCTTAAGCGCACCACCGTTGCACCAAAAGGAATACAAATCCAGACCTAAACCACAAAAATTTACCCAAAAGACACCAAATCATACATTAGGATCGAACCCCAACTTCTGGACATGAGGAACTTCAAGAAAAAGGAAATAAAACTAAAAGAGGATGGAAGGAACCAAGAAGGAATTCCCTTACTTGAAATATCTTGAAGGAATTGGCCCCAATCCACAAAATAATGAATCACCAAGTACACAAAACTGGTATGGAGGTTCTAAGGATTCATATTAGGTCATGTGGGGACTGAAATGGGGGAAAAAGGGTGAAAAATGAAGGAGTTATGAAAGGATCAATTTACCTCTCCAAATCTGCCCGATTTTTGAAACCCTAATAAGTTCAGTACTAAAGCGCGATGAAGAAGAGCTCAAAAGAGGGGAGAGAGAGCTTGGGAGCGTGTCTGGGTTCAAGGGGCGCATATGAGGCTTTGAATCACCGAAAAATACTTAAAAATGAATAAGTTATTAATTAATCAAATATTATTTTTAAAACTGGAATTGGGATTTCGGGCAGGCCCAATCCCTTAAATAAAAACCAACATAAACCTTGTTTATGGATTTCAAAAGGCTCCAAATTTTAATTGTGGTGTTAATATATCAGGGTAGGACATTTAGGAGTTGGAATGAAGGAAAAATATTAAAAAATGAAAAATTTATAAAGGAAACAAATTTTATTTTTAAATCTGGAATTGGGCTCACGGTTTGGCCCAATTCATGAAAACTCATCTATTTCTCCATAAAACCTTTGGAAACCATCCAAAACAAAAAATGAAAGGAAAAAAAATGAAATTTAACTTCAAAATAATTCGTGTATGTGACAATTCTCCCCACCATGAAAACTTTCCGTCCCCGGAAAGCTACAGAAAGGCCAGATACGAAAGCCAAACCGAACTGATAAACCAAGATGTACTCCCTTTCCAGGTTTCGCCCCCCAAAGGCCAAAATACCTCCATTGATCAATTAAGGAAGGAATAATTCACAACAAAATCATACATTACTTTCCTGAAACAATCAATCACATTCAGGCTTTATCCCAAAGGATAACACCTCAAACACTATCAGAACAAGACTCAAGCAATTCACTCAAACGAACAACAACATCGAACAAGGTTACACTTACCTTACTTTAACTAATACATTGGGCACTCTCCAGTCCCAAAGTTTACCCAAGGAAGATGTAAGTAGTTAGATATATCCAAATGATATTACCTACTTCCCATACAATACCAAGGAAAAACATGAGTTACTTGTATGAAGAGACACAAATGAGCTCCCTACCATAAGAGACAACTTAATTTTTTTTTTTCCGAGACAGAATCAAGACAGTAATAGGGGAAGGCCCAAACAGACTCCCTAGTACAAGGGGTGTACATCCATTAGAAATTTACAAAATAATATGCACGATACCCATGGTGGGTCTTCCCACCACAAGAACCAACCATCTTAACCGACCGGCGTGGGCCGACATGAAAAGACCCCAAAATTAAGGAGTTGGGACGGTCACACAGTTAGTCTACACAGTTTGAGAAACTTTGCGATAACTATGTGGATCCTTATATCTGCATGGTTATTTTTTTTTGTTCACGGTTAGAACTAACCATGTGAAAACCGTGTGCTCAACTTTCCTAGCCAAATTTCCAACCATTCTCCAAAGACTCAATGGAAACCAAAGGGGGAGGGAATAACATTGTGTGATGACATGGGTACAAGACCCTCCACCTATTTCCACCGAACAGGAACAACAGAAGAAATATGATGACACCATAGGTTTAAAATCTTCCTATCTTTCATACTGAGGATAGGACTTTGTACAAGGGTTTAAACGACACTGGGGTTTCCCCGGACTACGCGCCAGCTTCTCTCCGGGACCTATGGCTGGAGCTCAAAATATTGAAGCATCTTCGGCCACGCAGTTTGGCTGTTGAAACCCCTATGTGGAACTTCTTCTTTCGGTGCCACAAACAACTACACCGCATACCCTGATGGGTTCATCAAGACATAACACACTCCATAACTCACTTTACCAAAACCATACATTTCACTGAAACAAGGGATCAGAATAAGCACACACATCGCACCTTGTTTCTTTGGGTGAGAAACAACAGAAGGGTAGGACACGTATAAACACCATCCACTAAGATAGAGGATTTGATGTTTTTCCCAAGGGATACATACTCCCAACATAACAGAGAACCTAAGAGGATTGTGTGACCTTGACCTTTACAGTCAAAAGAGCACACAGCATCACAATGCGTCACCAAACAGGACCTTTGTGATTGATAGAAACAATACATGGAACATGACCATATACCAAGTCCCTAAACAACAGACAAGTCCAAAAAGTGGACACAATATCCTATCAGGACCAAAATCTCAAAATTGGTGGTTTAATAATAACTCTTGCTTCAAGGAAACTATGAAGAACCTAGAGGCCCTCTTAGACACCATCCAAATACTCATCCATGCTAACAAACCCAGAACACTTCCACCTTCGAAAAATTAGGAAACTTAAGAGGCTAAAGTCACTTTCAACCATCCATAATCAATCTCCCACTACAAGAGGATACATAAAACCAATAAAGGAAAGGGTGTATACTCAATCTAAAAATCTCAAGAAATGGATTCCTTATATTGATCAACTGGAGGATTTTCCAATGGAGAAACAATCTGGGTTGCGCTTCAGTTATGCATTAACCTTTAATGGGGGTGTACCTTATCCAATGGGAGAACCCAAGGACCCAACCAACCTGGTCCATTGGTCAAAAAAAGCCATAAACCAGATCCAAACACATGAAGGGAACTATCGTAAAGGCATCCCAAAACATTTTTTTAAAAGATACCACTAACCGTCCCTACAACACAACTTACCGACCAAACACAAACCCAAAAAACAGTTCAAACAGGAGAGGTTATTGGACTAAAAAAAACATCCCACAAAAACAAAATCTTCAAAGACCCATAATACAAACCATCCCAAAACTATTCATCAAGACATCATGTTTTTTTTTCTTTAAAACCATTTCTTTGAAATCAAGCGGCTCAGCGGTAAGAGTATCGACCAATGGTACCCCATGGGCCTCACACATGCATGTTTTTGTGCCACACCAGACACCCTCCTCATATCCGTCCCGGAACTCATCCATTCATGCCATCAACCATCCATCATCCCATATAACCCCATGCATGTGGTCACTAAGGGAAATACCAAAGGTTAAAACAAAAATTCTTTCCACTTTTCAAAACCAACACGGTCAACCAACGCATCCCTTTTTTTTCATAACCGCTAACCACGAGATCAAAATCCCAACTCACATCTTACAAAAATTTTCAGAGAGTCACAACCATTTAGAAAATAACTCACATTCAAGATATTCACATCAATTTAAAAACATCTCATCCCATTAAAACACACTCTGATTGTTTAGAAAACTCTATTGGAAACACTTTTCAAAACCACCTTCAATACAGTTTCTGCCTTCAAAAGAGGTGTAATCACACCATTTTCTATTTCAAAATAATTCTGAAAATTAAGTTCCTCCATTTCATAAACCAAACCATTCCCTCTTTATTTGAAAATCATTTCACAAAAACTTTACACTTCTTAAAACCAAAGTGCTAAGGTTTCAAAACCTAAGCACAAAACAGTGCAAGAGGAAACTAGTTTCAGTGGGTGACTTGGACATATGGTTGGCGGCCATATTCCAATCACTTCACTGTCACAGAGAGTGTTCTAGGGAATATCCCCAGCTCCACATGGCTTGCCAGACCCTGCGATCTCATTGAGACCATTAACCCAACTCTCTTTTCATTTCCCCTAATCATCATCAAACCAAGAAAACCAAAAGACATAGACAAATCCCAACTTCCCCTGGCGACTTGAATCCTGAAATGAGGTGTGGTGATCAAGCACACTAACCATAACCAGAATTCCATGTCCCAACAATCCTAACTCCATACTATCCTGACTCTTCCCCAAATAACATGACCCAAAGAGTTAACCTGAACCTCCTTTGATACCATTTTGTCACGAACCGAATCTGGTCGCCTTCAAACTCGGCACCCGACCCGGTCCATGGCAAGACCCGAAGGGCGTTCCCGATCCCCACGGGCTGGCACAAGTGCCCGGGTATCATAAAATGAAAATTGGGAACGATTTACCCGAGTTTATAAACATAAAACAACAAAAGAATCCAATGAAACAAATCTGGATTTTTCAAACCAAACAATCTTTTACAAAAATTCAGAACCGAATTACATGGCTTAAAACAACTCAAAAGGTCTATACCAAAGTTAAAAATCCAAATAAGGACATCCCAAGAACCCTCATGGCAAGGGGCACCTCCCACAAGCCACCTCCACAAGACTTCACCACCAAGGACCTGCTAGAAACCCGAACCACTGGAACAAAAAAAAAACTGTACCCAACCTGCGACAAAAAAAAACCATGTCTACTTACACCCAAGGGTGTAAGTAGGGTGTGATCCAATTCCCAGTAGGATACCACCACTAAGAGATTCCATGTGACAAACATTTAAAGACGAAAAGCATACAAGTTTTCAAAAACATGAAAAGCTAGTTACAATTTCTAAAAGATGCTACTTTGAATAAAAACAGTTTTCAAGTGGGCTATCATTAAGAATCAACACTTTTAAAAAAATGTCAACACTAATTAATTTTCCAGCCAACTATACCGTATGCCGATGGTAAGTACAAAGTAAACAATGAGCACAAGAAATAGGAAGTAACACCTAGGCACTAGCTAGCTGTGGGTCCCAGGTACCTCGTATCTCGGTGAGAGTAACCATCACAAATATCCATTCTCGTGCACGAGCTACTAGTAGGGAACATACACATAACCTAGTGGTCCCCAATCATCATCATCATAGTTTAGTTAGAGTTGTAAGCGTCAATCTTGCTAAGTGAAACTGAGGCCAAACCCCACGGATTCACTAGCATACTAGTACACGTCCACCCACCTAGATACCCAGGTTTTCCCCTTGTGATCAAACATGTTCAACACATCAAGAAATGTACATTGAACATGAAAATATCATTTCCACATCACAAATTCACCAAACAGCCCATATGTATACCACACAAGTCACAAAAAATCCATTTTTCATTCAAAATGATTTTGAAATCCGAATCACACCAAAATAGCCCACAACACATTTCACATTTCTTCAACACTTCCACAAAACCATTAAAAAATTTTATAAAACAATTATATGATATTTAAACTCATATAACAGCCCACACACATGGAATATAACACTTCTTTCATATTCAAAAATTCAATTTTTCACATCACACTCACACAAAACACTCCACATCACTTTCACATCACTTTCACTCCAAAATATCTCCTTCAAACAATTTAATAAAATATTTCCAAGATGATACATATCACATAGCAGCCTTTTCACAAATGAAATGGACCTTTTAAAAATATACTCATACCAAAACAGTTTGCTGATATAGTTTCACCTATTACACAACCCAATAAAGCATTCAAAACTTCCATAAAACAATTATAAAGAGTATACCCAAACTTTGCACATAAAATCCATTTCAAAAATCTCTTTTTAAGCCAAAAGCACACCAAGACCCTACCAAAACATAATTGGCATCCCAATAAACATGAAATAATCCACATTCATATGTTATATAATCACGTTGAATAATATCACAAAAGATACCCATGAGAACACACAAATCCATAAAACACTTTCAAGGAGTATAACAAGGTTATAAAAATAAAACCATTCAAATACACTCCATTTTTAGGCCCACATGGAACTATATCATTACCTAACCATAATTGTCAGCCCCTTTCAACAACTAATAAATCACTTCCACATTTTACAAAACTACCACAAGATATAACACATGAAATACATTTGAAAAATACACATTTCAAGAAAAAATGTAACTCTAAAAACAAATGCTTTACTATTGCAACCAAAAATGGTTTTCACATAATTCACAGCACATAAGTAACATTCAAAATTATTTAATCAAGCAAACTAACTCATCATTAAATGGTTACCCACGGAATCACCTACCGAATGTGTCGAAACCCTCAAAACTTGGTGCGAAACCTTAAGCGCACCACCGTTGCACCAAAAGGAATACAAATCCAGACCTAAACCACAAAAATTTACCCAAAAGACACCAAATCATACATTAGGATCTAACCCCAACTTCTGGACATGAGGAACTTCAAGAAAAAGGAAATAAAACTAAAAGAGGATGGAAGGAACCAAGAAGGAATTCCCTTACTTGAAATATCTTGAAGGAATCGGCCCCAATCCACAAAATAATGAATCACCAAGTACACAAAACTGGTATGGAGGTTCTAAGGATTCATATTAGGTCATGTGGGGACTGAAATGGGGGAAAAAGGATGAAAAATGAAGGAGTTATGAAAGGATCAATTTACCTCTCCAAATCTGCCCGATTTTTGAAACCCTAATAAGTTCAGTACTAAAGCGCGATGAAGAAGAGCTCAAAAGAGGGGAGAGAGAGCTTGGGAGCGTGTCTGGGTTCAAGGGGCGCATATGAGGCTTTGAATCACCGAAAAATACTTAAAAATGAATAAGTTATTAATTAATCAAATATTATTTTTAAAACTGGAATTGAGATTTCGGGCAGGCCCAATCCCTTAAATAAAAACCAACATAAACCTTGTTTATGGATTTCCAAAGGCTCCAAATTTTAATTGTGGTGTTAATATATCAGGGGAGGACAGTTAGGAGTTGTAATGAAGGAAAAATATTAAAAAATGAAAACGTTATAAAGGAAACAAATTTTATTTTTAAATCTGGAATTGGGCTCGCGGTTTGGCCCAATTCATGAAAACTCATCTATTTCTCCATAAAACCTTTGGAAACCATCCAAAACAAAAAATGAAAGGAAAAAAAATGAAATTTAACTTCAAAATAATTCGTGTATGTGACAAGAAGAACATTGTGTTCCTCGGATGAAGGTTACTATAACATGGTTTTTTTCATAAAAAATTAGAATAAAATAGGGTTATTATTGTTTTCAATTACATTAAAAATCTGGTTCCATATAGTAGAAATGTTGTGTATATCATTGAAGATATGTTTGAGGTGAAGAGTTCAATAAACATCAATAAAAATTAGAAGTGCTATTATTGTATATAGTTTAAAGGAAGACATTGTTTCAACTCTTCGAATAATGAGATGATCACATTAAGACGGTACATTGGAGAGAAATTATTGGTTTACAATGAAGTATATGATATAGAACTTTTAATTCCAATTACATAACAACTACATACTAAACATGAAGTGACCTTATTGTCTTTAAACTAAGAAGAAACCTAAAATTCAATAAGCTAATACCTACACCAAATCATCGTGTGAATTAGAATAAGTGGTTATAATACATGGGAGGCAATGAACTATACCTAAAATATCTATAGCTAGTGAACCTTGGGAGGCGGTGAGATTATCTGTAAATCATGTATAGGATGTGATCCTTAGTGAGGTGTGGTCATATCTAAATCATGAGTCCACACAAAAAGTGAGTTGTAGTGAATTATTGGTAAACTAGTACATTACAGAGTGTATCTTATTAGTTGTATCCCAGTGCATGTGAAATAAATAAAAATATATCTGCTCTTATATTTTATATTATGTAGAAGTGAATGTTTTTTGAAATGGGTGTGTTTGAGGAAGAAACATGTTTAATATGTGTTCCTGGTAATAAGGGAAGCAGATCCAAAACAAATGAACTATGGGAAAGGACATAATTCTTCATAAACCTTGATTCACCCAACCTCAGGGTGTACCAAGTTCCCATATAACACTTATTAAATTGATATAACACACAAAAAAATTAGTTCACACACATGAAATTCAAATAAATCATATTATATAACCATATTGATCGAATATAAAAGAGTACAGTAATTGTAAGAAGTACTAAAAAAAATCGTGACATAATTAATTGAATTACTATTTATAATAAAAAATATATAAAAATAATCATTGATAACTAAGTAAAAATGATAAATATATTTCAGTATAAGTTAATCCTTACATTGATAATTACTATTTAAAATATATATATTTTGTTTTTTTAAACCTCTCAATGAGTGGGAAATGAAACTCAAGGTGAGAAGTATTAGAAATAAATTATGTTGGTTGTGAGATGAGAAACAGTGTAGCATTGTATAAAAAATGATATTTTCAATCATCATTTTTTGGGAATAAATATGAAAAAAATTAATGTGGTGCCAAACACACAATTTTCTTCCTCAAGAACAATAAAAAAATTGAAAAATAATAAATGATTGGTTGAGAGATACGTAAAAATAAGACTCAAAAAGCCTACAAATTCGATTAATGGGCCTTGATTGGATAAAAATGTTTTCTTATTCACACCAAAGAATTTCTTCCATGAAATCTTGAACAATGATGGTGTGCTATGTGGTCTATTTGTGATATTTTAAAATGTGAGAAATGGTTATATCAAAACTAACCAAAAAGAAATCATAAATGTAACATTTATCATCACTAAAACAATAAGTAATGATAAAGAAATCATTTTTTATTATTAAATTTTGAGCATATGAGGGAATATCATTATCAGTGCTAAAAAGGCACTGATAAATGTAATAGGCGTTGAAAAAGTCCCACTTTATCAACACTAAAGTTATCACTGATAAAAACCCATCAAAACAAATAATGAATAAAAATGTATTAAAATATATTTAAAATTCTTTAACTAAAAATATGGAATAGATATTAAATATGAATAAATAATATTAATTATATAAATTGAGAAAATATTAAAAATGAATAAATATTAAAGTAAAAATGAATAAATATTAATTGAAAAATATTGAAATTTAATAATTTTATAATTAAAATGAATAAATCTAAATTATATAAATTAAAAACATACAAATAATATTAAATATTAATAAATAAGAATATGTAAATAAATAAAAAAAATGAAAAGTTGAATAAATTTTAAAAACCTTGAATGAATAAATATTAAAAATGAATAAAATTTAATAAATAAAAATGTTCAAATTTCAAAGAATATTAAAATAATGAAAAAATATTATTGATAATACTAATTTAAAAATATTTAAAATTAATAGATATTAAAATAAAAACGAATATATATTAAAAATTACATATATATACTAATGACATAAAATAAATTACAAACTAAAAATTAATAAATAATAATTTTAAATATAATAAAATATAAAAATATTTAAATAAAAAAGATTAAATATTAATTATATAAATTATAAACATATTAAGAATATTAAATATTATTAAAAATAGAAGATTTAATAAATATTAAAAATGAATAAATGACACATATGTGAAATGAATAAATTTTATAAAAATAAGAATGAGTAAATATAAAAAATGAATATATGATATTAAATGAACAAAAATTAAAAATGATATAAATTTAATAATTAAACTTAAATAAAATTAAAAAAGTGGAAAAATATTATTAATTATATAAATTTGAAAAAATATTGAAAATGAATGCATATTATAATAAAAATGAGTAAATATTAAAAATAAAATTCTAAAAATGGATTCACAATAAATTAATAATCATATAAATTTATTTAATATCAATTATATATATTATTAATAAATATTTTTAAATATTTTTAATAATATTTACAAACATTTTATAATATATAAATGAATAAATATTTTTTACTAAATAAAAACCTATAGTCATTATAATCAATTTTACATCTGTATTGTATTTAAATATAAAATATTTTCAATATATTTTACTAACTAAAAAATAATGTTTTAATTTTTTTATTAATTATATTAAAAAATATTCAATAAATTATATTGTATATTTTAATTATAACTTTTAACGAAATTAAAAATGACATATAGACACACAGAGATATATATATTTATTATTAAACTATATGTATATAACTGCATTATTTACATATAAATAACATTAATTGTTCGTATTAAAAAAATTTATAATTAAAGTTCAAATTTTAATTTCATTAAATTAAATAAAATATATTATTTTCACTTATGTACAAATTTATATTGATTATTATTTGTATTCTATCTATAATATGTATATATATTTATATTTATATTAAACATATATATTATTATCAAGATCTGAATGTTTGTGATTATATGAAATTATGTGTATATATATATACTATAATGACAAACTTCAATTTGAAAACGAAATGAATTTCATGGTATATAATGATATATTAGTATACATACATAGACACACAATCACACGCACAATCACATAAATATACATACATAAATACACAATCATACACACTTACACACATACACACACTTACACATACATGCAAATGCACATACATACACATAAACAAACATAACCATACACACCATAACATACAAAAAAATATATAGAAACACATAATCAAACATACATATACATTTATATATTCATACACATACATTCACATACATTCATATGCATACACATACCTAAAATAAACACACATGCACACACACATAAACACCCATATACGCACAGACACACACATACATACATATACCCATACACAAACATGTAAAAACACAAAAACAAACACACATATATAAAACATATATATACGTACAGATTCACATATACATACACATATATAAACAAACCCATGCATACACATACACATACACATACACATACACATACACATACACATACACATACATATACATACACACACATAGAGATTCAAGTATACACATACATAAACATGCACATGCACATCCATACATACACACATACACATACATAGGCATACATATTTATACACATATCTATGCATACGCATACATACGAATACATAAACACACAAACACATACATACCCATACGCATATACACACACACACATACACATACATCACATCCACTCATACACATATACATACATATACAAACACATACATACACATATATACTTGAAACTACACACACACAAATGAACACCCATACTCAAGTTATATACCTACATATACCAACCCCCATTTTTTACTAGTTTTTGTTCTTTTATCACACTGTGTGGTTTTAATGCCATATAGGGATTCATGACATAACACCAACAATTATATTAACATATAAATTTGTATTTATCTTCATATAATAATATATAAACTTAAATAAATGTGTATTAATTTATATATTTTCATTTATATTTAAATATAATGTCAATATATTACATTTTCATATAATAAATATTGTATTTAAATAAATCATTATATATTTTTTTTGAATAATATAAGTATGGTAATTTACTATTATATAAATTAAGAAAATAAGATTTAAAGAAAATTTTATTTTTATATGAATTATTTATTTAAAATATAAATTTTACAAGAAAAAATATTTTAATATATTAGATATAAATTTTATATTATATGATCAAATATTTAATTATATGTAAAGATAGATAGAAATTTAAATTTATAAATACATATGTTTATTTCAAATATATAGGCATATTATAAATAATATAATAAAATTTTAATATATAAATTTTAATTTTAGCTATATTTAATTTATTTATATAGTTATTTATATTGTTCACATCGCTATATTATAATTTATATTTATAGTTGTATAAATATATTTTAAATTATATATATAATTATAAATTAGTATAAAACAATAAAAAATTTATAAATGGTTAATAATATGTATAGTTTACATTTATATGAATATATATAATTATTATTATATAAATAATATTTAAGAATATACAAATATGTATATATAAAATATATTGTAAATGTACCCTTTATCCCCACTATTAAGGCAATGATAAATAAATTACTTTTATAAGTGCTAAACAAGTACTAGTTAATGGCCAACATTATCAGTGATTTTGGTTTTCATTAATATAAGTATGCCCTTTATTAGTGTTTTTTTATCATTGATAAAGGATAGTTCTAAATATAAAAAAATTTGTAGGAGTGGTATAATATATTTTATCATTTTCTTCATCTACAAACGTAAATTGACATCAATATTATTTTAGTAAATGTATGAATGAAATATCGACTATCTTAATTGAAACTAATTATTCCCCATTATTTGAAAATTTTAAAAAAACCCAATAAATTAATGTTATTTTTTTTAAAAATAATAAATATGTATTAAAATAAGATAATATTTAAAAAAAGATACTTATATAAATCTAAAAATGTAGATTAATTTTATTAAAATTTTGAATTATAAAATAGTCAAAAATATTTAAACCTTGTGGTAAATAGTTTAAAAAAATGGACGCATCAATATATTTATTTTAATTTTAAAATTTCAATAAACCTTTGTTGTAAACTACAATTATGAGCCAAACAATGAACATATGATTGATTAATATTTCTTAATATATGATTTGATCTGTTTTTATTTTTCAAATTAAAGTATTAAGTTTGTTAAAAAAATATTTTTATCCATCACGTGTGCAAAGTGGGATGTACTTATTAATTTATGTTTGTATATAAAGATATACTAAATTGGAATGATAGAAACCTATTGATTTGGAATCCAAGTATAAGTGTGTTTGACCAATTGTTTTGATGTATACATGGAAGTAATATATAACCAACCAATCAAATTAACATACAAATTTATATAAGAGAACGAAAAATTATTTAACTTTCTAGGCATAGATGGAGAACTAATTACCTTTAAAGTGGTGGAATATAATATTTGCCCTGTTATTATCATGTATAAGTATACATCCCAATAAGAGATCAAAATTTTTCTATTATATTTAGAATTTTTGATTGAATGGTTAGGAAATAATCACCATTGTATAAAGATAGCATAAAATAATAACATTAACATGACAATCAGCAATAATATTTATGCATACCTTGATTTCTATTCAAAAATTAAAATTCCAATTTGTTTAATTGTTCTAATAATTAGTTTTACGATAGTTTAAAATGGAATAATTAGAGAAAATAAAATAAAAATCTCTATTCGATTTTATATCAATAATTTCATTGCAATGTTGATTTAGATTAATTTTTAAAATTGTCTCTATACCAGTTGGAACTCAATAGATACATTTAAATGAGTTTTATTCGTAATTATAAAAATTATGTAGATTTCATGGGAACACTCTATCATCCATTTATATTATTTTTAGATAAAATATGAAAATTAAAAAGAAAAAATGATATTCATTTTTAAATGAAAATGGATTGTTTAATGTACTTTCATGATATGGAACCACTTTTTTATTTCCCACTAATATTTTGTAATGTGTATATTGTAATGTTTTGATAAAACAATTAGCAAGAAGTTTTGAGTTTTGAATTTTACTGACATTTAATATAAAAAGATTATTAGAAACCAAATCTTAATGAACATGATCTAATATTCAATGTCTAATACCATAAAATTATAAAACCCAAGGAAAAATATAATAAAATAGCTTTTATAATAGTTAAGGACGTTTTTCATTGAATTTTTCATGACCAGCTGCTGGTGGAGACAAGTGAGACCCCTTTGGCCTTACTCTAAGAGGATTAGTGTTGGTGACTAAAACCAAGTGTATTTTTTTTTCTAAAATAGAAGTCATTTACTTCAAAAACATAAAAAATTAAAACATAAACCACCAATTAAAGTCTTTATATAAAAATAAGATTTTATAATTATCATACATAATTAACATGAACATGATTATATAAATTAATAATGATGGAAAAATTCTTAGACTCTACTAAAACATCCCAAACACAACATCCCTTGATCTCAATTGACCAGTCCCTCAAAATGACATTGAAAATAGCGGAGGGGAGAGAATATGAGAGTAATCATTCAAATAATATATATAATAAATTATATATCCTTTTGAAATAAATAATTCAAGATATTCCTAAATGATATCATATATGCAGGACAAGAATGTGGATAAATATAACAAGAAATGAAGTTTTTTCTATACTAAACACCATACTTATGTCACATTCAATCATTATTAATATTAACAATTTTTCCATAATAAAAACACATGATAATGGAATTATGGAATCTCATAGTTTTAAAGGGGATAGAAAAAATCACCACTTGATAAATATCTCAATCAATTAATAATTTCAAGAATAATATTATCCATGTTATCCATATATCATATCATATAAAGAAGGAAAATAGGAAATCCATACTCTCAACCCATGCCAATCATCCTATATCCCAAAAACATGCACCCATTGTAGCCCATCATCATCCCCTAACTCCATGTATCCATCTCATCACATCCCAAAACCCCGTGAAACCACATCATCACATCCATACACCATGTATAGCCACATAATCACATCCCGCTACACAATAAAACACATATTCATATCCTTACACCCCATTCTACGATACCATAATAATATTTCACCCATTGTGTCCAAAATATCACTATATCATCATCATTACATCATTTTTATCACATTAACTCCTCCATGACACATGATATCAACTTGAGCTGTTATACCACAAACATGACATAACCTTTAATCCATCATCGCAAGAGGAAATGTGTGAATGTTAACCTTAATCCATTATTTCCTATATTAGTTTCAAAAATCATATTTATGATCCATTATATTCCATATATAGTGTCACAGAAGAAAAATAAAAATAAATCACATAAGTGGCAATAAAAAAACATGAAATCCATTCACAACCATACACGATAAACAACAATAACAATCATGAAACAACATTATTCAGTTAAAAAGTGATACTAATAACTCATAATAAAATTAATAGAAAACCCATTCTATGACCCAAACAAAAAATAAAATATATACTAATTCCAAACATCTCATAATCTCTAAACTATAATATTTACCCATCCTTCTTTTACCAATAACTCCATTCCAAATATTATCTTAACTAACTTTACTAAATATTAATAAATAGATTAATAATCATATACCATTATTTGATATATTCTCTATTTTACTTAATTATTTATCTATTTAATATTGAACTATTATTTTTAACCTATTAAATTACATTTTAAAAAACTATTTAATTGAATCCTTTCAAATTAATCCAATGATATCTTCTGTTTTTTACTTACCGTTATATTTTTTCCATCGACTCACTTTTATATAAATTTTATAAATTACTTCATACCAACCTTCTTTATCTTGTTTCCATTATTATTTTACATTAAATTTAAAAATTCATTCCTATAGAGTAATTTCAACACTATTAACCAATATATTATCAGTATTTATTCAATAAAGGGAATTAAAATATGTAAATCATCCTTGGTTTACACAATATACCATGTGGAAACTTCGGGAAGGGTTAACCAAGTATATCTATGATCTCTTGTTGATTATTACCTTCTATTTTCCAGAGATTCCATCTTCCTTAATTTATTTGAATTGATTTTATATTCTATCCCTATCCAAACTCATTCATGAGTTATCAGACAATTCTGACCCTAATTCCATATTTTCATAGCATCACTATCTATCATGATTCACATTCCCAAGAGAAAATTCAATATATCATGGTCAACATATATATTTGTACAGGATCAATTTATTTATCATATTAATGTAAATAAATATATCCAAAATCATGAATATAATTTAGTATACTAACATTATTTATAATAATAGTATCATGGAAAACATCTTATGATTTCACATCATCATTTTCGCTCCATATTTATTCCCCTTTCATTTACAAAATATTTTAAAAAATACAATGATATTAATATAACATGTAATAATAAATCAAAATTCCATTAAAACAATTTATAAATGGATATAATATTCATATTATTTCTTATCACATCAATTCCGGATTTCTACCTTTATGTTTCATTAAAATTCTTCCAAATTCCATCTCAAATTTCCCATTATTAAACATATGAAATAACATAAAAAGTGAACATATAACATTAATTATTTTAGTAGAATGTAATAATATAGGAAACCATTAAAGAATTAATTAGAAAAGCTAATAACATTTAAGATCTCCCTCCTCTCAGACTAAAAAATTCCCAAGATAATGGTATGATAGTAAAAGAAACATGTAAAACACAACTACTCCAGCTGACCATATCGTCTTCACTAAACCTAATGAGAGATTTATCATAAATAAATATATATGGTTAATCATGTTTTATGAAAAATATTGTTTTATATTTAAATAAATGTTTTTTAAGTACCTATTGATGTGTTTCAATCATGCAAATGAGGAGGTTTCCCATCACTCATTTAGAAGGATAGAAATTGAAAATGAATGACTAATGTTCTATTCATTCAATTAAAGTGGAAGTCTATTTAAATCTTACTCCAATGGTTAAATGTGGTAATAAGATATATTTATATCATTCCAAGAACATTTATTCAAGAAGATAAATGAAAATTATAGAAATTCCCTACAAAAAATAGAGTCGAAAAAATAAGGCTAAGACAATCGAGTCCATTCCCAAGATTCCAAAAATAGATTCCTATATCCCTTGCACACCATATTCATCATCAACCATAAATAATAAAACACCATCATAATAAATAGTAAAAATACCACCAAAACTGTAAGAAAACATAAACATAAAATAAAATAATGTAGGAGGAACCATGAATCAAAGAAGAAGAAACACAGTGAATTGTGAAGTTCGATATCCTTAACAGGATGAGAAAACCCATAGGAAAACCACATGAGTTAACCATAGTTCAAGATTAAACAAGTTAGAGAGAATAATATAGGGAGAATAGTGGAGAACATCAATTATTAAAATTATTAAAAGAGAGTGTTGAGAGATAGTATTTTATGAAACACTAATTCCAACATAATAAAAAAAGGAATCAGATGTAGTTGTTCAATGCACCACATTTTAGTATTAGAAACTCAGTAAGTGGGGAAAATGTGAATGGTTATGGGAATAAATTAATTAAATAAAATACATTTCTTTAACATGGATGTACTACATCCATCTCACCACTAAGACATGGTGGTGACCAAAATGGCTATAGTTTCCTTTGACTAGGCCACCATTGGGAGAGTTCATGATGTAGGGATCTATGACCTTCCAATTTGGATTAAACATGACTACCACAATGGTATAGTGGATCCATGATGACTATTTCCACTTCCCTTTAAAAATTCCCCTACACCTCAACTGATCACCAACACTTCCATATATAGGGTGTGGTGGTGTCCCCATGGTTCCCAAGTGTTCCATTTAGAATTCCCTAGGAACCATGACCATCACTTTGGGAATGGTGGTCCCCATGCTTCACCATGAATCACTAAACCCCTTGAAAAAATTAGCATCCCATCAATGACAAGAACCATCACTCAAAATGCACTCAACAAAATAAAAAATACAACAAAATAGACACCGGCACTAGTCTCTATTAAACATAAGTTTATGTGCAATACCACATGCCCAAAAAATGAGTATGGTTGTCCATCGGGTTCCCCATGCCCCAAAAAATCACAAATATCCAAATAATTATCCATAAACCTACCACTAAACATGTAAAAAACATTAAAATCTCATGCACCATTACTTTTATCAATGACTGGTGACCCTCCGTGTGGGAAAAATTCGAAACATATCTTTTGGAACCTCTAGTGTACTCTATCAAAAAAATATAACACCTAGAAAATGAAAATGAAAGTCCTAAGAAAATATGTGAACTTATATCATATAAGATTCAATGTATTTTCATCCTAGACAATAACAACTAAAAATAGAGAGATAAACACAATGCTTCACACCTGGGGAAATGTATCTCTCAAATTGAGAAGGTTCTCTTTCAACACTGCTACGATAAAATTTGGGTTACAACTCTCACTTACTTTTAACAACTATAGAAATATCCCAACAAATTCCCCCACTAAATACTCCATTCATTTTAATCTTTATCCATTCATATTTACACTTCCATTTTAAAACAATTAGTCTTTATTATTTTATATTCCTTATAATAATTTAAGAATTAGTATCTTAGAGACATTTAATAGAGTAGAAAAAATAATTTAGTCAGAAATAAATATATTTTTTAACATAAATACACAAAAATAACTTTATTTTAAATCCATACCTAAGGATTAATTTTTAAATTATAAATTCATATTAGTGTGTTTTAAATAATTAAAATACCTAAATATTGAAAAAAACACCATAAAAACATTTATGATTCTATAAGTATTTTTAGTAGGAAGAAACCTCTAGAATCATTTCATACACATTTATTTTAAAACTCAAAACATTCATCTTATTGCTTATAATTTTGGTAAGGAATTATTTCATTTTATTTTTTGGAAATCATCATATAATTCAAAATTTAATTCAAAATTTATATTAGATTCCAAAATCATTTTTAGTTTTATTGGAATGGGTTACATAAACCAACCCATAAAAAAATCACTCTATATACCATAACTAACAAGACAGAAAAAACCAAGCGATAATTGAGCCTTCGATATCCATAACAATGATGACCAAATGAATGAAATGATTAGACTTCCATACCTAATTCAATACTTTCCACAAAATCCATACCTGAGTAAATATATCTTTAATCCATATCATCACAGGCATTTATTAGGCATCAATAATGTAATCATATATCTTGTAAATCACATTAACTGTGACACCCCAATATTTCATGGTATGTTATCTTCAATAGCTTGTGTAATATGCAACACCAACATCGCTGGTGTGACACCCAAGATTGAATTTCTATTAAACAACACTTTAGTGATAATATTATTTAAATGATATATTTATAAATAATCCTTTAAATATAGTAATATAAGTTTGATATAAATAATTTTTAAATTATATTTATAATCCTTTCACATAAATAAAAAAATTTATAATGAAATTTATATGTTTCAGTAAAATAGTTATATGTTTAGAAAATATTACTTCCGTAAAGAAACTAATTTTTATGCCCTTTTGTAAATAATAATAAATTTAATTGTAGACACTCGTAGAATTTTAATTTGGTAAAATAGAATTAAATTTTGATTTTCAAATATCTAAATCACCTTAAGGTGAATTTTTTGTGTTTTTCTAAAAAACATTCAATTTTTGATGAATAGTGAAAAGCACTTCAATATTTTTAAAAAACGGATTTTTCCATCAAAAAACATATATTGCATTAAATTTATTTTATATTTACTATATATAAATAATAAATTTATTAACACAATTTAGGTCATTGGAATCATTTTAATAATATAATTAGACATGAAAATTCATCGAACTTTTTAACGCCTTTTTACCCTCCTTCTAACCATATTTGCATATTAGCATTAAACATAATTTTTCTTCTTCTGTGAATCGAATTTTAATAAAACGGATATACATGATCGTAATAAGTATGAAACATTTTTTCTATTATGATAAAATTAATATTTGGTTAACAATATCTTTTTTATTTTATTTACCATGGTTAAAGGTAAATATGGTATTTAAAGGTAAAAATAGTCTTATAATAATATAAATTATCCTAAAATTTGTTCTAATTCCATTGGGCAAGTTTTTCTCTATCCAAATAATCTTTAGGTCCGAAATATGATTATTTTTAAGCAAATTTTGTATGATTATGACATTTATAATATTTTATTCAAAGAATAATTAAAATGTCATATTCAAATGTTAATAAATATTTTATTTTTTATATGAGTTAATATAAGTGATATGGTCGAATATAAATATTTATTAGAAATATAAGAGATTTATCTATATCAGGATAATTTATTTATAATTTCTATACATTAAATACATAAATTTCATAGTGACACAATGATGATATGGTAATTGATTAATTAATTGATATATCAGATAAATTATATTACAAACATTAAAATATATATAATATGAATTAATTAATGACATAAACTAATTTTATATATAAACAACTCATGTTGGTGACATATTGGAATCATTAGGATGAATTTATCATCTTGGTTTGAAATTTTAAAAAATGATAATATTGAATAGTATTAAAATTGGCATAAATGATATTTATAAATTAATACTAGTTTATTAAATGATATAAAAGTAATTAAAATATAAGTTTCATCCAAATAAATTGTATAAGGTCAAATATTTCATAAATTATCCAACTGGTATTCGTTTAGAATTTTATAGTGACTATATTAACCCTATAGAAAAAAATAAAAGAAAACACTATAAGAGTTAAACTATTTAACTAATGGATAAATACAAAAGATAAGGTTAATTTTATAACCTAAACATGTATAAAATATATTTTTAGAGTATTTAGACCCATAATAATATTATCCTAAAAATAAATCATTTTTGAGAAATTTGAAATAGAAAATAAATTTATAATTTTCAATATTTTAAGCTCTTTCAAAAGTGCCCCCACCATTATTATAAACGAGAACTTCTCCTTATATTTAATTTACACCCCCAAATACACGTGTATCATCCACAAAATTTTCATTTACTATCCAAACTTCTCTAAATACATCCTATATGCCATAATTTTTTATTGAAACCATCTTAACGAGTCATTTTGTGCAAATCAAAAGGAGATACCTTAAAATGAGGTAATTGATTTATCACCTCTTTCAAAGTTCGTTTCTTCTTATACTACCTCTTCCTAAGTGGTTTCCATACTAAAGTAATAAATATAATGTATAATATATTATGATATTTTTATATTATTATGGGACACCCATATTCCCCCTTTTACCCATCCTATAAAAAATAATATCACTTTCCATTCATTTGTACATCTTACCATCTCCACGCCATAGGGTAAACTATTATTCATGTAAACTTTATTTCTATGGGTATAACGATAAATATAAGATATTTAAATATTAAATATAAAATTATATATTTTCTTTAATATTAATATACTATCCAATCTCGTACCATATAACCATTAGAATAATAATAATGTCTCTTTTGCATGCGTATGACTTACCATCTCCATGACGTGAGGAGATTAATCTTCCACATTCACCATTAAAGAATGATTAAAAAAATATTATTAATATGTATGAAATATATGAAATAATAACACTTCTTTAATAATATATATATATATATATATACGTATTTATGTACATATATTTCATTCACTTACTTTCATTCAATATGATAAAAAATAGAAACATCGTTCATGCGTACGTATGGCCTATAGTCTCCTTGAACGGTGTATTAAATTTATTATATCTATATATAATGTATATTTATATTATGAATACATATTATATAGAAATAATGTAATAAATTATGAATGTAATTAAATCATTATCTATATAATACAATCATGAATAAAAATTTAAAACATGTACGATAAAGAAAGCGATTATTATCCCAAATTATGCTTGAACGTGGAAATGATTAAAAAATAGGTAATATATCATCATAAATGAATAATGTATGATATAATAAATATTATTATGATTATTTTAGAATTTAATAAAATGTCTAAAACCCTTATATAGGAGTACCACACATACGTAGTGTATCACAACAAAGGTAAGTGAATTTCATCTCACTTTTAATTTTCGTGATATATAAGCCATTTCACCACATTTGTCTTTTTTGTGGTGTATATACTACCACAATTATATTTGATATCATGAATAATTTAATATTAATGGTATTTAATGAATAATTTGAAGATATGGAGATTATATTTAAATGTTCAATGTGGTTTGGGATGCATTGAATTTTTAAAGAATTAATCCTTTATCTATTTCAATATTCATTATATTATCATATAAATTTATTTATATGTATATAATGGATTATAAAGAACCTTTTATATCTACTTTTAAGTTCATTAAAATTTTTTCAAAAAGGGATCTGTTTAATTTTTTTACGTAAGTGTTTTTTCACAATTTCATTATTATTGATGAATATTTATACGTAAGTATCTACTGGCACATATTTATCATCTAGGTCCATGTTTCTTAAAAATTTTATTTAAAATATTTTTACTATAGTTTAAATACATTTTCACACATGTTTGACTATTTATAAAAAATATTTAAAGAAATATTTCCATCTTTTTTCAAATGAGGTACTTTATGATCTTTTTGATAAATTGTGTAATGAATGTTTTTTAACTTATATGGCGTAAGCAGTAATATTAGTCATCATGAAACCTTAAAATTTTCATGTTTACCTTACAAAATTAAAATATTATTTTCAAAAAGAAATGTTTTTTTTTAATTTTACAGCTTTTAAATGATATCAATGTAAAATTTATATTTCTATCAAAGAGATTTAATGAACATATTAAATTATTTTCATCTAAGTCAACACCATTTGTTTTATTTTATGCATTATTTAGGTTGATTTATTAAGATACAATCGTCTGTATTTTATTGAAGGGTTTATGATATGTCTAACTGTTGATGTGCTTGTTTGATACCATTCATGGATTATAGTTAAGGTATTAACATTTCGTTTGGTAGATTTAATAAAAAAAATTATGTTTTGTTTCACTCTTTTCATACTAGGAATGCTTTGGACTTAGTATGTGATGGGTGGGGCCCTCTATAACCCCTCGATGTGTCGGTAGGTCTCTTGAGACAAAAAACCATCTTATCTGGAGTCCATGAAGGAATATTTATATATTTTTTTGGCATGAGTCTTTGGTGATTTAGATATGTTGTCTGACATTATGCATTCCATCATTATAAGATTAGTTATTGATATTATATGTGATTGTTAGATGAGTTGAATATCCATGTGAATGTTTAAATGGATTTAATTTATTTATTCTTGAAATATTATACAGAAGGTAATGTGAAAAAGGATTTAGTTTTAATTTTATACGTTTCTATAAAACATTATGATTATTTAAGAAAGCTTCTGTTGTATTGTCTAACCATATTATGCAACTGAGCTCATCCTTTTATTATGTTTTATTTTCCCAGAATCCCAAGAATTGTGTTATGATTTATATACAGGGTTAAGATATGAGAATAATGGTTTTATTAAAGTATTATCAATTTTGTATTTTATGTTTTGAGTTATAATATAATGTTCATGTATGTAATCTATTTTCAAAGACTTCTAAACTAATCAGTCCTTTGTGATTTTATTCCTTGTAATCATGCCAATGTTTTAAAATAATGCACAATATCATGGCTTCTCAGGTCAGGGCCTTACAGTTGGATTTAGATGATTTTTATCAATAACCATGGAAATAGATTTAGAAAACATAGATTAGGGATCATCAGCCTAAGATAGAATTTGAAGATAAGTATTGAGGAATATCCTAAAATTTTTGTAATGTAGAGATTATGTGGGTATTCCTTACAAATAAATTTTTGTCTAGATACAACAAGTGGATGTGGTTCTCGCACAGATGAACCTAGAATTAATAAATTTGACAACATGCTTTGGGTTTGAATCAAGGTAACCTAGTACATGATAATGGGTCATACTGTGAACCTGATTTGACACTGCCAGGGGATATGCTTAGGATAATTCACATTTTCTTTACAAAGTGTTATGAAAGACTGAAGAGTATGTATTTAACCATATAAAATATTTTTATGATTATGAGACTAGATACATGTAAATATTTAATTAATGATTAGTATTTTTCTAGTTTTTATATTATAAATTACGATATGATATAACCTTGTGTGTGTCATCATTTAGTAATGGTACCCAGAAGGACTAAGCACTCCACTAATACACATGATCCAAAGAGTAAAAAGGATCATATCTTTTATGTTCTTAAGCCGACATCTCAAAGATAAATTGTCTCCTTTATATTCAAATCATATGAATAAATAGTATCATGTGTTAATAAGATAATTACAGATTTCTCTGAGCCCTATGGATTTGAAGGGAAGTAAAAGAATAGGAGGATGGTAGATAAAAAAGATGAATAATGGGAAGAAAGAAAAAAAAAGATTTTCCCACATGTGATAACTACGGTAATAATCAGCATGGTAAATGCTCGAGGGAATGTGAGATTTTATTATGTGTTGAGAAAAAGGAATCCATGTTTGTGATTTCAAGGGTGTGAATATGGCTTCAATGTACAATTATTTATCTACATGGAGATGGGACACTATGTGAATAAATATCCAAATCGTCAAAGGAGTATACCCCTGAAGATGCTATTGGATATGATCAAGTTATGATACTGATGAAGATGAAGAGAAATTATTAATATGCCTATTCAAGAATTATTTTATTTGAATATTTTATTCGAAATTTACTAGATATAATAATTATATGGTATATAAGGATTTACTATAGTACTATTTCATTAAGGATTCGAGATTGTATGTTACCATGTAAAGTGACACAGTTGAAAGTTATTTTTTTTGGGAAAATATATTATTGGGGGAATGATAATGCTTAATATGTATAAGATAATGATGTCGAAATAAAGAGATGATTGATTTGGATAAGGTATACTGAATTTTATTTACTACGTTGGAACTGATTAATTGTCTATTTATTCAATAAATGTTAGAGAATACAATATTTTTTGATTTAAGGAGTATAAAAAATATTCTATGTTTTATACAAGGAATAGAGAAGTATGAACGAATTAAAATATGGATTTATAGTAATTTAATGTATTACCATGTTTTAAGAGAATACATGATGATTGTATTCCCATGATTTTTATGTGACAAAAAAGATCTACATTATGTTATTAGACATTCCTTATAATATTTTGGAGTTTGAGTTTGGACAGAAGTATTTTGGATAAATCTAAAGGATGGAGTAGATTAATTTGCTTATTAAAATTTTTTGTTTAATGTAAAAAAATTTGAAAGATTATTTTTTGAATGTTTTAATAATATAGTTTTAAGAAAATGACAACCCACTGGTTGGGAGAAAACCTGTCGTGTCCGGCAAGGCCGTCCGACTTAAACCTGCAACCGTAGGGCAATAAGGTTCCATCACCTACCACCGGCCTACATGATGTTCTTGTATGTATTGAAATTTTTTTAAATGGTACGATAGATAAAGAATAAGTTCATTTTTGGAACCCTATACGATTAATATAAATAGAATATTTTTGAATTTAATTACATTTTGGAGAGAATGATGGTTTTGTGGTTGAAATTAATTAAAATATGGAACTCTACTTGTTTATTAAGGAAGAACATTTTATTCCTATTCAATGAAGTATGTTAATTATTAATATCAAGGGAAAGGATCATAAAACTAAAAAAATTCCTAGTACTTTTTTTGTGATGAATCAAATGTCCCCTTGGATCATCACCAATTTATATCTTTGTTGAATTTCACTTTATCCTAATCATTTCTATATAAAAAATCAATATTTTACTGGGTATGTTTTTAATTTCTTTGATATCTTGTATTGTACGTACACCAATATTATTCTGCTCAATGTGAAACACTATATTAGATTATTGTATATTCAATAATATTCTAGTGTTTTGTTGCTTCACAATTTCAAATTCTTTTGATAGAATTAATTTCACACAAGGCATAGTATAAGTGAATCACTAAATATTATAAAAAAATCATTATAATGGTTGGTATGAATAGTATTAACATCCTTTTAAGAAAATAATTTGAATGAAAATACATGAGTCTATTAAATAATAAAATAACCCTTTATGGATTCAATCTGATGTTTAAAATTCATTTTATATGTTTTTTAGACATTATATAAGAACAAATTCATTTTTTCGGATAAAAGAAGTATTTTTAAAAAAATGCAATATTACCATCTTTTTATGGCACACCAATTTTTAATCTAGTTTTTGATAGTTTTATAATTTATATTTAACAAAACAAAATACTTCTTTGTAAGTGGGATATAAAAATTTTCATAGGATGAATTGTTGATATTTTGGGATAAGTTTTAAATTTTTTAGAATTTGAAAATTATACTTAATTTTAATTGAAAAATAATTCCTTAAAAAAATTTATGTAATTAGATTTGATTATTTATTAGTTTTAAAGAATAAATTTAATATATTTTTATAATCTAATATAATTTATTTAATTAGTATTATATTTACATTGAATTCAGATGTAAAAACATTTCAATATTTTATAATATTTTAACTTTTAAAAAAGTCGTTATCTCTTCCCGAAAAGAAGAATAATTTTAAATTAATTTCTGTAACTTCTATGATATTAATTTTGACAAATAGATTCACTATTTTAAATCATTATTTTAAAATTATCTAAATATTTTTATTTTATTTTTGGGCAATATGGACAATAATTTCAGTAAATTGTATTAATACGGTAAAAGGGTAAATTGTTTAATTAAGGGTAAGAATAATATTATAAAATTACCCTAAAACGTGTATTAATATCATTTTATGAGTTTTTTTACCTAAATCATCCTTGGGTCGAAAATATGTCATTTAGAATCCACTTTCATGAGAACAGGACATTTAATTTATTTTATTTAATGAAAAGTTAAATATGTCTCACTCAAATTTTAATAAGTAAACCATTTTTTATATAAGGTTATACATAAAATAAATTCTATTATAAAAAATAAATTTAAAGCTAAATTTTTTTTCTATATCAGTGTAATTTATTTTTCATTTTATATAAATATAATTTCTATAAAGACGTATACTTTTATGGTGTAAAAATTAATTAATTATTGAGAAATCAATAAATCAATTTTTATTAAAATGATAATAACCATCAAAAGACACAAAAACATGCCCAATTTTTTTAGAGTATATAAAAACCATAATAATTAAATTTATGAGGTATTTACCATTTTTATCCATATAGAAATGATTGCGACACTTATATTATTTTATAAAAAGTGATGTAAATGTTGTCACATTTTTAATTTAATAAGTATATAATTTTTTATGTTGTATTAATTGAAATATAAATTTTATTAAAAGTAATATTATGAAATATATTATATTTTTCTTCGTTATAGAATTTTATTTTTTATTTTTACCCAAAAAATAAGTATATAAAATAATTACACCAAATTGATGTAGTAATTATTTTAATAATGAAAATTTTAAATTAATTTTATTAAAAATATTAATATTAATTTAATATAAGCTAATTAGTATTTAAAATTATATTTATAGATGACCAAGAAACCATTAGTATATAATTATATTTTTTACTAATAACATCTTTTCTTTATATTTTTAAAAATCCACGAATTGAATAGCTTCAAAATTGATATTGTTGTTGTTTTTTCAAAACAATGTTTTATTGAATTATTTCAAAATCATAAAACATTTTTAAAAAATATATAATAATTATAATAGGGTCTATAATTCTATAAAGTACTTATTAATTCTCTAATAGACATCAAATAAATAAATATTTCACCATTTTAATATTGAAATATTTGTTATCTGATTTAAAATTATATATAATAAATAAGTTTTAATTAAAATGATAATTTTTAAATTTACATAAAAACTTGTCATAAAATTAACGGTTAATGATATTACAACCCTATATAATATAAACATCTATATTGGGATATTTTGGAGGGTTTTTAGTGGGGATTTTATTATAAATTAATATTTTGAGGATTCCTAAAGTGCCCCTCACTTCAATTATAAAAGGGAACCTCCTCCCTCACTTCATCACATATATTTGAAACGTAAAGCATAACCATGCCCTTACCTTTTCCCTTCTAAAATTACCTAGTTACATTATTGTGGTTCTGGTCTTATTCAAAGACCAGCTCTAGCGCTCTAATAGAAGATTTAGAGGAAACACGTTGAAGAACAGCTAATCTCCTCTACTGATTATTTCAAACATCATTCTTATTCTAATTAATATTCATTAGTGGATTAATTATAAAGTAATAACTCCATTATCACTTATATACTAAGATTTTATTATTATGAAACAACCATATTCCACCTTCTATCCAACCTACAAAAAATGTAATCACCATGCATTTGTACATGCAGCTTATCATCTCCACGACATGGTGTAATCTGTTTTTCACCAGAACCTTACTTGGATGGGTATAATGATGGAAATAATAACTATATATGAATATTATAACATTATATTAATTCTGAAATATTAAATACCACCCAATTCAATATCATTCAACAAATATGGGAATGATATTGTGCCTCCTGTGTATGTACGACTTACAATCTCCATGATGTGATGTGATTCATTCTAAATGATCCTAATTAAACCATAATTATGTAAGTGAATGGAATAAATGAAATGATATATTATATAATATTATCATTCTATTAATGATATAATTATAGCCTAATAAGTGGAAAATGAACTTTCCAAAAAAACATGCATTAGAACCTAAAACAATTCATACATGAATAATGAGTAATAATGAAATATAATTTCCAAACGAATGATAATATTATCATATGTTATATCATAAAAATTAAAATGATTCTAGAATTATTCAATTATAATATTTAAATAATTACATAGTAGGTTTGGATATATACAGTTGATATTATACATAAGGTATGGGATTATTTTGTCTCACTTTTGTTTTTATGGGACATATGTCTTATACACCACCTATTTCTATAAAGTTGTGTTTAGGATACCCATGAGTGTTTTTATGATTATTATTATGATTTTTAGGATATTTATATAATTTTGTTTATTTTATTATCCATATGATTCGGTATATTATAAATTTAATGAAATAATTTCACAATCTCATTATTATTTGATTTTGTGCGTATGGAAGTATTTACTGGGTTATATTTGTCATCAATGTCCATGTTTCTTAAATATATAATATTAGTTATATTCTTATATTATTATTTAAATTTAATTTTACCCACTGTTGAATCTTTATTAAATGGTATTAAAGGAATTTTTCATTCTTTTTTTGTACGAGGTACTTTTTTGCTTTTCTAGAAAGAGTATAGGAAGAATGTTTTTTTAACTTATATAACATGAAAGGATTATTATGTCTTAATAATTAATTATTTTCATTAATCATAATATAAATGATTTCATGTTTATTTTCAACTAAATTCAGTTCTTTTAAATTGCGCTTCATTTTGAGAATAAATATTTAAGGAAGAAAGGACATTTTTCTAAATAATTAAGTTCTAGTGTTTTAACAAAGTTATTTTCCATCATAGATGGCGCTATTTAAACCAAGTTACATTTCTATCCCTATTATTAATATGAATTTATTATTTTAATGATGGAATGATATTTTATATAGATTATATTATGAAGGAATAATGTTTACAAAACCCATTTTATTTATTGGGTTATGCTATGATGAATGGTTTATGTTTCGAAGACACATGTAACCATAATTTCATTATGAGATTAGTGGGACCTATATATCCCTCTAATGCATTAGGTAATGATTTATATCCTGTGAGATATACATGGATGAAAGAGTTAGTAAATCCATTTCAGTAATACAGGGCTGAATGGGGAAGTAAATCCAGTTCAGTGATACAGGGCTGAAACGACAAATAAACTAGGTTTTATAATATAGGGATGGAATGAGGAGTGAAATCGGTTCAGTAATGGACTTTTTCCACTACTATATTCTTGGAAAGAAAACTTCGCTAATATGGAAATTATTTTCTATTATTATCAGTTTTCCACAGGTTTATGTTTTATGCCAATGCTATTTTATCATGGTTAATGAGCCATTATTATTTATTCCTTTCTTAATTCTATGTTTTATTTTATGACTCATGATTTTGATATTCCAAATATATGTACATTTTTTGACATTATTATCTTTTTGTTTTGTTTTATGTTATCATTGTTTACCATTACAGGGAATTTGAGCTTACCCTTTTTATGTTCTATTTTCCCTATAATATAATGAAATATTTTAGGTAAGAAATCTAATAGGGAAGATCATTATGGGAGATGCTAAATATATTTCACCAAGCTAGAAGAATGTGTTCAGTGTTTCCAAATACACTAAACTAATATGTTCTTTGGGCATCTATTTCTGTAATGTATTAAGTATTCTAAAAATGAAATGTAAAGTCCATGTATATCAAGCTTGGGTCATTAGAATTGGTATTAGAGAGAAGCTATAGTAAACATTTGAAATCTTGGGTGTGAAAACATTAGTGAGATCCCTAGATATATTTCTAAGGATACGTCTAGGGATGTACCTATGTCTATGTATAAATGTACGTTAGTATACTAGAATTATTGTAACAATCATGAATAACCTAGGATAAAACCAATTATGTTAGAGATTGAAAATACCCCCTTGATTTTTTTTTCCTAGTATGATTTTTCCTCTGACACAAACCATTTTGGGATTTAGAAAATGGCTGGAAATAGGAGGATTCATGTTAATTGAGAATTTTATGGACATTGGAATGATATTCCACATGAGCAATCAAATGAAATTGTAGTTGGAAGGAGAAACATTTTTATTAGAAATATCATATTACGATCAATAATCTCAACTTCTGTGAGTTTACTAACCCACCTAATAAGATAAATAAGGAGTTTCATGGTGATCATAGAGGATATAAAGTTAAATTTTCCTCATGTAAATCAAGTTGGTGGAGGTATCAAGGAGAATGTTTCAAAGGAAATAAAAGTTGTTTTGTGTGTGGGAAGGAAAGACAGAATTCCAACAATTGAAAAGGAAAAGGTTGAGTTAGAAAAATAGAGAAGGATAATGTTATTTATAAGACATCAACTACGATTAATGTTTTAAATGTGGAATGCATGGGAAATATGAAAATCAATTACCTAAGGTAAAATCTCATGAATAGAATCAACATGGTCTTATGGGGCGTATTTATGATGTTGTTGATGATGAGACCACAAATGATATATGAGATTAAAGGAGTGTTAAGGAATAAAATGATAAAGCCTGGCCAATGGTTTAAAAAAATAGTGGAATGAATGAATATTTATCCAGAATAATGTTATATATGTAATTTTATTATACTATAGAATAAAAAACATATAAGGATTGTTACACTACTATTTTTCCACAAGTATTTGAAAGTATATTTCGAATGGTTCCAATAATCAATAAAAGTTATTCATATATTTTTGGAAAACACATGATATGTGAAAAATGATGTGATAAAGAGTTAATGAGATGTTTTATAGTATAAATGAACTCATGATTGATATTAGGAAAAAGTGATATCATTGTTTGAGTATATAGAATTGTTGTGATATTTGGTAAGTGTTAATTTTTAATAGTATGCAAGTTTTCACTAAGGATATTTGGTAATTAATGTAATTATCATTTTTCAATTGAATACATGATTAATGTATTCACATATTTGGAATCTTTCAATAATTAAAATCCCAATGAGATATGGTAGATAAATTCTATGATGATTTAGTTCACCTCTTTCTAATGTTCTAAAATTTCAGTTTTTTGGAAGGATTATAATATTATCTATTTATTGATAGTATAAGTTATAATATATTTGTAGTTTGTTATATTAATGTATTATCTCAATATAGGTGGACTTATTCACATTTTATAACTTATGCTAACCCTTTTGTTGAGGCGGACAGAAAGACCCATCATTCGATTTATATGTCCCATTATTTTCTAACACATCATGAATGAAAAATTCAACTTAATTTCTTTGAATAAGTGATGATATGTAAATTTTTCAAGGAATGAACAATGGTGAGATTGTACAAAAATCAAGTAAGTATTTCTTCTAATGAAAAATTCTTCAACTTTTGGGAAAGGATATTGAAACCAAAAATGTTATCATAATACATTTTTATCCAATGAATCATATGGTCCCTTAAATCTTCGTAGATTTAAGGAATTATAGTTGTTAACATTCTCCAAGACATGATCATTATAACTATCTATTAGAACCTGATAGATATATTTCTATTCCATATACATGTGATCACTTCCGACCTATGTTGTCCAATGTGGAATCCAAGTGATGTGTTTCATTGGGTAACCGTTATGTTTCTAAGTTTCCTTTTTAAAATATTGTTTTAGTATTAATTTTTATGATGTGGGTTTCCAAGAAAGAAACACTCATGTAGTAAACTGTTAATAACCCTAATGATTTTCTATGGAGAAACTTATTTTAATGGAGGTAGAATGTAGCACCATATGTTTTTAGGAGATAGATTTTTAAATTAATTTGTTTTATTGTGTTGTACGTTACACCAAGATTAGTTTTTCATATAGACAAAATCGTATTCTCACGAGGTATAAGAAACAGTATTCTTGACTTGTGTTACACACAATTTCATTTTTTTATATAAATAATTTAATGTGAGACTGATTATAAGTGAACAACTAAATATTATAACCTAGTCATTACAATGGTTGGTATGAATTGTATTAACATCCATCTAAAAAACTATATTAATGAAAAAATTTGAGGCAATAAAATAATTAAATCAATCTTTAAGGATTCAATATATTGTTTAAAATTTATCTTATATGTTTTTTAGATATCATATAAGAACAAATCCATTTTTTTGGATAAAAGATGTATTTTTCAAAAAAGTTGGTATTGCCGCCTTTTGATGGCACACCCATTTTAAATATATTTTTGACACTTTTATATATTCTATTTAACAAAAAAATCTCTCTTTTTGTGGGATATAATTTTTTTTCCTTAAATGAATTTTTGATTTTTTTTTGATAAGTTTTAAATTTTGGTGAACAGTAAAATTATACAAATTTTTAATTGAAAACAAAATTTTTAACCAAAATAATTTATGTAATTAAATTATATTATCTTTGTTTTAAAAAATAAATATAATATATTTTTTCATACTATAAAATTTATGTCATTATCGTTAATTTCACATTGAATTCAGTTGTAATAATATTTCAATATTTTATAATATTTTAACTTTTCAAAAAACATGTTCTCTCTTTCTGACAATGGGAATAATTTTAAATATAATTACTGAAACTTATGTGTTTTGAATTTTCAAAAATTTATTCCATTTTTGGAATAAGTATTCTAAAATTATTTAAATAGCTTTATTTTATTTTTGGGAATTATGAACAGTAACTTTAGTAATTTGTTTTAATACGGTAAAAGGGTAAAATGGGAAATTAAGTGTATGGATAATATTATAAAATTACTATAAAACATTTATTATTATCATTGGATAAGTGTGTTTTCAAACTAAATCATACTTGGGTCAAAATATCATTCTTTAAATGCCACTTGGATGGGATTATGACATTAAATTTATTTTTTTCCAATGAAAAGGTAAATATGTTTCACTCAAATTTTATTATTTAAAAACATTTTTTATATAATGTTATATAGAATGTAAATTACATTATAAATATGTATTTTAAATATAAAATGTTTTTATTTATCATGTAAATTTATTTTTAATTATTAAATAATATATAATTTACTTAAATAATTATAATTTGATGTCGTACATATTAATTAATTTAAAAGAAATCAATAAAACAATTATTATAAAATTATAATAACCATCAAAAGTCACAAAAAATGCCCAATTATTATTTTTATAGTATATAACAACAATAATAATCCTAGGTTCTAGTTATTGACCATTTTGATCCATAAGGTAGAGATTGTGACACTTATATTATTTTATTTAAAGTGATTTTAATGTTGTCACATTCATAATTTAATAATTATAACATTTTTACTGTTGGATTTTCCATAAGTTAAATTCTACTACAGGAATTTTTAAGAAATAAATTATATTTATATTTATCTTAGTAGTTTCTTTTTAATTTTTACCCAACAAATAATTATATCAAATAATTACTCAAAACTGATGTAGTAATTATTTTATTAATAGATATATTAGATTAGTATTTTTAAAAAATATTAAATTAAATATAATTTTAGATAATTAATATTTCTAATTATTTTTCAAGATTACATATACCCCATAGGGATGTAATAAAATAATTGGATAAATTATTACATCTTATCTTCATATTATTAAAAATCCATGAATTGAATAGTTTCAAAATTGACACTATTTTTGTTTTGTCAAAAAAATGTTTTATTAAATTATTTAAAATCATAAATTTTTGTAAAAAAAATATAAAATAATTATAATATGGTTTAAAATTATCTAAGCTACATTTTATGGTCTAATTGACATCAAATAAATAAATATTTCACCATTTTAATATTGAAATATTAGTCATCTTATTCAAAATTAAATAGAATAGTTAAGTATTAATTAAAATGATAATGTATAAATTGACATAAAAACTTGCCTAAAAATTATTGGTTCATTAAATTAGAACCATATATCATCTAAAATTATAAATTGGTATATTATGGAGTTTTTTAGGAGGATTTTATTTAATTATAAATTAATATTTTTGAGGTTTCCAAATGTGACCCATACCTCAATTATAAAAGGGAACCTCCTACCTCACTTTTTCACATCTATTTGAGACTTAATGTTCTGAAATACACTACCATTGTCCCTTTTTAACTTCCCTAATTACATTCTAGAGGTTCTGGTATTCTTCAAATACCAAATCTATTGATATATGAGGACATTTAATGGAAGCACATCAAGGAGGAGGTAATATCCTCTACTAATTCATTCAAGCTTCTTTCATCAACTAATACCTCTTAATGAGTTGTTTAATTATAAAGTAATAACACATTTATAACTTATATATTAATATTTTATTATTATTAAACAACTATATTCCACATTATATCCATCCTACTAAAAAACAATGTGACAATGTGTGCATACATACCTCTTACCATCTCCACACCATGGTATAATATCTTTTTTACCACCACCTTACATGGATGGTTATAATTATGTAAATAATAAATATATATGACTATTTTCATATGATATTAATTCTTAAATATTATACACCATCCAATTCAATACGATCCAAAAAATATGGGAATGATATCATCGCTTGTGCGTACGTATGCCTACCATCTCCACGATGCGATGCATTTCATTATACATGATCTTCCTTAAACTGTCATTATATAAATGAATGTATTGAATAAATATGATTTATGTTATACTAATGTCATTATTTAAATTATATATCTATATCCTAATAAGTGGAAGCAAATCTTTTCTGAAAAAACATGTATAAGAACATAAAGGAGTTAATAACCGAATAACGTTTTATAAAGAAATTTTATTACCAAACGGATAATAATATAATCATATATGATTTCTTAAAAGTTAATATGATTCTACAATAATTGAATGAAATTATTTAAATTATTATACATGAGGTTTGGATACATACAATAGGCAGCAGACCTAAGGTAAGGGATTATTTTTTCTCACTTATTTTTTGTTGGATGTAACAACCCGAGATTTTATGAGAAATATTATTTTTAATTTCATTGATGTCTTGTGTTTTACATGACACCAAAATTAGCTTGTTCTATACGAAACACCATATTATTTTTCAATATACACAACCAATTAATCTTGAACTACATGCAACACTGACTTGGCTTTCATTACACGCAACTGCGACCTTCAACGATAGTGTGTGTTATACGCAAAACCAAGTTTCACTAAACAAGATATTATTATAATATTATTATGAACTAGTCGTTATGAATAGTAATACCCACTTTTTGAAATTTTATAAATTTTATCTTTCAAAATGGACTTCATTTTTGGATTCGAAATATCAAAATTAGCCTCAGGTGAATTTTTGGTATTTTTCTGAAAACTTTCAATTTTTGATGAATAGGGAAAACACTGGGTTACTATTTAAAAACCGACTTTTTATTTAAATAATTATTCAGTTTATTTAAATTTATTTTAGGTCAAAATTGATACATAGTACCTATATAAGTTCAATGTAATTAATTTGAGTCATTTTATAATAATTTTAGATATATTAAAATTTTATTGAACTTTTCACCGTCTTTTACCCTCCTCATAGGAGAATTTGAACATTTACATAAATCTTGATTTTACCACTTCTGTGAGTAGAATTTCTAAATTCTGAGAGACACAGTTAATATCAAGGAGTAAAATTTGGTTCAATAAGATAAAAATATATTTTGGTTAATAGTTACTTTTTACTTTTATTTACCACAGTTAAAAGTAAATAGGGTAATTAAGGGTAAAAATGATATTATTATTAGCCTAACACATGTCTTAATTCTATTGGTTAAGTTTAATTCGACTGAAAACAACCTTAGGATTAATATATGACCATTTAGGTCCACTTGGATTAGATTAGGAAATTTAATATTATTTTATTTAAAGAAGAGTTAAAATAGTTAAAATCAAAGTTTAATAACTAAATTTTTTTAATATAGAGTTATAAATAAGATAAATTCGACTATAAATATTAATTAGAAAGATAAAAAGATTTCCTACCTAATGGAATTTTATTTATAATTTATATTCCTTAAATAATGTAACTTTTTAATGACACAATGGTGATGCGGTAATTAGGTAAATAATGAAATATTAAAATAATTGAATTTATAAATACCCAAATAAATGTAATTGAAACTTTTTATGAATTCCAATAATTTTATAGGTTAATATGACATGTTAGTATTTATTTAATTATCTTTTTTAGAACTAATAATACTATTATGATTTTCACATAAATCAATTACCAAATAATTTCAAAATTGACATAAAATTGTTTTTAAAATAAATATTATATTATTAATTGTTTTTATATTTTTAAAATCTATGGTTCAGAGAAATGCCTTATATAAGGTAATATATATTAATAATTAACCACTTGGGGTTCTTTTGGCTGGTTATATTAAATTTATTAACCATATAGTGTAAGTAAACAAGAAGACATGGTAAAAGATAAATTATTTAACTTAGAGTTAAATCTAAAAGATAAGGTTAAAATAGTATCCTAAACTTGTCTAAAACCTATTGGCTGAAAGGATTTCGACCCATATTCACTTTAACTTCAAAATAAATCAATTCGGAGCTATTATAAACCGAATATGACTTTATTATACAATATTATTTTATGTTTTTTCAAAGGTTCCCCTCTCCTCCCTTATAAAAGGGCACCCATCCCCTCTTCACTTCACACTCTTTTGAGCCTTGATGATCGGTCAAACCCAGCCCATTTCTATTCTCCACTTCCCTAGAAACATTATGGAGGTTCTAGTATTCTCAAAAGACCATCTCTACTTCCTTAAGAGTAATCATAAAAGAGGTGCGTCGAAGAAGAGGAGGTTCAGATACATACAATGCATATCACACATAAGGTATGGGATAAGTATTATAATCTCTCTCTTATCTGAGATTGTTTATTCGTATGTATTTACTCAAGTTTTTGTTATCATCCTTTTCCAAGTTTTCTAGAAATGTTTTCATGTATTTTTAATGGCCTTTTTACCCATATTTGAGTTTTACCACATGTTATGACATGAATCTTAATTTTGTTTACCACACGAGGAATATTTTGACATTTTTGACAAAAGTACGAGGAGAATGTTATTTTTAACATATACAGGTGAACAGATTTTTATGGTTTTATAATGCCTAATTTTCATAAAGATTCCTCTACAATATATCATTATTATTTTCAACAAAACCCTTTTCTATTAAGAATGCATGGAATTTTGTGAAAAGAAAATGATTTTGAAGAAAAAGGATACTTTCATCAAGAATTCATTCCAAGTGTTTTATCAAAACTAATTTCCATCTAAAAATGACATTATTTAATATGTTTATGATTCAAGTATAATGTCTCCATTATATACATGGTTTGATTCTTCTTATTATGAAATGCTATCTATTTTTTTTATATGGATTGTGTTATGATGGCATGATGTTTAAGAATCCCATTCTTTTACATGGGTTATGCTAAGATGTATGATTTATGATTTTTTGGAACACGAAAGAATGATTTCATTATGAGATTGGTGGGACCTATATCTCCCTACAATGCATTGGGTAAATATTTCTATCTCATGAGATAGACATGGCTGGAACGGTAAGTTAATCTGGTTCATTGTTATAGGACTTAAACGAGGAGTGAACTCGATTCAGAAAAGGACTTTGTCCACTAAGATGGTCATGGCAGTAATGCCTTGGCTACTATGGATATCATTACATGTGCTTAATGGTTTCCACAATTACATGATTTATTCCCATTCTATTTTATCATGATTTATGATCCATTATGATATATTCCTTACGTACTTCCAAGATTTATGTCTTTGATCAAGCTTTTGATGTTTAGATTTTATGTTCATGTTTTTGCATTCAAATGTTTATGGATTGTTTTATGTTCTCTATGTTTACCCTTAATGAGAATTTGTTATCACCCTTTTTATGTTTTATTTTCCCCAGGATACAATGAAAGGTTTTAGGTAAGAAAACAAGAAGGGGAAGATCTTTATGAGAGATGCTGAAGATCTTTCACCATAATTAGAATATTACGTTCCGAGTTTCCAAAGAGACTAAACTAATACGATCTTTGGGCATCTTTTTTTGTCATGTAATAAATATTCCAAAAAAGTAATGTAATGTCCATATACGTCAAGATTTGGGTCTCTATAGTTGGTATCAGAGCGAATGTTTAGTTAACCTCTGAAACTAGAATGCGAGAACTTTAGTGAGATCCCTAGAGATATTTCTAAAGTGTGTCTAGGGATTTCTCTAAGGTTAAGTATACATATAGGTTATAGTACTAGAATTATGGTAATGATATTAGAATTAAACCTAAGTTGTTATATATTGAAGGTACTCCCACTTTATTATGTTGTTTTCCTAGCATGATTTTTTCCACTCACACTATTATTTTTGGGTTTTAGAAAATGGCTGGAAACAGGAAGATTCACAATAATGGAGGATATAATGGACAATGGAATGATATTCTTCATGAGCAACCAAATGAAATTGGATCTGGAAGTCCAAACATCATTATTATTCCTAATTAGAAATCTCATAATATGATCAATAATCTTGACTTTGGTAAGTATCCATACCTAGAAAATAAGAGAAAGATGAAGTTTCATGATGATCATAGAGGAAAGAAAGGTCAATTCCCCTCATGTAAATCATGTGGGAAGAGGCATCAGGTAGAATGTTTCAAAGGAACTAGAAGATGATTTGGGTGTGGAAAAGAAGGACACAAAGCCAGTAATTATAAAGGAAAAAGTTCAGTTAACACCATGGACAAGGATAATGGTATTGCAAAGACATCAACAATGGTTAAATGTTTTAAATGTGGAATGTATGGGCAGTATGCAAACCAATGCCCTGAGGGAAAATCTCATGAAGATAATCAACATGGTTGTATGTGTAGTATTTATGTTTTTGATGATGAAGAGACTACAAATGATATATGAGATGAATGAAATGACAAAGCTCAGTCAGTGGTTTAAGATGGTAGTGGAATGATTGTATGTTTATCAAGAGTTATGTTGTATGGGTAATTTAATGGTACTATGGAATAAAGATGCATCTAAGGATTGTTACACTATTGTTTTTCCTAAAGTATTTGAAAGTATATGTTGAATGGTACCGGTAACCATGAAAGGTTAATTCATATATTTTTGGAAAGTAGATGATAAGCACATAATGAAGGGATTAGGAGATAATGAGATGTTTTATAGTATTGATGAGCTCATGGATGATATAAGGACAATGTGATATCATGGTTTCAGTATATAAATTTTTTTGGATTTTGGTATGTGGAAAGTGTTAACTTTTGACATCATTCATGTTTTCAGTAAGGTTCAATGGGTATTCATTTTTCAAGAGAATGCATGATTAAGGTATTCACATGTTTGGAAGGTGACTGACATGATATATCTTATATGAGGGATAAATGATGGTATTCACATGCTTGGTTGATGAAAATTCATGTAATCATTTTCTTTATACTATAAGATTGGATAGAAGTATTTTCGATAATCATAAAGGTTGGAATGGATTATATTGGACATCAGATAGAATTTTTTAAGGCTATAAGTGTTTTCAATATTATTTTTGGAATGTTATAATAATGTAGTTTTAGAAAAAGGACAACCTGCAGGGAGGGCGACAACCTGTCGTGTTGGACAAGGCTATGGGAATCGAACACACAAATGAAGTGCGATAGGCCTTTATCACATACCACTGGCCTACAGGAAGTCCCTGGTTAGTAGAAACTAGTTTTATTTTTTTAAGCGGTATGATAGATAAAGTACAAGTCCATTGTTGGAATCATATACGATTAATCTCAACATAGATGGACTTATGTATATTTAATTACTTATTCTAACCTTTCTGTGATAGAAACAGATGGGATGAATTATCATTCTATCGCATGATCTACTAACACTTCATGAATGAAAAATTAAACTTCATTTCATTAAATAGAGATGAAGTGGAAATTGTTCATGGAATGAACAACAATGATATTACACTAAAATCAAGTAAGTATTTATCCTTATGTAAAAGTTCATCAACGTTAGGGAAATGATCTTGGAAACCAAAAATTTTGTTCTAGTACTCTCATATCTGATGAATCAGATGGTACCTTATATCATCACAAATTTAGGGCATTGTGATTATTGGATTTTTAATATCCATGTTCTCTACCACTCTCCATTAGAACATAACGGTTAGATTTCTCTTCTATGTCCATATTTTCACATATGTTCTCCTATGTGGAAACCCAGGGATAAGTTAATTTGGGTAACCGTTACGTTTCATACATTAGTTTTTAAAATTAAGCTTTAGTATTCATTTTTACGATGTGGGTTTCTATTAAAGAAAATTTCAAGTAGTAAACGATTTATAACCCCGACGAATTTTGAGGGAGAATTTTATTTTAAGGGGGGTAGAATGTAACAACCCGATATTTTATGAGAATTATTATTTTTAATTTCATTGATGTCTTGTGTTGTACATGACCCCAAAATTATATTGTTCTATACGCAACACCGTAATATCTTGCAGTATACACAACACTAATCTTGGATCGTTTAACACACAATTTCAAGTTCGTTTGATAGAAGTTATTTTACGCAACATTAACTGTATATATATATATATATTCAATGTATAAATGAAATATAGTTGGATTCTATTATACGCAACAACAAATGAATCTTGCACTACATGCAACCCTGACTTGGCTTTCATTACATGCAACCGCGACCTTCCACGATAGCGTGTGTTATACGCAATACAAAGTTTCACTAAACGAGATATTATTATAATATTATTATGAACTAACCGTTATGAATAGTAATACCCACATTTTGAAATTTTATATATTTTATCTTTCAAGATGGACTTCATTTTTGGATTCGAAATATCGAAATTAGCCTACGGTGAATTTTTGGTATTTTTCTGAAAACTTTCAATTTTTGATTAATAGTGAGAACATTGTGTTACTATTTAAAAACCGACTTTTTATTTAAATAATTATTTATTTTATTTAATTTTTTTTATGTCAAAATTTATACATAATACCTATATAAGTTCAATGTAATTCATTTGAGTCATTTTATAATAATTTTAGATATATTAAAATTTTATTGAACTTTTCACCGTCTTTTACCCACCTCCTAAGAGAATTTGAAAATTTACATAAAACAAAATTTTACCGCTTCTGTGAGTGGAATTTTGAAGATCTGAGAGATACAGTTAATATCAAGGAGTAATATGTGGTTCAATAAGATAAAAATAATTTTTGGTGAATAGTAACTTTTTACTTTTATTTACCACGGTTAAAAGTAAATAGGGTAATTAAGGGTAAAAATGATATTATTATTACCCTAACACATGTCCTAATCCTATGGGATAAGTTTAATTCGGCCAAAAGCAACCATAGGATTACAATATGACCATTTAGGTCCACTTGTATTATATTAGGACATTTTATATTATTTTATTTAAAGAGTTAAAATAGTTAATATCAATGTTTAATAGCTAAAACATTTTTAATATAGGGTTATAAATAAGAAAAATTCGACTATAAATATTAATTTGAAATATAAAAAGATTTCATACCTAATGGTATTTTATTTATAATTTTTAGACCAGAAATAATTTAAGTTATTTATGACACAATGGTGATGCAGTAATTACCTAAATAATGAAATATTAAAATAATTTATATTATAAATACCCAAATAAATGTAACTTGACACTTTTTATGAATTACAGTAATTTTATAGATTAACATGACATATTAGTATTGATTTAACTAACTTTTTCGAACTAATAATGCTGTTATTATTTTCAAAAAAATCAATTACCAAATAGTGTCAAAAATGACATAAAATATTTTTTAAAACAAATATTATATTAATAATTTTTATTATATTCCAAAAACTCTAAGGTTAGGAAAAATGAATTAGATAAGGTTATATATATTAATAATGAACCACTTGGGGTTCGTTTGGATGGTTATAGTATGTTTATTAACCATAAAGTGTAAGAAAACAAGAACACATGGTAAAAGTTAAATTATTTAACTTAGAGTTAAATCTAAAAGATAAGGTTAAAATAGTATCCTAAACTTGTCTAAAACCTATTGGTTGAAAGGAATTCATCCCATACTCACTTTACCTTTGAAATAAATCAATTTGGAGCTATTATAAACCGAATATGACTTTATTATAAAATAATATTTTATGTTTTTTCAAAGGTGCCCCTCTCCTCCCTTATAAAAAGGGAACCCCTTCCCTTTTCTCTTCACACCCTTTTGAGCCTTGATGCTCGGACAAACCCTGCCCATTTCTCTTCTCCACTTCCCTAGAAAAATTCTGGAGGTTCTGGGCTTCTCAAAATACCAACTCTACTTCCGTAAGAGGAAGCTTAAAGGAGGTGCGTAAAAGAAGAGGAGGTTCAGATACATATGAAGCATATCAGACATAAGGTAAGGGATAACTATTCCAATATCACTCTTATCCGAGATTTTTTATTCTTAAGTTATTGCTGGGGTTTTTGTTATCATCCATGTCCATGTTTTCTAAAAATGTTTTCATGTATGTTTAATGTCTTTTTAACCATTTTTGAGTTTTACCACATGTTATGAAAGGAATCTTACTTTTGTTTACCACATGAGGAACTTTTTGACTTTTCTGACAAAAGTACGAGGAGAATGTTATTTTTAACTTATATGGGTAAACAGATTTTTATGGTTTCATAACACCTCATTTTCATAAATCTTCCTCTATAATATTTCATGATTATTTTCAACAAAACCCTTTTCTTTTAATATTGCATGGCATTTTGTGAAAAGAAAATGATTTTGAAGAAGATAGGGTAATTTCCTCAAGAATTCATTTAAAGTGTTTTATCAAAACTATTTTCCATCTAAAGATTACATTATTTAATATTTTTATGTTTCAAGTATAATGTATCCAGTATTTAAATGGTTTGATTCTTTTTATGATGGAATGATATCCATATTTTTATATGGATTATGTTATGATGGCATGATGTTTAAGAATCCCATTCTTTTACATGGATTATGCTATGATGTATGATTTATGATTTTGTGGCACATGAAATAATGATTTAATTATGAGATGGGTGGGACCTATATCTCCCTCCAATGCATTGGATAAATATTTATATCTCATGTGATAGATATGGCTCGAACGATAAGTTAATCTGCTTCAGTGTTACAGGACTGAAACGTGGAGTGAACTCGATTCAGAAAGGGACTTTGTCCTCTAAGATGGTCATGGCAGTAATGCCTTGGCTACTATGGAAATCAATACCTATGATTAATGGTTGCTATAATTATATGATTTATTCCCATGCTATTTTATCATGATTGATGATCCATTGTGATATATTCCATACACACTTCCAGGATTTATGTCTTTGCTCAATATTTTGATGTTTAGATTTTATGTTCAAGTTTTTGCATTCAAATGTTTATGGATTGTTTTATGTTCTCTATTTTTACCCTCACTGAGCATTTGAGTTCACCCTTTTTATGTTTTATTTTCCCCCAGGATATAAAGAAAGGTTTTAGGTAAGAAAACCAAAAGGGGAAGATCTATATGGGAGATGTTGAAGATCTTTCACCATGATTAGAAGATTAAGTTCCGAGTTTCCAAAGACACTAAACTAATACGATATTTGGGAGTATATTTTTGTCATGTATTAAATATTCCGCAAAAGTAATGTAATGTCCATGTACGTCAAGCTTTGGGTCTCTATATTGGACATATGCCTTATACACCACCTATTTATTTTTAGTGGCGATTATGTTTCCCATGAATGTTTTTATGATTCATATTATGATGTTTATGATATCAATGTAAATTTCTATTATTTTATGATCCATACTATTTGACTAATTATAATTGGTAATGGATGATTTTTCAATCTCATTATTATCTAATATTGTTTAAACGTAAGTATTTACTATGATATTTTTATTATCCATATACATGTTTCCTAAATATATAATATTTTTTTTCTATTCATCTAATATTATTTAAATTAAATTTCAACCAATGGTAAATTACTATTAAATGGTATAGAAGGATTTTTTATTTCATTTTATATAAGACATTCTTTTTATCTATTTTGGTATTATTATGAGAAGATTTTTTTTAACTTATACAACATGATCATTTTTTACGTCTTAATAATGCCTTATTTCAATGAGGCTTACTATACATGATTTCATGTTTTTTCCAACAAAATTATTTTCTTTTAAATTTGCACAACCTTTGGGGAAAATTAAATGTTTTTTAAGAATAAAATATATTTTCCCTAATAATTAGGTTGAAGTGTTTTATCAAAATTATTTTCCATCTAAGATGAATATATTTAAATTGGGTTATGTTTCAATCCCTGTTATTACTATGAATTGACTGGATTAATAATGTAATGATATTTTTTATGGATTCTGATATGATGTAATGATTTTTAAGAAACTCATTTTTTTCTAGGTTTAAGCTATGAGGAATGATTTATGTTTTTGTGGCACATGTAAGAATGATTTCATTATTTGATCGGTGGGACCTAAATCTATCTCCATTGAATTGGGTAAATATTTTCATCTCATGAGATAGAAATTGCTAAAAATGCATGGAAATCTGATTCATTAATAAGGGGCTGAAACTGAAAGTAAATCTGCTTCATTAATACATGGCTGAAATGATTAGTAAATCAGGTTTTTTAATATAGGGGTAGAATGAGGAGTGAACTCGGTTTAGTAATGGACTTTGTTCGCTATTATGTACTTGTATATGACCCTTGGATAATATGGGACTTATTTTCTAGGCTTCTGTGTTTTCCAAAAGTTCAGGTTTTTTCCTATGATATGTTATCGTTGATAATGTCCCTTTTATGATTTATGCCTTACGTACTAAAAAGTTTTAATTTATGACTCAATATTTGGATATTCAAAATATATTTTCATGTTTTTAAATTCATATGTTTATGTTTTTTTTATTTTCTCTATGTTTACCCTTACTGAGCCTTTGATCTCACCCTTTTTATGTTTTCATTTCCCCTGGATATAAATAATGGTTTTAGGTTGGAAAACAAATGGGGAAGATCTTTATAGGAGAAGATGAAGATCATTCACAAATCTAGAAGAATTTTTTTCAAGCTTCCAAAGAAACTAAACTAATACTGTCTTTGGGCATCTATTTGTGAAATGTATTAAGTATTCATCAAATAAAATGTAATGTCCATGTATGTCAAACTTGGGTCATTAGATTCTCTTTCACTCTCCATCAAAATATGATGGTTATATTTTCATTCATGTCCATGTTTTCCCACATGAAACCATAGTACATGTTATCTCTGGTGACCTTCTTAAATTGATTTATATATTTGAATATGGAGGTATCATTAATCCATTTCTGACATGGGATCTCAATAATGGTATTTTGAAAAGTCTAACCCAAAGATTTATATTACAAGATTAAATTGTGAGGAAATAATTTATTGATGGATGGGAGAATTTAACACCCTGATATTTAATGGTGTGTTATCATCAATAGCTTGTGTTGCATGTAACACCGACTTGGCTTGCGTGACACACAAGATTGAGTTTCTGTGAAATAACACATTAGTGTTAATATTATTTAAATGATATATTTATAACTTATCCATAGAATATAGTAATATAAATAGTAATAAATAATTTTTAAATGTTATATATAATGTTACCACATAAATAAAACATATTTATAATGAAATATATATGTTTTGATAAAATAGTTATATGTTTAGAAATAAAATTTTCTTAAATGAGCTACTTTTTATGTCCTACGTTGAACAAAAATAAAATTAATTTTATACACAATTTGAAATTGAATATGGTAAAATAGGCATAATTTTTGAATTGATAATATCAAGTTTTGTTTAGGGTGAATGTTTAGTATTTTTCTGAAAACATTCATTTTTTGATGAATATTGAAAAACACTGCATTATTGTTAAATTACCAATATTATCATTTAAATAATTATATTACATTAAATCTATTTTAATGTCAAAAAATATAAATAATAAATATATTTATCCAATTTATGACATTTTAATCATTTTTATAATAGAATTAGATTAAAAAATCAGTAATCATTTTAACGTATTTTTACCATCCTTCAAGACACATTTACGTGTTTGCATAAAACTTAATTTTTCCACTTATTTGAATTGAATTTATAAAAACAAATATAAATGGTTGTAATAATTATGAAAAATGATGTCTGACGGGATAAAAATAATTTTTTTGGATAATAACATTTGGATTTTATTTACAGAGATTAATGTTAAATAAAGTGATTAATAGTAAAAATAATATTATAATAATATGAAATTACCCAAACATGTGTACTAATTTATTTGGATAAGTATTTTTTGACCCAAATCAACCATATTTCTAAAATATGATCCTTTTTTAGTCACATTTGTTATTTTTAAACATTTATTATTTTTTATTTAAAGAAAAATTAAAAATGTCATATTAAAATTAAAATAAATAATTTATTTTTAATGAGGTTATATAAGTGATATGGTAGACTATAAATAGTATTTACAAATATAAGATACTTATCTATTTAAAAATAATTTATTTATAATTTTTATAATTTTAATAAATAAATTAAATGGTGACACAATGATGATGCAATAATTGATTAATTAATTTAGAAATCTAGTAAATTATATTATGAATATTATAATAAATACAATTTGACTTAATTAATGACATAAACTAATTTTATACAAAACTTAGACACGTTAGAGACATATTGGAAGTATTTTTTTGGAAGTTATCATGTTGGTTTTATATTTTTAAAAATGAATGTGTTGAATAATATTTAATCGACATAAATGATAATTTATAATAAATACAATTTTATTAAATCATATAAAAGTCATAAAAATATATTGGTTGTCCAAAAAACTTTTAGAATTTTAAATATGAAATAAATTATCCAATTAGGTTTCTTTTGTTATTTTATATTATCTATATTAACCATATAGTATTAAAATACAGGAAGACGTGGTAAGAGATAAACTGTTTAACTAAGGGTTAAATCCAAACATATGGTTAATTTTAGGACCTAAACATTTCTAAAATTATTTTTTAGAGGATTTAGACTCATAATTATCTTATAAATTAAATTAATTACTTTTTAAAAAATTTAAATCTAAAATAAAGTTATAATAAATTAATATCTTATGGTTTTCTAAAAGTGCCCCTCACCTCTCTTATAAAAGGTAACTTCTCCTTTTTCTTTAATTTACAGCTCCCAATCCCTTGGGGTCAGCCAAAACATACCCATTTACTCTCCAAGATTCTATCACTATATCTTAGGGTCCATAATTTTGGAATAAATCTATCTTATGGAGTCCTTTTGTTTAAATAAAAAGAAGATACCCAAAAAAGAGGTAATTGTTTTATCACCTCTTTCAAAGTACTTTTATTCTTATGAATCATCATCATATGTTGTTTACATAATAAAAAAATAACTACAGAATATTCTAGATTATTATTTTTTGTTATTGTTATAAGGAAACAATATTCCTCTGTTTACTCATCTTACGAAAAACAATATCACCATATGTGCGTACGTACGACCTACTGTCTCCAAGTTGTGGTGTAAACTAATATCCATGTACACATTATTTATATGGGTATAAAGATGAATGTAAAGGTTTTAAATAATAAATTTAACATGATATTTTTTATGTAAAATTCATATTCCCTCCAATTCAATACCATTTAAGAATTAAGGAAATTATACCGCCACTCGTGTGTGTGTACGACTTACCGTATCCACAATGCGATGAGATTAATCATCCATGTTCACCATTCATGAGTGATTTAAAAAATATATATTATGAATATTTATGAAATTTTTGACATAATAATTCTAATATATATGTATATATGTATGTATGTACATATATTTCATTCACCTACTTCCATTCAACAAGATAAGAAAATGAAAACGGCTTTCATCCATATGTATGTCATACTAACTCCATGAATTGGGTATTCCATTTCATGTATCTATCTATAATGTATTTTTATATTTGAAATATAAATTATATATAAATCATGTTACAAATTATTAATCTATGTAAATCATGATCTATGTAATATGATCAGGAATAACAAGTCAAAACACGTACAATAAAGAAATTTATTATTACCAGAAATATTGCTTGAACATAGAAATTATTAATAAAAAGGTAATATAAATTCATAAATTATTCATATATAAAATTATAAATATAATTATTATTATATTATTAATTAATAACAAGTTTAGAATCATTATACAGGATTTTCAGACATATAGAGAGAGTATTGGATCTAAGGAAAGGGAATTTTCTATCACTTTTAATTTTCATGAGATATAAGCTATTTTCACCATCTTTGTCTTGTGGGTGGTGTATGAACTTCCCCTAATATATTTTATATCAGGAATAATTTTATCTTAATGGTATTTAATGATTAATTTTATGATATTGAGATTATTATTTAAATTTTCAGAGTGGTATGGGATGGTTTGAATGTTTAAAGAATTAATCCTTTCTCTATTTAATATTCCTGATATTATCACACTAATTTATTAATTTTTATGTAAAATATTGTAAATAAAATATTATGTCTATTTGTAAGTTCATTCAAATTATTTTAAAAATAAAACTTTTTATGGTTTTTACATAATGGTTAATTTTAAAATCTTGTTATTATTTGGGATTTATTATACGTAAGTATCTTTTGGGACATCTTTATCATCCATTTCCATGTTTCATAAAAATTTATCTCAAAATATTATTACTATTTTTAATGAAATTTTTCCCATGTATTAATTTTTATAAAAAAAAAATTTAATGAATATTTTGGTTTTTTTCCAAATGATGTACTTTATGAAATTTTCGACAAATTAAGGAAAGAATGTTTTTTAACTTATAAGCACCATCAGAAATTTTTGACATCATAAAAACATAAAATTTTGAATCTTTGATTACAATATTACAATGTTATTTTAAAACAAAAATTAATAATTATATGGATTTTCAATTATTTTGATGTAAAAGTGATATTTATCTCAAATAGTTTTATTGAACTTATTAGATTATTTTCATCTATATCGACATCCTTTTTGTATTTTTTTTCTCAATTGAGGTTGATTTATTATGATAAAATCTTCCATATCGTATTGAAGGGCTTATGATATATTTGGTTGTGTATTGGATATTTTGATACCATTAGTGGTTTCTATTTAAAGTATTAATATTTCGCATGTTATATTTAATTTGAATGATTATGTTATGTCTCACACTTTTCCTATGAGGAATACATTTGACTTAGTTAGTGATGGGCGGTGCCCATTATGGCCCCTTAATGCATTAGTAGGTCTAATGAAACAAACTAGAGTCTTGGAATGAGTCCTTGATGGTATATTAATGTATGGTCTTGGTACGAGGCATTGAAATTGTGGTTATGAGGTTCAAAAATATGCATTACCTAATTATGAGATTAGTTATGGATATTACATGTGATTATTCAACTAGTATAATATCCTTGTGAATGTTTAAATGAAATTATTAGAATTAATCTTTCCATATTATACAGAAGGTATTGCTCAAAAATATTTTGTTTTAATTTTATACCTTTCATTAAAAGTTTAATCTTATTTATGAAAGCTTCTTCAGTATCGTTTAACATTACTGTGTATTTGAGCTCTCTCATTCTTATGTTTTTTTCCTAGGATTCCAAGATGTTTAGTAAGATTTATATTCATGGTTAAGATAGTTGCATAATGGAAATTATCAAAGTATTATCAAATTTTTAAATTATGTTTTTAAATTTAATGTAAATTTCTTGTATGTAATCTCTTTTCCATGACTACTAAACCAATCATTCCTTTGGGATTTGATTCCTGGTAAATATGTCAATGTATTAAAAAAATGCATCGGCTCCAGGATTCTTGGATCAGGGTGTTATAGTTGGTAGTAGTGGAATTTTAGAGGTAACCATGGAAGTAGGTTTTGAAAATGTAGATTAGGGATCATAACCCTAGTTTAGACATTGAGGAGAAATAAAAAAGGAACATCTCAAAATTCTGATAATGTTGAGATTATGTGGGTATTCCTTGAAAATACATTCTAATATGGATACTACAAGTGAATGTTGTTCAAGCAAATATGTACATAAGAGTAATTACTCTGGAAAGGTGTTCCGAGATTGACATGAGGTAACATATTACATGAAAATAGGCATCGCTGCACACATAGATTGACACTCTCAGGGGATATTCTTAAGATAATTTACATCTTCATTACAAAGTGTAATGAAGGATTTACTAGAAAATATGTCCCAAAAGAAACCATTTTAATGATTAAGTGACTATCTATGTGTTAATATTCAATTAATGAAAATATTTTTTTTTGTTTTTAGATTGTAAATTACAATATGATCGAACCTAGTGTATGTTGTCACTTAGATTTAGAACTTAGTAGAAGGAATGAGAACTCCACCCAAACACATGATATGAATAGTAAGAAGGATCATATCATTCATGGTCTTAAGACAAAATTTTGAAGGGAAATAGTCGATTACGTATTCTCATAATATTGATAAATAGTATCATGTATTCATAAGATATATAAATAATTATCTGATTACTATTGATTTGAGGGGAGAAAGAAAGGAAGAGGATGGAAGATAAAAATACAGATAAAGGGAGGATGGGAAAGACAAATTTTCACATATGTGATAACTGTGAAAATAATAACCCAAGTAAATTCTTGAAAGGAATGAGAGTTTGAAATATGTGAATAGAAAAAGGACATCGTGTTCATGATTTCAAGGGTATGAAAAAGTTTCCCAATGTTCAATGCTTCATGTACAAGGAGATGAGACTATATGTGAATAAATGTGCCAATCCTCATAGTATTATTCCCAGATGATTCTATTGGATATGATCATGTTTTGACACTTCCCCATATAAATTGGAATGATTAATATCCCTATTAAACAATTATTTTTTTAATAAATTATTTTAAATATACTAGTTATAGGAATTATGGATTATATTTGGATTGTACTATTATACTATTTCAGTATGGATTTAAGATTTTATGGTACCATGTAAAGTGACACAGTTGCATGTTAATTTTATTTTGGAAAATATGTGGTTGGGGGATCGGTAACCCTTAATATGTATGAGATAATAATATTGAAATAAAGAGGTGATTGATTTGGATAAAGTATATTATATATTATTGAATACCTTTTAACTGATTAATGGCCTATTTCTTCAATCATTATAAGAGTTTACAACATTTTTGGATTTAAGGAGTATATCAAACATTCTTTGTTTTACAGAAAAAATATGGAAGAAGGAAATTATTCAAATAAGGTTTTTTGGAAATTCAGGGTATTTCCATGTTTTACGAGAATACATGGTAATGGTATTCAAATGTTTTTTATGTCACAAAAAATATATGTATTATGTTTTGTGACCTTCCTTTTAAATTTTTGGACTGTGAGTTTGGAAAAACGTAGTTTGGATAAGTCTAAAGGTGGGAATGGATTAAATTGTGCATTGGATAATATATATTATGGTTAAAAAATTTCTTAATATTATTTCTTGAATGTTGTAATAATATATTTTTAAGAAAAGGACACCCACAGGTCGGGTGATAACCTGCAGGTTGGGCAAGAACCCGTCATGTCTGACAAGGTTGTGAGACATGAACCTGCAACAGAAGCACGATAAGTGTACATCACCAACCACTGGCTTACATGATGTCCTAATTTTTATAAAATTTATTATTTAAATGGTATGGAATAATATGTATAAATTCATATTTTGAGCCCTATATGATTAATATAGATAGAATATTTTTAAATTTAATTATCTTTTGAAGAGAAAGACGATTTTGGGGTAAAAATTTGTTAATGAATGGAACTCTACTTGTCAATCATGTGTGATTCATTTTTTTCTTATTCTATAAAGTAAATTAATTCATAAAATATTGATAAGGGATCTTAAAACCAAATTTTTTTCCTAGTACATTATTTTATGATGAATCAAATGCCCCCTTGGATAATCACATATTTATAGCTTTGTGGTTGTTCACTTTTTCATAATCATGTTCTCTATCACTCTACATAAAAACTCAATGGTTAAATTTTATTTGACATCCATGTTTTCATATATGGAAACATAGTATGCGTTATCCCTGGTGACCTTTATACATCCCCTTCATTATTTTAAAATGGAGGTCTCAATAATGCTTTTCTGATGGGGGAATTCAATAATGATATTTTTAAAAGTCCAACCCAAATATTTCTTTTCTGGGTTTCAATTATGAGGTTGAAATTTATTGAAGTAGGGGAGAATTTAACACCCAAATATTTCATGGTATTTTATCTTCATTATTTAGTGTTGCATGCAAAAACAAAATTGGCTTGTAGAACACAAAAGATTGAGTTTCTATGAAACAACACTTTAGTGTTAATATTATTTAAATGATATATTTAAAACTTATCATTTAAATATAATAATTTAAATAGTAATAAATATTTTTTAAATTTGAATATTAATTTTTAGACAAAGAAAACATTATTATAATGAAATGTATATGTTTTCGTAAAATAGTTATTTGTTTCAAAATATTATTTTCATAAAGAAACTACTTTTTATGTTCTTTTGTGAATAATAATGGAATTAATTTTAAATACTATTATAATTTATATTTGGTAAAATATAATTAATTATTTAATTAATATTATCAAAATTATCTTATGGTGATTTTTTTGAAATTTTCTGAAAACATTCAATCTTTGATTAATAGTGAAGAACACTGCATTATTGTTAAAAAAAAACCATTTCATTTAAAATATTATCTTACATTAAATCTATTTTGAAGTCAAAATAGATAAATAATACATATATTAACCCAATATAGGTTATTTTAATCATTTTTATAATATAAATAGATATAAAAGTTCATTTTTTTAATATCTTTTGTCCTCCGTTCTAACCACATTATCATATTTGCATTAAAAGTAAATTTCCTGCTTCTGTGAATTGAATTTCAAAAAAATGGAATTACAGGTTTTTAATTAGTATATAAAATTTGGTCTAGTAGGATAAATTTTTTTTTGGTGATCAGTAACTTTTGATTTTAATTTAACACGGTTAAAGCTAAATATGATAATTAAAGGTAAAAATAATATTATAATATTTTAAAATTATGCTAACACTTTCCTAATTTAATTGGATAAGTATTTTTAAACCCATATCAATTTTAGGTTATAAAAATGATCATTTTAAAAAAACTTGTGTAAGATTGGGAAATTTATTAGATTTTATTTAAAAAAGAGTAAACAATTCCATATTCAAATTATAATAATTATTTTATTTTTAATATGAGGATATATAATTGATATGGTAGACTATAAATTATATTTAGAAAGATAATTAATTTATATACATCCTTTTAATTTATTTATAATTTTTATACATTATGTAAAAAAACAATAGGTGACACAATGATGATGCATTAATCGTTTAGTTAATTGAGATATCAAATAAATGAATTTAAAATTATTAAAATAAATATAAAATGCCTTAATTAATAACATAAAAAAATTATAGATAATGTATACATGCTAGTGAGATATTTTAAGTCTTGGTTCAACGTTATCATATTGGTTTGATATTATTAAAAATGAAAACATTGAATTGTATTAAAATTGACATAAATGATATTTTAAAATAAATACTATATTATTAAATGATATAGAATTCATAAAAATATAATGTTAATAAAAATAACACATATAACGTCACATATTTAATAAAATATCCAATTGGGGTTCATTTTGGAGTTTATAGAAACCATACTAACCAAATAGTATAAAAATACAAGAAGACGCAGTAAGAGATAAACCGTTTAACTAAGGGTTAAATCAAAAATATAATGTTAATTTCATGAAATAAGCATGTCTGAAATTAATTATTTGAGAATATTTAGACCCATCCCCATATTATAGGATAAATAAATCAATTTTTATCTATTTGAAACTGAAAATAAGTTATCTAATATATAAATATTTTAAGATCGTCCAAATGTGCCCCTCACCTCTCTAATAAAAGAGAACTTCTCCATCTCTATAATTCAAAACTAAAAATCCCTTTTCCTCTGCCAAACCCTACACATTACTTCTAAAACCATCCCTAAATACATCAAAGAGGCCATATTTTTGGAATAAATCCATCTTATGGAGTCCTTTTGTGAAAATAAAAAAGAGATACATAGAAAAGGTAATTATTTTATCACCTATTTCAAAGCTATTTTCTTCTTATACTTCCCCTTCCTATGTTGTATCCATACTAAAGTAATAAATCAATAATATACTATATTTTGATATTTTTTATTTTTATTATACATCCATATTCCTCCTTTTAACCATCATATAAAAAACAATATCACCGAGTTTGCGTACATACGACTTACCATCTCCAAACCATGGTGTAAACTATTTTTCATGGACACGTTATTTATATGGGTATAATGATAAATATAAAGTATTTAAATAATAAAAAAATGAAAACAACGATCATGCGTACATATACCCTATCAAGAATGAATAAAAATTAAATTATAAAATAAGTATAAATAGTATGAAATGATAATCTTACTATAATATATATATATATACATATATTTCATTCACTTACTTCCATTCAATGGGATATGAAAATGAAAACAGTGATCATGCGTACATATACCCTATCATCTCCATAAAAAATGTATTCTGTTTCATAAATCTATCTATTATGAATATATATATTATGAATATATATTATATATAAATATTTTTATACATCCTACATGAATGTAAATCATTACCTATGTAATACTATAAATAATAACAAGTCAAAACATGTATGATAAAGAAAGCGATTTTTACCCAAAATGTGGCTGGAACGTGGAAATTAGTAATAAATAGGTAATATGAAGTCATAAAAGAATAAGTTATGATATAGTAAATATTATTATGAAATTGGTATAAGTTAATAACATGTTAAAAACCATTATACATTAGTTTTAGACATTTACTGAGAGTATCAGACCTAAGGTAAGGGAATTTCAACACACTTTCAATTTTCATGTGATATAAGCCATTTCACCACCATTGTCTTATGTGTGGAGTATGTACTTCCGATATTATATTTAATATCAATAATAATTTTATATTCATGTAAATTCTATATTAATTTTATGATATTGAGATTATTATTTAAATTTTCAATGTGGTATGGGAAGCTTTAAATGTTTAAAAAATTTATCATTTCTCTATGTCAATATTCTTGATATTTTAATTCCAATTTTTATATATATATATAAAGGATTATAAAGGAAATTTTATTATTATTTGTACGTTCATTAAATTTTTTTCAAAAATAATTTTTTAAGGTTTTTATGAGAGAGTTAATTTGACAATATCATTATTTTTCATGAATTTTAATACGTAAGTATCTACTGGGACATATTTATCATCCATATCCATGTTTCTTAAAAAGTTATTTTCAAAATATTATTACTGTTTTTTAAATTCATTTTTACCCATGTTTTAATTATAATAAAATGGTTTTAAGGTAATATTTTTGTCTTTTCCCATATGAGGTACTTTGTGACATTTTCAAAAAATTAACGAAAGAATGTTATTTTAACTTATACAGTGAATGAAATTATATCGACCATAATTATGCCTTAAAATTTTGATGCAACCCTTATAATATTACAGGTTTATTTTCAAAAACAAATGTTATCTTTTATAATTTTTCGTCTTTAATTGATTTCAATGTAAATGTAATATTTCTATAAATTTTTCCTAATAAACTTATTAGAATGTTTTCATCTATGTCAACATGCATAATAGGATTTTATGATTAATTGAGGATTATTTATAATGATACAATATTCCATATTATTTTGAAGGGTTTATGATATGTTTGAATCTGGATATGCTATTGTGATATCATTTATGGTTTATGGTAAATGTTTTAACATTTTGTATGTGAGACTTAAAACAAATGTTTTTTTTATGTTTCACACTTTTCAAATGAGGAATACATTGGAATTAGTGAGTGACAGGTGGGTCCTGTAATAGCCCCTCGATGCATGGGTAGGTCTCATGGGACAAACTAGTTTCTTGGCATGAGGCCTTGACTCTGTCTTTATGTATGGTTATGAAATTAGGACTTTATATTGTGGTTATGATGTCTAGAATTATGTATTCCCTCATTATGAGATTTGTTGATGATATTACTTGTGATTATTCAACTATTAGAATATCCATGTGAATGTTTAAATTGAATTATATGATTTATTCATTCTATATTATACCCATGTTAATGTTTAAAATAATTTTTGTTATAATTTTATACCTTAAATTAAAATTTTGTACTTATTTATGAAATCTTCGGGTGTATTGTTTAATCTTACTGAGTATCCAGGCTCACCCATTTATTATGTTTTATATTCATAGGATTCCAAGAATTATATTATGATTGATATGAATTATCAATCTATGATTAAAATAGTGTTCTAAAAGGATTATCAATTTTTTATTTTATGTTTTGAATAGTAATTTAATTTTCATGTATGAAATCTATTTTCTAAGACTGCTAACTTGATCAGTCCTTCCAGATTTGATTCCTTGTAATCATGAAAATGTATTAAAATAATTCATCAGACCCAGGCCTATGGGGTTAGGGGGTTACATTAACTAACAAAAATTCAGGATTCAAACCATGAATCACATCTATGATTTTATAACATGGAATATAAGGCTAAAAAATTACAATGGAAATAACATTGAATATCAATAATAATCAATATTATTTCCATCCAAGCATGCTTGGTTTAAAAAAAAAAATGTCCCAGACTCAACTGGTTACCGTCATTAATTATAGTAATCATTATCAATTCAAATCCATTTTAATTCATATGAATCTACTGTAAGTTTTTTTTAAAAAAGCATCAAACCCATTTAATGATGGTCATAGATGCAATACCATCATGTAAAAATTTTCAAGAAACATTCTATCATCTCATACAATATATAAAAAAATGTTTGTAAATAAATAAGCATCCACTTATAAAATTTTTTTCCAAAAGGTACAAATTAAGAGAAATAAAGGCTATCAAAACAGTTATCCATAGGTTACCACTGTGATCTTCCACCTATCCAAGGAAACCATCACATAATCCACACAAATATCCCAGAAAACCATGACTTTATTCATAATATCATACAATATCCTATGATGTATATCAAAAATATTTTATATTTTTTTATTCCACAAGCAATTATATAATAATGATAAATAAACAACTAGAAATTTAATCATTGGGGTTTCAGAATATATTTCATAACCATGTCATATTAAATTTAAATTCTTGAAAAAATATAAACAAAACATTCCCAAAATATATCTTCCACCATATCAATTAATTGAATACCATTTATCATTTTTCAAAATATTTCATATTTTCAAAACATATTCATTTCATTATTCATATTTAAAAATCATAACATAATAAATCATGTAGAAAATTTAGATCAGGTGGAATACAATAATGCAACAAATTTTTAACAATGATATATGATTGAAACATGCCAGGGTTAACATTTAAGAACAACAATTATTATATCACATAATTTAGAATGTTTTAATAACTTTTTGTCTATAAAATTGATCATTCATAGACCTGATTTCTTAAATTATCAGTTTATCTTGATAACATTCCTTTGTAATTAATTTAATGAATTATACATTTCTTTTTATTAATAAAATATATAAAATATGGTTTTTAGTCATTCCATTAACTTATCAATATATGAATGAAGGGGTTTAAATTTTAGCATATATCACCTTGATTAATTAAATCATTCATCGTCTATCCATTTTTTGAATGATAAATAAAAATATTTCTTTAAAATATTTCTTTAATTTACTCATTATAAGTAACACAAATTTGAAAATACATGCATGCTTATTTAATAACTTATTTATTTTATACAACATAAATTAATTTCAAAAAATGTTCTAAATTCCAATTTTACACAATATAAGTAAATAAATTTCATTTTAATAAATGATAAGATTTTAAATTTAATTTTAAAAAAAATTCAAAAAAATCAACATAAAAAATAAAATGTTAAATAATGTATAATAAGAAATCACTCATGAAATTTACATGTCAAACAATCCTTTTGAGATTATCTATTATTAATTAAAAATATAATTTTTTATATTAAAAACAACACTTTTGAATTTCAACATGATGGTTGGTTTTCTTGTTAAAATTCATTAAACGATAAAATATGAACCCTAATACATAATGTTAAAATATTTAGTCATGCTTTACAAATAAAATATATTTATTATACCATAATATATATTTTTAAAAACTAATATTTAACATGCTATTATTGATTTATTAATTGAAAAGAATGGATTCTCCATTATAAATTTTCTTGGCATATTTGAAAGGAACACTAAACACCTCATCAGTTTATGAGTTTTAGTATAACATCTGTTAGTAGTAAAAATAAAAATTTAAGAATTTAATGTATCATAATTATTATAGGTGCATCATATCAATGTAGATTAGAAATAATAAACACCAAATCATGAATGAAAATAAAGATACGTCCTATGACAATGATACATATACCCATCCTATATTTTCTACAAAGAAATTATTTCAGTGTTACATAAACATGTTTAGTTGGTGGTCATGGTATATGTATTTGATAAAAGGGGAAAAAATATGGTATATCTTAGCTGGTCTCCAAATATTTAGATTTCTAGAGCCATTCAAAATGGTACCCAAACACAGGTTCCCTCACCCGTTCCAGGCATTCACCACAAGTTTAGTTAATTAACATTTTCACACTATCAACCCACGAAAACCTCACACATGGTTAATATCAACATAATACTATATATCAACCAAATAAATTGATACCACATTGTTCTGAACATCCCTAAGTAGATACATGTGTGACCTTTGAGGCTCACCTCTAATAGTCCTTTGGTTGGTGACGGACAAAAAAGTAATTTTATCTCAAATGGATGGAATTTTACACATTAACCCAAGAAACATGAAAAACACCAAATCCAATCCTTATATAAAACATAATTACATAAAAATTATCTACATAGTCTAAATAAACATTGTTATGAATAAAATGTTTTAATTATTATGTATGAAAACCTAGAATCCACTTTGGAATCCCAATCGATAATATCCCTAAATCTTCATCGATTGGTCATACAAAACAACTCAAAAAATTGTGGAAGTGTGATTAATTATAATTAATTAAAAGGATGATCTCTCAGTAGAGTTTTATTGACAATTTGAATAAATTTTTTGGGATTAGAATGAATTAAATCATATAATATGTAAAATAAGGTGGATAAAGGTTATCAGAAACGAAAAAATATGAAGACTAAACACCATAAAATTTTCACCTTCAATCATAATTTTGTTTAATAATTATTTCTATAATAAATGAGTTTGATAAATGAGTTTTTAAATCAAGTAGTAATAAAGCTGTGGGGGAAAGCACCTCTAAACAACCATCTCAATCAATATGTTATATCATGATTAGTATAAGCCACATCATCCAATATCATGCCATAAAATGTGGGAAAAATCAGTAAGATCATCTCTCATATTGTTCCAATCATCTCATCATCTTCACAAAACACAACCCATATAGCTACATCCCAACATCCCTACATTCCATGTAACAAAATCATCACATCCCTACACCTTGTTCAACCACATTTTCACATCCATGCACCCCATGTAGCCACATCCTCATATACCTACACCCTATGTAGCCACATAATTACCATATCGTAATCACCATTTCCCACACATCATTATATCACCTCTTTGAATCATACTATCACCTTGAGCCATTATAAACCAAACATGAAATTACCATTAATCCATTAAAATGATAGGAAATATGAACATGTTAACCATAAACTATTATAAGATATATTTGTTACAAAATTCATTACTATGATCCATTTCAAACCATGTATAGTTTCACACATGAATAAGAAAGGAAACACACAATAATAAATATGAAAACCACTCAATCCATTCCCCAACAGACCAGTAAACCAATAATAATAGTCATGAGAAATCAAAAGGATTTTATGAAGTTATACTGGAAATACATAATATAATATATAACCACATCTCAGTACAATCCAACTCAATACTATCAAAGTTAACAATTCCAAGCAACATATATTCTATAAACTATAATATTTACTTTTCTATCCTTTATCAATTACTTTATTCCAATTATTCTCTTAAATGACCTATTAATTATAACATAATCTCTAACAATTTAAAATTTTATTCAATATAATATTTTCATATAAATAATATGTTATTTTCCTAATTTACATGCCTTAATTTTTTCCCATTAACTAATCATTTTAAAAATTGTAGAAATTTCCTCTTACCAAACAGCGTTATATTGCTTCCATTCCCATTTCTTCCTTCCATTTACACATATTCGCTATTATAGTAATTCAAAAAAATCATGAGCATGTTGAAAATATTTATTCATTAAAAGGTATTATAATATGGAAATCATCCCTAGTTTACATAATTTAGCATGTGATTATTTCATGAAGGTTTATTCAAGTATATATTGGATCCCCTTTTGATTATTACCTTTTATTTTCAATAGTTTAATCCTTAAAAAATACTCTAGATGTGATTCATTATTCCATCCCAATACAAACAAATTCGTGAGTTATTATATGATTTATAGAAAAATTTCATATTTTCATTGCATCACTGTCTATCTTGCTCCCCATTATCACAAATAAAATCAATAAGTCAGGGGGAATATATGTAGTAGTACATGATCTAATTATTTATCATATGGATTTCAAAAAAATCATTAATAATTATGAATAAAATAAAGAATAAAATCATATATTTATAATAACAATGTTAAGTAAACATACATTATTCTTACATATGGTTATTTCCATTCCATATTTATTTTATTTTTTATTTATGTAATATTTCCCAATTCCCATGGGATTCATATAACGTGGATTCATGAATGAAAATTCCATTAACACTTAACACAAGGGGAAATAAAATTCATCTTCATTTGTCATAAAGTTATTATTTATTTTTTACTTGTGGGTTCCTTCCAATTCATTATAATTTCAACTCTAATTACCACCCATTACACATGTATAATCACATAATAAAAGTGTGAATATAACATTCATTAATCCAATATCATAGAAAAATATTGATAACCGTTAAAGAAGAAATTATATGAAATGAGAACTTTAAAGTGCCCATTTCCATATAAAAAACATGTTCCTAATATAATGGTATAATAAGAAAAACAATAAGAAAAAACATCTCCTCCCATACCAAATATCAACCACTCAGCGTAAGGAGAGAGCATAGTAGAAAATGCAATATGTAAATTAAATCGCCTCCCCTAGACCATATCATATTCATCAGGGATGAGGATAGAGAGAAATATACGTCACATTCTATGGTTAAGGTAAGGTATATAAACAAAATATTGGATCATTTAGGGAATTTTTCTTAAGAACATAATGTTGTGTTTCAATAGGGAAAAAGAGGTTGTTTTCATTAACTTATTCTAAAGGATAGAAATTGGATATGAACATTGATAGTAATATTATTTATATTACGTAGTATTTATATAAATATGGTTTTCCAATTATTTAATTAGGTTTCTATAGGAATTAAAATTTTTAAAATAACATTTATACTATAATTCAAAAGAAAAAATTAAAATTAACTCCCTTAAGATGAGAAAAAAATCAAGCTAAGACAACCAAGTCATGAGATTAAGAGTACCCCTAATTAGTTCTGATAGCCCTGATATATCATAGTATTCATCAACTATAAAGTATAAAGCACCTTCATTATGCATCATAATTACATATATCGTCTCAGTATGAATAATAATAAACATAAATAAAAATATGGGATGTGGCACAATGAATCAAATAAGAAGTAACATCATGAATTTAGAAGATAGAAATCCTTCAACGGGTGAAGAAATAGACTAAAAACCTTAGAGTTATCCATGGATTGCGACAAAGGTATAAAGAGACCAAAATAGTGTAGGAAGTGGGGAGACGATTAATTATTAAAATTAATTCATGTGATTATATGGCATCATATTTTAAGACTCATTAATATTAACATAATAATGGAAGTATTCGGCTATGGTTGATCAATGCACCACATTATGTTATTAAAACATTGGAAATTGAGGTTTAAAATGAGTGTGTGTGGTTGTATGAATTAAATTGATGAAAATCCCTCAATTTTGATAGTATATAATGATTCTAGGTCACATCCATGACATGATGGTGACGCAAATTACAATGGTGGACTTTAACGAGGACATAATGGGGATCAACCACAACATAAGGATACAAACTTGGATATTTTTTTATCTACCATGGTTCACACAATGATTTTGTTGATCCATACTTCCCATTTACACTGTGATTACATTGTGCCTCAAACCTCAAAAAAAGCACCACTACACCCAACCACAAGTGTAGAAATCTCTCCAAGGTTCATGGGTGTGCCACCTGAAATTTGGGAGGAACCACATTTTTCATTATGGGTGTGGTGGTCCCTGTGGTGTACCATACACCACCACACTCCCATATCCAAGTGTAGAACCCTCAACGACATAAAACTGACCTCAAGAAAATCCTATCCAATTGAAATAACCATCCTTATGATAATCTGAAATATTACTCATTTTTCATTAGTGGGTCCTCTACACCCCATGCACAAATCTATGGATTTTTTCCCTATTATCTTCCATGCACAAAGAAATTATAAAACATCAATGAATCAGTTCTCAAACGAAATCTCACTGCCCCTACAACACCAGAACACCCTAGACCACTACATTCATTATGTCATGCTAACCCTCTATGTATGAAAAACAAAAAAAAAGACTGTGGATCACCTTGTTCACTCTATTGATAGCTATTAAACGTATGAAAATTAGAGGCCTAAAATAATCTAAACCCTTATAGTGTGAAATAGATGTTATACGTTTTCAAAAATATATGTAATTAAATAAATAATAGAAAAATTGATTACTTGGGGAAAGAAACCTATCGTATTACATTATAAAAGAACTTGGGAACCACAATATCATGATACCCCTTTATAATATTTTTGGTACTCTATCATAATATTTACACCTGATATAAATTATAAATATATTTTTAAGAGTCACAATATTTTTAATTATTAAAATATAAATATATGTCAATTCTAATTATATTTTATTTAATAATTAATATAGTTGAATTGATTATTCAATAATTTGTAATTTAATTAAAACAATTAATTTAATAACATGGATATTGATAAGTTCATCTATGAAAAATAACACTATTAGAAAAAAATATTTTTGACGAGAAACTAAAATAATTGGAAAACCATAATTCATTGATGTTTTCATCATCAGTTATAAAATTAATTATATTCACATCAATGCATTTAAAAATATATAAAGTCTTATTCAATATTTTCTAACATGTTCATTATCATGATTGAGTAGTACATCGGCACTATATTTCATTTACCAATAATTTAAATTCCTGGAAATTCTTTTAATAATTTTTAATATATAATGTACGTTGAAAATTACTACAACATGTTCTAGTGACATTTGATTCATGTTTAAAAAATCTATATAAAAATATGTAATTATTTAAAACACATGAAAAATAACTTCATATGGATTAATATTAAGTTATTTTCTAGGATATTTTTAATAATATTCATAATTAAATTTTAAAAATTAATAATATAAATGTTTTTTAAGTACTTTAATTATCTAAAATTTTAATATTCTTTTTATAAATATTTTTTGTTATACTTCTTTTGAGAAAATATATGTTTTTATTGAAATATTTTCCATATTGTATTTATTATCATTTTTCATATAGTTTTATTATAATTTGAGATGTTTTATTTTTATAAACGTAATAAAAATTATGACAAAATTTAAGGAAAAAAATACATTTGAACTATGATCAACATTTTTTAGGGGATCTTCCTTGATCAGAGATTGAATATACCACTTGGGTGAAATGTGTGAGGACTTGGAGTGGTCCACCAAGAATCACCACTTCAATAGGTTCTTCCATTCACCATTCATTGGTTTCTCACCCACCCTTAACCTCACACAAACCAATCCTTCAAAAATTTTCAATCCCTCAATTAGGACCACTCATTTGGTGAATCCCCTAAATTCCTCAGTATCTTTGATGAACTACTTCCCATTAGTCTAATTATTTATTACTCTCTAAAATTTGACTAAATTACAAAACCAATTTTTTATATTTATGTTTTTTAATGATTTATTATATATATATATATATATAATTATTTTGGTAGAAATACATAAAAGAAACATATAGATGCGATAATGAACTGGTGAATTTTTTAAAAACCCATATATTATTATTTCATTGAAAATTTATTTGGATGTTTATGTTTTTAATTTCATTAATAATCCCAAAATGAAATAAAATAATGGATCATGTAGTCTAGACATTATATTAAAGGGTAATATTAATTAATAATGGGTTTCCCTACATCCCCATCAAAAAGGAGAGACTACTAAGTGGTTCTAATGACCATTAAATATGTTTATAAGATGTTTATTTTATGTCCAAGAAAATATCTTTGATAAAGCACATGGTTTTTATGTAATTATTTTGTAACAGATCCCCCCCTTTGTTTTTATTAGGATTTTCTATAGTATCATATTTGGTCAAAAAAAATTGTATACTTTTTATCCGATGAAAATATGGAAGATGATGTGTTATGACACCATTAAAATGAGAATTGTTTTGGGTTGGTTATCTAGGGAAAACCACTGATTAATAATTTGTGATATGCCTATTTATAAAATTTTAAAATCTTTAGTAAACCATGAGATAATGGTTAATTAATTATTTAGAACATTTTTACTTAATTCTTTCATTATTACCCATGTTGACAGTGTTTCCATTACACCTTGTATTTTTCATTTTATCTCAACTTTTATCTTCTATGATAAACTGATTATTAAACTATTTAATCAATTTATTATTATTATTTACATGTAGAATCACTAAGGGTTTACACTTTTTATTCGTTTTTTCCTTGTTCTCTCTTAGGATTATTTATTTTGATCTTTAAACCTAACTTCTATGTCTCTATTGTACTATCACAAACCATGTTCTCCCACACAACCCTACCCTCCAATCCCATTAATAACCTGGTAGAATCGATTATTCATCATATTATTATACTCCACTCTATTTAGGAAAGGATTATTAAATATTTCTCCCACTATGATTCCACCCTTTTCTATATGTTAGAATATTATAAACTATGATCAAGCATTCATCACTAATTTTATGTTCATAATTATAAATGTAATTTTTAACTAAATGTTTTTTAGAATTTTTTGTGACCCTCTATAGGATTTCATATGTATCAATTATTATTGATGTTATTATATCTCTTTCTATGGACAATTTTGATTTATTTTATTGTTATTTTAGTGATTTTTTGTAAACATGTCTTTTCTAATGAATCCAAATGAATTTGATGTCTCTAGTATTTTATTACATGACTAATTGTTTCATGTAATGCCTTATTTAAACTCACCATTAAAACTTTTATATAAGAGATTTAGATTTTTTAAGATTATTTTAATTTATTTTGTTATTGTGATAAATAATTGAAATTTTTATTGTCCTAATAAATTTTTTTGGGATTTCTGACAATGTATTTTTTTATAAATGTGTTGATTACTTATATTTTGGTTATCTGTTGATCCACAAATATCACCAGATGTTTTTGGATGGTTTTTTTACAATTTAGTTTACTGATAATACATGTACTGAGACAAAAAACTACCCACATTTAATTTAAAATAATTATAATATAGTTAGTTAAATATTTCACATGTTTCATTTGTGTGTGTGTTCGAAGAACATGAACATAATGATTTGGTGTCTATATGAACTTGATATAAGACAATGTTATTGTATATTGTATTTTTTATTTTTTATTAAATTCTTTTTATTTATCAAATTTCTTAAGGAGGATACTAATTATTACCCTTGAACAATTATTTCTCTATTTGAACAATATTCTGGACCATTTTGTTGGACTCACCTGTTTTGATAATCCCAAATCAGATTCTGATCATCCCAAATCATGTTTTTATAATCCCAAATCATGTTTTATTTTTTTCATAATTATGTTTCTCTTACAATATAATCATATTTGTAAAAATCATGTTTATGTCAAAGTAATATTTATATACATTTAATATCACTCCATGTTGGTTTAAGCTTACATATAAAAATTTATCTGAGTGCAAAGGTCACCGATGCAAAGGATACCAATGCAACGTCACCGATGCATGCCTACTGCTGAAGGGTCACTGATGGAGAGTCACCGGTGAAAGGTTACTGATGCAAGCCTGTCGATGAAAGGTTAACGATGCAAGCCTGCAGATGAAAGACTACCAATACCAGATTACCGATGAAAGGATACCGATGGAGAGTCACCGATGAAAGGATACCAATAGAGAGTTATTAATGGAAGGTTATCATTGGAATGGCTACCGATGAGTGCTGACTGATGTGCACTACCTACAATTGTGAAGGCCACCATTACAAGTCTACAATACCCTTATACTCCATACATTGTCAAATTATTAAGATTATTCTAACATTCATATTTTCTAACATTAATGATTTAGACATTAATTAATCCATACTGTATACATATCAGGAGACCATATCACGACAGTATGAGGTACGAGAAAGATTTCATGTGATGTACATACTCCTATTGTCAGACCTCAAATATAAAAGAGAATACTGAGGAAGAAAGAGAAAACAAGGAACAATGGAAAAAAGTGTAATACATGTTCAGAAGATAAATTCATTAGGAAGAAACTACTGAAGAACAAGGAAGAACTATTTGAGCACCTTCACTGCAAACCCCAAGAACATCAAGAAGAACATTTCAGGAAAACAACATGATGCTACCTTCTGTGTCTCATAAACTTTGAATCATCTCAATAAGCAGAACACACAATTACTAAAATCTAGAACCTAGATTTGTGACACTCTGTTTTTGGAGACAAATTTTAGAGAAATACACCAGCTTCAAGTACATCACTTCTAGGAGTCAAGAGCATAACCTAAAACACATAGAGCCTTCTAAGCTCTATCTCATCATATTTTATCTATTATGTTCCATCATTTTAAATTTTTGATAAGTGTGTGTGCTTGTCTATTACACACACTGCCTCTACACTTAAACTGGAGGATACTGAATATCCCTACATCAAACCTCACTTACATTTTGTTCCCATGTATAACTGAGGAAGAGATCGTGTGTGGTTTTTATTATTTTTCTTTTCCATGAAGAACTGTGGTAGAGGGTGTGAACCCTGGACAGTTTGTGAAAACTGTTGTAAAGCCTGATACATGTTGTGTATCAAGATTATTGTTAATATAAAATTCTTGGTGGCAGGTGATCCCCAAGTAGAGAGGATTAAGTCTTGGATTGAGACTGAACCTCTTGTTTAAATTTTCTGTGTTCTATATTTTGTTTTACTCTGTTTTATTTATTTTCTGCCACTTATTGCTAAAACCTAAATCTATTTTGCATTCACATTGATTGTTAGTTTAGGTAAGTGTGTGTATGTGTTTAATTCAATAAAATTGTTTCAAAAGTTGAAGAAGTGTTATACACTAATTCAAATGAGGACTAATCACACTTTGAAAAACATGTTGACTAGTTACACATATATATCTATACTGCCTTGATTAACATGGCCATTTTTAAAATATGGGGTATCATTATAATAATGTTTTTAACAAAAACATTAATTAGGAACTCGATTCACCCCCATATTGAGATTCCACTCCAACCAACTTTTGGTATCGGGGGTTGAATTTAGTCTTTTTTATCTACTACATGTACTGTTGTGAAACCTGTCAAATTCATTAACTGTGATTTTAGTTGTATCTTAAAGATGTTAAAATTTCTGTCATATCTAAATTTTCAGTTCTTTAAATTCTAATTAACAATGGATAACAGAGTTGATGGTGATACTACTAACATGTAACCTTTTTTTAATGGTAATAACTATGCTCAGTGGAAATTTAAAATGAAAATTTCTCTAGAGAGCAGGGACATAAAATCTGGGACACAATTGAAGTACAACATGTATTGCATGCTACTTCTAGGGACACATGGTCTCAGTTGACTAAACCCCTATATAATAATATCTGTAAAGAAATGAATTCTTTGTAATATTCTATAGGTGATGAATAATTCAATAGAATATCTTCTAGTAAAAAAAGCATATGAAATTTGTGATACCTTATCTATTTCACATGATGGAACAACCAATGATAAAGAAATAAGATTAAATACCTATACTATTAAATATGATATTTTTAAAATGAAGGATGATGCACTTATTTCTGAAATGTATCTTAGGTTCAATGAAATAGTGAATACCATGAGTCTTATTGGGAAACTAGTGGACAACAGGGACTAGATAATGAGGTTTCTTCGATGTCGAACTAACAAATAGAGAAGAACTTCTGTTTCAATCCGAGAATCTTGTGACATAGGCAAGCTACTTGTGAAGGAAATAATTGGAAAGATTATGATGTATGAAGAAGAGCTTAATTATAATCCAGAATTACATGAAGTACCAGGGAGGAAATCTGTATCATTCAAGGCTATTACCTCAAATAATAGAGAAAAATAAAAAGTTTAAGCTCTTGTAGACAATTCCACTAGTGAAGACTCATACTATAAAAGTGATGACGAGATGGATCATATTTTTAGGAGATTCATGAAATTATATTGATAGAAAATTTTCTTTAGTAAATCAAACTAAAAAAGGATGTATGAAAATAAAGGATAGTGGAAAAAGGAGAGAAAATGGAATGATAACACAAATAAGATAGTCTGTTATGAGTGAAAATGATAAGTCATGTGAAAACTGATTTCCCCAAGCTGAAATTTAATAAGAAGTATGAAGAAAAAGGTAAAGGATTTTAAAAGGCTATGAAAGCCACCCAGAGTTCCTTATAAGATAGAACAAGTGGACCTGACACTTCTGATATTGAAAAGAACAAATATGAAAACATGTTCTTCATGACATAAACATCTGAGGCAACACCCAATTCTCCTGTACTTAATACATACTATTTTGAGAATTAAAGTGAATAAAAAAAATGATGAAAATATGACTAAGGATTAAAATTTTGAATACTGTGGAATTCTTGAGGATTCCTTTAATGAACTCAAGGATAAATATAAATTATTGAAAAAGAAACATGCTCTAAATGCCAATTATATGACTGATCTGGATATTGAGAATGAAAAATGTGCTCAGTTGTTAAAAGAAAATACTGAACTCAAATTATCAAATGATCAATTAAGAAAGGAATTAGAAATTTTTACTGCTGGTAGAGATACCTTGACTCGGTTTCTAAGGAAACAAATTGCGCCAAAACACATAACTGTTATAGGGTATAAACCAGGATAGAGAAGGATTATTAAAACTAAATTTTTTCCAAAATCAAGATAGTTCACAACTAGTTCATTCTCTAAACATTCTTTTGAAAAACAATTATATAAAGGACCAAACAATGTGTTCATGTCTCAAAACATATCTACTAATAATAGAAAACTTGTGAGACAAGTATTGGTTCCCAAAGCTTTACATTATAACCTCTATGGACCCACAAAAATCTAGGTACCAAAGTTTCCCTACACTTAATCTGTTTTTCAGGAAAATTTCCTAAAGAGCTCCTGTAAAACACTATGGTACTTGGATAGTGGATGTTCAAGACACATGACAGGAGACTATTCATGTTTTAAGAGCCTAATTAAAGTTGATAGTAGACATGTCAAATTCGGTGATAATGTAAAATGGAAGAGCATCGTCTTAGGCCAAATTGGTAATCCTAATACTGTATTAATTTCAAAAATAGTTTTTGATGATTGGTTAAAATAAAACCGGCTATGTTTATCTCAGTTGTGTTTTGATGTTTTCAATGTTAAATTTGAAAATGATGCATGTAATGCTTTTAATTATAAAAATGATTTAATATTTACTGCTCTTAGAATTGATAATGTATATTCTATTGATTTAGATTCTTTCGCTAAGGAAAATGATTCTTGTTTAAATGTTTTTTATAAGGAATCCAGGATGTGGAACAAAAGATTAGGACACTAAAATGTGCACTCACATAGGAAACTGACTAGGAATGGTTTAGTAAGAGACTTATCTAAATTGGAATTCCCTCTTAACAAATTTTTTAATCCCTGCCAAAAGAAAAAACATTAAAAAGTTTCTTTCAAACCAATTAATAATGTTTCTACTTCTCAACCACCTGAGTTGGTTCACATGGATTTTTTCGGACCATCAAGAGTTTCAAGTTTCAATGGGATGCCCTATGTTTATGTTCTTGTAAGTGATTTTTCTAGATATACTTGGGTATACTTTCTAGCTTAAAAAAAGTGAAGCATGTTCTTACTTCATTTAATATTCTATTTCTATAGAAAATCGTAGAGGAATTTGAATTAAAACCTTGAGAAGTGATCATCACCGTGAGTATGAAAATCTGGAATTTGAATCCATTTTCTAACATAATGGCTATACTGAAAATTTCAATGCTCCTAGAACACCTCAAAAAAATAGAGTTGTAGAAAGAATAAATTGGACACTTCATGAGATTTACCCCACTATTCTTAATGATTATAATCTACCTATCTATTTTTGGGATGATTCTGTTAACATTTCTTATTACATTATCAATATAGTCTTGATTCGACCTATTCTTATGAAGACCCCTTATGAGATTTGGAATAATAGAAATCTTAAGGTTAATTACTTTAGAGTTTTTGGTTACAATGTCTCTGTCCTTAACACTAATGATAATCTTGACAAATTTTCTTCAATAAGTTATGAAGGAATTTTTCTAGGTTACTCAATCTCTAGTAAAGCCTAGAGAGTATTTAATAAGAGAACCAAATGTGTGGAAGAATAGGTCCATGTCAAATTTGATGAGACTGATCCACTTGAACCCAAAAACTCCCTTGAACATCTTGAGGAAGATATGTCAATTCTAGACCTTAATGAAACAGACAGTGAGCCCTTAGTGAAAACAACCAGTTCTGAAAATTTTCCAGAATCCAAGAGTAGTGAATCTGAACTTGTAGACATTCATGAGGGGTCCAATTCAACTCTTTCTAGATGTATTAGAACTCTCAAAAATCATCCTTTGGATGTTTTTGTAGGATATTTCAATAAAGGGACTCATACTAGAGCATCTCTGAGAAACCAGGATGAACATCGAGCTTTTCTTTCATAGATTAAACCAAAAAAATATTAATAATGCAATTAGTGATGAATTTTGGGTGATATCTATCCACGAAGAATTGAATTAGTTTGAAAGAAACAATGTTTGGGAATTAATAGAAATACCTAAAGACACATTGACCATAGGCACTAAATAGGTGTTTAGAAATAAAGTTGATGAATCTGGAAATATAGTTAGAAACAAGGCTATACTAGTAACATGAGGATATATTCAAGAAGAAGGAATAGAATATGTGGAAACCTTTTCTCCGGTAGATAGACTAGAATCCATTAGGATACTATGTGCTTATACAGTTCATCTGAATTTCAAACGTTATCAAATGGATTTCGAAATTGAATTTTTAAATGGGTACATAGTTGAAGATGTATTTGTTGAACAACCCCTTGGTTTTACAAATCCAGAATTTCCAAATCGTGTTTATAAATTGTGAAAAGCACTATATGGTCTAAAAAAAGCTCCAAGAGCTTGGTATGACATACTTAGTTCATTAATTTTTTCAAAAAGTTTTACAAAAGGAATTGTGGATCTTACATTGTTTATTATAAGGACTTCCAAAGATGTTTTAGTAGTAAAAATTTATGTAGATGATATAATTTTTGGATCCTCTAAAAACTCTTTATGTACTGGTTTTTCAAAAATATTACTAGATGAATTTGAAATGAGTTTAATGTGGGAACATAAATTTTTTCTTGCATTACAAATTTAGAAAAATAGAAATGGTATTATTTTAAATTTAAGTAAATATACTAAGGATCTTTTGAAATGTTTTGGTTTTGATAGTAACAAAGGTAGTGATATATATATGAGTACCACATGTAAGTTGGATGTTAATGAAACTGGTAAACTAGTGGATCAAACCAATTAATGAGGTTTGATTGGGAGTCTACAATACATTACTTCTAGTAGACCTAACATTATGTTCAGTGTATGCATGTGGGCTCGTTTTCAAGCCAATCCCAAGGATTCTCATTTAACTGTTGTTAAAAGGATTTTTAAATATCTCAAGTTTACAATAAATTTATGACTGTTTTATCAAAGAGGACAACCATTTTATTTAATAAGTATTTCTAATTCTGACTTTTATGGTTGTATTTAGATTGGAAAATTACCTATGGAACATGTCACATGTTAGGAAAGTCACGAGTATCATGGTTTAGTAATAAATATAATTTAGTTTCATTATCTACTACCGAAGCTAGAACAAAGCATATTGATGTGAGACATAACTTCTTGAGAGATCATTATCAACGTGGTGATATCAGTCTTGAATTCATTGGTACTGAACACCAATTGGTTGATATATTCACAAATCCTTTGATTCTGGAGAGGTTAAATTAAATCAAACATGAGATAGGTATGATAAACTGTTGAGTTAGAAACCTCACTGATAGGACCTTAACGTTGGAACTCACCGTTGGACCTTACAGATAGTACCTTACTGATAGGACCTTACCGATAGAACCTTACCGTTGTACATCACCGTTGGACCTTTCTAATAGGACCTTACTGATAAGGCCTCACTGTAAGGACCATATTGATGACGTCTTACTAATAGTTGAAATTTTCCGTGACTTTCTATTTTCTTTCTGTCAGAATTGGAAACGTTTTCTCTTTGATTTATTTTCTTACTTGATTTTTTTTCTAGATCCCTAAATGATAAAATTAAAACATAGACCACATTTCAATCCACACCAAACATTTTCATGACCCTTTTGATCCCTAATCCTAAACCAAACCCTCTTCCAAAACCATCGAACCGCTCCGGATCGATGGAAAGAGTGAAAAGGTTATTGGTTGCTGATGATGGAGATGTGCCAGATCCTAAGAGACCTAGATCAGAGTCTCATAGTGGAATCCAGATAGTGGAAAAGGTGCTTAACCAGCATTTATCGAAGAAGAAAATAGTGATTGAGAAGGAGCATAGCTCGAAATTGCTACGGATGAGCCAGTCTTTAGTGCTGAAGGCAAATGAAGCCCAAGGTTGGGTCGAGTGCATTTCAAACATTGATGGGCCTTATTATTCGAAGATTGTGAAGGAGTTTTATTAATATTTATGATTTTTAGTAATCCGATAATGAGAACCGGATGACATCCAGAGTAAATGGAGTAAGTGTGAGCTTCTCCTATGTTGAGTGGGATGAATGTCTGAGAGTACCACATGAAGGGATTTATGATTACTACTAAGGAGTGGTACCTCCCACAACTCAGTTATTATGTTATCAATAATCCTTATCCAAATTGAAAGGGAGTGGGATCTCTAGGAAATTCATTGCTGCTGAGATGGTAGGATAAGATAAGCTGTTGTTCAAGTTTATCCATCATGTTTTAAGTCCTATGAGAGGGGACTTTTCTACACTGAAATTTCAATATGTATTTATTTTGTACCAATTAAATCATGGAGAAAAAAATAATATTATGTAGGATATTTATGATTAAACTAGAAGATATGACCAAGCTCATTTCTAAATCCAATGCCATATTTCATGCAAATTTGATAACCCTTATGTTGAATGTGAAAGGAGTTGCTGGAGATTAGGAAGAAACTGTTGTTGTGAGGGATAACCATTGCATCACAAAATTTATTTTCAATCTGAATAATATTAACTGGAATCCATGGCTGGGGAGATGGGTGAATGGTGAGTCTATGGTATATGAAGAGTTTAACCCGGTTGCCCATCACACTAGGCTTAAAAATGGGAGAGACCCTGGTCTTAAACTTGGTGAAGTAGAACCTGTATATTCAAATGATGAATGAGAAGCCTCCATTGTGCCATAAAGAGAGGATTCTGATATAGATGACAGGAGTGATCCAGACCTTCCCTTATGTCCTAGTACTAATATTGTTTTCTTTGGTGATCCAAGCCCACAAAAGATATTTCCAAGAAGGGATAATATCTTAAGGGATAGTGATGATGGGGAGAACAATGAGGAAGAAGGGGCATAAAATGACATAAGAGACATTATAGGAACCTCGGATAAGGATGTGGACATTGATTCAAGACATGATGAATTTGAGATAGCTGCTGCTAAAAGTGAAGAGGAATGTAAAAGTCTCAGTACCTTAAAATGACATACAAATATTATTCAAGGTATAGATGAAGAAGTTTCTAATTCAGTTTAAGCTAAAATTTCTTTAGAAGTAGTTGAAGATTCAGTAGAAGAAGTAGCATTGGACCCTCCTGCTGATGTAGTTTCTCAAGGAGGTATAGCAGAGATGGATATGGTTAATCAAGAGAATGCTCCAAGTGAGGGGGAGGAAGCTGTTGCTATAGGATCAGTTGTAGCTGCTCATGGAATAGTGGACTGAATAGAATCTCCTGGATTTGTAGTTTTGGGATTATATTATGGATATTCTAAAGATGACCAGCCTATTATAATTATTCTAATTCCTACTATTTGAGAAACCAATATTGTGTAGCCAGTGTTTCTTTTACCTCGAGACAATGTGAAGAAAGAAGATTATGAATCAATAATGTCAGATCTGAAGAGCCACATTGATGTGAGATTGGTTGGTTTATAGAGGGATATGACTCAAAATCAAGAAGTTGTCACATCTATAATGGAAAGGCTATTTTTTACCTATCACTCAGGTATATTTATAACGACCCATACTTTACATACATTGTTAATACTTCAAAATTGAAGCACACTTATTACAACATATGACAAAACCACAAAGGACCGTATAGGTATAGTGTCTTTAGAAACTGGGAAACATAAACAACTGGTTCATAAATCTTTTACAGTGTCTCCCATTTATTTCATCATATCTAGGGTCCCTTTTAGCATATTCTACTTAATATCCATCTTCCTGACCTGGGGAAAAGAAAACATAAAAGGGTGAGCTCAAATGCTCAGCAAGGGCAAATAAAGGAAATAAAAATCATATCATATCTTTTTGAAAATCAAAACCTGCAAAAGAGATCATAATATCTTATCATGGAATAATTCATAGAAGTGAAAATGAGATCCCCATAATCATAACATAAAACTTGAAAACTTTGTGGCATGCACACATAATCATGGAAAATCATTTCTTGTTAGTCATGACTCATTGCCAAGACTATCTTAGTGGACAAAGTCCCTTTCTGAACCGAGTTCACTCCTCGTTTCAGTCCTGTATCACTGAACCGAAATAACCTTCCGTTCCAGCCATGTCTATCTCATGAGATATAAAATCTTTACCCAATGCATTGGAGGGAGATATAGGTCCCACCCATCTTATAATGAATCCTTTCTTATGTGTGCCACATAATCATAAATCATACATCATCGCATAACACATGTAACAGAAATGGGATTCTTGAAACATCATGACATCATAAATCAATTCATATAAGATAAAGGAATTCATAAAAATAATTCCATCACAACATGATCAACTCAATGTAATAATAGGGATAAAAACAGAACCCTTTTATTATCTTAGATGGAAAATAATTTTGATAAAATACTTGAACTTCATTCTGGAGGAAAATATCCTTTCTTCTTCAAAAACTTTTTTTTTCTTTCATATCATGTCATACAACTTTAAAATAAAATAATTTGATTAAAAATAAACTTGAAAACTTGTAAAGGAAGTTTCTTGGAAATAATGTTTTAAAAATCCATTCATGCCGTATAAGTTAAAAAAAACATTCTTCGTACTTTTGTCGGAAAAGTCAAAAAGTACCTCGTACGACAAAAGATTCCTTTCATACATATTACTAAAAACTCACCGAAGGGTAAAAATGGTTTTAAAAAATTGTAGGTGGATGGAAATAATATTACATTTTGATGAAACATGGATGTGGATGATAAAATACACCCCAGTAAATACTTACGAATAAACAATCTCGGATAAAAATGAGATTGTGATATTTCCCTTACCTTAGGTCCGATTTGCTTTGTACGTGTCTGAAGCTCCTATATAATGGTTTAAATAATGTTATTGACTTATTCCAGAATCATACATATTGATATGAGATCATATATGGTCATATTATTAGCTTCTTGTTAGTAATATTTCATTGTTACTTGTTACTCGGGTCTTTATAACTTTTTGTTCTTATGCGTGTTTTGTCGAATAAATTCTTATTCTTATCTTTAGGTTATAGATAATTCATTTCCAGAATGGTATTAGTGTAGTATATACCATATTCATTCATTCAATTCATTTATATAATCATTATGAAATGAAGATCATGTAGAACGAGTCGCATCACATCGTGGAGACGGTATTCCGTACGTACGCACGAGTGATGATATCGTTCCTATGATCGTGGAATTGTATTGGAGTATATATATATTATTTCAGTATCAATATTACTTCATAATAATCATATATAGTTACTCATTACACCATTATACCCATCCTTGTAAGGTGATGGTGGAAAATAGATTACACCACGGCGTGGAGACGGTATTCCGTACGTACGCACGCGCGGTGATTTCATTTTTCCGTAGGATGGATAGAAGGTGAATTAGGGTTGTTTCATATTTATAATAACATATCAGTATGTAAGTAATACTGATGTTATTACTTTATCATGAAACAACTAAAGAAGAAGAAGTTGAAGAAGAAAGAAATTGAAAAGATCGGTAATGGATATTACCTCTTCTTTGGAACGCCTCTTTGAATCCTCCACTTAAGGAACTAAGATTGGTCTTTGGAGAAGACCAGGACCTCTAGGATTATTCTAGGGAAGTGGAGAGGAGAAAATGGCAGGGGTTGTCCGAGCTTGAGTGCTCAAATTGGTGTGAGGAGGAGGGGGAGGAGGTGCCCTTTTATAAGGGAGGAGAGGGGCACCTTAGGAATATCTCAAAATATTATTTTATATTAAAGTCAAAATCGGTTTATAATGGTTCCAAAGGGTCTTATTTCGAAGATAAAGTGGGGATGGGTCGAAATCCTATCAACCAATAATATTTAGATAATTTTAGGGTATTATTTTAACCTTATCAATTAGATTTAACTCTAAGTTAATTAATTTAACTTTTACCGTGTCTTTTTGTTTTCTTTCACTATATGGTTAATACACTTAATATAACATGCCAAACGAACCCCAAATTGTTTATTATTAATATATATATCCTTATCTAATTCATTTGGCCGAACCTTAGATTTTTAGGAGTAAATTAACAATTAATAATATAATATTTTATTTAAAAACTATTTTGTGTCAATTTTGACACTATTTGATATATGATTTTTGTGAAAGTCATATCAGAATTATATGTTCGAAACAAGTTGATTAAATCAACACTAATATATCATAGTAACCTATAAAATTAGTGTAATTCATAAAAATTCTCAAATTACATTTATTTTGGTGTTTATAACATCAATTATGTCAATATTTCATTAATAAGATAATTACTGCATCATCTTTGTGTCATAAATAAATTAAATTATTTGATGTCTAAAAATTACAAATAAAATATAATCATGTAGGAAATATTTTTAGCTTTCTAATGAATATTTAAAATTGAATTTATCTTATGTATAACCCCATATTAAAAATGATTTACTTATTAAACTTTGATTTTAACTATTTTAACCCTTCTTTAAATAAATAAATAATAAATGTCCTAATCTAATCCAAGTGGGCCTAAATGGTCATATTTTATTCATAAGGTTGTTTTTGGTCGAATTACACTTATCCAATAGAATTAGGACATGTTTTAGGGTAATATTAATATCATATTTACCCTTAGTTACCCTATTTACTATTAACCGCGGTAAAAAAAAAGTAAAAAGTTACTATTCACCAAAAAATTATTTTTATCTCATTGAACCACATTTTACTTACTGATATCAACCGTGTCTGTCGGATTTTCGAAATTCCATTCACAGAAGCGGTAAAATTAAGTTTTATGCAAAATTCAGTTTTTAACCTACCACTTAGTGGTTTCACTATTCATCAAAAATTGAAAGTTTTCAAAAAAATACCAAAATTTCACCCTAGGCTAATTTCGATATTCTGAGTCCAAAAATGAAGTCCATTTTGAAAAATAAAATTTATAAAATTTCAAAAAGTGGTTATTACTATTCATAACGGCTAGTTTTAATAGCATATTGTTGTTTAGTGAAACTCGGTATTGCGTACGACGCAAGCTATCGAGGAAGGTCGCGATTGCGTGTAAAGCAAGCCAAGCAAGTGTTGTGTAGAAAAAGATTCCTTTGATGATTTATATAACATAAAAGTCTCGGGTGTTACATTCTACCCCCCTTAAAAAGAATTTCTCCCTCGAAATTCGTCACTTTGCAACAAACAGATGAGGATACTTCTCCCTCATCATATCCTCAAGCTCCCATGTAGCTTCTTCAAGTTGGTGGTTTCTCCATAAAACCTTCACTAAGCGAGTGGTCTTGTTTCGTAGGACTTTTTCACTACGATCCAGAATCTCTATCGGTTGTTCTTCATAAGAATGATCTTGCTCTAGCGGTACAACTTCTGAGCTGAGTACATGTGAAGGATCTGGTATGTACTTTCTCAGGAGAGATACATGGAACACATCGTGAACTTGAGAGAGATTCGGTGGAAGCGCCAATCGGTAAGCTACCTTCCCAACACGATCCAGTATTTCGAAAGGACCGATATATATAGGGCTCAACTTCCCCTTCTTTCCAAATCTCATAACCCTCTTCCAGGGAGATATTCGTAAGAACACTTTATCGCCCACTTCAAACTCTAGGTCTTTTCTTCGGTTGTCGGCATAACTTTTCTGTCGACTTTGAGCTGCTCTTATGTGTTGTTGAATAGATCTGACCTTTTCTGCCATTTCATCAACGAGATCAGGTCCTAATAGCTTTCTTTCCCCAACTTCATCCCAGCAAGTTGGAGTCCTGCATTTCTTTCCATAGAGAGCTTCATAAGGAGCCATCTGAATACTGGAGTGAAAGCTATTATTATAAGAAAATTCTACCAAAGGTAGGTGTTGATCCCAACCTCCTTTGAAATCCATAGAGCAAGCTCTCAACATATCTTCTAGGGTTTGAATTGTTCTCTCAGACTGACCGTCTGTCTGGGGATGATAAGCAGTGCTGAAACTCAACTCTGTATCCAGAGTATGCTGAAGACTTCGCCAGAACTTCGAGGTAAATCTCGGATCCCGATCAGATATAATAGAAAGTGGTACTCCATGTAATCTTACCACTTCCTTTACATATATCCTGGCAAGCTGATCTAGAGAGAAATCCTCTCTAATAGGAATGAAGTGTGCAGACTTTGTAAGACGATCAACTATGACCCAGATAGAATTATTGCCTTTGGATGTTTTAGGAAGTCCTGTGACAAAGTCCATAGTGATGTTTTCCCATTTCCATTCGGGTATGGGTAATGGTTGTAACATCCCCTTAGACTTCTGTCTCTCAGCTTTAACTTGTTGACAAACCAAGCATCGAGAGACATATTCAGCAACATCTCTTTTCATGCCATCCCACCAGAAGTACTCTTTCAGGTCCCTATACATCTTCGTGCTTCCAGGATGAATAGAGAATGAAGAACTATGAGCCTCATCCAGCAGCTCCTTCTTTAATTCGGGGATGGGAGGAACACAAACCCGATTCCTGAACTTTATTATCCCATCACAATCAAGGTTGAATTCAGGAACATTTCTCACCTTCTTTTATAACTCGACATCTTCTTTCTGTGCCTCTTTAATCTTCACATGTATAGATGGTTGAACATTCATTTGAGAAAGATAAGATTTTTCCCCTTCCATTATAATTCCAAGATCCATCCTTTGTAAATCCATAAATATTGGATCTTTTGTGATCCTCATCATGGATAAACTAGCATGGTCTTTTCGACTTAATGCATCTGCCACCTTGTTTGCTTTCCCAGGGTGGTAATGGATTGAGCAGTCATAATCCTTAATCAGCTCCAACCATCTTCTTTGACGCATATTCAACTCCTTTTGTGTGAAAATATACTTTAAACTTTTATGATCAGTATAAATATCACACCTTTCACCATAAAGGTAATGCCTCCAAATCTTTAATGCAAAGATTACCGCAGCCAACTCCAAATCATGTGTTGGGTAATTTTGCTCATGGATTTTCAACTGCCGTGAGGCATAAGCTATCACCATATCATTTTGCATAAGAACACACCCCAATCCCTTCTTGGATGCATCACTGTAGATCACAATCCTTTCTCCACTACAAGGCAGTGTGAGCACAGGTGCACTGGATAACCTTCTTTTCAACTCCTTGAAATTCTCTTCACATTCTTCTGTCCAGACAAACTTAACTCCTTTCCGAGTCAACTTGGTGAGTGGATTAGATAATCGTGAAAAATATTTTACAAAACGTCGATAATATCCAGCCAAACCAAGAAAACTTCGGATCTCAGTTACTGTTGTTGGTCTCGACCATCTTTCGATAACCTCTGTTTTTGCTGGATCCACAGATATCCCCTCTTTTGAGATTATATGACCCAAAAATGCAACTTTTTGAAGCCAAAATTCACACTTGGTAAATTTGGCATAAAGCTTCTCCTTTCTCAGGGTCTTCAATATAATTCTCAAGTGATCTTCATGCTCTTCCTTGCTCTTTGAATAGACAAGAATATCGTCTATAAAGACTACCACAAATTGATCAAGATAGTCTCTAAAGACTCTATTCATTAGATCCATGAAGATAGCAGGGGCATTAGTAAGACCAAATGGCATCACTATAAATTCACAGTGTCCATACCTTGTACGGAAAGCCGTCTTTGTTATATCCTCCCTTTTGACCCTTAATTGATGATACCCTGAACGAAGATCAATCTTGGAAAAGTATTGAGCTCCGCGTAGTTGGTCAAATAAGTCATCAATGCGTGGGAGAGGATATTTGTTCTTGATAGTGATCTTGTTAAGTTCTCGATAATCAATGCAGAGTCTCATTGATCCATCTTTCTTCTTAACAAATAGAACAGGTGCTCCCCAAGGTGACGCACTAGGGCGTATGAATCCCTTATCAAGATTCTCTTGGAGTTGCTTCTTCAATTCCTGCAACTCAATTGGGGCCATTCTATAAGGTTTCTTTGAAATAGGCAAAGCACCCGGTACGAGTTCTATTGAAAACTCAACTTCACGATTTGGTGGAAGACCCGGCAATTCCTCCGGAAAGACATCATCAAACTCCCGTACAATGGGCATATTCTTAATCGTGAGTTTCTCGCCAACCATTTGAGATAAATAACTTTCATTTAGTGGAATCAATACCCATAAGATGGAAGAAATTTCCACTGGAAGGTTATGTTCATCCTTGCATTGATAGACTATCGTAGATTGATCTGGAATATGAAATGTGACTTCCCTTCTTTGGCAATTGATATGAGCTCCATGTAGAGAAAGCCAATCCATGCCAAGAATCACATCAAATTCCACTAAAGGAAGGATCACAAGATTTGCAGGAAGCACTTTCCCACAAACTTCGATCGGAGAAGAATTATAAACTTTTGATGCGATTGATGTGCCATTAGGTGTTGTCACAGCTAACTCAACATCTAATTGTTGAGGTAATACGGTGATACCCTTAGAAAAGTCTTCAGAAATAAAAGAGTGGGTGGATCCAGAATCAAATAAAACATTTGCTACTTTAGAGTGGATGGTAAGTGTACCTTTCACCACATCGTTATCGTACTCCACATCGCTGATAGAAATTGCATGTGACTTTCCTTTGTCTTTAGCCTTAAGAGTTTGTTGACGTCGACCATCATCATCAACCCTTGGATTTGGGCATTGATTGGCATAATTCCCCATCTCCTTGCACTTGAAACATTGAAGTGTAGTAGGTTCATTCTGTGTATCCCTTCCTTTGTTTGCATCATTAGACATCTTCTTCCCATTATCGCGGCATTCAAATGCCCGATGACCTTCCTTTACACATTTAAAACATTTACTTGTCCCTTTAAGACAACTCCCTCCATGTTTCTTTCCACACTTTGAACATAAGGGAAAGTTCATCTTCTTTTCCGTGTGCTCTTTAGATTTTTCTTTTAATTCCATCTTCCTCTTCTTATCAAACCCATGTGACTGATGGGTTACTCCAATCTCCATCTCGACTTTGAGAGCACATCGAACGATTTCCTCGTAGCTATTGAAGTCCCTTATGGCTAACGCCCTTCGAAGACTTGGTTTTAAGCCACTAAAGAATCGATCGATCTTACTCTCAGGTTGGATAATAATACCAGAAGCGTACCTTGCCAGTCTTGTAAAATTTGCTTCATAGGTACCAACAGATTCATCATCCCTTTGCTTCAGTTCAAGAAACTCTTTCTCCATCTTTCTTCAGAGAATACGAGGGAAGTACTTATTGAAAAATAAGTTCTTGAACTCGTCCCATTCCATAGACTCAATTTCATCCCTTTGCCTCGTATTCTTAACAATATTCCACCATTGATCAGCATCTCCTTCCAAACGATACACTGCTAGGATGACTTTATCATGTTCAGAACATTGAAGAACTGAAAATATCTTTTCAGTAGTACTAATCCATTGTTCAGCAACTAATGGATCAGTAGACCCGCTGAAAGAAGGTGGACGCTACCTCATGAAGGATTCAACAGAATGTTGCTCCCTCCTTTGCTCGTTTGGAAATCCTGCATGATTCATAGCTTGAGAAAGTTGTGTGAGCATGGCTACAAGATTTTGCATTCAAGCTCCCATATCGTTTGGTTGCTCAGGGGGACAATCATTGCATTGCCCATCGCATTCCGCATTAACACGGTTCCTTCGGGTTCCAGCCATTGACTAAAACCAAGAAGAATAGTGTGAGCAACACTAATTATAATAGGAAACCACATAATTCAAGAATAAAATTTTCATGCTTATGGTCTTATCCTAGGTTATTCAAGGCCATTTCTAAAACACTAAGATTGTGTACTATGCTTAGACTTATCCTTAGGGTTCTTACTAAGGCTTTCACATCCTAGTTTCCAAAGGTTGACTATACCTTTCCTCTGATACCAACTATAACGACCCATACTTTACATACATTGTTAATACTTCAAAATTGAAGCACACTTATTACAACATATGACAAAACCACAAAGGACCGTATAGGTATAGTGTCTTTAGAAACTGGGAAACATAAACAACTGGTTCATAAATCTTTTACAGTGTCTCCCATTTATTTCATCATATCTAGGGTCCCTTTTAGCATATTCTACTTAATATCCATCTTCCTGACCTGGGGAAAAGAAAACATAAAAGGGTGAGCTCAAATGCTCAGCAAGGGCAAATAAAGGAAATAAAAATCATATCATATCTTTTTGAAAATCAAAACCTGCAAAAGAGATCATAATATCTTATCATGGAATAATTCATAGAAGTGAAAATGAGATCCCCATAATCATAACATAAAACTTGAAAACTTTGTGGCATGCACACATAATCATGGAAAATCATTTCTTGTTAGTCATTACTCATTGCCAAGACTATCTTAGTGGACAAAGTCCCTTTCTGAACCGAGTTCACTCCTCGTTTCAGTCCTGTATCACTGAACCGAAATAACCTTCCGTTCCAGCCATGTCTATCTCATGAGATATAAAATCTTTACCCAATGCATTGTAGGGAGATATAGGTCCCACCCATCTTATAATGAATCCTTTCTTATGTGTGCCACATAATCATAAATCATACATCATCGCATAACACATGTAACAGAAATGGGATTCTTGAAACATCATGACATCATAAATCAATTCATATAAGATAAAGGAATTCATAAAAATAATTCCATCACAACATGATCAACTCAATGTAATAATAGGGATAAAAACATAACCCTTTTATTATCTTAGATGGAAAATAATTTTGATAAAATACTTGAACTTCATTCTTGAGGAAAATATCCTTTCTTCTTCAAAAACATTTTTTTTCTTTCATATCATGTCATACAACTTTAAAATAAAATAAGTTGATTAAAAATAAACTTGAAAACTTGTAAAGGAAGTTTCTTGTAAATAATGTTTTAAAAATCCATTCATTCCGTATAAGTTAAAAAAAACATTCTTCGTACTTTTGTCGGAAAAGTCAAAAAGTACCTCGTACGACAAAAGATTCCTTTCATACATATTACTAAAAACTCACCGAAGGGTAAAAATGGTTTTAAACAATTTTATGTGGATGTAAATAATATTACATTTTGATGAAACATGGATGTGGATGATAAAATACACCCCAGTAAATACTTACGAATAAACAATCTCGGATAAAAATGAGATTGTGATATTTCCCTTACCTTAGGTCCGATTTGCTTTGTACGTGTCCGAAGCTCCTGTATAATGGTTTAAATAATGTTATTGACTTATTCCAGAATCATACATATTGATATGAGATCATATATGGTCATATTATTAGCTTCTTGTTAGTAATATTTCATTGTTACTTGTTACTCGGGTCTTTATAACTTTTTGTTCTTATGCGTGTTTTGTCGAATAAATTCTTATTCTTATCTTTAGGTTATAGATAATTAATTTCCAGAATGGTATTAGTGTAGTATATACCATATTCATTCATTCAATTCATTTATATAATCATTATGAAATGAAGATCATGTAGAACGAGTCGCATCACATCGTGGAGACGGTATTCCGTACGTACGCACGAGTGATGATATCGTTCCTATGATCGTGGAATTGTATTGGAGTATATATATATTATTTCAGTATCAATATTACTTCATAATAATCATATATAGTTACTCATTACACCATTATACCCATCCTTGTAAGGTGATGGTGGTAAATAGATTACACCACGGCGTGGAGACGGTATTCCGTACGTACGCACGCGCAGTGATTTCATTTTTCCGTAGGATGGATAGAAGGTGAATTAGGGTTGTTTCATATTTATAATAACATATCAGTATGTAAGTAATACTGATGTTATTACTTTATCATGAAACAACTAAAGAAGAAGAAGTTGAAGAAGAAAGAAATTGAAAAGATCGGTAATGGATATTACCTCTTCTTTGGAACGCCTCTTTGAATCCTCCACTTAAGGAACTAAGATTGGTCTTTGGAGAAGACCAGGACCTCTAGGATTATTCTAGGGAAGTGTAGAGGAGAAAATGTCAGGGGTTGTCCGATCTTGAGTGCTCAAATTGGTGTGAGGAGGAGGGGGAGGAGGTGCCCTTTTATAAGGGAGGAGAGGGGCACCTTAGGAATATCTCAAAATATTATTTTATATTAAAGTCAAAATCGGTTTATAATGGTTCCAAAGGGTCTTATTTCGAAGATAAAGTGGGGATGGGTCGAAATACTATCAACCAATAAGATTTAGACAAGTTTATGGTATTATTTTAACCTTATCAATTAGATTTAACTCTAAGTTAATTAATTTAACTTTTACCGTGTCTTTTTGTTTTCTTTCACTATATGGTTAATACACTTACTATAACATGCCAAACGAACCCCAAATTGTTTATTATTAATATATATATCCTTATCTAAGTCATTTGGCCGAACCTTAGATTTTTAGGAATAAAATAACAATTAATAATATAATATTTGATTTAAAAACTATTTTGTGTCAATTTTGACACTATTTGATATATGATTTTTGTGAAAGTCATATCAGAATTATATGTTCGAACCAAGTTGATTAAATAAACACTAATATATCATAGTAACCTAGAAAATTAGTGGAATTCATAAAAATTCTCAAATTACATTTATTTTGGTGTTTATAACATCAATTATGTCAATATTTCATTAATAAGATAATTACTGCATCATCTTTGTGTCATAAATAAATTAAATTATATGATGTCTAAAAATTACAAATAAAATATAATCATGTAGGAAATATTTTTAGCTTTCTAATTAATATTTACAATTGAATTTATCTTATGCATAACCCCATATTAAAAATTATTTACTTATTAAACTTTGATTTTAACTATTTTAACCCTTCTTTAAATAAATAAATAATAAATGTCCTAATCTAATCCAAGTGGGCCTAAATGGTCATATTTTATTCATAAGGTTGTTTTTGGTCGAATTACACTTATCCAATAGAATTAGGACATGTGTTAGGGTAATATTAATATCATATTTACCCTTAGTTACCCTATTTACTATTAACCGCGGTAAAAAAAAAAGTAAAAAGTTACTATTCACCAAAAAAATTATTTTTATCTCATTGAACCACATTTTACTTACTGATATCAACCGTGTCTGTCGGATTTTCGAAATTCCATTCACAGAAGCGGTAAAATTAAGTTTTATGCAAAATTCAGTTTTTAACCTACCACTTAGTGGTTTCACTATTCATCAAAAATTGAAAGTTTTCAAAAAAATACCAAAATTTCACCCTAGGCTAATTTCGATATTCTGAGTCCAAAAATGAAGTCCATTTTGAAAAATAAAATTTATAAAATTTCAAAAAGTGGTTATTACTATTCATAAAGGCTAGTTTTAATAGCATATTGTTGTTTAGTGAAACTCGGTATTGCGTACGACGCAAGCTATCGAGGAAGGTCGCGATTGCGTGTAAAGCAAGCCAAGCAAGTGTTGTGTAGAAAAAGATTCCTTTGATGATTTATATAACATAAAAGTCTCGGGTGTTACAATATTACATGAGGTCAATGAATGTCAAAATTAGGTACAAGCATTGGCAGATTCCACAGAATCAGTGAAGCTCTCTATTTCCATCCTAGATGCATATATGGCTTCAATGGTTCAAGTGGATAGATATCTCAGATATATCAAGAGAGTGGTTTAGTAGTTGGTAACTGCGTTTGAGGATTTTATGAAGTCCATGGAAACACATGTGAATGGACAAGATGATGATGTGAAGAAACTGATCAGTGGGATGACTAAATCCTTTAAGGAGATAGTGGATTTATTTCTAGCACCACTAGGTGCATCTCCTTCCACTTCATCCTCTCCTCCTGTAGATATAGTGTCTTTCAGAACTGTTATTAGAGTAGAGTGATTTTCATGTATCAGTACCCAGGACCCTCAAACTGTGACTCATGTCATTTCCATTACCAAGGAAATTCATAAACTTTGGGATATTATTCAAGGGAATCTTCTTAAGATTAGAAGTCCACCAATGATCAAGTTGACTTATAATACCAATGGGTATACACTAAGAATCAGATGGATTTACACTTAATGTTGTTGTGGGAGAACTTGAGGATTCCACATGGCGCTCAAGCCTTTAAAGAGTAGGTTAGCTGGCTTTGAGAGCTAACTCCTACTTTGGAGAAATTTATGGAGAATAAGGATGATTTTATTTCTTCTATAAAAAGAGGAGGCAGTATTATTATGGACTTTTGGAATCTTCTTTTGACTTTAATCCATGTGAACTGCACTCCCATCATTGTTCGTACAGCCTTGCCTTCTACCTTAGGTGCCTCAGGATCTGTTACTGTTGCACCTATATTGACTCCTGCACAGGCCATCAGAAGCTTGACCCCCACCATTCCTCAGAGATATACTCACTACAGGTCTACCGATGCTTCTGTTATAGCTCCTCCTACACTTCTAACCACCATCCCTCAGCCTATCCCTCCACCTTCAGAACCTACATCCTCAGCTTCCAAAGACAGAGCTCCAATGGACATATATGGTGTGCATTGAGTGTAGACTTTCTTAGCTGATAGAGATCGGTGTATTTATTTTTGTATATTGTACTACTATTTTATTAATACCAACACTCTCTTTTATCTATTTTTTATGTACGCTTTCTGTTAATCACAAAGGGGGAGAAATATTTAAACCGGAATCTCAGAGTTACCCAAAGGGGGAGAAGTGTTTAGTGGTTCAGTTTTCTATCTTAAATTTTTATATGTTCTGGCTTCAATTTATTTTTAATGACATAATAGTTTGTTTATGGAGACATAACTGATGAAATTAGCTGATATTATGAACCCTAATTCATAAAATTCTGACATAATTTGTGATTATCAAAATGGGGAGATTGTTGGACTCACCAGTTTTGATAATCCCAAATCATGTTTTCATAATCCCAAATCATTTTTTGATAATCCCAAATCATGTTTTCATTAAGTGATAATTATATTTCTCATAAAAGATAATCATTTATGTGAAAATCATGTTTATATCAAATTAATATTCATATGCTTTTAATCTCACTGCATGTGGGTTTAAGCTTGCTGTGAAAAATTTATTTAAGTGAAAAGGTCACTGATGCAAAGGTTGTTGATGAAAAGTCACCGATGCAAGCCTACTTATGAAGGGTCACCGATGAAAGGTTACCGATAGAGATTCACCGATGAAAGGTTATAGATGCAAGCCTACCGATGAAATGATATCAATGAAAGCCTACAAATTAAAGGTTACAGATTCAAGCCTACCAATGAAAGGCTACCGATGAAGAGTCACCGATGAAAGGATGACAATGGAGACTTATTGATTAAAGGTTATCATTGGAATGGTTACCGATTAATGTGGACCAATGTTCACTACTTAACATTATGAAGGCAACCATTACCAATATAGCATACTCTTATACTATATACTTTGTCAAATTATTAAGATTATTCTAATGATCAAATTTGCTAACTTTAATTCTTTTGACATTAATTTATGATTATTGTAGACATATCAGGAGACCATATCTTGATAGTACGAGGTACAAGAAAGATTTCACATGATGTAATAACTACTATTTTTGGACCTCAAATATAAAATATAAGAACGAGGAAGAAATAGGTAACGAGGCACAGATAAAAAAAGTGTAATGAAAGTCTATAAGTGAAATGCATGTGGAAGAAACTACTAAAAAACAAGGAAGAACCATTTGAGAACCTTTACTACGAAACCCAAGAAATTCAACTAGAACATTTCAGGAAAAACAATTGAGGCTTACTTTTGTGTCTCAGAAACATTCAATCAACTCAAGAAGCAGAACACTCAATTCCTGAAAGCTAGAACCTGGAGTTTCGACACTCTGTTTTTTGAGACAACTTCCAGAGAAAAGGCTCCAAATTCTGATTCATCACTTCAAGGAGTCAAGAACTAAACTACAAAAACATAGATCCTTCTATAATGTATATCACCATATTTTCTCTATTTTGTTCCTTCATTTTACATTTGAGATAAGTGTGTGTGTATTTCTGTTGCACACACCGTCTATGTGCTTAAACTGGAGGATACTAAACATCCTTACATCAAACCTCACTTACATTTTATTCCCACATATAACTATGGAAGAGACCATGTTTGGTCCATTTTGATTATATTTCCAAATAATAACAATGGTAGAGGGTGTGAACCCTAGATAGTTTTTGAAAACTGTTGTAAATCCCGATACATGTTTTGGATCAAGGTTATTGTTAATATAAACTTCATGGTGGCAGGTGATCACCAAGTGGCGAGGATTAAGTCTTGGCTTGAGACTTAACCTCTTGTTTACCATTTTTGTGTTCTATATTTTTTTACTCTGTTTAATCTATTTTCTACTCCTTATTTCTAAAACATAAATCTCTTTTTCATTAACTTTTATAGTTTGTTTAGGTAAATTTGTGTTTGTGTTTAATTCATTAAACTTGTTTCAAAAGTTTAAGAAGTATTATACACTAATTAAAATGAGTAATAATCACCCTTCGAGAAGGCTGTTGACCAATTAGACATCTATATCTCTACTTCCCTGATTAACTGGGCTATTTTCAAAATTTGGGGGATCTTTATATTAATTTTTGTACAAAAATTTTATGTAGGAACACAATTCACCCCTACTGAAATTCCACTCCGACCAACACATTTATTTTATCATGTCTTAAGGTTCTTAATGAAATTTATTACATGTGATGATATGTTTAAACAAACAAACAATGTACCTACTTTAAAAACATACTCCCATTGAGAACCCCTCCAAACCCTACAGTGACGATGAAAGTGACCCTCAAAGCCAACATCCAATAGGTCATGTGGTGGAGACCAGAACTGTAGGTATAATAACACATATGGGAGGAAGTAACCTAATAAATTAAAGGAATATATAGTGAAACCAAAAATCAACACAATGATATAAAATAAAACTTGTATTAAAAAATTAACCTAATGTATTATAAATCAAATGTCTACAAATTAATATTCCTAAATAAATATTAAGGTAGTTTCTCTAACAAAAAATCCCAAGATCCATGCTAGTAATGTCCATCTATATCATGAAATACTTTCTATAAACCTATAAAATATATTTTATATACTGATAGGTGATAATTACATGAATAATCAAGAAGATAGTACTCAAGACCACTTGTGGAAATTTTGGAGAAAGAAACTAATTCTCTAGGTAATAAATAGGAGAACCAATAAGAACTTAACAGGTCAACTAGAACCTAACCTCATCATTACTCCCACATTAAGTATCATATAGAATAATAATAACATAATATCGAAGAATATATCAAAATGGAAAACCAAAAATATTTGACCATTCATTTTTCTCTCTCATTCCCCAAAGAAAAAAGTCTTGTTCATTTACACCCTACAGGAATATCAAATCATATCTCATGTGATGTGGGATAGGAAAAGGTCCTACCTATCCCATTCTCCTATAGGGTCCAACATCCCATGTTGGTATCAACATATATCCACTAAAAATTCTCAATAGACATCGCATTTGTATCCATCATAGTAGGGTATAATGAATATGTGGTACATTGACCTCATGTGTTGCTCCTACCATTCATGACCCCCACCATGAACCAATTTCAGCATCACATCCCATAACATCAATACCCAATATGGTATTCAAGTGTATAACACAATACTTCTCAATAAATTTCCACCTATATGATTGTAACTAGAACAATACTTAAAAACCCATACCATGAAAAAAAGGTAGATCATGAAAGAGAGAGTTAGGTACCATTTGTTCCCTATCTAACTTTATTTTTGGGAAATAGGAGAAACTCAAAAACCATTACCTTTTGGTAAATTATCGAACTATGGTGGGAAATTTAAATAAATAATAATAAAATGAAATAATATTTAAATATCTACACACCATCCCATCAAATTTTTTCACACTAAACATGTAATAACCCAGATAATCTTTTCAGGTATACATATTATTTTCGGGTTGTTTTGATGAGAAAGGGATGAAAAGTGGAATTTCTAAGTATACGCTATGTACTTCTAATTACACACTATTTAATTCTAATTACATGCAGTGTACCATGCTTTCCATGTACAACCTTTTTTGGACAGTGTAATGGTCAAGTACATGGCTATGTGGTGGCCTAGAATACCTTCTTAAGTCGGGGGTCCAGTTGAGGCTAATACATGATGTGTTGTTTTAATGAACATGTTGGGTACATTAATTTTTATTTTATATATCATATTTTGGTCATCTCATGTTCGGAAACACCTTATTCTTCTTGCGTTTCATATATGAGTTCTTTTGAACACCGAATGATGTTCAATATATCGATTCTCTATCCAGGATCCGATCGAGACACCATTGGGTGGGTCGGAATCCCACCAGTGAGTTCTCAAACCCTCCTACGTGTTTTTGCCTTATTCATTCTCTCTTGTGAGTTATTCAAGGTTAGGAGTTTTTCATTTTTTTTGCAGATCTAGATTGTTTTAGGATGATTCAAGGGCTGAAATTCACATATATCGATCATATGATAGCGAGGTAGGTGGTTCAGGCCTTTTGTTGTTTGTCTTTGGATTATATATGCTAATTTTTTTTCATGCCCATGTTTTGGTTATTTCGTGATTTGTAATTTAACCATTTTATTACTTGATATTGTTTTATTTATTGATAATGGGTTGTTTTTTATGCGTAGGGTTAAATTCCTTCTATAAGTGACACCCCATGGGTTTGTTTTCCCTTGATTGATTTTTTATGGTTGTTTGGTCCAAGATTCCTGAGTCATACCTTTATTTCCATGCCTTTTTGATTATGATAGAGCTTGTTTGATTAAATGAAATATCTAGAATATGCATTATGAATGTTTAGCAATGTAGTTGTTTTAGATTACATGAGCTTCTTTGATATAATATATGCACTATTTTAAAAACAGACCATGAGAGCCTTGAACTAGGAATACTGAGGTGACTTCCAGATTATTTTTCATGATATGATATGTGTGATACTATATTTTTCCAACAGACCATGAGATCCTTGGAATAGGAAGACCGAGGAGACTTCCAGATTATTTACATAGGACCATTAGGTCCTTAGTGTAGATGATTGACCAGAAGGGAATATACCAAGAGATATTCCCTTAAGGGTCGTAATTTATTGAATTGATGCTATTTAGGACCAAGGGGTCAGACTATGAGATAATTATTACTGGTTCATTTGGGAATATTTTACTGATTGTGGCGCTTCTACCAAGCCAAAGAACAATCATGGATTTGGTCTAACTAGAATGTTTAGATTGTCTTATGAGACATCTATTTGGGTTATTTTTCATGGGGTATACTGAGTTTAAACTAGATCCCATGGTTACATGATTCAAATGATTAATAATAAATTTTAGATGAATGTAATTGAAAACATTAGGATTTTTTACTTTTGAGTACATCCTACTTTATTTCTTCATTCATTCATATTACAATCTATATATATATATATTCACTTACTGTTATTAACATATCATTTGGTGGTTTCATACTGGGATTTATCTTAAACCATGTTTGTTTCATTGTTTTGGCCCCTAAAATATTATATGAATATAGGTATAAAAAAAAGAAAGTTCCCTTATTCATTAAGTACTGGATTTCTATTGGAGGTGGAGAGCATGGGATCAAGCCCAGGATTGAAATGCTATTGGAGTTTACATGATTCTAATTTGTTTTGTAATGTATTATACATCTAGATTTGAGTCTGGTTCTGGCTACATTCAGAGACACATCTGACATGAATCATTTTTATATCTATGATAAAGTTCTCTTTATTACTATCAGTCATCCATTTTTTGCTTATGTTGTATAGTATTACTACTTCTGTTATTGTTTTATTCATAATTCAACTATGTACACACTACCAATAAAGGCATATTTTCCCTATTATCATACCTTAGACCTCACTACTAGTCAACTACCTATGGCATTTGGGAAAATGATCTTGAGGTCCTTTGACCAACCATGTATGGGGAAGCTTTTGGTTGAACTAGAAACCGGGACGTTACAAAGTGGTATTAAAGGAGTTTCTTTTTTCTAGTTTGTCTTACTGTATGGTGATATTAGAAAGGGATAATAAGGAAATGAAGTTTGGTAATTATATATGCTTTGGATTATCTACCTTGTGTACAGTGAAAATCCAAATTAATTCGAATTGAATTGTATTTTTTGGATTTTTACCTATTACAGTTGATTCGATTTCACCAGAGGGTGGAACAAATGTTTTGTGTTGTTAATATTGAAATCATTGTGGTTCAATTTTGTTGAAAATCGATGATACGAGGGTATTCCATCTCATGAATTATATAGGAACTTGTTAGAAATCACATTCCATGTATTCTTTTTACTCTATTTAGAGAGCATTACTAATTTCATGTTGTTATGGTAGAGGTTGTGAAAGATATGAACACTTTTTTGACATATTACATGATAATATAACTTCTATTTTTATAGGGTATTGGTATATGTAATGTTTCAAGTGATAATGGTATCCTCTCTTATAACTCATTCCCCCGTCCCAAGGCTTCCAGGTCACTGGGTTTGGTGGGTTCCCCTGTTGTAGGCCTGAAGTTGAACAGGGACAGATCATACATCTCTATAAGAATTCATGGTGGAGGAGTTGTTCAGAATCGCAAGGGTAGCGTGGTGTTGGACTTCACACTGTATTATGGAAATGCAACCTATATACTGGCAGAGGCCGAGGCGGTTCTTACTGTCCTAAGCCTTTGCGATCAATATAACATCCATACTTACGAGATGGAAACATACTTCATGGTTATTCATGATGCCCTCAAGGGAAAAGGCCCCACACCTTGGGACATATCGTACATCAACAGTAAATGTAGTACAATCCGTAAAAACAATTTCAAGGTTACCCACACCTGGCTCGAGGGGAATAAAGTAGCGTACCACCAGGAATCTCTGGCTGAACAAGGATCTAACATCATGAACCTACTTAATGATTCATACTTGAAACTTATTGGGGGTAACATTATTCGAGGTGATTCCCTTGGTCTTCATTACATTAGACCTCCCTAGGTCATGTTTCCCTTTATTAGCTCCCTTGTTTTTTCTTGAATAAAAATTAAACCGATGATAATTATGATGCCATGCTTTGGTCCCTAAGGTGTTATGGGCCCTATTGGATCATAATTCTTGTGGATGTTTTTTGAAATTTAATTCTATTATATTAATATATGATATGAATAAGGATTTCCAAACATTGAATCCAGGGGAGAATGGGATCTCACATATCGGAACACGGCATTTTGTGGCCAAATTTCATGATTTTGGGTGTTCCGGAGAAGTTTCAGATGCTTACTCTTTTGAAAGCTCTGAAAAAACAACACGTGATGGTATGAACGTTGACCATATGTTATTATATTCTGGGAGAAATTACTTTTCTTAAGTACATGTTGTGTACCGTATGTACATGCTGCGTATTGGTTGGCCGTGTGACTAACTGTGTGAGAAGAGACCTGGGGTTGGTAAACATTCGGTTAAACATGCTGTGTACAGAGAGTACACACTGTGCAATAATAGACCATGTATCCGGCCATGTGACTTATGACATGTGTGGATAGAAATTGTGTTTTGCACACCATGTCTATAGTTTTCATGGTGTGTTGTAGTTCAAGTCGTGTAAGTGTATCTAGGTAGGAGGGAATACTCAAGTACACACCGTGTCACTTGGGTAACACACCATGTGTATGGTGTGTTACATGACTATGTCGGAAGAGGTTCACACCTAGGTTAAGGCTTAAGGGAAAACGCGGTTTAGTGTTTCTACACACTCTATAACACTTTTTTCGAAAAACATGAATTTTTCCCATCACCTTTTTCATTATTTCGCTTTTGAGTTGTAGTTATATTAATCTTGTAATGAGGTGCACACTTGAACATGCAAAGTCATGCCACCAAGACATCATCTTGTTGTACGCTAGGTACAGGGTAATCATCAGACACTGGAAATGGTAGATCAAGGACTACCAGCAGATCATACCATCATGCCATACGTGGAACCAACTATTATACCAGACGTAGGAGTGATGAAATGTTTCGTGAAAGATTTATGATGATGATGTAAACCATTCATGGAGCACCTCATCCTACCCCGACTATGGAAAAGTTGACTCAAGTGTTCCAACAACAACATCCACCCACTTTTTCATGGGAGTGAGGACCATAAGTTTTAGATTCATGGGTAGAGTCCATCCTTCCAATCTTCGAGAATCTGAAGATGCCTCCTAGGATGAGGGTAAAGCTCTCAAATTACATGCTACATGATTCCGCCAAGAGATGGTGGGAATTTTTTTTATAGGTGGGACGACATCGGGATGTGGTTTGGGAAGAGTTTCAGAGGTCCTTCTATGATTACTTCTACCCTGAGATGTTGAGCGATGGCCGAGTCCAGAAGTTCATGTATTTGTAGTAGGGCTCTCCTTCAGCAATGGATTACTCTTCTCACATTGCAGAGCTTCAATACTTCGCACCTATTCTGGGGGTGATGGGTTATCATTGGCTAGGATATTTGAAGATGGTATCAGGTACGACATTCGATCGCAGGTGAATATTTTCAGGTAGACTTTGGTGACAGCTATAGTAAATAAGGCAATCATTACCTAGTTCATTAGGATTGATTTTGGAGTGGTGATCCAGGGTGGTTCAGGATCCAGGGCAAGTACTCCTTTGAATAACAGCAGGAAGTGTCATAGGGATCCTTCTCATGGTGATTCATGTATAAGGGATGTGTCTATATGTGTCTAGGTGATGAGCTACAAGTTTGGGAAGAGTGGGAACACAAGATCGTAGTTTTCTAGAGACCGATTTGACTGCTGATATTGCAGTAAGATTGGTCATTTTCAGCATTTTTGTTGGATATTCTCACCAGCAGCTAGTCAAATGGTATATGTTATGACACCATAGATAGGAGCGGGTCCACATATTCCCCACTACATATGGAACTGAAGTTCTTCAAGCCATTCAGGACGAGGAGGCAGTTTTTGTTGTGGTAGCTTGACAATGGGTTTACATAGATAGTAATGTAGATCAGATCATGGTATCCAAAAAGTGTTGAAAGACCACAATACAAGTCAGAATTTTGTAGTGGAGAAGACCCAGAAAGTACAAGATCTTGGACCTTCTATAGTTAGATGTATGATTCTAGTTCCCTAATTTTTAGTTTATAATCATTTTTATATAAGATAATCTGATAGTTTTATATTGTTTTCTACTGTGGAGAGCCTTGAGCTATGTATCTTAACTTCTAATGTAGTTTTGATTCTAGAAACTACACTTGGGATTAAGACGACTAGTGTATGTAAGTGCATGGAGTGACCTCTTGAGGATGGTGGGTGTCACTTTTGGTGGGACCTCTATAACTTATAAATAATAGGATTTGATGTCATTATCCAAATAGACCAGTAGGTCTTTTTTTAGGCCTTTGTTCACTAAAATTTCTTTAGGTTTTGTTTCATGTATCTAGAGGGAAGATAATTTATACAAAAGGGAGAATGTGATGTCCAGGAAAGCAGAGCCAGACCCGAGCATCATGGGATGGGAGGAATCACAACACAAATTACCAGTTTATATCTAAACGACCAGGGGACATCACAGATGGAGTTTCCTCTAGTGTTGGATTGTTTTAGAGATGTCTTTCCATGTGAATTGTTATGTATACATATGGATCAAGAGATGGATTTCTCTATTGAGCTTATGCTAGGAGCGGCGTCGGTGTCCATTCCTCATTATAGGAGGGCTACACCAGAATTATAGGATCTCATGAAGCAGTTAGAGGAGTTGCAAGAAAATAGTTTCATCTGACCCGGTTCTTCCCCTTGGGGTTTTCCTATCATTTTCCGAAACAAGGCAGACAGTGCCCGCAGAATTTATGTGGATTATCAGAAGCTGAACCAGTTGACGGTCAAGAATCGATATCCCTTAATGACGATTGATGATCTCTTTGATCAACAATGAGGAGCCCGAGTGTTCCTAAATATTTACTTGAGATCCAGTTATCATCATTTTCATGTTAGACCATCATATATACATCTTACATAATTTTTCATAAAGTATGGTCAATATGTGTATTTGGTTATATTTTTTGGTCTTACGAATGCACTGGAAGATTTCAAAGTACTGATAAACCGAGTGTTCCACCCTTACATGGATTCATTTGTGGTAGTTTTTTTGGATGATATCTTTGTCAACTCTCACACTCAACCTAACCATTCCATCAATATTGAGATTTTACTGAGTACAATGAGAGAAAATCATTTATATTCTCACAAAGTGCCACTATTGGATGGACCAAACTCATTTCTTGGGTTATTCCATCTTAGAGACAGGAGTATTAGTAGTCCTAGAGAATGTGAGAGTGGTAGTTTCTAGGGAGCAGCCGAAGAATGTATATGAGGTATGAAATTGTTTTGGGCAAGCTATTTACTACAGACTCTTTATTTAGGCATTTTCACACATAACAGTTCCACTTACAGGCCTGACTAAGAAATGTGTGTAGTACTTTTAGATATATTCTAGTGATTCATCTTTTCATGAGTTCAAAGGTAGATTGAATTCATCATCGATACATATTTTTGCAGAACTAGGTAATAGTTACATCGTTCACTACAATATATCTTGTATGAGGTTGGGATCATTGATTATGTAGGGGGAAGGAGTCGATGTGTATGGGTCTTGGCAGTTGATCCCCATGAGTGGAACTACCCAATGCATGATCTCAAGTTTCTGCGATTGTTCAAGCCTTCTTATTTTTTAGAATGTTTCTTTTGGGAGAGAATTTTGTTGTATACACTAACCGCAAAAGCCTCAAGTATATCTTTACTATTCGTGATCCAAATTTTAGATAGTGATGGTGGGTTGAGTACCTTCCATATTTAGACATTGAGCTTTCCTACACAGCTAGGAAAGGAAACACATTGGCTGATTCTTGGAGCTGGATGACTGATTTACAGGTAGTTTTGAAGGATAGCATTGACTGGAAACTTCACTATTGGATAGAAGAATTTTCCCAACACTTGTATACCAAAGGTTCTTTGAACCATTGGTATAGGTTATCTTTACCAACAGTTTTCATAAACCATCAGTAAAGATCTCTAACAAGTGACTTTTCCCAATGGTTTTTTGAAACCGTTGGGAAAGATGGGTAAAAAATCAATTTTCCCAACGATTTGATGAAATTGTTTGGAAAGATTGGGATAAAATGAGTTTTCCCAACAGGTTTTTAAAAACTGTTGGGAAAAATATGCCCCAAAATTTCTAAACCCAGGTAGCCGGCTCCCCATGATTCCAGAACCATTCTGCTGCTCTCTAGAAGCGATTCCTTTACAAAAGCACTTGAGAAGCCCCACATCTTCCATTGGATCAGCTGTTGCTAGGTTAGACTCCTTCCACCTTTTATCAAGGATATAGTTCTACCTCTTATCATTCATATCCTTCTATTCTCAAGGATTTCTTTATTCCCAATTTTTAGGGTTTCTGTAAAATTATATGATTCGCTACTCCACAAATTGTGTACTCAAATCAGTACATCGACGTATGTCCAATTAATTTTTTCATTAAAAATTTACATTTAGAAGGGAATGGTGTCTCTTTATTGTATTCTAATATTAAAGATTAATTGTTTTTTTAATCTCAATGCTTAAATTATTACAGATTCATGTATATGAACTCATAAGAAATTGTTTGTAATATATATTGATATTATTTCAGGAAAATCACTCCTTTCATTAAGATCATTTCAAACATGAATATCTTGTTCATCTTAATTTTTGTACAATATGTGGATTACATTACAAGTATGTATCATGTTTCAATAAAAATCTATATATATATATAAAATGACACACTGTTCACTTATCCTTGGCACAATAGAACATACAGAGTATCTTCTTGAACTTTTCAAAATAGTATGTGGTCCCTAATTAGTACTTCTTCTTTCTTCATGAAACTAATTCACAGAATGTCAAATTCCAAATATTAGTGAATATTAGTTTTTCTAATATAACCATTAATCATTCTTCCTTCTACATCATATATGTGTTATTCAATTACCTTTTTAAAACACAATGACCATTTTCAATGATTTGGGGTTTCTCAAAATGCTTGGGAAATCAGAAAAATGCATGTATTGAATTGTGTTTCTCATATGGTTTCATGGATACAAGTTCATCTCAAAAATCATGACTGTGTGGTTCAAATATCATGAGGACCATGAAATTATTATTCTTCACACAAATGAATTTGTTTTCGGCAAATATGTGTTTTTGTTTTCACTTTTGATTTGGCCAAAAGGGGAGCTTTGTGGTCATTAATCCTGGTTGTGGGTGGTCATTTAGGATGTAAGATAATATGACTTCATTTTACTTGATATATCCAATATTCTTATGGATTTATGTTCAATTTGATTATCTTTAACAAGTGATGTTGTTTAATAAGTTGTTATTAGCGGTTGAAATAATGACGATATAGTATAAGGGTTCATATGGTGTGTATAAGAGTTCAAATGGTGTGTATAATGGTTGACATGGTGTCAGTGAACTCAAGTCATTAATTTAAGCCTTCATTCTCACTAGAATGTAAGAAATTGAATGATGTAAACCCATCCTCCCATGATTTCATACCATAGATAGTGTCCAATATATGGAATATGATCTTTTGAATTCATTAGTTAACAAGGATCATATATTCCATTTCCCCAAGGTGACTGTACTAATATAACTTTAGGGTCAATTAAATATGGTTCTCATTGTACGTTGTATATTATGTGTCCTTCTTGTCCAATACTCACTTTTATGAGGGTGGGGTGCTTTTCACTACCCATGCTGGCATGTGTAGACATCCATAAAAATGTTAGATAAGTCACAAGTTTAATTTAGTAATGTTGTTATCATTGACATGATTTATTATTAATTTCAAATTTAAAAATAAATGTTTTTGTCTATACATAATGAAATTAAATCTTTTTACAATCCATGAAGAACCTATTAGTGTAGAAGCCTAAAATTTATTCACCCATGGGGTGCGCTTGACTTGGGGAAGTGATAGGGTAATGAAAGGTATGGCCATAGAGGTGCCAATAATGAGTTATTGAACATGAGTTAATGATTTGAGACTCCTATAACACATGATGGGACTGGAGGCATGTGGCTCTTATAGACCTAATGAAAATGAATATATATAAATTTTAATTTAATTTATGAGTACTTGTTCTTTACATTATTTTTATAGTTCACTACATCGGCTAGAAACTTCCTCCTTTATCGTTTACATAAATGTATTTTCTATTAAATTTCAATCCTATAGAATTGTTTATGACAAAATGACTTATATAAATTCTTTTTATAGAATGTAAAGAAGTGTGATGTATGAAACCGATTAGATATCAAGATATTTTCAAAACAATTTGGAGAGATTTATAGATTTTTCATTTCACAATGCCTCAGATAGTGGTCGCATACACTGCCCAAGTTACAATTGTGTTGTTAGACCTTGGTTGAGGTGTGAAGAAGTCAACTACCACATAACCAAAAATTGTTTTCAAGCAAACTACTATGTGTGGTATCACAATGGGGAGAAAATGAAATCTCAAATTGGTGATGATCGAAATGAAAGGACTGGAATGGAGAATTTGTTAGATGATCTCTTTCCGTTTATTCGTCATCATGAAAAAGAAAGTATTTCGACTCAAGAAGACTTCGATTTGAGGACAGCTAATGCTTCTTGTGAAAATGATGATATTGATAGGGTGAAAAAATTGAATGATGCTACCATGACTCTAGTATATCGACAATGCGATAAAATGAAAAGGCTGGAATTTTTAATCCAATTGTTTCATTGGAAAACAATGTATGGGATTTCTAATACAACAATCGATTACATTATTACCCTCTTGAAGGATTTACTACCAGATGATGCAGATATTTCCTTCAACCACTATATGGCATGGAAGTAAGTTGAGGAACTTCGATTTTCAAGAAACAAAATTCATGCTTGCCCGAATGATTTCAGTTTATTCTGGGAGGAAACCGCTTAACGAAATGATTGTATAAAATGTGGCACATCCCGCTAGAAAGTCAAAATATAATGGAACACCATCTTGTGTTCCATAGAAGGTAATGTGGAACTTTCCATTGATCCCCAGACTCAAAAATCTTTTTATATCTGATGATATATCAATAAAAATGAGATGGAATGATATCGAGAGAAAGAAGACTAATGATGAGTTGGTTCATCCGACAGATGGATTTTCATGGCAGAGATTTGATGCTCGACATCCTGATTTTGCAGCTGACGTGCATAATGTGAGGCTGGGTCTTTCATGCAATGGTTTTAATCCATTTGGGCAGATGCTTACTTTGCACAGCACATGGCCAGTTTTTATACACATTTATAATCTTCCCCCATGGTTGTGTATGAAAAAACCTTTACCTTTCATGAGTATACTTGTATCTGGTCCTTCTGAACCCAGCATTGATATTGATGTATACATTCAACCTTTAATAAAAGAGCTGAAACTTCTTTGGGATGTGGGTGTGCGCACATATGATGCATGTTCGAAAGACATATTTCATATGCGTGTTGCGCTTATGTGGATGTTCAATGATTTTCCGGATTATGAAATGGTGTCTGGATGGAGCATGAAGGGAAAACTATCATGCCCAGTTTTTATGAAGAATACATGATCTAGAAGACTGAATCATTATTGTAGTTTCAGTTTTATGGGACATCGACGATTCATGCCAAATGATCATCCATATAGAACGAATCGTTGAAGATTTGATAATACCATAGAGACCGCTGCTCCACCTCAGCGTATGTCTGGAACTGATGTGCTTAATGAATTTAAAGATTTCAGTTTTTCATTTGGGAAGGGTCAAATGAAATCTAGAAAGAGAAAGAATGTTTCCACTGAAACCTATTACAATTGGAGGAAAGGAGTCTCTTTTTTTATTTTCCTTATTGGTCAACCAATTTTGTTATGTCATTGCTTAGACATAATTCATAATGAAAATAATATATGTGAAATGTTGCTTTTAGTACTTCTAAATGTCAAGGGGAAGACAAAATATGATTTACAATCTCAGCATGACTTGCTGGATTGGGGCATCAGACCAGAATTGCATCATGTGCATATCAGTGAAAATAAATGGAAACTTCCATGTGATTCTTATGTGATGACACATATGGAACAAAACAATTTCTAAAAGTATTAGATACTATCAGTTTTCCTGATGGCTATTCAAGCATCATATCTAAATGGGTCAATAGAAGAGAGTTGAAGGTAAAATCTTTGAAGACTCATGATTATCACGTTCTACTACATGAGTTGCATCCAATAGCAATCTGTCATCTTTTGTCCAATAATGTAAGGGTTACTATTATTCAGTTGTGCCATTTGTTTATAGATATTTTTTTCTAAGAATTTTTCCGAGTCTTTCTTGAAAAAAATGTTGACAGATGCCCCATTAATTTTGTGTGAGTTGGACAAAATATTTCCTCCATCATTTTTCACATGCATGCTCCATCTGACTGTCCATATTCCCACTGAAATACTTCTCGGAGGACCTGTTTATTTTCATTAGATGTATCCAAAAGAAAGAAATATGTACACATTAGAGTCTTATGTCCGAAACAGGAATCATCCCAAAGGTTCTATCGTGAACGGTTACTTGGCTCATGAATGTATGGATTTCTGCTCGATGTATTTGTCTGATCTTACTACAAGAATGAACATACTAATGAGATATTAAGAGGAAAACTATGATCAAATTGAACCCAGTTTTCCATAACTTCATCAAACAGGAGGAATTCCTGGATCATATATATTGAAGACAATAATCCATGAAGAGCAGGAGATGTCACATCGCACAGTTTTGTTCAACTGTGATTTGTTCGATGACTATATCAGGTAACTAAATTGAATACCTATATATTACATATATATCTGTTAAACTATTGATATTTTTTATCTACAGGGAACATAAAACAATGATAAATAGGAAGAATCGTTCTTTATCTTTGAGAAGGAGAGAGACTTTGCAGAGTAAAGAGTTTTCAGCTTGGTTAAAATTGAAGGTAAAAATATTACTGTTTAAAATAATTATATCAATATTTAATTAAGTTTAACAGTCATTTATGTTCCAGGTATTAATTTTGTCTTCTGACTCTATGTCTAAGGAAATAAGAGGTTTGGCTTTTGGTTCTAATACCATGGTTCATGACTATAAATCAATTGTTATCAATGGGTACAAATTTATTGACACTGAACAAGCAAAGAACATGAGAACACAACATAATGGTGTTATGGTTACTTCCAAAATAGATTGTTATGCCAATGTGTCAGATAGTAGACCATGATTTGAAAATGTGGGTTATTATGGAGTCATTGAGAAAATAATAATATTGGATTATTACTCTCATGGACGAGTCACAATGATGAAATTACATTGTATTGATTCGATGACAAGACATGGCACATTTATTGATGATTTTGGATTTCAAGTAATTAATATGACTCGAACTCTTACTACCGAAGAACTATATGTGTTGGCATCAATGGCTAAAAAAGTTTTTTATGTCAAATACCAACTTCGACCTGAATTTGGTGTCATAGTTGAAGTAATTCCAAGACATATTTTTTATGATGGTGATGATGGAATTGACACTGTCCCTAGTTCCATTGGAACCAATCCATTTATTTCTTTTGATGACTCTAATAGCTCAATTGTTAGAGATGATTGTCAACCTGAAGTTGTGGTTGAAAATAAATAGAATCATTCATCCATGTTCTCAATTCTTTTGGTTTACCTTGAGTTGGGTTGTTAAGGTTGGTAATATTCAAATTTATTTAGTATTGATCACAAATATGTTTTAGCTGACTTGACCGTTATGTGAATTTTCAATGTTTATTGGTTGCAGTTTTATTTGAATTGCATTTTCTAATTTGGAATTGAACTGTATTCAAACCTAATCAAACAATATTTCTAACTTGGTGAACATTACAACTTGTATGATTTATTAAATCCATTCAAGCTCTTCTAAAACAATTGATAGCTAAATTACCAATGAATCCCCTTATTCCCTCATATATTTAGTTTTTTGGGTTACACATTAGTTTCCTTGTGAAGGATGATAATATCCAAATTCATTTAGTATTGATCAGAAATATGTTTTAGCTTACATGACCGTTATGTGAATTTTCAATGTTTATTGGTTACAGTTTTACTTGAATTTCATTTTCCAATTTGAAATTAATATTTATTCAAACCTAGTAAAACAATATTTCTAACTTGGTGAACATTACAACTTGTATGATTTATTAAATCCATTCAAGCTCTTCAAAAAAATTGTTAGCTAAATTACCAATGAATACCCTTATTCCATCATATTTATAGTTTTATGGGTTACACATTAGTTTCCTTTTTCTAATTAATTACAGATTTGTTTTCAAAAACAGGAAATGCATCAAATTGAAGAGAGATGAAGGAAAAAAATGATGGAGAACAATCGTCGAATGGTGGAGTTGGGAATTCCACCATTAGTGCCTGCAGTGAGTACTTTATTTCAAATATATATATTTAATGAATATATAATGTCATGTGATTAATTTTTTTGTAAATATTGTTGTAGGATCCACCTATATGTCAACATTTATTCGACGAGGATCCTAGTACTGGTCCTAGTACTCAGGCAGGTGGTACGAGGAGGGTTTGTACCAGAGGTGGAAGAGCAACTGCGCGTACCCGACTAGACCCTGACCCACCCACTGACATGTCATCCTTCCCACATTATGATCCCGGTGTGTTGTTAGGGACACATGGGATATTTAGGCCTCCCATGTTTTCACCACCTTTTCTATCTTTTGGACCATCATTTTCACATCCCATGATGATTCCCACTCCGCAGTCAGAATCCGGCCATACAGTTGTCCCATCCTCTTTTCCTTCTACTTCTATCTCTCTGAGCTTCTACATTCCATCGTCTTTGACTCCTTTTCCACCACAGGGTGTTCCATCGGTTTCTGGGGATCCAGTGGCGCTCAACGATCATACAAGCGCATGTATATTTATAGAACCCTAACAAATCTTTATAGCAGTTATTATTTTAATGATAACATGTTTTGATAAAATATTTGATTTTCATTCATGACAGATACATCTACTGACAGGAGGTGGGGCAGGGGTGTACACGCATGCGTTCAGTTTGGAACCATCGCACACAGGTTATGGTGGCGTACAATGAAGACAACCAAATGGTTGAGAAAACAGGGCAGCAATGTCGAAGTTTTTTGGCAACGCTTTCCAAATACTCTGACATCGTTCCCGTCAGCCCGCTATCATGGAGTCATTTTCCACATGAGGTCAAGGATAGAGCTTGGGCAGAGATATGGGTAAGAATATCAATTGTATTTAATTCCATGAATTATTTATGTATTTATATGAATTAATATTTTGATGTCATCTTCGATTTAATTTTCCTGATGGTGAAGGTGCACAACTGGAATGTCTAAAGGATTTAGGCGAGCTTTGGAGAGCCTACAAGAATGAGTTTTATATTGGCTGGCATTCTAGAGTTGGCACTCAGTTATAGGTTTTACAAGTCGTGAATGATTGTCCTATAGAGCAGTATCATTAGATGATTACTCATTGGATGAGAACCCAGTTTAAGGTATAAATTACATTTGAGGTATTTAAATAATAACTTTCATGTTTTTAATTAATATTATCCTTTGATTTATCTAATTTTATTTAGGAATCATCTAGAAAAAAACATTGATGCAGAAAAATACCTCCACACACTAGGACGTACTTCGATGTCGGATCATGAGAAGAAGCAGGTATGACAATTGTTTATAAGTTTTCTTTACGACTTACATTTTCTTTTGTTTCCTCAATTATTTAATCGTTTTCTAATGTTTTCATATAACTTTAGTTTTCAATGTCATTTTAGAGGAAAATACAGAATATTGAAAGATGTTTTCCTCGAGCAAAACTTTTTTTCTCGAGTAGATTGAAAAAGGATGGAAGTGCCGTCAACGAAGCGACTCAGCAGCAGATTATAAGTTTTACTCTGTTGATTTTATATTTTAATATCTATTTTGTAAATTAATAATATATTTATATTTGTAATAGGCTTCTTTAGAGGCCCTCTATGCCCAAGAACCAGGAAATTTTGGGCCAACTAATCACTTACATCAGGTGTTGGGAGAGGAGCATCCTGGCAGAGTACGCTGCCGACCTAGGATAGCCCCGACAAGGTATTGGCCCTCCTTAGGTATGAGTTGTAGTGCCACCGAGCTGTAGCAAGTTAGGGAACAAGTAGAACAGGCTGAGAAAAGGGCCACAGAGACGACATAATAGTTTGAAAGGGAAAATAGTGAATTTATGAAATTTATTGAAGTTCTACGTCCAACACTTCCAACAGAGGCCAGCCCACCTTTTGATGAATATATGATGTCGATACGTTCTATATATGGTGAACCAGGTGTCAGTTCTAGTGGAGGTCAGGATGATGTCCAGCTTAACGATGATGACGGTGAGGAGTCTGATGCGGAAGAGGAGGGAGAGGAGGAGGGCGAGGACGATGATGGGGATGAGGAAGAAGGTGATGATGGTGGTGATGATGGTGATAGTGATGTGGGAAAAATTGATCCGTTACATTTTTGACTCATATTACTATGATTTTATGTTTAATCTATTCTAGTTGGGGGTTTTATCTAGACCCGTAGTATAGTATTGGAGTTCATTTATTTTTATATGTTGTCTGTTTTTATGGATGTTGTTTTCTTTTAGTGATTGTGTGTTTGGGAACTCCCTGGGCAGCCCCCCATATTCCTGGACCTTGGACAACCACCCACCATCCTCCTTGGACCCCGGACAGCCCCCGGACAGCCCCCCCACCCTCCTCCCTGACCCCTGTACATCCCCCCCAGAGAGCCCCCCAGACAGCCCCCGGACATCCCCCCGGACAGCCCCCTGGACAACCCCCACCTTCCTCCTTGGAACCCGGACAACCCCCCAAACACCCCCCAAACAGCCCCCACCCTCCTCCTTGGTCCCCAGACAACCCCCAGACACCCACCGGACAGCCCCCCAGACATCCCCCCTAGACAGCACCCCCACCCTCATTGATTTCATTTACTACTAGAAAATCTATAATATATATTTTATTTATTTTCATCATGATAATCAATTTAAATCACATTTACACATCTAATCAATATCATAGATTCTTGGTATGTTATAAAAGGGATGTATTAATTGGGCATGTCATTGTTAGCTCTGAAATGTTTCAACTAGTGTATTTTAATAATGTGAATAAAAAACTAATATAATTTATCATAATGATCCATGGGTCATATGTGATTTTTACGAGCCAACCCGGGCTCAATCCGAGGGGTGGTGTGGCCGAAACCACTCATAGTGTCTCTCTTTTGTTTAAAATGGACTTCATTTTACGTGAAAACAACAACCAACATACGGAAAATGAACCAAACTGATTTTGATTGTGTCGATACTTTAGAACAACGATCCATGGGTCATATGTGACATGTAAGAGTCAACCCTGCCCCAATCTGAGGCGCAGTGTGGCCGAAACCATTCATAGTGTCTCTCTTTTGTTTAAAATGGACATCATTTTAAGTGAAAACAACAACTGACATACGAAAAACTGACCAAACGCATTCGAAATGTGTTGATTATTTAAGAGAACGTTCCATGGGTCATATGTGGGGTGTAAGAGTCAACCCCACCTCAATCCAAGGAACGATGTGGCTGGGATCACTCTATGTGGCTCTCTTTTGTTTAAAATGGACAACATTTTAAGTAATTACGGAAAACTGACCAGACAGATTCTTATTGTGTTGATACTTCAGAAAAACAATCCATGGGTCATATGTAATGCGTATGAATCAACCCTACCTCAATATGAAACACGGTGTGGCCGACACCACTCAAAGTGTCTGTCTTTTGATTAAAAAGGACATAATTTTAAGTGAAAACATCTACATGCATACATAAAACTGACCAAATGAATTCATATTGTGTTGATACATTAGGAAAATGATCCATGGGTAATATGAGACGTGTGTGAGTCAACCCCATCAAAATCCGAGAAGCGGTGTGGCTGGTACCACTCTAATTGTGCCTCTTTTGTTTAAAATGGAAAGGATTATAAGTGAAAAGAACAACTGGCATATGGAAAAATCAACCAAACGCATTCAGAATCTGTTGATAATTTATCAAAACTATCCATGGGACATATGTGACGTTTAAGAGCCAACCCGGGCTCAATCTAAGTCACGGTGTGGCCGGGATCACTCTAAGTGTCTCTCTTTTATTTAAAATGGACAACATTTTATGTACATACGGAAAACTGACCAAACAAATTCTGATTATGCTGATACTTTAGAAAAATGATCCATTGGTCATATGTGACGTGTAAGAATCAACTCCACCTCAATCTGAGATGCGATGTGGCCGGCACCACTCAAACTGTCTGTCTTTTTTTTAAAGGACATCATTTTAAGTGAAAACATCAACTGGCATATGGAAAACCGACCAAACGCATTAGGATTCTGTTGATACTTTAGGAAAATGATCCATGGGTCATTTGAGACATGTACAAGTCAACCCCGTCTAAATCCGAGATGCGGTGTGGCCGGTACCACTCTAACTGTGTCTCTTTTGTTTAAAATGGACATGATTATAAGTGAAAAGAAAAACTGGCATACAAAAAACTGACCAAACGCATTCGGAATCTGTTGATAATTTATCCCAACGATCCATGGGTCATATGTGACGTGTACGAGCCAACCTGGGCTCAATCCGAGGCACGATGTGGCCGAAACCACTCATAGTGTCACTCTTTTGCTTAAAACGGACTTCATTTTAAGTGAAAACAACAACTGACATACGGAAAACCGACCAAATGGATTCTGATTGTGTCGATACTTTAGAAAAACAATCCATGGGTCATATATGACGTGTACAAGTCATCCCCGCCTCAATCCAAGTTGTGGTGTGGCCGACACCATTCATAGTGTCTCTCTTTTTTTTAAAATGGATATCATTTTAAATGAAAACAACAATGGACATATGAAAAACTGACCAAACGCATTCGAAATGTGTTTATGATTTAGGAGAACGATACATGGGTCATATATGAGGTGTAAGAGTCAACCCCACTTTAATCCGAGGCACGGTGTAGCCGAGATCACTTTATGTGTCTCTCTTTTGTTTAAAATGGACAACATTTTAAGTACATACGGAAAACTAACCAAACTGATTATGATTGTGTTTATACTTTAGAAAAACGATCCATGGGTCATATGTGATGTGTATGAATCAACCCCACCTCAATCTAAGTCGCGGTGTGCCGGAAACCACTCAAAGTGTCTGTATTTTGTTTTAAAAGGACATCATTTTAAGTGAAAACATCAACTGGCATATGGAAAACCAAAAAAATGAATTAGGATTGTGTTGATACTTTAGGATAATGATCCATGGGTCATTTGAGACGTGTATGAGTAAACCCTGTCTACGTCTGAGATGCGGTGTGGCCGGTACCACTCTAACTGTGTCTCTTTTGTTGAAAATGGACAGGATTATAAGTGAAAAGAACAACTTGCATACGGAAAACCATACAAATGCATTCGGATTCAGTTTTTAATTTATGAAAATGATCCATGGGATATATGTGACGTGTATGAACCAACCAGGGCTCAATCCGAGTCGTGGTGTGGCCGAGATCACACAAAGTGTCTCTCTTTTGGTTACAATGGACAACATTTTAAGTACATACGGAAAACCGACCAAACGCATTCAGTTTCCATTAAAAATTTAGGAGAACAATCCATGGGTCATATGTGACATGTACGAGTCAACCTAGCCTCAATATGAGGCGCGGTGTGGCTGAAACCACTCAAAGTGTCTCTCTTTTGTTTAAAATGGACTTCATTTAAAGTGAAAACAACAACTAGCATACGAAAAACCGACCAAACAGATTCTGATTATGTTGATACTTTATCAGAACGATCCATGGGACATATGTGACGTGTACGAGTCAACCCGCATCAATCCGAGGTGTGGTGTGGCCGACACCATTTATAGTGTCTATCTTTTGTTTAAAATGAACATCATCTTAAGTGAAAAAAACAACTGACATATGAAAAACTGACCAAAACATTATAAATGTGTTGATGCTTTAGGATAACAATCCATGGGTCATATGTGATGTGTACGAGTAAACCTCGCCTCATTCCGAGGCATGGTGTGGTCGGGATTACTCTATGTTCCACTCTTTTGTTTAAAATGGACAACATTTTAAGTACATACAGAAAACTGACCAAACGGATTTTGATTGTGTTGATACATTAGCACAACTATCCATTGGTCATATGTGACGTGTGCGAATCAACCCCGCATCAATATGACATGCGGTGTGGCCGAAATCACTCAAAGTGTCTGTATTTTGTTTCAAAAGGACATCATTTTAAGTGAAAACATCAACTGGCATACGGAAAACTGACCAAACGCATTCGTATTGTGTTGATACTTTAGGAAAATGATCCATGGGTCATTTGATATATGTAAGAGACAACGCAGTCTAAATCCGAGAAGCGGTGTGGCCGGTACCCCTCTAACTGTGTCTCTTTTGTTTAAAATGGACAAGATTATAAGTGAAAAGAAAAACTGGCGTACGGAAACCCAACCAAACGCTTTCAGATTCTATTGATAATTTATCACAACAATCCATGGGTCATATGTGACGTGTATGAGTCAACCCAGGCTCAATCTGAGTCGCGGTGTGGCTGGGATCACTCTAAGTTCCTCTTTTTTTTTAAATGGACAACATTTTATGTTCATACGGAAAACCGACCAAATGGATTAGGATTCCATTGAAACATTAGGAGAACGATCCATGGGTCATATGTGACATTTACAAGTCAACCTCGCCTCAATCTGATGCGCGGTGTGGCCGACACCACTCAAAGTGTCTCTCTTTTGTTTAAAATGGACTTCATTTTAAGTGAAAACAACAACTAGCATACAGATAGCCGACCAAACGGATTATGATTGTGTCGATACTGTATCAAAAAGATCAATGAGTCATATGTGGCGTGTACGAGTCAACCCCACCTCAATCTGAGGTATGGTGTGGCCGAAACCATTCATAATGTCTCTATTTTGTTTAAAATGGACATCATTTTAAGTGAAAACAACTACTGACATACAAAAAACTGACCAAATGCATTCAAAATGTGTTGATGATTTATGAGAATAATCCATGGGTCATATGTGAGGTGTAAAAGTCAACCCCGCCTCAATCCACGACACAGTGTGACTGGGATCACATTTTGTGTCTCTCTTTGTTTTGAAATGGACAACATTTTATGTATATACGAAAAACTGACCAAACGGATTCTAATTGTGTTGATACTTTATAAAAACGATCCATGGGTCATATGTGACGTGTACGAATCAACCCCGCCTGAATCTGAGACGCGGTGTGGCTGAAACCACTCAAAGTGTCCATCATTTGCTTCCAAAGGACATCATTTTAAGTGAAAACATCAACTGGGATACGGGAAACCAAAAAAATGCATTCAAATTGTGTTGATACATTTGGAAAATGATCCATGGGTCATTTGAGACATGTATGAGTCAATCCCGTCTAAATACAAGACACGGTGTGGCCGGTACCACTCTAACTGTGTCTCTTTTGTTTAAAATGGACATGATTATATGTGAAAAGAACAACTGGCATACGGAAAACTGACCAAATGCATTCGGATTCTATTTTTAATTTATCACAAAGATCCAAGGGTCATATGTGACGTGTATGAGACTACACGAGATCAATCTGAGTCGCGGTATGGCTGAGATCACTCTAAGTGTCTCTCTTTTGTTTAAAATAGACAACAATTTAAGTACATACAGAAACTGACCAAACACATTCTGTTTCCATTAAAACTTTAGGATAAGGATCCATGGGTCATATGTGACGTGTACAAGTCAACCTCAACTCAATCTGAGGCGTGGTGTGGCCAACACCACTCAAAGTGTCTCTCTTTTGTTTAAAATGGACATAATTTTAAGTGAAAACAACAACAAGCATAAAAAAACTGACCAAACAGGTTCTGATTGTGTCGATACATTATCATAACGATCCATGGGACATATGGGACATGTACGAGTCAACCCGCCTCAATCTGAGGCGCGGTGTGGCCAATACCATTTATAGTGTCTCTCTTTTGTTTAAAATGGACATCATTTTAAGTGAAAACAACAACTAACATACGAAAAACTAACCAAACACATTCGAAATGTGCATATGCTTTAGGATAACGATCCGTGGGTCATATTTGATGTGTATGATCCAACCCATGCTCAATTCAAGTCACAGTGTGGTCGAGATCATTCTAAGTGTCACTCTTTTGTTTAAAATAGACAACATTTTAAGTACATACGGAAAACTAACCAAACGGATTCTGATTGCGTTGATACTCTAGCACAACTATCCATGGGTCATATGTGATGTGTACGAATCAACTCTGCCTCAATCTAAGATGTGTTGTGGCCAGCACCACTCAATGTGTCTGTCTTTTATTTCAAAAGGACATCATTTTAAGTGAAAACTTCATCTGGCATACAGAAATCAGAACAAACGCATTCGTATTGTGTTGATACTTTAGGATAGTGATCCATGGGTCATTTGAGACGTGTACGAGTCAACCTTGTCTAAATCTGAGAAGCGGTGTGGCTGATAGAACTCTAACTGTGTCTCTTTTGTTTAAAATGGACAAGATTATAAGTGAAAAGAACAACTAGAAAACGGAAAACCGTCCAAACACATTCATATTCCATTCATCATTTATAACAATGATCCATGCATCATATGTGATGTGTATGATCCAACCCGGGCTCAATCCAAGTCACAGTGTGGCCGGGATCACTCTAAGTGCATCTTTTTTTAATGGACAACATTATATGTACATACGGAAAACTGACCAAAAACATTTGGTTTCTATTGAAACGTTAGGAGAATGATCCATGGGTTATATGTGACGTGTACGAGTCAACCTCGCCTCAATCTGAGGCATGGTGTGGCTGAAAGCACACAAAGTGTCTCTCTTTTGTTTAAAATGGACTTCATTTTAAGTGAAAACAACAACTAGCATATGGAAAACTAACCAAACGGATTCTCATTGTGTCGATACATTAGCACAACGATCAATGGGCCATATGTGACGTGTACGAGTCAACCCTGCCTCAATCTGTGGCATGGTGCGGCCGACACCATTCATAGTGTCTCTCTTTTGTTTAAAATGGACATCATTTTAAGTAAAAACAACAACTGACACACAAAAAAACTGACCAAACACATTAAAAATGTGTTGATGCTCTAAGATAACGATCCATGGGTCATATGTGAGGTGTATGAGTCAACCCCGCCCCAATATGAGGCACGGTGGGGCAGGGATCACTCTATGTGCCTCTCACTTGTTTAAAATGGACAAAATTTGAAGTACATATGGAAAATTGACCAAATTGATTCTGATTGTGTTGATACATTATCACAACAATCCACGGGTCTTATGTGACATTTATGAATCAACCCTTCCTCAATATGAGATGCGGTGTGGCCAACACCACTCAAAGTGTCAGTCTTTTGTTACAAAAGGACATCATTTTACGTGAAAACATTAACTGGCATACAGAAAAATGACCAAACGAATTCAGATTGTGTTGATATATTAGGACAATGATCCATGGGTCATTCGACATGTTTACAAGTCAACCCCGTATAAATATGAGATGCGGTGTGGTCGGTACCATGCTAATTGTGTCTCTTTTGTTTAAAATGGACATGATTATAAGTGAAGAGAACAACTGGCATACGAAAAACCAACCAAACACATTCAGAATCTGTTGATAATTTATCACAACAATCCGTGGGTCATATTTGACGTGTACGAGCCAACCCGGGCTCAATCCGAGTCACAGTGTGGCCATTATCACTCTTTGTGTCTCTCTTTTGTTTAAACTGGACAACATTTTAAGTACTTATAGAAAACTAACCAAACGGATTTTGATTGTGTTGATACTTTAGCAAAACAATCCATGAGTTATATGTGACATGTACAAATCAACCCCGCCTCAATCTGAGACGTGGTGTGGCTGGCACCACTCAAACTGTCTAACTTTTATTTCAAAATGACATCATTTTAAGTGAAAACATCAACTGGCATACAAAAAACCGACCAAACACATTCGAATTGTGTTGATACATTAGGAAAATGATCCATGGGTCATTTGAGACGTTTACGAGTCAGCCCCGTCTAAATCTGAGATGCGGTGTGGCTGGTACCACTCTAACTGTGCCTCTTTTGTTTAAAATGGACAGGATTATAAGGTAAAAGAACAACAGGCATACGAAAAACTGACCAAACGCTTTTGGAATCTGTTGATAATTATCACAACGATCCATGGATTATATGTGACGTGTGTGAGCCAACCCAGGCTCAATCCAAGTCACAGTGTAGCTGGGATCACTCTATGTGTCTCTCTTCTATTTGAAATGGAAAACATTTTAAGTACATACGAAAAACCGACCGAATGCATTCAGTTTCTGTTGAAACAATAGGAGAACAATCCATGGGTCATAAGTGATGTGTAAGAGTAAACCTCGCCTCCATCCAAGGCGCGGTGTGGCCAACACCACTCAAAGTGTCTCTCTTTTGTTTAAAATGGAATTCATTTTAATTGAAAACAACAACTGACATAAGGAAAACTAACCAAACGCTTTCGGAATATGTTGATACTTTAGGATAATGATCCATGGGTCATTTGTGACATGTAAAAGTTTACCTCGCCTCAATACGAGGCACGGTGTGGCCGGTATCACTCCAGGTGTATGTATTTTGTTTAAAATTGTCATCATTTCTAGTAAAAACATATGGTATACGAAAAACTGATCAAATTATGAATTGAATTTTGGATTCTGTTGAAACTTTAGTATAACAATCCATGGGTCATATGTGATGTGTACAAGTCAACCGCGCCTCCGTCTGAGTCGCAGTGTGGCCAAGATCACTCAAAGTGTCTCTCTTTTGTTTAAAATGGACAACATTTTAAGTACATATAGAAAACAGACCACACGGATTCTGATTGTGTTGATAATTTAGCACAATGATCCATGGGTAATATATGACATGCACGTGTCAACCCGGCCTCAATCTGAGGTGTGGTGTGGCCGACTCCACTCAATGTGTCTCTCTTTAGTTTAAAATGGACTTTATTTTAAGTGAAAACAACAACTGACATACGAAAAACTAACCAAACACATTCAGATTCTGTTAAACCTTTAGGAAAATGATCCATGGGTCATTTTTGATGTGTACGAGTCAACCCCGCCTCAATCTGAGGCGCGGTGCGGCCAGAACCATTTGAATGGTCTCACTTTTGTTTGAAATGAATAAAATTTTAAGTGAAAAGTACAACTTACATACGGAAAACCGATCAAACACATTCGAATTGTGTTCATACTTTAGGAAAATAATCTTTGGGTTGTTTTTGACGTGTAAGAGTCAACCTAACCTCAATCTGAGGTGCGCAGTGGCCAACACCACTCGAAGTGTCTCTCTATAGTTTAAAATGGACTTCATTTTAATTGAAAACAACAACTGACATACAGAAAACTGACCAAACACATTAAGATTCTGTTGAAACATTAGTAAAACGTTCCATGAGTCATTTGTGATGTGTACAAGTCAACCCCACCTCAATCCGAGGCCGGGTGTGGTCGGCACCACACAAAGTGTCTCGGGTTTATTTGAATTAGACAACATTTTAAATGAAAACAACAACTGACATTTGGAAAACTGACTAAACGTATTCGGATTTAGTTGAAATGTTAGGAAAACGATCCATGGGTTATATGTGACATGTACATGTCAAACTAGCCTCAATCCGAGGCGCGGAGTGGCTGCCACCAATCGAAGTGTGTCTCTATAGTTTAAGATGAAATTTATTTTAATTGAAAACAACAACTGACATATGGTAAACCAACCAAACACATTAATATTCTATTGAAACTTTATGAAAACGATAAATGGGTCATATTTGACGTGTACGAGTCAACCATGTCTCAGTCCAAGTCACAGTGTGTCCGGAATCACTCTAAGTGTCTCTCTTTTGTTTAAAATTTGAAACATTTTAAGTACATACAGAAAACCGACCAAACGGATTCTGATTGTGTTGATACTTTAGCACAACAATCCATGGGTAATATATGACGTGTAAGAGTCAACCCCGCCTCAATCTGATGTGCGGTGTGGCCGGAACCACTCAAAGTGTCTCTCTTTAGTTTAAAATGGACTTCTTTTTAAGTGAAAACAACAAATGACATACGAAAAACTGACCAAACGCATTCGGATTCTGTTGAACCTTTAGCACAACCATCCATGGGTTATTTTTGATGTGTACGAGTCAACCCCGCTTCAATATGAGGCACAGTGTGGCAGGAACCACTCAAATTGTCTCTCTTTCGTTTAAAATATACTTCATTTTATGTGAACACAATAAATGACTTACGGAAAACTGACCAAATGCATTCTGATTCAGTTGAAACTTTAGGAAAACGATCCTTGGGTCATATGTGAGATGTACAAGTCAACTCCACCTCAATCTGAGGCCTGGTGTGGGTGGCACCACTCAGAGTGTCTCATTTTTTTTGAAATAAACAACATTTTAAGTGAAAACAATAACTGGCATACGGAAAACTGACCAAATGCTTTCAAAATACGTTGATACTTTAGTAAAGTGATCCATGGGTCATATGTAATGTGTACGAGTCAACCCCGCCTCAATTCAAGCCACTATGTGGCCGGTATCACTCCAAGTGTATGTATTTTGTTTAAAATGGACGTCATTATTAGTAAAAACAACTGGTATATGAAAATACGAAGATACATATTCAGATTCTGTTGATAATTATTCAATTTTTTATGTATTTTATTGATAATTGATAATTAAAATATGTATTTATTTAATTATTAATTGAATTTCGGATTCCAGATACAATTGTCATCTAAATTTTAAATTGAATTCTAAATCAATTATGTATGTTTATAATTACGTTATGATTTTTGATTTAATTATGGTTGTGTATAGTTCAAGAATGCATTATATGTTAAATGTGTATGAATTTGTTCTCTATATGTATGTATTAGTTTGTTATTGAAGGTAGCAGAATGGAATGGAGGTTTCTGTGCCAAATTAGAGGTTGTTGTGCAAATTCTAGGCTGCTGTGCAATTTTCACATCATAGCCTATTCCAACGGTTTCAAACTGTTTGCATAGGCTTATAATAACCCTTTCCCAATGGTTTACAAACCGTTGGGAAAGGTTTCAAGGGTTTTTTTACCAATGGTTCAAAGAGAACCATTGGGGAAGAATGAATTTTCATTAGATTTACCAACGGTTTGGTGTAAACCGTTGGTAAAACGTATGACAACGGTTTAACCAAACTGTTGGCATAGGTTAATTTCAATAACCTATACCAACGGTTCTTTGTAAACCTTTGGGATAGGTTTTCCCAATGTATTACTTCCCACATTTTAAAGAACCTTTGGTATATGTTATACCAACGGTTCTGCAGCCTTTCCCAACAGTTCAGAACTGTTGGGAAAAGCCCCATTTTCAGTAGTGCTTATGGATCTGTTCTATGTGATGTATTTTTTAAGAACATGATGAACATGGGAATATGATTCCTTCTTCTATAGTTGTTACCTATAATATACTATATTTAGTGTGAATGAGGAAGCTATTGGATTCTGAAGGCCTAGTCCTATGAGAGAGTGTGTAAAGTGAGGACCATAATCTTGGGTATACTGTAGGAAAGGATGAGGTTTTGAATTTTCATGGGCACGTATGTGTGTCATTAGACATAGAAGAGAATCTATTGTGATATTTTTATGTCTCAGTATGGGTATTTTATCCTGATGTCACCAAGATGTATCGAGAACTCCATCATCAATCTTGGTGGCCATGCATGAAGAGGGATGTAGCTAGTTTTATTGTGTGATTTTCCACTAGTCAGTTGGTGAAGGCATAACATCATTGATTGGAAGGGCTATTACAGCAGCTACCCATTTCTGAGTGGATGTGGAATAATGTTGCGATGGATTTCATGATGGGTTTTCCAAGGTTGTGTTGAGGAAATGATGTTGTTTGGGGTGTTGTTGACAGACTCATGAATGGTTAACATTTCCTACTATTCAAGGAAAACTTTAGTGTGGTCATCTTGAAATGTTATACATCTGAGATATAATACATTTGCGCAATGTTCCAAACTCTATCATTTCAGACAGGGATGCCTAGTTAACTTCTCGTGTCTGATAGGGACTAAAGAGAGCTTTGGGTACATAGGTACTTTTGAGTACAAAAAACCATCCCTAGAAAGATGGCCAGTCTGATCATAAGATTTAAGTCTTGGAGGACATGGTTCGAGCATGTGTCTTGGAATTTGGGGTCTCTTGGGAGAGACACATACCCCCAGTGGAGTTATCATACAATAATAGTTTTTAGGAAACAATTAAGGTAGAACCTCATGATTCCTTTTACGGTATGTTTTGCTGACCATCCATATGTTGGCTAGAGGTAGGATAGGGAGTTATGCTATGACCTCATCTTGACTAGGAGATCCCTAAGCAGGTGGAGATGATATGTAAGATTATGTCTACTACATAGCTTCACCAGAAATCTTATCCTAATCGATGGAGATGACCTATAGGCTTTGAGGCCAAAGATCACGTTTTCCTACATGTCACACCAAGGTTGGGACACATGATTATTAGGAGATAGAGGACTCTTTCATCGAGATACATTGGGTTATTTGAGGTTTTGGAGAGAGTCGATCTAATTTTTTATCAGTTTCTTTTACCTCATAAGAACCTGAATATGCATGTAATATTTCATGTTTATCAGCTATGACATTACTTTTCAGACACATATCATGTTTTTCAACCCGAAGAGGTCGAGTTGGAGGTGGATTCATCCTTTGAGAAGCTCCCTATTCAGATAGTGGATTATAGCATGAATGTTTTCCATGGCCAGTATATTCCTCTTGAATGGGTGCTATGGATGCACGGGTGAGTGTAGGGCGTGACATGGGAGAGGGAGGCTAATGTGTGATCATAGTGGAAGGAGTTGTTCACCGATTCTTCATCACCACCCTTGTAAGTGAAGTTCGAGGTTGAATTACATTAATGGTGGGTGTTTGTAAGAACCCAAATCTTCTTTTTATGAATAGATCTTATTTTTGGGTTGTTTTTACAAGTATAGCTCATTTACTTATGAGTACACGCCATGTACCTATCTTTCCACGTACAACCACATTTTGATCATGCAATTGTATAGTACATGGCCATGTGGTGACCTGGAAAACCTGCTTAGGTCAGGGGATGGTTGAGGCTAATACACAATGTATTGTTTTAATGAACACACCATGTATTTATCATTTTATTTGATATATCGGAGCAGGGTTACATATCATGTCTGGAAACACCTTTTTCTTCCTATGTTTTGTACTAGAGCACTCCAGATTAACGAATGAAGTTTGATCCCATGATTCTCCATCTAGGATCCGATCAAGACACTGTTAGGTGCATTGGAATCCCACCAGTGATTTATCAAACCCACTTGATCCAATTTTCATGATTCAGATTCTCTTGTGAGTCATTTAAGGTTATACATTTTTCTCTTTTATTTACATCTTCTCTTTTTTAAGATTATTCAGGGGGTGACGTTCAAGTATATCAATTGTACGACAATTAGGTAGGTGGGTTGTTGGTTTCATTGTTTGTCTTCAGATAATATATGCTAAACATGTAGCATGACCACGTTTTGGGTATTTCATGATTTGGAATGTTACCATGTTATTACTCTATATGGATTGATTGATTGATAAAGGGTTGTTTCTTATGCGTAAGGTTGGATACCTTGTATAAGGGACACCCCATGGGTTAATTTCAACATGATTAATTATATATGGCCATTTTTTCCATGTTTTCAATGAGGAATAATTTGTTTTCCATGCCTTGTTTGGTTAGAATGTGGATTGATTTATTATTTTAAATGACTTTGATATGCATTGTGAATGTTTATCCATGTATTAGTTTTAGATTACATGAGATGATTTGATATAATATGTGCACTATTTTTCCAATGGACCATGAGAGCCTTGTACTAGGAAGATTGAGGGGACTTCAGGATTATTTTATTTGATATGATATGTGGGATAATATATTTTACCAACGTACCATGAGTTCCTTGGACCAAGAAGACTGAGGGGACTTCCAGTATATTTACACAGGATCATGACGACCTTAGTGTAGATGGTTGACCTGAAGGGAATAGACCATGATATATTTCCAATAGGGTTGTTATTTATTCAATTAATGTTATATGGAACTAAGGGAGTTACACTAGGAGAGTTTTCCTAGAGGGTTATTTGTGAAAAGTTCAATGATTGTGATGCGTCTTTCATGCCAAAGCACAAGCTATGATTCAGTCTCACTTGATTCTTTAGATGATCTTATGAGATTTATATTTAGGATAATTTACAATGGGGATATAGAGATTAGGCTAGAACCTAGGGTTACATGATTCAATATATGAATAATAAATATTAAATGAAAGTAATTGAAAACTGTAGAATTTTTTACTTTTGAGTACTTACTAGTTCATTTCATCATTCCTTCATATTACCTACTACACATATATTCACTGATATTTAGAAAAATATCTTTTGGTGGTTTAAAACTAGGATTCATCTCTCACCCATTTTAGGTCATGATTTGGGGCCCAAACAGATTATATGATTGCAGGTATAGATAAGCTAAAACAACCTTCTTCATTAGGTATTTGATGGTGGTTGGTGTTGCAGAGCATGTGACCAAGCTCAAGCATGCAATTCTGTTGGAGTTTACTTGATTTTCCTTTATATTGGATTGAATTTTGCTTCTAGCTCTAGGACCTATTTTGGATGATTTCCTAGACACATGTGACATGCATCATATATATATATATATATATATGCATATGCTCCAGTTGTTTCTATTACTATTAGTTTTGTTTTGTTTACTTATATTGTGTAGTATTACTACATCTTCCATTGTTTTATTCTTAATTACATTATGTATACTCTTCCAATGAGGTAATGGTTTTCCCATTATTATACCTTATCCCTCACTACTAGTCAGAAGCTTCTGGCATTTGGGAACATACATTTAAGATCATGTGTCCAACAAGGTACGATGCACCTTTGGGTGGCACCCGATCCTAGGTCATTATAAAATAGCTATAACAGACCCCACAACATGAAACACACCATCTCTACCACACACTATGACACCTGACATTTCTACATTCCAAACTATCCCATAAATTTAACACAAGTTATCCACAAATTCACTTATAATTTTTAATTTAATACCATCATTCATTCATTCCTATTTTACCATTTACCATTCATATAATTTTTATTATAATTTTTATTAATTTCTTTCAATTACCTTACATATTAAAAATTTTTAATCTTAGCCATAATCCAACCATTTAAAGAATAATTATTTCATTTACATGACATACATTCAATTATCTCCATCTTTCTTTTAGGAGGTTTATCATTCCAAATAAAAAATCACAGATACCAATATAATATAATATCATTCCTATATTTTAGAATCAACCCACACATCACCCCCCTCCAAACATTAAATGCCACAAAAAATCACATCATCACAACCATAACCCATTTGATGAAAGAATAAAATCCAACCACAAAACCATTTCCCAACATATTTCACATCCAAAATGACATCAATAATATCTAAAAACCCACTACATTATCTAAAAAATTACCAATACTAATTATAAGAACTAAAATACACACAATATAAAATTTCAGAAACAATAAATTTTACAAACCCTTATTTTAAACATAACTAGAATCTCTTCCATCAATGATATAAGGGGATTAGTATGTCGACTACCCCGCTGACAAAACCACACAACAATGAAAAACACAAACTATACATCCAAATATGAGAACATGACTCTCTTCTAGAATAAGTCGATATTAGCATATATGAATTACAACCACTCTATACCTCAAATTATATTGTAGGGTAGCATCTATAGTAAGAAAATGTCATCAATGTACTAATGTGGCCCCATCTATCATGGACTGTCCCTCGAAGGTTGTGATGTGACTACCCCAATCCTCCCTCTTAATTCCCATGGGTTAGTGACTAGTGCCAAATGCATTATCCTCTAACTGAGAGACATTTTTAGGAGTACCTATATGAAAAATATATATCAACAATCCATAATATTGAAAAGTAAATATGAATGCCACTAAGAAAACCACTGAGAGTAGGAGTACAAAACTGAAATTAAAGGGGCTAGAATAAAAGACCAATAAAAGACAAGGAAAATTACCTGATGTCGGTCTACTGTAAAACCTACCTAAATGGTAGGTGAAAGAGATTCCTCCTAAAGATGTATAATTACGCCCCATATGTCAAATATGACTAGGCACCACCTGGTCCTAGACCCCCAAGGTCTCTATCTAAGCGTATGTCATCTGTAGAACACATGAAACGTGCGGGCATAGCCCGTGAAGGGTTGAGTAACACAATACTCAATAAGGACCCCAAAACACAAACATAATACAAAAAAAGAAAGTATTCACATAGTAGACTACCATAAAGGTATATAAAGTGTAGTCTTTAAGTAGTATTGTCACGAAAGAGTCACCAGAGTTAGTTCACACATGTATAAATATAAATAATGAAAAAATTCTATTATTTGTAAACACTGAACAACTTGCACTATTTAGGTAATCATCCCCGATAAGTCACTTAGGGCTATTGGGGCACCTAGACCTGCTCGTCACTTAGGCCTACTAGGGAACCTAGTCTCTCTCGTCACTTAGACCTATTGGGAAACCTAGACCCACTCGTCAAAAAGGCCTACTGGGGTACCTATACCCACTCATCTCTTCGACCTATTGGGGAACCTAGACCCTCTCATCACTTCGGCCTACTTGGGAAACTAGACCTGCTCGTCATTGCCTTCTCATCACAGCAATCCATAAGATTATTGCTTGTAGTGTGCTTGATTCTGGGAGAATCTACACCTCAATCCATCGATCATATATAAATTTTAAATAAAAACCACATAGATTATATCAAAAGTACCTCTTTGTCACGAGGGTCCCAACTCCACAATGATAGGTCAATCGGTGGAACGGTTTGACAGTTGTAATCATTTTATTGAAAAGGGGCTGGTGGGGACTGGGTCTAGACCGACTCGGTTAGACTGACTAGACCCGACCGGACCTGGGTCCACTGACCCAACATGGGTCCCCTAACCTGACCATATGGGTCTGAACCGACCTGGTGGGTTGGCCTGGCTAGCTTGGGCTAGTCTGACCTAGCTGGTTCAGAGCTGGCCCTATGCGGCTACCCAACCCACTACGCTGACCTAACTTGAGGAACATGCCCTATACTGGGGCCGACCTTCTTGACTAACCCATCCCAATATAGTGGGCTGGTTAAATCTTCCATGGATGCAGTGGGCATCGCGTCCCACCTGCGTTCCAACTGGACCGCAACCCCTAGCCGCGTCTCCCCGAACCGCCGTAGACCGCTACTAGAGGCCCCTATCTACCACCCGCGGCATAGCCGCAGACTTCCTTTTCCGTCATGGCGCACTATAAGTGGATGCCACCTCCCACACGTGACCACTTATTTGTGCCACCTCTGGCCAGCATCGGCACCATCGGTTTGTTCGGTAGGCCACCAGACATACTCCGGTGTTCCGTTCTTCAATCTAAAATGTGTTATGGAGGCCTCAGGTCATCATATTGACTACCACATTCTCCAACTCATTTTTTTCTTGATCCGGGGGTACGACCACACTCAGAACCCTCGGTAAAGTCTTACATGACCACATAGTTCTATCGGCGAAGAACGTAAAAATTGGGATAGGAAGTGCCCAAAGAACACATGAGGGGCCAACGTTGGCATTGTTTGTTCAACCCTTGTTCGTCTCATTACATTGAATGGGGAAAAGAATAAACACCAACTTTCTATCCCTTCAAGCGCCGCAATAAGATATCCATCTCTCATGAACGAATGACCTGTGGATAAAATTGTAAGTGGGTTGATCCTCATTCATTGTTAGAAAGACAAAATAGGGAAACGAAATCAAATAAACGAAACCCCAACCTCAGGGGCAGTTCATTTGATGGAAAATATTGGAGTCTCACCATCGTAATCTGTCACTCCTCGATCCACAATCCATCATTGGTGGAGATTCTTCATTCGTCACTCACCAACACAAATACACTAAATGTTCATAGTAGTTACAGTATTGTCCCAATGATCCTGTATTTATGTTAAACAAATTAAATGGTGGAAACGTGTTTCATCAGTTTTAGTTATGCTGAGTCACTATATCATTATGTGGTTTCATTGATGAAATTAAATAAAGTTTCTATTACACTTCAGTTTAGTTCCACTACGCTATTTAATTTTTTAAATGAATATCCGGATCAATTTTGTGTCATAGTGAAAAAATTTGAAGAAAATAAACTCCATTAAGTTTATTTTATTCTTCTTTAAAACACTCAAAAATAAAAATTTACCCTCGATCTGCATTAGTCGAGGTTAGGTCCATTCATCGGTAATGTCATTATTCCGAACACAATGGCACCCTCATATTTTTAATCCATGTACCGGTTTAAATGTTCCCAAAATTCTCCAAAAACATTATTTTAAATAACATTAAAAAAATTCAAACGTTTATTTATAGCTCATCGAGCCTCGAAATCACGTTCTATCCTTGCGGCTGGTCTCAAAATAATCTCATATAACACTAAAAAATTTGAATCAAATTTCATAGGCATTACACCATCATCAGTCTACATCCCTAGAACACATCCAACATTTAGTTCTGGCCTCCGACTATCCTAGTCAACACAAGGGTAATTAAAAGACTCTCTATGTTCAGTTAAAATTCATGGACTACAGCTGGTGTAACAATGATTTTAAAAGACTCCTAATAAAAAAAGCCTTTAAAAATATAGATGATAAACTGGTCTTAAGTATAATGATATATGGCCCCTCAGTTTCTACTTCCTTGACTGCATGAAACATACCATGCATAGATCCTCTACCTCTATGATGATAAACACCTCTATGATAACACTAAGATCTTGGTCATTGAACTCAATGAACATCCATATGTCATCCTCAACCAAACCCATCCACTCTGTATGGGGAATAATTCTTATTCACCTGATGATTGAACAACATCACAAGTAACTACTACTGAGGATGACACTAAAAATTTCCACCTTTACAGAAAAAATCATTATCAACCACTAGGCACAGGTAGTAATGATTTCCATGAATCCAATATAAAAAATACACTTGTCTAAAGTCCCCATGAAGGAAACAGATATTACCTCCCCTATAATTTCAAAAGGGACGCTACTAACATCACCCCTATTGTCCAAAATCTTAAATGCCATGGTTTTTGAGAACTAAAACTACCAAAACTACTCCTCAAGGAACTCTGTAAGTTAACAACTTCTGACGAACCTCCATGTGATTGCATCTTCTATATAACCTCTTCCTTATTTGGGAATCATTAATTATATTGTCAATGTTAATGGAGTAACTGCATACTAGATAATAGGATAGAGTGCCTCCTGAAGTCCTATAAAATGAGACTTCTTATCAAGAAAAAGATATGGGAAAAAACACAGAAGGTCCTTGAACTCGGTCACAATATTTTTCATAGAAATACTCTCTTATAGAAGGGAGGGTGGATTTTTCCTCTTCACAACCTTTATGTTGGTTGAAATTAAATCTTCCTATAAATAATTTTGGAAGTCAAATTACACCATTTATATCAGTAACATAAAATAAATAAGGGGATCCACACAATAATATACTACACAAAACCCCCACTCAACCATTCAAACCACACACTAGACATCTAAATATGAGAACATAGCTATCTTATAGATGAATTTGATAACATCATGTATTGAATACAACCAATAAAAACCTATTATTACATAATACAAGTACATATATAACAAGAAAATGTCTTTGTATGACTGATGTGGCTAGTTCCACTATCTTCTAGCTTTTACATGACCCAATGTATGATCAAATGAAAAACTTGTGGGGTTAGTGACATTATTATCAATCATTTTGTGAGATATCATCACGTTATCCAAATACTATCATGCAGTCAAATGATTTTAAATGACCACTTGATATATCCGTAATTTAAAAATTTGTTGACTTCATGAAATTCATATGATATCTCTGTGATATCCTATTGAAATTATAAAGTCCCTTCATGTGCTTCACATGATATTTCCACGAGATCCTCTGAAAATCATGCAACATATTTAAGTGATTCACATGGTCTCTCTGCAGGATCACCTAAAAAATATTTGATGTCTTTAATTTATTCATATTATCTTAATGTGATATCTTTTAAAATTCATGATGTTATTTTTGTGACTCCTTCACATGATCAGTTATGACATTTGTGATCCATGATATTAGTTCTGATATTCGTGCTCTGTGTGATTAGTTCAGAAATTCATACTTCATGAGATTTATTCACATCCATGCTCTATGAGATCATATATTCATGCTCTATGAGATCAAAAATTCATGAAATGATTGATTAGACAACAATTCTCAACATTCATGAATCCTTTGATAACTGGCCTTTATAAAAAATCTCAAACCATTCAAAAAAACAAAATCAACTAAAAATTACCACCATGTGGTTTTTCAAACAATATATCCCTTTATGTTTGTTGAAAACACTTAAAATATTTAAGAACCACATTTCATACAAGTCATGCCCATGATAAACCATTTTCCTTTCAAAACCATCTATAGTGATCAAGGACTTCATTCACTGGCACTTTAATCCAACATGAGTCCATATCGTCATGATAATTAAGATATTCATACAAGGTTCATTGATTAATGAATTCATTCTCAAACAATCTATTAGAAACTTTCTTGAATCCAAAATATAGAACATGATTAGACTTTTAGATCACTTCCTAACACAAAAACTTCTGATGATTTGATCATGAATGGAATGGATACTCCATTTCATGATTTTTATTAATTGATAGACGAGCTTTAGCATCGTCATATTTGAAACTCTACCAATTTCACAACTCCCTCAACCAAATTCTCCCCGTTCTTAATTAATAAATTTTCTACACCTTTATCACTGAACCCATAGGTCATTCTTCTGTGGTTTGAAAACTATTAAATTACACATATCAGTACAGAGGGGATACAAACCATACCTCAAGGAGATGGTTACACACCCATACTATTGATGTGGGAGGTCAAATTAACTCCAAGAGCTAGTTGATTCCATTCGAACACTTCATTGGTTGAGGAATTTTTCAAGATCTATCTAACCTGTAGTTCAGTCAGCACATAGTCATGATTAAAAAGTCTATGATCTACATTCTACATAATAAAGTTATATTTAATTTTAATGAGTTTTTCAATTGAGTGATGGACCTCATTATTATGAGATTTATATTAGTTGAATTATCACGATGTTTTCTGATCAAATACTTCACATCAACTCCCATATCTCTACGATTATTTTTAATCCATATAAACTACATGAAATATTGTGTATCCATAATCTTTTATGATTTTATAGTGATTAGAGAATTAAATTTTTTTTCTTTACTATCCATGAAATACACATTTTTCTATGATAAACTACACCATCTGATGCATATTTTCATTATCTATGGAACCAGACTAATCTGCATCGGTAAACCACTACAGATCGTGATGATATTTTTCTTTATATAGTAAATGAAAATAATCAATTCGATTCATATATTTGAGTATTATTTTAAATGAAATTATGTATCATTATTTAGGATTACATTGATACCATGCCACTTTTAATGTAGAAAAAATTATCAAGTTGAGTTTCTATTAATTACAATTGACTTCAAATTTTATATCTGTATTTTGTGATATTGATTGATTTTCCTTAATTATAACATAAAAATTTCATCCACGGAGAAATTTGAGTTTTTATTTCTATGTATTTTTCCATCATAAATATTCTTATGGAATCCATGGAATATATTGATTGAGAAATTAGTATTCATTATCTTCCCTTCATTACTTGTAAACCAATGGAATATGATAACATTCCAATCATCGACATTTTGAACTCAAATTTCATTAATTATTCAAAATTTTTGTGTGTCACTTCATTTGTGCCACGAAATATTATGTCATCAATATATTCCAGAACCATAGTCCTTTGATTAATATCATAATTAACATTGATATTATAATCAACCCCACCACACTAGAAATTGAGCTTCATCAAATACTATTCATGTAGTGAATACCATGATCTTTTTTCATTCGTCAAACCATATATAGAAATATTTAATCATAAAGCATTGTTATTAGCTAACTGAATGAGAAAACCATATTGATTTTCATTACAATCTTCTTCTTCTAGAATCCCATTTAGAAATGTAGACTTGATATCCATCTAGAAAATTTGAATTTTCATTTACACTATTATGGCCAAGAATAGTCATATTGTCTCAAACCTTTTAGCTAGTGAAAATTAATCTTTAACATAAATATTATCTATCTTGGACTATTATTTATACACTAGTCGGGATGTGGTCAAAATGTTGTTCCATATTCATTTATCTTGTGATGAAAAACACATTGGTTAGAGATGAAATACTTATTTATTAGACTTGAAATAATCTCTCATATAAAATTATTTTCAAATTTTCATGTTATTTATTCGTTGAATAAACCGAAATATTATCTTTTGAATCCTCTTAAAACACAATGGATCTTTCTGTGATAAGAAATATATTTGTTTTAGAATCTTCATCCTCCATGTCTGTATTGGAGCTGTCTGATCCCCAAGGGTATAAGTCCTATAAATTTCAGCCTTTTCACTTTATTTTTATTATAATTTTATTTAGATAATTATCTAAATCTTCTTTTAAATCATCCTAAGTTACTTATAGTCCATTAGATCCTCCTAAATTTTCATTCTAATCCTCCTAAGGTTGTTCATGTTTTTGTGAATATTCTTCTCTTCTTCCACCAAATCAACATCATTTCTCTCTAAAAAATTTACCAATCACATATAGAAGAATTTTTATGATTTTATATTTCATTATTAACTAAGAAATATCCCTTTATGAACAAAAAATTAAACATCATTTATTTATCCTTATTGAGAATATAACACTTACTCCTAAGGACTCGATAGTATTTCAATATTGGATTATTTCCACACCATCATTCATATGGAGTTTTTATTTCCTTTAGAACCCATAAATATATATTATAAATTTATATTGATATCCACACTACTTCTTTCTAGAACATTACTGGAAGGCCTTTCTCAATAAGAATTGTTTTCTCCATGTTTTTTATAATTGAATTTACTCTTCCAACCATTCTATTCTATTGTGTTGTTCTTACATCTATAGCTTTTTTCCTTATACCTTGTTTACAAAGATAATCCTTCACATTGAAATTTTTTATTTATATCACATTATTAATTTGAAACTTATGGAGATTTTTATCTATCATCTCTTCAACTTCCATTCATTAATGTTTTATGTAATTGGGCACCTTGGACATGTGAGTGATAATTGGAACACTTTAAATTCTTCTAAAATCAACAATGAAAACGAATAATATCTCTTCCCATTAATAACCCTTAGTAAAATAGGTACAAATACATCAATATGTACATGTTTAAGAATGATTGTTAAACATTGATCATTTTCCTTATATGCCTTTCACGTAATCTTCCCCCATTAACAAGAATCACATGCATGAGTACAATCACTTGATAACATAGGGAGATATCTTGAAACAAAACATTAAAAAAAAATCTTCCAATGATGTTTGGGTCAAATGATTAAATAATTATGCCAAAACCTATTCTCTTTAACCCTGGATAGAAAGAACATGTCTTAGTTCCTACTAACAAGGTAGATATTCCTCTTCGTGCAGTTTCCTTAAAAACTACTCATTCCTTTCCTTGATAATGAATAAGTCCTTGGTAAATATTATAGCATGTATTTAGTGAAAAATTGAGTGAAACATAGCATGTAATGACCAAAACCTTCAAAAATCCGGACATATGAACATATCTTGTATTTATCCTGAAACCTGTATTTTCCCAGTAAGATAATAATCTGGTCTTCATTATTACAGAATCATATGACCCGCTCCTTATTATTAAATATTCCTATAACCATAATCTTATTTCCTATCATATGGGAAGTGAATCACTATCAATTTTCCTTGTTTCCTAATCATTTATAGAGTACGATTCTAAACACTCAATCATAGATGTGTCTTATAAATTAATGTATACAAAATTCAAATAAAAACAACAATATAAATCACATGAGAAAAATAATTGAATGAATATAACCACATATAATACACCCCATTAACCTTATTCATTATATTCTTAGTAAATTATCATAATTAAATAAATTCATACCACACACCCAATGAAATAAAAAGCCTTCTAATTACAAAATTTACTCAATTTAAAGGATAGTTCCTAATTACCCTACTTCACTTAATGCTTTAATGATTCTTTGTGAAATAATAACATGGAGAGGAGTTGATATCAAGGCCAAAATCACACATATAAGTGAAAATATACCAATCACCATCAAAATCATATCACAAGGACATTGAAAACACAATCAAGCAATATTTAATTGGGTAGGAAAACATTTTCATATATCATTATTTTGATAAATTATATTTACATCACATTAAATAAATTAAATATAGTTCAAAAATTAATTTTATTAAGAGTTTTAATATTTTAGTTTATATCAGTTTTTGTTTTATACATTTTAAAGTGTTATAAAAAATATGGAAATGTGAAAATCCCCTTTAGCCAATCTTTCAACAACATATAGGGGACCCAGAGGTCAACCCCTATGGGAGGTCTATCCCTCATGTCCAGCATAGTGTCTGGGTCAATCATAGTACATGATTTTAGCATGTGTACCCATGTATAAGGCCCATAAAGAATTCCTAGAGGCTCTTTGGGGGGCGATGGTGACAACTATACCCATATGAATGTGGGTGGGTGGATTGTGGTTTTATTCTAAACGAGCTTTAGCACTTTCTATTAGATATACCACTTAGTCGACCTTGCATCCTTTCAATGTTAGAAAGTGAAATGATTTTTACCATTCATTCATCATTAAAGCATTGGACGGTTGTGGTGTGTCTCTCAGCCATATGATCATCACCCTTTAAGACTTTTAATATATTTTTTCAACCCTGCACTCATATTTTGAATATCCAAGGATCCTTTTTTTCAAATTCCTTCATTTTCATTGGACGTCCACCCCATAAACTATAAAACGAAAATATTCATAGTGTGTTCATCAGACAGAACTAAGTTTCATAAGGCCAACATTTTAATCAAATATTATTCTTGATCCTCTTGAATCATCACACAAGAGAATACTGGAAAGATATTTTATTCTTTAGAATTTTTTTTCTTATTTGTATTTATTTAAAGAATAAAAATGAACCTCTGTTTCATGATTATTATTTTTTTGATCGATGGTGAGTCTCAAGTAACCATTGGGTTCCAAAAGTGAGTCATGATCCACTATTGGCTCCCAGTGGTGGGTCAGTGATCCACCTTCATACATCAACATGAAGTCATTTTACCCACCATTAGACATCAACGGTGGGTTATTTTTTACCCAAAAGTAGTTCAATATTTTATATTTAGAGTCTTTATAGATGTTTCTTTATGATTATAATTGGATATTTTCATCTCCATTGGTTATTGTTTTTTTTTCACTATATTTTTATCTAATTTATTTTTTTATTTAATGATCAGGTTCATTGTGGTGTTCTATTTTTATATTTCCACTGTTAGTCTTCACCAACAATTTCATTATTCTCAGGTGAAAGTGATCCTAGAAGAATCTCCATTAATCTCTTAAAGGATATCTCTTATATTTAATTGGTTTACTATAAATTTATTCTTTTTTTGATGTATTTTGATAATAATATTAGATTATTTATTCATCTATTATTTATTCTTGTTGTTTGGAAAATTTTTTAGTAACCAACCATCGGAACCCAATGGCAGGAAATGAGTTTCCACTGTATTTCATATGGAAACAAAATTGTTATTTGATATCATGAAATATTTGATATCATAGAGGCATGGAATAATTTTTTCTTTTAAATCTTTTATTTTTTCATGAAATGTCAATGATTTTATTTTCCCTATTTTGATAGGATGATCAATATCCACCGCTCTATGTTTTTAATGGTAGGTCATGACCCACCACTCTTTACTAATAATGGTAGATAAAATAAGCTACCACTAGTTTATAAATTTTTACAAAATTTGTATTTCTAAATAATTATTAATGATTTTTTAAATTATTTTATTTTGTAAATGGTTTTTTATTTTATGTTGAAATATAATTTCAACAGTGTATAAAAATAATTGTAGCAACATTTTTTGATCCCTTGTTCAGGAAGATGGGTATTCATATGTTTATATATCTTACAACGCTTTTTGTTGTCCTTATTATATAGAATATTTTATTTTTTTAAATTTTTGTTCAAAAATAATTTTATAATAGTTATACTTAAAATATTAATTTTTTTACTTTAATATTTCAGGTTGAAATATAAATACCTTTTTTGTTTCTTTTTCATCTGTGATTTAAAAAAATAAGGTAAACTTATTTTTATTATATTGTTATACATTAACAATTTTCTTATAGATTATGGATGTGAAAATTCTCCTAAATTATTTTTCTTATTGAATCATGATATCTCCTCAAGGATAAATTACATATACATATGTAGACAGTAACAAAGACATATGATGAGAAAATTTCTACTACTCAGAATGGATCAAGAAACATCTTCATCTTTTTCTCTTCTATAATCATTGAATATTTTCATCACTTTCATCTTTTATGAGTAAAGTGATCAATAAACTGACAGTGCACTGAATTTCTATATCATATTCGCAACAGTTGTTTTATTTGTTTCTCTTATTTCTCCATTGTAATTATTCGTACGATCTCTTTTTTCTCTAGAGATTATTTTAAGATTTTCCATTCTAAAATCAGGTACAATAAGTTATTCCTCCCTTTTAAAATGATTCTTGGTTTATTCCTCCTATCTTAAAAATGTTAGACTACTACTCCATCAAAAGTTAGTGGTTATACCACAATGTTTGAAATATTTAAATTTCAATTTTATATAATTGGGTTATCACTCCCTTTTATAAGTGAGGATATAGGTAATTCCAATCTCAAATAGTATAAGAGATTTATGAGTGGACTAGGATCTTGGTTATTTGAGCCTCTATTAAAACATCATGCGTTATATATATTTATTTCTGCCACACTTTTAACGCCATTTTGAATCTGATATAATAGTATTTACTTTAATAGTTTAAAAAGGACTATACAACCCCCCTTTAATCAATAATTTCGTACTAAGGGACTTAACAAAAACCAATAACATAAGAATATTTGGATGAAGGAAAGAGATGAAAATATTAAGAGAAGTTGGAGAACTTACCCCAAATGGAAGAATCCTTGATCTCATTAGACCATGTATAAAAACATACTAAAGGGGGATCAATAGACTACAAAGGAACATAAATTAACACTAAATGTTTGAGATAATTAAAATTAATAATCAACCTATCATCAATCATTTGGGTGAAGGATCAATTATAGTAGTGGCTGACCCAGACGTGATTAATCAACGAATGGAGTACTGTAAATTCTTGGTGTTGGGGCGTATCTTCTATGAATGGGGGGAAAGCCTTTCTCCAACTCAGACCTCAAAGACCACATTTCTCATTACTGGAACTTATCTGGTAGGTGTCTTATCCCACTAGGTAAGGGTTATTTCCATCTCATTTTTCAAAACTAGGAATACCTAAATGCGATCATGCATTTGGGTAATCTCAACTTGAAACTAGGGATCCTTCACTTTTCAGAATGGGATCCGAACCTATATCCTTTCACAGAGAATCATTCCATTTATTAGGTCTGGGGATGGATTCCTCAGTTTCCATGTATCTAATGGCATCCAAAAATCCTAAACTATCTGTCTTCTTGCATTGGGAATCCACTGATAATTGATCAATGTTTGATCAATGTCGACCTTGGTCTTTGTTCTTGAGTTCTTATTGAGATTTATATGGTTATGTCTTCTTCTGAACGTGTGTCTCTAGATGTGAATGACCACCTATATGAGGTATGTATTGAATTCGAAAACATACCCAAATACTTTGAATACTTTAGGATGATAGGAAATACCATCGACAAGTGCAGAATTGTCCAAAATTTTTCCAAGCCGTCCTCCAATAGTACTTCATTGAGGGAAGTATATCGAGGAAAAAATACAAACATGAAGCACTATGTGAGAAATGACTTCAAGGAATGTTAAAAAGGGGTCACTTGGGATAAAATGGCTGAAACTAGCAGGACCTGGGTTGAGTTACTGGAAGAAGAAGAATTACATTATCATGTTGGTATTCATGTTGAAATAGGTAGCTTATATGGTGCAGACATGATGACAGACAGTGGTCATGAGTTTTTAATTCTCTAGGATTTATTTTAAGACATTCATTATTTTTCTCTTATCCTATAGTTTTAATGCCTCTCATTGGATCTTATCACATATGACATACTCATATTTTTTTGATTTGGATAACATAATCATAGTTGAAATCATTCAAACTCCTCTGCCCATGTAGGAGTCTCAGCCCATCCAGACTCATCACATAAAGTATTAAAATGAAGATAAATCCCCTCTTAAGCTATACTAAATTCTCAAAGAGCTAAATTACTCTATGTTTGTCATAGAGAACAATCTAATCCATGTTCAACCTACTAAAAATTACAATAAGATAGAGTTGAGGAGTTCTCATTTGAACTAAAAAACTAGGAAAAAACAGAAAGGGTGAATTCCCCCAATCCATAATCAATGATGAGAATACTCTATTGGAACATCCAGTGGATGGCCAACCCAAGAACCTTATGTTAACTTTAGCATATTGTGGGTAAATACAAACCTGAAATGACTGGAATTTCTGAACTAGAAACTATTATCTTCAATTATGGTTCCCCTCTTGATCAGAGTTGTTATTCTATTCTTAGTTCTATTCAAGATGCTTATTGTCTGGACAGTCTTTGTTTTTTTGTTCACCATAGTGTCAACAATCGTACTATTGTTCCGGTGGATGAGAAAATCATTACATTCATGTTCCTTAATGTGGGCTCTCATTCTGCTAAATGATTTATGCCTTCAATAGTTATATTAGTCGAAGACCTCTTTGGTAGCATATCAAAGAGTTATCCAGCTCCATCTCATATCATTGGGTGATCATGGGTGATTTCAATGCAATCCTACATGAGGATTTGAAGACATGACAAGATTCCAATGATATTTCTATGAGAGACTTCAGATCCTATGTTGAGGAGTCAAACCTGATTGATTTAAATCTGATTGGTGATAAATATACTTGGTATATGAAACATTTTACATGCATTAGAGAATGAATAATAGACTGTGCATTTAGAAATAACTCTCTTCTTGGTATTTGGAAATCCATCTCATGTGTCACTCTTGCGAGACATAACTCATACCTCCATCTAATTCATACAACCTTCACCACCAGGGGAGACAAGCATCCCATTCCCTTTCGATTTAACAGTTCTTGGACTACTCTACCAGAATGTTCTAAAATTATGAAAGATACTTAGAATGTGGAAGATTGTAATGGTAATCCATGTGATTTAATCTTCATGATATAAGATCATAAGGATATTATGATGTAGTGGAGAAAGTATAGATTTAGTCTCCTTGAACAAGAAATTGATTCTCCTGTGAGCTCCCATCACAGGATTCAAGAAGACACAACGAAAGGAAACTTTTCCAATGATATATCCCTTGTAGCCAGCATGTCCTCCAAACTCAATGAACTCCTTAGGCATAAGGACAACATTTAAAAAGGAACTTTTTAATTCACGTGGCTCATTGATGGAGATCGTAACACCATTTTTTTCAATTCACTTTAATGATTTTAAAAAGTTAAAAGGCCCATATCAATATTAAAGGATGGAGGAAAAATCATGGATGATCAACAATGTATTTCTAATTACATTATATTCTACAACATGAACCTATTAAATGGTCCTAGAGGTAATGAGGATATTATGGAATGCATCATCTACAATATTTTCACTGAAACTGATAATATTCTTATTACATATGTACCACTGGACACTAAGATCAGATATTCTATTTTGGGATCAATAAAATCAGTTCTCTGGGACCGAATGGATTTACCAATCACTTATTTCAATTCTACCAGAGGTCATAAACACTGATGAATGCAAACTAGTTAAAATTTTTTCGCATAAGGCTCCATATCTCAATTATTCAATGATCATTTTATTTCCTTAATCCCTCTAGTGAAAAATGTTACAGATATTGCTCAATTTAGACTAGTTCATCTTGTCAACACTATCTACAATATAATCAAAAAACACATATCAATAATCTTGCACATATATCTGGGAAAATTATCTATTGGTTTCAATTTGGATATGTTAAAGGTTGAAATATAACTGATTTCCTTCTCAATGCCTCTAAATGCATTGACCTTCTTGAGAATTATTCTAGAAGGGGTAATATTTCTCGCAAATTAGACATCAAAAAAGTCATTCGACACTATTGATTGTAAATTCATTAGCTGCATTCTCTATGAGTTTGGATTACACATAAGGTTTATTCAATGGATTGAGGCTCTTGTTAGCTTTTCTCACATTTCCTTTCTTATTAATGGATCCCCAGAGGGTTACTTCAAGTGTTCATGGGTAGTGAGGTAGTGTGACCCTCTCCCTCCCTTTATGTTTTCAATTACAGAAGACTACCTTTGTAGAATTCTCCTTAAAATGACATGCACGGGTGAACATAGAACAATCCGAGCAGCAAAAGGCATCTATACCCCCTCTCACCTAACTCTTTGTTGGTGATATCATTATCTTCACTTAGGGTGATAGAAATAAAATCCAAAACATCAAGAAGTCTTATCTCCATTATGAGTGAGCCTTGGGACATGTGGTTTACTAGGGAAAGTTGTTTATTTATTTTGGAAAAAATATTTATGCCTAAAGGAAATCTTCATGATAAATGATCTTGGCATTCGCGAAGGGTCTCTCCCATTCACTTACTTCAAAGTCCCCATGTTTCTTGGTAGACCTCTCCATTCTCACTTTGTGGATGTTGTGATCTATGTTATAAGGACCCTATCCTCCTTGAAGGAAAAATATATACCAATGGTGGGAAGGATTTACTTAGTTAAACACGTGGCCACCTCAAAACTGGTCTACTCTTTCATTTGTTACTCTTGGCCTACATTGGTTTTCAAGACATTGAACTCCTTGATGAGAACATATTTGTGGAATGGCAGTAACCTAGAACAAAAAAATATTACTGCTCTTTGAAAGATATGTTCTATGCCTCATACTAAAGGAGGACTTAGATTCAAGAACCTCAATCCCTTTAATCAATACATACAAGCCCAGTTGATCTGGAGGCTTATCAATGAAAAGTAACATTCCTTGGATTTCCATAGATCCAAACTCTTCAATAGACTTATTGAATTACATATGTGCTATGGCCAATCTTCCATTTGGCATGGTCGAATTTTTTTCCCAAAATATTAAGAGTCACTCTCACTGGATGGTTAGTTCCCAATCAACTCTCAAATTATGGAAGTACAACTGTGATGGTTATTTAATTATTGATGGTGTTATCATTACTGATCCATACACTAATTATGGTTCCTCCATTAAAAATCAGATTGAAGATGTCACTTCACTTTTATCTCACTTTGTTAACATGGATGAAAACTATGACTTTCTGGATAGTAACGACTTGCTTGTGTGGGAACCAAGTCCAAATGGAATCTATGACTCTAAAGGATACTATGATCACCTCATTCATGGGGATAGTATAGGTATTGAAGCCTTAAACCAAAAATGGTTGATGCCTTCTCCTTTAATATTTCTTTGGAACCTCCATCTCAACAAAAATATAGTCAAGGTGAGTCTGCAATGAATCAGCATCAACTTTTCCTCTAGACGCGCCATGTTCTAGCAGAATTTGGAGGATGTCAACCATCCATTCCTTTCCTGCAACACATCTGCATCTCTATGTAATTATGTGTTTGATCTCTTTGAATTTCACTCTTCGTAAACAGCTATGATTTCACACTTATTACTGGATCTTCTCAATCTCCATATCTCAAAGCATGTTTGTATTCTATTCCTTGTAGCCTATGTAGTGTTTTTACACACGATCTAGACATGAAGAAATAAACGTATGTATGGTGAAGTTGTCCCCAATCAAAATGTTTCCCTCTCTGCCATCCTTCTTGCAGTTAAAAGGGCCAATGATTTACTTGTATAATGTTGTAGCAACTCGGTATGAGACCTTGAAGCATTGATAATGATCTGTATTCAAGGTAACATTGCTAAACCTCTTTGCATCATTGATGTTTTCTAGTTGCCTCCATTTGTAGGATGGATTAAAGGCAATATGGATGGAGCCTCAAGGGTAAATCCTAGACTTGTTGGCAACAGAATTTCCATCATAGATAAAAATGGTGATTTTTTAGAGGGGGACATGGTAATTGTGGCCACACCACAACCATTTAGGTAGAAATTAAGGGTCTCATTAAAACTATTGAAATTTCATAGAAAAGAAACTATAACTCTATCTGGTTTGAATTTCTTTCAACCACAATTGTTCAATATGTTAGCCCGGGATAGATTCATCTTACTTGGAAGATCACAAACAAATGAAACAACTACCTGGGAAATATTGATTCAATGAACTTCATCCTCACACACATTTATTGTGAAGAAAATCAACTTACCGGTCATCTTTCTAACAAAGGATCCTCTGAAGGGAATTACACTCACTAATATAGCATACTCTATGATTTGATGACTATAATTCAACGTGATAGATGTAAATTTCCCTCCTTATGACTCGTGTAACTCTGCTTTTAATAATTATAGGCCTCTCATCTTAGTTTTCTAAGAAAACACCAAAAATAAATCTCCAAGACACATTCCATGATGATCAGGACTGTTTTTATGGTGATGATGGCCACATTGTGGTGACTATTTATGAAAAATGTTAAAACTCTCCAAATCATCATGCATTATGAAGCAACTTTACACGTTTCAACCATAAAAATTGTAAAGGAATTTTTTTATAGATTATTCCCATATTTGAATACCTCACACTATGAAACACCTCATAATTTTGTAACCAATCTCCAAGAACCATCATAAACTCTATCTTCCCACACATTAAGGAATTAAATCCTACTCCTTATAGTGAATCTAATGAAATAGACCTAGAAATCCATTATACCCAACCCTATTGCACTACGACTAAATCAATCATGCTATAACCTCCCATTCACCTATGAAATTTCATATCTGATTAGACCCACTCTTTCTCCAAACAACATCCAACACCTCCAACTATTGAATCTCACAATGTAATGGATTTTAAAGGAATGATCATTTATATAAAAAAATATCTCAATGAATTCTCATCTTTTGAAAAAAAAACCAAATGGAAACCTACATCCTCCAATCCCAAATCCCCCGAGTGATACTTCCCAAATAGAAATGGTGCCACTACCATAACATAGAAAAATAATATAAGAAAGAAATCAAATAAACCATACATAATAAACTATCTCATTTCATTAAATATTAATTATGTATATCATCATTATGAAAAAAAATCAATTTACTAAGCACAAATCTGTGACTCGCTATTCTATGTAGGTTCCTCAAGGAAAACATGCCTCTAATTGAAATGAATTATGTAAATAAAACATTCATGTAGTACCTTCCCATGGTGATCCTAAACATTGACCATCCACTGTAAGAATATCATATCTCCATTGAAATCCAAATCATTCAAATTTATGTCACGGGAATCGTCAGAAAAATATATCAAACGTTATGATACATAATAGACATTTAGGATATAGTCTGATTACAAAAGGATGGACCAACTGATACACAACCTCATTGAAATTTTGTAGAACCTAAAAAAGGGTGATAAACTAGGGAGATATATTACTCCCCCTTTGAAAATATCTATTTAAAATTATGTGGGAAAACCATAAAGAACGCATGGTCCTCTACCTAAAATTATTGTGGCATCCTCCTCTGATAAAAATATGAATTTGAATGATCTTGAACTACCTTCATCTGCTCTCAAGTCTTTTGGATCTCATCCATCATAGGATTCACCACTTGTAGACAAAGGATAATAGAATCCAAATCATAGTATAAGACAATGAATATAAAGTATTTTTCAAATGTGATGTGTAAAATAGGTCCATGATAATTGAAGTTTGATAACTATTATGGTAGTAAAACTAAACCAAAGTAAATTACTCTACCCAAAATCCACCAAAATATAGAGCAGAATCTCATAGATGTCCTCTAATGTTTGAATAACACACAATGTCTTACCATCCATATGAGGGTGTAATGATATAAAGATATAAATATGAGAAACAAATTTCTGTAAGATAAATCTCATAATTCATAAGGTAAAATGAGTATCTTGATTTAAGATGATGATTATTGGTACCCTATGAAGCTACACTACCTCATATATATACCACCACTCAAGAATATCCATAATACCTAAATCCAAGACTTCCAACAAGTGTGAATACATTCTCAACCAATCCACAATCATTCATATAAGGGAACATCCTCCTTTGGATTGAGGAACTCTGGTGAGAAAATCCACGGATATTTCTTCCCATTTCCACATTGGTACATCTAATGGAAAATACAACTCACCTATACCATAATGATTTGTCTTCACATTTTATTAGACTAAAAACAAAAATATAAATTTTACCAGTAAACACATCATTCTAGGGAACATAATATAACCCCTCAAATCATGGTACATCATGGATATGTCTGGATTCACAACCACATCGATGTTATGGAACTCCCAGAGAACCCCCTCGTGCATTTATCATGTAACAAATAGTCTACCCAAAAACATTATCTGTTTAAAATCATCCTCTAAACATCCAATAGGACCATCATAGTGGTATAAATATTCTCACATAAACACTACATTCAATTATCCCCATTAAGACACCTCTACATCACGTATCAATGTACATTTCACTGTTATCTAAAATAGGAAAAATCCAACTCTAGACTCTATCCCATTAAGATGAATCCCTAAATTCTCATCCTTACTTCTCTATAAATATCATTAATTTTAAAAAACATTGGCCTATAATTTTTTTCTCAATATGTTAGTGACTACATTAACCATTACCAAGGTGTAAGATATTTCAAAATCACAATCCATGATGAACTTCATCCTCCACTAGTATCTAAAATTTAGATCCTTATATGATATAATTTTATCCAATATCTTTTGATATGTAAAGACCATAAATTTCTCCCCAATGAGGTAATGTATCGATAGTTTTAGAGAAAATACTACTATATATAGCTCCAAATCATGGGTTATATAATTATGCTGATGCGGACATAACTACATTCACCTATTTGATATCACTACTCTCAAATACACTTGTGTGACATCACTTCATCATATGGAAATTAGAGGTTAATAGAATAGATCATCTTATCCTTCAGGTAACCAAACACTCTTTTAAATTGTTCAGTCCAAAAGAATCATATCCCTTCTTGGTTAGAACTATCCTTAGGGTGAAAATATTAGAGAAATTGGATATTATCCCTTAATAAAGGTTCATAGGATCAACGAAGCTATAAACCTATGATAAATTATTATGTACTTATTAATAAAAAACTACCTTGTTATTCTAATGATCGACCACAAAACCCTGTTGAGAAACCAAATTACCAAGTAAATACACTTCCCTCATCTAAAACATACACTTTTAAAACTTCCCATATAGTTGGGGTGCCTATGGCACTACAAAATAACACTATGTTTCTCAAAATGATCCTCACTTGACCTCGATTTCATGAGAATTTCCTCGATGAACACTACCATGAACTGATATAGGCACTTATAAAACATGGATTTCAGTTTTCCCATAGAAATAAAATAGTTCATTCATGGCACTGAATGTAGTAATAATAAACTTGATGTTCCCATAGAGACATATGGAAGTATTATTCATGAAAAAATATTTTTGAACTCTAATCTTGTGATAACTTGATGATAGACTAGGCATTAAAAACTAATTGGATCCCTTCAAGTGGTAAAATATATCATCTATCATTGAGAAATTGATTTTTTTTCCCATCACTCAATTCAATCATTGATAATCATTAAAAAAATTAGTCCATAATCCACCATTTTTTTAATCACACCAAAGTTCCCTAAGAAGATACCCATGTGAAAATAAAACTCGTCCACCTCATATCATCAATATGGATCCTCTATTCGAAAAGATCGGAAGGTTTTATATGATATTGGTATATCAAGATCAAAGAATCATTGAATATAAACATATCAACAATTTAAATCACCTTGAGGAGTATATTAATAACCTCCATGGGAAAACATCTGAAAACTCAACTACAACCCTAAGGAAATCCCTCACTTGTGTCTCCATTGAATATAATGTCAGCATCATTAACTATTACAACATAAAATCTGAAAATATAGAACCGATATAATGATATCACTCGCTAAAAAATATTTCTCTATGGACTCCCTCTTTTTAGGAAATGACACTTCATTGGAAGAAAAAAATAACCAGAAAAATTGAAAAACCCTTCATATATTAAGAATGACACCATATAACTCTATTGTTTATGGAAGAAATATGTAGATGATCGATGCTACCCTATTTTTATCTCTAAATGATGACACATATCATGTATACTTATCTAAACTCGAACTAGCATAGTCTACATTGGGGGGGGGGGGGTGGAACCATCTCCACCATGATTTGCATATCTCAATCCATGGTGGGTATAATAAAGGAATCAGACTCAATGGAATCAAACACTAAATGAAACAAGGTAAATTATAAGTACAATGTCTTAGTTTATCTCTCCACCCTCTAGTTATCACACCTAAATTGTATAACATTTTCCATATCCATATCATCGGGTTTACTATCAGTGACCACCTCCACACCTAGGATTAGAACTATGTTTCCAAGGCTAGGTAACATCAATGGGTTGTCTTTGAATAGATCAATTTCATATCTATGGAATGAATCCTTACTATACCTACTGTATATATGGCCCTTGGGGAACTAATGAGGACACCCAAGCATTAAAAACGAAAATATTGCATCAATTTAGATGAATATTCATACATTTAAAAATAATACATGTATGAAATCATAAATCTTCACTGTATTAGGATACATGATATATAATTAAATTATTTCATAAAATATCTTCAACATCTCACATAGATATCTTCTCACATAGTATCCTTTATTAAAAAATGATGCATAAAATATTTCTTCATTATTTGGGTAAATTGAAACATAATAATGGGTTAGCTTAGATGATCAATAAGGGTAAACATGGGGGTATTAGTTGGTATTCATAAGTGATATCAAGTTAATATTAAGATTATAAGAACATGAGCACAACATAATAGATCATAAACCATAATTCATATACCATAAAACATGTTTCATTGAATAATGCTTTGTCATAATAAAAGAAAAGAGTAATAACATTATAAAATCATTAGTAATCAATAATGTTTCATGAAATCATATTATAATCAGAAGATATAGTTTTTATGAAAAAAAATTCTTTCATATTCATAATCATAGAAATCATATATTAATGTGTCTCACCACGACATTCATCATATAGTAGACTTGGTATTATAACCCATGTACCTTTTCGGGTGTGGGACAATCCACCGTAAACGCTATTGGACCAAGGTTAATCACCAGTATACCCTATTAGGATTCAAAATCCATGCATATACCATATTAGTCGTGGTTTAATAACCTATGTTCTATCATGGGTCTTGGGAAAACCTCATCTGAACCCTCTTGGACATTGGTTAATTACCCATTTATTATCTTGTTCTTAAGAAAATCTCTTGTGTACCGTGTTAGTCTGGGGATAGTCACCAATATATCTTTTGAGGTCATGAGAAATAATAAATTACCTAATTAATTATATAGATATAATATAACCACCCATAATATTACAATAAACCATTCATATATATTCCCTAATAATTATAGCGCATTCATCATTCCTAACTCATGAGAAAAAAACATTTTTAATGAAACATTAATAAACAAATATCATCATTATACATCTAGATAAATGGAATTATTGGTATTAAAATACCATGTCATAATGAATCAAAAAAATACTTAAAATATGATGAAATATATGATAAATAATTTTATAAATACATTAGAATGATTCTTTGAAAAACAAGAAGAAATATCCATTTTTTATCATCGAAAAACAAAAAATTTCCCAATATTTTGGAATAGTAATTTTTTTAATCCATGGAATCTTGGTAAATGAATAATGATAAATAATAAATTTCATCATGGTAAGAAAATAAATTATTTACATGTATCATTAAATAATTATTTTCACAAATTTAAAAAGAAAGAAAAAATGATATTTTTGGAATATGATAAAAAAAATTCCATTATTTTTTTTGTAAAAAAGTAAAATATAGAAGAACATAAATTTCTAAATAATTTAAAATAAGTGATAAATATACAAAAAAAATTTATTAATAATATTTATATTGAGGAAAAATATGTCCCACCAAAAAATATTACTAAAATCAACTTTTATTTAAAAAATTGTATCAGTATAATTGAGAAAAAAATATTTCTATCCTTTTTATAAATAACTTATGAAGGATTATTAATTTTTCTATATGATTATGAAATAATTTTCCAAGATTTTAATACTCTAAATTAGATAAACTAACTTTAAAAAAATATATATAATTAAATAATTCTTGGAAATTATTTATTTATAATTAACCAAGAATAAATGATACCGTACATATTATAATTACTTAATTTATTTATAAATTATTTTTCATTAAATTTTCTTTTAATATGTGTAATTTTTTATAGTAATAATGAAATATTCAATTACCTTTTATGTTTCTTTAATTAAGAGTTATCAAACACATCAAATATACTAAAGAGGAATATATTCTAAAATCATGGGGTATTAAATTCTATACACATTATAAGAATTTCATATTTGAAATTATGTTACTTTAGGAAAAAAATGAGGAAACTCATCCCTCATTACACCCTTTTTTCATTACGTAGTTTCCATAAAATTATGGCCTTTCTAAACAACCTTGACTATGTGAGTGGTGTTATTTTGAAATACATTATCTCTTTGAACCAAAATCACCAAATGTTGTTCCTCATAAGAAAGATCATGATCTAGTAGTACAACCTCTAAATTATGGACATGTGAAGGATTAGGTTTTTACTTCCTCAAAAATGATTCATAGAACACATCATGAACATGGGAGAGGATTTTTTGATGTTCTGGGTGATAAGATACCATTCTGATATGATAACTATTCTTATAGGGGCCAATATATCTGGGACCCAACAGCCCAATATTTCAAAATCTCATATCATTTTTTTGTAATATATTAATTGGAATAAATTTTCACTATATTAAAATAACATATATATATATATATTGATTGTCAGTATAATTTTTATGTATACATTGAGATTTTATGATGTGATACTAAATGGTTCTCACATTCTTCTCCATTTCCTTATATTTATCAGGCCTAAATAGCTTTCTTCATCATAATTCATCCCAACATGTTAGATTTTTCCCTTCACTCAAATATGGGATTCATTAGGATCCATCTATATGATTAGGTCAAAGATATTTTTATAAGAAAATTCAACTAGTGGAAGGTTTTTATACCAACCAACATTGAAATACAAAGAGAAATATCTCCACATAACTTTTAAGGATTGAATTGTCTTCTCAAAATGACCACCTTTTTGAGGATAATATTTATCTCTAATGTTCAATTCCATTTTCAATTTAATGTGATGGACCATATAGAACAACTATATAAACCTAAGATATTGATTATATATGATTTATAGTGGTAATCCATACAAAATTACCACTTTTGTTACATATATCATAACATGTTTGTAAAGGGAGAACTCTTATATAAGAGAAATGAAATACCCTAAATTTATAAGCTGATCTACTACAACCAAAATGGTGTTATTTCATTCAGATATCTTTGGGAGTCCTATGAAAAAATGTATGGTAATATTTACCCATTTCCATATAGGTATGGGTTATGGTTGCATCAACCCCTTACGCTTCTTTAATTTAGCTCAAAACTTATTGACATACCAGGAATGAGGATATAAACATCAAAATTTCTATCTTCATATTGTCCATTATAATTTCACTTCTTGAAATCTATATATATTATTATATCTTGGATGGATAGATAATTATTAACGATGTGGTTCATCCAACATTTTCATATTCAATTCTAGTATTATAGTAACACATTTTCAATTCCAAAATCTTATCATTCCACTACAGTCAATGTTGAACTTAAAAAAAATATTAACTTCTTTTTCATCTACAAATTATGCTTTTATCCCTCTTCAGTCTTTAGTTAAGTGTATTGTAGACCATTTATTTTCGAAAGAGTGCATTGGTCCCCTAACCTCATGATTTAAATGAACATCGTCAATATATTTATAAGTATTGGATCATTTCTCATCTGTATCATGGAAAATACAATATGGTCCCTCTAACATAGAGCATCAGCTACATTTTTCTCCTTCCAAGGGTGGTAATTTATTTCATAGTAAAAATAATTAATCTACTCAAAAAATATATATTGGACTATATTAGAGTATTTCTAGGTTAATATATAGGAAAATATTTTTTTATTAGTAAATATATCACACATTTTACAATATTGATAATGCCTCTATATTTTATATAAAAAAATTGCCACAACAAGCTTCAAATAATGAGATGGGTAAACTAGGTTTTTCGGAATTCCCTACTATAGATATTACATTTAGGGAAGCAAGTGAGCACTCAAGTTTCATATAAGAAATTCTAGATGGGAACCAGTTGGTCATCATTGAGAAAATGTTGTTAAATTATTATCCATACATGTGTGGCTTCATTGGGATCTTTCTCATGATATTTTGTAGTGAAAAAAATTTAATAGATTGTATATGGTTTCTAATTACCATAATGATTGTGGTGATACACATTAGGGTAAAGAGATTCCAATGAAATTTAACTTCATGGTGTGGCATGTTAGGAACAATGTGCATCCCACTGAGGATAACATCCAATTATTGGGAGTTTTAATTTCCTCAAGAAAATATTTCTGTAGTGAATCGATTTTTGTAACTTTAGAAAAACTATTTTTTAATGTTAATTGGTGAGTTTGATGTACATATTCATTTATACATTTCATCATCCTTCCTTCCCAAGATCAATCTTGTGTTACATCGTTATACCTATGGTTTTAGGGATGATAGAACCTCACCGTAGAGAAATATTCTACAGATATCACACATATAATGGGTTTTTGGTGGCTAGGGAAAATTTGGAATGAAGCGCAGCACAAAGATGTTATAGTTAATAGAACATGTATTATTTTAAAAACCAAGAACACAATGATTGAACTGATCATGATATGTATGAACTAGGAGGCATCAGATTCCCTCAAACCTCTTATGGATTCCAGTACCACCAATAACAGTGTTACTAGTCCTCAGAAGGGATGTTTACTTTCCTGGAATCCACACCATTTTGGTCCTAAATTGAACAAAGATGGTTCTTGTCACATGGGTGTCATGTAGGGTAAAGGAGTGATTTGGGATACTTAGGTCTCAATCATCTTGGAAATTTCTATATACATTAGAAGAGGTGACCCATTTCAAGATGAATCTCGTGTGATGCTCACTAGCCTCTATATATGTAATCAATGTTATATCCACCTCACAACAAATAATATTTATTCTCTTACTATTTATAATTCACTACATGGTATTGGACCTATCCTATGGTCTATATCATATACAATTTGAAGGTGTAATAGGATCGTAATCATAAACACAGATATCCTTCATACATCGTGTGATGGGAACACAATAACTAATTTTCGTGCTTCCAATGTTACCCAAAGTGACCAAATGTCTTTCTATTTGGGTCCTGGGTGTTTTCTTCATGAGGGGGTCAATCTTGTTAGAGAATATTCTCTTGGGATAAAATACTTTATTCCTCGATGACTGTTTGGTGGTAGTTTATTTTTTTTCTTCCTTATGTTCTCAGTGAACATATACTTGAAAAATATATTTATATTTATTAATTATAAGTACTAGTGTACTGAAAAACCATCACTTCAGTTACATGTAATTATATTCACATTATTCTATCAAATGGAACTTTTATCCCTTTCATATCAAATTGGTAAGGGTATTTTATTATTGTGATAATGTTTTTATAATGAATCAATAAGACCCATCCAATATTGGAAAATATGGATCTTAGTAATAGTGGTTGGTCTAGAAAATTAGTACATAATTTCTATTATTGTGGGGTACACCAATCTACCCTCTTATGTAATTATGAAAACCATAAATAATACTTTATATATATATAATTCACACTTTAAAATTTTGGGAAGAAAAATTATCCATTCTTGTGGTCGTCAAAATAATCCTTAAAAGATATTCATTCTCTTCCTTACTGTTGTTATATATGACGATATCATCATATACTAACACACACTCATCAGTTTAATATATTAAGACTCCATTCACTGTATCCATGCGGATAAAAAGGTCATTGTTATGTCCAAATGGAATCAGTATAAATTCATAATGCAGATATGTTGTACGAAAGACTATCATGCATATATCCTCCCTTTTACCCTTAACTAATGATATCCATAGTGAATATCTATCATAAAAATTATATAACTCTATGAAATTGATTAATCAATTCATCAATAGGGGGAATAATTCACTTTTTCTTTATTTTAATTTTGTTAAGTTATCAATAATCAATCCAAACACACGTTGAACCATAATTATTCTTAATAAAAAGAATAAATTCACACTCTGGTGATTCATTAGTGTGTGTGAATCAATTTTTTGGATTCCATTGGAGTTACTTCTTCAAACATAATAACTAGATTTCGACCACACTATAATGAGAATATAAAATAGGTGTATCAAAAGATACAAATTGAAATGAAAATTAAACTTATTTATTTAAGATAATACACAAGAACTACTCCAAAAATACCTCAACATATCCATGGAAAATAGGAATATGCTCAAAGTGAAGTTTCTTCCCAACCAGTTTAGATAAACATCCCTCCTGAATCAATAGTAAAACCATATAATAGATATAATTTCAACTGGATTCTCATATTCATTCAAGCACTTATAGTCAATTATATGATGATTTAGAATATAAAATGTGACTTAAATTCCTTATAAAGTGATATAGGAAATATATATAGAGCCAATATATACCCAAAATCAAATAAAATCCAACTAGAGGGAGATTAAAATTTTTTTTAGAATGAAAATTTACAAAAACATTTATCAACGAGAGATATATAATTAAAATGAATCTCCAAGAATTTTATATTATTCATAGAAAATTTAAAATGTATCCATTGAAATTCTAATGTTAAAATATTATATAATTATTCATATAAATAATAGTTTTTAGAAAATGAATAAAATAATTCATTTTCATTTATAGGGTTGATGATAAGTATTTCCCCCACAATTTCTTTCTCATGAACCACTGCTGTTATTGTGATTGCATAATCTTCCCCTTTATTCCTTTGTCTTAGGAGGGTTTTGGTGATAATTTCCATCATTAACCCTTTTATTCATGAAATAATTTGTGTAATTTTCATACCCCATGATATTATATTATTGGGGTTTTGGTTATTTATTCAATATATATTTCTCTCTATTCATTTAATTGGTTGTCATATTAAAATTACCTCAAAATTCATCTGATTGATGACCATATCTACCATAATTTATGAATTTATGTATTCTATAGAGTCAATTTCCCTCCATGATTATTCCAAAAAAATATCATAAATGATAATTAATTGACTTTCCTCCATGGGTATTATAATTTGGATCTCCAGGAAAATCCATTTTTATCTTATTGTCCCGAAATCCTTGTGAACAATGTTTGTCCCTACCCTCTATTTATACATTAAGAGTACATTGAATGATTTTTTTCATATCTATAAATGAATCTTATAGAAAACTTCTTTCATAGTCTTTGTTTTAAAATTCTAAAAAATTGGTTTATTTTTTATTCTTGGTTGACAATAAAACCAGAAGGGTACCTTGGAAGTCTTATGAATTTTTTCTAATGGGTACTAATAGATTTTCCATATTTTGGAATAGTTTTTGGGAATTATTTAAACATTTTAATGTGATGTGATTAAAGAAAATAAATATTGATTAATAAATAACATAACTCCTCCCATTCCAGGAATCCAATTTTCACCTCTTTCCTTGTATTCTTGATAATAGTCATCCACTGATCTGCTTCATTGTCAAAATGATGCACAACAAAAAAAAATTCACATTCCATGTGTTGGGGAATGAAAAATAAATTTTCTAATTTATTGAATCATTTATTATGAATAATTGTATTAGGGGACCCACTGGATGAAGGTGAACGTTTCCACCAGAAAGACACAGTGGTAATTTCTTCATTCCTTTGAAAATTTGGAAATTAGGCACCATTTGTGTTTTTGTTGATAAATTTAAAGAGTTGGGTGAGAAAACCCACATGATTTTTCATCATTCATAAAATTAAATTTCTTTTCTCATGAGGATGGTTACTACGTTGTCCATCACATTCATTTCTCACAAGAATCCTCCAAGTTCCATCAATTGATTGAAACAAAAAATTATAGAGTGAGTATCAAGAATCAATAACCGTAGTGAGAAATCATACGATAATGTAAATAAAATCCTAAGATGTCATAAATTATTCCACATAATTAAGAACCTGTGATAATTTAGGTTCATCAAATATAACTTTGTTTGATCATAGGTTTCTATAGGTTCCATCCTATAATTTATCAAAGACAAATCTCCAAAAATATCTAAACACTTCACTGATACCAACTTAGGTGAAGTAAGCATTAAAAAATAAATATTACATAATTTTAGATGAATAATAATTACAAATAATATTAAAATATTCCCCTGAACCATAATGGTTTAGTGTCTTCGGACACTAGATACATAATTATCTTATTTTATTAATGGTTTTCAATATATCCAAAAAAATTCTTCTGACATAGTACCATTTTTGGAAATATCCTACTTAAAAGGTTTCATCATAACATTGGGAAATAGAAACTTAAGTAATGGTGATTTTATATTATTAGGATGGATAAATATGAGATATATCATTCTATGATCCCAAGTGAGCACAATATAATATTAAGGGTATAAGAACATAATCATGACATGTGAGATCATACCCAATTATTCATAAACCATAAAAAATTAATATTGAATAATAATTTTTCATAATAATGTACATGAGTCACAATAGTGAAGAATAATCAATAATAAATCATGATCACTGAGATCATTTAATAAGAATAAGATATAGGTTTATATAATAGGAATTATCATTGAAATTATTTGTAAAGGCTACACCCCATGAAATATATCATATAGTTAGATTGGTATAACCATCCTTATAACTTCTTGGGCCTAGAAAAACCACATATGCATCCTCCTGGTATTAAGTTATTCATCCATGTATCGTCCTAGTCATGCAAAAAACCTCTCATGTACCATCATGGGTGTAAAACCAAATTTTTTTTATTACTATTTGAAATGATTATTTTCATCCATCCTTTATAAATTTTGGGTAGATCCATTATTAGAAAAATATTTTTGATCCTTATGGTAAATTTGGAAGTGTAAATGATGGTTAAAGAACTTTTTTATCTAAAAAAGAAACACCACAACCATGGTATAGGTTGTGGGGGTCCCTTTGTTTAAATACGGTTTCTAAAATAGCATATTAAAATCATATTGTGGGTGTAGAGAATGAGGGATGGATCTATGGGCCGGGGAATGGGAAATATTAGAACACCAACAATTGAGGCCATGGTGAGGTATGATTAGAAATATTTTTTGGACACACCAAAGGTGTACATGTTTTACTCCATTGTTTCAAGAACAATGTTTACATGATCAGGAAATGTTATAGGGCCTAGAGATAGTCGGTCTATCTTTGATACATATGAGACAATAAACATTCTACTTGAATCTTGACCAATTAAAATGGTAAGCACCTATAGAGGTTGGAATTTAATTAATTTTATGTTGACTATTACCTATATTAATCAATCAATAATACTCTTCATAATGATTACTTAAGAGATCATGAATTATATATGAATTTATTGGATTTTTAGGGAATGTTTTGGTTGACCATCTTTTTTAAAGATACTACTATAGTTTCTTCTCAATGATTCTCTAGTATTATGCTTTCTAGAAGATAAAACCATTGGATATAAGGCATTTTATTGTCAATATATATTCATGGAGACCCAATGCTTATATCCTCTTGTTTATTTCCAAGAGTGATGATGTTCTCCATCTTGAACTAGGATTGAAGATACTAATGATGGTATTTTATTATTGGCTAGGATATTTTTAATCCATAGGTTCATTCTTCCTTGAACCATGATTAAAACCAATTTCATGACGGAATATAATAATTTATATGAACTCTTGTCAGATGAGCCTATTATAATTTAGGTGTGGACATAGTTCAGGTGACAATGCTCATGATGAAAGTTGTTTTTAACGTCACCCCAATTGAGATAAGCGGATATTTATTCTGTATAGGCCATGGATATGATAATTATCATGGTATGTCATTATTTTCTTATATTCATTTACTATTATTTTGATTGATTTTATATGTGTGCATGTGTATCCCGTGAGACCATGTTTGATGCGTGATCACCTATGTGTGAGTGAATAACCCATAAGACCCTTTTTTGAGTATGATCATATGTGTGTGTGTAAGGATACAAATACTCATCATTTTCATTTTATGGCGCCAATATGTGTTATGAATGTAATGTGTGATGTATGAACATTGGAGGATTTACATCTGAAAGAAAATCACAAGTAGACTAATTTGACTTAGATATCTATTAGATGGGGAGAGTTTTGACAAAATACATTAAAAATAGTGGATTGAGACATGGATGGGGTATGAAACCCTTGATACTTGACCCAATTAAATGTGTCAAGACCTAATGACCATATATCCCATTCGAGGTGGTGTAATAGTAGGATTACCTTTTGGAAATAACATGAGAGATATGAGGATATATGACCTTGTAGCATAATCCAATATTTATTTACCTTATGGTTTTCATAGATATAGATGATGAAATTATAGTTTAAATCAGTATATGAATTTTATTTATCAATGTTTCTGACATAGAGTTGATGTAGGTACGACTGGGAGTTTATGGTGGCTTCGTTAATGTATAGATTCTTGGTAGAAGGTTATATATTTTATAATTAAAATTTATTTATTAACATCGCATAAAATCCTATGAACATTCAAGAATGTTAAGGATACAATAGTGTTGTACTTATAGGTTTATATTCACACAATGAATAAACAACTCAACAGAAATATAGACATCATGACTAGTGATATTCTTAGCTCAATTAGGTTAAATACTCTAAGGGGGTGGGGGACGAATCAGGGTATTCCAGACTAAAATCATGACCCATAAAATATCATTTCAATGTAAAAAAACATTATCATCTCTCTTCACCTTTGAGATGTTTGAACAGAATTGAAATCATTCACAAGACACATTCACTTTACATGGTTCACCTTCACTAGGCTACATCGAGAGAGCATAAAATGATGATGTTCCGATGAACCAAATACACTAAGAAACCATTCCAAGTTACATGGTTTGGGATAGATCAATTCAATGCCTAGGCTCACTAAATTTACAAGGTTCAGTGTCATCTCTCTGCTTTCCCAAGTGTCACTCCCTATATATATCTCTGGATCACTGCTGGTGAAAAAGATCACTGTCATTCTCTTCCTTTTCTCACTACCCAGGATGGTACTCACCACTATTTATAAAAATTTAGGTCACTTAGTTTTCATGAATTCACATGTCTCCAGTTGTATATAGATTCTCTATTGAATTATATTTCCCCCAAAAGATGAAATACCATTTTCTATGAATTGTTAGTTTGTAGAAATTACTTTTGTGAATTAATTTATTGAATTTGAAAAAATAATTCAATCATATGATAAATGTTATTATTACTCTAATAACTACTATGTACCACGTGGTGTGAGTGATCAATGGGACCCCTCTTATTCTTTAGACTTCCTATTCTTCATGGATGGCCTCTTCATTCACGGACCCTTTATCTTCCACAGACTTCACCTTCTTTGTAGTTGGTCTCTTCTTCCACGGGCCGCCTCTTCTTCCACTGACCTTTTTTCTCAACAAGTTGTGAAGCCCTGAAAAAAACCCTTTTTGTGAAATTTTCCCATGTACTAATTAACCTTGTGTAGAATCCACCCCAACTAACTCTTCTCTTCATTGAATTTCCTCCACACAAACTCTTTTTTTCACAAAATTCTTCCTTGTGAACTCCTTCAGACATAAAAAAATTCATCCTGGAGGGATGATATTTATTAATGAAATTCACTCTTTACTAAATGATATTATTAGAGGAATTTATATAGGGAAATATATCTGAAAATTCTCCAATCTGAATTACCCAAATCTTTGATGCATTATAACCTTCCCTCTAAACTGTTCTATATGGTCAACCTAGCACCAATATCTTTTTTGATGGCCATTGTATTCTATGAATGAAAACCATATGTGGTTGCAAAAATCACAACCCCCATTCCCAAAACAATGATCCTCCCATAATATTCATTCCTCTTGTGAACTATAAGGAAGGCTTGATGGATTTTTTCCTGAAAATCTCCCCCATTGGGTTTGTTGACAACTCTTCACATATTGATATACCGTTAAGGTTTCTTCAACATTCAATGAAAAATTTCTTCCAGAAATTTAGATAGTAATAAATGATATACTAAAAACATACTATAATCCCACTTGATCCATTCTAGTAGTGATAAAGGACATTATGACATAAGGTTCATCAATGAATCCTTTCATTCCTAAAACCACTCAACTGCTTTTATAATGAAGCTCATCTATAGTGATATGTAACCTTTTATCAATCACACTTAGCATATCTAGATTTAAATCTCCCCCTACATCACTTATATCCTTATCATCTTATCACATTTTCTTCGTTAATAAATTTTTTCCCCTTTTATATCCCACAATTTCTTCCCATTTTCATTGAAATCGATGGTCATTACTTTGATGTCTGCAAAAGGGTAAATTACATAGATCAAAACATTTATGAAAAAAAGCACCATACCCTGGGGAGTGGGGGACCCACATCCACACCTTTTTAAGTGTGTGGAGTCGACTAAACTCTTATATCTAGTCGATCCATTTCAAATGTTTCTTTGGGAAAGGCCTTTCTCATTATTTTTGCAACATGATGCTCTCTACGCACATACTCCAACATCACATTCCCTTAATCCACCATCTCCTTGATAAAATGATACTGGATTTCAAGGTTCTTTTTCCTTGATTTATGGACTGATTTTTTTCCATGATTTAAAGAACATGAATTAACACAACATATTCTGATCAAAGACTTCATATAAACTCCCATTTCATCAATCTATTGTTTTGTCCACAATATCTATATGAAATCTTGGGATACTGCAATATATTCTGCTTTTGTGGTGCTTAGTAAAATTCAATCTTGTTTCTTTATTTTTCAATAAATACAAAATCTACCAAGATAAAATACACTACATAATGTCTATTTTCTATAATATACTGAACCATCCCAATAGACATCTATATAGCCCAACAATTATTGCTAGGATTTTTCATTATACATCAAACAGAAATCCATTTTAAACTTGATATACCATAGTATTATTTTATAGAAATGTAGTGGGTTTCCATGGGATTTTTTTGATATATTTGTTTTTGTAATTTGGAAAAAACAATATCATGAATTTTCATTATTTAGTGGAGCATTATACTTGTCTTTTGTGACATTAACTACAATGAATTCATCATCTCATCATAGTTTCATCGATGTATCTACCATAGTATACATATCTTTGTAATAATCCATTCAAAGTCATCTAAAACCTTCTTGGAATGTATATGGTGAGGAAAAAATGTTCCACTCTTTCCGTGTGTCACCTATAACCTAAGGAAAAACATTAGTTCACCAATGATTGACACTTCAAATTCATTTTTCTTAAATTCATAGAATATAGTGCACTATGCTTTATATGATCCAATAAATATTATACCATAAACATATACCATCACCATCATTCTTTGATTATTATCATTGTTGACATACATATTGTAATCAACTCTATCACACCAAAAACTGAGCTTCTTCAAAAACAGATTTAGCCTTGAATACAACTCTCGTGGTGCTTTATTCAAACCATAAAAATATTTATTTAGATAAAAAACTATGTTCTCATATTCATCAATGTAACACCCCATGATTTCATAGTAGGTTAGTTCTTCAAAGTTATTCAATAACTTACACTACACGCAACATCGAGTTCAAGCGCACCACGACTTACCAAACTAGCCATTCAAAAGAGGTTATAAATAGTATTAACATAATTTTGAACATTATATAACCCTTAAAATTTTATAATTCATATTATGAGTTTCTTAGACCTAATGTAAGGAAAAATAAATTTTTTTAGATAAAAGAAGTATTTTTCAAAAAATGAATTTTTACCGCCTTTTAATGGAGAACCCTTTTAAAAAAATTATTTGAAACTTTTATATATTAAATTTGAAAAAATAATATTCTTCTTTGGGATCAGTACATAATAATTTATTTTCAATAAATATTTGGTTTTTTTATGATAACTTTCATATTTGGGTGAATAGTGAAAAATAATATATTTTCACTGAAAAAAACATTTTCAATCAAAATAATTTATAGTGTTCAACTATAAATATGAATGGTTTGGATGTATAATTAGATTATATTTTAACAATTTAATCCAATGTTGGTCATTGGAAGTAATTTCACTTTGAAATTGGACATAAACAAATGTCAATCATTTGGTAGTTATTATTTCATAAAAATACGATTTTTTTTGTTTTGACAAGAGGAATTATTTTTAAAATAATAAATACAAATTATATGTTGTGAATTTGGTAAAATAGACTTCATTTTTTAATCCAGAATAACAAAATTAGCTTAGGGTGAATTTTTCGTATCTTTTTGTAAACTTTTAAATTTTGATGAATAGTGAAAAACACTATGTTTTAGTTTAAAACTGAATTTTTATTTAAATAATTATTTATTCTATTTAAATTTATTTTAGGTCAAAATATATACATAATACATATATAAGTTCAATGTAATTCATTGGATTCATTTTGTAATAATATTAGATATATAATATTTTATTTAACTTTTCACCATCTTTTACCCACCTCCTAATATAATTTTTAAATTCACATAAAACATAATTTTACAGCTTCTGTGAGTAAAATTTCAAAAATCTGAGAGACACGGTTAATATAAAGGAATAAAATGTGTTTCAATAAGATAAAAATAATTTTTGATGAATAGTAACTTTTTACTTTTATTTACCACAGTTAAAAGTAAATAGGGTAATTAAGGGTACAAATTATATTAATATTACCCTAACACATATCCTAATTCTATTGGCTAAGTATAATTCGACCAAAAACAAACTTAGGAATAAAATATTACCCTTTTTGGTTCACTTGGATTAGATTAGGACATTTATTATAATTTAATTCGAAGAAGAGTTAAAAGAGTTATAATCAAAGTTTAATAATTAAAACATTTTTAATATAGGGTTAAACATAATATAAATTCGACTATAAATATTCATTAGAGGAATAAAAATATTTCCTACATAATAGAATTTTATTTATATTTTTTAGAGTTTAAATAATTTAATTTATTAATGAGAGAATGATGATACAGTAATTACCAAATTAATGAAATATTAAAAACAATTGATATTATAAATATCCAAATAAATGTAAATTGAGAAATTTTATGAATTCCACTATTTTTCTAGGTTAATATGACATATTATGATTGGTTAGATGAATTTAATTCTATGTAATAATGTTTTTATAAATTTAGCAAAAACAATATACCAAATAGTGTCAAAATTGACATAAAAGAGTGTTTAAATCAAATATTATATTATTAATTTATTTTCTACTTCTAAAAATATAAGGTTCGGTCAAAGGACTTATATAATGATATTTATATCATTAATAAACCACTTTTGGTTCTCTTGGAAGTGTATAGTATGTTTATTAACCATATAATATAAAAATACATAGAGAAATGGTAAATGTCAAACTATTTTACTAAGAGTTAAATATAAATGTTAAGGTTAATATTGTGACCCAAACCTATATAAAACCTATTGGTTGTGTATTTTTCGACCCATACACACCTTATCCTTTAAATAATCTACTTTGGAGCCATTAGTATCCAAAAATGATTTTATTATAAAATAATATTTTATGTTTTTTCTAAGGTGACACTCACCCCATTTATAAAAGGGCACCTACCCTTCTCTCAAATTCACACCTTCCAAGATTTTTTGCTCCACAAAACCTTGGAAAAATATCCTCTCAACATCCCTAGATTCATCCTAGAGTCCCTACTTTGGTCAGAAAGCCAACATAAGGAGCCTTTTTGATCAAATCAAAAGGAAGAACCCGAAGAAGAGGTAATAATTTCACCAATATCTTTCAAGTTCTTTTCTTTTTACACTTCTTCTTTCTTTGTTATTTCATTTCTAAAATACTAACTCCAGTATCTTCTATATACTATGATGTTATTATAAATATGGTACAAACATATTCATTATTATATCCATTCTTTTGAATGACATGTCACCATACGTTTGTACGTACGGATTACCGTCTCCACATCGTGGTGTAATTATGACTCAATACATTATTATTTGGATGGGTATAATAATTATGCGTAATTAATTTAAATAATAAAATATAACATGATAATGATTCTGTATATATGATATACCATCCAATTATATATTATTTTAATATCAAAATAATGACATTTTCACTCGTGCGTACGTTCGGATTACCATCTCCACGAATGCGGTGAGATTCATTCCCCATCGTATCAATTCCAGAATAAATGTCATTTTATGATTTAAAATAATGTTTAGAGTCATGATATTATTCTGGATATAAATAAGATACATCCCATCCATAACTAATATGGATCACATAACAAATAATATAAAGGAGAATGAATCTGTTAACACCCGAAATGACGATAATACTAAGATATTATTATCAAATCAATGTTAAAAGATCATATATGAAATAATATTAATGTATATGATTCTTCTATAATACAATAACAATTATTTCACCATTACATAGGTGTTTAACCTACCCTCAACCAAGGAAAAAGTACAAATTAAGGGGTTTTTTATCTCACTTTTAATTCCGGGATATTTTCATTATTCACCACTTATTTATTGCATGTGGTATGTGCACTGCCCATGATTGTATTCATTGTGTAATATAATTTAATTTATGGATATTTTCATCATCATTGTATGATCCTTATTTCATGGGTGTATGTTTCGTAAGTTACCATATCGATAAGGAAATTTTAAATTTCAATTTCCACTCATTCAGCTTTACGCATACTTCATTGATTATTTTACTCCAAGATTATGTGTGGAATAACTATTCATTTTATTTTTTCATAATTTTTACTCCCCTTTCTATGGATATAATTTTGATACACATAATCACTCCATTGAAAAATTCTCAAGTCATCGATATGAACTTGATAAGAATAATTTTTACTCAATCTCCATTTGTTAAGTTAAATATCCAATTCATTGGTGTTTTTTTACAAAAATATGTGTGAATGTCCTATGATTTATTTACAATGAATATTCAATAATATTGAGTGTATTTATATTTTTCACCCATAATTATGTCATTGATTTATCCTTAACTTAAGGATACGGTCTTTATAAGAGATTTTATCTCAATTTACATTCCATTCTGACTTCTTTGTTGTTATGCACCAAATCACTTTTATATGGTGTATATAATGTACTTTGACATAGTATATCATGAATCACTTTATTCTAATGATATTATAATGTTTTGATTAAATCAATTATTTGTATTCAAGTGTCTATATTTTGGTTAGTAAGTCTAACTAAAATATCATTTTAAATGTTTTAAAGATTTATTATTCTAATTCTTTCTCATTAATGTCCATGTTTTAAAAATGGTTGTAAGGATTTATTTTTATGGGAATTAAAGTTTTAAAATTAAAATTCTTTTTAAAAATTTCAAAGTGGTATGGGACACTTTGATTCAGAAATCTATTTTAAACGACTTCTTGACTAATAGTGTGACTTTTAATTGTTTTCAAGAAAAAGGGGGATGTTTCTCTCAAATAGTTTTGATGATTGTTTTCATCTTTGTCAATATACTTCATTATTCTATATTGAGGATAATCTGTTACAATTCAATCTTCCATATTGTATTGAATGAGTTATTTTTGACTGTGGATGGGCTATTTTTAAACCATTCATGGTTTGTGGATAAATTATTGACATTTCATATGCTAGTTTTAATACAAATTCTTATGATTCAAATTTTTCATATGATGAATACATTGGACTTATTAAGTGACGGGTGGAGCCCTCTATAGCTCCTCGATGCATCGGTAGGTCTCATGAGACAAACAAGTGTCTTGGCACAAAGCCATGCAAAATCATATTTGTAATCTTGGCACAAGGCCTTCACTATGTGGTTATGATAGTCTGGAATTATGCATTCTATCATTATGAAAGTGGTTATTGATATTGCATGTGATTATTTTACTAGTATAATATCCATGTGAATAATTAAATGACATTATTTCATTTTATTTTTACCGTGTTCTGCTGAACTTCAAGTTTAAAAGGCTTTTGTTTTAGTTATAGATTGCCTTAAATGTTTATTCTTATTTGTGAAAGATTCCGCTATATTGTTATCCTTACTGAGCATCTGAGCTCACCCCTTTCTGTGTTTTATTTTTTTCCCAGGATGTGAAGAAGTTAGTTATTAGTGAATTTCAGGAATAATCTAGGAATATTGAATGTTTCTAATGGAATAATTTAGTGTTTTTTTTCTTTTCATGTTGTAATGTTGACCTTATAAATGTATCAAGTATTTCCAAGGATACTAAAATGATTGGTCTTTCGGGACATGATTTCCTTATATCATACCATTGTTTCATAATAATGCACCGACTCTGGGCTTCTGGGGTCGGGGCATTACAATTGGTATCATAGGAAGTTTAGTAAAAACCATGGAAGCCATATAGATAATCTCTGATTAGAGCACATAGCCCTAACATAGACTTAGAGATTAGTATATAAGAACTTCCCAGACTTTTGTTATTGTATAGATTTTGTGACTTTTCTAAGAAATACATCCCTTTCTGGATACGAACAAGTTGAGGCGGCTCTAGCACAGATGTACCTAGGGGTAAAACCCAAAAACACTGCTTTGAGCTAGACTCAAATGGGAACTGGTGCATGACAATGGAATTTGCTACACTATTGGTTACGACACTCCTGGGGGATATTTTTAGGATAATTTACATTTTCTTTATAAAAAAATTTGAATTATTTTAATATAATATGAGAATAAATGACCTTGGTAGATCCTAAGGTGTTTCAAATTGAAAATTTCATGTCATGATATTCTCTAAATGATTTAATGAAATACTATTACTCACACAATGCTTTCAGATTTTAAGTCAATGGTTGGATTATGAGGAAGTCATACTAACTTTGAGAATGATGTAATAGGTGGTAACGGTGGAGGAAATGAGGAAAAAAAATGTAATGTTGATAGGCATAAAAGATATTGTGTTAATTCCAAATCAGTTTTCAAAAAAAATGATCAACAACATATATATTAACCAACTAACGAAATCAACAACGAAGATAAAGGTGATGAATGATAAGAGCTCCAACAGTGGAGACCATGGAGAAAAGAATCCTCAATTTCCATATTGCATGAAATGTGGAAGGAGACACCAAGGAAAGTGTCTCAATGGAATAAAGAGATTTTTTACGTGTGGGAAAGAAAGACATAAAGTGAAGAATTTTTGAGGAAAAATTAAGAGTACGATGGAAGAGAATAAAAATGGTCCCAAGAACCCATTTATAGTCACTTTCCGTAAATGTAGGGGACCTGTCCATTAACCAAGTCAATACCCTATTCTTATAGGATATTTTCGTGGTCAACGAAGAAGCTACGTGGAAATAAATGGTTGGAGAAATTTTTAAATGTACTAGTGATCCATGTTTATGGGATTACATTAGAATAATTTTCTCTTGTATTTTTAACCCTACAGTTTTTCATATAAAAATGATATTTGAGAAACACTTATCTTTTCTCTTGTGGATATAGTTATAAATAACCATTTGGTTTTATATGATCATTGGGTTTGAGGCAATTACAAGTTATTATATTTTGGGATGAAAATGCAAGGTATGAGATAACATTTGTGGTTAAATTATGTTATTGTTATTTTGAGTAATTTATCTCATTTTTGTAATGTTATAAAATATAGTTTTTGAAAAAGTACAACACATAGACAGTGTGACAACCCTTTGCGTCGGACAAAGCTGTGGGAATCGAACCCACAACCAGAGTGCGATTGGGATTTATCGCCTACCACTAGACTACGTGAAGTCCCTAGTAAGTGTGACTAATTATTCTTAGTTAAATGATTTTGTTGATCAATAATAAGTTGATTTGGGATCTTATGAATTATCAAATGAATACCCATATTATAGGAAAATGATTTGGTGATTATGTGATAAATGTTATTTTGGAAGATGTTCGCTTCGTTGGGAACACTATATGCCCATAGAGAATAGAATACTATGGGATTTTATTTGAGGAGTAATGGTGGATTTTTATCTATGATTTTATTGTCGAATTATATAGATTTGGGTTATTTATGGAAATGATTAACCTATAATAGAGAATATGTGATTAGGTCAATTACTTTTAAGTATGTGACTTTAAGAGTAGTTGATGTCATTTGGAGATACATTTTAACGTGGAAGACTACATAACCAAATTCTTCTATGTTTTGGGTTTCAATATTCGTTTGGATTATATTGAAGGATTTTAAGGACAATTGTTTATTGATTGGTATTTTTTTAACTTTTGGGTATTGTTGGTTTAATTATAGAAATTAATATTTGTGTTTCTTTATCTAAAGGAATATCATTTTAGGGGTTCATTAGATCTGGTACAAGCCATTTTGGTTTTGATTAATCTCTAAAGACAAGTTAAATATATAGTTTATCCTTTTTGGATCATGTGATTCTATATATGTTTATTCTAGCTCTTCCTGTCTGACCAAGTCTTCTTGAATACTCATCATTTAAAAAAATTACTGAGTGGTAGAAATTTGTTAAAGAATGAAACTCTCCTTAAAAAGTATGTATCTCTCTTTATGTTCTTAGTCAATCTCATATATAAATTTTCATCTTTATGAAATGTAACTTAAAAAAATGTAATCTGTTAACTTTTCATAGTGGTAAACTAATGACCCTCTGTCCCATCACAAGTTTGTGGTTTTCTTTTTTTTAACTTTCTCCTGATCATGTTTTCTATCCCTATCCATCAAAACATGACACTCAATTAATCTTCAATATCCATGTTTTCTTACATGGAATCCTAGTATGGGTTATCTTTGGTGACCTTTGTACTTCTCTTTCTTTCTTTTAAAGTGATAGTTTTATTGACCCTTTTTCCTATGCGGGACTTTTGATTTTATTCCCAAGCTCAATTTTAAAAATTGCGAGGATGCAGTTTATTGAAGGAGGGAAGAATGTAACACCCCAAGATTTCATAGTCCATTAGTTTTTCAAAGTAATTCAATAACATACACTACACGCAACATCGAGTTCAAGCACACCACGACTTACCAAAATAGCCGTTCAAAAGCGGTTATAAATAGTATTAATTGAATTTGGTTAATTATTTAACCCCTATAATTTTAGAATCCATATTATGAGATTCTTAGAAATAATATGACGACAAATTAATTTTTTTCAGATAAAATAAGTATTTTTTAGAAAATGCAATTTTACCACCTTTTAATGGAGAACCCTTTATACATCCAATATTTGAAACTTTTATATATTCAATTTGACAAAATAAACTACTTCTTTGGGATCGGGATATAATAATTTAGTTTCAATAAATTTTTGGTGTTTTTCTGATAACTTTCATATTTGGGTGAATAGTGAAAAATAATATATTTTAACTGAAAACAACATTTTTAATCAAAAATATTTTATATTGTTCAACTATACATATGAATGGTTTAGATGTATAATTAGATTATATTTTGACCATTTAATCTAATGTTGGTCATTGGAAGTAATTTCACTCTGAAATTGGACATTAACAAATGTCAATCTTTTGGAAGTTATTATTTCAAAAAAATAATCTTTTTTTTGGTTTTGACAACAGGAATTAATTTTAAAATAATAAATGAAATTTATATGTTTTGAATTTGGTAAAATATACTTCAAATTTTAATTCAGAATATCAAAATTCTCTTAGGGTGATTTTTTGGTATGTTTTTGAAAACTTTTATTTTTTGATGAATAGTGATATACAATGAGTTATAGTTTAAAAATGAATTTTTATTTAAATAATTAATCACTACTACAAATCTAACCTATACCCACCGACCTATAGCCACGGTTCTGTAGGTCCGTGGCTATATCTTATATACTGCCATGTTAAAATCTTCATCCGTGGCTATATGCAGCAGCCCCGTTTTTTCCCAAACCTATCGGGCTACTTCCCCCCCCTCGTGATTCCTCCTCCTCGCCGCGCCCTCCTCCTCCCCGAAGCCTCCTCGCCGACGCCTCCTCCGCACCGCTCCCTCCTCGCCGCGCCCTCCTCGCCGCGCCCTCCTCCTCGTTGCACCCTCCTCGCCGACGCCTCCTCGCCACGCCCTCCTCCCCGACGCCTCCTCGCCGATGCCTCCTCCGCGCCGCTCCCTCCTCGCCACGCCCTCCTCGCCGCACCCTCCTCCTTGTCGCGCCCTCCTCGCCGCGCCCTCCTTGCCGACGCCTCCTCGCCATGCCCTCCTCCAGAGACGTGGGTCACTGGGGTGGATTGGATTCCGTGGCCGACTCTTCTGGAAACAGTTCCATGTTCTTGGACGATCCTCCATGGCTTTCGACCCATGATGGAATGGATTAGAAGATTTTAGGCAATCGAGTTTGTGGGTCGCTTGGAAACCCGCTCAAGATGATCGATTCAAAGAACAGGTACTTTGGGTTCCCAGAAATTTACAGAACGAAGTAGCCTGAATGCAAATATGAGGTTTCGGAAGGTGCGAGGAGGAAGAACATGGCGTGGGAGACGGAACTGGACCAGACTGGATTAGTCCATAGGAAAAGGAAGCTTCAGCAGCACGATTACTCCACAGAAATGGGGGCAGCCTCCCGGTCTGACGATTTCTTCAAAACCAGTGAAAGGGAGAGAAAATACCAGTGCGCCACCTGCAGCAGGATCTTCAATTCTTACCAAGCTCTCGGGGGGGCATAGGGCCAGTCACAAGAAGATCGGGGGGTGCTTCACTTCCAAAACCGAAAGCAGTAGAAACACCATTGACATTGGTCAAATCTTCAACACTGCCCCCAAGAATGAAAGCTCCATTGATGGGAGCGGCCCTCTGTCAAGAAAGAGTCGGGGCCATGAGTGCCTGATCTGTTTCAGGGTTTTCTTGTCTGGACAAGCCCTGGGTCGGCACAAAATATCGCATTTCATTGGGGGCAGTGAGCAGAAAGATGACAGTCGAAGTCGATCCACTGTAAACCACAGACCGGTGCAGGAAGCGAGCGATCTTCTTGATCATAATCTTCCAGCTCCTGTTGAAGACAAAAGCAATGGAAACGATGATACAGAGTACGAATGGCGGTGGATTGGGGGCAGCCGCAAGCGTGAATCACTTGTCATCCTACTCTCTGACTGAGAGATTTGAGAGTGTACAGACTTGCTCCCCCCAGGATGGTATGAATTCATTGATTCTTTTCAAATTCAAGCATTTTCAATATCATTTTGTAAGGATTTTGGTTTCATTTTTCATTACATTGTTTCCTGCACAATAATAGTATCCATGGCTGCAGATTCATCCTCATCCATCGGCTTTGTGGTTTTAAATACATCATGTTTGTCTTACTGAATTTCAACTTCATGGGAAAGAGTTTGCTTCCCAGTCCATGTGTCGTGTAGCTTGAGGGTCTGGCCAACTAGGGTTTCTTCCCATGAAAGCAAAAATGAGTGAGGGGTTGAAAAAAATGGCATGTGAAGTCACTGAGAAGGGAAAAAAAGGAAAGTCATTTTAGTGATGGGGGTGGTTGTGTAGTCACCCACCATAAAAACATGACAACCCATCTTGAGGAAAATGTTGGCTTAAGGAGTATGTCAACTCCTTTCACCACGAAATGAAATATAAAACCCTCTCATTATCCTACCATTTGTAGTTTGAGAGGTTTAGTATGGTTTTCTTCTATATAATCAAGCTGAATTGGAACAAAAACATCCAATAGAGATCTTCCCACCCTGTAATTGATTGAGTCGATGAACTGGTGTACCCTACAAATGTTGGTCCCTATAATTTCTGTATAAAGATCTTGGGTTTCACTACTAATTTTTTAGGGGTCCCCATCATGGAATCACAAAGGGACAAAAAATGGGTCAAATTCTTCTTTGGGTCCCCTAAACCATTGAAAATTGGAAATATACTGTTTCCCAAAATTAGTGGGGAAAATTCAGATCACCCCCTTTAGGGTAAGGCTTGTTTTATAGTTTTACCAATTCCCACTATACGTCTATGGATTCTAATCAATCCATTAGACAATCAATAGTTTTTATGAGCCCTTGAGGAATGTCTAGCTGAGAAGGATCATGAATAGGTGCAACAGCAGGTAGAGTAAAATGTGGCAGCCCTATTAGTATATGTCATGTGTAACCTATAGGGTGAGGTCTGTAATGATGCTCCTAGACATGTTTTGGTTGTGTAAAAAATGTTGGGAACTCTCTATTTTCTATTTCTTGATTCATGTATGTTGGTTGTTGGTACCCCATGTTGATAGGATGTTTCATCTTAATTTTAGTTGCGGTAGAGAACCCTCTTTGATAAGGTGCTCAAGTTGGGAGTACGAGTTGAGGATATGCTTATAAAATATATCCAGCAGGAACGCTACCTTAGAGAAGTTATTCATTGATTCTTCTCAATTATTTCGAATCTTCTACCTATTGAGAAAATCCTTCCTCAGGTGTAAGGGGTTCAACCACTTCAGTATGTGGTTGCATTGTATCCTTAATTTTACTCTTTTCTTGGTGGATAATATCTAAGGAGGTAATCATGGAGTGGTTGAGTGAATTCCAAATTTCAGGGAGAGCATCTGAAGGTTGTAAGAATTGGATGGTCCAAGAATTATTAAACATATAGGGAATTGTTAGCTTGTCCCCCTTAGCAATGAAGGTTTTAATAATTGGATGGTGATAAGAATTGTGCTTTACTAGAGTGACACAAGAGATGGTTTTCCAACTTCCATGAAGAGAGTGATTACCAAAGGCACGGTCAACCCTACATGCCCTACTTCTATTTAGATTCCTCCTATACCAAGTGTATTTGGCACTAATCAGATTGGTTTCAATAAGTTTTAGTTCCTCAATACAAGCTTTGAAATATCTCATTGTGGTAGCATTGGAAACATGTCCAATATTGTCATCTGCATGTAAAATAGCATTGGAATCTCCCATTATAACCTAGGGATCTAATATAACTCTTGAAATCTCATTAATGTGTTTCCAATGAGTTCTTCGACTAATGTAACAGTAGAAAGCATAAACCATTTAACAAAAAGAGATCTGACCCTCGTTAAGGAAGGTGCAAGTGATAATTTGGTTGTCCACTCAAAAAAGGGATGGATTAGTATCATTATGATGGAAAACCAAGAAAATTATTTCAATACTAGTGATATCATTCACAGAACATAGAAAAGAATTACCATTTTGGGAAAAAAAGAACCAGAAGTGATGTTATTAGATTTTTTCTCAGAGATTCCAATGAAATCAGGTTTCTGTTTACTCACAAGAAGCCTAAGGCAACATAATGTTCTAGGGTTGGCTAGCCCCTGGAAATTCTAGAAGAGGATACACATCATTGTTTCTGAATGGGGAAAGTACCCCTTTCTGTTATTTCTCAGTTTCACTTTTTTTAATTGGAGCTTCTCAACTCTCTCTTGTTGGAATGGTTGGTAGAATAAACTTGCTTTATAGTGAGCTGGATCCCCAACCTAAAATAATCTTCCCTGGTTTGTAATCCTTTCATTATAGGGTATGAATCTTTTATACTGATGTTTATATGTTGAGAAGGTGTGTGCTCTGACAATTGCATAGAGAGAGCAGCCTGAGAAAATCCAGCAGCAAGTCTATCATCCATATCAACTTTTTTTAATAATTCTGAGGCAATGAACTCCAAAAGAGGGATTCAGACTACAGATTTAATGAAAAAGAGAGAATATAATCCGATACCAGTTTCATCATGAACACATCCTTGGGATTCTTATTCCTCTACTAAGTCTTCCTAGGATTTACTAGTAGCATAATTGTTATCCCAAGTGACCTCTTTTTAACCTTCTTTGTATTTTTTTATAACATAGTGTTTGATATTAATATTTTTCCCTTTTAGAGCATCTTTCAACGAAGTATTAATAGAGGATGGCTTGCAGAATTTTTGTACAATTCTGCACTTATCAAGGGCTCTATGGGGGGAGGGAGGGGTGTCTGGGGGGGGGGGTCGATGGGGGGTGTCTAGGGGGGAGGGAGGGGTGTCCAGGGGGTTTTCTAGGGTAGAGGGAGGAGTGTCTAGGGGTGTTGTCTAGGGGGGAGGGGGGATGTGCAGGGGGTGCAAGGGGGGATGTGCAGGGGGTGCAAGGGGGGATGTGTAGGGGGTGCAAGGGGGGATGTGCAGGGGGTGGCAGGGGGGCAGGGGGTGACAGGGGGTAGGGGGTGATCCTTGCATTTTGTAAATAAAGAGTCTTTAAACTCTTTTATTTTCTTAATATTCACTTCCAACTGAGCATCACTGACATTCATGGATACTTTATGCAATTTCTCCAAAGCATGGACCACTTTTTTAACAACATTTTCAAACACTTTTCACATAAACTCTTTTCAATTCTTCATCATCTTGAAAAAATCTTTCATTGCAGGGGTGGGGGGTGTCCAAATATGCATTCTGTTTTCATTATTTTGTTTGTTCTATTGCATTATGTTTTTGCATTCTGTTTTTGATTAGTTATTATTTTTGTTTGTTCTACTGCATTCTGTTTTTGTTATTTTGTTGTTTTTAAATATTTGTTGTTCTGGAAACATGAATTCTATTTTTTTCCATGTGCATCAATAATCCCCATGACGAGATGTCAACACAATTCATCTTGTTGATGTATACAGGTGGGGAACGATATTTCTCTACCATTTCCCAACGAATAGAGGATTCCTTGAAAAGTACTAATATCAAGTCCAGGGAAACTCCATCATCCCCAAGAAAAAATAGTGGGGGGCAGGTGTGATTGCATTTCTGATAAAAAGTTCTGGAATTTGAAACCGCTGAATTATTCACGTGTAAAAGCTTTTTGAGTTTTCAATGGAAATATCTACTTTAGCTACTGGTAATTTTTGTGTTTTCCTACAGGGTCTCAAGTAGGAAGTTATTGTTGATTTAGTGGAACAGTGTCATGCATACAAGTGAAGAGTGGTATAATTTGTTCATTTGATATATAAAATTTGGTTTTCCTACACTTAGAATGTTATGTGTTATCTTGTGCTATTTTTAATCATGGTTGCTACTAGAATCTATTCAGACTTACTAGTTTGGTTGTTTATACAGGAATCCATATCCCCTGGGAATGTATATCTTGAATATGGTATTTTATTCTCATGATTTTATTCTATGTAATTGAATCGTTTCTATACAGAATTTCATTTTTGTTGCTATGAGATTGTGGTAGGGTCCCTCTCCTAGCCCATTTAATTTGAGAATGTTTTAAATTGCATTTAGTTGCCTTCTTAATTTTTCATGTTTATATTAAATTGCAATTATTTAATAAGTGTTAGTTCAGATAATTGTTTCGTTTGATAAATAAGTCCTGGTTTTGTAATAAAACCCCTCCAACGGAGGTGCGCTGTCTGCGAAAACTCACAGTGGTATACCTTGCATAACATTATTTCATTGATGTTTTCCTTATACTTGATGTCATTGTTAGTCATAAAACACACATCGTACTTGACCCCTTTTATATACCAGTAGGGGGTTTCCCTCTTTTTATTAAAACAGTTGTTTGAACCAAGACAATCTTTATGTGCCGTTAGACTTTTAAGATGGGTCCCATGTTGTGTGACCATGTCACATGGCATGTGATATTTAAATCCAACCAAAAGCCCAGTTCCATAGCCCAGGGGTCCCACAGTACCAGTAATTTCAGATTACATGTTATGTAACCTGTAATTTTCCTGATCCCATGGGGTATTCCTCTAGGTATTCCTACACATTTCTAGATCTCCAAACCTCACCAAATTTGGTATATCATGGGTCATCCAATCCTCTAGTCATCACATATTAGCATTCATTTCTTTAAATCTTCTGAGAAAACATCCTCTCATGCCATCCATATCATCCGATTTGAAACTAAGTGGAAGATATTGCCCCACGGATATCGCTAGACCGGGCCAACACGTTGTGGTCACGCCGCGGTCACGCCGCGGTCACGCCGTGGTCACGCTGCGGTCACACCGTGGTCACGCTGTGGTCACGCCGTGGTCATGCCGCGGTGACGCCGCGGTCACACCGTGATTTGGCCCTGCTCCAGGACGACACCCTGTGGCGGTTACTCCTCTAGGACGACACCCTACGGCGGTCACGCCATGGTCACGCCGTGATTTGGCCATGCTCTAGGACGACACCCTGCGGTGGTTACTCCTCCAGGACGACACCCTGCGGCGGTCACGCCGCAGTCATGCCGTGGTCATGCCGCGGTCACGCCGTGATTTGGCCCTTCTCCAGGATGACACCCTGCGGCGGTTACTCCTCCAGGACGACACCCTACGGTGGTCACGCCGTGGTCACGCCGTGATTTGGCCCTGCTCCAGGATGACACCCTATGGCGGTTACACCACCATTGGTCGAAACACGTTTCCTGTTTATTGGAATGATGTTTTATTTTTTTCATCATTATCTGTTTTCAGTTATGGATTTTGTGAACCAAAATTTAACCAAAAAGGATCCTAGGTATTGAATGTAGACTACCTCCACAATACAACCCACAATATTAATGATTTATAAGCTTAAATTCAGTCCAAATTAAGATTTAATAACACATAAAAAGCACTAAAAACATATTATTTTTAATCCTGAGACATCAAACAGATTCATGAAATCTAGTTAATATCTTATTTTTATCTCCCTACAAAATCTGGGAGGATCCTTTAATCTTTAGTGACTCGAAGTCTTTCTCTGGTAATTATTTCTTCCTCCATGGTGTGATGTGAACATGGATAGAAACACTATAATTTTTCTATATCCTACTTCACAGCATGTTAGATAGACAACAACATGACCTATAATCCCTTTAATACCCATCACGGTGCATCACTAACTTCAGAGTGCAGGCACCTTCTAAATGATAGTACTACTAAATCTTTATCAACCTTGATTCATGGCATCACATGTGACTTCATAGTGTGGGTTCATGATCCCTCAAAATCATCATTCTTTATATCAAGTCTTCATGGTGTAACACCCTCATCTCATGATATTTCTTCCTGTGGTGAGTGACACTGAATTCTAGAAATAATCCCTTCATGACACGGTAATTATCCTCACAGCTTGATGCAATCCTTCAAAACATTCCATAGTGTATAAAATGATTAAAAAGTTTAGTATCCCTTAGGAAAATTCAGTTAACCTTACGAAGTAGGGAATTTTTCTTTTTTTGAATCATGTATTCCCAATTCATGGAATAACAGTCTACCTAGATAAAACTTGTGGTATCCTATTAAAAAAGTGGTTTCCCCTTGGACTTCCACTATAGATAGGCTCATGTACCTTGGTAAGGTTGTGGAGTGACCATTGTCATCACAATGAAACTTCTCTGTGGTATACAAAGTTGGGAAAACATTTCCAAAACCCATTCATTCCTTTCTAATGTCATTGTTTCTTCTTTTGAGACCTCTCTAACATACTATTCAAAAAACACAACCCGGAAATGGATAAAGGTGATCATTACTAAAAATATGCCTTTTTCTGGATTGTTCACAATCCATTACATCTCCACAAATAAAATCAATCACAACATTAGGGGAAAACTTCTAGACTGACTAGATCTAAACTTCTTACCTTTTAGAGTTTATTATTGATTCACTAATAACTAACTCTAAGATAACTTCATTAATGATCGGTGTGAGAATCAAGATGTAAGTGAAATTATTCTCATTAAAGTACGTTAATGTCCATGTTTTGGTGGGGGGAAGGACTGGCATTGGGGGAGAGGGAACTAGTAGGGGAGGGGGGGAACTAGCAGGGGGAGGGGACTGGTAGGGTGGGCTGGCAGGGGGGAGGGGACTGGAAGGGGGTCCTGGGGGGTGCAAGGGGTGGGGTGTCCAGGTCTTGGGGGGTCTGTCCAGGGGGTCTGGGGGGTCTATCCAGGGGTGTCCAGTAGGGGGGTGTCTTGATAGGGGGTGTCCAGTAGGGGGTGTCCAGATAGGGGGGTGTCCAGCAGGGGGAGGTGTGTCCAGCAGGGGGAGGGGTGTCCAGTAGGGGGGAGGGGTGTCCAGCAGGGGGCTGGGGTGTCCAGGCAGGGGAGGGGTGTCCAGGCAGGGGGGGGTGTCCAGGCAGGGGGGTGTCCAGGCATGGGGAAGGGGTGTCCAGCAGGGGGAGGGGGGTCCAGGCAGGGGGGTGTCCAGCAGGGGGAAGGGGTGTCCAACAGGGGGAGGGTGTCCAGTAGGGGGAGGGGTGTCCAGCAGGGGGCAGGGGTGTCCAGGCAAGGGGGTATCTAGCAGGGGGAGGGATGTCTAGGCAGGGAGGGTGTCCAGGCAGGGGGGAGAGTAGAAGTGGTGGGGGGGGGGGCTTGGAACTATGTTTTTTTTGAGAGAATGGTTTTGGAGAACTTTTCTCCAAATTTTCATGGTGCTTCTGATTCTTTTATTTTATATTTTAATGAACTCTATTAGAATTTTTAGTATGTTTATTATACTTTTAATCATGAGTAGATAAACCCCCCCTCCCCTTATGCTTGTGCTGGAAAAAATGTTGGTTCATTAGAACCCGTTTCTCTATTCCTGGGTTTGGTAATCTTCTCTCAACTAATTATCGCAATTACCATGTCTTATTTCATTGGAAAACCCATATCTGACCATGAATGGAGTTTCCATAGATCGTAGGGAGAATTACAACAAGGATATCCTTGAACATTGGATATACATGTCATTTCTAGAGGGAAATTCAAAAATTAATAGTTAGTAGAAGTCAATTTCCAGACCAAAGGATTAATTCCAGCCTCCTCCTGCTCCCTTTGCTCCTGGTCTGAAGATGTTGCCCCACAGATGTCGCTGGATCGGGCCAACACGCTACGGTCACGCTGCGGTCACGCCGGGGTCACTTCGCGTTCACGTCGCGGTCACGCCGTGGTCACGCCGCGGTCACGCCGCGGTCACGCCGTGGTCACGCCGCGGTCACGCCGCGGTCACACCGCAATCACGCCGTGATTTGGCCCTACTCCAGCCACATCTAGCCCACACCAGCCCCCTTCCACCCTCATTTCAGCCCGCTGCCACCGACATTCCCGCCCGCAACAGCCCCCCCTACCACCTTCGAATCAGCTCGCACCATCCCCCCAACACCTGCAACCATCCCCCTTCCACCCGCATTCCAGCCTCCTCCCGCTCCCTTCGCTCCGGACCGGAAGATGCTGCCCCGCGGATGTCGCTGGATCGGGCCAACACGCTGCGGTCACGCCGCGGTCACTCCGCGGTCACGTCGCGGTCACGCCGCGGTCACACCGCGGTCACGCCGCAGTCACGTCGCAGTCACGCCGTAGTCATGCCGTGATTTGGCCCTGCTCCAGCCACATCCAGCCCACACCAGCCCCCTTCTACCTTCATTTCAGCCCGCTGCCATCGGCATTCCAGCCCGCAACAGCGCCCCTTCCACCTTCGAATCAGCCCACACTATCCCCCCAATACCTGCAACCATCCCCCTTCCACCAGCAATTGAATCTCCCATTATAACCGAGGGATCTAATATAACTCTTGAAATCTCATTCATGTGTTTCCAATGAGTTCCTCAACTGATGTAACAGTAGAAAGCACAAACCATTTAACAAAAAGAGATATGAACCTCGTTAAGGAAGGTGCAAGTGATAAGCTTGCAAGTCGGGTTTCATGTCCTCAAACCACACAAAATTTAGAAATGTTCTTGAACCGTCCCTACTGTTTTGTTTACATCCACATTGCCCAAAAACTAATTCCCAGCTCACCATAAGCATGACAAGGATAAGCTTTATCTTTTATCCAGTTCCGATACCGCCATCACTAGCTGGTCCATTATGGACACTTAATGAGTAGGTTTTCACTGAAGGTAACCTTACACCCTATGCTAAAACTCTATTCTACTATGACAATAATGAGGAAATTTCATTTGGCCAACAGGGGTGGCTGTCCAGCAAGGGGGGGGGGGCTATCTAGCAGGGGGAGGGGGTCCAGGGGTGGTGTCCAGGGGGTGTCTTGGGGTTTAGGGGGTCCAGGTGGTGTCCAGGTGTGGTGTCTAAGGGTGTCCAGTGGGGGTCTAGGTGGTGGTGTCCAGGGGTGTCCAGTGGGTGGTGTCTAGTGGTGTCCAGTGGGGGGCAGGTGTGATTGCATTTCTGATAAAAAGTTCTGAAATTTGAAATCGATGAATTATTCACGTGTAAAAGCTTTTTGAGTTTTCAATGGAAATCTCTACCTTAGCTACTGGTAATGTTTGTGTTTTCATGTAGGGTCTCAAGTAGGAAGTTATTGTTGATTTAGTGGAACAGTGCCACACATACAAGCAAATAGTGGTACACTTTGTTCATTTGATATATCAAATTTGGTTTTCCTGCACTTAGAATGTTATGTGTTATCTTATGCTATTTTTAATCATGGTTGCTACTAGCATCTATTCAGACATACTAGTTTGGTTCTTTATATAGGAATCCATATCCCCTAGGAATGTATATCTTGAATATGGTATTTTATTCTCATGATTTTATTCTATGTAATTGAATCGTTTCTATACATAATTTCATTTTTGTTGCTATGAGAATATTGTAATCCTGAATTGATGTGTAATGACTTTGTTTAATTCTTGTTTCTATTTTTCATAGATCATGTGTGTCTAGGGGGGGAGGTGTCCGGGCAGGGGGGAGGTGTCCAGGCAGGGGGGAGGTGTCCAGGAGGGGGGGGGGGGGCTATCTAGGCAGGGGGTGCTGCGGGGCAGGGGGTGCAGGTGGGGAGGGTTGTCCGGGGGGGGGGGGGGTGCTGCGGGGCAGGGGGATGGTGCAGGTGCGGTGAAAGGGGGGGGTGTCCAGGTTGGGGGTGGGTGCGGGGGGGGGGGGGGTGTCCAGACAGGGAGGGTGTCCATACAGGGGGGGGTGTCCAGATAGGGAGGGGGGGTGTCCAGACAGGGAGGGTGTCTAGAAAGGGGGGAGGTGTGTCCAGATAGGGGGGGGGTGTCTAGACAGGGTGGTGTCCAGATAAGGGGGGGTGTCCAGACAGGGGGGAGGTGTGTCCAGACAGGGTGGGGAGTGTCCAGATAGGGGGGGGGGATGGTGTCCAGACATGGGGGGTGTCCAGACATGGGGGAGGGGACTGGTAGTCTACACATACCCATATCATCCTATTTGAAACTAAGTAGAAGATGTTGCCCCACGGATGTCACTGGATCGGGACAACACGTTGTGGTCACGCTGTGGTCACACCGCGGTCACGCCGCAGTCATGCCACGGTCACGCCGCGGTCACGCCGCGTACACGCCGCGGTCACGCCGCATACACGCCGCGGTCACGCCGCGATTTGGCCCTGCTCCAGGACAACACCCTGCTGCGGTTACTCCTCCTTAGAGAAACATTGAATGGTTAGCTCTATAATTTTTCATATTTCCTCATTCCTAAACTATATCTCCTCTCAGCGTTGCCTCTCATCCATCTTTCCACAAAACGTGCATAGCAGGTGGTACAAAGGCTCAATTAAACTGAAAACATTGGTTTGGAATTGTCTGGCATATTTTATTCCTCTAGTTATTCCTACACATTTCTAGATCTCCAAACCTCACCGAATTAGGTATATCAGGGGTCATTCAATCCTCTAGTCATCACATATTATCATTCATTTATTTAAATCTCCTGAGAAAACATCCACTCATGCCATCTATATCATCTTGAAACTAAGTTGAAGATGTTGCCCCGCGGATGTCGCTGGACCGGGCCAACACGTTGTGGTCACGCAGCGGTCACGCCGCGGTCACGCTGCGGTCACGGTGGTGTCTAGGGAGTAGGGGGACTAGTAGGGGACTGGCAGGGTGCAGGGGGGGACTGGTTGTCCAGCAGGGGGGGAGGGCTGTCCAGCCGGGGGGAGGGGTGTCCAGGCAGGGGGAGGGGATGTCCAGCAGAGGGGGAGGGGCTGTCCTTGAGGAATGTCTAGCTGAGAACGAGCATGAATTGGTGTAACAGCAGGTAGAGTAAAATGTGGCAGCCCTATTAGTATATTTCATGTGTAACATATAGGGTGAGGTATGTAATGATGCTCCTAGACATGTTCGGGTTGTGTAGAAAATGTTGGGAACTCTCTATTTTCTATTTCTTGATTCATGTATGTTGGTTGTTGGTAGCCCATGTTGATAGGATGTTTCATCTTAATTCTAGTTGTGGTAGAGAACCCTCTTTGATAAGGTGCTCAAGTTGGGAGTACGAGTTGACGATCTTCTTATAGAATATATCCAGCAGAATTGTGCTTTACCAGTTTCAGCATGAACACATCTTTGGGATTCTTATTCCTCTACTAAGTCTTCCTAGGATTTACTAGTAGCAGAATTGTTATACCAGGTGACCTCTTTTTAACCTTCTTTGTATTATTTTCTAACATAGTGTTTGGTATTAATATTTTTCCCTTTCATAGCATCTTTCAACGAAGTATTAATAGAGGATGGATTGCAGAATTTCTGTACCATTCTGCACTTATCAGTGGCATGGCCTATCATCCTGCAATGCTCATTGTACTTTGGTATGTTTTCTAATACAAAACATACCTCAATAAGATGATCATTTATATCAATAGAAACACATTCTAGGGGGTGTAGAAAGGGGAAGGGGGAGGGGTGTCCGTCAGGGGGGTGTCCAGTAGGGGGAGGGGTGTCCAGGGGGTGCAGGGGGTGTCCAGTGGGGCTGTCCAGTTGGGGCATGGGGGCTGTCCAGTGGGGTGCAGGGGGTAGGGGTAAGGGGGAAAGGGTGTCCAGTAGGGGGAGGGGTGTCCAGCAGGGGGAGGGGCTGTCCAAGAAGGGGGGAGGGGTGTCCGGAAGGGTGGGGAGGGATGTCCAGGGGGTGCAGGGGGTGTCCAGTGGGGCTATCCAGTGGGGCTGTCCAGTTGGGGCATGGGGCCTGTCTAGTGGGGTGCAGGGGGGCATGGGGGACTAAGGGGGGCATGGGGGGTGCAGGGGGGTGTTTTGTTTCATGTGGATTTGTGGCCTCACCAGATTGGTTGTTCCATTTTGAGGTACTATAGTGTAAGGGTAGTGATAACCCCTATGACCCAAGTATCTTCAAAATCTTGATCATTTGTATTTCTCATCCTCTAAGATATTTCTATAGGTTTCCTCTGGTGAAAACCTTGATCGCCATTGATAATTTGCTTCATCAAAGCTCTTTCCATACCTATCTCTCCTTGAACTCATATCATTTCTTGTTTTATTGTAGAGATGACGTCCTTCCTTCAAGGAAGAAGTGAAGACCCTTCTTGGTGATAGTTCCACAAGTGCAGAAATGAGAATATGAACTTTTGGATCCCGGTGCATCGTGCATCAAGCTTTCAGCATGAAGAGAATGGGAATGTTGGACTACTACCCACTCTAGTACTATGGTGTTCATTTTTGTTTCATTTATTTTGAAGCCTGTGAGTCTTGTATACTTATGTTATTATCCCTCATATTGTGATTCTTTCTAGTTTACAGTTGTAGGGTTTTTGTTTTCTTTGACCATAATAAAATGTGTGAGTTAGGTTTTGTTATTTTTATGCACGTAGGTCCCCATGGGACTAAATCATGTTAAATAATAGTGTATGTTATATTTCTTTTACTTTCTTGCATCTTGTTCTTATAGTTCTATAAAATTCAACTTCAAATTCAGGGGGCAGGGGGGCTGGCAGGGGGAGTAGCAGGGGGACTGGCAGGGGGTGGCAGGGGGGAGTGGTGGGGGGTAGGGGGGGATGGCTGGCAGGGGGGAAAGCAGGGGGTGGTAGGGGGGGAACTAGCAGGGGGCAGGGGGAAGGGGGGCTTGCATGGGGGTGGCAGGGGGGACTAGCATGGGGCAGGGGGGACAGGCAGGGGGACAAACATGGGGGTGGCAGGGGGCTGGCTGGCAGGGGGCAAGCAGGGGGTGGCAGGGGGGGAACTAGCAGGGGGCAGGGGGAGCTGGCAGGGGGGTGTCATGGGGGACTAGCATGGGGCAGGGGGGGAATGGCAGGGGGTAAGTAGGGGGTGGCAGGGGGGGCTGGATGGCAGGGGGCAAGCAGGGGGTGGCAGGGGGGAACTAGCAGGGGGCAGGGGGTGTCCAGTGGAAGGTGTCCAAGGGTTGGGGTGTCTAGTGGAAGGAGTCCAGGGGGGTCTAGTGGGTGTCCAGGGGGTCTAGGGGGTGTCCAGGGGGTCTAGTGGGGTCTAGTGGGTCTAGTGGGGGTCTAGTGGGGACAAAAATGTGAGATTTTTTACTTTTACATCACTTCACACCAAGATTTCACTTATTTTTAGTTTACTGTGGTAGTTCTGTTTTATCTTGTTTCATCCCCCTAATGTGTAACGTGAATACGTAGATCAGAAGTGGTAAGACTTGCACAATGTTGGGAGACATTGAGAGAGGCAGTAAAAGATACAATGTAGTAGAAAAATTCTGGTCACAGTGTGCTAGTTCTGTTTTCCTTTGCATCTCTTTTCCTTTGTCTCTAGTTTTGACCAAGGAAATTCTAGGAGGAAAAGTAGCATGGCGGGGAGTTTATGATATCCCCTATGTCACTGCATAGTTATTTTATTGTTATTTGGTTAAGTAGAGTTTTAGTTTTTATCTCCATGGAGTTCCAGGTCAGAACATGGAAATTTTTGAGGTTTCCATACTCTTCATGGTTAAGGTGCATAGTTTGAGGAAAATAGCATGACCTCCCTTCGTGAGGATAATTTTAAGTTCATTTTGAATTAAACACAATTTTTTAACATGAGTTGCACATATCCAAGTCTAAACCATGTATCCCCTTGGTGAAACAATGTAGGATCCTTGGTCCAGTGCAGGGGGGCTGGGGAGGGGGGACATGTGCAGGTGGGCTGGGGTTGCAGGGGGCTGGGGGGGGGGCTGGTGCAGCTGGGGGTTGGGGTTGGGGGCTGGTGCAGGTGGGCTGCGGGGGGGGGGTGGAGGTGGGCTGGGGGTAGCAGGTGGCTGGGGGGTGCAGGGGGTTGGAGAGGGTGGGGGAGACTGGTGCAGTTGGGCTGGGGGAGGACTAGTGCAGCTGAGGGATGGGGTTGGGGGCTGGTGCAGATGGGCTGTGGGGGGGGGGGGGCTGGTGCAGGTGGGCTGGGGGGTTGCAGTGGGCAGGGGGACTGGCAGGGGGTGGCAGGGGGACTAGCAGGGGGATGGGGGGGTGCAGGGGGGGGACTGGCAGGGGGCAGGGGGACAAGCAGGGGGGCTGGCAGGGGGTGGCAGGGGGCAGGGGGGACAAGCAGGGGAGTGGAAGGGGGGGACTAGCAGGGGGCAGGGGGCAGGGGGGGCTGGCAGGGGGGGTGGCAGGGTGGACTAGCAAGGGGCAGGGGGGACTAGCAGGGGCAGGGGGTGCTGGCAGCGGGACAAGCAAGGGGACAAGCAGGGGGACAAGCAGGTGGGTGGCAGGGGGGGATAGTGTAGGTGGGATGGGGGGTTGTAGGGGGCAGGGGGCTGGGGTTGGGGGCTGGTGTAGATGGGCTGCAAGGGGGGGGGGGGGGGGCTGGTGCAGGTGGGTTGGGGGGTTGCAGGGGGAAGGGGGACTGGCAGGGGGTGGCAGGAGGGACTAGCAGGGGGCTGGGTGGGGGGGGGGGGCTGGGGGGGACTGGCAGGGGGAAGGGGGTGGGCTGGCAGTGGGACAAGCAGGGGGGGCTGGCAGGGGGGGTGGCAGGGGGCAGGGGGTAGGGGGGACAAGCAGGGGAGTGGCAGGGGGGACTAGCAGGGGGCAGGGGGCAGGGGTGGGGGGGGGGGGGCTGGCAGGGGGGTGGCAGGGGGGACTAGCAAGGGGCAGGGGGGACTAGCAGGGGGTAGGGGGGGGGGGGGGGGCTGGCAGGGGGACAAGCAGGGGGACAAGCAGGTGGGTGGAAGGGGTAGGGGGGACTGGCAGGGGGTGGCAGAGGGGGACTAGCAGGGGGTGTGGTAGGGGGCAGGGGGCAGGGGGACAAGCAGGGGGGCTGGCAGGGGGGGTGGCAGGGGGTAGGGGGGACTGGCAGGGGGTGTCTGCAAGGCAGTGGGGAAGAGGGCAGGGGGGGGGGGGTCTGCAAGGCATAGGGGAGGGGTGCTGGAGGTGTTCAGGGGGGTGTCTAGGGGGTGTCCAGGGGGGGTGTCCAGGGGGTGTCCAGGGGGTGTCCAGGGGGTGTCCAGGGGGGTGTCCAGGGGGTGTCAGGGGGTGTCAGGGGGGTGTCCAGGGGGGTGTCCAGTGGGGTGTCCCGGGGGTGTCCAGGGGGTTGGGGGGGGGGGGTATTTTTTTTATGTATGTGCACACTCTATAGCCACGGTTTTAAACTGTGGCTATTGGTTTATTGCCACAGTTTTTAACCGTGGCTATAGACCTAACTCCACGGTTTCCAACCGTGGCTATAAAGCATGTCCGGTGTTTAATATAGCCACGGTTGAAACCGTGGAATTAAGTATACAGCCACGGTTTGGAATCGTGGCTCTAGGTCTGGGCCTATAGCCACGCCAAACTTAGCCACGATTCCTCAAACCATGGCTATTACCTATAGCCACGGTTTGAGGGCCTATAGCCACGGTTTAGAACCTTGGCTATAGCCCGAATTTCCAGTAGTGAATTATTTTATTTTAATTTATTTTAGGTCCAAATATATACATAATACTCATATAAGTTTAATTTAAATAATTGGAGTCATTTTGTAATAATATTAGATATATAAAATTTTATTGAACTTTTCACCGTCTTTTACCCACCTCCTATGAGAATTTGTAAATTCACATAAAACATAATTTTACCGCTTCTATGAGTTGAATTTAAAAAATCTGAGAGACATGGTTAATATCAAGGAGTAAAATGTGGTTTAATAGGATAAAAATAATTTTGGGGAATAGTAACTTTTTACTTTTATTTACCACGGTTAAAAATAGGGTAATTAAGGGTAAAAATGATATTATTATTACCCTAACACATGTCCTAATTCTATTGGATAAGTATAATTTGACAAAAAACAACCTTATTAATAAAATATGAACCTCTTTAGTCTACTTAGATTAGATTAGGACATTTATTATTATTTAAATCAAAGAAGAGTTAAAAGAGTTAAAATCAATGTTTAATGACTAAAACATTTTTAATATAGGGTTACACATAAGATAAATTCAACTATAAATATTAATTAGAAATATAATATGATTTCCTAGATAATGGTATTTAATTTATATTTTTTAGAACTTAAATAATTTAATTTATTAATGACACAATGATGATGTAGTAATTACCCAATTAATGAAATATTAAAATAATAGATATTATAAATATCTAAATAAATGTAATTTGAGACTTTTTTTTGAATTACACTAATTTTCTTGGTTAATAGGTAATATTAGGGTTGGTTAAATGAATTTATTTATAAGTAATAATGCTATTATTAATTTAGCAATAACAAAATACCAAATAGTGTCAAAATTGACATAAAAGATTTTTTAAATCAAATATTATATTATTAATTGATATTCTATTCCTAAAAATCTATGGTTCGGCCAAAGGACTTATATAATGATAGGTGTGTCATTAATAAACCACATGTGGTTCTCTTGGAAGTATATATTATGTTTATTTACCATATAATATAAACAAACAAAGAGACATGGTAAATGTCAAACTATTTAACTAAGAGTTAAATCTAAAAGTTAAGGTTAATATAGTGACCCAAACCTTTCTAAAACCTATTTTTTGAGTGGTTTTGTGACCAATAATCACCTTATCCATTAAATAATACACTTTTGTTCCATTATAAACCGAAAATTATTTTATTGTAAAAAAATATTTTATGTTTTTCTTAAGGTGCCCCTCACCCCTCTTATAAAAGGGAACATCCCCTTCCCTAAAATTCACACCTTCAAAGCATTTTGGCTAGGCCAAACCCTTCCCAAATATCCTCTAAAGTTCTATCAATTCATCCTAGATTCACTCCTTTGGTCATTAATCCCACTTAAGGAGCCCATTTGATCAAATCAAAAGGAAGAACCTGAAGAAGAGGTAATAATTTCACCACCCTCTTCCATGTTATTTTCTTTTTCCACTACTTCATTTTTTGTTATTTACATTATAAAATTTTAACTCCAGTATCTTCTATATTCTTTGATGTTATTATAAATATGGAACAACCATATTCATTATTCAATCCATCCTTTGAATGACATGTTACTATACGTGCGTACGTACGGATTACCATCTCCACATCGTGGTGTAATAGTTATTCAATACATTATTATTTGGATGGGTATAATAATGATCTGTAATTAATCTAAATAATAAAATATAACATGATATTTATTCTGTATATATGATATACCATCCAATTATATGTTATTTTAATATCAACAGAATGATATTGTCGCTTGTGCGTACGTACGGATTACCGTCTCCACGAACGCGATGAGATTCACTCCCCATCGTATCCATTCAATACTAAATTTAATTTGATGATTAAAAATAATTTTTAGAGACATGATATCATTCTAGATATGAATAAGATTCATCCCATACATAACAAATGTGGCTAACATACCAAAGAATATAAAGGAAAACGAATCGGTTAACACCCGAAATGATGACAATACTAAGATATTATTCACAAATCAGTGTTAAAATATAATATATGTTATCATATTAATGTATATGATTATTGTATAATTTAATAAAAAGAATTTAACCATAATAAAGGAGGTTAAACAACCCACGGACAAGGAAAATGTTCAAAGTAAGGGGTTTCTTATCCCACTTTTAATTTCGTGAGATTTCCACTGTTCACCACTTATTTATTGCATGTGGTGTGTGTACTTCCCATGATTGTATTCATTGTGTAATATACTATAATTTATGGATATTTACATCAATATTGTATGATCCTTCTTTAATATGTGTATGTTTCGTATGTTACCAAATCGATAAGGAAATTTAAAATTTCAATTTCCACTCATTCGGCTTTACGCATACTTCATTGATTATTTTACTCCAAGATTATTTGTGGAATCACTATTCATTTGAATATGTTATAAGTTCCACTCCCCTTTCTATGTATATACTTTTGATACACATAATCACTCCATTTATAAATTTTCAAGTCATCGATATTAACTTGATAAGAGTAATTTTAACTCAATCTCCATTTGTTGAGTTAAATATCCAATTCATTTGTGTTGCTTTTACAAGAATATGTGTGAATGCGCTCTGATAGATTTACACATAATATCCATTCATATTGAGTGTATTTATATTTTTCACACATTATTATGTTTTTGATTTATCCTAAACCTAAGGATACAATCTTTATAAGACATTTCATCTCAATTTACATTCCATTGAGACTTATTTATTGTTATACACCAAATCACTTTTATTTGGTGTATATAATGTACTTTGGCATAGTATATCATGAATCCCTTTATTCTCATGATATTAAAAATTTTTGATTACCTCAATTATTTTTATTCAAGTGTCTCTATTTTAGTTAGGAACTCTAACTAAAAGTTCATTTTAAATGTTTCAAAGATTTATTATTCTAAATATTTTTCATTAATGTCCATGTTTTAAAAATGGGTTTAAGGATTTATTTTTATGGAAATTAAAGTTTTAAAATTAAAATTCCATTACACGTTTCAAAGTGGTATGGGATATTTTGATTCAAAAATCTATTTTAAACAGATTCTTGACAAATAGTGTGACTTTTAAATGTTTTCAAGAAAAAGGGAGATATTTCTCTCAAATAGTTTTGATGATTATTTTAATCTTTGTCAATATCCTTCATTATTCTCGATTGCGGCTAATCTGTTACAATACAATCTTCCATATTGTATTTAATGAGTTATGTTTGACTGTGGATGTTCTATTTTTATACCATTCATGGTTTTTGGATAAAGTATTGACATTGTGTATGCTAGTTTTAATATGAATGTTTATGATTAAAACTTTTCATATGATGAATGCATTGGAATTTGTAACTGACGGGTGGAGCCTGCTATAGCTTCTAGATGCATCGGTAGGTCTCAAGAGTCAATCTACTGACTTGGCACAAGGCCTTGACAGAATCTTATTTGTAGTCTTAGCACAATGACTTGACTTTGTGGTTATGATAGTCTGGCATTATGCATTCCATCATTATGAAAGTGGTTATTGATATTAAAAGTGGTCATTCTACTAGTAGAATATCCATGTGAATAAGTAAATGGCATTATTTCATTTTATTTTTTCCATGTTCTGCTGAAGTTCATGTTTAAAAGGCTTTTGTTTTAGTTATACATTGCCTTAAATGTTTGTGCTTATTTATGAAAATTTCCTCTATATTGTTATCCTTACTGAGAAACTGAGCCCACCGCTTTATATATTTTATTATTTTCCTTGGATGTGAAGAAGTTTGTTATGAGTGACGTGCATGCATAATCTAGGAAGATTGGATGTTTCTAATGGAATAATTTAGTGTTGTTTTTCTTTTCATGCTGTAATGTTGACCTTATTAAAGTATCTTGTATTTCCAAGGCTACTAATCTAATCAGTCTTTCAGGAAATGATTTCAATGTATCATGCCAATGTTATATAATAATGCACCGACTCTAGGCCTCTGGGGTCGGTGCATTACAATCAATGAGAAAACAATCTAGCTACTCATTAGAATCTTCTTCTTCCAGAACCCCATTCTGAAATGTTGACTAGACGTCTATCTAGAAAAATTTGAATTTTCATTGCACTATACTGGAAAAGAATAATCTGATTTTTACTTTAGCCTTTCAATAGGTGAAATTTTTTCATCATCATCATTAATATCTATTTTGGAGTACCCATAAACACGATTCATGCTTCTTATCAAATCACTGCATAATTATCATTAATTATGTGGCAAAAGAACCATTTAGTCCTAATGAAATTCTTATTTATTGGCCTCAAAAAAATATCCCATGCCTGTTTCTTCTCAATTTTTTCAGTCTATTCCATCATAACCTAGAACTAATTTTCATCTCTAGATAATCCCTTAAATGATTTAGGCTATACCTGTGATGAGATTAATGCACATTGTAGAGTCTTTATCTATCTTGTTTTCACTGGTGTTGTTTTATCACCAAATATGTTTTATCTATCATTTTCATGTCTTCTCTTAGATATTTGTGAAGATAAAAAAATTTTCTCATCCATTTTATTATCTGAATAATATTTTGAATTATCCTAAATAATGGTAATATCCCCCGATCATCTCATCTCATCATCAATATCCTCCTAAGAATGATCATGTATTTTCTGAATATTCTGATCATTCTTTACTATAGTCACATCATGACTTTCACCAAACATTCCTATAATATTATTGATGTATTTAAATGATTTTATTTTCATTGAGTATCCATGAAATATCCCTTCATATCCATGGTATTAAAACACCATATGTTTCTCTTTATTGAAAATGAAACACTAATATTTGAAGAGTGGAAATTACATTAATGTTGGTTTGATTCCATATCATAGATCATATAGATTATTCTCTTCTATTGGAAATAATAAATCTCTATTTTATGAGTATATTGATGTTGTTACTGATTCATTCCAAAACATCTCTAGAAGGTCATTCTCAATAAGTATTTTTCTAGATATGTTATTGATAATTCAGTTTCTTCTTTCAACTAATCCATTCTGTTGTCGAGTTCTTAATACAAATAATTGGTAACTTATACCATGTTTCTTGAGATAATCCTCCTCTTGGAAATTTTTGAACTCTATTCCAATATTTGTTTAATGTTCTGGATTTTTTGAACCATCATCTTCTAAACTTCCCTTTGATATGTTTTTATCTAATTAAAAACCTTATATTTTTATATATGAAAGAAACCCATTCCATTATACTAAAATTTTCAATGAAGACAACATAATATCTCCTTCCATCAATAGAACATGATGAAATTGGTCTGAACACAAAAATGTGAACCAAATAATTTTATTTTGACATTATATTTTTTCCATATATGTATTTCGAATAATATTATTTTTTTAACAAGTGTCGCACTTATGGAAAGGATTGTGTGATAATCAAGGGAGGTCTTAAGCAGCTTCATATTTCACTAGAACTTACAATGATGTTTCTATCAAATGAAAAATGTGTTTATTCCACTACTTTTGTTCTTCTACCTTGGACATAGAGCACATACCATCTTCTCCACTCCCATGGTATATTTTCCCTTTTGAACAGTTTCCCTAAAAAAGAATCACTGTATTTTGAATTGATGAAACATAATTTCTTTGAAAATCTTATGGCATGTCCTGAGTAACATTTTCGACATACACTTAATAGGTTGTTACTGAGACCTTCAATAACCAATACATTTACATGTCTCATGTCTTTTCCCTCAAACATGGCTTTTCATGACCCAAAAATTGTTAATCCTTAATCATTAACAAATTTTATGATACCTTTCATATCTTTCCCAATTCTATTCACCATATCTTTATAACCTATCATATGATAAGTGCCTCCACTTTCAATAATTCATATTTTAGGGCGATCTGATTCTTTAGAAGCAATTTCTAAAATCATTGCCATGCCATTTCATTTCTTTTTGAACCATTTTTTGTCTTCACATAATGTATGGATATTTTTTGATCTTCCTTGATGTATGATAGACCGAATTCATCTATAAATAATGAAAACCAATTTTTAATTTTAATTTCATTTGATAATACATTGATTTTCGGCTTATAACCACATTCATTATGCTTTGACAAATTTCATTACATTGTTGACGAGAAATATCTTTCCATGGGCCTAAATCCTCCACACCTAAAACTGTGAACATCAAATGATGATTTGGAAAAGAAATTTATGGATTTTTCTATTGGTATTATTCCGTTTGGTGCCTCTTAGCTATGGAACATATATTTTTTGATTGTCCCATATTTCCACAACAACAACAACTCATTCGAGGTGCATTCATGTATAGAAATAATACACTACTGATTCTCCCTTGGGTTCTCTGAATGATTTTGTTCTAATTCATACCTACATCAATTATCAACCATGGAGTGGTAGATTACGGTCTAAATTAATACATTATTACTTTTTTGTTTGTGAACTTTCTCTATACCATCCTTATTTTTTTACTATTCCTTATGATCTATTGGACTATAATGGTAAACTTTTACCATTTATGTTTCCTGCATGATATACATTTCACTTTTTGTATAGAGATTCCTTGTTTTTTTATCATTAACACATCATTGAAGTCTACTGACATCCTCTTAATGTTCTTTAAAACATTTTATGTCAACATTTCCAGTTTGAGTTAAACTATCAATTGCCATTTTTTGTGATTCAATTTGAGATTGTATTCAACATTATTATCTGATCTCTCTAGCATTGAAGACATTAGTTTTTAAATTTCATAATTTAGCTCATGCGTATGTTTTTTTTAATAATGTATATAGAGTATGGTATCATGAACCACATTGTTGGTTTTCTTTTTTTTTTCTCTATAAACATCTATTTCCTCAAGAGTGGCTTTTAATTCAACTTGAAGGTCAACTCTTCCATTAAAATATCCTTTTTATTGTTTCAATCATCTCTAATTAAAAACCTTCTGAAAACTCCCACCATATTATTTTCTTCAGGATCCTTGATGTCCCTTAATTCTTCTCCCTTAAATTCTTCTGAACAGTCACATTCTCTTAAGAGAAAATTTTTATTTTTAAAGAATCATACCTTTCATGTATGCTAAATAATTCTTTATGGGACTTTAAAATTCATCCTCCTTTTCATATTAAAAATTATTAGGAAACATTTGTTCAATATATCTAATATTTCCACATCAAAATCATGCAAGATGATGTTTTTCATTAAACATAATTCTTCTTCTTTTTAGGTTTGAGGATTGAAATGACTTGACTTCATCCATATTGTGTTCCTCCTAAAAATATTCAATAGATAGCTTCTTCATAGAATTGAATGTCACATCACTAGACATACACTTTTTCAAAATATCATTATAGTCATCACTCATTTCAAATGTGTAAAGGTTACTATTCATGTTATCAAATGCCAGCTTCATTGGATCCTTATCATTTAATATACGAACCTTCAGATTAATCCCAGGTTAGATTTCCTCTCAATATGTGCATACGAATATTTATATAATTAATAATTTCTCTAAAACCACACATGTATTCCACAAAAATATTTACCTGATTATATCATGTAACAAAAAATTCATTAGGTGTAATTATGAGATCCTCATACTTGTTTCATAATATCATTTTTTCTCTGACTTTTGAGTCACCGTCATAAATACTCAACAATTTTTTACACATAGCATGTGACAAGTTACCTGACATCAACTTCAGATATATTTCATTTGAATGGGATCCCCCTAAATCATTGTTCCTTTAATGTCAGCTTACAATTCCCATCGGTCAACTTTTGATAAAGAACCTCTGTCGGTATGGGCTGATATTCCATGCATAGTTGTAGAAAATACATCACTTACCAACAATTGAATTAATTGTTGCATATAATTCTCCCAAAATTGAAAATTGTTCCCATTGAAGAACATAATCCCATTATGATTTAAAACCCCTATTTATTAAATTGACAGTGAACCATTGAATTTCAAAAAATTCCAATAATACCAATTGTTAACCCAATTATGTTAAATACGCTGAAAGGGGGTGAATCAAGGTATGATAGATTAAAACACATACACATTTGGATCTTTTTTTAGTGATAAAAAAACATTATTCTCTCTCTTTCATGAATAAATATATGAACAAAATTTTTATCATGAGTGAGACATAACAATTTTACTTAGTTTACCTTAAATGGGTTATGTACAAAGAGAATACAACATCGATGTGCAGATGTACCAAATCTACTATGGATCACTTCCAAATTACCAGATCCATGTTAGATAACTTATACGCATAGGCTCACTCACATTACATGTTTTAGTGTCAGCTCACTTGGTTACAATGGGTCACTTCCTATTTCTATTTCTATGGATCACGTCTAGCAGAAAGGACCATCATCTTCTTCTTTTCTAATTGCTCTAGAAGGGATTCACTCGTGTTTAATGGACTTTTAGGTCCCTTAATTTTCATTAATACACACATCACCAGTTGTATATAGATTCTATGTTGATGTCCCATTTTGAGATGTTGCTGGAATCCACTTCTCCACTTACTTCTAGTTTGGGGAAATTAATTTCAAGACTAGTTTCAGTGCCTTTAAAGATATCTTTGACTCCTTGAAAAACTACCCTAATTCATCTTCTAACTACCTTCCACTACATTTCATGATTGCTTCATGGACCACCTCTTATTTTTTGAATTAAATCCTCTTCACTGACGGCCTCTTCTTCGATGGACACTTTTTCTTTCATGGACCACCCTTGCTTCGTGGATAGTATCTTCTTCCGTGGACCGCCGCTTCTTCTATGAACCTTTTTAATGATATTTTGAGACCCACCAAACCCATTTGTGAACTATTTTCATGAACTACATCACCATCCATGGAATCCTCCCTCATGAACACATCTCCTTCCCAAAATTGTATCCCTGCGAACTCTATATTTCATAGAATCCTTCCTCATGAACTCTTTCGGAATACACCAAATTATTCCAGGATCAATGATGTTTTATAAAGATATTGTACCCCTAAAAATAAAATCATTAGAGATCATTATATAGTCATATAGATCCAAAAATCTTTAAAATTTGCATTACCCAAATCTTCAATGTTGTATAGCCTTCACCGTGAACTATGCTATGTGGTCTATGTAGTAACATTTTCATTTGTTGTGGTCATTGTATTCCACAAATGAAAACCCATTGTAGTTAGACAAATCACCACCACCATTCCAAAAATTATGAGCCTCCCATGAACTTTAATCCTCCTATGAGCTGTGAGCCGCCCATAAACCTTTTTCCATACGCGTACACATAGCACGATTCATGGTCTTCATAGCTTTTCTTAGCAATGATCTGTCATTTTCAACAATCACAGTCACCCTAAAAACACTACAAGGTAACCTTGAAGGATTTTTTCACAAAAGATACAGGAAGGGTAAAGGGACCCACTATATGGTGCTAGAAGACCGTACGTGGTTATCAGAGGAGGTACCATAATGGGATCTAGAGCGATTCCACAATTTTTTATTTAATGTGTGACCAACCCATAAATTGGATTGGCATTCTACATTGGGGGTCCTTAGTTTATTATTATATATTAACTATGATACATTCCATTCATTGTATTTTATAATTGTTTATTTATTCCATTATTTTATTATTTTTTCTTGACTTTATTTATATTTATAGAATTGTCTCCCCATTGAGAGCATTAAGACACTCACTAATAGTCAGTGACCACTTTTATAAAGAAAGGCACCAAAGATTCCATATGGAACACCATATAAGATTCAGTGATTTATTTTGGGACATCAAAAAGTTATATCAAAAGAGTTTTTTTCCTATTTCATTTTGTTATGTCTATGTTTTGGTGTAACAAAGAAATGATTAAGATTTTATGGGACTCAGCAAGGAGTGTTGTAATAGTTCTTGGCCAGTACCTGTGTAAAAAACCTATGACGTACCTTTTTTAGGACTATTATTAATGATATGGTATTATAGTTTTTATTAAGTATATTTTTCTATCACTATTTAATTGGAGTTGGGTGTCTTCATGCATAGGAAGTAGGATCATAGGATGACATTCAATATATATATTTATATATATTCCAGTCGTGTGCTGCATACTAGTTCTGTAATTGGATGCCTTGGTTTTTTCTATATATTTTGGATAGACCTATACTCTTTTCTGAGTAATATATCTTTTTTATCTTCTATTGTAAAATATCTATATAATAATTAGTTATTAGAACATGAGAATAAAATTATGTTTTGTATATGTATTACTATGAATAATGTTTAGGTACATAGATCCTTGAGTAGTTATAGTAATTTTTTCAGTATTATTATGGATATCCATAAAAAATATTCTTCCATCGTAATCCTTCACGTGTTCCTTGTAACTACGTATAAATTTTGATACATGTATTATGATCATTTGTTTGGAATTTTAAAAAATTCCATCCCCGAGATTCTTGACCAGACATCTTAGTGGAATAAGAAAAGATTCCCCCATAGGAGATGATGTTCTAGTTCAACCAAAAATCATATAAGAAAATGAAACTGGGCATTCTCCCGTACCCACTCCTGATGTTTAGGAAGTTATTCCACTTCAGACAGGTGTCTTCCACTTAGTGCATCTTCATGTTGGTGGAGTTAAAAAGAATATGTTTTAATATTCCCAAGACATTAAATTAGAAAATCATTTATCCCTTAATGGAACTAGAGTCCCCTAGGATTGAGAGGATTATATGAGAGCCATTGAGTGTATTTTGGACCTGGAGGAAACCCCAAAGGATCCAATGTTAAATCTTGGGACCTTTGTGCTTGAAGGATCTATTGGATGTTTGTGAGATGTTATGATTACAGATGGTATATGTAAAGGATTTATTTGGAGGACCTTAAATACCTTTTTTGAGTAGTTTTTGTTTGGTATAATAAAGCTAGACTGTGTTGTTCCCATGTAGGATCAAGAAAACAAAAAGGGGGGTGAATCAGTGGTTCCATTTTCTTTTATAAGAAAGTTTATTAACTCCTTAAAAAAAATTCATAACCAATTAAACATGAAAGAGTTACCATCCACTCAAATATAACTCAAAACCTCACATTTCACATAAAAAAATATAAAGAGAAGGAAACATATAATAATTTCAAGGTTTGGTAAACATATCCACTCCTTGTCGTATTGGATAGTCCCACCAACATGGATTCTTTAACATTATTCTTTCAGGAATACAAAGGCACATAAAAAGAAAAATTATAAAATCCTAGTAGAAAATTTCATTCTAAGTTGGTTATACCCCCAAACTATCCTTTCTAGTATCAACTTATCATAAACATGACTTTTTAGCATTAGGTAAGTATCCATAGTAACAAAATTAACTTTCCTACTTCTTTTCTGGTTCACTTCATAAATCTTTCACTTCCTACACATGTAAGATGAATCAAACTCTACCTATGAACCTTCTTCAAGAAATTCAAAAAGTCACATAAGGAATATGTTGGTCTTGAATAGTCTTCCAGAACATTAATCAAAATAATTTCCTCAGTATTGATCAGTCTGATCTTCCCAATACCAATCATGAGTCCAATAGTCTGTCTCGTCCGATTCTTCATTTGCACATACTTCATCAATTGAGTAGAAACTCAATTGGCACCTCACAATTTTTCTTTTAAATGAAACATGTCTGATGAACCTATATATGATGCATTTTTCTCTGATGGCCTCACTCTGTCTAAAATATACCCTAAAATTGAAGGTTTTTTTGGATACTCAACTCATATTCCACAAGTTCATGGTCTTGAATATTTGAGTTTTTTTGAGTAACATTTATAAATGAACTCAGATCTCCTTTTATAAGGATGTTAAAAGTTGTTTAGGTGGGGTTCTAAAAACCTATCCCACCTAACAAAATTTCATGAATCATCTATTATTCTAAAATTTAGGATATATATTTGACTCATTAAATTCCATTTTGAAAAATCACATCTCCATTTTTTTGTATCTCTCTTTGACTCATTCAACTCCTTTTAGAATATTTTAATCTTATTTATTTTCCATCAGTATTTCGCAATATGTTTTTCAATTAAAAAATATATGCCATATTTTTTCATTAAAAAACATTGTACAATTATTTCACTAAGAAATCCCAGAAATCACAGTATGATTTTTCCTTAAAAAGTCCCCAAAATCGTAGTTTGAATTTATCCTTAATAAATCCTAGTATGATTTCTTTAGTAAAGTTTCTTCAATATGATTTCTCCAGTATAAATTATTCTATTGGATTACTTTAGTATGAATTATTTAGTGATAATTCTTCAGTAAAATTTCATCGGTGTGAACTCTTTTGAACAAATTATTTAGTACAAATTATTTAGGTTAAATACTTCATTAATATTTTTTCAGTGCAAAATTATGAGTATGATATTCTCAATATAGAAATACGAGTATGAAAATATCAGTACAAATTTACCAGTATGAAAATTTCAGTTTGAAAATATCAGTGTGAAAATATGAGTATGAAGATCACAGTATGGTTTTCGCAGTATGAAAATCTCAGTTCAATTTTCCTAGTATGAAATTATCAATAGAAACATCTCATTATGGAAATTCCCATACAGAAATATAATTACAAAAATCTCAGTACAAAAATCCATGTATGAAAATATTATTACCAAAATCCCTATATGATTTTATCTTCCCCAAGCATAGTAACAACTTTTTCTTCCTATGCCCCCTAAATGTATTTTCATTCTTAATCCTCATCAACATCTTTTCCTTACTTATCATTCATCAAAACATTTTCCTTCCTTACTGTTTTCTTTATAAATCTTGTATTATAAGTTGCAAAACTTTTTTATGCCTTATGAGAAAGAAAACACCAAAGCATTTTCAGATTTTTAATGGAATGTATTGAAACTTCTCAAAACTCCTGCAACCATATTTATTTCCAATACAGGTTGAAAATGTTTTTCTGGAATTCATTTGTCCCAAATACGATAAAAATTATTACGATCGCCACAATTACCATCCTCACATTCAATTTATAGCCAATCTGATTTCTAGTAAAATGTAGAAGAAATACAAATATGATAAATCATATTGAATCCTTTTAATGATTGAATCTAATGCCGATGATTCTGAATCTGATCCTCCAAGATCCAATTATAATCCTTATGGTTCTAGATCTGATTTGATAACATTACTCACACCCTTCATCAATCAATATTTCAATGACCTTTTCAAAATATTTTTTTCCTTCAACACCATGATTATATTAATCTATTGATAACAAATACAACCAAACCTCAATTGGGGTTAAAAAAATCTCCATCTGTGTTTGTTTCTAATACCTACTTCAATACCTACATGTATCATCTTAAAATCAATAAGTGGTATTGTTTTAATTTCCCACTTTTTTATCTCCATGCCTTGTTTTCTTTTCTCCCATATTACATGTCTCTCCCCCTCAATATATTCTCTCCCCTTTATTGAAAATAAAACTCAAAGGGGTCATTATGATAAGTTTCCTTATTGAAAAATTTTATATTTTCAATAGGGTTGAATCTTTTCTTCTAAAAAACATGAAACTATTATTTAATATAACATCAGTATCACATGAGTTTCTTTATAAAGAGCCTTTACCTAAATGACTCTAAATCTAAATGGGCATACTCAATGTTGAAAAAAGAGTCTATAATCAAGATTATCAACGTAATCCTTTATAAAAATTTCATATAATACATTTTCGGGCATCCTTCAACATTCTCATTTTTGGGGAAATCATGAAAAGAATTTGTTTAAGATAAAATTAACCTACACCCATCCTAAAAAACATATCATAAATCTCAATTGTATGAACAAAATTTCAAAACATATATTTATTAACACAATAAATTTATTTTTCAAGAATAATAAGAGACTAAACATCAACTTATGTATTTCAACTCCTTCAATTCCTTGCCTGTTAGTACAAATACACAATTGTTTTAGGAATAAATAGTAAACACATAGCTTTTAAAAAACAAATTTAGGATGGCGAGACACTCTTAATCTTGAGTTTTTCATCTTCATCTTGGATTTTTCAGTGGATTTATTTTCTTTCTTATCTTCAATCTTATCAAATTTTCTAACATGTTTATCTTGATATGTGGACACTAATGATAAGGATGTCCACATTTTCCCCCATTTGGATCCTTTTTGTTGATGTGTGTTAGTAAAAACTCTTTTATACCATCCTCTTTCTCCAAAATGATATTCAAAAAAAAAATTAGTGAAATTACCATCTTTCTCACATCTCTTACAAATTATTTTTAATATTCTACTAACAACTCTTTCATACCATCCTCTTTCTCCAAAATGATATTCAATAAAATTTTAGTCAAATTCCCATCTTTCTCACATCTCTTTCAAATTATTTTTAATATTCAAACCAGGATATCTTGATATATTATTATCAAAATTTCTCACATATTTATAATTCCTATTTTTCTTTCCCTTTTATTTAGATTATTTTTGTGATTATTCTCACTTTATTTCCACATAAACTTGTTCTGGACAAATAGATAAGCACTCATCCTTTTCTGATTCATCATGTTTGTTTTTCATCACTTTTCCAAAATACTCATTTTTTAACATACTCATATATCCTCATTTTTTGAGTCTCCTTTTAAGTTCCACATTAGTTTTAGGAACATTTTATCATCTTTTATCCTCATATATCACCCTTGAGTTATACCAGTTTCCTAGTAGAGATATGTTATAATGGCATGGATATGATCTGTGTCTGAAAACTCCACAACACCAAGAATGAACTTCGAAACATGATTTTTCAAACTAATAGTAAAATTGTTCATAACATTGTGATTTTTTTTGTATCATAAAAAATAATGGGACACTTTCCTTAGGATGATACTTTCTTGAATAATTTATATTTATCTTTGTGAATGATGTTTTCTCAAAAAATGATTTTATAAACCTCTCTTTTCAATTAATTTAGAAGTTTCACATTTAACATCAATAGGCTTAGTGAGGTTTTCTCTCACCTTTTTTATCTCACATAGTACTATAAGAATAATTGATTTTTTAAAAAAAATATATACTTATGTTTCAACAAAATAACTTTTTAGTTCAACTAGGATTTTTTCAGATTTAGATACTTCTAACTTGTTCTATTTACTTTCTTCAACAACTGAAAATTATATATTACTATGATTCTCATTTCAAGCATATTTTTTTATAAATTTTCATCTTTATTTCAAGCTCACAATTCTCAAATGTTATGAATTAAACATCTTTCTTTGACTAAATTCTTTCTTTATTGAATTGAGTATTCTACTCAAGTGATTTAACCAATTAATTTATAAGAATCCTTCCCATTTATATCATATCTTGTAATGCCCCAGCACTAGTTACCCAAAGTGGATGAATTATTAAATAAAATTTCCTTTATCACAATAGAACATTTCTCGAAAGACCGATTATTTTAGTATTCTTGGAGGTACTAGATACATACATAAGTTTAACATTATATCATAAAAAACAAAAAAATTGTGTTCCCTTTGAACACACTTGTATCCCTAAACATATACCTATAGGTCAAGAAAACTATACTTCTTCACATCCTGGAAAAAAGAAAACATAATAAATGGGTGAGGTCAGATGCTCAGTAAGGATAAAAATATAGAGGAAACTATTAAAAATAAGCATAAACATTTAAGGCAATGTATAAGACTAAAACATAATCCTTTAAAACCTAAACATCAACATAATATGGAAAAGATGAATCAAATAGCGTTACTTAATTATTCACGTAGATAATATACTAGTCGAATAATCACATGTAATATGAATTGATAATTTCATAATTATGGAATGTATAATGTCGAACATAACAACCACATAATCAAGGCCACATGCCAAGACTACAAATAATATTTTTGTCAAGGCCTTATGCCAAGAAACTATTTTGTCTCATGAGACCTATCGATGCATCGAGGAGCTATAGAGGGATCCACCCATAAATTACTAATTCCAATGCATTTCTCATATGAAACGGTTGTAACATAATCTAAAAAATCATTTTAAAACACGAATATGAAATGTTGATATTTTATCCAAAACCATGAATTGTTAAAAATAGCACATCCACAGTAAAAAAATCATTCAATATGATATAAAAGATTGTATTATAATAAATCATACTCAATCTAGAATAATGGAGGATATTGACATAGAAGAAAATAATCTGTAAAACTATTAGAGAGAAATATCCCTTTTTCCATGAAAACATTTAAAAATGTCACTATTTATCAAGAAGCCGTTTAAAATAGATTGTTGAATCAAAGTGCCCAATACCACTTTGAAACTTTTAAAAATAATTTTAATTTTAAAACATTCATGTACATATAAATAAACACTTAACACCATTTTTAAAAAATGGACATTAATGAGCAAGATTTAGAAGAATAAATCTTTAAAAAATTTAAAATGATATTTTTGTTAGAGTTCCTAACAGAGTGATAGATGCTTGAATACATGTAATTGAGGTAATAAAAATGTTATAATATCATGATAATAAAGGTATTCATGATATAATATGTCAAAGTACTATATTTACACCATATGAAAGTGAATTAACGCATAAAAACAAAGAAGACTCAATAAAATGTAAATTGAGACAAAATCCATTATAAATGTCGTATCCTTAGGTTAAGGGTAAATCAATGAAATAATTATGTGTGTCAAATTTAAATACACACAATATGATTGTATATTCATTATAAATCAATCAGGGGGCATTCACACATATTCTTGTAAGAACAACACCAATGACTGGGATGTTTAACTCAATGAATGGAAATTCAGTTAAGATTACTCTTATCAAGTTCATATCGATGACTTGAGAAAATTAATGGAGTGATTATGTGTATAAAAATAATATCCACAATAAGGGGTGTGAAAATTACTGCATAAAAAAATATTAATATAACTCATAATTTTTTAGTAAACTAATCAATGATGTTTGCGTAAAACCCAATGATTGAAAATTGAAATTAAAAATTTCCTTACCGATTTAGTAACTTACTGAACATAAATCCCATTAAATAAGGGTAATACAATGAAGTTTTAAATACCCATAAATTAAATAATATTACATAAATAATAAAATCATGGGAAGTATATAGACCACACAAAAGGAAATAGTGGAAAATGTAGCATGATCTCATGGGAATAAATATAGAGTTGAAACCCCCTTACCTTGTACTTTTCCTTAGTAAAGGAACCGGTAAACTATTGTATAATGGTGAAATCATTTTTATTAAATTATAAAAGAACCAAAGACTTAAATATTATATCATATATGATCTTTTAATATTGCTTGGTTAATAATATTTTAGTAGTATCATTGTTTCAGGTGTTAAGTGATTCATTTTCCTTTATATGTTTTGTTAAGAAAGTCATGTTGGATATGGATAGGATGTATTTGATTAAAATAAAGAATTATATTAAGTTATTAAAAATTATTTTTAATCATAAAATAAAAATTATTCTTGAATTATTATGATGGGGAATGAATCTCCTCGCGTTCGTGGAGAAGGTAATCCATATGTACGCACCAGCAGAAATACCATTCTATAGATGGTGAAATAGTATGTAATTGGTTGGTTATATTATATATAATGAATCATTAACATGTTATATTTATTATTTAAATCAATTATACTCATTATTATACCCCTCCAAATAATGAACTGTGGAATAATAAACTACACCACGACGTGGAGCCGGTAAACCATATGAACACACGTATGATGACTTTTTCATTAATAGGATGGATAGAATAATGAATATGGTTTTACAATATTTATTACAATATAAATGTATGTGGAAGGTACATGATTTATTATTATGGTATGTTAACAAAAAATAAAGAGGAAGTGGAAGAAGAAACAAACTTTGAAAGAGGTGATGAATTAATTATCTCTTCTTCGGGTGCTTCCATTTGATTTGATCAAAAGGGATCCTTAAATTGGATTTAGGATCAAATTAAGGAATCTAGGCTTAATATAGGGTGGTTGGGACGATATTTGAGTGGGGTTTTTCAGAGCTAAATGGCTTTGATGTGTGATTTTTAGATAAGGGGAAGTGCCCTTTTAAAAGAGAGGTGTGAGTCACTTTAGGAAAAACTAGAAATATTATTTAATTATACAATCTTGTTCGGTTTCTAATAGCTCAAAAAGGATTTATTTCCATTATAATGTGGGTTTGGGTCATAAAATTATCAACCAAATTTTTTTTGACATGTTTAGGACTTCATATTAACATTATTTTTCATATTTAACTCTTCGTTAAATAGTTTAACTTTTACCAGGTATTCCTATATTATTATACTAAATGGTTAATAAAAAGAGTATTAAAAGCCAATGAAAACTCAAGGGGTTAATTAATTATATATATATATTATTACTTGATTACTTTGGATGAAACTTATATTTTTAGGATTATGAAAGCATTTAATAATATTGTACTTGTTTTAAAAAGTCATTTATGTCAATTTTGACACTATTTAGTATTTTGTTTTTGTGAAATTCAAAAAATATTGATTACATAGAACCGAATAAATTAAATAAATCTTAACATGTCATATTATCCTAAAAAATTACTATAATACATTAAAAATCTCAATATACATTTATTTGGATATTTATAATATCAATTATTTTAATCTTTCATTAATAAGGTACTACTGCATCATCTTTGTTTCATGAATAATTTTAATTATATAATGTCTAAATATTATAAATAAAATACCATTATGTATGAAATATATTTAGATTTATAATGAATCTATATAGTCAAATTTATCTAATGTATAACCCTATATTAAATTTGGTTTAGTAATTAAACTTTAAATTTAACACTTTTAACTCTTCTTTAAATAAAACAATAATAAAAGTTATAATCTACTCTAAGTGGATAAGAAGGATCATATTTTATTCCTAATGTCCATTTTTTTCGAAATACACTTATCCAATAGAATTTTAACATGTGTTAGGGTAATTAAAATATAATTTTTAGCTTTAATTACTCTATTTAATTTTAACTGTGGTAAATAAAATTCTAAAGTTACAATTCATCAAAAATTAATTTCATCCTATTGAACCACATTTTACTTATTGATTTTAACTGTGTCCCTCAGATTTTTGAAATTCAATTCACAGATGCAGTAACATTATGTTTTATGCAAATTTGAAAATGTGTCTATAGTGTGAGTAAAAGATGGTAAAAAGTTCAATGAAATTTCATATATCTAATATTATTATAAAATGACATACATTGGACAAATACAGTTATAATGTATCTATTTTTACTTTAAAATAAATTTAAATTAAAAAATATTTAAATAAAAATTCAGCTTTAAACAATAACACATTGTCTTTAACTATTCATCAAAAATTGAATTTTTTTAGAAAAATATAAAAAATTCACCAAAAGATAATTTTGAATTTCCAAATTCAAAAATTCTCTCTATTTTACTAAGTAAAAAACATATATGTTTTTCTAATTAACATAAAAAAATATTCCCGTAGTCAAAACCAGAAAGTGGGTTTTTGAGAAGTAAAAATTATCAAAAGATTGATATGTGTTTAAGTCCAATTTAAATGTAAAATTATTTCAACCACAAAATTTAGATTAAATGACAAAAATAAAATATAATTATACTTTAAAACCATTCATATGTATAAATTTACACTATTATTTATTTCAATTAAAAAGTTGTTTTCAATTAAAATTTAGTATTTTTCACTATTAATCAAAATATGAAAGTTATCCGAAAAGCACCGAAACATTATATAAACTAAATTATTATGTCATTTTTCAAAAGAAGACGTTTATTTTGTGAATTTTAATATATAAGTGTCAAATATTGGGTTTAAAAAGGGTTCTCCATTAAAAAGTTGTAAAATTAAATTTTTGAAAAATACTTCTTTTATTTGAAAAATTCAATTTGTTCTTATATTATGTCTAAGAAACACATAATATGGATGTTAAAATTATATGGAGTATATATGATTTAAAATTTGGTTACTACAATTCATAAATTATTTTTAAACGGTTGGTTTGATTGGTCATGATGCGCTTGAACTCGGTGTTCTGTACTTCGCACGCTATCATATTATTCAAAGAGAAACTTATTGTGGAATATTGGGGTGTTACATTCTTCCATCCTTCAATAAATTACATCCCCCCAATTTGAAAATTGGGATTGAGAACCTCATTGAATATCCCACATTGGAATAAAAATTCATTGAAACTATCACTTTAAAAGAATGAAAGAGACGTACAAAGGTCACCCGAGATAACCCATACTAGGATACCCAGTAGGAAAACATGGATATAGAAGATAAACTTAGTGTCATGTTATAATAGATAGTGATAGAGAACATGATCATGAAACTGTTAACAAAAATAAAAACACAAACATGTGATAGGATAAATGGTCATTAGTTTCTTAGTAAGAAAAGTAAATGGACAAACTTTTTGGTTTTAAGATCCATTTATAAAGTTGGGGAATTTATTTATGAGATTTACTAAGAACATAAAGAGATATTATAATTTTTATATAAAGTTTCATCCATGAATAAATTTATACCACTAACTCATCTTTTCTCCAAACAATGAGTATTCAAGATGACTTGGTTACACCTAAAGCGCTAGAGTCAACTTCTAGAGAATCACATAATTAAAAAAGGATGAACTATATATTTCCCTTGTCTTTAGAGATTAACCAAAATCAAAATTTTAGTACAACATCAGATGATCCCTGAAATGGATAATCTCTTATAGAAAAAAATACTAATCTTAATTTCAGAAATTAAACCAATAATACCCAAAGTTCAATAAATACCATTCAATAAACAATAGTCCATAAAATTCTTCAATATAATCCAAATTACGATTGGAACCAAAACTAAAAAGAATTTAATAACATAGACTTTCATATTAAATCATAAAATTTATCTCTAAAAAACATAAACTACTCTTAAAGTCTCTTCCAGAAGTGTAATAAAAAAATAACATATTTTCTATGATAGGATAATAATTTTCATTGACAACCTGAATCTCTATATAAAACATAGATTCAATCAAAAACAATTCCCTAATAAATCCTCAAATGAAATCCCATAGTATTCTATTTTCCTTAGGTATATAGTGTTCCCAACAGAGAAAACATATTCCAAAATATCATTTATCTCTTAATAAACAAATCATTTTCCTATAATAAGGATATTCAATTAATAAAACATAAGATCCAAAATAAACTTATTATTGATCAATAAAATCATTTAACTAAAAAGAATTAGTCACACTAACTAGATAAATCATGTAGTCTAGTGGTAGGTGATAAATCACAGTCGCTCTTCGGTTGTGTGTGTGATTCACATAGCTTTGTTCGACGTGACAGGTTGTCACATGGTTTGTGTTTTTTCCTTTTTCAAAAACTATATAATTTTATTACATTCCAAAAAATGAGATAAATTCTTCATTAATAACCAAAACAAATTTTAAAAACAAATGTTATCTCTTACCTCTCATTTTCCTCCAAAAAGAAATAACCTGTAATTTCTTCAAATTCAAGGATCATATAAACCCAAATAATTCTTTATAACTATATCTATAAAGGAAAATATAATTCTTCCTAAAATTTCATTTCACCTAAAAAACTGTAGGTTTACACATACAAGAGAAAATTATTCAATTCATTCCCATAAACAAAGATCATTAATAATTTTAAACATTTATCCATCCATTTATTTCTACATAGGTTCCTCCATGACATAGAGGTTATCCTATAGAATATGGAATTAACTCTGGTAATGACCAAGTCTCCTAAATTTACAAAAAATTACTATAAATGGATTCTTAGGATCATTTTTAGTTTCTTCCCTGATACTCTTCATTTTTCCTTAGAAATTCATTACTCTGTGTCCTTATATCCCCCACATAAAGCATTTCTATGTTCCATTGAGACAGTTTCCTAGGTTTCTCCTTCCACAGTTTTTCTATGATGGAAATTGATATTTCATTTCTCTATAGTCTTGACTACTAGAGCTCTTATCATTGTCTACCATTGTCATCTTTGTTGTGTTCGGGATTTAGTTAATTTATATATTATTGATCAAATTTTTGGAATCTTGCTTCAGCATGAACATGATTTCTTTTACGACTATCAACATTCCATTTCGTTTCTCATTTCCGCCACCATGAAAACCTTGTACATCATGTTCAATGTTTCTATGAAATCCTTGGAATCTAGCCATTTACTAAAACCACAAAGCAGAGTGTGAGTAACAATAGTCATAAAATCATATTGGGAATATCATGACACCTTATTTACAATCTAAAAAACAATAGGATAAATCAGGGTTATTTATTCTGATCTTATATTAAAATACATAAAATCGTTTTGTAAAGAAAACATGAAGTATACTATGCATATCCCCTAGGAGTGTCATAACCAAGAGTGAAACAAGGCATGTTGTTGTGTACAAGGATACCTTGGGTCAAGCCTGAAACACCTAGTGGTAGTTTTCACTCCTAGGTATATTTGTTCCAAAGCTGCCTGTGCCCGCTCGTAGCCATTCAAGGATGTATTTCTTGTAAAAAAAACACACTCTCTAAATTACCCAAAATCTAGTAAGTTCTTATGTACCAATCCTTAGTGTATATCTTAGGGTAATGTTCTCGAAACATTGTTTTTATAAATCTATCTTCGAAGGATTGTACTAAAATTCCTCGGATACCAACTGTAACACTCAGACCCAAGTTATCTAGAGTCGATGCATTATTAAATAACCTTGGCATGATCACAAGAGATCAATTCTCAAAAGGCCGATTAATTTAGTAGACTTGAAGTACTAGATACATACATAAGTTTTACATTACATCATAAAAACAACTACAAAAATATGTCCCCTTTGAAAACACTCTTATCCATTAACCTATCCATACAGGCCAAGCATAATATACTTCTTCACATCCTAGGAAAAATAAAACACAAGAAAGGGGTGATATCAGATGCTCAGTAAGGATAACAATATAGTGGTTACTATCATAAATAATCATAAATATTTAAGCCAAGGTATAATACAAAAAAAATCCTTTTAAACATAACATTCAGCATAATATGGAAAAGATAAATCAAATTGTGCCATTTACATATTCACATGGATATTCTACTACTCGAAAAATCACATGTAATATCATTAGCTAATATCATAATGATGGAATGCATAATGCCAGACCTCATAACCACCTAGTCAAGGCTTCATGCCATGACTACAAATAAGATATTTTCAAGGCCTTCTGCTAAGACAGTAGTTTGTCTTATTAGACCTACCAATGCATTGAGGAGCTATAGCAGGATCCAATCGTCACTTACAAAGTCTAATTCATTCTTCATATGAAAAGGTTGTAACATAATCCAAACATTCGTAATAAAACTAGCATATGAAATGTCAATATTCTAACTTTAAACCATGAATGGTATAAAAATAGGACATCCATAGTCAAACATAACTCATTCAATACAGTATGAAATATTTATTTATAATAAATCATACTCAATAAAGAATAATGTATAATATTAACAAAGATGAAAATAATCAGTAAAACTATTTGAGAGAAATATCCATTTTTTCTGGAAAACATTTAAAAGTCTCACTACATATCAATAATCCATTTAAAATAGATTTTTGAATCAAAGTTTCCCATAAAACATTGAATCTTTGAAACAGAATTTTAATTTTATAAATTTTTTTTCCATATAAATAAATCATTAATACAATTTTTAAAACATGGACATTAATGAGAATGATTTAGAAGAATAAATCCTTATCACATTTAAAATGATATTTTTGTTAGAGTTCCTAACAAAATGAGAGACACTTGAATACATATAATTGGGTTAATAGAAACATCATAATATCATGAGAATAAGTATATTCATGATATACTATGTCAAAGTACAGTATGTACACTATATAAAAGTGAATTGGTGCATAACAACAAGAAATTTCAATGGAATGTAATTTGAGATGAAATCCCTTACAAAGACTGTATACTTCAGTTAAGGATAAATCAATGACATAATTATGTGTGATAAATATAAATACACTAAATATGATTGTATATTTAGTGTAAATCAATCAGAGGACATTCACACGTATTCTTGTAAAAGCAACACCAATGACTTGGATATTTAACTCAATGAATGGAAAATGAGTTAAGATTACTCTTATCAAGTTCATATCGATGACTTGAGAATTTATCAATGGAGTGATTATGTGTATAAAAATTATATACACACAAAGGGGACTATAAATTAATACATAAATAAATAAATAATTAATAATTTCAGACATAATCTTGGGGTAACATAATCAGTTATGTTTACGTAAAACCCAATGAGTACAAATTGAAATTAGAAATTCCCTTATAGATTTGGTAACTTACGGAACACACACCCCATGAAATAATGATCATACAATTATGTTTTAAATAACCACACATTAAATTATATTACACAAAGAATACAATCATGTCCAATAGATAATCCACAAAAAATAAAATAGTGGAAAATATAGCATGAATCTCATGGGAATAAAAAGTGAGATGAAAACCACTTACATTGTAATTTTCTTTAGTATAGTGTAGCTTAACCTCCGGTATAATGTTGATATCACTGATATTAAATTATACAACAACCACATAAATAAATATGATATCATATATGATTTTATAATATTTCATTGTTAGTAATATTTAAGTAGTACCATTGTTTCGGGTGTTAACTGATTTGGTTTCCTTTTTATTTTTTGTTAAGTAAGTCATTTTTGATATGGATTGAATGTATTTGAATAATATCCAGAATGATATTAAGTTATTAAACAATATTTTTAATCATAAAATGAAAATTATTCTTGATTAGTTACGATGGGGAATGAATTTCATTGTGTCCGTGGAGACGGTAATCCGTACGTACGCACCAGTGACAATACCATTATATTGATAGTGAAATCATATGTAATTGGATGGTTATATTATATATGAAAAATAATAAAAATTTGATATTTATTATGTACATCCATTATACTTATTATTATACCAATCAAATAATGAAGTGTTGCAATACAGACTACACCACGACGTGGAGACAGTAAGTCGTACGTATGCACATATGGTGACTTTGTCATTGAAAGGATAAATAGAATAATGAATATGGTTGTAAAATATTTATAATAACATCATAGTATGTAGAAGGTACTGGATTTATTAATCTTTTATGAAAATAATAAATAAAGAGTAAGTGGAATAAAAAAAGAACCTATAAAGAGATGATGAAATAATTACCTCTTCTTCAGGTGTTTCCTTTTTATTTGATCAAAATGGCTCCTTATGTTGGATTGATAATCAAAGTAAGTAATTTATCTTGAATTAAGGGTATTTGGGAGGATATTTGAGCAGGTTTTAGCCGATCCAAATAGCTTTGGAGGTGTAATTTTGAAAAAGGAGATAAACCCTTTTATAAGAGAGGTGAGGGTCACATTATAAAAAACATGAAATATTATTTATTATACAATACTTTAGAATTATAATGTCTTCAGAAATATTTATTTCAAGGATAAGGTGGTTCTGGGTCTAAAACCTCACAACTAATAGGGTTTATACATGTTTAGGTCACCATATTAATCATATTTTTTAGATTTAACTCTTAGTAACATAGTATGACTTTTATCATGTATTCTTGTATTATTATAATAAATGGTTAATAAACATACTATAAAAAGACAAGAGAACAAAAAATGATTAATTAATGATATATATATTATTATATGATTACTTTGGATGATACATAGATATTTGGTATTATTATAACATTTAATAATATAGTATTTGTTTTAAAACCCCATTTATGTCAATTTTGAAACTATTTTGTATTTGGATTTTGAGAAAGTCAAAAAAATTGATAACATAGAACCAAATAAATAAAATCAATATTAACATGTCATATTAACATATAAAATTAGTTTAATGCATCAAAAATCTCAATTTAAATTTATTTGGATAATTGTAATTTCAATTATTTTAATCATTCTTTAATAAGGTAATTATTGAATCATCATTGTGTCAGAAATAAAATTAATTATTTAATGTCTAAAAATAAATATTTAAATACCATTATGTAGGAAATATTTTTATAATTCTAATGAAAATTTATATTCTAATTTAACTTATGTATAACCCTATATTAATAATGGTTTAGTTATTAAACATTAAATTTAATTCTTTTAACACTTTTTAAAATAAAATAATAATAAATGTCATAATCTAATCCAAGTGGATAAAAAGGATCATATTTTATTCCTATGGTTGATTTTGGTCTAAATACACTTATATAATAAAATTAGGACTTGTGTTAGGTTATTATAATATCACTTTTACCTTTAATTATCCAATTTACATATAACCGTGGTAAATATAATTCAAAAGTTACTATTCACAAAAAAAATTATTTTCATCATATTGAACCACACTTTCCATACTTATCTTAACTATTTCCCTCAAATTTTTGAAATTCAATTCATAGAAGTGGTAAAATTATGTTTTATGCAAATTCGCAAATGTGCCTACGTGGTCGGTAAAAGACGGTAAAAAGTTCAATAAAATTATATATATATATATATATAATATTATTATAAAATTACTTCAATGAATTAAATTGGACTAATATAATAATTTTTTATCTATTTTTAATTTAAAAAAAATTTTAATTAAAAAAATATTTAAATAAACAGTCGGTATTAATCAATAATGTAGTGTTTTACACTATTCATCAAAAATTGAATGTTTTTATAATAATACCAAAATTAAACAAAAACTATTTTTGATAGTGAAAATTAAAATAAGATGTATATTTTAATAAATTAAAAACATATAAGTTGTATTAATTTATTTAAAAAAATATTCTCATAGTCCAACCAATAAAGCCGATTTTTGAGAAGTAAGAATCATCAAAAGATTGATATGTGTTTATGTTCAATTTAAATGTAAAATTACTTCCAATGGCCAAAATTGGATTAAATCATCAAAATATAATCTCATTATATTTCAAACCCATTAAAATTTATAATTTAACATTGTAAATTATTTATATTAAAAAATTTGTTTAAAATTAATTTTTAGTAATTTTCACTGTTCATCAAAATATGAAAGTTATCAGAAAAGCTCTAAAATTTTATCCAAACTAAATTTTAATGTCCCTATTCAATATAATAAGTTTATTTTCTCAAATTTTATATATAAAAGTGTCAAAAATTGGATTTAAAAATGGTTCTCCATTAAAAGGTGGAAAAATGACATTTTTTTAAAATACTTCTTTTATCTGAAAAAATTGAATTTGTTGTTATATTATGTCTATGAAATATATAATATGGATGTTAAAATTATATGGAGTATATAAAATTCAAATTTTGGTTATTACTATTCATAACCACTTTTTAAATGGCTAGTTCGATAGCTCGTGGTTTTCTTGAACTCGGTGTCGCGTACTTCGCACACATCATATTATTCAAAGAGAAACATAATATGAATGCTTTGGGTGTTACAATATTCCCTCTATAAAATATTATGACCTCTAAATTTGAAAAGTGGTATTGGGAACGTCATTTAATGTCCCACATTGGAAAAATAGTCAATAAAACTATCACTTTAAAATAATGAAAGAGAAGTACAAAGGTCACCCGTGATAACTCATACTAAGATTCCATGTATAAAAACATTGATATGCACGATAAAATAAGTGTCAAGTTCTGATGTAGAGTTATAGAAAACATGATCATGATAAATTTAACAACAAGAAAACCAAAAACATCTGATGGTTTAAATAGTCATTAGTTTCCTTGAAAAAAAGTAAACGGACAACATTTTTTGTTTTATATTCCATTTCATTAAGTTGAAGAATTTATTTATGAGATTGATTAAGAACATAAATATATATAATTAATTTATAAGTAGAGTTTCATCCTTTAATAAATTTCTACCACTAACTCATCTTTTCTCCAAATGATGAGTATTCAAGATGTCCTGGTCACACCTGAAGTGTAAGAATCAACTTCTAGAGAATCACATAATCAACAAAGTATGAACTATATATTTCAATTGTCTTTAGAGATTAACCAAAACCCAATGGTTTCTACAAGTTCATATGATCCAAAAAATGTATAATACTTTATAGAAAGAAATACTAAATTTAATTTCTAAAAATTAAACAAACAATACCCAAAGTTCAATAAATACCATTCAATAAAAAATTGTACTTAAAATCCTTTAATATCATCCAAACTAAGATTGAATACTAAAACTCAGAAGAATTTAATCACATAGTCTATCATAATAAATCATAAAATTTATCTATAAATAACATCAACAACTCTAAAAGTCTCATACAGAAGTGTAATTAAAAAAATAACATATTCTCTATGATCGGTTAATAATTTTCATTAATAACATAAATCTCTATTGTAATACATAGATTCTTCCAAAAATAAAAATACACTATTGATCTTCAAATTAAATCCCATATTATTCTATTTTTCATAGCCATGTAGTGTTGCCAACAAAGAAAGCGTCTTCCAAAATAAAATTTATCACTTAATCACCAAATAATTTTCCTTTAATAAGGATATTCATTTGATAAAACATGAGATCCCAAATCAAAAAATTATTGATCAATAAAATCATTTAACTAAAATTAATTTGTCATACTAACCAGGGACTTCACGTAGTCTAGTGGTAGGCGATAATTCTCAACCGCACTTTGGTTGTGGGTTTGATTCTCGTAGCTTTGTCCAACGCGACAGGTTTTTACATGGTCTGCATGTTGTCCATTTTCTAAAACTATATAATTTTATAGAATTTAAAAAAAATGATATAAATTCTTCAATAATAAGCACAATAATTTTTAACCAAAAATGTTATCTCATACCTCGTGCATTCATCAAAAAAGTAATAACCTATAATTGCTTCAAATTCAAGGATACTATAAGCCCAAATTATTCTTTATAACTATATCCATAAAATAAATGATAAATATTACTCAAAGATCATTTCCTCACACTAAACTGCAGGGTTACACATATAAGAGAAAATTATTCCAATGTAATCCCATAAACAAAGAGAATTAATACATTCAAACATTTCTCTATCCATTTATAAAAACATAGATTCTTTCATAACAGAGAGGTTATCCTATAGAATTGGGAATTGGATAGTGTAATGCCCAGGTGCCCAAATTTTAACGAAAATGACTGTAAATGGATTCTTAGGATCATTTTTATTTTCATCCATAATACTCTTCATTTTTCCTTGAAAATTCCTTACTTAATGTCCTTCTTTCCCACACATAAAAAATTTCATTATTCCATTGAGACACATTCCAGGGTTTCTCCTTCCACATTTTTGGTATGATGGAAATTGAGATTTATTTTCTTCACAATATTCACCACATGATCTCTTATCATTCTCTGCCTTTATATTCTTTGTTGATTTTGGGATTTGGTTAATTTTTATATTGTTGATCATATTTTTGTAAACCTTCTTTGGAATGAACACGATATCTTTTACGCCTATGAACAATCCCTTTTCTTGCTTATTTCTATCACTATGCACACCTTTTACATCAAGTTCAATGTTACTATGACATCTTTGGAATCCATCCATTGACTTAAACTAGAAAGAAGAGTGTGAGTAACAATAGTCCTAAAATCATTTAGACAATATCATGAAACCTTATTTTCAATCTCAAACACTATACAATTTATCATGGTTATTTATTCTGAGCATATATTAAAATTCGGCAAATCGGTTTGTAAAAAAAAGGCAAATTACACTAATCATATCCTCTGGGAGTGTTGTAACCAAGAGTTCATCAAGGCCCATTATCATGTACTATGAAACCCGGGGTCATGTTCAAAACTCCTTGTCGGTGTTTTCACTCTTAGGTATATCTGTCCAGAATTTTCTCTACCTACTCGTATCTAGAAAGAGATATATTCCTTGTAAAATACACAAAATATTTACCATAGCATAATTCTAAGAAGTTATTCTATAATAATTCACAAATTCAATCTTAGTGTAATGTTCTCTAATCAGAGTTTTTGTAATTCAAGCTTCCATGGTTTATACTAAACATTCTCGGATACCAACTACAACACACTAACCCCAGTTACCTAGAGTCGATGAATTGCTACATAAAATTGGTATGATCACAATAAATCTAGTCTCTAATGACCGATTAGTTTATTAGCCTTCGATGTACTAGATACATACATAAGTTTTACATTACATCATAAAAAACCACAACAATGTGTCCCATTTGAACACACTCACATCCCTTAACCTATCCCTATAGGTCAAGCATAATATACAGCTTCACATTTCAGGAATTCAAAAACATAAGAAAGGGTTGAGCTCAGATTCTTAGTAAGGATAACAATATGGCAGAAACTGTCATAAATAATCATAATCATTTAAGGCAATTTATAAGACTAAAAAAATACTTTTAAACTTAAATAGCATCATAATATAGAAAAGAAAAATCAAATAGTGAAATTTACTTATTCACATGGTTATTCTACATGTCAAATAATCACATGTAATATCAATAGCTACTTTCATAATGATGTAATGCATAATGATGGACATCATAACCACATAGTCAAGGCCTCGTTCCAAAACTACAGATATGATTTTTTCATGGCCTTATGCCACAAAACTAGTTTGTCTCATGAGACATACCGATGGATCAAGGAGCTATAACGGGATCCACCCATCACGTAATAAGTCCAGTTCATTACTCATATGAAAAGTTTGTAACAAAATATAAACATTCGTATTAAAACAAGCATATGATAGGTCAATATTTTAACCATAAACCGTGAAATGTTTAAAAATAGCATATCTGTAGTCAAACATAACTCATTCAATAAAATATGAACGATTTTATTATAATAAATCAACCTCAATCAAGAATATTTAAGGATATTAAAATAGATGAAATAATCAGTAAAACTATTTGAGATAAATATCCTTTTTTTCTTTAAAACATTTAAAAGTCTCACTATTTATCAAGCAGCCGTTTAAAATAGATTTTTGAATCAAAGTGCCCCATAACACATTGAATATTTTAAAATGATTTTTAGTTTTAAAACATTCATGTCTATATTAATAAATCATTGAAACCATTTTTAAGACATGGAAATTAATGAGAATGATTTAAAAGAATAAATCTTTAAAACATTTAAAATGATATTTTGGTTAGAGTTCCTAAAAAAATGAGAGACAATTGAATACTGATAATTGAGGTAACAGATAAATTATAATATCATGATAATAAAGGGATTCTTGATATACTATATCGAAGTATAGTTTGTATTCCATATAAAAGTGAATTGGTGTATAACAACATTTAAGACTCAATAAAATGTAAATTGATATAAAATCTCTTATATAGACTGTATCCATAGGTTATGGATAAATAAATGACATAATTATGTGTGGAAATATAAATACAGTAAATATGATTGGATATTAAGTGTAAATCAATTATCGTAAATTCACGCATATTCTTGTAAAAACAACACCAACGACTTGGATGTTTAATGCAATGAATGGAAATTGAGTTAATATTACTCTTATCATGTTAATATCGATGACTTGAGAATTTATCAATGTAATGATTATGTGAATAAAAATTATATACACACAATGGGTTTTTGAAATTACTTCATAAATAAATAAATAGTAATTTCACACATAATATTGGAGTAATATAAAAAATGATGATTGTGTAAAACCCAATGAGTGCAAATTGAAATTAGAAATTCCCTTACCGATTTGGTAACATACGGAACAAGCACCCCATGAAATAAGGATCATACAACGAAGTTTTAAATACCCATAAATTGAATTATATTACAAAAATAATACAATCATGGGAAATACATACACCACATAGAATAAAATAGTGTCAAATATAGCATGAATCTCACGGGAATAAAAAGTGAGATGAAAACCCCTAACCTTGTGATTTTCCATAGTACAGGGTAGGTTAACCTCCTTTATAATGGAGAAATAGTAGTTATTAAATTATAAAATAACCACATGCATAAATATGATATCATATATGATCATTTAATATTTCATTTTTAATAATATTTTTGTAGTATCATTGTTTCGGGTGTTAAGTGATTCGCTTTCCATTATATGATTTGTTATGTAAGTCATGATTGATATGGATAGGATGTATTTGATTCATATCCCAAATGATATTAAGTTCTGAAATATTATTTTTATTCATAAAATGAATATAATTCTTGAATGGTTATGATGGGGAATGAATCTCATCGCGTTCGAGGAGAGGGTAATCCATACGTACGCACGAGCGACAATACCATTCTATTGATGATGAAATAGAATATAATTGGATTATTATATTATATATAAATAATCATTAACATGTTATATTTACTATATAAATAAATTATACTAAGTATTATTCCCATCCAAATAATGACGTGTTGAATAACAAACTATGCCACGACGTGGAGATGGTAAGCTGTATGTACGCACGTTTGGTGACTTTGTCATTCATAGGATGGATTGAATAATGAATATGGTGGTAAAATATTTATAATAAAATGACAATTTTTTGAAGGAATTAGAGTTTTTATTAAGGTGTATAAACTAAAAATAGAGGGAGTGGAAGAATAAAAGAACATTGAAAGAGGTGATTAAATAATTACCACTTTTTTGGGCACTTCTTTTTTATTAGATCAAAAGTGCTACATAAGTTGGATTTATGATCAATGTAAGGCATCTAGGTTGAAGAGAGGGTAGTTTTGAGGATATTAGTGCATGGTTTGGCCTAGACAAATGGCTTTTGAGGTGTGATTTTGATAGAAGGTGAAGTTACTTTTTATAAGAGAGGTGATGGCCACTTTAGGAAAAACATTAAATATTATATTATTATACAATCACTTTCTGTTTCTAATGGCTCAAAAATGATTTATTTCTAGGATAAGATGGTTATGGGTCAAAAACCTCTGAAAACATATGTTTTAGATAGGTTTAGGTCACCATATTAACCTTATTTTTTAGATTTAACTCTTAGTTAAATAGTTAAACTTTTACCATGTATTCGTGTATTATTATAATAAATGGTTAATAAACATACTAAAAATGCAAAGAGAACCCCTAGTGATTCATTAAAGATATATATATATATATATCATTATATGTGTCCTTTGGCTGAACTATAGATTTTTAGGATTATTATAACATTTATTAATATAGTATTTGTTTTAAAAACTCATTTACGTCAATTTTGACACTATTTAGAATTTTATTTTTCTGAAAGTAGAAAAAACATGACTACTTAGAACCAAAAAAACTAAATAAATACTAACATGTTATGTTATCCTAGAAAATTTCTATAATTCATCAAAATTATCAATTTACATTTATTTGGATAGTTATAATATCGATTATTTTAATCGCTCATTAACAAGGTAATTACAACATCATCATTGTGTCATAAATAAATTTAATTATTTAATGTATAAAAATTATAATTAAAATAGAATTAGTTAGGAAATATTTTTTTCTTTCTAATTAATATTTTTAGTAGATTTTATATTATGTATAACCCAATATTAAAAATGGTTTGGTTTTTAATCTTTGAATTTAACCCTTTTAACTCTTCTTTATATAAAATAATAACAAATGTCATAATCTAATACATGGGGATCAAAAGGATCATATTTTATTCATAAGGTTGATTTTGGTCGAAATACACTTATCTTATAGACTTTGGACATGTTTTAAGGTAATTATAATATCGTTGTTACCTTTAATTACCCCATTTACTTTTAACTGTGGTAAATAAAATTCAAAACTTATTATTCACCAAAAAATTCTTTTCATCCTACTGATTCAAATTTTGCATACTGATATCAACCGTGTCTCTCTGATTTTGGAAATTCAATTCATAGAAGCGGTAAAATTATGTTTTATGAAAATTTACAAATGTGCCAATATGGTGAGTAGAAGACAATAAGAAGTTCAATAATATTTTATATATCTAATCATATTATAAAATGACTTCAATTAATTACATTGGACTAATATAGGTATTATGTATATGTTTTTACTTTAAAATAAATTTAAATTAAAAGTAACAATTTAAATAAAAATTCGGCTTTAAACAATAACACTGTGTTTTTCACAATTAATGAAAAATTATAAGAATTTGGAAAAATACCAAAAATTAATCCAAATCTAATTTTTTTATTCCAAATTAATTTATTTTTTCTATTTTTCTAAATTCATAACATATAAGTTGTATTACTTTATTAAAAAAAATCTTTTCATTGTCAAAACCAGAAAGCCGATTTTTGAGAAGTAAAATCTATCAAAATATTGATTTGTGTTTATGACCAATTTAAATGAAAAATTACATCCAATGTCCAACATTGTATTAAATGATAAAAAGATAATCTAATTATACTTATAAACCAATCAAATGTATAATTTAACACTATAAATTATTTTTATTAAAAATGTTGTTTTCAATTAAAATTTAGTATTTTCCACTATTCATTAATATATGAATGTTTTCAAAAAAGCACCGAAAATTTATCCAAACTAAATTTTTATTTCATTATTATAAAGAAGAAGCTTGTTTATTAAAATTAAATATATAAAAGTTTCAAATTTATGATTTCATAGGGGTTCTCCATTAAATTATTGTAAATTTTTATTTTTTGAAAAATACTTCTTTTATCTGAAAATTTGAATTTGTTGCTATATTATGTATAAGAAATAGATAATATGGATATTAAAACTATATAGAGTAAATAAAATTGAAAATTTGGTTTTTATTATTCATAACTGCTTTTTAAACAACTAGTTTGATATGTCGTGGTGCGCTGGAACTCGGTGTTGTGCACTTCGCACGATATCATATTATTCAAAGAGAATCATATTGTGGAAGCATAGCATGTTAAATCTCTTCATCATTATAATCACATCATGAAGAATCATTTCTATTTAAAATTTGAGAAATAATATTTTGTTTATGATCAGATTCATCATCATATGATGAATCATTCTTCTTTCTTCTTCTCAGATAAATTTTCTTATTTTTTTCATCAGGAGATCTTTCATTATGTTTCTTCAAAAGAAAATTCTAAGGTTTCTCATAATCATCTTCAAACTCATGATCATAAATTTTCTTCCATGGACAATTTTTTTCATAATTTTCCTTCCATTCACAATTCCATCATTTTTTATTTTTACTTTCTATTTGACCTTGTTGTATTTCTTTTAATGAAGGGAAACAATTGTATTGAAATATTCAGATTCTTCCTCTGATTCTAAGTCACTTGATTCCTCTTTATTTTCTAATAATTGATTTTCTATTTTATCAAATATTTAAAGGACATTTCCCTATAAACCATTTCTTTCATTTCCATAATATTCTCTTTTATCATTTCATAAGTAATAGGAATAATATATTGATCATCCATAGATAACGTTTCAGGATCTCTATCATCCAAATAAGGAAATTTGGCATCAAACTTATCTGGAAGAATTATCAAGATATTTTCAACAATATTTGAGGATTCCAATTTCTTACCCAGGAATATAATGGTGCTAGAAATATCATTTAACGTTGTAAAGAAGTCACCAACATATTCATGGTCATCCATGTTCAAATATTCATACTCCAGCCTCTAATGCTGTATCTATGAGTTCATCAATGTTATATTGCCTTCATAAATTAATTTCATCTTATCCCAAATACCATTTGATGTTCCATCTCCCATTACTCTATGAAAATAACATTCAATAAGTGATGAAAATAAAGAATTTTTTCTCCTCTATTATTTTCATCATTTATTTTTTTTGAGAAGTAAAAGAAGTATTTTCAATATGAGGAGGAAACCCTTCTATAGTAACTTCCAAGACATCATACCAAAGGGAAATAAGATATATAAGTATTCCATCATTCCATATATGAAAGTTATTTACACTAAAAACTTGAATCACCTTATTTATATCATAATATAAATTCTCCATTCCCAATATGGATCTTTTAGAGGAAACAACATCTGAATCCAAATTTTCTTCCCTTGTAGGATTGATACCATTGAGATGGGGTGAATCAGTGGTTAATTTTTCATATACAATAAATTTGCATAAATCTGTAACAAAAACATTCTTAACCTATAATACTTTTTAAAGTTATGATCCACTAAAATATAAATCACAAACTATCCTTTCATATCAAAAATATAAAGTGAATGCATCACACGATATTTACAAGATTCAATTCAATGACCTATACCTTTTCATGTTGGATAGTCCCACCAACATGGATTCTTTCACTATCTTCTTTATAGAATACAATGGAACATGCACAAAAAAATCCTATAATCCCAATAGAAACTTTCCTTTTATAATTTTTTATACCCAAAATATTTTTTCTAGTACCCACTTTCCACAAATAAGACTTTTTATAAACTGATAAGTATTCATAGTTTCAATCTTAAATTTCTATATTATTTTCTGATCCTCTTAAAAAAGTCTTATCTTCCTACATAAGTAACCATAATCAAACTCTACCTGTGTACCTTATTCGTGAACATCAACAATTTACTTTTAGAATATGTTGGTCTTGATTACCCATCCATAACTTTGGTCTAATGAACCTGGATATGATGGATATTGATTCGATGGCATCACTCTGACTTAGCTTCAACCTGAAAGAAAATGTTTTTTTTGGAAACTCAATACATATTCAAAAAATTCTGGAGCTAGATTTCATAAATAGTTTGGAGTTAAATTTACAAATGAACATAGTTTTACTCTTATAGAGACCTCAGAAATGATTTGGAGGGGTTCTAAAAACCATTCACTCTTAATGAAATTTCCCAAATATTTAATTCTCATTAAATCTGGGATCTATATTTGACCCATTCTATAGATTTTAGAATATTCAAATATCCTTGATTTTCATATCTTAATTTGACGCATTGAATTATTTTTTAAATATCAAAATCTATTTTATTTTCCATTAGGATTTCCAAGTATGAGTTTTCATTAAGAAATATCATTATAATTTTCTATTAAGAAAAAATAGTATGATTTTTTCCATATGAAATACCATAAATCCCAATATTAATTTTCCTTTAACAAACCCCATAATTCCTAATATGATTTATTTTTTATGAAATCGTAGTACTATTTCTTCAATAAATTTTCTAAAGAACAATATCCTCAGTATGAATTCTTCAGTATGATTTAATAACTATAAATTCTTCAATATGAATTCTTGAGTACAATTTTTTCAGTACAAATTCTGTATCATGAATTATTTAGTGAAAATTTTTCATTATGAATACCTGAGTACAATAATCTATGTATAAAAATCATAGTACGAATACTTAACTATATAAATCTAAGTATGATTTTCTTAGTATGATAATCTTAGTAAGAAAATCACTATACATAATTCTCAATTCAAAAATGTTAAAATGAAAATCTGAGTTTTCAAATATTAGTAAAATTCTCCAAGTATGAAAATATTAGTATGATTTCCTCAGTATGAAAATCTCAGTATGAAAATTTTCGTATTAAAATATTAGTACGATTTTCCGAGTACAAAAATCTTAGTATGAAAATTGTAGTACTAAAATATCAATACGAAAATACTTGTATAAAAATATGAGTACGGAAAAATTAGTATGAAAACCTCAGTAAAACTTTCTCTTCCTCAGCCTCAATAATATCTTTTTTTCCTGATCCTCATGAACAAGTTTTCCTTTCTGATCCTCATCAACATCTTCTCCTTACACATATTTCCTCAAAATTTTATTTATCCTCGCCTTTTCTTCACAAAGATTGTATCATATGTTTCTCAACATACATATGATATCTGAGAGAAAAACACTGAAGCTTCATCATATTTACAATTGAAATTATTGAAAATTCCCAAAACTCTAGCATTCATATTTCTTTCCAAATCATCCTAAATATGATTTTATAGAATTCATTTGTCTTGATTATGGTATAATTGATTATGATCAGAATGATTATCATCAACAAATTTATTCTAGACTCAATAATATTTAAAGTATCTTATTTTAGAAATACCAATATGATAATTCATATTGACTCATACTGATGTTTGAATTTGATGCTGTTAATTCTAAATATGATCATCCAAGATTTGAAAATTGACTTTATGGTTCTGGATCCAATTTGAAAAAATTACACACACCCTTCATCAATATATAATTTTCTTACCTTTTTAACATAGTTTCTTTCTTCAACATAATCATAATATTTATTTATTGACAATAAATACAACCAAAACACAAATAGGGTCCAACAGACTGAGCAAAGGAGTTCATGGGACTTTGTTAGGGGATTGTGATGGTGTTTTCTTATATAAAACATGTCAAAGAGTTACTTCACATAACTCATATTTGGGATAAGATGAGGGTAATAATATATAAATGTTAGAGATTATACATAAACTATTTACAAGATATTAGGTTATTAATATTAACCTGATCGGCCTACATATTTTGAGATTATTTGAAAATATCATACAATCAAGAAGGGGATAGAGGAGCACTAAGTAGTTGGAATTCATTCATCATCCAGTGAATTCCTACTGATACATCTAGTAGTAGGAAGATGGAGGTGGGGGAATCACTACAATTATATAGTATATATCTATATATGAGAAGAGGTTCTTCGGGTTCTTCTTTGGTAGGAGGAAGTACTCAATGTTTTAGTTGTGGAATTTATGGGAATTATCATATTTTTTTTCAAATACATATATCAAGTGTCATCTATATGGTAAGATAAGTAATTTTCATTCTTTCTTCTTAAAGTCATCATAGAAGTGGCATCACATTAGTTTGGGATAGACACATGCATTGATACATAGTACTAATAGGGGTCATCACCCACACATTTAGAACCCTCTAACGATGATGACTCGACCGAGTCATGCATAACATAGATAGGGCCATAGAGTTAAGGTAGGTTGAGTATATACAGTTGACATGGTTTCGAATCAGCATGGAGAGGGGATATCAATAGTTGGATGTAAAAACTAGATAACTAATCTACTTTATACTTTTTTTGATACTCGTGCTTCACATTAATTTATATAAGTGAAAATTTTTATTTTCCATGACATTTAGGTTATGTTTTCTTCTAAGTTACTATCTCTTAATACACCCTTTTAATTGAAATTAGACTATCTTAAGAGATGTCCAGGTTATCGTATAGATGTTTTCAGTTTTTTAAATAAATAGGATTTCATCATCATTGAGATGATTAGATTTTAAGTTATTTTTAACGAGAACTAAACGACTAGTTATTAGGCACACATTGACTTCTACAAGAGATGATTATCCTATATTATACCCAAGGGAGAGAAGTTTGTGATGATCAATGAGTGGTATGTCAAGATGGTAGAGTCGGGACAGACCAGATCTATATGGGAGATATTATTTTGTATGTAAAAGTCTTGGATCTTATGGTGGTTGATGTAGTGGCCTATTGATCTCCTATAGTGGTGGCCTAGAATCAAGATGCCTTCTCTAATTACTTTTTATGTATCTCTCTTAGGAGAAGAATTGGCATATTGATCAAACTCATGAAATGATTTCATCCTATATTCATTCCACCGTATAATATGGTTCCATCTAAGTATATGGAAATCATGGTATAACTTGAATAATTATATAAAAAGAGTTTTATTTGGTAAATATCATATATATTTGGTACTATATGTATTTCACAAAGAAGGTGGATGATAGACTTCAATTGTGTATAAACTATAGGAATTAGAACTAGGTAACCATGAAGAATTTATACCCATATATAAGGATCAATGAAATGTTTGGCTAGTTATATAGGGTTCAGTGGTTCTCTAAGATTGAATTATGGTCACACAATAAAAAATCATTAGGTCGAATTGGAGGATATTCCTAAAAAATCATTCCATAGTAAATATACACTGTATGAGTATCTTTTCATGCCTTTCGAGTTCAAAAATTCCATAACAGCGTTCATAAAACTTAAGAATAGTATTTTCCATCCATATTTTGTCTTTTTAATCATTTTCTTCATGGATGATATCCTGATATACTCACAGAAATCATATGTACATTCAAGTAACCTTGAGATTGTATTGAGTACAATTCATGTACATTGACATTATTGCAAACTACAAATGTGTCAATTTTGGATTTAGATGGTGTGGTTCTGTGTTCATGTGATTTTAAGGATGGGGTCTCTATAAACTGGTCGAAGGTGGAAACCAAGATCACTTGGAATCACACTATGAATGTGTTTTATATTAAGTTTTTCATAGTTTAACAAAAAACTATAGATAATTCATATAAGACATATGCCATTTAAAATCACTTATGATAGATATAACAATGAAATGAGTGAAGTTTCAGTTGATATATTATTGTAAGGATGTGTTCCTAAAGATGGAGAGAATATTGACTATAACACCATTTCTAACAACACATAGTATTTCATAGGATATGTGGTGTATTTTGATGAATCAAAAGTTGGGTTGGGAATTGTGATGATGAAGAGAGATCAGAAATATTATTATAGGTCACATTAGCTATGATTCACTGAGTGGTAGTTCCCAACACATGACTTTGTGTTAGATGATGTGGTCTGTATACCAAACTATTGGTCAAATTATCTCTTCGATGAGATTTTTTTGTTTAAACAGAACATAATTGCCTCTGGTATATATTACCTTAGGAGGATCCAAAATTTAAGTTTTAGTTTTTGGTTGAGTATCTATATAATTTTTATATAGAGGTGGCATATTCTATAGGGAAATTTAATTTCTTTTCATATTATCTTAGTAGGAAAACATTTTAGATGTTAGAGTTTAGAGAGTTTCCTTCACATGAAGAATGGGTTCTGATGAGTTTAATGGAAAAGTACCTTGTAAATCACTCAATGGATCATAGAGTGATGACATATGGAACTATAATGATCATGTCACCTTTGGTGTATAGTGGGTAAGTGATCCAAAAATTAGACCTTGAGTGATTAGTGATGTAGGAGTGTTTTGTGGGAAATAATTCTATTCTAAGGTGGTACATAGATGATTTCTGATTGATCTATATTATCAAGTGTTAGGTAGTTACAAATATCATAATATAAGATCCAATGGGATACTATCATTCTTATAAATAGGTAGTTCATATAGGGTTGATAAAGACGTATCATGAAATCCAACATTGGTTTTGGTGGCTAGGTATGAAGAGAGATATAACTGTTTTTGTTTTAAAATGCCTTAATTTCCAAGGGGTAAAGTACACACATTAACAACCACGTGGTTTACTCTGTCAATATTCGGTGTCATTGTGAAATTATAGTAATGTCATGATGGACTTCATAATGGGGTTACCCAGAACCTCAAGGAGTGTGATTCCATTTGGGTTTTAGAAGCCTGACTGATGAATGTTGTATATTTATTATTTAGTTGAATCTAAATTTCTAGATCAGTAGGTACATATGGATATTGTAGAAATTATATGTATACATGTACTTAATTCCAGTATCATATAAAAAAGGGATGTGTGTTTCATGGAATAGTTTAGAAAGGCATGAAAAATTATTTGGGGACTCTATTGAAACATAGTGCAATATATCATCCATGGATTAAAAGAAATTCATAGAGTAAAATTAATATCCTTGATGATATGATTTGGAGATACATTCTATAATTTGGTGAAGCATGGTATGATCATCTATAATTGGTTAAATTTTAATAAAGAATCATTTTATAGGCTTCTATTATGATGGATCATTTTTTGAGGCATTCTATGGATAGCTTTTGCACTAACCAATGTGTTGGAGCAAGGATGTTGAAGCTACTGTTTTTGGGATGGGTATAGTTCAAGAATCTTATGAGAAAGTGTAGTTGATAAGGATAAATTTTATTACTACTCAAATAAGGCTGTGATGGTAATAGAATAAGGGGATACAACTTTTCGAGTTCACTTTTGGTGATCAGGTATTCTTGAGAGTGTCACTCCGTTTGGGCCATCATCATTTGTGGATGCAAGGGAATCTGTAACTATGGTTTGTGGGACTATTTGTGATCATTAAAAATATTGTGGTTGTAGATTAACAACTATGCCTTCCCATACATAATTGTGGAATTCATGATTTGTTTAAAATTTCTCAACATTAGAGGTACATTTTCAATCCTATGAATGGGATCGACAGTGAGGATATTGAGTTGGGCCCAGACACATCATTTGAGGAACACATACTTTGGATCATAGACTTTGGTAAAAAAGTGTTGTGAGGGAATATGGTACCACTTTTTCATGTCTTACGTAATCATAGTTGGATCCAAATGGAAATATAAGAGTGGTATTCTAATGTTTTAACTTAGTGGCATTACGTATTAAGTAAGGAATAGTGTAGATTATTCTTGATGATGAGAATCCATATAGGGGGAGAATATAAGGCCTTATAATTTTTCTTCTTGTAAGAAAATAGTTCTTTCCCTATTTGAATTATTTATTTAGGGATTATCCACTCCCAATAAAGGTTTTTTAATATTCTTATATATTTTGGAATCTAAAATGTTTGTTTAGGGATTTTTATATCCCAAACCAGAAACACCATGGTGGTGGTGGACCTTGTGTGTAAATATGTTTTCCAAAATTGAATATTGAGCATGTTTTAATGGGCATGAATAACTGGGGATGAACCTATAGGTCTTTTTCTAGGTGACCTCACCATTCCCCTTCTAGAGATCGTGGTGAGGGAAAACATGAATGATTTTAGGGAGATGTTATAGGGGTTCTCATTTTTATCAGGTTGTTCATGAACACTACAAACATGACTAGGACATGGAAGATGGTGTATTTATGCTCGATCTCAATTTCAAATGACCAAAACTATCAGATTTATTATTGAATAATGATAAATTCAAAATGAAAATCCTTATGAATAAAACCAGGGGTATTTATTATGTTTTAACATTTATTCAAACCTATATTAATAAATTAATGCTCTATTATTTGATGATTTCTAAAATTAGGATGAATTCCATAGGACATTATGTGTGTTTTAAGGAAGTATTCAGATAAAATTATTTACTAAATCTATAACTAGGTGTGGTTTTTATCCTTTAGTTTTCATTGATTAACTATTGCTGGAAGATTTAATCTTGGGATTTGAGGCATGTTCATGTTGATAAGGATTCATGGACACCATAATATCATATTCTCTAATCATTTTCCAATAATGATGAAGTGATCCATCTTCAACTTTAGTTAAATAATATTATTAATGGTATTATTCCATTGGGTATGGGATTTTTCTAATGTTATTTTTATTATTCCTTGATCCTTATTCCATATATCATTCCATGCTGTATTGGAATAAGTTCTAGGAACTCTTGGTGTGTGATCCTATTCTAATAGGAGGGGATATGGGTTTTTTGGACAATTAACTTGATGAACCTTTAAGTTGATGTTAAAAATCATTAGGTAGGAGTTTCCTTTCCATATTTATGCCATGTTTATGATTTTTAACAAGATATGTCATTGTGTGCTTAGATTATTTTACAATTATTGAGTTTGAATGAATGTGTGTATGTGTTTATACCATGATAAAATGATTTATGTTTGACCAAATTTGTGTTCATTTGTATCCTATGGGACCCATTTTTTATTATGACCATGTGTGTGTGTTTATGGAAACATATTCTCGTGCATGATATGATTTTTGTTCCTATAAATGATATGACTATAATGTTTTATATATGGCCTTTGATGGGTTTTCTTTCAAACTTTAATGAAAGATGGACCATTATTACATGGTTGGCCCTTGGTGGGAGAGTTTATGGACATGAAATAATGTTGAAAATTTATAAAAACATAGTTAGGGTCATGATAGCCTTGAGGGTTGACCCGAGACACAGTGTAGGGACATGATTTCTTTACAACCTAACTCAATGTAGTGTTAGAGTAAAATAACCTTGTTGATAAATCTTGAGATATATGGGGATTGATAGCCATCTTTCCTAACCAGATACTCTCTTTACTTGTCAATTTAGTGGATATTTTTGGTGACCTTATGGTTCAATTTTGTCCATGAGTTTTATTATTACTACATTTCCATCCAGGGGATGAAGTATTTTTTGCATGGGGTTTTTAGTGGCTTGGTAAGCACATGAATACTCATTATGTGATTACATGTCGATTTTTATGTGTTTATTAATAATCAACTTATAAAGTATTATACAAAATATCTTCTATTAAGGATGCATCAGTGGCGTCATACTTGGTTTATAATTATACTCCACATTGTAATCTCGATAAGTTTTTAGACTTCATAATAACATATACAAGAAATGGACAAGAGGCAATTATTGGGAGTTAGAATATGGAGTACAATGATCAGAAGTGGTACCAAAATAGACTCTATAGTTATGTCATGGTGTTTAATTTAAGACATTTCTAACTCATACTGTAGATTGACCAACCTCTTTAAGGGGACCGTTGTATATTATTATGTATGAAATGATATAAATTCCATTCATTTTGATTTATCTTTGTTTATTTAATCCACTAAGCTATTATTTATGATTCAATATTTTTCCATTGATGGTATAGTCTCTGTAGGGAAAAAATTAAAACCCTTACTACTAGTTAGAAACCTCTTGTGTTTGGGTATGAATCCATGAAGTCGTATTTTACTCTTGGTTAAATTTTGTGATTCAGGTACGAGATCACATTATGAATGGTTTAATCACCTATTTACCCCCTTGGTATTGTTCAAAACATTCATGTACCCAGTTCATCTTTTGTTAATTACCCAGGTACCCTATTGAGCATGGGAAAACATCTCTTGTAACCTCTTAGTCTTAGGATAGTAACCCATGTACCCAATGACATCATGGCATATGAAACATTACACAATTAAATTAAGGTCTATAATAAACTAATCCATCATATAATAAAAACATTCATATATATGGAACAAGAATAAAATATCATTATTCATTTCTATATAGTTTAATTAACTCTAGATATAGGAAAAGGATTCATGAAACATCACTAAATCCTCATCATTATAAGAAATGAAAAGAAAGGGAGTGGATATTTTTCAATATAATATTCCATGTAAAGAATAAAAATACTAAAATGAAATTTACATAGATTAAAAATACTTTTATAAAATCATTTGAAAGCTGATGTGAAAAACAAAAAGAAAGATTATTTTATTTTTAAAAATTTTTAAAAATAAAAATTCCACAGAAATGGGAATTTTAATTTCATTGTAAATACATATATACAAGTAATTTAATATACTTAACAAATATAAGAGATTATAGTGGGGGAAAATTTTCTTGTGGTAAATGTTTTAAAGAAAAAATTTTCAAACGTTTATAGAGAAAGTAAAAAATCACTCATTTAGATAATGAAAGTAGGATTCCATTAAAATGATTTTTAATGATATAATATATAGTATAAAGTTAAAATTTTAAATAATTTAAAAATATTTAGTCACATCAATAAATCAATTTTGATATACATAGATATTTATAAAAAATATTCTAGTGTAAAAAGGAGAAATATGGTTAACTTTTCATAAAACAATTACTTTAGTATTTTTTAGTACAAAAGATGTAAAAATGGAAAGAATACAATAAAACCCCCAAAACACCTAATTATAATACATTAAATGGGGTTTGGAATATAAATAACATATAATTTCCCAAAATTGAAATTGAAATGTTTGTATTTCTAATAAATATAATCTTAACATAACCATTTCCATATGATCCAAAATGATATATACACACTCTATCCATGTGTATAGTAAATTTTTATTTATTATACATATATAACCTGAAAATATTAATACTTGAATTATTAAATATCATTTCCATATATTTTCAAATTGCCCATTTATTTATAATTCATTACAAAAATAAATACTTGGGTGTTAACTATTCCATTTTCCTAGCATGATTCGATTTGACAGTTTAGTCCTTAAAACATATTCATGTTATCAACATATCAATAATTTTAATAATTTCAAAAATATAATATCTATTTATTATATATAATTTTATTATGATCTATCTAATAATGTTAGGGAAAATTAATTACATCACATCATGGAATCATTAGTCTTCACATATGCAAGGGTCACACTTTTATATTTCAATGAATTGTAATAAAGGAAAGTAAATAATAATTTATCTTTCAAAAATAATAATTATACCAAAAATATAATATTTAATCATTAAATTCATCTATATTACTATCCTTGAGAGTTAGTGATGAAAAATAAAATACTCCAGTTCATGGTGGTGGTAGTCCATAAACACGCATGAGAAAAACATTCATTTTCAATTGGATGGAATAAAGATTGAAAATGGTTATACTATTAACATAAAAAAATTAATTATATTAAAGAGACATATATAATTATATTAATATGCTAAAAAAATATTTGAATTAGGTTTAGGAATAATGAAACTTGGAGGAGTATGGTAATAATATATACATCTTCCTTAGATAATCTTCTTTGAAAAAAACATTAAGGTCCCTTTGATGTGTGTTTTGGAAATACTAGAACACCTAGGTCATGTGAAAGAGATTTGGTATATGTGTTTTTCTAATATTGGTAAAATTAAGGCTCTTAGGTGGGGTGGATAAGCGAGAAGGTGAGGTTCCCCTTTTCATTTGAGGGGAGTGACACACCATTAAATATCCTTAACTGTAAAATAATATAATGTAATTTTTATGGAAAATCGAAAGAAATAGATAAATCTTAGAATTTAAGATAATTTATTGTCAAAATAAACTCAAAAAATCTGATTTTGAAATGTTTTAATGATAATTTAATACATATCATTTAGTTTATCCCCCTTGTTAATCATTTTAACCATTATAATGGTGATAAAATTTATACCATGAAAACTGTTAATTAAGGATAAAAAATAAAGACTTTTTAACTAATATTAATTATTCAAATTCACAATATAAAATATATTTTATGAAGTTAAATTTATGTAGGTGAATGAAATTAATTCAAAAATCTGTGAATAAAAATCCTTAAATCCATTTATCAAAAAAATGAACCTTTAATCATAACAAATATTTTATTCTCATTCCTTTTCTAGTAAAATTTTTTTGATTAATGATAATTTAATTGATTGAATATATTATATAAAATTTTCATGAAAATAAATCATTAATAGTGACTAATTTATTTTCTTAAGAAGAATACATTATGAACATACAAACTATTTTATAAAAAAATATTTTTACCTTTAAATGATTATATCATTATTTATAACCATTTGATAGTCAATTGATGAATTATTATTCATTTTTCTACATGCATAAAAGTAATTTTCTAAATTTGTAATTATCTAACTAATAAAAAATATATTTTAAATAAAACATATATAAAAAACAATTATGGTAAACAATACTTTTCTATTTAAACACAAATAATTAAAGTAATACTTATTATAAATACTTAAATGGTTTTCATAATTTTCATTTATATAATTATCATGTAATATATTTAATTTTTTATTTTAATAAATAAATTATCACATATGTTTTGTCTGGTGTGTATCCTAAGATATCAAACACATCATATTTATTAATGAAAAATATATTTCTAAAATATCAAGGTGTCTTAAATACTAATAGAGTAGATAAGGAATATGATCACTGATGTTGTCTTTATCTCAAATAAAGGTTAGGAATTTATATAAATATTTTCCATGGACCTCAAATGTAAAGTAAATTGGAAAATCTTAGTATATTCTTAAGAAATTATGACCCTAGAGAAACTATTGGTAGATTGTTCATGTGGACTCCCCGCCAAATTACTCCATGATAGTATGAATACGTGAGATCCTACACTAAAAACTCCAATACTCATAGAAAATTACTGGACCGCCTCTTATAAATAAAATATATGAGTTTCATACTTTAATGACCGCATCCTTCTTCTGTACCTTCATGTAAATAGTTAACATAAATGTAGTGACTACATATTGTCTAACTAGGGAAAAAACTCTTACAAACACTGCACTGTAGACTAATCATCAGGAATGTGATTAGGGAAAATATGACGATGTATGTAAATATTTTCTCTATCTACCTCATACTCAGGATCCCCTAATAAAGAGATATCATATCCTTTCTCTTCACAACCAACATAATCGATGATAGAAATTATTTTAAAACATACAATACCCCAGGAATTTAGAAAATAGATTATTTCCATAACCTATAGGTTTAAAATTATAAACTAAATATTTTATCCAATTTTTTGATGGAAATGTAATTGATTAGCAAAAAATTCATATAAGATATAATACAAATATTTCATCCCTTTATCCATTCCTAAGTGGAATGTTACAACCAAAACTCATAATATTAAGTGTTCCAAAATATGGATTATTACTCACCCTGGTTAAAGTCAATTCATTACGAGTGTGTAAATAAATTAGAGATAATAGATAGAAAAAGAAAAAAAATATGTGACTAGGAAATACCGAAGATCATCATCCACCATGAAGAACCCCGAAAGAAAAATAAACCTATATTGAGGAAGATAACCATAAAAATAGAATAATTTAAAAAACATATTATATTTAATAAGAAATATTCCATGTGTTGTTAGAGAGGAGTGAACAATTGATTTAGTAAGTATATATATATTGGAATGGAATCTGGATATTATATATATAGTAATTTTATAAAAAGTTGTAGAAAATACATTCATTGAAAATATGGTAATTGAAAAAATATCCAATTGGTATAAAAAATTCATGTCCAGTTAGGAAGTAGATTTAAAATAATATAAATCACAATGAAATAAAAATAAGATTTTAAAATATTATAAATACATATATTTATGTGTTTCATATAAATTCAAATATAATTAATATAATATGATAATATATATATATATATATATATATTTCAATTTATTATTTTATTGTTAATGGAGACTGAAAACTAAATTTTAGAATATTAATAATTAATTTTAATAATATTTGTTAAATCAGATTTAATATAAAGGTAATATTTCATTTTTTTTTCAATAAACCATTATATTATGTATTATATATTTTAACCTAATCGATCAAATTGATTAATTTTAAAATATTATTATATATTATGTAATATATTAAAATCTCTTAAATTATAAATAGATAAGAAATAATATTATGAACACTTAGTTTATTTAAAACAAAACTTTTCAACAAAATTTGTTTTTCATTAATTTTGTATTTTTAAAAAATAAATTTAAAAATATTATAATCTAAGTTAGATAAAAAAACATAATTTTTGGATTTCGAATTTCAAAAATATCATATAAATTTTTTTATAGTTTTTATATGAAAATGTTGATTTTTAGTAGACAAATATGGTTTTTGAGAAAATAAATATTTTTATGATTTTATCATTATGTAAGAGTAATACAAAATATTAATAAAAGTTTTAGTAATAATTTTTTCTATTAAATAATAAAATTATTCATTTTAAAATATTCATTGAACTTATAGATCCTAGGTCAAAGGTATCATAAAATAAAAATCCAAATTTCACCCTAGGATGTCTCCAAAATGAGTGGATGAGGAAAATATAGACCAAGACACATTTTAGATCATTTTTTTCTATTTGTTGATCCTTTTAATTTTTAAAAGTAAATTTAAATTTTTTTAAAATGTAAATGTTACTTCGAAAACTACCATTCCTTCCACTTATAAAATTTTAGCAGTTTCACTATTTCAAGACTCGCATATCCTTCAAATTTATTCATGTAAGTATACCAAATTATTTATATTATAACCCCCTCTGATGTTCAAAAAAGTTTTTTAAACATTTGTTAGCATACTTCCTTCATTTCCACAGATATTTCCAAGGAATGTTTACATCCTCGATGTGGGTATTATCAACTACATATATTTTCTTCTTAATTATCATCATTCAAATTTATGCTAGACGCACTAATATAATGATATTATTACCATATATATAATTTAATGTCATTATTTTATTGTTATTTTCATTATATATTCATATTTCAAATATATTAAAATATGAAAATAATCATTAATGCATATGTGTGGACTGCCACTTCCACGAGCAACACAATTCATTTTTCACCACCAACCATCATTTATGGTTATAAGAAAGTTCTTAGTAAACATTTATTATGTTTATAAACTGTTTTTGATTCTTTTTATATCACATTATAATTTTATTAGTATATTATATTACTTATTAAATAATTATAACATGTTACCATTAGATATGATATAATGACCAACATATATGAGTTTATAGAGATTTTGTAATAAATTTTTATGGTATTTCATATTATGAAATTATCATGCAATAATGATATATTTAATTTTTTATTGATTTTGGAATGTTAATATTTTAAATATTTATTAATAAATTCCTTTTTGACCACTAAACACGTCAAAAAAAGTTCATCGTGTTTTTGTTTTACAATTTGAATTCATGTATTTCACCTAATGTAAAAGAGAATTATGCAATCATTGAAAAATATTATTATTACATCAAGAATTATCGACGAGTGATGAACTTTTTAATAGAATTGGATTTTTTTGGTTTGTTTTGAGTAAATATCAACCTGTACCCTTGTTTTTTTAATATAAGTAGATTGGAATTAGTTTTAGGGGCTTCTGGTTGGTTTTGGAGAGTTTTATAGTCCATTCTAAAGTTGAATGGTTTGATAATGGTTTTTCCATCCCATGATGATCCTATAAGAAATTATATGGTTAGTTCTAGAAGTACATACGGTGGTGAATTTTTAAGTCACATATTTTAACAAACCCTTTATCCACCCCTAATATATCATGTGAAGTCCACTAGTGGCCAAAATAATGGTTAGTGCACAATTTGAAAAAACCCGTGACAAGACTATGTAGGTTCCCAGGAGAGTCATAAATCCTCAAAATAGTTTTTCAAACCATGCAACAAAAACCTACGGGTGTTATTTAATTATCTGAAAATCAATTTTAAATTCCTTTAACCACCAATTTTGACTCATTATTCCTCAGACTTTATGATCTATTGATTCTGGAGACACCATAGGAACTAACCAAAAATTTAATTTCCTTTCATGATTGAATCTAACTCATGTAATGATTTTGATTATTATTTATTAAGGTATATTTTCTAAAAACCAATATTCTATATTTTTCTATTTAGTCATCCACTTTTCCCTTCAAAGAATCATATATCTAGAATACCCTTGTGAGATCTATTATTTCAGATTCTATATAATAGGGTAATAGTTTATCACTGATAAAATCATCACCAAGATCCAATGATTAGAATAAACTAATCATTTGGACCTAGACCATTGTTGGTAAAGAATATTCTCAGGTACATGTAATTTTATCTGATATTGTTGGGTGTATATTCTCTTCAATGTTGATGTTATACTCTATTATTTTTAGAATGATGATGTGTTTGGGACTCTAAGTGGAATAATTTGATTCAAATGATAAAATATTTCTTAAAAAAGTTCATTTTTACTAATGTAGGAGGTCCTTACCATTAACACACATATATATAAGTTCTTGGAATGATTATTTTGTTTGTGTGTGTGTGGCCACATGAGACCTATGTTTGATGATTGATCATATGAGATGTTCATTTGTAGCCAATGTAAACTATAGTATATGATTTCTCAAGTGTTGTTTTTTATGGCTCTGAATCTCACTTTATATGATTTTGTGTTCGATCTTCCATCTGACATCTACATATTTTAATTGTTGTAATCTCTATATTTTTAATTTTAGCTTGCTAGTTGATCCATGTAGATGATCCCATCAAAAAAGATGTTTCAAATATTGATAGACATGCCCATTGGCTATCCATTCATGTGGGATGTGTAAAATATGTTTGTTGGATAACCCATAAAGTTGGACGTGTCAAATCATTGTTGGTTGAGATTACATCTAAAATATTGTTGAAGAAGAAAGGGTCGATCTCTAAGGACTTGAATTATATGATGTTCTTTCATGATATACCTATTTTTATATTCATTCTATTTTATTTCAGGGAATGAACTAATATATATTATTGAAATACATTATGAACCTTTGGTGGTTTCCTTCTATGTACCGTTCTCACACACTACATATGTATCTTAGAAAAAAAAATAGATTTTATGACAAGTGATCTGATGATGGGAAACGTACCTATAGTTTAATATTATGCAAGATTACCATAGAGTGCGAGGATTTTTTTATGGACTTTGATATTCAATTTTTAATATTTATCTATTGAGATCTTTTATATAATACACTGATCCACCACATATTTGGATGGTTTCTTTTGGTTGGGTTGTGAGACTATCATGCCATATTGTTTGTGTATGGGTTTGTACATTATTTTCATATTGATACCATTTATGATTTTTTATTCATTATTTTTTATTCTATTATTATTGCTTTCATTAATCACACTGATGTTTAACTAATACTGAGTGTAATAGTCCACATATTACTAGGGACTACCATCCTCCTTAAATAAAAGCATCAAACAGACCCAAGGAGAAGTGATTGATCTAATAAATATTTTAAATTTAATATCATGAAGCTTCATTTTGAGAACTTTTAATGACATTGGTGGAATGTAATATGGTGAAATCCATATAGGTCACACACTAGAAATGATATCGACATCAAAATCATCTCACCTGTTTGGTGGTAAAACTGATAAATCATATAGAAATATATCTTGGCATTGGTATACCATTGAAGGAAAAGGGGAGGGAATCAGCATCTGATCAACTACAAGGATTATGACTTCCCTTTACACTGAATATACTTCTATATGATGAGTATATTCTCCCACTATGCTTTCTTTGATGGTCTACTCACTGGCCAACATGAACTTCTCTGTTTTGGAAATGAAAAACTCACTCATCCTAAATAATGATTAATCATTGAAATGTATCTGGTTTAACAGTCCATTCAAAAGTTCACATAAAAACTATAAATCTATAGTATAATGAAGCTCCAAAAATTCTCTATGTTAATAACTGCCATAATACATTCTAGATATAAATAAATATGATCCACTTTCTTTCATAGTGGTGTGTCAGTAGATAACAACTCAAGAGAGAACGTAACCAATAAGTATAACAAAACAACCACTTGTTCAGATATCAATGAATGGGATACACATATATGAAACAAAGAAATAGATATAGTATAAGAAATTAAAGTTGCAACTTGAACTTCTGAAGGCCCCTATCCACTATCAGATGTAGCCATATAAGCCACAAAAAATAAAATATGAACCATTCCATGACACCATAGAGAGTCATGATTTTGCAGATTCACCAATACTTATGGGGTATACTCCTACTACTATGTTCCTCCTCCCACTTCATGACATGATCTTACTATAAACATATGAAAATCCCAATCATAAAACTACATCAGAAGACTAGTCATTCCTCATCAGTGACAATTTTTGAAAGAAATTCGAAATTATTTTAGATCACATTGAGTAATCTTGGACAACATAATATTTATAAAAACTTATTAAAGTTTCACATTTTGATATAAGAGGTGATATTTCTTGGTAATATTATTTTCATGGAAATTATATATATATATATATAATGATTCATGAAATAAAGTAGAAATTATGTCTTGGGCACAACCAAGGAACTTTTTTAGAATTGTAGTTTCAGTTGTTTGGCCAAATATTACAGGAAATTAATTTTGTACTTTTCTCACCTAGAAGCACCTATGAACGGACATAAAAACAATATAATATAGTTTCAATGGATACACCACTGTGATGAGTAGTTTTTAGTGAATAATAAATGGTTAATTTATGCTCTAACATTGACTCTTCCTGAGCTTGGAGTTGGTTGTGGTTCATGTGTTGACATATTGATGACACTAGATCTTTGGAAAATTCATTTTATTATATAATAACCATAAGTGGATACAATTTATTTTCTACCTATGTGACCTAAAATTTTTTTATAGTTATTCAGAAGAATACATATAGATGAAAATATTTGATATGGTTTATTCTCTATTAAAAAGGAATGTCATTTTTTATTCTCATAATAGGAGTGGATATGAATTTATAGAATGGATTTCAATATAACGTTAGAGGCTTATAAATTTTTTGGCTTACTAGAAGGTGGTTATAGATAAGTATTGATTCAATATGGATTATGTACCCTTAGTGATCACATAATATTTGGTGTAATGAGTTCATACTAGTCATAAATTTGATCCATACTATGTTATGAGGCGTGAGAGGTTTGATAAAAATAGTTCTATTCTTGGATATAATCCAGATGGATGTGATGTGATTCTATTTTATGGTTGGGTGATGCTTCCTTATTCTATGAGAAAATAGGTAATGAAATCCAAACTTTATTCACATTCATATTACACCCAATATCAACCAAAATGCATCATGATTTCATATAAAAAATTGGGTGTCCCAAAATGGAAATAGACAATACATGAATTTTCTCATGTTTTCAAACTTTTCCGATAGTCAAGGTCACAAATTAGAAACCTACAATATTTCTCCATAAACATCTAGTGCCAATACAAAAGTGGGATGCGGTGACTATGGAATTCAAGATATGGTTTCCTAATAATCCTAGAGGTTGAGACACCATTTTAGTTATATTGGATTTGATGACCAAGGTGGCTCACTTCTTGAAGATTCTATATACTTAATCTTTTTTTAATCTAGGACTACTCTATTATTTGGAGATCTTGTAGCTACACTATGTTACTTCAAGCATGGAATTTGATATAGATTCAGTATTCACATTTTAGTTTTCTAAGGGTTTATATAAGTTTATTTGGACTCATAAAAAGCTTAGTTTTACTTTTCATCCTCAAGATGATGATAAATCAACGAGTATAGTAATGAAATTAGAGTATATGTTTTGATAATGTGATCTAGATTTCGTACAAGATTAGTATGATCACATAGATCTATTATAGTTAACCTAAATAATAGTTACTAATATTTGATTCAGATGGATTCATTTTTGGTTCTTTATGAAAACCTTGTCTTTCACCACTATGATGGAATGAGTTTGGTGAATCATAAGTTGTTGGGATGAGTAATGTACAAGAGACATAAATGTAGGTGGATTCTATTTAGAAGAAGGTGGTTACATCTTAGAACATAAAAATATTACATTCTTAACTGGAAGCGACAACCCATTTATTTATTTCTATTTTTAAAAAAAAATTAAGTGTGTTTTTTTGGATATGGCATAACTGTTTGAGGAAATTGTGGAAATTAGCATCATCATACATTGATCCCCTGGATATCACTTAATGTAATGGAATGGTTGCATATTGGTTAGATATTCATGAATGGTATCATGGTAGGAATAATCAATTTCACATGTATTAGCTCCAGATTTAGGATCCTGGTCATGCATATATAACCAGTTTAGTGAATATTGAGATGGAACCTAATTCACATTCTAAGGATTAGCCTATTAAGATTATTAACCAATGTGAGAAAGTGATGTGAGGGAATATTTATCATTTTATTTAGGTATAATAGAATCCTGGGTGGACTCAAAAAGATACAATGGATCAAGAAAAAATCATTCATCCTTAATTGCATATGTTTTCTAATAAATATTCCTAGAGACGCTTATCATGGAAAATAAGTCTATAGAGTGGGATATTAAAATGGACTAATATATATTTTGGTGTTTTAGGTGTTAATTTCAGTATTTAATCTTTTTTGAGGTATGATTTGAATGGAATGAGTTATTGCAGTTTCTAGTTGTGTTTATAGAGTTTTAGAGGACTTCGTGAAGGTTAATATTTTGATCATGGTTCTCCCAAACCATGATGACCCTCTTGGAAAGCCTATAGTGAGTAGAAGAAGCACTTTTATTGATGCATAATAGAGGAACATAGTATACTATACCATTCAAAATCCCTTGAAATATCGAGTGAAATACTTTGTCACGACCCGTCCCCTAGGGCCCGTATTGTGACTACCCCAAGCTCACCTTCCATAGGCGAGGGGCTGGCGACTAGCACCAAAGGTGTAACTCCCTAAAAACATGGAAGGCATTGCCTTTATAAAATGTAAACACACACAAAACCAGAGTATAAGTGGAAGAAAACACTAAGTTAAGCAGTAACAAGTGTTCTTAAAGTACAAAGGGGCCAGAAATACAAGCCCAACGGAAAGGTACCACTACAACTGAAAGAAAATATAACTGAAAAGACAAGCAGCTGAATAGTGAAGAAGATCCTGGATCGTCCTCCGATTCCTACCTGAAGGGTAGCTACAGATGTCCTCCTCAGTAGTCCACGTCTATCAGTCCGTTTTTTGTGCCATCATGTCGAGTGTCCACCTCTGGGTACCGTCCAGTCCCCATACACTCTTCCTCGGTCAGCGATGTCCATCGTCTACATCCAACACAATGAGGTGTGGGCATAGGCCGTGCAGGGGTGAGTATAACGATACTTAGTAGGGACCCCAAGACCCTCAAGGTCTCACAAAAAACCAACAAGGATAAACCACAAAGAAAAATATCAACTGATAACATTTACTTAGGTATATTCCCATAAATATACCTAAGTTATCAAGTAACCCATCGCAATCATGAGGAAAACACAATGGCTATTGACTCGGCTCAAACCAGGATTTTTTTCATGATGAAGAAAACACGGCTGCTGGAGAACTCCTCCTCTGTCGAGTGCAGTACTATTTTCCGGACTCCAAGGTTCTACTCACTAACCTTAGACTACTGAGGTACTCCTACTGTCAAGTACCGAGGGTCTGCCACCTCACAAAGTAGTGCTCCCCGCCATGGGTGTAACACCCGAGACTTTTATGTTATATAAATCATCAAAGGAATCTTTTTCTACACAACACTTTCTTGGCTTGCTTTACACTAAATCGTGACCTTCCTCGATAGCTTGCGTCGTACGAAATACCGAGTTTCACTAAACAACGATATGCTATTAAAATATTATTAAAACTAGCCGTTATGAATAGTAATAACCACTTTTTGAAATTTTATAAATTTTATTTTTCAAAATGGAATTCATTTTGGGATTCGGAATATCAAAATTAGCCTAGAGTGAAATTTTGGTATTTTTCTGAAAACTTTCAATTTTTGATGAATAGTGAAACCACTAAGTGGTAGTTAAAAAACCGAATTTTTCATAAAACTTAATTTTACCGCTTATGTGAGTGGAATTTCAAAAATCCAAGAGACACGGTTGATGTCAGTAATTAAAATGTGGTTCAATGAGATGAAAATAATTCTTTGGTGAATAGTAACTTTTTACTTTTTTTTACCACGGTTAAAAGTAAATAGGGTAATTAAGGGTAAAGATGATATTATTATTACCATAAAACATGTCCTAATTCTATTGGATAAGTGTAATTAGACGAAAAACAACCTTAGGAATAAAATATGACCATTTAGGACCACTTGGATTAGATTAGGACATTTATTATTAATTTATTTAAAGAAGGGTTAAAATAGTTAAAATCAATGTCCAATAAGTAAATAATTTTTAATATGGGGTTATACATAAGATAAATTAGAATATAAATATTCATTAGAAAGATAAAAATATTTCCTTCATAATTTTATTTTATTTGTAATTTTTAGACATTAAATAATTTAATTTATTAATGACACAAAGATGATGTAGTAATTATCTTATTAATGAAATATTGACATAATTAATGTTATAAACACCAAAATAATTGTAATTTGAGACTTTTTATGAATTACACTAATTTTCTAGGTTAATATGACATGTTATTATTGCTTTAATTAACTTGGTTGGAATTAATAGTTCTGTTATGATTTTCACAAAAATCAATTACTAAATAGTGTCAAAATTGACATAAAATAGTTTTTAAAACAAATATTATATTAGTAATTGTTATTTTATTCCTAAAAATCTAAGGTTTGGCACAATGACTTATATAAGGTTATATATATTAATAATAAACTACTTGGGGTTCGTTTGGCTGCTTATAGTAAGTTTATTAACCATATAGTATAAGAACACAAGAAGACACGGTAAAAGTAAACTTATTTAACTTAATGTTAAATCTAAATGATAAGGTTAAAATAGGAACCTAAACTTATCTAAATTATAGTGGATGAGAGGATTTAGACCCATCCCCACCTTATCTTCGAAATATATCAATTTGGATCTATTTAAAACCAAACTTGAATTTATAATAAAATAATATTTTTAGTTTTCCCAAAGGTGCCCCTCTCCTCCCTTATAAAAGGGCACCTCCTCCCCCTCTTCCTCACACCACTTTAAGCCTTCAATTTCTGCCAAACCCTGACAATTCCTCCTCTCCACTTCCCTAGAGACATCCTATAGGTCCTGGTCTTCTTCAAAGACCAGTTTTAGTGACCTAAAAGAAGGTCTCAAAGAAGCACTTCAAAGAAGAGGTAATGTCCGTTACCGATTCTATCATCTTTATTTCTTCTTAAACTTCTTCTTATTTAGTTGTTTCATTATAAAGTAATAACATCAGTATCACTAATATACTGATATGTTATTATAAGTACTAAAAAACCCTATTTCACCATCTATCCATCCTACGGAAAAAGAAATCATCACTCGTGCGTACGTACGGAATACCGTCTCCATGATGTGATGCGACTCGTTCTACATGATCTTCATTTCATAATGATTATATAAATGAATTTAATGAATTAATATGATATATATTACACTAATAACATTCTGGAAATGAGGTATCTATAACCTAAAGATAAGAATAAGAATTTATTAGACAAAACACGCATAAGAACAAAAAGTTATAAACACCTGAATAACAAGTAGAAATGAAATATTACTACTAAGAAGCTAAGAAAATGACCATATATGATATCATAAAAATAAGTATGATTCTGGAATAAGTCAATAACATTATTTAAATCATTATACAAGAGGTTCGGACACTTACGAAGCAAAACGGACCTAAGGTAAGGGAAATATCACAATCTCATTTTTATCTGAGATTGTTTATACTTTGGTATTTACTGGGGTGTATTTTATAATCCACATCCATGTTTCCTAAATATGTAATATTATTTCCATCCACCTACAATTGTTTAAATCCAATTTTACCCTTCGGTGAGTTTTTAGTAAAAGATATGAAAGGATTATTTTGTCATTTTTCGTACGAGGTACTTTTTGGCTTTTCCGACAAAAGTACGAAGAATGTTTTTTTAAACCTATACGACATGAATGGATGTTTAAAACATTATTTCCAAAAATATTCCTTTAGAAGTTTTCATGTTTATTTTTAATCAACTTCTTTTAGTTTAAAATAGTATGACATGTTAAGAAAGGAAAAGTGTTTTTGAAGTAGAAAGGATATTTTCCTCAAGAATGGAGTTCAAGTGTTTTATCAAAACTATTTTCCATCTAAGATAAAAAAGGGTTCTGTTTTTATCCCTATTATTACATTGATTTGATTATGTTGTGTTGGAATTATTTTTATGAATTGCTTTATCTTATATGAATTGTTTTATGATGTTATGATGTTTAAGATTCCCATTTGTATTACATGGGTTATACAATGATGTATTATTAATGATTTTGTGGCACACATAAGAATGGTATCACTATGAGATGGGTGGGACATATATCTCCCTCCAATGCATTGGGTAAATATTTTATATCTCATGAGATATACATGGCTGGAACGGTTGGTTATACCATTTCAGTGAAACAGGACTGAAACGAGGGTGACTCAGTTCAGAAAGGGACTTTGTCCACTAAGATAGTCTTGGCAATGAGTCTTGACTAATAAGAAATGATTCTCTATGATTATGTGTGTATGCCACAAAGTTTCATGTTTTAAGTTATGATTATTGGGATTACATTTCACTACTATGATTTATCCCATGTTATGAAATTATGCTCTCTTTTGCATGTTAAGATTTCCAAAAGTTATGTTCTTATGAATATGATGTGATTTATATTTCTTTTGTTTACCCTTACTTAGCATTTGATCTCACCCTTTTGTATGTTTTCTTTCCCCAGGTCAGGAAGAAGGTTATTAAGTAAGATATGCCAAAAGGGACTATAGATATGATGAAATAAATGGGAGACAATGTAGATGCTTTATGAACCAGTTGTTTATGTTTCCCAGTTTCTAAAGACACTATACCTATATGGTCCTTTCGTGGTTTTGTTATATGTTGTAATAAGTATGCTTCAATTTTGAAGTATTAACAATGTATGTAAAGTATGAGTCGTTATAGTTGGTATGAGAGGAAAGGTATAGTCAACCTTTGGAAACTAGGATGTGAAAGCCTTAGTAAGAACCCTAAGTATAAGTCTAAGCATAGAACACAATCTTAGTGTTTTAGAAATGGCCATGAATAACCTAGGATAATACCTTAAGTGTGAAATTTTATTCTTGATTATGTGGTTTTCCTATTATAATTAGTGTTGCTCACACTATTCTTCTTGGTTTTAGTCAATGGCTGGAACCCGAAAGAACCGTGTTAATGCAGAATGCGATCGGCAATGCAATGATTTTCCCCCTGAGAAACCAAACGTAATGGGAGATGGAATGCCAAATCTTGTAGCCATGCTCACACAACTTTCTCAAGCTATGAATCTTGCAGGACTTCCAAACAAGCAAAGGAAGGAGAAACATTCTGTTGAATCCTTCATGAGGCAGCGTCCACCTTCTTTAAGCGGGTCTACTAATCCATTAGTTGCTGAACAATGGATTAGTACTACTGAAAAGATATTTTCAGTTCTTCAATGTTCTGAACATGATAAAGTCATCCTAGCAGTGTATCGTTTGGAAGGAGAAGCTGATCAATGGTGGAATCTTATTAAGAATACGAGGAAAAGGGATGAAATTGAGTCCATGGAATGGGACGAGTTCAAGAACTTATTTTTCAATAAGTACTTCCCTCGTATTCTCCGAACAAAGATGGAGAAAGAGTTTCTTGAACTGAAGCAAAACGATGATGAATCTGTTGGTACCTATGAAGCAAATTTTACAAGACTTTCAAGGTACGCTTCTGGTATTATTATCCAACCTGAGAGTAAGATCGATCGATTCTTTAGGGGCTTAAAACGAAGCCCTATAAGGGAGTTAGCCGTAAGGGACTTCAATGGCTACGAGGAAATCGTTCGATGTGCTCTCAAAGTTGAGATGGAGATTGGAGTAACCCATCAGTCATATGGGTTTGATAAGAAGAGGAAAATGGAATTCAAAGGAAAATCTAAAGAGCACACTGAAAAGAATATGAGCTTTCCCTTATGCTCAAAGTGTGGAAAGAAACATGGAGGGAGTTTTCTTAAAGAGACAAGTAAATGTTTCAAATGTGGAAAGGAAGGTCATCGGGCATTTGAATGCCGCGATGATGTGAAGAAGATGTATAACGATGCAAACAAAGGAACGAATACAAAAAATGAACCTACTACACTTCAATGTTTCAAGTGCAAGGAGATGGGGCATTATTCCAACAAATGCCCTAATCCAAGGGTTGATGATGATGGTCGACGTCAACAAACTCTTAAGGCTAAAGACAAAGGAAAGTCACATGCAATTTCTATCAGTGATGTGGAGTACGATAACGATGTGGTGAAAGGTACACTTACCATCCACTCTAAAGTATCAAATGTTTTATTTGATTCTAGATCCACCCACTCTTTTATTTCTGAAGAATTTTCTAAGGGTATCGCTGTATTACCTCAACAATTAGATGTTGAGTTAGCTGTGACAACACCTAATGGAACAACAGTCACATCAAAAGTTTATAATTCTTGTCCGATCGAAGTTTGTGGGAAAGTGCTTCCTGCAAATCTTGTGGTCCTTCCTATAGTGGAATTTGATGTGATTCTTGGCATGGATTGGCTTTCCTTATACGGAGCTCATATCAATTGCCAAAGAAGGGAAGTCACATTTCATATTCCAGATCAATCTATGATCGTCTATCAATGCAAGGATGAACATAACCTTCCAGTGGAAATTTCTTCCATTTTATGGGTATTGATTCCACTAAATGAGGTTATTTATCTCAAATGGTTGGTGAGAAACTCACGATTAAGAATATGACCATTGTAAGGGAGTTTGATGATGTCTTTCCGGAGGAATTACCGGGTCTTCCACCAAATCATGAAGTTGAGTTTTCAATAGAACTCGTACCGGGTGCTTTGCCTATTTCAAAGACACCTTATAGAATGGCCCCAATTGAGTTGCAGGAATTGAAGAAGAAAATCCAAGAGAATCTTGATAAGGGATTCATATGCCCTAGTGTGTCACCTTCATGTTCTATTTTTTAAGAAGAAAGATGGATCAATGAGACTCTGCATGGATTATCGAGAACTTAACAAGATCACTATCAAGAACAAATATCCTCTCCCGCGCATTGATGACCTTTTTGACCAACTACGCTGAGCTCAATACTTTTCCAAGATTGATCTTCATTCAGGGTATCATCAATTAAGGGTCAAAAGTGAGGATATACCAAAGACGGCTTTCCATACAAGGTATGGACACTATGAATTTATAGTGATGCCATTTGGTCTTACTAATTCCCCTGCTATATTCATGGATCTGATGAATAGAGTCTTTAGAGACTATCTTGATCAATTTGTGGTAGTCTTTATAGAAAATATTCTTGTCTATTCAAAGAGCAAGGAAGAACATGAAGATCACTTGAGAATTATATTGAAGACCCTGAGAAAGGAGAAGCTTTATGCCAAATTTACCAAGTGTGAATTTTGGCTTCAAAAAGTTGCATTTGTTGTGTCACATAATCTCAAAAGAGGGGATATCTGTGGATCCAGCAAAAACAGAGGTTATCGAAAGATGCTCGAGACCAACAACAGTAACTGAGATCCGAAGTTTTCTTGGTTTGGATGGATATTATCAACGTTTTGTGAAAGATTTTTCACGATTATCAAATCCACTCACCAAGTTGACTCGGAAAGGAGTTCAGTTTGTTTGGACGGAAGAATGTGAAGAGAATTTCAAGGAGTTGAAAAGAAGGTTATCCAGTGAACCTATGATCACACTGCCTTGTAGTGGAGAAAGGTTTGTGATCTATAGTGATGCATCCAAGAAGGGATTGGGGTGTGTTCTTATGCAAAATGATATGGTGATAGCTTATGCCTCACGACCACTGAAAATCCATGAGCAAAATTACGCAACACATGATTTAGAGTTAGCTGCGGTAATCTTTGCATTAAAGATTTGGAGGCATTACCTTTATGGTGAAAGGTGTGATATTTATACTGATCATAAAAGTTTAATATATATTTTCACACAAAAGGAGCTGAATATGCATCAAAGAAGATGGTTGGAGCTGATTAAGGATTATGACTGCTCAATCCATTACCACCCTGGGAAAGCAAACAAGGTGGCAGATGCATTAAGTCGACAAGACCATGCCAGTTTATCCAAGATGAGGATCACAAAAGATCCAATATTTATGGATTTACAAAGGATGGATCATGGAATTATAATGGAAGGGGAAAAATATTATCTTTCTCAAATGAATGTTCAACCATGTATACATGTGAAGATTAAAGAGGCACAAAAAGAAGATGTCGAGTTGCAAAAGAAGGTGAGAAATGTTCCTGAATTCAACCTTGATTGTGATAGGATAATAAAGTTCAGGAATCGGGTTTGTGTTCCTCCCATCCCTGAATTAAATATGGAGCTGCTGGATGAGGCTCATAGTTCTTCATTCTCTATTCATCCTAGAAGCACGAAGATGTATAGGGACCTGAAAGAGTACTTCTGGTGGGATGGCATGAAAAGAGTTGTTGCTGAATATGTCTCTCGATGCTTGGTTTGTCAGCAAGTTAAAGCTGAGAGACAGAAGTCTAAGGGAATGTTACAACCATTACCCATACCCGAATGGAAATGGGAAAACATCACTATGGACTTTGTCACAGGACTTCCTAAAACATCCAAAGGCAATAATTCTATCTGGGTCATAGTTGATCGTCTTACCAAGTCTGCACATTTCATTGCTATTAGAGAGGATTTCTCTATGGATCAGCTTGCCAGGATATATGTAAAGGAAGTGGAAAGATTTCATGGAGTACCACTTTCTATTATATCTGATCGGGATCCGAGATTTACCTCGAAGTTTTGGCGAAGTCTTCAGCATACTCTAGATACAGAGTTGAGTTTTAGCACTGCTTATCATCCTCAGACAGACGGTCAGTCTGAGAGAACAATTAAAACTCTAGAAGATATGTTGAGAGCTTTCTCTATGGATTTCAAAGGTTATTGGGATCAACACCTACCTTTGGTGGAATTTTCTTATAATAATAGCTTTCACTCCAGTATTCAGATGGCTCCTTATAAAGCTCTCTATGGAAAGAAATGCAGGACTCCAACTTGCTGGGATGAAGTTGGGGAAAGAAAGCTATTAGGACCTGATCTCGTTGATGAAATGGCAGAAAAGGTCAGATCTATTCAACAACACATAAGAGTAGCTCAGAGTCGACAGAAAAGTTATGCCGAAAACTGAAGAAAAGACCTAGAGTTTGAAGTGGGTGATAAAGTGTTCTTAGGAATATCTCCCTAGAAGAGGGTTATGAGATTTGGAAAGAAGGGGAAGTTGAGCCCTAGATATATCGGTCCTTTCGAAATACTAGATCGTGTTGGGAAGGTAGATTACCGATTGGCGCTTCCACCAAATCTCTCTCAATTTCACGATGTGTTCCATGTATCTCTCCTGAGAATGTACATACCTGATCCTTCACATGTACTCAGCTCAGAAGTTGTACCGCTGGAGAAAGATCTTTCTTATGAAGAACAACCGATAGAGATTCTGGATCATAGTGAAAAAGTCCTACGAAACAAGAGCACTCGATTGTTGAAAGTTTTATGGAGGAACCACCAATTAGAAGAAGCTACATGGGAGCTTGAGGATATGATGAGGGAGAGGTATCCTCATCTGTTTGTTACAAAGTGACGAATTTCGAGGGCGAAATTCATTTAAAGGGGGGGTAGAATGTAAAACCCAAGACTTTTATGTTATATAAATTATCAAAGGAATCTTTTTTCTACACAACACTTGCTTGGCTTGCTTTACACTAAATCGTGACCTTCCTCGATAGCTTGCGTCGTACGAAATACCGAGTTTCACTAAACAACGATATGCTATTAAAATATTATTAAAACTAGCCGTTATGAATAGTAATAACCACTTTTTGAAATTTTATAAATTTTATTTTTCAAAATGGAATTCATTTTGGGATTCGGAATATCAAAATTAGCCTAGAGTGAAATTTTGGTATTTTTCTGAAAACTTTCAATTTTTGATGAATAGTGAAACCACTAAGTGGTAGTTAAAAAACCGAATTTTTCATAAAACTTAATTTTACCGCTTATGTGAGTGGAATTTCAAAAATCCAAGAGACACGGTTGATGTCAGTAATTAAAATGTGGTTCAATGAGATGAAAATAATTCTTTGGTGAATAGTAACTTTTTACTTTTTTTTACCACGGTTAAAAGTAAATAGGGTAATTAAGGGTAAAGATGATATTATTATTACCATAAAACATGTCCTAATTCTATTGGATAAGTGTAATTCGACAAAAAACAACCTTAGGAATAAAATATGACCATTTAGGACCACTTGGATTAGATTAGGACATTTATTATTAATTTATTTAAAGAAGGGTTAAAATAGTTAAAATCAATGTTCAATAAGTAAATAATTTTTAATATGGGGTTATACATAAGATAAATTCGACTATAAATATTCATTAGAAAGATAAAAATATTTCCTACATAATTGTATTTTATTTGTAATTTTTAGACATTAAATAATTTAATTTATTTATGACACAAAGATGATGCAGTAATTATCTTATTAATGAAATATTGACATAATTAATGTTATAAACACAAAAATAAATGTAATTTGAGACTTTTTTTGAATTCCACTAATTTTATTGGTTAGTATGACATGTTAGTATTGGGTTAATTAACTTGGTTTGAATTAATAATTCTGTTATGATTTTTACAAAAATAAATTACTAAATAGTGTCAAAATTGACATAAAATAGTTTTTAAAAAAAATATTATATTAGTAATTGTTATTTTATTCCTAAAAATCTATGGTTCGGCCAAATGACTTATATAAGGTTATATATATTAATTATAAACAACTTGGGGTTCGTTTGGCTGCATATATAAGTTTATTAACCTTATAGTATAAGAACACAAGAAGACATGGTAAAAGTAAACTTATTTAACTTAATGTTAAATCTAAATGATAAGGTTAAAATAGGAACCTAAACATGTCTAAATTATATTGGATGATAGGATTTCAACCCATACCCACCTTAGCTACAAAATATATCAACTTGGAGCTATTTAAAACCGAACTTGACTTTATAATAAAATAATATTTTTAGTTTTCCCAAAGGTGCCCCTCTCTTCCCTTATAAAAGGGCACCTCCTCCCCCTCTTCCTCACACCACATTGATCCTTCAAGCTCGGCCAAACCCTGAACATTCCTCCTCTCCACTTCCCTAGAGACATCCTAGAGGTCCTTGGCTTCTTCCAAGACCAATTTTAGTGCCCTAAAAGAAGGTCTCAAAGAAGCACTTCAAAGAAGAGGTAATGTCCGTTACCGATTCTTTTAATTTTTATTTCTTCTTCCACTTCTTCTTCTTTAGTTGTTTCATTATGAAGAAATAACATCAGTATCACTCATATACTGATATGTTATTATAAGTATTAAACAACCCTATTTCACCATTTATCCATCCTACGGAAAAATAAATCATCACTCGTGCGTACGTACGGAATACCGTCTCCTCGATGTGATGCGACTCGTTCTACATGATCTTCATTTCATAATGATTATATAAATGAATTGAATGAATTAATATGATATATATTACACTAATAAAATTCTGGAAATGAGGTATCTATAACCTAAAGATAAGAATAAGAATTTATTCGACAAAACACGCATAAGAACAAAAAGTTATAAACACCCGAATAACAAGTAGCAATGAAATATTACTACTAAGAAGCTACGAAAATGACCATATCTGATATCATAAAAATAAGTATGATTATGGAATAAGTCAATAACATTATTTAAATCATTATACAGAAGGCTCGGACACTTACGAAGCAAAATGGACATAAGTTAAGGGAAATATCACAATCTCATTTTTATCCGAGATTGTTTATACTTTGGTATTTACTGGGATGTATTATATCATCCACATCCATGTTTCCTCAATATGTAACATTATTTCCATCCACCTACAATTTTTTAAATCCAATTTTACCCTTTGGTGAGTTTTTAGTAAAATATATGAAAGGAATCTTTTGTCGTTTTTCGTACGAGGTACTTTTTGACTTTTCCGAAAAAAATACGAAGAATGTTTTTTTTAACTTATACGACATGGATGGATTTTTAAAACATTATTTCCAAAAAGAATACTTTACAAGTTTTCAAGTTAATTTTTAATCAACTTCTTTTAGTTTAAAATTGTATGAAATGTTAAGAAAGGAAAAGTGTTTTTGAAGTAGAAAGGATATTTTCCTCAAGAATGGAGTTCAAGTGTTTTATCAAAATTATTTTCCATCTCAGATAATAAAGGGTTCTGTTTTTATCCATATTATTACATTGATTTGATTATGTTGTGATGGAATTATTTTTATGAATTCCTTTATCTTATATGAATTGTTTTATGATGTCATGATGTTTAAGATTCCCATTTGTATTACATGGGTTATGCAATGATGTATGATTTATGATTTTGTGGCACACATAAGAACGGTATCATTATGAGATGGGTGGGACCTATATCTACCTCCAATTCATTGGGTAAATATTTTATATCTAATGAGATAGACATGGCTGGAACGGTGGGTTATACCGGTTCAGTGAAATAGGGATGAAACGATGGTGACTCAGTTCAGAAAGGGACTTTGTCCACTAAGAAAGTCTTGAAAATGAGTCATGACTAATAAGAAATGATTCTATATGATTATGTGTGTATTCCACAAAGATTCATGTTTTAAGTTATGATTATTGGGATTACATTTCACTACTATGATTTATCCTATGTTATGAAATTATGCTCTCTTTTGCAGGTTAAGATTTCCAAAAGTTATGTTCTTATGAATATGATGTGATTGATATTTCTTTTTTTTACCCTTACTGAGCATTTGAGCTCGCCCTTTTGTATGTTTTCTTTTCCCAGGTCAGGAAGAAGGTTATTAAGTAAGATATGCCAAAAGGGACTATAGATATGATGAAATAAATGGGAGACAATGTAGATGCTTTATGAACCAGTTCTTTATGTTTCCCAGTTTCTAAAGACACTATACCTATATGGTCCTTTCGTGGTTTTGTTATATGTTGTAATAACTATGCTTTAATTTTGACGTATTAACAATGTATGTAAAGTATGGGTCGTTATAATGGGTCTGCCACCTCACACAGTAGTGCTCCCCCCTCATAGCTTATAGAGGTACTCCTCCTATTGAGTACCGCGGGTCTGCCACCTCACAAATTAGTAATCATCCACCATGGGTCTGCCAACTCACAATGTAGTGCTCCCCATAGGGCTATTAAAGTCACCTCGAATCGAATCGGACAAGCAGTCATCAGGTCTCAGCTAGCTACAAGGTCACCGTACTCCATATGCTTGTCTCTGGGAGGATCCGCTCCACGAGCCACTGGTCGATACTTCCAAGTGTTACATAATATAACGTGGAAGTATCTCAAAGGACCGCCTCATCATAGGGGTCTCAACGCAATAGACGATGCGTCAATCGGACGCTCAGTATATGAGTTATTAGCATTTCTATTCCAGGGACCCGGTTGGATTTCGGGTACAATCCAACCCAGTCATACACAAACTGCGTCCAAACCTCGAGCGAAGTATGCCAAAAGTGTCTTCTCATCAAGAGGAATCCAACATAGTCGACGACACGTCAATCAGATGTCTAGTCCTAAAGTAATAAGTGTTTCTGCTCTGAGGGATTGGTTAGATTCATGTTCGATCCAACCTGGTCGTACATAAAATGACACTGGTTATCCAAACCGGTCACACCATTGTGATCCATACCGAAAAGCACATGACATGGACAACAAATTGGTCCAAAACAGATATCCTGTGAAAATGCTGTATTTCACCGCAACATGCGTGAACCATGCCACGTGGGGACCATTCCTCAACCTTGACATCAATATCCAAATTTGGTCATGAAACATCCATATTAATTCTAGGGTCGCAATGTCACAGACGGTTTGTCATTCCAACACTGTATGAGAGAGATATGTCTGATACAAGATCCTGTAATAGTAATATAATAATATTATTTGGTGTTTCGGGGGCCCGAGCCACGAACATGAATTTAGTATCAAACATTTGAATTGAATTGACCATATTTAAGATAGGGTCACGTCGCTACTGACGACCAGTTAATCGGACATCACATGCAGGAGTGATGGTGGGTCGAAGATTTAATAATAATACTAAATCTATTATTTTCCGAGCGCTTCGGGTACCCGATCTGAAAACCCAAAAAAACATCCAATATTGGACTCATAAATTCCGTCTCAAATTCAGGGTCACACTTCCACTGACGGTTCGTGAAACTGAGTTTGCACGAAGAAGATACCATTAAAATACGGTTTTCCCAACAAAAATAATAATAATATTAGTATATTATTATTATTTTTTATTTTATTTAATCCATTAACTTATCACACCCAAAACTTCAACGCACAAAATCTTTTCTCACCCCACTCCACCTTTGATTGATTTTTTTTTATTTTTTTTTTATTTCTCCATCTTATTTCCATTTTCTCTCCAATCTATTCTATATCCCACAAATTACTCACGCTCCACCCTAATTCCAGTCACCGCACATCAATCCTCCTAACGACATCCTGGTCAAAAAAGTAAATGCGATGCCCCTTCACCACATGGACACCACCCTTCGGTTTTCCACCGCACCTGCCTTCCACCGGCCACCGCGTCGCACCTTCTGCGGGCTGCGGTATCTCCGTTCTATGTTCGGAAATTGTGACGATGGCAGACTCGCATTCCTCGGGTCGAGATCTATATGTCTATATGCCGCGCTCAACATGACTTTGAGCATTTAATGCGCTTAATTATATTGTGATGAAGAACACGCAATGAACGCATGGAGAATGAAATTGAAAAGGGCATGGTTTGTGTGTGGATCAATGGTCGTGTTTGGTTTGGCTAGCTTTTTTGAGAATCAATAACATGTGGAATTGAAAAAAATATATTCATCATACTTTGATTTTTTCAAGAAAAACAATAAGAAATTGATTCAACCAATGGTTTTTCGATCTGCGAATTAAGTTATTTAATTTGCATTCGTCGTGAAAATTCAATTGGGGTAAGGAATCAATAAAGATAAATCCTACAAATAAACGCTCAATCTCAAGGGTATAAACCACATAAATGAGTAATATAAAATATTCCCCTACCTCGCAAAGATGTCACACATCATCGATCTGCGGAAGACAAACGTCGTGGTAGATGGCGTTGTGAAGAACGACATCACAAAGAAGAGAAAGGAAGGTGCGTCGTCGTTCTTCGTGGAAGTAGCGTCACAGGGAAGAGGGAGTCATTCTTCATTGGAGGTGTTCTTCGTCAAAGAGAAGAACACCTTCTTTATCTATATCCCCATAGCTTTCCCAGGTTTTCTCAAAGACCACAATTTCCCAACTAAAATAATAGCTCTTCATATTATTTTATTCTCACAACATTTGATTTAAGAATCAAACACTATAAATAATTAATTGGAGAATCCCCTTAATTAATTATAATGTGTTGGAAATTTAATTGGGAGGAAGGTGGAGAGTTTATCACACATAATAAAGAGAATGGTTGTCACAATAAAAGCAAGTGAGTTTAAGGGGGGTTTCAAGGGAGATGAAAGGTTGGGGCTCATGTGGGCCCCACCATACAAAAATCCAGACATGGGATGTTATGTGTGGGTGGGCCCCACCATTAACTTCCCCATGTAGGATTTAACCACCATGGTGTATAAAATTGTTCTAAAAAATTTTATTTAACTTTTTAACTAATCCCCAAATTTTAACTTGCAACCTGCATAAAATGGAACTGCTGTAAAGGTCCCCTTAAGAAATTACATGCACTGCGAGTTCATCGGTGCCCTCAAATTTCAATTCCGAGCACTGGTTCAAAAGATATAAAAACCCGCTCGTTCGTTCACTTAACGTACCCGAGCTAAACTTGGAAAATTGATTTCGGGCACACCGGGCCTCGGAATCATGTGTCGTCAAAATCCACAGACACGTAAAATTATAAAGTATTTAAGAGAAAAAATTCCATTAAAATTCCTGGTCTTTACGTTACTCCCACCTCAAATATTTATGTACCTGTATAGCTACAACATAAACTAGGGAAACAAATAAGGATACTATGCACGCATCTGAGCCTCCCGCTCCCATGTTCTCTCCTGGAGGTTCCCATGCTGCCAGCAAATGCGCACCAGAGGAATCGATCATCCCTATGAAAGTCTCTCATTCATCGATATCTAGCACTCTGTGGTCGATGATGACGGATAGGTCATGCACACATCTTCTCAGCTGAGATACGTGGATGACGTCGTGCACCCGGTGCAACTGTGGTGGAAAGACCAAGTAGTAAGCCATCTCGCCTACCCTTCTGAGGACCTAGAAAGGTCCATTGAACCTCGTAGATAACTTTTCACCTTGTCCACATATCTGTAGACCTCGTCAAGGTGAGACCCGAATAAATACGTGATTTCCATCCTTGAACTCAATAGGCTTCCATTTCCTATTTGTAACTGAAAACTCAAAACTCCTGCTGCCACAAGGGTAAGGTTGGCTGACTCAAGATTGATCGACTGCACCCTCTTATGCATGAGTTTATCCTATGCTTCCTGGGTTTCCCTTTTCACTGACCAAGGGAAAACCCCACCTCAACGTTGTAGATAAACAACAACCTTTTGCTTAATAAATTCAATTTGTGTTTGAACTGTGGTTGCCATATCCATATACAAACTCGCGTCTTAAGGCCTCGACGATGCCACCAAGAGGTTCCAATTGAAACTCTCTCCTCAAGGGTCAGATCACACCATCGGCGTAAGCGTGATTATTAAGTCTCCTCCCAAAGGTATCTCCAGACATGAGGATCAAGTCAATGGCTTAACCAGAAACTCTAGGTCTGGGACTAGATTCAAGGAAGGAATGGATGATTCGTATCAATGTCTATTGTTATGAAAGCTAGTAGTAGACACAGAAAGTACCTTGAATTATTCCTAGAGCCCTTGGGTCACACTCCTTGACGAAATGTAGCTATTATCTTCCCCTACGCTCCAGTTCCCTAAGCCTAGAGAGGACTACAAAGGCAGGTGGTTGTAACATGTCGAAATGTTCACCACCTCGTGCTGCTCTATTAGCTCTTCTTCCATGTCTTCTGCCCTGCAGATTCATCTATCCTTAGCACCTCCTCTTCTCGAACCATTTTACATGCTCATGTCTCTAAGACTACCGCCAGTTTCATGCTTCTAAATGCTAACCTTCACTGGATGTATCCGCTCAGCCAAAGATCATTCAACCACAAAGGTTCTCTCTAGCACCCTAACAAAAGTTTGAATGCTTTAGAGGAAAAAGTGTTGTCTCAGATATTCTTAAACACACCTCGCTTAGAGGTCTGATCTCTAAAGCACTGATTTCTTCGTAATCATCATGTACTAGGAATGGTCGGTACGCATCGACGAATACTCAACTACTGACATGCCATCCTGTCAAAACTGTATCAGCTCTAGAAAAACTCTCACCCACCTCTTCAAGCCAGTCCTCAGCCGCCTATGGCTCAGGCTCGCCTCAGAACCTGAGGGGTATCTGATGCTGTAACATGTGTAAGGTACTAAGCCTACATGTTTCATCTACCAGTACCGCCGGTTGAAACTGCTGACCAATAGGTAGTGATATAGCTGGACCACTACCCGAAAGTTCTATCTCAAGCATCGGTCCACGTACCGAAGCCTCATTATTATGAGGAACATCCTCATGGTCACTCACTGTGAAACACTAGTATCTAAGATTACTGTCTACTTTATTAGTATCTAAAATAGGTGTAGAACCCTAGCAATAGCCTCCATCCAGTCCCCTACTACCTGGGAATCTATCTCGCCTCGTAACCTCGGTATCCTATGCTTTTGGAACTCATGAAACGCGCTCTATCATCATGCACCATCCGAAAGTACGGCTAGTGGCATCTGATGCATAACGAGTGGTGGTGATACTGGTACACCACCCGAAGGTGCCAACATAGAAAGGGGGCCCTGCACCGGAGCTTCATCGCTCGGTGGGCTGTCATCGTGTACTCTCTCGGGAACTCCAACTGACTTCCTGTGAGGAGGGATCCTAAACAGATGTGACACGGTCAATAGACTATACCGAGTGAGCTGACTTGGTTTCAGCAGACTTAAAAGAAAACATTTGAAAACCCACACACAATCGGTGTTTTCATGCTCTAAGTCAGAAATCAGAATTCAAGGTCTTAGTGTATGGATACATCGACTGCCGCACCAACACTGGACCCCCTGAACTGAAAACGTACTTGGTACCCTTAAAATTATTGCTTCACAAAAAGAGAATATCAGAGTAATAATTTCTGTGGTAGAACCGACTTTTTTGATACCAATTTTTCACGACCCGTCCCTCGGGGCCCGTATCGTGACTACCCCAAACCCGCCTTCCATAGGCTAAGGGATGGAGACTAGCATCAAAGGCGTAACTCCCTAAAAACTAGGAAGGAATTGCCATTATAAAATGTAAACACACATACAACCAAAGTTCCAGTGGAAGAAAACAGTAAGTAAAACAGTAACAAATGTGCTGAAAGTACAAAGGGGCCAGAAATACAAGACCAACGGAAAGGTACAACTACAAATAAAAAAATACAACACAAAAGACAACCAGCGGAATGATGGAGCAGCTTCTGGATTGTCCTCCGGTTCCTACTTGAAGGGTAGGTATATATGTCCTCCTCAACACTCTACACCTATTGGTCCGCTCTGTGTGCGATAATGCTGAGTGTCCACCTTCGGGTACCATCCAGTCCTCGTACACTCTGCCTTGGTCAACACTGTTCGTCGTTTGCATCCAACACAACGAGGTGCGGCCATAGTCCGTGCAGGGGTGAGTATAACGATACTCAGTAGGGACCCCGAGACACTCAAGGTCTCATGAAAAACCAACAAGGATAATCCAAAAAGAATGATCACAACAGATAACATTTACTTAGGTATATTCCCATACATATACCTATGTTATCAAGTAACCCTTCTCAATAATGAGGAATACACAAAGGTCCTTGACTCAGCTCAAACCAGGATTTTTATTCACGATGACGAAAACACAGCTGCTGGAGAACTCCTCCCATGTCGAGCGTAGTACTTCTGTCACAACCCCGAGGTGCTTCTCACAACCCTTAGACTACTGAGTTACTCCTTCTGTCGAGTACCGCGAGTCTTCCACCTCACAAAGTAGTGCTCCCCGCCATGGGTCTGCCACCTCACACAGTAGTGCTCCCCCCTCAAAGCCTACAGAGGTACTCCTCCTATCGAGTACCATGGGTCTGCCACCTAACAAAGTAGTGCTCCTCCACCATGGGTCTACCACCTCACAAAGTAGTGCTCCCCACTCGGCTATTCATGTCACTCTGAATCGAATCGAAAAAGCAATCATTAGGTCTTAGCCGGCTACAAGGTCACCATACTCCGTATGCTCGTCTCCAGGAGGATTCGCTCCACGAGCCACTGGTCAATACTTCTTAGTGTTACGTAATCTCACGTGGTAGTGTCTCAAATGACCGCCTCGTCATAGGGGTATCAACGCAATAGACGACGCGTTAATCGGACGCCCGGTCTGTGAGTTATTAACATTTCCGTTCCAGGGGCCCGGTTGGATTCCGGGTATAATCCAACCCGACCAAACTACAACTACGTCCAAACCTCAGGTAAAGTATTCCAAAAGGACCATCTCATCAAGAGGAATACAACATAGTTCACGGCATGTCAATCAGACGTCCAGTCCTTATGTTATAAGCGTTTTCGCTCCGAGGGCTCAGTTGGATTCATGTTCGGTCCAACCCGGTCGTACTTCAAATGACACCGGTTAACCAAACCGATCACACCATTGTGATCCATACATAAAAACACATGAGATCTACTAACCATTGGTACAAAATGGGTATCCGTTGGAAAAGTTGTATTTCACCGCAACACGTGCGAACCAGGCCTCGTGGGGCCCGTGCCTCGGCCTTGACTTATATATCCAAAATTGGAGTTGAAACGTCCATGTTAATTCCAGGGTTGCAACGTCGCAGATGGTTTATCATTCCGACACCGTATGAGAAAGATATGTCCAATATAAGATCCCGTGATAATAATAATATTTTTATTATTCGGTGTTTCGGGGACCCGAGGCACGAAAAATAATTTAGTATCCAACATTAGACTTGAATCAACCATCTCAAAAACATATTCACATTGACGCTAATGGCCAGTTAATCAGACGACACATGCAGAAGTTATAGTGGGTCGAAGATTTAATAATAATACTAAATCTATTATTTTCCAAGAGCTTCAGGTACCCGATCTGAAAACCCGAAAAATTCATCCAATATTGGACTCATAAATTCCGTCTCAAAGTCAGGGTCGCACTGCCACTGACGGTTCGTTAAACCGAGGTCGCACGAAGAAGATACCGTTTAAATACGGTTTCCCAACGAAAATAATAATAACATTATTATATTATTATTATTTTTAATTTTATTTAATCCATTAACTTATCACACCCAAAACTTCCACCCACAAAATCCTTGCGCGCCCCAATCCACCTTTGATTGATTTCTTTTTATTTTTTTTTATTTCTCCATCTTATTTCCATTCTCTCTCCAATCTATTCTATATCCCACAAATTACTCATGTTCCACCCTAATTCTAGCCACCGCACATCAATCCACCTAACGACATCCCGAAAAAAAAAGTAAACGCGCTGCCCCATCACTGCATGGACACCGCCCTCTGGGTTTCCACCACACCCGCCTTCCACCGGCCACCGCATTCCCCCTTCTGCGGGATGCTGCATCTCCATTCAAAGTGAAAAAATTGCGACGATCGCATACTCGCATTCCTCGTGTCGAGATCTCTGCGTCTATATGCCACACTCAACATGACATTGAGCGTTTAATGTGATTAATTCTTTTGCGATAATGAACACGCAATGAAGGTGTGTAGAATAAAATTGAAAAGGGCGTGGTTTGTGTGCGGATCGATGGTCGTGTTTGGTTTGGCCATCATTGTTGAGAATCAATAACACGTGGAATTGACAAAAAGATATTCGTCATACTTTGATATTTTCAAGAAAAACTATAATAAATTGATTCAACCCATGGTTTTTCAATCCGTGAATTAATTCATTTAATTCGTGTTCGTAATGAAAATTCAATTGGGGTAAGGAATCTATAAAGATAAATCCTACAAATAAATGCTCAAGCTCGAGGGTATAAACCACATAAATGAGTAATATACAATATTCCCCTACCTGGAAAAGAATTTGCATGTCGTCTATCTGTGGAAGATGAACGTCTTGGTAGATGGCGTCGTGAATGACGACGTCACAGAGAAGAGAAAGGAGGGGGCATCGTCGTTCTTCGTGGAACTGGCGTCACGGAGAAAAGGGTGTCATTCTTCGTTGGAGGAGTTCTTTGTTTAAGAGAAGCACAATTTCTTTATCTATATCTCCAGAGCATTCCCAGGTTTTCTCCAACACCACAATTGCCCAACTAAAATAATAGCTATTCCTATTATTTTATTATCACAACAATTGATTTAAGAAAAAAACACTATAATTAATTAATTGGATAACCCCCTTGATTAATTATAAAGTGTTGGAAATTTATTTGGGAGGAAAGTGGAGAGTTTAACACACTTAATAAAGAGAATGATTATCACAATAAATGCAAGGGAGTTTAAGGGGGGTTTCATGGGAGATGAAAGGCAGGGGCTCGTGTGGGACCCACCTTACAAATATCCACACATTGGAAGTTATGTAGGGATGGGCCCCACCATTAACTTCCCCACGTAGGATTTAGCCAGCATGGTGTATAAAATTCTTCTAAACAATTTTATTTTACTTTTTAACTAATCCCCAAATTTTAACTTTCATCCCGCATAAAACACAACTGCAGTAAAGGTCCCCTTAAGCAATTACCAGCGTTGCGAGTTTATCGGTGCCCTCGAATTTCAATTCTGAGCACCGATTCAAAAGATAGAAAAACCCGCATGTTCGTTCACTGAACGTACCCGAGATAAACTTCAGAAATTGATTCCGGGCACACCAGGCCTCAGAATCAAGTGCCGTTAAAATCCACAGACTCGTAAAATTCCAAAGTATTTAAGAAAGAAATTTCCTTGAAATTTCAGGTTCATTACATACTTCAGTGGTAAAAATTATATTTAGAGATTTTTTTTTGAAAAACTAGATGATGAAATCGTGTCTGTTCATAGAATAAATATATATCTGCATACTATTGTCATATATGTTTCCCAACTATAAGAAAAAAACCATATGTGTGATATTTATTTATTTTAAAATCACTTCTTAATAGGTATTAACTATCTTTTATGAATCATTATTCCTCCCACATGAAATTATCATGAATATTAGGACTCTTCAGAACATCATTGATAATTTATTTCCTTAGAAACATTAATGTGGCGGATCCAATGGTGTTGATGATAAAAAATTATGGTATTTGATCTATACCCCATTATTATTCAGGTTTATATTAGATCATCTTCTTTTTCATTTAAATTAATCATAAGTTTTTTTATAACATTTTATTATTTAGGTTTATTATTCCCTCTAATAAGGTATTCGTTTATCATGGGTTTAATCAATGCCCATAACCAATGTTTGGAATATGTGCATCATTTATTCCTAAACCATTATGGGTAGAAAATTTTCTAAAGAACGTGAAATATTTTCATGCATTTTTGGGTGTGGATTCAATTAAATATTTATCCTAGAATTATAATATTATATTATTAATATTTTTATTGTATTATTCGAATTTTACCTATTATAGAGGGTATAACCTCCATATGATTTCCTTCTTATCCCTCAATGCTAGTTAGAAACCTGCTCCATTAGGGAAGGATTGCATGAGTTTTTGTGGAATTTGAACATGAACATGATGATTTTTTGGGGTTTTACAAATAGGAAACCAACTAGTGGGAGTCAATCACATCTTTATGTAGTTTTCACAAAATAAAAAATTGAAGATTTCTCACATCTTGTGGTAAAAATAAATGATAACTAACTCATATATTCCTAATAAATGATAATAAATGATGTTTTTAAAAGGATAATTTATTTTGAGTAAAGTTATTTTCTATTATATTAAGTTATTAATGTCTTTATATAAGTGATAATAATGCATTCTAATAAATAATAATTAATGTAATTGTTTCATTGTTTCAAATTAGAATACTCTCAGATATGTTTATGTTATTCCCTATGATTTCCTTTTAACAGAGTAAATAAACCCCATTTTAATTTTTTTTTCAATATTATCTTATTTTTGACGATATTAAATTTTCAATTTCATGTTCTACCTCTCTTGGGGGTTTGACTCAAAAGTTAGAAAAGGTTATTAGGGGTTTTTGTGACTCAAATATTTTTATATGGTTAAAATCAATCCATTTTGACTGTTATTTTCCATGATTGTTCTATTATACCTTTTATGATGTTTTTTTATTTCCAAATAATTTTACAGGGAAATAAGGTTTCACTCCAAGGTATTATTCCATGATTTATATATTATTTTTTGAAAATTTAATTTTTTTTGACAATTATTTCCATCACATTTAATTGATTTTCCCACCATATATCTGTTTTTGAATCCAGCATGTGTTATCCTTTAGATAGTAGAAAATAATTTTTTTAAACACCAATGATCCTTTTATTTACCATTATTCAAAGGAAAACTATTGTTTTATTAAATTTTTTACTATGTTGGTTTTCAAACAAATATATTTCATTTTTAAAAGGTTTTTAATCGTTTCAAAATAAAATATTTTATATTCCACACCATATTTTTAACCATTATGTCTCTTAAAAGATATTTTATTTTTAACTCTAAAAAATATTTTTTTCAAAATTTTTCATCTTTCACTTATCAAAAATGTTTTGAAGGTAATTTTCACATCACAGTTTATAAAAATGTCTAAAATATTTTGTGAGAACTATTTTATTTTCCATTTATTCTCTTCTCCATTATATATCTCTCATGAAGTGCTGTTTTTATAATCATATATATTTAATTATTATATGATTGAATTTGGAAAATGAGTTTTTTGATATGATATAATATTTTATGTTTATTTTATGTAATGTGTTTATAATGTTTAAGAAACCCCTTATTTTTTAATGTGATCATCAAAGCACGTTTATTATTTATTTCATGTCATAAATATATGTACAGAGAATGATAGTTTGGATATTATATCACCCACAAATCCATTTGTTTATGTTTATGTCTCGTCATATTAAAATGTAACACAAGAGGATTTATCCTGATTGAAATGGTCTATATGGGGATTTATCCCAATCCAAAGGGTATATGGGGGAATTGTTCCCCAGCTAAATGGGTATAATGGAGGACTTATCCTAAGCCCAAGGGTATACAAAAGGATTATTCCATGTCTAAAATGGTTCAGGGGTGGTTATCCCAATTCTACCATGTCATGAATGTCATTGTGATTAAAATTTACATATGATTTCTATAGTTATGTTTTTTATACAAGAAGATCATAATATTGTGCTTGTAATTATCCTCCTTGACTCAGTTTTAATATCTTATGATTCAAAACTCATCATCTATGGTGTAAGTTTGTTAATAATATTTTACATGTCTTTATATCAATACTTATAGAAAAAAATAACTATTCCATGTTCTTTTTATAATTAAATTTATACGCTTACGATGTTTTCTCACACACATATAATCTTACCCCTGATAACATGTTGATATATTTCCCCTTACTGAGAATTTTAGATAACCATTTTCTTATGTTTATATTCCCCTGAGTGTGAAGAAGTTAAAATTATATGAGATATCTATAAGGGGTTATAGAGGAGTTCAATTATAGATAAATTAATATAGATTAAAATTTTTATGTACATAATCTCCAAGACACTAAAAAATTAGATTTTTTAGTTGTAGATATATTGATGAGATTTAATAATTAAACTATGGTACAAATGTTTTAATTATGTATGGATGGATTGTGTCTCATTAGTTTCTATAAATGAATGAATATTTATTTTTAGAGATTATTTTATTTATCACTTGTATTAATGTTATATAATCTAAATAAAACCCAAGAGAGGAGTATATGTATAGGATGATATCATAACTTATTGGTAAATTCATGAGTAATATGTTTTCATAGAAACGAATACTTTATAGTGGATGTCACAGTGGCATATATGCACCTATGTGTAGTCACACTAAAAATGGTTTGTTGAGAATTGACTCAGTCATCACCCTAATGTATGATTAGATCTCCTAATACGGTATGCATTTATTTACACTAATAAAGGATACTATTTGGTTTATCATATTCCCATTAAAAACCAATATAATGGATTTATTTATGATTTAATTTTTTGGATTTGGTTGAGAAGTGTAAGATGGACCATCATAAAAGTAACATAGATTATACTAAGATTGATATGTGTTGGGCTAAGGGATTATAGGAAAAAGTTCCAATGTAAAAGAATAATACATTTCATTATTGAATGAATTTTAATTTATTCATCTATATTGTAAATGTATTATTACTCATTTAAACAATTTACTATTAGTAATTATAAGAAAAAATTATTACAATGGGTTTGAGGGAAAATGTGAATATTACCTAAATTAATAACCCATTATAATGTGATCTAGAGTGAGATACATTGTGATTTTGAAAAAGAAAATATCAATAAATTTGAATCAAAATTTTATTAAAATTGATGATCCAAACAAACCAAAAAAGTAATGATAGAGAAAAATGAATGTTTAAGTAACGAAAATGATGAATGATGTAATTATCAATTTCAGATAAATATAAAAAATTGGCGCAATAGTTGCTAAGGGAATAACCATAAGTGGACTTGATGATTTTTCACTGGTGGAAGAGGGGGTCAACAAGCATTAAAATGTCAATGAGAAATGGACGGTTCCTTATACTTGATTGAAGGAAATAGTGTTCATCCTATGGTATCCTCATTAACTCAATGTCTTATGATTGGGGAATTTGAAAAATATCAATGAAAATATGCTTATTTAAGGACTAAAGAAGATATTGAAAATCACAAAACTGCATGACCAAGTATACAATGGATTTCCTATTAATATCAATCTCATGAAGGGGATATCAATACTTAAGGTACACATAACCACCGATTTATATCTTTATATATCTTGTAGTAATTTGATTCAAAAAACCATATTGTATATAAAATTATTTCTAAGATTATTAAATCACCACCCTGATGATTTGGTTGTCAAATAAATCTTCTAGTTATATGATTATTGTAATCCAAGTAAAAGTTTATAGGATTATTATTTATTGAAGTATTATTATCCTTTATTTTTATAATTTTATCATGATTTTTGTAATGGATTGGTTCCCTCCACTTAGAGGAAAATTTATCTTGAGTAATGAAAACACATTTCATAGAAATGTATTAAATTCTATCAAATAATGGGTGATAATAAACACCCTCTAGAAAAAAAATTATATATTGTGGGTCTTGACACTGAATAATGGTAGACTCTAGGCCCAAATAGTTAGGGGATATACCAATATTGGTGATAAGAAAATTATGACTAAATAGAGATGTTTTACACATCTATAAGGTTTACATGTATAAAATTTCTATCAAATATCTTCTTTATATTTTAGATGACCTTATCTCTTTTTATTAGTATGTAGTACATTAAATTCAAAGAATTCTATTTACATAGAGGGGGAGCAGATATATAAATCCCTTGGTTTTTATATATAATTTTCGTTCTATAAATTATATATTTATAATTCCCAAATATATATTTTTATATTTTTTAGTAAAATTGAAATTTATAATGAAATAAATCATACATGATATGAATTGAAACTAAAAACAATTTTTTTCATTGATAAGTGGAATGATACAAAAATATAACATAAAACTATGTATCACCCAATATTGATTATTACTAACCATGTATAAAGTACATACACTAAATGTGCATAAATTAATAGCAGAAAATATATTGAAAATACTAAAATATTAACGACAAGTAAATCCCATTGATCATCATCGACCATAACCATAATTAATATTAAAACAAAACCTATAATGAGGAATATCACCCTGGTAGAAGAAATCATTAAGAAAAAACTATAATATGAGGTATGAACCATGCGTTGTGAAGTGAGAGTGGAATGAATTATTTATTTTTTAAGTATATATGTAGGAATAAATTCTAGCTGTCACAAATTTGGTCATTGAAATATACCCATTGAAAATAGTATTTGAAAATATGGTGATTTTTCATATCTCTAATAGGTTTACAGAAGTGTTGTATTGTTAAATACTAAATTTAAAATAATAAAACTAATAGTGAAATAAAAATTTGATATTAAATTGGACATATATATATATATATATAATAAGACAGTGTGTATAAATTTTTTATTTTGTGAAAAAATATTATATAATTTATATATAATTAAAATAAATATTTTAACGTCATTTTAGTAGTAAAATAACATTTTATAACATTAATAAATAATATTAATTTTATTTATTAATTCACATTTTGTATAAAAGTAATATTATTTTCATAGACACTTTTATTATGTATTTGTATATTTTATACTAATTTTTTAAATAGAAATCGTCTATAATTTTTTTATTTGTGAACTAATATATTAATAGTGCTTAAATTATAAATTGACATGAAATAATATAAAAACACTTAATGTTGAAAAAAATCCATTTTTTAATAAAAGTAGTTTTTCTTTATATTTTATTAATTTATTTTAAAAATATATTTTATAATTTTATAAATTTAATTAGATAATAATGAAAATAAATTTATTTAGTATATTAAAATTTTCATAGTATTCTTTTCATAATAAATAATTATCATTCAAAAAATATTGTTTTTTGTGAAAATTATAATTTTTATTATTTTATCATTATGTATGTATATCATACAGGATTAAAAAACTATTTAATTAATTAAATATATATGAAATGAATAAAATTACTCATTTTAAATTATTCATTGAACTTTTAAATCATATTCCCCAAATTTGAGAACAAAATTATAATGTTACTTTAATTAAAAAATAAGACATTTCTTCCAATTAAGTTTTTGGATGGATAAATTTTGTGTTTTCATTACTGATTTAAAATAGTCCTGCAACCCACATGATTCGTGGGTATGGGGAGGATATGTGGTGGATAAGGCTAACAAATTTTGATCATTAAGAGCGTGGGCCAATACAGGTTGATCCCACATGGGTTCGGGCTGACCCATGGTCTTAAATTAATTTTTTTTTATAAATACAATTTTACTAATATTTTAGTGTTTTTAATAATAAAATCATGATTACACCATTACATATGATTTCACATTGTAATAATCATACTAATTTAGCATTCATTCACATGTGAATTTTAAATAGATTTATATTTATTTTATTTAATATTATATTATAATATTTATATAGTAATTATTCTCTATATTAACATGGTGGGTCATCCTAGCTCTCAAAAAATGGAACTCATATCGCATACACATGGTTTCAATTCGGAAAGAGTTATTATAATCAAATTATTTTTTCAGTCGATTTAATTTCTTATTTCTTAATTTTATTTTTTAATTACGAAAATAGGAAAAGACCACATGGGAATCCTAATATCATCTTTTGAAAATGATTATTGTTTGAAGGGTCATCTTTCATTCACAGATCCAGCCGTTCACATCACCAGATGACCAACAACGTCATTCATCACCCCTCAATGATCACTCGCCTGATTTACATGACAATTGTTCTCTGCCACATCGACGTCTCCATATGCCACCATTAACCCAGAAGAAAATTGTTCCATCACATCCCTTAGAAACATTAGCTGTTTTAAATCCATACTTCTCCCCAAAATTACCATTAAGAATGAGAAAAAATAAAATATTGAAATGATTATAAATTGTACATTTTTATTTAAATTTTGGAAACTTGTGGAAAACCTGCTGGCTTATGCAGCGCGTGATGGGAAAGAATATTTTGGTTCGCATTATATATGGATTTTCCAGACAAACCCACATAGGCTCAAACCCACGCGAGCTTGGACTGCCCTACACTGACCCACAAGTCTCACATTACAAGTTTTTATTTTTTGAAAACTACCTGAAATTTAAAATTTTTATAATATATCAACTGTTTTTTTGAAAATAGATAACTTTGATAATATTATTTTGTACATAAATTTTTCAAACTCAATAAGAAAATTTAAAAAAAAAATTATGTTTTATGTGTGTTTATTCAAAAAGAATTATTTAATACACTTATTTTTTTAGTAAAATATTTTAATAAATTTAAATAAAAATTTGAAATTATTTAGAATTTATGATCTTAATTTTTTTCATTATTATTAATTACTAAGGTTAAAAACTAATTACCATGGTAAAAGGTATATATAATTTAATTTAAAAAATAAAAATAATAAGACTAAAACACTCTATGTTGTCTAAAAAATGAATGTATGATGATAATATATAACCCCAAATAATTCATCTCTACTTTTTTCATATTTTTTTTGTTCAACTCATAAAAGTAACATTACATCATTTAAAATGTAATGGTTACTTCTAAAAAATCCATTTTTTCTCACATATAAAAGGGTAACACTTCTAACACATCAAGAATCAAAACATAGTAAATTTATTCTGGAAAATAATATAATTATATTCTATTAGAACCATAAATAGAATTTAGGAGCTTCTATTTTCCAATATTTACTATAATGTATTCATTTCCATGGATAATAACAACGAAAATAAAAATCCATGATGTGAGTATTATAATCTATAAAACATTTATTCTTAATTGTATCCAATCAAATTTACTTTATAAGGACTCATATAATGATATTAGTGTAACTTACATAATTTATTTTTATTATATTGAGGTTAATTACATTATATATACTTCTACACAATCCCTTAAGAAAAATGACATTTTAATTTGTGCATACATGCAGATTATCTATTCCATGAAAAAAATCATTTTTATGATCAGTCATCATTTATGATTTATAAAATGGATTTAATATTAATATATTATTTTTATAAAATGATTAATATTGTGTATATGTCTCACTATCATTATCTAAATACATTCTTTTACTCATTAAAACATTTTAACACATTACTATTTGGGCCGATTTAACTACATATATAAACAAATGTATAACAATTTTCTCATAAATTTTTATGGGATGAAATATAATGGTTATAAAATTTAATAATGTTAAATTTATTATTTGTAATTTATTGTTTTAATGTGTGGTCAATTTTTAAAATAATTATTAAAGTTTCACTTTTAGATCATCAAAAAAACCTGAAACTAGTTCATCACGATTTCCATTATTAGATTGTATGTTCATGTATTTCACATAATGAAAAGGATGATTAAGTAATAATTGAAAAATGTTTTTTATATCTTGAATTATAATGTAATTATGAAGTTGAAACTAATTACTGATAATAAATCATGTCTTTATGATGATTTTATGAAATAAAAAACCAAGAGTTCTACCACAATATGGTAAAAATAATTGATAACTATCTAATATATTCAAAATAAAAGATAATAAATTAATTTAATGATTGGGTAATTTATAATATTTATGTTATCAAAAATAATATATTATGATTTTTTTTATACAGGATCTTAGAGAGTATTCGACTAAGTTGGAATAAAGTTAAGGTTTTATTTGTCTCAAATTTGAATCCCTTAGGAGAGGGTTATGTTATACGTCGTGTATTATTTTCAATGATTTCAATAATTGAACATTGATTTTTTTTTCATAATTTTCTTGTTTTAAATGAAATTAATGGTTTTATTTAAATTTGTTCCTTTCATGGTGTTTTGATTCAAAAGCTAAAAAGTTTTTAAGGGGTTTTCATGACTCAAATCTTCTCATTGTTTCATAATAACTAAAATTTTAATGTTATCAAAAAATATTGATATACTATAATATATGATGATGTTATGTTTTATTCCTATATAATTATATTTTTAAATAATGTTTCGCATGAAATCCTCTATCCATTATGAATATATTATTCCGTGAATTTTTTTAAAGAATAATTCAAATATCTTTTAATGGGTTTCCCATCCATATCCATGATTTAACATCCATACAATATTCTAATTTCCCTTATTGAATTATTTAAAATCCAATGATCCATTTATATTCTTTTATTCATTTTACGAAAAGGATTTATTATCTTTTTCATGATGTTGTTTTTGAAATATGCTATTTCATTTTTTGTTAAATGATTTACATCAACTCAAATTAAGTTTTTTATCTTCAACTCCACATTTTTTGATAAAAATAATATATATTAAAAGATATTCTTTTTGAAATATTTATAATTAGTATTTTAAAATTATTCTCCTTTTAGTATAATTTTTTTTAATTGTACTCTAACATTATCTTTTATAACATTGTCCAAAAGGTTTTGTGGAAACTTGTATATTTTAAATACTATTTTCCCCCTATGGTTTTCCTCTCATGAAGTTATTCTTTGAAATATAATATATTTTATTATGATATGATTCCTTTTATTAAATAGTATTATTTGATATCCAATGATATTTTACAATAAGGTTTTTTGTTTTTTTAGAATTTCTAAAAAACCCATTCTTTTTTCCAAGGGTTCATTAAGATTTGATTATGATTGATTTTAAGTGGAAGACATATGTACTGATGATGAAAATTGAGGTCATATATCATCATCCATTGAATTGGTTTTAATTTATGTATTTTGATTTTAATGGGTACACATGAGTTTTTATCTAAAGCTAAAGGGAACATGAGAGGATTTATCCTAATAAAATTGTTATATAAGAGGATTTATCCAAAGAAAAAGTGTAAACATGATCATTTGTCTCAAGCCAAAGGGGTAGAATAAGTATTTTATCCCAAGACCATTGGTATATTGGAGGATTATCTCAATCTAAAGATGGTACACATGTGGTCATCCCAAACCTATTATGTGAATAATTTCTTGTTGGATTTCCTGGACATATTGTTTTTATGATTATGTTTATGCCATAATATTGTGCCTAAAATTAGACACCTTGACTCATGTTTAATGTCTCAGGATTCCATACAATTTTTCCATGGTATATTTTTGTTAATTTTAGATCACATGTATTTCTATCATAGATTATATAAAAATAATTGTTCTATTTTATTTTAAATGATAATTTTAACCCATACCTATTAGGACTAATTATGTTAGTATTGTTTTTGGAAGCTGAAATATGTTTTTGATTATTGTTTTTCATTGTGTTGGATTTTGTTTTTAGGAAAAAGAAATCACCTCAACTTGTAAGATTTGGTGATAATATATTGGGGAAATAAAGATGATTTATAATCATATAATAATATGAGAATTTCATAAGAATGTTTCATTGTTTTGATTTTCTATGATGGAGATGTTTTCACATTGATGTTGTTCATCATGCTCATATTTGGTTAATAAATAATGATTCAATCGATATGAGGAACATTATTAGAGTCTCTAAAGTCCCCAAAATAAATATAATGATGTTTTTATGTTTATTTAGTTCTCATAAATAATATTTTGTTTGATAAAATTTTGATGGAATCGATATGAAATAAAGGAGGAGAACTAGTTCTTATAATCAATTTATAGTTTTGATGGAATGATTGAAGATGTGGAATGGATGGGAACTAATAAATACTTTCCAATGAAATTATGATCATTCTATTCTGATCCTAATGTTCTCAATGTCATGAGGAAGTCATGATATAAGGAATGGTTTGTGGAAGAATAATTCTTGATGAAAAAATATTATGATATTTTTTCATCGGTGTGAGATCACAATATGATGATTTTTTTGAAGGATGGTATGTTTTTTAATCATGAGAAGAAAAAGATGACAATTTTCAGTCATACCATTAAGCTATGAGATACAAATATTCATATAAGGAATTGGTTGAATGCTACTTGTTTATTTGTACCATTATCATAAAATAAAATAAGTTCTTTTTTACATCGGTAAATCAGACGTGGTATTCCACCAATCAATCAGAGGAATGAAAGTTTAAGGTTATAGATAAGAAAGAAGAGTTTTTTGGTACTGATACAGCTTATAAATATTGAGAATGATCAAATGAATGATTATGTACAATGTAGTATACTAATTTAAGTATTTTTAATTATTATTCAATTTGGTCAAAAGAAAAATTATCTTAGATCAATTTTTTAATTATGTCAATAGAAATTATATTGTTTTAATTGGGACATGAATCATCAGAACAGAAGAAGTGATAATTCATCTAAATGATTCTAATTCCAATCAACCAAAGTGAGATAGATACTGATCAATAAAATTTAGGATGATACCAATAACATCATCAGAAACAAAATACACTAGGCTAAGGCCAAAAGGGAAAAGTTATTTTCGAAGAATTTAATGGAAGTTCTTGTCGAATAGAGTTTTAGAATTTATTAAAAAATTCATCTATGTTTATCGAATAATTTTTTCCATGTTTTAGGACCTTTTGTTGGCTCGTATCATTGAGATAAGATTTCTTTTTTTGGTTTTCAATCTATTGGTATAGAGAAATATAACGAGGAATCTAAATTCTCACTTAAGTTTTCATCATAATGAAGAATTTAGAATGAAATATATATTGGAATGAATAATAGTTTCAATGTTTGAATGATGTTTTTAGAAGATTGAAAAAATTTCAAGAATAATGGTTAATATTTGAAGAACCTAAAAAATAGAGATAAAATGAAATGGAAATTCATGTTTTGTTCAATTTCATTATGTGGGAAACATTTTATATTTCTCCCTAAACCACTTTTGCTACACCTATAAAAGGAATGAAGTCTGTTGATCTTTCTATGTAATCTGAACTTTGTTCACATCAGAATAAAGAGGGAGAAGTTCTGATGTTTTAGTGAAAATAATTACACAATAGAGTTTACTGAATGATGTAGTTATAATAGAAGAAGAAGAATAAGGAAGATCATATTCATAATTACTGGATCTAACTGAGACATCAGACAAAAATTTTCTAAGAATGTTTCGAAAGATATAGAAATTTTTCAGAGTGTCGTATTTCATATTTTTTTAGAATACGTTATCAGATAGAGTAATAGGACTGAGCCATCTGACTATGCATCGTTACAAATTATAGGAATGTTCTTACTCTCTTATAGGTAGAAAATTGAATAACTGTTTTGATAGTTATCAAAATTTAATATTGATAAGGATGTAAAAGAACTTATTTTAACCAACTATTGAAGGTTTTATTACTTTTTACAGAAACATGTTTTACTATATTTTTTGTAGAAGAATTACATGAAATATTTTATTGATCATTGTGCTACACTAGTGTAAGTGTATATCTTATAGGTTTTATCCTCATAAAAGGAAAGTTTTCTAATGTAATGTTTTGTATTAGATTGTCTCTATATAATAAAAAGTCTATAGTTATTCTTATTGAGAACATAACCTTATAATTCCATATGTTTTTTATCCGTGAATGTTTTGTTTTCAACAAAGTGATAAATATTTAACATGTGGACAATTTTGTTTCAAAATAAAGGAAACATAGAAGAAAAAGGGTATCACATATTCACCCACCCACCCTATCTGTGAAACAACAATCATGGGTGAGCCTTTTCAATTGGTATTAGAGACATGGTTCTCTTTTTTATTCTCTATTCTAAAGTTTATTTTGAAGACACTTTTTTATTGATAATTTGAATTGAGTGACCAATATGGGAGTTACAGTTTTTTGTGGAAATAACTATCATATCTGGAAATAAATAATGTTTCCATATCTTATGTCCCTTGGGAATGATGTGTTTGAAGCACATACAGTTCAATTTACTTCTATTGTTGAAAATTATCCTCTCACAACAATGGATAAGAAATTTTTTTAGAATGATGAAAGGGATAAAAATTAACTATTATCTTTACACTTTAAAATTGAATTCCTAAGTATAAAGGGTGATTACACTTCCAAAGAAATACATGATAAGCTGAAGAATATTTATTAAGGTAATAAAAATGTAAATAAAGAAATATGAAAAAAAATTAGAGTAAAGTTTGAATATATCTAGATAGGTGAGAATGAATCAGTTGGTGACTTCCTTACATGGGTCAATGACATTGTTAGCACTATTAAACATCTTGGTGAAATTTTGGATGATTTTACTATTGTTGAAAAGATATTTATAATTCTTTACAACCAGTTTTTTTTCAATGTTTTCTCATTCGAAGACAGAGTTTATGAAACATTATCTCTATATGATTTTCATACTATTCTCATTAATTTTGAAATGAGAAGGGATAAAGTTATGAAATTAAAAAAAAATTGATAGAGAAATATATTTAAAATATTCCAAGAAATAAAATCATCAAAACATTCTTGAAGAGGAAGGAATTAGAGATTTATATTCTGAAAATATTTTTTGAAAAAATCTTGATGAAAATTTATCCTTGATTTCTAAAAATGTGAAATGAGGCACAAGTAAATATAAAGGGAAAATTCCCATGAATTTTTTAGAATGTGGAGCTGTTGAAAACTTTGCATCATGTTTTCATCAAATAATTAATGAATATGATAGTTACTAAGATGGTGGACGTCCATGATGATCAATGAAGAAATAGGGTGACAAGGGTAAATCTTATTCTTAAGGTAAATATAAAATGTTCTATAAATCCAAAAGGATATTTTTTTTATAATGATGATAAGAAGAAGGAATAAAAATAAATCTAAAAAATCCTACTGAGAATTATGGAGAGAATAATTTCATTGCAATATTTATTAATGAAGAGGCTAGAAGAAGTAGTTTTGAAAAAGAAGATACATAGTTAGAATTTCATAAAAAAGAATATTTTCATGAATGTATGAGAACGATTCAATGGATTGATAAAAAATTATGAAATTGAAAAATTAATTTTTTTCAAACAAAAATAAAAAATGTTTTTCTGATGATGAAATTTGGATAAAATATTAGATTAATTACTATAAGAAATATACTGGTAAAGAAAAGAATTGATATAAACATCTAGAAGTTCAGTTGAAATAAAAAAGAAGAGGAACTAAAAAATTTTCAACCAAAACTTTCTGAAGCTGAGAAGAGAGTTAAAAATTTCAATAACTCTTTTACTAATGACAGCAACAGCTCTTCAAAGGATAAATCCACAACATTAAAAATATAGTTACCATAAAATGTTGGAAATAAAGTTAAAATTATTCCTAAGAATAATGATGTTTATAAAGTTATGAATGTAGAAAAAATAAACAAAGTGAAGAATATAGATGTTTCTAAAAATTTTGAGCCAAAAAAATATCCTACAACTTCTAGTTATGATAAGTCTATAAAAACCCATGTTTATGAAGAATGTTATAGGAAAGATCATAAACCATGGGACTAAACAAAAATATAAAATTAATGATAATAATGTTACTGAAAAACACGTTTAAAATTCCTTGCATTATAAAGTTCACAGAGGAATGTAATCATTCCATAGAAACTGCTAGAATTATGGTGGATTTGGGAGTATTAAAAACATATGTTTGTCTAATAAACACCATTACAGCTATTTCCCAAGTTTTAGAAAGAAAATAGAAAGGGAGAGTCATTCCTCCCAATTGAATAAATCAGAGAAAATTTGTTTGAAAGTTGAAAATAAGTTCCAATCACTGGAAAATATTTTTGAAAGATGTGAACAAACCATTCATCTTTTGAAAGGATGATTTTTACTATTACTAGCACAAAACAGTCTTATAATAATGTTCAGATGTAAGATATGAAGAAAGATAAGGGGATCAAAAAATCTCTTTTTGTGGAAAATTTTCTTAATGAATGAAAAGGATAAAGACCATGGATCTTGGATAATTTATGTCCTTCATGTATGATATGAAACGTAAAATAGTTTATGAATGTGAAATAATTTAAAGAAGGAATAGAAACATTTAGAAATAACGAATCTATTAGAACAAAGATGTTACATCCTCTATTAATGGGAAAGGAAAGTCAATATCCAAGAAATCCATGTTTGTATATGTGATTAAAGACAACATGTTATATGTTTCATAAAAATTTGATGAGGGTGATAAATGTTTTTTTTGAAAATATATGTTTATTTTACTGCAGAATAAGATTAAAAATTTTTATAAGAGAACAATTCACACAAAGAAACTTGTTTCAGGAGAGTGAAGTGAAAAACTGATGTTACGTAATCATTATAGATGAACAAAATTTTTGCTTTAAATGTTGGGATATATGTCTCAAATATACATGATTAATTTTAAAAGTGAGAAAATTTATTTTGTCTTCCTAATGTGTCAAATAGAAGATATCTGTGTGGTATAATTTATCAGAAATAGAAGATTACAAACACTATGGCCAAGAAACCTGAAATTAGTTCAACACAAACCCTAGAACATTCTTTATGATAATAGTTGTATGCAAAATAATAAAAAATTAACTCACATATATTAGTACTTAGTTTCACTTATTAATGGCTTTACTCACATTACTTGTGTTATGTTTTTGAAAAATAGGTCAGTTTGTAGGAGGGTGTTTTATTGTTTAAAGAGAAAATTTGAGAATGAATGAGGGTATTCTATGAAAATTTTGTGATCAAAAAATAGATATGAATATAAAAAATAAGAGTTCAAAAGTTATCTAAAAAAATTAATTCAGCATGAGTTCAGAGCACCATACAACCCCCCAAAAATGTTGTTTCTGAATGAAATAACTGAAGATTGTTTGAAATTGGGGTAACTATGATACATGAACATGGTATATCTCATTACATTTGCAGGAAAGCCATGAGTAGAACTATTTATATCCTGAACTATTTTTTTCTACATTCCATGTAGTAATATGACCCCTTATAAATGGTTTTATAACAAAACTCCATGTTTGAAATAGTTAACCGTTTTTGGGAGTCCATGAATCATAAAAAAGAAATTTGAAAACAATGGAATGTTTGATCAGAGTGGTGGATATGTAATTTTTCATTGCTGTGATCTAAAAGAAATAGAATATACATTTTTAAACAAAGATATAGGAAGACTTTTTAACACTATTGATGTGATTTTTATTGAAAAATGTGTCGAATACGCTAAATAAAATCATATAGATGAGGAAGATTAATATGAAGAATGGATTTTTTGTGTATATTTTTGATAAGGATGAAAAATATTTAATAATACTGATAAAGAATATTCACAATCAGACGTTTATAGTGATGAGGATGCATCTCAAACATCTCATCCCAGTCTAAGAAGGTAAGTAGAAGCTAAAAAAATAATTTGTGATCAACATAAAAAGGTTCAAATAATAATAACATGAAAATATAATACACATAGATTTTTTTGTATTCAAAATTGGATCTGAAAGATGTTAAAGAATCATTTGAGCATCAATAATGGGTTCAGTCTATGAATAAAGTGTTAGATCATATTGATAAGAATAAAACATGGGAACTCATACCTAAAACAAATTATTGAAAATTTTTAGGTATAAATTTGGTGTTCTAAAATAGGTTAAATGAATATGGTGAAGTGATAAGAAATAATGAATGGTTAGAATGAAAATATTGCATATATATTGAAGGAAATTATTTTTTGAGATTTTTCGTAAAGTGTGATGGTTAAAAAAATAGAATCTTTCTTGATATTTCTTCATAATGAAGATATAATATTTTTTTTTACTGGTGTGAAGTTGTAATTTTAGATTAGAGATCTTAATATAGATTTTTATCTATAAAAAGAATGTCGTTTTGATCATTGGAACAAATAAACTCATGTGTATAAGATATAGAAATCCTTATATTGAATTAAGAAAGCTCTAAGATCTTGGTATTCAAAATTTATTTCCTACTTAAAGAATTTTTAATTTGAAAAAAGAAGGGATAATAGAAGTCTATATATCAAGGAATTTTATGGAATTTCCCTTATTGTAATTATATATGTTTATGATATAATATTTGTTGTAAATGATACAATAACTTGTGAAAGGTATGTTGTATAAATGAAAGTGTTTTTTTTAAATTTACACAATGGGGGAAATGATATAATTTTTTTGGATACAAATCTCAAAAAATAAGAAACACATATCTCCTTTTCATGAAAATTATGAAAAGGATATTTTTATGATGTTTTTCATGAAAAATTAAAAAACAATTTCCACACCAATTTTTTTGGGAACCAAGTTGACTAAAAATATAAAAGGTAAGGAAGTTGACTCTAAAGAGATTCAGAAGCTAATTGAATGTTTCTTATATCTGAAAACCTCAATGCTAGACATTGTTTATTTTTCCACCTTATATGCTAGATTCTAATTTTTACCAAAATAATCTTATATATTCATAGGAAAAATAATTATCAAATATATCAAAGGTGAAATAGATTTTATAATTAGATATGATAGCTTAGAAAGTATGAACTTTATTGGGTATTAATATACTGATTGGGTAAGAAATGTTGAGAATATAATATCCAAATATACTGGAATTTTCTTTCTAGGAAAATATTATGTTAGTTAGAATACAATGAAATGAAATTCTGTAACTCTTAGTATGGTTTTTGCTGAGTATGTTTATACAATCCACGATTCTACCAAACTTATGTTGATGAAGACTCGGATGGATGACTTACAAGTTGAAGTGAAGTTAACTTTACCCATGGGTTGTGATAATCACTGTGAAATCAACTATACAAGAATAATATGACAAAAATTTGTTCAAAAAATATTAATATAAAATATTATTTCATCATTGAAAATTTCAAAACGTATGAACTCAAGCTATATTATGTTCCTACATCGAAATAATTTTCTAACTTATTCACAAAGTCTTTATTAAAGGGTGCATTTTTTAAAAAATAAGGTGGAACATGGGTTCTCATCCACATTCTCATAAAATTTTATATATGTATTTATCTCCCCTATCTCATCTTTTCTATTGATATGTTTTTCAAGGGAGAGATTTGTTTTACAAATATTTCTATTGATATGTTCAAAAAAATTCAAGGAATCATTTATGTAGGGAAAGTTTTGGGTATGTTGTGAACTTGGAATGTAAGTGTGTGGACTATTACAACAATTTTTTAGAGAGGGAATATGAAACATCTTTTTAAAAGTAAGTAGAATAAGTAAAGTAGAATGGTTGTAATGATGTGAATGAATGTTGGAAAGCTGAAAAAGTTTCATGAGTCACTACTTTTATATAGAATCGTTTTACAATAAATGATTCATATTTCATAATTTGAGTTAGCTCAATTAGGATTAAAATCATTGATAATTAATACATTATTTGAGATTTAAATATCATTGATTTGTGAACCTTGGTTGATAAAAAAATTCAAAGGGAGAGATTGTAGGGTCCAAGTTGGCTAGAAGTGGTTTTTGACTCTCAAGGATTTTTTTCTGAATTCTTTGTATTGTGTTTTACTTTATGGAAATGAAAAAGAAATAACCTCAAATTTTTTGATTTGGCGATCAGATGATAGGTAGAGATATTTAATCATAATTAGGAAAATAGATTCACTTTTGATAAAAATGTTTAATTGTATTAATTTTCTATGATGGAGATGTTTTTTGGGTTATTTTATTCATCACACTCATGTTGGGTCATGAAATAAGGTTTCAAAATGATTGAAGAAATGTATTGGAGGATTTAAAGAATCCATACTAATTCTGATAATGCATTATTGATCATGAAGTTCTCAAAAATCATAATTTTTCTGAGAAAATTGTGATTCATTCCTTAAGATAGAAAGGGGGAGAATAAGTGATAAAAATCATTGGATGTAAATATAAAAGATAGTGAAAGTATGAACATTAATATAAACTTTTCAATGTATGTCATACAATTATTCATTATTCTTATAGTTCTCAAATTCAAGAAGAAGTCATGATAGAAGTAAAAAGTTTATGGAAGATGAATGTTTGAAAAAAAATTATTATGGTCTCATTTCATTAGTTTGAGATGACGAGACGCAAATTTTTAAAGGCTGTGAAGTATTTTACGAAATGTCAGAAGAAGAAGATGTTGGATTTTATTTAGAACAATAAGCTACATGGTACAAATCGTTAGAGAATGTAGCTTTTGAATAATGGAAGTTTTTTTTGTAATGTTACCAGATAAGGAAAGAATTTTATTTTGACACTAGTACATCAGATGTGGTATGTAAGGTCCCAAACTTTTATCAAATAAATGATTTTCTTCATCCAATTAAATTACTCTTTATGTGAAATGGATATATAAATTATCAAATCCTTTGTTTTTATGTTTTTTGATTTTAAAATACCCTTATAAATTGTGACCGTAGTTAATATAGTCGTTGAATAGTGAACACATGATTAGTATTAAGATAGACTTGTAAAAAGTCCAATTAACTCAAAAAGAGGATCTAATGGACTCATCCAGTAGACTTTCCCTATAGGGAGACCATTTTTCAATGCTCCGAAAGGAGGTGGAACCATTGGGTTTCATTATTGACCAAGCCCAAGCTGAGATTGAATATGATAGGCTTGATGCGAACTACCTATGGGAGAAGTGGATGTTGATAGAGATTACCACTCGAGCGATGTTATCCGAGCCACCCCAAGAGTCTGTCAATATCACACACATTACCCTTTGGTCTTATGTGGGTGTTATAAGGGGTTATGTAACAAGACCCTAGTACTATGATTAGTATGTTATTTTTTTTATAGAGAATATAAATTCATTTTATAATTATTACTTTTTAAATAGTTTTTAAGGAAAAAATAACATTTTTATTTAATTAAAAAATATAAAGATGAATAAATGGATTTTTGTATTAAATAATATTTTAATTTAATATTATTAAAAAATTAATTTATATATAATATAAATAATCTTATATTTTTTATGAATTCAATTGTAATTTTTATTATGGTTTGAAACCTGTTTTTTCCAAAACACAATAATTTTCGATAAATATCAGTTTTTGTTTTATAATTAACAATTCACATATATAGAAAATTATTTAGAAAAAATTAATATTATTTTTAGAATAAGGATGTTGAAATTATCCCATGGTGAATTTTTTATAATTTTCTGAGACTGTTGATTTTTTGAGTAAGAATTAAACACCGTTTAAATATATAATTTGTTTTATGACATAAAAAAGACCCAATAGTGATGTAATAAAATAATATAAACTTCATTTTCGGCCATTATATGTTTTACCATTAAAATAATGTGATTTTTGGTTTGTTTTTTTATTTGACAAAGCATTAGTGGACCCACCAAGACATATAAAACATTTTAGCCTTTTAAATTGATTTCTTTGAGAGTGTGACTCATCTACACATAAGCAACACAATTATTTTAAGAATTTAGGCCATTATCATTATATAATATTGGTTTCCACTATACCTTGGAAAAAACCCTGGCAAAAACTGTGGGCTGGTTTTTCATTTTGATTAGTCTAATCTGTGGTGTCCCAAACCAAAATAATAAAGAATTCCCCCTCCTTTCCTATATAAACCCTCCAAAGATCCCACTTCCTATTCATTAAAATCCTTTTATGTTCGTCCAACCTCTTCCCTCCTTTCTTTAGAATCCTCCCAAGGTGCCCCAAGCTTCCAATAATCCTCTCTCAAGTCCCTTTCAAACCTTTGGGATCACATTTCTGATTAATGGATTTCTTCCTTTCTTAATTTTGTCCATGTTTATGTATAATGTTATATCCTTTTTATTTCAATTAAAAATGGTGGGGTATCACTTAGAACATACCCCATACATCCCTACTTATTTTCTAATTGATTAGAGACCTCTTTCCCTCACATTAATATCTCCCATGTACAACCATTACCATGCTGAAATTCCATAAGAAATTTATCTCTCCTCATTTACATTCAAGAAATCCTTTAGTATTATGAATCCAAATTCAGTTAATTATATTGGGAAATGTATCTATATGCCCCCATTACTATCCATTGCATGTACATATAATGATACACCCCTTTCTCTCTCATCAACCATTTTTTTCCTATGTCACACCGTTATGCTGCCGAAATTACACCGTGTTTTTCCAAGCCAAAGTCATTATGTAGTGAATACCATGCCCATTTCTCTATCGAGGGTATTAAACTTTTCAAAAAATTACTTATCAATTATACAGTTACATGTATTAATTCCGAATTTCATTTATCATGGAATAAATGATGATGATTAATGAATCTATTTTTTAGGATTCATGTTGCACACTTATGCGTGAAATGAAATTTTCGAGAAGGGTGCACCTTGATAGTGGTCCAATGCATTGGGTAAAGTATTGTATCATGATAAATCGTGTTCCATGAGTGTTGAATCATTCTAATTAAATTACAATGAGGGTTTTCTCAGGCTCCATGTGAAATCATTCATGTATTCCCATTATATATAATTTTGAATCTGGATATAATTTATTATTATAGGAATGTATCATTTGTTAGGAATAAAAGATAGGGGAGTTATAATATATGAGAACATTTTAATAGATAAAAGGATGATAAAAGAAAAAAATTATTGAATTTGTGACACCCCATGTTTTTATTATATGACTCTTTCTAAATAAATGTAATCTCTTAAATAGATTGAGTTTCATGCAATACTAAATTAATACATAACGAGATCAATTATTATCATACAGTTATTACCATGTAATTAATATCATGGGAATAAATAGAAATAACTAATTTTTGATATATATATATATTTAGTTTGTATATTTATAGAATAATATTTATTTTTATCAATTAATTAGAAATAAAATATATATAATTATAAAAAAAGAACTGTTTTTCTGAGAAACAATTTTTATGGGCGTAATATAGTTATATAATAATAAATTGAATTAGTCACAAATTTTGAATGATTTTAATGATATATATATATATATCTCATATATTCAACCAAATGTTTTAACATTAATATTTTATTATTACTATGCATGGTATAAGAATAAATCTAGTTTTATTCATAAAAATATCATTTTCTAAAAAGTGTTTTTATCGTGTTTATAAACTTATTTAAAATAATTTTTTTAATATTATAGGTATTGAGTTTTATAAAATTTATCAATGTATGTAATCTTGTGGTCCAAATTTACTAAATAGGTCACTTTTATTTTTGGTCAAAATTAATAGTAACCATAATAATTTTTTATAATGGTAAAGGGTAAATTGGATTAATTTAGGTAAAATATAAGCGATTCGGAGATAATTATTCATAATTATTAATATTTAATGAATAATTTTATATTATTATCACCCAAGATATATTTTTAATTAATTAATAGAAAATTCTCCTGAAAATGAAATATATATTATTTAAATCTATTATAGTTACAAAATTTCACTCTCTTTATTTTTAATAACTTTTACGTGTCCATATGAGTAAAAAGGAAGATATGAATGAAAATAAATTTTTATTTTTATTTTAATGAAAATTTTTATATCATCGATATTTTTTTGTTTTTTATAAATAATATAAATTCCTTAAATTCTTCTATATTGTTAAAATAGTATTTTTTTAATTAAGAGAAATATAAAATAATTGATTTTAAAAATATTAATTTTGATAAAATATGGATGATTTATTGTTTGAAATGAATTTTAAGGATATTTATAATATATTATATATTTGGTAAATAATTATATTATAATTTAACTTTTCTCATGGTATATTTGAAGTCAAATTAAATGAATCATGATAAAATTGACATTAATGATAATTTATCCAAAAAATATTATACTAAATTATTTAAAATTCATGAAATTCATATAATCATACTTGTTAATGTAATATGGTTGATAATTTCATTACTGGTCTATTTATAGGTCATTTTTTATATTATCATTATTAACCATTTATAATTAAAATAAATGTTACAATGGTTAAGGTCAAAAAATATTAACCCATGGGTTAATAAAAAAGATAGTGTTTCAAAAGATACATAAACATGATGAAATTAGACTTATTGATTATATTTAATACCTTTACAGTATTATATTCAAATTAGTGTCCACTTGGTGGAATTTTGAATAATAAATTAATTTACTATAATTTATTATTTTTAGAAATTCAAGAAGGGCCCCTCACCTCAATTATAAAATGAATCCTCTTCATTAATTTGAAAAAATGTCATTGAAACTTTAGGCTCAACCAAAAATTGAAAATTTCAATTCCGAAAAACCTTATACATGTCATGGAGGTCCTCATATTCGAAAAAGATAAACCCCAGATCTCTAAAGAATACATCTAAAGGAAGTCCTCCAAATAATTTTTAGTCATTTAAACCAAATCATTAATGTTCATTTCTTCATCTAGTTATCTTCATGTTTTGTTTCCATTAAATAATAATAAATAATGTTTCATATATATAATAATATGTTAATACTATTATGAAACAACAATATTCTATATTTTATCCAACTTATTAAAAACCAAAGCATCCCACGTGTTTGTGTACAGTTTACCATCTCCAAATAGAGGTGTAACACATTTTTCATCACTACATTACTTGGATGGTTATAATAATGTATATAATGTACATTTATGATTATTTTGAAATGATATTGATTCTGTAAAAATAATATACCAAGAAAATATGTACCCTTTCCATTATTAAATTTGTATCATTTCTCATACAAACGTACGACTTACTGTCTTAATGAAGTTATGTGATTCATTTCATATATTCAACATTAGTAAATGGTTATAAAAATTTATTTAATGAATAAATAAGATATTTATAAAAATTATATTATTATGTAGAGTTTTATCTACATTCTATTTGATAACACTAGGACATTCTAGAAAAAAACAACATTGAGAAAACATGGAAATTAACAAAAAAACAGTGAAATGACTAATATATTAATAACAAATGAATAGTAAAAATGTATAATAGTATCATATATGATATAATAAAAATTAATATGATTATTTTATAAGTTAAAATGTTTTTAAAAACAATATACATGATGTTTTTACATGTATTGAAGAAATCATACCTAAGGTATTGGTTTTAGTCACAATCTCATAATTTCTTGGGATTATTTGTATTTAAGTCTATATTGTGGAATATTTATCAACATTTTCAATGATTTATGAAAATTTTTTCAAAACGTTTTTTACTATTATACCATGAATTTTAATTTCAATTTTATCAATTTTTTACTTTTTACAAAAATAATTATAAAGAATAATTTTTTTTTGTTTCTAAACAATGCTCTTTGTGTCATTTCCAACAAAAGACAGGTAATGATATTTTTTAATAATATAAAATGATAGTATTTTTCCAATTTCATGAAAAGTTAATTTATTGAGGAATAATTTAATATTAGATAGGTTTTGATTCAAATAATTTTTTTAATTTAGTTTCTTATTAAAAAAATTACTTTCAACGTAAAAAATAATGGTTTTTCTCTCAAAGAATTTTTTCACATATTTTATTAGAGTATTTTCATTTACATAAACCCCCCATATTTAATCTTTTTATTAATTGATTTTGATCTTTTTGATACCATCTACTATATATTATTGAATGGTTTATGACCAGTTTGACAATGAATGTGCTATTTTGATACCATTCATCATATTACTCTAGATGGATTATGGTTATTGACTGGGTAATGTATTCACATTTAGTACGGTAGTATTTTAATAATATTTTTTAATTTTATTATGTATCACCCATTTTACATTAGGAATGAATTGGAAATTGTAAGTGATGGGTAGGGTCTGCTATAGCCCCTTGACAAACTGGTAAGTCTCATGAGACAACCTAATTTAGGTATTGTTGAGGCCTTAGCCATTTTTGTATGGTGTCTTGGAAGAAGCCTTGATAGTATATTTATGATTTAAAGAAATATTATTTCCATTATTATGATATTATTTATTGGTTTCAATGTTATTTTAGATTGGTTTTAATAATCATTGATAAGTTTTATCACTTTTTTTAAGGGAATTATATGATTTATAATCTTTCTTATCATATTATGCTCATGTTATTTGTATAATGGAATGTATTTTACTTATTTATAATTCCATACTTTTCTATACTTATTAATAATATATTCCATTGTATGCATACCCTTACAAAGAATCTGAGCTTAGCCCTTTCTTATGCTTCATTTTCCCCCAAAATACCCAGAAGTATATTATAACAGATGTACAAAAAAGATAGTTGAATGATGGTATTTTAAATAGAGTTACTATGTTTTATTTTATATTTTAGTCATAATTTAAGACTCATGGATGTATATTGTTTCCAAAAACTACTAAAATTTCCGGTCCTTTGAATGTTATTGCTTGTACCTAGTACCGATGTAATAAAATGACCACCAAATATGTGCTACTAGAGGTGGGGTCTTCATAATTGGTATTTGAGAAAGTTTAGTAGAGACATTGGAAAATATATTATGGAAACATAATACTATAATGGAATTTGATATTACTCTAAATGTAATCAAGCTTATTATTTTGATATTATCTATACATAAATATTAAATTTGTGTTAAGTGTTTTACTAGTTTGAAATTACTCATTCTGATTCATATCCTAATTGAGTGTACGAATTTTATTAGAAATGGTTCATGGTGTAATTAAGGGAAATTTTATCAACACACATAATAGAATATATTATTTACATATTTTTGAAAGTTAATGATGTTATATCAGGAGATACAACTAGAATTAACTATATATAACTATACGGGGACAACTAGATCAGGTTATGGGAAATAACCATACTTGCATATAGAATATCAATCCACAATATAGTTTAACAATTTTAGAATGATTCATGTGAAAAAAACCTCCATTATTCAATTGTACTAAAAATCCATTTGTAGCTGAGAAATGGATATTTTCCTTAAAGAATGTATTTACTATTTTGGGATGTAATGAAAAAGAGAAGGTTGTCCTAGCTATTTACAGTATCTATTGAGATGCAGATAAATAGTCGAAGTTTATTCAATACAACAAGGAGGATAAATAAATATCAACCATGTAATGGAAGGATTTTAAAGAACTTTTATTGGACAAATATTTCCCTCACAAACAGTGATAGAATATGGAGAGATAATTCTTGAGTTTGAGATAGAAGGAGGATGAGAATGTTCCTATGTATAAATAAAACCATACATGGTTATCAATTCATTTCAAATAGATCATACATAATAAAAAAATTAATAATGTTTATTTATTCAATTGGATCAAGAAAATTCATTGAAGGGAACTAGTCTTCCAAAAAATATCAACATGTGATGATATATTATATTTTCTATCAAAACATAGAAATAATTGACCTTGACGTAAGGATTATAAGGGAAGAAGGATAAGAAGATAGTTGTTGCGTACTCTAGATAAGGATATAAGGTAATTGGAAAATGGGAAGGGGGGAATTTGAAACTTTTAATATGTGTACAAAGAAATATTGTGGAGAAGACTATAGGTAATGATAATTTGATACATGTATGGGGAAAATGGTCACCAAGACCATTATTTCAAGGGAAATAAAGAATCCAATAATGTGTAGAGTTTTTTCATTAAGGAGTTGGGAAACAATGGAAATTATTTTCCTAAGAATCATGTAATATTTACCCAAAACAATGTCATAGTAGAAAGGCTATTCATTTTCAATGAAAACATATGGGGTTGAAATTATAATGATCTGGTAGTATGTACTTTAATCATCTCCTAAAATGTATATAATTATTTATATAATTATTAATCTACCCATTCTTTTAATCTTCACAGTTTTCCAAGACAATTAAACATTTCCATTTTGATTTAATATTGGAGTTTTAAGTAAAAACTTTTAAGGGAAGTATAATTGAAATAATAATTTATAGAAAAATCCCCATTATAACAAATAAATTTGATTATTTTTGTAGTCCTTATCATAATACATATGGTTCAAATTGATATAATTATATTATTATGGAATATATTTGAAAATATGATAAGAAAATTAATTGCATCAAGAAATAAATTACAATTTTTGAGGAAGATGTGGAATTACTCATCTTTATAGAAGAAACATCATCATCTGATTCTTATCTATATCCACCACCAGTAGACATGAATAATTAAATTTTTATGGAGGAATAAAATACAACATACAGTAATGGGGGAGTTAATCATAAAATTTATGATGTACCTATTATATATATATTGATTTATGTATTCCATGATGAATTAACTAGAAGCCTCCAAGATCATACAGTTGAGTTTTACATTGATTTAATCCCTAACAAAATACTAATATCAAATAATCCCTATATAATAGATAATGTGGTTTTAATAGAGTTTCACAAAAAACTATATTATTTGATTGGTAATGGATTTATTCTCCATAGTCTTTCTCTGTGGGGATCCCCTTTTCTATTTGATAAAAAGAAATATGGATCCATGAGTTTGTGTATTGATTATATGTAAATCAATGATATTATGATAAAGAACATGTATCCTCTACCTTTCATTGTTTATTTATTAATCCAAATTCTTGGAGACAAATATTTATTAATGATTGAACTTCATTCTAGATATCATCAATTGCGAGTGAATAAGGAAGAAATTCCCAAAATAGGTTCTTTGATGTGGTATAGACATTATGATTTTATAGTTATTCCATTTGGATTGACTAATGAACCCTTAGTTTTTATGGATCTAATTAATATAGTATTCACCGAATATCATGAATATTTTTTGTGCTATTCATTAATGGTATTATGGTGAATTATTGAATCTATGAAGACCATGAGAATCACTTGTAGATCATTCTTGAGACTCTCATAAAGGAAACAGTTAATTTTAAAATTTTCATGGGCAATATTTGGATCCAAGAAATTTATTTTATTGGCCATATTGTCTCTATGGACAAAATCTCAATCGATCTTATGAAGACAAAGACAGTACTATAATTACCACACAAATGAACATAACTCTGGTATGTAGCTTCATTGGTTTAGTAGGTTAATAAGGAAGTTTTTTTAAGAATTTTTGTTGATTGGATAAAACATTATCCAAGATCACACATAACAGTGTGATGTTCATATGGATAGAATAATTTAAAGAATATTTTAAATAATTCAAGAGAATATTAGTCAGTGATTTTATTTTTACTCTACTGTTTGGAAATAATGGGTTTTGATATACAGTGATGCATTATAGAAAGGACTGGGTTGTGACATTATAAAAATTGATAAATTTATTTCATATGCATCCTAGAAGTTAAAGAATCGTGAAGAAAATTATCCAACTCATGATATTGAGTTAGAATCTGTAATCATTTCTCAAAAGATATGGATACAATATCTACAAGTTCAGAGATATATGATATATACATACGAAAGATTTTGAAATATGTATTCTCATAAAATAAACTCAAAATGGGGAAAACGATATGGTCCTAGAAACATATGGAATATAATATCTCAATACAATACCACCCATGGAATGAAAATAAGGTAGCTGGCACATTTTTTAGGAAGGATCATCGAGTTCTCAATAAAATTTGGATTTAAAGGGTTCATGTGTTCATGGATCTAGTAAATATAGATGTTGGAATTTTTAATGAAGTGGAAACTCTAATTCATTTTAAAATGGATTCCAAACAATCTTTATGATAAAAGAAAATAATTTCTCATTCTCATGATGATAATTTATAAAAGAAAATGAATGTTCTGAAAGATGGAAAATTTGAAGACTTCATAAATAAAGTAGGTATTTTGTAAATTGGAAACATGATTTTTATTCCCTCAATACCCAAGCTAAAAAGGGAAATATTTTATGATTCTTATAGATCAAATTTCTCTATACACTGTGTTTTGACCATGATTTTTATAGATTTGATAGAATATTTTTGGTGGGATAATATAAAGTGTAAAATTGATGACTATGTGTCTAGATTCCCAGTTTGTCAACAACTGGAGGCTAAAAGACAACATCTTAGATGAGTCTGGGAAAATATACCAATTCCATTGTGTAAATCATATGAAATTTATATGGACATTATCATTGTTTAAAAAAATACTTGGAATGAATGATTCAATATGGGTTATTGAAGATTGACTTACACAATCTATAAATTTACTTTACATAAATGAATATCTCACACTTTATATCCTTGAAAGAATCTATATTAATTAATTTTTAGTACATCATGTTTCACCCTCCTTAAAGTATGTTTTATCATGATATGTGACTTAAATCAAAATTTTGGAAAAGTATTCAGAAGGCCCTTGATACCAAACTTCATTTGAGAACTGCGTATCACTGTCAAACAAATGGAAATTCAAAAATTATTATTCACTCTTCATATGACATGTTAAGGTCCTTATCATTTGAATTTCAAGGTATGTTGGGTCATTATTTACCTGTGGTAGAATTTTTTGATAAGTTCAAGTATTCAAATGGTGATGTATGGCATGCCGCGTTGAAATAGATTTTGTATAATAACATTTTGGGATGAATTTGGTCAAAGTAAACATGTAGGCCCATAACATGAAGTGGAAACAAAACCATTTGTAATGACTACTCAACCCCATATCATAGCATCTCAAAGTAGAAAAAAGAGTTATCCTGTTAACTGGAGGAAATATTTAGAGTTTACATTTTGAGATCATGTTTTTATATTTTATATCAATGGAAGGGTATTAGAATATTCGATAAGAAAGTAAAAATAATCCCCAAGAACATAAAATCTTTTAATATTCATGAATTAGTTGTAACAATGGGTTATCGTTTGGAGATGTAACCTAGCCTTTCTAAAGTACATAATGTATTCTATATCTACTTTCAAAAGAAATACCTACGAGAACCAATGCATATCATCATATAAGAAAAAATAGGCATTTTCTTGGATTTACCTTTTGGTGAAGAGACTTTCCACATTCAAGACACTAATGAACAATTGTAGAGGAATCATATGACTCAGATGGAAAACATACATCAAAAAAATCATCAAATAGAAGAGATGTTTTGGAAAACTGAATAAATTATGATAAAGAACTTCTGAAATCTATTTGTGAGGAAAACATCATGAAATTTATAGGATAGTTTTTGTTGAATGAGGGATTAATGTAACACCCCAAAATTCTATGGTATATCATTTTTTTAAAATAATAATATCGTAAAAACCTTTCATTGCATGATACATCGAATTCAAACTAATGATGATCAATTATTATGTTACCATCATTACCTATCCATTATTTTTCTTAGAATAAATTGGTCTAAATAAATTTTAATATATATAAATATATATATGGTATATACATTTATAGAATAAAACAATTTAGTTGTCAATTAACAAGAAATAATATATATATATATATTAATAATATAAGAAGTGTTTTTCTAAAAAGCTATCTTTGTGAGAGAAATATAGGCATATCATATTAAATTGAATTAGTCACTATTGGTAAATTATTTTATATATATATGTATATATATTATTTTTAATCAAATTATTTGACATTTATATATTATTTTAAATATAATTTGATAGGAATTAATTCAGTTTTATTAGTAAAAAAAGCATTTTCTAATATGTTATTTTTATTGGGTTTTTGAACCAATTTTAATCTAATTTATACAAATTATAGGTATTGAATTTGATAAAATGGATTCCATATTTGTAATCAAAGGAGAAAAATTTAGTTGATATGTCACATTTATTTTTTGTCAAAATATATAGAAACCATATTAATTTATTTCCCCAATAATGGATAAATTGGATTAATTTAGGTAAAATATAAGGGATAAGGTCATAGTTATTCATCATTATTCATATTTAATGAAAATTATTCGACCCATATCACTTAAATATTGATTTTTAAATTTATAATGGATACTTTTCCTAGAAAATGACATATATATTATGTAAATCAAGGATAATTATAAAATATCACTCTCATTGTTTTTTATAACATTTGTCACTAAAAATGGGAAAAAGGAAGAAATGAACAATAATATATGTTAATTTTGATCTTAATAAAATTGAAAAAAATTATATAAAATTTATTTTTAATATTTATATAGTATATAATTACATTAATTGATTCTGTAATGTAAAAACATTATTTATTTAATTAATAAAATAATTGATTTGAAAAATATTAATTTTAAAATAATACAAATGAGTTTATTTTTCTAATGATATTTATAGTTATATAGGATATATTAAGGATATTTTAATTTTTTTTTCAAATTCCAAATTATTATTAATGTGTTTGAGGTCAAATTAAAGGAATAGTAAAAGATGATATTAAAGATAATTTTTTAAAATAAAATTTTATTAAATTATTTAAAGCTACTAAAAATATTATCTTCCACAATGGGAATGAAATATAGTTGAATATATCATTAATGGTCCATGTATGTGTCAATTTTCCATTTACAGTAACATTATGAAACTTTATTATTAAAATAATTATAACAATGGTTAAGGTTAAAAATAATCATTTGATTGGTTAATCTAAAAGATATAAAATCAAATGAAACCTAAATATTTCTAAATTTAATTTGATGATGATATTATAACAATTTTATTTTTTATATTATAATAAAATTCTATTTGAGTCATTTTGAATAATAAAATGAACTTATTATAATTTAATATTTTGAGATGATAAAAAGTTTCCCCTCACCTCAATTATAAAAGGGAACCTCTTCCCTCACTTCGTCACACCACATTGAGGATTCTATCTAGACCAAAATTTTCCCATTTATCTTCAAAAAATCATTTAAAATTTCTTTAAGGTTCTTATATTCTGAAAATACCAACCCTATTTCCCTTAAGAAGAGATCTAAATGAAGTTCTCTGAAGAAGAGGTAACTATTTTAACCAACTCATTCAAGTTCATTTTTCATCTACTTACTATTTATGTGTTTTTTATAATATAAAATAATAAATCATGTATCATATTTTTACAAATATTATAATTTTCTTGTTATAAAATCATATTATAAATTTTATCCATCTTCTGAAAAAAAACACCACACGTGTGCATGTACGTCATACCATCTCTACATAGCAGTGTAACTTTTTTTATCACCACATTACATTTGTGGTTCTAATAATTTATACAATGGATATACGTGATAATTATTACCTGATATTGACTCAAATGAATTAATATACCATCCATCAACTTTACCTTAAAATAATTTTTAAATGATATCATTGCTTTTGCGTACGTACAATTTTCCGTCACTACAAAGAAATTTGTTTCATTTTTTGTTTAAAATATTGAAGAATGATATAAAATTGTATATAATTATTAAATATGATATTTATGAAAATAATATTATTATTCATATTTTTGATCAATATTATATAAAATAGAAACAAAAATTTCAAAAAAAAAAACAGGCATTAAAAAAAGGCAATTGACACTCGAATCAGTTAAATGAATAAAATATTATTAATAAATGAGTGGTAAAATTTTAAAGCAGAATCATATATGATATTTTAAATATTAATATAATTATTTTATAAAATAATAATATTCTTTAAACCACTACAAAGGAGTTGTAGACATGTATGGGGGAAATCACACTAAAGGTAATATTTTATTTCACAATCTCATCATTATTAGGAATTGTATCTATATAAGTATCCCCTATGTAATATTTTTCTTCTATGTCCTCATTTTATATAAAAGATCCAAAATGATTTTCTATATTATCTTATGAATTTTAAATTTCATTTTTATCCATGATTTTCTTTTCAAAAAATGGTTTGAGAAGAATATTTTCTTTTCACATTCTAAATAAGTCTATCGGTGACTTTTTTGATGAAAATAAATGTAAGGGTGTTTTTACATGAAACACATGATAATATTTTACCTCTTTAAGGAAAATTAATTTATTAAAGAATAAATTATAATTTTACAAGGTTGTTTTATTGGGAAATTTTTTTCTTTTATAGTTGAAAAAAATTAAATAAATTATTTCAATGTTCAAAATGATAGTATTTCCCTCTCAAGAATATTTAAATGATTTTATTATAGTATTTTCAAAAATTTCAAAAACCTATGTTGAATATATTTTTTAATTGAACTTGATATATTATGATATCATATTCCATATATTATTTAATGGTTTATGATCATTTTGATTATGGTATTGTAATTTGGATTCCATTCATAATATAACTATGGATGATTTAAGGTTATTGATTGGGGAAAGTATTCACATTTGGAATTATGGTATATCAATAATGATTTCAATGTTGTTTATTCCTCTCCCATTTTGTCTGTGGAATGAATTAGACTTATTAATAGATGAGTGGGGCTCTTTATAGCCTTATAATGCTTCTGATGGTCTCAAGAGACAAACTATTTTGTGTATTGACTGAGGACTTACCTATTTATGTATGTTTCATTGTAAAAGGACTTGATTGGATTTTTATAATGTTTGGGATTATGTGTTCCCTCATTATGATATTATCTATTACTTTCCATGTGATTATCTTATTTGTTTTTATATTCACGAATAAGTCTTAACTATTGTTATTATCGAATTATTTTATCTAAATTATTTCCGACCATATTATACTCATGTTATTTGTCAAATGGAATTTTTTTCAGTTATTTACTATTCTATAATTTTTTATGATTATTTATTATAGATTTTGATGTATTCATACACTTATTGAGTATCTAAGCTCACCCCTTTCCTAAGTATTATTTTTCCCCAAAATGTTATAAAGTATTTTATAACTAATATGAAATTAAATGATATAAGAATAATGGTGTTTTGAATTGAGTTACATTGTTGTATTTTATATTTTATCTATAATGTAACATTCATGTTTGTATCCAGTCTTCCAAAACTGAAAAACTATTCATTCATTTAGGATGTGACTTCTTATACCTAGGAACAATGTAATAAAGTGACCACCAACTCCAGGCTACTAGATTTTGGGTCATTATATCATTTTTGGTGTTGAAATTCTTTCATATTTCAAATATTGAGTATAGAAACTCATAGTGTTAGAAAAAAAATATTTACCTTTTTTCTTAGATTTATGTACCTTTGGATGTTTATAAATGTGATAAAGATATCATATCTAGGATAATGAGGAAAACCCAATTAAATATTTTTATCAAATGGGGATAATGAGTTTATAGTGAGTTAAACTACTGTGGGAGTGGCTTGAATGAATAAAACATTATAGCATATGAATTATTCCCAATAAAGGGTTGACAAAGAAATCCAATGCGGGTAATGTTTCCACAGTTGGATTTTCATGTTTTATTTTTTACAATTCAAATACATTCAAATAAATGTCATGTATTTTGGAGAATTTTTAGGCTTTTTAGATATTTTCTAACAAAATTAGGCACTGCACTATGTTTAATCTATTCACACCATGATTAGAGTTTTATTTCATAAAAATGGTGGAATACCTTCAAGGAGTAAGGTTATTTTCTCTTTATTCTTAAGGTTTACCCATTTCTATGTTTTAAGGAAAATAATTATGAATTCCATGCTATGAATTTTGGTAATTTGGGTAAATGTTAAATAATACTAGGATATATAGATTATATATAATAATAAAAAATTAAAATTTGTGAAATGTAATTATATATATATTTCTAAACATGATGTATCACCTATCACATTGAGAAGGGATAGTCACACTATGGGGATTCATAGTATATTTTGTGTGGTTTTGGATATTTAATTATGTTCACATTGTGTCATATTTGTCATGCATTTTGAGAATAATTCTCAATAATGAGTAGAATATGTAATTTTTGAGTGGTAGGTAGTCACATTGATAAAACAATATACATGGATCAACTTGTTTGAGACTTTATATGTTTTGAAGGTGTTGTTCTATATTTTATGGCCATGGAAAATTAGTATAATTCATGAATATTTATCACTTTTATGTTTATTAAAAAATATTTTATTCTTGATAAGAATAATAATGTCATGGTGAGACATTAATATGAATGGAGAAGATCTTAGAAGACCATGTTGTGATATTTTTAGTTATTTATTTTTATGTTTTTTTAATAACTATGTAATTTACTTGTAAAAATTTGTTAAATTTTTTGGAATACTTTTATATGTATACACTATGTCAACAGTAGAATCCTAGTCCTAGAGGAGGTCGGTACTAATATAACATTAATATTAAATATATTAGATCCTGCGACCACATATTTTAAGAATAAATTATTTTTTCAATATTTGAGATATCATATGGGAAATCCTAGAGATCAATTTTTTATAGAGCATGGGGTTTACCATGGATATAACATAAATTTGGTAGGATTTAGGATTCCCATCAAAGGAAACCATTAGGATGCACATTAATTAAATTAATTAATTTATTAAATTATTTTATTTTATTCCCTTAACCTAAGAACGCCTATATAAATTTTATGTTATAGAAAATCTATAGGGTTAGTCACATAACCCTAGGAGATTATAGTGGTGGAGGAAGCATTCTTCGTTAGAGGAGCAAGGTCAAAAAAATATGATGGAATTATTGAATAGAATCATGAAACAAACAATTAATATAAGAAATATTCTTCTCCATCACTATAAGTCACATTTTTTCCCAGCGTTGTTCCAATGTTGAGGTAGGGAACATTATATTTTTTATTTCCACCCTAATAGGCATGGATTTGTATATCTTCTTTTTTATTCTCTATGATTTATATCCTCCATGTGAGACCAATCTTATTTTATTACTTTTGATCCCATTAATATTTTGTGACACATTGCATTCCCCAATGGATATAAAAATTATTTTATCATTGGAAATGTTTACATCACCTAATGGTTAATTCACTAGGTTCTTTGGAATTTCCCAACCATTCATCGTGTTCTTCAAAATTTTCCCATAAAGGCACATATCAATATTTTATGGGATAGTTTCTTGGGAAGTCAAATAACTAAACTATTAGAGGATTAATTTATGACATTTGGATCATAGATTTATGTACATATCATGTTGTGATGTTGGTTGTGGGTGGTGAATACTTGGATTAGAAGCAATTTCATAATGCTTCATCAAATAGATGGGTGTGGTGCAAAAGAATGAATCAAATGTGGTTTAGGTTGTTGAAATCAAGCCATCCACGAGGGATAAGGCATGTCCAGCCCAAGATCATCACTACCTAGTATGATTTTTGGCTGAAATGGTACTGGAAGCATCATGGGAGAGACAAATGAATCTTTTTTAAGAATTTTTTAAGTCATGACATTCACAGTGTGTCGTCTAGGAACACATGCTATTTAGTTCCATGGTTGTGATAGAAAGGGTTCTGAGTGAACTTAAGTATCACATGTTGTGCTTGATCCATATGCTCTGTGTGACCAGATTCTAGTTTCTTTGAGTGTAACATGGTGGTACTCAAGTATAGACGCGACAAGGAACACAAGAAAGACAATAGTACGAGGTAATATTTGTGTACTCAGATAGGAAAAGGGTACCCAGAAAAGGCCACTTTACATGAGCACAACAAGTGTACATGAGAATAGGCTCAAGTAAATGGTTATGAGAAGAAAGGTTATAGGTATTACCAAAGAGCCTAATATATGTCGTGTTACACCAATATACATTTTTTATTTCCACATGGACATATGAGACGTGTGTTGGAGAGGTCATGGACATCTGTCTTGGAAATTTCACACGCTATTTGACCCTTGGTAAACACCGAGTATTATCATCATGATAATCTACCACATGTGTCTCCTTCCTCCCGACATTGATTTGGGTCAATTAATAGTGTATACTAAGAATTTTTCCTTGTAGAATGTGATGGTGGCCTTTTTATGTAATTAGAGATATCGAATTAGTTGACATGAGATCTATGATTTTTCAGTGATTAATAGTAAGTGATAGTGATTGAGTGTGATAATCAATGTGTTATCAATGATAGGAGACCCCAATCATAGTAGAGAATGGGAACCAATATTATTTACAAAGGTGAATTAGGAAAAACCTTACTAAATAGTACTATTCCTCTATCTATTAAGTGTTACCCATACATATACAAGTTCCATCCAGAAGTGATTCCTTGAACGGGGATTGTGCCCGCTAATTTAGGGGTGTAGTGGCATTGTGTGGTTCATCCACATAGGATCTTTTGTGGTATCACATGATTCTCATAATTTGGTTATACCTATAGATCTATAGGATAATTTATTGTCAAGGGTATTGAGTGAACATAAGTATCACATTTTTTGTCAGGTCCATACAATCCGTGTGAACTAGTGCTGTTGTCATGGAGTGTACCTTGGAGGTACTTGAGCAAAGACAAGACTAGGAACATAAGAAATAAAATAGTACATGTGAATAGCTGCGTGCTCAGACACGAACAGGGTACCCATACATGGCCACTGTACATGATCACAACAACTTTACATGATAATAGGCTTAAGTACGTGGTTACATGATGAAAGGTCACATGTATTCCAATAGAGTCTAATATATGCCATGTGACAACAGTAAGAATTGGGTATTCCCACATGGATAGTTGAGATTCATGTTGTACAGTTCATGAACATTTGTCTAGGAAAGGTCACATGCTATGTGACCCTTGTTACACATCGATTACTACCATCATAATTTTCCACCATGCATGTATCCATCCTCTAAATATAGATTTGGGCCCTTGAATAGCCTATCGTAAGAATTTTTCCATGTAGAATGTGATGGTTCCATTTTTTATGAAATTAGAGATATGGAATGAGTTGACCTTAGTGGGATGCGTGTTTCAGTGACACATAGTAAATCATAGTGATTGGGTGTGACAATCAAAGTGTTACCTGTGATTGGAAACTCCCCATAATACCAGGGCATGGGAACCCCTATTATTTATGAAGGTATTGTAGGAAACCATCTACTATATAGGGTGAGTACTCTATCTATAATATGTCACCCCTTCATATCCTATCTCTATTCTAAAGTGAGTCCTCAATTGGATTTTATTCACCCTCATGTATGAAGTATAGTGGTATGGTGTGGTTCATCAATAGAGAATCCTATGTGGGTTCACATGACGCTGGGAATTTTTTTGTACCATTAAAGAAATATGATAATTAATCATTCATAGTTGGGTATGGAGATAGTTATACCCTTCCCATTTTACATGGAATTATTTAGAATCCTATAACTTGGGTTTTAGTTTCCCTATTTCATATTGGTTGAGGTGAATACGATTGTGACATTATATTATGTCCCTTTATCATCTTCAATGATACCAAATGGTTATGTATATACTCATTTATTTAGGTATTTTTCCCAAACATGTTATATATTATGCCTATAATAGGTAGTTTGGTAGCGACTTCGATGAAGTATAGTGTCTCTTGGGTTTAATGACTACATTCTGTGGACGAACATGGATATTAGGACCCAAGTTATCATTAATTTTCAGTTTTTCTTGTTTTTAGTAGGTTGGGATGTCATTTTTAGTTGGGAATATGTATTTACTCATAATACATTGGTTTTATATTTTCATACTATGATGTATTCCCTAAATGTTATTTCATTCATTGTTATACACCATATATTGCAGTATTTTTTTCCTATGCAATTTTTCATAGAGATGGTGTGCATGTGCATACATGTACATTTGGATAAGGCCTACGATTTAATTTTATGCCTTCTTAGAACATATCATTAAAACATATCCCATTAGGGGTGGTAATGAAGTTTTAAAATTACTTACCCTAGCTTGGAAAGCCCATGTGGGATGGGTCATGATATAGTAGTATCATAGTGGTTCATCCATGATATGACATTTGGTGTTGAAACCAAGGTGACGATTGATTTAGGAAATAAGGAAATGATGATGGAGTGTCTAATGTTTGTCTCTTTATCCAGGTAACCCAATTATGGTGTGACGGCTGACATATTCACATACTCGGAAACTTACTACCTACTTGTTGCCTATTCATGAAAATTCATTAATTTCAAGAAAACTAATAGATCATTAATAATAAATGATTGGATATTTTGAATTTCATGTCCTTCATGTGTTAAATAACTATATATTCTCATCAAACTATGGTATGACTTGACAAATTTTAAGATTCATGTATAATAAAAAACAATGAAGATACTAATATGAGATCGAGATAATGACCAACTGAGCGATGAGGCCTCAGTTTAGGGACCTTCTCATGATATGTTTCCCTAGGTGGTCCAGGTGGAGGATTGACTGCACAAGGGATATCAGATAAATCTGATAGTTTAGGATGATGATTCATATAGTCTTATTGTTATTTGATAATTCTATCGATAACGAATGTTGAGGTTTTATGGTGAGCTAGACCCTCAGGTTGTATAGGATTCAATAGAGTCAGTCATCTAATTCTTCAGGCATGTTCAGACCCTGTCTGTTCTAATAGTTCTTGTTTCATCCAGGCTTCTCCATGGTGTAGTATGGTGTGGGTTGAGTTTGATTACACATTCCCATGATGAGACGACACACTCATGGAAATAATTTCAACGTATATTCTAGAAATATGTTAATCTTCGTACCTACAATATATATATATTAAGAATATTATAGAGATGTAGAAGGGTGATGTAACATTTGTTGAGTGTTTTATGAGATTTATCAACATCACACATCACTCCAATAATATGGTGTGGGGTGGTCTTTTTAGTTCATAGATGTTTGATTATGGAAATCATGGATACATTCATTCCATTTTAGTCTCCTTATAAATTTGTACCTATACTAGGGTGAAATGGATGTATCTTGTTATAGAAAGATTCCTAGAAGATGGACTTTGGGTGGAAAGAGACAATAGTGAATATCATTGGGATTTATTATTTGTAGCATCAATCAGGCTTCATTCAATAGGGTATCAACATAGATGGCCACACCAAGGCCAAAATTGAACATTTAGATCTGTGAGGTAGGGTTCACATAGAGGATTTAGTCAGACATGATAGGGGTGACTCTATACTTATAATGGGATAGGTAACATTGGTCATTATTTCTTAATACTTAATTATAGAAGAGGGTAGTAAGATAGTGTATGAACCTCTATGATCCAGATAATGTCATGATATGTGATCTCCTGGAAGGGTTCAGAGTATCCCTTAGGGAGGAGATGCTGATATAGGATTAGGTGGATCTTCAAAGTGATGAAATGAAATTGTAGAGAGACACTATGATTAGCTTCTATGATCACAACTAGGTTGAATATTTTAATCATATATGACTAGTGGATGAGGCTGTAGTTAGATTCATGCAATGGAGGGGTACAGACAGGTTGCTGATGATATGATTTGGGGTACGATCTGGGTCTTTTATACTCACAAACCAATACATATAGATACAAGAGGTTTTCATTCCAATATCTATGTATCCATCATGAGAGAGCTTGAGATTTTATTTGAATCTTTAACCGAGTAGCTATGGATAGATGTTTTTACATAGATTGATTCATATGTATCTCACATCTTCAATTAGTGAGAGTTACCGCTGAGTTGACATATATTCCCATTGGACCTTTTAGTGATCCTAATGATAAATCATGGTGTCATATTGGGTATGTAGTGGTTAACTACTGTTCATTCCTAGATAAACTGTCATAAAATAATATTTTGATTCTTCTATACCAATGGGATTATATTAACCTTTTTAGGAGGGAAATGTATTTTGTTTGAGACGATGTGGATTTTGGGTAAGAAACTGGAACCTATCACCCATAAGATGGTGAGTTTCAACATTGGGGTAGTGGTATGTTTAGACATATAGCCTCTAGTTATAGTATAGGAGGATATATATGTCAACATCAATGATGAACCTGGAGTATATCCAATGTTGGAGATAAACCTATGCATCAACTTGTACTTGAAGAAAAAATTGATATCTTCTATGTAATATTGGATGGACCCTACAGAGCATCTGGAGAAGATGGTGTAGATGATCTTCATTTTATAGATAGGGTATATTTGACCTAGTGTATCATCCAAAGAGACACAAATTTTTTTCATGAAAAGTTGGATATGAGCATGAAGATTTTTTTTATTATCATCGGAATTTGAAAAAAAAAATAAAAAACAAGTTCCCATTTCCAATGATTTAGGACCTATTCATGCAGTATAGAGGTATGAGTTGGTTCTCAAAGATCGATATCTAGTCTGTATACCATCATTTTAAGGTTAGTGAGGATGATGTTACAAATATGGAATTCTGATATTTCTAAAGACTTGTTGTGTTCTTAGTTATTTCATTTAGTGTAAATAATTCCCCCACTATGTTCTTGGAACAAGATAACCTGATCTTTCATCCATACATAGATTGATTCTTATTTGTTTTCATTGTTGACATAATAATTTATTCTATGTCAGAGGAGGATTATGAAGAGAATCAAAGGATGGTATTAGATATACTATATGATATCTTTCGTTATGGTATCCTATCTAAGTGACAGTTCTTGATTTATAATGTTCAATTTTTGTGGAATTTAGTCAATCCTAATGGGTTAGTTGTGGTCTAGGTAAAGATTGATGTACTAATTTATTGGGATCCACTAAAGAGTGTTATGGAGGTGTAGATTATCCATATCTTGAATGATTAATATTTAATGTTCATGGAAGACTTCTCTTTTTTTTATCTCATTTTACTAACATGATTTTGAAAGGTAATGTTTCTATTTTAAATGAGTTTTACTAGATGTCCTCTCATAAGATGAGGTATATATTGAACAGTTCTCTTATTTTGAGACAAAAAGAGTATTGCATTGAGTATGTTGTGTTTTTTATGTGTCTGGAGATGGCTTGATAGTGTGTTGGTGTAGAGGGGGGAAATGATCTCTTATGGACTGACATAGTTGATTCCCCATGGGAATAATTATGTGATCCATGAATTCGAATTGGAAGTTGTAACGACCCAAAGTTTTTCAATGGAAGTTCCCTTATTATATTTATGTCATAAAATAACATGAAAACACAAAATAGTGAACTAATAAGTGATAAGTGACCTTTAAACATAAGTTTTTCACTCCTATGTTTGGAATTTTGAAAATCCGACATACACGGTTGTGTTCATGATTATTTTTGGAGTCTAATGAAACAAAAATTATTTTTGGTGAATAGTGACCTACCCTTATGAATAGTAAAATACCATTATGAATAGTAATATGAACCTTATGAATAGTAAATCATCCAACATAAGAGTAAAATTACCTATGAATAATTAAATAAAATTTGGACATCTTAGAAAGTGACAATTTGACCTTAGTAAAGGTTTTGGTATTTAGTAAGTCATAAATAAATAATTATAATTAATTAATTAATTTAAAATAATATTTATTTCCCTAAAATGTATTCATAAATTATTGAATCAATGTATTATAGTTTTTAGATAATTATATAAGACCCTGCCTAATTTTTGAAAGCACTATAAAATCTGTTTTAATCATAAAAACTGTTTTTTTAAGTAAATTATGATTTTAATTAAATATTAAATTAATAATATTTAAAAAATTATTTTTGAAAAATGGAATTCATTTTTGGATTCTACATGTCAAAAAATGGTTGGGGTAAATTTTTGGGATTTTTCTGAGATACTTGAATTTTTGATGAATAGGGAAATACCGTAATTTACAAAATCAGCTAGATAAGCTAATTATAGGGTCATGTGTGATGTTCTGATGATGTAAGCCAACTTGGTTCTTGATTAAATTATAAAATTAATATTCCTGGTCGTTCAAGACTAACTATTACTTGTCTTGTGGGATATTAATAAACTGATGAATTTTATATTAAGGAAACCCCTCTCCCCTCCACTATAAAATCCACCCTTCACTCCCTCTTTTCCTCACACCTCTGAAGCTCCAAGACTTCTCTAAAATCTGACAAAGAACCTTCCCTAGCCACTCCCCCACTTCCAAGATCTTCTGTTCTCATAAAAAGACCAAGCATAGGCCCTTAAGGAGGTTCTCAAGAGAAGGATTCAAGATGTAATTTCCCTCCCTCTTCTCCTTTAATTTCCTTTCAAGTTCAATTTAATTTCTTGATATCTCTCCAAATATCTTCATAAAAATTGTATTGTAACTCCAGTATTATAAATATACTGTAATTTTATGATTCTAATGGGATATTATATCATCCAACCACCTTTCCCTCTTTCTTTTATTTTGTTAAAGAGAATGTTGTTCGTGAGCTGTTGATTTATCACCTTCAAGAACGACATGCTTTCTTCTTCCATTTCTACCTTCAGATCTTGCCACGAAACCATTTTTATTTTTGAATCAGAATATGTTATGTGTATTATGTTCTATTTAAAGTTTTTTAAATAAAATATCGACATATTACTAAGTGATACGTTAAAACAAGTTCGTTGTGATCCAAAAACCGCCCAAATTGACCCAAAAAACCATCAGTTTATTCTTATCTAATGATTCATCCACATGGATCTAATATAATTCATTATAAGATCATTCAAAATTATTTAATATCATTAATTACATTTAATATCATTTATGTATGTTTACTCATGTTCTACCCAAACTTCAATTTAAAAATACAAGTGAACCACCCAAGAAAACCCATAAAAACGAACATCCCTGAACAATGTTTTTAAACTCTCTAAGTCATCCAAAGGAACATAACATGACATAATGAATCTATAATGAACACTATTAATTTACACATGGTTCTGGATTTCTAATTAATGAATATAATTTTATTATAAAGGACTATGAAGAGAAGGAAGCATTCAGGTACAAGGTAAGGGGAAATCTCGAACCCAATTTTCTTCCTTTAGGTTCTCCTTCTTTCACTCCATTTTTGATATGGTTAATCCTTAAAGATAATTTTTTCATAATAGTATTTACTTTTCTAGGATGTTCATTTTTTCCACTTTTTTTTTTATTTCCAACAATATGTTTTCCTAAGGAACTCTCCTTTTAAGAACACCCCTTTTACTTCACACTCAAAGTGGAAGGTTCTTATAACATGTATGTTATTCCCTATTTCTTTTGGGAACCCAAAGCTAATGAATGTATTATTATGAGATTAAACCAACTACTTTCCATGGATAATTTATTTTCATTTTTTATATGTATTCTATGTGGAAATCATGATAATGACAATGTTATGATGTGACGGGTGTGCCTGGAATTATATAGCTCAATATGAATGTTTCAATGTGACGGGTGCACCCGGAATTATACAGAGCTCCAATGCATTGGTTAAAGTGATGAATCTCATGAGTAAATGTGAAATTATGTGTTAACAAGATTTTAGCTTGGTTCACAAGTATGTGTGGTAGTTAACCACTAAGACATGATGTTTCATTTTTATGCATTGCCACATTTCAAGTCTTTTATTTATGCTCCTTTCATGTTCGTGATCTTTTGCCTATGTTATGATTATGCTCACCCCATGCTATATTGTTTTTATATATCCTATTAATGGGCTTCTATCTCACCCCTTTTGATGTATATCCTCAGGTGGCTACATGTACTAAGGAGAGGAAAAGTGCCAATAAGAATCTAGAGAAGAAGAAATTAAATGAATGTTAATGCTTGATGTTGTATTTGTAATGTGTGGTCCTAGTTTACCCAAGACACTAAACCATTGGGTCCTCAATGGGTAATACTATTATGTTTTTTATCTTTGAAATGATGTAATAGAAATGTAATAAAAGGTCGGGTCTTTATAGTTGGTATCAGAGGAAATGTTTAGTTAATTTGGGAATTAGGATTAGTGAACCCCAAAGGAAACCTATAGCATGAGACTAAGTAAAAATATACACACAAGAATATTTACCTAGGGATCCCAGATGTTATTTTTTTGGTATAAATTGATTAAATGAATAAGTTATTCATGACTTGTTTAGTTATGTTTTGTTATAAACTTTTCTATTTTAGAAAATGGTGGGAACCATGAGAAATCAGGCCAACAACTCATGTGAGGGTCAATGCAACGATTGCCCGAACGACATCCCCAATGATTTTTGAGGTGGAGTTCAAAACATCATGGCGATGCTTACCCAATTATCTCAGGTTATGAATAATAACCATAATGATGGGGAACGTTCTCCTTCACCAAATAGGGAGCAACTGGCTATCGAATGTTTTATGCGGAAACGACCACAGACGTTTTGTGGATCTTCCGATCCACTAGTTGCAGAACATTGGGTCAACTCCATGGAGAAGATCTTTTCTGTGCTTCACTGTTCTGAGACGGAGAATGTGACTCTATCCGTTTATCATCTATATGGAGAAGCTGATCAATGGTGGTCTTTTATTAAGAACACCCAGCCAAGGGAGGAAATTGAAGAGATGGAATGGGAAGACTTTAAGGTAATGTTTCTTAATAAGTATTTCCCACAAATGCTTCGCACGAAGATGGAGAGAGGATTCATAGAGCTCAAGAAAAAAGAAGGATAATATGTCACAACCTATGAAGAAAATTTCACAAGACTCACAAGGTATGATTCAGGTTTTGTTATCAACAAGGATAGAAAAATTTATAGATTCATTAGTGGATTAAAACCACACCTTCGAAAGGCTATTGCAATTCGAGACTTTGGGAGTTATGAAGAAGTTTTTTGGTGTGCTCTAAAAGTGGAGATGGAGTTTGGAGAATGGTCCCATGGCTATGGGGATAAGAAAAGAAAGATCGAGTTTCAATCCGGTGGATCTAGTGACAAAGGTGGGAAGAAAAATCAACGACCCACATGCCAAAAATGTGGGAAGTTTCACCATGGGAACTACCTCAAAGGGACAGGGAAATGCTTCAAGTGTGGGAATGAAGGACACCATGCTCAAGAGTGTCGAAAATACAAGAAAATGAAGGATAATGTAGTTGATGAAAGGATAGAACCACTCATGTTAAAAATGCTACAACATTAAGGAGCTAGGTAACTATATAAACCAGTGCAGTAAACCTCAAGTTCTCAAGGTTAATCAACATTAGCAACCACCAAAGCCAAAGGAACAAGTGAAGGCGTATACCATCACTACTGCAGAGGTGGAGCATGATAATGAAGTCATGCAAGGTACACTTTATATTCACACAAGAATGGAAAATGTCTTATTTGATTCTGGTTCTACACATTCCATTATATCTTGCATGTTTGCTATCGAAGCCCCGAAACCTTGAAGTAGAGATATCTATAAAAACACCAAGTGGTGAAGTCATTGCAACCCAAGTGTTTGACTCCTCTCCTATTGGTGTATATGGGACGATTCTTCCAAAAAATCTCGTAATACTTCCCTTGGTGGAATTTGACGCTATAATGCTAATGGACTGGCTATCATTATATAGAGCGCATATAAACTATCAGGGAAAAGAAAATATATTTTCATATTCCGAACCATCCCATGCTCCTCTTCAAATGCAAGTAAGATCATGAATCTCCTTTGAAAAATCCTTCAATGGTGTGGGTGTTGATTCCCTATGAAGAAGCATACCTTTCCCAAATGGTTGAGTCTAAGGAAAGTTCCAACCTTGATGAAATTCCCATCGTGAGTGAATAGGACGACGTATTTCCCAAAGAGTTACCCGGAATTCCCCCAGATCATGAGGTAGAGTTCTCAATTGAACTCATACCCGAAGCTACTCTTATCTCGAAGTACCCCTATAGGATGGATCCTATCAAACTGGAGGAGTTAAAGAAGCAGCTACAAGATCATCTGGAAAAAGGGTTCATATTCCCTAGTGCATCACCTTGTGGTACGCCAGTGCTCTTTGTGAAGAAGAAGGATGGAATCATGCGGCTGTGTATCGATCATCGGTAACTCAACAAGATCACAATAAAGAACAAGTATCCTCTCCCAATGATTTATGAATTTTTCGATCAGTTAAGGGGAGCTCAATACTTCTCAATGGTGGATCTTTGTTTTGGATATCTTCAGGTAAAGGTGAAGAAGGAAGATATTAAGAAAACTGCCTTTCGTACAAGGTATGGGCACTATGAGTTTTTTGTGATGCCCTTCAGACTTACTAATTCCCTTTAAATCATCATGGATTTGATGAATAGAGTCTTTAGACATTACCTCGACAAATTTGTGGTAGTATTTATTGACTATATTCTCATTTACTCCAAGTGAATGGAGGAACATGAAGAACATCTAAGACTTGTGTTGGTGACATTGAGAAAGGATAAGTCGTATGCCAAGTTCAAAAAGTGTGACTTTTGGATAAATCAAGTCACTTTCTTGGGACATGTGATCACATGTGAGGGAATTTCTATGGATCCTTCAAAGAAAAAGGTGATTGAGGAATGGACCAGGCCCTCTAGTGTCACAGAAATCCGTAGTTTTCTTGGATTAGCTGGGTGCTACTGACGTTTTGTGAGAAACTTTTCACGATTATCAAGCCTGCTAACTAAGTTAACAAGGAAAGGGGTAAAGTATGTCTAGATGGAATAATGTGAGGGAACCTTCAAGGAGCTAAAGATAATGCTGATCACTGCACCCGTACCCACACTACCGAAAAGTGGAGAAAGTTTTGTGATATACAGTGATGCTTCAAATAAAGTCTTGGGTTTTGTACTCTTGCAAAATGATAATGTGATATCCTACGCCTCACGATAGTTTAAGATACATGAGTAGAACTTCCTGATGCATGATCTAGAGTTGGAAGCTGTGATTTTTTTCCTTGAAAATATGGCAGCACTACCTTTATGGTGAGAAGTGTGACATATATACCGACCACAAGAGCCTAAAGTATATATTCACACAAAAGGATCTCAACATGCGTCAAAGGAGATGGTTAGAGCTAATCAAGGATTACAATTGTTCTATTCACTATCATCCTAGAAAGGAGAACAAGGTAGATGATGCTCTAATTAGAAAATAACCTGCTACTCTATCCATGTTGCAGATTGAGAAAGACCCTATCTTCTTGGATATGCAACGAATGGATTTGGAAATAATAATGGTAGGGGATACATCCTACCTTTCCCAAATTATTGTGCAACCATCTATCCAGGAGATGATTAAGGAATCACAAAGAGATAATGTAGAGATACAAAATAGGGTGAAGGAAATAAAGGAAGGGAAGCTGCAATAGTTCCATATCGACGATGAGGGTGTGATTTGGTTTGGAATGTGGCTTTGTGTGCCTTAATCACCCGGGATAAAGAAGGATCTATTGGATAATTCACATAGCTCAACTTTCTCAATCCATCTTGGGAGTACCAAGATGTACCGTGATCTCTGAGAACACATCTGGTGGGATAACAAGAAGAAATATATAGTGGAATGTATATCAAGGTGCATGGTATGTCAGCAAGTTAAAGATGAGCGACAAAAGTCCAAGGGTATGGTGCATCCATTGCCTATACCTATGTGGAAATGGGGAAATGTTACTTTGGGCATTTTCATGGGTCTTCTGAAGACGTCAAAGGGAAATAATGTGATATGGGTTGTGGTTGACCGACTCACCAAGACTGCCCATTTTTTAGCTATTCGGGAAGACCTCTCACTTGAATAACTTGCAAGGATATATGTGATGGAAGTGGTGAGATTACATGGTGTTCCACTCTCAATTGCCTCTGACTGTGATCCATGGTTCACATCTAAATTCTAGAGGAGACTTCAACATGCTTTGAGTACTGAATTAAATTTCAGCATGGCCTATCACCCGCAAACTGATGGCCCGTCTAAAAGGACTATTCAAACGCTTGAAGATATGCTATGAGCCTTCTCTCTAGAATTCAAAGGTGGATGGGATCATCATCTATCATTAGTAGAGTTCTGATACAACAATAGCTTCAACTCGAGTATTTAGATGGCTCCGTATGAAGCTCTTTATGGGAAGCGGTGTAGAACTCCAACCTGTTGGGATGAAGTTGGAGAAAGAAAGCTACTTGGACCCGATCTTGTTCAAGAGATGACAGAGAAGGTTCAAGTCATCTAGAAACACATCAAAGCTGCTCAATTTCGGAAAAAGAGCTATACTGACAACCGTCTAAGGGACTTGGAGTTTGACGTTGGAGATAATGTCTTCCTTCGAATATCTCCATGGAAGAGAGTCATGCGATTTGGGAAGAAAGGGAAGCTAAGCCCAAGGTGTATTTGCCTGTTTGAGATCCTTGACCGCATAGGAGTTGTGGCTTATCATCTTGCACTTACACCAAATATGGCTCAAGTCTATGATGTGTTTCATGCATCACTACTAAGGAAGTACATACCAGACCCCTCACATGTACTAAACTTAGAGGTGGTGCAGCTAGAAGATGATCTCTCCTATGAGGAGCATCCAGTAAAGATTCTGGATCTGAGAGATAAGGTTCTACCCAACGAGACAACCCATCTTGTCAAAGTGTTGTGGAAGAAAAATAAGTTTGAGGAAGCAACTTGGGAACCAGAATAGGCAATGAAGGATAAGTACCCTCACCTATTTGTGTAGAGTGAAATTTCGGGGGTGAAATTTCTTAAGGGGGGAGTAATGTAACGACCCAAATTTTTTCAATGGAAGTTCCCTTCTTATATTTATGTCATAAAATAACATGAAAAAACAAAATAATGAAATAATAAGTGATAAGTGACCTTTAAACATAATTTTTTCACTCCTATGTTTGGAATTTTGAAAATTTGACATACACGGTTGTGTTCAAGATGATTTTTTGAGTCTAATGAAACTATAATTTTTTTGGTGAATAGTGACCTACCCTTATTAATAGTAAAATACCCTTATGAATAGTAATATGACCCTTATAAATATTAAATCACCCAACATAAGAGTAACATTACCTATGAACAATTAAATAAAATTTAGACATCTTAGAAAGTGACAATTTGACCTTAGTAAATGTTTTGGTATTTAGTAAGTCATAAATAATTAATTATAATTAATTAATTAATTTAAAAGGATATTTATTTCCCTAAAATGTATTCATAAATTATTGAATCAATTTCTTATAGTTTTTAGATAATTTTATAAGACCCTACATAATTTGTGAAAGCACTATAAAATCAGTTTTAATCATAACAACTCTTTTTTAAGTAAATTATGATTTTAATTAAATATTAAATTAATAATATTTAGAAAATTATTTTTAAAAAATGGAATTCATTTTTGGATTCTACACGTTGAAAAATGGTTGGGGTAACCTTTTGGGATTTTTCTGAGATACTTGAATTTTTTATGAATAGTGAAATACCATAATTTACAAAATAAGCTAAATAAGCTAATTATAGGGTCATGTGTGATGTTCTGCTGATGTAAGCAAACTTTATTCGGGATTACATTATAAAATTACTATTCTTGGACATTCAAGACTCACTATTTCTTGTCTTAGAAGAAATTAATAATCTAATGAATTTTATATTAAGGAAACCCCTCTCCCCTCCACTATAAAAGCCACCCTTCACTCCCTCTTTTCCTCACACCTCTCAAGCTCCAAGCCTTCTCTAAACTCTACCCAAACACCTTCCATATCCCCTCCCCCATGTCCCAGAGCTATTGGTCTCATAAAAAGACCAGTATTAGTCCCTTAAGGAGGTTCTCAATAGAAGGATTCAAGAGGTAATTTCCCTCCCTCTTCTCCAATAATTTTCTTTCAAGTTCAAGTTGATTTCTTGATCTCTCTCAAAATATCTTCATCCAAATTGTATTGTAACTCTATTATTATACATATAATGTAATTTTATGACTCTAATGGGATATTATATCATCAAACCCCCTTTCCCTCTTCCTTTTATTTTGTTAAAGAGAACGTTGTTCGTGAGGTGTTAATTTATCACCTTCAATAACGACAAGCTTTATTTGTCCATTTCTACCTTCAGATCTGGTCTTCAAACCATTTTTATGGTTGAATAAGAATATTTTATGTGTATTATGTTCCATTTAATGTTCATGAAATAACCTATGGACATATTACTAAGTGATAAGTTAAAACATGTTCGTTGTGATCCAAAAACCGCCCAAATTGACCCAAATAAACATCATTTAATTCTTATCTAATGATTCATCCACATGGATCTAATATAATTCATTATAAGATCATTAAAAATTATGTAATATAATTAATGATATGTAATATCGTTTCTGTATGTTTAATCATGTTCTACCCAAACATCAATTTAAGAATACAAGTGAACCACCCAAGATAAACCATAAAAACGAACATCCCCGAACTATGTTTTTAAACTCTATAAGTCATCCAAAGGAACATAATATGAATTAATGAAACCAGAATGAACCCTATTAATTTACACATGGTTATAGAATTCTAATTAATGAATATAATGTCATTATATAGGACATTAAAGAGTAGAAAGCATTCGGGTACAAGGTAAGAGGAAATCTCGAACCCAATTTTCTTCCTTCGGGTTCTCCCTCTTTCACTCCATTTTTTATATGGTTAATCCTTAAAGATCATTTTTTCATCATAGTATTTAATTTTATGGGATATACATGTTTTCAACTGTTTTTTATGTCCCCGAATATGTTTTCCAAAAGAACTATTTTTTTATGAACACCCCTTATACTTCACACTCAAAGTGGACGGTTCTTGTAACATGTATGGTATTCCCTCTTTCTTTTGGGAACCCAAAGATTATGAATGTTTTATTATGAGATGAAACCCACTCCTTTACATGGTTTATTTATTTTCATTTTTTATTTTTATTCTTTGTGGAAATTATGATAATGATAATGTTATGATGTGACGGGTGCGCCCGAAATTATATAGCCCAATATTAATGTTTCAAAGTGACAGGTGCGCCCAGAATTATACAAAACTCCAATGCCTTGGGTAAAGTAATGAATCTAATGATTAAATGTTAAATGATGTGTGAAAAAGATTCTATATTGGTTCACAAGTATGTGTGGTAGTTAACCACTAAGACATGATGTTTCATTTTTATGCATTGCCACATTTCAAGTCTTTTATTTATGCTCCTCTCATGTTCATGATCTTTTGCCTATGTTATAATTATGCTCACCCCATGATATATTGTTCTTATCTATCCTCTTACTGGGCTTCTATATCACCCCTTTTGATGTATATCCTCAGGTGGCTACATGTACTAAGGAGAGGACAAGTTCCAATAAGAAGCTAGAGAAGAAGAAATTAAATGAATGTTTATGCTTGATGTTGTATTTGTTATGTGTGGTCCAAGTTTTCCCAAGACACTAAACCTTTGGATACTCAATGTGTAATAGTATTATGTTTTTTATCTTTGAAATGATGTAATTTTAATGTAATAAAATGCAGGGTCTCTATATAAGTGGATGTATTATCCTAAATGATGTGGATGAATTATCTTCTAGGTGAGAATCCCAAGTCTATCTGTCACTGTTAGCCATGTCTGTAGGTAAAGTTTGATAATTAGGTTTCGACGGGTTTGGTATATCCTCTTGATATCCCAATGTGGTAGTGGGATGGAATATCTATAGACACTGTGACAAGGATATTATGAATACTGAGAGGCCATGATGTTTTTGGAGTCATTATGGAATGACTTCCCAAGCGAAGTGTATTTTTTTCATCAATGAGTAATGATCAGTAAATATTTTGGGGAAGTTCTTTGTGCATGAGATCATCTGTCTTTATGGGGTACCCCAAAAAATTAAATCAAACTATGAAGATTGGTTCATGTCATTGTTATAGAGAGGATTCACGAGGTATTTAGAACCTAGATAAGGATGAGAATAGTGTTTTACCCCCAGATAGATGGGCATAACGAGTATACAATCAAAGTGTTAGAGGATATGTTAGGGATTATGTGTTGGACATTGGCCAATTCTGTGAGGGTCAATGTCCATTTGTAATGTTTTATTTTATTAATATATATTACCATACTATTTCTATGTAACCATTAGAGGCCCTGTATGGCATACCCTAAAGGTCAGCCTTATTATGAATAGATTTTAGAGTGACATATCTTGTTTGACCGACGATGGTTTAGTTGATACCATATATGGTTTAGGTGATCTGCAAGATTATTAAAACAACACATATATGAAAGATATATTATGTAGTATTAAATCATATTCCATTGTAATTTGAGTAGAGATTCCATTATTTTCTTGATATTATCCCAATGATGGGGATTATTGAGGTTTGGTTTGGGAGGAACGTTATCCCCTTAGTTGATCACGCTATTCGAAATCCTATGAAGGGGATCAATGGTTTCATTCCACTTGAACTTTCCCGCATAGTTCAACCATGTTCTTGGAGTCTTTTATGTGTTATAGTCTAGGAGAAATGTATAATACCCAACACACAATATAAACTAGGGTGAGTTGGACATTGAGGATGGAACCAACTTTACAGGGTAACTAGTGTCTCTCTAGGATCCAAAGGAGAAGTTATTATAAGGATGGACTATTATTTTGGATCATGTGCTTTGGAAACACATGAGCTTGTAGAAGAGCTCCTGATACCTTGATAGATAGATGTGGGGTCACTACCCTTACATTTTGGTATAGATTGTTCTTTTCATGGAAATAACTTCTTGGATGGGGGAAGAATATAATGACTCAATTTTATGTCATCTAATACATTAGAATCATTTAAGAAATATTTTTAAGCCAAATTTTGAGAAAACACGAGATTACATGTCATGAATGTGCTCAACGTTGATAAATTATAAAATTAAACATATTATTCCACACTCAGGCATCATATCAAAACAAATGGGTTCACCATTGTTCGGGGAATAGTTTGGGAAATTTGAGATGATGAATATTTCTGAAATGTAGGGTTTACCCTTGGTGTGACATAAAGTTGGTCAGTGTTGGAATTTCCATAGAAGATGGCATATAGTAGTTATGTTAAGTAAATAATTAAATACATTAATATATTTAGCATCCTAAAACAGAGATCACATTGATAAATATATTGTTATATAAAATCTATAGGGGTTTCCTTAAAACCATGTATGATTATAGAGGACTAGTAATCAATCTTCAATGGGGGGTCAATATCTAATAATATTGAAGAAAATATCGAGGTGAACAATGTGACAGATGAATAATAAAGAAAATATTCTTCTAAATTGACCGATGATGCATTCATTACTAATGATCAATCCAAACATGAGGAATGGAACATTATTTCATGGATTCATGATTGATTTTATTTTATAAAATTGATTTATATAACTTCTTTGTTATATTTTGTGATTTATATCTATCCTTAGAGCCCTACCATATTTGGTGGCTCCTAATCTGATTAGTCCTTTGTGACATGTTGTTTTCATCCATGGTTACTACAATTATGGAATTATATTATGATATCACATCATTCAATGATGGATTCACATCATTCTTGTGCATTTACCCTACCATTTTCATGTCCTTAATTTTTCCCATACGGTCTTTGTTCGACATATCTGAGTTAGATATGAGTGTGAAAAAACCCTCACATTCATGGGGGATTCATTATTGATTTTTACATTGATGTTTTATGGATGGATAATGGTGTGATTTTTGTTTTGGATGATGGGGAAATGGATCATATGCCGTTTCTTCATGTTTCAACCACCTAAGAGGAGTAGTGCATCCTGAAGACCCGCATGATAATTGGGTGTCCAAAATTCATTCACAGGTGATGGATCGGGGATCATTGAGCCTAGATATTCACCCCCATCATCACAATGAAATCATTAAAAATGAATAGATTGGTGAACCAAGAACATATTTGGGTTTTTTACTTTTATTATGTCCATTTGGATGATCAGTTATTGATTAGTTTTTGAGGGAAGGATTGGGTCATGCGCCATGTGAGAGGCACATATGGGTTCACAAGAAATCAACATGGATTCTATTTGTTGGATACTGAAGAGCTGGAATCCACTTACATATGATAGATCCACAAATACAAAGTAAACATGAAGTTATATTCAAAGTAGTGAGTGTTGTATCGAGGTATGATTAACAGACGGATCTTAGTTTCTAGAAAAACTTTGACTACACACCATGTGTCGTGTGAACACATAGCCTATAGCCCCTTAGTAATGGTGGCTAGGGTTTTGGAACAGATAAGTGTGGCATGGAGTGGATCACTCCTACACATCATGTACACCTTCCCTAGATAGGAAACCCGTGAGAATGATCACATAGGCGGGATCCTGTGTGGAAGTACATGGACATGTACATGATCATGTACCTAAGTACATAGACAAGGACATGTCACATGGGAAACCACTTGTCAGAGGAAACATGCAATGTATATATTACCTAAACATGGGGTAAGTACACAAACATGGCCAACAAGAATTACTCTATCCCAGTTAGTCTTTACATACCCTGTAGTCCACATACACGTCCTATAATACTAAATGGGTTGGGATTCATTTTTGGGCTAGGGACACGACCACTATTTGGAGTGGGAACACACACTATGTGGATCCCCACACCAGTAGTATAACTCCTGTATACTTTTTAAGAAACCTCATGGTTTTGTATCCCCTTTGATTGATATTGGATTTAAGCTCACGAGTATCATATACTATGTTTTTCTCCAAATAGAATGTGATAGTTATATCAGTTGTGGTTTAGAGATATGATGTCAAATATAAAGGGAACAATGCTTATTGGGGTGATTCCCAACAATGGCAGTGATCAGGTAGGATCACCATAGGATTATTATGAGTGGATCCCCTTATCAAATATGGTGTGGGTACACAATGATCAATGTGGAATCCTCTTATCACACCATGGCATGGGTCCTCAACCACTAGAGTGGAACCCCTATTAGCACAGGAATAGGTACTCTATATCTACCTTCTAAGTGGAACCCACCCCCATAAGTACTAGGGAATTGTTCTTAGATGACTATAGTGGATCCCCCATGTGGAACTTGTGTGTGGGTTCTTGACCTACATAGTGGAACCACACATCATCTTGAGCGCAAGTTCTATACCCACCGAGCTGAACCCCCATATCCACATAGTGTAAAGGTCTTAATGACACTATAGTTGAACCACCCATATGAATTGGAATAGGTCCTCTATGGATACATATATCGTGGAACCCTAATAATTCACTAGAGTGCATGTCCTCTACTTTGATTTTCTGGACACTCAATTTGTGTCATAGTGATGAGGAACAACATGACATAGAAATTTACTTCTAGAAAGACACGTGAGATACTAGGAATCATTGATGGAATTTTGTAAATATTGAATTCTCTTCTTCTAAGGATTTACTGGGTGATATAGATCCACTCACTATCAAATTCTTGCTTCATTTGATTCCTTATATATTTATATACATATTATTATGTATACATACCCTTATATTTGGATACTCTCCCTCTAGGAGAGGCCAATAAGCGTGGCATATCCCACATTCTATATTTTTCTAGATTATCATGGTTGGATGAGTTCAATATCCTTTTGTAGGTTAGGAAGACTCGATGTGTAGTTCATATACTCACCATGTCGATCCCCTTATTCATGGATGAGGTTAATTTCACTCTTGCTTTAGATTGAGGTATTCTCTTTGATTGTATATTAAATCTACTATCTTTATTTTTCTATTGTATCTCTTACTACTCCACATTCTTCTTAAAGGGAATCCAACTTGGTAATTATATACGCATCACTTCATGGGATTTTCTGACAAGTGTCATGGATTATACAGATGATGGATATGTTAGCAGTGACTTCATTGGAGCTTAGCAATACCTTTTATTTAGACTGTTTACCGTGGCCACAACTTGGGATTCAGGTCCAAGGCCCTCTCAATAGTTTAATTATCTATTTTTATCATGATGGGATATATTTTTCATTCGGAATTTATTTTTTACCTTCAGGTTTTAGTTTAATCTACCATACACTTGTACTGTCTAGAGGTTTTGCATTCATGATTGATCACTTTGATTTATATTTCTTTTACATTTACTCCTTTTTCATATTTTCATCATGATGGGTAAGTGTGGATGTAAGGATACATAAGAAAATGAATCATCGTGTTATTTATGCCTTCGACACTAGTCTCTAGTCCCTAGCTCATGCATGTGGTCTTGGGGTAGTTGTGGCTCATGCCCTATCTTGGGTTGGGTTTTGAAAGATTGGTATCAGAGGTCGGTCAATCCTTATGGAATTTTTTAGAATAATCCCCTTATTAGGAGTTGGTTGGGTTTAAGAAAAAATGTCTAATTGTCTTGACTGAATGTCACAGTCTAAATAATTTTGTGATGGTAGGAGCGACTGACGCATCCATCAACAATGAACTTTACTACCTTCTTGTTGACTCAACATACCAAGACATTGGTTGTAGGTATCCATGGTTTATGATTCATATTTTTTTGACTCTTTGACTACCTTTATTATGTATGCAACCCTTTATTGATATAAATATATATGTGATCATATAACTTTGGTACATCTTGATAAATCTCATGAAGCATATGTGATGACAGCCAGCTAGGATAACGTCTCTGAATCATGACGATGTTACAATGATTGACCAGGCCTTTGTTCAAGGTCCATATAGTGACCCCTTACAACTAGTGTAAAGGTTTCGACACCTCCACAGGATTCAAAGTCGATTATATGAGGATTGAACATTGAGTATGTTTGCAGAATTAGAACACTCTGTGAGTTCCATCACCATAGGCCCCTAAGGTTCCACGATGAGCCATATCATCAGGAAGAAGAGGAATGGATGGAGTTAGTGGCCTTATCTTTAGTCTTGTTGAGTCCATAGAGAATATTACATAGCCTATTCTATAGAGTAGTTGTGCACTTATAAATCCATGTAACACATATGCATGATTAGTTCACACCCCCATTAACCGACTTCGAGCAGCTATTCCATGAGAAGTACAACCCATCCTGTTTGGGCTCAGTTCATATTCAGAATATTTTGGAGATGTAGTATGGAGGGATGATGGTGGCTAAGTATGAAACGACATTCAAACACCTTACACATCACGCCATTTTCATGATCCGTGATACCTACTTCCATACAAAGATGTTTGAGAAGGGACTCTACATAAATATTAAAGCCAATGTTGTGCCCATGTGCCTCTTATCACCTCTGTCTAGGTGATATATAATTTTCTATGGATAGAAAAAATTATACCAAAAGGATTCTAGGTAGCTAAGGATGGTAGTGTTCACAATAGATATGAGTTTTATTCAATAGCTAAATGGTTCTTGGTGACCGGATCTCGATGCAGGATACCACCCCAATATCAGAAGCAGGCACAGGGTTATGGGTAGCACAAATATCCAGGGAATGTCAAAGGGGATTTCTTCTTTTCTTGTTATAGGTGAGGTTAAATTGTGTGAGACTACAAGACCGTATGTGCTGATCAACATAAGAAGATGGCTAGCGGACCGCCATGGTAGAGGCAGCGGCATGATCGGGTATCTCTTATGTGAGGATAGGGTATTCCCTAAGGAGACAGAGCTGGAAGAAGAGGAGGTGGATATATGGGTGGTGGAATGAACTATCATATACTTCAACCACCACTACCATGAATCCCATGTCAGGATTAGGGAGATGGGTATGGGGTTTCGGTTAGCTGCATGCATTGGTGGTTTATGATCCCTCAACACACAACATGATTATATATACAATATTTATGTTTCAAATCTTGATATAGTATAATAAAACATCTGTTCTATTAATTCCAATATCTATTGACTCCTACTGTGATAGATGAAGCTACAAATTGAGGTAGTATCCCAGAATCTTTTTCTTGAGGTTCCTACACTGAATTATTATTATGTATCTTTCATCTACTGGAAGTGCGAGCTATCACTTGGTGGAAAGAGGTTCATGTGGTAAATTTTTGTCCTCACAATGGCACCATATGATATTTTCTTCGATATAGATTTTATTTCCTTGGTATTATCCTTGATTAACTATCACTACAGATAAATCATATTCTTATACACTGATGGGATGAGATTCACCTTTTGGGGAAAGATATATCTCATGGAAGGAGATGTGGGATTTGAAAACAAGACGCTCCATCCCATAACCCATTAGTTAGTGACTTTATCACTTAGTTTGTTAGGGTAATTGGGCATATGGATTCCTTAATTCATGGATAATTACCTAGAAGTATTTCCCAATGACAGTCTAAGACTAACTCCGTGGTAGGAGATGGAGTTTTTCATTGACTTGCATCCCAGAATGACAATGACATCTTATATGAAATATCAAATGGGATCTACCATGATATGAGATATTTGATTGTAGTTGAAGGAACACCATGAAATTGGTTTCATCATCCCAAATGTGTCCCCCTAGGCAGATCTAGTGTTTTTCCTTGAAATGTTGGGTGGGAGATTGCATCTCTACGTGGATTATCATCACCTGAACCAAGACAAGTTAAAGAACCGGTACCCCATGATGATAATTGATAGCCTATCTCACCAATTGTGAGGTGTTATATGGTTCTCCAAATGAGAACTATAATTTTTCTTCCTCCAGTTGACTGTTCATGATGCTGATATTCAAAATTTGGTATTTTAATGCCACTACTAAGAGTATAAGTTCCTAGTGATTCCCTTTTATGTGATGGAATCACTTTCTTTGTTTATGGAATTTATGAACTAGGTTTCCCAGTCATACATGGACCAACTTTTTTTCATTTATTACATTCTAATCTAATCTACATAAATGGAGGATAATGTAGAGAACTTTTATATGGTTTCAGTTATTCTTTGAGAGAACTGACTTTATTGAATTCACTCATCATTCTAATTTTATATACATGTGGTTTAAAATTTGAGCAATGTCATTTATGAACATGGATCATCTAGGGAAAGATCAATTAATGATGTACTTCTTTCTTGGGATCTACCCAAGAGTGTCACTGAGGTGTAAAACTTTTATGGCATGATAATTTGGTATAAGAGGCTTGTGGAAGGATTATCAATAATTTTATCCCTATTGAACACCCTGAAATTGAAAGGGAAGATATTTACATCGACTAAGTAGATCTAGATGGCCTTCAAGGGGATGAGGAGGAGACTTAAGAGTGATCTTATGTTGATACTACAAAAGGAAGGTGTGGAGTTCGTAGTGTATTGTGATGCCTCAAGAGTTGGCATCGACTATCACTGGATTTAATAGTAGGCATTTATTACATATGGGTCAAGGCTATTGAGACCCCATGAGAAGAACCATGTGAATCCTAACCTATATTATAAATTAGTAGTATTTTCCATAATTATATATAGGAACTATATTCTAGGGGGAGTACATTGTGGATTACTAATACCATCCGAGTCTCATGTATTTCTTCATTCAAAGAGACACGAACCTGAGATAGTGATGTTTTTGGAGTTTTTAATAGAATATGAAATATATATATTATGTACTCTCAGGAATTTAAATTTAGTAGTAGATTACCTAAGTAGTAATTCATAATCTTGTTTGATGTAGGAGGCTTCAGAGCAGTTGGCCTCCCATTAGCTGACCCTAGTGACGTTGGAGGGTACAACTTTTATATATTTGATGGTGTTGAATCCTCTAATTATTAACCATGTGAGAGAGTCACAGTTTGGATACATGAAATATGTGTTATTATTGACCAAATATTCAAACAAGCTACCTTATGGATATTTTGATGGATGTAATCAAATTGTCAATTTTCAGGGATAGATTCTAGTCTCAATAACGATATGGGAGGAGTCGATGCTGTAATTTCCACACATATCCCCTAGATGTACATCCTTGTGATAGGAAAGATATATGTATACCTTAAGCAGTAGTTTGGGCGATCCAAAATGAGACAAAACATAGTGGAGTTCCTCTCTTTTTACCTCATCTATTAGTAGGTTAAGTCTAAACACCATGTTTTTGCAGTTTGTTTGCAACCCCATGAGATCCCAGAGTGAAGGTGGGCTGACATATCAATGGACCTTTTGATAGGGATAACATAAAAAGAAAATATACATGAAACCATCTGGAAGATAGTTAAAAAACATGAAGTTGGAACACTTATTAGCTATTATGGAATAGAGTTCGGTAAAGAGTTTGTGGAAGTTGTATGTGTGGGAGATCATTCTCCTTCACAGATTTCCCTTGAGGAATATCATTGATCATGAAGCATGGTTTATGTCAAGATTTTGGAGATCTATTAATAATTCATTTGGAACCCAACGAATTTTGATTATATCTATTATTTTTCATATTGATGGGTATAACGAGAACACTGTCCAGGTGTTAGGGGTATATTGAGGGCCTGCATATTAGACTTCGGTCAGAGCTAGGAGGATCACCTACCCTTGGTAGAGTTTTCATACAATAATATATACCACTATATTTTTTCATGGATCCTTTTGAAGCCATGTATGTAATGACCTTCAAGTCACAATTGTACTAGAAATATATTCGAGAGACATCAATAGTGGGTCCAAAGATAGATTAGGTGACTGTGAAGAAAGTCTAGGTCATCTGTGAGTTGAGTAGGATATATAAGAGTATACTGAAATATTATTCATATTGATTTCATATACCCTTTAAGTTTCTATAAGTAGACAATTTTTTCTTGAGATTCTCTCTATGATGAGGATTTTAGAGGTTAAGTACAAGAGAAAAGAAGTCCCTTAGGTTCATTGGGCCTTTCGATATCATGCATAAGGTTGACAAGGTTTCTTTCTATCTCTCCCTACCCCCAAATCTAAAGCAGGTTCATGGCATATTCTAATCATCAAGGATGAGCATATACATTAATGATCGCACACAAATCATCAAATGAGTTGAGATATACATCAAGGATGCAGAAACCTTTGCAGAAAAACCTTTTGAGATCAAGGATCGGTAGGAGAGGACCGTGTGTAAATGGACCATCCTATTGGTTCATGTGTTGTGGTAGCATGGAAACATGCAGGAGAGTTACTATAAGTGTGAGACCCAAGTGTAGGATCATTATCCCATATTCATTGTTTATTTTTTCTTTCCAGGGAAGAAAATATTGAAGGAGGGAATGATTTATCGACACGATTTTTTCCTTCTATGACATATATATATATATATATATATATATATATATCCAGCGCTAGGAACTGAGATTTAGTGAGATTTTGAGTCCCATTGTGCCATGAATTTATGTTATAAAACTATTAAACATATTTTATTTATAAAACATGTTTCTTATTAATTAAAATGGGATAAATCTTAAAAATATGTTCATATCTAAATTTTGAGCCACATTTGATTCTGGAATGCGTTGTTTTGACAAGATAAGACATACAATTGGTTAGTACGGGGTGCTAAGACTCCTCACTCATTGGTGGTACATTCATTGCATTAATTAATTAATTAATTAACATATAATATATTGGAATGTTTGTAAATGTAAATCCACTTCTAATTCTAAAATTTTAGCCACATAATCTCTTATTTACTTCCAGAGCTCCTCCTTACTCATTCTTTAGCGAATCTCCTGAAAAAAGACGAAACACAAAATTAAAGTAGATTAGAGAACGATAAATGCAAATACATCCTTAAATCATTGGTGAGTACATTCTTCAATGAATAATGGTCCAATATCTAGGTTGGACACATAATTTGGTGACTTTAATCCCTTTTATTAAATTTAGTGAGAATATTGATCCTAATTTCTGGATCTTCACCAATTATGTCCAATTGTAGGTGCATGTGTATAAAAACTACATTTTTTTCATGTGTTTTAAAACCCCGGTTTCCCATGTTTTTGATTTATTTGAAAATAAAACATGTCATTGATCCTTAAACCTTTTATATTGTGATTTTATCCATCATCTTCATTGCATTTTTCAGCAGTTGGACCATGATGTCCCGATTCAACATTGTAGGGCAGTACCAAGCCCGATTGTGACCCAAAAATTGAAAAAAATTCAAAATATGAATATATCAAAGAACATTGAAATTATATGGGTTTTTTATGAGTTTTTGATGATATTTTGGTTGACCAGTTGTTTTTTAATCAAAGACGGAGGGGAAAATGAATGGGGGTAAGAGAGGCACATACGAGTTCACTATAAATCAACCCACTTATAGGTTTTCGGTGACCAGATGCCCATAATCCAATATTCAATAATAGATCCACAAATCCTGAGTTCAATTGATGAAATATTCAAAGAGAGTAGGATTAAATAATTGAAAAAATCAAGGATCTATCTTTCTAGAAAATCATGACTACACACCAGGTATAGGGAAGGACACATGGCCTGTAGACCCTCTAAAACAGTGACTAAGGTTTTGGAAAAGCTAATGATGTCCCGACATGTAACCCACCTCCATTCCATGTACCTCTTCCTTGAATTGGAATCCCATGTGTAAGATCACACGGGTGTGATCCCATGAGGAAGTACACAACCAATAACATGGATGTGTTCCAAAGTACTTGGACACAACCAGGTGACATGGGTGGAAATCCGTGTGAAGAAACATATCGTGTACATGGTATATGAACACAAGGTCAGTACATAGAACAAACTTGTAGGAAACATACTGGTAAAAATTATTCTGGACACACCATGTAGTCCACCAACATGGTGTATACCACTCCATGGGATGGTAGCAGTGTGCTTGCCAGGGACATAGCTTGGAAGTGGAGCGGTACCACACACCATGGGGGTCCCCTCAGGCATTATGTACCCCTTATCTCTTTTTTATGAAACATCATTGCCTTTTTCTCTAATATTTGAACTCGTATTTTTTAACAAAAGTATCCAATATAATTTGTTTTTTCATGTATAACAAGATGATATATTCATAAGTGGATTTTGAGAAATGATGTGTAATGTTCTTTGAATTATTATTTTTGAGGTGATGCTTGGAGGTGGAAGTGATCAATCATTATTGAAAGAGGATTATTTTGAGTTGAACCTCCTATAAAATAGGTAGATATTCCAAAATTATTAGAGTGGACCCACTTTTCCAACTAGGTGTAGGTTCTCAACAAATGGAGTTGAACCAACATCAACACAGGTGTATGTAATCTTCATCTACCTTCCGAGTGGAACCCCCCAAACAATCTAGGGTGTGGTTCAATGATGACTAGAGTGGACCCCCACCCCAAAAAATGTACTAGGTAATGAGTACTCAACCTAAATAGTTGAACCACCAATCTTCGTAAGTGTTGTTTCTCTATATATCTAGTGGAACCCCTATCGACATACGGTGTGAGTCCTCACGACACAAGAGTGGAACCTCCAATGAGCATGGGAATGGGTTCTCTATGTATAAATACTAAGTGAAACCCCCTCACACACTAGGGAGTGGGTCTTATACTTTGATTTTGTGTCCAACCGACTGTGTGGAATATTGAAATGTAAAATATTGACATGGATGTTTATTTATGGGAAGACATGTGAGATGTTGGGTATCATTGATAAACTTTTGGAACTGTTCAATAATATTATTTCTGTGATGAGATATGTGATATGGATCCCCTTACTATCTCATTTGGGATTCTTTTAAATGAGTATATATATATATATATATATATATTCTTATATATTCATTCACTAGGATTTTATTACTATCCTTCCAGCAGTGATGAATACATGACATGTATTCCATCTTCAATATGTGTCGATATACTTTTGGTTGTATGAGTCTAATATCCTACTATTAGTGGAGAAGAGTCAATTTGTAGTCCATATACCCATCATTTCAGGCCCGTTATTTTTGGATGAGGTTACTTTCACTCTTGGTCTGGGTTTAGATGTGCTCTTTTACTGTATCATGCATCTATAATTTTTCTATTCATGTTGTATCACTTAATTCTACCCCTTCATCTTTTGGGGAGTCCTTCTAGGTATGTATATACTCACCAATACATGGGATTTTCTCACACAAGTGATGTCTTATGAAGATGAAAGTTAAGTATATGGTGACTTTTGAGGAGCTTATGGATACATGGTACAAGGACCATGTATACTTGTCTCAAATTGGGATTCCAAATTTAGGATATCTCTATAGTTTACATTTCAATTTTTTTATATTGGGCCATATTTAGGGTTGGGAATTTATTTTTCCCCTTTATTTTTAGTTTACACTTACTTACCCTTGTACTTACGAGAGGTTATTCTGGAAATTGTTTTCCTGTATCATTATGTTTCATTCACTTTCGATCCCTATAGACTTTTTTATTGAGATGGTTGTGTGTGTGTGAACAGGTACATAGGAAAACTCTTCAATGTGTTATTTATTCCTTCAATGATGGTCTCCATCCCCTAGCCTATTGAGGCTGGCTTGGGGTAGTTATAGCTCGAGCCCCAGATTCGATCGGGTCATGAGAAATATTATGATGTGGGTGTTATTACCCTCAATATGATATGGGATATTATTGAAAGGGTTCAATTCCTCTCGATATGATATGAGATATTTTGTGGTGTTTTTCATTCCTGCAGTTATGATATGAGATATTATAAAGTGGGAACTATTCCCATCAATATAATGTGATATATTATGGGGTGGGTGATATTCCTTATGATATGGGATGAGATACTATGGGATAGGCAATATTCTTCTTCATATGATATATGAGATACTCAGGGTGAGTTATTCCCCCCTAGAGTGTTATATATATTAAATGATTTAGTTAGAGTGATCTTCCCCCAAGTGATTTTATATATATTGGATTATAGTGAGAGATTTTGTCACCTTGGTGTGTATGATTTTTACTAAGATATACCAAACAATGGATAACGCATGTATGATTGATATTGGGTGTCAACTTAGAACCGATGGACTGCTGATGGTTATTTTGTTTCACATAAAAAAAATATTTATTTTTAAATCATATAACGTGTGGAGAAATTGTATTTAACATTTATCTTAGGGAAATATTTGTAGGGGACAACTAACATGTACTCACACCATGATATATCATCCATGGATTTTGGTACTTGGGATAACCTCATTGATTGAAATTTTATGTAGGGAAGAGGTCAAGTGTTCGATGATCATGGAAGAACATATCAACAGATATTTGGAGTCCATGAATATCTGAGGGTCTGGGATTTTAGTATATCCTTTCATCTATTTTTTTCATTATTTTATTATTTTTTAGTTGATAAACATATGGGATTTTAATTTAGAATGTTTGATTGTATGATTTTATATCATTTGATATAGAATGTATATTTTTAATTTATTCTGCATACTTTGAATATAGTTATAGGTTATGTTTGTTACTTTTCACTATGGTTTAATATAATTTGTTGTTATATCCTCCCCATGTAAACATCTTAGACCCCCAATACTATATGGAAGTCTCTATCATATGGGTTAGAACATCCAAGATCTTGTTGTACATCATCTTGGACAGTGGTAGTGGTATTAGAAAGAGGGACATTCTAAAGTTCTATTAAAAAATCAATATTTTTCTTTCTATTTGGGACATGGTAGATAGAGAATGGGAGGGTATCAATTTTTATAATAGACCTCAGTCTAGTGCATAAAGAAAAACTATTTCAATTGGAAGACAAAGAAACTAGGGAAATGAGATGGATTCTATTTTCATTTTATGTTACAGTTGAGATATGTATTCAAATATGATGTGTGTGTTTGATATTTTTATTATAGTCATAACTCTAGGCCTATAGTGGGAGGTGGTGTCTAGAAATTTATCATATTAGGAATATATGATTCACATAAAATATTTGAACATGCATATGATTGATTCACTAAAGATATAGTGTTTAACTATTTAATGTTTCAATAATAACTAATATAGCGTATCTCCATATATGTTTTTATGGAATTATAATCATATGGGAGACTGTATATTTTCTATGATGGTAGGTTATTTAGATCACATAAATGGATATTAGTCTATAATAAATACATACTCCCTGTATATATGTAATATTTATTGATACTCATTTTATTTTTACTATAATTTTAGTCAATGATAGTGGAACCCTTATGGGTTATTATGATGAATGTTGGGTTAGTTAATGAATCAACAAAAAACTGTGGGTTTCTCACTCACACAAACACACACACCGACACACACACACACATATATATATTCTTCCCAAAATTAAATTTAGCTAAACCAATTGGATATGGTTTACTTGATACAAATATTCATGGATTTATGTTGTTATATGTTTGTGGATAAGATCTGGATCCTTGAAGGATAAGTCAAGCATGATGATGCTTCATGAGGATTGGTTCCCTAAGTAGGTGGTAGATTTTGTATATGATATGTTGTGTTTTTATAATAGCCCTAGAGTGGGTGTGTTGGAATTTTAGTTTCCCTGCAACATTTGAGATAAGAGTAGAGGCGTATCCCCTTGAGGAGTGACATATACGATACATGATTTATGGGATATTATTGAACTCATGGTGGACTTTAGATTTTCCTTAGGATATTAGTGAGCCATGATCTATGATAAAATAGTCATATGTTTTCCCATTGTTGTTGAAATGAGTTTTTATATATAAGGGTAACCGTCCAAAGGGATTATCCTCAAAATATTTGTTCCCTTAGAGATAGTAAGAAGGGATAGGTAATATTACTTTGATATTGATGAATGTGAACTGCTATCAAATATGTGTTACATGCATGTGAGAATCATTGGGTTTTCATGAGGTAATGACCTATAAGTGTTATTGATTTCAATATCAAGGATCAATTTTGAGGGAATGGTTGTTATGATTAATTCCATTATAGGTTTGATGGTCATTGATCAAGAATAGTTATCTCATGGTTAGAAACTCTTGGTATTGAAATAATGATATTGTAACAAGTGATCATCTAATTAGCCTTAGAAAGAGTGATACATTAATCTTGTTGATGTATAACATTGATTACACCTCTAGATAGATGATATTATCATGTGGGAGAGTAATGGATAGTTTTTAAGGAACATGAGATGAGGTTCAATGAAATAAAACTCATGAGAGTGTGATTTATGTCTCTTAAACTATTAGTAATAGAGAATATAGATGTTGGTATTGTTGATATATGGGAAGTAATGTGTGGGAAAAGAGATGATTTTTCCAATGAAATTTTCCTTTGTACGGTGGCCTACAATATTGGTAAAGGATGGTTTGTGCCACGTCTATCAAAAATGGTGATATATTAGATGGATTGGAGGAATTTGGTATGATTGATTTGAGTTATTTCCATGAAAAGGGTTGTTGGGAATGCATGATCGTATATTAGGAGGATCAGAACACATTCCCTGATAGAGTCTGTTGAGGTTGTATTTAATTATTGTAATGTAGTAAGAAATGTTGAGAAACTTAATACCTACACTCCTAGATCTAGTACCAAAAATACTTTAATATCTAGCTCTGATACTAAGTGATATAATCCATAAAAAATTCATATATTTAAATTTAATTCCATAATTTAAAAATTACATGTCACATATATTAAAAAAAATCCCATGAACCAATGATTTAGTGTCTTTGAATATTAGATATATAAAAATATTATTATGAACATTTCTCCATAAAAATTCCATATAATATTCTCTTATAATCATCTCTCTTATGTTGTACTCATATTGATAACCTAGGTAAAGAAAAACACAAGTATGGGGTGAGATAAAATTCTTTAATAATGGAAAAGCTATAGATTATTCATCAATGGTTTTATTATAAGCATGTGATAAATATGGACATTGTAGAATAATTATTTAAAATAACATAGAACGAAGGAGTTTTTAATAAGGAATAATTTGAGGACTTTTAATAATAAATGATCAAACATATACCATTTAAGTGTGGATAATAATGAGACAGGAATCTTGATCCATGGATTATAACATAGGGATATAATATATAAATTAGTAATAAGTATAAGAATAAGAAATCATAACATTATGAAAAAATAATTACCAAGTTAAATTTAAATATGCATAAAAGTTAAAAGGTTAAAAAAAGGCCTAAATACTCACAGATGTCTCAAAAATGAATAGTTGAGGTGAGTTTCAACCCACATAGACATTCCCATCATATTTTTTCCTTTATATGTTCATTTATATTTTAATAGTATCCATTCATTTTTCAGAATATAATGGTTACTTCCCAAACTAACCATATCCTCACATATAAAAATGTAAATTTTACATAACATAAAGACACACATATAATTCAAAATTATTTTTTAAAAACTACCAACTTTTCCACCTATAACCCATTACAATGCATAGAAGCTTCTAGTAAACTTTTTTCCCTTATGGTCTTCATTTTGAAGTTGTTTTGGAAGAGAAAACTCAAGATTCCAATGTGATTATTTCCTCTCTCAGCCTTTTATTTTACTATAATCCTAGATAAATAGTACCAAATAGTCTTAATATAAATAAATTTGTATCATTTTTATACTAATATGTAATTATATTAATTTTAAAAAAATCAATTTTTTTCTTCTAATAAATCAAAATTAATCAATCATGTGTACATGAAGACAACCATGTCCACAAAGCAATTTTGATATTTCTTCAACACATGCATTCATGGATAAATAAGATATATTTTATGAATTGTAATATTGTATATGTCACATTTAAAACTTTTAAATGACATATTATTATATATTATCTTTTTGTCTGTTCGTTAAGAAATGGTATCATTTGTCGTGCGTATGTAAAAACTACTGCCTCTACAAAAAATGAAATTTATTTTTCAACACTACCCTTCTTGGATGGTTCTAGGTATGGATTTACGGATGATATAGGGTAATTATAAAATTTTTAGGAATCTTAATATTTCATATCACCATTAACCAAAGTTATTCCCTTACACATGAAAACATTATAGTATGTTACTGTTTGGGTCAGTATTTTTACTTATATAAGTGATGTTTTAAAGATAATGAAACAAATGGTTAAGTGATTTTATATAATTATAATATTTATATATTTAATATGGTTTAATTTTTTTATATTTCTTGTTAATATTTAAAATATTTATAAATATATAACCTTTTGATCGTCAAACACATCAAAAACTAGCTCATCTCAGTCTCTATTTTCACATGATCTATTCATGCATTTGACCTAAAGAAAATGGGAATGTAGTAAACTTTGAAAAAATGGATATTATATCTTGGATGATATTTTATGGGTGAAATTTAAACTACTTAGTGTGAAACTATCCAATATTTGTGATTTTTTCATGAAATGAACAACGTAATGTTCTAACACTTGATAATGGAATTAATCAATAATTAGTTTATATATTTAAAATATATAAGTAAAAAAAATTTAAAAATGTAATTAAGTTTATATTAATATTTTGATATAACTTATTATGATATTTATGTTCATTGTTAAGATATTAGTGTATGGTTGAGTAAGTGGGAATACAAGGTAAGGTATTTAATCTAAAAATTCCTCTCTTTAACACATGTTCTGTATTATTTTCCAAATTCTATTTATGTTGGGTATATATTTAAAAATTATATAGTCTATCATGAAATAAATAGTATTAATTTTAATTTAAATATAATTTGAATCAATTTCTTTCATAAAGTATTTATTTAAAGGATGTACAAGTTTTTTTGTCTCAAATATGAATCTTTGGAGAAATATTTATGTTATAAACCATGTTTTCATTTAAATGGTGTAAATACAAATCAGAAGTCTTTTTTTAATTAATATATTATTCTTTATAATATTAAATGTTCTATTTTTTGTTATACCCCTCATGGTTTTTTATTAAAGAGTTACCAAGGTTGTGTGGGGTTTTTGTTATTCAAATATTTTTTTAGGCCACACTAAATCCTCTTTAACTATTATATTTTTATTTAAATAAGTTATAACATATCTTGATGTGATATTGTATTTACAAAATTTTTTTTTTTGTAAATCATGTTTCTCATTGAAGTATACTTCCATGATGGAACAACTATTTTGTGAAAATGAATTTTTTAATGAATAATTCCTATATATTTTAATCGATTTAACCACCATATCCATGTTTTCACATCCCATCTTGATATAATTTTAATAGTGCAAACTCAAAATATTTTTCATTATAATGATCCTATCAATCCCCTTTATTGATTTAAAAAATTTTAATTATTTTTTTACGATGTGAGTGGTAAAAAAAGATATTTCAAAATTATTTACATTCAAAATCATAAGATTTAAATTTCAATACATATTTGTTGATAAAGTTTATATATTTACATGGATATATTATTTAGAGATCGTTATAAAAACTTAATCAAAATTCTACTACTTCACTTTTCAAATTATTTTGGATATTAATTTTTTGTAAACATTTATAATAATTATTAAAATGTTTCATGAATTACTTTGTATTTTTAGTTCTATTTTCCTTTTTCGTTTTATCTCTTGAGAATTTATTTTTTAAGAATAATCTAAATTTTATTATGAAATGATTAAATTTTTAAAAATAAATATTTAATATAATATGTTTATTTAGGTTTTTATTATTTTATGTTTCTAGAATTTGTTGAAACCAGATTTCTTCACATTATTTTTATGATAAGTTGAATTAATAGATTTTAAGTGGAATTATATGTATGGATGACTAATGTGTGGGGTATTATACATCCATATAGTTAATTTGTAATTTTTATATTTGATGAGATCTAATGGGAACCTGAGAGTATTTATCCCAAGACAAAGGGTACATGAGAAAATTTTTCCAAATCCAAAGGTTACATTGGAGGATTCATCACCAGCCAATGTTTCCATGGGAGGGTTCATCTCCCGACAAGGCTCTAAAAAAATCATATATCTCAATTTGTATCCTAATAAAATGGTATACCAGATGATTTAATCCATACCAAAGGGTACACATGAGGATTTATCTAAATCCAAATGGTACAATGGAGGATTCATCACAATACAAAAGGCACATGATAGGAATAATTCCAAGATAAAAGGGTACACAAGAGGATTTCTACCAATACCAAGGGTATATATAAGGGTTTACATATACCCAAGAAGTATCAAATGATATTAGACCAAGCCTACTAAGTGATGAATTACTTGTTGGTTATCCATGACAAAAAAAATCTATTATTATGTTTTTCACAGTGTTGAAATATGACACCATTTTATTCTTATAATCAGAAATTTTTATTCGATACTAGTTTATGTTTATTGACTAATTTATCTACACACGTTTTGTCCATTAATTATGTTTTTTCAATCCTTACTCCTTGTCTCATTAAATTTTATCTATAATTTCTTAGGTATGATTTTATTATGTATCATGATTGTGCAAAAAAGTTTGTCAAATTCTCTCATATGATCATCAATTGTTATATTTTATGTTTTATCCAACAAAGTGTTTTAGCTCACCCCTTCCATATATTAAAATATCCCATGTTATAAATTCTCCTGTAACTTATTAGATGTCTCGAAGTTATATTTTGTGGTTATAAAATGAAAATTTAATTTAAATGTTTTGTAAACTAAGTTTCCCATATTAACAGTCCTCAAAGAAACTAAAACATCCATTTGTGTGATTCATATATTATTTTGTTAGATATAATGTTTATCTTTTATAAATTATATAAAATAACAATATTTTTATCTTATTTCATATATAGGTATACCACATAGGATATATGGGTTTAACCCCCCCCTCGATTTGATGTATCCAATTTTAGATTATAGACATACAAGGTGAAGTGGTACCACTTTTAGGGTAAATTCCACACACAAAAACTTACATTTTACTTGATGAACATTTGATTTAATAGTTTTATTTTGGTAAATTAAAATTAATTTAATTTTATGAATATAAAAAAATTAATACCATTGGGAGTAAGGTTTTTCATGTGTTCTCAAGAATGGTTATTATTAATCCTCTTCATATAGTTTTGGATGTGCAGGTTTAGTAGGTAGATCCTATTAATCATCGAAGGGTTAATCAAGTAAATTAGTATGAGTTGTGGTATAGGGAAAGGAACGATTTACAGTTGAATAGTCTAGGAAATTCTAAAATGAGTTTCTCTGATCTGAAGTTGGAGAATTTATTCTAAGGATCTCGAGACTTATTTTGGTCTGATTAATCCTTGATAATGGTTTTTTGGTTCCATTGATAGTCATCTAGAATTATAGAGTATTGTTTTCATGATGGAAATTTTATCCTACAGATTAGAGGAATACATATTTTTCTTCAGATTACTTCATGAAGAAGTTTATCTTTGATGTACAGTCATTTATGATGATTGAAGAAAATAGGCATGATTGAGTCTCTGATTAGTTGGGGAGATTGTTCATGTGAGATCTCAAGTTTTTGTTTAATGAACCTTATTGTTTCACACCCAACCAATTTCCAGAAGAGGTTTCTACATAACAATTTCTTGAGAAGTAACTAAGTTTACTAATCAGGTATTCATTCACAACATTTAGGCTTCCTACATGTGTGGTAGTGTATAATAAAACCTGGGTGATTGATATGATAAATTCACTTGTATTAGTGTCGCAAGAGGGTGGTGAGTATAGAATCTCTATAAGTAGATATTTATACATTGGATCAAAGTTGTTAGAGTTTTTGAGGTTGTGACTGGTGTTGATCAACATTAGAAGTCCTTCTAGTTCCATTTAGTGGATGGAAGTTCCTCAGTTTAAATAGAGTATATTCAATTTTCATACAATTTATATGGGTGGCATGTCCACATTCAATATTACTTCTTAATGACATAGGGTTTTCATCAATGAATTGGATGGATAGACACATTTTAGTGGAAAGCATAACTGTCTTTGAGGTAGTCTAAACCAGAGGGGTAGTAGCTTTTGATTATCAGTTGGTTTAGTTGTCTTGTAATCATCTAATAAAGATATTTATTTTATAGATCAGACCTATGATGATACTGAGACATAAATACCCAGATTATAGATGGTCATGGATGATTTTAGTAACGAGGAAGAATATCTAGGAAATGGATGATGCACTCTTTGGAGGTTCCATAAATGGAGGTTCCATCACCAGTGGGGCTATATGTTGTCTAAGTTATGATCAGTTTTTCATATAGATTACCTTCTACATTTTATGATTATCTATCTTCACACTGATTTGTTTCTCAAAATTTATCATATCAATGAATACAAGAGATGGAGATGCTTCAAGGGACCCTACTATTATCCACACCAGTTGGAGGCCAAACTTATTTGTCTAATGTGTGTCAAGGAATTTGACTGATGATGTGGTAATATGAATCAAATATTGAATTATTCTTATTAAAGATAAAAATATATTATTTTATCCATTGAATGGAATTGTTGTATTCTATATATTATATTTTCTAATGTTTATCAAGAAGAGTATCATTTTATAAACTTGAATACATGTGACTAATATTATTTAGTGATAAAGAATGTCAAATGGGTGATAAACTAATAATCATTAATTTATTTTAGTTGGTATAGATATCAGATGAATCTCATATAGTGTATTCCATCATAGTTCCTGAAGAGTTTCTATATGTATTACAAGATCAGGTTGTGATACAACCCCTCAACACCACATCATGATTTAGATAGAGCTACAATTGGGCTCACCCCCAATTTATATAGATCCTTACTAGATGGAAGCCATTTAGTTGTAAGACATGAGACCCTAGATTGATGAACTAATAAGAATGGTTTAATCCATCCTATTTTTTCTCCATGGGGTGATTCATTGTTGTTCTCTAAGAATAAGAAAAATATTTTGAGGTTGTGCATAAACTATTAGAGGCTAAATTAGGTAATGGTCAAAAACCACTACCCTTTTCATAGGTTAAATTTTCTATTTGACAAATTTAAGGGACTCCGTTGTTTTTGAAGAATTATATACAATATCGATATCATTAGATAATGACAGTGAAGAAGATATCTGGAATATTGACATTATATATAAGTATTAAAACATTGAGTTTAGTATAATTTAACTTGGATTAAAAAAATACAGTATTTGTGTTCATGGGTCTCATAAAATCCATGTTCTATGAGTTACTAGAATAGTTCATAGTTATGTACATCAAACACAAAATCATAAACTTGATGTGGTAGTAATAGAATTCTAAGAATATTAGACTTGTCTTAAAGGTTCCTAAACACCACCAAATCTTTGGACAGTTATCCAAGTGAATGGTTTGGGTAATGATATTAAATTTACATAGGAATGTGATGTAACATTACCATTTTCTCATGGAACAATAAATGATATAATAACGTGTTTCACAGATTAAAAAACCCACTACCATGGTAGAGGTTCACAACTTCTTTGTTCTTGTGGGAAAATATATTGGTTTTATGTTCAATTTTTATTATTTTATTTCCCCAATAACCATATTGATTTGGAAGGACTAGTATTTTACCTAGACTAATGATTATTATACATCATTAAACTACCTATAGGGGAGTTTGATCAGTTCACTAGTGGTTCCACTATTATAGGAAGTATTGATGTTTGAGGTATTTTATTATGCTTCCCATCAAAGGTTGGTATGTTTCATGATATAGTGAAGGGTCAATATTTCTTATGGGTCATGGTAGATTCATCCCTATATGATTAAATATTTCAACCATGATATTTAGGTGGATTAATTAGTGTTTTCTATAATGTTATGGTGAATTTACCTTAATAGTTGCCAGATTTTGGTCTTCATAGACCACAAGATTCAAATGTATTTCTTTACCTAGTGGGATCTAAATTTGTGATAGCATAGGTGGCTGAATATTTTACAAGATAATGATATTTATATCTCTAATATCTTATTGAAATTAAATTTTATGGATGATTCTATGAGTAATATGTCACTTGGGAATGTCATTCGAGAGTTTGATGATGCTTGTATGGGGATAGAAGGGCTTGTTGCAGTACATGTCGAGGAAGGTGAGGTAAACAATGTTGTTTACATTTATTAAATGACTACGGAATCATATTTGACATTGGTATATGAGGAGTCTTATTGGGGAGTCATAGATGTGGAGGTGATGTGAGATTATGTCAGTTGTAGTGATTCTCTAGAGGTGTAGTTATAGAATAGAAAGAATCAGATGTTGTATTAGGGTAGTATGTTCTTTCCATTAGAATTTTTTTAGGTATTTATCAATGAGATACATAAATCACCTTTATTAAATAATCTTGGTGTGTCTAAGGTGTATTTTGGAAAAAAGAGGAATATTTTTGGGCTTGGGATAAAGCAGTCGATGGTGGAGTTTATGACACTGTATTTGATTTTTCATTAGGTGAATGTTAAGCGTTGTGTTCCCAGGAATTTGTTAAAGGATTTTTTGACCCCTTAGTGGATGTGAGGTGAAATTTGAATGTATTTTTTTTCACTATATTACATCATAACCAGGAGGGATATAATTATATTTTGGGTGGGTATGCACCATTTGATAAAGGAATCATATTTTATTTGGATTTGTTAGTCCACTGTCATGGATGTTCTAGCAAGGTGTTATATGGATGATATTTTTCAGATTCATGGGGAGTCTAGGACCATCATTTTTTTAATATAGATACTCATTTTATCTAAATATTCTAAATAGTGGTGAAATATACTTATGTCACTCATTTTAAACATATGAATTCTATTCATGCATGGACTGATGGGAATACATAGTAGACTGTGAAGATGCTTGATGATATTTTGTAGGAATTTGTGATGAATTAAATAGGGTCATGGGTGAGGAAATTATTCTTATTTGTTTTTTCCTATAATAATATGTGTCATTTAGACATCATAGTGGATCTATATTAGGATTTGTATAGATGGATATATTGTTCTCTATTATGTTGGATCAAAGTTGGTGACTCAGTAGTCCTTGGACCAAATGTTGTGTAGAGAATAACCAAGATGATATGAATGGGTTCCATTGTGATAGAGGTGCTATACCATTAGAAGGAATTTCCTGAGGTGAAATGAGTATTATGTATATATATATATATATATTTAGATATTTTAGATTAATATTCAATAAAATTAATAATAATACACACCCCAAAACTTTAAATTTTTAGGGTAGTTGAAGATTATATACATATTCAACTTGTTCTAGGAAAGATCATCAACATCTCCCACAAATTTAATCTCCTATAATATCCTTTTATTAAAATTTAATAGTTAATATTTTCATTATAACTTGAGGAAAATTGAACCATAAGAAAGGGTGATAAATTATTCTCAATGAGGGTCAACATGAGAGATATCATTTTATGATCATATACAAACTAAAGATAAGAATAAGGGAAATAGATGATGATCATAAATTAAAAATTCTATACCCAAACACTAATAGATAAAATATCAGGAGTCATGGAATAGATCATATGAATTTCAAAACACATGTCTCATAAGAGAGAGAAATCATCATTAATCAATAACGAGAGGTGATATCATATCATAATTCTAAAAATGTCATAGTATTTATGAAAAAATCATAAGAATATAAATTAATTTATTTACTAAAGTCTTACATCCATGACCATCATCACATAGTATAAAATGTCCCATAATGGGTTGGATTAACTCCTAAACCACATTACAACCATGCAATGGGTTCACACATCAACATAATTCTTATTATCTCAGGTGATATAAAACATATACCAATTTATTTATAGGCAATATAATATAGGCCACACACATCACCTAATGAAAACCAAATATATGTATACCAAAAGATCATAGAAAAATTCCATAATTCATTATAGTATAATTGACATGTTGGAATGAAATTGATTTAATGAAATCATCCATAAAGCATCATCATCATAGGGAATATAGGTAAAGTGAATGATTAATAATATTATATCCCTTTGGGTACTAATAAATATCAAAGGATGTTAACATATATGATCAAAGAAAATTAAAAATAATTTGAACCATTCTTTAGAACTATGAAGAAAAAGATATTTTTTATATCATTTAAAATTAATATTTTTAGTATATTGGTAAATGGATTTTATTTGAAAAAAATAATGGAATCTTGTAATGGAATCAGTAATTTAATAAGCGGTTATGAATTCCAGAAAATCATTGCAAGCAGTAAATGTTAAAAGAACTTTTCATTCCAAAAATTTTATAAAAAATCCTAAATAACATGTTTGGAAAAACATTGTAAAATTTTTATTTTAATCCTTTGAAAAAAAGTATATTTTTATTAAAATGTATATATATATTAACTATATTACATAAAATAACATTCATGAAACCATTTTCAAGGAATGGACATTTAAGAAAATTATTGAAAACTAATAAAGAAATAAAGAGAACTTTCTTTAAAAAACTATCAATTATTTTATGAACTACATATATTTGAATGAAATAAAAACATTAAAAATAAAAAAATATTTTTTTTAGTAAAATAGATTTAATTTAAGAGATAAAAATCATATAATTCCCCCAATGGAGATTCAACCATAAACAATCCCAATAAAAAATGAGATTTCAACATAAACCCTTAACAATGATCCTCAATTTCTTAAACTAAATTCTTATACTCACATATAATAAATATATACTTATTATAAATCTATGAAATACCATATTCATAGTTATCTGATAAATTAAAATTCACTTATAATTTCAAATTAACCTTTTATGAAATTTTTTTTATAAAATCAACATCCCAAGGTATATTGTAACATTTCCCATTTATATTCTAGTATGAACGGTCTAATACTTAGACTTTATTCATGGAAATTGATGAAGGAAAATGTATTTCATCACTTCATTGTGAAGGTTATTCATGCATAATCAAGAGTAATGTCTTCATTTTCCAATTATTTGAAAGAAAGAAAGGTACAAGAATATAAAGTTATAAAATCATAAAAATATGGTAAATATCATATATACTAGTTAAATCAATACACACATCCATCAATGAATGGCAGGCATGAAAAATAAATCACATCACTTTGTCAAGATCATAGTCTGCACATAATCACAAACAACATTATCATTTCATCATGGATGAAAAATAGGGAGAAAATGGATATATAATTAACATAAAATTATTTAAATATAGTAATTATATATATTTCATCATTTAAATATGGTAATATTTGATTTATAGTATGTTGAAGGAAAAATTAACATAAATGGATATAGTGAAGATGAATAGACATTCTTTTAGAAATATCAATTTAATATTTTTTGAAGTACCGTTGAATAGGGATTTGAAAAAAAAAACCACTTGAACATGTATTAGAAATTTTTTAATATATTTATTTATATTTTTTTAGTTTTTTATATAAATAAGGTTTAAATAATAGAGGATTTGAGGTGAACTTTTATAGGTTAGGTTGGTGGAAAACATGAAAATATTAAGAAAACTAAAATAAAATTAAGTAATATTAAATTTCAAGTGGAACCATGGGGATAAAAGTGAAAATATTGGAAAAATTGATTTAAAATAATTCTAATCTGGTAAAATTTATAATTTTTTATTCAATATTTGAAACATTATCTTTTAGTTTGACCTCCTTGTTAATTTTTTAAACTGTAACCATGGTAAAACAATCGTTAACAAATTTACTATCTGATATTGAAAAAAATAAATTTGATTCATTGCTAAATTTTTACATGTTTATTGAAAATATGTAAATACATTTATCTAATTAAATTTATCTTTGTGGTAAAAACTTATTTTGAAATAATAGTGCAAAATAAAATAGAAATCATTTTAAAAAATGTACTTTTAGGTATAAAACAAAATACATTACCATTATTTTCCTTCTTATAACTATTAAATTATTTATTATAGAATATAATATGTAAAAATTTATGTAAAAATTATTAATCAACAGTGATTAATTAAATTTAATAGGATGAAAACACATATTTCACATAAAAGCTGTTTTTCATAAGAAAAACAGTATTATTTCCTTCAAATGCTTCTATTTTAATTTCAAAACAATTTATAACTAATGAAATCATTTTAAACATTCGTAAAAAATACTTTTTCTATAATATTTATACTCTGAATTAATTTATAAATAATTTATATTCTATATAAAATCATTGGCCATAAACATTGAATTTCACAAAAATTATTTTGGATGAATTATATTTCAATGTGATTTGGAAATTATTTTTGATAGTTATATTTCAATTAAATACCATATATTTTTCTTCAATTTATATTGTATATTCAGAATTGAAATAACTCTAAGGGTGTGTTCTTTATACATTATCATTAATAATTTTTATTAAAATGAAATACACACTAAAATATCATGGTGTTTAATTCTACCTCCATTACAAGAATATTACCATTTAATTTTTATCATTATAATACTAAAAACTATGGATACATATTATTAATCACACCATTACCAAATTTATTCTTCTCATTTATAATTCATCTTTTGGACCTGAAATAGTGGTTTTGATCTTCATTACATTTTCTCTATGATAAAATATATTCTACCAATTGGTTTTTATAAGGATGATTATGTTTTCGTAGATTAAATTAAATGTTTATTTTATGTGAAGGAATTCATATTTACCATATCAAAATTGAAACATGTACCAAATATGGAATTCTACTGAGGTATTTATTTATATCCATGAAATACATCAACATCCTGATACAATTAATAATCATATAGGGACCAATATAGTTGGGACCAAAAATTACATTATTTCCAAAAATCATGGACTTATTCCAAGGAGATATTCAAATGAATACCTTATCACTAACATTAAACTCTAGATCCAACTAATGATTCACAATTTACTTTTTCTGTCAATTATAAGCTTCCCTGATGAGTTTTTTAATTTCAATAATCTTCTCTTAAATTTCCTCAAAAATCATAATTCCAAATGGATTTTAATACCCAATTTAATTCCATCAGGATTGATTTATATATATATATATATATATATATTTATTTATAAATGTCATCATACGGAGAAATGATAATTCTTGGGTGAAATCTATTATTTTTAGAAAATTCAAATAGAGAAAGGTGATGGCCCCAAATTATATGGAAATATATTAAAAATTATCACATCATAACATATATGGTTCGAATGGTCCCCTTAGTCTGAACATATTTTTGAGGATAATATATTGTTCTATTGATTACTACTATATTAAATTATTGATCAATAATTATACATAACATAATGGTAAAACATAGACCTTGATCTAATAGTACTAAGAGATATACTACATGGATATTTTCTACATTATTAACATATATCTTATTGAGCTAATAAAATAGTGTAATATTATAGGATATCAATTTAATTTATTACTTTTTTAAGGGAGATGAATAGAAAAAAAGTAGCCTTATTCCTTTTAAATGTCCTGTGGTGTTTAATGAATAAATCCACTATGTTGTTTTCCAATTTTTACTTAGGGATGGGTAATGGTTGTAACATCCCCTCAAAATTGTGTCTCTCAACCATAACTAATACTTATCCATAACTCACTTTATGTTATCCCCTCATAAATTCTATTTATGATATAAATACATATTCATGCTTCCTGGATGAATAGAGGATAATATACTATGAGATTCATCTAATATATCCTCTATTAAATATGGTATTGATGCGACACATACTTTATTCCTAAAACTCTCCATTCCATATCTATCATGAATGAACATAGAAGAATTTCAAACAAAATTTTATATCTCTACATCATTCTTATATGTATACTTAATATTCAAAAGAATATATGGTTGAGAATTCATATGAGTAAGACACAATATTTTTCCTTTACTTATGATTTCAGGGACCATCCTCAATATATACATATGTACTGGATCTCTTTGAATCAAAATTATTTAATAGTTGGAGTATTCCTTATAACATAGAGTACCATCCACCTTATTTTCTATTCTAGTGTGGTAATGTATTGAGATGTTAATATAATTAATCTGAACCCATAATATTTTTTGGAACATATTCAACTCTTTTGATATAAATATATACATAAATATTTAATGATTGGTAAATATGTAACACATTTCCACAAAATGAAAATTCATCCACATCTTCAATGAAAATTTATAAATGGATGTTACAAATCAAGAGTCAAGAAATTTTCTCAATAAAATAATATTTCCATGTGGAATAAGCTACTACCAAGTTATTTTTCAGGAAAACTCATCCCATTCCCTTCTATAATGCATCACTATATATCATAGTACCCTCTCCATGGTAGGGTTGTGCGAGAAGAATTGAATTAGATAACCTTATGTTTAGTTCCTTGAAATTTTATTGATATTCCTTTATCAAAATTAACATTGATCCCATCCATGTCATCTAATTTGAATGGACCGAAGGCCTTTATATATTTATTTATTTTTGGACAATACCATTTTTAACAAGTTTGAGAATGAACTCTTACATAGACTGTAGGCCTAGTGGAAAAACTCCCAATACATGGTTTGAATGACCAAAAACTCAACACAATATAATTTCTCCTCACCATACATGTCCACTTGGTTAGTGAATTTGATAACCATGATAAATTTCTCACAATACTTTAGTAGTATCAAGAAAACCCATGAAAATTATGACTTTTTTTACCATAGTTGTTTTAGTCCCTTATTCTTTAACATCTTTCATTGAGGGATCCACAAATATTCCCCGAAATATAATTACATAACCCAATAAGGGTGCATTCTATATCCAAAATTCACATTTACTAAATATGAAATATTTATTACACTATTTAAATACCAACAAAAACCAGAAAATGATTTTCATTATATTACTTTCTCTTATTATATATTAGAATATCATCTATAAAGACAACCAAAAACTGATTAAGGTAATGTCTAAATACATTATTCAATAGATCCTTGAATATATAATGGGAATTTATAAGTTCAAATTGAATAACTATAAATTCATAGTTTCCATGCATCATATATATGGTAGTGTTGGATATTTCTTCATTTAGGACCCATACTTGATCATTTGTAGACCAAGGTTCAATATTTTAATAGTATTGATATTATCATTGATGATAAAAAAAGTAATCAATTTGAGATACATGATGAATTTTTTTCATAGTAATAAATTTTAATTTCCTGATAATCAATTTAAATATGAATTGAAACATCATTATTCGTAACAAAAAGAATATTTTCACCCTGTAGTGATTCACATGAATGAATGAAACCCTTTCCAAGATTATGTGGGGGATTTTTTTATTCCTTCAACTCAATCAGGTTCATTCTAGAAGTAGTATCCCTAATTTATATAAGACCATTTATGACTTATATTGAAAAATAAATATCACAATTTAGGAGAAGACTAGGAAAATATTCATGGAATACAATAACATATTTACGTATAATGGTAATATCATCAATATTTAGGTTCTATCCAAACTTGTGAGATATATATTCCTCATGAATTGGGAATAATATCTGCTCAAGAGAATTAATTTCCATGAGATGATCATATTTATTATCACAATGATATACATTCATTGGTTTATTCAGAATATGAAATGTGACTTTTCTTCATGAACAATTTATATGGTCTCTATATAAACAAATTTAATTCAATCCCAAAACCAACTCAATTTTAATTAAAGTGATAAGCACATGAATTGAAGGAATAACATTCCAACAGAAATCAATTTATATGGGAAATATAATTGATATGTAATTAAAAATGATTATGAGTTTTCATCAATAATTTGACCATCAAATTTTTTGGTGGGGATGTATCTCTCTTAAGAAATTCATCAGTTACAAAATAGTGGGTATACATAAAACATAACAAGGAATTTAAAATTATATAGAGGAGGATATGTACACATTTCGCCACATAATTCTCATGATCACATCAACTATTATGATCACATGAGATTTACCATTATCTCTTGTATTAAAAGGTTATTTACATTGATTGTTTTTATTGACCATTTTATTGTTACATTAGTTGGTATAATTCCCAAGTTCATTATTGTGGTTGGATTGTTGGGTGGGTGGTGCATTTAGTTGTGCTCCCTCTAAATTATTGTAATTTTATTTTATCGTAAAATATATTTAGAATTAAATCAATTAATGGCCTCACTTTACACACTTAATATTTTTTCTAGTTCCCATAAGAAAATATCGCACATGATTCATTCCACTCTTATAAAATAACAGAATATTCTGTTTCATTATTCCACAGATTTTGTTGTTGTAATTATTTCAAAACCCATTATATTTTTTCTTATCATAACCAAGAGAACTATTGGAATCTACACTATCTATTAATACCATGAGATCACATCAAATAATCTCATTATTGAGACACATGTCCCTTTTGAATAATTTCATTTGGAGACATGGTTTTTATTTCTGAAGAACTGATCAATTTTTCAATCAGTCTCAATGATAAAACAGGAATTATACCTTTCATGTCTTGTAAGATTTTCCTCATGTGTATCAATAAATTCATCAACCATCTAATTAAGATTAATTAATTCTCGTTCAATTTTCATGTGATGTTTTCAAGTCAAGCATTTGCTGAAATATACCCTCTAAAACTCATCCCATACTTTGGAATAAACGTATTCCACTTTCCTTGTATTCTTAATTAGTTTCTACTATTGGTCTTATTTTTCGTCCAGATAATACACTATTAGAGGACCTTCGTCAAAATATGAGAAAAAAAGATTGGATAATATGTTTTTAGTGGTATTCATTGACTTATTGGCCATTAGTGAATCAAAAAACCACTAAAAGAAGTTGGATACTTTCAAATTAATGAATCAATGGTTATTGGTCCCTCATTTGTTCATTTTAAAGATTATCATGATTAAATACATGAGATATTATCATTATCATAACTAAAATATTTTTCATTCAAGATATTGGGATATTTTATTTCCCAAGAAGGTAATCAATGATTTTTTAACGTATTCATTGTTAAATTATTACTATTAGTTATTAGAATTTATTAGAACAAGAAATCATTGTGTAAGAGAAAATCTATAATAAAAAGAGTGAGATGTCATATAATAATGAAAATAATTCCCAAAAAGCGTCAAATTATGTCACATTATTATGTACCTATGACACATTTAGGTCCACACAACATCATTTATAGTTATTCATAATTTTTCATATGTTCTATCTATCAATTAATTATAACCTAATATCCAAAAATAAATTTACCCTACTATATTACAAAAAAATATGACCTAAGTACTACATACATAAATAATGCATTATTTTATAGGAATAATCACATTATTTCATACTAATAAAACTCTACAAACCAAAATGTTTTAGTTTATTTGAGTAATAGACAAAAAATTAACTTATTTCATGAAATATATTTAATATCTCCCTCAATTTTATTTACCTCATAGTACCCATGTAATAAATTCCATTCTTAATACCATTATTCATAAGATGGTGAATATGGAACCATAAGAAGGATGATATTAGATTCTTAGTAAGCTTAAACATGAGATATATTAATAAACGATCATACAAGGTCATAAGAAAAGCATTGGTGTTTGTGATCATGATCATTACAAACTAATATCATACCCAATTAGTCATATATCATAAATCACGAGTCATAGTGTGCATCCATAATATTTCAAAAGATATGATTCATAAGAGTGAGGATTCATCATTAATCAATCATGATCCATAATATTATATAAAAAACATAATAAAATGTCATAGGAATTTTGGAACAATCATAATTATAGAATATCATTCCATTAGCCAGGAATTACTTCCATTATCATTATATAATAGTGGATAAAGTCCCTTAATGGGTTGTGTTTGAACCCCAACCACTTTTTATCCCTGCAATGGGTTAACTGTCCATACTAGTTCACACTAACTCATGATATATAAATCATTAACAAATAATTTTATGGGATATAAAATTCAGCACCACCCATTAAATAATGTAGACAATTCATATGTGTGTGAAAAGATCATAGAAACATTTATCAATTAATCTCAATATATTCGAATAAAACAATTTTCCTAGAATAATTTTTTAAAAAACATCATCATTGTCAAATTAGGGAGAGAAAAATAATGGTACCAATAGATCATATTCAAAATGAATAAAAAAACATCAGTGGATGATGATGTCGATGAAAAATACCATTAAATGAGAAATTGAGCCCTTCTTTAAAAACATGTGAAAGATAACCACAACATTTGATTTCATTTTAAATTAAATAAATTGAATATTGAAAAAAAATCTATGAAAATGAACCTGGAAACATAAAATTAAATATTTAAATAAAATAATAGTTATGGAAGTGTTAAAATCCATTTTCATGGTAATAATTAGAATAAATATACATTTAACACATTATATAAAAATGGTAAAAATTGTTATTCAGAAAATGATTGTAAAAACCCATTTAACACTTTGTTTATAAGGTCAAATATGGTATAAAATGACTTTAAAAATTTATTAGGTCATATAAAATAAAATTCTTGAAATAATTTTATAGAATCTATATATTGAAGAAAATGTTTTTCTCCTAAAAATGAAATAATATAAAATTTTAATATATACATTGTATCATACATTTTATGTACTAAAGATAGAAAAATGAAAGGAAAAAATGAAAATAAAAAAATAATTACTATAGGATAATAGTATAGATATTTGTCAATAGATAAAGAGAATATAATTCACCTAATAGAGTTTCAAACGTAGACGATCCCAATTAAAAATTTTATTGTAATATAATGCCATACCTCAGCTCATGGAATTCTTTATACACATTATGAAGCTTATTTATGAAAAATTTATATATATTATAAACATATAACAAAAATAATATTAATACTTATATTACAATATGAAATTCCTTTTAATTTCTAATCACCCATTAATTATTATGTTATCATTAAAATCAACATTAACGTGTCTTCTGTTTCATTTGACATGTTTTTTCTAGTTCGACGGTTTTGATATACGAACCATATTCCTAGTTTAATCATAAATAGAACCATAAAAATAATATAACTATGGTATTTATTCATTATATATAATTTTATATCCATTCATTGTAACGCCCCGACCCTAGTTACCTAGAGTCGGTGCATTATTACATAACATTGGCATGATCACGAGAAAGATAAAGTCTCGAAAGACCGATTAGTTTAGTAGCCTTGGAATAACTAGATACATCCATAATTTTTTTTACATTACATCATAAAAAAAACATCTTGTCTTCATATCCCCTCATACTATCCCTGCAGGTCATTCATAAATTACTTCTTCATAATCCTGGGAAAAATAAAACATTGAAAGGGGTGAGCTCAGATGCTCAGTAAGGATAACATTATAGCAGAAGCTTTCATAAATAAGAATAAACACTTAAGGCAATTTATAACTAAAACAAAAGCCTTTTAAACTTGAACATCAGCATAAAATGGCAAAGGTAAAATGAAATAATGCCATTTACTTACTCACATGGATATTCTACTAGTCAAATGATCACATGCAATATAAATATCCACTTTCATAATGTTGGAATGCATAATGCCAGACTATCATAACCACATAGCCAAGGCCTCGTGCCAAGACTACAAATAAGATTTTGTCAAGGCCTTGTGCCAAGACACTAGTTTGTCTCATGAGACCTACTGATGCATCGAGGAGCTATAACAGGCTCCACCCGTCACTTATTAAGTCCAATGCATTCCTCATATGAACATGTTTAAACATAACATAAACATTCGTATTAAAACTAGCATACGAAATGTCAATACTTTTACCAAAAACCATGAATGGTATAAAAACAGCGCATCCACAGTCAAACATGACTCATTCGATACAATATGGAAGATAGTATTGTATCACATTAACCTCAATCAAGAATAATGAATGATGTTGACATAAATGAAAATAATCATCAAAACTATTTGAGATAATTATCCCCCTTTTCTTGAAAACATTTAAAAGTCACACTATTTGTCAAGAAGCCATTTAAAAGTAGAATTTTGAATCAAAGTGTCCCATACCACTTTGAAACTTTTTAAAAGGAGTTTTAATTTCTAAAACTTTAATGTCCATATAAATAAATCCTTAAAACCATTTTTAAAACATGGACATTAATGAGCAAGATTTAGAAGAATAAGTCTTTAAAACATTTAAAAATGGTATTTAAGTTAGAGATTCTAACCAAAAGAGACACTTGAATACAAATAATTGAGGTAATCAAAACTTTGTAATATCATGAGAATAAAGGGATTCATGATATACTATGTCAAAGTACATTATATACACCACATAAAAGTGATTTGGTGTATATCAACAAAGAAGTCTCAATGGAATGTAAATTGAGATGAAATCTCTCATAAAGGCCGTATCCTTAGGTTAAGGACAAATCAACGACATAATTATGTGTGACAAATATAAATACACTAAATATGATTGGATATTCAGTGTAAAACAATCAAAGGATATTCACACATATTCTTGTAAAAACAACACCAACGAATTGGATGTTTAACTCAACAAATGGTGAATGAGTTAAAATTACTCTTATCAAATTCATATCAATGACTTGAGAATTACCAATGAGTGATTATGTGTATCAAACTTATATCCACAGGAAGGGGAGTGGAAATTATGACATAATCAAATGAATAGTGATTCCACACATAATCATGGAGTAATATAATCAATGAAATATGCGTAAAGCCAAATGAGTGGGAATTGAAATCTCAAATTCCCTTACCGATTAGGTAACATACGAAACATACACCCATGAAAGAAGTATCATACCATGATGATTTAAATACCCATAAATTAAAGTATATTACACAATGAATACAATCATGGGCAGTACACATACACCACATGCAATAATTAAGTGGTGATCAATGGAAATCTCACGAAATTAAAAGTGAGATAAGAAACCCCTTACCACGTTAATCAACTGAGTCATATGGCCAAAAGTTAATAACAACCAAATTATTTACAGAATAACATGAATATAAATAGAATCATGAATATATATCAAATGGCAGTACACAATACACCACTTTCAATAATTTAGTGGCGAAAAATGGAAATCTCACGGAATTGAAAGTGAGATAAGAAAATCCCTTACCACGTTAATCAACTGAGTCGTATGGACAAAAGTTAATAACCACCAAATGATTTACAGAATAACATAAATATAAAAATAATCATGATAATATATATCAAATGGCAGTACACAATACACCACTTTCAATAATTTAGTGGCGAACAATGGAAATCTCATGGAATTGAAAGTGAGATAAGAAAATCCCTAACTTTGTACTTTTTCCTTGGTCGATGGTAGGTTTACCTCCTGTATAATGGTGAAATAATTGTTCTTTAATTATACAAGAATAATTTACTTTAATATGATATCATATATGATCTTTTAACATTGATTTGTTAATAATATCTTAGAATTATCGTCATTTCGGGTGTTAACGGGTTCATTTTACTTTATATTCTTTGTTATGTGAGCCATATTCGTTATTAATGGGATGTATATTATTCATATCCAGAATGATATAAAGTCCTTAGATACTATTTTTAAATCATCAAATGATAATTATACTTGAATGGATATGATGGACAATGAATCTCATCGCGTTCGTGGAGACGGTAGTCCGTACATACGCACGAGCGACAATATCATTCTTTTGATATTAAAATAATATATAATTGGATTTTATATCATATATACAGAATCATTATCATGTTATATTTATTATTTACATGTGTTACACATCATTATTATACCCATCCAAATAATAATATATTGAATAACAATTACACCACGACGTGGAGACGGTAAGCCGTACGTACGCACGTATGGTGACATGTTATTCAAAGGATGGATAGAATACTGAATATGGTTGTACCATATTTATAATAACATCACAGTATATATATGATACTGGAGTTATTATTTTATAATGGAAATAACAAATAAAGAGGAAGTGGAAGAAGAAAGGAACTTGAAAAGGGGTGGTGAAAACATTACCTCTTCTTCGGGTTCTTCCTTTTGATTTGATCAAAAGGGCTCCATAGGTTGGCTTTATGATAAAACTAATGCCTCTAGGTTGTAGTGAGGGAAGTTTAGATAGTATTTGGGCAGGGTTTGGCCGAACCAAATGGCTTTGAAGGTGTGAAGAAATGAGAAGGAGGAGTGCCCTTTTATAAGAGGGGTGAGGGGCACCTTTGGAAAAGCTAGAGATATTAGTTTATAATAAATTCATATTCGGTTTCCAATGGCTCCAAAGTTGAATATTCAAAGGTTAAGGTGGGGATGGGTCGAAAACAACTCAACCAATAGAATTTATATAGGTTTGGGTACTTATATTAACCTTATCTTTAAGTATTAACTCTAAGTTAATTAGTTTCACTTTTACAATGTCTCTTTGTATTTTTATATTATATGGTTAATAAACTTACCATATACATACAAGCGACCCCCAAGTGGTCCATTAATGATACACCTATCATGATATAAGTCTCTTGGCCGAACCTTAGATTTTTAGGAATTTAATATCAGTTAATAATAAAATATTTGTTTTAAAATCTCTTTTATGTCAATTTTGAAACTATTCAATAGTTGATTTTTGTGAAACTTATAACAGATTGATTACTTCTAAAAAAGTCAATTAAATCAATAATAATATATCATATTATCCTATAAAATTATTTTAATTCATTAAAAGTTTCATATTATATTTATTTGGGTATTTTTAATATCAATTATTTTGATTTTTCACTATTATAGTAATTACTGCATCATCATTGTGTCATAAATAAATTAAATTATTTAATGTCTAAAAATTATAAATAAAATATCATTATGTAGGAAATCTTTTTATCTTTCTAAGGAATATTTATAATATAAAATCCAACATATATAACCCTCTATAACAATTGTTTTGTTAAAAGATATATGCTTGTGTCATTTTTGTATTTATTTTAACTTAATTAAAATAAAGTGTCATTATCACTTACAAGTGGATTCATGGGGTCCCAAAATAGACCCAAAGATACCCATGGTCGACCATGTATCAACCAATAGGGTTAAGACACGTTTTAGGGTAATTTTGTATTATTATAATATTATTTTTTAACCCTTATTTACCGGATTTACCCTTAACCATGGTAAATAAAATATTTACCGCAGTAATTATTCAAAATGTCTAAAAATAAAAGTTACCTATTTACAAAATTTGAACATCCTAATTCCAAATATGGAATCCATTTTTCTAAATTCAAAATGCATAAGTGGAAGAAATTAATTTAAAATTAATTCCCGCTGTCAAAACAAAAAGTGTGTTTTTAAGAGATAATAACTATCAAAAGATTGACACTTGTTTATGTTCGGTTTAATTGTAAAATTATGTCCAATGACCAAAATTATATTAAATGGTAAAAATATATTCTAAATATACTTTAAAACAACTCAAATTCATAATTTATCACTATTAATTATTTTGATTAAAAAAGTTGTTTTTAATTAAAATTTAGTAATTTTCACTATTCATCAAAATATGAAAGTTATCCAAAAAGTACCAAAATTTCACCCTAGGCTAATTTCGTTATTACGAATCCAAAAATGGAGTCCATTTTGAGAGATAAAATTTATAAAATTTCAAAAATTAGGTATTACTATTCATAACGGCTAGTTTGATTGGTTATGGTGTGTTAAAATCTTGAAGTTGTGTACAATGCACGCCATTGCATTATTCGAAAGGAAACATACCGAGGAAACTTGGGGTGTTACATTCTACCCCCCTTCAATAAATTGTGTCCTCGCAATTTTTAAAATTTTTCTTGGGAATATAATGGAAAGTCCCACATCGGAAAAAGAGCCAATAAAACTATCACTTTAAAAGAAAGAAAGAGAGGTATAAGGGTCATCCAAGATAACCCATACTAGGATTCCATGTAAGAAAACATGGATATGGATGATAAAATAAGTGTCAAGTTCTGATGGAGAGGGATAGAAATCATGATCAGGAGAAAGTTAACAATGATAAAACCAAAAACTTGTGTTGGGACAAACAACCATTAGTCTCCTAGTAGGAAAGTAAACGGACAACATTTTTTTTTAAAGTTACATTACATAAGGAAGAGGAATTAATTTATGATATTTCCTAAGAACATTATGAGATATACTTACATTTTAAGTAAATTTTCATTCTTTAACAAATTTCCACCACTAACTCAATTTTTTTTAAACGATGAGTATTCAAGAAGACTTGGTCACACTGGAAGAGCTAGAATAAACTTCTATAGAATCACATGATCCATGCAGGATAAACCATATATTTACATTGTCTTTGAAGATTAATCAAAACCAAAATGGTTAGTGAATGATCTAATGATCCCCCAAAAGGATATTCATTGAGATAAATATGCACTAATCTTAATTTCTAAAATTAAACCAACAATACCCCAAAGTTAAATAGATACCATTCAATAACCAATTGTCCTTAAAATCATTTAATAAAATCCAAACTAATATTGAAACCCAAATCATAGAAGAATTTGATTATGTAGTCTCCCATGTTACATTGTATCTTCAAATGACATCAAATACTCTTAAAGTTACATACTTAAAAGTAATTAACATCATCACATATTCTCTTTTATAGGCTAATAATTTCCATAAATAACCCAAATCACTATAAATCAACAATAAAAACGTAGATAAAAATCCACCATTACTCTACAAATGAAACCCCATTGTATTCTATTTTCCTTGGGCATATAGTGTTTCCAACAAAGCGAACATCTTCCAAAATAACATTTATCACTTAATCACCAAATCATTTTCCTATACCAAGGGTATTCATTTGATAAGACATAAGAACCCAAATCATCTTATTATTGATCAATAAAATCATTTAACAAATAAAATAGTCACATTAACCAGGGACTTCACGTAGTCCAGTGGTAGGTGATAAATCCCAATCGCACTTTGGTTGTGGGTTCGATTCCCACAGCTTTGTCCGACGTGACGGGTTGTCACACGGTCTACATGTTGTCCTTTTTCAAAAACTATATTTTATAACATTACCAAAATGAGATAAATTCCTCAAAATAACATAATTTAATCACAAATGTTATATCATACTTTTCATTTTTATCCCAAATTATAATAACTTATAATTTTCTCAAACCCCAATGATCATATAAAACCAAATGGTTATTTATACCTATATCCACAAGAGAAGAGACAATTCTTCTTCAAATATCATTCTCACATGGCAAACTGCGGGGTTACAAATACAAGAGAAAATTATTCCAAAGTACCCATCAACAAGGAGTGCTAATACTTTTTAAGTTTTTCTCCAACCATTTATTTCCACATATCTTCTTCTTTGACCAAGAAAATATCCTATAGAATAGGACATTCACTCGGGTAATGGCCAGGTCCCCTATATTTACGGCAAATGACTGTAAATGGACTCTTGGGACCATTTTTATCTTCTTCCATAGTACTCTTCATTTTTCTTCGGCAATTCCTCACTTTATGTCCTTCCTTCCCGCACGTAAAACATTTCGTTGTCCCATTGAGACACTTTCCTGGGTGTCTCTTTCCACATTTCCTACATGATGAAAATTGATGTTTCTTTTCTCCATGGTCTCCGTTGCTGGAGATCTTATCATTTATCACCTTTCTCTTCTTTTTTGAGTCTGGGAGTTGGTTAATATATATGTTGTTGATCATATTTTTGGAAAACTGATTTGGCATAAAGATGATATCTTTTACGCCTATCAACATTCCATTTTGTTGCTCATTTCCACCACCGTTCCCACCTTGTACATCATTCTCAAATTCACTATGACTTCCTTGGAATCCAGCCATTGACTAAAACCAGAAAGCATTGTGTGAGTAATAGTAGTCGTAAAATCATTTAGAGATTAAAATGTCACCATATTCTCAATTTGAAACATATTAGGATTAACCAAGGTCATTTACTCTCATCTTATGTATATATTACTTAAATTGGTTTGTAAAGAAAATGTAAATTATCCTAAGCATATCCCCCGGGAGTGTCGTAACCAAGAGTGCAGCAAGGCCTGTTGTCGTGCACCAGTTCCCGTTCGAGTCTAGCTCAAAGCGGTGTTTTCGGGTTTTACCCCTAGGTACATCTGTGCCAGAGCTGCCTCTACCTGCTCGTATCCAGACAGGGATGTATTGCTCGGAAAACTCACAAAATCTCTACAATACCAAAATGCTCGGAAGTTCTTTTATACTAATCCTCAAAGTTCATCTTAGGTCTACGTGCTCTAATCAGAGTTTATCTAAATCTATCTTCCAAGGTTTGTACTAAACTTCCTATGATACCAACTGTAACGCCCCGACCCTAGTTACCTAGAGTCGGTGCATTATTACATAACATTGGCATGATCACGAGAAAGATCAAGTCTCGAAAGACCGATTAGTTTAGTAGCCTTGGAATAACTATATACATCCATAATTTTTTTACATTACATCATAAAAAAAACATATTGTCTTCATATCCCCTCATACTATCCCTGCAGGTCATTCATAAATTACTTCTTCATAATCCTGGGAAAAATAAAACATTGAAAGGGGTGAGCTCAGATGCTCAGTAAGGATAACATTATAGCAGAAGCTTTCATAAATAAGCATAAACACTTAAGGCAATTTATAACTAAAACAAAAGCCTTTTAAACTTGAACATCAACACAAAATGGCAAAGGTAAAATGAAATAATGCCATTTACTTACTCACATGGATATTCTACTAGTCGAATGATCACATGCAATATCAATATCCACTTTCATAATGTTGGAATGCATAATGCCAAACTATCATAACCACATAGCCAAGGCCTCGTGCCAAGACTACAAATAAGATTTTGTCAAGGCCTTGTGCCAAGACACTAGTTTGTCTCATGAGACCTACCGATGCATCGAGGAGCTATAGCGGGCTCCACCCGACACTTATTAAGTCCAATGCATTCCTCATATGAACATGTTTAAACATAACATAAACATTCGTATTAAAACTAGCATACGAAATGTCAATACTTTTACCACAAACCATGAATGGTATAAAAACAGCGCATCCACAGTCAAACATGACTCATTCGATACAATATGGAAGATTGTATTGTATCACATTAACCTCAATCAAGAATAATGAATGATGTTGACATAAATGAAAATAATCATCAAAACTATTTGAGATAATTATCCCCCTTTTTTTGAAAACATTTAAAAGTCACACTATTTGTCAAGAAGCCATTTAAAAGTAGATTTTTGAATCAAAGTGTCCCATACCACTTTGAAACTTTTTAAAAGGAGTTTTAATTTCTAAAACTTTAATGTCCATATAAATAAATCCTTAAAACCATTTTTAAAACATGGACATTAATTAGCAAGATTTAGAAGAATAAGTCTTTAAAACATTTAAAAATGGTATTTTAGTTAGAGATTCTAACCAAAAGAGACACTTGAATACAAATAATTGAGGTAATCAAAACATTGTAATATCATGAGAATAAAGGGATTCATGATATACTATGTCAAAGTATATTATATACACCACATAAAAGTGATTTGGTGTATATCAACAAAGAAGTCTCAATGGAATGTAAATTGAGATGAAATCTCTCATAAAGGCCGTATCCTTAGGTTAAGGATAAATCAACGACATAATTATGTGTGAAAAATATAAATACACTAAATATGATTGGATATTCAGTGTAAAACAATCAAAGGATATTCACACATATTCTTGTAAAAACAACACCAACGAATTGGATGTTTAACTCAACAAATGGTGAATGAGTTAAAATTACTCTTATCAAATTCATATCAATGACTTGAGAATTACCAATGAGTGATTATGTGTATCAAACTTATATCCACAGGAAGGGGAGTGGAAATTATGACATAATCAAATGAATAGTGATTCCACACATAATCATGGAGTAATATAATCAATGAAATATGCGTAAAGCCAAATGAGTGGGAATTGAAATCTCAAATTCCCTTACCGATTAGGTAACATACGAAACATACACCCATGAAAGAAGTATCATACCATGATGATGTAAATACCCATAAATTAACGTATATTACACAATGAATACAATCATGGGCAGTACACATACACCACATGCAATAATTAAGTGGTGATCAAGGGAAATCTCACGAAATTAAAAGTGAGATAAGAAACCCCTTACCACGTTAAAAAACTGAGTCGTATGGACAAAAGTTAATAAGCACCAAATTATTTACAGAATAACATTAATATAAATAGAATCATGAATATATATCAAATGGCAGTACACAATACACCACTTTCAATAATTTAGTGGCGAAAAATTGAAATCTCACGGAATTGAAAGTGAGATAAGAAAATACCTTACCACGTTAATCAACTGAGTCGTATGGACAAAAGTTAATAACCACCAAATGATTTACAGAATAACATGAATATAAAAATAATCATGATAATATATATCAAATGGCAGTACATAATACACCACTTTCAATAATTTAGTGGCGAACAATGGAAATCTCACGGAATTGAAAGTGAGATAAGAAAATCCCTTACTTTGTACTTTTTCCTTGGTCGATGGTAGGTTTACCTCCTGTATAATGGTGAAATAATTGTTATTGAATTATACAAGAATCATTTACTTTAATATGATATCATATATTATCTTTTAACATTGATTTGTTAATAATATCTTAGAATTATCGTCATTTCGGGTGTTAACGGGTTCATTTTACTTTATATTCTTTGTTATGTGAGCCATATTCGTTATTAATGGGATGTATATTTTTCATATCCAGAATGATATCAAGTCCTTAGATACTATTTTTAAATCATCAAATGATAATTATACTTGAATGGATATGATGGACAATGAATCTCATCGCGTTCGTGGAGACGCTAGTCCGTACATACGCACGAGCGAAAATATCATTATTTTGATATTAAAATAATATATAATTGGATTTTATATCATATATACAGAATCATTATCATGTTATATTTATTATTTACATGAGTTACACATCATTATTATACCCATCCAAATAATAATATATTGAATAACAATTACACCACGACGTGGAGACGGTAAGCCGTACGTACGCACGTATGGTGACATGTTATTCAAAGGATGGATAGAATAGTGAATATGGTTGTACCATATTTATAATAACATCACAGTATATATATGATACTGGAGTTATTATTTTATAATGGAAATAACAAAGAAAGAGGAAGTGGAAGAAGAAAGGAACTTGAAAAGGGGTGGTGAAAACATTACCTCTTCTTCGGGTTCTTCCTTTTGATTTGATAAAAAGGGCTCCTTAGGTTGGCTTTCTGATCAAACTAAGGCCTCTAGGTTGTAGTGAGTGAAGTTGAGATAGTATTTGGGCAGGGTTTGGCCGAACCAAAGGGCTTTGAAGGTGTGAAGAAATGAGAAGGAGGAGTGCCCTTTTATAAGAGGGGTGAGGGGCACCTTTGGAAAAGCTAGAGATATTAGTTTATAATAAATTCATATTCGGTTTCAAATGGCTCAAAAGTTGACTATTCAAAGGTTAATGTGGGGATGGGTTGAAAACAACTCAACCAATAGAATTTAGACAGGTTTGGGTACTTATATTAACCTTATCTTTAAGTATTAACTCTAAGTTAATTAGTTTCACTTTTACAATGTCTCTTTGTATTTTTATATTATATGGTTAATAAACTTACCATATACATACAAGCGACCCCCAAGTGGTCCATTAATGATACACCTATCATGATATAAGTCTCTTGGCCGAACCTTAGATTTTTAGGAATTTAATATCAATTAATAATATAATATTTGTTTTAAAAACTCTTTTATGTCAATTTTGACACTATTCAATAGTTGATTTTTGTGAAACTCATAACAGATTGATTACTTCTAAAAAAGTCAATTAAATCAATAATAATATATCATATTATCCTAGAAAATTATTTTAATTCATTAAAAGTTTCATATTATATTTATTTGGGTATTTTTAATATCAATTATTTTGATTTTTCACTATTATAGTAATTACTGCATCATCATTGTGTCATAAATAAATTAAATTATTTAATGTCTAAAAATTATAAATAAAATAACATTATGTAGGAAATCTTTTTATATTTCTAAGGAATATTTATAATCTAAAATCCAACATATATACCCCTCTGTAACAATTGTTTTGTTAAACGATATATGCTTGTGTCATTTTTGTATTTATTTTAACTTAATTAAAATAAAGTGTCATTATCACTTACAAGTGGATTCATGGGGTCCCAAAATAGACCCAAAGATGCCCATGGTCGACCATGTATCAACCAATAGGGTTACGACACGTTTTAGGGTAATTTAGTATTATTATAATATTATTTTTTAACCCTTATTTACCGGATTTACCCTTAACCATGGTAAATAAAATATTTACCGCAGTAATTATTCAAAATGTATAAAAATAAAAGTTACCTTTTTACACAATTTGAACATCCTGATTCCAAATATGGAATCCATTTTTCTAAATTCAAAACACAGAAGTGACAGAAATTAATTTAAAATTAATTCCCGCTGTCAAAACAAAAAGCGTGTTTTAAGAGATAATAACTATCAAAAGATTGACACTTGTTTATGTTCGGTTTAATTGTAAAATTTTGTCCAATGACAAAAATTATATTAAATGGTAAAAATATATTCTAAATATACTTTAAAACAACCCAAATTTATAATTTATCACTATTAATTATTTTTATTAAAAAAGTTGTTTTTAATTAAAATTTAGTAATTTTCACTATTCATCAAAATATGAAAGTTATCCAAAAAGTACCAAAATTTCACCCTAGGATAATTTCGATATTATGAATCCAAAAATGAATTCCATTTTGAGAGATAGAATTTATAAAATTTCAAAAAGTAGGTATTACTATTCATAACGGCTAGTTTGATTGGTTATGGTGTGTTAAAATCTCGAAGTTGTTTACAATGCACGCCATTGCATTATTCGAAAGGAAACATACCGAGGAAACTTGGGGTGTTACATTCATATAATGCAGTGATAAAAATTGAATTGCATCACTTCGTGGTGGGGTTAGTCCATACGTAAGCATGAGTAATGTTTTCGTTTTTCAAAAAAATATAAATAATAAAAGGAAAATATTAATTTAACTTTATATAATCACATTAATATCATTAATATAATTTATATTGGTTAAATATATACATATGACTATCCATATTGTGACAATATAAAAATTAATCAAATAATATAGTGGTGGTAGGAGTCTGCACGTATGCATGAACAATGTTTTCATTTCTCATAGGATTCATGTTATAAATATTATTTTTTTAAAATTAACATAAATAAATATTATTATTGTAATGATAAAAACTTCAACCTTTTAATCTATTCATAAAATATTAAGATGATTTAGAATGTCAAAAAAACAAAAAAGGATTTGATGAATATGATTACCAATTCATTGTGAAACATCCTTTGATTAACTTCTTAAGTAATTCTATATTGTACATTATATAGAGAATTCACATATGGAATATGTACTGGAAAATTTAGAATATATTTTTAAAGATATTGGTCGATCTATCTGGATTATAAAGGTGCGAAGAAGATAGTTGAGGAGGATCCCTTTTATAAGTGAGTTATGTTGTAAACATGTAAATATTCTGAAAATTATATTATTATAAAGTCATATTTAAGTGAAAGTGTCACCTAATGGCTGAAGGTTGTAAAATATTATTATTTAATATCTATATATATTAAGCAGAAACAATTTATACATGTTCATGTGATAATTAAAAAATTATATTTTAGTTTTACCCCTAGTTAAACTTTTTTATTCTTATCTTAGGTAAAGAATTGTCATCATTGTTACATTCATTATGAGATAATTAAATTGTCCTCTTAATTATTTTTGTGACATGATGATGAAATAAATTAATTAAATTTTATAAAATTCAATTTTTATATGTGGTAAAATAAAATTTTAAAATAAGTATGGAAAACACAATGAAAAATTCTTATAGTAAAATGCAGCATTATGTATAAAATGAAATTTATTCTCATCACATGAATAGTAAAACGAATTAAAATATTTTATATTAAATATATTATATAAAATTTTTATTAATATCAGTAATAATTATAGAATAATTTAATTCTTGATATAAACAGACATCATGTGCATAAATGATGCTTTTTAGTAAAATATGTCTTTTTTAACCTTCAAAAACATGTAATTTCATTTTTAACCAATTGATAACAAGTTAATTGTTTTTATATATTTATAAAAACTAATATTTGATACATTTAGTACTATTAATTAATTTTTAAATAAAACATATATGATAAGAAAATTATGAAAAACATATATTTAAAAATAGTTCTTTTAGTTGAAGCATATTTTTTATTTGAATTATAAATTATTTTTGAAAAAAAAATTTCATTTAAACAAAATATAATAAGTTAAATTTATAATTTATAATAATTATTGGCCAAATATAAAATTTGTGTGATCCACAAGCTATCCAATACAATTATTCTTTAAAAAATATATATATTATAAAATTTTTGGGTGATGCATATGTTTATTGTAGGTGGTGGAACCAAGAATTTGAGGTCAGAGACCATATATTCATAATGGTTTCCCTTAATAAATTGAAACATATAATTTTTATAGTTGGTTAGATTTATCCTTATATTTATTGGCCTTTCATTGTGCTTGAGAACATTGGAAAGGTTGCACATTTTATGGTTCTCTCACCATGGACAGATTAGATCCATGAAATCTTTAATATGTCTTAGATCAATCAGAATCATAATGATGAACCACAAAAAATTTAGGGGGGAGAGATAGTTATTGAGGTTGATGTAATGATTATCCAATGAAAATTTGAGATTCAGTATTATTTATATAAAGTTATATGTGGGTGATTTTTCCATTGGGTCTAAGTGTAGTAGTGGCATAATGTCCTTGCATAATTTCATAGAGGAGATAACCTTAGAGGAAGAGACATATATGTATGCTCAGTATCTTGAGATGTTTTTATTTTTGGTTTGGTTTATTTTTTCTCTATATGATATAAAAATTGTTTTCTAATTGATTTAAAGAAATTACAATTTTATCTTAATTTTAATGCTTATTTTGTTGTGAAATTTGGGTTGTATTGAGATCATTGAGTGGTATATCATGATATGATTTTTTGGAGCATTTACCTTTTCATATTGCTTCCTAGGGTGTGGTTTTGATTGTTAAATATTGGAAATTTTTGATAGGTATCTAATGTTAGGGCCTGATTGGAACTCCCAATGTTTTAGGATCCATTATTATTTTTACTATCATTATTGTGATTGTTGTTACTTTTTTGATGTTGTTGTTATTGATTGTTTTTTGTTGTTTTTGTTATTATTTTTATTAATATTTACTTCTATAATTTCAAAGAGAAATTAACAAATCTTTCCAATATATTGGAAATTTATTAGAAAATGTTCCCCATAAAGTATATACAAATTTGTATAAACTATATTCATTCATAAGTGGGACAAATAAAAAATCAAATAAAACTATGTACAACACATGATGGACTATAACACACCATGGGTGATGTACACCGATTAAAAGTGATTAAATCAAAAGGGCACAATAAATAGAAAATAATAAAATCATCATGACTATAAATTCACATAGAACGTCTTCATACTTGAGGAACAAAAATTTAAAAAATATATAATGTGGATGAAAAAAATATATTGAATTATGGAAATCTAAAATATAAAATGAGAACAATTCCATGCAAAGTGTACAGAAATAAACGAATGCATTAGTAAGTCTATATATTGGAATCGATGTTAATCATTATAAAAATGGATGTCGGAAATATGAATGTTGAAAATATATTCTTTGTTTGTATAATAAATAGGTATAAAAAATCATATATTGTTACGTAGTACATTTAAAATAATATGATTCATAGTGATATTAAAATATGATTTTAAAATATTATATTTGTCTGTGTGTGTGTGCATTTTTTATAAATAATATTAATGTTATTATTAAAATATTTTAAGCTATCTATATATATATATTTAAAAAAATTATATTAATAATACTCTATTAGTAAAAATAAATTTAGAATATAAATAATTATATTTAACAGAATTTCATAATGCATATTTATTAAAAAAGTAATTTTTCCAGGAACCTTTTTTTATGTATTTTATTTTTTCTCCTAGTTTATTAAATTAAAAACTTTTAAAATATTATATATGAAATAACATATTAATATATTTAAAATTTCAAATTGATGTGAAATAATATTAGGACCACTTAATGATTAAAAAACATCAATTTTCAGTTAAATCAGTTTTTCCTTATATTTTTTAGTTTCATTTCAAATATACATGTATAAATTTTATTATATAAATTAGATAAAAAAATCCTTTTTTTCTTTATAATTAAAAATTATATAATCATAAAAAAAATTTATTTTTAAATAAAATATTTTCAGGAAAATAATGATAAATTATGATTTTACTAATAATTTCACTTATTTAACATTATTTATTATAAATCCTAGATTTTTTTAAAACCTTATACGATAATAAAATATTTTTTAAATTGAAGTTATATATTTTAAAAATATTATTTACATATATAAAATTAATTCTTAATATTTTTGAAAATTTATATAATGTTTTAACAAATAATGTTTTTCTTCTATTCCTCATAATAAAATATTCCCTTGGTTATATTTAGTTATATTAATAATTTTAATGTTTAATGAATTTTATTTTTAAAAAAAATAATCGTTTTAGTCAATTAAATCACTAAAATTCACTATTTTTTCCTAACAATAAAACATATGCTTAGAAATATAATTTTTTTAAATCAAGTTTTTGCAGGTTACATGCTCTAATATGAAAATTAAAATTTATTAATAGAAAATATTTTATTTATCAAATTTTATTTAATATTAGTAATAAGTATGTTAATATGATCTAGTTTGAATCATTTTATTTTTAGTCATTAATAAAAAATTACTTGTATAAAAATTACTTACCATTGTAAAAAATGGTAATAGTAACAATCTAAGATTAATTGACCCAATAATATAAGATTTTTTTTTTGTAAAAGTGTGGTTGAGGATTTCCAAACCATACCCATTTTAAGATAATATTATTACCAACATTTTCTTCATGTAACATGTGAAACATGTCATCCCTTTTGATTAAAGCGTTTTATGTGCCCAAAATTCCTTTATCTTAATTTTTAATAGAAACCAACACCCCTCCACATCACCACACTGAAAATGCCATCATAATAGGCACAAATTATATCGTAGTCTATCTTACGCCGTCTCCCCATGTCCTATATTATTTTATCATTACAAATTATGATTAATAGTTTTCTTAAGGTGGAGAACAATATAGAACATCCAAAGTGATATTAAATATTTTTCACTGCACTTTCTTAAATATTTTTAACTTATACCACCCAAAAAATATTTTCTACCTAATAGTATGATAAAAAAATATTATGAATATTGGGTTATTTTTTATTCTAATATATCATATATATTTTTCATTCCTACGAAATTATTGAGATAAAAGAAAATGCCTCCATGAGTGCAGGAAGACTACCACTTCTATGAATGACATGTTAAATTGTTTACCTCCGATCTATTCATGGATAGTTGAGAAGTTATTTTGAACATTGTCATTTAACATTTGTAACATTATAATTATAATGAAATGATAATATATATTACATAATACCATCCTTCTATTCTATAAAAATTAGAGTGTCGTCTCTCTATATGTGCTTACTACCACATCCCTAGGATGATTTTTCTGTTTTTTATCTACACTAACTAATATGGGGGACTAAATCATGTATTGAATGTATAAATATTTATTTACTATACTATGAATATTATATAATGCTAATATAATACATTATATATGTAATAGTAATAATGATCAGTCATAGTAAATTTAACTACTAAAAACGATACATTATGCATCTATTAATAATTACAGTCCATTAATGGAAAAATATAATGTTGTCAATTTAAAGATAATGTAATAATAATTTAAATAATAATATATTATTATTGATATTATAAAACTATTTTGTATCACTTTTACCTTGGTGAACATACCATGAATGATTTCGAGAAATTGAAAAAAAACATAATCAAGTAACTCACATAAGTTGAAAAATGTAATCAGTTAAGGGAACATGGTAATAAATAGATATTTTAAAAAGAAATGTACATGGTGATTTATTTTATTGATATTTAAAAGAACATAACTTGATTATTGTAGAAGTTATGTCCTAGTTAAGAGAACCTGGGGGAAAAAGATAGGGGTTTCTCCCTCAATCTACTTTTACATAGTTCTGATTTCATTATTTGAAAAAATATCCATTTTTATTTTTTAAATTCTTTAAAAGTTGTTAAAAATATCACAAATTTCTATTTAAAGTATAATATTCCATACAATTAATTCACTTCTTTGTGTGAGCTATTTTTGATGTCTTTCTGAAATTATAGAGGTTTTTAATAAATAATTTTTTTGTCAGTTATAATTTCTATCATTTAGGTTTTTCTTTAATTTCGTATATTGTAGCCAATTTATACCATGGGATAGAAAATTTTATTAGAATTTTATCTATTTATGAGTTTAAATATTTTTTAAAAATGGAACTAAGTTAAAAATAATTCTCATTATTTTAAATGAAAGGTTCCCCACCTTCTCCATAATTTCCCTTTCTACCAGTGTCCTCCATTATAATTAAAAACCTAATTATGTGTAATTTCATTTAAAAATTATATTTTCCTTTTACTCTCTCTAAAATAATTTTTTTAAGAATTATTAATTTCAATAATGGTGTTTCAAAACAATAAATTGAGTCTTCCATACCTTGTTCATTACATTTCATTTTAATAATCTCCTTTTTCCCATTTTTTAATGAAACATTATTCTCATGTAACTATTATATTTTTAATAAATGACCCATAAATGTATACCTAACAAATAACCTTTTAATTGTTGGGGTTACATAAGTTTTTCCCCCTTCAAAATTTCCAGTTTTACATAAACCCATTTTAAGGTAACCTTCCTAATTTTTACCTCGCATTGAGAATAACTCCAATTAAATGATTTTAAAGAAATAAAAAATTATAAAAAAATTAATTATTTTTTATATAAAGATCTTCGTATAATTTATGTTTTATGGAACGCAATAGGGAAATTATTTCATAAAAAATATCTGTACTTATTCCATAATGCTTCTCCCAATTAGAATATTTTTATTCTTTATTCTTTAAGGCCTTTATCTTGAAATATATATACTAGAAATCAATGATCAATACATAAATTTAATTTTACAATATGAAAAAAAATTATTTATTTCCTAGTTATATTTGGGATCCTTGTGAATTTCCTTTCATTTATTCCTTGAATGATAATTATGAATCCAATTTCATTCTTATGTGTATTATTTTCATTATTATTTACTTAGGGTTTATATTTCTAATGTTGAATGCATACAAAATATTTAATTTATTTGAAGTGTAGGATTAAAATTTTTAATCACTCTCATGCATTGGGTAAATCATTATATCTCATGAGATGTAATGTAAAGGGCTGTAGAGTGAACCTAATCCAATATGGCACATTTCCCACATTATGATGGTGGTATTTGGAGTGAATGACAACTAATGTTTTTGATATCATGTTTTTTTTAAAAAAATGTTTAAGTTCCTAGGAAATTATTTCATTTGTTCATGTCTTCATGAATATAATCATCCACCTTAGGATATCATTTTATATATCTTTACTATTATGTTCTATTTTATTTCCATGTTTATTCCCATGGCAATATTTCTATCACACCCATTTAGTAATGCTTTCACGCAAGATATACTATGGAGATTAAAAAAATATATTGGTGTTTTGAGAAATGTATAGATATTTCAATCAAAATTATTTTTTTATAATTAAGATTATGTATTTTTATATCAAATAATTAAAAGTCACTAGACCTATAGTTCCTCATCTTCTGTTTTATATAATTTTATTTTAATAATTGTTTAATAATATGTGTCTAATTCTTGGGTCATTATGGATTGTATCATTTGAATGTCTATATTTTTTTATAGAATAGGATGATATAACATTACATGAACCCACATAGAGAATGATATAGGATAATCCTGTGTATATGAGAATGTTACAAAATTATTTAAGTATATATTTTTTGGTTTTCCTAGAAATTACATCATTTTATGGATACTATCACGTTGATATGGTATCTGAAATATATATACCTCGGTGTAACAACCCAGAATAGTTTATGTTGGGTATTTACTCAACTCTGTTCTGATGCATGAAAAAAAAATGAGTAACTACGAACCTATCTTGATAGTTTATATTGTTATGATTTGGTGGACCGTATACTCTTTACTAACTTCCTTGAAGTATTTATTTTCTTACATAAATTGTTAGTCTTTGAGAAGAATTATATGACAACCCAACATAATGTAACTTAATTTAAATTATGATTGATATAGTTTGAACTAATGGAATTAAGGTGCTATGGAGATTTTGAAAATGGTATAATGTTATAATGTTGAATCCATTTTCTCTTATTGATTATGGTAATCCCCCTATGATGTTATGTGTTCATCACTCACGCTAACCATTTTTTTAGTTATATATATAACAATAATATACCACTTAATCCTTGAGTGTAAGGGAAAATGTGATGATTAATTCAATGGTGAACACATTAAATTAGGATATGAAAAATAATTCTTGGGATATGACAAACTATCTATCGAAAAACATGATTAATAATATTACCATACATTATATTCTGATTTCACCATAGAAGATAAGGTTGAAGAATCATGAGAATTTAGGTATCTAAAATGATGAATAAATTTATATTCAAAAAACTCTATATAAAAATTTTGTGAAGTGGTATAAATGAAATTTTCTATAGGGTTTTGTAAAATGATTTACATGTGTAAGAGGTGTCCATTGGGAATCAAACATCCATTGGAATATAAAGGGGCTTGTTTTTTGTGATGGGTGTGGAATGAATACATCCAAAAGAACCACAAATAATCCCATTTCTTATGTGTGGAAAGCATGTAAATTTCCCAATTCGGTATAATAAATATTGGGTTTATATGAATGATACACATAAACAACCACCCTTACCACATGAAAAAGGTACAGCCTATTCAATGTCCACTAATGAGGTGGGTTCTAGTAACAAAATCCTATAATTAAAAATTGATGACATGGGATATTTATTATATCCACAATGAGTTACCTATATTTTTTTTTATGTATTACAACCATTTGTAATGTTTATTAAAAAAAAATATCTAGTTTATGAATGGATTAATTTTTAAATTTAATCTCAAGAGAATTTAAATCTTAGTATGGGTATTTTAGATGAATATGATGTGATTCTAGTAATGTATTAAATATTTCAACATGGACTTCATAATCACTAATTTTTATTATATTACCCACTACAACTTCCATATTTGAAAAAAAATTGATGGTGTTAGAGTCAAAAAATATTAGGTGACATAGAGAGATCATAAAATCACTAAAAATTTAGGAAACAAAATAGATCATCTTCCCCATCATCGATCATTCCACCACCACAACATATAGGCCCATATGTTTTTAGAGAGGTCGAATGAACTATGTAAATGGTTTATGAGGAATAGAACCCTAATCATCTAATGAAATAGTAGAAAATGGAAATGGGTGAGCAGATATATGACATTGGGAGTTTAAGTATTTCAATAATTAGGTTTTTTTCCAAATAATGTCATTTCATACAAAATTTGTGGGAAAACGTTTTGGTCATGGAAGGCCATGTTTGGGCATAAAAATTGCCACATATGGTATATGTGGTGGGTAATATGTACCCCAAAAAAATATATCAAAAAGTGATTCACTTGGAATGAAACACATGGTCTGCTGTAACAAGTGGATGATGAGACTGGTGCTTATCTATCAAATTTGGCATCTTATGAAAGGGATTTGGTGGGAAGGGGCCATGCAGGTCAAGGAGATATGAATTTTTAGAGTGGTGGGAGGGGTATAAACATGGATATCAATTTCCCTTATATGGAAGATGATAATTCTTCATTGGACTCATTATTCACCCTCAAATTTCATAATGCATCATCAAGCTAATGAAATATGGGGGATGAGAGATAGCTGAGGGTGAAGTAACTATTATTAAAATAATTAATCACATTTTATACATTACACAAGATTATGATAGTTACAAGAAGACGAACTATGAGCCCTACGAAAAATAAAGTAGGTCTAAACATCAAACCCAAAGTTGTTTAAATCAAATGGTTAGGAAGAAACTCATTAGAGGGATTAGGTTTATTATCAGTGAATAGATGTGATTGTTACCTCCTTATAAAATTAAATATAAAGTCAGTTTATAAATATAGTTTTGATAATTTTATAGTAATTGGTAATTTAAAATGTGGGGATACAATTTATTTAAGGGGGATATTGTAACACCTCACATTTTGGAATCCATTATAATAATAATTATAGTTATTTATGTCTATAATATGGAAAAAAGTTTCTCTATTATTTCAAACATATTGAAACCAAGTTAGAAAATGGTCCCTATCATATATTTACCAAATTAAAATACTTTATTCAATCATAAGTGGGTAATTACAAAAAAAATCCTATAAATTTAATTATAAAAAACCCTTTATTATTACTAACATTGTTTTATGTACAACCATTGAAATTTTAAAAATCAATAGGGGAAATAGATGGAAAATCCTAAAACCTTTAGGACTATGAAATATCATGGATCATATTCCATGTTTAGGTTCACCAATAGAAAAAAAATACGTATAATGAGGAACAACAACATGAAAGGATTATTTATTATAAAAAATCTGTAAATTTAAATAAAAAACATACCTTTGACTGTGAGAGTGGAATGGACAAATAATATAAAAATCCTACATATATGAATGGAATATTTCTGTAATAAATATGTTCATTGAAAGTATTGTTTTTTAATATATTTTCATTTAAAATATGATCATTTTTTAGATATCCAATATGTATACATAAGTCCAATATTGTAAAGTAGTATCTTTAAAATAATATATCTCACAATTAAATACAAATATTATATTATAATATTATATATATATTAATTTATATATAATTATGGGTTACACATATATATTAATAATATTATTATCAAAATATTATATAATTTTTATTTTAAAATAAAATAGTTATTTAAATAAAAATTGATTTTGAATATAGATATTTATTTTTAATTATATTTGTCAAATAATGTTTAGTATAAAGGTTATATTTCATTTTTTAAAAGATAAATTTTATTAGTTATTTTATATATTAATTTAGTATATTTACTTGAACATATTTAAATTAATATATGTTCTCAAACATGTTAAAAACTTTATAATTACAAATTAACATAAGATAATATTATGAACACTTGTTGTCTAAAAAACTACTTTTCAATGAAAGTAGGTTTTCATCATATTTTTAATAATCCGTTATAAAATAAAAATATAAATTTTAGATTATAAATTAGATAAATATATCTTTTCTCTAAATATAAACATTATATTTTATGGACTTTGTTATATTTTTATAAAAAATAAATATTATGGTAAACAGTGAAAAATACCAATTTTACAAATACTGTCACTTTTATAAAATTATTATATAAGAATACCATTAATGTTTTAAAACCCATTTTAAAATAAAAAAATAATGTTAAATTAATAAGTTTAAAATATATTCTTTGCTAATAAACTTTATTATTAACTTATTATAAATTTTTGGAAATATTATAATGAATTTTTTTTTGGGGTCTCTTAAAAAATTCAAAAGTTGGAATTTCAATTTTACTTATTTTATTGTTAATTAAATATTATTTGAGAAATATTAAAAATTAAAATTTCAATATAATAAAAAAAATCATAATTTTAACCTAAATATAAATCTTGTACTTAAAAATTACACTTGTTATAAGATGGGTTTTTACATATTACTTGTGTCCATGTTAGAATTAATTTTCTTACACAATAATTTATTTGATAAAATGGATAAAAAATTATAATAATTAGTTTCAAATTATCTAATAAGCCTCATTTTATTTTATTTTTTAATTCAGAAAATACTTAGCAAAAACTAGTCAACTTATTTAAAACCAAAAATTGTAAAAGTAAAAATTGAAGAGTAAATTAATTTAAAAACGTTTAAAAATGCGTGAAATATTATGTGTGAGGATTTATTAAAATTAAACCTTCCAAAAATATATTATTTTTCATATTTTCTCTACATTTCATGTGAGACATGTTATCAATTTTAATTCAGGATTTATATGTTCCAAAAGGTCCCTTCTCTTCAATAATACAAGGAACCACCAACCCCCCACCTCTAAAAAATTAACAAACATGTTAGTATTAACTCACACTATACCCTAGAATCTTATAAACCCAATCATCATTTTCTATATGAATTTATCTTTAAAAAATTCCATGCTATGATGTCTTCAGGTGGTGACCAAAGGAGAGCACTCAAAGTAAGATGTAACATATTCCACCGTACTATATTAATTCATTTCCACTTATACCATCCAAAACCACTTATATTCATGATATTATGATAAATATATTTTATTAATAATTTTTTTATGTTTTATTACAAATAGAATATCCATTTTATGCCTTCCTCCAATGTCAATGGTAAATATGAAATCATCATCATGTGTGTGCGCAGACTACCACCTCCGGGATTGACATGTTAAATTATACTTCACCACCATTCAGGGTTTGTTGGAAAAGGTTATATAATAATTTAATATGATATTAATAACATTGTTAATGATTCCTAAATGATAATTTATATTTTTTTTTCAATGTTCCTTATATTCTACAAAATCTAGATTGTCACTTGTGTGTACTAGTGGACTATCGCCTCCACATAATGTTATTTATCATTCCTTTTCCATACCAACAAACATGGAATGAATAAAAAAGTTATGTAATTTAAAAAAATATCATTTATTAAACCATTAAAAAATCAAAACAATAATATTATACATTCTATAAAATCTATTAACCATAAATTCTTATAGTAAAATTAACCACTATAAAGGACTCATCAATGTACATTTTTATTTAGAGACTATTCATTGAAAACATATTTACCTGAATAAATAATGTGATAATGGAAGGATAGAGTAATTAATAATAAATTTTTTTATATTATGAATTTATTTTTCAAAACATTAACCATAGTCAACATTGCTTGTCATTTTCTGAGAAATTGACCGAATAACTTCACATAACCGACATAAGTGGGAATGATGTAATAAATTTACGACACCTGATGATAAATATCCCCTATGGAAGGAAATATAGATTTACCATTTTATTATTAATATTTTTTAATGAAATAATTTTATTATTTATCATTTTAAGTGAATATGTAGTTCAGTTTTGTTCAAGAGGTAATTGTTTCAATCTCAATCAAATTTCAGTGAGGCATGCTTTGATTTAATGCTCCAATATTCATTTGTATGGTTTAAGTACTTCCACCATGAATTATTATATCATAAATAATTATTGAAATTAATAATTTAAATGTAAATTTTTAATATCTTTGTTTTAGGATAACATTTATTTCTTCCGTTACATATTTGTGACTTTCATAATTCAATTTTGTTTCTTGAGTTATAATGATTCTTGTTGATTTTCATATTTAATAACAAATGGCATAACCTAATTTTATATTGATAGAACAATTTTATAACAATATAATATATATATATATATAAGTTCGATCAATTCATTAAAATGAAACAATGTTAATAATAATTCACATCCCCTTAAATAGTGATTTCCCTTCATTTTCTATAATGTGCCTTCCTACCAATGTTAGCCTTCTTAAATCAAAAACTAAATAATATATTTATCATATCAAATTCATATTTATGCTTTTATTATTTTCAAATTAATTTATTATTATTATTTTTTATGTGGTGGGATATCATAAAATGTTTTTTAAAATATAAAATGCCATCACCCATACCACTTTTGTGACATTCTGATCACAAATTCCATATATTTTTCCCAGTTTTAGGAAATATTATTCACTTGTACATTATATATTTTTCTTTATATATACCATAAATTTATACTTAGTGTAATTTCCATTCCATTACTGGTGTTATACATGTTTTTATTTCCCTTTAAAATTCCCTATATTAAGTAAAATCAGTTTAAAGGAACATTCTGATTTCTTATATTTCACTGAGAATTAAATCTATAAATAGTTTCTAAAACATTCATAACAAATAAAAAAATTTATTATTTAATTAATAACACTCTTTGTTAAAAAAAATTTAGTATACAAAACAATAAGGTCTTTCATACATTGAAAATATATTTAATTTTTTTAATAAATATTCACCCTAGAGGTTCATTTTTATTCTCTCTTCCCCAAGGTATTTCTCATGAAATCTATATATTAGAACTCAATAACAAATAATTGTGTATATTTTTTAAATATAAAAATATAAATTATTTAATTCATTCTTATGTTAATAATCCTCATATATTAGGATTCACTAATAACTTGAATCAAAATTATAGAACCCTCTTTGTTCCCATGAGTTCAATCATGCTTAGTATTTATATATAGTTTTTTATCCACATGTAGCACACATATATATGATTTAAAATTATGTAAAAGGTGGGAAAATAATAATACAGTATTATAAGGAATTGGGAACTTATTTATATCTAATGATATGTTATATAAGGGATTATATAGTGACTTTAATCCACTATAGTACTTTTCCCACATTATGGTGGTGGTTTTATGAGTGATCCATAAATTATGTTTATTATATCATGAATTATCTTATTTCAAAAATATTACTCACTTGTGATATCATTTCTTTATTCCATGTCACCATAATGATGATCATCCTAATTTTTATATCTTATTAAGAATCATGACTCTCATGTCATGATTTATTTACATTTTTATTCCCCTATAAAGATTTTTATCTCATACATTTTCTTATTTACATTCCCTAGTAAATAATATTAATTTTTAGAGGATTTATGTGAGTTTGGATAAATATGTGTAGTTTTAAATAAATATGTCATTCTAATTTTTTGCATGATGTATTAATATATCTAATATTATAATGAAACTAGACCAGAATATCCTTAACATGTATGTAACAACTGAAGATTCCACGGTATGCTTCACATTGAATAATACAGTAGCATGTGTTGTATGCAAATTCATGTTCTAAAACACACCACAACCAATCAAAGTAGTCATTATGAATAGTAATAACCACTTTTTGAAATTTTATACATTTTGTCTTTCAAAATGGACTTCATTTTTGAATTCTGAATATCGAAATTATCCTAGGATGAAATTTTGGTACTTTTCTGGATAACTTTTATATTTTGATTAATAGTGAAAATTACTAAATTTTTATTAAAAACAAGTTTTTTAATCAAAAAAATTAATAATAATAAATTTTAAATTTTAGTGGTTTTAAAGTATATTTAGAAAATATTTTTACCATTTAATACAATTTTGGTCATTTCACATAATTTCACAATTAAACCGGACATAAACAAGTGTCAATATTTTTATAGTTACTATATCTTAAAAAAACGCTTTTTGTTTTAACAGCGGGAATAAATTTTAAATTAATTTCTACCACTTCTATGTTTATTTTTAATCAGAATGTCCAAATTTTGTAAATAGGTAACTTTTATTTTTAGACATTTTGAATAAATACTTCGGTAAATATTTTATTTACCATGGTTAAAGGGTAAATCCAGTAAATAAAGGTTAAAAATAATATTATAATAATAATAAATTACCCTAAAACGTGTCCTAGCCTTATTGGTGGATACATTTCCGACCATGGGCATCTTTGGGTCGATTTTGGGACCCCATGGATCCACTTTTAGGTGATAGAGACACTTTATATTAATTAAGTTAAATTGAATACAAAAATGACAAAAGCTTATATCTTTTAGCAATACAATCATTACATAGGGTTATATATATTATATTTTCGATTATAAATATTCATTAGAAATATAAAAAGATTTCCTACATAATGGTATTTTATTTATAATTTTTAGATAAAGAAAAGGTAAAAATATATATGACACAATAATGATGGAGTATTTTCCTTATTAATAAAATAATTGAATAATTGATATTATAAATGTTAAAATAAATATAATATGAAAGTTTTGATGACATAAAAGAATTTTATTTGTTAATATGACATGTTATGATTTCTTAAATGAATTTTTTTATAATTAATAAAGTTTTTAAGACTTTAACAAAAATCAATTATTGAGTACTATCAAAATTGACATAAATGAGTTTTTAAAACAAATATTATATTATTAATTTATATTCTATTCCTAAAAATATAATGTTCGGAAAAGAGACTTATATCATGATAGGTGTATCATTAATGGATCACTTTGGGGTATTTTAGAGGTATGTAGTAAGTTTATTAACTTTATAATATAAAAATACAAAGTGACATGGTAAGTGTCAAACTAATTAACTATGAATTAAAACTAAAAGATAAGGTTAATATAATGACCCAAACCTGTATAAATTATATGGGTTGAGTGGTTTTCGACACATACCCACCATTACCTTTAAATAATTTACTTTTGAGCCATTATAATCCGAATATGAATTTATTATAAAATAATATTTCTAGATTTTCCTAAAGGGTCCCTCCTCCCCTTATAAAAGGACACCACTTCTAACTAATTCCTCACACCTCTCAAGCCTTTTGGATTATCCAAAATCTGCCCAATTAACCTCCCTACATCCCTATCCTCTGCTTAGAATCCTTGCCTTTGGCAGAAGGAACTTCAAGAGTCCTTTTTGGTTCAAACCAAAGGGAGTTACCCAAATTAATGGTAAGGATTTCTCTTAGCTTCTTTTCTTTTATTTTACTTCTCCAACCCCTAAACTCTTCGTATTATTTTCTTTTGTAAAAAAACCAGTATCATAAATATACTAGGATATTTTTATTAGATGTATTAGAACTAAAATTACACACACATCCATCTAATGGGTGAAGAACATAATGTTTCCATTGATGGAAACCAAACGTCTCAAGAAGCAATGATTGTTCAATTATCTCCTACCACCTCTCATGGTAGCCATTATGATGGAAATATAATTAAATATGATATTAATGATATTTATTTTATATATAATCCTCTGTAATTCCATTTTATATCATACCATTATTCGTTTCATGTTGTATATATATACAATAATTTCATTTGAGGAAGTGCGGACTAACGCCCCCTCAAAGTGATATGACTCGTTCATAACATACATGGAACATATAAAGGATGGTGTTAATGAACATAAGTAACAAATATAAGATATTATATTATACTGGAATAATTATATACCTATGTATCATTTGGTTTTGATTCCTTTTAATATGAAAAATTAAATGGAAGTAGTCTTCATGCGTATGTACGGATTACCGTCTCCACGAACACGATGAGATTCATTTAACCATCATATCCAATCCAGAATAATTATAGTTTGATGATTAAAATTAATGTTTGAGGACATGATATCATTCTGGATATGAATAAGATACAACCTATCCATAACAAACACGGCTTACGTAATGAAGCATATAATGGAAAACGAATCAGTAAACACCCGAAACGGCGATAGTACTAAAATATTATTAACAAATCAATATTAAAATATCATATATGATATACTATTTATGTAAATGATTCTTTTATAATATAATAACAATGATTTAAACATTATAAAGGATTTTAAACTACCCTCGACCAAGGAAGTGTACAAAGTAAGGGGTTTTCATCTCACTCCTTATTCCCGTGAGATTCATGCCATGTTGCCACTATTACCTTTTGTGTGGTGTATGTACTGCCCACACTTGTATTCTTTGTGTAGTAAACATTAATTTATATGTATTTACATATTTATTTTAGGATACCTCTTTCATGGGTTGTATGTTTCGTAACTTACCAAATTGGTAAGGGTTTATTTCACAATCTCTTCATTATTCGAGGTTGTTTATACCTAATTATCTACTGGGACCTCTTTATTATCCACATCCATGATTCATAAAAATGTATTTCAAAGAATTCTTACTATTTTAAAGAATATGTTTTAAAGTCATTTATACCCTTGTTTGACTTTTTATAAGAAGTTTATAAAGGAATCTTTCCGTCATTTTCCAAACAAGGTCCTTTTTAACCTTTTCGGCAAAATTAATTTAAGAATGTCTTTTTTAAAAATTTTATGGAAGGTGCAGTTATTCTCCACCGTTATTACACCTTTTAAGCATCCCTTACATGTTTATAAGGATATTTTCAAAATAAAGGTTTTCTTTTATAATTATTTTATTTTTAAATGATTTCAAAAAAAGAGATATTTCTCTAAATTATATAAAAATCCAGTGCAAATGTAATCGTATTTAATGCAAGCTTAAAAATGTTTTCAGAAAACCCGACTCTCGAGTGTGGTAGACAGGAAGGGATTGGGAGTGGACCCATCATGTCCTGTAATTAGTCGAGCAGTCTCAGAATTAGTTATTTTTCTTTCAGAAGCTTGTATAATGTTTTTAGAAAAACACTGGAGTATATTTCAGCAATTTTAAACATAAGTATCTTCTAAAAAATTTGCATCGGTAGGTCTCATGAGACAAACTAGTGTCTTCGCACGAGGCCTTGACAAAATATTATTTGTACTCTTGGCACAAGGCCTTGGAAATGTGGTGATGATAGTCTGGCATTAAGCATTCCGACATTATGAAAGTGTTTATTAATATTGCATGTGATTATTCGACTAGTAGAATATCCATGCGAGTAAGTAAATGGAATTATTTTATTTTTATCTTTTCCATATTATGCTGAAGTTCAAGTTTAAAAAGGATTTTGTTTTAGTTATACTTTTCCTTAAATGTTTATGTTTATTCATGAAAGTTTCCACTAAATTATTTACCCTTACTAAGAATCTGAGCTCACCTCTTTCTTATGTTTTATTTTCCCAGGATTCCATGAAGTGTATTATGGTTGATATCAAGGGTTAAGCTAAAGGGAAAAATGGCATTATCAAAGAACGATCTATGCTGTGTTTTATGTTTCAAATTATAATTTAAAGTTAATGTATGTAATCTATTTTCCAAGACTACTAAACTGATCGGTCCTTCGGGACTTGTTTCCTTATAATCATGCCAATGTATTAAAATAATGCACCGACTCTGGGCAACTGGGGTCAAGGTGTTACAGTTGGTATCAGAGGAAGTTTAGCAATAAACTTGGAAACTAGATTTAGATAAACTCTGATTAGAGCACATAGCCCTAAGATATTATTTGAGTATTAGTAGATAAGAACATAATAGAATATAAATATTGTTGAGATTTTTTGAGTTTTCCAAGCAATACATCCCTGTCTGGATACGAGCAGGTAGAGGCAGCTCTGGCACAAATGTACCTAGGGGTAAAACCTGAAAACACCACTTTGAGCTAGACTCGAATGGGAACTGGTGCACGACAACAGGCCTTGCTTCACTCTTGGTTACGACACTCTCGGGGGATATTCTTAGGATAATTCTCATTTTCTTTACGAACCATTATGAAGGGTTTATAAGTATATACTTTCTCAAAGAAAACATTCTTATGATTATGGATTATATCCCTAAACTGTTCAATTTATGTTAAGTGTTTTACAAGTATGGAACTATATATTTTTATTCATAAACTGATCTAGTTTATGCCATTGTTTAGAAATGGCGCCCAGTAGAAAGAATGAGAACTCCCGCAAAACGCATGATCCAAAGAGTAAGAATGATCATATCTTTCGTGGTCTTAAGCCAGAATTTATAAGGGAAATAGTCTCCCATGTATTATCATCATATTAAGAAATAGTATCATGTGTTGATATGATAAGTAAAGAATTCTCGAAGTCCTATGGCTTTGAAGGGAATCCAGAGAAGGAAATAATGGTAGAGGGAAGGATAAATAAAGGGAATAAGGTAAAGAAAGATTTTCCCATATGTGATAAGTGTAGAAAGAATCACCTTGGAAAATCATTGAATGGAATTGGAGTATGTTATTAGTGTGGAGAAAAAGGACACCAAGTACATGACTGTACGGGAAATAAAAAGGATTCAAATGTAAAATGCTTCATCTGCAAGGAGATTGGACCCTACACAATCCAATGTCCAAATCATCAGACTATGCCGCAAATGACACTATTAGATAATAATCAAGTTATGATACTACCACAGATGAAGTGGAATGACTAGTGTTATTATTTTTTTATTTTGTTACTATTTCATTGATGTTTTGTGTCAATGATGTACTATAAATAAATAAGGATTGTACTGCAGAACTATTTCATTGAGGACTTTAGATTTTATGGTACTAAAAAGAGTAACTCTACAGTGAGTTAAAATTTATGGAAATTACACGGTTGAAGGAAAGAAAAACATTAATATGGTCCTAATATTGAGGTATATATTTTGTAATAAGATATGGTTTATTTGGGTAAATTATATTGGATATTCTTGACTGCCCTGAAACTTATTAAATATTTATATATTCCATCATTGTTGGAGTTTAGAACATTTTTTTATGGATGAAGTATATCCAGTATTCTATAAGGAATAAAGGATCATGAATGTAATCAATAATGTTTTATGGTAATTCAGGATGTTTCCGTGTTTTAAAACAATACATGATGAAGGTATTCACAAGCTATTACGGGGTAAAAAGGATGTACATTATGTTTACCTTTCATGTAAATTTTGGACTGAGATTTTACATAAGTATTTTGGATAAGTATAAAGGTTGTAAGGGATTTAGTTTGAAAGTTTATTTTTGGATTTCTATAAAAATGACAACCCGGAGGTCGGGCGGCAACCTGTTGCGTCCGGCAAGGCCGTGAGACTTGAACCCACAATTGAAGGCATCAAGGGTATATCACTTACCACTGACCAACGTGATGTCCTGGATTTAATGATGTAGTTTTTTTAATGGTTCTTTTAGATGAATTATAAATTCATTTTTTTGAACCCTATACAAATAGGATAAAAAGAATATTATTTTTAAGTTCTATTATCTTTTAGAGTGAAAGATGTGTTTGTGGTAGAAATTTATCAATGGATAAAACTCTAAATATAAAGTAAGTATATATCCTTATGATCTTAGCCAATCTCATAAATAACATCCTCAACCTTAAGAAAAGGAACATAGAACCAAAATGTTGTCCTAGATGGTACCTTAGATCATCACAAATTTATGGCTTTGGGATTGTTGGCATTTTCATAGCCATGTTCTCTACCACTCTCCATCAGATATTGATGGTTATATTTGTCTTCCATATCCATATTTTCTTACAGGTAACCCTTGTATGTGTTATTTTCGGTAAACATCATACTTACCACTCTTTATTTTAAATAGAGGCCTCATTAATCCATTTTTTGATGTGGGATTTCAACTAAGATGTTTTGAAATGTCAACAACAAGTTTCCAATACTGAGCATAAATTGCGAGGATGAAATTTATTGAAGGAGGGGAGAATGTAACACCCCAATATTCCACGGTATGCTTCACTTTGAATAATACAGTAGCGTGTGTTGTACGCAACTTCGACTTCTAACACACACCATAACCAATCAAAGTAGCCGTTATGAATAGTAATACCCACGTTTTGAAATTTAATCCATTTTATCATTCAAAATAGACTTCATTTTTGGATTTATAATATCGAAATTATCCTAGGATGAACTTTTGGTACTTTTTGGATATCTTTTATATTTTGATGAATGCTGAAAATTACTAAATTTTTATTAAAAACAACTTTTTTAATCAAATTAATTAATAGTGATAAATTATGAATTTTAGTGGTTTTAAAGTATATTTAGAAAATATTTTTACCATTCAATACAATTTTGGTCATTGGACATAATTTCACAATTAAACCATACATAAACAAGTGTAAATATTTTGATAGTTATTATATCTTAAAAACACGCTTTTTATTTTGACAACGGGAATTAATTTTAAATTAATTTATACCACTTCTGTGTTTTGAATTTGGAAAAATGGATTCCATATTTGGAATCAGGATTTCCAAATTGTGAAAATAGGTAACTTTTATTTTTAGACATGTTGAATAATTACTTCGGTAAATATTTTATTTACCATGGTTAAAGGGAAAATCCGGTAAATAAGGGTTACAAAATAATATTATAATAATAATAAGTTATCCTAAAACGTGTCCTAACATTATTGGTGGATACATGTCCGACCATGGGCATCTTTGGGTCGATTTTGGGACCCCATGGAGCAACTTGTAGGTGATAGGGACACTTTATATTAATTAAGTTAAAGTGAATACAAAAATGACATAAGCGTATATCTTTTAGAAATATAATCATTAAATAAAGTTGTATATGTTATATTTTCTATTATAAATATTTATTAAAAATATAAAAATATTTCCTACATAATGGTATTTTATTTATACTTTTTAGACATTGAAAAAGTAAAAATATATATGACACAATAATGATGCAGTATTTTCCTTATTAATAAAAGAATCAAATAATTAATATTATAAATGTTAAAATAAATATAATTTGAATGTTTTGAAATCATAAAATAATTTCATTGGTTAATATTTCATGTTTGGATTGCATAAATGAATTTCTTTTGAATTAATAAAGTTTTTAAGACTTTAACAAAAATCATTTATTGAGTAGTGTCAAAATTGACATAAATGAGTTTTTAAAACAAATATTATATTATTAATTTATATTCTATTCTTAAATATCTAATGTTCAGCCAAGAGACTTATGTCATGATAGGTGTATCATTAATGGACCAATTGAGGATCTCTTGAAGATATATAGTAAGTTTATTAACTATATAATATAAAAATAAAAAGTTACCTGGTAAGTGTCAAACTAATTAACTAAGAGTTAAAACTAAAAGATAAGGTTAATATAATGACCCAAACCTGTCTAAATTCTATTATTTGAGTAGTTTTTGACCCATACACACCTTAAAATTTATATAATCCACTTTGGATCCATTATAAACCGAATATGTATTTATTATAAAATAATATTTCTAGATTTTCCTAAACAGCCCCGCCTCCCCCTTATAAAAGGACACCACTTCTAACCAATTCCTCACACCTCTCAAGCCGTTTGTCTCATCCAACCTCTGCCCAATTAAGTTCCCTAAATCTCTCTCCTCCTCTTAAAAGACAAACCATAGGCAGAAGGCACTTCAAGAGTCCTTTTTGGTTCAATCCAAAGGGAGTTACCCAAATTAAAGGTAAGGATTTCTCCTAGCTTCTTTTCTTTTATTTTACTTCTCCAACCCCTAAACTCTTATTTTATTTTATTTTGTTAAAAAAACAGTATCCTAAATATACTAGGATATTTTTATTATAAGTATTATAACTAAAATTACACACACATCCATCTAATGTGTGAAGAACATAATGTTTCTGTGGATGGCAACCAAACGCCTCACGAAGCGATGATTGTTCAGTTATCTCCTACCACCTCTCATGGTGGCCATTATGATGGAACTATAATTAAATATGATATTAATGATATTTATTTTATATATAAGCCTCTTTAATTCCATTTTATATCATACCATTATTCGTTTCATGTTGTATATATATACGATAATTTCATTTGAGGAAGTTTGGACTACCACCCACTCAAAGTGATATGACTCGTTCATACCATACATGGAACGTATAAAGGATGGTGTTAATAAACATAAGTAACACATATAAGATATTATATTATACTGGAATAATTATATACCTTTGTATCATTTGGTTTTGATTCCTTTTAAAATGAAAAATGAAATAGAAGTAGCCTTCGTGCGTACGTACGGAATACCGTCTCCACGAACGTGATGATATTCATTTCCCCATCATATCCATTCAAGAATAATTATCGTTTTAGGATTAAAAGTAATGTTTAAGGACATGATATCATTCTGGATATGAATAATAAACAACCTATCCATATCAAACACGGCTTACGTGACGAAGCATATAAAGGAAAATGAATCAGTTAACACCTGACACGACGATAATACTAAAATATTATTAACAAAGAAATATTAAAAGATCATATATGATATCATATTTATGTACATGATTCTTGTATAATTTAATAACAATGATTTAACTATTATACAGGATGTTAACCTACACTCGACCAAGGAAAAGTACAATGTAAGGGGTTTTCATCCCACTCCTTATTCCCGTGAGATTCATGCCATATTGCCACTATTACCTTTTGTGTAGTGTATATACTGCCCACAATTGTATTCTTTGTGTAATACACTTTAATTTATGTTTATTTACATGTTCATTGTATGATACCTCTTTCATGGGTTGCATGTTTCTTAAGTTACCAATTTGGTAAGGGTTTATTTCATAATCTCTTCATTATTCGAGGTTGCTTATACCTAATTATCCAATGGGACCTCTTTATCATCCACATCCATGTTTCTTAAAAATGTATTTCAAAACATTCTTACTATTTTAAATAATATGGTTTAAAGTCATTTATACCCTTGTTTGACTTTTTATAAGAATCTTATAATAGAATCTTTCAGTCGTTTTCCAAACAAGGTCCTTTTTAACCTTTTCGAAAAAATTAAGTTAAGAATGTCTTTTTTAACTTATATAGAAGGTGCGGTAAATATCAGCCCTTATTACACCTTTGAAGCATCCATTACACGTTTATAAGGATATTTTCAAAATAGAGGCTTTCTTTTATAATTATGTGATTTTTAAATGATTTCAAAAAAAAATGATATTTCTCTCAATTATATGAAAATCCAATGAAAATGTATACGTATTTAACGCAAGCTTAAAAATGTTTTCAGAAAACCTGACTCTTGAGTGTGGTAGAAAGGAACAGATTGGGCGTGGTCCCATCATGGCCTGTAATTAGTTGAGCAGTCTCCGAATTAGTTATTTTGTTTTCAGAAGCTTTCACAATGTTTTTAGAAATACACTGGAGTATATTTGAGCAATTTTAAACATAAGTATCTTCTAAAACAATTTCATCGGTAGGTCTCATGAGAAAAACTAGTGTCTTGGCACAAGGCCTTGACAAAATCTTATTTGTAGTCTTGGCACCAGGCCTTGGCTACGTGGTGATGATAGTCTGGCATTATGCATTCTGTCATTATGAAAGTGGTTATTGATATTGCATGTGATTATTCGACTAGTAGAATATCCATGCGAGTAAGTAAATTGCATTATTTGATTTTTATCTTTGCCATATTATACTGATGTTCAAGTTTAAAAAGGCTTTCTTTTTAGTTATACTTTGACTTAAATGTATATGTTTACTCATGAAAGTTTCTGCTAAATTATTTACCCTTACTGAGCATCTAATCTCACCCCTTTCTTATGTTTTATTTTCCCAGGATTCCATGAAGTTTATTATGATTGATATGCAGGGTTAAGCTAAAGGAAAAAATTGCATTCTCAAAGAATGATCTTTGCTGTGTTTTATGTTTTAAATTATAATGTAAAGTTAATGTATGTAATATATTTTCCAATACTGCTAAACTGATCAGTACTTCAGGACTTGATTCCTTGTAATCATGCCAATGTATTAAAATAATGCACCTACTCTGGGCAATTGGGGTCAGGGCATTATAATTTCTTTGTTGGAAAAGTATGTTAAGAATTATGGAATAGTTTCTACTTAATGATTGGGTCGATATACAAAATTCACAAAACACAAAATTTAAATTTTTAAAGGGATTGGTTCGGATGTATATAGTTTTGATATGTTTAAAATTAAATAAGAGTGTTTTTATAGGGAAAACATTTCATGGTTGTGGTAATTTTTCTCGATATTTTAAGCTTTTAGGGACACTTTAGCATGAGGTTTACTGTTTTGGCCTTGGGTGTTTATAGGTTGTCCATAATGTCTGGAATTTTGTATTGGGATACAAAAAAATTCATACATCTGGGATATCCATTTCATAAGAAATTTCATAGGGGTTTCTGCCTGTTGGAAATAGGGAGAAATAAAATTACATGGGGGAACCCATATTTTTGGGGTTGGCACTTAGGGTCTCCCAATAAGAAATGAGAATTTGAAAGACCTATTTTCCATGGGGATGGTAATGGTGGAACGTGGTGTGTATGATGGAGTTGATTTATGTTTGGGAGGGGGAATCTATGAGATTATTCTCACAAGTCTATAGTCCCTAGCATGATATGGTGAAAACGGACAAGCAAATATAGACACGTTGTAGTGACTAGTTGAGGAATGATTCTTGGGGATGAAATAACATGGACTAAAATATGGTTTAGACATTAATTATTATAAAACTAGAATCACATTAGTTTTAGTATGTTTATGAATGAAGGTTTTGGAATATTGAAATATACGTCTTATCTTTTTCTGAAGTGAACATCAGTGTTTTAAGGACCCTCATTCCATAGTGATGACTTTCCAAACAATTGATATAAAAAAGTGACCTATTAAATTCTTTTTTTCTTTTTTATCCTTATATTTATCCCTATATTACCATATTACAACTCTTGACTATCTGGAAATAGGGATAAGGAGTCAGATCACATTTCTTCATCTGGATTCATGTCTAACAAATTATGGTATAATTTATTCATCTCTCATATTTATTCGTCCAATTATTCATTTATATAGAGGTCCAATTTGGTGGAGATCCTTTGACATGGTTTTTATAGCTATTATTAACATATTTTTAATTTTTATGGATAGTTTATGGTGGGTCTTAATTTACTTTTTAAAGTGTACACTTTGACGTTGGATGTTTCATGGTAGTCTATTCATGCCGAATAACTTTGATCATCTGGTCGACATCAGGGATTCATGTTCTCTCATTTATTTATGTTCAAATATATAAATTTCATGATTTGTTCTTTATTTTGGTGGATAATATTGGTTGATATAATAATATAATTAATTAAAATTATCATTATTTTATGGTAATGTGATAATTTATATATAATTACCTATTTTAAAAACATTTCTCAAGAGGCAGTGTGCACTTAATTTTTTAATTGAAATTTTTTATTAAGACTAGTAATTTTTTTATAGTTATAAATTTCTTAATTATGTTGCGATTTATTTATTGAAAACAATATGAATAAAATTATAGTCACTTATATATTGATAAAGATTATATAAAACATTTAAATCTAGATTTGTGTGATAATATCCATAAAGAACAAGTAATGTCTTGAAATCCCTAATAGAAATTATAGTAATTATAGAAGATTAAATCACTATTATAATTTTTCATGTGCTATCTTGTTAAAATAATTTTTTTTGTGGGGACCGTGATGGGGTATTCTATGGTGAACATGGTGGCCAACTCAGATGACAAATATGTTGGGAAATGAGGCAATGTTTTCATTGGCATGGGTTTTATTGTGATCTAATGGGATGTGGTTGATTTTTGATTAATTTTTGTATAAAGGTGGTTAATTTTAATGGGGTAGGAATTGAAGGATGTTTTTTTTGTGAGTGGTATGGGTTGTGGAGTGGTGTTAGTGTTGATTTAGCTTGATATATTTAGAATATACCGATATTGTTAAGAGGAAATGAACATGGGTTATAAGTAAATATAAGTGCACTGAAATTTATTCCTTGAAATTTAATTATGTAATGAATATTAATTTAAAGTATAATTAATATATATAATCTCTAGATAGGTATTTCATCTAATAAGTACTTAAATATCCTAGTGGTGGAAGTTGGTTAAATTGAAATGGGGAGACAAACTGAGGCTTGTGAGTGGCTTTTTGTGTAGTGAATAAAATTAGTGGGGAAATCAGATGGTAGAAGATATCATTAGGTGAAGTGTGATGAAATATTACAGTATTACATGAACCCTTAGGATTGGTATTTGGAAATATATATATATATATTTTAATTTAATGTTATATATATACACACCCACCTGGGTTAGATAATTCACCCGCACCAAAAAAAGTTATGTTCTAGATGATTATTCAATATATAGGTAGGTAATTAAATAGATGGTTGGTTACCCCCTTATAGCAAAATCATCATTCAATAGTTTTATGATTAGTTTTTACATACATAGTTGGAAGTACCAACTGATCAAAACCCAGTTTTTGGAGATCCCTAGTGATGGAGTATCGTGATGGAGATTCCAAGTGATGATGATGACATGATTTGTGGTCGAGGTTATGCATGGTAGGATGATAGCATGAGGTTAATGTTATTAATGTTAATGATACCCTACTATATTTTTTATACATGAGTGTGTGATGTGTATTTTGACTAATTCTTTCATGTGATTCCTAACCTTGTGAGGGTGGGGTAGGTATAGATGCATCTCAACCCACATAAAAGATGCATATATATGTGACATGATGATAAAGAAGGGATGGGAGCATAATAAATATTATGTTGGGGGTGGAAGAGTTGAAAATAATTATGGTTTTGGTTGTGAGGATATTTTAATTATATTATTTGATATTATGTTATTATAATTAGATGAATTATTTTTTGAGAGTTCTATGGTGAGGTTTGGAATGGACAGTTGACCTATTTCGGTGCATATTGGTTCTTTTTTTATTCACTATTGTATTAATATTTCTCTTTCACGTTTTCACAAGATATTTTAGGTATGATCAATCCAACTATTTCTTTTATAATCACTCTACATATATATAAACTTATTTTTATGTTTAAGTTATTATTTCAAAGACCTAGCTAGATATTTTTGATTGGGTGTTAGAGTTGTTGTTACATTTCTATTGCAGGGTTTATCCTTTGGTACTTTCATGGATAATTTATTTATATTTGATATTTTTCATTCATTTTCGAATGGTTTGGCTTAACCTTTTTTATTATGTGATGGACTTTCTTGATGGATTTTATCCTATCTCTCAGTCCTACTTTTTCAATTCAGGGTAATTCCTCCTATATGTGTCATTTCTTTACACATGATGCTAGTCAAAAACATTATGAATAATCAAGGAGGGATTTATGTGACTTTTCTATCATTCATAATATTTCACCCAAGAGGGATGGGTTCCTTTAAATGAAAATAGGATTTAAAATATTCTCAAATGATATCTAACAAAATTAACTCAAGAGTTAGATTGGATTATACCAAAAATCCAATGACATAAAAAACTACCTATGAATAATATTTGTTGGGTCATTAATGAAACATAAAACCATAGGATATATATATATATATATAAGGTATAAATATAAAATATTATCTGAAACCATAAATATGGCATCTGGAAATCATTTCATAACATTATTATAAAAAGGGAAAGATATTGTCCAATTTTTAAAATTCATTTCAGAGAAGGAATATAACAACCTTGATCATTATTATAGATTCAAATAGGATATATAAAATAAAAATTCACTAAAGACAACTCCAATGATTTAGAGGTCTAGTGTATTGGAATATTAGGAACATTACAAGACAACTTAAGACATAAAATAAAACATCTCTTTTGAAGAAAAAAAATTACATGACCATTAAAATCCTTCGTACGTAGCATTGCATAGGATAAACTGAGAACATACATAAGAAAAGGGTGAGCTATAAAGCCCCGTACGGGAGTAAACAAGGCATAAAATGAAGAATACATTACATGTTAAGAAGTAGGCATATCAATGGATCATAAGAGGAACATGAACATAAAATAATTATATAGCATGATTATCATAACTTGTAAATGTGGTAACAACATTTAACGTGATATTAGCATGAGCCAAGGCTCGTAGCACATAGAGCAAGAGTAAACCATCATTGAAAATAAATTAGAATAATTAAAAACTCACTTCACATGAATTATCTTGATTAAACAAACATTTCACATGACGTATCATGATACTATTCTTGACCGCATACATTAGAGCGCTATCAGGGCATACCCTTTTATAAACATTTCATTTCATGCATAAGTGTGCTACATGGATCCTACAACATTGATTCATTAAACATCATAAATTATTCAAAAAATAAGAGATGTGGAATACAAAAATATAAGTCCACAATCAACATGTAAATTTTCATAAAGTTGAATACCCTTGATAGAGAAAGGGGTATGGTATTCACTTACACGATGACTTTGGCATGAGAAAATTTGGTGTAACTTCGGCAGCATAACGACATCAAATAGAAATCATAAAATTGGATGATTAGAGAGAAGTAAAGATATCATCATTTATAAATAAAATGTATAGTAATGGGTTCATCCAACATAATATAGAAACTTATTTAATAATATTTAGATGCATTATATAAAATAATTCATTGAATGTAAATGAGGAGAGAGAAATATCTTATACAATTTCGGCATGGTAATAGGTGTACATGGGAGGAATTAATGAGAGTGAAATGGGTGTCTAAACATTAAAACATAAGAAGGAAAGTATAGGGGATATGAGAAATCATAACAAAAAATTTTTAATTGAAAATAAAACGGAATAACAATATAAGTAAACTTGGACATAAATGAGGAAAGAAGGAAAGTGAGGATCCCTTACTTAGAAATGTGATCCCAAAGGCATGGGAGAGGCTTGAGAGATGATTAATGGGATATTTGGGTGCCATTAGAGGATTGTAGAGAGAGGAGGGTAGAGTTTGGTCGTGCTACAAATTGTTTTAGTGAAGAGGAATGGGAGATTGAGTGGGTTTATATAATAAAGGTGTGAGAATTCATTATTATTTAGGTTTTTGACAACACACATTAAACTAATCAAAACCAGAAACCATACCATAGTTTTTTAAAAGTTATATTTTCCAAAGGTAAGTGGAAGACATTATTTCATAATTCCAATGGCCTATATTATTAAAATATTAGGCTTTCTTATGTGGAGGTGAGTAACACAATGAAGGAAATCATTTTAAAATGATAAAATATTTTACAAGTCTTGAAGGGTCCACTATGGCATTGTAAAATAAATAAATAAAATATGAAATCACATTATTTTAAAGGTCAAACATATATTTTCTGAATACTTATTTTATATTATTTTATTACATCACTATTGAGTCATTATGATGTCATAAAACACATTACATATTTTAAAGGAATTTACTTTTCACCCAAAAATTCGACTATCTCATTAAAATTTTAAAAAGTCACTGTTAGATAATTTCGACTTTCTAAATCCAAAAATAATATTATTTTCATCTAAATAATTTTTAAAATATTTTAATTTTCACTTTTAAAATAAAAAACTAACATTTATTAAAAATTCATGGGTTTTGACAAAAACATCTTTCAAAACAGAGTAAAATTTACAATTTTATAAAAATATAAATATAAATTATATTTAATAAAAAGTGATTTAGTAATAATATTTTATTAAAATATTATTTAATTAAAAAAACCATTAATTAATCAAAATATATTTCTTTATTTAATATTAACTGAAAATACAATTTGTTCTTTATAAACCATTTAGAAAGTATCTATAATAAAATAAATGTATATTATTTAATCAATACAAAAATAATGCACATAATCATAGTGCTAGGGTATTATTACATAACACCTTATAACACCAGTATAAGACCTAAGGGTAAGGTGTGCGATGCTGACAGACTTTTTGGGCAGCTTGAATAACATTGCTCGGGTGGTAATCTCTACTAACATCTACTTCTCCCATAGGTTATTCCATTCAAGCTTAACGTGTTAAAGCTTGGATTGTGTTGTAATGACCCAACCTTTTGAATAAAATTTTTTTCTTATAATTGTGTGTTATTTTATTTTATACTCAACAAAACTATATTCTTTACTTAATTAAATGAGAAAAATTAAAATGAGACCGCTAGGTTTTGACTACTATACGACCGTTAGTCAATATGACAATTGGAAAAAATAATCTTAACATTATGATTATTGATTATTAATACAAATGATCATGGTTAATTAATATATAAATAAGAGTCAATGGCCTTATACAGTAGAATCAGGCCGTACGAAGCCCATCTGTCAGAGATTGGAAAGAAGGTAGCATCATTGGGCTTTGCTCTGGACTAATCCCAAGTGGAACTCCAACATGTTAAGCATGAATAGAATCTCTGAAAGGAGAAGTTCAAGGTGATTGAAATTACCAATCATGAAATGTTTTTTGAGCCATCCCACGATTCTATCACCATTTCACACCTTACACTTAGGTCATATACAGGTGTTATAAGGGGTATTGTATTGATGCCTTAGTTACTTTGTGTAATCCTTTTGTATAAATAAAATTTTTATTTCTTAATATGGGAATTTTCTTGAAATTTAAGTGTTAAAATAAATTTAAGATGAATTTTTAGAAGTTTCATATTATTTGTGAATTTTTTAAAAAGGGTATTTTAAAATATTTTTTTATACTTTAAATAATTTATAATATGATTTTTTTTTCAAGAAATGGTCTTCCACAGTTTTGATCACTAATAAATTTAAGGTCTAATAAAATCAACGTAATTTTTTGGTGAATAAAAATATGAATAGTAATATTACCCTTAGGAATAGTAATTTGACCAATTGAATATTATCTTCACTTAAGAAAGTATAAATATAATATAGGCATATGGAATGGTGAAGTGATATAATAACATATGTAAATAACTGTTTCAGAAATTATTAGTAAAGTAATAGTATTTTCTTTGGGTAAATAGTGATTTTAGTAAAAAAAATATCTTATAATTAGAAATTTCTTTTAATAAAATGGAGTTAATTTATTAATTCAGAGCATTGATATTAGGTTATGGTGATTTTATGATATTTTTATAAAATGTTTTGTTTTTTGGTGAATAATAAAAATATAGTATTGAGTTTCTGTGTGCTTAATAACATCATTAATGATATAATAATGATTTAATAATTATTGTTGAATTTTGTACCATAATATATGTTATAGGGTTTCCCATGTGGCCAATACCATGGGAAAACCCATTGTTTTCAAAATAGAACTAATGAGGTGTCCCTTGGAAATTAATAAAATATTCCCTCACTTTTGCTATAAATACCAACCCTTTGCTTAATTCCATTCTTTCCAAATTCCACCTCAATGATGATCTGGTATTTTTACCTCCCACTAAGTCCTCTCATGGTGATATCATTCCACCCAAGGTCCCAACCTTTGATATTTTCATTTTACTCTTCAAGGTAAGGCAACCTTTCGCTGTCCTCTTTTAGTCATGACTTCCTTTATGTTATATATTCTATTTTAAATTTTATTAGGTATGGGTATGTTCTTATATAACCTTAGTGCTATAAATTTTATTTAAAAATTATGATAGACCCTTTCTGCTATCATAAACTGATTTTTATGAATTTTTAAGTGACGACATTAGGCTACCAAATATTTGTTAAACAAATGGCATCTTCTCTTTTCTTTCATGTTTCCTTTTCTTGTGGTAAGAAATTAAAATATACATAAAATGATATTATTTAATTTATATTCTATCCCTATACTTTATTATGAGTTATTTATTAGTGGGTTAATTTTTCCCCTCTATTTTTATTATATTCTTAAACCATGTTATATTAATGTTATGTTGCAGAAGTTTCGTCTCAAAATCCTGCTCTTTTTAACAAAAAAATATTTTATTTTATTTTTGTGAATTCCCAAACCTATTTAATTTCTTGGGATATTTATCACAACACACAAAATATATATATTTTTCAGGAATTTACATACATGAAACACTCATTCCTTTTCAATGGTTTATAAATGACCTAGCGATCAAGTTTTTAAACACTTTTAAAATATCCCGATTTTGGAATGAAACCCATATATTTTCATCCCAGTGAGTTATTTATGAAATGTTTGATTATGATCTATTTGGATCACATGAAAATAAATAAATATTAATGTTTTTCCTTGATAGAGCTCCAATGCATCGGGTAATTAATTTAATCTCTGTAGATGACAATTTTTACGATACCTTGATGAATATCCATTGTGATTTTATGACACCTTGGGGATAAACCTTGGTGATATGTTCATGAATGTCAAAAAATGTTGTTTCCACATGTTCATGTTATGTTTCATGTTATTATTATTATGATATTCATCTATATCTATATGTTCATATTGATATATATCTAGTTAACATGTAAACTGTTTCACTGGATTTATTTACTTGGACTTCTTCTCACACATTCCATTGATGTATGTCTCTAGGATATCATATGTAGTAATTGTACATAGGATAATCTTTTCAAGATGATTTTCAACGACCTTTAAATAATTTTTATGTTTTTATGTATTACGTTTTGGATTTCCAATACACTAGAATTTAATTATCTCTATTTGTAAAATGTAATGAAAATTTATGTAATAAAAATGTGGGATTCCATATTTAAAATAAAAGGATGGTTTAGTTATTTGTGGAAATTAGCCTATGAAAACTTTATGAATAACCAAATAAAAAGGATAAAATTAGAAAAACTTTCTATTATTTTGGTGAAATATTATGTAAGTGGTTTTCGAAAAAATAAATCCCTTTTAGGATACGAACAAGTGGATGTGGCTCTGGCACAGATGTACCTACGAGTGAAAAATCTGACAAGGACATACAGGCTTGACCTGGGGTATCCTGGTACATGAAAATCTTCCTTGATGCACTCCTGATTTGACACTCCCTGGGGATATGTTTGGTTAATCACAAGATTTTTATGAATCATTATGAAGGATTTATAGATAAATTTAATTAACGTTAAAGAATAATATGTTTAAGAATAATTTTTTAAGACGTAAAAATCCTTTATAGTTAAATGATTCATAAATGAAATAAGTTCCTCCATAAGGATTTGTTCTATTAAAAATGGAAGTAAATATGTGGAATTGTGGAAATCGTGACCAAAATAGACCATGTACTGACGACCCTTCAATAGAAGCCGGAATAGAAAAATTATTGAGAATGATGAACCACCTAACTCATGTTATGTGAACTAACATGAATCAAGCTAAGATACAAATCTCACCATGAATGGAAAAACATTCTATTGAGTCCTTTCTGAATCAATGGCCACCAACCTTCATTGGATCTACCAACCCATTGATTATTTAATAGTGGATCAGCTCTATCGAGAGGATCTTGTATGTGATCTACTATTTGAAAGAAGATAATATTACCTTAGCTATTTATCACATAGAGGTAGAAGTCAATCAGTAGTGGGAGATGATTAATAACACGAGGCAATAATTAGAGGTTGAATCTATATAGTGGAAAGAGTTTAGACGGATATTCTTCAATTAGAATTTCCCTCAATTGATGAGAACACAAATGGAGAAGAAATATCTCGAGCTGAAGTAGAAGGAGAATGAATTTTTGGGAAGATATGAGATAAAATTCATAAGTATTTCACATTACACCTCTATATTTTTCATGGATCCAAATGGGGAGGTTGATAGATTCTTTGGTGAATTCAGAACTCATCTGTGAAGGAATCTAGCCAACCGAGACTATGATAGCAATGAGGAGATCGTACGGAGTGAAATGAAGGTCAAACTAGAGTTTGGTTAGGCGCAGATGTCTTATAAAACCAGTTAAAAGAACAGATTAGTGGAGCCAATCTCAAAGAGGACCTTAGATCAATGAAGAGGAGGTAAGAATGTACAGTATCCCACATGTAATAGATTTGTAAAGAATAATTCAAGGAAGTGCCTTCTCAAGGGTGGTAAGTGCAACATGTGTGTAATATATGGCCAAATCACTCAGGAATGAGCAGTGAGGTGAAGTCTCTAATTCCCTACAATAATGGCGAGGGGAAGATAGTGTAGGATGTACCTAATGTGCAATACTATAAGTGTGGAAAATTGGGTCACATTTCCAATTACTATCAAAATACTAGAGAAGATGAGGTGAAACACCATCAACCTCAGCATGGGTTGAGGGAGAAAGTTCATGCTTTTTATATCACTACTAGGGATTTTGAATCTCCAAATGATGTAGTTATAGGTACTCCTATTGTTCTCTCAAATCTAACAGGTACTTTGTTAGATTTTGGTTAAATTCATTCCATTATTTCCTCAATGTTTTCAATGAATTTATAATCAATCCCTCAATTTCTACAAGTTAAGTAATCAATAAAGACTCATGGTGGGATTATCCAGTCATAATCAGTGTTTAGAAACTCTAGTATTTACTTTAGTGAGAACAATATTATTGAAAACCTAGTAGTCATTCCCATGTTGGAATTTAAAATTATTCTTGGGATGGACTGGCTCTCAAAGTATAATTCTTATATCCAATGTAGAAGTAAGGAAATATCAGTTGTCTTGAATGGAAAACCTACAGTTTTCTTCCAAGGATATGTATCTCAACCTCATCATTGTCTAGAAAAACCTCATATATACTTCCTTATGGAGTTGATCATTGAATAAAAAGAAGTAAATGAGGGTATATTGATTGAAAATTCCCCCATCATCCAGGAATACATTTATGTATTTCCTGAAGAGTTACCCATACCTCCCCTAGATAGAGAGGTAGTGTTCTATATTGAAATCATAGCAGAATCGCATCTGATTTCAATGAACCTGTATAAGATGAAAAATGTGTAGATGGAGGAATTAAAGAAACAACTCCAAAATCGTTTGGAGTAGGGGTCTATCCAACCAATTTTTTCTCCTTGGGGAGCTTGTGTTCTCTTTGTGAAGAAGATGTATTGATCAATACATCTATGAATTTATTATAGATTACTAAACGAGATCACTGTGAAGAACAAATACCCTCTTCCAGGAATTGACGAATTTTTTTACCAACTTAATGGGGCTCAATTATTCTCTATGATTGTTCTTCATTTTAGTTATCATAAATTGAGGGTGAAGAAAGAAGATATTCCAAAAAAAATGCCTTCCAATCAAGATATGGAAATTATGAGTTGTTTTTTATTCCATTCAGACTGACTAATGCACCTGATTTTTTATGGATTTGATGGATAGAGTATTTAAGGACTACCTTGATAACTTTGTTGCAGTTTTTATTGATGATATTCTAATATATTCCAAAATTCGTGAGGAGTATAAAGTCCATCTAAGGTTTTTTTTGAAAACTCTACGGAAGGAGAGGATTTTTATAATTTTCAACCAATTTGAATTTTGGAAAAAACAATTCTTTATAGGGGAAATTGTAACCAATGAAGAAGTCACAGTTGACCCATAAAGTAAAAAATTTGTAGAGTAGTGGCCTCAACCTTCAATGATAACTGAGATTTATAATTTCTTCGAATTAGCGGGATATTATAGGAGCTTTGTGGAAAACATTTCATGAATTTTAAATCCATTAACTTGTTAAACTCGAAAATGGGTCAAGTTCAATTGGAAAAAGGAGTTTGAGTAACATTTACAAGAGATGAAGAAGAGAATGGTAACAACACCCATGTTAATACTACCCTCATGTGGAGATGGATTCATTATTTTTAGTGATGCATCTCTGAATGAGCTGGGGTGCATCCTCTTGAAAAATAAAAATTTCATTTCTTATTCATCTCGATAGTTGAAGTCTCGTGACAAGAACTATCCTACACATGATCTTGAGTTAGCTGTGTTCGTTTTAGATCTCAATATTTGGAGGCACTATCTTTACAGTGAGAAATGTGATATATACACAAACAATTAATTTTATAAGATTATTTTCACACTAAAGGAATTGAACATGAGACAGATGAGACGGTTGAAAATTTTCAAAGTCTATGATTTTTCATTTCATTATCATCATATAAGAGAAAAAAAGTCGTTTATGCATTATGTAGGAAATACTCAGTCATTCTCTCTATAATGATGATTCAAAGAGATCCCTTGATCCGAGACCTAGTGAAAATAGACATGGGAATTTTAAGGGAAGGGACATCATCAACCCTAATCCAAATGATTTCTCAACTGTAATTACTAGAGAAGATTAAGAAATCTCAGAAAGAAAATCCTTTGTTATTGAAGATGATTGAGTCTATGAAGGATGGGATGTTTCTGGAGTTCAATATTGATCAATAAGGTGTTCTGAAATTTCATAGAAGACTATGTGTTCCATCTATTCTAGAAATAAAGAAGGAGGTTATGGATGATTCCCATAGCTCTACATTCTATAAACATCTAACAAGAACAAAGATGTATAGGTACCTTCGTGATCATAACTGTTGGGATAATATGAAAAGAGATATTTCTTACTACACTTCAAGGTGCCTGGTATTTCAGCATGTAAAGGTAGAGTGACATGTTCCTAAAGGGCTATTACATCCACTTACCATACTATCATAGAAGTGGGAAAATATCACTATGGTATTTGTCACTTGTCTCCAGAGAACATCAAAATGAAACAATGTGATATGGGTAATTGTGGATTGTCCCACCATTAATGTCCATTTAATCTCTATTTGGAAAGATTTTTCTCCTGATCAACTTGCCAAAATTTATGTGAAGGAAGAGGTAACTCTGCCTAGAGTTCCCCTTTCTATCATATCTAATTGTGATCCAAGGTTCATATCAAAATTCTGGAGAAGTATTCAACATGCTTTGAGTACCGAATTGAATTTCAGTATGTTCTATCACCCCCAAACTAATGGAAAATCTGAAAGGACTATATAAATACTCAAGTATATTCTGAGAACATGCTCAATGGAATTTAAAGGTATATGGTTCAACATATCCCATTAGTAGAGTTCTCTTACAACATCAACTCCCACTCGAGCATTGAAATGGAACACTATGAAGCTCTATATGTGAAGTGATATAGAACTTCTACTTGTTGGGATCAAGCTGGTGAGGGAAATCTTGTTAGGACTGATCTTGTGAAAGAGATGGAAGAAAAATTCCATGACATACAACAACACATTAAGGCTTCTTAGAGTCTGCAATAGAGCTATGCTAACAACGATCAAAGGTACTTGGATTTTTATGTCGATGACAAATTGTTTCTTCAAATTTCACCTTAGAAGAGAGTCATGAGGTTTGAGAAGAAAGGGAAGCTCAGGCCTAGATACATTGACCCTATGAAATCATTGATCCTGTAAGACCAGTGGCTTATCAGCTTGCACATCCTCCAAATCTAGAACAGGTTCATGATGTCTTCCACATATCCCTCTTGAGGAAGTACATACATGACCTTTCACATGTACTAAATCCATAGGTGGTTCAACTAGAACATGACATATTTTATGAAGATAAATCGATGGAGATATTGGATTATAGATATAATAATATAAAAAAAAACTACTAACCATGTCATGGTGTTATAGAGGAACCAAAAATTTTAAGAATCCATGTGGGAACTAGGGGAGTCTATGAGGTAGAAGAAAAAAAAACCTTTTATCTTATGAGGGTACGAGTTAAAATTTTAGTGATGAAATTTAATAAGAGGGGAAGAATGTAATGACCCAATATAAGGACATAGCCTTAAACATTATAAAATCTTGAATTAAATGAATAATTCACATTGAGGATCTTTTTTGGTATTTATTTTCCTTTTAAAAGCATTACAACTTGTTAAGGAAGAGAAAAATCAAATAATACTCACGGCAGCGGAAAGGTCGTTTTCAGCATGTACGTTAAAAGAAAAATTCTTTTTTTTTATTCAGCAAAAATCTTCATAGAAAAATATTTCCTTTGAATGAAATTAAAATTAAAAGGTTCTTATATATAGTATAAAAGAACATCTTGTATTAAAACAAAATATGCCTTAATGAAAGGAGATTGAGACAAAGTCCCTTAACTCATGTCCGACTTGACTCGTTCATTATTTAATCACTAGAATAATAAACTAAAGATAATTTATAATTTTTTAAGAACCTTCTTCAAGTTTATTATTATTTTTATATCACTTATTACCATGTTATAAACATTATGTAATCATTTATGTTAATAATGGTCTTTTTGTTGATATTTGGTACTTGAGTCAAAAATCGACTTCTTAGTTGTTCACATGGTCACAAGTTCATTATATCCAGAATGATATTCATGAATTAGTTATCATATATATAATATATATCCAGTATATACATGTATTTATAATAGTCTATAAAATTTGGAGATATGAAATGAAATACACTGTTCATGGAGACGGTAAGTCGAACTTACGCATGAACGCTGCTTTATTTTATATTTTTTATTTTAATGGAATGAAAACATAATGATAAATAGTTATATTGTAATTACATTATAATATCATATATAATTTCCTTAACTCCATCTTTTATATTTTCCACATATGGCATCGACGAGTCATATCACTTTGAGGGGGCGGTAGTCCGCATTTCCTCAAATAAAATTATCGCATTTACCCATACATAGAAAAAATAAATGTAGTCTTTAAATTTAGAATAATGAATCATAAAGAAAAACTAAACAAAATATATATCATATATAATTATAATGTCATACTAATCGCCACCATGAAATGTGGTAGGAGATTATTGAACAATCATCGTTTCGTGAGGTGTTAGTTTTTCATCCACATAAACAGTATGTTCCTTAACCATTAGATGGAGGTGTATGAAAGTGTAATTTGAATAATTCTAAAAAAAAATCCTAGTATATTGAGGACCCTAGTGTTTTTATAAAATAAAATAATAAAAATATTTTAGGGGGTTTAGATGTAAAATAAAAGAAAAGAAATTAGGAGAGACTGTAACCTGTAATTTGGGTAACTCCCTTTGGTTTGAAAAAAAAGGACTTCTTGAAGTGCCTTATTACTATTATAAGGATTCTTGGAGGAAGATATGGATTTTGAGAGAGTATTTTGGGAGGGGTTGGACGAGCCAAGGGGCATGAGAGGTGTGAGGAATTGGTTAGAAGTTAAGGATTTTTATAAGGGAGAGGAGCGGCTATTTAGGAAAGTGTTAAATTATTAATTTATTATAAAGTTGTCTTCGGTTTATAAAGATACAAAACTCATTAATGATTAAGATAAGATGACTAATGTTCTAAATCAAATCATCCAACAATAATTTGTCATGTTTTGAATGTTATTTTAATATTTATAATATTATTTATTTAAATCATTTATTATTGAGGTTAACACTGCATCATTATTGTGTCATAAATAATTTTATTTATTTGATGTCTAAAAATTATAAAATAAATACCATAATGTAAGAAATCGTATTATCTTTCTAAATAATAATTATAGTCGATAATATATATTATTTAACCCGACGTTAAAATTAATTTACTAAAATATATTTGTTTTGCCATTTTTGTCTTTACTTTAAATTAATTAATCTAATGTGTCATTATCACTCTTAAGTGGATTCATGGGGTCCTAAAATCGACTCAAGGATGACCATGGGAGTCCATGACTCATCCAATAAGGTTAGAACAAGTGTTAAGGTAATTTTCTATTATTATGATATTCTTTTAACCTTGAATTACCCTATTTACCTTTAACCGCGGAAAAAAGTCAAAAGATAATATTCAACAAAAATTATTTTCATCTTATTAAAAAAAATTAACTTAATAATAACAACCATATATTTAGGATTTTTTAAATTCAATTCACAGAAGTGGTAAAATTTTATTTTAACGAAAAGGTCAGTTTTTAACTACTACTTAGTCGTTTCACAATTCATCAGAAATTGATGTTTTTCAGAAAACTAACAAAAATTCAACCTAAGCTATATTTGGTATTCCAAATTCAAAAATGATGACTATTTTACCAAATTCAAAACATAGAAGTTTCATTAATTAATTTAAAATTAATTCCCGTTATCAAAACAAAAGGCGTGTTTTTAAGAAATAATATCAATCAAAAGATTGACACTCGTTTATGTCCAATTTCAAAGTGAAATTAAATCCAATGACCACCATTGTACTAAATGGTAAAAATATAATCTAATTACACTTTAAAACCAATTATATATATAATCTAATCATATAAATATATTATGTTAAAAAAATTGATTTGAATTAAAATACAGTATGTTTAATTATTCATAAAAAAATGAATTTTATTTGAAAAATAACATAATTTTACCCAAAAGTGAATTTCGATGTCCCGATTCTGAAGAAGAATTTTATTTTGTCAAAAAGGACATTTAAAAAGTGACCAAAACTGGATTTAAATAGTGTTCTCTATTAAAAGGTGGTAAATCGACCTTCTAAATAATATTAGAGTGTTTATGCTTAAAATTAGATTAATTAACATTTAAAGCCTCTAAAATTTATTTGATAAATGTAAAAACATTTTACAAACATGTATAATAATATTGTAGTTAGTTTTATTTGTTCCTGCTAATACAATGGCTAGGTGTTAACTACATTTAAAAAAATATTATTATATAATTAGTGTGCAACATAAGATTTCAAAGAAACTCATTGTTGCTTATTGGGTACACCATCGAGCATGTCAACCCCTTTAAAGTAAATTTAATATTTAATTCACAAATATGAATAATTATGAAAATATATTATTTCTTTATTTACCTAAAATGTTACATCCTTCCCCCCTTTTGGAAATTGTGTCCTCGCAATTTTATTCACATATCAAATAAATGGGGGTATTTATCCCTCATATCATTTTCAGATTCCCATGTTACCTCATCGAACTTATGGGTTTTTCCACAAAACCTTTACCTAGTGAATTATCTTATTCCGCAACACTTGCTCTCTTCAGTCAAGAATCTGGACTGGCTATTTCTCATAAGATATATTCTTTTCCAACTGAAATATCTCTGGGCTCAAAACATGAGATGGATCTAGCATATACTTTCTCAATATTGAAACATGAAAAACATTGTGTACCTGTGATAAGCTTGGAGATAAAGCCACTCTATAAGCAACTGATCCAACTTTATCCAAAATTTCATAGGGTATAATGAACCTCGGACTCAACTTTCTTTTCTTACCAAAACTCGTCACACTTTTCCATGGAGAAACTTTGAGAAATATGTGATCACCTACCTGAAAAGATAGATCCTTCCACTAATTATCCGAATAACTTTTCTTACTAATCTGAGCTATTCTCATGTGCTTCAAAATCAACTGAACTTTTCCTTCCATATCTTCTACCAATTCTGGTCCAATTAGCTTCCATTAACATACTTCATCCCAAAAAGTTGGAGTTCAACACTGCATTCAATACAATTCCTCAACTGGATCCATCTGTTTACTAGAATGAAAACTGTTATTATAAGAAAATTCAACCAAACAAAGATATTGGTCCCAAATTCCTTAGTAATCCAATGAGAAAAAACACAAAATATCCTACAAGGTCTGAATTGTTCGTTCTAACATCCCATCTAATTGCAGATGAAAAGATGAACTAAAATTTAATTCATTACCTAATGACTTCTGAAGGCCTTTCCAAAAGATAAAATTAAACCTAGGATAATGATCTGATATAATGGAGAGGGGAACTCCCTGCAACCTGATTGTCTCTTTAACATACAACTGAGAAATTTGATCTAGAGACAAAGTATCTCGAATAGGAATAAAATGACCAGATTTAGTCAACTGATCAACAATAACCCAGATTGCATTATTACCTCGATATATGTTTGGTAATCCCATAATGAAGTCCGTGGATATATTTTCCCATTCCCACTCTGGCACCAAAATTGATTGAAGCATCCCTTTTGGTAACTGCCACTCTACATTAACCTGCTGACATGTCAAACACATGCCAATAAAATCAGCAATATCTCCTTTTATTCCATCCCACCAGTAGTACTCACAACCATCTCTATACATCTTAGTACTATTAGGATGCACTGAAAACGAAGAACTATGAGCATTACATAACAACTCATTCTTCAATTGTGAATCACAAGGCACACATAATCTCATCCCAAACCTCAAAACCCAATCATTATCAACATTAAATTTAGAAAACATACCATTCTAAACCAAATATACCTTTTTCTATAATTCATTGTCTTTATTCTACGCTTTCTTAATTCTATCTAATAGAGATGATTTCACTAACACCTAAAACAAAACAGAATAATTTCTTGCACCAACAACTTCTATGCCAAATTTCATCAAATCAAAAACCAAAGGATCTCGTTCCAAATGTACCATAGTCAATGAAGCATTACTTTTTTGACTCAAAGCATCAGCCACTTCATTTGTTTTTCCTGGGTGGTAATGAATCATGCAATCATAATCCTTGATTAATTCGAACCATATCCTCCATATCATGTTCAATTCTTTCTCAGTTAATATATTCTTCAAAGTTTTGTGGTCATTATATATTTTACATTTTAATCCATACAAATGATACCTCCAAATTTATTAAGCAAAAAACAAAAGAAGCTAATTCCAAATCATGTGTATGGTGATTTAATTCATGAGGTTTCAACTGATGTAAAGAATAATAATTTTCCTGGTCATTCTACATAAGGACACATCCAAGTCCTTTCAATGAAGCATCACTGTAAATAATAAACTCACCATTTCTATAAGGTAGTTCCAAAACCGGATCATTCACCAATCTTCTTTTCAATTCAAGAAAACAATCATCAAATTCTTTTGTCCAAATGAACTTAACACCTTTTTGGGTTAACTTAGTCATTGGACTAGATAACCATGAAAAATTTTCAACAAACCTCAAGTAATAACCTACCAAACCCAGAAAAATACGAATCTCGGTTATATTTGTGGGTCTTGTACATTCTTCAACAACTTTTGTTTTTGCAGGATCATAAGTTATTCCATGTTTTGAAATAATGTGACCAAGGAATGAAATTTTCAGTAACCAAAAATCACACATGCTAAATTCCACAAATACTTTCTTTTATTTTAAGGTTTGAAAAATAACCCTTATATGATATTCATGCTCATCTTTAATTTTAGAATAAACCAAAATATCATCAATGAACACAACTAAAAACTTATCCAAAACTCACTGAAAATTCTATTCATAAGATCCATGAATACAGCAGGTGCATTGGTTATACCAAAAGGCATAACTACAAATTCATAATGTTCATATCTAGTAAGAAACACACTCTTTGGAATGTATGCTTCCATTACTTTCAATAGATGGTACCCCAACATCATGTAAATCTTTGAAAAATACTGAGCTCCTAGGAGCTGATCAAAATATCCTCGATATGATGCAAATGGTACTTGTTCTTAACAGTGATGTTATTCAATGCTTTATAATCAATGAAAAGTCTCATTGAACCATCATTCTTTTTAACAAACAAGATAGGAGCACCCCATGGTGATGTGCTAGGTCGAGTGAAAACTTTTTCTAATAACTCATCTAATTGCTTCTTTAACTCTAAAAGTTCAATATGATCCATTCGATAAGGGGGTTTTGAAATTGGCTTAGCATCAGAAACTAAGTAAATAGTAAAATCAACTTCTCGATCAGGTATAATACCAGGTAACTCATCAAGAAAAACATCAAGGTACTCATTTACCACTGGAACATCATTAATATGAATAGTTCCTTTGTTTTCAACAATATGTGCAAGGTAACATTCATATACATCTATTACTAGTTTCTCAGCATCCTGAAATGTTATCAAAATTAAGGGTTCATTCTTGTACACAAACTGAAAATAATTCTGAAAAAAAACTCTTTAGCTCGCCAGTCAATCTTAGAAGGATAAATAGAATGTCAATTCATACACAAAATAACATCGAACTCTACTATATGCAAAACAATAAGGTTTTCAGGTAGATTCTTCCCACACACAGGACATGAGGGTTCTAATATTTTCTTTTTTTGTCTCAACATTTCCTCCAGGTATTTTTACTATAAGTTTTATATTCCTATCTGGAGATTGATTTCACAATTTACTAGAAAACTTCTTAGCAATGAAATAGTGTGTAGACCCTAAATCAAACATCACATTGGAATATCTGAACAAACAAGCAGTGTACCTGATACTACTTCATTTGATGGACCAACATCTATTGAAGTAGTTGCAATGGATTTCACCACCCCATTCTGCTTGTACTCTAGATTCTTTCCCTCTGTTCAGTTCTTCGTTGGACACTCTTTTGCATAATGACCCATTTCATTACATCAAAAACATTTTGCAGATTGTAAATAATATTTTGTCTTACCATTACCCTGTTCTTTTTCAATGAAATTACGAGCCTTATGTCCAATTTTACCACATTGGTAGCACCTACCCTAATTCAAAAGACATTCCCCATCATGCTTTTTATAACAATTTTCACAAACTAAAAACTTAAGTTTCTTCCCATTAGACTTTTTTGAAGAGTTCTTCCATTTTTCCTGCCACTATGGCCTCTTATTCTGTTGTTTATCAAAGAACACCTGATCATTAGAAAACACCATTTCCACCTTCTCTGCACAACAAACAATATTTTCATAACATTTGAAATCACGAGAAGGTAAAGTCCTTCGATACTTGGGTTTTAATCCTGAGTACAAACAGTTTATTTTACTATGAAGATTTCGTAAGAAATTTGGAGCATACCTTTCCGGTAGAGTGAATTTTTCTTCATAATAAGCCACTGAATCATCCTCCTGCCTCAATTCTATGAATTTTTTTTCAATCTGTAGATGAACCACCTTAGGAAAATATTTCTCAAGAAACATACCTTTGAATTCTTCCCAATCAAGAGCATTAATCTCCTCCATATCCCAAATATTTTTCACCATTTTCTACCACTGATCAGCTTCACCTTCAAAACGGTAAACAATAAGACTAACCTTTTGATACTCTGAACACCCCATGACATAAAAAAATTTCTCCAGTCCTTTAATCCACCCTTCAGATAGCTTAAGTTCAGATGATCCTCTGAATGATGGGGGATGTTTCCTCATGAAATTCTCCACTACTGAAATGTTCCTATATGGTTGATCTGGAAGATCTCACGCGTGGATACCACCACAATTTATAGCCTGATTCAACTATGCCATAACTGCAACAAACTGTTTAGTTCTGATTCCGACCATGTCAAGTTGCTGATTTGGATGGTTTTATTCCTCCTGATGTCGTCCCAACATATCTTCCATGTTTCTTCTGCAGAAAAGTATTCTGAACATTGAAATATCTTAGGAAAACCAACATGGTAATCTGTAAATGCTATATCATTTCAATATTAACATAATGTAATTTATGGATATTAATTTAACAATACCCTAAATTCTAAAGTTATCTAAATCGACCTTTGATACCAACTATAAGGACCTAGCTTTAAACATTACATAATCATGAATTAATTGAATAATTCACATTGAGGATATTTTCAGGTTTAGTGTTTTAGTGAATTAGGCCATAACTATTACACTACATATCAAAAATTACAAGGTAGACACTTTTGCTCAGTTTCCATTTTTTCATAAAATAAAAACATTTGAAAAAAAGAGTCATTTCTATTCTCATGTTTTAGATAGCATGACTTTTCCTTGATCACATCCTTGACCCTATTTATCTTTAGGTCCCGTGAAAAACATTTCAAAACTTCTAATGAGCATAAAAATATTAGTAAGGGTTATAAAACAATGAAAGAAAACATTAGTTCATGATTGCATACATAACATAAGATCATAAAAATACCTCATTAAATCATAATATTTATGAATAACGCATAGAAAACAGATCTCATAAACATAACTTGTAGCATCCATATCATACTTACATTTTATATATCACTACTACATAGGGAGTTACATTTGGAATACCCATCACAGTATATTCCCTAAATCTCTTAGGAAAAGAATTCATGTTTACCTCCGTCACATTACCCAATGCATTGGAGAGATATCTAGGGATCACCTGCCCAAGGTTTATCACAGAACCACCCCTATACATAACAATTCCCAAGAACCATAACATATTAGTAACACATAAAAAACATAAAGGAAAGTTAATATTTCCACATTTCAATAACAATATATCATTTAAATATATTGACATACCAAAACCATTATCAAAACCAATTTCAATACCAAAAAACCTGAAAGTTTTTATGGTATTTATATTCCTTTTAAAACCATTATGGCTTGTTATGGAATACAAAGATCAAATAATACTCACAGTGGTGGAAAGGTCATTATCACCGCGTACATTAAAAGAAACATTATTTTTTGTCATTTAGTAAAATGCTTCATAGAAAAAGATTCCCTTTGAATGAAATGGAAAGTCAAAGGTGTTTATAAAGCTTGTAAAAGAAAACCATGTATTGAAACAAAATATTCCTTAATGAAAGGAGATTGAGACAATGTCCCTTACCTCGTGTCCGACATGGCCCGTTCATTCTTTAATCTCCTGAATAACGAACTAAAGATAATTTCTACTATCTTAATTACATTTATCAAGTTTATTATTCTATTTATATCCCTTATTACCATGTTATAAACATTATGTAATCATTTATGTTAATAATGGTCGTTTTGTCAATATTTGGTACTTGAGTCAAAAATGGACTTCTTAGTAGTTCACACTGTCAAAAGTTCATTATATCCAAAATGATATTCATAATTTAGATATCACATATATAATATATATCTAGTATATATATGTATTAATAATTATACATAACATTTGGAGGTAAGAAATTAAATGCACCGTTTATGGACGCGATAAGCCGTATGTACGTATGAACGCTACGTTAATTTCTATTTCGTAGTTTAATGGAATGAAAACATAATGATAAATAGTTATATTATAATTCCGTTATAATATCATATATAATATCATTAACTCCATCATTTATACATCCCACAAATGGCATTAACTAGTCATATCACTTTGAGGGGGCGGTAGTCCGCACTTCCTCAAAGGAAATTATCGTGTTTACCCATTATGGAAACCATAAAGGTAGTCTATAAATGTAAAATACAGAAGCATAAAGAGAACATAAAAATAATCAATATCATATATAAATATATTGTCATTTTAATGGCCACCATGAAAGGAGGTAGGTGATAATTGAACAATCATCATTTCGTGAGGTGTTAGTTTTCCATCCACGAAAATAGTATGGTCTTTACCCATTAGATGGAGGTGTGTGAATGTGTAGTTCAAATTATTCTCTGAACAAAATCCTAGTATATTTAGGATACTGTTGTTGTTATAAAATAAAATAATAAAAAGAGTTTAGGGGTTTTAGATGTAAAATAAAAGAAAATAAGTTAAGAGAAATGGTTACCTTTAATTTGGCCAACTCCCTTTGGTTTGAACCAAAAGGACATCTTGAAGTGCCTTCTTACTAAGTTAAGGATTCTTGGAGGAAAAGAGGGATCGTGAGAGATTTTTTCAGTAGTATTTGGATGAGCCAAGGGGCATGAGATCTATTAGGGATTATTTTGATGTTAGGGATTTTTATAAGGGAGAGAGGGGTCTATTTAGGAAAGTATTAAAATATAATTTTATTATAAAGTCATCATCAATTTATAAAGATCCGAAACTCATTAATGTATAATACAATATGATTGTAGTCCTAAATCAAATCAGCCAATAATAATTGGGATGGTTTTTATTTTTTTTAATATTTATAATAGAATTTATTTAAATCATTTATTCATGAGGTAAACACTACATCATTATTGTGTCATAAATAATTTTATTTATTTGATGTCTAAAAATTATAAAATAAATACCATAATGTAAGAAATCATTTTATATTTACAATGAATATTTATAGTTGATAAGATATCTTATATCACCTGATGTAAAAATTAATTTACGAAAAGATATTTGTTTTGTCATTTTTGTCTTTACTTTAAATTAATTAATCTAAAGTGTCATTATCACTCTTAAATGGATCCATGGGGTTTCTAAAATAGACCCAAGGATGACCACGACCATCCATTACTCATCCAATAAGATTAGGATAAGTGTTAAGGTAATTTTGTATTATTATGATATTCATTTTACCTTGATTTTCCCTATTTAACTTTAACCGTGGTAAATAAAAGTCAAAAGTTACTATTCAACAAAAATTATTTTTATCATATTGAACCACATTATACTTACTAATAAAAACCATGTATTTTGGATTTCTGAAATTTAATTCACAGAATTAGTAAAGTTTTATTTAAATGAAAAAGTCAATTTTTAACTATTACTTAGTGGTTGCACTATTCATCAAAAATTGATGTTTTTCAGAAAACTACAAAAATTCTGGCTAAGCTATATTTGATATTCCTATTTACAAAATGATTTCTATTTTACCAAATTAAAAACATATAATTTTCCTAAATTAATTTAATATTAATTCCCGTTATCAAAACAAAAAAGCGTGATTTTTAAGACATAATATCTATCAAAAAAATTGACACTTGTTTATGTGCAATTTCAAAGTGAAATTAATTCCAATGACCACCATTGGACTAAATCGTAAAAATATAATCTAATTAAACTTTAAACCCAATTAAAAAAATAATCTATTCATATAAATAAATTATATTAAAAACATATTTGAATTAAATACATTATTTTTCATCATTCATCAAAAAAATGAATTTTATCAGAAAATACCAAAACTTTACCCAAAGTAAATTTTGATATCCCGATTATGAAAGAGAATTTTATTTTTTCAAAAATAACATAAAAAAGTGGACAAAGCTAGATTTAAAGATGGTTCTCCATCAAAAGGGGGTAAATCGATCTTTTAAAGAATATTAGAGAATTTATTCTTAAAATTATAATAATTCACATTTCAAGCATCTAAAATTTATTTTATAAATGTAAAAACATCTAACAAACATGTATAATCATATTTTAGTTAGTTATATTCATTCCCACTAATAAAAAGGCTAGGAGTTAACATCATTTAAAAAAATATAATTATATTATTAGTGTGAAACATTAGATTTCAAAGAAACTCGTTGTTGCTTATCAGGTACATCATCGAGCATATCAACCCCTTTAAAGTAAAATTAATATTTAATTCAAAAATTTGAATAATTATGAAAACTTATTATTTCTTGGTTTACCTGGGATGTTACACCCAAACATTTGAATAATATTTTTTCCTAAATCTGTGTGTTATTTTATATTATACTCAAAGAAACAATATACATCAATTAATAATGTCAGTATAATTAAAAAGAGCTCGTTGGGTTTTGTCTGTTATATGATAAATTAAAAATATTATCATTGGAAAAAATACTCATAACATTATGATTATTATTTATAAATACAAATGATCGTGGTTAATTAATATAGAATGAATATTCTATGGCCTCATCTATTAAACTTGAGTCATAAGAATCCCATATGTTGGAGCTTGGGAAGGAGGTGGCTTAATTGGGCTTTTATCTGGACTAAGCCCAAGAGGAAATCCAACATGTTAAGCTTGAACAGAATCATTTAAGATATAATTTCAAGAAAGTAGTAGCCACCACTCATGCAATGTTGTTCGAGCCTCCCCAAGATCATATCACCATTTCACACCATACAATTTAGTCATATTCAGATGTTATAAGGGTCTATGTAACAAGTCCTTTGTTTCCTTATGTAATCCTTTTGTATAAATAATTTTTTTATTTCTTATTATGGTAACATTTTTGAAATTTAAATATAAAAATAAATACAAGATGAATTTATAGATTTCCATATTATTGGTGAATTTTGTAAAAAAGGAATTTTAAAATATTTTTTTATAAATTAAATAATTAATAATGTGAAATGATTTTCAAAAATTGGTCTGTTAGAGTTATGATTCGTTAGAAATTTAGAGTCCAATAAGATCAACATAATTTAATGGTGAATTGTAAATTATGAATAGTAATATCACCCATATAGAATAGTAATGTGATCAGAAGTATAGAAACCTCACTTAAAATAGTATAAATATAATTTATGTTTCTTGAATTGTGATGTGATATAATATCATAAGAAAGTAAATGTTTCAGAAATTATTGGTTAATTATAATATTTTTTTCGGGTAAATAGTTTTTTTAATTAAAAATTAAATATTCCATAATTAGGAAATAATTTTCATAAAATGGAATTTAATTTTGAATTTATAGCATCGATTATAAGTTTGGTTGAATTTGTGATATTTTTATAAAATGTTTTGTTTTTTGGTGAATGTTAAAAATACAGTTTTGAGTTTCGGTGTGTTTAATGACATCATTAATGATGTAATAGTGATGCAATATGTCTGGTCTACTTGTTTATAGTAATATGTATTATGAGGTGTCCCAAGTGTACAATACCATGGGAAAATACCATGGGAAATACCATGGTTTTTCAAATACCACTAATGAGTTGTCCCTTGGAAATTAATAAAATATTCCCTCAGTTTTTCTATAAATACCAACCCTATAATTCTTTTTATTTGTTCCAAATTAATCTTAAACAAATATCTGGTCTTTTAACTTCCAACGATTCTTCCCATGGTTCCCCCAAGCCACCCCAAGGTCCTTACTGTTGAGTTTAAGAAGTTACTCTTCAAGGTAAGGGAACATTTCATCCTTCTCTTTTAGTCATGAATTTCTTTATGTAATGTCTTATAATTTCAATTTTATTTTGTGTGGGTATGTTATTAAATATCCTTATTGATTTCCATTTTATATCCAAATTATGAGAGACCCTTTTCTCTCTCATCAACTAATTTTTTGAATTTTTAAATGACATCGTTAGGCTACTGAATTTTGGTAAAAGAAATAACATCTTCTCATTTCATTAAAGTTTCCTTTTCTTGTGGTATGTCATTAAAATATCAATACCATGATCTTATTTTTTTATTCTCTCCCTATACATTATTATTATTTATTTATGATTTTCTGAACCTTGTCCCCTCCCTTTTTAATGTTTTCTTAAATCATGTTATATAGCAGTTATGGTGTATAATTTTGGTCTCAAAATCACTCACTTTTTATCAAGAAATTATCTTACTTTATTTATGTTAATAACCAAACCTATTTCATTTCCATGGGTATTCAAGAAGACATAAAATGATATATTTTATTCTTTAATTGACATACATTAAACCATCATTCCTTTTCCATGGGTTATAAATGAAATAATGATCACGTTTTTAAGCACATTTTAAAACATCCAAGTTTTGGAATGAATCCCATTTATTGTATTCCCTATAGGTTATTTATGAAATGTTTAATTATGATATATGTGGATCACATTATAATAAAGACATATTAAGGGTTTTCACTCATAGAGATCTAGTATATTAGGTAAATAATTTAATCTCTAGAGATGACATGTTTTACGATACCTTGGTGAATATCATTAATTTTATGACACCATGTGGAAGGACATTGGTTATATGTTCCTGAATGTTAGAAATAAATTTTGGAGCCAAATTTTCAAGTTATGTTTCATGTAATTATTATTATGATATTCCATTTTATCTATATGTTCTTATTGATATCTCACAAGTTCACATCTAAATTGTTTCACTTACATTACTTACTGGGCCTTCTGCTCACTCATTCCTTTGGTTTATGTCTCTAGGTTATGAGATGCAATAATTTTAAATCTGATGAACATTTAAAGAATATTATTAAGGGGATTAATATAATGTTTTATGTTTTATTTTATTAAATTTTTGATTTCCAAGACACTAGACTTTAAAGATATTCTGTTTGTAAAATTTAGTGAAAAGTTATATAATAAAAAAGAGGGATTCTATATTGGTGTGGTCAATAATGATGCCTAGTGATGATACATAATTACCATGTTCTAAAAAATAGGAAACATATGGGGTAATTATACTGGATGAGGCCATTTCTTCCTTTTTCTGAGTAAATTGGATTTGTTAAAGCCCAATATTTTTACTAATCATGTGATCATTGTTCAACAACTATATTTGTAATGGTAACGATTCTTAATGTTATTTTAAAATTCAATAACATAAAACCTAGGATATGAATATGTTTCATATGACCATTTTATATAATACTGCGTTTAATTAGATAAAGTGGAATTTTCATTAATAAAATTTTGTGTCGTTACAATCATCCCCCCTTCTGAAATTTCTTCCTCGAATTTTTCTTTTCCCACACTAAAATAGATGACAGTAACTATGCTTCATCAATTCCTCTAATTAGCACGTTGTTTATACAAATCATGTGGTTTTTTCACAACACCATGATGAGGGGAATTGTCTTATGTTGTAGAAATTTTCCCCTATGATCTAAAATCTTCAACAGCTTGTATTCATAGGAGTGGTCATTATCCAATGGTACCACCTCAAGATTGAGTTCATGTGATTTTTCAGGTTTGTTCTTCCTCAATAGTGATACTTTGAATACATCATGTACTTGAGATAAGTTTGATGGATGTTTTAGTTCATAGGACACTTCTCTAATGTGATCAAGGATCTCAAAAGCACTGATTTACATTGGAATAAGCTTTCCCAACCTCCCAAATCTCAGAACTCTGTTGTAAAGTAATATTCAGAGGAATACCATGTCTCCAACATAAAATTATAGGTCTCATATATGATTATCATCATAGCACTTTTTTGGACTCTGAGTAGCTTTAATGTGCTATGAGATATTCTTAACCTTCTCCACCATTTCTTTGACCATTTTTTGGAGATAAGAGTTTTTTCTCCCAAAAAATCATCCCAATATGCTCGTGCTCTGCACCTCTTCCCACAAAGGGATTCATATGTTTTCATTTGGATGCTTGAGTGGAAGTTGTTATTGTAAGAGAACTCGACCGGGGGAAGATGTTGATACCATCCTCCTTTGATGTCCATTGAAAATGTTCACAATATATCCTCACATTTTTGGATAGTCCACTTATATTGGAAATCATTTTGAGGATGATAAATCATACTAATGTATAACTTGGTATTCAGAGAATGTTGGAGACTCTTTTAGAACATTGAGGTGAATCTTATATCGCAATGAGATAAAATCAATAGTGGTACTCCATTTAGCCTTACCACTTCTCTAATGTATATTTTTTCTAGTTGATCCAATGATAAATCCCCCCGAATTTTAATAAAGTGTGCAGTCTTTGTAATAAGATCCACAACAACCCAGATATCAATGTTTCCTTTGGATTTCTTCGAATGTCTAGTGGCAATGTCCATGGGGATTTTCTCCCATTTCCACATGGGCATGGGTAATGGTTTCAACATCCCCTTAGACTTAATCCTCTCAACTTTTACTTTTTGACATACCAGTCACTTTGATGTATACTCAGCGATCTCATTATTTATGTTATCCCACCAATAATGCTCTTAGAGATCTCGATACATTTTTGTGTTTCTTGGGTGAATCGATAAATTCGAACTATGTAAAACTTATAAAAGTTCATTATCTTAATCCAGATTTGATCGAACGTATATTCTTGACCCAAATATCACAATTCATTCTTCATTAACATTTAACTCCTAGGATTTCCCTTTCCTAATAGTTTCCACTTTCTTCTGAATTCCCACATCATCCTTTTGAGCATCATTTATCCTTTCAAAAAGTGATGGTTCAGAAAAAATTTGTGAAAGGATTGATGATGTTCCCTTCTTTATGACTCCCATATCCATCTTCATAAAATCTAAGAATATTGGATCCTTTTCAATTCTCATCAATGATAGAATAGATGGGTCCTTTCTACATAGAGAACCTGACACCTTGTTCACTTTTCTAGGATGGTAATGGATTGAGCAGTCATAGTCTTTGATCACCTCTATCCATCTTCATTGGAACATATAAAACTCTTTCTCTGTGAATTTATACACAGTTATTTTTTATACTTATATATTTCACACTTCTCATCAAAGAGAAAATGTCACCAAAATTTTAAATCAAAGATTACTACAACAAACTCCAGATCATGTGTTGGATAGTTTTTCTCATGAACATTCAATGTCTGTAATGCATAGGTAATGACTTGGTCATTTCTCATCAACACACAGTGCAAGTGCTTCTTCGAAACATCCCTGAATACCACAAAATTTTCACCACTTGTGGGTAGTTTGAGCACAAACACAGTGATAAGCTTCCTTTTCAACAACTTAAAGTTATCTTCGCATTCATAAATCTGAGAAAACATGACTCCCATCCAAGTTAGCTTGGTATGAGGGTTTAAAAATCTAAATAAATTTATCACAAATCATTGATAATATATATCTAACCCATGGAAGATATGGATATCCATCACAGATGTTGGCCTCAACCATCCCTCAATTGCATTTATCTTGGAGGGATCTAAAGATATTCGATTTATTCTGATGATATGACCTAATAACGATTCCTTGTTCAACTATAACTCATAGTTGCTGTACTTTTCATAGAACTTATCCTTTCACAAGGTATCTCGTATAGTGATTAGATTCTTTTAATGATCCTACTTGATTTTGGCGTATATTATAATATCGTCTGTAAATACTACCACAAATTTGTAGAGGTAATCTCTTAAAACCCTATAAATCAAGTCCATGAATATTTTTGGAGAATTATTGAGTCCAAAATCCATTACTATGAATTCATAGTACTCATACCTTGGACAGAAAGAACCCATGGGGATATCTTCTTTCTTCACCCTTACTTGGTAATATTCTAACCATAGATCTGCCTTGGAGAAGTGTTCTGCTTCCTTAGATAATCTAACATGTCATCAATTTGAGGAAGATGATACTGGTTTTTTATCATTATTTTACTGATCTCATAATAATCAATGAAATGGATCATTAAATCATCTTTCTTTTTGACTAAGAGAATTGGTGCACCCATGGTGAAGCACATTGGCGTATAAACCCTTTATCCAAATTCTCCTATAGTTTTTTATTCAGCTCCTCAAGATTCATAATAGCTATTCTATACAGTTTCATGGATATTGTAAATTTCCAAGGTATAAGATCAATCGAGAATTCAACATCTCTTCTAGGAGGAAGAACAAGATATTCCTTGGGAATTACTTCAGCAAATTTCTTCACAAAATTCATGTATTCAAAGATGATTTCTTCCTTAGACTCTATAATTTGATAAAGATACATGTGATCATAGTGCATTAATATCCATTCGTGAGATGATGGTGCTAAAGAAGATTTATCCTTCTCCTTTCACTTGTACAGAATCGGGGGTCGATTTTCCATATGGAGAGTGATTCCACTCTCACTGTAATTTATGTTGGATCTATATAGGGAAAGCCAATCTGTGCCATTAATTTCATTAAATTACACTAGAGGGAGTATGAAGAGGTTCATCGGGAAGTTCAATCCACAAATTGAGATAGTGGAGGAGTTATATTCATGGGATTTAATAATTTCCCCATATACTGTTCTCACTGACATCTCTAATTCCATAACTTTTGGTGGTGTTAAGATTGTTCTACTAAAATTTTGGGATATAAAAGAATGGGTAAAACTAGAATCAAAAAGTATGTTCACTATTCTTCAATGAATAATTAGTGTGCCTATCACTACATCATTTTCAGGGTTCGCTTCAGTGGTTGTGATAGAAAATGCTCACCCTTGCTGCCTTAGAGGATGTTGGTTGCCTCTAAAAAACCCTTGGATTAGGGAACTATTTTGAAAATTTCTCAAGTTCATTACAATTAATGTGATGAAAAATAAATTGAGGTTTGAATAGATATTACCTCCCCTATATCACAATAGCGGTGTTTTATTATCGTTGATTAATGGATAGGTTACCTTCACTTGCACACCCAAAGAATTTCCCCATCCCCTTCAGGAAATTTCTGGGGTTCATTTTTCCACACCATTGGAAAGTGGGGTGCCATAATTTTATAGCACCATTGGATTTATCCATCGGAGTTATAAAATTAAATTCAAATTTCCACTTCTTATCCCCATGATACCCTTGTGATTTGCTGATCTTAATTTTGAATTTGATGGAAAATCATTCGATTTCCTCATAGTTATCGAATTCACGGATCACCAGTGATTTCCATAGGCTAGTATTTATCCCACAAAAGAGGCATTCAACCTTGAATTCAGGGGTAATGACAAAGCTAGAGTCATATCATGCAAAGCTAGTGAAGTTTTCCTTGTACTCTCTGATTGATTCGTCGTATTTATTCTTAAGGGAAAGGAAGCCCCTTACCATCTTAAGTCAGAGGGAGTGAGATAAATATTTATCAAAAAATATTTTCCAAAAATCCTTTCATTCCAATGCCTAGATATCTTTCTCATGATTCATATTTGTTTTATCAATGGACACCACTGATCAGTATCACCCTCCGTATGATAAGTAGAAAGATGAACCTTATCATGTTCAGAACATTGAATGATAGAGAATATCTTTTCAATGGAGTTGATCCATTGTTCGGCAGTTGAGGGATCAGATAGTCCATTAAAATTACTATGCCTTTGTCTCATGATGCTCTCGATAGCATAATTTTCTTTCTTAGGGGGTTGGAAATTACACTTGGCCCATGTTTCTATTCAAAACATGAGTAAACAAGGAGAGTATCAAGAGAATGTTTTTGATTCCTGCTCCCATCAGATTGGGCATCTCATTAGAAAAATCACCACATTGATCTTTGCACCGGTTGTAAGCTTGAATCCTCCTATTACTGACCATTGGATGGAATAAATGGAATGGTAGGGGTAACACATAAAGTGTAATCCAAATAAAAAATGTATAACTTATAAATTACATTTATTTCCTGAACTTATGAATTTATAGGCTTTAATGTATGTTATCCATGATCTACTTTCCAACATATATTCATAGGGGATTTCATTATTCCCTTAATAATATTTCATACTATGATTATGAATTTACAAAACCATATTCACTAGAATATTCTAACTAAGATTGAATCAAGGCCTGTTGTCGTGTGCCATTTCTTATTCGAGTCTTGCTCAAATATTTGTTTTCGGGATTTACCCCTAGATACATCAGTGCTAGAACCACCTCTATTGGTTCATATCCCGATATAGATGTATTTATTTGACAAACCACATAATCTATACTCACCAAAACATAGGTATGTTTTTATTATACTTAGTCTTATCTATAAGGATTTCACTAGGGTTTTCCAATCATAATCCCAAATGTAACTAAACCTATCCTCTAATACCAACTACAACAACCATTCTCTTTATTACATATTTAAATATAATTTATTACATAAACATGCACTTAATACAAATTTGAGGATCGATCGGTCTAGTGTATTGGAAAATTAGGAACATTACATGACAAATTAAGATATAAAATACAACATCTTTATTGATAACTTATTTTACATGACCACAACATTTCTTCTTACTTCGCATTGCATGGGATATCCTAAGGACAAACATATAAACAGGGTGAGCTATAAAGCCCAATAAAGATGTAAAAGAGGAATAGCATTAATAATAAAATACATGTTATGAAATAGGCATATTAATGTAGAATAAGAGTATCGTGAACATAAAGTCCCCATATTTCATGAATATCTTAACATAGAACATGATATTAGAATGATCCAAGGATAATTGCACATGGAGGATGCATAAACCCTCATTGTACATTAATTAGAATGATTAATCTCCCATTTAACATGAATTATCATGATTCAACACCAATTTCACATGTCTTATGAAGATAATATTCTTTACGCATTTCATTGGAGTGCTATTACAGTGCACCATTTATAAACATTTTATTTCATGCATAAGTGTCCCACAGGGATCATACAACATGGATTCATTAAACATCATGATTTATTACATGAATAAAATATGTGGAAGAAATAAATGTAATTCCTCAATCAATAAGTACATGTTCATAAATTTGAATACCCTCGATAGAGAAAAGGGTATGGTATTCACTTGCACTATGATTTTGGCATGATAAATTTTGGTGTAACTTATGTAGAATTACGACGTCAAATAGAAATCATAAAATGGGATGATGAGAGAAAAATGGGTCTCTCATCATTTATACATGAAATGGAAAGTAAGGGGGTCATGGAAAATAATCTCCCAACATATTTAATGGAATTTAGATGAATAATATAAAATAATTTCTTGAATGTAAATGAGGATAGAGAAATCCCTTACAGAATTTTTGGTAAGGTAAGGGGTGTACATGAGAAGAATTAATGAGATGGAAAGGGGTCTCTAACAATTAAAACATAAGGAGGAAATTATAGGGAAGGTTTGATATCATACCCCTACATTTTTAACTGAAAATAGAATGGCATAAAAATATTAGAAAACTTGGACATAAATTAGGAAGGAAGGAAGGTGGGGATCCCTTAGAAATGTGATCCCAAAGGCTTGGGAAAGGCTTGAAAAAGGCTTCTTGGGAGCCTAGGGTGCCTTTTGAGGATTATATAGAGTGGATGGAATACTTTTTTTCAATCTCTAAATGGTTGAGTGAAGTGGAATGGGAGATTTAGTGTGTTTATATAGGAAAGGGGATATAATTATTTATTATTTAGGTTTTGGACATGACACATTAAACTAATAAAAACCACAAACCATTCCATGTTTTTTGCCCATAATTTATTCCAGATGAGTAGAAATTTTTTATAAGGATAATGGAATATATTTTTAAAATGATATGCTTTCTTATGTGGAAGTGAGTCACACTATCAAGGAAATCATTTTAAAATGTTAAAATATTTTATAAGTCTTGGAGGGTCAACTAAGACATTGTAAAATAAATCAAAAAAATCTTAAATCACATTATATTAAAGGTAAATAATATATTGGCTAAATATCACATTTATATTATTTTATTATATCAACATTGGGTCATTATGATGACATAAAACACATTATATATTTATAAAGTATATAATTTTTACCCAAAAAATCATTTGTCTTATAAAATAATGAAAAAATCACTATTAGATAATTTTGACATCCCGAATCCCATAATAATAATCATTTTATCCAAATAATTTTATAGATATTTGAATATTAATTTTTTTAAACAACATTTATTGAAAATTCATGGGTTTTTTTTCAAAATTATCTTTCAAACCTTAATAAAAATAACAATTGTCTAAAAATTATACTATCATTTATATTTAATAAAAACTGATTTAGTAATAATATTTTATTAAAATATTATTTATTTTAAAATTCCATTATTTCATAAAAGTATATTTCAAAATTGAATATTAACTAAAAATACTATATGTGATTAAAAAACCATTTACAAAATTACAATAATAAAATGAATGTATATTCTTTATTCTTTAAAAAAATAATGCATGTATGAATAGTTCAAGGGTTTTGTTACATAACCCCTTATAAAACCCACAGAATACCTAAGGGTAAGGTGTGCGATGGTGACAGAATCATGGGGTGGATCAGATAACACTACTTGGGGGGTAATCTCTATTAACTTCAAATTCTTTTATAGGTGATTCTTTCTACCATAACTTGTTGAAGCATGGATTGAGATTTGTAAAGAGTGAATCCCAATGATGCTACCTCCTTTCTGAGCTCTAAAAAATGGGCTTTGTAAGGATCAATTCTACTGGATTAGGCCATCACTTCCTTTGTCTGAGTAAATTGGATTTGTTAAAGCCCTATTTTTATACTAATCATATGATCACCGTTCAACGACTATATTAGCAATGGTAACATTTCATAATATTATTGTAAAATCAAAAAACACACAACCATGTATGTTAATATGTTTTATAAAACCATTTTACATAATAATTTATTTAATTAGATTAAGATGAATTTTCACTAATAAAATTTTGGTTCATTACAAGGTAACCTGAAAGAAGTTTAAAAAATGCACTTCAAAAATACCAATAATGTATCCTGGAGAAAAACATATGTTTTTTCAAAATTAAATTAGGTTTGGATGATAAAAAAATTTGATCAATAAAAGGAAAACAACTTTAGTAATTTATAATACATATTTCGAAACCTATATTGCATAAAAAGTAAAAATGGTTACATTATAAAATGTTTAATATAAATTTCAATAAATACAATAATAATATCTATTTATATATCAAAATTATAATTTAAAACATTGGAGGGAATAAAGGGAAAGGATATAGAAGTTATAAGGCTTATTGGAGAGGATGTGAGTTATTCATAACAAAATTACGCATTTCTGAGAATAAAATTCATCAAGAAAGAATATTTAAATTAAAAGTCTTATTTTTCTAAAATATAAGTTGAATTTATTATATAATAGAATTTATGGGTGTAGTATACAGAAAAAATAAGTATAATGATAAGACTTATAACTCAATGAAATGAGATTTCTATTAAGAAATTCCCTTTCAACATTGGTATCCATTGAATTGAAAACCCATGAGAGATAAAACATGTGATGGATTTTAAAATCCATTTATCATCTGGAATATATCCTAAAACATACAAATATATGTTTATAAACCATAAAATATAATTTAAGTGGCCAATATGATATTTATCACAAATAAAAAAATATAGATGATAAATTATTATGGATTTAGTAGCTTTTGAATGAACACCCTTTAAAAGATAAAACGTGAAATAAAAATTTAATATCCATGAATAAAAATATATTTATGGTGGAATATGTTATAGGGAATGAATATAAAACATATAAATGCAAATAGGTTTATAATATGTATCATGTCTTAATGTTGGGAATTTTAGATGAAAATGCTTACCTTAACCCTCAGATTCTATAAAAGGAATTCAACCTCTTCTGTAACACACCTAAAAATATTAATAAATAATTTTGGAACCATATTTAAGTACATATAATTTTCTAGTCTTTATTTATAATCATTTATTATATATTAGTTAGTTAGTTTTTTTTAATTTCATCATTCGATGTTGGTAATTTGTAATTGTTGGGCCGATTATACCAAATGGAGATATAGTACATCGTATTTTGAATCCAAGTTCATCCTTAACAGATTTAAAATGATATTAAAAAAATAAGTTATTTATTCATTTTATTGTTCATTTGATTGAAACTATAGGAATGGTTAAATAGAATGAAATCCATGTCAATATTATTTCGGGCAATTTACCAATATCAACAAATTAAATTTAACAGTCAGTAATTTATTTTTCATTATTTATAAACAATATAGATTATTTTAAATGTAAATCTTTAAAATAATATTCATTCATTTAATATAATTTATAAACATCCATTTGAGGCAATGATAAAAATGAAACACATCATCCATGGAGGTGGAAGTATGTACGTACAAACGAGTGGTGTTTTTTTTATGAATGGGTGATAAAGAAAGTATGAAGTGATTAATATTTATATAATATTAATTATTATAAAAATATTATATTTATTCTATTAAATATATGTTAATAGCTATAATTTTGAGTTAATGAGGAAAAAATAAACATATTTTCCATGAAGGTGGTGGTGCCATTTACGCATGAGGGATGGTTTCATTTTTCAAACGGTTAGGAGAAATGTATAATTTGATTATTCTATTAAAATATTAACATTTAAAAATACTAATTATACTAATTTAATTATGTTATAATGGTAATTATATATTTTATGTAGTCAATGAAGAAATAAAAAAATTGAAAAAAAAGAGTGATTACCAATTTTTACCCTAATCCTTCAAAATAATCCTTTGAAAAAGTAGAATAATACTTTTAAGGGTGGTGTTATTATGAGATAATTAATTATAATAATTTTCAAGAACAGAGGGGTGGTATTTGGGGAGTCTTTTTTAACTAGACAGCTTAAAGTTTGAGTAGTATTGTAGTGGTTAAGAACTCTATTTATAAGATAAAGGAGTGACATTTTTTTAATAAGATGTGAACTATACGAGGAATGTTCATCTATAACTAGTAAATAATCGAGTGTTGATTAGGTAATTTAAATAAATCTATCAATAATATCATTTTGATACATATTCCAAAATTAATTTATTCCTTTTACCCTCACATTAACTCTTTTTCCATTTAGAGTTTTTCTATGTTAAATAATTTTTAACTAAGAAATTTATTTTATATGCCTAATAATAATATATACCACATTAAATAACAAAGAACATATGATTAAAAAAATGAAAAAACTTTAATTTGATAAACTATATAAAATTGGTAAAAATTAATTCTTAAGTAATAAATACTTAGTCAACTAGAAATTTTTTTTGTGAAAATATAACATTAGTTCAAAAAAATAAATATAGGTTATTAAATTAAAATAAATTTTTCTAAATCGATAATTTTAAATATAGAATAATGTTTTGTTCAATGAAATGGGTTTATAAATTTTTTATTTTAAACTTATATCTTATTGATCTCATAAATTTCACAGAATTTGTAAAAATGGTATTTTACACTAATCAGGTAAAAAAAATAATTTTTCAAAAATTGAAAAAATTCACCAGAATCTAATATTTTTACGATGAATCAAAAAATTAATTTCATTTTTTAAAATTAAAATTTTATATTTTATGATTTTGACATATAAATGTAATAGTAAATTATAAGACATAATTTTTTATAAGAAAATTAATAGTATAAATAATAAATGGTTTTCTTTTTCTTTCATGTTAGTTAGTAATAAACTTAGTATTGGTATATATTTTTTTATTTGAAAATTTGATTAATTATTTATGTGAGATAATTTTAACTATTTTAAATATTAATTAATTAAATTGTTTTAAAATAATTCAATAAAATTAATCCTTTTAAAATTATATGTGTAATTAACTATAATATTACTAATTTACTTTTAGAAATAAAAAACGAAATTTACCATATTAGCTAATTTTATCATGATAATTGAAAATAAAAAATAATTTTATCCAAATTTAATTTCTAAAAGTGAGTAAAAATAATTTTCATACGAGAACATATATCACATAAAAACAATATTAAGACAAAAATTGCATCTTCTATGTATAAAATAAAACAATTTCATCCCTAATAATAACTATTGAATATATTTTAACATATTTTATTGCATATATTAATGATACATTTCATTATAAATTTTATTTAACAAATATATAATAGAACACATAACATATAAAAAGGATTTTATTATTACATTATATATTTATATCTCAAATGATTTTATTAGTCATCTGACTACACTAATTGATTTTTTAATTGCATTAGCTTTCAAAATAACCTTTATTTTTGTTTATATATATACATATATTATATTATGGTTGCCTCTATTTTTACCCAAAAACATAATGACTAAGTTATAGAAAATATGTATACTTATTATGAATTGATCTTAATAATATATATCATGGTAATTTTTTGTTCAATTTTGTGTGTGAAACAAATTTAATCAATATGGTATTTATTTATTATAAATTGTTTTATAAATTCGGTTTTGAACATATAGTGGGATGTGAACCATTGGTCATAGGATGGTGCAACTGACATTTTATATTTGTTTTCATCCCATTCCAAAGAATATTTTCCTTCAAATATGGAAATGGGTACTGATAGGTGTTTCATGTTAGTGCTTAGGTATGTGCATGATTTTTATTTCCATTAATTTTGATTCATAATGAATAGAACATGGTCCATGGAAGTCATTGTTTACTTCTATGAAATAATAATGAGGATAATCATTCCATAGAGGATATTATATCAGTCATAGATGTATGGTTCTCGTGAAATAATGGTTGTGGATATGGCGATGGATGGAGTCTTTGTGTTGGTATGATGCTCATATTGTATTTGATGTAATATAGGGGGTGTGTCAGATCTAAGGTATGCCCATAATTGAATTGAGATCATGGGGAATAGTGCAGGTGGTTTTTGATACAACCATGTAATTCTATTGAGTGTCATTTATAGACTTTAGTATGGATGTATAGATAATATTGTGATACATCTAGTTAATTAATGGACCATGGTCGAGTGATGTGATAGTGTATAGCGGTTACTTCTGACTATTTTTGGGTAAGTGTAATATCCTATCTTTTTTCAAGTTCATCTCCCTCTTAGTTTTTCATTATATTTTCTATCATTTTTGTTTTTATCGAAGAAACATATATTTTGAATACACATAGTATTGGGTTGCAAGGAAAACTATGAAAAATCATAGAGGATCTATGTGGTGATCCATTGTTAGGGAAAGTGACTTAATGTTTCAGGATGTATACGTGTTTCAATTAATCAAGTTATAGTATAACTGGGTTATGATATTCCAAGGTTCTTTGTATATTGAGAGGGTATAAATGTATTTTGGGGTATTTAAAGTAAAAATGGGTTGGGAAACTATCTGCATAACATTTACACACCATGTAAATATATTACACATCATGTAATATTCAGGGTTTATATAACATAAATATGAGATGATTAGTTTTTTTAATATACACCTCTAAAAATAATATATAAAGTGTTACTATATTACATACCATTTAATTATTTGACATTAAATTTTAATGTATGATGTGTGGTTGATTTTTCATCTCATTTCGTTATAGCCTTCTTCTCTCTAACTTATAGAATCTTCTATGAGAATTTGGAGTGCCAACCTCCCTTCCAGATGTCGCATTTATATGATAAATCTGTGGTATGTTTTTTCAGTTAGGTTTTCCCTTCTCTCCCTTATTCTTCTATTTTTTGTAGTTAAATCCATTGACCTTCTGCATTTTTGGTTTTTCTCTTGATCATTTTATATCTAGGAACCTCTGTACGATCGTTTACACCTTCTTTCTCATTGGTGTTTTTCATTTGATGAAATGTGTTCTTCAATGGTTAAGATAGGGGGTATATGTCTTAACCCTATGGTCTGATAATATTCAAGTATATATAATGTTGTGATTGTGTTTATGTATCATTATCTCAAATTGTTTATGTCTTGAATGAGAATATTCCTTTAATTCATTTGATTTTTATGGATTTTAAACTAGATTATGGTTACCTATGGGGTGAGAGAACAATAAATATAATAGAATTGAATAATTTTTTAATTTGGGTTTATCATGACATGATACAATATGTGTTTTTAAGAAATATAATCCCTTTGTGGTTTTTTTTCTTTTTTTTTATGATTTTTAATCAATTTTGAATTAATTGAAAGTTGAATATGAATGACAACACGTGATTCAATTAACTAACCATTGGGATTTTTGATGTGATATGTTGATATCCATTATGTATGGTAGGACCTGTGTTCCATGATAAAATTATTATATATTGGGCTCATCCTTGGAACATTCACACTTATTTTTTTAATAATGATATTGAGTAGGCTTGGGAGAGTCTAATGTTGTAATGCTTATAGAGAGTGGTCTCTTCCCAGTCCAATGAAATAATGCTTGTAAGGCTTTCACCATGATTTTTAATGCTTATAGGGAATTGAACTTGATTGTTGTGACTATAACTTTGATTTATGGGGGTGGTTGGAAAGGACATATGAAATGCTTCTAGATATTCTATCATGGAACTAAATCATTTATTTTACATTGGTTACATAGTTGTGGATGGAATAGTCATAAGACTTCCTTAGAGATATTATGTAATAGAGTTGAAGTAGGTAGTCCTTGTATTTTATTAATTATTTAATTATTTAATACACATGTTTATCACATTATTGCATAAAGTTATTATTAGGCTGTTTTTTCTTGACGTGGTGGTGTTGACCTACTAAGATATACTCACACCCTATTCGGGCTTCTCTTTGGTACCCTAGCAGCCTATATTGTTGTAGGTTTTTTCAAGGGAAAAGGATGTTGTTTTTTATTTCATTCCTACTGGATGGGCTGAAGACTGAAGGTGTGACTGAAGTGTAGTTTAGGACTATGTACTTTTATTCTTTATTATTTTAATTCTTTTAATTATATTGTTTCTTGTATGATATTTAGTTAGATTCAAGTATGTCATTATATTTTTCATATATTTTTTATTGGAATATTTAGTTGGATTTTATTATTTACTTCTACTATGTGTATACTTTTATTTATTTTGAATATATAGTTTATTTTATTCTTCTCTAACACTTCATAATAGGGGGTATAATCTCCCCACTATAAATCTCACACCCTCACTACTATTCTATAGCCTCTATCGTATGGAGAGGCACACTTGTGGTCTCCTAACAAACCCTTTTTGGCCTCATGAGAGAGTTTAGGATCAGGGGATATTACAAAGTGTTATCAAGGGAGGAGTTTTTATTTACTTCTATAATGCTATTTGGAAAATTTATAATGGAGAATATGATGTGTCTGGACATATTAATGAGATTTTTCTTGGGATTAGCTAACCCATTAATGGGGGAAATTCTGAGTTTTTAGTAATGGGATTAAATTTTGTGATGTTTTCTTCTTGTAGTTTATGTTACATCAGATTGGGTAAATCACATGTTGTGTGAGGTTATTGATTTGTGAAATAAAATTTATTGAGATTCGTACTCATGGTCTTATATGACCAGAGATTAGAATCCATGAATCAGAATAATAACACTGGGAAATATTGACATGCTATGTTCATTATATTGGAATATCTAATTTTTTCATATGATATATACATTCTTGTTGAACTGTGATATGAGGTATCTATTTCAATAGATAAATGATATGAGTTAATGTGTCATGATAAAACACTTGTAATACATTTTTAAAGAGATCATAATTTAATGGTTCTCTTTTGTATTCATCTATTGATGTCGATCTTATTATTATCCAATTCTATATGGAGTTCATTTGTCTTGTAGATAAAATGCATCATCATCATCTCTGACATGAATGTTTAGAGAGTTGAAATCATTACTATCCTAAAATAGTTGAACCATAGAATCAAATATTTATTGAGGATCATATGGAAATTCATCATCACGAATGATTTTGAAGGTTCATGTGATCCATTTAATTGGATACTTTTTGTACAATTCCTTCAATGTTGGAGATGATACGAAAATTTTTGTTCTATCATCCACTAATGTTTACTAGGGATGGAGGACCCTAGGTAGTCGAGTTCTGGATCATGTCTTTTTAGATGATCGTAAAGAATATCGAGACACCTATGGATAAGAGGATGAAGACTACTTTATGTGTGCTTCATGGACCTTATATGAATTTATAGGATATTATGGATGAGTAATGGAAGTATAATGAGCTATCTTGGAAGGATTATGAGATTAAGTTCCTGATCCATTTCTATCCTGATACATTGAGGGATGAAAAATATTGTGACTTCATGTATCTTATGTAAAAGGGATTATTAGTGTTAGAATATTCTAGATGATTCACCGACCTACATTTCATTGCGCCATCTTTGGCAGTTGATAAAATCTCTATAGATAGATTTTTTAGGACGGTATTCTCTATAAAATTAGGTCACATGTAAGAATCTGCCATTAAATTATCCATAAGGATGTGATGAAATATGAACTAATCAATGAATTGAATCTGGGAGAGGCCCCAAGAAGTGGTTCGTCTATTTCAGTAGTGCAAATTTGGAGCTCTTCTTCGAGTGGAAAGAAGTGACATTATGAATATTTCCACCAAGGAAGTATTGGTAAGAGTTGTCAGGGTAGAAAACATTCATATCTAAACCATATAACATTCCAACACTATTAGTGTGGCATGTTTGGTCACAATCACCCTTAGTATCCTTACCCTATAGTCAGGTGTCATATCTGTGGAAGACTGGGTCATATTCAGAGGTTCAATGCGAACATTCTACAGTAGACTAGTGGAAGTGGATCATAATAGAAACCTATGCCTTAAAGGGGCATAGATACCCTTCAGGATGCTAGTAGTTAGAGTTACACATGCCATTTAATAATATGTGGGGGATGTGATACCCCATTTAATGATAAGTAGTACTAGGTAGGTGAGATAGCTTAGGGTAGTTAGACTAGAGCTCGAGGTAGAGGAAAATATCAGATGTATGTTGTGTAGACTACTCTAACTATTATGAATATAGGATTGCATTCCATAAAAAGTAAAATTCTTATATAATCTACCTTGGAATGTGTTTTTTCTAATGTAGGATGTTGAAATTCTATTATAAATGATATTTTTTAATATCTATTGGGCTTTCATGTGGAATTATTGGATGTTTTTTAACCATCGGCACACTATTGGGAGTGTGGTCAGATAATATCAAATGCTACTTGGCGTTTTCTATAGAGTTTAGTGGATACTGTCTCTTTTGGGAACCAGTCTTTCTAAAAATGTTTAGATTTGACTTGACTCATGATATGGATTGATTATATGAATATAAAGCTCATATATACTATTACAATATGAGAGTTACCTATCTATCTCCAAAAGGATGAAGTTATTTTCAACCAGGTGAGTGGGATCTTAAAGATTCTCATGCATGACCAATTTAGTGCAGACTAGATTGTATCATGGATCAGATTGCATGTATTTATCAAGGTAATGGTGGAATAAAACAAGATTATTTTTATCTAGTGGTAGACTCTTTTTAGAATGTATTTCCAAATGAGTTCTAGGTCTTACCAACTGAGCAAGAGATTGAGTTTAGGATCATGTTGGTGTTGTTAGTAGAGCCAGTTTATATTCTGCCATACAGATTTGCACTAGAAGAGCTTCAAAATTTAACGCTCATATAGAAGATATTGAATCTAAAGGATTCATATGGACTAGTATATCTCCACGGGGTTCTCTAGTTCCCTTAACCAATGAGGATGTTAATTCATTTCACTTATCTATGGATTATCAAAGGTTGGACTAGATGATAGTCAAGAACTGATATCCCTTTCAATAAATTGATAATATTTTTTATTAGTTGAGAGGTTCTAATATTTTGTCTAATATTTATTTCAGATTATATTAATGCTATTTAACTATGAGACCAATAGACATAGCCTAATCTATGTTTTTGAGTAGATATTGATTTTATGAGTTTGTAGTGATTTTTTTTGTGTTGACTAATTCACTAGTGATATTCATGGCCTTAAAGAATAGGATATTTTTCCCCTTTTAGGACTACTTTTTGTGGGTTTTTTAATGATATCATAGTATACTCTTATTCAGTATAAAATCATTCCAAAACTATTGACATCGTCTTAAGTACATTGAGAGAGAATATTCTTTACATAACACTAACCAAATTCAGTTTTTGTATTAATAAAGTGAAAATATTGGCCCATGTTATCTCATAAGTAGGATTGTTAGTGGGCCTAGACAATGTTGCAACCATCGTATATTGGTAACATCCCAATAATATATATTTTATTTGGATATTTCTTGATTTATTAGGATATTATCCGCACTTTATCCTGGATGTATCCCCTTTAGAATCCCCATTGTCTTTGTTGAGCAAGAAAGGGATGAATTTTGATTGGTCTGATGCTTGCAAGAATTACTTTTAGAAGCTAAAGGATTTTATGACCTTCACACCTATCCTCACGTTAACTATTCCAGTTAAATCACATATCATGTATTGTGACACATCCAGTGATAAACTCATATCAGTTCTGATGATGGAGGATCGACAAGTTACTTATGGCCCAGGCTAGTTGAGACTACATGACAAAAATTTCCATACTCATGATCTAGAGTTAACAGCAGTGATACATTCCCAAATCTATTGGAAAGACTATCTAATATGTGAGAGGTATGTGATTTACATAGTCCAATAGAGGCTTAGGTACAGATTTTCATAGAAATATGTGTTATATCGATAGATCAGGTGGGTAGAGTACCTTCAATCTTGTTACATTGAATTGGATATACAAACTAAGGAATGGAAATGTAATGTCTGAATCCTTGATCCAGAATACATATATAGAGGAAGTGTGAGAGTCTTATGATGAGTGGTGGATAATGGCCTCCTTTTTAGACAAGCATCTATATGATTAGAAGTATGAAGGATGGGTAGATATAAATTTAATATCTTTTATTCCAATGCTTTTGGACCAGATTAAGATTGATCAGTTGTCTAATTAGTTGCGATCAGTTATGAGATAGTAATTTTATTATGGGGAGACACCATCATGAGGATCTATTTATAGTGTAAATTATATTATTTTCATGGAAAACTATGGGTACATGTTGGATTATGTGAGAACCTGATGAGTGAGTTTCAAGATTCTTGAGGGGTGGGGCATCATAATATAACAATGATGTATCGTGGTATTTAAAGAGAGAACTGGTGGCCATTAATGAATAAGTATGTAGAAAGCATCATGGAAAGATACATAACATTTCATCAGGTAAAAGCGAAGAATTATAGGCCGGTGTGGATTTTAAATCCATTACCACTAATTAGAGGAAATGGGATCATGTCACAATAGATTTTTTGATATGATTACCTAAAAATCCCATAAGAATGATGAATTATGGGTTTTTCTAATATACTGAGTATGGCATCAAACTTATTACATATTATAGAATCCTTACCAGTTGATGATCTGGGAAGTCTTTACATGACTGAGGTGGTTCAGTTAAAAGGAGGAGTGTCATTTCAGATTGATATCCTTGTTTCACATAGAGTTTCTCAATGGATATTTATAGGTCTCTAGGATTACTAATCCATTCATAACTAGACTATCATCCATCTATTGATAGTCAATCTATGTGGAATTTTCCAGTTCTGGATCATATGATAGGTGCATGTGTTTTATATTTTGGTAGTTCATGGGAGAAACATATGGAACTCAAGGAGTTTTTATATAATAATTTCTTCTAAGAATTAATAAAAATAGATCCTTTAATCCTTTTAATGAAATTTATTGATGACATCCTCTTTTTGGGCTATAGGAAGGTGAGTCGGCACTTATTGAGCCTAATCTCATAGAAAAGACATCTATGTAGGTTCCGTTGATTAGAAAATGGTTGGTGACCATGCATAACAGGAAATATTTTATGCTAACGATCAAAGAGGACCTATATAATTCAAAGATATACATCATGTTTTCTTTAAACGATCATCTAGGATGGGGAAACATCTCATCAGGGATAAGGTAAAGCTAGTGCTTAGGTTTTTATCGCCGTTTGAGATAGTGGTAAGGGTCAGTCCAGTGGCACACTGTTAATCCCTTCTATAGTGATATAGTACCATGCATGATGTGTTCCACAAGTTTTAGCTACAATTATATCATTTATACCCTTCCCATGTGATATAAGTTTGATTAATAGGGATTCGTGATGATACATCCTTTGATGATCATCTCATGATGTTTGTGGGTTGTAGTGAGAAATATCATCGAGGTGGGACTATATCATGGGTTTGAGTGTAGTGGAAGCATGTGATAGTTCAGGAGGATACCTAAGAGAGGGAGTCTAATAAGAAAACACAATGGATATACTTTTCCACCATGTCCACACAATGAATCTTAGAGAAGTTTTTGGACTGGATATAATATGCTTGGAAGGTTGTAGAATTATATCCTTTTCTAGGTACATATCTCTCTGAGTTTTACTTTTACATTTCATTCAGTTTTGTTTCCATAGTGGATTTATCTCCTTTGAATAAATGAATTCTTGTTTTAAAAGAAAACATGATAAAAACTATAGATGATTTTCATAGATAGGTATTTTGGGGAAAATTACATAATGTTAATGGATGTATGTTTGTTTGAATTAATGGAATCTGAGTTTAAATGGTTTATGTGTTCCAAAGATTCAGGGTATTTTAAGAATTACTAAAGGGGATTCAGTTTGTTTAAATGAAAAATAGTGTGGGAAAATATCTACAGAACATTTATATGACTTATTAATTAATTAAAAATCATGTAATGTTTATGGGGTTTTAATAAAATAAATCTAAAATATCATTTTTTCAACATATCCCATTTAAAACAATTTCATACCTAGTAATAAATTTTCATGGAGTGTTAGTGTTCTGAAGATGTTTTCTCAACCCATTTTTCTTTTAAACAACACAAACCCCATTAAAAATAACTACATGACATGTACCTATAATAAATTACATGTAATTAACCAAAATGATATTTTAAATTATGTTTTACAATTTATTTTTCAGTTCATTCCACAACATCCTTCTTCATTAGAGCATATATTATATTCCAAGTGAACATGATTAAAAACCTACCTTTTGAACATCCCATTTTCATGATGAATCTTTGGTAAATATTTTTGGTAAGGTTTTTACATTTTATCCCTTATTCTTAAAATTATTGTGGATAAATATTTTTACCATGTGCATTTTTTGTTTTGATTATGATTTATTTTTATCTAGAAACCTATTTTAAATTATATTACCCTTCTTCCTCAAGGGCGTTTTATATTGAAAGCATTTTTTTCATTTAGTTAAGTCAAGGGGTATAAATTCTAACCCTATGATTTGATAATTTCCATGTTTACGAAATAATGTGATGGAACCAACATACCATGTACCCAAATCGATTATGTAATGAATGGGATTATTCCATGATGTCCATTTTTTTCGAGTAGATTTTGGCTAGCCTTATGGTTACCCATGGGGTGAGTGAACCGTGAATATGATTTAATTGGATAATGTTGTAAATTTTGTTTAACATGACATGATATCATAGGTTTATTCTTGAAATATAATCCATATTTCATGGATTATTTATTATTTTTATGGTTTTTAATAAATTTTGAATTAATTTATGTTTTATTTGAAAGGTAAATGGCCATTCACATTAGGAATTGAGATTTATGATGTGATATTGTGATATCTGTTGTTTATGAAAATATGTGCGTTCTATGTTAAAAATATTATCTATCATTCTTGGCTACAGAGAATGCACACATATATGTTATAATGATGATATTGAGAGGTTTCAACCGAGTCCCATGAACTAATTCTTATATAGAAGTGGCTCTACCCAGTCCCAAGTTGTAATGCTTATAGTGAATTGACACATATTATTTAATGCTTATAAGGATTTGACCAGGATTTTTGTAATTATACTATGGTTATATGGTGGTGGTTGTCATAGTCATAATACATGCTCCAAGACACCAAGGCATATCATCGAAGAAGCTTATTTTACTATAGTTTTATAGTTTTTGTTAGATTCATTGTAATACTTGATCATAGAAATTATGTCATGATGTCCAAGTAGGTTGTTATAGTATTTTATTAATTTTTGACTTATTTAATACATATGTTTATCACTTTATGGGATAGAATTATTATTATAAATGGTTGTCTAGAAAATGTGGTGTTGACCTATTGATTTATACTCAATTATTATTAGGGCCACCATTTAGAACCGAAGTATATTACATGAATTCAGTTTTAGTTGTGGAAAAATGAACTTGTTATTGATTGCTTTCTTGATGGATTGGAAGAATATTAGAGGTGGGACCGATGTGGGATTCAATACTATAGAAATTTTAGTCTATATTTGAGTCTTATATTCTTTTAAATGTATTTTTCTAGAAAGACATTTAATTTCATTCCATCACTTCATTACATTATTCCTTTATTATTTATTGGATTATTCATTTAGATCCTATTTTTTGCATTCGGCTATGTCTATACATTGATTTATATCATTTATATGGTTTAATTTATACTACTTTGACACTTCATACGGGGGGTATGACTTATACACTATTCATTTAGCATCCTCAATGCTTTTTAGAAGCCTCTAGCTTGTGGGGACATGCACATGAGTTCTCATTACCAACTCTTCCTAGCTATGTGAGATAGTTCCAGATTAGGGGATGTAATAGTATGGTTATCCAAAGTAGGTATGGTTGTTTATGGGGTGTATAAATGGATTTGGTGAAGTGAAATCACATTGGGCATGTCCATAGACTACTATAAATACATTTTTGGAAGTTGGTTCTTTTTAGGGTATAACACATTCATAGAATCATCCATTTTGAATAGATACATATAGTGGGGATAACTATAAGCCTATGAATTAATTTTTCGATGACACATTTTTTTCTTCATGATATATATGTTTTATGGAGTTATATCTCAAATATCATTGATTTTTATAAGTGAATATCTCAGCATTTGGTGAGTGGTGAACCATATTGTTTGGAAATATATATTAGAAAAACCTTTGATATTATAGAAATGGTTATAGTGAGTCAGTTTTGAAATGATGGTTGAGTTATTTTGATATTAATTTCTAGAGAACATTCGATAATTTCTCTATATGAGAAGTGTTATAGTAGAGATTTTGTAAAACCTCATGTTATCATAAGATACAAACATCATGGAAAATTTGAATTTTTTACTTGGGACATGGGATGTTTTGAGAATCATTAATGAAATTATTATTTTTAGATTTTAAAAATATATATGATATATTCTTGGATGTATTTAGTGTCTTGGTTTGTGTTTAAAAATAATTTTGGGAGTTTAGGTCTGAGAAATAAAATTCTGGATATATTTACCTTAGCACATAGTTTAGTGAAGATGTTTTGGGAAAAACATGTGTATTATCATACATATATAGATTAAAGTTAAATTAACATCATGCATGGTTGTCATTCCTAGTTATAAAATGATACAATAAAAATGTTATAATTCCAAGGTAATCCATATGAATATATTCTCATGGGGGGTTTTAGCACATGACATATTCTTGACTGCATAGAATAGTGTATGGAAAATGCATGGAGTTGTTCAGTTTTTAGGGGGTGTTACATGGTGGGTGAATGTTTTGCTAAATCGTGTTTCCAAATCATATGGGGTGATATATTAAATGAATATTTTGGTGGAACAGTTAGTGAATAATCTTTTATAATGTGCATACACACTATAAGGTTGTCTATATTTAGTTAAAAAATATGAATTTTCCAATTTCCTAGGTAAATTTTAACCCTTCAACCACCTTACCCCCTATTTATAGACAACCACCCATAAATTTTTTATTCAATTCTCCACCCCCTGATAGAGGTTATTTATTTGAAATTACTTTGGAATTTAAGGTTACTTCCTCCCATATCACTTTAATTTTTGGTTTTACATTATTATCGTAAATATTTAAGAGTGATTTGGGTTAGGGTTTTTTTGATGATTCCACTATAGAGTATTATAATCGTTCTAAATAATGTTATATTTTCTCAACATGGAAGTGGGGAATCTCATGATTTGATCACCTTTTTTTCACATTATTTATTTGGATGTATATTTCCCTACAAATTTATATAGGGTTTTTAAAAAAATATATAATAAATTGATAGATGAATCAATGGTTAATGATAGGGATTTCCATAGTATAGGTTTAGATATAATATTTATAACGTATGGGTGTGGTTAGTCACAATTTTAGTATGATGAAGTAGACCAGTAAGTTTTAGAAAACTAATCATATTTAGATTAAATTAAATAATTAATTATCAATATTGATTATTTATTTATTTTATTTAATTACTACAAATAGTATCACATGTAATGAGATGGACTTGAGTGAATCTTTGATGATGTTAGCTGAGGGTGGTCGAGATGGATTAAGAGGAAGATATTATATATGGTAGGTTATCCCTAAACATACCCTTTGTTTTAAGCACGTGTTTCTGTGAATATAGTATGTGTTACCTCCACTATTGTATAATTTACATTGAGATATAAAATAAACATTTCCAAATAAATTCAATGAAATTAATAATGTTTCAAGGGCCACGGTAGACCCTTTAACACTGGATGCATTCCTCAATCTCGGATGCACATTAGATTGATTTTTATTAACAATTTTGATATAAATTTACCCCGAAGGGGTCGTAACTAAATGATATTGAATAAAAATAGTGGACCTAGAGAATGGATCAATATGATCCTCTTGAGATCATAATTGGTACTCTAGTTATGTTTGAGATAGCGGGACTTGTAGATGACTCTAACACCAAAGCATAGTAGTGTTCATTGGATTAGAAGATTCCCAAGGTGTTCCTTAGAGTAGTGATGATATGTGAATGGTTTTAACAAGGATTATTTGGTGGTTTTTTTTGTTTTAAGAGTCTTAGACCAAGTGATAATAGGTGAGATGATTTTGTATTACATGTATAACATAGAACACCCTCTTGAGGGATGATTGTAATCTTGGAATGTTCTATAGATGAGAGGAGTCCTCAGGGTATGATATTGGTGGGGTGTATAGGGTTTCCTCTTGGCGATCAGATTAACATCTCCCAAGGGAAGATTTTAGAGGAGAGCTATGTGTGGTCCATTTATTATTTTCTGAATTACATGTTCATGAAGATTCTAGGAGGATTGGTGTGAGATAACCCATGATGGTCCTAGGTGAGTGGGATTGGGTTGTGAGGATGTTTGGAATATTCACTTAAGGATAGGAACATAGAAGGACCCATGGTCCTCTCTAACACTGTGTGTTTCGGACGTGGATTATTTTTAGTTAGCGGAGACTGAGTAGGGTATAATGACTATGGTGGATACCCTTGTGGGAGAGATGTGAATGATGATAATTTTATCATGACATTCTAGTGTGACTGGGATATACTATTTGATATTAAAATAAATATTTAGATGGAAAATGAGCCATGGTTTAAGATGTGTTGTTAGGTATTGAGTGATTATCTACCTTTTGATGAGTTCACGAGATATTGGGACATCTTATAGTTCCTCATATTTCATTGTATTCTCATTCTAATATTGGATACCAAATCATGAGATGGATATTAGGTCGACCAAGTGTGAGTGGCTTGGGACATGGTGTGTGGGACATTCTATTCGATATGATATGTGAATTTATATGGTGGGTGATATTCCCCTTAACGAGATATAAGATAAAATAAAAAATGATATATTACCATAATATGATTTAAGATATAATGAGTTGGGAGTTATTCCCCTAGATGAGATACGTGATATTATGAGGTTAGAACTATTCCCCTAATATGATATGAGATATTACATGGTAGACATAATTCCCCCCTTGTATGATATGAGATATAACAACATGGGTGATATCCCTATCTAAGAGAAATAAGTTATTACATGGCTATCTCTATTACCCCCAAAATAAGATTAGATTTTATATGGTGGGTGTTATTAACATTAATATGTTATGATATATTATGAAGTGGGAATTATTTCCCTTGATGAGGAAAGAAATATTATAGGGTATGTTCTATTCCCCTTGATATAATATGTGATGTTATGTGGTGGGTTCTATTTCCCTCAATGAAATATTATGGGGAAATCCCTATTTCCCCCTATATGATATGAGATATTATAGGGTATGTGATATTTCCCCTAATATGATATGATATATTATGTGGTAGGTTTTATTCCCCTTGATGAGATATGGGATATTACGCAATTGGATCTACTTCTCCCAATATGATATTAAATATTTTGAGGCGGGCATTATTTTTCTCAATAAGATACATTGTATTATGATGTGACTGATATTCCCCTAATGATATATTAGATATTACATTATGTATTTTATTCTGCCTAATATGATATAACATATTATGAGGTGGTTACTATTACCCTCAATATGATATATGAGATATATGGGGTGTGTGATTTTACCCTTATGTTTTACGTATATATGAAATAATTTTTGAGGAGAAGTCTTCCCCTAGAGTGATTATATATTTATGAGATACTATGGTGGGATAAAATCACCCATGTTTGGAATTATTTATAAACAGAGACCTGGGACACTATCCTTAATAGGTATGGCTAATCTTGGGTGTCACCTTTGAACCAGGTGATTAATAGTGGTTATATAATTACACTTATGGCCTTTATTTGTGTTTTGAGAATATGAAATGTTAATGTACTAAATTTATAATATATGCTATAGTAATTATTGATTTTGGCCAATTGAGTTTTAGTCACACCCTGATTTTGTGGACATGGATGTTTTGTACCCTAGGAAACAACATTGATATTAATTTCTTGTAAGGTAGAGGTTGAGTTTTGGATGATCGGGAAAGAATATATCAACATTGATTTGAAGACTAAAATGATTTAAGGCTCAAGGATTGTAGTAGAGACTATTTTCTTATTTAGATTTATTTTTTCACCTTATATACGATCGGCTCTATGGGAATTTAATATGGGATATGTAATTATATTCCTTTATTTTAGTTGATATAAAATTGTTATGTTTCACTTATTCCGAATAATCTAATTATTATTCTGTTTGATGTTTAGTAATTAATGTTAATATGTATTCTAATAAAAAGAAATTTTCACCCAAAGGTAACGCCAATAACCCTCATTTTTAGTTGGAAGCCTCTAGCGTATGGGATGGTTCACCTAAGGACTTATTACAATCCAAAATAGACACATTCATGTTTTCACTAATTGATGAATGTTAAAATAATCTTTCACATAATCCAATTTCTTTAGAGACAAAGGTTAATATTTGGCCTCAGAAGACATGGAGTTCATCGTCTATATAAAATTTATGGTATAAGGCATGAAAATTGAACCTACTACTGAATTAATATTGGACTTGTAACCACCATGAAAAATGGTTAGGAATACTTATCACCACTCACTATAGGGTCTTGCATACAATTTCATAATGTTATCAAAAAATTAATTTATTCTAAATCTCTCCACCCAGACCATATAGGTAGGTTTAATTTCATTTTATGAATTCACTATAACCCTTTAACACCCGAATATTTTCTTAATTATTTGTTTTGAATTAATTTATCTTTTTGATATTTTTCATTTGATGTGACGCTAAAAATAGTTATATATATATATATTAAAAAAATAATTAAAATATTCTTTTCCCATAACGCCGACATGGATTGTGCTACACGTAACATAAAATTGGCTTGAACTACATGAAATACTTACTTGGCTTATGCTACACACATCACTGACTGGGCGTACGTTACACACAATATAGATGTTTCTACGAAACATCATTTTTTTATTATAATTATATAAATGAGATAATTATAACTTCTTGGGTAAACATAATTATATGAATAGTAATAAATAATTTTCAAATTTTAATTATAATTATTTTCTATAGATAAAACATTTTGGTAATGAAAGATATGATTTTGGGTAATTTCCTTTTTTGTTTAAAATTTTGATTTTCTTGAATGACCTGATCTTAATAATAAATTTAATTTTAGAAAAAACTAGAAATTTAATTTGTTAAATTTAACTTTATTTTTAAAGATAGATTTTTTAAGTTGTATTTGGGTGATTTTTAGTGCTTTTTCTAAGTAACATTAGTTTTTGATAAATAGTGATTAATACTGCCTTTAAGTTAAATACTACCTTTTTTCCATAGTTATTAATGTTAAATTACATTTAAAATATGTTTTATGAAAAAAAATAGATCAATTATAAATATATTAATACATTTTATTTCATTATAATCAATTTCACTGTGAAATTGAATTTAAAAACATAATAATATTTTGAACATGTTTCTACATTAAAGAACCTTAATTTCATCTCATCTATCAGATTAACATTAATCATAATTTTCCCACATCGATGAAATAAATTTTGAAAAACAGACATAAACCATAGTAAGAATTATAATATTTATTGTTTAATTATATCATGTTTTTTGACCAAAATAATTAGTAAATTTTTTTAAAATTAATCATAGTGATTAACATAAAATTAAGCTTAATTAGGGACTAAATCCTATTATTATGGTCACAAATGACATAGAATGTTTTCAAGACCCCATTGGATGGTAATAATTAGTACATAATCCTTCCATTATTGATACAGTTTTTTCTGAATTTTTTATGTAGGAACATTTGTACACCAAACTTGTTTTTAAAAATTTCATGTCACTCATTTTCCTTCCCTATAAAAGGCCACCACCTCTCCCAAATTATCACCCTTATAAAACCTATTAGGATAAGTGAAGATCTGGAATATAAACTTCCAAACATCCCTCCCTTCCTCCTATAAGCCTTACCTTGTATGTAAGTCAATCAAACGAATCTTTTTGGCACAAAACCAAAGGAGTTACCCGATTAAGAGTTAACCAATTCTCTCAAGTACTTCCTTTTACTTTCCTTATCCACCCCATCTGCTATATTTATTCTATGATTATACAGAATAATAGCATCCTCAATATGATATTATTTTTTATGTTAATGGTTTTACCTACACTTACATAATCCTTCATATAATGTGTAATGAAGATACTGTTTTTATCTAAGGTGAAATATCGCCTCACTAAATGATGATTGTTCAATTTTTCATTACCACATCTCATTGTAGAAATTATGACAAAATAAAAATTTAAATATTTTTTATTGTTATATTTATTATTCATTTAATTTTATTTATTCCATATATATCATAAAACTATTTACGTTCTATTTGTTGTTTATGGGATACTTTCGTTTGGGTAAGTGTGGACTTCCACCCCCTCAAAGCGATGTGACTCATTCATACACTACACAGAATGTATTAAAGAATTATTTAGTGAATATATATGATACATGTTATATAATAAAGACACTTTAATAATTATATATATATATATATGTGTGTGTTTTTTTTACATTCATTCTCTCAATAGGACATTTAAACAGAAATAACATTCATGTGTACATACGAACTACCGTCCCCATGAACATTGTATTATATTTGAAACATATATATTCTATATATTATGATAATAATAATATAAGTTTTATATATATTATTTATATCATATCTTAAATTATTGAATCATTATATAAGTATAATTACCAACAATGTAATGAATTAAGACACATAGGAAAAACAAATCGAATTTTACCTAATGCGGAACCTTAACATAGTATGGTTAATAAATTGGTAATATAAAGACATAATAAAATCATTTATGGTATTAGATATAATTATATAGTTTTTTAAAATATTTATAATAAATTTATATTTATTATAAAGTTGGTTTAAATGAGTTTTACAAGATTTAGGACACAAGGTAAAGGGATTTTATCTCACCTTTTATTTTCGTAAGATACATACTATGTTCACCACTCTTTCCTTTTGTGTGGTGTATGTACTTCCCATGATTGTATTCTATTTATCATATAATAAAACTTATGGGTATTCAGATATCCTTTATATGATGTTTATTTCATGGGGTTTAAGCTCCAAATGTTACTGAATCAGTAAAATAGTGTTGTCTCAATTTTTCATCTTTCAGACTCATGTTTTGTTATGCATCTAAATTCTTTTTTGAGCTGTATATACATCCATTTTACATGTTATATCACGAATTTAATTCTTTTGAAGATATTTTAAAATTAACATATTTTTATTTTCTTACATGGAGAGTATTATCCCAAGTTACCATGTTATAAGTGTTTTTTGAGGCAATCTCGTTGCTTTTCTAGATTATTTGTGTTTATGATTAATTTTATAAAGCTTTTCAACCAGCTTCTCCAGTAGTTCATGAAATTTCATCCCATCTAGTCATTCATGTTATAATAATGTGTTGATACCGTATTTATACTCTTTGGTACATAATATTTTTAAGAATGTCTTTTTATGAAATCCCGACATAACCCTCTCTTTGGTAGGAAACCCATGTTCTCTAAAATGGGTTTCCAAATATATTATACTATACTCCTATGATCATTAAAATAAATTTTTAACTTTTTTTATTTTACCAATATATTTAATGAAATATTTTTGTCACTTTGAAATGAAAAATTTTTCTAACCTTTTTACCATTCAATAGGAATGTACTTTTTACATTGTATGACATGTATGGATTTTTCAGTCGTAATTCCATTAATGATTTTTTTTTCATATTTAATGGTTAATTTTTAAGAATTATTTTTAAATGTTCTTTTCAAGGAATATGGGTTTCAAAACGTTTTCATGATCCTTTTATATGTTTTCAAGGAAAATTATTTTCAAAATATTTTCATACTTATTTTATAAGTTTTTGAGGTAAAGTGTTTTCAAAATGTTTTCAAGCTTATTTTATATGTCATCAAGAAACATAATTTTCAAAATGATTTCAATACATATTTATATGTTTTCATATTATTTTCAAATAAATGGATTCGAAAAAAATTCCAAGTATTCATTGTGAATTTTAAAAGTGTTTTCAAATAAAATGGGTTTCATTGTTTTTTGAATCTTATTTTATATATTTTCAAAGAAGAATGTATTCAAAATGTTTTCATGTTTCATTTATATGTTTTAAAATAAAAATGTTTCTTATATTATTTCAAGTGTAAATTATAATTTTTCAAGGTATTTTCTAAGATGATAATTTTGAAATTGTATTACTTATTAAAAATACCTTTTCAAAGAAGAAAGGATATTTTCTGAAATAAATTTTTTAGAAAGATATTTCAAAATTATTTCCAAAATAAAGTTTTTTGAAAGATATTGCAAAATAATTTCTATTTAAGATGACATATATTGATGTTACACATGACCTTCAAGGAAATCATCTAAAGGTTCCATTCACATTCATTCTAGGAATGGGTTAGGCTTAATGTCATGTTCTTTATCAAACCTATTTCTCTTTCAGGGGTTATATGTTGATGAAATACATTTCTTTTTCACTGGTTATATGTTCATGAAATATTTTCTTTTTCATGTGTTATATGTTTGTTAAATCCATTCCACCTTTACAAGGTATATGTTTATGAAATCTATTTCTATTTCATGGGTTATATGTTTATGCATTCCATTTCCCTTTTATAGGTTATTCATTAGTCGAAATGGTTATGAAACCTGTAACTTTTTCAACATGTTATAATATATTTACTTGTTTATGATACCCATTCCACTGAATGGGTTTTGATATGACTATTTATGATATTTTGAATCATGTATGTATGATTTCACTATGATAAGGGTGGGACATATATCTACCTCCAATTAATTGGGTAAAGATTTATATCCAATGAGATAAACATGGATAGAATGAGAAATGAACATGGTTTGTTATTATAGGGTTAGAATGATAAATTAACTCAGTTCAGTATTATAGTGATGGAATTAGAAATGAAATTAGTTTAGTAAGATGGGGATGGAATTAGAAATGAAATCAGTTTTTTAATATTAGGATGAAATTAGGGTTGATCTTGGTTCAGTAATATAGGTCTGGAATAGGGTGTGAACCCGAATTAGAAAAAGACATTGTCCACTATTATGGACTCATAATCAATTTTTTAACTATTATAGAAATCATTTTATAAGATTTTTTGTCTACCAAAATTCTATTTTTTTATTCCTTTGTTATGGTTTTTTGTCTTATGTTATTTAAATCCTTAAGATTCATGCCTTATGAACCACCAATATTTATTCCATGATCCATTTATATGTTATTTTATATGTAGGGTGTGATATTTTATTTTCATGATCACGTTTTTGTACCCCTATTCTCATGATTACTCTTACAAATCTCCCTTGTTTACCCTTACTGAAAATTTGATCTCACCCCATTCTTATGTTTCCTTTCTTCAGGTTATGTAGAAAGGTTTTATGTAGAATTAATAATGATGGATATATTTAGTGGATATTCAGAATATCTTTCACTATTATAGAATTATTTTTTCCCATGTTTCGAAATACACTAAATAATCATGGTACTCAGGCATGTATTATATTAATTTACTAAATATTCATCTAAAATGGTGTAATATCCATGTATGATAAGTCTTGGGTTACAATGGTTTATATCAAATGAAAAGTATATTCAATCATTGGAAACTAGGATGGGAAAAAATTTGTGAGATTCCAAGGTATATTTTTAAGAGTATTTATTGTGATTTATCTAAGGATAAGTATAAAGATGAGTTAACATTTAGGAAGATTTCATAGAATTTTGGTAAATGGTATATTGAGTGGGTTCCTAGAAATACCTACTTGTTTGGAAAAAAATAGGATGTAACTTTGAAATACATGTAAAATTGGGTAGAAACTCCATAAATATGTTTCGGGCTAGACTCAGGGTTGTATGGTACATGAAAAGGGGCCATGATGCACACATAGTTTGACACTCATGTAGGATATGTGTTGGGAATTCAAAAAATAATAATGAACCATAATGAAAGATTTAAATATATTCTGGCTTTGAATAACCTAGTATCAACCAAGGTTTTCATTGATTAAGGATGGTTTCAAGATTTATACATCTAATAAGTACTTCTTGTTATGACTATGTGGTTTTCTGTTATGATAAGTAATGCTCAAATTGTGCCTTCTAGTATTAGTTAATGGATTGAAATTAATGAAATATGCTTCACATTTAATGTTTTAGATTTGGAAATTATGTACATTATTAGAATCAATTTACAAAGTATAAATATCATAAGGAGAACCAGGAAGGTGGTGCATGTATTGGTCATACTTCGGAAGGTAAAGAGACCATAGACGTCATGAAAAAGGTATGTGATGTTCTTCCATTTTTTTACCTTAAAAATAACAAGAATGATTATATTGAGTTTGAGAAACCATAATACATGATTTATATTTCATATTCTAGGAAATAGGTATTATGGAATATGTTGATGATGCCTAAGTAATGGTTTAAGAATAATGTTGGAGGAATGACATATTTATGTTATTGAATTCAATGATTCTACTATATAAATAGTGAAATATATTATTACTTTAAGTATATGCTTTCATTAATTATTTAAAACTAATTTTTTTATGGTTATGAAGGAATAAAAAATGATATCATGGAATGGTGATATTTTTATTAAAGGAAGGAAAACCATAATTCATTTCGGACATTGAGATAACGATGATTGGATAAAGATGTGATGGATATGAATAGGTAAATTAGATGGTACGGATTACCCTAGAATTTATTATTAAAAAGTACTCTATTTCATCAAATATGATGTTTACAACATCATGGATTTAAAAATATATAAATAATAATCATTGGGTTAATGAAGAATGAATGTTTTCCAAAAATATTTATGGTAGCTAAAGTTATTACCATTTTTTGAGAGAATATATAATGGGGGTATTCACATGTTTGGAATGTGACAACCAACAGATACTCTGTGATATATGGGGCATCAATGATAATATGGTTTTGTGAATTTACTTCAATGGTTTTGTATTTTCATCTTCCATAAGGGTAATATGGTTATCTATTCATGAAAAGTGTATGTTAATCTTTTGAAGAGGTATTTATGTATTGAGAATGAATTTCAAACCTTAGTTAAAGGGATATTTAGTAATTAACCATATTTCAAGGATGTCCATCATATTTTGGAAATTATATTAGTATGGTTTTATAAAAGGAAACCATGTATTTTGTGTGACAACCAATAATGTCTGGTTAGGCCACAGATCTTGAACCCATGATCGAAGGAGGATAAGTGTTTCACGACTACAACTTGCCTATGAAATGTCCTGGTTAATGTATTATTATTTATTATGAATATTTATTTATGATTATACAGTAGTGTTATTTTTTATATTTATATATTAATTTATTAACCATATTCATTTTTAGGAATAATTATAGATAAGTAGTTTCACATTTCATTCTTTCCTGAGACTTAAGATCTGCTAAAAGTGTTTTTTTACTTCAGGCCTGAAAGTAAATTTATGGACTTCTATTACATGAAGTAATTGATGAATTAGAAATTGATAAAAGAAAAACTAAAGAATTAATTTTTTTATATCATGTGAGTATATTTAATTATATGCTTGGTTAATAAAATAATTACTCAATATAATGATAATTATTGAAAGAAAATATGTTGTCCTAATGCCATATTTTTGTTGAACCAATGGCTTTTTAAATCATCAAATATTTGTGTATTTAAAGCCCTTAACATATATTTGGTCATTCAATTGTTTTTTATTAATAACCTTAATCACTCCCCATAATTATTTATGCTTTTCCTCCATGCCCAATATTCACCCCCAAAATATGTTCTCCAATGTGGAAACCTAGTTATATGTTACTTTGGGTAACTGTTATGGTCTCAAATTTCCCTTTTAATGGATGTTTTTTTATTCATTTATAATAGGTTAGTTTCTATGAATGAAACATTCAAGTATTAAACCATTGATATCATTGAATAATTTTATGGATAAAATTGATTTTAAGGGGGGTAGAATGTGACACCCTGAAATTGTTTTAACTAGTTTTTTTTAATTATTTTTTCTTTTTGATATTTTTCATTTCACGTGCCACTACACATAGTTCTGTATATATCTATATTAAAACAATAATTTAAATATTAATTTTATAAGACACCAACTTGGATTTCACTACCCACAATACCTACTTGGCTTTCTCTATGTGCAATTCCGGCTGGGCTTGTGCTACATGAAACACCTACATGGCGTATGATATATGCAACATAAATGTTTCTATGAATCGTCATTTTATTATTATAATTTTGTAAACAAGATAAATATATCATAGCCATTAAACATAGCAATATGAATAGTAATAACTAATTTTCAAATATTATTTGTAATTTTTTTATATAGATAAAACATATTGGTAATTTACGATATTATTTTTCTAAATTCCTTTTATGTTCAAAAATGATGTTTTCTTGAATAAACTCTTTTTAAAAAATAAATATTAGAAACATTAAGAAATTTAATTTGACAAAATGAAATTTATTTTTGATTCTATAATGTCTAAATTTTTATAGGGTAAATTTTAGGTATTTTAATGAGAAACTTCATTTTTTGATGAATAGTGGAAAATACTACTTTATAGTTAAAACTGTATTTTCATTTAAATAATTATTAATGTTAAATAATATTTTTACTTTTTTAAGTTCACATTAGATAAATTAAAAATATAATAATAAAATTTATTTCTTTATAATAAATTTCACTTTGAAATTGAATATAAAAATTTAATACACAGTTGAACTTCTTTCTACTTTAAAGACCGGTAATTTCTTCTCATCTAGAGGATTACCGTTAATATTAATTTTTTTCATAATGGGAAGTGAATTTAAAGAATAGACATTAACAATTTTTATAAGTGTAATATTTATTGTTTAATTATATCATTTTGATTTTGGACCAAAATTATTAGTAAAATGGATTAAAATTAATCACAGGAATTAAAGTCAAAGTAAGCATAATTAGGGACTAAAAAATAATATTGGATGCTAAAATAAACTATAATCTTGTAAAAGCCCCCATTTTATGGAAATATTTCATCCATAAACCTTTCATTATTTATTTATTATGGTTTTGAAGAACTTATTTTAGGTAATAACATGTATACACCTAACATGTTTTCAAAAATTCCATGTTAGTCCTTTTCCTTCCCTATAAAATGCCACCACCTCTTCCACATCCTCACACATCTCAAACCTATTAGGTTTGGGAAATATATACCCAATAAACTTCCACAAATCCCTTTATTCCTCTTAGAAGCCTTCCATTTGGTTTTGGGAATTCCAAGGAAGCCTTTTTTTCACAAACCAAAAGGAGTTACCCGATTAAGAGGCAACGTCTTCTCTCAAGTCCTTCATTTTATTTTCTTTCTTCACCCCATATAATGACTTTATTACATGATTATATAACAAAGAATTTATCATAAATATACTTATATATTTTTATTTTAATTTTATTAACTAAACATTCACATACCACCATTTAATAGGTAATAAACATACTATTTACATGTACGGAAAACTACCGCCCCACTAAATGACGACTGTTCAATTTTTCTTATTGTCACTAATAGTGGAAAAATTGATGAACACTATATTTATATATGTTATATGTTATCTTTATTATTTATTTAAAATTATTTATTCCTTTTACAACACATAACTTTTTTACTTCCCATTTGTTGTTAATAAGATAAATTTCTTCAAGGAAGTGTGGACTACTGTCACCTCAATATGATTTGATTCATTAAAAAACTACATGGAATGTATTGAGTAAGGATTTAGTGAATATATATGATATATATGGCATAATAAATATACTTAAATAATGTTATATATATACATAAATATATATATATATGTGTGTGTGTGTGTGTGTCTTTTACTTTGTTTCTCTCAACACAATAATTAAAAGGAAATACCATTTATGTGTACGTACGACATACTATCTCCATGAATGGTGTATTCTGTTTCATACTTATATATTATATATTATTATAATACTAATATAATATATATATATATACGTTATTTATATCAGGTTTTATATTCTGGAATCATGATATAAGTTTGAGGACCAAGAATATAATGAATTAAGACACATACAAAAAAACATATAATATTACCCGAAATGAAACCATAACAAAGGATGGTTACCAAGAGGTTCATATAAGGTTTTAATTAAACAATATATGGTATTAGATAAAAAATATTGTTCTTTAAAATATGTATAAATAATTTTTATTTATTATACAAGTTGTTTGAACGAGTATGACAAGAGTCAAGACACAGGATAAGGGGATTTCATGTCACTTTTTATTTTTGTGAGATACATGCTATGTTCACCATGCTTTTATTTTTTGTGGTGAATTTACTAACCACAATTGTATTATATGTATCATATATTTAAATTTATGGGTATTAAAATATCCATTATATGTTCTTTCTTTCATGGTGTTTATATTTCAAAAATTACCAAATCGGTAAAATAGTTGTCTCAATTTTTTTTCATTGAGAGTCATATTTTGTTATACACCTAAAAACTATTTCGAGGGGTATAAACTTCAATTTTAGATTTTATATCCGGAATTTACTTATTTTAATGATTTTTTTAAGATTCATGTAATTTCATTCTTTTACATGAAGAGTATGATATGAAGGTACCAAGATACACGATTTTATTGAGACACACTCATTGCTTTTCAGGATTGTTTATGTTTATGCTTCCTTTGATAAAATATTAAAACCCATCTCTCAAGAGGATCATGAATTTTCTACCCATATGACTAATCATGCTACACTCATGTATTGGTAGCAATTCATGAACTAGCTCGAGTCGTCCCTGAACCGGTCACTCAGGTCGCTCCGAGACAAGTAATAAAAGGCGTCCTCGATCCTCCCGAGATAGTGATAATAACTGAGGGTATCAATATAATATACAAGGTATCAATTTTTCCAATATATAAACAATAAGTCAAACATAAGAAAGATTGGACCGCCCAATACACATTTATATAAAAATTGGACCACCATTATTTAGATGACAAAACATAAATTACAATTGAGTGATAAAACTAAACAGACCATAACTGATGATCAACTAACTCCATGTGGCCACTCTGGTCACTCCACAACACAACGATCCAATTTAACTCAAGCCGACTGAACTCAATCTAAAAACTACCCAAGGGAAAAAATATAAGAAAACTATATACATGAGTATTAAACCTTTGTAGGATAGCCTGATATCTTATTCCCAATGAATGTCATTTAGAATAAAAAACATCAATTTATTATTTTAAATATAATATATAAAATTATGTTATCCTAATAAGGTTCCAATCTTTTGATGTTATCAGAAAAAAACATAGATTGTTTTATACCAAGAATACTAGAATAATTTCAAAAGATATACAACATCAAAATGAAAACAATTTTCCATAGGGTGATTTAAAGAAAGTACACCATTAAATAAAACACACATAACAAAAAAAATTATATCCCAATACACCATATTCCAATGTTTAATACAATATATCCAATGAGAACTATTCACAGGAACATCTCTATATAATAGCTAGTTTTCGGCCCCAGGTACATCATATCTTGGTGAAATGTAACCATAACAAATATGTGTTCTTCTTCACACGCCACTAGTAGGGAAAAATACACCTAACATATTGGTCCCTAACATAATCATCATTGTCTAGTTAGTTTCTTCATCATCAAACTTTCCATGTGAAATAGGGATGAAACCACTACGGATCACTTGCATACTAATACACGTCCTCCCATATAGATACTCGTGTTTCCCTCTTTGTGCTCAATGATGTTCGACATGTTATCAAATACACATTTCACAGAAAAATTTAGTTTCCAAATAATACACACATCAAATATCCCTCAACCATTATTCACATATATTTAATGGGTAAATAAACAACAATAAATTGTCATACAAAATTTTTACGATGTATAATGAGTCATTGCACCTAAAATCCATTTAAAAATGCTTCTTTAATGCCATACACCCACTAATTCCAAATCGAACCATATTTTTTATCCCTAAATCCATTTAATTAATTAATTTCATGAATAATAAAATGAAACCAATGATACAACATGTAATAAACATGAAAATCAGTTTTACCAGAAAAAATTCCAAATGGGACTTTAATCATTCTTCACAAAAACAATATTTTTTAGAAGAAACAATTATATTATTCATAAAGTGGTGAAGAAAAAACATTGGTAGGAAAACAATTTTACATAAATCCCTTAAAAATTCAGGTTACACATTTAAATCCTACCCATTTATACATATATGAAAAAACTGCTATTTATCGGGAACCCATGCCCAAACACCCGAGAATCGGAACGACCAAGAGTTCACGATGTTCTTTCCCGAACCTACCCCTCATGTTCTGAAAATCCTACACAGTTTACCTTTACATCCACCAAATAATTATGTAACTCTAAAAAGTATGTTCTGCTATGATCCTACCCCCTCAGATACCATTTCATCACAAACCAACCCATGTTGACTCTGAACCATTCACTCGGGCCGCATAGGGATAAGTCCCAAAAGGCATTCCCAATCCTTCTAGTATGGAGATAAGCACTGAGGGAATAAAAAGAGTATATAATGGAACAATTTCTCTTAATTATAAACAATAAATAAAACAACAGAAATAATGGATAGACCAATACACATTTATATAGAAATTGAACTGACATCATTTATACAACAAAATTGAAAGCACAACTAAATAATATAACTAAACCGAACAGACCTGAAGACCAACTAACCTCATGTTCCCTATATGTTCATTATCCAACACAAAAATCCCATGTCACTCAAGGGGACCGAACACCACCTGAATCATACACAAGGGAAAAACAAAAGAAGACTATATGTGTGGGTATTAAAACATTGAAAGTTAGCCCAATATTCAATTCCCAATGCACTTCTATTAAAATAAATGAAAAATAAATTTCATGTTTGAAATAAAATATATAAATTTAATTTTTCCAAATTAGTTTCCATGATATGGAAGTTATCAAAAAACATGAACGTATTATACATAAGAATGTTAGAACAATTTCTAAAGATATGAAACTTCAAAATGAAAACAATTTTGAAGAGGGATGTTTTAATGAAAGTATAGTATTAAATTAAAAACACATGATACTAAATATTCCTTCCAAATACACCATATTTGGATGGTGAATACAATATATCCAATGGGAACTAGTCACAAGAACATCCCTAGGAACTAGCCTGTTGTGTGCCTGAGGTACCAAATATCTCAGCAAAAAGTAACCATAAAAAATATCTATTCTCGTGCAGGAACCATTAGTATGGAACAATACCCATAACATAGTGGTCCCCAATATGATCATCATTGTTTAGTTAGTTTTCTAATCATCAAACTTGCAATGTGAATTAATCATGAAACCACTCTGTAGCACTAGCATACTAGTACACATCCACTGACTTCGATACTAGAGTTTCCCATTTGCGCTAAATGAAGTTCTACATGTTATCAAATACCCTTTTCACAGGAAAATTTCATTTCCAAATCATACATGCACCAAATATCCCTAAACCATGTTTCACATATCCTTCATGTATAAATAAACCACTAAAAATTTACATAATACAATTTCAAGAAGTATAATAAGGTTTGCACATAAAATCAATTTAAAAATGATTCTTTAAGGTTAACTCCCACCACTTCCATATAAAACCATATTTTCATCTGCAATTCCATTTAAAAAAATCAATTTCATCAATAATAATATTACCCCAATGATACATCATGTAATATAGATGAAAACCAATTTTACCAGAAAAATGTCAAACGGGCCCTTGAAATTCTTCACAAAAACAAAATTTTTCAAAATAACCAATTAAACTATAAATAAAGTGGTTTAAAGGCACTATTGTATGAAAAACAACATTTACATAAACCCCTTAAAAATTCAGGTTACACATTCAATTCCAATCCATTTCTATAGAGATGCCAAACCGACCATTTATCGGGAACACATACCAAAACAACCTAAAAAACCATATGTATTTCATTATAAAATCAAAAACCATATTGGAACCCCCATGAGGATCCAAAATACAGTGATTAAAATGCCTCTTATATTTTTCATAAGCCAAACCAATCATTTTATATCACCATGAGAACAAAAAATCCAACTGGTCACTTTCTTGAATACACGGCATGAAAAATTTAATGAAAATGATTCTATTTAACACTAAAAAGGTTATAATATCAAATTAAAATTCCAAAAAATTATTTAAATTTCAAAACTAGGTTCTAAACATCAAATAATAAGTGCAAAAAATAACAGAACAATTCAACAAACTATAGGTGTGCACCCTTATAAAAAACAGCAATACTTTTCACAAAAAGTCTTAAACACCCCTTTAAACACCAAATAATGTTATTGAAGTATTATAAAACAATAATAATAATGTTTATTGGGTTAATACACCATGAAAAATCTTAATCTTAAATATAAAGGGCATGTGAAAAGGAAAACCTACCTGAAATCCTTGGCAGAATGAAAACGCACAACTAATATCACCATCTGAGAGTTTATACATCCAAAACCTATGAAGAAAAGCCCCAAATTAAGGAAAAACCCATAAACAATTTTAGGTAAATATAACCCTAGGTATTTCATGACTAGGGATGAAGATATATCTATGAAATAATGGAAGGAGGGGGAGGAAGGAGGAGATAGGATAAGGAAGCGTGCCTTGATAACAAGATAACTCTTCATGTTCCCTTATATAAACAACCATAGAGGCGAGGGAATGGATTGTAAATACATTTAGTGGATCCCTAGGTCTATATGAACTAGGGAAAGAAGATTTTGGGGGGAAAGAGTAAAAAATGAATGATTTATGAATGAAATAAATTACCTTTTCAAATATGGAAGATTTGAGAAACCATGAGGAAATTCACCCTAATACTCAGTGAAGATGAGGTATAAAGAGGAAAAATGAAACTTGGGGGTGCACCTAGGAATTCTGGGATATATTGAGAGGTTGAATGACATAAAAATATTAAAACATGAATAAGATATAAAATAAACAAAATATTATTTTTTTAAATGGAAATGTGATCATGGGCTAGCCAAATACCGGAATAAATAACACAAATCTAACATGATTATGAGTTCCTATGGAGTCCAAATGCATATGGTGGTTTTAATAGGTAATGGAAAGAAAATATAGAATTATAATGGGTGAAAAATGTTGGAAAATTAATGAGTTATAAAAGAAACAAAATTTATTTTCAAATATGGAAATGGGCTCACGGTTTGGCCCAAATCATGAAGTAACCACACTTTTTGCCAAAAAACACCAAAAAATATTTAGGGAACCAATGGTAGGATGATTAGAAATATATGGAAATTAAAAAAACAACATTCAACTCACCCAAAACTAAAGAAAATATTTTGGATTTCCAACAAATCATATCAAAACCATGACATGAAAAACTAGGTGTGACATTTCTCCCCACCATTAATGCTTTCTACCCCCAAAACCCATAACACTTTGCAGTTGAAGGATAAAAACCTAAGGATTCTATAACAACAAGGTCCAACCACTATATCCATGTACATATAATCTAGAATAAATTTAACATAATACCCTTTCCCATAAAAACACTAACCCACAACCACATCCTGAGAATGAATGGAAACATCAAGCCACCACCGCCACAACCAAGCCAAAAACTAGATTGTTAGTACTTTTCCCATTAAACCCAATGATCATCCAAACCAATCGATACAAATAATATCCAACAACATAGGATTGTGGGGGGAAGAACAGGCTCCCCACCATTAAATCCCAACTACCTTATTAAAGACTCTTAAAGTAGTGATTATTGAGACCAACGATGTATCTCACCACCATTAGATAAAAACTAGAAATGAACAAAAAATAATTCCACCTGAGATTGAATTGGGCATCACCTAAAAGGCGCACCAAAAATATCCTATACCAACCTAAAACCCCATGTTAAGAGGGTTACCATACGAACATTTAAACCAATCACTCCCAAATGGAGGGGCAAGAACTGGCCTAACACTTTTGGTATGGAAGAAAACCCCCAACACTTGGGGCAGGGAGGGAAGGGGACCCAACAGCTGGGCCACTGAAACCAAAAAAATAAATAGTGGAACCATCCAACACTCTCCACCTATGAATAGGTAAATCATAGACCACACCTAATTCACATTTGCAGTCCACACATGGACATTGATTGCAAACCCACACCCAATATAGAATAACCATAAACACTTTGTGAGGGGTAATTCCACCATGCTCTTGGAGAGAAAACGAAAATCATAGTGATGAGAGACAACAATAAAAACATAGAAAATGCCTTACCATAATGGTGAAGGTAAGAGCTTAGCCGAGCACCCCACACCTCAAGTGATTTCTTGACTGCGTGAAAAGCCTCACTCCAAGGCCTATGGATGGAGCCCTGATGTTTCAAGCATCTGTTGCGCCATAGCCCAGATCCAAGGATCAAAAACCCCAAAAAACCTCACATTCTCAACAACACACCTTCATATATATATGAACTCATAGATACATTGCATAATTCTCTCTCACTTTGAACATGGAGCAGAATGGTCAATGAAATTCGGTGAAACACATCAACATCACTAAACACAACTATTATATCCAGAAGAATTATCGCAATAGGTAAAACACATAAATCAACCCCAAACAGCTCTCTATTCCATCAAAAAAGTTGAGGAATCATCTAAATATGAGGATTTAATGTTTTAAATGAATCTTTATGCTAATAAACTAGATGTCTCGCTAATGGAAAACCATATATGGCCACATCACAATATCCAAGATATCCTTAAAACCCACCGAAAAATGCTCTAAAATTGAGCCACCAACAACATCCTATCTAAAGACACTCCAAGAGTATCATTTCCATCTCATGAGGAAGCATACCAACAAACCACACTTCGAAAACATGAAAAACCACCCCATATAAGCATCGGTTTACAAAAACACAACAAACTTTTATGCTTAAAATACATTTGAAAAACAAAATAACATGGTGGATTTTCATATTCTCCAATGGTTTTTCATCAAGTCTCACTCACATGAACATTTTTTTGCCACCCCAGGCACCCAACAACTGCTCCATACTAGGCATCCATCAACATATATATAGACAAAACTATGCATATGAGCACCCATGAAAACCCCAAAGTCTAAAATAAAAATCCTAATTTTACAAGGCAAAACATTCAACCCATTTAAAAAATAATGTACCTTTGATATGCACATTAAACTCCAATACCAAAACTATTTTCATATTTCCACACAAAAAACCATTTTACCAAGCCAGAAAAATAAACCTCGTAGGTCTCCATAAAAATCCTCTCCCATTATTCAAAAAAAGTTATTATCTCAATAAACCACACTTTTTCAGAACCATTTGATTTAGAACCCATGTCATATATTTTAAAACAACTACCAAAACAATTATTCCATTCAAGCATCCCCTTCCCTTTTTCAAAAAACCAGCAATGTCTCTTTTCTTAATCTAAGAGCCACAAAGTCCAAATCCATTTTTAAGAAAACACTAACTTCTCAAAACAAATTCCCAAAATGAATTAATTAGATTTAAACAATCTTTAGCAACCCAAAACATCTTATTTTAAATAAGATTTTTGAATCATCATAAAATAATTCATTCCTTACGACCATTTTATTTCAACAAACAATAATATTAGATTAAGGAAATTCTATCTCATTAAATCCTTCCACTTAATCCAAAAAACAAATTTCACAAAAAAACCCAACATGATCAAAACAATCTTATATTATGCATTGAATACCGACTTCCACAATTATCACACAAGGATTTTCAAATCAAAATCCAAAATTCAAAAAAGGTATATGAGACCAAAAAAAGGGAACTAGTGCCGATGGGTGACCTGAACATATGGTTGATTGTTGTATATCAAACACCAAACCAACATGGAGAGACTTATTAGGACCATTCCCCAACTCCACATGGCTACCCAAGCCCTATAGCTCACAGAGGCCAATAGTACATCTCCAATTGATATATCCCAATCACCAAACAATCCATAAGAACCAAAGAAAATAATAGAATCAAACTTCTTATAGACACCTGAGAATCGGAACGAGCAAGAGTTTGTGATGCACTTCCAAAACCTACCCCAAAAGTTTTAAAAATTATACTCTATATAAATTGACAAACCCCAAATGAAAAGGGTGCTCTAAAAACTAAGGTCCTCTAAGATCGTACCACCATTGATACCATTTCATCATGAACCAGCTCAAGGTAACCCTGAACAGATCACTCGGGCCACTCCATGAAAAGTCCCAAAAAGCATTCTCAATAACCCTGTGATGGAAAAAATCACTAAGGGAATCAAAATAGTGTACAAGGGATCGATTTTTCCCAAATATAATCATTAAATAATGTAGTGGAAAAAATAGATAGACCAATACATATTTATATAGAAATTTAACAAACATGATTTATACGACAAAACTAAAAGTACAATTGAATGATACAACTAAACTAACCAGACCTGATGACCAACTAAGTCCATATTTCCTCTCTGGTTACTATCCAACACAATGGTCCCATGTCTCACATGGAGACTGAACTCAAGATGAAACCTACACAATGAGTAAAAATAGAAAAAGACTATATGCATAGGTATTAAAGCTCAGTAGGTTAGACCAATATTCTATTGCCAATGTAATTCCATAAAAAACATCAGTTTAATGATTGAAATAAAATATGTAAAAGTTTTTTTTCTATATAAGGTTATATTCTATGGATGTTATCAGAAAAAACTTAAATGTTTTATACTCCATAATTCTAGAACAATTTCAAAAGATATTCAACTTTAAAATGAAAACAATTTTGAATATGGATTCTTTAAAGAAAGTAAACTTTTAAATAAAGCACAAATTCAACTAAATTTTCCATCCAAATACTCTGTATTACAGTGGTGAATACAATATTTCCAATGAGCACTAGTCATGAGAACATCCCTAGGAATTATCTAGTTGTGGGCCCTAGGTTCCACATATCTCGATGATAAGTAAGCATAAAAATTATTTACTCTTGTGAATGAGCCACTATTAGGGAACAATACTCATTACCTAGTAGTCCCCAACATCATCATCATAGTTTATTTATTGTTCTCCTCATTATACTATCTATGTAAAACAAGTATGAAACCACTTTGGATCACTGGCATACTACTACTCATCTGCCCACCAAGATACTCAGGTTTCCCTATTTGTGACCAATGAAGTTCGACGTGTTATTACATACACTTTTCACATGAAAATTTCATTTCCTAATCATACATGCACCAAAATACCTCAACCATGTTTCACATATCCTTCATGGGTCAAGAAAAAACATAAAATTTTCAGAAAACTATTTCAAGAACTATAACAAGGCTTTTCACATAAAATCCATTTTAAAATGAAACTTTAAGGAATAACACCCACCAATAACATAAAAACACATATTTTTCATCCCCAATGACATTTAATAAATCAACTTCATGAATCATAATATGACTACAATGATACAACACGGAATACACATGAAAACCATTTTTACCAGAAAAAATCCAAAGAGGCCTTTAAGAAATCTTCACAAAAAAAATATCTATCACAAGATCCAATTACATGATTCATAAAAAGGTATAAAAAGAACATTTTAAGGAAAATAAATTTACATAATTTACATCAAAATTCAGGTTACACCTTCAAAACCACCCATTTCTATAGAGATGCAATATGGGCCAATTATCAGGAACACATGCCAAAAAACCCTAAAACCCAGTATAATTTCATTATAAAAACCAAAACCAAATTGTAAACCACTTAAAAAACCCAAATACATTTATTCACATGATTCTAATATTTTTCACAAGCCAACCCAATTATTTTATTTCATAGTCAGCTCAAAAAATCCAAGTGGGCACTTTCCCGAAAATGTGGCATGCAACAATTAATGAAACCAATTATATTTAACACTAAAAATGTTATAAAATAAAATTTTCATTCAAAATATTTATTTAAATTGATAAACCTGGGTTTAAACATCACAAAATAGGTTTGAAAATAAAAATAACATTTAATCAAACAATTGGTGTTCACTTTTATAACAAAACAACAATACCTTTCAAAAAACAACGCATAAACACCACCTTACAACCAAATAAATTTATTGAAGGATTATAAAAAAATAATAAAAATGTTTATAGGGTTCATATACCCTTAAAAATATTAATCTTAAATAAAAAGGGCATGTTCAATGGGAATCCTACCACAAATCCTTAGTAAAATTGAAACACACACCAGATATCACCTTACAAAGGTTTATAATTCCTAAACCTATGAAGAATAGACCCAAATTAATAAAAACCCCATTAAAAATCATTTTATAGTAGTACTCTAGGTCTCTCATGAACAAGGAAGAATAAATATATATGAGATAATTAAGTTATGAGGAGGAAGGAGGAGAAAGGAGAATGAAAATCGCCTTAATAACTAAATATATCTTCATCTTTCCTTAGATACACACCCTTAGAAGAGAGGGAAATGGATTGGAACTCAATGGAGAGGGTGCTTAGTTCATGAAGAATTAGGGAAAGAAAATTTGGGAGAAAATGTAAAAAAAATAAATGATATGTGAAAGAAAATAATTACCTTTTCAAATCTCGATTATGTGAGGGACTTTCAGGAAGATCACAAAAATCCACCAAGAAGATGAGGTCCAAGGAGGGAAAATGTAACATTGTAGTGCACCTAAGATTTTATTTCTTGATTTAGAGGTGTAATTACTGAAAAATACTTAAAAATTAATAATATATAAATTACAAAAAAAAATTAAACTACATATGGGATCACGGGCTGGCCCAATACCTAAATAAATAAACCAGATATACCACGATAATAGGTTCCAAGGGGGTCTAAATGAATCTTTTGGATTTAACTAGTTAGTAGAGTCCATCTAATAAGTGGAATGAGTAAAAAATGTTAAAAAATGAAGGATTTATAAAATAAACAAATTTTTCTTTGAAATGAGGAAATTGGCTAACGGTTTATCCCAAATTTTGAAGTAACAACCCTTTTCTCAATAAAAAACCACCAAACATTCTATGGGGAACTCATGGAAGGATGATTAGACATAGATGGAACTTAAAAACTCAAAATTAATCTCACAAAAAACCTAATAAAATAATTTTTATTTCTAATGAACTTGATTAAAAACCAAAATATGGAATACTAGGTGTGACTTACAATATTTCTTATATTTGGTACATGAGATAATTAAGAAAGTGTTTTTAAGAATGACTGACTTTTCCAACTCTTCGATAAGAAAATAATTTTATTTAAATTTTTTTTCTAAGTATGTTATACTAATATCATATGATTATTAAATGAAAATTTTACCCCTTTTTTCTTTTTCTAATCTCTTCAACGGAATCTTCTTATATCTTTTAGAATGAGGCATTTTTCTAACCTTTTTACCATAAAAACAGAATTTATCTTTTTCATCATATGACATGCATATATTTATCCAAAATAAATACTTTGAAGCATTTTTTTCTTGTTTAATGGATAATTTTTATGAAAATATGTTTAAAAAATATTTTCAGTGAAATTTGGTTTTAAATCATTTTCAATATCCTTTTATATTATTTCAAGCAAATTGGTTTTAAATTTTTTTTTCAGATTATTTTATATGTTATTTAGGAAAAATATTTTCAAAAAAAATTCAATCTTATTTTATATGTTTTCCAGGAAAACTATTTTCAAACTTTTTTCAAGCCATACTTATATGTTTACAATGTATTTTAAATTAAATGTTTTCCAAAACATTTTTAATAATTTTTTATATGTTTTCAAATTTCTTTAAAAGAAAAAGTTTATCAAATTGATTTGTGTTTTAATTTATAAGTTTTCAGGGAAGTAGGATTTCAAAATGTTTGAATGAAAATTTTTATGTTTTCAAGGAAAATGGTTTCAAACTGATTTCATGCCATCTTTATAAGTTTTAATTTTATTTTATATGAAAATCAATTTAAAATGTTTATACGTAAAAAAAATATTTTTCAAAGAAGAAATGATATTTTCCCCTAGAAATTTTTTTTAACGATATTTCAAAATTGATTTATATCTATGAAGAAATCTATTTATTTTACTCATGACCATCTAGGAATCGATTTAATAGTTCCTTTAATATTCTTTCTATGAATGGGATATACATAATGTAATGGTCATTATCGGACCGAATTCTCATTCATAGTTTATATGTTTATGAAATATATTTATCTTTCATTGGTTATATTTTTATGAAATCCATTTATCATTCATGAGTTATATGTTAATGAAATCTGTTTCACTTTCATGGGTTATATGTTTTTGAAATCCATTTATCTTTCATAAGTTATGTGTTTATGAAATAAATTTCTCTTTTATAGGTTATATTTTTTTCAAATATATTTCTCTTTCAAAGGTTATTCATTAGATGAAATGGTAAATAAATATGCATCTTTTTCCATAGGTTATGATATGTTAAAATGATTATGGTACCCATTTCATTGCATGGGTTATGATTTTATTACTACTGATTTTGTGGAACGTGTATGTATTATTTCACTATGATATGTGTGGTACCTATTTCACCCTTTGGTGCATTAGGTAATGATATATATTTCATGAGATAGACATGGATGGAACAAGAAATGTACTTGGTTTAGTATTATAGGACTGGAATGGGAAATGAACTAGGATAACTATTAAATGGATAAAATGGGAAATGAAATCAGTTTAATAATGAAAAGATGGAATGAGAGGTGGACTCTGTTAAATAATTCAGGTCTCTAACAAGGTGTGAATTGGTTTTAGTAGGGGACTGTGTCTGTTAAAATGGTTTCAAAAGAAATTCCTTCCCTACTATGTAAATAATTATATATGCTTATGTGTCTCCTAAAATTCAATTTTTTATTCTTCTGTTATGCTTTCATGGATTATGTTATTTACTTTCTTAAGATTAATTCCTTATGAACTTGAAATAATTATTCCATTATTCGTGTATATGATTTTTAATATGTTGGGTATGATCTTCTATTTTCACGATCTAGTTATCATGCCCTTATGCTGATGATTATGCTTACATAGCTCCCTTGTTTACCCTTACTGAGCATTTAAGGTCACCCTTTTCTTATGTTTCCTTTACTCAAGTCTTAAGGAATGGTTTTAGGTAGATGTAATAAATGTGGAGATCATTTTTGGAGATATTGATGTTATTTCCCTAGGATAGAATATTTTAGTTCCATGTTTCAAAATACACTTAACTATTATGGTCTGCAAGCATGTAATATTATAATATACAAAAAATTTATCTAAACTTGGGTAATATCAATGTTTGTAAATTCTAGGTCGCTATAAATTCCATAAGTATCATCCTCATGTCCATGCATGGAATACAGTTTAAAATATATGTGAAATTTCACATAATATTTTTTCACAAATATTATTTCACAACTATGAATCCAAATATAGTATTAAGGTAATTACAAAATATTAACTTCAATATATATCCTTGAAATAGAAGGTTTAAATAGTTTTCTCATAGTTATATCTAGTATGATAAACCAACCAATCAAACTATAGTTTAATAAGAGAGATGGTGATTAAAAAACATATAGAGTACCATGAATCCAATACAAATCAGAACATTATATGGATTATAATTAGTAAACAATCAGTTGACAATTTGGGAACATTCATCGAATAAACCATGAAAAACCATGACCCCCTTGAAATATCTCAATAATAACTATCCATGGAATCAAATGAAATTAACACATCAAATCTATCAAGAATTCGTAATTGAAATTTCCAAAACCAAATAGATTCAAATTAATTATGAAAAAAATCAATGAGGTCAGATGTTGAATAAATATATGAAATAATGAAAAATGGATGTCTAAAGAAAGGATGTCGACATCGTCCTTTAAAAATAAAAATAATGAGAAAAACATTATATTGATAGGATGAAACTATTGTAGCATTATTCTCTATCATAACCCCTAAAACAATATCTATAAAGGATGAAGAGTTAATGAATGCATAATCGACCCCTTAATCGCTAGTAAGGTGGAGCTTCGGTGGGTGAATTATCCATAATAACACTGATAATACTAAAATTATTTATAATTATAAAATAATGATAATAATTTAATTAATAACAATGATAACGTTTTCATAGTTAAGAAAACAAATTGAAATGAGTAAAAATAGAATTTTAGTGAAATAAGATCACAAAGGAAGAAAAATAATTTCATAATTATTTTTGGTGTCTCCCTTCTTTCCATAGTACTCTATCCATAGTGGATGCACTACTCTTTTATAGGTAGTACAATAGGGTAGTTGAAGGTATATTCATAGGGGTGGGATTCCCACCCTTGTTGAAGACTATAACCATCATCAGTGGTTATGTAACACTCCCCAAATGGGATGGACACCCCTACCAATTTCATACATGTTTTTTTTAATTTCTCAGTAAACTCAAATTCCAAAAAACCAGTTGGGATAAAAATTGTAATAAAGAAGAAATAATAGTCATTTTGAATTCCCCCTTAATGTTACATTAAATTAATGATTTTTAAATCTATTCATGTCAATATTATGTAAAATTATTATAAAGATAATGTTTAGAAGTGCATTTGTAACTAAATCTGGAAAGTCGTTGCTGGGTTGAACATATTACATTTTGAAATGTATGTTCATCATTAACTATAGTATGGAGGAAAAAAATCAATTTATTTGTTTTGTGTCCAATACAGCTTGATTAATCTGTCATTAAATTATTTGATGCATGGAATATTATCATTAAATAAAATTGTTGGGATACAATCCATAAACAATCAACTTTTTGATCGAAAATGTTGATTCATAGACCACAACCAATCACATTCTTGACATGTTTCGTGTAATTATATTACTTTTTAATGATTTGAAGATTATTCTACAAGTGTATGATTTTTTGGTCTACATTATATGGATGTACATCCAACTATGAACACGTAGATATTTTTTGATCATGCATTATGAAAATCAGATAAATAAACTCCATCTATAAATCCATCCATCTTCCATTCTGATTTGTTATAATATAATAAACCAAAATCAATAGTTCTACTATGATAACAAAAAATATGTCTAATTATATTCCAGTTTCATTATATAGGGTATTAAATAAATTATTCCACAAATTGTTTAGAAATTGATATATGAGAAAATGTTTAATTAACAAGATACATTATTACTATGATATCCCTGATGTATGGTACTTCAAACCAACTAACTGCTAATTTTATTCAAAAGGTTTATATTGATATTTCTTGGTATTTAAAGGCTTAACAACCATTAAAGTACTTAGATTATTCTCTTTATTTATTTTATATCAATTTAGTAAATTTTACTGTAATTTGACTGATGAAAAAATATACCACATAGCATATGATTGATTTATAATAAAAGATAATACATGGTTTCTCACAGGTCTCTCCTTTCAAATTTATATTTTATGTTTCTCGTTTCATCATTGATCACTTATGGAGGTCCGATGATATTTAAATCATCAAAATAAATAGCAGTGATTTCATATCCAAATGTTGTTTTCTTAATAAAAACATATAGATATTTGGGGTTATTTACATACCCTTTATTTAACAAATATTTGATCAAATGATTACACAACAAATGGACATATTTTTTTAAACAATATAATTACATATGAAAATAAATTAAATATATGCATTTGGGTTTTTTATTTCAATACTTTTGGTATTTGGAATCTTATATGGATTCTCATATATGTGCTGATATAAATTGACCCATATAAATAACTTATAGCAACCTACATAATATTTATATTATCCATCTCAACTACTATAAAGATAATTAGATATAAAAAAGTAATATCATCCAAAATATGGGAATATATCTCCTCGTAATCAATTTTTCCTCTCTGAGAAATACATTGTGTGAAATGATTAGATTTTTATATTATTATATTATTTTTCTCATTATGATTGCACACAAAAACCAATCTATATCCATCAAGATTCATAGCTTTTGGTGTCATCATGATTTTCCCAAATACCCTTATCCAATTAAGTTAATATAATTCAAATTGAATTAAATATTTTAATTTATTCCAATCATTTTGTTTTTGACATTCCCCAAAAGACGTTGGTTTACGGTGTTAATTTTCTATATTATGTGATATAGAATAAGTAAATATTTCATAAAATTTTTCCAAATTACATAAATTCTATATATAAACTATATTATATTAATTAATAGTGATTTAGTTATTTTCAAAACCATTAGGGTTTTCGGCATCTTATGAATTCTATAAATGATTCTCATAATTTTATTTTTTTAATAACACTTGAATTATGTATTTCTTGAGGAAAAAATGCCTCTATAATGGGGTTTTCAATTATAATATTCTTTTATTTATATTGGAAATCAATAATTATATCAAATTGTTCTTCTATAATTCAGGCCTAATTTTGATATTTCAATAATATCATTATTTAAATGTGTCATTGGGACATCAATTATAGTAAGTGAATTTACAAATGGTACTTGTGATTTAGTAACACCCTTTGAATCATTAAATTAATGAGTAAATTTACTTTCTAGTTCTTAAAAATGTAAAATATTTTTCACTTACATATCAAATTTCAAGGTGGTAGGATTGAGAAAAGTTAATTTTTCACATTCTAGGAAACCTCCTCCATTTTTTCTTTTCTCCCCCTATTGTTGGGAATAATTCTTTATTTAAGTGACAATTAGAAAAATGTCTTATAAATAAACTATTTATTAGTGGTTAAATATATCAGATGATGGATGCAGATTTACGTCTAATATATATTTACAACAAATTTTGTGGTCACATTTTTGTACAGTGTGGGGGTGAAATTGGTACATATACTAAAAAACCAAATATTCTTAAGTGGTAGATGCCATTCTCTTATCCAAAAGAAAATTGGAATGTAGAGTGTTTATGATATACACTTTTTATTATTTGAATTAATGTATAAGTAAGTAATATTTCCAGAACCCATACATATCTTGGATGCTTTATTCCCATTATTAATGGTCTGACAATAAGCTAGAGGCATTTTATCAGTGATTAAACAAAACAATGTTTTGTATGAACAAAGTTCACTGGATGATCCAAATTAATCCCCATTCCCATTCAATAAACATTAAATGATTGAGTTATAAATTCTATAATAGTTTCAGGATTATTTTTTATTTCAAAATTATGTAATTTTGCTCTCAATTTAATTATTTGATCAAGGAATCATGAAAATGCTACATTGTGTGTTGATAGAAAACATATTGGTTACCATCTACTATATAAAACAATTACTACCAAAATTTATTTAAATATATCACATGATGGATGAATTGGAACATATAAATTACATTCAACTAATTAATGAAATTCTGGCATTTCCACCTAAATTATAGCTGGAAATGGTCTCATAATTAGATTTCCAAGATAACATGGCTCACATAGAATTTTTCATAGTGGATAGATCTTCTGGATGGTTATTGAATATCTATGAGAAAATTTTATTATTTTTTGCTTCATTCATGTACCAGGATGACTTATTCGTTCATGCTAAAAATTAATTTATTTGGGTCCATTATTTACTACCACATGCATTTCAATTTCACTTATATATTTATAATGTAATATAGATGATAATTTTGTAGATTTTCTTGTATATAGATCTTACTAGATTTATTAATGGTAACACACATATACATTTCTTCTCCATTAAATAAAGCATAAGTATCATGGCCATGATGGTATATATCAATGAATCATAATATGTTTTTTTGAATTTTGAGTAAAATAAAAAATCTCCTATAAATAATTGTGCCTCATTTGGTGAATAAAAAATCTATTTACCAGTTCCTTTTATCAGATCTGCAAGGCCTAGTATATTATTTATAATTGGTATTCTTGTTTTATCATTAGAATGATATTTTGTTTCTTAATAATTGAGTGTGTGTTTTCAATACCTGGTATAGAAATATTTATCTTGAATATGAAATTCATTTCAATGCTTAAATGTGGAGGAAATAATATTATAATAAATAACTTCTAAAATTAAAAGTATACACATCTAATATATAAATCATATAGATGAAAACAACATATCATATATAATAAATATTATATTTTTTCAGATTTATTTTCCACAATCACCTAATAAAATCCAAAAGTAAAATCATCCACATTGAGGTAAGTGAAATAATCATTTGATTCCTTGTGATTCTCCGAAAAATAAACCTCCTTTTATTTTCATTTATAGGATTTCTCTACAGATTGCGGTTAATTATTCAATGATTTCATATATTCTATATAGTTCATATAAAGATGTTATAGGGTTCAAAAAACTAAAGACCAGTGTCCCTTAAAACCACACATGTAGGAGAAATCTTCATGATTTCTCATAGTGCTAGAGTTTATATTTCATTTATTTTCATTTTCATTTAGAGGAGTCTAATGGCTATGGCCACATCCATTAATATTCATGTCTCATAAAACACATGCACCATGAGAATTGTAACACCCGAGACTTTTATAAGAAATATTTTGTTTTTATTTTATATAAATCATCAAAGGAATCTCTCACTACACACAAGACTAGCTTGGCTTTCTTTACATGCAATCGCGACCTTCCTTGATAACTTGTGTCGTACACAATACCAAGTTTCACTAAACAACGATATGCTATTAAAATATTATTAATACTAGCCGTTATGAATAGTAATAACCACCTTTTGAAATTTTGTAAATTTTATTTTTTAAAATGGACTTCATTTTTGGATTTGGAATATCGAAATTATCCTAGGGTGAAATTTTGGTATTTTTTCTGGAAACTTTCAATTTTTGATGAATAATGAAATCACTAGGTTACTATTTAAAAACCAAATTTTTATTTAAATAAATATTTATTTTATTTAAATTTATTTTAGGTCAAAATTGATATATAATACCTATATAAGTTCAATGTAATTCATTGTAGTAATTTTATAATAATTTTAGATATATAAAACAATTTATTGAACTTTTCACCGTCTTTTACCCACCTCCTAGGAGAATTTTCAAATTTACATAAAACATAATTTTACCGCTTCTGTTAGTGGAATTTCAAAAATCTGAGAGACATGGTTGATGTCAGTAAGTAAAATGTGGTTCAATGAGATGAAAATAAATTTTGGTGAATAATAACTTTTTACTTTTATTTACCACGGTTAAAAGTAAATAGGGTTATTAAGAGTAAAAATGATATTATTATTACCCTAACACATGTCCTAATTCTATTGGATAAGTGTAATTCGACCAAAAGCAACCTTAAAAATAAAATATGACCATTTAGGCCCACTTGGATTAGATTAGGACATTTATTATTAATTTATTTAAAGAAGGGTTAAAATAGTAAAAATCAAAGTTTAATAAGTAAATAATTTTTAATATAGGGTTATACATACGATAAATTAGACTATAAATATTCATTAGAAATCTAACAAGATTTTCTACATAATGGTATTTTTTTTGTAATTTTTAGACATTAAATAATTTACTTTATTTATGACACAAAGATGATGCAGTAATTATCTTATTAATGAAATATTGACATAATTGATGTTATAAATACCCAAATAAATGTAATTTGAGACGTTTTATGAATTAAACGAATTTTATAGATTAATATGACATGTTAGTATTGATTTAATTAACTTTTTTCGAACTAATAATTCTATTATGATTTTCACAAAAATCAATTACTAAATAGTGTTAAAATTGACAAAAAAAATAGTGTTTAAAAAACATATTATATTATTAATTATTATTTTATTCCTAAAAATCTAAGGTTCGACCAAATGACATATATAAGGTTATATATATTCATAATAAACAACTTGGGGTTATTTTGGCTTGTTATAGTAAGTTAATTAACCATATAGTGTAAGAAAAAAAAAGACACGGTAAAAGTAAAATTATTTAACTTAAAGTTAAATCTAAATGATAAGGGTAAAATAGAACCCTAAACTTGTCTAAATTATATTGGATGAGATTATTTTCGACCCATCCCCACCATAGATTAGAAATAAATCAATTTGAAGCTATTAAAAACCGAATATGACTTTATAATAAAATAATATTTTTATTTTTTCCAAAGGTTCCCCTCTCCTCCCTTATAAAAGGGAACCTCCTCCCTCTCTTCCTCACACAACTTTGAGCCTTAAAGCTCGGAAAAACCTGCCAAATTCTCTTCTCCACTTCACTATAATCATCTTAGAGGTCGTGGTATTTTTAAAAGACCAATTTTAGTGCCCTAAAAGGAGGTATCCAAGAAGCGCTTCAAAGAACAGGTAATTTCCGTTACCGATTCTTTCAACTTTATATCTTATTTCACTTATTATTCTTTAGTTGTTTCATTATGAATTAAAAACATCAGTATCACTCATATAATTATATGTTATTATAAGTTTTAAACAACCCTATTTCACCTTCTATCCATCCTACAGAAAACGAAATCACTGCGCGTGCGTACGTACGAAATACAGTCTTCACGCCGTGGTGTAATCTATATTCCACCACCACCTTACTTGGATGGGTATAATGGTGTGAATAAGTTATATATATGATTATTTTAAAGTGATATTGATTCTTAAATAGAATACATACACTCCAATACAAATCCACGATCATGGAAACGATATCATCGCTCGTGCGTACGTACGGAATACCGTCTCCATGACGTGATGTGACTCGTTCTACATGATTTTCATTGCATAATGATTACATAAATGAATTTATTGAATAAATATGATATATATAACACTAATAACATTATTTAAAGGATGTATCTATAACCTAAAAAGAAGAATAAGAATTTATTTGACAAAACACGCATAAGAACAAAAATTAATGAACACCCGAATAACAAGTAGCAATGAAATATTACTAATAATAAGCTAAGAATATGACCATATATGATATAATAACAATGATTATGATTCTGGAATAAGTCAATTACATTATTTAAATCATTATACAGAAGGTTCGGACACTTACGAAGAAAATCGGACCTAAGGTAAGGGAAATATCACAATCTCATTTTTATCTGAGATTGTTTATACTTTGGAATTTACTGGGGTGTATTTTATCATCCCCATAAATGTTTCCTCAATATGTAATATTATTTCAATACACCTAAAATTGTTTAAATCCAATTTTACCCTTCGATGAGTTTTTAGTAAAATATATGAAAGGAATCTTTTGTCGTTTTTCGTACGAGGTACTTTTTGACTTTTCCGACAAAAGTACGAGAAGCATGTTTTTTTTAACTTATACAGCATGAATGGATTTTTAAAAAATTATTTCCAAGAAGCTTCCTTTATAATTTTTCATGTTTATTTTTAATCAACTTCATTTATTTTAGAATTGTATGACATGTTAAGAAATGAAAAGTGTTTTTGAAGTAGAAAGGATATTTTCCTCAAGAATGGTGTTCAAGTGTTTTATCAAAATTATTTTCCATCTAAGATAATAAAGGGTTCTATTTCTATCCATATTATTACATTGATTTGATTATGTTGTGATGGAATTATTTTTATGAATTCCTTTATCTTATATGAATTGTTTTATGATGTCACGATGTTTAAGAATCCCATTTTTATTACATGGGTTATTCTATGATGTATGGTTTATGATTTTGTGGCACACATAAGAATGGTATCATTATAAGATGGGTGGGACCTATATCTCCCTCCAATGCATTGGGTAAAGATTTTATATCTCATGAGATAGACATGGCTGGAACGGCAGGTTAAACCGGTTCAGTAAAACAGGACTGAAATGAGGAGTGAACACGGTTCAGAAATGGACTTTGTCCACTAAGATAGTCTTTTCAATGAGTCTTGACTAATAAGAAATGATTCTCTATGATTATGTGTGTATTCCAAAAAGCTTCATGTTTTATGTTATGATTATTGTGATTACATTTCACTGCCATGATTTATCCCATGTTATGAAATTATGATCTCTTTTGCAGGGTAAGATTTCCAAAATGTTATGTTCTTATGAATATGATGTGATTGATATTTCTTTTGGTTACCCTTACTGAGCATTTGAGCTCACCCTTTTGTATGTTTTCTTTCCCCTCGTAAGGAAGAAGTTTTTTAAGTAAGATATGCCAAAAGGGACTATAGATAGGATGAATTAAATGGGAGACAGTGTAGATGCTTTATGAACCAGTTGTTTATGTTTCCTAGTTTCTAAATACACTATACCTATATGGTTTTTCATGGTTTTGTTATATGTTGTAATAAGTGTACTTCAATTTTTAATTACTAACAATGTATGTAATGTATGGGTCGTTATAGTTGGTATTAGAGGCAAATGAGGTAGGAATGTATCTGATCCTTGGGAACTCTCACATGTGAGCGTTGGACGAAACATGGATCTCTACCCAAGGGCTTCATGAGGAAATGGTTGCCACTGGGGATGGTGGTGTGTCCCACCTAGGGGGTGTAGCCGCCCATGGAGTGCCCTGATAGGTATCAATTATAGTCCACTAGAAGTAATTCGAGAACTTTATAGTTGGTATCAAAGGAATGGTATAGTCAACCTTTGGAAACTAGGATGTGAAAGCCTTAGTAAGAATCCTAAGGATAAGTCTAAGCATAGAACACAATCTTAGTGTTTTAGAAATGGCCATGAATAACCTAGGATAAGACCTTAAGTGTGAAATTTTATTCTTGATTATGTGTTTTTCCTATTATAATTAGTGTTTCTCACACTATTCTTCTTGGTTTTAGTCAATGGTTGCAACCCGAAGGAACCGTGTTAATGAGGAATGCGACGGGCAATGCAATGATTGTCCCCATGAGCAACCAAACATTATGGGAGCTGGAATGTAAAATCTTATAGCCATGCTCACACAACTTTCTCAAGATATGAATCATGCAGGACTTCCAAATGAGGAAAGTGAGGAGAAACATTCTGTTGAATCCTTCATAAGATAGCGTCCACCTTCATTCAGCGGGTCTACTGGTCCATTAGTTGCTGAACAATGGATCAGTACTACTGAAAAGATATTTCCAGTTAATCAATGTTATGAACATGATAAAGTCATCTTAGCAGTGTATCATTTGGAAGGTGATGCTGATAAATGGTGGAATCTTATCAAGAATACGAGGCCAAGAGATGAAATTGAGTCCATGGAATGGGATGAGTTCAAGAACTTATTTTTCAATAAGTACTTCCCTCGTATTCTCCGAAAAAAGATGGAGAAGAAGTTTCTTGAACTAAAGCAAAAGGATGATGAATCTATTGGTACCTATGAAGAAAATTTTACAAGACTTGCAAGGTACGCTTCTAGTATTATTATCCAACCTGAGAGTAAGATAGATAGATTCTTTAGTGGCTTAAAACCATGTCTTCGAAGGGCGTTGGCCATAAGGGACTTCAATAGCTACGAGAAAAGCGTTCGATGTGCTCTCAAAGTTGAGATGGATATTTGAGTAACCCATCAGTCATATGGGTTTCATGAGAAGAGGAAAATGGAATTCAAAAGAAAATCTAAAGAGCACACTGAAAAGAAAATGAGTTTTCCTTTATGCTCAATGTTTTGAAAGAAACATGGAGGGAGTTGTCTTAAAGGGACAAGTAAATGTTTCAAACGTGGAAAGGAAGTTCATCGGGCATTTGAATGCTGCAATGATGGGATGAAGATGTCTAGTGATGTGAACAATGAAAAGGCTACACAGAGTTCACCTCCTACACTTCAATGTTACAAGCGAAAGGAAATGGGGCATTATGCCAATCAATGTCCTAATCCAAGGATTGTTGATGATGATCGATGTCAACAAACTCTTAAGTCTAAAGACAAAGGAAAGTCACATGCAATTTCTAGCAGCGATGTGGAGTACGATAACGAAGTGGTGAAAGGTACACTTACCATCCACTCTAAAGTATAAAATATTTTATTTGATTTTGGATCACCCCACTCCTTTATTTCTGAAGAATTTTCTAATGGTATCACCATATTACCTCAACAATTAGATGTTGAGTTAGCTGTGACAACCCCTAATGGCACAATAGTCACATCAAAAGTTTATAATTCTTCTCCGATTGAAGTTTGTGGGAATGTGCTTCCTGAAAATCTTTCGATCCACCCTATAGTGGAATTTGATGTGATTCTTGGCATGGATTGGATTTCTCTATATGGAGCTCATATCAATTTCCAAATAAGGGAAGTCACATTTCATATTCCAGATCAATCTTTGTTCGTCTATCGATGTAAGGATGAAAATAAATTCGTCCATTTTATGGGTCTTGATTCCACTAAATGAAGGTTATTTAACTAAAATGGTTGGTGAGAAACTCACGATTAAGAATATTCCCATTGTACGGGAGTTTGAATATGTCTTTCCGGAGGAATTCCTAGGTCTTCCACCAAATCGTGAAGTTGAGTTTTCAATAGAACTCATACCTGGTGATTTACCTATTTCAAAGACACCTTATAGAATGGCCGCAATTTAGTTGTAGTAATTGAAGAAGCAACTCCAAGAGAATCTTGATAAGGGGTTCATACGCCCTAGTGCAATACCTTGGGGGGCACCTGTTCTGTTTGTTAAGAAGAAAGATGGATCAATGAGAATCTGCATTGATTATAGAGAACATAACAAGATCACTATCAAGAACAAATATCCTCTCCCATGCATTGATGACTTATTTGACCAACTATGCAGAGCTAAATACATTTCCAAGATTGATCTTCGTTCAGGGTACCATCAATTAAGGGTCAAAACGGAGGATATACCAAATACGTCTTTCCGTACAAGGTATGGACACTATGAATTTATAGTGATTCCATTTGATCTTACTAATACCCCTGCTATCTTCATGGATCTGATGAATAGAGTCTTTAGAGACTATCTTGATCAGTTTGTGGTAGTCTTTATAGACGATATTCTTCTCTATTAAAAGGGCAAGGAAGAACATGAAGATCACTTGAGAATTATATTGAAGACCCTGAGAAAGGAGAAGATTTATGCCAAATTTACCAAGTGTGAATTTTGGCTTCAAAAAGTTTCATTTTTGGGTCACATAATCTCAAAAGAGGGGATATCTGTGGATCCAGCAAAAACAGAGGTTATCGAAAGATGCTCGAGACCAAAAACAGTAACTGAGATCCGATGTTTTCTTGGTTTGGCTGGATATTATCGACGTTTTGTGAAATATTTTTCACGATTATCTAATCCACTCACCATGTTGACTCGGAAAGGAGTTAAGTTGGTTTGGACGGAGGAATTTGAAGAGAATTTCAAGGAGTTGAAAAGAAGGTTATCCAGTGCACATGTGCTCACACTGCCTTGTAGTGGATAAAGGTTTGTGATCTACAGTGATGCATTCAAGAAGGGATTGGGGTGTGTTATTATGAAAAATGATATGGTGATAGCTTATGACTCACGACAGTTGAAAATTCATGAGCAAAATTACCCAACTCATGATTTGGAGTTAGCTGTGGTAATCTTTGCATTAAATATTTGGAGGCATTATCTTTATGGAGAAAGGTGTTACATTTATACTGATTATAAAAGTTTAAATTATATTTTTACACAAAAGGAGATGAATATGCGCCAAAGAAGATGGTTGGAGCTGATTAAGGATTACGACTGCTAAATTCATTACCACCCTGGGAAAGCAAACAAGGTGGTAGATGCATTAAGTCCACAAGACCATGCTAGCTTATCCATGATGAGGATCACAAAAGATCCAATATTTATGGATTAACAAAGGATGGTTCTTGGAATTATAATGAAAGAGAAAATCGTATCTTTCTCAACTGAATGTTCAACCATCTATACATGTTAAGATAAAAGAGGCACAGAAAGAAGATTTAGAGTTACAAAAGAAGGTGAGAAATGTTCCTGAATTCAACCTTGATTGTGATGGGATAATAATGTCCAGGAATCGGGTTTGTGTTCCCCCCATCCCCGAATTAAAGAAGGAGTTGCTGGATGAGGCTCATAGTTCTTCATTCTCTATTCATCCTGGAAGCACGAAGATGTATAGGGACCTGAAAGAGTAATTCTGGTGGGATGGAATGAAAAGAGATGTTGTTGAATATGTCTCTCGATTCTTGGTTTGTCAGCAAGTTAATGTTGAGAGACAGAAGTCTAAGGGGATGTTACAACCATTGCCCATACCCGAATGGAAATGGGAAAACATCACTATGGACTTTTTCACAGGACTTCCTAAAACATCCAAAGTAAATAATGCTATCTGGGTCATATTTGATTGTCTTACAAAGTCTTCACACATCATTGCTATTAGAGAGGATTTCTCTCTGGATCAGCTTACCATGATATATGTAAAGGAAGTTGTAAGATTGCATGGAGTACCACTTTCTATTATATCTGATCAGGATCCGAGGATTACCTGAAAGTTCTGGCGAAGTCTTCAGCATACTCTAGATACAGAGTTGAGTTTCAGCACTGCTTATCATCCTCAAACGGATGGTCAGTCTGAGAGGACAATTCAAACTCTAGAAGATATGTTGAGAGCTTTCTCTATGGATTTCAAAGGTGCTTGGGATCAACACATACCTTTGGTGGAATTTTCTTATAATAATAGCTTTCACTCCAGTATTCAGATGGCTCCTTATGAAGCTCTCTATGGAAATAAATGCAAGACTCCAACTTGTTGGGATGAAGTTGGGGAAACAAAGCTATTAGGACCTGATCTTGTTGATGAGATGGCAGAAAAGGTCCGATCTATTCAACAAAAAATAAGAGCAACTTAGAGTCGACAAAAAAGTTATGTCGGCAACCGAAGAAAAGACATAGAGTTTGAAGAGGGTGATAAGGTGTTCTTACGAATATCTCCTTGTAAGAGAGTAATGAGATTTGGAAAGAAGGGAAAGGTGAGCCCTTGGTATCTCGGTCCTTTCGAAATACTGGATCGTGTTGGGAAGGTAGCTTACCGATTGGTGTTTCCACCGAATCTCTCTCAAGTTCACGATGTGTTCCATGAATCTCTCCTGAGAAATTACATACCTGATCCTTCACATGTACTCATTTAAAAAGTTGTACCGCTGGAACAAGATCTTTTTTATAAAGAACAGCCAATAGAGATTCTCGATTGTAGTGAAAAAGTACTACGGAACAAGACCACTCACTTGGTGAAAGTTTTATGGAGGAACCACCAATTATAAGAAGCTACATGGGAGCTTGAGGATATGATGAGGGAGAGGTATCCTCATCTGTTTGTTACAAGTGACGAATTTCGAGGGAGAAATTCATTTTAAGGGGGGTAGAATGTAACACCCGATACTTTAATAAGAAATATTTTGTTTTTATTTTATATAAATCATCCAAGGAATATTTCACTACACACAACACTAGCTTGGCTTTCTTTACACGCAATCGTGACCTTCCTTGATAACTTGCGTCATACGCAATACCGAGTTTCACTAAACAACGATATGCTATTAAAATATTATTAAAACTAGCCGTTATGAATAGTAATAACCACTTTTTGAAATTTTGTAAATTTTATTTTATAAAACGGACTTCATTTTTTGATTCGGAATATCAAAATTAGCCTAGGATGAAATTTTGGTATTTTTTCTGGAAACTTTCAATTTTTCATGAATAGTGAAAACACTGGGTTACTATTTAAAAACTGAATTTTTATTTAAATAATTATTTATTTTATTTAAATTTATTTTAGGTAAAAATTGATACATAATACCTATATAAGTTCAATGTAATTCATTGGAGTAATTTTATAATAATTTTAGATATATAAAAAAAATTTATTGAACTTTTCACCGTCTTTTACCCACCTCCTAGGAGAATTTGCAAATTTACATAAAATTTAATTTTATAGCTTCTGTGAGTGGAATTTCAAAAATCCGAGAGACATGGTTGATGTCAGAAAGTAAAATGTGGTTCAATGAGATGAAAATAATTTTTGGTGAACAGTAACTTTTTACATTTATTTACCACGATTAAAAGAAAAAATAGTAATTAAGAGTAAAAATGATATTATTATTACCCTAAGACACGTCCTAATTATATTGGATAAGTGTAATTCGACCAAAAACAACCTTAGGAAAAAAATATGACCATTTAGGCCCACTTGGATTAGATTAGGACATTTATTATTAATTTATTTAAAGAAGGGTTAAAATAGTAAAAAAGCAAAGTTTAATAAGTAAATAATTTTTAATATAGGGTTATACATAAGATAAATTCGACTATAAATATTAATTAAAAAGATAAAAAGATTTCCTACATAATAGTATTTTATTTGTAATTTTTAGACATTAAATAATTTAATTTATTTATGACACAGTGATGATGTAGTAATTATCTTATTAATGAAATATTAAAATATTTGATGTTATAAATACCCAAATAAATGTACTTTGAGACTTTTTATGAATTACACTAATTTTATAGGTTAATATGACATGTTATTATTGATTTAATTAATGTTTTTCGAACTGATCATTCTTTTATGATTTTCACAAAAATCAATTACTAAATAGTTTCAAAATTGACATAAAATAGTTTTTAAAACAAATATTATATTATTAATTGTTATTTTATTCCAAAAAAACTATGGTTCGGCCGAATGACTTAGATATGGTTATATATATTAATAATAAACAACTTTGGGTTCGTTTGTCTTGTTATAGTATGTTTATTAACCTTATAGTGTAAGAAAACAAAAAGACACGGTAAAAGTAAAATTATTTAACATAAAGTTAAATCTAAATGATAAGGTTAAAATAGAACTATAAACTTGTCTAAATTCTATTTTATGAGAGTATTTCGACCCATACCCACCTTAGCTTATAAATAAATTAATTTGGGGCTATTAAAAACCGAATATGACTTTATAATAAAATAATATTTTTAGTTTTTCCAAAGGTGCCCCTCTCCTCCCTTATAAAAGGGCACCTCCTCCCTCTCTTCCTCACACCACATTGAGCCTTCAAGCTCATCCAAACCCTGCCAAATTCCCTTCTACATTTCCCTAGAAACATCCTACAGGTTCTGGTCTTCTTCAAAGACCAATTTTAGTGCCCTAAAAGGAGGTCTCAAAGAAGCGCTTCAAAGAAGAGGTAATGTCTGTTACCGATTCTTTCAACTTTATTTCTTCTATCACTTCTTCTTATTTAATTGTTTCATTATGAATTAATAACATCAGTATCACCCATATACTTATATTTCATTATAATTATGAAACAACCCTATTTTACCATCTATCTATCCTACGAAAAACGAAATCACCGCGTGTGCGTACGTACGGAATACCGTCTCCACGGCGTGGTGTAATCTATTTTCCACCACCACCTTACTTGGATGGGTATAATGGTGTAAATAATGGATATATATGATTATTTTAAATTGATATTGATTCTGAAATAGTATACATACACTCCAATACAATTCCATGATCATGGGAACGATATCATCGCTCATGCGTACGCCCGGAATACCGTCTCCACGATGTGATACGACTCGTTCTAAATGATTTTAATTGCATAATGATTACATAAATGAATTGAGTGAATAAATATGATATATATTAAACTGATACCATTCTGGAAATGAGGTATCTATATCCTAAAAAAAGAATAAGAATTTATTCGACAAAACACGCATAAGAACAAAAAGTAATAAACACCCGAATAACAAGTAGCAATGAAATATTACTAATAATAAGCTAAGAATATGACCATATATGACATAATAAAAATGAGTATGATTCTTTAATAAGTCAATGACATTATTTAAATCATTATACAAGAGGTTCGGACACTTACGAAGCAAATCGGACCTATGGTAAGGGAAATATCACAATCTCATTTTTATCCGAGATTATTTATACATTGGAATTTAATGGGATGTATTTTATCATCCACATCCATGTTTCCTCAATATGTAATATTATTTCCATCTACATACAATTGTTTAAATCCAATTTTACCCTTCGGTGAGTTTTTATTAAAAGATATGAAAGGAATCTTTTGTCGTTTTTCGTACGAGGTACTTTTTGACTTTTCCGACAAAAGTACGAGAAGAATGTTTTTTTAACTTATACGGCATGAATGGATTTTTAAAACATTATTTCCAAAAATCTTACTTTACAAGTTTTCATGTTTTTTTAATGAACTTATTTTAGTTTAGAATTTTATGACATGTTAAGAAATGAAAAGTGTTTTTGAAGTAGAAAGGATATTTTCCTCAAGAATGGAGTTCAAGTGTTTTATCAAAATTATTTTCCATCTAAGATAATAAAGTGTTTTGTTTCTATCCCTATTATTAGATTGATTTTATTATGTTGTGATGGAATTATTTTTATGAATTCCTTTATCTTATAGGAATTTTTTTATGATGTCACGATGTTTAAGAATCCCATTTTTATTACGTGGGTTATGCTATGATGTATGGTTTATGATTTTGTGGCACACATAAGAATGGTATCGTTGTGACATGAGTGGGGCCTATATCTCCCTAAAATGCATTAGGTAAAGATTTTATATCTCATGAGATAGACATGGATGGAACGACAGGTTAAACCGATTCAGTGAAACAGGACTGAAATGAGGAGTGAACTCGGTTCAGAAATGGACTTTTTCCACTAAGATAGTCTTGGCAATAAGTCTTGACTAATAAGAAATGATTCTCTATAATTATGTGTGTATGCCAGAAAGCTTCATGTTTTAAGTTATGATTATTGTGATTACATTTCACAGCCATTATTTATCCCTTGTTATGAAATTATGATCTCTTTTGCAGGGTAAGATTTCCAAAATGTTATGTTCTTATAAATATGATGTGATTGATATTTCTTTTGTTTAACCTTACTGAGCATTTGAGCTCACCCTTTTGTATGTTTTATTTCCCCAGGTCAGGAAGATGGTTATTAAGTAAGATATGCCAAAAGGGACTATAGATATGATGAAATAAATGGGAGACAGTGTAGATGCTATATTAACTAGTTGTTTATGTTTCCCAGTTTCTAAAGACACTATACCTATACGGTCCTTTCATGGTTTTGTTATATGTTGTAATAAGTGTACCTCAATTTTGAAGTACTAACAATGTATGTAAATTATGTGTACTTATAAGAATCACATCCCCAAAATCTTTGATGATACTTTTAATGAAATAAGTAATTTAATTCATGAAGATCTATTTTTGAACCCATATGTCGAGGAAAATTTGTTTAATCAAAAGATCTTTGTACTTCTCTACTACATGTAATGATGATATGAGATTAGAGAATTTTATATATCCCTGTAAGGGATATTTATTTTGAAAAGTTATTAGAGAAGAATGAAATTTCATCTTTTTCTTTTAAAGAATACAATCATTAAAAATCTCAATACCACTATAAATTAGTTTTCATACAATTCTATACATGGTGGAATTTTAATCACTGGCCCTTTTGTAGTCTTGGAAGCATAAATCATTCCCTTCATCATGAATCTTAGAAATAAAAAACACCTTTTTTGATCATACCATTCATTCAAAATCATCCAATATTTAACTAAATAATATTATTTTAGGTATTGACACCTCAATCCCTTATCAAGATTTCTTCTATGGAATATCATCCCATTCAAATTATTTTTTGAAGGTTTGTCAATTATTTTCATTAATTATTTCCATATGATCCATATATTCAAGATTCATTTCAACTTCAATTATCCATGGAATGTAATTACATCTAGTAATATCATGATTGGTCAACTAGAGTTTTGAGAGATTTAAAATGATGATAACTAGGAGAGAGAAATAAAAAAATGCATTATTATTTAAAATATGAATACAAAAATAGTTTATATTTAGGTTAAGGAAAATAAAACAGTATAAAAAACATTTCTTATTTTTAAAATTATTATTTAACTATATATATATATATCCCACCTTTCATAGAGTCATATTAATAATAGTATTTAATATTATATATATCACTATAATTTGTTAATAAATAATCCTTGCAAGCATTTGAAAAAAAATAAACCACATTACACATTGAAAACATTCTTTCATGTACTAATTTATTAATTATACCATCCAATCATGTAGTTTAAAAAAATTTAATCTATTCAAAATGGTAGAAACCTAACAATTATGGTGTTAATTAAATAAACTACATAAACCATCCAATTTGGTTGTAAATAAAAAATATTATATAAATAATTAAGATCATACAACCATATGGTAAAAATACGGTTTAAGAAAAAAGAATAAATAATTAAAACATCCCATCCAAATGGTGAGAATAAAAAAACATAAATTTCTCCCTTTTGAGCATTCGAGGAAAAAAATATTGTTAAAAAAACTGGATGGAGTAAAAATATAATACTATATAAATATTAGTAGAAAGGAAGAAAAATAATATTATTATTACTTATGTTATCTCCCTTCTAATATTAGTACACTATCTAGGATGGACTGTACTACCCTGTTATTAGTAATTCAGTCTGGTATGTATAGGGGGATATTTGGGGGCGGACATATCAACCCTGTTGAAGACTCCAGCCTCCATGAACTGTTTCCTAATAGTTATGTGCATAAATAAACTAAAATTTTATTCATTTCATATTTATTTTAAAATTATTGGTATGAATAATTAAACAAATAATTATAAATAATATTAACTTATAAAAATGACAATAATAATAATATTGTATGTAATAGTGACATAATAATTTGATATAATTTTTAAAGAACTAAATTAATATTAATAATTTTTTAATTATGAAAAATATTTAATAGAATTTTTTTCCATTATCATTATTATTAACTATGTGATTATTTTTTAGAAATCAGAATATTAACATTTTTAAAATTTATAAAGTAATAAATAAAAATTTTTTATTAAAAAATATAGTAAATAAAATTATTGTTATTTTAATTAAATTATTAGTTCTAAATTAAAACATTATTAGTAATTAATAAATTTTTTATTGATATTTTTTAAAAAATATTAATAGTAAAATATCAATTAATAATAATAGTAATTTTTGAAACTAGTTGGGTTCATATTCCATTTTATTAATGGATGAAACCCCTTTTTATTTGGGAGAAGTGGGAACTGTAAATTGACCCATATTCCCTAATAAATACATGGAAAAATTTCCCAATAATTATATTTTTAAATAGAACTAAGTCCCATTATAAGATAGCCTGATGGGAAATTCATTTTCTAGCCCAAATAGACCCTACATCATTGCTCGTATCATCTAAATGTGTAATAATCATGCATCATTGTCTACGTCATTATACATGAATGAAAATAATAATTATTATTGTTATTGTTATTATTATTATTATTGTTAATACATTCTGATTAGATTATTGTAAATATTATAACATCAAATTAGTTTATTATTTAATGCACACTAAATAATGTGAATAAGGTCTATAATATGGAGTGATCAAAGAGTAATAATTCATAATATAATTAAATTGAGAATAAAAATTATATATTCATGATTACTATCATGTTTATTTACATCCCTAGGTGGTGGTACCACAGATGGGAATATCAATGTCACCCATGTATCAAATTTATATATGTTAGTGTGTGGTGAAGTATAAATAATCGAAGGAAGATATTCCTCTTGAGCATGAATCTCTTTTTTGGGTGGTTCCTCTATTTTTTTGGGATTGAGAGGATGTCATTTTTTTGGTTATAGAAATTTATCAATGGTTTTATTAATTCTTCTACCACTATAAAAGGATAAGGATATTACATTGCATAAGGAATCAACAGTTTTCATTCATTCCCTATCACAAATGAAGGTTAAATGAGAATTTCTTGTTCAAAGGAGTTATGATTTATTCAATTAGGCATATATTATAGATATCCTAGGCATAAATATTTCTCCCTAGCTATTAAGACACATCACAATCTAGATGAGTATCATATGTAGGAGGCACTACATTTACAAATACAAAATTTGTGGTTGCATGAACAAAACTACACCATCTATATCCTCTCTATGATCATTATGATTATTTATCAAATATTTCACGAACTTAGTAATATGTATCATCCTTTTCAAAAGACCAATCCACAATGTGGATTTAACATATATCGTAGAGATTCGGTAGGTTGTTACATGTAAAAAATGTTATTTTAAATTACTAAACCTAATATGACACTAAAAAATTTATAGGTACGTGATATTATCCAAATTGGTAGTCTAAAAATATGTAAAAATGGAGTTAAAAGTTAATATAAAACGAATTAGATAATGAAAAATTAAGTAATTTCAAACTCTTATTTTCATAAAAAATGATTCAACAGATAAAATATATATTTTATTTTTTATCAAGACTTATTATTAATATTTTATGAAATATATAGTTGTTTTATAGAAGTTAAATATACATGAAATGTCGCATGCCTTAGCCATTGGACAATATAATATTAAGAATAACATTTATAGTTAACATGTTGCCTCTATGTCTACTTCAAAGAATGTAAATATTAATGTTTTTGGAGGGAAAAGGAATGTTTTATATATAACCAATCTATCACAAAAATCTGTTGAGGTGGGTCCACTTAACAATATGGAACTATATGAGAGGCTCAGTAGCCATGGAATCCTCATCCCCAAAATTTTAGTATATAGGTATCATAACAAAGAGAGAACAATAAAAGATCAATAAAACCTTGAATGATAAAAGTAAATAATTGAGAAATTTTTATATGATGCTTCTAAATGTTACTCAATTTCAAAACCATATTATTAACAAAATAATTAATTATATACATATATCATTTGGTAGTTTATTGTATAGAATTATTTTGTTTTCTGCAAAACTATGTATCCAAATTAGTACAGACAAGTGTGACTAAATCCTCATGTAATATACATTAAGAAAATTTTATTTTATAAAAACATATTAGTGATATCATTAATAATAATATTATAAATTTCTACGTTCCATTATTGATACAATAAATCATGAAATTTATCAAAGAGAAGCTTTGTGCTAACAATAATTAGGTCTAGAAGAGTGAGGTTCTCCAATTCCCATATTTAACTGAGAATGATACATCGAATAATATCTTTTTTATATAATATATATTATATATAATACAGTGAGCATATATTCTAAAAAATAATAGGACCAATTATATCTCATATCAGGATTTATGACCTTAGGTAAGCCCAGATATAACATGTCAACAAAGATAAACATGTGATTAGTGAACAATGTCCCTCTAATGAGTCATAAGATATATTCATTAATTATTTTTAAAAAAAACTACTAATTAATACAAATCAATTAAATTAATAAAAAATATTAAAATATATGGTGATGAAAACCCATAATTAACTTTATATAAACTTCATTATCTATATGATTTCATCATTACAATTAACCAAAAATGAATGATTTTTGAGATATAGAGGTAGGGGTAAAATAGGGGAAGAGTAAGAATTAGAGTGGAGGGAATATTATATTTAAAAGGTCGATGGAAAATAAATGTAGGGAAAAAATTACTTTTATTTAAATGAATATTTGTAATGGACATAACACCTTTAATTTTAGGAAAATAAAATATTGTATCCCCATAAAAAAATTCGAAATCAGTGATCCATGTGATATACATCAAGGTAGTTAATGAATTTAATTAAAATTGATAATTTTTTTATTTCCATAACAAATTTCACACTATTTATCCATATGAACTTATAGAAATGTACAGAAAAGATAATCCACAACATGGTTATATAAATCACACGATGGTTTCTGTTTGAATAAACAATGATGTAGTAAATATTTCAATATCATTATTCATTAATTGTGGTTCATGATTTATATGATAATATGTATTGATTTACCATTCTACCATCTAATATATCACGTTCAATTCTAGATTTATTGGAAGAAATTTTTGGGAATTTAGATGAGAGAATATGAAATTATTATTCATTTAAATTTTTTATCAGGAGTTATTGACTGTTATAAACTGGTTGTAATATAGTTATATAGCTCAAAAAAATTTGAAATTTGGAATGATGAAATGTTAAATTTTGATTAAATATTAAACCTTCAAAGAGTTTTCATAATTACTATAAAATGCGGTTAATATAATTAAATGTGAGATTATGATTTGAACAATGTGAAAACCCCTTAAACCAAAGATATATTTTATTATATAAATTTTCCGGATGATCTATAAAATAATGAAATTATTCCAAAGCATTAGGAGATCTATGGATACATGATTGTAACCCTGCATATTTTTTAGTTAATTTTTCAACTAAAATTTCCATGTTTTAAATAACATTACTAATAAACAATATCAAGATAAAATTAACAATTCATTATTTAATAGTACTTCCAAGCCTCGATTGCCTTTCTGCATCAATAATGCTTTGCCTTTCCACTTTTATTTTCACATGCTAGTGTCTACTTTTTGGTCTCTAGATCATGGTGGAAATGATTCTTATTCTTGCATCATGAGGGTGATGCATTTAAGGTATCTTATTAAACATTACAGCAAGGAAAACTACAATAAGATGGAATGTGATATTTCTTCCATTAAGACTCAACAAAACCATATCCAATGTGAAGCTACTTTCTCAGATTTTGAGGTGAATGTACATTAAGAAATTGACCTTATTTCCAAGATGAATTCACTGCTCTCCATTAAATATAGGCTTAAAAAGGAAACCATTTTTAGTTTAATGGGTAAATGATGGTGATAGAAACACGAAATTCTATAATTCCCTCCAAAGATACTAGAAAGCTTGTAGACCTCTAACTATCTTCATAAATGGAAATAGAATTATGAATAATGAGGAGTCCCAGGCTAATCTTATTGTCACTTACTTTGAACATATTTTCATTGTCCATAGCCTCATTAATTTCCATCCTGAGGGTAATATTCTTTGCCTAGTTAGTGCTGAAGATAACACAAGACTCGCTAGTCCTCATATTGATTTTGAGATTCATGAAGCGGTCTTTATCCTTGAATCAGATCATTCCCCAAGACTGGATAGTTTCACTACTTCCTTCTTTCAAAATTATTGGGATGTCATTTACTTGTATATTTTTATGATGATAAAATCCTTCTTCACTGCTGGTACATTACCTCATGGCATTAATGCCCAGTTCCTCACCCATATTCCCAAGGTTGAAAATGAGTATGAGATTCATCTATTCAGACCCATTGTGTTCTTCAACACCAATTATAAAATTATTACCAAAATACCTACAAATAGACTCATCACTATTGAAAACAAAATTGTCTCCTAGAACTAGTTTGGTTTTGTAAAATAAAGGAACATCCAGGACAGTATAAGCATGACATCATAATGTCTCAACGTTGTTAACAAATATCGAAGGGGTGGTTGTGTTGCATATAAGCTGATATTAGAAAATGTTTTAACACCTAGGATTGTGGATAAATTTTTATGGTAAACCATTTTTTTGGATTCAATGACATTGTTTTGAATTGGGTTAAATCTCTCTTTGAGTCATCTCACAATTATGTGCTCATTAAATGGCTCTCAAAAATGTTATTTATCTTGATCAAAGATTTCAGATAAGGTGATATGCTCTCTGCCATTAATTTCTCCATAGTTGGAGACTATTTTAGTAGGCTTCTTACTCATATGAAAGATCATGTAATGCTCAATTCTATACAGGCTTCAAGACAGAAGGAAGCTCTTGCTCAACTTTTATATGTTGATGACATGATCCTTTTTTTCAAGGCACTAAAAGAAACCTGAAGCACATAAATAATGCTCTTACTAATTTTGAAGTGGTTTCAGGGGATGCTATTAACTAGAAAAAATCCTTCATTTAGTTCGGGAAAAGTATCTCTTCAGATAGGAGATCTCAACTCTTTTTGGACTTCTTAATTAGAGAGGGATCCAAGCCTATGTAATACCTGAGTGGTCCTCTATTATAGGTCACCCTAAAGCATTCCAGATCCTCAATATTGTTGATCATACAAAAAAAATAAACTCTCTTCATATAAAGGGACATCTCTATCCATGGATTACAGAATTTTTTTGGTTATGCACACAATTATTTCCAAACTAGTTCATTCCTTTATTATATAAAAATTGTTTGCTTCTTTTCTCACTCATACCAACACCTACCACAAGATTTTTGGGTTGAAAAAACATTCATGAAAGGAAATTAATCACTTTTTCTTAGATTAAATGTTTCAAACCTATCGACTAGGGGGCCTAGAAATTATAAACATAAAATTTATTAATGAGGCCCTTCATGGAGCATTCACTTGGAACCTTCTTTGCAGTGAATCATAGGCTCTCAAATTTCTCAGAAGAAGATTCGTTGATAAATTTAAAATAGGATACAACACTTATATCACCTTCTCTACATATAATTTTATTAAATATTCTTATGATAACATTATGTCTCATTCAAGATAGATTTCAGGCATGGATACTTCCTAGAATTTATGACATGATAATTGGATGGGCTTCTATTTTCATGATTTAGTGGATCCTCAGCATATCCTTTGGGATACGGATGTCTCTATCCATGTTTTTTTACTCTTCCCAACATTAATATATCAGAGAATCAGTAAATCATTCTCATAAATTTTATCTTTTCTCCTTCCAATGATATTCTATTATGGGAGTCTCCTCAGAATGGAATTCTTCATTCTAAAGCCTATTACTGCACCAACATTGATTCTGATGATGAGTTTTTAGGCACTATTTTTAGCACAAGCCTTGGATTAGGCCCTCCAAATAGAACCTGATTTGGAGGATTTCCCATAATAAATTACCTATTAATGATTTATTACAATCTCATGGTATTTTTTTTGTTCCAAATACAGGTTATGAAACCATCATAGAAATGAAATCACCCATATGTTCCTTTCATGTGATACTGCCTCTAATCAATGACATGTGCTGAAGAACATTTTAGAAGTTCACCTTACTGAAATCCTCAATATAGCATCAAATATTTAAGACTATACCACAATACATCTTGTGCCTCAACTCATACATCTTAATCTATCCACTACTACTGAACTCATTCACATGATATGGGCTAGACATAATTGAAACATGTATGGGTATCCACACTTTATCATTCATGTTTCTCTATCTCGCCTCATCACATCGGCCAAGGAGGCCAACAAGCTACACCCAATTCACTGTTACAACACAGTACATTACTTCCTGATCCTTCAAAAATTGGAGTGCATGGAAAATTCAAAAAACAGCATGGTTCTTTGAAGAGTTTTGGTAGGCCCCTTTCAAAAACTTTATTAAAATCAATGTTAATGGAGCTTCAAAAGGTAAATCAGGATATATAGGTTGTGGATCTATTTTTAGAGACTAGAACTATAAATTCGTAGATTTTTTTTACATCACATGTGGTATCTCCTCCTCTCTTGAGGATGAAATGATCATTGTTATCCATGCAGTTTACTTTTCTCACCTTCAAGGCTTGGTGAACCTATGGTTTTAAAGTGACTCCACTATGGTGGTCTAAGATGTTTGAAATGTTGTGATTCATATGTCTTGGAAAATAACTCCCAAATGGATGAACTATGTCTCCTCCCTCTTCAGTTGCAACTACATAATCACTCATGTGTACTGTGAATCTAATTTCGTAAGGGAAGGGCTCACCAACAAAAGAATCAACTAGGATCTCACTTGGTATAATGATCTTCCTTCTGACCTAATTCCGCTTTATGAAAAATATTGTAATAAAATCCCCTTACGTAGACTCATATAAAAATTCTTAGTTTCAATAAATTTATCTTGTCCTATTAGCCAAGACATCCCCACCCCAAATTATGGTAGAATTTCAAATGTAAAAATAAACATGTTATATGAATAATATATGGAATATGACGATGATAATAAAAATATTAATATAATCATAAGTAAAAAAACATGAAATCATTATGTATTCTTTCTCACAGCCTCTCATGAAAATAATATTTCCCACTATTACTATAGAACTAATGCCAAAAATTATAAATATTGTAGATATTTTAAGAAATAGATAATTTAGTTAAATGGATTTTTTTTAGATTTATGGTTATTTATAGAAATAAAAATAAAGCATGTGAGTGTGAGATGGTCCTTGGGTATATATATAGTCATTAGGTATACATATAGTTAGGGAGTATATTTAAATTTTCATAATTGAAATATAATCCTTTTATATAATTGAATAATTTATTACAAATAATATATTAAATAAGAATAATAGGAAATTAAAATCCATTAAATGTTTAAATAATGATAAGAAATAATAATATAATCATTCATTATATAAGAAATCGTTTTACATCAAATATATATATATATATATATATAATATGTGTTATTTTCTTAAGTTAAAATATTTATATTTAGAGTTGGAATTTAATAAAATTTAGTATATATTTAGAATTATGATGTCAATATTTGACAAGATGGAACAATTTATTTGATGGTAAAACAAAATTTTATGAAGTTAAAAGGTGAATTATAGTGGTAGAGGGTAAAATTATGTAAATAATTTAAATAAAGAATAAAGGTAGAAAATTTATGTAATTATTATGATTTAAATTTTTGGATGAAGTAATTCAAAACCTATATTTAATATTTTCTTATTTTTGAGTTCCTTTACTTAAATAATTACGATCCATATATAGAATGAAAGGGTGTTTGAAAAAATGTCACATGTTCTTATCTTCAAAAGGTTTTTACATAGCCCAATTGAAAGATACTCTGAAGGTTAAATTCTATATAATTAATAAAATAAAATTATATTTTATTCTATTATCTCTAATATTTTTAAGCCCCTCGTTTCAATAATAAATCATTATCCCACCAAATAAATAATATTTCAATGAGGAAACTAAAATGTCATTATAATAAGTTTTGATTCCATTTCATTATGTATGTTTTATATGAAGATTTTGTTTATCCATGGATAATATTTTAAAAAATAAATAAAAAATTAATTACATTATTTATCATTTTGGGTACTAATATAATAATAAAATTACTTTATTTTTATACCCCTCAATTAATTATCACATTCTCATGTTTGGGTAGGTTTAACCATATACATGAAATATGATATAACATTTGAAATAAGGATGAATATAAAATCATTAAAACTTCAATGATATGATTTTAATGATGATATTATGTAATTTTTTGGTTTTGTAATAGTAATTATAAAATTAAACTCATTTTTGAAATAATTCTTCATTATTAACTAAATAATAAAAGATGAGAGAAATATGTACCATTTAATGTAAAACCATAACCATTTCATCCATAGAATGAAGATGAATTTTTATGAATCATTGAAAAAGTTTGATTCTAGTATGTTGATAATTTTATAGACAACAGACTTAGGAATAAGGAACAATGATCAAATCTATTATAAAAATATATTCATGAAGCAATGTTAACATCAAATATATAATGATAAAAATAAATTATGAGTAAATAATATATATTTGTAATACATTAATACAACTAAATAAAGGGAATTAAAATAAATTGTAATAATTAATATTATTATATGATTAATAAGTCAATGTTAATAATACAGGTTTCTAAAGTGTTCTAGAATGATAAAAGTTAATGTGAGGGGAATTTTATTTATCACTATTTTTTATTGAATATTTATCATCCATATACCTATTCGTTATATTATATATCATAGATATATAACATATTATTTCCTCTATTTCTATAATTTTATAATATACCTTTCCAATGATTTTTATTTAGTTATAAATTTGGGATTGGAATCTCTCTCTCTCTCTAACCCTCTGTATCTTTATTTATATTTTACTTTTAGTCTTTTTATTTCACCTACTGATGCAATTTAATTTTATAATATCCATTTTATGTTTGATTATGACATGTTATTTATAATTTTTTATTTTCTCTTCCACTTTTTGAGTTAATTTATTCATTCTTCCTTTTAAATAAACATTAAAACAAGTGGATATTTATTATTATTTTGTATAAAACTATTTATATACCTTCGAAGAATTTTTTATCAATGCCAATAAAATTTTTTGGTCTGATTAATTTATATTTCTTATGTGTCCCAATTTTTTTATCAGATGTATTCTTTCATGGAATCATCCACTTTATTTCTTATAATGATTAATTTTTATATCTAGTGTAAATGTCAATGCCACCTCCTTTATTATCATCGGTTAATAATGATATTAATTTTTAATATATTTTTCTTTGTTTCCATTTTAATTATGTATTAATGTGTAATGATATAATGTAACACTATGAAATCTTTTTAAAATAACACTATATTTGATAGTGTATTCAATATACACCATCAATCCCAAACAAACCATGAAATATTATTATTTAAATAAAACCATTATAACATAGCTTTTAAATTAGAAGGTTTGAATATAAGTATGATAGTTATAAAATATATATATAAAGGTAATAATAAATAAAAACATATTTATAAATTATTAGTGAAAGACCACTTTTTATGATATTTTATTCGTAAAAAATATGTTTTCTTTAAAAATGGTGTTTTTTACTAGTTTAAGAGACCGAATATTAAGATTAATTTCATCTAATATTATAAATATTATATTAAAAAAGGTATATTGTTATATAATTATATAAAAATTATCAAAATATTATATTTCTTTACTTTTTTTAATGATTTACTTTTCAATTAATTGTGAAAACTAATAATTTTTATTAAAAATGGAATTTTAGTTTCAAAGATTTTAAAATGTACAATTTTTTAAAAATGTTTTCAGAGTACAATTATTTTTTTATATTATTAATAATTTAATTTAGATAATTGGAAACAATTTCATGTTTTAATTTTATATAGAAACATTTTTTAATTTAGAATTCATTTTTCTAAAAAACTACTTTTCATTGCATTTTGTGAGTTTAAGATTAAATTAAATTTACAAATTCAATAAATTTAATTTAAAAAAATAGATTCCATATAGTAAATAATTATAGGCACGATAATGGGTAAAACAAGTCAATTAAATTTAATCCTATTTGAGAAGCCATTAAAAATTATATAATATTATTTTTTACCCTATTTTATAGTTTATTTTTCCATCCTCATATATTTTTAAACTATATGTTTAGTTGTACCATTTTTTATTTGTTAATGACCTATATAATATTTTTTGGAAATAAAAATACAAAATGTCACTCCCATAATTTTAAATATCTCTTATATATACACATAAGAATGTAAATTTGTTTTCAATGAATAATAAAGGTTATTTATAGAATAGTGAAATATTTTTTAACATTATAATTATTGATATTTTTTAGTTATTATATAATTTCCCTAAATGCTAATACTGCACTGACATAGTTCCTTTAGAAGGTGTGGAAATATCAAGGTAAATAATTTTAAAAAGGTTAACTCATTTTGGATGATTTATGGTTCTAAATTAATTTTATAGTCATTAATAATGTATTATTTTTATTAAAATTTATTGTATTTTAATTCCATTATAATCATGGTGACTTCAATGTAATATTAAATGAATAAATTTTCAAATGGAATCAATGATATTTTATAATAAAATATATATTATTTAATGATTTAAAATTCATATATATTATATCATTGTACAAATTAATGTGATATTGTAGATAATACTAACCATTTTACATTTATGTTCCAATTTGACTTTTATTGTCAATTTCTACACAATAAAGACTAAAAAACTATGATATCGTGTTAATTATCAAAAGGATTAACATAGGGTTAAAACAAACTGATAAAGATGAAAAAATCACATAAACCTGTAAAATATTATTGAATGAGATTATTTAAACTCATCTTTATCCTTTATTTTAAATATATCATTATTCCACTTTCACTGAAAAATTATTTATATTAATTGGACACTTTAAAAATTCATATAGTGACTCTCCCCTAAAATATAAAATGAAACCTCCTCTATTATCTTTATCGCATTTTTTTAAAAATCTATATTTTCCAAGAACTAAAAAAATACACTACTAAAATTCTATGACACATTCTATGGGTTTTATTTTGAAAATAGTACCTTCCTTAAAGGGATTAACTTTTATAACAATGGAATTTGTCTGAAAAAGATAAATATATTTTAAATGAATGTTTTGATTTTTTTTATTCTCTTACATCCTTCAAAAGATTTTTTACCATTTTGAAATAATAAAATAATCATCTTCATAGTATAAGTTGTTATTATTTTTATGTATTAACTTTAATTCATCTCCTTCTTCATCTAATGAGATATAAAACAATCGTTTATCTGTATGGTTGACTATTTCCTCAAGAATCAATATAATTGATTTTCCATCAAAACTAGTATCACATGGTTATGATTATGGATATAAATTGAATATATCATACTAAATACATAATTATTATTTTTTAATGTTAGTATATCATATATTTTCATACAATTCCATCCTTGAAATAAATATTACATCATCCACATGTATGTGTGGATTATGACCTCTAGGAAGCGATTCAATTTTTTAATCCCCTACTCGTATAGATAATATATGTAAGTGTATTTAAGTATATAATAATATATTTATGTTATTATCATAAATATGGGATACTAATAAAAAACTTACTTTCATTTCTTTCTTTCAATGAAAAATGAAAATGTTACTCATGAATACCTGTGGCCTACCATAAACAAATTGTTATATAAAAGAAATTTCATAACCACCACACATGGTTGTTTTAAAAATTAAATTTTGAAAAAAAATGATAATTATTTCAGGATTATGATTATGGTGATAATGGAACAATTTCCTCTTTGGACATAGTTAGAATACTGAATTTGTTTTAAAATTAAAAATGTGATGTACTGAAAACACCCCACATGGAATTTAATAATTATGTAATAAAATATGAAATCAATAAAGATGAAATAAATAGTTTAATGATAAGGTTTAAAACCTGAAAAATATTCTTATGAATTAATTTTTTTATAGATGATTATTATACAAGAGTTAAATTGCGTAAGTGACAAGTCTGTCTCAAGGTAATGGACACTTTACATTAAAAGAATCGATTAAAATGTTTTATTAGTTTATCATATAAATATTTTTCTTCCCTATAAATATTATTAAAATTAGTTTATGAATGAGAATATATGAACATGAATAAATAATAAATGAAATTTAAATCAATTTTTTATTTCTTTCAATGTTTTTAAACTGAATATTTTTATTTACTTTTTGTGAAATGTTTTGACAAAAATTCATAAGAAATGTTCTATTCTAACATATATGACATAATTGGTTTTTGTATCCATTATAACCATTTTTTTATCTTTGTATTGCATTAATATATTATATTATTTCGTCATAGAAAAACCATTATTCCATTTGATCTGGGTGTTTATAAAAGGGTTGTAAAAAAGATGGATATTTTGATGTCTATAAATGTTATTCAAATGGGTGAACTATATATTTAATAGTACGATGATGGAAATGAAATATTTTATGTCTTGTAATTATATTATGGTTCTTGGAGAGTGTTTATAATTATTATTGATCTTTATATTACTAAACATAAGGGTGAGACTACTATATTTTTATAATAAATTTTGAAAAGGGACAAAGTTATGAAATTATAGGTTTCTACTAATATATTATTAGAATTTACTAGGTCGGTTATTCCATTTGTAAGAGTGGTTATAAGAGTGAAATGAAAATGATGTTTTATATTACCTACATGTATTTCTATTTCTTTCTAATATGTTTTTAGGGAAGTAATTTAATTTCACAATGTATAAAAATTCTCATATGATTTAAGGGAATGATTATTCCCTTTCGGGGTAAGAAGGTATATTATTGGTAGTTTTTTTTCCAAGGGTTCACATGTTTTATAATAAATGGTGAAGATTATGATTATGAAATTATGTTTTATTATGATCTGTTTTTTGGAAAAAAAAAATGTGCAGTATAATGATTTCATAAGTACGTATTGATTTATTAATCTTAATGTTTATTATGTTAAAAGAAAATGATAATTTATGATCTTTTAGATTTTAGATAGACTAATGGGTTTCTTTATTCCTTTTTATATATAACTTACACTGAATTGTTTTTATCATTCCAAATTTACAAATGATATTTCATAGGGAATATTGTTGATGAAATTTCTTTACTATAGTTTCAGTTCTAGATATCTATGTTACTTTGAAAAATTCCAGAAATTCTCTATAACGAACTTTTTTTGTAAAAAATATATACTATGCAGAAATTTCATGGTTGATCGAGTTTTCCTGACTCTTTAAAAAATAATCATAAAAAATCATTGAGTATGTACGTGATCAAATATTTCATTTTCATTCTATATAATTTTGATATCTAAAATTGGGTCACATTTATCAGTATCATAGACAGGGATTTGATGATTGTTGTTTTATTATATGTCCTCGGAGTATGTTTCTAGGGATTTTGTAATTGGAATTATAGTAATGTTTAGATATATTTAGAGTTTAATATGATATCATGTAAGGTTATCATAATATTTATGGATACAATCATGGGTTTATAATTATATGTTTTTTATAATATCAAATTCAGAGATATCCCTTTAATGTTTTAAGTGATAAGAATTTAAGGCTATTTAGATTATTTTGAGAGTTTTTTATTGTATTATTACCCTTGGGTTTATTATTTTTTAGTTAGAATGTTTTCAGAGTAACACTCATTTTATATTTTGTGGACATCTATTTAAATTAATTAATAATCTTTTGGGTGAATATGATATTTAACGTATATTTAATTATGGATAATTAAGATAAAATGGGTTATTACACGTTGGGAACATATGATATAGAATATATCTCAAAATGGGATTGAAAAGTGATTTAGTGACATTTTCACTATTTTTATTTTTGAAGAATTTCGCTGCTATGGAGTCATATAAAATTTAGTTAAATATAAATATTTTTTCCTAAGAAGGGTTTTTATATGAGAAATAATGGTTTATTTGTCTTTTTGAATAATATATGATGTTATTTTTTGTTATGGTAATTTTTGTTTTTTATGTAAAAGATTACTATGTTTTAATGATTATAGGATTATTGAGTATAAAATTTTGGTATGTGAATTTAGGAGTGATTGATTTTATTTAGATAAAAATGTTAGTATTATCTTAAAATATTATGAGATGTTTTTTGAATTTTTTATTTCGGAAATTGGTTATGTATATTTTTAATAATTTTATGGATAATTATTTATCAGATGAATTATGTTGATATTTGTGTGTTTTGTTTGATGGTTTATAAATTAATATTTTATATATTCATATAAATGTATATACATATTTTATATTGTCTTAACTTGTGCTATCCTTTTTTTGTTTTTTAATATCTAAATATGTGTTTAATAACTTTGCATCCTTTTTTAGATTATGTGATATGTAATAAGTTTATTTTATGATTCATGCTTGAAAAATTCAATATTAATACCCATTATTTGGAGAAAAATATGGGAATGTGGTGGAAGGTGATTAAATGTTGAAATTTTACTTCTAAATTAATTTTATTTCCTTATTTTTAAGTCTATATGGTAATGGAATTCCTCAAAACATTAAAAAGGATATTAAAATAATTTTTTTTGTTTTATAATCATTTCTAAAGAATTCATCGTCTCTTATATTCTTAGAAAAAGAAATTATAATAGTGTATCTTAAATAAATATTATTTCCAATACCATGTTTTTACTTTTTCTAACATTCTCTAGATTTTGATACATAGTGATGTGTTATTTTGGATGACCCTTATATTTCCTTTTCCCTCTTTTTAGAAATATTTTTTTGATACCCTTTTTATGATGTGAGTTTTCAAAAATTGAATTTTTAAATGTTTAAAAATTTATTTCCCTATACATGATAAAACTGTGAGGATATAGTTTATTAACATGGGGGAATAATATAATACATCCATTTAGTTTGAAAAATAATATTATTTTTGATAGAATATAAGACATTAAACATCATGCTTAACGGAACAATAAAATATTTTTATTTAAATATAACTATTATAACATAGTTGATGAATTAATGGGTGTGAATATAAGTAATAGAATTTTGAGAAATATATAATGTTCATACTTAATAAAAAATTATTGTAGAATTCTTACTAAATAAGAACTCAATTTTTTGTAAATTAATTATATTATTCAAAAAATACTATTTCTTCAAAAAATTTATTTAATTATTTGTTGGCGGAAATATTATAATTAAATTTTTAAACATTTTGAAATTTTATTTTATAACATATATATTATTTGTTAGATTATTATATAATAATAATAATTATTTCATATTTTTTTATTTTTCTGAAAAGATTGATTTTTTACTGAATAGGGAAAATATAAAAAGTTTTATTGAAAATTTCAATTTTTTATTATAATATTTTTCAAACATACATTTTTTTAAATTGGTTCCAAATTAGAATTATATAATTTATGTAAAACATTGATATTTTATAAAAAAACTGTGTTTAGTATCTTATGTCGCACACATCACTATACATAAATGATCCCTAAAATATTACTATTTTTATACCACCATTATAACTCTGCCTTTAAATTGGTGGGTGTTGATAGAAAAAACTATTATATTATATATATATATATAATGTTCCCTCTAAAAATAATTTTATTCATTTTATTAATGTCATTTTATGTTTGAAAAACATGTTTTTATCAAATTTGGATTTTACTTCTTTTAATGATAATTTTTTTTATTAATTTATCGAAGTTTTATAAATTTTATTCTATAAAAATTATATAATTTTATAAATCATGGTATAATATTTATCTTATAGTGAAGTTATAATATTTATTCTAAAATATTTATTTCCCAATAAATAGGGTAAAAATACTATTTTGTTATAAAACCGTATATTATTTTAATGTGTTTAAAAATTCATATTCAATTTCGTATTAGTTTTAAATTGAAATAAATTCATATAAATTAAATGAAATAAAATTATATTTTATAGAATTATCATTATTCTTGAAATTGGAATAAAAACTTTTTTATACTGAGAAACCATTTTCGTGAAAAACTGCTCTTAGTTGAGTTTTGTGGATTTAATTTTAATTAAAATTTGAAAGTTATAGGATTTGAGTCATGAAAACTTAATTAAATATTTTGAAAAAAGAGGTCCAAATTTATTAAATTAGACCCTTTTATTTTAAAGCATAATGAATAGTAACTATAGTTAATATTTATTACAATAGTAAGGGTAAATCGAGTAATTAATCTTAAAAACAATACCATAAGTACTAAATATTAATTGTAAAACTTTAATTTATACCATTGGATGATTTTAATTATGAATTTTCTAACCAAGTTCCTAATATATGGCCAATTTGTGTCATAATTATTTTATTTGTAGCTTAATAATATGTAAGTGAATGATAACGATTTTTTTTCACTTTCTTGTCTTTAATAATAATAATAATATGAGATAGTGATAAAATCATCATATGATCTATTATAAATAGATATTTGAACATTAATTTTTTTCATTTTTTTCTTTCTAATTTTTAGAAATGATAATATTATAATAAATACTTATGAAATAACAACACAATACTTTTTCAACTAATTGGAAAAAAATAAATTATTTTAAAAATATTAAATGTAATATCAATTGAATGAATTATCAAGTTCCATGAATTTTGAAGAGAAATATAACATTTTTTTGAAAGGAATAGATTATAATATTATTGATGTAATGTTTTTTCCAAAGTCAAATTAAATGAATAGTTTTAAAATGACATTAAAGATATTTTATTAAAAAATTATGAAATGATTTAAAATTCATACAAAATATATATCAAGGAAAATATTTGAAATATTATTAAAAATATCAACCATAATTGATTTATTGGAAAATTGTAAATTTAGCTATATTTACCTGTAAATATAAAAAATATTATTATCATAGTAATTTTCAAAAAGGGTAAACACGGGATAAATAATTCAAAATTGTACAAACATAATCTAAAATTATCCAAATTTTATTGAATTATATGATTTTACCCATCCTCTTCCTATATTATAATTGTATCATATTTTCCATTTTCTCAATGAAAATTAATTCATATAAATATAATATTTTATAAAATTATAAATGTGCCCATACCCTCACTTACTAAATGGAAAATAATCTCCTCTTTTCATCTCACATAAAAAGTCTTTTGGTTCATCCAAACCATCCCAAAGCATCTTTATTAATTCCATTATAACAAACTATAGGTCATTATTTGAATATAAAATGATCCATTTATGACTTTTGGTGTAAAAAAAATATTTTTTTCAATGAATATCTAGATAAGGAACAATTGTGATCAGTCGGACTCACGGTTATGGACTTTTAAAAAAACCCATTTTTATAATTTCACTTCCAAATCTATTTTATTCATGTCCATTACTTTATAAATATTCCATGAAATTTTTTATTTATGACTCAATGGATTATAATAGTAATTTTGGAACATATTTTTCTTTCATTAGAAATTTTTGAAAAAGGGATCATTGATGTTTTTCTATAAGGGAAACATTACTTTAAAAACATTATTTTTAATATTTTAAAGATTTATTTTCTATATATTTTTCGCCATTTCCATATTATTTAAATAAATTTTGATGATGTATTTATATATATATATATAATATCAATAAATTATAATTTATATCTATTTTGACAAGTGTTAAATGGTATTCAAAAACATAATTTTTCTGTGGAACATTTTAAATTTTTTAACAAAAGTACTATTATATTTTATCGTGTACGATGTTAACAACTATTCAAGATAACATAACATATATTTGATTTTTTGATTCGTTTATAATAGTTCATTTCTTCTTCAATGAAAAACCATACTTACTTATGTTTCGGGTATTTTCATAAAGGGTTTTAAATAGAATGAATATTTTGATGTCTGAAAATGTTTCACTTATGGGTGTATGGGATATCACTAAACCACCATTTTTCATTGCATCATGTCCTTTCTCACTAAAAATCACATTCTCTTACTTTAATATTATTAAATTCATAAATATTATATATACATTAATATCTCATATATACCAATCTCATTTTACATTCCTTTGATTAGGTAATAGAGGCCCTATGTTCATTTCCCAAATGACTTATTTATAAAATTTCTAATGATTATGATATGATGAAACATTTGGAAAAGCATTTAATTCCAAATTTAAATATTATAATTATTAATTATAATTTATTTACTTTTTTGGAATACCTAATCATTAACATGTTATCATGGGTGCACTTATATATCACTCCAAAGCATTGGGTAATGTTTTTATCACGACACATTATGTATGGGATCTGGTAGTAAACCTAATCCATTATTGGACTCTGTCCACCATGTTATTTTTTCTGGGAATTTGTACAAGACATATAATTATATCATTTTTTGTTAATTACACATTTCATATGTTTCCATGAAATATTCATATCATATTCATTTTTTATCATCACATGTTATTAATTGCGAGATTATGTTTAATGGAAATTATATTCTACTTCATAAGGGTGAAATGTATAACTATTTTTGGTACAATTTCATAAGAATTTTCTTATTAAAAATGAACCATTTGTTTTTTAATTTTCTTTTCTGATTATATATGGAATATTTTTGTTAAAATATTTGGGTAGAAAATATGATTTCATAGGAAATAAAATAATTATTTTGAGCCCAGTGGATAATTTTGAAATAGACCTCTCATATATGATTCTTTATGAACATACATGATATTTTCACTCATTTTATTTCTCATATTGATTATTTTGTTCTCTTAAAATGTTTTTAAATTTTTTTTCAAGGATTTTATTGATGATTTGGGACAATTCTGAGGTCAAAATAAAATTTTTGAAGATATGTCATGAAAAATAAATCTTTTATATTATAATTTTATTTGTGAAAAATTAATACTAAAGAGATGTTTACACTTTTTGATGAAATATTTATTTATGTATTAGTGATGTAGTAATTCTCTAAAACTCTAGACAAGTAGATACTCATATATATTAAAATTAATTATTGACATAAAACTCAATATTATGCAACATTTGAGATTGGTACTCTATTGTTTGTATCAGAGAAAATATTTTTGAGAACTTTTGATAATAAGATGTCTTCATGTGAGGATAATATTAGAGTAAAGGATACCATCATATGTTTATGATTTTAAGTTAAATCATAAGTTAAATCTCTTAAACACCCCTTTTTAGTTTATTGGTTAGGATACTCTCATTTGATTTACACCATTTTGGGAGATAAATTCTTGGTATTAGGTATATGTTGCCCTTATGTTCAATATGAAATATTATTTTAGGATGAATTAGAATTTATAAATATTATTTGTTCTTATAAACATTACTTTTAATATTAATTTAGATGATTAGGGTTATTTTTATGTATTTTAAATATATTTAGAAGGTCTTTATAAAAAGTACATTGATATAGTTTAATAAAAAAGTGAAACCAGTCACATCTATAATTATTGTGGTTCTTGAACCCACAAATAATGGGTTATTTAACACCTAATACTTCAGAAATAAATCTATTTTTATAATTTATTTATATAACTATATTGTTATTTTATTTCTATAGTGCCATAGGTCAAAACCTAGTGTCTTAGGGATATATACCAGGGTGAATAGTAAGCACACTATATACCTAACTAAACAGATAAACATGCGAGGGTTTTTATTAATTAATAGTGGTATTTTTAATGATTTGAGCATGGTTTTTTCAATATTTTTGACACCCCAGGAGAATTCATGTGGTCTATTTTTGTGGATAATGGTATCGACACAACTCTCTCATGGTTTTATAACCATGCATACCTATTCATCGCACTAAAATGTTTTTTACCCTTTTCCCCTATTTCATGTTAAGGTTTTAAACCCTTACTTATCCTCTTCCATCATTCCCAACCCTCTCCCTTGGTAATGGAGATTCACATACACTTTGGTGTGGACTTCTCTTAGAGATAAATATTTTTTGGAATGAGTTAGGTAGATTTAATAATGATTTCTTATTATCTTCCTCTTTTAAAATATTTTTCTGCCTATTCCATGAGGATATGGAAACCGAGTGGTGTTTCTTGATAAATATACTTCAACTGACCATGTAAACCTACCATTTTGAGACCATATGACTCTCTACATTCTATCTGAAAGAAACTATCCCATTCTATCTAGGTATTTATTCACCCTTCCCCTTAACTCAAACTCAGGACCTCTGTAAAAATATCCCATGGTGGGGAACTAAGAGTACTATCAGGTGGATGGATGATATGGATAAAAAATCATGGATTTTTGCTAAATAAGTTTTATAAGTTGTGTCATTTAGAATCACACGTCCGTTGGGACCCCCTGGCTACACATTTGGGTTTCCAAACTAATTAAAGTTCACATTCCATGTAACGCCTAACACAAAACATGTGATGTGTGTATTATGGCATGGATTTTACTCTCAGAGTATAAAGGAACATACAAAACTATGAAGATATTAATGATTAGAGTACATGATCAGGATACAGTACTCAAAAACAACTAGGTATACATGCCTGACTAGATACACATACATGTCTAGATTACATTGGCATGGATAGAGGAACATGGGAAGTGACATGAGATGGCTCATATTTAGTATTACAAGTCATGTAACCTAATCACATGCCCTATAATTCACTAAATATGGATTGGATCCCTTTATCTCTTCATTTTACACTAGATTAAATCAATTATGATACAATGGTCATTTCCCACAATGGTGTAGTGTAAAATTACATCCTCAGTATTGTACTGTGATGCCCTATTTGGGTTCAATTTTAGAGAGAGTTCGGTGCATCACTCTATAAGACTTGTATGGGATCTTCTATCATAACTAGGATGGGTTTTTTGTATCAATGATTCTACAATACAAAGGGACTTGATCACTATATATAAGGTAGATCATGTAGAATTTGTGATGTCCCCCAGTGGCCCTAGGTGTGATCCCCTATGTAGATGATGATGTCTTTTGAGATCCAATGAATGATTCTATAGTAGGTCCCAATGATCATGAACTATTGGTTATGAATGACCAATTATATCATGGATTTTAGATTTAGTATTCATTGAATGAGAGTTACCTTGAAGTATCATACAGTATCATGTGGTTGGTAGAATTGGATGAGTCACCTTCAGAATAGTTTTATGTTACAAGTATATCTGTGTTTTTTTTCTAATTTAATGATTTTATGAGCTTACTAATATTAATAATTTATGATTAGGTGTTTCAGGGTTTCCTACTAGTTATTTTTAGACACACCCATGCATCGTCTTTTCTAACGTATATCTTGTGTTTTGAAGACAAATAACCCTTTGATGGAATGCTAGATTTCCCAATAGTAGGAAAATTGTAGATTGATATGGGAAGATAGTTGTTTTTACCTATCATTAAATTTATTGGAGTACCCTTCCTCTAAGTAATTTGGACACTTTTTATGTTTTTGGTGGGCTTGTATGTAGACCCTTTATTACATCCAGTACTTCATTGTTATACCATACTATGGTTTTATAGACGTATTCAGGAATTGGTATCAGTTATTTTACATTTTAGCATTGTATGGGGTTAGAGGTGTGTTCATGTGTATAGGTACATTAGGCTAATACATCCTATGTGTATTATATCATTTATGAAACTATTATTTGTCTCATGCCCTATTGGAGGCTGTCTTGGGGTGGTCACACACGGCTTATCTCCAGGAAAAAAGGCACCAGTAGGTCAGGTCATGACAAATTTGTATTAGATTGTGGTTCTACCTTAGGAGTGGAGTGTAGATTTTTGTATATGAGTGAGATTATTTTTGGATTTATTGTAATTGTGTTGAAGTGTTTCATGTTCTGAATTTTTTCATGGGTATCTGGTGTTGGCGCGATAGTACACATATCCATTCATCCGAAATCTGATAACAAACTTGTTGACTCAATATATGTAGACCCTGGTTTATGGAAAAAACATTAATGCATGCATCATATAGGAATGAGTTATAGTTTTCTTTCCCTTATTGAGTCATCTCCCCAAAAAAATCCTTGAACAATGTCCATCATGTTTATTTTAGGGTGCCTCCCCAAAGATAGATATCCAGGATTCCACTACCTGATCACAATGTTATACAATAATTGAAGAGGATTTAGTAAAGGGGAATGTACAGGAGTTATTTCCTTTTGGTGGGTTTCCAGTTATGACACCACCAGTAGAGTAGTAGATACCTCTGGAATTACATGATGAGGATTGACGTAAGCTGATTATGCTATATGAGTTACAAAGGAAGTGACCGCCCAGGTTTTGTGTTGAGCTAGACACCCTATGTGGGTGAGAACTTGGTAATGGTAGTCACTTGAGTTTTCAGCCTTGTGAGGACCAATGAAGATCAGATGAAAATCCAGGTTATGAGTCTTTTTATGGATATTTTAAGATATGGTGTATTTTTCTGTCTCAGTAAAATGATAAGAAATATATATCTTAGTTAGACATGAATAATCATTTCAAGGATGAGTTCTATATATCCTTGTTGTGGCCATTGTCCATCTAGGAGATTCATCATTTACCCCAAGATGGTTTGACCATTGAAGATTATTCTGTGAGGTTTACTAATATATCATGATATTCCCTAGATATGTAAATTGATATTTACCTTAGGGAACAACCTATTTATTATGGATTACAATGATATATCAGCTCTTCAATGATATATCTATTCATTACAGTAATTGATGGACTGCTCAAGTGGGATTTATTGGTAGCGAGTTACATGGCATAAAAAATGATGGAAGATGCCAGTAGTAGTGAGCACCCATGAACTGAGGCCATGGAAGTAGGTATCCACATATATTAAATGGTATCTAAGAATACATGAAACTTTAGGAGAGGATTTTATAATATAGGATATGTGGTTCATGGGTCTCATGATTTCTTAAATTAGCTAATGGGGAGGTGGTTCTTATCATGTGATTTTTGGGGATGTATTTCTATAGATTGTATATGAAATCATACAACTAATAGGGAGATTTATTGGACCAAATAGGTAAATATAGAGGCATGATAAATGTGGTCCATAGGGTGGAAGACATGGTTAAGGGATAGGTAGAGAATTAGGAGATGGTATGTGGTTTTACCATTTACTACTACCACCCCCAGGTGGCTCGTTCTAGGAAAAGTAATCGCGTGGTTAAGGAAGAAGACAACTAAATGATTTTGAAACCAATTTTCTTAAAGATCTGAAAAATTTTAAATTTAAATATGAGCCTTATCTACAATAGTTTTAGTACTAATTGAAATGGGCCCAATCCACTCTTTTATTTCTCGTTCTCTGCAGTGTGACATAGATATTCTATTTGATCCCATGGCTTGACCTTTGTTCTTTTAGAATCTAATAGAAGATTACTCAGTGATCACACAATTCTTCCATTAGTGTGACTTGATTCTCCTAGTTTAGGTATTCATATGGGATATCATTATAGTGGTGATGATTCTTAAAGAAAACTTATTCGGAATGGACTAGCGATCAATAATTCATTATTGAATTTATTGTTTTAAGTGGAAGATGTGGCATTTTTATGATTATGGGAAGGTTTTTCCCTTCATTGGTAAGAATTAAGTCTTGTAAAAATATGATTTGATCATATAAAGGAGTGTTCTGTCGATTGATCACTAATTTGAAAGCATTGATCTTGGACATGTTGATTCTTTGGGTTACCAGTTTCATATTGTGGGGACATAGTACGAGTAAATCCTCCTTGAGAGAGTTCCATGATTAACTCTCCACAAATAGATAGAATTATGTATTTAAAGACACCTTAAGTCATCCAAAATATACATGTCAACATTTCAGAGGGATCCTAAAGAGATTTTAGAATTGAGGGTTTAGTTGGAGGACTTCTAAGGGAATAAATTCACGAGACCATATGTTTACCCTTGGGAAGACCAAATGTTTTTTAGAATGAATATGGACAGTATCTTGATGATGTGTGTGTATTATTAAAACATTACCAATTTATGGTGAATAATAATTATCTAGTACCTAGGATATAAGAACTTATTAATCATTTGAGAGAAGAGGGATGGCTCTCAAAGATTAATATCTAAATTGGCTATAACCAGCAACTAGTATGGGATGAGGATATACCAATGTTGACATTCTAATGTATCTATGTCACTGTGAGAACTTGGTGATTCCATTTGGTGTGTATAATTCCCTATTAGTGTTCATGAGACTCATGAACTGGATATTTTATACATTCTTATACCACTTTGTGGTAGTCTTCATCAATGATATCTTAGTGTAATTGGCATCCTAGGAGGAGCCTATAATACACTTGATGACAGTTCTAGAAAAAATAAATTATCACCATATTTATGGAAGGATCTCAAAGTATATGTTTTGTATTTTGGATGTACAGTTTTTGGGATATGTCATCTCGGGTGATAGTGTAGAAGTGGACTGGGTAACGGTTGTGGTAGGGTTAGAATGGGATTGTCCTATGAGTATCATCAAGGAACATATCTTCCTTGGGTTACTATGATAATATAAAAAAAATACCTCAATTTCATAGGGTTGTCAAAAAACATTACTTCATCGAACTATATGGGGAAGCCTTTTGTGTGGAGGTAGAGGTTTAAATACGGATTATGGAGGTGAGGAAAAGTTTGATTAGTGCCACAATCATGATATTTCCAAAGGTTGTTTTCATGTATGCAGTTTTATGTGACGCCTCATGGATTAGACATCGTTTGGTACTAATGTAGAGGAAGGTTATGATTTTCTTAAGGGTATCCACATTTGAGACCACATTTGCATGACTACACGACCAGTGATATTGATATGGAAATTTTGGTCATATCCCTAAAAATGTGGTGTTAGTTAATTATGGGTTAGTGGTTTATCATACATTATTTAAAATATACACATAGATAAAACTTTTCTCATAAGGATAATATCATTACATTGAGGTGATTTCTAGTGATCCTCTAGGACTATGACTTAATGATTTTCTATACTCATGGGATGTGGAATCTGATTCTAGAAGCTCATTGCATGAGATATTATTATCAATTGTTGGCCAAGGAATTAGAGGCTTTATCCATATTATAGTTTCTCAAAGTGGAATAGGAAGGTAATTTATCTCTACAATTGATTTTTGTTACCACAATGTTATTATAGTTTCTTATAGATGCTCAGCATGAATATATTGACTCTGAGACATTATGTTCTTAGACATCAGTTGGAGGTGCTTCTGATGTATTTCCAAAATGTGGGAAGAAAATTATCCTTTTATGAGGATGAACTACGATACCAATGAGAATATGATATGAGTTTATTATGGATTTTCATAAATTCCAGGTTGTGGTACATCTTGGTGTGAAAATGATGTTAAAGGACCTCCAATAATGGTTTTAGCAGCCAAATATGAAGAAGTATGTTGCAGTGTTTTACCATGTTTCGTCACTTATTTGTAATTGATAGATGAGAACTATGTTACAATGAATTTACACAAATCCCTTGAGGATCCATAGTAGAATTTGGGTGAGATACCTACTCACATTTTGATCAGGATACCACATGTGTCAATTGGACACGATTCCATTTGGTTGATCATAAAACAACTCAACAAAGCATCCCACTATTAAATTTCTAGAAGCTAAAAATGTGTACAGATTTTAGGACACCTTTATGTTTTGGAGATAATATATCTCCAAGGACATCACTAGATGATCATTCCATAACATGATTCTCGTTTCATGTCATGATTATACATAGGATTACATGAGACCATTGGAAATTAGTGGAATTTGGGCATAACCATTCACCCCAAAACTAATATCCATACTGAATAGACTATTTTGGTTGGGGAGGAATTGTTTTGGGATGGTATATTGAAAATTTATTTTAGTTGTTTGGATCACTTATCATTGGAAGATTTCATTTAAAATAATAATTATCATTCCACAATCATCATGAAACCATTCAATGCATTGTACATGCGACCCTATTGTTTACCACTATGTTTAACTGATTTGTTGAGTTAGTAGTTATTAAAATATAGTTGGATCAAGTTATCAAATAGAATATCAATATCCTCTTAGAGATGATGAGGAGTGAAAAACTCGGCCAAATGTAACACCCCAAGATTTCATAGTACGTTATATCTTCAAAGTAATTCAATAACTTGCACTACACGCAACACCGAGTTCAAGCACGCCACGATTTACCAAACTAGCCGTTCAAAAGAGGTTATGAATAGTATTAACTAAATTTTGAACTTTATATAATCCTTATAAATTTATAATCCATATTATGAGTTTCTTAGACATAATGTAAGAACAAATTCATTTTTTTCAGATAAAAGAAGTATTTTATTCAAAAAATGCACTTTTACCACCTTTTAATGATGAACCCTTTTTAAATCCAATATTTTAAACTTTTATATATTAAATTTGACAAAATAAACTTCTTCTTTAGAATCGGGACATAAGAATTTAATTTCAATAAATTATTGGTGTTTCTCTTGTAACTTTCATATTTGGGTGAATAGTGAAAAATACTATATTTTAACTGAAAACGACTTTTTTAATAAAAAAAATTTATAGTGTTAAATTATAGATTTTAATGGTTTTTAAGTATAAATAGATTATATTTTAAACATTTATTCCAATTTTTTTATTGGAATTAATTTCACTTTGAAACTAGATATAAACAAATATCAATCTTTTGATTGTTATTGTTTCATAAAAAGGCTCTATTTGTTTTAACAACAAGAATTACTTTTAAATTAATTAATTCCACTTATACTTTTTTAATTTAGTAAAATAGACTTCATTTTTGAATTCGGAATATCAAAATTATCTTAGGGTGAATTTTTGGTATTTTTCTGAAAACATTCAATTTTTGTTGAATAGTGAAAAACACTTAATTATTATTTAAAACCAACTTTTTATTTAAATAATTATTTATTTTATTTAAATTTATTTTAGGTCAAAATAGATACATAATACCTATATATTTCTAATTTAATTCATTGATGTAATTTTGTAATAATAATATATATACAAAATTTTATTGAACTTTTCACCGTCTTTTACCCACCTCCTAGGATAATTTACAAATTCACATAAAACATAATTTTACCACTTCTGTGAGTGGAATTTCAAAAAATCCAAGAGACATGGTTAACCTCAGTAAGTAAAATGTGGTTCAATAAGATGAAAATAATTTTGGGTGAATAGTAACTTTTGACTTTTATTCACCGCGGTTAAATGTAAATTAGGTAATTTAAGGTAAAAAATATATTATAATAACTAAAAATTACCTTAAAACTTTTCCTAACCTTATTTCATGAGTAATGGAAGACCATGGGAATCTTTGGGACGATTTTGGACCCCATGTATCCACTTATGAATGATAATGACACTTTAAATTTATTAATTTAAAGAAAAGGCAAAATTGACAAAAACAAAAAACTTTTAGAAATTAATTTTTATATGGTGTTATATAAGTAATATTTTTGACTATAAATATTAATTGGAAAGCTAATAAGATTTCATATATCATGGTATTTTTGTATAATTTTTATACATCTAATAAATTAAATTATTTATGCACAATAATGATGTGGTATTTACCTCATTAATAAATGATTTAAATAAATTAGATTATATATATTAAAATAATATCCAAAACATTTCCAATACTTATTGGATGATTTTATTTAGACCATGAGTCATCTTATCTTAGAACCTAATGATTTTTGGACCATTATAAACCTAATATCATTATATAAAAAAATAATATTTTCACACTTTCCTAAAGCGCCCTTCCTCCCCCTTATAAAAGGAGACCACTTCTAACCAATTCCTCACACCACTCATGCATTTAGGCTCGTCAAAAATCTAACAAATTAAGCTCCCAACATTCCTCTCCTCCTCTTATAAGCCTTAATTTATGCATATGGAACTTCAAGAAGTCCTTTTGTTTCACACCAAAGGAAGTTACCCAAATAAAAGGTAAGAGTTTCTCTTAAATTATATTCTTTTATTTTACTTCTGCAACCCCTAAAATCTTATTATTACATTCTTTTATAACAAAACATGTATTCTCAATATACTAGGATGTTGTTATGAGATGTATTATAACTACACTTACACACACCTCCATCTAATGGGTGGAGAATATAATGTTTTTGTGGATGGAAAACTAACGGCTCATGAAACGATGATTGTTAAATTACCTTCTACTGCCTCTCATGGTGGCCATTATGATGGAAATATATTTATCTTGGATATATATTATGTTTATGTTTTTTCATGATTCTGTATTTTTATTTTATATAATACCTTAATGTTTTCCATTATGGGTAAACACGATAATTTCATTTGAGGAAGTGCAGACTACCGCCCCCTCAAAGTGATATGAATTGTTAATACCATACGTTGGACGTATAAAGGATGGATTTAAATATATTATATAAGATATAATACTGTAATTATAAAATACCTATGTATCATTATGTTTTAATTCTATTAAAATAATAAATGGAAATGAAATTAGCATTCATGCGTATGTACGTCTTACCATCTCCATGAACGGCGCATTTCATTTCTTACCCCAAAATGATATGTACTATTATAAATACATGTATATACTAGATATATATGATATTTATGATATCTAAATCATGAATGTCATTCAAGATATAACTAACTTTTGACCATGTGAACAACATGTAACTATAAGGTGTTCATTTTTTACTCAAGTGCCAAATATTGACAAAACGAACGTTATTAACTTAAATGATTACATAATATTTATAACATGGTAATAAGTGATATAAAAGGAATAATAAACTTAAAAAAGGTTCTTAATCAAGTATAAATTACTGTTAGTTTATTATTGAGGATATTAAAGAACGAACGGGTCCAGTCGGACACGAGGTAAGGGGTTTTCATCTCACTCCTTATTCCCGTGAGATTCATGCCATATTGACACAATTACATTTTTGTGGTGTATGTACTGCCCATAATTTTATTCTTGGGGTAATACAAATTAATTTTTGTGTATTTATATATTCAATATATGATACCTCTTTCATTGGGTGTATGTTTCATATGTTACCAAATTGGTAAGGGTTAATTTCACAATCTCCTTCTTTTCCGAGATTGTTTTTACGTATCTACTAGGACATATTTATTATCCATGTCCATGTTTCATAAAAGAGTTTTAAAAGGGATTCCTTTTAAGGTAAATTTTACTAAAACATCATTTTAAATGTTTTAAATATTTATTCTTCTAAATCATTCTCAATAATTTCCATGTTTTCAAAATGATTTTAAGGATTTATTTATATGGACATGAATGTTTTAAAAATGCTAATTACTTTCAAATGTTTCAAAGTGGTATGGGATAGTTTTATTCAAAAATGTATCTAAATGTCTTCGTTTCTAAATTGTGTATCTTTTAAATGTTTTCATGAAAAAAGGATAATTCTCTCAAAGAGTTTTACAAAACATTTTCATCTATGTCAACATCCTTTGATTGATTTTAAGCTTAATTGAAGTTGATTTATTATTATACAAAAAATCTATATTTTATTGAAGGTTTTATGATATGATTGACTATGGATGTGTTATTTTTACACTATTCATTGGTTATGGATAAAGTATCGACATTTCGTATGATACTTTTAATATGATTGATTTTGTTATGTTTAAACCTTTTCATATGAGGAATGCATTGGACTTTGTAAGTGATGGGTGGAGCCCGTTATAGCTCCTTGATGCATCAGTATGTCTCATGAGACAACTAGACGTGGAATTTGCCGACGCCCTTTACCAATTTTGTGTATGGTTTGGCCGGGGCCTTAATCATTTTTAGATGTCTTGGATGAGGCCTTAACAAAATGTTTCATAATTTCCGGCATTATACATTACCTAATTATTAAAATAATATTAACGGTTCATGTGGTCATTCGACTAGTAGAATACCCATGATTATGTTAAGTTATGGAATTATTTACTCAACTCATATTCCTACGATAAAATTATTCATGTTTATTGTTGGTAAAGGCATGTGGTTTCAATTATTCACCATGCTTGATATTTATGTCATTTTCCACTGTATTGCTTACCCTTACTGAGTGTTTGAGCTCACCCCTTTCTATGTTTTATTTTTCCCAGGATTCCAAGAAGTGTATTGTGATTAATATGAAGTGTTGAGCTAAGGGAACAATGGAATTATCAATGAACTATCTAGGTTGTGTTGTATGTTATAAAGTGTAATGTAACATTCATGTATGTAATCTATTTTCCAAGACTGCTAAAGTGATCGGTCCTTTGGGACTTGATTCCTTGTAATCATGCCAATGTTATGTTATAATGAACCAACTCTGGGTAACTGTGGTCGGATCATTATAGTTGATATCAGATGGAGTTTAGCAATAATCTTGGAAACTAGATATAGATAAACTCTAATTAGAGCACATAGCCCTAAGACAGACTTTAAGGATTAGTATAGAAAAACTTCCTAGAATTTTGGTAATGTATAGATTTTGTGAGTTTTCCAGGAAAATACATCCCTGTATGGATACGAGCAGGTAGAGGCAGCTCTGGAACTGATGTACCTATGGGTAAAACTTGAAAAAACCTATTTGAGCTAGACTCGAACGGGAAAGGGTGCACAGGAATAGGTGTTGCTGCACTCTTGGTTACGACACTCCCGGGGGATATGCGTAGGATAATTCTCATCTTCTTTAAAACCCATTATGAAGGGTTTATGAGTATATAATTCCTAAAAGAAAATATTTTTATGATTGTGGATTATATCCATAAACTGTTCGATTTACGTAATGTATTTTTCAAGTTTGGAATTATCCATTTCAATTATTAAACTTACCTAGTGTATGCCATTGTATAGAAATTGTGCCCAGTAGAAGGAATGTGAAATCCAGCAATATGTATGATCCAAAGAGTATGACGGATCATATATTTCATGATATTAAGCCAACATTTATAAGGGAAACAGTCTCCCACGTATTCTCAACAAATGAAGAAATAGTATCATCTGTTAATAGGATAAGTAGATAATTCTTTGAGCACTATGGCATTGAAGGGAAGCAAGAGAAGAAAAGGATGAAAGATAGAAAGCTGGATAAGGGTAAGAGGGAAAAGAATAATTTTTCTATATGTGATAAATGTGGAAAGAACCACCTTGGTAAATGCTTGATGGGAATGGGAGTTTGTTATAAGTGCGGAGAAAAAGGACACTAAGTACGTGATTATAAGGGTAAGAAAAAAGTTTCAAGTTTACAATGCTTCATCTGTAAGGAGTTGGGACACTATGGGAATCAATATCCAAATCATCAGAGTATACCCCAAATGCTGTTATTGGATAAGAATCAAGTTATGATACTGCCAAAGATGAAGAGGAATGATTAAGAGTTATTATGTTGTTATAAAAGTATTGTGTCATTTGAGTGTTGTATCAATGATATACTAGTTATATGAATTATGGAAATAAATAAGGATTTTACTACAGTACAATTTCATTGGGAATTTGAGATTATATGGTCCTGATGCTAAGGTAGTAATTTTGGAATAAGAGATGGTTGATTTGGATAAATTATATTAGATATTCTTGACTATATTGGAACTGATTAATGGTTTGTTTATTTCATGATTGTTGGAATATTCATAATTTTTGGATATAAGGAATATATCAAGTATTATATAAAGGATAAGGGATAATGAATGTAATCAATACGGTTTTATGGTAATTGAGGGTGTTACAAAGTTTTAAAACAATACATGATGAAGGTGTTCACATGTTATTATGTGGAAAAAAGGTTCTTCATTGTTTTTACCTTCCTTATAAATTTTTGATTGTGAGTTTGGATAGAAGTATTTTCGATAAGTCCAGTTTTATATTATTTTTGGATTTCCATAAAAAGGACATCCTGGAGGTCGGGTGGCAACCCATCGCCTCCGGCAAGGCTCTAAGACTTGAACACGCAACCGAAGGGCGACAAGGGTGTATTACCTACAACTAACCCACGTGATGTCCTGTATTGAATAATGTAGTTTTTTTAAAAAAAATATGGTATATGGATTGTAAAATCCTTTTTTTGGAACCCTATACGAATAAGATAAATAAAATATTTTCTTCCATTTAGAGTGAAAGATTAGTTTGTGGTAGAAATTAATTAAATGATGGAACTCTACTTGTCAAGTATATATTTTTCTTCTTCTCTTATTCTATGAAGAAATTAATTCTTAAAAATTACTTAAGGGATCTTAAAACCAAATAATCTTTATCCTAATACTTTATGTTTTGTTGAACTGATGGTATTTTAAATCATCGTAGATTGATGGATTTGAGGCCCTCAATTTGTACAATTGTTTTTGATTGATGACCTCAATCATTCATTATAAATATTTACGTTTTCTCCGAATTATGTGTCTTTAATTCCCACCAATGTTCTCCTAATGAAGATCATAATTTGGTGGTGACCCTTTCATTTCCATTTTCCTCTTACTAAGACTAAATTTTATTAACCCAATTTCCGATGTGGGTTTTCCCACAAAGGTATTTTCTATTTTCAACCTTTTATTTTCAAAGAACAATTTCAAATTACGAGGACACAATTTATTGAAGGATGGAATAATGTAACACCCCAAGATTTCATAGTACGTTATATCTTCAATGTAATTCAATAACTTGCACTACACGCAACACTGAGTTCAAGCGCGCCACGATATACCAAACTAGCCGTTCAAAAGCGGTTATGAATATAATTAACTAAATTTGGATCTTTATAAAATAAATATAAATTTAGAATCCATATTATGAGTTTCTTAGAAATAATGTAAGAACAAATTCATTTTTTTCTGATAAAAGAAGTATTTTTTTCAAAAAATGCACTTTACCGCCTTTTAATGGTGAACCCTTTTTAAATCCAATATTTAAAACTCTTATATATTAAATTTGAAAAAATAAACTTCTTCTTTAGAATTAGGACATAAGAATTTAATTTCTTTATATTATTGGTGTTTTTCTGATAACTTTCATATTTGGGTGAATAGTGAAAAATACAATATTTTAACTGAAAACAACTTTTTTAATAAAAATAATTTATAATGTAAAATTATAAATTTTAATGGTTTGTAAGTACAAATAGATTATATTTTTACCATTTCAGCCTTTTTTTTAATTATTTTCACTTTGATACTGGACATAAAAAAGTATCAATCCTTTGATAGTTATTGTTTCTTAAAAACACCCTATTCGTTTTAACAACAGAAATTAATTTTAAATTAATTAATGCCACTTCTACATTTTGAATTTGGTAAAATATACTTCATTTTTTAATTCTAAATATCAAAATTATCTTAGGGTGAATTTTGGGTATTTTTCTAAAAATATTCAATTTTGATGAATAGTGAAAAACACTGAGTTATTATTTAAAACCAACTTTTTATTTAAATAATTATTTATTTTATTTAAATTTATTTTAGGCCAAAAGAGATACAGAATACCTATATATGTCCAATGTAATTCATTGGAGTCATTTTTTAATAATATTAGATATTTAAAATTTTATTGAACTTTTCACCGCCTTTTACCCACCTCCTAGGAGAATTTGATAATTCACATAAAGCATAATTTCACCACTTCGTTGAGAGGAATTAATCCGAGAGACACGGTTAACCTCAGTAATTAAAATTTGGTTCAATAAGATAAAAATATTTTTTGGGGATTAGTAACTTTTAACTTTTATTTACCACAGTTAAAGGTAAATAGGGTAATTTAAGGTAAAAAGAATATTATAATAATTCAAAATTACCTTAACACTTGTCCTAACCATATTGGAGGAGTCATGGCCGACCATGGTCATCTTTGGGTCTATTTTGGACCCCATGGATCCACTTTTGAATGAAAATGACACTTTAGATTAATTAATTTAAAGTAAAGGCAAAATTGACAAAAACAAAAAACTTTCAATAATTAATTTTTATATGGTGTTATATAAGTAAATATTTTGTCTATAAATATTCATTAGAAAGATAAGAATATTTCATACATCATAGTATTTTATTATAATTTTTAGACATGTAAAAAATTTAATTATTTATGTCACAATAATGATGCCGTATTTACATCATTAATAAATGATTTAAATAAATTAGATTATATATATTAAAATAATATCCAAAACATGTACAATTATTATTGGATGATTTTATTTCGACCATGAGTCTTCTTAGATTCGACCCAAATAATTTTTGGACCATTAGAAACTGAATATCATTATATAATAAAATAATATTTTCACACTTTCCTAAATAGCCCCTCCTCCCCCTTCTAAAAGAAGACCACTTCTAACCAATTACTCACACCTCTCAAGACTTTAGTGTCTTCAAAACTCTGACAAATTAAGCTCAATACATCCCTATCCTCATTCTATAAGCCTTACCTTAAAAAGAAGGCACTTCAAGAAGTCCTTTTCGTTCAATCCAAAAGAAGTTACCCAAATAAAAGGTAATAGTTTCTCTTAAATTATTTTCTTTTATTTTACCTATCCAACCCCTAAAATCTTTTTATTCCTTTCATTTATAACAACACCAGTATTCTCAATATACTAGGATTTTTTTATGATATGTATTCGAACTAAACTTACACACACCTCTATCTAATGGGTGAATAACATAATGTTTCCGTGGATGGAAAACTAATGCCTCACGAAATGATGATTGTTCAATTACCTCCTACAGCCTCTCATGGGGGACATTGTGATAGAACTATAATTATATATGATATATATTATGTTTATTTTTTCTTCATGCTTCTGTATTTTTCTTTTATAGCATACCTTAATGGTTTCTATTTTGGGTAAACGTGATAATTTCATTTGAGTAAGTGCGGACTACCACCCCCTCAAAGTGATATTACTCGTTAATACCATATGTGAGACATATAAAGATGGATTTAATGATATTATATATGATATTATAATGTAATTATTATATAACTATGTATCATTATTTTTTAATTCCATTAAAATAAGAAATAGAAATGAAAGTAGCGTTCATGCGTACGTATGGCTTACCGTCTCCATGAATGGTGCATTTCATTTCTTACCCCAAAATGATATGTACTGTTATAAATACATATATATACTGGATATATATAATATATATTATATCTAAATCATGAATATCATTCTGGATATAATTAACGTTTGACCATGTGAACAACTTGTAACTATAAGGTGTTCATTTTTGACTCAAGTACTAAATATCGACAAAACGAACGGTATTAACTTAAATGATTACATAATGTTTATAACATGGTAATAAGTGACATAAAAGGAATAATAAACTAAAAAAAGTTCTTAATCAAGTTGAAATTAACATTTTTTTATTATTCAGGATATTAATGAATGAACGGGTCAAGTCGGACACGAGTTAAGGGGTTTTCATCTCACTCTTTATTCCCGTGAGATTCATGCCATATTGACACTATTACCTATTGTGTGGGGTACATACTTCCCATAATTGTATTCTTTGTGTAATACACATTAATTTATGTGTATTTATATATTAATGTTATGATACCTCTTTCATTGGGTGTATGTTTGGAAAGCTACCAAATTGGTAAGGGTTAATTTCACAATCTCTTTATTATCTGAGGTTGTTTTTACGTAAGTATCTACCGGGACATATTTATTGTCCATGTCCTTGTTTCATAAAAGTGTTGTCAAATGGATTATTTTTAAGGTACTTTTTACTAAAACATAATTTTGAATGTTTTAAATATTTATTCTTCTAAATCATTCTCATTAATGTCCATGTCTTTAAAATGTTTTTAAGGCTTTATTTATATGGACATTAATGTTTTAAAAATGTTAATTCCTTTCAAAAGTTTCAAAGTGGTATGGAACACTTTTATTCAAAAGTGTCATTAAATTTCTTCCTTTATAAATTGTGTAACTTTTAAATGTTTTCATGAAAAAAGGGATTTTTCTCTCAAAGAGTTTTACAAAACAATTTCATTTATGTCAACATCCTTTGATGGATTTTAAGCTTATTTGAAGTTGATTTGTTATCATACAAAACATTCATATTTTATTGAATCTTTTTTGATATGTTTGACTATGGATGTGTTATTTTTACACTATTCAGGGTTTATGGATAAAGTGTCGACTTTTCTTATGATAGTTTTAATACGAATGTTTATGTTATGTTTAGAACTTTTCATATGAGGAATGCATTGGACTTAGCAAGTGACGGGTGGAGCCCGCTATAGCTCATCGATGCATCGGTAGGTCTCATTAGACAACTAGATGTGGAATTGGATGAGGCCCTTTCTCCATTTGATATATGGTTTTGGCAGAGGCCTTAATCATTTTTAGACGTCTTGACCGAGGCCTTGACAAAATGTTTCAGAATGTCCGGCATTATACATTACCTCATTATGAAAATAATATTGATGGTTCATGTGGTCATTCTACTAGTATAATACCCATGATTATGTTATGTTTTGAAATTATTTACTCAACTCATATTCTTACCATAAAAGTATTCATGTTTATTATTGGTAAAGGCATGTGGTTTCAATTATTCACCTTGCTTAATATTTATGTCATTCTCTGCTGTATTACTTACCCTTACTGAGAATTTGATCTCACCCCTTTCTATTTTTTATTTTTCCCAGGATTCCAAGAAGTGTATTGTGATTGATATATAGGCTTAAGCTAAGGGAACAATGGAATTCTCAAAAAACTATCTATGTTGTGTTTTATGTTATAAAGTGTAATGTCAGATTCTTGTATGTAATCTATTTTCCAAGACTGCTAAACAATCGGTCCTTCGGGACTTGATTCCTTGTAATCATGCCAATTTTATGTAATAATGCACCGACTCTGGGTAACTCGGGTTGGGGTGTTACATGAAAAATCATAAATGGACTGATGAAGGAGACCTTTGGTATTCGAGGAGTGAGACCGTGTATTCCTAATGGTATCACCTCAATATGGATTATGATGATTTGTTTGTGGTGGAAATAAACATCCTAGATTAATTTTCTGTATCTAAATACTACATAGTGTTTGCAAGGTGGCATACCATTTTTCTATACGTTCACTGTTAGAACGGGTATATGACATCTTCAATGTGTCATAGCTAAGGAGTTACTTTCACCACCCATCACATGTTATTAATTGGGGTGAGATGGACATCAAGGATAGATCTACATTTAATGTTTATCCAATGGAGATTTACGATCGACATAATTAGATCCTCCATGGTTAGGTGGTTCATTAGGTGTGTACCCAATGTTAGAATGGGAATCTTCACGAGAGAACGTGGGAGTCGAAGATGCATATGTGAGATTAGTACCCACATATTATTGGGTAGTATTTTTTAATTTTTGTTATGAAAATACGTAAGATGGGGATAATGTTTTATCTCAAATTTATTCATGTAAGTATTCGAACAATATCTATTTATATTTTTAGAACCAATCCCTAATATGGAATATGATTCGAGGCTCGATGTACATGAAATTATTCTTTTAAAAATAATAAAAAATATATTAATATCACGCACATGAAATATTATATAAAATGTTAACTAACTCCCAAAAAGAGTATTAGATAAACTTTTTGAGTCTTCCATTGAGTTCAAACTACAGGTTTTACACTAGGGATGACAAAACCTTTTTTGGTGTCAGGTGTTTGTGAAAAAGATGGCACTAGTACTGAAAATATATAAATGAATATTTTATTTTATTCTGATGATACAATAACCAATTACTCCTTATTATACGCACTCTTATTGGAAGGTATCAAGGTTATCCACATAACTCTGCAAATTTAGAGAGGATTCGTTATAGAGGCATTAGGGGATGACATTGGATTAGAGTATCTGATCGGTACTACAAAGATCATCTATAACAACGAAGTTAATGGATCTCACCAACAACAACATTGTTGAGTCATTATTAATTAGTGATCCATCCATAATCAAGGTATAAAATTATATTTATGTGGAATCATTGATTTTATTTATCCTTTCCAATCATGGATCAATTCCATATTTTTTTTCAAGCATCGATTAATGATTTATTTGCCTACGGATTAATTTTAAAATTCTTTCTCCAATTATAAGACACTATATTGAAGAAGAAAATTAAAAATGGATAAGGTTTGTTCATCATGTTTATTATTTATTCCCCCTATGTTTCTTTTCATATTCATTTTAGGAAATTCATTTGGAATGTGGTTTGATGAATAATAGGTATTTGATTGTTGTGTGACAATTCTTCTCTGAAAGGTATCAATACCAATTGGTGTGGGTCATGTTCATGGTTGATATTGATGTGTGATGATGATGTGGGATGATCCGAGGTAGATTGAAATAGACCAAAAGCTCACTTACATCTCGGTTAGATACATGATGATGGTGTGGTGATATGACATTGATTGAGGAGGAAATTTGCAGCCAGATTGGTGGTTGAGTACTAGAGACTAGCATAAGCAGGGGTTAATCTCCCTCAGATCCATGATTTTTAGCTGGATATATAGTTATAGAATCACGGATATATGATGCAAGGAAAAAGTTGAAGGATTCTTGAAAACTCGTGTTACATGATGTGTAATCTTAAATCACATAATGTGTGGGACCCCTAGCTATGGATCTAGGTTTCTACACAACAAAATAAGTATTACATGTTTTTTGAAACCTATAACACACTATGTGACCCATAGCTGGTGGCTTTGAATGTACTCCTAGAGTACATGGGAATAGATATGGTCAGACATATGGGAATACGTAGAGTACATCATCACAACCCAGTTCTCAAACATAAACAATACATGAACACATCATGAAATAATTGCATGTTTTGAGTACACATGAATGAGCATAGGAACACAGGCATAGACACTGGTATGTCCCAATACAGTTATTTACACAATTTACACTAAATAAATTCCATGTACTTCTTTAGAGATGGCATGAATTCCATCACATATTCAATATAGAATTGTTCCAATTGAGTATGAAATCTTCATACTATAATGTCTGGGTACAATACAACATTATGTCCTGAATATAGCATTATTATCCCCTCTATGATTAGGTTTTTTTATAGAGTTTCGTGTTCCTCCCTATGTGACCAGGGTGAGATCATCTATTTTTCCTAGGTGGGGTTCGTGGTATATATGTGACCACCATCCATAGTGTGTTAATACCCTCTATATAATTTATATCTAATATTGTTTTTTTTAATTTACACAATGTCCTTGCATGTGACTAAATTACAAGGATGATGATATCTTCTAAGATCCAGTGAGTAATTCATGGATGGGTGAGATAGAACCACCTAAAGAGGATAGCTTTGAGGATTGGTTAATGAGTTCCTTGGACATGTTTATTTCGGAGATCCTAGTTTATTGAGGAGTTAGATCAATCACTTTTTTAGAAAAAAAAATATCAAGGGAAAGGATGTGTTTAATGTAACAGGGGCATCTATCTTGGAGGCTTGAGTATGGTTCAAGGTATGACATGTGACTTTACTACCACATCTATATTTAGAACAAATTCATGAGCCACATCCCTCAATATAGCTCGTATTAGAGGCTTAATTATAACATTAGAGACTTTTGGCAGAAAAGATATTCTTGGAGGCTCCTTCAGAGTTAATTGGAGGTTTTCCACTCTTATTAAGTGGCATGACCCAGATTTGGAGGAGACAGTGTGTCTTTCATAAAACCATTCTGTATAAACTCAGATATACTCTATAATGTTTCCTTAGTTTTGATTGGTTTCCTATCATAATTAATCAATTTAATTTAAAAAGTGGAAGAGGTGGTTTTTACAGATTTTGGGATTGATTTTACCTCCCATTGTGATGAGTGATCCAATTAAATGCAAGATGATCTCATCAGTGGGTTGATACTTCTGACTGTTATATGTTCACTAATATAAACCCTCTAGTTTTAGTTTCTATGAACTTTCAGTCCTTGCAGTTTTAGTTGATTTGAGGAAATCTTCCAAAAAAGAATTAGGATTTACATACCCATTGAGTGTTAGAATTATTCATAGAATGACACACATGGACTACCCATATATATTAGAATTTTCCCATTAAGAGTCATAGGATGGGGCGCACTTAGAGGTGTGTAGAATAATGGATTGGTAAAACCAATTGTGATCACTTGGGATGTACTATGATTTCCTCTTAGGAGTTATATGAGTGGCATATGGATCATTTCCTTCCCATAATTGGATCAGTACATGGTAGTCTTCTTCATTAGTACCCTCATGTCCCCAGAATCAGATTTTAAAGCGAGAAACTTAGAATCTATACAAACTCTAAGAGTACCATCTTATTTGGGAGATATCATAGAGAATTTTATGTATTTATTAGGACTAATTATAATGATAGGTATAATAAAACATGGGAATGAGTGTAGTTATAAGGGGATGAGCTCGTTATATCTCAAAATCCACCTAAGTGTGTAGTCATAGCAGATGTTCCTAATGTCATTGGTGTCTCACCAAAATTTATGAGGGAGTTAATAAAGTAGTAAAACTCTTTGTAGTAAACCATTATGGGTTATTATGACATGACATGTCTCTAGTTGATGGTGGTTACCCATCCACATTTTTAGAGAGGTAGGAAGGGAAAGCATAGAGACTCAGTTTGCAAGGTGTTTTGTGACCATATATCCACTAATAAAATTCTATATGGTATTTATGATGGTGTGGTGTACTTTATCCTTATGATAATTGATGATGACATCAACCCCACTATGAGCTAGGGGGATTTAGAGGTTTTTTCCATCATTATATCATCTATAAGTTGGGTGATTTGTATTGAGATCATTTGGCATCAGGTGTGGTTTCCATGGATGAGGACTGAAAGCACACATCAGGTGCCCTTTATGGACCGATGAAAGTGTCATTTGGAGCTCATCAAGGTGATCCTATATTTGGTTGGAGATCGAATTTTAAAGTATTTTTGAGATTTAAGAAGGTTGATAGGCTAACCATATGGTTCATAACCTCTTTCATTAGTTTCTACATTAGTTTAGTGAGGTGGTGTACTACTAAACCTCGTGACCAAATTTAGAACTAGTTCATAGTATTTTCCTCCTATCAATGTTGAGGAGAAATATTTAGTCCACATTAAAAAATATTTACCTGAATAAGATGGAAATTATCTGTTGAGTTTATTTTTTAGGTACCCAGTGGTCTTGCGATCATCTCTAGGAATACCCTTTCAGAAAAATTGGTTCCCTGAGGTGCATGTTTTTTGACTGCACGGGAACCCTCTAGAGAGTTTTATTGTGTGGGAGAACCAATTTGTGTCGTAGTTTTTTTCTTTGTGTCTAGTATATATATTTTTGAGACAAATATACATGAATGTGGGGAGTTTTTCTTGACTATATTTTTCATAAAATTATTTTGGATTCTTTCTAAGAATATTTCAGAAGCCCAGTACTGAGTCTGTACAAAATTATTGGGCCTAGAGGGCCCTAGTGTGGTGATAAAACCAATAATAAATAGTTTATATCACTTTCTTAGTTTCTCAAAAAATGTTTAATAACAATATAATAGTCGTTTTTTTGAAATATCATATTTATATTGATTGAAAAAACATGTGTTTAACCTAGGAAAAACATATGTTTTGTCGGCATCGGTCACCTAGTTGGAGGCCTTCATTGTAATGTTAGATAAATGTGGAATATTAATTAAATAACATGTTATTATATACCTCTACCAAATGGATTCCCACAAACAGTATGAATGAAGAAATGGGTTTTTACCATTCACATAGTGGAAAACCAAGAGCCAAGGAGGAATTGGAACATTCTCATTCCATTTATGATGGTAATCAACAATTAATTGTGGTGAAATGTGTTATGGGAATTGTGTTGGCACCAATGTATTGGCCTTTTACCACGAGGTTAATAGATTTAGGAATGTTTTCCAAATACCCATATATGAATTATTTTCAGTTTTTAGATCCATTATACAACTATTAGAGTTACCCCGGGGGTATATTTTTTGGTTCTCAGGTGAAAATCTTGGGTTTTGGTTGGATCTACTTGAATTCCCTTAAGAAATTCATGATATCACAATGTAAAATGTAGTGTATGATGCCAAGTGCCATTCCTGTTTAGGTAAGATGATCTTTTGGGGGATATATGTCATTAATTGGGGAAATATGATGTGTAATGTGGCTTAGGTTTGTGATCAAGGATATGATAAGGCATTTCATGTACGGAGACATGGTTGTATAGAATTACATGGCTATATCTTGATTGTACACGGGCCAGAGTACATAGATAGGTACACAAAAATGAGCTTCTATACACCATTAACTGAAATCAAACAATCATTGATCAGGATAAGAGGCATGTGCCACATACCAAAAGTGCACATTGGATATGGGACATGAACAATAAGGATGTGTACAGTCAAGTACAAGCCAATGGGTTCATATGAGGCCACACACAATGTGAAAAGGGATAAATGTTGGGTATTCTTCATATACATTCCATGTACCGAGAAGGGATATAGACATGAGATTGTTTCGACATACACAATATGTACTATGGGTGCACTCTAGGTACTCCCTTCAGAGGCTGATCCTCCACAAATATCCATCATCAGTGATTAGATAGAGTCCCATTAGTAGCCTATCTTTTATAGTTTTCTATATATAACACAATTGGGATATGGATTTGGTTTTAGAGATACAAAGTGATAGATGATGCATGAGGTGATAATAATTTCATTCTTCTTATAGTGATTTGTAGATCTACAACGGGTGATATCATTTACATGGTTTGTATCATAGAGGGAACATAGTTTCATTACGTCCTCATCATAGGATTGTGATACCCACAACAAAATTGATTTAGATTGAGTATTTGTATCAATCATGGAATCCTAGGGAGGGATAATTCATTGCATTATATTCCAAGTTTGGGTTTGTGGTATCATAGTTACCTTCACAAATGGGTGTTGATCCCATACTTAAAGGTTTTTTATACTAAAATTCATAGAATTTTCATCTATATAATTTCCAACATGGTGCATAGTCCCATATTGGGTTTTAAGTATTTCCCAATGGTCCTGGTTGTGATTCTTTATCATTTTATATTAGTTATGGGTGTCGGTAGGGTTTATGGTGTCCCCTATATAACCTGGGTGTGATACCTTATCTGATAATTATGATATTTGGAGTTACATATGGGTTCATGATGTCTCCCATCAGGCATGGATGTGATTCTATATCCACGTGTTGATATGATCTTTGTTCCAATAAGGTTCATAGGGCCCCGAAGGAGAACAGTGGGCGTTATTATACCAGAGTATCAAGATCCACTTGGTGTTAGAGATATGTTCTCTATGGCCTAAATAGAGAAGCATTTTCTCGAATATGTATGCCATTAGGGATGGATGCGATTTTGGATTGAGTTATCCTGGATGATCATTACCATATAACTTCTAGTAAAATAATGTTGCATGCTTAATGGTGGATACCATGATATATGGTCGTCATGATGAGTATATCTAGGTTATTATGGGATTCATTTTATGGTGCCTCATATCTTGATTCAAATAACATGTGATGATGAGATGACTAGTCATGTATAGCTGAGGAGTGGTTGAGATGGAGATTCCTGTCATCTCTCATTTGGGTATTCTGTTCCCTATGGTTGTGGGTTGAAAGTATTATTTCCTTTCAGTTTATCGCTTTTATTTTTTGTTTTTTGGTGATCTGACTATGTGTTTTTATACTCGCCTATGTATTGGATATTCTCACACATGTCATGTCGTATTCATACGAAATGCCTTTCGATGGAGTCCTAGGAGGACCCAAATAAGCTATAGCGTACCAAGATAGATAGATTGTGGTGTGTATTAGTGTCTTCATTTGATAGGATTCCTCTCATACTAAGTAAGTAATTATATTTTATAAGTTTTGTTTAGGCTTGTATTTTTTTCCTTTTTTCATTTTCTACACTATTGTACTCAAATTGTGGGATAGACATATCTATAAATGTTTTGTATTTTTTGTATTAATATCTCTTGACTAATTCGTAAAGGTGGTTTTTTGAGTTTACGCATAGATATACCTTAATATAAGGCCTCCAATGTGTGTGATATGCTTAAATGAAGCTAGTCTCCAACCCCTGACCTATTGGATACGGGCTAGGGGAAGTCATGACTTAACCCACTGGTGCCCGATTTTCTGATGATAATCATAGTTTTACCACCCAAATCCTACTACTATAGACTATAGGCTAGAAACCATCACTGTGTAACAATATCCCGCACTTGGGAGGCATTAGGCTAATGTATGTAAACACACACAAACATCTCCAAGATCATACATTACTGAAATGTAAAAAATGATACTAATTCATTATTTTATCTATATAACCACAACCACAGTATGAAAATGAAGTTTTTAAAGTGATAATGCTTCCATATAAAATCCCACTAGAAAAAAAATAGAGTCCAAACTACTCAAAGTAGGGGGACTACTGTCAAATGAAGCACTTATATACATATCAACATGTCTAGAAAAATTTACGCTTTAATTATTTATATCCCTCTTTTGGTATCATCAAAATGTTTTCCTTCTTCATAAGACACGTAACATATTGGAAAATCCCATTAATGAGTGAGTATAAAATTACCCAATAGTGCACCATGAAATCACTAAGAATAAAGAATCAAGTGTAGTCATCTTATAAAAACTATATAGTAAAAAATCATACATAAACATATAATAGACAACATGCCTCATGTGGATTCATCCAATATTTATGGCCATATGAAACTACTCAAGGATTCATGGTAATTCTCATTCTAGGAGTTCTTAGTACACAAGTCATTCTATCACATGTGGCACTTATCCTAGAGGTAAATGACCATTGGGTCCTACCCACGAAATACTCCATGAACCTTGAAAGATGTCTTCATCTATGTATGGGATCAGATCGATGAACAATAAGAGTCACTAAAAACCCTACTTTTTCTATTTTCTAGACAAGGGATTGAAAAAATATGAATGGTGTTCATTACAATTCCATGGACCCCCCGAGGAATGATTCTGGGTCTTTCCCTGGTCCCAGAGGGGGGATACACCATGCTCTATCCAAAACCAAACTTATTGAGGGGATCAGAATCCTATAGTATACACTTGGAGTAAAGGTGCATGGTATCACAATTGACCACAAATATTATACATTGAATAGAAAAAGTGATCCAATCCATCTCTTAGAATGTACATGTTATGTACTTAATTTACTTGGTGTGTACTGAAAATTTTGAACCGCAATGTGTTCATTACCATGTTCCTCTACCCATTCTAATGTCCTCTAGACATGCCAGTATATCTGATTGTGACCAGGTACATAGCCATTTCTTAATACTGGGTTGTGACTATGTACTCTACTTGTGCCCATGTACATGTCCATGTGAAAGCCTTTTCACTCCCAAAGTACATCTGATACATCTTCTATAGGTCACATTTTATGTGGTTGGGATGACAAAGAATGTGATTTTTATCTCTTCCATTGAAACCGTAGTGTTCCATCCAATTCCACACATGGTGTGTATATTTGGATTACATTCCATGTACCAGAAGAAATTTCTAGACTTCATAGTTCCTTAATGTGTCATCCATCCACACCACTACTGCTATAAGTTCAACTAAAAATCATGGATATCGGGTTGTCTGACACCTACCATAACTGATCACCAAGATTTGGGATTGTATCTTCACAAAAAAGGCTACACTATGCAATCCTGTCACCCTAAAATATTATTGTATTTCAATATAATGAAAAAAGGGAAGCGCTGGTCTGTTCTAATGTACCTTCAATCATCCACCATCTTCATAGCCCCTCGATGGTACCCATGATAGTGAACCATAACTAAAATTATTTATCTGATATGTTAAATAATGATTTTACAATGATAAAATACATTGTATTCATCGAACAATAGAACCATGGAATTCTCTGTGATGTAAAAAATGGGGGAGGAAAGCATAAAAAAATAAAAAAGCGGAATGAACCTCAACCTTTATTACACATGTATTCTTTTTAAAATAAATGAAATTTCTCCAAAATGATATCTTTTACGAGAAATATAAATCCATTGTTATCTCCAAGAATGGGGTTTTACCCTAGGAAAAATATAACATTTGTTATTTCAATGTGTTTGGTTAAATCATATGTGAGGGTAATTTATTTAACATTTTTATTACACATTTTTATGAAAATAACAATGTTTTTTCCAAATGGTTTATTTTATGAGAAAAATAATACATCCATTTGATAAAAATTTATTTTTATCATTGGTACATAATAAAATTTTTCACATCAAGCATTTAGTAACATCACATACAATGATAATTCATTTGACCACTTTTTATATATTATTATTATTTAAATATAGATATTTTTTATTCTACCTTATTTTTTAATTCATAAAACACCATTTTTAAAGTGTTTTATTTTAGAACCCACTGAATCTATAAAATATTGATATATTTCAGCCAAAAAAACATTAAATGAGTGAAATTAATGACTACTTTAATTTTTTTGTTGAAAATACACATTAAATGTTTTTTCTTAATATGGTATTTTAAAGTGGATTCTTTTTACAGTAAATTTTTTATCCAATTTTACTTCATTTTTCCCTATCACGATGAGTACAATAGATCATGGGACTCCATGAAAATTAGTGTTGAATGCTCAAATATCTGTTTTTGTGATCATTATGAGTGTGAGTTCATCTAGCAATATCGAAAGTGTTCCTCATTTCCCTTGTTTTCTAAGCACGTAATGAATAATGTGTTTGTTTATTTTTTATTATTAATTTATTATTTTCATTTCCATTAATAAATTCTTCCCAAATCCTATAAATTGGTTTTTATAAAAAATGATGAAACCTAGATTAATAAAGGAAATTTCATCATCAGATTATCAAATAAAAATTACGCAAATTATCGAAAGGTGGGTAAATAATTATCCAGAGATAATTACGCCAAATTATAGAATATGATTTAATAAAATAATATCAAATGAATATTGTGTGCAATTATCAATTATTTTAGTAAATAATTATAAAGTATTGTTTACATAATTTTATCAATTTTTTACACATTATAAATGTTATTATCAGATGATAATTTCAAGATTATCAAAGGGAAAATTATTAAAAATTAGTGAGGAATAATTAAAAATAATAATTTATAAGAAAAATAACAAGATAAAATTATAGGAATTATATTTACAATAATATATAGAATGATAAATATTGAAATATATATTTATATATTTATAACAAATTATCAAAAACAATCATAGAATAAGACATGTAACAAATTACCAAGATATGATTATAGAAGGATAATTTATAACAATTTATATAATAGTAATTATAAAATAATAAATTATAATAAATTATTATAAGATACTTCTAATAGATAAATTATATTAAATTATCAAAATATAATTATAAAAGGATATTTATTTAAGATTTTTTCAAAATATAATAATAGAATGATAATTTATAATAAATTCGTAAGAAAAAATTTTAAAAGGATAATTTATAATAAATTACCAAGAGATAAATATACAAGGTTATTTTTTTATAAATTATTAAATGATAATTATTCATAAGGGGTGTTTATGAGAACAAGCATTTACCTAATAGAAAATTTAGAAATTTTATGCATGGTAAAAATTTTCATCTCATTTAATATTTTATTTCAACTATAAATAAAATTTCTAATTTTGGTTCTAGGATTCCTTGAAAAGAAACTGTATTTTGGTTGGAGTTAAAACATAGTTCGTGTGATGAAACCTTTGACAGAGTTTCATTTAATGTTTAAGACCTTGAGGTAGATGTAATTTTCATTTTTAGTCCATGTATTTCCTATTTCCATGAGACGATGTTATGGTTTTTGATCCATGATTGATACAAGTTTCATGTGGATATGTGAGTAGCTTCATCCTTTCTTGATTTTGACAATCTGATTATATGTGGCTCCAAAAAATGATGTTGGTGTTCCTTATCATTCCTTGTTTTGACATGTACTATTTTCATGTTTCATATCCTATAAAATTTTCTATAGGTGGCTAGATATTCTGGTGTGCCTTTAGCTTGGGTGTTATGTAGTTATAAACTTATTAAAGGTGGGTGTGGCTACCCAAATAGAGGGAAATGTGTCAGAAGATGGTTAATGAACATGATGATGTCCTAACATCCTTTGAGGTAGGTGAGGATACCTCTATAGAGTGGAAAATTTAGTTTTTCACAGGATGATTCTAGTCATGGAATCTTATAAACATAGGATGTGGTTTATTTATGGTTTATTGGGATGGAGGATGACTTGATGGATCATGAGGCTTTTTTTTACAACCACCATCTGAGTGAGGTGATCTAATTAACTTGGAAGACTGTTAGATGTTCCTAAAACAACCACCAAATGGTGGGGGTTAGTTTTGATACCTTGATTTAGGTGCATGAATTTTTTAATTTCATACTGAGAATGAGCCAAACTAGATGGAGTAGGGGTTCATGGAAAATTGGTTAGCACACAATCACCCAATGCATTTATGGTATTATTTTTATTAAGAATTGAATTATTTTAATAAATACACTACTATATAGCTAGAAGGTCTGAGAGACAGGCAGAAGCCTGCTCCCAACAAAGTAAAATATAAAAAAGCTATGCATTACAAAACCACTCAATAGAGGGGATCCTTACAAATCCTGGTGTGCAAAACACCATTACAGTTATTCCTAATGAGACTATCATAGTAGTTGGGTAGAACAAAAGACCAACTGGAACTAACCTCCATGATAGAACTTTTGGAGAGGGCATCAGAAACCTGGTTTTCTTCATGATAGGCATGAGAGACATCAAGGCATAACCTTTCAGTAAGATTTAGACAAGAGATCCAAGCGGACATCATCCTCCATGGAACATTTCGGGACCGATCCTTAAAAATCTGGATAGCAACTGAAGAATCTGATTCCATCCATACTCTACACCGGTCATAATGAACCACGTACCAGATGGCCTTAATCATCACCCACAGTTCCGTCTCAATCGTATGAGCATGCCCAATATAGTGGAACAAGCAGCCTTTGATAAATCCCCGATGGGTTCTGAGGACTCGACCACACCCAGTAGGGCCCAGGGCACCGGAAGCCGCCCCATCAACATTCAACTTTAACCAGTCAAATATAAGAGGAATCCATTGAATATACTTCATCATTCTTGGCTTCCTTTCCCTACCACTAACACCAAGAGATCTATAGAGAAGAAAGTCAGAGATATCATTGTTCATGGAGCCTGTTTGATTCATTGAAGCAAGTCTAATGCTTCGATGAATCACCATGATCCTTTCACGAACGTTGGGCATACCATTATTGAAGAGTATCTTGTTCGGAGACTTCCATATATAAGAAATAACTGAAAAAGTTGCAGCAAGCAACAATGCTTTCAACGGATCAACAAAATTAGACTAAAGTACAGAGCAGAACATGGATTCAATTGAGGAGAAATTGAAACAACATTGAAATGATTCGTGTAGGTAACTTCATAAGTGAGCATCAAACTTACATTGAGTGAACAAGTGCATAAGGGATTCATCACCCTTCATGCAGAGGAAATAGACCGGAGAAGAAATGATACATGCACACTACAAAGAATGTTGTGTAGGAAACCGATGTTTCCATAATCTCCATATGAGTATCGCATCATTCGATAAAATATATGGCTTGTAGACAACCTCCACCCATGAAGGTATACCAGTTGGATTGCCACACATGAGCTTGAAACAGTCCCTACTAGAGAAGAATCCATTAAAATATGGTTTCAAAATTAGAACATCAGTGTCAACATGATCATAATTAATAATCTCAGAATATAGAGAAGTTGGAATAAATTCATAATCAACAGCATATCCATGAAGGTCATAAACAACCATATTTTTTAGATCAGGTGGAATAATGACAGAATCCTTAATGGGGGAGGATAACCATGGAGTGGACTAGCAGTTCAAATGTGAGCCAGGGCAGACCAACTATACATATTGAGCCATGATCTTAGCATATGTGATTCTGAATGAAGACCAAACTGAGGATTTCAGGTAAATTCATTTCTTGTTCTGCAATCTGTCATCGAATCTGCCAATAAGAATCTCCATGGAATAATCGGGTCTGGCCAGATGCCTCCATGTGATGTTTTGAAGTAGTGAGTCATTGAATACTTTAATATCCTAAACTCCCATTCCCCCCATGTTTACTGGTTTTATACATTCTTTCCAAGAAATAGTAACAAGTTTCCTTTGTTGTTTTGACCCAGTCTGGATAAAATTTTAAATCAAACCACTCAATTCCTTGAGAAGGGCCCTTGGCCACCTATAGACAGAATAAAAATAAAAAAACAGAGAAGTGATAACCGAATTAACAAGGAAAATTCTACCAACCTGAGACAAAGTCTGGCCTTTCCAACTTTCCAACTGATTTCTAATTTTTAGATCAATTCCCACTAAGTGAACACGTTTTACTCTTCCCCAGAATAGAGGTATCCCCAGATAATTAAAGTGCAGCTCCCCTATTTTAACCCCAATTTTTTGAGCGATCCTGTTCTATTTTACAATTGGAACCCCTTCTCCAAAAACAACAAAGTATTTACTCCAGTTGATTACCTTACCTCTTTATAATGTGAAAATATACTCTTGATGCAGGAAATGGTTCCCATGTTGGCCTTACAAAACAAAAGTATGCCATCAGCAAAAAGTAAGTGTGAGGGGGCAAAGGAATTTATACCAGATCTCATTCTTTTCTTTTCTATTATCTAATTCTTATACTCAATACAATCTTACCACTTTGGGACCTACTCATATTTATGGAATTTATTCCGTGTATTTAGTTTCAACATTAACTCTTACAATTCATTCATTATTGTTGCTACTATTCGGTATCCTACTCAAGGACATGATACATAAGGTATAGTCTCCTCACTATCAAATTCTAACCTCACTAATATTTTTTATCCTACTGTGTATGTGGATGAATTCATTACCTCAAATGGAATTAAATCTTGGACATGATAGTTTGGTTTTGGACATTACAAAATGGAATCAAAGCAGTAGGACTCACTAACAAGTTTCTTCACTTTGACGTGACTTGAGAATGGTTAGGCTAGAAATTGGACTGTTGTGACATGGGTACGAGAACTATCATAGTGTCCAGTTAGCACTGTATAGTGGACAATCAAGATACCCTAAATTAAGAATTTATTTTTTCTATAATAGTTGATTAATATCACCTTGGGCGATGTACATGGTGTTAATTTGTGATTTATGATATTTTATATATGTTCACACATCATGAAAATATACATAGGTTCAAATGACATATATATATTACCTTTTTATGATGAATAGTAGTTTTTTTGGTTAAAATCATCTTTTATACAATCCATATGGGATAGTTTTATTAGGTGATATATCTATTGAAATTATATGTGATATATAATTATTAGATTTAATTAACTAAACTAGGAATTATGTGGTTTTAGTATATATATGATTATTGAGACTATTGTGTAGGGAATAAGACCAATTTTAGTGAAATGAGGTGTAAAAATTTATTTTAGTGTAGAATCCTTGAAAATAATATGTATGATCCCATAGAATGGTTATGATCAATTTGTGTTATTAATGATTCTTTTATTGCAGATGTTATCCCCTAATATTTTTTCAATAATACCACAATCTGAGGTAGCTTAGGATACCATAGTGCCAGCAACCATGATGCATGAGGATGCTCTTCCGCATGCTCCTATACCGGTTCAGATGGTCCAGGTTATAGATCCCATTCAACTAAGACTCCTTTGGATAGTTTTCATTCAAGGAAGTGTTAATTAAAGGAATATTCCTAACCACGCTTAGGAATTTTAAGCACAACATCCTCCAAAATTCCAAGGCAACGATGGATCACATGATGTATAGGATAAGTTGGATATTATTAATAATATTTTTGAGTTGGAATAATGTCTTAAGGAGGGTAATATTATCCTAGTTACCTTTATGTTACAACTACCGTCTAGGAGATGGTGGAAATTCATGGGTTAGTCAAAGAGATGAGTGTGACTTAGATGAAATATATAGAGTTATTTCTCAAGAAATTGATTCCTAACATAGTAAAACATTACCATGTGTATAATACCACGTATTTATGATAAGTTACTTTTATTATCACCAAAAATATTTATCAGTTCATTGAACTACATTTATTTTTCTCTCTTCATATTCGAATGAGTCATATATGGTTTTGAAGTTTGATATAGGACTTTGAATGGAGATTATATGTATCTTTAGGGGATTTGACTGGAAAACATACTCAAAGGATATTAATAATGACCTACCATTTTTGAATGTACTACATGAAGATTGATTTGAGGTTTTACTTATATCTTAGAGTGGGAAAGTTATTGAACATTATCTCACTAACATGTGATTTCCAACTAGAAGTAGGAAGAAAAAAGTGGAGTAGGAGAACCGGAGTTAAAATAATTTTGATAAGATTAGAACATCTTCAGTATAATATATGGGATACAAGTGATACAATTTTAGGAAAATGGATCATTATAAATTTTTCTATTGGAATCCATATATAGAGAATCACAATTGTGTTAAGATTGGTCATCTTTGATGATTTTTTCTCAAAGCAGTTTCTTAGTGGTACTAGAAGACCAGGACAAGGTAGGAGTGGGGAACCTCATCAAAATACATTGAATTCCATGATAATTAAAAAATGTGGATTGGGTCATAGATAGATGGTAGTCTATGTATATGATGTTGAAAAATCTACAACATATGTTGATGAGGATATTATTATAATAAATGGTATGATCTTGAGAATGTGTTATTCATCTTCTACATTGCATGATATCGATGCTCTTATATCTTCATGAGATGTGCCTGGACTAGACATGCTAGTGGAGTTATGTTTTCCCTAACATACCATTATTTGAATACATCATTGAGATATGACATGAAAATCTTTTATTTGAAAGCTAGTTTTTCAGTTCTTCCATCAGTGTGGAACTAATGATGTAATTCCATATCACTTGGTTGGAGGACGTCATGGTGAACATTGTGATGGGGTTACCCAAGACCCCAGAGAGATATGACATAGGTTGGGTGATTTTTATTAGCTGAAAAAGGTTTCCCACTTTATTTGGAGTAGATTGGATTACCCAGTAATAGGACTGGAAATGTTTTACATTTATCAAGATTAATGTTAATATGGAGTTTCCTTGAGTATTGTCTTTGGGGAACACACATATTTTACGTTAGTGTTTTGGTAACACTTTCCAAAGGCACTAGTTAGTCACTTATGATTTATCACAACATGAAAACCTCTCGAAAATAGATGGTCTTAGTAGACTATATTCATACCATTTGATATTCATTAATAATGTGTTCTTGACCTCAGTGGAACATGGAAATTATCATGTAGACTTATCACCATAAAAGTCTCTTTATGGGAGGTTAGGTTGTTCACCATCATGATGGAATGAGGTGGGTGAGGTAGAAGTTTTGTGGCCTATTTTGGTTTGAGATACCTCTTAGAGAGTGTATATAATATACAAGAGTTGATAATTTCTTAGAGTATAGAAAGATCACAGGTCAAATGTATGAGAATATCTTTGGTGTTCACTATGTGCATTTAATTTTTTCTTATAAGTGACACCTTTAATGGTAGACCGACATTAGAAGATACATGGAAGGATACTAAATTGTTTTGTGGGACCATTTTTATCATTTAATTAGTTGGGTTAGTCTTACACTATCTAAAAATACCTCAATGTTATTTATACATGCATGATGTCTTCAATGTTTCTTATCATTAGAAATATAGATCTAATATAATCATAATAGAGAAATGATATCATTTTTTCTTAACCAATACAGCCAACCATAACAAAATAATTGAGGCCTCATGGTAATGTTTGTTCTTGGAGTACCCACTCCATGATCCATGATATTAGTGGTGACTCTCATAAAAGAGTCTGTGATTGTATTCCCTTCCCAAGAATCACTCACTGGATCTCATAAGATATCATCATCTAGTATGGGAACCACACTCATGGCCACTAGGGGACACCAAAAACCATATTGAATCTGCCTTAATGATAGTGGATTGACCCCCTATTCATGGTGGTCATTCCAATAGCACAAACCTTGTATATTAATGATACAAGATCCCACCATGATGATAAATAGGGATTCACTTAAATCTATATAAAACTAAACCCATAGAGTGTATCATAATACTATGTTGAGGACATAATTTCACATTGTACCCTCATGGGAAAGGACCAAGATATCACACTTGATTGGTCATAGTCTGTAATAAAGAGATAAAGGGAACCTATCATCCTCTATCAAAATTGTACCTCAATCATAGACTTGATCACGAACCACACACTATGGTATTGATTAGTTGTGTTAATGGATGGTCATGTAATGATTAATTATAAATTATTCATCAAACCAAAGTCCAATGGAATTCTTTTTGATATAAATTTGAATAAAAGGGAGAAAAAACCATAAAAAATAAACATGAAGTATGAACCTCATCCATTTTTTATTTTTGTCCATAATTTGTTATCGTAGAATAGAATAATTTTGGGGAAAATGTGACCACTAACTAATAAATCAATTGCCAATGTAAGAATAAATTCATGTTTGGGGAATTATTTTGAGTTTAATATGGGATAAATAAATGATTTGAATCAATGTTAATAAAAATTACAACATAGTGTTTTGAACATTTATTGAATAATAATGATTCTATGTTGTGGTCATTGGTGAGATCCACAAACTCTGTTAGCATAGACAATCTTTATATTACTGATCTGATCCAGTGATCTAATGTCATCTCCTAATGTCCCTAAAATGGATCATCTCTATATCAATAGGGTAATGTGAAAAAAACCCATATGTTTTCCTATTGTTGGTTTTATATATATACGATGAATTTGGTCACTATGTCAATGAAATAAAATAAATAAATTTAATTATTTATTTATACTCAATTCCCTGAATAATTTTTTTAATAAACTCAGAATATTGGAAATGGTTATGTCATGCCTAGAGAAAACACCATATTTTTAACTCAATGATGGACTCCTATTTATATCAAAAGTCTTTTTTTAGGAGTTAATCTACTATTTTAGGGGAAATGTTCATGTGTGATATTACTATATTTTAATATTTTTATAATATCAATTCTGGGATTACTGGACCTCGAACTCTCATGCAATCTCAATGCCTAAATCTAAAAATATTAATTTTTTTTTGTTTCATAAATTTTCATGGAAAAATAGAGAAATTATATTCTTCATGGATCATTTATTTTCATCCCTAAAAGTGAAAATGACAACACAAAAAGTTATGGGTACTAATATTATATCTTGGTCTCCCACTCCTTGGTGCTCTCCAAGGGATTCACATGGTGCGAGTAGACCTGACATAATGGAATCCCTCATCCATTGAAGATACTCCCCAATATATCCTTTGTTACTACTGAGTACACATAAATTTTTTCTCCATCCTCAATGTTCATCTTTACCCAGTTGATAACATGTGGTGGGACATGTATGTAAATCCTTAGATACGACATGTGGAAGATGTCATTTACTTTTTATAACTGCAGTGGTATTACCAAGTTGTACACAACCTCAATGAGTCTAAATAGAATTAGTAATGGTTTAATTAATCATAGAGTTATCAAAACACCCTATCCAAATACATATAATATACATTAGGATGAGACCTTCTAGAACCCATGGTCTCTATCCTCCAACTATAACTGCCATCATAATTACTCTATATAGGAATTATAATTTCTCTATGTCTTAATCATAAAATCTTGGAATATTTCATCCATACCTATCATTTCTCAGATGAACTCTAGGACCATGAGTGATGAATCACATAGATCAACCAAACAAAGTGGCGACCTATAGGATCACTCATAAAAGGACTCAAATGGATCCATATCGATGGTGGAATGAAAATTTTTGTTTTATGTAATATACACGATGTCTAGGTTATAATAAAAATTAGGGCCAATGTCTAAAATGAAAGTGCACAAAATTTACTCTATACCCTGAATAGTCCACTTGTTCTGGTCATCGGACTGGGGGTAAAATGACATACTCAAACACAGCTGAGTCACAAAGACCTCCTGGAATCATCTCCACGAAAGTTATGTGAGTTGATTATCATGTTATAAAATCATAATCACAGGAACATCATGGATTTGGAATATCTCTTTCACATAAAGGTGTCCCAATATCTCTATTAAAATAATATCTCAAACAACTTAATAGTGGACATCATAGAGAGTCAGTCTATGATCTCCCAGATTGTATCATATCCTCTATAAGTCTATTAAAACCTGTTCATGAAGTCCATATAAATCCCATACCACTTCCAGACTAACAGTTCAATGGGTTGAGATAAACCTCATGGATAATTATGTTGATCATTCCCCTAATGAAAATCCATCCACTGATAGAAAAAATCTACTACACACTTCTTCATACATGGCCACCAAAACTGAAACCCCCAAACCATGGTGTACTTCTAAATGGGATCAATGAAACTCCCACGTCACCACCTCCCACAACATCAGTGGTACAACATTATATCCTTTGAAAATGATAATGTTCTCCCCAACATTCATAAATCCATTTTTAGAACTTATAGTGGATATCTGAGTACGTAATGTCTCACATTATTCATCCCCATGGTAAGATTACCAAACACGATATAAAACTAGTTGTGTGACAAAAATAGGTCATTGATATGAAGAATCAATCATTTCTACTATGGAAAAAAATGATTATTACTAATTTGAAACCACATACAATAACTAAGAGCATGATCTTTCAGTAATAGAACAACCACCATGTTCCCCTTTCTAGGAGTATAGAATATCTCAAAGTCCTAATCTATGAGGAAATCTATCTACCACCTTTATATCAAGTTATGATTCTTCTAGTATAACAAATAATTTCTACTCCTTTTTTCAAATTAGATCATAAAATTCTCACCCATATGGTTTTATCGCTACTTGTTTAAGGAATATACTTCCACTTCCAACTCATTTTCATGGGTCACATTGTTCTTCTCATGTGGTCTCAACTATTGAGACCCATAGGAAATCATATCCTACCTCTACATCAGTACAAATCCAATTCCATTCCATGATTTTCCCCTTAACTATACATACTAAACACAATCTTCATGAAATACAACGTTGTGGGTGCTCAAGAAACTCTACATAAAATCTAGAAAGGCATGTGTGATACTCTCCATCAAAACAAAAGTATTCCACTATTAGGTCAATGTAGTCAAAATAACTTATACCATAGAGAAATAAGGTATGAATCTTGTTTAATATCCTGTAAAACCAAGGAAGCTCCATACCACCATCACACTCTTATGTGGAACCCAATCTATCACTACCTTGACCATGGTGGGGTCCACTACAACACCATCAGTAAAGATCATGTGTCCCAAAAAGTAGACAACATTAGTCCATAACTAAAACATAAAGAGCATCCCCTAACACTAAATAGTATAATAAAGGATGAATGATCCAGTTCATGGGAAAGGAACAAGGTATCACACTAAAATAAACATGGTTTATAATAAATAGTTAAAGGAATACAATACATCTATAAGGAAATACATGATGTGTACTTTGGGTACACAGTGTGTACTGCTAAATATGGACATACCCATGACCTTGACCATGTTAAAATTGCTATGCCTACCTAATGGGTGATTATCCAAGTGTGACCACCCAATCCTATATCCAATAGGGTAGGTTTTGGAGATGTGTTATAATTAGGCATATCACACACATGGGAATCATTAGACTAATGTAAATGTACACACACACACCATTACCAAATCCCAAACAATGATGAGATAAAAATAGCTGATTCCAGTGCATGAATATATAAAAAATCCACATTAATTTTATGAAAATAAAGTATTCAAGGTGATAAAGTGTGAAAATTTAATCACAAATAATCTAAAAAAGAGTCAAACCAGTTCAGATGAAGGGTACTAATGTCAATTAAAACAGAGGTATACACCGTAATCTTTTTAGCTCCATCAATGATTCACCTTCTTCTAGTCCTCCAAGGGTATCATCAAAAGGTCCATCATATGAATATGACCTGAAATGTGTGGAAAATCTGATGTAGAGAAGAGTATAAAAATGAACTATAAGGAACCCCAAAATCACTAAGAATAAAACATCAAGGGTAGTCCTCTCATAATAACAATACAATAAAGAAAGCCTAGATATACTCAAAATTGAAAACCAGTGTCCAGCAATTTTAGCCAATACTTCTAGTCACATGATACTTCTTGAGGATTTAAGGTAATTATCATTCTAGGAGTACTCCCTCCAAGGGCTATGCTATCAGGGTAGACACCCATCTAAGAGGTCATGATAATTGGTTCATGCCTAATATGTATTCATAGGATCTCAAAATTTCACATCATCCAAGTCCGGGATCACACCGTGGCCCCCTTATTACAACACAAATAGTACTAAATCTACCTTATTGATAGGGGATTGAATCCATGTTCTCGTTGGTAATTATAATATCATTAACCCCACCTATGAAATAGTAGAGGATCCCACCCTAGTCTCTTAAAAGGATTCACTTAACTCTATAAAAACTGAAACTATATAATGGTTAAAAATAAAATATTGTGGATGTAAGGTTACACTATACCATAATGGTAAATTTCCAAGGTATGGTACATTACTTCAACTTGTTTATACTATAGAGAATTATATCTCCAACCCATATTTGAGGAGATACATGGCATGTACCACTGAATGTTTACCTTCCAATGTTCATTCTGATGTTCCTCTGCATATTTATATGTACTCTAGAAATTACCTTCTATGTGGTTGTGTCCATGTAACATTCCATGTCCAATTACCAGGTCATTCATGTTTCTTCTATATAAGAATTTATTCTTTTTCGTGTACACGAATGTGTAATTTAATAGTACACATCGGGATTCTAGTCTTCGACCACATGGTGTGTGTAAACTCTGACACAATGTTTGATATTTAATTTCAACATAAACCTTATCACAAAATCTATGGGTCTCTCATAACATGTGATTTAGAATGACATGTCGTATAACATGGGTTTTCCCAAAACTGGTGGTTCTTTCTTCACGTCATCCATCCATTCCACCACCATTGTAAACCCAACCTAGAATCATGGTTCTAGGGTTGTTTTAACGCTACTTTCATGAGGAACTAGGCTATTATATTCTCAGAAATTTTCACATTGAGCCATGTTTCCTCCCTACACTATCTTCGTACGTCAAATCGGGAATAACAAGAACCATCAGTTGGTTATGATATACCTATATCATCCTACATCATAATCACACCTTATTCAAACACCAGATCCTATATTATTGATATATTTCACCAAATAATGTCTTTACAAGGATTAAATACATCATATTTGTTGAAATATGGGCTAATGGAAGTTTGCGTGATGAATGTGTGAAGAAACGATTAAGAAAAAAATACACAATAAAAATAATAAAACAAACATTATCATTTGTTTTTTTTCGGAATCAATCCATTTTAATATTAAATATGAATTTACTATAAAATAATTCACCGTAAAATAAATCAATCATTGATGCACAAATCATTTATTTTTTATGTAACTGGTTTAATTTTGACATAAGATAAATAAATTTTATGAATCCACAAAAATCAAACATCATATCTATAGTTTAGATTGATCACTAATGAAGAATTTTTTTTGTCATTGTTGGTGAGATCTATGAAATCTATTGGTGTAGATGATCAGTGTGTTATTAATCTGATTCTCTCATCCAGTGTTGTCTTCCAATGTCTCTCCAATGACACATCTTTAGATCTACAGTGTTATGCGGCTTACCATATAATTTTACCATAACATGTTTTATATGGAGGATTAATTAGGTAACTACATAAGAAATATAAAATAAAATAAATAATTTATTTTTTTTATATTCAGTTCCCATAACAACATTTTCACAAATTTTGAATGATGATAATGGTTATGTCAAGTCCAGGGTAAAATATGTTTTCTATAATCAATGATGGAATCATATTTCCATTAGGAGACTCTATTTATGAGCTATTCCAATTTTTAAAGAAAACTATGCAATCTTGATACTAATATATTTTAATATTTTTAAAATATTGATTTTGGTCTCACCCGACTTAGAAATATCATGTTGCCTTAGTTTATGGATTTGAAAACATTATTATAAGTATTGTAAATATTTAAATGAAAAAAAAACATAAAATTATTAATTACTTAGGTATTTTTTACCCTAAAAGTGAAAACGACAACCAAAAAGCTGTTGACACTGAGCTCACATCAAGGTCTCCCACTACAAATTGATATCCTGATGATTCATATGATTCCACTAGACACATAATAAAAGAATTACTCAACCATTAATTATCCACTCTTGCCAATCCTTGATGTCCACCATGAACTCTTTAAAGTTAGATCCATCCATGAGGTCCATGTCATACCATTTAGAAAATGTTATGGTACGTGCATGTAACACCTCACCTATGAAACATGGAAGATGTTGTGTACCTGAATTAACTATTGTGGTATATTCAAGTAGTTTTCCACCTCACGAACAACATGTAGTATCTAGAAATGTCCAATTAATCTTATAGATATCTTGCATCCCCAAAAATATCTACAATCCATGATGAGGTGAGAACATCAGGAATATATATTATCCCTCTGAGAACTCTATTGGACTCTATTATTGGTCCATATAAGATGTCTAATGGATTTTTTTAATCATTATATAATCATATATGATATGAATTTTCACTTTAATAACTCACACCATGTTAAGGAACATGAGTACTAACACACTTGGATCGGTCAAATAAATTTCTGACAAATAGGGTCACCCCTATAAGGCCTTGAATTGTGTCATACCGATGGTAGAATGGTATATTTTATTCTATAAAAATACAACCAAGGTTAGGTGATCCTACCAACCATTTAATATTCCCATCAGGAAATATCATAGAATATCATCCCAAACAAGAATAGTTTTCTCTAGTTGGCCATCAGTATTGGGTTGAAATGGTATGCTCAAATAAAACTGACTCCCAATGGCCTCCTCCAATACTCTCAATAATCATGATGTAAATCAAGAATCATGGTAATAAAAAAATATTCAAGGTAACATCTTGGAGTCATGATATTCCCTAAAAGTAATGGAGGCACAAGTGATCTACTAAAATATACTCTCGAATATCTATAATGTGGGATCAATTCATTGGTCAGACTGTGATCACACAGATGGAACATCTATATGACTTTGGTAACCGCATAATTATTTCCATACAAATTCCATCATAAAATCAATATTGATCTTAAAGGGGTTCAACTTAACCTTTTGGAAACTATTTCTCAACCATCACCCACTGAATAGTGTGGAATTGAGAGAAAAATTTCAATTCACACTTCATTATGACCGGTCATAAAAATTGACATAATAGGTCTTGGGACATCTTTTTTAATATTCGGATGTAATGCCTAAGGGGACATATGAAAATCCATCTTCCTTAACTCCTAAAATATCATTGGTACCATATTACATCCTCCAAAATGGATAAAGTGATCCCCACATTTATAAAATATATCAAGAACATGGACAATGTGTATTTTAGTATGTATGGTCACATAGTTGATATTTCCATGCTAAGATTCCCTAACACACTGTAAAAGTAGTGGGGTAACAATTTTGGACTTTAGATATAAAGAACTATCCATGTCCATTAATGACAACAATAAAGGGGATACATGCTTTGATATCTTGGCCAAAAACTAAGAACAAGATATCTTATGGTTGATATGATGAACCATCCCCATCAAAAATGTCATGATCATTTGTAATGCCCCGAACACAGTTACCCAGAGTTGGTGCATTATTATATAACATTGGCTTGATACAAGGAATCATGTCCTGAAAGACCGACCCATTTAGTATCCTTGGAAGTACTAGATACATTCATAAGTTTTACACTACATTATGAAATAAAAACATCAACAACATTTTATCCCCTTTTGAACACACTTATATACTTAGAATATCCCTGTAGGTCAACCATAAAATACTTCTTCACATCTTTGGAAAAAGAAAACATAGAAAGGGGTGAGCTCAGTTGCTCAGTAAAGATAACAATATAGCAAAAACTTTCATAAATAAGCATATACATTTAAGGCAATGTATAAGACTAAAACAAGAGCCTTTTGAACATAAACTTTAGCATAATAAGGAAAAGTTAAAATAAAATAATTCCATTTACTTATTCAAACGGATTTTCTACTAGTCAAATAATCACATACAATGTCAATAGCAACTTTCATAATGATGGAATGCATAATGCCAGACTTTATAACAACATAGTCAAGGCCTTGTGCCAAGACTACAAATAATATTTTGTCAAGGCATTATACCAAGACACTATATTGCCTCATGAGACCAACTGATGCATCGAGGAGCTATAGGAGGCTCCACTCGTCACTTACTAAGTCCAATTCAATCCTTATATAAAAAGGTTTCAACATAACATAAACATTCCTATTAAAACTAGCATACCAAATGTCAATACAGTATCCATAAACCATGAATGGTGTAAAAATAACACATCCACAATTAAACATACCAAAAAAACTTCAATTAAATATGGAAGATTTTTATCGTAATAAATCAATTTCAAACAAGTGTAAAATCCATCAAAGGATGTTAATATAGATGAAATCAAAATAGTTTGAGAGAAATATCTCTTTCTTTTTTTAAATCATTTAAAAGTTATATAATTATAAAAGAAAAAATTTATTTTGAAAATATTCTTATAATATTTCCTGGGAAGCTTCGACTATGTTATAATGGCAGAAAATAGCCTCACCCTCCGAATAAGTTTAAAAAAGACATTCTTACCATAATTTTGTCGAAAAGGACATAAAATACCTTGTTTGAAAAAAATGACGGAAAGATTCCTTTCAAAATATATATGTTCAAATAAGGGTATAAATGACTTTAAAACATATTCTATTAAATAGTAAGAATGTTTTGAATTACATTTTTTAGAAAACACGGATGTGGATGATAAAGATGTCCCGGTAGATACTCGTGTATAAACAGCCTCGGATAAAAAAGAGATTGTGAAATATAACCCTTACCTTGTACTTTTCCTTTTTCAATGGTATGTTAACCTCTGGTATAATAGTTAAAACATTGTTATTAAATTATAAAATAAGTGTATACATAAATATTATATCATATATTATCCTCTAATATTTCTTTGTTAATAATATTTTAGTAGTATCATCGTTTCGGGTATTAACTGATCTATTTTTCTTTTATATGCTCTGTTACATAGGCCATGTTTGTTATCGATAGGATGAATTTGATTCATATCCAGAATGATATTACATTCAAAAAAATTAATTTTTATCATAAAATAAAAATTATTCTTGAATGATTACGATGTGGAATGAATCTCATCGCGTTCGTGGAGACGGTAATCCGTACGTACGCATGAGTGAAAATATCATTATATTGTTGGTGAAATCATATGTAATTGGATAGTGTATCATATATACAGAATCATTAACATGTTATATTTATTATTTACATCAGTTATACTCATTATTATACCCTTCCAAATAATTTGGTGTTTGAATAACAAACTACACCATGACGTGGAGATGGTAAGCCGTACGTATGCACATATGGTTACTTTATCATTCATATGAAGGATAGAATAAGGAATATGGTTATACCATTTTTATAATAACATCATAGTATATAGAAGATACTGGATTTATTATTTTATAATGGAAACAACAAATAAAGAGGAATTGGAAGAAGAGAAGAACTTAAAAAATGTGATGAAATATTTACCTCTTCTTCGGGTTCTTCCTTTTGATTTGATCAAAAGGGAACTATAGGGTAAATTTATGACCAAATTAAGGAATCTAGGATAAAGGGAGTAAATTTGGGAGTATATTAGGGTAGGTATTGGACAAGACAATTGTATTTGGAGCTATAAAATTAAGAGAATGGGAAGTGCCATTTTATAAGAAAGGTGAGGGTCACTTCAGGAAAAGCTTGAAATGTTATTTTATAATAAAATAATTTTTGGTTTCTAGTGGATCTAAAATGATTTATTTAGAGGATAAGGTAGGGATGGGTCTAAAAACTCTCAACAGAAAGTTTTTATATAGGTTTAGGTCATCATATTAACCTTATCGTTTAGAATTAACTCTTAGTTAATTAGTTTGACATTTACCATGTCTCTTTGTATTTTCATATTATATGGTAAATAATCTTATCATAACAAGCCGAAAGAACCCAATTAGTTCATTATTAATATATATAACTTTATATAAGTTCTTTTTCTGAACCATAATTTTTTAAGAATATTATATCAATTAATAATATATTATTTCTTATAAAAACTCAAGTATGTCTATTTTGACACTATTTAGTATTTGGTTTTTGTGAAAATCATAACAGCATGATTACTTCAAAAAATATTATTTAATCAAATCTAAAATGTCATATTAACCTATAAAATTAGTGTAATTCATAAAAAGTCTCAAATCAATTTTATTTAGAAATTTATAATATCAATTATTTTGACCTTTCATTAATAAGGTTATTACTATATCATCATTGTATCATAAGTAAATTAAATTTTTTAAGGTATAAAAATTATAAATAAAATACTATTATGTATGAAATATTATTATCTTTCTAATTAATTATTATAGTTTATTTTTTATTATGTGTAACCTTATATTTAAAATGGTTAAGTTATTAAACTTTGAATTTAACTCTTTTAACTCTTCTTTAAATAAAATAATAATAAATGTCCTAATCTATTCTAAGTAGACCAAATGGGATCATATTTTATTTTTAAGGTTTTTTGGGTTGAATTATACATTTACAATAGAATTAGAACATATGTTAGGGTAATTATGATATCATGTTTACCCTTAATTACCCTATTTACTTTTAACCGTGGTAAATAAAAGTCAAACGTTACTATTCACCAAAAATTATTTTCATCTTATTGAACCACATTTTACCTACTTATATTAACTATGTCTCTCAGATTTTTGAAATTCAACTAATATAAGTGGTAAAATTAGGTTTTATTCAAATTTTCAAATGGTCCAAAGAGATGGATAAAAGACGGTAAAAAGTTCAGTAAAATTTTTATATATCAATAATTTTTATAAAATGACTCCCATAAATTAAATTGAACTAATATTGGTATTATGTATCTATTTTTACCTCAAATAAATTTAAATAAAATAAATAATTATTTAAATGAAAAGTCGGTCTTAAACAATAACTATGTGTTTTTCACTATTCATCAAAAATTGAAAGTTTTTAGAAAAATACCAAAAATTACCCTTATGCTAATTTTGATATTCTAACTCCAAAAATGAAGTCCATTTTGAATGATAAAATTTATAAAATCACAAAGGGTGAGAATTACTATTCATAGTGGCTAGTTTGATTGGTCACGGTGTGTTAGAATCTCAATGATGCGTATAATGCGAGATATTTCATTATTCAAAGGGAAACATACTGTGGAAGCATGGGGAGTCACATTCTTCCCTCCTTTAAATAATTTCATCCTTGAAATTTCTAGAATACTACCACACAAAAAGATTCCAGTGGTTCTTCATCATAAGTTCCTCAGGTTCCCACGTTGCCTCTTCCATCTTATGGTTTCTCCATAGAACTTTTACCAGACGAGTCGTACAGTTTGTCACCACTTGTTCTCTGGTATCAAGAATTTTGACAGGCTCTTCACAATAATTTAGATCAATTTATAGTTCAATTTTCTCATAGGTGAGTACATGCATTGGTTCAGGCAAGTATTTTCTCAGCAGTGATACGTGGAACACATCAGGAACATTGGAGAGATTTGGAAGCATTTCCAAACGGTAATCTACAGCCCCAATTTGTTCAAGAATTTCTAATGGTCTGATGTATAAGGGACTCAATTTACCCATCTTACTGAAACGTATAACACCCTTCCATGGAGATGCCTTCAACAAAACATGGTCTCCTACTTGAAATTCCAAATCCGTCCTTTGGTTATTGGCAAATCGCTTTTGCCTATTTTGGGATTCTTCGATGTGGGTTTGGATAATATTAACTTTTTCCATTGTTTCTTCAACATGTTCGGGTCCTATGAGTTTTATTTTACCAACACCATCACAACAAGTTGGTGTGCGACAACTCTTTCCCTATAAGGCTTTATATGGTGCCAACTGAATACTTGAATGGAAGATATTATTATAGGAAAATTCTACCAGAGGTAATTATTAATCCCACATACCTTGAAAGTCATGTGTGTAGGATCTCAACATGGATTCTAATGTTTGAATAGTCTGTTCGATTGTCCGTCGGTTTGAGGGAGGTAGGCAGTGCTCAAACGAAGTTCAGTATCCAGTGATTTCTGAAGACTTTTCTAGAATCTTGATGTAAAACAGGGATCACAATCAGAAACAATAGATAGGGGTACTCCATGAAATCTAACAACTTCATTACTATATAGTCTTTCTAAATGTTCAAGTGGTAAATCTCTTCTTATATCAAGAAAATGTGTTGACTTGGTAAGACGATCAACAATGACCCATATTGTATTATTTCTTCTAGGAGTCTTTGGTAGTCCCATGACATTTTCCATCGTAATATCATACCATTTCTAATTTGGTATGGGAAGAGTTTTCATGACACCTCTAGGATGTTGTCTTTCATCTTTCACGTGATGGAAAACCATACATCTCGACAAAAATCAGCAATCTCCCTCTTCATGTTGTCCCACCAAAAATGTTCCTTCTAATATCTATACATCTTGGTGCTACCAGGGTGTATAGAGAAATTGAATCTATGAGCATCATCCACCAATATCCTTTTTAGATCAGGTATATTGGTAACACAATGTATCTTCCCAAATTTAAAAATTCCATCTTCATATACGAATTCGTTCAATCTCCCATCGTTCACAACTTTAATTTTCTTTTGAAATTCCTCATCATCAGTCTAAGAACTTTTTATCCTTTCTAGTAAATATGTTTTTTTAACCATTTGAAAAATCATTGATGTTTCACTTTCCATGGTTATTCCCATATCCATCTTTACTAGATCCATGTATATAGGACCCTTTTCAACTCTCATCTTGTTCAAAACTCCATGATCCTTTCTACTCAAAGCATCTACCATCTTATTTGCCTTCCTCGGGTGGTAGTGTATAGTGAAATCATAATCCTAGAGTAGTTCTAGCCATTTTCTTTTGCCTCGTGTTGAGTTCTATCTATGAGAAAATATACTTCAAACTCTTGTGATCAGTATAAATATCACATTTTTTACCATAGAGATAGTGTCTCCATATTTTTAGAAAAATGATTATAGATTCTAACTCAAGATCATGAGTGGGATGGATTTGATCATTAATTTTTATCTTTAATGATTCACTGGTAATAACTCTATCATTCTTTATAAGGACACAACCAAGTCATTTCTTTGAAGTATCACTAGAAGTAACAAACCCAGCGTTCCCTAATGGTAGAGTCAAGATAAGAGCATTGACTAATATTCTCCTCAGTTCTTCAAAACATTCTTCACATTATTTTCTCTAAAAAAATTTAACCCATTTACGTGTGATCTTGGTTAATGGGTTAGCTAACCGGGATTTTTTTTGGAAAAAAACGTCGGTAATAACCTACTAAACCAATAAAACTGTGTACCTTAGTTATAATCATTGGTGCTGTCCATTCTTGGATTGCCTTGGTCTTTGAAGGCATTGATTCCATCCTTAGATACAATATGGTCAAGAAAATAAATATCTTGATTCCAGAATTCACACTTGCTAAAATTCACATATAATTCACTTCCTTCTAAGAGTCTTTAGAATAACGCACAAGTGATTTTCATTATCTTCCGAGCTTTTTGAGTATACAAAAATATAATCAATAAATACTACTACAAAGTCATAAAGATATTCCTTGAAAACTCTATTCATTATATCCATGAATATATAGGGTTCATTAGTCAATACAATAGGCATTACAGTAATCTCGTAATGCCCATACCTAGTTGGAAAGTTGTCTTCGGAATGTCTTCCTTCTTCACACAAAACTAATGATATCCATATCGAAAGTCAATCTTTGAAAAATATTTTTCTCCATGCAGTTGGTCGAATAAATCATCAATATGAGGTAGGGGATACATGTTCTTTATTGTTATAGAATTGATCTCCATGTATTCAATGCACAACTTCATAGATCTGTCTTTATTCTTAACAAAAAGGAAAGGGGATCCCCATAAAGAAACACTAGGCCGAATAAATCTCTTATTACTCAATTCCTCTGGTTGTTTCTTTAGTTCCATTAATTCAACAATGGCCATTCTATAAGGGGTCTTCAATATGGGCCTTGAACCAGGAATTATATCAATAAAAAACTCAACTTCTCATTCTGGATGATGTCCAGGGAAATCCTCTGGAAACACATCAACATATTCTTGCACAATAGGTACATCCTCTATTCGATCATTATTTTCCTCACCCATAGTTATTTCATTCTCTTATTTCACAATAATTGAATTTAGTAGAGCTACTGGAGGAAGATCTAGATAATAATCAGGTGGTCACGTTTTTTCTCTAAAGATAAGGTACTCCTTATCATCATCAATAATTGCAACCTCCTTCTTCATATAATAAATTTTCACATCATGGTCCGAAAGCCAATCCATTATGAGGATTATATCAAATTAAATCATGGGTATGACAATGAGATCAGCTGCTAAAGAACATTTATATGCCCTAATGGGAACTGATTCATAAAACATTGTTGCGGTGATACATACCTTAGGTGTTTTGACTGACAAATCCATTGTTAAGTCAAATTGAAAATATCTAATTTTCAAATAAAACTGGGAAGATATGAAACAACGCGATGATCCATAATTAAATATAGCATTGGCTAAACATGAGGAAACCATTTAATTACATGCCACCATGTCTTTCGGAGCTTCAACCTCAGTAGTAGTGATCGCATAAGCTTGGCCTTGCTTCCTTGGACTTTTCTAAGGTAAGTTCCCTTGGAGCTTAGGAAATTCATTTTCATAATTACCCTTTTCTCTATAATTGTAGCATTCAACATTGACATCCTCTTTCTTTCCCTTTCAATCACGATCTTGATGGCCTTTTTCACCAAACTTGTAATAGACTCTCATTTCATTCAAGAAAGTACCGGGTTGTTTCTTCCAACATTTACTATAGGATGAATATTCAACTTTTCTCTTATTCTCCTTATTTCCATTTTTATAATGTTCAGCAGATCTCTTCTTCTCCTTCTTTACTTTAAATTGGTAATACTTAGAGAATTCATTTTCTGTCTTGATAGCACATGAGACAATATTTTTGTATGATAATAAGGATTGTGAGACTAATGCTTGAAGAATAAATGGTTTTAATGCATAAATGAATGAATCAATCTTAATCCTTGGGTTATGTCTATAATTTTCCACATGCCGTTATAAACTTGTAAAGTTAGCATCATACTTTGCGACATTCTCATCCTCCTTTTGCCTCAGACTCAGAAATTGTCTTTCCAAATCTTCTCGATGGTCACGAGGAAAGTGTTTTTCTTTAAAAAATATCTTAAAACTCCCTCCATTCCATGTTTGATACTTCTTCATGTTCCTTTTTGTTTTGTATTAATGACCACCATTGATCTGCATCTCCCTTGAGGCGATAAACTGCCATGAAAACTTTTTCCCTTTCGCTACTCCCCAAAGCATGAAATATTTTCTCTAAGGAATTTATCCATTACTCATCTAATAATGAATTTTTACTCCCATTGAATGTTTGTGGTTGTTTCCTCGTGAAGAGTTTTAATATTAATCGTCTCCATTGTCAATCAGGGTGCTCCATACGTCTAAGGTTGTTATTCATAACCTGAGTGAGTTGACCCAGTACGGTGATAGGCTAATCAACACCAGTTGCTTTAACAACTCTACTATAATTATCTTTAGTGGGAGGGAAATCCATACATGGATTACATGCGTTGATATGGTTTCTATTCCTTCCACTAGGTGCTATTTCTAAGCAATGGAATACACTAGATTAGTTTATGAATCACAATACCTAATTCCAAACTTGTAAAACACTTAACATAAATTGAACAGTTTATGGATATAATTCATAATAATAAAAATGTTTTCTTTGAGAAATTATATACTCATAAACCCTTAATAATGGTTTATAAAGAAAATGATAATTATACTAAGCATATCCCTTGGGAGAGTCATAACCAAGAGTGCAGCAAGGCCCGTTGTCGTGCACCATTTCCCATTTGAGTCTAGCTCAAAGCGGTGTTTTCGGGTTTTACCCCTTGGTACACCAGTGCCAGATCTGCCACTACCTGCTCGAATCCAAATAGAGATGTATTTCTTGGAAAACTCAAAAAATATATATAGTACCAAAATTCTAGGAATTTTTTCTATACTAATCCTTAAAGTCTATCTTAGGGTAGTGTTCTCTAATCCGAGTTTTTCTAAATCTAGCTTCAAGGGTTTGTACTAAACTTCCTCTAATTCCAACTATAACGCCGCCACCCAAGTTACCCAGATTCTATGCATTATTTTATAACATTTCCATGATACAAGGAATCAAGTACTGAAAGACCGATCAGTTTAGTAGCCTTATAAGTACTAAATACATTCATAAGTTTTACATTACATCATGAACTAAAAACATCAACAAAAAAATTTCCCATTTTGAACACAATTATATCATTAGAATATCCCAAGAGGTCAACCATAAAATACTTCTTCACATCTTGGGGAAAATAAAACATAGAAAGGGGTGAGCTCAGATACTCAGTAAGGATAACAATATTGGATAAACATTCATTAATAAGCAAAAACATTTAAGGCAATGTATAAGACTAAAACAGAAGCCTTTTAAACTTAAACTTCTGAATAATATGTAAAATATAAAACCAAATAATTTCATTTACATATTCAAATGGATATTCTACTAGTTGAATAATCACATGCAATATCAATAGCCACTTTCATAATGATGGAATGCATAATGTCTAACTTCATAACCACATAGTCTAGGCCTTGTTCCAAGACTACAATTAAGATTTTTTCAAGGCGTTGTTCCAAGACACTATTTAGTCTCATGAGAACTATCGATGTTGTAATGCCACGACCCCAGTTACCCAGAGTTGGTTCATTATTAACTAACATTGGCATTATCACAAAAGATCAAGTCTCGAAAGACTGATTAGTTATTAGGCTTGGAAACACTAGATACATTCATAAGTTTTACATTACATCATAAAGTAATAAAAACCTACAACAGCATATTGTCTTCATATCCCCTCATATTATCCCTTCAGGTCATTCATAAAATACTTCTTCACATCCTGGAAAAATTAAAACATTGAAAGGGGTGAGCTCAGAAGCTCAGTAAGGATAACAATATAGCGTAATCTTTAATAAATGAACATAAACATTTAAGGCATTGTATAACTAAACCAAAGCCTTTTAAACATGAACTTCAGCATAATATGGAAAAAGTAAAATGAAATGATGCCATTTACTTATTCACATGGATATTTTACTAGTCGAATAATCACATGCAATATCAATAACCACTTTCATAATGATGGAATGCGTGATGCCAGACTATCATAACCACGTAGCCAAGTCCTTATGCCAAGACTTCAAATAAGATTTTTTCAAGGCCTCGTTCCAAGACACTAGTTTGTCTCATGAGACCCACTGATACATCGAGGAGCTATAGTGGTCTCCACCCATCACTTATTAAGTCAAATGCATTCCCCATATGAAAAATGGTATATAAACATTTAGGAATACCTTTTTTTAAGATACCGTTTGAAATTAATTACGACATCAAAATACTAGTTAAATTTTTAGATGATAATTACATTTAAAATTTCTCAAATATACTCCAGTGTTTTTCTGAAAACATTATGCGAGCTTTTGAAAAAAAAATAACTAATTCTGAGACTACTCGACTAATTACAGGCCATTATGGGTCCACGCCCAATCCCTTCCTGTCTACCACACTCGAGTGTCAGGTTTTCTGAAAACATTTTTAAGCTTGCATTAAATACATATACATTTTCACTGGGTTTTCATATATTAAAACTCATAAAAAACCTTTTATACATACCATTTTCAATACCAAAATAAATAAAAAGTAAAACATGGTATTTGTTTTTCATTTAAAAAAATTTATGTCTTGTAGAGGAAGCCGAAACTCAAATAATGGTCAAGGCGGCGGAGAAGTCGTTGTCGCCGCATATATACGACAAGAAAAACATTGCTTTTTGTTTTTCAGTAAAATGAATCATATAAAAATATTTCTTTTTAAAAAATTTAAAAGTCAAAGGGGTTTATACACCGTATAAAAGAAACAAAATATGCCTCAATGAATGGAGATTGAGACGAAGTCCCTTATAAAGATCATTTTTTTTAAATAAAATAGATCTATTATGTGTATTCACTATAAGTACACATAAATAAAGTAAAAATACAATATAGGACCTAATAATATCATGACATAACTTGAAAGTAGTAGATTAACCCAATAAACAGAAATTGGGTTAAGAAGTTCCCTTACCTCGTGTCCGACTTGACTCGATCGTTCTTTAACCTCCTAAATAATAAACTAGAGTTAATTTCTACTTGATTAAGAAAATTTTTAAAGTTCATTATTCCTTATATATCACTTATTACCATTTTATGAACATTATTTAATTATTTAAGTTAATAACAGTCATTTTGTCAATCTTTGGTACTTGAGTCAAAAATAAACGTCTTATAATTACAAGTTGTTCATGCGGTAAAATATCCATTATATACAGAATTATATTCATGATGTAGATATCATATATATAATATATATCCAGTATATACATTCATTTATAATATTTCATAACATTTAGAGGTAAGAAAATAAATTCACCGTTCATGGAGACGGTAAGCCGTATGTACGCATGAACGATACTTTCATTTCTATATCATATTTAATGGAATGAAATCATAATTATATAAAGGTATATTATAATTCAAGTATAATTTCATATATAATATCATTTACTCCATCACTTATGAATCCCACATATGGAATTAACGATTCAAATCACTTTGAGGGGGCGGTAGTCCGCACTTCCTAAAATGAAATTATCGCGTTTACCAATAATGGAAATCATAATGGTATGCCATAAATGAGAAATACAGAAGCATAAGGAAAACCTAAACATAATATATATCATATATAAATATAATTAAATCTTAATGGCCACCATTAGAGGTGTTAAAATAATATTGAACAATCATCGTTTCATGAGGCTGTATTTCGCCACCCACTGAAACAGTATGACCTTTAACCATTAGACGGAGGCGTGTGTAACTGTAAATCAAATAATTTTCAAAAAAACATCCTAGTATATTTTATATACTTGTTTTGTTACAAAATAAAGTAATAAAAATATTTTAAGGGGTTGGAGAAGCAAAATAAAACAAAATAACATAAGAGAAGACATTACCTTAAAATCGGGTAACCCTTTTTGATTTGAGCCAAAGGATTCCTTGGGAAGACTTATGCCCAAAATGAGGCATCTAAGAGTAATATAGGGAAGTTGAGAGAGTATTTGGGAATAGTATGGCCAATCCAAATTCCTTTTATGGTTTGAATAATGTGGTAGAGGTGGGGGCCTTTTATAACATGAGAGGAGGGGCACTCTTGGAAAGTAATTAAATGTTACATTATTATGAAGTGCCTTTTGGATTTCAAAGGTCCCAAAATTATATATTTCTAGGATAAGGGGATAAGGATTATAAATATACCCATCCAATAGGTTTTTTACAAGTTTAAGTATTAGATTTTACATTATCTTTTCATATTATTTAAATCGTTAATTAATGAGGTAATCGCTGCATCATCATGGTGCCATAAATATTTTAATTTATTGAATGTCTAAAAATTATATAAAAAATATCATGATTTAGGAAATATTTTTATCTTTCCAATAAAAATTTATAGTTGAAATGTTAACTTATATAACCCCATTTAATAATTGTTTTAGTAAAACAACACATGTTTGTGACAATTTTATTTTTACTTTAAATAAAAAGTTATTAATGTCATTTTCTTACCCATGTGGCTCCATGGGGTCCCCAAGTTGACCCATGGATTTTATATTTCGTTCATTACTCATCCAATAAGGTTAGGACAATTTTAAAGGCATTTTCATATTTTTATAATATCATTTTTACCTTAAATTTCACTAATTACCTTTAATCGTGATTAATTAAACTTAAAAGTTACTATTCACCAAAAAATTATTTTAATCCCATTGTACCACATTTTACTTCATAATGACAACCATGTATGTCGTAATTTTTAAAATCAAATCATTGAAGTGGTAATGTTTCATTTACATGAAAAAATAGTTTTTAAACTACCACTTAGTGGTTTAACTATTCATCAAAAATTGAAGTTTTTCAAAAAAACACCAAAAATTGACCCTAAGCTATAATTGTTATTATGAATTCAAAAATGGTGTCTATTTTAAAAAATTACAAACATATAAGTTGCATTAATTAATTTTATAATTAATTCCCGTTGTCAAAACAAATAGCGTGTTTTTAAGAAACCATATCAATCAAAAGATTGACAATTGTTTATGTCCAATTTCAAAGTTAAGTTAATTATAATGACCACCATTGGATAAAATGGTAAAATTATATTATAATTATACTTTAAAACCACTCAATATAATAATTTATCACTATTTATTATTTTGATTACAAAAGTTGTTTTTAATTACAATTTAGTAATTTTCACTATTCATCAAAATATAAAAGTTATCCAAAAAGATCCAAAATTTTACCCTAAGCTAAATTCGATATTCTGAATCCAAAAATGACATCCATTTTGAAAGACAAAATTTATAAAATTTCAAAAATTAGGTATTACTATTCATAACAGCTACTTTGAATGGTTGTGGTGTGTGTTAGAACTCGATGTTGCGTACAACACACGCTAATGTATTATTCAAAGAGAAGTGTATCATAGATGCTTGGGGTGTAACATTCTCCCATCCTTTAAATAATTTGGTCGTCAAAATTTCATATAAAATCACTGTATAAAAAGACTCGGGTGATTCTTCATCATAAGGTCCTCGGGTTCCCACGTTGCCTCCTCGATCTTATGGTTTCTCCATAGAACTTTTACCAGATGAGTCGTTCGGTTTATCAGAACTTGTTATCTTGTATCAAGAATCCTAATGGGCTCTTCACAATAAGACAGATCGGGTTCCAGTTCTAATTCCTCATAGGTGAGTACATGCATTGGGTCAGACATGTATTTTCTTAAAAGTGATACGTGTAATACATCCCGAACTTTGGAGAGACTTGGCAACATTGCCAAACAGTAAGCTACAACCCCAATTCGTTCTAGAATTTCGAAGGGTCTGATGTACCGGGGACTCAATTTACACTTCTTACCAAAACGTATAACTCCCTTCCATGGAGATACCTTCAAGAAAACATGATCTCCTACCTGAAATTCCAACTCCTTCCTTCGGTTGTCAGTATATCTCTTCTACCTACTTTGACATGCTTTGATTTTTTTTGGATTACCTTCACCTTTTCCATCATTTCCTCCACCAGTTCTGGGCCTACAAGTTTTCTTTCACCAACATCATCCCAACAGGTTGGTGTGCGACATCTCTTTCTATATAACGCTTCATATGGTGACATCCGAATACTTGAATGGAAGATATTGTTATAGGAAAATTCTACCAGAGGTAAATATTGATCCCACAGACCCTGAAAGTCATGTGATCATGATCTCAACTTGTCTTCTAAGGTTTTAATAGTTCGTTCTAATTGTCCATCTATTTGAGGGTGGTAAGTTGTGCTCAAACGAAGTTCAGTATCCAAGGCCTTCTGAATACTTTTCCAGAATCTTGATGTAAGACGGGGATCATGATCCGAGACAATCGACAGGGGTACTCCATGGAGTCTCACAACTTCATTAATATATAGTCTTTCTAGACGTTCAAGTGGTAGATCTTAACTTATAGCAAGAAAATGTGCTGACTTCGTGAGACGATCAACAATGACCCATTTTGCGTCATTCCTTCTAGGATTGTTTGGTAGTCCCATGAAAAATTCCATCGTAATATTATCCCATTTACACTCAGGTATGGGAAGAGGTTGCAATACTCCACCAGGAAGTTTCCTTCCAGCTTTCACTTATTGACAAACCATACATCTTGACACAAAATCAGCAATCTCCCTCTTCATGTTGTCCCCCGAAAAATGTCCCATTAAATCTCTATACATTTTGGCGCTCCCAGGGTGTATAGAGAAATTGGAACTATGAGAATCATCCAAAAATTCCTCTTTAGATCAGGTATATCGGGAACACAAAGTCTCCTCCCAAATTTCAAAATTCCATCTTCATACACAAAGTCACTCAATCGTCCATCATTCACAGCTTTAATCTTCTTTTTCAACTCTTCATCATCGGCCTGTGAACACATTATCCTTTCTAGTAAAGATGGTTTGGCAACCATTTGAAATTTTTTTGATGTTTCACCCTCCATGGTGATTCCTATATCCATCTTTCCTAGATCCATGAAAATAGGATCCCTTTCCACTCTCATCATGTTCAAAACTCTATGATCTTTTCTACTCAAAGCATCTGAAACCTTATTTTCCATCCCCAGGTGGTAGTGTATCATGCAATCATAATCGTTGAGTAGTTCAAGCCATCGCCTTTGCCTCATGTTGAGTTCTTTTTGTGAGAAAATATATTTAAGGCTCTTGTGATCATTATATATCTCACATCTTTCACCATAGAGATAATGTCTCCATATCTTCAAGGCAAAGATTACAGTAGCTAACTTGAGATCGTGAGTAGGATAGTTCTGCTCATGAATTTTTAGATGTCGTGATGCATAGGCAATAACCCTATCATTCTGCATAAGGACACAACCATGTCCTTTCATTGATGCATCACTATAAATAAAGAACCCATCATTCCATGATGGTAGAGTCAATATATGAGCATTGACTAATATTTTCATCAGTTCTTCAAAACATTCTTCACACACTTTTGTCCAGACAAATTTAGCCCCTTTACGTGTGAGCTTCGTTAATGGGTTAGCCAATCGGGTAACATTATGGACAAAACGTCGATAATAACCTGCCAAACCAATAAATTTACGTACCTCAATTATACTCATCGGTGCTGTCCATTCATGGATTTCCTTGTTCTTAGAAGGATCAACAGAAATTCCATCCTTAGAGACAATATGGCCATGAAAAGAAATCTCTTGAAGCCAGAATTCACACTTGCTAAACTTCCCATATAATTCATGTCTTCTAAGAGTCTTCAAGATAATGCGCATGTGATTTTCATGATCTTCATAGCTTTTGGAGTATACCAAGATATCATCAATAAATACCACCACAAAATCATCAAGATATTCCTTGAAAACATTATTCATTAGATCCATGAATACAGAGGGTGCATTAGTCAATCCAAAAGGCATTACTGTAAACTAGTAATGCCCGTACCTTGTCTGAAATGTTGTTTTCGGAATGTCATCCTTCTTCACACACAACTGATGGTATCCAGATCTAAGTTCAATCTTTTAAAAGTATTGATCTCCATGCAGTTGGCAAATAAATCATCAATGAGAGGTATGTGATACTTTTTCTTTATTGTTATAGCATTGATCTCCCTGTAGTCAACACAGAACCTCATAGATCCATCTTTCTTCTTAACAAAAAGGACAGGGTCTCCCCAAGGAGAAACACTTGTGCGAATGAATCCCTTATTACTAAATTCTTCTAGTTGTTTCTTTAGTTCAACTAATTCCACGGTGGTCATTCTATAAGGGGTCTTCGATATAGGCCTTGATCCAGGAATTAAATCAATGGAAAACTTAACTTCTCATTCTGGAGGATGTCAAGGTAAATCTTCCAGAAACACATCTACATATTCTTTAACAATAGGTATATCCTCTATTTGATCATTCCTTTCTTCTCCCTTAGTCATTTCATTCTCTTACTCCCCATGAATTTAATTTAGTTGAGCTACTGGGGGTGGATCTAAATAAGAATTAGGTGGTGACGATTCTGCTCTAAAAATAAGGTGTTCCTTATCATCATCATCAGAAATCGTAACCTCATTCTTATTACAATAAATCATTGAATCATAGTCCAAAAGACAATCCATACCGAGAATTATATCAAACTCAATCATAGGTATGACAATGAGATCAGTGGATAAAAAACATTTATGTTCTCTAATGGGCACTAGTTCACAAAACGTTGTTGCAATGATACATCCCTTAGGAGTTTTGACTGACAATTATCTTGTTAAATCAGATTGGAAATATCTAATTTTCTTAGCAAACTGGGAAGATATGAAACAATGTGATGATCCAGAATCAAATAATGCATTTTCTAAACTTGAGGAAACCCTTAAATTACCAGCCACCGCGTCTTTCGGAGCTTCAACCTCAGCAATTGTGATAGCATAAGCTTGGCCTTGATCCCTTGGCCTCTTTTGAGGTATGTTTCCCTGACTCTTAGGACATTAATTTGCATAATTCCTCATTTCCCTACAATTATATCATTCCACATTGACAGCAACTTTCTTTCCCTTGGAATCATCAACATGGTGGCCTTTTTCACCACACTTGTAACAGACTCCCATTCCCTTCAAGCAAATACTGGGGTATTTCTTCCCACATTTACTCCAGGACAGATATTCAACTTTTCCCTTCTTCCCCTTATTTCCATTTCCAGATTGATTAGAAAATCTCTTCTTTTCTTTCTTTGCTTTAAAGTCATAAGACATAGAGAATTATTTTTCTGTCATGATAACACACGAGACAATATCTTCGTATGACGAGAAGGTTTGTGACCCTAATGCTCGATGGAGAAATGGTTTTAACCCATCAAAGAAACAGTCAATATTACTTCTTGGGATACATATATAATCTACAACATGCCTCGCTAACCTTTTAAAGTTAGCCTCATACTTTGCGACATTCCCATCCTCCTTTTGTCTCAGACTCAGAAATTGCCTTTCCATATTTGCTCGATGGTCACGTGGAAAGTATTTTTCTAAGAAAAGCTCTTTGAACTCCCTCTATTCCATATTTGATACTTCATCATCTTCCTTTGTGTTTTGAATCAGCGACCACCATTGATCGGCATCTCTAGTGAGGTGGTAAACTGCCATGACAACTTTCTCCCATTCGCTACTCCCCAAGGCGTGGAATATTTTCTCTAAGTATTTTATCCATTACTCAGCTACTAATGGATTTGTACCCCCATTAAATGTTGGTGGTTTTTTCCTCATGAAGCGGTCTAACATTGATCCTCTACGTTGCAGATCAGGGTTCTCCATACGAGTAAGGTTATTATTCATAACCTGAGTGAGTTGCCCCTGTATGGTGATAAGTTGATCAGCATCAGTTGTATCACCAGATCCACTATAATTATCTTCAGCGGGAGGGAAATTCCTATATGGAGTGCGTGCATTGATACGGTTTCCATTCCTTCCACTAGGCGCCATTTCTAAACAATGTCATAAACTAGATCAGTTTATGATTTAAAATAGACAATTACCTACTTATAAAACACTTAACATAAATTGTAAAGTTTATGGATATAATCCTTAATCATAAAAATGTTTTCTTTGAGGAATTATATACTCATAATACCTTCATAATTGATTGTAAAGAAAATGAGATTTATCCTAATCATATCCCCCGGGAGTGTCGTAACCAAGAGTGCAGCAAGGCTCGTTGTCGTGCACCAGTTCTCATTCGAGTCTAGCTCAAAGCGGTGTTTTCGGGTTTTACCCCTAGGTACATCTATGCCATAGATGCCTCTATCTGCTCGTATCCAGAAATGTATGTATTGCATGGAAAACTCACAAAATCTCTATAATACCAAAATTCTAGGATGTTCTTCTATACTAATCCTCAAATTCTATCTTTGGGCTATGTGCTCTAATCATAGTTTATCTAAATCTAACTTCCAAGGTTAGTATTAAACTGCCTATGATACCAACTGTAATGCCCTGACCTCAGTTACCCATAGTCAGTGCATTATTACGTAACATTGGCATTATCACAAAAGATCAAGTCTCGAAAGACCGATTAGTTTAGTAGCCTTGGAAACACTAGATACATTCCTAACTTTTACATTACATCATAAAGTAATACAAAACTACAACAACATCTTGTCTTCATATCCCCTCATATTATCCCTTCAATTCATTCATAAAATACTTCTTCACATCCTGTAATAATTAAAACATTGAAAGGGGTGAGCTCAGATTCTCAGTAAGGATAAAAATATAGTGGAAGCTTTCATAAATAAACATAAACATTTAAGGCAATGTATAACTAAACCAAAGCCTTTTAAACATGAACTTAAGCATTATATGGAAAAATTAAAATGAAATAATGCCATTTACTTATTCACTTGGATATTATACTAGTCGAATAATCACATGCAACATTAATAACAACTTTCATAATGATGGAATGCATAATTCCAGACTATCATAACCTCGTAGCCAAGGCCTCGTGCCAATAATACAAATAAGATTTTGTCAAGGCCTCGTGCCAAGATGCTAGTTTGACTCGTGAGACCTACCGATGCATCGAGGAGCTTTAGCGGTCTCCACCCATCAATTATTAAGTCCAATGCATTCCCCATATGAAAAATGGTATATAAACATTTAGGAATACCATTTTTTAAGATACCGTTTGAAATTAATTACAGCATCAAAATACCAGTTCATTTTTTAGATGATAATTACATTTACAATTTCTCAAATATACTCCAGTGTTTTTCTGAAAACATTATGCAAGCTTCTGAAAACAAAATAACAAATTCTGAGACTACTCGACTAATTACCGGCCACGATGGGTCCACTCCCAATCCATTCCTGTCTACCACACTCGAGAGCCAGGTTTTCTAAAAACATTTTTATGCTTGAGTTAAATACATATACATTTTCACTGGGTTTTAATATATTAAAACTCATAAAAAAGTTATATACTTACCATTTTAAATACCAAAATAAAAGAAAAGTAAAAGATGGTATTTTTTCATTTAAAAAATGTTATGGCTTGTAAAGGAAGCCGAAACTCAAATAATGGTCACGGCTGCTGAGAAGTCGTTGTCGTTGCATACATACGACAAGAAAACATTCGTTTTTGTTGTTTAGTAAAATGATTCATATAAAAAGATTCCTTTTGAATAAATTTAAAAATCAAAGGGGTTTATACACCGTATAAAAGAAACAAAATATGGGTCAATGAATGGAGATTGAGACGAAGTCCCTTAAAAAGATCATTTTTTAAATAAAATAGATCTATTATGTGTATTCACTATAATTACACATAAAGAAAGTAAAAAATACAATATAGGACATAATAATATCATGACATAACTTGAAAGTAGGAGATTAACCCAAAGAACGGAAATTGTGTTAAGAAGTTCCCTTACCTCGTGTCCGACTTGACTCGATCGTTCTTTAACCTCCTAAATAATAAAGTAGAGTTAATTTCTAATTTCTTAATAACCTTTTTCAAGTTCATTATTCCTTTTATATCACTTATTACCATGTTATGAACATTATTTAATTATTTAAGTTAATAATGGTCGTTTTGTCGATCTTTGGTACTTGAGTCAAAAATAAACGTCTTATAATTACAAGTTGTTCATGTGGTAAAATATCCATTATATCCAGAATTATATTCATAATTTATATATCATATATATCATATATATCCAGTATATACATTCATTTATAATATTACATAACATTTAGAGGTAAGAAAAGAAATTCACCGTTCATGGAGACGGTAAGTCGTACGTACGCATGAACGCTACTTTCATTTATATTTCATATTTAATGGAATGAAATCATAATTATATAAAGGTATATTATAATTCAAGTATAATATCATATATAATATCATTTACTCCATCACTTATGTGTCCCACATATGGCATTAACGATTCAAATCACTTTGAGGGGGCAGTAGTCCGCACTTTCTAAAATGAAATTATCGCGTTTACCCATAATGGAAATCATAAAGGTATGCCATAAATGAGAATAAAGAATCATAAGGAAAACATAAACATAATATATATCATATATAAATATAGTGACATCTTAATGGCCACCATTAGAGGTGTTAAAAGAATATTGGACAATCATTGTTTTGTGAGGCAGTATTTCGCCACCCACAGAAACAGTATGACCTTTAACCATTAGACGAAGGTGTGTCTAAGTGTAAATAAATTCCTTATCATAAAAACATCCTAGTATATTTTACATACTGGTTTTTTTCCAAAATAAATTAATAAAAATATTTTAAGGGGTTGGAGAAGCAAAATAAAACAAAAGAACATAAGAGAATACATTACCTTAAAATCGGGTAATTCTTTTTGATTTGATCCAAAGGCTTCATTGGGAAGACTTATGACCAAAGTGAGGCTTCTTGTAGTAAGAGAGGGAAGTTGAGAGAGTATTTTGGTAGGGTTTGGCCGAGCCAAATGGCTTTTATGGTGTGAATAAGGTGGTAGAGGTGGGGGCCTTTTATAAGAGGAGAGGAGGGGCACTCTTGGAAAGTAATGAAATGTTACATTATTATGAAGTTATTTTTGGATTTCAAAGGTCCCAAAATTATATAATTCAAGGCTAAGGGGATAAGGATTATAAATATACCCATATAATATGAATTTTACAAGTTTAAGTCTTATATTGTACATTATCTTTTCATTTTATTTAAATCGTTAATTAATGAGGTAATCGCTGCATCATCATGGTGTCATATAAATTTTAATTTATTTAATGTCTAAAAATTATATAAAAAATATCATTATGTAGGAAATATTTTTATATTTCCAATTAATATTTATAGTCTAAAATTTAACTTATATAACCCCATGTAATAATTGTTTTAGTAAAACGACACATGTTTGTGACAATTTTATTTTTACTTTAAATAAAAAGTTATTAATGTCATTTTCTTACCCAAGTGGCTCCATGGGGTCCCCAAGTTGACCCATGGATTTTCTTGGTTGGACATGACTCATAAAATAAGGGTAAGAAAAGTGTAAGGGTATTTTCATATTTTTATAATATCATTTTTATATTAAATTTCACTAATTACCTTTAATCGCGATTAATTAAACTTAAAAGTTACTAATCACCAAAAAATTCTTTTAATCCCATTGTACCACATTTTACTTCCTAATCACAACCATGTATATTGGATTTTTGAAAATCAAATCACAGAAGTTGTAACATCCCAAAGTTTTCTAAAAATAAATTGAAAATGCTTGAAATTTTGTGGTATATATTTATAAGTTTCCTTTAAACATAATTTTATTTCTTCTATGATTTGAATTTCAAGAAACTGTCATCTATAATTGTGTTCAGTATGTTATTTAGAGTCTGATGAAACAAACTTGTTTTTTTGGTGAATAGTAACATGCCCTTATGAATAGTAATATGAATAGTAATATGACCTCATGAACAGTAATTAATAATATTATTTTATTTTCCCATGGAAATAGGATAATGGGATCTTAATTAATTTTCCAATGTCACATAAAACTAATTGCACTTCAATATTGTTATTTTCCGAATTAACTGTGACCTTATTTAAAAATTAAATTAATACTATTTAGAAAATTATTTTTGAAAAATGGAGTTCATTTTTGAATTCTAAACATCGAAAAATGGTTGGGGTAAATTTTTGGTATTTTTCTGAAACTCTTGAATTTTCGGTGAATAGTGAAATACGGCAAAATACCGTATAATCAATTTATCAGTAAAAATGCAATATTTATGACATCATAAGTGATGCAAGGCCACTTGCTTCGAACTCACTTGATATTTTCACTAATTAAGGCCACTTGATTTGAGATTATTCATAGTCTTGATAAAAATATTATAATAATGATTAAAATAATCTAAAATACCTCCCCTCCTCCACTATAAATACCACCCTCACTCCCCTCTTCCTCCCACACCTCTCAAGCCTTGAGCATTGTCTAATTTCTGCCAAATTTCCTCCTCAATCTTCTTCCCCACGTCCTAGAGCTGCTGGTCTCACCAAAAGTCCAAAATCAAAGCCCTTAAGAAGGATCTCAAGGAGAAGAGATCAAGAGGTAAACATCCTCTTTCATTTTCATTCTTTCCTTCCATTTTATGTTATTCTCTTCCTTTCCCTTTGTCTTTTGTTTGGATATTTCATTAAATATTTCCACTTACTATCCAAATTTTGTATGATTGATGAGATATTCCATTCCTCTCATCAATCTTGTTTTTATAAAATTTTAAGAGGCGTCGTTAGGCTGCCGAATGTTTTATAAGAAATTTCTCATGTTTTCTTTATTTCATGATTCCTTCCTCTTCTTTCTTCACCCCCTCTTATCCAAGAGTCATGAAATCTCCAGAATCATGTATATTCTGGATGTTTTCATGTTTATGGAAAATTACAAATCATTATTCCTCTCCTCTCTCACTTATTTAAAGAATCAAAAAACATTGTCCATTTGTGTCGAATTACCGATATCGTGGACGATGTATTTTCAATTTCCATTAATTATTTCAAGTATGGTCATGAAACCATTTATATGGTTGAACCAGGTTATAATATATGTTTTATGACTCATATAAGGTTCTGGAATTCTTTTGTACTCATGATTCAAATTTATAAGACTAAATGAAGTTGTAATTATCAAAGAACCACTTAAATGATCTAAACGAACATAATTAATGTTTTAACTTATTAATCATCATCATATAAAGCATCAAAGTGTTAAATGGTGAAATTTATGGTACTGGAAATATGTAAATACTACTCCTTTCCAATTATGGAGTTTCACTTCCAATCAACAAGAACGATTCATCATGAACCGATTGTGAAAATCACAAAAGAACTCACCCAAAATAATGCAAGGAACAAAATACTAACAAATAAGGGGTGAAATGAGGTTATGAAATGACCATATAAGGTGTTATAAACCTGAAAATGTTTCTGTAAAATACTAATAACAGTCTTTTAACCATTATACAGGAGGTTTTAACAAGTGTTAAGTAAGACAAGGTTAAGGTAAGGGTTTCTTCATCTCACTTCCATTTTTGTGAGATATTCCGTAATCACTATTTTTACTTTGTATGGTGTATGTATACTGCCCATTATTGTCTCATATCATGAATATCTTTATTTTTATGATATTTAATTTATCATTTGACAATAATTAATTTTGGGTCATACAAATCAATTGATTACAAAGTTGTAAGGGGTTCCTCGTCTCACTTTCATTTTGTGAGATTTTAGTCGTTTGCTGCTTATTTCTTGTATGTGAAATATGTGTACTGTCATTTGATATATATAACAACATTATTCTCTTTATATTCATGTTATTCAATGATCCAATTGATATTTATTATGTTCTGGTCATATGATTCGACCGATCACATGGTTGTAAGGGAATTCTTAACCCGATTACCATTCTTTGGGTTAACCTTCTACTTTATAATTTATGTGCTATTTAAATTGTTTGTGTGATGGGTTCTGTTGATATTATGTTTAATTATTTGTATTTACATAGTATATAGATATTCCATCCACTCAATTAAGTCTCACTTCAAGTATATGATGTTTATAAGGGACTTTTCTTCTAAATCCTTTTTTAAAATTCTGTTTTATAAGATTCAAAGGCAATGTTTTTATGCTATTGTTTATGTTGTATGATTATGTTTTGGTTATTGGGCATTGTTTATGATGACGGGTGGGACCTATATTTCCCTCCAATTCATTGGGTATGATTATGTTGGAGGTCGGTCGTATGGTTACTCCAAGTGTAACTGCGATGGTTACACAAAGTAAGGTAGCCGTGAGGGTTACAAATTTTAAGGTAGCCAAGATGGTTACAAGATTATGTAAGTAATGCCCCAATATACCTCTATGATTATAATTATGTTTGTGTGGATATTTTGTAAATCTCATGTTACGCTAAGTAAGATTTTATGGGTGGAAAGCATGTCTTTTGAAAATGTTTTCATACGTCATGTGTATTCATGGACTAGTGTGATTTTTCCTACTTTTTCATACCTTACTGAGATTTTGTGCTCATCCCAAGTTTTTAAATGATTTTTCACAGGTTAATTATGAGTAATACAAGGAAGGAAGACATGTTAAATGTTGAAGAATTGTCAAGGAGTCTTGTTTTATGTTTTAATGTTTTATATTCCGAGGAAAATGGAAACTGATTTTATGGTATCCACTATGTAACAATGTGTAATGTTATGAATGTTTTGTCTTAATTCTCTAAAGCTATAAACTTGAAAATATCCTCAATGTAAACTGAAGTGTTTTCTTGAATAAATTCAAGAATATGTATGAAATAAGTGCGGGTCTTTATAGTTGGTATCAGAGGAAAGGTTTAGACAACTTTAGGGATTATAAGTTTTCATTAAACATATGGTTAGTCTGTATGTCTATTATTTATGTTAAATCCTTGTTTTATAACTTTTCAGATTAAGGAAATTCAGTTACAAGTGGAAGGAGGAGGATCTAAAATGACATTCCTATCTCTTCCCGATGACTTGCTTGCAATAATTATTGCAAAGTCTTGTCGGGATGACATTGAAACCTTTTCTAACATGCAACTCACTTGCAAGCAACTGTTTGAGATATCAAACACCTCCACTATACCTCGATACCATCGTGGATCATGGGTTGTTTTTAGACAAATAATATTTTCACAATATTCACATAATTTCAAGAAAGGTAAATATTATCAAGGTATTTTCAAATATTTTACCTTATCACAATAATTTGAAGCATATTATGATTTTAAAAATGGTGCTGAGGAAGGAGACCCTTGTGAAACCTATTTATATTTGCTTTTAAAATATAGTCTCACATCACATACTTATGGTATTTTAAAAGGACCAATAATAGAAAGTTTCAACTCAATTTCGGTCCGACTATTTTATAGAAATCATGTTTTATCAGATGTTTTGGAATTATATGTCATACATGATTATTTTCCAAAACTGTTTTTCTGTGAACACCCATATGACCCATGTTGTACGAGGTGTATTTGGATGGAGGAAGCAAATGATTTTTAAGGATCTCTAAATCATTGTTGTAATGCATGGGACTTCTACCTACGTGAACAAGATGATGATGAAACCGAGTGGACACCTTGATCAAGGTACCCTCACTTGTTTAATAAGTAAATAAAATTGCGAGGACGCAATTTCAAGAAGGTGGGGATAATGTAACATCCCAAAGTTTTCTAAAAATAAATTGAAAATGCTTGAAATTTTGTGGTATATATTTATAAGTTTCCTTTAAACATAATTTTATTTCTTCTATGATTTGAATTTCAAGAAACTGTCATCTACGATTGTGTTCAGTATGTTATTTAGAGTCTGATGAAACAAACTTGTTTTTTTGGTGAATAGTAACATGCCCTTATGAATAGTAATATGAATAGTAATATGACCTCATGAATAGTAAATAATAATATTATTTTATTTTCCCATGGAAATAGGATAATGGGATCTTAATTAATTTTCCAATGTCACATAAAACTAATTGCACTTCAATATTGTTATTTTTTGAATTAACTGTGACCTTATTTAAAAATTAAATTAATAATATTTAGAAAATTATTTTTGAAAAATGGAGTTCATTTTTGAATTCTACACATCGAAAAATGGTTGGGGTAAATTTTTGGTATTTTTCTGAAACTCTTGAATTTTCGGTGAATAGTGAAATACGGTAAAATACCGTATAATCAATTTATCAGTAAAAATGCACTATTTATGACATCATAAGTGATGCAAGGCCACTTGCTTCGAACTCACCTGATATTTTCACTAATTAAGGCCACTTGATTTGAGATTATTCATAGTCTTGATAAAAATATTATAATAATGATTAAAATAATCTAAAATACCTCCCCTCCTCCACTATAAATACCACCCTCACTCCCCTCTTCCTCCAACACCTCTAAAGCCTTGAGCATTGTCTAATTTCTGCCAAATTCCCTCCTCAATCTTCTTACCCACGTCCTAGAGCTTCTGGTCTCACCAAAAGACCAAAATCAAATCCCTTAAGAAGGATCTCAAGGAGAAGAGATCAAGAGGTAAACATCCTCTTTCATTTTCATTCTTTCCTTCCATTTTATGTTATTCTCTTCCTTTCCCATTGTCTTTTGTTGGGATATTTCATTAAATATTTCCCCTTACTGTCCAAATTTTGTATGATTGATGAGATATTCCATTCCTCTCATCAATCTTTTTTTTATGGAATTTTAAGAGGCGTCGTTAGGCTGCCAAATTTTTTGTAAGAAATTTCTAATGTTTTCTTTATTTCATGATTACTTCCTCTTCTTTCTTCACCCCCTATTATCCAAGAGTCATGAAATATCCAGAATAATTTACATTCTGGATGTTTTCATGTTTATCGAAAATTACAAATCATTATTCCTCTCCTCTCTCACTTATTCAAAGAATCAAAAAAACATTGTCCATTTGTGTCGAATTACCGATATCGTGGACGATGTATTTTCAATTTCCATTAATTATTTCAATTCTGGTCATGAAACAATTTATATGGTTGAACCAGGTTATAATATATGATTTATGACTCATATAAGGTTCTGGAATTCTTTTGTACTCATTATTCAAATTTATAAGACTAAATGAAGTTGTAATTATCAAAGAACCACTTAAATGATCTAAACGAACAAAATTAATGTTTTAACTTATTAATCATCATCATATAAAGCATCAAAGTGTTAAATGGTGAAAATTATGGTACTGGAAATATTTAAATACTACTCCTTTCCAATTCTGGAGTTTCACTTCCAATCAACAAGAACGATTCATCATGAACCGATTGTGAAAATCACAAAAGAACTCACCCAAAATAATGCAAGGAACAAAATACTAACAAATAAGGGGTAAAATGAGGTTATGAAATGACCATATAAGATGTTATAAACATGAACATGTTTCAGTAAAATACTAATAACAGTCTTTTAACCATTATACAGGAGGTTTTAACAAGTTTTAAGTAAGACAAGGTTAAGGTAAGGGTTTCTTCATCTCACTTCCATTTTTGTGAGATATTCCATAATCACTATTTTTACTTTGTATGGTTTATGTATACTGCCCATTATTGTCTCATATCATGAATATCTTTATTTTTATGATATTCAATTTATCATTTGACAGTCATTAATTTTGGGTCATACAAATCAATTGATTACAAAGTTGTAAGGGGTTCCTCGTCTCACTTTCATTTTGTGAGATTTTAGTCGTTTGCTGCTTATTTCTTGTATGTGAAATATGTGTACTGTCATTTGATATATATAACAACATTATTCTCTTTATATTCATGTTATTCAATGATCCAATTGATATTTATTATGTTCTGGTCATATGATTCGACCGATCACATTGTTGTAAGGGAATTCTTAACCCGATTTCCATTCTTTGGGTTAACCTTCTACGTTATAATTTATGTGCTATTTAAATTGTTTGTGTGATGGGTTATGTTTATATTATGTTTAATTATGTGTATTTACAGAGTATATACATATTCCATCCACTCAATTAAGTCTCACTTCAAGTATATGATGTTTATAAGGGACTTTTCTTCTAAATCCTTTTTTAAAATTCTGTTTTATAAGATTCAAAGGCAATGTTTTTATGCTATTGTTTATGTTGTATGATTATGTTTTGGTTATTGGGAATTGTTTATGATGAAGGGTGGGACCTATATTTCCCTCCAATGCATTGGGTATGATTATGTTGGAGGTCGGCCGTATGGTTACTCCAAGTGTAACTGCGATGGTTACACAAAGTAAGGTAGTCGTGAGGGTTACAAATTTTAAGGTAGCCAAGATGGTTACAAGATTATGTAAGTAATTCCCCAATATACCTCTATGATTAATTATGTTTGTGTGGATCTTGTGTAAATCTCATGTTACGCTAAGTAAGATTTTATGGGTGGAAAGCATGTCTTTTGAAAATGTTTTCATACGTCATGTGTATTCATGGACAAGTGTGATTTTTCATTCTTTTTCATACCTTACTGAGCTTTTGTGCTCATCCCAAGTTTTTAAATAATTTTTCATAGGTTAATTATGAGTAATAAAAGGAAGGAAGACATGTTAAATGTTTAAGAATTGTCAAGGAGTCTTGTTTTATGTTTTAATGTTTTATATTCTGAGGAAAATGGAAACTGATTTTATGGTATCCACTATGTAACAATGTGTAATGTTATGATTGTTTTGTCTTAATTCTCTAAAGCTCTAAACTTGAAAATATCCTCAATGTAAACTGAAGTGTTTTCTTGAATAAATTCAAGATTATGTATGAAATAGGTGCGGGTCTTTATAGTTGGTATCTGAGGAAAGGTTTAGACAACTTTAGGGATTATAAGTTTTCATTAAACATATGGTTAGTCTGTATGTCTATTATTTATGTTAAATCCTTGTTTTATAACTTTTCAGATTAAGGAAATTCAGTTACAAGTGGAAGGAGGAGGATCTCAAATGACATTCCTATCTCTTCCTGATGACTTGCTTGCAATAATTATTGCAAAGTCTTGTCGAGATGACATTGAAACCTTTTCAAACATGCAACTCACTTGCAAGCAACTATTTGAGATATCAAACACCTCCACTATACCTCGATACCATCGTGGATCATGGGTTGTTTTTAGACAAATACTATTTTCACAATATTCACATAATTTCAAGAAAGGTAAATATTATCAATGTATTTTCAAATATTTTACCTTATCACAAGAATTTGAAGCATATTATGATTTTAAAAATGGTGCTGAGGAAGGAGACCCTTGTGCAACCTATTTATATTTTCTTTTAAAATATAGTCTCACATCAAATACTTATGGTATTTTAAAAGGACCAATAATAGAAAGTTTCAACTCAATTTCGGTCCGACTATTTTATAGAAATCATGTTTTATCAGATGTTTTGGAATTATATGTCATACATGATTATTTTCCAAAAATGTTTTTCTGTGAACACCCATATGACCCATGTTGTATGAGGTGTATTTGGATGGAGGAAGCAAATGATTTTGAAGGATCTCTAAATCATTTTTGTAATGCATGGGACTTCTACCTACGTGAACAAGATGACGATGAAACCGAGTGGACACCTTGATCAAGGTACCCTCACTTGTTTAATAAGTAAATAAAATTGCGAGGACGCAATTTCAAGAAGGTGGGGATAATGTAACATCCCAAAGTTTTCTAAAAATAAATTGAAAATGCTTGAAATTTTGTGGTATATATTTATAAGTTTCCTTTAAACATAATTTTATTTCTTCTATGATTTGAATTTCAAGAAACTGTCATCTACAATTGTGTTCAGTATGATATTTAGAGTCTGATGAAACAAACTTGTTTTTTTGGTGAATAGTAACATGCCCTTATGAATAGTAATATGAATAGTAATATGACCTCATGAATAGTAAATAATATTATTATTTTATTTTCCCATGGAAATAGGATAATGGGATCTTAATTAATTTTCCAATGTCACATAAAACTAATTGCACTTCAATATTGTTATTTTTCGAATTAACTGTGACCTTATTTAAAAATTAAATTAATAATATTTAGAAAATTATTTTTGAAAAATGGAGTTCATTTTTGAATTCTACACATCAAAAAATGGTTGGGGTAAATTTTTGGTATTTTTTTGAAACTCTTGAATTTTCGGTGAATAGTGAAATACGGTAAAATACCGTATAATCAATTTATCAGTAAAAATGCACTATTTATGACATCATAAGTGATGCAAGGCCACTTGCTTCGAACTCACCTGATATTTTCACTAATTAAGGCCACTTGATTTGAGATTATTCATAGTCTTGATAAAAATATTATAATAATGATTAAAATAATCTAAAATACCTCCCCTCCTCCACTATAAATACCACCCTCACTCCCCTCTTCACCCCACACCTCTCAAGCCTTGAGCATTGTCTAATTTCTGCAAAATTCCCTCCTCAATCTTCTTCCCCACGTCCTAGAGCTGCTGGTCTCACCAAAAGACCAAAATCAAAGCCCTTAAGAAGGATCTCAAGGAGAAGAGATCAAGAGGTAAACATCCTCTTTCATTTTCATTCTTTCCTTCCATTTTATGTTATTCTCTTCCTTTCCCTTTGTCTTTTGTTGGGATATTTCATTAAATATTTCCCCTTACTGTCCAAATTTTGTATGATTGATGAGATATTCCATTCCACTCATCAATCTTGTTTTTATGAAATTTTAAGAGGCGCCGTTAGGCTGCCGAATTTTTTGTAAGAAATTTCTCATGTTTTCTTTATTTCATTATTCCTTCCTCTTCTTTCATCACCCCCTCTTATCCAAGAGTCATGAAATCTCCAGAATCATGTATATTCTGGATGTTTTCATGTTTATGGAAAATTACAAATCATTATTCCTCTCCTCTCTCACTTATTTAAAGAATCAAAAAACATTGTCCATTTGTGTCGAATTACCGATATCGTGGACGATGTATTTTCAATTTCAATTAATTATTTCAAGTCTGGTCATGAAACCATTTATATGGTTGAACCAGGTTATAATATATGTTTTATGACTCATATAAGGTTCTGGAATTCTTTTGTACTCATGATTAATATTTATAAGACTAAATGAAGTTGTAATTATCAAAGAACCACTTAAATGATCTAAACGAACATAATTAATGTTTTAACTTATTAATCATCATCATATAAAGCATCAAAGTGTTAAATGGTGAAATTTATGGTACTGGAAATATGTAAATACTACTCCTTTCCAATTCTGGAGTTTCACTTCCAATCAACAAGAACGATTCATCATGAACCGATTGTGAAAATCACAAAAGAACTCACCCAAAATAATGCAAGGAACAAAATACTAACAAATAAGGGGTGAAATGAGGTTATGAAATGACCATATAAGATGTTATAAACATGAACATGTTTATTTAAAATACTAATAATATTCTTTTAACCATTATACAGGAGGTTTTAACAAGTTTGATGTAAGACAAGGTTAAGGTAAGGGTTTCTTAATCTCACTTCCATTTTTGTGAGATATTCCGTAATCACTATTTTTACTTTGTATGGTTTATGTATACTGCCCATTATTGTCTCATATCATGAATATATCTATTTTTATGATATTCAATTTATCATTTGACAATCATTAATTTTGGGTCATACAAATCAATTGATTACAAAGTTGTAAGGGGTTCCTCGTCTCACTTTCATTTTGTGAGATTTTAGTCGTTTGCTGCTTATTTCTTGTATGTGAAATATGTGTACTGTCATTTGATATATATAACAACATTATTCTCTTTATATTCATGTTATTCAATGATCCAATTGATATTTATTATGTTCTGGTCATATGATTCGACCGATCACATTGTTGTAAGGGAATTCTTAACCCGATTTCCATTCTTTGGGTTAACCTTCTACATTATAATTTATGTGCTATTTAAATTGTTTGTGTGATGGGTTCTGTTTATATTATGTTTAATTATGTGTATTTATATAGTATATACATATTCCATCCACTTAATTAAGTCTCACTTCAAGTATATGATTTTTATAAGGGACTTTTCTTCTAAATCCTTTTTTAAAATTCTGTTTTATAAGATTCAAAGGCAATGTTTTTATGCTATTGTTTATGTTGTATGATTATGTTTTGGTTATTGGGAATTGTTTATGATGAAGTGTGGGACCTATATTTCCCTCCAATGCATTGGGTATGATTAAGTTGGAGGTCGGCCGTATGGTTACTCCAAGTGTAACAGCGATGGTTACACAAAGTAAGGTAGTCGTGAGGGTTACAAATTTTAAGGTAGCCAAGATGGTTACAAGATTATGTAAGTAATTCCCCAATATACCTCTATGATTATAATTATGTTTGTGTGGATCTTGTGTAAATCTCATGTTACGCTAAGTAAGATTTTATGGGTGGAAAGCATGTCTTTTGAAAATGTTTTCATACGTCATGTGTATTCATGGACTAGTGTGATTTTTCCTTCTTTTTCATACCTTACTGAGCTTTTGTGCTCATCCCAAGTTTTTAAATGATATTTCACAGGTTAATTATGAGTAATACAAGGAAGGAAGACATTTTAAATGTTGAAGAATTGTCAAGGAGTCTTGTTTTATGTTTTAATGTTTTATATTCTGAGGGAAATGGAAACTGATTTTATGGTATCCACTATGTAACAATGTGTAATGTTATGAATGTTTTGTCTTAATTCTCTAAAGCTCTAAACTTGAAAAGATCCTCAATTTAAACTGAAGTGCTTTCTTGAATAAATTCAAGATTATGTAGGAAATAAGTGCGGGTCTTTATAGAAGTGGTCATGTTTCCTTGACACGAAAAATTAGTTTTTAAACTACCACTTAGTGGTTTCACTATTCATCAAAAATTGAAGTTTTGCAGAAAAATACCAAAAATTTACCCTAAGATATAATTGATATTATGAATTCAAAAATGGTGTTTATTTTACAAAATTCCAAACATATAATATGCATTAATTAATTTTATAATTAATTCTCGTTGTCAAAACAAATAGCATGTTTTTAAGAAACAATATCAATCAATTGATTGACAATTGTTTATGTACAATTTCAAAGTAAAGTTAATTCTAATGACCACCATTGGATAAAACGGTAAAATTATATTCTAATTATACTTTAAAACCACTCAATATAATAATTTATCTCTATTAATTAATTTGATTAAAAAAGTTGTTTTTAATTAAAATTTAGTAATTTTCACTATTCATCAAAATATAAAAGTTATCCAAAAAGTTCCAAAATTTTACCCTAGGCTAAATTCGATATTCCGAATCCAAAAATAAAGTCCGTTTTGAAAGATAAAAGTTATAAAAATTCAAAAATTAGGTAATACTATTCATAACGGCTACTTTGAATGGTTGTGGTGTGTGTTAGAACTCGATGTTGCGTACAACACACGCTACTGTATTATTCAAAGAGGAGTGTATCATGGAAGCTTGGGGTGTTACAGATGAATTTAGGAGCTATAGTGGGATCCAACCATCACTTACTATGTCCAATGCATTCCTCATATGAAAAGGTTTAAACATAACATAAACATTCGTATTAAAACTAGCATACGAAATGTCAATACATTATCCATAAACCATTATTTGTGTAACAATAACACATACATAGTCAAAAAAATAACAAAAACATTAATTCAATATGGAATATTTGTATTATAATGAATCAATTTCAAACAAGTGTAAAATCCATCAAAGGATGTTGACATAGATGAAATCAAAACTGTTTGAGAGAAATATCTCTTTCTTTTTTTTTGAAATAATTTAAAATTTATATAATTATAAAACAAAACATTTATTTTGGAAATATTATTATAATATTTTATGGGAATCTTTGATAATGTTATAACGGATGAAAATAGATGCACCTGTAGTGTAAGTTAAAAAAAGACATTATTACCTTAATTTTTTCGAAAAGGTCATAAAGTACCCTGTTTGGAAAACAATGGAAAGATTATTTTCAAAATATATTTGGTAAAATAAGGGTATAAATGACTTCAACCCATACTCTAGTAAATATTAAGAATTTTGTAATTTAATTTTAAAGAAAACACGGATTTGGATGATAATGAGGTCCCAGTAGATACTCGTGTATACACAACCTCGAATAAAAAAGAGATTGTGAAATATAACCCTTACCTTGTACTTTTCCATAGTCTATGGTATTTTAACCTCATGTATAATAGTTAATACATTGTTAATAAATTATACAAGAAATATATACATAAATATGATATCAAATATAATCCTCTAAAATTGCTTTGTTAATAATATTTTTGTAGTATCATTTTTTCAGGTATTAACTGATTTATTTTCCTTTATGAATCTCATCGTGTTCGTGGAGACGGTAATCCGTACGTACGCATGAGGGACAATATCATTATATTGATGCTGAAATCTTATGTAATTGGATATTATATCATATATAAAGAATCATAAACATGTTATATTTATTATTTACACCATTTATACTCATTATTATACCCATCCAAATAATAAAGTGTTTGAATAACAAACTACACCATGATGTGGAGACGGTAAGTCGTACGTACGCACGTTTGGTGACTTTTTCATTCATATGATGGATAGAATAATGAATATGGTTGTACTGTTTTTATAATAACATCACAGTATATAGAAGATACTATAGTTATTATTTTATAATGGAAAAAACAAAGAATGAGGAAGTGGAAGATGAAAAGAACTTGAAAGAGGTGATGAAATATTTATCTCTTCTTCGGGTTCTTCGTTTTGATTTGATCAAAAGGTATCCTTAGTTTGGATTTCTGGTCAAAGTAAGGACACTAGGATGAAGGGAGGAAAGTTTGGAGGAAATTTGGGTAGGGTTTGGCCGAGCCAAATGGATTTGGAGTTGTGAAATTAAGAGAAGTGGAAGTGCCCTTTTATAAGAGTGGTGGGGGTCACTTTAGGAAAAGATTGAAATATTATTTTATAATAAAATCATTTTCGGTTTATTCTGGCTCAAAATGATTTATTTTTTGGCTAAGGTGGGGTGGGTTCTAAAACCTCCCAACCAATAAGTTTAAGATAGGTTTAGGTCATCATATTAACCTTATATGTTTTATTTAACTCTTTGTTAAATAGTTTGACATTTACCATGTCTCTTTATATTTTTATATTGTATGGTAAATAAAATAACTATAACAAGCCAATATAACTAAAAGTGTTTAATTATTAATATATATATCCTTATCTATGTCCTTTGGCCTAACCTTATATTTTTATAAAAATTATATCAGTTAATAATATAGTATTTTTTTAAAACTCAATTATGTTAATTTTGAAACTATTTAGTATTTGGTTTTTGTGAAAATCATAACAGCATGATTACTTAGGAAAAAAATTATTTAATCAACCCTAAAATGTCCTATTAACCTAAAAAACTAGTTAAATTCATCAAAATGTGTCAAATTACATTTATTTGGATATTTATATTTTCAATTATTTTAATCATTCATTAATAAGGTAATTACTGTATCATCATTGTGTCATAAATAAATTAAATTATTTAATGTCTAAATATTATAAATAAAATACCATTATGTAGGAAATATTTTTATCTTTCTAATTAATATTTATAGTAGAATTTTAATTGTGTGTATCCCTATATTAAAAATGGTTTAGTTATTAAACATTGAATTTAACTCTTTTAACTATTCTTTACACAAAATATTAATAAATGTCCTAATCTAATCCAAGTGGACCAAAGGGGATCATATTTTATTCCTAAGGTTGTTTTTGGTCGAATTATACTTACAAAATATAATTAAGACATGTGTTAGTGTAATTATGATATCATTATTACCCTTAATTACCCTATTTACTTTTAATCATGGTAAATAAAAGTCAAAAGTTACTATTCCCTAAAAATTATTTTCATCTTACTGAAACACATTTTACATAAGGTTATTAACCATGTCTCTCATATTTTTAAAATTCAACTCACATAAGTAGTAAAATTATGTTTTATTCAAATTTGAAAATGCTCCTAGGAGGTTGGTAAAAGACGGTAAAAAGTTCAATAAAAGTTATATATATATAAACTTATTATCAAATCAATCCAATGAATTACATTGAACATATATAGTTATTATGTATCAACTTTTACCTAAAATAAATTTAAATAAAAGAAATAATTATTTAAATAAAAAGTTGGTTTTAAATAATAACTCCGTGTTTTTCACTATTCATCAAAAATTAAAAGTCTTCAGAAAAATACCAAAAATTCACCACAAGCTAACTTCGATATTCAGAATCCAAAAATGAAGTCCATTTTGAAAGATAAAATTTATAAAATTTCAAAAATTGGTTATTACTATTCATAACGGCTACTTTGATTGGTCTCGGTGTCTTAGAATCTCAAATTTGCGTAAAATGCAAGATATTGCATTATTCAAAGGGAAACATACCATGGAAGCTTGGGGTGTTACATCATTAGTCCCTTCCCAACCAGTACTCACTGGATCTCAACAAATCCGTTCATCCAGGTAGGGGATCACACCATATTCCACTAGGTTACACCATAAACACTACTAGATATACCATCTATATAGGAGATAGATTCCATGTGAATGGTGGTCATTCCAATTCCATGAAACCCAATAGTAAATGATCGAGCATCCCACTCTGGTCCCACAAGGGGGTTTATAGAAATCTATCAAAAAATGAACTTGTATATGGTATCAAAATCCTATGTAAAGGATGTAATATCTCACTGTATCATTATGATAAAGGAACTTGGTATGAACCATGAATCAATGTTGACCATACAGAGAGAGAAAGCACCCAAAAACATATCTGAGGAAGTGCATGGTGTGTACGTAGGGTACACTACATGCACCGTTAAATCTATATGGACTCATATATATTCATGCATTACTATTCAAGTCCCCATGAACTCCATACATTCACAAATATCTGGGCACGTCTGTGTACCCAGTCATGTCTTACAACTAGGATAGGGTTGTCTACTCCACCCATGAACGTTTTCTGAGAAGTTCACATGCTTTGTTTCTCCCAAAGTACATGATGATCTTCCAACCACATGTCATAAAATGTGTGATATTTAATTTTCATATAATCACTACCACTAAATCTAGAGTTCCCACAGGAAACATGATTATAGAGTACACACCATGTAATGAATGTTTTCAAGAAACCAATGGTTATTTCTCAACATCATTTGTGTATTTTACCGCCATAAAATATTCATCCAAGAATCATTGATTCGGGGTCAGCCACCCATTTCCATCACTGGTCTCTCTGATCTGTGCTTCAATATACTTTTAAATTACCATGCCATGTTTTTTACTCACCCCCCATTATCTTTGTGCATAAAATAAAAAGGAAAAATAAACTCTATATAGTTTTGATCTACCTTATATCATCGTCGATCATCATCATTCCTCGATTAAACCATCCATTGTGAACCTCAACCTACTTTATTTATTGGTTATGATGATGAATAGTTGTGTAATTATAGAATACTATGTATTCATTGAAAAAGGTCTTAAAGCATCCCACATGATGAAAGTTTGAATAATTGGTTGAAGACCCCATAAAAATAAACATTTTTAAAAATCCTCACCCATTTTTAGTATTCATATTTGATAAGTTATAATAGAATAGAATATCAAAAAGTAAAACACAGCCACTAAAAATAAATAAATCATAATATAAATCCATCATCGAGGATAGAGTAAATTATTGTTTGTGGAATTGATCCATGTTTGAAAAAGGGTAAATAAACATAATGAACACACATAAGTCAAACATCATATCTGGATTTTGGATTGATATATTAAAAAAATGATTTTACATTATTGTCATTGGTGAGATCCATGAACTCCATTGGCATAGGGGATCCATGTGGTACCCATCATATACTCAAATATGATGTCTTCTATCAACTTCTATCCAATGAATCCTCTCTAATTCTATAGGGTTATAAAGATAACCTTAATATATTCCCATAATTGTGTATATATAGTGGTAAAATTAGGTAACTATGTTAACATAAAAAAATAAACAATTTATTAATTTTTTTCAGCACCCATGACAGATATTTACAAAACACTCACCAAAGACAATTTTTATACCATTACAAGGGTATTTCCCATATTCCAAACTCAATAGTAGCATTATATTTTTGATCTGAGACTTTATTATAGTGTTATTCTACTTTTTAGGAAAACTACACAAGAATGATATTAATATTTTTTAATATTTTTTAAATACAAATTCAGAGCTCATCAGGACTTGTAATCGCATGACGTCTCTGTGATTAGATCTAAAAATAATAATTTATATTTTTTCAAATATTTTTATAGAATAAATTAAAAACATAAATTTCTCCCCACTTTATAAATTTTTATTTCAAAATGATAAAAATACTACCGAAAATGTTGAGGGTACCTAGCTCTTGTCTGGGAATCCTATTCCCAAGTACTCTCCTAATGATTCTCATGCTAAAAATGGACATGAATGAAAGGAATAACATTCCCATAGAGGATCATATCCTCTAGATCCTTGATCACCATGAGGCACTATATAATGGTATATACATCCCTGATTTCCAACTCTCCATAGTCGATTACATGCAATGGGTCATTTATGTGCGTCCTCGGTTACGACGTGTGAAATACATAATGTACTCAAACTAACTATGGTGGTAGAGACAAGTGGTTCTCCACATCACTAACTCTCTGCAGTATCCATAAAAGGCCAATGAGTCTCTGATATAACTTTCTACCACAACCAAATATCTATAATAAACATCTATTTGAGAGATTCAATAACACAATGTCTCCCTCCTCAAACACAAAATAACTCTATCATTAGTCTGTATTGAACATATGAAGACTCTATGTAGCCCTTATCTTCTATTGGATGACAAGAACCCCCTCTATTATTGCATATAAAAACTCTAGGACCATAATTTCTGAATTTTCATAATCATTCCAACAATGTGGTGACCTATAGGTTTTCCAGTAAAAGGTCTCTAATGTTTCCATATAGATAGTGGAATGGTAGCTGTTGTTGTATAAAAATTCCACTATGTGTAAGTGATACACCCAACTATGAAAAAATTAAAACATGAAATCCAAAAATATATCCTCTAAAACATGAATTGTATACATAGTCTATCCATTAGTCTAGGGGTAGAATCCCATTCTCAAACATAAATGATTTATTAATGTCTCATACAATCCTCTACAAAATCATAAAAATGATGTGAAATTCATGATATGAGATGATCATCAAGATAACTCCATGTTTCCATATGATCTTTCCTACACATGTATGTACCTTTAATGGGGATGTATGAAATCCCACATAACCTCATCCAACAATGTAATAGGCACCAAAATCCATTCTCTGAAGAGGATTGTTTCTTCCCTGCCTTCATAGAATTCAACATTTGAACATTCAGTATATATCATAGGATGTATGGTCTCGGAATTGATATCTCTAGGTTGATCCTCCATAACACAATTTAAATGTGGTGGGGTAACAAACATAAATATTTTATATTAAGAACAATCCTTTTCCACTAATTTTATCATAAAAAAGGATAACTTATATGATGCCTCAACGAAAAATTGAGAACATGATCTCCTGCTAAGAACATCTATAGTAATGCTCCCCTTCTCATGGGTATAGAATATAATGATGTCGATTTCCAAGAGTAACTCTACCCATCACCTATGTCTCCTGTTATGAATGTTCTAAGATAAGTTATACTTGGGAGTCTTTTGGTCTGACTGGTTGATAAACTACTCTCTGATAATGTATTGTCTCTACAGAATCTGGGTAAATACTACCACTACCTACCCATGAATGTGGGTTTTGTTATCGTTTTCTTGTGGTATCAACTACCCAAACCCATATGAAACCACAACCTACCTAATCATATGTTCACAACCATATTCAGTCCCTGAAGCATCACAAAACACTCTGTACTCAACACAGTCCTTTATAAACTACATGATGCAAGTTCTCACCAAACTCTACCTCAAAACCAAAAATGATTTCCCATATATTGATTTCTAAAAGAATGGTCACCCATTTTAGGTCATATAATCAAATGTGTTGATACCCAGAAGAAATATGGTATGAATCTCTTATAATATTTGGAAAACCCAAGGAAGTTACGTACCTCTATCATGCTCATGAGTGGCCCTTAATCTAATACTACCTCAGCCATGGTCAGGTCCACTACTACACCATCATCTGATAAGATGTGTTCCAAAAATTAGACCACATGAATCTAGAAAAAACACTTAAATAGAATCAAATAAACAATCTCTCTGAGTGTGTGTAGAACTATCTTCATGTGTCTTGAGTTATCCTCTTTAGACACCATGTACACTAGGACATCATTGATTAAGACCCCATAAACTGGTCTAATAAAAGATTTACGATTTTTTTCATGATTCAAAAGAACATTAATGGGGAATTCATCATTCCAAATATAATAAAAATGTAATAATTACGACTATAGTGACCTATAAAAAATTTTTGGTATATTCACCTCCCATACACATTGATGGTGATAGGCTGTTCTCAGGTCAATATTTGAGAACCATCATGCCCCAATAAATTTACTAAAAATGTTATCAATTCTTAAAAGTGTAATATATTCTTTATTGTCTCTTATTTCATGTATCGATTGTCTACACAAAACATCATGATATCCTCGAACTTATTGAAAAATAATGTTGGGGATGCCCAGAGTAAAACAACGGGTCTCACAAATCCCTTTCAATTAAATTTCTCAAAATACACCATCAACACTTGAAGATTTGTGAGATCCATCTGATATGATAGAGCCGATATTGGGGATTACCTATAATGTAATTATATTAAGAATAAAATCTCATGGTGGGGATTTATTCTTGGAATATACTTAGGGAAGACATTCTTGTAATATTCCACTACAGCATGAAACTGGTAACCCATAGCTTCTGCTAACCCAAGATTCATTCTAGAAAAGTTTTGAGTAATTGGATACACTCCCATATGTCAGATACCATACTTCTCTTCTTGGGTTTCATTCTCAAAAATTAAGGAATACCTCATTTCATCATCGTGTACACATCACATCCTAAACCTGAAATATTCAATTTGGGAATCAACTATGGAAATCCAGTTCATGGATAAGAAGACATCATGAAGCCTCATTACCAATACACAGATATCACATATGAATCTATTACCTAAAATAATAAGTCCACACTATTTGAAAATGTGTCTCATTGTTGAGTCACCTCCTAAGGGATTCTCCAAGCACAACGGTCGAGCCAAGGGATCAACCAGAATGTCTAAGTCACAAACAAAAGAAGTAAAAAAAAGGATTGGAGCACATCTATATTTATTAGTATTTTATGTAAATTGGTGTAGAAAAATATCATTCCTATAATCACGTATGGTGCATTATGGTCATAGGCCTCAAGTTCCTATAGTTGTGCACTTCCCTGACCACCATCTCCCAAGGCCTGTTATGGACCACCTGGTTGTGGTAGTGGAATTAGGTCAGCCCTTCTACCACCACCAATTACTCTACCTACACCCATGCCCTGTTTACCACCCTAAATACCCCCTTTCTAATATCTATATATCTTCCTGCGATTTTCTTCATCAATTTCAACATATTTTGTATGATGAATCAGAAAATATCTAGTAATATGTCCCCATATATTTCATAAAAAGTAATGCCTCTTTATCAACTAACTCTAGCCATCATAAGATCCCTAAGCCACTGATCTTGTATACTTCGATCGTCTCATGATATATTTGGAATTCCAAAATCCCTTTTACATTAATCATTTACATGCTAAAAAGGTATTAGTTCCAAGGTTCCCACTACCAGCACACACTGTCAGTGTCTTCTATTCAAAAAATATATCCACAACAAAATTCCACTTGTGTACTTTAGGATAGGTGGAAATTCATAGATATAACTCTAAATCCTTGATATCTAATTTTAATCACTACTCAATGGGTTTTCCCTAAAGAAAAGATCACATACCATATTTAGGAATTATCAGAATAAATTAGTAAACCATGATGAATACTCTACCATTGTCAAAATTCCCTACTATAAATGTTAAAGATAATATATTCTCACTATTCACAATGTGGCCCGATAAAACTACTCCTTGATGATATACTTGACTTATAAATAAGGGAGGGATGTTAAATTATTTAAATGAGTCACCAAAATCCACCATCTCCCAAAAGAGCACCAATAAAGACCATCTTCATAGACAACCATCTAATCTGTAGGCATCTCCATGAGGTGGAAAACAAGGGCGACATCCACTCTCCGGTCCTTAGCTGCCTAAGTGTCTAGATCTCCAAGAAACTATTGAATTATCGACCTATCAAACTCATACACATAACTCGTCCTATTTGCATGCTAATCGGGTACTATTGGAACTATGTAATGGTTTATATGTCATGGAATAATTGGAAACCCACCAAGAGGTAATATATTCAATTCAAATCCCTGTAATAATGATTTTTTTCTCAACGGATCAGACTCACAATCACGAAGTGGAATCTTGTATGGTAGTCTTCCATAGAGGCATCCTAAAATAAAAAATGATGTACAAAGGTAAAATAATATATATATGGATTTCAATCAAGAAGAAAATGTAATCCAAAAACCATTACTATATGATCTATGTACTAATAAATTTCCTTTATACCAGCGTATATATGTACTACGTCACCATTAAGTTTACCAGATTCTTGATAAATGGATATGTTGGCAGCCACACAAACAATGGGAACCCTATAATGAATGTTGAACATGAAAATATCTAACATGGCTACCATAAATCTCAAAACAATAACACAATTATCCCAAAATCCACACAGTGGTTCTAATGTAGAACCATTATCCAATACCACTATGTCATGACTCAACCTACTAGGGACATCATGGATGATGATAATTTGAGTGTGACCACCCCAAGACAACTTATAATAGTATTTGATTCAATGATCAATGATGATTAGTTATATCCCATGATTGGGAGGAATGGGTCTAATGTACTTTTACACATAGAGAAACAAATTTCAAAGTCCATACAGTTATTAAATATAAAAAAATGTGTTCGGTTGAATGCATATATCAATAAACCAATAGTAATATAAAAAAATGAACTATTGAAAGTGATAATGGATCAAAACATAGGCCCACAAAAAAACTAAAAAATAGTCTAACCTACACAATGAAAGTGAACTACCATAAAATGAAATACAAGTATACACCTTGATCTTTCTAGCTTAATCTAAGAATCACCTAATCCCAGTAATCATAATGTACTTTAAAATGGTCTATCATATATATAAGGCACAAAATTTATAAGAAAATCACATGAATGGGTGAGTATAACAAAATCTAGTTGTAAATTTTTAAATCACTAAGTGTAAGGAATCAGGAGTAGTCATCTTAGAACAACAATAAAATAAACAAAACCCAAATATACTCATCACAGAGAAATAATATTCTATGGTATCAACCAATTATTCTAGTCATAAAACAATGATTGAGGCTTCAAGGTAATGCTCATTCCTAGTGTACACAATCCATGAGCCATCTTATCACCTATAACGCTCATACCGGATGTTAAGATCATTGGGTCCCACCCAATAAGTACTCATCAGATCTCAAAAGATCAAAACATATAGATCAGGGATGAATCCAAGGGACACTAGAGGAAACATTAATTCCTAATACATTATCCAAATATATAGAGGATATATTCAATATTCATGGTAGTCGCATTGATACCACGAATGGCACTGAGGAATGATAGAGGATCCCTCCATGGTCACACATGGTATACATCAAACTCTTATAAAACAGAACTTGTATAGGGGTTCATAATCCAATGTTAAGGACATAATGTCCCAATACACCATTGTGGGAATGGAAAAATGAATTTCCCTTAATTAAACATGGTCTATACTGAAGATATGAAGGGATCCAAGCCATATATGAGGAAGTACATGATGTGTACCGTCTAATCAATACCTTCATGTTTCAATGAATATATTCATTTTCCCATGTTCATGTATTCCATACATGCTAATGTATCTCCCCATGTACATGCTCCTAGTCATGATTGAGTTTGAGTTTGGGCCCGTGTACTCTATCCATGCTCATTTTCCTGGTTGAGTACAAGCTCGTGTACTCAGAGACTACTCAATGAGATACTAGGAATGCGACCCATGGTTTATGATACATTTCAAATGGTTTGTGGTATTTAGTTTCATCGGAAAGCTTAGCATCATAACCATTGATTCCCACACATTTAGTGATTCAATATCACATGCCATGTAATGCAGTTTTTTAAGAAACATGTAGTTCTTTATCCGCATCATCTTTCCTTACCACCATCACCATAAATCTAGCTAAAATTTGGGGATCCTAAGTCATATGTCCCCTTCATTCATCGATCACTGGGATTCGGTCTCTGATTTACTCAGAAATAACCACTGTGATAAGTGTCATCGTCTTAAACTATCACCTGCATCAAAACAGAAATAATGAGAATCTATTGTCCATTTAGATCAATATAAGATAATTTATCATCATCAACATACCTCAATCACACCATCATTCATGAAATTAATCCTTGGGTAATGATCTATATTTTGTTAGAACATTCATTCAATGATCAAATATCTAGTAATCATTTAACAATAAGATAAAGGAATTGCCCATGATGAACATGTGAAAAACAAGGGGAAAATACCAAAACTAAAAATGAATAAAAAACATCTAAATTTGTTAATTTTCATCATTGATCCATTTTTGTAGAATAGAAGAATAATTAATAAAATTATTCTATAAAAAGATAAATAAACTATAAAATAAATCTTCCTTCAATGCATAAATCAATTATAATTTGTGGTAATCATCTATTTTTGATACAAAATAAACAAAAAGGATGAATAAACATTAATAAAATTACCAACCTATATTTTGGATCGATCGCTGGTGAAGAACAATTTTTAATTATCATCATTGATGAGATCCATGAACCTTGTTGGTATAGATGATATGTACAGTAGTAATCTCATCCTCTAATCTCATGTCATCCACCAATCTATCTCCAATGGCTCCTCTCATGGTCTCTAGGGTTATGTATCTAACCCCTTTATTTTCCCTTAATAATGAATATATATATGAGGATTTAGCATGATGCGTCAATAAAATTAAATAAATAAAATTATGTTATGTTCCTATGACACTTTTTCAAAAATTTGTGATGAAGAAAAATGTGATGTCATTCCTAGGATAAAGCCAACATTATGAACTCAATAATGGCCTTAGATTTCCAAATGATAATCCATTAAGGATTTATTCCATTTTTTCATGAAAAAATAATTCAAATGGTATTAATATATATTATTATTTTTAAAAAAAGAATTATGGGCTCATTGGGCCTTATAATCTCATGGTTTCTCAGAACTTGAATTAGAAAATATTACTAGATATATTTGGAATAATTACATATTAAAATATAATACATTAAATATTGGGGATTTTTTTTCTTTCCTATGGAAATGGTGTGTGAGGACTTGTTTTTCTACTTCTAGGTGTTTCTTGCAGAAACCAATGAGGATTGGACTGAATAAAAGGTATGTGACTATATTTAAGGGTGTTTCCCCTGAAATACATTTAGATTTATTATTTTCTTTTTTTATTAAATTTAAATTTAAATCATTTATTCTTGGTGTGCATTCCATGAATGATGTGGTTCATGGAATTTCTTGCAAATTTGGGGCTTAAAGTGGTGGTTTTTCAAATTGGTGTGGGTTGTATGTCTACAAAGTGTTTGATAAAATGGATAAAAGTTGTTTTTTAATTTAAATTGGATTTATATAGTGGTTTTAGAAATTTTTGGACATGAAAAATGTGTTTTTATAAAATTGGAAATATTTTTTTTATAAAATAACTTGTGATATAAATTGACTTATATGAAAACATATTTGTGGAAGTGTTGGAATGGATTATCACTTAGTTTAATAGGGGGTTGACCGATTGGGTTTTTTCAAGGGAACATGTTAGCCATCATAGGGGAGACCATGTAAGAATCCATATTAGTTTGTATGGCATGTCATGATATCCATTAGATGGAGGAATATGTGAGAATATAATTTTCATTCTAAGGGATTGTGAGACCATTTAGGTAGGAAGACTATAAAAGATTCCATGTTGGTCTTGGGGAATATCATGAGAGATTCCATTTCTTACCTATCTAGTATAATATTTATTCACTCATTAATGGCCTGATGATCAGATCCCCTAGGTACACATTACTCATTCAAGTTTGGTTTATATTTAATATATATTGATTAGATCCACTGTGATGAGATGTTATATATAATTAAAATTTTCCATTATTTTGATTACTTGTTGTTGATTTTACACTAATCCTTGATTATTATTTGGTTATAATATTTACCATGTTAAACCTTGTAGTTTTTTTTCAATCTGTATGAGCCTCGTTGGAAATTGTATTCAAAAACATTTTTTATGGAATGAAAAACCCAGAGGGAGTAAAATAGTTTATTTGATATTGGTATGTTTACAAATTGGTTTATTTTAGAAAACATTTTTAAATTAGTTTATTGGTTGGAATGGGTATGATTATTAAATTGATTCAAGATGGTATCCTACCATTCATTGGGCCTCACACACTATTTAGGAATTAGGTTGTTTACACATTTTATTTTGCAAGACACAGTTAAATAAAAGGGAACCATGTTTCCGGGTGGATATTCATTATTATAGCCATCAAGTGTTTTGTGGGGGAGAAATGGTCAAATAGGTACCGAATAATGTGGATTAATTTTTGGTATATTAAAATGTATGGGTTTTTAAGTGGGTCCTATTGGGTATTAACCATTTCCTTTTGAGTTTTTGGGGTTCGTTTTTATACCTTCCATGTATATGTTAGGTTATGGAATGTTTTTTGTGATATATCCATTGTTTATGATATATTCATACATTGTGCAGTTGAATATGATGATATTAGTTTGGAAATACTATTTTATTGATGGTTCTTTCATGTTACCCATGTAAAAATATTACCCAAGGGATTATTGGTTATTCCCAGTGCCTTTAGACAGCCAGTGGAAACTAGGAATGTTAATCGGGCCATGTGGTAGGTTGGATTTGGTGACCAGTTGGTTTATGCCATGATGGGTTTTTACAAAATATTATCATATCCCCTGTTAGTTGGTATTCAATGGTAGTTTCTATATTGGAATTTCAAGACATGATAAGTAGGAACATGGGACTTTGTGGCCAACTCTTCATTGTGTCAAACATCAAGTTCTAATGGGTGGTCTTGGATTTTGGATTTGTTTTGATCATTAATATGTGTTTCTTTTGATGTTTCCACTCTTTCTTCATTGGATTTTATTTTTATTCTATTACTATGTATTGATACCCATGTTATTTGTTCCTTTTGTATCTTTTTATCTGGTTTGAGGATGAATTATTCTTGATGAATCTTATGTTACATGCTTTAAAGACAATTTCTACTAGAAGGACCTCCTCCGTGAATAATGAAGGGGCAGGATAGAGTTTACTATAGGAAAACCTTACTATTGATAGAGATTTGGTGGAGCTAATGATTCATACAATCCAAATAATGGTTCAATTAGGTGGTAGTGAGAAGGCATAAATGGTGGACCATGCTCATGAATTTTCCATGAAAAATACATTGGTTTTCCATGGTGATGAGGTACTTAATGAGTCTAGGGATTGGTTGGATAAAATCGAGTGGGTCATTGAGTTTTTAAAGAAGCCTGAGACGTCTAATTTGGGAATTGACACTAATTTTTTGGAATGATTGGGTATGATGTGGTGGAAATCAAAGGTTCATTTTGGGAAGCATGAGGATCTCACATAGACCACTTTCAAAAAGGAGTTTAATCAAATGTTTTACCCAGAAAACATTAGGGGGATAAACTAAAATGTGTTTCTATAGCTAGAGAATGGTGGTCATTCAGTGATGAATAACTCTACAAGAAATACTGAGTTAGTTCATATTTATCCAGATATCCTCATAAAGGATTAATTAATGTATCTATATTCGGATAGGGGATTGAGTCAATAGATTGAATATATGTTTATTATATTATGTGTATCGACCTATTTATAGATTATCAAAAAGGAAGTGATGGAAAATAAACATTTAACTAGATAGAGTGTCTTAATGGGGTTCCTTCTATGGGTGAATGCCAAAGTTCTTAATTGGGGAAGAAGTAGATGCAGGATGACTCTCACTGGCGTAGTTGAAAGAGTGTTCAATAGTTGATAAATTCATACATTGTGGATCTTATAAGGAATTGATCATTTCTCTATAATAATTTTGGAATGGTCAGAAACTCTAAGATCAAATTCCTAGAGACTCTTAGGATATTCTACTGGTGTTGGAAATCAGGGAATATTCACCACATAATTTAGTTTTTTATAGGGGAGTGTTGTGGGATCATCATTATCTAATGTCTCTCAGATGTATTCAGTAGCTTCCAATAGAGGAGGATATCCCTCTCTTGGAAAGGGTTGTTATCAATCGGGTAAAAAGGTGTAGTTTGTGTCTGAACTTGTGCCTATTATTGCAGTAAAGGTTATTTCAAAATAATGAGATTCCTAGATAACCAGCATTCTAGGTGTGATGTTAATTGTTTCTTATATACAATCAGTTTTATTTAATAATGGAACATATCGTTCATTCATTTCAATTAAGATGATTTATTCCTTGGGTATTTTGTTTATTTTTAATCTATATACTATGGATTTGGTAACCCAATTAGGTATAACAAAGGTGAAAGGGTTCAAATTTCCGTCATTTTATTCAGTGGTTTCAGATGTTAGTGTTGTATGGGACATCCCGGTTCTAGACAATAATGTTTTTTTATCTTATTACCATAATGTATTTATTAATCAGATTTAAATAATTGTTAAAATATTTTAGAAATGGGGTCTATTTCATTAATATATAAAAGATAACTAACACCTTTCTTGGTGAAAGGGATCCGTTTTTAGGGGGTAATGGAATGAAATCTTTAGTGATGGGGTCGATCATATGCCAATTATATTGGTTTTTTCTTTAGGATTTTATGAAGGGTTTAGTTGGTGAACATCAAGTGGTTGGTGATAAGAACACATGGGTCTTTCTGGAGATTCTCTTTGGATTTATACCCCTATAATGGCTGGGTTTACAATTGATCTTCTCTCTATGACAAGATCGATCTCCTTTCCATTGTACCACCTGTCTTTGAAAGAATAGAGAGAGTTGAAAATCCATATTGAGGAAACTTTGGGTAAGGGTTTTAACCTTCCAAGCATTTTTATAGTATTCTCTAGTGAAAATTGAAAATAAGGTAGATAGTATCCTCTTACTTTGTGTGGACTATTATATGCTAATCCAGTTTATAGTAAATATTAAGTTCATTTTCCCTAGAATTTATGATCTATTTGACCAACATAAAGGGGCCTATTTGTTTCAAAGATTGATATGATATTTGGGTACCATTAGTTGAGGTTCTAGGAAGATTTTGTTCTCAGGACCACTTTTATAAGTCTCTATATACATTTTGATAAATTAGTTTTGTTTTTTGGTCTCAACAATGCTCTAGTAGTCATTATAGAATTGAATAATTGGATCATCCATCACTTTTTGGACAACTTAAAGGTCATGTTTATATATGAAATGATTTTTTATTACAATATGGTATAAGATCTTGGTGACTAAATGAAGTTTTTTTGTTTGGATAGAGAATCATCTATAATATTAGTTATCAATTCTCTAGTTTTGGATTTAATAAGTGATTTGTTTGGGCCACATGATTTCTATGTTATGTGTTTCAATGGATCTAGAGAAATTTCAAGAATTCATGACTTGGGATCTTCCCATGAATGTGTTCATGGTCCATATATTTTTGGGATTAGTGAAGTATTATTGGAATTTTTTTCAGGACATCCCAAAACTAAATCCTATCATGAATGCTTTGACTAAGAAAGGGTTGATGTTTCAGTGGGATGATAAATTTCAATGTTATTTTGATATTTTTTAGAACCGTCTGATATATGCATCTATTTGTTTTTTCATATTCCTTGGAGAGCTTATTCAATGTAATGTGATTCTTATTACGTGTGATTTGGGTTTTTTCTAATGCATTATGACCATGTGGCATCCATTTTCATATTTATTATATTACCACATGAGTGAAATTACCCCACCCATGACCTATAATTATTATCCATTATGATTTTTCTAAAGACGTGGCAATACTATCTCTTTAAGGAGTTTTTCATGGTGTATTCATATCACAAGTGCATGAAGAGTATTTGTACCAAGATGGATATGAACCTAAAATTGAGATGTTGGGTGGAATAGCATCACAATTTGGAATTAAATATTATATATACACCCATGATGAGTATTGTGGTTATTGAAATGTTGGGCTGTAGATTTCCGGGAAAGTGGTACATGATTCAGTTAATAAGTGGGGTATGAGGAGTTTATTTGTCTATATGAGTCTAGAAATGCTTGAGGAGATAGTGTATATATTCATTTCCAATGGGTAGGTTTCACTCCCTCTAATTAACTAGGTGATTAATGAAAAAGAAGCTTTCCCCTTGTTCTAGACGATTGGTAGATGATGAAATTTTGGGGATATTATGAGTGCTTTTTCTTCATATCGAAATGATTCTATTCTCTTATGAAAGAGTATGGTTGTTACTTTGAGTCTGATGTCAGAGGTTATATAAAAGGCACATAATTCATGTTGTTCTTTTCAACCATGGGAGACCAAGATGTTCTATACTGTGAGAGGCTGGTAATGGTGGCTTGGGATAAGGGTTGTAGTGGAGGACTTTTCTTCCATGTTTTTGACCAACTAGATGACCAATGGTGAAATTTAGAGACCATAATAGTTGTTGTTTCTACTTCCCATGCGTGTATATAAGTGGGATGAGATCTATACGGATTTCATGATTGGACTAACTTTTACATAGATTGTGAATGATTTCGAAATGGTGATTGTCGATCGTATGGAAAAATTATTCCAATTTCTTTCTATCAGAGAGTCGGAGAAGGTAGATGACCTCAGAATCTAGTATATCTGAGAGGTTTTTGACCTTTATAGAGTTTCATCAATAATAGTAGCATACCATGACTCATGATTCAAATCTATTATTTTAATGGAACTCTTGAAGTATTTGGGAATCTTGATGAATTTGAGAAACATATGTCACATACAGATTGAAAGTTATACTAATATAACTATCCAGACACACGAAGATATGTTATGGGTGTGTGGGAATAATTTTTCCGGTTCACGTGAAATCTAAATTCCATTAGAAAAGAATTATCATAACAATATTTATCATGACTCAGTAATAATTTCCCTATTTGATTCATTATATGGGATTACATGATAATCCCCATTTATATTGTGTTATAGTAGGTGAGCATTCCTTTGTTTGGATGAGCCTCATTAAAGAGACGAATTGGATAATTTAGATACTTTATAAATGTTTCTTGATAGATAAAAATTTGCAGACTTCACATATTGATCAATGCCATCATATATTAGAGTTTTAGGATAGTGATTAGGAGTTTATTTGGGTGTCTATTTAGAATGGTCCCCACCATTTAAGGATGAAAAGGAAATTGGTGTCACATTATGCAAGGTCATTTCAGGTTGTGGAACATCTATGGAAGGTATACTATCGATTGGTTCTTCCACCATGACTATCCAAAATCTTGAACATCTTTCATTTTTCCTAAATGAAGATATACCTTTAATTTCCATCTCATGTGCTCAAGTGGGGAGATTTGGAGTTGATCCTAATGAAACCATTTTGGAGTATCCTATTCACATAAGCGATGTTTAGAACAAGGTGGTCCCTAGAAAATAGATTCCATTTATTTTTGTGCTTTGTTAATTCAGAGGTGAAAACCATAAGACATGTGAGAGGGGAGGATGGGTGAGGGACCATTGGGCTCACCTATATTTTCTAAAAAACACCGAGGAATTTCTAGGTCCATAAAGTGACATGGAGTGGACTTTATAATACCATCCAGGTAATTGGTACATTTAATATCAGATTTTATTTTTATATTGTAATTTTCTTGGAGTTACTAAGTGTCCATAGTCCAAATTGGGAGTCTTTAGGGAGATAGAGTATGGCTTAGGGTTTGTGAATAGTCTATTTAAACTTGTGGATAATTGTGTGATGGGTTTTCAATTTCTATTAGTGGGGGTTTTCAAGGATTTATCCAAAACAATTAAACTAGTCAACCCCTTAGGTGAATTTTTTTGGATGATTTGGGGTAGATAGTGGCAGTCACATGATTTAAGCGTCATTTTTCTATCAATGGGACCAAACAATGTGGTTGTGATCAGCTCATTGGAATTGTGTTTTTACCCTTCCCCTATCAATTTTTAAGGGGTTTTACTGTTATGTTTCCTCCTACATTGTGCGTTTACCTCTAACATAGTTTTTGAGGATCACCTCTTCTTTAGTGTGGAAATACCTTGTAGATCAATGTGTTTTTTCATTAGGTTAATTTTATTCTTCATGATTTGTTATTTATTCCCTCTATCAAGACATATTCTTCCTTTTCAATAGTATTATAGATCCCTTGTTATAATATTGGATTAATATAGGTTAACAATGATGTATTTGGTTTGTTTTCCATTGGAATAGGTGTGTAATTATTTCTTATATAGCATTAAGGTTCTTATTAGAGGGGATGATAATTTAAACATAATTTGACATAGGTTTCTCTATTTAAATGAATTTTTTCAAGTAATATCATTTAATTTATAATCATGTTTGGTTTGTATTGATAATATTTCCATTTAAATGATTTAATCTTATTTTATATTCCATGATTGATGTGTTTCATAGATTTATGTGGAATTTGGAGTCTATAGAGTGGTTTTCCAAATGGGTTTAGCATGTAAGCCCACCAAGTATTTTATAATATTTCTAAAAGAGATTTTTTTATTCCAAATTTATTTATAAACTTAATTTATAAAATTAATTATTATATAAAATGGGTTTTGATAATATTAGTAATGATTATTTATTGAATAGATTGTGATATAACATGATAGATTATGGCACTTTTCCACGAATCTGTGGGCATGGAGTGACACATGGGATAACCAATATGTGAGTGAGGGGTTTGGTTGAGGGAATATATAAACCTTTATATGGAGGACCATGTAATAATATATATTCTTTTTCTGAGTGGTTGTGTGAAACATTATATAGAGGATCATGTGAGCAACCAAATTGGTTTTCAAGGGACCCTGATGTCCTTTGGATAGGATGATCAGGAGGGATTCCATGTTTGGATCAGGGAAGGCTATGAGAGATTCCATTTCTTAGCTAGCTAGCATAATTTTTTACTTATTCATCATTGTCTTGATTTTTAGAGCCCCTAGGTTTACATTACCCATTCCAGTTTGGTTTATATGGTTTATGAATTTATTAGTTCCATTTTTGTGTGATGAGATACTTTATTCCCTTTTCCATTATTATTCTTACATGATATTGATTTTATGATCACATGTTATTATAATTTGGTTATTAAATTGATCATATTTATTGTTTTGGAATTTTTTTTATTTTAGATCCTTCTTTTAAATTTCATTCGAAAACATTTTTTTGTTATAATGGAAAAACCAAAGGGATTTTAGAGGATTATTTGAAATTTTCCAATTTATAATGTTCTTTTGAAAATGTATTAAAAATATAATATTATTTTACATTGTTAAAATACTTCAACATATTCTTGGTGGTATCCTTCTGGGATTTGTTCTTCAACCCCTTCTTAGGCTATTGAGAAATTATGGATTTCATTTTGTTGGAAACCGATAAAGGAAAGGGAATAATGTTCTAGGGTATCTCTTCATCCTTTCCGCCATACCTATTTTTTTAGAGGTGGTGTGGTCACACATGGATGGACTTATGTGGAGACATTTGGGATATTTGGTACCTTTTGGGTTGTACTTTAACATTTTTTAGCTTTATCCCATTTCTTTTGAGTTTTTGTGTTTTTTTGAGATACCATGTATATATATGTCATGTTATGGAATTTATATTTATGATTCATGTCATTGATTCTAGTATATTCTTTCGGTGTAATGTTGACTCTGGTGATATTGGTTTGTCTATACCATTTTATTGGTGGGTCATGGTGGTTATGTGTGGAGAAATTGTTCTAAAGTGACACTTGGTTATGCCTGGTGCTTATCTGCAGCCCATGGTGATCGAAAACATGCTTTGGACCATTTGGCGGGGGGGATAGGGTGACAAGTTGGCTTAATCTGGGTTGATTCGTTACAGGGGAATAGAGTGAAATGCCTACCACTAGCCTACATAAGGAATTGATTAGTATTGTAACATCCAAGTGAATTGTTTTAAATTTTTAATACATTGTGATATGAAAAAAAATACTTGAAATTAATGGTTTTAATTCAGTAAAAATAAAATTTATTTATAATTTATTTAAAATATTTAACGATATATAAATTCATATGAATATTGGTTAAATTTATATTTTTAAATTTAATTTTAAATTAAAAAACAAATACTATTTTGTAGTATTATTTCCTTTAAATGATTGTTTTAATATATAAATATTTATTTGATTATTTATTAAAACATATTTTGAATAATAAAAGTAATCTTATAAAATAGTTTTGGTGAATAAATTTCAAAAATTCATAAACTTTATAAACAATATATTTTATATAGAATATTATAATTATTTTGATGTAAAAAAATATTCAATTATTCTAGTATATATAAATATTTTCATGCTAAAATTAATGAATCTAATTAATATACTAACTGTGATAAAAAATATTTAAATTATAAAATTTGAAGTAATAAATAATTATAGAAATTTGGTTTTATAATAATTTATTTTCAGAAATATGATATATATTTATATATCTGTATATGAAATTAACATTATTAGTTTTGAATTATAACTCGTGATTATATTATTTTAATAAAATTATTTCTATTATAATATTTTATAAATGTATAAATTATGATTATATATTGTAACTATTTTAATAAAATGTTACATATATTATTCTAAACTATAAAAATATTTTACAACTATAATTATATTTCATTAAAATCAAATTTCTTGTGTTATTAAAATGATATAATATTTAAATGAAGTGAAAAAATGAAGAGAATGATTTAGGGAAAGGGGTTAGTTTTGGGATAATGGGGTGCTTTCGACCGAGGTAGAATAAGAAAAGACTAATCACTGGTGGGGAGTCAAATCAATTCCCTAATAGAGGTCCAGTGCTTGTTTTGAGTGGAGAAGGAATGTGATCTTGTCTGATCACAATCTGAAGTGGAGTTCAGCTATCGGAAAGAAGTCCAAGTTGGACTGACGGGTGGTGAAGTATATCCATGTGTTGTTTTCATCACGGTGTGTTTACAGTTAGGGTCTTCGATGAAATGATAAAGATCTAGATCCAAGGATCTCAAATTTTATTCAACTAACCGACATAGTCCTATGTTTTTCTTTATAGGTCCCAATTTTCTTTTTTTAACATTTATATTTTAAAGGTTCTTTTCTTTAAAATCATCATTTAAATTTCAATTTTTAAAAAAATAAAAAGGAATATTTTTTTGAAATTATTCATCTTTTATGATTTTTTATGGTTCTTGGTCATTGTTTATGATGAATGGTAGGACATATATCTTCCTCTAATGCATTGGGTGTGTTTATGTTGGAGGTTGAATGTATGGTTACAAAATGTTTAACTGTGATGGTTACACCATAAGTTACTTGTGAGGGTTACATTGTAAGGTCCATGAGGGTTACACATCATGAGGGTTAAAAATCATAAGGTAGCCATGAGGTTTACAATATTAAGTAAGTAATTCCCCAAGATACCTTTATGGTTTTATTTTTGTTTTCTATGTTTTATGGAAATATCATGCTTTCACAAAGTAATTATATAGTACTTATTAGGTGAGAAGTATGTCTTTTTTAAATTAATTTCATATTTTTCTAAGAATTTATGTTCTAGTAGTTTTTATCCTTTTATTTATGTACCTTATTGATTTTTTTGTGCTCATCCAATGTTATAAAAAATTTTCCACAGGGATTAACTATGGTAAAGAGAAAAGAAGAAACCATGATAAATGTTGTTAAGGAATTTCATGAGAATATACCATATTTTGTTAGAAAGTATTTTATTAAGTAATATATGGATATTGTTTTAGTATTATCCACTTTGTATTATTGTGGTTTTATATGTATGATTTATATCATAATTTTCAAAAAATCTAAATTGAAAAGATATTTATGAATGTAAGGAAGTGAATTTTAAAGGAATTTACAAGATTATTTATTTTTCAAGTCCATTTCATTATAGTTTTTATCAGTGAGATAGTAAAGAAAAATTTCAAGATAGATTTTTTCTTTAGATAATTGTATATCTAGTAGATATAATAGTTTAGAAGTCTTAGTTTTTTTCTAAATCCTGAAGACAGGAAATCATTGTTTTCTTTAGAATGATGAACAAATTGAAAGGGCGCAATTCCTTTAAAGGGGAGGATGTAACATCCCAATGACTTGTTTTATATTTTTAAATACACTATGTTATGAAAAATAATAATTGAAGTTATGTATATTAATTCATCAAAAAAAATTTGGTTATAAGTTATTTTTAATATTTTAAAATTTTATTAATAATTATGAATATATTAAAAAAATTATTTTTCAATTTAATTTTAAATTAAAAAAAAAATATTTTATATTATTTTACTATTTTATTTAAATTAATTTTTTAAAATAAATATAATTAGTTTATTGTTTTTTATAAACAAGATTGAATAAAAAAAAATTTTGAATAAAATATTTTGGATGAATAAATTTTTATAATTCATAAATTTAAAAAGAAATATATTTCATAATGACTCTTATAATTATCATGATAATTAAATAATACTAAATTATGATAGTATATATAAATAACATAATACTACATTTAATAAATCTAATTAATATACTAACTATGACAATAGTTATTTCATTTTTAAAATATAAAATAATAAATAATTATTCTTTTTTGGGTTTAGAAAAATTGATTTTTAAAAATACTATAAATATATAAATGTATATGAAATTAAAATTATTAGTCTTGAATTATAAATCCTGATTAGATTATTTTTATAAAATTATTTATATCATATTTATTTATAAATGTATAAATTATGATTATATATTAAATGAATTTTAATAAATTTTTATTCATATTATTTAAAACTATAAAATATTTAATTATGGTTATTTTTTTTCATTACAATAAATTTTTATATACTTACAGAAATTACAAAATAATAATATTGAGTGATAAAAAATGAGGAAATAAATTTATAAAAAGTGTATCATTTTGGGATAATGGGGTGCTTTCAACTAAGGGATAGGAATCCCAGACTGAGCACCGACGGGGGAGTCTAATCGAAGTTATGATGGAGGTTGAGCACTTGTTTCGAGCACAATGGGAATGGGATCTCGGTCGAGGACTGTCAGAAGTGAAGTATGGGAGTCGTTAAGGAGTTCGAGTAGGACTGAATTCTGGTGAAACACATCTGATGTTCATCTTCATTGCGGTACTCTTTCAGTTAGGGTTTTTTAAGAAAACCTTGAGATCTAGATCTAAGGGTCTCAAATTTTCTTCATCCATGTGAGGTAGGCGTATTTTTTATTTTATAGGTCCTGATTTTATTTCTATTTATCTTTGCTATTTATAAGGGACATTTCTTTAGAAATCCTCTTTTTAATTTCATTTTTTACAAAATTCAAAAGGAATACTGATTGCAAGTATTATTATTTTATGATTATTTTGTGTTATTTGTAAATTGTTTATGGTGAAGGTTTGGACCTATATTATAACAACCCTACTCTTTAGCTCATTTTTAAACATGATTTATTACCTAAAACATCACTTAATACAAGTCAGAATATTGAGTGGTATAGTGTCATTGGGAAATTATGTACATTACATAATAACATAAAACATGAAAAGCCACATTTTTATTGGAATCTTTTTTAACATGACCAAAATGTTCCGTTTTACTTATCAATGAATGAGATAACCTAAAAAAATACATAAGGAATGGGTGATCTATAAATCCTAGTAAGGTAATAAACAAGGCATAATAAAAAAAAATACATGTTAGACAATATACATATTAATGGTTCATAAAATGAACATTAATAATAAGTCAGGATATATCATGATAATCATAACATTGGAAATGTGGAAATAATTTAAAACACTAAATCGTAAATAGATCAAGGATAAATCCACCAATACCCCATGGGGAACAAATTATGATAAAACAATCAGATAACTCCCCTATCCCAAAATGACGTATCATGATACTAACCATTACCCAATGCATTGGAGCGCTATCAGCGTGCACCCTCATAATAATTTCATTCTCTTGCTTAAGTGTGCAATATATTTCACATAACCGGGATTCATTCAACTTCATAATTTATTCTATAATAAGTAATTTGGAATATATATGTAAGTCTATAAAAAATAATTATATATCTATAAGGGTGAATACACTTGATAGAAAAATGGGTAGGTTGTTCATTATACAATTATTCTGGAATAGAAAATTGCGAAGAAATATCGGCAACATAACAACATCCTATAAAAATTCATAAAATGTGATGATCAGAGAAAATTTATTATCTCATCATTTATACATTAAATGGATACTAAGAGGGTTATTTAATAACATATCCCAACATATGAAAAAGCAAATTATAAGAGATAACATAAAAGTAATGCTTGATAAAAAAAGAGGGTGGAAGATTCCTTATAGAATTTCATAATATTAGTTGTTGTACATAAGGTTTTATAAGAAGGATAAATAATATTAAAAATTTATCCCATAATTTATACATCAAAGGTATAACAATTGGTATTGGAAAGAATGTATCCCAACTTATGTTAATTGAAATAAAAAATGGAATATCATAAATGAAGTGCTTGATAAAAATAGGAGAGATAGAATCCCTTACGGAATATTAGGTTAGTAACTGCTTCAGTATGGATAAAAATGATAGATTAAAAATGGTATATCATTAAAATAAAATTAATTTATAGAATGTAAATGATAATAATTTATTGTAAACATAACCAATTGAAATTATATAGATTAATTTCCAAAAGGTTCTTGAATTTAATGAAAGAGAGGAAATGTGATGATCCAATACTTGGATGTGTGACTCAAAAGGATTAGGATAGGCTTCATGAGAGCTTTGGTAATCCTTGGGAGGAATATATGTAGTAGCGAGAAGTGTGTGGATGAGTATTAAGGAGTTTTCGGTAAGAGAAATTGGAGATTCAGTTGGTTTATATAGGAAAGGAGGGGGATTTCTTTATTATTTTGGTTTTGGACACTACATAATAAAATATTCAAAACCAAAAACCATACAATGGTTTATGCCCATGGTTTTTTCCAAAGGGTGGTGGAATACATTTTTCTATATGGTCAAGAGACTAATATTATAATATATTTCCCTCTTATATATGGAGGTGAGTCACACTTTCAAAGAAAGATTTTAAAATATTAAAATATTTTATATATCATGGAGGATTCACAAAGAATTTATAAAATAAACATAAAATCAAATTATTTTAAGGAAAAAATATATTTGGTAAAGTAAATATTTTATATTATTTATTATATCACTATTGAGATATTTTGATGTCATAAAATACAACATATATTTTTATGGTATTTATTTTTTACACAAAATATTATACTGTATCAAAAAATTATGAAACAATTATAGTTTCGTTATTTCTACATCTAGATTATAAAAATGAAATCAATTTTATCTAAATAATTTTCCAAATATGTTAATTTTTTCTTAAAAAAATAAAATGACATTTATTGAAAATGAAGGGTTTTGTAAATAACAGTTTTCAATCCCTAATAAAAATTACATTTGGATTCATAAAAATTATATAGTCATTTATATTTAATAAAATTAATTTATCAATAGTAATTTATTAAAATATTATTTATTTAAAAATACATTAATTAATAAAAATAGATTTCTTAATCGAATTTGAAAATTAACAAAAATAAAAAATAAAATTCGTGCATTTAAAAACATTTACAAGGTAACAATAATAGGATGAAAATATATTAGTTATTATATAGAAAATGTACATATTTTGAAGGCTAGGGTCTTGATACATATCCCTTTATTGTACAAAAATACACCTTATGAGTAATGTGTGTGATGTTGGGGAGTTCATGGAGTTGTATGGTGAACATTATTTGGGGAGTGATCTTGATAATCTTGAACTTCTCCCCTAAATGTTTTCACTCATGATTAATTTGTTAGATCTCAGCTTGGTATTAGTCTAAAGAAAACCCATAAATTCAATCTCCCTTGGATGCTTTGATATATGGGATTCAAAGAGTACAATCCTATTAGGTGAGACTGTCACTTCCTTTTTATGTGACAAAAGGATTTATTAAAACCCTATATTTTTACTCGTCATGTGATCACTGTTCTAGGGAATATTATCAATTGTAAAGTTACTTGAATTTTATTTAAATCCAATTGGATATAATAAAACATAATATGTTCATGCATTTTCTATATCCATATGTTATTCAATTTAATAAAAAAGGGTAGTTTTATTCATAAAACTTTGGGTTGTATCAGTCTTCTCCCCCATTAAAAAGTTCTCCATAAAAATTTCCTTTTCCCACACTAAAACAGGTGAGGGTAACTCTACTTCGTCATGTACTTTGGTTCCCATGTTGCTTCTTTAGACACATGGTTTCTCCATAACACTTTGATGAGTGTAATTGTCTTATTTCATAGATCTTTTCTACATGATCTAATATCTTCATCGGCTACTCTTTGTGGGAAATTTAGTTCTCCAATGTTACCACCTCTAGATTAAGTACATGTGAGGGTTCAAGTATATACATCCCCACGAGTGATACATGTAATACATCATGAACTCGAGATAGGTTAGGTGGGATGGAAATTAGATATTCCACCGCACTGATGTGGTCAAGGGTCTCAATGGGGCCGATGTATCTTGGACTAATCATTCCCATCTTCCCAAATATCATCTCTATCTTACATGGAGATATAAAGATTAATATGATGTCTACAACATCAAACTCTAGGTCTCATCTTTAATTGTCAACATAGCTCTTCTATCAAATCTTAGTATCTTTAATGTGCTACAAAATGGTCTTAACAATGTCTACTATTTCTTAGACCATTTCAGAACCTATAAGTATTCATTCCCCAGCTTCATCACAATATTATAGTGTTCTACACATCTTTCCATAAAGGGATTCACAAGTATCTATTTAGATGTTCGACTGTAAACAATTTTTGTAAGATAACTCAACCAGAGAGATATGTTAGTATCATCTTCCTTTGGGGTCAATTGAGAATTATATCATCATATCCTCAGGTGTTTTGATAGTTCACTCAGATTGGTCGTCAGTTTGGGGGTGATAAGTCGTACTAAAAATCAGCTCAGTGTTTGGAGTAGGCTGGAGATTTTACAAAACCTAGAAGTGAATCTTCGATCTCGATTAGACACAATCAATAGTGGTACTCCATGAAGACTTTCCACTTAATTTATGTATATCTATGCAAGTTCATTGAGTGAGAAATCTCCATGAATCAAAATGAGTTGTGCAATCTTTGTATGATAATCTATAATAACCCAGATAGCATTGTTTCCCATGTATTTCATTAGAAGTCCTATGACAAAGTCCATGGTGATGTTTTCCCATTTTGATGTTGTTATGGATAATGGTTACATCATCCCCTTAGACTTCTACCTTTCAGCATTTACTTGATGACATACCAGACACATTGATGTATAATTAGTGAACTCCTTCTTCATGTCTCCCCAAAAATAGTGCTCTTAGTGATCTTGATACATCATTGTGTTTCCGGGGAGAATGAAGAATGTCAAACTATGCACATCATCCAACAGTGCTCTGTTTAACTCAGGATTTGATAGAACACATAGTCTTGAACCAAATCTCACAATTATTTCTTTATTAACATTGATCAAGAAGGATTTGTATTTTCTTATTTTTCCACTTTCTTTTGAATTCCCACATCATCTATTTGATCATCCTTTAGACTTTTAAGAGAATATAATTAAGAAATCATTTGTGTAATGATTGATGAAGTTCATTCCATTATGAATAGCATGTCCATCCTCTTCAAATCTAAAAGATCCATTCCTCCTCAATTTTCATCTATGATATAATTGTTGGATCATTTATACTTAGAGAATCCTCTACTTTTTTTGATTTCCTAGGATGATAGTGGTCTGAGCAGTCATAATGCATAATGATATCTTACCATCTTTGTGGGTGGAAATTCAAATCAATCTATGTGATAATATATTTATAAAAAAAGTTATCCATATATATCTCAAAAATCACACAAATAGATAATGATGGATGATTTTCAACACAAATATCATTTCTTCCAGCTTCGAATCATTCCTGGGATAGTTTTTCTCATGAATAATAAACTGGCTTGAGGTGTAGGAAATCAATTTATCTTTTTTCATCAACACACATCCCAATACCTTATTTGAAGCATCACTGAAAATTATAAAAAGTACCACACTTATGGGAAGTGTGAGTATTGAGTATGTGATAAGCCTCCTTTTCAGTTTCATTAATATTTATTTGTATTCATCATTGTAATAATATTTGACTCAGTGATGAGTTAGCATAGTATGTGGGTTTTACAATCATGGGAAATTACTCAAAAATCAGTGATATTATCCTGATATCCCAAGGAAACTACTAATATATATCATAGATATTGGCCTCAGACATCCCTCAACTATTTTTTTCATCAAATGATCAAAAAATATCCCATTTTTTTGATTATTTTCCCCAATAATGAGACTTATTTCATCCATAACTCACACTTTTTGTACTTTTCATAGAGATTCTCCTTTCTCAAGGTATTTAGCATAGTGATCAAATTATATTTATGCTCCTCCTTGGTTTTGGAGTATATTAGAATATATTTAATAAAGACTATCATAAAATTGTCGTAGTAATATATAGTGAATTTATTCATCATGTACATGAAATTTTTTGTATAATTACAGAGTCCAAATGGAATCACTATGAACTCATAGTGCATGTACCTTATACAGAAAATCAGTCTAGGGGTTATCCTCCTTATTTTCCCTAACTTAGTAATATCCTCACCGCCGATCCACCATAGAGATTTATTGTACTCCACATAGTTGATAGAACAAGTCATTAATTTGTGGAAAAGTATACATGTTATTTACCAAGATCTTGTTTAGCCCATGATAATCAATGAAAAGGAACATTGACCCATCGTTCCTATTGATGAAGAGGCTAGTGCACCCCATGGTGAATAAATTGGGCACATGAACCCTTTATGCAATTTCTCTTGTAGTTGTTTCTAAAATTCCTCAAGTTACACAATAGGAATCTTATATGGAGTCTTGGATATTGGAAATTCCCCAGGGATAACCTCAATTGAAAATTTAACCTCCATGCTATGAGGATGACTAGGAAACTCTTCAATAAACACATCATCAAATTACCTCACAATAGGAATGTATGTGAATATAGTTCACTCCATAGACTCAATCATTTGATATATTTATTCATTCTCATAGGGATATAATATCCATGCTTGAGAAGATGGTGTTATAGATGATTCATCCTCCTCATTGAACTAGTATAGAATTGGGGTTGATTCTCCATTTGGGGAGTGATTTAATTCTCACAGAAATTTATGATGGGTCTCTACAGGGAAACACAATCCATGCCTAGAATTTCATAAAATTTCACCAAAGGGGGACTGATAAAATTTTCAAGAATAACATTATCACAAACTTCAACATCTGATACAATACTCATAGAAGTTTTCCCTAATGATTTAATATCATTTCTGGTGGGGACTCAATGTTCTTAGAAAATACGCAAGATATTCTATTAGGACATGAATTTAAATACAACATGGCATACACTACTTTGAGGTAGTGGTTTCCTGTATTTCATTTATCGTTGTCCATGTCACCATAAAGATTTTCGTGCTCCCTTGATCTTCAATATTATTTATTCTCATTATTCTTATTAGCACTTGCAATAGAGTATTCTCTTTGATAATGGCCGAATTATCCAAATTTATGACATAAAACTATATATGATTCATTAGATTAATGTTCGTTTACATCAATCACATTATCTATTTTTTCATGGATATTGGAAACATTGAACCATTTCATTCCACGCTTAAAACATATCCTAGTCCATTTGTAAAATTTCCCATTGTGCGCATTCCAATACTTATTTAATGAAGGAAATTGGGACTTCATTTACTAATAACCTTTGTCATATGTACTTTCATAAGATTCCATCTTCCTCTTCCTGGATGTCCCTGAGAATTCAACCAAGTTCTCAATTATTAATAGTGATTTTTTATATTTGTTTTTAGATAATCAATATTCCCTAATTGATCTCCCATATATTAGGGAATCATATTGGGGAAGTCATCACACTACCCTTTGAGTTAGTTGTTAACACAATTCCTCCTATTTTTATTTATTGGCTTGAATAAAAGGAAATATAGGTATGAGTATCTTAAAAAATTATACACATAAAGAAGGAATCCAATGACATTAAAGGGATAACCTACATTTATCTCCTTAACATATGAGTTTTTAGGCATCAGACTATATTATCAATGATCTAATTCTTCACACATATTCTTATAAGAATTATTTTTTTCCCATAATAATTGTATGTAATGATATTATGAATTTACCAAAAAAAATATCCCTCATTTGTGTCAATCTAGCTGTGTAGTAAGGCCTGTATTTGTGTACTGTGTTACCTGGATTTAGGACTAGAACATCGTGTCAGAGTTGTTACTCCTAGGTACATCTGTGTAGGAACTGATTCCACATGTTGTATCCAGAAATGGATTTATTTTCATGATAAACCACATTTTATGTAGTAAAAAAATTTAGGTATGTTTTCCTACACATAGTCTTATAAATTAGGGTTTTCATTAGTGTTTTCTATTCCTAATCCTAAAAAAATAAACCTATGCTCTGATACCAACTATAACAACCCTTATTTTTATTTCGTTTTTAGACAAGAATTATTTCATAATATTTCAAGTAATAAAACTCATAAGATATAGAGGTCTATTGACATTGGGAAATTAGGAAGATTACATAAGAAATTAAAACATATAAATCAATATTGTTTTTGAAAAATTCGTTAACATGACCAAAATGTTCCTTCGTACATAAAATAGCATGGGATAACCTAATGACATACATAAGAAAGGGGTGGCATATAAATCTCGGTATGGGAATAAAAAAGGAATAACATGAGGATGCAAATACATGTTAAAAATAGGAATATCAATGTGGCATGAAAGGAACATGAATAATAAGTCATGAAATAGCATGATAACCATAACATGGAAAATATGGAAAAACATAAAACACTACATCATAAATTGTTCTTGGAAAAATCATCTTCAAACCCATGGTGGAAACATTCCCATAAAATAATCCTATAAATCTCATATCCCAACATGATTTATCATGATTTTAACTGTTACCCAAGTCATTGGAGCGCTATTAGGATACACCCTTCATATTCATTTCAATTTCATGTATGAGAGTGCTACATAGATCATATAACATGGATTCATCCAACATAATAATTTATTCCATGATAATGGAATTTGGAATACATAAATTTATGTCTCCAATGAATAAGTATATGTGAATAATGTTGAATAACCTATATAAGAAAATGGGTGTGGTATTCACTACACAATTATTTTGGCATGGGAAATCGCGAGGCAATTCCGGCAGCATGATGGCGTAATATAGAAATTTATAAAATTGGTTAATGAGAGAGAAATGGTATCTCATCATATACACATGAAATGGACATCAAGATAAATATTTAAAAACATATCCCAACATAGGAAAAATAAAATTATAATACACAACATAAAATGAATTCTTGAAAAAAAATTAGGGTCGAATATTCCTTATGGAATTTCGGAATAGTAACAGGTGTACATAAGGGTTCATAAGAGGGATAAATAAGAGTGAAAGAGTATAACATAATTTAAAAATAATATGGATAGTATGGGGGATATGTATGAATATTTCCCAACTTAGGAAAGTGGAAATCAAATGGGAATATCATAAATGATGTTCTTGATAAAAATAGGAGAGAGAGAATTCCTTACATAATTTCGGCATAGTAATGACTCTAGTGAAGTTAAAAATGAGAGACTATAAATGTTATATAATTGAAATGAAATTAATTATAAAGTAAGGTAATAATAATAATTTAATTACAATATAACCAATTGAAATTATAAAGACTAATTTTAAAATTTTTCTTTAATTTAATGAAAGAGATGAAGGTGTGGATCTCTTACTAGGATATATTTTGCTGATTAATCCTCTATGTTTTATAAAAATCTAATGTTTTCAAAAAGTAACTATATGATTATAATTTAGTGAGAAGTATGTATTTTTGAAAATGATTTCATATGTTTATATGTATTCATGGACTATTAGTTTATATCCATTTTTATGTCCCTTACTGAGATATTTGTGATCATCCAAAGTTTTAAAACATTTTTCACAGGGTTTAGGGATGGTTAGAGAAGAGGAGAATCCAAAATGAATATTTCTAAAAGTTTTCATGAATACATTTCAGGTTTGTATTAAATATTTTTTTATTATGGAAGAAATGGATACTATTTTAGTATTACTAAATATTTTTCTTGTGGGTAGATATGTTTGAATAATTTTCTATTTTTCTACAACTCTAAACTGAAATGATAATTGGGAATGTATGGAGAATAATTCTAATATAATTTTTAGATTTCTGTATTGTTTATGATCGGGTCCTTATACATGTGATGTTATTTTTATAAGTGACATGCCCAATAATTATTTTTTTGATTTTGGGAACATATTTTGTTCACATAGATAACAAAGGGATTGAAAATTGATCTGGTGAATAGGGGATTCATTCTTTTTTAACCATTTATGATTATTGTAAATATAAAATTATGGTATTTTATTTTACAAATAATGGATGAATTATCTTTTGGTAGAATATATGATTTTAATGTGGCTTTATAGTGATTTAGGTTATTTAGGAAAATGATTATAAAACTTTTGGGTTTATATGATTATGGCATATATATGCTTTGGATAAATGACATTATGAGTTAGTAATTCTAATTAGAGAAAAAATTTAAATTAGTCACAGAAAAATATGTAATAAAATCTTTCTGATTTTTGGTGTTTTAACTTAGTTAATAATATTTTGAGAAATTTTAATATTATATAAGTGTCAATTTACTATGTTAAACTTTGTGTGTTTTATGTTGAAGGTTTTTTTATTAACACATAAGAGCCTCATCCCGATTGGTGAGGACTCAAAAAGTGCATCCAAGAGACCCAAGATGAAATTTGGTTGGAGACATATTTTTTGGGTTATTGTAGCCGGAATGTAGAAAGTACTGTAGTAGCCTGAACTATTCATCCACCTGGGCCTCTCGGCCATGAGTTTGGTCATTGGGTTATACAAGACTTCGGGCTACCCAAGGATTTTAGGCCAGTTGTCTCTCAAGGCCTTCGGGCCACCATAAGGATTTAATTCAACCTCAAGGCCTTCGGGCCACATGATTATGCAGATTTACCAATCAAACTACAAGGGAAAAGGGTTGAACTGAGGATTTAGGGCAGGTTCATTCACTAAAGCATAGCTAACCAGAATTGGAAGAATGAAAGGTTATGAAATTTCCATCGATAATGGGCCTTTGAAGCTTTGCATTGGATAGCTAGTTGCCCAGCCCTGTGAAGGTGTAGTGCTGATTTTATGACATATGTTGGGGAGGATAAGTTCAATGTTATATTTTCTGGGTGATTCCCTCTAAGACTAACAGGTCATGTAATTTTCACTAATTCTTCGGGCCTTGTAAGGTTCCCACCTCACCCATTAAATGGCGGATTATAAAAAAATGAAGGCCTTCTGGACATTCTGACCGATTTTGGGATTAACATTTCATTTATTCATAAGATGTAATTTTAATTTTCAGAATTATTTTGGGCTAACCATTTTATTTTTGTTTAATTTATAATGAAAGGATGAATATATTTTTATCATTTTTTGGATTATTGGATCCATGAGAAGTGAATTTTAGTTCTATATACATGAAACAATTCATCTTTAATACTAAAAATTTAGAGAAAATATGAAATTTTTGTGGAAATTGATTAGAGGATAAAATTATACATATCACATGTGTATATTTCCTTATGTTCGTGATATATATGGTAAAGGAATTCCTCAAATCAATAAAAATGTCCCTGAGAAAAAATGTTATACTAATACCTTCATTTCCAAGGAATCAATAAGATTTTCACACCTATTTGATTTATGGTTTTATGGTATTTAACTTAATCACATTAATTAATTATCTTATGGTCAATAATCTATATCACTATCCATCTCTATTTGACCTTTGTCCCTTCTATGTCATTATTTTAAATTCCCACTGGAATTATCATATTTAGAAACCTAGTTTGTATTATTGAATATGAAATTCATATTTCCCTTTATCACTTATCAAGTTGTTGTTTTATTGACCATTTTTCAATTTGGATTTCAAAAAAATATATATTTAAATTTCAATCCATTGCATACTAGGTTCTGTTTCAAATTACATGGATGAAATTTTTAAAGGGTACATGGAGAATATAGAACCAAATGATTTTTTAAAAAGTTAACTCTGCACGATAGAATATATAACAAAAAACACCAAGACTAAATGTACCAGTAAATATTACTATTTAAATATGACCATCATTACCTACACATTAAACTGGAGTCTATGAAAGGGATTACCTTATCGTTCAAATATATAAAAATTTCCAACTCAGTATAAATGTATTGATAAATTCATAATAAATAATCACTAAATTTTTTGTAAAGTTGTTTATTTATGTCAAAATACGTTTTCTCATAATTGTATTGTACTTCTTTTATTGAAAAATATATTAATACTAATTTCAAAAAAAAATTGAAATTTTATTTAATAAATAATATATCATTTTTTAAATCAACATTTTAAATTTAGCATATTGTTATATTTTGATAATTTTTTTAAAAAATTGACTTTTCAATGAATAGTAAAAATATTAATTTTATTCAAAATTTTATATTATTTTAATGTGTTAAAAATGTAATATTATATTTTTTATTATTTTTAAAATTCTATTAGTGAATTTTATTTTAATATTATCCGATTATTTTCCTTTCATTTAAAATTATTAAATATTTTTTTCTAAATACATTTTTATACTTAAAGAATTTTTTTTTTGAAAACCCACTTCTGGTCACATTTTGTGGGGTTGATTCTCAATTATATAATTACACATTTGGGAATTAAATATTGAAAAAAGAATTAAAATTATGGTATAATGTGTTCAAAATTTTTTAAAATAGGTTCTTTTTTTAGGCATTATGAATAATAACTATATTAAATATTTACTAACATGGTAAAGGTAAATCGACTAATTATGGTTAAACATTGTATGATAAGGACTAAATATTAACCAAGGGAGTTAAAACTATACAATTGTATGAGTTTATTTCTGAAATTTACATCCATATATATGATATATGGATACTTGATAATAAATTGTATTTTTTTACAATTATAATATTTAAGAAAAAATAATGACAAATATGTCACTTTCTTGATTTTAATAACTATACTATTTTATGGCAAGGATAAAAATGACATATTTTCAGTTATAAATGGAAATTTTATAGATAAATTGTATATTATCATTTAAAAATATTTATAATTTTTATTAAATATATAATTATATTATATTCTTATGAGATTATGATATAATATTTATTCAGTTAATATAAAAATAAAATATATGATTTTAAAAATATTAAGATTCATATAATTTAAATATATTGTTGTGTTCCATGATTTATATAGATAAAAATAACATGTTAGTGATTTGATAAAATATTATATTATAATTACATTGATATCATTTTGTTTTATAAGTGAAATATATTTAATTGTACCGAAATTAAATTAATGATATTTTATGATAAATAATATTTTATTAAAGGAATTAAAATTACTAAATATACAATATTATCCAATATATTGGAATATTATTAATAATATCAACCATCATCATTGTCCGACTTTCCTTTTTATAGTAATTGTCTTGATCCCTAATGATTAAAAACATTATTATCAGGGTAATTTTCAAAAAGTGGTAATACTGGTTAAAACAAAGAGATAAGGGTAAAAACACTAATATAAACATTCAAAATTTTATCGGATATATTATTTCAAAATAAAATCATCCAATAATCAAATTATATTAGTGTTCAACATTTTTTTTGAATGAAAATTAATTTATATTAATTAAATATTTTAGGAAATTCAAATAAGTGCATTCCCCCTCACATATAAAAGGGAAACTCTTATCCTCTTTCTTTCATAATTCAATAAATATTTATTTCATAATAAAACTAACCAAATCATCTCTTTATAACCCTTCACACTCTCTTAAGTCTATGTTTTTGTTATAAACTCCTCAAATGAATACTTTAGGTGTGAACCTAAAGAGGTTTTCTAACGAATTGGGATATAAATAATGTATGTAACGAGTCAGAATCATGGATAGTGACTCTCTTTTTAAAACAACATTTTTGAAGTTTACCTTCAAAATAATTTTCCTCCATGTACATTTTTGGGAAACTATTTCCTGAAAAATTTAATTAATTCTTTAATGGAATCAATAGTTCATTTTTGACCATATTTTACTTCATTTAAAATTTCTCTAAAAAGGGATATTCTTATTTTAATATATAATGAAAATAGTACCTTAAAAACATCATTTTAAATGTTTTAAATATTTATTTTGTAAAACATTTTATCATATTTCCATAATTTTAAAAATAATGTTTATGGATGTATTTATATAGATATAAAAGACATATAAATGGAATTTTATGTTTCTATTGAAATTTTTTAGATATTTTCAAAAATGGAATCTTTTTACTAAACTTCATTACTTTCTTTACAAAATAAATAAGAAATTTTCTATTTTAAAATATACAACATTAATGATTTTCTCCTCCACCACAACCATTATTTGATATTTTGATTCCATTATAATATATCATGTTTTTTGCAATGAAAAAACCCTATTTCCCAATGTTCAGGGTATTTTAAAAAAATTGAATTTATATTTGATATATTTAAATTATTTTCCTATAGATTTATGGGATCTCTAAAAACTACCAATTTTCATTGGGTAATGGAATTGTTTTCTATAACTCACCCACCAACTCTATCTAATAATATGAAATTCTTATAAATTCATTATATATGACTCTCACATTTATAAATAAAATATTCTCCCTTTCTTTTATGGGGTATCCATTCCATATGTTCATTTATCAAATGATTTCTTTATGAAATTCAATTTAATTATGATATGGGGAAAAAATATGAAACTCATTTCTTTATATGGATAATTCATATTTTTATTCCATAAGATTTATTTCCTTTTTTTGTCACATATAATAATGAACATGTTTGATGGGTGCACCTAGATTACACTATAATGTATTAGGTAACACATTTGTCTCTTTAGGCATTATGTATGGGACAAGGTAGTAAACCTAGTCCATTATGGTAATCATTCAACCGTGTGATGTTGTCTTAGAAGTTTTCCTCAACTTTTTCTTATGTCATGTTTTGTGTTTCAAACACATTACATAAGTTTCTAGGAACTTATGATTACATGTTCTTTATGTTATGCTCTTATGTATTTTTTAACGATCACTTGTTTATAAGAATTTATATGATTCCTCATAAGGTAAAATTTTAAAAACTTTTTTTGAAAAAGTTATCATATGTTTTTCAGGATTACAAAAAAATCCTTCATTAATTTTATGTTTATAAATTATGATTTTTTATGAAATGTTTTTTGAAAATATTGGGAAACAAATTTGATTTCATTGGTAATGAAATTTTTATTTTGAGACCATAGTTTACGATTGGTAAATTCAAAATCGTATGTGTATCCATGAAATAACCAATTAATTTTATTCTTTTTATGTCCCTTACTAAGATTGTTTTGCTCAAACCAGGCGTTAAATTTTTTTAATGGTGTATTAAGGATTATTAGTGACAAGAATGAGGTTGTGATTAAAATTGTGAAGATATGTCATGAAAAGAAATTATCCAAAATGTTTTTGTTAAAAAAATGGATACAAAGGTAAAATTTATATAATGTGATGTAATATTTATTTATATAATGATAATGGATTAATTATAAAAAAAATTAAATTGAAATGATCCTCAACTATATGAAAATAAACTAAGGACTTAAAAAAAATTATTATGTAATGTTTATGTACAATTATTTATAAATTTTATTATGAATAATTCAATTAATGTCATTATAATAAATTTTATTCTTGATTTTGGTATAAATTTTTTTTACATATGATTACTTTTTTATAGAAATTTTCTTTTCATCTCAATTTGTAATTTTAATTTTATATAAAATTATTTTACTTATATCAATGAAATTTTAAAAATTTGTTCCATATTAATAATAAACATGATTAATATTTGGTCATAAGTTCATGTTAATTTGTGTTCATAATGAATAATAACTATAGTAAATAGTATAACTAATGTAAAGGGTAAAATGGGTAAATTATAGTTAATATTAATGTTAAAATTATTTAAAATATAACTTTCACTTTATATTACCTTTTTCATTTTTTTATTCCATAATCATCTAATTTTTTTCATTTACAATCACATGGATCTATTTTCATTAATAATGATCAGTAAAATATTTCATGTAAATAAAAATTCAAAATATTACTCCCTTACTTTTAAATTTCTCTTATATGTTCAAAAATAGATTAAAGCATGCTCTGAATGAATATTAGAGGTAATTTTTTATAATTATTAATGTATTTTTGTAAGATAATTTATTTCTAATATTTATTGATTATATAATTACCATAAATTCTTATACCACACTGACAACTTTCTAGTGTAAGAATTGGGAAAATCAGTGTAAATAACCTTAAAATATTTAAATTAATATATTTGGGATGAATTATTATGAAAAAATAAATTTATATTTAAAAATTATGTATTGATGATTTTATTATATATTATATTATAATTCATTTTCTATATTGATGAAATTAATGTAAAATTAAATAAATAATTCTAATAATGACATTAATGATATTCTATAATAAATAATATGTTATTAAATGATTTAAAATTCATAAAAATAATATAAATGTTCAATGGGGTTGATTATCATTTATAATCTTCATAATTTTCTACTTCATGGTCAATTATCCTTTTATCATATTTTTATGTGCCACTACAGAGTAAAAAACATCAATATTATGGTAATCATTAAAAGTGTAAACAGGAGGATAAATGAAACATATAAAGGAAAAAATCACCTAAAATTGTCCTAATTTTATTCTTTGAGAGTTTTTAGACTCATAATAATCCTATATTATAAATATATAATTTTTATTACAGTTTTTCATGAAAATTAACTTCTATTAATTCAATACTTTATGAAATTGTTGGATTTCCCCTCCCATCACTTGTAAACAGGAACTCCTTCTCCCCTCTCCTTTACACCTTTCTTGAAAACTATTTACCCAATGACTGTAAAAATATAAAATAACTATCCCCACATTATATGAGTCTTATTTTTTGTAGAATACCAACCATGGATGGTTTAAGATTTATGAAAATAATGTTTTCCGATGAAGAGGTTTGTAATTTGACATTATGATTATATGTTATTTATTCTTTCAACTCCTTACAACTCTTCAAAACCATGAGATATAATAAAATGAATATCTACCATATATTTATATGTTATTATTTCTATGGAATAACTTTAATACATCTATTTATTCCCCAAATCGGAATGAAGCCATCATTCATGTGTATAGTGGACTACCGCCACACGAATATATTTAATTTGTATTCCATTACTACCTTTTACAGTTATTTATAATTATATATTTATATTATATATATCATATTAATGACATAGTGATAATATTTTATTGAAAATAAAAAATCTAATTTCTTAACATTCCATCCATTAAAAATGATAATGACTTTCTTACGTATGTGTGGATTACCACATCCATGAAGTGATGTGATTCATTTTTCATCATCTCCTAATGTGGATAATATAAATAAGGGTATCTAAAGAAGGAATGTTATATTTTTTATATAATCATAATTTGGTAAATATAAAATTGTACTTACCTTATTTCACTAATGTTCAGTGAAAAATGGAAATGTTACTCATGTGTAAGTATGGCCTATCGTCTTTATGATTGTAACATTATTAATTTTTTGACCACCAAACATTGTTATTTTTATAATTATAAATAACGTATAAAAATTATAATTATTTCAAAATTATTATTCATTATATTATTGAATAATTACCTATTTTAATATGTTTATCAAATTGAAATCATTTAAAAATGTAAAACCAAAAGTCCTCAAAACACCCATCATAGACATAAACTATTATGTAATTATATATGTCATTTAAAAAAATAAGTAAATATTTTAATTATGAAGATATAAAATAAGAAATGGTTTTTTAGAATGTAAATAATAGATAATCTTCTATTTTACAGGAGATAATGAATATTTGTAACAAGTCAGATTCATGGATAGGGACAGTTTACCTTAAAACCTCAATTTAAATGTGTTAAATATTTATTTTAAAAATATTTTTGCTCCATTTATATATTCTTAAAATTATTTAATGAATGTACTTATATGAACTTAAATGAATTTTAAATTACATTTTATGTCACTTTTGTCTTTCATTCAAAAAATTTCATGATGAATTTTCTTATATGTTATATACAAAACATTTTAACATAAAGGTAAATAAAGTAAGTTATATTTTAATGTATATGGTGTTATTTGTTTTTTCTCCACCATAGAAATAATTTTATGTTTGGATTACTTTATATGATTTTGTGTTTTCATAAATAAAACTTCTTATATTTATTATCGGGACCTTAAAAAATGGTTTTAAAGAGAATGGATATTTCAATATCTGAAATTTTTATTCTTATTGGGGGAAAGAATATTTTTTGAGTATGAAAATGAAATTGAAATAATTCATGGGTTATGATTATGAAATCATTCATGGTTATTATTTATAATGATGGATGATCATGATATTGCTCAATATAATTGGTGACATCGATTTAACATTCTGATGTATTGGGTAAAGGGATAATGTTTACTAGTTATAGGTTTATCCTATGATATTTTTTGAATTTACCATGCAAGTTATTTTATTTGTAAGAATGTTTTAAGAGTTTTATGAAAATTAGGTATCATGTTACTGACATGAAATTTCTATTTCATTGTAATTAGTTATCATAGAAATATTTTTTTTATAAGGTATGATAAATAGCCTTTTGATTTTTTACAGTGATTTTACCCTTTTGGGTAAAAATGTATGATTTTAACAAAATGATTTTAAAGGGTCCTCAGGTTTTATAAAAAAATGTTCATTATTATGATTATTCCATTTTGTTTTCTTATTAATATTTCTATGAATAAATTTTTCAAAAAAGGTGATTTCATATGTATGTAAATGGTTATCTGGCTCAATTTTTATTATGATAAATTAAAAACTCTCTTTTATGATTATATGATTTTCTAATGGAATAACAAGTGTCATTATTATTTTTTATATGTCCCTTAGTGATATTTATTTACTCATCCCAAATTTTAAAATTCTTTTTCTCATTGATTGAGTATGAGTAGAAATTTTGAAAATTCTTAGTTCTAGTTATGGAAGTTCCCTTCAACAAAGAAAAAATTTCATTATAATGAACTTGTTTTTTAGGGAAAATAGAGAATGTGAAAAAATTCAAAAATTCATAGGGTTATTCCTAATTTTATGAAAATATAAAAATAAATTCTTTTTAGTAATATGAGTTTTTGAATATTTTAGTTTGATGTTAAATGTTTTCGTTAGTTAAAATATTTTTATGTTTAACAATATCAAAGAAATAATTATCATGATTATATTTTTATCACCAAAAATATGTCTGTGGTTTGGGGATTGTATATATAATTTTATATAATGGTTGGGTCAAAAATATTACATCCCATCAACAAATTAGCTAAATTTCTACATATCCTGAGATCATAATGATTGTTATACAAGAGAGTAAATATAATCAATAATGTTTATGGTGTTGTGAAGTGAAACCAATCCAAAATATAAATAAGATATATGAGTAATTAAAATACATTATTTTATGATGATCTTTATGGTTAGCCTTGAAATATTCTTCTCAAATCCTATGATTTGGGATGAGAAACACACTTACACCCTGACATATTTCTATGTTATGATTCATATATTTTGTTTACATGTTTCATATTCAACTTAGTATAATTAAATTTTACTATTATTATTTACAAGGAATATGTAATAAAATCTATATGTCCATTTTACTATTAATGAAACGTTTTGATCACAAAAATCTCTCCAAATGATATATCATGTCTTACCTATTCCTTGGATGATTATATCACCCTATTATTAAATTTCTTTAATTCCCTAGAATTTATTATCTATTGATATGTCTAGAAAAGAACCATTTGTGATATATGTTATAGAATAAATGTATATTTTATTGGTAATTAAGATGGATATGTGTCCAATATATAAAGAAATTAAAAAATTTAGATACTGAGAGTGTATATTAATCCTACCTTATTATTTATAATTATTCAGGATCTATTTTTGTTTTGTATATGATGTTTTTATTAGTATTAGAGTTGGGTTTAGTTATCTATGGGGATTAGTTAAAGATAAATACGATAATAAAATTTAAAACATACTCGGTTGAACTAATGGTGTCATAGGTTAATTGTTTTTATCCTTAATTTTTTATATTCATAATATTTTATAATTTAATGTTATTAGGTATTATCATTACTCACACTAACAAATTTGTTTCTTATGAATTAAAATGGTAGTAACTAAGTTAAAAATGAAGGATATGGACAGTGTAATTATATTGCGAATGAAAAACAAAAAAATTTGGGAGATGGTGGGGAAACGTTTATGGCTATAATAAACCCTTTTATATTAGATCTTGAATAATAACATAGTGCATATAGAACTCCAACATACAGAAAATAAGTAGAAACCAACTATTGTGTCCATCAAGTGATAATAAACCCAATCATTTAGTGTATTTTATAATTTTCTAATTTTTAAATATTTGATCTATATAAAAAAGAAGATATTTTTCTCCTACTATTTTTTTAACATAAATTGGTGTTTTTCCTTATTTATCACCTCAAATGTTATGTAGGTAAATTATTGAATCTCATTAAGAATACATGGAAAAAGATATAAACAAACTCTATGGAATGTGAGGGGTGTAAGAATATATATTTTTTAAAATATTTTCCTTATCCTCTCCGCATCAAAATTGAGAGGGAATTTCTTTGTCTAAAAAACATGGTTGAATAACCTGTGAAAAGTTTGTTTTAAAATAATTTTATTTATTTTTTATATCAGTAATAAAACAAGGTCAGCAAAGAAAAAGTTAAAATAATAATTTTTTACCTTGGTTGTTTAAATTCAATATGAATATTGTATTCACAATCAATTACATGACAATCTGAGTTTGACAGTACCCAAAAAATATAATTTTTTTAATCTTTTAACATTTTTTTTATTAAATAAAATGTTAAAAGCACCTTTCAATGTCCATTTTTCAGGAAACAAACATTGAACGGTTGAAAAAACAATATTTTTTAACTTTCAAGGTTAGTATTTTTCTACCAAATTATATTGAATGTCATATACAATATATGTAATAAATAAAAACCCAATATTAAAAAACCATTCGAGATTGGTTTTATAAATAACTGTTGTTACAACATAATATTTTTTTAAATATTATAAAATTTATCAACTCAATAACTATAACATTAATTTTAGTAGAACAAATGCCATGAAATAGAATCGAAAAGTAATTAATAAGAATAAAAAATGTATTATAAAAACCATCTAAAACAAAAATAAACATATATGATATTTTTTAATGTGCACAAAAAATTAATCATTCCTAAAAAATTGTCTACAAATAAACATCAAATGTTGTTTAAGTATTAATCTAATTGTGGTGAAACGTCATCAAAAACCTATAATACAGTGAATGTTATATAATTAATAATACACTATATTGGTAAAAAATTTAGGGTTTTAATGGAATGAAAATTTTAAAAATATATCATCATTATATTTATGATAATAACAAAAATGAATCATAAAACATTATAACCAAATTTATAGAATTATATTTTATTATGAAATGGTGGTCATTAAAAAAAATGAAATTAAGAAAAAATTTATATTAAAATCAAATAAATACTTACCTAATATAAAAGTTATCAAAATATATTTTCTCATATTTATTTTTATTTAGATTCTTTATCGATAAATGAACACAGTTAAACTCTTTATATTACTCGAGTTTTTATATATCAATTTCCAAACCATGTTTAATAATAAAAAATTAATGTTAAAGAACTAATAGAATATAATATAATATTGAAAATAAAAAAATATATTTTAAACTTTTTATGAACAGAACCTAATAAAGAGCTTAACCAATATGTCATTCATTCATGTTGGTAGAATACACATAACATCAAATTCTAACTATCAGAAAACAATTTCAATAATAATTGAACTATATTTAGCAGTAGTTCATAATTACTTTAATTTTGTTACCTATTATGGAATGGATGTAACCAACTACCAATATCTATATTTTCTATGATTATATATATATATATATATATATTTCTATAAAGACCCGGATTTTTTCATTTAATTATTTAATTAAATTAAAATATTACGATTCTGTGAAAATTGAGGGACCTGATTTCGAGGCCCGGTGTGCCCGGAATGAATTTCTAAACTTTTATTGAGTACGTTCAGTAAACGCGTGAGGGGTGTTTTTTAACTTTTGAATCGGTGCTCGAAATTGAAATTTGAGGACATCGTTGAACTCGCAGCACCGATATTCGCTTAAGGATACCTTCACCTTGACCATAGTAGGTCAAGGGTAAGAGATAGTTTTTTGGAATTTTCGTGGGTGTGTTAAAATAATAAAAATAAAATAAAACGTCTTTTATTTTATTTTTCCATGTGAAACCACCCTTTTGAATTTGGTGGTGGGGACCACCCGAGCTTGAAACCTCCCATTTTGAAATTAATGGTGGGGACCACCTGACACTTGAACTCCCTATTTAATGTGGGAGGTGACTCTTGGTTTCTTCCCGAATTAATTGTGCCAACTTAAACATAATTGTTTTTCCAACTTAATTAGTTTAATTTATATGTTGGCTCCTCACCTCTCTCGGGGTTGGGGGAATTGTTGGAAAGGAGAGCACCCAGAGTTTGATCTTGGTAGAACAAATTATCCAACAAAAGAGATTCTCTACCGAAGAATGAGGACGACGCTCGAGCTGGATCAGAGACTTGTTGCGGGAGTGACGAATGACGACGTCACCATCATCATCGACTTCATCTTCTTCCTTGCGACGTCTCCAATGAGAAACAAGGTAGGGGTTTTATTTTTTTTTTGAATTATGATTTGATTGAAAATTTTCTTATTATGGATTCACAACAACAATGGCCAAACCAACATGGCCATCGTCCCACACATATACCTTACCTCTTATCGTTCGTTCTTCGCACGTTCTTCGTGCGTTCTTCAACGCCAAATATTTATTGAATCTAGAAACATGGAGTTTTATCGAGTGTGACATATAGATGCGGATCCCTCGACTTGAGGATCATGAATAATAGATTGTTTTATTTTTCTGAGAATGGAACATGACATAATGGCTTGTGGAAGAAGGTGGCGGCTGGCACCCGGCCTATCGTGACAAAGGAAATGTGGTGTGCGTCCGTGCTGCCAGATGATGAAGAAGCTAAGGCCTGTTGGCCGCGGCAGGGCAGGGTGGCGGCCTGATTCCAGCCAGCCACATAACAGAGTGGCGGCATGCGTTCGCACCACCGGTGGAGCAGGAGGTCGCGGTCGATCGACCGCAGAAGAGGCCGGAGCAGCGGCCGGAAATCGGTCGGCTGCGGTGGAGCAGCGGTGCATGACCACGCCGCTAGGAAGAAGTCTGACCTGCCATTCGGCCGACCGCACCACACCAGGCGGGACCCCCCTGGAGGGTCCTGCATACCAGCAGCTGAACACTCCACAGACTGTTTAGGAAGACTGAGGGGCGCCTCCCCCCGGGTGTCGGTTAGGGTAGTGTCGCCATGATGGAATACCAGCCGAGCAGATCGTGCCCAGCGGGCCACGCCGTAGTGGGCCAGTCCATACCCTATGCTGGTCAAGTCGGACTATAGCTCAGCAGGCCAGGTCCGCCAAGGCCCAGGCCCTCCAGACCGACCCCGGTTCGGTCTGACTGGGTCGGCTTGGACCCAGGCCCATCTGGGCCCAGTTTCGCCTTGTTGGCCATACCATGAGAACTGGTCATCTGTTTGACAAACCATCTAAGGCTTAGGTATCTCGGATCAAGAAGGTCTATTTGGTATACACCACTTTATTTTTTGATAAATTTGGAGTACATTCGGGTTGGATAGGCCTGCAAATCAAACTGGGCCCTCAGAGAAAAAATACAAATAACATACAGACCAGGCATCTGATTGACGTGATGTCTGTTGTGTTCTCACCCTTATGAAGTGATAGACCTATGGGATACCTTTTCATGGGACTTTGTGGTGGTTGTGGTATGACCGATGCCTTGGGTAGTGGTTCTCCCAGGCGGGCTATTAACAAAACCCTACGACTAGCTGAGACTTGACGACTGCTGATAGTTTCAACTCGGAGTGACTCGAAAGACCCTGTGGGGAGCGCCTCTATGTGACGCGGAAAACCCATGGTAAGGAGTGCCTCTGTGTGACGTGCAAAACCCATTGTACTCAAAAGTAGGAGTACCTCATCATGCCACGAGGGGGAGCGCCTCTGTGTGATATTGCAGACCCACGGTGGGGGCGCCTTTGTGTGACACGGCAGACCCATGATACTCGACAGGAGGAGCACCTCAGTAGTCCAAGGTTAGTGGGAAGCACCTCTGTGTGATGTGGTAGGCCCACAATACTCGATAGAGGAGGAGTTCTCTAGCATCTGAGGTGTTCAACGTTGTGACTGGGGATATTACTTGTTACTAACCCTAGAATAAGTCCTGGTTTGAGCTGAGTCTTTACCATTGGGGTATTCTTTCCTTCTATCATGACCCAACCCTACCCAGTCTTGAGCCACAACTACCCCAAGCCCGCCTCCATAGGCCAGGGGCTGGAGACCAGCGCCGAAGGTACAACAACTCGGGGAGGCCTTTGCCTAAGTACCTGTACACACACACGCAGCCCACTCAATGCAGAAGTGCAGAGTAGAAAAGAAAAGACAAGTAAAGTAAAGGGTAACTTCTATATATATAAACCACAAAAGTGCATCGACCTCTAATAGAACAAGAAAGTGATGAAGGTAAACTGAAAAATAAAAGGGGAAAACATGCACCCAACTAGAAAAGTTCCACAACCCGGCAACATGTGAACAAAAGAAAACACCTGGGAGAGTCCCACACCTAGAACCTGACAACAACCACCGCACGCAGTCCAAGCTCCCGAACTCCTAAGCTCCTCTGATGTCATGACCAACCTGTCCATTGTCTGTAGGGGCACACCAAGTACGGGCAATGCCCAAGCAGGGGTGAGTATAAAAATACCTAGAATGATACCCTGAAGGCTCAAGGGAGAAATAAAGGAGTTACCGAAAGGTGAGGAGTAGATCGAACAGGAAAAAGTAAAGGAGTACAACCGAGATAGCAGTAAAGAGTAACAGTAGAGAGTCCATCTCAACCCAACAAGGGAAATGAATTAGACTCTTCCAAACACAAGGAGCTGGAAACTGTGAGAATATGAACTTCTCATTGAGTCTTTGCTACCTATACCAGGAGAGTAGACTCGTCCAACCATGAGAATCTAGAAACCGAAAGCACGTGGAATTCCCTACGCGTCTTCACATCTTCTAGAATGAGAGCAACCAAAACCCAAGGAGTGGGTACTGGAACCAATTATACATATACATATGCTCAATCAAGAAGCCCAAACAATATCATAAGGGGATATCCATCCCATAGCTCATCCCAAGAAAGGTGAGTAACCAATGGTCCCAGAAGAAAACACCATCGATTCCCATCATCCCTCGCGTCTTCCCCGAACTGTATGTAAAGGGACTCAAATCACCGCACCTTGATAGTATCCGCTTTGGGCAGCACTGACTCGCCCTCACAGTTTTAGGTGGCATCACAAGGACGCGTCTCAGTTGGGAAAGCGCCCCGCGTACTTGAGAGTTATGGAGAACGTCAAACCACACCTTGTCCCTATCCTGCAGGCGATAGGTCTCCTCAAAGTCGATAGGTGACTCCCTACAAAGCCCTGATGGGGGGTAATCCCTAGAAGTCGATGGGTTCCCACTGGAGGGAGACCTGGAAAGATTTGACAGGTGACACACTGCCCAGTCCCGAAAAAGGGTAATCCACTGGAGGGAGACCCGAATAAAGTCATCGGTGAGTCCCAATGACCAGTCTCGTATAAGGGTACTCCAAAAGAGGGATGCTCAGAACCATCATCGAGGACCACTTCCCAGCCCAGCTGGTGGTAAACAAGGTATCGGGGACCACTTCCCAGCCCCGCTGGAGGTAATCCTGGCATCGAGGACCACTGCCCAACCGCATTGGAGGTAAACCCGGAACCGCTCTAGTCATCCCTGCTGGATGGTACTGCTCGGTGAAAACTGTTGTGCTGGCCATCCCTACTGGATGGTACCTCACTGGCCATCCGTGCTGGATGGTACAACTGGCCATCCCTGCTGGATGGTACCACACTAGCCAGCCCTACTGGAACAAACTCCTAGGTAGAGGATCGGTGCGTGTGATGTGTTGGTCCCACCGAATCTACAAGAACTCTACCAGGTAACATGAATGATCGGGAGAAACTCCCCGGGCCTCTCAGGGAGACCATGCTCCAATCCGCTGAGTCACTTCTGAAGCAGACCGAGACAACTCATCCTAGAAAGTGGGAAAACACCCACATTGTACGAGCACACGTAGTCTTAAACGGTGCCGCAGTCCGGTGAAAGGGGCACGGTACTGAAACCCCTCACAGTTGAAGAAATAGAGGAACCAAACCATCTATGTCGGCTAAACCATCATGAACAGAACTAGGGGAAAACTCAACCCTGCTGGTCAACAAACGAGAATGGAACCAGGGGAACTCAACCCTACTAGTCAACAAACGAGAACAGAACCAGGGGAAAACTCAACCCAGTTGGTCAAACAAATGACAACTGAACCTAGGGGAAACTCAACCCTGCTGGTCAACAAACGAGAATAGAACCAGGGGAAAGCTCAACACTACTGGTCAAAAAAACGAGAATTGAACCAGGGGAAACTAAACTTTCTGGTCAAGAGTACGTGAAGTAGAACATGACACGCACATGGGTCCTACACGACGTGTGGCCCCTGGTCAACTCCAAACCAAGAGCACAAATGTCCTTGGGTACAAACCACAACGTGTACCTCCAGTCATTCCCGTATACTCCCAGAGTATACTACATTTCCATCCCAAAGGCTATCGTGCTCACGACACCCAACGTCAATGCGAAGGGCGTAAATGTAACAACTTTGAATTTCCACCACAATGGCCTAGGCACGACCAAACACATCTCTTCAAACATTTACTTCACTCTCATGGGAGTGAATGCGATTACATGCCAAGCGTTCACTGCAATTACGATAAGATGAACTGCCACCGGAGCACCTTTCATGTTTCCACTATTAATAAGATCTTAAATGAGGCTCCGCACCTCCAAACTGATCACACTGTTGTAATCCTCGTGGAAAAACATGTGAGATAGGATATTCACTCACCTCCAATGAATATCCAATGGAAAATTCGTCAACACCGCTTTACGCCCGAACGGCGCCCCGGGGACCCGAGCCTCGACTCCAAAAACAATCGGGTGCATCGCACCTTTGCAATCTCCTCAGAAATGCATGTCAAAAGGACTTCTCACTTGAGTGGAACGGATATCCAGAGAAAAAGATGCATTTCGTCAAACTGCATATGATCGGTTCTACGTGGGACCCGCACCACAGTCCTGAAGCACAATGAATGGATCGCACCGTTGCGATCCTCTCGAAAAAGTACACAAGATGGACTATTCACTTGCCCAAAACGAACACCCGGCAATAAATCTGGAAATCGCCGCCATCTCCCAAGACAACCCTCGTGGGGCCCGCACCATTGTGTAGAATTAAAGCTGGTGGATTGCACCGTTACAATGCCCTTGGAAAAACACCCAGGATCAACTAATCACATTCCCTGAATGGATGTTCGATGGAAAAGATTCAGAAATTTGTGTGCAGCACGAAGGACGGCCCATGGGGCCCCCGCCTCAACTCCGGTTTCGATGCCCAAAACCACACTGGAAAACCCTGCCTCGACGCCAGGGTCGCAACACTGCTGACGATGCTCAAAAAGGACATTGGATGTGTTTACGCCGCTCAAAACAAGAACTCCTGGAAAACGCCAAACTTACTTAATGCACATGTCATGCCACCAGACCCCTCGTCTTCGGAATTAAAAATTCCCGAGACCATCTCCAAAAGTTCACCGCATTTTAAGGAACGTGTCGCCGCTGACGGCACACAAATCTGACACCCGGTCAGAATTTTATGGGTGTTTTAAATTCCCATGGACAAAACGAGGTGGGTCGGGCCGAATCGGTCAGCCCACCTTGTCCGAACGGGCCCGCGGTTCACCGCGCGGGCCGGCCTACCTCGCCCATACCGGCATGAGCCGGTCCAGCTCCCTTTCCACGATGACTCGAAAAGGGTGGGTCGTGGTCTGCCAGTCGGGGTCGCTGACCCCGGTCTCCCCTCGTGCGCACCGACCAGCCGACAGTCGGTCGGTCCTCCTCGTCCGACCCCGCTCGCCCGCAGCCCCAGCGAACCGCTGTCGGAGCCCCGCTCCCCGCGGCTCCTCCCTACCACTCGCCTCCGCTCACCTCCAGTCGGCTGGAGCCGCCTGGTCCGCTGAAGACCGCCACCCGCACCGAGGTACTGATCCGTCGCCTCCGCCGGGACCGCCTGCCATGCCACCGCGCTGGCTCGCCGGACTGCCATCCTGTTCTCAACGGAACGCCCCAAAAACCGCTGGAAACACTCAAAAACCCGCAATCATCGGCGGGTGATTGCGGAGGCCTCGAGACTCCAAATTCGAAACCGAAATGTGTGTTGGAAAGGCCAGAATATGTGGTATGGAATTATGGGATTTGATAGAAATTTTGAAAGAGAATAGACAATGCAAATTGAGCTCAAAGTAGGATATATGAAATTAAAAACAAAGCGATGATCTCCTACCTCGTGGGCATTTCCCGATGCTTCGCAAAGGATCCGCAGGCTGGATCCGCACCCACCAAAGCTTGAAAGAGGGAGGAAGAGATTGAGGCGGTTGCCTTCAGGGTTATTCTACCAAAGTATCAACCAAGGAAGGGAGATAGGGTGAGTTGTTTAAATATAGAGTTAAATAATAAATAAAAAATTAATTAACTTAAACACCCCCCGAAAAGACCTGCACCCGAAACTCTCGACAAGGTTGAGGTTAAGCCTCCCCTAGGGTAAAAACCACCTCCAGAGCACAACAGAGGTCTCAGAATTTTAATCTGAGGCCCCGTTCAAATGATATCAAACTGAACGCCTGAAGCCGCCAAATTACAAAAACGCCCCTAGAGCCATTTTTCTCAGTCGCCCCATGCCCGTGAAACTTATACCCCTCATAGGGTAAAAGGAATGCTCTAAAAATAATGGTGCCCTCAGTTTCCCCATTCGAGCAACCGTTTAAGAGATACTTCAGTTTAATCATTAAACGAACAAATTAATTATTTTAATTATCTGTTTAACGTTCCGTTAACGGGCGAGGGATCCAAATATCCCACACCAGCATGATTTATGTCGTTCCTAGGGTAAAAACCATATTCTGGACCCATCCGTACACTCATATCTCTGATCCGAAGCACCGTTTAAGAGTTATCCCATTTATTTGGCGTGCCCAGTGCGAACGCACTGAAAATTTAATTCTGGCCACACCGGGGCTCGGAATCTCACGCCGTCTGAAGGCGCTGCTCTGGAATAACATCAAGAATATTAAAAAGTCTTTTATAGAAAAATTGGGATCTTACATAATTCCATCCTTCAATATTTTCATCCCAAAAAAGAAAAACTAGGGAACAACACAAGGTACTAAGCCCGCACCTGGCTCTTTCGTACCCAGAAGAACTCTTGAATAGTCCCACGTCACTGCACATAGACCAAAGGATTTGATCGGTTTAGATGAGCTCTACCCTTTCCAATGGAATGCATAGGAGTATGTACACATCTCCTCAGGTAAGACACGTGGGAGATTTCATGCACCCACTCCAGACTTTGGGGTTAGGTCAAGGCGGTAGGGAACCTCACCATCCCATCGCACGGTCTCAATCGGCCCGAAGGACCTCGGGGGTATCTCACCTCCCCGATCAAACCTATACATCGCATGCCGCCACTGGAATCACTGCCCGCATCTGGAATAAGGCCCAGTGATTCCCTCCTTCATAATATCCATATGGTGAAACACCCAAGGATATCTGATCATGCAAGAGTTCATAGTTGATGTCTCGCAACCAAGACTCTCTTATATGCTCAGAGAGCGAATGAGTCAACACCATCGACTAAAGAAAAAGTTCTCACACCTTTTACCTTACCAACTTAGAGTTACACAAACGCCCCGCGCCACCCTGTTAACAACTCAAACAAGGAGCAGTGAGAAAAACATTTCACACACAGAGCCTAAAAATTCTACTGCAAGAAGTAGAAGAGCATTAGAGCGTACCTATTATCACCTCATGCTCTGCTGGATCGTAGACATTCAAAGCTCGCGGCTGTCTGGGGTCCCAACTGTCAGCTCCCAGAGCCTGACGTGGAACACCTAGTGGTGACGGGAAGACCTTGTAAATCACTCCCCCACTACCAGCTCCTCCCGCTCCTCTACAAGCACCACCTCTTTGGGTGCTACTCCGATCACGGCGCTGCCTCTCCCGTGGTGGTGCACCTGATGCCTGCCCGATATTCTCAGCAAGCCTGGTCAGGCAGTCCTGCACCAGGTGACCTTGCACGTCGCAAGCATAGCACCAGTTCTCTCCGAGCTGCCCTGGTGCCCTTCAGTGCCACTGTGGTGTACGACCACGCCCTGAGTCCGGTTATTGGAAAGCCACATGTGTCGAGGTTCTGTCTGCCAACGCCTATTAGCTGTGGAAGACGTCTCGGCTCTGTCGAGCCTGCTGCCACCAATAACTGTAGAACGCGACAGGAATCCCTCTATCACCAGCGCCTACTCTAGAACCCTGTCATATGTTGAAATGCCCAAGGGTACTATGATAGCATGAATCTATCGGCGGAGACCCTGCTCAAACTTCCGCGCTCGGAAGTTTCCATCATGGACCAAGTCAGGGTAAAAGCGCGAATGGTCTGTGAAACTAGCCGCATACTCAGCCACCGTCATTCCTCCCTGCTGAAACTGCAGGAGATCTTGAATCTGAACTGAGCATAAGAAAGAAGGGCATAAGTCCTCAAAAAACAACAACCGAAAGTCACCCCACGAAAGTGATGACTCGTCAAGAAGCTGATTCACCAAACTCCACCAACGCCAAGCTGCTCCTCGTAAAAGGCTGGCGGCCAATGCCACCATTAGATCTGCCGGAATCTACACAAGCCTGAAGAGGTTAACAACTGCCTCGAGCCAAACCTCTGCTCCCTGAGTGTCTGGCTCACCACTGAACCTCAACGGTCTCTGCCGCTGGAACTTGCGGAGCGTGCTTAACCTACGCTCAAGCTCAGTGTGCTCTCCTGTAGCTTTTTTCTGCTCAACAGGTGGGGTTGATGCTACCAGCCCACCCGGAGAAAGGGGATCACATGATGGGCCTTAGACTGAGGCCTTGTAGCTCACATGGTCGTCTTCATGAACCAATGCTGGTATCCTGGCTGGCTGTCTTCATGGAAACATCCTGAATATTATCAAGAATTACCGCGATCAGATGACCATATATGTATATAACAGTCACAACAATGGGGAGATGACTCAAGAAGGATAGTCAAAGACTCAATCCTATGTGATGCACAAACAAATTTTCCCTGCAACGAGTGTCTCAACATGTCAAACCGACAAGCGGGCTGTCAAGATCCTGGTGAATGGATACGTCAGCCGCCTCACCATCACTGGACTCCCTGGCCTGAGATCTTCTCTCAAGACACGTTAACATTGTTTCCCTAAATCCCAACCAATTCCTTTTTAGGGACGTTTAAACAATGTCCCAAGGAACGAACCACCTTTGATACCACTTTGTCATGTCCCGACCCTAACTGGTCTCGAGCCACAACTACCCCAAGCCCCCCTCCATAGGCCAGGGGTTTTCGACCAGCGCAGAAGGCACAACAACTTGTGGAGGCCTTTGCCTATGTACCTGAACACACACGCGTAGCCCACTGAATGAAAAAGTGCAGAGTAAAAAAGAAAAGACAAGTAAAGTAATGGAAATCTTCTATATATATAAACCACAAAAGTTCATCGACCTCTAACAGTACAAGAAAGTGCTAAAGGGAAACTGAAAAAGAAAAGGGGCAAACACGCGCCCAACCAGAAATGTGCCACAACCCGGCAACAGGTGAACAAATGCAAACACTGGGGAGATTCCCACACCTGGAACCCAACAACGACCACCGCACATGGTCAATGATCCTGAACTCCTATGCTCCTCTGACGTCATGACCAACCTATCAGTCATCTTCAAGGGCACACCAAGTGCGGGAAAAGCCCAAGCAGGGGTGAGTATAAAAATACTCAGTAGAATACCCCAAAGGCTCAAGGGCGAAACAAAGGAGGTACCGAAGGTTGAGCAGTAGATCGAACAGGAAAACGTATATGAGTACAACCGAGAGAGCAGTAAAGAGTAACAGAAGAGAGTCCAGCTCAACCCAACAATAGAAATTAAGTAGACTCGTACAAACACAAGGAGTTGGAAATGGTGAGAAGATGAACTTCTCGTCGATTCTTCGCTACCTATAGCAGGAGAGTATACTCGTCCAACCACGAGAATCTAGACACGGAAAGCACGTGGCATACTCCACGCGTCTTCACCTCCCCTAGAAGAAGAGCAGCCAAAACCCAAGGAGTGGGTACTGGAACAAGGTATACATATACATATGCTCAATCAAGAAGCCCAAACAAGATCATAAGGGGATCTCCATCTTGTAGCTCAGCCCAAGAAAGGTGAGTAGCCAACAGTCCCAGAAGAAAACACTATCGATACCCAGCATCCTGCACGTCTGCCCTGAACTGCATGTCAAGGGACTCAAATCATCACACCTTGATACTATCCGCATTGGGCGGCACTGACTCGCCCTCACGGTTTTAGGTCGCGTCACAAGGAAGCGTCTCTGTGGGGAAAGCACCCCTCATACTTGAGAGTTCTGGGGAACGTCAAACCACACCTTGTCATTGTCCTGTAGTCGAGTGGTCTCCTCAAAGTCGATAGGCGACCCCCTGCCCAGACCTGCTGGAGGGTAATCCCTAGAAATCGACGGGTTCCCACTAGAGGGAGACCCAGGAAGAGTCGACGGGTTCCACGCTTCCCATTCCTGAAAAAGGGTAATCCACTGGAGGGAGACCTGGCTAATGTCATCGACGAGTCCCAATTCCCAGTCCCGTATAAGGGTACTCTAGTGGAGGGAGGCTCGGAAACATCATTAGGGACCACTTCCCAGCCCAGCTGGAAGTAAACCCGGCATCAGGGACCACTTCTCACCCCGCTGGAGGTAAGCCCAGCATCGGGGACCACTGTACAGCCCTGCTTGAGGTAAACCCGGAACCTCTCTGGCCATCCCTGCTGGATGGTACTTCTCGGTGAACACCGCTGTACTGGCCATCCCAGTTGAATGGTACCTCACTGGCCATCCCAGCTGGATGGTACAACTAGCCATACCTGCTGGATGGTACCTCACTGGCCAGCCCTACTGGAACAACCTCCTGGGTAGAGGATCGGTGCCCACGTAATGTTTTGGTCACACAAAATCCACAAGAACTCTACCAGGGAACACGAAGGTTCGGGAGAAACTCCTTGGGCCTCTCAGGGGGACCACGCTCCAATTTGCTGAGTCACTGTCAAAGAGGACCGAGACAACTCATCCCAGAAAGTGGGAAAACACCCACGTTGTACGATCACACATAGTCGTAAATGGTGTCGCAGTCCGGTGAAAGGGGCACGATACTGAAACCCCTCACATCTAAAGAAACATAAGAACCAAACCATCTTTGTCAGCTAAACCATCGAGAACAGAACTAGGGGAAAACTCAACCCTGGTGGTCAACAAACAAGAATAGAACCAAGGGAACTCAACCCTACTAGTCAACAAACGAGAAAAGAACCAGGGGAAAACTCAACACTACTGGTAAAACAAACGAGAACTGAACCAGGGGGAACTCTACCTGGATGGTCAACAAACGAGAACAGAATCAGGGGAAAACTCAACCCTGGTGGTCAAACAAACGAGAGCTGAACTAGGGGGAAACTCAACCTTGCTGGTCATGATTATGCGAAGCAGATCACGACACGCACATGGGGACCACATGACATGTGGCCCCAAGTATACTCCAATCCAAGTGCACAAATGTCCTTGGGTACAAACCACAACGTGTACCTCCATCCATTCCCGTATACTCTCATAGTATACTACATTTCCAGCCCAAAGGATATCATGCTCACGACAGCCAACTTCAACGCAAAGGCCGTAAACGTAACAACTCCGACTTGCCACCTCAACGGCCTAGGGACGGCCGACCAAATCTCTTCAAACATTTACTTCACTCTCACTGGAGTGAATGCGATCACACGCCAAGGGTTCTCTGTAATTACGACAAGAATAACCGATACCGGAGCACCCTTCATGCTTCCACTTTTAATAAGATCTCGAATGAGGCTCTGCACCTCCAAACTGATCACACTATTATAATACTCATGGAAAAACATGCGAGATAGGATATTCACTCACCTCCAATGGATATCCGACGGAAAAGTCGTGAACACTACTTTACGCCCAAACGGCACCCCGTGGACCCGAGCCTCAGCTTCGAAAATAGTCGGGCGCATCGCACCATTGCGATATCCTCGAAAAAGCACGTCAAAAGGACTGCTCACTTGAGTGGAATGGATATCTGGAGAAAAAGATGCATTTCGTCAAACTGTGCATGAGAGGTTTTACATGGGACTCGCACCCCGGTCCTGAAGCACAATGAATGGATCGCACTATTGTGATCCTCTTGAAAAAGTACACAAGATGGACAATTCACTTTCCCAAAATGGACACCCGGCAATAAAGGTGGAAATCACCGCCAACTCCCAAGATGTCCCTCGTGGCACCCACACCATTGTGTAGAATTAAAGCGGGTGGATTACACAGTTTCAATGCCCTCGGAAAAACACCCAGGATCGACTACTCGCACACCCTGAACGGACGTCCGATGGAAAAGTTACAAAAAGTTGTGCAGCTCGAAGGACGGCTCATGGGGCCCCTGCCTCAACTCCGGTTTCGACACCGAAAACCACACTGGAAAACTCCACCTCGACGCCAGGGTTACAACACCACTGATGGCCCTCAAAACGGACATCGGATGTGTCTGCGCCGCCCAAAACAAGAACTCCTGGAAAACACCAAACTTACTTAACGCACGTGTCGTGCCACCGGACCCCTGGTCTCGGGAAATAAAAACTCTTGAGACCATCTCAAAAATTTCGCCTCATTTCAAGGAACATGTCGCCGTTGATTGCACGCAAATATGACACCCGGTCGGAATTTTATGGGGGTTTTAAATTCCAATGGACGAAACAAGGAGGGCTGGGCCAAATCGGCCAACCCACCCTATCTGAACCATCCCGTGGTTCACCGCGTGGGATGGCCAGCCTCGCCGGGACCGGCTTGAGCTGGTCCGACTCCCTTTCCATGGTGACCCACAAAGGCCGGGTTGCGGTCTGCCAGCCGAGGTCACTGGCCCTAGTCTACCCTCATCCACGCCGACCGGCCGACAGTCGGCCGGTCCTCCTCGTCTGACCCCGCTCGCACGTAGCCCCAGCGGACCGCCGCTGCAGCCCCACTCCTCGCGGCTCCTCCCTACCACTCGCCTCTGCTCACCTCTGACTAGTCGGAGCTGCCTGCTCTGCTGAAGACCTCCACCCAGATCGACACGCCAAGCCGCCACCTCTGCCAGGTCCGCCTGCCGCGCCGCCGCTCTGGCTCGCCTGACCACCACCATGTTCTCGCTAGAACTCCCCAAAAACTACCGGAAACACTCACAAACCCGCAATCTTCGGTGGGCTATAGAAGAGGCCTCGAGACTCCAAATTCGAAACTGAAATGTGAGTTAGAAAGGCCAGAATATGTGCTAAGCAATTATGGGCTTTGATCGAAATTTTGACAATGAATCGACAATGAAAATTGAGTTCAAAGTTGGATATATGAAATTAAAAACAATGTGACTATCTCCTACCTCATGGGCGTTGCCTGATGCTTCGCAAAGGATCTATCGGCCGGATCTGCAACCGCCAAAGCTTGAAAGAGGGAGGAGGAGCTTGATAGGGCTTCCTTCAGGGTTCTTCTGCCATAGTATCAACCAAATAAGGAAGAGAGGATGAGTTGTTTAAATATAGAGTTAAATAATAAATAAAAAAATTAATTAACTTAAACACCCCCCCCCTGCCGAAAAGGCCTGCACTCGAAACTCTCGACGGGGTTAAGGTTAAGCCTCCCCTAGGGTAAACACCGCCCCCCGAGCACAATGAACATCTCGGAATTTTAATCCAAGGCCCCATTCAAAATTTATCAAACTGAAGGCCTGAAGCCACCAAATTACGAAAATGCCCCTAGAGCCATTTTTCTCAGTCGGCCCACGCCCGCGAAACTTATACCCCTCATTGGATAAATGCCATGCTCTAAACCCAACGGTGCCCTTAGTTTTTTCATCCAAGAAACCGTTTAAGAGATACTTCAGTTTAACCATTAAACGAACAAATTAATTATTTTAATTATCTGTTTAACGTTCCGTTAACGGGCGAGGGGTCCAAACGTCCCGCACCGAAATGCTTTATGTCGTTCTGAGGGTAAACAACCTATTTCAGACCCATATTTACACTCAGATCGTTGATCTGAAGTACATTTTCGGAGTTATCCCATTTATTTGTTGTGCCCAGTGCGAACGCACTGAAAATTGAATTTCGGCCACACCGGGGCTCAGAATCGCACGCCGTCTGAAGGCGCTACTTTAGAATAACATCCAGAATATTCCAAAATCTTTTATAGAAAAATCAGGTATCTTACAACTTCTTGGAATAGTTGATCTTTGGGATAATGAGTTAGGTCTTTTGTTTCCTCATGGATGAGACGGGTTTACATGATAACTTAGGTATATGTATGGTCATATACCTAAGTAGGGTTGACTGTTGTTTCCATGCTATGTGGTTTATCCTTGTGGATTTTGAGAGACCTTAGGGGTCTCGGGGACCCTAATGAGTATCGTTATTCTCACCCCTGCACAGGTTACGCCCACACCCCGTTGTGTCTTATGCAGATGACGGACAACACTGACTGAGGACGAGGGTACCACGACTGGAGGCTACTCGGGGTGGACCTTAGATGACGTGTACAGCAGAGACGACCATTCAAGAGTTGTACCTACCCTTTAGGTAGGATCCTTCATGGGTGTTCGCAGGAGCTGTTTTTCAGTTTTACTTTTACTTTCCAGTTTTTCTTGTACTTTCTAGTTGGGGTTGTATTCTAGACCCTTTGCTTTATATACACACCTTTCTTACTATATAGTTTACTTTGTACTTTTATCTGGTTGTGTTCATGGTTTTTATGAGTTTATAGTTTATAAAATCAACGCCTTCCCATTTTAAGGAATATTCCTTTTGGTGCTTGTCACCACCCCCTATCCTATGGAAGTCAGGCATGGGGTAGTCACAACATGGTACCCAGGGGACGAGTCGTGACAATTTCAGTATAAAAATATCATTCAGATATAGCACAATCATTTAATTATGTTTTTTTATCTAAAACAATAAACATTTGTACTCTCATTTTGGAATAAAAGTGAATACAAATACTTCATTAAAAAAGTAATAATTTATGTCACTATTGGTTTGTATTTATTTAAATAAATGGAAATAGAAAATCCAAATTACTTACATGGAAGTAAACTGCAACATGGGTATAAAGATTTCATCACAAATACATCTTCCCTAATGTAATATTTGAATATTATTAATGATTTTATCGCTCCCAAATATGTTAATAGTCTTTGGAAACTATTAATTGGGATCTGACATAAAATAATTTATGAATAATTTTCATAGAACATTAGAAACCTGAGAAGTATATAAAGATGATGGTTTCTGAATATTTTTCACTTTTTGAAAAATTAATTGGATTTATCATACTAATATATAAGGTAAATATGGGAAAAATATAATTAATTTGAAATAAAAGTAAATAAAAATTAATAAGCACCACATACCGCATAAACCAACTCATAAAAATGATAACTAGATAGAGTAAATATTGACCCATAAAATATATAACTTTGTCCACCTTCATGGTAGGAAATGTCACTAGTGTAGTTGTATCAATAATATCACATATATCTATACATACCTACCTCATTTATATAAATTTATTATATATAAAATCCCCATTTTTAAGTTTAAATTTGTATACTTTAATATATAAATATGGATATCAAGAATTAATGTCATAACACACGGTTTGGACTAAATCGGGAGGTAGAGGATCTAGGTTGGCATGCTGCATTAATCGTGAAATTTTTACCAATAAATACTTATAGATTATTTAATTTTATCTTTTACGGACTAATTCACCTTTTATTTCTAAAACATAAATTAAGATATTTCGCTATTTTATTTTTCATTTCTCAATGTTTTAATATGAATACAAAAAATGCCTCAAATATTGATACATGTTTCGTATCCCCTTAAGTTGCCCAAATGTTCATACATTACTAAAATAGTATCCATAATGTCTATATTACCCTTAGGGATAAATGTATTTTATGTAAAATTCTCTTAAAGAGAATCCTACACTGATATGTTAATATTTTATATTAGTTCAATGAATTTAAAAAATACAATTATTTAAGAAAAATTAAAATTAATTTCTTATATTTATATTGTCTTCTTATCAAGATGTGTCCATACGAATCGTTACCTTTTTTTCATCCACACCCTTTTCTATTTTCATGGTATGTAATGATATATGGAGGGATTAATTGAACTTATTTTGGATCCACCAATGGGATTATATTTTTTGGAATCAAACATTTCAGGAGTCATTTTATCCTCCATTAAATGATACACTCAATGTGATAATGTATGTGGAATTGAATTATATAACTCAATATCTTGATGAGACCTCCTAGAGGTCAGTTATATTAAAAATAAGTAAATAATTAAGTGAGTAATAAAAAAATAACATTGCAAATCAATTTTATATTGAATAATTATCATACAAGAAAAAGTTCCTCTATTTGGTTGATGAGAAAATTCTCCCATGTATTTGAATCTAAAACCCCATAATTGAGGAATGGGTGTTAATTTTACCCACCCCAAAAAAATTTACTTTAATTATTTTTTATTTGAAATCTTTTCGTTTAACTATCATAATAGATAACAACTTATTATTAATTTCTTCCATTTTGTGAATGTTTAATTTCATTGATAATTAAATAGACAAAATATTAATCATAGGAAATATATAATAAATTAATAATTTATAAAAACCAATGAGTTTTCATATTTTAACATTAGTGTTACCCATAGCTGATCTTTTCAACATATTGTCAAAAACACTCTAATTAATATATAAAATTATAATTCAATATTAGATCTACATACCGATATAACTCCTAATATATTTTGAATTTGTCCAGCTAGGTTATTATTATCATTATATTCAATATACATCCTATAATAGATGTTGAAAAGTTAATTTTTTTGTGAATATTTCACCCAAAAATATACCAACTTTGGGTATTTTCTTCTCATGACCTAGATAAGACTTAGTCATGGGAGGATCACTAGTAGTTCTAAAAATAATTTTGATAGAAAAAAAAATCAATTTCATTAAATAATTTAATTTTTGATGGTATATTAATAGGTAAAAAAACATACTTCAATAAATTTTCCTATACCTTCATGTCTATAATTTAAATAGATGAATGTAATTTAATTATCTTTCCCTCTATTTTATTATATTTAATTGAATATTAGAAGAAAAGAATTTAATTAGTAATAATATAAATAAAATTTTATCAATTATGTTAGGCAATATGTGTCAGAAATGTGAATATATAAAAAATAGAAATAATGTAATAACCATTGAATAATAATGAAATTATTATTTTTAATAACAAAATGTGTAACAGTAATTGATTAATATTAAAATTAATTTTAAAATCATATAAATGGGGAATTTTTTAAACAGAATTATCTAAGTAGCTAATAGTCTAATTGCATGTGTAAGTTCAATAAAATAATTATTTCAAAATTAGTCAATAGAAAATTTGTAACTATAAGTGATGAATATAAAAAATAATTTAAAATTTAATGAAATGATCAACAACTATTTATTTTATTATTCAATTAAAAATAGTTATTTTTACATGTTTAAATTAAAAAATGATTTCCAGATTCTTAAACCAATAAGCATTTAACTAAAACTAATTAATATAAAATCTATCTTAGAAATGATATATGTGATCAATATTTATATATTATAATATCTATGTTAAAATAGTATTGTTTTTACATGTGATGTTAAAAAAATTTATAAATTAGATATTTACCTGAATTATTAGAAGTGTTACCTAGTGTTTTTCGACATCACATTAACAAAACTATAACAACATGACTCTAGTATCCATGAGTCATTGTTTATATTGTTACATTGGTGCAAGATGAAAAGACTAATAACACAAATAATCGATCATTTTAGATGTCTTGAGAGACAAATATTCACTTGATTTCTGTATTACATTGAAAAAATATAACATAGAATGAAATTCATAATTTCTTCCTAAAATATCATTCAATGGTTCTTCATATTCCAAAGAAGTAAAAACATAATAAAGGGGGAGATTATATTATCAGTAAGAAAAAGAATACAATGGAGGATATTATTATTAGATAAGGCTTAATAATATAAAAGTGTCAATAATACATACATATGCCATATAATTAATAACATAATCATAATATTCATCCCTAAATGAAATTAAAAACCTAGATAATGATAACTCGATTCTTACTAATGGAAACACATAATGGTTTCTCCGAAGGTTCCTGGCATCTGCCTTGGAAGGCCAGTGGTTCCAGTCTCTCTTCAAGAGTTCTCTCATGCATCCTCTCTTTTCTCCAACGCACTGGTTGCAAGGTTCGTGCGACGGCGTCCTTCGATAGAGGTATTTGATAAATTTGTGAATGAAAATTGGGGTCTTACTCACCGGGTGGTTGTCAGGATCTTGGGTCCGCGTCAGTTCCTTCTTTACTCTATGGATGAAGATGTCCTAGCGCGGTCTTGGTCCAACGCTAGTAGGTCGATTCGCAGATTTCATTTTCATTTGCTTCGCTGGACTTTTGAATTTCATATGAATCGCGACCCTTCTACCTCTGAGATTTGGATTCAACTTACTTGTTTACCTTTACCATTCCAAAACCCAGCGTTGTTAAGTTCAATAGGGAATTCTATTGGTCGTCTCATGTGCCTTGATCAGCGAACGACTACCTTGAGGAACCCGAGTGTTGCGAGGTTGTGTGTTGAACTGGAACTCTCCCGGCCCCCTCCTGAGATGGTGTGGGTTGTAATTGAGGGGGAATACAGGTATGCACAACCCATATACTATGAGTCCTGGATTGATTACTGCTCCTTCTGCCACAAACAGGGGCATGATCTTTATGTGTGTCGCAAGAAGGGAGTGCGTGAGTGTCCTGCTGCTACAAATGATCCAACTGTCCAGGCCATGATTGATGAGAAATCAACTGGCCATGTCAATGAAGAGTTGATACAGGATGATTCCCCCTTCACTAAGGTCTGTGATGTTCAGGAAAATGGGGGTGTTATGCGAGCTGTGAGGGAGGATTTGATAGGGACTCCAGGGCCCTCTGTTGCTGTTGTGAGGGAGGATTTGATAGGGACGTCAATGGTGAAAGTGTGTGATGGTGTTGAGATGCAGGGTGACCAGGAAGCTGAATTGGACTCAAGAAGGCTGCCCAACACCCAGAATGGATGTTGTGAGGCACCTATCTCTGTCCCATGTCCTTAAAGTATGGGTAGCGGACATGGGCACCCAGGGGGTGGTAAATCTGGACCAGATTTCTGCTCCATGAACCAATTTGCTGCACTGGATGGGGTGGAAGAACCTGGTGATGGTCTAGGAGTGGGGGAAGCTGATCGGCCTGATCCACAGCAAGCAGATAATGGTACAATCTTGCTGGGTGGAAAACTGATGGAGGAGGAGACTTCCAACTTTGAAGCAGATCACCTGAAGCCTGTGGAGGTTGCAGTGGTTGAGGATGTGGAATTTTCCAGGTTTGAAGAATCAGGGTTTAACCCATATCGACTTAAATCAAACTTCCTTGAGGGCTGGAACAGTGGAGTCAGGAAGGAATGATTGCTTCAAGGTATTGGGAGAAGCTCCTAAGAAGGGGGGAGATGTTTCCAATGGAGAGAGAGAAAATGAGAGGGAGGTGCTCAAAGCCTCTTATAGTGACATGGTTCGAGGAGAAAGGAAGGAAACCCTTGATAATGGGATTGAGAGTATGGTGGCAGGAACTGATCCAAAAAAGAAGAAGCCAAGAAAAGTCTACTCCAACATGCCGAGGACGGTGTCTACTAGGTCCTCTGCCAACAGTGCCAGTCAAAATGTGATCAGGAAATCTATGACTGAAAGAGAGTTATGTCTTAGGGAGCAATACCTCAACATGCTCAATCAATATGCTCCATCTGAGTGGGAGTCGGCGGATCCAGATGATTCGGAGGATGGAGATGCTGGAGATTTTGACACATTTTGACTGGCACTATTGTTGGGGGTGTTTTCATATCATTTCATTTTCTTTGTACTTTGTACTGATTTTTCTTTAATAGATTCTCATGGGACCAGGCATTCGGCCTGGGCCTGCATCTTTCTGGTAATTGTGAAAATGATTCATCAATCTTATTATTAATTCCATTTTCCAAGACACATTCTATAATATGGTTAGAATATACAAAATACCTAACATATAAAGAATTACAATTGGTTTATCTCTGGATAATTGTCTATGCACTAAGTTTAAATTTTTAATTTATCCCCACATATCACAAACATATTTCCAATTCATTGTTTATATATTTAATCATTAACATAAAACAAAATAAAAATACCATATCATTCAATAAATATATATATTGAATCAAGAATATAAAATATCAATATCTTTATACTAAATGATATAACAGTATTAATAAACATCATTTAACTATTACCATGTATTAAAATGAAATAAAGTTATGAAAATTTCAAATTAATAAAGTTTATACAGAATAAACCTATAATGATGAAAATATATTAAGGAAGGAGAAAAAACATCCAATATACAATGTTGATAGATAGATAACTTGGCCACAAGAAAGTAAATGATATGAAAATAATTTATAATATCTAAATCAGTAAAAGATGAAAGAAGAAAAATATACATCAGAAATAGATTTTTTAAATAATGTAAATTATGTTAATAATTAGCAAGGAAAATTGAACTGAAATGTTATGATGAATTTTTTTTAAATCCATTTGTAACATTATTATAAAATTTATGTTATAAAATGTTTCAAAAATACATTTTAAACTTATAGAAAATTATTCCATTTAAAATTTAACAAAAAATTAAAGAATAATATAAATAAAATTTTATTTTAAAAACCATAAAAACTTTTATAAGAATATAAATAGAGAATAACAGTCATGGAAATGGGAAAATTCATTCGTGACCTATATCTTAAAAATAAAATTCCATTATTATTTTTATATAGAAATATAAAATCAACTTGTCTTTTAAAAATTTAAAAGATTCATTTTAAATCCTTTTAAAGAAATTAAAACATTGTATAAAAAGGTCTTTATTAATCATTTATGTATATGTTAAATATTCAATAAAGTAATATAAATAACTTGGATATGGAATAAAAATATTCTTAGTTTAGAAGAGAAAATTTGGTTGGTTTCACTAACAAAATATTTTTTTGGTATTTGAAAACAAAAGATAAAAAAAGTTTGAATAAATATATTGAAATAGAATATATATCTAGAGGATAACAATAATGATTATTTTTAAGAGGAGAGATATTATATAATTATTTCAAGATAAATTTTAACATGAAAAATCATAAATAAGAAAGATATAGTCAAATAAACCTTTATAGTTTTTAATAATCATTGAATCAGACATCTTAAAAAGATACAACATGAATTTAATCATCATATACAATGAATAAAGAGTAATTCATGATATAAAAATTCAAATAGATATTATATATTCCAAAAATAAATAAATTATGATGATAATATAAATGATGTCTCAATCGAGTGGAATTAAGATGAAAAACACTTAACTTGGTTTTCTACTTGGTTAGAGGAATTATATTCTCCTAAGTGATAAATTTAAATTTATTAAATTAATTTTTAATTAATTTTTTTTATCTATATTCAATTTTTAATGTAATTTTACAGTAATGTGATATTTATTCACTGTATAGTCCTTATTAATGTCGACTGCGTGTGATTGTTTAGTCAATTTCATCAAAATAACTATTGATTATTGATTATGTTCAAAGGTGTTATGAGATGGGTCTACCATCTCTAGAATTTTAATAATGTATTGAATACCATTTTTAATAATTATAATTCACATATAATCATCCATTAAAAATTGTAATAAAAACAGAATCTCCTTACTTTTTGGAGATGGACGTACACACATACGAATTATCAATGTTATCATTTTACAATGGACCATTGTGTCAGAATTTAGATCAAATATTATATTTATATAATAATATTGTTTTCATAAATATAAAATATATTTATATAAGCTATTAATTATATATTTATAACCATCCATGTGAGGTGGTGATGAAAAATTAATTACACTACAATGTGGAGTCGATTGATCATATATACGCATGAGCGACGTTTTAATTTTCCATTGGATGATATGGTGATAGATGATGGTTGTACCATTAAAATGAAAAAAAAATATTATGGTGAATAAAATGATTTAATTATGTTAATTCTCTTGTTGAATATTTAATGGATGTTTAAGAACAAAATGAATTTGGAAAATCATTTTAATAAAATATACCTCTTCCATGGGTAATCATTCTTGATTTTCACCAAAAGAAATCTTGAAGTGGACATTCGGTGATACCAAGACCACAAGGTTGAGAAAAATAACGTTCGAAACTAATCAGGATAGGTATTTTATGACTTATATTTCTCATGATATGTGTACCAAATATGATAATAGGTTCTCATTTCACTAATACAAATTCAACATTTAATAGTGATGGTGTTTATTAGTGCGAGAAAAAAGCGCTAATAAATGGAATTATTATCTGTGCTAAATAAAGTACTAATAAATTTAAAAATTTACCATTTATTTTTTCATGATGATAGAAGTTTCCTTTTATTAGTACTTTATTTTTAGCACAGACAAAGGGTACCCTTTAGCTATGCCTTATTTTTAGCAATGATAATGGATACACTTTAGCAATGCCTTATTTTTAGCATTAATAAAGGTGAACCTTTATCAGTGCTATATTTTTAGCCCTCATAAATGAGTCATCTATCAGTGATTTTTTGTACAGATAACTATCCAAATAAATAAAATTAAATAATTTAATAAATAAAAATGAGTTTATTAAATGAATTATTAGAACGTTTATTATTCAAATAATTATTGATAACATTGCATATAATGATTATACTATATATAAGTTATAAATACTAATAAATGGTTTGTATTATATATATTGATATGAAAAATAAAAACTCAAAAAATTTAAAGTTAAACATAAGTAAATTGAGAAAAGTATTAAACATTTTATTAAATAGATGATCATTGATAATGCCAATAAATAGAATATATTAAATATATAGATTTATATTAATGTATATATATAATATTTATATATTACAAAATATTTATGATCTTTACATTAAATAGTCATATATTTAGTGAATAGTGGTTTATAAAAAAATAGTATGAATTAAAAATATTAACGAATTGGTTAGGGTAATGGACATATAGTTGAATGTAATTTATTTTTTCAATTTAACATAGATCAAAAGTGTGTTATATTGATTTTACATATATGTAGTTAAAGAATTTTTATATACAATTCTCACAAATAAAGCTTATCCATTTTCTCAATATTATAAAAGTGTACTAATTTTTAATTTATTCAATTTCACTCATTTTTAACACGAATGCACTTAAAATTAGATATTAATTAATATTGTTAAAAAAATATTTTTTAAAAAATATTTATAAATAAATATACTTAAAAATGTACATACTATATTTATAAAATTATATATTTATAATTATAAATGAATAAATATTTTGTAAAATTATTTATTAATTATAAATATATATATATATATAAATAAATAATTATAAATAAATAACTATATATATTTAAATAATTATTCAATTTATAATAAATTCGTGGAAATAACAAGTATATTTACTATATTTATATTTGTAAATATTTATTAAATATATGTTATTATGATATGAATATTTAAAGTGATATAAATATGATTTTTCCAAAAAACTTATAAAATTATAAATATATATTTATATATTTATATATTTATATATTTATAAAATTATTAAAAATATATTTAAATAAGGAATATATATACTATATATATATTAAGCCTATATATATTATATATTTTTTACTTCCAATTATAATTATAAATATTTTTTCAACGCATACGTAATTAGCATCAATAAAAGAAGTCTTTATAAATGCTAAAACATTACTGATAAATTTGCCTTTTATAGTGTTTAAATAATAAATTCTGATAAAATGACTCTTTACCAGCACTTTTAAAAATATATTGATAAAATTTTCTTGATCAAATTATAAAAACCTAACATCTTGAGAACACATCATCTTATCTGATGCTTTCCAAAAATGTTTCCCATTATCGTTGACCCCCTCTATGAATCGAAGATAGAATCACACAAACCCACTAAAATCACACAAACCCACAACCTCCAATTGCTCGAACAATTTCTGAAATCTGGTGTTCAGTAACAGTTAGGGTTTCGGAAGAAAACATCATGATCTGGATCATAGGGTCTCCTATTTTCAACAACCTACCGAGGTAGGCCTATGTTTTCATTTGTAGATTTTGATTTTCTTTCTGTATTTTTTATTTCATGATCTAGATATAAGGGTTTCGGATTTTCCATTGAAGATTCCAATTTTCTTTCTATTTTTGTGCTTCGGTGGTTGTATTCTATTTTCCTTTTGTTTATGATCTATTTTTTTTATAACTACTATTTTGGATATCCTATGGTGGTCTTTTAGAATTTGTTATTTTGGAACAATTTTCATTGCGGTCTACATCTATATCCCAGCTTGCTTCACTATTTTGAATTGATTACCTTTGTAAGTTTTGAGAAATTTATTTAGGAAACCAATTATCAGTTTGATGATGGTAAAAAGCATCAACAGAAGTTGATTTAATGCAACAGAAGCTGATTTTATGGAATATATGTAAGGGAATTTATTTATTTATATTCTATTTTAATATTATGATGTAATGGTTTTTCCAAAACAATTTATTTTCTCAGAATTATGTTGTTTTATTTTAAGATAAATCTTAGTAAGGGTTTTACCATATTTATTTATATTAAATGGCTCTCAATTTTCAAAATTAGTATCATGTTGTATTAATTTTACTATATTTTGATATTTTGTTTTAAGGGTTACATATATTTTTATCAATTTAATTTTATTTTGAATATATATATATATATATATTTCAATCTATTTATATTCATTTTCAGAACAAATAAAGTTAGTGTGATTTTATAATTATTTATTCACAAATCATGGTTATGGATTTCCAAATTATGTAGGTATTATATTTATTTTCATTAATATTTATTTCTAATTATGAATTTTTCTTGCAATTATGAGTTTTATAAATTCAATTATATATATATATATATATTGGTGTGTTTAAATGTGTATGGGATATACGTTGCAAGGGATGGTGTGTTTTTCTCCATTAATTCTGATATAACTTATTATTGTGTATTATTGATTTATGCCACCATTTTTTAACCTCCCTAGAATCTCAAGGATGGGTGAATGCATATTAGATGTCCTCCAGAAAATCATTAGGTTTCCACATCATATGTTCCAAAAATTATAATTGAAGTTATCTAATTCTATATATTAGAAAATATTTTTAGGTATTAAACACTTTAGGTCTATATATACATTCTAGGTCTATATATACATTTAATTAACTGAAATATAATTTTTACTCAAATAACTAATAAAATATTGTAAACCTATGTGACTTTAAAATAATAAATTTAGGTAACTATATGTACATTTTTTTGAAACAATTAAACATTAAAAAATTTAAAAAATTATTATTTATACACAGTTACATAAAATAATGATTATTTCTAATTAATATAATTTCAAAATTATTATTAATATTATTTTTTAGTTTCATTAGAAAAAATAGTATAATATATATACATTGAAGAATATATTGTATATTTAATTAAATTTAAATAGGATATATAATATACATATATAAAAATTATATTCAAATGAAGTTACTAATATATATATATATATAACATGTATATTCAAAATTTAGTTATATTCACTTTATTTATATTTGTATAGAATGAGGAGTGACCTCCATTTTATAGTTTTTAATGGTGGAATGTGTGACCCCCATTTAGAATTATTTCCTATTGAGGTATGTGTGAATGAAGTAAACACTGCCATTGACCACTTTTTCTAATCATATAAAACCCTATAAGTTTTTAGAAAAATTAAACCAATTAAAAAACTAGATTTCATTGAAATGTCAAGATCAAAAATACTCAACCAATTATTTTATTAATGTTTTATTCAGTTACTTGTGGATAAATTTGATGATAAAATTTAAATTAATTCATCATTAAATCTTATTCAAATTCAAATCAAATAAATTATTTTTAGTAATATACACTCATCAACTAAAATTACACTATAGCAACCCAAGAAACACGAGCTGGGTAGTACTATTGGTGTGTATTCTGATTCTTACATCTACACACTCTCTATTTCATTAACACTATTCACTCAATCTTTTCTCAGGTTGTGTGGATCTTTCATATTGACTGAGTTGGTGGAAATGAAGGCATCGAGTTAATAATGATTTTCAATGCTATAATTCTCACAAATGGGAGTAATTTCCTCTTTTAGAGAACAAAATTAAGTAAATGGGAGGAATTTTCCATTGTACTTTTTTGTGTTCTTTAAAAGGGTCAATACCTCACATTTGTAAGAATTACACCATTGAAACAAGTTATTAACTCAACAACTCCATTTCCACCAACTCCTAGAGAAAATATCCACACAACCAGTGAAACGATAGCATTAAGGATGCGAATGAAATAGAGGGGGTGGAGATAGAAGAATCAGAATATGCATTTACAGTGGTATGTAGCCCAGGTCTCTTAGGTTTCTATAGTTTAATTTTTTCTAATGTGTGCATGTTACTGAAATTAATTTATTTTATTTGACATTGAGATAGAGTTAATGATGAATTAAATTCATTTTTATCCTACAATTTATCTTCATGGATCTGAATAAATCATTAATAAAAAAATTTATTGAGGATTTGTTTTATAATGTTTTATAGATAAAACATGGTTTTTTCAATAAGTTTTATTTTATTAGAAAAATTAGGGTTTTATATGATTAGAAAAAGAGGTCAATGGAGGCATATACTTCGTTCGCACTTAGGGAAATGATCCATAATTAATTTAAGATGTGTATGAATCAGTTGCACCATATTTTGTTGCACAGTGTGAACACTATGACTCAGTGTATCTGTTATCAGTTTAAAATTAGCAATTTTGATCAAAACATTCCACCATTGAAAACAAAGAAAACCTAATCATATTTTATTGATAGTTTAATAAATTGATTCATTATTCTTTTGTGAGATATAGTAATCAATTTCATTCCAAACTGATACATGATGTGATCAGTATATATCAATGTACATGTTTCAAGTTTAAAATCCCATTTTAGTAAAAAAGTGACCTTCTCAAAACTGAACAAGTGCATTCATATGAATTTTATACATTAGGAAAATGATCAATATATCATTTCATACTTTTAGAAATCACCCTAACTCTAGTCCGATGCAAGGCGCGACCGATATGACTCTAAGTGCGTCTTTTTGTTTAAAAATAAAATTAATTTTAATAAAAATGAAAACTGACCTACTCAAAACGAATAAAATTCATTTAGATTGTTTTCATACTTTAGGAAAATGATATATAACTCACATGTTAAATTTTTGTAATATCCATGCCTCAATAAAATGCACAGTGTGCCCAGTATTACTCAATGTGTCCATTATCTGATTAAAATAGATAATTTAGTTCAAAAAATGTCACTCACTTAAAATTGAGAAAATGTGCTTCGATGTTCTGGATTATTTATGAAATTGATTCTCATGTCATTTTTTATGTGTTTGATTTGGTCTCATGTCAAACAGATATACAATGTGATCATTATGAGTCAATGTGTGTGTCTCCAGTATAGAATGTCATTTTAGAAAAAAAGACGAGTGATATACTCAAAACAGAGTAAATGCATTCATATAGTTTTAATACATTATGATATTGATCCATAAGCTATATAGGATGGTTAATAATTGGCCTCACCTCTATCTGAAAAATTATTTGATTGATTTGAATTAAATTGTGTCATTTTATTTAAAACTGCCATAAATTTTAGTAAAAATGGCAACTCAACTACTCAAAACATAACAAACGCATTTGGGATGTTTTGATACTTTAAGAAAAAGATCCATATGTCATCTTTGATATTTGGGACTCATTCATACCTCAATATCATAAAAATTATAACTATTAAGACACTGACTATGTTTTTTCAATATATATGTATTATTTTAGTTTAAAACGTGTATCATACCACCAAAACTGGGCAGGCTATCCTAGATTTTTTTCTATTAATTAAAATTATATATTAATTCATGGTTGAACCTTTTATTGGGACAAGAAAATTATTTCACGTCAGTTTCAATATAGACAATTTCATATACTTTATATGGGACCAAAAAAACGTGATTTTGATTCATGATAGAGGTACCAAATACTTGAAACTTTTAAAAAAAGAAATAGAGATTAGTGATAATGTAAAAATGTTCTTTAACATATTATGTTTTACCTAGTAATATTATATGTTATAAAATGAATTAACATATTCTAAATTAAATGTTTGTATACTCATAAAGATAATGTATTGTACACATTATGATGTTACCAATCCCTCAGATTAACAAAATATAATGAAGGATCCCCTTAGGAAATATGTAAAAGTAATGTTAGGATATATATTCTCTATTTTATAGAAAAATTATATAATGAAATATTGATTTAATTTTTATTATTCCTTGAATAGTTCATTTATTTTAGTAAATTTCTACTCATGTGCCATGCCTTCTCAAGAATAAAAATGACACAATCTCTTCTAAATCACAGAGTTAATCATGATTTTTTCATAGTAAAATAGTTTTTCTTAGAATTAATTTATTATTTCATATTTATGTTTTGTTTTTTTATTATTAGTATTACTCAAAAAATAATTTTTTTCTTATAAAGGTAGATTCTTCTGCTTGAGTTGGGGTGGTATTTCCATCTTTTATTCCATTATACACCCAAACATCCACATACTTCTACTCCATAAAATCCTTTTCACCCCTAAAGTGTTGAATTTATCACTTTCTTTCATGTTACGTCCACTTCCATTGCAGGAAGAGAAACCACGTTGCCTCTCCTCAATCATAGAGGTAATATTGATGTTTTCAAAATAAAATCAATGTCCCTATAGTTAATGTATTGTTTCATATTTATGTTCAATTAATTTCTTTTTATTATTACTCAAATAATAATTTTTCTCTTAGGTATATGGGGTTTTTTGTTAGAGTTGGGGTGGTCTGTTTATATTTCATGCATTTCTGAACTAAAACATCCATATACTTCTTCTCCCTCAAAACCATGTCACCCCTATAGTGGTGCATTTTTTAATTTCTTTCATGTTACCTCCACTACCTTTGTAGGATGAGAAACGATTCTACCTCAACTCAATTACAAAAGTAATCATGATGTTTTCACCATAAAATAATTGTCCATATAATTAATTTATTTTTTTAATATTACTCACATTATATTTTTTTCTTATACTAGTGTATTATTTTGTTCAATTTTGGGTGTAATTACCTTCTTTGATGCCTTTATTCACCAACACATTTATATACTTCATTTCCCTCAAAACCTTTCACCACTATAGTGTTGACATATAGCACTTTCCTTGAAGTTCCCTCCACTACTCAAGCATAGGGGTAATATTGATATTTCCAAAGTAAAACCATTTTCCATAGAATTAATGTATAATTTCATATTTGTGGTTAATTTATTTATTTTTAGTATTACTCATAATTTTTTTTTCATATACACATGTCTTCTTTTTTTATGTTGATATGGTTTGTTCGATATTTCCCATGCATTGTTGGATGTTCAATAATGAATGTCAATGGAAATAATTATAGTATTGATATTTAGGAATTTTTTGAGACTTTTGGATGTGTAGGAATCATTTTTACCTCTATCAAAAACATGATGCGATCGGTATAACTCCAAGTACTTATTTCAATTGAAAATTGAAATTATTTTTAGTAAAAAATACAACTGACTCAAAATGTCAGTTATTAGTTTAAAATCAACATTTGAGTTCAAAAAGTGTCATTCACTAAAAATCATTCAAACATGATCATATTTTCATTATAATTTGGGAAATTGATTCATATTTCATTTGTGACATATAAGAATTTATTCCATATCAAACTGATACACAATGTGATCGGAATGAGTCAAAAGATCATGTTTCATGTTTAAAACCAAATTTTAGTAAAAAAATATATGTGACATACGCCAAACTGATAAAACACATTCATATTGTTTTTATAAATTTGGAAAAAATCTATATGTGATTTGGAATATGTATGAATTAGCCTCACCTCATTCTGATTCACAGTGTGACCGGTATGACTCTAAGTGCATCTTTATTTTAAATTGACATAAATTTTAGTAAAAAAATAATCTACTAAAAACTAAAAAAACTCATTTATATTGATTTTATATTTTAGTAAGATGATCCATACGTGATTTGAGACATGCATGAATCTGAGGAACCTCAATTTGAAGCACAGTGGGACCATTATCTCTCCAAGTGCATGTTTTTATTTTTAATTGACATCAATTTTTGTAAAAAGGAAAAATGACTGACTCAAAACTGAGAAAACACATTCAAATTGTCTAAATAATTTAGGAAATCAATCCATATTTTGTTTTTTTTTTATGTGTAGGAAATGGTCTCACAACAAAATTATACATTATTCTATCAGTATGAGTTAAAGGGTGTGTTTCCAATTTAAAATGACATTTTAATAAAAAAACACATGTGACATACTCAAAATTGATTAAATGCATTCATATTGTTTTGATACATTATGAAAACTATCCATAAGTCATTTTAGACATTTATGAATCAACTTTACCTCAATATGACACATGGTGTAACCGATATTACTCAAATTATGTCTTTTTATTTAAAATTATCATCAATTTTATTAAAATGGACAACTGTCCTAATCAAACTGAATAAAACACATTGGCGTTGTTTTGATACTTTATGAAAATAATCCAAAATCCAATTATGGTGTGTAGGAATTAGTCTCACCTCAGTCCAATAAACGATGTGTCTGTTATGACTTAATGTTTTCATTACCATTTTAAAAATGAAATTTTAATTCAGAAAGTGTCACTCACTAAAAACTAATCAAACTCACATGTATTTTAGTGATAATTTAGGAAAATGATTCATAGTAATTTTTTGTGTTTATGAATCCTTTTCCTGTCAAACTGATACATGGTGTGATTGGAATGATTCAAAAGTGCATGTATAAAGTTTAAAATGAAATTTTAGTAAAAAAGATATACGGCGTACTCAAAACCAATAAAAAACATTCATATTGTTTTGATACATTATGAAATCAATCTATATAAGATTTGGAATTTTTAGGAAGTAACCACACCTCAATCTGAGTCACACTGTGAACAATATTACTCTATGTGCATCATTACGTAAAATTGATATCAATTACAATAAAAAACAAATTGACCTACTAAACTGAAAAAACATATTCATATTGTTTTTATACTTTAGGAAAACTATCTATATGTGATTTGATATGTTAATAAATCATCCTCACCTCAATCCGACACACGGTGTGACCATTATGACTATATGTGTGTGTTTTTTTTAAAATTGACAACAATTTTAGAAAAAAAGGCCATCTGACTTTCCCAAAACCAAGAAAATACATTCCAATCGATCAAATAATTTAGATAAATGATAAATATTTTATTTATGATGTGAATAAATCAGTTACACCTCAATATTATGCACAATTTTATCGATATATGTCACGGTGCATGTTTAAATATTAAAATGACATTTTATTGGAAAAAAAACTTGCATACTCAAAACTGAGAAAAAAATTAATATTATTTTGAAACTATAATATAATTATTCATATGTAATTTAAGACTATTTTAAATCAAACACACCTTAATCAGATGCACGGTGTGACCAATATGACTCAAAGTGTGTCAATTTATTTAAAATTGTCATCAATTTTAGTAAAAGGCACAACTATCCTTCTCAAAACTGAGAAAAAAACATTCGTATTATTTTTATACTTTATTATAATGATAAATAGGTATTTTCTTACATTTAGGGATCATCCTCACCTTAATCCAATACACGATGTTCCCGGTATGACTCAAAGTGTCCATTATTAGTTTAAAATTGACGTTTTAGTTCAAAAATTATCATTCACTAAAAATCGATCAAACTTTATTGGATATTTTTCATAATTAATGAAAATTATTCATAAGTCCTTTTTGATGTGTAGGAATGTTTTCATGTCAAATTGATACACTATGTGATCGGGATGAGTCAAAAGTGCATGTTTCTAGTTTAAAATGACATTTTAGTAAAAAAGACAATTTATGTACTCAAAACTGATAAAACAATATTAGATTGTTTTGATAAATTGGGAATATGATACACAAGTCAATTTAGATGCGATGGAATTAGATACACCTCAATATGATGCATGGTGTGACATGTATGACTCCAAGTGTGCCTTTTTTTTGAAATAGACATGAAATTTAGTAAAATTAACCATTTCTATATATTTATTTATTTATGTTATTACTAAACTAAATTTTGTTTTTATTATATAGGTGTGTTATTTTGTTCAATCAGGGGAAATTTTTTAGGAAATAACATGAGTCAGTTCGGGATTTAAAAACAAAGAAACATTGATGTTTTTGAATGTATGTAATAATTTGTATTTATGTAATCCTATATATTAGTGTTTGAAATACCTATAATATAGTGTTTTTAGTGTGATAGTGTTGTAAATATAAATTCATTTAAATCATATACTAGGAAATTATTTTTGTTATTTTGGTGTGTTTTTGGTGTTGTGGGGTGATACTACAGCATACTATAGTGGTACTGCAGTTTTCCGTTACAACACACCAATTATGACCCTTTATCACTGCCTTTAAAAGAACTGATAAAGGACACATTTACGAGCACTTTTAAAAGTGATAAAAGTCCTCTAATAGAACATTTATACAAACAGATAAAGGTATATATTATTATCTCTTCTATAAGTGCTAATAAAATAACCTTTATCAGTGATTTTATAAGTGCTACTAAATGGTGCCTTTAGTAGTGGTAAAATAAAGCGCTGATAACTTTTTCTTTTATCAGATCATTTTTAGTGCCAATAAAGGACCCCTTTATCAGTTCATTTTTTGTACTGATAAAAGTCTATGGATTCTGACCTCACTCACGTATTCAATTATTTTCTAGCACTGATAAATACCATTTCCATCATTTTTTGAGGCATGTTTTATGGTGGTTTTTATAAATAAATTGTATATATAAGAAACAATATTATACAATATATTACATACTCAATTAATGTTTCTATAAATTTTAATATAATTGAAAATGATAAATCTAAGGTATAAATAAGACCAAACAATGTGATTTAAGAAGACTTTTTTATTATCTTGTAGCCTTATCACTTAATTTTAAACCTTCCAACTCATTGTACCATTAACTAATGTGAGAAATATTTTCCATGGTTACTCTACATCAGGATAAAAAATTAATTTAATTATGTTAAATAACATTAACTAATCTAAATCCCAATATGGAATCCATTTTACATAATTAAATTCGTTGATGTTTTAGAAATTATTTATAATATATGTTTTATAAATGTAACGAAAACCACATTTAAGAAATTTCTGTGTTTTAAGAACAAAAAATATTTTATAGGAAAATCAAGTATAATGGTCATTCCCATAGAATTTTTTGGATTATGATAAATAAAAATAGACTTATTTGATATAAAAACAACCAATAAAAATGAAGCTTTTGAACACTAGATTATGAGAGAAGAACTAGGAATAGATTGTATTTGTATTAAAAAATTACATAGATTTCAGAAATGATAAACATAAATTTTTATGTTTAACATTATTTTATTAAATGAACTATATTAATTCTAAAATATATATTTGTTCTTGATGTATTTTTCTTGAACAATATTTTCAATATTAAATATTTATATTATCATAAAAGTGAATATATTTTAAATATCACAAATTTTAGTATTCACCTGAAATTAAACTATTTCTAAATAATATCAATATTTTACCCTTTGTTATATATCAAATTAAAAATTGAAAAATTAAATTAATTCTATCAAATTAAATTAATAAAATATAGAAATTTAGGTTTTAATAACTTTATTGAATGTTGTTATGTGTATTCTTTTATACTTTCTTTTGAAAGAAACCTTACTTACTATAATTGAAACATGAGTGTCAAATTCTACCCCCGCCATTCAAAAATATCATCCTTAAAGTTACCATAATAACACCTCATGAATAGATGTGGGTATTTCAACATTATAACTTCTCTAGATTCCCATTTTTCCTTTTATATATTATGATTTATCAAATGTTTCATTACCAGCTGAATAATTTGATTCCTTAATACTTTTTTTGTAGTGTAATAAATATGGATAAGCTCTCCCAATAAGATATATTGGGCTCTAAATACATTTCATCAAATGTTTGTACATGAGTTGTTTTTTTTTCTTATAATTGCATGATAATTGGATGTGGAAGACATTATAATTATTGGATAGATTATTTTTAATTTCAAAATGGTAAGCCCCAACTCTAATTGTTTCCAAGATAAAAAAATTCCAAATGTATCAAGGAAATAGATTCCCTATCTTGAAAAACGGTATAACTCCATTATAGAGAGATACCATCAAGAAAATGTAATACCTACACGAAATTATAGTTATGTCCTTCTATTATCATTAAATATTTTATTCAAACTTTGAGCATCCATGATTTGACTCGGAATAGTTATTATAGTATTCATTGTATCCCTAGTAATATCATGGCCTAAATGATTCCATTCACTAACATTATCACAACTGGTTGGTGTATAATATATTTTACCATATAAATATTTATATGATTCTCTTTAAATGTATAAATTATGTTATTATTATAATAAAATTATGACAATGGTAAATATTGATCCCACATACCATGAATATCAAGTGAGGATAAACTTAGTATGTCTTCTAACATTTGAATAATCCTTTGATAAAGTTTATCTTTCAGATGATTATATAAAGTGATCAAATGTTTCTCATTGTTGAGATCCATCTGAAAACAAATATAGAATTTAAATATAAATATATGGTTATGATCATATACAATAAAAATATATTCCCCATGAAGTATCGAAGCATCATTATATAAATTCATGTTTGGTACTCAAGAGGTAGATCCTCCTTTATAATTTAAAATTGAGAAGATGTAGTGAGGTGACTAATAATAACCCATATGAAACATTTTCTTTTAGAAATCCTTGTAAAACCAATGAAAATGTCCATAATAATATTATATAATGTGCAGAATGGAATTAGGAGATGTTTCCTGACTCCTTTATGATATTTTATATCATCCTTTACATATTGAAAAATCTGGAATATTGATACATAGTCAATAATTTGTAACTTTAAATTAACCCAGAAAAAATGTTTCTTGAAATCCAAATACATTTTGGAGCTATTGAGGTGTATAGTGAAATCTTTTATATTTGTTACATCTGTTAAATCTCTCAGGATTTTTTGGAACACATATATTATTTAGGAATTTTAAAACACCATATTCATAAAAAAGTATTCCATATTCACATAACTCATGAAATAAATTTTATTTTTTAAACACTTATCATCAATTTGGTACATTTTATTATATCTTTTAAAAAAATTCAATTAATTGTTTAAAAGTTACATGGTTTACCCTTCCATACAGATTCCCATATAAAGTATTACTAAAATAATGAATAAGATCTTATTTATCCCCATTTTATCTAGAACTCTTTGATATTTTATACTCATTGCAATGGCCACTTCATTTTCCCTCACAATTTGTAGTGTATTGATTAGTCAATATCATTGAGTGATTATGTCCATCACCTTTGTCTCATGTCGATCCCTTTTTGTGAAATGTTGAATTTAACACTTTTTTTATTTGTATATGTCTCACATCATTCACTATTGGGATAATGCATCAATATTATCAGAGAAAATATTATCATATCCAACTCAATATCATGGGTTGGATTATTCTATTCGTGTATCTTTAACGGACTGGATGAGTAGGAAAAAACTCTATCATTCTACGTAATGACACATGTGAGTTCTTTCTTTGATGCCTCACTGTATATAAAAAATCCATACCATCTAATGGAAATGAAAATATTGATGCATTGACCCATATACTCTTTTTTTCATAAAAGTGATAACTAAATTATTATGAATATATTAACATAAACCCTTAGGTTTCAACTTCATTAATGGGTTTGTGAGTCAGGTAAATTTTTAACGAAGAACCGATAGTAAATTTTTAATAAAAGGAAACTATATATATCATTTTTTTATTGGTTTATGACATTATTTAACTAAGTTTTTCATTGAGGGATCAACTAATATTTTATCCATTGAGGTGATATGGAAATGAAAAAGAAACATTTTTATGTCAAAATTCGAATAGACTAAATCTCCCACCTGAAAAATTTCCATTAAGAGTTTTGAAAAATGAGTCTCAAATGGATCTTATACTGTTCCTATATTTTTCTCTATACCATGATATCATTTTACTATACCATAATTAAATGATTAATACAAAATTTGAATACTATGTTCCTCAAATATATTAAAATAGATGGACCATTAGTAAATTGGAATGACATTACTACCAACTCATAATGCATATACCATGTTTGAAATGTCTTTATTCGGATACAACACTTCTTTACACCAAATTTTTTATACCCAACATGAAAAACTATCATTGATAAATATAGAGATCCATTACGTTGACCATGTTAGTCCTTAATGAAAGTAAGTGGTTTTTTATTTATATTATTTGAATTAATTTCCATATAATTGATGTACTACCTCATAAACCCATCATTTTTCTGAAAAATAATAGGGGCGCATGAAGGAGAAAGATTAGGGTGAGTTGATCAATTGTTACAAAGATGTTTATTTTATTTCATTATTTCCACCAATCACATGGAATTCATTTTTATTGAGTAATGGATATAGGTTTTACATTTGGGATTCTTCAATGTAAAATAATGCTTCATTCTTAGTTGTAGTTTCTAAAAATTATATAGGAAACACGTCCATGTATTCATATAAAATATGTAAATTGTTTTGTCCCGACCCATGTAACACACAACTATTCCGCGATCTTATTCACTAAGTGACCTCAGGTGTGCCTCCTCACATTCTAGAGGTTTTTGATAAGAAGTGAGGGTCTAATATAATTCATGGGGAGACTATAACCTATTAATAATTGTATGCAAACAACAAAATAGAAATAAAAAAACCAACATATATAATCATAATAATAATAATAATATCAAATGATGACCAAAAAAGAAAATACAATATCCAAAATAATCAATAGACATGTCATTCCTAATACATGACTAAGAGTTAATATGAAAAACCTAATATAAATATATACACTAAAAATACTCAATGGGATCCTAAATCACACATAGTCACCTTATCCATTCTCTATCCCAACTCAATAATCTATGATATGGATCTTTTCCTTATATAGTTATCTAACCTTGAAATCAATCCGGGTACCGATTAGGCAGCACGAGTTGGGTGTGAGTAAAACTAAGTAGGTCACCCCAAATGATTTCTGAAACAATATCAAGTCAATAATAATGTATAAGTTTCATAAAAAACAATGTAAAATTCAAAACTAAATAGTAATCATATTTCAATATTCATTAATTAACCACCAAAACCCCTATGATCCTGAGGGCACTTGAACTCTCAATACCTGCTCCGACCCATGCAGCAGTTCGAACCACATCACATATTCAATTCAAACTTAATTATTTCACATGGGATTTCATTATCCATTTCATTTATATTCATTAACATGGATGATTGAAACCACGGTCCAAAGCCAACATTTTGGTCGTGGTTTCCATTCATTGGACCCTCTGGGTATTTGAATCACTAGTCTGTGACCCACAACTCATTCATCAAACAATAACACAAGTGGGATTTATAAGCAACAGTCAATGTCCCATAAAAATTTATCAATATGGGATTTTTATGTGGCAGACCATGTACCACATTCAAATATCACATATATCACAATTTTACATTTATAAAATCAATCAATGTTACTCAACATTAACCTTATTATCACATTCCAAAATCAAAAATCTATTAATTTATTCAATAATTAATTACTACATTTAAATATATTTCTTAATCACAAAAATTCCCACTAATTAAATATATAATTAGTTAATCCAATTCAATAATCTCAATATCCCAATAATTTAATTAATAATTTTTTAATCATATTGTACAATCCCAACAATCAATTAATTAATTAAACAATTTATAAATCAAATTCCAATTTCTAAATCCCAATAATTTCCATTAAACAACTCCAAAATTAAATAATCAAATTCAATTTAATTTCACAATCCCAATATCCCATTAATTAATTAAACATTTAATCAATTTAAATCCATCATTCGATAGACCTAATTATCCCAAATCATTAAGACATGGTAATTAAAAAAATCAATTCATTTATAGATGCATTTTACTAATAATGGGAATTGAAATTCACACAAATACATACACGTAATTAAATCAAGATTTTGATATTGTAATTTAGACCACATACCTCAAATCGTTGATGAGAGATCACCCAATGGAAATTCCCAAAATTTAAATGGAAAGATCAAATATAAAAAATATAAAAATATCATGAATAAAACCCTAGAAACAAGATCAAATAGATCATGATCCATAAAACCTTGATATAGATCTAGCCCCTTACCAATAGTGTATGAAACACCCCAAATTTATCTATAAATAGGATATATATATATATATATAACATCAGGATGAAAGAAAATTCTCAGAGAGGTTAATATCATTAATTTGGGATTCAAATAGAAATTAATAGAGGTTTAAAGGGCATGAAAACTATCTAAGAGCCACAAAAAATGAATGAAATTGTTTAGGGTCTAGATTGGGTAATTTGGGGTTAACAGTGGGGTTTGGGGAAATTTTAAATGAATTTTAGGGATAGTTAAAACCATGGTCAAGATTGAGGAAGGGGTACATGGATTTCTAAAATGTTTTCATTAAGATTGATCCTATAATAGGGGGCATGGTTACTATTAAATGGGCGTACTTTTTGGCAATCCTTGCATTGACCATGTGAATCACCCACTGTTTTGTTTCGCACAGTTTACTGTGTTGGGCCATGGTTTGGGAAAACCATGAACCAACTAAGAACAACATATCCTACTTAAAATATTCTCTAATTTTACCCAAAAAACTCCCCAAGGATGAACCATTAACAAAATTACTCAAAACAAAGAAAAAGGGTACCTGAAAATGAGCCTAGCAAATCTTTTAAAAAAGGTGTGGATATTAAAATATCCCCATATTATAATATATTTTCCTCAATCTATACTCCCAGAAGTCTCTATGATTCCAAGTTAAAAATAACAAGCCACTAATCCTTTATATCTGCTTCTCTCTCCTTTTTTCCGTCCTAAACACACCAATGTTACCATAATAGACAAACTAATGGAAGGATATTTCCCCATAACAGTTTATCATTGTGATCAAACACACTTATTAGATGATATTCAAAGGAAGCACGTATATGATGCTCAAAATCATACACATCGATCACATGAGAAGGTTTTGGGTAGTACCTTCTAAGTTGTGATACATGAAAGACATAATCCATGGAATTATAACTCTGTGAAAGAGCCAATCGGTATACTATTGTCTCGATTCTCTCTAAAACCTCAAAAAATCCAACAAACCCGACTGCCAATATTCCCTATCATAGTATCATACATGGAGAAAATATAGGTGACACCTGAAGGAATATGTGATCTTCATTTTTATACTCTAGGGTTCATTTAAGTATATATTTATACAACTTCTGTCTACTCTGAGATGTAACCATAAGTTTTCAAATCAACTAAACCAGCTCCAACACCTCCTACAGGAGACTCATTCACATCAACTCTGAATCACCTACCTCCATCCAACATAGAGGTGATATGAATGACCTACCATATAGGGCCTCATATGGTGTCATATTTATATTTTCCTGATAACTATTGTTATAGAGAAATTGTACCGAAGAAAGGATCTTCTCCCAAGACCCATCAATGTCTTTGAAATAAGCATGCATCATTTCTTCAAGAACTATAGTCATACACTTGGACCGTTAATCTATATGTTGGTAAAATGTTATAATAAAGAAAACACATGTACCTAGATTATTTTTCAAGAATTTCTAGAATCATTAAGTAAAATGTCAGTCATGTTCTCAAAATATACTCCATGGCACCTTGTGTAGATGGATTATCTCCAGGAAATTCATGTCTCCCAAATGGTATACTGAGAATGTCTCTTGTTTATGAAAGGAATGTGATATATTTTCCGTTAGTTCCATGAACACCCAAATAGGATCATTTTTACAATGTTTCCTAGGGATACTGACCAGAAATTTTATTATAATGTTGTCCACAATCCATTTTGGAATAGGAAATGGCTGTAATAAACCTCTAGGTTTTTTATGCATGACCTTTATCTGTTAACAGTTGTGTTATTGTGTCATGAGACCTAGTATTTCCTTTTTCATTCCAACCACCAAAACTATCATTGTATTTCATTATAAATTTTGGTCACACATTGATGCACCACCTATTTTTATGCATGAAATTCATTCATCATCTCTTCCCACATACTCATAATGAGATAAACCTGATTCCTAACATAGATGTTAGCATTATCATTTATGGTCCTATAAAAAGCTGACTATCATCCTTCAAGGATATTACTCATGGATAAACATTCTAAATCATCATACTATATATCTCTAATCCATATAAAATGTTTAGACACCACTAAAACTGATATGTGATTAATCTTCTTCTAAATCTACTAAACCATAGTATCTATATCAACCAATAAAATCATCATCTTTCACTCCACACTAAAATCCTGGACTACCTGTGTCTGAGTTTTCATTATCAATGTATCAGGAACACTATTTATCTTCCTAAACATAAGTGATAGATCAAAGTCAAATGACTGCATATAATCAACCCACCTCTTCTACAGTAGATTCAGATCACACTGTGAAAAAAAATACATTTGCATTTTATGATCTGTATACATAGTGAACATTCACCTAACAGATAATCCTTTCAAAACATCAAATCATAAAATGATGTTTCTAATCCGAGTTCATGTGTAGGTTAATTACATTCATGTGGCCTTTAATAATGAGACCCATATGCAATAACTCAATCTCCTAGAATTAACATTTCTCCATGTATAATCCTATAAGCATAAAAAACATTATATACTCCTCACCAATTTCAGGTAGGAACCTGATTGGTGGCATGTTCAACTTCTTCTTCACCTCATAGAATATGTTCTCACATAATTTTTTCCATTCAAATATTACCCCCTTCTTGGTCATGCCCAAAACTAGTTCTTCCAATTATGAAAATTCCTTGATAAACCTCTAAAAATATCCCTTTACAGTCATAAAATTATGGATATCAAAAACAGTATTGGGATGCTCCAAGGAAACAATTGTCTGATATTTCTCTAGGTCATCTAACACACCTTCCTCTGATATGATGTAACCTAATATGTGTAATGGATGAATCTAAAACAAAAACATAGTGTAAGGCCATGGCCTAAAACATAACTTATTCAAGTGGTTTTGAATGAGAATTCACATTTTAGTATCTTTTCAGTTTATAATTTTAGATAATTTGGAAAAACATTTACATAGTAATATCTTAAATTTACAGGTGGACTCTAATACTTAGTAATCACTTTTTCCACCAAGGGATCCCTTTAAAAATAAAACATGACATCTTTTTCAGACACATCTTCAATTCATTCATCATGAAATCTTCTTTGTCCATACAAATATTAAGACCCGTAAAAAACATTTTAATGCTTGGGATGAGCACAGAAAGATTAGTAAGGTATGAAAAAAGAAGTAAAAACTATTATTATTTTGAAAACATGTAAACCTGTGGATAAATTATCATAAAGTGATACATTCAACCCTTAAAAAGTATTAAATATTTTCTTTTTAAAAATAATCTCATTGTTTACTCTTTTTTAATCAAAATATTACAATAATACCATAGAAAGAACATATAACATATAAAGGTAACTTGGGGAATAATCATACATTAATGGAAAAATATATGGTTGACTTCCACACAAATCACTCTTACAAATGGAATAGTCATACAAACACCACTCATACCCAATGTTTTTTAGGTAATAATGTGACCACTCGTCCTTGGTTTTTCATGGAACCACCCATGTTTTGTTTACCAAGGAACCACCTATATTTTTTATCATGTAATCACCCATAAAATGTCCATGTACAATTATATAATCATAACAGATAAAATATTGAAATTACCAACATTTCACTCATAAATATTTATTTGCAATCACAAGAAATCATTTCAAGATATTAAAATAATTAATCCATATTCAAATACACGTTCAATACGAAAATACCATAAAATAGAATAAGTGAATTATTTCCATAAAAACATTATTTCTTGTAGAGAAATTCATATATAAAATAATGGTCATAGTAGTGAAGATGTAGTTGTCACCATATATGATAAAAATAACATTCCATGTGTTGTTTTACAAAAAAATATGTATTAAAATAATAATAATATTCCTTTTGAAAAACATTTAATAAAATTAAAAATAGACATAAAGGTCTTTCATAATCTTTTTATATCCATATAAATACATATGTAAAATAATATCCAGAATACTGATAGGGAGAAAAGGTTATGAAAAATAAATCATTAAACATTCAAAACATCACATACCACATTGAAAATTTAATTTATAATCAACATTAAAGATGAGATTTTAAAAAACATTAAAAATAATTATTATATATATAATATAGATAAAAATATTTAAAGGATCTTTATATAGTCATTTTTAAAGAATAAAGGTGTATATCCTCAAGAAATGTCTCAATGAAAGTAGATTGAAACGAATTCCCTTATATCAAGTTTGACTCATCTCGTATATTACTTATATACATAAATAATAAACATAGGTTAGTTTATAATTTATTGATAACCATTTTTATGTTCATTATACCATTTTTAACACGTATTTTTATGTTATAAATATTATAAAATAATTTATGTTCAAATTATCTGTTTTGTCGATATTCGGTACATGAGTTGAAAATGAACTTGGTATGATGTTAATAGTAAATGTGGTCAAAGTACTTCATCTACAGAATAATATTAATGAAATAATTATCACTTTTATATATTAAATATTCTTTTAAATATAACCATTAATTACAGTTATTAAAAATGAACAATGTTATAATCATGGAGACGGAATGTCTTATGTACGCATCAGTAACGTTTTCCATTTTTCATTGATCCTTATAAAAATGAGGTAAGTATTATTTTAATTTTACAGATTTATAATAACATCATTATTATTTTATTTTAATTTAAATGTAATTATATATATCATTCAGGTTATGTACTGAATAACAATGAATCACATGTCTTTGTGAAGGTGATAGTTCACACATGCGCACAGACGATGTTATTAGTTTTATGTACATGGAATGTAAGAATTTTATTGATATATTATTATCTTATAATGATTAATATGTTATTAATATCACATATAAAAATTAATTTCATCATTATAACTAGTCATGAGAGATTTTTATTTAAAACAAATTATATCGACTCGTGGAGGTGATGGTTCACACATACACATGAATGATTAATTCCTTCCACATTTGATGGAAGTGGAGATGGATTTAGGTGACAAAATTAAAATAATAAAATCTAAGTATATTTATGATACTATAGTTATTATATCATATTGTTTGGATAATATTTTAAGGAATGTGAAGAAGAAACAAAATATAAATACTTAATTAAAAACGTTACCTTTCCTTCGAATGATCACTTTCCTTAACACCGTAACACATATAACAAGGGTGTTCTGCCTAAACTGAGGCATCTAGAATGTGGGGACATATTATATGAATGGATTTGGGTAGGTTTTGGATAAACCAAATGGTTTTTGAAGTGTGAATAATAGAGAATAATGGGTTCCCTTTTTATAGGAGAGGGAAGGAAAACTCTTGAAAATATTAAAATTAATAAATTAATAAAATTTCATTTTATTTTTCTAATGGTCACTAACTAATTTATTTATAATTAATGATTCATTTTGTTCGAATCAATATCATCTAATTAAAATTAGACATGTTTTGAGTATTTCTTAATCTATATCTTTTTCTTTTAACCACTTTTAACTCTTACCAATTTTCACAAGTAAGTTACACTTTGAGAGTTAAAATAATTACCATAACCTCAAAAACAACCAATGAATGGGTCATTACTAAATTTTATATAATTATATAATATTTTTGGCTGAATTATTTGTTTATATAAATTGTATATCATTTAAATATATATTTTATATTTTAATATATGAATTATGTCAATTTTGATGCTATTTATTACATGTATTTTTTAAAAATTTATAATGACAATATTACTTCAAAAAACTACATTAACTATTATATAAAATTTCAAATTAATTCATAAAATTCTTGTATGGCATTTAATAGTTCAAATTTATTTTTTTAATTTTATTAATACCATTTATTTGATTATTCCCATAATAAATTTATTAATGCATCATCATTATTTCATCATTAAATTTAATTATTTAATGTAAAAAATTATAAATAAATTATAAAGATGTAGATAAAAATTTTATATTTCAAATTACTATTTATAGTTGAATTTGTCTTCTATATAACCCAATATTAAAACGTATTTACTTCTTAAAAATATGAGTATGACATTTTTGACATATCATAAAAGAAAAATAATAAATGTCATAATCATACCCAAGTGGAATAAAAGGAAAGAATTTCATAAAATGTTTTATTTTTGTCAAAAATAACTTATCCAATAAAATTAGTAAATTTTAAGGTAACGTAATGATATTATAATATTATTCGTACCCTTATTTCCCTGATTACCCTTTAACCATCATAAATAAAATATTAAAGTTATTATTCCAAAAAAAATATGTTAATCCTATTAGAATACAATTTTAATACTTATTACAACTTTTCATGTCCACATTTAAAAATTCAATTCACAAAATTGGTAAAATTACGTTTAATGCCAATCTGGTGGATGTGGCTAGAATGCAGGTAAAAGTGATGTTCAAAATTTCAATAAGTGTTTATATCGAATTTCAATTAAAAATAATTAAAATGATCTACAATGTATTAAATGAAAAAATCATAATAATAAAAATTAAAACCAATTCAATTTATAATCTAAATAAATAAATTAAATAAAATATTAGTTTTGAACTAAAATACAGTATTTTTAACTATTCCTGAAAAATTGATATTATTAGGTAAAAACAGAAATGATACAAAGTAAAAATTTTATTTTCCAATTCAATATAATAAGTATTTTTTCAAATATAATTTCTAAAAGTACCAAAAACTAGGATTAAAATGGGTTCTCCATCAGAAGGCGGTAAAACTGCCTTTTTTGAAAAAATACTTATTTTATCTATAAATTTGAATAATGTCCATAAATGAAATAATATGAATTTTTGACATTATATTGAATTTATTTTTCATTAATATGATCAAAAAAGAGTGATCTGATTATTTTATAAATACAATTATTCGCATTTAAATAGTTTTTCATAAAACATATCTTTATATTCAATAGGTTTTTATTGATATTTATAATTTTTTTCTGAACAATGAATAATTATATAATAATTTGTAAACCATATTTTTATAATCCTATAAAAACGTTTCATTACCTACATTTATTTGTTAGGATACATATAACATATTATATAATAATATTTAGTTTTACATTAAAGCTCAATGTGTTGTATCATGTATGATGTCAAACATTGTGTTTCCTTTTAAAAACTATGAGATGTTTCCTTCCCTACACTTATTTTAGAAATTTAATCCTCCAAATTTTAATTTGTGGTTGGTAAAGAATGTGTTACTTTTCAATAAACCTTTTTTTCAATCCCACATTGGAAAAATGATTAATTAAACTAGTACTTTAAAAATGAAAGGGAAGTATGATGATTACCTGAGACAAAACATACTAGGGTTACATATAGGAAAACTAGGACATGGAAGAGAAATAAAACTCTTATAGAATAATAAATATTAATATAGTGCTTGATCAAGGGATAGTTACCCATCATAATACAATAAATATGTGATGGTTCAAAATTTTATTGATAAAAGTTAGCAGATAACATTGTTTTCTACTTCTAGTTTCTTTTAATAGAGTTGAGGAATTATTTTTATTACTATAACTAAGAACATATGGAAAAATAAATACATAAGAAGTATTGCTTTATCCTTTAATATATTCCACCATAAACTCGTTTTTTTTCAAAAAGGTGAGTATTTAAGTTGAATTTTTCATACATGAATCCTTTTTTAGAAAATTAAATAATCCACAAAATATTTACATTATATTTCTCTGGTTTTAGAAAATTACCCCAAACCAAAATGGCTAAGATAAGATAAGATAATTCCAAAAAATGAAGAAACCATTGGATGATGAAAAAATAATTTTAATCTTCAAAATTCAATTACAATACCAAAAGTTCAACATATACCATTCAACAAAAAAATGTACTTAATGTCTCTCAAAATGATCCAAATGATGTTTGAAGCCCAAAACATAGAATAATTTGATTACTTAGTCTTCCAAGATAAATTTTAAATTTTATCTCCAAATAACATTAATCTCTCTTAATGTATCATACCAAAAATTTAATTTCCAAAATCACATAATCTTCTTGATAGGTTAATCAATTACATATATAACTCAAATCTCCAGAAGTTCTCAATAAAAACATAGATCCTAAAGAAAGGTCCACAATTACTACTCAAATAAATCATAAATTGTTATACTTACCTTAATCATTTAAAGTTACCAAAATATTGAACTTCTTACAAAATAACATTTATCACTTAATCCCAAAATTGATTTCCATTCCCAATGTTATCTTTCTTATAAAAAAAATGTTACCAAAAACAACATATTCTTTTTCTATCAACTCATTTAACTAAAATTAAAAATTTATAATAACCTGAGACTTTATGTTGGTCATTCGAAAGTGATGAACCCTTGTATCCCTTTTGTTGTAGGATCAAAACTCATAACCTTTCTGAAATGACTGGTTGTCACCCTTCCTTCGAGTTATCCCCTTTTCAAACTATATAATATCATAACATTCCCAAAATAAGATACTAAAAAATAATAACTTGTATTATCCTAAATACTTATTTCATGCCACTCATTTTTAATCCCAAAAAATAATAACCCATGATTACCTCAAAATGAATGTCTCCAAAAATACTGTTAATCACCATAAAATTTTATAACACGAAGCCTTAGAAGTTTTGTCTTAGACATTGGACATACGAGTATCCTTAGAATTATAAACCCATGATGATATCCTTAACACTTATGAAATCATCCTAATCTCTAATGTTTTTTAAACCATCCTCGAGATCCAACTGTATGGCCCGGACCTTAAACATAACTAATTATAGTGATTTTGAACTATAATTCACATATGAGAATATTTTTTGTATAGAGTTTTATAGAAATATAAAAAACATGTACATATTAATATCTTAAATTTACAAGTGTACTATAATACTCGGTGTTCACTTTTCTATCATGGGTTACATTTTAAGATAAAACACATCTTCTTTTTTAGACACATCTTCACTTCACTCATCATGAATTCTTCTTTTTCCATACCAATCTTGAGACCTATGAAAAAAAATTAAAACATTGTCTAAACACAATATTATTAGTAAGGGATAAAAAACATGTAATAACTATTATTATTTTGAAAACATGTAAACCCATGGTTACTTTATCATAAGGTAATACATTCAAACCTTAAGAAGTGGAAAATACTTTCCTTTGAAAAATAAGCTCATTGCTTACCCTATTTGTAATAAAAATATTACCATAAAACCATAGAAATCACATATAACATATAAAGGTAACATGGTAAATTATCATAACTAAATGGAATAAGAATACACTTTCTACACATATCACTCTTACAAATGAAATACCCATACGACTGACTTCTATAACTTATGTATTGAAGGACATAACAAAACCTTGGGTCTTGGGTTTATCATGGAACCACCCATCTTTGGTCTATCATGGAACCCCCATACAGGGTTTATAATGTAACCACCCATAAAATTTCCATGTACCATAGCATAATTATAACACATAAAAGCTTACAATTATCAACATATCACTCATAAATATTCATTTCCAATCACAAGAAATCATTTCAAAATATTTAAATATTCAATGAATTATAAAAAAAAAATATTCTAAAATACCCTACAATGTAATATGTTATTTGTTTTCACAAACAAAAATATTAAGTCTTGTAGGGGAATACAAATATCAAATAACAGTCACTGCGGTGGAGAACCAGTTGTTTCCATATAAGATAAAAATAGTATTCCCTTTTTCAGTTGATAAAATATTCTGCATAAAAAACATAAAAATGGTCCTTTAGAAAAACATAGAATGAAATTAAAATATATATATATAATTTCATTTATAATCCTTTTATATATATAAATAGATATGTAAAATAATATCATGAATATTGACATTAAGAAAATGTTGTGAAAAATAAATCACCAAATATTCAAAACGTCACATACCACTCTGAAAATTTAAATCATAAGCCACATGAAAGTAGAAAATTTTAATAAACATTATATAAAATTATTATAGATATTATATGGACATGTAAATTCAAAGGGTTTGTATATAAACATTATAAAAGAATAAATATTGATATCATTAAGAAATATCTCAATGAATGGATATTGGGACGAAATCCCCTACCTTGAGTCCAACTTGTCATGTACGTTATTTATTTTCTTGAATAATAAAAATATAATAATTTATAATTAATTTAGAAAATTTAATATTTTTATTATTACTTTTATATCAATTATTACAATTTTATAATAATTACATAATTATTTAAGTTCATATCAGACATTTTGTCAATATTTAGTACTTGAGTAGAAAATGAACTAGGTATGATTTCAATAGTCCATGTAGACATAAATCCATAATATCATGAATAATAGTCAGGTAATAATGATCACTTTTACACATTAGTTATAATTTCGTATCATACCATTAATATTGTTATGAATAATGGACAATGTTATAATCCTAGAGATGGTAGGTCGTACGTACACATGAGTAACATTTACCATTTTTGATCATTATAGAAAGGAGGTAGTTATTATTTTACATTAATAGAACTATAATAAAATAATTAATATCATATTGATAACTTAAATATAATTATATAGATTATAAAAATTATGTAGTGAATAAAAATGAATGACATCGCTTCGTGGAGGTGATAATTCACACGTACGCACTAACGACATTATCATTTTTTTGTTCATGGAATGTATGATCTTAATCGATAAATTATTATATTATAACAATTAATATTTCATCAGTATCACATATTAATATTAATTCCATCATTATAAGTATTAATGAGATTCTTTTCTTGAAAATGAATTATATCGATTCTTGGGTGTGATAGTTCACACATATACATGAACAGTTAATTGCATTCCCATGATAGAAGTGGAGATTTATTTAGGTGATTATATTAAAATAATAACATTTAATTATATTTATTATAATTTAGTTATTATATCATCATGTTTGAACAATTTTTTAGGAAGGTTGAGAAGAAACAAACTATAAATACTTAATGAAAAACATTATCATTCCTTCGGATGATCACCTTTCTTACAACCATAACACCTTTTAAAAGGGTGTTAGACCTAAAATAAGACCACTAGAATGTGTTTGGGTATTCTGGTAATAGGTTTGGGTAGATATTGGCTGAACCAAATGGTTTTTAAGTGGTAGAAATAGAGAGGAATGGGTTCCCTTTTTATATGAGAGGGGAAGACACTCTTGGAAATAAAAAAAGAATTAAATTAATAAATTACTTTTATATTAAAAATTATCCAAAATTGATTAATTTATAATATATATTGATTCTTGGTGGAATAGCCATCATCCAATTTAAGTTACACGTGTTTTGAATAATTTTTAATCCTCATCTTTTTATTTTAACCTCTTTTAATTCTTACCATTTTATCAAGTATGTTACACTTTGAGAGTTGAAATAATTACCATAACATGTAAATCGACCTATTAGTGTGTCATTAATTTCATTTTTATACATATTAAATGTTTTTATATAAATTTTAGATTTTTATAAATTTTATATCATTTCATTAAATATTTTTACTTTAATATATGAATTATTTCAATTTTGACAATATTAATTACATTAAATTTTTTAAAAATCATAACAACTTGATTCCATAGAAAAAAATAAATTAACACATCCATAAAATGTCAATTTAATCCATCAAATATTTTATTCCATAAAATTATTCAAATTATAGTTATTTTAATAATATTAATATCATTTATTTGATTCTACCTTTAATAAAGATATTACTACATCATCATTGTGTCATCATTAAATTTAGTTATTTAATGTCAAAAAATTATAAATAAATTATCAATATGTATATAAAAATTTTATATTTAAGATGAATAATTATTGTTTAATTTATCTTCTATATAACTCTATATTAAAAATAATTTACTTATTGAAAATATTAGTATGAAATTTTTAACATATCTATAAATAAAAAATAATTAATGTCATAATCATACCCATGTGGCATAAAAAGGTTATAATTTCAGAATATGGTTTATTTTGGTCAAAAATTACTTATAAAGTTAAATTTGGACATGTGTTAGGCTAATTTTATAATATTATAATATTATATTTACCCTTATTTACTTGATTTACCCTTTAACCGTAGTAAATAAAATACTAAATATACTATTAAATAAAAAAATATGTTGACCATATTTTTCCAAAATTCTAAAACCGATTAAAAAAATTTCTTTTTTTTAAAGTCAATTTACAAAAGTGACAAAATTGCATTTAATGCTAGTCATACAAATGTGTGTAGAATGCAGGTAAAACAGACGTTCAAAATTTTAATAAGCGTTTATATCTAATTTCAGAACAGAAATAATTCCAATTACCTAAAATGGATTAAATGATAAAAAAAATATTCTAATTAAACTTTAAAACCAATTAAAATTATAATATAAATAAAATAATTATAAAAAAATAATTTTAATCTAAAATGATGTATTTTTTACAATTCATTAAAAAATTAATATTATCAAAGAAATATAATAAATTTATCTGAAGAAAACTTTTAGGTCCCACTTACATATATGAAATATTTTTTTAAATATTATTTATAAACGTTACAAAAAATAGGATTAAAATGGGTTCTCCATCAAAGGGTGGTAAACATCCTTTTTTTGAAAGATACTCATTTTATCCATAAAATTGTATAATGTCTAGAAAATGAATAATATTAATTTTAAACATTATATTGAATTTATTTTAAATTACTATAATCCATATATAGTTATTTAATTATATTATAAACATAATTATGCATATTTAAATAGTTTTTCATAAAAATGCATTTTTTATATTCAATTGATTTTTAATATAATGTATAATTAATTTTCTAACCAATGAATCATTATATAAACATGTATAAACCATATTTTCATAATATTGTTAACATTAATCCTTACCTCCATTCTAATGGCTAGGTGATGACTACAATATTAAATAAAAATATTTATTTGTTCATTTAAGCTTGATTTTCCATATCATGTACGCTACCAAACATTGTGTTTCCTTTTGAAAAACTCGAGATGTTACATTCCCCCCATCCTTTTGGAAATTGAATCCTCACAATATAATTATGGGGTTAGTATCTATGTTATGACATTTCAATATACCTTTATTGTAATCCCACTTTCGAAAAAATGATTAATAAAATTACCACTTCAAAAGAAAGAAAGGGAAGTATAACGATCACTTGATGCAATACATACTAGGGTTACATATAGGAAAACATTGACATGGAAGAGAAAAATAACCCTCACAGACTAATAGAGAGTAATAGAGAACTCGATCTTGGGAAATTAAACCATCATAATACCATAAATATCTAACGGGTCAAAAATCCTTTGATAAAAGTAAGTGGATAACATTTTTTGTACTTCATGGTCCTTTCATAGAGTTGAGGTATTCTTTTACTTCCTAGACTATGAACCTATGTAAATATACTTACACAAGAAGTATAGTTTCATCCTTTAGTAATTTCCCACCATAAACTTATCTTTTTCTCCAAACGACGAGTGTTCAAGTTGAATTTTTCACACATGAATCAAATTCTAGAGAATCACATAATCCCGAAAATATTTACTATAAATCCCAATTATTGTTAAAAATTAACCATAACCAAAATGGTTAGGATATTTTAAGATAATTCTCAGAAATGAATAATCCATTAAAAGATGAAAAAATAATTTTAATCTCTAAAATTAAATTACAATACAAAAAGTTCAACATAATCCTATTAAAAATTAATTATTCATAAAATCTATCAAAATAATCCAAATTAAGTTTGAAACCCAAAACATAGATTAATTTGATTACATAGTCTTCCAATATAAATTTTAACATTTATATCCAAATAAAATTGATCACTTGGAATGTCTCATACAAAACAAGTAATTTATAAAATCACATATTCTCTAAGATAGGGTAATCATTTCCAAAAATAAACAAAATCTACATAATTTCACAATAAAATCATCGATTATTCCAAAATAAAATTAAGCCATTACTCGTCAAATAAAACCTTATGCTACTCTATTCACCTTAATCATTTAATGTTTCTCAAATATTGAACGTCTCCAAAAATAAAAATTAACACATAATACCCAAATCATTTTTCAATCCCAAAGATATATTTTTGATAAAACATATGTTCCCAAGATCAAAATTTTCTTATTCCATAAAATCATTTAACAAAAAAAATTATACTAACTTGGGACATCACGTAGCCCAGTGGTTGGTGATGCACCCTTGTATCCCTTTGGTTGTGGGTTCAAAACTCACGACCTTTCCAGAAGTGATGGGTTTTCACCCTTCTTGCAGGTTCTCCCATTATAATTCTATATAATTCTAATAAAATTCCCAAAAAAATCCTCAAAAATAACTATAACATGTTTTATCCGCAATGGTTATTTCATACATCTCATTTTTCATCCCAAAAAATAATAACACATAATTAACTAAAAATTAATGTCTCTAAAACTACAATTAATCACATTAAAATTTCAAAACATAAATCCTCTGAAGGGGTTTCTAAGACAGTTAAAATATGATCCTACTTTGAATTATAAACCCTTGATGATATCCATAACTCTTAATAAATCATTCTAATCCCAAAAGTAGTCTAAACCATCCTTTGATGCCAACTGTATGGCCCCAACATTAATCATAACATATTCTTGTGATTTTGAACTAGGATTCACATATGAGTATTTTTCAGTTTAGAGTTTTACATAATTATGAATAACATTTACATAGTGGTCTATTAAATTTACATGTGGACTCTAATACTCATTATTTACTTTTTCCACCAATGAAACCCTTTAGAAATAAAATATTACTTTTTTTGAGACATGTCTTTAATTCAATCATCATGACTTCTTATTTTTCTTTACCAATCTCAAGACCTAGGAAAAATATTTTAAACCTTGGGATGGGCACAAAAATTTTCTTAACGGAAAAAATATGTAATAACCATTAGTGTTTTGAAAACAAGTAAACTCATTGATAATTTATCATAAAGTAATACATTCATCCCAGAATAAGTAGTAAATAATTTCCTTTGAAAAATAAGCTCATTGCTTAACCTTTTTGTAATCAGAATATTACCATAAAACCAATAAACGCATATATAACATATAATGGTAAATTGGGACATAATAATACTTAAATGTAATAACCATAATGATGGTCGGAGTGGATACTCAAGAGGGGGTGAATTGAGTTCCAATTAAAATTTCTGTTTTAAAAACTTTGAGTTAAAATCCCCCAAATGGAATACAGAATTAAACTGTAGTGAATTTATATCAAAGTAAAGGTTATGTTGGGTTCTCAAGGGATTGATTATTTCCCAGTTAATCAGTTGATTAACTTTTGAAACCAACTTACTGATTTACAACTAATATAGACACTTGCGAATTTAATTATCAAAGTAGCTTTAAAACAATTTTGGTATTAAAGTATTAGCAGCGGAATAAAAACAAATAAATTTGAAAGTAAATAAGCACAGCAGTTTTAACCAAGAGGTTCAGTATCAAGCTAATACTTAGTCCTCTCAAAAGCTTTTATAAAAAGTGATCCACACCCTGGATTGGGGATAAACAATAGTATACAACTGTCCAGGTCACACGACCTCTACCACTGTTATCCGTGGGAAACAAAAACAACAGCAACCAGCTGTCCAGGTCACATGACCTCTTCCACTATCCCAGTGGGAAATAAAAGAAGTAATAGAGTTGAGTGAGGATTTACCAATCCTCCAGTTAGAGTACAGGAGACAGTGTGTGTATAAAATACAGCATATAACACACACTGCTCAATATGTAAAAAGATAAATAACAGAGCAAATATTTAGAGTTTAGAAATGGCTCTAGTGATTGTCGTGCAGTTCTGGACTCCTTTGATTGATCAGAATTTGCTCTGAGTCCTCCTCTGGTTTTTGGCTGGAAAATAGAGTATCATCTGTTTCCTTGAATTCCAGGTTCAGAGATAGAGAATAAGTAGTCAATGAAGTTCTTGTCTTATGTTCTCGTTCTCAGCTCTTCACTGGTATGCATTAATGAGTTCTTCGTGTAAGTTCTATCGTCTCTTTGGATTCACGCTTTGTTGTTCTTCCAGCACACCTTGCGGTCTTTCTATTTGCCTATGTGTCTCTCTCTGCTTATTTGCAGTAGCACATCCTTCCTTTATTTAAAGCACGTGCTCCGACAAAGGAAATGATTTCTTTTTATAGGTACGAGGTACGGTTCCCTGACATCCATCAACACACATTAAATAAATGACAGAGCATTTAAAATATTCCTAATATGACCGTTGGTTAGATTAAATAAAGATAAAGAAATTAAAGCAGTGTCGGGTTCTGTCTCTGGAACGGTAGCTCTTGATATCGGTAGACTTATGTTACGGTAGGTCTGAGTATCGGTAGACATTTGTAATGGTAGACTTGTCTGTCGGTAGACTTGATGTATTGGTAGTGGTGGACTTGTAACAGTATCAGTGGCTCTGCTTTTACCAGTAGCGGTAACTCTCTATCGGTAGCTTTGCCTCTTCCTTGTAACGGTAGCGGTAACTGTCGACTTCATTATATCGGTAGCTCTATCAGTAGATTTTGATGCAGCGATGATCTTTGAGTACTGGTGAACTTGATGTATTGGTGAACTCCATATCGGTAGCTCTATTCGATATCGGTAGCTCTAATCCATAACGGTGGCTACTGTTCTGTATCAGTAGCTAGTTTTAAGGGTAGCTGAAAACTGTTTGAGCATTCACTTTGTAGAATAAGTTAAGTCATAGTAAACATATATCTGATAATTCAAAAGACTTAATTTCAGCATAATGAAAGTAAAAACATATATTAAAGTATATTTGGAATGTATTAATCATAATCACGATATAAAGAATGAATGGTTGGGATTATCAAAACACAATAAAGCCACTTAATTCCAGAGGGTTCAACAATCTCACCCTTTTTGATAATCACAACTTATGCCAAAAATAAAGTAATATCAGAGGAAACAATATATCAATGTATGATACCAACAGTATAGTATCAGAAGAATAATCTCAGTAATTGATATCAAAAATAATATAGTATCAGAGGAAAAATATGAAAACAGGAATATATCAAGAAATAATGTAGTATAAGAGGAAAAAACAAACAAGATTCTTTAGTTTGAAAAGATTCCCATATTCCTCCCCCTACTACAGGATTTTCCTCCAAAGTAGTGATTTGTGATTTTCTCGATCAATTTCTCTATCAATTTCTCTATCAATTTATCCATCAATTTCTCTATCAATTTCTCCCCCTTTGTGATTAATAAAAAGGAGGGTATCAGAGAAAAAAGAAGGACTAGGAAAGAAAATAGACAGAGCAAAATAGACAGTGAAGAGAGGAATGAGGTATGTGATTGATAAGCAAAATATACATTTGAAAATCAGAAAATTACAAAAATACAATGAATACCATCAAAAATGGAGCTAGAATCACTCAATCATCCTCTTCAACAGGTGTCTTTCCCTTGGGATCAGCAGAGGGTTCAGAGGTAGAGTCAGTAGGCTTAGGAATTCCTGACAGAACCACTAGTGGATCAACAACTGATACAGTACCAGATCTGAAATCTGAGCTTCTCTGAGTGATCATCGGTGTCAGGCTTCTGATGGCTTGAACTGGAGTCAGTTGAGGAGTACTCCCAGAGGCAGATGGTGGAAGGGCAGGTGGTACAATCACTGGCCGAGCATCGACATGTAGGAAAGGCAGTAAGAGATTCCTGAAATCCATGATGATGCTTCCACCTCTCTCCATCACAGATACAAAATCAACTCTATTCTCTATAAACTTATCCAAAGCAGGAGTAAGCTCCCTAAGCCTACTAATATGTTCCCTGAAGGCTTGGGTAATTGGAGGTAACTTCATATTCTCAATAAAAAGCTTGAAATGGTTTGTCATTTGGTGCTTGGTATAAACCTTTTCAAAATAAGCATCCACCTTATTCTTGATTGCCTCTTGAGAAGCAGTAGTTTCCCGTAGGTGATCACAAACAAAACTACTAACTTCCCTAGTGGTAGCAAGAATCTGAGTATCTGAAGCATCACTGGGACTGGCCTTAGCCAATTCTTTCTAAATAATAGTGCGGATCTGGTCAAGGCTCACATTGGAGCTAGTTGAGGGAAGAGGTTTCATTAAGAAGGCCACTGTCTCTTTGAAAGATTGAGTCAGACTACTGACCACCTTCTGAACAAGTTCATCCTGACTGTTAAGATGTTCTTTGACTGACTTCTTAAAGGCCTCAATAACTTCCACAAATTGTTTGACCACTTCTTTGATATATCGAATGTCAGTGTGCACATGGGTTTGAGAACTGTTCAAAGCAATCAATGAAGCAATTGATTGTCTAAGAGAAACTACAGCTCCTGTCCAACTCTCAATCTGAGTGTGGCACAACTTAAGTTCATCTACCATTTCTTTCATAGGACTGGACACACTACATCCAATGGATAACTCAAGGGATTTCTCCACGCTTTTCATCTCTTCAACCATACTTTTCTTCACATCTACCACTGATTCTCTTATTGCTCCTATAAAATCGGCTTTTAAAGACTTAAGTTCCTCCTTGGTTGCCACATTTTTAGTCATAGTGGTTAAGGTAACTGATTCCTTTTGGGGTTGGTCTTCCTCATCCGAATCTCCATAAGAAAGTCCAAGAATCATATATCTAGGATCTGATGTCCAACCTTCAATGTCATATTATACTGGTACTGAGCCAAGATTCTCTCCCTCACTAGGAACATTCTCCTGAGGTATCTCTTCCAACTATTCTTCTTGAGGTAATTCTGCAATTTCCTCTACAACCACAGCAGGTTCAATAGACATTTGTTCCGAGTCATTAATGACTCTCTCATTAATAGGTGCTACTGCTATGCCTTCCCGATCAGCCACTATCCTGACTGTACAGACTATTAGAGGACTCAAACTGAGCTCTTTTTCAATATTTTCCTCATCATCTGCTTCACCATCAGCCTCCTTTTCTCCATTAATATTATGATCAGATTCGGTTGTCTCATCCTCCTCAGAGGTATCCTTGACAACATACTGGAATGCTTCTTCTTCTTCTTCTGTAGTCTCTGTATCATTGTCCTTCAAGACAGTTTCTCTCTTTGGTAGTTCTTTTGGGGGGCTAGCTGCACCATAAGAAATAACATGATGCACAGGACTAGGGGGTAAGTCTGGATCTCCTCCTTCCTCTACTGATGTCTCTTCCTCCTCAGCTTCATCATCACTGTAGACCGGTTCTGGATCATCTGGTCCAAGACCAGGATCCCTCACATCCTTTGGTCTAGAAGGATGATCCATAGGAGTATACTTGTCATAAATATTTCCATCATCATTCACCCATGATTTCTTCCAAGTATTCCAGCTGACTTTCATGTATTTATAGATAGTTCTTGTAATACAGAAGTTATCCTTAACCGCTACTAGCTCATCCTGAGGTCCAGCTATCTCCTTCACTTTCAGCATCACAGAAATTAGCTTTGAGAAAAACAAGGCATTTGATTTTGACTTCGGTCTAGTCATCTCTTCCACTTGAACCATAATCAATCTACATAGATTGATTCTTACAATGTGCTTCAGTAAATGTAACAGATATATATCTTGGAATCTCAAGGTGGCAAAGTCTCCTCTTCTCGGACTAACAACATGCTGAATAAACTTAAACAACAGCTTATGTTCTCCTACCATCTCTGCAGCAATCACCTTTCTAGGGGTCTCATCCTCTGTGAGCTCCATCAAAGCATGTTCATATTGAAACACATCATTGGTCGAAGGTACAGACTTTGAGAAGAATTAAAAATCTCCTTCATGTGGAACTCTCAGGTTCTCATCCCATTCTCCGGAAGTAAAAGATACTTCCTGACCATTTACCATAGAAATCATTCTACTTTCTTCTTGAGACATTTCAAAACGAATGAATTCGTAGAACTGTTTCATCAGTCCTGGATAATAAGGTCCGTTGTTGTTCGCGAAGCATTCTAGCCAACCTTGTTCTTGTAAAACCTTAAGAACTAACGACTTACTGTCCATCAGCCATTCTGCACACACCTCTTTTTCAACAACTATCTCATGCTTCGATAGGTGCGGGTTTACTGGTCTTCTCTGAGCTACACTTCCACTGCCACTTCCACTGGCATCAGTACTAGCTACTTTTTTTTCTCTTCGCTATCGGCGCTTCACTCCCATCTATGACTTGGGGTCTCTTGATGCAGGCCATTACGAATTTGAGGCTAGGTTTATGAAGGTTGAGAGGTTTAGGTTTAGGATAATTTGAGCAGACAGGTTCTCGGTGAGATTGAGTGAGTCTAGTTCGAGTTTTAATATCATTTAGGATTCATAAATCACATAAATCATAAATAAAATAAACAACGGTTCGATGACTCGGCTTTACAGAATAATACAGCGCAAAAATGTACCGGTAAAGTCTTCTAACGGTAAGGTCTCCCTAACGGTGAGGTTTCCCTAATGGTGATGTTTCCTTAACAGTGAGGTTTACCAAACGGTGAGGTTTCCCTAACAGTGAGGTTTACCTAACGGTGAGGTTTTCCTAACGGTGAGGTTTACCTAACAGTGAGGTTTCTTTAACGGTGAGATTTCCCTAATGGTGAGTTTTCTTTAACAGTTTCAAGGGTAAGTTATCATTCCTAATTCATGTCTGATGAAACTTAATCTTTATGAACTTAAAGGCTTAGTGAAAATATCAGCTAATTGAAGTTCAGTGCCTATAAATTCAAGTGTTATATCACCTCTTAGATAATGATCTCTTAGAAAATGGTGTCTAACATCAATATGTTTAGTTCTAGAGTGAGACACAGGATTCTTAGAGATATTAATTGCAGTAGTGTTGTCACAGTTCATTGAAACATGTTTAAAGTCAAATCCATAGTCCAATAAAGCGTGTTTCATCCACAGAATCTGTGCACAACAACTACCAGCAGCTATGTATTCTACTTCAGCAGTAGACAATGCAACTGAGTTTTGTTTCTTACTACACCATGATACTAGGGATTTTACAAGTAAATGACATGTTCCAGATGTGCTCTTCCAATCTAACTTATAGCCAGAAAAATCGGCATCCGAATAACTTATTAAATCAAATGATTGTTCTTTTGGATAAAACAAACCTAAATTTGTAGTATACTTAAGATATTTAAAAATTCTTTTAACAGCAAGTAAGTGTGACTCTTTAGGATTAGCTTGAAATCTAGCACACATACACACACTAAACATAATATCTAGTGGACTAGCAGTAAGATAAAGTAAACTCCCAATCATACCTCTATAATTAGTTTGATCTACTGGTTTACCAGTTTCATCAATATCCAATTTACAGGTGGTACTCATAGGTATGTCACATTCCTTAATACTATCCAAACCAAAACGTTCTAATAAATCCTTAGTATATTTACTTTGATTTAAAATAATTCCATCTTTAGTTTGAAAAATTTGAAAACCAAGAAAATGCTTAAGCTCTCCCATTATGCTCATTTCAAATTAATTTTGCATAACCTTTGAAAAATCAGTACATAAATAATTTTTTGAAGATCCAAAAATAATATCATCAACATAGATTTGTACTATCAATACATCTTTTGAAATTCTTTTTATAAAAATAGTGGGATCAGCAATTCCTTTTGAAAATACTTTTGAAATAAGAAAGTTTGATGGTCTTTCATACCAAGCTCTTGGAGCTTGTTTTAAACCATATAAAGCTTTAGAAAGTTTAAAAACATGATTTTGAAAATGAGGATTTGTGAAACCAGGTCATTGTTCTACAAAAAAATCTTCAACAATAAAACCATTTTGAAAAGAACTTTTCACATCCATTTGATATAGTTTGAAATTCAGATGTGATGCATAGGCAAGTAAGATCCTAATAGCCTCTAATCTAGCTACAGGTGCAAAGGTTTCCTCATAGTCAATTCCTTCTTCTTGATTGTAACCTTGTGAAACGTGCCTAGCTTTGTTTCTAATTATGTTTCCAGATTCATCAACTTTGTTTCTAAACACCCATTTTGCTGAGGAGTCCTAGGGTCAGAGAAATTATGACTATAGCCATTGTGTGAGCAGTAAGATTCAAACTCATGATTTTCAAACTCACGACCATGATCACTTCTCAGGTTTTTAATCTTAAGTCCATTAAGGTTCTCTACATACTTGGAATATTTAACAAAGTAAGAACAAGCTTCACTTTTGTGAGCAAGAATGTATACCCAAGTGTATCTAGAAAAGTCATCTATAAGAACATAGAAATAATGCTTCCCATTTAAACTAGAAACTCTAGAAGGTCCAAATAAATACAAGTGAACCAAATCGAGAGGTTGAGAAGTTGACACTTCTTTCTTTGATTTAAAAGAAACTTTATGTTGCTTTCCCTTTTGACAGGGATTACAAACTTTGTCTGCTGGAAATTCATGTTTGGGTAGGTCTCTAACTAAGTTCTTCCTATAAAGTTTTCTAAGTGAATGCATGTTGCAGTGTCCTAATATTATGTGTCAAATCCAATACTCTTTATGAAAAGCATTTAAACAATTAATATTTTGCTTAGCTAAAGAATTTAAATCAACAGCATAAACATTTTCATTTCTTAAAGAAGAAAACACTAAAACATTTTTAGAATTAAAAACATTGCAAGAATCATTTTCAAATTTAACATAAAAACCATCATCACATAACTTAGAAATACATAACAAATTGTATTTAAGTCCATCAACAAATAAAACTTTAGAAATTAATACTGAGTCAGTGTTACCAATCTGGCATAAGCTGATGATTTTTCCTTTCGAGTTATCACCAAAAGTGACAAACCCTCCATCAACTCTGACTAAGCTTTTAAAGCATGAGAAGTCTCCAGACATTTGTCTTGAACATCCACTGTCCAAATACCAAGACTTTATACAGGATATCTTTAAGCAGGTTTCCTACAAAATAGATTTAAACAGGAAATAATTTAGGTACCCAGATTTTCTTGGGTCCAGATAGGTTAGCCAATAACACTTCAGGTACCCATAGTTGTCTAATGGGTCTCATAAAATTTCTAGAATCAATAGATTTTGAAAGATAAACCTTATTATATCCCTAACTATGAATATAACTCATTGAAGCATATGAAGTTCCAGAGCTAGCTACATTCTGTCCAGATTTAGGAATGAATCTAGTTTGGGTAATTTTCCTTTGTCCAGGTTGGTATCCTATACCAGTAGTGTATCTAGGTTCTATTTTCTTAACTAGCATCTGAGTAAGAGTATCTTTACCATTTGTAAATTTCTCTACGTATTTCTTAAGTTTCTCATTGGATAATTTTAGTTCAGTGTTCTCTTTAAGCAACTGAGCATTCTTTTCCATTTCAATATCAAGATCAGATTTATGTTTAACAGTTAAAGCATACTGTTTCTTTAAACCTTTGTATTTTTCTTTTAGCTCATTATAGGTTTCTTTTAACATATCACAATATTCAAACCGTTCAGATTTAGACATGTTATCACATTCAGAATCATCTCCAGAATAATATGAATTAGAAGCATGAGTTTCTGAAGTTACCTCAGAGGTGTTTGTCATAAAACACATGTTTGCCTTGTTTCTGTGTTCAGTTTCAGAAACTTCAGATTCACTAGAACTGTCCTCAGAATCACTCCAAGTAGCCTTCATGGAATTCTTATACTCGTTATCCTTGTATTCATACTTCTTCTTGTATTTCATCTTTGGACAGTCTAATTTTATGTGTCCCTTCCTTTTGCACTCATAACAGAAAACTTCATCTGATTTGTCATATTTCTTCCAATCCTTTTACCAATGTCCTTTGTTGTTATACTTACCTTTTTAGTTTGACTTTTTGAAAAACTTCTTCTTCCGATAAAATTTCTAAAACCTTCTAGCAATGTGATCCATCTCAGCATCACTGTCAGAATCACTCTCACTGTCTTCACAGCTTGAACTTTCATTGAAAGCTTGAAGCTTTTCCTTATCCTTATTCTTTGAGGTTATAGTTTTGAAGGCAACCGATTTCCTTCTAGGTTCATCATCTTCTTCTTTGTTAACCTTGAGTTCTTCATCATACATCATCAATTTTCCAATTAGTTCCTTGACTAGTAGTTCACCAATGTCACATGATTCTCTAATGGAGACAGAGGTTCCTCTCCATCTTTCAGGTAGACATCTCAAAATTCCCATGATTTGTTCCTTTGCTGGAATATCCTTTCCCAGAGAAGTCATTGTGTTGACAATTTCATTGAACCTGAGATACATATCAGAAATGGGTTCATCAGGCTTCATCTTAAAATTATCATACTTAATAGTATAAGTTTTCAATCTCATCTCCTTAACATTAGTTGTTCCTTCATGAGAAATAGCTAAGGTATCCCAAATTTCATAAGCAGTTTTACAAGCAGATATTCTATTAAATTCCTCATCTCCTAGAGCACAGTACAAGGAATTCATAGCTTTGTAGTTATTATTGTATGTTGTCTTAGTAGCTTTATTCCAAGTAGATCTAACAGTAGTAGGAATTTTGTATTCAGATTCTATAGCAGTCCAAATATCAAAACCCATGCTCTCTAAATTAATTTTCATCTTGATTTTCCACTGATCATAGTTGGTTCCATAGAAAAATGGTGGTCTAATGGTAGCAACACCTTCAACTCTATTGTCCATAATAACTAAATTAAAGCAAAGATTTTAAAGAGATAAAAATTTAGAAATAACAGAAATTTTAAGAACTTTAAAATACAACTAAAATCACAGTTGCAAAACAGAGTACAAAATATCTTAAACAAACCTCTGATACCAAATGTTGGTCGGAGTGGATACTCAAGAGGGGGTGAATTGAGTTCCAATTAAAATTTCTGTTTTAAAAACGTTGAGTTAAAATCCCCCAAATGGAATACAGAATTAAACTGTAGTGAATTTATATCAAAGTAAAGGTTCTGTTGGGTTCTCAAGGGATTGATTATTTCCCAGTTAATCAGTTGATTAACTTTTGAAACCAACTTACTGATTTACAACTAATATAAACACTTGCGAATTTAATTATCAAAGTAGCTATAAAACAATTTTGGTTTTAAAGTATTAGTAGCGGAATAAAAACAAATAACATTGAAAGTAAATAAGCACAACAGTTTTAACCAAGAGGTTCAGTCTCAAGCTGAGACTTAGTCCTCTCAAAAGCTTTTATAAAAAGTGATCCACACCCTGGATCACGGATAAACAATAGTATACAACTATCCAGGTCACACGACCTCTACCACTGTTATCTGTGAGAAACAAAAACAACAACAACCAGCTGTCCAGGTCACACGACCTCTACCACTATCCTAGTGGGAAATAAAAGAAGTAAGAGAGTTGAGTGAGGATTTAAAAATACTCCAGTTAGAGTACAGGAGACAGTGTGTGAGTAAAATACAGCATATAACACACACTGCTCAATATGTAAAAAGATAAATCACAGAGCAAATATTTAGAGTTTAGAAATGGCTCTAGTGATTGTCGTGCAGTTCTGGACTCCTTTGAGTGATCAGAATTCGCTCTGAGTCCTCTTCTGGTTTTTGTCTGGAAAACAGAGTATCGTCTGTTTCCTTGACTTCCAGGTTCAGAGATAGAGAATAAGTAGTCGATGAAGTTCTTGTCTTATGTTCTCATTCTCAGCCCTTCACTAGTATGCAGTAATTAGTTCTTTGTGTAAGTTATGTCGTCTCTTTTCATTCACACTTTGTTGTTCTTCCAGCATACCTTGTGGTCTTTCAATTTGTCTATGTGTCTCTCTCTGCTTATTTGCAGTAGCACATCCTTCCTTTATTTAAATCACATGCTCCAGCAAAACAAATGATTTCTTTTTTCAGGTACGAGGTAGGGTTACCTGACATCCAACAACAAACATTAAATAAATGACAGAGCATTTAAAATATTCCTAATATGATAGTTGATTAGATTAAATAAAGATAATGAAATTAAAGCAGTGTCGGGTTCTGTCTCTGGAACAGTAGCTCTTGATATCGGTAGACATGTGTTATGGTAGGTCTGAGTATCGGTAGGCATTTGTAATGGTAGGCTTGTCTGTCGGTAGACTTTATGTATCAGTAGCGGTGGACTTGTAACAGTAGCGGTGGCTCTGCTTTTACCAGTAGTGGTAACTCTCTATCGGTTGTTATGGCTCTTCCTTGTAACGGTAGTGGTAACTATCGACTTCATTGTATCGGTAGCTCTATCAGTAGATTTTGATGCAGTAATGATCTTTGAGTACCAGTGAACTTGATGTATTTGTGAACTCCGTATAGGTAGCTCTATTCGATATCGGTAGCTCTAATCCATAACGGTGGCTACTGTTCTGTATCAGTAGATAGTTTGTAACGGTATCTGAAAACTATTTGAGAATTCACTTGGCAGAATGAGTTAAGTCATAGTAAACATATATCTGATAATTCAAAAGACTTAATTTAAGAATAATGAAAGTAACAACATATATTAAAGTATATTTGGAATGTATTAATCATAATCAAGATATAAAGAAAGAATGGTTGGGATTATCAAAACACAATAAATCCACTTAATTCCAGAGGGTTCAACACATAAGGTTTCTACACATATCACTCTTACAAATGGAATATCCATATGGATGACATCCATACCAAATGCATTAGTGGTTATAACGTAACCACCCGCCATAGGTTTTTCATTGAACAACACATATTTGGTTTATATTGGAACCACCCATATTTGTTTTATCATGTAACCACCCATTAATTTTCTAATTACCATTATATAACCACAACACATAAAAGATGGAAATTATCAACATATCACTGATAAATTTTCATTTGAAATCACTGGAAATCATTTCAAGATATTGAAATAATGAATCCATTTAAAAAAACTGATACCAAAATACCCAAAAAATGAAAAAAGTTATTTATTATCCTTAAAACATTAAGGCTTATAGAGGAATCCAAATATCAAATAATGGTCTTGGTTGTAGAGAAATAGTTGTCGCCATATATGATAAAAAGAACATTCTTTTTGTGGTTTTTCAAAACATTCTATAAAAAAAGAATAAAAAGATTCCTTTTGAAACCCATTGAATGAAATTTAAAATATATATATAATATCCTTTATAATAATTTTATATCCATATAAATAGATATGGAAATTAATATCAAGAATATTAAAATGGGGAAATAGTTATGAAAAATAAATCTTTAAACATTCAAAGCGTCCCATACAACTTTAAACATTCAAATTATAATCCATGTGAAAGTAGAACATTTTAAAATATTATTATAGATATATTATGGATATGTAAAGTTAAAGGGGTTGTGCATATAGTTTATAAAATAATAAATGGGGATATCATCATGATATGTCTCAATGAAATGAGATTGAGACGAAGTCCCTTTCCTCGAGACTGAATCATCTCGTATGTTATTTATTTTCTTAAATAATAAACTTAGGTTAATTTATAATTTCATGATAACCTTTTTCATGTTTATTATTCTGTTTATATCACTTATTACTATGTTGTAATAATTCCAAAATTATTTCAGTTCATATCGGATGTGTGGTCGATATTCGGTACATGAGTCAAAAATGAACTTGGTATGATGTCAATAGTTCATGTGGTCATAATTCCATCATCTATAGAATACTATTCATTGAATAATTATTACTTAAATGAATTAATTATAAATTTAAATCAAACAATTAATTATGGTTATGAAAAATGAACAACATTATAATTATGGAGACAGCAGGTTGTACGTACGCATGAGTAATGTTTTCTATTTTTCATTGACCATTATGGAAGGGAGGTAAGTAATATTTTACCTTTAAAGAATGATCATCACATAATTAATATCATATTAATAATTTAAATATACTTATATATATTCTAAAATATATGTAGTGAATAAAAATACCACACATCGCTTAATGAAGGGTATAGTTCACACGTACACATGAATGACGGTAACCTTTTTATGTGCATGGAAAGTAAGAAAGTAATTGACATATTATTATATTTCAATGATTAATATTTCCTTAATATAACATATAAACATTAATTCCATCATTATAAATAGTCATGATAGAAAGATATGGAAAATTAATTTTATCGATTCGTAGAGGTGATAGCTTACACATATACACAAATGACTAATTCATTTAACATTTGATGGAAATGGAGATGGATTTAGGTGATGATATTAACATAATAAAATGTCATTATATTTAGGATACTATTTTTAATATATCATCAATGTTGGATAATATTTTGGGGAAGATTAAGAAGAATCAAAATAGAAATACTTAATGAAAAATGTTACCTTTCATTCGGATGATCGATTTTCTTAACAACTTAACACCTCAAAAAAGTGTATTATACCTAAAACAAGGACTAAAATGTGGGGAGGTATTCTATGAATGGTTTTGGACAGATCTCGGATGAACCAAATGGTTTTTAAAAGTGTAATTAATAGATTGAAATGTGTTCCCTTTTCATAGGAGGGAGGAGGGGCAATCTTGAAAATATTAAAAGTATCAAATTAATATTATTTTATTTTATATTAAAAATGGTCCAGAAATTATTTTTTTAATATATGTTGATTTTGGAAAGAATAAAAGTCATAAAATTAAAATTACACATATTTTAAATATTTTTTAATCCTTATATTTTTGTTTTAACCCATTATAACTCTTACTATTTTATCAAGTATGTTACACTTTGAGAGCTAAATTAATTACCATGATATCTCATACCATCAATGAATGAGTAATTAATGAAATTTTATGACATATATAAACTTTTTGGTAGAATCCTATATTTTTAAAAAAGTTATATCATTTAATTAAATATTTTTTATTTTAATATATTAATTATATCAATTTTGACACTATTAATTACTTGAATTTCTAAAAAATCATAACCACTTGATTACTTTAAACAAACTACTTTAACTCATCCATAACTTGGAAAATTCATCTATAAAATTCTTTTATGGCATCAATCAGATAAAAATATATTTATTTTAATTTTATTATTATCATTTATTTGATTCTTCCATTAATAAATCTATTACTACATCATCATTGTGTCAAAATTAAATTTAATTATTTAATGTGTAATAATTATAAATATATTGTAATTATTTAGATAAATAATTTAGTTATAAAAATACTATTTATAGTCAAATTTATATTCTATATAACCCTATATTATTTTTATTTACTTATCCAGTGATATTAGGATAGGTGTTAGGGTAATTTTATAACAATATAATATTATTTTTACCCTAATTGACATGATTTACCCTTTTACCGTGGTAAATAGAATAGTAAATTTATTATTCACCAAAATTTATTTTGATCCTATTACACAAAAAAAAATTATACTAATGACAACTATGTAGTTCTGTTTTTCAAAATTCTATTCATAGAAGCTGTAGAATTATGTTTAATGTTAATCCCACAAATGTGGCTAAAAGAAGGGTAAAAGAGATCTTCAAACTTTCAATAAGTATTTATATCTAATTTCAAATTAAAAATAATTCCAATGACCTAAATAGAAATAAATGATAAAAACTAATATAATTACACCTTAAACCCAATTAAAATTATAATCTATGAAGATAGATTAGACAAAAAAAGTTTTTTTGAACTAAAATGCAGTATTTTCACTATTCATATAAAAATGAATATTATTAGGAAAATACCAAAAATTTATCCAATGTAAAACTTTATTTCCCCCATCCATTTAAGATGTTTATTATTTGAAATAATATTTATAAATGTGACAAAAACTAGGACTTAAATGGGTTCTGCATCAAAAATCGGAAAAACTACCTTTTTTTGGAAAATACTCATTTTATCCATAAAATATTATAACATATATAAAACAAATAATATGAATTTTAAACCTTAAAAAGAATTTAAATTTCATTAATATAATCCAAAAAGAGTTATTTTATTATATTATAAACACAATTATTCCCGTTTAAATAGGTTTTCATAAAAACAAATCCTTTATATTCAATTGAATTTTTTTGTTACTTATAATTAATTTTCTAAATAATGGGTCATTATATAAAAATGTGTAAACCATATTTTGATAATTTAGTTAACACAATTCATTCATTCCATTAAAATGGGAAGGTTAATAACTACCAAATTAAATAATAATATTTACATATAGCGACCCGGTCTTTTCTTACATTACTATTACATCATTTCAAAAGATAAACAATATAATAGTATTACACATGGAGGATCCAGAGGTTTAGTGTCTTGGGAAAACTAGGACTACACATAACAAGTACAACGTCAAGCATAAAAATTCATTTAATTTCTTCTTGTATAGCTTCTTAGTAGCACTTGTCCTCTCCTTAGTACATGTAGCCACCTGAGGATATACATCAAAAGGGGGTGAGCTAAAAGCCCAGTAAGAGGATAGATAAGAACAATATAGCATGGGGTGAGCATAATCATGACATAAGAAGAAGATATTGAACATGAGAGGAGCATAAACAATACACTTGAAATGTGGCAAAGCATAAAAATGAAACATCATGTCTTAGTGGTTAACTACCACACATAATTGTGAACAAAGCTAGCATCATGTTCACGCATAATTTCACATTTACTCATGAGATTCATCACTTTACTCAATGCATTGGAGTGCTATATAATTCCGGGCGCACCTGTCACATTTAAACATTCATATTGCGCTATATAATTCCGGGCGCACCCGTCACATCATAACATTATCATTATCATGCTTGCCACATAGAACACATATCAAACATGTACATAAATAACCCATGGAAAGGAATGGGTTTCATCTCATAATAACACATTCATAAGCTTTGGGTTCCCAAAAGAAAGAGGGAACAACATACTTGATATAAGAACCATCAATCTTGAATGAGAGGCAAAATGTGAGATCTTGAAAGAAGAGTTCTTTTGGAAAACATTTTGATGGACATAAAAACCAGTGACCAACATTTATATCCTAGAAAAGTAAAGTAAATTATGAACAAAAGACCTTAGAGGAGTAACCATATCAAAAATGGAGTGAAAGAGGGAGAACCCAAAGGAAGAAAATTGGGTTCGAGATTTCCCCTTACCTTGTACTCGAATGCCTCCTTCTCTTTAATGTCCTGTATAATGACATTATATTCATTAATTAGAAATTCCAGAACCTTTTATACATTAATAGGGTTCATTCTGGTTTTATTATTTCATATTAAGTTCCTTTGGATGACTTATAGAGTTTAAAAACATTGTTCGGGGATGTTCGTTTTTATGGTTTTCTTGAGCGGTCCACTTGTATTCTTAATTTTATGTTTGGGTAGATCATGGTTAAACATCCAGAACTGGTATTACATGTAATTAATGATATTACAGAAGCTTGGATTATTTTATAATGAGTTATATTAGATCCATGTGGCCGAATTATTAGATAAGAATTAAATGAAGATTATTTGGGCTAATTTGAGCGGTTTTTGGATCACAACCAACTCATTTTAACTTTTCACTTAGTAGTATGGCCATAGGTTATTTCCAGAACTTAAAATAGAACATAATACATATAAAACATTTTGGTTCAACCATAAAAATGGTTTCATGACCAGATTGAAGGTATAAATGGAAGAAGAGAGCTTGGTGTTTTTGAAGGTGATAAATTATCACCACATGAACAACGTTCTCTTTAATAAAATAAAAGGAAGGGAGAAAGGGTGTGGGGTGATATAATATAACATTAGAATCATTATATATATAATACTGGATTTACAGAACAATTTGGATGAAGATAGATAGAGGGAGATCAAGAAAGGAACTTGAACTTGAAATGAAATTAAAGGAGAAGAGGGAGAGAAATTACCTTTAGAATCCTCCTCTTGAGTTCCTCTTTAAGGAAGCTAGGCTTGGTATTTTGATGAGACCAGCAGATTTTGGACGTGGGGGATGAGCTAGGGAAGGTTTTTGGGCAGAATTTAGAAAAGGCTTGGAGCTTGAGAGGTTTGAGGAAAAGAGGGAGTGAAGGGTGGCTTTTATAGTGGAGGGGAGAGGGGTTTTCTTAATATTAAATTGATTAGTTTATTAATTCCACCAAGGACAAGGAATAGTGAGTCTTGGATGACCAAGAATAGTAAATTTGACTTGTGAATTCGGGATTTGGGTGCTTACATCACTTGTGATGTCAGGAATAGTGGGTTTTAATTAAAATGCATTTATATGATAAATTAATGTATTATACTATTCATCAAAAATTCAAGTATCTCAGAAAAATCCCAAAATTTTACCCCAACCATTTTTCGACGTGTAGAATCCAAAAATGAAGTCCATTTTTCAAAAATAATTTTTTAAATATTATTAATTTAATATTTAATTAAAATCATAATTTACAAAAAAAATAGTTTTTAAAATTAAAACTGATTTTGCAGTTCTTTCAAAAATTACTTAGGGTCTTATAAAATTATCTAAAAACTATTAGAAATTGATTCAATAATTTATGAATATATTTCAGGAAAATAAATATTCTTTTAAATTAATTAATTAATTATAATTAATCATTTATGATTTTTAAAATACCAAAAATGTTTACTAAAGTCAAATTATCACTTTCTATGATGGATAAATTTTATTTTATTATTAACAGGTAATGTTACTCTTATTTACTATTTATAAGGGTCATATTACTATTCATAAGGGTAGGTTACTATTCATAAGGGTAGGTTACTATTCATAAGGGTAGGTTACTATTCACCAAAAATTATTTTTGTTTCATTAGACTCCAAAAACTATCTTGAGCATAACCGTGTATGCCGGATTTTTAAAATTCCAAACATAGGGGTGAAAAAAATTATGTTTAAAGGTCACTTATCACTTAGTAGTTCATTATTTTGTGTTTTTATGACATAGATATAAGAAGTGAATTTTCTATTGAAAAACTTTGGGTCGTTACATTCTTCCCCCCTTAAGAAATTTCGCCCCCGAAATTTCACTTTAGACAAACAGGTGAGGGTACTTCTCCTTCATTGCCTCTTCCGGTTCCCAAGTTGCTTCCTCGAACTTTTGGTTCCTCCACAACACTTTGACAAGACGGGTTGTCTTGTTGCGTAGAACCTTATCACTTCGGTCCAGAATTTTTATCGGCTGCTCCTCATATGAGAGATCATCTTCCAACTGTACCACCTCTCAGTTTAGTACATGTGAGGGGTCTGGAATGTACTTCCTCAGTAGTGATACGTGAAACACGTCATGAACTTGAGCCATATTCGGTGGAAGTGCCAGACGATAGGCCACGACTCCTATACGATCAAGGATCTCAAAGGGGCCAATGTACCTTGGGCTTAGCTTCCCTTTCTTCCCGAATCGCGTGACTCTCTTCCATGGAGATATTCGAAGGAAGACTTTATCTCCAACGTCAAACTCCAAGTCCCTTCGACGATTATCAGCATAGCTCTTTTGCCGACTTTGAGCAGCTTTGATATGTTTCTGGATGACTTGTACCTTATCTGTCATCTCTTGAACAAGATCGGGACCAAGTAGTTTTCGTTCTCCAACTTCATCCCAACAGGTTGGAGTTCTACATCGCTTCCCATAAAGAGCTTCATACGGAGCCATCTGAATACTCGAGTGGAAGCTATTGTTGTATGAGAACTCAACCAATGGAAGGTGTTGATCCCATCCACCTTTGAATTCAAGAGAGCATGATCTTAGCATATCTTCAAGTGTCTGAATAGTCCTTTCAGACTGGCCATCAGTTTGGGGGTGATAGGTCGTGCTGAAGTTTAATTCAGTACTCAATGCATCTTGAAGGCTCCTCCAAAATTTAGAAGTGAACCTTGGATCATGGTCAGAGACAATCGAGAGCGGAACACCATGCAACCTCACTACTTCCTTCACATATATCCTTGCAAGTTGTTCAAGTGAGAGGTCTTCCCGAATAGCGATAAAATGGGCAGTCTTGGTGAGTCTGTCAACCACAACCCATATCGCATTATTTCCTCTTGACGTTTTCGGGAGGCTCATGACAAAGTCCATAGTGACATTTTCCCATTTCCACATGGGTATAGGCAATGGCTGCATCATACCTTTGGACTTTTGCCGCTCAGCTTTAACTTGCTGACACACCAAGCACCTTGATATATATTCTGCAATCTCCTTCTTCATGTTATCCCACCAGAAGTGTTCTCGGAGATCACGATACATCTTGGTACTTCCAGGATGAATAGAGAAAGTTGATCTATGTGCATTATCCAATAGCTCCTTCTTTATTTCAGGTGATGAAGGCACACAAAGCCGCGTTCCAAACCGGATCACACCATCATCGTCGATATGGAACTCTTGCAGCTTCCCTTCCTTTACTGCATTCACCCTCTTTTGTATCTCCACATCATCCCTTTGTGCTTCCTTGATCTTCTGTTGGATGGATGGTTGCGCAATCATTTGGGCAAGGTAGGATGTATCCCCCGCCCTTACGATTCCCAAATCCATCCTTTGCATATCCAAGAAGATAGGGTCTTTCTCAATCCTCAACATGGATAGAGTAGCGGGTTCTTTCCTGCTTAGAGCATCAGCTACATTGTTTTCCTTTCCAGGATGATAGTGAATAGAGCAATCGTAATCCTTGATTAGCTCTAACCATCTCCTTTGACGCATGTTGAGCTCCTTTTGTGTGAATATATACTTTAGGCTCTTGTGGTCGGTGTATATGTCACACTTCTCACCATAAAGGTAGTGCCGCCAGATTTTCAAGGCAAAAATCACGGTTGCCCGCTCTAGATCATGCGTTGGGTAGTTCTGCTCATGGATCTTCAACTGTCGTGAGGCGTAGGCTATCACATTATCATTTTGCATGAGTACACAACCCAAGCCTTTCTTTGAAGCATCACTGTATATCACAAAACTTTCTCCACTTTTTGGTAGTGTGAGTACAGGTGCAGTGATCAGCCTTCTCTTTAGCTCCTTGAAGCTTCCCTCACATTCTTCCGTCCATACATACTTTACCCCTTTCCTTGTTAACTTAGTTAGCGGGCTTGACAATCGTGAGAAGTTTCTCACAAAACGTCGGTAGTACCCAGCTAATCCAAGAAAACTACGGATTTCTGTGACACTAGGGGGCCTGGGCCATTCTTCAATCGCCTTTGTCTTTGAAGGGTCCACAGAAATTCCCTCGCTTGTGATCACATGTCCCTAGAACGTGACTTGATTCATCCAAAAGTCACACTTGCTGAACTTGGCGTACAACTTCTCCTTTCTCAATGTCGCCAACACAAGTCTTAGATGTTCTTCATGTTCCTCCTTACTCTTGGAGTAAATGAGAATATCATCAATAAACACTACCACAAATTTGTCGAGGTAATGTCTAAAGACTCTATTCATCAAATCCATGAAGATTTCAGGGGCATTAGTAAGTCCGAAGGGCATCACCAAAAACTCATAGTGCCCATACCTTGTACGGAAGGCAGTCTTCTGAATATCTTCCTTCTTCACCTTTACTTGATGATATCCAGAACGAAGATCCACCTTTGAGAAGTATTGAGCTCCTCTTAACTGATCGAACAAGTCATCAATCCTTGGGAGAGGATACTTGTTCTTTATGGTGATCTTGTTGAGTTCCCGATAATCGATACACAGCTGCATGGTTCCATCCTTCTTCTTTACAAAGAGCACTGGCGCACCCCAAGGTGATGCACTTGGGCGTATGAACCCTTTGTCCAGATGCTCTTGCAGCTCCTTCTTTAACTCCTCCAGTTCGATAGGAGCCATCCTATAGGGGCACTTCGAGATAGGAGTAACTCCAGGTATGATTTCAATTGAGAACTCTACCTCACGATCCGGGGGAATTCCGGGTAACTCTTCGGGAAATACATCGCCGTATTCCCTTACGATGGGCATTTCATCAAGGTTGGAACTTTCCTTTGACTCAATCATTTGGGAGAGGTATGCTTCTTCATAGGGAATCATCACCCACACCATTGAAGGATTTCTCAAAGGAGATTCGTGATCTTCCTTGCATTTGTAGAGGAGCATGGGATGGTTCGGAATACAAAAATATATTTCCTTTTCCCGACAGTTGATATGTGCTCTATATAACGAGAGCCAATCCATTCCCATTATAGCGTCGAATTCCACCAAGGGAAGTATTACGAGATTTGCCGGAAGAATCTTCCCACATACGTCAACAGGAGAAGAATCAAACACTTGGGTTGCAATGATTGCACCACTTGGTGTTTTTACAGATATCTCTACTTCAAGGTTTCGGGACTTCGATTCTATAGTTCTAGAAAACTTGCAAGATATAAAGGAATGCGTAGAACCAGAATCAAATAAGACTTTTTCCATTCTTGAGTGAATAGTAAGTGTACCTTGTACGACTTCATTATCATGTTCAACTTCCGCAGTAGTGATGGCATAAACCTTCCCTTGTTCCTTTGGCTTTGGTGGTTGTTGGCGCCGATTACCCTCGAAAGCTCGAGGTTTAGTGAACTGGTTTGAATAGTGCCCTAGCTCCTTACAGTTGTAGCATTGAACCACGAGTGGTTCTCTCCTTTCATCGGCTACATTATCCTTCCTTTTCATGTCTCTTCGACACTCGTGAGCTAGGTGTCCATCTTTCCCACACTTGAAGCATTTCCCCGTCCCTTTGAGGCAGTTCCCACTGTGTAACTTCCCACATTTTTGACAAGTGGGTCGTTGTGTTTTCTTCCCATCTTTATCACTAGATCCACCAGCTTGAAACTCCATCTTTCTTTTCTTATCACCGTAGCCATGGGACCATTCTCCAAACTCCATCTCCACTTTGAGAGCACACCGAACAACTTCTTCATAACTCCCAAAGTCTCGAATTGCAAGAGCTTTTCGAAGATGTGGTTTTATTCCACTAAAGAATCTATCAATTTTTCTATCATTGTTGATAACAAATCCCGAAGCATACCTTGCGAGCCTTGTGAAATTTGCTTCATAGATTGTGACAGATTCTCCTTCTTTTTGCTTGAGCTCTATGAATTCTCTCTCCATCTTCGTGCGAAAAGTTCTTGGGAAGTACTTATTAAGAAACATTATCTTAAAGTCTTCCTATTCCATCTCTTCAATTTCCTCCCTTGGCTTAATGTTCTTAAACAAAGCCCACCATTGATCGGATTCTCCATCTAGATGGTAAACGGCTAGAGTCACCTTCTCCGTCTCGGAACAGTGAAGAACAGAAAAGATCTTCTCCATGGAGTTGACCCATTGTTCTGCAACTAGTGGATCAGATGATCCACAAAACGTCGGTGGTCGTTGCCGCATAAAACTTTCGATAGCTAGCTTCTCCCTCTTTGGTGAAGGAGGACGTTCCCCATTATTATGGTTATTATTCATAACCCGGGATAATTGGGTAAGCATCGCCATGAATTTTTGAACTCCACCTCCAAAATCATTGGGGATGTCGTTCGGGCAATCGTTGCATTGGCCTTCACAAGAGTTGTTGGCCTGATTTCTCCTGGTTCCCACCATTTTCTAAAATAGAAAAGGTTAAAACAAAACATAAGTAAACAAGTCATGAATAACTTATCCTTTTAAACAATTACACCAAAAGCATAACATATGGGATCCCTAGGTAAATATCCTTGTGTGCATATTTGTACTTAGTCTCATGCTAGAGGTTTTCTTTAGGGTTCACTAATCCTAATTCCCAAATTAACAAAACCTTTCCTCTGATACCTACTATAGTGACCCGGTCTTTTCTTACATTACTATTAAATCATTTCAAAAGATAAACAATATAATAGTATTACACATGGAGGATCCAGAGGTTTAGTGTCTTGGGCAAACTAGGACTACACATAACAAGTACAACGTCAAGAATAAAAATTCATTTAATTTCTTCTTGTATAGCTTCTTAGTAGCACTTGTCCTCTCCTTAGTACATGTAGCCACCTGAGGATATACATCAAAAGGGGGTGAGCTAAAATCCCATTAAGAGGATAGATAAGAACAATATAGCATGGGGTGAGCATAATCATGACATAGGAAGAAGATCTTGAACATGAGAGGAGCATAAACAATACACTTGAAATGTGGCAAAGCATAAAAATGAAACATCATGTCTTAGTGGTTAACTACCACACATAATTGTGAACAAAGCTAGCATCATGTTCACGCATAATTTCACATTTACTCATGAGATTCATCACTTTACCCAATGCATTGGAGATCTATATAATTCCGGGCGCACCCGTCACATTTAAACATTCATATTGCGCTATATAATTCCGGGCGCACCCGTCACATCATAACATTATCATTATCATGCTTGCCACATAGAACACATATCAAACATGTACATAAATAACCCATGGAAAGGAATGGGTTTCATCTCATAATAACACATTCATAAGCTTTGGGTTCCCAAAAGAAAGAGGGAACAACATACTTGATATAAGAACCATCAATCTTGAATGAGAGGCAAAATGTGAGATCTTGAAAGAAGAGTTCTTTTGGAAAACATTTTGATGGACATAAAAACCAGTGACCAACATGTATATCCCAGAAAAGTAAAGTAAATGATGAACAAAAGACCTTTGAGGAGTAACCATATCAAAAATGGAGTGAAAGAGGGAGAACCCAAAGGAAGAAAATTGGGTTCGAGATTTCCCCTTACCTTGTACTCGAATGCCTCCTTCTCTTTAATGTCCTGTATAATGACATTATATTCATTAATTAGAAATTCCAGAACCTTTTATACATTAATAGGGTTCATTCTGGTTTTATTATTTCATATTAAGTTCCTTTGGATGACTTATAGAGTTTAAGAACATTGTTCGGGGATGTTCGTTTTTATGGTTTTCTTGAGCGGTCCACTTGTATTCTTAATTTTATGTTTGGGTAGATCATGGTTAAACATCCAGAACTGGTATTACATGTAATTAATGATATTACAGAAGCTTGGATGATTTTAGAATGAGTTATATTAGATCCATGTGGCCGAATTATTAGATAAGAATTAAATGAAGATTATTTGGGCTAATTTGAGCAGTTTTTGGATGACAACCAACTCATTTTAACTTTTCACTTAGTAGTATGGCCATAGGTTATTTCCAGAACTTAAAATAGAACATAATACATATAAAACATTCTGGTTCAACCATAAAAATGGTTTCATGACCAGATTGAAGGTATAAATGGAAGAAGAGAGCTTGGTGTTTTTGAAGGTGATAAATTATCACCGCATGAACAACGTTCTCTTTAATAAAATAAAAGGAAGGGAGAAAGGGTGTGGGGTGATATAATATAACATTAGAATAATTATATATATAATACTGGATTTACATAACAATTTGGATGAAGATAGATAGAGGGAGATCAAGAAAGGAACTTGAACTTGAAAGGAAATTAAAGGAGAAGAGGGAGAGAAATTACCTTTAGAATCCTCCTCTTGAGTTCCACTTTAAGGAAGCTAGGCTTGGTCTTTTGATGAGACCAGCAGATTTTGGACGTGGGGGATGAGCTAGGGAAGGTTTTTGGGCAGAATTTAGAGAAGTCTTGGAGCTTGAGAGGTGTGAGGAAAAGAGGGAGTGAAGGGTGGCTTTTATAGTGGAGGGGAGAGGGGTTTTCTTAATATTAAATTGATTAGTTTATTAATTCCACCAAGGAAAAGGAATAGTGAGTCTTGGATGACCAAAAATAGTAAATTTTACTTGTGAATTAGGGATTTGGGTGCTTACATCACTTGTGATGTCAGGAATAGTGGGTTTTAATTAAAATGCATTTATATGATAAATTAATGTATTATACTATTCATCAAAAATTCAAGTATCTCAGAAAAATCCCAAAATTTTACCCCAACCATTTTTCGACGTGTAGAATCCAAAAATGAAGTCCATTTTTCAAAAATAATTTTATAAATATTATTAATTTAATATTTAATTAAAATCATAATTTACAAAAAAAAATAGTTTTTAAAATTAAAACTGATTTTGCAGTTCTTTCAAAAATTACTTAGGGTCTTATAAAATTATCTAAAAACTATTAGACATTGATTCAATAATTTATGAATATATTTCAGGAAAATTAATATTCTTTTAAATTAATTAATTAATTATAATTAATCATTTATGATTTATAAAATACCAAAAATGTTTACTAAAGTCAAATTATCACTTTCTATGATGGATAAATTTTATTTTATTATTCACAGGTAATGTTACTCTTATTTACTATTTATAAGGGTCATATTACTATTCATAAGGGTAGGTTACTATTCATAAGGGTAGGTTACTATTCACCAAAAATTATTTTTGTTTCATTAGACTCCAAAAACTATCTTGAGCATAACCGTGTATGCCGGATTTTTAAAATTCCAAACTTACGGGTGAAAAAAATTAGGTTTAAAGGTCACTTATCACTTAGTAGTTCATTATTTTGTGTTTTTATGACATAGATATAAGAAGGGAATTTTCTATTGAAAAACTTTGGGTCGTTACATTACATGTTCGTTTAAGCATGATGTGGTGTGTCATGTAAGCTACTAAACATTGTGTTTCCTTTTAAAAAACTCAATATGTTACACTCAGATAGCATGTATTATGAATGATTATCTCTCTGTGTACTCAGGACGATCTCACGATGTACAAAAAAATCATCATGATTCTTGGAGTACACCAAGATGTCATCCATTAATACTACCACAAATTGAACCATTTACAGATGGAAGATTCTGTTCATCAATGACATAAGAATTAATTTATCATTTTTCAACCTATACAAAATTTTGAAAAACTCAAAAAATCCATACTTTCTTCTAAAGGTAGTCTAAGATATGTGAGATTGTAACACTTAGTTTTTTAAGAAAGAAACAATATGTTCAATAGTGTACTTGATACGCTACATCAAGCATAAACGAACTGCTAAATAATATTATTTAAATGTGACCATTATATCCTAGAAATTTGAATGGTGGGAAAGAATAGTATCAACTGAATTATAAAATAATGGTTTACTAATGTTTAAATAATGAATCATTTGTTACCAAATTTATTATAAATGGAAATAAAAACAAATTGAATATAAAGGATGTGTTTTAAGGAAAACATATTTAAAATAGATTAATTGTGTTTCAAAAAACATATCACTATTTATGTATTTTTATTTGTTATATATTCAATTTAATGGTGAAAAATTATCTTATATGTTTTCTAGATATGATATAATAATAAATTCAATTTTTCAGATAAAATAAGTTTTTTTCCAAAAAAATACAGTTTTACCAACTTTTGATAGAAAACCATTTTTAAATCAAGTTTTCTTCAATTTAATATGTTCAGTTTGAAAAAAAAATAAACTTCTAGTTTATAATTAGGAAATAAAAATCTACTTTGGATGATGTTTTGTCATTTTTTTATAAAATTTATTTTTTAATAAGTAGTAAAAAATACTGGATTTCATGTATATATATTATCATCTTAGTTGTTTTTAATGTTTATTTTGACTAATTTTTTATCATTTAATACAATTTTGGTCATTGAAAGTAATTTCACATTGAAGTTAGATATAAACGCACATCAATCTTTTGATGGTTTTACTTTTTAAAAACTTGTTTTATCGTTTTGACAACAGGAATTAATTTTAAAATAATTACTAAAAAGTCTTTGTTTGGAATTTTTAAAAATTAATTTCATATTTATAATAATAAGTTCCAAATTATGTAATCATTTACCTATTGATTTTTTATATTATGAATACTAACATCAGTAATTAGATTTATTTACCATGGTTAAAGGGTAAATCAGGTAAATAAGAGTAAAAATAATATTATAATAATATACAATTACCCTAACACATGTCCTAATACTTTTGGATGAGATATGTCCGACCGTTAGAATACGTGGGTCGATTTTAGGACCCCATGGATCCTCTTGGGTGTGATAATGACATGTTATAATAATTAATTTAAAGTAAAGGGAAATATAACATAAACATGTATCTTTTTATTAAAACAATTAATATGGTTTTATATAACTGATATCATTGAATATAAGCTCTAATTATAAATGTAAAAAAATTTACTATATCATGGTATTTTATTTATAATTTTTAGTAATTATATAAATAATGTTATTTACGACACAATAATGATGCAATAATTAGATCATTAATGAAAGATTCAAATAAATGATATTATATATATTAAAATAAATGTAATTTGAAAATTTTGATTCAATAAACAAATTTAATGGATTATTATGACATTTTATATTCATGTTAATGTAGTTTTTTCAAATGAATCATGATTTTATGACATTAAAAAAATCAGTTACTAAATAGTGTCAAAATTTACATAAATGAGTTTTTAAAACATATACTACTTTATTAAATGATATAATAGTAATTAAAAGATAAGATTTAGATAAATAACTTAATTAGTCTTCAAACGTTTATTAATGAACTAATTTAGTTTCACTAGGCTTCTTATAGTATGTATATTAACCATATAGTGTAAAAATATAAGAAGACATGGTAAGAGTTAATTTATTTAACTAAGGGTTAAAGACAAAACATAAGGTTAAATTTGTATCTTAAGATTGTCTAAAACCTATTAGTTGAGACTATATAGACCCATTCTAATATTATCTTAAATATATATCACATTGGGTCTATTATAATTCTAAAATCAATTTATAATAAAATAATATTACAAGACTTTCCTAACATGCCCATCCTCCTTCTAATAAAAGGCCAGAAACTCTACCCATTTACTCACACCTATCAAGCCCATTGCCTCACCCAAAATCTACTCACATAAGCTCCCAAAATACCTCACTTACTTCTAGAATCCTTAACTTGGGAAGAAGTCAAATCAAGGAAAACTTTTGTCTCAAATCAAAAAGAGTTACCCTATTTATTGGTAATGTCTTTCTCAAGCTCCCTTCATTTATTTTCCTTCTCCAACATCCTAACTAATATTTTTTTCCAATATTTTATAAAAAAACAGTATCCTAAATATAATATATGTTGTTATTATATGGTTTATGCATAAACTAACACACACCTCCATCTAATGGATATAGAACATATTGTTTCTATTTATGATGAACTAATACCTCCCGAAATGATGATTGTTCAATTTTCTCCCACCACCTCTCATGGTGGACATTATGATGAAACTATATTTATATATGATATATATTATATTTATATTTTCTATATTCTTATGTAATTTTTTTTACAACATACCATTATTCTTTTAATAATGTGTAAATACGATAATTTCATTTGTAGAAATGTGGACTATTGCCCCCTCAAAGTGATATAACACATTCATTCCATACACAAAATGTATAAAGTATGTAATTAATGAACATATGTAACATATAAAACATAGATATTATAATGGAATTATAATATACCTATGTATCATTTACTTTTCATTTCGTTAATGAAACGAAGAAATAAATGTAACATTAATGCGCACGTATAGCATTCTATTTCCATAAATGATGCATTTCATTTCTTATATCAAAATTTTATGGACTATAATAAAAATATAATATATATATATATATCTGTGTTTGTGTGTGTGTTATTTAATTAATGAATAATATTCTATAGATTATTTAATATTTACCACAGTGGAAATTTAAAATAAAACAAGTTCATTTTTTACTCATGTACCAAACATCGGCAAAACGTCTGATATGAACTCAAATAATTAACTAACTATTATAAAATGGTAATAAGTAATATAAAATGAATAATAATCATGTTAAAGGTTATGAATTAAATATAAATTAACCTAATTGTATTATTCAAGAACATAATGAGTCTACGTAATGAGTCAGACTCAAGGTAAGAGAAATTCTAAACTCAATTTTCACTCATTTGGTTTTACGCATACTTTGTTGATTTTTTTATTCCATGACATTGTGTGTAATATTTATTTATTTATTTGTGTTGTAATTTTCACTTCCCTTTGTGTGGATGTGTTTTTGATACACTTAGTCACCCCATTGATTAATTCTTATGTCATTTATAAAAACTTTCTAAGAGAAATCTTAACCCAGTCTTTGTTCATTGAGTTAAAAATCCATGTCATTGGTTTTGTTTTCCAAGAATATGTGTGAATGAACATTTATTTTTTTACACATAATATCCACATATATTGGGTGTATTTATTTTCTTCACACTTTATCATTTCATTGATTTATCCTTAATCTAGAATACTATATTTATAAGGGACTTCGTCACAATCATGGGGAGACTATACCTGTTGAAATAGTGGCTTCCATAGACCCAACTATGTCGTACCTTTTGATTACCATATCGTGTGTACAGTTAGCTATGCCTGATTTTATCTTAACATTATAGTGCAATCTTTTTTGTGTCCAATATAAAAATGGTACTATCCAAAGGTTAATTTTCGTGTCGAGATGTTATAGCAGATCCCAGGATATAATGAGAACCTTGAGATACAAAGACATTGATCTTAAATATATGTCTTAAACTCTAGATACATCTTACTGAATGGACACAGTAGATGTCTAAATATCAGGTGTGGGGGTCTCATAAGCATTGAGACATCTTCTCTTGAATTTCTCACTTGGTGATTTCTAGTAGTGAGATCATGAGGACAGACCCACCAATAGGAACACCACATGTTTTGGGTGTGATTGGTTGTTCTTATGTATGGACATGTGTATTGTTCTCCTGACATCAGATCATTACAAATTTATATCATTTGATTACATACTTTGATTCCAGACGAAAACCATGGTAGTGATGTCATGGTGAGGTAGTTTGTGTTGGCTGCATCTTTAGTGGTATGACGTTGGTTGAATGGTCAAGAAAGGATTTGTCACTTCCAAGTTCAAAAAGTTGTATATCTTCGGCCTAGTTGATCACGATGGTGCTGCCTTCATAAGTCTTTGGCCAAATTAGTAGAAAGGAAAATCCATCTGGATAGATAAACAAATAATAGATCAAGATAAGGACGATGACAGAAGAGTGCATCTTGTTTTATAATATATTTAATGACAAATATATTATAGTACACAGTCAGTGTTCATAAGATGGTAATCGTTGCTATTACTATCCTTATCTCTATAGGGGTTATGATGGGTTGCTAGACTCCGCTCTTGGTCTGTGGATTTTATTCACTACAATCGAGGTAAGGGCCTAAAGGGTCACACACAATAGCGTATTCAAGAATCTGCCTTATTCAATTGAATAGGTATATGGACATAGTGGGCCCTGCCATTGGGTTCGAGCATTGTCCAAGTTATCGATCATGAAAAGAATTAAATAAATTCATTAATATTCAAGTTACGAATATTTGGGATTGAATTTATTTAATGTATTTATGAGTTCAGTAAATATGAGAAAAATATTAATCGAATGAATATTATTTTAATATTTAAGGTTTGTTTAATATTAAGAGGGACAGCGAGTCGAGTTAAATGGCTAATACTTTATCACATAATATATTTCATATATATTACAAGTATGTGATAAAAAATAATAAATAATAGTGGTGCAGTTAAGTTCGTCAAAATTATTTATTTAGTGAATGTCGAAATACATGGGGCCCGGGGAACCTTACTGGGTATTTATCAAAATCTCTGTAAATAATAGAGGAGGCTCTCTCTCTTGGGTGTGCAATTCACTATTCATTCATTTTCATGGAATGAAAATTGAGAGCCTCTCTCTCCTCCTACTTCTTATAGAGAGAATCTCTCGATCCAAGATGCTTGGATCATGATCACTCTTCGGCATCATAGGCATCTTGATGTGGGGATCTTCGAGACATCGATAACATCATCGGATCACCGTGCTAGAACCCATAATTCGACGATCGACATTCCAGCAGATTATTAGAGCACGTGTGGAAGATCTAAAGGGATCCTACTTTAGATCCTTCAAGCGACAATCGTTATCTACTAGTTGCAGTCGACCGCGCCTTCAGATTTGAAACGGGTAGGATTTCATTTTAATTTTGTGCTCTTTACAATTTAAGCGAGATAATCGGACCTCTCCGGGGATCGGATCATCGGCGACGACATGTTCCATCATCCAGCCGACGAAAATTATAAAATCCCTGGCCCACCGACTTCCGTTGTGGGCCCCGAAACGTAACGGTGGTATCAGAGCGATTGCGTAAATTTTCTGAGCCTAGAAAATTAAATTTGCATGAAAATTAAGCAGAGGGTTTAAAGATGGTCCCAACGGTTCAAACCACGCATCGATCAGATGCTGAATGACCATGTTATGGTCAGTTTAGTTTTTCAGATTGGATCAAATATGTGATTTGATCTTGGATATTAATTTTTCCATCCAGAAAAACTAATCAAGTTTTCTTTTGAATTAATTTAGTTCTTCCTAGAAAATATAATTATGTGAAAATTATAATTTTATTTTATGATTTGTATAATAATTTTTTTATTGTAATATTATTTTATTATAATAACAAAATAATAATTTATTATTAGTTTATTATATTAATTTTATTATTATTAAATCCAAATGCAAATGAGTACCCTTTAGAATTTTTGAGGTGGACTTGACCTAAAAAAAGGGGGGCAAAGAAAGACTTCAATACAATTCTTGGTTAAAAAAAAGGTAAATAAATGGGAGGTCGGCTATGCGGGTCAAGAAAAAGCAAAAGAAAAAAAATGTGGGTGGCGCGCACTAGGCCACCTAAAACCCTGTTGTGACCGCACCCCGCCGCCTGCCCCTCTCTCGGCGGACCCCTATCCTCCCCAAGTGGTGCACAGCAGGACGGCCCACCCACACCGGGCTCCTCCTTGCCAGCCCTCCTGGTCTCACCGCCACCTCATTGTCTGGCTCTGCTGCCCAGCTCGTGCAACACCTCTATCTAAGGTGTTCAATGCTCCTAATCAATGCTACCACCTGGCCTCCTTCCACAGCACCAGACCGCCCTCACCATGTTCCGGTCAAAACCACATCCCGCACGTCCAGCAACAGCCTGCTCCTGGCAGGCATCGCCCACCACCTCAGGTGAACCCCTGCAGCAAGGTACGACCCTCCCGACCGCTGCAAAGTTATACTCGGTCGAGCGCCAGGTAGTTTCTACCCTTACCCAGGCCATCCCCCCTCCTGTAGCAGTCCATGCACAAAATGCTGAGGGCTTCCCTGGCCTTACCAAGTCCCGCCTTCCCGGAGACGGCCTCCCTTGCTCCATCGCGGATCATCCACAGTTACCTGGATGCCATGAAACTAGTCGCCAACACCGCACAGCCCACCGCAGTAGACTGCTGCCATCACCTGCTGCTGACACGGCTCTCCGCTGCCCTCGCAACTGTTGAACCTGGGTGAAGGTAAACCCCAACACCTCTTGCGGGTTCCAGTTTGTCTCAAAACATGACCAGACATCTCTGCCTGACCAAGTATGGATCTAGACAGACCTTCCTAGTCCAAATAAGCCAAGCAAGGGAATTTCCCAACCCGTTATGGGTTTGCACAGGTTCAGCGCGACCCGTGATGGGCCAAAGCAAGGTTTTGAGAACCAAGTATTAATTTCAATTGATATAATTAATTAATTTAATTACAAAAATTAAATTAAATTAATTAATATATTAATTTTGGTTGAATATAAATAATATTCAATACCTGGATATATAAATTAATTTAATTTTGACATTACAATTAAATTAATTAGAGGAAAAATAAATAATTAAATTATTTGAATTATTAAATTCATTTAATTTAATTTAGATACCCCTCGTACTTAATTAATGCATTTTAATTTTTATTGCGCATTATTTTACCCACTGTCTGGTCTTGAGAATCGATCTTTGTATGTCTGCATTTAATTATTTAATTAATTATTTATTTAAATGCATTAGATGGTTGTAAATTAATTAAATAGATGGTCTGTGCATCATCTTTATTTTTTGGATAAATTTTATAAGGGCATGCGAGCCCAATATTTATATGACGTACATTTATACCTGAGTTCTCATCACCTACACGCGAGTATCTTTATACTTCAGACGATGATGGAAAGAGATGTGGACCCCGCCACGATGAGGCTATGCACGACAGAGCAAGATGACACATGGATTCCACCAAGACGAGGCGGTACTCCAAGACGTGACATCGACCCTGCCAATACATGGCGATACTTTAGAAGACCAGAGGACATACATGACAGGGCAAGTTACATCAAGAGTCAAGAATAGAAGTCAGGTACGATGTGCTTAGGTCATTTAGATGCTCAAGATCAGTCAGGTAGTAGTTTACCTTTATGCATTTACTTATTATTTTATGTTTTTCAGAACAGCGGAAAAAATACATAAAATAATAGATAATAAAATGCATAAAGAAGCATCGTATGTTTTTCTATTAAAGTTCAGTTGTGAGAGTGACAACATAGATGAAATAGTTTAATAGAAATTGATTACATTCATCAAGAGAGAAAACCTATAAAACCCTCAAAGAAAATATTAAGTCACAAACAGCCTTCCATCATTCAAGTTTGAACAAAACTGGGTGTTCTAGGTGCCAGTCATGCCTTAGCTGAGGGTGCCTCTTACTACTGGGGAGTTCTTATTTATGTGGTAGGTCGACTTAAATAAAATTACAGCAATGAAATAGCATTATCTATCTTGTTGTAATTTTAGTGGCAAATGTTGAGTAAATTAGTAAATGATTTTTAAAGTTGGGACTTCACTCAATAGATCAAGGAACCACGAGTTAATGTGGTTGGCTAGCCAGAATCCTACCTTGGACCCTCCAAGTAGTGGCGTAGCCATAACTTGTAGACTATGAGGGTGTTTCAGGGATCCCTGCCACTAGAATACTCAAGAATATTATGATTCAAGTACATAGGGTTCCTAGAATTTGAAATTTTAGTGAGAGACATTCAATGATTAAATAATCAGTAATGTTAGATTAGGTAATCACATAAAAGTAAAATCTGCTAATCTATATTTGTAGATAATGGCAAGAAATACCACAAAAAACTGTGATAATTATTATACAAAGTAAATTTCAAAACAAACACGAAATTCCAAGTGTAGTATAGGCTCTTGCGCACATTACTACCATATCAGAAATTCAAGGTGCTCGTGTCCCATCCTGTTAAGCCGCCTCAAGAAGCGAGGGTGTGAAACTGCTTACAGGAGACTCATGAATCATGCATATGATGGTTCTTTCATAATGCTATCATCAACATCTGATGTTAGTTTTGGTCGTTACATTGAGACATGGATGATGTTTCATGTAGTCTCATCTCCAGGATCCTTTCAAGGAGAAAGTGAAGCATGATTTGAATTTGATGATTGCACTCAGATTGTGTAAAGTTAAATACAATTCACAATCTTTCATGGCATCCCATTATTATAACTTTTACACCCAATTACTCTAGTTTCATTTAATGGTACAAACGAATGGTATAGAGTAAGCACTTTATTTCATTTAAGGTAACATTTGCCAAGTAATAAGAATATTGGAGATAACGCCATATTTTATTCTTATGGTGAATACATTGAATGAAATGGAAAAAATGATTATATAATGTTATACCAAAGTCACCTTTGTCATGTCCTTCAATGAAAATTATTTTTTTATTTAACAAGAGGTTATTGGCATCACATAATGAAATAAATTCATGGAAGTTTAAAAACAGAAATACGAGAAGCAAGTACCTTCTTCTCGTTTAGTTTATATTCATCAAATATATTAATGTTTCTAGCATATTGGGTATTGACTATAATATTCCAATAACATATATGAATTGAAATATAGTAACCAAGCTAGTATAGAAACATTACTAGAAGTAAAGTGTCTTCTCCAAGCAGCTGAGAAAGGTTGATTCCTAAGTCAGTAGTGAAAAACACATAACTTCTGATTTCCAAGTGGTTGATTCAAATTGAAAAATTTGAGGAGTATAGCCAAAAACATTTATCTCATGTTCCCATTTGAACATGATGAGACATTATTCCATTTTTTGTAATGAATGTTTTTTGTGGTAATATACTCAACAAATAGTTCACTACTACTTGAATCAATGTAAATACAAGATGAATATAAAATATAAGACCTACCCAGTTGTGGAAATTTGATTCTTGTAAAGTCAAACTAAAAGTGGACTTCAACTATATACCCAGTATGGTATTTAGGATTGGCATAGCTAAACACCTTTGGTATTATTCACATCCTTAGTTTAGACAAAGAAACCTTTAGAAATAAAGGTATGCCACAAAGATTTTGGAGGTTAGTTCAACAAGACAGTATGAACTATTCCAAAGAAAGAAAGAGGTAAAGATACTTCATAAGATTACTTTAAGTCACTATGGAGTGTACCAGTGAAGTATATGTTTGGTAAGAAGATATGAGTTTCTTTGGATCGTCATGCCGAAAAATATCGTGACCAAACAATCATCGATCATGATAATGTAGCGTGGAGTAATTCCTAAATTCATGTTACCTTATCTACATCACCGTATTGATGTTCATAAGGAGGATCGATGATGAGTCTTACATATTAACATTGATCAACAAAATGTAGTGTGGAGAAATTCCTAAACGCCCATTTTATACATCAATGTTAAGATGTCAGTTGTATCAATGTTACAACCCGTAGAAACTTCCATTATATTTCATGATGTTCATTGAAAATAATGGTTTAAACTCATAACCAATATGCCAACTAAAATGACAAATGGATATCATACGAGTCATAGTATGATAGAAAATCCATTATTTCATAGGACGTGTTTAGATGCACAACGTTTGTTAGGATTTAAATAAACATGCATCAAGTTAAACACGTTGTGAATTTTAGGTACTTATCCTAACAGTTGCTTTAGATAATACCTAAATCTATAAGATAGAAAAGATGTAGTCAAGTATTAGACTACATTTCTATAAAAGGGTGTACATCTCTATTATAGATAACGGGAGCTTAATTTACTTGGACTTAGTCAATGCTTGAGATGCACAAATGGTTGGCATAGGGAACAAGTTCCATAATTACTTGTGGAATAGGCATGTTCCAGTGATACATACTACGTAGGAAGAATGAAACCATGGTGATGGTTTTATATTCACCATGGTCGGTGATATATTATTCATTGAGAATAATAAATCATACAAGTAATCAGTATGAGGAAATGAGCTAAGATTTACAAGATCAATTAAAATTAAAAAATGGATTCCTTGTATCAAGTTGAAAAGTGTCTTATAAATCGAATATTGCGGTGGGTATTCAAATCAAATGATACATGGATGGTACAAGTATGGTATCAATAAGGCTCGATTGGTTATACCAAGTTGGTATGCCTAAATCTTTTAGAATTTTACTTGTCATATATGAACTTATATGATCATATTATTGGTCATTGGATGACAAGATCATCTTTCCTGGAAGGTGTCTATATGACGCAACCAGAAAGAGATGATGACATCAAATGATGCCAATAACAGTTGAAAGTTACTAAAATCCAATTATGGATTAAAATAAGCAACAAGATCTTAGAGAATTAATTATAAATGAATCTTTTCCTTGTGAATACTAAAGGTTAGTGGGATAGCCAATGTTTTCCCAATGAAATATGTTCGGCAACATATGGAAAACATATTTTGATCTTATAGTTAGATAAGATCAGGTTAAAAGCAATACTACAATGATTGACTTAAAGTTTCAACCTAAGTTATAGGGAATAGGATCTACTAAGGTAGATCCATAGGTTGCATGGTCCTAGTCAATCTTGTACATATAATGACATTGTATTGAAAAAATACAAGTTGGAAAAATTCATGTTCAGAATTGTTGCCAATGTCACATGGATTAATCTCTCCCGTTTTATATGTTCAGAGCATGGGTAGAAATTAATGTTGTGAATTGATACCATAAGCTTTATCAATGGATCAATCACATATTCCATAATATGTACTATAATTGATACTGCCATGATATAATTTATTATAGAGAGATATCAATTTTTTCCAGGAGCACTGTAAGTGATGCAGTCAGAACTGTCATCTTGTACTTCAGTAAGTTCAAATGATATGTACCTAGAATATGGAGAGAAAGGTATAAGAGTTTGTGGGACAAAACTAGTGATCCTTAGATCAAATTTATCTAGTGTCGCAGTTAGGAAAAGGACATGAGTGAGTCAAGCTCATAAATGCTTGTGGTAGCCATGCCTACAAATACCGAGTACGTTGCAGCTTCTAAGGCAGCTAAGAAGCAGTTATAAATTGCAACGATTTGTTTCAATTCTTGGAATTTCACCTTGTGAGAAAAGTATTATCATAATGAGAATTATGATATTATTACTAGCCAAGTTTTCGAGTTATGACAATGGACAAAGTGAGATACTCGGGGATACCTTATCTTGAGAAATTTTACTCAAGCAGATGAGGTCGCATATAGCAGATACGCCACACGGAAAAAACATGTCATGCCCAATAGTTAAATCCATTACTTAGCAGAAGCATTGTATTTATCATGTGAGTAGCTAATAATTTTAGTTAGAAAGTTGGCTCTAGTCCATGTGGGAGTGTTGAAATAGTGGGTGCCCTAGACCAAACTATGCAGTACCTTTTGATTACCATATCATGGGTATAGTTAGCTATGCATGATTTTATCTTACCGTTATAGTGCATACTTTTCTACATCCATTATAATAATGATAATGTCCAATGGTTAATTGTTGTGTCAAGTGGTTATAGCAGATCCCAGTCAATAATGAGAACCTCGAGACACAATGACATTGATATTAAATATATATTCTATAGTCTAGAGACATCTTACTGACTGGACACAGTAGATGTTTGACTACCAGGTGTTGGGGGCTGATAAGCATTGAGACTTCTTCTCATGAAGTTCGTACTTGGTGATCTCTAGTAGTGAGATCATGAAAACAGACCCGCCAATAAGAACACCACATGTTTTGGGTGTCATTGGTTGTTCCTATCTACATACATGTGTATTGGTCTCCTGAATTGAGACCATTACCAATGTATATCATTTGATTACATACTTTGATGAAAGATGAAAACCATGGAAGTGATGTTGTGGTGAGGTAGTTTGTGTTGGGTGCGTCGTTGGTGGTATGATGTTGGCTGAATGGTCAAGAAATAATTTTTCGCTTCCATGTTCAAGAAGTTGTATATATCAGGCCTTGTTGATCAGGATGGTTCCACCATCATAAGTCTTAGGACAAAGCAGTATAAAGGCAAATCCATTCTGATAGATCAACAAATAATAAAGAACGATAAGGATGATAACTCAAGAGTGTGTCCTGCTTTATGCGATATTTAATGACAAGGAGATTATAATACATATTCAGTGTTTGTAGGATGGTAGACATTGCTATGACTATCCTTATCTCTTTAGGGGCCATTGTAAGAACCCGAATCTTCTTTTCAGGTATGTCTTTTTTTTCATGGTGTTTGTGAGAAAATAGGGGTTTCTGGAAATTTTTTGAAGTACACGCCGTGTACTTTATGAGTACATGTCGTGTACTCCCTTGCCGCACCAGGCCATGTACTGGCCGTGTCCGGGCCACACACACAGTGTGTAGGGGTGAAGTGGAGTACGGAAAAATAGAGTACACACTATGTACTCAAGAAATACACACCGTGTACTATCTTTTTTTTCACTAAAAACACCTAGGTCGCGCCTGACGGAAAAAACACTCTTCTTCTTCAGGTTCTTCATCCGAGAGTGACCCGTACAGCCACGATTCTTCTCTGGATCCTCATACCTCTGTCTGATCTCTATTTCAACTGTCGTCGATTGCGTTGGAACCGCAGCGGTGAGTTCTTCCTTCTCCTAGAGCTCTGTTTTCCCATTCCTCCTCTTTCTCAAGATATCGTGGGTTGTGCATTTTTGACATTTTCTCAGATCCTCGATGATCAAAGGAGAATCAATCATCGTGGTTCACGTATATCATCCTCCTAGCATCGAGGTAGGTGTTTTGTGCCTTTCTGAAGGATTTATGTGAATAATTTTGTTCAAATTCCACCAATACCCTTGAATGGGGTATTGCGTGTTTCCTGTTTTTCCCTTGTTGTTTGCCTGCTTTGCTTATATGCCTATGTAGAGGTCATTTCTTGTGAATAGAGTAAATTGTATTATTCTCTGGATGTTTTTCCTTGCATGTTTTGATTATTAGGCATTTTTTCAGTTGTCATGCCTGATTGTAGGATAGTGGCACTATTGTACTGTTATGTTGTTGTGCCTTAGACTGATAGCCAAGTAGTTCTTGAGGTTTAATAGGGGCGATGCACACGCTATGCATGTTTGTTTTACATAGGGCTATGAGAACCTAGTGTAGTGGACCATATGGAGAATGGACATAAGGGATTCTCTAGAGTTTATTTAATTTATGGTGTGAGACCACAGGGGAATTGACGTTGAGTGCTTCCTTATAGAGTCTGTAGCTCCTCGACGCAGGCCACATGGAGGATTGACGTTGAGTGCTTCCCTAGAGATCCTTTAGTATGATACAAGACTGTATGGGGAATTAACAGTGAGTTATTCTTCAGAGAGTTTATTCTTTAGCTAAACCAGAGGGGCGAGACTTTGTGTGCTTCCCAGAGGGTTGCTAGTACTTGTAGGTTAAACATTAGGGGTTAGACTGTGAGAACTACCCATAGGATACCTTTTTGTTCTACTGGATTGAGTGGTTGTTTCTTGTTTGTAGATTATATGCTAGAAACTGTGAATTGTTACTGTTCTGTAATACCCTGTTTACTGCTTACTGTTTACTGCTTACTGTTCCTTACCTGCCATATATTCACTGACCATTAGGCACAGATATTTGGGTGGTTGCCTATTGGGACCTTGTCTCACACCCTGTTTGGGCCATGCTTTTGGGCCCAAAAAGATTATATTGTTGCAGGTATAGATAAGGGAAATCACCCTTCTACTTCAAGTACTTGACTTGCTGTGGAGCTGTAGAGCATGGGATCAGGCTATGGCTTGCGATGCTGAGGAGTTTACCTGTTTTCTTTTGCACTTTGGTTTAGTATTATATTCAACATTGTGACTTGATTGGCTGCTTTCCTAGAAATATGTATCATGCATCATTTTATATACATGTGTGTGTGCTCCAGTTGTTTACTGTTAGTCCTCCACTATTTATCATTTACTCATGTATGGATGGTTATGGTTTCTGCTGCTATCTATTTGTTTCTTTTCTACTGTGTACTCTTCCAATGAGGGCATAGTTTCCCCACTATCACACCCAAGGCCCTCGCTGCTAGTCAGCGGCCTCTGGCGTTTGGGGAAATGCGCTTGAGGCCATGTGACCAATCGGGTACGGGGCGCCTCTAGGTTGATTCCGGAACCGAGACATTATAAAGTGGTATCATAGGAGTTATTTTTTCTTGATTTACTATTTGGAGCCTTTGTCTAGGGCTATGAAGAATTCGGTACATGGTATTAAGTTGTGCTTGGGAGTAGCTAACCCATGTACAGGGAAAATCTATACTACCCCGTTTAATGTAGTTTTTTGGTTTTATGATTTTACAGTTGATGTGATTTCACCTAGAGTGATCCACATACCTTGTGTTGTTATCATTGTTGGTATTATGGTTCTATTTTTGTAACAACCCGATGAGATGAGGGTATGCCATCTCATGAATCATATAGGAACTTTTTATAAATCACATGCCAAGCATTCTTGCCAGGACATCTAGGGTGCATTAGCGATTGCATGTTGCTGTGATAGAATTTGTGTAGATTATGCATGCTGTTGTGATAGATGATTTGTTAGAATCTCTGTTGTTTGATAAAGGATTGTTTGTATCGAACTTTGCTTAGATGAATGCCAAATTTTGATTCTTGAGGTGTTATGGGCCCTATTGAATCAGAAATTGGTGAATCATTGACATGTTTTCCTTATATGTGATTGTATTGGATGCCAAGCGTTGATTCGTGGGGATTATGGGCCCCCACAAATCAGAATTTGGCACCTTCATGCTCATTTTTCAGTGTTTTCTGGGCTTCGGTGCAGTTTCAGAGGTACTGCCCGGAAAAACCCAGAATACACGGTGTGTACTTTATATGTACATGCCGTGTAGTTTTAAACTGTGTCACTGACTATGTGAGCATAAAAACGGGGTGTGAAAATCTACAAGAACACGCTGGGTACGGTAAGTACACGCCATGTGGTAGTGAGCCGTGTACCCAGCCGTGTCACTAACAACACGGGTCGGGGAAGCTCATGTCATGCATGTCGTGTTTTGTATGAACACATTGTGTATCATTGTTATCAGTACTTGGCCATGTCACGGACAACACGTGATGGTGTTACCTTATCCTATACACACCGTGTTTGTTCGGAACACGCTGTGTAATGGTCAGCTGTGTACTTGGTCGTGTCGCCAACAACACGGGTCGGGAAAATCTTGAAGTACACGCCATGTTTGTTCAGAACATGTCGTGTAGTCTCAGCCATGTAACCGACCGTGTAACTAACAACACAGGTCATTGAAACCTTGTCTACTACACATCGTGTCCATGGGGAACACTCTATGTAGTATCAGTTTAAGAAGACCATGTGGGTTTGTTGTGCAAGGAGACACGAGCAGGGGAAAAGAGTTGAATACACACTGTGTAGAGTTTATACACGCCGTGTAGTCACATTTTTTAAATCATGAGTGTTTCCTTCTCTTGTTTCCTTTTTATACTCCTTTTTTCTCTATCCTTGTTTTCCTGATCTAAGGTATGCTTTTGATATTTTAGAGCTATGCCTCCGAGATGTCCCCCGGTTGTACGTCAGTTGTCAGGCAGTGATCAGACGCCATATATGGCTTTTCAGGGACTTCCTGCCGATCCTCCAGTCAGGACATCCTTGGCACCGACTTTCATACTAGTTGGAGACGCTGATGCGCAGTTCAGGGAAGGCTTTATGAGGACGATGCAGAACTTTCATGGAGGACCACAGGCTATATAGTAATGGATGGAAGCCATGCTGACTATCATTAAGCATCTGGAGACGCCTCTAGAGAGGCGGGTCAAGCTCACAACCTATATGCTACGAGACTCCGCCAAGAGGTGGTGGGACGTGATCTAAAAAGTGGGTCATCAGCATGTTATGGCTTGGGAGGAGTTCCCGCACGTGTTCTACAAATAATTCTACCTAGAGACCCTGAGGGCTGATCGATCTTGGGAGTTCATTAGCCTAGATCTGGGTACTCTTTCTGTTATGGAGTATTCCTCTCGTTTCACAGAGCTGCAGCTTTTCACAAACCCCCGGGATGGAAGTGGGGTGTTCTTGGTAAGAAAGTTTGAGGATGGTCTAAGGCGGGAGATCCGCTCGCAAGTGAATATCGTCCAGTTGGCTTCCATCACTTCCATAAACAACCATGTACTGATTGCGGAGTGAAATCTGAGAGACTCCGGAGCTGCAAGACAGGTCGGTTCTGCTTCCAGAGCTAGTGTTCCTCCAATTGACAGTAGGAATCGCCGTAGGGAATCTATGCGCGGTGATCCAAGGAGGAGAGATACATCTTGAGGTACCCAGGTCATATGCGACGAGTGTAGAAGGGTAGGGCACACAAGTCCATAGTGCCAGAGAGACCCAATGGAGTCCCGATATTGCAGCAAGATGTGTCACCTTCAGCGTTTCTGCCAGGTTTTCTCACCAGTAGCTGGTGACGGGGGTTCATCCATGACTCCTCGTTCAGGAGAAGCACCACCAGTTTCTCACCAGTCAGGGCACTAGAGTTATTCCAACCGTTCGGGCTGAGGTTGAGGTCAAGGTCATGGCAGTCAGTCAACAGTCCTTCAGCGCCAGCAGGGAGGATCAGCTCAGAGTGGTCAGGCAGGGTCACAGGGCCATGGGGCAGGAAAAAATTTTGCTGTGGAGTAGACCTATCAAGAGTAGAATCCTGGACCATCTGCAGTTTGAGGTACGATTTTAGTAGCCTCGGTTTTATCTTCAACTCTTTTTGATACTAGTGCTACAGATAGCTTTATCTCTGTTGCTGTTGTGGAGAGCCTTGGGCTCTGTATCTTTTCTCTTGCCGACTCGTTGACACTAGACACACATTTGGGAGCAAGGAAATCTAGTGTACGTCAGTGCAGATAGTTCCCTCTCGAGGTTTCAGGGTATCATTTCTTATGGGATCTCTATGTCCTAGAGATGAAAGGATATGATGTCATTCTCAGGATGGACTGTTTGGTTCCCTTCTAGGTAGTCGTCGAATGTTATCGTCGTAGGGTGGGTTTCATTTCACCAGAGGGTGAATCTTTTTTTCATAGAGGTGAATGGGATTTTAGGGCAAGACGTGCAGGACTTGAGCATCATGGTCTAGGAAGGGTGACGGCCCAGATTGCTAGTCTTTATCTGGAAGATTAGGGGACTTCTCAATTTGACTTTCCTCCTTTGGTGGATCGTTTCAGGGATGTATTTCCAGATGACTTTTCAGGTTTTCCTCCAGAGTGTGAGGTAGAATTATCTATTGATATCATTCCAGGATTATAACCGGTGTCCATTCCTCTCAATTGGATGGCTACACTAGAGTTACAGGAGCTCAAGAAGTAGTTGGAGGAGTTGCAGGCAAAGGGTTTCATCTGACCCAGTACTTCTCCTTGGGGTTTTACTATCCTGTTTGCGAAGAAGGCAGATGGTAACCTTAGGCTCTGTGCGGATTATCCGATGCTAAACCAGTTGACGGTCAAGAAATGATATCCCTTGATGAGGATTGATGACATCTTTGATCAGCTTTGAGGAGTCCACGTGTTCTCGAAGATCTATTTGAGGTCTAGTTTCATCATTTTCACGTTAGACCATCAGATATACCTCTGACAGCCTTCAGGATAAGTTATGGTCTCTACGAGTATACGGTTATTCCATTCGTTCCCACGAATGCACCAGCAATTTTCATGGCACGGATGAACCGAGTGTTCCATCCTTACTTGGATTCCTTCATCGTGGTCATCGTGGATGATATCTTGGTGTACTATCACACTCAACACGACCATGCTACCCATCTTGAGATCGTTCTGAGTACACTGAGAGAGGATCAGATTTATGCTAAACTCTCGAAGTTCCACTTTTGGATGGACCATATTCACTTCTTGGGTCATGTAATCTCCGAGGCAGGAGTATCTGTGGACCTAAAGAAAGTGATAGCTGTAGTCTCCTGGGAGAATCCGAAGAACATTTTTGGGGTAAAAAGTTCCCTAGGGCTAGATGGATACTATAGACGCTTCATTCAGGACATTTCACGCTTAGCAACACCATTGACCGGTCTGACCAAGAAGGGCGTGAAGTTCTTATGGTCAGATTCTTGTGAGTCAGACTTTCAGGAGATGAAGGTAAGGTTTACGTCTGCACCGATACTAGTCTTGCCAGAGCTAGGAAAGAGCTATATTGTTTACTATGATGCTATAGGTATCGGGTTAGGTGATGTACTTATGCAGGGAGATGGAGTCATTGCGTACGGGTCTCGGCAGTTGGGGCCACATGAGAGGAACTACCCGACACACGATCTAGAGTTGGCAGTTGTTGTTCATGCCTTATTCTTTTGGAGACATTACCTTCTGGGAGAGCACTTTGTGGTTTTCACCGACCACAAGAGTCTCAAGTACATCTTCACTCAGCATGATCTGAATCTGAGACAGCGCAGGTGGGTCGAGTATCTTCAGTCTTTTGATTTCAAGCTTGCCTATACGCTGGGAAAAGGCAACACAGTGGTAGATGCGTTGAGCAGGAGAACTCAGATTCATGCAGTTCAGGAGGCCAGTAGTGAGTGGCAGATTATTGCTCTGTTCTTTGAGATGCATCTATAGGTGAACAATAGATAGGGATAGACTTACCTATCTTCTGTAGCTGTTAACTCTATACTTCTTGATCGGGTATAGATGAGGCAGCTATTAGACTAAGAAGGCTTAGTCCTGTGGGAGAGTGTGTCAGGAGTGTACCCTCTTCCTGGATAGACAGTGGGCGAGGATGAGATCTTTCTTTTCCAGGTACATATATGGGTGCCAATAGACATACGCGAGGAGCAGATGAGGGATTTTCATTCCTCAGTTTGGGAAGTTCATCTTGGTGTCACCAAGATGTATCAGGATCATCATCTCCTGTACTGGTGGCCAGGTATGAAGAGGGATGTTGTTGGTTTCGTCTTAAGGCGTTCCACTTGTCAGCAGGTGAAGGCGGAGCATCAGCGAACAACAGGCCTTTTACAGTAATTACCCATTCCGGAGTGGAAGTAGAACGATGTCGTGATGGACTCCGTGACCAGATTTCCGAGGTCACCTTGAGAGAACAATGTTTTTTGGGATGTTGTTGACAGGCTTACGAAGGTTGCTCACTTCTTACCGATCAAGGAGACCTTCAGTGTTGATGATCTGGGATGACTTTACATCTGAGAGATTGTACGCCTGCATGGATTTCCACACTCCATTTTCTCACACAGGGTTGAATGCTTTACTTGTCGGTTCGGGCAGGGGCTTCAAGAGGCTTTGTGTACATATGTACTTTTGAGTACAACATACCATCCCCGAACAGATGTCCAGTCCGAGCGTACGATCCAGGTCCTTGAGGATATGCTTTGATCTTTCATTCTAGACCTTGTTTGTTCTTGGGAGAAGCATATCCCTCTCGTGGATTTTGCCTATAACATCAGTTTTCAAGCGACTATTCATATTGAACCTTACGAGGCTTTGTACAGTAGGCCATGCCGATCACCTTTAAGCTATCTGGAGGCAGGAGAGGCAGCTTTACAAGGACCTCGTCTTCTTCAGTAGACCTTAGTGTAGATAGAGTTGATTCGGAAGAGGATGGATACAGCACAGTCTCGACAGAAGTCTTATGTTGATCAGCAGAGATGACCTCTGGAGTTCGAGGTCGGGGACTAGGTTTTCCTGCGTGTCGCACTGAGGTTGGGACACAAAAGGATTCAGAGATAGGGTAATCTTTCACCATGGTACGTCGGGCCATTTGAGTTATTGTAGAGAGTTGGGATGGTTTCCTATCGGTTGTAGTTACCTCAGAGGTATCGAGCCATGCACGAAGTCTTCTATGTCTCTCAGCTCCGACATTACTTTTCAGACTCGTCTCATGTCTTTCAGCTCGAGGAAGTTGAGCTCGAAGTGGATGCATGATTTGAGGAGCATCCTATCCAGATTGGTGATCTCAGTATGAAGGTTCTCCATGGGCTATATGTTCCTCTAATACAGGTGATGTGGCAGCATGGGCGAGTATAGGAAGAGACCTGGGAAAGGGAGGCCGATGTGTGATCGTAGTTGCCAGAGTTGTTCGGGTTTTCTTCTTCTTCGCCTCGTTAGGGAAATTCGGGGATGAATTTCTTTAAAGGGGGAAGTTTTTAAGAACCCGGATCTTCATTTCAGGTATGTATTTCTATTTCTAGGTGTTTGTAAGAAAAGAGGGGTTTCTGGAAATTTTTGAAGTACACGCCGTGTAATTTATGAATACAATCCATGTACTCCCTTGCCGCGCCAGGCCGTGTGCTGGACGTGTCCGGGCCACACACATGGTGTGTAGGGGTGAAGTGGAGGCCTCTTAAAGCGGAGTATGGAAAAATGGAGTACATGTCGTGTGCTCAAGAAATACACACCGTGTACTTTGTTTTTCTTCATTAAATGCACCGGGGTCGCGCCTGACGGACAAAATTCTCTTCTTCTTCAGGTTCTTGGTCCGAGAGCGACCTGTACTGCTACGATTCTTCTTCGGATCCCCATGCCTCTGTCTGATCTCTGTTTCAGCCATCGTCAATTTCATTGGAACCACAGTGATGAGTTCTTCCTTCTCCTTGTTTCCCAATTCCTCCACTTTCTCAAGATATTGTGGGTTGAGTGTTTTTGATGTTTTCTCAGATCCTCGATGTTCTAAGGAGAATCAATCATCGTGGTTCACGTATATCATCCTCCTAGCATTGAGGTAGGTGGTTTGTTCCTTTCTATAGGAAGTCTGTGAATATTTTTGTGAAAATTCCACTAATACCCTTGAACGTGGTATTGTGTGTTTCCTGTTTTTCTCTTGTTGTTTGGTTGCTTTGCTTATATTCCTGTGTAGAGTTCATTTCTTATGAATAGGTTAAATTGAATTGTGCTATGGATGTTTTACCTTGCATGTTTTTCTTATTAGGAGTTTTTTCAGTTTCCATGCCTACTTATACGATAGTGGAACTGTTGTACTATTATGTTTTTGTGCCTTAGATTGATAACCAAGTAGTTATTGAGGTTTACTTGGGGTGATGTGCGTGATATTCATGTTTGTTTTACACAGGGCTGTGAGAACCTATTGTGGTGGACCATAGGGAGAATGGATGTAAGGGCTTCTCCAGAGTGTCTTTAATTTACGATGCGAGACCACATGGGGAATTGACATTGAGTGCTTCCTCAGAGAGTCCGTAGTTCCTCGACACGGGCCACAGGGGGAATTTACATTGAGTGCTTCCCTTGAGATCATTTAGTACGATACGAGACTATAGGGGGAATTGACGGTGAGTGATTCATCAGATAGTGTATTCTTTAGATGAACCAGAGGGGTGAGACTATGTGTGCTTCCCAGAGGGTTGCTAGTACTTGTAGGTTGAACCTTAGGGGTTAGACTGTGAGAACTACCCAGAGGTTACCTTTTTGTTCTACTTGCTTGAGTGGTTGTTTCTTGTTTGTAGATTATATGCTAGAAACTGTGAATTGTTACTTTTGTGTATTACCCTGTTTACTACATACTGTTTTCTGCTTACTGTACCTTACCTGCCATATATTCAATGACAGTTAGGCACAAATCTTTGGGTGGTTGCCTACTGGGACCTTGTCTCACATCCTGTTTGGGCCATTCTTTTAGGCCCAAACAAATTATATTGTTGTAGGTATAGATAAGGGAAAGCGCCATTCTACTTCAAGTACTTGACTTGTTGTGCAGCTGGAGAGCATGGAACCAAGCTATGGCTTGTGATGCTGAGGATTTTACCTGTTTTATTTTGCACTTTGGATTAGTATTGTATTCAGCATTGTGACTAGTTTGGCTACTTTCCTAGACATATATATCATGCATCATTTTATATACAAGTTTTTGTGCTCCATTTGTTTACTGTTAGTCTTCCGCTATTTATCATTTACTCTTGTATGGATGGTTATGATTTCTGTTGCTATCTATTTGTTTCTTTTCTGTTGTGTAATCTTCCAATGAGAGCATAGTTTCCCCACAATCACACCCAAGGCCCTCGCTGCTAGTCGGAAGCCTTTGGCGTTTGGGGAAATGCGCTTGAGGCCATGTGACCAACCGGGTACGGGGAACCTCTGGGTGGCTTCCGGAACCTCTACATTACAGCCATGATGGGTTGCTAGACTCCACTCTTGTTCTTTGGATTTTATTCACTGCTATCGAGGTAAGGTCCTAGAGGGTCACACACAATAACGTATTCAAGAATCTGCCCTATTTAGTTGAATAGGTATATGGACATAGTGGGCGCCTCTATGGGGTCCGAGCATTGTCCAAGTTCTCGATCACCAAAATAATTAAATTAATTAATTAATATTCAAGTTATGAAAATTTGGGATTGAATTTACTTAATGTATTTATAGGTTCAGTAAATACGAGAAAACTATTAATCGAACAAATATTATTTTAATATTCAAGGTTATTTTAATATTAAGTGGGACAGCGAGCCGAGTTAAATGGCTCAGATTTTATCACATAATATATATCATATATATTAGAAGTATGTGATAAAAAATAATAAATAATATTAGCGCAGTTAAGTTTGAAAAAATTATTTATTCAGAGAACGTTGAAATACACGGGGGTCGGGGAACCCTACCGGGTATTTATCAACATCTCAGTAAATAAAAGAGGAGGCTCTCTCTCTTGGGTGTGCAATTCACTATTCATTCTTTTGCATGGAATGAAAATCGGGAGCCTCTCTCTCCTACCACTTATTAGGGGAGAGAATTTCTCGATCCAAGATGCTCAGATCATGATCTCTCTTCAGCATCATAGGCATCTCGATGCGGTGATCGTCGGGACGTCAATAGTATTGTCGGATTGCCGCACTAGCACTCGGAATTCAACGATCGACGTTCCAGGTGATTTTTTGAGCGCGTGTGGACGATCTAGAGGGATCCTGCTTTGGATCCTTCAAGTGATGATCTTCATAGACTAATTGCATTCGACCGAACCTTCGGATTTTAAATGGGTACGTTTTCATTTTAATTTTGTGCTCTTTACAATTTATGCCATATCCTCCAACCTCTACGGGGCTCGGATCGTCAGCGAAAACAAGTTCCATCATCCCACCGACGAAAATTAGAAAATCTTCGGCCCACCGGCTTCCACTTTGGGCCCCGTAACCTAACAATACCCTCCTTATCAGAGTAGAAAAATATATGAAAATAAAGAAACAAAAAGAAACATACATGAACATAACCATTATAATACCAATAACACATGTTAAGAAAAATTGTAAATACAATATCCAAACTAAATAGTTGATATGTAATTCCAAATATGTTTCAAGTGTCAATATGAAAAAACCATAATAAATAACGACATGAAAACGCCAAAGAAGGTCATGAATCTTGTTTGGTTCCCTTATCCATGATCTATCCTAACTCATCCATCTAATATATGGATATTTCCCTTATCCATTCATGTAACCATGAAATCTATTCAGGTGTCGATTATGTTTTCTTGGTAGGGTGTGAGTACAACTAAGTAGGTGACCAAAAATAGTGTTTAAAACATTACCCAGTCAAAAATAGTGTATGCAATTTTATAAAGAATAAATTACAATTAATAAGTAAACAATTATAACATTTCAATATTCTTTAATTAACCACATAAACTAATGATTTCCCAAGGGCACTCAAACTCTCATTAACTACTTCATCCCATTCCATATTTTTAACCACATCAAATATTCAATTCACAATTCATTATATCACAAAGGATTATCTTATCAATTACATTTCAACTCATTATCCTGACTAATTAGAACCATGGTTTGATGCCATCATTTTGGGTTTGTGTCTTCGTTCCTAGGACCCTGTGGGTATTTGAACCAGTAGTTTGTGTCCCATAACACATTTATGAAAAAATACGTAAGTGGGATTTCAAAGCAGTGATCCATATCCCACACACATTTATCCTTATGTGCTTTTGATGTAGTAGACCATGTGCCACACATGAATATAAATCCATTTATCACTATGGCATTTTGATACAGCATAAAATGTACCACACACTAATATAACCTATATCACAATATCACATATATGTCATCAATTAAGGTTTATTAACATCAACCTTATTATCACTTTTCACAAACATAACATCTATTAATTAATTAAAAAATTAAATAATCCATTTCAAAAAATTTCATAATCACATCAATTCTTATTAATTGATTCAATGGTTAATTAATCCAATTCGTCAAACTCGATATCCCAATAATTAATTAAAAAATTAATCAATCCAATTCAAAAATCCCACCAATCTATTAAATAATCCAATGATTAATTGATCTAATTCTAATTTCATAATAAAAAAAATTCATTATTCAATTCAAACATTAATTAATCAAATTCAATCTAATTTCACAATCTCAGTATCCTATTAATTATTTTAGAAATTAATTAATTGAGTTCTAGTTTCCAAATCACAAAAATTTCCATTAATTAATTAAAAAATTAATTAATCCAATTCAATCCAATTTCACAATCCCCAATATCCCATTAATTGATTCATCAATTAATTAATTCAATTCCAACATTCAATTGCCCAATTATAATACATCATTTTCACATGTACATTAAAAAATAAAATCAATTGTTGAAGAAATTGCATAATCATGGAAAAATTAATTCTAAAAATTATATACACATAATTAATTCAAGGCCATGGGATTGGAATTTTTACAACCTACCTCAAATCGTTGATCAAAATCACCAAATGGAAATTCCTGAAATTTAAAAATAAAGGTGAAACTCTCAATGATAAATGAGATATTGAATCATATACTATAATAAATATCAAATGGATTAAGATCCATAAAAACGAGATCTAGATCTAAACCCTTGACAAAGATAGAAAAAACAACCCTCAGTTATCTAGAAATAGGATTTTCAGAGAGAGAGATATAATCGAGAAGAAACCACATTTCGAGGGAGGTATAGATATTCAATATGGGCATTGAATCACTAGGAATGAATGTTAGAAGGTTTTAGAATCCAACTAGGAGCCTCCAAAATTGAGATAAATCATTTAGGGTCGAGATAGGGCCAATTTTGGGTTAATACCAGGGGTTCATGAATTTTTAAATCAATTTTAAAGATAATTAAAATAACACACATAGTTTCCTAGTTAGCAGAACATAGTTTTCAAAACCATGTGCCTTAATCGCGCACCTCTTCTTGAGGGATGGGGGGTATACAGTTAATCATAAAAGGGGACACAGTTTGACAAACCATACGTTAGAAATTAAAATAATTCTATTTAGTTTCACACATTTTTTTAGGATGGGTGCACATTTTGGTCAAACCATGCACCAAGTGTACACAACCTCTCCTCCTTCTAATTTTATCCATTTTCAACTAAAACTCCCCATGGAGAAAAACATACAAAAATTAAACAAAATTATAATCAATATTACCTAAAAACGAGCCAGCGACATCTACATAAATCTTCAAGATCTTTCATTTATCTTCTATGATAAGGTTACTTTTACCACACATAGGTCATGTCCCCTTTTCTCCTCCCATAATATAATATAAGAGAGATATTTTTGGTATACATAGACATAATTCTTAATTTTATGTCTACTCTATGAGGATAAGTGATTCTATATCTCCATCATGAATCATAATATCCTTTTCTTGACAAAATATCTTTATATTATACTTTGAAATGAAATATATACCAAGGATTATATAAAATTAAACCAAATTTATAATAAAAAACATAAAAATAGGATATTTTTATGTTTAATAATGGTGTGTAACTGACATATCCTTGTAATAATATGATTTCCAATTGAATTATTGATTGTTAAATCCCATTTTATAGCAAGAGGGGACGATTTTAGGTTTTTGGAAAACATTAAATATATAAAAACTATGAAGATATATAAACAAATATAGTATTTGTAATATATGATTTTTTGATCAATGTACCAACCACAACCTATTTAAGAACATAAAATTTAGAATTATTATTATAAAGACATGGCCTACCACATTGTTTACATCTATGGTAGATTACATTGATTCTTGGGGAATTGGTTTGAATAATTCCCCATCTCAAAATAGTTGAAGAACTTCATAATAGTGATTTATTTATTTCCCATTCATTCATGGGCCATATGAAACTTTTCATATAACTTTCATAAATCTACTATTCTATTGAAGCATTTATAATTAATTTTCCTAAAATAATTATCACATGTTTGATATCCCATCTTTTATATCTACTTTATTGTTGTATTTATTTTTCGTTGATGCTCTACCAAAATCATTTTTATTTAATAACCTTAATGATATAATACATTGAAAATTATTTCTCTAGCTTGATATTACATGAATATATATCATCATATAATGAAAATATATTGAAAACTAGTGTACTTAAATGATTCATCTATCGACTGTCAATGAAATGGTCAATATTTCATTCTAGATTACATATGTAATATTTTTCAATACATGATAATATTTTAATGATGGCCTCATATTAAAAAAAATCTTTTTCCATTTCTTATATATTGATGAACATCCTCTCCATTTTTTCTCATTGTTATCGAGGAAAATATTCTTTCAAAGAATATCAAATTATAAATTTTCTATTCAATAGTGTCAATTTATTCATATTCTTTAGTATTTTGGACCAATGACCACCCATGATCCCCATATCTCATTAAATAATAAACATCAAAAATAACTATTTCCATTTTTACATTCCACCACCGAAAATATATTTTCAAGGGACTTAATTCATTGGTATGTTACAACAGGATTAGTAGTTCCATAAATGTATTGATTATTTTTCTATATAAATTGATCAAACATATGTGCATTACACTATATAATAACATGTTTCTCTATATAAGACATTTTATTTATCATAACATGGGATAGTTTCATTCTTATGAAAATGATACTCTTTTCTCCAAATCCTACTTAATTGAATTTCTAAAAAGGGAAATACTTACATTTAATATAGTGGTTGATATTATTCAATTTATTTTTCCAAGATCAATGTCTTAACAATCAAACACACCTAAATATATCACAATATCATGAATATTAAACCATAACATAAAATAGAGAAAATTTATTAAACATTATAGGGGTTTATATTAATGATCATGAATGATATGTTGTTCTGAAATATAGTTCCCAAGGAACCTACTAAACATATTTTTGTACCAACTATAACATATTTCCACTAGTAACTTAGATCCAATGTATAATTATATCACACATGTATAAAATATAGGGGATGGAAAAAAATATTATTGATTAGTTTACAAATATTTAGAGACTAGATAGATACATGATTTCCATATTACATTGAAAAAATAAAACATAACATGAAAACATTTATTACAACATTTAAGAAAATTCAATGATTTGATATTCATATCCTGGGGAAAGAAAAAAATAAAAAAATTGTGGTATAAAAATATTAGTTAGAAAAATCATCCAATGAAATTTAATATTTGTAGATAAGGAATAATAATAAGGGAGAGTAGATAATCTATATATATACAATTTACCCAAAAATTGTATAATGAAATACATCCATCAGTGAAAGTAAACACATGGATAATGATAACTAAATTTTCACTGAAGGAGTTGTTTAATGTTGGAAACTCATTTTTTATCATTGTGGAATTATGACAGGACATCATAAATCATACCATCAATGCCTTACACCAAGACATATAATAATTTTCTTGGAATATATCAAATAACCAACTAAAAAGGTAGGATAATTGGTTTTTCCATGATACTAGTAAATGCCTCAATGTCCTATCTATAATTGAGCTCCACAAGTCACTTACATGTGCCCATTAGATTCCACATATATTTAATCAAAAATATAAAACACAATCAACTTTCATTATTAGTCAAAAAATATCTTTATTGATTCAAGAATTTGGGATACCAATATTTCTCTAGTATATGAAATAATTTTCTTAATAAGATTCCTCCACTTAATCCATTATGTTAAAATAAAATATGATTGAGAAAATGTCAAATTATTTGAAATGATAGCGAATAAATCCATGATACTGAACATATTGACCTAAATAATAAACATAGTTTCCATTGAATATTTTAGTGTTATAGAGAACATGATCAAAATAATGTTAATGATCTTCAATGAAGGTATAATCTATAAATTAGTAAAATAATAAATAAGGCCATCAATTCATTAAAAAATAAGGTTTATAATAAAGGAAAATATTTTGATAATTTTAGAGGTAAATAAAATTGAAACATTAAAAAGATAATTCTTTAATTATTTGGTATCATTTTTTTAAAAAATAATTTATACCCCATTTACAATTTTTTCAACATTTTAAAAAACAATTCAAATTTTATTTTAAAAAATCAGAAAATAATGTAAAAATAATATTATAAGAGAAACCAAATAAACATCTAGAGATAATTAATTTATTAATAATGCTCATGAATGTGTGAAACATTCTTCAAATCATAAACATTAAAAAACATTCCTTTCAAACATTTTCAAAAATCGAAAAAAATTATTTAGAATACTTTAGAGAGATTCTATTTAATCCATTTTAATGAAATTCATAGTTATTAAAAATATTCATTTTTAATCATTTATATATAGTTAAAAACAACCATAATAATACTTGAATTAAATGGAAATAAAATAAAATTATTCCAGGCATAAAAGTAGAAATAAGTATGGTTTTATTATAGAACATTCTTTCTGTCATTAAGTTCCAAAAGAGAAGAAAATTTGAAAAAAACATTGACACTATATAAATAACCCTTGTATAATAAAATATATATAGTTTATTAATAAAAATTTAATAAAACTATTAAAATGTAAACTTTAACATGAACAATCTTAAATTAGAGTGATATTTTAAATTAAACCATTAAAGGTTTCATAACAATTGAATCAAATATATTTAAAAGAGAACACATGAATTTAAACTAAGAATAAAATTTATAGATAAATTAATAGTATAATATATCAAAGGGATTTTATATACAACATTTAAAATTAATAGGTGAATAGTATAAAATACGTATTAATGGAGTGGAATTGAGATGAATGACCCATACCTTGGTATTCTTCATGGTTGGAAAAGTTATATACTCAAAATTAATAAATATAAATTTATTAAACACATTAATGAGAAACTATTTCATCAATATTCAGTTTTTTAGGTCCTTTTTTAATCATTTTAAATCTATTCATTTTTTAGTTCTTGCTTATGTAAAACAGTTATGATTTTTCATTCAATTTCTATATAACTACATTGGTTTGTTGACCATTATCAAATGATTTAGTATGTGGTTTGATCATATATATATATATATATATATTTAAATTTCATGATTATAATTTTTTAACATTATATAATTTATTATCATCTATTAAATACGATAATTTAAAAACACATTACATCACTTCGTGGTGGTGATAGTCCACAAGTACGCATGAGAGATGTTATCATTTTCAATCAGATGGTAGGGTAAGAATTTATATGATATATTTTATTTATATAATCTTATTTATGTCATAAATATCATACATATTTATTACATACATATTTATATGTATAAATGTTATTTTTTATGAAATTCAAATTACAGTACTATGTGTATATGATAGGTCGTACGTATGCACAATTGATGTTTCCATTTTCTGTCAGATGTTAATGAGAAAGAAAATATATGTACAAATAAAATATGAAAAAAAAATTATTAAGTGAATTTAATTATTCTATTTTCTAAGTATTTATGTTGAATATTTTCTGGATTTTTATGAAGAAATTAACTTGGAAAATATTGGTATGGACGTATACCTCTTACATTGGTAATATCATTTGGCAAACACCGTAATCCTTCTTAATGGCTTATGTTTGTGATACTAGGACATATAGGTGGAGAAAAATAATTTTTAGAAGGCATTTGGATGATTTTGGTTAGCCTAATTGGCTCAATAACTGTGAAATAGAGAGGAAAATTAGTTCCCTTTTATAAGTGAGGTGGGTGAGAAACTTTTAACTATGTATAAATTAAATATATAATGTATATATTATTCAAGAAAAGTGGATCCAAATTGTAATATATTTTAATATGAGTTTGGAAATGTCTAAATAAAATAAAATAACCAGATTTAAGAAGGTTTTTCCCTAAAATCCATAAACATTTATTTTAACCTTATTAGCTCATTTTACCATTTACCATGGTAATAAATATTTACCATGGTTACTACATAATATTTAAAAAAAATAAAGGTAACACTATTAATGGACTTTAATTGCTGTAACTCCAAATATGGAATCCATTTTACAATATTAAATTTCTAGAAGATTTATAAAATAATTTTAATATATCTTATCAAAACACAATGAAAATAGTCTCTAAAAAAATGGAATGTTTAAAGTTTTAAAAAAAATTATATAAAAATTTTTATAATATTGAATCCCATGGAATTAATTGGATTATTATAAATTAAAGAAGTTTTATTTGAATTTTAATCCAAAAAAAATTAACTAACCTCGTTTATAATTTAATAATATAGAATAACAAAAAAACTTTTATTTTAATGAAAATGTAACTTAGATTTCCAAATTATTAAATATAAATTTTAAAATTCAAAATTAAACTTATAAATTAATTATATTCATTACTAAATATATAGTTTTCTCAAAAAAAATATCCATATGCATTCATGTAACTCTTATGTCATTATAATTTCATAATGCTGAAAGTGATTATAAAACTGATGATTTTTATTATAAACCAAAAAACAATTATTTCTAAAAAAATTGAAAAATTCACCTGAAGATAATATGGACATTATGAATTAAAAATTGTGTTAATTTCACTAAACTCTAATTATAAAATTTTTTAATTTCAGTTTTAATCGCATATTTAAATAATGTTATGTGCATTATGTCATAATTTCAATAGAAAAAAACATAAAATAATTTATTCTTAGGTATTAAATTTGTTATTTAATATTTTATTGAATATTTATATATTTCATTCCATGCTACCAAATGGTAATCGTGTAATATATAAAAAAACCTCACATAAGTCTAAAAAATAATCAACATCCTCTTCAACTAAATGAATTTTCCTCCATTGAAATAAATAGACCACTACTTATTCCATCCTTTAGTAGCATAAAATATATGCATTGCATCCATCTCCTTGATAAATGGTTATTTTTTCAAACTAATTATTTTAAAATAGACCAATTTTAATCTATAATAATCATGTTTCACATAATAATTACTATCATCATAGTTTCAAAAAAACAATGATATCCAAAATTTAATATAATAAATTTCCTATATATCTTCATCAACTCAAAAATATGTTTTTAATTCATAAATATGGATTTAATCCTTTTTCATAGGGAAAACATAGCCCTTCAGGGATGATCATTACTCCATAATTTTGAAAATTATCTTGTCATCTTAATATTTTTGTGTAAAATGTATTACCATTAATATAGAATATTTTATATTTAACTACATTAACATATAGTCCCACAACTAATGATTTAATGATTTATAATATAGATGATTCAGTGTTCAAATTCTCTTTAAACCGTGAAAAAATGTATTTTTTCTCATTAAAAAACCAATCAATAATTTTCAAATATTGTAAATTTAATTAAAAAATATGTAATAATATATTTTTTTGAACCTCAATTATATTATTAAAAATTTATAAATGGGCATACATAAATATATTACAGGTGATAAAAAATATTTCTAAGTCTTCAATACCCTTACTATAACTACAAGAACTAGATACCCAAATATTGGGAGACCAAAATGATCTCATTCATACATGTAGTCTGTACAGAACTCAACAAATTCCTCTAATATATATATTTTAAAAATTGATACCTCTGGTCGATGCATATTTTTAATATATTTTTAAGATCATACTTCTAAACGGGTTCATAATTTCTGAATGAATTTGAATTTTTGAACATGTTTATGGATGTGATCTTAAACCGATGTCTGGACTAGAATTATGAAGGAAGAACCCTCTTAAAGGATTCATTTTCAACATGGAATGAATATTTAATGGTGTATATGGGTCTCTAGAAAAAATTAGATTAGGTTGAGCTTGTAAATTCTACAGTCTATGGGCAATGGATTCCCAGTGGCACGGGCAGTAAAACTCTAATATATATGTTCCCTCCAGTTATCTAGTGGGATTAAAATGAGAAAATTAAAATTCTAATGTACAAAACCAAATAGATCATTTCACAATATTCTTTTCCCTCCCTTTATTTCAAAAACCATGGGTCGAGTCCCTCCAATATCCTTTCCCCCTGATCAAGGTGGTTCTCTTTAGTGTCATTTATTGATCCACGGTATGTCTCTTGCATTAGTGATATCTACTCCCTTACACTTTATTTTTTTATATTTTATAATCTATCCATTTAGGTTTTTGGTATTCATTCCACCAGATCATGATATAATTAGATGATCATGATAGGTCTTCCACTCTTCTTTAGAATATGACATTCTATAATGCCATTTACACCCATTTTCTTGGATATTTGACAATATTTTTAATTTCTATAAATATTTATTGGTTTTTTAAAAAAATAATTAAATTAATTGTGGTTTGGGGTTTTAGGATGCGTATTTGATTTGAAATGGGTCTGGGGTGTTACAGAGGTGGTCAAAACCATGTTTCTTGAAGTATTGATGAAAAATTACGGCCCAATGAGTTTTATGAAAATATACTGAGTTTAAATTTAATTTTTTAATTAATTGTAAATTCTAAAATTAATTATGTTGGATTCCATGGGTTGATATAGGGACTATATTAGTGGAACAGGCTTGAGCTAGGAATGAAAATAAATTAGTGTATATTGGATGAAATAGATGAATGATGAATTTAAAGTGGAAAATCATCTAAATGATGATGGTGTATTTGAATATATTCATATGGTTTTCATATAGATTTTATGGAACTTATTGTATATAGTATTTCAATTATGGTTTTGAACTGTTATGTTAAAATAATCTATAACTTGAATTATCTAAAATTCTAAAAATAAAATGATTTACATTATTAACTATTATTCCATGAGATAGAATGAAAAAAGTTTCAAGGCCTCAATGGACCTTATAAACTAGGTGGGTTGCCTCAGTCACCGATGATTGAGACCCAGATTATCGTGATGTACCCAGTGATGTATTAACCCCATGGGGAGTACACAAGATGTTATTTAATGTATGTAGTGTCCCTATTTGGAAGAGACATTATAGACCTCCATGTTTGGATTATTGATGAGATGGTTTTAATAACCAAGGGGTTGGCCATGTGAGTTCTAATAGTTGACCTTGATCTTTTTGGATATTATGGGGTGTTCTTTTCCAACTAACACATGGTGACCTAGTAGGGGTTTAATAAAAAAATGAGTTGAAATGTTGTGTTTTCAAGATTACCTAAAGTGTTTTGGATGGGGAATGGGGTTACGGCCATTAACCATGTGACATATGTTCACCCTAGAGACAATTCAATATTGAGGGTCTCTTTTGAGGTGTTTAGGATGTGGTGAGACCTAATAGACCCTCAGTTATAACCTTGGTGAAGAGTTGATTTTTGTGGGAAAGTATTTGATGTTAATTTGTAGACCACGGATGGGATTTCCCCTATTATATTGATTTATCATTATTTATATTATTATTATTGTGTCTATTGAATTGAAAATTTACTTGTTAATGGTCATTCATTATTAATGTAAGAATTCAATTGAGAATTCATGGTTTCTATCAAATAAGGAACCTGCATGGGTCGTCTATGTCACTACAGGATCATAATACACTCATGAGAAAGGTCTATAAAACATTTGGGATTCTACCATGACTAATAAATCTATAATAGTGGATAGGGGGTTCCATGATACTTGTGGGATTATTCCCTAGCAGAGAAAGGCCTTACAGGGGAGGTCCATGTTACATGTGGATATATTACCTAGCTAAGAAAACACCTATATGGGAGGCCCATGATACTTATATATATACTATATTGACTCAGGTCTACTATTCAAATTATAATGGTCATCTTAACATCCTTATATACACTATGAAACTGGATGAAAAATGTATGGTCGATTGAGGTCATGAACTCGAAGATATATGATAGTTATTGCTTGTGGCCATGGTTATATGTATTTCCATTGGGGAGATTGTGATTTTTTGGATTTCAGAGTCCCCATGAAATGCATAGATATATTATAAAACTAGATAAAATATGTATTATTGGTTGTTTTTTTATTTTTCTTAGAAGATTATTTGTTTATTTGATCATGTCAAATGAACATATCACTACATTTTCTATATAGTGTGGAACTGAGTTGGTGTTTCCCTACTAATTTATGAACTCACACCCAGCATGATCCACCATTTCACTTGGATACCACACAACATTTACTTATGTTGTGTATATGTTATGGTAGGTCCCGTTGTTTCATGATAATGATTAAGCAGTTCAGATGAGATTTGGAGATCCGGATGAGGTGAGGCATGGTGTGTAATAACCCAAAATTTTTATAAAAATGAAGATCCCATATTATAATAAATAATTATAGTATAAATCACATAAAATGATGTAGAGAACAAAAAAATCCTTGTAAATGAATAATGAATCAAATAATAGGTATTTATATAAATTAAAGAACATATCCTGATGGAATAATAACCTAACCCTAGAAATAGTAACACAGCTATTAGGAATAGTAATTTTCCCAATAGAATATTAACCACAACTGTGAATTTGTAAATGCAATTTAGGAATATTTTAAATGATAATATGATATAATTATACCATAGTATGAGTAAAAAAATATTTTAAAAATTATTAATTAAGTATTGGTATTATTATGAAACATAAATGGTTTTGTTCTGTTAAGAAAAAATTGTGTATGATCTTAATTTTCACAAGACACAAAATTCTAGATCTTGGTTTTTTAGTTCACTTATGTTGGTTTTATATAAAATAATTTTATAGTAATGTAAAAAAATGCAGGGTCTTTGTATGGTGTTTGGAGACTGGCGACTTTTTATTATTTTTTTAATTTTTATTCCTATATAAGTGATTATAATCGTGGGTTATTAGTCATGCATTCCTTCCTATATAATGATTTTCATTCTTCTTATTTCATGTTTTTGTTTTCTTTTATTTCAGTGTACTATTATTTTTATTACAACGTGTTATTTAGCTATGTTTTTTCACTTTCTGATAGGGGGTATAATCTCCCCACAATACCTTATCTGACCATTTTTACTGTTCAATTGCCTCTAGCATGTGAGGAGGTTCACATGAGGTATAGTAGAAACCGTAATTTTGGGAATTGATTAGTTTCTATGGATGTGGTATGTTACAAAGTGTAATTATAACTTTTATTAATTGTTTTCATTTTTTATTTGGTATCTCTGAGATATTTGAATTTGTCAGATCATGTGATAGATACCGGGACAGTGCATCATGAAAAACTATTTTGGTATGAATTTCATGTTACCAGGATAATGGTATTTCTATTCTTTTTATTTTATGTTATGAATTATATGATTTTCACCTCATGTGATGCACATGATATTTGTATTTATTAGTTTTGGGATCTCTAGATCTCACTATATAGGAATGAGGATAGTTATTGGAATATTATCTCATGGTTTTATGAAAAGATGTATTTAGAAATATGTCATTATCTGTCAATATGGATTGACATGATATATATTTTTTATTTTTTGATTTATATCACTTAAGATAGAAAATCACTTATTTTAATTTTCAAAAACAATGTTTATAGTGTTTTCCCATATTGGCTGTTAGTAAATTTATACTCATCTATACCTCCATGTATATCTACGTTGAATGATAGGTTATGTGGGTTCTATGGTGGTATAATCAATTATGATGAGAATAATGTTTTACCTAAAAATGGGGGGAAATTTTCTAATCCTATTACATTGGTAGATTCATTTGATACGTTTATGATGACCCCATTGCTAGTGGTTTTGTTATAGAATAGGTCATTTAATGTGTTAGTAACAACCTATGTCATGTTTTTTTAATATAATATGGAATGAAACTAATGTTAACTAAACCATTAGATAATTTTCATTGTATATGGGTTATCTTAATAAAATTACACTGTATATATATGTGTCTATATATGTGACATGATCCTCTTGGGAGAAATCAGATGTGCACATTCTTGGAGAGGACGATTTCCCTAGTTAGAGATGATAATATTCACATGGGATTACCAATATATATGAATGTGATTATATGTAGTGGTTTTTTCTAAATTTTATTTGTATTGGGATTTTGGATTGGTAAAATGATATTTCCCATGATTTGTGACCTTCTTCAGACCCTTGAGATTGGTGTTTTTGGCATGCAAGATTACATGAGCTATTTTAGATCGGGAATGTAATTTCTCATTATACCTAATATATGAGATATGGGATATGTAGGATACCATGTGAAAATTGAAATATGAATATGTGTTTTATTAAGTTAGTTCCTAGTTATATGTGAGCGTATGTTGAAAGAGAGGTTGGACTGAGATCATATGTAACATCAAGGTGATAAGGATTTGGTAAATGCATTGAATACAAAATCCATGAATAAGATATCATCTAATGTTATGGTATGGAATGATTATTACATGTTTCATCTTATGAGAAAAAATATATTGTTATATCTTGGAAGAGCTGTTGGTTTTAGAGTGAACAATTATTTGGATTCATTAGCTTTTTTATTTGGGATGTGTTGTTTATGTGTGATCAAAGAAAGGGTAAATGCTACAGTTTCTAAATGAAATCAGTTCTTGGGTTCCATATATTTAGTATTGGAAATAGTTATATGTATACTATTAATAGGAGTTACCAGAATTTTTTATATTTGGTGAAACAGGTTTTTTATTTGATCATTTTCACTAGTTTTGGGTGGTGAGGCTTGAGATTTGTGAGATGTTGTTTGAGTTTTGGATGAGATTATCTAGCTTGATTTCAGTTGAATAATACTGAACCATTAATTATTATGGTAATTATTTTAGGTTCATGATCCTAGTACTAATGTAATGTGTCTCATGGGATAATGATTTAGGTTTTTAGATCATGTAGTGTTGGAGTGTAGGTCGTCTGTGTTTGGATGAGACTGTGGAAGTACATGTGGTCACAAGTGGTTCCTGATGAATTATGAATCATTTGGTGGTCCTTTATCTGCCATGGAAAAATGTGGTTGATTAAACACTTGTGATAATATAGACTATAGTTTGTGTAAAATAGAGATTTCCGAGCTATATGGGAGGATACATCCAAAACGGATCAAGTGTGATGATATGACCAATTAGGGTTAAACACTAATGGATATTTTTATAGTTGGTGATATTGGTGAGAATGGATCATAAATAGGGGCTTGTGGGTACTAAAAATACAATAATATAGGAGGAACTTGTGATGTTATATAAGATAAAAAAATATGGTAAGAAGTGACCTATTGTCTATTAGAGGGAACAACCCTCATTTTGATTAGGAATTCATTGGGTGCGAATAGATAATGTTCCCGTGATCTTGAAATGGGATGTAATTTTTTGTTTTATTCTAGTGATGAATTAGGAGATAGTTCTTCCAAACAAGTCTTTATATTCCATGACTATTGGGCTGAGGGATATATAAATCATGAAATTATTCAACTCGTGCGATGATATAGATTCTCTTGTTGTGGGGATCCTTATAGTAGTCACAATTGTTAACCATCATGAGGGAATGTTCATGGTTGTTTGGAATCGATCATTGGTTGTTCATTTTGGAATTTGAAGATTGGTGAGAAAATAGGCCCAAATAAACAGAGATTCATTGGTGAATTTCATGTATTAATTAAATTATAATATCATATTTAGTCGAGGAATTGGAATCAGGTTTAGGATTAATTGGGGTGATATAGACTTGATTAGATCACATGTGTGTTGGTGATCATGGTATGGTAGAGCATGACATTTTAGTTTTTATTATTGAGTATCCTAAAAGGGAGTCACGACAAATGGTATATATGGGATTCAGTGAACATATTTGATTGTGTATTGTACACCTCATATGATAAAAGCATAGTTAATGGTTGTTGTAGAAGTGTATCAAATTTTTAATTCAAGATCCATTTAGATAGGTTGGATATAGGAGGCCAGACTATGGGTTTTTTCATGTAACTGGGTGTAGTGAGACTGAAAATACTTCATGTGTGTCATTTTGGATACGACGGGTATGTTTTTGTATTATGATGATGATTTTTAAGTAAAAACCATTATGATCTGTTTGTGCATTGAAAGTGGAGGAAAATATGTATGGATTAGAAATGGGATGGAAGAGTTAGTACCAATGATGGATCAGTGTTTTCACTTCTATTTTTTTGTGAGTACAAGAAACAACAATGGTATAATTATTATAACATTGAAATCATGATTCAATATAAAATTACAATGGTAGAGGGCACCATGGATTAAAGTTTCTGATGAATCTAACATTCATGGTGGGGAGAACCAAAGAATGGTTAACTAATCAGATGATGAATAATTTATATTTTGGGATGGTAAACTATGTTTGGGGACTATTTTGTTAGTTGGATAATGGTGGAAGGTGACGTCTCATACTTTGGATGTTTGATAAATTATGATTAAAGTCACAATATGAGTGTCCACGTGATGTTCAGAGATAAAATATGATCTTTTCAATATGAATTATTGACCAATACAGGATGATAAGTTCTATTCGAAGTCCCCTAAGGAATCTTGAGGATGATAATTATTATAATGTGGGTGTTTTAAGATCCCTTGTCTATACAAGTTCAAATATCAGAAGGAATTTGAATTTTTTAACTATTGGAGGGGTCATAATTTAAACCCATTTGTGGAATGGGATTAAAAAGTTTGGAACCTCCCAAATTAGGATTTATAACATGGAAAGAATCTCAAAGTGTGGATATAGTTCTTTTATGAGTGTTAGAGGATGAAATCCTATCCATGTATACAATTTGTAGCCACTAGTAAGTCGATGGCCCGGACAGTGGAAAAAGTAATTAGCAGGTGGCCCCTTACTTGTTAGTGGTCTTAAAAATTCAAAAAAGACACTCCCATATAACTTAATTTGGGGAAACACCCTATTCATTCACCTCCTTTACTCAAATGAACTAGGGGTGATTCTAGTCCATTATATTATTCTCCCTTGACCAATGGTGGGTTTCATTTGGTGTTTTTATGCGATAATATGTAATTATATTCCTCTAGTGATCTGTTCTCCCTTTCCCAACCTCTCATTCTAGTTACCACTATCTAAAGAAATTTATTTGATTTTGATTCCACTAGATTATAGTGGAATTGAAAGATTATGATAGGTATTCCACTCTTCTTAATAAGAGAATTACTTTTCATTCTATCTTCACATAGTTTCATAGTGATTTGATATGGTATGTCTCTCTTATGATATTTCTTTTGTTTTTACACAAAATTAAAATAAAGAATTTAATAATTTTGTTTCATAGGTTTGGGTTTTGGTATGGAATATATTTAAGGGCTTGTTGATGGTAGAAAAAACTACGTTTATCAATGTTTTTAACTAAAATTAAGGCCTATTGTGTAATATAACAACTTAATAATACTAAATTTTTTCAATTAATTGATTAAAAATGAAATAATTTGTTTTTTTTTCATGGGTTGTGTTTGGGGTTTTGGAGTTGGCCGGGTCTTGAGCTGGAAATGAATGACCCAGTGTAAATCTTTCCATCATCAGCCATATTATGAATTAAAAGAGGATTGACCTTATAAATGAGGTTGGTGGTCATGAATACACACCAAATAGTTTTCAATAAGTTTTTATGATACTTGTGTTTTATGTATTTATACTATTACATGGACATGTTATTTTAAAATAATTGTCAAATTAAATAAACTGAAGAGTTTAAATTAAAATGAGTTTTCTTATTACCTAAAACTTCACCAGTTAGGATGAAAAAAAAGTGAAAACTGTTATTAAACATTAATCACTAGCTAGGATTTCTTATTTGATAATTATTGAGGCATCTATTAACTTGTAATAATTTTTAATGTGTGTACCTCAAGGGTATATGCTAGATGTTCTTTAATTAATGTAGTTTCTATAGCAGTAGGATCCTATATAGACCTCTATTTGGGTTAATGTAAATCTAGACTGAATGACCAAGATTTTTCATATGTGTGGCTTAAAAGGTTCCCATGATCATTTGGGATAATGATATGGATTTGTGGTGTTCATTACTAATAGATCAATGGATTCCTTGGATTATTAGACCCTAGAGGGATGAATGGATATATAGGGTGTTTGGTATAACCTAGAGTGTTTTAGAATGGATATTAACTTGTGGTCAACAAAAATATAATAGTTTTTGAACAAAGGGAAAAGTGGATCATGAGGGAGCCTTATGAGGTGTTTGGTCCATGATGAGACATAGGGGATCCGTAGTGGGTTCCATAGTGTTGGTTCAACCCAGGTAAGGGGTTTTCCTTTATCTATTTGTAGAATGGGTATGGTCTTTACATTGTATTATTATGTTTTCATTATTTTAAATTTTATTCATTTGTTGATTGAATGGAAGACACACTTGGGGGATGTTTTATATTATATATAGAATATTTTTTTAGGGAAGTCCTGTATAATGGAAGGTAAAATATCCTTTTGGGGTGTTATGTTACTATTAATTGAGAAAAATACCATATGTGATGTTTTTTAATTCTTTTTGTCTTATTCCATTTCAAATAAAAATCCCATAGAGAAGGTTATTGATACTTGTGGTCTTATGAAAGTGCTCTGAAAACTCATGAAGGGGTGGTCTTACTTTTTTAGGGAATTATGAAATTTCTATGACAACTCTCACTTGGGAAGTACATGATATATATTTATATTCCAAGGAGAAATAGGTATTTTATGAAGACAGAAATGATATTTATATGTGCTCGGAGGCACCCTAATATTGGCCAAATAATTTATGGTCGATTGAGGGCATGAAAATGATGATTAATGATATTTATTAGGTATTTCATGGAATATATATATACACTATTTAGACAGTTGTGATATTTTCAATGGAATGGTAACAACGACATGCTTAGGTATATTATAGAACAATCCAAAGTGGTTTTTGATGATGGTAGTATTTTTTAGAAGTTTTTCAATTTACACATAGCAGGTGACATGAAAATATCACTGCATTTATGATATATTATGGGACAATATTGGTAGTGACCAATTGAGTTTTATTCTCAAAAACTAATTAAGAAAAAATCACACATAGGTACCCAAGAATCCCTCACTTATTACAGGTTTAATTTAGGCTGAATCCTAATATTGATTTATTGATATGGAGCATCTGAGATTGGGTTTAAAGATTGGGATGAGTTTAGGATTGGTTTTAGGAGTTGCGCCTATTTTTATTTTTATTTTTATTATTTTCATACATGTGATTGGCCTAGTGGGAGATCAATTGAACATTCCTCCATGTATGCTCATTTTATTTTATTATAGAATGTTCAGATAATTTATTATTTCTATATACTCTAATGTGTCTAATCAGTAGTTATTATTAATAATATTACACTCTAATATATGGGGAATTATCTTCCCATTATACCTTTTCATATCCTAACTTCTATAAAGAAAAAATTGGTGTATGGGGAGGCACACCAGATGTCCAATAGTGACAATCAGTGCTACAATTGATTAGTTATCTGTGGTGTTGGGATGATACAAGATCCATTTACAATTTTCATAAATCATTCAATGTGATACCTCTAACAAAAATGTTTAGGCCCACATATCATTAAGATTTATAAAAAATTATCATTAAAAACCATTATATAAAATAATAATAATTCAAACTACATTTGTATTTCACAATGTAGGATTATAGCTTCATTTTCCATATAATTTACCCTATATTAATCCATGAAATTACTCAAAATATAATTTAAAACGTATAAAAATTTTATGAAATAACCTCTATCATGTATTTAATATTTTACACACATTGTAAATATAATAAACTATTTCATAAATACATAAAATTAATGATATTCTATAAGAATTATCTCAAAATCAATCAATGACACTAAATATTTGACATTTTATGTGTACCAACTACGTACATTAATACCATGCCAAAATTGATATAAATTTAACATTTCATTCACTCTTAAATTGAAACAAGGAAAAGGTAAAAATTTCATTTTCTCTTTTTTAAAGAATGAGACAACCCTAAACATAATCTCATATATATTATATCTAATATTGAATGAAATCCATCTATTAGTTCTTTTATTTTACACTAAACAATTGTTTTATCAAACTATCACATATTTTTTCTCAACATGCATAAAAACATTGTTATTTTTTTCCTATGAAAATATAGAATGATGTAGAATGAATAAGATGGGTCATTTATTACATGATTATTTTCATGGAAGAAACATTTTATCTTCCAAAATATTACGTTTACATTTTTCTTAATGTGGTAATATTCTTTGATTAATATCTTTATATTAATATTTAATTGGTGATATGAGGTCTCATATACCCAATGATGACAATATTTATTTCCCATAACAGTATATCTGGATAAGTCTCCATAAAAGGGAATGAATTTTATAGTGAACTTTTGCATAACATGTGAAAAAGATACCATTTCGTGTATATGTCAAAAAAATTATCACCTGAATCTCATTAAAATTTCAAATCATCTATCAATGGTGAAATGTAAATATTAAAATCAATTATAGTTTTTTTTTGTCTAGAAATCATTAAACCCATAATAGAATATTTTTATTCATACATATCTATGAGTAAGTTTGTAAACTAGTTAAATCATAGGAAATAAACTATGTTGTCTAAAAAATATTTATCTACATTAATTCCATCAGTGCCTAGTTTCATTATAATATTTTGAATTTCATTTCCAAAGTTAATATTTTATCAAATCTCTTCTATTTTTTTCAATCCGAAGTGTAAAAAGTATTCCATAAAAGGCTCACTCATCTATGTGTTATCATAGATGATTTCTATCATTTTAATATATAAATAAGTGATTCAAATGGATAATTAATGGAAGATAGTAGATTATATTAGTAAGAGTATTTTTTATTCCTCTTGATAAAAAATCATAGCTGGATCTCCCAACCATTTTATATCATGATGTACCATATTTAAAACATTTTGATAAACCTTTATATTTAGTCCTATAAAGCACAAAATCCTTGGGATAATACTTTATTTTAATATATCTGAATCCCATTAGAAATAAATTTTTTTCATTATAATTATAATTTGATACCTTGTTTTCTCTTGTATGTAAATCATTCAAATGTTCAACCAACTAATTTAAGATTTTATCACTTCGACCATTTCATAACTTCAAGTTAACCAATCTCAATACTTCTAATAAAAATTTTAATTTATTGAAACGTAGAAACAATGTTTTTTATCATCCACATAATTCCTTGTAATTTTTTATTTTTTTATTTATCTAAATACATCTATCATGAATGAATTCATCAAGATAATCCTCCGTATCAACCCAAATGTCATAATTAAAGTTATTTATTCATTTTTCTATTATTCCACAACACCAAATATAGTGATTATGATTTGATTTTATATTATATCTTTATACCTTAACAGCCTCATGTTCAAAAGAATCATAAATGGGAAGAAAAAAACATCTTATTTTGAAAATTCATTTTTTCAAATTCCAAAAAACCAACGGTCCATTTTTTATATTCATCACTGGTTGTTTGTGAATATCAATTATAATCCATTAATTATCTGAGAAATTAATAAAAATTATAAATATATTTAAACATATAAATATTTAAACATTTATATAAACGAAAAAAATTTAAAACATATAAACAACTAAATATATAAACATATATTAATTTAAAGACTATATATCTATAAATTAGTTATATAAAATATAAAAATAAAAATCCATGAATATATAAATTTATTCATATAAAGATTCTTATAAAATAAAAAAATAATCTTCAATAAAATTAATAACTGAAGACGCAACTCAAAAAACTATAAAAAAATGGGTATAATTCAAAAACATTAACATATTATAAATATTAATTTATGACTGACCAAAAAGTTTTTATACATTTTTTTTCTAAAAACAATTTATAACTGGAGAAAAACTCTAAAAAAAATTGGATATATAAAAAAGTATATATGAAAACAAATTAGGGAGAAAAATTATAAACTCAAGTAATTTATAACCAGAAATAAATTAAAAATATATATTATCACCGTGAATATTTATAACTAAAAAATAAACACATTTAAGAAAATAAAGAAATTAATACACATTACAACTAAAAATGAATATATATATCCTTCTAAATGAATAAATAAAATTTAACTACAAATATTGGGATTTAGGGAGAATATCTTTGACCAAGAGATCTAAAATAGTGACTAATGACCATCAGTTGAAAATCAATGAAAAGAAGTGTGTATGAAAATTAATATCAAAATTTGATAATGGTGGAATTTGAATGAGAAAATTCTAATTTATCTCTATTTGTAATATTGTAGTAGAGGGTAGTGGAACAATTTTAAATTTTGGAGAACGATGCAAGAGAGAAGAAAAATGATATAAAACGGAGGATAGAATTCATTGGCTGAAGAATATGAAACGAAATTGTGAGACAATAATTTTAGGATATTATAAATTTGTCCATCCAATGAATTAGGATATAAGATAATACTCATGTGTTTAAATGTTTTTACAACAACTCTTTTAGAACCAAAATAAATAGTTGAATATTAAAAACAATTGGAAAATAAACAATGTTAAAAATCATATTAGAATGATTATATCCTCATATATTTGATATAAAACTTAAAAAAGACATGATTTAACTTCAATTATGTTATAATTAATGTTAAAAATCATTCCTATGTGAGTTTTAACAATTTTTCTCAAATAACATATGTTAAAACACTAACACCAAATATAATTTTTCTTATAGTGAATCAATAAAGTTACGTATGGATAAAATCACAATGTTTTTAATGTATCACTCAAGTTCTATCAGTGATCATCAAATTACAATGCATCTATTTTTTTTCTTTGAAACAATTTCATCATTATGAATAAAAAATATGATATTTTGATAGATATGAAGAGATTGTTTGATGTGATATTAATGTTGAAATGGAAATTGGGGTGTCTTTTTATAATCTCATATTTGGAGATAATAAGAGTAAAAATGAGTTTCAATGAATTTCAAGTGATAAATATCTTTGAGGAATAGAGATTGAAAGACCCACATGCTAAAAATGTAAGGAGAACCAGAAAAATAAATTCACTAAATTAATAAGAAAACTACCATTTTATGATAAAGGTGGTCATAAATTATATGATTATATAAGTGATATGAATATATTATTTAACATGATGGAGGAAAATAATTATTATTGTAATTCACTATAGATTTTAAAATATTTTAAACTTAAATAATTTGATAAATGTGTAGATCAATGTACAAAACCAAGTGATAATGAAAAAAAATAATGTTTACAATCCATAATTCCAATAGAAGTAAAGAAGATCTTATAAAATAATTATTGTAAAATTGGATCATGGAAATTAAGTGTTGAAAAATAAACATATTATGTATTCAATAAATATGAATTTTAAATATGATTATTATTCAACAAAATTCTTCATGTGATATAAGTCTTAGATATTTATCATTTCACTGCATCAAATATTTGATGTTGAGCTATCACAAAAAATAAATATTTTTTCATGATTTTATATCAATTAAATTACTCTTCTCATATAAATATTAGATGGATAATACATCATAAAAATTGTGTTATTCATTATTTAGTGAAATTTAAGGCGTTATTTTTCATATAATTTATCATGATACTTAACTCTTATATACAATATTGGTATAATAAAATAAAATTCCTAATATTAAGTCTTCCAATGTTAATATACAGATATAAGAATGGTTATGAATTTTTATTATAACTATTTGTAGAATATTGGATTTAATATCCATTAATAAGGGATATTTATTTAAAATAGTTAGATAAAACAAAAACAATGAATAAATTAAATTTCTATGTTAATATATTGATGTATTTATTATACCATTTTCTAGCCTTCTCCCAAATAATGTGGTTCATTTTTCAATTGAACTCATAAATGGTATTTTTCCTATGCTATAATGTCTTTATAGAATGACCCATAATGAATTTTAATAACAAAGTAAATAATTGTAAGATAATTAACAAAATGGTTTTATATTATTAGTTGCTTCACCATGAATTAATGTTTTTATATTATTAGCTGCTTCACCAAGAAGTGCACAAGTCCCTTTTTTAATAAGATGGATGTGACAATGTGTCTTTTTATTGATTATCATGGTCTTATCAAAATTTTGATCAATAACAATTAGCTCTCACAATGTATTGACGAATGTTTTAATCAATATCATGGGGATCAATAATTTTTAATGGTATATATTTGAACTAAATATCATCAACTATGGTTAACAAAGGAGGATATTTGTAAAATAACCATTACTATAAGATATTTACACTATGAATTCATAATTATTTCTTTATAACGTAAATATTATTTACTTATATTTAAGGAAATGGTGAATATGTTATTTATAGATTACCTTTATAAAATTTTTATAGTAATTATGGATACCATTGTCAAATATTCTGAGAATAAGGAAGAACACCATATGTATTGAAGAATTGAGCAAAAAGATTAATATATGAAAAAATTATTTTCTAATTCTAGAGAGACTGAATTTATATAGAAAAATTATCATTCATGGGTTATATAGTAATTAACAAAGGTATACATGTGTATTCCCAAAATATTTGATGGATTAAATAATAGATTAGTTTAAATACTCTAATAGTGATATGTAGTTCTCATGGAATAGATAGATACCTTTTACTCTTTATGATAACATTCTCAGTAATTTCACATATTCTAACCAATTTATCATTTAAGGGAGTTGTGTTTCTCTCAATAATATAATAGTTAAGATAGGGATCCATAAAAGAGGTTGGTTAGTAAACCTGTAAAAACACTACCCTATGATGGGGATGTTATTTTTTATAAAGTGGTGATTAAATGAAGGAATTGGGTTATATTTTTATACATAATGATTAAGTGATTTATTAAGCCTCAAATCAATTAAATATCATAGAAAAAAGTATCAATTTTCCATTAGGAGTTAGTTGTTGTATTATTTTTATTAATTCTTTTAAATAAATGTTTTTATGAAAATAAGTGAGAAATAAATGATGATCACAAAATCATAAAGTATATATTCACATAAAAGGTTTTAAACATGAACCTACAAATTCAAAAATTATTTGTCATCCCATTATCCATATATATCAAGGAGACATATAATGGTTACATGAATATATTACAAAATAAGGGATATATTTTGGAGTTCAATATTGTTTAATATAATGTTATAATATTTGGAAAATTAATGTATTAACAATAAATCGAATAACTAAATACGAATATCTAAGATGATTCACATAGCTTATTATTATCTATTCCTTATAGAAGCCTAAATATTTTCTTCAGATCTCATAGATTACTTCTGTTGTGACAAAATGATGAGGGATATTACAAAATGTAATTCCTCATACATTTTCTTCTAGTATGATAAGGTAAAATTTAAGAAATTTGAGGGGATTATTCAATCATTACCCATACCCTATTGTAAATGAGAAAAAAACAATATGAATTTCATTATGGGTATTCATAATAACTCAAAAAGATCAAATTCGATTTTGGATATGGTAGATATCATTATTAATTTGGTGCTATTTATTTCCGTTAGATATGATTTCCCGCTCCATTAATTTTCCACAATGTATATAAAATAAGTTCTATGATATATAGTGTACCAATTTAAACTATATCTGGTCAATATTAAAGGTTCACCTTAGATTTCATGAGTAGTATTCAGCATGAACTGAATATAAATAAAACAAAATTTATTCGGTCACACCCTAAAATTGATTTTCAATATTAAATGACCATTCAATCATTGGATGATATGACAAGATCATTATTAATTGATTTCAAAGGAGGTTGGGATCATTATATACCCCAAGTATACTTATTATATAATAAAAGTGTTAACTCAAGAATTTAAATTGAAAATTTTGATTTTTTTTATATTAAGTGATAAAAATATTCAACATGTAGGGATGATGTTAGAGAACAAATGTTGTAGGGATAATATCCTACTATGTAAATGATATAGAATATCAAGATTAGTTAACAACATATTAATTTATCCAAAAAAATTAGGATAATTATCAAAAACACATGGAATTTAATATTGGAGAAATGGTATTCCTTCATGTATCACTATGGAATAGGGTTATGGGATTTAAGAATATTGTAATGTTAATCCCATGATACATCGAACCCTTTGACATTCTTGATCATTTGTATAGAGTATCTTATCAACTAATACTTCCACTGAACCTATAACTATTTCACAAAATGTGTCATGTATTAGTTTTTAGAATGTGTATATGTAATTTATAACATTTATTAAACTTATAGGATATAAAATTGGTGAATGGTATATCATATGAGTAACAAGTGGAGGAGATTTTTTATTATAGGGATAAAGTACTATGCGAAAAGACCACTCACATAGTCACTGTTCTGTGGAGAAATCATAATCTTGAATATGTGATCTAGGAACCCTAAGATATGATAATAAAAAAATTACCACCACCTATTTATAGGTGAGTAATAAAATTTTGTCCAACTTTTATATTGGATGGGGGAATGTAACAACATGTATTTTATTATAAAATTTTCTTAAATAATTTCAATGTGTTATATAACCTAGTTAGACAAAATTTAGAGATAAAAAATAAATCATTATTTTATTGAGATAAACTATTATAAAAAAAATTCATATAATACAATAAATTTGTTTATAATATATTTTATGAAAACTAAAATAGGGATATCACCATAAGAAAATAAAAATTCAATAGGTTTGAAATATTCTAGCTCATAATATTCAATGAAAATCATATCATCGAGTATATTTTCAGAGAAAATGTAAAACCTAATAAAATTTCTATAAATATTGAGAAATAAATGAAGAAATAAGATCAATTATTTTTAAAATTTTGGATTATTTATTAGAATTTAAAAGAGTAATGTGACTTTTATTTGGATGTATGGTAAATATATCATCATAGAGTATACATATATCTCAGAGGGTATACTAAAATTTTTATAATTAACAAATAGTACATTTATTATAAGTAATTATGTATTATAAGTAATATATTTTCTAATTATAATAAATAATATACATTCAAAAAATAATTAGGGAATGGTAAGAAATAATATTAAAATCAATAATTGTATAAAAACATGTTTTTATTTTAAAAAAGTTATGTTTTACATATTAAATATTTCTATTGTAATTATAAATGTATCATATTTAGAGTTTTAAAATTTTAAAATTTATTTATTATTAGGACATAAATTAAAAATTATGTATGAAGATCAATTTAATTTTCATATAAAAATATAAGTTTTCAATGTAAAAAGTGAATTGTGACACTAAACGGAAAATGAGGTAATTGGTTATAATAATGAATGGCATAAACATATATCCAAAAATGATTAATTACTTTTTAGGAGATATAATTACTGAATTACTTTCACTTTTTTCCATTTTTTATTTAATTTCCATTACAATATTAATTTCTTATACATTATAAAATATGTACGTCTAAATATATCATTTATTCTCATCTATAAAAGTGGATTTCCTCCACCCATTAAATGACACACCTAATGTTTTTTATCATTCATAATTATATAAAAAATATATTCTAATAAATAATCTAGAACATTTTTATGTAATTTGTTTCTAGAATAAACACCAATTCATCTGATTGAAAAAAAATTCTAAGAGCAAAAAAGATGCATATAATTTTAAATATTTATTCATTTATTTTATTTTTGTCACCATATTACCTTGTTCTCTGATATGATTAACCAGTTTTAAAATTTTAAATAACATCATTATAATTTAAAAACATAGATATTATAGTAAAATAATTTAATATTCATAATCATCTATAAATTATAGAATGTTCATGACTGGGTTAGTTTAACCACCTACATGGATAATAATATTAAATTTCTACCATGGATTTTTATATAAATTTATATAATATAGATATATGTTATTATTGAATAAATTATATAATTTTTATGATTCTTAAATGATAATAATAAATTTTATGTCATTAAAATAATACCTTATATTTGAATAAATAATCACAAATGGGAAAATTATTCACAATTAACTTAGAAATTGTACACGTAACAATAATGTAATGAACAAATGACGAAAATAATAAATTAAAATTTTGGTTTTTTATAAAATTATATAAATTATGGTATTCTAAATGAAGAATAATGATAAATTCTACTATATAAAATATGTGTTGAATAATTGGAAGTAGTATCATCTGATGAACAAAATAATATTTAACAAATAGATAAACATGTAATGAATTAATATAATTGGTTAATAGAAAATCTAGTAAATATAAATAATATTTTAAAATATATGATTAATAATTTTACATTGATAATACAGGGAGTGGGTGTGCGTTCAATCAAGTCAGATGTTAAGGTAAAGAGTTATTTCTTTGTTTCTCCCTTTTTATTAAATATATATCTACTATTTCTATGATCAGTATTTTATATCTCATCGATGTATTCAATATCAATTACTCTATTTATATGGTTTTTAATGTTTATTTACATTGATTTTGACTAACTTATGATGGTGATAATGGAATCTTTTTCTCTATCATCATGTATTTTTTTGGTCAATACACTTTCTCTCACATATTTCTCCATTTGTGAATTAACATACAGTGGATGTTCCCATATTCAATGTTCTTGAAAATAATTTCTTATTTAATTTTAAATTGATTTTGAATTAATTTATCCATAATATCATTTTTTATTTAAAAAAATGAAACTAAAAACAATATTTATTCATAATTTTTATAAAATTCATTATCTTCCTCCCTTGAATTTTTGAACTATGTCAATAAAAATTTATTTCATACTACATTAATATTTCTTATATTTCCTTATTTCTTCATGATGAATATACTTTCATAGTTTCATCTATTTTTTTCTTTGAATATTTTATTTTTATACCTAGTAAAAAATTTCATAAGACACATTATATTCACCAGTTAATTATTCAATAATTTTTGAAAAATTAATTGTTTCTTAATGTTCATATATAATTAATATGTAATTATATAGTTTTTTGTGATGGGTGGGATAAAAATAAAAATTACCTACAATTAATTTAGTAAATAATTATATCTAAGGATATCATAATGCTTATGGGGTTGGGGAGTAAACCTAATAAACAATGTTTTTGTGATTGGGGAGAGAACCTAATCTATAATGTGTATGGGACTAGAGAGTAGTACAAATATACTATTTTATGATGGTCATGGGGGTTATTAATGACATATTCTTATGATATTAAATAGTTTTGTACATATTACATACCAATACCATTCAATATTTCTATTTTATGATTCATATTTATGTTTCCATGGTTCGTATTCAACTTCATATGATTTCCTTATGAAATTATCATAAAACTTGACTACGTTTCAATAATTATATGTTTATTTTATGACCATTATTTTTTGACAATAATTATGATTACCATTTTTTCTTCGATTAATATCTCTTGGATTTTCCCATAACTAGGCTATTTTTCTAACCCATTATTTTGTTCCCTAATTTTCCTAGAATTTTATATGCTGTGATATTTTAAGAGAGGGAAAATGTGTAAAGTCTTTTAAAGAATAAATTTACATTTTTTGGGAAATAATATGGAAATGTATAGAATTTTTTAAGATAATAAATCATAATATTCTCAGAGTTATGTTAAACCATGATTTATTATGTATTATCATTTAAGATAAAAAAAATTCTAGACATTCCATTTCATCATGGATAAATTATTGGAATGTATCATTTTATGATTATTAGTTATATTATGTCACCATAGTGAAGGAAAATAATGATCTCATTTCAAAATATCAAATGGATATTATTTAATTATATTTTTTCAATACAAATGAATTGATGGTTCATTACATGTCAAGGTTTTTTTGGTCTGTTCCCACAATGTTTAGACAAATATTTTTCTATCTAAAATCATTTTGTGGTATCAAAGAAAACCCTATGTAATTTTAATTAATATTTAAAATAAATTAATAATTAATAAAATTATTTTCTCTAGAACTATAAAAAGATTTATTAAAAATTAAATTCATTTATGGTAACTTATAAAACAATAATGATATTCTAAAAATATGGTAATGGATTAATAAAAATAGGCATGTAATATTTTTTAAAAATTATAAAATCATAAAACATTTGTTTTATAACACCCTCTTCACAAAAAATGGTTATGGCATGTATGGGAATAATATTTCAATAATAAAAACTATATGATGTTGATTAAAAGCATATCATAGTTCTAAAATTATGAATCGGGTTGGATATTCTAGAAATAGATGAACCTATAGAAAAATTTACTTATTTCCCTTGGAATGTGTTTTCCTCTGGGAAGAATCATTTAGTAGTTCATAGTAAAAATAGTCTTTGTTCTATGTTTCTAAATAATAATACTATATTTATTTTGAGGTGGGATTTAGACCATATGAAATAACTGTTGGAGTATGTGACCTTGTATTAAATATGATTTACATGGTAGATTTATTTAGAAAAAATTAAATTGTAAAATAATGTGAAAAATAATGGAGTTTATATTAGTTTATGAAATATTTATAATTAATATTACAAAATGATTATAAAAAAGCTTTATTTGGAAATAAATTTAAACAATGTCAATAAATATTTGATGGATTTATCAATTGATTATATAAAATGAAATATGTGATATATTTTTTGTTAAATGGTAAACAGAGATTATGAAAATTATATATCAATCAAATTATTTTCATAAAATTCATATATTTAAAATAAAAAAGAGTTCATACAAATGCCATACAAATGAAAAAAAAGAAAAATTCAAATTTTGGATATAAATATTACCTATATATGTATATATATTATTTAATTTCATAATAATTTTCCTAATTTTTTTAATTAAATATACATTCCATTTATAAATTTATAAAATATTAATTTATTTAGTTTATTCTCTATTTTATTTAATTCAAAGTTATAATATTATTATACTATAAATTTATGTATGTTTTAGTTTAAAGTTCTAAAATTATTTTTATTTATGTCACATCATGCACATAAGGAGTTATATGCTAGGTTCAATATACATTTTAGTTATATTTAACCATTAATTTGATTTTGCTGAACATTAAAGAAAATGTTGTTTATGATGTAAAAATAAGTGTAAAAATTATATTCGTATTGAGGTATAACTTGAGTATTCTACTGTGGATAATGTGACTTTGGATTTTACTTCTCAATATCTCAGGGGATTGAGATCAATTTATAAAATTGGGGGTTAGATATATGTTACACTATACATTATCTTGTGACGAATTTTATTTTGTATGATTATAATCCATTATATTAATGGTTTTCCTATACCAAACACATGTGCTAAATTTTTATTTATTTGAATACATTTTAAATTTATTTTTAGGTAAGTGATTCAAATCATAAGTCATATAAGGTGTTATATATTAAAATATTTTGATCGTACTTATTTGGTAGAAGGTATATGATATAAAATTAAGTCACTAGAATAATATATAAATGAAGGGAATACATGAGGCAATGTATTTATATTATTTAGAAATTAATAATTTTATTAAGACCTCAATCCTACAAATGGGTATATCATGAAATATCTTGGTGACAATAGATTGTCTTTTCTGAGAAAAATAGGGTATTGGTGACAAAAACTATAATGTCTCAAAAACATTCTTCTTTTAATAAATATATACTTCTTATCAATAACATTTAATTATTATTCAAAATTGTATCACATTGAAAGAGTTTTAAATTTCATAATATTTTTAAATATAATTTGGTGACGTGAAATAATACAATAGGGAACAATAAATGGATATACACATGGATTGTAAGATCCCTATTTTTGGAAATGTATGTTTTCGTTATGTTTTGGTTGAATCCTATGTTTCGGGATTCAAGGGATGTCTTCAAAAAGTCTGAGAGGCCTTCGGGGTGTTCCGAGGGCTTGGGGAATGAAAGAAAGGAAATCTGGGCAAGACAAGCCAGGGCGCATGGCCTGCGCACGACCAGGGAAAACCGTGCGACCCCTTCCCCTCCGAACAGTAGCATGTGCACGGTTTTCACACGGTTTTCCAAACCGTGTGGCCAAACCGTGTGGACTCTTAATGTTTGGGAAATTTACAAAATTTCCCCTTTGGGATTTTAAGTACCCACTCGAGTTTTACTCTATTTTCCTCCCACTTCTCCCTAGAAGCCATCCAAATTTCTTAAGAGCTCCAAGAGATCGATCTCCCTCGTTTAAAATGATTTTTTGGTGTAGTTGGTTGTAGATCGAAGCTCTGGGTAAGGCCAATCCCATATTTGCTTCTCTTTTTGGTTTAGGGTTTGTATCTTCTCTCCCTCTTATTCTGAGGCTCTAAAACCCTATCTTTTGGGTGATTTTTAGGTTGAAGCTTCAAAGGATGGTCAGATCGAGGTTTAGGGACTTGATTGAGAGTGCGTTCAACCATGGTTTCAAGGTATGTGGTCTACAAGTTATATCCCATGGTTATTGGGGTATTTGTGTATGTTTAGTTGTGTTCTTGTTTCCCATTGGTTGTGTTTTGAATAACCTTGGCATGTTTGGTAATAATGGTGTTTGAAATGGAAAATGGGAACCCTCACGATCCCTGTGGGATGTGTTGGGATTGACTTGACCTAATTTAGGGCCATCCATGGGATGCGCCAACTTTCCCAGACTTAGGGATTGTTATTAAAAAAGTGATCTTGTTGTAATAAATGGTAGAGCCCTTGGTGAATATGTTGGCATGATTGGTTGAACTTGGAATAGAAGTTAGGTGAGGCACATAGACTTGGCAATAACCTAAGGGTTAAATTGGAATGGGATGAATGGTTGATTCATGTGAATGATGAACTAGTTAAATGGGTTAATGTGTAAACTGATTAAAGTACATAAAGGGATGGATTTTTTGTCTAGATTTGAATGCTTAGTGAGATAGGGATAACACGAGGGAATTGGATGAATGGTTAAATGATGTGAAATGGTAATGTGTTAATGGGTTAAGGCATGATGTGAATTCCTGTGTGGTTAGTTGTGAATGGTTTTTCCAAGGTGAAATGGTATGGATGGTTGATGGTTACTTATATATATAAGCATGTGCACATGGCTTGGTAGAGTGGGGTATGACATGAGGATCTATGCCGACGGGTCGAGCAAAGACTGATGCTATAAACTCCACCCAAAATGCATGGGTTAGGAATGATGACTGATGATCTATTCTCCTAACGGTTTCATCCACCCAGACTGAGGCTTCGAGGTGAGAATATGGTTTCTTTGAGGTATCTACTCGGACAGAGGCTTCAATGTGAGAATATGGTTTCTATGAGGGAGTTAGTCATAGTAATATGGGATAACGATGTGTTTAACCTCTTGCATGTGATTGTTGACCTTAGACCAATGTGACCTAATGTATGTTATTAACCCTTGGGAATGTGATGAAATGGGAAGTGATAGTAAAAGGTGTGAAATGAATGGTAATGGAAGTGGAAATGGATTTGACTCTGAATTTGTTAATGGCGCCTTAAATAATTACTTGGAAATTATCATTCATATTCCTTTTTCATGCACTACCTATTTATACTAGATATTTTGTAGACATCGTTAGTAGTGGCCTACTGAGTTGTACTCACACCCTGCTCGGGCCGCCATTGGGTACCCGAGCAGACTTCATGTTTGCAGGTCAGGAGAAGGGAAAGGTTCCTTGCTAGATAGTTGAGTGGACATGGGTAGCACTTGTTGGAGGATTCGGACTTGGAGTCGGGACCATTTTGGGGATTTTGGTCGTTGTCCTTATTTTGGGCTCTTTTTCACTTTTTCACTTTTAGTATGACATGGCATACTTTATTGTTGGACATTGTTGTTATACATGTTCCCTATTTATTGATTATTGTTTCAACTATTGGTTTATTTCTATTGTGTCTTACTCTGATAAAAAGGGGGTATAGTCTCCCCACTTGATCACATAGACCCCCGCTACTAGTTGGTAGCCTTTAGCATATGGGGAGGTGCGCTTATGGTTATGTAACTACCCGGATCGAAGCACCAATTTAGTGGCTTCCGGGTCGGGGACTTTACAAAGTGGTATCAGAGGAGGTATTTCTTATCCTTCTCTAAGGTCTTGTTATTTGGGATAGGTTTCCAATGGTTAAGATGTGTCGGGCCTTAGTAATGAGCTCATTCTTAGGAGTAGCTAACCCATGTATGAGGGGAAACACAAGTTACCCTGGGTGGGAAATGTTGTTCTTGGTTGTGTGTCGTTACAGTTGATGATATTTCACCATTGGGTGATGCACATGTGGTTCGATGTGACTGTTTTATGATGTTTGGATCGTGTACTTAGCGGCATGAAGATTTGTATTCATGCATCGTTGCAGGCACCTAGGGAGATAGGTGACATGCATTGTGTTAGGCACACGCACAGGGTGGGTGTGTGAGGTAAGAAAGTAGGGTGCATCATGCATTTCATGAAACCAAGAAATAATGAGAAGAATGAAATAAAACAAGTGGTTAAATGATGTTTAATGAAATATAAGGGTTTGAAATGAAGTGTAAAATGTTTTTGTAAAATGGTGTGTGAGTTTGTTGGTATTGCATGGTTGCTTACCCCATGTGGACCACGGCCCTCAGTAGGGATGGTTGGGGCGGTGAATTTGAGTTGTTAATGTTGTGGATTTTCTATATGAAAATGAGTTTTTGTAGCTAGTAAAGAGCTTTTGATAACGTTTTGAAAGTTATGTGGTATGTGTGCTAAACCTCGTGCTTGGAAATGTAGAGAGATGCCACCATGACGTCGGTTACTAGTTGGGCAACAGGAGGGTGTTGCTGAGAACATGCCTTTGGTAGAAGATCCTAAAAATGTGGTGATAAATGAAGGTAGAGAAGACCAGTTCTGAAGGAACTTGGCTCGCCTTATATAGATGATGGATCGGGACCCAGGGCGGGTTGCACTGAGTATGATTGAGTTGACCAGGGAGTTCCAGCTGCAGCACCCTCCGACCTTTACTAGAGAGGGTGGGCCAGAGGTAAAGGATTTATGGTTAGAGTCTATCCAGATGATACTAGACCATCTGGAGAGCCCTATAGAAAAGTGAGTAAAGATGGTCGTTTATATGTTGTGGGGCCAGGTAAGGCGTTAGTGGGACATTCAGGCTCAAATCGAGCAGGCTGAGGAAATGTCGTGGAAGGTTTTTCAGGAAAAGTTTCTGGAGAATTTCTACCTAGAGACTCTGAGGCATGAGCGGGCTGCCGAATTTATGCTCCTGACTGAGGGATCGCTATCGGTGATGGACTATGCTAGTCACTTCACTAATTTGTGAGGCTTTGTCGCATTGTTAGCAGGGGATGAGGCGGTGCTGGCAAGGAATTTCCAAAAGGGGCTGAGACATTAGATCAGGTCTCAAGTAAATATCTTCTGTTTGAAGAAGCTTACAGAGGTGATGGATCAGGCACTCATATGTGAAGGGAACCTGAAGGGAGCTTCAAGTGGTGGTCTTGTCGTGCCAACTGGGTGGATAAGTGGTGCATCTTCCGATGGTCAGAAGCGTCGTTTGGAATGTTTTCAGCAAGGTGGTCAGAAGGGAGGGTCAGCCTCTCAGAGTAGGAACTAGGTGTTCTATTATCAGTGCGGTAGGCCAGGGAATATGTGTGTTCAGTGTCCTCGACCTCCAGTTGAGTGCCATTCGTGTGGAAGGATGGGACATGTGCAGAGGTTTTGTTGGAACCCTCAGCAGACGGGTGAGCACGATGATGAAAAGTAGGTACCGGGTATGGGAAGGGAATTAGTTTCCCCGTATCAAGTAGGCATTTAGAGATCCACAGGCCGTACTGGCAGGGGCGGTGGATGTAACGTCCCAAAATTTTAAATAAATCGTGTTTCCTAATTTCATGTGTTATTTTATTTTATTTTTATACTCAACAAAAATGTTTCATTTGATAACATGAGTATAATTAAAATGAGACTGTTGGGTTTTGACTGTTATTTGACCATTGGTGAATATGATCGCTGAAAACTAAACGTTTTGACTATTGTCTCTAAATACAAGTAATCGTGGTTAATTAATATAGAAAGAAGATTTAATGGCCTCGCCCAGTAGTCTTGGACCGATCGAAGCCCATCTAACAGAACTTGGGAAGGAGGTAGCACCACTGGGCTTTGCTCTAGACCAAACCCAAGCTGAACTTCATCGTGTGAAGCTAGAACGGGATCGCCTTCGCGAGAAGTTCAAACTGATAGAAATTATTACTCGTGCGATGTTGGCCAAGCCTCCCTCGGATTCTCTCACCTTAGCACACCTTATACTTAGGTCCTATGCTGGTGTGATAAGGGGATATGTAAGGAAACCGTAACTGCCTTGTGTAATCCTTTGTTTTAAATAAAAATTGGGATTTCTTCTTATGATGAAGTTTATGAATTTTCTAATGTTCGGATAAATACAGTATGCATATTTTTAATGAATTTTAGAAAAAGGATATTTTAAAAATGATTATGTAAACCTTAAATAATTAAAAATGTGTAATGATTTTTGAAAAATGGTCTTCTATAATTATGTTCAGTACGAAATTTGGAGTCTAATAAGATCAACTTAATTTTTGATGAATAGTAATTTATGAATAGTGATTTTATGCTTAGGATTAGTAATGTGACCAAATGGATTAGTAATCTCACTTAAAGAAAGTATTAATATAATCTAGGCACCTTGATTAAGTAGTGTGATTCAATAAAATGGTTAAATAACGGTTTCATAAATTATTATTCAAGTATTAGTTTTTTCGGGTGAATAGTGTTTTTTAATTAAAAATTAAATTAAAAATATTTAGAAAATTATTTTTATAAAATGTATTTCATTTTTGAACTCAGAACATCGATATTATGTTAAAGTAAATTTTGGGGTTTTTTTTTGAAAAAAATGAATTTTCGGTGAATAGTGTAATTATTTAAAAAATAGATTAAAAATATTTAGAAAATTATTTTTATAAAATGGAGTTCATTTTTGAAATCAGAGCATTGATATTTGATTAAGGTAAAATTTTGGGATCTTTCTGAGAAAGTTGAATTTTCAGTGAATAGTAGAAATACAGTTTTAGGGTTTCGGTATGTTTAATGACATCATAACTTTGTCATGATGATGTCATAAGATATTTTAAGGGTTGTCTGGCCAAGGGTGATAAATTATTGTTTTTGGGGCCCCATGTTTCCTAACTCCATGGTAAATTCCAAGGGAGAGCACATGGTTTTGGGAAAAGCACTCTTGAGGTGTCCCTTAGCCATTAATGCCTTGTCTCTCACTTTCCCCTATAAATACCAAGCCATCCTCTCATCCATTTCAACTCCCCACTCTCCCCCAACAAATTTCTGGTCTCATTACCTCCCAATGAGTCCTCCCAAGGTTCCCCCAAGCCCTCAAGTCCCAAACCTTTGAGTTTTAAGAGTTACGTTTTAAGGTAAGGGATCCGACCTCTCTCTTCTTTTCAAGTAATCTCTTTTATGTCATTTCTTTTATACTCCATGTTCTTATGTTAAAGGATGTTCTTTTATACTCCTCCTACTTCCCTTTTCATGTTCATATAATGATAGATCCCCTCTTACTCTCATTATTTCGTTTTATGAAGTTTTAAGTGGCGCCGTTAGGCTGCCGAAAGTTTTTGTAACAGATTCTTTCTCCCTTCTCATTTTTTAAGATCTATTTTCATGTAAAGTATTTCAAGTTCCTTTTTATTATGTTGGGGTATGATCTCTAAATTTTTCATACTGATCTTTTATGATCATATGATGAGATACCCCATTTGATCTCTTCAATTCAGTATTTTGAAGTTTTAAGTGGCGTCGTTAGGCTGCCGAATTTTTAAGTGGTTCTTTCACCATTCTCCTTTTTCAAAGTTCTAATTTCATGTCAAGCATTGCATGTTCCTTTTTATTATGTTGGGGTATGATCTCTATATCTATCATACTTATCTTTTATGATCATATGGTGAGAGACCCTATTTTATCTCATCAATTCATTTTTTTGAAGTTTAAGTGGCGTTGTTAGGCTGCCGAATTTCTAAGGGGTTCTTTAACCCTTCTCGTTTTCGAGATCTACTTTCATGTCAAGTCTCTCAAGTTCATTTTTATTATTTTGGGGTATTATATCTATATCTATCATACTGATCATTTATGTTCATGTTATGAGAGACCCCATTTGATCTCGTCAATCCATTTTTGGGAAGTTTTAAGTGACGCCGTTAGGTTGCCGAATTCTCATAAGAGATATCTTATTTTTGTCTTCCTTTCAAGTTCTTCGTTTCATATGGTATATCATTCAAATTTCATTACCATGTTCTTAAATACTATATATTCTGTTCCCCTACTATTTTATGTATCATTTTCAAGTGGGTGACCCATGTCCCCTCTCTTTTCAATGTTTTCAAAAACCTTGCAACATAGTCATTATGCTGCAGAATTTTCGTCTCAAAATGCCTCCCTCTATCTCAAAATTATTTTATGTTATTAAGTGAATACTCAAAGATCTTATTTCACCAGGGGTATTCACATGTATATCAAAATTTTCTATTTTAAATTCTGGGATTTACATACCTGAAACCCGCTTTCCCCTTTTCCGTGGGTTTAAAGAGGCATAAAGATCATGTCTTTAAAGCAGTTTTTAAAACGTTATGATTATGAAATGAAACCCATTTCTTTTATGCCATATGGGTTGTTTATTAAATTATTGATGATGATATATGTGGCTCACATGATAATAAAGACATGTCAAGGGTGCGTCCAGATAGTGCTCCAATGCATTGGGTAAAGACTTAATCTCTAGAGATGACCTTTTTTAACGACGCCTTGGTGAATAACCTTGGTAATTTTAACGACACCTTGGGGATGGACCTTGGTGAAACGAAACGATTGTCAATATTAAATGTTTTAGCCACATCTTCATGTTATGAAAAATGTTATTTTTATTATGATATGCCTCATGATTTCTTTCTCATTCCTTAAAGTTCTTTTCATGTCCTTATTGATGTATCTCAAGTTCACATGTAAAATGTTTCTCTTGTTTCCCTTACTGGGCCTTCTGCTCACCCTTTCTTTTGATGTATGTCCCCAGGTTATGAGATGTTGTAATGAACCTAGGATGAACTTAAGGATAAGACTTTCAGGTGTTTAAGAAGAGTGTTTTTTTTTTGTTATTTTCATGTATTATGTTCCTTGTTTCCAAGACACTAAACCTTAAAGATCCTCAGTTCCGTGAAATGGAATGAAAGTTATGTTATAAAAAGACGGGATGCAATAGATGGTATCAAAGGATGGTTTAGTTATTTGTGGAAATTAGGATATGAAAACATTAGGAAGAATCCTATAGAAAAGTTTACATATAGGAAATCTTCCTGGTATTTTGGTGAGTATTGATTAATGGGTTGCCAAGAAAATACATCCCTGTCTGGATACGTGCAGGTAGAGGTGGCTCTGGCACAGATGTATATAGGGGTAAAACCCAAAAACACCGCTTTGAGCTAGACTCGAATGGGAACTGGTACATGACAACGGGCCTTGCTACACTCTTGTTTACGACACTCCCGGGGGAAATGCTTTGGTAAATTAATAATCTTAGTATGAACCATTATTAAAGGAAAAAAGATAAAATAAAATAAAGATTCACATAAGGATATATGATCATGGATAACCTAGTTTGAAATCTAGGGGATCACAAGTTAGGGTATACTTTTCTTCTACAAGTTATCCTTATATGTGTTACTTTCCTTTTCATGATTATTGGCTAAGTATTAAAGCCCCTAATTGTACTCTGTTTTTGTAGTTAATGGCGGGAAATAGAAGAACATGTCCCAACAACCAATGTGATAAGAAATGTGACGATTGCCATATTAATATGAAATATATGATTAAGGGATTAAAATATGATTATTATTTTGGAATACATTCACTATTTTGGGGATCCTATATGATTGAGGTAAATAGATTACTACGTTATTTTCATTGAGAAGTAAGGTTGACTTATATTTTAAATAATTGATGAATTTAAGGTGGACTTATAGTAATTTAGGTTACTTATGGGAATGATTAACCTATCTTGGGTAAAATATGTTTAGGTTAGAAACTTTTGTTATAAGATGTTAGGAGTGGTTGATGTTGTTTGGAGATGAACAATGGAGTTTATTTTGGAAGACTATGTTATCAAATCCCTCTTGTATTTGGGTTTCAATCTTAGTTTGGTTTATTTTGAGGAATTTTAAGGACCGTTATTTTTGGAATGGTCTATGATGAAATTTGGGTAGTACCATGGAACTTTGAAGATTTAAAAGTAGTTTCCATCCCTATGGGATTATTTCTTTTTGAAGAGTTGTTTTACCTTAACCTTTCTGTTTTTGGGATAATGTTTAAAGATCAAAGAAATAGATAGTTAATATTTTGTGTATTATGTGACTCTATAGAAGATGATTCTTGTGCTTTTTATGAGACCAAGTGTTTTTGAATTCCCATCATTTGGAGAAAATATTAGTGTCGGTAGGGACTTATTAAAGGATGAAACTCTACTTGAAGGTAGGTATATTTTCTTATGTTTTTGTTCTATGTAGTAAATTAATTCCTCAAAATTATGAAAAGGAACGTAAAACAAAAATGTTTTTGGTTTAGGTTTCCTACTAGGTAATCAAAAACCATTTAAACACATCATAAGTTTGGGATTTTCTTATGGTTAACTTTCTCATAATCATGTTTTCTATCACTCTCCCTCAGAACATGCCCCTTTGTTTTCTCCTCTATGTCCATGTTTTCCTACATGGAATCCTAGTGTGCGTTAACTCGGGTGACCTTTGTACTTCCCTTTCTTTCTTTTAAAGTAATAGTTTTACTGACTCCTTTTCCGATGTGGGACTTTCAATGAAATTTCAAAACCCAATTTTAAAAATTGCGAGGACGCAATTTATTAAGGGGGGAAGATTGTAACGACCCGAAATTTTTAATAAATCTTGTTTCCTAATTTCATGTGTTATTTTATTTTCTTTTTATACTCAACAAAAATGTTTCATTTGATAACATGAGTATAATTAAAATGAGACTGTTGGGTTTTGACTATTATTTGACCATTGGTCAATATGACCTCTGGAAACTAAACGTTTTGACTATTGTCTCTAAATACAAGTAATCTTGGTTAATTAATATAGAAAGAAGATTTGATGGCCTCACCCAGTAGTCTTGGACCAATCGAAGCCCATCTAACAGAACTTGGGAAGGAGGTAGCACCACTGGGCTTTGCTCTAGACCAAACCCAAGTTGAACTTCATCGTGTGAAGCTAGAACGGGATCGCCTTCGCGAGAATTTCAAATTGATAGAAATTACTACTCGTGCGATGTTGGCCGAGCCTCCCTCGGATTATCTCACCTTAGCACACCTTACACTTAGGTCCTATGCTGGTGTGATAAGGGGCTATGTAAGGAGACTGTAACTGCCTTGTGTAATCCTTTGTTTTAAATAAAAATTGGGATTTCTTCTTATGATGAAGTTTATGAATTTTATAATGTCCGGATAAATACAGTATGCATATTTTTAATGAATTTTAGAAAAAGGATATTTTAAAAATGATTATGTAAACCTTAAATAATTAAAAATGTGTAATGATTTTCGAATAATGGTCTTCTACAGTTATGTTCAGTACGAAATTTAGAGTCTAATAAGTTCAACTTAATTTTTGATGAATAGTAATTTATGAATAGTGATTTTATGCTTGGGATTAGTAATGTGACCAAATGGATTATTAATCTCACTTAAAGAAAGTATTAATATAATCTAGGAACCTTGATTAAGTAGTGTGATTCAATAAAATGGTTAAATAACGGTTTCATAAATTATTATTCAAGTATTAGTTTTTTCGGGTGAATAGTGTTTTTTTAATTAAAAATATTTAGAAAATTATTTTTATAAAATGGATTTCATTTTTGAACTCAGAGCATCGATATTATGTTAAAGTAAATTTTGGGGTTTTTTCTAAAAAAATTGAATTTTCGGTGAATAGTGTAATTATTTATAAAATAGATTAAAAATATTTAAAAAATTATTTTTATAAAATGGAGTTCATTTTTGAAATCAGAGCATTGATATTAGATTATGGTGAAATTTTGGGATCTTTCTGAGAAAGTTGAATTTTCAGTAAATAGTAAAAATACAGTTTTAGGGTTTCAGTATGTTTAATGACATCATAACTGTGTCATGATGATTTCATGAGATATTTTAAGGGTTGGCCGGCCAATGGTGATGAATTATTGTTTTTGGGGCCCCATGTGGCCTAACTCCATGGTAAATGCTAAGGGAGAGCACATGGTTTTGAGAAAAGCACTTTTGAGGTGTTCCTTGGCCATTAATGCCTTGTCCCCTCACTTTCCCCTATAAATACCAAGCCATCCTCTCATCCCTTTCGACTCCCCACTCTCCCCCAACGAATTTATGGTCTCATTACCTCCCAATTAGTCTTTCCAAGGTGCCCCCAAGCTCTCAAGGCCCAAACCATTGAGTTTTAAGAGTTACGTTTTAAGGTAAGGGATCGGACCTCTCTCTTCTTTTCAAGTAATATCTTTTATGTCATTTCTTTTATAATCCATGTTATTATGTTAAAGGATGTTCTTTTATACTCCTCCTACATCCCTTTTCATTTTCATATAATGATAGATCCCCTCTTACTCTCATTATTTCGTTTTATGAAGTTTTAAGTGGCGCCGTTAGGCTGCCGAAATTTTTGTAACAGATTCTTTCTCCCTTATCATTTTTCAAGATCTATTTTCATGTAAAGTATTTCAAGTTTCTTTTTATTATGTTAGGGTATGATCTCTAAATTTAACATACTGATATTTTATGATCATATTATGAGAGACCCCATTTGATCTCTTCAATTCAGTATTTTGAAGTTTTAAGTGGCGCCGTTAGGCTGCCGAATTTTTAAGTGGTTCTTTCACCTTTCTCCTTTTTCAAAGTTCTAATTTCATGTCAAGACTTGAAAGTTCCTTTTTATTATGTTGGGGTATGATATCTATATCTATCATACTGATCTTTTATGATCATATGGTGAGAGACCCTATTTGATCTCATCAATTCATTTTTTTTGATGTTTAAGTGGCACTGTTAGGCTGCCGAATTTCTAAGGGGTTCTTTAACCCTTCTCGTTTTCAAAATCTACTTTCATGTCAAGTCTTTCAAGTTCATTTTTATTATTTTGGGGTATGATATATATATCTATCATACTGATCATTTATGTTCATGTTATGAGAGAACCCATTTGATCTCGTCAATCCATTTTTGGGAAGTTTTAAGTGACGCCGTTAGGCTGCCGAATTCTCATAAGAGAAATCTTATTTTTGTCTTCCTTTCAAGTTCTTCATTTCATATGGTATATCATTAAAATTTAATTACCATGTTCTTAAATACTATATATTCTGTTACCCTACTATTTTATGTATCATTTTCGAGTGGTTGACCCATGTCCCCTCTCTTTTCAATGTTTTCTAAAACCTTGCAACATAGCCGTTATGCTGCAGAATTTTCGTCTCAAAATGCCTCCCACTTTCTCAAAATTATTTTATGTTATTAAGTGAATACTCAAAGCTCTTATTTATATAGTGGTATTCACATGTATATCAAAATTTTCTATTTTAAATTCTGGGATTTACATACATGAAACCCACTTTCCCCTTTTCTGTGGGTTTAAAGTGACATAAAGATCATGTCTTTAAAGCAGTTTTTAAAACTTTATGATTATGAAATGAAACCCATTTCTTTTATGCCATATGGTTTGTTTATGAAATGATTGATGATGATATATGTGGCTCACATGATAATAAAGACATGTCAAGGGTGCGCCCAGATAGTGCTCCAATGCATTGGGTAAAGACTTAATCTCTAGAGATGACCATTTTTAATGACCCCTTGGTGAATAACCTTGGTAATTTTAACGACACCTTGGGGATGGACCTTGGTGAAATGAAATGATTGTCAATATTAAATGTTGTAGCCACATCTTCAAGTTATGAAAAATGTTATTTTTATTATGATATGCCCCATGATTTATTTCTCATGCCTTAAAGTTCTTTTCATGTCCTTATTGAAGTATCTCAAGTTCACATGTAAAATGTTTCTCTTGTTTCCTTACTGGGCCTTCTGCTCACCCTCTCTTTTGATGTATGTCCCTAGGTTATGAGATGTAGTAATAATCCTAGGATGAACTTAAGGATATGCCTTTCAAGTGTTTAATAAGAGTGTTTTTTTTGTTCTTTTCATGTATTATGTTCCTTGTTTCCAAGACACTAAACCTTAAGGATCCTCAGTTCCGTGTAATGGAATGAAAGTTATGTTATAAAAAGACGGGATGCTATAGTTGGTATCAAAGGATGGTTTAGTTATTTGTGGAAATTAGGATATGAAAACTTTAGGAAGAAGCCTATAGAAAAGTTTATATATAGGAAATATTCCTGGTATTTTGGTGAGTATTGAGTAATGGGTTGCCAAGCAAATATATCCCTGTCTGGATACGAGCAGGTAGAGGTGGCTCTGGCAGAGATGTACATAGGGGAAAAACCCAAAAACACCGCTTTGAGCTACACTCGAACGGGAACTGGTACACGACAACGGGCTTTGCTGCACTCTTATTTACGACACTCCCGGGGGATATGCTTTGGTAAATTCATAAGCTTAGTATGAACCATTATTAAAGGAACAAAGATAAAATAAAATAAATATTCACATAAGGATATATGATCATGGATAACCTAGTTTTAAATATAGGGGATCACAAGTTAGGGTATACTTTTCTTCTAAAATTTATCCTTATATGAGTTAAGTTCCTTTTCATGATTATTGGCTAAGTATTAAAGCCCCTAATTGTACTTTGTTTTCGTAGTTAATGGTGGGAAATGGAAGAACATGTCCCAACAACCAATGTGATAAGAAATGTGATGATTTTCATATTAATATGAAAGAGATGATTAGGGGATTAAAAGATGATTATTATTTTGGAATACGTTCACTATTTTGGGGGCCCTATATGATCGAGGTAAATAGATTACTACGTTATTTTCATTGAGAAGTAAGGTTGACTTATATTTTGAAGAATCGATGAATTTAAGGTGGACTTATAGTAATTTAGTTTACTTATGGGAATGATTAACCTATCTTGGGTAAAATATGTTTAGGTTAGAAACTTTTGTTATAAGATTTTAGGAGTGGTTGATGTTGTTTGGAGATGAACAATGGAGTTTATTTTGGAAGACTATGTTATCAAATCCCTCTTGTATTTGGGTTTCAATCTTAGTTTGGTTTATTTTGAGTAATTTTAAGGACCGTTATTTATGGAATGGTCTATGATGAACTTTGGGTAGTACTATGGAACTTTGAAGATTTAAAAGTAGTTTCCATCTCTATGGGATTATTTCTTTTTGAAGAGTTGTTTTACCTTAACCTTTCTGTATTTAGGATAATGTTTATATATAAAATAAATAGATAGTTAATCTTTGGTGGATTATGTGATTCTATAGAAGATTATTATTGTGCTTTTTATGAGACCAAGTGTTTTTGAATTCCCATCATTTGGAGAAAAGATTAGTGTTGGTAGGGACTTATTAAAGGATGAAACTCTACTTGAAGGTAGGTATATTTTCTTATGTTTTTGTTCTATGTAGTAAATGAATTCCTCAAAATTATGAAATGGAACTTAAAACAAAAATGTTGTTGGTTTACGTTTCCTACTAGGTAATCAAAGATCGTTTACACACATCATAAGTTTGGGATTTTCTTATGGTTAACTTTCTCCTAATCATGTTTTCTATCACTCTCCCTCAGAACATGACCCTTTGTTTTCTCCTCCATGTCCATGTTTTCCTACATGGAATCCTAGTGTGGGTTAACTCAGGTGAACTTTGTACTTCCTTTTCTTTCTTTTAAAGTAATAGTTTTACTGACTCCTTTTCTGATGTGGGACTTTCAATGAAATTTCAAAACCCAATTTTAAAAATTGCGAGGACGCAATTTCTTAAGGGGGGAAGATTGTAACGACCCGAAATTTTAAATAAATCTTGTTTCCTAATTTCATGTGTTATTTTATTTTATTTTTATACTCAACAAAAATGTTTCATTTGATAACATGAGTATAATTAAAATGAGACTGTTGGGTTTTGACTGTTATTTGACGATTGGTCAATATGACCGCTGGAAACTAAACATTTTGACAATTGTCTCTAAATACAATTAATCTTGGTTAATTAATATAGAAAGAAGATTTGATGGCCTCACCCAGTAGTCTTGGACCGATCGAAGCCCATCTAACAGAACTTGGGAAGGAGGTAGCACCACTGGGCTTTGCTCTGGACCAAACCAAATCTGAACTTTATCGTGTGAAGCTAGAATGGGATCGCCTTCAAGAGAAGTTCAAACTGATAGAAATTACTACTCGTGCGATATTGGCCGAGCCTCCCTCAGATTCTCTCACCTTAGCACACCTTACACTTAGATCCTATGCTGGTGTGATAAGGGGCTATGTAAGGAGACCGTAACTGCCTTGTGTAATCCTTTGTTTTAAATAAAAATTGGTATTTCTTCTTATGATGAAGTTTATGAATTTTATAATGTACGGATAAATACAGTATGCATATTTTTAATGAATTTTAGAAACATGATATTTTAAAAATGATTATGTAAACCTTAAATAATTAAAAATGTATAATGATTTTAGAAAAATTGTCTTCTACAATTATGTTCAGTACGAAATTTAGAGTCTAATAAGTTCAACTTAATTTTTGATGAATAGTAATTTATGAATAGTGATGTTATGCTTAGGATTAGTAATGTGACCAAATGGATTAGTAATCTCACTTAAAGAAAGTATTAATATAATCTAGGCACCGTGATTAAGTAGTGTGATTCAATAAAATGGTTAAATAACGGTTTCATAAATTATTATTCAAGTATTAGTTTTTTTGGGTGAATAGTGTTTTTTTAATTAAAAATTAAATTAAAAATATTTAGAAAATAATTTTTATAAAATGGATTTCATTTTTGAACTCAGAGCATCGATATTATGTTAAAGTAAATTTTGGGGTTTTTTCTGAAAAAAATGAATTTTCGGTGAATAGTGTAATTATTTAAAAAATAGATTAAAAATATTTAGAAAATTATTTTTATAAAATGGAGTTCATTTTTGAAATTAGAGCATTGATATTTGATTAAGGTGAAATTTTGGGATCTTTCTCAGAAAGTTGAATTTTCAGTGAATAGTAAAAATACAGTTTTAGGGTATCGGTATGTTTAATGAAATCATAACTGTGTCATGATGATGTCATGAGATATTTTAATGGTTGGCCGGCCAAGGGTGATGAATTATTGTTTTCGGGGGCCCGTGTGGCCTAACTCCATGGTAAATGCCAAGGGAGATCACATGGTTTTGAGAAAAGCACTTTTGAGGTGTCCCTTGGCCATTAATGCCCTGTCCCCTCACTTTACCCTATAAATACCAAGCCATACTCTCATCCATTTCGACTCCCCACTCTCCCCTAACGAATTTTGGGTCTCAGTACCTCCCAAGGAGTCCTCCCAAGGTTTCCCCAAGCCCTCAAGGCCCAAACCTTTGAGTTTTAAGAGTTACATTTTAAGGTAAGGGATCCGACCTCTCTCTTCTTTTCAAGTAATCTCTTTTATGTCATTTATTTTATACTCCATGTTATTATGTTAAATGATGTTATTTTATACTTCTCCTACTGACCTTTTCATTTTTATATAATGAGATATCCCCTCTTACTCTCATTATTTCATTTTATGAAGTTTTAAGTGGCGCCGTTAGGCTGCCGAAATTTTTGTAACAAATTCTTTCTCCCTTCTAATTTTTCAAGATCTATTTTCATGTAAAGTATTTTAAGTTCCTTTTTATTATGTTGGGGTATGATCTCTAAATTTATCATACTGATCTTTTATGATCATATGATGATATACCCCATTTGATCTCTTCAATTCAGTATTTTGAAGTTTTAAGTGGCGTCGTTAGGCTGCCGAATTTTTAAGTGGTTCTTTCACCTTTCTCCTTTTTCAAAGTTCTAATTACATGTCAAGCCTTGCAAGTTCCTTTTTATTATGTTGGGGTATTATCTCTATATCTATCATTCTGTTCTTTTATGATCATATGGTGAGAGACCCTATTTGATCTCATCAATTCATTTTTGTTAAAGTTTAAGTGGCGCTGTTAGGCTGCCGAATTTCTAAGGGGTTCTTTAACCCTTCTCGTTTTCGAGATCTACTTTCATGTCAAGTCTCTCAAGTTCATTTTTATTATTTTTGGGTATGATATCTATATCTATCATACTTATCATTTATTTTCATGTTATCAGAGACCCCATTTGATCTCGTCAATCCATTTTTGGGAAGTTTTAAGTGACGCCGTTAGGCTGCCGAATTCTCATAAGAGAAATCTTTTTTTTGTCTTCCTTTCATGTTATTCGCTTCATATGGTATATCATTAAAATTTCATTACCATGTTCTTAAATACTATATATTCTGTTCCCCTACTATTTTATGTATCATTTTTGAGTGGATGACCCATGTCCCCTCTCTTTTCAATGTTTTCTAAAACCTTGCAACATAGCTGTTATGCTGCAGAATTTTCGTCTCAAAATGCCTCCCTCTTTCTCAAATTTATTTTATGTTATTAAGTGAATACTAAAAGCTCTTATTTCTGCAAGGGTATTCACATGTATATCAAAATTTTCTATTTTAAATTCTGGGATTTATATACATGAAACCCTCTTTTCCCTTTTCCGTGGGTTTAAAGTGACATAAAGATCATGTCTTTAAAGCAGTTTTTAAAACGTTATGATTATGAAATGAAAACCATTTCTTTTATGCCATATGGGTTTTTTATGAAATTATTGATGATGATATATTTGGCTCACATGATAATAAAGACATGCCAACGGTGTGCCCAGATAGCGCTCCAATGCATTGGGTAAAGACTTAATCTCTAGAGATGACAATTTTTAACGAAGCCTTGGTGAATAACCTTGGTAATTTTAATGACACCTTGGAGATGGACCTTGGTGAAACGAAACGATTGTCAATATTAAATGTTGTAGCCACATATTCAAGTTATGAAAAATGTTATTTTTATTATGATATGCCTCTTGATTTCTTTCTCATGCCTTAAATTTCTTTTCATGTCCTTATTGAAGTATCTCAAGTTCACATGTAAAATGTTTCTCTTGTTTCCCTTACTGGGCCTTCTGCTCACCCTTTCTTTTGATGTATGTCCCCAGGTTATGAGATGCAGTAATGAACCTAGGATGAACTTAAGGAGAAGCCTTTCAAGTGTTTAAGAAGAGTGTTTTGTTTGTTCTTTTCATGTATTATGTTCCTTGTTTCCAAGACACTAAACCTTAAAGATCCTCAGTTCTGTGTAATGGAATGAAAGTTATGTTATAAAAAGACGGAATGCTATAGTGGATGTGGAACTCTAGGGAAATATTTCTCACACCAGAAGGGTAGTGCAGCACAGGGTGTTCAGGATGGAGCCCCGGGCAGAGGGGCAGGTCAGCTTCAGGCAGTTTAGTTTACGCCTGGTGATGGTGAGGTTGGACCGTCGACTGTTCGCGGTACGATCCTTGTAGCTTCTACATTTTCTAGTGCATTGTTTGACATAGGTGCCACACAATATTTTGTTTCTTCTCAAATTGTGGTAGTGTTGGGTTTACCTGTGGAGAGGGTGTGTGGAGTTATGTCAATTGACACTCTGTTGGGGGTGCGAGTTGAGGATATCAAGCAGTGCAAGGGATGTACCTTGGAAGTAATTGGGTGTTGTTTTCTATGAGATTTGTTCTTTCTAGAGATGTCAGGGTTTGACCTAATCTTGGGAATAGATTGGTTGGTGTTGTATCGGGTGCGCATATACATTTATCGTTGTAGAGTATCATTCAGGTCTCTTGATGGTGATGCATATGTCAAACGTGGAGAATGGGATGTTCGAGCAGGGCGTGCGGGGCCGTTTTGTCAATAGATGAGTGGACTCACGACTCAAGTGGAATGTCTCATGCTTGATGATGATGAGGGAGGGGAACAAACTAATTTTCCTTCTTTTGTGGATTAGTTTCAAGACATGTTTCCAAAGGATTTCTCGGGGTTACCCCCTGAGAGGGATATCGATCTCATGATCGAGTTGCTATCGGGAGCAGAGCTAGTTTCTATTCCACCATACAGAATGGCACCGATAGAACCCTAGGAATTGAAGGTTCAGCTTGAGGAGTTGGAGTGTAAGGGGTTTATCCTTCCTAGTACGTCTCCTTCGGGATCTCATGTGCTTTTTGCAAAGAAGGACGTTGGGTTGTTGAGTATGTGTGTTGACTATTGGAGGTTGAATCAGATGACGGTGAAAAATCGGTACCCTCTTCCTAGAATTGATGACTTGTTTGATCATTTGAGGGGTGCATCAGTGTTTTCTAATATTGATCTGAGGTCAGGGTATCACCAGATGAGGTTGAGTCCTTCTGACGTACCACGAACAGCTTTCCGGAGTCGATACGGATTGTTTGAGTCTGTGGTAATGCCTTTCAGCTTGACCAATGCACCAGTGGTGTTTATGGCTTTGATGAACCGAATCTTTCATCCCTATCTAGATCCGTTTGTGATTTTCTTTCTTGATGATATCTTAGTGTGCTCAAAAACTCATGATGATCATGTCCAACATCTTGACATCGTCTTGGGTACACTGAGAGAGAATCGGCTATACGCTAAGCTATCAAATTGTCAATTCTGGATAGGTGAGGGGCATTTTCTGGGCCACATCATCTAGGAGGTAGGTGTGACAGTGGATCCATAGAAAGTGCAGCCAGTTGTATCTTGGGAGTAGCCCAAGAGTGTTTCTGATGTTCGGAGTTTTCTAGGTTAGGCCGGGTATTACCAAAGGTTCATTCAGGATTTCTCTCGCTTGGTAGCACCACTAGAGGGCTTGACCCTGAAAGGAATCTGGTTTGAGTGGTCTGAGGCTTGTGAGAATGCCTTCCAAGAGTTGAAGAAGTGTTTGACGACCAAACCTATCTTGATCTTACCTCAGCTGGGTAAGAAGTACGTCATGTTTTGTGATGCGTCTGGAGTCGGACTTGGGGCTGTGTTGATGCAGGACAAGCGGGTTGTGGCTTATGGGTCAAGACAGTTGAGACCTCATGAGCGGAACTATCCCACTCATGACCTTGAGTTGGATGCAGTGGTGTATTCCTTGAAGTGCTCGAGGCACTATCTTATGGGAGAACAATTTACTGTGTTTACCGAACATAAGAGTTTAAATTACATCTTCTCACAGCGGGACTTGAATCTTCGGCAGTGAAGATGGGTTGAATATATCTAGTCTTTTGAATTTGAGTTGGTGTACATGTCGGGAAAGGGAAACATTGTTACTGATGCTCTGAGTAGGAAGGTTCAGAATTAGGTGGTTCATGAGTCCATCACCGAGTGGAAGGTGATGGCTTTGTTTGCAGAGATGCACCTGGATGCGTAGGAGGAGAATGGTTAGGTAACTCTTGATTCCTTAACGATGGAGTCGACACTTCTGAGTCGAGTTAAGGAAGGTGATCTTGATGATCCTGAGTGTTTGATCTTGAAGGGAAAGCTTAAAGGTGGGGAGCCACCTTCTGGTTGGGTCATCGATGTGGAAGGTGTTGTTTGTGTTCATGATCGTGTAGTTGTGCCGAAGTGTGCGTGGAAAGAGTTGATGCGTGAGTTACAAGCATCAAAGTGGGAAGTGCATCCTGGTTTGACCAAGATGTACCATGATCTTCGAAGGTAGTTTCGGTGGCCTGGAATGAAGTAGGACGTTTCGGGATTTGTGGAGCGGTGCCTTAACTATCAGCAGGTGAAGGTTGATCATCAATGCCCAGGTGGTTTGTTGCATCCATTTCCCATTCCGGAATGAAAGTGGGATAATGTAACAATGGATTTTGTCTTGGTTCTTATGAGGACACCATGGAACAAAGATGAAATCTGCGTGTTTGTGGGTCATTTAATGAAAGTGGATCATTTCTTACCCATTTAGGAGACCCTTACAGTCAACCAGTTGGGTGAGCTGTATGTTCAGGAAATAGTGCAGTTGCATGGTGTTCCACGGACCATAGTTTTGGACCAAGATCCATGTTTCATGTCGCGTTTCTGGAAAGGGTTGCAAAAGGCACTTGGTATACAGGTATTTTTTAGTACAGCTTTCCACCCGCAGATGGATGGTCAGTCGGAGCATACGATCCAAGTGTTGGAAGAAATGTTAAGAGATTGTGTATTGGACTTTGGTGGTTCTTGGGACAGGCACCTATCATTAGTTTATTTTGCCTACAACAACTATTTTCATGCTACGATTCAGATGGAACCATTTGAGGCACTCTACGGGAGGCTATGTAGATCTCCATTGTGTTGGCTAGAGATCGGTGAATCTGAGTTGTTGGGGCCAAGTCTCATGCAGGAGACTTCAGAGAGAGTTAAGCTGATCAGGAAGCAGATGGCTATGGATCAGAGTAGGCAGAAATTGTATGGAGATCAGAGGCGTAGACCTCTTGAGTTTGCAGTGGGTGATAAAGTCTTCCTTCAGGTGTCACCAAGGTTGGGTCACCGTCGGATTTGAAAGCAGTGTAAGTTGGCACCCAGGTATGTGGTAACTTTTGAGATTGTGGAGAGGATCAGACCAGTGGATTACCAGTTGGCTCTTCCATAGCAGTATGGTGGGATTCATGATGTGTTTCATGTGTTGCAGCTTCGACGGTATCACCCTTACCCATCTCATGTGGTTGAGGTGGAAGATGTGGAGCTTGAGGTCGATGCGTCCATTGAGGAGCATCTGATTCATGTGGTGGATCGTAGTGAAAAGGTCTTTCAAGGAAAGGTTTTTCCATTAGTGTGAGTACTATGGAAGCATGGGAAGGTTCAAAAAGAAACTTGGGAGTGATAATCGGATATGCAGGATCAGTGGCCCAAACTCTTCTCTTCGGTGGATCAATGAGGCTTGGAAACTCGGCTCGAGGACGAGTCGTTATAAGGTGGGGAGGTTGTAAGATCCCGGTTTTTGGAAAGGTATGTTTTCATTATTTTTTGGTTGAATCCCTTGTTTCGGGATTCAAGGGATGTCTTATGAATGTATGAGAGGCCTTGGGGGTGTTCCGGGGTCTCGAGGCACGAAATAAAGTAAACCGTGTGGCTTGCCCAGGAAAACTGTGTGACCCCTTCCACTCCGGATAGTAGTATGTGCACAGTTTGCGTACGGTTTTCCAAACCGTGCAGCCAAACTGGGCAGCCTCTTAAATTTTGTAAAATTTACAAAATTGACCCTTCAGGATTTTAAGAACCCACTCGGGTTTTCCTCTCATTTATTCCCTCTTCACACTAGGAGTGAACCAAATCGCCCAAGAGATCCAAGATATCGATATCCCTCATTTCTAAGTCGTTTTTCGTGCCATTGGTTGCAGATCAAAGCTCCGGGTAAGGCTAATCCCATATTTTCTTCTCCTTTTGGTTTAGGGTTTGTATCTTCTCTCCCTCTTATTCTGAAGCTCTAAAACCCGATCTTTTGGGAGAGTTTTACGATGAAGCTCTAAAGGTTGGTCGTATCGTGGTTTAAGGACTCGATTGAGAGTGCGTTCAACCGCAGTTTCGAGGTATGTGGTCTATAAGTTATATCCCATGGTTATTTGGGTATTTGTGCATGTTTAGTTGTGTTATTGTTTTCCCTAGGTTGTGTTTTGTGTAACATGGGAATGTTTTGTAATAATGGTGTTTAAAATGGAAAATGGGAACCCTCACAATCCCCATGGTATGTGTTGGGATTGAATTGACCTAATTTAGGGACATCCATGGGATGCGTCGGCTTTCCCAGACTTAGGGATTGTTATTAAACGAGTGACCTTGTTGTAATAAATGGTAGAGCTCTTGATGAATATATTGGCATGATTGGTTGAACTTAGAATAGAATTTAGGTGATGCACCTAGACTTGGAAATAACCCATGGGTTAAATTGGAATGGGTTGAATGGTTGATTCATGGGAATGATGAACGGGTTAAATGGGTTAATGTGTAAACTGATTAAAGACTATAATGGAATGGATTATGGGTCTAGTGTTGAATTCTTAGTGAGATAGGCATAACACATGGGAATTGGGTGAATGGTTAAATGATGTGAAATGGTAATGTGTTAATGGGTTAAGGCATGATGTGAATTCCTGTGTGGTTTGTTGTGAATGGTCTGTCCAAGGGGCAATGGTATGGATGGTTAATGGTTAAATATATATATATAATCATGTGCACATGGCTTGGTAGAGTGGGGTATGACTTGAGGATCTATGCCCACGGGTCGAGCAAAGACTGATGCTCTTAAATCCTCCCTAAATGCACGGGTTAGGAATGAGGAATGATGATCTATTCTCCTAACGGTTGCATCCACCCGGACTAAGGCTTCGAGGTGAGAATATGGTTGCTATGAGGTACCCACCCGGACTGCGGCTTAGATGTGATAATATGGTTGCTATGAGGGAGTTAGTCCTAGTGAGATAGGATAACGATGTGTTTACCCTCTTGCATGTGATTGTTGGCCTTAGACCCATGTGACCTAATGTATGTGATTAACCCTTGGGAATGTGATGAAATGTCAAGTGATGGTAAATTGTGTGAAATGAATAATAATGGAAGTGGCAATGGCTTTGACTCGGAAATGGTTAATGTAACTTTAAATAATTACCTGGAAATTATCATTCATATTTCTTTTTGCATGTCATACCTATTTATACTGGATATTTTGTAGACACCGTTGGTGGTGGCCTACTGAGTTGTACTCACACCCTGCTCGGGCCGCCATTGGGTGCCCGATCAGACTTCATGATTGTAGGTCTGGATAAGGGCAAGGGTCCTTGCTAGAGAGTTGAGTGGATAGGGGTAGCACTTGGTGGAGGATCCGGACTTGGAATCGAGACCATTTTGGGGATTTTGGTCATTGTCCTTATTTTGGGCTTTTGTTCACTTTTTCACTTGTAGTATGACATGGCATATTTTATTGTTGGAAATGGTTTTTATACATGTTCCTAGTTTATTGATTATTGTTTCCGCTATTGGTTTATTTCTGTTTTAGATTACTCTGATAAAAAGGGGTACAGTATCCCCACTTGATCACATAGACCCCCGCTACTAGTCGGCATCTTTTTGCGTACGGGGAGGCGTGCTTAAGGTTATGTAACTACCCGGCTCGGAGCACTGGTTTAGTGGCTTCCGGGTCGGGGACGTTACATGGATGAATTAAAATTTCACAAAAAAACTACAATTGTTTGAATTTCCCTAATTAGATCAACCATACCATTGTGGTCATTTAAAGAAATATATGTTTTAGTAAAACAATTTCCATTATCAAAGGATTTGTAAGATCATTAAAAAGATATGTATTTTATGGTAAAGTTATAATAATGCTATATTTATAAGGAAATAAGTTTATTTTCATTATGATTATCAGATAATATATTTGTTGGAATTATAACCATTATTCAATAAAATGTTTTCTCATTATATATTATGCCTTCATGGAATCAATTTAGTGACCCTAAAGATTACATTATAATATAATAAAAATTATATTATTTTTCTGGAAATAAGTTTATTATTTATAAAATATGTGTTATATTAAATTTGTATTTTATATATTTATTTTATTTTCCAAAAATTATAATATAAAACAATTTCTAAAAGTTCATATAAATAAATAATTTCTTAATTAATTTTTATAATGGTCAAACAGTTTACTGTATCAAAAATGATATTAATTTTCATTAAATAATCATTTTATATAAAAAGTAAAATTATCTCATTTTTAGTATTGTTTTGATAAAATAAATTTTATTATTAGGCGTATCATGTCAAAATTATATTAGAGTAATTGTTTTTATAATTTCTTGAAAAATTCCATTTTTGGTGAAATAGTGAAAATTTTCGATTTATGAGCATTGTAATTTTATGAAATATTTATTATATCCAAATGATTCAAAATTTTATTAAAAATTATTAATTAAAAAAATTCATTTAATAAGTATATAAATTAATTTATAAATTTTTAATTTATTTTACAAATTTATTATTTACTCCTTGAACAAAAAAATGGAATATTAAAATAAACTTTATTTTCAGTGTTTGCACATTAATTGGGTTGTTTGGAATAAATGATTTGGTTTAGGGTGGCATTTAATGTCCACCATCCATCTCCAACTTATTAATTATACCTAAAATTTTGTTTAATTCAATTAATACATAAGTGGTTGGATGATATGGAACAGTAACCAATATTCAATCATTTAAAAGCCTCCCCTCCACAAGTATAAATATCACCAATTCCCCATTCCCCTCCACACAAAATTTAAAATTAATGAATTTATTGTTATTTTACATCAATAATTTCTCCTCCAAGGTGGCTTCAAGCTCCCATGGTGCCACCATCATGTTTTTGTATGAAATATTCAAGGTAAGGGAATTCTACGCTTCTTCCATTTCATTGAAGTACACTTTTTTCGGGAGTCCAGAAAATGTAAAAAATTATTCAATTTTCATGAACTTTTTATCTTCCCCGTACATCGAAAAATGTGCTTCACCAATGGGATAAATTTGTTCCCACTCATTATTCCCTCCCTTTAATCTATGTTGAATACCATCATGCTACTGAAATTATTTTATGAAATTTTATCCATTTAGAATAAAATATTATTATAAAATGAATACCCAAACAACTTATTTATCCATATTATTTCACCTACATATAATAAAAATTATTTAATTGGGGATTTACATGTATGAAACCGAGATTCCCTCTTAATATTTTAAATGTTATATAATGTTAAAGTCTTTAAGAACCATTGTACTCAAGAATCAGATTTGATACTCACTCTATATTCTCCCCAGGATAATGAATAAATGAATTATTATGATCTATATAGAACAAATTAATTTACACATTTTAATGGTTTTCCCAAACATCACTCCAATTCATTGGGTAAATAATTAGTCTATTGAGATAACATGGTTTATGATACCTTGGTGAATACCCATGATAATTATGATTTATGAAACCATGATTGTAAACCACGGTGATAAAAATATGAATGTCTCATTTTTTATTGTGTAACAACATTTAAATTTTATGATTCATGTTAATTCTATTATGATATAACTCATGTTCAAAAGATCATACCTTATTTATAAGTATCTTCATCACATTCTAGGTATTTACTTTGTTTATTCCCATTATAGTATTTATGCTCACCTCTTTTATTGTTGTATATCCCCAAGATATGATATGTAGTAAAAATAACTTATTATGAACCAGAAAATTAGTCTTTCAAGTTTATTAGTACAATTTTAATGTTTTTCATGTCTGATGTTCTTAATTTTCTAGACACTAAACCCTTAAAGATCCTCTTTATTTGTAAATATATTACAATTTACTCAATAATTTATAAAATAAAATGGTTGGTCTCTATAGATGATATCAAATTATGGCTTAGTTTTTTGTGGAAATTAGGATTAAAAAACATATTATAAACCCAGGATAAAAATTTAAATATAGTATAACATCCTGTATTTTGGTGTTGTGTTATGAAATTAGTTTCCAAGAAAACACATCCATGTTGGGATACTAAAAGTGGATATGCCTTTATAATATGTCCACCAAGGTTTAATAACCTAAATAAGACACATTGATCTAGAATCATTTTCCACCAAGTTCATGAAAATGGGTGTTGATGGATGGCTTCTTTGTCACTCTTGGGAGAAATTATTTGGTGAGTCACACACTTGTACAAACATTCAAAAGGTAAATATAGATAATGTAAAAAACATAATAATTGTAATGTATATAATCAAATAATCATGATATTATAAAATTTAAGGATTAATATTTCCTTTATAATTTTTATTATCATATTCTCACAAGTAACAAATTTCCTGCTTAGTTTTTCTCCATCTAGAAAATTAAAAGAAATAAAAGGACTTGTGAAAAAATATATGTAATAGGCAAGGATATGATTACCTTCCCAATATAATGGAGATGAATAATGTCATATAATGTTTATGAAAAAAATAGTTATCATGTTATATGATTAATAGTTGTACTATATATTTCTTTCAAAACATAAAAAATAATTGAAGGATAAAGTCTCATTGAAGTAAAGGACATAAAGATGATAAGATAGAAGAAGATTCAGCTTGATACATGTAGAAAATATGAGATGAAAACCCATAGATTATATATTAAAGTAACTATAATATGTATTATGTGTAGAAAATATGGAAATAAAGTATTTCAATTACAATGAAAATAATTACTTCATTTGACTCAGTTGGGGAAGAAGGATCATCCTAAGGCACCAATAATATTTCAGTATCATAGACGTGGGAAACATGGAAAATATACAAGTCAATTAAATAATAAAATATCAAATAAATATGATAATAACATGTAATATCCAAACCAAGTTAACTAGGTAGGGACTACCCTATGATTATTATGATCCACCATATCATATTTAACTTTGTCTTATTGTGAGTCTAATTTATGTGGGATTATTTCTAAAATTATCAAGTCACAAAACTAAATGAATTAATTTCATCTAGGGAAAAAGTGTTTTGATTATTGCATCACATATTAATGTATATGGGAAGATACTTCACACAAATAATATTATACCTCATTTACTAGAATTTAATATTATTTAAATAATCCTTATTCTTATTTATGTTTTTATTTTTAGTAAATGGATGGTAATATGAGTTAATAATTCATATTATAATTTAGTTAAAATAATTAATATCATTATTTGAAATTTTCATTTCAATATATCCTAGATTACTTATCATTTATAATGAAATAAATTATGTACAACATTTATTTTTCCTTCCATATGAATTGATCCTAAATATTATTACAAAGGATGTTTTGAATGATTTCAAATGCTTTTATAATATTCAAATCACTTATATGAAACTATTTGTTTTATCCAATATGTTTTCATTTCTCAAAAAAATTATATGGATCATGGAGTTTTTATGGAATGATTTTAAAAACCAAATTCTATTTTCTCTTTCGAGGAAGGAAGAAATACTAAGGATTTGACCATTTCGGTGTAAGAGTTTTATACTTCATACTAAAGGATATATTAAATTAAAGTAACATTAATGAAGACCATGGTCTTTTTAATTGAAGGTATAAATTATAGGCTATAAATAAATAAAGAAAAATTTTAAGGATTTGGTTTCATTGATGGGGAATATTTTAATGTCCAAAAAATGTTCTTCTTTTAATAATATTTATCTTTCCTCTACATAGTTTTTTATTATTTTTTAAAAATAAACCAGATAGAATTTATATTAAATATCATAAGTTCTTAACACGTCATGTATTGATATTGATTAATACAATGGTGAATACTAAAGGGATATACACTTGGAATAATAATATATTTACTAAAACAATCATTATTGGTTTGAATTCCCCTAAGATTATTTCTCCTTCCAAAAAGATCATAAATTGATAGATAAACATTAAGAAATTAATTTATATTGTTATTCGATTTGCAAGAACGATTATAATAAAATTAGTGTGTGATCATGTAAGAATTATGGTTATTTATGTAAATATGGTCATTTTTCATTATTATTATCACCAATATGTATATTGGAATTATAAATATTACCCTATAAAATATTTTCTCATTATTTTTTATGGTTACATAGATGCAATTTAGTGACTGTATAGATTACTTTAAAATGAAACCGAAATATTATTATGTTTCGACATAAAAAATATATTCCATTTAAAAATTTATTTATTATTAATTTTAATGATTTAAATAAAATTTCTTTTTATGAAATTATCATATAAAGAACTTTTTATACAACAATATAGATTAATAATGTCATAAGTAATTTTTAAAAGGGAAATATAGTTTAATATATCATAAAGATGATGGTTTTCATTAAATAATTATTTTTTTTTTAAAATTAAAAAATATAACATTTGGTGTACTATTTTTTGACATGTAACATCAATAATATCATTGGATTGTTTGGAAATTTTTGGGAAAGTTGAATTTTTTGAGAAAAATAGAAAATTACCACTTTAAGAGCACTATGATTTTATGACATAATAATTATATCAGCATGATTAACTATTTGATTTAAACTGTTATTTAATAAAAATTCCAACTAATTTTTATAAAAATTATTTTATAAATTTAAACATTAATTTATAAATTTATACAATACCATTTTACCCAAAAAAATTATTTTTGAAAAAAAAATATAAATATTGTGTATGTACATTAATTGGGTGGTTCTGAAGGTAATTTTCTGAATAATAAGTAATTGAACATCCACCAACCCTATCCCACACATTAATTATCTTGAAAATTTGTTTTAGTTAAATTTACCCCCAACTGGTTGTCATAAATGGTAAAATAACAATGATTAAGTTTTTGGAAACTCAATCCTCATCAATTATAAATTCCTTCCATTGCCCATTTTTTTACACTCCAAATTCATAGGAAACATATTTTTTGTTATTTTTCTACTAAATGTGTCCCTCCATGGTTCGTTCAATTTATCAAGGTTCTGTCATCTTGTTTTTTGAAACAAATATTAATGGTAATGGAATAATTCTCTTCTTCTTTTTCATTCAAGTACTTGTTTTTTTAGAGTCCCATTTTTGTAAAATATTATATCTTTTTGTGATATTTTTATCATCCCTCTAATTATAAAAAAAATTCCAATGGGTCATTATCATTCCATCTCATTATTCCATTTCCTTAATTGATTTTTTACACTATCGTACAACAAAAATTATTTCTTGAAATTTGTTCTTTTTAATGAAATTTTCTTATATTGTGAATACACAAAAAATACCCCATCAATAGGAATTCACATATATGTAAATAAAAATTAATTTTTTCATTTATTTACATATATATAACCCACATTCCAACTTCATGGGTTAAAAATGATGTAATTTTTTATTCATTATGCATCTATGTAATCAATGATTTAATATGAAACATGTTCTATATTCCCCATAGGTTATTAATGAAATGTTTTGTTAGGATAAATATTTAACACATGAATTTATTCATATGAAGGGTGCACCCTGATTGTGATCCAGTTCATTTGGTAAAGAATTAATCACTACAGACGACATGTTTAATGATACATTGGTGAATAACCTCTGTAATTGTGAATTATGACACCTTGGTGATAAACCATGATGATATGATTATAAATTCCTCATTTTTATTTTTTAGTAACATTTAAAAGTTATTACTCATGTTCCTTGTTTTGTGATATGCCTCATGTTTATATGACCATGCCTTACGAATGCGCCCTTTTCTCATATTCTTTGTATCACCTATGTTTATTCCCTTGTTGGGATTTATGCTCACCCATTTCATTTATGTATTTCAATAGGATATGATATATAATAAAATTATTTTAGTATGAACCTATGATGAATTCTTTCATGTATATTTTAATAATGTTTATGTTTTTCATTTATTATGATCCTAATTTTCAAGATAATACAACAAAAAATATCCTTTGAATTTTCAAATTTTTTACCTTGTAATGAATGATTTATAAAATAAAAAAATCTGGTCACCATAGAAATAGTTTGGTCATTATTCATTGTCTCATCTTGGGTTATTATTATCTGGTAAATCCCACTAGTTTATTTATCATAGGATAATAGTATGGATCTATATGATTTACTTTGAACCGTAAATTATCAGCATAAATATAAAGTATTCTTATGTTATATGATTAACCTGATTGTTTAATTAATATTTTGTTGTATTATATTTCAATCATAGTTGGGATATGTTATGATGAAATATGGATCATGAACCACAAATATATATGATGAAAAATTAAAACAAATTATCATTTTTATATGATTATTTTTCATAATGTTTATTATGAAATTATTATAAAATATGACCATCATCTAATAAAAAAATTCATGATAAATTAAAATTGGAATCAACATTATAAAATATGAATTTGAAATCAATTCTTCAATAAAGAATAAGATTAATGACAAAAAAATAGGTTGGTATTGAAAACAATGAATAATTCTTAAAAAATAGGAATAAATTTATATATTAGTTTGATACATTTCTGAATAACATACTATTGAATTTCTTTAGTAAATTTAATTGGATTATTATGAATATTATAAAATATATTCACTAGATAGTTTTAAAATCATCATTTAGGAGAAAAAATAACCAGCATATCATTAGTGTCCACTCCTATTCTCAGTATAATTGGGTACATTAATTACATGGAATGGTAGAGGTATCCCTTAAGGTTGGATTTCTCTAAGGACACCATTCCATAATAATTTCTCAAAAGAATCTGAAAATATATAGTATTGAAATACGAATATTTATATTATTATCAATATATTGTGGATAGTTGATTTATATTGGGAAGTTCAAGGCTATAATTATGTGTTCATAATATATATGGGTAATATATCATTATTGAATAATAATATTGGAGAGTTCAGTAGTCAATATAGGTCATTTACATATAAAGGATGTATCAAGAAATAGGTAAAGTGTCTCAATTGTGTAAAATCTAGTCATTAGAGGAAGAATTTTCCAAAATACCAAAAGAAGTGTGAGGCATTATATGAAGAGTACATATTAGGGATTAATGTTATAGATTTCAATTATTTGATTTTATGGATATATGATCCAATATATATAATTTACAGTTTTTGTGAACATATAAGAGCTCAAAATCAAGGAATTATTTGAGGAATTTTGAATTTCGAATTCAAATATTGTTGAAAGGGATGAATATATGGATATTTAGTATACAAAGGGACACATAATGCTTGAAGAACTCAAAAATTATAAAATATGTGTATTTTTTAAATCATCTTATCTTAAATTATATAATATTTATTATTATAAATAATTATTGTTATCAAAAAAATGATATGATTATTTTTAAACCCATGAATTATGATATGATCTAATTATGTAACATGTTTTTAGAGAAGATTCAGATAATAAATTATCTATCATAACATTGTTTATCCTTTTTATTTTTTAATGTATGATGGATATGATCCAACCCCAATTGTAGAATATTTTAAATAATAAAACATTTTCTAGATCATTGATCTAAACAAAAACAAATTACCATGTTGGATTAGGTTTCCTATATTGTATTTGTTAAATATTTTAATAATAATAATTATTTTTATCATTAAACACTGTGTGTACTAGAAATATATTTTAGATAAAATATAGTTTTTAATAGGATATTTAGAGTATGTAGGATCTTGTCTAGGTTCAATTTTTAATAAATAAATTATTATATAAGTCTAATTTAATGTGAAATTCGATTAATATCCAAAAATATATTGGTATATACTTGTAAATAATACATTTAATATTAAACTTTTTAATTAAAATTTTTTACACAATAATTCTAAAATTTGATATTTAAAGGAATATCATAAAAATGTTAATAATAAACATATATTAGACATAATAAATCAAGATAATAAATGTTACTAATATTGTCATAATGAATGATGTGAAATAGAAAAGTTTTAATATTATGTTCAAATAGTTTCACACCGAGATTATAAATGATAATCTAATCACAATTCTGGAAAGATTTATAATAGATGTTTTATCCATAAAAGATTTTAGTTGGTGGATTTATCATGTTGTCACATAGATTTTTCTTACGGGATATGTATTGATAAAATGATTTTAATAAACCCTTAATAGTATAACTAACATAAAGCCTTTATAGGGTCCTACAAAATGAGATATAATTAAACGTTTACATATATATTGATATTCAAAATTGAGTTTAATAATATAGATATATGATGTGTCATGTTTTATAAAACAATATCCACTTTATTGACCTCTCCTATTAGTTACATATATTAATTGATGGGTGATGATAATTAACCTCTCATAGTAATATTTTGAGTTGTCACTAATTGATGTTCATCATAGAGTAATATAGGTTATTGTTTTATGTAAATATTTGTGTGTATATGGTATCATGTATAGATTTAAAATATTTTAATGAGCCTAAAAAAGAGTTTTATGTGAGGGGTGACCCACTACATATACCACATGATGCATCATACAATATTTCATTGTTATACAAAGGGTTTATATTTATTATTTAATTCCCATTACTTGAGTTTGAGAAGATAAAATGTTTGAAAACATTTAAAATTTTATAACTTTCATACATCATCTATGAGGATAAGATAATCAGGGGTTTTTAGGTATATTTTTTAAAATTTAAATGGTTCATTTTTCACCAAGATGGTATTTATTCTTACATATAATATGTATGAAATCTATAACCTCAATAGAGATAGACCCAAAAAGTGTATATCAATGATTCGAAAATAGACGTGTGACATTATTATTTATTTAGGTGGGCCATGTGATGTGCTCCGCTAACAGGGTGAGTGATTTGTGACATATTCTTATTTATATATAATCTGTGCTCAAAAAATGAAGAATGTGTGAAGATTATCTATAGTATTTATATAATATATGTGTTGTGGAGAATATATGTTTTATAAAAAGGGTAATATAATTATGGAAACTATATATTATATAATTTATGAAAATAGTTATAGGGAGATATGCATTTATTATAGACAAGTCCAAGTCCCTTTGTATCTTGATTAGCATTGATGCTTTCCAAGAGTTCAATCCTTACTCGCAATATGAATTGGATAATTCAAGTTTATCTTCCATTATAGAAAGGCTCATGGGGTAAAAATTTATTGTTTTGTTAATTACTATTATGTTTTTTTGACAATGAGTTAATACAAAACATTACGATCTATCTAGAAATGTTTTTGGAGGATATACAAAAGGAATTTGGGATAAATTCATAGAAGATGTTATATATGATATAACCTATAGTAAAAATTAATTCTATAATCTTTAAATCAATGTAAGAGGGTGTTTTTCAAAAGATTTCACTGGGTCCACACGTGGTGTTAATATTCATTTCTCTACATTCATAATTTCCAAAGGTGGGTGACATTCATTACTTTCATTGGTGATGTCTACACCTAAATCGAAATGAGACGATGGGATGTTAGTTCCTACTTCCATGGATTCCTCCTTGGTGCTTGTTCCCTAGTCCGAGTATCAGTCAAAGAAAAAGTTTTTTTCATGAAACTCATTCCATGGGTCATCTCATTGCGGATTCTAGTTTATTATGCCACTTCTGTCTTTGTAGGGTAGAAACCATAGGTTAGAAGAGTAGTCATGTTGGTCCTCTCTAAGCATGTATGGACATTTCAAGCCTTGGTCACCTATAAATCTTACTATTAGGATATAATCTCATATGAGACATCTTAGTCATAGAACCCATGGAATCCTATGTCAGTTATGAGGTAATTTACCTAAGAGGAATATGTCATCCAATTCACTTTACCTTAGACTACCCATTTTTAATTCTTATGGTAGGTATTTCTGGTTAAGTTGTAAGTTATATATCTTATAGATATGGATCAGATAATCTAGTTGAGATGGATCAGGTCATGATTTTAACTTCTTCTGGAGATAGATCGAACACCCTGTGGAGGAACATTTGGAAGATGTATCCTTTAGAGGGAAAATTCGGGTTTACCAATTTGGATTGAACCCCATGTGAGGTCAATCTAGAAGGTGCGTCTCTATGAGGGAAGATTCCACACCTAGTTTTTTACCTATTGTGGATGAAAAACCTTGTGAGTAGGATCTAGAGTTTCAGATTAGAATACCCCATGGTGGTAAATCAGGGCATGGGTTTAACGTCTTGTGGATATGGATCAGACAGCCTCCGGAGGTAGATTAAGGAGGTGTGTCCCTTGGAGGGAACAACATAGTTTACCAATTCTGGTCAAATTCCCTCTAGGGAAGATCTTGAAGGTGCATCCTAAGTGGTAAGATTCCACACCTGAGTTATTTATCAATTGTGGATCGAACACCTAATGATAATGATTTGAGATGTACATCCCAAAGAGTGAATATGTCACATATGAGTATAACAAAATTCATTGAACTCCCTATGTGGAGGATTCAAAGGTCCACCCCTATAATATAACACCATGAGTTTACTATTTCGAGATTGAACCTTAACAAGGAATCGTATTTTCCCCATTTAGAAGATAGATATTGAAACCCATGTGTTTCAATGTCACATCTTAAGGTCATGTGGAAGGATCATTCCATAATGTTTAACATCATGTGGTAAGGATGATTGGTTCATAAAGGAGCATCTATGAGAGATGGTGTGGTCTTATTCATGGAAGATACCCATACTGGGTGTCTTATCCTCTGTTGTGGGGGTGGGTGGCATCCCATGATGATCATTCATAGGGAATCTTGTGTTGATCACATAGGGTAAGGCTACAGTTTAATATCATCTGATGAGGACATTTTCATGAAATTTAATTCCATATGACTATGATGTGGGAATAGGTAGTTTGGTGTCATGTTACTCGGATGTGGGTGGACTCACTCTTTACCCAATAGGCTTACGTGACCACTGATCAATCACCATTGGTCGGTGAATAAAATTGGTTCTACCCCATAAGAGTGTTCAATGACATTGTTCATGTTAGAGTCCTTATTCCTAAATAAAATATGGGTTAGATTACCTATGTTTAGAAATAATAGGTATAGAGATGGTTGTAATAGAGGAATCATAGACATCAAATAGGGGACTAGGATGTTATTGTGTGAAAATGGGATGTATTTCTCCCAAGAGTTGTGTGAGAAGAGGGTTCTAGCATTAGATCAACTGAAAGAGTCAAGAGGCATGGTTGCGCACAAGTTTTTGAGTTTCAAAAATAATGTAGTAGAACATGAAAATATTTCTTGTTTGTAACCGACTATCGTTAAGGGGAGTTACGTGAGGATAACTCTATAATTGGACAAGTCGGGTTTGTGGCCATGAGAGTTATTTTATGAAAATTCACTACCTTTTATGACCAATGATCATTGGTTTTTGAATGATGTTGTGGAATAAAAATATTTTAAAACTATGTTTCACTTCTTTTTCTAGAGAACCTCCTATATGTATGAGTTTCTTTCTATTTATACCTAAAATCCTCAAATGATTGCACACAAGTCAATTGGCTTCAGAATCAGGTTGAAAAAATCTCAATCCATCTACTTTGGGGTTTGGATGCACAACATCTCTATATTAATGTCTTATTTGGCATGAAAATAGGTTAGTTTCATGATACAGATGCACATAGTGATTATATCTAGTCTGCATCAAGTATTCCTTATGGATAAGAGACTTAGGTGGGTTGTTGTGCTTTGGATTGTTCATGGTACAACACATATTCTTTGGCATAAAATTATATTTCCTATGGATATGTATGTTTTTGTAAACTCAAAACATGTTTTGAATAACCTCTTCCTCAATCCTTGACTAGTTCTTTGGGGTGGATGTCATGCTTAGTTTACCGAAATGTGGTTATATGAGGCATTTGTTGAGACTTTAGCACCAAAAAATTACCCCATGGAAATATGACCTAACTAGCTATTAGAGAGTTGGGATTGAAGGGAAACACTAAATATAGTGTCCCATTTTAATTATGATATGAAAGTTTTTGGTTTGGGATGCACAATATAGTTCCACGCTATGAGAAACTGTCGATCATCACCTATAAATAAGCCAATGGGTCCGGTTAATGGTACCAAAACTTATCATGTGATAGGCCTTCACTCTCTTGCATGAATCTCTATTTTGAAAGAAAATTAATGGTTTCTATCAAAAGTTTCAATCACATCATCCTATATACAACTGCTTTGATGACCTAGTTTACTTTTTTTGCACACTTCACTAATGTTTCATGCCAAAAGACACTTTACACGTCCAGAAACCCTATTTTTTGGAAATTCCTTTTTCAATACCTAGAATATTTTTCAATGGACCAACAATAGAACCAATCAAATATTGAATCTATAAATACTTCCTAGAAGTTCAAGATGGTGATAAAACTATAGATTCATTGAGTATGGAGGATTGTTTCCAATTTCAAGGTGCTTTTGGGCATGTTCAAAGAATTCGAGAGGAATAACATGTTTAGTGGTAACCATATATTATGTAAATTCTTATTGATGGAGTATTTTAACATCCTAGGTATTTAATTAAATACTCCATGCTTCTTTTTCATGCATGATAATTATCTCAAATTCAAGAACATTACTACCAATGGTCATCCTACTCAGGAGCATGGGAACATTTATGTCTACATGTTGTGTGGACAGAAGAGGATATTCATTAGGGAGAAACTAGAGGCTGAAGAATTACCATCCTGATATTCTAACATCCTTCAATGTATCTTGAAATACAAAACAGAGGGCTAGTACAAATATTTGGACTTTAATGAAGGGGGAAACATCACAAATGATTGGGACCCAACGTACTCGGTATGCTAAATCAACATCGAGTATGGGTCAGAGCTGTGTAACATAGGACTTCTTGAGCAAGTATAGATATCAAAATTCCCAACATACCATCAACATGAGATGCTTCTAGATATTCTTAGTCATTGGTCTCCATACATCACCACCTTCCACCATCACCATGTAGAGGTGGGAATCATCATGTTGGATATACACAACATTGATTTCATCCCACCAGAAGAGTAATAATATGATTAGATCCTTCTATCCCTATTAATTTGTTCATAAAGGTAGAAAAATCCCCTCCCAATGTAGTACCATATAGGCATGTCAATGGAAAATCTAGTTCATTCACCCCTACCATAAGGATATCAAATTCATGAAATTGATGGGCATTATCTTGATGAATTATCCAAATGTGAAGATCCTAGGAAAAAAAGAAATGTCTGGATGTTCCATAAAGGAGGAGGCCAGAAGCATAATTTTTTATTATTAAGGAGGGATTCTATGAGCAGTGGGGATACAACATGGTGGAGGGCTATTATCAACTCATCTACTACACCGATTTTCTCATTAAATTCCTTTGTGGTTGACTGGTTCTTATCAAAGATTCCTTCATGGGATTACGTCTGAGGAAACTTGTGATGATTAAAATTATAAAAACTAGAAAAAGGGTGAGCCTATGTGTACCATTTATCAGCTAGAATTATATATAACTGGGGAATGTGGATAAGGAAAAAGATATCATAAGGGCTTGTATCCCATTTCATTTTCTGCACACCAGGATTGCGGAACATTTTGGAGGCTCTGATTTTCCAATTTTCATTATCACTCTGAATGTGGGCCGATAGCCCACTCCTCAACATCACTAGGACTCAACTAGTGATTACTAGTGATTTTCAGGGTAATGGATGGAGTCAATAATTGCTAAAATTTCATCTTCCGCCTATATTCAACCCTAATTAGTTAAATGGTGGACATCCTTCAATGTAAATTGGCGTAGAGGGAGTACCTATTGTCATTCCAGGGTAGAGCGCTAGTGGTAGGAATAGGTGAAAACGCCTACTATGATTGATACATTACATCATACATCTCTATAAATTTTTGGTTATGGCTGGAAGCCTATTAAGAGAGTCAACATGTGGGTTGGTGAAGAACATAATCACAATATCATTCATCCATAGGGGTGGATGTTGTGAAGATTAGGATATAGGTTGATGATCAAGATCCACCTAGAATGTTTAAATAGGAATATGTCAAGATTATTCTAAAATTTAGATGGATTCATATGTGGATGTGATCTTGTAGAAGCATATAAGGGTGATTGAGGAACTGAAGCAACATAGAGGCATGAAATATACTCTCCAAGAAGTAGGCAAGATGTCTGGAGTGGATCAAATTGGAGCTGTAGTGGGTGTGGAATAAGGTATTGTTTCATCCCTACCCCCTTGGGGATTGGGGTAACAAAAGAGTACATGGGAGTAAAAAGGGGGATCCCTGGTCGAGATGTGTAGTTCTAGGGTAGATCCTTAGAATAAGCTGAAATACCTATTGCAACCAACTGTATATGTTGTATTGCCCACACTCTGGATAGAAAAGAGGATGATGTAGGTAACTATTATAATGGAGTAAATGTAAAGAAATATGATGGAAGATGGATTCAAAATTCTTGAGGTTGGTCTCTATTGAATTATAACTAAGGTGATCTTCCACGAGAGGCTTGTGTACCTAAAGTAAACGACATATTTTTATTCTGACAATGGGAACCTGATATCCCTTCCACTCTGGTATAGATAATGTTCATCAGTGAACCATGATATGAGAATAAACCACCATATGATGATTCATGAGAGGATAAAACAAAAAAATATGGATCACAAGCCTCAAATGATGGAGAATAAAGGGGGTCGACCATTGAGGAGGAGAGTCCTCAGTAGACCAGTGAGATCGAGGGCTCAGATGATGACCTGGTTGAACATCTCGAGGTAAGACTGTTAACATGCATTAAAATTTATATCCTTCCCCTTTTGTTTCTGAGAATAAAAAACTGAAAGTTTTCTTGTATTGGAGAATTCCAAAAATTGATAGGGGTCCCCAGCTGGAGAGAGTGAAGTTTCACCACTGGGTGCCGAAGAGAATGATCCATGGAATGTACCTGAGGTAGAAGAATATTGGTGGCCTATCAAGGAGGTCAGAATGATAACCTCACATCCCTAGGTTGTCCATACAATTTATGGGGGACCACACCCTAGAATTATTATCTCGGTTTCTACTTCTAGGGAAACGAAATGCCTAGGGAGACTCATCAGCTAAATCCCTCTCTTACAAGGTATGGTTGAATTTCAATTTAAGTAGAATCTTAAAAATATTCATGGAACTTGGAATCAATGTGTTTTTTGATTCTAATGCACATTCTTCTTAACTATTGTTGTTGGATAAAGTTCTAGCTTCTAAGATACCAACTGGAGTCAAGGGTTATCCTATTCTGAAATTCCCTATCAAGACTCATGGACTAAGTCTGCAAATGCTCAGCCTATATAAGTATTTCTTCATATCCATGTATGTCCAAATTTTTCATTAAAAATTAAATTCACTAACATGCTCATATTTTAAGAAATGATCAAAATGGTGTTTTCCCATCAAGTGACTACATCTGAAGAATTTGGGGTCCCCTCTTGGATGGCTATGATGGCCCTTCAGGAGCAGATCCCTCGTGATGAAAAATCCTTGGTATTAGTGAAATAGTCTATTGTGATCACAAGTGACTCCACTGGTGGGGTGGAGATTGAGGTTGGTGGAGACGATGCTTCCTGAGAAGGGTCAGTTGATGATGAACAACATCTTGACATAGAGGTTGACCAATATGAGAGGATTCTATAAGAGGACCCACAACTACTATCCTTTTGACTCTCCCTGAATATGGTCATGCACCACCAGAAGAGGTGAAACATTCAGGTTCTAATATTTCTTGTGATAATTGTACATTCATTCATAGGGCATGAAGGAGTATACATATTTTCATAACTCAAAACATAGAATATCACATGGTGACCTATATTGGTTCCCTCCTCCATTGGATATGCAATCTGGGCACCAGAGAGGTGTATTATCATAACCTATGAGCTTTGGTTTTCAATTTCCTTGGTGAGAAGGTGTGAAAATAAATCCAATATTTAATCATTTCCTAGAAAAATAAGAAATACAAAATCACTTGGATGCTCCAAGATGTTGTATACTAAGTAAATCATTGGGAGGAGCATGAGAATGATCCTTTTATCTTCCTCAGTGTTAAATCATAGTTTATCGATCAAGAAAGTTCTTATCTAGAGGCAATCTATGATCAATTGAAGTGGGTGATACGTAAAATATATGCGATCTAGGATAAGTGGGATTGATAGTAGATTATAAATGATTATTTTTATCCTATATCCAATGGGGATGAATCATATATCATGAGTTAGACAAAGGTATTTGAAGTCACACACCAAAGGCTAGAGGTTCTAGAGACCTCAATTCCTTGAGCAAAACCGTATAGGAATTTTTTTCAAAGGAGATAATCCAACTTTTGGACCCCCTTTGAAACTTTGGTTGGATATTTTTCAACTCCTACATTAATTAATATATTCTTTCACTTTATTATCACACTTTTATCATATCCATGAGATGAAAAACGTCCAATACCTAAGTTTACTTGATTCATGCTAGGTGTGAGAAACAAGGAATGACTATGTGTTCACTCATTCATATGAGAGTGTTAGACAATATCCATGCACATGGGGTAAGAAGTTACTTACTGAGCATCAAATGTGTACTACCAGAGAGAGGTTATGATTTCAAAATGCGGATCTCTGAATAGCTGGAGTGCTTCTCTATTTTTCTCTAGTGTATGATTGGGGTAAATTCCAGAAGTTTTGGATTCGACTAGAACAAAGTGGAATGAAGAGTTTGAATCACGAAGCTCAAAATATGGAAAAAAAATTAGAGTGGGGTGATGATACAATATAATTTCTTACCATGTTCAAAACATAACAATTTTACCTTTTAGTATGGAATTGGAAAAAAATGACTTTTGACCACTAACTGGTTTCAAATTCAAAACATTTCTAAGAATGTCTTCCAAATTCGTCTGGGGAATTGACACATTGTGGTATGTAGTCCGGTTTGGATAGTCATCATTTTGTTAGTGGGTCCTATCATCTTTAGAGGAGGATGAGGTTCCAAATGGGGGGAACACGAAGTGTTATAATGATGTGAATGAATGTTCAAATGGATTCCAACACTCCCAAACTTACATTATAATGACTTAGAGCACATTGGTAGGCATATCGGTCTAAACAAATGTCAAAACCATATTATAAGGGGAGATTCATCTTAGATGCCATGTGATGGTTCAGAGAACATGAATGATTCCTTAGGTGACCAACACTATAGAAAAGTGATTCTCTCCCAATGGCCTAAGATTCCACATAGTTTTACATCATTCAATGGGGGTGATAGAAATGTAGTTTAACGTTGTAAGGTGATGATGTTTGACAATAAGTTTAATGGCATATGGTGGTATTTATGTTTCACATAGTTTAATGTAATGTGATTGAGGTGTAGGACTGTTTGGGGACTATGTTCTAGGCTTCCTAACATTTTTTACTCATTTTAGGTAAATAGTTCATCCCATGTCCATTGCACATAGTAGATTTCCAGTTTAGTGTAATGAAAAAAAAAGATAGAGAACCAACATGACGGATACTATCCTTGTAGTGGGAGATGATGGTGTAGGAGGGTAGCATGATAGGATACCCCGCACTGAGAGATTGAATCTAGGGAGGGTCACCACAATTTTAGGTTGTCATTCTTAGACCAAAGGGTGTTGTGTCCCGAAGGAATGTGCATGAGACTGGAGGAATATTTCTAGACATCAAAGGAGGGACCTAAGAGGTTTCTAAATATAATAAAAGCATATCTTGGTCAAATGGGGCATTGGTTATGGTCATGATTCTTGTAATAGGGGGTTTCCCAAATGGGTATGACCATCATAAATTGTTCTACATGACATGAATGAGTAATAACATGATGTGAAAGGAGGTCCAATAGAAGGTCGTGTGCCATGAGAAACACAAGGGACACACTACAAATAGTTTAAGGTCCTGTTACTTGGACAATGACTATTATTTTATGTTCATAATGTTTGGATCATGAGTGAGTTATCTCAAAAGACATGTGTGGAACAGAATAGGGACAAGACGACATTAATTGAGGGTTTAAAAGGTCGTATGCTATAAAACACATTACTAAGAGAATTTACATACAGTTTAAAGTCTTGATTCTTGGACTTGGTCTCTCACTTTGAGGTCATCGAGTTTAGATCATGTACATAGTATCCTGGAATGATATTTTTAGTGTGGTGGAGGGAAAACCCAATGTGAATGTGATTCATAGCGCCCCATGAAAAACAAAAACTTCCTTAGGGGAACCCACATACAATTCAATGTCATGAGGTTTGGGCCAGGGTGTTTTGCGACTTGAACACATTGTTAAACTTCCTATAATGAATCCTATGACCACATGAGTAACACTCCATGTTGTAAAAAAGGAGTATTTAGGTAATTTCCATGACACATGTAAGTGAACAGCATGGGAAATGAGAATCCTGGTTGAGAATTTCATAATGATACTAACATTATTACATGACACATTTGGATGCATAAAGGGGTAACCCCATTTGTGATGGATTTACACAAAACACGAGAAGGTGGAAGGAAGATAAACCAAAACTTTTTATTCCTAGATAATGGGGCTGACTAATAGGAAGGGATTGACTATTGACTTTGTTTGAAACACATGATCCAAAACTACACCATCCATGAATGGGGAATGAAAATGAATGATAGACTATTAACAATGTTGGAAACATATGATCTACTATTTTCTATTAGAGAATCCTCAATGAATTGAACTAATAAGGGAAGTGAGCTATTTTGGTCAGGCACCATCAACGTTTGGGGGACATTTAGATTTGAAGAATGGTAGAAATCCAAATCGGGATAGAATATTAGTGTGGATATATATTGAGGTAATTTATATTTGGTATTTAACACTCTATGTACCACACCACATCATATTAAATAATGTCTATAGGGAACATAAAAATGTAGGAATCAAACCATTCTGAAGATTAGGGTTCCAGATATGGGCCAAGGATCGAGAGGGTGACCCTATCTATTAAGGGTATCATATCATCTTACATTGGGAGGTGAACTTGCTTTGTATGGAACATTGTGCACAGCTCATACATGTAATATGATACATCTCAATTTTAAATGGAGTAAAAGCATATATTATTAAGAGGCGCCCGGAATTTATATGGGGTAAAATCACAGTTTATCATTATTCACTAGGGAAATTAGGATTGGTTGTTTAAATTAATACATATCAGACAAGGGATGATACTAGTTTATAGTTATAGAGCATAGAAAAGAGGTACATTTCCTAATTTATGGTGACATATTGTTGACCATGGGGTACAGATGGTTTGCATGACATGGAAGAGTGATAACCTAATGTGAAAGGAAGGCCAAACTTACCATGTTCCACATGAAAACCATGAATATCTAAACCCTATGATGACATCAAAAAATTGGGGTGGAAGAGGCACTATGAGGATTCAATAAAAGGGGATATACCCAATGAAAAATATTTGACTGTCACCATGTATCCCATATGGGAATCATGCCACGTGTGCTTCTAAAACATGATGTGGTAGGGGACTGACATTGGTAGGGTAATAACCTCTTAAATTATAATATTTCATCCTATCATAACTATATAAGAGGAATACCAAATTTATATAGAGTAAGGATGTACTTTAACATCATTTTCCTTGGAAGTTGGTCTTCATAGTTTAAAGTCCTCCTACATGGACTGAGGCTCTTTCTATTTTAATGCCATAGAACTCAAAATACCTGGGGGGAAGAGTGTCCTTATGAGGCTTGTGTGGAATTTAAGAGTGATAACTTATCATCAATGGATGACCTAAAAACCCACCATTCTACACATAATTTGAAAAATCATAGCCCAGGTCAACATCATGCCATTGGGGAAGAGTGGATATTATACCACGTTGACAGAGGGGTTGGACCCAAGACAAAATATCCTTGAATCACTACATATACCATGAGGATGGGAACCATTCAACAGATAGTTATAAAACATGGTGTGGCAGAATACTAGAGATAGAAATGTGTTATCCTCTCAATGGAATATATTGAATCATATCATATGAGAATATGATGCATCAGAAACTTATTCGGGGTAAGAATATTGTTTAATGTAATCTTTTGAGGAAGTTATAGTTTTTTCATCCTATATTCATCATATAGAGAATCATGATTTGATAGAGGGTAATGATCATTGTTGTTAAGAGGATTCCCTAATTTATATGGCGTAAAATCGAAGTTTAACGTCTTAAACTAAGGATGTGGGTGGGGTTTGTGTTTCATTATACCCAATATGTTTTCCTCACGTCATGTTGTGAGGAAATATCAACCTGTTGATGGGTCAAGGTAAATGAACAGGTCTTATACATAGAAAGAAGGCCCGAAAGGGCATGTCGGTGTTATAACACCACAAGCAATTGATGTTTTTTCAATGAATTTGTGGTTGGGCCCATGGATAGTAAGTCTAGGCATCACTCCATCTTCCATGATGATGTGAATTAAGAAACATCTAGTTTTAGAAGGTGGAAGTATGGGATTTCATGAACACTAGGGGTGATGCAGACCATGTCTATGAAGGGTTAATGCACAAATTTTGAGTTCATAGTGATTATAAAAATGGTAAATAGTTCAAGGACATAATTCTTGGACAGTGGAAAAAGGAGGAAAAAAGATTAATGTAATGATTCTTGGACTATAAAAGGTTTCTATCTCAGGGATTTATATATTGAATAAAAAAGGTAATACCTAATGTGAATGTAGTGAATGCATGATCAAACATGGCATAAATACCTTGAAAAAAATGCAACACAGTTTAAGGTCATAATTCATGGATTGTATAAGGGTAAAATGGGCCTATGTTAGTTGAATCATGTAGCTAGTCCCATAGACAAAAAGTACATGCATTTCTATGTATACCATGAAGATGGAAATCCTACCATATGTACATCAGGATCACAACATGGTAGAAGACTGACACTGCTAGGAGAAATCTTCTTTGTGAAGGAAGTGGGGCATCCCACATTTGCTGTGAAGCATCCCATGTTCAAGGCATTGGATATATTTTTTGATCATCCCATAGTTATTATTGATTCATCCTATTTTTAGAGGGGTTAATGGTCATCTCTAGTTTAATATTAATGAGGGATCAAGTTTTGGTATGTAATAAAACCACAGTTTAATGAATTATGTTGAGGATGTTAGGATTATTAGTTTAAAGTCATACAACTAAGACTATAGGCACTAAAAATAGTATAATTTCATAATGAATAGACCTATTATAATTGTTTAAAATCATTTTAGTAGACTATTGGGTGGATATTAGTATAAGTTATTAATTCTCTGATGAAGGGATCTAAGCTTATGATCACATAGTTTTTAAAAGGGGTTCATATATTAAGGTCTAATAGTTCAGACAATTGCTGAGTGTCTCAAGTGGATATTTTTGGTATGGTGGATTAAAAATCCCAATCTGAATAGAGGCCAAGGAGGCCCACTAGCACTAAAAACATTCATGAGGATATTTGAAAAAATATTAAATTCATGATTCTTGTAAATGGTGATATTATTTCAAGATGGAAGATTTTAGACCTAAGTCCCTCCTTATGTAAATTATTTCTTGAGAAACATAGTGTTTTTGGGAGGTGTGACATACATTTCATGCATGGTGATCAAAGTGTATCCACAATTAGAAAAGACCTTATGAATGATGTAAGGACCTTTCTACTTTGGATCCAACTTGTGTTCCTTCTTTCTCGGTATCAGTGGAGTAATTAGAGCCAACATCATGTCACCCTAGAGGAATGAGTGGAGGTGAACCTTATTATTGAAAAATATCTATATCCTATTATTGTGCCTCTCTAGAATGTTCATGGACTAGATCTTGTTATCATTAATGGATTCAATCTTGTCTAGATATACATATGCCATATTTTATTGTGATTTCTGGTCATATAATTCTGTTTTTAGTAATGAAAAATAAACCTCAATTGGATGGAATGGATCTGTTTTATACATCAGGGAGTACAAAGTCACCTTAGTGTTGTTCGGGATTATTTTTTGATAGGATCAGTAGGAATTTGGAATCTTTTTGACCAATTATTATTTTTTTGGCCAAACATATTCTTAATAATGTTAGAGAGAGTCTTGTGGAAGGCCTCATACTGTCTATTAGCATGTTCATGATAGTGGGAAGTATGGTTGGACTGAATGTTTTACTTGCAATATAGTTTCTTTACATCAGTATCCCTGAAGGTGGGGTAATTTTACATGATAACATCTTTAGGAACTCCAAATTGATGGATGATATGTGATCTCATGATATAGATCACTGATCTAGACTTGACTTCCTTGATAGGTATCACTTATGCCCACTTAGGGAAGAAATAATACTTGGTCAAAGTGAACCTTCACTCACAAACTATCACTAGCAGGTATAGACCAACAACATCAATTCCTCGTATTAAAAAGTTATAATAATACATGGTGGTATAGAGTAGGTCTAGAGGTTGATGCACAGAATTGGAATGAATCTAAAATTAATTAAACCTCTTGGAAAACTCAATGAAATCATGGTCCATGGTATGCACGAAGTATCCCAGCATTTGAATCTAGTATGAGAGATTCGGTCCTACATGGTTGGAACAACATGACCTAGAGTTATCATGTCACATAAACAGAGTATTATTATCTCAGTGGATAAAAAATAGGATAATTATATCAAACCCATATCTGAAGAGAGTTGATTATAGGTTATGTACACTCTAGAGAGTGAATTGTGATGCATGTTGATGGATTCAATCAGGCTCAGCAGGTCCGATTATAGAATCCCATAATGCAGATATTCATCAAAAAGAATAGTCCAATCGGGCGATTCCTCATCTGTGGGGGAACCAGAACGACCTAATATAGAGTCATTAGTTTTCACCTATTTTACATGCTGGTTTCCATAATCATTTGAAATGATGGGGGTAATGGCTCTATAATGTTGGACATGAATAAATAGTTCATCCTAGTCTATCATTTAAAGAGATGTGTCTTAGATAGATAAGGCTTTAACTTTACCATTCTATGATCGAGTTTAAATATTTACTTTTGTATGATAATGTAATTGAGCCATTATATAATGGGTGTGTTTCAGCAAGGGAATGAGTTCTTGATTTCTGATGATGTAGTCACCATTAATCTATTTGATTATTAATTTGAAATCCCCCTTCACATGCAAGTGAAAGACATCAATATTGAGGGACACCATGAATCCAATAATGAGAGGTGGATACTATTCCTCATTATTTGTGAATCTTTTTGACAATAGATACTAGTATGGAAAGACAACCTGTGGCAATGTGATGATGAAAATTTCTATGCATACTCTGTTAACAATGGGATCAATGACCCTTATAATAGTTGGGATTTTGGAGGAAACATAAAAATAAATAATCCAAAAAGGAATATCCTAGTCTACTCAGGGGATAGAATCATCCAGTAAGTCAATATCCAGTGGTAGTTCTTCAGGGGTCGGATGGGCAACATGAAAGTTTGTGATTTCCTACCCCGTGATTTCTTTCTATTAAATGAACATGATGTTGAACTACTATAGGATCACTGCCTGACATGCCAATTTTTCTATTAACATAGGGAGATTCATGATATAATTCAGTGCGTCTATATTGGGCACTAGCTATATCTCAAGATTCTGTAGATAATTCCTCCACTTTTTTAATGCTCAAAACCAATGCAAGGCACCTCTTCTTGATAAAATATTATCCGGTGTTTGTGTTTAGAAGAATTTTATTGTTATATTATAATCTATTATCTATACCCATGTTTTTTTTGTGGGAGAGGTGCCGAGGGACCATTCCAAGGTGGATACAAAGAGGAAAATAGGCTTCCCAAAGGCAGTGTGTATCAAAACTAGACGTTGTAGTAGACACTACTTGATTTCCTCGAAAGAATTATGGCACTGCACATCCCATTGTAGAAGGTTCCATTCTACAAAATCCTCAAGAAGGGATTACATTTTCTAGCAAGATTCAGGATAAATATGTGTATGTAGGTTAATTATAATTGTATTACTTGTATCTCTTGGTGTTTTTTCGAGGGAGGCATTTGGTTAATGGCATTGATCTTTTATAGGTTGATCACGATGCCTCTGAATGTGACAAAAAAGATGATAAATTTCTCAAAAGTGACCCTAAATTAACACTTCAATGGGTTCATCATATAATACTATGAAAGGAGGAAGATAAATACTTTCAAAAGGTCTCAAATATGGTCTATATACTAGCAATATTTGACCACCATGTCATTCACATAGCATTCCACTAACGTCCCAAGAATCAGTTTGATGTTGTGGTGTATATCTAGATGGTATGTGTCTTCTTCATTCACTAGGATGAAGGGAATTTTATGATATTAGAAGGTCCCCTGTTTCACCGATAAGGTTTTGGAATCCTCATCCTTAGGTTCCATCCACACCTTATTTTACCTAGAATATCCATCCCTAAAAGAGATTCCCTAGATCCTGGTAGTGGAGTTGATCAAAAATTCTATCAATGAAAGGGGAAAATCAGCATTCATACCATGGATGTTGATCCACAAAAAGTTGATAAAAATTGATTTTTAGGTTCTTTTTCTTCATGTGGATAGTTTTAGCTAACCATATTGGGTATTGGACCACCCCTACAAAGTTGGATTTGATAAGAACATCAACCTCACCTCAGACACTGCACCATAATAGGGGTGAATCTTTCTCAGATGATCCTTAAATCCATGATCTCTCATCAAGAGACCATGGTTGAGGATGGTGGCCTAAGGGTACACTCATGGAATATCATCATATCTATAATAAAACACATCCCTATGATGCTTTAGGATTCCCATACACAAATATTGTTTCTTTAGAGACATGGCTATATTAATTGACATTTTCTTTAGATATGTATCATTACTAAGGTTAGCATTAAAAAATCATTGATGGTAGTGGGGTCCATTATTTATGTCAATGAAATAGTGGGAAGTCTAATTCCATCGATTCAAACCTTCTCAATAGATCATATGAGAATTACATGAAGTGATGTCCATATGGAGAACCTCCTAACACATCATAGGAGTGGGGGATTATTTTATCACCCAAGAATGCCCTACGTAAGAGTACAAGGTAATCATAGAATGTTTCCTTTTTTAGGGACATATAAAACCTTATTCATGGAAATGATAAATAATCATCCCATGTCTTAGGTTGTTGCATCCAATCAATTAATCATGAGAATGATGGTATCTTCCAATTCTACCCACAAATTGGATATAGTGTGTGTCAAATCATTGGTGTGATCAACCCCATGGTCTAAACCTAATTCCCTTATCTTTTATAGTAGCTAGAATCCATATAGTGAGATTCATAATAGTTTAAGGTAGACACATCACCTAATATTACCCCTACTCTTCCAATGAGGGTGTACTTGAGCCACTGGTGATATGAAGAGGGGACTTCTGCATACGAATGAAGCCAGGGACTACCCAACAATACATTTTAGGTGGTTTCCTTTAAGACTAATGTAATGTTTTCTTTCTATCATGACCTTAAATTGGGTTTTAGTCAAACTATTCCACATGGTTTATGCTCGATCATGTCATAACGTTGAATTTTCAGATTTGGGGGTGTCAGATCTACTTTGGTCAACCATATCTTGTGTAGTTTCCGGTCATTATGAGGTTGATCCCAAAAACCTTTTTCCACTATATAGTGGTGGTTTTCCACATTATTAAACCGACTTTTAATGTATAGTGATCATATGTTCCCCTACATGAGGGTACCCTTGAATTCTCTAGATAAAGAGATGATGGACTTTCATTCCTCTTACTCTGCATCTTCTACATTGTAGGTCTCTCTTGAAGCTACCTCTACTTCAAACTAGTGCAAGATTTTAAAGACCTATGCTTGGTAATCCCACATTTACTTCAACAATAGGAAGGCCTCAAGGATCGATATCTTCATGATTATTCTTACAAGGTTCTTCAACATGTCTTAGTTCCATACCAATGGAATGTTTTTTCTAATAGGGGGTTCTCCTATGCAAGATTTCAAAAAAGTATCTAGATATACCTCTAGATTTTATACGATACTAGAAATATCATGTTGCTGACTATATGTATCTCTAAACCACTATTAACGAAATGTTGGTTGGGTGAGTCCTAGACCTATCTAGACATAATCAATCACTATTCATTCCTGAAAAATCTTCTTAATTTGTTAACATGGTCAGTTATGATGGATTATGTGATAGATCAGGCTAGGAGGAGTGTGCATGTAGGGGTCTATACAAAAACCTACATCCTAGTATCAGTAGCATGAATTACTCTGTTAGAGGTGTTGGCCTGATCAATTTGGAAGTTCACACACCCTCAAATTTTCCTATGATGGCATTGGTGAGAGACATATGTGGGGCATGCCTATCAGGTATTGTGAAGCGATCTACCAACATGACAACATTCAAAGATGAATACATCTGATCATCATCAGTAGAGTCTTCCAGTGCTGAGAATACCCTAGTCCCACTTCCCAACCTATGAAGCATGAGATAAACGAAAGTGTGATATAGATTTGGAATCGGTGAGGGTATTTGGTTTCTTTTATTCTGTCAATGCATATTTTTCTAGAACATGGAGGGATGGGGAATATATGTGGATACAGTAGTCAAAGGAAAAAATGATCACATGACTTTATAGCATTCCTAATGAGGTAAATTGACACCATGGGCATGATCAACTTCCCTATGAGCCAACCAATCATCATATATCTATGTTCCATATTTGGAAGCATACTTCCACTCATTGGTTCCTTATCTATAATTATTGTGTTTGGAAGAGATATGTGTCACCTATGCTGGAACATCATCCAATTTTACAAATACATAATCTACTTGGTTTTAGATCTACTTTTTGAACATGGATCATTCTATGGTGGTATGGTTGAGGATCCTGTGATATGAGAAATGGTTGAGTTAATCAGTGAATCCATCTTTTTAAGGCCTTATATATTCTCACAACTTTAGAATTACATTTTTTCGGAAAAAGATGAAATAGTCTGGAACCTATTCATACATGAAAGAATCAGTTATGTTTCTTTAATCGGGGAAGAGTTCTCCTAAAGTATTTCCCTGACAAGGGTCCGGATCTTAATGAGGGGATGGAGTTGAATTCTCTAATCTAGGTAGTTGTGCTTGTCTAGGTATGGTTCGAATTTCAATATTAGGAGAGGATGTTTTTGATAGGGTTGTTACACTTAGAAATGAACTTCAGAACATTTGGATAATGACTCTACTGGATCAAGGGACTCTACCTATACAACAATGACAGTCTCTATGTTGTCTACTCTTCTCAATGGATATGGAAGAGGAAACTTTTGTGGCTGTCTAGTCTGCAATAAGGATTCCACTAGGCATTGGAATTTATCATAAAATTCATGTAAATCCACTTGGAAATATGTAGGTGATGAGAGTAGGGAACAAATCAATATTTCTAATACCCCATGATTTTTTGGTATGTTTTCTTTTATATAAATTTAATATCCTGTGTTGCACGCTTCACCGAGTTCGAATACATCACGATTTATTAATAAGAAATAGTTTAAACATAGACATTAAAACAGAGGAACTAAATAATTTTATTCACATTATGAAATTTATATATTTAATATTCATACAAAATATTTTATAAACATAAGATAATAATTAATCTAATTTTACGTATTAAAATAATATATTTTTCTAAAAGTAGTATTATGAAATTTTCATGGTACGCTTATTTTAAATCATGTTTTTGAAAATTTTATAAATAATGTTTTAAAAAATAATACTATAATTTGAATGAGGAATATCAAACTTTAATTGTGTTTATTTTTTGGTACTTTTCTAATAAGTTTTATGTTTTGATGAATAATGATAATATATTGAATTTTAGGAAAAATTTCTTTTCATTTAAATAATTTATTGTGTTAAATTGTATTTTGAATTGGTTTAAAAGTATAATTAAATTAAAATTTTATAATTTAATCTAATTTAGTTCATTGGAATAAATTTCACAATTAATTTGGATATAAAAACATTTCAATCTATTGAACATTTCACATTTAAAACATGTTTTCTTATTCTGTTAACGAGAGAAATTTTAAATTAACTACTGCATATTATATGTCATGACCTTTTTAAAATGTATTATATATTTTTAATAATTGGATCCAAATTATTTAAATAGGTAAAAAAAATTTGGGTATTGTGAATAGTAACATTAGTAATTTTTTATTAATATTCTTAAAGGTAAAACGAGTAATTAAAGGTAAAATTAATATTGTAAATATTGTAAAATTACGCTCACACTTTACCAGATTTTATTGTATGAGTGGGTATCAAAATATATCACCCTTTTAGAAATATTGAATCATTTTAGGCCCCTTGTATGATAGAATATAATTTATTATATTTTAATTCAAGAGATGGTAAATATGTCATACTCATATTTCTAATAAATATATCATTTTTAATATATGGTAATTCAATGAAAAAATCTCACTATAAATAGTAAATTGATGATAAAATTATTACTTTCATCATTATAATATATTTTCAAATTTTAGGAAATAAATAATTACCTTAAAGTCATACACAATAAAGATGCTTTGATTATTTAATTAATTTAAATATCAAATAAATGATATTAAAAATATTATAATAAATATAATTTAATATAATTAATGTCATAAAAACATTTTATATATTACCTGTAAATATTTTATATCTATTAAAGGTTTTGGATTGAATTTATCTTGGGTATTAATATTTTAGGACAAAAATTCACGTAATGAATAATGTCAAAATTACTGTCAATGATATTTTAAAATGTATAATAATTTATTAAATGATATAAAATTGATAAAAATATAAAATTCATCCAAATTACTGGTATGAAGTTAAATATAACATTAATGATACATTTAGGTTTATTTTGGAATTGTATTTTCAAAATATTAACCCATAAGCAATAAAAACGCATGTTGTCATTGTAAGAGTTAAATAGATTAAATATGGGTTAATGAAAAAATATAATAGTAATAATGTGAGAAAATATGTTTAAAAATTATTGTTTGAGAGTATTTATAAATAATAATAATCTTATATTTTAAATAACAAACTTTGGATCCATTTTAAATTATCAATTTATTTATATTAATTTAATATTTTGAGAATTTACAAAAGTTACCCTCACCCCAATTATAAAAGAGAGCCCCCTCCCTCAATTCCTAACACCACATTGAGCTTTATATCTCAACCAAAACCTAACTATTTCTACTCACAACATATTTTTACATGTTCTAGAGGACCTGGTCTTTAAAAAAGACTAACTATAAACCCCTTAATAAGAAACATAAAGTGAGTTCACTAAAGAAGAGTTAATCATTTTTACAAACATATCCAAGTTCATTTATTATTATACTTCATCTTTATGAGTTTTATCCATGATAATGTAATAAATAAAAAATAATCTATATTTTGATATGTTATCATGATTATTATACAACCATATTACAGGATTTATCTATCCTAAGTAAAATGAATGCACTATGCTTGCATACGTATAGCATACCATCTCTATGTTGTGGTGTAATTTGTTTTTCGTCACCAATTTATTTTTATGGGTACCATGATAGATATAAAGGATATAAAAAATATATATGAAATTTTATTGATTATGTAGAATTATAATACCATCATGTTTCTTACCCTTTCACCATTAAGTGAATGATGTATTCTCTCGTACATATGTATGGCCTACCGTCTCCACGACGCATTGATATTGATTTTCCATGTTGACCATTCATGAATGATTATATAAATGTATATAGTGTGTAAATATGATATATACAAACATAATAACCTTATTTATATGAATTATATGCATCATATTCATAAAAAACATGCCTTACATGACAAATCATGCATTCGAAATTGAAGAAGTTAACATCTGAAACAAAGGTAATATGAAAATATTATTAAAAAAATGATATAATAAGATCATATATGATATTATAAATATGTATATGGTTCTATTATAAATTAATTACACTTTTAGACCATTATATTGGAGGTTAAATCATATTCAACTAATTTAAAGTATAAGGTAAGGTTTAATTTCACAATCTCATTATTATTTTTGGTTATTTATTCATAATTCTCTACCGGAGAATATTTATCATCCATGTCCATAATTCTTATAAATATATTTAATATTATCATCAAAATTTTTAAATTCTTTTTACCATGTTTTAATTTTTATATATTGGTTTTTAAGGAATCTTTTTTTCATATTCTATATGAGTTACATCATTACTTTTCGACAATAATACATAAGGAATGTTTTTTTATCTTATGCAACATGAGTGGATTTTTCCAACATCGTGACTCATTATTTTTTTCATGATTCCCTTATATGTTTAAAAGGTTATTTTCAATGATAATTTTATATATTATAATTTCACATCCTTTTAAATAAATTTTTTCAATGTACAAATGGGTATTTATCTCAAGATATTTTAAAATATTTTATTATATTACTTTCATCTATGTCAACATCCATTGTTAGATATTATTCTTCATTAAGGTTGATCTATAATAATTCCATATATGATATTTTGTTGAAAGGTTTATGATTACATATACTATTTATGGGCTATTTGGATACCATTCATGGTGTATCGTTGATGTGTTGATATTTTGTATGCTTTTTTTCAATACGAATGTTTATGTAGTTTATGATTCACCATTTTCATATGTAGAATGAATTACTCATAGTAAGTGATGGATAAGACCCTCAATATCCCCTCAATGAATCTTCAGATCTCATGAGACAATATTTTTTGGGTATTGTGTGATTTTTTACTCATTTATGTATGTTTTCTTAGTCTAAGCCTTGATGGTATGTTTATGATGTCCAAAATTATGAATTCCTTCATTATGGGATTAATTATTGACATTCCATGTTATTATTTTTCTATTATAATATCCATGTCATTATTTATATGTAATTATATGATTCTCATTTATTATTTCTATATTATGACCACAATTATGTTTAAATGTATTTTTATTTAGTTATACATCTTTGATTAATGTTTATTCTTATTATTCATAATAGCTTATGTTTTTCACTTACCCTTACTGATAATATGAGCTCATCCCTTTATTATGTTTTAATTTTCTATGGATTCTATGTTGTGTATTATAACTGATATGAAGGGTTAATATAGGAGAATAATGGAATCCTCAAAGAATTTTATATATTTCATTTTATGTTTTAAATGGAAATTCTATGTTCATGTATAAAATATGACATCCAAAATTGTAAAACTAATTAGTCATTTGGGATTTAATTATTGGATTAATGCTAATGTAATAAAGTGGTTTACCGACTCCCAGCTACTAGGGTCAGGGAAATTATAATTGGTATCATAGAATGTTTAGCTATAACCTTAGAAACTAGATTTCGATAACATAGATTAGGGACCATAACCATAAGATAGAATTTGAGGATATATATAGAAGAAAAGCCCACATAAACAATGTTTATGATTAAGAGACTAGATACACATAAATTTTTTAACTTATGTTAAGAATTTTTCTAGTTTATAGATTATACAATAATCTATGATCTAAACTTGTGTATTTTGTCATTTATAGATGGTGTCTAACAGATGGAATGTGAACCTAACTGATTCATATGATCCATAGGGTAAGAACTATCATATCGTTCATGGTCTTAAGACTCTATTTTGATTGTAAATATTCTACCAATCATTCTCATAATATTCAGACATAATATCGTGTGATAACAGGATAGGGGAATATTACTCTAAATGTTATGTATTTAGAGGGAAGCACAAGATTAAGAGGTAAGACTAGGAAAATATGAATAATGGGAAGAAAAAAAAGAATTATAATACAACATGTAATAATTGTGGAAATAATAACCACTATACATTCTTAAAAGGAATTATATTTTTCAAAGTGTTTTGAGAGATAGGTCACACTACTTAGGATTTCAAGGATAAGGAAAAGCTTCCTAATGTACAATGCATCAGTGGAAAGGAAATGGGACACTAAATAAATCATTGTCTCATGCATCAGAGGTGTATAACTCAAAATAGGATAATGGATCACGTTCAACATTAATATAATACTATGGACAAATATGAATGATTAGTGTGGCTATTTCAGATTCAAGAATTATGTCATTTTAGTATTTAATCAAAAATGTATTGGTTATAATAATTTTAGAATATATAATAATTTTACTACAGTACTATTTCATTATGTATTTTAGAAAATATGGTGTATAATACCGATAACTGAGAAAATTGACTTAGTTGTAAGTTAAAAATTTTGGAAAACATATTGTTGAGGAAAAGAAAAACCCTAATAAGTTAATGATATTGAGATAATGATGTTAGAATAAAGAGATGATTTAATTTGATAAATTAAATCAAATAGTATTGGAAACCTAGGAACTAATTAATGGTTTTTTGGAAAAGTGGTTTATGCCATCATTTATGGAGTTTACAACATTTTTGGATTTAAGGTGAATATCTAATTATCCTATGAATAAGGAATCATGAATGTTTTAAATAATGTATTATTGAAATTAATTTTATTACCCTATTTCAATAGAATACATTTACATGTTTGGAGTGTGACAAATAATAGATTCCTCATGTTTTGTAAATATTAATGATAATTTCATTTTGGTAAATTTAACCAATTACAAAATGGTTTAAGTTTATTTTTTGGAAAAAAAATTAGTGGTTAAAGTATCCCTTCAACCTATGATGCAACTTGTGCTAGAAAATAATGTAGAAATAGTTCATGTCATAACCAAAGGTTAATATTTTTTTTCTGAAATAGAAACATATCATTTTATTATATTTCTATGGAGTGAAGTAATTCCTCAAAAAAAGGAAAAAGATATAAAAACAAATAAATTTTAATCATAATACGTTAATTTTTGTGGAATCTATGGTATTATAAATCATCATAGATTTATGTCTTTGAGGACTTAAATTTTTTTTTGATCATTAACTTGTTTGTGATTAATAAACTCAATCACTCCCTATAAATATTTATGAATTTTATCAAAGTACGTATATCAAAATTCCACTAATGTTCTCTTACAGAGATACCTAGTTATATATTATTCCATGTGACCTTTGTACTTATCATTCTCTTTTATTGAGAGGATATTTTATTAACTCTTCTCATGATGTGGGATATCAAAACAAAGAATTTTCAAATATCAAACCCTATAAGATCAAGTTTAAATTTCTAGGAAGCAATTTAATTAAGACAGTGAGAATCTAACACCCCATGATTTTATAGTATGTTTTATTTTTAAATAAATTTAATAGCTTGCATTGCATACAACACCGTGTTCGAACGCACCGAAATCTATTAATAAATAATTGATATAACATAAAAATTAATATAGTTATAATGAATAGTATGAACCACATTTTAAAACATATATACTTAATATTCATCAACGTTATTTTATAGACATAATATAAGAATGATTCCAATTTTACACATTAAAAAACAATATTTTTCTAAAGGCAGTTTTATCACCTTTTGATTGAGAACCTATTTTAAATCTATTTGTTGACACTTTTATAAATCATATTTTACAAAATAATCATCTTATTAGAAATTGGAATATCAATATTTACTTTAGTGGAATTTTTGGTATTTTTTTAATAAGTTTTATGTTTTTGTGAATAGTTATAAAATATTGAATTTTAATTGAAAAATATTTTATTCTGAATAATTTATATTGTTAAATTATATTTCTATTTAAATTTAAAATAAAATTATATTAAAATTTATTGTTTAATATAATTTTTTATTGTAAAAAATTTCACATTGAATTTGGATATAAAAAAATTTAAATCTTTTGAATGGTTCACTTTAAAAAGTTGTTTTCTTATTCAATCAATAAGATTAATTTTAAATTAATTATTACAACTTATGTATTTTGAATTTCAAAAAATTGATTCAATATTTTTCATCATAAGGTCAAAATTATGTAAATTGTGTTCTTTTATTTTGGGGCATTACGAATTGTAAATTTAGAAATTAATTTTATTAAAACGGTTGAAAGTAAATCGAGTAATTAAGTGTAACAATAATATTATTAATACTAGAAATTACCCTATTACTTTTAAAATTTTCATTTAATTATTGGGTGTAGACCAAAACAGTCATTTTTCAGTGATTATAACCTTTTGAGTCCACCTATATGATATTATGAAATTTAGTATATTTTCTTATAGTGAAATTAAAGATGTCATACTCATACTTCTAATAAATATATCATTTTTAATATAAGGTTATACAGAATATTAATTAGACTATACATAGTAAATTTAAGGATAAAATATTTATTTTCATGATGATAATATATTTTTAATATTTATGAAATAAATAATTACCTTAATGGATTCCATAATAATTATGCAATTATTATTTAATTAAATTAAATATCAAATAAATGATATTAATAATATTAAAATTAATATAATTTGAGATATTTAATGTCATAAAATAATTTTATAGATCACCTAGGAATATTAAGGATGAATTAATTTTTTTGTGTAGAATTTATTTGGTATATTATTATCTTTTAAAATTTCATGTAATGAATAGTGTCAAAATTGACATTAATGATATTTTAAAATAAATTTTAGTTTATTAAGTGATATAAATTTCAAAAAAACTAAAATTAGTAAATATTATTGGTATTAAGTTAAATAATTCATAAAATATCTATTTATGGTTTTTTACATTTTATTTTAACTATGTCAACCCTTATATAGTAAAAACACTTGTTGTCGTGGTAAGAGTTGAAAAGATTAAATAAGGGTTAATGTAAAAAGATAAGGGTACAAATGTGACATAAAATGATCTAAAAATTATTGGTTGAGATAATTTATACACATCCTCATGTCACCTTAGAAATATTTTTGTTTGGATCTCTTGGGAATTAAACATTAATTTATATTAATTTATGTTTTTGAGAACTTCCAAAAGTGTCCCTCGCCAAAATTATAAAAGGCCACCTCCTCCCCCACTTACTCACACAAAATTAAGTCTTCTAGATCGACCAGGACCAACCCATTTATCAGCAGAAATCATTATCCATGTTCTAGGGGTCATTGTCTTAAAAAATCCAACTCAAAACCCCTTAAGAAGAAATCTAAATAGAGTCTGCTGAAAAAGTGGGAATCATTTTTACTAACACATCCAAGTTGATTTCTTCTTATACATCCTCTTCATGAGTTGTATCCATGATAATTTAATAGAAATTCTATGATATTTATTCTATGGTATTATTATGATTATGGGAAAACCATTTTTCATGTTTTATCCAACCTACAGAAAACAAAAGCACTGCATGTGTGCATGTACGACGTACCGTCTCCACATTATGGTTTGATTTTTTTTCATCATCACTGTATTTAGATGAGTATAATGATTGATATAGTGGATACACATAATAAATATGACATGATATTTATTCTCTATAATCATCATACTATCCAATTCTTTACCCTTTCACATTTAAGGGAATGATATCGTTGCTCATGCGTACGTATGGCCTACTGTCTCCATGACGTGATGATATTCATTTTCCATGTAAACAATTCAAGAATGATTATAAAAATTTATATAATGAGTAAATTTAATATATAGTAAATTAATATCATTATTTATATTATTTATATGTATCCTATGATAAGAAACATGACTTACATGACAAAACATGCATTGAAAAATTAAACAGTTAACACCTGATACATGGGTAATGGAAAAATATTATTAAAAATGATATATGAAGGTCATATATGATATCATAAATATGTATATAGTTCTATAATAAATTAATAACATGTTTTCTACCATTATATATGAGTTCAAACCACATTAACTAAATTAAAGTACAGGGCAAGGGTTAATTTCACAATCTAATTATTATTTAGTGTTGTTTGTACGTAAGTATCTGCTGGGGAATATTTATCATCCACATCCTCATTTCCTATATATATTTTTACTCTTATTTATAAATTGTTTAATGTATATTTATCATACATTATTTTTTATATAAAAAATTCTATAGAATCCATTTTTCATTTTTTAAATGAGGTACTTTTGGACTTTTTGACATAAGTATGGAAGGAATGTTTTTTAACATATGCAACATGTGTGGAGTTTTTATTAGTCATGACGCATTAACTATTTTAAGAATCCTTTACAGGTAAATAAGGTTATTTTCAAAGAAAAATATTTCTTTTAAAATTATGGGTCCTTTAAATAAATGATTTCTTTGTAAAAAGGGGTATTTATATTAACAAGTTTTTAGTGATTTTATTATATTATTTTCTTCAATGTAAACATACTTTGTTGGATACTATGATCGATTGATGTTGAACTCTTATGATACCATCTATAATATTTTATTGAAGGGTTTATGGTCAGTTTGACTATGGATGTGCTATTTTCATACCATTTATGGTTTATGGGTGAATTATTCACATTTTGTATGGTAGTTTTGTCATGATGAATGCTTATGTTGTTTATATTTCACACTTTTCATATGGGGAATGAATTATACATAGTAAGTGATGGGATGGGCCTTCCATATACCCTCAATGCATTAGTTTGTATTATGAGAAAAATTACATTAGGTATTGGTAGATGTCTCACTTGTTTATGTATGACGTCTTCACCAAAGCATTGATGGTATGCTTATGAAATCTGATAGTATGAATTCCCTCATTATGAGATTAGTTATTAATATTACATGTGATTATTTGACTAGTATAATGTACTTGTGATTATTTATATGAAGTTATATGATTTCCATTTATTCTGTCCATATTATTCTCAAGATTGTGTTTAATTTTATTGTGTTTTTGTTAAAAAACTGGACTTAATAATTATTATTATTATTCATAATATCCTCCATTGTACACTTACCATTACCAATCATATGAGCCAACCCATTTCTTAAGTTTTATTTTTTCCAGGATTCTAATATGTGTATTATGAATGATATGATTAGTTAATCTAGGAGAATACTTGTGTTCTCAAAATATTTTATAGGTTGTATTTCATGTTCTAAATTGTAATTTATGGTTCATGAATGTAATATGGATTAAAAACTCGTAAAATGATCGTTACTTTGGGATTCGAATCTTGTATCTCTGATAATATAATAATGTAAGGTACCAGCTCTAGGATATTGGGTTTGGGTATTTACAATCTTGATGTTCCCCACACACATCATTAGTATCTTATCTTTATTCACTGACAGTAGGGTGAGTACATGAGACTTTTCCACCAGTAAAAAAATATACTACTCTCTCATCAAGAATTTACATGCACATGAAAATGTAGGTAATACTTTTCTTGAACATGAAGGAATTGAACATGTAATAGAGTTCTCTGCGAAGGTATTCTCAACCAGTGATGGACTGTATAGGTACTTGGCTATACCAAATTATTTTGGTTCCTTCCAGTGCCAGCATAAAACATGGAATCTTGGTTGCCCCTATTGTTATTGGGTCCCCAACATAGGCCTAAACCATTATATGAAGTGTGAACAGTGATGAAAAAGGTCATTGACCCCATTTAAGGGGGGAATATAGGACTTCCAAACTCTTGGAGTTCTCAGATGATGTCTACCCATGTCGGGTTTGACATTCCATCATGTGGAATATCCATTTATATGTCTCTAAGGCCTCAAAGAGAGTGTCAAGAGTGGTTATGAAGTAACCTTGGTGAGATTATCTAGCCTAATGAGGGTCCATAACCACAAATGCATTGAAAGGAACATCATCTAAATGAGAATGATCATTAATCGAGGAGAACCATGGTTCAGATCCTAAGGAGGCTAATTAGGATGATCCAACGAGGTGAGAAACTTGTAACTCAGCCTCCTTCCATATAATCATGCCTATACTATGCTTAGATAAATGTGGTTTCCATGTTCAACTAGGGGCATATAATCAAGGATAACTAGTTGTTGTTAATTCTCCAATGGAGGATAAATGGGGTCCCACGGGGTCCTATCTTAGTCCAAGCATTGATGAACAATGAGGTTAGAAATAGTCATTTTCTTCTCTTCAAGTTAATATTGAATGGAGGCTATCATGGGATCAGACTCCATTTTCATCAGAGCCTTAGATGGATCAGAGTTCCCAAAATGTTCCTTACCCATTTCTTGATGTTGATGAGCGAGATGATATGTCTCCTTGGGTGATCCTGAGGCCACAGTTCTTTCCTCTATTGATGAGTGAGGACACCCTTCTTAGCGTTTGTTAGGTACAACGCCACCCCATGGAGTGGATTTTCCCTATAAAGTGATATATCGGAGCCCTTATCCCTCTAATTCTTAGTAAACTCATTGAAAACCATATTTACCATAATCACACCCAAAATGGAACTCTAATCACCGGTGGGTAGGTAAGGCTGTCACAATATAGGTATGAATTGGACATAACTATACTATCCCCAACCCCTAATCTAAACATGTGTAGATTCCTCTTCCATTACAAGGAGGAGCACTGTGAGGATCTTGGCTCATATCATTTGGGGAGTGTTGTGGTAGTCAGATGTATCAAGGTTTTGATCCCCTTGGAGAACTACTATATCAACCCTACGGTACTACTGGTCGACGACTTCGAGGTGCTCCTAGATTACTAAATAAGCTAACTAGTGATTATATAGGTGGTGAAACCTCACCCAAATGATATGATAAAAACACACCACCTGAACCTAGGTAAGGTAATCCTAGATATCAAATTTTTGGAGTTTGTGGTGGCTATAACACTACTGAGAGATGGTCAGTGGCTAGAAAATCCAATATGACCACTTTCTCAGAGGAAGGATCGTGTTCTTGGTTGTACCATTATATGACTAGTTCAGGTAGATATATGGTTGAAAAACCCAATATAGATCAATCATTCAACGAGTTAAACATTATATAAGTCACTCAGTGATTCAAACATTTAATTCGTGTTGGGAAATTTCACGGTGGTGGTTCCCACTACATCATCACATACATGTAGGATAAATTATTCACCACGGCCTCAACTATAAGAGATTTATTTCTCATCTTTGGCCCAGTAGAGTGCTCTCCATTTGAAGGATTCGTCTAAAATCCTAATATATCTCCCATATCTTGAAAAATGGTTGAGAGAAGTTATATTTGTGGTGATGGGGACAACTGCACTGTGATCCCCTATAATGGAGTCAAATCATTTTCCACCTAAAAGTACCTATAGAGTTATATGGGGGTCCTATGGATCATATCTTCTAAGATTTAGAACATCAATTGTTTGGTTCTGACCCTAGACTATAACTGTTATAGTGGTTACTCCATCATCGAGTAATCATTCCCCATATAATCTAAGAGATCAATGTGTTCCATTATGACTTGGTGTTTCCTAGGATTTCCCCTTCGATAGTGACTATTCGAACTTCTGCCCTAGGAAAATACTATAGGGTTGGGAATATCTTCATCATGGGTTTGGCCTCTGTGCAGGTTAGTGGTAGTGTGGGGAGAATATATGATTGGATTGGTTGCAATGCATGGAGGACCACCACCATGGTTGGTAAAGGAGTGAGGAGGACCAACACTATGGTTTATTGGGACATGAGGATGACCTCCTTAATGGAAAGTTTGAGAATGAGGATGACATTCGTACTAGTTATTGATGTAGCATGGAAGACCATCAATTTGATCAGTGGGAACACAAGGAGGGCCTATGTGGTGATTTTTTAAAGAGAGGGGAGGATATCTTCTTAGGTTGATGATGGTGCAGTGAGGACTTATTTCCTAATCCACCAAATTATGGGTTTGAATGTAATTCATGTTGGTTTTTCTAATGATTGAAAGATTAAACCAAGCCTACATATGAGGTGGCTAGGGTCTCAATGACAAATAGGTAAAGACATATCCATATTCATTTGCTAAATAGATCATATTGTATGTTTCTAAAGTGGTATGGTCCATTGTATCCATATAAGACATAGAATTTTTTTCGATGTCCTTGGACATCCCCCAATATTGACATCGAGTGATTTGGACTAGGGCTATAAGAGAAGGGGTAATGTCAACCAATTCTTTAGGATAAGGGGCCATTCATTGTGTGAAATGACAAATCCTAGTGGTATCCATCCTTGGTGGCACCTGGGTAGTAGTCATAGTCGAGGTTACTCGATCATCCCATACCTATTCATTGTCGGGGAATAAATCATTAGATCATTACGGGGAGAAGATCTTGAATCTATTCTTTATGAAATGGGGGGTTGTTTTCGCTTGAGAATATATCAAGGGAGGTGGTATCAGTGAGGTGTTGATTCCTCCTGGTCCTTGTAGGACATATCCCATATGAGATTGACCCCTCATTGTAATACTAAAATATTATAGTGTCAATAAATCTCATTTGGATGATTTATAAGGGAGAAATGGGGGCATTATTGCCCTATAGTGAAAGTCCTAACATACATTGTGTCATAGGTGGAGTTGTGAGGGATTGTCTCATCAATGTTTCTCCAATACCAGTATATTCAGGTGAAGGGTTTTTGGATTCCCGGAGCTTGATCCCTATGAGGCATGTGGATTCTACTGTTAGTATAGGTAAAAGAAAATTGATTCCCAATTCTTGAACATCATCTAATAATTTGAAGATAGAGATAGAACCACATTAATAATAGCACAGTTCATGGATTCCCAATGCAAACTACCCTAATTTGATGGTGAATTCCATTTTGGGCTCATCATTTTCTTCATGGGACTTGAATCCGGATATTTGAATGTAGTTGAAAAATAATATATTTGGGATCCTTTTCATTATTAATTTTTACTTATGATGATAAATAAATCACATTGGTTGAGATTATGGGAGTTCAGCCTCATCTCACCCTTTTGTGGGGAATTATTTCCTACTCTGGGACCCTCTTATGGAATTAAGATATGATCAAGAATCCTTTATTAATTTACCAAGTATGATATGAGTTCCCCATGTAATTTAGAGATCAATTATTCCCATATGTGGAATTTAAAATCATCTTTATGTATTCATGGTTCTTTATAAAAGAATATATATGTACGTATTTGTGGTTCTCCATAAATGGTATCCTCTCATATACAAATTATAAATTCTTTGGTCGTTATCATGATGATGATATTTTTTTTAATCCACTCAATGGGGCACTCTAGAGCATATTATCATCAAGGTAGATGAATGTAACTCTTGAATTTATCATCATCCAAGGAGATGGAATATTACTCTAGATTTTATTATTATCCACATAGACAAAGGATTCCCTAGTGTTCATCTTCATCCAATGATACTGAATTAGTTTTTAGGTTGGGATAAAACCCATAGATTGGTACCCACGTATCATCATGAGAGAAATTAGAAACTTTGTAGTTCAATATCATTTAATATGACACATCATACCATTTATGTTCATGTGATAAGGACCCAACCAAATAGTTTAATGTCATGTGGTAAGGACGTCTAGGCAGAAGGTGCAATGTAAAAGTTATTGTGGGACTAATGTCTAAATAGCCCAGGAGACTTGAAAGGGATATGAGTTTCCATGTTTAATTTTACACTACTAGGGATATGACCCAAATAGAACATGGTTGATTTGAAATATTTGGTTTGAACCACAGGGAGTTTTCCTACATATCCCATTTGGATGGTAATTGAAGACCACATGGTTTGATGATTCTCAAAGGTGAGTATGACCCTTTGAGGGGATTATGTTGGGTCATATTCTTAAATAGTATGACCTAATGAAAAAGATTGTGAGTGATGTGTCAACTCATGATGGTTTGGGGGTTTAATTTCAGGTTTTATCCTAAGAAGGATTCCCAGATTAAGGGAATTTGGAATGTGGATTATTCCTAAGAGGATTCCTATTGAGCTCAGTCCATGAGTGGTATTCTTACATATCTTAGCAAGGAGGAATAAAAGTTATCATAGTTTAATCAATTTGGTGCATACTTCAGGAAGGAGTCACATTGAGGCGGCATGATTTGGCATTTCGTGGATGAGTTGATATAGAGATCAGGTCTTGATAAGGCTTCCCACATATATCATTTATAATGGGAATTAGGGTTCTTATAGTTCATTTAATTAGTTAGATTGAATGGGTTTTGTGATCATTACAAACCCCTAAGCCATTGTGATTCATGCTCAGTGTGAGAAACAAGAGGATGCGAAAGATTCAACAAACCATATACATTTTTCCTACTTTTTTTGTGGAAGAGGTCGTGGCTATCACAGAATTGTAATGCCCGGGCACCAATCACTCAGTGGTAGTGCATTGTTTTATTACATTTGCATGATCACATGAAATCAAATCCCCATAGACATATCAATTTAGTATCCTTGAGAAAACTAGATACAAACATAAGTTTTACATTACATCTTGAAATAAAAAACAACATATTAGCACATTTAAAAACTCTTTTATACCTTAGTTTATCCCTACAAGTAAATCATAAAATACTTCGCATCCTGGGGAAGGAATAAACATAATAAAAAGGTGATCTTAGATTCGTAGTAACGATAAACAATATAGTGGAAGCTATCCTAAATAAGCATAAACATTTAAGGAATGTATAAAACAGAAACACAAGCCTTTTAAACATAATATTCCACATAATATGGCCTGAACAAATAAAATAATTCTATTTAAACATTCACATGAATATTATACTAGTCAAATAATCACATTTAATATCAATAAATATTCTCATAATGTGGGAATTCATAATGCTAAACATTATAACCACATTGTCAAGGCCTCATGGTAAGTCCAAACTTGTATGGGTAAGACTTTATTCAAAACCCAGAATAATTTGTCTCATGAGAACTGCCGATGCATCATCGAAATTTCATTATCTAGTCCACAACCCATAGGGATTTCATTAAGCATTCCCCAACCCATCACATATAATGTCCAATGCATTCCTAATATGAAAAGGGTTGAACATTTCCAACAGAAACACATGTATTAAGTCTAGCATATGAAATTTTAACACTTTAACCATAAACCATGAATGGTATCAAAATAGAAAATCCATAGTGAAAAATATCAATGAAACTGTTGGAACCATAAAATTTATATGAAAAAAATGGTGTTTGGTTTGTGTTTGTTTTCAATTCTTATTAGGAGTTCATAATGTTTGCAAGGAAAGGGATCATACAATTCAAGTGAACAACAGTACTGAAGGAGGCATTGTTTTCCACTACTTTATAGATTTTTGGGCCTGAAAATCTAAAAATGGAGAAAAGTGTGTTTGGTAAAAGAAGTTTAATGAAAATTGTAGGTGTCATGGAAACTTTCACACAAGGCATGTTTCAGGATAAGAATGTCAAAAAATAGAAAAGGCAGAACCTGTGGGAAAAATATGGAGTTGGGCGCAGAAAAACATTTCCTACACGAAAATTTTTTTGCGCAGAATGAGAGGTTTTGCGATACATGGTGGGTTTTACACATGGGGGTCATTGAAACCTATAAATAAGAGGTTACCCCCCATATTCAGTACATCTAAAGACTTAGAGACGATATGAGTTTTGATGCATGTAAAAGTTGCGTGAAAAGGGAGTTGCACGGAAAAGATAAAGTTGTGCAGACAAGTAGAAGTTGTGTGTAAAAGTTGAAGTTGTGTTTAAAAGTTAAAATCTACCTATAAAATATAGAATCTTCGTGTAAAGTTTGTAGTTGTGTGAAATATTTTCCGTGTGAAAACCCAAAAATTCGTGCAAAATTGAGATATTGCGCACAAAAGGTAGGTTGTATGCGCAATTGTTAGTATAATCTGATTGCATGCTCTGAATATCTGGTTCAGTGGTTCAATGATTTCAATTGCATCAATTCAGGAAATTGTTGTAAGAAGTGCCTCGTGGAGAACATAGATCAAGGCTTCAATGAAAATCAATTAAAGTGACCTTCAAGCTGATATACTGAGTTTGAATTTTCTCAAGGAAGTGAGCTAGGGGGAGTCGAGGGATGTGATCTAAGGGATGTAGTGAGATATCCCTAAAACTTTGTAAATATAGGGTTCCTAGGATAGAGTAACTATACCCAAACCTTGTAATCCATAGCTAGTTATGTTTATTGGAATTAGGTATGACTGGAAACATGTCTGTTTCTGCTCCATGGACATATCCCTTAGTGGTGAACCAAGTAATAGTGTTGTGCTGTATTTTTTCTTGTGGTTGTTTTCTTTATATTCCCCACAGTCTTATAGGTTTTACCAGTTCCTAACACCTTGGTAACAAGATCCTTGTTTTAAAAGAAAAAACTAACACATGATTTCACCCCTCCCCTATTTGGGTGTCCCTGGGTCCTACAAGTGGTTTCAGAGGGAGGTTACTGGTGTTAGATCTATCATTTTCCATCATGGAGAATGCAATCAATATTAGTGGAATCCCTTTCTTCGATGGATGTAATGTTCATATTTGGAAGAATAGAATGAGATCCCATTTAAGATCTCTTGGAATGGAAGTCCACTTTTATTTTGTTCATGAAATAAAATTTACTAATCCAACAGGGCTTTCTATGACTGATAGAGACCAGAAATTTCTTGATACAGATGCTAAAGCCCATAATACTATAATTGTGGCACTTTTCGATAAGATCTATCTAAAGGTGATGAGTTTCACCTTAGAAAAGTATGTGTGGGATAAACATAAAAATATTTATAAAGGAGACATCAAATTGAAGGTGGAAAAACATTAATTCCTTCACAACAGGTTCGACGGTCTAAAGATGCATCCAGATGAGAATGTAGATTCATTGTTCAATCGAATTACTAAAGTAGTGGGAGCAATTCAGGGTCTTGGAGAAGAAATAAAATACATTTATATCATAAAGAAAATCTTGAGAAGACTTCCTCCTATATACAATGAAAATGTGTTAGCCCTTGAATAAATAGATCTATCTAAACTATCATTGGATGATATTATAAATAGTATAGTGGAATATGAGATGAGAGTCAAACCAGAAGATGCTAGGACTCATGTTAGAAAAGAAATGGAATTCAAAGGCATTGAAAAACTAAAAAATTTAAAAGATAGTGGTGGTAAAGAATATGAGAAAAAAAAATTCATTCTCTCATTTCCAAGAACAAGAAGAAGGGAAATGGTAAATTTAAAGGTAAGTTACCTCTGGCATGTTTTCATTGTGGAAGAGTTGGGAATATTTCCTCTCAATTCCAAAGAAAGTTTGATAATGAATAGAGTGAAGTAGATGACATTGAGAAGCCTCGGAAAAGGTTTATTAAAAAAGGAGTCATCAAATCTATAAATAAAGTATATAAGAAGAGTTTTTTTATGAAGAGGAATATGATGATATTGAATTCTATAAAGAAGAAGAAATAGAATTTAAAATTGGAAACCATTATTCCATGATGGCTTCCATTGAAATTACGGATGTATTTTCCAAGATTGAGAATAAATGTAAGAGATGCAACAAGTGTAAAACAATGGTGGAAGAATCATCATAATATGTTGATGACATTGAAGATGAAATTGAATGACTAAAAGAACTAGTGAGAGTACAGTCTTAAATACTTCAAATCATAGATGACATTGTGGAACTAAAGATTAGAATTGATGAACAAGAAAAGGTTGTAAATGACCTTAAGTCTAGATTATAAGAGAAGTCCAAGACTATTGAGGGTCTTGAGGAAGAAGTTGTTACTCATAGGAGTAAACTTGAGTGTTTATCAACCACAAATTAGGGTAAGAAGAAAATTAATTTTGGAAGACTCTTATATGCAGAATTACTAATAAGGCCAAAGTGTGGTTTAGATGGGGTTGAAAAAATCTCGAGTGATCAAAGACCCACTTGCATGGGAAACAGTTGAATCAGTTGTGAAGCTGAGAAATCAACTACTGGAAGTGAAGAGAGACAAAATAAAGACAAGATAAAAGTTGGACTTTTTGAAAAGATTATTTAAGTACATAAAAAGAATCCCTAAATCCAAAATAAAAGAATAACTAAATATTATCCTAAAACATTAATAAATGATAGGCAGTATAACAATTTTACAAGGAAGAAGGCATGAGGAGAAATATAAGTGAGAAGACATTTTCTCTCATGAAGTGTCAGTTTTGTGGCTATCTGGGCCATACCATGTCACATTACGAAGAGGCAATGAGATATTTGAATGGGGATGATCTGAGAAGTCAATAAAGGAGACCGATTTCATATCCTACACCTTATTGAAGAAATAGTTTTTATGGATACTGTTTTCATTGTACTAACATTGTCCATAAATCTATGTATTGTAGGAATAATTATGACTGAATAAATTCATACAACTCTCAGATATGGGTCAATACTCACCCTCTCGAAGGTGTTGTTCTCACAAATAGGTTTACTCCTCTAGAAGAAGAGTATGGATATGAATAATCTGATTATGTGGGAGAATTAATTCTAAGGCCATCAGTGTCCTACTCTCAATCCAATATCTCATGGAAAGAGAAGAAGAAAATTGAGAAATCCAATCCTGCAAAAGTAACTCTCAAAGTAAAAAAAAGTTGAAGCACCTGGATTAATGATATTGGATTCTCATCCCATATTACACGAAATGCATACCTTTTAAATAAAATTAATAAGAAAATTGATGGAACAATGAGGTTTGGTAATGATGGTGCTTTGAAGATTAATGGCAGTGGAAATACTGCCCTGACCAATGGAGAGATGAAGAAGACTAAAGTTTTTTAGGTGGATGGTCTACGTCAAAATCTCCTTAGTGTGAGTCAACTGAATGACTCAAGGCTCATAAAAAATTTCAATCAAAAACGTTACACTATAAAGGAAAAATAGGTAATTCTCTCAAGAAAGGCTGTAGAACATATGGAAACTTATATCAGGTAGACAGTAAAGAGAACTCTTGTTATCTGTCTGTTGCTGAAGAAAAAAACTTGTGGCATCAATGTCTGGGGAACATTATCTAAAAAGTCATAGAAAAGATATCTAAGATGAAGATAGTCATGGATATCCCCATTCTGAAACCTAAATGGGAAATGAATTTTTATTCTTACATATGGGGGAAGCTAGTTTGTAGCTCATATCGGCCAAAGAAGAAAAGGGAATCACACCTTCTTGATCTCATCCATACAGATATATGGGGCTCGATAAACGTTTCTGGAACTCATGGAGAGTGGTAATTCATCCTTTTCATTGATTATTTTGGTAGAATTAATTGTGTAATGGTTATTCAAAGGAAGAGGCAAGTGCTTAAATGCATGAAAACATATCGCCTAATTGTAGAGGATGATACTGGATGGGTAATAAAAGTCCTACAATCTGAAAATTAAGGGGAATACGTGTTCATTGAGTTTTAGAGCTACCTAGAAAAACATGGAATATGACATGAGGTAGCTTCTGTGGGAACTCCACATAAAAATGCAGTTATTGAGATCCGAAATTGATAGGTCAATAACATGGCCAGTACTATACTGATTGAGTGTCATATCTCTTTCTATTAGTGGAAATAAGCTGTTGAAGCTGAAATACACATTCAAAATCGAATAGGGATTTATATGGGGGAAATGAAGACACCATTTTAATTGTGACATGGATGGAAGTCTTCGTTGAAATACATTCATGTTTTTGGAATGAATTGTTTCATCTAAAATAAAGAAGGAAATAAATGGATGTTTGGTGACAATACTAATGAAGGAATATTTCTTGGATATCCAATGAATAGAAAATCATAAAAGAGTTTCAATAATATCTTGTGGAGGATTGAGGAAAACAGTGATGTTAATATCATTGAAGGAAAAAACCCAAATGATTCAAATAATTCTTGCACTGATTAGATAGTAGATGAGGATGAATGTGAACATGGAGTAAATGAAAATACAGAAATAGAGGAAGGAGTAAAAAACTCTCAAGAGTCATATCGTGATGTTGACTCAGAAGAAGAATCCGAAGTTGCAACCATTGATAGAGGGAATTTAGTTGAACCTTAGATGATGAATCAAAGGGAATAAATTGATTAATCCAACATCATTGGGTATTGGACTACACCCACACAAACAAGAATAATTAGGAGTATTTCACAATATGAATTTTTATCAGTTGTAGAACCATCCTCATTTGAAGAAGATACAAAGGATGAATCATGGGTGAAGGCCATGAATGAAGAGTTAGATTAGATCGACAAAAATCAGATATGGGATCCATTCAAGACGCTCAAATGTCACAATGTCATTGGTATATAGTGGATCTTTAAGAAAAAATATGATGATCATGGAAGTGTTATTAGAAATAAGGCACGACTGGTATGTAAAATATATTCACAGATTGAAGGTGTAGATGTTGGAGAAAACTTTTCTCCAATGGATAAACTAGAGTCAATCAGGATTTTTCTTTCCACGGTAATCAAAAGAGGATATAAAGTATATCAAATGGATGTCTAGATAGAATTCTTGAATGGTGTTCTTGAAGAATAAGTCTGCATCAAACATCTAGTGGGTTTTCTTCTTGGTACTGATGAAACAAAGGTTTGTAAACTAAAGAGGGCCCTCTATGGTTTGAATCAGTAACCACGAGCATGGTTTTCCCAGCTGGATTCTTATCTCAGGAAGTTAGAATTCAAAATAGGAGGAGTTGATCAAAATCTCTATGTGAATTTTTTTTGAAATATATGTTCATGGTTCTAGTTGATATTGAAAACATTATATTTTATCATAGCTAGCAGAAATCAGTGGATGAATTTTCCAATCACAAGAAATCAGAATTTGAAATGTCTATGATTTGGGAGATCACATATTTCTCAGGGTTGAAGGTGACTTAAAATAAGGATTACACTTTAATTTCTCAATAAAAATTTTCAAGAGAGCTGATAAATTGATTTAATATTCATGACTCCAAACCAATGTCAACTATGATTTTGGTTGGATCCAAACATGGAAAGAATGAGGATGGGACCTATTTAGATCCCACCATGTATATGAGGATTATAGGAATAATACTATACCTAATAGTAACACGGCCAGATATTATCTTTTCAACTTTCTTAGTGGAACAGTATTAGTGTAATCCGAAGGAAGAACATATGAAAACAACAAAAAGAATCTTGATTTATATTCAAGGTACTAATAATTATGGGTTATACTTTGTTGTAGTAAGGGATAGTGAATTATCCACATTTTCTGATGCTGAGTGGGCTGGATATATAGTGGACATGAAGCCCACCAGTGGTGGAGCATTCTATATTGGGAAAAAATGTGCTTGCTAGTTGAGAAAGAAACAAGAAAGTACTTCTCTTAGTACTATTGAATCTGAATATATCTCTTCTACAAAGGCATTCACTCAACTACTATGGATGAAGCAACAAATAACAGATCTTGGTGATGAGGTGAAACAACCAATGGTGATTTATTGTGATAAGAAGAGAGAAATTGATATTATGAAGAATCATGTTCATCATTCTCGTTCAAAACATATTGAAATCATATATCACTTTGTCAAATAAAAATTTCAACAAGGCGTGATTAAAATGGATCATGTGGGAACTGATAATAAAGTGGCTGATATCTTGACCAATCCACTGTCATCAACTATGTTTGAGAAATATCGGTTAAACCTCAGTGTTCAGCCACCTCTTAGTGCATAAGGAGGTTATGAAATTCCCCTCTCTCTAGTTATGATAACTATTTTTAATCTTTTTGTGGATGTGATGGGGGTTTATGGGGGAAATACTATCCAGGGGCTATTTTGAGCTATTCAATGAACATTTACCCGTCTTTGGGTTTATTATCAATGGGGGATAAAAGAATAGATTCAGGATTTAGGATTCAGGATATGTACATGTAATGAACATGTAATGATTCGGTGACACAATAAGAATTCAGTGTCATGAGCAGAAGGAATACATGATGAGAATTCGGTGTTAGGAGGAGAAGGAATACATTCAGGATATGTAATGCTTCTGTGGAACAGTAAGAGAATAGCTTGGGCAGTGACTTTAAGAATTCCAAAACATGGGATCCCAATTAAGGATTCCCCTCTTATTTTATACACCGATCACTTCTCACATAGACTTAGAGTGTTGGATGAGTTGATTCTTGCATTTCAAGTTTTCTTGTGGCTGGTGATCTATTGAATTTACCTGGTGATTGCCAACAAACCCAAATGGGGAGATTGTTAGGACCATGACTGTTTTATGCATAAAATGGATTTTGGTTTGTTTTTTTCTTCATTCCCTATTGGAAGTTCATAATGTTTTCAAGGAATGATATCATATAGTTCAAGAGGACAATAGTACTGAAGGTGGTGTCGTTTTCCATTGTTTTTCAAATTATTGGACCTAAAAATCAGAAAATGGAAAAAAGTATGTTTGGAAAAGGATGTTGCACAAAAAATTGTAGTTGTTGTGGAAACATGTAAGAAAGGAATTTTTTGGGATTAGAACATCAAAAAATAGAAAAGGCATGAGCTGCGTGAAAAATCTGGAGTTGTGCGCGGAAAAACAGATCATGTGTGAAAATAATTGCACATATAATGAGCGGTTTTGCACGCACGGTGATTTTTACTCACGGCGGTCAGCGAGGCCTAAAAATACGAGGTCACCCCCCTCATTCAATATGGCTGAATAATTAGAGAATATCTTAGTTCTGATGCGCATAAAAGTTGCGCAAAAAGATAGTTGTGTGGAAAAGTTAATGTTGCGCGGGAAAGTAGAAGTTGCGTGTAAAAATTGAAGTTGCGCGTAAATGTGAGAGACTATGCATAAAAGTTATAAGTTGTGTATAAATGTTAGAAGTTCTATGCAAAGGGTGTAGTTGAATAAAATATTTTCCATTTAAAAAAAAACATTGCATGTAAAAGTGATATATTACATGCAATAGGTAGGTGTTGCATGCAATTATAAGTATAAGCTGATTGCATGTTCTGAATATCTGGTTCAGTGGCTCAATGCTTTCAAGTTCATCAATTCAGTACTTTGATGCAAGAAGTTTCTCATTCTGAACAGAGATCAAGACTTCAATGAAAATCTATTAAAGAAACCATCATGTCGATAAATTGAGTTTGACTTCTCTCAAGTCTGTGAGCTAGGGGGTCCAGGGTAGTGATCTGAGGGACGCAGTGAGCTATCCCTGAACCATTGTAAAGGCAGTTTGTCTGGGACAGAGTGACTGTACCCGAACCTTGTAATCCACAGCTAGTGAAGTTTAATGAAATTAGGTACAACTGGTAACATGTCAGTGTATCTCCTTAGACGTATCCATTAGTGGTAAACCAAGTAAAAGTTCTATATGGTCTCTTTTCTTGTGGTTGTTTGCTTTCTGTTCCCATCATTCTTACAGTTTTAACAAGTTCCTACCACCATGGGAACAAGATATTTGCTTTAAAATAAAACATTGACACCCTAATTCACCCATCCCCTGTCAGGGTGTCCCGGGGTCCTACAGAAACATCAATACAGTATGGAAGATTTTATCATAAAAATCATCCTAAATTTAGCACAAAATCCTACAATCATGTTGAAATAGATGAAAATATAAATCATTAAAACTCATTAATATAGAAATCAGTTTTTACTTTTAAATCATTTAAAATTCATGAAATAAAAGAAAACATTAGTTTTCTATAATTATCTTGTAAGCCTATAAGGGAAGCTTCAGAATGTTATGGCATCAAAATAATGGGAAATAGCCACTCGCATCGTATAAGTTAAAATAATATTTCACTAATTTTTTGAAAATTTCATAAAGTATCTATATTAGAAAACAACATAATGATTCCTTTAAAAACATTTTATACCTCCAAATTCATATTTTTTTCATTTTATGAATAAACCACTTTTTGGGTTAGTGGGAACCTCACAACCACAACTGGCATACAACAGATCCACCCCAATATTAAAAACCAGCATACAAAGGAGGAAAATACCTGATTCAAAAACCAACAGATTCAAACCAAATAAAATTCAAAATCCCGTGCCACAATATTCAAAATTCAAATTTTAATTGCAAATCCGAACCAAACACCACATGGGGAATCACGTTGCCTTCCATCATGATGCACCACACGACATTGTCATCCTGTCACCCACATCCATCCCGTCACCATCGAAGTCCATCGTCACCACCATAACCAACCAAAATTTATTAATGATATGAAATATAATTAGGGAAGTATGTATACCATACATAAGAATTCAGTGTTGAACATGGCATATATCTCACAAAAAAATAATAGGGTGATATAATTCCTTTACCTTAGGTATCATAATCTTTGTATGTTTCTAAAACACATGTATAATGTTTTCAAACATATTATTAACTTATAATAGAATCATAATAATGTTTATTATTCTTTTGTGGATTAATATTACTCATTTATTAAAAATTCCACGTTAAAGCAACGTTTCATGTAATAATTACTTTGTTTATTGTATGTGTTTTGACTCATTATTCGCTATAGAATGTATAAAGTTATCTATATATCATATATTTTAAGAATATAAATATATATAATAGATAGATATATGAAATGCAATGCATCGTTCATGGAGACGGTAGGTCGTACGTACGCATGAACCCTGTTTCTATTTTTTATCATATTGAAGGGAAGTAAGTGAATGAAATATGTGTAATATATTTATATATATATTAATCCAATGGAATTATTATTTCACATATTTCTTACTTATTCATGATATATATTTTTATAATAATTCTTGGATGGTGAACATGGAAAATGAATCTCATCGCGTTGTGGAGACGGTATGTCGTATATACGCATGAGCAACGATATCATTTCATTAATGGTAAAATAGTATGGAATTGGATGGAATATTAATTTTAAAAAACAATATCATTTTATATTTTAAATTTAAATCATTTATATTCATATTTATACCATTATAAATAAAGTGTACATGAAAAATAGTTTACACTACAATGTGGAGACGGTTATACGTACATATACAAGCATGGTGATATTGTTTTTAGTAGGATGTGTAAAAGGAAGAATATGGAAATCCCATAATAATAATAGAATCATAGTATATCTTAGATTATGTATTTATTACTTTATTATGCAAAATACATAGGAAGAGGAAGCATAAAAAGAAAAGAACATTGAAAGAGGTGATAAAACAATTACCTTTTTTTCATGTATCTCTTTTTGATTTGCACAAAAGGACTCCTTGGGATGGATTTCTGCCAAATGTATGGCCTTTAGATGTAGTGAGGGAAGTTGGGAGAGAAAATTGTCATGGTTTGGCTGAGCCCAATGAATTTGGAGATGTGAATTAAAGATAATGAGATGTTCCCTTTTATAAGATATGTGCGGGGCACTTTTGAAAGATCTTAAAATATTAATTTATTATAAAATGATTTTAATTTTCAAATAGCACCAAATAATTAATTTCTAGTATAAGATGAATATGGTCCGAAATAATCTCATCCAATGATTTTTATACATTTTTAGGTCATAAATTTAACCTTATATTTTGTATTTAACCCTTAGTTAAACAGTTTTACTCTCATAGTGTCTTCTTGTATTTTTCACTCTAGGTTTAATATAGTAATTAGAAAATTCCAAAAAACCCAAATTGAATAATTTATGAAGTATTTTACATTATACATGTCATTTAGATGATCCTAATATTTTTCTAATTTTTATATCATTTAAGAAAATATAATTTATTTTAAAATATCATTTATGTCAATTTTAATTCTATTCAATAATTTCATTTTTAAATGTATCAAACCAACATGATAAAATCAATAAAATACTTCAAATTTGTAAGTAAAATGTATAAGTTATATATAAAATTATTTTATGTCATTAACTAAGTCAAATAAACTTATTTAAAAAAAATTAATATCATTTATTTGATATCGTAATTAATTATACAATTTCCACATCATTGTTGTGTCACCATTTAATTTATTTATTTAATGACTAAAAATTATATATAAATTATCATTTTGTAAATAAATTTCTTATTTTTATAAATAATATTTATAGTTTACAGTATTACTTATATAACCTCATATTAAAAATAAAATAGTTATTAAAATTTAAATATGATATTTTTAACTCTTCTTAAAACAAAATATAACAAATGTCCTAATCAAACACAAGTGGTTTGAAAAAGGACAATATTTTCATCCTAAGGTTTATTTTGGACAAAAAATACTTATATAATTAAATTAGGATATTTGTTAGAATAATTTTATAGTATTATAATATTATTTCTACCTTTAATTACCCTATTTACTTTTAATAGTGGTAAATAAAATTCAAAAATTACTATTCACAAAAAATTATTTTGATCATTTTAGACAACATTTTTGATACTAATTAAAATTTTGTATGTCAGATTTTTGAAATTCAATTTACAGATGTGGTAAAATTACGTTTAATACTAATCTACAAATGGGGCTAGAAGGCGAGTACAAAGACGTTAAAAAAATTCAATAAATTTTTATATCCAATTATATTAAAAAATTATTACAATGACCTAAATTAGGTTAATATATAAATAATTTAACTATTTTGAATTTAAAATCAATTTAATATAAAAATAATTATTTAAATGAAAAAGTCGTTTTTTGAAAATAATGCATTGTTTTTTCACTATTCATAAAAAATTGAATGTTTTCATAATAATTCCAAATATTCACCCTAAGCTAATTTTAATTTTCAAAATTCAAAATTGAATAATATTTTATGAAATTCAATTTATATGAGTGCCTAAAATTAATTTTATGTTTTTCACCAAAGGAAAATAAAATTAGATCCTTTAAGAAACTAATATTTCAGAACATATAACTATTTTACCAAAACTTATACATTTAAATATAAATATCTTCTATTTATGTGAAATAATTATAAATAAAATTTAAAAAAAATTATAACTATTTATATTAATATATTTAATAGATAAACTATAAATATATAATTTAAATAAAAATAACACTAAAATGTTTCTTTGTTCAAAATCTATCTTGCATGTTACACAAGCCAAGTCAATGTTGCCTACAATGAAAGCTATTTATGATAACTTACCTTGAAATATTTGGGTGTTAAATTCTCCCCTCATTCAATAAATTGTATCTTTGTAATTTAAACTCCGAAACAAAATAAATTGGATGGTCTTTTCAAAATATATTTATTGAAATCCTACATCCAAAAATGGATTAATGAGGCCACCATTTTTTAATAATGAAATGAATGTACGAGGGTCACCATATATAACACATACTAGGGTTCTATGTAGAAAAATATGGTCATGAAAGAAAATTTAATAATCATGTTCTGATGGGGAGTGATAGAGAACATTATTAGGATAATGTTAACTATAAAAAAGCTATAAAGTTGTGATAATTCAAGGGACCAATTGATTCATTGAAAAATAAAGTAATAGGATTTTTTTTGTTTTATGATATTTTCCCATAGAGTTGAAGAAATCCTTTTCTTCTTAGACTAAGAAAATAGTGAAACATACTTACGTACATAACAAGAATAGTTTCCACCATTAATCAATTTCCACCACATACTCATCTGTTTCTCCAAACGATGAGTGTTCAAGATGAATTTTTCACTCTTGAAGCAATAGATTCAAATTTTATATAATATCTTAATTCAAAAAATATTAACTATTTTTTTCTACTATCTTTCATTATTAACCAAAATTTCAGTGAAATATAAGACAATTTCCAAAAATAATCTCAAATATCATAAAGTAAAACAGAAAAGTTCATCAAAGATCATTCAGCAAATAACTGACCTTCCTCAAAAATATTCTAGACTAGGATTGAAACCAAAAATATAGAAGGATTTGACCAAATAGTCTTTCAGGATAAATTTTGATATTTATCTCTAAATTATATAATAATTCTTAATGTATTATAGAAAAAAAGTAATTTACCTAATTACATATTCTCCAGGATGGGTTAATAATATCCATAAGTAACCCGAATTTATATAAGTCCAATACAAAATCATAGATTATTACAAAATAAAATTCAACCATTAATCCTACAATAAAATCCCATAGTATTCGATTTACCTTAATCATATAATGATCCTAAAAAAGTGAAAATATTTCAAAATATTATATAGAACGAAATTCCCAAATCATTTTTCAATACCAAGCATATCCATTTCATAAAATATAAGTTTCCCAAATAAAGTTATTCTTATTCTATCTACTTGTTTAACCAAAAAAGAAAAGGTCATACTAACTAAAAACTTCACGTAGGATAGTGGTAGGTGTTGCACTCTTGTTGCCCTTCAATTATGGGTTCAATTCCCACAGCCTTGTCCGATTCGATGAGTTGTCACCCAACATGCAAGTAGTCCTTTTCTTAAATCTATATTTTTATAACATTCCAAAAATAATCTTAAGAAATTTTTTAACCTTAAAAAATACTTTTTGATTTCCAACTAAATCCATTCCAACCTTTAGGATCATCTAAAATACATCTTTCCAAATTCACAATCCAAAAATTCATAAGGAAGGGCACTAAATTTATAAAATCAACCTAACATAATATAGATATCTTTTGTCACATGCCAAACATGTGAATACCATCATCATGTATTATCATAAATCATCATAATACCATAATTAACTTATAACCTTATTGAATATGTTAATTCTTCTTTATTCCTCCAAAAAAACATAGAATATTGGATATACTCCTTAAATCCAAAAATGTTATGAAATTCAACAATGATGGAATAAAAAAATAGTTATATAGTTCTAATATAGTTGAAAATATACAATATACATTATCCAAATCAATAATCTCTTTATTCAAACATAATTATCTCAGTATCAGAATCATGTTAAAAGTTATCCTTCCCTCAACCATATACTTTCCAAAAATAATAACTTGCAACTGTGTCACTTTACATAGTACCATAAAATCTCAAATCCATAATGAAATAGTGTTTAAGAAAATCCTTATTTATTTCTATAATTCATATTACCAATAAATCATTTATACAATACTCAAATGACATAATTATTCAATACTAATATAAGCACATTAATCATTCCTCTCCATCCATGGTAGTAGAATAGTCTTGATTGTGAACCATTAGTGGCTTTTGGGGTATATTACTTTGATTATTGGAGAATTTTCTTGAATAGTTCCCAATATTCTTACAGTTAAAGCATTGGACATTGGAAAATTCTTTCCTTCCCTTTCATTCCTAAGAATTGTTTCCTTCTCCACACTTGAATCAAACTCTTTTTTCTCTCAAGCATGAACCGGGGTGTTTTCTTCCACAAATATCACATTTGGGAAAATAATTCTTTCCCTTCTTCTCTTTATCCAAATATTTCACATATATCCTTTTATTCTCATGATTCCCTCTGAATCCATAATACATAGGGTGTTATTACCTATCCTGTTATCACTTTATATTATGTTCTCATATGATGAGAATGCTTGGGATATTAGTTCCCTTCAATATATTAGCTTAAGACCATGAATGATATGATCCTTCTTACTCTTTGGATCACATGTGTGAGTGAAGTAAGAATTCCTTATATTGGGAGGAATTTCTAAATAAAGGCATACACTAGGTTAGATCATATCGTAATGTATAATCCAATAACTAAAAAAATATTAACATAAATTGGTGTTTTACATGTATCTAGTATCATAATCATAAAAATGGATTCATTGGAGACATATTTACTCATAAATACTTTATAGTAGTTCGTAAATAAAATATGAATTATCCTAAGCATATCCCCCCGTGTGTCAAATCAGGTGCGCTATAAGGCCCATTGATGTGTACCAGTTTAACTCGAGTCATGCCAGAAACACCTTTTTTGAGTTATTACTCCTTGGTACATCTGTTCCAGAATCATTTCCACTTGTACAATATAGGTAGAGATTTATTTTCTTGGAATACCTATCTAATATCAACAATACCACAATTTTATGATGTTCCTCTATACTTATCCTCAAAGTCTATCTTAGGTTTATGATCCGTAATATAGGATTTATAAATATAGTTTCCAAGGTTCATGATAAACTTCCTCCGATACCAACTACAACTCCCTGACGCCAATTTCCTAGAGATGATGAATTATTTTATTGCATTGGCGTGATCACAAGAAACCAAATCATGAATGACTGATCAGATTAGTATCCTTATAAAAACTAAATACAAATATAAGTTTTATATTACATCTTAAAATGAAAAAAAACATATTATACCCTTTGAAAACTCTCATATCCCATATACTATCTTTACTTGTCAATCGTAATACACTTCTTGGAATCCTCAGGAAAAAAGGAACAAAATAAATGGGTGATCTCAAATGCTCAGTAAGGATAAACAATATAGTGAAATCTATAATAAATAATCATAAATGTTTAAGGAAATGGTATAAAATTAAATAACAGGCCTTATAAAAATAATCTTCAGCATAATATGGAAATAAAAAATAAAATAATTCCATTGAAACATTCATATGGATATTCTACTAGTCGAATAACCATATTTAATATCCATAACAAATATCATAATGAGGGAATGCATATTGTCAGACAACATAACAACTTTTTCAAGGGCTTGTGCCAAGAACATACTTATACGGGTAAGATGTTAGTAAAAACCGAAAATAATTTGTCTCATAAGAACAACTGGTGCATCATAGGGATTTCATTAACAAGTCCCCCACCAAGAGGGAATTTATTAATCAGTACCCAACCCATCACTTACTAAGTCCAGTGCATTCCTCATATGAAAAGGGTTAAACATTACCAACAAAAACACTCATATTAAAACTGGGATATAAAATGTTAATACTCTAACCATAAACCATTAATTTTATCAAAATAGAACATATATAGTCAAATATATCATTGAAACATCAATACAATATAGAAGATTATATCGTAACAAATAAACTATAATTAAGCACAAAATACAACAAGTATGTTGACATAGATGAAAATATAAATCACTAAAACACTTTAAGAGAGATATCCATTTTTAATTTGAAATCATTTACAAGACGCACAATAAAATGAAAACATTCCTTAAAAATAACCTTATAATATTGTAAGGGAAGCATCAAAATATTAAGGAATCATAATGGAGGAAAATATCCTCTCACACTGTATAAGTTAAAAAACATTATTTCCTTAATCTATCAAAAAGTTCATAAAATTCCTCATTTAGAAAACAATAGAATGATTCCTTTCAAAAACAATTATAAAAATTCAATCATTGGTAAAAATTACATTAAACAATTGTTGAAAATATTTTGAAATACATTTTAACAAAACATAGGCATTGATGACAAATGTGTCCTAGTAGATACTTATGTATAAACAACCATGGATAATAATGACATTGAAAAATTAACCATTAAATAAAACATTTAAAAGATTTATTTTTGAAAAAATATGAATGAACATAAAATTTGACATAAAATTTTCATTATAATCCTTTTATGTTTATATAAATAATTATGTAAAACATTATCAAGAATATTGAAAAGGATAAAGGATTAATTCATTAAACACTCAAAGCATCTCATTCAACATTGAACACTTAAAACATAAGAAAGATGTCTTCAAATTAATTTTTAAATCCCAGGAATAAAATGTTTTCATGTTATGAAATATAATAGGGGTACTACATACACCACACACAAGAATTAGGTTGTGAACATGGCTTATACCTCATGAAAAATTAAAAGTGATACAGAATTCCCTTACCTTAGGTCTAATAATCTCCGTAAATTTTCAAAACTTCATTATAATGTTTTTAAACATTTTATAAACTTATAATAGAATCAAAATTATGTTTATTATATCTTTAATGGATTAATATAACTCATTTATTAACAATTCTAAGATAAAGTAAAGTTTTAGGGTAGTAATTACTTTGTTTATCCTATGTGCTTTGACTCGTTATTCTTGATCATATTACTTAGATCATGATTTACATACCTTCAGAATGTGTAACATGATTTATATATCATATATATTCAGAATATAAAAATATATAATAGATAGATATATGAAATAGAAAACACTTTTCTTGGAGATGGTAGACCATATGTATGCATGAACACTATTTCTGTTTTCTTATCATACAGAATAGAAGTAATTGAATGAAATATATGTAAATACGCATATATATATATATATATAATTCTAGTATAATTATTATTTCATATGTTTCATACATATTCATAATATAAATTTTTATAATCATTCTTTGATGGTGAACGTGGAAGACAAATCTCATCGTATCGTAGAGACAGTAAGTTGTACATATGGATGGGCGACAATATCATTTTCTTAATGGTTAAATGGTATGCAATTGGATGGAATATGAATTTTATAGAAATAATTTAAGGGTATATTTATTATTTAAATTCTTAATATTCATAATTATTCTCATATAAATAAAATAAAAATGAAAAATGATTTACACCATGGCACAGAGATAGTAAGTCGTACATATGCATGCGTGGTGATATAGTTTTTCATACGATGGTTAAAGGAGGAATATGGTTGTACCATAATAATAATAAAAATATCAGAATATTTCAGATTATGGAGTTATTTATTTAGTATGGAAACAACATAGGAAGAGGAAGTAGAAGAAGAAAACAACTTTGAAAGTGGTGATAAAAATATTACCACTTTTTCAGGTATCTCTATTAGATTTTCACTAAATAACTTCTTATGATGGATTTATCCCAAATGTATGGCCTCTAGGATGTATTGAGGGAATTTGGGAGAGGAAATTAACTAGGTTTGGCTGAGCCAAATGGCTATAGAGGTGTGAATTAAAGAGAAGGATAAGTTCTCTTTTATAAGAGAGGTGAGGGGCACTTTTGAAAGATATTAAAATATTAATTTATTATAAATTAATTTTCAGTTTCAAATTCCTCCAAAGTGATTAATTTCAAGTATAAAATGGGTAGGGTTTTTATTAATATCATAAAATTAGATTTATATATATTTAGTTAAAACTAATTAACCTTATCTTTTGGATTCCACCCTTAGTTAGACTTTTTAACTCTTACCACGTCTTCTTGTGTTTTTACACTACGGGGTTAATATAGTTACTATAAAATGTCAAAATAATCCCAATTGGATAATTTATGACATACTTAACACTTTCCATTTTATTTGGATTAAACATATATTTTTATGACTATCATATCATTTAATAAAATAATATTTACTTTAAAATATCATTTATTTGAATTTTAGTAATATTAAATATTTTAATTTTTAAAAATATGCATCCATCATGATTACATAAAGAAAATATTTCCAATATGTAACTAAAATTTTTTAGTTATATATAAATTTTTTGTCATTAGTTAAGTAAATTATATTTATTTTAATATATTTATTATCCTTTATAAAATATCTCTTTTAATTAAACAATTACTATATCATAATTATGTCACCATTTAATTTATATATTTAATGTATAAAACTTGTAATAATTTATCATTATGTAATTAAATTTATTATATTTATAAAGTCTATTTATATTGGACCATATCACATATATAACCACATATTAAAAATATAATATTTATTAAAATCTGAATATTACATTTTTAACACTTCTTTAATAAAATATTATAAATTTCTTAATCAAACACAAGTTGGTTAAAAAGAATCATATTTACCACATAAGGTTTATTTTTTATTAAACATAATTATCCAATAAAATTAGGAAAAGTGTCATTATTATTTTATATTATTATAATATAATTTTTACCTTTAATTACACTATTTAACTTTAACTGTGGTAAATAAAATTCAAAAGTTACTATTCAAAAATACTATTTTGATCTTATTTGGCCACATTTTTCCTACTTATTACAACCATTTATGTTTTAATTTTGAAATTGCATTCACATAGGTGGTAAAATTACATTTAATTCTAATCTACAAATGTGGCTATAATGTGGGTAAAAACGTTAAAAAAGTTCAATGAATTTTAATATCTAATTATATTATAATAATTATTTTAATGACCTAAATTGAGTTATCATATTTTTTATTTATCCAATTTTAATTTAAAATATATTAAAATTAATTTAATTATTTAAATTAAAAAGTTGGTTTTTTACAATAATGCAATGTTTTTCACTTTTTTTTAAAAGTTTAATGTTTTCAGAATAATACCAAAAATTCACCCTAAGCTAATTTTGATATTTAGAATTTTAAAATGAATATTATTTTAACAAATTAAATTTCTATGAGTTTCTAATATTAATTTTTTTTTATTGTTCACAAAATGACATAAAAAGTAGTTCCTTTAAGAAAATAGTATTTCTACACACATAAATATTTTATAGAAACATATACATTTCATGATAAATATGTTTTATTTATTTGAAAACATTATAAATAATATTTAAAAATTATTTATTACTATTTATATTACTATATTTAATGGATAAATTGTAAATATATCATTTAAATAAAAACAACACTAAAGTGTTGTATTTTGGAAACTCAATCTTGCATGTTTGCAAGTAAAGTTGGTGTTGCATGAAATGAAAACAAATTAAGATAATGTGCCATGAAATATAGGGGCATTATGGGAATATTGTTTTGTTATAGCTCCTCCCTCTCTTCAATTTACATTATACGAGTGTCCTAGGTAAGTAAGGAATGAAGATGAATGATATAAAGAGGATCAAGACTACATCCTTCTATATGAAAGGGTAGGGGATTACACCAGAACGGTTTCCCTTTGATTGTTCATATGAGAGGAGGGAGACTATTACTTTTTCAAATGGAAAAGAAATCATGATCCTTATCCTCACTACTAGGAACTAAGGACTTCGGGTATTATAGATGAGAGCAGGAGGACACTATCTTATCCCCAGAATCCAAGAATCAGAACTCCGCAACACTGTCCCTATGGTAAGGGTCAATGTGACCATAGATATATAAAAATCTATTGATTCCCCAAGGATCATAACCCTCTGGTAGGACAAGTGCAGGAAACCTCTAATCTTAGAAATATAAATCTAAATGGGAGACACACTAATGTGACATTCCCTAAGGTTTTGTAAATCAGGAGGTCTTGGTGGAGGTTTCAACACAGTTCCTTTCAAAAAAGAGACTCATTTAAGGGGATGCCTTGTCAATAGTGTATTTGAAAAAGGATTCATGAAAGGCTCGTACAGGTTGTAGGGATGGGCTGAACTATCGAGTATCATGCAAGGGGTTCACCACGCAAGGGGTCTCAGTTCATGTAGGCTTTGGAGAATTGGTATCACCTTAGGTGATTAAAAAACTAGATTAATACACTTGGGTAAATATTTTTTCATGCCTTAAATAGTCTCTATAGGGTTCCCAAAAGTAAGTGACCAAGTTTTTATTTGTGGATGAGTGGTCACTCTAGTCTTCTTCAATCAGGGGGTTGGGAGAACTGGTCATGAAAACTGTTGTTTATTTTAAACACTAAAAGGAATTATTTCTCACTATCCCACTTTAACTCCCCATATCAAAGAATTATGAAACTATATTTTTGGTTTCGAAGGACTTGGGAGAAGCACTATGGAGGTCCGATTAGTAATCGACCTTTAGGAAAAAAATTTGTCCATATGAAGACCCCAAGGTCTATTTATAGGAAAATATTCTACCCTGGGTGATGGTGACTTGGTCGCACAGGTGGGTAGTGTGATGGTGGGTGATGTGTAGGTGGGTGGTACATCGGTGCTTCCACATCGATAGTGTTTTGAGGGACTTAAGTGAAAAAGATTCTCCATACCGCATGGGATGATCCCCCACACCCCTTCTCAGGATCACTAATAGATAGTGGACCCATCCCTTTGGTCTGGTTCCTTCTCTACCATCATTGAACCCCATAGAAAATGCATATCAGCACTATAAAATTTTGGAGCCTAGTTGAGGTTTTTTTCTATCATGCCACATGGAAATCCAATCTACTCCTTCTTTTGACATAAAACATATTTCTACTTAATCTCATCATTTGGTGTTTAAGTGAAGTTCACATCTTTAATTTTGTGGGGAACTAAATAGAACATTTTTTTTATGTCTAAAAAATCCCCCCTTAGAATTATATTCATTCAGAATGAAAACAATCTGTTTTTTAGGAAAAATTAATGGCACATTGACACATTCCAACATCATTTTATGGGTTTTGGATCTATGTTATGTTTGGAAGGATGCTCTAATTTTTTTCCTATGCGATGGGTCCTATAAATCATATGATTAAACTGATTGTGCATCAACCAAAGGTTTTTGGGGATCAAGAGGTTGTTAAATAGATTAAAATCTATTTTCGAAGGCCTCTTGTAGTTTCTGATAGATATACTCCATTTTGTGGATGTTTAACTAGGGGGTTTTTCTCATAAATAAAGAGAATATTGTTTCTGATCATTCGTGTCCTCATCCTTGTCTTTTATTATAATTATAATTATAATGTCAAAATTGATTTCCATAGCATGAATTTTGATTATATCTTCTAATCATAATTACAAAGGCATGGATGGAAGGTGCTCTAAAATTTTTCCAAAGCTAAAGATCCTAATGGGAATAGTTTTACTATTTTTAGGGTAATTTGAAAAACCCTACAAACATTATGTCTTTTATGTTATCACCCTAATTTTTACCTAATCCTAATATGGATGGGACTTAATGAGTTATACTTTTATTTTTCTTAGGCATACCCTTTTATGTTTTCAAACGAACAAGTTTTTCCTTTTAAAATTTTATCACTAGATATTGCCTAACCAAACAGAGATTATGTCTAGCGATCTAAGACTCAATTATTATCCTAATTTCCCCTTGCGGGTTTTTATCTTGGTGAGTAAAATTTCACATTTTGGGGGTAGTTTAATGTCATGCATGTTAGACTAATGAAGCTAATATTTTATGTCAAATATATTTGTCAATGAATTCTGAAATTATAACACTAAGAAAGATCGATGGCTAGGAATGACCTTATATATATATATATAAGGGGAATCAAGATTCGTGATTTTTATGGTAACCAAATATAAAATTTGAAGTATAAAAATAGATGAGGACTCTTACATGAATGAATTTTCCATTATTTAACAAATCGATTATGGGGGTTGTATTATGCAGGGCCATCTAGGGAATATACTGCATAGGAAAATAGTGGAATCCCTTGGATGATAGGCTTGTTGTGTGAGAAATTGATGAAATACCAACTAGGGGAACGTACTGTATGTTTTGGTAGAGTACTTTCTAGAAATTTTAACATTTTATTACTGATAGTCAAAGGTATTTTATGATTTGGATGTATCAAGACTATCGGGGGTGGATTCTCCAAGGAATGATGCCTGAGAGTGAAAGGGGCCATCTGTGCTAATACAATCAATGAATTATAAATCACCTCTATAAAAATTTGATGTTTAAAGAAGGGAACATTTGTTAGACGGAGAATTTTTTATATTATGTTGTTCAGTTTAAATTCATGCAGCAATGACATTAGGGGATTTTTTGTTTAATGTTGGTTAGTAAAGAAATTGTGTTGAGTAGTTTAAAGTCATGAAACAAGGACATTAGGGGATTTGATTTATGGACTTTATCTTTGACCGAAGGTTCGATGGATCTCTAATTCCTAGTAATTTTTATGGAAATATGCTACTATATTCATATATGAATTAAGAAATTTGTGAGATAAGATTTGGGGATTCCTGAATCCGAAGAGTAAAATTGGAAAAAGGGATAAATGGCATTAGAAGAGGTCTCTTCCATGAAAAATGTTACCACTATGTGAAAAACCTATTATGGGGGATATATTATGTTGGGCTAGTTAGGTAATATGTTTCATATCTAAATAGTGGAATCCTTTGGATGACATGACCTTTATGTAGGTGGCATTATGAAAGGCCAACGGGGGCACGTACTGCATAGTCATGTAAAGGCGCTCTCAATATTTCTGATTGTGTATTGCTAAAATAAAATGAATATTTATAGATATTTGAATCTTCTTAAGAATAGAGTTTTGTTTATGGATAAAATTTCATGAATACATAAGAGATATTTCAAGTCATAATTTTCCAAATATTTTGGGTAAAAGGATCTCTACAAAGGTCTAAACCAAGCACATGAAGTATGGTGCCTATAGTTTTAGGTTGTATGACTAGGGCCAAAATATTAGGGAAATAATGAATGATATTATGGTAAAATGACCCAAGGTTAATCCAATATTCTTTGTGAAAATGAGAGGGTAAAAGTATAAACCATGGTCATTGATATTTTTAGGTTGAGAGAAAAGATGTGGGACAAATATGCTAATGATGGCCACTTTAAAATAAAGGTTCCTACATACCATCATCCAAGATTAGAGGGATATAAGATTCATCTCCCAAGAATGAAGTTACCTCTATTTGAAAAAACCCCTTATGGGGGCTGCTTTATACAGGTCCATCTAGAGAATATACTTCATAGCCAAATGGTGGAATCCTTCGGTTTGAATGACCATTGTGTAGGCCACATTATTCATGGAAAACGGGTGTCATGTACTACAAATTTAGGAAAATGATCTCTAAAGTATCATACATTCTATCACCATAAACTAAAATATTATTTTGAATCTATGAAAGTACTCAAGATTAATAGTATGAAATGTAAAGGGGATAATTTCCAATGAACATGAACATTATTTGGACCAATATTGGTTATGATTTTGGATAACCTTACTTATATTAGACTCATATGTAAAATGGAGACATTTTTTGTATCCTTGGTGGGCTCTATATGTAGGGGACCCAAAATAAAATATCTTACATAGAATTTTTTTTATTCTTATGTAGAAAATTGGATACTTTTTTCTGTTCTGATGTGGCTGGGCATAGGGTTGAAGATCTGGACTTCACTACGTATCTCACATGGGTGAGAGTCAAGCAATACATAGTTCTTAAATAAAGATCTCCTCCCCAATTTAATTCATGTGTGGAGGATAATTGGGGTTTTGTTGAATACAGATTCATTCATAAGATGGAAAATCTTATTAAATATCATGATGTTTATCTGACTCGTGTATGGGATGAAATATTCATTATTTGTATCACATTGTGATTGGGCCCAAGATTGGAAGTCTAGATGTCACTACATATCTCATATGAGTGAAAATCAAGCCCCACATAATTCAATCAGTTGGTCTACTTGAATAGGCTTTACCCATACAAAGTGAGATGGGGAATTTTCTTGAATGGTGGATAGACCATGATATAGGAATTGGGTGTCACAATATTTCTTCATGGGGAAAGAATCAATACATATATAGTTCATAAAATTCTATATAGTTTACCATCATGTGGTAAGGAGGAAGGTGAACTGATGTGATGTGGTTGAAACATTCTGGTTGGGCCAATGAATGAAATTTTGGGCATCATAATTCATATCATGTGGGTAAGAATCAAGACTTGTGTGGCCCTTGGCAGGCTCCATGTATAGATCTGATTCATTTATAGGAAGTAATGGGTCCTAATGATTAATCGTAGATGGACCCAGGATTAGAGTTTTGGGCATCACTATGTATCTTTATAAGGAAAGAATCAAGCCACGGGTAGTTATCAAAATTTGTTCCCCACATTAATTAGAATCTGATGTTGGAAATGAGACTTTTATTAAATTCAATACTAATGTATGTACCTAAAACATGGATTCTAGTTATCACCACTCATCTCGTTGTATTGAGAATCAAGGCATAAGTCTTGGAAGGGTTCTCTGTGAAGATCGTGTTCTTGCATGAGAAATATAAAGGGGAATATTCTCTTCTAAATCACATCTGGACCTAGGATTGGAGATATATGTGTCACTATGTATCTATTTTTAATGAGAATCAATCCACACATAGTTCTTGAAGGTGATCCCTTTGTAAGTTAGATTTATATACATAGGGATGAATGGAATTTTTAAACATTGTGGTCAGACCCAGGATTAGTGATGCGGGCATCACTGTCTATCATGCTGGGGAAAGAATCAAACCACACATAGTTCTTGAGGATGGTTCCCAAGAAAATTGTATGTTTATGTGAGAAACTAGGGCTTTAGTACTTTCTAGAATAACATTTGGTCCAAATAAAAAAGATTGTATGAGAATGAAGCCATATTTTCTAAAAGGCTTCCTAGTATAGAATTGACTCATATACAAGGAAAGGGGGAATTGTTTCTTTTATGGTTTCAGGTGGGCCCTATATAAGAGATCTGGGTGTCACCATGTATCTCATCGGAATGAGAATAAAGCAACATATAGTTCTTGAAAAATATATTCCCCGTTCTGTTTTGACTCAAACACATAGGGAATGAGGGAGATTTTTTATCATGGCTAGTCCCAAGATTAGAGATCTAGGAATCACTAAATATTTCATTAGAAGGAGAATCAATCCATATAAAGATATTTAATATGGTTTCCCATGTGGTTATAATCCAAACATAGGGAATAAATGGTGCTTAATTGAACTAGGGAGTAGCAATGATGTGAGTGAGGATTATGCATCGAAGATGGACATCAATTAAGGGACGACAAAGAATATAAACTCATGGAATCTTGAGGGATTTCTTAATGATAAATGAGGGAGACATCAACTGTATAGTTTAATGGCATGTGGTAAGGAAAAACTGTGTTTTTTAGTTTCATGTCATGCGACTAGGACCTCATGTCGTGCATTTTATTGTCTTGTGACAAGGATGATGATGCTACATAGTTTAATGTATTATATCATGGATGATGGTTGTAACTTAGTTTATCATCATACAACTAGGATAATAATTGTGTGATTACATAATGCGCTTATTCAAAAACCTTTCATTGGTTGGAGTTGTAATGAATTATTTATCCATTGAGATTAAGGAATAAGCTCCATTAGAATAGATCGTATATATGGAATAAGGTCCTTCCAACTTTAGATCATGATTTGGAGGCTTTTTTCCTAGTATCTGTATATTCCTAAGGACCAAAACCAACTCTCCATAGAAGAAATAACGAAGGAAACCCATTTTTGTAAATTCCCATGATATTCAGCTCTGATAAACTTCCAAGTGATGTAAGGTATTCAATCTATTTTATTCCAGTCAGTCCAACTCATCAAGCCATTCTTGGGATTACTCATTAGTGGATAAATGATCTGAAAGTGAATCTCTAAGTGATGGAAACTTAATTTCAATGGTAAAAATATCTATTGTACTATATACCATGGAGTATGAAGTTGACCATGTGGCAGTATGAGTAGTAGTCTTATAATCCCATAAGACATTCAAGAGTTTATTATGAAAAGACATCTTATAGTTATCCATAATTTTTGGAGTATGTTGGGAATGGTTTTTTTGAAAGCATGTATCTATCTGTTTGTTGTTGCATGATAGTGGGATGAATGGTAGGATTTGATATTGTATTCTTGATATAACTTCCCTACCTTAGTTGGTTAGAATTTTTTTTTGTCTTTCAATATGGTATGAGGGAAGCCAAATCTAGTGATGATAATATATTTGAAAATTCTAATAATTATTTTTCTTTCTACTTCCTTAATAAGTATCATGTCATCTAATTAAAGAAGAAATCATTAATAGTAAGTATGTACTTAAACTGAGTGGTCATAGCTAGAGGATAAGGTCCTACTATATCCATCCCTAATGTAGTAAATGGATAACAGTGTTTTTTTATATGTAGAAACTCTAGGGGTCGATTGATGAAATTGGCACACACTTTCCAATAATGACACTTCTTAGTGAAACCTATGAAATCCTATAACATTGAAGGCTGGAAGCATCCAACTCTTCATATTTGTTCAAAAATCCTACACCCAGACTAGTGGGCACCACAAGCTCCTACATGTACTTATTTCATGACAGCCACAGTTTCATCCCCATCAATACATTTGAGGATAATTCCATCAAATCCTTATCTATAGAGGATCATCTGGTGATTTGGGTATTTTTATAGAGTGAGACTACCTGCTCATCGCAAGATTTTGTCTCTTCCAACTATATTTGGTGGAAGTACTATCACTTTTTCATATTACATGATGGGTGTTATTCATCCCATGGTAGGACCAAATAGTTCAGGAATTGGACTTATTTCATTGATTTCCCTTGTTCTAATTTTGAAAAAAGGTGAAACAACGCGATGATGAGCAATGTTAATGATTTTGTCATCCTGGTTCATATCTTCCAAGGTTGTAGCTGCATTTTCCAATGCATCATCTTGGGAATTTTCTGAACACGATAATTAAGACAATGTAGGTTATGAGTGAAATTATGCCATTAACCCTCATACATAATCACATAGGGGAGATAGATCTTCTTTTCTGATTTTGTAATCCCCGTTAATATTTTTTATTACAAACTCTGAATCACCCTTCATTTCCTAGTGGTTTAAAGGTACATGGTGTTTCAATTCCAAACCTTCAACGAGAGATTGATATCCTACCTCATTGTTGAGCTTATGTTCTTCTATTCTTATCCCAATTGGACTTCTATAAGCACCATCAAAGTAAATTTCCCACTTTTGGGGGTATCCTGAATAAAGAATATTTTTTCATCAAGTAGTTTAGTATTTAATTACATTTCTTCTATAGATAGGTTCTTATAAAGTATGTATACCAAGGCTTGGATCTTCACTACTTTCTCAGGTACGAACTTCATATAAAATTGCTACAGAATAACTACCCATCATTCTAGACATCTATTCAACGTAGGATGATTGATGTTAAATATAAGTTGGTTAATAAAAGAAATCAAGTGGACCTTGTGATGATGCAGCTAGTGCCTCAGCTTATAAACTATAATTATTAATGCTAGGAATCCTTTCTCAATATCTGAATTTTGAGTCTCTATGTTTAGCATGGATCAACTAATATAGTAAAGGCTATTTTCATACCCAACATCATTCATTTGTGCAAGGAATTCTCCCAGTTATCTCTCTAAGGTCGTCACATAAATAATGAGAAGTTTTCCTTCAACAAGTGATATTAATACCAGTAGAATCAAGAGTTATTTCATGAGGGTGTAAAATTCCACGTGTAATTCATTAGTACACCGATAAGTGACCCCCTTAAACATCAATTTGGTGAAGGGAAAATAGTTTCCTTCCATATTGGCTACGAAGCACCAGATGTAGGCCAAGTGTCCTGGAAGTCCTCTTAACTCTTTCATGTTTTAATAAGGTGAAAGTTTAAGGATATATTTAGTCTTCTCTATATCGACTTAGATTCAATGATGGTATACAAAAAAAATGAGAAATTTTCACTAAGTTACCTCGAAATAACATTTCAAGGGGTTTATCTTTAGATTATGTTGTCTAAGCAAGTTGAATATGATATCCAAGTTAGTCAGGTGATCAAAAAAATTTCTAGATTTGACCACTGGATCATCAACATAGAATTTAACAAATTCCTAGAAGAGTGGTTTGATTATGTGATGCATTGAATGTTTATATGTCACACCAGCATTCTTTATTCCAATGGACATTAAATGATAGAAAAATATACATTGAGAGGATCTGAAGGCTTTAGATTCCTCATCTTATGGTGCCATCTAATTTTGGTTATACATGGAGTAGGAATACTTGAAGGAAAGAGCTTGGTATCTAGCTTTTATATAAACCATATGTTCTATGATTGGAACTGAGAAGTCATATTTTTGGAAAATGCTCATTTAGATCTCTAAAATAAATGAAAAATCTAATTTTTTTCCATTAATATTTTTCATTGGGAAACATTGGATAACCAAATTTCATATTTCACCTCCTGGATGAAGTGGGTTTCAATAAGATTTTAAACATTAGCCTCAATTTTGGATGTGTGAGTTGGGTGTGTTATTCTTACAGCCTTCTTGTATCCCCAATGATCTTTTGGAAAACCGAAATGATGGGTGGCCACCTCAGGGTCACAACCTGAAATCTTTGTAAAATTCCAAGAAAACACATCCTGATGTTGATTTAGAAATGATGTATAGACCACTTTCTTTTCATAAGTCATGGAAACACAAAACAGATTGAGTAATAGATCTTCCTGTGTACCGCATTTTATTTATATGATTTCATCCATAGTGGTGGAGGTTAATTACTAAACTTCTAGATGGGGGTCTCTAAGGTCTTCATATCCTTCCTAGTATTCTTTTGTTTCTTATTATACCAATTCATAGAGGGTAGGTGATGATGTAATATTTTTAGATCTAGGGGAGGAGTTGGTACATGGACTCCCCAAATAGGTGGAAACCACCTTCGGCACAACTGATAATGAAAGGTATTTTTTAAGCTCTAAAGAGAAGGTGATGGGATGAGAATCGACATCAACATCTTTTTCCATGGGTGAGATAACTTATTATAGCTTGTATGATAAAGAAGATAATTTCTAAATCTCTATTGATGGAATGAATAAATCTCCGTTTATGATTTAATAACTACTTGGTGATCCAGTGATTTATCTTGTACTGTAAGGTTCAGATTTCACAACTAACATTATGGAGTCCACTAAATGAGTGCTTGGATTTAGGCCATACTTTTCAATTTGATTAATGGAAATCATGTACTCTTCACAGAGATTCTTGAATGGCTTACCTGGGATCTTTTCTAGACCATTCATAGAATTTATTATTGTAATATCATTTTCCATGGACTATTTTCCCTTTGTGTGAATGAACTCCACATCAATGTGCTAATATTAACAAATTTTGAATGGGGCCTTATCACTAAGAAATTTCCCAATTTTAAAATTGACTCAATATTAAAGACATTGGTGGTACGATGAAGGAATGGTCACATGTTGATGTTTCCAAGGTCTCCCCAATAGAATGTTGAGAGTTATATCATATCAGAAAAATATGAAATATGAATCAAATATGAGATCTCCAAACTGAGTTCTGAGAATAGTAAATCCAAGTGGTTCTTTATCATTCTTGTCATAACCTACTAATATCAAAGTGGGGGGAGACAAGTAGAATTCAGTGAGGCCCAATCAGTGAAGTGTATGGATGGGAATGAGATTGATTGTTGATCCATTATCAATGAAGTCTTGTCAGATATTAGTATCATTGATCTATCCAACTAGGTACAGGGTTCTGATGTATCCTTGTACAGTAGTATCATCATCCTAGTTCATTAAAGATATGATCGAATGGAATTCTGAAAAATAATTTTCTATAGGGTAAACTTGTGTGGTAGTAGCCTCAACTTCAAACTCTTAATGTCTTGAAAAAGTATTAATGTGTGCATCCCGAAGATCCTTTTATAAACTCAATGAATCTAGGATTGATAACATGGCTGGTATATGGCCTAGTTTCCTCAACACATAAAACATTGGATCCATAGGTATTCTTTTTCTAGCATGGAGATTCCCATTTGTAGGTTCTTTGGAAGATGATGTTCCGGATATGGATGGACCCTCTGTTGGGGATGAATCGTGAAGAATATCCTCTCTTAGTGGATTCAGCCGACTAGGTCGGACCGCTCACTAAGGAGGTGGTGCAATACCCTATAACTAGTTTTTTGAGATTATGATGGTAAGGAAGACCCTATCATGTGTGGGAGATTTACTTTGTTCCTACAGATCCTATTGGAGGGATCTCCCATGATTTTCTACTACATAAAATTTTCAAGAAGGTGTGTGGTTGGTGTAGTGAATTCTAACATAACTATGTCTTCCCCCATATCCTCAACCCTAATGACCACTACCTAAGTTCCCAAATCAAGTGTAGGGAAATCATGTTCATAATTATAATAATCATTTAAGTAGGGTTATGTTAATTGAATAACAATAATGGAACCAAAGATCAAATCCTCATCTGATGAAGATTCTGCATGGGGTTCAGCTCTTAATGTGCCATTTGGTGGGGCGTTGCTCATGATTTTGAGACAATCATCATGAAATCCGATAAGGGAAATAAAAAAATTTTCCTTAACACTAACTCATCTTCTACTTATTTATCCTTATTCTTCAGTCTATATCCCTTCTGTGTGGATCATCCTTTAAAGAACATGGATTTTGATGAAGACATGTTCTCTGCAAATGAAGTGATAAGAGACATAGTTTATCATTTCAACTGTGTTCATAGAATATAATGAGTTTGGCTGATTTTTTTATGACCATCCAATCATCAAATTTTTTATAATTCTTACTTTTGAAGTTTTACCATTTTATTTCCTCTTCTATATTGGTCAAAACAACACATGCTACCTAGGATGGAAAGATTTTTAACTTCACTTTCCCAGAGTCCACCATGTTTTGTATGAGTTCCTTAAAAACAAAACACTTCTGGATGGGGTGACCCAACATTCGATGGAAGGGGAAATATTTTTGGAGGTTATCTTCTACCCATTTTTTATATTTCATTGGCCTTGTCAACTGAACTATGTTTTTTCCAAATATGTGATTATGGAGTTTGGAACATGGTCATTTCGAAAATAATAGACCTTGTTTTTCAACTCCTCAAAGTTTCTATGCCTTAGATATTTTTTATCATGTTGATGAGGTGGTCATTTCTACAAACACTTGGGAGGTTGATCTCTACAATATAATGATGGAATTGATGTATGAGCAGGTATAGGGGCATGTTTATGTGTAACTTTAACAGTTTCTAATCTTCCATCTCTTCTTATTAGAGTTTATGGGATTACTCAGGATTTGGTTCTACTCTATACTATATAGTATTCAACCTATTGATAAATCAAGGATAGCTCCTGAAACCCCCATGTGTATTTCACAGGTATTAATGTTATGAGGAACACATCATGTAGATTCACTATACAAATGGATTGTGAATATTCTTGAGAGAGTGGTATATTCAAGAGGTATGTTAATAATTTCCACCGAGCACTGAAATCTGAAACTCTTTCATTATACCTTTTCTTGCAGTTTGTGAAATCGAAGACTGTTATCTTCCACTACAGGAAAACCGCCTCTTACCGGCGGTTTTTTTTCATATAGCGGCGGTTTAAACCGCCGCTATATGGTTTGGCGGCGGTTTATAGAAACTGCCTCTAATTTTGGCGTCGGCAATCTATTAGCGGCGGTTTTATGCATTTCACGGCGGTCAAACAAAAGTGTCGTAGTACCTCATTTTGCGGCAGTTTTTGGTAAATTTAGCGGCGGTTTTAAGGGCTATTTAATTAGCGGCGGCTATAATCGCCGCGAAACTCAGGCGTACCAGTCGCCTTCTTTGCGGCGGTTAAAAACACCGCAATTTCTGATGTGATTTTACGGCGGTTCTAACCGCCGCTAAATAGTCTTCCGAATACATTTAGCGGTGGTTTAAACCACCGCTAAATGTATAATTGGTAAAGCATTAGCGGCGGTTAAAACCGCCGCGAAATGCTGACCCGGAAAAAAAATTATTTCTGTTTATACTCCACCACTACCCTGGAAAACAAACCAAATAACACATACAACATATATATAATAAGGAAAAAATTTATGCACCACCTACGCAATATTCATAAACACCCTTTCATTTAATTTTGATGAAAAAGTTGATCCAATTCAATAAGAATACCTAAAGCATACAAAATACCTAAAATTATGGATTTAGAATGAAACACAAGATAACATCAAATGAAACAAGAGATTGGGGGTCACATGGATTTATACTTATAGTTTACAGATGATCAAAATTGAAAATATTTGATTCCATAAAAGTATCCCAATGTTCCAAATGATAATTGAAATCTAGTTAAGTAACATGAATACTATTTGAATTGGTAATGTCCAGTTTAGTCTCGAATGTTATTCTTTTATCCTGAAAACTATAATATATATGTAGTGCGAGAAAAAAAAGATATAATCATCTAGGTCTTAATGAAGTCTTCAATTTTAGGTGAAAATGGTGTGTTAATGTGCTGGCCATCAAATAGAATAAACCATATAACCCCATACATTTCATCTAAATAATCCTTTGTACACCATGGATTACTCATCAAATAATTGATCCAATATTATCATATGGAACTGTGTTCAACAAAAAAATAATATAACCCCACTATAGATTAGACGTTACTTTTCCACTCTCACAACCTTATATCTAATTAGCAATGCTCCCATCCCATCCAAAAAAACCATGTCACATCACATCAAATCCTTCCCGTATACAAATGGGTTATCACATCATGCAACATCCCAATAGCAGTCACCTAGGCCATCACATCACATCACATACCACCAGTAGATACATAGACCATCACTTCACAATAAATCATACTTGTAGACAAATACACTACCACCTAACATCTCTTCCCACCCACAGACACATATTCTGTCAAATGGCATCCAAACTAGAACAAGAGTCTTAAGGTATCATGAATGTGATGGACATAATCATTGTCCCCTCCTCCTACCATCAATTACCCCACAATATATCACATAGAAACACATAACTTATCACTCATAGAAATTGGGTCTAATAGATCAATTCCCACCGGAAGGCACCATGGACATGACATCGTTTCTATGAATTCTCCAACACCAACATGTGTCACTAATTCTGAATGAAGTGAGAGGATGTGTGTGAACCCATGCCTAAATTTCACCACCATCATATTTATTGGTGAAAATACCTAAAACTCTAAACCTTTGAGTAGTGGTAATTTTATATAAATTATGATTGGTGTATAAAATAATAGAAACATCCATGGTATATAGATATCCCACAATACCAAACCTATGTGTCCACATAAACTACACTTGAGCTTATTAGATCACCACACCATAACACAAATCAATAATCACAACCAATTAAATCACTATTTGAATCACCGAAGACAATCACAACACTATTAACGCAACATTCCACTTTCCACATACATGTTTCACCACATTTATTTTTTATCCATTACAATTCACATAACACTTTACATTTTCATTTGATTAATTTATAACATATATATTTCCAATAAATATTTTTCATTTACTAACCTAGATCATTTACATTATCAACATAGTTCATCTCATGGATAACCGAGAAACTGACATATCCACTCCATGCTACAACTAATTCAACTCACAAAACTATCACCACAACACCACACATCCACCATTGTTTCCACACCACATTGCCCAACCCATATCACAAAATCAAATAATCCTTAAAACCATCATGAAACTCTATCACCACATACCAAATCAACGAATCTGCTACAAAAACATTATTCTACAACCACTACACCACATCCATGACCCCATAACCATGTACCACAACCTCTTCATAGCACATTTCACTACTACCAAAATCACATACATGAAAATCGACCAAAGAATCACATCCCCTTGTACTACACAACCAATCTGGTCAATAACATCACCATACAACTTCCTAAACCATATAGTGAAACACAATAAGATGAAGTATCCACAACGTCATAGATAACGACTTCAATGAATATTCATGGGAATTATCACATATCATTTTTACTAATCGTGGTTATCCCCACACAAAAAAAATACATCAATGGGACACCAATTACTATCCAAAAATATATTCCTTTTATTTTTATTCAGGGAGAAATTACATTACAACATTGAAAGTGTCCTCAAAACATTACAACTATATTACAAACAGGGTCCCAATAGTACTTATATTTGGAATTGGATGTAATCATGCATAGATATCTCAAAAACATATAATAATGCAGTAAGGCATGAGAAAATTACCCATTATCATAAATTTATATTTTTCATAAATTATTTTATTATTAAAAAACCCTTAATATTTACTTGAAAGAGAGAATGAACTTTATTATACCACACATATAATATAGAAGATTGAGAATGGGTATCCTCTACCACATGGAAGCAGTCACTTCTAACTCTTCACTGTAGGATGAAGAAAAATAAACTCAAAAACCACAACCACACATGGAAACCATGCATGAAACTACACCTAAAAAAGGGGTTGTAGAAATTCATACACATTCGTGCACCAAAGAAAAATATCACCTCTATATTGGATCTCCAAAATAGGTACATAATGAAAGAAATATAAAAATAGGTGAACACGCCATGGATTGCCAAGAGGAATCCACCATATCCCATGAATCAAATAAAGGATGAAGTGGGATATATTTTTTCCTCAAGACACCTAGTGTTCACTCAGAATGATAGTTGGGTATTATGTATTAAATACTAGAGAAAAAATCTAATAAAACCTCATTTAAAATATTGAACTCGGATAATTCACATTGTGTATCAAATTCATGACATGAATTCCCATATTTCAAAATTCCCATGAATTTCATGTATCCCCAGCCATTTATTATTACACATAATGAATTTGAATATCATGTCCGGAATTAAGTGAGATATTTAGACAAGGGTGTGCATCAAAGTTCTAATAAATTACCATTGATTAGTTCATGGATTGATTAAGTGAGATATTACCATAGATCATCTAACCAATGAAACAAACACATCATTCTCTTTACCATCTGAGGTTATTGTGATCATTCAAGGTTAACCACTGAAGCTCTTCCAAGACCAATGGATTTTTAAAGGTTCCATACACCACACATGTTATATATACAAACCAACCTTTCCCATATTTTTTCAACACATCAACAATACTACTCATGGTCCGATGATGCATCATCACCCTCTCCACCTCCATCTCCTACTGCCACCTGTAAGAACATTATATTGAAAATTAAAAATTATTGCATATTTATAATTAAACTTAAAGCCAATAAAATTTTGAAAACTAAATGATTGTGATTTCTTTTGATTTACCTGCTCACCGCCACTTGGTGCACTACCACTGGGGGCATATCTGCTCATCTGCTGAGATAAATCAGTCAACGCTTTCTGCATAGTGGATATCTGAGCCCCTTGGTCTTAAACTGTGGCTCGTAGAGAAGAAATCTCCCTCTGAGCATCTTCAGGTATGGTCTGACCATAACCAGGAGTAGATGCGGCTGGAATCCCTGATGGCCTACTAAAGACCTCAGATGGTACGGGTCCCAAACCCACCCCGCGCACTCTACCAGGATGCTCTTTCCCAAGGACTTGAGCAGTCGGGTCATCCTGGGAGACTGAGTAGGACTGCCCAGGACTGTAATCCCATAGTTCTTTAATTTTAACCTATAAATCAAATATCAATACATATTAACACAGTAAAAACTGATAATAAGTTAAAAATTTGACTTCATACCCCAACTTCTTTGGTAGGCACATTAAAAAAAGAGCCATCTGATTTTCTGTGAACATCCAACCACAGTTCAGTCTGGGAGGCTTCGTGCCCTAAATTCTGTGACTGCATTAAGCAAAGATAAATAAAAAATTCAATATATTAAATAGATAATATTGTATTATAAATATTTAAACTATTTAAAATATTACCAATGATATTCGGCTTCTAGAAAAGCTTTTTGAGCCCGCTGTGTGAGGGATGAATTTCTTCGCCCTGTTTGATGCATTCTGTCGTGAAAGATCCTGAAATAAATAAAATGAAATTTAACATTAATGTATCAAATGTCATCTCCTCTTCATATACATGTAATAATGTAAAATGAGGATAATATAAAAATATATATTTCAATACCATCCGCTTCTCATCACGATGTCTGTCAACAAAAACTTTCCACTGCTCTTTTGGTACCCCACTGGGTAGCTTGTCATACATTTGTTCCAAGGTCAACGAAGTATCGTTGACATCACACCACAATCTCCATTTGAAATCTTTCCATTTTTTACCACGATTTTTCAAAGTCCACTTCCGTGCTATCACATCAGCAACTGTGAAGTGGAAGAACATCTGTATACAGAAATTCATTTTGAACATATTAGTAACATGACATTCAATTAAACCATAATGTAAAAAAATTACCTTTATTTGAGAATCGAAAACTTCATTTTTCCAGTTTGGAGGCATATGTCTCCAATCATCATATGAAATGGGAAGGAAAATGGGCTCCGCTGCCAACTGACCTATAATCTGGCCAAGTAACCCCATGGCATCATCCGTAGGGACCCCATAAGAATCAAATGGCACGAATATCTTTTTGCCATTCAAGTTCCAAACATCTGATCTTTTTAAGTGTTTATCCACGTTTTATTTTTGTCATCTTCAATGAGCAAAGAATTAGTATAAACAAAGTGAAATAAATTTATTTAATTAAAATTTATACCTATGACTGTGACCCTCCAGTGTGTCTGGGATGAACTGGAAGGGGTCTGTCACCACCCAACTGATGAGGCACCTGTAGGGGGAGTCGACGACTCAGCCTATAATGGGAGGCTCTTTGATGGTGTGAGAGATGGTGCAGGGGGAGATGGTGTGGGGTTGTAGGCAGATGGTGCCTCAGATGTCGTGGGGAGTGACCCAGATGGATCGGCATCTGTCGCAGGACTAGAAGAAATAGTATACTGCTTCCTCCTTGGCATTCCTGTAATTTAATCAAATAAAATTATGTTCAGAATATATATTTCAAAAAAAAATTATGCAGAAAAAAAAAATTAAAAATGATAATAGATGCCCAATACTAACAAACCAAATATATATAACAATGATAATGAATGACTGCAGAAATGAAACAAGTGGTTGCTGCATGAATGAATAATTGTACATACAATCATTTTCCCCTTCAATAATGTCGGTTTCCTGCTCCATTGCTTCATCCACTTCATTCATCCTTGCAAGACTAATATTTTCAATATCATGATGGAAAAATAATTCTGTTGCATGTGGTTGATGACATTCAACTTCAGATGTCAAATATTCCACTTCATCACCCATATCATACAAATCTCTTTGTATTATGTGAGTAACTACACTCCACCCTTCATCCACAACATCATTCACATAATATACCATTTTTTCTTGCGATGATAAGATATATGGATCATTCATTTCATGATCACCAACATTCATTAAGTGAGAGAAGTTCACAGAAGTAAATTGCAATGAATCTCTTTTAACACCTCTGATAATATCGACCCATTTGCATTTGAATAAAACAACAGAAAAATGTCCATGGTAGTTTAATTCAATAATATCATGCAGCTTTCCATAGTATTCCACTTCAGTAAATGTAAATATACCACTATTTTGTGTTTTCAAACCCAATTCTCGATCAACTGTATGAAATCTAAAGCCATTCACATTATAAGCGTCGAACTTTCTAACTTTCTTTATAGGACCTCTAGCAAGAAACTTCAAATCTTCTGACAAGTCTGCTCGAGTATCAGTTTTCATGATCTGAAAAAAGAAATATAATTTAATAGATTTACAAATTGTATGTGTCAAACTAATATTCTTATTTATTGCAATATTTATGAACTTACACGTCGTGCAAACCATTCTACAAGCTCTTTATTCACAGCTTTCATTATATCTTTCTCATTTTGTGTTCGGTCTCTTATTCGTCTCTTTGTTTGTATCCTCAACTCTTCAATAAATGGATCTGCAATTTCACTATTTAGCAGCACATATCTATGTGCCTGTAATAATTCCAATTCTGTCAGTATCACATTTGAGGTCCTCTCAACTGATCGGCCAATAGCAGGAAATATTTTTGATTTCTGATGCATTTGAGATTGAGTTGATGTGTCGTCAACACGTCCAACTTGATTAAATTTTGTCTCAATATCATCTAAATACCTGGAACAAAAGGTAAGACATTCCTCAGCCAAATAGCCTTCAGCAATAGAACCTTCTGGTTGAGCTTTATTTCTCACGTATTATTTCAAATGCCCAAGATATCTGTGAAATAAAATAATAATATTATGCGTTTATTTAAATGTCAAAAATTGTTTACTTAACTGGAAAACATATAAATAAAATACCTATCAATTGGATACATCCATCGATAATATATGTTGACCCCCACCCCTTAGATTCTTTGGGAATCTTTAGAATTGTAAATCTCCTACCAATCTACGCAATCCTCTCCTCATATTTCTAGATTCCATTATCACCATGAAAGATAGGTGGATTCTTGTTAGTAAATTATGAGTTATGATCCACTACTCCTCTTGGGTTTTTAATACCTTTATAACCAAAGTATGAATAGTGCATATAATAACTTCCACTAAAGAAGATACCACTATGGGATTCTCCTATTAAACCTGTCTCACAAATCCATCACTTAGATTCATAAGACCTCTTCTAGTACGAATCGTCTAACAAATACAAGATGAAAACCCCTTTAGTCATGAGAAAATTCCTAAATCATAGAACAACTTCCATAATCCATATTAATGATTTAAAATAATAATAATTTTATGAATTTATGAATTCTATTAATGAAATATAAAACATAAGAAAGGAATAGTTTTTTTTTAAATAGACACCAAATCTAGTTTATTCAATCAACCACAAAGACCTAGTGACAATATTTTCAAAAATAACTAACCACCCATAGTAACTTGAATTCATACATGGAGGTGAGATGTCTAGGCACCATCCCACACATACTAACTAAATTTTAGTGCTACTAAATCTAGTCTACCAATGACACTAAACCAAAACTATAAAGTGTCATAACATTCCAGGCTCAATATTCCTTTTGATATCAATTTATAATGAACTGACTAGGGAAAACTAGGCAAGTCTCCCAAGAGGGTCTTATACATGGAGATGTGTAATAAAGAGACATGAAAGTAGTATCTTGTTTTAGAAAATAAATTTTTGAAACCAAATTAAAATAAAAAATAAATATAAACATCCATTAGTATAAAAAATTCAATCAAAATAGGCCAAACCATAAAGATAAAATAGACAATACTATCATCTCCCTATGTGACCATCTATCACCACCAAACCATCTTTATACAAAGATAGTAAACAAAAAGAGAAAATTACAAGTTCTAATATCAAAAAATCAATATCTTTAACTTTAAAATAAATCCAGTTTACATATATTTTTCATAAAATAAAACAATTTTTTAAAATAATCCTTCGATTTTCATAAAAAAACCATATAAAAAAATCTTGGAATATGTTAAGAATAAAATAAATCGGGTAGTCATAGAAAAACCCAACCATAGATACACTATAATATAACTGTGTGAGCAAGTAACCATGAAAATACCATCATGTGATAAGCAAATCATCAATGAAAAAACCCACCATTTGGGATCCAAACTATGGGTTTACATTCTAGACATGAAAGAGAATCCCCAATCCAAGATTAAGGTGGATTCAACTAATATAACCTCTAGTGGAATTACACACAAAAAAGTGTCATAAAACCTCTTGTGGAATTACATAAAAAAAGAGTGAGAAGTATATTTCCAATGCATCCAAGGACACCTAATGTTCCAAGTTTTTAAAAATATTTTTAGAAACCATGATCACATATAATAAAACAATTTTAATAATAAATCCTTTCGACTTCAAGATTCAAAACCCATTTTAAAAACAAATCCACCCTTTAAAGAATTTAGTCAACCACTTTTCGTGAGAAAAACCATTTTTAAAGAAAGACCTCTTTAAAAACATGTATATTTTCCCTAAAATCCATTTAAATCCATCAATTTCATGAAACAAGCCAAAGAAATTAATAAGAATATAAGGAAATTTTAAATTAAAACCACTTGTATAGATACACCTACCTTATAAACATAAGGAACCTAAGATCCTTTGACAACATAAATTGGAAACAAGCAGATATTCCTCAAATAAAAAAGGAATGAGGGAAAAACACAATGGATTGATTGATAACACATATTATTTATGAAACCATATCACACAACACTACCAAACCAAGAACATAAATGATAAAGAGAGTGAATGATATTACACGTACCCAAAGGAAGACAACCCACCACACTAGTGATCAAATGCCCTAAGCAAAGAAATCTGGTAGAGGAAGATACCCAATATTAACTAAAATCTTTCTAGGATTTATGGGGGAGGTATTCACATTGAATGGAAGAAGAGTAATATGTAAATCATGATAAAAACCATTGGTTCTAAATAATTCATGTCATGAACCCCTTTCATGGTGTGAATTCCACGATTTATAAAAATACCCAAAAAAGTATCCTTAGTTTGAATTAATCCTAATCAACCCATTAAAAACATGAAAATGTTTTATGACTTATAATTCTTCAAGCTCTAAGCCAAACGCATAGTATCTACCCTGCAGTAGATTCACATTGGGTAACAAAGTCATGATTCGAATAAAAGAACCAAGAAATAACTAAAATTTACCAAAATCGAAGGGGGTCGCGGGGGGCGTCGGGGGGTGCGGGGGTCACCGGAGGCTGCGGGGGGTGTGGGGGTCACCGGAGGGCGCAGGGGGCGCGGGGGTCGCCGGGGTTCGAGGGGGGTGCGGGGTTTGCTGGAGGGCGCGGGGGGCACGGGGGGCGCGGGGGGTGCGGGGGTCGCCGGAGGGTGCGGGTGTCGCTGGGGCCGGGGGGGATCGGGGAAGAGGGGTGAGGGTTTGTGGGGTAAATGCGATAGGGGTGGGGGAAAGGGTCGCAGTTTTTTAAAGAAAAATAGGTTTCGCGGTGGTTTATTAAAAACCGCCGCGAAACCTTTCACGGAAAACGTTTAGCGGCGGTTTTGTGAATCGCCGCCACAAAACCGCCGCTAAACCCTATTTGTGTTGTAGTGTTCTACATTGTTGATCTGAACTATAAATGTTACTTTTAATGGAGATCTTCCCTTCTAGTGATTTATTGAGACTAAAAACTCTTGTACCATACAACGTTTTTCCCTTGTAATGATTGTACAAAACATCTAAGTTTCATTGCATCCTATTTCTTAGAGGTTCCCATAATGGGATCACAATGAGAGTTGAAATGTGTAAATTAATCCTCTGAATCTCATAATTTATTAATGGTTAGAAATTGTGGATTCCAAAAAAAAATTGGGGGAGGATCCAGATCTACCCATTCAGTATAAGCCTTATTTTCGGATTAAACTGATGCACATTGTAATTTCGTAGATTCCAATCAACTCGTCAATGAATCAATTTTATTCATAAGAATTAGGGAAATATCTAGCTTAGTCGGGACTATAAAATGTATGGACTATGGAGCTTAAACTGGTGCGTTGACTGGTAGGACCACCAATGGTGGTGCTGCTGGTATTTTTCTTGGATAACCCACTGGGACATGCATGTAGGGATGTTCCTGACCATGATCTAGTTGTACATTCAATGGAGGTAATTCATTTTTTTCATCAGTAGTTACAACAAACCCTCTTTGTTGAGGTGATCCTAATGGAAGTGCAAGACGATGATCTTCATGTGGAGCATATCTAGCTAGAATGTTTCCCTGGAGTAAGTCTACATTGAGTCTTCTCAACTCCTTAATATCCTCCTCATACTAAGAAAATCATTCCTCAAGTGAAAGGAATTTAACTTATTCTAGAGATAGGTGAGACATGGTATGAACATTACCATTTCCCATATTAATTTTCTTTTGAGGAGGTGTATGTTGATTATTTGATGGTATACCTATGTTTTGGGAAAACCTCTGATTTCAGGTATGCACACCTCCTTAATTATTGTTGGTGTGAATGAAATTATAAATAAGAACATCATCCTATAACTCCCTTGAATTGGATTCATTTTCCAGTGGATCTTTAATGATGGCATTGATGACATTCACTAATACATAATTCATTGCTGGAATTCTATTGGTATCTTTGTGATATCACCTTATTCTACACCCTCCATGAGAGTTTTTACTTCTATTTTTTGATTACTCGGGAACTCTTTGGCAGACAATAACCGAAAGGAATCCTTTGATATTTCAGCTGTGCATTCATTGAGTGGATTCTTACCTAATCCAGAGAAAATTGGCTTCCACTGAGGAGGGTATTATGAATGTAAAAAATCCCCCAGCCATACGGGCTAAGTTTTTTCCTTTTATTTTTTCTCAACCCATTGGTCTCCATTTTTTGGCTCTGTGGGTTAGATTAAAAATTCCCCCAGCCTTGTGGGGTGGGGTATCTTCTGAACTGAATTGGCTAAAATCAGTGTATCTTCCCTTTGGATTTTATGAATTTTTTCCCAAACTTTTGTTGAGTTCATTATCTAGCCCTTACATAAATATCCTACATCAGAAGAATGTTGTGCAATTTTAGAAATTTTTACAATCTAATGGATAACAAATTTTATTCATGAGGCCTACTCGATGTTCTCATACTGCTGATGAAAAATTATCTCAAAATCCCACTCTCTTTGGGCCTAACATTGGTGAAATATGTTCATGTCCAATTCATGATGATCATCTCTTAGGTCATGAAAAATATTAATTTTTTGTATAAGGCATGGGAAAATAACATTTCAAGAGACTAATTTTGGCTAGATTTTCAGGATTTTGAGCACTGTAAAATGCAAACCTCCTTGTGCACCCATCATCTGATATAAACACTATATGGGGTATCTGTGAATAATTATTGCAAACTCATTATTGCATTGAGGCATCCACGTTAAAGGGATCCTTGATTCTTCTCGATCATTGGATTTTGGGGAACCAATAATGTTTACATGTCAATTTGATGTTGGAACCCTTAAATTACCTCAAAATGACATTCATATTCATCGTATGGTAAAACTATGGGTTTTAGATTATGAAGACTCTTCCATATGTTAAGGTGAATACCATGAATATAATATTTTACCAACATCTTTGGAATGTTGTATTGAGAGGTGGAAAAGGACAAAACATGACATGTATTTCACCCTTATCCAGTTGGTTCCTCATGTTCCACATATCCTCTTCATCTTTTTCTAGTTGTTTATCTACTTGATCGGACCAATGCATGTGTTTTCCTACCACTTGTTCAGAATTAGTAAGATCGGTATAGAGTTACTTTGATTTATTTGTAGATAAATGTCCCATGGTTGGTTCAGAGAATGATATTTGCCTTGGTATATCTTCAGACTGAGAAATAATTTCACCCACCAGTGACAAGGTATCATACATGTATGACCTTATGTTTTTAAGTGCCTCAATATAAGAGGACTATCTCATCACTAAATTGTCACTTGGAGAATATATTGAAAATGACAATCGCTACTATAGATATAACTTTCACAAAAAAATTCATAATGGGGTGGACCACCATGGTGGATTATAGAAAGGGGATTAACCTCTTTCTCCTTTGTTTTATGACTACACGTAGGGTTTCTGTGGAACTCACCAATAGATAGGATCTTGAGATTGACGAAATTTTCATGAAGAAAACCTTAATGAGGAAGTTTCTGATGAGGAAATTTGGAGTTACTATTACTACTCCCATAATTTGGTAATGGGATGGTAGGATCTTGAGCTATAATAGATAAATGTATGAGGGAATCAAGAACTCTACCATTGAGCGGAGCCACATCATAAATTGTCTCTTGATTTTATGATTATGTTTGATAAGACTTTTTTTTGCCTTCTTATAAAAATATGAGGAATCATGCTCGTAAAGTGGTTATCATGGGTAGGTTTATGTTCCTACCTTGGAGTGGCTATCAGAATTGGCTGATTATATCTACTAGGAACGAGTGTATGTTCTGAATCTAGTTGTTTGTATGATATTGGGTAGTATTCCCCATAACTCTCCTGGATGGGAATATAGGTATGTATTTGCAATAGGGTGACATGTTGATGAGTCAACCTACTTATTGGGATAGAGTTATGCTTGTGTTCCTCAGGTACTTTTGTTATCATTATGATGATATCTTAGAAAGCCTATAGGATATGAGCATGAATGTACATCTTCCCTTTCACCATTTCTAATATGTGTGTGGTGACTTTAGCAGATAAAACAATAATATACATAATTTTTGAGTCTATATTAGGGGTATTTACCTGCTCATGTCCTCCCATTCCAATCATATGGATACTAATAGTACCTGTGTGTTGGGGAAGAGAGTTGAGTTTTCCCTCTACTTTTCATCAGGATATTCTGATTGAATTCTATATTTTCTTCTAAATGAGGCTGTTGGAAGGATTGATGGTTGTACGTAGGTGTATGTTCATACTTACAATATTCCATCAGATTATAAATATGGGATTCATTGGATTACCCCTGGAGATTATGTTGGTTGGTTGATTGACGAAGAATGAGTGTATAAGACCGATCATTATTATCCACCAAATAGGGTTGGTGGGATTCTCTAGACAGAGAAAATGTAGGATATTACTACCTGTTATCCAGTTGTTGTCCCCAGATGGCCATCTTTCATGCCTGGTTCTAAGTGTCCTGGGCTAGAAACTCGAAGTCAACACCCCCATCATGTTGAGGGTTTACTGCTGCATGGTGTTGGTGGTAGCGATTGTTGGCAGGAGCCCTTGGGAAAGACCCCTGTATCTTTGGCACAAAGCCAGAGTTGGAATCTTGGTTGACCTCACTAGAATATTGGTGGTATTGGTGATTAATTTTTGGCAATAAGACCCTAAAATGGATAAAGGCAGTGGTTGAAACCATCTGCTTCTGGACAACAAGTTATCACTATCCAGACTACGGGGGGTTATTCTTGAACTGGAGGGTCTGTCAAAAAGCCTCCAAAGTTGGAATGGTATAAGGTTTATGGCACTATTTAACCATTCTTTTAGGGACCCAGCAATAAATACACTGAGTCAGTTATGGCGTCCTTTGTGCAGATGTGGATCAGGCCTGAGTATAATTCGATGCATTCATGGGTGTAAACTTGAAGGAATCCATTTGGATTGTTATGATTTCTTGGAAAGGATTTCTTTTATATATGAAAAACACAAACAATGAACTCTAACGTCTCATTCGAGTTAATAAATTCCTAATTGATTACCTTGTATATAATGGATAACACTATCATCTAGGTTAAGGATTCATGTCGGGTTCACCGGTTTTTTACTTCGGTTAGAATTGTGACTTCATTGGGGAAATCATTATTTATGAATATTTTCCAGTATATTTTTTCATGGAACTTGAAACACCCCATGGTTAGGTATCCATAGGGACCTTCTTCATAAGGAAGCCCTTCATTAGGGATTTTGACCTATGATTCTTAAGAACTCACATTGGTCGAGAGGATGGGAGTTCGGGCTTCTCGCACCCTTTTGAGGAGAATTATTTCCTTCTCCGGGACTCTCATATAGATTTAAGATATGTTCAATAATCCTTTATTAAATTAACATGTATGATATGAGTTACCCATATAATTTAGAAATAAATTGTTATCATATTTATAATTTAAAATCATTTGTATGTATTCTAGGTTATTCGTTAATGGATATATTTATATGTATTTGAGGTTATCAATCAATGGTATCCTCTGATATACAAATTAGAGATTATTTGTTCATTACCATGATGATGCTGATTTTTTGAGCCACTTAGTGGGGAACTCAAAAGTATATGGTCTTCAATGTAGACGAATGTCACGCTAGAATTTATCATCATCCATGGTGATCGAAGAAAACTATAGAGTTTACTATCATTCAGGTTGACAATGGTTACTCTAGAGTTTACCATCATCTAGGGAGAAAATTTTTTTATTGATATTGGGTTTTAACCCATAGAGAGGCTACATATGTATCCTCATTAAATGAATCAGAACCCATATAATCTTATTCTATTTAATGTGAAACATCATACCATTTCGGTCACATGATAAGTACCCAACCATATAGTTTAATTTCCTATGGTAAGTACATCTAGGTGGAAGGTACCTAGTCAAATATTAGATTGGGGCATCTATCGAAACAACCAAAGGGACTTGGAAGGGATATGAGTTACCATGATGAATTAGAACCTTTTTGGGAAATGACCCAAAGAGAATAGGTCTGATTTGGAATGTTGGGTTTGAACATCAATGAGACTACCTACATATCTTATTTGGATGTGAATCAAAGGTCACATAGTTTGATTAGTATCACAGGTGAGTATAAATATTTGAGAGGATTAATATTGAGTTTATTCCTTAATAGGATACCTTGATGAAAGGGACCATGAGTGATGTATCAAATCATTATGCTTTGCGGGCTTAATTCGGGGTTTTCTCTTAAGTAGGATTCCCATATTAAGGTAATTATGATTGGGTGTTATTCCTATAGTGGATTTCCATTAAGCTTAGGCCCTGAGTTAGAATCCAATTTATCTCGACTAGTCGGAATCATAGTTCTCATAGTACAGTAAATTTGGGGCATAAACCTAGAAGGAGTTCCATTTTGGGGGGGCATGATTTCCCTTTTTATGGATGAGTTGACATAGAGATTGGGCCTTGAAAAGGCTTACTATGTATCCCTGTTATAATGGTAATAAAATTTATTATAGTTCATTTATTCAGTTGGATTGTATGGGTTCTAAGATTATTAAAATCCTCTAAGTCCACATGAGTCATTCTCGGTGTGAGAAACAAGAGGATGTGAATGATTAAACAAACCACACACACTTTTCCTCCATTTCTTGTGGATGAGGTCGTGCCTATGACAAAATAGGTCATGGCTATGATGCTCCACTCTCTTTAATTTACATTGGATGAGAGTCCATGGTATGGAAGGACTGAAGGTGAAGGATGTAGAGAGGAGAAATATTGAATCCTCCTATATGAAATACTAGGGTATTACACTAGGATGGTTTCATTTTGATTGGGCCTAGGAGAGGAGGGATAATTATTCTTTATCATATGGAAAAGAATGTTGATTCTTATCCTCCCTACCAGGAATCAAAGGCTTCGAGACTTAGAGATGAGAAGGGGAGGACATATTCATATCCCCAAAATCTACGACCGAGAACTCTACAACACTATCACTACGGTAAGGGTCCATGTGATCGTAGATATACAATTATAAAGTTTCCCCGTAGATCTTGACCCTCTGGTAGGACAAGTTATGGAAACATCTAATTGTAGAAATACAAATCCAAATGGTAGACATGCTTATGTGATGTTTCCCAATGTTCTGTAAATCATGAGGTCATAGTGAATAATTCAACATGGAACCTTTTAGGTAAGTGATCTAGTAAAGTATAATCCCTTACATGAGTGGATTTGAAAGATAATACATTAAAGGATCATGCAAGCTGAAGGGATGAGGTGAACCAAGTAGGATCGGGCAAGGGTTCAGCATGCAAGAGGCCTCCACGCAAGTAAGCTTGGGTGAATTGGTTTCACCTTAGGTGATTAACAACCTATATGAAAACATTTGGAAAATAATTGTTCAAGATTTTAGGGGTCTCTATAGGGATTAAATGTATGTTTCACAAGTTCTTGTATGAGGAAGGGTGGTCACTATAGTCTTATTAAATCATGGGGTGGGGAGAAGTGGTCGTGCAAGTGCTTTTTATTTTAAACACTGAATAGGAATTAGTCTCACCCCCCCCCCCCCCCTCTAATTCCATCTCTCTAGGTGATATAAAACTACCTATGAAGTTTATAAGGACTTGGGTGAAGCACTAGGGTGATCAAAGTAGAAATTGGAAATTGAGAGAAATCATTCATCCAAATGATGACCCCAAAGGTCTCTTTTTAGGAAAATATGCTACCTTGGGTGAAGGTGACTTGCTCACGCAATTGGGTGGTGCACAGGTGGGTGGACCAAATGCGCTTGCGTTTCAATTGTGTTTTGGAGAAATTAGGCAAAAACAGTGCTCCATATCATGTGGGTTGCGCCCCCGTATCCATTCTTGGGATCACTACAGTGCCTCTATCCAGACCCTTCGGGTCGGTTGTTTCTCTACCATCGCTGACCCCAATGAAAAATATAGAGTGGTTTCATGAAATTTTCGAGCTCAGTTGAGGATGTTTTCCATCATGCCACATGGAAATCCAATATTCTTCTTATTCTAGCATAAAGACATATTTCTAACTATACTCATCATTTGGGTATAAGTGAAGTTCACATATTTGATTTTGTGGAGAAGTTCATTGGACACATTTCCTGGTGTCTTTAGAACCAATACAACTATTCCAAATTATTGAGAAGAAGTGATTCGCATCCGGTACACCATTTCTTTTTTCAAAACTTTCATCGAGGAAGCGTGTGGTGCTCACTTCCATTTCCCAAAAATCAAACTTTCTAATGGTAGGGATATTTCATCAAATTAAATGGTGATGTAATCTCTTAGCTTGAAATATAATGATGATAATTCAGTTTTTCCTTCCATGGATTCCTCATTGGAGCTTATTTCATAGTTAGGGTCTCCCTCATAGATTAAGTCATGTTCAGAGAAATCATTAATAGTGTAACACCCCAAGCTTCCACTGTATGCTTCTCTTTGAATAATACAATAGCGTGTGTTGTACCCAACATTGAGTTCAAACACACCACAACCAATCAAACTAGCCGTTATGAATAGTAATACCCACTTTTTGAAATTTTATAAATTTTATCATTCAAAATGGTCTTCATTTTTGGATTTGGAATATCAAAATTATCTTAGGGTGAATCTTTGGTGTTTTTCTGAAAACTTTCAATTTTTGATGATTAGTGAAAAACACTGAGTTGTGTTTAAAACCGCATTTTAATTTAAATAATTATTTATTTTATTTAAATTTATTTTAAGTTAAAATAGATACATAATACCTATATAATTTCAATATAATTCATTGGAGTTAGTTTATAATAATTTTAGATATATAAAAATTTTATTGAACTTTTCACCGTTCTTTATGCACCTCCTAGGAGAATTTGAAAATTCCCATAAAATGTAATTAGACCACTTCTATGAGTGGAATTTTAAAATTTTGAGAGAAACGGTTGATATCAGTAAGTAAAATGTGGTTCAATACGATGAAAATAATTTTTGGTGAATAGTAACTTTTTACTTTTATTTACCACGGTTAAAAGTAAATAGGGTAATTAAGGGTAAAAATGATATTATTATTACCCTAACATGTGTCCTAATTCTATTGTATAAGTTTAATTTGACCCAAAAAAACCTTAGGAATAAAATATTAACCTCTTTGGTTCACTTGAATTAGATTAGGACATTTATTATTATTTAATTCAAAGAAGTGTTAAAAGTGTTAAATTCAAAGTTTAATAACTAAACCATTTTTAATATAGGGTTACATGTAATATAAATTTTACTATAAATATTATTTAGAAAGCTAAAAATATTTCCTACATAATTTTATTTTATTTATATTTTTTAGACATAAAATACTTTAATTTATTTATGACACAATGATGATGTATTAATTACCTAATTAGTGAAATATTAAAATAATTGATATTATAAATATCCAAATAAATGTAATTTGATACTTTTTATGAATTACAGGAATTTTATTGGTAAATATGATATATTAGGGTTGGTTATATAAATTTGTTTTGAAGTAATATTGATGTTATGAATTTATAAAAAACCAAATACCAAATAGTGTCAAAATTGACATAAAAGAGTTTTTAAAACAAATATTATATTATTAATTAATATTATATTCTTAATAATCTAAGGTTCAGCCAAAAGACTTATATAATGATATTTGTATCATTAATGAACCACTTAGGGTTTTCTTTTAACTATATAGTAAGTTTATTTACCATATAATATAAAAATATAAAGAGACATGGTAAATGTCAAACTATTTAACTAAGAGTTGAATCTAAAAGATGAAGTTAATATAATGACACAAACCTATCTAAAACCTATTGGTTTAATGGTTTTAGACTCATACCCACCTTATCCTTTAAATAATCCATTTTTGATCCCTTAGAAACCGAAAATTATTTTATTATAAAATAATATTTCTAGCATTACCTAAGGTGCCCCTCACCCCTCTTACAAAAGGGCACCCCCCTTCTCTCTAATGTACACCTTAAAATCCATTTTTCTGGGACAAAACCTTCTCAAATACCCTCTCAACTATCCTAAATTCATCCTAGAGTCCCTAATTAAGTCAGAAAACCTTCCTAAGGAGCCCTTTTGATCAAATCAAAAGGAAGAACCCAAAGAAGAGGTAAATATTTCATCACCTCTTTCAAGTTCCTTTCTTCTTCCACTTCTTTTTTCTTTGTTGTTTCCATTATAAAATAATAACTCTAGTATCATATATATACTATGATGTTATTATTAATATGGTACTACCAAATTCATTATTCTATCCATCCTTTGAATGACATGTCACCATATATGCATACGTACGGCTTACCGTCTCCACGTCGTGGTGTAATTGTTATTCAATACATTATTATTTGGATGGGTATAATAATGATGTGTAACTAATGTAAATAATAAATATAAATTGATAATGATTCTCTATATATGATATACCATCCAATTATATATTATTTTAATATCAAAAGAATGCTATTGTCGCTCGTGCTTTCGTACGTATTACCGTCACCATGAACGCGATGAGATTCATTCATCATCGTATCCATTCAAGACTAATTTTCATTAGATGATTAAAAATAATGTTTAAAGACTTGATATAATTCTGGATATGAATAATATACATCCCATCCATAACAAATATGACTAACATAACAACGAATATAAAGGAAAATGAATCCATTAACACCCAAAACAACAATAATACTAAGATGTTATTAACAAAGCAATGTTAAAAGATCATATATGATATCATATTAATTTATATGATTATTTTATAATTTGATAACAATTATTTCACCATTATATAGGAGGATAACCTACCCTATACCAAGGAAAAGTACAAGGTAAGGGTTAATTTCACAATCTTTTTATTATCTGAGGTTGTTTATACGTAATTATCTACCAGGACCTCTTTATCATCCACATCACTGTTTCATAAAAATGTATTTAAAAACATTTTTACTATTTACTAGAAAATGGGTCAAATTCATTTATACCCTTATTTTACCTTATATGGAATCATTCCTTCATTTTCCAAACAAGGTACTTTATGACCTTTTCGACAAAATTAAGGTAAGAATTTTTTTTAACTTATACGGCGGGTGTAGCTATTTTCCACCATTGTAACATCATTGAAGTTTCCATTACAAGCTTAAAATAATAGTTTCAATAAAAAATTTTATTAAATGATTTCAAAATAGAAAGCGATATTTATCTAAAAAAGGTTTGGATTTCATCTATGTCAACATCCTTTGATGGATTCTAGGTTTCGTTGAAGTTGATTTATTATGATAGAAAACTTACATATTGTATTGAAGGTTTTCTGATATGTTTGAATGTGGATGTGTTATGTTTATACCATTAATGGTTTATGGATAAAGTATTAACATTTATTATGATATTTTTAATACGAATGTTTATGTTATGTTTAAACCTTTTCATATGAGTAATGCATTGGACTTAGTATGTGACGGGTGGATCCCACTATAGCTTCTCGATGCATTGGTATGTCTCATGAGACAAACTAGTGTCTCGGCACAAGGCCTTGAAAAAATCTTATTTGTACTCTTGTCACAAGTCCTTGACTATGTGGTTATGAAATTTTGTCATTATGCATTCTATCATTATGAATGTGGCTAATGATATTGCATGTGATTATTCATCTAGTATAATATCCATGTGAGTAAGTAAATGAAATTATTTTGATTTATATTTTCCATATTATGATGAAGTTTATGTTAAAAAGGCTTTTGTTTTAGTTTTATACATTTCCTTGAATGTTTATGAAAACTTCCGCTATATTGTTATCCTTACTGAGCATCTGAACTCACCCCTTTCTATGTTTTATTTTTCCCAGTATGCGAAGAAGTATTTTATGACTGACCTGCAGGGATAGTCTGAAGAGATATGAGTGTTTTCTATGGAAACAATGTTGTTGTAGTTTTTCATTTTATGATGTAATGTAAACCTTATGAATGTATCCAGTACTTCCAAGGCTACTAAACTAATCAGTCTTTCAAGACTTGATATTTTGTGATCATTCCAATGTTATATAATAATGCACCGACTCTGGTAACTAGGGTCGGGGCATTATTGTTGGTATCAGAAAAAGTTTAGTACAAACCTTGTAAACTCTATTTAGATAAACTCTTATTATAACACATATCCCTAATATAGACTTTCAGGATTAGTATACAAGAAATTACTAGAGTTCTAGTATTGTAAAGATTTTGTGATTTTTCCAAGAAATACATCCCTGTTTGGATACGACCAGGTAGAGGCAGCTCTGGCACAGATGTACCTAGGGGTGAAACCCTAAAACACCACTTTGAGCGAGACTCAAATGGGAACTGGTGCACGACAACGAGGCTTGCTGCACTCTTGGTTACGACACTCTTGGGGGATATGCTTAGGATAATTCTCATTTTATTTTCAACCCATTATAAAGGTTTTATTAGTATATAATTCCGCAAAGAAAACATTTTTATGATTATGGATTATATCCATAAACTGTTCAATTTATGTTAAGTGTTTTACAGGTTTGCATTTATGTATTGTGATTCATAAACTAATATAGTTTATGAAATTGTTTAGAAATGGAGCCCAGTGGAAGGAATGGAAACTATATCAATGCACACACTCCATGTAGGGATTTCCCTCCTATTAAAGATAATTATAGTGGAGCAGGTGATGCAACTGGTGCTTATCATCTAATCACCATACTGGGACAACTCACTTAGGTTATGATTAATAACCATACCCATATGGATCACCCGAATCCGCAACATGGAGGATAAATGTTAGATTTATTCATGAGTCAATATCCACAAACATTCAATGGGGGTACAAATCCACTAGTATCCGAGCAATGGATAAATTCCTTATAGAAAATATTCCACGCCTTGGGGAGTAGCGAAATGAAAAAATTTGTCATGGCAGTTTACTGCCTCACTGGAGATGCTGATAAATGGTGGTCATTGATTCAAAACACAAAGGAAGATGATGAAGTATCAAATATGGAATGGAGGGAGTTTAAAGAAATTTTCTTAGAAAAATACTTTCCTCATGAACATCGATCGGATATAGAACGACAATTTCTGAGTCTGAGGCAAAAGGAGAATGAAATGTCGCAAAGTATGAAGCTAACATTACAAGGTTAGTGAGGCATGTTACATAATGTATATGTAACCCAAGAAGTAATATGGATTGTTTCTTTGATGGGTTAAAACCATTTCTATATCGAGCATTTGTCTCACTATCCTTCTCATTGTATGAAGATATTGTCACATATGCTATCAAGACAGAAAAAGAATTCTCTAAGTCTTACGACTTTAAATCAAAGAAAGAGAAGAAGAGATCTGTCGAACACTCTGGAAATGGAAATTAGCGGAAGAAGAGAAAATTTGAATATCCATCCTGCAGTAAATGTGGGAAGAAACACCCCAGTACTTGCCTAAAGGGAATGGGAGTCTATTACAAGTGTGGTGAAAAAGGCCACCAAGCTCGTGATTGCAAGGGGAATAAAGAGGATGTCGATGTTGAATGCTAAAATTGTAGAGAAAGGGGTTATTATGAAAATGAATGTCCTAAGTTTCAGGAGACATTACCTCAGAAAAGGTCAAGGGATCAAGGCCAAGCTTATGCTATCACTACTACTGAGGTTGAAGCTTTGAAAGATGTAGTGGCAGGTAATTTAATGGTTTCCTCAAGTTTAGCAAAGGCTTTATTTTATTCTGGATCATCGCATTGTTTCATATCTTCCCAGTTTTTTAAGGAAATTAGATATTTCCAATTTGATTTAACAAGGTAGTTGTCAGTCCAAACTCCTAAGGGAACTATCATTGGAACAAGTTTTTGTGAATATGTCCCCATTAGGGCATATAAATGTTCTTTATCTATTGATCTCATTGTCATTCCCATGATTGAATTTGGTATAATCCTCAGTATGGATTATATTTCAGACCATGATGAAAAAATTTATTGTAAGAAGAAGGAGTTTACGATTTTTGATGACGATGATAAATAACACCTTATATTTAGAGAATAATTGTCACCACCTGATTCTTATCTAGATACACCCCCAGTAGCTCAACTAAATTAAATTATTCGGGAGGAAGGGAATAAAATAACTATGGGTGAGGAAAATAATGTTCAAATAGAGGATGTACCTATTATATAAGAATATTTTGATGTGTTTTGAGAAGATTTACCTGGACATCCTATAGAATAAGAAATTGAGTTTTCCATTGACTTAATTCCTAGATCAAATCTCATATCAAAGACCCCTTATAGAATGGACACTGTGGAATTAGTGGAACTAAAGAAACAACTAGAGTAATTGAGTAATAAGGGATTTATTTTCCCCAGTGTTTCTCCATGGGGAGCCCCTGTCCTTTTTGTTAAGAAGAAAGATGGATCTATGAGGTTGTGTATTGACTACATGGTGATCAATGCTATAATAATAATAAAAACAAGTATCCCCTACCTTGAATTGAAGATTTATTTGACCAACTTCATGGAGCTCAATAATTTTCAAAGATTGACCTTCGATCGGGATATCATCAGTTTTGTGTGAAGAAGGAAGACATTCTGAAAAAAGAATTTCGAACCAGGTATGGGAATTACGAGTTTACAGTAATGCCTTTTGGATTGACTAATGCACCCTCTGTCTTCATGGATCTAATGAATAGAGTTTTCAAGTAATATCTTGATGAATTTGTAGTGGTATTTATTGATGATATCTTGGTATACTCCAAAATATACTAATATCATGAAAATCACTAGCGCATTATCCTTAAGACTCTTAGAAGACATGAATTATATGGGAAGTTTAGCAAGTGTGAATTCTGGCTTTAAGAGATTTCTTTTCTTGGCCATATTGTCTCTAAGGATGGAATCTTTGTTGATCCTTCAAAGACCATGTCAATCCAAGAATGGCCAGCACCGATGAGTATAACGGATGTATGTAGTTTTATTGGTTTAGCAGGTTATTATTGATGTTTCGTCCAGAATTTTTCCCAATTGGCTATCCCATTAATGAAGCTCACACGTAAAGGGGTTAAATTTTTGTGGAAAAAAATTGTGAAGAATGTTTTTGAAGAAATGAAGAGAATATTGGTCAATGCTCTTATCATGACTCTACAGTCAGGAAATGATGGGTTTGTTATTTATAGTGATTCATCAAAGAAAGGACTTGGTTGTGTCCTTATGCAGAATAATAGAGTTATTGACTATGCATCACGACAGCTGAAAATTCATGAGAAAAACTATCCTACTCATGATATTGAGTTAGGAGCTTTAATATTTGCTTTGAATATTTAGATACACTATCTCTATGGTGAAAATGTGAGATTTATACTGATCACAAGAGTTTGAAGTATATTGTTTCACAGAAAGAACTCAACATGAGGAAAAGGATATGGCTTAAACTACTCAAGGATTATGATTGCATGATACACTACCACTCGGGGATGGAAGATAAGGTGGCAGATGCTTTGAGCAGAAAGGATCATAGAGTTTTGAACAAGATGAGAGTTGAAAATAATCCTATATACATGGATCTAGTAAAGATGGATATGGAAATCACCATGGAAGGTGAAACATCAATACTTTTTCAAATGTTTTCCAAAACATATCTAATAGAAAATATAAAGAGTTATCAGACCAATGATGAGTAGTTTCAAAAGAATATTAAAGATGTGAATGATGGTAGATTGAGTGACTTTGTGTATGAAGATGAAATTTTGAAATTTAGGAAGAGACATTGTGTTCCCGATATACCTAATCTAAAAAAAGAATTGTTGGATGATGCTCATAACTCTAATTTCTCAATACACCCTGGAAGAACCAAAAAGTATAGAATTTTTAGGAGCATTTTTGGTGGGACAACATGAAGAGGTAGATTGCTGATTTTGTGTCAATATGTATGGTTTGTCAACAAGTGAAATCTAGAAGGAAATAGCCTGGAGGAGTCTTGCAACCTCTTCCCATACCTGAGTGGAAATGGGATAATATTATGATGGACTTCGTTATGGGACTACCAAAGACTCCTAGAATGAACGATGAAATATGGGTCACTTTTGATCATCTAACCAAGTCAGCACATTTTCTTGCTATAAGAGAAGATTTACCACTTGAACGATAAGAAAGACTATAAATTAATGAAGTTGTGAGACTTCATGGAGTACCCCTATCGATTATTTCTGATCATGATCCATGTTTTACATCAAGATTCTAGATAAGTATTCAGAAAACCATAGATATTGAACTTCGTTTGAGCACTGCCTTCCACCCCCAAACTGATGGAAAATCAGAACGGACTATTAAAACCTTAGAAGAGATGTTGGGATCATTCTCACTTGACTTTCAAGGTATGTGGGATCAACATTTACCTCTAGTAGAATTTTCCTATAACAATAGCTTTAATTCAAGTATTCAGATGGCATCATATGAAGCATTATACGGAAAGAGATATCGCACACCAACCTATTGGGATGATGTTTGTGAAAGAAAACTCGTAGGTCCATAACTTGTAGAGGAAACGATGGAAAATGTGAAGGTAATCTAAAACCACATCAAAGCAGCTCAAAGTAGAATGAACATCTATGCCGATAAGCAGAGGAAGGATTTGGAATTTCAGGTAGGAGATCATGTTTTCATGTATGTATATCCATGGAAGGGTGTTATACGTTTCGGTAAGAAAGTTAAATTGAGTCCCAGGTACATCGGACCTTTTGAAATCCTAGAATGAATTGGGGTTGTATCTTACCATTTGTCAATACTGCCAAGTCTCTCCAAATTTCACGATGTGTTCCATGTATCATTGTTGAGAAAATACATGCCTGGCCCAACGCATATACTCACCTATGAGGAATTACAACTAGAACCTGATATGTCTTATTGCGAAGAGCCTTTCAGGGTTCTTGATACAAGAGAAGAAGTGCTGAGAAACTGGACAACACATCTGGAAAAAGTTCTATGGAGAAACCAAAAGATGGAAGAGGCAATGTGGGAACACGATGGACTTATGATAAAGAACCACCCGAGTATTTTTATGCAGTAATATTCTAGAAATTTTCAGGACGAAATTATTTGAAGGAGGGGAGAATGTAACACCCCAAGCTTCCATGGTACGCTTCTCGTTGAATAATACAATAGTGTGTATTGTACGCAACTTCGAAATCTAACACCCTACAACCAATCAAACTAGCCGTTATGAATAGTAATACCAAATTTTTGAAATTTTATAAATTTTATCTTTCAAAATGGACTTCATTTTTGGATTCAGAATATCGAAATTATGTTAGGGTGAATTTTTGGTATTTTTCTGAAAACTTTCAATTTTTGATGAATAGTGAAAAACACTGAGTTATAGTTTAAAATCAAATTTTTATTTAAATAATTATTTATTTTATTTAAATTTATTTTAGGTAATAATAGATAAATAATACCTATATAAGTTCAATGTAATTCATTAGAGTCGTTTTATAATAATTTTAGATATATAAAAATATTATTCAAGTTTTTACCGTCTTTTACCCACCTCCTTGGAGAATTTGTAAATTTACATAAAACGTAATTTTACCACTTCTGTGAGTGGAATTTAAAAACTCCGAGAGACACATTTGATATCAGTAAGTAAAATATGGTTCAATAAGATGAAAATAATTTTTGGTAAATAGTAACTTTTTACTTTTATTTACCACGGTTAAAAGTAAATAGGGTAATTAAGGGTAAAAATGATATTATTATAACCCTAACACATATCCTAATTCTATTGGATAAGTGTAATTAGGCCAAAAACAACCTTAGGAATAAAATATGAACCTCTTTGGTTCACTTGGATTAGATTAGGACATTTATTATTATTTAATTCAAAGAAGAGTTAAAAGTGTTAAATTCAAAGTTTAATAACTAAATCATTTTTAATATAGGGTTACGCATAAGATAAATTCGACTATAAATATTTATTAGAAATATAAATAAAAGTTCCTACATAATGGTATTTTATTTATATTTTTAAGATATTAAATAATTTAATTTATTTATGACACAATGATGATGCAGTAATTACCAAATTAATGAAATATTAAAATAATTGATATTATAAATATCCAAATAAATGTAATTTAAGTCTTTTTATGAATTACACTAATCTTATAGGTTAATATGACATATTAGGGTTGGTTAGATGAATTTTATTTGAAGTAATAATGCTGTTATGAAGTTAGAAAAAACAAACTACCAAATTGTGTCAAATTGACATAAAAGAGTTTTTAAAACAAATATTATATTATTAATTGATATTTTATTCCTAAAAATCCAAGGTTCTGAAAAAATACTTATATAATTATATGTGTATAATTAGTGAACAGTTTGGGGTTCTCTTGGAAGTATATAGTAATTTTATTAACCATATAATATAAAAATACAAAGAGACATGGTAAATGTCAAACTATTTAACTAAGAGTTAAATCTAAAAGATAAAGTTAATATAGTGACCCAAACCTGTCTAAAACCTACTGGTTGAGTGTTTTTCGACCCATAATCACCTTAGACTTTAAATAATCCATTTTGGAGCCATTATAAACCGAAAATAATTTTATTATAAAATAATATTTCTAGCTTCACCTAGGGTGCCCCTCACCCCTCTTATAAAAGGGAACTCCCCCTTCTCTCTAATTATCACCTTCAAAGCCATTTGGATCGGCCAAAACCTGTCCAAATACCATCTCAACATTCCTCCCTTCATCCTAGAGGCCTTATTTTAGTCCTAAATCCAACCTAAGGAGCTCTTTTGATCAAATCAAAAGGAAGAACCCGAAGAAGAGGTCAATATTTCATCACCTCTTTCAAATTCCTTTCTTCTTCCACTTCCTTTTTATTTGTTGTTTCCATTCTAAAATAATAAATCCAGTATCTTCTATATACTGTGATGTTATTGTGAATATGGTACAACCAAATTCATTATTTGATCCATCCTTTGAATGACATGTCACCATACATGCGTACGTACGGCACACCGTCTCCACGTCGTGGTGTAATTGTTATTCAATTTTTTTTGAAAGTTGGGGTCGAAGCCTCATTTTTATTATTAAAACAAAGCAAAGACCTCTTTGACTTGGTAGAGAGAGACCCATTACATATCCCGAAGGCCCAGTGGGCATTTAGCCCATTACATAGCCCGTAGGCCCAATTTTTTGGCCCAAAGCCCATTCTGCGAATAATACTGCTACAATACCCACACTGCTACAGTACCCACCGCTGCTACAGTGCCCCTACCGCCGCTACAGTGCCGTCGTTGCAACAGTATCTCAGCTGCTATAGTAGTGCTACAGTGATGCTACAGTACTTGCTCCCAATGGGTTCTGAACCCCCATTTTCCATGTAGAATTATGGGGTGCTTACCACTAAGCCAAACCCCAACTACATAATTGTTATTCAATACATTATTATTTGGATAGGTATAATAATGATGTGTAATTGATGTAAATAATAAATATAACATTATAATGATTCTTTATATATGATATACCATCCAATTATATATTATTTTAATATCAAAAGAATGATATTGTCGCTCGTGCGTACGTACGGATTACCGTCTCCACGAACGCGATGAGATTCATTCCCCATTGTATCCATTCAAGACTAATTTTCATTAGATGATTAAAAATAATGTTTAAAGACTTGATATAATTCTGGATATGAATAAGATACATCCCATCCATAACAGATATGACTCACATAACAAAGAATATAAAGGAAAACGAATCTGTTAACACCCGAAACAACAATAATACTAAGATATTATTAACAAAGCAGTGTTAAAAGATCATATATGATATCATATTAATGTATATGATTATTTTATAATTTCATAACAATTATTTCACCATTATACAGGATGATAACCTACCCTCTACCAAGTAAAAGTACAAGGTAAGGGTTAATTTCACAATCTCGTTATTATCCGAGGTTGTTTATACGCAATTATCTACTTGGACCTCTTTATAGTCCACATCCATGTTTCTTAAAAATGCATTTCAAAACATTTTTACTATTTACTATAAAATGGGGTAAAGTCATATATACCCTTATTTTACCTTATATGTAATCCTTCTGTCATTTTACAAACAAGGTACTTTATGACATTTTCGACAAAATTAAGCTAAGAATGTTTTTTTAACTTATACGGCAGGTGCGGCTATTTTCCTCCATTGTAACATCATCGAAGATTCCCTTACAAGATTATAAGAATATTTTCAAAATAAATGTTTTCTTAAATGATTTCAATATATAAAGCGATATTTCTCTAAAAAAGGTTTTGATTTTATCTATGTCAACATCCTTTGATGGATTTTAAGTTTATTTGAAGTTGATTTATTATGATACAATAATTCCATATTATATTGAAGGTTTTGTGATATGTTTGAATGTGGATGTGTTATTTTTATACCATTCATGGTTTATGGATAAAGTATTTACATTTTATATGCTAGTTTTATTATAGATGTTTCTGTTATGTTTAAACCTTTTCATATGAGGAATTCATTGGACTTAGTATGTGACGGGTGGAGCCTGCTATAGCTCTTTATTGCATCGGTAGGTCTCATGAGACAAACTAGTGTCTTGGAACAAGGCCTTTACAAAATCTTATTTGTAGTCTTGGCACAAGGCCTTGACTATGTGGTTATGAAAGTCTGGCATTATGCATTCTATCATTATGAAAGTGGCTATTGATATTACATGTGATTATTAGACTAGTAGAATATCCATGTGAGTAAGTAAATGGAATTATTTTGATTTATATTTGACATATTATGATTAAGTTTATGTTTAAAAGGATTTTGTTTTTGTTTTATACATTTCATTGAATGTTTATGAAAACTTATGATATATTGTTATCCTTACTGAGCATCTGAGCTCACCCCTTTCTATGTTTTATTTTTTCCAGGATGCGAAGAAGTATTTTATGACTGACCAGCAGAGATAGTCTGAGGGGATATGAGTGTGGTCTATGGAAACAATGATGTTGTTGTTTTTCATTTTATGATGTAATGTAAACCTTATGAATGTATCTAGTACTTCCAAGACTACTAAACTAATCGGTCTTTTGAGACTTGATCTTTTGTGATCATGCCAATGTTATGTAATAATGCACCAACTTTGGGTAATTAGGGTCGGGGCGTTACAACTAGTTCCATATATTTGTGGATGCTAGTAAATTACACCACATTTTCATTGTAGGTAAGTAACCATTGATCAGAAGAGTAACCATGTTGGTCATCACTGATCATATTTGGATGTTGGGTGCATTTGTCACATTTAAATATTCATTGGGGGGCACCACTCATATGAGGTATCTAGGATTCAAAAACTAAGGAATATCATATTGGGAATGATGTAATAAATAAAAATATTATAATTATACCAAGGATATATACCTCATGAATCCCATGTATATTTCATGGGGTAGTAATTTTGGGCCAGGTCAAAAGTTATATGCCTTATGAAGATACAATGAAATAACTGGTCATGAAGGAATAGGTAATGATTTTGACATATTGTGGAGACTTATTGGACACTCTATGAAGATAGACCCTGATAGTGTTTCACTGGTAAAGGAAACTTGGGTTTACTAGTTTGTATTTAACACCCTATGAGGAGGACCCATAAGGTGTGTCCCAAGGAGGCATGATGTCAAACCTATGTTTTCTATCTAGATTTAACACCTCTTGTAGTTGATCTATAATTGTGGATCATAACTCCCCATGGAGGTGGATCGGGGAAAAATTTTAACATATTATAGAGAAGGATAGGATTCCCTTTGGAGGAATATTGGGGAGGTGTGAATGTTGGAGAGAAAACCTGAGTTTACCAGTTTTGATCCAACGTCCTTTGAGGTGGGTTCATAAGGTACACCCATATGAGGGAAGATTTCACACCTAGTTTTTATCCATTGTGGATCTAACACATTTTAAGGATGATTTTTGATGTTTTTCTCAAATAGGGAGGATTCCACACCTGATTTTATCAATTTGGATCAAACAACCTTATGATGTAGATCCGGAGGTGCAACCCTAAGAGGGAACACCATGAGTTTACAATTATTTGGATTGAACATAAAGGTGGAATCCTAAGAAACATTTAGAATATAGAGGTAAAATAACACATATTTTGATTCCATTTATTAAATATCTTGGACAGAATTAGTACATGTAGTTTAACGTCATGGGGTAAGGATGCTCATATCACATAATGAACATCAACAAGGGAGGGTGTGGGGATTATTCATGTAAGCTATATGAAATGGGAGGCTTGTGTTCTGTTGTAGCAGAGGGTGTAATCCCATTATAATAATACATAGGGAATCCTATGTTAATCATAAAGTGTAATTCTATAGTTTTAAGTCATGTTCTAAGGATGTTTCCATGAAATTTAACATCATATGACTATGAGCATGGACTAGTTATTTTTACATTATTCATTTCAGATGTGGGTGCACTCACTCCTTACCACTTAAAACTATTTGACCATATCTCATGTGCCTTTTGGTGTGGCATAGTGTTGGAATTTTCATAGAGGATTCGTCAATAACATGGATAACATTAGAGTCTATATTCAAAGAGGTAATAGGGGTTAGAGTACATATTCTAAGAAGTATGAGATAAGATAATGGTTGCAACAGAGGAATCAGGGACATCAAGTAGGAGATTATGAAGTTGTTGTACCCAACTTAGTTGTGTTACATGAAAATGTTATGTGAGAAGAAGGATCTTGAACTATGGAATGTAAAGGATTCAAGTGGCTTGGTTGTGAAAAATATAGTGAGTTTCAAAAAATATAGGGGTTTTCCAAGAGAGATTCCATGTGCGCACCCAACTAGCCTTAAGGGGAGTAATGAAAGGATCACTCTATACCAGGAAAAGTTAATTTTGGGAGTATAGTTGTCCTGTTGTGAAAATTACCTACCTTTATGGGTCTATGATTTCTATTTTTTTATATAGTTGTGGAAGAACATGATTTTTGTGTAGAAGAGAATAACTTCATCATCTAGAGAGCCTCATTGATAGAGGAGTGACCTTCTATTTATAGCTAAAATCGCTAGCTAACTGTGTGAAAGGTGTTGGGAATGGATCTCATGTTACAAACATATACATCCATTTCAACTAGGGATTTATAAATTAATCATATCCGGTTTGACATCGTATTTGGTGCAAAAATAGTATAGTTATGTGATAGGGATTCAAACAATGCTTATATCTTCTGTACATCAAGGATTTATTGTGAAATAATGTAATAGGTAGGTCATAAACCTTAAGATCATTCATAGGAATATACTTTTCCTTTATTTCACATGTTTTTTGTGTGTGAATCTTTGTCTTTCTATGCACTCACTGAATGTTGCATGAAACCTCTTCATCATCCCCAGAATGATCATTCGAGGTGGCTGGCGTGCTCAGTTTATTGAAAAGTGGATTTTTAAGGCTTTTAATGATATGTCAGGTCCAAAATATATCCAAAATGACTTTGGGCCACAGTTTAACAATTTTTTATAAAATTTATAACATAATATGAAAGTGAAATATGTCTCTATGTCTAACACCATGTCCAATATACCACTAAACTAGTGCCCCAACCTAGTTCGACACATGACCTGAAGTGTACCTATTTGTATTCTAGAAGATACTAACTAAAATAATGGGTCTATGATAGAAATATGACGATATAATGCCCCCATATCAGAGTGAAAACCCAAAAATTAAATAACTAAGCATCTTATACATTGGAGTATATGGAAAGATTAAAAAATGAAAAGAAACATGCTATAATAATATGAGATATATTAAAATCCCAAACATCCATTCCATACCTACTACATCGATCTACCACTGGGTTGTCTCTGTACATAAAATAAAAACTTGAAAATAATTATATCAGGACCTATAAAAACATTAGGTTGATTCTCATCTAGTTTCTTGATACTATCTGAGTCATCCAACCTGAACTTACAGAACTCAAAAAGGGCCTTATCCCAAAATTATGGCTGAAACAAAAATATGAGTGTTGGTCAAGCACCCATGTGTAGTGGAGGACCAAGAAAGGTGTTATTATAACTCATTAGGCCACCACTAATGGTGTCAAAAGAAATACCATTTAGTAAAATACTGCATATAGATAAGTAGTGGGATAACTTAAAATATGAAAGGAAAATATGTAATCATGGTCATAAAAGAATAAAACATCAATTGAAGGTACCTATATTAATAATACTTTCTATCAGTTCTCAAAGGTTCTATTTGGAACCTCATCCATGTATAAAAATAAATAACAACCATTCCTAGATCATTGATGCATCACCAAACCCATTACAAAACTTTTTTACTAACCAAAAGTGTTATGAAAAACACACTAATTATAAATTATAAAAACATTTCTACTGAATCAGTACAACATATATTCATACATAATAAATTGGTGGTGAAAAGAGTGTTAGTTTGTAATTAGTGCAAAGATGAGGTGCATCACCCCAACATCTACTATATTCCCTAAAATAGTAGTCTAATTCCCAACAACAGATGTAGAGCCTCTGTATGCTATCTAAACCATATGGAATACAAGCATTCCTAGACCATAAGTCTGATACATAATCCATATATTATACTACCCTATCCTGGAAATTCCATCCAATGCCTAGTGTATTGTATACTAACAATACATAGAGCATCAGTCTAACACCAAACCCATAGTTCATTGAGCATCATCCTGGAACCAAAACCATAGTTATTAGAGGATCAGTCTAACATCTAATATATAGTTCATGGAGACTCAATCTATCACCCAAACAAGAATTTATGATGAATTGGTCTAAAATCCAAACCACAGTTCATAGACCATCAATCATGCACCAAATATATAGTTCCTGGAGAACCAATCCAATTTCCAACCCATTCATTAATTCCTAAAGATATAAGGCTAAAATTATAGAAATTTTAAAGAATTAAAAATTTTAAACATAAACCTTTCTTAGGCCATTTCCAATTACTAAGGCCCAAATGGTTTGTTAACACCCAAAAAATAAACAATTCTATAATTTCCATCAAAATCATTAAAATATCCTATAAGGTATCTTTTATAATAACTAGGTAAAATAACCTTGGTGGGGGGTTATTAGGTTATAAAAATTCAAAATAACTACATCTCTCTATCTTTTTTATTTTTTAAAATAATCCCTCTACTCCCTAATTCTAGTAGTTCAAAATGAATGATAATTAACACATGCACATGACATGGTGGTTTTACATGGTTCTCCCTCATTGCGAAACATCCAGTGATCATACAATGGTAATGATCTGATGTACCAAATCCACTAATTTTAACTATCAACACAATGTATAAAGTGGACTCACTATCCCTCTTTGGTTTATAAGAATTTTCAAATAGAATGCTCACTACTCTCTTTATCTGCTGATGTGAACTCACATATCCTCCAATAGAAACATCTAACTATCATTTTTGAGATTAATCGCACTCACGTGTGTCTCTATTCTCTTTCTTCATAAAAGAGATGAAAACCACCTTCACTTGTGACTATTTATAAAGGAGTGTATGACCACTAAAAACCCCTTCATGAGACTTATTCATAAGATATATCCATATGACTCTTCTCTGATACACCTTCACTAGTCTTCTATATGATACCTATAGATCACACATATAATGTGATTCTCCCATTATAAATTCAACATATTACATGAATAATATGATTCTTTCATTGTACCACCAAAAAAACATGTGTACCACATTGTTCATTCATTATAACTTCAAAAATCATATAGATCATGTTACATCAATAGGTACACATATTCCCATCACATACATCCCTTCACAAGACACATTAGTGAGACTTGTTTTCAATTTCTTCCTTATAATTACATGGATTTAATGATTATAATTCATGTAATTCTAATCATCATGTGAAATACTTTTCTTCATCATGGAATACCTTTTTGAGACACTTTCACAAGATCTTTTAGCTAATCATGTGAAAAAAATTTTGTCTATAACAAACTAATTTATCAAAACTCATTCCTTATTATGAATTTTTAGGGAGGTATATTTAGGATAAATACACTTCCATAACTATGAAAGTCATGGTTATCCATTCTTTCCACTTCCTTTGAAATCGACATCACATACTTTGTGTGATCCCATCATCAGATCCAAATACATTCATACAGTGGTAATATTTGTTGTCATACACTTCTTTGAGTGATACAATTGTGATATCCAAAGACAATAAAGAGTTATTTTCATGACCCCATAATGATATCAAATGATAACCATACATTCAGTGGCATTATCATATATCACATCAAGAGATAACATCACATGATCCAAAAAAAATCATGCGGTCACGAGATTTCAAATGACCTTATGATATCTCCACTACTTCTGGATTCTTTTCATTCATTTGTTTTATATGACCTCTATGGGGGATACTATTTCAATAATTAGATGTATTCAGGTGCTTATCGTGATCTTTATATAATATAGTCTAATAACATTGTGGTTCTTTTTATGACTCATTTTTAGGCGGCTCATTATCAGTTCTGAAAATAAATCTCTATGAAATCAATTCAAACATTCATAATCACTCTTAAATACTCCTTTAAAACCATACTTAATTAATAAACTCAAACATTTTCAAAAAATAAAATCATCCTAGATGCAACATTAGGATGTATTTTTTCTAAAAATCTTTCCCTTTGGGTTTGTTGACAACACTAATAATCCTTAAGAAAAAACATTCTAACAATTAATGCACATGTGAAACCATTTTCCTTTTGAAACCCCATATAGTGATCAAAGACTACCTTAACACATACTTTAACCCAATATGAGTCAGTATTATAAAAAAAGAGTAACATGAAATTTTCATCAATGAATTACTTCATTATTGAACCTTACTCTAGAAACCTTCTCAGCATCAAACAATAGAAAATGTTTAGACATAATGATCATTTTTTAACATAATATATCAATAAATTTTATCATGAACCCAAAGGAAATTCATTTTCATGATTCTAATGTATTAACTGACCATATTTATCATCTTAGTATTTTTAACTCCTAAAATTTTGGTGCTCCCCCCACCAGCATATCTGCCTTTCTTGATCAATAAATTTCATCCCCCTTTGTCAATAAACCCAAAGGCTAATCCTTGGTGATATACAACATGAGAAATAAAAAACATTAGAACATAGGTAAAAAACACACCATACATTGGGTAAAGGGGGTCCAACATCAAAATTGTTCAATTGTGGGGAACCTACTGAACTTTAAGACCAAATTAATTTCATTAAAATGTTGCATTGGGTAATTCTATCATCAGAATAATGATAACCTATAGTTACATAGAACCATACACAATTTCCAAAAACCTATAATCGACCCTATCCTCAATAAAATAATACTTCATTTCAATTTTTGTTTTCATCGAGTTATGGAAAGTTTTTTTGCTATTATTTATAAAAATTGAATTATCACAATGTGTTACAATCAGAGACTTCACTTAAACTCATATGTTTTTAAGTATATACTTCTTATGCAATAATTGAGTGAATTCTTGAGTAGCCATAATATATTCTTCTTCAGTGACGCTCACTAAAATGAAATCTTGTTTATTTGTTATATAAGAAATACACAGAATAACATGAAAAAATGTTCTACCTGATGTTGAATTTCTATAACCTACTAATGTTGACCTATCAACATCTATAAAACACAATAACTCTTGATACGATTTTCATTCTTCAGTAAACAAAAACACCCTATGAATTTGATATATTAAAGTATTCTCATTATTTCATGTAAGTTTATTTTATTGTATTACATTAATACTATCTAATATAACAAGCCCAAAAAACAATATAAGATCAGGTTTCATTTAAATACTACAGGATCCAAATAATCTGTCTATATTCTATGATATTGAATTCATTTGCTTCATTTTTTGTGATAGATTCATATAGGTTTCCACTAGATTTTTCATCTCTATGAAATCATATATTCAAAATATTATCATAATCTCCATGGAATATTTTTATTGACAAATAAATGTAACATGTCTTCCATTTATTACATGAAAATCAAGGAAAAATGTGATCACTCTAATCATATACATATTGAAGTCACTTTTCATAAAATATGAAAACTATTTTGAAATATACTTAAATCTAATAAGTATTATGTCATAAACATAAACTGACACCATCATCCATTGAATACTCTCATTATTGACATAAATATTACAAACAACTCCACTATGCTAAAAATAAATCTTTTTCAAATAAAAATCATGAGTACCATGATCATGGTTATTTATTCAATCCACAAAGAGAATTATTTAAATGAAAAACCATGTTTTCATATTCAAAAATGAAAAATAATATATGGATATTCAATATAAACCATAACTTCAAGAATGCCATTTTGAAGTGCTGACTTCATGACATTCTGGAAGACATCGAAGTTCTTTTTCACTATTATGATAAAAAAATAGTATTGTCTTTATCCTAGAAATATGTGAGAATGTTTAATCAACATTAATACCCTCAATCTAGGAGCATCCATTGTACATAATTTACACTTTGTTTTTAATTATTATAATTTATTAGTTTAGCTTGTTTGGAAAAACCCATTTGGCCTGAATGAAATTATTGTATATGGGTCTCGAAAAAAACTCTAATGTGTGATTATTTTCTATTTGTTCAAGATATTCAATCGTTTGATGAATCGTATTCTCATATATTGAAGCTCTATAAAAACAATTAGCTCTACCTGTGATAAAAAAAGGCACTTATGGTAGTGTATTTATCCTCCATGTCTCTACTAGTGATCTCTGAACCTTGATAATATACTTATTATCAATTTTTCTTGGATATTTGTTTTTTGGATAGGTTTATTCTTCTCATAACCAACCTCTTATTCTGTGTCTTTTTAAGAATCTCCACTCCTTCCCTGAGCTTATCATTTATTTATCACTATTCTTCTAAAGATAATCATGAGTTTTCAAAAATATTTTTCTCATTTTCTATTATAATAAGATAACTTATATCGATTAATTTTCCTTGTCTATTATTGAATAATTTATATTATGTTATTTTTCATTAGTATCCAAGAAATATCCCCTCTTCTCCAATATATTTTGACTTACAATATTTCCCCTTAATAAGAATGAAGATCTTGAATGCATAGATTCAAAATATCATCAATGGTGGTATCTTTTCATACCCTAGATTTTAGGGATTAATATCATCCTTTGGAAATAATTAAGATTTATTATAATTTTAGACTAATGTCTACAATACATCTATTCAAAACTTATCTAGAAGGTCATTCTCATTAAGAATCATTATTTTCATGTTGTTGTTAATCTAGTATATTTTTCAATGAATCCATTATACTATAGGGTTATTACTTCTAAAACATGGAGCAATATACCATGTTCCTCAAGATAATTCTAAAATTGACTATTTTTGAATTCTTTCCATTATCAGTTCAAAACATTCTAATTTTATGTCCTAATATATTTTGAAATTACCTCTGATAATGTGTTATGAAAATGAAAACCTCAGACTTGTTGGTGATAATTAAAATCTATTAAATTATGATAAAATCAACAATTAAAAATATATAATATCTCATCCCATGAATTGATCTTGGTGAAATAGGTTTACACACATCACTGTGAATCAATTCAACAACTTGATTTAACCTTTGATCATACACCTTATATATCTTTAATGTAATCATACCTTGTTGGGAGAAATCATATGTATGATTAAGATCATGTAATTACATAGATATAATTATAGTAGCATAAAATTAACCAACTTTTCTAATGATTTTTGGCTTATATGGACAAGACATTTATTCCAAAACCTATTATATGATTCCTGGTATAGAAATCACATGTATCACTCTCCAATAAAAAGAAATAGATTCCCCATTGTACAATTTCCTTGTAAAAAATTGTACCATATCTTTCCTTGATAATTAATACCTTTTTAGTAAATCATTTACCATGCACTGAGTCACCCAACTGAGTAATACAAAGTAAATTGTGAAAAATACCTTCAATATCCATGACATCATCATGTCTAAATTATTTTCCCCATAACATGGCTTTACCTCATCCAAATATTTCTCAACAGAAAAATTGTATAACACCATATTTTTTATACATCATCCTTCTCACCAGATCCATATTCTTTGTCATGTGGGAAGTAAATACACTATAAATTCCCCATATTCCATTAAGATATGATATTTTGAAGGTAATATATGAAACCAATACCTTCTCAGAACATTTATTTATGATCCATGTATTTCAATTCATACTTGATATTGAATAATATTCATGATTTTCCTTGGAGTATGATGGTCAAACCATATCTTGTAGTGATGAAAACTGATTTGGTTTCCTCAACTCAATTAATTATCACTTATTTATGAAACCAATAAAGGTATATTTTACAACATCCCTCTTCATTTTTGTTGAGAAATATCTATCCATGTGTCTGAATCCTCCACACCAAAAACACTTCCCATAAATTTGATTCCTAAAATATCATACACTTTTATGTTTCCACTATTTCACTTGTGATCATTGATACTTATTAGCTATGGAACATGCATTTCTAGAATTTCTCATATTTCTATATTAGTAACACATAATACAGGGTGTATTACCATGATTTATTTCTACACAAGTTATTACCCCTTAGGATCATTGAATCTTATGATTTAGATTCATACCCAAATAAATCATTATCCTTGGATTGAGAGCTTTTGGTTTGACATCTACAATTATATTTATTATTTTTTATCAATTTTCATACTATCTGTGTCATTATGATGTGTAATTTTCATCTATGTATATTCCTTTGAATGTTTTATTAGACCTCCATATTCAAATTTCAATATTTATATCACCTCTCCAACCTACATTCCTGATTTCATATCAAGATCCAAGAATTTCTACTGATCTTTCACCCTTATTCAAAAAACGATAAGTTCCTCCTAGTGTAATTCAAAAATATTGACTCATTGTTAAATTTTTTTAGTCCAAATATTGATAAACTTGGTCTATTATTTAACTTTCATCTCGAACTCGAGGAAATCCTCTAACATTCCTTGATTTTATGATCTATGATTTTCAATTTCTACCCTTATCTTAGAATTTTCTTATTTCTAATGATACAAATAATGTTTGGAATCCATTACTACTCTATTGGATTTCTTTTATTTGTCTCCTCAAACATATATCTCCTTAATAGTTTATTTTAATTAAATGTGGATATCAACTTTTCTTTTTTTAGTTCTTCTTTTTCATTGTTTCATACCTACCATGTTTTGAAATTTCCCATAGATTCCACCATAACATTTTATTCATGATTCTTAAAGTCCTCAATCTCATCATCTTTATATTCTTTTGAAATATAATATTCCTATGATTAGAGATTATTTATTAGGAATAATTTTCACTTATCATTTTTCATTCCTTTCACACTGGTAGAAGACTTTTTATTTAGTGTTTCATCATCACCATAATTATCCTCTTCAAAATTATTGGGAATTTTTTGGAATGATACCATAGCTTTCCACAATGAAAATAAGTGAGGAAAAGATTTCCTTTAAACTTTCTTTTTCACATATGAATATTTGAGGAAAGAAACGATATTACATCATCCATAATTTCTTCTCATATTCCATCTTATATATTGATATTTTTATGGCCTTCAATTCCATATTTTTGGACTTACCTTTTTCCATAGAATCATTATGATCATTTCACATCTCGTATGTGATAAGAGTATAGTGAAACCTATTCAATGTTAACTCCTTTGGATCCTTATCATCCAAAAGGGAAACTTTCAGGTTGAACCAAGGTTGATGTATTCATAAATTGTAATTTTTGATCATTATAGCTTCTAAAATATCTTTAATACATCACATGTCTTTATTTCCAACATTTATCGGATAAACAATTCTTCAACAGAGTCATTGGTGTGAATTTCCACATCCTCATATTTGTTCCACATAATAAAAAATTAAGCTTCTTGAACATTTGAATAACCATGATTGATTTTTATAAACTTCTAAAACATTTAATGTGTTGATTTAAATGAAATAAATTTGGTTTATATCATATTGGTTAAATCTACACCTGGGGATTTGAATCCTATAGTGTTAGCATCTAAGTCCCTTATATTTTCATCTGATAATGGTCTACTGTCCACAATGGATTATGTAACATACATCATAACTATAAACATACCCATACACAATGATTGAAATTAGGGATATAACTGGTCATTATATATATTAAAATAATTACCATAAAAGATATAAATCCTTTTGCGATTAAAAACATGCATCTCATCTTCTATGGAAGAAAAAATTATTTTAATTCTTTCCTCAGATTCCAATTGTAATCCAAACTATGTAAAATACCCTGAGAGGGGGGGATATATCTAGGTATGATATATTAAAAAAAATCTCCAGATATTTTTATTAATGAAAACTCTCTCACCAATCATTCAAGTAGTATATAATAAATGAATATTAACACCTGAACAATGCAAAATATTCTTATTTGGTTTACCATCACTGGACTATGTTCGATGAAAATACTAAGAAAATGTTCCATTGTACCAAATCCAATAAACATCACAACTACTACATGGTATGGATGGGACTCACTAACACTCCTGTTTTAAAATCATTTTCAACTAGATAGATCATTGTTCTCTCTCTCGCTCTCTCTATTGTAGTGAACTCACTACTGCTCGAGTAGAATATTTTTTCAATTAGTTCTGATTTAAATCAAACTCATGTGTGTATTTTTACTCTTACTTAATCAAAGATATAATAAACATTTTTGTAATACTGTTCTTCTTAGTGATTTTGACCCCTGTGAAAAAACCTCATTGTGAGAAATATTCATGAGATATCTGCACAAGAGTGCTCTATTAAAATAATTCATGATACTTTTCCATGAGACATTCTACAGATAAGATGGATCACATGATTCATCCATGATACCTTTAATAACTTATGAAGATCACAGGATTCTTCTGTGAGACCATCAATAGATCACATTGATCAATTTATTTCTCTATTAGATATTCAATAGATCATATGGATCACATGATATTTCCACCTATTCCTAGCATAAATATCCATTCATGAGATACCTTCATGAGACTCCTTGAAAATAAATTACTTATAAGTATGAAGATTGTATGACTCTAATACAGGAATTTATATTGAGCATACAAAATCCTTTTCCTCAATATGGGATACCTTAACGGGACCCTTTAACAGGATCCTCCAACTGATCATGAGAAATATTTTTTCTCATGATCTAATCACTTAATCAAAATTCAGTCCTTCTTATGAATGGATAAATATTTAATTACAGGAAAAATACACCACCATAACTCTACAAATCATGGTTGTAAATTCATTCCGCCTCCTTAGAAATTGTTATCACATGCTTTTTGTGAACTCTTCACAATATCCAAATACATTCATGTGGTGGTTATCTTCATTATCATCAAACACATAGTGTGACCCCATCATGAGATCCAAAAAAATCATGAGTTCTCCATGTGATCCCATCACAATATCCAATGAAAATATTGAGTCTTGTGGCATTATCTTGTAGTGCAGTATGATATCACAATATATAATCCAGATACAATCAAGAGGCAATGTGATATCAAATAGCAGTGTGATATATCCATCATTTCCAACATCTTTGCCTTCATAGACTTCATGTGATATCTCCATTATTTCCTCTAAAAATCATTTGATTTCTTCTTTTTATTCACCTGATATCTCCTCAAGATCCACATATAATCATGTGGTGCTTCATGTGAATCATTTTTTCACTCCTTGTAATCAGTTCTGACATTTATTCTCCATGATATCAGTTCATACATTCACCCACACTACAGATGGTCTTTAAAGAACCTACCACATACACTTGAAAAATGATGTTCAATACCATGGGAAAAGAAATTGACCCAGCTAACTCATCAAGAAATATTTACATAACATTTATAAATGTTTGGTGGCCTCCACAAGGCCTATCCATGTCTTTTACAAACTCATCAATAACCAACCGAGCATGTCTCCACCTGAAAACTTCTAACCTCCCACCAAGATACATAAATTAACTAATTATGACTAATATTATTAATTAAATAATCAAAATACAACTAGACGTATTGCAGGAAAACTCACTTGGGGTTAAACGTTCCCTAAAACTCTATTCAACTACAATTTGTGGCTATAATGAACTCCCTACACCATTCCCAGGAAAATCTCTAAAAGGGGATACCATTAATATATTATTTAATTTAATTTAACTATGAATACCTAATAAAATTCACCATGATTGTATAACATAATATAGAATCAACCAATATCACATGGACGTCAACTATGGATCTTCAATATGAATTCTAACTAAATGCCCCATGAGAAATAGATGATTCCACCATGCTCCAGTGGAATCATAAAAAAAAACCTAAATTAGAGAACTCCAAAATTTGAGATAAGGAAGGGAAAAGGGAAAGGTTGTAAATGGGGGATAAAATAAAACCTAAATTCTATTGAATAATTATGAAAAGACCCTCAATTGAGGGGATGGAGAAGGAGGAAGGGGGATGAGGACCCCAGGTTTATGTGCACTAAATGGGAGAGGAAGGTAGTTGAGTGGCCGAAAAAACATTAGGGAGTATTTTGGGAAGATCCTCATATTAATGATGTTCTAGGAAGATACAATATTTGGAATCACGGATATCCAAACCATTTTCCAACCATACACCCACTACTATCAAACATGCCATGACCCATGTAGTTAGAAAAATAAATACCCCAACTGTGTTGTCATAATTGTCTCCCCTATGTAGCAAGGTATACGGTCTATCTAATACCATGTTCATCCCAGGATTTATTCCTCAGACCCTTCTCTATCTCCCATGGTTTCTCCTTTTCCATCTCATGGTCCACCCAAAACTATTTCCGAAACGTGAAAATCATCATTTCAAAGTTCATATCTAGATGAAATCATACTTAGGATCAATGTTTCACACTGTTTCACCTAATCCATGCACACTAAAAAATAGACCATGGTAAGAAGACCCCAAAACTCAGGAAACTTATCGTGAAACAATTGAAACATATCAGAACACATGATATACCTCTCAAGAAAAATTACTCACCTAAAAACATCACTTTTAAGCATTACAAAAATCAAAATCACATTATGATTCTTTTTTTAAAAATTTACTCATCCTACAAATGAAATTTTTTTAACATTATGAATTTCCAACCCATACATACAGAGGATATTAAACCTCCACACCAAAATATATTTTATCCGGAAAAATTAGTAGTGTTTATCTATCAAAACCACCCAACCTATATTGGTCACCAACTATTTCTAATATCCTCATTGATTTTCAAAATTCTAAAACAGAAATAAAGGTATACCCTCTAACTCGAGGAACTCAACAGACCAAAACCTAATCCAATTCTCATTATCGGACATGAAACACCAAGATGGAAATTACCCAATCCTATCAAATTGAAACAATGATTATTTAATCATCTAATGACTCATTGGATATTTGGTGCTCCGTAAAAAATTCATTTTCTTATAACCACCAACATCCAATTCTTTCCACGAACTCCATAATAAATTTCTAACAGAACCTCAATCTTACGCTCCCACAAAGTGACCAACATGGTTTTCAAAATACTGCACTCAAACACCCATGATAATTCCAATAAACATTTATTCTCAACCCTGTCATTGAAAATAAAATAGATTGTATGCATACTTTATATCCTTGCATGATCTAATAACGAAATGAACTTTTATCAAAGCCTATGTTTAAATTTCAAAACACATTTTTCATTCATGAAAATTCATGCCAGATTCTATTTGTATCTTTTGGTTTCTATAAAAGACTCCTTACAAAAATGCTTGGATCAAATTATTAGAAACTTTCCACCTCAATTTATCACAATTACTTCAATCCTAGAGGCATTCCATGATCACCCAAAAACACCCACTAGAGTCCATACCTAACTCCAAGTGTGATTACATGGTCAGATCCCCTATGGACCCAAAACTATCATCAAGGCTAACCAAAAAACCAACATACCTCTATCTCATTCACCTCGTATTACATTTCAGAACTACCTTGATACCAAATCCATCACTCGACTAGACCATTCACCACAATTGATTTGTTGTTATGTTTTATAGAATAATTCATGCATGAAACTAATCAAATCTTTATTGGAATCATAGAGACACCATGACTGATCAATGGTTATTTCTACAAATATTTTTCCCTTGCATCATGAGGGATGCACCCCTACACCCAACATGTCCCTCCACAGCAAAGGAGTATAATTTTTACATCCATTCCCAAGACAATCCAATCATCATGACATATTCTCAAACAACTTCTAAATCAACAATTGGATGTGTTCATCTCTCTCTCACTGGTGTGATGGAATTAAATGTCAGTTATAACATGTTCCTATATTCCTATAATGAAATCCATGAAATTCTCTTACATCCATTCCTTTATAAGGAAATTACTCACAGTAGCTGATGGTACACTTTATAAAACACAACTCTATTTACATCTCCCCTTGAGTGTGATATCTAAGGAGGCCCTCCATCAAAAAAGAAATGATCTTTACATAGATAGTTATATAGCCGTTTCCCTCTCAACATACTTAGAACAATGTAATAATATTGGGAAAGATAATATATAATATAAGAGTACAATAATATATCATCGATTAATGCCACTAAAAATCATTCAGTTTTGATCTGATATATAAATTTAGGTACATTTAAAAACCATTCAATAACCTTGGGCCTCCCTGTCCACAAGCTTCTCATCACACCCACATGGAATATCATCCTAGTCAAGGCTTATTACTTACTCAAGATCCTAGCACAAATTCTCCCATAATTTTCATCCACATGAAAAATGATATAGAACAGCACCACATGCTCAAGCCTCTAACATCCAAATAACAATTAAACAATACAAACTCTTGTGTAACCCAATCATGGAACCTTATTCCGACCCTAATGAGTAACACCTTATGAATCATTGTATCAAAATCCCTATACATTGGCCATGAATCACATACATGTCACTCACACCAAAAAAAGAGAAATGTTGGAGATTTCAAAAACCAAAGGCAACACACTAATCCAAAACCACTTACATGTATACTTATTTCTTGAGGTTCATTCAAGAAATTAACCAGGATCATCTATAATCTTACCGCATTCTATAATATTCATACAGTGCTAACCAGAGCAGTCAAATAACTAGTATTGTCCAAAGAATATACATGTATAATTAAAGAATCATCACTCTAAGTGCTTTCTAACTCAAGGATATCATAATTCCCCCTATGAATTTCAATGTAAACATACCAAGTCTACATCACCTGTATAGTTATCATCAAATAAAATACTTCACCTGAAACTACATACCCCAACGTACCTTATTCACTTATAGTCCATCGCATAACCATTAGTAACATCCTTCTACCACAACCACCATATGGGATAGGAACACAAACAAACCTACACATCCTAAAAATGATAAAAAGTATGAAGCACTAGCACATGAGTTCTACCTAACAAAACAAGGAACCTAATGTTCTTAAACATCATTATAGGATACACACTTAATGCATTATTATCAAAATTAAAAAAAACATTCACTTATGTCTCAAACACCCAAAATAACAAGCAACTCAATCAACCCACTCAGGTGTTACTCTCAAAATGAAATGGCATTAATTTTTTATATTAGAGTCATATCAAGAAGGTTACTATTCTCTCCCATGTAACCACATGGAAAACATCATATCAAGTGCTAGGTCCAACCTCCTAGGTATTTTCCAACTCTAAGGAGTGCACTACTCTAAGCATGTTAAGAATTATCCTATACCAATATGACATAACACCAACATGTCAAAACACCCATCCCTAGGGTCTCACATATGTTGGACATCAGAATTAAAACATACCACCCATAACAAGGGAACCTATCCTCTTTGAGAATATATATATATATAATCAGTCCCTATAAGAAAAGTGTATATAAGAGTCCTTGATAAATACAATAATAAGGGTCCAATAGTTGTACACTTATATCATAATAACCCACTAGAGTCACTGCACCAACTATGCATGTGGACTAGTCCAACATCCTTATCCTTGAGCACCACACCACAGATCCATAGAAAATTCCATCATAAGAAAATCCATAAAATCACACACTATAATTCCTTAACATGCGGATCATATATTCCAAAAATGATAAAGATACACCCCTTACTTACATATGTTAAGAGTCAAAAATAAATAACATGAAATTTTCCAACTGGAAAAGATCCATAAATCAATCAAAAATCATCAAATCCAAACCACATGCACATAAAATGAAGTGAAAATAAAATATGACCACAACATCACTAATCAAAATATAAATCCTGCCACTGTTAATCTAGACATATTACCAGAACATGTGTTTAGGACATGCCATATTAGTATCCATCACAATCTTTGAAACATTCATATATCTATAGTCTACCAAATCCCAATTAATAAAATTATAGAAATAAAAATAGAGTTTATAACACATTGTAAAATAACGACTGATATTGCACTAAACCATTTCCTCAAGATTTTGTTCCACATACCCCCAAGTAGGCCACCACATACACCAAAGGATACAGACTAGTAGAGGTGTTCTAACGATAAAAATTGAGGAAAATATATTACAATATCAAAGTTAAAATCCATAAGTAATTAACCAATAATAACACATATCATATAATGTGATGTGAATAAATAAATTAAATGTAAGAATATTGTAATAAAATGAAACAAATTAAAGTTCTTAATAATCATTACATATATAAAACATTTATTTACCACTATCCCAATAACGTACATAAAATTAAAAACTAAAATTAATTATATCTTAAGCTACAATAACACTAGGGAATATATTTTCTAGTGTACTACAACCATCTGATCCATCCAACCTGACCATGAAAAAATCAACAATAAACTCAGACCAAACACATTCCTCTAATAAACATATTAGAGCTTCTTTGGTACCCATGTGCAGTGGAAGCCTGAGAAGGTTATGAGTACAACTATATAGGCCACCACAAATATTTTCTTACGATAATACGAGTTGATAAAACAATTCGTGAATACATGATGTGGGACAAGTAAAAAATATGGAAGGAAAATATTCCATCAAGATCATGAAAACAAAAAAACATCAATCCAAGGTACTTGTATCCATCACCCATGAATTTATTCCTTAGAGAATCAGTTTGGAACCTCAAACATATATTGACATTAATAATAACCATGCATGGAACCATGGTCTAGAACCTAACCCTATAAAAATATTGTCATACTCAAAGTGTCATGGATAATAATCTAATCATTAATTACAATAGTAGTTCTTAGATCATCATTCTAGAATATATTTATACATAAATGTCAGTGGTTCCTAAAGCATCAGTCTGTAACTAGGCCAAAGATGAGGATGAATAGTCCAATATCTACCATAAGGCCTAGATCATTAATCTTGTGCCCAACCATGGATGCAAATAATTAGTCTTCCATGCCACCCACATAGTATACATGTTTTTTGATAGATCTAGTATAACATGAAAATAATATAATGTACTACTCAAGTGTGGAGGATAAGTCCAACACCTAGTAAATAGTATTCTACCTATGCCAAGAATGTTAATCTGACACCTAACCCATTGTTCATAGAGAATTAGTCCAGCACCCAAACCATTGTTCATAGAGCATTAGTCGAGTATCCAAACCACAATTCCCAAGAGCATCAATCCGACAACCAAACCCTTATTTCTTGAAAATCACTCGAACACCCAATACATAGTGCCAATATTATCAATCTGACACCCATACCATAACTTCTGAATCATTATTCTATCACTCAAACCATTCCTCAATATCCAAAATTCTAATTTCTAGCATCATGACCTCAAAAAACATTCAAAAACTCAAACGTAAATAATTTTTATACTATTTCAAACTACTAAGGCCCCAATGGGTCATTAACACTTAAAAAAAGTTTGACATTGTCCATACATAATAATATTTAATGGAACCTTCATAATATCTTCCCATAAGGTAACCCACACACCGGTTTCAAATAAACATTTGAAATCTACTCAAAATAGCCTTTTTAAAATCACTTGGAGGTTAAAAACTCATTTTAAGACAAGAATAATTTAAATATATTTAATTTCACATTTAAAAGATAAAATTAGGTCAAAATCCATTCTATATGATCAAAAACAATTGCAATTTATTCATATGAACGTCACAAAAAGTGAAACATGAAACTACCCTATTTACCGCTATCAAGAAACAACACTCTCTTGTAGAGGCTTTATCATTGTTGTTATAAAATGGAATGGATCTAAAAAGATCCATGGAAAGTGAAAGGTATCAATTTATGTCCTAAAACCAATTTCATAAATAGAGGGAGAAACAAACCACCAATGTTCTATAAGAAACAAACCCCATTTTGAAGAAAAAAACTATCACAATTATAGATGATGCTATAAGAGATCATACATTATCAAAAAAAGGATTTCCTAACATTTAAGAATCCTAAAATCCTTACCAATGTCCATCTTCGACTCTTTAAAACAACTTAGTATCCAGATGAGATAATCTCGATGACCCATGCTCTAACCTCACACCAAGAAACATTAATTAATTAATTATAACTATTATAATTAATTAATTAACCAAAAGACAACTTGTAATAATGTCATAAAATAAAAGGATGTTAATAATTTATATGAAATTCAAAAAATTACCATGGGAGGTAATAAAAATACTCCCAAAACTATTCTCCATGATACTCACAAGAGTAAATACCGTTACAATAATTAATTAATCTGATTTAATCAGGAAAAATTAAGACAATTCACCAACAATAAATCCCTTGAAATAACATTACCTAATGATGCACATAATTTATATAGGGATATACTCTACATAATCCAACCAAAATTTCCCAAGAGAAGTGGGCTATTACACTATGTTATGATGGAATCCTTAACAAAACCTAAACTGGAGAACAAAAAAATTAGTGATATGGATGGGAAAATTTAAACAAATTCATCGACGTAGAATAAATAACATAAATGAAATGTAATTTATATGAAAAAACCCTATATATGGGGTTTTGAGTGGTTTTAAAGGTCTTGGGAGCCCCTTGGTTCATTTACACCAAATGGTTGAGGAAGGGGGTGTCGTGTCATAAAAAGTTAAGGTGATATTTAACTAAAATACCTCCTTTAATGAAGCTCTATGTAGGCATATTGTTTGTTGGAATAGTTAGCTAAAATATGACCCAAAAATTCACCTACTACTATCCCACACCCTATACCCTACATTACTATGTTTCATGATTAGAAAAACCACACAATGACCATGCTTTTAGCATTACTTCTTCTCTATAGAAAGTCATGAGGATTTTTTGATACAATGTGTTGCCCATGCACCATAACATAGAACCATATGAACATCAAATTGGATTATATTTTTTCTCTTATGTTTTACACATACCATTCTAAAACCACTAAACTCAACTGTTTATAGTTAAATGTGAATTAAAAAATGTTCTGATCATTAATGTGTCTCACAGTTTCTCCTAAACTGTGCACACTAAAATATGCATCTTTTCTAGAAGTCTCCAAAACCAATGAAATATAACCTGAAGAATCAGAAACCTATCTAAAAACTGAGGATACCTACTGGTTATCATTCATAAACTAAAAAACACTTTGAATCATCCCAACTCTCAAAATTCCATTCACAGTCTTATGACACCCTGAGATTTTATGAGATAGATTCCTTTTAATTTCTTTGATGTCTTGTGTTTTACGCTACTAAAAGATTAGCTTGTTTTATACGCAACATAGTATTAGATTGTGGTAAATGAAAAACTATTCTTGAATTATTTTACAAAAAAAATCATGTTCTTTTTATATAATTCATTTCACACAAGGAAGATTATAAGTGAACAACTAAATATTATAATATAGTCATTGTAATGGTGGGTATGAATTGTATTAACATTATTCTGAAAAACTATTTAAATGGAAATCAGTGAGTCTATAAAATAATAAAATCATTCTTAATGAACTTTAGTAATTAAAAAATATGTAACATATTAAATATAATGTTTAAAATTCATCATATATTTTTTCTAAACATGATATTATAATAGATACAATTTTTGGATAAAAGAAGTATTTTTTCAAAAAAATGAAATATTTCCACCTTTTGATAGCACGCCCATTTTAAATATATTTTTTTAACATTTTATATATTCTATTTAACAAAACAAACTTATTATTTGGAAGAATTTTTTATATTTTTTTGATAAGTTTTTAATTTTGATGAAAATTAAAATTATAATAAATTTTATTAGAAAAAAAATTTCTCATAGAAATAATTTATGTAATTGAATTATATTATTGAATTGGTTTAAATTATAAATAGAATATATTTTTATAATTCAATATAATGTTTTTAGTTATCATTAATTTTACCTTGAATCCAGATGCATTAACATTTCAATCTTTTCTAATGTTTTAACGTTTAAAACCTTGTTCTTTCTTTCTGAAAATAGGAATTATTTTAAATACATTACATAAAATTTTGGGTTTTGAATTTTAAAAAATGGATTCCATATTTGGAATCATTACTCCAAAATTATGTAAATAGTTTTATTATATTTTTGGGCATTCTGAATAGTAACTTTGGTAATTCTTATTAAAATGTTAAAGGGGTAAAACAAGTTATTATGGGTAAGAATACTACTATAAAATTACCCTAATAGTTGTCTTAATATCATTGTATGTGTTTTTTTCGACCTAATTCATCCTATGGTCCAAATAGTTTCCTTTTTAAGCCACTTGGATGAGATTAGGATAATTAATTTATTTTATTTAATGAAAAGTTAAATATATCTCACTCAAATGTTAATAAATTAATCATTTCTTATATAAGATTATATAGAAGATAAATTCGATTATAAATAATTATTTTAAGTAAAAAAATTATTTATCATGGTAATTTATTTCTAAATTTTAGTTAATATATATCTACCTTAAAGGAATATACCTTGATGGTGCACAAATTAATTAATTAATGAGAAATCAGTAAAAAAACATTATTATTAAAATTCTAATAACCATCAAAAGACCAAAAAACATTTCCAATTATTATTGGTCTAGTATATTGTGACCATAGTCATCCAAGGGTCAATTTATTGACCATTTGGATCCATATGGAAGATATTGTGGCATTTATATTATTTTATTTAAAGTGATGTTAAAGTTGTCAGATTCATAATTTAATAAGTAAAATATTTTTAATGTTTCATTTTCCTTAATTTAAATTCTACTAAAAGTATTATTATAAATTATATTATATTTATATTCATCATTTTATTTTATTTTTAAATTTTAAACAACAAATAATTATATTAAATAATTACACAAAATTGATGTAGTAATTATTTTATTAATGGAAATATCCAATTTATATTATTAAAAATACTGAAATAAATATAATTGGAGCTAATAAACATTTCAAGTGATTTTTAAATATGACCTAGATCCAATAGTGATATAATAAATTAGTTGTTTCGATGATAAAATCTTTTCTTATTATTTTTAAATATCCTTGAATTGAATAATGTCAAAATTGACACTATTGTTGAATTGTTAAAACAATGTTTTATTAAATTATTTAAAATTTATAAAAAATTTCTAGAAAATATATAATAATTATAATATGGTCCAAAATGATCTACGTAACTTATTTATGATCTAATTGACAACAAATAAACAAATATTTCATCCTTTTAATATTGAATTTTTTTTATCTTAATTAAAATTAAATACAATAACAAAGTGTTAATTAAATTTATAATGTTTAAAATTACATAAAAAAATTGTTTAAAATTTATTGGATGATGATATTGAAACCCTTTCTCATATCAACTTCAAAATTGGGAAATTTTGGAGTTTTTTTAGAGGGGTTTTATTTTATTATAAATTAATATTTTCGAGGTTTCCCAAAGTTCCCCTCTCCTCAATTACAAATGGGCACCTCCTCTGTCACTTCATCACATCAATTTTATCCTCCAATCATGGTAATAACCTTCCCTTTTCCCTTATAAACTTTCCTAGTAACATTATAGAGGTTTTGTACTTCTTCAAATACTAACTCTAGTGCTCTAAAAGGATATTTAGAGGAAGCATGTCGAAGAAGAGGTAATCTCCTCGATCGATTCTTTCAAACTTTTTTCTTCTTCTACTTACTATTCATGAGGTTTTTCGTAATAAAGTATTAAATATAGTATAACTTGTATAATGATATTTTATTATCATTATTTTGAAACAACCATACTCCACATTTTATCCATCCTACAAAAAAACAAAATCATAATGTTTGCATACGTACGGGTTACCGTCTCCACACTATAGTGTAATTTGTTTCCCCACCACTTCACTTCAAAGGGTATAATGAATGAAATAATTACTATATATGATTATTATAATAAGTTATTTATTATTTAACAATTTATATATCATCCACGTCAATACCATTTTACAATTAAATGAATGATTTCATTGTTCATCTGTACGTACGACCTACCGTCTCCACGATGCGAAGTGATTAGTTATACATGATATACATTATAACATGACTATATAAATGTAAATAATAAATAAATATGATATATATAATGACAAAATAATTTTTGGAATTATATAACTATTTTAAAAAATATGCATGAAAAAATGAAGCAGTTAATACCCAAATAACAAGTAATAATGAAATATTATTACCAAAAAATGTTAACATGATAATATATGACATACCAAAAATGACTATGATTCTAGAATAATTCAATGTTATATGATATTTGATGTTGATATATCATTATTCTAACTATTCCAAAATTATTACTTCTAACATGATTAGATGGTGTTTAATGAATTTTTTATTATAAATAATGAAATTTTTAAATAATTAAATTATTCATCTTGGTTGGTCGAACAATATAAGTTAGTTGTAATGTTAAAATTAGTCCCAAATATATATATGATTTAATTATATGGTCATATAATGACATAATATTCCTCAAAATTAAAGTAATTTTCACTACCTCAAACATATGATGTCATGTCATGTTTTTCACCAAGATTAGTTCTCTACTCGATAAAAAATTGGTGGAATTCATTAAGTTATCAAAAATGAATCATTTAGTATAATTTTATTTTAGTGAATAAAGAATAACAATCCGAAATTAATTTTAAATTTCATTCAATTTCCACTAAGTATCATTCAGAGGTTTGACAAAACAGGTCGAAACATGATATTTGGATTTAACATATTGGTTTAGAGAACATATGGGTACAAATTCTATTAATACCAATATAAAATTGAAATATAAAAGTGGGGTTAACATTTCTTTCCTTAAAAATTATTATACTAATAAATTTGGACATAATAATTAGGTTTATTAAAGTATTTAAAAATTAAATCCAAAATATAAACTAGTCTTAGAAAATTGAATACAAAAAAGTAAAGTGATGGAATAGAGAAACATTACAGCAGTTTAGATCAAAATGATTATACTTTTACTCTTAAAAAACATTATAATAATTTATGATTAGTGAAACATTATATGAAATGAAGTTTTTTATAGATTTATACCAGAACTATCCTTCAATAATAGAGTAGACTCATCCTATCACACTACCTTTATAAGAAAACTAAGAACCTAATCTATTAAATAAGATAAGACAACCATAATACTTCTTTTGCATGGTTCAGGAAAAGACTCGGGGTTCTTTCTATTTGGTTTGGTGATAATAACAAAGACATTTCCTTTTTGTTGGAAGCACATATATGTTCATGTTTTTTACTTCTCCAAAAATAATTTACAATACAACACATAAAAATTATGGACAAGTAAGGAAGAGATAGTTGAGAAAAATAATGATGGTGTAGAATACAATCTACTTCAACCCTTTAGATATTGATTCTGAATGATAAATATTTTTTATGAACTATTTTATCAATAGAGAATTAAAAATATCACTTTATAAATAATAAATATCTCTAAAAATTTATAGTACATTAGAAGGAAATGATTTTACCTCTAAAATTTATCTCATGTAATCTGATTTTTTGAAATATTTTCATGAATCTATATTTATAAAATATTTTTCTAATGACTAATTATTTAATTCATACTGAATAAGTCTTCATTTAATGTAATCATTATATATTTTTTACTAATACTCATCACAACTAACATGAAATTGTTATAAAATAAAAAGTAAATAAAAAAATTACCTCTTCAAAAAAATCGCCCATTCTGAAATCTATTTCCAAAATTTTTTCCTTAATCGAATAATAAAAAAAGAAAAATATTACCATGAAAATGCACTATTTTTGTAATAAAGTGATAATATAATTATAGTTAATAAAAAAATATTATAGTAAGAAGATATATATAAATATACAAGGAACCATGTATTACAAACTAGTTAAAAAAATTGAATCTTAGAGGAATCTATTTGTATAATGATCCATTTCTTGATACTTAGAACATGTTTTGATTTTTATCGTGTTTTGATTTTTCTCAGTTCAAAAAAAATCTAAATCGTATGAGGTAGAAATGAAAAGTATCCATGGAAATAGTTTGAAATAGATATATAATACATAAGCATGAAGTTTATATATTTTAATTATCTTACATAAAGATAGAATTTAAAATTCAATCTATGTAAACATAAAAAAACCTTTCATGAAATGGTATAATGTTGAGATCCAATAATTTCAAAATGTTCATCTTTTTTCTATTGATAATTAACCCCATAATTAATATAATATCTTGAAAATTAATTCATTTTCAATATTTTTTTCAATCACTTTTTGGAATTTTTTATGTTTGAAAGAATAATTTTTAAACTTTTTATTCATTTAATAGAATTAATTGAAATTATTAATTGATATAAATAATGACCTTAGTGTTTTTATATGAAAATTTTCATGATTTTACAATTTATTATTATTTTTATAACTAATCTAAAAATTGAAAACACTATGAATTATAATTTTCATGTTTATAGGTTTGGGGATGATAATTTTCTAATTCATAACCTGATAAGCATAATTTAATGTCTCATTCATAATACTACCATGTATATAAAATGGAAAAGTCGTGAGATATTGTATAATGTATGAATTCCAAAATAATATTTAATGAATTCACTACCATGAATTTGACTTCATCTTATGAATTCAACCAGATAATTCAATCCAACTTGATCATGAGGCATCCCATAACTTTATTATTTAGATATTACAACAATTTATATGAATATAAAATATATCTCCCAACAATAATCAGCCTATAACCATACTTTTTTTGTGTATTTTTAGACCAAATATATAATTAAATTATATAATGAATGAATTTCAACATATTCCACACATTTCTTCTCACATAGAACCCTTATTATTCAATCCCTACATAAAACCCATCTTCATAAATTGGTAAATATAAAAATAAGAGAGGGTGATATTTGATGATTAATAAGGGTAACCCTAGGATATAACATTCAATGATCGTAAGTAATCCTAAAATAAATTTATGTGTATGAGAAAATAATCAAAACTTTTAAATATCATAGATAATCAGTCAAAGATAATTATTAAAGAATCAAGGAATAAGTCATTATTATAATAAAATTCTTAAGCCAATAGATTTTTCAATCATCAGAAATCACTCACAATCTATGAGAACATATCAAATACATAACAAACATGCTTTTGTCATAGAAATAAGCATAGAAAAACATTTCCTTTGTCTAGGATAACATACATGACTATCACAGTGGATATAGTCTCATAGTGGATTGGGTTCACCCAAATTTAATTAATTTCCTTCGTGGACAGTGTCCCTTAATGATCTGGGATCACTCCACATTACTATCTATATTATCTAATGAGATGTCAATATTTTTACAATGCATTGTTGGGATATATAATTCTGGTTCCACCCTTCATATAATGAAAACCATAGATATATGTTTCATAATTTCATAAACCTAGATGGGAACCATAGTAACCTAAATATCGAGATTTTACTAACATGGATTGATGGGAATTACTGATTCCCATGGGTTGGTGGCTAGCTCATGGAATAATAAAAAATGAAATTGGGAACCAGTTTTCCACAAACATTTTGAAAGTAAGATAAATAAGCCAGTATGCATATATGTAGAATGCCCCATAGAGAGGTGAACCAGAAGTCAAATAGGTAAAAAACCACAAAGTACTATAGAAATGTACCAAAAATTGAAATGAAAAACCAATCCCCAATGAACTCAACACTCCAATCCCAAATATCAATAGCTAGAACCAAATTTAAGTTGTTCTTCTCCCTTGATCAAACATGGAAGGAGATAATCTCCAAACGCTTTATGTAACAACCCAAACATTTATTAATTAAAATTCCCCTTGATCTAATTAAATGTCTTATTATATAAAATTGTTATACAAAACAGGTTAATTTCCTTGGTTTTTTTTTTATTTTCAAAATACCTTTAAGTGTTTTCAATATTTCTAATATAGTCGTTGAGTAGTGATCACATGATTAGTATAAATATAGGGCCTTAACAAATCCAATTTACTCAGAAAAAGGAAGAGATGGCCTCATCCAGTAGAATTGTTCCATAAGAAGCCCATTTTTCAAATCTTGGAAAAGAGGTAGCATCACTGGGCTTCAGTCTTGACCATTCCCAAGATGAGCCTCAACACGTTAAGCATGAATGGAATTGACTAATGGATAAGTAGAAGTTAATAAAGATTACCACCCAAGCGATGTTGTATGAGTCTACCCAAGAGTTTGTAGCCATCACACACCTTACCCTTAGGTCTTGTGTGGGTGTTATAATGGGTTATGTAACCAAACCCTAGAACTATGATCTTGTGCATTATTTTTGTATAAATAATATACATTCATTTTATCATTGTAACTTTGAAAATGGTTTTTAAAGCACAAATAGTATTTTTATTTAATATTAAATTAAGAAATCTATTTTTATGAATTAATGGGTTTTTTAATTAAATAATAGTTTCATAAAATATTATTACTTTTATTGAATGAAAATGATCGTATAATTTTTATGAATATAATTTTAATTTATATTAAGGATTGAATGTTTTTTTATCAAAACACACAAATTTTCAATAAATATATATTTTTATTTTAAAAGTTAAAATTAAAATATTCATAAAATTATTTAAATAAAATTAATATTATTTTTTAAATGAGGAAGTCAAAATTATCCAATGGGGATTTTTCATAAATGTATGAGAAACAAAATTTTGGGTAAAAATTAAATACATTATAAATATATAATGTATTTTATGACATAATAATGACACAATACTGATTTAATAAAATGAAATAAGAGATTTATTCGGCCAATATATATTTTACATTTAAAATTATGTGATTTTAGATTTTTTTTTATTAATTTTATAATGCCTTAGTGGACCCTCCAAGACGTATAAAATATTTTATCATTTTAAAAATATTTCGTAGAGAGTGTGACTCACCTCTACATAGGCAAACCTAATATTTTAATATGTTAGGATATTGACCTTATAAAATAATATTTTCCACTCCCCTTTGAAAAAAAAACCATGGGATGTTTTTTGGTTTTGATTAGATTAATATGTGGTGTCCAAAACCTAAATAATAATGAATTCCCACTCCTTTCCAATATAAACCCGCTCAATCTGTCATTCCACTTCACTCAAAACATTTGGAGCTCAAAAACCCATGAAATCCTCTCTATATAATCCTCCCAATGTTCCCCACACTCCCTATACTCCTCTCTCAAGACTCTCTCAGGCCTTTAGGATCACACTTCGAAGTAAGGGATCCTCACATTCCCCTCCTCCTTTCAAATTCATGCATCTTGTTAGAAAGTATTTCTTTTAATTTAAAATGGTTATAATTTCATTCTATTATAATCATTATATTACTATCCAATTGATTTTATTTTAATGAGGAATTATTTATCCTCCCTTATTTTGACCCTTACCAAAGTCGTTACTATGAAAAAAAAATCATAATGGATCTTCCACTCTCCTCTTTTATCAAGAATTCTATTCATGTTATGTTTTTTAATTTATTTTATACATATGTTGTGATATGTTATTAAATAACATAATTAATTTCCATTTGATTTATTAATCATGATAAACCCTTTCACTCTCATTTAGTCCTCTTATGAACACTTATGCACACTCATTATCATGCCGAATTCCCGTAAGGTATTCCTTCATTTCTCATTTTTTTTCAACATTATTTATGTTGTTATACCCATTTATTTTCAATTAAAAATGTTGGGGTATGATTTTTCACCTCACCCATACTTTCATACTTGTGTTTTAATGATTAGATACCCATTTCTCTCTCATTAATTCTTTCTGTGTACACCTATTACCATTCCAAAATTCGGAAAGGGATTTCTCTCTTCTAATTTCCATTAATATATTTATCACATATTATGCATCTAAATTACATTTAATATGTTGGGATATTATTTTAAATGGTATTATTACTGTCTATTTCATGTATAAATTATGATATACTCCTTTCTCTCTCATAAAATCATCTTATGAATTCCCATATGACAACGTTATACTGTCAAAATTGTATCGCGCTTTCCCAATCCAAAATCATCATGTAGTGAATATCATACCCATTTATCTATCAAGGGTATTCACCTTTATACACATATACTTATTAAATTTTACTTAAATTAATGTATTCAACATTACTTAATCTTGTAATAAATTATTATCTTGAATGATTCCATGTTATATGATCCATGTGGCACACTTATGCATGAAATGAAATGTTTATGAAGGGTGCACCCTAATAGTGCTCCAATGCATTGGGTAATGTTTAGTATCATTATACTCCATGTCAAATTAGGGTTTACTCATTATAATTCGTTGTAAATGAGTGTTTACCCATGCTCCATGTTCAATGAGACTTGTCTCGTGCTAATATGATATAAAATGTTGTTGCCACAATTCCATCTTATGATAATCATTCTATATCATGCCTTTATGTTCATGCCTCTCTTATAATCCATTGATATTTCTTTTACCTAACATTTATTATATTATTTATGTTATGCCTTTTTTAATCCTTTTCTAGGATTTATATCTCACCCTTTTCTTATGCATGTCCTCAGGTTATCCCATGCAATGCTAAGTACAATGGAATTTTGTGGTCATGTAAAAGAAGATCTCAATAAAGATGTTTTGTTTTATTTTCTATGTTGTTATGAAATGTTACTAATTTACCAAGGCACTACACCTCTTGATCCTCAGAGTTTTATTAAGTGAAATTTTATTTAATAAATCATGTTTATGTGTGTAATAAAGTGAAAGGTTTTTATAGTTTGTATTAGAGGATAAATTTAGTGATTTTTGGGATTATGATTAGAAAACCAAATTCAAAGCCTTAGGGATAAGAATAAAATTTAATAAAAACATCACTAAATTTTGATGAGTATAGACTAAGTGGTTTATCAAGAAAAATACATCCATGTCTGGATATGAACAAGTAGAGGTGGCTCTAGCACCAATGTATCTAGGGGTAAAACTTAAAAACACCAGTTTGAGCTAGACTCGAATAGGAACTAGTGCACAACAATGGACCTTGATGCACTCTTGGTTACGATACTCCCAGGGGATATTCTTTGGTAAATTCATATGATTAGTATGAACCATTATTAAGGGAATAAAAAAATATCCCTCAAAATATATGTTGGGTAGTAGATCATAGATAAAATATATTGAAGCCTATAAATTCATAAGTTAAGGAAAAAATGTAATTTATATGTTATCCCTTTTTTCATTGGATTCCCCAATATGTGTTACCCCAAAATTTCATTTTATTCTAGCTAATGGCTGGTAATAGGAGGAATTGAGCTAACAACCAATGTGAAGATCAATGTGATGAGTACTCTAAGGAGATGCCTAATCCGATGGGAGTGAGAATCCCAAACTTCATCATGATACTCTCTCAGTTAACTTATGTTTTGAATAGAAACACGGGTTAAGATAATGTTCAACCCCCCCCCCCCATAATAAAAGGTAAACCAAAATCGACAATTTCATGAGACAAAGGTCTCCTACTTTTAATGGGTCATCTGATCCCTCAATTGCCGAATAATTGATCAACTCCATTGAGACAATATTATCCATCCTTTAATGTTCTGAACAAGAGAAGGTTATTCTAGATGCTTATCATATGGAGGGTGATGATGATCAATGGTGCACATTGATCACCTATATGAAGCCTGAGGAAGATATTGAGGCATTGGAATGGAAGGATATTAGGAAAATATTTTTCGATAAATATTTTCACTGCACCCTTCAACTAAAGATGGAAAGTGACTTCCTTTCCCTCAAGAAAAAAGATGATGAATCCACTAAAGTGTACGAGTAAATCTTCACAAGGCCTAATCGATATGCCTCTGGCTTTGTTGTAACCCCTGAATGCAAGGATGACCACTTCTTTGGTGGGATAAAACCTAGCCTATGGAAATCCCTAGTGATCTTTGACTTTGATAGCTATGAGGAAATTTCCTGATGTGCCCACAAAGTTAAAATGGATATTAGAAAATATTAGGGGTATCATTGGGATAAGAATCTGAAAGTGGACATTAATTATGGTGGTCCGATTGATAAATCCAATGTTGCAAAGAAATTACATCACCCCACTTTCCAAAGGTGTAGAAATAATCACCCTAGAAATTTCTTAAAGGTGGTGAGGAAATTCATTAGATGTGGAAGAGAAGGGCAGTTGGACATTAATTTCTGAAAAGAAAAAACCTACTGCTATGATAGAGGAGAGGAAAACTCTGTTTAATCCTCAATGCATTATTCCTTACTTCAACTGCAAAGAACCAGGTCACTTTGCAAACTAGTGCCCTAATCCAAAGGTTTTCGGAGGCAACCAATAACCTCCAAGGCAGCAAGGGAGATATTTTTCCATCACTACTACTAAAGTGAACCCAGACAACAAAGTGTGGATAGGTACTCTAGTTATTCATTCAAGAATAGAAAAAGTACAATTTGATTCTAGTTTTATGCATTCTTTTATATCCAGAAAGTTTAGTAGAACAATCCCAACACCACCACAAATCATGGAATTAATGATGTCGGTGAGAACAGAAAATGGGACAATCATTACATCCCATGAATATAACTCCTACCCTGTCATAATTTGTGGATATAAATTCCCAGATAACCTCTTCATACTCCCTCTAGTGTAATTTTATGAAATTATTGGCATGTATTGGATTTCTCTATATAGATCCAACATAAATTGTCGTGAGAGGGAAATCACTTTCCATATGGAGAATCGACCTCCGACTCAGTACAAGTGCAAGTAGGAGGATGAATTTTATTTAGAACCATCATCTCAAACATGGATATTACTTTCCTATGAGAACATGTATCTTTCTCAGATGATCGAGTCTATAGAAGCAACCATCCTTTCAGACATGCCTATTGTGCGGGAATTCGCTGAAGTAATTAACGAGGAATTTCCTGGTCTTCATCCTAGAATAGATATTGAATTCTAGATTTATCTTATACCTAGGGAATTGCTAATATCTAATACTCCATATAGAATGGATACTATAGAGCCTGAGGAGCTAAAGAAATAACAATAGGAGAATCTTTATAGAGGGTTTGTATGACCATGTGATTCACTATGGGGTGTGCTAGTCCTCTTCGTCATGAAGAAGGATCGGTCAATGTGCCTTTGCATTGATTATCATGAGATCAAAAAAATCATTATAAATAAAAAATATCATCTTCCAAGAATTGATGACTTGTTCGATCAGATATGTGGAGCACAATACTTATCTAGGGTGGATATGTGGTCAGGATATTACCATGTAAGGGTGAAGAAGGTGGATATCCCCAAGACTGCTTTTTGTACAAGGTAAGGGCACTGTGAATTCATATAAATGCCTTTATAACTCACTAATGCTCCAAAAATATTCATGGAATGGTTGAATAGAGTCTTTAGAGATTACCTAGACAAAATTGTGTTAGTATTTATGGAGGATATTTTAAAATACTCTAAACCCAAGGAGAATCATGAGAGAATCTAAGAATTATACTAAATAGCTTGTGAAAGGATAAGCTCAATGAAAAGTAAAAAAATTGTGAGTTATGGGGGAAGAAGGTATCATTAATAGGTCATATAATCACAAGAAATGGGATATCTGTGGATCCCTCCAAGACAACTTCAATTGAGGGATTGATGGGGCTAACATTAGTGACAGATATTCATAGCTTCTGGGGGTTTTCTTCATATTATCGTCGATTTGTGATAAATTTATCACTATTATCAACCCTCGTACCAAGATAACTCAAAAGGAATCAAGTTTTCATATAGTGATGTATGATAATATAGCATCAAGGATTTGAAAATGAGGCTTATCACTACACCCATTCTCACACTACCCACAAGTGGAGAACTTGTTTTGATATTTATTTATACTTAGAAGAAGGGTTTGGGCTATGTGTCTAAGAAAAATGAAAATTTCAATTCCTTTGATTAATGTAAATGCAATTTTCATGAGAAAAACTATCCAACACATGATCTATAGTTGGCTTCATTAATCTTTGCTTTTAAAAATTGGCAGCATTACCTCTTTGGGGAGAAATGTGAAATATATACAGATCAAAAAATCCTCAAGTATATATTCACCTAGTAAGAGATGAAAATTCTCCAATGAAGATGGTTATAGATGATCAAAGACTATGATTACTCAATAAATTACCACCCTGGGAAAGTGAACAAGGTGGTGGATGCCCTGTGTAGAAAGGGACCAGCGATTCTATCATTGATGAGATTCGAAAAGGATCTAATATTCTAAGATTTGATGAAAATGCATATGGGAATTATAAATTAGGGAAAATAATCAATCCTTTCACAAAATATTTATCAACCATCTCTTTTGGAAAGGTTAAAGAATTCTCAGAAGGATAGTGTGGGGATTCAAAAGAAAGTGGCAACTATCAGAAAAGGGAAATCCTCAGTGTTTAATGTTAATGAAGAAAGAATTGTGATATTTGGGTCAAAAATATGTGTTCCATAAAATATGGATTTAAATAATAATCTTTTGGATGATTCACATAGTTCAAATTTCTCCATTCACCCAGGAAACACAAAGATGTATCGAGATCTCCAAGAGAATTATTGGTGGGATAACATGAAGAAGGTGATCACTGAGTATACATCAAAGTGCCTGGTAGGTTTACAAGTTAAGGCTAAGAGGTAGAAGTATAAAGGGATGATGCAACCATTACCCATACCAACATGGAAATGGGAGAACATGATCATGGAATTTATCATCATACTTCTGAATACATCCAAAGGACACAATGCTATTTAGGTTGTTATGGATCATCGTACAAATACTGCACAATTCATTAAAATTTAGGAGGATTTCTCATTGGTTCGAATGGTGTAGATATATATCATAGAAGTGGTCAGGCTTCATTTAGTACCTCTACAATTTTTATCCGATCGAGATCCAAGATTCACATCTATGTTCTGGAACAATCTCCAACATGCTCTGGATACTGAGTTGAACTCCAATACGGCTTATCATCCTCAAAATGATGGTCAATCTGAGCGGACTATCCAAACACTTGAGGACATGTTGAGAGAATTATCCATGGACTTCAAAGGATTGAATGATATTTTTTAATTAAATAATATTTTAATAAAATATTATTACTATTATTGAATATAAATTATCATATAATTTTTATGAATACAATTGTAATTTATATTAAGGTTTGAAAGCTGAAAGCTATTTTATCAAAACCGATGAATTTTCAATAAATAATGATTTTTATTTTAAAAGTTAAAATTCACCTATTTATTAAATTATTTATATAAAATGAATATTATTTTTGTAATTAGGATGTCGAAATAATCCAATGGTTAATTTTTCATAATTCTCTTAGACAAACAAATTTTTTGGTAAAAATTAAATATTGTATAAATATATAATTTGTGTTATGACATCATAATGGCCCAATAGTGATGTAATAAAATACTATAAGAGGTATATTCGGCCAAAATATGGTTTACCTTTAAAATAATGTTATTTTTGAGTTTTTTGGATAGATTTTATAATGGATTAGTGGACCCTCTAAGACATATAAAATATTTTAACATTTAAAAATTATTTCCTAGAGAGTGTGACACTCATCCACATAATAAAACCTAATATATTAATAAGTTCGGCCATTGTCCTTATAATATAATTTCTTCTACTCCCCTTTGGAAAAAACCATGTGAAAAAACCATGGGATGGTTTGTGGTTTTCATTAGTTTAATGTGTGGTGTCCAAAACCTAAATAATAAAGAATTCCCTCTCATTTCCTATATTAACCCACTGAAGCTCCCATTACTCTTCACTAAAAAGAATTTTATCTTGACCAACCCATTCCCTACACTCTTTCATGGAACCCCATTCTCCCTAGAATCCTATCTCAAGCCTCTCCCAAGCCTTTGGTACCACACTTCCAAGTAAGGGATCCTCACTTTCCTCTCCTCTTTTCATATTCAAGTAAATTATTCAAAAGTAATTCTTTTAATTTAGAATGGTTATAATTTCATTCTTTTATAATCATTCTATTAATTTCCATTTTATTTTATTTTAATTAGGGATGTTTTATACTCCCTCATTTTGGCCCTTACTAATGTCGTTACTATGCCAAAATTTTGTAAGGTATCTTCCACTCTCCTCTTTTATCAGGAATTCTTTTCATGTTATGTCTTTTAATTTCATTTATTAATATGTTTTGATATGTTATTAGATAACATAATTACTTCAAATTTTCTTTATAAATCATGATATACCCTTTAACTCTCATTTATACCTCTTATGAACCCTTATGTACACTCATTACCATACCAAATTTCCATAAGGGATTCCTTCCTTTCTCAATTTTCCAACTTTCTTTATGTTTTTATAACCTCTTATTTTCAATTAAAAATTTAGGGGTATGATTCTAAACCTCCCCCATACATCCCTAATTATGTTTTAATGATGATATACCCCTTTATCTCTCATTAATTCCTTCCTTGTACACTAGTTACCATGCTGAATTTCCGTAAGGGATTTCTTTCTTCTTATTTCCATTAAAGTATTTCTACCATATTATGCATCTAAATTACATTTCATATGTAGGGATATTATGTTCCATGATCCCATTACTGTCTATTTCAGGTATAAATAATGATATACCCTTTTATCTCTCATCAACCCAGCTTATGAATTCCCATATGACGACGTTATTCTGCAGAAATTACATCACTATTTTCCATGCCAAAATCATCATGTAATGAATGCCATACCCATTTATCTATCAAGGTTATTCAAATTTATACACATATACATATTTAATGGTATTTACATGTATATATTCAGCATTCTTTAATCGTTCAATAACATATAATGTTGATGGATTCCATGTTATATGATCCACGTGGCACACTTATGCATGAAATGAAATGTTTATGAAGAGTGCATCCTGATAGCTCTATAATGCATTGGGTAATGTTTAGTATCATGATAATCCATGTGAAATGAGGGTTTAGTCATGATAATTCATGTTAAATTAGGATTTACTCATGATCAATGAGCAATGAGCCTTGGCACTTGCTAATATCATGTTAAATGTTGTTACCACATTTACATGTTATGATAATCATGCTATATCATGTCTTTATGTTCGTGTCTCTCTTATGATCCATTTATATTCTTATTTCCTAACATTTATATTATTCTTCATGTTGTGTATTTTTTACTCCCTTATTGGGATTTATAGCTCACCATTTTTTATTCATGTCCTCATGTTATCCAATGCAATGCAAAGTACGATGGAATCTTGTGGTCATGTAAAAGAAGTATTCAATAACGATGTTGTGTTTTATGTTCTAAGTTGTAATGTAATGTTTATAATTTCCCAATACACTATACCTCTTGATTCTTAGAGTTTTCTTAAGTGAATTTTTGTGTAATAAATCATTTCTATGTGTGTAATAAATGGAACAATTGTTATACTTGAAGGAACAAGTATGATGTGAGATAAAATCTCAATAGGGTCTCACTAAGGATTCCATAATAAGATTCTTGATTTGATCAACCAAATAAATCTTTCAATATTAAATAAACATATATGTAATTTTAAGATTATATTCAAAACAAATCATGATTTACATTTCAAATGATGAAATATATCTAAACAAATGGAATAATAAAAAAAATTATATCTAAGGGTTTATATAAATTCAGAAGGAATTTAAAAAAATCACAATAAATGGAATATATTTTAAATACAAATAAGAGGGAAACATAGTCATGTTCCAAAATTTATGATATTTCTAGGATACTAGAATCCATCAAACTCAAAGTGGTATGGTAATATGTGTATACACTCATCCCTTAGACACTAATGAAAAATAAATTCATCGTCATCCTATCAGGGATGTGATGTGTTGTAATTATGTTTTAGTGACATTTTTGAATTGTAGAGTGCTACCTCAATAACTCACTAACTACCTAAGATTTAATCTTCTCAAGTACAAATTCAATAATTTGAAATTTATATTAAGGCTACTTAAAATACAATTCATCCCATTCTCTATTTCAAATGTACCAATTTTCCATGAAAACCCCAAAATATTGTGTTAACAAAATCATTTATTTTCACAAGATAACACCAATTGGTTTTTATTAGACCCATTTTTTCCATTTCCATCAAATAAAAATTTGAAATCAATATCATCAAATAAATTTCCACAAATAACTCCACAATTTAATTTTAAAAAATTTCCATCAAGATCACAAACACACCCCAATTAAAGGGGCTTGGATGTTTTCCCAATTTATTAGCAAATAAAATTATTATACTCCAAATAATGGAATTAGGATTTTAATACAAAAAAATAAAAGAATTATCAAGAAATTATAATCAAATAAAACAATTGAAATTATATCAATAAATTTAGGATTAATAAAATATTCCAATCAAAATGGAACCACTTACCTCGGGATCACAGGACCTCTAATCACAAAGCCCTAATCAGTATTCTCTAATAAAGAATAGAGACAATGGGAAACCAAGAATAAATCCCTAAATTAATTTTTCAAATAGTGAGGATTACATCCAAAAATCAATATGGGGATCTACAAAACTAGGGGAGGAAGTAGGAGAGTGTGGGATATAGAGAATGGGAAGAGGAAACCTAAATGGAGAATATAGAATGTCATTATCCAATATTTGATTCACCTCATGAGGTGGGTATAGGGGCCAAAAATTTCACTTTAGAGCATCCAAGGAGGAATAAATTTTTATGGGGTCATAAAAGCCTTACAGGTACCTAAAAGAGGGGTTCTGGTATTTTAAATATTAATTTTAGATTAAAAAAACACATATGTAAGGTTTCATGGGTAGAGCCACACTGTTTAGAGAACCCATGCACCCTAAATATTTTCCCATTATTTATAGGTTCATGGTTACTAATAAGTGGTAAAAAAATTCAATATTTGTGGAAACTGAGTAAAATACCACCACCTAGATTTAGATCATTAAAAAATTTCTAAACATTCATCGAAAGCCACCCCAAATGAAACCCAACCAGTGATTGATAAAATTGGAGTTCAAATATACTAAAAAATGGTAATATTATGTTACAACCTCCCCACCATATAAAATTTCTATTCCGAGAAATCCTATGTAAAATCTTCCATTATAAAATGATGATTCCACTACTCTCTACTTAGTTCCTTCCTCTCTCATGTCTCATGAGAATTAGAAATGTGTTGGAATGCTACTCAAACCCAAAGTATTATCCTCCCATGAAGTACCTTGGTTTCAGAATCAACTATCGTGACTAGATGTTCAGTCATGGATAAATGAGGTTTAACCTCAAGATCTCACCAACATAGTACATGAGATGGATCTAGTAGATACTTTTGTAAATGAGATACATGAAACATGTTATGCATCGATTTCAGCTAAGGTAGAAGTGGTAACTGATATGAAACTATTACCACATGTTCAACAACATCAAAAGGTTCCCCAAAATGAGAAGCAAGCTTACATTGCCTCCAAATACATCGATGACCCAAATGGGGTGAAACTATTAAGAACACCTGGTCACCAACTAAAAAATCCAACAATTGTGATTAAGATCATCATATGTCTAATACTGTCTTTATGTTGTAAAAATTATCTGATGAATCAAATAATTCATTATTTTTTTCTATAAAACCGTTATTCATACAATAAAGGTACTTTCAATTATCTCTGACCAACATAATGTATATCTACTTGGTCAGTCATACAAGGAACAAAAATGGTATATTTTGATCATGCACTAGTAAATATTATTATAACAAAACTCAATTAAATAAATATGGTCATCCCACCCCCACCAACATCGAGAACACAAACGTAGAAAATATCCTCAAGAATATGTATATCTATTTCTTTCTAGCCATTTGAGAGAAGATGGTATGTTGTACTCAAATGTACCTAATATCATAGTGCCTCTTGAATGTATCTCTAAAAAATGAGAATTGAAATGATGATTTCTTTCCGAAATGATAGAATATTCTCAATAAAAATGGACAATGTCCTTCACCTATTGATTTACCATCTTCTCAAACTTGGTTATATCATGAATGGGTAAAAAGTGAGATGATTTGATCATCCTATCAATAAAAACCCATATCACATTCTACTTTCTATGGGCACATCAAAACCCAACAAAAAAGTAGATAAAGATCTCATCCCACCTTTATCTTAGTACTGTAAGTGGATGATGAAAACTATAAGGTTTCCAATGCTCATCCTTGACATGATGGAAAGTTTAACAACATGAGACATATTTAGAAATTCCACATCCCATTAATGGCCCCCGAAATTTCCACCACATGTCATTGGATATTTTTTGGTTTCCCTGGTGCATTGCACACTAGTAATTATGGAAATACTCCATCACTTCATCACATACTGCTAACAACAGAAAAAAGTGAATCTGATTGCATAGAATGCCATCGGTGGAGAATTAATTTTCTAGAACAGTCTCCCTAACACAAAGATATTCTATAATTCTATAGACCACATCATCAAGTTGTTTTTCCTGAATAATCATCTTGAGAATAGAGAAGTCAACTTATCACTGTCCAAGGAAACCACGACACCTTATTCCCGAACTCCAATATGAAACTGTGAAAAAATATCCACCAAGCTCCAATCTTCTTAGGATTCATTCACTGTCTGGGTCAGAAATTTCTTACCAAAAGAATATTCTATGACATTACCTTTCCCTGGGGTATAGGTGATGTCAAATATTTAATATTTATGGTATTACACCCAATGCCTATGGTATTGATTCAAATATTTTTGTGATAATATATAACTCAATCTCTTGTGGTCTCAAAACATTGAAAACCTTTCCCCTAGATCCTAAAATATTCTTAGTCCCTCTCAACCATTATTCAGACTCTTGAGGATGATTTGAGCCTTTGATCATTGGTGGCATATAGTAAAGGAACTCTTGATAATGATTCCTAAGATCATCACTATGAGGTTCCATAACTAGATCCTAAAAGAGAACTAGGGTGGTTCCCATCCCAGAACATGGACAGTACACATGATCACATCAACTAGACTCAGGTCCATGAGAGGATTCTCTCAGTGAGTTTTCTCATTAGTTTCCCCCTAGATCTTATTTTCAAATCTTCCTATAGGCATGATGCTACAAAACATAAGAAGAAAATATGGAAGGCAACATATGGAACACTCAAATAGAGAAACAAGGGAAATAAATCCCAAGAGATAGAAGAGAAAAGATTTGGATTTAAAAATATCAAAATAAAAATGAGGGAAAGTACTAGAACTAATTTAGAAGAATGTTTTCCCAAACCACCCAGAGTGATAGAAGACTCATATCAATGATATCAGGATAGACACTCAATCATGACTACCTCATATTTCCCAATATAATTACACAACTTCTTATTAATATCAAGACAAAAGCTCAACCTAGAGCTCTGATACAAATTTTTCATAAACTAGCCCTGATACACTCGTATCATGATAACTGAGCCGGTCCTGACATAGATTGTAGTGAATTCATGATCCCAATGAGATTGTGACTAGAACATGGAATCATTCAAAATTAATGTGGGAATGAAGTTTCCAAAAAAATATGTGGTTATATATACAAGTCAATATACATTCTATAATACCTTCATAAGGAGATTTATAATAGAATTCAAATAGGTAAACAAACCAAAATTACTACCACAGAGTACTATAAAACTAAATGGACACCCCAAGCCCCAATGGTATCAACACTCTAAGCCCAATGATCAATAGTGAGAACCACCTCCATGTAATGTGTTTCCCCTACTCAAACCTAGAAGTAGATAATCTACAAACACCTGAAGGCATAGGTAGAGTGTGGGATAAAAGCATAATAGGGTCTCACCATGGATTCTGTAATATGATTCCAAATTTGATTAACCAAATAAATCATTAAATTTTTAAATATAAATATACAAAATTTCAAGAACATATTTAAAAAAATCATTCTTTACATTTCAAATGATAGAATCTTTCAAAACATGTGTATTAATAAAATATTATACACAAAATATTTTATATAATTTCAAAAGTCATGTAAAATAATTTTCAATAATCAATGAAATATATTTCAAATAAAAACAAGTGAGAAATATGGTCATGTGATAAAATTTACTATAGTTCCAAGAGAAAGGGATATCAAACACTCAATGTGAAACAACAATATTTGTATACACACTTTCCTTTGAAACTAGTCAAAAGTACATCATCGCCATACTATCATGGATGTGACATGATGCAATTTTGTTTTAATACCATTGTAGAATCATAGAGTGTTATCCCAATACCTCACTAACTACCTAGTCTTGTCTATGCTCCAGTAAAAAATCAATGATTGGAAATTTATCTTCAGAATGGTTAAAATAAAATTCATCCCATTCTCCATTTAAAATATATCAATTTTCTATTTAAAAACCAAAATGGGATTTTAATCAAATCATGACTTTTTCCAAGGTAAAACAAAATGGTTTATATCTAAAAAATTTTAATTAATTTCACTAAATATAACAATTAAATCAATTTCATCAAATAAATTTCCATGACTAACACTAAAAAATATAAAAAAAATCCATCAATTTCGCAAACAAACTCCAATTCAATTGAATTGGGGGGTTTTACAAATTTCATTGCAAATAAAATCCAAATTGTTCAATTCATTGGAATTGGGTTTAAAATAAAACAATTGAAAGTAATATAAATCAATTAGAATCAAATCAAACAATTTAAATTAATGAAATCAATTTAGGGTTAATAAAATTGGACAATCAAAACAGAACAACCTTCCTTTGGATCAGGATATATTGAGTCAGAAATCCCTAATCAGGACTCACCTACAACAAATTGTGGAAAAAAGAAACCAAGAATCAATACCATGATTCAATATCAAAATAGTGGTTATTAGATCCAAAAACCATCAGGGGGATCTAAAAACCCTAGGTAGGAAAAACGAGAGAGTGGAAGATAGAGAATGGGAAGAGGAAACCTACTAGGAGAAGATCGAAAATTGTTATCCTAGATTATATTCACATATGAAGGGGTGTATAGGGGAAAATAACTTCTATTGGGAGCCTACAAGGAAAAAATAAATCACTAAGGGGCTGCAAAAGCATGTTTGGGACCTAAAAGAGGCGTTTCATGATTTTAAAACATAATTTCAGTTTATGAAAAAACCTGTAAGAATGGTTTCCAATGAAGAGGCACATGGTTTGGAAAAATCATACACCCAAGCTATGAGCCCTTTATTTCTAGATTCATGGTTACTACTAACTGGGCACATTGTTTGAAAAATCGTGCACCAATTAATAAAAAACTCACAGTATTGGTTTTCTTGGTTTTCTCTAGTAGGCCACATGGTTTGGGAAAACTGTGCACCAACCATGCACAATCCCATAACATTTACAAATTTACTACTTTACACTTGAAGAGACCCCAAATTAAACCCAACCAGACCTCAATAAAATGTGGAGTTTAGGAGTACATGAAAATAGTTATAGTATGTTAAACACAATATCAAAATAATAATCATTATATCATCATAACATATCATATGAAAAAGAAATTGGTTTCTAAACATCTCATCACCACATAATCATAAACCATCAATAAAAAGGATGTGGGTTTTATCATAACATAATTCCATATCTCATCATAGTTTAATTAATTAAAGATAATGAAACAAGTTTCATGTAATCATCCAAAGAAGATTATCATAAATGGTTCATAAATTTTTATAATATCATAAGATAATATCCCTAAAAAATAATATGAAACATAAAAGTAATTTTTCATATATAAAAAATAACTTTAATAGAATATTTTATCCTTTGAAAACATGATAAAAATATCATTTTGTTTAGATTAATTTTAAAATAAAAATGTATAGAATATTGAGTAAATGAATTTCATTGAAAATAACCATGGAAATTTTTAATGTAATATTAAATGAAAATAATGATCATTAAAATGAAAAAATATTTTCATGTATTAAATTTTAGAAGAAATATTCCTTCCATGCTTTTTTTGAAATTTATTAAATCACTTATTCAAAATATATTATAAAACTAACTTTTAAAAAATTAAAAAAAAATATAGTACAATATGACATTAAATTACAATTTAATTATATAAAATATAATTCTTGAAAATATTTTAATAAACACTGACATGGAAGAAAACATTATTTGATCAAAGGGTAAATAAGGATTGTATTTCTTAAAAACATTTTTTTCATTTTTTATATACTAAAGAGAGTGGAATAAAAAGAAAACATAAAAAAATAGATCTGATTAGTGGAGTTTAAAATATATATGGTATAAAGGATACATATCATATATTTTATCTAAATGGAACCTTGAAAATTAATAAATCAATAATGAAAATAGATGGTGTCATAAACCCTTACGAAAAGTATGACTTACTTCATATGTGTTCAGACCTTCTATTCTTCAGGTATCCTCCATTGAAAATCACATTGAGGAATCATGGATGGGTCATTTGGATATAATATCATATAAAGGTCATGGATAATGTTTTTTGGAGATTATTTTTTTAGATATTGGACAAGATAAATTGATCATGTACTTTGGAGAAGAGAGGAGATTAGGTCCCTTTTATATGAGAGGGAAGTGTCACAATTGTAAATACTAAGAATATTAAAATAAAATAATGTCTTCCTCATGGTTATTTGACTCCAAATTACATAATTTTTAATGTTAATATGTTTTGGTATCAAAATAAATTCATATAATAGGATTTTTACCTGTTGATTTAATTTTCATCATTATCTATTCATTTTAACCCCTTAATAACCCTTTTAACATTTTCAATAGAAATAATTTTTTACCTCGGTTATCATTAATAATGAACAAAAAATAATTTTAAATAATTTATAATTTTTCAAAATATGATTCCAAGCAATGGAACCATTTTCCCATATTCAATTTTTATAAGTGGTATAAATTCACTTTTAAATAAGTGCACAGAACACAAAGAAACCTATTTTTAGAAAAAATGCATTTTTAGCATAAAACTAAATTTAATCAAATTTCATGACTAATAAAACCAGTAGTTTACTATAAATATAATTTTTCAAATATATTATCTACCCATTTAATTAAAATCATTCATTAATAATGAGTAATTCAAAATATTATGATAAATTTCATTGCACGCAATAAAAATAATATTCAGAGAAATATATCGTTTGCCTTAAAATGATTTTATCATCATGTCTAACCAATTATTAAAAATGTATGAATAATTATTTATTTCACCACATTAAATACAAATATATTCGTCCTATTCATATTTAATTAGTGACCATGTCAAAAAATATATATAAATATATAATACTTTGAAAAATTGATCATTTAAGATAATATATTATTATTTTTATCATCTAAAATTGAATAATTATTTTATAAGAATTAGTCAATTATTTTTTATTAATGAATTATTTTATATTGACTCTTGATATTTTATCTATTCATATTCATACTCATCAATCCAATGGATATGAAATAATAGTCACTCTTAATAATAAACGTTTTTTAGTATATTGTAGGTTACTTAAGATCGGTGATACATGTAAATAAATCTATCAATATCATAAAATTTATATAAAGAAAAATATATCCTAAAATATAATGGTGTTAAATTTTATTCCCTTATAATATTTTTCCCCTCAAAATTCTATTACACCAATACAAAATACTAAGGATACTTCTTCCTCATAACATCCTTGATTTCCCATGTAGAAACTCAAATTTTTTGTTTCACCACAAAATATTTATTTGGTGAAAGGTTATGTTGCACATAAATTTGTATATTTGATCTATAATATTCATAGATTATTCCTCATGAGATATATCATCCTGTATTAGTACAACCACTTAGTTCATTACATGTAAAGTATCAGGTACATAATTTCTTAGGTGATTTACATGGAACACCTTATGAACATGAGAGAAGTTCAGTTGGAGTTCCATGAAATAAGATATTGTCATAATGTGATCATATATATGAAAGGTATTTGTATTTATTGGGATAGGATTATCATTAATTCCATTTTTGTTTACCTTCCTCAAAAAATATAATCAAAGGAAATCCTTCTTACAAACATTGAACTTTAAATCTCGATAATGATTGTTAACATTATAGTTCTTTCGACTTTGATATTTCCTGATAAAAAACTAAATTTATTTAACATTCTCATCCATTTCCACAACTTTCTCATGTCCTAATAGATTTCCTTATCCAATTTCATCATAGTACATTTTATATCTGTACTTATTTCTATAGAGGTATTCATAAGGATACAAGTGAATTCTCAAGGGAATGATATTATTATAAGAAAACTAGATAGGGGAAAGATATTGATCCCAACCAGATTTTATATCCACAAAAATATCTCTGTATATATTATATAGTATAAATAGTCCTCTCAGACTGGTCATCTATCTGAGGAAGATATTTAGTGCTAATATACAACTCCATATTCAAAATAATACTAAAGACTTATATAGACCAATGAGGTAAACCATATATCTTAATTAGGTTGAGTAGAATTTAGTAGTACATTTGGAATTACCACATCATTCATGTATATCATTGAGATTGTTTAAAGAGATAAATCTTCTCTGTTTATAATAAAATGTGTTTATTTTTAAGATGACCATCTACAACCCAAATAGAATTACAGCCTTAAGATTTTTTCTAGAGTGATATGATGAATACAATGGATATGCTTTCCCATATAATTTATAGAACCAATAATTTTAATAACATTTCCTTATACTTCTATTTATTCTAAATAACCTTCTAAGACCACAGTAAATTTGATACATACTCTAAAATAATCATTATCTTGTTTTCCCACTAGAAATACTCTATAATATCACTATACTTATAACTAATCCAAGATGAATAGAATAGGATAAACTATAGGCTTCATCAAAATAATCCTTCAAATCATGTATCTAAAGGATAAATACAAGATTCCTAAACCATATTAGTCAATAAAAATAATAGTTTAACTCATGAACTTTAATTACATTCTTTTATAGTTTCACATATTCCTTCTGCACCTCATTTATTCCCTCATGTATGGATGGTTGAACATTCATATGAGATATGATTTTACCCATTTCATCATGATTTAAAGATCCATACACTAAAAATTAATAAGTTTTAGATCTCTTTTTGTCCTCATCAATGAAAAACAAGGATGTTATTTCTATATTAGAGCATCATAAACTTTTCACCTTCCCCGAGTTGTAATTTATTGAGCAACCATAACCATTAATTAACAAAATACATCTCATTTTGTGAATATATAACAATTTATATGTGAATATATAATTATATTTTTTATGATCAGTATAAATATATCACATCATTCACCATATAGAACATTCCTATATATTTTCAATAAAAAATTTACCACTACCAATTCAAAATCATGTGTTAGGTAATTTTGATTGGTAATTTTTAATGGGTGTGAAGATAAATATATCAACTTATAATTATACATGAGGATGAATCCTAGTACTTTAATTCAAGAATAAATATATATCACAAACCCTTATTCAATTTACAGAAGTTTTAGAATAGTTTCACTTACCAACCTTATTTATGCTCATTGAAACATTCCTCACATTCATTTATCTAATGCAACTTGTGTCGCCTAAAAGTCAAATAGATCATTGAATTTTATATCCATGTGAAATTTCTCAAAAATCATCAAAATTATCTAGAAAACCCAAGAAAAATATGGATCATAGTCATTGTGGTTTGTCTCTTCTATTTCATAACAACTTTTATTTTTGAATGTTCAATCAATATAACCTTCTTTTAGTTTATATTACCTAAAAATATAGCTTTTTGTAGGAATAATTTACACTTTTCTAAATTTTTCTTACATGTTCTCTTTATTAATATTTCTAAATAAAATAGTCGAAAATATATTCATGATTTTCATTAGCCTTTGAATATTTAAAAATATCTTCTATAAATACTACATATAGGTGATCATGCTAATCCATAAAGTCCATATCCATTACATCATTGAAGATGATATATTCATTGTTAAGTCTACATGGATTCAAAATAAATTCATAATGACCATACCTTTAATATAAAGATTTAATGGGTAGAAATAAATTCTTTACCCTCAATTAATGATATCTATAATGAATAAAATATTATAAATATATTGATATCCTTTTAACTAATCAAATAGATAATAAAAATGTGGTAGAAGAGACTTTTTCTTAATACCAAACTTGTTATGTTCCTGATAATCAATGAAAATATGCATTGGCGCATATTTCTTCTTTAAAAAATAATATGCATACCCCATGGTGAAAAAATATGGAATATGAATCCTTTATAAAAATTATTCAAGGGTTTATTTTCAATTCCAACTAATAAATTAGGATAATTTTATATAGAATCTTTTAAATAAGTGTAGCAGCAGGTATGAGTTCTATAGAGAACTAAAAATCAAGATTTAGAGGGAGGAGACTAAGAAAGTCTTCTTAAAATACATCAGTGTATTACTAAAAAAGTATATATTCAATGTTGAGTTTCTCCCCAACCAATTGAGATCAATATCCCTCACAAATAGTCAGTATTCCCATATAATGAATGTAATTTCCATTGGAATTTCATATTCATCCTCATTCTGAAATATTGTCATATATAGATTCATAATATACAACACCACTTACCTTTCTCAAAAATTGTTTTGGGAAATTTATTAAGAGAGTTAGTAAATTCCCAAAATGACATAAAATTCAACTATAGTGGTAATAATAATATTTATAGGAAGAAAATTCATACAGAATTCTATCTAATGGGAACTATAGATTTTAGATGTGACCATCGAAAAATTTGAAGCATTTATTACTAACTCAGCATCATATTTTTTTGGTGTTCTTGTGGTACCCTTATGAAATTACTCAAATATAATATGGAAGAATGAGATGTAATTAAAAATAATACATTATCAATTATATAGTGCCTGATAAGGGTACAATTCAGGAAATTTCTCTCATAATCCACTTTGGTAGTTGTGATCATAGGAAAATTCTCTTTGTATCATGGTTTTAGAGGTTACTAATGTAAATTATCATCTTCAACACTCAAATTTATAAATTGATTAGTGTAATTCCCATAATACATAACATTACAACATTAGAGTGTAGTTAGAACATTTAATTGAGATTTTTCTCTATTTATTTCATTGACTAGATTGTTGATATAACATTGACATTCAATTACTCAATGACCTTATTCTGAACACTTAAAATATTTACCATACCCCATAAATAGATTTCCCCCATGCTTCCCTTCACAAATATTTCATGAAGGATGACAAATTTTATTTTCTATATGGGACTAATTATTATAATTTCTTTTAAATCCCATCTTTATACAATTTTCCCTAAAACCATGGTAATAATGAGAGCATCCAATCTCAATTTATATTTTAACAGTACGTTGGACAATTTATTCATAGCTATCAAAGTTTCATAAATCTAAATCATTTCAGATACTCGGTCATTAGACACTATAGAACTGGTAAACTTTTCATTAATGGTATATCATAAAACCTGAAGAGTACCTTGAATGTTTTGTAAAATTTTCCTCCTAGGTAATAGTCAATTCATCATAAAAGTATATCAGTTCAAGAAATTACCTCTTCATAGTAGTGTGAAGTGTTATAGAGAATACATATTGGAAAATACATTCTTAAAATCCTCCCAATTCATAGAGCTAGTTTCCTTTTGTTACCTCATATTCTTGATAAGTGTCCACCATTAATCAGTTTCACATTCCAAATGATAAATAGTTAAAATAACTATATTATAGTACTAGAACTACAAGAATAAGAATATATTTTTTTGAATATTTGTTCATTTAATGGGAATAATATGATAGAATGAATCACTAAATAAGAATGGACATTTTTGCATAAAGTCCCATGGTTTAGTTGTTCTTTTCTATGGTCATTTGGAAGTTCAACATGATCCATGTTACGAATCATTGATTCTGAGAGTTGGGTGAGTAGAGACACAATATTTCATATCAAAGATTCCATTTCACTTGGTTTCTCATGAGGATAGTCATTTCATTGAAAATCACATGTATGGTTCATGTGATTTTTCCTGGTTTAAACCATTGAATAAAACCAAAAAACATAGTGTAATTTTATAACATCTATAATATGAGTAAGAAATTATATGATTATGATGATCAATCTAATGATATCTAAAATTATGACACCTTATTTCAACAAATTACACTTTAAATCCATATCATATCTCTAGTGATGATTATAGTTTGTCATAGATTCTATCCTCTTATTCCTTATAATGATTCATAATGATAATGTAAATTAATAAAAGAATATATCCTAGGAGTTTCAAAATAGGTGTGCAGTTCGGAATCATTTTTACTCCACCAGGTGAACATCGTGTTAATACTAAAGCATTTTATAAGGATTAGTACCCCTAGGTTCATCCATTCTAGAGACATCATCCACTTGTTTATATTCAAACATGGGTTTCCATTCTATGAAATCAAAAAATATGTACTTTAAGAAACCATCATGATGTAATAATATACTTAGACTTATTCCAAGGGGTTTCAATAATGTTTTCTAATCTAAATCTATGAAAATAACTGAGCCCCCATCTGATTCCAACAATGGTTTTTAATAATGTTCCCCTTCAAAATTTACAAAGGAATTTATTTTTGAAAAGGAGGAGTTATGAAAGGCCGACATATGGTATTTTATTTTTATCTCTTTCATGACGCACAACCATCTCTTATAAGATCTCATATAACCAAATGTGATCCCTTCCTAATATATTTCATTATGAGACCATCCTCCACATTGTTCTCCTCCAAATAAACATGTGTAACAATGATGTTGAGACTTAAAAGGAACTCCATACATTTCATCCATAGAGAATTGAGTCTCCATGATAGGTGTAATGTATCATTATTAATGGCTTTCACAATACTAGAAGAACCACTTTCCATCCACAAGTTGTTCCAAAATATTGATCTTGATAATATAACTACGTTATTAATTCAATTAAAATATACTTAAAGGGATTATGGTAAACAAAATGAGCCATATAAGTATCCAAAACCTCTAAATTGTGGTCACAAAATACCATTCCACACCCCAAGGGACCTTGATTTTCCTTTAAAGCTCCATCTAAGTTGCGTTTCATCGAAATATGGAAACGATGCTGCTAAAAAATGTCAATGTTCCCCACTGGTGGCTTATTATTTCCAAAAATACCCAAATGTATTATGAAAATGAAATCAAGAAAATTTTTGTGACAATACCCACATTGTATGGAAATAGAATTCTTGACTATAAAAACAATTATCACCAGTATAGAATGAGTGAAGAACAGGGTGCCTTTGTGTATGAAAGCATTGTGGCCAAACCAAAACAAATACAAAAGTTTAACAACTTCCACCAAAAATAAATTCTAAAGTTTAGGGGAGATCATAAAACTAATTCAATGTTGAAACAGTTCCTCTAAAGATTCAAATATTGTTCTCATTAACTCTATGAGATTAAAAATATTCTTCCACAATGCCAAAGTATTAGCACAACTGAGAAATATTTCATCTACATACTCCTTGTGTTGGTTGAAAATATGAAACCTATAATAAACAGATACATCAAACTATTTTTAGAATTAATCTTGGGTAATGTATTGTATGGAAATCACTAGATAATATTAAGTCAAGAAGGTCTAATACAGGATATATTTAATCATGTGATATAATCCATTTAATAATTTTATCCAGTAGTGATGTGATGATAGAAGAGGGGACTGGTCAAAATTATATTCCAGGTAGGTTCCCAGACCTAGAAATCAGGAAGGTTGTAAAAGTGTATCCATTGATAATTTTTTTAATATCATGTTGTATTTATAATTTAGGGGTATCAAAAAGTCTTCATAAAATATGTGTGAATTAGAATTAGAATAATAAGGATGAAAATAATTAATGAGGGGATTTTTAATCTAATTTTTTATATAGAATTTGAGAGAGGAATTATTATTTGAAATGCATCTTGAGAAAGCTAAAAAAATTTGGTAAGAGCATTTTACAATTGTACATATGTAGGATTCCATGTAACCATCAATTGTTTCATCAATCATTCAATTGATTTAATTCAATAAATTCCCAGGGAATCCAAACTACTAATGATGACATTCAAAGTGAATTATGTTAGAAACTAAATTATTAAAATAGTGGATTTTTTTATACCCAAGCTCCCATTGGACAATGATTGGAGACATTTTTTAAAATGGAAATTGACCATTATCCATTCCAGAATTATTGCACTCAAATTTTAATTATTAATAAACAAATTTATATTCTTTATCATTCTCATGGGAAATTTATATATCATGAATAAATTCAATAGTTTAAAGACAATTTTGATTTCAATAAATAATTATCATCCATCAATTGAATTGTTTAAACATTTAAATTTTGATCGTTAATTTTTAATCTGATACACCAGACTAATGCAATAATAGGTTTTAGGTATCCCCCAAAACAAAGGCACTCCATGATAAGTAAATGGTACAGACCCTTATTTAATTCAAATTTCTGACAATATAATCATTTTTCGAATGTGGGTATCTTTTCCAAATATGAATGAATGATTAATATCATGTCGAGAATCATTAATTACCACCAATTTACCTAATTTATAAATTCAAAACATGAAAAGAAACATCTAAACTATAGGAGAGTTTAGGAATTTCTTGTCTGAGTTCAAACCCACAGAGATAGGTTTGTAGATAATATCAATAAAATAAAATAAACCTAAACTAATTCTGATTTGAAAAAAATTAAATCTAAGAAATCAAGAAATGTGTTGGTGAAGAAGGATGGAGAATAAAATATAAAATGGGTTTCAGGTAGCAATGAATATAGGTTCATCGGTTGGCAATGTATAAAATAATTAATTAATTATTCATGGTGTATAATTTGAATAAGGTACTTTGTATTTCTTTTATTACATTTCATATAAATATGAATGTCACTAGCATAATGAAAATGATTTGAAAAAATGAGGGACCTAGCTTCTTCTATCATTTTAAGCCTTTCATGTTTAACCATGTGAGAAAGAAACTTGTTGAGGTAATCTTCCCAAACAAAAAAGAATAATATATGATAAGTGATCGTGCATTCTAAACCCTCTAGTGCACTAGAAATATCCCTTTGGGGAACAAATAATGAGAACTGAGATATAGTCTTGAGTCAAAAAGTGACCTCACCCAACTAAAAAAAGTGATATAAAATCAAGAAAGAGTGTAAAAAATTAAATATTATATTTCACTCCATTGTAACTAAATCCTTCTAGATATTTTTTTTGAGTGTAATAATGCCTCCCCTTTTAGCTTTTCTAATAAAATTGAAACACTTTGAATTAGTACCAATGACATCTTGAAGGAATCATTCTTGGAAAAATCTAAATTGGTTACTGGAAATAATTTCATTAGAAATTATATCAAGACAATTTGCGAGAACATTTTTGATCAAATTTTAGATAATTTTAAATAGGGAAACAGTCATGAAAATATGAGTCTCACATGATGATTTTTCATCTGGAATCAAATAAATAAATTGATTATTGAGACCTTGATGAGTTATTCTACTAATAAAAATTGGTGTGACCAATTTCTAGAACTACACATGTATAACATTAAAATTTCTAAAAAAATAGATAAGACATCTGGACTAGGTGTACATAAATTATTAAGGATAGAAATAGTAACCTTTATTTCACATTTTATTGGGATAGTGGTATGAAATTTCTTATCCTGAGTGATGAATATTTTGGTCATAATACCTTCCATCAATTACCCCCCCCCCACATGACCATTTTAGAGGTTTAAGTAGTAGGAGACAATGTTCTATGAAATGAACTCCTTATTATGAATGAAATTATCCTCCACATTTAAGAAGAAAAGGGGCCTACTAACATTACCAAATATCTGGTGAAATTTATAATATTTTGTGTTCATATCCCCCTCTATAAGCTATTTGATTTTGAATGATTTATTTCATCTTTTCTATCATTGAGAGAATACAGTTCAACTAAAATTAAATACTATTGTCTTGTAAGTTATCCAAATTGAATTCAACCATGATGGAATCCTCTTACACTTGATGAATATAGTTTTTAAGAGAGTCTATATCATTTTTCAAACCACTAAAGGTAACTTTTCTCAATCTATTGTGTTTATATTCCATGATTTTCATCTTTATTGTACAAGCTATATCCTCACTACCACAATACATGGAATTCCTAATCTCTCTGATGAGTTTGTCACATTCTAGGAGGTATGACCATGAATTGTTAATTCTAATTGGGAAAGAAAATTTTATATCCCTGTTCATTCAAATAAAAATTATATGATGATTTATCATTTTTTTTGGAAGGGTGATGTAGTAAATTGAATCCCATTTATCCAGAGACACCTCATTAATAAATTCATGATAAAGCTTGATGGACACCATTCTGTTGAGATATATTCGATACCATTATTATTTTTCACCAACCATATTTATCTCTATTACCAAATTAACATCCATACAATCCTTGTACACCCTATGAGAAATATGTGAGTGGAAAACACCAATATTATCACTCAGAAAGATAATAATGTTTAAATCCCCATGGAGAATCCAAGGATCACATATACAAACTTTTTTCCATTAAAAACCATGGCATAAGCTCCTTTTATCAATGTACATATTCCTAGGATAAATAAATTATAAATAAATTTTTATATTATCATGTTGCATCCTATAAGTTACCATATTCACTTCCATGTTATAGTTGTAGACCTTGTCAATTGAAGAGTGTAGAAAGTCCCATAGATTTTCCACTAGAGCTGAGAAACTATGAGGAGCCACAAACTGGTAACCCATTATATTATGTCTAGAAAATCCAAAGAATTCAGAAATTTACAAATGTTTTTGTTTATGAATTTTATTATGACCATGCAAGGAGTTGGTTTTTCGATAAATTTAGAATCCTTGGAAACTTAAAAGAAATATTATTCATTGTGAACCTGGTTTTGAGTTAATGTGTCTCTTACATATTCTTCCTCTATTTTTTTCACAAACTATTCATTTCCACACCAAATAGCCTAGATAAGTTTTTGGTCTTAATTTTATTCATTAAAAACTCAATATCCTATTCACCATCAGTTGATGGTGTATTTATTAAAGGTTCATCTATAACAACTGCATTATACATAGAACTAGGAGAATTAGTTTGGGAACACTGAGAACCTGGGGAGAAAATAATAATAGCCTCCACTTCCTATTATACTTATACCAGTAATCTCTAATGTTTATTTAGAAACAAAAATGAAACCTTACAATTAGATGGGGATGAAGCTTCATCAGTGAGGCCATGAGATACCCCCCTTCATCTAGGTGGTTTGAGAATCAAATTAAATGTTACTAAAAAAAATTAGGCTTAGAATCTTAATTTCTATCAACCATGGTGGATGAAGAACCTATGTTTTTCCATAAATACCTTCTTAACATCCAATAGAAGTAGTTTAGTAGAATATTTATCCCCACAGCTCACTATCTCAGTCTATTATTCCCATATAGGTGGATAAAGAGCCTCCACTAGAATAATATTTGTCTCTATATTTTCTTGTTCATCCATTGGTGATACAGTCAAATCATCTTTCCCCACCACAACTGGAGCCACAAATTCATCACTAGAAACCTTTACCATCACAACATATGTGACAAGGGGGTTAGTGATGTAATTTAAAGCACTTTTAGTGGTCTATATCCCCAAGTTCTATCCCTTTTCATAAATATTTGTGTTTCCATTCATATACTCCCCTACTTCATTCCAAACTTTTAATTTGTCCATATTAGGTTTTTGAACATGTCTTTGTATGATCTTACAGTTGGTTATATTATTCCCGAAAATCATTCACACCTCAAAAAATGGATAATGTTATTTATAAACAACCTTGATTTCCATATTTTGATAACTTACAATGAGATTTATCAACTCATGTAACTTGGATTCCATGTCAACATCAACAAGAATACAAGCATCAATGACAAGATCACCATAAATAGTATTCTAATACATCTACAACAATGATACCAAATAATATGATAAATCACTAAGAATCTTGGGATACCCAAAAACTTAGTTTAAGACATGATATCTGATCCAAACATGAGCAGTGGTTTGGTTATGGGTAAGTGGGTTAAAATTCATATTCGATTCTGATATTCTGTAAACACCTAGTTTTAGAAAAACAAATTCCTAGTTTTATAGTATTTTCATAGATCCTAATTATTATTAAAGACATTATGAAATTACCCTCTCCCAATTAGGATATGCTTTGAGATATTTAAATTCCAAAACTAACAGCATATGGTCTAGAGATCACTTTTAGTCCATGGTTTTCACCATTATCAAACATGATATGATGAAGAGCACATAATTTTCATTATCTAAATCCATCTAAGGTGACCTGAGATTTACAAATATAAATATTACATCATATTATAATAATATTAAATACATACCATAATAATAAACCCCCTAACAATAATGGTTTATTGTCTTTTGAGACTAAATACATTATTAAATTATTTCATGAAATATATTCATCATATATTGAAAACATATTCTCATATAGAATTATTCTAAGTCATATCCAACATAAAACCATTATTTATAACCTAGAGGAAAGGAAGTATAATAAAAGGTGAGATAAAATTATTATTAATGCTAAACATAAGATATATCAATCAATGCTCATAATTGATCATAATATACCCATAAGGGTTTCCTAGCTTGATCGAAACCTATGAAGGTATTACCTAATCAACAATGAATCATTATTCATGAATAATGACAGAATGATTTTATATAATAAAAGAAATTAGTCTTAAGTGTGTGTAAGAATAAATAATCAGTCATGATTCATGATATCATATCATAATATAAATACGTAATATTGTATGTGTAATCATATAATATCATATCTTTAGTCAATGTTCACTAAAAAGACAATCATAGTGGAAAAAGATCCACAATGGAATGGGTTATCTCTACGTTACATCATTTATATAGTTAATAATCACTCCCAAAAATCTCGTAGAATACCTAGTACATTATTGAACTATTTTCACTCCATATTATAGTTTATATTATTTCATGAGTTATCATTTAATATCCAATGTATTTCAGGTCTATATAGCTTTAGGCCCACCCCTGAAGAAATAGAAACCATAAATATGTGTGATGTAGTATCATAAAAATAATTATCATATAATAATTGCATTAACCATATATAAAATTGGTTTCCTATAAATATCATCAATACATAATCATAAACCATCCAAAGAAAGGAAATTTAATGTATAATAACAAAAATCATTATGTCAACATAGATGAATTAACATATGGTAAGGAAATGAGTTTCATGAAATCATCATATAAAAATATTCATAATTAATACAAAAAAATGATGGAATCATAAGATAATGTCCCTAATTAATCATAATATTCATCAAAGTATTTGAAAAATCTGAAAAAAAACCATAAAATTGCATTTGATTCTTTCATTGAAAACATGAGAAAAGTATTTTTTTTCTTCGGATAAAATATTAAATAAAATTTACCATAATTTTGGGAAAATTATTTTAATTCAAAATAAACATGTAATATTTTAACGTAATCATAAATTAAGTTAATTTTTATGAAAACTAGAAAATCCATTTGTGGGGTAAATATTTAAACAAATATTCCTTTCATAGTTTTTTAAAAGTCAAAAATAACATTTTCAAAAAAGATTGTAAAAATATCTTTTAAATCCTTCAAAAAGAAGGTTAAATATTGTTTAATTTTAATTTAAATAATAATTAGAGAATATAAAAAAGATTTATTTATTTTTTTAATGAACATGGAAAAGGATGAAAATACTCGTCGACCAATGTAAAACTAAGGTAATATTTTATTAAGAATGTTTTTCTCGATCGTTTTTAAGTACCAAAGAGAGGAGAATGAAAGTAAAACATGAAAACACTATAAATAAAAAAGTAGAAGAAAATAGATGTGTTTTGAGGCATAAAGATCATTTAATTTACCTTAAGGTAAATATAACATTGAAAATCCCTAAATGAAAAAGAGATTATAACATTAACAATTTCCTTAGATTTGGTCTTTCACAGTATGAATTGAAACCTCCTATTCTTTGAGTATAATCAATTCAAAAGAACATTACTGATTCTTGGATTGGAAATTTTCAAGTTTCATAACCTCTAATTATTGTATAATTATAACAACCCTACTTTTTATTACACACTTAACATAATTTATTAAATAAAACCTTCACTTGATACAACATACAAGATCAAGAGGTCTAGTGTCTTTGGGGCTTAGGAACATTACATAAAAAATTAAAACATAAAATGCAACATCATATTGAAAACTTCCTTTACATGACCACTACGTTCCCTCGTACATAGAATTTCATTGGATAACCTGAGGACATATATGCCAAAAGGGGAGCTACAATGCTGGGTAAGGGAATAAACATCGAATAACATGAGGAATACAATACATATTAGACAATATTCATATCAAGGGAGAACAAGAGAAACCTGAACATAAAGGCATGATAAAGCTTGATAATCATAACATCTAGATTTGGAAACAAAATTTAACATGATATTATCATGAGCCAAGGCTCATTGCACATGAAGCATGAGTAACCCTTCATTGCACATGAATTACGAGTAAACCCTTGTTTCACTTGAATTACCATGAGTCAACACTCACTACACATGACGTATCATGATACTATACTTTACCCAATGCATTGGAGCGATATTAGGGTACACCCTTCATAATCATTTCATTTCTATACAACATGGATTCATTAACATCATAATTCATTACACTAATAAGAGATGTGGAATATATAAATTTAAGTCCTCAATCAATAAGTACATGTGCATAAAGGTGAATACCCATGATAGAGAAGTGGGTATGGTATTCACTACACAATTATTTTTTCATGGAAATTTTGGTGTAATTTTGTTAGCATAAATATGTTAAATAGATATTTGTAAAAATTTTTGAGGAGTGTGAAAGGGGCCTATCATCCTCTAATGGCCCGAATGCCTTCATTTTTTATTGATTTTGATAATCCACCTTTCAAGGGGTGAGGTGGAACCCTTACAAGGAACGTAGGCATAAGTATTACATTACCATTAGTCCTTAAAAGAATTCATTTTCCATAGGCTTTAAACATTACATACAACCCAGACTAACTACTTGGAACTGCTCCTCCCCAGCATCTTCATCGTGAAATCAGCTCTCCACCTTCGCATGGTTGTTTGGCTAGGCTTTCTCGTGCATGCACAGGCTTGTCCCGATGGTAGGTTCCATACCCTATCATCATTTATACATTAAATGGAAAGTATGGGGATCATGGGATATAATATACCAACATATGGAATGGAATTTATATACATAACATAAAAGTATTTCTTGAATGTAAATGAGGAGAGGGAAATTCCTTACGGCATTTAGACATGGTAACGGGTGTACATGGGAGGTATTAATGAGAGATAAAAGGGTATATCATCATTCAAACATAAAGAGGAAAGTATGGGGTAGGTGAGAAATTATACCCCAACATTTTTAATTTAAAATAAAATGTCATAACAACTTAAAGAAAATTAGAATATAATGATAAAGGAATAAATCCCTTACTTGAAAGTGTAATCACAATGGCTTTGGAGGGGCTTTATAGAGGATTATTAGGAGTTTGGGGTGCCTTGGGAGGATTCTAGAGAGAGGAGGGAAGAGTTTGTATGAACTCCAAAGGCTTTTAGTGAAGAGGAAGTGGGAGATTGTGTGGGTTTATATTGGAAAGGAAGGAGAATTCTTTATTATTTAGGTTTGGGACACCACACATTAAACTAATCAAAACCACAAACAAGCCCATGATTTTTTCCCATGGTTTTTTCCAAATGGGGGTGGAATAAAAAATTATATAAACTAAATGGATGAACATCTTAAAATAATAGGGTTGTTTACATGGAGGTGAGTTACACACTCAAGGAAATCAATTTAAAAAGATAAAATGTTTTTTATGTCTTGGAGGGTCCACTAAAACTTTGTAAAATAAATCAAAGAAGCCTAAAATAACATTATTTTAATGTTAAAACATATATTGGCCGAACATAATGTTTATAGTATTTTATTACATCACTATTGGGTCTTTATGATGTCATAAAACACATTATATATTTAATTTTTACCCAAAAATTCAACTATCTCAGAAAATTATGAAAAATTTACCATTGGATAATTTCAACATCATGATTCCAAAAATAATATTAATTTTATCTAAATAATTTTCTAAATATATGAATCTTTACTTTTAAAATAAAAAACGACATTTATAAAAAATTCATAGGTTTTGAAAAAAACATCTTTGAAACTTTAATAAATATTACAATTGTATTACTAAAAAATTATACGATCATTTATAATTAATAAAAAAAATTAAAAATATTTTATTAAAATGTTATTTAATTAAAAATACGTTAATTTATCAAAATAGATTCCTTAGTTGAATATTAACTAAAAATATTATTTGTGCTTTAAAAACTATTTACAATGTAACAATAATAAAATGAATATATATTATTTATTTTATAAAAAAATAATTCACATAATCATAGTGTTAAGGTCGTGTTACATAACCCCTTATAACACCCACAAAAGACTTTAGGGTAAGGTGGATGATGGTGACAGTCTCTTGGGGTGGCTCATATAACATCGCTCGGGTGGTCATCTCTATCAACATCCACTTCTCTCGTAGGCGGTTCGGTTCAAGCTTCATGCATTGAAGCTCATCTTGGGCTTGGTCAAGAGAAAATCCCAATGATGCTAGCTCCTTTCCGAGCTATGACAAATGGGCTTCATACTGGGAAAGTCTAATGGATAAGTTCATATTTTCCTTTTTCTGAGTAAATAGGATTTATTAATAGCCTATATTTATACTAATCATGTGATCACTGTTCAACAGCTATATTAGAAATGGTCATAATTCTTAATGTTATTTTAAAATCCAAAATCATAAAAACAAATAAGTGCATATGTTATATAGCCATTTCACATAAAAAGACATTTAATTGGATCAAGAAGAATTTTCATTTGATAAATGTTTGGTTCATTACAATATTCCCCCTTAAGAAATTTTACCCTTGAAATTTCTTTTTCCCACACTAAAACAGATGTGGGTAACTCTGCTTCATCACTTCCTCCAATTCCCACATCACTTTTTCAAACTTTTTGTTGTGGAACAACACCTTGACGAGGGGCATTGTCCTATTTCGTAGAAATTTTTCTCTATAATCTAAGATCTTCACTGGTCACTCCTCATAATAAAGATAATCTTCTAACTATACTACCTCTGAAGAGTGTACATGTGAAGGGTCTGGTATGCACTTCTTTAAGATGGACACATGAAATACATCGTGTACTTTGTCCATGGAAGGTGGAATTTCTATTCGATAGGCCACAACCTTGACACGATCAAGAATCTTGAAGGGTTCGATGTATCTAGGAATTAACATCCCTTTAATTCCAAACCTCTTGACCATATTCCATGGAGATATGCATAGAAATACCCTATCTCCAACTTTAAACTCATGGTCTTGTCGATGGTTATATGCATAACTCTTCTGTAGACTTTGGGCTTCCTTGATATGTTTATGAATTTTTTTCACCTTATCCACCATTTATTTGACCATTTCTAGTTCTAGCAGCTTACGCTCACCGACTACATCCCAACACGCTAGTGTTCTTCACCTTTTCCTTTAAAGGGCTTCATATGGTGCCATTCAGATGCTCAAATGGAAACTGTTATTGTAGAAGAGTTAAACCAATGGAATATGTTTGTCTCATCCTCCTTGGAAGTCCATAGAACATGATCTTAACATATCTTCCAGTGTCTGAATAGTTCACTCAGATTTTCCATCAATTTGAGGATGATAGGCCATACTGAAGTTTAGTTCAATGATTAAAGCATGTTGGAGACTTTTCCAGAACTTCATGGTGAATCTCAGATTAGGATAGAATACAATAGATAGTGGTAATCCATTTAGCCTTACCACCTCTTTGATGTAAATCCAAGCAAGTTGATCCAATGATAAGTCCTCTCGAATCATGATAAAGTGAGCTATATTCGTAAGACTATCCAAAAAACCCCATATAGCATTGTTTCCTCTGGATGTCCATGGAATTATACTGACAATGTTTGTGGTAATGTTTCCCCACTTCCATGTTGGTATGGGTAGTGTTTGCATCATACCCTTATACTTTTTCCTCTAAAACTTCACTTGTTGATATACTAGGCACTTTGATGTATATTCAGAAATATCCCTTTTCATATTGTCCAACAAAAAGTTTTCTCGAAGATCTCGATACATCTTTTTGCTCCCCGGGAGAATAGAAATGGTTGAGCTATGTGAATCATTCAAAATATTCTTCTTTATCTCTGGATCAGATGGTACACATAATCGTTACCCAAATCTCACAATTCCATACTTGTCAACCACGTACTCTGAGGATTTCCCATTTCTAATAGCTTCCACCCTTATTCAGAATTTCTATATCCTTTCTCTGAGGATCCTTTATTTTCTCCACAAGTGATGGTTGAGAATTTATTTGTGAAAGGATTGATGATGTACCCTTATTTAGGATTCCCATTTCCATCTTCATCAAATCTAAGAAGAGGGGATCCTTCTCAATTATCATCAATGAAAGAATCTCTATATCCTTTCTAAAAATAGAATTTTCCACCTTTTTCGCTTTCCCAGGGTTGTAATGTATTGAGAAATCATAATCATTGATCATCTCTAACCATCTTCATTGGCGCATATTCAACTCTTTCTATGTGAATATATACTTGAGGCTTTTTTGATCCTTATATATTTTACACTTATCCCCAAAGAGGTAATGCCACCAAATTTTCAACGTAAAGATCACAGCCTCTAACTCCATATCATGTGTGGGATAGTTTTACTCATGTAATTTCAGCTTCCTTGATGCATAGGCGATCACTTTATCATTCTACATCAACACACAACCCATAACCTTCTTTGAAACATCACTAAATACCAAAAAAAGTTCTCCACTTGTGGGTAGTGTGGGCACGGGAGCAGAGATGAGACTCATTTTAAACTCCTTGAATCTCTCTTTGCATTCATCACTCCAAGAAAACCTTACTCCATTTCTAGTTATCTTGGTAAGAGGGTTGGAAAATCATGAGAAATTTCTCAAAAATCTGTGATAATATCCAACTAACCCCAAGAATCTATGGATATCTGTTACCGATGTTGGCCTCGGCCATCCCTCTATTGTAGATTTCTTCAAGGGATCAATAGATATCCGATTGATTGTGGTGGTATTTCCCAAGAATGAGACCTCCTTCAATCATAACTCACACTTTTTGTAATTTATATAGATCTTATCCTTTCGCAACGTCTCTAATACAGTCTTTAGATGCTTCTCATGATCCTCCTCTATTTTGGAGTATATTAGAATATCATCTATAAAGACTACCACAAATTTTTCGAGGTAATCTCTAAAGACTCTATTCATCAATTCCATGAAGATTTCTTGAGCATTATTGAGTCTTAAAGGAATTACTATGAATTCATAGTGCCCATATCTTGTATGAAAAGCAGTCTTAGTGATATCTTCTGTCTTCACCCTTACTTGATAATATCCTAACCGCAAATCTACCTTGGAGAAGTATTGTGCTCCACGTTGTTGATCGAACAGGTCATCAATTTTTGGGAGGGGATATTTTTTCTTAATAGTGATTTTTTTAAGATCACGATAATTGATTCAAAGGCGCATTGGGCCATCCTTCTTCTTAACAAAGAGGACTGGTGCACCCCATGGTGAAGCACTTTATCATATAAGCCCTTTATCCAAATTCTCATGTAGTTGTTTCTTCAGCTCCTCAAGATCCAAAACACTCATTCTATAAAAAGTCTTGTATATTGGAAATTCCCCAGGTATAAGGTCAATTGAGAATTAAACATCTCTTCTAGGAGGAAGACCATGAAATTCCTCAAGAAACACTTCAGTGAATTCCCTCACAATATCCATGTCTTTAAGGACTGTTGCTTCCTTAGACTCAAGCATCTGAGCTAGATACGCCTGATCATAGGGCAGTAATATTCATGCTTGAGATGATGGTGATAAATAAGATTCATCTTTCTCCTTGCACTTGTATAGAATCTGGGGTCGATTCTCCACATAGAGAGTGATTTCCCTCTCATGATAATTTATGTTGGCTCTATATAAGGAAATTCAATCCATGCCAAGAATTATATCAAATTCCACCAAAGGGAGAATTAAGAGGTTCTTCGAGAAGTTCAATCCACATATTATGATAGGGGACGAGTTATATTCATGGGATTCAATGATTTCCACATTTTACGTACTAACAAACACCTTCACTTCCATGATATGTGGTGGTGCTGGGATTATTCTACTAAACTTTTGGGAAATAAAAGAATGTGTAGAATAATGAATGATAATCCTACCTTTCACTTTTTGATTTTGGTTCTACCTTATCCGATATATACATGTGATGAGTACATTAAACTATTAAACACATAAAGGGTAATCCCATGACAAAAAGGGATAACTTATAAATTACACTTTTTTCCTTAACTTATTAATTCCTAGTCTTCAATCTATGTTATCCATGATCTAATTTCAAACATATATTTTTAGGGGAATTTTTTTTTAATTCCCTTAATAATGGTTCATACTATGCTTTTGAATTTACTGAAGCATATCCCTTGGGAGTGTCGTAACCAAGAGTTCAGAAAGGATTGTTGTTGTGTACCAGGATACCTTAGGTCAAGCCCGCAACTCCTTGTCAGAGTTTTCACTCCTAGGTACATCTGTTCCAGAGCCTCCCCTACCTGCTTGTATCCATACTAGGATGTATTTTCTTGATAAACCACTTAATCAATACTCACAAAAATTTCGGGATGTTTTTATTATAATTATTCTTATCCCTAAGGATTTCAATAATGTTTTCTAATCCTAATTAAAAAAATAACTCAACCAATCCTCAGATACCAACTATAACAACCCTTCTTTTTATTTCACACTTAACCTAATTTATTAAATAAAACCTTCACTTGATACAACATAGAAAATCTAGAGGTATAGTGTATTTTGGGATTAGGAACATCACATAACAACTTAAAACATAAAACAAAACATCTTATTGAAAACATCCTTTACATGACCACTATGTTCCCTCATACTTAGCATTTCAGGGGATAACATAAGGACATACATGTGAAAAGGGTGAGCTACAAATCCCAGTAAGAGAATAAACATGGAATAACATGAGGAATATAATACATGTTATAAAATAGGCATATCAACGGATCCCAAGAGAAACATGAACATAATGTCATGATAAATCATGATAATCATTACATGGAGATGTGGCAACAACATTTAACATGATATTAGCATGAGCCAAGGCTCATTGCACATGGAGCATGAGTAAAGCCTCATTGAACATGAAACACAAGTAAAACCTTGTTGTACATGAACTAGAATGATTAAACACTCATTGCACATGATGTATTAGGATACTATACTTTAGCCAATTCATTGGAGTGCTATTAGGGCGCACCCTTATAATCATTTCATTTCATGCATAAGTGTGCCACATAGATCATACAACATGGATTCATTAACATCATATTTAATTCCAAGAATAATAGATTTGAAATACATAAATTTAAGTACTCAATCAACAAGTAAATGTGCATAAAGTTGAAAACCCTTGATAAAGGAGTGGGTATGGTATTCACTACACAAAGATTTTGGCATGGAAATGTTGCTGTAATTTCGGGAACATAACGATATCAAATAGAAATTCGTAAAATGGTTTGATGAGAGTGAAAGGGGTATATAATTAGTTATAAATTAAATTTATAGTAATGGGATCATGGGAAAGAATATACCAACATATTTAATGGAATTTATATACATAACATAAAAGTATTGTTCGAATGTAAATGAGGAGAGAGAAATTCCGTATGAAATTTCTGCATGGTAACGAGTGTACATGGGTGGAATTAATGAGAGAGAAAGGGTTATATAATCATTAAAACATAAATAGGGAAGTATGGGGGATGTTATAAATCATACTCGAACATTTTTAATTGAAAATTAAAGGGCATAACCACTTAAATAAAATTGGACAAAAATGAGAAAGGATGAAATCACTTACTTGGAAGTGTGATCCCAAAGGCATGGGAGGGGCTTGAGAGAGGCTTCTTGGGATCTTGGGGATCCTTGGGAGGATTATAGAGAGAGTAATTCATATTATGGATGAACTCCAAAGGATTTAATTGAAGAGGAATTGGGAACTTGTGTGGGTTTATATAGGAATGGAGGGGGAATTCTTTATTATTTATGTTTGGGACACCACACATTAAACTAATCAAAACCACAAACCTTCCCATGGTTTTCTCCAAAGGGTGGTATAAAAAATATTATATAAGGCCAATGGCTGAACTTCTTAAAATAATAGGGTTTCTTATGTGGAGGTGAGTCACACTCTCAAATAAATCAATTTAAAACGATAAAATGTCTTATATGTTTGGAGGGTCCACTAAAGCTTTGTAAAATAAATAAAATAAACCTAAAATCACATTATTTTAATTTTAAAACATATATTGTCCGAACATAATGTTTATAGTATTTTATTACATCACTATTGGGTCTTTATGATGTCATAAAACAGATTATATATTTAATTTTTACCCAACAATTTAATTGCCTCAGAAAATTATGAAAAATTCACCATTGAATAATTTTGATGTCCTGATTCCAAAAATAATATTAATTTTATCTAAATAATTTTATAAATATGTGAATTTTTACTTTTAAAATAAAAACATATATTTATCGAAAATTCATGGGTTTTGACAAAAACAGCTTTCAAACTTTAAAAAATATTACAATTGTATTCCTAAAAATTTATACGATCATTTATACTTAATAAAAATTTATTTAATAATATTTTATTAAAATATTATTTAATTAAAAAATCCATTAATTTATCAAAATATATTCTTTAGTTAAATATTAACTAAAAACACTATTTGTGCTTTAAAAAAATTTCCAACGTAACAAATATAAAATGAATGTTTATTCTTTATTGTCTTCAAAAATAATTCACATAATCGTAGTGTTATAGTCTTGTTACGTTACCCCTTATAACACCTACATAAGACCTTAGGGTAAGGTTCACGATGGTGATAGACTCTTGGGGTGGCTTAGATAACATCACTCTGGTGGTAATCTTTATCAACTTCCACTTCTATCATAGGAAACCATTCAATCTTCACATATTGAAGATCGGCTTGCGCTTGGTCAAGAGAAAAGCCCAATGATTCCATATCCTTTATGAGATTTGAAAAATGGTCTTCATACGGGGAAAGTCTACTAGATGAGGTCATCGCTTCATTTGTCTTAGTAAATTGGATTTGGTAATGCCCTATATTTATACTAATCATGTGATCACTATTCAACGACTATATTAGAAACGGTCATAATTCTTAATGGTATTTTAAAATACAAAATTATAAAAACAAATGAGTGCATAAGTTATATATCCATTTCACATAAAAAGGCATTTAATTGGATCATGAAGAATTTTTATTTGATAAAAGTTTGGGTCATTAAAATAATGATGTTGGGATTTTATTTGAATGATGTTTTATAAGATAATGGGATAAAGTTGTGTGAACAAGAGAGGAGAGTGGGTGGACTTTTATAATTGGGGGGTTAGCACATTTGTAAATTTTAATAATATTAAAATATAATGAATCCACTATCATAGAAATTTGGTTGTAATTTGGATCATCTTCATTGATGGGATGATGCAGGATAAAAATAAACCCATGAAATAAAAATGTAAAATCTTTTTAATTCATTCACACCCTTATCACTTTAGTTTAACCCATATTTAAACCTTTAACCTTCACTATAACAATGAATTTTTAACTAAAGAACAATTCAAAATGAATAAAAATGAACATGAACTCATTAAATAAATGGTAAATAAGCATTAAAAATATAAAAAACATTTTTTGTGATTAAATTTATATATGTTAATGGAATTCATTTAAACATAATTCAAAAATAATCTGTGAAACTGATTTTTAGAAATAATTTATTTGTAATCGTCAACTAAAATATATTCCATTTCCTTTCCGTGTAAAAACCTTTAGTTGAATTATAATATATTTTATATAATATATTGTCTATAATATTCATTAATATCATTCATAAATACATATTTATCAAATTTATCAGGTTAAAAAATATTTTTCAAATAAAATTATTTTAATGGTGAATATATATTTTACCATCAAATATTTTATATTCTTTATAATAAATTGATAATAAATGTATGAGTGATTATTAATTGTTTTCTCTTTAAATGCAAATATATTTCATCAAAACACTATTTAATTAGTGATTAAGAAATCTACTTTTTATATAAATAGAATTAATCAAAAAACTGATCATCTAAAATATTATTTTTTTTATTTTTTTGTAATGTCACACATTTTTTGACAAAACTAAATTTTCCAATTGAGACATCAATTTTTAGTATGGTGGAATGAAAGGATTATAAAACTAGATTATATACAATTTTTTATGGAGTTGTAACACTAAAATAACTTGTTTTTAGACTTGGTTAATGGCCTGAGAGGTATCTTAGGTGGTCCTTTGAGTTTTGGTAGCATTGGCCTCCAAAAACAGCATTTCAGGAAAAACTAATTGGGGAACATGGGTTGTCTAAAGCTGTGTAAACCACACTAAGAAACATTGTGGGTGATCCATTGGAGATATAACTCTATAATGGGTTTTTATTACCATGAAAGAAGAGTTTTACCATAGTGAAATTGTGGTAGGTAATTTGATATAGGGTAAATACATGGTTTTCACACAGTTTCCAGTGCACATGATCCATATAAGCCTCTTTCATAGGTAGTGGTTAAAGCACGCTTGGTATGTAGTTTGTTCAATTTTGTGTCCAAACCATTCTTCTCATTTAAATTGGGTTAAATTAACTTTTCCCTCTCTATATTTTTTATTCAATCTTCCTTATTTTCCTTATCACCCTCTATGTGTAACTTTCTACCAAGGGATCCATCTCCTATTATCCTATGCATAGATTCCTTTCCATCATCTGGTATCATAATCATATGCTATAAGTATTTTTGGTCATCCCTTAGTAATAGATTTACTCCTTTTTATTATTTCCTTTGTTTATCTAACTATCATATGTACAATTTTGGTGTTATCTAATTCACCCTATTTTTGTGATGTTTTTTAGTTTCTTATATTTGTCTCAGACAAAATTTATTAAAGCATCGATATTGGATTTCCGGACCATCCATGTCATTAGGTAAGTGTTCTATAGAATTTTTCCTTAATCTATCACTATTTATAAATTGTTTCATAGAAATGTGTGATAATATTTCTGTTTAATGCCTCTTAATTTGTAAACATGTATAGTAAAACCTAATTCTTTAATTCATGTATCCCATTTATATTAAATTATAATTTTTGAGGGTAATGGAACTCTAGTTTTAAAACAACCATATGGGTGTGATCCATAAATTCCATAATTTATAATTTTTTTCTAATAAAACCCATCATTGAGGTGTGTAATTATATAAAATAAGAATGGGATAATTAAATGTGAAACTTTTTGGGAAAACCTTTTCATTTGACCTTTAGCTAATGGAGAATCAACATTGGAGATAATCAATGAAATTGATTAAATATATTTGGAGTGAATTATAACATTACCTTTGTTAATCATTTATTTTTATGGAAAATGGTTGTGTACCTATTTATGTTTACATTTTTTGGGGTAATATGCTTAAGTACATGGCCCACATTTCGTTCTATGTAATATAATTACGATTATGCATACTTATGGACATCACAATTCTCATTATTTGAAATTAGATTAATAAATGAACCATGAGTTCCTTAAGTAATACTTGGTTTCTTTATTATATAACTCCCTAGATAGGGATATAAGTTTTTAGGACTATATTATGACTTGAGTGATTATTTGGTTTCCTTTTTCCAACCTCCAATGATTAGAACATAGGTTACTTGTTTCATATTACACTGAAATAGATACATTTTATACCATGGATGGGATCATCATGCGGATTACCTACCTACTTATGAGTGATATCAATTCCCTAGAAGAGAACTCATGGATGGAATCAAGGTCAAGATGGTTATTTCATGCCATGAGTGATACTCGGTCTCCTATGTAAGATATCAAGGATAGTATCGGAGGTTAGTTCTTCCATTAAAAACATGTTAAGAGTGATACTTGGTATTCCATTTGTAGATCTCCTTGGAAAGTCTCTTATGTGGTTGGGTTTTTATAGTTCCCTAGAGAAAAACTTGTGATTAGTTTTTGGATAACCTTGGATGTGCACAGGGTGGCTCTTATTAAATTCTAATGAGGTGTTCTATATTAATGACTTAGAATTCATAATTGTTTCCTAGGGACCCATCCTCCGAAATAAATAACTAGGTTGGGTTCGACTAATTCTTGTTGATTAGTTTATTAAGACACATTATTACACATGTGACATAATTGTATATATTAACCTATTTTTAGAGGAATTACATCTTTATAAGAAGCAAGTATGGTAATTATGGTGTCCCTGAGGAACCTGAGATAACTTTTTTACTTTTATTTATTTAATTTTCTATTGATATACCTCTAAACTGTTGTATTTTTTATTCACAAATATAATTATAGTTTAGAATCCATTGGTGGTAAAATATTTAGTATTTCCCACACCCTTATTAGACCTTCATTGCACTAGGATATAGAATAATACCTCATGATCATATGTCCTTTGGATTTTACTTGCGGTGACAAGCTTACACATGGGGGTTTGGAACATTGGACTAGGCTAGAGGTCCTGATGCTTGTTGAGTTATCCCATATGTATTTTTATTCTTTTTCTTATTTGTGTGTTGTATTTTACTACCTATTGTATCCTTCATGTTCATACATTTAGAATCATATTTTCATGCATTAATTTTCATATATTTTACCGTGTATATTTTTCATCAGTTGTTTTATTTATCTTACACTACTTGTTATTAATTTATAATACATCAGTTTTTTGTTGGTTTATTTTTTTATCACTTATACTACTATGCTAATCTGATCATGATGGTATAGCTTCCTCATTGTACCAAAAATATACCTTCACTTATAGTGGAAAACCTCTGGTGTACGGTGAGGCATGGTTGAGGTCATGAGGAAACCAGTTTAGCAACTAGTTTTATAGTCATTCAGGTCGGAACAATACATTTTACATTTAAAATTTAGTATTTTTTATAGGAATTAATCAATAATTTTTACTAAATTAAAATTTTTATACATACATTTCATAATTTATTTATCCATTTTTCTACCCTCCAATACAACGGTCACAAAATATCAACCACATTTAATAATAAATTTTCAGTAGTATATCATGGATTATTGAGACGTATTATTTCCTGTAAATAATGTTATCAAAAAAATTAATTTATTAAAAGTTAAATATATATTAAAATATTAGGGAGTTATAGATAATTTGACTTCCACCAAGACTAAAATACATCAATGAATTATAAGAATTTAATGTGATGTGGTATGACATCACTCGGGATCATATGAACTCAATGCATCAACTGTATGGATTACTGAGTGAATCCAACTTTGTAATCAGAGTTTAATGTAACATATTACTTCATCCTCCACCATAAAACTTTAGTTATTTAATAGATCATGTTAACTGAGAGAAATACATTCTCATTTTCACAATATAATTGTATCCAAGTTATGATTCATCTTGTATAATTATCTTGTTGTCTCTCATTTTTGTGTGAAGGTAAAGTGAATTCTATCTAAATGTGAGGATTGTAGTCAAAATGAAACATCAGGGTTATCAACCACTTTGTATTTATGAAGGATCTTTATCAAGGTTTCAAGAAGCAATAGAATTGTGAGGAGCATGTTATAAAATATTCATGTAAGGGTTAAAAGTGGAACATAAAGGTAACTTTTATGGGGGAATAATATATAAATATATCAACATATTTCTATAGGATATGTAAAGATACATTATCTACAATATAATGGTCATATTTCACCTACATAAGGGTAATAAAATTATCTTGAAATGTAAATGGAAAGCTCAAGAACCCACACAAAGGTCGCCAACAATATCATATGGGGTACCATTAAGATATTTTACACTACATAATGGTTATATAAAGTTGTGTCAATGTATTGGGGAACTCTGTATGGGAAAATATAACACCCTAATATTTAATAATTAAATTTCTTTATGTAATATATTCACAAATCTTAAATTAAATGTGATATACTATAATAATATTATTATATAAATATGATAATCATGATATATAATTGGTTTCACATGTATTAATAAGAATAACAAAATTATATAATATATTTTTTTCCTTATAATTTTGAAAAATAAATAATATATTGATTATAAAAAGGTTAGAAATGATCATTAACACTTTTGAAGGTAACAAAAAGATTTTTCAAAAATTAATTTTTCTATGCTAAATATACATTTATATTAATAGAATATATTAATTACTATTAATAAATGATTTTAATGAAATATTTATAATATATATACAATTTAAGGAATTAAAATTCATTAAATTAATTTTATTACAAAAGGAATGACAATAAAATCATTTTAGTCTTTAAAAATAATTTTTCATCAAAAATAGTTCTATTACATTTAGTGGGAACATATTATAATTAAATCATGTGAATATTTGAAATATTATTTTACAAAAAGAAATATTTTTTAAATATTCATTCTATAACATTGTTAAAATGAATGTTACATAGTTTTCTGAAATGGATTATTTTTGAGTGAATTGTGAAAATATCAATTTTATCAAAAATTTCATTTTTAATGAAGACCCTTTTTCATTTTTTTTGTTTTAAATAAAATTAATAACTCTTGGAATAAAAAATATATAATTTATTCCATATGAATAAAATTTTCATTTAATTTTTGTATAAGTTAATTTTTATTCTTAAACATTTAATTTTTAAAAACAAGTTTGTATTGTATTTTGATAACATATATATAATGTTATAATTAACTCTTATGGGAAATTAATATTTTAAAAATTATTGATAATATGGAATAAATATGTCTAAATATGGTTGTATGTTCATTTTTTATTTTTGTTCACAAAAATAGTTACCAAGTTAAAAGAATGAGTTATCACTATAAAGGTACATTAAAGAAAAAATGATATTAAGTAGAAAATGCCAACATACCTCAATAATTATCCATTATTTGGGTTTATGAGAGTATTATTGACCTATAATCTATATTGGAGTATTTTTTGTGGCTTTATTTGAAATATTGGTTTTCATCCAAGAGAAGGAACTGTTATATTTAATAAAATGTCATTCTTTCGTATTTTATATCTTAAAAATTTTATCATGATTAGTATAAGAATAAATATACATAATTAATGGAAAAATATGGCCATAATTATTTATAATAATTTAATTCCATGTATATTATTTATTTTTAATTTTTAAATATATTATAATTATTTAAAAAACTAATGTAACATTAACACAATACTTGTCCAAGAAAGTGAAAAAATAAAATAAATGGTATAAAAATATTAAAAGTGATAATATTAAGATGATTTATGGTATTCAATATTTTTTATAAATATTCATAATTAGTATGTTATTATTTAAGTGTTTAAATTCTAATTTCATTGTTATCTTGATTCATTTTAAGTTAGAATTTGTGAAAAACCATGAAAAAGTCTTCAAATGGCAGTTAATGTTAAAAAATTCATAATGGATAATTATAAAATAATAAAAATAATGTCAACAAACAATTAGTTTCTAAATTTATGATGATATAATTAAGTATTAAGTAATGTTCCACTAGGTGTTTTGAAATTATATTCAAGACCCTTAAAGATTAGAAAATTTGTTACAATGGTTATATTTAAACATTGATAATGAAGGGGGTTAAACAAAATGATATGGTTTAAAATGGATAAAAATCCTATATAAATTTTATTTTTTGATATTATTTCTAAATATTTCACATTATAATTAAATATATGGCATATTTGAGCCATTTTAAGTAGGTTATACACATATTATATATTAATATTTCAAGTAATTAAAATATTTCCACCAACTCACTTACAAAATGGATTCTACTCTACTGTCTTTTTCAAACTTATTAATCCATTTATATTAACCATTAACTCCCATAATTCATATTAAATATCATCCAATTTCCTAGATATTATGGTAAACCAAAATACCATCTTATAAGGAAAATGGTTTTAGCCAAAAATGGTTTCTCAAGGAAGTGTTATACCTCTCAACACAGTGATTTCATGTTTATTTTTTATTAAAACTATTTCAAATATTCTATAAACATGTTTATATAATAACAAAATTATCTTAAATTTACTAAAATTTTATTATGTTGATGTGAAATCCCCTTTTCATCTTTTTCCATCCTATGAGAAATAAAAGCATTTCTTGTGCACGCGTATTGACTAACCCCTCCATGACGTGATGCATTTTGTTTCACATAACCAACTCATGGAGCTAGTTTTTATGATGTATGAAAGGGCATTGTATGATATTCATGAAATAATTGTGATTGCTTAATGATAATATATTACTTACATTTTTATTCTTCCATTCATTTGAAATTGATAACGACACTCTGATATATATGTAGACTACCTCTTCTGTAAAGTCATGGGATTCATAATCATTGTACACCATTCATGAATGTTTTTAAAATTTTATTTAATATATTAATATTTAAATTATTTAATTATTAATATTATATATATTTGGTAAAAATGACACCATTTACCTTGTTCAAGAAACCAATGTTTATTTAGTGTTATGAACCGATAATTCTCAAAACATCTGACCTACACACAAATGATTTATAAACTACATCAGATATGATAATAAATTAAATAAATTTTATACTAATAAGTGAATAAAACATAATTTTTTTTCTAAATAATGTATATAACTAATATAATTTTATTATATAGGATTCAATGGACATACGTGGTGAGTCAGACTCGAGGTAAGGGATTTATCATTTGAGTTTACTTTCATTTAGTCTTATTCCATTCTCAATAATTTTTTTATTATTATGATGTTGTTTACAATTATTTCATCATGGTACCCCTCCTCACCTATGTCGATGTGTTCTGATGTACAATTATTTCCCAACATTTCCACTCTCTAGAGGCTGGCGTATTTCATAACTTTCATCAGTGATTTCTACTCATCTATTGAAAAATTATGATGGGATGTTGATTTATATATCTCTGGATTCATCCATGGAACCCATATCCTAGTCTGGGTCTCTCTTATATAATTAAGTCATGTTCATGGGAATCATTACCTATTTTAACTCTTTGTGTATAAAATTTAATTACACTAGTTCTGTCTAGACATTCTAGTGGGTCTTGAAAGGGACACAACCTTATGTCGAGAGATTAGTCATGTTTCATATCACTAGAATGTATAGATGATAGGAAAATATTTCACTGATATTGTTCCTCATATTAAAGAATATCATGGATGCATATTAGGATCTAAACCCATGGAATCACATGTTGATCATGAGTTTTATAATGATGAAGGCATATCTTTCAAGGCTTTCACCTTAGGTATCTCATTTCTAGCATGAGGTAGGTGATTACATATGCGCATATCATCTAATACATTCCCCTCATGTATCCCATTTTTCTCATGAAGTGTCTATTATAATTCATGAGTATAAATTCTTGTGGGGATTAACTTAGATGATCAAAAAACCCAGTGGAGGTGGACCTAGGAGATTCATACCTAGGACAGATCAAATAGAAGTTTTACCAATGGATAGATCATAACTTCCATAGAGTCAGAACCAGGAGGTGTGACCCCTAAAAGAAGATGTCAACCCATGAAGGATGATCTGGACACCCCTGGAGGGTGATCAGTGAGTTTCACCCATAGGAGTGGGGTAGCAAGGTCTACCATTGGTTAGGATTGAACCTCATAGAGGCGTCCTACATACACATCATAGAAGACAGGTATAAATACCCTTGTAGTTTAAGGATGTATTTTATGGTTGTCTGAGAGGGCTGGTTCATGAATTTTAGCATCTTTTGGTAATGATACTCACTCCATTAAAGGAGTTTCAGTGAGTGATGGTGTGGGGATTACGTGTGACAACGTTGCATCACATGAGGATGAATCTAGGTCAGAGTTGGTGGTGTGGGACTTAAAAATGAGAGATGCTCGAGTTTTAAGAGGATTAGAGATGATGTGGATGTGGTTTAAATGTTAAATAGTCCCAAATGAGATATAGTCTCTGGGTAGGGGCATGGTCTTATCAAGATGTGGCGGCTTGGGGAAAATCAAGAGAGATGTGGATGCATTATTAGTTTATGGTCTCCAAGAGACTTCTTATGTATCCCAATTAATTTAGAGTCAAAGCACACGTAGTTCATAATAGGAAATGTCTTATACATGAGGTAGAGGCCCATACTGAAGTATGGTTGCTGGGGAAAAACTCAAAATTATTCTCATGGATTTGGATATTGGATTCCATTGTCTGTGATAGACTCTAATCCTATGTGATTAATGCACAGTGTGAGAAATAAGGGTAAGTAATAGATTCGATGGTCGTGTCATAAAATATGCGCCAATGATAGATGATGAGAGGATTATTCCTGGAATCTAATTAATTTCAATTTCATTCCATGTGAGAATAATCCCATGCCTTTTGATTCCTACAGGGATATTCTTATACTTTTGTCATAGTGTGTGTGGGGATTATGCATATAAACTACCCGGTATGTGAAAATCATCACATGGTGGGGAAGAATTTAGCATCCTATGATGATCCTGCATGTGGAATACAATGCTTTCATATAGGTCACAACTATAGTTTTATGTCATGAAATGAGAAAATTCGGGCAAGAAAATTTTACAGATCTAATTATGATGTGAGGGACTCACCCCTTACCCCTTAGTCATACATAGTCATAGCTCATGAAAAATTTTGATGGGAATAGCCTTAGTAATGCCATGTTTCAACAGTTTGGATGAGTGTTCAATCAAGAAGTCTGTGTTAGTTCTTCTATGTGGAGAAGCAAAAGGAATTAGTGTGCCTAAGATAAAAAGTAAAATATAGGGAAACACATGCACTCAGGGAATAGGGCACAACTCATAAGGGACCAAGAAATTATTGCACGCATGTCTGTAGGGTTGCATGAAATATGTGCATGCATGATGGGATCCTAGTGTTCAAATGATGCTTAAACATGACAATTTAACATAGGGACTTACCATGGAGATTCAAAGAATAGGTGAATGAAGGATATGATTATTTTGTGCAAGGACAAAGTAGCATGTAGGAGGATCCCTTTCATATACCTAACATAGGTTCAAAGAGATCAGTTGAGGATTACACAGCTGTGGTATGACTAAAAGGAGGATCCACAGGGAACCTCTCCAATAATATATTATACCTTGAGGGTCCCATTCATTCAAAATGTTTAGTAAGATTGTTTTTATGCATAGTAGATTGATGTTTCACCATTCAGAGTATTACCCTAAATAAGGGGGTGTGCTTCTACCTATAACTGAATTGTTTGGCGGTGGGAACACAAGAATTATTTCATGTATGATTTATTCCATGTAACCCCTTATTTAAATGTAGAGAACGATAACACATGGGAGATTTTTGGCTTCATATCTTTCATACAAGAGGGTTGAACATAGAATTGTTTTTATTGCACTCAACATGGACATGTTTCACATGACTGCCTTATCCATTTCAGTTTCCTTCATGTAAGGTGAACGAATTAAAATTGTATACAGAATGAAAGGGTCTTCCATGCATATTTCAATCATTCATGCACACCTTGAGATTTTTGTGACTATTCCTTTTCATTCATAGAATCCTCAATCGAGTCAGATGATGGCTTTGGATTTTCAAAAGTGGTCATGTGCACTCTCATGTGAAAATTAGTGCAAAAAATCCCCACTTCATAATCTAAGATGAATAGGGGCCAGAAGTTCTATGGGAAATAATTAATAAATGTAGTTATTCTCAAGGGTGTGTAGAAAAATCTCTTGTGGGTGGTGAAGACACTAAAGAGCAAGAAAAAGACCACGTCCAAACCTATAAACAAGAGAAGGGTGGACAAAATATAGTACCTATGGCTTTCTATGTGATAATAACATATCTATTGTGCATGTAAGTCTTCCCTTTATGCATGAAAAAAATATCTTTGGATAATTATTTCACATAGATTCTTTTTATTTTGAGCATATACCTATGCAAAAAAACTGGCATTTTGTGTGCCTGATGCTAGAATTCTAAAAACTATTTCTTCTCAGATACTGATTCTTCAAACTTACATGCCATACCCTTATATTTTTCAATATCATTAGAAATGTATGATCAACAAAATGATTTAGATATTGAATCCCTAATACTACCTGAAGGGATGATATGAATAAAAATTCTTAGATCCCTCAATCTAGGAGGGTCGTATTATAAAATAAAATTATTATAGGAATATTAATAGTGTAATAAAAGGAATATCCACTTAGTGAATACCTCCCATTTGGAACATTGGTTTTTTAGATGATTTGATCATTCTATCTTTCAGGGTTGATCCAATACAATCTTGGTTTAAGCACAAAGATGATCCCAATTTCTAGAACGTTACTGTCCACGGTCATCCCACCAGGGAGCATAAAACTATAACTATTTATGAGATTAATGGGCAGACTTGTAAGGTCACAATAGATCATCTAGAGGAAGAATAGTTTCCTTCTAAAAATTCCTCTACTTTGTAGAGTAGTATGAGGAAAAACAGATTGGGGTGGAATAATGATTAGGATTTGAGGTACGGTTTAATCTTCAACATGGAATGGGTGTGGGTGAAATGGGTTCTCTAAATATGTTAGGAGTATGGGGAACTATTGTGAAACATGGGGTTGTAATAATTAGTGTGCTCATCACAATTATTCTTTTTCCACCTATAAGATCTAGTACCATAGTTCCTTAGGCGATGGTCCCTGAAAAAAATACATTCCATCTCCATTATAGGGAAGTCATCATCAGTATTTGAGACACCCATTTTATTAGTGGCATTCCAATCAAGGGTTTCTAGCATGATTATTTCATTATTTTTGATAATTCGTGGAGTAATAGGCTTTAGAATCCTCTCATGGCTCATCATTAGTTGGAGACACTGAAGGAGAAGTTGAAACACAGTACTATTTTCCAAAAGGATTTCCTATTCAGGGCATGGTTTTAAATGTTCCTAAAAAACAACCTGAGATTGAGGATACTAGATCGAGGAAAACAATTTCCAATTTCATTGCAAATGAGGAAGTCCATATCATATTAGTTGGTTTTTGAGTAAGGAAAATATCAGACGTGGGGGTACATCATCATGGGAGGTTGGGGCCCATTGGTTCCCTATACCACTTACCTTTCCAAATTTTTCATTATGTGCCTAATTTCGGTCTAGGAATCATGGAAAAGAATATGTTTAGGGTGTTGGTGATGGTGGAAATCCAAGAATATAGAAATAGATCCAAGTTGGGGGTACCCATGCAGGAAAGATATTAATGAATATTGGTCCATGTTACAACGTGACACACTTATGAGGATCTATTTACCATTATAGATATTACATGGATATATCACTTCACACCTCAGGGGTTAAAAATTCATGAATGCCATCAATCCTCCAAAATTCGGTCCATTGATGTCTCTACCAGACCTCATTGGGGTCCAGTTAGTGACACGTGATGAGACTGGTATTGTAGTCCATATCAGAAAACATCTAAAATTAAACATCCAACCCTTTTCAACTCCTTTTTTCCAATAATGGACAACCAATTACGATCATTGGAGAATATGGAATATCTGCAACATTTCAGGGGTGGAGTGCTATTGACCCAAATTGGCAGCCATGTTTATATTGAACTATACACGCCATCACATTTTTTCCAGGTATTTTGGGTTTCTTTAGAAAGTGGAAAATAAATTCTATATGAGGTTATTTTAAGAGTGGAATCCATATATCCTTCGTCAACTATGGTGTGTGCTGGTGAATGTGTGCTTCAGAAAAACCATTCTTCTCCCACCAATCAACATTGGAACTAGTCTATTGATGGAATATTATTGCAACTGGGTGGAAACATATCTAGAGATAATAATGTGAAATCATAATCAGGTGATTGAATATGTGAGTGAGGATCCAAAGTAGTAAATAATGAGATGAGATACTCCTCGAGAGGCAAGTTCGGCATAAGCTACAACCGCGGTGGTGGGGATGTTGCAAAGTGTGGATGCACCCATGCCATTTGGAGGGGACTGTTCACGGATGAGAACTTAGGGACTGACAAAGAAGGATAATGAGAATAATTTTAAATAAATTCTATAACTAGATGATAATTTTTTATTTTGTTCCCTTTGTTTCACCTAGTGGATGTTGCAGATGTCATTGTCAATTGAAGAATTGGGGTGCAAACTGAAGCGGGATGAGATTGAGTTTCCAGAAGTTGGGTCCATTTGGTTAACATCTATATTGAAATTCCACTAAAAATATATATATATGAATTCCATATACATATACACATGTTAGCGGAGGGAGTATGAACCCCCTTCCACCCCAATGTGGTTCATGTTTGGCAATGAAGAGGATCTGGAGGAGGCTCTAACCTTTCAAGTCCCATAAAATGTGGAAAAAACAACTGAAGAGGAGACATAGGAATCCTATGATAGAGAATACTAGGGAGAGGCTACCCATAAAGTGATTCCCCATGAATGTGTCAAGATTATGGCCTTCGAAGAAGAACTAGATGAGTATCAGGAGGTAAACCTTAACACATTTACGTCCCCCTTTTAGTATTCTCATTCCAATATACAGATTCTTTATGTGAAAATTTTCACGGTAAAGTGATTCTTGATAGAGTGAAAGGGGGCCTAGATGATGGGGGATAAGGCGCACCAATGGGTATAGAGGAGAATGTTCTAAGTCCCTTTCCATCTCTTGAAGAAAGTTGGTGGGCCAGCCGATGAGGTAGGGGTGACCACCACAGAACCTCAGCTCCTCCCTATTATCTATGGGGGACCACACCCTAGCATTCCAATGGTGGAATCCACTACTGGGGAGGAGGTGAAATTGAGATGGATCATCATTAAAATTCTTCCTCCTCAAGGTTAGATAAAATCTAAAATCATTCATCCATAACTAGATTTCATAGATCCTTTTCATCAACATGTTTTCTGGTCACAAGCACTTTCTCTCTAACTATTGAAAGAGGAATCAATGATAGTAATTGAAATTCCCCTAAATGTAAAGGGGTATCCAATGGTGGAAATATCTACCAAGACATGGGGAATTGATATATCATTGTTTAGGGTTTGTAAGTCCTCAACCATCACATGACCTTAACTGATCATCTACTAACCTAGTTAACCGATGTGTTATTTTCTTGAACAGTTCTTGAGGTATTTCTCTCCCAACAAAAAGATGAGGTTGGAGAATCTGAGGTCCCTTCTTTGATATTTTTTCCAGTTCATGTGGATCTATTCATCTTTTCTAATCTGACATTGGTACCAGTAAAATAGTTTTTTGTGTTTGAGAGTGATGGAACTGGTTGGGTGGAACTCATGCCTAGTAAATATGATGTTATTGAGGTAGGGTCATGTGAAGAATACCAACCTCACAATCTAGATCCCAATCCTTCTGAAAGGATACTAGATGAGTATTTTTATTCTGAACTTCTAATGGAATTTCTTGATTATGAGCCTACACCACCTGAAGAGATGGAGGATCTAGACCCTGATGTGGCAGAAGAGAACCACATCATTCAGCGCGGTGCATGTAAATTCATACAACACATCATAAATCATGCTCAAGAACCACAACTGGTGAGCTAGAATGTGTATCTTTACTATTTTATGTGAAATATATGCACCATAGGGGTAGATTCTCATTATCTTCATGCACTATTCCATGACTTTATCATTGAACGTGTGCATGAAGGAATCCAATGCCTAGTAGTCTCCTACTATCAGAATAATTTTTACAAAATTATTAAAATCCATGAATTCACTCGTGAGATCCAAAAATTAGAGGAAAAAAATGAGCATAATACTTTCATCAACACTTAAACATAAGTCATCTACCAACTGAGGGATCTATTGGAGGAGGTCGAGAGGTAAATGAGGGAAGTATCACATTAGGTAGTCAGTCTCCAGGATGAGAAGGACCGGGAAAATTTTAGATTTGACTTGCTTCATATTCTATTTCATGAGGAGGAAACAAATATCAGTAAGCAACAACAGACTCTGGAGGCCACATTCTAGAGGTGGGAGAAGCTGTAACTCTCGATCACTAGAGAAAATCCATAAGAAATTTTTTTTCTAGGACTCATGAGAGGATCCAACATGTGAATGTCCCCTAATACATCCACAACATCCTTCCAAACTTTTTAAACTTTCCACTATGCATGGAAACATTTCCTTTTCTGTATTAAATACCACACTTCAATTGAGTCTTTTAGAAAAAAAATGATAAATCATTAAGATCACATGGGTCATTCCCAGTGTGAGAAACAATGGATGAACACATGATTTCTCATTTATATGAGAGTGGAAGAAAATCATCGAACACTTGGGATTTCTTATTATTGACTATCCCCCAAGAGTGTTCGGTCTAAGAGGGGATGTAGCTAGAGAACAATTGTCTTAGGAAGGACAAATCCCTTTTACCAAACATGCTAAAGAATGAATGGGACAATCTCATGGGTGTTAAATTCTGTTCGAAGAAAGGTAAAATGGATGTTTGCATCAGAATTCCCAAAATTTGGAACACAAGGAGAGTTTTAGGGAGACACATGATAACTGTTGGTCATGTTAAAAACCAACATCCATACCATTATCCAATAATTGAGAAAAAATAAAGGAGGGTCGACTTATGACAATATTTTGAACATGGAACTTATCTTGGAATTTGATCTAATGTCTAATAATTTGTTTGGAAAAGATTATAGGTGAGACAAAATGGCATGAGATAAAGTAATTAGGGGTACCTTCTATCATGGGCGAAGATAAGGATCCAAATAAGGGGGGACGCGAAGCATGATAATCGAGTGATGGAATGATTGAATGGATTACAACACTATTAGTATTTTTAAACTATGGATTAGAACACATTGGTGTAAGTGTATCTATCTAGACAAAGATCAAACCTATTTTACAAGGAATCTATATCTTGAATGGTGATCAATAACTGAAAATGTGAACAATGTGGCAGATGACCTGCACCAGGGAAGAGGATCTCTCATGTGAGGGCCTAGAATGTTTTTTAGTTTTACATCATGCACCTGAGGATGATAGAAATGTAATTTAACATCATAATGTAGGGATTATGAATTATATAATTTTTTTCATGTGATTAGGATGCGTCCCAAAAATAAGCTTCATTTGACTGGGATGATGCACAAAATTTATGGTCATACATCCTATACCCTGGCCATTATTTTAATGTTGTGTTGAATAGACCATGAATATGTACATTACAAGATTATTTGTATGAAATGAAGGAAATAAACCCAATGTAAATTATACAAAAGTGGTTTGCAAACCATATAAGCATTAGGAAATAGATAGATGTCAATGTGAATGAGGACCATAAAGGCCTTCTCTACAACACACATCCCCAAAAGGATTTCTACATAGTTTAAAGTCATTATTGGACATAGAACCCATGTTTAAGTTCAAAGATCTTGGACCATGAGTTTCTTTGTGTAGATGGGCCACATCAGTAAACACCATACCGGGACTCCTAAGATCACATGAGCCATGATCAGTGTGGGAATCAAGGAACTATACAAGCGGTCTTTCAAACAGGTGTCCACACATTAGGGGTGACACAAAGGGTTTTGAATTCCACTGTAATATAAGAAAGTTGAAAAAATATAAGTAGAGACCTTTAAGATCTGGATAAAGGGGTGATTTGTGAGTAGGGATCGACTTTTTACCATGTTTGAAACATAAGGACCACAACCATTCTAGTCATTAATGGGGCATGTAAATGTAGGACCAACTATTGACCATTTTCAAAACACAAGATCTACTGTTTACTATCATATATCAAATAAGGAGTTAGCGCAGCATGGGAGGTGAGTGAAAATTTCATGAGACCATCACCATTAGGGATTCTTCATAGATTTTAAGGAATATTGATATAAAAGATGATAAATAATCAATGATTTTAATGGGTGTATTATAAAGTGGCGTTCACATTTGGGTTTTTCAAATAGTTTAAGAAATATTTCAATGACCATGGAGACTAGTTTGAGGTCATAGAGCTTGGACCATGAGTTAATATTTTAAGGCCATAGAATTAATACCATATTAAGTATCCGAAAAAAGGGAGAGAGGTAGCATGGTATAGTGAAAAACATGACATGAATGGGGGCATATAATTTCCAACACCACAGAACACATTCCACACAAGACCCACATATAGTTTAATGACATGTTTCATAGACTATAAATGAGGCCAAGGGGTGAAGGTTGATAGAAATATGGATTTTATGAAGAAGAAATTTCTGGCCATTACTACATATACCATAAGGATGGGAATTAAAACACATGTAATTCTAGAACACAAATAGGTGAGAGATGAACACTGTTGGGGGAAATACTCTCTGATGAGAGAGTTTAGGAATTCTCTGATTTACGTGATGCATCCTTAATTTGTTTAGGGTGAGGTCATAGTTTAATGTCATGTGTTTAATTATGTTAACTCCTAGTTTACAGTTAATGATTTGGGACCATTGGATCGTATTTTATGGTCATAGAATTTAGACCCTGACAATAATTTTAAGGTCTTGTTTTATAGACCATATGGTGGTGATCATTTTAAGGTCAAGAAGATTAGACTATGGGGTAATTGCTCAAAAATGGATATGCGTAATGAAGAGGAATAAAAAAAATCGATGTATATGAGGACCCAATAAGACCTAGCGCCACAAAACACATTTATGAGGAGTCGTTTGATGTAGGAACTATAGACACCTACAAGTATGGGATAGATGAAAACCCCAATGTGAACAAGGACCAAGGGGGCCAACATGCCACAAACGGGGCCTATGGTTAAATGAGGGTTTATGAATTTGTGGCTGGGAAAAGAGATGATATGTCCATGTGTCACCACATATTATATAAGTGTAGGACTAATACTTTACATAGTTCTTGATGGAAATTTCAATGTGTGGGTATGACACCTACAAAGGTAAGGGGTAATTCTTTTGGGGTGGCTGGACTAGGGTGTAAAAATCAAAATTTCACTACATATCCTAGGTAGAAAAGAATCAAGACATAAATATTTTTGAAATATGGCACGATAGATAACCAATTACAAGGTAGAAATCTGCTTAGGTGAGAACATTAGGGTGTTGCATGGTTTATCGTCTTGCTTCCAGGAAAATAATTATCACGTAGATTAAAATCATATAACATGGACTTTGGACATGCAGTTTAACTTCATACAACTAATACATGTAGTGGTTAAGTAAGAGAGAGGTGTATGACACAACAGCATTAAATCAATGTGAATGAGGAGGTAGGGTCCCACAACACACAATACACTCCCAAGGAAGAAATGAAAAAAGTTTGAAGTGAGGATGCTTGGACTTGAATGGTTAGTTTAAGGTCATAGTAATCAGACCATATGATTTTTATTAGTTTTTTGTGTTAATGTTTGGACTAGGTTCCTTGTTTAACAGCAATTTCATGGGAAATTGGTTCTATGTAGTTTAATATCATACAACTTGTTCTACAATTCCTTATGTGAAGTAATATTTTAGAAACACATCATTATTTGGAGGAGTGATGCACTCTCCATCCATGGTGATCAATGAATATGCACTATTGTGATTGACTTTATGAATGATGTATTGTTCTTCCAACTTGGGATCCAACTTTAGAGTTTTCCTTCTAGGTATAATTGGAATTATGAGGGCCAATATCATGTCATCATACAGGAAGGAGAAAAGGTGAACCTTCTTGTTTAATTCTATAGTTATCTTATTTTGGTGCCTCTCTAGATTATGTATGGATCAGAGTCTATACTCTTTAAAGGACTCTAGCTCAAGTAGATATAATTCTTCTATTATTTTTTTGTGTCATATAGTTAGATAATGATGGTGGGAATAATGTTAGTTGAATATCAATGGGCAGGGCTACCCATATTCTTTACACCAGGGAATATTGATTCATCTTGGTGGAATTTTGAGACATCATATGAAAGGACCAAAATGTGTAGGGGAGATTATATAGAAAACTCTTCTTATTCAATCCCACTATCTTCTACAAAATATTGGAGATTATCTTTTTAAACACCTTGATCAATCCATTTTACCTCACACGATAACAAGAATTATGGTTGGACCATAAGTGGAACTTAGTATACAATTTATTCATCTCAACATCTTGGAAGTTAGTTCCATTTTCTGTGACAAAAGGGTGAGGGACTCCAAATTGGTAGATTATGTGGGAGCTCAGGAATTTTACCATTTATCGCAAATTAAAATCTTTATGAAGGATTTATTCTTACCCTATAGAGAAGAAATCCATTGTGGTTAGAATAATCATTCACTAGAAAGATGATGTTAATGGATTAGGTCCCATGACACTAAGTCCCCAGGCTACAAAGGGACAAAAATACATTTTAGTATAAAAGAGATCTAGTGGTCAATGGACAATGTTGGAATGGATATGACATGTGTGGAACCTCTTGGAGAACTCAATACAACCATGGACCATGGTGGGCTAGAAGTATCCCAACCTTTGAATTTAGTGGGAGAGCTTTGAACCTACCAGATGTGAACGAGAGTACCCAACATGGACTTCTTGCATAACCTAGAGAATATCATCTTCTTTGATGAAAAAAAATATAATTCCATCAAAACCATGTCTATAGATGTTTTTCTTATGGTTGATCCCACTTTGGAGGGTGAAATTCACTACACACTGACATATTCGCTCATGTTTGGCTCTTTCCATAGGGAGTGTACCATGCTAGAGATACTCGATGAAAGGAGTTATCCAATCAGAGGTTTACTCTACCATGGTGGGATCCATGGGTACTGGCATAGAATAACCTATAGTCAATTGTGTTACCCAAGGTATTTCATCATTATTAGGGTTTATTGGAAATATATCTCTCATGTGTCTATATGAATTAATAGGTCATGCTAGTTAGGGTCTACGAAAGTGAAGAGGTTATACTAGCCTATGAATCATCCTGACCATTCTGATCTCATTTAACATGATTTACATTTTGTATATAAGGGTAATGGGCCATAAACTATAGATTGAAGTATAGAAAGGGAATGATATCGGGATTCCTAACAATATAATCAGTCCTAATTTTATTGATGATTAATTTAGATTCTCCTTTTGCTTGCAAGCGGGGGAACTCAATATCAAGAGACTGATCAAGACCAGTAATGAGATCCTAATACTCTTCCTAATTTTGTAGAATCCCTACAACAATAGAAATGAGTATGGAAGGATGATCAGTGCCAGGGTGATGAAGATGATCCCTTTGGATGCTATATTGAACTTGGGATTATTGATCCCTCTACCAACTGGGCTATGGGAGGCGCCATCAATATGAATTTTCTATAATGAAATAGACTGGTCTAATAAAAGGATAGCCTCATTTGGGAAATCGAAATCTAGAGGATTCTCTTTGAGGTATGGATGGGAATCCATAAAGTCTCTTAGTGCTTGACCCTTGACAACTTTTTATAAAATTAACCTGATGTCAAACTACTGAAGGATGATTTCCCCATGTGCTAGCCATATATTCAAGATTTTATGGTTTGGGATATACTTTAGTGGGTCCAGATTTTACACATTTTGTAACACATGATGTGGCAGATAATGATGTAACTTCTACACTATGAAATCCATTGTGAGGAATCTGATCTCATTATGAGAGTATCTGGCATATGTGTTAATAAGTATGCGGATTTGATAGTATAAACTGTTCTCTCTACCTTAGTTGTTCTTCTATGAGAGAAGGGATAAGAGGGGTCATTCTAGGGAGGTCACATAAAGGACCAGAGGCTTCACTGGGATGGGTGTAAAGAAAACTAGAGGCTTTAGAATATACTACATAGTTTCCTAAAATGCATCATGGCACTTTTCATCCCATTGGTAGACAATGCCTTTCTTCATGGACCCAAAAATTTGATTAAACATTCTGGCTAGATTCATGAAGAATTGAAATATATAGCTGCTGATTTCATAATATAAAAAATTAGAAGATAAAGTTTCAAGTTATCTTCAACAAAATCATTCCTATATTCTTCCAAAAAATATTGTTCTCCCATGAGTATATCAGATGACATTTTTTCTTTAGGGAACACCTTGAGAATCGGCTCAGTGTGGTGTGACGTGATTAATTCCCATAAAATCTCCTTCTCATGCAACTAAATTTTTTTAACATAAAAAATGATTATTGAAATCTCTTCCATTACTCATTCTGGTTTAGGTTATCTCTCAAGTTCCAGTTCTTGCAGTAGTGAATGAATATATTCTTCAGACCATCTAGATTTTATATTAAAAATTTTATGTCTAATTTATGTTATTTCAACTAATAATTTTGAATTTATTCTCTTTTTTTTGCCTAAGAATAGTTATTACATGCCTAATAATCAAAATTTAACTACATCATGGAAAAATATTTTTTAGTTGTTGAAATTAAATTTTTTTTTCAATGAATGAAATGAAAATTATTTTCAAAATTTCAATAAGAATAATGTTATATGAAAAATATTTTCCCGGAAAATAACTCCAATTTGAGGATGTAGTTTCTTACACGCTTATAATAATGTATAACAAAGGGGTTTACCTAGTTCATTATCTTGAGTATCTATTGTGGTCAACCACTAATTACTTCAAATTCACTTTTTTTATTCATGAAATTAAACTAAACGAAATGGATGTTTGAGAAATTTATGAATTCAATAGTAAAATTTAACATGAAAATGAATTGAAAATAGAATTAATGCAAATAGAATGATGTTAGAAAGAATAGAGGTATTCCGGAGAGAATCGCCCAGATTAATCCGTCATCATCTTATTATTAGTCTAAATTTAACCTAAAGAACATTACCTATAGTATGCATGAATATACTCTTCTTTACAAGGTTGTGAAGATATAGTTCACCGAATGATTTTCAAGAGACCACGCATCCACCTCCTTGTTTGAGGGAGAATGTTGAAGAAGCAACAGCTAAAGCTCAGGTGGCATGTGGAGACACAAATATGCCTTTCCCACTAAGATATCCTTCATAATAAATATAAGAAAATAAGAAGCATTAAGACTTTATTTTCAAAAGCTCAATATCAACACTATATTAAGTCCTTGGGAATTTCCTTAGGTTAGATACTCATGATCATGAGAATAAGAGTTTGTAGAGAAAAAGAAAATGGAGTGGAAACAAAAAAAGATAAAAAATGAGAGAATGAGATGAAGAAAAATAATAACACATATTAAAAATTAATAATAATATTACAACAGAAATCATTATAAATAATTATATAAAATCACCACCTAGAGTTCCAACCCTTTGAAATTAAAAAGAATTAAATTTTTTTATGAAAAGGGAGGAAATTTTTTCATCAAAATATTTCCACCGAATTTAATCTCATGGATGACCCATTAAATGGCCGAATAAGGAAAAATTTACTTTTTCAAAGTTCTTCCTATATTTTATACATGTGTAACATAAAAATTTCAGCTTTATTTTCCATGGGATGTTAAAATTATTTTTGAATAAGTTGGATAAATTAATTCAAGAATAGTGACTCTTCATATTCAATACTCTAATTTCTAATGCATTAATGACCTCAAAAAAAGCGAGAATCAGGTGGTTCCATAGTTAAGTAAGTTGTTCCCCCTGATTTTTTATTTTACCTTGTCTAATTTGATATTATTTATGATGGAAATATATGAGTTATAGTCTCAAAAAAATTATCCAGATATGTATATTGATTTCAAGGTCGGACTTGTGAGTTATATTTCAGCCTCCAAATGTTAGATTTTAATTTGGATACATAAGAGTAAAATTAATTTCATCGAATATATAAAACTATAAATGATGAATATTTCAATTTGGATCAGTTTATAAAATATTATGGCTGAAATAAATAATGTAAATAAAAATTTTAAAATCGAAATATATCCATTTTGTAGTTATGATCAAAATGCTACTAAAACCATAAAATTTGAAAATTACCATTAAACTAACATATTGGTGGGATTGAAAAAATTTAAGTTCAATGTAAAATAATTTAAAATATTAGATTCTTCAATTACATAACACTTGAACATTTCACTCCTCAGCAATCATCTTATACCAAGGTCAAACCAAACTTCCCAAATCATAATTGACAACACAACCCAATTATAATATTAATGAAAATATCATGCCTCCTACATGGATAAAAATTAACTAATTCCACAAAATCATAATAATCAATTAAATCTCTTGTTAATCCTTACATTTATTTTGTACGTACATCCCCAGAAAAATATTTATCTCTTTACCGAAGGATTTTTTATGTGGATTTTTTTTCATTATCATGAACATGTATGATCTCATAGGCCTCCTATCCTCCTACTATCTCTATTTTGAAAAGGAAAAAAATATCAATAATGAGGTATTTTTCATGTATATTTTTGAGGATAAGTGTTGGTTGGTATTAAATATAAAAAAAACTTTTGAGGAAGAATGAGGATATTTAAGCTCTAAAGTAAAGTAAATACATGAAAACAGTTTTCCTCAAGAATGGTGTGCTTCTCAATTAGATAGAAAATGAATCACCTACAAAAAATCATTATTTTGGAAGTTAAAAATTTTAATTTTTAGCATCAATGATATATTTCTTCCCTCTTTTCCCCGATTTTATTGTTGCTTCATCTTTAATTCAGATCTGGATTTCTCTTTAGAATCACTTTTTTAGGAAAAGAGAGGCATCTTTTGATCTTAAAATATTGGTGAACACCCATACCATGTGTGCAATGATATTTTGGGCCACTGATCTATCTTTCCATAATGAAATTACTTCCACCAAATCATCTATAAATATGGAAACACATTCAATTTAGTTCAAATATTTTTTAATAAATAAAAATACAACTCATATTCTCTCTCCCTCACACTTGTGTACAATGATAATCATGAATTTAACTTCTAGAGGAGGTTTAAAAGTAATAAATGTCATTTAATGTGGATTCCTAACATTTTATTTTATGGATACTTTGGGATTAATTAGGATCCCATGAAAAGGTTGGAAAAGATAATAGTTGAATGTAAAAATGGATTTCAAAGTGGTACCTCAACCATACTTAACAATCCATGAAATCTAATATAGTAAAATAAGTAAAAAAACAAAAAACCTTATCACAAAAAATGATTCAAGAATTTCAATTAAATTAATAAATGTATATAATATGTCAAAAAGATTTTGAAACCTCTTAGGTTGGGAAATATTTTCAATTTGGGAAGTAGTAATTCACATGAGTTTCACAATAAATCAAACTTCATCAAATGAAAAAAAAATTGGAAATCAATAAAAAACCATCCATTAATCAATTAAATCCACCAAAATTAAAATAAAAAAATTTGACACAAACATGATTATGGTTTTTATTTAACAATGTATTTGATTCACCTTAAGATTCCTAAAAACAAACTAAAAGATGAAAATAAATACATGAAAAAATCATTAAAAATACATGAAATATAAAATGGAAGCATACAAAAAATTCAAAAGATCAAATTGAAATTCCTCCCCCAAACTTATTCTATTAAATACCTTACTTTTATCTAAAATAATATCATGAATGTTTTACATGTATTATTTAAATTGGGTATAAAATAAAATAAAGAAAATGAATGATGCAACCTGATTTATTATTCATTGGTAGCCTTGAGTTAATCTTCTAGAAACTACCACATTAAAAATATAATAAATAAAGAAAAAATGAAAATGAAATAAAAGGAAATAGAATGGGGGAAAGGGGGGATAATTTTTGTTTTAGACCCCCAAGAAGGTGATAGGTTTTTACTTCCCCTAGTTAGGTAGTTGCAGTGGATAATCCCCAATCATAAGGTAGGTGTATTTCCTTTGAGATAAACAACCACATGTGAAATTTCCCATTTTCCATGAGTAGAAAACAAGAATGGATTACCCTAAATAATATATGAAATTTCACAACCCTTAATAAAGTTGAAATATATAATTTGTAGTAAGGAGTGGGAGGGAAAAGACTATAGGGGTGCTCCCTATTGACTTCTATTGTGTTCCCCTCTATATGGTATGAAAATTATTATAGAGGAGGTATTTTCACAACCACATTCTTCTATATCACCTCTTATTTGAACAAACCAACTTGGTTAGTATCTTATTTAACATCTATTTCCTTATACATTAGTGGTGTTTTATAAATTTTTAAAAAAGATAATTTAGAAAACAATCCATATTGAATAATATTAAAACTTGCAAAATTAATAAAGAAATATACAATTTCATATAAGTCATCATAGAAATTGATCTCTTTGAGAAAGTATTTTGGAAATAGGATATCATAAGGTTAATATTTATTATCATCTTCCAAAGAAATAGATAGGTATAAAGGTACTGATTTCCATTATATAGAATGGGATGTTCATGTTTCAAGTTATCTTCAAAATATTGATTCTAGGATTCTTTGAAAAAATGTTGATCCCCCATAAGTATATCAGCTATAAAATTTTATTCATGGACCTCCTCAAAAAATTTGTGAGTGAGGTAGTATGGGACTAACTCCTTTAGAATCTCATTATCGTCAGCCTTAGGTTCTTTAACATTAAAATGGTTAGTGAAATATCATCTATCACTCATTTTGGTTTAGGTTTCGGTTTAGGTTCAGGTTGTTAAATCAGTGAACGAATATATTCATTAACCCTTTTATCATTTCTATTTTTTTATGACTTCATTAGGTTATTCCAATTGATAATTTTTGAATTTATTCTTTTTGTTTCACTTGATAATAGTCAATCCATGATTAATAATCACAATTTGAATACATCCTGGACATAATGTTTTTTTTTGTGTTTAAATTTTATGATTTTCCCTCGTTTTTTATACGAAAGATAGAAAAATTATTTACATAATGTAAATAAAAATAATGAGTGAATATCAATATTCACCAAAATAATAGTTCCAATTTTATGAAACATTGTCTTAATCTCACTTAAAAAATTATAAGTGAAGCATAGGGGGTTACCTAGGTTGTGCTTTGGAGGAGATATTACTGTCAATAACTCATTACATATAATTAAATTTTTTTATTTATGAAATAAAAAAATAAATGGAGGTTTGAGAAATTTTTAAATTTAATAGTAAAATCTAAACATGTAGATGCATTGAAAATGGAATGAATTCAAATAGAATGATATTAGAAATCTAGGAGATATTCCTAAGAGAATCACCAAGATTAATCATTCATTTTATTCTTATTAGTGTCAAATTTACATAATGAACATGATCCATCGTATACATGAAAATATTATTCTACTCATGGTTGTGAATATACATTGCACTCAATGATCATCGAGAGACTGCACATCCACCTCCTCAATTGAGGGAGAATATTACAGAATCCAAAGCTAAACCTCTGGTGGAATGTGGAGACACAAAGGTGTTTTTCCACTAAGGTCTATATCAAAATAAATCTAATAAAATAAGAACCTTAATGATTAATTTTAAATATCTCAATATCAACACCGAATCGCTCCCTCAGGAACTTCTTCTACTTAGCTGCTCATGATCATGAGTATAAGTGTTCACAGTGAAGAAGTACACAGAGTGGAAACCCAAAAGATAAAAAAAAGATAATGAGATGAAGAAAAATACTAACATATAATAAAAATATATAACCATATTAAAACTAAAAATAAACTTAAAATTTATAGAAAATGGGAACCTAGAGTTCTGACCCACTAGAATGATGCAGAAGTACATTTTTATAGGAAAAAAGAGGAAATTTTTTTATGCCCAAATCATTCCACTGAATGTAGTCACATGTATTATCCACTAAATGACTAAATTTGTAATAGTTTACTTAATGAAATTTGTTCCTCCACCTTATAAACTCCTTTGCACAAAATTTTAGATTTATTGGATACCAGATGTAAGAGTTATGTGTCATTCAATATGAGAAATTAATTCTGGATAGGTTAATATTCATATTCCAAATCTCCACTTTCCCATGCATTAATGATAGTGAAAAATGATGAATTAGGTGGGGAAACAGTTAAGGAAGTTTTTACCCCTGATTATACCTTATCTTTTATCAAATTTTATATTATTTATGCCCTCCATATATGATATATGATCCCAAAAACAAAATTATCCATATTTGAACATATATTTCAAGGCTGGAAATTTGAGATTAATTTGGGCCTCCAAATGGTTGATTGAGGTTTGGTTCCAGAAGAATAAAATTAATCTAATAAAATATAGAAACCTATATAATAATAGTAGTTCAATTTAGATTAGTTTAGAAAAAATTATTTTCCCAAATACATAATATATATAAAATATTTAAAATCCTAAATTTACCATTTTTGAAATTCATCTCAAAATGATAATAAAACCATAAAATGTAATAATGAACATTAAACTAACTTATTTGTGTGATTAAAAAAATAATTTAGAGTAGTATAACTAGAAATATTAGCTCAGTAAAGGATCTTATAGCATTGTTTCCTAACTTGTTGTTTAAAAGGCACATGGTTGTAGTGTATGACTAGTCAAGGAAAAGGATAAAGTTTGGAGTGTATAACTAACCATATCAAGATAAATTGTGGATGTAGTATATTAACTTTTATCAAACTGAGGATAAAATATTTTGGTCATATGACCAATTTTTGTCTAAGAAACTATAATTGATAACAATATCATAATAGACAATCCATATTTTGGTGTCAAACCAACATGGAAATGAGTAGGCTTCTATACCAAACCATGTAAATAATGTTTCCTGATCTATCCCTCATTACTTATTCACACAAGGTGAGTTTGTGAGATACTATTTGATTATATCTAGATCCATAAAGGATCAAGGTGTTTAATTAAAATAAGAGTATTTGTAAAATAAAATCCTTGTTCACCCACTCTCAATGGTCAACTGGAATGGGGATTTACAATATGTGAATTTGATTTTTCAGTTTGTAGACCATGAGAATCTAGTGAATCCTTAATATAAAGTCTTATTTTCAACATCATTAGATAGTTTATAATAGGATTTAACATCATTTAAATCCACATGGAGCATCTTAGGTACTTTAAAGGAATAATTAATGACTATTACATTGGTGTCAGATTCCTTTTTTGTTAAATGGGGAAATATATTTTTAATGATATTTCATTATAATTTTATCTTTTATTTTTATTATTATAAATAACTTTTATATGTTAATTTAATATTATATATAGTAATAAAAAATTATTAATAGAAGAATTAATTTGTAAATATTTTTGGATAATTCTATTTTCTAATTAAAATCACAAGATTACAAAAATTTGAGGATGGAAGGGTGTAATTATTACATCAATGAACATTACACGTGAAAAATGACTACAATAGTTCACCCCAAAGTCCTCAGAATCTATTTAATGACACTTTTATATTGTTTAGACTGAATTTACCATAAAAATAATACCTAGATCAAGATACTATTTATGGAATTTGGAGATATATGTTTACTATAGTAGTGGGTGTTCATGTTACAGTTGAAAGAAATAATATAATGATTATGTTTCCTTATATATGAAATAAAATATAGTGGAATTTATACCTATTTTATTATAAATTAATGAACTCGAGTATATGGGGAATGTTTTCCCCAATATCATAGCCAATTGAAAAGAAACCCCAATATTTATTATAAAATTATTTTTTGGAAAGAATTTAAAAAAAATTATTCTAATTTTCATGAAAAAACAAGAACCCCTGACACAAAAGAGATACTAATATAAAACTCTTACGTATCTAAATAATTATGTAAATAAAAAAGGTAAATCCCTCCTCCCTAATCCGAGGAACCCACAAACCAATCAAAGGGGTAACCCAAATATCCAATATGATGATAGTGTTAAGCCTTAATACCCAATGATTGATTCAACCAAAGTAAGTAGAGGAGATAGAAAACAAGGATATAAAATATCTTTTGATCCATCCCAAGTGATCACCCATGAAGAAAACTACACAATAGTTTCAAATAAAAAAGTAATGTCAACATCACATCACATATCCATCTTTATCAAACGATTCTAAAATTGTTATTTTGAGATATATAACATTTCATATCTAGAAGGAGGAATATTAAATATGCCTTATGGAAAGGATACTGGAAGAGAATGCCGATATAGTATCACATTTTAGGATTATTTCTGAATATCATCTTTCATTTTTTTAGGAATATTTTGGGGTTTCTTCCCCTATATTAAAGAAAAAATTTATGCATCCATTCTTTCATAGTTTTTATGGTACATTTCACTTATTTTTTCTATTTAAATCTAGGAATTTATTTGTTACTGAATATTTAATAAAATAAAATAAAAATATTATTTCTTCATTATTTATTATGACATTTATGGAAATATTTTAATTTTATTTTATTTTTTTGATGTTTTTTGATAAATTTTTTCCCATTTTTTGATAGCTATATTGTGTGTGTTTATTTTTATTGTTTTAGGATCTTATGATGGTTAGATATTGTTTCCATCTCAGAACCTTATGTTTCCAATATTAAATTTATTTTATCACCAATTATCTTTTTAGTTCACTATTGTTCCTACCTATTTGTTGTTTTTATTTGTCTTTAGCTAGTTTCTATTATATCTTATTATTTTTTATTAGTGATTTCCATGGAAAAGATATTGGTCTTTATTGAGTTCAATCTAAATTATTTTTGTTTTTGGTTATTTATATGTTATACATTACCATAGTGTTATACTTTAATTTATGTTCTTCTTCTTAGTACACGTATTGTTCACCACTATTAATTGTTTGGGAATTTTTATTTTCTACCTTCCCTGAACATATTAAAAAATGATTGTTTAATAGTACCCTCGAACTAGAGCACCTATTAGTATTCAGACATGGGAATGAGACAATACGTTGGGTGTTCCTCCCCATATTCTAAAGGTTTTCAACTAGAATCTATGGTCAATGGGGTGATAATAGAATTACAATACCATATGGTGATTGATAATAATAATAATAACAACACAATGAAAACAATTAAAATTACACTCAAGGAAATAAAATTAAAAATATAGTAATTTTTTAAATATTTACCATTTCATGATGTTAATAAAAAATAACCATGATTTCCCATGAGTTGATTAGATATATACATATAAAAATTTAGAAAAAATAAATGTGATTCTGACATTGATGAACCACATGAACCATATATAAAATCCTTCATCTAGCTCATGAACCATTGGCACATCCCAATCCCCTTAGTTCTAGATTACGAACCTTTTCCCTTAACCAATCCAGGATCCCTTAACTTAGTACATGTCCTAGTGGACCCATAAAAGGTGTAAAAATAAACTCAAAAAACCAAAAATAATTGTGTCCTTAGATTATATCCACGCATATACAAGTGTATGAAAAAATATAACTAAACAGAAAACAAAACTTAAATCACCACCCACCCTACTCAGGCTCAACTGAAATCAATTGAATCATTACTCGGTTTAGCCTATGTTGGAGTGGAATGATATATCTATAGTATATAATTTAATGAACCCTTGTCCTTCGATGAAATTACATACAATATGATAAAAAATTCTATCCATAAACACATAATTAATATGAGTCATCCTAATGACCTAAAGATACACCCATAAACCATATCACAAGTCCCAAAAACATCCCCATTTATTTACTAACCTCTAGCTCAATATCTTGAAAACCTCATTGAATAATGACACCCATCCCTCTATAATCTCGAACAATTATCCCCAAAATAAATAGAGATACCTAATCCCCCAACAAATGGACTCAACTATCACCAATTAATTCCTTAATTGATTAGAGAAAACCCTATATGGGTAGATACCACCATTCCAAATTCTAATTAATCTATGGATTCTGCCACCCAAAATAAGTGGTCAACACAAAATCACATGTAGTATTTTGAACACATGGCCCCATATCTGCATAAACCAACCATGATGAGAGCCATCACCAATATACTATATTATAAGATTGTTAAAACTTCATTCCAACTTGAATAAAAACATAAAACACCCATGGAAATGGTCAAACTAATCCATTTAATCCTAGAAAAAAATATATCCACATTTTTACAGATAAACACTTTCCAAATTCACATGATCTATACCCAAAAAATTCTCACATAACCAAATTAGTCACTACATAACAAGAAAAACATCCATATCCAGAGTCATCACCCCCAACCAACCAATGAACCACATATCACACAAGCCACACAATAGAAATTATAAACCCAAATTTTCACACATTGGTTATAACACCTTGAGATTTTATGATTTTTTCTGATATATATAATTTTAATGTCTTTCATTACACACAACTTTGAGTTTAAACAAACTATGGTATACTATTAAGTTTTTTTATTTAATTTTAAAATAATAACATAATTGTTAAATTTGAAAATAAGAATAAGAATATACAGTTTTTTAAAAATATGTAAGAATTATTTAGATAACTAAATGATATACACAAATGAGTTCTTAATTTTTTGATAAGTTCATTATATTTTTCAAAAATATATACTTTTCAAAATAGTTTTTTTCATTTTAGGAATAAATAATAAAAGTAATTTTTTCACATTTATAAAATTTATTTAAAAATATTAAATTAATTTTCGAAATAAAAATTCAATAATTATATTTTATTTTATTTTTAAAATTTTCTGAAAAAAATAAATTTTTTATGAATAGTGAAAATTAATAATTTTTAATGAAAACTACCATTTAGTTTAAAAAATTTATAAAGTTACATAATGTTTTAAAATGAGTAAAAAGTAAAATTAGTTAAATTTTATTAGTATTAATCTAATTTATATCATTGGAATAACATTTTTGTTGAATTTTGAAATAAAAATGTTTTATACTTACGAAAATATTTTATTTCGAAAACAAATTTCTCATCATGTTTGTGGGATTACTTTTGAATTAAATTCAGAAACATATATGAATTGAATTGGTAAAATATATTCTATCATCTTAATCATCATTATTATTAAAATATTATTAGGCCAAATTAATTATTGGTCTTAATTATTAGTAAAAACAGTAAAAAATTAAGTACTACAGATAAGGTTAAAACCGATTTTCCAAGGGTTAAAATTAAATGATAAGGGTTTAAATGACCTAAAACATTGTAAAAATCATATTTTATCGATATATATATACCTTATATAATCTCATTCTTGATAATGGGCCATTTTGGATCCTTTTTTATTGGGTAAAATGTGGGTATAACATTATCGTTTCAAATAATTCCAAGTGTCTCCTCTCTCCAACATATAAATGAGCAACACCTATCATCTCATATTCACAGTACCTACTACTTTTGTTTCAGAAAATTCCTACCAAAAAAATTTCCTTGACTCTCTCCACACATTCAATAGAACTTATTTTTCTTATTAATCCCTCCTAATAAGTCTTTTGATGTTAACCAAAGGAGGTTGTCCAAAGAAGATGTATCATTCTTAACCATGTATTTTATATTTATTTATTCTTCCAACTACTTCAAAAATTAATTAAATATACTAATATAATATAATAATAATATCTTATAAAATAAAAATTTTATTATTTTAGTATCATAACTTACATAAATCTCCTTTTTCATCAAATTCAAAATGAAACTGTCGATCGTGTGTACAGAAAACAATGGCCACATGAATAGATGGAAGTTTTTTTTGATCACCACCCCACACAAATAGAGATAATTATGGAGTTAATATTAATATATTTTATTTATGAAATATTTATACTCCTTTATTTAAAATTTCAAATCTACATTCTTACCTTCAAATCTGTTGGAAAATGATATCATTGCTCGTGCGTACATATGGACTACCACCTCTATGAAGTGATGTGATTTAGATTTCATTTAACTTTGACATGTATGGTAATAATGATTTATTTAACTTTATATTTATTATAAAATATATTATTATATTATTGTGATGTATTCTTTACCTTTATTTTGTTCTATTTGTCGATAAAATAGACACAACGATTATATGTATGTATGACCTACCGTCTACATGTATGGTGTATTTAATTATATATATATATATAAATTTTATTGATTACCCCAAATAAATATATAATGAGTATAAATTATTTTTATATCATGGTTAAAATTATAGAGACTATTGGTCCATGATCATTTTAAAATGACATAAATAATTAAACCAAAATGTACATGAAAAACAAAGAAGTTATGAAACAAAATATGATTTTAACAAGAAAATTGTTAATAAAAATTTAATAAAAGGTCATAAGTAAATAATATATGGTATTATATTTATTATTATAGTTATATAATTTTTTTATAATAAACCTATATTTATTATACAGGACGTTCAAATGTGTATGAAGAAATTAGAGACTTATAGTAAAAGATTTCCATCTCACATTTATTTCCATGGGAAACATTCCATACTCACCACTGGTGTCTTTTATATGGTTTATATAATAACCATGAATGAATTTTATGATTCTTATAATATAAATTTTTGTATATACATATTCGTCCATGTTTAGTTTTTTTAGGGGTCTTACAATTCAAACACTACCAAAGTGGTAAAGGTTTTATGTTAAAATATAATTTTTTATCACGATTGTTTTGGATTTTTCATATGATGATGAAATATTATGACATATATCTCAAAGAATATAATTTATATTCTTCAACTCTATTTTTTTTATGGATAATATATGTTTCAATTTAAATTTCCAATCATTATGTACTAACGATACTGAAATAATTTCTTTAAGAAAAATTAACTTTATTTCACTCTTCGGACGATTAATCTTTTTTATTCTATGTTTGTGTTTTCTAAAAATATTTTAAATATTTCCAATGATTTTTTATATAATTATTTAGCAATTTTATTGTAAAGACCAAGATTTCCATGTAATTTTTTTAATTATATGGAATTATTCTGAGTCTGCTGAAATTGACGGTGCGTGATTCCGAGGCCCGGTGTGCCCGGAATGAACTTCTGAACTTTTTTTCAGGTACGCTCAGTAAATGCATGAGAATCATTTTCTAACTTTTTAACCGTTGCTCAGATTAAAAAACTGAGGGCATCATTGAATTCGGAACACCGGGATTCGCTTAAGATAGGCTTTTCTTTGACCGTAGTAGGTCTGAAGAAAAAGTTAAGTTTTGTGACTTTTTAAATGTAATAAAATGAAATAATTTTGTTATTTAATTTCATAACCTCCAATGGACCAATTAAATGGTGGGACTGGAGGTGTTTTAATCCATTAAATGGAATGACCTTCCAACCTTAGGTAATGACGCCGTTGGGGAAAATTAGGAAGCTTCCTAAATAATGAGCCCCATTATTTCCCCACGTCGTTACTTACCCTCCCCCTCTCCTATATATAGTGAAGCTAGGGAAGGGGTATCAGAGAGATTCACCAACCAGTGAAGTTTTGAAGGAACACCGCGACGCCATACCCTTAGAAGATGAAGTCAACCCAGCGGGAGGTGACGGACGACACCGAAATAAAGGGCGACATGCGGGTAGCGTCTTTGGGAACCGGTCGCGGGAATGAAGAACATGATCCACCTTCAAGAACAGACATTACTATGATGTTTTTAGGTATAGGGTTTATTCGTTTATGTTTATTAAATGATTTTACTATTCCATGTTCTTGAATAATATAAATAACGCGGGTCAACCGACTCACGGGTTGACCCGCGATTCATTCGTCTTTATGGGAGGTGGTTGTGGGGTATCTTGTGGGGTTTATCTTGTTGATTAATTTAATTGTTATTAAACCCTTAACCCCCCTCACGTCTATGATCTAACATGGCGGGCGCGGGCCTAACGAACCCGGCCTGAACCCTCCGCTATCTTGCTATCCTTGCGCCTCCATGGAAGACCACGAGCGCATCGATGCATGCTGCAAGAGGAGGGTTGCGGCTTGTCATCCACAGATAATGGAGGAGGCAACCAGCACGATGGTCGGCCACAGGAAGGGAGTCAGCGCGACTGCCATGCCACCGGCGAACGGAAGTCACGGACGAAGTCGTGATGGAGGCCGAACCCGCCTCTGGCGGGTTCCGCGCTAAACAAGCGGCATCACCGGCTCGCAAACCGAATGGCCTATGGGCCGTTCGGGAATCCAGGAGACTGGGGGGTTACACCCCCAATGTTAGATCGAATCAGGCCACCGTTGTGGCATCGGGACACCGCCCTCCGAGTGGGTCGCCGCCCTCAGACTGGCCCGCCGCCCTCCGAGCGGGCCTCCACCCTCAGACTGGCCCGCTGCCCTAGTGGGCCACCGCCCCACATGGGTCAGTCCGCCCCTTACGGGCTTCCCTATTCTATCTAGGCCTCCCCTCTTGTGGGCTGAGACCACCTCGACCCAGCCCAGACCAGATCAGACTGGGTCGGACAGGACCCGGGCCTAACCGGGCTGAAAAACACTCAAACAACCTTATCTTGATAACCGGACACCCATTTGATGAACTGTCTATGGTGTAGGGACCATTGGAGTGAGACAGTCCTTTTGAATTACTACATTTAAGTTTCGGAGAAAATTGGAGTATGGACAGGTTGGATCGCAGCCGAATCCAATCGGGCCCTCGGCACTGAAATGCCAATAACGCACAGATCGGGTGTCCGACTGATGCGTCGTCTATTGCATTGGAACCCTTATGAAATGGATGATCATTGGGCTACTTCTTTGTGAGACTTCTTGCTAGTCGAAATGTGACTGATGGCTTGGGGAGCGGTTCTCTCAAGTGAACTGTATGGAACCCTACGACTGGCTGAGACCTGACGACTCCTGACTTTTTGACTCGGAGGGACTCCATGGCCATGGTATGTGATGGGGAGGAGTACCTCAATAGGCCACGGTGGGGAGAATTTGTGGTACACAATGGGGAGGAGTACCTTAGTAGACCACGGTGGGGAGGGACTGCTCTGTGTGACCCGGCAGACCCACTGTATGTGGTGGGGAGGAGTACCTTAGTAGTTCAAGGTTAGTGGGAAGTACCTCTGTGTGACGCGGCAGGCCCACTGTTCTCAATAGAGGAGGAGTTCTCTAGTAGCCAAGGTGTTCGACGATGTAACTGGGGATGTTACTTGTTACTACCCCTGTAATAAATCTTCGTGTGAGTTTTCTTTACTTTGTGCTTGTGATTGAGGTTATGCTATATGGTACTTTACTTGAGTGGTACTTCATATTCGTTGTGTTACCCTGTGGCTTTTCTTTGTGGAATCCTAGGAGACCTTCGGGGTCTCGGGGTCCCTGCTGAGTATCGTTATACGCACCCCTTCACGGGCTTCACCCGCACCTCGTTGTTTCTTGTGCAGACGAAGAGTAGCTGGGATAAGGTTTGAGGGAGCTAGGACCTAGTGGTACACAGAGGATATGGACGAACATGGATTAATGAGGAGGCGATATGTACCTACCCTTAAAGTAGAAACCTCGGAGGTCGACCCAGTAGCAGTTTCCCTTTTTCAGTTATATTGTAATTTCAGTCGTTCTTGTACTTTTACAGTTGGGATTATATTATGACCCCTTTTTACTTTCTGCACTCTTTTAATATAGTAGTTTAGTTCACATTTGCTTCTTGTTGTGTTCTCGAATAGTGTGTTTGTATAAGTTTAATGGCAATTCCTTCCTGTTTTAGGTAATATGCCTTTCTGTGCTAGTCTCCAGCCCCTGGCCTATGGAAGGGGGGCTAAGGGAGGAGTACCTTAGCAGACCACGGTGGGGTGGGATAGCTCTGTGTGACCCGGAAGAGCCACAGTACGTGATGGGGAGGAGTAACTCAACAATTCAAGGTTAGTGGGAAGCACCTTTGTGTGATGCAGTAGACCCACTGTACTAGATAGAGGATGAGTTCTCCAACGGTCGAGGTGTTCGATGATGTGACTGTGGATGTTACTTGTTACTACCCCTAGAAAAAATCTTGGTGTGATCTATCTTTACTTTGTGCTTGTGATTGAGGTTATTATATGTGGCACTTTACCTATGTGGTACTTTACCTTCGCAGTGTTACACGTGCGGCGGGCAGGGTCATATGGATTGTGACTGCCTGACCTGTCGTATCGACGACCAGCAGACGATCGAGGGACCACTGAGGCAGAAGTAGAGGTTCGAGCGAGGAGTTTTGTAGGGTGGAAGACATGGTAGAGGATCTGGTCATGTAGAAAGCAGTGGGCAGCATTTCAAGATTTTACCGCCACCACTGCCAGGTGGTCCACCCCAACCACAGGGAGCAGGAGGACAGGGACAAGCTCAGCTCCAGGCGGTGATGCCTACCACCACGGTGCTCCATAGATGATTAGAGGTATAATTTGTGTCTAATCTACCTTAGTTGCAGTACTTATAGACATAGGTTCCAGTCACTCTTTTATTGCCATGGCCCTCTTTCGGAGCTCGTAGATTCCATTGGAGTCGTTGGCTCGATCCTTATGGCTAGAGACACCTACGGAAGCAGATTCGATGAATAAAAACTGGTTCTGGAAGTATGAGCTTACTCTAGGAGGTTAGAGCTTTGGATAGGATCTCCTAGTAGTGGCGTTGATGCCTTACAACGTCATCTTGGGTATGGACTGGTTATCTACAGTCCATGCTCAGATTGAATGTATTAGGTGCAAAGTACGGTGTGGCCGCATAGATGGGACCAGGTTTTCATTCACTGGTGAGAAGGGAACCTTTTCAGCATATGATGGACTTACCCAGAGGAGGGTGCAGCTGATTACTCATCAGTTGGCTAGACTTTCCCTCGGAGCAGTTGATGTTGAGAGTCTGAACTATCCTATATTGGTGGACTAGTATGACGATTTCTTTCCTAATGATGTTCAAGTACTACCTCCATGTAGAGAGGTAGACTTTTACATCGACTTGTACCCCAAGAAAGCACCGATATATACACCAGCATATCGGATGGCTCACACGGAGCTTCGTGAGTTACGTGTATAGTTTGAGGACTTACAGGGAAAGGGGTTCATAAGACCTAGTGTATCTTTAGGGGAAGCCCCGATTTTGTTCGCCAAGAAGGTAGATGGGAGTTTTAGACTCTATGTGAACTATCATTACCTGAACCAGGTGATCATTAAGAACAAATATCCACTCCAGAGGATTGATGATCTTTTCGATCAGCTGAAGGGATATTGTTGGTTTTTGAAGATAGACCTCCAATCAGGATATCATCAACTCCGGATATGAGATGAAGATGTGAAAAAGACGCCCTTCAGATGTTGGTATGGCCGTTATGAGTTCTTGGTTATGCCTTTCGGGATGACCAACACCCCAGAAGTGTTCATGGGACTCATAAATAGGATATTTCAGTCATAACTCAATCACTTCTTAGTGGTGTTCATCAATTACATCTTAATATACTCAGCGACGGAGGAGGAGCATGCCTATCATCTACAGATAGTTCTGGATACACTCCAAGAGCACCATCTTTATGGTAAACTCTCGAAGTGCCAGTTCTGGATACGAGAGGTCCACTTTTTGGGACATGTTATCTCAGAGGCTGGAGTGGAAGTTGATCCAGTGAAGATATAGTTTTTTCTATCTTATGAGCCACCCAAGAGTGTGATGGAGGTTTGGAGTTTCCTAGGGTTGGTTGGATACTACCGGAGATTCGTGCATGACTTTTCCTGAGTTTCAGCACACTTTTCACATTAAAAAAGAATAGGAAACCTTTCCTATGAAAGGAGAGATGCCAACAGAGTTTCCAAGATCTGAGACAGAGACAGAAGAGTGCCCCCATATAGAGGCTTCTTGAAGAGGGTGTTGGGTATGTAGTCTACTACGACACATTGGGGACCTGGCTTGGTTGTGTCCTGATGCAGGAGCAAGCATTGATCGCTTATGGTTCACGACAGCTGAGACAACATGAGAAGAACTATTTTACCCATGACCTATAGTTAGAAGTAGTTGTCTTTACCTTGAATATGTGATGACATTAATTGATGGGCAAATGTTTTACAGTCTACTCTGATCACAAGAGTCTCAGGTATATCTTCTCTGAAAAGGACCTGAACCTGAGACAACGGCGATGGCTAGAGTTCCTCCAATATTATAACTTTGAGATAGTCTATACTCCTATGAAGGGGAACGTTGTAGTAGATGAACTCAGTAGTAGGTCAGGTATGTAGTTGCTGAGTGAGGCGACAGAGTAGCTAGCCACGTTATAGTTATCCTTTATGGTTAGATATAGAGCAGCATACCTCAAGTCTATGACTTTCACTCCCCAACTCCTTCAGTGAGATAAGGAGGTACATCTTGGGGACACTGAATGTGAGGCTCGACATTCTCAGATATCCTCAAGGAAGGCACCTGATAGATTTTCTGAAGTTGGGGAGCACGTCATCCTCTTAAGATGATGTACCATGGTACCAGTTGCGCTATGGGAGGAGGTGTTGATGGAGTTTCATACGTCCCCTCTGGCGGTAAATCCTGGTGTGTCGAATATGTACCAGGACCTCCAATGTCAACACTTGTGGCCAGGGATGAAGAAGGTTATGGTAGAGTCTGTTTCATGATGCCTCACTTGTGAGCAAGTGAAGGACAAGCATCAGGTTCCAGCAAGCTTAGCTCGGCCACTAGAGCTACCAGAGTGGAAGTGGGAAGGGATCTCCATGGACTTTTTGATAAGGCTTCCACGTATGTCCAGGGGACATGATTCCATATGGGTGATCATTGACCGACTCACCAAGTCGGACCACTTCCTACCTATCTGACAGTAGGGATCAATAGAGGGATTGGGATGCCTCAACGTACAGAAGATTTTGCAACTTCATGGGGTGATATCGATGATCGTCTTTGACCAGGACGCACGTTCTACATCCTGGTTGTGGAAGGGATTGCCGGGGGAATTCAAGGATCAGCTACGTTTGAGCACAGCCTTTCATCCCCAGACAGATGGTCAGATGGAGCGGACCATTCAGACACTAGAGGGCATGCTTCGTGCATGCGTCCTAGATTTTGGTCGTAGTTGGGAGGATCACTTTCCCTTGGTGGAGTTCCCATACAACAATAGTTATCACTCCACCATCAGTATGGCACCATTTGAGGACCTATATGAATGACCCTTTATATCACCTCTATGCTAGATAGACTTGGGGGATTCAGTGCTTATGGGTCCAGAGTTGGTACAGGCTACCACTGAGATGGTGCAGATCATCCAGGAGCAGATGAAGACTACATAGAGCAGACAGAAGTCATATGCTGATAGAAGAAGGAGACCTTTGGAGTTCTAGGATGGGGACCACATTTTCTTGGGAGTCTCTCCTTGACGGGGACTTTGGAGATTTGGCCTAGGCGGAAAGTTATCACCGAGGTTTAACGGGCCTTTTTTTATACTTAGGAGGATAGGCGAGGTGGCATACCACTTGTCACTTCCACCGTAGTTGGAGAAGGTACACGACTACTTCCACATATCCCAGCTGAGGAGATACTTTCACGACCCATCTCATGTCATCGACCACGGTGAACTGGACTTAGACGATGGGGTGACATTTACAGAGGTTCTAGTAGAGATTGAGGATCGACATGAGTGGGTCCTTAATGTGTGTTTGATACCTCTGGTGTGCATTCGTTGGAAGCATGGGAACCTCTAGGATAGCACATGGGAGCGAAAGACTCATATTCGTGCTTAGTACCCCAATTTTTTTCCTTAGTATATGTTGTGGCCTTCAAGAACAGAAAGATATAAAGGTGGGAAGAATGTAAAGACCCATATTTACATGTAATTTTTTTTAATTACATGGAATTACTCCGATTTAGCTAAAATTGATGGCACGTGATTTCGAGGCATGGTGTTCCTGAAAATGATTTTCTAAACTTTTTTCGGGTACATTCAATAAACATGTGAGGGGAATTTTCTAACTTTTAAACCATTTCTTGGATTAAAAATACGAGGGCACCGTTGAATCCTCAATGACGGGATTTGCTTAAGGGGATCTTTTCTTTGACCGTAGTGGGTCCGAAGAAAAAGTTAAGTTTTGTGACATTTTAAAAGAAATAAAATAAAATAATTTTTTTTAAAATTTCACAACCTCTAACATACAAATTAATGGGTGGGGATGGTGGTGTATCAAGACATTAAATGGCTTATCCTTCCAACCATAGGTAAGGACAAAATTGGGTAAAATTAGGAAGATACCTAATAAATGAGCCCCATTATTTTCTCATGTTGTTACTTACCCTCCCCCTCTCCTATATATATGGAGCTAGGGAAGGGGTATCAGAGAACTTCACCAAGCAGTGAAGTGATGAAGTAACACTGTAATTCTAGAACCTTAGAAGATGAAGCTGACCCAGTGGGAGGTGACGGATGACACCAAACCAAAGGGAGATGTGTGAGTGGCGTCTTTGGGAACCGGTCGCAAGAATGAAGAAAATGATCCACCTTCAAGCACAGACATTACTCTGATGTTTCAAGGGAGTGGGTTTATTCGTTTATGCTTTTTAAATGATTTTCCTCTTCTCCATTCTTGAATAATAATAAGAACTTGGGTCAACTAACTCATGGGTTGACCCACGATTCATTCGTCTTTCCGGGAGGTCATTGTGGGGTATCTTGTGGGGTTTATCTTGTTGATTAATTCAATTGTTATTAAACCCTTAACACCCCTCATGTCTACGAGATAACATGGAGGGAAAGGGAATAACAAACATGGCCCGAACCCTTCGCTATCTTGTTATCCTTTCCCCTTCCTAGAAGACCACGAGTGCGTCGGTACACACCGCAAGAGGAGGGTCACGGCTCGTCAGCCGTAGTGAATGGAGGAGGCGGCCAGAATGACGGTTGGCCATCGGAAGGGAGGTGGTGCGACTGTCATGCCACTGGAGAATGAAATCCATGGCCAAAGCCACGGAATAGGCCGAACCCGCCTCCGGCAGGTTTCGCAGTGATCGAGCGGCACACACGCAGTGTCGCCACCTCGCAAACCAAATGGCCTACGGGCCGTTCTGGAATCCAGGAGACCTGCGGGTTACACCCCCACCCCCACTCCCCCCCTACCCACGCGTCAGGCCAAACCTGGTCGTTTCCCTCGTACTGGGTTGCCACCCTCGGACCGAGACGCCCCCCTCAGAGCGGGTCGCTGCCCTCGAGCTGGTCCGCCTCCCTCGCACCGGGCCACTGCCCTCAGACCAGGCCGCCACCCTCGGACCGGGCTGCCTCCCCAATGGGTCATCGCCCCATGCGGGTCGGGCCGCCCCTTGCAGTTTTCCCTACTCTAGTTGGCCCACCCTTGAGGGGCACCCCTCTTGCGGACCAGACCAAACATCGTCCCAGTGGGCCAAGAACACCTCGGCCCAGCCCAGACCGGGTCGGCCTGGGTCGGACAGGGCCCAAAAACACTCAAAGGACCTTATATTGAGAACCGGACACTCGTTTGATGAACTGTCTATGGAGTTGGGACCCTTGGAGTGAGAAGGTCCTTATTAATTACCCTATTAGAGTTTCGGAGAAACATAGAGTATGGTCGGGTTGGATCTCACTCGAATCCAACCGGTCCCTCAGCACTAAAATGCCAATAACACACAGACCAGGCATCCGAATGACGTACCATTTGTCATGTCGGAACCCTTATGACATGGTGGATCATTGGGTTAATTATTTGTGAGACTTCGTACTGGTTGAGATGCGACTGATTTATTGGGAAGCGGTTCTCCCAAGCACCCTACGTACGGAACCCTACGGCTAGTTGAGACATGACGACTGCTGACTTTTCAACTCGGAGGGACTCAATGACCATGGTACTCAATGGGGAGGAGTACCTCAGCAGCCCAAGGTGAGGAGCATCCATGGTACACGATGAGGAGGAGTACCTTAGCATACCACGGTGGGAAGGGACAACTCTGTGTGACCCATCAGACCCACGGTACGCGATGGGGAGGAGTACCTCAGTAGTTCAAGGTTAGTGAGAAGTGCCTATGTGTGACGTGGTAGGCCCACTGTACTCGATTGAGGAGGATTTATCCAGTAGACAAGGTGTACTTGGATGTGACTGGGGATGTTACTTATTACTACCCCTAGAATAAATCCTAGTGTGAGCTGTCTTTACTTTATGCTTGTGATTGAGGTTATGTTATGTGGTACTTTACCAGTGTGGTATTTTACCTTCGTAGTGTTACCCTATGGTTTTTATTTTTGGAATACTAGGATACCTTCGGGTTCTTGGGGTCCCTACTGAGTATCATTATACTCACCCCTTCATGGGCTTCGCCCGCACCTTTTTGTGTCTTATGCAAACAATGAGAAACTGGGCTGAGGTTTGAGGGAGTTAGGACTCATTGGTACGTGGAGGAGACAGATGGACATGGAGTGTTGTGGAGGCAATCTGTACCAACCCTTCAGGTAGTAACCTCAGAGGACGACCCAGTAGTTGTTTCCCATTTTCTTATAGTTATATTTTACTTTCATTCATACTTGTACTTTTATATTGGTTCTTGTATTATGGACCCTTTTTACTTTCAACACTCGTTTACTACAACAGTTTACTTCACAGTTGCTTCTTGTTGTGTTCTCAGACCATGTGTTCATATAGGTTTAAAGGCAATTCCTTCCCATTTTAGAGAATATTCCTTTCGGTGCTAGTCGCCAGCCCCTGGCCTATGGAAGGTGGTCTTGGTGTAGTCACGGAACGGGCCCTGGGGGACGGGTTGAGATATTTATAATTTTGAAAAATGGTTTAAAATTAATCTTCTTGTTTTTTTCCAAATAACTGTGTTTTGAATATTTATTGAAATTTGAAATGGATCTTCATTTTAACATGTAAAACATGAATGGTATTTCATAACCACCTGAATTATCAATGATTTTAATATTCCATTAAAATTTTCTAGGTTTATTTTAAAATTCAAATTTTTCTTTAATTTTTGTGAAATTTTTAGGTTTTAAATAAGATATTTCAATGTAGAAAGGATATTTTCATTAGGAAATGTTCCAGGTGATCTTTCAGAATCATTTTTTTTCTAAGATGAAATCAGTTGATGTTACTAAATAATTACATGTTATATGATCTAATTATACCATGCTTATTATTTTTATGTGTGTTTTATATTTATAATGATAAGATGTTTATGAAACCTGCTTCTTTTTAGTGGGTTTTGATATGATTAAAAGATGAAATATTTACATAACCCATTGGTTTTCCATGGGTTATTCTATAATAAAATTTTTATGAAACCCATTTCTCTTCATGGGTAATGATATGATAAATATTGTATGACCTTTTTGTACAAATCTATACAATTTTCATTATGTGATTGGTGGTCTTGAAATTATATAGCCTTAAATACATTGGATAATGATTAATTTTGAATGAGATGAAAGGGTACATGGAATGTTATCTCAAGACCAAAAGAGGGTACACAAGATGTTATCCCAATCTCAAAAATGGGTATAAGAGTGTTTCTCCCAAGATAGATGCAGGTATATGGGTGGTTATCCCAATATTATCATCTTATGAATATCATGACAGGTATCCCTAACAAAAGGTTTTATAAGTTTATGTGTTTGAAACAAATATATGTATTATACTAATGCTATGATTTCATACGTATGTTATTTTATTCCATTATGATTCATGTTTTATTAACAACCATGATTTATGTCGTGAATCAATTTTATGATCTATTATATGAAGGGTATGGTTTTGAAATGTTATTCTCATGTTATTATACCCTTAAACACATGTTATTATTATGTGATCACTAAAAACTCCCTTGTTTACCCTTATAGTGCATATGATATCACCATTTCTTATGTTTCCTTTCCATAGGTTATGAAGATATTTATTGTGTATGATATGTCTAATGAGGGTTCTATTTATGAAGGACAATGTGGGAGATGACCTAGCCCACTTATGAACCAGTTGTTTCTATTCACATGTTTCCAAAGATACTAAACCTATACTATTATGGATTCGATCATTATGTTATGTAATGAATATTCATCTACTAAGATGTCATAACTATGTGTGAAATGTGTGGGGAATTATATTAGTTATCAAAGAATAGGAATAATTTTGATCATTCACCCCTCACGTGTGAGTGTTGGGTGAAGCATGACTCTCTTCCCAGGGATTCATAAGGAAAGGGACGCCTCTATGAATGGTGGTAAGATTCCTGCCTAGGAGGTGTAGCTACCCATGGAATACTCTGATTGGTATCAATAATATACCGTTGATAAAAAATTTAAACTACTATAGTTGGTATGATAGAAAGGTTTAGTTAACCATTGGAAACTATGATGAGAAAACATTATTGAAAACTGTAAGTATAAAACTAAGAATATGAAAATATATTAGAATCTTAATAAATGATAGAGTGAATAGTTTCCAAGAAATTTCATCCCAATCTAGATACTTCAAGTCAATGTGGATTTGGAATAGTTTTACTTAGGGTTAATAACTCTTAAAATTTTGAATTGGTATTTGACTTGATTATCACCTGGTGCATGACAACAAGCATTATTGCACACCCTATTTGAAACTCCAAGGAGTTATATTTTAAAAATTCACAAAATCTTCACAAACTATCATGAATAATTTAAAAAATGAACATAGATAACCATGTTTAATCCTACGGTGCCAATTATTGACAAGAATGGGTCATTATTTATACATATTATAAGTGTTTTTCATAATTATGTGGTTTCCCAATATGATTATTGTTACTTAGAATATGTTTTTTGGTTTTTTTATGGTTAAACCCTGACAGAATCGTGTTAATACTGAATTCAATAGAAAATGAAATTGTTTTCCTCAATAGAAACCAAAAGTTATGGGAGCTGGAATGAAAAATATCATTTTTATTATCACGTGACTTTCTCAAGATATGAATCATACCAATCATACAAATGAGTAAAAGAGGAAAAAACATTATATTGATCCCTTCACAAGGTAACATCCATCTTCTTTTATGAGTTCCATTGATCCATTAGTTTCTATGAAATTAATGATTACATTTTAAAATATATTTATCATCCTCTAGTGTTTAGAGTAAGAAAGAGTCATTTTGGTAATATATCTTTTGAAAAGTGGAGAAAATAAATGGAAAATCATATCCATAATATTAGAAAAAATAAATAAATTGAATCCATATAGTGGGATGAGTTTAAGAGATAATTTTTCAATTAGTTCTTTCTATGTACTCTTTATATGAAAATAACTAATTCATTCCTTGTTCTAAAACAAAAGGATGATGAATCTATTGGTACCTAATGGGTAAATTTTACAAGAATAGTGAGGTATGATTCTGGTATTTTCATCCAACTTTAATGTAATCATTTTAGATTATTTATTGTCTTAAAACCAAGTATCTGATAGGAATTGCATATAAGGTAAAATTGTATAAATAAATAAGTAATTTGATGTGTTGTAATAGTGGAAATGGAATTTGGAGTGACGTATAAATCTCATGGTTTTGATAAGAAATGAAATATGGAATTCAAATAAAACTCTAAAAATCATGGTGAAAAGAACATGAGATTTCCTTTATGCTCAATGTATGGAATGAAACATGGAGTAAATATTCTTAAGGGGCAATAAATTTTTTAAGTGTAAAAAGAAAGGTTCTCGAGTGTCCAAGTGACAAAGCGACGTGGATAACTTATCTAATGACCTAAATAAAGAGAAATATATAGATAATAAACTACCCAAACTATAGTGTTTCAAATTAGAGGAGTTTTTTAATTATGAAAACATGTGATAAAATCTGAAGGTTGATGATGATGACCAAAACACGTAATCCCTTAACTGTATAGACAAAGTGAATTCTCATGCTATCACTATATGTGATGAGTGGTATAAAGAAAATGTTTTAAAAGGTACACTTACTATCCAATCTAGTATTTCTAATGTTTTATTTCATTTGGTATATACCCACTCTTTTATATTTAAATAATTTTGTAAGGGTATAGAAATTCCTCCCAAGTTATTATATATTGAAATGGTAGTGAAAACCTCTAATGGCATGATGATCACATCTCCAGACTATGATTCTTCTTCGGTTGATGTTTATGGGAATCTTCTTCTTGAAAATATTTATATTATACCTCTAATTTAAAATGATGATATTTTATGCATGTATATATTTTATCTACATAAATCCAATGTAAATTTCCATAAAATGGAAGTCAAATTTGATGTTCCAGACCATCCTATGTTCATTTACTAGTGCAACAATAAATTTGAACTTCCAATGGAAATTTCCCCCATTGTATGGATCTAGAATACCATTAAAAAGTGGTCTTTAACTATGATGATTGAGAATAAACTAAACATAAATGATATTCATATTATGAAAGAGTTTTTTGATGTCTTTATAGAAAAGTTTCATAGTATACCAACAAAACATAAAGTTGAGTTATGAATAAAACTCATACTAGTGTTATCCTATTTCAAAGACTCCCTATAGAGTGGCCCTGATTATGTTATAAGAATTAAAAAATAAACACTGGGAGAATATTTAAAATGGATTTATTTATCCAAGTGTGCAACATTGGGATTCACCTGTTTTTTTTAATAAGAAAGATGGATTGATGCTAATTTACATTGATTATTATGAACTGAACAATATTATAATAAATAACATGTATCCCCTACCCTGTATTGATCAATTTTTATCAAAGAAATGAAGTGTAGAACTTTTTAAAGATAAAAATTCAGTCTAGATATCATCAATTTATGGTTAAGAAGGAAGAAATACCCATAAAAAAATTTCATTCATGGTATGGACACTATAAATACAAAGTGATTCAATTTGTATTTAACAATTCCCCCTATATCTTCATGGATTTAATGTATATAGTATTTAGATATTAACATTACCAATTTGTTATAGTCTTTATAGATGATATTACTATATATTCAAATTTCAAGGTAGGTCTTGAATATCCCATGAGGATTGTATTGAACACCCTAGGAAAGGAGAAACAGTATAAAAAATTTTAAAATGTGAATTTTTCCTATAAAATGTTTCATTATTGGGTAATATAATATCAATTGAGGGTATATCCATGGATCCATCAAAGACGAATGTTACGGAACATTGACCCAGACTAACCACTATGATAATGATCTGATATATTCATGGTTTTTATAGATATTATCTATGGTTTGTTGGGAATTAATCTTGATTGTCTAATACACTCACCATAATAACATCAAAGGGTGATATGTTACTTTGGATATATGAATGTGTGGAAAATTTCAATGAACTAAAGAGAAGTTTATTAAGTTCCCATGTGATTCCATTACAATACAGTGGAGAAGGGTTTTTAATCTATAGTAATGCATCAAATAATGTTTTGGAAAGAGTTATAACATAGAATGAAATGGTTATATCTTATTCCTCGTGAGAATTGAAGGTTCACAAGGAAAATTATCCAAATCATGATTTGGAGTTAGTTGTGGTAATTTTAAAATTAAATATATTGAGATAATATAATTATGGATAAAGATGTGATGTATATAAATATTATAAGATATTAAATTATACATTCACATAGAAGTATCTATTAAAGGACGTTCATAGTTTATCATTCTGTAATCATCCTAGAAGTACAATGATGTATAGAGATTCAAAAAAGTATTTCTTGTGCGATGGAACAAAGAGAGATATTGTAGAGATTTAATATTAATGAATGGTATGTATGAAAGTCACATTTGAGATAAAAATGTCTATGGGGATGTCACAACTATTAACTATACCATAATGTAAATAGGAATACATCTCCATGTATTTTGTCATAAGACTCCCCAAAACATCTGAAGGGAATTATGCTATATGGTTTATAGTTGATTACATTACAATGTTAGAAAACTTCATAGATATTATATATGATTTATATCTAGATCATATTTATATTTTATTCAATATAGAAGTATTAATCTTGCACAATGTACCATATTATAATGTATCTAGTAGGTATCTGACATTTACCTCGAGGTTCTGGTGAAGTATTCAGCAGGCTTTGGATAAAGAGTCAAGTTTCCTTACCTTGTATCATCCTATGATAGATGTGTAGTCTGAGAGGGAAATTTAAACCAAAGTGGATATGTTGATATATTGTATTGTGGACTTCAAAGGTGTTTGGTATCAACACCTTCCTCTAGTTGAGTTTTCTTACAAAAATAGATTTCACTCAAGAATTTAGATAGATCCTTATGAATAATTTTATGGAAAGTAGTGTAGAACTATAATGTATTGGGTTGATGTTAGGGAAATAAATCTATGGGGACCTAAGCTGGCTGAAGAAATGGAAGATATGGTTAGATCCATTTTTCAACACATAAGGGTAGCACAATTTCGATAGAAATGTTATGCTAATAATTATGGATGATATTTAGAGTTCAATGTGTATGAAAGGATGTTTCTATTAATATCTTTGTGAAATAAGGTAATGAGATTTAGAAATAATGGAATGTTGAGCCCTATTTATATTAGATCCTTTGACATTCTTGATCACATGGTGGCTGTGAGATGAGTTCATTTGGATCAAGCGACTTTTCAACCAACATGTTTCTGAAAAAAGATCCAAAAAACCTTTTAAAAATAAGAGTAAAATATGGAAAATATAGGATCCTTTTGCATTATTAATCATCATGTGATGCACCCATGTAGTTTTCAAGAAACTTTTGAATCCCTGGTGACATGTCCACCATATCATGCATAATCTTGCTGGTATGTCACCCTTATTATGCGAAGCATTGTAGACATGTCCATGTGATCATGTACTCCCCCTTCAGCTCTAAAGAAAAACATAAGGTTTGTCCATGATAAATTACCATGCATCGCCATAGGACCCAGTATTGGTCACATGATGCATCATTGATGGGGATATCAATTGTCTTCGACAACACTCGTATGATTTAGTGATACTCCCCATCCATTGAGAAACAGACAAGGGAAATAAAAAAGATAAATGGTGGGATCTTCTTCCAAGGGAATGATACGTTGATGTCATGTGAAATGGGTTATGTACCCCCGAACGATCACCATTGATCCCGTAGAGGCCCCCTTGAAATGTCAACTAGATATCATGAAATTCATCTTGACATGAAATCTTGATCTTGTGAATTCCCCTAGACATTCCATATTTGTCTCATGTAAGGTCCTAGACAAAGCATCTCAGATCACATGAGAGCCTCTCAAAATGCATCCAAATCTCATGATGGACCTTCAAAGTATCATCCTATCCTTATGTAAGTCTCTTGATATGTCCACATGATTATGAAAGACCCATTTAATTTTAAAAAAATCTAATAAATGGGTCACTAATTGGATGGTATTGTGGCCACTGAAAATCATGTGATGCCCCCTGAATAAACATTATGTAGATCTTGTGATGATTGTTAAATACTTCCACTGATTCCATCATGGATATTTGCATTACTCACCAAAAAAAGTGGAATATAACTAAGGTAGTGAGGGCTATAAATCCATCGCCCTCCTCGGCATGAAAAAATGCATCATTGGATCCATGCACCGGTGCACCTAGGAATCATAAAAAATTTCTTAGAGCAGCCAATCTAAATATCACAAGGGTTTTCCTCCAGGAAGAAAAATAAAGGAACAAGCTAAGAGATCAAAAAGTATGAATAGTCACTCCACATGATCACTTAAGGTCACATGATGGAACACTATCATGTCAACTAGATTATGAAATGGGCATCCCATATGTCGTCTAGGTCACAAGAAACATAAATAAGTTAAGACGCTAAAAAAATCTAGGAAAAATATACAATAAAAGATGGAATACAAGACTAATATAAAGGATAATCATGCAAATAAAATATAATATGATCCTTATATGATTCTAAAGACTCATCATGATCATGAAAGAACACTGGTACATGTCACTTAAATCATGAAAATCTCATTTTTCATACTATTTGGTTCTTAAGATTCCCCTAGGGAATGTTATTGGAAGTCACACAGAGTGCCATGGTCATGCCATCTAAGTCTCATGAATCCCTCTAGGATCTCCATTATGATCTCCAAATGTTCTTAGAATGGTCACCAAAGTTATATGACAACACCAATGCATGGTAGATATATTTCAAAAAGCCCTTCAGGAATACCAGCTAGATCTTCTGACACATTATTAGCATGTTATCTAGCATTCGAGATGACACCAAGAAAAGTCATCCAAATGATGCAGTGTCCCCTAGACATGTCCTTATAAACATGTGACATCCTCCAAGCATTTCATCTTGGTTTTTTGATGTTATTTGGACATGTCATCTAGATCATGTAATGGTACCTAAGACAAGCCATCTAGGTCTTGTGATGTCGTTCATACAATTCATCCTTGATCTTGTGATGGCCTTTAGACATTCCATTCAGATTAAGTGATGTGACTTAGGAAAGTAAAATTAATCATATGATTGTCTTTGTATATGTCAAATATATAACCATAAATGTCTATACATCCACTATAATTTCAGGTAGACAATCAAGTAGGTCAAAAAAATAACCATGCTATATTAAAAAGGAATCCTAGGACATGATAACCTTTTCCAGCCTCCAAATTAGGTAAAACACAGTGTGTGGTCCCCAAAAAACTGAAATATGAGAACTATGATTCCAAAAATAACCCAGATACAGAGGATTCCTTCCTATGTCCTGAGATAAAATGAGAATCCATTTCAGTGTATGTCCCCCCATGTCTCCAACATTTCAACCATCTTGACCCAACCACTCCAATGGGTTGATAATTCTACCTCATCCATCACCATATTGAGGAATCAAATGATCTACAAGAACATCGATTCTTGCAATAACCAGGATATGTCTAACTCCTTCATAAGGCCCAAGATCCAAGGGGAATCCACTTCACTGTGAGACCTCTTAAGATTCTGATATTTCTACCATCATGAATCAATCATTACTAGGGGATGATCATTCTACCTCATCTATCAGCAGACTAGGGAATCAATTGAACTATGATAAATCTGATTCTTTCTAGGACCATGATGTGTGGATGCCTTCATAAGTCCTAAGCTCTGAAGGGTTATCCCAGTACATAAGTCCCACATCCATATGAAGTGATACTAATTACTTTCTATCTAATATTCCTCCCAAATAACATGGATCACATGGGAATTGGGAGTTTCACTATTTATATCATTCAGGTCATGAATTTCCACTAGCCAGGGAAACCTCAATATATAAGCCTTGATGGGTGGAATGATATAATTACACCCATATAAAGGTTTCTATTTGGGTATATTCTTTAGGGCGTGACTAAACTGTGATGAGTATGATTCATATTACAACCAGGATACAAGGGATAATACCTTTAGGCTTGAGCACAAATATATGATTTCTATGTGCCCTCGTATCTATTCTCTTTGTATGACATTAAATTTCTTGGGTTTAAAAAACTATCCCGCTTCTAATTCCTGCTATAAAAATTATATGTAAGACACCTCATAATTTATCAATTCAAACCTCGGAATATTAATTGCCTCCTAGAATATGTGTAATATTATGAAGTCCCTATAGATACAACTTCAATATATAATTAGTTTCCCATTAGGTAAAATGGATGAAGAAACATGGATACATACATTTACACTCATGAAAAGATTCCCCTTCATATGATAAAAGGGTTTAACTAAGGATAATTTAGATAGGGTAACTTGTTTCATATTGGGATTATGAATAGATTTATAATTATATATTAAATATATATGTGTGTCTTGGAGTATGAAATAAATCCCCCCTAAAAGGATGTGATGATCCCGACCTCCCATCACCGTGGCCAATGTGAGTTCCTAGTGTCATTGGTTAGGAAACCTCAATAGCCTACCTTCCTTTGGAAAGAAAGTTTGTACCCATTTATATATGTGGGAACCATTGGGAGTTTCAATATAAAATATAAAAACTTGGTAAAACCAATGAAAAAATATCTTGTGACGCATTCTCACCCCCCTCACAACCAAGAATTGGGAAAACGATATGTTCAAATTTTTTGAGAAAATAATGGTGAAACATATATGAATATCTAAAAATAATAATTAGGTCTATAGTTAATCATTAAATTTTTCATTCATATCTTATGTAAGAAAAATAAATAGTGAACCTGACATGAATCTCTTAAATAACATAATGATCAGGCAGACCATGTGTCGGGCCATTTTCTTTGCATATCCTACAGAAATAGAAATGGTAAAGGCAATGTGGATCTATTAAATATTAGGATGAAAAATTTACCATGTGTCGGTCCATGATGTTTTCATATTCTATAAAATCATTAATAACCTAGAATAAATATTATGGTTGATCCCATATTGTCAGGGTTCTCATAAAATGAGTCCTTCCTCACTCTAAAAAGTCCACATGTGTAGAATGGTGGTAATAGGGACAAGAGAGTATAATTATATAACCCATGCATATCTAATTAATAATATATCATTCTAAGGATTAAGGAATGATCGGTGGCCTTATTCTCTGTTGTCTTCATGACTCTAGGTGCCACTTTCACAAAAAAAAACACCCTGATCCAAGAAGTCTTCATCGAGTGAATATTATGGAAAATCTACTGGAACAGCATCTCATGGGGGCCTCAAATTGATCACACCCACTCGAAATATTCATTATAGAGTGGAAAATTAAATGTTCTAATAATACCATTGACATGTTTTGATCCCAACCCTTGAGGCCTCTCAAGAGGGTCTCTAGGTGCTGAAATTTACAAATCCACATCTTCTAAAGAAAGCTGTAGTAAATCCAATAACACTCATTGAAAATTCCAAACACTTTGGGAACATATACCCATACCATGACAATAACCACCTCTAGTGTCTGATTAAGGTGAAATGAGGAGTCAACTATAGCTTCCATCCAGTTTAGAGGCTACTAAGGAAGGATCCTATCAACCGTCGTCACCTACACCATCCCACTGGTACCCTTTAAATTCCATGTAGGGTACCACCAGACCCACTAATACCTATGATTCCCATTCACTAGAAACAAGGAGGACACATCAGGTGTAGAAGGTTCTAGATAATCATGAGTGGGATCATATCCCCACTCCCACTAATTATTTGTACTGGCATATTCCAAATGTGACCAGTGAGCAAGCTCGTATTCATGCTCACACGAAACAAGTCTATAGGAATATTTATATAGCATGAATGGGGGCATGCATATATTTACCCTCATGAATGAATTCCATCTACATATTCTAGTGAAAAAATGAGGATATATGTGGGCTCATATTCTAGCTTCAATTGAAGATATCTTCTAGTATATAGTGGATCCATAAAAAGTGAAATCTTACATTCATATTTAAAATTTTCTAAGGTGTCATTATATCATATAAATAGATGAAGAACTTTATTGACATATTCCAGAATTGGTACAAACACAGGGACATCAATATATTTCTCTCCCTATAATCATGGTATCACAATACTCAGAATAGTATGAAAATTTTGTTTCTTTGGAGCAAGCACACATTCTTTCTCCTGCGCAAGAGGATTATTAGCATATTTTAGTATAGGGATAGACATAGGATTGTAACCAAATTCTCATTCTAAACTATTCTCACTAATTAAAATTGACGCATGTCTTTGGATAATGGAACATTCTAGTCAAAAAATACCAAAGAAAAATTCCACCAAAGTCCCATGATCTGGATCATAACCACATTAAAGTTGGGGATCACTAAGTGAGAGTGTTATATACCTAGGGAAAGACTCATATTACTATAAAATAAGACTATAAATGTAACACCCCCACCCCAGTATTCCAGAGTCAGTGCCTTACTTTATTACATTGACATAATTACATGGAATCAAATCCTAAATGACCGGTCAATTTAGCAGTATTGGAAAATAGATAACATACTTGAACCATACATTACATTTAAAAACATAAAGTAAAACATATAAAATTATTTGATAATTCAATAATTCCTTTATCTTAACCTCGTATATTATTCATAATACTTATCTTAGCACCTTGGGAAAAATAAAACATAAGAAAGGGGTGAGATCAGATGCTCAGTAAGGGTAATTATAAGGCCTCGACCTTAAACCTTACTTAATATTGAATTAAATGAATAATTCACGTTGAGGATCTTTTCAGGTTTAGAGTTTTATAGAATTAGGACATAACTATTACATCTCAAAATATTACAAAGTAGACACTTCTACTAAGTTTCCACAGAATAAAACACTTAAAAGAAACATGTCTAGTTCCATGTTTTATATAGCATTACTTTCCCTTGATCTCATCCTTGACCCTATTCCACATTAAGTCCGGTGAAAAATATTTCAAAAAACTTGGGGTGAGCATAAAAAGCTCAGTAAGGGATACACAAAGAATGAAAACTGTTAGTTTATCAAAACAACAAGTAAAACCATGTATACTTTATCAAAGTAATACTTTTCACCTTTATGAAGTAGTAAAAACTCTTCACTGAATAAAATATCATTACTTACCCTTTTGTAACAAAAAGATTACCATAAAACCCATATAAATATCACATAACATATAAAGGTAACTTGGGACATAAACATACTTAAATGGAATAACCATACAGTCGACTTCCACACATATCACTTAATGGAATAGCCATATGGCCGACGTCAATACCCAATGCATTGGAGGTTATAACGTAACCACCCATCCTGGTATTCACGGCACCACCCATCATATGGTTTATCACATAACCACCCGTCAAATGTCCAAGTACCATTATAAAATCATAAGACATAAAACAAATATAATGGAAAGAATACATTTCCACACTTTGATCACAATATATCACTTAAATATATTGACATATAAAATCCATTATAAAAACCATTTTCAATACCAAAATACGTAAAAGATTATATGGTATTTATTTCATTTTAAAAACATTACGGCTTGTTGAGGAAGCCAAAGACCAAATAATACTCGCGGCGGCGGAAAAGGTCGTTGTCACCGCGTACGTTAAAAGAAACATTCCTTTTTGTCATTTTGTAAAAAGTTTCGTAGAAAAAGATTCCTTTTTTATAATATTAAAAGTCAAATGGGTTTATACACCGTATAAAATAAAGTTTTTTATAAAACAAAATATGCCTCAATGAAAGGAGATTGAGACGAAGTCCCTTACCTCAGGTCCGACTTGACTCGATCGTTCTTTAACGTCCTGAATAATAAACTTGAGTTAATTTATACTTGCTTAAAAACCTTTTAAAGTTCATTATTACTTTTATATAACTTATTACCATGTTATAAACATTATGTAATCATTTATGTTAATAATGTTTGTTTTGTCGATATTTGGTTCTTAAGTCGAAAGTGGACTACTTACAATTACATGTTGTTCATGTGGTCAGAGGTTCATTATATCCAGAATGATATTCATGATTTGGATATCATATATATCATATTTATCCAGAATATACATGTATTTATAATATTAAATAATCATTTATAGGTAAGAAATGAAATGCATCGTTCATGGAGACGGTAAGTCGTACGTATTCATGAACGCTACTTTCATTTCTATGTCATATTAATGGAATTAAAACTAAATGAGAGGTATGTATATTTTAATTCCAGAATTATATTCATAATTTATATGTAACATAAATCATATATATTAACTTTAAATCCATCCTTTATACGTCCCACATATGGCATTAACGAATCAAATCACTTTGAGGGGGCGGTAGTCCGCACTTCCTAAAATGAAGATATCATGTATACCCATAATGGAAGCCATAAAGGTGTTCCATAAATGACAAATAAAGAAGATTAAGGAAGACATAAACATATTATATATCATATATAAATATAGTGACATCTTAATGTCCACCTTTGAAGGTGTTGGAAGAATATTGAACAATCATCGTTTCGTGAGGCAGAAATTCACCATCCACAGAATCAGTATGTTCTTTAACCATTAGATGTAGGTGTGTGTAAGTGTAGCTAGAATTATTCTTATAACAACATCCTAGTATATTGAAGAGACTTTAGTTGTTTCAAAAGAAATGAATAAAAATATTTTAGGGGGTTGGAGAAGCAGAATAAAACAAAAGAACACAAGAGAAATCACTACCTTTAAATCGGGTAACTCTTTTTGATTTGAGCTCAAAGGATTCCTTGGGAAGACTTCTGCACAAAGTGAGGCTTCAAGGAGTAATAGAGGGATGTGGAGAGACAAAATGGGCAGGGGTTGGCCGAGCCAAAGTCTTTGGAAGTGTGGGTAAGGTAGTAGAGGTGGGGGCCTTTTATAAGAGGAGAGGAGGGGCACTCTTGGAAAGTAAAGAAATGTTACTTTATTTTAAAATGAGTTTCGGATTTAAAAGGTCCCACATTGATATAATTAGAGTATAAGGTGATAAGTGTTCTAAATATACCCATCCTATAGGTTTTTGACAAGTGTAGGTCTTAGATTTTACATTATCTTTTCATTTTATTTAAATCGTTAAATAATGAGGTAATCGTTGCATCATCATAGTGTCATAAATAATTTAATTTATTTAATGTCTAAAAATTATAAAAAATATCATGATGTATGAAATATTTTTATCTTTATAATTAATATTTATAGTAAAAAATATGACTTGTATAACCCCATTTAAAAATTGTTTTAGTAAATCAACTCATGTTTGTGATATTTTAACTTTAACATTTAATAAAAAGATATTAATGTCATTTTCCTTCCAAAGTGGCACCATGGGGTCCCCAAGTTGACCCATGGATTGTATTGGTCGGACATGACACATCCAATAAGGGTAGGACATGTGTCATGTTCATTTCATATTATTAAAACATTATTCTTACCTTAAATTACACTAATTACCTCTAATCTCGATTAAAACTTAAAAGTTACTATTCACCAAAAAATTATTTTAATCCCATTGAACCACATTTTACTTCTTAATTAAAACCATGTATGTAGGATTTTTGAAATTCAAATCACAAAAGTGGTAAAGTATCATTTAAATGAAAAATCAGTTTCTTTAACTACCACTTAGTGGTTTCACTATTCATCAAAAATTGAAGTTTTTCAGAAAATTTCCAAAAATTCACCCTAAGCTATATTTGATATTCCGAATTAAAAAATGATGTCCATTTTAAAAAATTATAAACATATAATTTTCATTAATTAATTTAATAATCAATTCCCGCTGCCAAAATAAATAGCGTGTTTTTAAGAAATAATATCCTATTAAAAGATTGACGCTAGTTTAAGTCCAATTTCAAAGTGAAATTAACTCCAATGACCAATATTGGATTAAATGGTAAAAATATATTCTAATTGAACTTTAAAATCAATTCAAAAGATAATCTAATCATATAAATAAATTAGATTAAAAATAGGTTTTGAATTAAAATACAACCTTTTTCACTATTCATTAAAAATTGAACTTTATCGGAAAAATACCAAAAATTTACACAAAGTAAATTTTGATATCTAAATTCTAAATAAGAGTTTTATTTGGTCCAATAGAATGTATAAGAGTGACCAAAACTATATTTAATGAAGGTTCGCCATCAAAAGGTGATAAGTGGACCTTTAGTGAATATTAGAATATCTATGCCTAAAATTGAATTATTTTCTTATTTTAAGCCTTTATCCATTATTGGATAAATGTAAAAACATTTAACAAACATATATAATCATATTTTAGTTATTTATATTCATTCCCTCCAATACAACGGCTACGTGTTAACTACTATTTAAAATAATATTATTTTATTACTAGTGTGCAATGTATGATTTCAAAGAAACTCTTTGTTGCGTATCGGGTATGCTATCGAACATAACAACCCCTTTAAAGTAAAATTAATTTTTAATTCATAAATGTTAATAAATATTAAAATGTATTGTTCTTTATTTACCTAGGATGTTACATCCTTCCCCCCTTTAGAAAATTGCGTCCCCGCAATTTATTTACTTATCAAAATAAGTGGGGGTATTTATCCCTCGTAGCATTTTCAGATTCCCACATTGCCTCTTCAACCATATGGTTTTTACATAAAACATTTACCTGGTGAATTACCTTATTTTGCAACACCTGCTCTCTTCGGTCAAGAATCTGGACTGGTTGTTCTTCATAAGAGAGATTCTCTTCCAACTGAACTACCTCCAGGCTCAAAACATGAGATAAATCTGGCATATACTTTCTCAACATCGAAACATGAAAAACATTGTGTACCTGAGATAAACTCTAAGGTAAAGCCACTCGGTAAGAAACTGATCCAACTTTCTCCAGAATTTCATATGGTCCAATGAACCTTGGACTCAGCTTTCCTTTCTTACTAAATCGCATCACACTTTTCCATGGTGAAACTTTGAGAAAAACATGATCACCAACCTCGAAAGATAGATCCTTCCTCCGGTTATCCGCATAACTTTTCTGTCTGCTCTGAGCTGTTCTCATGTTTTTCGGAATCAACTAATCTTTTTCTGCCATATCTTCTACCAATTCTGGTCCCATCAGCTTCCTTTCACCCACTTCATCCCAAAAAGCTGGAGTTCGACACCGCTTCCCATATAATGCCTCAAATGGTGCTATCTGTATACTGGAATGAAAACTGTTATTATATGAAAACTCAACCAAAGAAATTTGTTGGTCCCAACTTCCCTGATAATCCATCGAACAAGCACGTAGCATATCCTCCAAAGTCGATATTGTTCGTTCTGACTGCCCATCTGACGTTGGACGAAAAGCTGTACTAAAATTTAATTCAGTACCCAACGACTTCTGAAGGCATTTCCAAAAGTTATAAGTAAACCTGGGATTATGATCAGATACAATGGAGAGGGTAACTCCATGTAACCTGAATATCTCTTTAAGATACAATCGAGAAATTTGATCTAGAGAGAAAGTATCTCGAATAGGAAGGAAATGAGTAGATTTAGTCAAGCGATCAATAATAACCCAGATTGCATTATTACCTCGATATTTCTTCGGTAATCCAACAACAAAGTCCATGGATATGTTTTCCAACTTCCACTCTGGCACTAGTAAAGGATGAAGCATCCCTTTCGGTAACTGCCGCTCTTCTTTAACCTGCTGACAAGTCAAACACTTCACAGTAAAATCAGAAATATCTCTTTTCATTCCATCCCACCAGTAATACTCCCGCAGATCTCTGTACATCTTAGTACTACTAGGATGAACTGAAAACGGGGAACTATGAGCCTCACATAACAACTCATTCTTCAACTGTGAATCACCAGGCACACATAATCTCTTCCCAAACCTCAAAACACAATCATTATCAATGTTAAATTCAAGAAACATACCCTTCTGAACCAGCTCTACCTTTTTCTGCAACCCACTGTCTTTCTTCTGTGCTTTCTTAATTCTGTCTGATAGGGATGATCTCACTGATACTTTTTCAAATCCAAGCATCAGCCACTTTATTTCCTTTTCTCAGATGGTAACAAATTGTACAATCATAATCCTTGATTAATTCCAGCCATCTCCTCTGTCTCATGTTCAATTTTTTCTGAGTGAATATATACTTTAAACTTTTGTGATCAGTATATATTTCACACTTTACTCCATAAAAATGATGCCTCCAAATTTTTAGAGCAAAAACAACAGCGGTTAATTCGAAGTCATGTGTAGGGTAATTTACCTCATGGGTTTTCAACTGAAGTGAAGCATATGCAATTACCTGATCATTCTGCATAAGGAAACAGCCAAGTCCCTTCAACGAATCATCACTGTATATAACAAACTCACCATTCCTAGAAGAAAGTGTCAAAACTAGAGCATTCACTAATCTTCTTTTCAACTCCTTTGGTAGTAACCTGAGTCAACTGAGCCATCACTGCAACAAACTATTTAGTTCTGATTCTGACCATCTTAGGATACTGATTCGGAAGGTTATTTCCTTCTGTATGCCTTCCTAGCACTGCTTCCCTGTTTATTCTCCAGAAAACCATTCTGAACAAACATGTCTTAGATGAAGCAATATGGTAATCTTCAAATTCTATATCATTTTAATTTGACCATAAAAAATATATATTTTGGATAATCATTTAATAGAATTCTAACTCCTAAAGTTATCTAAACTGACCTCTCATACCAACTATAAGGCCCCGGCCTTAAACCTTACTTAATATTGAATTAAATGAATAATTCACGTTGAGGATATTTTTAGGTTTAGAGTTTTAGAGAATTAGTACATAACTATTATATCTCAAAAGATTACAAAGTAGACACTTCTACTAAGTTTCCATAAAATAAAACTCTTAAAAGAAACATGTCTAGTTCCATGTTTTATATAGCATGAATTTCCTTTGATCCCATCCTTGACCCTATTCCACATTAAGTCCTGTGAAAAACATTTCAAAAAACTTGTGGTGAGCATAAAAAGCTCAGTAAGGGATACACAAAGAATGAAAACTGTCAGTTTATCAAAACAATAAGTAAACCATGTATACTTTATCAAATTAATACTTTTCACCTTTATGAAGTATTAAAAACTATTCAATGAATAAAAGATAATTACTTACCCTTTTGTAACCAAAATATTACCATAAAACCCATATAAATATCACATAACATATAAAGGTAACTTGGGACATAAACATACTTAAATGGAATAACCATACGATCGACTTCCACACATATCACTTAATGGAATAGCCATAAGGCCGACTTCCATACCCAATGCATTAGAGGTTATAACGTAACCACCCATCCTGGTATTCAAGGAACCACCCTTCATATGGTTTATCACGTAACCACCCGTCAAATTTTCAAGTACCATTATAAAATCATAAGACATAAAACAAATATAATAGAAAGAATACATTTCCACACTTTGATCACAATATATCACTTAAATATATTGGCATAGAAAATCCATTATAAAAACCATTTTCAATACCAAAATACATAAAAGAGTATATGGTATTTATTTAATTTTAAAAACATTACGGCTTGTTGAGGAAGCCAAAGACCAAATAATAATCGCGACGGTGGAAAAGGTCGTTGTCACCGCGTACGTTAAAAGAAACATTCCTTTATGTCATTTTGTAAAAAGTTTCGTAGAAAAATATTCCTTTTTTATAAAAGTAAAAGTCAAAGGGGTTTATACACCATATAAAATAAAGTTGTGTATAAAACAAAATATTCATCAATGAAAGGGGATTGAGATGAAGTCCCTTACCTCGGGTCCGACTTGACACGATCGTTATTTAACGTCCTGAATAATAAACATGAGTTAATTTCTACTTGCTTAAGAACCTTTTTCAAGTTCATTATTACTTTTATATCACTTATTACCATGTTATAAACATTATGTAATCATTTAAGTTAATAATTTTTGTTTTGTCGATATTTGGTTCTTAAGTCGAAAGTGGACTTCTTACAATTACATGTTGTTCGTGTGGTCAGAGGTTCATTATATCCAGAATGATATTAATGATTTGGATATCATATATATAATATATATCCATCATATACATTTATTTATAATATTACATAATCATTTAGAGGTAAGAAATGAAATGCACCGTTCATGGAGACGGTAAGTCGTACGTACGCATGAACACTACTTTCATTTCAATGTCATATTAATGGAATTAAAACTAAATGAGAGGTATGTATATTTTAATTACAGAATTATATTCATCATTTAGATGTAACATACATCATATATAATAACTTTAAATCCATCCTTTATATGTCCCACATATGGCATTAATGAATCAAATCACTTTGAGGGGGCGGTAGTCTGCACTTCCTAAAATGAAGATATCGCGTATACCCATAATGGAATCCATAAAGGTGTGCCATAAATGAAAAATACTGAATATTAAGGAAGAAATAAACATATTATATATCATATATAAATATAGTGACATCTTAATGGCCACCTTTGAAGGTGTTGGAAGAATATTGAACAATCATCGTTTTGTGAGGCAGAAATTCACCATCCACAGAAACAGTATGTTCTTTAACCATTTGATGTAGATGTGTGTAAGTGTAGCTTGAATTCTTCTTATAACAACATCCTAGAATATTGAAGATACGGGAGTTGTTACAAAACAAATGAATAAAAATAGTTTAGGGGGTTGGAGAAGCAGAATAAAACAAAAGAACACAAGAGAAAACACTACCTTTAAATCGGGTAACTCTTTTTTATTTGAGCTCAAAGGCTTCCTTGGGAAGACTTCTGCCCAAAGTGAGGCTTCAAGGAGTAATATAGGGATGTGTAGAGACAAAATTGGTAGGGGTTGCCCAAGCCAAAGGCTTTGGAATTGTTGGTAAGGTAGTAGAGGTGGGGGCCATTTATAAGAGGAGAGGAGGGGCACTCTTGAAAAGTAAAGAAATGTTACTTTATTTTAAAATGAGTTTCAGATTTAAAAGGTCCCAAATTGATATAATTAGTGTATAAGGTGATAAGGGTTAGAAATATACCCATCTAATAGGTTTTTTAAAAGTGTAGTTCTTAGATTTTACATTATCTTTTCATTTTATTTAAATCGTTAAATAATGAGGTAATCGCTGCATCATCATGGTGTCATAAATAATTTAATTTATTTAATGTCTAAAAATTATAAAAAATATCATGATGTAGGAAATCTTTTTATCTTTATAATTAATATTTATAGTCAAAAATATGACTTGTATAACCCCATTTAAAAATTGTTTTAGTAAATCAACTCATGTTTGTGACATTTTTACTTTAACATTAAATAAAAAGATATTAATGTCATTTTCCTTCCAAAGTGGCTCCATGGGGTCCCCAAGTTGATCCATGGATTTTCTTAGTCGTCCATGACACATCCAATAAGGGTAGGACATGTGTCATGTTCATTTAATATTATTAAAACATTATTCTTACCTTAAATTACACTAATTACCTCTAATCGCGATTAAAACTTAAAAGTTACTATTCACCAAAAAATTATTTTAATCGCATTGAACCACATTTTACTTATTAATGAAAACCATGTATGTCGGATTTTTTAAATTAAAATCACAGAAGTGGTAAAGTTTCATTTAAACGAAAAATCGGTTTCTTTAACTACCACTTAGTGGTTTCACTGTTCATCAAAAATTGAAGTTTTTGAGAAAATTACCAAAAATTCACCCTAAGCTATATTTGATATTCCAAATTCAAAAATGATGTTCATTTTACAAAATTCTAAACATATAAGTTGTATTAATTACTTTAATAATCAATTCCTGCTGTCAAAACAAATATCGTATTTTTAAGAAACAATATCTATTAAAAGATTGACGCTAGTTTAAGTCCAATTTCAAAGTGAAATTAATTCTAATGACCACTATTGGATTAAATGGTAAAAATATATTCTAATTGAACTTTAAAACCGATTAAAAAGATAATCTAATCATATAAATAAATTAGATTAAAAAGAGATTTTGAATTAAAATACAACATTTTCCACTATTCATTAAAAATTGAACTTTATTGGAAAAATACCAAAACTTTACACAATGTAAATTTTGATGTCCCGATTCTAAAGAAGAGTTTTATTTGGTCCAATATAATGTATAAGAGTGACCAAAACTATATTTAATGAAGGTTCTCCATCAAAAGGTGATAAGTGGACCTTTAGTGAATATTAGAGTATCTATGCCTAAAATTGAATTCTTTTCTTATTTTAAGCCTTTATCCATTATTGGATAAATGTAAAAACATTTAGCAAACATATATAATCATATTTTAGTTATTTCTATTCATTCCCGCCAATACAACAGCTATGTGTTAACTACCATTTAAAATAATATTATTTTATTACTAGTGTGCAACTTAAGATTTCAAAGAAACTCTTTGTTGCGTATCGGGTACGCTATCGAACATAGCAACCCCTTTAAAGTAAAATTAATTTTTAATTCGTAAATGTTAATAAATATGAAAATGTGTTATTCTTTATTTACCTGGGATGTTACAGTAATCGTACAATGGAATATATTAATAGTAATACTCATGAATATTTATGATGTTCGTATAACTAAAACATAGGCTATTTCAACATAATCTTGATAATAATATGGAAATAATACATAATACCATAAAAATAGTCACGTGAGTTAGAAAACATAACCATGGATATTCTACTGGTTCAATCATCACATGGAATTTGAAAAAATAATCTCATAATGAGGGAATACATAATGTCGTACATCTTCACTATCAAGATATATCATCAAGATAGATACTATCAATATTTATCATCATGAATTCTTAAGTATGTGGTTAGAAACCCTATCCAATTTATGTCATGATCTATCCACCTAGAAATTTAAATCTTCTTGGAAATAAATACAAAGGTTTTGTCACCAAATAATTTAATCTAAATAGACCTACCAATGCATAGAGGGGATATAGCAGGCCATGCTTATCATTTACTAAATCCAATGGATTACTTATATGAAAAAATAAACTTCATAAACCATCATATTGAAAAACTATCACACAAAATTTGAATACATAAACCATAAACCATTAATGGTATCAAAATAAAATATCTACAGTCAACCTGATTATAAACCCTTCAAAAAAATTGTGTAGATTGTATCATAAGATATCAACCGCAATCAAACATAAAATTCAATAATGGGTATTGACATTGATTAAAATTCTATAATAAAATTGTTTGAAATATCTTGAGAAAAATATTTTTTTTCTTTGAAATCATTAATTTAAAAGTCATGCATTAATAAAAGAAAAACATTTATTTAAAAAGTAATTTTTTAACTTCTAAAGGAATATTGAAAACATCAAGTTGTTATGATGGATCTAAAATATGCTCATACCATATAAGTTAGTAATAAAAATTCTCTCCCTATGTTTTTGAAAAAGTCATAAAGTACCATGTTTGGAAAATACCAAAAAACAGATTTCTTTAAAACCATTTTATAAATAGTAAAACCTAGGTAAAATACTAAAAACATTGGTATGATAATAGTAAAAATATTGTGTCAAATATTTTGAAGAAACATGGATATGGATGATAAGTAGTACCCAGTAGATACTTACGTATAAAAAATCATGAATAATAAGGATATAGTGAAATTAATCCTCACATAGTACTTTAATTTAGTTTAATATTATTTTAACTTCTATATAAGGGTTTAAAAAAACTTATTAAATTATACTATAATTATATATATTTATTATTTCATATATGATCCTCTTATATATTTATTTATTAATTATATGTTATTATTACCATTGTTTCGGGTGTTAACTGCTTCATTTTCATAGGTTTTTTTGTCATGAAAGTATTGTTTATTATTCATAGGACATGTTTTCTTCATATAAATAATGAAATTAAGTTCCTAAATATTATATAAACTCATAATATATATTTTATATATACATTTTTTATTGGTTAATATGGAGAATAAATCTCATCACGTAGTAGAGATGGTAGGTCATACGTACACACAAGCTATTGTATCATTCCATTAATGGTAAAGTGGAAAAGAATTTGATGGTATATTAATTATAAAGAATAAATATCATGTAATATTTATTATTTATATTCATTATAACCGTCATTATTCACATCCAAATAAAGTGGTGATTAAAATTAAATTACACCACAGCATGGAGATGGCAAGCCAGACGTGCACACGCATTGAGATACTGTTTTTCATATGATAGTTAAAAGGGGGAATATGGTTTTACCGTAATAATAATAATATCTATGAATATATATTATTTTGGAGTTATTAATTTAGTATGAAATTGACATAGGATGATAAAGTAGAAGAGGAAAATAAATTGATTGAGTTGGTAAAACAATTACCACTTAATCGAATCACTTCCTTTGGATGTCCTCTTAGGGACACTAGGGTGCATCTTTTTAGAATATAAAGACCTATATAAGACATCTAATAATGTTTTTTGGAGAAATTTGTAGGGTTTTGTTGAGCTATAAGGCTCAATGTGGTGTGAGGAAGTGAAGGAAGTGGTTCCCATTTAAAATTGAGGCAAGGCACATTTTAGGAAACTCTCAAAATATAAAAATAATATAAATTAATTTTTAAATAAAAATGTAACCAAAGTGATTTATTTGTAATATTAGATTATAATGAGTCTAAATACTATCATAAAATTATATTTATACTTGACTATGTCATAATAGTAACCTTATCTTTGGGCATTAACCCATAGTTAAACCCTTTTACTCTTACCCTAACAATGTGGATTATTTACTCTTTATGGTTAATATAGATAAAATAAAATATCAAACGAATTCCAAATGGATCAATAATGAAATATTTAATCTTATTATAGTCATATGTTAAATTTTTATATTTTTAGGAATTTTATATCATTTAATAAAATACTATATATTTTAAAGATTCATTTATGTCGATCTTGATATTATTCATTATTTTACCTTTTAAAAATATCATAACAACATGATAAATTATAAAAAGAACCTATAAAATATCACTAAAATGCATGAGCTATATATAAAAATCACTTACGTCATTTATTTTGTAAATTAAATTTATTTTAATATTTTTTATAACATTTATATTATAGTTCCATTGATTAAAAAATTAGTCCATCATTATTATGAATGATTTTGATTAAATTATTTATTCCTTATATATTAAAAATAAATTATCATGATGAATATAAATTTATTTTATTTCAAATGAATATTTATAGTCTAATTTATAATTTATAAGAACCTATATAAAAAATTATTTAGTTATTAAAAATATGAGTACGACATTTTTGACTTATCTTTTAATAAAATATAATAAATGTAATATTCTTACCCAAGTGAAATAAAAAGTTTATAATTTAGGGATAAGGTTTGTTTTTTTAATCCCACTTATCCAATGAAATTAGAAATTGTGTTAGGGTAGGATTATAATATTATAATATTATTTTTACATTTAATTACCCAATTTACACATAACCGTGGTAAATATGAATTTACTAAAGTTTTTATTCATAATATATACAAAATTAAGTTTATCCTTTTGAAATCTAAATATAATAAAAATTATAACTCTGTATGTATGTTTTTCCAAATTCAATTAACAAAAGTGGATAAATTAGGTTTAAAACTAATCTCGTAGATGTAGCGAGAAGGGGGGTAAAAGGAAACTTTCCAATGATCAATAAAGTTTTATATCTAATTAAAATATAAAAATGATTCCAATTACCTAAATTGGATTAATATATATGCTAATTTTCTACTGTGACTTTAAAATAAAACTAATATATAATAATTTTTTAAACATAAAGTAAGAGTTTAAATACAATTCAATATTTTCACTATTCATCAATAAATGAATCTTCTCAGACAAATACCAAAAATTCACTATAATCTAATTTTGAAATTAAAAATTCAAAAATGATGTCTATTTTGAAAATAAAATTTATCAAATTTCTAAATTTTAGTTTTAAATTAGGTGCACCATTAAAAGGTGGTAAAATTTATTTTATAAAAATATAGGTTTTATGTGTAATAATTGGTTTGTTATTATATTATGCATATAAAATCTATTAGATGAATATAAAAATATTTTATTTAATATATAAAATATATATTTCATAAATATAATTCTATAACAGTAATTAATTTAATTTATTAGGATAAAATGACTTTGTGAGCATAAAAATACTTCTTTATAAAAACATTTCCTATATATTTAGTTGGTTCCTATATTCATTTCTAATTAATTTATAACCAATGAATTAAAAAATATATTTTTGTAAGTTATTTAATACTATTAATTACCACCAACTTAACAGAAAAATTATAAATAATAATATTTTAATAATATTTTATTGTTTGGTAAAACTCGACATTGTGTGTAACACAAGGAAACTCATTGTTGTGTGTAGCATATACATATTGTTGTTTTGTGTACAATATAATATATCGAAGAAATTTAATTTATTTAATTGTGGACATACCATAAAATCATGGGGTTTAACATTCCCCCTCCTTCAATAAATTACATCCTCACAATTCAGATACTGGATCGCAAACTAATGTTTGACTTTTCAAAATATCATTGTTTCATTACCACATTGGAAAAAGGACTAATGATATTTATTCATTAAAATAAATAAATTAAATTATAAAGTTCACTAGAGATAACAGATAATAGGGTTATATATAAAAAAACCTGGATGTCAAAGAGAAATATAACTATCATGTTCTAATATGGAGTGATATAGAACATGGTTAGGAGAATGTTAACAATCACAAAGCTATTATTCTATGATGATCTAGTGGACCATATGATTCATCAAAAAAGAAGGTACTAGGATAATATTTTTGGTTTCATGATCTATTCATTAGAGTTGAATAATTATTTCACTACTCAGGTCAGCAATTGATTGATTACATTCCATTTCATAAGAATAGTCTCATCATTTGGTTACTATTTGATCTATTTTTACATCATACAAGACATATAGAAATGAATTTTCAAAATGAATTTTTCAAATCTAAATAACTTTGGATGAATCATGAGGTCTGAAAATATTTCCTTCATCCTCTAAATTCTTACTAAAACCAAAAATGTAATCCTAAAGTATTCAATAAATAATAGGATAACATCTTATAATAATATTCAATGTTCAACTTACTCCATTCCAACCTAAAGACTTATCCAAAACACTTCTTTCCAAATTAAACATCCAAAAAGTTCTCTAAATTCCCAATATCAATAGTAACATCAAATTCCCAAAAAAATTAATGATTCTATTATTTATAGATACCAAATATTTTATCACCTTAAAAACCTTAATGAAAATGTTCATGCCTCAAAATCCTTAAAGAATAAGGACTGTAGTACAATCCTTATATGTCTCATGATTCTTATGAATAGATTATAATATCATAATTCTTCAATTCAAAAATAAAAAAAAAACATTAATTATTCTACTTCAACTATAGTATCAATATATGCTTCACCTTTATCCTTTTTCTTTATCTAATCTATATTTCCTTGATTATTAGGAAATTTTTTGTAAAGGTCACCATTTCACTGTAGTTTAAACACTAAATATCAATATTTTCTTTCTTGACTATTCATTCTTTTTCCTAGTGACCCTTTTCTATTCACTTATAACAAACCCACAATCCTTTTATGATATTTTGAGAGTGATTCTTTCTATAATTATCACTTGTGGTAAAATCCATCTATACCATCTTCCATTTATTAATCTCTTGATATATCATCATATTTTTCTCTTTATTTCCCTTAATCTCATTACACATAGAGAATTATTTCTCTATATTGATAGAACATAAGACTATATCTTCATATGATGAGAAATTTTGGGAGACTATTTCCCTTTGGAGGAAGGGTTTTAACCCATCAATGAATCAATCAATCAATCTCTTTGGATTACGTACATAATCTGTAGCATGTATTTTAAACCTTGTAATTTTAGATTGATATTTAGAAACATTTTTATCAATTTTTTCCTCAGAATAAATAATTTTATCTCTCTATGAGATCATTATTCATGAAGTTAATTTGAAAAAAATTCCTTAAATTCCTTCCGTTACAAGCTTAAAATTTATTCCTCTTCATTCATGTTTTGAATCAGTGACCACCAATGATCTACATCTCCTAAGAAGAGATAAACTACCATGATAACCTTCTCTATTTCATTTCATCCCAAAGAGAGAAATATCTTTTCTATTTAACATACATATTGATCAACCTCAAATGGATTTTTACTCCCATTGAATATTGGAGTTTGATATCTCATGAAGTGTTCTAACATTGTTCCTCCATGTTGTGGGTCAGGCTACTCTATATGGGTAAAGTTATTGTTCATAATTTGAGTCATCTGCCCCAGTATAGTTATTAGTTGTTTAGAAACAATTGTAGATCCAAAACCAACATCATTATCTTTAATTACAGGAAAATACCTACATGGATTATGTGCATTGATACGTTTTACATCCCTTATACATGGCACCATTTCTAAACAATGGAATATATTATATTTGATATAACTACAATCCACAGTTTTTAATCTCAGAACCAGTGAATCACATAACATAAATTTAAAATTTAGGTATAAATAATCTCTAAATAATAAACATGGTTTATTTTGGGATATATCTACTTTTAAATCTTTCTTAATGGTTTGTATATATAATGGAACTATCTTAATCATATCCAAAAGGAGTGTCAAACCAAGTATATAGTAAGGCCAGTTTTCATTACCAGTTTATGCTGATTCAAGCTCAAAAAACCTTGTTGGAGTTGACATATATAGGGACATTTGTGCCATAACCACATCCACTTGTAGTATCCAGGCATGGATGTATTACTAGATATACCCACATGATCTTTATATTAACAAAATTCTAGAATTTTCATCTATAATTTACATCAATGTCTATTTTAGGGTTATGTTCCCTAATCTATTCCTTATAAAACTAGTTACTAATATTTATGCTAAACTTAATTTGATACCAAATGTATTTCCCCAATCCATGTAGCTCAGATTCTGTGTGTTACTTCATTAAATTGGAATTATTAAAAGGAATCAAATCCCGATGGATGGATTAGTTTAAAAGTATTTGAAAAAATATCACATACATGAACCTTACATTACACTTTAAAACATAAAGTTCAATATATAAAAACATTTGAGAATTCCATTATTCTCCTTGATTAAACCTTCATATTAGTCATAAAATTCATCTTGGAATCTTGGGAAAAATAAAACATAAGAAAGGGGTGAGATCAGATGCTTGGTAAGGGTAATTTTAAAGTGAAAGATATTAATAATAAAAAGAGAAAACATTAGGGAATAGTGTATAACTAAAACACAAGACATTTAAATATAATATTGAGCATAATATAGAAATTATAAATAATACCATATAATATAATCACATGAGCTAGAAAATGTATCCATGGATATTATATTAGTCGAATAATAACATAAAATATCAATAACTAATCTCACAATGAGAGTATGCATAATGCTAGATGTTTGAACTATCAAGATCTATCCTCAATATAGCTAATATCAAGATCTATCCTCACGATTGTTTAAATTTGTGGGTTGAAACCTACCTAATTTGTGACATGATTTATCCTTCTGAAATTTTAAAACCATTTAGAAACAAATGAGAAGGGTTTTTCACCAACTGATTTCATCTGAAGAGACCTACCAATGCATCAAGGGGATATAGTAGGCCCCACCAATCACTTACTAAAACCAATATATTCCTCACATGAAAACATAAATATCAAAAACATTCATGTCGAAAAAATATCATATGAAATGTGAATACATTAACCATAAACCATGGATGGTATCAATATAGCACATCAACTGTCAAAATGATCATAAAAACATAAATAAAATAATGTATATTATATCATAAGATATCAAAATCAATCAAACATAAAATTCCACAAAGTATATTGGCATAGATTAAAATACTCTAATAAACTTTCTTGAAATATCTTGAGAAAAATCTCATTTTCCATTGAAATCATTTATTTAAAAGTTTTGAATTTATAAAAGAATAATTTTTTTTAAATAACTTTTTAAACTTGTATAGGAAGTATAAAAGCATCAAAATACATCTATAAAATCCACTCATTCAGTATAATTTAAAAATAAACATTATTTCCATATTTATTTTCAAAAAAATTTATAAAGTACCACATTTGGAAAATGAAAAAAAAAGATTCTTTTAAAACCATTTTATAAAAATTAAACCATTGGTAAAAGAAATAAAAAAAATTAGGATAATAGTAAACATATTTTTAAAAATATTTTTAGGAAACATGGGCATGGATGATAAATATTTCCCAGAAGATACTTATGTATAATCAATCTTGAATAATAATGAGATTGTAAAATTAACTCTTACCACATAATTTCCTTTAGTTGAATGTTATTTAACTTCATTTATAATGGTTTAAAACAATTTATTAAATTATTCTATAACTATATCCATATTTATTATATCATATATGTTTCTCTTATATTGTTTTGTTAATAATATTTCTTTATTACCATTGTTTCAAGTGTTAACTACTTCATTTTCTTATGTTTGTTTTGTCGTTTAAGTCCTTTTTCATATGAATATGATATATTTTATTCATATAAATAATTATATTAATTTAATAAATATATTTTATAGTTATCATATTTATTATTAATAATCACTCTTTAATGATTAATGTGGATAATGAATCTCATAGCGTTGCAGAGAGTGTAGGTTGTATATACGCACGATTGACGATTTCATTCCTTTAATGGTAAAGTGGTAAGGAATTAGATATTATATTAATTATATATAATCATTATCATGTAATATTTATTATTTATATCTATTATATTTATCAATATTCCTATCCAAATAGTGTAGTGATGAAAAACCAATTACACCACAGGGTAGAGATGGTAAGTCGTATGTAGGTACACATTGTGATATTGTTTTTCATAGGATGAATAAAATGAGGAATCTGGTTGTCTCATAATCATAATAACATCTCAGAATATATATTATACTATATTTATTACTTTAGTATTTAAACAATATAGTAAGAGGAAGTACAAGAACAAATGAACTTGTTTGAGTTGTTAAAATAATTGCCTCTTCTTCGATGGACTTCCTTTGGATCTCCTCTTAGGGAAATTAGGGATGATATTTTCAGAATAAAGATACCTCAAGAACTTATATAATAATTTATAGATGATAAATAGGAAGGTTTTTTTAGGATAGAAGGAAAAAATTGGTTTGAGGAAGTGAGGGAGGAGGTGCCCATTTATAATTGTGGTGAGGGGCGCTTTAGAAAACTCTCAAAATATTAAATTATTATAAATTAAATCTTAATTATAAATGGATCTAAAGTGATTTATTTCAAATATAATATGCGGATGGGTCGAAATACTCTCAACCAATTATTTTTTTTAAATTTTAAGGTCACAATATTAACCTGATCTATTCGCTTTAACCCACAGTTAAACCCATTAACGCTTACCATGATAACTTGGATATTTTAATCTTAAGGGTTTATATAGTTACTATAATATGCCAAAAACAACCCAAAATGGGTAATTTATGAAATATTTAAAGTTATTATATTTATTTATTATTATTTTATATTTTTATTGATTTTATATCATTTAATAAAATATTATTTATTATAAAGTATCATTTATGTCAATTTTGATATTATTCATTATTTTCCTTTTTAAAAATATTATAAATACATGATAACATAAAAAATCACTTCTAACATATCACTAAAATGTATAACTTATCTTTAAATTTCTTATATTTCATTAATTATGTAAAATTGTATTTATTTTAATATTTTTAATATCATTTATTTGATATTTCCATTGATTAAACAATTACTGCATCAATATTATGAAAACTTTCAATTAAATTGTTGATTATCTAAAAATAAAAAAATAATTATCATGATAAATATAAACATATTATCAATCAAATTAATATTTATAGTTAAATTTATCTTTTCTATAATCCAAAATTAAAAATGATTTAGTTATTAAAAATCTGAGTATGACATTATTAACTTATCTTGAAATAAAATTTAATAAATGTCATATTCATACCCAAGTGGCATAAAAATATTATACTTTAAAATTAATAATTTTTAGTTAAAACCCACTTATAAAATAAAACTAGGACAAATGTTAGGGTAATTTTATGATTTTATAATATTATTTTAACCATTAATTACTCAATTTACCCTTAACTATGGTAAATAAAAATTTACTAAAGTTATTATTGATATTATCCAAAAAATTAATTTGATGTTATTATAGTATAAATACTATACTTATTACAACAATTTATTTCCTTTTTTCTAAATTCAATTCACATATGTGGATAAATTAGTTTTAACACTAATCTCACAAATGTAGCGAGAAGGTGGGTAAAAGGAAACCTTATAATGTTCAATAAGTTTTTACATATAATTTCAATATAAAAATGATTCAACTAACATAAATTGGATTAATATATTTTTTATTGATCTATTATGACTTTAAAAATCAACTTAAAATATAATAATTATGTAAATGAAAAGTTAGGTTTTAACTACAATGAAGTATTATTCCTATATAAACTATTATATAAATACAGAAAATATTTTATTTGATATATGACATATATATTTCATTAATATCATTATCTAATATTAATTAATTTAATTTATTTGGATAAAATGACATTGTGAGCATAAAAATAGTTCTTTATAAAATCATTTCCTATACATTCAGTTGGTACATATATTAATTTGTAATTAGTTTGTAACCAATGAAATTCACCATATACTTTCATAAGATATTTAATACTATTAATAACCACATGATTAATATATAAGGACCCGGCCTTAAACATTACATAATATTTAATTAAATGAATAATTCACTTTGAGGATCTTTTCAGGTTTAGAGTTTTAGAGAATTAGGACATAACTATTACATCTCAAAAGATTATAAGGTAAACACTTCTACACAATTTACATTTTTTTCATAAAATAAAAACACTTGAAAAAAAGAGTCATGTCTAGTTCCATGTTTTAGATAGCATGGCTATTCCTTGATCCCATCCTTGACCCTGTTCATCTTTAAGTCCTGTGAAAACATTTCAAAACTTAGGATGAGCATAAAAAGCTCAATAAGTGTTATAAAACAAAGAATGAAAACATTTGATCATGAATACATAAAAAACATGAAATCATTTACTAAACTCATGAAATCATAATATTTATGAAAGACCCATAGAAATCATTAATCATAAAGGTAACTTGTGTAATCTATATCATACTTACATTGTAGTTATCACAGCTACATAGGGAGTTACTTTGGAATACCCATCACAGTATATTCCCTAAATCTCTTAGGAGAAACATTCACGTTTACCTATGTCACGTTACCCAATGCATTGGAGAGCTATCTCGGGCTCACCCACCCTATGTTTATCACGGAACCACCTGTATACATAAATAATTCCCAAGAACCATAACATGATCATAACACATAACCTAAGCATAAAGGAAAGATAACATTTCCACATTGTAATAAAAAAATATCATTTCAAGATATTTAAATAATAAATCCATTCTCAAAATCATTTTCAATACCAAAATACATAAAAAGAGAATATGGTATTTATTTTTCCCTTTAAAAACATTACGGCTTGTTAAGGAAGCCAAAGATCAAATAATACTTGTGGCGGTGGAAAGGTCATTGTCACCACTTACGTTAAAAAAACTTTCCTTTTTGACATTTAGTAAAATGATTCATATAAAAATATTCCCTCTGAATGAAATGAAAATCCAAAGGGGTTTATACACCATATAAAATAAAGTTGTGTATAAAACTAAAAATGCCTCAATGAAAGGAGATTGAGACGAAGTCCCTTACCTCGTGTCCGACTTGACTCGATCGTTATTTAGTCTAATGAATAATAAACTAAATTTAATTTCTACTTTCTTAAGAACCTTTTTCAAGTTTATTATTACTTTTATATAACTTATTACCATATATTAAACATTATGTAATCATTTAAGTTAATAACGTTCATTTTGTCGATATTTGGTACCTGAGTCAAAAATGAACACCTTATATTTACAAGTTGTCCATGTGGTGAATAGTCCATTATATCCAGAATGATATTCATGATTTAGATATCATATATATTAAATATATCCAGTATATACATGTATTTATAATAGTACATAACATTTGGAGGAAAGAAATGAAATGCACTGTTCATGGAGACGGTAAGCCGTACGTATGCATGAACGCTACTTTCATTTCTATTTCTTATTTTAATGAAATTAAAACATAATGATACATAGGTATATTATAATTCCAGTATAATTTGATATATAATATCATTAACTCTATCCTTTATACATCCCGCATAAGGAATTAACGAGTCACATCACTTTAAGGGGGAGGTAGTCTGCACTTCCTCAAATGAGATTATCATATTTACCCACTATGGAAACCATAAAGGTTTGATATAATTGGGAAGTACAGAAGAATAAGGAAATAATAAACATAATATATATCATATATAAATACTGTGCCATCATAATTTCCACCGTGAGAGGCGGTAAGATGTAATTGAACAATCATCGTTTCGTGAGGCGTTAGTTTGCCATCCACGGAAACATTATGTTCTTCATCCATTATATGGAGGTGTGTGTCAGTGTAGTTAAAATATTTCTCATAAAAACATACTAGTATATTTAGGATACTGGTTTTGTTACAAAAAAAGGAATAAAAAGAGTTTAGGGGTTGGAGAAGTAAAATAAAAGAAAACAATTTAAGATAAATCGTTACCTTTAATTTGGGAAACTCCCTTTGGTTTGAACCAAAGGACTTCTTTAAGTGACTTATGCCTAAGGTAAGGCTTCTAGGAGGAGTATAGGGATGTAGAGAGCTTAATTGGGCAGAGTTTGGACAAGCCTAATGGCTTTAGAGGTGTGAGTAATTGGATAGAAATAGTCTCCTTTTATAAGGGAGAGGAGGGGATCTTTAGGAAAGTGTGAAAATATTATTTTATTATATACTTATATTCAGTTTATAAAGGTCCAAAAATCATTAAGGTAGAAGATAAGATAACTAATATTCTAAATAAAATCATCCAATCAGAATTGGACATGTTTTGGATAATATTTTAATCATTATAATCTTATTTATTTAAATCATTTATTAATGAGGTAAATACTGCATCATTATTATGTCATAAATAATTTAATTTATTTGATGTATAAAAATTATAAAAAAAAATACTATCATGTAGGAAATATTTTTATCTTTCCAATTAATATTTATAGTCTAAAATAGGACTTATATAACACCATATAAAAATTAATTACTAAACAATTTTTGTTAATATCAATTTTGTCTTTACATTAAATTAATTAATCTTAAGTGTCATTATCTTTCATAAGTGGCTCCATGGGGTCCCAAAATCGACCCAAGGATGCCCATGGTCGGCCACTACTCATCCAATAAGGTTAGGACAAGTGTTAAGGTAATTTGGAATTATTATAATATTCTTTTAACCTTGAATTACCCAAATATATCTTTAACCGCGGTAAATAAAAGTCAAAAGTTACTATTCGCAAAAAATTATTTTCATCTTAATGAACCACATTTTACTTCTTGATAACAACCATGTATGTTGGATTTTTGAAATTCAATTCACAGAAGTGGTAAATTTTCATTTAAATGAAAAAGTCAGTTTTTTTAACTACCACTAAGTGGTTTCACTATTCATCAAAAATTGATGTTTTTCAGAAAAATACAAAAAATTAAACCTAAGATATATTTAATATTCTGAATTAGAAAATGATTTCTATTTTTTCAAATTCAAAACATAGAATTTGCATTAATTAATTTTAAAATTAATTCCCGTTATCAAAACAAATAGCGTGTTTTTAAGAAACAATAACTATCAAAAGATTGATACTTGTTTATATCCAATTTCAAAGTGAAATTAATTCCAAAGACAAACATTGGATTAAATGGTAAAAATATTTTTTAATTTAACTTTAAAACTAATTAAAAATATAATCTAACCATATAAATAAATTATATTAAAAGGAACTTTTGAATTAAAATACAATATTTTTCACTATTCATTAAAAAATGAACTTTATCGGAAAAATTCCAAAAATTTACACAAAGTAAATATTGATGTCCCCATTATAAAGAAGGATTTTATTTGGTCATATATGATGTATTAATGTGACCAAAACTAGATTTAAAAAGGGTTCTCCATTAAAAGGCGATAAATCGGCTTTTTAATGTAAATTATGCTTAAAATTAGATTCATTCACATTTTAAGCCTCTAACTTTTATTTGGATAATGTAAATACATTTAAAAATAATGTATAATCATATTTTAGTTAGTTTCATTTATTCCCTCCAATACAACGTCTAGGAGTTAACTGCCATTTAAAATAATAATATTATATTATTAGTGTGCAACGTAAGATTCCAAAGAAACTCGTTGTTGCGTATCGGGTATGCTATCGAACATAGCAACCCCTTTAAATTAAAATTAATATTTAATTCACAAATAGTAATAAATATGAAATATGTCTTATTCATCATTTACTTGGGATGTTACATCCTTCCCCCCTTTTGGAAATTGCATCCTCGCAATTTTTATTCACTAGTAAAAATAAGTGGGGGTATTTATCCCTCATAGCATTTTCAGATTTCCATGTTACCTATTCAATCATATGGTTTTTCCACAAAACCTTTACATGGTGAATTACCTTATTCTGCTACACTTTCTCTCTACGGTAAAGAATCTGGACCAGTTGTTCTTCATAAGAGAAATTCTTTTCCAACTGAACTACCTCTAGGCTCAAAACATGAGATGGATCTGGTATATACTTTCTCAACATCAAAACATGAAAAAAATTGTGTACCTGGGATATAATTGGAGGTAAATCCACTCTATATGCTACTGATCCAACTTTATCCAGAATTTCATAAGGTCCAATGAACCTCAGAGTCAACTTTCCCTTCTTACTGAAACGCATCACACTTTTCTATAGAGAAACATCGAGAAATACATGATCACCTACCTCAAAAGAAAGATCCTTCATCTGGTTATCTGCATAACTTTTTTGTATGCTTTGAGCTGTTCTCATGTTCTTCTGAATCAACTGAACTTTCTTTGACACCTCTTCTACCAATTCTGGTCCCATCAGCTTTCTTTCACCTACTTCATCCCAAAAATCTGGAGTCCGACAACGCTTTCCATATAATGACTTAAATGGAGCCATCTGTATACTGGAATGAAAGCTGTTATTATAAGAAAATTCAACCAAAGAAAGATTTTGGTCCCAACTTCCATGGTAATCCATCAAGCTAGCACGTAACATATCCTCCAATGTCTGAATTGTTCATTCTGATTTTTCATCTGATTGAGGGTGAAAATTTGTACTAAAATTTAATTCAGTACCCAACGACTTCTGAAGGCCTTTCCAAAAGTTAAAAGTGAACCTGGGATCACGATCAGATACAATGGAGAGGGTAAATCCATGCAACTGGACTATCTCTTTAACATACAACCAAGAAAGTTGATCTAGAAACAAAGTATCTCGAATTAGAAGGAAATGAGCAGATTTGGTCAATCGATCAACTATAACCCGGATTGCAATATTACCTCGAGATGTTGTTGGTAATCCCAAAACGAATTCCATGGATATATTTTCCCATTTCTACTCCGGAACTGGTAGAGGCTGAAGCATCCCTTTTAGTAACTGCCACTTTACTTTAACCTACTGACAAGTCAAACACTTCATAGTAAAATCAGAAATATCTCTTTTCATTCCATCCCACCAGTAATACTCCCGAAGATCTCTGTACATCTTAGTACTGTCAGGATGAACTGAAAACAGAGAACTATGAGCTTCACATAACAAATCATTCTTCAACTGTGAATAACAAGGTACACATAATCTCTTCCCAAATCTAAAAACACAATCATTATCAACGTTAAAATCAGGAAACTTACCCTTCTGAACAAACACATCCTTTTTCTGCAACTCACTGTCTTCCTTCTGTGCTTGCTTAATTCTGTCTGATAGAGATGATTTCACTGACACCTGAAACAAAAAAAAGAAGAATTTTATATAACAACAACTTCTATTCCAAAGTTCATCAAATCAAAAACCAAAGGATCTCATTCCATACATACCATGGTTAATGAATTATTACTTTTTCGACTCAAAGAATCATCCACTTTATTTGCTTTTCCTGGATGATAAAGGATTTTTCAATCATAATTGTTGATTAATTCCAACCATCTCCTCTGTCTCATGTTCAATTCTTTCTGAGTGAATATATACTTCAAACTTTTTTTATCAGTATATATTTCACACTTCACTTCATACAAATTATGCCTCCAAATATTTAAAGAAAAAACAACAACAGCTAATTCAAAATCATGTGTAGGGTAATTTAACTCATGTGGTTTCAACTGACATGAAGCATAAGCAATTACCTGATCATTCTGTATAATGACACATCCAAGTGCTTTCAATGAAGCATCATTGTAGATAAAAAACTCACCATTTCTGGATGACAGTGCCAAAACTAGAGAATTCACCAATCTCCTTTTCAATTCCTGAAAACAATCATCACATTCTTTTTTCCATATGAACTTAACACCTTTTCGAGTTAACTTAGTCATTGGACTAGATAACCGTGCAAAATTTTCAACAAACCTCCAGTAATAACCTGCCAAACCAAGATAACTACGGATCTCGGTTATATTTGTGGGTCTTGGATATTCTTCAACAACTTTCATTTTAACAGGATCAACAGTTATGCCATTTTTTGAAACAATGTGACCAAGGAAAGAAATTTGTTGTAACCAAAACTCACACTTGATGAATTTCCCAAATAGTTTCTTTTCTTTTAATATTTTCAAGGAAACCCTTAAATTACTTTCATGTTCCTCATTACTTTTTTAATAAACCAAAATATCATCAATGAACACAACCACAAACTTATCCAAGAACTCACAAAAAATTCTATTCATAAGATCCATGAATATAGCAGGTGCATTGGTTAACCCAAAAGTCATAACTAAAAAATCATAATGGACATATCTAGTACGAAACGCGGTCTTCGGAATGTCTACTTCCTTTAGTTTCAACTGATGGTACCCTGACCTAAAGTCAATCTTCAAAAAATACTAAGCTCCCTAGAGCTGATAAAAAAAATCATCGATATGAGGCAAAAGATACTTATTCTTAACAGTGATGTTATTCAATGCTCTATAATCAATACAAAGTCTCATTGAACCATCTTTATTTTTAACAAACAAGACAGGAGCACCCCATGGTGATGTGTTAGGTTGAATGAAACATTTATCTAATAACTCTTGCAATTGCTTCTTTATCTCTAAAAGTTCAATTTGAGCCATTCGATAAGGGGGTTTTGAAATTGGATTAGCATCAGGAACTAAGTCAATAGTAAATTCAACTTCCCTATCAGGTATAATACCAGGCAACTCATCAGTAAAAACATCAAGGTACTCATTTACCACTGTCACATCATTAATCTGAACAGTTCCTTTGTTTTCAACAATATGTGCAAGGTAACATTCATTTCCATCTTTTAATAGTTTCTCAGCTTCCTGATATGTTATCAATAGAAAGGGTTCATTTTTTTATACAAATTGAAAATCATTCTGAAAAAAACATCTTTATCTATATATTCAATCTTCTCATGATAAACAGAAAGACAATCCATGCCCAATATAACATAAAACTCTACTCGAGGAAAAACAATAAGGTTTGTAGGTAGATTCTTTCTGCACACAAGGACAGGAATGTTCTTATGTTTTATTTTTGTATCAACATTTCTTCCAGGTGTTTTTACCGTAAGTTCAGTATTCATATCATGAGATGGAATTCCCAATTTACTAGAAATATTCTCAGAAATGAAAGAGTGTGTAGACCCTGAATCAAAAAAACACATTGGCATAATATGAACAGACAAACAGTGTACCTGATACTACTTCATTTGATGGACCAACATCTGCCGAAGTAGTTGCAAAGGATTTACCCAGCCCTTTCTAATTGTATTCTAGATTCTTTCCTTCGGTTGAGTTCTTTTTTGGACACTCATTTTCATAATGACCCATTTCATTGCACTTAAAACATTTTACTGACTGTAAATCAGATTTTTTCCTACCATTACCCTGATCTTTTTTAGTGCAATTACGAGCCTTATACCCCATTTTACCACATCGGTAGCACTTACCATAATTCAAAAGGCATTCCCTAGAATTATTTTTACCACAATTTTTACAAACTGTAAACTTAAGTTTCTTATCATTAGACTTTTTTGAAGAGTTCTTCACATTTTCCTGCCACCTTGACCTCTTATTCTACTGTTTGTCAAAGAATACATGATCATCAAAAAACTCCATTTCCACCTTCTCGGCACAATGAAAAAGTTTTTCATAACTTTTGAACTCACAAGAAGCTAAATCCCTTCGATACATTGGCTTTAATCCTGAGTAAAAATGGTTGATTTTACTATCAAGATATCATATGAAATTTGGAGCATACCTTGCCAGTCGAGTGAATCTTTATTCATAAGCAGCCACTAAGTCATCTTCTTGCCTCAATTCCAGGAATTGTTTTTTCATCCTAAGACGAACCACCTTAGGAAAATATTTCTCAAGAAACATACCTTTGAATTCATCTCAATCGAGAGCATCAATCTCCTCATTATCCCTGATATTTTTCACCATCAACCACCACTGATTAGCTTCACCTTCAAAATGGTAAATAGCAAGACTAACCTTTTGATGTTCTAAACAACCCATGACATCAAAAATCTTCTCTAGTGCTTTAATCCACCCTTCAGCTAGCACAGGGTCAGATGATCCTCTGAATGATGGGGGATGTTGAATCATGGAATGCTCCACTACTAACATGTTTCTCTATGGTTGATCTGGATGATCTCATACATGGATACCACCACTATATATAGCCTAATTCAAATGTTCCATCACTGCAAAAAAACTGTTCAGTTCCGATTCCAACCATCTCAGGTTACTGATTTGGAAGTTTTTCTTCCTCCTGATGTCTTCCCAACATAGCTGCCATGTTTCCTCTACGGAAAACCATTCTAAACAAAGAAATATCTTAGGCAAAGTAACATGGTAATCTGTAAATGCTATATGATATCAATATTAACATAAATTACTTTATGGATATTAATTTAACAATACCCTAAATCCTTAAGTTATTTAAACTGACCTCTGATACAAACTATAAGGACCCGCCCTTAAACATTACATAATATTGAATTAAATGAATAATTCACTTTGAGGATCTTTTTGGGTTTAGAGTTTTAGAGAATTAGGACATAACTATTACATCTCAAAATATTACATGGTAGACACTTCTACACAGTTTCCATTTTTTTAATAAAATTAAAACTCTTGAAAAAAAGAGTCATGTCTAGTTCCATGTTTTAGACAGCATGACTTTTCCTTGATCTCATCCTTGACCCTCTTTATCTTTAAGTCATGTGAAAACATTTCAAAACTTAGGATGAGCATAAAAAGCTCAGTAAGGGTTATAAAAAAATAATGAAAACATTTGTTCATTAATACATAATAAACATGAAATCATTTACATACCTCAAGAAATCATATGATTTTTGAAAGACACATAGAAATCATTAATCATAAAGGTAACTTGTGGCATCCATATCATACTTACATTGTATTTATCACATATATATAGGGAGTTACTTTAGAATACCCATCATAGTATATTCCCTAAATCTCTTAGGAGAAACATTCACGTTTACCACCTTCATGTTACCCAATGCATTGGAGAGCTATATCGGGCTCACTTGCCCTAGGTTTATCACGGAACCACTCATATACATAAATAATTCCCAAGAACCATAACATGATCATAACACATAACATAATCATAAAGGAAAGATAACATTTCCACATTGCAATAAATAAATATCATTTAAAGATATTTAAATAATAAATCCATTCTCAAAATCATTTTCAATACCAAAATACGTAAAAAGAGTATATGGTATTTATTTTTCCCTTTAAAAACATTATGGCTTGTTAAGGAATCCAAAGATCAAATAATACTCGCGGCGGCGGAAAGGTCGTTGTCACCGCTTATGTTAAAAAAACATTCTTTTTTGTCATTTAGTAAAATACTTTGTATAAAAATATTCCCTTTGAATGAAATAAAAATTCAAAGGGGTTTATACACCGTATAAAATAAAGTCATGTATAAAACTAAAAATGCCTCAATGAAAGGAGATTGAGACGAAGTCCCTTACCTCATGTCCGACTTGACTCGATCATTATTTAATCTCCTGAATAATAAACTAAAGTTAATTTATACTTTCTTAAGAACCTTTTTGAAGTTTATTATTCCTTTTATATAACTTATTATCATGTTATAAACATTATGTAATCATTTAAGTTAATAACATTCATTTTGTCGATATTTGGTACTTGAGTCAAAAATGAACACCTTATATTTACAAGTTGTCCATGTGGTCAATAGTCCATTATATCCAGAATTATATTCACGATTTAGATATCATATATATCCAGTATATACAAGTATTTATAATAGTACATAACATTTGGAGGTAAGAAATGAAATGCATAGTTCATGGAGACGGTGAGCCGTACGTACGCATGAACGCTACTTTCATTTCTATTTCTTATTTTAATGGAATTAAAACATAATGATACATAGGTATATTATAATTCCAGTATAATATCATATATAATATCATTAACTCTATCCTTTATACATCCCACATAAGGCATTAACGAGTCACATCACTTTAAGGGGGCGGTAGTCCGCACTTCCTCAAATGAGATTATTGTATTTACCCACTATGGAAACCATAAAGGCTTGATATAATTGGAAAGTAAAGAAGCATAAGGAAATAATAAACATAATATATGTCATATATAAATACAGTTCCATCATAATGTCCACCATGAGAGGCAGTAAGATGTAATTGAATAGTCATCGTTTCGTGAGGCGTTAGTTTGTCATCCACCGAAACATTATGTTCTTCATCCATTAGATGGAGGTTTGTGTAAGTGTAGTTAGAATATTTCTCATAAAAACATACTAGTATATTGAGTATACTGGTTTTGTTACAAAATAAAGGAATAAAAATGGTTTAGTGGTTCGAGAAGTAAAATAAAAGAAAACAATTTAAGAGAAATCGTTACCTTTAATTTGGGTAACTCCCTTTGGTTTGAACCAAAGGACTTCTTGAAGTGCCTTGTGTCTAAGGTAAGGCTTCTAGTATGAGGAGATGAATGTAGGGAGCTTAATTGTACAGATTTTGGATGATCCAAATGGCTTAAGAGGTGTGAGTAATTGGATAGAAATGTTCTCCTTTTATAATGGAGAGGAGGGGCTCTTTAGGAAAGTGTGAAAATATTATTTTATTATATAATGATATTCGGTTTCTAAAGGTCCAAAAATAATTAAGGTTGAAGATAAGATGACTAATATTATAAATAAAATCATCCAATCATAATTGGATATGTTTTGGATAATATTGTAATCATTATAATTTTATTTATTTAAATCATTTATTAATGAGGTAAATACTACATCATTATTATGTCATAAATAATTTAATTTATTTGATGTCTAAAAATTATAAAAAAATACTATCATGTAGAAAATAATTTTATCTTTCAAATGAATATTTATAGTCGAAAATAGGACTTAGATAACACTATATAAAAATTAATTACTTAAAGATTTTTGTTATTGTCAATTTTGTCTTTACATTAAATTAATTAATCTAAAGTGTCATTATCTTTCATAAGTGGCTCCATGGGGTCCCAAAATAGAACCAAGGATGACCATGGTCGGTCACTACTCATACAATAAGGTTAGGACAAGTGTTAAGGTAATTTTGAATTATTATAATATTCTTTTAACCTTTAATTACCCTATTTACCTTTAACCATGGTAAATAAAAGTCAAAAGTTGCTATTCATCAAAAATTATTTTCATCTTAATGAACCACATTTTACTTATTGATAGAAACCATGTATGTCGTATTTTTGAAATTCAATTCATGTAGGTGGTAAAATTTCATTTAACTGAAAACGTCAATTTTTTAACTACCGCTAAGTGGTTTCACTATTCATTAAAAATTGAAGTTTTTCAGAAAAATACAAAAAATTCAGCCTAAGCTATATTTGATATTATTAATTGAAAAATGGTGTCTATTTTTCCAAATTAAAAACATATATGTGAAATTAATTAATTTTAAAATTAATTCCCGTTATCAAAACAAATAGCGTGTTTTTAAGAAACAATAACTATCAAAAGATTGATACTTGTTTATTTCCAATTTCAATGTGAAATTAATTCCAATGACCAACATTGGATTAAATGGTAAAAATATATTTTAATTTCACTTTAAAACCAATTAAAAAGATAATATACCCATATAAATAAATTAGATTAGAAGGCACTTTTGAATTAAAATACAATATTTTTCATTATTCATTAAAAAATAAACTTTATCGGAAAAAATCCAAAAATTTACACAAAGTAAATTTTTATGTCCCCATTCTAAAGAAGGATTTTATTTGGTCATGTAGAATGTATTAAATTGACCAAAACTAGATTTAAAAAGGGTTCACCATTAAAAGGCGATAAATCGGCCTTTTAATGTAAATTATGCTTAAAATTAGATTCATTCGCATTTTAAGCCTCTAACTATTATTTGGATAATGTAAATACATTTAACAATCATGTATAATCATATTGTAGTTAGTTTCACTTATTCCTGCCAATACAACGACTAGGAGTTAACTACCGTTTAAAATAATATTATTATATTATTAGTGTGCAACGTAAGATTCCAAAGAAACCCGTTGTTGTTTATCAGGTATGCTATCGAACAGAGCAACCCCTTTAAAGTAAAATTAATATTTAATTCAAAAATATTAATAAATATGAAATATGTCTTATTCTTCATTTACCTGGGATGTTACATAATAACTTGGTTATAAATAAATAAATTTTAATAATATATTATTGTTTGGTAAAACTCGGCCTTTTTTGTAATGCAAGTCAACTCATTGTTATTTGTAGCATAAACTTATAATGGTGTTGCATACAACATATGATTTTGAATAAATTGAATTTATTTAAGAAGATATATAATGTAAAATCTTGGGGTGTTACAAGTGATATACTCCAAAGTCCCAAGATTGGGATAATATCCTCGTTCTGGCGGGGGATCATCAAGTTAAAGTGGCACATGCATCGAGATAGGATTATAATAATGTAAGTGAATCTATATGGTATATTATAGTAGATCATAGAATCTAGGTTCATATCCCTAATTCCACTGGAGAATTAATTCATCAACATCCTTCTGGGGCTATACAAGAGGATGCTCAAATCCCTTCTCCCGTTCCGAAGGTCCATTGACATATTTCGATTGGGAATTCATATTAGAACTAGGCTCATATCCCCACTCCATATAGGGTTCACTGAGGGAGAGTCTCATATTAAATGGTAGAGACTAATATTCCTATCAATAAATACCATTTAAATACTCCAAATTGTTTGGATTGGGCTCATATACCCATTCTAACTGTGGATCGCCAAATGAGAGTGGCAATTTCCTTAGGGTAGCCTTATATTCCCTCAAATAATAAAGAAGTTTTTTGACATATTCTAGCAACATCTCTATAAAGGGATCATATTCACACAAAACAAGATAGTTATCAAAATGTTCCAACAGCTATCATATATAAAGCTCATATCCCTTTACAGTTTTGAAAGTCATGTAGGCATATTTCATCCATAATGGAGAAAAAGTATTATATCCCTAATATGATCAATTCTAGTGTCCTTGAGGTTGTTAAAAACACATTCTCAAAAACTAAACACTTTTTTGACTCTTCAATAGACAAATAAGTTGATCATTACTGTGATATTCCTCCTTGTGGTAGTGTAGAGATGGATCATATAGAATTTACTCTCGACATTCACTATGGTCAACCTCCCCACTGTGATATCTCCCATGGACATGAAAATCCTCCCATTTTCTAGAAAAATTTATATAAAGAGGTATTAAAAACATAGAATCTGTCATATAGATAGGTACTAAAAACATTGGGGTCATCCATATATAGTTCCCCATCAACTTCCAACAACATTTCACTCCATCCATTAGGTGATACCAAGATAAACCTTCTTTGGTATGTCCAGATTGAGGAGTCTAAGTCTAATGAAGAGGTGGTCAACATTGAAATACAGAGATAGTTAGTTGTAAACAACCTCCCCACCATGTTCTATCACCTCCCCAATTTTGACTATGAGACACCAGATGAGCTAGAAAAGGACTAAAAGCCTTATGTATTCCAAAATATGTGTGATACTCATTAGCGATTTAAGGATAGAAACCCCCATTATCTAGGATATGATGGTTACCTTCCGAATATCATTATAATTTTGTTTCCAGCTAGACATACCTGTTATCTCAATGGACCAAGACCCAAAATCAGAAAATCATAGTGTAAACCTATAACACAATTATCAGCATTTCATCAGAAATAGTTGGCAGCTAATCTCTGAAGCCACATCATGAATCCATATTTGAGGATGGGGAATGTATAGATCATTTTACTTCACCATTACCCAATAACATCAAATAACCTCAGATACAACATCTAATAATGTCATATCCTTTGGAAAAATTAGGGTGCTAGGTAATATACGATCCAGTTGGTTGCTATAATGAAATTTCTCCACTTCAACGATGCCAAGACATCATGAACAGATGAAGAGGATAGAAAAAATATCTTTAAACATGGCCCCTCAAACCAATGATAAAAAATTTGGGACATGAAAGGTGATGTTTCAATTAGCTATAAAACTTATTATAATGAATGACTCCCAAATTTGGCTTCCATTTCACCAATATCCTACACGAGAAAATATTCCATATTGAACATTTCACCATAGAATATTCAATAGTAATTGTTCAAATGAGAACCTAGCCTGTTGTGCTGGTGGAATATCTACCACTACCTCGACCCCTCAAATCATCAATTCCCAAGATGATATATGGCATGTAGGTAGTATATAAAATACCCATCACACTTAGCTTGGGGAATTTTTATCTCAATCATTATCATGAGGGTCATCATCCTCTGAGAGGGTCCGGGGGTAATCAACAATGGTTGCAGATCAACACCATCTCGCTAGGTTGGTGGAATTTATATCTCAATGTATTTCTCATAAATCATTAAATCATTGATTAGAATCATTATATCCTCAACAATAGGATTAATCAATTCCAATTTAATCCCTATATAGGACCCATACCATAGTGATGGGGGAATTTTAATCATTATTATCACCATAGATTAAATCAGTCTTCTCTAGGTAGGGAGGTAAACATCAAAAATCGGCATCCCATTCATTCTTCCCACTATAAGACAGACCTATACCATTGAGGTATTGTTCATAAAACATGAATTGAAATACCCTCATGGTCACTATTCACCTACCATGATGGTAGGAGCATATGGTGAAGGAAATCAAACCTTATTGGGGTTAAAAGCCAAAAAGGACCAATTTAGCCATGGGTTTAAGAAACGATCCTAATGTAGGCAATGTAGTATCATTCGAATTCATTGAAAGTAATTATACAATCACCATTAACTGATAAACCTCTGTGAATGTTGTCACAATCAACACAGTAGATAATGTGGATCAAGACAGAAGTTTAGTGAGACACAACATGTAAAAAATACCCCGATAGGAGGATTATGATTCACCCACTAAGGCTACATGAACCCAGAATCAAAAGGAGGATCCAAAATCCAGAGCCTATGAATATCAAGTTTCCACCACTATAATGGAAAATTGACAAAGATAAAGGAAATTTTGTGGATAAATTCTAATAACCAACCAGAATAAAAAACAACCCTTCAACGGAGGAACCATTTTCACAATACGAGATTGAGATGGAAAATATCAAATAACTCAATGAGAATCTACTCAGTGGAAACATTCCCATTGGGTATCATCTTTAGGATGATATAAATATTCTCCCTTCTAGAGAAGATAAATTTTTTCAAGAGAATAATTTTAGCATTATAACACCTCTAGATCTAGGCATCCGGTCTTCATAAATGAGGAAGTTAGAAATGATCATGACTTACCACAACTATAGCGAAAACCTATGACTCTCTAGGGAAATCATGCAGTCTTAGGATGGATTGAGAATCGGTGGGAGATGAAAATAGGGTGACATCATCAGACCATGCATGATCCCTATAGATGGAAGTTGATTTAGATAAGAGTTCATTTGAAACTGCTCTATGTCATTGATTCCCTAGATAGTCAAATTGAAGTCGTGGAAGGGTGAGGTGAACCTATAAAACATGAGATAAATCCATTTCCTAGATAGGTGGATGAAAACTTTCATATATATTACTTTATAAATAATACCTTCTCCAACTTCAATGGCATTGATGAGCTAGAACAATATCTCACACACTTCATATCTTGATGTGGTCCGATTATGGGCTATATAAATCAATAGGAGGACACCAAAATGAGGTGTTTTATACAAAATATGGATGTTCCACCCTTTATTTTGTACACAAGTCTTCTAGAAGGATCCTTTTTAGGATGGAAAGGCCTTCGACATCAATTCCATTACTAGTTCAGCTCCACACTAAAAAGGACGACAATTTTGTATCTAAAAAACATCCAGGAATTTGAAAATGTGAGGGTGTTTATCTTTATAGTCAGATAGAAGTGTATTGCCTATTCTCTCAGCATCCCTCTCTCATAGAAGAAATTACTGGAACTCTATGTTGAAAATATCTTGGTTGATTTTTAGAAAATGATGTTGCCTTAATTTTACATAGTTTCCACATCTTTTATATTAGTTTTTATTAATTTAAATAAATATTTTTACACTTTCTAATAAATAATTACACTTTTGTATTTTTTTATTAAATTTATTAATTTATCAAATTTTATAACAAATAATGTATTTTTAGTCTTTAAAATAATTAATTTAATCTAACTAACTTATCAAATATAATTACTTTTGTTAATATTAATCTACTCGCTTTTTAATTAATTGAAATTTAATTTATAAACTCATTTAATAAATTTATTTACAGAATAAATAACTTAATTTTTAATTTAATATTTTATCTTTTAATTAGTTTGTTTAATGTAAATTAAAATTATTTTTTTAATAATAATGTTAGTTTTTAATGAAATTAAAAAAAAGGTAAGTTTTAATTTAATAATCTAATTTTCTTTAATATTATGTATTCATTTAGTTATTAATTTAATTAATTTAGATTTTATAGAATTTAATAATTTAGTTCCTTTTTCGAAGATTAAATTTTAATTCAACGGTGTCATTGTTCTTCATTAGTGTTATCGTTCCATTCCCCAACTTCTTTTTACCAATATTGATGACTCAATGAGTCACCGATGAAAATCCCTTTTGCTCGCTATTGTTTCTTTTATCAACTTATTTAATAATTTTTAACAATACTATTTTATTTTAATTATTTTCAATTTAGTTTAATAAAAATTCAGTTTATTAATTAAATTGTTTACATATACATAAATGTGCAAAAGAACAGTAACCTATTCAATTACTGTTTATTAAAGAATAATTTTAATTTAGTTAATAACCTAGTTACCATTTATTTATTTTCATTACATTAGTTTTTAATTTTTTCTTTAAATTTGTTAATTTTCCTCTTTAAATTAATTAGTTAAATAATTACTTATCTTTTTTAAGGCTTAGTTATAATTTTAATTAATTGATTGATATAAGTTTTTGTTGTGATGAAAGAAATATGAGTCACCGATGCTTAATTTACATTATCGGTGAGACCGACAGTGTATTTTAATTCATTTACTATCGGTGTCATCAGTCTCATGATCCATCACCCTCAGTGTCACCACTGATTGACATTGGTTTCATTCTTCCCTATACTTTTCCACTGCTACCGACATCATCCATTGGTGTTGGTTCAATCAGTTCCATCCCATACTACCGATATCCTAATTCATCAAATGGTCTCACCGCTCACCCCATGGCACCGTCCAGTCCCCAACAGGTTCCACCAATTTACACTAATGGTGCCACTGTTCTTCTATGTTGCTACCTATGTCCACACTTCTCTTCCTACCAATACCACCTTCTCTCGTCTATTTTACAACTATGTTAGTCTCGCATCTTGTTACCAACATTGTGGCTCTAACATCATCCCTTGCAACCAACGCAATTCAGAGGATCCATTAGTGTCTTCCTCCTTACCGCTTTCATGTACCCCTTTCACATCAAATTGAGAACCCCAATTTCCATCCCTAGCTATGCACTACTTCACCCCTGAAATGTCTCACAATCGAATCCATAAACATCTTCACTCCATCCTTTTCCATACCTTAAATATAGACTCGAACTTGACTCTACTCAAACTAAATCCATATTTGTAGATTCATCAATTTCAACTTCTAAAAATCCTTTATAGATCTCAAATTCCATAGATCTATTAAACAACAAGTCACACCATCCATCGCCATTGACTGAAGTTGTCCACCACTGAGATCTTCTGCCACCATTGTTCCAGAGTACTTGAGGTCGTGGCACTACTGCTTTGAAGTAGGGGTGAGTTCGGGGTTTGTTCATTGTGGATTTTGAACCTGATGCCTCGAGCCGCAGTTGAGGTCGATCCAGGAGGATCCATCACATGAGCTTCTATCTCCATGGTCTGTAATCAGAGAAGTGTCGTGGAGGGGTGGCTCTAGGAGCAGCAAGTGTCGACGACGACTTGTGGAGAAGAAGTCGAAGACTAGAACCCCCCTTGGATGTTGCGTGCATAGAATATGGGTTTCGGGGGGAAGTTATAAAATTAAATAAAAACATAAATAATAATTAATTTAAAATAAAAAATATAATATATAATAATATAAATAAATATTTAACAATAATAACTAAATTTATCTATAAACTATACTAAAAAATAAAATAAATTAAACAAAACACATAATTTTAACTATAAAATTAAAATAAAATTATAAATTAATTTAAATATTTTAATGAATATAAGAATTTAGCTTTTCAAATAATGAAATATATATAATTATAATAATATATTAATAAAATAAAAATAACTAAATTAAAACTATTTAATTACAAAATTACATATGTTGTGAAATTATGTTTTTAATATTCCAATTAAAAAATTATAAATATAATAAATTAATTATTATGATAATTAACTTAATTAATTTGATAATTTTTTGTATACTTAAGTCTTACATTAATAATATAAGTGAATAATTTTATAATTACTAAAAGTTATTTTAATAAATAATATAAAAGTAAATAGTTATTTTCAATTAAAATATATATTAAGTAACATTAATGAACTTTATAATATGTAATATAACATTAATTTTAAAAAATAATTATAATATATTAACTTTCCTTGTGTTTTTAACTTTTTTATTTTATTATTTACTGTACAGGTTCACGCAGGATTCGGAAACCTGTACAGGTTCTTCCAACAAACACACACAGATTTAGTTACATGAGTTTCGCTCGAACGACATGTGATGCACCAAAAAATGAAAGTCTACAGTGCACAGGAAAAGGAAATTTTAAGTCACTAGAAAATAGGGGGTGACATGTAGCGAATGACAGCAAATTTAAAAGGAGGAAAAAAGAAGCAAAGATGATTGTATCATTCATCATTCGACAACTGAACTTCTCACACATCGAAGTAGAGAAAATCCTTGGATGAGATCATAGACAGTCATTTTTCATGGTGATCCAAGGAGCAGAGTAGGGGGAACCATAGTTTGTAAGGGAGTCCTCATTCTTCCCCTGTATTTTCTAAACTTCCTTAACAGTAATTGAATGCTTGCATTTTTAAAAAATGAACATGATAGTTAGATAAATAAATTGAGTCTGGGGAAATTTCTAGTTCTACTGGTTAATTTTTCTCTTCCTTATCACATTCATTTTAATGAATCCAAAATTGATCGGTGACATCATTTCTGAATTCATAATATTTATTTATTCCAATTAATATCAATTTTCAATTGTACAATTTTTCAGTGAGAATGACAGTGGATGCATTTTTTAAATGTTTTAATACATAAAACTTTATAACTCACAGTGAGTTTGTTCTATTGTCTTTTTGAAATATAATTCTTCACTGTTGAACTTTCTTGGGGTGGAGAGCTTCGAGATTGATCAAATTGTATGACATAACTCCTAAAAAGGAAATTAAGTCATTCTTTTTTATAGTGGTATACTGCAAAAACTTTTAAGTTATTAGGAATCTTTTAAAACAAGTATAATAGAGTTTTTCCTAGGGTGTTTCATTCTGTTGTTCATTTATCAGCATTTTATATTTCTATTTCTTATAGTTTTCAGTTTGTTTCCTATTTTATTATATTTTTTAAAAAAAATGATTACGATGTTTCTTTTATGCCTTATAAAAACACAAAAAAAAGTCAAAAAATTAGAAAGTCCCCTTATTGTTGACAATAGTGGGGTGTTTTTATGAAAATTAAAAAAAATTGGTCACTTTTACCTTCCCTATGGGTTCAACCCTACTCTCCATTATACAGTAGTTTTTAGGAAAACATAAATTTTAAACATTGTCCAACTTTAATGAAGGTCATGTCATGTTTTTTTCATCTTTGTCAAGGAAGTAATGAGCCATTATTTTTTGAGAAAACTAATAAAAAAACACAAAAATTTGAAAATTTGGAAAACTATTTAAAAAAAAGTTCTACAAATTTCTGTGTAGATACACTTACTATTTCATCCATTCTGTTTTTATTTTCATTTTCAAAATTTTGTATTACCATTTTTACTGCTCACTTTTATTCTGAATTCAATTGTTTTTACCCTTTTCATGAGCACATGATCATCTTCTAGTAGTCAAGAGCCCCTAAATTTAGAAAGAGATAAACATCTCACTTCTATAAGAATGAAGAAAAAAATTGAAATGGAAAATCTAGATAATAGGGTTCATGTACCTAATAACATTCAAAATCATACACATGAACTCTTGGAATGAAATTAAGGGCCTAGGATGAGGGAATTCCAACTCCCTCAAGTATCAGGTAATACATATTCAATCCGACTTTCACCTAGATCTATAAACTATGAGCTGAAGTAGTCTCACATATCACTGCTCCATATATTAAGTGGGCTCTCTAATGAGGACTCTCTTTCCCTCATTCGAGATTTATACAATACTGTGAAGTAGTTACCTCATTTAGGACTTTCATAGAATGAGCTAATAATGATAGTTTTTCCCTTCTACCTAAAAGTTAATTCTAGGAACTGGTTTTTAAGGTTATATGAAAACATTTTTGAAAACTAGGATCAAGTGTACAATTCTTTTATAATAAAATTCTATCCCCAAATACATTAGGGAGAATTTAGAACAAAGATAACTAGTTTTTACCAAGCGGATGAAGAAGCTTTCCATGAATCTTGGGATAGATTTAGGGACCTTCTTAGGTAGTTTCCCCATTATCAACTCACATACCACCTTCTCATGGATACCTTCTATAAAGGGTTACCCTCTTCTAGGAATAACCTAGTTGATCAAGAATCTAGGGGGTAAGTATAATGATAAAACTGATGAAGAACTAATAAAAATCGTCAATAATAATTCCCTTAATTCTCAACCTATAAATTCAATAAGAAAACGAGTTAATATAAATGTTAATGTTTACATAGGTTCAATGAATGAAACTCAAGCTTAGCTTACTGAAATCACAAATCAAATTCAATCGTTAATTAACTAGAATTAAAAACAGTCTTCTAACCAACTGGGATATCAAAACACCAATCAATCATTAAGAGAACAATGTGTCCATTTTTGAATGTTTGGTCACACATATAAATATTGTCCTAACATTGATATTCCAGCCTAACAAGAAAAAAACTCAAACTTTGTCCATTATGGTCCTAGAATTCATCTTAAAGAAGATCCATATTCAAATAATTACAACCAAGGTTATAGGAACCATCCAAATTTGTCCTGGAAAGAACAAGGAATGATTAAACAATCCACTGCCCATAGTTATCAGAACCAACCAAAACCAAACATTAAAAATCAACAAAGGGGTGAGTCTTCAAACTATCAAGGATATAATAATAATCAAATGTCTTCTAAGTTGGATCTAATATTGAATAAAATGAATTCTCAAGAAGAACAATTCATGAATCAATTGAATAAACAAGAAACCAAATATAAAACTGAAAAAATGCATAATGATGTCATAATGTAGAACATGGAAACACAACTTGGCCAATTTTCTAGAGATTTGACTTATATGGACAAAGGTTGGATGGCTAGTACAACTGAATTGAATCCTAGGGAGAATATCATGGGTGTTTTCACTAGAAGTGGGATAAATACTAAAACTGTTACTGAAAAAATCAATGAAAATTCTAAAAATAATAATATACTTAATACTGGGAACAAAAATATGCTTTGTACTCAATCTGTAAATTCAAGAAAGATATTGAAAATTATCAAAATATGATTTTTTTCACTTGAAAATCGTGCTGAAAATTCGTCAAAAAATCAAAAGAATAAAGGAAGAGAAAAAAAATGATGAAGAGGTGAGGGACATGCCTACAATCCTTAAAAAAATTTCCCCACCCATCCCTTTTCCTAAAAAACATAAACCTCAAAGCAACACCAAGGATGAACTTCTTCCGTTCCTTGGTCTTCTTACCAAACAACAAGTGAACATTCCATTCCTTCAGGCCATGATACAAATTCCATCTTATTTGAAATCTCTTATAAAATTTTTTCAAAAAAAAGACACTTGAATAGTTTTCTACATGAATCCTCACTAAAGATTGTATTGTTGTGCTCCAAAAGAAAATCCCACCTAAATTGAAAGACGTAGGTAGCTTTATTATCCCATGCACCTTAATAAATTATGATTATCTCAATTTTTTGTGTGATTTAGGTTCCAGCATTAACCTGCTCTCATACTCACTATTTCAACAGTTGAGGCTGGTTGATATTCAACCCATCACAATCATACTCCAGTTATCTTATTGATCTTCCACTCATCCTGTGGGTAGGGTAGATGATCTATTAGTTGGGGTTGGGAAGTGGTTTTTACCTGCTAACTTTTTAGTTTTAGATATGGAATGTGATCAAGAGGTGCCCATCATTATGTGTAGGCCCTTCTTGGAAACAGGTGGTGTAGTTATGGATTTTTCTAAGGGACAACCAATCTTTAATATTGGATAACAACAAGAAGAGTTTCATGCATCTAAAAATTTCAAAGTACAAACATTTTCTAAAAAACCATTCAATGGTAGAGTCCTTGGAAGATGAAAACTCAACTGAAAACTCTAATGAATATGAAAATCATTCATTTTTTTGAATATATTCATTTGGAAGTTGAAAATCCGGATTTTCTTATCTCAAAAGTTGAAAATTATTCTTAAACACTGAATCTGGAAAATATTCCAAATCTTGAAAACTGTCTAGTTTTTGTTGTAGGAGAATCCTCTGTTTTAGAACATATGAGATTTTGAGTGAAATTGAGTGTGAATATGTTAACACCAACACTACAAAGAATTTTGATGATGTTGAGGGAGATATTTTGAGAAAAATTGATGATTCTTCTTTGATTAAACTCTTAAATTCTGATCTGGAAAATCTGGATAGTGAGCTACCCATGTTAGACAGTGATTTGTCCACTTTGGACACTAGCATTGTAAAGTCCGTATCTAAGCATGAAATTGAAAATATTTAATCATTCAATACTCCTAACAAGAGATATATTGAATACCTTGGACCTCCTAGGCCCAAGATTGTTTCTTAAAATGAAAAACCACCCATTATTGAACTAAATCCACTTCTTTCACACTTGGAATATTCATTATTAGGTGATAATTCCACTTTTCCGGTTATAATTTCTGTTGAGTTGAAAGATAATCAATAGGAAATATTTTGGAATGTTCTAAAAAATTTCAAATCTTCCATAGGCTGGACCATAGCTGATATAAAAGGTATTATTACCTTATTTTTCATGCATAAGATTTCTTTGGAGTCGGACCATAAGACTAGGGTAGAGTGAAAAAGAAGGTTAAATACTAATATGAAAGAAGTTGTGGGAGAGGAAGTCATTAAAATGTTAGACATTAGTATCGTATATCTCATCTCTGATAGTTATTGGGTTAGCCCTATCTAGGTTTTCCCTAAGAAAGGAGGTTTCACTATTATCACAAATGAAAACAATGAAGAAATTCAAGTTAGCAAAGACACAAAATAGAGAGTTTGTATAGATTATAGGAAGTAGAATTCAACCACTAGGAAGGACCATTTTTTAATTATGTTTCTTGATTAAATGCATGAGAGTTTTGTTGGAAATAAATTTTTATGTTTCCTGGATGGGTATTCTAGTTACAACCAGATTCCTATTTCTCTACAGGATCAGGAAAAGACTACTTTCACATGCCCCTCAGGCGGATTCCCTTTGGGTTGTGTGCAGCTCCAGCTACCTTTCAAAGGGGTATGATGGCTATCTTTTCAGACATTATTGAAAGAATCATTGAGGTAGTCATGGATCATTTCACCATTGTGGGTATTACTTTTGATACTTGTTTAGGAAACCTTGAGTTAGTTTTGGAAATATTCATTGAAACCAACCTTGTTCTTAATTGTGATAAGTGTCAATTTATGGTCATAGAAGGTATTGTTCTTGGTCATAAATTGTCAAATAGAGGTCTAGAAGTTGATACTGCTAAGGTAGAAGTCATTGAAAAACAGCCACCTCTGGAAAATGTTAATGGTGTTAGAAGTTTCTTAGGGCATGCCGGTTTCTACCGGAGATTCATAAAAGACTTTTCCAAAATCATTAATCCCTTGTGTTCTATACTTGTTAAGGATGCACCTTTCAATTTTGAGGAAAACTATTTGAAATCATTTAATCTGCTTAGAGAAAAACTCAATACATAACCTATTATCATTTCACTATATTGGAAACTACCTTTTAAACTTATGTGTGATGCTAGTGATGTGGATGTAGGTATTTTCCTTGGATAGAGGAAAGATATAAAGTTACATGTGGTGTATTACTATAGTAGACTACTTGATGAGGCACAAAAGAATTATACCACCATTGAAAAGGAATTTCTAGCTATTGTTTTTTCTCTAGATAAGTTTAGATAGTATTTTTTAGGATCAAAAGTCATCATTTTTACTGATCATTCTAATTTGATGTATTTTCTTTATAAGAAAGAAACAAAATCCAGGTTGATTCTATGGATTCTATTGTTGCAAGAGTTTTAATTCTAAATAATGGATAAAAAGGGATTAGAGAATTTAGGTGTCGACCATCATTCTAGGATTCCTGTTACCCATTCTGAAGATCCAAGGGAGATCAATTCTTATGTTCCTAATGAAAAATTTCTCACTGTGTCAGTCAACTAATCTGCATGGTAAGAATATTTTTTCAATTTTCTGATAGTAGGAGTCTTTCCTAAAGAAATTTCCAATAACCAAATGAACAAATTCATTTCTGAACTTAAATACTGCCTTTGGGATGACCTCTGCTATTTAAGAGATGTGCTTATGGTATTCTTAGGAGGTGTGTGCCTGAGGAAGAAATGTTTCCTATCTTAGCAAGTTGTCACTCCTCACCTTGGGGAGGTCACCGTGGTGGTGAAAGGATAGCTCAAAAAGTCCTACAATCTAGTTTCTATTGACCCACTATTTTTAGAGATTCTAGATGTTATGTGGTTGGTTGTGACATGTGTCAATGGTTTGGAAATGTTGGTAGGAAACAAGAGTTACCCAAAAAAGGTATTCTAGAAGTTGAAATTTTTTATTTCTGGGGATTATATTCCATGGCTCCATTTACATTATCTCATAGGAATGAGTATATTCTTATTGCTATTGATTATGTGTCAAAGTGGGTTTAGGCAGTTGCACTGCCCAACAATCAAGACAACTCTGTAATTAAATTTTTCAAAAAGAACATATTTTCAAGATTTGGAGTCCCAAAATCCTTTATTACTGATAATTGAACACACTTTAATAACTATAAATTAAAGGAATTAATGAAAAAATATGGATGTGTTCATAAAAATGGAAGTCCTTATCATCCACAGTTCAGTGGACAAGTGGAAATATCAAATAAAGAACTGAAAAATATATTTGAGAAAACTGTTTCAAATTCTTGGAAGGACTGGTCTCTTAAATTAGATAAATCTTTATGGTCATATAGAACTACTTTCAAGACCCCAACAAGTATGTATCCTTAGAGGATTTTGTTTGGAAAGTGTCTTCATTTTCTTATGCAGTTGTAACATAAGTCATATTGTGCAGTTAAGGCTCTAAATTTTGATTTTAAGAGTGCTAGTGAGAGAAGATTACTTGAGTTATGTGAACTTGATGATATTAGGAGGGAGAATTATGATAATTCAAGGTTTTATAAAGAGAGGACTAAAATATTTCATGATTCTATCATTCAAACCAATGAATTCAAACCTAGACAGAAGGTCCTTCTCTTTAACTCAAGACTTAAACTCCTTCCTAGAAAACTTAATTCCAAGTGGTCTTGACCATTTACTGTTGTTAGAGTTCTTAAGAATAGAGTTGTAGAATTAGTTAGTGGAGAAAACAAATCTATGTTGGTTAATGGGAAGATAGTGAAACACTATTTTGAGGGACAACCAAAGGGCTTGGCTACCTTCACTGTGTTTGATGATTGATTATGAATAAAGTCTGGCTTAAGACTTTTTAAAATAGCACTGCATGGGAGGCAACCCATGGTTTTTTTCCTTTTATTTTTTTCATTTTAACATTGAATAATGTGATACTTGTATGCTCTGTTTTTGGGAAATTTTTGTTGCTCCATATTTTTTATTGGTTTACATGCTCTGTGTTTTTAGGATGTTGCTTCTGATGTTATCTAAGGAGTGTAATTCCCATGGTGAAGGATTAATGATAAACTTTGATTCAAGGAAATACCTTACTGTTAATTTCTTCATTCATTTTTCTGCTCTTATTAACTTTAATAAAAATTCACTCCTAAGTCACAGTTACAGCTATCAGTGATTTATTTATAGTACTATCGGTGAGTTAGTGACTGTTACTTTAAAAATTCTTCTGATGCTATTTAAAACATCTACCTACTTCCCATTGATGGAATCTTTTACTACATGTGTAAGAGTGTTTAAAAATCCGCTGCATGTTTTTCTGTTGTATTGGATGTTTTTTCACATGTCACGAAGCTAAAAAAATACTTCAGGATTCTTCCATGCTGAAAAATTTAATTTCATTGTTATTAAAACCATCCACTGCTTGAACATAAGTGTGGGGGGGTACATTTTTTCTAGTTCTTCTGTTTTATTTAATCTGCTTGTATTTATGGGGTGTTTAGCATGTCTTTGTCTACTTTACTGAAAATCAATTTGAACCCAATCTATGAACATTCTTTCACCCTAGTACATTGCACACCCACAAGTTACATGTTATTTCTTGAAATTTCTTGAAGATATTTATCACTGGCATAAATGTTAATGCATGTCTTTGGGTGTGAACCTGCTTTAAATTAATTATTGTGGAAAACATATTTTTTTTGAACTTTAATGAGACCCTTGATACATGTCATTAATGTACTTAATTGAAAATATGTTTTGAATATTAATTGATTAATTGTTCTTTTCCACATTTGAATTCATCTTTCGGAAAAGATTTGGGTTTTAAGTGTGGGGGAGGGGTTCAATTTTTGACTGAGCTAAACTACATTTAACAAGAGGCCCCTCAAATCCCATCGCTTTTAAAATTTTTGTCAAAATGTTAAAAAAAATCAAAATTCTAGAACAATTTAGGCTTTAAACTATTTCTAAAATGAGTCTTGCCCAGGGACAGTGCCTTGCTGGTAGTTAAGATCTACTTTGAATCTGAAATTAATGTCAGTGAATGATTGCTGAGTGCATTTATTTAGTGATTTTATGAAAATTTTGGTTTAGGATCTACTTTTGAGAGTGATTTGGGATAAATTTTGTGGAATTGGAATCATAACCCTTGGAATTGGAAGTTTAAACTTGATTATAGGGACCTTATTCTTCTTTTAATTTATAAAAAGTAATCATCTTAATAAGACAATGTAAATGTTGTTCATATAAATCATTTGAAACTAGAGTAATTTGGGCATTTGGGATCCCATGATGAATCTCTGAGACCCTAGATGCTGGGTACGTTTCTGTTAACTGTAAGAGCTTTGTACATATTGAATAAGTGCATATGCACAGTTCATAGCACATGATACCTGGCTTGGGAAAAATAAAATAAAGTGTATGGGGTAAAAAATGAGTTCATTAAGGCGAGGAGTGATGAACGCCAAATGAAGAATGAGAAAAATTAATTTATATGGTAATCATATAGGTTCTATCAATAAGGTGTTTCACAAAACAATTATTTATTATTGGAACCTAGATGATGAGTCAAAGTATAAGTTTCCTACTGTTATGATCTTAATTCCACATATTTTTAGCATTTTATCACTCTTGGATTTAGATCTTAAGGTTTGATTGGATTGGGTCTCTATGTAGAGTCATATATGAGGCATGACACTTTCATTAATAGATGATTCACTGCATTCTTGATTAGTGGTAGCATATGGATTTTGGGAAAGACTTCATTTGAAGACATCTTTTCAAAATCCTATTGACAGTCCTCTGTTCTAAAGGTGCTGGACATGAAACTTTTTGAGCTGTAATATACACACTTTACTGTTTCTCAAAGATAATAAAACATGAGATTATTTGAGGACAAACAATGTTCTAGTGTGGGGGCATATGGTGTGACCTTAATTAGAAATTGTTTCCCACATCTTTTATATTTTTTTATTAATTTAGATAAATATTTTTACACATTCTACTAAATAATTACACTTTTGAATTATTATTATTAAATTTATAAATTTATCAACTTTTATAACAAATAACGTATTTTTAGTCTTCAAAATAATTAATTTAGTAAAACTAACTTATCCAATATAATTACTTTTGTTAATATTAATTTTATCACTTTTTAATTAATTGAATTTTAATTTAAATGATCATTTAATCATTTTATTTGTAGATTAATTAACTTAGTTTTGAATTAAATATTTTATATTATAATTAGTTTGATTAATATAAATTAAAATTATTATTTATTTTGTTTAATAATTTTGTTAGTTTTTAATGAAAGTGAAAGGGTTAAGTTTTAATTTAATAATCGAATTTCCTTTAATAATATGAAATCATTTGGTTATTTAATTATGTAATTCGTATTTTTAAAAATTTAATACATTAGTTCCTTGTTTGTAGATTAAATTTTAATTCTACGGTGTCATCGTTCTTCATTAATGCCACTATTCCTTTCTCATGCTTTTTTTGCCACATTTGGTGACTCAATGAGTCACCAATACAAATACCTTTTGCTCACTCTTGTTTCTTTTATCAATTTATTTATTAATTTCTAACATTAATCATTTATTTGGATTCTTTTCAATATAGTTTAATAATAATTAAGTTTAATAATTAAACTTTTTGCATCTACTTAAATATGAAATTTTAAAGAATAATTTTAATTTAGTTAATAAACCAGTTACCATTTATTTATTTTCTTTACATTAGTTTTTAGTTTTTTTCATTAGGTTTTTTTAGTTTATGTTTTAAAATAAGTCGCACCATCCATCACCACTGACATAAGATGGCCCCTTCCAAGATCATCTGCCATCGGTGTTCCGGAGTACCTGAGGCCGCGGCGCTGCTGCTGTAAAGAAGGGGTGAGGTCAGGGTTTGTTCGCAGTGGATTTTGAACCCGAAGCCTCGAGCCGCAATTGAAGCCGATCCAGAAGGAGCCATCGCATGAGATTCTACCGCCATGGTCTGTAGTCGGAGCAGTGCCGTGGAGGCGTGGTGCCAGGTGCAGCAGGTGTCGGTGACGTCTTGTGGGGAAGAATTCGAAAACCAGAACCCCCTTTGCTGTTTCGCGCAGAGAAGATGTGTTGGGGAGGAAGTAATAAAATAAATCAATAAAATTAAATAAAAATGAGTTAAAATAAAAAATATATAAAAAATATTAATATAAATAAATAATTAACGATAATAATTAAATTAAACTATAAAATAGAATAATTAATTACAAAAAATTAAACAAAGAAACATAAATTTAACTATTAAATTAAAATAATCTTATAAATAAATTTATATATTTTAATAAATATAATAATTTATGTTTTAAAATAATGAAATATTTTTAACGATAATAATATATTAATAAAATAAAAATAACTAATTTGAAAAAAATTGATGACTTAATTACCTATGTTGTTAAATTATGTTTTTAATAATATAGTTAAAGAAATTATAAACCTAATAAATTAATAATTATAATAATTAATTTAATGAATTTGATAACTTTTTTGTATACTTATGTCTTACATTAATAATATTAAGTGAGTAATTTTATAATTACTAAAAGTTATTTTAACAAATAATATACATTTAAATAGTAATTTTCAACTAAAATGTATATTAAGTAACATTATTTAACTTTATAATAAGTAATATAACATTAATTTTAAAAAATAACTATAATATATTATCTTTCTTCATGTTTTTAACTGTTATATTTTATTATTTACTGTGCAGGGTCACGCAGGAGATGAAAACCCATCTAGGTTCTTTCAACTAACTCACTCGAAGTTTGATACATGAGTTTCCCTCGAACGACGTGTGATGTACCAAAAAAAGAATGTGTGCAGAGCACAGGTAAAAGACATTTGTAGTTTGTGGACAACTAGGGGTGACATGTAGCAGATAACAGTATATTTAAAAGGATGAACAAAGCGGAAAAGAGTATTGTATCATTCATCATTCGACAACTGAACTTATCACTCAACAGAGGAGAGAAAATCCTTGTACTATATCCTGGAGGGTCATTTTTCCTAGAGATCCTTGGAGTAGAGCAGGGGGCACCATAGTTTGTAGGGGAGTCCTCATTCTTTCCCTCTATTTTCTCAACATCATTCCCTATAATTGAAAGCTTTTCTTTTTTAAAAATGAACATGATAGTTAGCTAAATAAATTGAGTCTGGGGAAATTCGTTGTTCTACTAGTTTATTCTTCTCCTCCTTATCACTTTAATTTTAATGAATCCATAATCGAATAGAGAAATAAATTCTGAATTCAGAAAATTTCTTTATGCCACTAGATATCAATTTTCAATTATAAGATCATTCAGTGAGAATGATCATGGATTCATTTTCTAAATTTTTTAATTCATAAAACATCATAACTCACGATGAGTTAGTTATATTGTCTTTTTCAAAGATAATTTTTCACAGTTGAACATTCTCGGGGTGGAAAACTTCTAGATTGATAAAATTGTATGACTTAACTCCACACGAAGGAAGTAAGTCATTCTTTTTAACAGTGGTATACCGAAACAACTTTTATGTTATTTTGAATCTATTAAAACCAGTATAATGTAGTTTTTCCCTGGTTGTTTCATTCTGTTGTTCATTTATCAAAATTTTATATTTATGTTTCTTACCGATTTCAGTCTGTTTCATGTTTCATTATAGTATAGAAAAAACCCAAAAATATTATAGTGTTTCTTTTCTACCTTATAAAAACCAAAAAACATAAAAGGCAAAAAAATAGAAAGTCCCATCACTGCTGACAATATAGGGGTGTTTTTATGAAAATTATAAAAGTTTTGTTCAATTTTACCTTCCCTGTGGGTTCAACCCTAAACTCCACTATAGAGTAGTTTGTAGGAAAACATAAATTCTATACATTTTCTGACTTTAAAGACAGTCGTGTCAGACATATCTGATCCCAATTAAGTATCAAGGTGGGTTTCTTGATTTTCAAGAAACCTCCCAACATTTGGAATATTTTATTTACCAAACATGATCTATGTATCAACTCATTCCCACAACATAGGGTAAAAGGATGAGCAAGGAAGAAACTACCACGGTATCACTCAAACCAGTACCAGTTCCCATTAAAACACCTAGAAAGGTCCATAATCTACCTACCCCTACTTTAGAGTGACAAAAACCACAAAATCACCCTCATCTAGATGAGAAAAGATATCACGGTTACCCAATATTTGAGGAACGTATGAATAAAACATGCTCATTCTATAATGTGAACATACAAGGTTATTTCACGACATCTATGGACAATTACCTACTCAAGCCACCACAACCCAGGAAGCCTAATTAGGTTAACCTCACTGATCATCCCGACTACTTCCCTTTCCATAGAAGGTTAAGTCACAACAACTAGGAATGATTCATCTTCAAATATGTCATCCAATGCATGGTCGATTCTAAATATGCCATATTGAAAAATCCCTAGAAAATGTGACTTTCATAACCATCACACAGTCAAAATAAGATAGGGACTGACCGAATGTTCCAACCAGACATGAAAAAAAGTTAAAAAATTGTGTGGCTCGAAAGGCAGTTGACCAATATCATGCCACCCTGAGATCATAGCTTCACAGATCCAAAATAGTCCCGTAACATCAGATTTGTCTCTAAAAGGTGTACATTACAATCATAAATTAGAAGAAACTTATGAAGAATATTCATATTCTACATTGTTGCTAGCTCGTACTCTTGCATATTTCTTCCCTGAAATATCTAATAAAAAATAACTACCCAAAAAAATGGAACCCTCATCCGAATAATATGTCATTTTCTTCTCTATTAATGTGAAAAACAGTGAATAACCCATCTCCTATGATGAATTTTCATTAGAGTATGAGTTTCTTACACCATATTGGGGAACATGAGGCCACATGTGTAGAAAAAAAGGATACATGGGACAGTACAAGCATGGTCAAACCCAATATTTTGGTCACATCCACATAGAGGACATATATACAGTTAGGAAACATGGGAAAGCACTCCATTTGGCCCAAAAGAGACATTTATGTGTGGCAAAATGCTCTAGCGGCCACCCATGACCAATTTTCTTACATGACCGCATAAAGGGGGTGTGACTACCTGATCATCATAGACAACAGGGAATGCCAAAATTTAATACTCCACTCTCTAAAGATTCTCACATGATCCTTTCACAAGATCTAGGCTCATCAGCCTCGAATGACTCATCTATTAAACAAAATATTATGGAGTATCTCCACCTTATGAAGCATCGAACTCTATCCTAAAAGCATGAAATTTGGAAAACTATGGAGGATATCCCATTTATTATCTCAATCTGGGATAATCAACACCATTCAAAAGAATCTAGGGAGGCTCTCATTAAAGCCCTCTAGATCCAATATGAGATCAAGATAGAAGTCACTATTTTCAAGGTATATTGAGTGGAGTCCATGCCATCAGAATTCCATGTCTCCATCCAAGGCTAATATTAGAAGGAGGTCTTCCAAGGACACATCATGACCCCATATGTTTCAAGAAGACTTTATAATGTCAAATTCCAATGGGGATTGAGATCAAATATCATTTTTGGTATTTAAAATATAATGATGAGTTTATGGTTATCCATTAAGAAACCACATTCAACATCCATCTCAAATGGCTCTGGATTCATATCCATGTGTATGTACCTTAAACATTTCATCAGTGATAGAAATACCCCCTTGATGGAATGGTCAGAATACTATATGGTGAAATTACCCCTTTGAGGATTGAAAATACACACATGCTAAGGTGGCTTTCTAAAAATGGAATTCATACATCAAATGATGGATGACGATATATAGGTTATAGCCCCCAATGGCTTGGGGACCGCCCCTTCAAATCCCTGTAATTTTCTCTAATGTTGTTACTATGTACTTCCTATAATCCTAGCTGAAGCAATTTACCATATACCATATGTACAAGACCCTTTTATACCCACTGATAGTGTAAAATACAATCCGTTATAGAATCTATCTACAATGAAATGGGCAGTAGGGGATGATAATTCCTTTTTCATGGCCTCTCTCACACCAATGGTAATAGAGAGACCCTCAGATTTCAAACTATTTCTAAAAATACCTCCACAAGATCAGAGGTGAATGAATATGGGGATGACCTTAGGAACACCCCTCTCACTTTCATGGATGGCATTCCCCCCACAATTGATGAGCTTGTATAGGTATATTTAGGAACTAAATAATACTTATGAACGACATGGATTAGTTCCACCATAGAACTCATGGAGAAAGAGTTATACATCACATTTCTAAGGAATACCTTATATGTATTCCCTTGGAACTATATAAAAATTCCTAGACTAAACCCAGATATTGATAGACACCACCTCGTCTTACCCAATGACCATTAATGCTTCAAACATGAATCCAGGAGGATGCACCCTTATCATTATACCAATGTAGAGGTAGATGCTAACAAATTGGTCAACTCCAAATTTTTCTGAGAAGTGGAATATAGATGATGGGTCAACAACATCATCCATGTAAAAAAATGAATTGTTAGATTAGGGTCAATATAAATTTATAGACCATAATTGATATTTTCAAAAGGAATAATTCCCATTTCAGAATATATAACTTTTGATCGATGAAACTACTGGCTTCCAAGACCTTTTCCTTATAGACATGTATTCTAGGTACAATCATGTAAATATTTCCCCAGATGGTAGGGAAGAAACATCCTTTATCGAAACTCATGAGATATTTTTCTTTAAGGTCATACACTTTGGATTAAATAAAGTTGGTGCTACATACCTATATGACATGAAAAATATATATTTAATCATGTCATAGAAAAATAGCAGAATCTTATTTAGATAACCAGGTAGTTAAACCCAGATAACAATGTGATCACATCATAGATCATCATATTGTCTTTGACAAGCTACGATGGTGTAGTCTGAAGATGAATCTACTAACATGCAATTTCAATGTAACATCAATAAAGTTACAAGGGTTTGTTTTATGGAACTGTGGAATAGAGTTTAACCGGAAAAAAAGGTGTTATTATACAAAATCTCAACCGCTAGGAATCTCAAAGAACAGAGGGGGTCCAAGGGAAGCTCACCAACATTTTTCCTTTCTTATCCAACCAGGATGAAAAATAAACCCCCTTCACAGTCCTTGGAACAAATTAATATCCTATCAATGGGATGATGACTTCCTACAGGATTTCCAGATTCTCAAAAAGTATCTTCTACACCAACCAGTCTTGATGTTGTTGATGTAATTAACGATAATCATCCTCTGTGTGGCCACCATGGAATGCTCCATTGACACTCTACTTGAAAAAAATAACGATGTGATAACGAGAAAAATATGTACTACCATTGATTCACAATTATAGATTTTTAGGCTCGATACATGGATGTCAAGAAGGACTACTTCACACTCATATTTGCTTTTTAGAGGAAGATGAATTACTTGAAACACTCATAAGTCTTCATGGTCTTTCATATTGATCTTCTCATGTAAATCCATGGTCATCCAATGCTGACTAGGCGCATAACATGATAGGTGGTCATTATGAAAGAATAAAACATCTAGTTTTTATTATTGAATTTTGTGAAAGGGAAATACTTGACTGATTTTTTCATGAAACATCCCTGCCCATAAATCATACCAATGGATACTGAGCTTCAAGATAAGGAGGTTTTCTATGCCCATAACAATTCATGGACATGGAATATGTATTTTTATGGTTCTGTCATGAGTTATATTAGAAAAATATTGGAAAACCTGAAACTAAATTGGGTTGTCTTAGGTATTTATTTGTTTTTTTGGAAAAAGTAATTTTCTCCTACTCTTTCTCACAAACCTAAGGCCGCAAAAATAATGATTCTGAGTACCACGCCCTCATTAGTAGTTTGTAACTAGACATAAAACTTAAAATAGTCTACCTAAACATAAACTGGTAATAAGATCAAGTGATAAATAATAACAATGGTAAATATACCATAAAAAAGAAATAATTATCCCCTCATTGGAAACGTAAGGGGACTAATGGACGAGTGTCCATTTGATCCACATTATATCATGTCACTCGATCATCAAATTATCATGCTAACACATTGGTTAATGAAGCCACAATTCTCACTAACCCTGATTTGAAGGAATCAATATTCTACATCACACAAGAATGAATAGTCTCATCGATCATCTCATGCGAGAAGGAAAAAATAAATCAGTTCAGCACTTCCACAGAGCATTTGTAAGATCCCGGTTTTTGGAAAGGTATGTTTTTGTTGTGTTCGGGGTTAAACCCTAGATTTTGGGACTTTAAAAGGTTTCTTGAAGGTGCGAGAGGCCTTGGGGGTGTTTCGGGGGCTCGGGGCATGGAAGAAGGGAAGTCTGGGCAAGCAGACCAAGGCACACGACCTGTGCATGGTCAGCCAAACCATGCAGCCTTCCCAGGGAAAACCGTGCGACCCTCCCTCCTCTGGATAGAAGAGAGCGCATAGTTTGTGCATAGTTTTCCAAACTGTGCAGCTAAACCGTGTGACTCCTCCTTCTTCGGCCAGTGGCATGCGCAAGGTTTTCCAAACCATGCGGAAAACCGTGCGGCCACTTAAAGTTGAGAAAATTTACAAAATTTCCACTCTGGGCTTTAAGATCCAAACTCGTGATTTTCCTCTTCTCCTCCACTCTCGACCCTAGCGATGAGCTTGTCCGACCCAATCTTCCCAAGGGTAGTTCTCCTTCGATTCTTGGCCGTTTAGAGCGCCTTTGGTTGCGGATCGAAGCTTTGGGTAATGCTAATCCCATCCTTGGTTCTTTTCTTGGTTTAGGGTTTGTATCTTCTCTCCCTCTCATTCTAAAGCTCTAAAACACTATCTTTTAGGTGAGTTTTAGGTTGAAGCTCCAAAGGTTGGTCGAATTGAGGTTTAATGACTCGATTGAGGGTGCGTTAAACCGCGGTTTCGAGGTAGGTGGTCTACAAGTTATATTCCACGGTTATTTAGGGTCTTGTGCATGTTTACTTATGTTCTTGTTTTCCCTTGGTTATGTTTTGGATAACCTTGGAATGTTTGGAATTAATGGTGTTTAAAATTTTAGATGGGAACCCTCACGATCCCTGTGGGATGTGTTGGGATGGACTTGACCTAATTGGGGCCATCCATGGGATGTGTCGGCTTTTCTTGGGATAGGGATTGTTAATTAAAAAAGTGACCTTGTTGTAAGTGAATGGTAGAGGCCTTGATTTATATGTTGGCATGATTGGATGAACTTGGAATGGAAGTTAGTTGATGTACCTAAACATGGCAATAACTTAGGGGTTATTTGAAATGGAATGAATGGTTGATTCATGAAAATGATGAACGAGATAAATGGGTTAATGTGTAAACTGATTTAAGACCATAACAGGATAGGTTATGGGTGTAATGTTCAATGCTTAGTGAGATAGGTGTAACACATTGTAATTGGGTGAATGGTTAAATGATGTGAAATGGTGATGTGTTAATGGGTTAAGGCATGATGTGGTTTCCCATGTGGGTTGTTGTGAACAGTGTTTGTCATTGGTCAATGGTTCGGATGGTTGATGGTTTCTTATATATAAGCATGTGCACATGACTTCGTAGAGTGGGGTATGGCATGAGGATCTACGCCCACGGGTCGTGTGAAGACTGAGCCTCTAAACTCCACCCTAAATACACGGGTTAGGAAAGGGGACTGAGGGTCTATTCTCCTAATGGTTGCATCCACCCGGACTGAGGCTTCGAGGTGAGGATATGGTTTCTATGAGGGAGTTAGTCCTAGTGAGATAGGATAACTATGTGTTTACCCTCTTGCATGTGATTGTTGTCCTTAGACCCATGTAACATAAGTTATGTGATTAAATCATGGAGATGTGATGAAAGGGTAAGTGATGGTCAATGGTAATAAATGGATGGTAACGGAATGGAGATGGCTTTGGCTCTAAACTGGTTAATGGAACCTTAAATAATTACTTGACATTTATCATTCATTTTATTTTTTCATGCACAACTTCTTACTGGATATTTTGTAGACATCGTTGGTGGTGGCCTACTAAGTTGTACTCACACCCTGCTCAGGCCGTCGTTGGGTACCCGAGCAGACTTCGTGTTTGTAGGTCGGGACAAGGGAAAGGGTCCTTGCTAGTTAGCTTAGTGGACATGGGTATCACTTGGTGGAGGATCCAGAGTTGGAGTCGGAACCATTTTGGGATTTTGGCCATTGTCTTTATTTTTGGGCTTTTGTTCACTCTTGCACAATAGTATGACATGGCATATTTATCTTTGGAAATGGTTGTTATACATGTTCTCTGTTTATTGGTTATTGTTTCCGCTATTTGGTTATTCTGTTGTGGCTTACTCTGATAAAAAAGGGGTATAGTCTCCCCACTTGACCCCCACTGCTAGTCGGCAGCCTTTGACGTACTGGGAGGCGCGCCTAAGGTCATGTGACCACCTGGCTTGAAGCACCAGTTTAGTGGATTCTGGGTCGGGGACATTACAAAGTGGTATCATAGGAGGTCTTTCTTGTCCTTCTCTGAAGTCTTGTTATTTCGGATTGGTTGCCAAGGGTTAGGATGTGTCACGCCTTGGCAATGAGCTCGTGCTTGGGAGTATCTAACCCAGGTACGGGGGAAAAATCCAAGTCACCCTGGGTGGGAAAATGTTGATCTTGGTTGTGCATTATTACAGTTGATGATATTTCACCATTGGGTGATGCACATGTGGTTCGATATGACTATTTTATGATTTTTGGATCGTGGCCTTAATGGCATGAGAATTTGCATTCATGCATCATTGTAGGCACCTTGGGAGGTAGGTGACATGCATTGTGTTAGGAACACGCATGGGGTGGGTGTGTGAGGCAAGAAGGTAGGGTGCATCATGAATTTTATGACACTAAAAGATAATGAGGAAATGAAATATAAGGGTTTGAAATGAAGTGGAAAATGTTGTGTAAACGTTGTGTGAGTTTGGTGGTAGTGCATGGTTGTTTACCCCATATGGACCATGGCCGCGATAGGGATGGTTGGGGCGGTTGTAGCTAGCGAAGAGCTTTTGTTGCAGTTGTGAAGTTTTATGGTACGCGTTCTAAATCTCGTGCTTGGTATTTTAGAGAGACGCCACCACGCCATCGATTGCAAGTTGGGAAACGAGAGGATGTTGTTGAGAACACTCCTCTAATAGAGGAGCAAGGAAATGTGGTGATCAATGAAGGTAGAGAAGACCAGTTCCAAGAGAACTTGGCTACCCTGATGTAGATGATGGATCAGGACCCAGGGCGGGTTTCACCGAGTATGTTTGAGATGACCAGGGAATTCCAGCTGCAGCACCCTCCGACTTTCACTGGAGAGGGTGGGCCAGAGGAAGCATAGTTCTGGTTAGAATCTGTCCAGACGATACTGGATCATTTGGATACTCCGGTTGAAAAGAGAGTGATGATGGCCACTTATATTTTGCGGGGCCAGGCTAGGCGTTGGTGGGACATTCAGGCTCAAATCGAGCAGGCTGAGGGAATGTCATGGAAGGCTTTTCAGGAAAAGTTTCTGGAGCATTTCTATCCAGAGACTTTGAGACAGGAGCAGGCTGCAGAGTTTATGAGCCTGACCCAGGGATCGTTGTTGGTGATGGACTATGCTAGTCGCTTCATTGATTTGAGATGCTTTGTCCCAGTGTTAGAAGGGGATGAGGTAGCGGTAGCAAGATGTTTCCAGGATGGGATGAGGCATGAGATCAGGTCTTAAGTAAATATCTTCCACTTGAAGAGGTTCGCAGAGGTAGTAGATCAGGCATTGATCTCAGTAGGAAACCTGAAGGGAGCTTCGGGTAGTGGTCTAGTGGTGCTAGTGGGGAAGAAGAGTAGTGCAGCTACCGAGGGTCGGAAGCGACACCATGAGGGCTCACATCATGGTGGAAGTGTGCAAAGCAGCTGTAAGAGAGGGTATGCCTCTTAGAGTGGGGATCAAGTGTTCTTCTATCAGTGCGGTAGGATGGGGCATATGCATGGTCAGTGTCCTCAACCTCTAGTTGAGTGCCGTTCGTGCGGCAGGATGGGACATGTGCAGAGGTTCTGCGGGAATCCTCGGCAGGCAGGTGAGCATGATGGTGGAAGGAAGATACTAGATACGGTAAAGGGATTATTTTCCCCATATTAGATAGGAAAATGGAGCTCCACGGGCCGTACTGGCAGGGGCGGTGGACATGGAACTTCCGGGAAAGATCGTTCACGCCAGCAGGGCAATGTAGTATAGGGAGTTCGGGTTGGAGCCCAGGGTAGAGGGGCAAGTCAGCTTCAAGCAGTTCAGTTTGTGCCTAGTGATGGCGAGGCCGAACCGTCGACTGTTCGTGGTACGATCATTGTAGCTTCTACGTTTGATAGTGCGTTGTTTGAAACAAGTGTCACACACTCTTTTATCTCTTTTCAACTTGTAGTATTGCTGGGTTTACCTATGGAAAGGGTGTGTGGAGTTATTTCAATTGACACCCCATTGGGAGTTCGGGTTGAGGATATCAAGCAATGCAAGGGTTGTGCCTTTGATGTTGGTGGGTATCATTTTCGATGGAATTTGTTCATTCTTGAGATTTCAGGGTTTGAACTAATCTTGGGAATGGATTGGTTGGTGTTGTACCAAGTACACATAGACTGTTATCGTCGTAGAGTAACATTTAGGTCGCTTGAGGGTGACACTTATGTCCACCGTGGTGAATGGGATGTCCGAGCAGGGCGTGCAGGGCCGTTTTGTCAACAGATGAGTGGACTCACGGCCTGAGTGGCATGTCTCATGCTCGATGATGATGAAATAGGGGAAAAAACTATTTTCCCACCTGTGGTGGAATGGTTCTGGGACGTGTTTCCTGAGGATTTCTCGAGGTTGCCACCTGAGAGGGATGTTGAGTTCAAGATCGAGTTGCTGCTGGGAGCGGAGCCAGTTTTTATTCTGCCATACCAAATGGCACTGACATAACTCCAGGAACTGAAGGTTCAGCTTGAGTATTTGGAGAGTAAGGGGTTTATCTATCCTAGTACGTCTCCTTGGGGATCTCCTGTGCTTTTTGCAAGGAAGTCTGATGGGTCGTTGAGGCTGTGTGTGGACTATCAAAAGTTGAATCAGATGACATTGAAGAATCGACACCCTCTTCCTAGAATTGATGACTTGTTTGATCAGTTGAGGGGTGCATCAGTGTTTTCAAAAATTTATCTGAGGTTGGGTTATCACCAGTTGAGGGTGAGGTCTTCTAACGTACCACAGACCACTTTCCGAAGTCAGTACAGGTTGTTTTAGTTTGTGGTAATGCCTTTCAGCTTGACCAATATGCTGACAATGTTTATGGCTTTGATGAACTAGATCTTTCATATATAAATAGATCGGTTTATGGTTGTCTTTGTTGACAATATCTTAGTGTATTCGAAAACTCGTGACGATCATTCCCAACATCTTGACATCGTCTTGGGTACGCTAAGAGAGCATCGGCTATACACCAAGATATCCAAGTGTCAATTCTGGATAGGTGAGCTGCATTTTCTGGGTCACATCATCTCAGTGGCAGGTGTGTCAGTGGATCCAGAGAAAGTTGTATCTTGGGAGAATCCCAAGAGCGTCTCAGATGTTTGGAGTTTTCTGGGTTTGGCCAGGTATTACCGAAGGTTCATTCAGGATTTCTCTCGCTTGGCAGCACCACTCTCAGGCTTGACCAGGAAAGGAATCAAGTTTGAGTGGTCTGAGGCTTGTGAGAATTCCTCTTAAGAGTTGATGAAGCGGTTGGCGACTGCACCTATCTTGATCTTACCCGAGCCGGGAAAGAAGTACATCGTGTTTTGTGATGCATCTGGAATCAGACTTGGGGATGTGTTGATGCGGGATGAGCGGGTTGTGGCTTATGGGTCGAGGTAGTTGAGACCCCATGAGCATAACTGTCCCACTCATGATCTTGAGTTGGCTACAGTAGTGTACGCCTTGAAGTGCTGGAGGCACTATCTGTTGGGGGAATGATTTACCATGTTTACCGACCATAAGAGCTTAAATTACATCTTCTCACAGCGGTATCTGAATCTTCGGCAGCGAAGATGGGTTGAATATCTCTAGTCTTTTGACCTTGAGTTGGTGTAAACGCCGGGAAAGGGAAACAGTGTTGCTGATGCTATGAGTAGGAAGGTTCAGAATTTGGAAGTTCAGGAGTCCAGCACCGAGTGGAGGGTGATGGCTTTGTTTGCAGAGATGCACCTGGAGGTGCCGGAGGAAAGTGGTCAGGTCACTCTTGCTTCCTTAACAATGGAGTCGATGCTTTTGAGTCGAGTTAAGTAAGGTCATCTTGATTATCCTGAGTGTTTGGACATGAAGAAAAAGATTAAAGGTGGGAAGCTACATTCTTGTTGGGTCGTCGACGCGGGAGGTGTTTTTCGCATTCGTGATCGTGTGGTTGTGCCAATGTGTGTGCGAGAAGAGTTTATGTGTGAGTTCCATGTGTCAAAGTGGGCAGTGCATCCTGGTTTGACCAAGATTTACCGTGATCTTTGAAGGCAGTTTTAGTGGCCTGGAATGAAGAAGGAAGTTGCAGGCTTTGTGGCACGGTGCCTTACCTGTCAGCAGGTGAAGGCCGAGCATCAATGCACAGGTGGTTTGTTGCATCCATTGCCCATTTTGGAGTGGAAGTGGGATGATGTAACAATGGATTTTTTGGTGGGTCTTCCAAGGACGCCGCGGAAGAATAATAAAATATGGGTTGTTTTGGATCGGTTAACAAAAGCAGCTCATTTCTTACCGATTCAGGAGACCTATACAGTCGACCAGTTGGGTGAGCTGTACGTTAGGGAGATAGTGCAGTTTCATGGGGTGTCGTGGACCATAGTTTCAGACCAAGATCTGCATTTCACGTCAGGTTTCTAGCAAGGGTTGCAGAGGGCGCTGGGTACGCATGTGTTTTTGAGTACGACTTTCCACTCACAGATGGACGGGCAGTCCGAACGTACGATCCAAGTGTTGGAAGACATGTTGAGATCCTGTGTCTTAGATTTTGGTGGTTCTTGGGAGAGGCACCTATCGTTTTTTGAGTTTTCCTACAACAATAGTTTTCAGGCTACAATTTATATGACACCATTAGAGGCACTTTATGGGAGACCATGTAGATCCTTGTTGTGTTGGCTAGAGGCCGGTGAATCTGAGTTGTTGGGGATAAGTCTCGTGCAGGAGACTTTAGAGAGAGTTAAGTTGATCAGGAAGCGGATGACTACGACTCAGAGTAGGCAGAAGTCGTATGCAGATCAGAGGCGTAGACCTCTTGAGTTTGGGGTGGGTGATAAAGTATTCCTTCAGGTGTCGCCAAGGATGGGTCACCGATGGATTCAGAAGAAGGGTAAGTTGGTGCCCAGGTATGTGGGACCTTTTGAGATTGTAGAGAGGATCAGACCAGTGGCTTATCTATTGGCTCTTCCACAGTGGTATGGTGGGATGCATTATGTGTTTCATGTGTCGCAAATTTGATGGTATCACCCTGACCCATCTCACGTGGTTGATGTTGAGTATGTGGAGCTTGAGGTTTATGCGTCCTTTGAGGATCATCCGGTTCGTGTGGTGGATTGTAGTGAAAAAGGTCTTATGAGGCAAAATTGTGCCATTAGTGCACGTACTATGGAAGTATGGGAAGGTTTAGGAAGAAACATGGGAGTGGGAATCAGATATGCAGGCTCAGTGGCCCGAACTCTTCTCTTCGGTGGATCGATGAGGCTTAGGAGCTCGGCTCGAGGACGAGCCGTTATAAGGTGGGGAGGTTTTAAGATCCCGGTTTTTGGAAAGGTATGTTTTTGTTGTGTTCTGGGTTAAACCCTTGCTTTTGGGACTTTAAAAGGTTTATTGAAGGTGCGAGAGGCCTTGGGGGTGTTCCGGGGGCTCGGGGCACGGAAGAAGGGAAGTCTGGGCAAGCAGACCAAGGCGCACGACCTGCGCACGGTCAGACAAACCGTGCGGCCTGCCCAGGCGAAACCATGCGACCCTCCCTCCTCTAGACAGAAGCGAGCACACGGTTTTCGCATGGTTTTCCAAACCTTGCGGCTAAACCGTGTGCCTCCTCCTCCTCCGGGCAGTGGAATGCGCATGATTTGCGAAAGGTTTTTCAAACCGTGCGGACAAACCGTGCGGCCACTTAAAGTTGAGAAAATTTTCAAAATTGCCACTCCAGGCATTAAGATCCCAACTCGGGATTTTCCTCTCCTCCTCCTCTCCCGGCCCTAGCGACAAGCTTGGATGACCCAATCTTCCCAACGGTGGTTATCCTTTGATTCTTGGCCGTTTAGAGTACTGTTGGTTGCGGATCGAAGCTCCGGGTAAGGCTAATCCCATCCTTGGTTCTTTTCTTGGTTTAGGGTTTGTATCTTCTCTCCCTCTCATTCCAAAGCTCTAAAACCCTATATTTTGGGTGATTTTTAGGTTGAAGCTCCAAAGGTTGGTCGGATTGAGGTCTAAGGACTCGATTGAGGGTGCATTCAACCGCAGTTTCGAGGTAGGTGGACTAGAAGTTATATTCCATGGTTATTTAGGGTTTTGTGCATGATTACTTGTGTTCTTTTTTTCCCTTGGTTATGTTTTGGATAACCTTTTCATGTTGGGAATTAATGGTGTTTAAAATGGTAGATGGGAACCCTCACGATCCCCGTGGGATGTGTTGGGATGGACTTGACCTAATTGGGGCCATCCATGGGATGTGCCGTCTTTTCCCGGGCTAGGGATTGTTAATTAAACAAGTGACCTTTTTGTAAGTGAATGGTATAGCCCTTGATTTATATGTTGGCATGATTGGCTGAACGTGGAATGGAAATTAGGTGATGCACCTAAACTTGGTAATAACCTAGGGGTTATTTGAAATGTAATGAATGGTTGATTCATGAAAATGATGAACAGGTTAAATGGGTTAATGTGTAAACTAATTTAAGACCATAACATGATAGGTTATGGGTGTAATGTTCAATGCTTAGTGAGATAGGTGTAACACATGGGAATTGGGTGAATGGTTAAATGATGTGAAATGGTGATGTGTTAATGGGTTAAGGCATGACGTGGTTTCCCATGTGGGTTGTTGTGAACAGTGTTTTCCATAGGTCAATAGTTCAGATGGTTGATGGTTTCTTATATATAAGCATGTGCACATGGCTTAGTAGAGTGGGGTATGACATGAGGATCTACGCCCATGGGTCGAGTGAAGACTGGGGCTCTAACCTCCACCCTAAATGCATGGGTTAGGAAAGGGGACTGAGGGTCTATTCTTCTAACGGTTGCATCCACCCGAACTGAGGCTTCGAGGTGAGGATATGGTTGCTATGAGGGAGTTAGTCATAGTGAGATAGGATAACGATGTGTTTACCCTCTTTCATGTTATTGTTGGCCTTAGACCCATGTAACATAAGGTATGTGATTAACTCATGGAGATGTGATGAAATGGCAAGTGATGGTCAATGGTAATAAATGGATGGTAATTGAATGGAAATGGATTTGGATCTAAAATAGTTAATTGAACCTTAAATAATTACTTGGAATTTATCATTAATTTTCCCTTTTCATGCACAACTGCTTACTGGATATTTTGTAGACACCATTGGTGGTGGCCTACTGAGTTGAACTCACACCCTGCTCAAGCTTCCATTGGGTACCCGAGAAGACTTCATGTTTGCAGGTCAGGACAAGGTCAAGGGTCCTTGCTAGTTAGCTGAGTGGACATGGGTAGTACTTGGGGGAGGATCCGGACTTGGATTTGGGACCATTTTGGGATTTTGTCCGTTGTCTTTATTTTTTGGATTTTGTTCACTCTTGCACGGTAGTATGACATGGCATATTTATCTTTGGAAATGGTTGTTATACATGTTCATTCTTTATTGGTTATTGTTTCTGCTATTTGGTTATTCTGTTGTGGCTTACTCTGATAAAAGGGGGGTATAGTCTCCCCACTTGACCCCATAGACCCCCGCTGCTAGTCGACAGCCTTTGGCGTACGGGGAGGCGCGCCTAAGGTCATGTGACCACCTGGCTCAGAGCATCGGTTTAGTGGCTTCTGGGTCAGGGATGTTACAGCATGATTAAGACGCTACCACCTCAATGTGGATGGAACCCATGATTGGTTATCTCCAATATGATACCCTCCCAATAGACTGATATAGAAGTGAAAAGATTCAGTGTTGATCAGTTAACATTACCCTACATAATTAACTTAATGAGAAATGATCCCACTGCAAGATTGTATTTGATGGAATACTTCTCAGATTCATAGAAGAAGACTAGATTCCTCATACCATGCAAGAAGTCCCTATAGGATACTACAGTGCTCATCATTCTAGGACCTGGTTGTCCTACCAAATTGGAAGGCTGGGTTAATATTGAAAAACCATGATATAATATTGTATTGAATTCCCTAAGAAATTTCATGCCTTCAAAATTAATGATAACTTTATCCATCAAACCCCGTAATTTCTTCATATGGAAAAATATTCTTGGTTATTCACCATATGGGGAATGGATTTTGTGGGGCCATAAACTCCATCCAAAACTAATATGTTCATGTAAACCCTTACTCTTAACAACTTAATCTCTAAATAGGATTTGGAAATACAAGTCAAAGTAGTATTAATGAAGAAAATCATCAACTTCATAAAGTCCCATATCATTGCCGGGTATGGAGTCCCCCCATGATATTGATGGAAAATTACACAAAATTCTATTCTAAAGAGTTGAAGAATTTTTTCCAAGAGTAACACGTCGAGTCCAATCACCCATCCCACTTTCATGAAGTTGAAAAAGATAGGCAGAGACCATGAAGAATACTTTTTAGAATATATTTTAGAAGATAGTGAATAAAAACCATAATTCATGGATTGAAAATCTTGTCCATTCATTATGGGCGTACTATACCACCACATGTAAGGATACACAAGCAATAGAATATTCATTGGAATATGGGACAATGACATTGTTACCCAAAAAAATATAGATTCCTTTGATTTGGATATCCATTTTTGAACGGCACTCAGAACTAGAGTAATTGCAAAAGTGCCTGAATGAGTTGGAGAGGCTCAATGAGAATAGGTTGTATAACATACACAACCTTGAAGTGCATTTGAATTAGAAACCATGAGACTTCAATAAAAAGGTCTTCCACCATTAATTCTTTCAAGGAGAACTGGTACTGGATCTCGTAACTGTATTTACACCAGGAAAGAATCCAGTGAAGATGGAACCAAAATGGGATGCTCCTTATAACATACATAAGATTGAAAAAATGGAGACTACTCACTAGAAATAATGCATGGGGAGTGTGTCACACCCATCAACAATTCAAGGTTTCTCATTAAATACTTTTCATAGTTTCCTTCAAGCAACACATGTCCTAGTAGAAAGAAGTTAAACTGCACAATATCCCACGTCCTGGTCTCATTACATTAAACTCCACAATCATGTCTAGACCATATGACATAAAACCATACATCCATCATCCTAGTAGCTAGACATTAAAATGCACAACATCTCTTGTCCTTACCACATGATGTTTAACTATATAGAATGACTACTAGAAGAAAAATATTAAACTGCATAATATTTCTTGTCCTTACTGCATGATTTTAAAACTACATGGAATATTTTCTACACCTCATGATATTAAACTGCATGGCAATCATCATTTCATTGACCATTCATCAAACACGTGGTAGATCCATCTGAAAGAAAGACAAAATGCCATAGTCCATGTGTGAGAGTCAGATTTAATTAAAGAATATCATCATCTAAGAATGAAATATGTATTGATTCGTTCCCTCAAATGATATGTATTGACTCCTAGAAATCCATTATTTGTTCCAATGACAATATTAATTTAATTCCAAAATAGGCGACCCATGTCCTTACCCAAAGATATTAAATTGCATGGATGATATCCCCACTGCATGACACTAAAATTTATGAATCCCAAGAACAACATGTGTATTCATTTATACCATCACAGGATACAGAGTGATGCCTAGTTCTCTATTCTTAGTCCTAGTCACATCATTCCTCTTATTTCACATCGATTCAACCATGTCCTTAATCTACGATGTTATACATCATGGGTGATGTCCTTTCCATATGACATTAAACTAAACCAATTTATATAACTTTGTATGGATTGATTATCATATTAATGAGATATATTGGGATGTCAAGATCCTATATCCTAACCAAGACATCAAATAATATAAAATACCCTTTTCCTTTCTTCAATTCACTCCATGTCACGAGGAACCTTTTCCATTCCTTTTTTCACAGAATGATCATAGATCATGTATGATTATGAATTTTGGTAAGGGATTCCATTCATGATAAATGAATATCATCCCATGAGAGGGTGATGATGGTCATGAATGAAATGCATTAAAATTCTCTCCATGATTCCTATCCATGTGATGCTAAAATTCACTGTTATTGTCTCACACATGACATAAAATTTTAAATATCCGTGGACCTCCCCCAAGGGGACCGATACCCTCAGTTTTGGTCTCACACCCCAACTTATTTCTAGAACTACCTACATATTGGTTCCTATCTTGACATGATAAATAGTGAAACAAAAATCTCCAACCCTAGTCATAGATATAAAAATAAACATAAAATGAAACCTCCATGCATTTGGGTCGGACATGTGCATGGATATTTCATCGAAGAACTAGGTGTGTGTTGATTCCAATTAACATAGGATATGAAGTGACTCCTATATATTAGGTATCTGGTCTAGTAACAATAATTCCTATTTAATTTTGGGGAGACTATGTACATTTCACATGAAAATAAGCTATATGGTTCCTCAAGTACTACATGTGGATTGATTTCTATCATTAAATGAAATGTAGTGACACCTATATCACTATATTGGGTCAGACATGTGCATGGATTTATTTCTATCATTAAATGATATGTACTGACCTGAGTAGGGTGTTTCCCATTCATGAATTGCGTTTGGATTTATCCCTGACATAACATAACACATAATGACGCCCAGATCTCCAATCCTAGGTCCATTTGCAACAATGAACACAAAAATATTCCCCCAACACTATAAAGTAAAATAATACAAGATAATTTTTATTGAGTATGATTAATATCTATGTAAGGATTTATTTCACATGTCATATACCATCTAAAAATTTTCACATCAGTTCTCACATCATTATCCTACAATGATAATCCATGTTTAAACAATTACATCCCCACTTTATGATGTGAAACTACATGGAAAATGTCATGACTACATGAAATCAAAACTAAATAACAAATAAATCCCTACTACATGATTCTAAAATGTGCAATCCATCACCAATTATCATACCTTATCATTGGAAAACAAGTGATGTACCCCAGTGAACCAGAGTATGGGGTGATTCTATCATCTTTTGAGAACCTAAATTCATAAATCACTATTCATGTCTGGAGTTTCTTGGGTTTCCATAAAACATATAGGGCCCATAGAAAGGAAAATAAATCGATCTATTTGAACATGATATTAATTCATAAAGTCTTTGACATTTAAAAAAAATACATATTGTCCCTAAATAAAGAGCATTCTGAATCTTGTGATCCTGACATCACCATCGTGGAACCCAACACCAGAGGGTGTTCTGGACCGTCCAATACATGATTTTCCCATATCATTACTGATTAATTGAGAACCATGAGTTGTGATTTACAACATTCACATATCCCACTCAAAATGGTGTTGGAGTACCCTTGAATTATGGTATCCTAATTGGGATTTTATGTAGAATTTTTGCATATTAGTTCCATGTTTTTTGTGACCTTAAACTGCCTACACATTAGTTAAAGTGGTAAAAACTTAAACACAAGCCCTAGATAGTCTAAATAACAAGAATTTAAACTAAAAGTGAAAGAGAAACAAAACTTTACAGTTTGAAAACTCGTAATTGACATCCTGAGAAAATTTATGTCCCTGATCTCTAAACATTTCATCTTCAGAGTATATGAAAAAAATATGTCATAAATAAATGAGGTATAAATCTCATAGGGTCTAATTTGGGGCCATTATAAAATAAAATTCCTTCTCACTGGACCCTTTTCTATAGAAAAAAGTTCTATTAATGGTTTGTAAAAAATCCTTCCCATGATAATGTGTTCACTAGGTGGTGACACATCTTTTATGGTTCTCAAACCCTCATTGAATATTACATTTTCCATAAACTAGACATCATTATTTGAGTGATTTTTATCACAAACAACATTCCTTGTCCCTTGAAAAAGGATTCCAATATTCAAGAGACCCTTTGATTTACTATTCATGTATACCTATAGATCATATATATGAACCTATGTTCTTTAAATAATTGCATCACATTATAGAATGTGCTTTCTGATAATTCTTAGAGATGACATCATTGTGGATGAACTCAACACCTTAGTGTATTTTGGTCCATTATTTATATGATTCTCCCATATTATCCTCATGAACCATGCACTTTGAATCATGATTTAAAATCCCCATAAATAGATTATTCAATTGGATTTGACATCCTCAATGATACCTCACTATGTTTTGTACAATTTTTCAATGAAAGAAAGAGATACTCTATTACCAAAACTTTTTAATCCCCACACATCATTACTCCAAATCATATGGCATGGGGTTGAAGCTTCAAAATTTAAGAGCTAAACATCCATAGGGAGATAGAACCCCTTCTGGATAGATTTATCTCTATACCCAACTTTATCACTTGGATGTTTCAATCTTCAAAATCATTCATGTATCTTGGAAAAGGTTGGGGACACCTCTGTTTGACCATACTATTTATGTGTAAGTGATTTTACAAATATATCAGAGGAATCTCTTCATATTTATAAGGTAACCCAATTTTTATGAGCCCTGGTAAATCCATGGATAAACTCAACACATCAAGGTGTAATGGGTCATCCTCGACTCGTCTCCCCCATACTATATTCATTGAATCAAACATTTGGGTTATGAATTATATCACCCACATTACAACTATCTAGGTGCACCTAATATCACTAGTATTTCTGCATAAACTAATATTTCCACCAAAAAATATTACATGCCACTTCTAAAAGAGTAGAGACACCTCTGTTTTACCATGATATCAACACACAAGGTGTTTGAACAACTAATTAGAGGAAAATCCTCCTTATGGGAAAAGAAATCTAATCCTCATGAACCTCGAAAACACCATTATAGAACATAGAACCCTAGAGAACTTTGATCCATCCCTGGGATGTATTCCCGAGATACCATATTCATGTTTTTATAGAAGGAATCTAAAAATCATGGAATCTCAAGAATCATGGTAAAAGTCCATAAACTACAGAAATAAAAGTTCTGATCTATACGACCATAATCTACGACAATAGAAGGTCCGATCTAAAAGACATTAAACTACAACAATTGAAGGTATGAGCTAAAATACCACAAAATATAGTGATAGATGGTTTGAAATAAAAGAAAAAAAGCTACAATAATAGTATTTTTGAGCTAAAAGTCCTTAAATAATAGTGATCAAATGTCTAGGAAAAAAGACATTAAACTATAACAATAAAAGGTCCAAGCTAAAATATCCTAAACCATAAAAATTGATAGTCTAAGATAAAAAAACCAAAAATATAGTGATATATGGTTTGAGATAAAAGAAACTATTCTAATAGTGATATAATGTCAAATCCAAAAGACTATCAACTACCAATAAAATAATGTCCAAGATAGAAGATCGAAAACTACAACACATCATTTATTTAGTCTGAAATAGTGGGAACAGTGTAAATCTTATCAGGTCCAAAACCTATAAGAGGAACACCAATGAAAAATACAATTCCTTTTCTATTTATTTCTCCATAATATTAATCATATGAAAAATTAGGGAAATATTAATAAAACAATATGAATCTTTTAAGGCCCATCAGATGGCCTTAAGAAAATAATGAAACTATTCTCACTAAGTCCACTGACTTCTATAAAATATCGTGCATTATCCATCTAAGAAATTTTTTCTTCCTAAATTATCATTTTGTAGATAAGGTTATATTAAGATAAATATAGTAGATACATCAGTTAAGAATCTCATGTCTGTGGGAATTCATTATAATTTCTCAAGAACAATTGGATATAATTAAAATATTCAAATCTAGACATTTAGGTTACTTCATATCATTATAATTATGTATATAATTGGTAATACATGCAAAATCAGATCAAAAAATGCAATGAATGTCAGTAATGATATAATACTAGATAGATAACATATAATGTTAATTAGATCTATTCATTGATATCATACAAAAGGGGGGATCTCCATATTACATATCTCATCTGATGATTTTATCATGAAAAAATTTAAATCAATGATTAAACTATAGTAATATTTGATTAACTAAGCTAGAAAAGTTGGAAAGGGTTTGACAAGAAGTTCCAATTGAACACTAAAGTATCGATTCCCCTACTTATTCTAATTCTACCTCATGATGAGGTGTCTTGGTCATAATAGAAAACTATTGAACTCTTTTATTAATAATTTCAAGTGGGGATGATGACGATGAAAGGTAAGACATTGAGAGAGATAAGATATCCTCATACCTCCATATATGTATAGTAAATATGTCCATTTGGGTGTTTAAATCAAACATAAACCAAAAAAATCAATTACAACTACTCTGATTCTTACCTTATAATTTTGGATGAGGATGTGCTATCGTTAGGATCATGCAAGTCCCTTTCGCTAGTGGAAAATTTCTTCCACATTTGGATGATTTGTCCCATAATTTCATATAATTATTAGCGGTGAAAACTATCTTACCCCAAATCATGAAATAACTATTGGAGATGTTCTTCTATTTCATGAAATATTCCAAGAGGAGTCTTAGAAATTAGAGTGTGAATCTGCCGCCATACTTTCCTTCACCATGCCTGATCCTCTTTTTCTTCTACAGTAGGTATATAGAAATGGGGAAAAACCATTTTAGATGATGAGGAAGTGATAGATTAATAATTTACATATACTATACCTTCAAAATAAATAAAATCCATATCTCATAGGGAAAGACTGAATTCCTCAAAAAATTCTCTCAAGCTAACAGTGTGCTCTTACTTAAGATGAGGAATCTTCCTTGAAGGCTCACCAGAATCTAGAATCAACTATATTTTGTCTATGAAAAAACTAGTAAGTGAGGAAAATAATTTTTCCACATGAAGGAATAGTGTGTTCTGAATTCCACCTGGGTATACCTCCTCCCAATCCCATGTGTAATCATGTGATAGAAATATAAGTGTTCTTGAAGATTAAATAATGATCTCAATATTGGTATTCTCATGTGCCAATATCAACCAAAAATGGTGTATGATCCTGGGATTTCGTTCTCCTCCCACACCCACTAAAGAGATAGGGGAAATCCATTTGATACAACCCAATTAGAGAGTAAACAGATTTGGGGTATATATCTCATAGATGATTATATCATCCATCATGGTCCCAAAAATCCCATCCCAAAGGGAAATATTCCAAGAATGTTTATCAAGAGAACTTCCTCCATTATCAACAATTTTTCCAATTAGTATAGGATAAGGGGTGACCATGAAATGATCAGATTAGCTCAACATATGAGATACCTCACTGAGACAAAATGTAATGGACCCTATATATCCAACAACCTAAGGCGAGATAAGGTACTATGAATCCCAATGGTGTTTTGTTACCCGTAGATATGGAAATGATCCCATATCCCTCCAAATTAAAAATAGAAAGGACAACTGATCCTATAAGGGATTCTACCCTACTAAATGTGTCACGGGAGATGGTGATGGCATGCAAGAGTTAGTACCTCCCAATTGAGAGACCACCACTCGAGTATCCTTGCTACCATCACCAACATGATAACCCAGATTCATGAGTGTGTGTCCTCAATCGGTAAAAGCCATCTATTCATAAACATAGACATGAATAATTTTAGCTTAACTCTTGGGGATACTACTTTCCTCACCTATTATCCCCTTGTAGAATGATCCCCAATTTCAATGATGGACCAATAAAAACTGATGCTACCACAAACATTCTTGGAATGACACATGTGGGGGAATATAATAGTTAGATGAGCCCCACAATGGAAAAGAAAAAAGATTCATTCCATAAATAAGATGAGTGAGAGCATATACAACTCCTTTGTTAAAATTACATTCATCATATTAATAATTTAAATTCCCATGAATGGAGTTTGTGCGAGGTTATCCTATAAATATGCGACATGAAGTAATTCATCATACATTTCACTAAGGGGGATACACACCCTATCGATAGATATCCCAGAGGATTATTCCTACATCACCATGGGATAGATGGAATTAGTTGGTAATGAGACATCAATGAGTAATTAGTTCTTTAAGAAGATCATATTGATTATAAATGATGAATTGGGAATCCTATACTACCTCATAATGATAGAAAATGTGTAAATGGTCAGTAAATTCTATGTACCACTACCTAACCTAGAATAACCATGCCAATTTTGCAGAAAAAGTGATTTTAAGATGAATGAACCATTTCTAATTATATACACCACCCTAGGATTTACAATAAGAGACAAATATGCTTGAGTATTTTTCATCAGAGATCTAGGAGGTGATATCACATCCATCTGGACCTAGAGGGGAGTTCTCTAGCATTCAGGTTCATCCCTGGGACCATCCAATGATCAGATGACCATATATAGAAACTATTTTATGTTCAAATCGTTAGAGATTGATACCCATTATGATGTTAGATTGTAGTTCAAAGAGGGGATGAAAGCATCATCTCGAAGGCCAAATCTGTATAAAGGAATCTACTGTACAAGAGGATAATCCTAGTGTTTATACAAGAAAATATTCTTTATAACCTCATTGTGAGATAAAAAATGATAATGGGGGTCTTAATTATGGTTACTATGAATCATGTACATTAGTTTAGACATAGAGGAATAATTATGAAAAGATTTGGAATCCATCTACACAAAATATAATAGAATATGCCCAAAAAGTGAAAAAATCATCAAGAAAAATTCATAACATCAGTGACATACTATGTATCTAATGAATCATAAAGGTATTCATGGTCACATAATGTAATTGTGAATCTCTTATCTTAGGAAGATACCATAGAACACAAGAAACCACAGAACACTAAACAACCACATGGCTTGTCATGGGACTCGTGATCACGTCAACTCGACATGGTGATGATATCTATAGTAAAGTGTATGCGTGATCAAGCTAATATTTATCATAAAACCATTAAGGTGATCGTACAATCTCATGAATAATCCTCATCCAATTACTAGATAAATATTCATGTTTTTTTTCAAACAAGCACCGGTAGATGTAGATCTCATGAAATGGTTAGTATGATCCATTTGTACGAATGGGTCTCGTGATCATTTCTCAAAAGAAGGACTTGATAAGGGGTCACATGATGGAATTGGATAACAATATCAATGAGAGTTTTCTAGCTAGTGAATGAACAACCCACGATTCACCTATTTATTGGGTCTTCTATAGAATGCAAACAATTTCTAGGAAGACTTGGCATCATCAAATACATCAATTGGTGATAGAACCAAATTCATTTTTCAGAATTTACTTCTTAAAAACCGAGGCCTTGTCCGCATAGAAATCACTTCTGATTGGGAAAATTTATTGATACCCTCCAAATGAGAATCAAAAAATAAAAAATGTAAGAGATAAATGAATATGGGTATTATTTTCCCCACAATGAAATGAAAGGGTAGGTGGTTGAAACACATGGATTTTGTGATATTCTAAAATACATGTGATTTCATGAAATTCAAAATATCACATGAAATGGTATTTTGGAGTTCATGGCCTACTTAAAATCATGAAGATCCCCATTTATAAGCCCATATATTTTTGTGAAGGAATCTAAGACACTCGTTGATCATGCGGTAGAAACCAGATGAGTTCTTATGGATCACCTGACTTTTCTGTCATCTGGTTCCTAACAGACCATTCAAAAATAAATGTAATGTGAGGAGGAAAATATTCAAATAATGGAAGACTCTCTTGATCTTAATATTCATGTAATGAACCCATCTGGTTTACAAGACACCACAAAACCCCTGGAGTCTTTTATGCCTTATCACACAAGATCTCACTGGCACGTCACCCTCATCACATGAAGGGTTTCAGACATGTCCATGTGATCCTGCACTACCCCTCTAACTCAAAAAAAAAAGAGAATGGTTGTCCGTGATGAATTCTTTCGCACCACCATAGGTCATTTTTTTAGTTATGAAATGCATCACTGATGGAGAGAGTGATTGTCTTAGAAAACAATCATATATTACCAGGATACCCCAATCATTTGAGAAATAAACAAAGGAAATAAAACGGTAAATGATAGGAGATTCATGCGATTGAAACATACATTGATGTCAAGGGAAAGGGGTTATGCACTCTGGATGCTCAAAATTTGTCACACGGAGGCCCCCTCAAAATGTTATCATGATCCCGCAGAAGCCCTCTTGATATGTTTGATTGATTTCTTAAGTTCTCTAGATGAGACATATTTGTCTCATGGAGGGTCCTAAAAATTTTTATCATATCACATGTCAGCCTATCAACATGAATCGAGGTCTCATGTATGACCTTGGAAATATTGACCTAACCTCATGGAAGTCCCTTGACATTACCACATGATTACGAATGATCCCTTAAATTTGAAAAAATATCCTAATAAATACATCACTGATGGTGTAGTCTTATGTTCACTAAAAATCATTCAATGCACCCCAAATAAATTGTGGCTTGATCATAAAAATAAAATCAAATCCCCCCATCGACTCTATCTCATCTATATGGGATATTGGCATCACAAAGAGGTGTATAACTAGGGTGGGAAGGATTATAAATCCCCCCAAGAATGAAAATTTTCATCTTTTGATCCATGCTTTTCCACAAACAGGCATTGGAGTAGACCTCTTGGAGTGGAACATATCAAGATCTTAATAGTTTTTTCACCAGGTAAAAACTGGGGAACAACCTATGAAATCAAGAAGAATACATAGGAACTTCCTATGATCACTTAAGATCATGTGAACGAATTCTAGCAAGATGAAAGGATTATGCAGAGGGTATCCCACATATTATTTGGGTAGCATGAAACTTAAAAAAGTTAAAATACTATACAAATCTATGGAACATATACAATTAAATATGGAATAATAGGATAAAATACAAGACACTTGTGTGAAGAACAAATAAAATGATCCTTGAACGCTTCATATAAGACATCCATGTCTTGTGACAACGTAGGTACATGTCACTTATGTCATGTGAAACTTATTTAGAACACTATTTAGATCATGCAACGCCCCTTGTCCATGTTATAGAAAGTCAAATCCCCCCTGGGCATGCCACCCAAGTCTCATGAAGACCTTCAGGCATGCCATCCAAATCATGAAGTGTCCTCACACAGGTCACCTATGTTTTATGTGGACAACATTGTATATCATCTTGATCTTGATAATCATTCATGGAATACCAACCATATCTCACGACACCCTCTAATAATGTCATCCAACATTCGTGAAGATACCAAAACAGGTTCTAAAAATCACATGATTCCCCAAGAAATGACAACTAGAACATGCGAAGCACTGAAAGAATGTCATATAGATCATGTGATGTCTCCCAGACATGTCTTCCAGATCATGTGATAGTCTCCAGGATAGCCAACCGAGACTTGTGAAGTCCACCAAAAAATCCATCCTCGATCATGCAATAGCCTTAAGACATTCCATTTAAATTATGAGATGTCCTTCAGGATACTCAAATGGATCATGGAAATGTCTTTGGAAATGTTCGTAATATAACCAAATCTTTTTAGACATCCACAGACAGATTAGATAAACAATAAATCATTTAGGTATGCAACTAGGAAAGGCCGGGCAAGCATCTGAGGACACGATAACCTTGTCTAGCCTCTATATTAGAGACTCCTCAGGGTGTAAGCCTTAAAAAATAGAACTATGATAACTATGATTCCTTCAATAAAAGTGATACATAGAACACCTTCCTAAAGACTAATCTCAAATGGGAATCCAATTCTTTGTATGTCCCCCACGTCTTCATCATTTCAACCATCATGACCAAATAATTAGCATGATCTAATACTTATAATACATCCATTAGTGGACTACAAAATCCTTTAAACTATAAGAATGATAATTCCTAGAAAAAACAGGATATATAGGACACTTTCCTAGGTCCTAAGAATAAATGGGCATCCACTTTGTTGTAAGTCCCCCCATGTCTTAAATGTTTCAACCATAGGGATCCAATCACTCTCATAGGCTGCCCATTATACATTATTTATCCATGTAATGGGAAATAAGTTGAACTATAATGATTTTGATTCCTATTATGACTAAGATATGTAGAATTCATTCCTAGGGCCCATGATCCAAACGGTTATCCCAATACATATGTCCCACATCAATATTCATTGATACCAATTACTTTATTTTCCTTGTTTCTCACAACAAGCCAGGATCACATTGAATTAGGGAGTTTCAATGGTCATATCATTTGCATCAAGAATATCTAGAAGTCATTGAATCCTTAGTGTGTAAGCCCCAATGTGCATCAATATATAATTTTCACCATATAACGACATTTAACTAGGGGATGGTCCCAAGGGAGTGACTAAACTACAAGGACTCTCATTCCCACTATAACTAGGATATGTTGTATTCTACCTTAAGTATTGAGCTCAAATATACAAATCCATGTGAACACATATATGTCATATCCACATGACATTAAATAACACAATTTTAAAGTACTATGGGGTTTTTAATCCATCTATAAATAGGATACATAAGACACTTCAAAGTGGATTAATCACATCCACATCATATTAATTGCCTCCCAGAATAAGCGACATATTCCAACTTTCGTGGTAATATATCTTTAATATATAAGCAGTTACCCTTTAGGGAAAATATATGATGAGCCTTAGATATATACATATTGAATAATTAAAATATTCCCTTTCATATATTAAAAGTGTTTAACCAATTATAATTTTGTTATAGTAACTAATTATATAAAAATATTAGAAATATATTCCTGAACATATCATAAATCTATAAAAGATTCCCACAGTAGGTAAGAATTCTCCACAAAAGGGTATGACGAGGCTGACCTCCCGCCAATCGACCAATGTGAGTTCTAAAGTTTCATTGGGTCTAAAACCCCAAAAGGATGCATACCTTGGGAATGAAGGTATTTAACCATTAATAGATTTGGGAACCTTTAAAATCTTTTATAGAAAATAGAAAATATTTTTATAAATTGATGGAATGTTTACCAATACGTACATGTGGACTACGACCACCAAAAAATAATGTGAATCTTTTTCTATATTATTCTTGCATTGATGATAATAAGGTTTAAATTAATGAATTTATATGATATATATGTAATTATTTTTTAAATTTTGAAATATTTTTTAACATTATTTTGTTTAATCCAACCTGAAAATGGAAACAACATTCATGCATACATACGACCTATCGTCAATATGAACGGTGTAATTTATTTTCTATCTCAAACATTTTTGGATTACTATATACTCATATATAATGAATATATATGAAATTTATGTCATGTTTAAAATTTTATATATGATTGAAACATGATAAATATAAGAGTTTCAAAAATACCAAGCCAAAAAATATACAAAAAATGATACAGTTATTACCCAAAACATGATTTTATAAAGGAAATTGTTAATTAATGGGTAATAAAAGGTCATATATAAATTATATATTTTTTAATATATATAATAATTATTTTTATATTGTTGTATTTTTAACACATATTTATTACATAGGTGGTTTCAATGTTTGTGATAAAAGTCGATACACGAGGTAGTGGATTTTCTTCTCACATTTTTCCATGGTACATATGCAACATTAACAAAACTTTTATATTGTGTGGTGTATATAATGGAAATGAATGTATTTTATGATTATTATCATAATAATTATAGGATATAAAAATCTAGATAAGTTTATTTCTTACATGGGTCTTATGATTCAGACATTACCAAATTATTAAAGGTTTAATGTTACAATCTGATTATTTATTGGGATTTTTTATGATTATAGTTTTGATGATGAAATATTATGATATATCTATAAATAAAATAATATATTTTCTTATCCTATATTAATTTATACAGAACCCATGTTTTCACTTAATTATCCCCTCTTTATGAACTCATGATATGAAAATAAAGTTTTTATGAAGAAACATTTTTATTTCTCTCTTGGGTCGATAATATTTTTCTCTATGTTATGATTTTATAAAATTATTTTAAAGAATGTTTTTACATCTCTATTATGATAGGTTAAATTCATTTTTTGTCACGAACCAGCCCGGGTCGACCCTGAACCGGTCACCCGAGCCGGTCCGCGGCAAGTCCCGAGGGGCGTTCCCGATCCCCCCGGGATGGAAACCCTAGGAAAAGGGGGGGGGGGGGGGGGTCAACGTGGGAACTCCCAACCAATTCAAACCAACTCTTATAGCACGATTACTACAACACCTCCGTCAAGACATTGAATCCTCGACTAGAGTCAACAACTTTCAACACCAGGGAAAATCCATAGAAAAACATTTAACCATTATCAAATTGGAGACATGATCCACCGAAGTCCACAAAGCATAACCACATCAACAACATAACTAAAACGAGGTCAACCCACACAAGAGTCAAACACACTTTTAAGAAGTACACACGATTTAGAATATTACATTCACACGACAAGTCCACCTAGATTTATCATAGAACAAGTCCATTGTCACTTTTTAGAAAAACAAAACATTTACATAATCCAGACTACTTGGATTATAATAGAACAAGTCCATGATAACCCCATGGTAAAACAATGAACATACAACAACGTCAAAACTTAACAGAAGAAAAACAAGTACTAAAAGATCTTGATTGTTCCACTGCTAACACGGAACACAAAACCTGGACCAAGGCTTCACACCCCTGGGGACTCCTGACTGTGCGCGAGCTTCACCCCGAGACTTGTGGCTGGGGCTCTGATGGCTGAAGCATCTTCTGCCTCATAGTCAGGTACTGACATTCTCCCATCACAGCGTCCTCTTCATGCGACGCTTCCTGCAAAACTTCTCCAGATGACCCAGACAACCGCATCGATGACACGTCTTCGGAGGGTTGCAACAAGATGGCTTTAAATGCCCAAAACGACCACACTGAAAGCATACCATCGAACGATCTAATGAACTGGAAGCTGGGACCAAAGGGGATAACTCATTGGGGACAGGTATCTCTGGCATATTTTCCACACCAGAGGAGGAACTCTTACGAACAACTGGGGATGCTGAAGTATTAACCACTCGCACACCAGAAACTAACTCAGCCAAGAAAGCTCCCTCCACCAGCTTCTCGAAACAAAGGTCTTTAGAAGGGAGGACTCGCTCCTTGATCTCTGGACGAAGACCCCCAGTGAAAAGAGAGACCTTCATGAGCTCATGCGACGCTACCTCTGGAGAAAAGGGAATCAGTTCCTTGAAATGGTCAACATATGCCTTCACCGTCCGTTGACCTTATTGAATATGCACAAGCTCTCTCTTTTTCTCCAACTTCACTTCCTCAGGTACAAACCATTGGATGAAAACAATTCTAAAGACATCCCACGTCATTTCAACTTGCGTCGATGGTGGGGAAACCACCTTCCACTGGTCCAGGGCTGGACCCTCGAACAACTTCATAATTGCACGAACCTTAACACTATCGGGAGTTCCCAACATTCTAAAAACATGCTCCACTTCCTCGAGCCATTTCACTGCCTCTAACGGACCCTGATCACCATGGAGAACAGGCAAAGTCTGAGGAGGATCAAAAACTAGGCATGACTTATCTGAATCCTTAGAGACCTTTCTGGGCGCATTTTCTGAGCGACACATAAAACACAAAGCCAAAACCAACATCAAACCGAAGAAACTTCAATAAAAGCGCTTCATCAAAAACAGTCAGCACAAAGACCAAACGAATACAACACAACCCAAAATAAAATCTCCTCTTTAAAATTCCCTTTTCATTTTTGATTTCAAAACCACCCTTTCTCAAGATCACTTTCCAAAAACCAATCCACTTTCAAACCAAAACTTTCCAAAACTGTTTCTCATTTAAAACCAATTTAGAAAACAAAGTCAAGCGTTAAATTTCAAACACACACCCAGGTACTCCCATGACCCGTTGCACATGTCTTTATCCACTGTCCATTAATACTCGCATCAACACGCATTTTGAATGCATTCTCACACATGTGCAAACGTTCATGAAGAGGAACCGAGGTTTCAACCCAAATCATTCTTAACCAATTCCAAGCAAACAACAGATTTTCGAATCAAGAGATTTCAGTTTCAAAACCCATTTTATACATTTAAAGTCCTTTAAAAGAAACCAGTAAAATTTTCAAAAACCCTTTTTCATTTCCAACTACGCACTTACACAGACCAAAACAAAAGCAGCATCCAAATCTGCATCAATCACTGAAATGAGGGACTAGTAGTCACGCTCAACCTGGCGACATGGTAGTGGGCCATGTCCCAAGTCAGCGTCGACCACTAGGAGGAATTCAAACCATGTACTCGGACTCCACATGGGTCACTACTCCATGTAAAATCGCGATGTAACGTCGGCTTGCCTCCATTATCATCTCTCAATCCAAGACAAACCAGGAAGGACAAGGACACAATTCCCGAACTACCCCTGGTAACTCGAGGATCAGTGCGAGCAAGAGTTCACGACGCTCTTCCCGTACCTACCCCTCGAGTTCCGACAGTCCAAATCTCCTTCTACCGGACAACCCAAATAACAAGAACCACCTCTGATACCATTTTTTCACGAACCAGCCCGGGTCGACCCTGAACCGGTCACCCAAGCCGGTCCGCGGCAAGTCCCGAGGGGCGTTCCCGATCCCCCCGGGATGGCAACCCTAGGAAAAGGGGGGGGGGGGTCGACGCGGGAACTCCCAACCAATTCAAACCAACTCTTATAGCACGATTACTACAACACCTCCGTCAAGACATTGAATCCTCGACTAGAGTCAAAAACTTTCAACACCAGGGAAAATCCATAGAAAAACATTTAACCATTATCAAATTGGAGACATGATCCACCGAAGTCCACAAAGCATAACCACATCAACAACATAACTAAAACGAGGTCAACCCACACGAGAGTCAAACACACTTTTAAGAAGGACACACGATTTAGAATATTACATTCACACGACAAGTCCACCTAGATTTATCATAGAACAAGTCCATTGTCACTTTTTAGAAAAACAACACATTTACATAATCCAGACTACTTGGATTATAATAGAACAAGTCCATGATAACCCCATGGTAAAACAATGAACATACAACAACGTCAAAACTTAACAGCAGAAAAACAAGTACTAAAAGATCTTGATTGTTCCACTGCTAACACAGAACACAAAACCTGGACCAAGGCTTCACACCCCTGGGGACTCCTGACTGTGCGCGAGCTTCACCCCGAGACTTGTGGCTGGGGTTATGATGGCTGAAGCATCTTCTGTCTCACAGTCAGGTACTGACATTCTCCCATCACAGCGTCCTCTTCATGCGACGCTTCCTGCAAAACTTCTCCAGATGACCCAGACAACCGCATCGATGACACGTCTTCGGAGGGTTGCAACAAGACGGCTTTAAATGCCCAAAACGACCACACTGAAAGCATACCATCGAACGATCTAATGAACTGGAAGCTGGGACCAAAGGGGATAACTCATTGGGGACAGGTATCTCTGGCATATTTTCCACACCAGAGGAGGAACTCTTACGAACAACTGGGGATGCTGAAGTATTAACCACCCGCACACCAGAAACTAACTCAGCCAAGAAAGCTTCCTCCACTAGCTTCTCGAAACAAAGGTCTTTAGAAGGGAGGACTCGCTCCTTGATCTCTGGACGAAGACCCCCAGTGAAAAGAGAGACCTTCATGAGCTCATGCGACGCTACCTCTGGAGAAAAGGGAATCAGTTCCTTGAAATGGTCAACATATGACTTCACCGTCCGTTGACCTTGTTGAATATGCACAAGCTCTCTCTTTTTCTCCAACTTCACTTCCTCAGGTACAAACCATTGGATGAAAACAATTCTAAAGACATCCCACGTCATTTCAACTTGTGTCGATGGTGGGGCAACCACCTTCCACTGGTCCAGGGCTGGACCCTCGAATAACTTCATAATTGCACGAACCTTAACACTATCGGGAGTTCCCAACATTCTAAAAACATGATCCACTTCCTCGAGCCATTTCACTGCCTCTAATGGACCCTGATCACCATGGAGAACAGGCAAAGTCTGAGGAGGATCAAAAACTGGGCATGACTTATCTGAATCCTTAGAGACCTTTCTGGGCGGCATTTTCTGAGCGACACATAAAACACAAAGCCAAAACCAACATCAAACCGAAGCAACTTCAATAAAAGCGCTTCATCAAAAACAGTCAGCACAAAGACCAAACGAATACAACACAACCCAAAATAAAATCTCCTCTTTAAAATTCCCTTTTAATTTTTGATTTCAAAACCACCCTTTCTCAAGATCACTTTCCAAAAACCAATCCACTTTCAAACCAAAACTTTCCAAAACTGTTTCTCATTTAAAACCAATTTAGAAAACAAAGTCAAGCGTTAAATTTCAAACACACACCCAGGTACTCCCATGACCCGTTGCACATGTCTTTATCCACTGTCCATTAATACTCGCATCAACACGCATTTTGAATGCATTCTCACACATGTGCAAACGTTCATGAAGAGGAACCGAGGTTTCAACCCAATTCATTCTTAACCAATTCCAAGCAAACAACAGATTTTCGAATCAAGAGATTTCAGTTTCAAAACCCATTTTATACATTTAAAGTACTTTAAAAGAAACCAGTCAAATTTTCAAAAACCCTTTTTCCTAGGGTTGTCTATTTAGAGGGTCAACTTTTCTGTGCAAGTTGAGCTCTTGTGGTGGGGAGAACCCTTCGTGTTCTCCCCTCAATCTCGGACCCCGGTTTTCTCTTGAATCGGTCGGGTGTGACCTGTGCTGAGTAAGGTCATCCCCGAGATTCTCAGTTCTCTCTGGTTCCTTTAGTTCCGTTGGGGCATGGACTTAAATCTTGATCGACTTTTGGCCTGGTGACTTTCTGGGGGCAGAAAGTGTCTGTGGTGGGGAGAATTGTCACACCCCGACCGCGGATGTCTGTAATTGTTCTCCTTTCTTGGACCCGGTTAAAATTTTTCGGAGATTAATTGCATTGGAGGTTTCGCGCCGGTGCGCGGTCACCGCATCGTTAGCGGTGACCGTGCGTTCAGCCCGGGTGACAGTGCGTTCATCTGGTGTTTTAAATGTTATATTTTTTTATGTTGGCTTCTTGTTATTGATACCTGTTTATTTGTGTTATCGTATATATGTTTATATATGTTTATATATATATATATGTATAATAATGTATGTGTATATATATAGATCTATATGTGTATAAATATATACATATGTGTAACGTCTTTAAATTATTTTATAATTATTATTTTTAATATGTGATCAAAATAATTATTATTTAAATTAAAAAATTTATTATTTATTATTATTATAAGTTTTATTATTATTATATAAGTTTTATTGTTACTAATATTATAAGTTTTATTATTGTTATTATAATTATTATTATTATTATTTTTTTATCATATATAAATATATACATAAAACTACCCTAGCCTAACCCTAAACCCCTTTCCGCCGCCACCCTCTCCCCTCTCCCTCTCCCGCCTCTCTCTTCCCCGTTTTTTCCCCCTCTTCTCTTTTTCTTATTCTGTCTCCCCTACTGGTTCGGCCAGCCGCGCCGTTTCCTACCCCCCTCCAGCCGCCGCCGTCCGACCCCGGATCTCCGTCCCAGCTCCCCAGCACCGGCCTCGTCCGACGCTCCCTGTCCCGGTGTCGCCAGCCCCTCCGCGCGACCCCTCCAGCGCTCCGCCTTGCTGTGCCCACTTCCCGACCCCCCTGCTCTCCCTCGGCCAGCCCGGACCCCCTGCTTGCCCTCGGCCAGCCCGGACCCCCTGATCGCCCCGGCTTCCCTCGCCGCGCTCCTCCAGTCGCACGCCGCACCGACCTCCGCCCCCCCTGTTCGTCATCTCGGCGTCCCGCCCGGCCTCCGGCCCTCCTCCTCTGGTCCGTCCCTGCTCCCGACCGGCCCCTCCTGCTCGCTCCGGCGTCCGGCGACCGCCCCTACATCGCCCCGTCGCCGGCCAGCGGTTCCCGTCCCCTCCGGCCATCGCCCTCTGCCCGGCGACCTCCCTTCCGGCGCCTCCCCCACTTCCCTCGAGCCGGCCTCCCCTCACCACCGGCGTCCCGGCCTCCCCGTCCAACCGGCCACGCCGTCCCCCCTTGCTCCCCCGCCTTGCGCCGACCCCGACCGCCGCGCCCCTCTCGCAGCCGTCCCGGCCTCCCAGCTCCGCCACCTCCCGCACGCACCCCTTCCCCCTCTGGTGAGTTTTAACACATATTTCATTTTTATTTTTATTTTTATTTTTATATTAATCTTATTTTTATATAACATTAATTATTTTTATCATATTGATAATATTATAATTATTTTATTATTGTTATGTCATTACTATTATTGTATTATTATTATTATTATTAGGATAATATTTTTCTATTATTATTATTATTGGTATTATTATATTGTGTTATTATTTTATTGTTATTATTATTATTATTATATTATGTTAATTATTATTATTATTATGTTAATAATATTACATTATTCTTATTATTATTATTAATATACTATTATCATTATGATTATGTTATTAATATTAATATCATTATTATATTATTATTGTTATTATGATTATGTTAATATTATAATTATGCTTATTATATTGTTATTTTTATTATTATATTATGGTTATGCTATTATTATTATTATTATGATGTTATTATTACTACATTATTATTATTATTATCATTATTATTATCACTATATTATTATTATTGTGATTTTATCATTGTTATATTATTATGATGTTAATATCATTCTATTATTATTATTTTTATTATATTAATATTGTTATTATTGTATCATTATATTTTAACTATGTCATATTATGATTGTTATTATTATTTTCACATTATTATTACTCTGGCATTCACTTGTGCTTTGTTAGGGGCTTTCTTCTTCAACTTATATTTGTTTTTGGTAGGTTTAAGATTTTAGGACCCACGCAGGGCGTTTCCGAGAAAGCGCCATCGCTGCGCCTTGTTTCCGAGGTTCTGCCGTCTCCGCACCTCAGTTTCGAGAGTGTTGGTCTTTATCACGTGGCTTCGGACACACGTCGTGTCATCGCACCTTGGTTCCAAGGTCGTTTTACCGCCGCGCTTGGATCGTGAGGTAGGTCTCCCTTTGCACTCGCCTTTAAATTTAGAATTTATTTATTCCTTGACTTTTTATTAAGTTTCAGCAAATTCAAAAGTATTATTAATTTGTTATCTATAGTTTGGTGATCTTATGATGATAAAAGTTGTTTTAACTCTAGCGTTTCATTAAAAGCGTTTTCTTGGATTTAATTGTGTGCTTCCATGGTAGTGTTGCTAGATGGTTCTTCCTGAATAATGAAATACATGTTGAATTGGGTTTTGAAATGTTTTTGGCGTGTGTAAATTAGTAGATGTATTGTTTATGGAAAATGGTGTTTTCTGAGAACCTTGATTAGAGAAAACGTCGTGTGACCTTTTGAAATTGTTTTTTTTTGAAACTTCATGTGTGGTTCTTGGTTGATGAAAGATGTTTTCCTTTGTTGTGTGAACAAAAGTTTGGATTTCATTTGAGAAATAGTATTCCTTAAAAAGGTGATTAAAGGCCCGTTTGGCTCTTGATAAAAGTGGGGTGCGTTTTGATATTAGAAAATAACTCTACTTGTGAAACAATTGTGTTCCAGGGTGATATGCTGATTGGAGTTTGTAAAACAAAGTTCTAAGTGTGTTTTGGTTTTCAATGAAATGGAGTGTGTAATATCCCTTTAGAAATGCTTTAATATGAAATGGTCAAAATGTAAATGATATGACGGCCCGGTTGGCACTTTAATAAATGTGAAGTGATTATACTTATATATATATATATATATATATATATACGTACTTGTGAGGGCATTTCTACAGGGGGACTTCCCTTCGAGGGTTGTCGTGTAGCAATGTCCGTGTAAGGGGTTGGCAAGTGCGGTGAGATGAGTCACGCGTGCGCGGGTCTCCCACTTACACAGTGTTACAAAAACCACTATGGGTTCCTGGGCGTCTTGTAGATTATCGAGTGACGGTTGCTTGCTAACCCTGATTAGACGGGTTGGTACCCTCTGGAGTTGTGGACAGGCCAGGTGGGATGTGCCACTGGTTGGCTATTAGGGCGGCCAATTGGTTATTGACTGTGGAGTACCATGCCGACAGGTAGTCTGAACCCGAGTACGTCCAGGGGTTTTCTAGGGATGTTCAGGATCGCCCATGGTTATTGCTGATAACTTCTGGTTTGTTTTTACTTGCACTTGGTTTTCCTTGCCTGTTTACCTTTACTTGCACTTGTTTTCCTTGCTTGTTTTCCTCCAGTCATATTTCACAGCCTATACTGTTAGACTTTGAGAAAAATGGTTTTCAAATGAAAATGCTTTATTTGCTTTGGGTTTGATTTGAAAATGTAACACTTTGCTTTTCAGAATGAGTTTAAAACTAATGAAATGGAACTATCTTTCGAAAAAGAATAAGGGAAATGTCTCGTGTTTGATTTTCAAGTAAAACATTGTGAAAAATTACTTTTATACATTATAGTTCAAACCTGGATTATGTAGATTCTATTTTTACTGGCAGTGCTTTGGGATTTGTTGTGGGGCTCACCTACTGAGTACTTTTGTGCTCACGCCTATCTTTTACCTTTTCAGTTGCAGGTTCCTTTTGTTCAGGTTCTCCTGCTTGAGTCGCTCAGTGTGGGAGCGACGTTGGTTGTAGTTGGGTGGTGACCCGCGAGGTCACATGGAGGTATGTCGTGGTATAGTTTGTTTATGTCTTTAGTGTTTGTTTGTTTGTTTAAGTTGTATTCGTTCTTTTGATCCTGTTTTTAGTCTGGGCTGAAATCGTTCCCAACGATTCAAATTTTAATGCCCGACACTTGTTGCCATCCCGGGGGGATCGGGAACGCCCCTCGGGACTTGCCGCGGACCGGCTCGGGTGACCGGTTCAGGGTCGACCCGGGCTGGTTCGTGACATTTACCCATTTTATTTTTTTTCAAATTGGATTAAAATTAATGTTCTTTCCATTTTCCAAACAATTTTATTTTAAATTATTACCGATATGTGATAGGAATCATCATTTTAACATGTACAGCGTGAACAATATATCATATCTTCATGAATGCTCAATGATTTGTAGAACTATCTACATGTTTCAAAATTTATATTAAAACACAATTTTATCTTTAAATTTGTAAATTTTTTAGATTTTAAATAATTTATTTTAAATTTAAATGGATATTTTCCTCATGAAATGATCCATGTGATATTTCATTATCATCTTCCATATAAGATGAAATACATTGATGTTACTTAAGATTTACTAGGGACACAATACAATAATAAAATCCTTATTATATCTCTATATGGATTATATTTATGATGAAAAGATGTTTATAAAAACCATTCTTTTTACCATGGGTTATTATATTATGAAATGATGGAATGTTTACCAAATTGGTTTCTTTTACATGAGTTATACAATGATAAATGACTATCAAACCCATCATTTCATGGGTTCTAATATTATTAATGAATTATAATCTTGTGTCATACATCTACATGATTGTAACACCCGAGATTTTTATGAGTAATATTTTGTTTTTATATATCATCAAAGGAATATTTCACTACATACTAGCTTGGATTACATTACACGCAATCGCGACCTTCCTCGATAGCTTGCGTCGTACGCAATACTGAGTTTCACTAAACAACGATATGCTATTAAAATATTATTAAAACTAGCCGTTATGAATAGTAATAACCACTTTTTGAAATTTTATAAATTTTATCTTTAAAAATGGACTTCATTTTTGGATTCGGAATACCGAAATTAGCCTAGGGTGAAATTTTGGTATTTTTCTGAAAACTTTAAATTTTTGATGAATAGTGAAACCACTAAGTGGTAGGTTAAAAACTGAATTTTGCATAAAACATAATTTTACCGCTTCTGTGAATGGAATTTCGAAAATCCGACAGACACGGTTGATATCAGTAAGTAAAATGTGGTTCAATGAGATAAAAATAATATTTTGGTGAATAGTAACTTTTTACTTTTTTTACTGCGGTTAATAGTAAATAGGGTAACTAAGGGTAAATATGATATTACTATTACCCTAACACATGTCCTAATTCTATTGGATAAGTGTAATTCGACCAAAAACAACCTTATGAATAAAATATGACCATTTAGGCCCACTTGGGTTAGATTAGGACATTTATTATTAATTTATTTAAAGATGGGTTAAAATAGTTAAAATCAAAGTTTAATAAGTAAATCATTTTTAATATGGAGTTATACATAAGATAAATTAGACTATAAATATTCATTAGAAAGCTAAAAATATTTACTACATGATGGTATTTTATTTATAATTTTTAGACATTAAATAATTTAATTTATTTATGACACAATTATGATGCAGTAATTATCTTATTTATGAAATATTGACATAATTGATGTTATAAACACCAAAATAAATGTAATCTGATACTTTTTATGAATTCCAATAATTTTCTAGGTTACTATGATATATTAGTGTTGATTTAATCAACTTGGTTCGAACATATAATTATTTTATGACTTTCACAAAAATCATATATCAAATAGTGTCAAAATTGACACAAAATAGTTTTTAAATAAAATATTATATTATTAATTGTTATTTTATTCCTAAAAATCTAAGGTTCGGAAAAATGACTTATATAAGGATATATATATTAATAATAAAAAATTTGGGGTTCTTTTGGCATGTTATAGTAAGTTTATTAACCATATAGTGTAAGAAAACAAAAAGACACGGTAAAAGTTAAATTATTTAACTTAGAGTTAAATCTAATTGATAAGGTTAAAATAATAATCTAAACTTGTATAAATCCTATTGGTTGATAGGATTTCGACCCATACCCACTTTAGCTTCTAAATAAGACCCTTTGGAACCATTATAAACCAATTTTGACTTTAATATAAAATAATATTTTGAGATATTCCTAAGGTTCCCCTCTCCTCCCTTATAAAAGGGCACCTCCTCCCCCTCCTCCTCACACCAATTTGAGCACTCAAGCTCGGACAACCCCTGCCATTTTCTCCTCTCCACTTCCCTAGAATAATCCTAGAGGTCCTGGTCTTCTTCAAAGACCAATCTTAGTTCCCTAAGTGGAGGATTCAAAGAGGCGTTCCAAAGAAGAGGTAATATCCATTACCGATCTTTTCAATTTCTTTTTTCTTCAACTTCTTCTTATTTAGTTGTTTCATGATAAAGTAATAACATCAGTATTACTTACATACTGATATGTTATTATAAATATGAAACAACCCTAATTCACCTTCTATCCATCCCACGGAAAAATGAAATCACCGCGCGTGCGTACGTACGGAATACCGTCTCCACGCCGTGGTGTAATCTATTTTTTCCACCATCACTTTACAAGGATGGGCATAATGGTGTAATGAGTAACTATTTATGATTCTTATAAAGTAATATTGATACTGAAATAATATATATATACTCCAATACAGTTCCACGATCATAGGAACGATATCATCACTCGTGCGTACGTACGGAATACCGTCTCCACGATGTGATGCGACTCGTTCTACATGATCATCATTACATAGTAATTATATAAATGAAATGAATGAATAAATATGATATATATTACACTAATACCATTCTATATATAAGGTATCTATAACCTTAAAAGAAGAATAAGAATGTATTCGGCAAAACACGCATAAGAACAAAAGGCAATAAAGACCCGAGTAACAAGTAACAATGAAATATTACTAACAAGAAGCTAAGAATATGACCATATATGATATCATATCAATATGTATGATTCTGGAATAAGTCAATAACATTATTTAAACCATTATACAGGAGCTTCGGACACGTACAAATCAAATCGGACCTAAGGTAAGGGAAATATCACAATCTCATTTTTATCCGTGATTGTTTATTCGTAAGTATTTACTGGGGTGTATTTTATCATCCACATCCATGTTTCATCAATATGTAATATTATTTACATCCAACTACAATTGTTTAAATCCATTTTTACCCTTCGGTGAGTTTTTAGTAATATCTATGAAAGGAATCTTTTGTCGTACGAGGTACTTTTTGACTTTTCCGACAAAAGTACGAAGAATGTTTTTTTAACTTATACGGCATGAATGGATTTTCAAAAAATTATTTCCAAGAATCTTCCTTTACAAGTTTTCAAGTTTATTTTTAATCAACTATTTTTATTTTAAAGTCGTATGACCTGTTATGAAAGGAAAAATGTTTTTAAAGTAGAAAGGATATTTTCCTCAAGAATAGAGTTCTAGTATTTTATCAAAATTATTTTCCATCTAAGATAATAAAAGGGTTCTGTTTATATCCCTATTATTACATGGATTTGATTATGTTGTGATGGAAACATTTTTATTAATTCCTTTATCTTATATGAATTGTTTTATGATGTCATGTTGTTTAAGAATCCCATTTTTATTACATGGGTTACGCTATGATGTATGGTTTATGATTATGTGGCACACATAAGAAAGGATTCATTATAAGATGGGTGGGACCTATATCTCCCTCCAATGCATTGGGTAAAGGTTTTATATCTCATGAGATAGACATGGCTGGAACGGTAGGTTATACCGGTTCAGTGAAACAGGACTGGAACGAGGGTGACTCGGTTCAGAAAGGGACTTTGTCCACTAAGATAGTCTTGGCAATGAGTCATGACTAACAAGAAATGATTTTCCATGATTATGTGTGCATGCCACAAAGTTTCAAGTTTCATGTTATGATTACGAGGATCCCATTTTCACTTCTATGATTTATTCCATGTTAAGATTTTATGATCTCTTTTGCAGGTTATGATTTTCAAAAAGATATGATATGATTTTTATTTCCTTTATTTTCCCTTGCTGAGCATTTGAGCTCACCCTTTTATGTTTTCTTTTCCCCAAGTCAGGAAGATGAATATTAAATAGAATATGCTAAAAGGGACCCTAGATATGATGAAATAAATGGGAGACGCTGTAGAAGATTTATGAACCAGTTGTTTATGTTTCCCAGTTTCTAAAGAAACTATACCTATACGGTCATTTGTGGTTTTGTCATATGTTTTAATAAGTGTGCTTCAATTTTGATGTATTAACAATGTATGTAGAGTATGGGTCGTTATAGTTGGTATCAGAGGAAAGGTATAGTCAACCTTTGGAAACTAGGATGTGAAATCCTTAGTAAGAACCCTAAGGATAAGTCTAAGCATAGAACATAATCTTAGTGTTTTAGAAATGGCCATGAATACCCTAGGATAAGACCTTAAGTGAGAAATTTTATTCTTGATTATGTGGTTTTCCTATTATAATTAGTGTTGCTCACACTATTCTTCTTGGTTTTAGTCAATGGCTGGAACCCGAAGGAACTGTGTTAATGCGGAATGTGATGGGCAATGCAATGATTGTCCCCCTGAGCAACCAAACGATATGGGAGCTGGAATGAAAAATCTTGTATCCATGCTCACACAACTTTCTCAAGCTATGAATCATGCAAGACTTCCAAACGAGAAAAGGAAGGAGCAACATTCTGTTGAATCCTTCATGAGGCAGCGTCCGCCTTCTTTCAGTGGGTCTACTGATCCATTAGTTGCTGAACAATGGATTAGTACTACTGAAAAGATATTTTCAGTTCTTCAATGTTCTGAAAATGATAAAGTCATCCTAGCAGTGTATCGTTTGGAAGGAGATGCTGATCAATGGTGGAATCTTATTAAGAATATGAGGAAAAGGGATGAAATTGAGTCTATGGAATGGGACGAGTTCAAGAACTTATTTTTCAATAAGTACTTCCCTCGTATTCTCCGAACAAAGATGGAGAAAGAGTTCCTTGAACTGAAGCAAAGGGATGATGAATCTGTTGGTACCTATGAAGCAAATTTTACAAGACTTTCAAGGTACGCTTCTGGTATTATTATCCAACCTGAGAGTAAGATCGATCGATTCTTCAGTGGCTTAAAACCAAGTCTTCGAAGGGCGTTAGCCATAAGGGACTTCAATAGCTACGAGGAAATCGTTCGATGTGCTCTCAAAGTCGAGATGGAGATTGGAGTAACCCATCAGTCACATGGGTTTGATAAGAAGAGGAAGATGGAATTAAAAGGAAAATATAAAGAGCACACTGAAAAGAAGATGAGCTTTCCCTTATGCTCAAAGTGTGGAAAGAAACATGGAGGGAGTTGCCTTAAAGGGACAAGTAAATGTTTTAAATGTGGAAAGGAAGGTCATCGGGCATTTGAATGCCGTGATAATGGGAAGAAGATGTCTAATGACGCAAACAAAGGAAGGGATACACAGAATGAACCTACTACACTTCAATGTTTCAAGTGTAAGGAGATTGGGCATTATGCCAATCAATGCCCAAATCCAAGGGTTGATGATGATGGTCGACGTCAACAAAATCTTAAGTCTAAAGACAAAGGAAAGTCACATGCAATTTCTATCAGCGATGTGGAGTACGATAACGAAGTGGTGAAAGGTACACATACCATCCACTCTAAAGTAGCAAATGTTTTATTTGATTCTGGATCCACCCACTCTTTTATTTATAAAGAATTTTCTAAGGGTATCACCATATTACCTCAACAATTAGATGTTGAGTTAGCTGTGACAACACCTAATGGCACAACAGTCGCATCAAAAGTTTATAATTCTTCTCCGATCGAAGTTTGTGGTAAAGTGCTTCCTGCAAATCTTGTGATCCTTCCTTTAGTGGAATTTGATGTGATTCTTGGCATGGATTGGCTTTCTCTACATGGAGCACATATCAATTTCCAAAGAAGGGAAGTCACATTTCATATTCCAGATCAATCTACGATCGTCTATCAATGCAAGGATGAACATAACCTTCCAGTGGAAATTCCTTCCATCTTATAGGTCTTGATTCCACTAAATGAAGGTTATTTATCTCAAATGGTTGGTGAGAAACTCACGATTAAGAATATTCCCATTGTACGGGAGTTTGATGATGTCTTTCCGGAGGAATTACCGGGTCTTCCACCAAATCGTGAAGTTGAGTTTTCAATAGAACTCGTACTGGGTGCTTTGCCTATTTCAAAGACACCTTATAAAATGGACCCAATTGAGTTGAAGGAATTGAAGAAGCAACTCCAAGAGAATCTTGATAAGGGATTCATACGCCCTAGTGCGTCACCTTAGGGAGAACCTGTTCTATTTGTTAAGAAGAAAGATGGATCAATGAGACTCTGCATTGATTATCGAGAACTTAACAAGATCACTATCAAGAACAAATATCCTCTCCCACGCATTGATGACTTATTTGACCAACTACGCGGAGCTCAATACTTTTCCAAGATTGATCTTCGTTCAGGGTATCATCAATTAAGGGTCAAAAGGGAGGATATACCAAAGACGGCTTTCCATACAAGGTATGGACACTATGAATTTATAGTGATGCCATTTGGTCTTACTAATGCCCCTGCTATCTTCATGGATCTAATGAATAGAGTCTTTAGAGACTATCTTGATCAATTTGTGGTAGTCTTTATAGACGATATTCTTGTCTATTCAAAGAGCAAGGAAGAGCATGAAGATCACTTGAGAATTATATTGAAGACCCTGAGAAAGGAGAATCTTTATGACAAATTTACCAAGTGTGAATTTTGGCTTCAAAAAGTTGCATTTTTGGGTCACATAATCTCAAAAGAGGGGATATCTGTTGATCCAGCAAAAACAGAGGTTATCGAAAGATGGTCGAGACCAACAACATTAACTGAGATTCGAAGTTTTCTTGGTTTGGCTGGATATTATCGACGTTTTGTAAAAGATTTTTCACGATTATCTAATCCACTCACCAAGTTGACTCGGAAAGGAGTTAAGTTTGTCTGGACAGAGGAATGTGAAGAGAATTTCAAGGAGTTGAAAAGAAGGTTATCCAGTGCACCTGTGCTCACACTTCCTTGTAGTGGAGAAAGGTTTGTGATCTACAGTAATGCATCCAAGAAGGGATTGGGGTGTGTTATTATGAAAAATGATATGGTGATAGCTTATGCCTCACGACAGTTGAAAATCCATGAGCAAAATTACCCAACACATGATTTGGAGTTGGCTGCGGTAATCTTTGCATTAAAGATTTGGAGGCATTATCTTTATGGTGAAAGGTGTGATATTTATACTGATCATAAAAGTTTAAAGTATATTTTCACAGAAAAGGAGTTGAATATGCGTCAAAGAAGATGGTTGGAGCTGATTAAGAATTATGACTGCTCAATCCATTACCACCCTGGGAAAGCAAACAAGGTGGCAGATGCATTAAGTCGACAAGAACATGCTAGTTTATCCATGATGAGGATCACAAAAGATCCAATATTTATGGATTTACAAAGGATGGATCTTGGAATTATAATGGGAGGGGAAAAATCTTATCTTTCCCAAATGAATGTTCAACCATCTATACATGTGAAGATTAAAGAGGAACAGAAAGAAGATGTCGAGTTACAAAAGAAGGTGAGAAATGTTCCTGAATTCAACCTTGATTGTGATGGGATAATAAAGTTCAGGAATCGGGTTTGTGTTACTCCCATCCCCGAATTAAAGAAGGAGCTGCTGGATGAGGCTCATAGTTCATCATTCTCTATTCATCCTGGAAGCACGAAGATGTATAGGGACCTGAAAGAGTACTTCTGGTGGGATGACATGAAAAGAGATGTTGCTGAATATGTCTCTCGATGCTTGGTTTGTCAACAAGTTAATGCTGAGAGACAAAAGTCTAAGGGGATGTTACAACCATTACCCATACCCGAATGGAAATGGGAAAACATCACTATGGACTTTGTCACAGGACTTCCTAAAACATCCAAAGTCAATAATGCTATCTGGGTCATAGTTGATCGTCTTACAAAGTATGCACACTTCATTTCTATTAGAGAGGATTTCTCTCTAGATCAGCTTGCTAGGATATATGTAAAGGAAGTGGTAAGATTGCATGGAGTACCACTTTCTATTATATCTGATCGAGATCCGAGATTTACCTCGAAGTTCTGGCGAAGTCTTCAGCATACTCTGGATACAGAGCTGAGTTTCAGCACTGCTTATCATCCCCAGACAGACGGTCAGTCTGAGAGAACAATTCAAACCCTAGAAGATATGCTGAGAGCTTGATCTATGGATTTCAAAGGAGGTTGGGATCAACACCTACCTTTGGTGGAATTTTCTTATAATAATAGCTTTCACTCCAGTATTCAGATGGCTCCTTATGAAGTTCTCTATGGAAAGAAATGCAGGACTCCAACTTGCTGGGATGAAGTTGGGGAAAGAAAGCTATTAGGACCTGATCTCGTTGATGAAATGGCAGAAAAGGTCAGATCTATTCAACAACACATAAGAGCAGCTCAGAGTCGACAGAAAAGTTATGCCGACAACCGAAGAAAAGACCTAGAGTTTGAAGTGGGTGATAAAGTGTTCTTACGAATATCTCCCTGGAAGAGGGTTATGAGATTTGGAAAGAAGGGGAAGTTGAGCCCTAGATATATCGGTCCTTTCGAAATACTGGATCATGTTGGGAAGGTAGCTTACCGATTGACGCTTCCACCGAATCTCTCTCAAGTTCACGATGTGTTCCATGTATCTCTCATGAGAAAGTACATACCAGATCCTTCACATGTACTCAGCTCAGAAGTTGTACCGCTTGAGCAAGATCTTTCTTATGAAGAACAGCCGATAGAGATTCTGGATCGTAGCGAAAAAATCCTACGAAACAAGACCACTCGATTGGTGAATGTTTTATGGAGGAACCACCAATTAGAAGAAGCTACATGGGAGCTTGAGGATATTATGAGGGAGAAGTATCCTCATTTGTTTGTTACAAAGTGACGAATTTCGAGGGCGAAATTCTTTTTAAGGGGGGTAGAATGTAACACCCGAGATTTTTATGAGTAATATTTTGTTTTTATATATCATCAAAGGAATCTTTCACTACATACTAGCTTGGATTACTTTACATGCAATCGCGACCTTCCTCGATAGCTTGCGTCGTACGCAATACTGAGTTTCACTAAACAACGATATGCTATTAAAATATTATTAAAACTAGCCGTTATGAATAGTAATAACCACTTTTTGAAATTTTATAAATTTTATCTTTCAAAATGGACTTCATTTTTGGATTCGGAATACCGAAATTAGCCTAGGGTGAAATTTTGGTATTTTTCTGAAAACTTTCAATTTTTGATGAATAGTGAAACCACTAAGTGGTAGGTTAAAAACTGAATTTTGCATAAAACATAATTTTACCGCTTCTGTGAATGGAATTTCGAAAATCCGACAGACACGGTTGATATCAGTAAGTAAAATGTGGTTCAATGAGATAAATTTTTTTTTTGGTGAATAGTAACGTTTTACTTTTTTTACCGCGGTTAATAGTAAATAGGGTAACTAAGGGTAAATATGATATTACTATTACCCTAACACATGTAATAATTCTATTGGATAAGTGTAATTCGACCAAAAACAACCTTATGAATAAAATATGACCATTTAGGCCCACTTGGGTTAGATTAGGACATTTATTATTAATTTATTTAAAGAAGGGTTAAAATAGTTAAAATCAAATTTTAATAAGTAAATCATTTTTAATATGGGGTTATACATAAGATAAATTCGACTATAAATATTCATTAGAAAGCTAAAAAGATTTTCTAAATGATGGTATTTTATTTATAATTTTTAGACATTAAATAATTTAATTTATTTATGACACAATTATGATGCATTAATTACCTTATTTATGAAATATTGACATAATTGATGTTATAAACACCAAAATAAATGTAATTTGAGACTTTTTATGAATTCCACTAATTTTATAGGTTACTATGATATATTAGTGTTGATTTAATCAACTTGGTTCGAACATATAATTCTGTTATGACTTTCACAAAAATCATATATCAAATAGTGTCAAAATTGACACAAAATAGTTTTTAAATAAAATATTATATTATTAATTGTTATTTTATTCGTAAAAATATAATGTTCGGCCAAATGACTTAGATAAGGATATATATATTAATAATAAACAATTTGGGGTTCTTTTGGAATGTTATAGTAAGTTTATTAACCATATAGTGTAATAAAACAAAAAGACACGGTAAAAGTTAAATTATTTAACTTAGAGTTAAATCTAATTGATAAGGTTAAAATAATAACCTAAACTTGTCTAAATCATATTGGTTGATAGGATTTCGACCCATACCCACTTTATCTTCGAAATAAGACCCTTTGGAACCATTATAAACCGATTTTGACTTTAATATAAAATAATATTTTGAGATATTCCTAAGGTGCCCCTCTCCTCCCTTATAAAAGGGCACCTCCTCCCGCTCCTCCTCACACCAATTTGAGCACTCAAGATCGGACAACCCCTGCCATTTTCCCCTCTCCACTTATCTAGAATAATCCTAGAGGTCTTGGTCTTCTTCAAAGTCCAATCTTAGTTCCCTAAGTGGAGGATTCAAAGAGGCGTTCCAAAGAAGAGGTAATATCCATTACCGATCTTTTCAATTTCTTTCTTCTTCAACTTCTTCTTCTTTAGTTGTTTCATGATAAAGTAATAACATCAGTATTACTTACATACTGATATGTAATTATAAATATGAAACAACCCTAATTCACCTTCTATCCATCCCACGGAAAAATGAAATCACCGCGCGTGCGTACGTACGGAATACCGTCTCCACGTCGTGGTGTAATCTATTTTTCCACCATCACTTTACAAGGATGGGTATAATGGTGTAATGAGTAACTATTTATGATTATTATAAATTAATATTGATACTGAAATAATATATATATACTCCAATATAGTTCCAAGATCATAGGAATGATATCATCACTCGTGCGTACGTACGGAATACCGTCTCCACGATGTGATGCGACTCATTCTACATGATCATCATTACATAGTAATTATATAAATGAATTGAATGAATAAATATGATATATGTTACACTAATACCATTCTGGATATAAGGTATCTATAACCTTAAAATAAGAATAAGAATGTATTCGGCAAAACACGCATAAGAACAAAAGGCAATAAAGACCCGAGTAACAAGTAACAATGAAATATTACTAACAAGAAGCTAAGAATATGACCATATATGATATCATATCAATATGTATGATTCTGGAATAAGTCAATAACTTTATTTAAACCATTATACAGAAGCTTCAGACACGTACAAAGCAAATCGGACCTAAGGTAAGGGAAATATCACAATCTCATTTTTATCCGAGATTGTTTATTCGTAAGTATTTACTGGTGTGTATTTTATCATCCACATCCATGTTTCATCAATATGTAATATTATTTCCATCCACCTACAATTGTTTAAATCCATTTTTACCCTTCGGCGAGTTTTTAGTAATATCTATGAAAGGATTCTTTTGTCGTACGAGGTACTTTCTGACTTTTCCGACAAAAGTACAAAGAATGTTTTTTTTAACTTATACGGCATGAATGGATTTTCAAAAAATTATTTCCAAGAAGATTCCTTTACAAGTTTTCAAGTTTATTTTTAATCAACTTCTTTTATTTTAAAGTCGTATGACATGTTATGAAATGAAAAATGTTTTTAAAGTAGAAAGGATATTTTCCTCAAGAATAGAGTTCTAGTATTTTATCAAAATTATTTTCCATCTAAGATAATAAAAGGGTTATGTTTTTATCCCTATTATTAAATGGATTTGATTATGTTGTGATGGAAACATTTTTATGAATTTTTTTATCTTATATGAATTGTTTTATGATGTCATGTTGTTTAAGAATCCCATTTTTATTACATGGGTTACGCTATGATGTATGGTTTATGATTATGTGGCACACATAAGAAAGGATTCATTATAAGATGGGTGGGTACTATATCTCCCTCCAATGCATTGGGTAAAGGTTTTATATCTCATGATATAGACATGGATGGAATGGTAGGTTATACTGGTTCAGTGAAACAGGACTGGAACGAGGGTGACTCGGTTCAGAAAGGGACTTTGTCCACTAAGATAGTCTTGGAAATGAGTCATGACTAACAAGAAATGATTTTACATGATTATGTGTGCATTCCACAAAGTTTCAAGTTTCATGTTATGATTATGTGGATCCCATTTTCACTTCTATGATTTATTCCATGTTAAGATATTATGATCTCTTTTGCAGGTTATGATTTTCAAAAAGATATGATATGATTTTTATTTCCTTTATTTGCCCTTGCTGAGCATTTGAGCTCACCCTTTTATGTTTTCTTTTCCCCAGGTCAGGAAGATGGATATTAAATAGAATATGCTAAAAGGGACCCTAGATATGATGAAATAAATGGGAGACACTGTAGAAGATTTATGAACCAGTTGTTTATGTTTCCCAGTTTCTAAAGACACTATACCTATACGGTCCTTTGTGGTTTTGTCATATGTTGTAATAAGTGTGCTTCAATTTTGATGTATTAAAAATGTATGTAGAGTATGGGTTGTTATAATGATATTCATTATGGGATGGATGGGAATGGAATTACATATCCCCCAAATAAATCAGGAAACAATTAATTTTCTATGAGCTCAAACGGTACATAGGTGGATATTCAAATTGTAATATAGATTAATGGGAAGTTTTAATAGTTCCAAAAAATGATAAAATGGAGTATATACCATGCCCAAAGAAGAAACATGGGTTTTTATCCCAAGAATAACATTTTTATAATTTATTAGAGGATAAACTTGAAAAAAAATTTTACTTGTTTTTGTTTATGCCACAAATTTGTAACTAATACCAATTTTGTTCTCTTATGGGTTATGTTATTTTATTCTTTTATTATTTATATCTTATTAACTACCATGATATATTCAATGACTCAATTTTATGATCTAGGAAATACAATGTGAGTTTTTTAAAAGTAATTATCACGTTCTAATACCTTTATAATCAGTTAATACTAATGTGATCATTTATATATCCCTTATTTACCCTTAATTAGCATATGAGATGACCCTATATTGTTCATCGTTTCCCTGGGTTATGAATAACGGTATTTTGTATGTCATTTATAATAAGGGTGCTAGTTAAGAATGACATATTAGTCGAGAAAAGTGCCTTCTTATAAGCCAGTTTTTTATATTTCCATGTTTGTAATGATAATAGACATATAAAATTCTCATATGGATAGATATGTTATGTAATGAATATCCATATATTGAAAAAAATATCTATCTATCAAAAACTATGGGTGGTTACACTGGTAACCCTTGTTGACCTATAGGAATAATAAAAACTCCAAGAAGTCTCTTCCCCAATCTCACTAAGACATTCCTACTCAAGACCATTTAACACACACCCCATAAAAAACATATAAATTTGGAATAATCAAGGAACCACCTACCTAGATTTTTAAGGACCCCACTCATTAAGAATATCTGAATAGTTGGTATTTAATCAGATGATTCAACTGAATTTGAAAACAACCTTTAAACTATGGATTTTTAGTGAAGTGTGAAGAAATAATGAGAAAACTAGAAACACGATTCATATATATAATTATTCATACTCATATATTCTCTTACTTCAATTGGTATGTGAATAGTATAGTAAATGGATAGATTCACACTCTTTGATGTGGTGAAGAATGATATGGTTTTTTGGAAAAAATTTTATGAGTTTTGGTCCTAAGAAAATCCCAATTCCTATTTCACAGTGTTTTCCCAAACATAATTAATCATTTATTCAATTTTTGTTAAAATATAGAAAAAAATAATTATATCCAAAAGTTGAAAAATGGAAATGACTTTACTAACCTATAATATGTCTTACTCAACAATGTCTTACTCAGAAATGTACTACTTGGACACTCTTACTCAGAATACCCATACTAAGAAATCCATACTCAATAAACTATTATTAAGAATGTCTTACACTGAAATGCTTTACTAGGAATATATTAAACAATAATGTTTTACTAGGAAGCTCTTTTATGGATGGTGATTAAATAATCTCACTTTATTCATTTCATTTTCCAAATTTCCAAAAATATAATACAAGCCTCAAAATCTCCCTTAACTCTATGAAATCAATTTTAGACCTTCAAAAAATAACTAAACACTTAAATAAAGGCTGATTGATGTCAAAAACATAGAAGTGAAAATTTTATAAATATTAAACCCTCTAGACCAACCCAAATCCCAAGGATCATTCCTTCGAATATACTGACACTTCAAACACCTCTATGGGGCAAAATCCAAATGATTGATCCATGTCTAGACCCAAATCACTATTACATATAACTGAGACTATAAAACCTCCCAACCATAAGATATATTGTACATGAGATATCCTGTTCACTTACCGACCAACTTTGAATAACACCTAAGTATCTCACTCACAACTTTCTTCAAAAACCGAGCTGACACAGAACACATATGTCAATTCCACACCTAGCTGGACTACCCCAAACTGCCAACATGACAAATTTATTCAATCCATGGGAACTCTTGATCAAAGAAATTATTTACCAGATCTCTTCTAGACCTATCTACCAAACCTAATGATGGATCCACACCCATCCATTTTTCACACAGCAACTATCTATACAATATCAACATTCTTCATCCATCATCACACCATATAAACATGAGTCTTTCATCCCATACAAAATTTTACCCAATACCAATTTTATCCTATATTATATAAAATTCACACATTTATCTTACATCATACCCAATTCCCACTTCCATAATCAATTATAATTCATCACACAGTTACAATGAATCAGATCTGATAGTCACCCATGAACCAACCCCTAATTAATCCATTTATCATAGACACACTTCATGAACTAGTATACACCGTAAAAAACCAAAAAACATAGTTACACACTCAAAAAACCCTCTAATTATCATATACCCTATGAACTATTCTAAATATATCGGCCCAAATGCATGCAGCTGGCCCAAGGATAGACTAACCATTGACATCCCTCCCCATGGAGTTGTACTCCCCAGTAGCCACATTCACCATTGTTGGTTATTTCTATAAATACCATATCCCACACATGAATATGAATATTGGCTACCAGATATGAGTCCCACAAATTGTAATGACCCAAAGTTTCATTAATGGAAACCCCTATTGATCTAATTAAATGTCTCTTTATGTTTATATATAATGTCAACTTCTTTGGTTTTATGTTAAGAATTTTAAACGTTGCTAATATATCCGTTGAACAGTGATCACAAGATTAGTATAAATATAGGGCTTTAACAAATCCAATTTAACCAGACAAAAGAAGCAATGACCTCATCCAGTAGAATTTCTCTATATGAAGCCCATTTGTCGGAGCTTGCAAAAGAGGTGGCATCCTTGGGATTCGATCTTGACCAATCCCAAGCTGAGCTTCATCATGTCAAGCTCGAACGAGACCGTCTATGGGAAAAGTGGAAGTTTATAGAGATTACCACTCGATCAATGTTATCCGAGCCACCCCAAGAGTCTGTCACCATCGCACACCTTACCCTTAGGTCTTATGTGGATATTTTAAGGGGTTACGTAATGAATCGATAGTACTATGTTCATGTACATCATTTTTTGTATATAATAATGTACATACTTTCTTATCATTATTGATACATTGTAAATAGTTTTTAAAGTACAAATAGTGCTTTTAATTATTATTTAATTAAGAAATCTATTTCATTAAATTAATGGATTTTTGAATTAAATAATATTTTAATAAAATAATATTTTTATTATTAAATTAATTTGTATTAAATATAAATGATGTTATAATTTTATGAATGCAATTATAATTTTTATTAAGGTTTCAAAGCCATTTCTCTCAAAACCCGTGAATTTTTGATAAATGTCAGTTTTTATTTTAAATGTAAAAATTAGCATATTTAAAAAATTATTTAGATAAAATAAATTTTATTTCTGGAATCAGGATGTCGAAATTATCCAACAGTGAATTTTTCATAATTTTCTGAGACAGTCAAATTTTTGAGTAAAAATTAAATATCGTTTAAATATATAATGTGTTTTATGACATCATAATGACTCAATAGTGATGTAATAAAATACTATAAGCTCTATGTTCGGCCAATATATGTTTTAACATTAAAATAATGTGATTTTTGGTTTTTTTGACTTACTTTTGAAAGCATTAATGGACCCCTCAAGACTTATTAAACACCTTGTCTTTTTAAATTAATTTCCACGGGAGTGTGACTCACCTACACATAAGCAACCCTATTATTTTAAAAAGTTAAGACTTTGGCCTTATAAAATATTGTTTTCCTCTTCCCCATTCCAAAAACCATGGGCAAAAACCATGGGATGGTTTGTGGTTTGGATTAATTTAATATAAGGGGTCCCAAACCTAAATAATAAAGAATTCCCTCAACTTTCCTATATAAACCCACCCAAGCTCCCACTTCATCCTCACTCAAAGCCTTTGGATTTCATCCAAACTCTTCCCTACTCTCTCTATAATCCTTTCAAGGTGCCCCAAGCTCCCAAGAAGCCTCTCACAATCCTCTCTCTAGCCTTTGGAAGCACACTTCCAAGTAAGGGTTTTTTCTTCCTTTCCCATTTTTGTCCAATTTTCTTTAAGTTGTTTTTACCTTTTAATTTCAATTATGAATGTTGGGGTATGGTTTCTCACCTCCCTCATACTTCCCTATTTATGTTTTAATGATGGGATACCCCTTTCTCTCTCATTAAATTCCTCCCATGTACACCCATTACTATGCCGAAATTCTAAAAAGAACTTCTCTCTCCTCTTTTACATTCAAGAAATACATTTGTATCATGAATATAAATTCCATTAAAATTGTTGGGACATGTATCTGTATGACCTCCTAACATTCCATTACATGTAAATATTATGATTAACCAATTTCTCTCTCATCAACCATTTTTATGAATTCTTATGTCACGCCATTACGCTGCCGAAATCGCACCGATTTTCTAAGCCAATGTCATTGTGTAGTGAATACCATACCCATTTCTCCATCAAGGGTATTCACCTTTATGAACATTTACTTATTGGTTATAAAGTTTAATGTATGAATTCTATATTCCTTTATCTTGGAATAAATTATTATGTTTTATAAATCCATGTTTTATGATCCATGTGGCACACTTATGCATGAAATGAAATGTTTAAGAAGGGTGCGCCCTTATAGCGCTCCAATACATTGGGTAAAGTATAGTATCATGATAAGTCATGTGCAATGAGTGTTTACTCATGCTAATTCAAGTTCAATGAGGGTTTACTCGTGCTTTATGTGCAATGAGGATTTACTCATGCTCCATGTGCAATGAGCCTTGGCTCATGATAATTCCATGTTAAGTGTTGTTGCCACATTTCCATGTTATGACTATCATGCTTTATCATACCTTTATGTTCATGTTTATTTTTTTCTCTATTGATATTCCTATTTTCTAACATGCATTTTACTCCTCATGTTATTCCATGTGTACTCCCTTACTGGGCTTTATAACTCACCCTTTTCTTATGCATGTCCTCAGGTTATCCCATGCAATGCTAAGTACGAGGGAATGTAGTGGTCATGTAAAGAGAGTTTTCAATAAAGATGTTGTATTTAATGTTTTAAGGTTTTATGCAATGATCCTAAGACCCAAAGACACTAAACCTCTCAATCTTCTTTGTTTTATCAAGTGAATTTTTATGTAATAAATAATGTTTAAGTTTGTAATAAAAGCAGGGTTGTCATAGTTGGTATCAGAGGATATGTTTAGTTATTTTTGGGATTAGGATTAGAAAACCCTAGTAAAGCCTTAGAGACAAGACTAAGTATAATAAAACATCCCTACGTTTTGGTGAGTATTGAGTAAGTGGGTTATCAAGCAAATACATCCCTGTCTGGATACGAGCAGGTAGAGGCGGCTCTGGCACAGATGTATCTTAGGGGTATAACCCGAAAACACCGCTTTGAGCTAGACTCAAATGGGAACTGGTGCACAACAACGGGCCTTAATGCACTCTTGGTTACGACACTCCCAGGGGGATATGTTTTGATAAATTCACAAGCTTAGTATGAACCCTTATTAAAGGAATTAAAAAAATGCCCCTAAGAATATATGTTAGATGGTAGATCATGAAAATCCTAGATTGAATCCTATAGACTCATGAGTTAAGGAAATAAAAGTTTATTTATAAGTCATCAACTTTTGTCTTTGGATTAACCTTTATGTGTTACCCCTAACTTTCCTTTTATTCCATCTAATGGCCTGTAATAGTAGGACTCGGGATAACAACCGTTGTGAAGATCACTGTGATGACTATACTAATGAGATGCCCAATCCAATGGGAATGGGAATCGTGAACTTTGTCATGCTTCTCTCTCATATAACTCAAGTTTTGAATAGAAACATGGGTCAATAGGAATGTTCAACCCCCCCTAATAAAGAACAAGTCACTATTGAGAGCTTCATGAGACAAAGGCCTCCTACTTTTAGTGGATCATCTGATCCCACGATCGCTGAACAATGGATCAACTCCATTCAAAAGATCTTCTCCATCCTTTAATCTTCTGAACAAGAGAAGGTTCTCCTAGCGGCTTATCTATTGGAGGGTAAAGCTGATCAATGGTGGACGTTGATCAAAAATATGAAGCCTGAGGAGGAGATCGAGGCATTGGAATGGATGTATTTCTGGAAGATGTTTTTCGATTAATATTTTCCGCGCACTCTCTGGCTTAAGATGGAAAGGGACTTCCTTTCGTTGAAGCAAAAACGCGTATAATATGTTGGAGCGTATGACGAAAACTTCACAAGGCTTGCATGATATGCTTCCGGCTTTTTCGTTACCCCCAAATGAAAAGTTGACCGCTTCTTTAGTGGGTTGATGACTAGCCTATGGAAAGAATTAGCAATCCCAGCACCACCACAAATCATGGAAGTGAAGATGTCGGTGAGTACGGAAAATGGGGAAATCATTGCATCCCATGAATATAAGTCCTCCCCTCTTATAATCTTTGGATTGAATTTCCCAGAGAACCTCGTCATACTCCCTCTGGTGGAATTTGATGAAATTCTTGGAATGGATTGGCTTTCCTTATATAGATCCAACATAAATTGTAGGGAGAGGGAAATCACACTCCATATGGAGAATCGACCCCCAATTCTTTACAAGTGTAAGGAGGAAGATGAATCTCTTTTAGCTCCATCATCTCAAGCATGGATATTACTGCCCTATGAGCATGCGTATCTGGCTCAGATGATTGAGTCCAAGGAAGAAACCATCCTTGAAGAAATGCCTATTGTGAGGGAATTTGCTGAAGCATTTCCCGAGGAAATGCCTGGTCTTCCTCCTAGAAGAGATGTTGAATTCTCAATTGAACTTATACCAGGGGCATTACCAATATCCAAGAATCCATATAGAATGGCTGTTGTAGAGCTTGAAGAGCATAAGAAACAACTACAGGATAATCTGGATAAAGGTTTTATATGCCCAAGTGCTTCACCATGGGGTGAACCAGTCCTCTTCATCAAGAAGAAGGATGGGTCAACGCGGCTTTGCATTGATTATCATGAACTTAACAAAATCACGATAAATAAAAAGTATCCTCTCCCAAGAATTTATGACTTGTTCGATTAGCTGTGTGGAGCACAATACTTCTCCAAGGTGGACTTGCGGTCACGATATTATCAAGTAAGGGTGAAGAAGGAATATATCCCCAAGACTGCTTTTCGCATAAGATACGAGAACTATGAATTCATAGTAATAGCTTTCGGACTCACTAATGCTCCAAAAATCTTCATGGACTTAATGAATAGAGTATTTAGAGATTATCTCGACAAATTTGTGGTAGTATTTATAGATGATATTATAATATACTCCAAAACCAAGGAGGATCATGAGGAGCATTTAAGAACTGTACTGGAGACTTTGTGCAAGGAGAAGCTCTATGAAAAGTACAACAAGTGTGAGTCTTGGTTGAAGGAAGTCTCATTATTAGGCCATATCATCACAAGTAATGTGATATCTGTGGATCCCTCCAAAACAGATGCAATTGAGGGATGGACGAGGCCAACATTGGTAACGGATATCCGTAGCTTCTTGGGGTTAGCTGGATATTATCGACGATTTGTGAGAAATTTCTCATGATTGTCCAACCCTCTTACCTAGCTAACTAGAAAGGGAGTAATGTTTTCTTGGATTGATGAATGTGAAGAAAGCTTAAAGGAGTTGAAAAGGTGGCTTATCACTGCGCCCATGCTCACTTTACCCACAAGTGGGGAACTCTTTGTGGTATTCAGTGATGCTTCAAAGAAGGGCTTAGGCTGTGTGCTGATGCAGAATGGTAAAGTGATATCCTATGCCTCAAGGAAGTTGAAAATACATGAGCGAAGCTATCCAACGCATGATTTATAGTTAGCGGCGTTGATCTTTTCCTTGAAAATCTGGCGGCATTATCTCTATGGGGAGAAATGTGAGATATATACTAACCACAAGAGTCTTAAATATATATTCACACAAAAAGAGCTTAATAAGTGCCAGAGAAGATGGATAGATCTCATCAAGTATTATGACTGTTCAATCCATTACCACCCTGGGAAAGTGAACAAGGTGGTATATGCCCTAAGTAGAAAGGATCCAACGATTCTATCAATAATGATAATTTAGAAGGATCCAATTTTCTTAGAATTGATGAAGATGGACATGGGAATCATAAAGAAGGGATCATCATCAGTCCTTTCACAAATTATTACTCAACCATCTCTTTTGGAAAGGTTAAAGCATGCTCAAAAGGATGATGTGGGAAATCAAGAAAAAGTGAAAGCTATCAAAAAAGGGAAATCCTCGGAGTTTAATGCTAATGAAGAAGGAATTGTGTGGTTTGGGAAACGACTATGTGTTCTATCAAGTCCGGAGCTGATGAAGGAACTTTTGGATGATGCACATAGTTCAAATTTCTCTATTCACCCAGGGAGCAGAAAGATGTATTGAGATTTCTGAGAAAACTTTTGGTGGGATAATATGAAGAATGAGATCGCTGAATATACATCAAAGTGCCTGGTGTGCCAGAAAGTGAAGGCAGAGAGGCAGAAGTTTAAGGGGATGATGCAACCATTTCCCATACCAGAATGGAAATGGGATAACATCACCATGGACTTTGTCACTGGAATTCCGAGGACATCCAAAGGCAAAAATGAAATCTGGGTTATTGTGGATCGTTTTACAAAGACTGCACACTTCATTTCTATTAGGGAGGATTTCTCATTGGATCAACTGGCACAGATATATATCAGGGAAGTGGTAAGGATGCATGGAGTGCCACTATTTATTGTGTCTAACCAAGATCCAAGATTCTCCTCTAAGTTTTGGAAGAGTCTTCAACATGCTCTAAATATTGAACTGAACTTCAGTATGGCCTATCATCCTCAAACTGATGGCCAATCCGAGCGGACTATCCAAACACTTGAGGACATGTTGAGAGCATGCTCAATGGACTTTAAAGGAGGATGGGATCAACATCTTCCTCTAGTTGAGTTCTCTTATAATAACAGTTTCCACTCGAGCATCCAAATGGCACCATATGAAGCCCTGTATGGGAAAAGGTACAGAACACCTTCATGTTGGGATGAGGTCGGTGAACGTAAGATGCTTGGACCAGAAATGGTCGAAGAAATGGCGGAGAAGGTGAAAACCATTTAGCAGCATATCAAGGTAGCCCAGAGTCAATAGAAGAGTTATGTAGATAACCATCGATGATACCTTGAGTTTAAAGTTGGAGACATGGTTTTTCTATGCATATCTATATGGAAGAAGGTTATGAGGTTTGAAAATAAAGGGAAGTTAAGTCCAAGGTACATCGGCCCCTTAGAGATTCTTGATCGTGTCGGGGCTATGGCCTATCGACTAGCACTTCCACCTACCATGGCCAAAGTACATGATGTCATTCATGTATCCCTCTTAAGGAAGTACATACCGAACCCTTAACATGTACTCTCTTCTGAGGTGGTACAATTGGAAGATGATATTTCTTATGAGGAGAAACTAGTGAAGATATTATATTGTAGAGAAAAAGTTCTATGAAATAAGACAATGCCCCTCGTCAAGGTGTTGTGGAGAAACCACAAGTTTGAAGAAGCAACTTGGGAATCAGAGGAAATGATAAAGTTGAGTTACCCACATCTGCTTTAGTGTGGTAAAAGAAAAAATTTCGAGGGCGAAATTTCTTAAGGGGGAATATTGTAACGACACAAAGTTTCATTAATGGAAACCCCTCTTGATCTAATTAAATGTGTCTTTATGTTTATATAAAATGTCAAAATTTTTTGGTTTTATGTTATGAATTTTGACCATTGCTAATATAGCCGTTGAACAGTGATCACAAGATTAGTATAAATATAGGGCTTTAACAAATCCAATTTACTCAGACAAAAGAAGCGATGGCCTCATCCAGTAGAATTGCTCCATACGAAGCCCATTTGTCAGAGCTCAGAAAAGAGGTGGAGTCCTTGGGATTTTATCTTGACCAAGCCCAATCTGAGCTTCATCATGTCAATCTTGAATGTGACTATCTACGGGAAAAGTGGAAATTGATAGAGATTACCACTCGAGCAATGTTATCCGAGCCACCCCAAGAGTCTGTCACCATCACACACCATACCCTTAGGTCTTATGCGTCTGTTTTAAGGGGTTATGTAACGAATCGATAGTACTATGTTCATGTACATTATTTTTTGTATATAATAATGTATATACTTTCTTGTAATTATTGATACATTGTAAATAGTTTTTAAAGTACAAATAGTGCTTTTAATTATTATTTAATTAAGAAATATATTTTATTAAATTAATGTATTTTTGAATTAAATAATATTTTAATAAAATAATATTTTTATTATTAAATTAATTTTTATTAAATATAAATGATATTATAATTTTATGAATGCAATTATAATTTTTATTAAGGTTTGAAAGCCATTTCTGTCAAAACCCATGAATTTTCGATAAATGTTGGTTTTTATTTTAAAAGTTAAAATTAACATATTTCAAAAATTATTTAGATAAAATAAATTTTATTTCTGGAATCAGGACGTTGAAATTATCCAACGGTGAATTTTTCATAATTTTATGAGACAGTCAAATTTTTGAGTAAAAATTAAATACCATTTAAATATATAATGTATTTTATGACATCATAATGACCCAATAGTGATGTAATAAAATACTATAAGCTTTATGTTCGGCCAATATATGTTTTACCATTAAAAGAATGTGATATTGGGTTTGTTTGAATTACTTTTCAAAGCATTAATGGACCCTTCAAGACTTATTAAACACCTTGTCTTTTTAAATTAATTTCCATGGGAGTGTGACTCACCTCCATATAAGAAACCCTATTATTTTAATAAGTTAGGACTTTGGACTTATAAAATATTGTTTTACTCTTCCCTTTTCCAATAACCATGGGCAAAAACCATGGGATGGTTTTTGGTTTGGATTAATTTAATATAAGGGGTCCCAAACCTAAATAATAAATAATTCCCTCACCTTTCCTATATAAACCCACCCAAGCTCCCACTTACTCCTCACTCAAAGCCTTTTTAGTTCTTCCAACCTCTGCCCTACTCTCTCTAGAATCCTTCCAAGTTGCCCCAATCTCCCAATAAGCCTCTCACAAGCCTCTCTCTATCATTTGGAAGCACACTTCCAAGTAAGGGTTTTTTCTTCCTTTCTCATTTTTGTCCAATTTTCTTTAAGTTGTTTTGCCCTTTTAATTTCAATTATGAATGTTGGGGTATGGTTTCAAACCTCCCTCATACCTCCATATTTATGTTTTAATGATGTTAGACCCCTTTCTCTCTCATTAAATTCCTCCCATTTACACCCGTTACTATGCCAAAATTCCGAATGGAACTTCTCTCTCATCTTTTACATTCAAGAAATACTTTTGTATCATGAATCTAAATTCCATTACAATTGTTGAGACATGTATCTATATGACCTCCTTACTTTCCATTACATGTAAATATGATGGGGAACCACTTTCTCTCTCATCAACCATTTTTATGAATTCTTATGTCACGCCGTTACGTTGCTGAAATCGCACCGATTTTCTAAGCCAATGTCATTGTGTAGTGAATACCATGCCCATTTCTCCATCAAGGGTATTAAACTTTATGAACATTTACTTATTGGTTATAAAGTTTCATGTATGATTTCCACATTCCTTTATCGTGGAATAAATGATTATGTTTTATGAATCCATGTTTTATGATCCATGTGGCACACTTATGTATGAAATGAAATGTTTAAGAAGGGTGCGCCCTTATAGCGCTCCAATGCATTGGGTAAAGTATAGTATCATGATATGTCATGTGCAATGAGTGTTGACTCATGCTAATTCAAGTTCAAAAAGGGTTTACCCGTGCTTTATGTGCAATAAGGATTTACTCATGCTCCATGTGCAATGAGCCTTGGCTCATGCTAATTCCATGTTAAGTGTTGTTGCCACATTTCCATGTTATGATTATCATGCTTTATCATGCCTTTATGTTCATGTTTCTTTTATGCTCTATTGATATGCCTGTTGTCTAACATGTATTTTACTCCTCATGTTATTCCATGTGTACTCCCTTACTGGGCTTTATAGCTCACCCTTTTCTTATGCATATCCTCAGGTTATCCCATGTAATGCTAAGTATTAGGGAATGTAGTGGTCATGTAAAGGAAGTTTTCAATAAAGATATTGCATTTCATGTTTTAAGGTTTTATGTAATGATCTTAAGCCCCAAAGACACTAAAACTCTCGATATTCTTTGCTGTATCAAGTGAAGTTTTATGTAATAAATCATGTTTAAGTTTGTAATAAAAGTAGGGTTGTCATACTAATGGTACCACCATTGACCCCTCTGTCTAAAACCTTCCATGACTTGTATCAACATGTGAGATCCTATGAAATAATTATATCAAATTCTCCACCTAACTTCATTCATTGAACTTAATTGGTAGTTGATCAAGATATAATAAATATTTTCACACCTATAAATATTTGAAACATATATTTAATGATATACTATGTGTTTTCATCCTCAAACATATGCTTGGACTACCCCGATATTCCCCAATCATGTTCCCACTTCCAACTACCTAGAGCTCCACTCTATTTTTCACCCGACCCAACTGTTTGACTCAGTATAGTCCAAAAAGTCAATTTTTGACTAGTTTTCAATGTTTGGTTGACCTCTATAGAGAATGAGGTCATCCTAAATATTTCTACCTTCACCCTAATTTCATACAAAAAACCATCCTAAATTTATCACAGCAAGATAATCTCATCAGCAACCATTATTTTGGAAAATATAAAAAAATAAATGAATCTCATAGGATAATCCATGATTGAAATCTATCACTATTCCTAATCCCATAAAAGATGTTTTTTCATTCACTTGGTGTATTAATTCCCATATCCTGTATACTATACTCATCTCAAATAATGTATCTCCCTAATAATTTCCCTAGATTTATCTAACTATTTTATCCTTAGTAAAGTCATTTATCAACTACCCATCTCCTCAGGCCTCTCTATATGAACATACTACCTTGAAAACACATCAAATAGTTCGTTCTCAATATAGAAATAAATTCCTAGATATCATATATATGAAAGTCTATAATAGATAGTGTGAACTACCAGCCTTTATACTTCTCTAGTACAACCATGTAATGTATCACTCAAACCCACAACCCTACCATACCAAATAAGGGTTAGGAACCACATATATCATTTCCATATATAACAAAAATACTGATCACATACTCAGGATGGATGAGTAGAATTCCACCAATAATCTATATGGAAAACACCATATAGGTTGTTCTTATCACATTAAATATCCCAACCCCCTTTTTCATTTCTAGAACCACTACTATTCCTATGTCAACTAAGTGGAATTACAACAAGATTCTATTTAGGATTAAATTTTTACAAAATTATTTAATCTTTTAATAGTTATACACTTCCCTTCTATTCCATTTTTCTAAAAAATAACAAGAAACACAAATAATCTATCTGAGAACTTTGTGAAAAACATGATTCATGATCACACCCTCTTCAATCATAGGACAGGATAGTGAAAAAAATTGAAAAATAAAATACTAGTATAATTCATCCTAAACAAACATCTATAACCAAAAATATTTCAAAACAATCTCATTTCCCAAGAAAACTAGAACTTCAACGTACACACATGTTGTCTATACATAACGAACAACCTCCATCCCATGTTATAACTCATTCCAAGAATATATACTTACACATCCCAAATAAAAAAATACTTATAATAACCAATATTCAATACCACTTGGTGATACCACTTTAGAACCACCCTTCTATTGTAATGTATTTAACTAAAAAACTCCAATACCACTTTTTAATGCTCACATGGCTTTGAACCCCTCCTTAGTTTCTAGAATGGGGTACACCATGAGAACTTAGTGGAAAATTCGTAAAATACAATTTTTTTATCTAATTGAGAGGGTTTATACGATTATAATTAGGAGACTATAAGATTGGGTGATAAATAATAATTTAAATAACACATTATAAAAAATTTATATAACCTAAATGATTACCATAAAGTCAATGTTATTAATTTTTACCATTCCATGAGAGTCATACAGATTAACTAAGATCACCCATGGTTTAATTAAACCAAAAAAATAACCAAAAACTCCTCATATCCTGACACCGAGGAACCACTCATCCAATTTTCAAAATCCTACATCTTTCACATGAACTATATGAACATACCTATCCACTATGTTTTATAAATTGTACATTTTTCCTTACCTTTACCATGAACTATGAAGTATACCTGAGTCTCAAAAGGCCCATGAAAGGTGTGAATATATACTTAGTAAGCCACTACTAATGTTGTCTAAAAAATATATCAATAAATATACCATTGTATAAAAAAATAAAAACATAAATATCAACGCACAACACAATCGATCAACAAGTCCTGAGTGAGTCTTTACCTACTTTGGACCAGGCTAGTTTGGAATGAGACATCCATTATTTTTTATACCAAATTATCCCTAAATCATCCATGAAATTTAATATTACATTATTTTTGAAACTAAAAATAAAAACATAATTAATTTAAGCTATCCTAATGCCCTAAAGACATTCCTATAAACCATATAAAAAGTCCTATGGTCTTCAACATTTTTTCCAACCACTAGATCAATATATTGAAGAACCCAATATATGATGATACCAATTATTACATAATCTAAACCCTTCATTTCCAATATAAACAACAGGACTCAAGTTGTCATCTATTTGTCTCATCAACCACCAACCATGGATATCCAGATAAAGAAACTACTTTATACCAATGGCCAGTATTGTCCCTAATTAAACATAATATATAGATGCAGTTATCCAAAAAAAGTGTTCAACACTACCTCACATCTCATATACAATGTGAATACGATCAAAATGACCCCACTAGCTAACCATAGTGAGTGACGTATTAGGCCATACTATTGGTGAATATTTTTTTAATTTTTTTCAACATCTCCAACCCATAGTAATGTTCAACAAAATCCACATTATCATGTGAAAATACATTTCCCCAATTCCAGTGATAAATATCACTAAGAGAAACATGTGATATACTCAAAATGTTTCCATAAAACCAAATTAGTCACTTTATCTCAAGAACAACATCTATTACTAGAATTATCATGCCCAACCAAAAATAAACCATATATCACGCAATCCACACTAGACTAGTCCTAAGACCATCATTTCCCCACATGTTTAAACATAATAATACATAGGAAAAGTAGAGACTCAGAGTTGTTTCATTCCTGGTCTCTCCCAAAAAACCCCACTCATGATCATTTACTAATAATTACATGAAACACATATTACATATGAATAATCCAAGAACCAACTATGTAGATTATGCATGTATCCACTCATCAGAAATATCCATCCGGTTATGATTTTTTAGAACAATTTCATAAACATGAAAAGGACATAAAATTATGGTTTTTTAGGTATTAAAAAACAGTTAGAAATATATAAAACACTTGTATACAAATAGTTATACCTACCTATAGCTTCTTTCTACCTTGTAAAACAATAAATTCTATAAAAAATTCATAGATTTTTACTAAATAAAATAGATGAAAAATAAGGTATTCATGATTATTTTTAATGATTTCTAGCCATAGGGAATCTATAATATCCCTTTTATAGATTTCACCTAAATTAAATTAATATTTAGAGAATATTTAAAACAAATATGGAATAAATTCAGTTTAGAAAAAAATTGGAAAAGGGAGATGTTTCAATCAACCCAAAATAATTATTACGCATCTTAGTATTACTAGGAATGTCTTCCTTAGAAAAGTATTACTAAGAATGTCTTACATTGAAAAGTATTACAAGAACATTATTAATCAACAATTTCTTATTAGGAAATTCTTTTTAGAAATTTTTTACTCATAAATTTATTACTAGTAAAGTATTACTTGGAGTAGAGATTCTAGAATTACTCTTTATTCATTACCATTTCAAAATTTATGAAAATAGACTTCAAGACTAAAAAAATCCAAAAATTTAAAAAATTAACTTCGTAAATTTCAATCATATCCAAACCCATTATGTAATGGTATATTAATACTAGAAGAACCATCAATATTTCTTTTCAAAAAAAATTAAACCCTTGCTCTTGAGCCAACACCTAAGGATTGTTCCATAGAATATACCAATATATATAACACTTAAAAAGGTTATAAGTAATATAGTCAATCCATGAAATGACCCAAATTACTATTCCAAATAACAATAACTATAAAATACCATGCTATTATGTTTTCATATTTCATATTTCTTGACACATAGTGGTTTACATACTACATAATCTTCATATCCATGAATCCATTATTATTTTTCTTTTGGATTGGTTTTTTCATGATTTATTTTTTTGTATACTTAGATAGAGTATATTTTGGGATATATTGTATCATTTTTGTTCGTTTTAATTACTTTATTCTCTTTAGTAATTTCTTTTAATTTTATTTTTAGTTAGGTGGGAGATTTTCCTTGATGAGGCCTTCAAAATGTGGTAATATTGAATGGATTATTCCTCAATGGTGGTGTTGATTAATTTTCATGTTTATATGAATCCATGGTTTATGATTTATAGATACTTTAACATGGTAGTGGTTTTTGTTTTTTTAATAAATGTTTGTTATATATACAAATTTTCATAAAATATTGATGAAAATATGATTCTTTTCCAAATGAAGAGATTCTTGTTATTGATTTAGTGTTCTATGTGTGTATATATATATATAGGATAGTTGGGTATGGGGGATGTCTTATAATTTTTATATCATGTTTTGTATATGTATTTTTATTTTATTCCATTCACATAAAAAAAAGTTATGGATACTAATAATTTATAAAAAATAAGAAGGGTGGTCAATCGTGTGGAATGAGATCGGGAATTCAGGCCACTAGAGTGATAGTTATTGGATACATATGGATTTAATAGGTTTATATAAGGGGGGATATCTTGGTTGAAGAACTGGTTCTAGTTAATGGTGTAAAGGAAGTATTAGGTTATTTATTTTAAATGACATTTTTAAATGATTTTCAATGATTTAAATTGATTTTTATGACTATTATTATTAAATATTTATAGTTGAAGAATGGGTGGGTATGATCGTTTTTGTTTTGGTATGTATTTTCTTGGAAGTGGTTATCATACTATGATAATTTTTATTTTCATATGGTGTGGGTGTGTAAATTTTTTCTATTATGGAAGGAATTTTATTTTAGAAAAATATATATTATTAGTAATAATGAAATGTATTCATTTATAAATATTTTAAAATTATTAAGGGATAAATATAATTTGTGAACACCTTGATGATTAAAAGGTATTTATAATTATCTAATAGTGGAATAATGTTTAATTATAGTTAATTCTATGAAAATAATGGTAAAATAATAATGTATTATCATATAATTATTACCATAATTTTTTTACTTTTCCAAAAGTTTTGTCGATTTCAAGAATTATCTTTAATGATTACACACATATCATCAAAAAATATTTTTAACTAATTCTCACAGTTAATGTATAAAAAAAATATTTTAATTAATTACATTGGAAATTTTATTTCAATGAGATAAAAGTATTGATAAAAAAATTATTCGAAACATTTAATATTATAGACCACTTTATATCAATGTCAATAAACATGTAAAATGTTGTATTCTAACATATATTTTTAGATTAGAAAATTAACCGAGAATAAATAATAATAAATTGATAATTCTATTAATTAAATTAATAAATTTGAATTTTGATAGTGTATATTTATATTATCTTATTGATCCATATGATGATCAAAATGTCTATACATGTGTTCTTTATATTAATTAGTTTATTGTCCTTCATTTATTAGTCATAAAAATTACTAGTCTCTGGTAAATTTGTAATGAAATATTTAATATGTAAAATTATTTTATATTATATATCATCATTATAGAGTGTAATGTCATTACCGACCTAAGGTTCATCCACTACTACATAAATAACCATTAGAGACTGAAAAAAGAGGTCAATAGTGACCTTTAGTGCCCACATAGTGCAGAGTTTTGGTATTCAATATCGCTTAGTCACTAATGTGTTTAATGATCACCATATGTAAATTTCTAATAAATACTCTTATTTGGATACTTTAAGATAATAATAACTTATTTTGGTGGCCATTATAAGAAATTTGTGATCTTATAGTGATCGTTAAAAGTGGTTGTCCGTGGTAACCCGAGAACCCTTTAATACCCACATTTGGGGGTCAATGAAGGTATTATTTTGTTAGAAAACTATTATAATACCCACATAACCACACCATATATTATAAAATCCAAAAACAAAGATCCACCAAAATTTTAAAATATCACCATATTTAAAAATGATAAAAAAATTATTTATTAATTTATAATATCATATTAAGAGTAACCTTGATCAATGTATTCTCTGAAATCTATCCATCATATCATAACTTAATGATACTTAAATTTAAAGAAAATGTTAAAATAATAAAAAAAATAAGTACTCAATTTATTTTTCAACTATATAGAATTAATTTTTTCTTAAATATTATAATGTATACCGTTAACATTAAATTAAATATTCTAACTAATAATAGATGTCATATTAAAGTAAGATATATTTTAACTTATGAAAAATATTCATATAGTCACTATCATACAATTTCACGAAAATATATGGTTGTTTTATAGTTTTTGACTATATCACCTATTTTTAATCATATTTTACTCTGAAACCACTTTTTTTTTCATTTTGACCAAACCAAACATCTAAATAACTTTTTTCTTATTCCATTATGTGTTTACTAAATCCTAAATTATGTTTCTATAATTTCATGATAGTCAATGGATTTTTCTCAAGGATTTAACCCTTGGACCCACATTTTAAAATACATATAAATATAATAAAATAACTATTTTGTTTTTTCCAGTCACACCGTACCATAGAATGAAATTCCATATATTCTTAAAATATAAAACTTAATCATCAATCATACTCTTATAATTTCACAATATATCAAGTTTATTTCTAGGATTCGACCCATTGAAACATATTTTTAAGGTCATTAAATATATATGAACACACTTTTTGTAATTTTGAGAAAACTACATATTATATTGATGTCTATTATATTCCTACATGTGAAAATAAATTGAAGATAATTTTTCTAAGATTTCATGACAATACATGGTATTTTTATTGGTTTTTTATTTTTAATGTACATTTTTAGATTTTTGAATAAATAAAAATGTAATTTTAGTTATTCTATGAAAAAATACATATTGATCCTTCGTCTATTCCTACATGTCAAAAATTAAGTAACAAACTTTTTTGAAATATATCAAAAAAATAGGAGAGAAATTTGTAGGTTTTGAATATATAACTTATTTTGAATCATTTTTATCTTCATACCCACCTTTTTATCAATCTATCCACAATAAAAATTAGAATGATATCCCATATATTGATATCTATAAAAAATTAAACCAATATATTATCCTATTATTTCTTGAAAATAAATGTTTATTTCTATGTGTTGACTCTTATTACCTATTTTTAATGCATATTAAATTTTATGAAAACACACATTTTGTCATTCTGAGTGAACCCCACTTTATATTATCTTGAGTATATTTTCTATATTTTAGAAAATATTTTATCATCATTTAACTATGATTTTATAATAATTCAGGGTCATTTTCAAGGTGTTAACCATTTGAAAAATGCTTTTAGGCATTAAAATATATACAAATTCATTTTTGGTCATACCAAGTAATCCTCTATTTAGATTGATGGATAATCTTTTCCTACACGTAAAAAATTAATTAACATATTTCATGAAAATATGTGTATGTTTTCTTGGATTTGATTATGTACCTTTTTATTCATTTTTACTCTGAAAAATATTTTTTAGTCATTCTGACCACACTACACATCAGATTGATGTCTATGTTTTTATACATAGCCCAAATTAAAATATATTTATTATCCAGTGATGTTAAGAACATTTTAGTCAATTTTTGACATTTTAACCATCATAAATGCAATTTTAATGACTCTTAAATATTTAAAAATACTCTTTTGGTCAATCCAAGAACAATGTATATCAGATTGAAATTTCATCTGTTACTATATGTTATAAATTATTCAATGATCATTTTGCTATTATTTCATGATAGTATGCATTCTTTTACAAAATTGTGACAATTTGACACATGTTTTGTGAATTTTAAATCTAAAAAAACACACTTTTTATCATTCAAGGAAGAATTTGTGTTGAATTAATGTATCACTTAATTTTATTTGTCAAATATTATTTAGTGACCATTTTATTATGATTTCACACCCATTTTTGGATTCTGTCTATCTTTTGACCTTTTTTGTATATGTTTTTAGACTTTTAAATTTATAAAATAACACATAATACATATTAAGAAAACCACAAGTTGTATTGATAGTACGTATATTACTACAGGTCTAAAATTAATTAGCAGTATTTTCCTCTAATATGATGACGACCCTTGTTTTTTTTTCATTGTTTTGACTGTGTAATTTATTTTTCATCATTGCTTACTCAAAAACCTATTTTTTCAATCATTCTAACCACACCACATGTCATATTTATGTTTCATATACTTCAACATATAAAATATTAAATTATGGTTATATCATATGATTTCATGATATCTTGATGTTGTTTTATAGGTTTTAACCATTTAACACACATATTTAAAGAATTTTAAATCTATAAAAATTCACATTTGGTTATTCTGAAAATAATTAATGTTGTATTTTCATGATATATTCTCCTAATAATAAAAAATATTCGATGATAATTCAACTATGATTTCATGATAATTTGTTTCTAATTACAATGTTTTGAACATTTTTCACATTTTTTTAAAAGTTTAAATCTATAAAACTAAAATTTAATTCATTTCGAGGAAAATACAAGTCATTATACTTGTTATCTATCCAATCTTATCTTTAATTAATGAATGGTTATTTTCCTATAACTTCAATAAAATTCATTGTTTTTGAATGATTTTGACAAATTGACAAAAAATATTAAACTTTTTATTATATAAAAAATCAACTTTATTCATTTTTAAAAAGCCACACATTTTACAGATATTTCATAGATTCCTACATATAAAAAATTAAACCATATATTTTTACCTCAGATTTCATGATAATATAATGTTGTTCTCTAGGTTTTGACCTTATAATGAGTTTTAAATATCTTTTTTTGTCCAAAAAATGTTTTTTTGGTAATTATAAAAAGACCACACCTTAGATGTATGTTTCACCTATTCTTATATGTCATAAATGAAATAGATGTCCTTTTCCAATGGTTTCATGAAAATAATGGAAAATTTTCTTTGTTTATAAACATTGATGCATGTTTTAAAGGCATTTAAATCTTTAAAATTGCACTTTTTATTATTGTGAGAACACTACATGTCATATTGACCTAAAATATATTATTATATATAAAAAGTTATTCAATGATCATTTTCTGTGATTTTGTGATAATCCATGGCTGATTTATAGGTTTTTACCATTTAAATCATGTTTTTTATCTCTTAAACCTATAAAAACAGAGTTTAAATCATTATATGAAAACTAATTGTTATATTGATGTATTTTATATTACTAAATGTCATAAATTAATAAAATGTCATTTTACTATTATTTCATGGAAATAAATACTTGTTTGCTATGTTATTTACATTTAAGGCATGTTTTTAAGCTTTTAAATCTACAAATACACTATCATCTATTAATAAAAAACAACAATTTAGATTAAATTATCATATATTACTACATATCAAAGAATAATCAGAGGTAATTTTTATAGTATTTAGAAACTTGATGTTGTTTGGTAGGTTTTGACCATATAACTTGTTTTTATACATTTTTTTACTCTAAATTATTTGTTATATAATTTTGACCACAACCTATATTAGAATGAAAAATCATCTATTCCTACCTATAAAAAATTAAACTAAATATATTTTATGATGATTTTATAATACTCCAATGTTACTTTATTTATTCTGACCCTCGATACATAATTTTTAATTATTTTGAATCATTGAAAATATTCTTTTGGATATTCTTATCACTCAACAAATCATATTGACAGAACGTATCTTCATACAAGTCAAAAAGTATTAAAATATAATTTTTATAGGATTTTAATAAAAATTAATGGTAGTGTACTCAGTTTTTACCATTTGATGCATTATTTTAAACTTTTAAATCTATAAAATGAACTTTCATTCATTATATGAAAAATGAATTCAGGAATTAAATTTAATTTATTAAAAAATGTCATAAAATATTTTACAATAATTTACCTAAAATATAAAAATAATCCAAGGTCGATTTCTAGGTTTTAACCCATTTTCACACATTTTAAAAATCTTTCAGAACATTTTAAGTACAAATTCGATCATTCAGAGAACACCATAATTCATATTGATGTGTTGATTATTCCTACTTAGAGAAAATTAAATATTACTCAATTTCATGAATCATAATGAAAAGAGGTGTCTTTTTATTCATTTTTACCCGATTATTAATTTTTAGTAAATTTTTAATCTAAATTTTATTTTTCCATAATTCTAACCGCAACAAACATCAGTTTAACATAAATATCATTCTAGATTTCAAAAATAATTCAATAATAAATGTCATATGTTTTTAGTATAATTTGGAGTTATTTGATAACTATTTACTCAAACAGTACTCTAAAAGAAACAATTTTTTATTCAAAATCATTTTTAGAATTAGAAAACTGATTTTATTTATACTTCATTAATGAATCATTAAATATGAAAACGTGATGAAATATACATCATGAATTTGGTGAAACCACCTAGATAATACGTATGAATTCATGACACTATCCACAAGCTACATCTAGTGCCTACAATAAAATATATAATATATTTTTTTGGAATAACATTAAAACTTAGTGAAAGTATATTTTATTTTCCTCTTTACCAATAATGAAAATTCCTATACACCCTAAATTGGATAATTCATTACCACATCCTCAATACATGATGATATACATGATAATATATCATTATGTTCTCTATAATGCATTCAAATCGATTATCTATATTATGCCTCAATGTTTAAACTACATCATTAACCTCAACTGTTGATCACAACCTATATATCTACAAACACTCATTTTTTCTAATCTAATATTTTCATAACATGGGACAGTTGTTTCATATTTCTGTTAATTACAATATCAATCGTGTCTTATAAAAAACTGAAATATATCGTCTATATTGTAAGGACCTGGCCTTAAATATTACATATTCTAGTATCTTTATATTAGAATTGTCATTAATTAATTCCCAAATATTTAAATAGTTTATAGTTTAAGAGAGTTAGGTTATAAACCGTATTTAAAAAAACAATATATCACATGTGGAAAATATATTCAGTATCCATTTTTCTTCTAAAAGAAACTTTTAAAATAAAAAATGCCTTTTTATGATGATAAGTCTTTATGAATTTCTTCCGGAATTATTATTATTTTTCTTATTAATTCTTCCACCCAATGGAAAAAAATTTCAAACATGGGATAAACACAAATTTTTTATTAAGGGGCATTAAAATATAAAATAAAAAACTTTTTAGTCATTTTAAAAACAATGATGTCATAAAACAGTGTTTTCCATCATAATGATGATCTTTTTTCCCAAATAATCATATACTAACTCATGAAATTACCTTTATAGACAATTGTTTTAATTAAACACTTTGTATGAAAACATTGTGTAAAAATCATAATATTTTTGGCCTTCTTAGAAAACCTGAGAACCCATGAAAAACATCTTTTTAAAAACATACATTTTTACATAGAAAGGGAATAATCATTTTATTCATTTTGAAATCAAACGATTTTCATGAAAACTCATAAGAATGAATATAAAATCCATGTATGTTCCATAGGATATCATATTCATATAACCCTTAAAAACTCTTACAAATTGGAATAACCATTTGAATGAATTCTAATATAAGTACCCAATACGTTTGAGCATTATTAAGGTGCACCCATCATATAATATATTTCATGATCACCCATTATCATGATCACTATCATTAAAAAACGTTTTAATAAACAATTTCCAAGGACCAAATAATGAATAAAGAATTTTAATCCTTTACATTTTCATTATAAAACCTTTGATAAATCTTTTTAACTAATAAGCAAAACACTTTCGGATATCGAAATATTATTTCTTTTTAAAATCCCATTAAAATAAAAAAATAAAAACACACTAAAATGGATAGAAATTTTTATTTTAATAATAAATGAAATAATGAAATTGAATTCAAAAACCATGTAATACTTATGGTGGTGGAAAAATTCATCGTCACCATATAATTTTAAATAGAACATTCTTTTTTTTATTTGTGTAGAAATTCAAATTATTCCCTAAAAATTCTACCTGTGAAGACATTTGAAAGAAAGTAAAAAAAGGTCATAAAATTACCTTTTTAATTTATTTATATACATATAAATACATCCATTAAATAATTTTAGTAATATGTAAAAGAAAGAAAAATATTTATAAAATAAATAATTAAATCATTTTAAAAAAGGTTTTAATGTAATGTTTCCCTTACCATGAGTCTGAATAATCACGTATGTTATTTACCATCATGAATAAAAAAGTAATGGAAAATATTTACGATATTAATATCTTTTTTTAAATTTATTATTCATTTTTAAAATTTTATAATCAAACACTTTATCAATTAAGTTCATATTAGATGTTTGGATAATATTTGGCACTATGTCTAAAATGGATTCAGTAGATTGACTATGGTCAATGTAGTCAATCAACCAATATATCCAGAATAGAAATAGTGAAATAATTATGTTTTCTAAAAATCAATTGTACTTTTAAAACCAACCATAATATATGTTTATGATAAATGAACTATGCTACAATCATTAAGATTGTAGACTATACTTATGCATGAGTAACGTTTCTATTTTAAAACGATCATAATGGAAAGAAGATAAGTATTAATATATATTAAAAGAATTATAATTATATAATTAATAAAATATTATATCTTTAAATACACTTATATATATCATCTTTGTGATGTGGGGATGAAAACAGAATTATAACACTTCATGGAGGTGGTTTTCTACACACACGGATGAACGACGATTACAATTTTTAGTGAATAGAAAGGTATGAAATTAAATAATATATTTTATTTTAAGAATGATAAATATGTCATGAATAATATATATATATATATATACACATTAAATTCATCATTACAAGCATTCATGAGAGGCGGTGATGGAGAATTAATTACATTAGTTTGTAAGGAGGTAGTCTGTAACACACACAAACAACCGTTTCTTTTCCCATTTTATAGATGTGTAGATGGATATAGGTTTTTAAATTAACATAATAATATATAATAATATGGAATAATTTTTTTAATTATTTTATCATGGTGTAATACTATTTTATGTATGTAGAAAAAAAATTGGTTAAGAACTATACCTATTCTTCCGAAAACCTCTTCTGGTTTACGCCAAAATCTATTCTATGATGGTTTTTAGATTAAAAAAAGTATTTCAAGGACAGAGGAATGTATTTAAAAAATTATTTGTTTAGGTATTGGCTGAAAAAAATAGATTTTAAACTGTAATTAAAAGTGGATTGGTGGTCCTCTTTTATAAGGGAGAGGAAGGGCACTATTGGGAATACATAAAATACTAAATTAATATAAATTAATTTTTCTATCAAAATGGAAAGAAACTGATTTATTTCTAGGATTATTATGGGGTAAAATATTCTCATATAATGAAATTTTGAGAGGTTTAGGTATGGGTTTCACCCTTATATTTTGTTAACCCTTCATTAAACCATCTGATGATTACAATGTTAATAATGGTTTTTAAATTTTCAAGGTCAATATAGTTACTATAAATTAAATAAATTAATGTAAATATACTTTGTTTAATTAAATCAAGTGTACCCAATTCATGATGAATAATATAATATACTTGTAATTTTAAATAATTTAATAAAACAGTATCTATTATAAATTATTATTAACCTTAATTTTCCGACTATTCATTTAATTTAACTTTGAAATAAATATGAATGAAATGTAATTAGAATCTAATGCATTTAAACTTCCATAATATATTATATTTATCTATAAAATTAATGTAACACAATAATTCATTCAATTTATATTACTTTGAATATTTTTAAAATAAATTATTTTATTTTTTTCTATTAATTAAATAATTAGCGCATTAGCATTGTATATTTTTTAGGTTATATATTTAATCACTAAAAATTAGAAACTAATTTCCATGATAAAAAATAATTTATTTATAAAATGACCATTTATAACTGAGCATAGTCTCTATATTCCCCTATGTCAAAAATTCAATGTTAATAAAACATAAAGATCAACATTTTTGAATTTTCATTATATAAAATAAAATAATGCTCCAAATCAAGGAAAAATGAAAAAGGGGTCATATATTATACATTTTTAGGTTTATATATGATATATACTCCTCCAAAAAAAATTATTCATGTGTTAATGTCTTTATGTATACATTTTATATTATTTTTATCCTAAATTACTTGATTTATCCTTACTGGTGTTACATAAATTTAGAAAAGTTATTATTCATAATGATGGAAAATAAAAGGGTCCTATTTTCCAAATTATGACCTCCTGATTAATACATATTTTTTTAATTATAATTTATAAGTTTAAAAATATAATTTAAAATTTAACCTTCAAAATGTGATACAAACTAGTTTTTTGAAAATAAATTGAGTGTGATTTTTTTTACCCAAACTAATGTATAAAATTAATTTTTAAGACCATAATGAGATTATTTTTATTAAAAATGAACTTTTTTAATTTAAAAACTAATAAAAATTATATTTTACATTGCAAATTTTTCTAATGAATAAATACTTTTTAATAAAATTAGTATTTTCACTATTTGAGGAAAATTCAATCATTTCAGAAAAATACCCTTATTACATCATACAATAATGTTCATATGATGATCTAAAAATGTAGTTAAAAATTTTCAAATTAAAATTATGTTATTTTGAAATCAATATTTTAATAAAAACAATTTAATACATGAAAACATAATTTGGTAAAAAGTAAATCCTTTTTCCTTTTTCTTGGTAAACTACCTAATATTTTTAAAGTGAATAGAACTATATAAAATATAATTAATGAACATTAATAAGAAATGAAAATTATTTTTCATGAAATTACCATGTTTTCACATTCTTACTTCTTTTGTAAATTGAATTCACACAATTTTAATCATTTATTAAACAAGTGGTGAAAACATTACCTCACAATAGTTTTAGATTCCCATTCCGCTTCTTCATTCATATAGTTTTTTCAGAAAACATTAACATGGTGAATTAACTTGTTCCATAATAATTTCTCTCTATGGTAATGAATCTGAATTTGTTATCCCTTATAATAACGATTATCATCCAACCAAACTACTTGAGGGATCAAAATGTGTGTTTAATATAGAACATATTTTCTTAACATAGAAACATTAAATTTATTATATACCTAGGATAAACTAGTTTGAAACACAACTTGGAGGGATATTTCTCAAGCATTACCCAGAATTTTAGACTATATAATATATCGTGATCAAAGAATACCATTTTTACGAAAATGTATATCACTTTTCCATGGAGACCCTTCATGAAATCCAAGATCACATACCGTGAAAGAATGAAATTTCCTCTTATCATCAATATAATGTTTCTACCAAATATGAGACATACCCATATATTTCTAGATCACCTTCACCTTCTCAACCATTTCCTTTACAATCAGTGTTACTATCAACTTTATTTCTCTTAGTTCTTCCCAAAAAGAAATATTCTAACACCACTTTCCATATAATGAATATAAAGGATCCATCAAAATAATATAATGGTAATGTTGTTATATTAAAACATAACTAATGAAAATTGTTGATCCCAACATCCCATGAAATCCATTAAACATGAAAAAAATTAAGTATTCCAATTTTTGAATTATCTACAGTTATTGTATTTTAGATTGGGGATGAAAGGATGATTTGTAATTTAATTTGGTACTCAATAAATTTTGAAGTTCCTTCCAAAAATTAGAAGTCAAATTGTGACCTGAGTTAGATAAATAAAGAGATTAACTCCATGTAACCAGACTATTTCCTTGAGATACGTTTGAGTAAAATTATCTAAAGACCTAGTATCTCAAATATGATTGAAATATACAGATTTTGGTACTGGATAAACAATAACCCAAATCTAATTATTACCTCGAGATGTATTTTGAAATACCACCAAGAAATCCAATTATATATTTTACTATTTAAAATTGGGAATTGTAAAATACTGAAGAATTTCATATAATAACTATTCATATTCATTAATCTATTTATATGTCAAACATTTAATAGTACAGTTTCCATTATTTCATCTCACTGGAACCCACCTGTAATACCCCTGTATCTATATATACATCTATGTAAATCCATATTGAACCAAAAATAGGGAACTATAAGAATAAATAAATAATTCTCTCTCTTAAATTTGGAATGAAAAGACACACATAATCCCTTTACAAATCTATTAACACCTTCTTCATCAATATTAAAATTTGAAAATTACCCTTCGTGAATATTTTTCCCTTTCATATGAAAAATTATTCTTTTTCCAGGATTTCTTAATTATTTTTGATAAAGACAACAATATTAACTCCTGAAATAAAATAGATGATGTTACTTCATACACAACATCTTGGAAAAAATTCATTAAATCATTAATAAATTGGATATGATGCAAACATAATACTGTTAATGTAATATTATATTTTCCAACTAAAAAATATACTACATTACATTATTTTACACAATTGTAGTGTATCATGTACTCATAATCCTTAAAAAGTTATATCCACCTTCTCCAAATAATGTTAAACTATTTCTAATAGAAAATATACTTCAAAATGTTATGATCGGAAAATATTTTCCACTTCAATACATAAAAATGATGTTGAAAAATATTTAAATAAGAACCCTATAAACTAATTTTGGATCAGGTGTAGGATAATTTATCTTAAGAGGCTTCAGTTCCCATAAATCATAATAAATTACTTGATTATTATGAATTATAACACAAAACATTCCCTTCAATGAAGCATAAATGTAGATTAAAATTTCCCCATTTCTAGAAAAAGGTCCAAAACTAGAGGAGTATAAAAGAAATTTTGTTCCTAAAAAAATAACATTATTTAATATAAAAGAATTTAACTCTTTTACGATTTAAATTATCATGAGGATACATAAAAAAGAAATGATGGCATTGAAATCAAAGGATGAAAAATGTTAAACAAAGAAAACTATTTATTTATAAGAAATATGTTGTTATTTTCAGTTATTTAATAACATTAGTTTTAGCAGGGCAAAAAAATAATGCAACTGTATAAATTATATTCCATAGAAACAAAATTAACCTAAAATCACAATTACTAAACCTTCCATATAGCTTCTTTTTGTTTACAGTTTGAAAAAAATCCTTAGGATTGATTTATATTTTTAAGGCATTTAGAATAAACCTAAATATCAATAATAAATACCAAAAAACATATCTAACAACTCATGAAAAAATATATATACATGGCCCATTTTTTATTAGGAAAACCAAATGGAATAAATATAAACCCATAATTCATATATATATATATATATTATAAAATAATTATTTTTAATATATTCTATATTCCTCCTCAACTGACGATACACTATCCTGAGATCAATATTATAAAAATATTATGCTCCCTTGATCTGATAAAAAAATCATCGATATGAGGTAGAGGATACTTGTTTAAAATTTGATATTATTATAGGTTCTATAATCATTGAAAATTCCCATTGAAATATTTATTTTAGAAATAGAATAAGGGAACCCTGTGGTGTTCTTCTAGGATAAATGAAACCATTATCTTGAAACTCTTATAACTACTTTCTCAGTTATAAAAGTTATAATTTTATCATTCAATAAGGTGGTTTTGAAATAGTGAAAGCATAAATAAATAAGTAAATAATAAATTCAATATCTTAATCAATAATAACACAGGAAAATCCTCAAGAAATATATCCAAAAATTCATTTACTAATAGGACATAAATAATCTGAAAATTTTATTTCTTTTCTACAACATGTGCTTCGTAACATTACCTACCATCTCAAATAAAATTATTAGCTTCTTTGTAAGTCATAAAATGTATAGAATCATTAAATAAAACATTATTTTTATTTTAATATCTCTTACTTTAATAAAATATAATCCAATCCATACACAAAATAAAATCAAATGCTACCATGGGTAGTTCAACAATATTTACAGGAATGACCGTCCAACTAATCCAAATATGATGATTCCTATAAATCTTGGTTGCTTTAATATTTTCCATCCTTAGTTTTCATGAGAATTTATTTCTTCTATTCATGAGGTGATATTTCCATTTTATATTAAAATACCTTTGCAATGAAGGAATTTAAATATCTTGAGTCAAATAGTGAATGTACATAATTAAAATAAATAGGTCACAAAGCTATCACCACGTCATTAGTTGGACCAACATCAACCGTAGTAGGAGAAAATTATTTTCCCCAACATTTTTCCATTCAATATTGACGATTTATATACCGAGTTACTATCTTTCTATACACATTAACATAATTTATCAACTCATTATAATTAAATCATCTTATGATCAAATTTTCATTATTCTTCTAAACATTTATCATAAATTCATGAGCTAAATTTCAATAACTTTAACATTTAAAAAACAACGCATATTTTATAATATATTGTCTATGATTCTTTTTACCACACTTATCATAATATGTTAACATTATTTTCATACTTCCAGATTTATTTGATGGATTCTTCCGCATTGCCTTCCATAGAAACCATTTTAACAATTTTTTCATTGGGTTTATAATCATTGGTAAACATTATATATTTGTTCTTCGAACATAAAAAAATTTATCATAACTTTTGAATTAATGGGAATCCCATAACTGTAAATATTTTTTCTTTAATCCTATGTAATATATATTAATTTTACTATCATGGCATTGAATAAATTATTTTACATACCTGGATATCCATGAAAATTTTTATTCATATATTACTACTAAATCATAACACTTTTATCTCAATTCCATGATTTTTTATTCCTATGTCGGAAAGACATAGGAAAATACTTCTCATGTAAATGATTCTCAAATGTGTCCTATTCCATTGAATCAATATCATCTTTATAGAATTTATTCCTTATCAAATACCATCCCCAGTCAACTTCTCCTTCAAAATGATAAATGGAAAAACATTTTCAATAGTCATATTTTATACAATGCGTCAATGTAATCTTAAAAATATATATCATTTCAAATTAAACATAACGTGATATCATTTAATAGTATTATAATAACATTATCATAACTCATAAATTTATATAAACCATTCCATGACACCAACAATAACAACCTATATTAAACACTTCATATTCTATTGTCTTATCACTAGAATTTTCATTCTTCTATTCCCAATGATTATTATGATTTAGTGTTTTAGAGAATTAGGGCACAAAACATACATAACCAACCCATATATTGAAAAGTGGAAACTTATATTTAGTATCCATACCCCCATAATAAAAATTTTAAAAGGAAACACAATTTATTTTCAGGATAATTCTTTAGGAATTTCGAATTGACTTCCTTTTTTTGTAACGCCCCAAAATTCTAATGTAATTTAACATTTTATTTAATATGTTGTTTAACCCACAACACCAAGGGCATAAGGGAAAATAAAATCCCAGAAATTAAAATATATTTAATAGTTTAAATAAATTAAATCAATGATATATCTTGTAATAAACACAACAACTAGATTTCTTGCATCACGTGAAATCACAAATTTCTTTGATGACTTGTGTTACATGAAAGACTAAATTTTACTAAACAACAATATATTAATAAAATATTATTATTTAATATAATAAGATATAACCTAGCCATTAAATTTTTGGTTATTAATAGTAATACATAACTTAAAAAATATAATACTTACACAAATATATGATGAATTCACTGGATACCAATTAATTAAAAAATGAATATAAAAACAAATTTAATATTAGTGAATTATTTTTGAGCTCACGTTGGTGTTTCATCATAATAAATTAAATTAACTAACATTATTGAGGTATTATAATGTAAAATATATTAAATATTTAATAAAATATATCTTTTTATAGTAATATAATGTAATTTATAGGCATAATATAATAACAACCCCAACTTTACACATAAAAAGAAATATATTTTAAAGGCAATTTTACCTCTATTTAATGGTGAACCTGTTTTATATGGATTTTTTGGAAATTTTTTAAATTTTAAATTTTAAAATAAAGTTTATCTATTTTATTTTAACACAAAAACTAGGTTAGGTTAAATTTTAGGTAATAATCTATGAAGGTTCATTTTTTATGAATAGTAAAAAAGTACTAAATTTTAATTCAAATCTGCTTTGCGTAGAATTTATTTATATGATTAATTATATTTTAAACCAATATTAAAGTAGCATTAGATAAAATTTTCACCATTTAATCCAATTATGGTAACTTTTATAAATTTATCATTGAAAATGGATATAAAAACATCTCAAACTTTTAATCATTTTCATATTTGAAATTTGGGTTGTCGTCTTGTTCGTAAGATTAAATATAAATTAATTTCTACTACTTCGGTGATTCTAATTTCTGAAACTACTATTCCATATTTTTGGAAAAATAATAATTTATAATGCATAATAAAGTTAAAATAGTTTTCTACCAGAAATATAAGTTAATTTAATTAATATTAATTACAATAGATAAGAGGAATATTAGCTTCACGAGGGATTAAACCTTAATCATGCGGGCCAAAATAACCTAGAAAATTTTACTAAATCATTTTTATGTTCATATTTATATCCTATAATTAGTTTTATATAATTTTATTCATTATTAAATGGACACAAATGTGAGAAATGTAGGTGGAATTCTCTTTCCAAAAATTTATAAGAATGCCACTCCACCACTATAAAAAGGTAGTCACCCCTCTCACTTATTCACACATCTATATGCCTTGTTATTGAAAGATATATGATCAAATACATTAAAAAAATTATAATCATCCAAAAATCCACATATTTGGAATAATTAAAACCAATTAAGGATATTAGTATAGACCAAAAGGATTTACCCAAATAATAGTTAACATTCTAAAATAATAATTATATTTCTATTTCTTTTTCCACTCAATGATTTATTATTATTATATTCATGTATAATAACATATGTATCATAGATATATTAATATGATGTTCTGTTAAGGGTTGTAGCTAACCTACATACACTTTCATCTAATGGGCAACTAAAATTTTGTTTATGTATGGAAAAGAGTCACCTTATTAAACGGTGTTGTTTTTTCCCTTTTCCACCAATCATGATTGGGAATTATTATGAACATATTTTTTATATATGATATTAATGGTATTTATAATTACAATATGATTCTACTATTTTTATATAATATTTTTTTTATTTGGTGGGAATACCACAATATCGTTTGTGAAATTGTGGACTACCGCCTCCTCAAAGTGATGTGATTCATTCAGTTATAAATGAAATGTATAAAGGATGGTTTTAATAAACCTATGTGAAATATATGACATAAAAATTATATTTTAATTACAATATATATATATATATATTATTAACATTTTATTTTTTTTAAAATACGACTAAAATAAATAGAAGTAGCATTCATGTGTACGTACGACCTACTATATCCATGAACTATGAAATTCATTTCTTTTATGCAAATAATAAGCATTAATATAAATAAATATTCATTTAATATGTATATAATTTAAAACATTGTTTAAATTCTGGATATTATGAAATCATTATCAATGTAATATGATGAAAATAATAAGTTAAAACATACCTGAAAAACTAAGCAATTACACCCAAATTATTGAAAATAATAAAATATTAATAAAAATGGGAAACCCAATATAATAATAAGTTAATACATAATAATATATATATGTTATTATGGTTCTTTTATAAGTTTATTACACGTTTAAAAAATTATATAGAAATTTAAAGTTTGTTCAACCAAAAAGAAATTCATGTTAAGGTATTCTTGTCTCACTTTTCATTCCACGAGGAATACATGATTTTCACCACTTAGATATTTTGTGTTGTGTGTCTACTATACCTTCTAATAAAATTTATTTTCAATTATTTTATCTCAATTGTTTTAAAATTTTCATTTTATTTTATCTCTATCATGGGGATTATGTTAAAAAATTTGATAAGTTGTATTGGATTCGTCTCAATTTCCATTCATTGAGACATCCTTTATTGTTGGGCACTTAATATTTTATATATTTTGAACATACCACTACTTTTACATGTAATATTATGAATAAATATTTATTAAAGTTAACTTGATTCCCAATTTGAATTATTTTATTGAATGGGATTAAATTAATCATTACCAAGTGGAAAATAATTTCATAACCCAATTTATTTTCATTAAGTTATATTACATTATCGATTGTTATTAATATTCTAAAATTATGTTAGTAATTAATTTTTACTCTATATTGACTTATTTCATATTTTTTAATGTTCGTTTACATTTTACACACATAGTCTATTTAACTATTGATTTTCACATTAACTTTATGATCTTTTCAAGGCTTTACTCTACAATATCAGTTTGTTTAGAATTGTTTACAATTAAATTTACATCAGAGAAAATTATTTGATTATTATTTCATAAATCCTTTAATACTTTTATTATTCATAACATTTTTCTAGTAATAGTACTATTTTTATCTCTCACAAGATGCATCGAGCCTGAATCGAGTGCAAACTTATACATGAAAATGGGCCTTACTATGCACATGGTTTGACACTTATAGGGGATATGCATAGGATAATTCACCTTTTCATTACAAACCATTACAGAGAATTTGATTAGATAATTAAAATTATTTACATAGTTTAAACCATAGTCTAAGGAATGACTTATGTTGAAATAAAGTGGTTGAATTATTTACTAGGTTTTGAAATTAAATTGTAGAAGTATTTTTACCCATTATATTATGTTTAGATAAAGTATAAAACAACTAAGGATTGATTAAAATTTAGAAGAACATACGTCTTCATTAAAAATTGATTTGTGGCATAGACATCGTTTTTTTTGGGATATGGGTGTAATGAGATAAAGCACATTTTGGATAATTAGTACCATTATATATTTTAATGGAAAATCTATTTAAAGAATAGTTTACTTAAATTTCACATAAATATTTTTAAATAAATTGATAACCTTTAGGGAAAATATTTTCATCAAATGAAATTGTAACAGTAGTCAAATTATATTATTAGACATTGTCAAAAAATAGGATTTATTGGAAACCCTAATAAAAAGAATATTTAATTATTAAATTTAAAGGATTTCCATCATAATTTCTGAAATAATATTGGAATTATAAGAACCTGGTATTAGAAAATGACAACATCCATTTTAGGTGAAAAAACATCAAGTCTATCAAGTCCACAAGACATGAAAATATGATTGAAGGATGATACGAGTTTCTTGCTAACTAGTGGTCTACGAGATGTCCGGGTTAATTTGTTATTTTTTTAAACATACAATTTTGTGAATAAATATTATTTTTGAAATAGTTTTATCACATTTTAGGTTTGTATATTAATTTATTAAATATATTAGATTTTAATAATAAATAGAGTGAAATTTGATGACATTTCACTTGTTTATGGTCATTATAATCTTATAAAAGTTTATTTTAGGTCTATTTAAATTAAAAAAAAATTCTATGATATCCATTTCATAGAGAATGTGATGAATTAGAATTTGATAAATGTATAACAAGAATATAGAATCATTCAAATGAAATAGAAACCTATCAAGTAAATATATTTCCTTATAATATTGGCTAAAAAATATTTCCTCAACATTAGGAAGAGTGTTGTAAAATAAAATTTGATATTGTACATTAATGTTGGATAAAGTGATGATCATTTAAATAATAATAGATTTAGGGATTTTAGGTCCTCAAATTTTCACTGATATTTTACTTGATAGTGATTTATGAACTCAATCACACCCTTTAAATATTTATACTTTTACACCATGTACGTATCTCCATTTCCCACTAATGTTTTCCTACCTAGAGACCTAGTTATATATTAGTCAATGTGACCATTTTAATTCCCATTCTATCTTTTATAGAGTATGTTTTATGAAACCATATCATTATTTATTATTTGAACATAAAAAATATCAGACAATTAATTTCTGAGGATGAGTTTAAATTGCATGGGCACAATTTAATTAAGGATGGGGAGAATGTAACACCCCAAAATTATAAAGTAAGAACATTGTATTCAATAGCGTGTATGGTACAAAACACTAAGAACGTAATGGAATATAATATCTTAAGAATTTATAATATATTTAATATTTCAAATAAATTTAATATATTATATAGCTTAAAATGAATGAAATACTAAAATATCTTACAACACACACAACAAAACTTTCTTTGATGATATGTGTTAAAAGCAAGACCAAGTTTACAGAACAACAATATATTAATAATAAAATATTATTTAATATAATAATATATTACCTAAACATTAAATTAGAGGTTATTAATAGTATTAACTAACATATAAAAATATATTGTTTACACAAATATATGTTTTATTCTGATGTTACCAGTTAACATGAAATGAATATAAAAACCAATTGAATTAAATTGAAATGTTATTATTCTTACAATGGTTTTTTATTCTAATAAAATAAATTAATTATAACTAGTCAATTATAATAATTTAATATATATATATATTAAATATTCAATATTTTTTTAACATTCATAGGATTTATTTTATATGAATAATATAAGAGAAAACCTAATTTTATACATAAAAAGAAATATTTTTCTAAGAACAATTTAGCACCTTTTAATGGGGAACCTATTTTCAATAAAATGTTTGTCACTTTAAATTTTTATGTAAAAATATAATTAATTTATTAAATTTAAACATCATAATTAGGTCAGGTTATATTTTATGCATTTTTACATGAGGCTTAATTTTTTAATAAATAGTGAAAAAATTGAATCTTAATTGAATACTACAATTGGAATAAATTATTTATAATGCTAAATAATATATTAATTTTATTCTAAAGTCATATTATATAAATTTTACATCATTTAATCCAATTAATTTCATTGGAATCAATTTTTAATTGAAATATAATATAAATACATGTCAATCTTTTGAACATTTTCACTTTAAAACCCCTCTTTTCCATATCGTCTGTGGGATTATATTTACGTCAATTTATGCAAATTCTATGATTGGAATTTGAAAAAATTAATTCCATATTTGGAATAAAATAATTTAAAAATAATAATAAATTCAACTTGTTTTTTTACAAAAAATATTAGGTAATGTAAATAAAATTAATTACAACACATAAAAGAAAAAAATAGTATAACAAAGGACTAAACCATAATATTAAAGGCCAAAATGCCCTAGAAACATATATAAAAGGAATTTCATATTCATATTTCTACCCTATACCCCCTTTTATATACTTTAATTTGTTATTGGATTCAAATTACATGGGAAAAACTTTGTCTGAATTCCATTTTCAAAATTTTTCAAAAACGCCACTCCTCCTCCACTATAAAAATAAACTCACCCCTAACACTTATGAACTCATATAAAACACATTGTATCACCAAAAATATGTTCAAATAATATCCCAGAATCCCTAAAATGATCATAAAATCCTCACTATGGGTTGAAAGTAAACGAAGGATGGCTTTTGGTATAAACCAAATGGAGTTACCCAAATAAGAGGTAACATTATTAAACGATCACTTTAGTTATTTTTCTTTATTCACTCCTTCATTTAATATTATTAAATTATTATATAATACTATAAATATCTTAAATATAATGATATTTTTTATTTCATGGTTTTGACCAAAACCTACACACACTTCCTTCTAATTGGTAATGAACTTACTATTCATGTATGGAAAACTATCGCCTCACGAAACGATGTCATTCATTTGTCCTTTACCACAAATATTGTTTGGGAATTATGATAGACACAATATTTATATATGACATATATGATATTTATAATTTCATTATTCTTCTATAATTCTTATATAATAAATATTTTTATGTTTTCCATTTTTGGAAGATACAATAACATCGGTTGTGGAATTGTGAAATACCGACTTCTCAAAGTAATGCGAATCATTCATGTTATATATAGAATATATAAAGGATGGTTTTAATTAACATATTCAACATATAAGACATAAAAATAATATTTAAATTATAATATTCATATATATATATATATCATGTACTTTTAATTCTTTTACATAAAACAATGAAATAGAAGTAGCACCCATGCGTATGTATGTCCTACTGTCCCTCAGGAATGATGGATTTCATTTCATATATCCAAAAAATATGGATCATATATATATATATATATTACATTTAATTCATGGTTTACATTCTGGATATAATTTATAATGATCTATGTAATAGGAAAAAAATAACAAATAAAAACATTTCAGAAAAACATGGCCATTGACACCTGAAATAGTGAAAATAATGAAACATTTTTAACAAAGTGTAAAAAGATATTATAATAAGTCAATACGTGATATTATAAATTTGATTATGGTTATGTTATAAGTTAGTGAAATTTTTAAAACCATTACAAAGGTTGTTAAATAATTTTCACCTGAAAAGAAATGCTAGGTAATAGATTATTGTCTAACTTTTCTTTCCATGAGGCACACAAAATTTTCACTAGTTACTTATTTTCAGTGGTGTATCAACATACCATACTGATATTTAATATAATTAATTATTAATCTTAATGTTATTTAATGTTTCATTTTAATTTATAACTTTGATTGGTCTTTTGATTCAAAAGTTACTAAGTAGTATGATACTTCATCTCAACTTCCATTCATTGAGAAATAATTATTATTATGAACCTAATTTCATATATATGGTGTAAATACTAGAAGTTTGACCTGAAATATCATGATTCATTCATTATTAATTATATTTTGAGTTTCAATTTGTATTATTTTGTCTAAAGGGATTTCAATTAACTGTTACCAAGTGGAAAGGAATTTGATAACCCAATTTATTTTTATTGGGTTATATTGCATAACCAATTATTGTTAATATTATAATATTATTTGTGTAATAAATTTTTACTATCTATAGTTTCATTTAAACTTTTCTATATTGATTTAAATTTGACACAAGTAGTCTATTGATAGATTGATTCTCACATCAAAGTTATGATCTCTACAAGGGTTTTCTTAACTATCTCATTTTGTTCAGGATTTTTTACACATGAATTTCCATCAGAGTAAATTAATTGACAATTATTTAATAAACCCATTACTTTTATTCTCCTTTGCTTATTTATAACATTTTTTATGAAGAAGTGACATTTTCCCTATATTTTATACATAATTTTTTTATAGTTTTTTAGAAAATCCGACTTCATTTATCTATTTAGTCAAAGAGCATTTATTCTTCTAAAAATCAAATTTTTTAAAAATATAATAATTTTTTTTATCAACCATTAAAAATTAATTTATGAAATAAAATTATACCCTTTTTATTTTGTTTTTTCAAAGTAATATGGTTGTCTCTCTCCAAACACGGCTCTTTTCAATCCATTTTACGTTGAAAAATGAATTTTTTATTTACCTTACTAGGAATGTATAGATTAAAACACCACCATTTCTTAAAACCATAAATTTAATAGTAAAAGGTTAATATTTAATGAAATTGTTTTATTTAGAATGAGAGTGATTTACAAAATGTTTTTCAAAATTTAAAGTATATTTTCCTCAAGAATTCTTTTAAATGTTCGTTTTATAGAATTACCTTAAATCTAAATCAAAAAAACATTTATTTTAGTCTACAATGAGTATTTTGTATTAATTACATCATTATTATTCTTTTGTATGGTTTATGGTTCCATTTTCCATGGATAATATTGACATTTACTACCTTGATTTCATTTTTAGTCCATATGAAACATTCAATTTACTATGATCATTGAATATTATATTTCCCCTAAATATATATATAATTTATCAAGCATATGATTATTTCCTAAAATGTATTCCATTTTTCATTTGTTGTTCACATTGAATGTAATTTTATATTTCGGGAAATATAGATAAATCCACACCTTTTACTCAATCCAAATATTTGATGAGGAATATTATAGATTAATTAAATAAATTATTTGATATAAGAGGAATAATTTTGACAGGTACGACATGGGTGGGGCCCATTTATAGATAGACCCTTATTTCATTAGCAGTCTAATGGGATGAATAATTTGGCTTTCCAAAGCTAATGGATTTTCACCCAGTATGTTATAAACCATCTTGTGAATGGTCTTGATGGAAATGGTACCATGTACCTAGGAAACACGACATAGAATAATAATGAATTACCTTTATTTTGATTCAATTATTATTATCCATAATATTTTCATTATGAAAAAAATCTATATATTCACTTCATTATAATTTTATTGATTAAATGACATAGTTTTCAGTTATATACCTTACCATATTGGCTATTCCTTATCCAATTATTTTTGTAGAATGTGTGTTTAGTTACTACCCTTCCATTTCGATTATTATTATTGTTTCATTATTGCTCACTCAATATATTAACCTTACCGATTTAAGAACACAATTATTTTGTTTCTTCCTCCCGGAATCCAATAAGTGTACTAAGAAAAATTTTCAAGGATATATAAGATTGAATAAAATGACTATCCTTGAATGAGTGAAATAGGGTTGTAATTAGTGTAGTAATTTGTAATACAAGACTCATGTATATATCTGGTTTGTTCAGAAAACTAAACTCTATGGTCATTTAGGATATGAATATTTATAATCATCATAATGAAATGGTAGTAGACACCTACTCCATGCTTATCACATCCAGGTCACTAATTTTTTTAACCCATCCTGAAACCATTTGAAAAATATTTTAAAAGTTTGGATGAGTAGAAAAATATCAGTAAGGGACTCAAAAAATAATAATTAATCAAACTACATTCCCATTATAAAAACCATAGGGTTGTAAATGAAAATTTTCCTTTAACATAATAATCTTTGACCGTAATTTTTTTTTAAATACACATGAGATCAACTATTCTACCAATTTTTTTATAACACATTTTTTATGTAAATTTAAATGCAGAATCATAATCATGAGGTTTTTATATAAAACACGAGAACCCTTGAAATACATTTTTAAAAAACTATACCTTCTTACTCAGAAGGGGATATAATCATTTCCTAACTTTTAAAATCAAATTATTTCTATTAAAACTCATATGAAATAATAAAATATTATTATTAGTTTCATGGGAAATTGTATTCATATAAATATTATACAACCCTTATAGAACCCTTAAAAACTAATGTTTCTATATACTGAACATCCCATATAATTACCCAATGTATTAAATGACTATATGAGTGACCCCATAATATATTAATTTTCCAGATCAATCTACGTTATGACCTATATAATGATCAACCGTTATCCTAAAAAATGTCCACAGACCATATCATGAATATAACTATTTAAAATTTCTCATTTTCATCATACAACCTTTGAAAAACACCTTTTAACCCACTTACAAAACAATTTCAAATATAAAAATAGGTTTTCATTTTAAAACCCCTTGTTTAAAAAAATATATACCTAGATAAAGGGTAGGAAGGGATTTATTTGATGAAAAACTGAAATAATAATAATCAGTTGAATTTTAAAAAAACATTTATGATGATGGAATAATTTTTAGCCACCATACATGTTAAAATAGAACATTACATTTTTTTCATCTGTAATGAAAGATAAAGAATTATCTAAAAATATTACTTTTGAAAACCTTTTAAAGAAAGTAAAAAGTGACATAAAATTCCCATTAAAAATCATTAATGTCTATATAAAATCATACATTAAATAATTTTATGTATATGGATATAGAAGAAAGAAATATAGAAAGATATATTTAAAACATTTAAATAAATTTAAAGTGAAATGTCTTTTACCTTGAGTCTGACTCATCATGTAAATTTCTTATCTTCTAGAATAATATATTTATATTAATTATTTACTTTATTAATAATATTTTTCATGTTTATTATTATTTTTTACTATGATATAAGCAATTATTCAATAAATAAATTTTACGATAAACATTTTTTTGATATTTGGATCGTATGTACAAAATGGATTTGTTAGGTTGAAAGTCATCAAAGAGTCCATTAATACACATTATAAAAAATAATAATCATGAAATATTAATCATTTTTATATATCTAATACACTTTTAAAACCATCCATAAAACATGGTTATGAAAAACTAACATCGCTATAATCATAGAGATTGTAGGTTATACGTACACATGAGTAAAATTTCATTTTATCAGAGATCATTATGGAAAGATGTTAAGAATTGATTTATCATTATATAATGATATTTAAATAAGTAATAAAATATTATTTCATTAAATACATACATATATATCATTTTTGTTATGTGGTAATGAAAAAAGAATAACATTACTTTGCGGAGGTTGTAATCCACACAGACGTAGGAATGATGTTATCATTTTTCAGTGAATAGAGTGGTAAAAAAAAATGATATATAATATTTTAATTATGATAAATATTTCATGAATATCATATATATATATATATATTAAATACATCATTAAAACCATTAATGAGCGGTGGTGATGGAAAATGAATTATATCGTTTCACGAGGAAGTAGTCGGCCTTGGACACGAACAATGGTTTTATTTCCCATCTAATGGAAGAAGTTATTGATATAGATTATAAAAACACATTTTTTAATACATATATATTATTTATTAATAGATTAATATTCAATACATTTCAAAAATTCACACCTAGGGACCATAAAAGATTAGATTCTCTGAAGACTAGATACACAATCAACTTATTTCATAATTGATCTTCAATATCTCCCATTAAGATCACCCCACTTAGTAAAATTAATATACCTAACCAAAATAAAAATATATTCATTTCTTATTTAAATGAAACATAAGAAAAGGGTGATCTCAGATTCCCTGTTTGGGAAACAATGGAAGATATCAATCGATGATCATATGAAAACATAAGATAAGAATAAGGGTATAAGATTATGAATATAAATTACAATGTTCTTACCATAAGGATCATGGGTCATAAACCTGATTAATGTTATAAAAAATTATAATTTACAAATGAAATAAGCCATAACATTGAGAAATTTTCATAAATAAACCATGAACCATATGTTCATTTCATATAAGTGTAGAACCATCATAAGTATAGAAACAATTTAATATGTCAATGTTAACAACAGAGAACATAAAATCACAATGGATCAATAATAAATCCATGTTGCGCATTTTAGAAAAACTTAGGAATCATTACCAAATTTCTATATTGGATAAATCACATTATCCTATTTCTCAAAGAAGATCATGCGCAATGGTTTGTTTCCCATTATTATATCAAGGGATATAAATATTTACCCAATTCATTGGAAGAGTATATAGGTCCCACCAATCAAAAAATCCACATATTTTTGTGTAAAAAGATCAAACAAAAATCACCATGTCATCAACCTTTAACAAGGAAATTAGATTCATATTCATCTCATTATAGCATCACCCGAAGAAAATAAACATGTTTCATAAACGTTTTATCTATTCATTATATGATAAACCATTAAAAAAGAAAGGGTTTTATAATTTTTTTTCATTATAACCATAATAATAAACCATAAAAATAAATAATAATTAATGTATCATAAGATAATATCCACAGATAAACATAAGTGACACCAAAGTTTGTTGTTTTTTATGAATATAAATTCCATAAATGACTAATATAACATTATTTATTAAGATATACTTTTAATTGGAAATCACTTGTTTAAAATTGAAATATTTAGAAAATTTTAATAAATACTTATTCATTAAGAAAAACATAAAAATGTATAACGTATGTTTCAAATAATTGTGTGGTCATGTAGGTGGAAAATTATTCTCATTATGTAAATGTTGAAATAAAGAATCTATTCACATTTTTAATAAAATGCCAAAACTACCCCATCTGTAAGAAAACTAGAATATTCCATTAATTTTTTTTAAAAATTAAAACAAAAGTATATATTTATTTAAAAAATAAGTTTACAGTGATAAAACATTCATTAAAACGTTTTTAGAAAATATGGACATAGAATAAAAATAGTCATTGACCGAAGAATGAAATAATTTTTGTTTTTCCTCATAAATATTATTTTGGAATATTTATAATAAAAAGAGATGAAAATAAAAATAAAACATATATTTTCATTATATTAACATTATATAATAAAATTCATGATTTTTTTCATAGATATATCATAGGATTTCATCATTGGAAACATTATCATAAATAATCCTGAAAACCATGAGATTATAACAGAAAAAGTTTTACCAATTTTGTAGCATTTGAATCACAATCCCCATGAAATAAATAAAAATGGATGGATATTTATATCACATAATATAATTATAGTATTAATAACTTTCATTCGTGGGATTTATTTACATCGCACAATAGATACAATAGGTGTATAAAGCATTGTCCAATATAAATAATGTGATATCAAAATACCTTACCATATGCATTGACTTCATAAACATCCAAATAACCTATTTAATAATTATATGTTTTTATAAATATATTAAATAAACATATTCATGAGTATCAAATCATATATGATTTAATTATGACCATTTATTATACATTTATTAACAATTCTTTGTAAACATCATTTTTTAGGTAATTACTACTTTGTTTTTCATGAATGTTTTAGTTTGGTATTTTTAACCCCATTATTTTAATCATGGTAACATAATATAAATAATGTAAAACATTATATAAATATAATATATTTTCAATATATATTTATCTATAGTAATCCATTAATGTTATACATTGAAAATGAATTACAATATTCTTGGAGATAATAGGTCGTGCATAGACAAGAACATTATTTCCATTTTCATGACAGATTAATAAAAAGAATGGTAAGTAATACATTATTGTTCCAGAATAATTTTTATTTAATATATATCGCATAATTTAATTAAAAATATCGTTATTATATTCAATGTAAATCATATGTGAAGAAAAAATCACATTGCTTCACATGGCTGTAGTCTTCCATACAGACGAGTGACATTATCGATTTCCCACTTAGTGGAAAATAATAGGTAATATGTGTTACTATAATTATAGAGATATAATTATTTAATAAATATAATATAAATATTTTAAATCCATAATTATATCAATACATGATATGTGTTTATGTAAATTGAGTTAAATAGGTTTGTGAGGTGGCAGTCCACCGTACACTTGATCGTCAATTTTGTTTTCCATTTTATGGAAGAGGAGGTGAATATTGTTTGTGACATTAAAATAAAAAAATATTAGTATATGGGATATAATATTGTTGTTATATAATCATAATTTAATAATATTTTAATTATTTGGAGGAATAAATTAAATAAAAAATCTCTATTTAGAATGATACATGTTTTTCGGATAACCACCTTATGTTAACACCAAAAGCATTCATAGAATGGCTTCCAGATAAAACCAAGGATAGTAGTACTCGAGTAAGGAATTATGTAAACTATTTGGGATGTTATTTTCTGAAAAAATAATTTTTATATATATGAAAATAGAGGATTGGGTTCCCCTTTTATAAGTTAGTGAGTGATAACACATGTAATTTTTGAAAAGAATAATGTGTACCATGTTTTTTACATTTCACAAGTCTCCAAAATAGATCATTATCGAATCTTATATCAAATAATGTATAAATATATCCATAAAATAGTATTTTTACTATTTTATAAATCATTTTACACACTATATTTTTATATTAACCCTAGGTAAACCTTAATTAACTATAACCCTAGATATTAATTTTTAGTGTTTTTTCTATTCATTTTGATAAAAAATTAAGTTTAAATTATTATATAATATTAATTATGATTATTCCAAATATGGAATCAATTTTTATAAATTTATTTCTCATATGTTAAAATTTTTAATTTAAAAATAAACCCCTAGAGGTGCCAAAAAGTGACTTTCAAAAAAGAATTTTTTCATAGGTTTAGAAAGTTTTAGTATCAAATGTGAATATGAATTTGATCAAAAGGATCTAAATTGGTTTAATAAAAAAATTAGAAAACTAATTTTATTTTTTAAACATTTTTAACTAAGAGGTAAAATTTTAAATTCTTTAACTTTTAAGGCAATTTTTACAAAAATCGGCATTTTCACTATTCACAGAAAAACTAATATATTCATATAATTATCAAACACTCCTCCTAAGATAATTTTTACCTATCTATTTATGTTAATGATGGTAATTTTTTCAAATAAATTTTTTAAATTTTTCCAAAATTAATATTAATCTTTTTTTCATAAAAAGAAATAGAAGTAATTTTTTTTGAGAAAAAATATTTTTAAAGCATATAAAGGATTTAATAAAAATCAAGTACTAATTTATAAACATGATTCTTTAACTAATGAATTTATAATTAGATTTCAAAATTTGATTAATCCAATTCATACAACCATATTTAATAGCTATTTAATAACATGTAATAATAGTAATAGTAATATATCGTGCTTTTCTAAAACTTGATATGGCATATTACACAGGCTATTGAATAAATTAAATTTATTCGAAACCAATTCAGAAAATATCAGGGCATTATATTCTACCAAAAATTAAATAAATTTATCCCCATTAATGTTTTACTTATATTGAAATAAATGAGGATACTTATACCTCATCATATCCTCATGTTCTAATTTTGTCTCTTCAAATCAGTTATTTTACCCCAAAACATTGACTAGGTGACTATTCTTATCTAATATACCTTTATTTATAAGATCCAAAATCTCCATCGGTCATTCTTTGTAAGAAATATCTTTATTTAATGGCACCATATCTGACTTCAGTACATGTTATGGATTAAATAAGTACTTCCTTAAGAGAGATACCGACTGAAAATTCTCTTTTTTTTTGATTTTCTAAATACCCAATTAATGGGTGAGTGGTATCCATGACACCACTATACCCAAAAAACCCTTACACCAAACGCGGGATCCGAATTCAAATATTTAAAACCGAAAATTAAAAAATCAAAACAACCACAGAACCCGAGGAGACCTCGAGCTGTGAGAACCCACAACATCCTATCACATCGCCCACCATCATCATGCATCCATTACGCCTCGTCCCCTACACCATGTATCCATAAATATATTCACCATATTCAAAAAAACTTCGAGAAAGAAACACCGATTCCATCACCTCCCTATCATCACCGGAGCTGATAACCAGAGCTATCGTAAACATAGAGACCCCATCACCATGAGCGGCCCGAGGCTCCCTTCGTGAGATCACTAGTAAAGTAACACCAAAAACCATCACAGATAATGCCAACGGCCGCCATCAGAACCAGAAGAAAACACCCAAAACTAGATCAAACAACATCACAGAAGAAAGAAAAAGAATAGGAAAAACTTTCACAGAAATAAACCCAAGAAATCCAAGATGTTCCCTAAATCAAACTCTTAACGCAGACATCGAAAAAAACCTCGCTCTCAGAACACCTGCGGCCACCGAACCACACACCCAAAACCTCCGTGTAACCACTGCTCATGATCCTACATGGAGAGTCGCAGTAGAAGGGGAGATCAGAGCAGGGAATGAGCAGCTGAGGGCTCCAAACGAATGCAGCGGCGATGACGCAGAAGAAATCCACTGGAACAAGAACAAGCCGAGTCATGAAGATTATTGAAGACCGTCAACCACCGAACCACAAAACCCAAAACCCTTAGAAACCACCACACCTGGTTTGACTTGGAGAGGTGCAGAGGAAACGGGAGGTCAGATCCTGGATCTGAGCGGTCAAGGGTTTTAACCGCGAATAACCTTCATTGGAGCCTCGATCCTCCCTTAAACAAAATCATCATCGTCGTCAGAAAAATAGAAGCTCCATATCTAGGGCGGACCACAAACATCATCATACCATCATCCTGACACAAATCATCGCCTGAAGTTCGGAGAGGAAAGGGGTGTTGCTGCATAAAGAGGGTTAAGAGAAAGGAATTGTGAACCTCAAAGAGGTTCGGTGGAAGCGTGAAGTGATATGATACGATCCCAATACGATCAAGAATATCGAAGGGAATAATATAGCTAGGGATTCGTTTTTCATTATTTAAAAATTTCATTACCTTATTGTATATATATATTATTTGATTCACCTTTTCACCCAATCCAAATCATAGATCACTTCGATGTTTTCATTTATAAATTTTCTACTGAACTTGTGCTTCCCTTATGTGTTTCTAAATGGATATATCCTTCTCAAACATGTATTTTTCTATATCATGTCTCAATTTATTTATTTATCCAATTTCAACCAAACATATTGGATTCCAATAGTTATTTCCAGAGAGGGATTCATACAGATCATTTTCAACACTCGAGTGAAATCTATTGTTGTAATAAAACTTAACTAGAGGATGGTGTTGATCCTAAACACCTTTGAAATCTGGATAATAAGATATCAAAATAACCTATAGGGTTTCCATTATTCAATTAGATTTACAATATGTTTGATGATTTAAGGAATTGATGAAACATATCTCAATGTCTAGGGCTCACTGAAGACTTATGTAGAACATTAACATAATATTTGCATCCTCATGAAATACAATATAATGTGGTACTCCATGATAACATAAACCATCATTAATGTATATCTAGGAAATTTTATCTAAATATAAGTACCCCCTCATAGAGATAATGTGTTCTGAATTTCTAAAGCGATCAACTACAACCAATACTACATTATTTCCTTTAGACATTTTTGGGAGACCAATAACAAAATCAAGGGTGATGTCTTCCCATTTCCAATCTATTATGAGAAATGGTTGTAAAATCCCATAATAATTTTTTTCTCTCAAACTTTAATTATTAACATACCATGAAACATGATACAAAATTTATGATATCTCTCTTTGTTCCATCCCACCAGAATAATCTTTGAAATCCCTATACGTATTTTTACTATAATGATGAATTGGTAATGAAGAAAAATGATATTCTTCTAATAAATAATTCTTTAAATCAGTAATGGATGGAACCCATATATCATTAATAAAGCTTTTCAATCCATTTCAATGATGGTTAAACTCAGAATCATTTCTCACCATCTTCTACACCTCTACATCTTTTTTATGACTCTTTAAGATTCACATGTATTTATGGTTGAACACAGAGTTGAGAAAGATATGATTTTTATCATTCCTTAAAGATTACTATATCCATAATTTTCAAATCCAAAAATACTATATAATTTTTATTCCCTGTCATGTATAATCCTTCATGGTCCTTTCAACTCAAATCATTTGCCACCATGTTCTCTAGGTAATGGTGTTAATATATTGGAAATTTTCAGTCATTAATCAGCTCAACTAGATTTATTTTGTGTATTTCAATCCCCATCCAAGTGAATATACAAATTTAACATTTATGATTAGTTTATATATCACACTTTTTTTTTGTAAAGATAATTAATCTATATATTCATTGAAAAAATTATTATTGGTAACTCTTAATCATTGTTTGGGTAATTTTTTCTAGGAACTATGAGTTTTCATGAAACATAAGATATAAAAATGACATTCTACTTCCGAAAACATCTGAAAAAATTCTGGGATGATGAAATATAGTTTACAAACCCTTTTCCACTACAAGGTAATTTAATAACTTGCATGATGAATAATATGTTATTTTGTTCCCAGAAATTTCCCGCAATTTTTTCTATCCATAGGAACCTAGATCCATTTGGTGTTAAATAGGTTAATGGATTATATAGTAGGATAAATTCTCTAAAACCATTGATTATGTCCATCCGAACCAATAATACTTTAGATATCAGTTACCAAGGTTACTCTTGGACTACCTTCAATACCTTCCACCATTGATAGATCCACAGATATAATATCTCTTGAGATTATATATACCAAAAATGAAACCTATTATATAAATAATTCATTATTTGTTACATTTATCATATAATTTATCACACCTTAGGGTATTTAGAAAAATTCTCACGTGATCTTCATGCTCTTACTTTTTATTTTAATAGATACTAATATAATTATAAATACTAAAAAAATTGATCAAGGTATTCTCTAAATAATCTCTTCATAAAATCCGTGAACTTAGAGGAAAAATTTCTGTGACCCAATGAAATCACTATATATTTATAGTGACCGTACTATGTTTTTAATGATTTCTTGGGTATATCCACATTATTGAACCATACATAATGAAATTTATAATGAATTTTTATCTTAGAAAATTATTGAGCTCTTTTAAGTTTATTAAACAAGTCCACAGTATGTGGGAGTGGATTCTTTTTCATGATCATGATCTTTTTCAACTCATAATAATTAATGAAGAGTCTTATCAATCCATCATTATTATTAGCAAATAGAATGGTTACACCCAGGGTGGCACACATGGATAAATGAATCAGTTACCCATTTTTTTAAAGAATTTTATTATTTAATTCTTATAACTCATTCAGGGTCATTAGATAGGGAATCCTAAAAATAGGTTTGGCACTAGGTGTGATTTCTATTGATTAATCAATTTCAAATTTTAGTGGAAGACTAGGAAATCCTTTCATAAAACATTAAAAAAAATCCAGAGATGAGAAATATCATCAATATTAGGTTTATCCCCATCCATAAAAGATAAACACCCTTTTTGAGTGGGAATAAAGACCCTTAAAATGTATTAAATCTCAATTAGAAATTTTTTTATCTATCATCAGACTTATAGGAAAACATATTTTTATTTGGAATATAAAATGTAATTTTCCTTCCATAAAAATTGATTCATTATTTATGTTGATATTATAATACATTCCTAAGATAATAAGGAATCATACATTAGAGAGAATAATGAGGTTCTAAAGATGCACAATACAAAAAACCTCAAGTTATGAAGGATTATGGACATGAGATTATTCATCACACTATTATAGAGTTTCTCTAGTAATTGAACATCTATTCATTGAGGTTGTATTTTAAAACCATTAATAAATTCTTTAAATATAAATCAGTTGTAATATATTGAATAAAATAATACAATAGTTGTAATAGAGTGGATGGTATGCGTACCATTCACAATATCATTATCTCAATCCTCATCAAGAATAGAGATCACATGAAATGTCACTTTGTTATTTAGATTAACATGTTGTTGCAGTCAATCATCATCATTAACATTTTAATTTTATTACATGTTAGAATAATAATAATTTTTTTTAATTTGAAGAATTGATGCCTTGGGGGAGTGTTGGTGGGATTATTCTTCTCTTCCACTGTGTTTACTAACCCATTCATTTCCTTTTTATATAAATAGAATTTAATACCCTCCCTTCCACATTTAAGGAACCCCCATGTTCCATTAAAGTTGTTCCAATGATTTTTCCCTATATATATGTCATGTTTATTGCTATAATTTTATTCCCCATGTGATCTATTCAAGTTGTCATGAGACTTGATCTTCATTTTCTAATCAAGACCATGGGAATGGTGGGAATATCCAATTTACATTTACACCTTTTGTAAGAAATGAACTATTAATTCATAGATACTAATGTATCTTATACGTAACAAATTTTTGAGACTCTATATTAGGCCACTAAAGAATTTATCATCCTTACATTCATTTAGGATGATAATACCAAAAAAATTCCTCGAATGTAATTTTAAATTTTACTCCTAGGTACCAACAGATTCATTATAATATTGTTTCGGCACAAGAAATTCTTTCTCCTTCATTGTATGAAGAATAAGAGGAAATATAATTTTGAAAAAAATGGATCATAAACTCATCCCACTCCATAGAGGAAATATATTCCTATTTGATCATGATATTGATAATATTACACCACTAATATGCTTCGCTGTCGAAATGATAAAGAGCGAAAATTAATTTTTCATGATTTGAATATTGAATAATGTAAAATATATTTTTAGTGGTACTAATCCATTTTTTTAGAAACTGGTGGATAGTGGAACCACTATAATATGGTTGTTATTGCATCATGAAGGACTTAATTGAATACCATTACCTCATTTTCTTATTCGAATGTTCAACATGAATAATTGCATGAGAAAAATATGTGATAATTGAAATGAAATTACCCATACCTACTCTTGTAAAATATGGATTCCCAAGAGAAAAATCATTTCATTTTCTATCATAATCAACATTAACACTGTTATTTCGGGTTCTAGTCATTGACTAAAACAAAAAATTCTATTGTGAGAAACAATGATCCTAGTGGGAAACATCATAATCAAGAAATGAAAATAATCTAGAGGATGTATTAAATAAGGAATCCTTATTTTCAATCTATTAAATAGAAAATTCATCCTACTTCATTCATCATATTCTATTCAAATCCTTCATTATGACTTGAAAAGAGTTTTTGGACATCCAAATCACATCCCATGGGAGTGTCAAACTAGGTGTGTAGCAAGGCCCATTTTTATAGTATTTGACGACTGTGTCATTCTCAATGCACCCTTTTCAGAGTTATTATCCCTTATTGCAATAGTTCTAGGTCCACATCAAATTGTAGTATCCTTATAGGGATAAAATTTCTTGGAAATCACTCACTATATCCTTCACAAAAATTCTAGGACATTTTCATGTACTTTGATTTATAATTAGACTTATACTTATTTATATCCTTGTGGATATATCTAATTTTTTCTCATTATAGATTCCAAGGGATAAATAAACATTAAATCTGATACCAAATATAACAACCCAATATTATTATACATAGATATTATATCTTAATAGATGAATATTCAATAAATTTCACAAATATATTCTTCAGAACCCTAAAAGTTTAGTCTATTATATACTAGGTAAACAATATTATTTATTAATTAAATATTTTAAATATCATCAAACAAAATATTCTTATTTAGTTTTATTTATTTAAAAAACCAATTTAATATTTTCTTCATAACCCAGGTAATGGAAACAAAAGAAAAGGGCGAGCTTAGATTCTTATAATATGTAAACATAAAAGACATCAACCAGTGATCATATAAAAACCTAAGATACGTGTAAGGGTATAAGAATATTTATATTACATAAATATTGCATAAAAAACTATAATTGATCATAAACTTGACGCATGACATAAATCATTATCATTTCAAAAAGACAAGAACCATATGTGTGAGAAATAGTCATGAATCAATCATGAACAATAAGTTCATTTCATATAAGTTTGGAACAATAAAAAGTGTTGAAACCATTTCATATGTCAAGGTTAGAAAACGAGACCATAAAATAATAATGGATCAGTAATCAACACATGTTTCCTATTTCATAATGGACCAGGCACCATCACATGGTTCTTATAGTGGATCAAGCATGTTGGTCTGTTTCCTGTTGGGAATCAAGCACATCAACTTATTTCCCATCATCATATCATGAGATATAAATATTTACCCATTGAATTGGAGGTAGATATAGGTCAAAACCATATAAAAATCTATTAATTGGGGTGAAACAATTCCATGAAATATTCAACTTATCATAACCCATGAAAAAGGAAATGGGTATCATAAATATTTCATCATATTAAAACCTGAGGAAAAGGAACAAGTTTCATAAATATTTCATCAATTCATCATATCATAACCATGGAAAAAGAATTAGTTTCATTAGAATATTTTCATCATAATCATAAACATAAAACATAAAAATTAATAATATGTTTGGTACTATTGGATCATATATTTAGTAAAACATAATAAACATAAAATTTGGTTTTCATTAATAAATAAAAATTAAATTGAACACCAATAATGTTCTTGAGGAAAATATCATATTCACTTGAAATCACATATTTTAAAAATAAAATTTCCAAAATATTAAGGAAAATATTTTCATTGAGTAGAACCTTGAATAATTTTAAAGGAATCTTCAAAAAATCGAGTGTTCGTCATAGAGTAAAATTATGTTCATATGATACATGTAAAAAACAAGATTTCTTTGATTGATACGGTAGGTCATACATACGAATGAATGATATTTAAATTTTTTATATGGATGTAATAAAATAATGTTAAATAATATATTACCATTCAAAAAAATTAATCTCATACATATCACATATTTTCATTAATCCTATTCTTATTACAATTCCTGTAAAGCATATGTGTAGAAAAAATTATATCACTTTATGAGGAGGTAATCCATCGTACACACGAGATATGTTATCATACTCCCTAAGAATTTAAATTAAGAAGGTATAAGTGATATTATAATTTAATACATATAATTATATCACAAATATTATATATATATATATATATATGTTAAATCAATCATTATATCCACAAGTGAAATGTGTTGTTTGAAAATGAATTACATTAGTTCTCGAGGTAGTAGTCTGATGTACACATGATTAAAGACATTGATTCCCATTTAATGGAAGTGGCGGTCTCACAAACCAGTCCAGGTACCTAGGTAACCCGATAACTGAGGCGACCCTAACATACTCTGAAGGGAATTCCTGATCCCAACTAGTGGGAGACTAGAACCTGGCATCATAGAACATAAATATGGGAACAAAATTTCCACAAAACATATCAGAAGAAAGAGAATTAAGTCAATATGAATATAATAGAAAATCCATGGGGTGTAAAGTACCAGAATACAATAAGGAAAAATTTTCCCAAAGTACTATAACCAAATTTTAAAACAAGGAAAACAACCCATGTCCCTATGGACACAACTCACCATAAACTGGTTACAACAATTGGTTCCACTTTCAAGATATCATTTCTATATGCATGAACCTGGAAGAAGAAAGCCTACAAACACATGAAGGAAAAATTAGGGTGTAAGACTAAGCCAAGAAGGATAGCACCAAGGATTTCATAATAGATGAAAATAATTATTATCCAAATAAAATCATTCAATTGTCAAAATAATGATGTTAGTAAATTCAAATGTATATTTAAAAAAACATGATATACATTTTCAAAATGAAGGAAAATACTTTTTTAAAGCACTGGATTTAACATTACAAGATATGGAATATTTAAAATAATAGATTAAATAAAATATTTATAGAAAAATGTTTATGTATATATAGAAAAGGCTTTTAAACTGGTTTTACAACATTGGAATACATTTATATATAAAATATAAATAAAGTGAGTAATATGGTCATCTTCTAAAAGGTACAAAATTGTTTCCTGCTATAGGAATTCACACTATTTAAGTGAACATAACAATATGTGTGCACAAAAATCCCCCTAAAACTAGCCAGAGGAAACTATTCATCCTCCTATCAGATGTGTGACCTATCACATGTATATTTTAGAATGCTGTAATTGCGAAGAGTGTGTCCAAATAATTCACCAAATACTAAAGTCATTCATGTGATATTATACAATAAATGATGCGAAATTTAATTTAAGAATTATTAAAAAAAATTAAATCCCATTCTTCCATTTCAATGATAAATTTATTTTTTAAACCAAAACGGTTTTTACTCCAAAACAAGCCTTTTTAATAAGATAAAACCATTGGGCTTTGATTAAATCATTTTAATACATTTTCATAAGTTTGAAATCTATTCAAAACTAATTCCATCCATTTCACAATTCATTTAGACAATTAAATTAAATGCGTTAATTGAAAACACTTCCATAAAATTCAATATTTAAACTAAAAAATTTAAATCATCCAATTTCCATAAAGACACCAAAATTCAATGGAATTGGTGGGTTTTCAAATTTTTTGTGCCAAAACCATTTCAAATTGCCAGATTCACTAGAATTAGATTTTATTAATTTAATTGAAAGAAAATGTGAGTAATTAAATTTAAATCAATAACTCTAATAAATCAAGAAATTTTGGAATAATCAATTTTGAAAATTGGGATGGAACCGCCTTCCTCTATTCTGAAACACGACACCTACAACGACACCGGTCAAAAATAACGATGGTGTAGAATATCTCAAAACTCAACCTAGAAGAGAAATACAACATCATGGAGGACAAATATATGAATTTTTCAGATGATCCATTAAAATACCTAAAGATTAGAAGGAGTGATAAATGATGCATGATGAAGAATGTTTACTTGGATATCACATGACACAATAGTGATTATCGAACGCAAAAGAAATGGATTCAAAATAGTTGGAATACTAAAAAAAAACTGGAGAAAGCCTTGGGTTGAGAGAATGGGAATCAGATCGGAGAGAATAAATAAATAACTAAGCATTGTCACTATATTATATTCTTTTTCTAGGAATTACACATCATGTAACCCAGTTGCACAATGTGACAATTTTAATTTCTCTAATGGTGATGATGGGTAGAATATATTACCTCCCTTTAATGTCTATTTGTTACGTGGTCTGTAACCCCTATTCACATTTTGAAACTATTGATATTCATAACTGTGAAAACAACCATCATTATGCTTTAAAAACTAACCTAAAAATACTTTAAATCATGTAAAGAGAATTTATAGCGTGTACCAATCACACCATGAACCACGTTTCATGGATTTCACTGGGCATCGGTGACACTGTCTGTACCCTAGTTACATGGCATGTAATATCATAGAATTTTAGAAAAACACCCTATTTTACGCTGACAAAATCCAACAATTGTCAGACATTACCATTAGGAATCTTCCAAGTATAAACTCAACTGAAGCCAGTAAACAAAAAGGAAAAACCATGAAAAGGTGTACCTATCTATTCAGTAATTGGATGTTACAACCTCCCCACCATAAAAATATTCTTCCCCAGAAATCCTATAAAGAATACTCCTTGACAAAGAGATGAGGCTGCTGCTCTCACATCAGTTCCCCACATTCCCAAATCTCTTTATTATTAGAATGGTGTTGTCCTAGAACAAGAACCAATGCAATCATCCACCCACGAAGTACATTGGTATTAGAATAAACTATCCTGACTAGCCATTCGTTCATAGACAAATCATTCTCAATCTCAAGATCACTCCAAATCAAAACATAAGGTGGATCAGATAAACACGTTTTCACTTACGATATATGGAATATGTTATGTATCAATGTTATATATGGTGGAAGTGCAAAATAATAAGGAAATTTCCCTACAATCTAAACAACCTAAGAAGCTCCCACAAAATGAAGATAAATCTTCCCTTACCTCCCAGTCCATCAATTACCGTACCAGGTTGAAACATTCAAGATCATCTTATCACCAACTAAAAGTACAAAAATTCAATGGTGATTATTAGTGGAAGACTTATATCGGATCTATACAGTCAACATTATTTGATGAATCAGTTGAGGCTCTGCTATCATCTCTTTCACCAAACTTGTTCCAAATAAGGAACATTCGTAATACTCTAACAAAAAAATGAAGATTTACAAGGTCAACCATAAAAGGCTTAAAAAGGTTCCATTTTCATCAAAGGCTTGTAACTATTGTTATAATGAAACTCATCCATCCCCAAGCGACCATCAAAAACCTCACCAAAGTCGAGAACACAAGGGAAAACATATACTCAAGAATTTGTATAGATCTTTATGTTTTACTATCTGACAGTGGATGGTTGGAAATTTTCAAATGAAATTGAGATCCTAGTAGCTTCTAGAGGCCTCTACAAAAGTGAGAATCAAACTAAGGATCACTATCAAATACTATAAAAGATGGAAATCATTTCAAATGGAAAATATCTTTCACAAAGAAATTTTCCAACTCCTCAACATTTTATATATCTTAAATGTGAATAATGTGAGACGACATGGACCTCCTATAAGTCACAACCCAAACCAAATTCTTCTTTCTCATGGTATGAGGCATCCCAACCAAAAATTATATAGATATATCATCAAAGAGACATGTTGTGACATGATGTGGATGAAGTAAACCAGATGGTTTCAGGTTCTAAACATTCACCCATTGGCATGTATAGAAATAGGAAACAAACGCAACATTTCCCTATCTCATACAAAGACACCAGAACCACCAATGCATGTCGTAGAACATCTTACTATTTCCTAGGGGCACAAACCACTGGGAATTATGAAAATCCCCTATTATAGCATTTCTTTCTACTAAAGTAACAATGAAGTCATTTCAATAAAATAGAACACCCTCTTTGGTTAATGACCACTAGGTAACTATCTCTTAACTATAAAGAGAGACTCTAATTCTACAAAACTCATCCTAAATATCCAAATTAAGAAGAATCTAATAGAGAAGAGAAGATTTCAACTGAACTCTAGCTAAAGAAACTTCAAACCATTTCTACTGAACAAAAATATGAAACTATGAAAATAGAGCCATCAAATTCCACTCATCTAAAGATTATTTCACTACATGGGTTGGTTCTTTCCTACTCAACACATATGCAAGGGCATTCCCTTTCCCTGAGGTATAGGTGATATCAAATTCAAACACCTATAGGTACCCCACACAATGCCTTTCATGATGGTTTAAATACTTTTGAGAGAACATATAACTTATGATTTTGTGTTATGAAAACACAATAAACCTTTCTATATAAATGCAATTCCTCAAAGTCTTGTGTGCATGCATCACAACAACAAGTTTGAGATCATGGGTAGGATAATTATTCTCCTATGCCCTAAGCTGACGAGTTCCATAAGAAACAAAATGGTCACCCTGTATAAGAACAAAACCCCATGCTGGACCCAATGAATAACAAAAGACCATATTTCCCTTCATAGCCTCTGGTAGATTCAAAACTAGTGTAGTAGTTAAAAAATGTATCAGCTCAACAAAAAAATTGCAACATTTATCATCCTGATAAAACATGACCTCCTTCTTAGTTAGAGTTGTAATCAATGAATACAACATCTAGAAGCACTTTATAATCGTTCTTCAGTATCATGGTAAGCCTAGGAATCTCTAAATATAAAATTCATTTCGAGGTTACTTCCAAGTCATAACATCCATCAACTGTTTATGATCAAATGGTATACCCTAATCAAACACCAATAGTCCCAAGAATATCATTTCTTGGATATAGATATCACACTTTGAAATCATGGCATACATTCTATGATATATCAGCAAGCTTAGAACTATTATTATATGCAGATTGTGATCCTACACGGTTTAGGAGTAAACGACGATGTCTTCCACAAAGACTACCACAATGGTATCCAGTTATTCCTGAAAAATCCTATTCATCAATGTCATGAAAATTTAAGGACCATTTATTAGACCAAAGGGAATAACAATGTACACATAATAGTCATAACTGCTCCTAAAGGTTGTTTTGTGAATGGAAGATGCTTCATTTTTCAACTAATGGTAACAAGACCAAAGGTCAATCTCTAAAAACCTCTCCCACCCTTTTAACTAATCAAACAAATAATCAATCCTTGGTAATAGTTAATTATTTTTTATCATAACTCGATTGACATTTTGACAGTCAACACACAGGAGAAGAGATCCATCGACCTTCTTGGTGAATAGAACTGGTGCCGTCCAAGGTGACACACTTGGGTTTGTAATTAATTTTTTAAAAAGATATTTTAACTGAGACTTTTTCTCTTTCATTTCAGCTGGAGCCATTCAGTAAGAGGGAATTGAAGTTTTCTGAGTACCAAGAATTTAGTCAATAGAAAAGTCAACATGTGTCACTGGTGAAAGACCATTGAAATCCAAAGGAAATACATCGAAAAAATCAATGAATAATTGGTGGAGACCATAACCCATTGAATCCCACTACAAATAAAAATAAAAAGATGATATATATTCTCATAATTCTGGATAAGAATGTATAGAACTGCTAATCCTTGGGTACCAATATCCTTGAATGAAAACAGACACACCACTGGGTTGAGTAATGTTGACTAATCAAAGATAAAAGTCAATATGGGATTTATTATCAATAATCCAATCCATAATGAAAATTACATCAAGAGAGTTAATGTTTAGAACGAAAAAATTACAAGTAAACTTGACATCTGATAGAGAGAAGACACAAAAAGGACTATGAAGACCCTTATCTATCTTCTTACCAAGGGTTGAATTTATATCTATTATACAAGATAAAATATCCATAGGATAATTAAATAGATTAAAGATACATGTTTTAAATAAATGAATGTGAGGCACTACTATTGAAAAGATCAGTCACTAATGATGATGCTATAGTAATGGTACCTCTTATAGTATCTTGACACGTGTCTGCTTCCTCTAGATACTCTTCCACTATGTGATATAGCTTCATTCCAAATACAAGTGCCTATAACCCTTTTAAACATGAATCATTTAATTTCCCCACAGTTTTGGGAGGAGGTGATGATCCTTTTCCACTTTGCGGAGTAGATAAGTGATGGAATAATCTCTTTATGTCCCTGTAACATCCACAATATATATAGTTATTAGGAGCCTTAGTAAAAAACCTTATAGTATTTTCTATATTTCCACACTTGTAGAAAACCAAAGATCTCCATATTTGTGCTGTATGAGGCCTGGATTGACCATACCAATGAGAACTACAACGAGAATCATCACATGTCTATTTTCCTTTGAAGGAACCAATGTTACCACTCAGAGGGAAAAAAATTCCCAATAACCCGTACATTTAAGTTTGGTCCATCTCAACCATAATCTCCTAATCCATCCCATCAATATAAGTGGGAATATTCTACAAGAATACATGATAATATATATCTGATCAATGTCTAAACTTGAACTATTGAGCCTTCATTCTGTCATTAGATACAATCTCAAGTGAAAACTGCACCAACTCAGTAAAATTATTTTAATACCATGTGATGGTTCTATCAACTTGACCATGTAAGAAAAAATCTATAGCCTTGGACAACACCATTAAATCTATATAGAACTAGTTGGTGAATAGATCCTATAAGTCGTTCCACTTTATTCTCTCATGTTTTATAGCTATCACTACCATGTACCACTATCTCCTACTCAGTCCTTCCAACAAGATTGTTCCATACTTCACTCTGATCACATCTGGTGTCTCCATGAACTAAAACCTACATTCAATATTACCGAATTATTCCTCATCATGTTGATGGTAAAAGGAGCCTTTAAAAATTGATGGATTCTAGTGAAGGAACTATTGAGAATTATTTCAAATAACACCCCCTGAGGATCCACAACTGGAGCTTGAATGGGGACCAGAGGTGGTAACTTTCTAATAACTTGTAGTGTACACATGATCACCTTAGCCATATTTGGGTCCAATTGAGGATTCAGTTACTATGGTTCCACAACACCTTCCTCCTAGATATAATTTTCATACCCTCATGTAGGAATGATCCAACACAACATCAATAAGTAAAATGAAGTCATTATATTAACACCCAAACCGAGTAACAAAAGAGATTATTCACAATAGACTGAATAACTAGGATTTGAATTTCACTATATCTATATAAAAATATGAAAATGAATATAACTAATCCACGAGATGTCTATCTGTAACCCCCCTAATATCTTAAGGTTTATATATGTGACATCTTTCTAGGAACACTACCGCAACTACCTCCTAAGTTGCGAAATGATCTAAAAAATGCATACTGGATTCCAAAAAAATGTTGAACTATCTCCTCTGATACCAATTTGTCATGAACCATCCCAGGTAACTTGGTATCCCAGTTATAATTCCAACCCGTACATAGCCCAAATTTCATGCCCGATCCCCATGGGTTTGTGACTAGCACATGAAATCATACAACAAGAAAGTGGGAATGAATTTAAAAAAACCCAGCAGAAGTAATATAAGAAAGAGAATATTAATATTAAAGAAACTCCACTGGGAGTAAAGTAACAGAATAAAAAAATGCATAAAAATTAAAAGATTACTACAAAAAAGTACAAAATTGGGAAATAAATCCCAGGTCCCAATGGACACAACTCACAATGAACAAGGTTTAAAAACTAGATCCACCTCCAATAGACCTTTTCCCCTTTCTTGAACCTAGAAGAAGAATTTCTAAAAACACCTAAAGGAAAAAGAAGTGTGTGATCCTAAGAACAGTAGGATACAAACAAGGATTCCATAATAAATTCAAAATATATATTATATAATGGAACTCTATCTATTTTAAAATTAACAGGTTTGGAAATTCAAAAGTTGATTTAAAAACACGTGCTATAGAATTTCAAAATGATGGAAAATACATTTTTAAAGAATATGATTATACATTTCAAGATTTAAAATATTTATTGAAATGGATTGAATAAAATAGTTAAATAAAATAGTTAATGTAAATTTACCAAATTCATGTAATGTAGTTTGACAATATTTCAATACATTTATATCTCAAATATAAATAAACAAACAAGAAACATGGTCATATTTCCAAAGGTATTATATTATTTCACGCTATAGGACTCCACACTCCCTCTGTGTGCTCATAAATATGTGTGCACACAATTCCCCTTGAAAACGGATAGAGGCGACTCATCACCCTCTCATTGGGGATATGACTTACCACATGTATATTTTAGAATAGTTTAATAGCAAAGAGTGTGTCCAAATAACTCACCAACACCTAAGGATTGCATGTTATATTACACAATCAGTGATGGTAATTTTATTTTAAGACATCTCAAAATACAATTAAACCCCATTATTTCATTTCAATTCCAATTTTCCATTTAAAACCTAAATGGTTTTTATTAAAAAACATGCCTTTTCACAAGATAAAACCACTGAGATTATATCAAATTATTTTTATCCATTTTCACAAGTTTTAAATTCATTTAAAACCCATTATTCCTTTTCCAAAATTAATTTCATAAATTTAATCAAATAATTTAATTAAAAAGATTTCCATAAAATCCATAATTTAAACTCCACAATTTAATTCATCCAATTTACATAAACACACCCCAATTAAATGGAATTAGGGGTTTTCCAAATTTCAATGCCAAACCAATTTTAAATCGCCCGCTTCAATGGAATTAAGATATATAAATTTAACTGAAATAATATGTGTGCAATTTAATTTAAATCAATAATTTAAAGAAATAAAGAAATTTATGATTAATCAAATTTTCAATTTTGGACAAAACCACCTACCTCTTTCCTAAAACCAGACACTCACAACAACACCCGTCAATGAGAATGAAGGCATTGAAGATATTGAAACTCAAACTAGATGAATGATCCAACATCATAAAGGGTAATTATATCAATTATTTGGATGTTCTATTGAAATCCTAAAATAATAGAAAGAGATTTAAAAAATGAGTTATGAAAAATGCCTACCCAGATATCACTCACCAAAGCAATGATGATCGAACACAAAAGGAATGGATCCAGAAGAGTTGGAAGACTCAATAACAACTGGGGATGACCATTGGTTGATAGAATGGGATTTGGAGAGGATAGAATGAATAAATAAACAAGAATTTACTCCCTTTTACAGATGCTTTTGTGGCTTTACACAGCTTAAAATCTATTTAAACACATTGGATGTTTTAATTTTTGTAACAGTGAAGACGTGTCGATTCTGTAACATCCAATTAAAGTAGGGTTATTACATGGTAACCCATATTTACTTCTTGAAACTCTTAATATTTGTAACAGTAAAAACCCACATCGTTATGTATTTAAACCAGAATTGAAAATACTTCATGTCATGTAACATGCATTTACAATGTGTAACCATCACCCCTTGAACCATGTTTCATGAAATCCACCTGACAATAGTTACATGGCATGTATCCTAGTTACATGATGGGTAATATCCTTGAAGATTACAAGAACACCCTATTTAAAGAAAAAATATCCAACAGGTGTTAGACATTACCATTAGGCTGGCTCTAAGTATAAACTCAACCCAACCTAGTATGAAAAAAAGAAAAACCATGAAATAGTTTATATGATTGTTTTGTAAGAGGATATTATTGGATGTGAGTAAAAATTATGAAATAAAAATAATCAAATATCAATATATTATAGACACTAGATTTATTATATTTTAATTATTGAATAGGCCATGAAGGAGGTGTAAGATGAGATAAAATAGAAACATTCTGCTAAGAACAATGTGTCTTCTTCATATAACCTCATAATGATTATGGAAAAAGCCTTACAAATAAAAAAGACTCTAGGATTGAGGAAATAATTAAGGAATGTATTTAGGAAGGGATTTATTGAACCACATGTTTTTTTAAATGTGAATAAGAGGTGATAGGGGGAAGGATATCCCTTTTATTAGTGATGGAGAGGACACACATGGATGTATTATAAAGAATAAAGTGTACTTATTGTTTTCCCCACCCAAAAGGACAAAAAATCCATCCTTTTAAAAAAATTATATGATATATATCAATATAGTCAATAAAATGTGATTAAAACAAGTTTTTAGGATATTTTATTCATTATATGTTTAGTTTAACTACTGGTAAACCCATTTAATCCGTAGATGCGATAATTAATTATTTATATTCTTACTATTCATTTAGAAAAAAATTAAGTGGAACATAATATATAATATTTATTATGATTATTCCCAATATGGGAAAAATTTCTAAATTCTAATCACATTTTTCGAAAATTTTAATTAAAAAATAATCCCACAGGCAAGAAGAAAAAGCGGTTTTCCAAATAGAAAATTTAATAGGTGTTGACAATTTTAATGTCAAAATTCATCATGAATTTCATTAAAATTACCTAAATTGTATTAATAATAAATTAATTAATCTAATTTTATTTTTAAATTCTTTTTAAACTAGATTGAACTTTTTTACATGCTTTAAATGAAAATACAACATTTAATAGAAATATGTATTTTCATTATTCACCAAAAATTTAATTTTTTCTAAAAATTCTAAAAAATTCACATGAGCAGAATTTTGATATTTATATTTAAAAAATGAAGTTAATTTTTAAGAAAAATTTAAAAAATTTCTACAGTTAATTTAACTATTTTTTCACAAAAAAGAAATAAAAATCATTTTATTTGAGAAAAAATTAATTTCGAAGCATATAAAGGCTTAACTAAAAACTATGTACTCTTGTAAAAATAAATTTAATTTATCTAAAAAAATTACACACAATTTTATAAAAAATTTATTCCTATTCATAACACCAAATTTCTTTTCTAGGTTTTGAAAATGAATAATAATAATTGTATATCATGGTTTGTTGAAACTTAGTGTCGTGTATAACATAAACAATGAAAGAAATTAAATTTATTTGAAAAAAAGGTCATAGATTCTCCAAGTGTTATAGGTTGTCCCCTTAAATTAATAATATATCATTATATCAAATTTAATGGTGTAATTATTTTATAATTATTTAATTATAGTTGATGGTGGTATAAGAAGAAATAAAAAAATTATTGGTTAAGAACTCTACCTATTCTATTGAAACCCTATTAAGGTTTAAAACAAAAAACATAGCGTGGATAGTTTTATGATAAATAAATGATTCAAGAATTCAGAGAAATAATTAAGGACGTTATTTGGATAGGAAATTTCTTAACAGAAATAATATTGAAGAGTAAGGGAAAAAGGAGAGTATGGTACCATTTTAAGTGAGGGGAGGGGAACAGATGGAAATAATTAAAATATTAAATTAATATAAATAAAATTTCTATTAAATACAGATCCAAAATAATTTATTTTAAATATAGGATAATTATGGGTAAAAATCCAAATAAAATGTCATTTGGACTAGTTTAGGTGAAGATTTCACCTTTGTATTTTCGTTTTAACCCCTCATCAACCCTTTTTATGATTGTTGTGATAATAATGTTTTTACTTAATATAGGTTAATATAGTTTCTATAATTGCAAAATAGACCATAACTAGACCATGGTTGATATCCTAAACCATATACTATTCTCTTTTCTGATGAATAAATTTTTATGAAGATTAAATCTGTTAATAAAATATTATTTATTATAACATATTTTTAATGTTAATTTTTGGGATATTGATTTAATTTTTCTTTAAAAACAACGTGAAAGAAAATGAATTTTAATAAAATAATTTAAAAAATAACTAACAAGTTATATTTATCTAAAAAATTTATGGAACATAATAATTCATTCAATTTATATTACATTTAATATTTTTAAAATCATTTATTTAATTTTTTTATTAATTGAATAATTAATGTATTAACATTTTGTAAGATCTTAAGGTAATTATTTCAAAAACAAAAATTAGAAACAAATTAACATTAAAATAAAAGTAATTATATTAAAAATAAAAATTTATAACCAAACATATTATCTTTTTGTTCTTATGTAAAAAATTTAACCTTAATAAAACAAAAAGAATGACATTTTCGACTTTTAAATATATAAATTATATACCATTCATAATCAAATAGACATTGTAAAACAAGTTCATATTTTATACATTTGGATTTTTATAGATGAGATATACTCATCTAATAATATTAATGCAAGTGACAGTGTTATTTAGGTGTTGTTATCGTATTGTTTTAAACCTAAATTACCCAATTTACCCAAACCAAGGTGACATGAATTTAAAAAAGTTACTGTCTTTAATGAAAAAAAATAAAACGAAATTATTTAAAAATTTTGAAACCACAAACTAAAAATATTGATTCCAAAATTATTTATTTTAAATTTAGAATTGGAGTAATTTATGTTATAATTATACAAGGAAAACATGATAATTTTTTTTAAAAAAATGGCTTTTTATGTATATTTTGTTTATACTAAAATCAAATATCAAATTTATGTTGATAATGAAAATTCTATTATTTATAAAAAAGGAAATAATTATATTGATTAACTAATACAAAATATAATTTTACTTGTTAAATTCAGTAAAACAAAATAATTTTTTTTTAATAAAAATCAATATTTTCACAATTCAAGATAAAATCAAGCACATCAGCCTCTGCCCAGTTGATGAGTGAATTTCCAAGGATCGAATGTCCACTGAGAAGGGGGGGTTGAATCAGTTGATATCTTTTTATAAGTTTAAAAACTTTATGAAACGTAACCCTTGAAACTTGTTTAGATTTACTTCCTTATCAAACTTTAGCAAGTAACCCAAGCATGCAAGATAGGTAAATCAAGAAAAGCACACAAGAATTACAAGGTTCAGACTCAATAAGAGAACCTACGTCCTTACCATAGCCACTCCCGTGGGTCTATAGAAATCCACTATAATGAAGAAGTGAATAGAACATGTGCCAACTCCCATTGGACACCTTCTATCTCCCGATAGGAAATATTATACTGACTCCAGTCAGTTTACAATGTTTCCTTAAAGAAAAATTGAGCTAAAAAAAAGAAAAAGACTTTGTCAAGCTGCTCCACAAAATTCTCATGCCAAATATTCAATCCAATTTCTTGGATCCGATTTTATGAAACCGAACTTCTCAGTAAGAAAACTATGACTCCGCAAAAGCTCACTCCGAATCTTCAATCTGGATTTCTTGAATCTGGTTATCTGAAACCGGTCTTCTCAGAAAGGAAACTGTGACTCTGCAGAAATACCCACTCCGAATACTCAATCCAAATTCCTCGAATCTGATCTTCTGAATCTGAATTTCTTAGCAAGATAATAATGATTCTACAGAAATTATCACTTCAAAAACCCAGTACGGATTTATTGAATATGGTTCTCTCAGCAAAGAACAGATGACTCAGCATAAAAGCTCACTCCGAATTCTCCAGTGCTCCGCCTTTTCCGCGTGTGTAAAAAGTTATTAATGAGCAAATGATCTGATCAAATATTTATAGGCAACTCATAAAACAAAGGCGGGAATCTTGAAAAACTTTCCCGCTTCCTCAAATCTCAAAAACACAGCAAATCTCTCAAATTTATTCTTCAATATTTGACTTATTCAAATCTCCTTAAATTTCTCCGAGATTTATGCAAAGTTGAAGTATGGGTTTTCTTGAACTCCTCATATCTTCCTCAAAATGATATGGAAATATCTTGGTTCTGATTTTAGGTTCAGGAAAACTGGTTCAGGAAAAATGGTTCAGGAAAACTGGTTCTGGTAAAATGGTTCAGGAAAACTGGTTCAGGAAAACTGGTTTAGGAAAAATGGTTAAAAAAACTGGTTCATGAAAAATGGTTCAGGAAAACTAGTTTAGGAAAACTGATTCAGTAAAACTGGTTCAGGAAAAATGGTTCAGGAAAACAGGTTCAGCAAAACTAGTTCAGGAAAACTGGTTCAGGAAAAATGGTTTAGGAAAACTGGTTCAGGAAAACTGGTTCAGGAAAACTGGTTCAGGAAAACTGGTTCAGGAAAACTGGTTCATAATTATCATTCTGAATTTCTGGCTCAGGATTGTCATTCCAAATTTCTGGCTCATGATTTTCATTCTGAATTTCTAGTTCAAGAAGTCCACTCCAAATTTTTGGTTCAGGAAGTCCACTCCGAATTTTGGTTCAGGAAATACACTCTGAACTTCTGGCTCAGCAAGTAGACTCCGAATTCTAGATCAGTAAGTAGACTCCAAAAATATGATTCAGCAAGTAGACTCTGAAAATATGGTTCAGTAAATAGACTCCAAACTTTTATCTTGGGTATAATCCGATTTTTTGGCTCAGATAGACTCCAAAAAATAGGTTCAGAAGAACTAGTTCAGAAAAACAGGTTCCAAAAAACTAGTTCCGAATTTCCTCAGAATTTTCTTTAGGGAAAAAAAATCAATCCACTTCACCATTTCATCAACAGCTTTTATCATGAAACATTTCATGATGTGTGAGAACTATAAGATCAGAAAAGCATCGTCTGATTTGTTTAAGAAAGTTTGAGACACTTTCTTAACTTCTGACTTCTCATTCTTCAACAAAATCTTCTTTAGAAAAATATTCATCAACCAGAAACTTCAAGTTTTTGTAACACAAAAACATTCTTCAACAAAAAGATTACCTGTCAACAAATACAAAAAAAATGTTAAACAAAACACCACAAAGGTTCTTCAATCTCCCCCTTTGGATTTTTTGGCAACCCTGGTTTACAAGTTTTCACCTCACAAGACTTTAATCTCTCAAAAATGAATTTTACCAAAACATAGCCTTTCTCAAAAGAGAGTGTCCTAACACCACACTACTAGAAAAAGTAATTTTTTTAAAGGATTTCCATCCCTCGGTGACAAGAAAATATTGCAGCCATGTAAGGGTAAACTTCAACTTACTCAAACTCCCCCCTCAACATTTATTTTTCTCATTCTAACTTTTCTTTTACTCTCTCATTTTTCTTTCTCACTCCCCCATTATATGATAACCACTGCTTTAGATTCATAAAGAAAACTTACTCTCCCCCAGTGTCAACATAATCCAAAGTACGGTGGGGGATACTTCCTTATGAGTTTTTAGGAATTCATGGGAGGAGGCTGAACATGGAGTTGCAGCCTCAACTCAACAAACCTCTCCGTTGACATTGATTTTGTGAAATTATCAGCAATCTGATACTTTGTTGAAATATATTCCAGAAATATTTCTCCAGCAGAAGCTTTATATTTTAAGAAATGATACTTTATATCAATGTGTTTTGATCTTGAATGTTGAACATGATTATTGGAAAGATCAATGGAGTGTTTATTATCACAAAGTATCTTCAATGGTTTAGAAACATTCACTTTCAAATCATCCAGTTGAACTTTCATCCACATAATTTGAGTACAATCTTGAGTAGCTGCAAAATATTTAGATTCAGATGTACTTAAAGTTACTAAACTTTGTTTCTTGCTGTGCTAACTCACGCAGAATTCCCCTAAGAAAAATGTTCCTCCTGATGTTGATTTTCTTTCATTATAATCACCAGCCCAATTAGCATCAGTATAACCATGAAACTTCATCTCATTGTTTCTCTTGTATAACAACCCATGTAAAGTTATTCATTTAACATATCTCAGAATCCTCTTGACTGCCAACATGTGCGATTCTTTTGGATTACTTTGATATCGGGAATAGAGAGTCACAACATAAGCAATATCAGGCCTTGAAGCTGTAAGATAAAGAATAATTCCTATCAACTTTATAAAGTCTTTTTGATTCACACTATTCCATGACTCATCTTTGCTCAACCTTGTGCTCAATGATATAGGAGTTGAAGCTTCTTTTGATTCTTCCATCCCAAACTTCTTTAACAATTCCTTGGTATACTTTTCTTGGGATAATAAAATGTAGTTTGCTTGTTGATGAACTTGTAATCCAAGGAAGAAAGATAATTCTCCCAACATTGACATTTCAAAATTTTCCTTCATTTCTTCAGAAAACTATTCACAGACCTTTTCTTCATCTCGAGCAAAAATTATATCATCCACATAAACGATTACAATCAAAGTTCCAGAGTTGATATCTTTAACATACATGTTGCTATCAACATTTCCTTTAGAAAAATTAATCTTTCTCAAAGAATTTTCAAGCTTTGAATACCATTCTTGTGGAGATTGTTTCATCCCATATAAGGATTTCATAAATTTGAAAACTTTTTTTTCATCCTCATCAAGAAAAAACCCACAAGGTTGTTCAATGTAAACTTCTTCCTCAATCTCACCATTTAAGAAATCTGACTTTACATGCATCTGATAAACCTTGAAATTCCGATGAGCAGCCACTGTAAGAAACATGCGAATAGTTTCCAACCTTGCAACAAGGTCAAAGGTTTCATCAAAATCCACACCTTCCACCTGGGCATATCCTTTACAAACAAGCCTCACTTTTTTTCTTGTAACTTCTCCATGCTCATTCAATTTATTTCTGTAAACCCACTTGGTTCCGATAATATTCTTATTTGTTGGCCTTAGAACAAGTTCCCATGTCTCATTTTTCTCAATCTGATCCAGTTCTTCATTCATAGAATCCACCCATTATTTATATTGAATAGCTTCTGAAACTGATTCTGGTTCAGCTTTTGAGATAAGGGAAGTCTGATATTATAATCTCAACTTTTGTCTTGTCTGAACTGGAGCCTTCTAATTCCAAATAATATTTTGGGATTCAACATGTTTTCATAAAGAAGGGAAACTCACATCTTCTTTCCCAACATCACTTTCTTCCCCATGTGGCTCATCTGAGTCACTTTCACTCTCATGGGAATTCTTTAATTTATCTTCCTCAATATTATCAACAAATTTTGTGAAGGAACTTGGATTTTCAATTACCTTCACATCATATGAGTCCACCAACTTCTATAAACATTTGTTCCAGCATTTGTAACTTCTTCCATTTGGTGAATAACCCATAAATATTCCTTCTTCACCTTTCTCATCAAACTTTCCTAAGTCAGTATTTTTGTTTTTGAGCAATAATGGACTTCCAAAAACTATGAAGTAATTAAAAGAAGGCTTTTTGTTATACCACATCTCGTAAGGAGTCATGTTGGCTTCCCTTCTCAACAAGCATCTATTTTGAACATGTACAACAGTTCTAATATCTTCTCTCCAGAAGAATTTTGAAATTTTTTATTCTGATAACATACTTCTTCCCATTTCCACCAAGCTTGTATTTTTCCTTTATACTACTCCGTCTTGTTGTGGAGTATAGGGAGAACTATACAGATGTTTGATACCATGCTTCCTTAGGTAAGTTTTAAAAGCATTGCTTGTGAATTTGATACCATTGTCTGTTCTCAACTTCTTTATGGAAACTACCAATTCTTTCTCAATATCTCTTCTGATGAATTTAAACATTTCAATAGCCTCTGACTTATGCTTTATGAACATGATGTTTGTCATCTGAGTGAAATCATCAATAAAAGTGATAAAGTATAAATATACTTTGTTGATTGATGTCTCATCGGCCCACACAGATCAGAATGAATAAGCTCAAGTTGATTGTAAGATTGAATCTCAACTATTTTATGACTTTTTTTAGTCATATTTCCTTTCTGGAAAGTAACACAAACATCTTCATCTCTTCTTTTCTGTTCTGGAAAATTTCGAACAACATCAACTTTAGAAAGCTTACTCATGTTCTTCTTCCCCAGGTGGCCAAGTCTTCGGTTCCATAACTTGTTTTCATCTTCAGCACTCAAATAACAAGAGTTATTAGATTCTCCAATTTGAAAGGGATTCCCACTGGTTCTTTCTCCTTTTGTAATCACTTTTCCATTTTTCACACTTTTGATTACACAAGAATCTTTTCTGAAAATAACTTCTTTTCCATCATCACAAAGTTGACTTACACTAAGTAAGTTATGTTTTATCCCATCAACAAGCAAGAATTCCTTAGATTTCAGTTTCTCTGGTTCAATCTCCGTCGTTCCGATTCCCTTAATTTTTAAGGAACATTCATTGCCAAAAGTAACTGCTCCTCCATCATGACTTTCAACATGCTCCAAGATTTTTATATCACCTGTCCTGTGTGAAGAACAACCACTATCAAGAATCCATGGTTTGTTTCTCTTACTTTCTTTTAAAGTAGTCTCAACAACAAAAGCTCTCTCATCAACCTTCTTATCTTCATCTTTATTTTCTTTCATATCATAAGAAACTTGTTCTGGAAGAAGATTCATACATCGTTCGACATGATGACCAGACTGATCACATATTCCAAAATATTCTTCCAAACATTCAAATTGATTCTTTGTTGGCATGTTTCTGACATCTTGAGAATTCACCTTTTCAACTTTCTTTGAATATGGAAGGTTACTCATTCTTCTTTCGTTATTTCTTCCACTTTTCTCAAGCCTTCTTCCGAGTAGAGATAAATTGTGCAAGCAATTATAAGCTCTATGCCCATACATTCCACAACACCAGCAATATCCCTCAAATCTTGATTTTCTATTAAGGAAAGATGTTTCTTTATAGAAACTTTTTGTGGTTGAGAACTTCTTTCAGCTCTAGGAAACTCAGGATGTAGGCCATCTCTTCTTTTGAGTGAGTTTTCAATTTTTGTAGGATTGAAAGGATTCTCACATCCTTTCTCCACCCAAGTTTCACTAATACTTTTTCCATAACCTTAAATGTTAGAATAATTACATAAAACATTATTTTTGATAGGAGAATATTTAACCTAATTCTCATGATAAGCCTTTCTAGCAGTCTTGGAAGTCTCATATTTTACTTCAGTGGCTTTGTGGAAGTTTTAATTCATCTTCCTTAGGGAATTTTCGGACTCAAAAACTTTTGATTGCAACTTTTTGACCTCTTCTTCTTTAATTTCTAGCTTCTTTCTAAGATCTTATATCATCTTTCCTTGTTCATCAATTCTAAGTTTGTGACTTAAAATTTCTTGAATGTATTCATCTTCCTTCTTAGTAACATCTTTACTTCCATCATGAACTTCTTCATGATTTTTCTTCATCACAAGAATTTCTTTCTTGAGGGATTTGTTTTTCTCCAGACATGCAAGAAGTTTGGATCTTAGTTGATATTCTTTGTAAGATTCTTCACCACCTTCTTCACTTTTTGAGGAAGCATTTGTTTTCTCAACTTTTGCAATAAAGGTTCTGAATCTTTCTCTACTTTCATCTTCTGAGGAATCATTGTTAGATGATTTAGATTCAACCTTCTTGCTCAATATACTTCTTTTCTTTCCATAAAACTTCTTATTGAGTTATTTAGAAGTCTTCTCTTCTTTTTCATTCTTGGTATACTTATTTCATCGAGTATTATCATTAGAAACATCTTGATGTTCTCCAACTTTCTTCTTTGGGAAATTCATAGAAAATTGCCCGATTCCACCGCACTCAAAACATTTTAGAGGAAGCTTCCCTCCATATTTTCCTCTTCCTCTTTGATAGTTCTTGGATATGAGAGACATGATTTTTTCATTAAACTCTTCATCTTCCTTATCAACAGACTCACAAGGATCAACTTCATCATCATCTTGTATTTTTATCTTTCTCATAGCTTCAAAATCCATTTCATCTTTCATCTTCTTCTTAAAGATAAGAGCTTTCCTCATTTCATAAGCAACAAAAAAGTTATGCAGTTCATCAAGAGATAAATCATCCTTATCTTCTGAAGCTGAAATTTTAGAATCAAATCTATCTAGAAAGTTTCTCATAAGTTTCTTCACAATTTTAGAATCTTCCAAGTCTTCTCTGAATCCCCTGATGTTGCAAACAATTTCATTAACTCTGGTGAAGTATTCATTAATTGTTTTGTCATCTCTCATCTTGATGTCTTCAAACTTACTATGCCAGATTTGTAGCTTGGCTTCCTTGACGTTTGTGTTTCCTTCAAAAACACTTTCTATCTTGTCCCACATGACTTTTGATGTTGTGAGATCCATAACCTTCTGAAATTTTTTTTCTGGTAAGGACATGAGAATAACATTCCTAGCCTTTCCATCAACTTATATGTTCCTCTTGTCGGCAAACATCATAGGAGCATTTTTCTCAATAGGTGGAAAGCCAATAGTGGCAGCATCAACAACTTCAAGGCCAAGAGATAGGAGATAAAGAATCATCATATTTTTCCATCCTTAATAATTCTTGCCATCGAATGTAGGAATTACTCTAATGTTGACAGAATTGATATTCTCCATGATAAGGAAAAAAAGAACAAGGGAACCTCCTTCTGATACCACTTGAAGTTCCAAGGATTGAATGTCAACTAAGAAGAGGGGGTTGAATCAGTTGATATCTTTTTATAAGTTTCAAAACTTTATTAAACTTAACCCTTGAAACCTGTTAAGATTTACTTCCTTATCAACCTTCAGCAAGTAACCCAATCATGCAAGAAAGGTAAAGAATGAAAAGCACACAAGAATTACAAGGTTCGACCTCAATAAGAGAACATACATCCTTACCATAGCCACTCCCGTGGGTCTATAGAAATCCACTATAATGAAGAAGTGAATAAAACTTGTGCCAAATCCCATTGGACAACTTCTATCTCTTGATAGGAAAGATTATATTGACTCCCATCAGTTTACAATGTTTCCTTAAAGAATAATTGAGACAAACATAAGAAAAAGACTTTGTCAAGTTGCTCCACAAAATGCTCACTCCGAATCTTCAATCCAATTTATTGGATCCGATTTTCTGAAACTGAACTTCTCAGCAAGAAAAATATGACTCCACAAAATCTCACTCTGAATCTTCAATCCAAATTTCTTGAATCTGGTTATCTGAAACCGTTCTTCTCAGCAAGGAAACTGTGACTCCGCAGAAATACCCACTCCGAATACTCAATCTTAATTCCTCGAATATGATCTTTTGAATCATAATTTTACAGCAAGATAATAATGATTCTGCAGAAATGATCACTTTGAAAACTCAGTACGGATTTCTTGAATTTGGTTCTCTCAGCAAAGAAAAGATGACTTAGCACAAAAGATCACTCCGAATTCTCCAGTGCTCTGCCTTTTCCACGTGTGTAAAAGTTGTTAATGAGCGAATGATCTAAGCACATATTTATAGGCAAATCAGAAAACAAAGGCAGGAATCTTGAAAAACTTAGCCGCATCCTCAAATCTCAAAAACTCTGTAAATATCTCGCATTTAATCTTCAATATTTGACTTATTCAAATATCCTTAAATTTCTCTAATATTTATGCAATGTTGAAGTACGGGTTTTCTTGAACTCCTCATATATTCCTCAAAATGATAAGGCTAGATCTTGGTTCTGATTTTAGGTTCAAGAAAACTGATTCAGGAAAACTGGTTCAGGAAAACTGGTTCAGGAAAACTGGTTCAGAAAAACTGGTTCAGGAAAAATGGTTCAAAAAAAAACTGGTTCAGGAAAACTGGTTCAGAATTATCATTCTGAATTTCTGTCTCAGGATTTTCAATCCAAATTTTTGGCTCATGATTGTCCTTCTGAATTTCTGGTTCAGGAAGTCCACTCTAAATTTTTGGTTTAGGAAGTCCACTCCGAATTTTGGTTTAGGAAATACACTCCAAACTTCTGGCTCAGCAAGTAGACTCCGAATTCTAGATCAACATGTAGACTCCGAAAATCTGATTCAGCAAGTAGACTATGAAAACCTGGTTTAGGAAATAGACTCCAAACTTCTAGCTTGGGTAGACTCTGAATTTCTGGATGAGATAGACTCCGAAAAATAGGTTTAGAAGAACTAGTTCAGGAAAAGAAGTTCCGAAAAACTGGTTTCGAATATCCTCAGAATTTTCCTAAGTGAAAAAAAAACTCAATCCTCTTCACCATTTCTTCAACAACTTTTATCATGAAACTTTTCATGATGTGTGAGAACTATAAGATCAAAAAAGAATCGTCTGATTTGTTTAAGAAAGTTTGAGACACTTTCTTAACTTCTGACTTCTCATTCTTCAAAAAAATCTTCTTTAGGAAAATCTTTAGCAACCAGCAACTTCAACTTTCTATAACTCAAAAAAATTCTTCAAAAAAAAGATTAGTTGTCAATAAATACAAAAAAAATGTTAAACAAAACACCACAAAGGTTCTTCAGTGAGGTATCCTTAAGTGCATCAACAAGACCCAGGATCAAAACTAGGTGGAGGCATATATCTGGTTTACTGTAGAAGGCACTTTACTGGGCACTATAGCACTACTGTAGCAAGCACTATTGTAGTAATGCACATTATGCGGGACTGTAGTAGGTACTACAACTGCTACTGAAGTAGGTACTATTCGGTACTGTAGTAGTCAAAACTATTCACCATGGGCCACTAGTTTGGGATTGGTGTCCTTGAGGCCTTTGAGCCACCTAGGCCTTTAGGTTAGTTGGGATTTCTGTCCACCTTTAAGGCCTTCAAGCCACATTCAGTTTCCCCAGACAGACTCTACAAAAAAAGAGAAACCCTAGAAGAGGATTCAAAACTGGCGCACTCACCAGAGTAGAACCCATGGATTTAAAAGAATGAGAGGGTAAGGATACTCCATCAGAACCATCCTGTGCTTGCACGAGAAGCTCATCCAGACGACCATGCAAAGGAGGAGAGATACTATTACGATGCAGATGCTGGGGAGGGGTAGTTCCTTATAGTTTTAGTCTGTTTTAATTCCATAAGGCCTTCAGGTCATGTAATGTCTCATAATCCTATGAGCCATGTAATCACTAAGCTGATGGGCCTTGTAAGGGTTCCCTATCATCCCTTGAAAGGGGAGTTATCAAAAATCAATAAAAATGAAGGCCTTCGGGCCATTCGAGCAAGTTAAAATCAATCTTTTCGGAAAAATAAAAAAAATATTCATAGCATAATTTTAAAAATATGATGTAAAAAACTATATTTAATTTTTCAAAATCAAATTCTCTAATTTTTAAATTAATATTTTGAATAAATATATAATACATTAAAACCAAATTTTGTTAAAAATGAACCCTTTTTACTTTTTAATAAAAAATTAAAAAAATATTATTATGGTGAATATAACTACATAAAATATAATTAATGAATAATAAATATACATTAAAATATTTTATCTTTACATTTAATTTGTTTATACTTTCTCCCCCCTTTGGGAAATTGTGTCATCATGATTTTATTCACCCATAATACAAGTGAGAATATCTTTACCTTGTAGAATTTTCAGATTTAATTATTTCTTATTAAACCATATAGTTTTAAAAAACCGTAAACTAGTGGATTAACTTAGTTTGAAACAATTAATCTCTAAAATATAGAATTTGTGATGGATTTTACTCATATGAAAGGTTTTTTTCCAACCAAATCACTTCTGGGATAAAAATGTGAGATGAAAATGGAACATATTTTCATAACATCAAATCGTGAGATACATTATATACCTAGGGAAAACTCATAGGTAATACCCCTCAAGAGGAAACTAATCCAACTTACTATAGGATTTCATATAGTCTATTAATCTTTAATCTTATTTTCCCATTTTTACTATAATTCATAACACTTTTCCTTAGATACAATTTATGGAAAACATGATCCCCTACCTCAAAATAAAGATCTTATTATTTGCAAAAAAATTTAACCTGATCCATGAAATCATCATATGTTTATAATCAACATAAAATTCTCAATCATTTCCTCTACCAAAACTATTCCTATAAACTTCATTTCTTATACTTCTGTTGAAAAAGCTAGAGTCGAACACCACTTTAGATATAATTACTCAATGTTAACATCTGTATACTGGTAGGAAAACATTTATTATAAAATAAATCATAAATTGATATATATTTATCCCAACACCCAGGGTAATCTATTATGTGCGAATAAATCATTTCATCTATGGTTTGAACTATTCACTCTAACTATCCATTAGAATGGTGATTAAAGGTTTTAGTAAAATCTTATTCAATACCCAACGACTACTGAAGTCCATTAAAAAAAATTAGAAGTGAACATAAGATCATTGTAAGATACAATTGAGTGAAATAAAAAATATATCCTAACCATATCATTTAGGTACAGTTTAGAATGATGATCTAAAGACATATTATCTAAAATAGGAAGTAAATTCCAATATTTAGTTTATCGATCAACAGTAACCCAAATCACATTATTACCATGAAATGTATTTCAAAACACCACCATAAAATCCATGTATATATTTTTCCATTTCCAAATAAGAATAAGAAAAGACTAAGTCATCCCATTTAGTAATTTGTTTTCTTCTTTAAATCTTTTAAAAGATAAACATTTCACAGTATAATTAGATATATAAATTTTAATTCCATCCCAATAATAATAATCCCATTAGAGTATATACATCATAGTGTTGTCAGGGAAAATGGAAAATAGGGAACTATGAGGTTCAAACAACAATTATCTACTCAACTGTGAATCAAAATACACAAATAATATTTTTCCAAAAATTATAACCCCCTCTCAATAAATATTAAAAATAGGAAACTTAACCCTTATTTATAGATTCTTATTTTTCATATAAAACATCATCCTCATTTGGTTCATTCTTAATTATTTCTAATATATTTGATTTCAATATCACCTAAAATAAAATAGATGAAGTTACTATAACCATAACATGAAGGAAAAAATTATTAAAATTATTAATGAAATGGTCATTTTTTAAATTCAAAGTGGTTAATTTGGAATTATATTTTCTAAATCAAGGAATCAGATACATTATTTCAATTTATAGAATCAAAATTAATAGTCCAAGAATATTCCTTAATCAGGTATAGAACCCTAATCTAACTCATCTTCCACTTATTCTAAATGAATATATGCCAAAACATTTTATTATCATTTTATATTTCATTTGGTACTATATACAATGATTCCCCTAAATTTTTAAAGAGAAAACCACAAGACAAAATTTCAGATCTTGTGTAGGATAATCTAACACATGGGTATTCACTTTGGTAAAGAATAAAAAATTACATAACAATACTAAATCATAAAAAAACAAATTCCCTTGGAAGAAAAACTAATGTATGTAAAAATAATCATTTCTAGATAGAATAGACCAAACAAGAGAATTATTTAATATTATTTTCCATTCCAAAAAACAATCATCACATTATTTTATCCATAAGAATTTAACACTTTTAAAATTTAACAAATTCAACTGGCTAGATAACTGATAGAATTTTTGACAAAATATACAGTAGTAACCTGCTAATCAAAGAAATCTCAGAGTCTTTGTGGAATTTGTAGGCCATATACATTATTCAACAACATTAGTTTTAGTAAGGTCAATAAATATTTCACATTTGAAAATAATATGTTTAGGAAAATAAACATTTTTTAACCAAATTTCACACATAATAAATATTCCATATAGATTATTTTGTTTTAATGCTCATAAAAAAATACTTACGTATCATTCAAGCTCATTATGAATATTATAATATAAAAATTATTTCCATAAATACAACCATGAAATTATGTGACATATCATGGTAAACTCTAGTCATAAGGTCTATGAATATGGCTGGTGCATTAGAAAACTCAAGGGGTATAACTACAGAATGACAATGTCTCTATTTATTCTGAAACATTGTATAAAGAATATGTTCCTCCTTCACCATCAACTAATGATACCTTGACTTGAGATCAATATTCAAAAAATACTATAATCCTTGGAGTAGATCAAATAAATAATCTATGTGAGGAAAATGATACTTATTATTAATAATGATACTATTCAAGGATGTATAATAAATTCAATGTCTCATTAATTCTTCATTTTTTAACGAATAAAATATAATCACTCCAAAGGGAAGTGATAGGAAAAATGAAAAAATTGTCTAGAGACTCATCCAACTAATTTTTAAATTCCAAAAAGTTCACATTATATCATTAGATAATGGGTTTTTAAGTAGGCTTATCATCATTCACAAAGTAAATAGTAAATTTAGTATCCCGATTAAGTATAGCACATGGAAAATCAAATATAAATGAATCCACATATTCATTTACTTCTAGAAAATCATTAATCTGAAAATTTTATTTCTTTTCAACAACATTTTCTATGTATATTTCACTACAATATCTGATCAATTTATCATTTTCATAGAATGTTAACCAAAATATAAAATCATTGAATAAAAATATATTATATTTTCAATCTATTTTACAATGATAAAATAAAATCCATTCCATACCCAATATAATATCAAACTCTACCATGTGCAGTTCAATAATTTTTTTTAGGAAAGTCTATCCCAATAATAACAATAGGATAATTCCTACAAATCATGGTCACATTAATATTTCCACTAGAATCAATCAGCAAACATTTTATCTAATTATATGAGGGGATATTCCCATTTTAAATGAAAATTACATAGAAATGAAGGAATGTGAATATGTAGAGTGAAACACGAAATGGGCATCACTTGAATAAGTAACATACCTTTAACCACTTAATTGTATGTCTAAACATCAACCATAGTAGCAGTACATGATTCTTCCACACTATTTTTTCTTTTGAGCTTGATTATTTCAATCCAAAATAACTAACTTAGAGAACATGTTAGGATATTTCCTCAACTCATTAAAATGAAAGCATATTAACATTATCTTTTCATTATTTGATTGATAATTTTCTTTTTAGTCATGATCCACATGTACATTCTTTCTATATCATGAACACATCCCATATTTTATAATACATTCCCCATGATATTTTTACCCCATATTTCACATGATGAGAACATGTCATTATTACCACTAGATATATTTGATTGATGCTACCCCATTTCCTACAATTTAATCCTTAACATATAATTTTTTGTGGGTTATATAATAATTAGTAATGTATATTTCTACCTTTATGGAATAAGGAACATGTTTTTCATAACTTTTGAATTAATAGGAGTACGATGCCTTTTGATATTTTGGCTTCAATCCTGAGTAAAATATATCATATTTAAAACCAGGCCCCGAATAAAATATGCTATGTTTCTATCCAACTATGTAGAATTTTATTTATATTTAACTACTACATCTTTATAATTTTATATTAATTAAAATCCTTTTTCAATTCAAATTTTAATAAACTTAGAAAATACTTCTCAATGAAAATATTTGTAAATTTGTCCCATTCCATGGAAGCCTTATCATATTTCTCTCTACAATTATTATCCAAAGACCACCATAAATTAGATTCACCATAAAAATAATAAATGGAAGGAGTTACCATTTTAAATTTCTAACATCCCATGTATAAAAATATCTTTTCCATTGTAATAATCGATTTTTTTCCATAACTGGATGTGAAGTTCCATCAAATTTTAGAGGGTTTCATTTCATGAAATGATCAAACATCATCATGTTTCCCTATAATGAATATGGATATTCATTCTCATAGGAACAATAAACATTTATAATATGTTTCAAATGGTCTTTTACCATAATAAACTTCTATAATCCAATTCCAACCATTCTCTGTTTCCGAATCGAAATGATATTTTCCCTTTAGTGCCTTCCTACTATAGATTCCCTATTTCATCTAGGGAAAAGCATTATGAATATACATATTTTAGATAAATAAACATGGTAATATTCAAATGTTATATAATTTTACATGGCCATAAATTAATATCTTTTGAGGGTATTATTTTTACATTATCCAAACACCTAAAGATATCTAAACAATACTCTGATAAAAATTTCAAGTAACTTTCATTAAAAATTACATATTCCAGAGTCATAAAAAGATTACCCCTTATTGAATTACCAATGAACATTTTTTATAAAGTTTTACAGATTTAGGTCTCAACTCTTACATAACAAACCCCTATATTACAAAGTGAACACTTTTATTTAGAATCCATTTTTCCCATTAAACAAACCATTTAAAAAGAAACAGTTTTAATTTTCATGTAATACCATCATAACATTATACATGGATTATTCTTAGTTATTACCAATCCATAAACCTTAATATAAACCTTTTTAAAACATGGAATGAGCACATAAATCTAAAAATGGTATATAAAAAGAAGATATAAAAAACTAGTTAGGTATTTGAAAAACCATGTTGCCATAAATGAGAGGTTTCATTTAACTTAATATAATATGAAGATGAATAAACATTTACATACTCAATAAAGCTACATTAATTCCCAACATTTTTCTTAAAACACATTATGAGAAAAAATAAATTCAAAATAATTATCATGAGGGTTTCTTAGATAATATGAGAACCCTTGTTGAACTTTTACATAAAAACATACATTTTTACCCAAAAAGGGGTATAATCATTTTAAAATAAAATGATTTCCATAAAAATCATATTAAATATTATTAAATTCATATAGGTTATTAATATTTTTTTAATAATACCCTTATAGTACCCTTAAAAATTAGAATATCTATATGGCTGACTTAGAACATAATTATGGAATGTATTAGAGCATTATCTAAGTGCACCCAAAACATAATATATATGAGGACCAACAGTCATAGTGAGATATATTGAGACAACCCATTATTATAAACATTTTAAAGGACTAAAGCATTAATAAAATATTCAAATGTTACACATTTTCATTATAAAACCCTTAAAAACACTTTTGAATTCATAACCACTTTCAGATATTAATATAATCTTTCATTTTCAAAACCAATTTTTTAACACATAAATATGTAGTATAAGGTTTGGAGTAGTTTTCATTAAAATAACATGAAATATTGAAAAATAGTCAAAAAAAATTAAAATACGAGTAATGGAATTAGGAAAATAAGTGTTTCTATATACATTAAAATAGAACATTACTTTTGGATTTTGTAAAGGATGTCAAAACATTCAACAAAAAAATATCATTTAAAACCATTTGAAAGAAAGTGAAAAGTGACCCAAAATTTCCTTTATAATTCATTAATATGCTTAAAAGTACATCCCTAAAATAATTTTAGAAATATTTATATGCAAGTAATTTTTTTTGAAAATTAATCTTTAAAATATTTTAAAATAGGGTTTAATGTAAATTGTCCCTTACATTTAGTCTAGATCATCATGTACGTTATTTATCTTACTAAATAATAGTATTATGTTAATTTTTTACCTTTTTAAGAACCATTTTCATTTTTTTGTTCATTCATACCATTTTATAATATATTTATCAATAAAGTATGTTCATGTTAGATGTATTGAATATATTATACTCATATATCAACAACCGATTAAGTAGGATGGGTATAGAAAAAGTAGTCATTACTCCATTATCTATAGAATAATTATCAAAAAATGGTTATCATTATCTTAGATCAATTAAAAATTTAAAACTAACCATTATAGATGGTTATGAAAAATGAACTAAGCTAAAATCATGGGGGCGTTCGGTTGTACCTACATGTAAAGTCCCCTAAACGATCACTCTCTCACATGGCCAAAGGGGTTGATAACGATACATCAAGAACACATCCCCATACGGTATAGGTTGTCGACTAGAAGTTGGAATGTTGAATGAATTGTTGGGAGACTACACCCCCAAGTATGGAGTTTCATAGAAGTAGAAAAATAAACCCTATAAATAAAAGAAAATTAATGTATAAGAATAGATAAAGACAATAATAAGAGCTAAATGAATAAAACAAAAAAATCTGGAATAATGTAATGACTTTCAAGAATATAACTAAATTTCAGGGTGGACACAATATAATAAAATGACTAGAATTCTCAAATTAAGACTCAAAATTCCCTATTCTAGACCACCATGTAGGCCCCATCACTAAACTCTAGCCCATCATAAAATAAGAAATAAAATATAATGTCCTTTTCCTTTGTCCAAAATGGTATCCACATATTCTGCTCAGGTACCAAATGACGACCCAAATATTGTGTGATTATAACTTAGCAGGTAGACTCCACATTGTCTAGATAAACCGATCTAATTAAAAGTGTATTAAAAAAAGTGATAATCATGTGTATTAATTAATTACACAATTAATAAAATACAACAACAACCTACTTTGAATCTATGTTGGAATAATTCTTAGCATGTGTTATGATCATTCCAACCACTACTATATAACTTAGGTAGAATAACATTCCTTAGCACCATTATAGAATATCTATAAGCATGTATTATGACCATTCCAACCACAATAATATAAATAAGGTAAAATAACCTTCTTTAACTCCATTCTATAATATATCTAAGCATGTATTAGGACCCAGACAACCAAAACCATTATAACCATGGTATATTCACAACAATATGGGTCAAATTTCTATAGGAATTATAACATATGGGAAAAATACCTATAATTATTACAACATGGGACTAGGAACAACCTACACTCTTTAAGCCTTATAGCATGGGACTGGGCCAAGCCTGATCAATAACAACATTACAACATATAAGTGTTCATGTAACAGAGGCTAGCATAATATATAAGCATTTCAATATCAAACATATGTCATGTCAGGTGTCATGGATATAATAATATCACATTATATATCTAAACAGTTACGTATGAAAATTTCCATTTATCGTTAAAATGACACATTAAATTTAAATAATTGTTAATTAATGTTCATATCAATTGTAGTATGTCATGAATTATGAATTCTATATCATGAAATAACTATATGTCTCATTTCATAGTAACAAAATTTAAACTGTTATCCAATTAAATTATTTTTTCACAGTTTTCTCACCCAAAAGGTATCTATAATCCATGTTTGAAGCCGGATGAAACCCAAGAAATCCAAGTAATAATCCCATTCATTTATTTAATTTGTTTGGGTGAACCATACCTTGGCTAAAACATAATATTTCATAAATATAGAAATTATCAAACCATAGGGTTATGATTTAAAACCCCTACCATTAACTAACGATCCAATAATGATTCAAATGGAAAAGTCCCACAAGGAAGATAGTGGAGATGATAGAAAATAGGATCCTAGATCCAAACAGACCAAGATAAAAACCAACAACGCAATCAGTTAAATGATTTCACAGTAATGGTTCGAAGAAGATAAAGAGAAGGATGAAACCTAATCTAAAAATACTAAACAATTTTTCACAAAAACAGGACATCTAGAAGGGAGTTTGTCACTAAAAAGTTTCCTATATTTTAACATTGGTTCAATAGGATAGTTGTTGCAATAGATTGGAAGTAAAATCTACCACAAAACTAGTTTAAAATAGTATGTCATATAATTACACAACATGTATTATAGTTACACATAATTTCATTATTTTTAATGGAATATGACCAAAAAAACTCATTGATTTTTTTTTTATTTTATTTAAACACCCGAAAAATTACAAGATGTGTAATTCATTTACATGGCATGATAATTCCTTACAGATGGGTTTTCAGTACATTTTCCCATAAGAAAACCCAAAACAATTTTGATTCTTCTCAACATACTAAGAATAAGTTTTAACAATTAACCCATTTATCTCTAGACTTCATTAATTCAAATAATCATACATCCCAAAAAAATTTGGTCATTTTCACCAACAAATATGTCCACAAGGATCTGCTTCAATTTGTCATGTTTTCTTGCTTCATAAGACTTAATTTATTCAAATAAAATAAATTCATTAAGAAAACGACAAAAAAATTAAATTTTAATGGAAAAAATTGGGAGATATATACATGAATGAAAAAGACAGGATCTTACATCCTCCCCACCATATAACATCATGTCCCCGACCATCTATGAGTGTCACTATGAGGTCTCATCGAACAATTATGGACATAGTGATTTCATATTAGTCTCCCTATAAAAGTTCTTCTCTTAAACAAACCCACTCTAACACTACACATGAACCAACAATATAGTCTTACACTAATGATATTTCCCACTACGATCACCTAAATGTATTTGATGCTCCTTAAAAGACACATCATCAAAAATCTTGATGTATGCTACGTTTATCACAATGGAATGTTATGGATGATATATTTGTTTCTAAGAAACGTGGAACATATCATGAATGGAAATATATCACTATGGAAGGTCTATATCATACACTAACAGACTGACCCTTTCCACTATCTCAAATGGCATGATGAACCTAGTTGCTAGCTTCTCCTATTTTATGGTAATGAATTAACCCAACCTAGGCGACCCCCAGAGGAAAACATGATTTAAAACCCTGAATTCTAGAGGTGGGATTTGTTGTTCAACATATGATTTATTCCTTCACTACACTGTCACTAACCACTGTCTGATCAATTGAACCTTCTCATAGGTCTCTTGCATGAGGCTGGGCCGAACAAGTAATGAATCACCAATCTCCAACAAACTAAGAGGAAAATAACATGAACTTACATTCAAAGAATCAAAAGGTTTCATTTGTATTGATACATGTAATATATTATTATATATAGAATTTACATATTCTAAATGTTGTAACCATAAAGTACCAAAATCCAAAACACAATCTCATAACATATCCTCTAGAACCCGAATAGTCCACTCAGATAGATAATCAGTATGTCGGTGATTGGTTATGGTCAATGGAACTAATGATCCTATATAATTTTAAATATGCTTCTATAAACACGATGCTAAATGAAAGCATCTGTCTGAAACAATAATATTCATATGTATACAAACCACCTCATGCATGTAGATATTTCTTAGTTCATCAGTTATGATGTTTCCCCGATAGGTAATATGTCAAATACATTAGTCAGTCAATCCAAAAAAAACTCATACAGAGTCATTCTTATGGTTTTTATAGGGTAATATTATCACAAAAACCATTGTGACATCATAGAATTTCCACTTAGGAATGTGAAATGGCTAAAAAGGCAGAGTTGGACTCTAATTATCAACATTCACCTACTGACTAGTTACACATCTTGCAACGAAAATTTCCATATCATTCTTTATTCCTATAAACCAATATTTTCTACAAATATCATGATAAATATTTGTTAAAAAAAGATTCACCACCCTTCTAGATGCATGAAACTCACTCATCATCTCCTCGTGTAAGCCCATAGAAACCTGTACTGTATCACAGAAAAGATTAGAATTTCCACTATTGAGAAGACATCCTGATGTCGTCTCCGCAATATATGATTTTTTATATCAGAAATAAGGCCTCTAAATTGAAAACCTATTGGCCATAATATGTTCCAATAACACATGTAAATAAGATGTTGATGTCAGAGATATTCATCCTTAAGAATACTGAATATCAAGATGTTTGTATAAAAAAAGGATATTATCTACTACTCATCACCAGAATCCCATAATGCCTCTCACTAACTTCTGTCCCATGTGTGAGCAAAAAAGTTTCCATTTTTTTGGTGTATATTCTAATTCAATGTTGAATGAATACTGATACTCGACCCACATAATATGATGAATGGTTATGTATCATTGGTAAAATATGTACCTGATGATCCATTGGTTAACGTATACCAAAAACCTCTCACCCATGATATGGTTTCTCCAACATCTTAGGGCATGTTCAACAATTTCTAACATGAGATCATGCGGAGGGTATTTCCTCTTTTTTGGTCTCAGTTACCTTGATCTGTAAGCAACCAATCAATCCTCCTATATTAAAACTTCCTTGAGTTGAAATCTAGATGTGTAATAGTATTCAATATATGTTTTACTCGACATAGGTAAAGTGAGGATAGGTATAAAATTCATCCTTCTATTCATCTTCTAAAAATATCTCTCAAAAGAATTAGACCAAACAATATTCACACCTTCATTGGTCATCCTAGTCATTGGTTCTACCAAATAGGAGAAATCATAGATAAATAATTGATAATAACCTTCTCATCCCAGAAATCATAGAATCTCAAAGGCGTTCTTGTGTTGTTCCCAAGATACCATAGCTTAGACTTTATCCGGGTCAACCAACACTCCTACCTCTAAGTTTATTTGGCCTAATACACACACATTATTAATCCATAAACTACATTTTTTAGCTTTTCGTAATGTTGATTCTCTATCAATGTACTCACGATGATATAAATATGCATGTCATGATCCTCTAAAACTATGAGTACACTATGATATGATCAATAAAATCCAGCACAAACTTGTAACGAAAATGGTTAATGATCATTTTCATTATGACTATAAATACCACCAGTACAATAGTCAACCGAAAAGGCAACACACAAAATTTTTACAAACCATATCTACTCATAAAAGAACCTTGAGGTATGTAAAATGGTCTCACCATTAATTGATGGTAACCTTAACACAAATCAATAATGGATAAGATCATAAAACATATCAAATTATTAAAAAGATCATCAATGTGTGGAAGAGGATTTCGATTCATGATCGTCATCAGGTTCAACCTAGGATAATGCACATATACGTGCAATGACCCACCATCCTTATTAGTGAAGAGAACTTAAGAACCTGAAGGATATGTACTTGGTCATAAGATTCCTTTAGATCCAAGATCATTCTTCTAAACATTAAACTCTTGATACTCTACGAGATTCACCCTGTAACATGGGATATAAATTGGATTTTTTGCAACAACAACGAGATCATGAACTCATTTTCTCACTCCGAAGGCATGCTCTAGAACTCATTAGAAAAAACATCCAAAAAATAGGCTACCAATTTAGGAAGATGAACCTGTTATATTGAACTATTATAAGGGGAAAGACCTGATATTTAAACTATAATAAAATCCAATCTTCATGGAATTGGTCCCATACAACCAGCATAAAGATCCCACTCTCCCTATTTAGAATAACTGCCTCCTTATGAAGATAGAAAGTTAAATCTCCAATGGTAATAGTCTATATGATTCTGGTATAGAAAAAATAGATACATAATAATATTAATGTTAAATCCAATCATTCCCATCATGAATGGTTCATAAAAGGAATGGTAACCACCAATCTCTAGAGAACACACCTTACAATGTTGGATATTTCTTGGGAACACTTCTAATAGCGTGTGGATTGTTAAAACACCATCCAATCATTCCAAAACCTAGAAAAACCATTTTTAAATTTTTTTTATTGAAAATAATGAAATTCTAATATATCAAATAAAAATAACATAAGGTATATGATACAAGAATTGTACTTGTGATGGTATATAGTCTTTCATTCATGCTTGTTGGAGCAGTCTTCATAACATGAAACTGACTTGTCCCTCTTACCTATGCTCCATCCTAACTACCTTAAGCTATTTCTCTTGCCTGGTACGACTTCTCATGCACTGGGGTACCATGTCCCATTCCTTTTCCGGAATTTTCAGTGGAACTCCAACTACAAGCCTACTAAGGGGTATCTAATCCCCTGGTCGACTTAGGTTTACTTTTTCATCCCCTTTAATTGATCTACTATGTTGATCTCATACAAAACCTCTAAAGATAACCCAATCATCCATATAAATAAAATTCAACTACAGGGTGAGGAATGTGAAATTTTTTGTGACCAAACATGACACACAGATAGAATTAGAATGTAAGAAAGTCTAGAGATGGTTTCTCACTTCCCTAACTTCTCAGCCCACTACATCCTTGGATGAAACATTTTTAGAAATGGTTATTTCCACTTGAGGAAGATCTCCAAAATATCCTGGCTAAAACCTCCTGACCACTCCTTCGGGCCTCTCATTAGATTACCTTATGTGACTATTTCCGAGTTCATCCCATCCTCACAGATGCTTAAATAGAAAATGTTTACCTGTGATTAGATCTCATAGTGAAGACCATTTGGAAAACATCATTCCCTGTAGATCTTATCTTCTTCCAAATATGGTCCAACACATAGTATGTTAGTGAAAAATAACTTTGAGTCATTCACTTAGTTTCCCACAAACATTTGTTGCATGAACTCAAGAGATATTTCAGTACTCAACTTCTTGGGACAGAAATGGTTTAAGAACACCATCTTATATTCCATCTAATATTTCTCATCCTACTACCCATATTCCTCCATAATATCATACCAATTCTTGGAATGGTCATGAAGCATATATGGAGTATGTTTTACCCTTATATTAAAATGTTTTTTAACATGTTTAATGATTTTATAGGATGGATCGATAAAAAATATGGCTTCATGGGGACCCCTTCCTGAATAAAAATTAGTGGATTCTATAATTTTTTTTTCATCATGTACATCGAATTAATGGTATTAATAGTCTCCCTTTCCATGGATCGTATAACCCACTAAAATATGTCACAGAGTCGAACATCCATCTGCTCATGAACTACCAATATCTCTGGTACATCTATGCTAAGAAAATTTTGATTTCCACTATCTTGATTATCAAACTGAAGATGACGAGGATTCATTTTATATATATGGAAAATGTACACCTTAGGGAATATTATGAAAATAAGTTCAAGATCAAAATGTGACTAAAATAGATAACCACTAACATGTGGTATCTCTAACATGGATTTAAATAAATTTACCATGACATTTCAATTCATTTTAGTAATACAGTGAAACAGATATATCATATCACTGTTTAAGAGGAAAATATATATCACATATAAAGTAGATATGCCCCTATCATGAACAATTAATGTTAATATATACCTATGTTCCTAGTATGATGAATGTATTCTAATCTCATACCATACCAGGCCATGGGTACAAATACCAATAAATAGTAACATCATAAAACAATGTCATCAAACAACAGGTGAATCACCCAAGGTGAGATAACTTCAATTTTGACAAGCACACAAGAAAACATGCAATCCCATACCTGGGTACTCAGATTTTCCAACATACATACTTTATCTAATCCCATGCATGATGTCATTACACTATCCTAAACAATCCATGTATCATTTTTACCTTTCCTAAATATTAACAAAAATCAAAAGAAAACATGCTATATTGATACCACTTTATAATGTCCCATAATATCGAAGTCTCTCACATGGCCAAAAAGGGTTGGTTATGTAACACCACAGGTAAATAAAGAATATTACATTTTCATATTTATCCATATTTTTGAATAAAATATTAATATTACTTTAAATGGGACGCTATGCTTGATGGCGTACCCAACACGCAACAACGAGTTTCTTGGGAATCTTACGTTGCACTCTAATAATAAAATAATATTTTTTTTAAATGGTAGTTAACATGTAGCCGTTGTATTGGCGGGAATGGATATAAATAACTAAAATATGATTATATATGTTATTAAATGTTTTTACATTTATCCAATAAAAGATAGAGGCTTAAAATACGGAAAGAATTCAATTTTAGGCGTATATGCCCTAGTTTTCACTAAAGGTTCACTTATCGCCTTTTGATGGTGAACTGTCATTAAATATAGTTTTGTTCACTCTTAAACATTATTTTAGACCAAATAAAACTCTTATTAAGAATCGGGACATCAAAATTTACTTTGTGTAAATTTTTGGTATCTTTCCGATAAAGTTCATTTTTTTAATGAATAGTGTAAAATGTTGTATTTTAATTCAAAACCTCTTTTTAATATAATTTATTTATATGATTAGATTATCTTTTGAATTGGTTTTAAAGTGAAATTAGAATATATTTTTACCATTAAATCCAATAGTGGTCATTGGAATTAATTTCACTTCGAAATCAGACTTAAACCAGTGTCAATCTTTTGATACTTATTGTTTCATAAAAATACGCTATTTGCTCTGACATCGGGAATTAATTATTAAATTAATTAATGTGACTTATATGATTTGAATTTTGTAAAATATACTTCATTTTTGAATTCTGAATATCAAATATATATTAGGGTGAATTTTTGGGATTTTTCTGAAAAACATCAATTTTTTATGAATAGTGACACCACTAAGTGGTACTTATAAAAACTGATTTTTCCGTTTAAATGATATTTTTCCATATTTGTGTTTTGAATTTAAAAAATCCAACATACATGGTTTTAATTAAGAAGTAAAATGTAGTTCAATGGGATAAAAATAATTTTTTTGGTGAATAGTAACTTATTAAGTTTTTAATCGCGATTAGAGGTAATTAGTGTAGTTTAAGGTAAAAATAATGTTTTAATAATATGAAATGAACTTGAAACATGTACTAACCTAATTGGATGTGTGATTGATGAACAAGAAAAGCCATGGGTGAACTTGGGGACCCCATGGATCCACTTTGGTTGGGAAATGACATAAATAACTTTTTATTTAATGTAAAAGTAAAAATGACACAAACATGATATGTTTTACTAAACAAATTTTTAAGTGGGGTTATACAAGTAAGATTTTTTATTATAAATAGTCATTGGAAAGATAAAAAGATTTAATACATCATAGTAATTTTTTTATAATTTTTAGACATTAAATAAATTAAATTATTTATGACATCATAATGATGCAGCGATGACATCATTATCTGGCGATTTAAATAAAATGAGAAGATAATGTAAAATATATGACATAAACATGTCCAAAACTTATTGGATGTGTAGGTTTAGAACCCTTATAACCTTATCCACGAATTATATCAATGTGGGATCTTTTAAAACCGAAACACATTTTCAAATAAAGTAATATTTCTTACTTTCCAAAAGTACCCCTCCTCTCCTCTTATAAAAGGCCTCCACCTCTACCTCCTTACCCACACTCCCAAAGCCTTTATCTCGGCCAACATCTTCCCATTTTGTCTCTACACTTCCCTATCTTACTCCTTGAAGCATAACTTTGGGCAGAAGTCTTCCCAAGAAAGCCTTTGAGCTCAAACCGAAGGGAGTTACCCGATTTTAAGGTTATGTTTTCACTTGAGTCCTTTTGTTTTATTTTGATTCTCCAACCCCCTAAACTCTTTTTATTCATTTCTTTTGTAAAAAATCAAGTATAATCAATATACTAGGATGTTTTTATAAGAATTATTCGAGCTACACTTTCAAACACCTACATATAATGGTTAAAGAACATACTGTTTCCATGGATGGAAAATTTCGGCCTCCCGAAACGATGATTGTTCAACATTCTTTTAACACCTTAAAAGGTGGCCATTAAGATGAAACTATATTTATATGTGATATATAATGTGTTTATGTTTTCCTTAAGCTTATTTATTTTCCATTTTGGGCATACCTTTATGGTTTCCATTATGGGTAAACACGATATCTTCATTTAAGGAAGTACAGACTACCGCCCCCTCAAAGTGATGTGATTCGTTAATGCCATACGTGGGACGTATAAAGGATGGATTCAATGTTATTATATATGCTGTTATACTGGAATTATTATATACCTCTATATCATTATTATTTCTTTCCATTAAAGTATGAGATATAAATGAAAGTAGCGTTCATGCGTATGTACGGCTTACCGTCTCCATGAACGGTGCATTTCATTTCTTATCCCCAAATGTAATGTACTATTATAAGTACATGCATATAATGGATATATATGATTAATGATACATATAAATGATTAATATAATTCTGGAATTAAAATATACATACCTCTCATTTAGTTTTAATTCCATTAATATGACAAAGAAATGAAAGTAGCGTTCATGCGTACGTACGGCTTACCGTCTCCATGAACGGTGCATTTCATTTCTTACCTCTAAATGATTATGTAATATTATAAATACATGTATATTCTGGATATATATGATATATATGATATCCAAATCTTGAATATAATTCTGTATATAATGAACATTTGACCACACAAACAACATGTAATTGTAAGAAGTCCACTTTCGACTTAAGAACCAAATATCGAAAAAACAAACATTATTAACTTAACTGATTAAATAATGTTTATAAAATTTAAATAAGTGATATAAAAGGAATAATGAACTATAAAAAGGTTCTTAATAAAGTGTAAATTAACTCAAGTTTATTATTCAGGACGTTAAAGAACGATCGAGTCAAGTCAGACCCGAGGTAAGGGATCCTACACCTCTCTTTCTTTTTAAGTACACTCTTTTATGTCATTCCTTTTAAGCTCATCTTTATTATGATTGGGATGTTATTTTATATTAATACCACTTTACTTATTATGTTCATATTATGAGAGACCCTATTTCCTCTCATCAATCCATTTTAGAAGTTTTAAGTGGCACCGTTAGGCTGCCGAGTTTTCGTAAGGGATTTTTCATCTCACTTTTATTCCTGTGAGATTTATGCTACATTTGCCACAATTTCATTTGAGTGGTTTATGTACTGCCAATTATTACACTCCTTTTTTAATATAATTTCATTTATGGGTATTTACATATTAATTTTATGACACTTCTTCAATGGGGTGTACTTTTCGAAAGTTACCCAAGTCGGTAATGGAACCTTTCACCCTCCTCATTTTAAAAGACTTCGTTTGTTATGTCTTTTAATTCACATACTATTATGTTGGGATATGTTCTTATATATCCTGATTGATGTAAAATTTATGTCCAAGTGATGATATTCCCTTTTTATCTCTCATCAACTCATTTTCTGAATTTTTGAAGTGACGCCGTTAGGCTGTCGAATTTTACCAAGGGAACGTTTTAACCCAATTTCGATTTCTTTGGGTTCAACATGTAGTTATTGAATATGTCATCCTTTGAATATGTGTGAATGACATTTTATTGTTTTAAACTTAATATCCAATTATATTGGGTGTATTTATATTTGTCACACATAATTTTGATATTGATTTATCCTTAACTTAAGGATACCTTCCTTATAAGGGATTTCATCACATTTTACATCCCTATTGAGACTTCATTATTGTTATGCACCAATTCACTCTTATATGGTGTATATACTGTCCTTTGGAATATTATATCATGAATCCATTTAGTCTCATGATATTATAAAGTTATGATTAAATGTTATTCCTCAATTATTGTATTCAAGTGTCTCTAATTTTGGTAAAAACCCTTTGACCAAAATATCGCTTTAAATGTTTTAATGACTTTTTCTTATTAATATCCATGTTTTAAAAATGGTTTTAAGGATTTATTTATATGGATATTAATGGTTTAAAATGTTAAAAGCTTCAAGGTCGTATGGGACACTTTGATTCAAAATTATCCTTATTAAATGTTTTAAATGGTTTTGGAAATGGTTTCTTTTTGTATGGATTCATTATTTCAAAATACTAAAATGTTATATTGTGATTGAAATGTGGAAATGTTTTTTTCCTTTATGCATGTTTTATGTGATACGTTTATGTTATGGTTCTTGGGCATTGTTATGAAAACGGGTGGTTCCGTGATAAACTAAGGGCGGGTGAGCCCGATATAGCTCTCCAATGCATTGGGTAACGCGAAGGAGTGAAACGTTAAGGTTTCTCCGAAGAGATTTAGGGAATATACTATGATGGGTATTCCAAACGTAACCAAGAGGGTTACTCCCTACGTAAGAATGTTATGAATGCATCAAGTTACCTTTATGTCTTTTGATTTCTATGATTTATTCATGGTTTGATGAGGTATGTTAAAGTGACTTTGTTTTATGGGTAAAGTATGATTTCATTCTTATGTATATATGAACTCATGTTTCCTTTCCATATTTTTATAACCCTTACTGATCTTTTTATGCTCATCCCAAGTTTTTGAAATTTTTTTCACAGGTCAAGGGAAAGGTACATGATGTGATGATAGTGTCAAGGATGTGTCAAGAAAGACTCCATGTTTTATTTTCAATATGTTTCCATTGATGGGAAGAATGAATACTGTCTTTTATGTAACCAATTTGTTTAAATGTGGAATGTAATGCAAGTTTCATGATCTAATTATCTAAAACTCTAAACCTGAAAATATCCTCAATGTGTAATCTTGTAATGACTCAAGATTAAGTAAGGTTTACGTCTGGGGCCTTATAGGTTACGAGACCTCAAGCATACTTCCCCATACACTAGAGATAGCTGACTAGTAGTGGGTGTGTGGAATGTATAGTGTGGATACTATTATTCATTTTGTTAGGTTTCATAAAAATTTAAATATAAAACATCTAATCAGAATAAAATCAAATTATAGACATAGAGGAAGGAAAAAATAATATCCAACTGAATAATCCAATTGATAATCAAGAATAATATAATGACAAGATAGAATAGAACTAAATTTGATGATAAAAACAATACAATAAAAGGAATATTATACTATAAGAAAGACTCAAAATTATCTAGTACCAAACCCTATTTTAGTCCCATCACCAAACTCAAGCCTGTAATAAATCAGGCAGTCAACTGTGAGTTCCCTTTGCCTTGTACAAACCTGCATCCATGTAATTTTCTCAAGTAATAAATGACAGCTCGTATAGGGTGTGAGTTTAACTTAGTAAGTTGACAACATTATTTCTAAATAAATCATTCTATTGTGGAGTGTATGAAATAAATAGATATAAAGGTGTATTAATTAATTCATAAATTAATAAAATATAATAAAATCCTTCTTTAGATCCATGATAGAATACATATAAGAGTATCTTGTGAGGATTCCAACCAAAACTATATAACTAAGTAAAAATAAGATACTTTTTATCCATGTTGTAATATCTTTGAGCCTGTCTTATGACCACGCCAACCACAACCATATGACCAATGTAAAATAACCTACTTCAGCACCATAATAGAATATCTATGGGCATGTCTTACGACGATGATAACCACAAACATATACCCATGGTATAGTCACAATAATGTGTGTCAAATACCTATAATAATTATAGCATCTGGTTTAAATCCCTATAAACATTACACCATGGGGCTGGGCATAACTCGCTCTCTATAATCATTACAATATGGGATTCTTCCGGGCCTGCTCAATATCATCATTAAATCATATTAGTGTGCAAGTTACATTGAAAATATTGATATATAATAAATTTAGTATTAAACACAAGTATTACCATACAATATGAATATCACAATATCACATAACATATATCAATAGTTAATTATGAATATTATCATTTATCTTTAAAATACCACTTTCAATTTAAATCACAATTGATTAATAGTTATATCAAAGGAAATATATCACAAATTTGGTATTCTATATCAAGAAATCACCCAATATATCTTATCATGATAAAAACACATTAATTGATTATATAATTCTATTATTTACAATGTTTTATCACCCAAAAGTTAGCCATAAGCCAAGTCAGAATCCAATTAAATCCAATGTACTCAAAGTAATAATGCCCTTTATTTAATTAATTGATTTAGACACACACTAAAATGGTGCGATCACAATATTTAATTAAAATGGAAATTATGAAACCATAGGGTTAATATTTAGATCCATACCTTCAACTGAGGATCCAAAAACACACCCAATGGAAAATAGTAACAAGGAAGAAGGTGCATATGATAACAAAGAGGTTCTTAGATAAAAAAATCATGATAAAAACCCATAATGAAGTCATTCAAAGGATTAAACCAAAACGGTTGGAAGAAGAGAGTGAGAAAGAATAACCCTTTCCAAGAGGACCAACCAAGGATTTATAACACAAAAAGGACATCCATAAGGGAGGTTGCCACTCCAAATTCACTGAGATGGTTCCCTAGGGTCGAGAGGAGAGGTGCTGTAATATATTAGAATTAAAATCACCTGCACAAAATATTTCAACCATAAATTCAATGAATTATATACAGTGTAATGTAGATACACAAAATTTAAATCATTTTAATGGAATATTAAAAAAAACCCTTCACCTTAGATTTATTTATTAAAACACCTGAACAATTACATGATGTGTAATACCTTTACACGGTGTGTAAATTTTCAGAATCTATTTTTCATCATATTTTAACATTAAATAACCTGAACCTATTTAAAATCTTTTAAAAATATTATAAACAAGTGTTAACACACAAACCATTTAAACCGAGACTCCACTAACTCAAACTAGAATACAACCTAGAACATTTGGTCATTTTCCAAAACAAAGCTCTCCACATTCATCCACTGTGATTTTCTAAAGTTTTCTCACAAACTATTAATGATTTTTATCAAATAATAAACATACAATATGAAAAACCTACCAAAATTAATCTTAACAAAATTATCAGTTTGATACATTCTTGAAAAAGAAATGATGGGGTCTTATAGTACACATGAGTAACTCTTTCATTTAAAAAAACATAATGGAATGAAGGTAAGTATATTTTTATATTACAAGAATGATAATTTTATAATTAATAAAATATTAAATATTTTAACAAAATTATATATACATATATATATATATAATGTATCACCCATCCAATGTGGTGATGAAAAATTTATTACATTACTTCATATAGGTGGTAGTTCATAAGTATGTACGAACGACATTTTCATATCCTCTTAATGGAAAGCTAAGAAGGTAAATGATATATTATATTTTTAGAATGATAAATATGTCATAAATTTTATATATATATATATATATAAACAAATTAAATATATCATTACATTGATCCATGAGGGGCGGTGATGGAAAATAAATTACATCGGTTCATGAGGGAGTAGTTAACCATACTCAAGAAAGGCAGTTTAATTTCACATTTGATGGAAGAGGAGACGGATAAAGGTTTTTAAATTGAAATAATAACATATAAGTAGGATGAATATACTAATTTTATTATTTTATTCATGCTTGAAGAATATTTTAATCTGGTAGAATAATAATTGAAACAAAAATAATTTGTGAAGAACAATACCTTCTATTAGCATAACATCTTGTTTTTTACACCAAAAGCTTTCCATGGTTGGGTTTCTTACCTGACCAAGACTTTTATGATATGGGAAGGGATATAATGATTGGATTTTATTAGTTATCTTTTGAACTAAATTGATTTTAAATTATGAAGAAATAAGGAGATTATGTTCTCATTTACAAGTGAGCCGAGGGGAACTCTTTGAAATAAATAACATATTAAATTAATAAAAATTATAATTCATTTAAAAATGGATACAAAAGGATTTATTTTAACATATGGATGAATTTTGGTTGAAAAATTCTAATAAAATGATATTTTTACATTTTTTGGTGATGGTTTGACACTTTTAATTTTATTTTAACCCCTTGTTATCCCTTTTGATGATTACCATGATAAAAATGATTATTACTCATTAAGGGTGAATATGGTTTCTATATAAGAAAATCATAATAAAAGTAGACAATAGATACTATCATCAACCATAACCCATTCAATTTATTGAAGAAAATATTTTATGTAATTTTAAATCATTTAATAAAAAATTATTTATTATAAAATATCATTAATATCAATTTTAGAATAATTCATTTAATTTGATATTCAAATCAAGTGAAAGGATTTTGAATATAACCCAATATAAATTCCATAAAATATTATATCCATATAAAATATGTGTAGAAAATATAATTCAATCAAAATAGATTACATTTAAAATTTTTAATATCATCCATTTCATTTTTTCTATCAATTTAATAATTATAGGGTCACCATTGGGTATGCTCAAAAAGTAATTATTTCAACTGTAAAAATTATAAATAGAATACCATGATAAAAAATGATTTATATGTTGAATAAAATTTTATAACCAATCATAACACCTTTTTCAATATTTCAAAAATATAAATATAATAAAACTAAGAGAATGAAAAATTTTAATTTTTTTTGATAAAAATTCATATAAAGGTCACAATCAGGTAAAAATAAAAGGACATATATTTGAAATTTGGATATTTTATGGATGATATAAAATAATCAAATAAATTAATATGATTCATTAGAGCCATTTGAGTCGTTACCCTTTAATTTTTAACCTAAATGACCTGATTTACTGTTATTGAGATGACATAGATTTACTAAGGTCAATATTAATAACAACATTAAATAAAAGGGTTATGTTTAAAAAATTAGGACCTCCTTATTCATAATATATAATCCATATTTAATTATTTAAAGCATATAAATGAAATAATTTAAGAGTAAAGTAAATCCTAAATCCATGATGAAAATAGTTTATTAGAAAACTAATATTTCAAGTATAAAAATGTTTTCTTACAAAATTAAATTATAAAATTAATTCAGAATACTATACATGGATTATGTTGAACAAAAAGAAACTAATTAAATTTAGTAACCAATCTAGAATAAAATTATACTATTTATATCCTATAAAATAAAATACAATTTTCAAAAAAATTAGTATTTTCCTTATTCAATGAAACAATCAACCTTTTCAAATATATAAAAAAATTCATCCTAATAAATTTTGATAGAAAAAATGAAGTTCATTTTTTGAAATTAAAATTATATAATTTTAAAATCATGATTTTAAATAAAACCATATAGTACACGAATACCAAATTTTATTAAAAATAAATCTTTTTTTATTTATGATTGATTAATTTCATTATATTTGGGTTTTTACTTATGTGCACTACATTATTTAACAACAACTATGGATATTATCCATCCTAGAATGAAACATCCACTATCAATTATATATAATTAATTATTAAACAAATACGAATACTCTAAATAAAATATAAATACAAATTTTAATCAATAATTTTCTTACAGTAAAAATAGAAACATTGTGATCAGCAGACTGATGAGTTCTCATCCATATCATCATCTGATTAGTGGGATTACCTCACTAGCATAATTATACTCATAAATTTTACATGATTTTTTTAAATTTTAATACTTGTTTTATTATTTTATCCAAATTATTATGCGTTTTATTAAAATGTAAGTAATTAACATTTTGATAATTAAATTGAGAAAGATAGATGAAAATGTTAGATTTTAATGATTTATTTTAATTATAAAATGTTTGGGTGAAATATTTATTATCATTGCATATCGAATATGGATTATGTAAGGGTAAAATGTCTTCGGCATTTAAAATGTAGGATTTACATGCACTATATAAGGGTAATCCATTATTTTCAAAGGATAGATAAGGGTAATTTATCTTCCTTAAGAACATTATATGGGTAAATACAATTTTATAAAGGTTTTATTATGGTAAAACAGTCACTATATAAAGGTAAGGTTGGAACTATGTAAAGTTTTTCTCAAGTTTTCCAATCTACGTAATTATAAACATGTTTTTAGTAAGGTTACATAATGGCAAGAAACTTTCCCCATATAGTTAACCTAACCCATATGAAAGGGAATCTCATAGTTTCTTAAGGTGACAAAAGGGTCACTAGACTACCAATGCTATGATATTTTCACCACTTATACATGATTGGGACACTATGAATGATTAATTAGTGAATATATTCACTAGAGAATTCACACCACATATACCACATGATTATGAATTAAAACATAATAATCCATGAGATTAACTATGGAATGATTTTGAACCATGGGTAGAGTACTAAATCATATAGATTCCAAATATAATAGTTTAAATTATTCAGAAGTTTCACCATAATTTACAAGGTATTCCACATCATCGAGTAAATAAAATACAAGGAAGCATATATGTAAGAGTATCCATTCCCACATATTTGGGTTTTCTACCCTCCAATTTTAAGATATTGATATCCTTAAAAAAATACACTCAAGAAAAATATATACACTCATAGTAGAATTTTCAACATTGATATGAGAATTGATTCAAAACAAGGAGTAGGAGATCCTAATAAGAAGATAAAAGAAGGAAATATCGACCAAAGATAAGATACATGAATTCAAATGATGATGGATATGGTTATTTTTTTTATAATTAGAGGAGTCTTATACAACTCAAATATGTATTGGAAATGATATATTTTTACTATTTAATTAATTTTTCCATATTTTTTTTGTTTTATTTTCTTTTTCTCATATAACCCATTCAATATATTTTTAAATATTATGCTTCATCCATTTATAGTTTCTCTATATCCATATTTACTATTATATATGAAGAAAGTTTATACTCATCATTACGAGTAACTCAATTGAGGAATATCATATGAGAGAAATCTAATGTTTAACCCATGTTTATGTTTAAATTCCACACAGGGTTAAGCTGAGGATGATTTACGGTGGTTGTAATCCTCACTACAGTGATATGATGTTTGTCTTGTTAGTGTACAACCATTATACTATGATTTAAGAGGTGGTTATGTACGTTGATTTGTGATTTTTGAGTGCACTATACATTCAAAACTAGGGTAAATGATATTGTTTACACATTCTATGCAGTGTGTGAGTTAGGTTGATATAGAACTAGATGATCAAGGTTCTTCAGGGATAAAAATATCATTAATTTTTATATCTAACATAATTTATTCTATTATTCATGGAATATACATGTGAGGTTTATATTTTCATTTAATTTTCTTTCTCTCTATATTTTCTATAACTTTTTCAAATTAATAAGACACCAAAAAGTGAATAAGTGAACTAGGAATACTGTTTGATTGACTGTGAATCTCCTTATGTTAGATGTAATTAGTCAGAAACTATACTTCACTAAAAAAATATATTATCCTTTTCACAACCTCATGATAGGAATTTAAAAACATGGAACTACTATCGGAGATCTAGTTCCAATTATACTTATAATTTTCAATACTGGGAACCATAACAAATAATTATTTATGTTTGAACCAGAAATAAAAACAACTTTTGTAACTCCACATTGGATCCTTAATTTAGATAACAAATTTTAAAAAATTAATCTAGAGAAATCAAGTGATACTTATAGTATTCACTTAGTGCATTAAAATATTGAAAAAACCAAAACAATACTTCAATGGACCGTTGTGCACCATTATTTTACAATGAACAGAATCCATTAGCTATAAATGCTTGGAAAAAGGACATCAAATAATGTTAAAATATGATTCTATTTCGACCAAAATTTCATGTACTTGAAGGTTAAGAACCAAATATAAATATTTGACAATTTATCTTGGTTTAATGTTTTTGGCCAAGAGCAATGGGTGAAGATCAAATCTTGTAGAGTTAATTCCCATTATGGCTATAAAAATAATCTAATGTGTGGTTGTATAGTCTAGAAAAATGATGGATCATTGATTTGGAATTAAAATAATGTTTTATCATATAAATATTCCCTCTATCCACATAAAACATACTGATAATAAATGAGAATAATGTCATTTGACAGTTATATTAATGAAGTCATTGTGAGTATTTAGAACAAATTGTAAATATCATAACAAACCGCCCTCATCATGTTCTAATGGAACATAACATAATATTGTTCTTGTATCAAGTATTATTGGGAATAATTGAATACTCTAGGATACACCATCCTAATGAGGTTTTATTGACAAGTCACCAATATAATCCAGTATCCTAGTAGAGAAAATAAAACAATATTCCAAAAAATTATAAATAATATGTACTAGTACAGATGGTATTCATGATGAAATGACATGGAATAAATTTTATTTACTAGAACCCAATGTCGATGAAATAAAATGTTTATTGAGACTGATTTATGTGAAGTACGTAACTGAGAAACCAACCCCATGTTAGGTATATTATTTTCGTTCTTCATCTAAACACTTTTCTAGTCAATGCGATGAAATAAAAGGGATGGAGATTTGTGCTGAATCATTCTAGCCAATACAATTCTGATAGAATAATTTTTTGATGTAAAAACCACAAAAACAATAAATATTTGGAATCCAATTGAACTAGAATAGACCGAAATTCATAAAAATACCCATTTCAACCCCCATACCAAACAAATTCTAGATCCCACACCCTTTTAGATAGCCTTACAAGTAACCATACTAGTAGTAAACATAAAAAGGCCACTTCTAGAATAATCATTATGAACAAATATCATCATGTTACCAACCCCATGAACAACAAAAACAACAAGGAGAGGAGATTTATGATCTTAAAAACAAAATGAAATATTATTCTAGTAAGATTTAATGTCTCTTGGACACGCTAATGAAATTACCATGAAAAATTTCAGCTAAAAATGTCTCAATGAAAAAGGATTATGTAAGAAAGATTAAAACAAAATGTTGTAAGGATACTCAACCACCTAAACCAATAGAAATTCAAATTAATAATGATGAATGTGAGGCTAGGAATATAGAATATATTCTTGAAGATCAACCCTTCTAAGAAAGAGAATAATTCCATAATAAAGAATAAGTGTGGAAAATGTTTGGAAGAAAAGATGTAAAACACCCTTTCAAAGACAATAAAGGGAAAAGAAGAAACTTTTACCACAAATTTATTTTAATTTCACACATTAAAAGTATATTTATGAAGAGAAAATTTGATCAAAAATTATATAAATGTTAGAGAAAGATGATATCAACATCCCACTCTTGAAATCCATCTAAAAAATTACTATGAATGCCAAATTTCTCAAGGAGGATTGCACCAAAAGGAATTGACATGATATGATTGATATAATAATATTATGAGAAACTATATTAGCTTTTATCACACAACAAATGATCATAAAATGTTCAGATCTGGGGATATTATTTACACATTCAATATCAATTATTTAAATTTTTATGATTTTTTATATACTATTTATTATTCCATATATTTCATGCCTTTATTTATTTTAGAATGTTTTCAAATAAGATATTGAATCCATCAAGAGAGGGGGTCCAATTTGAATTTAGATACACTATTTTTTCAATAGGAGTTCTATAATATGTGTTAGTAGGGGTTACAGTATTGATATTTCTAGAATAATTCTATGTAATTACGATATAATAATATGAAGCACTAGGACATTCACTTATCATTTTGGGAATACTATTCTCAATTATTACCAATAAAATCATCATTTTTCACGAGGGAACACATACCATAGATCTTGGAGATAGCTTTTTGAACTTCAATATTATTATCTCTGGAAATCACCCTTAGAGAAATCATTCACTCTTTAAAATTTTACATTAATAAGGTACTGAATATATTAAAAATTCATTCATGAATTATGAATTATTATCCTTAAAAGTTAACTTTCAAATTAAAAATACCATACAATAAATGAGCATACCATGATATGGAAAATATAAGCTCATGTTGGAATAGGAGGTATCATATGATTACCTTGATAAATTATTAAATGATAAAAAAGATGATATGATTTTTTTTATATTGGAGGATCCAAATTTGGTAGGGGGAACCTAAATTAAGTATCATCTCTTAAAAAACCCCTAAATATATAAATAAAACCTCTTACATGTGATTTGAAATATCAATACCTCAATGAGGTAGTGATATTTCTAGTAATTATTGATAATAACCAATCCAAAACCAATGAAAAAACCTTGATTGGATATCTTAAAAGAAATATAATATATATAGGGAGGCTCATATGAGACATCCCAATAATTAACCCCCCAATATTCTCCCATAGAGTCTTATTAGAGGAGAATTATGGGCAAATTTAATATCCCGAAATGAGAATAAACTTTACCATCATAGATATTGTAATGGAAGAGATCGAGAATTTATTAGCAACTGATATCATATATCATATTTACCATTCATAATGGGTTAGCCCTGTCCATGTCATTTCCTCTATAATCAGTTTGACTATTTCAGAAACTGAGAATAATAAATTGATTCCTATGTTAGTTTATAATATTTTGAATGTGTGTACATATCATTGGGAGCTAAATCATGTCACCAAATTACACCACTTCACAATTCCATTAATTAACCATATTTTATATAGGTTATTAGGATGAAATTGTTATTATTTTTAGATTTATTATTAGGATATTTCTAGATACCCATTCTTCTAAAATATCAAGAGAAGAAACCCCTCACATGTCTTTCTGAAACCTTTTCATATAGAAGTATTCATTTTATGTTTTGTAATACCATAGTAACATTTCAATGGTGCATGGTATGTATAGTTTTAGATCATGTAGTGGATTTATTGGAGGAATTTATAAATTAATTTACAATTTTTGGCAATTCTTATGATCTTTTCATGGGAAATATTGAAAAAATATAGAAATCAAACATTGAAAATAATGATGTTTTTTAATTTTTAAAGTATTTGATTCATGGTTGAGAATTTAATATGATTATGATATATTATTTTACAAATATTAATTTAGGTAGATATATACAATGTTGATGTATTAAATTCTTTTCCATGCCCCAATTATGTCAAGAACATTAGATCTGTCTTAGGCCATATGGTATTCTATAGAAGATTCATCATGGATTTTAATAGGATTCAAAATCCTCATTCCATATTAAATGTATGAGAACATGAGTTTTATGTTAATTATTATTATAGGGATTCATTTAATGCCGCAATTAATAGGTTTGTTTCCTCCACAAATAAAGAAACCACCGAATTGGGATAATCCATTTTAGCTAATTTGTGATTCATCGAACCAGTTTGAGGGAGAATACATCTCTTAATTAATTGAAGGAATAAAAAATGGAATCTTATACCTCTATGAAATTATATTCTACTCACCTCAATTACACAACAACAAAAATAGAGTAAATTCCTTCTATTTTTTCAATAGATAAATTTATTTATTACATGCTTGGAACTAAAGTAGTGGTAATTTCTGATCATGAATCCCTTAGGTACATGATTAAGAATGATTATTCCAATAGAAGGTTGGTTCTATTGATATTAATTTTCCAGGATATTAACATATATATAAAATACATGGAAGGTACTAAAAGGTTGGTCGATGATCACTGGAATTGACTATGCAACACCGCAGAAGTAGAAAAACTAGATTTGATCCCATTAAATGATCATATACTCAAGGAATATCTGTACATTTTGTTAGTTAAAGCACCATGGTAAGACAAAAAAGTGAATTATATACCCAAATATTAGTTACCATTTCAAATTAAATAAATATAAAAGAAAAAAATAAATATGAATCCATCTTTTATGTTTGGTAGGATCCATTCCTTTCTAAAATTTTCATTGAAAAAGTTTTATGAAGGTCCTTTCTTGCAAGTGAAATTGTATATGTTTTTGAAAATTTTCAATTTTTTTTCTATAGGACACTTTGGATCTCAAATAATCATAATAAAATTTTAAAAATCTATAATATACTATCCAACATTATTTAACAATACTCATTAATATTGTCAAATATATGAAAGTGATAGTTTTTTGGAAATATTTCAAAAAGAAATGATATACCTAAAACAAATAATTTTTTATAAAATCATTAAAGTATGTGGAATTTATTATATGGGAATATTTACCATGTCTTTTTATAAGTCTTACATATATATTTTTATGATAATGTGTCATAATGAGTGGAATCCATGGCCCCCAAAACTGTTGATGCCAATGTTTTGTGTGATTTTATCTGGTCAAACATTTTCACTATGTTTGTAGTAACATGAGTCATCATCATTGGATTATGGAATATCTTTTATCATAAAATAATGGAGGTTATACATTAAAAGTATGGGGTTATTCCACTGATACCTGCACCATACTATCCTAAAACTAATTAAAAATCCAATGTTTCTAAGCATAAAATTAATTATATGTTAGAGAAAATGGTCAATCCCAACTAAAAGGATTAGAGAAAATTATTTGAAGACATATTTTGAGTATACTATAAATACTATATGATACATATAGGTATGTTCCTATAACATATTATTTATAAAAGAAAAATTCATATACTATTCCATTTGGATTACCCTGTTTATTGTGTTGTAACAAAGAAGATATTGGACTTGGGGAGTGCTAGAAGAGAGGTGAAACTTTAGTTACTTGATATAGAAGAGTTTAGAAGGAATAATTTTGAAAATTAAAAATTTTATAAATGGATAACCCATGTACAACATGATAAGATGATTCTATCTAAGACCTTTTAACCCAAAGATCAAGTTCTTCTGTAAAATTCCATATTGATGTTAATGATGGGTAAAATTCATTCCATGTCCGAATGACCTTTTATTTTAAATAATATTTATCATTTTTTTCTATTTAGATCATTAAATAAGAAGAATGAAACCCATTCACTCACATTGTGAAAAGTCTAAAAATGTTCCATGGAAATCTACTCTATGAACCAACAGAGGAGACCCACTTCGCTAACCTCTCTATTTATCATTACTCGAGAGGTTTAGTTGAGAAAATGAAACTATCTAAAGGTGATTACATGAGGCAACCAAATTATTCATATTTTACTTAGGATTTTATATTGTATGATATAGTCGCTTCTCTATTTTACCCTTTTTAACCTAAATGAAATGGTTCTTACACTTTCAGTAAGGTGTTTTCTTTTTTATAGAACAATATGGAACGGAAGTCACATAGAAGTTCATAGAAATTAAAGAGAAGAGGATAAGAGGGAAAGAGGTTCTTGAGAAAAGTGGGTTCACTTATATATTCATTATCTCTTAAATTGATATATTTAAAAAAAATATTTTTTGAGTTATAAAAGAGAATTACCATGCCCCACTTTGACCTTTTGATTTACTTGACTAATCTAGGAGAAATGAGTTTCATCCGATTCCTAAAATTCCATGTTTTGGATATTAATTATAATCAGATTAAATAATTAAGATATATAAAGTAATGATTAAATTTAATCATATATATTAATTTTATGAATAATTATTTTATAGAATTGGTTAATTCAGGAATATTAAATATCCATACAAATTTTAATGCTCTGAATTTATTAAATTCATTTAGATTTATTTTCTACTATTAGACAAAGTAGGAGTGATTTTCTAAATTCATATGTTTCATTCCTAATAGGATTTATAGAACCATTCATTACAACTATATCCTAAGTATATTTCTTAACAGATATTGAGGCATGTCACAAACTATAACTATCATTGTATATTTTCATGGAAATGATTGTACAATGTCACATTCAATATAATTAATGTAATTTATTTCTTTACCCTTTATCCTTGAAACCACCTTTTACATTTATCCTTATATATTCAATATAATCCATGAAAAATTGATAGTAATGAGCCACATTATAGGATTATTATATCAATTCTTACCCACCTCTATGAATTGTGCATGGAATTTTAAAGTTTATGTGTGTAGAGTTGATGTAATTCATGGTAGAAGGTATGTAATATATTGTAAGAAAAAATTTTGTGGTGATATTATTTTGTATTGGGGTAGGTTTAGGAATTCATTCATTTTACATTTATTGATTTTCCTTCTTATAATAAATGTTTTAATTGTGAATAGGGAGAATAAAAAATAACCATTATCAGGATGATTATTTTAATATATGATATTAAGTGGTAGTTTTGAGATTCATCAAAGAATAACCTTAGAAACAAATATGAAAAAATATAATAATAAAGGAAAATAATGTTCTAAAAGGAAAATTAAACAGGGTGTACATTATTCACTGATCTTGAATTTCACCATGAACATTTCTTTCATGTTTGGGAAGTGGGAGTTGTCATTTTTAATTTGATATTTTTATTCCAGGTTTATTTTTATATCATAAAATATGATTTATAGTTATACTCCTCTTGGTTTTGGAATTTTTTCACATCAATATTTAAATACTTTAAGACTCAGTTTCATTATAACCTTTATTATAATTCCTCATGAATTAAAGTGATTATTATATTTACAAAGTATAGATTTTAGATACTTTTCAAGCTTAAAAAAATTATCATGTACCATGGGTATGAGAATAAATATACATGAATCTATATCATTAGTGCTATGAAAATAAAATAATTCAGTGTGAGTTAAATCACACCTTGGACATTCACATAATAATTAATTGAGATGCTTGAGTGAATGAGAGGGGAAGAGACACCAATTTAAGAATTGAAAAATTAAAATAAATGTGTTGATAAGTCCCCTTAAAAAGTGTGGTGTTAAATTGATATATTATAAGAAAATTTATTTTTTATTTTTCTATTGATAATTACTTTTTTTATTGATTTGAAAATTATTATTTGAATGCATGTTTTTTCTCTAAGATTTTTTGTTGATATTAATCTCTTGATTAAAACATTTTTCATGTGTGGGGGTATTTTATGCTCATAAAATTTACATTAATGAATTTAAATTTATATAATTAATTTTAATATTTTTGAATTGTTTTTAAAAAATAATTAAGTGCTTTATTTAAATGTGGTAATTATAATTTGAATAAATAATTGGAGACAATAGTGATAAAAATTTTGACTTTAAAAGATTTATTTTACTTATGAAATGTTTGGATAAACTTTTTAATACCCTTATGTATAGACTAGGTATTAATTAAGGGTAAAATATATTATACTATTACATAGGGGGATTTTTTAGGTGATACGTAATTGTATCCAATTGTTTTCAAAGGTTTTCTAAGGGTGTGTTTTATACCTCATGCATTACATATGGTTAACTAAAAATTCATAAAGTTTATATATAAGTAAAATATTTTCTTTGTAAAGGTAAGGGGACAATGTGTAATAATAATACATGGTTTTTAGAAATTCATAAAGGAAAAAAAGTTATTATTATTATTATATAATGGTAAGATAGATGTTATTTAATGTTTTCTTAGCACATATAAAAGGGTAACTCATATTTTTCTATGGTTATGAAAGGGTCTCCAAACTACCACTGATACACTATAGGGACACCATGTAATCTAATGTAGAGAAAAAATACACTATAGAATTCACACCCATTATTCCAAAAGCTTCTCTATTTCATAGTAATGATCCTAGAAGCTGAAATATTTTATGATCTTACACCATGGTTTGTATACTACACCATATAGGTGCTAAATACAGTAGTGTTTATGCTTTGATAAAGAGAAAAAGGTTGTTCAATCACCTATAATCTATTCCATATCATGTAATGAAAATATATGGGGAAGTGGTGGCACCGTAGTATACATTCCCATGTTATATTCTTCACTATACTGTAATTTGAAATGGAAAATATCCTTGAATTATTTGTGTGATAATAATCGATATATTTGAATTATAATTATCGAAACAGCTATATAAAGAGAATCAAAATAAGGATTGGGATATCCAAATTGGAAGATAAAAGAAGGAAACCTTGATCAAAGATAAGATACATGAAATCATATAAAGATGTATAGGTTGATATTTAACCTATAAATAGAGTTCTTTTTTTACTCAAACATGTATGTGGAAGTGTAGTATGATATTATTTAGATCAATTTTTCATATTTTTTTAGTTTTATTACTGTTTTATCAGGAAACCCATTTTTTATTAAAATTTTTCTTCCATTACACTTTCTTAATCTATCTACCATTCACTAATATTATGAATAATGCTCATGATTATTAGTAAATAACCTAATAAATTTCCTAGGGGAGTAATCTAGTGGTGAACTAAATTCTATGTTTAAATTCAATATTTGGTTTATCTGAGGATTATTTTAAGTTGCTGTAATCCTTTCTATGGTTATATGAAGGTTAAATTATCATTATATATCTACTATCCATTGATTGGGGATGTGGATATGGAGTATCTATTTGGATAGTTTATTGAATTTTACATTACAAACAATGATAGATTAACATATTTCCATAAGTGATAGATTGTGTGTATTATGTTGATTAAAATAAAAACATATGAATGTTCTTCATGGATGAATATATAAAGAGAATTTATCTTTTTCTTTAACATCAGTAATTTTTTTCATGGAATCTATATTTGAGGTTTACTTTTTTAATTAAATTATCTAATATCCCATATTTTCTATTACATTTTGTAAAAAAAAAGAAAAAATAGAATAAGTGAACTAAGAATGGTTTGAGTTCAACTATGATGCTCTTAATGAAAGTTGACCCTGGTTATCCATTACAGTTTTCTTAAATTAATATATTATCATTTCACAAAACTAAGATATGCGTGTCACGTAACTAAAAATACATATAACCAATTACATATTTAAATTAATTATATAATATAAAACATTAATTTTTTTAATGAAATTTTATTTTTAAATATATATGATGTCTAAATAATGTAACATGTTGAGGGCCACATCTGGTGGGTACCCCATGTAGTAACTAATTATGTGAATGATGACCAAAATAAATATATATTTAATTTACTATGTTATTAGGAATATGAAATCTTATACACATTAATATATTTATTGTAATAAATATCACTATTGTCACCCCACTTAACTAATACGCATCCTAATAACATCACTCAGCGAGAAGAATACTTGAATGGACTCATTGTATACATTGAATTGAAAATTTCATATAATATCATTACATCATTTTTAAGATAAAAAACATAATAATAATACAATAATGAATTGGAAGGATTTGTTTTATAGGGAAATATAGTTCATACAATATAATAAAAAATTAGACATTAAACATTATTTAATTCCTAAAATATAGTCTTTATATTATCATTAATGTTATACTTAATACATGTAATAACCAGAGGATATAAATCATGGAATGGGTGAGCTAAAATCCTAGTAAGTGGAGGAATAGTAGGAAAGGAACATGAGGAATGAGTCAATATTTTTCATGGGTGAGAATAATAATAATAATCATTATAACATAATAAAATGATGATTATAAAAAATATTCATGAATTATTTGATATAGACATGGAATGTGGTATATTCATAATAATGAAATATCAAAACATTGTGTTCTCATACATCACAAATGTTTTGAACAAAGAAAGAATCATGTTTACACCTAACATATGTGTATAAATCACCATTTTATAAAATTGGAAAAAATATATCAACTTTTTAATTCATAAAACACATAGTACAAGGAGATATATCTTTTTACCCAATTAATTAGAGGTTTATATAATTTTGGACCACCATTTAAATCATAATATACTCACAAGAATTCCCTCTGCATAGAAAAGAAACATATAACGGTCATAGATAATAAATAAATCCCACAAAAGGAATGAGTTTTATAAGGAGATATTAAGTTATTTTTCAATAAATAAACATTGAGGTTACAAAAATAATAATTCAATTATATTTTTAGATATAAAATATAATCATAAAATATATATAGTTCCAGATGATAATAGGAAACAATGAGATATTTTGGGAAAAACAAAATATTTTTGAAAATTTTTTATAGGTCCCTTAAGAATCATCTCAATAAATTAGATGTATATATATCCATTGGAAATTAAAATGGAAATAAGTGTAAATGTAAATTTATAATTTATTTAATAAGAATCATTAGAAAATATAGCTGAAAAGTGGATAGCTTAAAATAAAGAGGTGGGTTCGAGAATTCCCCTTAAAAAATTATAAGTTATAACTTAATAATAGATGTTTGAGAACATAATGAATGTATTATATAAGTACATAGAAATGGTAAACTAGAAAATTATTTTTAAAATTGGGGTATAAAGTAGATACAAATATTTTTAAATTTTATAAAACAAATCAATAAAATACTAAGAGAAATATTGAGAGTGATTACCCTTATATTTGGTAACATTTTATTTCATCATGTTCACATATGCTACATAAAAACACGAATATAATTGAATACTAATAAATAGTATATTATATTATTTTTTATAATTATTTATTAATTATAATCATTATAATTTATTTATTACTATTTCATTTGAATAGTGAGTGTCTTAAAGATATGTTTTCTTTAAAAGTATTTCGTTCTATTTCATTTTCGCATCTCTGATGTAATGATACTTAAACATTTGTAAAATTAATTGAAAAAAATATAATTTAATATTTCTAAATAATATTTAGTTTCTTATTACTATACATATATGTTGTGATAAGTAAATAATTAATAATATCCTCATATGTAGATGAAACTGACCATTGACGAAACATGCCAAATGATATATATATATATATATATATAATATACACATATTGAAAATAAAATATTAAATAGGATTAATATTATTATAATGATTTTAATATACTAAATAGATTACTTTGGAAGTGTTAGTATGGATTTTAGTGAAATAATGGAAAAATATAATGGAAAAAGTTAGAAGAAAGAAAAGGAAGTGGTTACCTTGTTTATGAATATAGTCCTTTTATAAAACCCTAACACCATGAATTCATAGGATTTTGTGACATCGAAGTGTCCCTAAGTTTTATAAGGGGATTAAAGAAATGTAATTAGAAAGATCATAGGATTTTAGAATTACCGTGGAAGTGTTTTTTCAATTGAATGGAGAGGGGGTATTTGAATATGATGTGTGGGGTCCATTTGGGTTTAAATATTGAATTAATTGTTATTTCAAAATTAAGAATTATAATAGTAGTTTTTTGGAAATTATTTAGTATATTTTACTTATATTACATAGTTTTATGGCATTTATAACCATTTAACTCTGAATTTATTATTTTATTCCAATGTAAAATAGAAAATAGAAAATTTGTTTTTAAATGAAACTCATTACATTTTAATTCATTACAAATTACTTGTTAGGTTAAGAAAATAATTTATCTTATTTTTAAATGAGAAAAATATCATATAAAATATTTTTTTTATCCCAACATTATTTAATTGGTTAGGACTTAATTATATAATGATTTATCTATGAAAATTATTTCATTTATGGAAAAAATGTATTTTTACTGTTCACCTAAAATTTCAAATTTTTCAAAAAATCAGTAATATTTCACTAATAAAAACAATAAACATATTGATTCGAAAAAATAAAACAAATTTTATCAAAATAATTTTATAAAAAAGGTAATAATAATAATTAAAATAAAATTTATGGTCTTTACAAAATATGTAAAAATGCACTTTATTAGAAAATGTACTCATTCATTATTTTGGTTTTTAATTTGAATATTTATTTTAAATAATTATAATATTTATATTTACCTAATTAATTCATGGTAATTTATTTTTTTGTTTTATTTTTTATTTTTTATTAGCTAAGATACTATTTTAGAAAACAACTTGCTATTCCTAACAGTCATATTACTTTTCATTGTGGTCCTGACACTATTCTAGTGGAAGTATTGATTTTATACTTCCTATAAATGCCTAATATTTCAATAATTCATTATTTTGTTAAATTCCTATAATGGATAAATATTATTCATTTTCAAAAAAGTTATTATGTTAAAAAAATTTTGTTTCTTTTTTAGAGTACAATTTAAAATTATGATATCTCAAGCATATCAAAATGATCCAAATATTCCTATTCTAGTTATTTTTTTATTCTAATAAAAAATTCTGCTACTTTAAGATTTATTAGGTATATATATACTCATAATTTAATGTTATAAATTAATTAATTATATTTATTATTCTGTGGTGCATGTGTTTTTCATTATGTAATATTCCTAAATTTGATAGATATGTTTATTCATAATAAAAAATATATATCTAAAAGTCAGAGTCATTATATTTTCCTACTTTATAAATAGCATACTCAATATTTGAACTCATAGTAACATTGTAAAATATATTTGGTTTTTTTATTTCATTATATAATGAGATTATCATATTACCTGTTCATACTTATAGTTCATTCATAGAACATTAATACACTGAGTTGTATTACTATGTAGAACATTGTCTCTATGATCCAAGATCCTTACCACTAGCTCCCCATAAGAGATTCCATGATCAATTTACACCACTTCTAGAATCAGTACATGTGAGTGATCATGTTTTCACATCATTAAGATATATATGTAGAAAATATCTTGAACTTGGTCTAGGTTATGTGAAAGTTCTTGTAAATAATCCATATCACTCATTAGAATAATTATTTAAAAATGGGAAATGTACCTAGGGATGAGATTTTCATTCTTTCCAAACCTCAGGACCCTCTCCTAGGGTGATACTTGAAGGGAGGTTGTATCACCAAAATATAATATTTAGTATCCTGACTGATTTTTAGGGTAGCTTTAATATTAACACTGAAATATTTTGATGTGTTATTGAATGTCTTGAGCCTTCGCTATCATCTCTTGTATAATTTTGGGTTGAATTAACATCCTTTCACCAACATTATCCCAACATATAAGAGTTATAAATATCATCCCATATGATGATCCATATAGGATAATTTGAATAATTGTTTTGGTGATATTGTTGAATGATAAATCAACCAATAGAATATATTTATTCCAAAATCCCTTAAACTTCATCATGAAAGCTTTCAACATATGCTCAAGTATCCAAATGTTCCTTTCAAATTGCCCATTGGTCTGAGGGTGATTAGATGTTTTGAATTTGATATTAATATTTACTTATTATTAAATACTATTCCCAATCATAGAGGTAAAAATTGGATATTGATCAGACACAGTCAATAGTGGATCCCCATGTAGCCTCAACACATCATTTACATATATAACGGTATATTTATTGAGGGATAAATCATCATGAATAGTGATAAAGTGATCAGTCTTGGTGAGATGATCTATTACAACACATATGGAATTGTTTTCATTATATTTCTTCATGATTCCCATGAAAAATTCTATATTGAGGTTCTCTCACATCAATGATGGTATAGGTAATGTTTTAATCATCCAATTTTAATTATGAAACTCTGAATTAATTTTCAAACATAACTGGTACATCAAGGTGTACAATATAATTTTCTCTTTATGTCAACCCACTATATGTCATCATGATGATCTGAGTACATCATTGTACTTACAAGATGGATGGAAAAGGATGATCTATATGTATCATCAAATATAACATTATTTGTCTCATATCATGATGACATAAAAATTATTGTACCAAATTGAATAAATCTATATTTATAAATTTTGAATTCATAATGCTTCCCTTTCATTATTTATCTTACCTTATTTTGAATATAAAATTCATCGCTTTCTGTCTCTATGACCTTCTATTGAAAATATGGTTTCTAAATCATTTATGAAATGTAGTATTGATTCCATAAAATTGTGACTTCCACATCTATCCATTACATATAAATAATGTTAGATTCTTTGTAATTCCTCATCATTGATATAAGAGTGGGATCCTTTCAGTAAATATCAATAACTCATATATTTTTTTTTCTAGATGGTAGTTAATTGAGTAATAAAATTCATTAATTAAATATAACCATCTTAATTGATGCATTTTCAGATTCTTCTTTGTGAATATATAATTTAAACTATTGTTATCAGTATATTTGTCACACATATCTCAATAGAGTTAGTCTCCTCAAATATTCAGTATAAGGATCAAATATCATACCCATAGGTTATGTGTGAGGTATTTCGTGTCATGCATCATCAATTTTAATTACGAATAGGCTATATATTAATCGTTTTTCATTATTACACAATAAAATCCTTTTTTAATGATTCACTATATATCACAAAAACAACTATAATATAGGGTAGTGTGAGTATTAGTGTAGTGAATTGTATCTCATTTTTTTGGTTAAATATTTCAATACATTCTTACTTCCATATATACTTTACAAATTTATTTATTAACATAGTTAGTGGGATAAAATATAATTATAAGTTTTTGGAAAATAATTTGTTTAATGATGAAAAATATGGATCTCCATGACACATGTGGGTTAGGTCCATTATTTAATTACACTATTCTTAGAAGGATTGATAGAAATTTATTCACTCATTATTATATATCCCAAGAATGTGAGTTTTTGAATCCAAAATTCATTCTTTATGAACATAATATACAACCCATCCTTCCTCAATATCGCCAACATAATCTGTAGAGTATTATTATAATCTCCCTTTATCATGGAGTATATAAGAATATCATAAATAAAGAAAACCAACAATTTATAAAGGTAAAATATAAAGGCTATTATCACAATAGCGGTAATTATTTTAGTTGAATTTGTTCATGACCTACCCCCCTTGGGAACCCATCCTGGGCTTGTAGCGAAGAAGTGTGTAAACCCACAAGTCCATCTTTCAGTAAACCCTAGCCTGGTGAATAAAATGAAGGGTTTAATATATAAAGATAGTAGTTTTTCTCACATATATCATTCAAATACAAATAAAACCCCACATATCAACATAATGAAATAAATAAAACAGGATCCAAAATAAAAAATTGCATTATTATTTCCACTAAATATTAATAACCAAATTAAAATATAAAAAGAATCCTATGGAAGAAACTTTAAAATAAACCTAAGATCCATGTTAGAAACTTCCTAATCAGTCTATGAACTAACCCTAGAAACCTAAAAAATATTATATATATATTTTCATGACCATATGTTCTTTAAAAACTAGAACTATACACAAGATGTCTCACCAAATTGGGAAATGAGGATACAAATACTTCATTGAACAAAAAATAAAATGAAAAAACACCCATTAGTACAACTAAATACCAACCTAAAAAAGTATCACAAACAAGAGTAATAAAATATAATGAATAATATAATATAAAGTTACCCAAAACCACTTCCCCATTGGTTTTCTGCTCTAATGATGTCAAAAATGTTGTTCTCCAAATCCCTTTCACAACTATATCATATAAAACTATGTCTCAAATCAAAACCACCCCATATTACATAACTGTTTCATACACATTATCTCATATCCTTGAACACATATCACATATCATCCAAACAAAAAATATCAAATATATTTGGGAATCATGAACATGCATGACTTTAGCCTTGTGACCTCCTCATACTATAATCAACCCCCGTGAAGGAATATATACTATATAATACCCCATAAGGTCTTCCAATATTCCATGTACCTCATCATTATAATGTAGAGGGTATTATAGTACATTTTGTACCTGTCTTCATACTCATACCTTATAGAGTATTCCAGTACACCACACACTATGATTTCATTATTGTTCTTATCCCAATCCATAACAACTCATACTGCACTGATAAGTGAGATCAGGGAAGAGGGAGTAACAATAAAACTATTCCATCACTATCCTGATTATTAGTATAAATAATAAAGAACCTAAAACATTTTGGGTGTCAGTAAGGGTACCAAACTAGGGTGGTGTGTGTATAGAAATTAAAATAAAATTAAAGTATATACATTCACACATAATTATATACTAAAAGGTTCACAAATGATAATACCAACACCCCACCCAAACCATCATACCATAATTAACTCACACTAAAATATCATACATTTACTAAAACAAAAAAATTATACTCAGATCATATTTAAAAAAAACATTGTAATGATTCCCTAATTACTGATTTAGTCATGGAATTTTACAATTTCATCCTTTACCGTATACCACCTATAATACGTTAAAAATTTCACCTAATTAGTTATTTAATGAGAAACCAATTAAGTTAAAAAATATATTTATTGGTAACCATTTATCATTCATTTCATATGTAATTATTTAATTACATACATTATTAAATTCAAACCCATATATTCTTAGTTCAGGTTCACATATATTATGTTACTTCCAACCAATTGTGAAAAAAATACTACAATGATACACAAGTAAAAAACCACATCATTCATCATAAGGAAATCTCCTTACCATGAAATAATCCCCAATACTATTTATCTTTAAATAACCCTATCATTATTCCAGACCAATAACCACCTATCCTTTTTATAAACATGGTACGGTAGGTATAAAACTACTGCCTAAACCACATCTTCCTCTATATCACACTATAAATCATATTTCATATTCTGAAATACCCAATTGACCATAAACACTAATATAGTAGGAAATATATCCAAACCATACTAAAATACAAGATCAAACAATCACAACACCACAAGAACAAAAAATTATCAAATTACAGTAAAGATTACTACCACAAATTCTTTTTCATTATATGAAACATAATCGCATTATCATATTCCTTGAAACTAGTTTAATTAACATATGTATGTGATTAAAATTTTATAAAAGTTAATTAAAACTGATAAAATATGTCATCAACATATGATTCTCAATAAAATAAATTATTTTCACCAACAATAGAAAATATGAATAATTAACATGTGAAATACTAATGAAAATAAGTGAACTCATGAAATCCACCCCATTCCCATAATTTTATTTAGTCATGTTCATTATATTCATTAATTAAAACTATATCACCCTCTTATTGGATAGAAAATCATACTAGTATCATAAATAAATAGAGTTCTTGAATCTCAAACATTAATTAACACCTCATAATCCCCCAAACAAATACATGATAAGGAAATGGATAGCCACCGAAAAACACTACACTATGGAAGCATAAAATCAGAAAATAACACAAAAATTATTCATCAAAATATATAACCCCTACACCCCCAAATTTATCCAGCATTAATGATGGTAATTATTAATGGGAAGATGAAAAAAACTAAAAAGAAAAGTGTGGTAAATCTACATAGATAACTAATAAAGAAAACTCAATGTAAAATAATCAAATCCATGTAAAGAGGTGATGAATGGTCTCTCCAAATTTTTCATGAATCTCCTATGGGTCGAGATAAATAGTGGAAATATAATGAATTTAGATGGGGATTCTGAATTTATATATGCTTTGGGAAAATAGAATATCATGATGCAAATGCATATTACACAACATAATGGTCATGTTTACCACAAAAACATGATGTAACCTCTCCAAAATTTCATAATGAGAATTCAAAAATATCAACTAGATATACTTATAAAAGTATCTCATAGATCCTTCAAAACAAAAAAGCTGCTAGGAAACAATGGTCCAGGACATACTATATGATCCAAAACTCATTTCCAATCATGATGTATCCAATACTCTATTGAAAAATTACACAAAATATAGTAAAATAACCCAAAAATACACTCCCAAAATCCATGTCACAACATGGGTTTCCAAATTTTAATCTAAAATCCTCCCCTTAATGCAGATAAAATTTCAGAAAAATACCATAACACATCCTAATTAACTTGTTGTAGTGACCATAAAAATTTAGAACCACCAATACTAAGTACCAATTAATCAACACCATAATTGTACGACCACACTAAAAACATAATTCAAACCTACCCTCCATGACACAACACTAACCACCACATCATGAAACTATCCACAACGTTAAATTTCATTTAAAACTTGATTCTTTTTCCTCAAAGATCCTACCAACATTTCTGACCCACAAAAACATTAAGTAATGGGTAGGTAAAGTCCATATAGTTAGAATAGATACCTCAAAATTGATTCTCATATATAATAATCAAACCAAACCAAGAATAAATATGGACAACCAAAACCTCAAACACTCCCTTAGGATATTCCTCTCAAACAATAACAGTGTTATATCTAAAAATTAATAAACACGAAAATGAAAAAATATCATATATTTCCATAAAGAATCACACCATTTATTTCAATACAAAAAATAATCTTCTCAACATTTATAATATGATCAAAATAGTTTCACATACTTAGAATGCATATATAATTCATACTCTAATGTGTTATCCTCCATACCATCATTAATCCACAAAACTCAAGAAAAAGGTACAAAAACCCACATAAAACCATATTTAGAATATACTTGTTCTCAAATGGATAATCAAAATATTTCACATCATCTTCAATATTCAACTCTCAATAATCAATGATATAATAATTTTCATAATTATATCACTAGAGTATTGAAATATGAAAGACATCCTGAATCATAGAAATATATGTTATAATATAAAAATAATAAAAAACCAACTCAATAAGATGAAACACCTCAAATGGTGTGATAAACAAGGGGGAAATCATACTCCTCTCACCAAACCACTGTTGTCCCTAAATTGGTTAAATCCCAAAGAATACAAGGGGACCTACCGTGAACTCTAGATTTATCCACCTTCTATTACCATATTACTTCTTCTAGTCCTTATCCACCCTCATCCACTATCAAATTATCTAAATATTCTCTATATTTATTTTTAAAACTTCTCTCTTAATAACCCTAAATCCCCAACCTCAATCCACCAAAAAAAGATCCAAAATCCAATCTGTAAAATGCTCAATCAACATCATACCAATTGAGGAGTGATATTTATTATTTTAAGTGAACTAAGACAAGTGAAATATTATTCATCTATAATAGAATAAAATAAAAAAACATTTAGCATATCCTTTAATGTTTGGATGGTCTGCTCAATCAACCCATATATCTGAGGATGAAAGGTAGTGCTAAGGAAGAACTGGGAACAAAAATCATGTTATAATACCTTATAAAATTATTAGGTAAAATGATGATCATGATTGGATATAATGGATCCCAATACCCTACAATGTAACACTGACTCTCCTTATACCACATCTCCATCGTTTCAACAACACATGACACCTTGATGTATAGAAAGTGATCAAAATTCAAAAACTAATCCATGATCACCCAAATAAAAACACTTCATCACTAGGTGGATGGTAGGAAAATGTTGAAATCTACCAAGGTGTATTCCATTTTCAAATTATGAATACCCAATTGATGTAACAAACTAACTAGAATATGATGCACCACCACTATTTGTGGATGGAGTAAGAATCATGATACAAACATCACCCCTAAATTCATTATATTGGACATTGAAAAGATGACATTTTAGGGTATGGTACATCATGGATACACCTAGATTCACATCCACTACTAATCTATGTAACACATGAAGAATATCCTCATGTATATCCAAAGGAAAAAAGATCCTCCCCTTAAATATTCTCTGATGTTGGCTAGCCTTCAATCACCTCTCATGAGTATTAGAATTCATAACATAGTCTTGAATCACCTATACCTTCAATCCTCTACATGGATACTCTTACCCTTATGGTATGAAGGTCAATTACACTACCATAAAAAATATGAAACCTCTACCACCAACATCCTATCCATCAATATTCATCTTTAAAATATATTTTATCCACTTCTATGATATCCATGTCTCCTGAAATAAATCACTATGTGACTCTATTTTTAGTGTATCAATAAATTCATTTCATTTACCTATGATAAAGACGATCTGAATGATATAATCCTGAAAGAACATAATATAAATATTCTACAATATATTTATGGCCCACTGAGGGAAAATATACTATAGTTTATTTTTATCTATGAACACAAAAAAACCTCACTGATGTCTCAAGTCACTAAAACTTCATATAAAAAACTGGTACCAACTCGAGATCATGGGTAACATATTTACGCTTATGAGGATGGAATATTATAGACCCGTATGATCTAATAAATATATTTTTTTATCAATAAAATTACCCAAAAATTATGGGATGGATAAAGAACACCTAAAACATCACTCCCTCCTCCAAAAGATAAATAATAAGAGCACTAATCCACATCTCCTTGAGGTAATAAAAATAAACTTAACACCCATTAATCCAATAAAAACACATGCCTTTTCTATTATAATATTTCAATGGGATTGTAATCTACAAGAATTAATTCATGAACAACTGATAATATCCATTGATACCTAGAAAATTGTTATCCCTTACATCATTCTAGGGTGATACCAAATAAACAGGGCGACAATCATAAATAGATCCACTACCACTCGGTACTAGGATACAAAATGTATTCAGAATTACCCCTACCACACACAAAACATAAAATTTAGCATATTCACATAAAATGGATGGTGTTGAAGGAATTATAAAATATCCCTATGATGTATAACATCATATCCATCTCACTATATAAGGATTCCATCAATAAACATGATAATAATCTAATCAAAGAAAACATATAACAATTAATTCATTGGTTTAATAAAACTATATATAGTGTTTATGGAACTAAATGACATGAACATGAAATAAATGTTCCCATATTAATACTAGATTGTATTATTATAGAAATACTCTTACTTTATTCTCATTAATTAATATATAAACCCAAAAAATAAAACATAGAAAACTAGCTATATCCCTCAAATTGGTTGAACAAATAATCAGTCCTTGGAATTAGAAAAAATGGTTCTTGATTATCTCATGATTTTTCTTCTAATAGTTTAAACATAACCACATATCACCTTATTCATTTTTGGTTCATAGAATTGGGGAACTCTATAGTGACACATTTTTCTGGATGGATACCTTTTTTGTTAGATAATCTATTGTAATGTGGATGCCCGATTGCACAGATGGTTCCATCTGATAAGGATCCAACAAAATTAGGGTGGAATATAGATATAAATATTCACCAAACGTGATATCACTAAAACATGGTAGGTTTTTAATATCCTAAAGAAATATATGAGATAACCCCTCTACAACTCTCATAAATTAGACCTCATATAACTTTATGGAACCTTACAATAATGCATCTATCTAAGACAACAATGGTTTCAAAATTATATGTCCCATATGATTGTACTGTTTTTTAAATGATAATCTAAGTAGGACCTCCCATTATGGAATTAAACTCTTATATAAAATTAATCAATAACTATATGTATAAATAAAACCAATATATTACAAGGATTATATCATATACAATTATCAATAGATGAATGAAATCACAAGATGACTAATGTTTCCCCATCATTATTCCAAAATCCTGACACACATATAGAATACTCCTCTAGCATATAACATGTATAGTATGAACCATGGGATGTAGACTAATCCACACTATTAGTCCCAAGGCATGAACCAAGGTTGTATTAATAACAGATTGATATAACATAGAATCAAATAAATGAGAAACACATAGTGGATGATAAGAAAGACAAATATTTAATTATATCTTCATGCTCTTATGCTTTTATTGAAGTGAAATTACAATTAAAAATATAAATATTCAATTAATTTAGATGAATGATAAATATATATCACCATAATTCATGCACTATAACTATAAATGTTTCATGTAATTGGAGACTATATAAATAATAAACATATGTAATAAAATCATTATAATATCACACACAATGTTCTTCCTATAAAGTTTTCTTTTTTATATATCCTACATAAAACCTTACTCTTTAACATGGGGAAATGGAATCATAATAAATTTTGAGCATAGATTCGTAAAAATAATAAACATGGGAGATACAAATCAATTATTATATGTGAGAATAATATAATATTATGGGTATGAGGAGATGATTCCAACCTATGTGATCATACTAAACAATTCATGAACTACAAAATACGATTCATGTCATAAGGATTTTTCATAATAAAATAATTGAGTGATGAGAGTGTTGAATCACCAATAATAAATAATAATCAATGAGAGAAAGTTATAAAAATAATTAATATGTATAGGGAATAAAATTGTATCATATGAATAATAATGGAAATCATATACCAAGTCTTATCCTTATGAAATTCCACATATAGTAGGGTTGGGATAACAACATATGAACCTTCATGGGGTTGGGACAACCATCAGGGTATCCTATTGTGCATGTTTTAATCACCTTTTTACTATTTTAGTCTTCAGAAAGCCTCATAGGTACCCTCTTGGTATTGGGTTAATTACCTGTATATCCTCTTAGGATTCGAAAATCCTCTTGTGTATCCCCTTATACATGGGTTAATTACTCGTGTACCCTCTTAGGTTTGGGAAAAAATCTATTGTACCCTCGTTGTATTGTGATAATTACCCATTTACCCTTTTATACCAAGAGATATTAAAATATACATAATACATATGAGGGATATAATAGACCCAACCATAAAATAATAATTTTCCATTAACATATTTATGCCACAAAACATAATAAAATTCACCATTCCTACTTATATTAATTAAATCATTGGAAGGAAATGAGTTTCATGGGAAATAATTAAAAAACACATAATTATAAGACATATATAGAAGGTATTATATAGTTTCATAAGTAAATATCCCCATTAAATAATAAAAATACATAAATTATGTTTACACAGTCGAAAAATAATTTTATTAAATAATTCTAATGTGGTGTAGAAAAATAAGATGAAATATCCTTTTCTTTTTGTAAAATTTAAAAATAAAAAATAAAAAAAATGTGGGGTTTAATTTTATTTATAAAATATTTTAAAAAATTTAATGGATATCCATTATGAAGAATGTGAATGGTGGATGGAAAATCTATTAATTCCACAAATATCTCATAAAATTCACTAAACAGTTCTATAAATGAAGTAAAACATGATTAGTTTAGAAAATTACAAGAATATTCCCACAAAAAATTTCCAAATAAAGTAAAAAATTATATAAAAATACACTTATAATTATTTTAAAATAATATATTAGCTTCAATAAAATAATTTTTATAAATATGGACAATAAAGATATTGATTCACAACTAGAAAAAAGATACAAGATTGGGTTTTATTAAAAACATTCAATCACACTTTTTTATTTCAAAAAATGATAAAATGGAAATATTAATTTAAAATTCTTGAAATAAAATTATTAGAATAAAATATAATATTTTTATAATAAAAATCAAACAATTTCGTAAAATAAAAATTTAATAAGATATAATCCTAATAAGTACTGACATTATAACATAAACACATACCTCAAGTCTTGACTTGCTTCGTATGTAATCTATCCTAAGGTATAATAATTTTAGGATTATTATTGATATATAACTAAACAATGTTTACAATTTTATTATTATATATCATTTCCTTATAATTTTCAATTACTCATTTAATAATAATTCTTCGTTAAAATCAATATTTGGGTGTTAGTTGCTCTATTTTCCGTCAATGTTTCGGTTTGACAGTTCTAATCCTCAAACATTGTTAATAGTTTAGACTTCTTAACAATATTAAAAATGATATAAATATCACATATATTTATTTTATTTACTTTTTAATAATCCATGTGTGGTTTTTATGAAAAATTAATTACATCACATCATGGAGGTGATAGATGGCATGCACACATAAGTGATGATTTCTTATTTTAATGAATGTATTTAAAGGTAGTAATATATTTTTATATATAGTAATAATTTTATCATATATATTCAATAACCCCACTGATACATCAATCCACGAGATTCAATGATTAAAAATGAAATGCATAGATTCATGAAGGAGGTACCCCACACATATGCATGAGAGATGATTTCATTTTTCATTGGATATAATGGATATATAAAATGGTTGTACCATTAATGTAAAAAAATTTAATTATATTAAAAATAAATATTTAATTATTTTTGTATAGTTATTGAATATTCATAGGAGGTGTAAGAAGAAATAAACTTGAAAGAGTTTGGTAAGAATGTGTACCTCTTCATTGGAAAATGACATTTGAAAAAACAATTTAAGGATTATTGGATTGGCAATTTGGGATGAATAAAATCTATTGGTCATGTATAATGGAATTGTTATGGTATTTTGGTATATAATTATTTAAATAAGGTTCCAAGGTGGTATGGAGAAGTGAGAAATAGAGGTTCCCTTTTATAAGTGGCGGGAGTGGCCCCTTGTAAATAATCGTATCATTTAAATAATATAAAGTATGTTTTTTGGGAAAATGGAACAAAATTGATAAATATTTAATGATATGATAATTTATGTTTTATATACACTAAAAAATAATATTTACATATGTTTTATTGATATTTGATGCCTTGTATCTCAGATTAACCCCCTCATTGACCCTTTTAACAATTACTATGTTGATAAAATTTATTCCATGAAAACTATTAGTTATGGGAAAAAATTATAATTAAGTTATAAAAAAATATTTATATATTTTATTTGAAATATGGAATCCATTATACATGATTAAATTTAAAGAGTTTATAGTAATTAATTCTAATATTTTCACGTAAAATAGATAGAACCCATTTTTAGAAACAATACATCTATACACATAAATATCATTTTATTTTCCCTAATTTACAAGTAATGAACATTTCATGAAAGTTAATTATTAATATTTGAATAAATTTTTCCCACATTTAATTAATAACATTAATCAATAGTGATTATTTTAATTTATTATTATAAAATAAAATGCGGGCAAAAAATAGATTTTTTGAAAAATAACACTTTTTCCTTCCAGTGATTTTATCTTCATTTATAAAAAAATTGATAATAAATATATAAATTTATAAATTATAATTCATATTTTTATGTGAAAATATAATAATATTCTATTGGTTTTTAATAAATATAATATATATTATTATTTAAATAAAAACATTATGAATAATGTTTTCCAATAAAATAATTCTGTTTGGACAATAACTATTACAATAATATTTTTATCATTATATAACCATTCCATAGATATCATTAAGTGACACTATTATTTATAAAATTAATTTAATTAATATTTTTATGGATATTTTTACTCAAAATTATTAAGGATGACAAAAAATCATAATTAAACAAAATAGTTAAAAACATTCCTTGAAAAATTAATTGTGTTCATTTTAGTGTCATAGAACATTTTTACAAAGACATTTATTTTAAAATTTTAACTTAACAATATTAAAATTTAATTCATGTTGTTTGGTAGTAATTTTATTAGTCACTTATTTTTTTTATGTGCATCAGAATATATTCAACACATGAAATCTATTAAAGATTAATACATTAAAAAATATCATGTTTTTATATTCTACACCCTTATAAGAATTTATATCTTGAAATTTAATTACTTTGAATAAAAAAATAAGGATAATTATTCATCATTATATCCTTGTGTTCCCATATAGTTTCCTCAAATCCGTGGTTTCACAAAAAAAATTACCATTTGTGTGATCTTGTTTTGAAATACATTATCTCCTCAATTTGTAATATGAAATAGTTACTCCACATAAGTAAATCATTCTCCTACAATGGAAATTATGAGTTCAGTACATGTGAAGTATTAGGTATATAATTACATAAAAGTAATACATGGAATACATCATGAACGTAGAACAAGATTGTAAGAAGTTTAATGTGATAAGATACCATTCTGATACAAATGATAATTTTAGTGGGGATAATATAACTTGAGGATATAATACCTTATTTCTAAATATAATAAAATTAATTTAATAATATATTTATACAAATATTTTGGGACTAAATTTAACTCTAGATATCCTTATTGATTGTTATTATAACTTTTCTATCCATTCTTAGCCTCTCTGAAGGTTTATTGAATTTATCATTCTTTATCTACCATTTTATCAGCAAGATTTGGTCTCAATAAAATTAATTCTCAAAATTTGTCCCAACATATTGAAGTTATATTATTATTACCATACAAATATTCTTAATGATCCATCAAAATTCTTGTGTAAAATAAATTGTTATAAATAAATTTTTTTTAATGGAATGTATTGATAAAAAACACCTCTTAAACATATAATGAAGGTTTCTCAAATTATTTTCAAGGGTTTCAATGGTTATCTAAGACTACACATATTTATAAGGATGATATATAGTTATAATGTTAAATTTTTAAGGCACACCCAATCAACACTTCCAAATCTAGTTCTAAACATACATACATTATAATAAATCTCATGAATTACAAAACACGTCCATGATATATTTTTTGGTTTCTTCGGATAATAAAAACATTTACCACTAAACGCATGGTATAGTATAAAATTATTCTAAAAGGATTATTCACACATGTAACTTTCTTATACATATCAGTTTCATTTTTATTTATATAGAAAAGGAGAAACATAAGAAAAGGGTGAGGTATAGAGCCCTATAAGGGATAAATAGGGGAAAAGAATCATAAATAAACATTATGGATATGAAATTAGTCATAATAATAGAACAAGAATATTAGGAAAAGATGAAAAAAATGATCATAATACATGAGTCATAACATGTTCATAAGTACATGAGGCTTATCACAATCATAAAAACATGATCAAAAGTACATGAGGCATAAATTGATCATAAGTATAGGAGGAATAGCATGGAAATGAGGATAAAAAATATTAATTAGAACTAAACATACAACCATATATCATCACTAGGGTGTCATAAAACATATTACCTAGGCTTTTTTCCAAGGTATCTTTACTCAATGCACTGGGGATATATCAGGGTGCACCCTTCATATTACTACGTTTCTTCCACAATGTATCGTAAAACATTAGAAATGAATTATAGAATAATATCTGGAACATATAATCTACATTTAATAATTATTTACCAAAATCAATGGAAATATATTAGGGTGCTCCATTCATATGCCATAATTCAAGTGTACATATAAGGGAAATATACATAAATCCATAGATAATCATATCTTGAAAACCACATAGGAAATTAAACAAGGTTCCAATGAAATACAATACCTTTCTAGGTAAATAACCATCTTTTGACATAATTAAGACTAAGGTATTTACACTATATAGATAAAGGGTATACAATTTCGTCAAAATTTCACCCAGTCAATCGACTTATGGGTATCAAGGTGAATAATAATCAATCAAAAAAAATTATTCAAGGGTATTAACATATAATCAAAATATAATTAATGGATGTTGATAAAAGACTAAAAATGTAGGGATTAATCATTCTTTAGACTAACCATATGTCCACTACACCACCTGAACATTGAAAAATGAATAATTATAAAAAATGTGAAATCCTTGAGATATATGTAGAGTGAATGAAAACATGAAACTGGATTATAATATAGATTGAAAAGAAACCCTTTTAATGGATTAATGTGGATATCTTTATAAATATCCAACTATTTGATTTGGAATCTATAGGATCTTTATAATAAAATGGCTAAAGACCTAATTAATGGTATAATAATAAGAAGTGGTGATGGGTAAATTCATTGATTATGGATATTAATTTATTGTAAATATTAATCCATAAATTTCAATCATGTTTTATAATTATAAACTATATGTTAATTATTCAATGAAAAATCCTTGGAAGTGTCATTATAGGTTAATAATAATGTCCTAATCATCGTGCCCCAAAAAATGGATATGATATAACCAAGAAATTACTTTTACAGTTTTAATCAATATATAAATATGATCCAAAACCACACCCTCTTATATTATCTAGATAGTAGAACTGTTTCTAGGAAAACTACACAAGTATTTCATTACAAAATTTTGAATTTTTTCTTTTTTATAAGAACCATTGAGAATTAATAAGTCTTGTATAGGTGGTATAGTTATATGGAATTATGATATATAATTTATTATACCATGATGAAATTATAATAATGTTTCCTGATAACATTTTATATTAAAATGAGATGTAATTTGAAAATTATCGCAATGGTCATTGTAAAATATGGGTGAGGATCTCTTATTTTGGTAGAGTAATGGCTTATGAAAATTCTATAATGATAGAGAAATGAAGTATCTAATTAAAAAGAAATAATATCCACAAAAATGGGGGTATTTAAAATAAATTTAAAATATAATAAATTGAGAATAAATGTCTAATAAAAAAGAAAATACTTGAATATAAAGAATTGGAGGAATAGATACCATATCGTCAGATAAAGATTCATAATGTTAGAGAGGGTATCCTTATAATTGTGGGACAATATTGGAGGAAATATTAAGAAATATATTTAGAAATAAATCATGAATAATTTTTTTCTTGGGAAAGCGATGAGGGAATGTGGATATTTAAACATAAGATGGGGTGGTTTTAAGGGTCAAAATATATGACATTTCATTATATAAGAATACCAATTATGAGTGAACTTAATTAAAAAAATATTTCCTTTTTATAAATCATTTTAAGATAGTGGTTGGATGTTAAAATAGTTCCCTAATTTTAAACATACATTCTAGCCAATCCAAATTAATGTACAAAATATAAAACAATAATTTTTATTATAAAATCCTAATTTTTTATCCAAAATGTATTGTACAAATTTATAAATAAAAATTAATATTGAAATTTAATTTAAATAATTATTAAATTATATTTTTATTAATTAAAATATTTTATTATTTTTTAATCTTTGTTACATAATAAATAAGTCATAAAATCACAGTGCTTTATAAGGCGACAATTTTCACCTTTTTCATAAAAAATTCAACTACGATAAAAAATTCCCAAAAAATTCAACCCAATATAATTTTGATGTGGATGCCCAAAAATAAAGTTAATTTCACCAAATTAATTTCCATTATTTAATATTTTTAAATTTTAAATAAATATTATTATTTATTAAAATTTTATAATTTAATATAAAAGTATACATTATGTCCATTATTAGAATTACATAGTACAATGTGAAAATTTATTACATTTAAAAGTTTTTGGTAATATTATTTATGTAAGATACATTTTATCTAAAGCTTGAACATTTATCAAAAAACATAATTTAAAAAAATATATTTATTGTCACAAAAAAAAATGACACAGTTTTGACCATATCATTAAAAAATCATTTTATTATTTCTATTTGTAGTTGTCTAAGATATGAAATGATATTATTAAATATAAATGTATTTCTATGTGCTTATAATAAAATATCCATTATAAAATTAGAGTTCTATTAATAACATAACAGAATTTTTGAGATGTTTATTGTTCCTCCCCTTAGAGAAATTGCATCATATAAATTTTACTCATTGAATAACACTTAAAACAAATGTTCACATAAATTTTATATATTTAAAGGAAAAATTATAAAAACCCATGAGAAGTTAATATTATTTTGTCATACTAATTAAACTTAACCATGTCTTCTAGAGAAAATTATTATCTAAATAAAGTTATATAAACAAAAACACTGAATCATAATCCCCAAAAATTACCAAACTCTTATCTGATACCAAATGAGATTCCCTACCCACCCATCCAACTCTGGTGCTAGAAATAAAGAAATTTTAAGAAATAAAATTAATTAAAACAAAATTCTAGGATCTAAAATTTGGTGTCTCTATGAAATAGGTCGATTTACAACTAAAATCATGGCATAATACATATTTCTTATACAAGGATTCTCCACACATGTAACACATTTATATCCACCCCTTTAAATTTTATTCATATGGAGAAGGGTAAACATAAGAAAAGGGTGAGATATAAATCCCTATAAGGGATATAAAATGAAAGCAGAGCATAAATGAACTTCATTGGTAAGACTCGGGGATTGATAATAGAACATGAACACAAGGAAAAAAAGCATTACATAATCCTATGTACATGAGTCACAATATGATAATAAGTAAATGATACGTAACATGATCATAATAACATGATCCCACGTACATGAGGAATAACATGAATATAAATAAATGAGGCATATCCGAGAAATGTGGCTACAACAGAATCATGAGATGTAAACATGTCACTATATCTTGTCACTAGGGTGTCATAAAATATATTACCTTGGATTTTATTAATGATATATTACCCAAAGAACATGAGTTGTATTAGGGTTAACCCTTAATATTAACATGGGTTTTCATCAAGGTATCATAAAAAATTACCATGGAATGATTCCATGGTATCATGAACATACAATTTTAAGAGATTCTTTACCCAATTCAATGGAGTGCTATTAAGAAGTACCATTCATATAACATAATTCATGTGTTCAACATATCTAAAATATAATAAAAAAACATAAATAATCATATCATGATATACCCATTATAATTTAAATATGTATCCAAGGAAATTTAGTAACATTATAGGTAAATAACCATCAATTAACATAATGAAGTCTCAAGAATTTTCAAAATATAGATAAAGGGTATAATGTTTTTTCAATATTTTCACCAGTCAATTGATGTATGGTTATCTGAGTGAATAACCATTAATCAGATTAATCATTCCAGGTTATTCACATGGAAATAAAATATAACACATAGCATATGATATGGAATAAAAACCCCAGTGATGGATCATTCTCAAGATAGATCATATTTCCACCATACCACATGAACATAAGATCATGTACATGTAGATGAAATTTTAAATAATTTGAAAATATGCATTTTTAAGGATAAAATTTACATTGGTTACAAATTGGGATGGAATGAAACCATTTTAATTGATTAATGCAACTATCATTATGAATAACCAACATTCAGTATTGTAAACTATTGTGTGTTTTCCAGTTAAAGTGTGTTGACCCAATTGAAGGAATGATAAAAATAAGTGGTTATGTTAAATTGATTTTTATAGGGATATAAATTTAATATAAATATAAATCTATAGATTTTAATCATTTATTATTGCTCATAATGTGTATAAGAATTATACAAGGAAAATCCTTAGAGTGTCAAACCAAGTACGAATTAAGGAAAAACTCATCATGAATTAGAATGATGGTTATGATATAACCAACCAATCTTTTTTTTGGTTTCAATACCTAGATTCATTTGATACAAAACCATGTCAACCTTTATTTTCTAGACATGTATGTTTTTGCTATGAAAAGCAAAAATACATTTAAATACCAAATTTAGGATGGTTTATATCTAAAGTAAACCATTAGGTTTAAAATGGATTATGAAGGTGGTATAATGAGTTAGAAAGATTATATTTCGTTGATAACAAAGTGATGAAATTATAATAGTGTTTCATGATAACATTTCATATTAAAATGGGATGTAATTTAAAAATTATTACAAAGGTCATCGTAAAAGAGGGTTGAGAAACCCTTATTTCAACAGAGTAACGACTTATGAAAAACATTAATAAGATGTAACAAAAATTTATAATTGAAAATGAATCATAATCACTATAATATGGGGTTTTGAAACCAATTTAATACTCAATAAATTGAGGATTAAAGGCTTATAAAAAAAGAAGAACATGAATTAAAATAAGTGGAGAAAATATCCTTTACCTTAGGATGATGATTCCTAAATCAATAGAGGAACTCCATAGAAACATGAAACCAAAATTACAGAATATTTATATGTATATGGAGAGATAAATCATGATCAATTACTTTAGTAAGGAATGTGAAGAAGGAATTGGGGTATATATACTTGAGGAGTGGTGGTTTTAAGGGTTAAAATGGAGGTTATTTTATTAAATAAGACATCCACTTATGGTTGAAAAAATTTACCACCAATTTTATGGTTTATTAATTGTTGGGAAAGTTTTTTTGTACATTAAAAGGATTCATAAATTTATATTTAAATTACATCAAACACAATTAAAGTGTAAAATCCAAAAAATAGTTTTTATCTTAAAATTTCAATTTTTAGTTCCAAAATGTATGGTATAATATAAAGAAAAATTAATATTTCTAAATTAATTTATAAAATTATTAAGTTATTTTTTTATTAAATAAATTGTTTTGAAAATTTTTCATCATGATGACTCAATAATTATTCCATAAAGAACTATTCTTTATCAATCAACAATTATTATGTTTTCACCAAAAAAATAAATTTGGTAAAACAAATTCCCAAAAAATCTCCAAAATATAATCATTATATGAAGATTAAAAAAATGATGATTATTTTATCATAATAATTTTATAAATTTGATAGTTTTATGTTATACATAAACATCCTTATTTGTTGAAATTTATAATTTTTATAGAAAATTAATCATTTTAACTATTATAAAAATTACTTAGGACATCATTGAAATGTATTAAAATTTAAAAAGTTTTTTTATGATTATTTGATGAAAATAAATTTTTTATAAAACATCTGTATTTATCATAAAAAATATTTTTAACAAACTACATTTACAGTCTCTAAAAATAACACAGTTTTGATTATATAATTAAATAATTCTATTACTATTCTTAGTTTTAGTTACCCAAAATGTCAAATTTTATTATTAAATATAAATGTATTTATATTTTAAAATAATAAAATAGTTATTATAAAATATGTTTTCTATTTATAACATAATTGAATTATCCCAGTGTTAGAATTTGCTATTAATTTCTTACCGAAGGCTTCTCTAGAACATGGAGGTAATCATCATTTCACAATCTGATACAATTGTTGGTGGTACTCCATGTAGCCTTAATTTATCTTTAACCTATATATTATAAAGTTTAAAATTTATTATTATTCATTAATAGAAATGAAATTTATGAACATAATAATGAAATTGACTATGACATGAACTATTTTATGGTCTTTAGATGTATTGGGTAGTCTTAAAATGAAATCCACATTGGTGTTTTTCCATTTGTGTAATGGTATGTGTAATTTATTTCAACAAACCTTTGTTCTTGTGATTCCCATACTTAAATTTATGACATATGTGGAAACTATAAACATAATCCAAAATATCCATTTTTTATTTTTTTCGACCATAAATTCTCTTTGAGGTCTCTATACATCTTTTTACCTCCCAAATGAGAGAAAATGATGAACCAGGTGCTTCATCCAATAATTCATTATTCAATAATGGTGTTATAGGGACTCATATATGATTATTGAATCTTATAATACAATTATTTTCATTACTGAACATTATAACGATACATACATTCTTTTTTAGCTACAGATTCCACTTTTTAACCTCTTTAATCGTTATAGGAAGGGGTGGTGAACATTCATTTGAGAAATATTGGATTTATCTCTTTCCATCGGGATTATAAGGTCCAAACTCAATAAATAAATAATTATAAGAGATTTCTCGATCCTTATCAAGGATATTCTAGAATAGTTCGTTTAACAAAAACAATCATCCACCTTGTTCACCTTCCCTGAGTGGTAATGTATTAGGAAGTCAAATTATTTAATAAATTCAATCTATCTCTTTTATTTCATATTAAACTCAATCTATGTGAATATATAATTCCATATTTTATTACCAATATATATATATATATATATATATCACACCATTCACTATAATGATAATTTATCCATATTTTCATGGAAATTTTACCACTTCTAAGTCCAAAACATGATTCGAGTAATTTTTCTCCTTAATCATTAATTAGCTTAATGTAAAAAGCTAACACCATGTAATTAATCATGATAACCCATCCCAATAAATTATATTATGCATCACTATATATCAAAAACCCTATTCCACTATAGTGTACTATAAGTATAGGTGCACTGACCAACCTTCTCATTATTTCATTGAAATTTTCATCATATTCATTTTTCATATGTAACTTGGCTCCATTCTGCTTGAACATGGTCTGTATATTTGATATCAATGACAAATTTCTAAAAAAAATCAGTAATATCTATTTAATCTATGAAAAATAATGATATTAGTCATAATTGTTTTCTGAACCATTGATTAATAACATTTATGTATGAAGGATCTGCTGATATACCCATTCTGGTAAATACATGACCCATAAATGATAATTTTTGTGGCTATAATTAACACTTTCTCAATTTAAAAAATAATTACCCCTATTTTTAGGACTTTAACACAATCCATAAATTTTATTAGTAATCTTCCTTACACATAAAATATATGGGAATATAATTGATAATCACTATCATAAACTGATCAGGTAATATCTAAAGACTCCATTTATTAGATTAACCATGATACTAGGGACGATGGTTAAGTCAAAATTTATGAATTCATAATGTCCATACCACATATGGAAGGATTTATTTTGCATATCCTAAATTATTAACCTTAAATATTTATATCTAAATTTAAGAACAATATTTGAAAAGTATGTAGATCCTTGTATTTGATTAATAATTTCATTAATATGGTGTAAATGATCCTCTTTCATGATAGTGAATTTGTTAAGTTCTTAATAACAAATGAAAATACACATATCCAATAAGGATTTGTTCTTATAAATTACATTAACTTGTGTTTTAAATCAATAATTAATTATATTACATTCTAAGATATTTTTAGGATTATAGATTTTGATAATTAGGTAATAGCTCATATATAATAAAATCAGAAAATAAAAAGTTGAAACTTCCTATTAGTATCAATTTTTTCCATAATATAAAACATTGAAAATAAATAATGATTTATTTAAATTAAAAGTCTCTAATAATTTGATCTTTATGTATTTATTTCCATTACCTACCCATAAACCATATAGAAACTAATCTTAATTGTTGGATGAGAAATAATATGAAAATAAGGGAAATAAAAAATAAATAAAACAATTTTTCCTGTAAAAATAGGAAAAAACATATAAAATTTTCATGTAACTTTATTTTTCATTGAGTAAATGAAATAAAACTTTTTCTAATGAAACATTCTCACATAATTTTCTCAATGAATGAATTAAAACCCACGGTAAGAAATAAAAAACATCTTTTGGTGAATTATAACGTCATATTCATATAAAAATTTTAAAACCATTTTTATTTAAATAACCATGTGGTTGAATTATAATATAATCATTACCTAATGAAAAAGATGTATATAATGGGTCAACCTTTTTATAAGCTATATCGGGATAACATGTTTCCCAAGGGCTATAATGGGGCTCAACCAATCATATTAACTATATCAGGCTCGATCATGTGATATAATGTAGATCAAAGCATCATATAAGTTTTATCACACACAAATTTTTAATACAATTCACATGTAACATACCATGAATAAAAATCATTCATTATTAACCCCTTTGAAAAATGCATTCAAACCCATATGAGAAAACACTTTGAGATAAAAATGGAATTTTCTTTTAAAGACCCATTTTCAATACCTGAATTACCAAAAATGAGAAAGAGACATTCTTATTGAATAAGACATGAATTAATTTATATAAATAAAAAAATAAAATAAGATCCATGGTGGTAGAAAATTCATTTTTGTGAGGTATGTTTAAAATAGAATATTCATTTTTTTCTTTGTTAAAATGTTTCTTATAAAAAAACATAAAATGATTCATTTTGAAGACCAATGGAAATATAGTAATAATTAAATTGAATTTAATTTATAAAGATTTTATATCTGTGATTTTTTTTCTTTAAATCATGTTTAAACATATATTGGAAAAGAAAAAGTTACAATGAAAAACATTAAAAGAGAATTTTTATTAAGAAATGTCCTATATAACATTGGAAATATTTGACTCATAATCCCCATGAATGTATACAAAACAAACTATAAATACCATGATAATAGAAAAATAAATTATATATAATTCAAAGGTTCTGTATATACACCTCATAAAATTATATAGGTGTATAAAATCAAAATATGCCTCTATAAAATGAAATTGAGACAAAGTCCATTACCTTGAGTTTGACTTGTCAGTTTGTCTTTATCTTCTAGAATAATGAATTTATTTTTATTATTTACATGTTTTATTAAACTATTAAGGTTTATTATTAGTTTTAGTTCACTTATTACTATGTTATATACAATTTTTTAATCAATTAAGTATATAATGGATGTTTTGACCATATTTTTCTTGTGGGTCAAAAATGAATTTGTTACGTTGACTAAGGTTAAACATATCATTAATTAAACATATATATAATAATAATAATGTAATAATTATCATATTTATACAGAAATATATTTTTATGAAAAATTATTAATGGTGGGTATTGAGTAATGAAGTGTGTTACGATCATAGAGACGATAGGACATACATTTGCCTAAGTAACATTTCCATTTTCAACAATCATTTTGGAAAGGAGGTATGTAGTATTTTATCATTAATGAATTAAAATAACATAATATATAACATATTTTTTCTTTAAATATACTTATATATATCATCCATGGTGTGAGGCGATGAAAAGAGAGCCCAATTTCTTGGTGAAGGTAGTATTCTTCACGTACATGAATGATGTTTTCACTTTTTCAATGAGTGAAAAGGTAAAAAAGAAAATGATATATTATATTTTGAAAAAAATAAATATTTCTTGAATATCACAATTATTTCGTTTATAAGACGATTATTCATTATATTTACCCTTATTACCTTTCATGTAATGCATTAGTGATAAATGAACCAAATCGCATCACGAGACAGTAGTCCACCGTGCGAATGAGCAACATTATTATATTGTCTATGAAATTAAATAAGAAAAGGATAATATTATATAATTACTATTGAGGTATAATTATATTAAATATATAATATATATATACTATATATATATATCATCATACCAAACCATGAGATGTGGTAATGTAAAAACGAATGAAATTAGTATGTGAGGTGGTGGCCCGCCGTACACACGGATAATTATTTATTAACACATTTGATGGAAGTGGAGATGGTTATAAGTCCTTACCAAATTGCAAAAACATCCTAATATATGTAATATAATAATTTTATTATATCATCGTTGTTTAATATTATTTAAATGAGGTAGGGAAAGAAATAAATTAAAAAATATTGTTTAATAACATTACATCTTCTTCTGGTATCCTCCTTTGGTTTTCTGAAAAAAGCCTTCCTATGTTAGTTATATTCTAAAAATAAGACTTATAATATGTGGGAATATAATTTGGGAAGTGATTTTTTTCTGTTATTGGATGATATAAATGGGCGTGATTATGTGAATATTAGAGGATATTGCTGGCCTTTTATATGTAAGGTGAGTGGAACACTTGTAAAGTTTTTAAAAGATTCAATCATACCAACATTTTTGTCATCCAATAACCACAAATGGGATATTTTATATCCTAGAAGATATAAGGTCAAAATATTTCAATAAAAGTATTGATGTAAGTTATTTTAGTTCTTTTTTAACTCATATCATCTTTGTTTAACCCTCGATAAACATATTTTTACCATAACTATGATAATTATTTTTTAATATTTTCACTATTCATTGTGGTCAAAAATTTAGTTGAAATTGTTGAAAATATTAATTATGATTATTCAAAATTAATAATACATTTTTCAAAATTCAATTAATATAAGTGGAAAATAAAATTAAAAAATAATCCCACTGAGGCGATGAGAAAGCGGGGTTTTAATGAGAAATTGTCAATAGTTTATAACATCTTTATTTAGAAAATTTATTTAAAAAATATTCCAATGACCTAAATTTTATTAATATATATATATATATAATTTAAATAATTAAATCTAAAATCCAATTAAAACTATAAGTTAGCTTTATAAATAATTTTAATGAAAAGGCATATTTTAATTAAAATTTTGTATTTTTCATTGTTCATGAAAAAATGAAAATTTTCCAAAAAATCAAAAAAATTCACCCTTGGATATATTTTATAATATGATTCATAAAATGAATTTTATTTCATAAATTAAATATTAAATAATTGTTAAGGAAAATTATTGTCTTGACACGAGATCCCCTTAACATGTTCCCCAAGCTACTGGGTTTCAAGGCCTCAAGCTCACCTCCCCGCACACTGAAGGCTTCAAACTGGAAGAGAGGGTGTAAAGGTGGTATAATGGAGAGACTATTCACTCATATTAGAGTGGAATAGTTTATATGACATAAAAAATACAGGAAAAGAAGCATATATAAGCAGAAACTAAAATAACTAGACCGATAACCCGCCATAGTAGAATGAAAAATATACCATATATCGTAAAATTGTACAGAAGCATAACTAACTGTGCTTATGAGTAATAATATAAAAACCAAAATAATGATTGATATAATAAATTATTTCATGGAATTATGATATATAAAAAAGGGAACATGGGAAATTCATAAACAACATGCTTTATAATATGACAACATTCCAAAACACAACGCAACTACTATCTCGAGAAAATTCTCAATCCTTTGCTCTCATTTTATCACAATAAGTAAAGAATATCAAATATAAGTAATAGTGATATTTCTGTTATACATAAAATTATAATATTAATCTACTTGGGTACCAAAGGAGGCCCAAGTAGGTAGTGAGAAAAAATCCCAGTAGGCCACCACCAGTGATGTCCAGTTGTAATCCAAGAAATTTATATAGATACGCAGTGTGTAGGTATAAATAATTAATAAAAAATGCTGAATAAATAAATCGCTTCATGATTATCTTTCCTAGTACACCCAGATGCTCTACCTTTTTATTCATAAAAGGGAATGAGTTTCTACTCAGTATCCATATAAATAAAAATAATATATATAAATGGTATATTTATACAATTTATTCACCAATATGGATTATTTAAGTGAGGATTTAATTAGCCATATACCTGGAAACTAGGTGATGTTTGGATCAAGGCATAAATTAGTCATCCATAACTAGCCTAAACGAGCCTATATGTTCATGTAGGGGAACCACTCCTACCAATCAGGATGAATGAGAGAGGTCACGCTCGTCACTCAAGTTGGTGGGTGTATTTTCTTATCAACACTCGAAACAAGGGGCATTCTTCCTCATGCCCACTATATAAATAGTTTCAATGGAATGAGATATCATTCTCTACACCTGATGTAATGTAGAGTGAAAAATCATTCCTAATATGTCCCTTAGCTATCCATCCATTAACTATAGCAAAGGAATAATCATAATAAAAATAATATCATGTGGGATCAACACATTTTTATAATAATAAGAAAGTACTATATATAAAATTAGTTTCACAATTTATATGAACTATATAGAAAGCATTAATCAATTGTTGTGGCATTTTCACCCAATTTCATTTATTCACATAGTACATTTATCTCGATCATGCAAGGAAAACCATCATGAAATAATCAATTTAATCAATAAAGGAATGGAAATTCAATATCATGTTTTAAAGAAGAATAGATGAGTTTCCTTTGTCAATTAGGAAATTATATACAATGTAAATTCCATTTATATGTCAACAAAGCACTTTGGAGGTTCCTTAGTTCAATAAAAATTTACATAGAAGTGATCAATTTCAATTACAACCCTATCCAAATAGTTATAATGTGTTACCATCATTTAATAAATTATATTAAAGTAGAAATTCATGACGGAGCTCCCAAGGGGTTCACATAATCGATTTTTAAATCCTCTAATTACATAACAGTGATCCACAAGAGTATAATGACAAGTGTATGTAAATTTGAATCCATGGAAATTGTCTTAATGATACATATCAAAATGGATTGAACAAAGAACAATTACGCATATATAAAGTCAATATAACATTAGGGAATGAAATCTTGACCACCTACCATTGGGCTTTTGACGATTCCTCATCGAATAGTATCCTCAGATTCAAATTAGATTTAGAACTAATCAATGAAATGGATCCACGACCTAAAAATACAGAAAATGAGCTCAAACCTTACTAATGGAATATATATGAAGAGTAATTTAGAATGGAAGGAAGAGGAAATGAGATAATACCTTTAACAATCCAACGCTTTCAATGGAACTTGATTTAGTGTCCGTATCTATGATATTTTGAAGAACATAAAATTGGAATGAAGATAGATTAAGGGACATTAGAAGGAGATTGATCCATTTGAAATGTGTGGACGAAATAATAAATGAGGTTTTATGATTAATGAAGGGAAAAATTATAATTTTACCCTCAAAATAAAAGGCTCATGATTTGGTTGCATATTTTAGCTGAACCTTGTACACAATGTGTTCATCCCACTTTTAATGGAGAGACCCCACATGGTTAAAGAACACGGTTTCCCTAACCATTCGTAAACCGTAAAAACACCCTTTGTCAAAGATATTTGCAATATTTCATGGCTATATGCCTCAGGTCACATGGTTTTAGAAAAATTATGTGTCACATACTTCTCATAAGATTACATGCACCCTTACATGAGATGATTTGTAATAACAATGTTGTATCCATGCGGGCGACCATGTATGACAATTTCTCTAAGCTCCTGGCTTCGAAAAATCCCTGAATTCCCTTCAGAACCATCATTAGGATAAAGTGAATGTTTAACAAGATAAATCGATGATTTAAACTAAAAAAATGCTCTAGCTTCATAAAAACATGGTTTTTTTAAAACCCCCCATCGTTAAAGAATATCATCCATGGGATGGACTTTTGAAGGTAAAGGCATATCATTATAGAATAACTCCATAAACTGAGGTCATATATAAGATTCTCACTCACAGTTATTATCCTTTACTTATACATTCTTCCATAGTACTCATACCAAAGGAACCGACCTACCTCATAGATTCTTTACGCTCCAATAAACATTATGAATTGGGTACTCCTTCAAAGATGCTTCTACATCCAACTCAAACTCATCAGGAAGAATGAAACGTGATAGGTCTGGATGATATCAGAGAAGTTGAGATGCATAAAACAATATCTTGGAGGAATTTTTATATGGTAAGACACTGGTCCAATCCACTTCACAACCTAAAAGTGTCTAAAAAATTGGGGAAAAAGGATACCCTTCCTCTGAATACACTAATGGCCCAACATGGTTGAAACTTGCAAGAAGACCCGATTACCAACTGTGAACTCAAGAGTTTATAGGTATCAATTATTATATGACTTATTTATAGAATAAGCTGTCATCATAAAATTCTAGATCAATTGGACCTACTCTAAATATTCCTAGGCGAGCCATGGTCCTAGAAAAGTTGTATATCCTACCACTATCTATCATAGAGGTGAACAGAAAGTCTTAACTTATAAATATTCACAAGGATTCATATTGATGGTATCTTGAATGATTTTATTATAATAGAACTCAACAATGGTAATGTGATTCTCCAAATACCCCCTGAATCTAGGGACACATGACTGAAGAATGTACTCTAAGACCTGAGTCATATTCCCTATCTGTACATTAGTCTGAGGGTGATAGTTTATTATTTAAATCACACTCATACCCAATGCCTTCTATAACCCCTACCAAAATAATGACGTAACAAAATCATCTCTATAATAAATGATAGATTGTGGATCTCCATGAATAAGTAAGACTTCTTGGACATATAGTCTCCATAAGTCGACAACTAATAAGGTCTTTCACATAGGTAAGAAGTGTGAAACCATAGTAAAATGATCATTGACTACAGAAATTGTATCATTATTATGAGGTGATCTAAGTAAACCATTCTTAAAATCCATATAAAACAATACCCTTTCCACTCCAATATGGATAATTGATGTCAAAGTCTTATCAAACACTAATTTTCCACCTTCACCGGATGACAGGTGGAATATCAAGTGATAAATACAATAATATCAAGTTTAATACATGAACAACGATACTTGAAATTAAAATCTCAATATATGGAATCCTGTATTTTTAATACATAACTTTTCATTACATTTTACATTGAGAGGATCTTTAATGTCTAGAGTCATGGAAATCAGGAACAATAAAACATGAAAATTTAAAACACACATTTAAATCCCCTTGAAAAGATTTATGAAAAGATCATCATATGTACAATTACTACATCTCATAACTTGGAGACATACATCAAATGAAAGGGTGAGCTGAAGGCCCAGTAAGGAATGTAAGGAAATCAGTTTACTTGTGATGTCAATAAAAACTTGACGAAAACCATAAGACATTTGCAATGGAAAAAGTTTCATATCATAATAAAAAGAACCTGAATCCCAACTTGAATATGTGGCTACAAAATTTCATTTATACATTCATAAACATATCCCAAGGTTTATCCCGAGGTGTCATAAAAAATTACCAAGGTTATTCACCAAGGTATCGTGAAACTTGTCATCTCTAGAGATTAAATTCTTTACCCAATGCATTGGAGCCCTATCAGGGAGCACCATTAATATATATTTATTTTCATATAAGCCACATATATCATAATAAAACATTTCATAAATAACCCATAGAGAATAAAAAATGGGTTTCATTTCAAAATCGTGACATTTTAAAAGTTCTTAAAAATAAGATCATTATGTCATTTATAACCCATGGAAAGTGAGTAAGGGTTATATGTATATCAATTACTGAATAAAATATATCATTTTTATATATTTATGAATAACCATTGAAACTAAATAGGTCTAGGTATTCAAATATATAAAAATATATAATTTCTTGAGAGAAAGAGATATAAATTTTGAAGTGAAATTTCTGCAGCATAACGACTATATATCATGGTTTTAGAAAATAGAAAAAAAGAGAGGGGACAAGGTACTATCATCCATAAATGAATCATTTTATAGTAGAGGTATATAATAAAAAGAAATAACATCATGCTTTGGACATTTTAATGACATACCACATGAAATGGAAACTTGAAGAGAAAATGATATTTCTTTTACGAAAATTCGGCAGCATAACGACATTTCTTATAATTCATAAAAAATATGTTGATGATAGTGGAAAGGGTCTATCATCAATTGGAAATGAAATGGATAGTAATTTGGATATATAAGAACATACCCCCACATAATTAAATGGAAACTAGAATATATATCATAATGGAAGTCATGACTTAAAAGAGGAGGGTGAAAGGTTCCCTTTCCTTGAATAGTATCTTCGAAAGCATGAATGTTGGGACCTTGGGGGCCTTGAGGGAATATTGGGAGGACTCTTTGGATGGTAAACATACTATAACATTGTTGAGGATGATTTTGGAATGAAATGAATGTGGGAATGGCTTGATATTTATAGATAAAGAGAGGGAATATTTTATTAATTTCCAAGGGACACGTCATCAGTGGTATTTGCAAAACCATGGTATTGAACAAGGTATTTTCCCATGGTATTTTCCACATAGGGAACCCCATAACATATATTATTATTCATAAGTCTACCAGATTTATTACATCATGATTACATCATCAATGATGTCATTAAACACCCGATACTCAAAAATGTATTTTTTACCATTCACTGAAAATTCAACCGTTTCAGAAAAATCCAAAAAATTCACCTTAACATAAAATAAATGATCTGAATTTAAAAATGAACTCCATTTAATGAAAATAATTTTCTAAATATTTTTAATTTAAATTTTAAATAAAATAATTATTTATTCTAAAAATACAGCTTTAAAACTATAACTCATTTTGTAACACCTTGTAGAAGTAATCTAGGTCCCATAAAATTATCATATAACTATAAGAAAATAATGTAAAAATATATGATTACATTTTATGAAAATAAATTTCCATTATTAATTATTAAATTAATTATAAAATTGTAAATAAAATATTTATGACATACAAAAATACCAAAACATATACTATGATCATTTTTTAACTTTTAAGATATCTAAAATGTATTTATACATTCATGGGTGAAGTTTCTATTTTTTTGGTCGATTTAATATTCATTACAATTTATACAGGCTTTTTACTATTAATACTTTACTATTCACTAAAAATTAAGTTGATCTAATTAGACTCTAAATTTATTACTAAACTCAACTGTAGAATACTGTTTTTTGAAAATCAATTCACATTATTAATTATTTAAAGGATACAAAAATATTTTAAAATGCCCCTTTTTTTTTAAATTCATCAATAATATGGATCTTCTGTAAATTCATCCTATATTTTTCCAGACATTTTAAATTCACAAATTTTACAACAATAAGAAGTAAACACTTTTATTTCTACAAAATGATTACAAAAATTAACTAAGGCCTCATTGCATAGCCCCTTATAACACCTGCATAGGACCTAAGTGTAAGGTGTGATATAGTGATAGAATCCGGGGGTGGCTTAGACAACATTTCCCCAGTAGTGATTTCTATTAGCTTGAACTTCTCCCTTAGGAAATTCTGTTCAATCTTCACATGTTGAAGCTCAGCTTGGGCTTGGTTCAGTGCAAATGCCAAAGATGCTACCTCCTTCTCAAGCTCTAACAGATGGGCTTCATATGACCTGAGTATACTGAATGAGGCCATCATCTCTTCTTTTTGTATTAATTAACTAAGATCACTTGTATTTATAAACAATAATTATAACATTATGTTTTTGTTTTCCAAAGGTCATATAACCTTCAAAACCCAATGGGGTCATTTTAATTATACTCACTTCATTACATTAAGGATATAGTTTTCTTGAGTCTAAAATAAAATAACACACAAAATTAGGATACAAATATCATTAAAAAGTTCAGGTTATTACATTCTTCCCCCCATAAAAAATTTTGTCCATGAAATGTTAACTCATACCATTAGAAGAGAAAAGGTGTGGGAACTTATGCCTCATAGACTCCTCTGGTTCCCACGTGGTTTCTTCCCATTTATGGTTCCTCCACAACACATTAACAAGGTGGGTAGTCTTGTTGCATAGAACCTTGTCTCTACGATCCAAGATCTCCATTGGATGCTCCTCATAAGAGAGGTCATGTTCCAGTTGTACCATCTCTGGATTTAGTATATGTGAAGGGTCGGGTATGTACTTCCTCAATAGGGATACATGGAAGACATCATGAACCTATGATAGATTTAGATAGAGTGCAAGCCAATAGGCCACTGCTCCCTTACGATCAAGGATTTCATAGGGGCCAATGTACCTAGGGTTGAGATTCCCTTTCTTCCCAAACCTAATGACACTCTTACAAAGTGAAATATAAAGAAATAAATGGTCACCAACATCAAACTCAAAGTCCCTTCTATGTTTGCCAGCATAGCTCTTTTGATGACTCTAGCCTGCCTTAATGTGTTATTGGATGGCATGAACCTTTTTTTGTCATCTCTTGCACAAGATCATTCCCAATAAATCTTCTCTCACCGGCAACAAGCCTAAAGTAGGATTTCTACAAAGATTACCATATAGAGCTCCATAGGGCACCATTTGAATGATCGAGTGGAATATATTATTGTAAAAAAACTCAACTAAATGGATATGTAGATCCAATCCACCATAAAATTTCATTGAGTATGTTCTCAGCATGTCCTCGAGTTCTTTAATATTCCTTTCCGATTGGCCATCAATTTGGGGGTGATAGGCCATACTAAAATTAAATTCAGTGCTCAGAACATGTTGAATAATTCTCTAGAATTTTTATGTGAACCTTGGATCACCATCAAGTTTAATTTAATGTGGAACTCCAGGCATATTTACCACTTCATTCATTTAAATCTTGGAAAGTTGATCAAGAGATAAAATCTTCCCGAAAAGAGATAAAATGGGTAGTCTTGGTGAGATGTTATACTATAACCCATATGACATTGTTTCCATTGAATTTCTTGGGAGTCTAGTAATAAAGTCCATAATGATATTGTCCCACTTCCATGCCAGTATGGGTAATGGTTGTAATACCCCAGTCGGAAGTTGTTGCTCTGCCTTTACATGGTGATATACCAAGCACCTTGAAGCATATTCAACAATCACCATTTTCATATTATCCCACCAATAATGATCATGAAGGTACTTATACATTTTTCCTTTTCTAGGATGTATAGAGAAAGTAGATCTATGAGCTTCATCCATTAGCACCTTCTTTATTTCCAGAATAGATGGAACACATAGTCTTGTATGAAATTTCAGTACCCCTTCTTGAACAATATTGAACTCAGGAAACTTTCCATCATTTATATCCTCATTCTTCTTCTGTAAAAAAAGATCTTCTTTATATGATTTCTTGATCCTCTCTAGTAACTAAGATTTAGAAGTCATTTGGGTTAGTGTTGATGATGTCCCGTCCCTTATAATTCTCATGCCCATCTTTAATAGTTCATTGATCAAAGGATATCTTTCAATCCTCATCATGGAAAGAACAACTGGGTCTTTTCTACGTAATGAATAAGCGACTTTGTTTTATCTTATGGGATGATAATGAATTGAATTATCATAATCTTTAATAATTTCAAACCATCTACTTTTTGTCAAGTTCAATTCCTTTTGTGTGAAAATATACTTCAAATGTTGATGGTCTATGTATATATCACATTTCTCCCCATAAAGATAGTTCCTACATATCTTTAGAGTTAAAACGACCACAGACAGCTTTAGATCATGTGTTGGATAGTTCTTCTCATGGGTCCCCAATTATTGAGATGCATAACCAATGACTTTGTCATTTTGTAGGAGGACGCACTCATAACCTTTTCGAGATGCATCACTAAAAATAACGAATCCTTATCCACTGGAGGGAAAAGTTAAATTGGGTGTAGTAACGAATCTCTTCATCAGCTCTTGGAAACTATCTTCACACTCCTTTGTCCAGATGAACTTGATCCCTTTTCAAGTAAACACGGTTAATGGAATAGAAAGTCATGATTTTTTTTCACAAACCTCCTATAATATCCTATTAGTTCAAGGAAACTACGAATCTCTGATATTTTTGTAGGTTGATGCCACTCCTCTACAACTTTTGTCTTTGTAGGGTCAACTATGAGTCCTTCATTGGTTACAATGTGCCCAAAGAAAGCATCTTGTTTCTACTAGAATTCACATTTTCCGAACTTCCCAAAAATCCTCTCCTTCCACAATGTTTAAAAAATAACCCTTAGATAATCCTCAAGCTCTTTGAGAATTTTGGAATATATTAGAATATTATCAATAAAAACTACAACAAAGTTATCAAGGTAGTCCTTAATATCTATGTTCATAAAATACATGAAAATAGTAGGTGTTTTAGTCAGTCCAAAGGGCATAAAAACAAACTCAAAATGCCCATATCTTGATCGGAAGACAATTTTTGGAATATCTTCTTTCTTCACCCTCAATTGATGATTACCAGTTCTAAGATCAATCTTAGAGTAGAATTGAGCCCCACAATGTTGGTAAAATAAGTCATAAATTTTTGGAAGAGGGTATTTTTTCTTCATAGTGATCCCGTTCAGTTCTCTATAATCTATGCATATCCACATAGATCCATCCTTCTTCTTCACAAAGAGAACTGGTGCTCCCTTAGGAGACACACTTGGTCAGATAAAACCCTTCTCCAAAAGATCTTGGAGTTGTGTATTTAACTCCTCCAGCTCCACATTTTCCATCCAATAAGGAGTCTCTGATATCATATGGGATCCGGGTATGAGTTCAATGGTGAACTCTACCTCTCTTTCTGGGGGAGTTCCTGGTAACTCCTTTGGAAATACGTCAATGTATTCTTGGATGATGGGGCCATTTTATGTCCTCAAAATCTCATTTAGTTCTTTTTCTTCACCAATAAACTCTATAAAAAAGGATATATGAGGTTTTTCAAGACAATGGTCAGGTTGAGATATCTCTCCTTGGAAGATAAATATAGGATTTCCATTCAATACTACTGATATTTCCTTACTTATGCATTTGATCTTAGCATTATACTTTGAGATCCAGTCCATCCCTAGAATAATGTCGAATTCTAGAAAGGGAATAACTATTAGATTTTTGATAATATCATGTTCAGTAAATTAAATACTAGAGTTTATTAAAACTGACGATGCTTGGATAATCCCCCCAGGAGTCTTGACTAATAACTCTACTTTTAAAAAATCAGGGGTTGATTCTAAATTCATTGCAAACATGGAGGAAATAATGGAATGTGCAGAACCATAATCAATCTAAGTACTTTCTAGATTTGAGACAACAAAAAGAGTACTTTCCACCACATAATTTAGAACATGAACTTTAGCTATCGTGATAGAAAATGCACGACCATGCTCCCTTGGCCTTTTCATAGGCAGATGGTGGTTCCCCTCCACTGCCCTCAGATTTGGACAGTGATTGGAAAAGTGACCAAGTTTTCCACACTTAAAGAACTGGACATCTGGTAGGGTCTTCACTATATTCCCTGTGTCTTTAGTGATTGGAAGTTGAGGTTACACCTTACTATGAAAATTCCTCTCAATATGGAAATCTCTTTCACACTTGAATCATTTCCTGCTTCTGAGTAGGTAGTTCCTTAAATTCTTCTTCCCACATTAATTACCCCTTGGACGTTTTACATGATATCCTCCTCTTCTCTGATCAAATATCCTCCCTAAGATGGGATCCATTGATCCCTTATTTTCATTGGATTTATGAGACCATTGTGTCTCACCAAACACTAGTTCTACTTTCATCGCACTCTGCACGATCCCCTCGTAGCTATCATAGTCACGATTGGATAGAATCTTCCATAGATGAGGTCTTATCCCACCAAAGAATTTATAAACTTTCCCATTAGGATCCATGACAATGCTTGAGGTGTAATGTGAAATCCTTGTGAAGTTCATCTCATAGCTTCCCACAGATTAATTAACCTTCTTCATATGCTCGAGAAACTCCTTCTCTATTCTTGTTCTCATGGAACAAGGGAAATACTTACTGAAGAAGATCCATAAACTCTTAATACTACATATCTCAAACCTCCACTCTTGGACTCATGTTATTAATCAGTTATAACCACTAATAAGCTTCTCTCTCTAAGTAATTGACAGCTAGGGTGACCTTATCTTGCTATGAATAGCGGAGTACAAAAAATATCTTCTTGATAGAGCTGATCCACTGCTCAGCAACCAGTGGGTCAGTTGATCCACTGAAGGTTGGTGGTATTTGATTCATAAAGGACTCAAAAAAATGTTACTCCCTTCACAGTTAGATTGGGATCTCAGTTTAATTCAAGTTATTTCCCATAACTTGAGTCAGTTGGATCAGCGTTCATATGAAAGTTTCAATTTTGGCTTCTGTCGGATGGTTGTTAGTACATGGTCCATTGTGGTCCCCGTTTTCATGGTTCCTCCTATAGCCCTCCATTTTCTAAAATAATAAAACCTTAGTGAGGAACTTATTTGACATAAAAATATTTTAACTGTAACAGATTTTATGTCTTAAAACTATATTCTTTAAACAATTACATTTCTATATAAATCCTTCATAATGATTCCTAAAAAGCATATGATTAACCAAACATATCCCTCGAGAGTGTTATAACAAAGAGTGCAACAATTCCCATTTTCGTGTACCCGGATATCCCGAGTCAAGCACAAAAATCCTTGTCAGAGTTTTCACTCCTTGGTATATCTGTGCCAGAGCCGGCTCTACCTGCTCGTATCCAGATAGTGATGTATTTACTTGATAAACCACTTGATCAATACTCACCAAAATACCAGGAAGTATTCCTATATTTAAACATTTCTATAGTTTTGTTCCTAAAATTTTCATATCCTATTTTCCATAAATAACTAAACTATACTTTGATACCAACAATGGCATCCCACCTTTTTATTACATAACATTTCATTACATTTTACATACAAAGGATCATTAAAGTCTAGTGTCTGGGAAATCAGGAATAATAAAACATGAAAACATAAAACACTCTTTTAAATACCCTTTAAAATATTCTTGAAAAATTCTTCATATGTACAATTACTACATCTCATAATCTAGAGACATACATTAAAGGAAAGGGTGAGCTGAAGGCCCAGTAAAGAAAGCAAGGGAATCAATTTACTTGTGATATTAATAAGAACTTGATGAAAACCATAAGACATGAGCAATTGAAAAAGTGGAATATCATAATAAAAAGAACTTGGATCACAACATTAATATGTGGCTACAACATTTCATTTATACATTCATGAACATATCACCATGGTTCATCCCATGATGTCATAAAAAGTTACCAGGCTTATTCACCAAGGTATCGTGAAACTTGTCATAACTAGAGATAAAATTCTTTACACAATGCATTAAAGGGATATCAAGGCGCACCATTAATATGTATTTCTTTTCATGTGATCTACATATATCATAATAAAACATTTCATAAATAGCCCTTTGAGAATAAATTAAATGGGTTTCATTTCAAAATAGTGACAATTTAAATGTTCTTAAAAATAAGATCATTATGTCATTTATAACTCATGGAAAGGGAGTGAGGGTTATATGTATGTCAATTACAGAATCAAATATATCATTTTTTTGTATATTTTTGAACACCCATATAAACATAATAGGTCTGGGTGTTAACTAAAATCAAACAAGAGAATTTATTGAGACAAAGAGATAGAAATTTTGAGGTGAAATTTCTACAGCATAACGGCTATATATCATGATTTTAAAAAATAATAAAAAGAGAGGGGATAAGAGTATCCCATCCATAAATGAAGAATTTTGCAGAAGAGGGACAGAAAAAAATAACATCAAGGTGAGGAAAATTGAATGACATACCACATGAAAATCAAAGATGAAGAGAAAATGATATTTCTTTTACGAAAATTCGGCAGCCTAACGACATCGCTTATAATTAAAAAAATAAAAAATTTGGGAGGAAAGGGTCTATCATCAATTGGAACTGAAATGTACTATAATATGGATATATAAGAATATAACCCTACATATTGAAATGGAAACTATAAGACATAACATAAAGGAAGTCCTAACTTAAAAGAGAAGGGTGAAAGGTTTCCTTACATTGAAGTGTAACTTTGAAAGCATGAAGGTTTGCACAATAGGGGGATTGAGGGAACCTTGGGAGGAATAATTGGTATGTAAAAAGAATAGAACTTATTTTATGAGGATTTTGGAGTGAAATGAATGAGGTAATGGATTGGTATTTATAGGGAAATTGACGGAATATTTAATTAACTTCCAAGGGACACCTCATCGGTGGTATTTGAAAAACCATGGGAATGACCAAGGTATTTTCCCATGTTATTGGCCACATGGGACACCTAATAACATATATTTCTATTCAAAAGTCTACCAAATTTTTTACATCATGATTACATCCTCAATGATGTCATTAAACAACCGAAACTCAAAACTCTATTTTTACTATTCAGCGAAAATTCAATTGTTTCAGAAAATTCCAAAAAATTCAACCTAACCTAATATCAATGCTCTGAACTCAAAAAAGAACTCCATTTTATGAAAATAATTTCTTAAATATTTTTAATTTAATTTTTAAATAAAATCATTATTTATTCCAAAGATACTACTTTAAAACCATAACTCATTTTGTAACACCTTAAGAAAGTAACCAATGTCCCACAAAATTATCATATAAAAATAAGAAAATAAAGTAAATAGATATGATTACATTTTATGAAAATAAATTTCAATTTTAAATTAGTAAATTAATTATTAAATTGTAAATAAAATATTTATGACATACAAAAATACCAAAACTTATACTATGATAATTTTTTTCACTTTTAAGATGTCAAAAATGTATTCATACATTCATTGGTGAAGTTTCTATTTTTTTTTGGTCGATTTACTATTCAATACTATTCATTACTATTAATACGGCTATGTTACTATTCATACTTTACTATTCAAAAAAATTATGTTGATCTTATTAGACTCTAAACTTCTTACTGAACACAACTGTAGAAGGACTTTTTTTGAATTTCAATTCACATTATTAATTATTTAAAGAATACAAAAATATATTAAAATACCCCTTTTTTCAAAATTCATCAATAATATGGAACTTCTATAATTTCATCCTATATTTATCCAGACATTTGAAATTCACAAATTTTACCATATTATGAAGTAACAATTTTATTCATACAAAAGGACTACAGATCGTAACTAAGGCTTCATTACATAACCCCTTATAACACCTGTATAGGACCTAAGTGTAAGGTGTGTTATGGTGATAGAATATTGGGGTGGCTTGAACTAAATTTCCTAATTTGTGATTTCTATGAGCTTGAACTTCTCCCTTAGGTGATTTCGTTCATGCTTCATAGGTTGAGGCTCAACTTGGGCTTGGTCTAGAGAAAAACCCAGATATGTTACCTCCTTCCCAAGCTCTGACATATGGGATTCATATGGCCCGAGTCTATATGATGAGGCCATCAACTCTTATTTCTATATTAATTAACAATAATCACTTGTATTTTTTAACAATAATTATAATGTTAAGAGTTTGTTTTCCAACGATCATATAATAGTTGAAACACAACTGTGTCATTTTAATTATACTCACTTCAATACTTTATGGATATAGGTTTGATGAGTATAAAATAAAATAACACACAAAATTAGGAATCAAATAATATTAAAAAGTTATGGTCATTACACAATACATATTTGTGAAACCAAGATGTACTTCTCAAGATGAATCATAAAATTCCTACATCATATCCACTCTAAAGTGAGATAGGACACAGAAATTATAACAACCATGCTCTTTATTTACCTCTTAAACATAATTTATTACATAAATTATCCACTTGTTACCACATATAAGATCGAGATTTATAGTGTTTTTTGTGCTTATAAACATTAAATAACAACATAAAACATGAAATACACATATTTATTGAAAAGTTCTTTTACATTACCACACACATTCCTTCGTGCTTAACATTTCATGGGATTACCTGAGAACATGCATAAGAAAATCATTAGCTATAAAGACCAGTAAGGGAGTAAACAAAGAATAAGATGAAAAATACAGTACATTTTAGGAAATACACATATCAATAGAGTATAAGTGAAACATGAACCTAAAGGTATGATATATAATGATTATCATAACAAGGAAATGTGGAAACAACATTTAACATGATACAAGTATGAGATAGGTCTAATTGCACATGTATCATGAATAATACCTCATTAAAATTGAATTACCACGAGTAAACCCTCATTACACTTGACATATCATGATTATAGTCTTTACCCAATGCATTTAGGCACTATCAGGGTGTGCCCTATTTAATCATTTCATTTAATGCATAAGTGTGCCACATTGATCATATAACATTGATTAATTAAACATAATAATTTATTAGACAACACAAGAATGTAGAAATCATAAATGAAACACTATAAAACATGTAAATTTTCATAAAGGTGAATGCCCTTGATAGAGAAATGGGCATGCTGTTTACTACACAATGACTTTGGCTTGGAAAATTGCAGTGCAATTTTGGCAGCATAACGACGTGACATAAGAATTCATAAAAATTGTTGATGAGAGAGAAATGGGTGTCTCATCATATTTAAATTAAATGGAATTTAAGGGGGTAATATAGATACATTTCCCAACATATGTAATGGAATTTATATGTATACTACAATATAATTTCTTGACTATAAATGAGAAGAGATAAATTCCTTACGGAATTTTGTCATGGTAACAAGCATACATGGGAGGCATTAATGGGAGATAAAGGGTTTTCTCATCATTAAAATATAAGGAGGTCATTATAAAAGAGTTTCTAAATCATACCCCATCATTTTTAATTTAAAATTTAAGGTTATAAAAACATAATGAAATTCAAACAAAAATGAGAAAGAAAGAAATTCCTTACATGGAAGTGTGATCCAGAGGCCTGGTAGTTGCTTGAGAGAGGTTTATTGGGAACCTGGAGTGACATAAGAGGATTCTAGAGAGTGGAGGTCAGAGTTTGGTCAAGCTCAAAATGGTTTGAGTGAAGAGGAATGGGAGATTTAGTGGGTTTTATAGGAAAGGATAAGAAATTCTTTATTACTTCGGTTTTAGACACCACACATTCAACTAATCAAAACCAAAAACCAACCCATGGATTTTGCCCTTGGATTTTTTCAATGTGAAGTGGAATGAAATATTTTTTATGTCTAATGGATGAACATAATAAACAATTATACTTGCTTATGAGGAAGTCAGTTACACTCTCAAAGAAATCATTTTAAAATGTTGAAAATTTTATAAGTTTTGGAGGGTCCGTTAAGGCATCATAAGATTAATCAAACAAATATAAAATCCTATTATTTTAGAGATAAAACATATATTGGTCGAAAAACCTTTTTATAGTATTTTATTACATCACTATTATGTCATTATGATGTTATAAAATCCAATATATATTTTAACGGTATTTAATTTTTATCCAAAATTCGACTGTATTAGAGAATTATGAAAAATTCATTGTAAGATAATTTTGGCGTCGTAAATCCAAAAATGATATTCATTTTATCGAAATAATTTTATAAATATGTGAATATTCAATTTAAAAATAAAAACCAATAGTCATTTAAAATTCATGGGTTTTGATAAAAAAACAGCTTTCAAAACTAAAAAAAATTACAATTGTGTTAATAAAAATTATATGATCATTTATATTTAACAAAAATTAATTTAGTAATAATATTTTATCAAAATATTATTTAATTCAAAAATCCATGAATTCATCAAAATATATTTCATAATTGAATATTAATTTATAATTGTATTTGGGATTTAAAAACCACTTACAAATAAACAATAATAAAAAGAATGTATATTATTTATTCTATAAAAAGAAAAACCACATAATCATAATGCTATGGTCTTGTTACATAACCCATTATAACACCCATATAATACCTAAGGGTAAGGTGTGCAACCGAGACAGACTCTTGGGGTGGCTCAGATAACATCACCGGGGTGGTAGTCTCAATTAAATTTTACTTCTCCTGTAGGTGGTTCTATTCAATCATAACATGTTTAAGCTCAGCTTGGGCTTGGTCAATAGTGAAGCCTAGTGACACTACCTCTTTTACGTGCTCTGACAAATGGGATTTGAATGGAGAAATTCTACTTGATTAGGCCATCAATTCCATTGTCTGAGTAAATTGGATTTATTAAATCCTTATATTTATACTAATCATGTGATCAATATTCAATGACTATATTAGAAGTGGTAATAATTCCAAATGGTATTTTAAAATCCAAAAACATAAAACCAAGAAATATAATATGTTTTATATAAATAATTTACACAATTAGACATTTAATTAGATTTATAAGAATTTTCATTAATAAAAGTTTGGGCCGTTAAATTATTCCCCCCTTAAGAAATTTCACCCTTGAAATTTATTTTTCCCACAATAAAAAATGAGGGTAAAATTGCTTCATCACATTCTCTAATTCCCACGTTTCTTCTTCTAACTTTCGGTTTCTCCAAAACTCCTTTAAAAGGGGCATTGTATTATTTTGTAAAACATTTTCCTCAGGATCTAATATCTTAACCGGCTTCTCTTCATAGGATAAGTCATTCTACAATAGTACCACCTCTGGATTGAGTACATGTGATGGGTCAGGTATGTACTTTTTCAGGAGTGATACATGGAATACATCATGTACTTGAGAGAGGTTTGGAGGGAGTGCTAGTCAATAGATCAATACTCTAATGCGATCAAGGATCTCAAAAGGGCCGACGTAACTAGGAGTAATTTTTAGCTTATTCCCAAATTTCATAACTCTCTTCTGTGGTGATATATAGAGGAATACCATGTATCCAAAATCATACTATAGGTATTGTCGACATTTATCAGCATACCTCATTTTTTTGACTTTGAACAGCTTTAAAGTGCTGCTGGATGGTCCTAACCTTCTCCACTATTTCTTCGACCATTTCTGGACCTAGGAGTTTTCCCTCCCCAACTTCATTCGAACATGATGGTGTTATGGACCTCTTCCCATAAACGGATCCAAAAGAAGCCATTCAGATGATTGAGGGGAAATTTTTATTGTAATAGAACTCAACATAGGGAAGATATTGATCCTATCATCCTTTGAAGTCCATTGAGAATGATCTCAACATGTCCTTAAGTGTTTGGATAGTCCGCTCATATTGGCAATCAGTTTGAGGATTATAGGATGTACTAAATTTTAGCTCATTATTCAGAGCGTGTTGGTGACTTTTCTAGAACAACGAGGCGAATCTTGGATCTCGATCGTATACATTAGACAGTGGGACTCCATGAACCCTTAAAAATTCTATGATGTATATTTGTGTCAATTGATCTAATATTAAATCCTCAAAAATTGAAATGAAGTCTGCAGTCTTTGTAAGATGATTAAAAAAACCCAGATTTAATTGTTTTCTTTGGATGTCTTTAGATGTCCGGTGGCAATGCCTATGGTGATGTTCTCCCATTTCCATGTTGGTATGGGTAATGGTTGCATCCCCCATAAGTTTTTTGCCTCTCAACCTTCACTTTTAGACATACCAAGAATATTGATATATACTCAGCGATGTCCTTCTTCATTTTATCCCACCAGTAATTCTCTCATTGATCTCAATACATCATTCTATTTACAAGGTGAATGGTGAAATAAATCTGTGTTCATAATCCAAAAGATATCTTTTAACAACTGTTTTGATGTCACGCATTTTTGTGACCGAAATTTAACAATTCTTTCTTCATTAACATTGAACTCCAAAGATTTCCCTTTTCTAATAGTCTTAACTTTTTTCTGAATTCCTACATCATGATTTTTTGCATCCTTTAACCATTCTCAAAGAGATGGTAGAGAAGTCATTTGTGAATGGATTGATGATGTTCCCTTTTATATTATTCCCATGTACATCTTTATAAAATCAATGATAATTGAATCCTTTTCAATTCTCAAAAATGATAGAATCACTGGTTCCTTTCTACTTAGAGCATCTTCCACATTGTTCACTTTCCCCGAGTGGTAATATATTGAGAAGTCATAGTCTTTGTTCAGCTCTAACCATATTCATTGGCGCATTTTCAACTCTTTCTGTGTGAATATATACTTGATGATTTTGAGATCCATATATATTTCACAATTCTCCCCAATGAGGTAATGTCACCAAATTTTAAAAGTGATGATTTCTATAGCCAACTACAGATCATTATTTGGATTGTTTTTTCATTAACTATCTATGTCCTTGATGCATAGGCAATGACATTGTAATTTTACACTGACCATACCATTTTTCGAAGCACGAATGAATACCAAAAATAGTTCTCCAATCACGGGTAGTGTGAGCACATGTGTAGTGATAATCCTCCTTTTCAACTCCTTGAAGCTATCTTCTCATTCATCACTCCAAGAAAACATGACTCCCTTCCAAGTTTTCATGGTAAGAGGGTTTAAAAATCAGGAGAAATTTCTCACAAATTAGTGATATTATACAGATAACCATAGGAATCCAAAGATATCTGTCCCTGATGTTGGCCTCATTCATCCCTCAATTGCAGTTGTCTTGGATGGATCCACAAATATCTCATTTCTTGTGATGATATGAACAAATAATTAGAACTCCATCAATTAGAAATCACACTTGTTGTACATTGCATAGATCTTCTCCTTTCGAAAGGTCTCTAGTACAAGGCTTATATTCTTATCATGATCCTCCTTGGTTATGGATTATATTAGAATATTGTCTATAAATACTACCACAAATATTTCCGGGTAATCTATAAAGACTCTATTAATAAGTTCCATGATGATTTCGGGAGAATTAGTGAGTCTGAAAGGAATTACAATGAATTCATAGTGCCAATGTCACGACCCGCCCTCGGGGCCCGTGCCGTGACTACCCCAAGCCCGCCTTCCATAGGCCAGGGGCTGGCGACTAGCACCAAGGCGTAAATCAAAAAAAAGGGAAGGCATTGCCTTTGAAAAGTAAACAAGCACCACAGAGTAAGCAAGCGGAAAAGTAAACACTAAGTAAAAACAGAGTACAAATGAAGTGCGGAAAAGTAAATGGGCCAGTATACAAACCCAACTGAAAGTAAAGTACAACTCGAAAGGGAAAACAACAACTGTAAAGTAAAAGTTGCTACACCGAGCTGTCCACTGGAAATCCCACCTGAAGGGTGGGTACAGATAGCTCCAATGCTCCTCGGGTCCCGCCGTCCGCTCCGAGAACGTCCCACCCAGTGGTCCACCTCCAGGTACCGTCCTTCTCCGCCCGCCTCCACCACGATCAGCGCTGTCCGCCATCTGCAACCAACACAACGTAGTGCGGGCATAGCCCATGCAGGGGTGAGTATAACGATACTCAGTAGGGACCCCGAGACCCTCAAGGTCTCACTAAAACCAACAAAGATAACCACAAGAAGATCTCAACAGATAACCTCTACTTAGATATATGCCCATACATATACCTAAGTTATCAAGTAACCCATCTCAATCATGAGGCAAACACAAGGTCAAAAGTCTCAGCTCAAACCAGGATTTTCATCATCGAAACCGTAACTGCTGAGGAGCTCCGTCTCTGGAGTGTACAGTGGTCCTGTCACAACTCCGAGGTACTGCCCACTAACTTAAGACTGTTGTAGTACTCCACCTATCGAGTAATGCGGGCCAGCCGCTACCACCAAGTGCTCCCATGTGCCGCTACAACCAAGCGCACCTCTGACGTGGGTCTGCCGCTACAACCAAGCGCTCCCATGTGCCGCTACAACCAAGCGCACCTCTGTCGTGGGTCTGTCGCTACAACCAAGCGCTCCCATGTGCCGCTACAACCAAGCGCACCTCTGTCGTGGGTCTTCCGCTACAACCAAGCGCTCTCATGTGCCGCTACAACCAAGCGCACCTCTGTCGTGGGTCTGCCGCTACAACCAAGCGCTCCCATGTGCCGCTACAACCAAGAGCACCTCTGTCGTGGGTCTGCCGCTACAACCAAGCGCTCCCATGTGCCGCTACAACCAAGCGCACCTCTGTCGTGGGTCTTCCGCTACAACCAAGCGCTCCCATGTGCCGCTACAACCAAGCGCACCTCTGTCGTGGGTCTGCTGCTACAACCAAGCGCTCCCATGTGCCGCTACAACCAAGCGCACCTCTGTCCTGGGTCTGCCGCTACAACCAAGCGCTCCCATGTGCCGCTACAACCAAGCGCACCTCTGTCACACACCGAGTTGTTCGATCAGCAGTCGTCGGGTCTCAGTCAGCTACACGGTCTCCGTGCTCTGCCCGCTCGTCTCCGGGAGGGTCCGCTCCACGAGCTACTGGTCGATACTCCAAGTATCACAAAGTCCCGCAAGGAAGTATCTCGAAGGACCACCTCGTCATAGGGGTCTCAACGCAACAGACGGCGCGTCAATCGGACGCCCAGTCTGTGAGTTATTAGCCTTTTCGTCCCAGGGGCCCGGTTGGTTTCGTGAGCGAACCAATCCGGCCGTAACTCAACTATACCCCGAACACTCACAGGGTATACTCATAGGGACCGTTTTTCAACGTGATCACCAATGCCGCTGACGGTTCGTCAAACGGACGTCTGGTCTGAAAGATATCAACTTTTCCGTTCCAGGGGCCCGGTTGGATTTCAGTGCGATCCAACCCGGCCACTATCCATCTGCATCCAAAACTCGGGCGGAGGATGCCAAAAGTTCTGTCTCATCAAGAGGAACTCAACGCAACAGACGGCGCGTCAATCAGACGCCCGGTCTGAGAGTTATTGGCTTTTTCGTTCCAGGGTCCCGGTTGGTTTTTAAGGTAAAACCAACCCGACCGTGCTCCACTTGCGTCCAAACCTCGGGCGGAGTGAGCCAAAAGATCCGTCTCGCTAAGAGGAAACTAACAAAGCTGACGGCACGTCAATCGGACGTCCGTAGCTCAAGATATGAGTGTTTCTGCTCCGAGGGCCCGGTTGGTTTCGTGTACGAACCAACCCAGCCGAACCCAAAGTATTCCGAAACTTTGAGTGCGATAAACCGAAACGACCGACTCGCTCCAAGGATTGCGTTGCCGCTGACGGCGAGTCGTTTGGAGGCCCGTAGCTCAAGTTACGGGCGTTTGAACGAAAGTCGTTCGAAGACGGGGGGTCCGGGCCCGGGCCGACCCGGCCTGACCCCCCCTGGTTGGCCCGAACTGGGGCGGGTCCGACCCGGTTGGCCCGGCCCGGCCCGGCCAGGGCCGGTCCGGCTCAGCTCGGCCGAGCGGCCGACGCGGGGGAAAGCCGCCGCCACGCGTGACACCCCCGCGGCACCCGCGAGGTGTCGGCCAGACAGCCGGACGCGCCGCGTGACAACCCCGCGACACCCGCAGGGTGCCGCCCTGGACACCCACGGGGTGCCGCGTGACAACCCCGCGGCACCCGCGGGGTGTCGCCCTGGACACCCGCGGGGTGTCGCGCTGGACACCCGCGGCACCCGCGGGGTGCCGCCGCCTCCGGCCGCCGGCACCGCCGCGCCGACGACCCACGCCACCACCAGCTTCCGCGGGCCGCCGGAGTCGCTCCGGTGGCCCGTTTTCCTTCCCGTCTGCGCCGTTGTTCCTCCCGGGTTCCGTTCTTTACTGCGGGATCATCAAACATCCGTTGCGGCATGTTCCGTCGTCGCCCACCAAATCCGCACAAAACGAAGAACGGCGGAGGGTCGTCGGGCCGTGTTCGTTTGGCCCGCACCCTCCGCGTTAGAGATAATCAACGGGAGAAAATAAAATGTTCAACACATGAACCAACAATTTTAATAAAATAAAATTGTTTCTTTGATTCCGGTTCTTTAATTTTTAAAGAACGTTCACGGAAATAAATAAAAGGGGGGGGGGGGGGGGGGTAAATCCCAAAATAAATCCCTACCTCGTTGATCGTCGTGCGCGGGCGTTCTTCACGGAAAAACTCGTCGCGGAAGAGGGGGATCGTCGCGTCGTCGCGGGAAGGCGTCGCGTCGTCGCGGAAAGGCGTCGCGTCGTCGCGGAATCTGGCGTTGAGTCGGCGAGCTCAACGGACCAAGAACAACAGATTTAAATTATAAATAATTAAATCTGTGTTTAAAACCAAAAGAGAAGAACCTTGCGAGAAAATCCGAAATCAGTCACCTCAACGGTCGGTGATCGGAGATCGGAGCGGGGAAGAACGTCTCGGACGGAAGCGTTGTCGATTTCCGGGTTCGGCGTTCTTCGCGTTCTTCACGTTTTTCGCGTTCTTCGCGTTCTTCGCAAGGGAGAAGAAGATACAAGGGTCCTCTCAAATCTTCTCAATGCGCAAGTAACCAGAGGTCGACCGTTGGCCTTATTTTATTATTACGCTAACGAATTTGAAAACTGGTTAAGAAATGATCCATCAATTCGTTGAATTAATTCAACGAAAGAAACAGCCCATTTAATTCACGAAATAAACCTCCCAATTAAATGGTCTGTTAAGATTTTAAGAAACGTGTCAGTTGACTTTCATTAAGACGGGTTTTCGCGGGTGCGTTTCCTAGCGGAAAGAAACGGCTGGGCTCATGTGGGCCCCACCTCGCAAATATCCTACCAAGGGGGTAGGATATTTCTGGATAGCATCCTATCCGGTTCAACTCAGTTCAAGCCGCCTTTAAGTGGCTTCAAGTGGCTTCCAAGCGGCTTAAGTGAAATAAAATAAAGTTGTCGCAAAATTATTTTATTTATTAACTTTAAGCCCGTAAATTAAAAACCACACCCGAGCAAACGCAACTCCGGAAGAGGCGTTTCTAAGTGAATACCGGCGCTACGATTTCATCGGTGCCCTCAGAATTCAATTCCGGGCACCAGTTCAAAAGTTAGAAAAACCCGCTCGTCCGTTCACTGAACGTACCCGAGCCAAACTTCGGAAAATGATTCCGGGCACACCGGGCCTCGGAATCCGGCGCCGTCAAAAAATGCGTTCTTGTAAAATTCCAAAGAAAATTAAGAAAAAAAATTTCCTTGAAATTTACGGGTCTTTACATTACTCCCACCACAGGGATTTACGTCCCCGTAAAGCTTCAACACAAACTAGGGATACAAAGGCGGTACTGAGCACGCATCTGAGCCTTCCGCTCCCATGTGCTCACCTGGACCTTCTCTGTCGTGGCCCGGACCACCTCTGGTCCCACTAGAGATGCCATGATTTCTTCCTTGCCGATAAGAGAAATCTGGTCTCATCCCCTGGATAAACCACGTTCTTCGCTTAATACGGTCAATCCCGACATGGATGATACTAATCCATACCAAGGATGACGTCGTAAGGCCTCGACGCTACTACCAAGAGATCCAACCGTTACTCTCGCCTCCAAGGGTTGAGTCACACTGTCGGCATCAGTGTGTGGTAACTGGGTCTCCTCCAGTAGATGTCTCACAAGTGAGGGTCAAGTCAACAGTCAAAACTGGAACCTCTTAGTAACAACACAAGAGAGGACAGGGAAGTAAATGCCACAAGAAAAGGTGTCTTTTATTACTGTAGCTCAACTACAAAGACACAAAGCATCTACAAACATACATCAACAAAACTAGAAGCAACATGAACAAAAGTCTCCAGGTCTGGAGCTAGTCCCGCTCCTGTCCATCTGCTCCCAGAGCCCCATGATCGTAGGCCTCAACTGCCTGAAGATGAGCTCTCCCATGTCCTCCTATTCCCTGCGGTCGGGGTGGACCGCTTGGTGGTGGTGGTGGCAGAGCCTCAAAGCGTCGCCCACCACCTGCTGCTCGGCCAGCTCCTCTGCCTCGTCCGCCTCCTCCCTGCGGACCGCCACGGTCGACCCTCTGCCTCTGCCTGGGTGGCCCCTCCACCGTCTGCTGCTCCTCGGTACGGTGGGTCGGGCAGTCACGAGCCATGTGGCCCTGCCCGCCGCACGAGTAGCACTGCCTGCCTCTCGGAAGGCTGGCTTCGCGCTGTGTGCCCCGCACTGCTGAGCCAGTGTCCCGAGGTCGTCTTCCGGAACCCTGAGTCATCTTTCGGCTACCTGCTGCCGAAGACTCCGCCACCTGCCGCCCTGCGGTAGGCCTCGCTGTAGACTCAGCCAGAAATCTCTCGATCAGAAGGGCTCGCTCTAGCACTCCTGCCTGGGTCGGGATGCTGAGGGAGATCAGCGATGCCCTGATCTCGTGTCTCAATCCCTGCTCGAAGGTCCAGGCCCGGAAGAAGGGGTCCCGTACCATGTCTGTCGAGTAGCGAGAAAGGTCGGTGAACCTCGCCGCGTACTGGGCTACCGTCAAGCTGCCCTGCCGCAAATGAAGAAGCTCCTGAATGCGCACCGCACGGAGGGTGGCCGGGACGAACTCTGAGCGGAAGATGCTCTCGAAGTCCGTCCAGATGAGGGAGGCCTCATCGTGCACCTGGAGCATCAAGCTCCACCATTTGCCTGCTGCCGCGTGCAGGAGACTCGCTGCGAGGATCACCATGAGGTCTGCTAGTGTCCTCACTAATCTGAAAACCCGAACAACTGCCTCCAGCCAGTCCTCGACGGCCTGAGGGTCCATCTCCCCACGGAACATGGGCAGTCGCTGGTGCTGGAACTCATGCAGTGCACTAAGGCGACGTGCATCGTCAGCGGCTGGGGCTGGTAGCATCGGTGCCTCGGCGGGTATAGGTACCGCCGGTGCCTCAGCTGTCAAAGGGCCCTGTACTGAGTCCTCGACGCTCGGTGGGCTGTCATCACGCTCCACTCTCGGAATCCTAGCTGGCTGTCGTCGTGGGGCCATCCTGAAAGAAACAGGTGCGCCACGGTCAGGACAGTATACCTGGTGAGATGACACAAGTAATCACAAGGAAAACTTGAAACACACATGCAATCAATGTTTTCGTGAATTAAGTCGGAAATCAGAAGTCAGGGTCCTGGTGTACGGATACGTCGGCCGCCGCACCAACACTGGACTCCCTGGACTGATAACCACACTCAATACGCTAAACACTATTGCTTCACATAGAAGAAAGATCAGAGTCCCCGGTAGAACCGACCAGCTCTGATACCAATTTGTCACGACCCGCCCTCGGGGCCCGTGCCGTGACTACCCCAAGCACACCTTCCATAGGCCAGGGGCTGGCGACTAGCACCAAGGCGTAAATCAAAAAAAAAAGGAAGGCATTTCCTTTGAAAAGTAAACAAGCACCACAGAGTAAGAAAGCGGAAAAGTAAACACTAAGTAAAAACAGAGTACAAATGAAGTGCGGAAAAGTAAATGGGCCAGTATACAAACCCAACTGAAAGTAAAGTACAACTCGAAAGGGAAAACAGCAACTGTAAAGTATAAGCCGCTACACCGAGCTGTCCACTGGAAATCCCACCTGAAGGGTGGGTACAGATAGCTCCAATGCTCCTCGGGTCCCGCCGTCCGCTCCGAGCACGTCCCGCCCAGTGGTCCACCTCCAGGTACCGTCCTGCTCCGCACGCCTCCACCACGATCAGCGCTGTCCGCCGTCTGCAACCAACACAACGTAGTGCGGGCATAGCCCGTGCAGGGGTGAGTATAACGATACTCAGTAGGGACCCCGAGACCCTCAAGGTCTCACTAAAACCAACAAAGATAACCACAATAAGATCTCAACAGATAACCTCTACTTAGATATATTCCCATACATATACCTAATTTATCAAGTAACCCATCTCAATCATGAGGCAAACACAAGGTCAAAAGTCTCAGCTCAAACCAGGATTTTCATCATCGAAACCGTAACTGCTGAAGAGCTCCGTCTCTGGAGTGTACAGTGGTCCTGTCACAACTCCGAGGTACTGCCCACTAACTTAAGACAGTTGTAGTACTCCACCTATCGAGTAATGCGGGGCAGCTGCTACCACCAAGCGCTCCCATGTGCCGCTACAACCAAACGCACCTCTGACGTGGGTCTGCCGCTACAACCAAGCGCTCCCATGTGCCGCTACAACCAAGCACACATCTGTCGTGGGTCTGCCGCTACAACCAAGCGCTCCCATGTGCCGCTACAACCAAGCGCACCTCTGTCGTGGGTCTGCCGCTACAACCAAGCGCTCCCATGTGCCGCTACAACCAAGCGCACCTTTTTCATGGGTCTGCCGCTACAACCAAGCGCTCCCATGTGCCGCTACAACCAAGTGCACCTCTGTCGTGGGTCTGCCGCTACAACGAAGCGCTCCCATGTGCCGCTACAACCAAGCGCACCTCTGTCGTGGGTCTGCCGCTACAACCAAGCGCTCCCATGTGCCGCTACAACCAAGCGCACCTCTGTCGTGGGTCTGCCGCTACAACCAAGCGCTCCCATGTTCCGCTACAACCAAGTGCACCTCTGTCACACACCGAGTCGTTCGATCAGCAGTCGTCGGGTCTCAGTCAGCTACACGGTCTCCGTGTTCCGCCCGCTCGTCTCCGGGAGGGTCCGCTCCACGAGCTATTGGTCGATACTCCAAGTATCACAAAGTCCCGCAAGGAAGTATCTCGAAGGACCACCTCGTCATAGGGGTCTCAACGCAACAGACGGCGCGTCAATCGGACGCCCAGTCTGTGAGTTATTAGCCTTTTCGTCCCAGGGGCCCGGTTGGTTTCGTGAGCAAACCAATCCGGACGTAACTCAACTATACCCCAAACACTCACAGGGTATACTCATAGGGACCGTTTTTCAACGTGATCACCAATGCCGCTGACGGTTCGTCAAACGGACGTCTGGTCTGAAAGATATCAGCTTTTCCGTTCCAGGGGCCCGGTTGGATTTCAGTGCGATCCAACCCGGCCACTATCCATCTACATCCAAAACTCGGGCGGAGGATGCCAAAAGTTCTGTCTCGTCAAGAGGAACTCAACGCAACAGACGGCGCGTCAATCGGACGCCCGGTCTGAGAGTTATTGGCTTTTTCGTCCCAGGGGCCCGGTTGGTTTTTAAGGCAAAACCAACCCGACCGTACTCCACTTGCGTCCAAACCTCGGGCGGAGTGAGCCAAAAGATCCGTCTCACTAAGAGGAAACTAACAAAGCTGACGGCACGTCAATCGGACGTCCGTAGCTCAAGATATGAGCGTTTCCGCTTCGAGGGCCCGATTGGTTTCGTGCACGAACCAACCCGGCCGAACCCAAAGTATTCCGAAACTTTTAGTGCGATAAACCGAAACGACCGAATCGCTCCAGGGATTACGTTGCCGCTGACGGCGAGTCGTTTGGAGGCCCGTAGCTCAAGTTACGGGCGTTTGAACGAAAGTCGTCTGAAGACGGGGGGTCCGGGCCCGGGCCGACCTGGCCTGACCCCCCCTGGTTGGCCCGAACCGGGTCGGGTCCGACCCGGCCCGGCCCGGCCCGGCCAGGGCCGGTCCGGCTCGGCTCGGCCGAGCGGCCGAGCGGCCGACGCGGGGGAAAGCCGCCGCCACACGTGACACCCCCGCGGCACCCGCGGGGTGTCGGCCAGACAGCCGGACGCGCCGCGTGACAACCCCGCGACACCCGCGGGGTGCCGCCCTGGACACCCGCGGGGTGCCGCGTGACAACCCCGCGGCACCCGCGGGGTGTCGTCCTGGACACCCGCGGGGTGCCGCGCTGGACACCCGCGGGGTGCCGCGTGACAACCCCGCGGCACCCGCGGGGTGCTGCGTGACAACCCCGCGGCACCCGCGGGGTGTCACGCTGGACACCCGCGGGGTGCCGCCGCCTCCGGCCGCGGGCGCCGCCGCGCCGGCGACCCGCGCCGCCACCGGCTTCCGCGGGCCGCCGGAGTCGCTCGGTGGCCCGTTTTCCTTCCCGTCTGCGCTGTTGTTCCTCCCGGGTTCCGTTCTTTACTGCGGGATCATCAAACATCCGTTGCGGCACGTTCCGTCGTCGCCCGCCAAATCCGCACAAAACGAAGAACGACGGAGGGTCGTCGGGCCGTGTTCGTTTGGCCCGCACCCTCCGCGTTAGAGATAATCAACGGGAGAAAATAAAATGTTCAACACATGAACCAACAATTTTAATAAAATAAAATTGTTTCTTTGATTCCGGTTCTTTAATTTTTAAAGAACGTTCACAGAAATAAATAAAAAGGGGGGGGGGGTAAATCCCAAAATAAATCCCTACCTCATTGATCATCGTGCGCGGGCATTCTTCGCGGAAAAGCTCGTCGCGGAAGAGGGGGATCGTCGCGTCGTCGCGGGAAGGCGTTGCGTCGTCACGGAAAGGCGTCGCGTCGTCGCGGAAAGGCGTCGCGTCGTCGCGGAATCTGGCGTTGAGTCGGCGAGCTCAACAGACCAAGAACAACTGATTTAAATTATAAATAATGTAATCTGTGTTTAAAACCAAAAGAGAAGAACCTTGCGAGGAAATCCGAAATCACTCACCTCAATGGTCGGTGATCGGAGATCGGAGCGGGGAAGAACGTCTCGGACGGAAGCGTCGTTGATTTCCGAGTTCGGCGTTCTTCGCATTCTTTGCGTTCTTCGCGTTCTTCGCAAGGGAGAAGAAGATACAAGGGTCCTCTCAAATCTTCTCAATGCGCAAGTAACCAGAGGTCGAGCGTTGGCCTTATTTTATTATTACGCCAACGAATTTGAAAACTGGTTAAGAAACGATCCATCAATTCGTTGAATTAATTCAACGAAAGAAACAGCCCATTTAATTCACGAAATAAACCGCCCAATTAAATGGTCTGTTAAGATTTTAAGAAACGCGTCAGTTGACTTTCATTATGACGGGTTTTCGCGGGTGCGTTTCCTAGCGGAAAGAAACGGCGGGGCTCGTGCGGGCCCCACCTCGCAAATATCCTACCAAGGGGGTAGGATATTTCTGGATAGCATCCTATCCGGTTCAACTCAGTTCAAGCCGCCTTTAAGTGGCTTCAAGTGGCTTCCAAGCGGCTTAAGTGAAATAAAATAAAGTTGTCGCAAAATTATTTTATTTCTTAACTTTAAGCCCAAAAATTAAAAACCACACCCGAGCAAACGCAACTCCGGAAGAGGCGTTTCTAAGCGAATACCGGCGCTGCGATTTCATCGGTGCCCTCAGAATTTGATTCCGGGCACCAGTTCAAAAGTTAGAAAAACCCGCTCGTCTGTTCACTGAACGTACCCGAGCCAAACTTCGAAAAATGATTCCGGGCACACCGGGCCTCAGAATCAGGCGCCTTCAGAAACTGCGTTCTTGTAAAATTCCAAAGAAAATTAAGAAAAAAAATTCCCTTGAAATTTACGGGTCTTTACAGCCAATATCTTGTACAAAATGCATTCTTGGAGATATCCTACTTCTTCACCCTTACATGTTAATATCTCGACCGCCAATAAACCATAGTGGATTATTGTGCTCCATGTAGCTGATCGAACAAGTCACCAATTTTTGGTAGAGTATAGTTTTTCTTTAACATGTTTTTGTTGAGCTCACGATAATCAATGCAATGGGGGATTTACCCATCCTTCTTTTTGATGAAGAGTACTAGTTCACCCAATGGTGAAACACATGGGTGTATAAATCCTTTATACAGATTATCATGTAGTTGATTATTTTACTCCCAAAGATCCACAACATCCATTATATATGGAGTCCTGGATATTTGTAACGCTGCAGGTATAAGTTAAATCTATAATTCAACATCTCTTCTAGGAGGAAGACCAAGAAATTCTTCAAAAAACACTTCAATGAAATACTTCACAATATGAATGTTTTCAAGGATGGTTTCTTCCTTAGACTCAATCATCATAGTAAGATACATTTGATCATAGGGTTGTAATATCTACTCTTAAGATGATGGTGCTAAGGAAGATTCATCTTCCTCCTTGCACTTCTATAGGATCAGGGGTTAATTTTCCATATGGAGAGTGATTTTACTCTCACGACCATTTATATTGGCTCTATATAGGGAAATCCAATCCATGATAAAAATTGAATCAAATTCCTCCATAGGGAGTATTAAAAGGATCATTGGGATGTTCATTCGACAAATTATGATAGGGTCGGTGTCATGTTATAACAACCCTACTTTTTATTACAAACATAAACATAATTTAATACATAAAAATGCACGTAAGACAACATTAAGGACCGAGAGGTCTAGTGTTTTTGGGGATTATGAAAATTAAATAACGACTTAAAACCTAAAACATATGTCTTTATTGAAAAAATACTTTACATGACCACTACATTCCCTCGTACATAGCATTGCAAAGGATAACCTGAGGACATGCATAAGAAAAGGGTGAGCTATAAATCCCAATAAGGGATTAAAAAAGGAATAACATAAAGATCACCAAACATATTAGGAAATAATAATATCAATGGAGTGCAACAGAAAAATGATCATAAAAGAATGATATAGCATGATTATCATAACATGGAAATGTGGCAACCATACTTAACATGGTATTAGCATGAGCCAAGGCTCATTGCACATAGAGCATGTGTAAACCCTCATTGAACTTGAATTAGCATGAGTAAACCCTCATTTAACATGAATTATCATGAGAAACCCTCATTTCACTTGATGTATCATGATACTAATCATTACCCAATGCATTGGAGCACTATCAATACACACCCTTTTTTAACATTTTATTGCATCTATAAGTGTGCCACATAGATCATACAACATAGATTCATTAAACATATTCATTTATTACAAGATTAAGGAATGTGGAATTTATTTATGAAACTATATAATCAATAATTAAATGTACATAAATGTGAATACCCATGATAGAGAAATGGGGATGGTATTCACTACACAATGACTTTGCCTAGAAAATCGCGTTGCAATTTCAGCAGCATATCAGTGCAACATAAGAATTCATAAAAATGGTTGATGAGAGAGAAATGGGTGTATCATCATATGTACACAAAATGGAAAGTAAGGGGTCATTTAGATACATGTACTAATAGAATTAATGGAATTTAGATTCATAATAAAAATGGATTTCTTGATTGTAAATGAGGAGAGAGTAATTCCTCACGAAATTTAGGCATGGTAACAGGTGTTCATGGAACAAATTAATGAGAGAGAAATGGTTCTACCATAATTAAAACATAAAGGGGGAAGTATGGGAGAGGTGATAAATCATACCAAAACATTAATAATTGAAAATAAAATGGCATAACAATAATATGAAACTTGGATAAAATGAGAAATGAAGGAATCCCTTACAAAATTTCAGCATGGTAACAAGTATAAATGGAGGGAATTAATGAGAGAGAAAGGGGCCTTAAATCTCCAATAATAATTAGGAAATTATGGGGAGGATCTAAATCATACCCCAAAAATTTTAGTGTAATATAAAAGGGCATCAAAACATAACAAAAATTAGAAAAACATGAGAAAGGAAGAAATCCATTACATGGAAGTGTGACCCCAAAGGCCTGGGAGAGGCTTATTAGGAGCTTGGGGAACCTTGGAAGGAATATAGAGAAAATAGGTAATAGGTTGGAAGAACTCAAAAGTATTTGAGTGAAGAAGAAGTGGGATATTGTGTGGGTTTATGTAGGAAAGGAGATGAAATTCTTTATTATTTAGGTTTGGGACCCCACACATTAAACTACTCAAAAACACAAACCTGACCATGGTTTTTTCCCATAGTTTTTTCCAAAGGGGTGTGGAAAATAAAATTTTATATGGAAAATGGCCTAAATTATTAAAATATAATGTTTTCTTATGTAGAGGTGAGTCCCAATCTCAATAAAATAAATTTTAGAAGATAAAATGTTTTATAAGTCTTGAAGGGTCCACTAAATCATTGTAAAGTAAATAAAATAAACCTAAAATCATATTATTTTAATGTTAAAACATATATTTGTTGAACGGAATGTTTATAGTATTTTATTACATCACTATTGGGTCATTATGATTTCATAAAACACATTATATATTTATACGGTATTTAATTTTTAACCAAAAATTTGACTATCTCAGAAAATTATGAAAAATTTACCATTGAATAATTTTGACATCCTGATTCCAAAAATAATATTCATTTATCTAAATAACTTTCTAAATATTTGAATTTTTTCTTTTAAAATAAAAACTGACATTTATCGAAAATTAATGGGTTTTGACAAAAATAACTTTCATACATTATTAAAAATCACAACAGTATTCATAATAATTATACAGCCATTTATATTTAATAAAAAGTAATTTAGTGACAATATTTTATTAAAATATTATTTAATTAAAAAATTCATCAATTCATTATAATAATTTTCTTAATTAACTAAAAAATTTATTTTTCATTATAAAAATATTTACAAAGTAACAATAAAAAAAATGAATGTATATTCTCTATACAAAAATAATGTACATAATCATAGAACTATGGTATTGTTACATAAACTCATATAAAACTCACATATGACGTAAGGGTATAGTGTGTGATGGTGAATGACTCTGTGGGTGGCTCAGATAACATTGCTCAGGTGGTAATCTCTATCAACTTCCACTTCTCCCATAAGAGGTTCCATTCAAGCTTAACGTGTTGAAGCTGGGCATAGGCTTGGTTAAGAGCAAAGCCCAATGATGCGACCTCCTTTCCAAGCTCCAAAAAATGGGCTTCGTATGGGGAAAGTCTACGGGATGAGGTCATTTCTTCCTTTTTCTGAGTAAATTAGATTTGTTAAAGACTTAAATTTATACTAATAATGTGATCAATGTTCAACAACTATATTACCAATGGTCACAATTCTTAATGGTATTTTAAAATCCAAAATCATAAAAACAAAGAAGTGCATACTTTATATAACCATTTCACATAATAAGACATTTAATTAGATCAAGAGGAATTTCCATTAATAAAAGTTTGGGTCGTTACAATATTTACCCCATAAGAAATTTTTCCATCGAAATTTCTTTTTCCCTCACTAAAATAGATGCAGGAAACTCTTCTTCATCACTTCCTTCAATTCCCATGTTTCTTCTTCAAAATTGTGGTTTCTCCGCAACACCTTAATGGGAGGAATTGTCTTATTCCATTGAACATTTTCTTTACGATCTAAGATCTTTATCGGATTCCCTTCATATTATATTTCATTCTCTAATGGTACCACCTGTAGATTGAGTACATGTGATGGGTCAGGTATGTACTTCCTCAAGAGTGATACATGGAATACATCATGTACTTGAGATAGGTTTGGTGGGAGTTCTAGTCGATAGGCCACTTCTCCAATGCGATCAAGGATCTCAAAAGGGATGATGAACCTTGGACTAAGCTTTCCCTTCTTACCAAATCTCATAACACTCTTTCATGGTGATATGCAGAGGAATATCATGTCTCCGACATCAAACACTATGTTCCATTGACGATTATCAACATAGCTCTTTTGTCGACTCTGAGCAACTTTAATATGATGTTGGATGTTCTTAACCATCTCCACCATTTCTTCAATTATTTTCTGGACCTATGAGTTTTCCCTCGTGAAATTCAACACAATATTCTGGTGTTATACACCTCTTCCCAGATAGGGATTCATAAGGATCCATTTGTATTCTTGAGTGGAAACTGTTATTAGATGAGAACTCAACAAGAGGAAGATATTGATCCCAAAATCCTTTGATGTCCATTGAGAACGCTCTCAAAATTTACTCAAGTGTTTGGATAATCTGATCAGATTGGCCATCAGTTTGAGGATGATAAGACATAATGAAGTTTAGCTCAGTATCCAGAGCATGATAAAGACTCTTCCAAAACATAGAGGTGAATCTTTGATCTCGATCAGATACAATCGATAATGGTACTCCGTGCAGCCTTAACACATATTTGATATATATTTGTTCTAGTTAATCCAGTGATAAATCCTCCCAAATTTAAATGAAGTGTGAAATCATTGTAAGATGATCCCCAATAACCCAAATAACATTGTTTCCATTGGATGTATTTAGAATTCTGGTAAAAAATTACATGGCGATGTTCTCTCATTTCCATGATGGTTTGGGTAATGGTTTCATCACCCCCTTAGACATCTGCCTCTCAGACATCACTTTCTGACATACCAGGCACTTTGATGTATACTCACCATTCTCCTTCTTCATATTATCCCATCAATATTTCTCTAAGAGATATCAATACATCATTGTGTTTCTTGGGTGAATAGTGAAATTCCAACTATGTGCATCATACAAAGGTTTTTTATTCAGCATCATACTCAATAGAACACAAAGTATTTTCCCAAATATCACAATTTCTTCTTCATTAACATTGAAATCCATGGATTTACCTTTTCTGATAGATTCCACATTATTCTGTATTCCGACATCATCATTTTGAGCATCTTTTAACCTTTCTAAAAGATATGGTTGAGAAATAATTTGTGAAAGGATTGATGATGTTCCCTTTATTATGATTCCCATGTCCATATTCATAAAATATATGATGATTGGATCCTTTTCAATTCTCATCAAAGATAGAATAGCTGGGTCCATTCTACTCAGAGCATCTTCCACCTTTTTCGCTTTACAAGGGTGGAAATGGATTGAGCAGTCATAGTCTTTGATCAACACTAACTATCTTCGATGGTACATGTTCAACTCATTCTATGTGAATATATAATTAAGGATTTTGTGGTCCGCATATATTTAATACTTCTCCCCCAAGAAGTAATGCTGCCAAATTTTTAAAGCGAAGATCACCATAGCCATCTCCAGATCATGTGTTAGATAGTTTTGCTCAGGAACTGTCAATTAACTTGAAGCCTATTGAATGACTTTTTCATTCCAGATCAACACATAACACATTCCCTTATTCAAAGAATCACTAAATATAACAAAAATTTCTCTACTTGTGGGTAATGTGAGCACATGTACAGTGATAAGCCTCCTTTTCAACTCCCTTAAGTTCTCTTTGCATTCATCACTCCATGAAAAATTGACTCCCATCTAAGTTATCTTGGTAAAAGGGTTTGAAAATCATGAGACATTTATCACAAATATGGGATAATACCCAGCTAACCCCAAGAAGCTACAGATATCCTTTACCGATGATGGCCTTTTCCATCCCTCAATTGCAGTTGTCTTGGAGGTATCCATAGATATCCCATTTCTTGGGATGATATGACCCAATTACGAGACCTCCTTCAACTAGAACTCAAACTTGCTATACTTTGAATAGAGATTCTCTTGTTGCAAGGTCTCTTTTATAGTTATTAGATGCTCCTCATGATCCTCCTTGGTTTTGAAGTATATATCAATATCTTCTTTAAAGACTAACAAAAATTTGTTAAAGTTATATTTAAAGACTCTATTCATCAATTCCATGAAGATTTCGGGGGTATTAGTGAGTCTGAAAGGCATTAATATTAATTTATAGTGCCCATACCTTGTACGAAAATAAATCTTTGGGATATCATCCTCCTTCACCATTAATTGGTAATATCCCGACTGCAAATCCACCTTGGATCAATATTTTTCTCCACGTAGCTGATCGAACAAGTCATCAATTCAGGGAAGAGGATATATATTCTTTATCGTGATTTTTTTGAGCTCACTTTAATCAATGAAAAGGAGCAATTCCCCATCCTTCTTCATAATGAAGAGGACTGATGCACCCCATGGTGAAGCACTTGGGAGTATAAACCCTTTATCTAGATTCCCTAGTAGTTTTTTCTTCTTCTTCTTAGGTTCCAAAACAGCCATACTATATGGAGTCTTGGATATTGGAAACTCCCCAGGTATAAGGTCGATTGAGAATTCAACATCTCTTCTAAGAGGAAGACCATAAAATTCCTCGGCAAACAATTCAACAATTTTCTTCACAAATGTAATATCTTCAAGGATTTTTTCTTATCTAGACTCAATCATCTAAGTCAGATATGTGTGCTCATAGGGTAGTAATATTAATTCTTTAGATGATGTTGATAAAGAAGATTCATCTTCCTCCATGCACTTTTATAGAATTAGGGGTCGATTCTCCATATGGTGAGTGATTTATCTCTCACAGAAATTTATGTTGGCTTTATATAAGGATTGAAAATACATGCATAGAATTGCATGAAATTCCACCAAAGGTAGTGCGATGAGGTTATCTGGGATGTTAAATCAACAAATTATGATAGGGGAGGAGTTATATTCATGGGATGCAATGATTTCCACATTTTTCGTACTCACCAAAATCTTTACTTTCATGATTTGTGGTTCTATTGGGATTGTTCTACTAAATGTTTAGGATTCAAAAGAATGCATAGAACCCGAATTAAAATGTATGTTCACTATTCTTGAATGAATAAATAGAGTAACTATCACCACTTCAATGGCATGGATCACTTCAGTGGTAGTGATGGAAAAATCTCTCCCTTTCTGCCTTGGAGGATGTTGGTTTCCACCGAAAAACCTTGGATTAGGGAACTGGTCTATAAGATTCCCTAGTTCATTTCAAATGATGTAATGAACAATGCATTAAGGATCGAATAGAGAGTCTCTCTACACTATCGCAACCATGGGTTGTTCTTGTCAGTAGTTAATGGATATTTTCCCTTCTATTCCACACCTAATGCATTTTTCTCGTCCCCTTCAGGAAATTTTCAGGGTGCTTCATTCCACTTATTTGGCAGATGGGGTGCTATGTTTACATAGCACCATTTTATTTATCCATCGGACCTCCAGTGTTGACGTCCACTTTAAGCTTCTTATCTCCATGATACTACTGAGATTATCTAATCTCCATTCCAACATTGAGGGAACATCATACAATTTATTCAAATCCATCGAAGTCATGGATCACCAAAGATCTCTATAATCTAGGTTTTAGCCCCCCAAATAAATGGTCAACCTTGCATTCAAGAGTAACAACCATGATGGAGGCATATTGTGTAAGCCTTGTAAAGTTTTCCTCATACGATCAAATGGATTCATCATCTTTTTTTCTTGAGGTCAGGTAAGTCCCTTTCCATATTAATTTTAAGGGTGCGAGGAAAATATTTTTCAAAAAACATTTTTTGGAAATCCTTTCATTCCAACCCCTCGATATCCTCCTAAGGATTCATATTTTTGATCAATATCCACCATTGATCATCTTCTCTATCCATACGATAAGCATCCAGAAGAACCTTCTCTTGTTCGGAACATTGAAGGTTGGGGAATATCTTTTCAATGGAGTTGATCCATTATTCAACAATTGAGGGATCAGATGACCCATTAAAAGTACAAGTTCATTGTCTCATGAAGCTCTCGATTGTGACTTGTTCTTTTATAGGGGGGGGGTTGAACGTTCTTTTTGTCTCATGATTCTATAAAATGCTTGAGTTAACTGAGAGTTTATCGTGACTAAGTTCATGATTTCCACTCCCACAGAATTGGGCATCTCATTAGAACAATCATCACATTGATCTTCGCTTAGGTTGTTAGCTTGAGTCATCATATTGCCGACTATTGGCTAGATTAAAGGGAAGGTTATGGGTAACACCTAAAATGGAAAACCAAGGAAAAATGTATGAATTATAAATAACATAAATTTCCTTAACAGATGGATCTATAGGTTTCAATCTTTGTTGTCCCTGATCAATATCCCAACGTATATTCTTATGGGAATTTTTTATTCCCCTAACAATGGTTCATACTATGCTTGTGGATTTTCCAAAGCATATCCCGCAAGAGTGTCATAACCAAGAGTGAATCAAGGCCTATTTTCATGTACTAGGATACAATGAGTTAAGACTGAAACTCCTTGTCAGAGTTTTCACTCTAATGTACATATGTGCCAGATCTGCCTCTACCTGCTCATATCTAGACATGGATATATTTACCTGATAAACCCCTAACTCAATACTCAAATAATAGGTTTTTTTGTGTTATACTTAGTCTTATCCCTAAGTATTTCACTAGGGTTTTTTAATCATAATCCTAAAAATAACTAAACCAATACATTGATACCAACTATAACAACCCTTATTTTTATTAAAAACATAAACATAATTTATTACATAAACATCCACATAAGAAAAATATGAGGATTGAGAGGTCTAGTGTCATTTGGGATTAGGAACATTATATAAAGATATAAAAAATGAAACACAATATATTTTTTGAAGATATCATTTTCATGAACACTACATTGACTTGTACTTTGCATTGCATGTGATAACCTGAGGACTTGCATAAGAAAATGGTGAGTTATAAAAATCAGTAATAGAGTAAACAAGGAATAACATGAAGATTAAAACAAATGTTAGGAAATAGGACTATCAATGGAGTACCATAGATACATGATCATAAAGGCACGATATAGCATGATTATCATTACATGGAAATGTGGAAACCACACTTAACAAGGTATTAGTATGAGCCAAGGCTCATTGCACATGAATAATTAGTAAATCCTCATTGAACTTTAATTATCATGTATAAAACTTAATTTAACTTGAATTATCAATATTAATCCCTCATTTAACTAGAAATATCATGATACTAACCATTACCCAATGAATTAGAGCACTATCAGGGCATGCCCTTCATAAACATTTTACATCATGCATAAATGTGCCTCATTGATCATACAACATTGATTCATTAAACATAAAAATTTATTCCATGATAAAGGATGTGTAATTAACCCATATAACTATATAATCAATAAGTAAATTATCATAAAGGTGAATATTCTTGATAGTGAAATGAGAATGGTATTCACTACATAATGACTTTGGATTTGAAAATCGTGTTGAAATTTCGGCAGCATATCTGCGTGAAATAAGAATTCATAAAAATGGTTGATGAGATAGAATTGTGTGTATCATCATATGTACATGAAATGGATTCTAAGGGGTCATATAGATACATGTACCAACATAATTAATGGAATTTAGATTCATAATACAAAATAATTTCTTGAATGTAAATGAGGAGAGAGACATTCCTTACGGAATTTTGGCATGGTAACATGTGTACATGGAAGGAATTAAGAAGAGAGAAAGGGGTCTCAAATCATTCAAAAAAATAGGGAAGTATGTGGGAGGTTCAAAATCATACTTTAACATTTATAATTGAATATATAAGGGGATAAAAAATATTAAGAAACATGGATAAAATGAGAACAGAAGGAAGCCCTTACGAAATTTTGGTATAGTAATAAATATACGTGGAAGTAATTAATGAGAGATAAAGGGGTATCCCATAATTATGAAAAATGGATGAATGTATAGGGGAGGTGAGAAATTATACCCCAAAATTTTTAATATAATATAAAAGTGCATAACAACTTAAAGAAAATTGGGAAAAAATGAGAAAGGAAGAAATCACTTAATTGGAAGTGTGATACCAAAGGCTTGGTAGAGGCTTGAGAGATGATCCTTTGGAGATTAGGGAACCTTAGAAGGATTATAGAGAAAGGAGGGAATAGTTTGGAAGAAATACAAATGATTTGAGTGAAGAGGAAGTGGGAGATTGGGTGGGTTAATATAGGAAATGAGAGGGAATTCTTTATTATTCAGGTTTGGGACACCACACATTAAACTAATCAACACCACAAACCAGTCCATGGTTTTTACCCATGGGTTTTTAAAAAGGGGAGTGGAATAATATATTTTATATGGAAAATGGATGGACTAATTAAAATATTAGGTTTTCTTATGTGGAGGTGAGTCACACTCTCAAGGAAATCAATTTAAAAAGTTAAAATGTTTTATAAGTCTTGAAGGATCCACTAATGATTTGTAAAATAAATCCAACAAACCTAAAATCACATAATTTTAAGGGATGACATATATTGGACAAAAATAATGTTTACATTATTTTATTAAATAACTATTGGGTCATTATGATGTCAAAAAATACATTATAAATTTAAACGGTATTTAATTTTTACCCAAAAATTCAACTGTCTCAGAAAATTATGAAAAATTTACCATTGTATAATTTCAAGGACCTAATCCAAAATATAATATTTATTTTATCTAAAAAATTTTCTAAATATGTGAATTTTTACATTTAAAATAAAACTGACATTTATCGAAAATTCATGGGTGTGGACAGAAATAAATTTCAAACCATAATTGTACTCTTAATAATTATATAGTCATTAATATTTAATAAAAATTAATTTCGTGATAATATTTTATTAAAATAATATTTAATTAAAAAATACATCAATTCATCAAAATAGGTTTCTTAATTAAATAAAAATTCTAATTTTTTGTAAAAGAAACTATTTACAAAGTTACAATAATAAAATGAATGTATATTCTCTATAAAAAAATAATGTACATAATCATAGTACTAGGGCCTAGTTATATAACACCTTATAACACTCGCATAGGACCAAAGGGTAAGGTGTGCGATGGTGAAAAACTCTTGGGGTGGCTTGGATAACATAGCTCAGGTGGTAATCATTATAAACCTCCACTTCTCTCGTAGGAAATTCCATTCGAGCTTAATGTGTTGAATCTCGACTTGGGCTTGGTAAAGAGAGAAGCCCAATTATGCCTCCTCTTTCTTGAGCTCTGAAAAAATGGGCTTTGTACGGGGAAAGTCTACTTAATGAGGCCATGACATCCTTTTTCAGAGTATATTGGATTTGTAAAAGATCTAAATTTATACTAATCATGTGTTCAATATTAAATGGCTATATTAGCAATGGTCACAATTCATAACAGTATTTTAAAATCCAAAATTATAAAACCAAAGAAGTGAATACGTTATACAACCGTATCACATAATAAAAAATTTAATTAGACCAATAGGAATTCCCATTAATAAATTTTTGGGTCATTACATACATTCATGGGTTGCAATGATTTCCCCATTTTATGTTCTCACTCACATATTTACTTCTATGATTTTTGGTGGTGTTAGGATTGTTCAACTAAACATTCAGAATATAAAAGAATGTACATAACCATATATGATGACTATACCTTTGATTTTTTGTTTCTAGTTCTACTTTATCCAATATAGACTTAGGAATGTGTATATTAAACTATTAAAAACATAAAGTGGAATATAACGTCAAAAAAGGATTACTTATAAATTACATTTATTTCTTTAATTTATTAATTTATAGGCTTAAATATATGTTTTCCATATTCTACTACCCAACATATATTCTTAGGGGAAATTTTTTTATTCCCTAAATAATGGTTCATACTAAGCTTATGAATTTACAAAATCATATCCTCTGGGAGTGTCATAATAAAGAGTACAACAAGACCCATTGTAGTGCACCAGTTCTCATTTAAGTCTAGCTCAAAGTGGTGTTTTCAAGTTTTTCCCCAAGATACATTTGTAAAGACCCGTAAATTTCAAGGAACTTTTTTTCTTAATTTTCTTTGGAATTTTACAAGAGCGTAGTTTCTGACGGCACCTGATTCCGAGGCCCGGTGTGCCCGGAATCATTTTCCGAAGTTTGGCTCGGGTACGTTCAGTGAACAGACGAGCGGGTTTTTCTAACTTTTATACCGGTGCCCAGAATCGAATTCTGAGGGAACCGATGAAATCACAGCGCCGGTATTTGCTTAGAAACGCCTCTTCCGGAGTTGTGTTTTCTCGGGTGTGGTTTTTAATTTTCGGGCTTAAAGTTAAGAAATAAAATAATTTTACGACAACTTTATTCTATTTCACTTAAGCCACTTGGAAGCCACTTGAAGCCACTTAAAAGCGGCTTAAACTGAGTTGAACCGGATAGGGTACTATCCAGAAATATCCTACCCTCTTGGTAGGATATTTGTGAGGTGGGGCCCGCATGAGCCCCGCCGTTTCGTTCCGCTAAGTAACGCACCCGTGAAAACCCGTCATTATGAAAGTCAATTGACGCGTTTTCATAAATCCTTAACGCACCATTTAATTGGGCGGTTTATTTCATGAATTAAATGGGAGGTTTCTTTCGTTGAATTAATTCAACGAATTGATGGGTCGTTACTTACCTTTTTCGTTTGTTGGCATAATAATAAAATAAGACCAACAAGTCTTTTTGGAGGATTACTCGTTGAGAGGTTTTGTTAGAGTTCTTGAACCTTCGTCCTCCTTCGCGAAGAACGCGAAGAATGCAAAGAACGCCGACCTTCGACGAAGAACGCCGAACCCGTGGAAGTCGACGACGCGACGCCGTGTTCCGAGACACTGACGTTCCCTTCCTGCAACGTTCTTCTGCGACGTCTCTTCCTCCGCAACGAATCTTCGATCATCTGTTTGAGGTAAGAGACTTCGGGATTCTCTTAAATCTCCCTTGTGTTTTTTTAAACAAAAAACGGATTTAATTTTATATAATTAAATTAAATATGTTGTTTCTTGGTCCTTTGAGTTCACCGACTCAACGCCGTATTCCGCGACGACGTGATGCCCTTCCGCGACGACGCGAAGATCCCCTCCTTCTACGACGAACAAATCCGTGAAGAACGTGCGTACGACGACGACTATGAGGTAGGGGTTGTTGTGAATAATTCATTTTTCCCGTGATCGTACTTTTTTTTAAAAGTGAAGAACCGGACAATAAGAACAATTTTAATCCATTAAAATTGTTGATTCATGTGTTGAATTTTGTTTCTCCCGTTGTTTATCTCTAACGCGGAGGGTGCGGGCCAAACGAACACGGCCCGAAAACCCTCCGCTGTTCTTCGTTGTTGTGCGGATTTGACGGGCGACGATGGAACGTTCCACAACGGAAATTTGGTGGTTCCGTAGAGAATAAAGAGTCCCGGGAGGAGTAGCGGCGCAGATGAGAACGGAATCGGACCACCGGAGCGACTCCGGTGGCCCGCGGAAGCCTCCGGCGGCACGGGTCGCTGGCGCGGCGGCGCCGACAGCCGGGAACGGCGGCGCCCCGACGCACCGCCGGACATGGCCGCCGCGGCGGCGGCACCCGCGGACCCGCAGCCACGCGGGTCCGGCGTGCGCGGGACGCGGCTAAAGCCACATCCGGCTGTCCAGGGCGACACCCCGCGGGTGCCGCGGGGTTGTCATGCGGGGGCGGCGGCTCCCCCCCGCGTCGCTCGGGTCGTCCAGGGCGACACCCCACGGGTGCCGTGGGGGTGTCACGTGGGGGCGGCGGCTCCCCCCACGTCACTCGGCCACGCGGACGAGCCAGGCCGGACCGGGTCCGGCCGGGTCGGACTGGGTTGGGTCGACCCGGTTTTGCCGACCCAGGGGGGGTCGGGCCGGGTCGGCCCCGGGCCCGGACCCCCTGTCTTCGGACTATTTTCAGTCAAATACCCTTAACTTGAGCTATGGGCCTCCAAACGACGCGCCGCCAACGGCAACGCGATCCTCGGATCGAGATGGTCGTTTCGTTATATCGCACTCAAGGTTTCGGAATACCTTGAGTTCGGCCGGGTTGGTTCGTACACGAAACCAACCGGGCCCTCGGAGCGGAAACACTCATATCTTGAGCTACGGATGTCCGATTAACGTGACGTCATCTTTGTTGAATTCCTCTAAGTGAGATGGATATTTTGGCATACTCTGCCCGAGGTTTGGACACAGGTGGAGTACGGTCGGGTTGGTTTTTCCTAAAAAACCAACCGGGCCCCTGGGATGAAAAAACCAATAACTCTCAGACCAGGCGTCCGATTGACACGCCGTCTGCGAAGTTGAGTTCCTGTTGACGATATGGAAGTTTTGGATACATCAACTTCAGACTTTGTGACAGTTGATGTATCGGCCTCTCGGCTCGTGGAGCGGACCCTCCCGAACGAGCTTGCTGTGTGCGGAACCCTAGTACAGGCTGCGACTGCTACTTCGACAGCGACGACTGTGCAGAGATCCTCAGTGGACTGCAGCGACGACCGTGCAAAGATCCTCAGTGGACTGCGGCGACGGCTGTGCAGAGATCCTCAGTGGACTGCGACGATGACTGTGCAGAGATTCTCAGTGGACTGCGATGACTACAGCACTCAGCGATCCTACGTGGATCAGTGCTAAAGGTCCTGTGTGGGTCCGATCCTGTGTGGGTCCGATCCTGTGTTGGTCAGCGCTCAACGGTTCTGTGTGAGCCAGCGCCTACAGATCCTGTGTGGGCCCAATCCTGTGTGGGTCATTGCAGGGGTTAGTTACCTATCGATCCTTTGTGGGTCCGACGACTTAGATGGACCAGTGATCATCTTTATCGTCATCCGAAGAAGTATACCTGTGTGAGCTGAATCTTCTGTGTTACTCTCCTTTGTGGATTGTGTTGAGCTATCCTGTGTGGATTTACTGTTTACTCTCCCTTGTGGATTGTGTTGAGCTATCCTATGTGGATTACTGTTTACTCTCCTTTGTGGATTGTGTTGTGCTATCCTGTGTGGGAATACGTTTTGCTTTCCTGTGTGAACTGGGTTGTGCTTGGGCTCGGACGTTGGAGCCGAACGGGAATTGACGACTTTGGTATATGTATGGGAATATACCTAAGCAGTGTCGGTTGTTACTTCGTGATTGTATCTTTCCTTTTTGGATTATCCTTTGTGGATTTCGGGAGACCTTCGTAGGTCTCGGGGTCCCTACTGAGTAGCTTATACTCACCCCTGCACGGGCTATGCCCGCACTTCGTGGTGTTGGTTGCAGACGACGGGAAGCGCTGATCGTGGTGGAGGCTTGCGGAGCAGGACGGTACCTGGAGGTGGACCATTGGGTGGGACGTACTCGGAGCGGACGACTGGACCGAGGAGCTGTGGAGGCTATCTGTACCCACCCTTCAGGTGGGACGTCCAGAGGATGGCTCGACGTTGCAACTTTTCTTTTCAGTTGCTGTTTTTCCCTTCAGTTGTACTTTACAGTTGGGCTTGTATTTCTGGCCCCTTTTACTTTCAGCACAACTTGTTACAGTTTTACTTAGTGTTTACTTTTCCGCTTGCTTACTCTTTGGTGCTTGTTTACTTTTCAAAGGAAATGCCTTCCCTTTTTCCGGGATTTACGCCTTGGTGCTAGTCACCATCCCCTGGGCTTTTGAAGGCGGGCTTGAAGTAGTCACGGCACGGGCCCCGAGGACGGGTCATGACAAATTGGTATCAGAGGTGGTCGGTTCTACCGCAGACTCTGATCTTTCTTCTATGTGAAGAAATAGTGTTTAGCGTATTGAGTGTGGTTATCAGTCCAGGGAGTCCAGTGTTGGTGCGGCGGCCGACGTATCCGTACACCAGGACCCTGACTTCTGATTTCCGACTTAATGCACGAAAACATTTATTGCATGTGTGTTTCAAGTTTTCTTTGTGATTACTTGTGTCAGCTCACCAGGTATACTGTTCTGACCGTGGCACACTTGTTTCCTTTTCAGGATGGCCCCACGACGGCAGCCAACTAGGGTTCTGAGAGTAGAGCGCGATGACAGCCCGCCGAGCGACGAGGCCTCGGTACAGGGCCCGTTGATAGCGGAGGCACCGACGATACCTTTACCCTCCGAGCCCCCGATGCTTCCAGCACCGACCGCAGATGATGCACGTCGCCTCGGAGCTCTGCATGAGTTCCAGTGCCAGCGACCACCCAGGTTTTGTGGGGAGACGGACCCCCAGGTCACCGAGGACTGGATGGAGGTGGTCGTTCGAGTTTTCAGGCTAGTGAGGACACCAGCAGACCTCATGGTGATCCTCGCGGCGAGCCTACTGCACGCAGCAGCAGGACGATGGTGGAGCTTGATGCTCCAGGTACACGATGAGGCCTCCCTCATCTGGATGGACTTCGAGGGCCTCTTCCACTCAGAGTTCGTCCCGGCCACCCTCCGTGCGGTGCGCATTCCGGAGCTTCTTCAGCTGCGGCAGGGCAGCTTCACGGTCGCCCAGTACACGGCGAGGTTCACCGACCTTTCTCGCTACTCGACAGACATGGTATGGGACCCCTTCTTCCGGGCCCGGACCTTTGAGCAGGGTTTGAGACACGATATCAGGGCATCGCAGATCTCCCTCAGCATCCCGACCCAGGCAGGAGTTCTGGAGAGAGCCGTTCTGATCGAGAGCTTTCTGGCTGAGTCCACAGCGAGACCTACCGTAGGGCGGTAGGTAGCGGAGTCTTCGGTAGCAGGTAGCCGACAGATGACTCAGGGTTCTAGGCAGACTAGACCTTCCGGCCGAAGACCTCGGGACACTGTCTCAGTAGTGCGGGGCACACAGCGCGGAGCCAGTCTTCCGAGAGGCAGGCAGTGCTACGCGTGCGGCGGGCAGGGCCACATGGCTCGTGACTGTCTGACCCGCCGTACCGAGGAGCAGTAGACGATGGAGGGGCCACCCAGGCAGAGGCAGAGGGTCGATCGTGGCAGTGTAACATCCCAGGTAAATAAAGAATAAAGAATTTTCATATTTATTAATATTTACGAATTAAATATTAATTTTATTTTAAAGGGGTTTCTATGTTCGATAGCGTACCCGATACGCAACGATGAGTTTCTTTGAAACTTACGTAGCACACTAGTAATAAAATAATATTATTTTAAATGTTAGTTAACAAGTAGCCATTGTACTGGCGGGAATGGATAGAAATAACTAAAATATGATTATATATGTTTCTAAATGTTTTTACATTTATCAAATAAAAGATAAAGGCTTAAAATATGGAAAGAATTCAATTTTAGGCGTATATGCCCTAGTTTTCACTAAAGGTTCACTTATCACCTTTTGACGGCGAACCGTCATTAAATATAGTTTTGATCACTCTTTTACATTATTTTGGACCAAATATAACTCTTCTTTAGAATCGGGACATCAAAATTTACTTTGTGTAAATTTTTGGTACCTTTCTGATAAAGTTCATTTTTTTAATGAATAGTGTAAAGTGTTGTATTTTAATTCAAAACCTCTTTTTAATCTAAATTATTTATATGATTAGATTATTATTTTAATTGGTTTTAAAGTGAAATTAGAAAATATTTTTACCAGTTAATCCAATGGTGGTCATTGGAATCAATTTCACTTTGAAATTGGACTTAAACTGGTGTCAATCTTTTGATACTTATTGTTTCACAAAAACACGCTATTTGTCATGACAACGAGAATTGATTATTAAATTAATTAATTTGACTTATATGTTTTGAATTTTGTAAAATGGACTTCATTTTTGAATTCAGAATATCAAATGTAGCTTAGGGTGAATTTTTGGTAATTTTCTGAAAAACTTCAATTTTTGATGAATAGTGAAACCACTAAGTGGTAATTAAGCAAACTGATTTTTCAGTTAAATGAAAGTTTACCACTAATGTGTATTGAATTTTGAAAATCCGACATACATGGTTGTCATTAATAAGTAAAATGTGGTTCAATGAGATTAAAATAATTTTTTGGTGAATAGTAACTTATTAAGTTTTTAATCACGATTAGAGGTAATTAGTGTAGTTTAAGGTAAAAATGGTATTATAAGAATGTGAAAACACCATGAAACTTGTCCTACACCTATTGGGTGAGTCATGGACGACCAAGAAAAGGCATGGGCCATCTTGGGGACCCCATGGAGCCACTTTAGTTGGAAAATGACATTAATATATTTTTATTTAATGTTAAAGTGAAAATGACACTAACATAAATTGTTTTACTAAAATAATTTTTGAGTGGGGTTATACAAGTCCAAATTTTGATTATAAATAGTCATCGGAAAGATAAAAAGATTTCCTACATCATAGTATTTTTTTTATAATTTTTAGACATTAAATAAATTAAATTACTTATGACATAATAATGATGCAGCGATGACATCATTATTTGACAATTTAAATAAAATGGAAAGATAATGAAAAATCTAAAACCTACACATGGCCAAAACCAATTGGATGAGTGGATTTAGAACCCTTATCACCTTATCCACGAATTATATCAATGTGGGACCTTTTAAAACCGAAACACATTTTCAAATAAAGTAATATTTCTTTACTTTCCAAAAGTGCCCCTCCTCTCCTCTTATAAAAGGCCCCCACCTCTACCTCATTTCACACACTCCTCAAGCCTTTGGCTCGGCCAACCCCTGCCCAATTACTCTCTCCACATCCCTCTCCTCATCCTAGAGGATTCCCTTTGGGAATAACCCTTTCAAAGGAATCCTTTAGTCTCAAATCAAAAGGGAGTTACACTTTTAAAGGTAATTCATTCTCTCTTGTTCATTTGTTTTATTTTGCTTCTCCAACCCTCTAAACTCTTTTTATTTACCTCTTTTGTAACAACACCAGTATCTTAAATATACTAGGATGTTGTTATAATATTTATTTGAGCTACACTCTCACACAACTACATCAAATGGTTAAAGAACATACGGTTTCCGTGGATGGCGAAATTCTGCCTCCCGAAACGATGATTGTTCAATACTCATTTAACACCTTCAAGGGTGGCCATTATGATGTCACTATTTTTATATATGATATATAATATGTTTATTTTTTCTTTAAGCTTCTGTATTTTTTATTTTTGGCATACCTTTATGGTTTCCATTATGGGTAAACACGATATCTTCATTTAAGGAAGTGCGGACTACCGCCCCCTCAAAGTGATGTGATTCGTTAATGCCATATGTGGGACGTGTAAAGGATGGATTTAAAGTTATTATATATGATGTTATACTGGAATTATAATATACCTCTATATCATTATTATTTCTTTCCATTAATGTATGAGATAGAAATGAAAGTAGCGTTCATGCGTACGTACGGCTTACCGTCTCCATGAACGATGCATTTCATTTCTTATCCCCAAATGTAAAGTACTATTAAAATTACATGTATATAATGTATATATATAATTAATGATATATCTAAATGATGAATATAATTCTGGAATTAAAATATACATACCTCTCATTTAGTTTTAATTCCACTAATATGACAAAGAAATGAAAGTAGCATTCATGCGTACGTACGGCTTACCGTCTCCATGAACGGTGCATTTCATTTCTTACCTCTAAATGATTATGTAATATTATAAATACAAGTATATGATGGATATATATGATACATATTATATACAAATCGGGAATTTCATTCTGGATATAAAGAACTTTTGACCACATGAACAACATGTAATTGTAAGAAGTCAACTTTCGACATAAGAACCAAATATTGACAAAACAAACATTATTAACTTAAATGGTTAAATAATGTTTATAACATTGCAATAAGTCATATAAAAGGAATAATGAACTTTAAAAAGGTTCTTAATAAAGTATAAATTAACTCAAGTTTATTATTCAAGACGTTAAAGAACAATCGAGTCAAGTCGGACCCGAGGTAAGGGACTTCGTCTCAATCTCCTTTCATTGAGGCATATTTCGTTTTATACACAAATTTCTTTTATACGGTGTATAAACTCCTTTGACTTTTACTTTTATACAAAAGGAATCTTTTTCTACGAAGAGTTTTACTAAATGACAAAAAGGAATGTTTTTTTAACATACGCGGTGACAACGACCTTTTCCACCGCCGCGAGTATTATTTGATCTTTGGATTTCTCAACAAGCCGTAATGTTTTTAAAATAAAATAAATACCATATTCTCTTTTATGTATTTTGGTATTGAAAATGGTTTTGAAAAAGGATTCTATTATGTCAATATATTTATGATATATTGTGATTGAAATGTGGAAATGTTATCATTCCTTTATATTGGTTTTATGTTTTATGATTTTATACTGGTACTTGGACATTTTAACGGCTGGTTACGTTATAAACCATATGATGGGTGGTGCCGTGAATACCAGGACGGGTGGTTACGTTATAACCTCCAATGCATTGGGTATGGAAGTCGGCCGTATGGATATTCCATTAAGTATGTATGGAAATTGGCCGTATGGCTATTCCATTAAGTGATATGTGTGGAAGTCAACCGTATGGTTATTCCACTTAAGTATGTTTATGTCCCAAGTTACCTTTATATATTCTATGTGTTCTTTATATGGGTTTTATGGTAATCCTTTGGTTACAAAAAGGTAAGTAATGATACTTTATTCAGTGAAGATTTTTTTTACTACTTCATGAAGGTGAAGGTATTACTTTGATATAGTATACATGGTTTACTTGATGTTTGAAAAACTAACTGTTTTCATTCTCTTTGTATCCCTTACTGAGATTTTTATGCTCACCCAAAGTTTTTCGAAATGTTTTTCACAGGACTTAAAGTGGAATAAGGTCAAGGATGGGATCAAGGGAATTTCATGCTATCTAAAACATAGAATCTAGACATCTTTCTTTTTAAGAGTTTTTATTTTATGGAGACTTAGTAGAAGTGTCTACTTTGTAATCTTTTAAGATGTAATAGTTATGTTCTAATTCTCTAAAACTCTAAACCTGAAAAGATCCTCAATGTGAATTATTCATTTAATTCAATATTAAGTAAGGTTTAAGGCTGGGGAATTATAGTTGGTATCAAAGGTCGGTTTAGACAACTTTAGGAGTTAGAAAAGTGTTAAATTATAATATGATTGAAATGATATAGCATTTACGGATTACCATGTTGCTTCGCCTAAGATATTTCTGTGTTCAGAATGGTTTTCCGCAGAGGAAACAAAGAAACTATGTTGGGACGACATCAGGAGGAAGATAACCTTCCAAATAAGCAACCTGAGATGGTCGGAATCGGAACTGAACAGTTTGTCGCAGTGATGGCACAGTTGACTCAGGCTATAAATGGTAGTGGTATCCATGCACGAGATCAGCCAGATCAACCGCAGAGGAACATGTCAGTAGTGGAACATTTCATGAGGCAACATCCCCCATCATTCAGAGGATCATCTGACCCTATGCAAGCTGAAGGGTGGATTAAATCACTGGAGAAGATTTTTGATGTCATGGGGTGTTCAGAACATCAAAAGTTTAGTCTTGCTGTTTACCGTTTTGAAGGTGAAGCTGATCAGTGGTGGTCGATGGTGAAAAATATAAGGGATAGTGATGAGATTGAGGATCTTCACTGGGACGAATTCAAAGGTATGTTTCTTGAGAAATATTTTCCTAAGGTGGTTCGTCTTAGGATGGAAAAACAGTTCCTAGAATTGAGGCAGGAGGATGATTCAGTGGCTACTTATGAAGAAAAGTTCACTCGATTGGCAAGGTATGCTCCAAACTTCATATGAGATCTTGATAGTAAAATAGACCGTTTTTACTCAGGGTTAAAGCCAAAGTATCGAAGGGCTTTAGCTTCTCGTGAGTTCAAAATTTATGAAAAACTTGTTCGATGTACGGAGAAGGTGGAAATGGAGTTTGCCGATGATCAGGTGTTCTATGACAAACAACAGAATAAGAGATCTAGTTGGCAGGAAAAGGGGAAGAATTCATCAAAGAAGCAAGGAGGTAAGAAAACCAAATATCCATCCTGTGAGAAGTGTGGTAAAATGCATCCGGGATAATGTTTATCCAAGTCTGGTAAGTGCTTTCGGTGTGGTAAGTCTGGTCATATTGCTCGTAACTGTAAGGAAGATGATCAAGCAGGAAATGAAAAGCCAACGGTAAGATGTTTTAAGTGTAATGAAATGGGTCATTATGCAGACGAGTGTCCGACAAAGAGCTTGAGTGATGGGAAGCAGTTAGACTACAAGCAGAAAGGGGTGGTAAAATCCTTTGCAACAACTTCAGCAGATGTTGGGCCATCGAATGAAGTGGTATCAGCTCCAGGGAGCTCAGTATTTTTCGAAGATTGACTTGAGGTCGGGGTACCATCAGTTGAAAGTAAAATAAGCAGATGTTCCGAAGACTGCGTTCCGTACTAGATATGGCCATTATGAATTTGTAGTTATGCCTTTTGGGTTAACCAATGCACCTGCTGTATTCATGGACCATATGAATAAAATTTTCCATGAGTTCTTGGATAAGTTTGTGTTTGTGTTTTAAGGTTTGTGAAGAGGTTATGTGTGCCTTGTGATTCACAGTTGAAGAATGAGTTGTTTTTTTCATCCTCGCAGTATTAAGATGTACAGAGGTCTGCGGGAGTATTACTGGTGGGATGAAATGAAAAGAGACATTTCTGATTTTACTGTGAAGTGTTTGACATGTCAACAGGTTAAAGCAGAGCGGCAGGGATGCTTCAGCCTTTACCAGTGCCAAAGTGGAAATGGGAAAACATATCCATGGACTTTGTTGTGGGATTACCGAGGAAATCTCAAGGTAATAATGCAATCTGGGTTATTGTTGATCGCTTGACCAAATCTGCTCATTTACTTTCTATACGAGATACTTTCTCTCTAGATCAACATTCATGTTTGTATCTTAAAGAGATAGTCAGGTTACATGGAGTTCCTCTCTCCATTGTCTCTGATCGTGATCCCAGGTTCACATCTAACTTTTGGAAAGGCCTTCAGAAGTCGTTGGGTACTGAATTAAATTTTAGTACAGCTTTTCATCCTCAATCAGATTGGCAGTCAGAACGAACAATCCAGACATTGGAGGATATGATACGAGCTTGTTCTATGGATTATCAGGGAAGTTGGGACCAACATATTTCTTTGGTTGAATTTTATTATAATAACAGCTTTCATTCCAGTATACAGATGGAAATATTTGAGGCATTATATGGGAAGCGGTGTCTAACTCCAGCATTTTGGAATGAAGTGGGTGAAAGGAAGCTGATGGGACCGGAATTGGTAAAAGAGATGGTAGAAAAAGTTCAGCTGATTCAGAAACACATGAGAACAGCTCAGAGCAGGCAGAAGAGTTATGCGGATAACCGGAGGAAGGATCTATCTTTCGAGGTAGGTAATCATGTTTTTCTCAAGGTTTCTCCTTGGAAAAGTGTGATGAGATTTGGTAAGAAAGGAAAGTTGAGTCCATGGTTGGTTGGACCATACGAAATTCTGGAAAGAGTTGGATCAGTTGCATACCGAGTGGCTTTACCTCCGAGTTTATCTCAGGTACACAATGTTTTTCACGTTTCGATGTTGAGAAAGTATATGCCAGATCCATCTCATGTTTTGAGCCCAGAGGTAGTTCAGCTGGAAGAGAACCTATCTTACGAGGAACAACCGGTCCAGATTCTTGACCATAGGGAGCAAGTGTTACGGAATAAGGTGATTCATCAGGTAAAGGTTTTGTGGAAAACCCATGTGATTTAAGAGGCAACGTGGGAATCTGAAAATGCTATGAGGGATAAATACCCCCACTTATTTTGATAAGTGAATAAAATTGCGAGGACGTAATTCCAAAAAGGAGGGAAGGATGTAACATCCCAGGTAAATAAAGAATAAAGAATTTTCATATTTATTAATATTTACGAATTAAATATTAATTTTATTTTAAAGGGGTTTCTATGTTCGATAGCGTACCCGATACGCAACGATGAGTTTCTTTGAAACTTACGTAGCACACTAGTAATAAAATAATATTATTTTAAATGTTTGTTAACAAGTAACCATTGTACTGGCGGGAATGGATAGAAATAACTAAAATATGATTATATATGTTTTTAAATGTTTTTACATTTATCCAATAAAAGATAAAGGCTTAAAATATGGAAAGAATCCAATTTTAGGCGTATATGCCCTAGTTTTCACTAAAGGTTCACTTATCACCTTTTGACGGCGAACCGTCATTAAATATAGTTTTGATCACTCTTTTACATTCTTTTGGACCAAATATAACTCTTCTTTAGAATCAGGACTTCAAAATTTACTTTGTGTAAATTTTTGGTACATTTCTGATAAAGTTCATTTTTTTTAATGAATAGTGTAAAGTGTTGTATTTTAATTCAAAACCTCTTTTTAATCTAAATTATTTATATGATTAGATTATTATTTTAATTGGTTTTAAAGTGAAATTAGAAAATATTTTTACCAGTTAATCCAATGGTGGTCATTGGAATCAATTTCACTTTGAAATTGGACTTAAAATGGTGTCAATCTTTTGATACTTATTGTTTCACAAAAACACGCTATTTGTCATGACAGCGGGAATTAATTATTAAATTAATTAATTTTACTTATATGTTTTGAATTTTGTAAAATGGAATTCATTTTTGAATTCGGAATATCAAATGTAGCTTAGGGTGAATTTTTGGTAATTTTCTGAAAAACTTCAATTTTTGATGAATAGTGAAACCACTAAGTGGTAATCAAGCAAACTGATTTTTCAGTTAAATGAAAGTTTACCACTAATGTGTATTGAATTTTGAAAATCCGACATACATGGTTGTCATTAAGAAGTAAAATGTGGTTCAATGAGATTAAAATAATTTTTTGGTGAATAGTAACTTATTAAGTTTTTAATCACGATTAGAGGTAATTAGTGTAGTTTAAGGTAAAAATGGTATTATAAGAATGTGAAAACACCATGAAACTTGTCCTACACCTATTGGGTGAGTCATGGAAGACCAAGACAAGGCATGGGATAACTTGGGGACCCCATGGAGCCACTTTAGTTGGAAAATGACATTAATATATTTTTATTTAATGTTAAAGTGAAAATGACACTAACATAAATTGTTTTACTAAAATAATTTTTGAGTGGGGTTATACAAGTCCAAATTTTGATTATAAATATTCATTGGAAAGATAAAATAATTTCCTACATCATAGTATTTTTTTATAATTTTTAGACATTAAATAAATTAATGTACTTATGACATAATAATGATGCAGTGATGACATCATTATTTGACAATTTAAATAAAATGGAAAGATAATGAAAAATCTAAAACCTACACATGGCCAAAACCAATTGGATGAGTGGATTTCGAACCCTTATCACCTTATCCACAAATTATATCAATGTGGGACCTTTTAAAACCGAAACACATTTTCAAATAAAGTAATATTTCTTTACTTTCCAAAAGTGCCCCTCCTCTCCTTTTATAAAAGGCCCCCAACTCTACCTCATTTCACACACTCCTCAAGCCTTTGGCTCGGCCAACCACTTCCCAATTACTCTCTCCACATCCCTCTCCTCATCCTAGAGGATTCCCTTTGGGCAGAATCCTTTCAAAGGAAGCCTTTAGGCTCAAATCAAAAGGGAGTTACACTTTTAAAGGTAATTCATTCTCTCTTGTTCATTTGTTTTATTTTGCTTCTCCAACCCTCTAAACTCTTTTTATTTTCTTCTTTTGTAACAACACCAGTATCTTCAATATACTAGGATCTTGTTATAATATTTATTTGAGCTAAACTCTCACACAACTACATCAAATGGTTAAAGAACATACGGTTTCCGTGGATGGCGAAATTCTGCCTCCCGAAACGATGATTGTTCAATACTCATTTAACACCTTCAAGGGTGGCCATTATGATGTCACTATTTTTATATATGATATATAATATGTTTATGTTTTCTTTAAGTTTCTTTGTTTTTTATTTTTGGCATACCTTTATGGTTTCCATTATGGGTAAACACGATATCTTCATTTAAGGAAGTGCGGACTACCGCCCCCTCAAAGTGATGTGATTCGTTAATGCCATATGTGGGACGTGTAAAGGATGGATTTAAAGTTATTATATATGATGTTATACTAGAATTATAATATACCTCTATATCATTATTATTTCTTTCCATTAAAGTATGAGATAGAAATGAAAGTAGCGTTCATGCGTACGTACGGCTTACCGTCTCCATGAACAGTGCATTTCATTTCTTATCCCCAAATGTAAAGTACTATTAAAATTACATGTATATAATGTATATATATAATTAATGATATATCTAAATTATGAATATAATTATGGAATTAAAATATACATAACTCTCATTTAGTTTTAATTCCACTAATATGACAAAGAAATGAAAGTAGCGTTCATGCGTACGTACGGCTTACCGTCTCCATGAACGGCGCATTTCATTTCTTACCTCTAAATGATTATGTAATATTATAAATACATGTATATGATGGATATATATGATACATATTATATCCAAATCGGGAATTTCATTCTGGATATAAAGAACTTTTGTCCACATGAACAACATGTAATTGTAAGAAGTCAACTTTCGACTTAAGAACCAAATATTGAAAAAACAAACATTATTAACTTAAATGGTTAAATAATGTTTATAACATTGCAATAAGTCATATAAAAGTAATAATGAACTTTAAAAAGGTTCTTAATAAAGTATAAATTAACTCAAGTTTATTATTCAGGACGTTAAAGAACGATCGAGTCAAGTCGGACCCGAGGTAAGGGACTTCGTCTCAATCTCCTTTCATTGAGACATATTTGGTTTTATAGAGAAATTTCTTTTTTACGGTGTATAAACTCCTTTGACTTTTACTTTTATACAAAAGGAATCTTTTTCTACGAAGCGTTTTACTAAACGACAAAAAGGAATGTTTTTTTAACATACGCGGTGACAACGACCTTTTCCGCCGCCGCGAGTATTATTTGATATTTGGATTTCTCAACAAGCCATAATGTTTTTAAAATAAAATAAATACCATATTCTCTTTTATGTATTTTGGTATTGAAAATGGTTTTGAAAAAGGATTCTATTATGTCAATATATTTATGATATATTGTGATTGAAATGTGGAAATGTTATCATTCCTTTATATTGGTTTTATGTTTTATGATTTTATACTGGTACTTGGACATTTTAACGGCTGGTTACATTATAAACCATATGACGGGTGGTGCCGTGAATACCAGGACGGGTGGTTACGTTATAACCTCCAATGCATTGGGTATGGAAGTCGGCCGCTTGGCTATTCCATTAAGTATGTATGGAAATTGGCCGTATGGCTATTCCATTAAGTGATATGTGTGGAAGTCAACCGTATGGTTATTCCACTTAAGTATGTTTATGTCCCAAGTTACCTTTATATATTCTATGTGTTCTTTATATGGGTTTTATGGTAATCCTTTGGTTACAAAAAGGTAAGTAATGATACTTTATTCAGTGAAGATTTTTTTACTACTTCATGAAGGTGAAGGTATTACTTTGATATAGTATACATGGTTTACTTGATGTTTGAAAAACTAACTGTTTTCATTCTCTTTGTATCCCTTACTGAGCTTTTTATGCTCACCCAAAGTTTTTCGAAATGTTTTTCACAGGACTTAAAGTGGAATAAGGTCAAGGATGGGATCAAGGGAATTTCATGCTATCTAAAACATGGAATCTAGACATCTTTCTTTTTAAGAGTTTTTATTTTATGGAGACTTAGTAGAAGTGTCTACTTTGTAATCTTTTAAGATGTAATAGTTATGTTCTAATTCTCTAAAACTCTAAACCTGAAAAGATCCTCAATGTGAATTATTCATTTAATTCAATATTAAGTAATGTTTAAGGATGGGGCCTTATAGGCAGTCCGCAGGGAGGAGGCGGATGAGGCAGAGGAGCTGGCCGAGCAGCAGGTGGTGGGCGACGCTTTGAGGCTCTGCCACCACCAACACCAGGAGGCCTGCCCCGACCATAGGGAGCTGGCGGGCAGAGATAGGCACAACTCCAGGAAGTGGAGGCCTACGACCACGGCGCGCCAGAGATGATTCGAGGTACGATATGTGTCTATTACACCCTTTCTACAGTTCTTATAGACACATGAGCGAGTCACTCTTTCATAGCCACTGCCCTTGTTCGGAGCTCGGAGATTCCGACAGAGCCGTTGGCTCGATCCTTACGGCTAGAGACCCCTACGGGAGCAGACTCGACGATTACGCACTGGTACCGGTAGTGTGAGCTTACTCTAGGAGGCAAGAGCTTCGGCTGGGATCTTCTTGTAGTGGCGTTGAGGCCTTACAACGTCATCTTGGGCATGGATTGGTTATCTACGTTCCATGCTCAGATTGACTGTTTTAGGCGCAAGGTGCGATGTGTGCGCACCGATGGGAGTAGGTTCACCTTCACCGGCAAGAAGGGAGCCTTCGCAGCACAGGATGGACTCCTGTAGAGCAGAGGACAACCCATCACTCATCAGTTGGCTAGCCTCATCCTTGGAGCAGTTGATGTGCGGAGTCCTGGTTTTCCTGCAGTGGTGGATCAGTATGCGGACGTCTTCCCCGACGACGTTCCAGGGCTACCTCCTCATAGATAGTTAGACTTTTATATTGATTTGTACCCCGGGACAACCCCGATATCCACTCCAGTATATCAGATGGCCCCCGCCGAGCTTCGAGAGCTACGGGTACAGTTGGAGGACTTGCAGGGAAAGGGGTTCATCCGACCCAGTGTTTCACCCTGGGCTTCCCCGATATTGTTCGCCAAGAAGGCGGACGGGAGCTTGAAACTGTGTGTCGATTATCATCGCCTGAACCAGGTGACAGTGAGGAACAAGTATCCGCTACCCAGGATTGATGACCTCTTTGATCAGCTCAAGGGAGCATGGTGGTTCTCGAAGATAGACCTCAGGTCAGGCTATCATCAGCTCAGAGTCCGAGATGAGGATGTGCAGAAGACGACCTTCAGGTGTCGGTATGGCCACTATGAGTTCTTGGTTATGACTTTCGGCATAACCAATGATCCAACAGTGTTCATGAGCCTCATGAACAGGATCTTCCAGCCATACCTCAATTGATTTGTCGTGGTTTTCATCGACGACATTTTGGTGTACTCGACCACGGAGGAGGAGCACACCTACCACTTATGGGTTGTACTGGACACACTCCGAGAGCACCAGATTTATGGAAATCTCTCGAAGTGCCAGTTCTGGTTACTTGAGGTCCACTTTTAGGGGCACTTCATTTCTGAGGCGGGAGTTGCAGTGGATCCCGTGAAGATCGAGGCAGTTCTAGCTTGGGAACCACCCAAGAGCGTGATGGAGGTGCGGAGTTTCTTGGGTCTAGCCGGATAGTATCAGAGATTTGTGCCAGACTTTTCTAGAGTTGCGGCGCCACTCTCAGCGTTGACGAAGAAGGGGAAGCCCTTCGTGTGGTGAGACAGATGTCAGCAGAGCTTCCAGGAGCTGAGACAGAGTTTGACCAGTGCACCTATATTGAGGTTTCCTGAGGAGGGAGTTGGATACGTAGTCTACTGCGATGCATCAGGGACCGGACTCGGGTGTGTCATGATGCAGGAGCGGGCCGTGATTGCCTATGGATCACGTCAATTGAGGCCGCATGAGAAGAACTACACTACCCATGACCTGGAGTTAGAAGCAGTGGTCTTCGCTCTGAAGACATGGCCGAACTATCTGATGGGTGAGCACTTTACAGTCTTTTCTGACCACCAGAGACTCAGGTACATCTTCTATCAGAAGGACCTGAACCTGAGACAACGGCGATGGATCGAGTTCCTCCAGGACTATGACTTTGAGATAGTCTATACTCCTGGGAAGGGGAACGTGGTAGCCGATGCACTCAGCAGGAGAACGGGCATCCAGCTACTTGAGGAGGCGACAGAGCAGCTAGCCGCTTTGCAGATATCCTTTGTGGATAGAGACGGAGCAACCTTCCTTCAGTCTCTCACCGTCTCTCCACCACTTCTACAGTGGGTCAGAGAGGCACAACGTGGGGACGCTGACTGTGAGACACGACGTGCACAGATATCCTCAGGACAGGCACCTAATGGTTTCTCCCTTGGAGCAGAGCACGACGACCTTTTTAGAGGACGTACCTTGGTACCGGTCGCTTTACGAGAGGAGGTGCTGAGATAGTTTTACACTTCTCCTTTGGCCATACATCCTGGAGTCGCAAAGATGTACCAGTATCTCAGACGACAGCACTGGTGGTCGGGCATGAAGAAGGCTGTGGCAGAGTTCGTTTCATGGTGCCTCACCTGCCATTAGGTGAAGGCAGAGCATCAGGTACCAGCAGGCTTGGTACAACCCTTGGAGGTCCCGGAGTGGATGTGGGACGGGATATCTATGGACTTCGTGACTAGACTTCCACGCACTGCCAGAGGTCACGACTCCATTTGGGTGATTGTTGACCGACTCACCAAGTCGGCACACTTCTTACCCATCTGAGAGCAGGGCTCAGTGGAGAGCTTGGGGCGTCTCTACGTTTAGGAGATTGTACGGCTTCACAGTGTGCCATTGACTATCGTCTCCGATCGGGACGATCGCTTTACTTCCCAGCTTTGGAAGGGGTTACAGGAGGCGTTTGGGACGCGTCTACGTCTGAGCACCGCCTTTCACCCTCAGACGGATGGTCAGACAGAGAGGACCATTCAGACTCTCGAGGACATGCTCCGCGCATGTTTCCTCGACTTTGGTCGTAGCTGGGAGGACCACCTACCCTTGGTGGAGTTCGCGTACAACAACAGCTACCACTCCACCATCGGGATGGCACCATACGAGGCGTTGTACGACATGCCTTGCAGATCTCCTTTGTGTTGGACAGACCCTGGGGAGTCAGCACTTGTGGGACCAGAAATGGTCCGGGACACGACAGAGAAGGTCTAGGTCATCCACGAGCGGATGAGGACAGCTCAGAGCCGGCAGAAGTCATATGATGACAGGAGGCGGAGGCCACTAGAGTTCGAGGATGGCGACCACGTCTTCTTGCGTGTCTCACCTCGACGTGGTTTTCAGAGATTTGGCCGAGGCGGCAAGTTGTCTCCACGCTTCATCATACCTTTCCAGGTCCTCAGCAGGATTGGTGAGGTGGCTTATCGCCTGGCTCTGCCACCTTAGTTGCACAGGGTGCACGACGTCTTCCACGTATCTTAGCTGAGGAGATACGTGCACGACCCAACGCACATCATTGACCATGAGGAGCTAGACGTGGATGATGGGGCGAATTTTGCGGAGGTCCCGGTGGAGATAGAGGATCGACAGGAGCGGGTCCTACGTGGGTGATCGATTCCTCTTGTGCGCATCAGATGGCAGCACAGGATCCTCCAAGAGATCACTTTGGAGCGGGAGGCTCAGATGTGTGCTCAATAACCACATTTGTTTTCCTAGTTTATGATATATCTTTACGGGGACGTAAATACCTTAGGTGGGAGTAATGTAAAGACCCGTAAATTTCAAGGAATTTTTTTCTTAATTTTATTTGGAATTTTACAAGAGCGCAGTTTCTGACAGCACCTGATTCTGAGGCCCGGTGTGCCCGGAATCATTTTCCGAAGTTTGGCTCGGGTACGTTCAGTGAACGAACGAGCGGGTTTTTCTAACATTTGAACCAGTGCCCAGAATCAAATTTTGAGGGCACCGATGAAATCGCAGTGCCGGTATTTGCTTAGAAACGCCTCTTCCGGAGTTGCGTTTGCTCAGGTGTGGTTTTTAATTTTCAGGATTAAAGTTAAGAAATAAAATAATTTTACGACAACTTTATTCTATTTCACTTAAGCCACTTGGAAGCCACCTGAAGCCCCTTAAAGGCGGCTTAAACTGAGTTGAACCGGATATGGTACTATCCAGAAATATCCTACCCTCTTGGTAGGATATTTGTGAGGTGGGGCCCGCACGAGCCCCGCCGTTTCTTTCCGCTAAGTAACGCATCCACGAAAACCCATCATTATGAAAGTCAACTGACGCTTTTTCTTAAATCCTTAACAGACCATTTAATTGGGTGGTTTATTTCGTGAATTAAATGGGTGGTTTCTTTCGTTGAATTAATTCAACGAATTGATGGATCATTACTTACCTTTTTTGTTTGTTGGCGTAATAATAAAATAAGACCAACAAGTCTTTTTGGAGCATTACTCATTGAGAGGTTTTGTCAGATTTCTTGAACCTTCATCCTCCTTCGTGAAAAATGTGAAGAACGTGAAGAACGCTGGCCTCCGACGAAGAACGTCGAACCCGTGGAATTCGACGACGCTACGCCGTGTTCCGCGATGCCGACGTTCCCTTCCTGCAACGTTCTTCTGCGACGTCTCTTCCTCCGCAACGAATATTCGATCAGCTGTTTGAGGTAAGAGACTTCGGGATTCTCTTAAATATCCCTTGTGTTTTTTTAAAAAAAACACGGATTTAATTTTATATAATTAAATTAAATCTGTTGTTTCTTGGTCCGTTGAGTTCGCCGACTCAACGCCGGATTCCGCGACGACGCGACGGCCTTCCGCGACGACGCGACGATCCCCTCCTTCCGCGACGAACAAATCCGCGGAGAACGCGCGTACGACAACGACTACGAGGTAGGGGTTGTTGTGAATAATTCCTTTTTCCCATGATCATTCTTTTTTTTTAAAAGTGAAGAACCAGACAATAAGAACAATTTTAATCCATTAAAATTATTGATTCATGTGTTGAATTTTGTTTCTCTTGTTGTTTATCTCCAACGCCGAGGGTGCGGGCCAAACGAACACAGCCCGACAACCCTCCGCCGTTCTTCGTTATTGTGCGGATTTTATGGGCGACGACGGAACGTGCCGCAATGGAAATTTGGTGGTTCCGCAGAGAAGAACGAGTCCCGGGGGGAGCAGCGGCGCAGATAGGAACAGAATCAGACCACCGGAGCGACTCCGGTGGCCTGCGGAAGCCGGCGGCGGCGCCGGCAAACCCGCGGCCGCGCGGGTCCGGCGCGCGCGGGACGCGGCTGAAGCCGTGTCCGGCTATCCAGGGCGACACCCCGCAGGTGCTGCTGGGTTGTCCCACGGGGGCAGCGGCTCCCGCTCGCGTCGCTCGGGTCGTCCAGGGCGACACCCCACGAGTGCCGCGGGGGTGTCACGCGGGGGCGACGGTTCCCCCCCGCGTCACTCGGCCGCTCGGCCGAGCCGGGCCGGGCCGTGCCCTGGCCGGGTTGGACCGGGTCCAGCCTGGTCGGACCGGGTCGACCCGGTTTGGCCGACCCAGGGGGGGTCGGGCCGGGTCGGCCCCGGGCCCGGACCCCCCGTCTTCGGACTGTTTTCAGTCAAATGACCATAACTTGATCTACGGGCCTCCAAATGATGCGCCGTCAGCGGCAACACGATCCTTGGATCGAGAAGGTCGTTTCGGTATATCGCACTCAAGGTTTCGAAATACCTTGAGTTCGGCCGGGTTGGTTCGTACACGAAACCAACCGGGCCCTCGGAGCGGAAACGCTCATATCTTGAGCTACGGACGTCCGATTAATGTGCCGTCAGCTTTGTTGAATTCGTCTAAGTGAGACAGATCTTTTGGCATACTCCGCCCGAGGTTTGGACGTAGGTGGAGTACAGTCGTGTTGGTTTTTCCTTAAAAACCAACCGGGCCCCTGGGACGAAAAATCCAATAACTCTCAGACCGGGCGTCCGATTGACGCGCCGTCTGCGACGTTGAGTTCCTTTTGACGATACTGAACTTTTGGATACATAAACTTTGGAATTTGTGACAGTTGATGTATTGGCCTCTCGGCTCGTGGAGCGGACCCTCCCGAACGAGCTTGCTGTGTGCGGAACCCTAGTGCTGGCTGCGACTGCTACTTCGATAGCGACGACCGTGCAGAGATCCTCAGTGGACTGCAGCGACGACCGTGCAGAGATCCTCAGTGGACTGCGATGACGGCTGTGCAGAGATCCTCAGTGGACTGCGACGACGACTGCGTAGAGATCCTCAGTGGACTGCGATGACTACAACACTCAGCGATCCTACGTGGATCAGTGCTACATGTCCTGTGTGGGCCCGATCCTGTGTGGGCCCGATCCTGTGTGGGTCAACGCTCAGCGGTTCTGTGTGAGCCAGCGCCTACAGGTCCTGTGTGGGCCCGATCCTATGTGGGTCATTGCGGGGGTTAGTTACCTATCGATCCTCTATGGGTCCGACGACTTAGATGGACCAGTGATCATCTTTATCGTCATCCGAAGAAGTATACCTGTGTGAGCTGAATCTTCTGTGTTACTCTCCTTTGTGGATTGTGTTGAGCTATCCTGTGTGGATTTACTGTTTACTCTCCTTTGTGGATTTTGTTGAGATATCCTATGTGGATTACTGTTTACTCTCCTTTGTGGATTGTGTTGTGCTATCCTGTGTGGGTATACGTTTTTCTTTCCTGTGTGGACTGGGTTGTGCTTGGGCTCGGACGTTGGAGCCGAATGGGAATTGATGACTTAGGTATATGTATGGGAATATACCTAAGCAGTGTCGGTTGTTACTTCGTGATTGTATCTTTCCTTTTTGGATTATCCTTTGTGGATTTCGGGAGACCTTCGGGGGTCTCAAGGTCCCTACTGAGTAGCTTATACTCACCCCTGCACGGGCTATGCCCGCACTTCGTGGTGTTGGTTGCAGACGACGGGTAGCGCTGATCGTGGTGGAGGCTTGCGGAGCAGGACGGTACCTGGAGGAGGACCACTGGGCGGGACGTACTCGGAGCGGACGGCTGGACCGAGGAGCTGTGGAGGCTATCTGTACCCACCCTTCAGGTGGGACTTCTAGAGGATGACTCGACGCTGCGGCTTTTCTTTTCAGTTGCTGTTTTTCTCTTCAGTTGTACTTTACAGTTGGGCTTGTATTTCCGGCCCCTTTTACTTTCAGCACAGTTTGTTACAGTTTTACTTAGTGTTTACTTTTCCGCTTGCTTACTCTGTGGTTCTTGTTTACTTTTCAATGGCAATGCCTTCCCTTTTTCCGGGATTTATGCCTTGGTGCTAGTCGCCAGCCCCTGGCCTTTGGAAGGCGGGCTTGGGGTAGTCACGACACGGGCCCCAAGGACGGGTCGTGACAACATTTGTGCCAGATCCTCCCCTACCTGCTCATATCTAGACATGGATATATTTTCTTGATGAACCACTTACTCAATACTCATCCAAATTTTGGGTTATTTTTATTATACTAAGTTTTATCCCTTAGGTTTCACTAGGGTTTTCAAATATTATTACCAAAAATAACTAAACCTATCCTATGATACCAACTATAACAACCCCGCTCTTTATTTCACACTTAATCAAAATTTATTACATAAAATATTAACTAAATACAACATAGAATATAGAGTTGTCTAGTGTCTTCGGGGATTATGATCATTACATAACAACTAAATACATGAAATACACATCATTATTGAAATCTTCTTTTATATGACCACACACATTCCATGGTACATATAATTGCATGGGATAACTAGAGGACATGCATAAGAAAAGGGTGAACAATAAAGTCCAGTATGAGAGTAAAAAGGCATAACATTAAGAATACAATAATTGATAGACAATAGGCATATCAATGGAGCATAATAGAAACATGAACATTAAGTCATGTTATAGAATGATTATTATAACATGGAAATGTGGCAACAACATTTAACATGATATTTGAATGATCCAGGACTCATTGCACATGAAGAATGAGTAATACCTCATTTAACGTGAATTATAATGAGTAAACCCTCATTGCACTTGAATTATCAAGATACTAGTCTTTACCCAATTAATTGGAGTGCAATCAGGGTGCACCCTTTTAAATCATTTCATTTCATGCATTAGTGTGCCACATTGTTTCATTAAAAATAATCATTTCTTTCATGACAAAGGAATGTGAAATTCATTAATGAAAATATATAATCAATAAGTAAATGTGAATAAAGGTGAATAACATTTATAGATAAACAAGAATGGTATTCACTACACAATGATTTTGGCTTGGAAAATCACAACGCAATTTCGGTAGCATAACTGCGTGACATAAAAATTCATAAAAATTGTTGATGATAGAAAAAGAGGTGTATCATAATATTTACATTAAATGGATAGTAAAGGGCTCATATATATATATATATATCCCAACACATGTAATGGAATTTAGATGCATAATATAAAATAATTTCATGAATGTAAATGAGAAAAGATATATTCTTTACGAAATCTAGGCATGGTAATGGGTGTACATGGGAGGAATCAAAGAGAAATAAATCAGTCTATAATCATTAAAACAAAAGTATGGAGGTATAGTGGATGTGAGAAATAATACCCCAATATTATTAATTGGAAATAAAAATGTATAACAATATAAAGAAATTTGGATAATAATGATAAAGGAAGAAATCCCTTACATGGAAGTGTGATCCAAAGTCTTGGGAGAGGCTTGAGAGAGGCTTATTGGGAGATTGGAGCACCATATAAGGATTATAGAGAGTGGGGGGAAGAGTTTGGTCAAGATCCAAATGGTTTAAGTGAATAAGAATGGAATATTGAGTGGGTTTATATAGTTAAGGAGAGAGAATTATTTATTATTTAGGTTTTTGACACCACACATTAAACTAATCAAAACCACAAACCATTCCATGGTTTTTCCTATGGTTTTTTCTAAAGTGGAGTGGAAAAAAATATTTTATTAGGAAAATGGATGAACATACTAAATAATTACGATTGCTTATGTGGAGGTCAGTCACACTCTTAAGAAATCATTTTAAAATGTTAAAATATTTTTTAAGCCTTGGAGGGTCCACCATGGCATCCCAAAATTAATAAAAAAAATTCTAAAATCAAACTATATTAATTATAAGACATATATTTTCTGAAAAACCTTTTTATAGTATTTTATTACTTCACTATTAGGTCATTATGATTTCATAAAACACAATATATATATAAACAGTATTCAATTATGAGAAAAAATCAACTACCTCAAAAAATAATAAAAAATTAATCAATAGATAATTTCAACATCTTGAATACAAAAATGAAATTAATTATTTATATATAATTATATAAATATTTGGATTTTAAATATTAAAATAAAAAACTGATATTTATTGATAATTCATGGGTATTGACAAAAACCGTTTTCAAACCGTAATAAAAATTAAAATTGTGTCCATAAAAATTATTCGATCATTTATATTTAAGAAAGAGTGATTTGGTAATTATATTTTATTAAAATATTATTTATTTTAAAAAATCCCTCAATTTATCAAAATAGATTTATTAATTGAATATTAATTAAAATACTATTTTTCTTTAAAAACCATTTACAAAGTAACAATAATAAAATGAATGTAGATTATTTATTCTATACAACAATAATGCACAAAATCATAGTTCTAGGGTCTTTTTACATAACCCCTTATTACACCCACATAATACAAAAGGGTAAGGTGTGAGATGGTGACAAACTCTTGGGGTGACTTGGATAACAACTCTTAGGTGGTAATCTCTATTAACTTCTACTTCTCTTGTAGGCAGTTCCGTTCAAGCTTAATGTTGTGAAGCTCACCTTGGGCATGGTCAATAGAAAAGCCCATTGATGCTACCTCCTATCCAAGCACTGATAAATGGGCATTTTATAGGGAAATAAAATTGTTTGAGGTCATCTCTTCTTTTTTTCTCGCATAAATTAGATTTGATAAATCCCTATATTTATATTAATCATGTGATAACTTTTAAATGAAAGTATTAATAATGACAACAATTCAAAATGGTATTTTAAAATCCAAAAACATAAAACCAAGTAGGTGAATATGTTTTATATAAACATTTTACATAATAATACATTTAATTATATAAAGAGGAATTTTCCTTAATAAAAGTTTTGGATGTTACAAAAATTCCCATGAAAGAGTAAAGTATCATCTCTATCTATGGTCCATCAAAAATATGAATCTTCATATGAAAAACATTACATTAGGAAAAGGCCATTGATATCATAATGACTTCACATTTTAAACCAATATAAAAGAGGGGAGTGTGACTTTATGGCTGAGAGGATAGTATATCCATGATCCTCTTAGACCTCAACACGCATCTCCATGAACAACACCATGAGCTTTTAATCACCACAGGCCTCTTAAAATACCTATGTCAAAATCATTTGACTTAAATTAGAAACTATAATATTACATTTACTAGTTGTTTAAGTAATCTCAAAATAAAATGACTTCATGTAGTCAACCCATCTGCACTACCTGAGATTCAGTTTACATAGTGTAATTAAGTACTTGAATCTTTTTTGATATGTGAATACCACAAAATGATATCCATGTAAACAATGTATCAAAAAGTGCAGAGTATGAACTGATACATCTAACATTATGTCATTTTTCATTTAATTCCACACCTGAGGCATCAAATGATGAGACTTATATACAATAAATATCTCATCCTACATCAGAATATCTCCCAAAACAATACTGAATGTCTCATAATTAATAGTATATCTACTTCCTAGCTCTAGTAGAATCAGCATCGTCATTGAAGTCAACCTACCCTTCAACTCTTGAAAGGTGTATTCACAAAAATATAACCATAAAAATTTCACACCCTTCTTAGTCAAGACATTAAAAATCACTCTAATTAATTAGAAATTCATGATGAAGCATCTGTAATACATGGGAGTCACCATGAAACTCTATATGTCAATGGAGGATCTTAGGATATTTCTAGGAAACTACATCTCTCACATTATCAAGGTCATCTAAAACTAATTAATAATATATTATATTAACTAGGTGGTGGAATTTATAAATCCAAATGTGTCATTTATTAAGATTATCATAATGATGATACTCTCTCATTGTATTTATTTTGATCTCACGTTGGTTTCCATTTTCATGTAGAGAAAGATAATACACAAATATATCATAAAAATTGAATACTATAATAAAATAAAAATATGGGTTAAAAAACCAATTCATTATAGCCATAATAAACTTACGATTGTTTTTCAGACCAAACACCATGACCTGTTAATCATAAAGGCCATACATTCTTCTAAAATCATTGGATGTTATGTCTGAATACCTGACACACACATAATGATAAACCAACATCAAATAAATCATTGAAAACACTCGTGATCCTATGATCTAGTAAAAGAGGTAATCTATTTGAGGAAATCTAGGATATTTCTTTATCATTATCAGGTTTAATAAAATGTAATATATACAAAGCTAAATGGTATTATCCTTTATCTTTGAAAAAATGATCGGTGAGCCCCAAGGAGATGTTGTAGCATTTATAAAGACTTTATCCCCTATATACTACATCTATTTTATGATATCTAGAATATCCATAGGGTTTATCCTATAAATAATATTGGAAACTCATGCTACCCTTAGGAATAGGTGATTGGTGAATTCTACCCCACTCCATAGAGGTAGCCCAGAAAATTCATTATGGAATAGATCCTTGAAAAAATTCACTCTAGGGAGGAGAATAGTAGGTCCTAACCCCTAATAATCTAGGAAGGGACTATCAGTCTGATCTCTTACAAATCCCATCTTTAGTAGATCGAGACCATCACTATTCATATGAACATCCCATTCACCCTTATGCATGTCCATAACACCCTTTGGATATATAAACATCACCCTCAAGTGACATTAGTTAATATGGAATCGATAAAGAACTAACCAATCTATCATAATAATTACGTAAAATTCAATCATGTTGAGTATAAAAATATTAAATATGATGTGGTATCCACCTATATTTAGGGGAAAACTTGTACAATGATGTACGCTCTCTAATCAGTTACCTAATGGGGTATCAAGAATCAACACGCCATATAATAATTCACTATCCATGAATAGAATATCCATTATTTCCCCATATATAAAAGAGTGAGACACACATAATTCGAATTAAGTAGATATTAATGTAGAGACTACTATAATATTACACAAAAAATTAAAGGTCAGGTTCTCTTCTCCTTCACTATAGGCTTCAATAGATGTAAATAGAATGTACATCGAACTTGTGTCTAACATGAATACCTTGAGAAGGCATGCTCTAATGGAACTAAGAATCACGAGTCAGACTACCTCTACCATAGGCATTGCCTTATATTGGGCGGTAAGTGGTATTCCAACTACCTGCCAAATGAGATACTACTATCCCCACTCTAGACTGTGGAGTAGGTGTACATCCCTACGTGCTAGGCATAAATTAAAATGTTTGGAAGAAGCAGTAGGTAAGGCCCATCCTTATACAACCATTACATTTGATTAGATTATGTAAATGATGAGGTTTTGTATATCAAGATTTTTTCACCAGTGACATATCAAGAAAATTTTAACACGAGTATCTTGACTGCTTCCACCCCATGAGAAACCATAAAATGTATATTCCCCACCATACAAATAACCACAAGCGAGTATATATAGAAAACCACACAAACTCACACCAGTTACTTCCCTTATATTTCATTCTATAATAAGGTATTTGTTTACAATCAAATAAATAGTAGTCATATTTAAAACATTGACCAATGATTGGATATAATATATCATCCTATCCTTTGGTCTCCTGGAAGTAATAAGATCATCACTAGCTAGAGTAGGAGAGAAACAATATTTATGAGTAAAATGAATAGAGTACTCTATAATAGACATGATTCCCTTCAGCAGGTTTATAAACTCTCAAGCATGGTTATCCCTCAGATTCTATGGAAGGAAATAGTCATAAAATATTGTTTATAAGTCTATCTAGACCATGTCATGATATCTGTCTATCTATTTAATAACATCCCACCATCTCTCGGTGGAATCACATAGTATATAAGATGCATTCCTGATCCTTCGATTTGGAGGTATATATAGATGATTGAATTTGGAGATAATAACTTCAATACTATACTTAGAATCATGAGGACTTCCATCCTAAGAAAAGGTAGAAGGATGATTCTATAAGAATAATCATGTCATCTCTTCCATACTTGGCATAGGATAAATAACACCTTTCATAAACCACAACATAGATTGGAATCCCTCTCAGATTTAGGAATTACTGCCAATATCAGATATAGTAAGTTGTGTCACAGATGGCACTTTAAGATGGATCACTAGTGGTTCAAGGCCAGAAACATCTTGTTCATTGTTTACACAACCATCAAGGCATATGACCAGAGGACATCATGGAGCAATGATTCTATTTTTCCAAACACATGCCTCAAAATAGATCTTAACTATTTTAATAATTACATATAAATAACTAGAATAAGTGTATAGCCTTCCTGTAACAAAATCACAACTATTTGCATGATCCAAGATCTAGGTCTATTTGGTAAATAAAAGAAAATAATAGGATATGAATGTAAGAGACTCCCAAATACCCACAACTAGGGGTGGGTCTAGGTTAGGGTCTCATATAACACATATAAGTGGACTATTTAATTCTAAAAGTGATATTCCTTTTTAAACTTGTACCCATTTATGTATTAAAATCTCATCAAATTGTTGAATTATATGGATATCCAATTATAATTTACAAGGGCCTATAATCCTTATAAATTATAGGGTGATGTCAACATCATCTTAACCATAACACGATTGAGACTATATCATCATTGGACCATGAGTCAACATGCCCCAACTCACTACTTAAGGTTTTTGGTTTAACCTTTCCAATAAATCAATGTTACGTTAAGGTGATCTCATTAAATGTCAATTATGTTTTTTCAATCCTACAAAGAATTTTTTATCATTTTCATATATAATAATCAAGAAACCAATAATATTAAATAGAAAATAAATAATGAAATATTAATGTGGCATGAAAATGGTATGGAATAACCATCCTATTGTGCTAATAATGATCCATGTAATAAAACATCTTCATTTCATTGGCCCAGGATAAATAAAATCTCACTTTAATTATACTAATAATTATAACAAAATACAACTATATCACCCAATGGTGAATTCATATCAAATTTAACTGCGTAAAAAACAACTGCAATAACCCATCATAGGTAATTTGGGTCTCACCTATACGTGGGTTATCTACGCCTAGACACATGATCATTTAAAAATCCCAATAACTCCTAGTCTCCTGTCTAATACCAAAATAGTAAGGAGGAAAAATAAATCTAATTCCACTATGAAACGTCCAATCCTGGGATCAAATTAACTTGTTCGTTGAGACAATGGGTCAAATATCCTCAAGAGTACCTCCCCATATGTCAGAGGATGCCAACTAGATGTGAGGGTGTAAATGTGAAACATTGGTATGCCTATAGCCAAATCTCATAGTGGACTAATAGATCTATAATTAAACAGAAAGAAGTGGAAGAATATATAAAAAGACACTGAAATGAAAGGTCTAATAACCTATCATAATAGAAAGTAGAACAAAATAGATATAAGAAACTATTCTGGATACATAACTAACTTATCATCTAAATAATATCAAAACACAACTGGTTAATTCATATATAAGATGATCCATGGTATGGTAAAATATAGAATGGAGAACATGTGATAAGAATATACAAAATTTTATTCAAAACTAAAAAAGATTAGAAGACAAATCCCCTAGAATCTCGATCATATTCTTGGTTATCTTATCCCATGCTCCAACTATTAGTAATGAATGTCAAATATATGTAATAATTTTTTCCCTTATCTATACCTATAGACATGTAATCTACTTTTGTAGCAAAGGAGGACCAAGTAGGATGTGATGTAAAAAATATTATGCCACCACCAATGTAGTCTATACGTAATACAAGTAGTGCAAATTTCAAATTATTTTGAACGTATAAATAAATATTAAATGAAATTACTAAATAAATTCCATCCTACCCAGGTTCCCATAGAACACCTGGCGGCTCTACCTTCTTCGGCATAATCCTGAATGAATGTCTAATCAATGACCATATATTTTTTTGTAATATATATTGTATAATTATATGTTGTATCCACATATGTGGACTATCTTTTTGAGGATGTAAGTATCTATAAACCTTGAAACTAGGTGCTAGCTGGACTAGGGGATAACTCAGTCATCTATAAATACTCAAAAATATCATATAATCTCAAGAAAGGGTACATGACCTACATATCACGATGAATGAGAGATGTCCTTCTCATCACTCAAGATGGTGGGTGAGTATTTATGTAAACACCCAAAACAAGGGACATTGATCATCATTCCCACCATCCAAATAGTTTCAGTGTTGTGAGACGTCATGCCGAACACTTGATATAAGGGAGAGTGAAGTGTTAGGCCTAACAAGTTACTTAAGAATCATTCCATGGACTATATCAAATGAATAATCATAAGAAAAATAATATAATGTGGGATCACCACCATTTCATTATAATCATCAACTCCTATTTATAAAATGAGTGTCATAATTCATACAATCCATATGGTAAGCATGAAACAATTGGCATGGCCTTCCCACCCATTAGAATTTTTTCTTATAGTTTATTTATTTAATTCATGAATGGAAAACCATCATGAATTAAGCAATTTAATCAATAAAGGATTAATAATTCAATATTAAGGTTCAAATAAACACTTATAAGGTTTCTTTATCAATTATGAAATTTCTTACAAGAGAAATCTTATTTATATGTCATGATAAAAACTTATGAGGTGTCTTTTTTCAATTAAAAATTACATATATGTGATAAATTTTAATTTCAAACCAATATGTACACATAAGAAGTGATATGTTCATTCAATAAATTATATTAAAGTAGAAATTCATCCCAAAACACTGATGTAGTGTCCAAAATTGAGTTTGACATCCTCTAATTTCATAACAATGGACCGTAATATTATAAAAACATGTATGTATCCTTTTAAATTCAAGGAAATAATTTTAATGAAACACATGGAAATTTGATAGCATGAATCTCAACAGTTCATCTTAAATCCATTATAATATTAGGGAATAAAATATGAATCACCAATATTAGGTCTGTTGATGACTCTATTTTCAATAGCGGCCTCAAATTTGAAATAGATTGGAAGAAATTTTAGAAATAGACAAACACCCTTAAATAGTGAAAATGAAAATTCACCTAAATAGAATAATAGATATAAATAGAAACCTAGAATTTAAAGAAGATACTATAGAGAGTACCTCTTGATATCAAATCTTTCTGACAGATCTTGATTCATTTTTCAGATCTATGAGACAATGAAGGGAATAGAATGGGAATGAAGAAGGTTTATGGGAATGTATAGGGAGATCCATCAACTAGAAACTATATGAAGAAATAAGAAATATCTTTTTTAGGTTTAATGATGTGATATTTTTTAATTTCACCCTCAAAATAGGGGTGAATTCTTTGGCCACATTTTTTGACAAATTGTGAACAAACTATACTCATCCCACTACTAAAGGACAACCCTCGCATGGTTATGGAGCACAGTTACAAAAACCATGAACAAACCATAAAAAATTACATTATAAAAGATTAATGAAATCTATCATGACTTTTCACATAATGTCACACAATTGAATACAAACTATGTGGCCCATGTTGCTCATAATGCGACCTACATGATTACCCCCTATGGTTAATACTAATCGTTATGTATCCATAAAACCTATCCTATTTTAAAATTTCTCGATGATTTAGGCTCTAAATAAGCCCCAAATTCCCTCTAATACTTCCTTGTTCTATAATGCATGTTTTTGAAATTGTTCTAATTTTTTCCATAATAAAAACTATAACTTTTCATAAAATATTTCTTTTTTTTTCTATAAAATGGTCATAATTTTTTCCATAATAAATATATATCCATTTCATTTCTCTTTTATCAATATAATCCCCATAATTTAGTTATTATTATTCATATTCTCTAATTTAACAGATATTTTATAATATAAATGTTCAAATAATTATATTTGAATAGAGTATCGTGTTTCATTCAATCTAAGTGTTGTGTTCATTGTAATATATTGAAGAGTTTAAATTTAAGGAAAAATAAATATTCCCGAAAGTATTGGGGTGTCAAACTACTATATAAGCATAGTGTTACATGTATTTTATGTAATCAAACATTATTTTATTCTTTTAAAATCATAGTGTGTTACACGCTATCCAATTTAATAAATTGCATCATCGTAATTTAATCATTATCTCAATAATAAATGGATGGAAATTTGAAAAACAAATTTTTTACAAGACCAATTTTAAAAAAGGGTCAATAAAACATCCTCTTAATAAGAGATAAAGTGAAGAACAATTACCATATGGAATAACAAAAAAGTATGTCTCTAAGTATCATAACAATGGGGGAATGTGAATATATGGGCATGAAAGAAAATAATAAATAATTATATATAGTGATTGAGGTTATTATTCATAAGGAAGTTATTGATTAGTGGGATGTTAAGGGACTCAAAAATGTAAATGATTGATGATTTTAATTTCTATATAATTCATCAGATAAGAAGGTAATTGGACAGAATTTTTGATTCAAGATCCATTTTGGAAATTATTGGAATTCATTTACTGTATCAGAATATAAGTTAATATATAAAGATGATATGTTTTTATTTTATAAGAACAGTTTTACCCTTTTATTTTTCATCGATATATTTATAACTCAATCCTTATACAATAAAATTAATATCAATAATTACTTTTTTATGTTTGATGCAATAAAATTAACGTTTAATGGATCATAATATCCATAAAAGAGAGACATGTCTTTCCACATGTCTCTGTCCATTTTTTAAAACCAATATGGTTAGAAACATTTCTCCAATATATTATGTTAATCTATATACCACAAAAGTAACACGACTAGTTAATCATTTGTATTTATTTTTTAAAATATTTAACTAAATCTAATTTTATATTAATAGGACATCACGTTGGCTAGTGGTAGGTGATAAACCCTTATCATCCTTCGGTCATGTGTTGAATCCCTGTGGGCTTGCGGGATGCGATGGGTTGTCACCAAGTATGGGGTTTTCCTTTTTCTAATCTGGGTTAATATAATTCATATAACATTTCCAAACAAATTATAGACATCATTAATATAAATTTATTCATTTAATAACCTTTTTTACTAAGTATTTCAATACAACCCATTTTTCATAAAGTCTACTAATCATATTGGAATATTATTAAAATTTCATTGATGTCCATATAAACCCAAAAGGAAATCAATACCCTTATACTTATTATTATAAAATGTAACAAAATTATTATTCAAATAACCATTCCATTGAAACATATACTTCATATATCTATAATAAATCAATAGATGTCTCCCAAGTTATATCCATTACTCAAAAAATCAAAAGGTAGGTTCTTAAGAAATTTAGATAATGAAAATCCTTCAAAAAAAATACTGATCTCCCTCGAGCTAACATCACTTCACCAGATGGGCCGACATCAACTTTAGAAGTATAAAATTATTTTCCACCCCATTTTTTATCTAATAATAATGATTTCTATCCTAATTTAGTATCATAGAACATACATTATCATAATTTTCCAACTTATTACACCTAAAAAATCTCATTATTGACTATTTTATCATTAACTCAATATTAGATTATTGAGGAATCTTTTATTTATATCCATGAACATTTTGACCAATGTTACCACACTAATAACACTTTCTATATCCTGAAAATCATTCCCCAAAATCAATATTTCAAAACAAGTAAAATTTTTGGGAAATAATTATAGGATTATTAGTTGGTTGAATGCCCATTTCCTATAACTTTGAAAATTTATTACTCTTTTCATATCATGGAACAAAAGTGTTAGAAAACCCAATCTCAACATTCTCAGCATAACTAAAAAAATACTCAACAAATTAAAATTTTCATGGGGATAAAGATATTCACATTATTGGTTTCATCCACAAGTTAAATCTATAAATTTTAAAATCAATGTTATGAAAATAAATCTTGTTTGTAGCTGACCAACCTTGTACAATTTTATTCATATGAAGAAACAAAATATTCATCCTTTTTTCTACATTCATAAAATTAGCTCTCTATCATAATCCAAATGACCTTATAGAAATATTTTTGAATGTAAATATTCTTCTAATTTTTCCCATTCCATATCATAAAGATCATATTTCTCCATGGCATTCTTAACCAAAGACCACAATTGATAATATTCACCTTAAAAATGATAAATGGAAGTGGATGCCTTTTTACATTATGAACAACCCATGAAATAAAAAATATTTTCCATAAAAATGATCCAAAATTTTTCAACCATAGTGTCATATGATTGAAAAAATGATGGGGGAGTTTTCATCATGAAATGATTAACTATAGATAGGTCCATTATGGTAGATTGAGTTTCTCTCTTTATGGATACCACAACCGTTTATATATTCTTTCAACTGAGCCATTACATAAACAAATTGTACTATTTATACTCCAACTATATCAGGATGCTAATTTTGAAGGATATTATCCATTCAATTTCTGTCCACTATATGTCTCATGTTTCCTCTATAAAAATACATTATGAACATACATACTATAGATGTAGAAACATGGTAATATAAAAATTATATTTCACTTCACCGTTTCCATAATGTAGAATCATTAAAGGGAATTATATTATCATTATCCTAACCTTTAAAGCAATTTAAACCATCTAATAATACCTACTATAAGGGAATATCCTTAAATAATATACAATATTTGGTTTTTTTCATTAATTATTTCTCTTAAATTTATAGATATTTTTAGGCTTATAGTTTTAGATAATTTGGCCATAGATCATTCTTAAAAAATCTTAAATTACAAAGTGAAAAAATTTGATCAGTATCCATTTATACCATAATATAAATTTTTTAAAATAAATAATGATTTACTTCGTGGAAAATATCCACAAATTTATAATTGACTTATTTTTTCCCTACACATCATTAAACCCAATGAAATACATTTTAAAACATGGTAATAAAAAAACACATGAATAGAAAAAAAAATAATAAAAACCATCAGATCAATGAAAAATATGAAAAATCATATAAGAATAACCTTTACCTTGAATTTTCTCTGAGTATATGAAATAAAAAATTATGATATGAATAAACAAAAACATTTTCTTCAAATAAAGACATTTAAAGACATAAAAATTAATTAAAAACTCATTTTTCATTTCATTAAGAATCATAAACACAAAATCCTCTTAAACCATTTTATCTGGAATAATTATATGAATGAATACCAATATAATAATTATTAAATTCATTTCAGACTTATAATGGGATTTTACATTAATATAAGCTATATCATCCCCAACAATTTTTTATGAGGTCTAATGGGGAACAACCATTCATATAAGCTATATCAAGATCACCCATGTGCTATAATGGGGCTCAACCTGTCATAAATTCCAATTAGAGATCACATGTTTCACATCATTCTCAAGTAAAATATCACGAGTAAAAATAAATCATCCTAAATACCTAAAAAAACTATTTTAATACCTTGATGAAAAAAAACATTCGAATAAAAATAACTATTTCTTTTAAAAAGCCATTTTTAATAAAAAATTCCCAAATAAAGGGAAAGATGGGTTTTAATTGAAGGAAACATGAAATATTTCAAATGATTTCATAAATAAAATAATATTCATGGTGCTTTAAAATTTGTTTTCAAAGTGTACATTAAGAATAGAACATTCATTTTGTCGTATGTTCATATTTTTTGTATAATACAGATAAAAGATCCCCTTTTAAATGCAATAAAAATAATGTAAAAAATTTAATTAAATATAATGTTTAGTTATTTTATGTTAATATAATAATTTTCATAAAATATTTTTAAACTCATTTACATGGAAAACAAAGTGTTAGAATGAGAAATTAAAAGAGTTTGTTTTTTAACGAAATTTCCCCAATCACTTTGGAAATATTTGTATCATAATCCCCATAAAGAATAACATTTAAAAAATATAAAAACAATAAATAGATAAATATAGTATATAACATGTCAAGTGAGTTGTATATATACCTCATGAAATAGTATAGTTGTATAACATCAAATTATGCCTCAAAGATAGGAAATTGAGACGATGTCCCTTACCTTATGTCTGACACGTCATGTGTGTTTTTATCTTCCTGGATAATAAATTTATGTCATTTATTTAATTTCTGGATTAAATTTATAAATTTTATTTCTACTTTTAATTCTCTTAGTACCACATTTTATACAATTACTTAATTGATTATGTTTACATCAGATGTTTTGACTGTATCCATCTTATGTGTCAAAAAATACTCTAGTAGGTTGACGATTGTCAAAGAAGTCATTATTTTAAAATATCTGGAATAGTAAAAATGAAATAATTATAATATTTATAAATAAAATATTCTTTTAATATGAATAATGTAATTTTATTTTTGATAAATTAAATATGATACAATCATGGAGATAGTAGGTTGTACATACACATGGGTAACCCCTCCTTTTTTCAAAAACCATTATTGAAAATTGGCAAGTTATATTTTATATTTATAGAATTTTAATAATAGAATATATACTATATTATTTTGTTAAATATAAATATACATTTCATCCAAGTGTTGTGGTTATGAAAAGAGAATCAGATTGCTGGATGATGGCTGTAGTCCACACACACATGAATGACTTTATAACTTTTTCAGTGATTAAACAGGTAAGAAAAATATGATATATAAAATTTTTTTAATGATAAATAAGTAATTAGTAGAATAATTATTTCATTTATATAACATATATTCATTATTATTATTACCCTCATCACCTTTCATTTAACATGTTTGTAAAAAAAATGAATATGATCACTTTGTGATGTTGTAGTCCGCTGTACACATGAACGATGTTATCGTATCCCCTACAGAATGAAATTTTAAAAGGTATATATTATATAATGATTACATGAGTATAATTATGTTATAAATAAAATATATAAACTTTATATCCATCATCATACCCAACCTCGTGTAGTGGTAATGGAAAAAATATTTGTATCAGTTTACGAGGTGGTTGTCTACCATACACACAAATGATGATTTTCTAACACATTTAATGGAAGTTTAGATATTTTTAGGTCATTACCATATTTTAATAACATAATATTATATATATTACACTAGAAATAAAATAAAGATTCTTGTTGAAGAACATCACCTCTTCTCCGTGTATCCTCTATAGATATGCCCCAATGCCTTCATTGATTAGATTTTTAATCTTTGTAAGGATTATATGACTAAGGGTGGGAGGTCTAAATTAATTTTTTTAGGATTTGGATAATCAAATAGGGTTTGATGATTTCAATATGATAGGATATTAAGTGAGATTTTATATGTGATGTGAGTGGAATACTAGTAATTGTATGAAAATATTCCACCACACCCACATTTGTATCATTCCAAAAGGCTGAAAAATGGGAAATTATCGATCCTAGAATATGTAGGGAAATAATATTTCCATAAAATTGGTTTTGTAAAAGTTTATATGTCATTTTAATCAATGTATTCCACGTTTAACAGTTGTAAATCCATTTTTACGGTAACCATATTAATTGATTTTTACATTTTTATTATTCATTTTAGTTAAAAAAAATAGTTGACCTTATTAGAAAATATAAAATTTTCTAATTCAAAATATAGAACCCATTTTACCAAATTTAATACACATATGTGGAGAAATTTAATTTAAAATTAATCTAGTATACATGATGAAAATGGCAGTTTTCAAAGAAAAAATGTTCAATAGTTTGTAGTGTTTTTATATCAATATTCAATATGAAAAATAATAAAACAAAAAAATTGAATTTATAGAAATAAAATTTATATATGCTAACATTAAAAACAATTTAAAATATAATTTAAATTAAAAGTAAATTTTCATTTAAAATTATGTATTTTTCAATATTCATCTAAACACTATTCTTTAAAAAAATATGAAACATTCATCCTAGGATAAATTTTAAATTAATATTTAAAAAATAATGTTTTTTCAAATATATTTTTTTAAATTTTTAATTTTAAATTCTGTGTGCATTGCACAATTAAATCATCTTTTAGAAAAAAACAGTTTTCCTAAAAAATACATTTTTTTTCAAATGATACAAATTATATCTCTAATAAATGGATATTCATCATGTTTAAGTGTAAATAATATAATTTTCATAATTTTGTTTGTAATTTTCATAACCTATGATTTAACGGATTTGATATAATCTTTGTGTTTAAATAATAATATTTTAATAGAGATTAATCTTTACTTCAATATTGGTGTTGCATGAATTTCATGATATCAATGAGATTTAATTTATTTAATAATAAATATATAATAATGTATTTTAGTGTTAAATTATCATCTAATATCATTGTTTCATGTCATTTTTTTTTCAAAAAAAATTATCTTCTTTTAAAATATCAGGGTTTATATTAACCCGTCATTATTCTTAACAAAAACAATAGAAAAACTACATGGTGGTACAGTTGGGTATAAACATTTTATATATTCTAATAGTTTTTATGCATTAATTCATGAAACATAACTCAATATGTTCTATAAGAATTCTTTATAATATTAATAACATCATTGTTTTATTTATTTTGAAAATTTAACCTCAAATTTTAGTGACAAGACTAGAAAAATCTACAAGAAATACCTCTTTATATTCCAAAATAATTGGCATATTATCAATCATGAGTTTATAAGGAACCATTTGAGATTAATACCCCACATAAATGGGTTTTGAGACTCATATAATGGAATTAATTCCCATTGGAATCTCATGTTCATCCTCATATCTATTAATGATCATAGGTTGATTTGGAATACCAAATGTGACATCCCATACCTAAAAATTGTTATGGTATCTATATAAATAGAGCCAATATATTCCCAAAATAAAACCAAATTCAATTATAGAAATAATACGATAATTGTTAGGAATCATGTTCAAATAAAATTCTATCAGAGGGGAGCAATAGACATGCAACATAATCATCATATCATTTTGTTTTTCCACTAATAAATAAATATATAACAGTTGATATAGTGATGAGATAATCTTTGTAAATTATTCATATATAAATTATTATTTAGAAAATAAATTAAATAAGAGAATTTTGGATTGATAGTGGATGATAATTTTATTGTTTTCCACTTCATTCTTATGATCCACTTTAACAGTTGTCCTTGACAAATAATTCAATTTTCCCCTTTTCATAAGTGGTTGTTGATGATGAATTCTTTTATTCATCCATGGATTCATGCATTGATTTATATAGTGTCCATAATCCTTAAAATCATATCATTGTTATGTGGGATCCTGTGTTCTCTTGAGAGTTACCTCTATTCATTTCATTGTCTATGTTCTTCACATCACACCAACATTCATGTGGTCAATGAAATTATCTTCAAAACATAAAGAATGTACATTTTGATTGGAAAAAATTTACCCTTGGTTTTTTCAAATATTTTTCGAATAAATAAAAAATAATTTTCTTTTCTCCTTGGGTTTTATTATTTGAATCTCTATGAAAATCAATTTTTCTCTTATTTTACCCAAAACCTTGAGTAAAATGGCAGTTTCAAATCACAATTTCTACCATAATATCACATAATATTATTTCTTCATATTTATCAAAGGCTCTTATCTATAATACCATTCATATATGTGTTTTTAAACCACTAAATAGTTGGTCAGTTTCTCTTTCATGGTCAACGATAAAACTATAAGGGCAACCTACATGTTAGAGAAAACATAATTCATTGGTAGTAATTTATTCATCATCATATACTTTTTGTTCTTTAAAGTAATTCTCAATTTTAGTGTGATGTTTTTGGGGAAAATAGTTATTAAAAAATAACCTCTCAAACACTTCATATATCGTAGAGATAATTTATTCCCATATTATAATTTTTTTAGAAAACTCCACTACTAATAAACATCACCATCAAAATGATAAACATCCAAAACAAAATTTTTATGGTCCTAGAATTAGAGAATGTATAATATTTCATATATAGAACTGAAATAATTCTCAACAAAAAGTTGATTAGAGGACCCATTGAAGGATGTTGGACATGTCCACTTAAAATAAAAAATAGTGAGTTTCTCCTTCATTTGGGAAAATATTTGTTCAACATGATTATTGTAACAATTCATATCAAGCTATATTTGAGTGAGAATGTCAACAATATATTCTTCACATCACTTATTCCAATTGGTTGATCATGTGAACAGTAATTTCATTTTTTATCACTTTCATTGTTAACACACTTCCACCTAGTTCCATGTTTTAACTAAAAACATAAATCATAATGTCAGTATCAATAATCAATAAGAAGAGTTAGAAATTATATGATAATGAAAATTATTCCTATTATGTCTAAAATTTTAACTATTTCGTAACAGATTATGAAAATATTTTTTCAAAAAATAAAAATTTATTTTCTCATAGTAATTATCCTCTAATTTTTCATATCATTTTTTAAAAATAACTAAAACATTCTCAGATATCAACTAAGGTAACCCAAGCATTTAAAACATAAATATTTCACCATTTTAGATGTATATTCCAAACAGATCACAATAAAAAATTCTGAAAAAAATTATTAGGTTTATTTCCTTTAGGGTCTTTATATAAAATAAAAATATTTTATAAAAGTTCGTAAATATATCCCTTAATGTTATTCTCACATAGTACCCTTCTTATTCTTATTGTAAAGAAAAACGTTCTTTATAACCTGGAGAAATGAAAATATAATAAAATTTGAGCCTAGAATCACTATAACTATAAACATTGTAGATATAGATAAGTGTTTATAAGTGATAATATGTTAATATTAAGTGTATGAGACCATTATCACAACATATTATATCATTTCAAATAATTCATAAAACTTAAAACATTTGTCTTGGCATAAGAAATTTCTATAACCAAATACATGAGTCATAAGGGCTTAAAATCATAAATAATCAATCATGATAAATGACTTCATATCATAAGTATAATACATAAGTGTATGACATAAAAGTATGGAAAAATTATAAGTTTAGATATAATATGTCATGGATTCTAACCATGAATTTTATCAACAAATAGGATTGGGATAACCACATGTATAACTTCATCGGCTTGGGCCAACCACTAATGCATCATCATAATTATTGGAAAACCTTCGATTTACACAATTAATCTTGGTTTAATTACCAAATTACCCTTTTGGGATTCAGAAAATAGCCCATGTGCCCTCTATATGTTGGATTAATTATCCATTTACCCTTTAGACTTGGGAAAAACTCATGTACACTCTATTGGGTATGGGATTATAACCCATATACACTATGATATTGAGAGTTATTAATCATTTCCCAATTAATTATATTGATATAGAGGACCCACCCATCAAATAATAATACACCATTCAGATATATATATATATATAAATATATATATTAAATAGAACATAATAGTATTCATCTTTCCTACATATTTTAATTAACCCAAGATAAAGAAATGTGTTTCATGAGATATCATTTAAAACATCATGATCAAAAGTCATCTAAGGAATTGAAGTTTATGGGGGTATAAGATAATTTCAATTGTAAATAATAAATTTTTTAAAGGATGTTGAAATTGGTAAAAATTAATTAAAAAGAAAATTAAATATGATTTGAAAAATAAGAAAAAATATCCTTTTAGTAACTTTAAAAAATTTAATATTACTATTCAAATGGGAATATGATTTTATTTGAATATTTTTTAAAAAATTAATGTAATAATCATGTTAGTTTATGGATAGTGTTGTTGGAAAATGTTTTCATTCCATAAATGATAAAAAAAATTATTTGAAAACATTAGTAAAAGAAAACACAAATGACGCATTTGAAAAATGAAAACAAGATTCATTTACTTTTTTAAGGAAAGTCATATATAGTTCAAAAATAAAATTATAAATAATTTAAAATTTTATAAAAATATTATTAAAATAATTTCTAAGAACAAGTATATAAAGGAGAAAGATTCCAAATCAAAATGGATAAATAATGTTTGATTTTCTTAAAAGAATATTCAAGTCTTTTTGAGTATGAAAATGAGAAAAAACCTAAATAATAATATAAAAACATATAAATAACTAAATTAGAAGAAAATATATGAGTTTTAGAAGTAAAGAAATCATTTTCTGAAAAGAAAATTGAAAAATTAAAAATACAGATAAAAATTGATATTGTAACAAAAACCCTAACATCATGTACTGACTTTCTTCATATTAACTCTATAGTACTATATAATTTATTTATATTTATTATAACTATATACTATAATTATCTTCATTTTTACATTATAACATTTATTTCCTTATAATTTCCAATTACACATTTATTAATAAAATTTCATTTAAATCAATATTTGGGTATTAATTGTTCTATTTTCTGTGCATGTTTAAGAATAAAGATTCCATTATTTCTACTTTATTCATGGATTCTTCAACTCTAAAATAATTATCATAAAATTAATTATATATATATTTATTATTTAATCTTTTAGAACGATGCATGTAGGGCAGTGATGGAAAATAAATTACATCATTTTTGGAGGCTGTAGTCCTATGCACGAGTGATGTTTTCATAATTTAATGAATGAAAATAAAAGAATAAAAATAATATTTATATTTATAGAGTCATAAAAATATATTATATTTAATATATATTAATTAAATACATATATATTAACATCCATGATAGTTGGTGATGAAAAATGAAATACATTTCTTTATAGAGGTAGTAGTCCTCACATATGCTAGAGAAACACGTTCATTTTCTATTTGATAGAAATAATATAATTTTTTTTATTAATATTAACATAAAAATATTTTGTTAAATTAATGATAATTATGTAATTATTTTTTGAAAGTTAAAATATATTTAAAGGATGTTCAAAGATAAAAAACATGGAAGTGTTTGGTAAGAACATATACCTCTTCATTAGATAATGCCCATTAAAAACAAGTTATGGATTATTGGATGTGTATTTTGGGAATAAAATAACCTATATGCCCTGTATATGGTTTTTTTATTTTATTGGTACATATATATATTGATATAATGTGATCTTATGGTGTAAAGATGCGAGAAGGGATGGTTTTCATTTATATGTGAGGGCAGTGGCACCCTTGTAAATCCTTGTAAAATTAAAATATTATAATGTGATTTTCATTAAAAGGTGTAGTAAAATGAAATAAATTTATAACATATGATATTTTAAGCAATAAATACACTCATCCAATCATATTTAAATATTTTAAGGATATTTTATGCATTATTTCATTGCTTAACCACTTGGTTAACCCTTTTAATCCTCTTTGTGTTAATATAATTTTTACCATGGAAATAATTAATTAAAGAAAAAAATCAAATTAAACTTATAATGTAATTTTAAATATTATTATTCCAAATATGAAAATTTATTTCCAATATAAAATTACTTATGGAGGTATAAATTAACTTTTATATATTCACACCAAACACGTGAAATCCATTGTTAGAAAAAAAAATTATCTTTAAGAATAAAAATGATTTTATTCTCATTAAATTCCAAATAAAACTATTATGTGAATTATAATTTGTTTTATTGACTTTATTATCTTAAAATTTCATTAAAATAATTCATTAATAGTGATAAAAAGTTAATTTATTATGAGAAAATACCTAACAAGATAAAAAAATAGTCTCTTGAAAAATAAATCTTTTTACCATGAAATGAATTTATATTGACTTATAACATATTTATAATCAATTTATGAATGATTATTAATTTTTAAAATGAATAAAAAATACTATCAAATATATATAATAAAAAATAGGATATATTTCTTTAAATAAAAACATATAAGACACTATTTGTAAAAAACCTTTATTTTTAGCCAATAATTGTTATACGATTTTTTTATCATTAGGTTAATATTTCATGGATTTAAATAATTAATCATATTTTTTTAATTCAATTTAATTAATAAATTTTACTTAAATTATTCCAATTTTTTTCAAAACTAACGTAAATTGATAATTAAAAAAAAGTTCAAAACATTCTCTTTAAAATTCATTTTATTTCATTTAGTGAATTTGAACATTTTTACAACGTCATTTATTTTATAATTTTCACTTAAAAATATAATAAATTATTTTATTTTATATTTTAATGAATACTGTTGAACATTATTTGGGTGTTTTGATAATCAAAAGCTCTTGAAAACATTAAATTTTTTAAAGAGTGATATATTCTAAAATCTAAGGGTGTTAAAAGTACCTCAATAGCTTGAAATAATCCATGTCTAGTTCTTGTACCTCAATATTGATGACCACATCCATAGACACAATATGATATATTCCCATAAGGATGAGGGTCACCAAAGTGTTTCTTATATTAGTTATATCTCCTATTTTCATAATATAATCTAGTTGTCCTTAATGAATATATAACCTCTGAGGAAATAACTACTAGTAAGGCTATTAAATAATCATACCACCCAAACCATTCTGATCACAAATAATATTTGAGTATATAAATATCTGATAAAAATTTACCCCCCATGTAAAAAACTATCAATGATCCCCTAGTAGGTACATTGGAATCATTGTCCCAATATAAATAAGAATAAAACTACTGAGATCAATGAACTTCTCGTAGAAACCTTGACTATCTAGATACTGTGGATCCTCCACTAAAAATATTTACTCTTTCAGGAAACATGATGGATCCCATAAATATATGACCTTGGATGAGAATGTATCCTACAAATTACTCATATATTTTTTTCATATCTAAATTAATCGAAGATATAAATAGGGTGACTGTGTATCAAATAAACCAACATAACACCTCATCTCAACACAAAGATCTAGACTTTTGATCAAAAAACATATCAAGGGAGATGAAAATTTGGACCTTATATCTAATACTAAGCTTAAACACACTCATTATCCTTTAATTTGTAGATTTAATATCATCCCTATTAACTACCTTAATCATAAAATACATTGACTCCATACAAAACCTCCATTAAAATATTATCCCAATAAACAGTGACCTCCTTCTCCTACCTGAGTTACAAGATCTTCCATTATCATGATGTTCCCTACATCTAACTAATATATAGCGGGACCTAGTACTCATCCTTGTATTCGATCAAACATAAGGAGATCATGAACACCTTAATCTATTCATATATCTCTAAATAATGGAATCTCTAGTTATAAATATCCAATCCCTATCAATGGACTCATAGAATGTCTTCCACTAAAACGTATCCTTTTTATCCAAGTCAATCCCCTACTATCAACTGGTTCATCTTACATAACCTCAACATCTTAAAACATGGATGAATGTTGACTATCTATTATATATAAATTCAGGGAACAATAATTATTATCATGTTATAGGAAAATATTTTAATATTCATTTATTCATATTCATTTAGTTTCAACAAAATCATCCCTAATTAAAAAACAGGAGGAAACAAGCAATATGTGTGTACCTTCCATACATCTCTACCCTAAAAGTACAACCATTTCACTTGGTTTTTATATAATCTTTGGATCCTTTCATAGAATTATAAGTGTTCTTAAAATCTAATTTCCATGATGTTCTCCATGGCTTACATCCTGGTCCACAGTCAATTGACACGATTTCCCAATAAACCCATGTAATCATCACCCATGAGTGACTCTAATATCATCCCTAAGTCTTTTAAAATATATAATACCACCTTTTCATGACCCTACATTAGATATAAATCTTCTTGGTTCAATAATAAATATGATGTTGACCCTTGAGGCCCACCTCTAAAATACCTCAGGTTGGTGACTATGACCAATAGAATACAACAAAAAATGGAACAAATTAACCTTATATATATTAGGAATAAAAAATAAAAAATAACCAATACACACCATGAGATAAATTTATATAGATATACAATAATTGTAAACTACATGAATACTTCATATAAATATAAAACTCTAATGTAAAATAGAAAAATAAATTAGAATGTAGAATCTCCTTAACAACCCCATGTTCCAATCTATTATTTCCCATATCAGTCTTTAATCCTTCCCTTGAGACCTGAAGAATAGATTATATACATATGGGTGAGCATTAGATACATAAGTATTAGGATCCTACTTAAGGCCTCTCTTGAAATTTTGAAATAATAATACAAATTCCTTCGTGAAAAAATGACATAACAAATTAGCAACAATCAAGACCACTAACACCTAGTATCTCCAAGTCCCACTCACCATGTATCATAGCCATGAGTAATAAAAATATCAATAATATAATAACACGATACCCACAACCACTTCTCCATTGGTTTTTTCTCTCTCACCCTAATCCCTAAAATCTCGGGCTCCCAATCCATTCAGATACTATGTCTCAACTCATGATGCCTCATATCATAACCATACCCCATTCCATACCCATATCATTAACAACATCCCATGTCAACAGATTTATATATATTATCATACATTCAATAAACATCCAATATTGTATGGAATAATGATCATCATTTATATAATCCTCATACCTTCCTCATATCATGTACTACCCCCACCATGTAATCTCCTCTCATCAATAGCATGTAGGCTTTTCCAGTATACCATATACCTCCCCATCTACAACCTACAGGGTCTTCATGTATCTCATAGACATTTAATCATGCTAATACCTCATAGAGTCTTCTAGTACAACACATAGTATGATAATTTTATCGTATCTAGTACGGTCCACTAAAAACTATTATACACACGAAAGGGAGGGTTATGAAGAGAGAGTAGTCAATCATATTTTCTCCGATCATTATTATTGTTAGAGGAAATAACCAAGAGCACAAAAAATATAGAATTTTTAATGTGAGATTAATCAATTAGGGTGAATATAGAAATCACAATAAAATAAAAGTATATATATATATATATATCTTCACACTTAATCTCAAACTAAAAGGATCACATTTTAAGAACAACGCTACACCCCCAAAAACATCACACTATCACTACCTCACACTACCATCACTATCAATTACTAAACTATAAAAACATCATCACATCTCAAAAATAACACCCACACATACCATAAATTAAATATTCCATTCAATACAATACTTAATGTAAAACAACTTAAGGATCGACTAGCCTTTAATTCATACCATTTCACATTAAATTGAAACACTATTATTTGCATAAAACATGATTTAATTCAATTCCCCTTATACGATCATCACGTTCATCATTATTGGTTATACTCTTTTACTACTAGGTAACAACAAAACAATCCCATAATGCTACACAAGACAAAAACCACCTCATCCATCAATGTTATATCTCCTTCCGATGAAACCAGCCCCAATACCCATCCCACTTCAATAACTATACCATCATTACTTACCAAACACTAAATCTAATCTTCATAACCATGGGAAGGTATTTGTAGCCCTATTTCAAAACCCACAACCTCAATTTCATCACACTAATCCAGCTATGGAATCTTCTGCATAACCTATTATCCCAAACCACACTAGTATTCTAGAGAAGCATTCCTAAATATACTCTAAACTACAATCACCCAAAAAACACCAAAAAATAACATCTAACACTATAAAAACTTCTTTTTCTGTTCAACAAAAATCATCCCATTGTTATATTTTATATAACTAACATAGTTAAAATATTTATGTGATTAACATTTTATGATAGTTAATTCTAACTGAAAAAACATTGAATTAACACATACTGTAACACCCCGAATATTTTAAAACCTTATAAATAGAAAATGTGTGTTTGATACCGTTAATGTTTTCTCCTTTTAACCAAACAGAATATAAAAGATAAAAAAAAGAACTTTTTATTTAATAACTTAACACCGAAGTGTCTTACAACATACTGAGTTTACAAGGAAAGATCACTAACCATAAATTCCAAATAAAAACCCTAGTAAGATCACTAGAAGGCTTCCCAAGATAAAAACTATTCCAACATCATAATATGGATCATTAAGACCCATCATGAGCATCAGAATAGCTAGTTCCACTGTGGCCTTGCTGTGTACCAGTGGGATGATGAGAACCATTCTCCTCCCTAAGAAGCTAAGACACCCCCAAGTCTTGGTTTTATAGGGAACCTATTCAACCGTTACCTCACATAGCTGTTGGAAGCTCAACCACTATATTTATAGCTAGTGGAGTCTTTAAATTTCATGATGGTTGAGTTTTAAGGTAATTATGTTTATATTATTTATGGAAAACTTGGTTTTTATAATGCTTTTATAATTTTACTTCATGTTTTGAAATTATGTCTTTAAATGTCATAGTTTTAATATAAAAGAATAATTTTATGAGCCTAGTTTTTTTCACAAACCATAATTTTTATTTAAATTGTTCAAAACCTAGTAATTTAAAATATCCTTTAAATAATATAAAATTTATGACTTCTAAAGAGGGTATTTTATAAGTACGGAACCAACATACCGTTAATAAGTATTATGCAGATGTATTTTTGATACCCTAATGTTATATTTTTTTAACTAAATGAATCTATGTTTTCAACCTATAAGTATTTTATACTATGAATCCTAGTTTTATAAAACCATTACTCTTTTCAATATTTTAATAGGAATGAATTCAATTTTTAATGTTTTCATTAATTATTTTAACTTATGTTTATAGAAACTCACTGTTTTAAATAACATATATGTATAAATAGATTTACATATTGCTTTCAAATGTAAATGTTTATTTAATGTTTTCATTAATTATTTTATCTTATGTTTATAGATACTCACTGTTTTAAATAACATATATGTTTAAATAGATGTACATATTGTTTTCAAATTTAAATTTTTCTCAAATTTTTCTTAAAAAAATATATATAAGGGAACCGACCAACTAAGGGCAGCCTTGAGGCCAAGCCCTCAAGGTCAAGGCCTGACCCCTAGACACCCAAGGTGGCGACCAGTGGTGTCTTGAGTACGTGCTTAGAGGAGAGCCTGAGCCTGATCATAGCTCGCGCTAGGTAACAGCGTGCATGCACAAGCCCGTGTCTAAGGCCCGCAGTGCGCAGGGTGTAAAGGTGGGCCGAATCCTGCAAGGGGCCCGTGTATAAGGCCCCGTGGAGTTTGTGAGTGTGTTATTTACATGATGCAGAAGCACTGAGGCTTATAATCCACACCCAAAGATCGTCTCGTTTCGATGTGGGATGGAAATTTTTTGGTGAAACGCGATCTGAGCCATCCGTCACATCTCACGCTTCATCTCAGTCATCCGCACGATCGAGCTGTGCGATCTCCTCATGCTTCCCCGTAGCCATCGATCTCCCCAGCCAATCGAATCCGGACTGGTCATCTTTTTTTAAACTGACCGATTGACTCTCGCACTCCCCAAGGCCATCTGATCCAGTGAAGGGAGATCCTGTTCGTCCGTCCTCTTCCTCTTCCTCCCACATCTCTTTCTTCTCCATGGCAATGTTGTCTTCCCCATGGCATGCGCTGCACCAGTGGGTTGTCCTCCATCACTTTCACTTCCCCCTCTTCCACTACTGGCCTAACTTCCTCCAATGAGACCTCACCTATTTTGTGCACCCCAATGTATCTTGGTAGGACCTTGCATATGAAAGTGTCGATCTCCCCTCTCCTTAAGTCTCCCCTCCTTTCCCCTCAGTAAACCGGCCGGTTTCACCTTGGTACTCCATCCCGAAGTGCCGCGAGAGCACCACAGACCTCTCCATCTCCTCCGGGTTCTCCTAATACCAGAAGTAAGGGTGGTTTTTTCATTCTAGTTTACGTTAAACTAGTCTTATATATGTTTATAAAATTATAAAGATTATATATATACAGGCGTACAATCTTGTTTTCAGTTTTTAAAACCCTAAAACCCTCTACACACCCTCTACATTTAAGGTTTCAAGCTTTTTATGAGAGAGTTCTTATTATTTGGATTGCAAATGAGTTTTTTATATAAGTATATATATGTTTATACATTTTGTATATATATGTATATAAACGTTTTGATCCATGTTAAAAACCCTGAAATTCCTTTCTTATTTACTGTTTTGGGATCATAGATTTGGTTTAAGACGTTTGTAGTTTTTATTTCTCATGAAAATCAAAGTTTATATTTAGATTTATATATATATAAACATATATATAGATAGGTTATAGTATGTTCCATGCATGAACATGTTGGGTTAGTATCACCTTCCATTTTTCTAGGGATATTGTTCATGTTTTGTAAACTCAAGTAGTTTATGTATGTTTAGTTGGGAAAAGATTCTATCATATATCTTATAGAAACACATATATATTTTCGAGTGTATACAAATATATACATAATCTCAATCCATATCTATTTTTAAGGTTTCCAAATAATTCAGTATGTTATATTAAGAATTATAAAGGATTTTTTTGACTTTACTTTTAATATGAAAAATACCTTTCTTCAAACTTTATATATATATATGTATAATTATATAATCATATAAATATATATGTTTTCCAATACAATTCAATTATGATTTTTAAGATATAAATACTAATCATAAAATAATATTTTATATAGGAAATAGGTTTTGGGTTTAAATATAATTATGTTTATAGTAAAAAAACTATAGTTTTTATATATTTATGTACGTATGGTTACTTATATAATAGACCTTATATGGGTTTGGTTTTCTGTCAAGTAATTAATTAATGGTTAGAAATATTCAGATCTTATGGTATTTAATGGAATTTTATTAAATTGTGTAAAAACCCACATGTACACTTTGCATATATATGGTTATGTAAAAAAGTATTTATAGGTTTAATTTCCAAAACCCTATTTTCAATTAATAATTATCCCTACTTAGTTTATACTTTGATACATGTAAGATTTTAATAATTTTGGTGGTTGCTAAGCCAATATGTATGTTGCATTAATGAGCTTATTCAATTAAATAATTCATTCTGGAATATACCCTCGATGTAATTTATATTTCAAAAGAATGTGCTTCGGCCTGTTTTAAAGTATAGGACTAAGATTTATGGGTTTATGTCATCATGTATTAACCATTCATTATTTGATGTTAATCCTACCACAGTGATTATTTGTGGTTAATCTGGTTATGATTAAATTACAAGTTCAAAAGTCATGTTTATCACAATAATTAATGTCAAGTATTTTCTTTTAGTGTTCCATTTACATGTAGTTGTCATTTATCATCTCTTGTGGCAAATTCTTTTATTTTTTATGCTCTAGTGATTATTTTGTGAAGTAGGATAATTACTAAAAACATGCATGCCATATATGCTTACTATCATTCTGTAGAATGTTCAATGCATGTTATAATGTCATATTTAATGCATTTAATTATTTATTAAGTGTCGTTACATATTTTTATTAGATTGATGAACACCAAATAATAATAAAGAATCTAAGAAACCATTATTTGGAGTTGTACGGGACACCCCAAATAACATCACTTTAAAACAGGTATCCAAAGCAGTATGAGACGCCATGGATACATAGCCCCCTAAGACATAAGAGGATTGTATTGGACTGATTATGTGATGGGTGAGGCCCACTATAGCCCCTCGATGCATCGGTAGGTCTCATGAGACAAAATAGTGTCACGACACAAGGCCCGACAATAGTTATGGTTTAGGTAAAATTCTTGGACATAGATGGTTCATGTGAAATTCTTGGACATAGATGATTATGGTCTTGCCATGAGGCCTTGACATAGTCTGGAATTATAGCCTCCTCTTAATGTTTTTGTAAATGACCAACCATGGTATTTTATGACTAGTAGGATATCCCTGGTTCAGAGCCTTTTGTATGCACAAAAGAATTAATGGAATGACATGATATGTCTTTGTAGTTTTGGACTTGACCCATTTAATATCATCTTTATTTTATTACATGTGAAAAGATATGGATATGGCCATAATGATATGTGCACTAGTTATATTCATTATTACAGAATTTTTGATTATGTCTTGTGCACTCAGAACTTCCTTTCTAGTAGTATCCATAACCCTGCATGTTGTTAGTGGTCATGTATTATACAACAATTTTATTTCCCTAATTGGAACTGCGTACTCTGATCATGAATAGATGTTATGTTATTAGTCTTCTTTATTCCAAGATAATTATTTTTCCAATGTTTAAGTTTATTTTCAAGAATACTATTTTCTTTTCTGTAAAGAATGTTTATTTACAATTTTTTTTTAAAAAAAGAACCCTTACTGGGCATACTTTTCTCACCCTACAATTTTGTTTTAAAAAATTTCATGTATGGGTTTTTACTAAAGAAGTTTTCAGAAGCAGCTGGTTTCCCAGAACCTGAACCTCAAGAACCTCTGTAATAATGGGACATGATATAATACTTATAAATGTTTGAAATATAATTTTGATACATCATGTCTCCCTAGAATCAGATCCGGGCACTAAGAGGCCAGGTACTTACAGTTGGTATCAGAGGATAGGTTCAGGAAATTCTGGAAAAACCATGTAATAGAAATATGTAGCTAGGACTAAAACATACTAAGTGGTTTTATTATAATTTTTAGATGGCAGATGAAAGATCACAAACAAGTCTTTTTTCCCTTCCCACTTAAATCCTCGAGACTATAATTGTTATGTCATGTATGGAAGACTATAAAACCTTTGGGAACCTCTGATTATCATGAAAGCTCCTTTACATAGTGTCTAACAACTCAAATATCCTTCGGATCTTTCGAGGACCGAGTCTTGTTTACTATCGTATAACTTATGCACAAATTGAAAACAATACGTGTCGGGGAAATATTATGAAGGTCTTTTCCTATGTTTTACGTTAACTTCAAACTATCTGGCTAAAAGGGTTTTCCAGGAAGCTGTAGAGGAGGGAAATATCTGTAGAGCCTATCTTTTTCAAGTCTTGAGTTTCAGTCTGTACATGAGACTCTTTGATGTCAAACCCCTCGACATTAAGGTAGTACGATGAATCTGTAGGGATGAAGTTCATCATGATATTACTGAGCTTTACACTACACATGCCTCTATCTCGAAGCAGAATTTTTTTATGCGGGAGTTTAACCTCACTTTTCCAAGGTGTGTCTGGACAAGAGAGATCGAGGAACTAGGAACCACCCTGGGAATAGAGTTGAGGACATCAGCGAACTGGTTACGAATATGGGCTTTGTAAATGTACAACCTAGTTTCTTTATGTTCTTTTCCTTTTTAGTTACTAAATACAAGATTGTTTGAGTGTGGACATCACTAAGGATGTCAAGGAGGTTGTGTCAGCAAGTCAATAGGAGTTCGTGTGGCAGACTCAAGATCTGATGTATAAACTTATGTGTTATTTAAATATTATCTTTTTTCCTTTCCTGTCTCCACTTGAACTGATCTATTAAGTGAATTATCACGATTGTATTTTCAGATGGCTGGACAAATAAATATCTCATCCCTTCCCGATGAAATTTTGGAGGAAATATTAATCAGGGCACGCACCATGGACTATCTCTCATTCCTCCATCTGCGAGGATCATGTCAACGAATGTTTTCTTTGTCCAACAGCCATGAAATTCTTCCTTCCTGTCAAGGGGACGACCATGTATTCCACCTCATCGCCAATACCCAACTCCCTTATTATAGGCATAGGGGGAGGTACTTCGAAGGCCTTTTTCGATGTTTCACTCTGGAACATAATTTTTCTTCCATAGCATGTTTCCTGGTAGCTTCTCAAGATGGTAACTATAGAGTAGCCTTCATGTAACAGATTCTAAACCTTAGTCTATCTGATCACATGGTTCGAATGGAATATCTTGAGCATGATGTAGTCTGACGGAGCACTAGTGAATATGTCCATTCAGACATCACTGACTTTATTACCACACGAGCTTCCATATGGAAGCTTGTGTGTAGAACACATGAGCAGGAGTTCAAGACATACTGTTCAAGGTGTATCAGGGCTAGTGAAGCAGAGGAACTGAGTACCAACCTAGGCATTCCATTAACAAATCCAAATATCCCATTTTGGTGATGATGATTGTCTGGGGGTTTTATTTTTTAGTTTATGAATAGAATTACGAGGACACAATTCTTTGAAGGGGGAGTAATGTAACACCCTGAATATTTCAAAACTTTATAAATATAAAATGTGTGTTTGATGCCATTAAAGTTTTATCCTTTAAACCAAAAATAATATAAAAGATAAAACATAGAACTTTTTATTTAATAACTTAACACCGAAGTTTCTTAGAACATACCGAGTTTACAAGGAAATATTACTAACCATAAATTCCAAATAAAAACCCTAGTAAGATCACTGGAAGGCTTCCCAAGATAAAAACAATCCCAACATCATAATATGAATCATTAGGACCCATCATGAGAATCAGAATAGCTAGTGCCACCATGGTCGTTTTGTGTACTAGTGTGATGATGAGAACCATTCTCCTCCATAAGAAACTAATACACCCCCATGTCTTGGTTTTATTGGGCACCTATTTGGCCGTTACCTCACATAGCCGTTGGAAGCTCAACGACTATAATAATAGCCGGTGGAGTATTTAAATTTCATGACAGTTGAGTTTTAAGGTAATGAAATTTATCTTCTACATGAAAAACTTGGTTTTTATAATGATTTTATAATTTTATTTTATGTTTTGAAATTATGTCTTTAAATGTCATAGTTTTAAAATAAAAGAATACTTTTATGAACCTAGTTGTTCTCACAAACCATAATGTTTATTTATATAGTTTAAAACCTAGTAATTTAAAATATCCATTAAATAATATAAAAGTTATGACTCCTAAAGAGGGTATTTTATAAGTAAGGAACCAACATACCTTTAATAAGTATTATGCAAATGTATTTCTGATACCCTAATGTTATATTTTTTTAACTAAATGAAACTATGTTTTCAATATAGAATTATTTTATAGTATGAATCTTAGTTTTATAAAACCATTACACTTTTCAATAGTTTAATAGGAACGAATTCAATTGGTAATGCTTTCATTAATTATTTTAACTTTTGTTTATAGATAGTCACAGTTTTAAATAACATATGTGTTTAAATAGATGTACATATTGTTTTCAAATGTAAATGTTTATTTAATGTTTTCATTAATTATTTTAACTTATGTTTATAGATACTCACTATTTTAATTAACATATATGTTTAAATAGATGTACATATTGTTTTCAAATGTAAATGTTTATCTAATTTTCTTAAAAAAATATATATATAAGGGAACCGTCCAACTGAGGGAAGCCTTGAGAAAAAGCCCTCAAGGTCAAGGCCAGACCCCTAGACACCCAAGGTGGTGACCAGGGGTGTCTTGAGTATGTGCTTAGAGGAGAGCCCGAGCCTATGCATAGTTCGCACTAGGTACCAGCGCACATGCACAAGCTCGTGTCTAAGGCCCATGGTCCGCAGGGTGTAAAGGTGGGACGAAGCCCGTGAGGGGCCTGTGTATAAGGCCCCGTGGAGTGTGTGATTCTGTTATTGCCATGAGGCCAGAGGGCTGAGGCTTATAAGCTGCAGCGAAAGCTCGTCCCGTTTCTATTTGGGATGGAAAAACTTTGGTGAAACACAATCTGAGCCATCTGTCGCATCTCACGCTTCATCTCACCGTCCGCGCGATCGAGCCGCACGATCGCCCCGCGCTTCCCCATAGCCATCGATCTCCCCAGGCGATTGAATCCTGACAGCTCGTCTTTTTTTTTAAACTGATCGATCAACAACCACACTCCCCAAGGCCATCTGATCCAGTAAAGGGAGATCCTAGCTGCCCGCCCTTTTCCTCTTCCTCCCGCATCACTTTCTTCTCCACGGCGCTGTTGTCTTCCCCGCGGCGTGTGCTGCACCAGTGGGTCGTCCTCCATAACATTCACTTCCCCCTCCTCCATAGTCATCCTACCTTCCTCCCATGGTCCCTCACCTATTTTGCGTACCCCAAAGTCTTTTGGTAGGAACTTGCATATTCAAGTGTTAGGTATCCCCTCTCCTTAAGTTTCCCCTCCTTTTCCCTCGGTAAACCGGACGGTTGCACCTTGGTACTCAATCCTGAAGCGCTGCGAGAGCACCACAGACCTCTCCATCTCCTCCAGGATCTCATAATACCAGAATTAAGTGTGGGTATTCATTCTAGTTTATGTTTAGATAGTATTATATTAGTTTATAAAATTATATAGATTATATATATACAGACGTACAATCTTGTTTTCAGTTTTTAAAACCCTAAAACCCTCAACACTCCATCTACATTTAAGGTTTCAAGCTTTTCAAAGAAGAGTTATTATTATTTGGATTGCAAATGAGTTTTTTTACATAAGTATATATATTTTTGTACTGTTTGTTTATATATTTATATAAATGTATTTATCCATGCTGAAAACCCTTAAATTCCTTTCTTATTTACTATTTTGATTATCTTAGATTTGGTTTAGGATGTTTTCAATTTTTATTTCTCATGAAAATCAAAGTTTAAATTTATGTTTATATATATATATATAATTACATATATATTGATAGGTTATAGTATGTGCAATGCATGAACTTTTTGGGACAGTATCACCTTCCATTTTTCCAGGGAGATTGTTCATGGTCTGTAAACTCAAGTAGTTTATGTATGTTTAGTTGTGAAAAGTTTCTATCATATATCTTATAAAAACACACATATATTTTTGGTTGTATACACATATATACATAATCTCAATCCATATATATTTTTAAGGTTTCCAAATAATTCAGTATGTTATACTATGAATTATAAAGGTTGTTTTTGAGTCTACTTTTAATATGAAAAATATATTTTTTCAAAATTTGTATATATATATATATATGTATAATTATATAATCACATATATATATATATATATATATATATATGTTTTCCAATACAATTCAATTATGATTTTTAAGAGATATATACTAATCATAAAATAATATTTTAGATGAGAACTGGGTTTTGGATTTAAATTTAATTATGTTTATAGTAAAAAAACCTTGGTTTTTATATATTTATGTACATATGGTTACTTATATAATAAACCTTATGTGGGTTTGGTTTTTAGTAAAGTAATTAATTAATGGTTTGAAATATTCATATGTTAAAGAATTTAATGGACTTTGATTAAATTTTGTAAAAACCCATACATACACTTTGCGTATAGATGGTTATGTAAAAAAGTATTTATAGGTTTAATTTCAAAAACCATATTTTCAATTAATAATTATCAAGAATTAGTGTATACTTTGATACATGTAAGATTTTAATAATTTTGGTGGTTTCCAAACCAATATGTATGTTTCACTAATGAGCTTGTTCAATTAAAGAAGTCATTCTGGCATATACCCTTGATGTAATTTATATTTTAAAATAATGTGCTTCGGCCTGTTTTAAAGTAAATGACTAAGAATTTATGGGTTTATGTCATCATGTAGTGACCATTCCTTATTTGATGTTAATCCTGCCGTAGTGATTATTAGTAGTTAATCTGGTTATGATTAAATTGCTAGTTCAAAAGTCATGTTTATCACAATAATTAATGTCATGTATTTTCTTTAAGTGTTCCATTTACATGTAGTTGTCATTTATCATCTCTTGTGGAAAATTATATTATTTTTTATGCTCTAGTGATTATTTTGTGAAGTAGGATAATTACTAACAACATGCATGCCATATATGCTTACTATCATTCTGTAGAATGTTCAATGCATGTTATAATGTCATATTTAATGCATGTATTTCTTTAGAAAGTTTCATTTCATATTTTTTATTTGATTGATGAAAACCAAATAATAATAAAAAATCTTAGAAACCATTATTTGGAGTGGTATGGGACACCCCAAATAACATCACTTTAAAACAGGTATCCAAAGCCGTATGAGATTCCTTGGATATATAGCCCCATAAGACATAAAAGGATTATATTGAACTGATTAAGTGACAGGTGGGCCCCACTATATCAACTCTATGAATCCTTAGGTCTCATGAGACAAAATAGTGTCACGACACAAGTCCTGACAATAGTTACGGTTCAGGTGAAATTCCAGGACATAGACGGTTCAGGTGAAATTCCTAAACATAAATGATTATGGTCTTGGCATGAAGCCTTGACACAGTTTGGAATTATATCATCCTCTTAATGTTTTAGTAAATGTCCAACCATGGGATTTTACTACTAGTAGGATATCCCTGGTTCAGAGCCTTTTGTATGCACATAAGAATTAATGGAATGACATGATATGTCTCAGTAGTTTTGGACTTGATCCCTTAAACAGTAGCATTATGATATTACATGTGAAAAGATATGTATATGGACATCATGATATGTGAACTAGTAATATTCATTATTAAAGCATTTTTGATTATGTCTTATACACTCAGAACAGCCTTGCTAGTAGTATCCATAACCCTGCATGTTGTTAATGGTCATGTATTATACAAGCATTTTATTTTCTTAATAGGAACTACGTACTCTGATCATGATTAGATGTTATGTTATTAGTCTTCTTTATTCCAAGATAATTAGTTTTCCAATATTTAAGTTTATTTTCAATAATACTATTTTATTTTTAGTAAAGAATGTTTATTTACAATTTTTTTAAAAAAAACCCTTTACTGGGTATACTTTGCTCACCCTACGTTTTTTGTTTTAAAAATTTTCAGGTATGGGTTTTTCCTAAAGAAGTTTTCAGAAGAAGCTGGTTTCCCAGAACTAGAACCTAACAAACCTCTATAATAATGGGACATGATGTAATACTTGTAAATGTTTGAAATATAATTTTGATACATCATGTCTCACTAGAACCGACTCTGGGCACTCAGAGGCCGGGTCCATACACATACTTCTCAAAAACATAAATTACATTTATAAATATTACAATATGATATTCATGCACATGGGAAATATAAAATAATAAATGTAAACACATTTGATTCACCATATTTCTTTAATTTACTTTTATTAATTATCATAATAATTAAAATCCATACTATCCACCCAATAATAGAAAAAATAGGCTAATTAATAATTATACACAAAAATAAAGAGAGTTATAAAATAATATACATCATTCTAGGCTTTAAAATCATCCATGAAACTACATGACATGAAAATATATTCCATTATAACCACATCTCATAAGTGAAATGTCAAATAAACCCAAATCATTTAAATTGTTTATAAATAATGGATCCCCCAAATCCCCTAATTGAATTGGAACTTCTACTGATATTTCCTAATATATATTAGGGAAGAAACATAGAATAAAAGAAATGTAAATGACCTTGGATCACCAATAATGAAAATCAAAGGTCAAAATATGACACTAAGAAAATTGGGGATGAATTGTGTCCTAAAATTACTCATGAATCACCTAAGGGTGTAGAAGAAGAAAGAAAATATAAATGATGATAGAGGGAATTATAAATTTATACATGTTCTATAAAAAATGGAAGAGTGAAATGAAATGAAATATTCCAATGTGTTATAGAAAGGTTTCCCTAAAAAAGTGCAACATATCCCACCATGCCATAATGGTATCAATCAAACTCCCCTCCGAAAATCACATCACTCATAACCCTTTTAAATTAAAAATTTATTATGGTTTATGGGGAAATGATATTATCCATGACACAATGTCTAAACTATGAACCATTCCCTGACACAACAAATGCTCCATGACACAACTACACTAAATATGACAAATTTTCCCAAAAAAACAAATAAAATCCACACCACGGAAAAAACATTTACTTCACCATACCAAAAGTCTAAACAAACACAATTTAATATTCAATGTGACACAATTTAGTGACCAAAAAATAGAATAAATGATAATATCAAACCTCTATGTTTTCATGCCATAATTGATCAACCACGCCACTACCATACTTTTAGGTAACCCTCCACAATGAAGTTCATACCACCATGCCATGATATTTTCCTCTAATGAGAAATCATTCTCAAACTCCATTCATATTCCTCAACTCTCAGCCAATAATCTTTAACAGAAAAAATTAATATTAAAATGTTATGAATACTAGGCTGTTACAAAATTTTATGTCTGAATAGAATCACTGTGAACATATATTTCCTTATCTCATACATAATTATAACCATTTAATATATTCTCTCTTCACATTTTTGATATTTTATATTTATTTTAGATATAATTTTTTAAATTAATGAGACACTGAAATTTAATCGAACAAGTCATCAATCATTGGTAGTGGATACACATTCTTTATGGTGATCTTTTTTTCCTCTTAGTAATCAATGTAGAACAACATTGATCCATAATTTTCTTGACAAATAACACTAGTGCACCACAAGTTGATTCACTAAGAATTATAAACCCCTCTTCAAAATTATCATGAATTTTATTCTTTAACGCCACTATCTATTTGGATGCTATCCTATAGTGGACATTATATATACATGTGGTTTTGAGTATAAGTTCTATTGGGAACTCTTCCTTATGATATAGGGGAAGGCTATTAAATTATTTATAAAATACATCAATGTACTATATCATAAGTGGAATTTCCTCATGTATGTTTCTATCCATTAAACTAACATTTTTTGAAATTTATTCTTCTTCATTGGATACAATCACCCACACCATAATGATATTTAATGAAGTGGATTTATAAATTTCGTTGGGCACATATAATATAATCGGAAGAATGAGGATAAGGAAATATATATTCATTTTCCATAAGTTGATGTTCTCTATATATAATGAGATTGAATACATTCCTTTAATAGCATAAAACTCTACCAATGTTAGTATTATAAGATACTTTAGATGAATATTACAATATATACAAATTTGGGATGTTTCTAGAAATTGGTTTAAACTAATTAGACCACGGGAGTTTTTCATATATATCTCTAGCATGAGGTATTAGAGATAAGATTCAATAGTTATATAAAATTTATAAGGTATAAATTGTATAACTCTAATTAAATATTACTTTCAACAGAATTGATTAAATACTAAATTTTCATTTCACATTTTTATTTTTTTAATTTATTTTCCCTCTATATTATAAAATAAATATTCTAAGAAGAAAACATATTCTAGTAAATCATGAAAAAATAACATAATCACAGGTGTAAATCATTTTCAAAGTCATATTATATGGGATCCTTAAGTTTATCACATGTTATATTTTATTAAAATAGTTTTTAAATTTACTATACATTTCTCTTATACCAACTATAAAAACCCAACACTTTCATACATGATTATTACATCATTTTTAATATAAATAGTATTATGACAATATCATTTAGAATCAAAAGATTTAGTATCTCAAAAAATTTGGGTTTGTATAACATATTCAGATATGAAACAATAAAATTTATTTGATTCCTTTAGTATAGTATTATTATTAGCTTTCACATTTTCTTTAGTACATGCAAAAAAACTGATGATATATATCAAAGAAATAGTGAGATGATAGCCTATTAAGTAGGGGAATAATTGGAACTTAACATGATACCTGAATCAAAATTATATATGGGTGATTAAAATAAAAATAATCATAACATAAGAAAATGATAATTATCAAAAAAAATGTTGGAATAATTAGAAAGTGGAATGGAATTTTTCATAAGTAAATTAATATAACATCAGGAAATTATGGTAAAAAACTATGAAAATTTGGGTACAAATATGAAATCGTGATCACTCATAACATATGTGTGCAAATAATCATTCCAAAAAATATGAAAAATCAAGAATTATTTCCATGAATAAAACATATAATTTCATGATAAATATTACATCACCCAATAATTTAGAGGTATTTATAATTTGGGTCCCACTCACCACATCAAAATTTACACATTTTTATGCATTTGAAATTGAAAATAAATATATATAAACCAATGAAATTGAATAAACCATGAAAAAATGGGTTTCATAATGATTTCGTAAATTATATTTCAATGAATAATCATTCTTTCACCCTAAATAAGAAGAGAAAAAATTTAAATTATGTATTGGTATAAAATAATATAGTTTTTAAAGATAAAAGAAAACAACTCCTAAGGAACCAATGAGATGTGTTAATAAAATCAACTTTTGAAAAAAATTATATGAGACATATGATTCGTCTCAATGAAGTCGAAGTTAAAAATTACCCATGAAATGAAGTGAGAAATAAGAGAATAGGTTATTTGAAATTTATTTTCAAAAAATAATAGGAAAATATAGTTGAAAACATGTTAGACTAAAATAATGTGCAAGGTCCAAGTGTTCCCCTTACCAACATCATAAGGATAGATTTAATCATAGATATTTTAAATCAATATTAATGTCTTATATAATTTAAGATAGAATTTACATCGGAAAATGTTTTTTAAAATTGTTTTAAAAAATTCATAAAAATATTTTGAATATTTTTAAATAAATACTGATAATCCTGAGAGAAATATTTATGGTGATTTATCTTTCCTTAGGTCTTACTTTGTTTTGTCACATTCACAACTCCAATATAATAAGATTATGATTATTAAAAACTATAACAATATTATATTATATTTAATTTCTTTATTCTGGATTAATTATATTTATTTTAATTAATTTATTAATATTTTATTTGATGTTAGAGCATCTCAAATACAAGTTTTCTGTTAAATATTTATGTTTTGTTTCAATTTATAAACACAGATTTAATGAAATTTATATATTATTAAAATTAGTTATAGAAGACTAAAAATACATGGAATAAAATATTTATGTCTTATATATAATTTAATCAAACCGGTAATATAAGATTTTATAAGTAAATCTTAGACGATGTCCGAATTGGAGTATGAAACAAGCCACTAATAAGATGTATCAAATGAGAGGGAGATAGATATTATATATATATATATATATATATATATATTATAAATAATTTTTTTAAATTCGATTATTATTATTATTGTTTATTTATAAAAATACTAAATATATGAATTTTTATTATTTGGTATAGAGTTTATGGGGATAATTTAAAAACAAAATAGGAAATTTGTGAAAAAATAAAAGGAAGAGGATACCTTGTTTATGAATTGTATCTCTTGTTAAAACCATAATTCCAAAAATGTTTTGATATTTGTGACTCTATAACATACTAAACGGTAATAAGTAGTTAGAGATAGTAGAATTGGGTATATAATGAGATTTCATAAGTGCATGGGAAGTGGTTTTCTAAGGTAAGGTAGAGGGGTGTGTACTCTTGAGAGGAGTATTTTTAGGTTAAAATATTGAATAAATTATTATTTCCAAATAAAAACATATAATAATTGCATTTTTGAAATTGAGATGTTTATTTTCATTAATTTACTTATTTTTTTACTTTTAAAACTATTTAGAACATTATTTATTAGTTTATATAAAATGATAGAAGAAATATGGAATATTGGTTTCCAATTCAATGCATAATATTTTTAGAAATTGGAAATTAATTTTTAGGATTAAAAATTTTCTTTATTTTATTTTAATGAGTTATTTATATTATTAAGTATTTTTCTACCCATTACACAAAATATTTAATTTATGAGTTATTAAATACATCATTAATGATGTAATTAAAACATATAGTTTACTTAGAACCTATATTTTTACAATTCACCTAAAATTTAGTGCTTTTAGAAAATTATTAATAGTTACCACTTAGATGATTTTGAAATGATAATTTGAAAAAGGAAAATTTCATTTTCAAAATAAATTGGAAAATTATTTAATTTCAATTATTTATAAACAATTTTTTTTACAAAATAAGTTAAAATAATAATTATTATAAAATTAACTTATACTTTCTTCGAGTTTCTAATTTGAATAATTATTTTGTTGAATTATAATTTTTTGATGTAATTAATTTATTAAAGGTAATTATTATTTAAATTTAATTTTTATATTTTATTTGTTATGTTTATATTATAATATCAAGATTACTAATCCTAACATCCAAGTTTCTATTCATAAAGGATATATTACTATTCTAATGGTTATTTTTTTATTCAAACCATCAAATTTTTCCATAATTCATATAAGTACCTCATATTTTTTTATCCATCATTCACTTCAATTACATTCATAGTACTATATTATTTGTTTTAAAAATGTTGAATGAATTACTAATGTTTTTTTCTTTGATATAATAATGTTTGTGACTGTGATATGTCAAGGAGATTAATAGAATCCAAATAATCGTATTCAAGTAGATTTATTTTTTTATATATTTTCCCATTGCAGTAATATATATATATATATATATATATATATTTATTCAAAATGGACATCTTTAGGGTTGATATTGAACCAAAGATACCCCAAATCTTCATGATTTGAACATAAAAAATAAAAACCACAACAAAAGCTAGAATGTGAAACATTAGGAGGCCTTGATCTATGCACTACACAATTTATAAAATATAAAATTATCTACCAATTTCATCATGAAACTATCCACTGATGTTATCATTGGATATGCCATCTCTCGCTAGTGTTTTAAATCTAATATACCATCATAGAACCACAGATTCCCAAACATAATAACAAAAACAACAGGAAATCATATAAGCACTATGTAAATGACTAGCCATTGTACCATCATTATAGGCACCAATGTCTATACCAAACCAATAAATGTTTTCATACATCAGGAATCAGAAAAAACAAAAACACCATTACCAATGAGATTAATCAATGTCACCAATCTGTGTTTTAATCATTTGTAATGAATGTCTGAACCTTAATTTTATTTTGATGAATTAAATTGTTTATTTTTGGTCTTATATTCTTCCCCTATACCCCCTTGAGTTTTTTTGTTAAAAAATGGAGTTTTTTGGGCTTGACAACTGGTGGCACACAGTTAAGGAAAACTATGTTCCATTCCAAAGTAAACTGTTCTCCAAGGATCAGGGCATTATCTAGGTCGCATATCTAGGGGAACAACCATGTGCCATCTAATAGTAAACCGTGATAATTTGTTCCTATTGAGCACTAAGGGACACAATGTTTCTATATGGTTTGGAAAATAGTGTGGCCTAACTGTGAAATGTATCTAGGTCATTAAAAAGTGGAAAATTACTCTTTTATCCTTATCTAATTTGACCCTAATTAACCACTAATTCAAAAACTATGGGATTTTGAACCATGGGTTCTTTCTCATAACCTCCTTGGACCTCTTGAGCCACAATATTTGGGTGTTTATAGCCTTGTATCTTCAAGTAATCATCCAGTATGTCATTTCTCCATTTCATTCTCCCTTCCTCTAGGTTTATACATCCCTCTTTCTTCGGTATTCATTTTCCACTGGGTTGTTTGATCTAATGAGGGGTCAATCAAGTGTCACTGAGTGAAATCATGATTGATTTTTTACGATATTTTCATTATAGTGTCTTTTTGAGGTTTAGTTGTGGTTTCAAAATGGTTTTTTCATGTTTCCAAGCTATAGGTAGGTAGTTCCATACTATTACATTATTATATGATTTTGGAATTCTTTCATGGTGTTAAAAATGTATTCAATGGATTTTTTTTGTTTTACGAGAAATGTTTTAAAATGGTTTTGAGATGAATATGTGATGAAAGTTGATTTCATAATGTAATGTGGGTTTTTATGCATGCTTCATTGTGGTGATTATATAATCTGTTTTATACCATGTGTGAAAGGTGTGAAAGACATTTTCAAAATACACTTGAGGTGATAATGTGTTGAATGTTGGTTTTCTAGAAGAAATATCTTTTGATTAATGTTTAATTCTTTATTGTTTTCCTTTGATGTGGTTTGTAAATTTTTATTGTGATGTGGAAAAAATTTTAAAAGGGATTTTGTTTGTGTATGGATTTGAAAGTTTATTTACCTATGGAAATGGTTGGATTTCTTGTGATATTTTCTTGTAGTGTTTCAAAATGGGGTTTGTGAATAGTGAAAGTGGTAGAAAATGTATTTCAAAATGGTTTTGGCATGCCTGTGAAATGAATGTGGTTTTGATTATGGATAATTGTAGTTTCCATGTGATTTTTGATCATTGGATAAATGGGAATTGTTATAGTGGTTGTTTCCATGTGTGCTCATGACACTTGACATTTTTATGTGAATGTGTTGATTTAAGTGATTTGTGAAATGGAATTTCTACAAAAATGGAATCATAAGTCTCTAGGTGGGGAACTAGAGCTAGTATGCTATTTGATTCGGTGGGACCGAGGTTCGGTCTCTTTTACTAGGTTTTATGATACAACACTAACTAAACATGCGATATAATCAAGACCCCTATAACTTATGATGATATTCAGTCTATTGGATCTTGTGTAAGAACACTATTCTAATTGTATTATGATTTAGAGACCACTAAATCTAGTGATGCATTCCCCTAAAGTGGCTTGTGCACTAGAACATTATTCATATTTGTTGAAGGAGATTATATCTACGGTATGAGATTTCGATTGTCCCACTTCTTCTAGTTACTTATAAGGATTTACCATGGTGATCTCTTTTGTGACATGATACTTATGTCATGTGGTGCTAGATGTTGGTATACAATGGACCTTGTTTATGTTTGTTCTTTAAATAAAGTTTCATTTGAGAAAAGGTTTTCTATAAAAGTGATTCCTTGAGAATGGTTTCTTCAAACTTTTTTCTTGGAATATTATGAAATATTCTAATAAAAATGGGTATGTTGAATTTTATTTTAATGATATAGTATGTAATTTTTATTTAGGGTGGCATCCTACTGGGGATTTTCTCACACCGTATATACATTTTTTATGTAGACATTATTATATATGAACTAGGTAAAAAAAAGATCTATCATGGTGGTGATGTTGGATCCGGTAGCTAGTGTTCAAATTCATTTATGTGTTTGTGGTTGTGGCCTGAGGGTGATGGGAATCTTGTTTCATATAAGTTTTTTTGGATGGGTTTTCAATTCCCAATTCCATTGTAGTATTGTTGGTTTTGTTTAAATTTGTAAAACATTGAAACTGAAATTTGTTTCACCTCATTTTGTTATTGATTAACAGTTTTTTGATGTCTTTTCTTTCGGTTTTTTATAGTTACATTAATGGGATAAGTCATTCCCTATGTGTATTGGTGATACCCATGTACCGGTTTCCAACCCATGGGGATAAGAAATGCATTTCATTATATGAATTGAGTTGGGTTTTGGGTTAGATGGAACCGTTGCGTGGTTTCTGAACAAATTGAATCTGAGCAGGTTTCAATATATTTGGGTCATGTTATTTAGAAAGAGTTTGGATATATTGAAGCTTGGATTTTTATGGCTTGTAGTGCTAGTTTTGAGTGGGGTTTCTGGAAAACACACCTTAGGAAAGGACTCTGGTTAACATGGGATGTTGGGAATTTTATTCGACTTCTACTCCAAATGAAATGTACAGGCTACTTACTATATATGGACATCGGGTGTCGATTGAGGTGTATTGGCGTATTATTTTTTTAGACTTGGTTTTGTTATGAATTATGGAAGTGTTTTAGATTTGTTTTCAATGGTGAAATTTTTCATAATGTCCATTGATGGTCATATTGATGGTATTCACTTATGATTGTTTCTTGTTATAGAAAGATTCATCCTCATAGAATTCCTATACAATAGAGGGAAGTCATTGAAGAGAGTACTCCCTCACCAATTGATCAGATATTAGTAGAATAAGTGGGATGGTATTTCTATACATTTGGTCCAGGAGAATGCTCTAGTCTTACTCAGTTTAGAGAAGCCTAACCATGTCTGAGAAGGGATAATGATCTAGAGTTACTGAACAACATGACTCCTTATTTCTGATTTAACACTGAACCCCAATAAGTGGAGTAGTGGCATGAGAAAATATATGGAATGTTTTAGTTTCATGATACTCCTAAATGTAGACATAAAGAACTGTGTTTTATTCATGTTGGAAGGTCAAATTTGAAAGTGGTGGGACTTAGTTGTTATAGATGGGAAGCATGAGTATATGGGTTGGAATTATTTTATGTTCATATTCAATTAGTAGTATTTACATTATATTTTGGCCTTCGTTTGGTCTTATGAGTGTATAGATCTTCTCCAGGTAGACCAAACCATGATTAAGTGCATAAATCCTCTTTTTATGAAGCGATATTTGGGTTTTAGGTGTCGATCTTACACACTCCCTATTGTAGGGGTCGAGATGGAATGTGATTTACTAGTTTTGGATATGGAACTCTTTAATATCAACCTTGCTATGGATTTGATCCAGAGTTTTTTTGTGCACATAGATTTATATCATCAGTGATTAAGTTTCATGGAACCAGATTGCTGTCCCCATGTTTTTCAAGGTGAGTGTGATCCTCGAATAGAACATACTAGACCTCCCCTTATGGAATTTTGAAACCTCATTGTTCAAATTTCATTGCTCAGATTATAGGATGATTATGGTATATAGAACTATGGATTACCTATTATTGTGGATGAATTCCCAATGTTTTTTCCTTAATATTTATCAAGGTTTTCTCTAGAGTGGGATTTTGATTTATCCATTGATTTCTAAATGGAAACATAGCTGATATCTCTTAACTCATACAATATATCGCCACCAAGTTGAGAAAATTAACCGTACAACTGGATTATTTTGAATCCAAAGGATTCATTCACATGAGAATCTCACTTTGGGTTCCCCAATCCTATTTGTTAAAAGGGATGGTGGATCTATCTGGTTGTGTATTGATTACCAAATTTTAAATAAGTTTTTCATAAAAAAATGTATCCTTTTACCCTGTATTGACAGCCTTTTTGATTAGTTTAATGGGGGAAGGTGGTTCTCTATGATTTACCTACATTCTGGGTATCACCAGATCATAGTTAGGGAGGTTAATCTTCTGAAAGTATCCTTCTAAAGAATTTATAACCATTTTTAGTATTTTTCCATTCCTTTACAGTTGAAAAATTCTCTATTAGGCTTTATGGAACTTATGATAATGGTGTTACTATAGTATCTCAACTCATTTGTTATGGTAGTTTGGGATGACATGCTGGTGTATTTCAGGACTGACTAGGATCAAGATTCGCCTTTGAGGACTGTTCTATTTATGATTCAGGACAATTAGATTATAGAAATATTTCTATGTTCACAGTCTAGATTAGGGAGGTGAGGTTTGTGGGACATGTAATCTCAGAATGATGGGTTTTGGTGTACCCCAAGAAGATCAATGTAGTGATGTCATGGGCACGTCCAAATAATGTATTTATAATTATAATATTTCTATGTTTTTCAAGGTATTAGATATTTATTTTATGGGATTTATATCATATTTCTTCATCCATGATAGACCCTACCTAGAAGGGGTAGCGATTGGATGGATCCTCGAATGTCAGGCTTTTTTTGTGGATATTATGCAGTAGTTGACCACAACCCCCATTTTGATCGTGACAGATTCTTGAAAGGGATATGTGATATGTCTTGATGGTTATTGTATGGGACTTGGGTGTGTTTTGATGAAGGATGACAATGTGGTGACATATAGTCCACAACAACTCAGACCATGTTAAATAATTACCCAACCCAATACATGGAGTCAGAAACTGTGATGCATGCCATAAAGATGTGTAACCATTATCTTTTTTGGAAGAGATTTGTAGTTTATTCTGATCATAGGATCATTGAATACATTTTCTACCAAAACTAAATGAATTTGAGGTAGCTTCATTGGGTTGAGTACTCTCAGGGGTTTGATTTTGATATCATTTAAACCCTAAGAAAAGGAAATGTGGATGAATATTACATGAGATGGAATGTGACAATGCAATCCTTGAAAGAGTCTAGTGATGAGTTGACTTTTATGGCTCTTTTTCTAAATTGCACCTCAATTCCATGGATCATAGATGAGGTTTGTTCTTGGATAACATTCATCCAACACCTTTTTTTTTCAAATTCATACAGCTGTAGAATCCTGGTGATGATTTTTTCTTTAGTCCATGTAATTCCAAAATGGTGGGGAGGTACCTTTTGAATTGTCATTGTCTCCTAAGGGATATTTTTCCCCAAGGGTCGCTTCATGGTTCCATTTTTTTTTGAGGATGGTGATGTCGTTGGAGAGACACCAGTCTTAGTAGTCCATTGATCATAGTTCCTGTAAGATTTTTTATGACGTTCATTGGCAGATCTAGTGTCCAGGAACAAGCCAAGAGGTAGCTAGAATTGTATCATAGTTTAATACATGTAAGCAGGTTAAAGAAGAGTACCAAAGGTACAACATTTTTCTTTATACACTACCCATAATTACCTGGATGTGGCATGATATTTCTAGGGATTTTATTGTGGTCTTACCTTATACTCCCTAGGGGTGGAATGATATTTGGGTAGTGATTTACCATATGACCAAATCAGTCCATTTAATATTGATCAGAATTTCGGCCAAATTGGACGAGATGGGTTAGTTATATGATTAGTAGATAGAGAGGTTTCATTGTGCTATCATAATTTTTTTTAGATACGGAATATACCTTTACCTTGTGGGTTTCAAAAGGTCTTCAGATAGGGATGGGGTCACGGGTCTAGTTGAGTACAACATACCATTGTCAAACGTATGGTCCGTTGGAGCAAGTGAATCAAATACATGAGGACATGATATAAGAATATATTTTGAATTTTATAAGCTCATGGTATACCCATTTAATGTTGGTGTAGTTTTCATATAATAACACATACCAATCATATATTCAAATGTATCCTTTTGAGAGACTTTATGGCCAACTATGTTAGTCCCCTTTATGATAGGAAAAGCTGGATGAGACCTTGTTGTTGGGACAATGAATTGTGCAGAAACATCTAATAAAGAGAGGTCGATTATGAATTTTTTTTCATTTCAAAGATTCATTAAAAGTCTTATACAAATCTGAGGTGATGTTCTTCGGATTTTTTTGTGGGTGAGCAGGTTTTTTTAATGTTTCCACTCACTTGGGTCTGTGTCATTTGGGAAAGAAATGGAAGCTAACACAGAGGTATATCAGGCATTTTGAGATTACCATGCTGGTTTGTAAAGTGTAATACATGTTATCATTTCATAATTAGTTGATATCAATTCAATAATTGTTCCATGTCTCTCATCTGAAAAAGTAAAACACATATTCGTCCTGTGTGTTAAAATGAGAGGAGTTAGAGCTGGAGCCTGATTTTTCTATGTTTTTATGGCCAGTCCAAATTGTTGATTCTCAGGAGAAACGAATTAATGGGACACCCATACCATTTTTTCAAGTTCATTAACAAAATGGTATTTATAATCACGATAAATGGGATCAAAGTCTTAGGTTGAGGAGGATTATCCATTTTTGTTTTGTGATCAATCATTGGAGTGACTTTTCAGGGGTGGAATGTTTTCATTGTGGGGATAATTTTCATTTATTTTATTTTATTTTTATTTATTCCTTTGTTTTTTGGTCATATATTTTTCCATATGGGTTCTCCTTAGTTATTGGAGAAAAATGGAGTTTCTGGGCTTCAATAAAGGAGGCACACATTTGCAGCATAGTTAAGGGAAATTGGGTCCAATCCCAAAGGTAACCGTGTGCATAGGAAAATGGAAATTTATTGATAGCATAGATAGGAACACTGTTGTGTGGCCTCCCTTGGAAACTTTTTGGAGTAGTTCTTCTTGTAATGCGAGGCACATACAATTATTACACAGTTTGGAAAAAGGTACCGGCTAATTGTGTGACCAATATAGGTCATTAAAAAGTGGAAAATAACTCTTATAACCTCCCTTGATTTTACCCCATATCAACTCTAATCCAAACCCTATATAAATTTAATCCATGGGAGCTTCCTGCAAACCACCTTGGACCAATTTATCCTTAATATTCTGGTGGTTTTATCCTCATATTTTCAAGGAATCATCAAGTAAGTCATATCTCCTTTGGTTTCTCCCTTCTTTTAATGTTACTATTCCCTCTTTCTTGGGTTTTCCTTCGTCTAGTGGGTTTTTAAAGATAATAAGGGGTTGATCTTGTGTTTTTTGGAGAATTCAAGATGGTCGTTGTTTGATATATCCTTTATAGGGTCATGTTGATGCTCTATTGTTGATTTTCACCAATTTTTGTAGGTTTCCAAGCTTGAGGTAGGTGGTTATATGATTCTAAATGTTGGATCATTTTGTATTACTTTATTAGGGATAGAAATTGGTTTATGGATTTTGATGGTGAAAAATATGTTTTAAATAGTTTTGAGGTGCATTGGTGATGGTAGTTTATTTTCTAAAGGAATGTGGTTATGTTTTATTTCTGATTCACTATGGTGATTCTTAAATGTGTTTTATAACTTGTGTCAAATGTGCCAAAGACATTTTTAAAAGGAACTTTAGGCATGAATGCATTGAAATTTGGTTTAAAAAATAGATTTTTTTTCATGTTGGATTCTTTGTAGTTCACCGTAAATGTAGTTCGTGAATTGTTAAAGTGATTTGAATCAAATTTTAAAATATATTTGGTCTGTATATAGATTTGAAATGGGTTTTTCTTATCAATATATATTGATTTATTCTGTGATTTTCATGATGTTTTTAAAAATGGGGTTTATGTATAGTGAAATTGGTGTAAAATGTGTTTCCAAATGGTTTTGGTGTTCCTGTGAAGTGAATATGGTTTTTATAGAAACTTTTGGTTTCCATGTGATAATTTATCATTGGATCATATTTTATTGTTAATTCTTAGATTTGATTATGTTTTCATGATTCATTGCATGTGTATGTGAAAGTATAGATTTATGTTATATGTGAAATTGATTTTTAGTACAAAGGAAATCTAGGGTATCTGGGTGGGTGAACTAGAACTAGTGCACTAGTTGAATTTTCAGGACCAAAGTTTGATTTCTTCTAGTGTGATTGATTATTAAACACTAACTAAACTTGTTATATGATTAGAGAACAACAGGAATTGGAATGAGAAACCATATAGTTGATCATTTAGGGGAACATTATAAATATTGGATTGTGATTTGAAGAACACTAGACCTTAGGATGGGTTTCACCCAGTGGCTCATGCACAGGAACATTGTTTGAATTGTTTGAAGGATATTATATCCAAGGTATAATGTTTCTAGTTTCCTACTTGTTCTAGTTACCTATTTGATTTTTCCTTGCTACTATATTTTGTTATATGATACTTATGTTATGTGGTCTAGCCATTAGTATACAATGGAACTTATGTATATTTATGTTCCAAATAATAATTCTATTGAGAAAAGGATTTCCTTAAAAGTGTTTCCTTGACAATGGAGTCTTCAAAAAAATATTTAAAGAATGTAAAATGTTCTTATAGAAACGTGATTGTTGATTTGTCTTCTAATGTTATAGCATGGAATATTTTTTTGGGTGAAATCCTTCTGGGATTTGGCTCAAACATTATATACAACATTTTGTGTTTGTATACTTTGTTATGTAAGAACCAGATAAAGGAATGATATATCACAGTGGTGATGGTGGATCTAGTGGTTAGTTTTCCACTTTTTACAGGTGTTGGTGGTGGTGGATTGACGGTAATGACCCTATTGTGTCATTGTGTTATTTGGTATTTTTTTCTTATTCCCATTCCATTATAGTATTTTTGGGATTTGTTAATGTTTTATAACTTTGAATCATAAAATTTTGGTACCACGTTTGGTTATGGTATTTAATTTTGTAATGTTTTTTTTATTCTTGGTTTATTGTTATATAAATGGGTGAAGTCGTTCCCATAGTTTATTTTTGATACTGAGACACTAGTTTCTATCCCTTAGTGATCAAAAAATTCCCTTCGGACCATGTATTGGGTTTGGTTGGGTGTTGGGATGGATGGAAAAACGGTTTTTTTTGTGACAACAAAAACTAAAAAAAAAACAAATTCCCGATAAATGGGACAAGAATAACCAAGACACTAAGATCCAAACTATAAATAGTACTGAGACTACTTGAGGTCAAATTTCATTCAATCTAGAACCATATCACCACTATCATAAGACTACAAGAATACAGAAAAGGCCCATAACACAACCTCAATGAAACACCCTAAGGAAAGAGTATAACCAATGTGGGTCATGACTATAGGAACAACAGTGACTAACCGACCAACACATCCCAAAATACAATTAAAAATAATTGCATCTGAACAAAATGGATCCTAATTAAATATTTCAAGAAGCAAAATAAAAGGTAGAATTGAATAAGGTCCTCAGCAGTTAGCCACAAACATTAAGAGAACTGAATAAAAAGAACATGTCATCCCAAAAATAATGAAATGATAACTAACCACAACCACCATCACATCCCAAAACACTTGGATGAATGCCAAATAAGACAAAAAATGGGGACATGTACGGGTGATCTAGGGTATAGATCAGAGATGGATGATAGTTGAAGTCATGAAATTAAGAGGCCTAATCCTAGAGAAATAAAGAGAAAAAAGGGAAGTCTCCATGAGGATAATAAATGAATGAGAAAGTAGGAGGCCCAGTGAAGAGTTCATTTCCATAAAATAAGTTCTCCCTCAACTGCAGGAGGGGATGAAGTGGTGAGCAAGATATAATATTTGGGGTCTGGGTTTCCATCAACCCCATTTTACAAATTTTAGATTTATTGCTTATATTTATCATCTAAATTTAATTGTTAAAATTAATAAAAAAAATTCATTATCATTATGTGGTGTATATATAAGGACTCAACCTTAAACATTACATAATATTGAGTTTTGAGTCATGAATTTATTCTCTAACATTTGAGTGTCACTATGGTTTAATTTTTTATAGAAATATTTTGCGACTACTATAAAAACCAACCCTTATATTACAGTGTGGAAACTTCTACATAGTTTTCATTTTTATCACAATGTGAATCTTTAAAAATGAAACAAATTTTCTTTTTAGGATAAATCACTAGGACATTATAATTGAAATCTTCTCAATTCTTACCCATCCACACACACTAAGAAAAACATTTTAAAATTGTGTGATCAATACAAAAATCTCAGTAAGGTATATAAAAAGATAAAATCCATCAGTATATTAAAAATAATAGAATGTCATGAAATTTTAACATTTATCACTATATTCTTCATCACTATGAAACGAATCACAATCACATGAACAAAAAAAAACCATTTCTCAAATAAAAACATTAAAATTTATTAAAAATAATAAAAAACTATTTTTAGGTGAATTAAGGAATTATATTCATAATAAATTTAAGTAATAACTATAGAAAAATTTAATCCATAGATGAAACCTCAATTGTTTTTGATAGGATAGGTTATTAACTAGCTGAAATTAAATTCCAAAAATCTACTAGATAGTAGTAAGGTATGTTATCATGATCATAGGGATAGAAATGGTGGGTATAGGTCCACGAAATTGAACAAAAATAAAACAAAATAATGATACTAAAATTCATGAATTAACTACATTGAAGAATAAAAGAGTTTGTTTGATTAATATTTTCAATAGATGATGAAAATTCATTAGTTTAATCCAGGTAGAGTAGGAATAAGAATGAAGCATAGGGGATGTTATGTTTTTATACATAAAAAATTTACAATTTCAAAAATTGAAATTGAATCAAAATTAAAAATATATTATGTAATAACATGTTCAAGAAGATTTAACAACCATCAGATGATTCTACAGTTCATCAGTTTCAAAAATCATTCAATTTATAAAAATAATAAGCTCATAATAATTTACAAATTATTTTATAATAAAATATTAATATGATAAACCAGATTAACCTGAATTCCCCCTCATAATATTTTCTGAAAATAATGATGTTTGTTTATAATAAATAATTATAAATCATGATCCATGAAAAGAAAAATAATAAGATGTTCAACCACACCCTTTTTCTTGGCTCATCAATGTGTTACCCACTATTGAACTTCTTTTACAACTATTCTATGGATCAATTCTAAAATGATGGTATTGATACTACATCTGAATATGACCCACCCATGGATGGATAGTGCACTATATTTATTGTCATATTGTGCACAAAATTTTCTATCATACCCAACATCACCAAATCTATATTAGAGTAAACATTCATAAAATACACATGGCATGTCTATCATTATACATTGTACCCTTCATGTCACTTGATCCATACTCATAAAAATGAAATCAACAAACCAATGTTCCTATGATTTTGAAATTTATTTCTCCGTGATCCCACATTAATTTAGTTAGGATCCTTTGATTCAGTCATCACTAATCCTACATTTTCTGATCACATGAATCCCCAGTCTCAGGAAGTCTCAATTAAGGTGTTTTTATATTATTTATCTAAAAAAATGCGTAGTTTAATTTTTTTAAAATATATGATTGAAATATGGTAGTTAAGAGCTTCCTCCCCCTCCTTCGCCTTTTCCCCAGATAAATAACATGGAAAAGGTAGTGTGTGTTTGTGTGTGTGTGTGTGTGTGGGGGGGGGGGGTAGGTTCCACTATTTTTCTAAAGACAATGTGAAAGGAAACTGTAGGGGTACCGCCTTTCTCTTAACATAAAGGTGAAATGCATCACCCCCCTCTTTGCATTTTCCTCAACACCCTATAAAAGGGAACCCCCTCAATTATCTTCACTTTTGATTTCATACATCTCTCTACATTCAACATCTTCTATCCTTAAAAAAGTTTTTTTTTTCATATTTGGTGGATCTAGTGGTCTAAAATAAGTTTTGTTTTTTTGAAAGCAACATTTAGTGGTTTTCTATTAAATTTAATATTATTGATTTATTGAAATGAATTATATTTATTTAGGGTTAAATATGTAATTATTAAGTAGTTTAGTTAGTTGTAAATATTATATTTTTTAAGTATTTTTTTCTCAATATTTATAGTTTTAAATAATAGTGGTTACTAGTAATGATTAAGTATAGATTAACATGTGAATAAATTCAGGTTAAATGTTCTAAGGTTTTTGTAGTATAAACATTATGTGTTTATATAAGAAATCGAATCCATGTGTGGATAAAAACAAGTGGATGCGGCTCTAGCACAGATGTACTTAGGAGTAACAACTCCAATAAGGAGTTCTAGGCATGAATCGAGGTAACCTGGTACATGACACTGGCCATTGCTACAGTTTTGGTTTGAAACTCACATGGGATATTCAATAGATTATTCATTTTATCTTTATAAACTACTAGAACAACTATGTAAAGAAAACATCAAATCAATATATTTATTAATGACAAAATGATAATTATTATCATATAAAATGAAATAGAAAAGGAAAAATTGTAATACGAAATGTTAATATTGTAATTTAGGATATAAGAATATGTTCTAAAAATTTTCCATATTAAATATTATATAGTTTAGAAATAATATTTATTATTTATAATGATTAACTATAGATTAATTAATGAATATATTACAATTAAAAAGGAATACATAAAATGATTAGCTACAATAATTATCATTAATAAAATGACAATTATGATAATATAAATTGAAATGGAGATAAAACAACTGAAATAATGCATGAATAATTTACAACATGAAAGAAATACCTTGAAATTCTTCATTAGTATATTGTTTGGATGAGATTATCCCCACTTTAGACATAAGGTAAAATCTATCTTATTTTAAATTGGAAGCTTACTAAATATTCTAATTATATGTTGATAACTTTGGAATTTAAAATAAAATTACATTCTAATGACTTCTAAAATATTTCATTACAAGGTCGAAGGCTTTTGAAAATTCAAAAGTTATGTTCATCTCTATAGAAGAGTTCATTAAACTGGCAATCAAAAATAAATTTGATTTTACATCATGTCAGATGTGAGACTCATATATTCCAAACCATATTCTATTGAAAAATTTTAATGTATTTCTTCTATATTATAAGGCATTAATGTGTTATCTATTGTGTTTTTTGTTCTCCATTAAAGTTTATATAATCATAATTATCAATTTATCAATGGTAAATAAACTAATTTATTTTTTCTTTTTTTTACCCCAATTTTCAAAACATTATATGACTTATATCATAATAAACATTTATATAATGAAATATTAGTATCATGTTTTAGGGTATAAAAAGAAATTATAAAATTTTAGTATAATAAATATTATATGGTCAACCATCATTTTCAATATTAGTTACACTAACATAATATTTATCAAAACACATATTGATATACTGAATCATGTTTGATTATTTTTACTAATATGGGGAGGGTATTCAATCTAATAATGGAGCTTTTAATAGTACACAACAAACACCAGTGGTTAGTACAACTGATTGTGCCGCCCTTAGTGAACTTCAAGACAAAATTCTTAGTTCCTTAAATCTAGGACCCGATTAAGAGATCAAGTCTATGAGCTATAAATTTTTTTAATTATTAGATACACTATGTCATTGAGATTTTCCATTGGTTATTGATGTACAATTGGTCCATGCAATAAATTTATTTTCCCAAGGGGTAGATTGAACCATGATAGAGTTATATGTTGATGTTTCTACTGTTCAATAACAACAGCTAGTTGTATGAAGATGTAGACTTACAAGAGTGGTTGAATATGGATTTCCCCATAAAATTTAGCCAACTCTAAATGATTCATTAGAGGAGAACCTATATGATCTCCCAAATATACCTGAAAATATGACTTCTAATGAGTATTTTTGTTATGATTTAATAGATGGTGACAATAGTGATGATGAATAAGGAGCAAAGAAATTTGGGGAGAATGTTTATAGAAATTCATTTTCTTTACAATATCCTCAGCCCACAATAAATAATCCACCACTATTTTCATCTTGGTATGAAGAAAAAACATGTGTTCCTCAATTCGACTTCAATCTAATCACTCTTGCAATTGAGTTTCCCAGAGATGTACCTGATTGGTTTAGTGAGCTAGAAAAACATTTTATATTGGAAGGGATTTTATATGTCAATATTCATTAAAAAACACACTAATGGTATTTCATTTTTGAGAGTCATTGTGGATATATAGTTCTGGGATTATGCCATAAAACATACCTCATATAGTGTGAAATTTATGGGGATTTTTTTAGATCAAACATTTTGGTGATTAGAGACATTTAATTTGGTGATTGGAGAATCTCAATGATTGAGGCAACTCAAACTTGTGTTCATCCAAACCTAACATAAGATCATAATTCATTGGATGAGAATTTTCTGTCATCCATTATAAATGAGATGATTAGTACATCTCAATATTTTCCTATAGACCTTGTGGATGAGAGGATACAAAATAATTTTAATAATAGGATTTATTATAATAATACATGGATGGAAATCAAAAGGAAATTATGAACGTCTATGGTGATTGGGATGACTCATATTAGGTGTCACCACAATTGCTATTAATATTGATAAATAACGACCTAGTTTCATTACATCTTAAAAAAATGAACATATGTCTCAAGATAATTGACTTGATCCATCACATGTTAAATTTCATTAATTGTTCTTGGTTTTCCTCCCATGATTATCCACATTTCATTTCAGTAAACCATTCATACAGAATGATGGAATGTTTTTATATATAGAAAATACATGGTTTTAATATTGATTGCAGCAACCCAATATGGATATATTTCACCTCTTCCGCTTGATTTTTCCACTGTGGAGAAAGAAAACTAAGAATCATGGATTTGGTTTTTGGCATGCATCATCAAGAATTTCATACACATTCTAGTTTTAAGTTTGTTATCTGATCGGCATCAGGCATTCAATGAGGCAATTAATACAGGACCTAATACATAGAAAACCCCAAATGCATATATTTTTAACTAAATATGACATATTTTTATCAACGTATAGAAAACATTCTATAATGAAACTATGTAGAAGAAAATAATGAGTCTTGGTACGTAATGCCTTCATTATTTTTTACCTTTTCAATGTAAAGATAAAATCAATTTATATGATATTTAATCATTTCTGTGTATCATATGAGCCGGATCCACATATTTTTTTACAATTTTTTGTACAAATATTCAAGGCCAATCAATAATTGTATGATTATATGATGAAAATTCTAAAAATGACATTGGAATATGATGGGGGGAAGATGTACAAGACACATGACCAAAAAATTGTGGAGTGTATAAATGGTGACTTAATGGTTATTGAAAATTTACTGGTAACTTATATTTTTCATGAGAATTTTTATTTTTGCATGAAGTTAATTATTTTTAGAAAGAAACAAGCATCAAACAAGGTTCAAAAAGGGATATGGTATAAAATACACATTCAATGAGATATTTAGAAGAACATTGAAGAATCTTCTTGTTATCATGTATAAAATTTCTACCAAGAATTATCTCTATTTGAAGATTAAGACTATTCAGAACACAACACAAATAGAATCGATGAAAAAATGTTGGTATTAATGAGAACAAGTCAATGTCTATGTGGAAACTTATAGACCTTATGATTTACATGTGCACATTCCATCGCAACATGTGCATATGTAAAAATATCATAGTAAACATATTTTGATATCATGTACTCGATGGAAACCATTTCTAACTGCAATGTTACACCATGGATGCCTATTGAAGAGTTTCTATATTTCCCATTACCCTAAGGCCAGCCGATAGTGACACATGAAATCATCTGGTTGCGTAAATGAGGGGGACCTATGGCCAATAAAATGTAATATGAGAATGGATGGCCTAATGAATAAGGGATAAATTATGAGATGAACCACATGTCATAAAATGGTCATAACCAGAAATTATTCCCTACCATTGTTTGGCCGAGTTCACACTCTCATCTACAATGATGTACTATATCCATCGTGATATTCTCATATTGTAAATATTACAGTGTTAATATAATATCATTCATTTTTTTTGAATTTTGTAACATTTATGAAGGCATTTGAAATTTCAAATGTTAATTAAATTCTTTGGGAATATGTCATTAATATATCACATGAAAATATGTTGCATTTGACCTCACTTTTGAATGCAGGCCCATCTCATTCAATCATTGTAATGTTTCAATGATGATGATGATGACGATGATGACAAAAACCTAGCCATTAACTGAGATGAGTAATAATTAGAATAAATAGAAAAAAGTGTAGAAATATTCAAAAGTCAAGAAATAGAAGAAACGAAATAAAGAAAAGAAATTAATGAAACTGAAGAAATCAAAGACAACAAAGAGGATAAGACATTAATTCATAGTCAATCTATCCATGGATAAACCATAAAGATATCATGTGAGAAAATAATCATAAATAAAACCATCTTATGGGAAATGATAAATAAATTAAAAATCACAACATATTATAATAAAATTTTAGATAAAATCTAAATCTTACAAAACAAAATTTTCCATGTAAAAACATATCTCAAAAACACTTTCAAAATATTATTTGATAAACTCGAAGACATACCCAATTATTTTTGTAAAAAATAACTTCATAAAAAAATGTGAATAATCATTTAATTTCTTAAATTTTACATTTTATAACATTTTGAATATCCTAACATTATATTTACATTTTAAACTTATGATGTATTTCATTTTTTGACATACAGATAGATGATACAATACTACTCACTGAGCAGGCTAGGTATGTCTCCCAGAATGTGCTACAAGGTGAAGAGGTTCAATAGATCAGGGTGCATTGAGCACATAGATTTCATGATAGGCTGCCTCCACCTACTATTATAACATAACTAGTCATACTGGATTCTACATTGTTATAGTATCTAATTTCACATTTGTTGAACATCACCTACTTGGTGACCTCCTAGAGAAGTAGAGACCATAGACACACATGTTCTTATTACATGTGGGAGAGATGACCATCAGAATCAACAATGTGGTAGTAATCATTGGTCATCCAATATAGGGGAGACCATTATTGGATAAACTTATGTATACTACCCGAGCCTTGTTCTTAGAATGCAAGGCGTTGAAATTTTGGCTGACCCTAGGGCTTCAGATGGCGGGTCAAATTCCTTGAGCTGTCTTGAGTGACACTATCTACATTTAACCAATGATGATAATGAGTATACTATCATGCATCGTGCATGTGAATATGTATTATGGATCATTGGAGATACCTTATTTACTAATCACTCAGGTATGAATGTGCACATGTTGTATCTAGGGAAACTGGAGGACTATGATTGGGTCGGGATGTACAGCTGAGGATCTGTGTGCATGGATTGCACGTATAGAGTATTATTCCTGGTATGACACAAAGAAAACAAGGATCTTGGGAGACGCATAATACATAATCAGATGTTGGCATAGGAGCACAACACCATACTCTTCCCTAAGATTTTTGGTCAGCTGCTACCTATAGTGGTGTTTCATGACTCTCCATGTTGTCATTGGTTTGATCACACTTCTCTATTGGTTTATAATTCTAGGAAGATTTATTGAATTTAGTTTTTTATTATTTATCACTTTTGATGTTATATTTTATAGTTTGAATTATTGACATAACTTCAAGAGAATTCTGACACACCATTTGGGTGAATATCATCTAAATTTGGATAGTCTTCTACATGATGATGTACATATATACAATATATCATTTTATAAAAATTATAATAACAGAATCAATTTTTGTTTTTAGTAAGGTTTTTTTTCAAAAATCACACATGTCATTTCATATTTCATGGATTCCATAATGGTCTTTAGTGGACTAGTTTTTATATACTAAACTACTAGATATCACGATGTTATGGCTGAAGTTTGACTCATTCACATTCATATTTTTTAGTGGATGTATCATGATAGTGTCATGAACTAGTTTGGTTGTACATAGCCTATTATATTACCAACTAGATAGTTATAGGATCATCATGAATTTATGATGATGGAAATACAAGATGAGGACTGTCACGGACAACATACAGACAATCTCGACCTCTTGGGGGGATGATCCACAATTCATAACCTATGTGTGCCTATGATGTGATTCTATATTTCAGATCCTGTTGAGTATGACCCATGGTATAGACTACAGTCTATACTATATGTTACCCATCACATAAAAGCAATTTATGATATGGTAAGTTACCATATATCAATTAGTCTATTTATTAAACTATTTTCTAATTCATTTTGAATCTATTTACAGTGTACTTATTTAGACAAGCTTAAACAATTGAGTGATTTAGGGGAGGATGGGGTCACTAAGCTAATAGTGATCCAGGACACAACAATGGTACCGAGGAAATATTATCATTCAATTCATGAGATCATCATTGATAGTCTACCCCAGATAATGGAGGTTCTTGCCTAGGGAGTGGAGGCTCCTACTCAGGAACCTCCTACAGTAGGTGCTGATGATGAGGAGCTATGATGATGATGACGTAGAATGCGTCGTCCTACATGTGATCCCTCACATATTCTATATCCAAAGGTCAGACATTTAACATTCCCACCTCACCAGATTATTTATGTGCAATTGGAAACATGGGATCCATCTTACATGACCGGATATCTATATTTTTCTACAACGTGGGATCCTTATCATTCAACTTTTATATGGTCTCCCCAGACGATGATGGTGGGTCCCAAACTAGTGGGAGATGAATCAGGTGGGCAGTAAAACATCATGTTTCCACCACCTCCCACTAACACATGGGAAGAGCATACAATGGACAATGTTTCTGTGCCGTAGGATCATCCCTCTCAAGGTCATCTAACTCCACCCCATCATGGATCCTGGTGACCTCAATGCGGGCGTCAGATTCACAAACCTCAATTTGGAGAAATTCTTCCAATATATGTTTAATGAATTCATTTATGAATATTGATGTGTTGATTTATGTACTTTATAACCGTTATTAATGACATTTGTTGATATGTTTATGTGTTTATAATGACACATAAGTTTGAGACTTATGAAATTTTCAATGTTTTTGAATGAATTACATAATCAATTGGGAAAAGATATTATGAAACACTAATCAAATAGAGGTTCTTGATATATAATCTGTGAATTAACTAATCATATGAGAGATTTTTGAATTGTTTCACAACTCACTCCTCATGGAAAACAAAGTTTAATAGTCATTTTAAGATAATGAATCATTCCTGATTGGACATGGTTTTATTAATGATTAGTCAGTGTGTCCTTATTATTTCATTGGGTGGGTAAAAAATGAAAAGAGTTACATCTTTAATTAACTATTTTTTATCTAATGTGTTCATAAATACTCTATATGATTTATTGACTTGAAAATGTTGAAAAATTTATTTTATTAATATTTTGTATTTTGAATCACTTATATAAAATTTGGTTACTAACAAGCATAATCCAACATTAGTGAAATGATTATTTGTTTTCTATCCTAAAGAAACTATGGGTAATTATTTCTAAAAAACAATAGAACAAAATATTTTTGAGGATTAAAATATTATATTCCTTGAGAATTAATATATTAATTGAGTTGCTAGTGGAATGAATGTTGATCATGTGGAAGTTAAGGACCATAAAAAGTTCTCCTGATATGGAAGTTGAGTCAGCTTCCTAAAGTTTTGTAGAAGAACAACAAATTCAAGGTACATAGAAACCTCAATACTATAGTACAATTCATCAAGAGATAGTGATATATCAATTTATTATGAAAAATTATGATGATGTAATTTTCATAGATGATAAACCTACTACCTATTGAGAGTACATTGAGATTTTATATTCTAAGAAGTATATAAAAACCATAGAATAAAAAATGGACTCTATGTAAAAAACTATGTTTATAACATGGTAAATGCACATGAAGAGGACATACCCATAGGGTTTAAGTTGGGTTTTCACAAGAAAAATAATATAGATAGTAGGGTGTCTACCTTTAAATAACACCTTGTAGAAATTATTACAGAAAATTAATGGTATTGACTATAAAGAAACATTTTCATCTTTTATGATGATAATGTCTATTCAAATATTTCCAATAATGACCTATATATCATAAAAATATTATTACATCATATTTATCATAAACATATATATATAATACATCAAAAAATCTTGTGGTCCAACATCATTGGGAATTCGGTACATGATAAAAAAATAACATAGTCTTTTATTCCTATATACATAATTTCTCTTTGACCACCCATTATTCTTACAACATGGAATATCTTGGAGACATACATAAATGAATGGGTGAGAAATAAATCCTATTATGGTTTTTATAGTATAAAAGTTTATAATATATCATGAGAGTCAATAATCATAGAATAAAAACAAAAATATAATGATTATAAATAATTAATTAAAAACAAGGAATAAGTGTAAAATATTATATGAAAATTTTAAACATAAGAGAGAATAAACTGTTACACAAACATAAGAAGTTATATCATAATGTATATATTTATAATGATTAACAATTATATAGATATTTTGTAATTACAAAAAAAGAGCATTTAACTGAATGAAATGACGAATAAAACTGTATATAAGTTACTTCTAAATATATATATATATATATATATATAATAAACAAATATTTATAAACATAAAAACATGTATTTTTTTCATGGAATGTGGTAGGCCCACTACTTCATTTTCACTAAACAGAAAGGTTGTAGTGGGCTTGTAGCCTTTTAAACACATATTTTAAAAATTAAAAAATACATTTAAAAAAAACAATCATAGAGAACTCATAAAAACCCCCAATTAAACCGTCATATTCCCCCCATATTCATCAGATTGATCTTGGAGGAACTTAATTATCTTTAGCCTTCTCGAGTCCTTCAAAAAGGAAGATTTTGGTGCATGGGACATCGATGAAAAATAATTTAGTGCATGGTGCCTTTGTTGTCACCATGAAACATAAACTAGTGGTGTGATGTTCTTCGGTGAACATAGGAAACAATTTAAATATTAATTTGGTCTTCATCATTCATGGGGGGTATCAATGGAATCTCTTTCAGATTTTGGAATAAACGACCTTGACAAAATGAACAAGATTCCACCGATGATGAGATCGGATTTCCATCTCATTATACTGAGCTCTTCTTTAGTAGGAAAATGGTTGTGGGTTACTATGCTATGTCCAATGATTTTGATTTTTTGTGGGTTTTCTAGTTTTTTATCAATCAAAGGGGTATTGATTTAGCATCCCTCATGGTTTTTGGCTTCAATGGTGGATCAGGTTTATCTGTGGGGTCTCCCTTCTTCAACAGTGGTGATGAAAGAGATAGGATGTGAATCGGTGGTCTAGTAATAAATTGTTTTCATGTCATCTCAACAAAATCATCGATGCATCTGGATTTGTGGTTTCTTGATCAGCGATATCTCATGGAATCATAATGATACCCTCATTATCATCATTATGTGGTATATTTAACCGAGTCTCTTACCACAAGCCTATTGGTTTCATCAATATGAGATCAATATATACTTGAATTTTGTGGGATCCTGTCCCAATTAGTAGAGAGACCAGTAGAGACACTTTTGGATCAAAATAATCCCTCTTTCGGTTCTCCTTTTTTGGAAAGCCAAGGGGGTAAGTGAAACTAGAGAAGTGGAGGATTTTCAAGGGAAGGTAATATACCCAACCACCGTTGACCAAGCTGTAAATCATTATCTATATAATAGGATTTTTATTACCTCGAATTGTAAGGTTGTAAGGTATAATTTTGTGATCCTAAGAATATTTTGACATAAAGAATAGATACATAAAAAGAAAAACCCAATTCTACTATGGATATAGGATCTAATACGAACAGATTTAAAACATTTGTGTTATTTGTTTTTTTATTAGTTTTTGTGTTTTTATCAGCACAATAAAGATCCCCTGCATCAAATAGTAGTATTGAATATTGGTTGATAGAAACAGTTGTGGGTATGAAATTTTTCTTATGACCGGTAAATTGAAAGTTCTCAGTATTTTTGTGTGTGGATATATCTGTAAAGAGGTTTGAAATATGATACAAACAACATAAGTGGCATAAAAATGGAGCTAAAAAGAAGCTGATAGAGAATGTTATAGTTTCAGTAAAACCATAGGTGTTATAGTTCCCCTTCTATAGAAGACAACATTTTTTACACCGGGAACACCTTTCTGGAGAGTTTTCAGGCCACTCTGGAATGCCACATCATCACCACATCATCGACCGACCTAGACTATTGATATTTTTTGGCTATATAATGACCAATCGATGCACATTTTCCATGATCCATGAGTTTATTCTAGCTATTTTTGAATTTTCAAACACATACCTGTGGTTATATTTTTTAAAATTATCAATCTATAATGTTTTACCAGTGGGGTATGATAATGATTGTGGTGATCGTATTTTGTGGAAATGATGATGGCTGGTGGTGGAGCACTTCCAAAATTTAATGTTGAGAAGTTTCATTGTCAGAATAACTATAGCCTATAGAAACACACAATATAAGATATTCTGGTGCATCTCAGCATGATCAAAATATTGATCAGTGAAAAGTCCAAGAGACCTAATGATGATGATTAGCAAGATCTTGAGACGTGGTTTGTCAACACAATTTGAGTGTGAATGGTGGAAGGTGTAAATTATATGGTGTTTGACGAGACCTCACCAAATGAGATCTATAGAAATTTTGAGCAATAGTATATGTAGATGTTTCTATCTAAAAAATTAATCCCAATAAATTAAAGGTACCATTTGTACATGGATGACAGAAAAAATTATAGGATCACAAAAATGAATTCAACAAAATTCTAACACAATTATTAGGGCTCGATGTGAAGGATGAAGAGAAAGACAAAGATAATTAACAGTTTTCATCTCTACCAATCTCATTAGATGGACTTGTGAATGAATTGTGTGTGGGGAAGGTAACATTAAACATGGATGAGGTGATGGAATTGCTTCAAGATTAAAAGTAATTCTGAAGACCCTTCATGCATTTAGATAATAAAATAATGGTCATGTGAGATAATCAAAGTCGAAGGAGATGATATCAAAAGTAAGGAGGTAAGGAATGGATTCCGAATTCCTAGGGATGTGATCCTAGAGAAATCATATGTTTCTGGTGTTTAAAAAATGGAAAATATAAAAGTGACTATGAAGAGCACAAATGGTTTTTTTGGTAAATAGAAAGATGAAGAGATGGTTGTGAACATCATAAAATCATTGAGAGATAATGTAGTATGGATAAAAATTGGAAGCTCACAGTCAGATGGGTGATTTGAATGGGGAAAAGATCAATGTAATTACATAAAAAGATATGGGATCATGGAGAAGGAATGTCGATTTTTAAAAAGTAAGAATGAGCGGGCTCAAAATCCAAATCAAGAAGGATGTATTTTGGATTTTGGGAGCTTGGTTCACATATGTATGACAATAGGTGGGTTTCATACATTTCCACAGGTTCATGATTTAATGATTCATTGTGATGGGTCAACTTGAGAGGTTGGAGGAGTCGATTTAGTGAAATTAAAGACACCCGAAGGCGCAGTATAAAAATAGGTTGATGTGAAATTCATTCTGAGGATAAAAGGAACATGGTATCATTAAGTATTCTCTATGTGAAAGGGTATAAATTTACATAGTGAGTGGAGTGTTGGATGTCTCGCATGGTGATGTTGTGATGATTAAAAGGAAAGAGCCGCAATGGATGTATCATTTGATAGGGACCACAGTCAGTTTGAGATCGATTGAAGCTAATTTATGTTACACATCCTCTAATGAGAAGAATCATATTTGATTTGATGAGAACATTTTACATGCATGTAAGGAGACTTTAGGTCTAGAATCAACACAAAATTGGTCTTGAGGGGGATATTGTTGGGGGAAAACTCCTAATTAGTGGAGAGAATTGAGGGGACAACTACTTATCAGAAACACCCCTATTACAGGTTCTTTTTTGTTGGGCAGTCAAAGCAGTGGAAGAAAATAGTAGTGAGGATGATTTTCAAGGGTAGATAATCTACCAAAAATTCGTTAAAAAAGTTGAAAATCATTCTCTACATAATGTGATTTTTATTCACATGAATTGTACGGATGTAATGTCTGATTTTGTGATCCTCCATCATATTTAATATAGAGAAGAGAGAAATAAAATTTATGACCCCCATTCTCCCACAGGTGTAGACACCAAGCCTAAACACTTTAAAAACTAGTTTTTCATCATTTTTCTTTTTTATTTTTGTATGTTTATAATCTACACAAAGATCGACTTCCCCAAAAACATTTGGTCAAGGGTCTTTATTAGGAAGGGATTCAATCTGATAAGTTTCATTCAGCCTTCTCCTCCAATGATGTTTGTGGCTTCATATTGAACTATGGTAGTGCATCATGGTGGATATGGGTTTTTTATGGTGTCTCTCTTTAGTGGTTGTAGATAGGAGTACCAGAAGAAGATTCAATCAGAAATGGTAGGTGGAAGATGACATATAGTGGTGGAATTTTGGTGGTTGGAGAAAAATATCGTGGGAACAGTAGATGGGAATTCCCACAAGACTGTTAAAGGTTTTGTAGTGAAAGGGTATTTGGAGTAGGTGGAAGTAGTAACACAGGTGGGACTAGCTTCTTGGCAGTAGATGATTGACAATGATATTAATTGGATAGAGTAATAGAATGTGTGTAGTGGTAAAACAACACAAAAATAAATAAATAAATAAATAAAAATAAAAAATAGAAATTAAATTAAATAAATGTTAAAATAATTAATTAATAAATAAAAAATGAATAAATTGAGTATATTAGTTTAATTAGAAAAATAAAAACATATTTATACTAATTACAAACATAAATAAAATATTGGCTAAATCTTTTAAATAAAAATAATATATTAAAGGTCTAAAATTAAATAATTTTAAATATAATAGAATAAATTAAAAAATAAAATTAATAAAATGAAAATAAATATTTAAAATTACTATTTTGAAAAAAGTAAATTAATAATAAATAAAATAATATCTGTTCATAATTCAATAAAAAGATAAGAATAAAAAATTATGGAAAAATATATAAATACTAAAAGGATATAAAAGAAACCCAAAATACCAAAATAAAAAATAAAATATATATTTTAACATAAAACTGAAGTTTTTGAAATTGAATACGCAATTAACAAAAATTGGAAATTATTTAACACTATACATAATTTTACTAAAAATCACAATTAATTACAAAAAAATATTGTGAGAAAATATAGAGAAATAAATGGAACATCAAATTCTCCTACACTTAATCAATTTCACTCCTATAAAATTCAATTCATTTTATTAGTTTTCTAATACATGGAAAATAAATGTGGTTTTTCTACCCAAGTTCCAATTAATATTATCAAATTAAGGAAAACTAAAAAATCATCCATTTCTAAAAATTATCAAGTCTCTTTTATAGATTATCAAAAATTCGCTACTTCACACTAATCACATTATTATTCAGTGGGTGAATAATAGTGATATCCATGTGTAATTAAATGTATAATAAGAAGAAATACTATCTTTTATTCCATCATAGGTTTTCTAACCAATGATCCATATTCCACTTCAAAGATTTAACACAAAATATTTTCTTATAATTCAGTTGTCTCTGTTTATTTGGGTTTAATATTACCCACACCTGAATGAGCTAATTTTTTATAACACCTTTTATTTTAACTTTACCCAACCATGAGTTTATGAATAATAGTATGATAGGAACTTATTTATATTGAAAATTGATATATTCAGAAATCAAAATGAGCTCCCTTATCATAGAACCAAATCTAAGATCCAAGTAGCCAAATTTTCTCCAGATTCAAATAATTTATTTGAATTGGGATTAAGTTGTCTCTCTAATGTGTTCCGTTTTACCAAGACAATGTTACTTGGTTTACAGTCAAACTAATCATTCAATATCATATAATTACAATGAAAAATATTATTTAGCCTATCAAACTTCCATTTTGTAGTTTTCTAATAGTATATCCATAAAAGCATTGTACAAAATCACTTAGGAATCACTCAATTATAAAAACATTCAAACTAGAGAAATCCAAAAAAATGATAATGGTTTTTATACCGAGGTAGTATGCATTAATTTTTTCCTAGTATAGATATTAGTAGAAAACAATGAATTTAATTACAGAAAATATTATTTATAGATATAATAAATTAGTTCTAGAAAGGGATACCTTTTGAAATAAAATATAGGGTTTTATATGATATAATTAAATTATAGATAATCTAAATTAAAATCCACCCATTCATAATACTCAACAATTTCTCCATTGGTGAATATCAATGTTGAAGACATAATAATTTTTTTTTGATATATATTGAATATAATATCATTTCTGAAAAGGTTTTGTTTTAAGTATTGATAGAGAGGGTCAAAAAAGGTTTTTTTAAAAAAACTAGTTTTATAAAATATGATCAGTATGCCCTTTTTGTCTACATTTAAACATGTTTACTATATAAAAATATTTTCAATAGGTTTCTTATAATAGATTAATTAACAATTGAATTTCAAAGATTCCAAAAAAACTACTACGCAAAGGAAATATTATTTCACATAAATTCAGGCCAAATCTTGTCAGTGACCCCCACGAAATTTTAATATTCAGAATTATAATAATATAAATAATCTAATAGAAAATAAATGACAATAAAGGGTATAAATAATACTAATACATAAAAACAATTACACCCCTATAAATATTGAATCTTTGAACATTATTATACAACACATACATCATAACATAGAGAAATTGAAAAAAATACTCAAATTTAATAGTTTGATATCCAATAAAAAATAGATCACTATGTGTTTTAGAATTTGAAATTAATTAGTGTTTTAGTAGAGGGATTTTTTATCAAGTATTATCCAACTAAAATCTTCATCTATAATTTATTTTTAAAATTAGTCGGCCATGGGTATGCAAATCATACAATTGATAGTACCCTCATGTCATGGTCACTTTACCTAGAAAAAATAACTTCACTTTATGGTCATTAGACCAAAACACAACCAAAAAAATTAATAAATCATGAGTTAAAGGATACATCTGAAACACCATTAATTTTGGTCCAAAAACTTATTGAGATAAACAAAAGAGCGAGGACCATTTATTTAAAAGAAAATATGATAACAAAGAAATCCACGGATTTACTCCCATGTAGGTCTAGGTTTAAATTCACCAGCCAGACTCATGGATTTGTAAATTTTCAATGAAAAATATTAAATACAAGCCCTTTAAATTCAACTAAATGTAATTCTTAAATATTTAGACAATCACACAAAATTAATGTTCTCTTCTTTTACCAACAAAGATGCTCCATTGAAAAGAACTCGATTATTGGTGAATGTTCCATGACACCGGGATTCAAGATTCCTAGGAAATATTTTATGTTGGGTATCATAGAGAAATACCTTTTGAATAGCTTTAAAATATCAATTTCTAATGAAATAATCAAGAAAAATATTTTTTTTGCTACTTTAAATCCTTGAATTTTTATTGGAATCACTCTTAATACTAACTATCTCACTCAAATAAGAAATTATTCACTCACAACAAGTCTTAAAATAGAAAATAAAGGTTTTAAAATCCAAGGAAGACTTGTTTCTAATATCAATAAGGAAATAAAGAGTATTTTTAAAATAGATGTATATATGAAGACATCAATATCTGAGTTTTAATTGCATTTATATATGACCATAAGTCCAAATCATGATTTAATTACTACACCTTCCTAGAACATGAAACAATATTCTATGATATTTTATTTAACTCTTTATTAGAGATTTCTAGATTTCCAATCTATTTATAATGATAAGTAGTTCCTATTACATGGGAAGACCCATACTTCTCCATAAATTATTTGAATTTTAAAATTATAAAATGTTTTCCATTTCATATAATGAAATACCTATGAATACCAAATATTGAAAATAATTTCTTTTTTTTTGAATTTAATCACACTATTGTCTTCATTTTTGGGAAAGTCCACTGCCGCAAATTATTTGGACACAAAGTCTATAATTACTAATATGTACTTATTCCCATGAGAAGATAAGGGCAGTCTCCTAAATTATGATCCCTAAATATAAAAAATCTCCACCTCTAAAAAATAATTCTCTGTAAACTCTTGCTTCTTTGAATTATTTTCTAGCCTTTGACACATATTACCACTCACCAATAAACTCCATGAATACTTAAACCATGTAGTCCAATAAAATATAGACAGAATATCCTTTTAGTGAATTATAACTTCTCAATGATGACCTCCCCAATATGAAGAGTGGAATATCTACATAATTGGAAATATTTCTTATAACATCACTCACATCCTTATGATTTCATCCATATTTCTTGTAAAAATGTAAGGGTTATCCAACAAATAGTACAAATTTTTAAAGATTTAAATATTCCTTTGACTATTTAAAAAAAATTTTTAATGATGACACTTGAATCTAATATATTATCTAAATATTGATTCCAGGAAGACTGCTTAATTAAAATAGTGAGTGAAGTTTCATCATGTAAAGGAGAGTTAATCTCCCATGGATATTCATATTGAGCACTAGAAAACATGTAAAAATTTTGTGATACATTTATATCAAAACATTTATTATATGTAAAATTAAAATAAAACTCCTTATGAAAATATATCCTCAGAATGATTCTTGGTTTGTTCTCTTCTATTGATTGAATATATATCAAGTTAGTCTGTTTTGTAAAAACTATGAATTTTTAAGGTAAATATTACTACCTAAACTTATTTAGAGAAAAAAATTTAGCAAAGAACTCTTTCTCAGTAGTGGTGTAGTTTTTTTAGCATAATATATCATCCTACTAGAATAGTACACCACATGAAAATTCATGTCTCTACATCCACCTAATACTGCACCACCTGCATCATAATTATCATTTCACATTAGTTCAAGTGGAAGTTTCCAATTAGGTGCAGTGATATTGGGTGAAAAAGTTATATTCAACTTTAAAATGTTAAAAGGTTTAATAAAATATTCTTCAAAGGAAATTTGTGTTTCATTAACCATAGATGAACATATATTATTTCTAATTTTTGAATTATCATTTATAAACCTCTAGTAATAATTGAAATTCCCAAAACAATCAAAAACAATTAGCATTAAATAGTGGGGGAAGCTTCTGAATAACTAGTATCATGACATTATCAACCTATAATACTCTCATAGACTCATTATATTGATGAAATATTCCATTAGTGTCCATAAACTAGAAATTCTTCTAGTTTAAAGCTACTTTCGACTCATGAAACCTCACTAAAACTAATTCAAGATTGTTCAAAAAAAATTCAATGGTGTTCCCAATAATGGAGAAATTGACAACAGAAAAACTCAATTATTTACATAATCATGTCTTAGATAACTTCCACCATAAAATTTTAAAATTAATTTGTTCACCACAAAATACAAAATAAATTTTCTAATAAGAGAATATAAAATTTTAAATTTTCAAGTGGTTTTATCTTAATATTCTAGGGCGACATGAATCATGTTATTACTAGAATAACAATCCAATGAATATTACAATTCATTTCTAGATACAATATAAAGAATTTGATCAAGAAATGAATTATAAAATGATATTTTATATTAATATAACTCATCATTCATTAATATATATAAACTATTCATTTTTATCTTTGCAAAGTTGAAATTATTCATTTTTCTAATTTTCTACAACAGTGAAACTTCCCTTCTTGGGGACCACCTACACTAGGATCACCCATAGACTATCAGAAATGGGATAGATTATCCCAGTGTCTAATAGTTTAATTACATTCTCCCTTGTAACTAATTTTATGTTTGGTTGCAGACTCTGTATATATTAAACTCTCAGTTTATAGTCTGGTTCCATATGAATCCTATCTTCGTAGAATGAAGGGATAATCCCCTTGATATCATATATGGTATATCGTATTGTAGTTTTTAATTTCTTCAAAATATCCATCTATTTTTCTCTTAAATTTCATTAAATTCATTAGATATTATGAAAATCAGTGTTGATTTTTCACCTAAAATTGAGTACTTCATGTGTGTAGGGACAATTTTAAGCTACATGGAGGGATCCTCTTCAACGTATAAAAGATGATTGGGTATGGGAGGTTTAATGTGATAAATATATTTCTAAAAATGATTTTTAAAAATTCATATATTTTTTATTTTAGTTCATATTTTCATTTTCCTTCACTATTGTCCAAGGTAGATAACCTATTCTCAAGAGTTCAAAAATTATATTTCAATAAATCTATACATGTAAATCCATCAATTTGACTAAAAACTCTCTCCCAATCTTATAAAATTATTCATCCTTGTTCTAAAATGGAAAATTATCCTTAGGATCTCCTAGAAATCTATTAATAACTATAATAGAAAACATATCATCATGATAGCCATCAAGAGATCAAATTGGGTTTCTATCCAAATAATTAAAATTATCTATATTTTCAATTTTAGCAATTTCAATATTTTATAGAATAATTTAGCATACTTACGAACTTATTTTTCTACATATGTTTTATATAATTATTCTTCGTATTTTAATAATTCTTAAACTTTAATAATCAGAACTCTAGAACAATTCTCACCAAATAATGGTACTTCCAACTCCATAAAAACATGGAACACGTCCTCTTTCCAACAAAAAAACAGACTTCCTTTTCCCACATTGATAAAATCTCTACATATGACTTGGAATATCATACATAGAATTGTGGGATCCTCATGTATACACACTATTTCTTGGGTAAGAAAATATATAAGTAAGAATAACTTACCAACTCTAACAAAAAATTTATCTATTCTCCCAATTGGATGAGGGAAAGATATTTAATCTAATTATAGTATTAAAATGTTCGGATTCAATTCTCCTGATACCAAATATAGAAGAAATAAAATGAGATTATGTTTATTCTTTCCCATTGATCACGAAGAAAATTCTAATGCAGAATTTTCCCTATGAAATCGGGAACAAAAATAATATCTTGTATTTTTTCAGTTTTTATAGAATCTTGTTTTGAAGAACAATATTAGTGCCTTCTAGGAGGCTGTATGTTGTAAAATATTTAAAAAAAGTATCATTTGAATTAATTTTAATTAGTGATTTCAAATATAATTGAATTTGAATTAAATCTAAGATGTAAGGAACATTCACATGGATCTTATTTAATAGTACAAGTAGTGGAATCAATTTAGGTTTTTCATTTTTTAATTTTTACCTATGAGGGAAATATATAGATGGGGTAAAATTCCAAAAAAATGAAGGCACATAAAAATTCTTCCCAACAAAATTTTCATTCCATTTTTTCATTATCATTTTAGTTTACTTTTCACAATGATTTTCATATGGATCATGTTGATTATATTTTTTTCTAAATGTGCTATACCAAATCCCAGATTTAGTATTTATCATATTTGATTGTCTAGATTCTTCTATATTTTTTGTTTGTGGACTCATGTATTCAAATATTACATCCTCTACAATTTTTTTAAACACTTCTAGTAACAAGAACCATGCCATTATCCCTTTGACTCATCTCTGTGGTACAAAGCTTCATACCTTTATCTCATAAACCCAAGTATCTATCCAGTTAGACCATTTTTAGTTCTAAATTATAAATTATTGAATTATTCTATCCTTATAAAAATCATATTGATCATTTTTTAATACCGATTCCCCAAAAATTGATAAAATGACCATTTTATATGTTTTTGATAATTGTATGATTCGTCCGTATAATTATTTTAAAAAAATTTCTTCAATGATTTTAAAATACATAAGAAGTAGGTTTCTTTATAATAATTCCATAGTTAGTTGGTTCATATAGAAAATATTATAAATTAATTAAAATGGGTCATCTAGAACTTATGGTTTTTGACAATATCTAATAAAGTTAGAATCATTTTGTGATTGGGGTGGAATTTCAACTTTGGGAAAATATGAACATGAGAATCCAAACATTACAAATTTTTGAGACAACACACTAGTATAGTAGCAAAATATTTGAAAGCCAACATCATTTAAAAAATGATTTACATTTATATTCATTATGGACTAGAGTTTGTATTTCATTTCAGAGAACTGAGGATTCATTTCCATCCCTAGAATAGTTGAATTTCCATATAAATCAACTCTTTTTAGACATAAATATGGATTTTGGGAGTTAATAGATAAATTATTGAAAATATTCTCAATATCATCATCAGTTTTATTAGTGAAATTTCATCCAACATATTTGTCCACAATGTTTTTCCTAATATGTAAAAAAACCATAGAATGTATCTATGAGTTAGTGGGAATGATGTTTGTGTTCAGAACACTACATACTAATGTACCAAAACCTATCACATACTTCAGAAAATGTTTCAAAATCCTCTTTAGTAATGATAATGAACATGTTTATCAATTATCACTGATGTATCCAAAGATAAAAGTTTATAAAAAATGATTTGTAAATTTTTCCCATGTTTCAAAGATGATTTCATTAATGGAAAAAACTAAATCCTTACCTTTACTATAAAATAGAAAGGTAATATCACATTTTCATCTCATTATAACTCATCCCATTTAGTGTAAGTGTATACAAAATGATGTAAAGACCACTATAGATGGATAAGAAGTTGGCATTAGGCATTCCATCTAATGATAGAAGTAAAAAAAGTTATGATTGATTATACTTTTAATTTCGATCCCTAGGGTTTTAATATAATGGATGAAGGATTACATGACACATTAGGTAGTTGATACTACCTCATGATAGGTCATTCAACATTATTTTGGATTAGTTCTGCTTGATTATATTCCAAAACTCTCTTTATTATGTTTTCTATTTTCTATTTTTCATTTCTCAAAGATGGTAATTTTTTTAATTTCTAGTTTAATGAGACTTAGTTCCTATGAAACTATTCTAGTTGGCATATAAAGAATAAATTATCATCATAACACTAGATAAACATAATATTCGTATCCTAATTTTATTTTTTAAATTTATTTATTTTGAATGTTTTTGAATTTTCAAGACATGGGAAGCCCTCTGTGAAAATGAAAGAAAACATTGATAGTATAATTAATTTAATAGCTCAAAATAATTTCATAAAAACAAATAAATTGTAATGAGATAATGTATCATGTCCATGGGGTAGGTAAATTTTTTAATGTCTATGAAAAATATTGAAAAAAAATATAAAACAATATAAATAGATATGCACAAATATAATAATGTGATATCCATTATTGCTATCCCCTACTATCTATTCTATAGATCAGTTCTTCAATGATGGTCCTTGAAATCTTCTACTTCTTCCCCTCATATTAATGGATTATGGCCTATTTTTATTATTATTTTTCTTTCCATATTTTTCATCATATCAAATGTCACTAAAAAAAGTATCAGATTTAGTTTCAACAGTCTTCACATGAAAATATTGTCATTGTAAACCATAACCTTCATATGACTTGAAAAAAAATATTTAAATTGAAAGTAAACCAACCACATTAACTTTATTTAAAAGAATTCCATCAGGTTATCATAGTTATTTTGTATAGCACCTTGAATCTAGTCATCACTGATTCTTCCTTGGCATAATTTATTATTCCAAAACATGTCTTGGAATAGCCAGTTGTTGGTAGTCTCAATTAAACATCTTCCACTATTTTTCATTATGTAATTCTTGGAGTAACTTAATTATATTCATATTACTTGATTACTTCAAACCTATGTCTTATGGTGTGTCGGTTTTTTAGATAAAATCAAAGAAGTTAATGGTTCCTTTGATTTCATCAGCAATCATGAACTTGTGGCACAATGTTACTCGTTAAAAAAATGTTTTTCGTTGAATTATTCTTTATTATTCATTCCTCATATATTATTTAGTATAATATACTTCAGATTTTAGATGCATTTAACTTGAGGGAATGTAGAAGCTACAACTACTATGGATAATAGTTTTCCTTCTCCGGATAGTGAGATCATCTTTGGAAAGTAAAGGGTTATGTGTTTTTTAGTCTTCTAATTTTTGTTTTTTTGTCGTGGATTAGATTTATGATTGGTTCGAGGGAATATGATTTAGTATCCTTCATGTTTTCTACATAAATGTTGGATCTGTTTCATCCACGAGGTCTCCCTTCTACAATAGTAGTAGTGAATGAGATGATATATGGCTCTATGGTTCAGTCAACAGTCAACATCTTTCCATCTAAATTAAATTGAAAGAATACCTAGCATTATAGTGTCATTGTTATTGATATCTCATGATTACTATGTAGAGTAGATCAACAACTTCTTCGAGTTTTGGATTCTTGGGAGTCTTATACCACCATCCCAGTGGTTTCTTCAACAAGAGATTGGGATCTGGTCGAACATTGTTCGAGGGTCTTTTTCTTATATTTATTTAGTCTGGAATGTTTCTACTAGTCTCCTTCTCGACCAGAGGAAAAAGAACCATCTTTAACTGTGGAACTACATGTTGGTGGATTTGGATTCTTCATTATGGCATTGTTTAGTGGTATCTGTTGGGAGGCATTAAAGTAGTGATAATAGGAATAAGTTAGAAGTAGATGATAGATATTGGAAGTAGGATAAAAATGTTGGCAATAGAAATATGAACCTATAGATGGGACTTGGATGTGGATGGTATGGAATGGTAGAAGTGAGAAGGTATTGGAAGAAGAAAGAAGTGGTATCACATGTGGTGGTAGCTTCTTAGTGGTAGGTGGTAGATATAGCGATTAGCTGGAAAGAGTGGTGTAATGAGGGTGGTGGTAACACCACATGAAAAAATATAATCAAATTAAAAAAATAATGTAAAAAGGAAAAAAATAAAAATAAAATTAAGATAAATTAATTAATTAACAAAAAACAAATTGGAACCAAGAATAAAGAGATTATAGTAGTTATATTAAAATAATATAACCACAAGTAAACTAACCAATTATAAAAAAATAAATGAATAAATAAATCTATTAAAAAAATAGAATAAATAAAAGTCTAAAATTTATTAATTTAAAATAAATATGAATAAATAATTTAAAAAATAAAATAAAGATACTCAATATTTAAATTCAATATTTTGAAGATGAGAAAATAAATATTAATAAAAATAATATCTTGGCATAAATCAAAAAATAGATAAGTATAAAATATGATGGCTTAGTAAAAAATATCAATGCTAACATGAAAAATAAAATAATCAATAAAATAAATATTTTAACATAAAATCATAGTTATATTTTTTTTAATAAAAAATTAAGGTCAATCACAATTTATTTTATAAAATACATTATTTTCCCAATAATAACACAATTAATTACAATAAATTATGTGATAAAATATAATGAAATAAATTCCATACTAGTTAAGTCCCTTATTATTTCCCATGATGATAATGAATGATAACTAATGAATTTGTGATCATTAAATAGGATCACTCATTATATAATCTATATCGTGCTCAACTATCATATAAGCTATATTAGGTTCACCTAAGATATAAGTTTATTAGGATCACCAGTTGTATAAGATATAACAATCTCACCCATTAATAATGTATAATTATTGAGTGCAAAATCACAAATAAAACATTTTTTGATTACACATATTCAACATAAAATTAATGAAAAACATTTTTGACAGTTATACAATACACTTTCATATATCAGAATAATATTTCCATTTAAAACCCTATTATAAAAATGAAATGCCTAGAGTAAGAAAAATAGGTCTTTTTAAATAAAAAAATTAATCTTATAATGTTGAAAACAATAATGGTTATAATTTCGGGAAAAACCATTGACACTTTGTATGTTAAGATACACCATTCCTATTTTGATTTAATAAGGAATGAAAAAATGTTCAGAATAATATACATACAAATATTCCATTCAGAACTTTTTTAAAATTAAGTTAAAAGGGACATACAATTACCTTTTTAATTTAGTTTTTTCTATATATATATTCAACCATAAAATGATTTTAATAATATTTACATGGAATAAAATTATTTAAATAAAAATCTATAAACATTAAAAATGTTGTTTTTAATGTAATGTGTCTCTTACATTGAGTCTTACACATCACTTACATTATTTTACTTTATAAATAACAAGAATATTCTAATTATTAACTTTCTTAAGAAACACTTTCATATTTATTATTCATCTTATTTCATTTATCATAATGTTACATTAAATTACATAATAATTTAAATTCATGTGACAGATTTTTTTAATTATTCCGCTCATAAAACCAAGAATGTATTGGTTGGTAGACTTTGGTCATTAATTTTACTAATATATAATATCTAAAATAATAATAATAACATAATTATCATTATATATGTCAATTATACATTTAACACCACTAATAAAAATATGGGTATTAAAAATTAACTATATTATATTATTGGAGATGGTAAGTTGTACATACGCTAGAGTAACCTTTCCATTTTTAATTGACCATTATGTTAAAAGGTATGTATTATTTTATATTAAAAGAATTATAATTATGATAATATAAATAATTAATTTTAAATACACCTATGTATACCATTCATGTTAAGTAGTAATGAAAAACGAATCACATTGCTTGAAAGAGGTGGAAACCCACACAAATGGATGAACTACATTATCATTTTCAATTAAATGAAATATAAGAAATTATATGATATAATATCGTTAGAGAAATAAAATATCATTAATATAACAAATATATATTTATATCCACAAATTAAAAGCATTTATGGAAAATTAATTAAATCGATTACCAAGGTAGTAGTCCATCATAAACAAGAATGATGGTTTCGTTTCTAGTTTGGTGGAAAAGGGGATTGTTATAGGTCATGAAAATACTCTGATAACATTTTGGTATAGTTAAAATACATAATTTATTATATAAACATTTTATAATAATATATTAAGGAAGTGTATGAAGAAATAAAACTAAAAACTTCAGTTAAATGATATGCCCATTTTTCAGAAAACCACATTTTCCTTTCACCTTACATCATCCATGGTCTGTATTCTTGCTAATTTAAGACCTATAGAATTTAGATATAGATTCTAGGAATGTATTTGGGTATGTAATGGGAGAAATAATATTATTTTTAGTGTGATTAAAATGTGTAAGGATGTGTAATTGTATAAGAGAGGGGAGGATCATTCACATAATTTTAAAGTATTAAATTAATATAATTTATTTTTTCACATAAAAATGGCTCAAAATTGATTGAATTTAAATATATATAACTATTATATGAAATAATATCATAAAATAAAATTTTAACGGGTTTAGGCTATGTTTTCACCCATATATGTTTTATCCATTGGGTATCCCTTTATGAGATTATTATGATAACATATTTTTTTACAACTTCAGGGTTATGATAGTTACTGTAAAAGTAAAATTTGATCATAAATGTAACATGTTTGAAATATGAAACCATATAAAAATCATTTTTTTAAAGAAAATATTTTTAATAATTATAAATCATTTAATTAAATAATAAATATTATAAAAAAATTTATTTCATTTTTTAAACTAGTCATTTAATTAGACTGAGAAAATAATATGAAAAAAATGTAACTAAAATATAATCCATTAAAACATACCGAAAATGTTATATTTAGATTTAAATATCAAGTAATACAATGAATATTTCAAATTATATTAGTTTTTCTATTTTTAAAATATTTTTTTTTATTTTTTAATTTATTGAATAATATCATGTCAACGTTGCATAAGAATTTAAGGTAGTTCATTAATCACTAAATATGAAAAATAAATAACCAGGATAAAAAAAATTATATAATTAAAATTTATATTTATAAATAAACATAAATTGGTTTTATCTATATCACAAAAATATTATAGATATTAAATTCAAGAAAGATACATTTTGGACTTTATCTTTCAAGTAAATATTATAATGCTAAAAACCAATGAAATGTGCAACGAATTAGTCATATTTTAGAAACATGGATGGAAATTGAGAAAATATACGCATAAAATTGTATATATAAAAATTTTAGTTTCGATTTTTTATCCTTATCAGATAGTTTTTAACCATAATTACATGATTTAACATTATTATGGAAATAAAAATCTAATAAGGTTATAATTTATAATAACTAGAAATAGAAGGATACCGTTTACCAAATTTTGAAATATTGATTCCAAATTTTTAATCAAAATTTCAATATTTTTTCATAGATTTAAAAAATTTTAATTTAAAAACAAAGTCACAAAATAGGATGAAAAACAATTATTAAGAAAAATTTCATTTTAATTATAAAAATGTTTTTATAAAAAATTAATGTATAAAATTCATTATAAGGAATTTAATTAGATTATATTTAATAAAAATGAAGTGATGAAATTTTAAATCGAATAATAATAGAATATGAATTTCTAAATACTTTAAAATAAATTATGATTTCTATTAAACTCATTATTTTTAAAAATTAATTGGAAAATATTTCATTTTAGAAAAAATTTAAAACATCATAGTATGATAGTTTTTACATGTTTAATTCTTATATAAAATCTACTTTTTCATATTATTATTCTTTAATTTTGAAATTAAACTATAAAAAATCCTTATAATAATATAATTTAAGAAAACCATTTTTTTATGATTTAAAATTTACTTAATATAATATAATGAATATAACAGTTTATTTCTTGAGAAATAATGAATATAAAAATGATTTATTCTATCATTACCTAGTTTTTTATAGTATTTTTTAACTATAATATATTCGTAAATATGAAAATATGATTTTTTAGAAAGACAATTCAATATATAAAAGTTTATTTAATTACATTATAAGGTTTTAACACACCTAAAAATGATTCCCAATAATCATTCATCACACTTACCTTAAAATATTTTCACAATTATAGGAATATGTGAAAACAACTTTTTTTTCTTTCTCAATAATTTCCCTTAATAGTCTATAGTAATAATCAGATTTGATAGATGGGAAACCAAGAACACTATTTTTAATTTCCAAATTAAAATCAAAATCACTAATGCAAAATGAAAATATTCTAGAATATAAAGACATATAGTGAAGAGTCATATCAAATATTCAATTAGAAATCTTATTTAATTATTCAGTCACTATATTAGTACTCAATTCATTTATATTTTAATCCTTAAAATTTTATCACACGTAGCTTATATCATTTGTTTTCCCTTTTCTGATCAGGACATCATTAAATTGAGAAAGAATATAATTTTGTTTCATGCCAATTATGATATATAGAACATTAATTGGTGTATTCATCCATAAATTAACCCTTAAAATTTAAATCATATAGATGTAACCTGTTGCACACATACAATGTTAGTGTATTATGGTATCACTCAAATGCATTCATCTACCTAAATTGGATGAGGCTATCATTATTGAATTCTCTAGTTAAATGTATTTTCATGTGGTGAAGGACATAAAATTTTTTTCTCTAGGAAAATTAGTGTGGTCATAAATTAGTCTTATAGATTATTAAAATATTTCTTGTAATAATTTCAGCAAAATGTCTAAATGAAAAAAATTTGAAACTTCACACCACAGTTCAATGACATGGCTATAAAAGTAGTCATAAATTATAATTTTAATTAACTATTGTTGTTTAACATTTTTATTTTGGATTATCAGCCTCTTTAATTCTCTTCCCACCACATTTATACACTTTAAAATATTAGATCAATGACCATTAGACACCAAAATAGACTTTAAAGTTTTTATAAATAACACAATTATTTTTACTCATCATGTATTATGATGAATACACGTATTCTTTATTAACCTAACACAATTTTATATTTAATGGTTTTCTCAATCCCATTCCCTTTCAATATCATTGATAATTAATATTATCATATGATTTTCCCTTGATATTTTAAAAAGTCCATATTATATTATTTTATAACATTTTATCAATCCATCATATCCAAATTATTCAATATTGTATTATATTTCCAATATGGTAATTAAAATAAAATATTCCTCTTCCATTAATAATGATTGCATTTTATATTTGAATTAGTAATGGATGATAATTCATAAACTATCAAACATGGAAAATGATACATGGTCGGAATTTTTTTAAGGTAATGTTTTGACAAAATTTAAACCCCTGAGATGATTTATCAGGTTTCTCCATTCACCACGATCACAAAAAAAATTCATTTTTACCCTAATGAAATTGAGAAAGAATGTATATGTGACCAAATTATACAAACTTTCTAAAGTTCTTAATAAATATTGAGTCCTTACTTTTATGGAAACAAGGACAAGTGAATTTTAATTTAATTATTAAAAATGAAAAGTTAATATATCACTGTATTTCATTACGTGTTCATAAAAACGTCTTCCATAGTCTAATAATTTCATCACATATTGATTCCAATATAATTACACATTCATCCCTATATTCATTCATATCATCAATTAGTAGTATCAGATAGGCCTCAATTTTTTGATATGTCCTTTTTTACTTAAATACAAGATTAAAGTAAAAAATTGTTTACTTATACATAACTATGGGGGTGGTTGTATGGAAATGAAATCACTATGCACACACTATGTGTTTCAGTGACCAAATATTTTGATGGATTAATATCATCTACTACTAAACCCAATAATAAAATATGAATATCCTTGGAGAGTTGTGAGTGTCTTTAATAAAATTCTTTCTACACCAAAAGTATCATTCAAGGGAGGTAATATTTCTCACACTTTATTGTATCTACATTCCATTTCACCAATTTAGTTAATTTAGTTGACTTGATGAATCAAAAAAACCTCCTTTTTTTTGAAATTAAAGCATATGATACCCGAAAATATATTTTCCATCATTAAAGTCTATAATTGGATGAATTTAATGACCTTGATTAAGCTCATTTTCCTTCAAATAGAATGAGTTAAAGAAACTACCATCATTGAGAAATAAATTCTTAATTTTTAACTTCATACAATTTTTTGGGAATGAATTAATGGTCTCATATATGAATCTGGGGTTGCCTTTCAACTTCTGATATTGGTAGTAGGAATATATAATTTTCACTACAATATAGGGTACCATTTACAATAGTTCTAATAGAATATGTAAGGATATTTTTATCCTTCGATTCAAGGTATTGAAGAATAAAAACTGTATTATAAAGAAAAAATTTACAAAATCTTGTAAATCCCTGATATAATTCAATATACACGTCATAAAAAATTTATATGCTTCGCCATCTATATTAGAATGTGGATTACTCTATTTATCATCATCACTGTATTAATTAATCTCTTTCGGAGGAAACTAATGATTTATGTCATAGAAAATTATGTTCATCTTATCAACTAATACTGACATAAAATATTTATAAACAATTTATAATCGGTGATATGAATAATATTATTCCCATTGATATTTCAAATTCATAAAGGTTTTTAAAAACCTATTCAAGATATTATTGTTCCCTCATTGTATCTTGTATGAAGATATATCTGTTTTCATATTTTTTGTACGAGAAACTAAACAAATCCCTTTGGAATCCACAGGTAAAATTAATATATTATTTATTATCCTTAATATATTTAGAAAAAAATCAATTCAATAGTTAAACATAGATCTAATGCATATTTTTTCCCATATAATAATGAATAATTTAAATACGCAAATAATATTTTTTAAATTTATAGAATAAGAAAATATTTTCAATGACTAAACCAATATTATATTTAATCATAAATATTTTCACTAATATATATTCAACTAAATATTTTTCAAAAATATTTTTTTAATGTAAAATTTGAATCTTAAAAAATCATAAATATATTTCACAAATATATATAACCGATGTGAATTTGTCAAATTAGATAAATATGAAATAACAAAAACAAATGAATTGAATTCCATTTCAAATGAAAATATTTATTTCACTTCAAATGATCTTACACAACATAATTTATACAAAAATAATAGATTCAACATTAAACACATTAATGAATTTATAAATTATAAATGAAGGAAACACAATTTATTTTAAATAATTTAATATTCCATGTTAGGATTTTTAATGAAACAATGAATACCTAAAATATACAATAAATATCTAATATGAATAATTTTTAATATATGTAGTAATAATTTTTATATGAAAGGAACATACAATATGACTAATATATATATATTAATAAAATAATATAAAAACATTTAAATAAATTCAATGTAAAAATTAATTAAATTCCAAATAATAAAGATAATAATCCGCACCCTTGTAAAAACAATTATTCCAAAATCAAATAATGTATATGGAAAACCATTTATATAAATTATTATACTTATATTTACAATATAAGTGTTAACTACATATTTATTTTTTGAGAAATTTATGAAATTTGAATTATAATAAATGATATCTAAATCAATAAAACCTCAAAATAATTCCATGATAAAACTAAATAAAAAATTAAAAAAAATTAAAAAACTTATTAAAATAATCATCTGAATTATTTTTATAAAAACTATCATAATTTTATCATCTAATGATAAACATAGATTCAACTTAATTTAAAAAATAATGTTTTAATGAATTAAACAAGTAATTAAAATTTAACTTAGGATAAATAAATCAATTAATATTAATAAATACTGTAATTTTTTTTATAATTTTCATTAATAATATATATATATATATTGCATATAAAATTATATGTTCAAAATTGGCTCAAAAACATAAAAAAATTACTTTAAAATTCTACCAAATCAATTTCATGAAATCCATGGAGGGGAATGACAAAATGAAAAATTAACCAAACCTACACTAAAAACATATCACCAAAAAAATATATTTTATAAAAAATTAATCTATATAATAAATATTTATGATGAGATAATTAAGTTTTTATGTTTATTTCAATGAAAAATTTACCAACAACATTCGTAGGTTTGGATGGAGACATTAAAAGCCTTCTAGTTACATTATGTTGAGGGAGGGAGGCACAATCGGCTAGGGGGAGGTCGGTGACTCATGATAGAGAGGAGAAAAAAAGACTATAGGAGAGTTTCTATATGTTGTCCAGTGTGTTAGTTGGAGGGTAATTCTATTGGGGTGGGAGACCATCAGTGGGGAGGATATCTTTGGAAGAGTCTACACATGATAAACATTTGGTCTTTCAGGGAAACTACAGATCTATAAATTGTGATCTTTTAATTTTCTCCTAGAAAATGTTATATTTTTTTGTAATGATATGAATTCTTATTAGATAACTATTACTATTAACTATAAGAAAATTATCATGTGGATATGATTTTCTGCAGCATTTTTGAAAACCACAACTAAATGTTTTAATTTAATATTTATAATGACATTTTTCGTAAATAATCTCAAATTATTTTGGGTTTTAAAGCACACTACCATTTAGCCATTGTTTTTTTCCGATTTAAAATTATAGAAAAATATGAAAAATATATTTTTTTAATTTAATATTTATAGAATTTTTTTAAGAAACTCCTCCAAATTTATTCTCATTAACAAGAAAATAATAAAGAATAAATATTGTAGATATATTTTATTTAAAATTATTAATTAGTAATTTATAATTAATAATAAATATATGTAATTAATATAAAAATTTAAAAATATAAACATCGCACATAATATTATAAATACATGTAATATATAAATAGATATAAATATATTAATATACACAAATACCTATAAATATATAACTAGATATAAATTTATTATATTTTATAAAAACATAAATTTGTATATATATATAAATTAATTTAATTATATATATATATAAATAGATATAATTTAGTTGTCATAAAATTATATAAAATTATATATTTATAAATATATATTTGAGTATATATATATATACATATAAAAATATATTTTTATATAAATATATAAATATTTTTTATACATAAGTTCTTATATTTATAAATATAAATATATATTTTTATGCAGTTAAATTTATTTATATAGATTTTATAGATTTTTATATAATTATAATTATTTTCACGCATTTTCATTTTCTTAAATGTATTTAACTATATATATATTTGTGTATATTAATGTATATTACATTATTAAATGGAGGAAATAGTTTAATGATAAATTCTTTGAAGAAAAACCAAGATGTAATGAGTTCAAATCAAACCCCATTCTAATATATAATAGATTTTGCAGGGTAGGTCGAGGTAGGTGAACCAGGTGGGTAGAAAATTCAGGGTATGTGTCAAGGAGGGTTCAACATGCTCGGGTTGGGCAGACATGTTGTCGGACCATGTAGGTCGGGTCAGGTATGCTTGGTCGGGCTGGGACCGGTCGAGCAGGCAATTGGGTCGCGTCGAGTAGGTCTATGTTAGGATAGGCCAGGAAACTATAAATAATAAAATATAAAAAATATATAAGTAATCTATTGAAATAAGAAACCATTTTGAAATAACAATATATAGAAAAATAATTGAAAAATGATTCTCAACATAGTTATCCAATATATTTTTAAGAAAGAGCCGTGATTCATTTGGCGATGGTTTAAATTTCTAATAAACAAAATGATCACTGATAATAACTCTTATTCTTCAAGTGACTCTATTCATGTTTCTGAGTTATAGAACCACATCTATCAGTTTTACCATTAGAAGGTTTTAGTCTCAGGTTTTCACTCTTCCCATTGTGGAAGGTGATAGATTCAAATTAATATGCTATGACACCCCATGCTTTTCTAAATATTTTTTTCCTTAATATATCTATGTGCTTGATGTTAGTATATGTTAATATATAAAAACACAATCACCCTATAACAAAAATGAACATTATTTTATTTCTTCAATATAGAAAATTACATATAAATAAGATATACCCTCCATAAAATTGAACACTGTAGAAGGAGACAATATATAATAGTAAATAATAAGACTAGAACATCAAATTTTTGTGCCTCTTGGTCTCCTAGAATTATCACAACAATAAATAGCATTTTAAAAAGGAAACAATACATTATAAATTTTATCCAAATTTTATCAAGTTAAAATAAAGAACCTTGAGAGGAATTGAAATCAATGATGAATTTAGGTAATGGTAGAAATATATAGGATGTATAAACACAATATAGTATTTGTGGGACAAATATAACCATTAAGAAACCAATATCATAGTTGGAATCATAAAATGAAATATAGAATAATAACTTGATAATTGAAATAATAGAATTTATTGAAAAAAATTATTCTGAAAAAATAAAGAAATATAAATATTAGCATATCAAAAAATGATGCTATAATTATATAACTTTGTATATGCATAAGTGTATTTTTTTAAAAAATAATTTTTTACGTATTTCATAGAAAAATCAATTTTTTGTTAAAATTAAAATATCATAATTAATTAATATAAGAATTGAAATTAATACAATATTTCTCAATTTTTGAATCAGAACATTGAAAATTTATTTTGTTGAATGTTTAGTTTTTTATGAGAAATTTTAATATTTGATGAATAGTTGGAATATTGTTTTTATACATTCCATAAGATTTATGAAATTATAGTGGTGTAAAAATTTCTCAGTAATTATAAAATATTTTTCAAAACATAAAATATATTTAATTGGTATAATAATGAATGTAAAATTTATAATATGAAATTTTAAACCTATATTAAAATTTTAATCCCAAAAGTATACATTATTCTAATAAAATGCAACCATAGATTCATTATTTATAATTAAATATTAAAATGATACCATTTTGTATTTAAAGTATATAAATGAAAAAAATATATATTTTATAACCAAATACTACAATTAATCACAAGAATTATTCCAACTCATAGTCGTGAACTTAAATAATAAAATACGCATTTTTTTATCAAAAAAAACCCCTCTCCAACAATTAAAAATACATCCTTCCACGCATTTCCGGTTAAATGAAAACACTAACCCAATAAAAATATCTCCCAAAATACCTCCTCAAACACCCATCATCTTATATTCTACATTATGGTCTAATCAAATTATCACTCGTAGAAACCATACAGAGTACTCTAAGGAAGTGTCCACATCAAATGTAAATTTTATCATCCCACTTATTTTAAAAACTTATTTACAGATTAAAAATCCTAACCCCATATAAAAACAAGAATATTATGATTCAAAAATTATAATTTAAAAATAGCGACACTATATTAATATAGGTTGTATTAATTTTCATTTATCCCCATTATTCAAAAAAATTGTACTAACACAATGGTAAATTTATATCTTCTATATGACAAATGATTTTTAAATCATTAACTTTTTATTCTAGTTTTTATAATAGTTTTATCATAAAAATATAAAATTATAATAAAATAATTCCATTTTTAATATTTTTGAATTATTAAAAAATCATTCTATTAATAATATTAAAGATAAACAGTTGTAGTCATTTTGATTTCTTAAAAATAAATGTTTACTAAAAAATATCATCCCATTTGCATATATTTTTAGTCGCAACATAACTATTGATAAATTATACAACATGAAGGATATATATGTTTAATTTGACACTCTCTGAACTCATGTGACCATGGTATGAGCATTAATGACTGATGGTATCATGTCAATGAAAACATAGGATCGTGAAACAAACATCTTGATGATAAAAAAAGTTATACTAAAAAATGAGGGAATATTTTATGAATAAAATTGAATATAATATGAATAAAATATTTAATTAGTTCATAATAAACTAGTTACTAATTGTAATTAAATTATTCAGGAACATAGATATAGAATTAAGAGCATTTCAGACTCAAGGTAAGGGGTTCATTCCAAGTATTCATTCTTGTTTAATTTTTATTTCCCTTATGAAATCCCTTTCACAAACTTTTAATATAAACTTAATATATCCCTGTTTCCCTATATTTTATCCTCATTCATATAGTTATGTTCATTTCTTTATGATTTTCAAGCTTTTATTTCTTAAAAATAAAACCTATGAAATTATATGTTAAACACTTCAAATTTCTTAATTTCTAGCCTCAAAGAGTCTATGTATTTATTCTATCTTTTTACTTATATACTTTCTCTGTAATCCTTTAATCTATGTTGATTATGACCTTGAATGTATAATATGATGTTTTAACACTTATTTTGAATACATGTGTGATTCTTCTAGTTATTATTATGTATAGAACCAGAGGTGGCCTAAGAATATCTGACATAAATATGATATCCTTTTGGATGAATATTAAAAACATATCATAGAAATACAATATATATAATCATAAATGTTTATTGTGTTTTAAGACTAGATAAATAATAATCTTTTTTAAGGAATGATCTTCATCAACTCCCTCAATATTCTTCTCACTTAGTAAACTTATTTAGCTTACCCAATAAAAAAAATTTCATGACTTATTGAAATGAAAACATAAGAATTTTTTATCTGAAATTCACAGTAAGGATATTCATAGATGATATAAATCAATGATCACAATTGATAATAAAAATAAGGTTATTATAACATGACTATAAATTAATAAATTCATATATAATAAGTCAAATATCATTAATCACGAATTCAAGCATAAGGTTTTTTCATAACAATATACATAAGTCATACGAGTTTATAATCATTAATAAACAATTATGATCCATGGAGACATATCATAAGCTTGTGATAAATGTTTTTGGAATCCACATAAATATATGAATTTTTTTTCTTAATCTAGGCTCAATTATAAGTCTATCAAAGTTGACTAAGTTCATTCTTTATTCCATCAATTCATTAGTCACGCTTTACTCCAAAAACAATCTTATTGGATAAAGTACATCACTAACTGAGTTCCATACCGATTATAGTCCAAATTATATAATGATATTCAAATTATTAACCAATTATAAATTCAAATTTAACCGAAAACCTATCATATAATTAATATAAAAAATATTTGTGTTATATGATCATAGAAATATTAATTTTTTTTACAATAATACTCATGAAAAAATATGTTTCATTAAAATTTCGGCATTACATAATCATATTAAATTAAAGGAAAGAAAATGGATGGTATAATAATATCATATCCCCCATGATTCAAAATAATACTTTATGATTTTTAAATAGATAAAAAACACCTTTAAACGGGCATATAATCACATCTTTGAAAATAATGGAAAATATCTTTTTCCTTTTGAATAAATAAAAATATGAAATTATAGTTTATTGAGAAAATTATTTTATATTTAAATAACATTGGAATCATGAAAATGAAGCATTAAATAAAATAATAGACATGGTAGTAAGAAAATCCATTAACGTGGTAAATGTTAAATCATAGATTCCTTTCACTATTTTGGTATAATGTCAAAAAATCATTCCTCAAAAAAATAAAAATAATAATCCTTTTATGAATTTTAAGTGAATGTTAAATATTATGAAAAATTACTTCAAATAATTATTTTATCTTAAAAATTTAAAATCCTCAAAAAAAACTTTTAAGGAGCATAGGTATAGATGAAATAGTTTTTCAACCAAATAGGAAATAAAGTCAGCTTTTCATAAAAATAACTCCCAAATGTTTAATATACCAAATATTGGAGAAGTAAAATAAAAAAATGTCTATAAAATAAATATCGTATTAGAATATATAGTTTTTTTGAAGGTTAATAACCCTATAATTTCCCTTAATATAATTTTAATATTGACAACCCCCAAAATAAATAAGATTGTAATAATAATTAGTAAAAAGAATACTCATCCTGATTCGTACGTATTAAAATATATTTTATAAAAAATGTAGCTATTTTTATAACTATTAAAGAACTATATTTATTCATAATTTACTTTGAATCATTAATTTATAATTTTTCATCACACTTTTATTTATATTTTATTCATTAAAATGATCTTTCTGGTGAAAACTATTTCACTTTATAGGATAATTTCAGTTGGTTGGTCCAACCATGAACCTTGGAAATGGATTCATCATATAAAAATAATAATTTTATTAATATAATATTTATCCATTGTATAAGATTTTATAACCAATCATATAAAGTGGTTACAAAATGAATTACATCACTTCATGTAAACGGTTGTCCATATATACACACAAGTGATGTATTAAATTTTTGATTGATGGACTGAAAGAATTTTAAATAATTATTGTATATTTCAGAATCATAATTATATCATAAGTATTATATAATTTCAATAAATCCATCATTATGACCCTTTTTGTAAATATGAAATTCAAAATTAACCTCAATTTTTGGAGATGGTAGTCTTGATGTATGCACGAGTGACATTATCATATTCCAATGAACACGAAGAGGATAAAAAGTCACTATAATATGGAAATAAAAATATTGTTATAAATTTAATAGATTTATTCAATAATGTTAATATTTTTATATAATATTTTTTGCAATTTTAATGAAAAATCTGGGAAAAATATTTATAAGAACATATACCTCTTATTTGACAAACCCCTTTTAAATAGAAACTCAAGTATTTTTGGATGAACATTTGTGAATAAAAACACTTAAAATTCATTGGAAGTGATTTCTGGAATGTATTTAGGTAGATATTGGTGAATAAAAATTGCTACTGTGGTGTAAATTATTGATGAGTTCAGTTCCCATTTATAGGTGAGGGGAGTAAAACACTTGAAATTATTAAGAATGTTAAAATATAATAATGTCACTATCCATGGAAAGTGGATTTGAATTGGATCATAGTTGAATATAAGATTATATAGGATAAAAATTAAATTATGAAATTTTACTTAGACATGTGCTATGTTCATTCTAAACCTTATCATTTTTAATATTACACTTTGTTAACCCATTGTAACAATTACCATTGTGATGAATATTTACTTATTTTAGTATTAATAATGGAAAAAATCATGTTGAAATTATTAAATAATAATAATTATTTTGATTTTATATTTTTTATTAATTTTAATTATTAAAATTATAAAAGCGGTATAAATTCATTTTAGAATATGCCTATAAAATGCAATGAAATCATTTTTAGAAAAAAAATCATTAATGCTAAAAACTGGATTTAGTCTAATTACATGTCATGTAAAAACCAGTATAATAATTTTAACATATTTTAGTGAATATTTTATTTTCACATTTTATTGAAATAGTTCAAAATGGTGATAAATTTATCCTCTTATTTTAAAAAATACACTAGGCATGTGAAATAATAATTTTCACAAAAAATATTGTTTTCTACATTAAAATGAATTTATTCTCAATTATAACAAATAGATTACCACTATAATTAAATTATAAATGTGAAGTAAAACAATTCTTCATAATTTAATTACTTATATTCATACAACTAAATCCAATGGTCGGGTGAAAATTATCACCTAATCTAACAATATTTCAAAATTGTATCAGGATTCATTGAAACCATCTATTGTGTCTAAAGAGATCTATTCAAGATATAAAAAATATTTTAAGATAAATATATCATTAAATATAAGGGTGTTATATTATAACCCCATATATGATCTTTGACCTTGTAATTCAATCACTCTGATATAAACAACTGAAGAAACATTCACCTCATTACACCCTCAGTGTTAGATTTCTCTTCTAAAAATTTGTGTTTTTTATAAATATACATTTACCATGTGACTAGTATTATTTCATCAAATTTTCTATCTTCAATCCAGAATCTCCAAAAAGTTTTTCTAATAAGTAATATCATGATCTGGTGTTATGACCTCTCTATTCAAAACATGTAAAAATCATGTATGAACTTCCCTATAAGAGAAAAATTAAACACATCAAGAACATGAATGTGATTTGGTAGAATAATCAAGAGATAAAAATCCATCTTGATATAGAAAATAAAATTGAATGTAAAATATTTCTAGGAATTATATTTCTCTTCCATGAAAATATCATAAAATTAAACTAAGGGGATATTCATAGAAATATCTTATCACCAACACGAAACTATATATCCTGTGACTGATTGATTGAAGTAATTTCTTACCACACCTAAGATTCAATGATGTGTTACTAAATTTATCTAAAATTGTCCTCTATTACAAAAACAATATCATATCCTAATATATTTCATTTTCCATCTTCATCCTTGAACATTAAAGTTATACACTTTCTACCATAGAGGTATTTATACAGGTTTATCTTACTAATTAAGTGAATATATTTTGTTGTAATAAAAATAGTCTAATTGATGTTGTTTGTCCTAACACCCTTTAAAATCAATACAAAATACTCTCAACAATCTTATAGAGATTTACAGGTCATATTAGACTCTCTAGCGATCTGAGGATGATATGTATTGCTAATGTTCTTACTATGTATTCTATGATTAAAAAATATTTATCTAGAGAACAAAAGTAAACATGGGATCCGAATCAAATACAATAGATTATATTAATCTATATAACATTGATAATTTATTAAAATATATCCAGTAAGGACAATTAAAAGAGAAATATTTTCATATTAAAAGTAAATATGATTTCTTTTTCTGGTGATCAACTATAACCCAAATAGCATTATGGCCTTTAGATGTTCCATGGAGTCAAATGATGAAATACATAGTGATGTTTTCCCATTTTGATTGCGGTTTAGGTAATGTTTTTAAAATAACCTTAGATTTTTTTCTCTTATAAATAACATAATGATGTACTAGGAATCAATAATTACACTCTAAAATATCTCTTTTCCAGTCGCCCCACCAAAAATAATCTTATATCTCTATATATCATCATACATCAGGGATGAATAGAGAATGATTAATTATAAGCTTCATATAATGCTCCTTCCTCAAATATATTTTTGATATGACACATACTCAATTTATAAACCTTATCATACCTTCACAGTCAGGATTCATCCCATGAACATTCCTTAACTTCATATATAGTTCCGTGCCTTTTGTCTACAACTCCTTAATCCTCACGTGTATGGATTGGTAAACATTCATATGATAAAGATAAGATCTATCCCCATTCCACTTTATTTCAAGATCCATATCCTATAAATAAATAATTATTAGATATCTTGCAAAATAGATGAGTGAAAAACTAGGATAGTCATCCTGACTCAGGGCATTTTCTACCTTGTGCACCATCTTAGTGTGGTAATTTATTGATCAATCATAATCATTAGTCATATCCCAGAATCTCTATTAGAAAATATTTAATTTTTCTTGTGTGAATATATACTTGATTATTTTATGATCATAATATATATATATCACATAATTCTCCAAAAAATAATGGATCTATATTTGTAATTAAAACATTACTACTGCCAACTCCAAATAAATAGTAAGGTAATTTTTCTCTAGAAATTTAAATTAGTATTAGGCATGAACTGTCGCATTATGATTATACATAAATAAACATTCCCTTAAATTATTTTACTCATCACTATAGATAATAAACACTTCTAAATTACATAGTAGTGTGAGTGGAGGTTTAATTACCAACCACAAATTTTGATCCTTGAAATTTTCCTCAAAATCATTAGTTTAAAGGAGCTCAGTTCCTTTCTAAGTGTACCTGATTATTAGATTAAATCTCCATGAAACATCTCACAAAAATCATTGGAAAAATGAATAAACCCCATCTAATATATGAATTTCAATGACCATGGTTGGTCTAGGCCTTTTATCAATAAATTACCTCTTGTAAGTATCTAAAAATATATCCGCACGTGAGATTATAAGACTGAAGAATGAAACTCTGTATAGCCAAAAATCTTACATTCAAAAATTTCAATAAAACCTATACTTAGTTAAGGTCAAAAATAAATCCATAAAATGATCTTCATTCTATTTATTTTTCTATGAATATATAATAATATAATCTATAAATGCTACCACAATTTGATCAAGGTAGTCTTTAGTGACTATATTTATTATATCCAGGTAAATAGGACCAGAATTGGTACGTCCAAATGGAATCTATATAATTTAATATTGAAAATAACTTTTAGGATATGTGTTCTTACATATATCCTCTTTTTTGAACCTAAATTGATTATATTTAGAAGAAATACCAATATTTTAAATGTATTGAGCCCCAAATATTTGATCTAATAATTCATTAATATGGGGAATATTATACTTTTTCATGAGAGACATCAAGTGAATTTCATCACTGTTAATGTAAATAAGAATTGAAGAATATTTACTCACGTAAAAAAGGAATAAGTTAACCCTATGATGACATATTACTGTATATTAATCCATCATAATGATTCTAATAGAGTTTCCTCTTCAATTCCCACAATTCAAATGGGGACATTCTATATAGAGTATTTAAAATACATATAGAACTAGGTATGAGTTATACTGATTTTTCAAAATCATGAGATATGGGAAGACTCTGAAATTATACCACAAAAATATTAGTATATTATTTATTAATAAGAACATAGTCAATGTTTAGTTTCTATTAAATAATATCGGATAAATATCCCTCGTGCATAAGTAGTAAAACCCTTAAAATGGTTGTAATTTACATTGTACTTTCACCTTTTTCCTAACACCAATAGAAAATCATAGGTTGATTTAGAATATCTAACATGATTCCCATATTCAATAAATTCATTATGAATCAATATAGAGAGAGATAATCAATCCTAAAAGTTACATCTAATTCCACTAAATGATAAAAAATAATATCTTTAGAGGAAACATTATTAGAAACATCGACATAATATTCCACACATCAGAGTAGAGTATTACCATGGTTTAATTATCATGATCTATGTTAATAGTTGAAATTTAATGGTAATTTCCTTAGTCTAAGATTATTACGTTAGATTTGGTAATTAAAATAGATAATTACCATGTTACCCACATAAAAGACATTAAATAATAAATTTTAACTTTGGATGCACTTGTTTTAACTCCATCAAACTATTTATTTTTACATAATAATTATATACTATATTCCCATATTTTACACACATAAATAATATTCAATTTCCATTGATATATTTCACCAGGTGAATCTTCCCACAATATTTCCCTTTAGAATGTTTAATCTTTTTCCATCTATGGTCTTTGTCACCTAAATATTCCTAAAAATCAATTTTTATCTTATTTAGTGGCGTAGGAAACACACCTTGGTCCATTTTTTAACCATAATTCAATATATGTGATTAGGTATAATAAAAAGAATTTACATTCCATCTTCAAATTTATTTAGTTCCTCTTGAGGAAGATCATTGCATTAACCATCACATTCATTTTCCACATGATTCTTATTGGTTCAAACCATTGACTAAAAGCTAAATTATAATATAAGAATCATGATATAATAATCTAGGTGACAAATCATCTAATCATTCCGGATATATCCTGAATTATGATATATTCTTATCAACCTATGGAACTTTATGTAAATCTCATATCACTATGGATTATTATATTTATTTTATAGATTATATTCTATTCATTTATGAGAATCATTCATAAGGGTAATGGGAATTAACCAAAGGATATACCACAATTTTTTCTAGCCACATATAAATCTTAATTCCACTCATAATGCATCAATTAAATATCATGTGGATTATTAACCATTATTTGTTGTGGTTTTTACCCCACGAGGAATATATTCCTCAACTACATCTCCTTTCTAGTATACTAATATATATTTCATTTTAATAAAACAAAAAAATATCTACTTTAATTTTTTTTATGATGTCATATAAACAGATTTAACCCATGGGGTTTTAATAATTTTTATAACCTTAATCATAAAAAATTAACATAACCATGATTTGATTCCAACAGAGGAAACCCAAGAATTATATACCGAAATATTACAATATTTTAGATGAATATTAAATACATATCATATAAATAAATTACCTAGAATAGGAATGGTTTAGTTTATTTTGATAAGAGATTCATATTATTATTATTTAATAAAACATATTAAATATCACCCATGAAGTTCTTCCAACATAGAATACTTATTTGACATAGCATTATTAGAACAATTATTCATAACCTGGGGAAATTGAAAACATAAGAAATGGGGAGCTAAAATGATCAGTAAGGGAAAACATATGAGATATCAATCAATGAACATAAGGTAGTATAATCATAATGTTATAACAATGGGCCCAAAAATTAATAAAGTCATACAAAATTAGTCAAAAATAATTACTCATGAATCATGGAATAATATTTTTTTCATAACAAAAGACATAAGTCCTAGGATTACATAGTCATCAATAATTAATCACGATCCATCAAAACATACCATAACCAGAATGCATGGGTTTTTTGAATAAATTTAATTATATAAAATAATTTCCCCAGTCAATGATCACATTCATGACTTTTATTGGGGGATGGGTTCACTCTTTATTCCAACATTACCTTAGTCATTGTTCACTCCCAATAACAAAATATTGAAAAGATACCCCACTAAATAGGGTTGTCTCTCTAATTTATTACATATTATCATATTATATATCAATCGTCACATAATTAATTTAATTTATTTATCACAACCCCTTACCATATAATGAAAACCATAAATATATATCCCATAATTTCATAAAAACATTCACCTTTCCATCACTACATAACCCACGTAAAAGAAATGAGTTACATAAACATTTAATCATCACATACTCATAATCCACCATGAGAAGTAACACTGATATTATTAGTAGATAATATCCCACAAGAGAATAATATAAATTATATTATTTTGAAATAGATGAAAAATAAAATTAAAATAGAATTTTTAAATTTCATTAAAAATGAGGGAAAATATACCTTTCCTTCAACATATTTAAATATGAAAATGTCCATAATATTGAAAAAATTATTATTTTTAAAGATAACCATGGAATTTTTTTAAATTAAGTAAAAAATTAGATAATAATCCATATTTTATTAAAATTGATTCATGTGGTAAATGTTAAAACAAAGAAAAATTTCATAATTTTAGTTAAAAACAAAATTGTTCCTCATTTCAGAACATGGGGACAAGATTCATATTAAAACATTGAAAATAAATTAAATTATTACTGAAAATGACTATAAATAATCATTTAAACATATAAAATAAAATTCGTGATTTTCTAATGAACATGGAGAGGGAATAAATACTTCACCGACAAAAGAGGAAATATTGTCGGCTTTTATTATGAAATTTATAAATATAATTATATTCCACAAATAAGAAAAAAAATGAAAAAATTAAATAACTAAAAATTACTAGTTTAGAATAAAATGTCTATGGTTTTAAGTATAATATCAATACCATTTCTTTGAATGAAAATTATATAATAGATAAAGTCGAAATGAAATGGGATTGTAACATAAATCCCTTAACTTATTTATCATTTGTCTTTATACATGTTAAAAATTAATGTATAAGAAATATAAATTTATTATAAATAAATTACCTAATAATATAAATTCATAACACACTATTTATAATTACTTTATGATTTCCCATTATTTTTTATTAATAATATGCTCATTAAAATAAACATTTAGGTGAAAACATGTGCATTTTCCATGCATTTTTCAGTTTGGTGGTTCCACTCCTTGCACCTTGGTCATGGTTTATATTATTCATAATATTAATCATTAAAAAAATATCATATTTATTTATTATACATTTTTTTAAATATTTATATATATATATCAATTATGAATATTGAATTACATCTTTTCATGGAGACGATAGTCTGTTTATATACCATGTGATGTTTTTTGGTTTTAATGGGTGGATTAAAATATAGGTAAATAATTACTCAAAATTATATAATCACAATTATTTCATAAATAGCAAATATATTGATAAAATAAATTTTTATTACAAACCATATAAAGATGAATCGAAAAAATAATCACATCACTTCTTGGAGGTGTTACTCCACATGTATGCACGAGTGTCATTATCATTTTCAATTAATTGGAAAAAGATAAAAAATGGTAATAAAATTAGGAAAATAACATCAAAGTATACCAAGGATACATATTACATCATTCTGGGATGGATATAGAACATTTTTATGAGGTTTAGGAAGAAATAAACACATAAATGATGTGTAAGAATGTATACCTCTTATTTGAGAAACCTTCATTGAAGAGGTCCTTACGACTTCATGGATATACCTGTTGGTAAGAAAGGAACATCATGTTTTTGGATTAGGATGTTTTGATACTATTTATTTTGATCTTTGTTGAGCTAAACAGATCATTTTGTGTGGATAAGACATGAGAGTAGGTACCTTTTTATAAGTGAGGGGAGTGGCACACTTGTAATTTTTAAAATTATTAAAATATAATAATGTCACTCTCCTTAGAAATCATCTCAAAATGGGATAATGTTTTAATATTAAATGATATAGGATCAATAAGAATCCATATAATTGTATTTATACCATTTTTAGGTCATTTTAATTATTATTAATTTAATTTAATCCCAAGTTAAACCCTTTTATTCATTACAAAAGTAATGAAATTTTTTTCTCAGTTATTATTCACAATAACCAAAAACCATTTTAAAATTTTTACATTATATAAACTATAATTAATAAAAATATTGAATCCATTTTACAAGATTCAATTTATAATAATGTTATAAGTTCCTCTTAAAATAAGTGTGGAGAATATAATATAAAATATTGTTAGAAAATCAAATTTTATGAATAAAATTTAATATATTCATATTTCATTCCTTTAAAAAAACTATATAAGTATACATATATTTTATTGAGTATATTATCTTTAAATTTCATTAAAATTAGCAATAAATAGTAATTAATTTGATTAATTATGACAAAAACACAATGCATGCATAAAGGCTGTTTTTTTAAAAACTTCTCTTCTTACCTTAAAATTATTTTACTATATTGGATAAAAAATAATATATAATGGATTAATTTTATACAAGAGTGGAAAATTATTTTCCATATATTAGTTTTGATAATTCGTAACCGATAACCTAATGAATTGGAAATAACTATCACATTAAATAATAATATTTTAGTAGTATTACATTGTTCATTTAAACTTGGTATTATGTGGAAAGAATGATTTTTAAGACATAAAATTTTTTTATATATAAATATATCATAAAATTTTGTAGTGTTTTTATACCCCCATGAATCCCATTTTCTTTCCATGGGTTTATTTCACTCTTGTTCATGATGATTGATTTATTTTTACATGTGACACACATAATCATGATATATTACTATTTGATGTGTGTTCTTAAGATTATGTATACCCCTGTAAATTAGGTGATGCATACATGTTAGGAGATACCATGTATGAAACATGGGTAATTAACATAGAACATTATGTTATGATTCCTTGGTAACATGCCTTGAATTATGATTATGACATGTCTTTTATTATTCTACATTATAGTGATTCTCATGACTCTTATGTTTTTATGATAAAATTACATATATTAATTGATTCAATGTAATGGATTGTTATTAATCTATTTTATGATTCCATTATTTTTTTATCTCACCATCTTGTTTACATTGAATACCCCTTACTAGAATATTATACTCTCTCTATCTTTATGTATGTCCCCAGAATATCCTTGGTTGATATATAAGAAAATTTAAATCTTAGGAAAAATAATAAATACTAAAGGGAAATATTTGGTATTTTTAAAAAAAATATTTATCTAATCTACAAAAGACACAATACCTATATATTTCTAAGAGTATTTTATGAAAATTATGAAAAAAAATTATGTAATAATTTTTTATGATATGTGAGGTATTATAGTTGGTATTAGAAAATTTTTTATTTATTTTTGAGGATTATGTTAGATGAATTAATATAAATAAACCATAAAAACATAAATTAAAGAATACAAAGTCACATGTTAGGTCAAAAAATTAATTAATGAGTTAATCATTAATCTTTGAATATTTCTATTTCATATTAATAAAATTCAAGTATTTCCATCCATTGATTTAAAAAAAATCTATAATTATATAGAATAATTACAACGTATAATACGAGGGTAAATGTAATGAAATCATGATTGAAATGATAAATATGACGGTATAAGGGGATGAGAACCTCATAGTGCTACTTTCCCAATTGATGCATGTTATGAATATTAACATGAACCATGTGGAGAATACTCCTCAACGAAATATTGAACAATTTTTTATTGAGTATACTATTTGAAATATACCTATGTCTTTCAGTTCAACTTATAATCCCCTATTTGCAGAGTAATAGATTATTTACATTTAGAATATAGATTATTTACTCTAATTCAATAAGAAATAGAAAATTATACTGGTTTAATATTTCAAAGAGACAAAAGTCAATCAGCGAGGGATAATAATCATGAATTGGAGTACCATGGAAGAAATCTAACCAATGTTATATGATAAATTCATTGAAATTTTATTCAATAAATATTTCCGATTAAATTTTTTTTATGATTAGAAATTGAGTTTCTTGGGATTGATTAAATGGAGGATGAATCCAATGGGTAATAAGAGGAAATCAACCCAAGGATTACCTGTCATGTCATGAAATTTTATATTAATACTAAAATTGAGGATGTAAATTTATTTATGTAATTAAATACAACTAATTAAAATATTTTTCGATCTAAGACATCGATTAATATAAAAATATATTTCAATGTTTAATTAAAGTTGAAAGGGATATTGGTTAGTCTCAATGGTATCATGGGTTTAAATATAAAAATATATGAGTATATTTTATATCAATTGGTTCGACTAATAAATCTCTTAGGGAAAATAATATCAAACAATCATGTTTCATAGGTGTTGAAGGAATCATCTTGGAAACTACATCACTATAATGGAGAAGTTATTTATGTTTGCAAAAGAAGGGAATATATCAAAAAAATTAAGTGGATATATGGATTCAATCAATAAGATATAATAATTTTATAATCTGATCTATCATCAACCGATGGTCCAAATTTTCAACGTCAATAATCTTATACACTGTGAAAGTCACTAAAAAATAAGAGGGTCAATGAGGATAAACTATGAAAACAAACTCTAGAGAAATGTTATTAAGGATATACTTAATCTCCTAAAACTATTTAGGTGGATCATGAAAATGAAGTGTTGAAAAGTACACTTTTTATTCAATAAATTATAATTTATGATTTTATTAAATTTATAATCATTATTATATATCATGTTAGTTAAATAAAAATATACAAACACCACATAAAGACATGGAGGTTGATTTGTAAGTGAAAACACCAAGTGGTACAATCATTCCATATCAAGTATATAACTATTATTGAATTAGAATTTTTGGGAAAAACGTTTAATCAAATATTTTTACACATTATTTGGTAGAATTTTGGGCTACACTAGGCAGTGAATAATTGTCCTTATATTGTGCCACTATCAACAACTGGGAGAGGGATTTTCAATATCCAAAACTATCCTCCAATATTATAATTATCCAAAGGGAATGTTGGATCTAATTTATAAACTCCTTTTAAACTGTGGACATTTTTTCCTTATGAGAAATAATATTTTCCCAAAATGAATAATATAATGAAAAAGAACATGATTGAAGACATTACCATTAATTGGGAATATGATATTGTATATCCCCAACACTCATATAGTATCCATCATGATATATTGCTTGAATTATCTATAGAACATAGAGCAGTATATTTTCCCATATCCAAGTGTCCCGATAGAAAGCCCCATTGAACTATAAGAGTTCAAGAAGAAACTATAGGACAACATGTAATGTGGTTTTATAAATGATAGTTCTTCTTTATGGGGTTCACTAGTAGTCATTTTCTTGAATAATTATGGTTTAAGACATATTTTAATTTATTAACTTGTTCTTAATAAGATCACAATAAGAAACTTGTGTGATTTTTGTGAAATTAATGACTAGTTTGAGTAGCTACATATTTAATAAGTACTTCTAATAGTTGAACCTTTGATCAGGATTTAATTAACCAATGAATAAGAAGTAGATAATTACAAATACTTATAATCACATTCTTTTTGTATGCTATGAGTTTATAGTGAATCTATTAAGAATAAATAATTCTACCTTAATTTTTATGGAAATAAAGTATAATAAATATCCCACGTTGACCTACTATGTCTCCCAAACTGATCCTTTATAAGGCTCAAGGCGTATTCCAAATTGATATAGAATGGGAAAAAGAACTAGGGTATCAAAATATAATTGGTAGGAAATGTTTCACCATTTAATAATAATAAAAATGTAATGCAATCTTGTAGAGAATCCTACATGGAGCATCTATATCGTGGGAATAATTTCATATAAAATTAACTAGTATAAATAATTAAAAATCCAAAAAAGAAATAAAATATAAAAAACCAAAGAAATGTAAAAGATAAACGTGATTAATATCATTCTTTAACAACAAAATTAATAAAAAATCTTCTTTTATTAACAATACATATAAGAATAATTGAATCATATAAACCAAAATAATAAATTCTAAAAGAATAAAACTTTTGGAATTAAACAATATATTAGTACCCCAATGATTAACCAAAATCCGAAAAAATAACTTGAATATATCCATATAACCCAAGGTCACTCACTACATCCGAAATTTCAATCAATAAACTACACAAATGATATACAATACAAGGTCACACCATGGGAACTTATATAGATATAATAACTACACATAGACACACACACAATAGTGTATATAGGGTCTGAGCTAAATAGGACCTATAGGATTTCACGAAAGACTAAATGAAACTCTATTCATATTTTTTTTATAATTTCAATGTTGTTCCTAAATTTTAAAATTGGTTTTCATGTGAATATTTTAATGAAAAAGTACAACATTTTTATAATTTTTCCTAAACCCTGATATATAAAAAAATCTGAAAACAAAAGCATATTTAGTTTGAAATATTGGATTTAAAACCCAAATAAATAAAATAAAATTCCATTACAATATTTCTATCAAACCACCTATTTATCAACCAAGGGTTTTAATGCACCATTTTAAAAGGAAGTCACTTTAAAAAAATAATGAGGTGGACCTCTTAGATTATGAAAATAAAAATGAACAAATTAACTTCACTCAAACATTTCAAATAAATATATTTTAAAAAAATAATGAAATGTAAAATAAATCATTAAATAAACAGATCATATTGATATATTATGAAAGACTGTATCAATGAATAATAATAAATTAATCAATAATTTATGATAGATAAAAAAATCTAAGATGATTATACTGTGATAAAAATGTGAGTAGTAGATATACCTAGGGTAATATCACCAATAATTGAAAAGTGTGAAGGGAAATTCTCGTAGCCCTAATATGATGTACTCTTAAACATACTCAAGTTGAAAAAAATAACAGAATATTTTGTGTTCAAAAAAGTGTGCAATCTATCAATTAGTTCACCAAGTTTAACTGGGAACACATCCTGATTATCTCTCATAGTCAAAGTTATCCACCACCCTACCAATGACATATCCTTCACTATGGTTCACTAGACCATGGTAGAATAAAATTACCATTAAATTATCTTGATATCTCACATAGATGCATATGTTTTCTAAGATATAGTCAAAGTATTGGTGATAAATAAAATAAATATATGACTATAACATGAATCAATAATATTGCATAAAAAAGTAAACCACATATCACCTCAAAAACCCTTTAAAGAAACATCATCAAATATGCATCATACATGAATCAGATAATAATAACATAACACCTAGAATAAGTTCACAAGTGTATATAATATATATACAATGGTATTTTCAAATAGGGTGTGAAATCATCATGAAAAATCTACCAATATAAATTTTCATCTAGGAATTTTAAAACAATATTAGAAAACAAAAAAATTATAAGTTTATTTTATAAAATAAACTTGGATAGAAACATTTGAAAGAATGATTCCCCATATTAAGATTAAATTGAAAATAAATAACTCTTAAGTTGAAAATAAACACATAAAACATGGGTTAATTCCTTTAAAAATCAAAAAGTTAAAAAACACTTATTTCAACTTAATATTTATTTAATGGAGACACTTATGAATTTTCAGAAAACATAGAATACATATAATTTTGAAAAAATGAGTATTATAATTTAATTGAAATCCAATTTATGATTGGTATAGATTTTTTTTTAAAATTTATATAAACCCATCATGGGTACCATACATAAGAATATTTTGATAATGAATAATTTTAGAAAACCCTTAGGATCTCATTAAATGTAAAATACTATAATTTCAAAGAAATACCTACATCATCCTAGTAGAAACCACTAATAAATGAAGGAAAAATTAACATAATTATAATGGAAGAACATATAATATCCATATAAAAACAAATACCCAAGATCATGCTAATATTAAACCCTAAATGTGACCTCATGGTTCATTTTAGTTATTTGTAGAATTGAAAAATTATTGGTAATAAAAATAGGATGAATAGAAGAAGATGAATGATTTAAAAAGATGAATTAAACTATCAAACTAAAATTGAACCCATTAGATAATCCTAGAAATTGAAGGAATAAGGAGAGAGTGTGGCTCCTTTAACTCTATAGGTTTGGATCTTTTAATGTGAGGAATGATAATCCAAAAGATACATTATGTTTATAAAGGTATAATGTTAAAATCAAAAAATATAAAATATGGGTAGACTAAATCATGATATGGAATATCCATAATTCCATGAATCCCCTTTCTAGAAACCCCTCATTTTATAAATTCCATGGTTATGGTATGGTTCTCCTCATTTGGGAAGAACCAAGAATCTAAGCCTCATGGCACTATGGAATGGAAATACTCCTCAATGACATAACCAACATCTATTATGAAATTTATCAAGGGTACTTGATACATAAGAGTAATCATTATAGAATTTTTGTAACATGTTATAGTGTTACCTTTATTCTCCCTATAACTTTTCACAATGTTAGAAAACTCATAGAAGAATTTAATTTTACACATAACCTAAAATCCTTACACAATGTCATGACATAACTTTTCATCATCGGAGAATGACTTTCCTTTTCCCATTTGGGGTTATTTTAAATGTAATGCTTTATAGTGTGATACATTATATATATATATATATATATATCATAAAATCACGATTCACCAAAAACATGGTGTGACATATTATTCTCTATCAAAAGTAATCAACACCATGGAAAATCCTTCAGTAAAAAATAAAGAGACAATACACTATGATTCCCATGGGCCATGATGTGATCATTAACCATCCTCAACTAAAAAATCACACACAAATCCTGGTATGTTATAATTATAATTGTCTATGGTGTGACATACTATAATCCTAAATCTCTAGAACAAAAAATCACTTAATGTTTTAAAGATCACTAAAAATTAAACATGATCCACAATTATCAAATTTATAATGGAATATCCCAAACCACAATTTATAAATCAAAGATCCCAATTTGTATGGATATATTAAATAGGCATCCCTACTATTTAGAATTAATGTAGAATAGTGAGACAAAAGATAAAATATTTAATGAAAAATATACAACCAATGAAGTCATTCATCCTCAAATACCATTGTAAGTGATTATTCCTCCCAAAAAACAAACATATATTCTAGAAACCAGCTCACAATTTTTAAAGGAAGCACAACCTAATTGAATAACGAAAATGTATAATCAATATTTAACAACCTATAAACATTATGTTACATGTAATTGGGAAAAGATAAATTAATAAAACAATTCCTCAATATGAACCAAAATGGGCACCGAAATCGGGTCACGAAATTGAATGGGAAAGTAAACTGGGACCATGATTTGGAAAAATATACCAATGATGAACCTAAATTATACCATCTTGGGTATAATCTCTAAATTGGTAGTATCCACATGATAACCTAGAAATTTAGTACACTCATTCTATATACCCATCAAAATACCTAAGGCATCCCATGTACGATCCATAAACAGAATAATGTCATCACACAGATACAATTCAATTCAAGACACAAGAGGAATAATAAATAAAAAATGCATGAGGTCAACAAAGAATAATATATACCTCTCTTAGAAATGGGATTGAGGAAGTAACCAAAGAATGAACGCATAATAATAACCTAAAAGATCTATATTTTCCTAACTCATAAATCGTAAATCCAAGGAATAAAATATCATGAAAATATATAAAAACACATATAATACATTTATTTAGAGATATAAAGAATTAAGATATTTTAAAATATCATTCGTGACTAGATTGGGATAAAACAACACAAACTTGGAAAAAAATCAACCTAATCCTTCATAGTTTTATCACCTAGAGGAAGAATCATGAATTAATATATTCATATGAATTCATGTCCTAATATCTATTTAATCAAGTAAACCTAGGTTTGAGTAATCCCCAATTAAAATAATCAAGAAACTTACAAGGGATAGTTATCTTCTACCATACTAGTTTTGAACTTTCATTAAACCCCTAAAAACTTCTACTTTTGAAGGTTTCACGAGTTTCTAGAGAATTAGAGATTCACATTATCATTTCTAAACACTAAATTCCCAAAAAAAAAATATTATTAAATTTGAAAATAAAATGGATAATGATCGAATATATATTTTATAGGTTTTATAAACAAAGACGGTCTTAGCTCCACCACTCTATCCAGATTTTGGGTAGAGTTTACAACTGGAAAGTTCACACCTAAAAAATAAAGAGAATTTATATAAAGATCATACATATAGAAAAACCTTCCATATTCCTTCATGTATTATTAAAGGCTTTATACTCAAAAAACAAGAAATATGAACCCATCCCATTCATTGTATACAATAAAATCTATCATATCCTCATATCACCAAGGAATAATTCCTAAAATAAAAATACACTAATACAAAACACTCTATGAGAATTCATTTATTTTATGAAAATAAAAATTTTATTACGACTACAAAAAGTATTTTTTAAAAGGATATATGATTTTAAAATAGTAATTATCATTTAGAAACTAGACTAAATTATTTTTCACTACTGTATCGTGAGATAAAATATCATTTCATATAATAACGAATTCCATAGATTTAAATAAGAATAAAATTTATTTTCCCAAAACATATATTCAATTATTTAATGAAATAAATTAGTTTCATAAACATATCATTTAAATCCAAATACATTAAAAATAAACCAAAAACTGGTTTAAAAAAACAAGACACTCTATTAAATTGTTTTTATTAAAATGTACTGTCAAAACTATTTCAGAACCAAAAAAATTAAAAAATTTATCTTTCACGCAAACATTGATTTGAAAACACAAAAATAAACAACATCCATACAACATTTAGCCATATTTTTTATACTATAGTGATGTTATAAATATATACAGGTCTATAAAAGTAGATAGGGATGAAGAGTTGTGCATGAGTTTTTCACATAGTTTGGATGACCATGCAAAAGTCATGAAACAAGCTTTGAGAATCTTCCAGAACCATTTATTGGAGATCCACATGGTTTTCCACACCATTTTATCTAATTTTGAAACTCTAATTATTTTCTAATATCACCCAAAAACTCAATGAAATTGTAAATTATTTTATGTTTTTAATTGAGGATCAAATACCTTCATTTTGGATTAAAATCCATCAAAATAATTGAAATAAGAATTCTAAAATTAAGAATAAAACCCTGAATACCCATGTAAACTCATGTTTTGGAATGAAAACTATTGATCAAAAAAAACTCATGGCTTACCTTCTGATTCCTTATCACCTTATCTTTGTACTACCAAATGCACCAAATAACAAGAGTACTCTAATACCTTTTTAAAATGAATTTTCCTCTGTCTACCAACCATTTCACCTGAATGAATCCACCACAATGCTCAGGATATGTTATCAATCACCATAACTCACTACCAAGAATCAACACATCATACTAGAACCATTTGAAATGGTTTCAAACTAAAATAATAATAAAAAATTAGAAGAAACTAGTTGAAATTTTAGTATGGTGTGTCTATATATTGGTCTTCTATGCATAAAAAATAAAACTAGTTAAAATATTAAATATTAAAAAACCAAATGAATAAATATACTGGGAAATAATCAATAAATATTATTACTATAATTCATTAAACACACCAATTATAGGCAACTGTCCTATTTTTACAATACAAAGGGTAAGTAGTGCATCTCCTGATCCAAAATTAGAATGGATAAAAATAAAATACTACATGCCAAATTATCCAATATGTAACTTCCCAAATTATAAACTAAAAACACTACCCACCACACACATTTCTCTATTTTAACCCTGGTCACTCACCACAACCACAACTTCAATCAATAGACTACCTAAATAGTGTCCAATATGAGGTCCACTCTTTTTTCCTTGTATAAAAACATGAATGCTACATACAAATGAACAAATGATTGCGCATGTTGGGTGTGATATAAATAAGCCTAGTAGGATTTTTCCAATTATTCAATTCAATTCCTTTTATAAAACCGTTCATAAATTCTATATTGAAAATTAGTTAAAAAATTGGTTTTTGAATGATACATTTAGTGAAACATGTACCAAACTTTAATCCTGTCTCAAAAAGAAAAAGTAATATCCATTTTAAAATATAAAAGAACATCTAGTTTGATAATTTTTTTTTTTAAAAACATATAATTTTAATATCCATTTAATACCACTCTATTGAATAAATTTTTTTAACCAAGGAGTTGAATCCACTATTTAAAAGGGGTAATAATTTTAAAAAGTAACTTGGAACACTTATAGGTTTATAGAATCAATACGAACCGTGTACCATCTTTAAAAAATTCCATAAATCCATTTTTAAAACACGTTTACATGTAATCTCATCAATTTAATACATAATTCATATAGATCAGACTATAAATATCATACCAGTTAAGCATAATAACAATATGCAATAATGGAAAATGATTCCATAAATCAAAGAAGAGTTCCAGGGTAGTTTATTTCCTTGGTTACTTTCATTAACATACTGATTGGGTCACGGGAAAATCCCATGTTCTAAATGTTATATGGTATTAATGAAACTCAAACATAAAGAACATCCAACTAATAGTGAATTAATACAAGTGTAAAAGATTTGGATTAGATCACATGATTTAACTAGGTAATCATCTTGAGTAGCTCCCATGGTCTAATCCCCCACTTCCCTTGCAATGAAACTACATACACAAGAGGTCACTAGCCAATGCTAAAATTGAAGATAGTATAGAATGAACAAAATCTCTCACATAGATTCCATAATTTATCCTGACATTGTAAAAGAACATGTGAAAAATCAAACAAACCTAATATCATCCAGTGAATTAATAATTTAGCATAAAAAAATTTCCTCACATCATATAAAATACCCTCTCAAAAAATATCTCTCTTTTCCATGTCACAGAAGCACTATATAAAAATAACTAAATTCAACCATTCATGATTCCCCTAAGACACAATATGACCTACCATTCCCTATGATAAATAAATATGGGTATGGAAAACAATTTAGTGGAAAATAAGGATACGTGACATCATGATTCGCTTGGTCCATAACATGATCGTTGACCAGTGTCAACTCATAACTCACCATCATTACCCTTCACATAATGAATCTCCTTGTCTATGACATAAAGTACTATTAGACCAAAAATAAAGAATGAAAAAACACTTAAATCACCAAAACACTTCCAAATATCCAAAATAATATTTTTTATGTAACATATACTATTATAGTGACATTGAGGGTGTCACATGGTGAATAATGTATTTTGATATTACTATAATAAATATATGGTTGTGTTTATAATTTATATTATCATATAATTTAATATCAAGGAATAAAACGAAGAGCACTTGAGGACTATGATAAATATATTTTTAAAATGAGTTATATGAAAATTCAAAAAAAAAATGTGACTTCGAGATGGAAAATGCCATATTATTAGAGTATATTTTCATAAATAAAAGTATATTAAATTTTATTTCAAAGATAATGAAAATTAATGAAAATTGAATATATATATATATAACATATATCCATATTTTTACATAATTATCTTGGTATTTTTGATGGTTTATTAGAAACCACTCTTAATTATCAAACCCGCTATCTATGATAACTTGTAAAGGATTAGTTTTTTTTGGATTATGAATGATAAAAAGTTTTTAAGGATCCAAAGAAGATCCAAATCACTGTAGCTTTAATCACACTATAGCATCAAGTAGAGTAGGATTTGGGATATATAGTGATCTATCAAAGAAGGGTTTGGATTTTTATACTCAAGAAATATGGTAATTTGATATCCCATTCCTCATTAAAGTTGAATATATCATTGACATATCAGACATGTTCTCTATAAATAGAGTGCTCATATGAAAATTCATTACATATAATATTTTAAATGATTATAAGGGACCTAATTTATACAATAAATAATTACTAAATTACCCACAAATATTGATTCACTTACATTTAAATAACCTTTTACACGTATATTTTTAGAGTGTTAGGGAAATAATTTAACTAACAAAGCCCATTAATTTTTCATAAAATGGATTTTTTCAACTATATATAAAACTAAACAGTTTTAAATATATTTTGAAAATATTCTATAAATTTCACAACATATCATACTCTTTTATACATATCATGTGTAATAATTTTATTCATAATATCGGGTAATGGAAATTCATGTAGGGTGAACAGCAATGGTCAGTAAATGAAAATTTATATTTAAAGCTATCACATCATGAATTATGGTAGGAATAAATATGAATAAAATAATGCAATATAAACGAGCCCATGAACTTGAAATAGATTCATGGATGACATGATAATATATATAATAACACAATTAACAATATATGAATTCATGGTGATGTAAATTTTAATGATGGACATCTTGATATTTACCATCAATGCCTTGTCCAAGATATTATTCATTCCATCTTGTCCAAAACCATGAAATAAATCTTTTCTAAACAGATACAACTAATACACCAGGAATGCATTGGGATTAAAAACACAAAATAAAAGAAACATTGTCTTCATGAGACTAATTAATGCATTTAGGGAATATATTAAACAATAATAGACCCATAAATTATTATAGTCTAATTCATTCTCCATGTTATAGGTATTAGAATCAATATTAGGATTTGCCAAACTACCTTTGTTATCCATAAAAATCCATGTTGGGATAAAAATGTAATTTAAATGAACTTCCATTTAATAAATAAACATTAAATATCTAGATAATGAATATGGTTGGGTAAATAGTACACAATCAATATTATTATGTACTTAATAAACAATTTGAACGAAATAAATATAACTTCTTTTGAATATTTAACCAAATAATAAGTGGATTATAATTCTATGTAATCATCCATATACTAGCACCGTATATATTAATGGTATAGGGTTATGTAAATAATATTACCAATAATAAAATTTATATCTATCTATGTGAATTATCTTTAACATTGTAATGAAAAATGTGTATTCATATAGGAAAGCATTGAAAAAAAACAATCCAACAATTATGTATTTTTTGGAAATAAAAATAAAGTTATAGATATTCATGAGTATAACCGCCTTAATTAGAATATCATGAGATTTTTTAGAGATGAATCAATATCCAATATATATTCTAAAAAATTAAAACAATAGTTGAATACGGATCATATTTAACTAAAGAAAAAATGAGATGTAAACACCCTTACGGTAAAGGTAACATAAGAATGAAAAGAACAAGAGAGGGATGTAATGAAATTTAAATATAAGGAAATGAAATATATTTATTATACTATATGTCAATTTAAAATTTAATACACCATATATAAGAATATATGGTGCACAATATGAGACATATATCATGGAATTGAAAATATAGGCAAATAAAACAAATAATGTTAGAAACCTTTTTTATAAAAAAACCTCTTTATATATATAATATTTAATAGAACAATAAATACCATGAATAATAAGATAATAAAGATATAAAATATCATTGGGGAAATAAGTTCACTATAAAATTGAAAACATGGCGTATAATGAACTAACGTCTCAAGGAATTAAAATTGATACAAAGAACCACTTATGATATTAGAAGCATTCGAATCAAAACCAATTAAAAGACATAATGTATAATGAAACATTAAATTACATGAATAATTAGAGTATAATGATAAAAATTATTAAAGGGGGAATTATATACACCATCAAATAAATGTAGTATTTTAAGAAATAGTTCATAGGTGATGAAAATTTAGAAAAGAAAACCTTACACGAATTCCTAACTTTTAGTAAAGTGATTTTATCTCTTGTGAAACAAAAAATATATTATTCGTATAACAGTAAAAATTATTCATATTAATTAATTTTTCTATAAAATATTTATTAATAATCTATACATTTAAATTCTATAGTTATTATATATTTTCAATATCGATTTTATGTAATCTTGATCATTTTTTATTTGTTTTATAATAACGATTTTGTAATTTTTTATTCTAAAAAATTTCATCATTAATAGATCGTAGAAATTACTATAAAATTTTTTATAATTAGTTATGATGTTTAAATTTCATTCTATGGTAGTTTTGGTTATGATCCATAAGGATGAAATTGACGATGATCATGCTATAGTGTTTTTGAAAGAATCTACATTCGTATCACAATTAATGAGTTCAAAATTAATGATATCATAACATTACCATAATAATATATTTATTTTATTACTTAAATATTATTTTATCATTAATTAAGTAATCATAGTCCTCCAGGATATTATTTTATTGTACTTTTCATGTTTGGGGTTAGCCCAATCCAAACTTGAACATAACATATTTTGTAGATGATTATGATTAAAAAAGATGTTTATTTTCTGAATAATATAATTAATATAGAATAACAAAAATATTTTCAATTTTTTTTTATTTGGTGAATAATATTTTTTGATTCTTTAATAAATTATTATTAACCTATTAGAAAAATATGATTTGTTAATTCGTAGAGGTAGGTATCTACGAAACACATAATCAAAATGTTCATTTATCAAAGAATGTGTTGACAAGATAATGTATTATAGTTTGCCTCTTCATAATCATAATTATATTATATGTTTAAAATTTATTCTTAAATGTCATCCCTTTAATCAGAAAAATTAGGTGGTTTTAAAAGTATATGTTGTCGCTTCATGGAGACCATCATCCACCGCACGTACGAAATAATGTTTAATTTTTATTAAGGTAAAATGGTAAAGTATGGAAAATATTTATTCCATTAACGTAAAAATATTAATTATAAATAATATTATAATATCATTATATTGTAATTATAAAACTATATTTTTAAATGTAAGAATGAAATGAAAATAAGACTAGAAAAAGTATTCAAGTTAGGACATAGGCTTTCCCTTGTAGAACTAATTAAAAATGGAGGTTTTAGGACAGTAGCATGTGAAAATAGTCTTAAATAAATTGAATATGAATATATAGAATGTAAATATGGTAGATTTTATATAGGAAACAATATTTCAGTAGTTTACATAAAGGGATCATGACAGTCCATCTTTTAAAGGTGTTGAGAATGACATTTTTTAAATATTTCATCTTAATATAAAGGGAGAACATGATTTTTATTAAAGGAGTCTCCAAAATGAATAATAATGGAGTGGGGGTGATAAAATATCATGAATACCATGATTAGTATTTTTTACACAAAATTAAACATATTTTTATTTCATTTACTCATTAAAGTTTCACTTTTACCATTTTTCATTTTATCTTGGAAACTAGTTTTTTGATAAGTAAAAAATTTTAGGAATAAAAATAAAATGGAAATTATTAGATAATTATTAAAAAATGAATCAAAATATTAAATCCATTTTATGTAGAAAAATTTCTATGTGTATGAAATCACAATTTCAATATTAGCACATGTAATGCAAGACCACACATATAAAAAAATATTTACTTTCGTGTGAAATTTATTTATTGGGTAAAAATATCAATACATTTTGTTTTCAGGAAATAAATAAGTTTATTATAAAAAAATAAATTTTATTTTTCTTTTCATGAAATCCAAATCCAGATTTTACCAAGATAATATTTATTTAATAGAAATAAAATAATATAATTCTATGTATTGAAGAAATATTACATAAGTTCATCATAAAAAAAATCCTTAACATGAAAAACAATCATATTTATTAATAAAATACACTTTTATAATTTTTAATGTACTATAGTGATGAAAAATGAATCAAATCCCATCATGGAGGTGGTAGTCCACAGAAATGCAAGTGCGATGTTATTGATTTCTAAAAAATGGAATGATAAGAAGGTAGATATAATATTATAATTCCATAAGTATAATATTAATATAAAAATAATAAATAAGTTATATATTTATATCATAATAAACATCAATGAATGTTGGCGATGGAATAATAAATACATCACATCGTGAGACAATAGTCTGAACATACACATGAATGATGCCTTTAAATCTAATTTGATAGGTAAATAGATGTATAATTTTTGAACCATAAAAATAAAAAAAATCACGATATATTGATGATATTGTACTTATCATGAAATTTTGGATATAATAGGTCTCTATAAGGTGGAATAATAAATAACAATGAATGCACTTGTTTAGGGGTTATTCCTCTTCATTGAGAAACCATATTTGGCTGACATCGTATGCCTTAAAAGGACTCTGTTATGATCAATAAAGGATAAATAATAAGTTTTAAGGGATGTTAGGAAAGTGTTTCATTACTTATCGAACCATATAATAGGCTGATGAATTAAGGTGTAGAGAATAAAGCAGGTATCCTTGTACAAGTGAAAGATATGAGACACTCGGAATTTTTCAAAAGATTAAAATATATTATTACTTAATTAAGGAAAAATATTATAAAATATTTATATAGAAAAATTTAATGAGATTTGGTCAAAATATGACTAGAAAATAAAATTTTGAAAAAAAATCATTTTGACCCTTTAAATTTTATTAAAACATTTAACATGATTCAAATATTTCTTAGATAAGTAACTTTTTATTTTCCAAAGAAACTGTTGATAATGAACTAAAATGACTGTGTTATAAATACCAAATATTGATATTACAATCCCAATTATATATTCTATTTAATTGAATTAAATTTCATTAAGTGTTGGAATTTAATTTAAAAAAATACCACAAAACATGATGATAACTAGTTTTACATAAAATGTCTTTTTAGTTATAAAAGTGCATTTAGACCGAAATTAAGAATAACATCATTTCAAATTAGAATAACTGGATTATTTTTAAAATAAAATAACAAATAAAATTTTAAAATAAATTTATAACATAATAATACTATCAAAATATATGAATGGACCAAATAGTTCTCCATAAAACTAGTATTCATTCACTATTCACTAATAAATTAAACTTTTATAAAAATATGCTTGAATTTCATCTTAATTTAGTTTTTATGAAGGTTCTTAAAGTTAAATCCTTATTATAAAATAAAATATATTGATTTGGAATATAGAAATTATAATATCCTTTCAAAACATTTTATAAACACCATCTTTGAAGAAAACAAATTTTTAAAGAATAAAATGACATTACTGCACATTATGTTCTTAATTATTATAAATTTTCCTAACACAAAACGTTCATACATATTTTTCATCATTTTATTATTATTATTATTTATACCAACAATTGAATAGTCAGATTATAATGGCCACCTATTTATAATAATAATTCAATAATAAATCATGGTTCATTTAAACATGGTGCTCTATGAAAAAAACTATCAAAAAAATAAAATCTTATTAATGAGAAATATGTAACAAAATATCAAGGTGTTATATTATACAACATATATAATAATTTCTTCACTATTTTATACAAATATTATAATAATACTGGCTCATCACTTCATAGGGATCCCATGTAGCATCATAAAATTTATGGTTAAAAAAAACATTCATCAAATGAGGGGTCTTATGCCTCAAGACATTCTCCATTTAATTCATAATCTTTAATGTTTATTAATAATAATGAAATAATGATCTATTGTTATGAACATTTAGTTCAGTATGAGTGAATGATTAGGTAATCACTTCCTTAGTAGAGATACAAGGAAGACACTAGAAACTTGAGAGAGATTTGGTGGAAGTGACAATTGATAAGAAACAATTCCAACAGAATAAATAATTTTAAATTAATTAATATATCTAGGTATCTAAATTTAACTCAGTTATAATCATACAACATTATTCCAATGATATATTCGTAGGAATACCTTATCACGAAAACCCTACTCTAGATCTTACCAATCATTGTTAGCATAAAATTTTTGTTGACTCTGATATAAACTAATTAAATGATGTAAAATTATAACCATATATTCTATTTCCTCAGATATCTCAAGTATCAATTGACTATTTTATTTAACTTTATCCTAATAAATTTTATTTCTTCACTTCTTTTCATATATGCAATTATTATGATCCATATGAATTCTTGCATGAATTTATTATTGTATGAAATCTCAACTAGAGAATGGTTTTTATTATAAACAACATTGAAATACACTGAACATCCTCTCAACATATCATTAACGGTTTGAATGGTCCTCTTATTTTTGACCACTAATTTTTTTATGACATATAATTATAAATATTTTCATCATTTTAAATAATAGTTGGAGTCTCCTCTAGAACATCCAAGTAAACATCAGATCTGTAACAAATATAATAGAATTTAGTACCAAAAGAAATATTACCTATTCATTAATTTATATAACTAAAAATTTATGAATAATGAAATCATATATAATTATAATTAAATTTGTTGATTTCAAATGGTGATTGTCTATAATCGAAAATGATTTATGACTTTTAGTTGTTTCGGTTAGTCAAATAATGAAAACCATAGTAATGGTTTTTCATTTTTGTTATAATTTGGGTAATGGTTGTAAAATCCCATTGAACTCTTTTCTCTTAGATACATGTTAAAAAAATACCATGCACGAAGATACATACTCTGCAATATGAATTTTCAAGTTATTCCAAAATAAATATAATTTTAAACATCTATAAATGTTTATACATCTTGGATCAATAAAGAATGATGAACTATGAGCATCATCTAAAAAAGCATTCTTTATGTATGGTACTGGTTGGACTTATACTCAATTCTTGAACCTTGTCAATCTATCACAATGACTATTGAAATTAGGAACACCTCACACCATGTTCCTTAGATCCAAATCCTCCTTTTTTTCTTCTTTATTCCTCACATTGATAGATGGTTGAACATTTATCTTACATTTATCTGATTTATCCCCTTTCTTTACAATTTCTGCATCCATATTCTGTAAATTCATAAATAATGGATCTCTTTCAATCATCATCATGGAAGAAATAACACGTACTTCTAAAAATAGTATGTATAGTTAAAAATATACATTAAATGGTTTCTCTTCCGTTTCAGAAATGGGAGGAAAGATTCATTTAGTTTTTACTTAGTGATATTAATCAACTACAATTATTAAATACGAAGGTTGAAAAATTGTTAGTACATGTCAAATATTATTCAATTATTTATACACTGTTTTAGTTTTTATTTAACGATGATCTTAGATTTAAGGTTTCTATTGTCTTGTAAAGCATTGAATAAATGTTATTTGACCCTTAAAACCCATCATTGTTATTATATATTTACCATGTATCCTCCTTCTCACAATCCTATTTAAAAAATAACGAAAAATTTAAATATTTTTGAAAAAATATTTCCCATCATAGGAAATGATAGGCTCTTTTGATTTGTTTTTAATATTTTGAGATAAGTTGTTATAATTAGAGGTATAAAATTTATTCAATGGATATTTTTTTGAAATGGGATGTCAAAAGAAATGGTGAGGCCACACCACATAACATAAGATATCAGAGGTGATAACAATGTGTAATCCTTTGGTTTTATAAAAAACGTGGAGTATGATATGGAAAGTCACATGGGATGATGGTGTAATTCCAAATAATCAAAACATAAATTAACAATATATTTTTCATATAGGAGATATCATAAAATATGATTTTTGGGAACATAATGATATATCACTATTGAAGATTTATCCGTCCATAAATTTGATAAATAATGGATAAAACTACATCTTACGATATTGATATATTGTAATATGTGAAATGAATGAAAACATAAATTTTTTATAAATTGTGAATATGAATTAAATTCTATAATTTATTAAATTTATATAAATGATGAAAAAGGTATTTCGAGATATTTATTTATTTTTTAATAATATTATAAATAAATAAATTATTAATATTTTATGACTAATTATTAACTGTATAAATCATTTATTAAATAAATTTTCAATAATATTAATTTTTAACATTAAAGGAAATTTTGGTTTATCTGGAATGAGTTATAATTTGGATATAAAATGATTATATAGAAATTATAATGGTGGTTTATAATGTGTTTATAAATTATAAAACAAGGAAATATATAAAAGGGTTTTTATTATATAATGAATTATTTATAATATTTATTTTTAAATGGATAAATTAAAATACATATCTGTAAAAATTATTTCGACAAAATTAAAATGAGTTTTTATAATTGGTATGCCAAATGTTAAAATAATATTAAATATATGATATTTTTAAATTTTATATAATAAATAAGTAATTTATATATAGAATTTATATATATCAAATATTATATATTTATATTAAATGGAATATAAGAATTAACATGAAGGAGTTCATATTGGAATTAATTTTATATGTTGAGACCTGTTTAATTATGGATTGACCAAAATGCATGAATAAACCATAAAGTGTTATAAAATTTTGTATGTTTGTAAATTGTTCATATATGTATATCACATGTCAAAAGATGTGAATTATTCATTTATTTATTTTATTCTATAATTTTTTTTCATGATTAAAATTATTATATTATGAATTAATGAATGGTTTATATTGAAGAGTTATACTGCCTCTATAAATTATCATACACTCTATTATAGAGTTATATTCTATGTTTGAAAATTTATTTACATTTATTAAACTTTTTCTATATCTTGTCGAAGAGTTTTTTTGAAGAGTTTCAAATCATTAATATTTAAATGCACTGACGTGGTGGAAGGAATATGTATAACATCCCCAAAACCATACTTCTGACTCCTATGCTGAAATAAATTACATTACATTTCTGACTATGATATCGATAATATTGACCAATTTTTTTCAATTATCACTTTAGAACATAAAAAATAAAACATGAATGACTTAAATTCTAAAGGACCTCTTAGGTTTAGAGTTTTAGGGAATATGGAAATTCTCCTACATAAATAATTCACATAAAATTGAACTCATAAACAACATGTTTATAAAGGTGAACATCATCTCCCATTATACCCAACTTTTCTTATTTCACATTAATTTATCAACAAAATCCTTGTGAAATTCATTATGGATATAAATCATTCATCCCCATTATTTAACAGAAGGTGGAAAGGAAACATACGAAGTGTGATCTCAAATGATCAAAAGGGTAGACATAAGAGATAATAATTAAATGTCATCAATGGGAAAAAGATTAAAAAATTGAATTATTTAATAATAAAAGTGTATGATTGATTCATAAAATAACTCATACCCATCAGAACATGGAACATCAAATATGAAAACATGGTAAAAGAAAGAATCATGAGAATCAATAATCATGAGATATGTGACAATAATCACTATCAAGAGAATTATTATAAGCATATAACAATAATAAAGAAACATTAGCAACCTAACCCTAGAGGGACTAGAGTCAGTGTCTATTATAAATTACATTGGCATGAGTATAAGAAATAAAATACCAAAGGACAAAGAAGTTTTGTAGTCTTGGTAAACAATATACATTAATGAGAAAATAATACTCTAATTACAATGAAAGTTTTACTAAATAATATCGAGGATAATGACATTATTCCTTCTAGCATATCCTTTCATGACTTTCTCATTACACTTATTGAGTTCATAGGGAAATGAAACCTAATAAGCATGAGCCTAAATTCTCAATAAGGTTAAAGTAAAACAGAATAAATAATGAATCAATATGAATAAATCAACATGGAATGGTAAATAACTAAACACACATTCCGAATAATCTATAGGCTGAAAAATATGTGAATAAAAAATAAATCAAGGTAAATAAAAATACATTCAATTCAAATAAATAGAAAATGAAAAAATGGGAATGTAAGAAACATAAACACTTTCCATTTAATCAATTATCTAAAAATAAAATGTATTTATTAATATGTTGATATAAAATCTCATGGATAAATAAAAACTGATGCTAAATAAGGGAAATGATTAATTATTTGATATCATATCTAAAGAACATAAAAACCAATACTGTCAACACCTACCACAAGACATCTTAAAACTGTAGATATAAAACCATTTAATTTTCATATCATATTTTTATAATGATAACCTATCGAAGCATGAATGAGATGTATAAATTATCAGCTCCATCCATCATTACCAGTCTAAAGCATTCCTTATATCAAATATCCAAAATAAATAATATGGCTTAACAAATATATGTATTGAATAAAGAATAAAAACTTATCAATTTTAATCAAATAATATCATATAGTTCAAAGTTAACACTTTAAATAACATGTAACATGTTTTCAGCAACAGTTATATCCATAATAATTGAAATGGATAATTTAGGGGAAATACAATGTTTAATGATCATAGGAGATTGCATATTTCCAGAGGACTAACAAAAATATCAAGGATGTTAATGTGAATACTATCATTGGCCAAGTCAATCATAAAATATCTAGATATATAATATGGATGGTATCAATAAAATATATCCTAATAAGAGTAAAATAAATTATTGTTATCATTGATGAATATAAATACTATTAAAAGATCTTTAAAATAAAATTCTTGAAGAAAATGTCCTTTGTTTAAAAAATACCTTTTGAAAAATAATTTCATTTTAAACAAACTTTGAAAAAAGTTTCTTTAAAAATTATCCTTTCATAGATGAAAAATGTAGCTTTAATGAAATGAAGATTTGTAAATTTTTACTTACCGTCTGAGGTAAAAACAATATTCCTTTTACTTGGTAAAAATGTTTGAAAATTGTCTTTTTTAAAAAGAGAAAATAATATTCCCTTGAAAAAATTGGTAAAATACAAAAAGGTAAAATTTATTTAATAAAAAGTTTTAAAAACATTTTTGAAAACATTATAAAAAAATGTGTTTTTAGAAGAAAACTGGTTCTCTAACTATAGAGAGAAATGATTTTGTATTTTCTTAAAAACTTTTTCTGAAACTTTTTCAGTACCAAAGAGAGTAAAATGATACTATAAATTAATAAAGGTTACGAATAGCTAGTGTCTATGAAAATTAAATTGTTTATTAGATAAATATTAAATAATTTCCCCTTGGGGAGATTTAAAGGTAAACAATCCAGAACAAAATGTGATTGTAATGTAAACCCTTGAGAAGATTATAATTTTGGCGTGAGAATAAATCACTGAGTAGATTATGGGTATCAAAAATAAATCCTTATATAAAAGAAGAAATAAAAAAATAGAAATTCAATGTAATTATACACATTATAATTGAATATTAATGATAACGAGGAAGTACTATAACCCCATGAAATGAAATTTGGTTATGAAATTATTTTCTACTTGTTAACTTTAAACTCAGAATCAATAAGATGAATTAAATAAAATTGAAACTAAAAATATTATGAAGAATGATTGAATCATTATATTATATGAGAAAGTGGTAGTGTGTGCACCATATATAATAAATAAGGTTGAAAAAAATAATGTCACTATTTTAAGAGAAATTTAACAATCACTAAGGGAAGTGAGATTTCAAAGATAATCATTAAAACGATCTATTGGAGAATAATCAATAAAAATTCCAATGTGTCTAAGACCAGTTTAAAACATTTTAATCATATTCTCAATTAATGAAAAAAATTAAATGAAAATTATAATATTATGAGAATATATAGTTTCAGGACATAATATTTCAAATTTAATTATATAAAATGTATAAAATAAACTAGGTTCATAACAACAAATAAGTCCTTATAGAATGTAAATTGATAAGAAATCACTTACCTTGAGTCCTACTTGCCTCGTGTATCTTTATATTCTATAATAATACACTTATGTTAATTATTTACTTCATTCAAAAGTTTTTTCAATTTTATGATTACATTTATTTCACTAATTAGTAGGTTATATACAAATACATAAATAATTATGTTTATTTCATGTGTTTTGACCAAAATCAGTTTATATTTCAAAAATAGATTTGGTAGGTAAACTATGGTCAAAGGGGTCATTACATACACATATCCAAAATAATAATAACAATATAGTTATAATATTTATAAAAAAATTATACTCTTAAATTTAATCATTAAATATGGTTATTAAAAATGAATCAATTTTATAATTATAGAGATGGTTACTCGTACGTATGCATGAGTAACATGCTCATTTTTTAATGATCATAATAGAAAGAAGGTAAGTAGTAATATATCTTTATAGATTGATAATTATATGATATTTAACATATTATTTAATAATATATACTGATATGTAGTATTTTTGTTATGTAAAAGGAATTACATCATGTTAAGGAGGTTGTTGTCCACACATGCACGAATGACGTTATAACATTTTAAGTGTGTGAAAAGGTAATAAAGAAAATGATATATATTATATTTATAGAAATTTAAATATTTCATGAATATAATATAGATGTTTTATATGTAATTTTTTAATTAAAACCATCCTTTATACATTCCATGTATTATATAAAAAAATCACATCACTTTTATGAGGCAGTAGTTCACACTTCCACAAATGATGTTATTGTATTCCCACAAAATAATGTGCATAGTGATATGTGTTTTAATATAATTAAATAATTATTAAAATATTTTAAATATCATAAATATCATATATATATATATATATATATATATTACATTTTAGTGACTACCATGAGAGAAGGTAGAGGAATAACAAACAATCATTGTTTCATGAGGTGATAATTCTACATGCACATAAATAGTATGTTCATTAAACATTGGGTAGAGGATTGTGTAAGTTCAAGTAAAAATCATAAGAAAAAAATTCATAGTTTATTTATGATACATGTTTTTTATAAAATCATGAAATAATAATATTTTACTGTTTGGTTAATGGAAATAAAACTAAAAATCTTTTGGAATTTTGTTACATCATATTCAGGTAACTTCTCTTTGTTTTCACCAAATGAATTCCTTAAATTTATTTCTGAACTTTTGGAGGATTATATAATAATGGGATGGGTTATGGGGATCTATTTGGGTAGATATTTATATAGAAAATGTGGATTTAGTAATATACTTATTCGGAGGAGAGGAGGCCTTTTATAGTTGGGTTGGAGTGACACACATGTAATATTTTAAAAGAGGAATTCCATAAATATTTTTCATAATGTAATTGTCCCCCATAATAGTCCAATTTCTTCCCTAGTAAATATAAGTTCTATATATTTCCATTAAATGGATCTTGGAAAACATTCTAGTATATTTGTGACTTTACAATTAAGTTTTAGTCACTTATAAAGATTAATGTTTCATTAATCGATGTCATTAATTTTATTTACATTCACTAATATTTTAGGAAAAAATTTAGTTGAAAATATAATAATTTATAAATAATGATGATGAAAAATAAAGAATAATTTTTTTTCCAAATTTCAACTAGATAATGGGAATAAATAAATTAAAATTTAATCCCATTGAAGACACGACTATGCGGAGTTTTAATGTAAAAACATACGAATATTTATAATGATTTCATAGGAACATTTCAAATTTAAATTGATTATGATGACCTAAATTGAATTAAATAATAAATATATTATCTAATTTAACATTAAAATTGATAAAATATATAATTTAACCATCTAAATAAATTAGATGAAAAAGTAGTTTTGAACTAAAAATCAGCATTATTACTATTCATTAAAGAAATGAAATATCACAGGAAAATACCCAAAAAATTTCCATTGCCTAATTTTTGTATTTATAATACAAATATGAAGTTTATTATGACATATATAATCTATAAAAGTCCGGAAATTGAATTTAAAATAGTTTATCCATTAAAAGGATTTAAAAATGATGTAATAAAAATATAGGTTTTAATGTGTTAATTTTTGATTGTTCTTTTCTTATGCCTTTCAAATGTATTTGAAAAATATAAAAAATATTTTATTCAACATATATTACATATATTAAATTATTCTCACTCACTAATTTTCATTACTTTATTTTTTATGATGATACAACTTTGTGAGCATACAAATCGTTTTGTATAAAAATATTTACTTTATATTCAATTGGATATTATATTCATTAAAAATTATTTTGTGATGAATGAATTCATTTTATATTTTTTTAAACAATAATTTTCATAATTTATTTATTAATATTCATAACTAAAAATTTATCTTCTAGTTTTTAAATAATTATATTAAAATATAATATTTTATTATATATTATTGTTTGGTAAAACTCAGTTTTGTGTGTAAAACTTGCTATCGAAGAAACTTTGTGTTGGGTACATCACACTCTAACATAGTATCATGTGCATTGAATGATATTGAATATATATAGCTAAAAAAATATAAAATATAATATAAATTATTAGGAAATTATATTCCCTTACGAACATGGTGTTTCGTGTCATACACACTATCAAATACAATATTCCTACTTTAGATTTTCAGGGTGTTACATTATCCACACATTAATTAAATTGCATCTTAAAAATATAAAGTAAATATTTATAATGTATTTTTTGAAATCTCTATGTTTTAAAACCCACATCAAACGAAGTGTTGGTAAAACATCCCTTAGAAAGGAGAGAATGAGATATACAAATGATACTTATACTAACATATGACTGTGTCTCTAAGTAGAGGAACATTAGTGGCAGCTAGAGATATTTACATGGATTAAATATATATATATATATATATATATATATATATATATATATGGAGTTATTGAGGTCATCAATCAAAAAGAAGTGACTTATTAATGGAAAGAAAAGAGAATCACATCCATAAATATGTGTGTATTTATAAGACCATCAACTCAACAAAAATTAAGGTATTAGGAACATATTTTATTTCTATGTCATTTTACAAATGATGGAAAATTATTTTAATGCCTATGAATATAAGAATATTTACATACATGAAATGTTTTAATTTCATGTGAACAATTCTATTTTTTGGTTGTGATTTGATCAAATTACAATTCACATATTAAATTAAAAAATGGATATGAAAAAATTAACATTTATTATTGAAGCCCTAAAATAAACATTTAATAGATCTTAAGGCCCATAAAAAGTGTAAATTCTAACTATTTTTGTTTAACTATTTTCCTATGTCAGTATGGTTAATACATTAATCAATAACCCAAATAGGCACATTATCGGTTCAACACATTCATTTATTCATCAAACTGTTCAACAAAAAACACTAAATTATTTACTTAGACAATGCGTAAGTCAATGGTTACTATAAAAACCAAATCATACTTATGTCATGGAATAATGCATTGTGTAATTTCCGAAATTGATTTGTTTTCACCCAAAAAACAAGTTGTCCTTTTCTAAAACCATATTAAAATATTTTCTATTATAAATATGATGGACATCCTTGAAATTAAATCATTAAATTGCCTAAAATTTTCAATACAACACTAACACATAATGAATTCAACTGTAATATTTATACATAGGTCTTTCCATGGTCTATGGTTCATCTAGAATATCATTTATTGGACTTCTAAATCAAGAAAACTTATCTTAAATCGGAAACACCATAGATAAATAAATGTTTTCTCATTTTCAAAATACATTGTATTTGTTTATAAAAAATGTGAATTATCCTATGGATATCCCTTTGGAGTATCGTATCATGTGAATAGTAAGGCTTATTATTGTGTTCAAGGTTATGTCGAGTCTGTCTCGACAAAACCTTACAATAGTTTAACACATAGGTACATCTGTGTTAGAACCACACCAACTTATAGTATGCAGAAAGGGATATATTCCTAGAAATACCCACATAATCATTAATTAAAAAAAATTCATGGGTGTTCTCCTACTCATATCCTCAAATTCAACCTTATGTTCACATTTTCAATTATATTATTTCCTTAAATATAGTTCCCAGTGTTTCTAGTAAACCCCATTTGATAAAAAATATTGTGACCCAACATCAAATGTCCTAAAGCTGCTGTCTGTTATCAATTACGTTGGTATGATTATTTTGAATCAAATCCTGAATGATTGATCATTTCAGAAGTCTTGGTAAACCAATTAGATACATGATAAAGGAATACTATAATTATTTCATTTATTTAAATAACTTTTAGGATAATAACTTGATTCCATCTAGAATATCCATGCATGAATTTATCGTTATATATCATGAGTTCCAGGGGAAGGGAAACATAATGCGGGTCAACTCAACTTCTTAGTAAGGATAAAGTGTAGAAGAATTGATAATGAATCAATAGTATTAAATAGTTATGGTAAAGTAAACAATAGAACATGCATTCTAAGTAGTCAATTTGCAGAAAATAAAGTGAATAAACAATATGAAAATGTAACTGACATGTTGAATATAATCAATAAACCTGAATTTTAATGTATCCATAGATATTTTGACACGAACTCTCATGGATAAATAATAAATAAAACTAAATGTGGAAAATTTTTAATTATTTGACATCATATCTAATTCACATGAAAACTTATATCATCAAGTCATTTTACAAGATAGTTTAAAACGAAGGATAGAAAACTGGTAAATTTGTAAACTTATTTGCCTCATGAGAAACTATCAATGCATTAAGTAAATAAATAATGTATGGTCACCACCAATAATTACTGGTCCAAATTAATCCTTATATAAAATAAAAAATTCAAATAATATACCTTATCAAATATCTATATTGAATAAAGAATAAGAATTATCCATATTTCCCCAAATAATCAAATAAATTTCAAAGTATATAGAATTTATAAAATGTAACATGATTTAGGAAATTGTAATATCAATGATAAATTAAATCTATAATTATAGGGGAATTCAATGTTCAATTATCATAGGAGATAAAATATTTCAAGGGGAACAACAAATAAATTAAGGAAATGAATGTGAATACTATCCTTGTCTAAATCAATCATAAACCATCTAGAGGAATAATAATGATGGAATGGATAAATTATATCACAGTTGGATTAAAATAATAGTTTATTGTTGTTGATGAATATAAATTCTATATATATATTTTTTTTAAAAAATCCTGAGTGAAATATCATTTGTTTTGATATTTTTTTGAAAATCCATTTCTTTGAAATTAAATTTTGAAAAAGTTATATTTAAAACATATCCTTTTAAACATGAAAATGAAACTCCAATGGAATGATAGAGAGTATATTTGTACTTTCTGTATGATGTACAAAAAATATTCCTTTTACATGGTAAAAAGGTTAAGAAAATCCATGATAGGAAATCAATAATATGACTCCTTTGAAAACATTTATAAAAGGAAAAAAAGGTAAAAATGTATTTTTAAAATCATGTTAAAAAGTATTTTTAAATGTTTTTTCATAAAATTGTTTTTTACAATAAATTAGGTTCTCCGACTAAAGAGAAAAATGATGTCATATTTTCTTTAAAACATGTTGTAAAACATTTTGAGTACCAAAGAGTGGGAGAATGGTACTATTACATAATAAATGTCATGAATGACTCAAGAAGAAGAAAATTAAAGGATTTATTAGATAGTGATTGAATAATTTTATATAATTTAAATTTTATTGTAAACAATCTTGATCAAAATGAGATTATATCATATTACCTTGAAAATATTACAATGTTAGAGTGAGAATCAATCAATGAGTATATTATGTGTATCAACATTAAATACACATATTGAAGAGGAAATACATATATAGATATCCAAATATAGTATACACATGGTCATAGAGTATTAATGAAAATGATGTTGTAATATAACCTAATAATAATAAATTAGGTTATGAAATTCTTTTCCACTTGAAAACAATAACTCAAATCCCCTTATATGAAATTATTCTAATTTAATCTAAAAATATAATGAAGATTGATTGAATCATGATATCACATGAAAACATGGATTAATATTAACCATATATTATAAATTAAGTGTTCAATTTTCTTTATTTATTCAAGATAAATTTAACAATCACAAAAGGAAGTGATATTGCATAGATAATTATTAAAAACGTTCTTGAGGATAATAATCATTAATCCTTACAAAGTGTCCCAAACCACTTTGAAATATTGGAATAATAATCTCCATAAAGGAATAACATTAATTGAGACTTAGAATATCATGAGAATAAATGGTTTCTTAATATTATATTTCAAATGGCATTATATAAACCATTTAAAATAAACTAGTTTCATAGCAACAAATAAGTCTCAATAGAATGTAAATTTAGTCAAATTCACTTAACTTCATTTTGACTTGTCTCGTGTGTCATCATATTCCTGAATAATAAAATTAATTTAATTATTTACATGATTTAGAACCTTTTTCATGTTTATCATTACTTTTATTTCACTTCATATAAGTTTTATACAACTACATACACAATTAAATTTACATTGGGTGATTTGACCAAATATGGTTTATGTGTCAAAAGTAACTACAGTAGGTCAAATATGGGAAAAAGAAGCCCTACATAAACATATGAAAATTAATAATTATGAAATAATTATCATTTTTATACATAAACTAAAATTTTAAAACCAGTTATTAAATATGGTACTTAAAAATGAATTAATGCCACCATCATGAAAATGATAGGCCATACGTATACATGAGTAACGTTGTCATATTTCAAAGATCATTATGGAATAATGAAAGTAGAATTATAACTTTTAAAATGATAATTATATTATAAATATAATATTATTTCTCATATATTCTTTTATATATAATTATTTTGATATAAAATGAATCACATCATGTCAGGAAGGTGGTAGTCCATATATCCACGAACGACGTTATCACTTTTTAAGTGTGTGAAAGTGTAATAAAGAATATGATATATATTATATTTAATGAAATTATATTATGTCATAAATATTATATTTATATATTATATTTCATATATTTTTAATTAAAATCATCTTATATAAATTTCATAAATTTTGTGAACGAATCACATCTCTTTTAGAAGGTTTTCATCTAAAATTTTACAAATGATGTTATCGTATTCCCACAAAATGGAGTGCATAAATATATGTTTTATAAAATATTTAAAAAATAATGCATACTTTATAAATATAATATATATCATATATAAATTTATTTTCCATCATAATGATTTACCTGAGTAGAGGTAAAGGAGAACCAACAATCATCGTTTTAGGAGGAGGTTGTTCCCTATACCCATAAATAGTATGTTTGTTACCAATTAAATGGCGGTGTCTGTAACTCTAGTTAGGAACCTTAAAATTAAAACATATTAGTTTATTATGGATATTATTTTTGTTATAAATAATTTCATTATAATTGTAGAGGTCTTGTAGAATAAAAATAAAACTAAAAATCTTGAGAAAGTTTGTTACCCCTTATTCAGGTAACTCCTTTTTGTTTTCACCAAAGGATTCCTTGGAATAAATTATTCCAAAGGAACTTATTCTAATATGACGGGAGTGATTTTTAGTAGATATTATTGGAGATATTGTTCTCACAATGATGTCTCTTGAGGTGTAAGGAAGTAGTACGAGAGGAGGACTTTTTATAGTGGAGGAGTTGAACTCTTGTAATATTTTGAAAAAGGAATTCCATACATGTTTTCACATTGCCATTGACTCCCATAATTGATTAATTTTGATCCATGTTTGTATATGGTCTAAATAAGTCTATATAAGTTTTATTAGGAACGTTTATAGATCATTTGGGCACTTAATATTATGGGTTAGTACCTTATTAAGATTAATTTTACATTAATGGTTGTAATTAGTTTTGCCTTAATTATTGTAATTAATTTTAATAACATTCACTAATAATTTTGTTAATTTTTTTTGAAGTTATTATAAATTATATATTATTCTAATTCCAACTAGGAAATACATTTTCCCAAATTCCAATAACATAAGTGGAATAAATTAATTTATATTTAATCCTAGATATGGGATGACAATGCAGATTTTTAATGTAAAGATGTGCAAAAGTTTTCTATTCCTTTATAGTGGATTTCAAAGGGAAATTTATTCCAATTACCATGGTTGGATTAATTGAAAAAAATATGATCTAATTATACTTTAAAACCAACTTAAAATATAATTTATCATTATAAATAAATCAAATTAAAGAGAAGTTGAGAACTAAATTTCAGTATATTCAAAAATTCATTAAAAATAAAACTTTACAGAAAAAACTCTAATCTAATTTATATTTTTCTCTTTCAAATATGATTTTTATTGGGATATACAAAATCTAATAAATTTTATAAAATTTAATTTAAAATAGGTTCTCTATTAAAAAGAGATAAAATTACTGCATAAAAATATAGGTTTTATGTGTAAAATTATGTTTGTTCTTATCTTATTCTTATAAAATATATTGGGGAAAAAATATATTTTATTGAATATATAATATAAATTAATAACCTCAATATAATTCACTAATTTAAATTAATTTAATTTATTAGTATAAAAAAGATTTGTGAAAATAAAAATAGTTTTCTATAAAAATATACAATTTATATTCAGGTGGATATTATATTCATTTCTAATTAATTTGTGAACAATGAATTAAATTTATGTTTGTGTAAAACATTATTTTCATAATATAGTTACCAATATTCATTAAAACTAGTTTAATTGGTAGTTTATATCATATTATATTAAATAATACTATTTAGTAATATATAATTGTTTAGTAAAACAATATCTTGTGTATAACAAAAACCCTTCAAGAAACTCATTATTTTGTATGTCACATGCTAACTCAATATCACATGAATTGAAATCATTAAAATATTTTGAAATTATTTAAAATAGTAAATATACTATCAATTCTCTAGATATTAAATTCCCTTACATGCTTAGTGTTGCGTGTAATATGAATTATCAAATATAGTGTTCCTACATTAGATTTTGGGGCATTGTAGAAACACATAAGGTATCTTGGTACATAATTGTACTTTTTACTCTTTTAAATTTAATAACCATGTGCTCCAATTCCATAAATTCCACTCTTATAAATGGAATAGTCATATGACCAACTTTCATACCCAAATGCATGAGAGAGATATCATGGACCAACACATTCTTGGTCTATAATAGAACCACCTATCAAATGTTAAGGTACCATTTCAAAATTACAAAACGTTAAATATTTTTTAGACTCATTGGATGAACTAGTAATCCATTTCATAAATCAATTAACTTGGAAAAAATACACATGTTATATAATAATTTCCATGAAACATGATTAACTCATGGAAAAGAAATCAGTTCAATAACAATATCATTAAAAAATAAATAACCCATGAAAAGGAAATGATTTCCATAATAATCTTCTAGAAACTTGAATAACCCATTTAATGGAAATGGATTCCAATGAAATGTATTAGAAACATGAATAACACTTGTTAAGGAAATTGGTTCTCTAAAAATATCTTTGATTCATGAATAACCTATGGGATGGAAATTTATTCCATAAAAAGTTATTTGAAATACGAATAAATCATGGAATTTAAATGGGTTCAATAAAAATTTCATCAAAACATGATTAACCCATGGAAAATTAAAGGGCTCCATAACAAACTCCTTAGTATATAATCAACCCATTGAAAATAAATGGGTAATAATTACTTTGAAACAATAATAATCCCTACAAAGAATGAATGAGGATGGCATTAGTGAAAAATATCCCCAGTGGAGGATAAATAAAAACATTTTTTTTGACATTGATTAATGTAAATTCCCATAAAATACCATTAAAAACATTTATGGTTGAAATAATATTTAAAAATTCTAATGTGTCCCATACATCAATAAAAAATTTGAATCAGAAACCCCATGAATTAATATCATTAAATGAAATATATAATATCATGATAATAATTATATTCTTGAAATAACATTTCAATGGGTATTTATATATTCTTCATAAAATAAGAAAAGTGTATAATATAACAAACATTACAAAGAAAGAAAATTGTGAAAAAAAATCCAACAACACTTTCATATTAATGAAACTATAAACCCCATGAAATAGAGATCTTAAAAAGGATATTAAAAGCAAATAAATTTAACTGTAACAATCATAAAATATATTCATTGGAATTATATACACCACCCAACAAAATTAATTCCTGAATATTGAATATATCTCACTAAAATAAAAGTGAGATAAGAAAAAAACTTACAAAGAATGTATCATTGGAGAGAAAATAAATAAATGAAATTATTTTGAGTGAAACATGTATATCCACACAATAAAATTACAAATACACTATAATTTAATAATAGGTAATTTCACACATATTCCGGGCATAACACAACCAATGACATATAAGATTAACCTAATGAATTAAAATTATTTTAATAAATCACTTACTAATTGAGTAACATCTGATCCTTGGATTCGTGAAACAATAAAAAAAATTGAAACATTTAATATCATGAAATAAATGAAAATCAATTTATAAAATTTCAAAGGGAATCAGACAGACCATATAAATTTAAATGGGTGAATAATAATAATTAAGTCTCAATGGAATGTAAATTGAGACGAAACCCGTACCTTGAGTCCAATCTGTCATGTTTGTCCGCTATCATCAGGAATAATAAACATATGATAATTATCTACATGCCTAAAATATTTTTAAATGATTATTATTAATTTTATTCAACTTATAAATATGTTATATACAATTATATAACGAATAATTTAGAAGTTATATTTTTTGAAAATCATTGGTTTATCTGTAAAAAAAGATTTGGTAAGACAACTATAGTCAATGAGGTCATTATATAAACCTCTATAGAATAATAATCATTACATAATTATCATATTTATTAATAATTTATACCAAAAAGATTCGATCATGAGTTGGTTGCCCAACCCATACCCCAAAAATTTATTAAAATAAAAGGCAACAACAAAGTGAATACATGAGGTGCAATGAATTTGCACCAACTGGGAATCGGAAGATTACAAAATGAATGTTAGACAACAGAAGGCATCCATGTCATCATGAAAGGAATTGATACTAATTTGCACATTCCAACCATTTTGGTTTTGTTCAGCATCATCCAGCAATATCTCCAGGTGAAACCTTTATCCAAATCATCATTTATAGATCCAAGGATTCAATCCCTTCTTCGAGTTCATCAAAAGAGAGACATGCCACATCCATTCTTCCACCGCTTGTGTTATTGCTGCTGTTTCACCAGAGATATTCATTCCTGAATTTTCTATGCAAAAAACTGCAAATGAAACTGATGATACTCAGTTTGCTGCTCTGCACTAGACCTGACTGCTAGAGCATCTTCAACGACCTCCCAATATTCCAAACATCCAACCTCCCCATAATCTTCTAAGATGTTCCTCCAAATCATTACATGAGTGAAAAAAGGGCTATTCCCCCAGAAGCTGGAGATAATCAAAATCAGGGTTTTGATCAAGCTCAAATTTCACCCTATCAAACATACGCTCCCTGATAATGAGATAGCCATAAACATATATTTATTTATTAGAATATCTTCTAAAAGAAATCTTTTCTTGTTCCTAAATCCAAGAGTAGAAATCCTCCTTGTATCCTTCCTTAATAACCCATGTTCAATTTCTAAGATTAATTCTATCCACCCGATCCTCAATCCAAGAGTAGGAATCCTCTTCATCTGTGGAGGAGTCCCCTGCATTATCAGATTCTGGTGCAGAAGTACACTTGCTGATAGCAGGCTATGTAGGGATGTTACATTCCTCCACTCGAAGACCTGAAGATCTAATGACAGTGGTCTTCTTTAACTTAGAATAATCAATTCGCTTTCGAGTCTTCTTAGGGAGCGAAGTGATAAAACCATCAGGATCAAAAAAATATGTCATACCTCTTTTGGAACTCGAGCACAGGTATTCCTACTCAATTTTATCTGCTTGCTCACTAACATCATGATTGGAAGAATCAGAGCGAGTCTCTTGTGTTGGCTCATTAGAGGTTGGAACAACTCCCGGGGAGTCAGTGCAAAGCATAGCATTATTGATTGCATCCACAAAACCAGTAAAGACTGAATCTTTATCGCAAGTTGGATATGCTGAGTAGGAATCCAGAATAGATGAGGACAATGGGTCCGTAGAATTAGAAGGTTTAGTCTATTCAATATGAGGATTCTCAATCCAGACTGATTTCCCTTCATTCATCAAAGGTTTCCCATGCTTCTGACTGTTCATGGGGTCTTTCCCAGCACCACAATCTCCAAGGCAGTGGAAAATATGAAAAATATTAGAGCAGTAACTCGGTAAGTAATCATAAACCACTTCCTGAAAAAATCTCGCATCCCCATTCTGGATCCAAATAGTGGAAGGCAATTGCTGCGAGAGTTCAACCTCAACACACACACGTGCAACCGAAGGCCTTGTGAGATTCTGAGTCATAGAATCCATATTAATGGGATTACCAGTAATCTTAGTAATAGGGAAAAGAGAACTTTTCTTGAAGACATGCATCGGCAGACCTGAAAGCCCTAACCAAACAGGTGCAATCGGGGATTCAGAATAGCAATCAAACGAAGGGGAAAACTTTAAGAATTTCATCGTGCAACCCCCAAAACTCCAAGAACCCCTAGACCAAAGCCGATAATAATCATTTTCTTAAGGAAAGTCAAATCACAATATACAACGAATTGAGCAGGCCGATTTAAAATTCAATGAATCTAATGGATTCGAAAGATTTCTGTAGGAAGATCAGAGAGGGATGACGGTTAAAAAATTTACCAACAATAACAAATCTGAGATCAGAAGAATGAAACTGAACCTCTGCCTACGAAAAAGAAATGGCCGCGTGACCCCTATGATGGAACTGCTTTAGATGAAAGGAATCAACAAGAGGTGGAGATTCAGCCAAATCAAGAGATCGAATATGACAGGCCCCTATGACCACATATATGAAGCTTCGCAAATACCATCTGCGTTCGTTGCCCTCATTCCGCATTCAGTGACCTTGTTCATCGCCCTCTCTCAGCTACTCCATCCATTAATAATTTTTACTTTTAAAACCAATCATGAATTATGGTGTTGAAAAATGAACAGATGTTATAATCATAGAGACGGTAGGTCGTACGTACAAATGAGTAACTTTCTCATTATTCTATGATAATTATGGAAAGAAGGTAAGTAACATATATATTTAAAAAATTATAATATATCATAAATTCCATATTATTTTTCAATATATAATTATATATGTAATTCTGTTGATGTAAAAGGAATCACATCCCATCGAAGAGGAAGTAGTCCACAAGTATACGTATGACATTATCACTTTTTAGTGCGTGAAAGGGTATTAAATAAAATGATATATTATATGAAAAAAGGATAATTGTGTTATTAGTATCATATAAATTTATTTTATTTTATATTTTTTTAAATTAATCTCATCCTTAACACATTCTATGTAATGTGTGAAACTGCCACCTTACCTTGAAGTGGTTGTAGTCTACACATCTAGAAACGATGTCGTCACACTCACACAAAATGGAAAGCATGAAGCTATCTATTAATAACTATTTATAAGTATGAATAAAACATTAATATAATATATATAATATAAAATTATCATTTCCATCATAATTCTATACAATGGGAGGTGGTAAAAGAAATAAATGACATTGTTTCATGAGGCGATAGTTGTCCGTATAGGAATAGAAGTTTCATTAACCATTTGATTGATTTTTTAGTAGGTGTAGGTTAAAACCATAACATAAAAACATATAATTATATTTAGGATAATGATGTTGTTATATTATCATTTAATAATTATAATTTTATGGGAGGAGAAATAAATAAAATGTAAATGCACATTGAAGTATGTTACAATTTTTTGGAGTCAATTATTTTGGTTGGAACCAAATGGCTTCCATGGTTGGACTTATTCCCAAAGTGAGAAAAAAGGTGAAATGATGTAAAAACCATAGATTTTAAGTGATATATTATTTGATGTCTTGGGTTGTACACTACATCATTATTAGCTTACACTATTTAAAACATTGTATTAGCTTTCAGTATACGCAACACTATTCTTGGATTGTGTTATACACAATTTTATGTACTTTTGATTGAATTCATTTCACACAACACTGAGAATATTTTTTTTTTCAATTCATAAATGAACTATGTTTGTATTATTTTATAAACATCACCAAAGTAATATTTCACTACACACTATAATAACATGGCATGTGTTACATGCAAGAATGATTTTCCTCGATAACTAGTGTGGTATGAAATATTGAGTTCCACTAAACAAAGATATATTATTAAAATATTATATAAACTAGAATTTATTAATATTATTAACCACATTTTGAATTTTATATAACATTAATATTCATCTGACACATGATATGAGAAAAAAACCAATTTTTTGGATAGAAGAAGTATTTTAAAAAAATGCAGTTTTACAACCTTTTGATGGCTCACCCATTTTAAATATAGTGTTTAAAACTATTATAAGTTATATTTTTCTAGATAAACTTATTATTTCAAAGTGGGACATAAAATATTACTTGGGATAAATTTTTGATATTTTTCGGATAACTTTCATATTTTGATGAATAGTGAAAATATGCTAAATTTAAATTGAAAACAATTTTTTTCATTAAAAAATGTAAATGCTTAAAATTTATTATTTAATGTTTATAAATTATATATAGAATATATTTTTATATTTTATGAAAATTTAATTCATTTTAATTAATTTTACATTGAATTCATATGATAAAATGTTTCAATCTTTTGTAATGTTTTAAATAAAAACTTGTTTTTTCAACAACATGATTAATTTTAAATTAATTACTACCACTTCTATGTTTTGAATTTAAAAAAATGGATAACATATTTGGAATCATAAGGTTCACATTTTTTAAATATGTACTTTCTATTTTGCGACATTATGAATAGTAATTTCAGTAATTATTTTAGTTACCATGGTTAAAGGGTAAATCTGGTAAACAAGGGTAAAAAACTAAACTTTATATTAAAATTAAACTGCCCTAACACATTCCATAATCATATTGGACTAGATATGTCCAACCATGTGCATCATTGGGTCGATTTTGGGACCCCATGTATTCACATGGATGTGAAAATGACATTTTATAATAATTAATTTAAAGTAATGATAATTGTAAACTAAACAAATGTCTTTTATTAAATAAATTTCAATATAAAGTTATATAATAGATATCTATGTCTATAAATAGTAAATGGAAATATAAATATATTTTATATATCATGGTATTTTGTTTATAATTTTTGGACACTAGATAAATAAATTTATTTATGACACAATTTTGATGTCGTGATTACCTCATTAATTAAAGATTCAAAATAATTTATTTATAAAGATTAAAAAATTTAATTTTTGTTATTTTTATGTCATCCACGAAATTTTTGGAAGATTTTGATATATTATATTTGTGTTAATGCCTTATTTTAGAAAGAATCTCGTTGTTGTGATTGTTTAAAAAAGTCATTTATGAATATTGTCCAAAATTGACAGAATTCGTAACCTAAAACATAAAATAGTTTATTAAATGATATTAAATTCCAAAAAATCTAATATTAGGAGAAATTGTTAATATACGTCCAAATTTTTCATAAATTACATTCTGTGGGTTGTTTTACATGAAATAGCAATTACATTAACCCACAATGTGAATGTGACATGATATCACTGTAGGATTAAAAAGGGTAAAATATGGGTAAAACCAAAATGATAATGTTAAAAGAATATTCCAAAATTTTCAAAAAAGTATTGCATGATTGGTAATCGAACAAAAATAATATTACATTATAATTAAATAAATTTTGGACCATTTTAAATCGAATGTGAATTCAGAATAAAATAATATTTTGGAACATTCTTAAAGTGTCATCTCCCATCTCATAAAAGGGAAATTCCTCCCTCTGCTCATCACTCCATTTTGAGCCATAAAGCTCAGTCAACCCCAGAAAATTAATCTTATCAACTTTTCTAGTAAAATTATAGAGGTTCTGAAATTCTATAAAGACTAACTCTAGTTCCCTACGAGAAAATTTAATGGAGGCACGTCGAGGAAGAGGTAATATCTTCTACTGAGTCATTCAAATTTATTTCTTCTTATACTTCATCTTATTTAGTTGTTTAATTATATATTAATAACATAATTATCATGCATATAATGATTTGTTATTATAAATATTAATCAAACCTATTTCAATTTCTATCCATCCTATGAAAAATGAAATCACCGCACGTGCGTACGTATGAATTTCCGTCTCCACACTGTGGTGTAATATGTTTTTCACCACCACCTTAATTGGATTGGTATAATCATGGAAAAAATAAACATATATGATTTTTATAACATGATACTAATTCTGAGATATTATACACCATCCATTTCAATATTGTTCATCAACTATGGGAACAATATCATCTCTCATGTGTACGTACAGCTTACCGTCTCCACACCGCGATGAGATTCATGCTCCATGTTAACCATTCAAGAATGATTATAAAGTATATATAATAAATAATCCTAAAATATATGAAATAATAATTCTTCTGTAATTATGTATATTTAAATATATATATTTCATTTACTTACTTCCATTCAAAATAGTAAGGAAACGACAACACTGTTCATGTGTATGTACGACCTACATCTCCCTGAATGGTGTATTCTATTCCATTTAACAAACTAATATATATATTTATATACTAAATATATATGATATATAAATATTGTTTTAAATTATATATGTTAGTAAATCATGATCTATGTAATAATATAAATAATAAAAAGTCCAAACACGTACGCTAAATCAAACGATTATTACGCAAAACGTTGTTTTAATAAGGATTTGACAAATGAACAGGTAATATAAAGACATAAGTGAATCATATATGATATCATAAATATTATTATGATTATGTTAGAAGTTAATAATATGTTTAAGCCCACTATACATGAGTTTCAGACATCTATGGAAGAAATTGGACCAAAGGTAACAAATAATTTTGTAATCTCATTTTTATCTGAGATTGTTTATACTTAAGTATTTTTGGGGGATATATTCATCATCCATGACCATGTATTATAAAAATGTTTTCATAAAATGTTTAATATTATTCTATTAATTTTAAAGTTATTTTTACCCATTTTTTGACTTTTACTACATGGTATGGAAGAAATATTTCTTTCTTTTACCATATGAGGTAATTTTTGACCTTTCTGGTAAATGTACAAGGATAATGTTTTCTTTTAAATTATATGGCATTAATATATTTTTATTATTTTAGACATCGTTATTTACATGAATCTTCCTTTACACATTTTTATTTTATTTTCAATTATCTTTTTTCGTTTTAAAATTTCATGATATTTCAAAAAAGAAAATATTTTTGAAGAAGAAAATATATTTTCCTCAAGAACTATGTTCATGAGTTTTATTAGAATTATTTTCCATCTATGATGACATAGGGTTATTTTTCTATCCATATTATTAAATATATTTTATTACATTATGATGGAATTATTTTTTTAAGTCCATTTATCTTTTATGGATTATGTTATTAGGTCATGATGTTTAAGAATACCATTTTATTATATGGGTTATGTTGTGATGTATGATTTATGTTTTTTTGGAACACATAATAATGGTTTATTCTGAGATGGATGAGACCCATATCTCATTATAATGTATTGGTTAATGATTTATATCTACTGAGATAGACATGTATCGAACAACATGTAAATTCGGTTCAGTAATACATGTCTGTAATGACAAGTAAACATGGTTCCGTAATGGACTTGGTCTACTGTGATGGTCTTGGCAGCAATGCCTTGCCGACAATAGAAATCATAATATATGATTTTTAGTTTTTCACAATTACATATTTTATTCCAAATTTAATCAATCACATTTGTTGTTCATTTATGATCTATGCCTAACATACTTCCATGATTTATTCCATTGCTCATGATTTTTATGTTTAAACTTTATGATCATATTTTAACATTAAAATATTAATGGTTAGTTTTAGGTTTTCCATGTTTACCCTTACTAATAATTTTATCCCACCCTTTCTATTTTTCCCCAGTATATAAACAATATTTTTAGGTAGAAAACAAAAGGGGAATATCTTTATGGGAGATGTTGAATATCCTTCACCATGATTAGAATATTTTTTTCCAAGTTTCCAAAGACACTAAAATAATATGTTATTTGGGAATTTTTTGGTGTCATGTATTAATTATTCCAAAGAAGTAATATAATTTCAATTTCTGTCATGCTTGGGTATCTACATTTGGTATCATAGTGAAGGATTAGTCAGCCTTTAGAAACTAGGATGAAAAAAATTTAGTGATATCACTATAGATATTTCTATGGTATGTCTAGGGATATCCCTAAGGTTAAGTATAAGTATAGGTTACAGTCCTAGAATTAAGATAATGATCATGAATAATCAAATATCAAACCTAATATGTTATAGATTGAATGTACTCCTCTTTGATTATGCACTTTTCCTTGTATGATTTTTTACTCTCCCACTATTTTTTGGGTTTTAGATAATGGATGGAACCCAAAAGAACCATGTTAGTGATAAATACATTGTGAAATGCAATGATTATCCTCTTGAACAACCAAATGTTATGAGAGTTGCAGTGAAAAATATTATCACTACACTTACACAAGCTATGAATCATTTTGGACCTATAGATGAGTAGACAATGGAACAATATTCTATTGACACCATCATTAGGAAACATCCACCTTGTTTTAGTGGGTCTTTTGAAAAACTTGTTTCTTAACAACGGGTTATTACCATCGATATTTTATTTTCCATACATCTCTCTTATGAACATGGAAAATTCATTTTGTATTTTTACTGATGAGATGGTGAAGTAGACTGGTGGTGGACTCTAATAATGAATACAAGGCCCCAAGATGAAATTGAATCCATGGAATGGGATGAGTTCAAAAACTTATTTTTTAGTATGTAATTTCCTCGTATTCTTCGATCAAAGATAGAAAATGAGTTCTTTGAGCTTAATGAGAAGGTTGATGAATTTGTTGGTACATGCGATATGAATTTTAAAAGATTTTCAAGGTAAGATTTTGGCTTTATCATCCAACCTGAAAGTAAAGTTGATAAATTTTTCAGGGCCTTAAAAACAAGTATTCGAAGGGAATTAACTATAATATACCTCATTATCTATGAAGAGATCGTGTGTTGTTCTATCAATATATAACTAGAATTTTGTGTTATATATCCATCTCATGGATTTTATAGGAAACGAATGACGGAGTTCAAAGTAAAATCTCAAAACAATGGTGAAAAGAAGATGAATGTCTCATTATTCTCAATATGTGAAATGAAGTATAGTGGACATAGTCTTAAAGGGACTAGAAAAGGATTCAAGTGTGGAAAACAAGGTCATCAAGAAGTTGAGTGCTGATGTAATGGGAAAAAGGTTTCTAATTATGTTAATAGAGAATATAATATAGAGAATTCCCCATTGACACATCAATGCTACAAATGCTAGGAAATGGGGCATTATGCTATCCAGTTCCCTAATAGAAGGTTTAATGATGATCGACATCAGTAACCTCTTATGGAAAAAGACAAAGGGATGTCACATGAAATCACTATTGGTGATGTTGAGTATGACAGCGAAGTGGTGGAATGATTAAGTGTTTATGTAATCGGATTCCAAAATAGTGTGGTGGATTCCCATTTATAGTATAATGGAATATTGGAATATTTATGTATTGGTATATTGTGGTTTTTAATAATTATATGGTACTGGTAACAAGGAAAAGTGATTGAAATATTTTTGGCATACACATGATATGAACAAAATGTATAGATAAGGAGATAATGAGATGTTTGATAGTATTAATGATCTCATGACTGATAAAAGGACAAGGTGATATCATGGATTGAGTATATATATATTTTTTGGTATTTTTGGTCTATGGAAATAGATAATTTTGATAGAGTTCATGTTTTCCCTAAGGTTCTATGATAATTCATGTTATTATAATTAGTTTAAGAGAATTCATAATTAAGGTATTCACATGTTTGGAATGTGATAACTAAGAACTTCCAAATGAGTTATGGGAGATAAATGTTATGTTGATTTCGTTCACCTCGTTCTAATGTTTTTTTGGAAGGATTGTAATGTTATCCATTTATGGATAGTATAAATTATTTTGGTTTTTAAGTTTTTTAGATTAATGTATTATCTCGCTATAAGTGGACTTATGCATATTTGATTACCTATTATATCCTTTTTATTAAGACAGAAGAAATGACCCATAATTCTATCTTATGATCTTCTAAGACATTATGAATGAAAAATTCAACTTCATTTCATTAAATTAAAGATGATATAGAAATTGATCAAAGCATGACCAATGAAGAGATTGTACTGAAATAAAGTAATTATTTATTATCATGATCTTCATCTTTTGTAAAAGGATCATGAAAAAAAGATATCCTAGTACTTTCTTTGTTGATGAATTAGATTGTACCTTAAATCATCTCAAATTTATGGCTTTTAGGTAATTAACTTTCTCCAAACCTTATTCTCAATCACAATCCATCAGAACTTGATTTTTAGATTTCTCTTGAATATCCATGTTTTCATTTCTTACCTATGTTCTCCTTTGTAGAATCCCAGTGATGTGTTACATTGGGTAACCGTTATTTTTCTAACATTCCTTTTCAAAATTATGATTTAGTATTCCTTTTTACGATGTGGGTTTCTATGAAAGAAACTTTCATGAAAAAAAAAAACAATTTATAACCCCAGAAAATTAAGAGGGAAAAATTAATTTTACAGGGGGAAGAATTAAACACCCTGATATTTTATGATATATATTATTTTATTCCTTGTGTTGTACACAACACTAGGCTTAGATTTCATTATATGCGACACCATATTTGCTTGTAGTATACACAACACTATTCTTAGCTTTTGTTCCACACAATTTCATGTTTTTTTGATAGAATTAATTTCGCACAACACTGAGTATATATTTTTTTCAATTTATAAATGAAAATTTTTTGTATTATGTTATACGCACCACCAAAAATAATCTTTCACTACACGTAACACTATCATGGCTTGCGTTACACACAAGAGAGACCTTCTTTGATAGCTTGTGTAGTACGCAATATTGAGTTTCACTAAATGATAATATATTATTAAATTATTATATAAACTATAAATTATGAACATTATTTAACTTTTTTTTAATTTTATATAACATTAGTATTCATCTTACACATGATATTATAACAAAATCATTTTTTCAGATAAAACAAGTCTTTTTCAAAAAATGTAGTTTTCCTCCTTTTGATGGAACACCCATTTTAAATCGAGTTTTTGAAACTTTTATAAGTTATATGTGACATGATATACTTCTTCTTTTGATTAGTGACTTAAATATTTACTTTGGATAAAATTTTCATATTTTTCTGATAACATTCTTATTTTGATGAATAGTGAAAATAATCGAAATTTAAATTGAAAACAATTTATCCCCTTGAAATAATTTATACAGTTAAAATGTATTATTTAATGGTTTTAAAGTATTAATAGAATATATTTTTATATTTTAAGACAATTTAAGACTTTTTCATTAATTTTAAATTGAATTCACATGTAAAAACATTTCAATCTTTTGCAATGTTTTAAACTAAAACCCATTTTTTGACAATGAGATTAATTTTAAATAAATTTAATCAACTTATGTGTATTGAATTCAATAAAATGTATTCCATATTTGGAATCAGACGGTTACCATTTTTTAAATAGGTACTTTTTTTGGAAATTATGAATAGTAACTTCTGTACTTATTTTATTTACGATGATTAAAAGGGAAATCTGGTAAATAATGTAAAAAATAATATTATAATAATACTAATCTACCCAAACACTTGACCTAATCCTATTGGATGATATATATCTTATAATGGTCATCCTTGGGTCAAATTTGTCACCCCATGGATTCACATTGATGTGAAAATGACATCTTATAATAATTAATTTATAGTAATGATAATTATAACCTAAAGAAATATCATTTATTAAATACATTTTAATATGGGGTTATATAACAGATATCTATTACTATAAATATTAATTTGAATTCTAAAAATATTTCATACATCATGGTATTTTATGTATAATTTTTAGACATTAGAAAAATATATTTATTTATGATAGAATTATGATGCGGTGATTACCTTATTAATGAAATTCTCAAATAAATGAATTTATAAATATTAAAACAAATGTAATTCAGTTTTCGTGATGTCGTCCACAAATATTTTGGATTCTATTGATATATTATATTTTATTTAATATCTTATTTTATAAATAATCAGGTTGTTATTAATTTTTTAAAAAGTCATGTATGAATAGTGTTTCGAATTGACACAATTCATAACTAAAAACATAAAATAGTTTATTAAATGATATTAAATTCCTAAAAAATAAAACATTTGGAAACATGGTTAATATAAGTATTAATATTTCAAAAATATCATTGTGTGGGTCATTTTACATGATATGGTAATTACATTAACCAACAATGTGTAAATAACATGACATCATGCTAAGAATAAAAAGGGAAAAATAAGGGTAAAACCAAAATGATAAGGATAAAAAAATATTCAAAACATGTAAAAAAATTATTGGATGATGGGTATTAAAACCAAGGTATTATTATCATACAATACAATATGTTTTGGACCATTTTAACTAGAAATTTAATTTATAATAAATTATTATTTTGAAACTTTCCTAATGTGCCCCTCTCCTCTCTTATAAAATGAATCCTCCTCCTTCTCCTCATCACTCCATATTGAGCCTTCTTTCTCTGCCAAACCCCACATATTTTTATTATAAACTTCTCTAGTTACATTCAAGGATTTATGGTCTTCTCGAAAGACAAACTCAAGTTCCCTATGAAGAAATTTAAAAGAGGCACGTCGAAGAAGAGGTAATCTCTTCTACCGATTTATTGAAATTTATTTCATCATCTACTTCATCTTATTTAGTTGTTTAATTATAATTTAATAAAATAAGTATTATTCATATTCTTATATGTTATTATAAATATGGAGTAACCCTATTTCACCATTTACCCATCCTACAAAAAAAAAATCACCGCACGTGCGTACGTACGGATTACCGTCTCCACATCGTGGTGTAATCTATTTTTCACCACCACCATACATTAATGGGTATAATGGTGTAAATAATAACTATATATGATTATTATAATAGGATACTAATTCTGAGATATTATACACCATCCAAATCAATACCATTCAACAAATATGTGAATGATATTGCAACTTGTGCGTGCGTACACCTTACCGTCTCCAAGCCACGATAAGATTTATTCTCCATGATAACCATTCAAGAATGATTATAAAGTATATATAATAAATAATCCTTAAATATGTTATATAATAATTATACAGGACTTATATATATATATTTATGTCATTTACTTATATTGTTTCAATTAATAAGGAAACAAAAACAGTGTTCATGCATACGTACGACCTACCGTCTCCATGAACGGTGTATTACATTCCATTTATCAAAATATTATATATATTTATATACTTAATATATATGAAATATAAATCATCTTTTACATTCTAGAAATAATTAAATCTTGATCTATGTAATAATATCATGAATAACAATTCAAAACATGTATGATAAAAAAAGATTATCAACCAAAATATTTCTTTAACATGGAATTGACAAATGAACTGGTAATATAATGTACTAAGTGAATCATATATGATTTAATAAATATTATTAGGGTTCTATTATAAGATAATATTATGTTAAAACCCACTATATAGGTGTTTGAGACACTAACAAAAGAAGTTGGACAAATCGTAAGGGATAGTTTTTCAATCTCATTTTTATCCAAGATTATTTATACATAAGTATTTTCTGGGCATATATTCATCATCGATGTCCATGTTTTATAAAAATTATTTCATAAAATATTTATTATTCTTCTATGTATGTTTAAATTAATTTTTCCAATTTTTTACTTTTACTACAAGTTATGGAAAGAATCATTCTATTTTTACCATACGAGGTACTTTTTGACCATTCCAATAAAAGTACGAGGAGAATGTTTTTTTAACATATACGACATGAACAATTTTTTCTCATTCATAAATAATTATTTCCGTGAATCTTACTTTACATGTTTTGTATTTTATTTTCAATTAACTTCTTTTCTTTTAAAATTTCATTAAAATTTTAGAAAAGAAACTTTTTTTGAAGAAGAATGGATATTTTCTTCAAGAATTGGGTTCAAGTGTTTTATCAAAATTATATCCCATCTACGATGACGTAGTGTTACATTTATATCCCTATTATTACATTGATTTGATTACATTACGATGGAAATATTTTGATGAAACCAATTTATCTTATATAGATTATGTTATGATGACATGATGTTTAAGAACCCCATTTTATTACATGGGTTATGCTACGATATATGATTTATGTTCTTGTGGCACACTTAAGAATGGTTTCATTGTGAGATGGGTGGGACCTATATATACCTCTAATGAATTGGGTAATAATTTATATCCCATGAGATAGACATTACTGGAATGACAGGTAAATTTAGTTCAGTAATACATGGATGGAATGATATGTAAACCTAGTTCAGAAATGGAATTTGTCCACTATGATGGTCTTGGAAGAAATTCCTTCACTACTATATTAATAATAATACGTGCTTTATAGTTTCCCAAAATTACATATTTTATGCCAAAGATATTATATCATGTTTAATGTTCCATCATGATTCTGGCCTTACGTACTACCAATATTTATGTCATTGGTCAAGATTTTGATCTTTAAACTTTATTCTCTTATTTTTACATTCGAATTTTTATGGTTCCTTTTATGTTCTCCATGTTTACCCTTACTGATAATTTGAGCTAACCATTTCTATGTTTTCTTTTCCCACGGATATAAAGAAAGTTTTTAGGATGTAAAATAAAAGTGAAAGATCTTTATGTCATATATTGAAGATCTTTTACCATGATTAGAAGATTATGTTCTGAGTTTCCAAAGACACTAAACATTATGGTATTTGGGAATTTGTTTTTGTCATTTATTTAGTATTCTGCAAATAAATTAAATGTCAATGTACATCATGCATGGGTCTCTACACATGAGGTATTTATTTATATTATTTTTATAGTTTTTTAATGTTACAAAGTGATTTATAGGTGTAAAAATGTGGGGAGGGTGAATTATTTTTTATTGTGGAGGGGGAGTGACATTCTTGTAAATATAAAAAGATAAACACTATTGAGAGGGTTCAATTACATCATGTGCCTCCAATAATGTTATTAATTCGATCCAAGAGGTGATATGGTCGAATTATTTTTTTATAAATGGGTTTTTTACATGTTTATAGCCCATTTAGGCTCCTAATATTAAATATTAACCACTAAGTAACCACATTTTTACATTAATGATTATAAATAAATTTAATCAGTTTCTCTAATACTTTTCCTAAAAAAACTAATTTTAATATATTAGATATTAGATATTATTATTATTCCTAATATGGATCTATTTTTCTAAATTATAATTACATATGTTTCAAAAATTAATTTAATATTAATGAAATAGATGAGACAACAGATCTGGGTTTTGATGTAAAAATATTCAAAGATTTTCTATGTTTTTTTATCTAAATACAATGATAATTTTTTTAAAATGAACTATTTTTTTTAACTGATATAAAATTGATCCAATTATACTTCAAACCCAAATAAAAAAAGTATTTAAATATGTAAATAAATTGGATTAAAAGGAATTTTTGAATTAATATTCACCATTAATTAAAATATTAATGTTCGTTTAAATATACAAAAAAATCACCTGAAGTAAATTTTGATATTTAGTTTTAAAAAATGAAGTAAAAATTTCTTATAAAATGAATAAATGTATTAAAAACTATTTTTAAAACAAGTCTTCAATTAAAACACAGTAAAACTGCCTTTCAAAAATAAACAATATTTTATAATTATAATTTTATTTATTCTTATATTGAGCCTATCAATATTGTTGGATGATTTTAATAAAAATTTATTAAATATATAAAGTTTTAATTTCATTAATATCTTTCACTATTAATGATTAATTATTTTTTAAGATAAAATTCCATTGTAGCCGTAAAAACAATTTTTCATAAAAACACATCCTTTATATTCATTTAGACAATATTTTCATTTCAATTAAATATGTAACTAGTGAATTAATTTTATAAACATGTAAAACTATATTCATATTTATTCATTAATTCATTTTAATTCACTCCATTCCAACAAATTTTTGATAACTATTATGTTAATAAATAATATTAATAGTTTATCGTTGATGGTAAGACTGTATGATCCCAATTTTTCAATCAAGTATAAATCCTTTGAATTTCAGTCTAATTCATTATTTTGGGTCTAATATGGATCTGAAATGGGTTAGTGAATGTCACAAGGGTTTTTGGGGCTTATTTAGATCCTGAAACCCATCATTTTGTGAAAACAGACCCGATGCATGGTTATGACAGACCGTGTAGATGGTGACTTTTTAGGAAGAGGCTTACCACATAGTTAGCGTGCATTTTCCCCAACCATGTGGCCTAACCATGTAAGTTTCCATTAATTTCTATTTATCCATTCATGGTTTGTGTACGGTTAGGCAAACTATGCGGCCAAGTCTTGCACATGCTACTTTCAGTGTAACTTTTCTATTTTTTCCTTAATGATCTAATTAACCATACTCCTTCCTCTTAATCTAAGATAATATTGGATTGACCTATTTTTATTTACTTTTAGAGCTATTTTAAGGCCTATGATATGTATTGGAAGATATAATTCATATAATATCTTATCTAGATTATGCTCCTCAAGTTGATTGTGCAATGGTAAGTACTCAAGTCCTTTTTAGCCGTTATTCTCCCCTATTGCACTCGACCTATTTATCGTTGTGTAAAGGATTTCCCCTTTTTCTAAGATCTATTACATTATAATATGAATCAGAGGCCGATATCAGAGTATATGGATAGTAAGACCCTATATTTGGTGTTCTATAACCCATCCCTCATGTTCTTTGATTTTGGAATTCTCATGTGGTGTCCAATGATTTCATTAGGTCTGATTTATTGAATTTATCTTCCATTATAATAACAATTAGAACCATATGGTTAATCTATTTCCATACATGTGACTAATGTTTTGAGGTTACACCCACCACTACATACATCCCATGTAGGATGATATTCTATAGTTGAGTTTTTAGTGATTTGACACTTTTGAGCCATTGTTCGGATGTGCTCGAGACCGAACAGACTAATGGTAGGACCCACTTATATAAATTATAGTTGTATCATAAAATGGTGAATTGAATGTACCATGTACCTTCCACTTGAACCACTTAAGGAAAGTGCATCAAATTGATAATTTAATGTGAAAGGGAAATTGGAATGTATACTATGTATATGACCTGAACAGATTAAATGTTAATTATTAATGACTTGTATGTCAATAGAATCCCCTACCACATTAATGGAAGGTAGAAGAAAGAACTTTAGTGATTTAATATGCCTTAAATGGAATTAATAATGGTTTTTTTCAACATGAATTTAACAGAATAATGAAAGGTAAGGCTTTTACCAAATGAAACATTACAAGAATTCATTATTAAACAGGAGTGGACTGACTTGAGCATGCATTGGATTATTATCAAGGAATTCCTTGAGCACTCGAGAACCCCATTCTGATTAAAGGGAATAACTTTCTTAGGTTGAGACAAACCTACATCCTGATCCTTATCAATTCTTGGATACCTGTTATGACACCATTGGATCCCTCACATATTATGGATAGATTCTTTGGATACACTCTTTGGATCATGAATTGACAGGAAGGATCCATGGTTAAAGACCATATGGAACAGTCACTACTTAACAAATTTTTACCTTAGATGATGACCTTGGATTTGGTAGGCAACTTATTGTTGAATTCCATGAAATATTCACATTGGATTATAATCATACCCTTATCCAGGGTATAATTATTACTGATTTGGCGACCCTTGAGGTATACTTTGGCTTTGTTATTACCTTTGAAATTCATTATTAAATGTCATTACATATTTCCTTATCATAACTTGTAACCTTAACTATTGACTACATGTGAATTATTTATAAATTGGTAATTCTCGATTAATGGACTAGTAATGTTCAAATTCCAGTCGGGTGATGAAGAGGGCACTTGGGTATTTAGATACATTTTTTTCTCTACATTATATATTCATGATTTCACATTGTTACATTTTCATTACATGGGAAATAGGATATAGAAACCATCAGTGGTGGCCTAATAATATCTATCTCACTCCTTCTATGGGTTCTATTTTGTACCCAGGGCAGATTACATGAAAAAGGTATTGATAAAGGGATGTATACAGCTTTGAACACTTCATTGGTTTCTATTTAGGATGGAGAATTTTAGCATATGACCAAGCTAGTGATTGAGATTCTTGGTATCATCTTTTGATTTCCTTTATACATTTTTAGAAAATGTAATGTCTGTAATCTTTTCTCCATGCTATCTGGTTTTCATGATACATGACATATCATTATCAATTTTATTTTAGTCAAGTTATTTCTATTATAAGTACCATTTTTCTTAATTCAGCTATGAATTCTATTTACTTATATTTCTTCTATTATTTTCTTTATTTCATATTTAACCTTTGTGTTACAATTTTATAATTAGGTCATAGTCTCCACACAGACACACCTTAGGCCCTCATTCCTAGTTGGCGGCCTCTGGTGTTTGGGGATATGCATTTGAGGCTATGTGGCCCATCTGGATCAGGGCACATATTAAGTGGAATCTATTTCCGCGATGCCACAAAGTTTTATTATAGGAGGTTATTTTATTACATTAATATTTAAAGAAAATATATTGGTGATTAGGAATGGTTGAGACTTGGTCATAATCTTCGATTGGGTGTCGTGAACCCAGATTCGGGGCAAAATCCATGTTACCCAAACATATAATTGTTGTTCTATTTTTCCACTTACAGTTGACATTTTTCACCATTGGTTGATACAAATAATATGTGTTGTTTTTGATTATTTCTATATTTGAGGATTTTCTTTAATCCTCGGCCCGATAATATTATGGGAAGGAGCATTGTTACCTGCATCATTATAGGCACAAAAATTTTTAATTTCATGCATATTTCCTTAAAATATAAGTGCATTTCACTACTTTTAATGTTATATATGACTATGCTTGTTGAGTGATGTTGTTATAGTTAGCTTTTACATGTATTAATTTTGGGTGTAATTGAGTGATTCCATGGATCAATTGATGAGGTATATGGGTTCTCATGGTTTGGGATGAGTAATTCACATAGTTGAGTAATTATTCTATAAATAAATGGGTTTCATTTTCATTGATGAGTTGTATGGGAATTAAGTCAATGTGAATGGATATCAATTATATTGTGAAACACGAAATATTAAATGTTATGGTTTCACATCCTTATTCATACATGTCATTTTTATAAATGTTAAAGGAGTGATCCTAGAAAGTATATGTAAAAAAATAAAACTTATACTTGGGAACATACGGATACCTAGCCATCTAAGCTAGTAGTTGGGATATTATGCCTTGGATAGTGAGTTTTCATGTGTTCATCTTACACTAGTGATTATATCTTTCTAAATAATCTCATTATGAGGTTTTTTATTGGAATTTTTTGACCAATGACACCACAACATCCTGGTATCGTATTCGAGGAAGGTGGCGATGACCACATTCCGGATATGATGGGCCCTAAGCTACCAGTCTTACCTATAAGAGTGGAACTCTAGGAATTTACTATTGAAACTAATATATGCACTGATTTCCATGTTCATGATAGTTTATTACATCTAATAGAGTCCATGCATCGTCCTTCACTACTTGCACCTACGATGGATGGTCTGACTTGTGAGTTCAAGCCGCAGCATCCTACTACTTTCACAAGGGATGGAGGCCCACAGGTTACTGATTCTTGGATAGAATCCACCCTATTTATCATTGATCATCTGAAGATGTCCCTAAATCAGATGGTTAATTGTTCTACATACATGCTTCAGGAACTGTCCATGCGTTGAGGGGATGTGATTACACTGGCTAATCATCATTAGGGCATGTTCTGGGTTGATTTCCATACAACCTTTTAAGATCAATTCATTCCTCATATGTTGAGATCTAATGGATATAGAGAGTTCATGCATATATATCATGGTTCTATGTCAATCATAGAGTACTCAATGTGTTTTATAGAGTTGCAGTGCTTTGCAATACTTCTTGTTGTTGATGAGATTTTGTGTACTAGACATTTCAAGGATGGTCTCCATTATTCCATCCACATGGAGGTGAATGAATTTATCGTGCATAAATATTATATAATAGTAAATTAGGATCTTATGACTGAGCATAACCTGAGGGATAGAAATAGTATCAGGCATAGAAGAGCAGTGCTGCGTCAGGCCAGTAGTTCTTCCGGTGGAAGGAAGTGTTCTTTCAAGGTGTCTCCTCAGAATAGTGACAACCAGAGACCCATTTTGATAGCTCTATAGCGTGTCATCAGTGTGGATGATGGGGTCACATGAATCCTCATTATGATAGAGACCTAATAGAGTGGCAATCTTATATTCATATGAGGAATATACAGAGGTTCTTCATGAAAATTCCACAAAATTTGAGTGGACAAGGATACACAAAAACCCCACTTTCAAGAGTGGGTTATTTTATGCTACGTTAGGCACGGAGTTGGAATAGAACTGGTAGGAATGGATGAGGAGGTCTTGGATGTTGAATTTAGACCCCTAATGACCACAAGATCCAACAAAGAAGTTTTGATTGTGGTTGTACATATATTGCACAAAGCTATGGATCATGTCAATTTCATTCACTATAACCAATACTTATAGATCATGTTGTGGGGTCGTCTACAGTATGAGGTACTATTCATGTGGAATCTACTATAGTATTTTATTTATTTTATACAGGTTCATCAAACACTTTTATCTCTATATCTATCATTTAATGTCTTGGACTACATATATAGTATTTCTATGGTTTTATGATTCTACATACACCGTTAGGGTAATGAACTGTGGGTATACACCAATATACGGACATTCCCCTTATGTTAGGTATATACCATTTCTTATATAACATCTTCATTCGTGAGATGGAATTCTTCGATATCATTCTTAGGATGGGGTTTTTAGTTCATTACCATGATTTTATAGACTTATAACCTCTAAGGGTATAATTTACATCACTAGAGGGAATTAGTTAACAACATAAGGGTGAGTGGGATCTCCAGGCTGGTAGATTTAGACCAAATCATCATGATCTAGGTGGACTAGAGCCCAAATTGAAAATATCTTCATGTGGGATCAGTATTTTTAATAATGTTGATTTTTCTCAAGTAGTGGATTCTTTCATGGAAATCATTCTAGACAATATTTATGGGTACCCTTCTAAGAGAGAGGTAGAGATTTCAATTGAGCTTGTTCATGGAGTAGCACCTATGTCCATTCCTCTATATAGGATGACACCTACAGAGCTTCAGTAGCTTAAGAGATAGTTATAGGGTTTAAATACCGATGTTTTTATATGGACCAGTACATCTTATTTGGGTTCTCTCTTGATTTTATCCAAGAAATAATATATAAACATTCATCTATGCATGTATTACAAAAACATAAACCTACAATCTTTGAAGAATAGGTATCCACTTCCATGAATAAATTATCTCATTGGCCAACTCTAAGAATATATAGTATTATTTATGATCAACCTATGGTCAACATATCACCATTTGTGAGTATGGATTTTATAAAAACCTCAAACATCTTTCCACATCTAGTATGGTCTGTATGTGTACCTTGTTCTATTGTTTGGTCATATAAATGTGCACTTTATTTTTATGGAATAGATGAATAATGCGTTTAACCACTTTTTTGATTTTTTGTGTTTTCTTTTTGGAAATTTTTTTTACTGTATTCCCACACTCGTAGAAACCATGGAAATAATATTGAGATCATTCTGATTACACTTAGAGAGAATCAACATTATGCCAAGCATCCAAAGTGACACTTCAAGATTGATAGAGTTCACTTCTTGGGTCATATTATCTCATTGTCAGGTGTATCAGTTGAACCTAATAATCTTAGTGAAGTGGTTTCCAAGGAGTATCCCAAGAACATATTTTATATATAGAGTTTCATGAGGATGTATAGATATTAACTGCATTTCATACAAGACTTAACACATATTTCATCACCTCTTACTGGACTTACCAATAAGGGTGTTAAGTTACAATGGTTAGAACCATGTGATAAAGCTTTTTAGGAGTTGAAAGATGAATTTTCTTAGCACCTATTCTAATTATTGTAGAGCCTGGTAAAAGTTTTTCTATCTTCTATGATGCATAAGGAATTGTCCTTGGAGTAGTCCTGATGCAAGTGGATAGATTCATTGCATATGGATCTCATCTGTTGAGGAATCATGGGAGAAATTAACCAACAGAAGACATTGATCATGCAGTAGTAGTACACACCTTTCATTTATGGAGACACTGTCTTTTGGGTGAGTGGTTTGTGGGGTACACATACAACAAGATCCTAAAATATATCTTTACTCAGTGTGACTTGAACCTCATATAGTAGAGATGGATTGAATATCTATAATACTTTGATTTTTATCTTGACTATATAGGTGGGAAGGGAAATGTGGTTGTAGATACATTGAGGTGGAAAACTCAAACACAAGCCATACGGGGTCCAGTAATGAGTGGAAGTTTATGGATGTTTTTATGAACAACATCTGGAGTTTCATGATAGTCACAAGTACTATTATATCTCATATTGGGTATTTAACTCATCCATCCTTTATAAGATGAATAGTATATAGCTTTTAGATTTGGAATTTTTGATTCTCCAGGAGTTTATATCAAGGGATAAACTACCTCCAAATTGGTCTGTGGACTGAGAGGCTATCCTATTATTCATGGTCATGCATGGGTTCTTACAAATGTGAGAGTGGAGTAGATACAAGTGTCTCATGATTCTTAATGGGCAGTTCATCCAGGAATCTAAAAGATGTATCAAGACATAATATGCCAGTATTGGGTGCTCAAGATAAAGCATCAGATGGAAATCATTATCACTATGTGTTCCACCTATCAGCGGGTGAAGGCTGAGTACTAGAGCCTTGTTGGATTGTTACAACCACTTCCCATCCAAGAATTGGAATTGGAAGATATTTATATGGACTTCAAATTCATTCTAACAAGGTCACCTAGAGGTAGTGATGTTGAATGAGATTTTGTTGAAATAATGACAAATGTAGTCCACTTTATTCATATCTGGGATACTTTCTCAGTGGATTAGATAGAACGGATGTATGTCTGTGATATCATAAAACTACATGGGGTGCCTCGTACCATCATTTCAGATAGGGATGATCTTTCACATCATGGTTCAGGAAGGTATTATAGAAGGCTTTGGGAACATAGGTGCATTTAATCAGAACTCTTAACCCCTCGACTGATGAACATTCAAAATAGGAAATATGGGTTCAAGAAGATATTATTTGAGCATGTGTCCATAATTTTTATCGAACGTGGGAATATCATATCCCTCCCATTGAGTTGACCTATAATAATAGATTTCAATATATAATTCAGATGGATCCTTTTGGGGGATTATATGGTAGGTCTTCCTATTCAACTCTATGCTGGCTGGAGGACTTTGAGGTAACCCTACTAGGTCATTATCTAGTTTAGGAGGAATCAGAGTAGGTTTAGTTATTCAGAAATCATATGGATTCTACTCAGTCTATAAATAATTATTATGTCGATCATCATTGACGACCTCTAGAGTTCATGGTTGGTGATCATGTTTTCCTTGGGGTATCATGGAGGCTAGGGAATAGACACTTACAAAATCATGGGATGTTACTACCTCATTATGTAAATTTGTTAGTGATCCTAGATAGAGTTGGGATGATAGCCTATCATTTCCAAATCCCTCATAGGTATCATTCCATGCATGGTGTCTTCTATGACTCATATCTTCTCTGGTATCATGCTGATCCATATCTTACATTTGATCTGAAGGAAGTTGAGTTATATATTGAGGATACCATTGAGGAGTATCCAGTATGCATCATTTACTAGAGCACAAAAGCTCTCCAAGGTGGGTCTATCCCTATGGTACTGGTGCTATTGTAGCATGCCCATGTGTAGGATGGAACTTTGGAGAGGAAAGAAAATGTATGTGCCTAGTGGCCAGTTTTGTTCCCATATTGTGGTTCTACACCCTTGTAAGGTGGCCTTGGGGAAGATTTTATTTATGTGGGTAAGACTGTATGAACATGGGTTTTCAATCATTTATGGATATTTTAAATTTCACGAAAATTTATTATTTTTGGACTAATATGGATACATAATGAGATAGTAAAGGTCCCAAGGGTGTTTGAGGCTTGTTAATATCAATGAACCCATATTATTAGGAAAATATTCCTAGTACAAGATTTAGAGAATACCTTGATGGAAGGCAACATGATTATGAAAAACTATGTATATGATGACTTCTTAGACTCGGCCTCACCACATAGTTGGTGCATGGTTTCCCATACCATGAAGCCTAACCGTGAAAGTGCTATTTATTTCCCAGGTACCCATGAATGGTTAGCACACTATTTTGAAAATTGCGCAACCAAACCATAGATGGGATAATTTAAGGGTAATTTTACTATATTTACCTTGATGATCTAATTAAGCCTCATCCTTCCTCCTAATCCAAGTTTAGGTAGGATTGATCAATTTTTCTTACCCTTTGGAGATCTTTGAAGGTTTAATCTAGAGATTGGAGGATATATTTCTTCTGAGATCCAATCAAGCATATATTCCTCACACTGGATGCACAATAGTAAGTACTAGAGTCCATTTTAGGCTTTCTTCTCCTCTCTAGCTCTCGAACTAGTTATGAAGGTGTTAGTGTTTTTTCCTTTTTCTTAGTTCTACACCGTTCTTAGCTGAATTAGTGGTTGATATTTGAGGAGAATGATCGTACAACCCTAAGTTGGGTGTTCTATAACTCATCCATCATTTTCATTGATTTTGGAATTATGGTGTGGGGACCATCGATTTCATCGGGTGTCATTTAAGGAACTTTTATGCCATTAATGTAATCATTAGAACCACATGCTTATTCTCTAAACATATATATGATTAATTATTAGTGGTTACACCCACAACCCCATCCATCCCATGTAGGTTTTTATTCCATATTTGATTTTTTAGTGTTTTGACACTTTTGATTTATTTTTTTGATGTGATCAAGTTTGACCAAACTAAGTGTAGGCATCCTTAGAATAAATTCATGTTGTATCATGTAATAGGGAATGGAAAGTACCATGTCACTTCAACTATACTTTCTTAATGTAGGTGCTTCAAATTTATAATTAAATGTGAATTGGAATGTCGAAATAACACTATGTATATGACTCTAATATATTAAATTTGAATGATTAATTGGTTTCATAATTGTAGAACCCTCTAACACATAAATGGAAGGTTTTGAAATGATAATTAATTATTAAATATTCCATAAATGGAATTAATTAAGGTTGAATGCTACTTGATATTATCACACTAATGAAAAGAAAGGCTTGAACGAAATGAAATATTACACGACATCTAAATTATACAAGAGTGGCGTCACTTGAGATCACCTTGGAATATTATCAAGGAATTCCTTGAGAACTGTGTAACCGCATTCATATTCAAGGATATAATATTATTAGCTTGAGACCATCCTAGATCATGATCCATGTTTATTCTTGGATTTCTGATAAGACACTATAGGATCCCTCACATATTATAAAAGAATCCCTTAGATACACTCCATGGATCTAGACATCATTGGTAGGTGACATGGTTAAAGCCCACATGGGCTACTCACTACATATCCCCATTTTACCTTGGACAATCACCTCGGATTTGGTATACATCTTATTGTGCAATGACTTTGAATATGCTTATTGATTATCCTCTTACACTTAGTTAGGATATAGTAATTACGGAGTTGGGGACTCTTGAGGTCAATGTTGATTTTTTTATTACCATGGAATTTCATAATTTAATTTTATTATAGGTTTCCTTGTCATAATATGGAACCTCCACTATTATTAACATGTGACTTATTTATAAACTGGTAATAATCAATTAATGGAATTGTTTTGTTCAGATTCTAGCCGAGGAATAAATAAGGTTCTTGGGTATTCCGTTACATTATACTTCATTACATTATTTATGCATGACTGCAGATTTTTATCTTTATATTACAAAGGTCAAATGTTATAGACATCATAAGTGGTGGACCACTTTGATTTATCTCACACACTCTCTGGGTGTCGTTTGGTTTCTATGGCATATTACATGAATGTAGTTGTTGATAAAGAGAATAATATTTCATTGAACAATTTATTTCTTTCAATTTAGGATGGATCATGATAGATAATGATCAAGATGTACCATATAATTCTTGGGATAGACTTTTGATTTCCATTAGACTTTGTTGGAACATGTTCTTCATAATTTCCAATCACCATGATTTCCTATTTTCTAGATACATGACATATCATCATCACTTGTATGCTATTTTAGTTATTTTAGTTATTATTACTATTTTCTATATTTCCATTGTGCCTTCAATTTATATATATTGATTCTACTATTTACATTAGTTCACATTTAACTATTTCACTACACTTTGGTAATGAGGGCATAGTCTCGCCACATGCACACCCTAGTCCCTTGCTGTTTGTAGACAACCACTTGCATTTGGGGAGGTGCACTCTGATGACATGTATCCCACCAGGCTCGGGGCACTTATTATGTGGTATCCAAGTCCCAGACATCACAATGACTTATCCTTTCTTGTAATAGAAGTTATTGAAAAAACTCAATAATATTTACAATTCAGGATAATCATGGAATTGCATATAATTAAATATATGATTTTCATTGCTTGTAACACAAGATATCAAAAAAATAATTTATTTTAATGAAATATATTTCTTAAAATATTGACATGTTACATCCTACCACCCATAAAATAAATATCTCCCATGAAATTCATGTAGGTTAACAAAAATTAATATTTACAAAAATAAATTATTGAATCCTACATAGGAAAAATGAAATAAGTAATAACCATCAAAATTTAAAGTGGGAAACATAAAGGTCACTTGATATTGACCAACAATAGAATTCCATCTAGGGAGAATATAGTTCGGAGTAGAGGAAAAAAATAAACAATTATAGATTGTGACTGGGGGAAGTGCTAAAAAATAAGGGAATGATCAATGAAATGTTAAGGGACTCAAAATCATAAATAATTGATGATCGAAAAAAACATTGGTCTATTAGATTTGATGGTACTAAGATAATACTTTTCTTTTCAAGATCCTTTTTATAGAGTTAAATAATTATTTTACTATCTTGGACATGATAAAAAAATATACTGACAAGATGAGTAAATCTCATTCTTTAGTAAATTCTCACCAAAATCTAATCATTTTCACCCATTTATGAGTATTCGATATAAATTAGTAACTTCTGAAGCTCTAAAATAAACTTTTAAATACAATATAACCATAAAAGGGATATTAATTCTACTCCCTATATCATTATACATTAACCAAAAATAAATATGGTTAGATTATGGTAAGATAATTTCAAAAATGAATAAATCATCATATGATAACATAATATTAAAATGTAAAACCCAATGTTGGAACATAATTATTCTACAAATTAAAATACATAATATTATTTAAACATTTCCTGCTAAGTATGAAAGCCAAAAATTAGAAGGATTTTATCATATATTCTTCAAAGTTACATCATCCAGTAACAATCAATTAAAATCCCATATTTTTCTATAATAAAAATAATCTTTACCTAAAACAATCATTCTTACTAGGTCATCGTGAAGGCCAGTGGAAGTGAGAAAAACCCTTATCTACCTTCAGTCATGGGTTAATTCCCCTCCTCCCAACCATATGTGATGGGTTGTCACAAAAAATATGAGTTATTTTTTTTAATAAACATGTAAACTAATTAATCTCTAAAATCACATCACTTGGATATTATGGATTAAAAATGCATCATCCTAAAAATAACATCTCCAAAATTAGAATTATGATTTAATCGTATAAAACATCAATGTGGTTTCTTAAATTTTGAGCTTTTTATCATCCTTAATCTTATAGATAGATGAAGGTATCCACAACTCTTAAGATAAACTCATATGAAATCATCATATTCTTCATTTCCATCGAAATCGAACATTGATAATAACTAGAAAATCTCAGGACCGACACTCCCAAATCCTATAATAAAATAATTTTTTTTTACATTTTTGGCTATGATGCTGATAATTATGACCATTGTTTTTTCATTAAAACATTACAATATGGAATAGAAAACATGAATCTATTACATTCATGAGGTCCTTTTAGGTTTATATTTTTGTGAATCAGGACTAACTCAAATATAAACAATTCCCATCAACTTAGACTCATGAAATCTAGAACAAAAAGGTGAAAATGATCTCCCATTGAATAAATATTTCCTTATTTGACATTAATTAATAAACATCAACTTTGTGATATCCTTTATAGTGATAAATCATTTAGAAACATTCTTTAAAACTTGGAAAAAACCTAATAAGGGTGAGATAAAGTCCTTAGTAAGGGTAAAAATAATAATTAAGTATTAAATTAAATCAAATAACATAAGAGAAAATAAGGGAATGATTAGGTAATAAAATTTTATGTGATAATAAAAAAATAACTGATACCCATCAATACCTAGACCATCATATATGAAAACATGGAAAATGATGGATTCATTAGAATCAATAAACATGTGCTGTGTGAAACCAATATTTATAATTAGTTTAATTATAAAAAAATATGTATAATAAATAAAAAAAAAAATCTATATATTGGGAAATCATTATATTTTTCAATTGGATAATTTGAATAACCTTTTTTTCAACATCTAGGCATGTCACTCTGACAAATCGAATAACTATACGGTCAAATTCCATGCCCAATGCCTCATAAGACTATAATATACCCACCCCTCAGGGGTCTATCATAGAACCACTTGTCATTATTTTATCACATAACCATCTATAAAATATCAAATTACCATTGAAAACTAATTATACATAAAATCATGCATAAACTCATTGGGGAAACCAAAAACCACATTCCTAAATTGATTAACCTTCAGTAGAGAAATTAGTACTACAAAAATTCCATTGAATCATGATTAACCAATGGAAAATAAAATGGCTAAATAATAATATATTTAAAACATGAAAAACCCATTTAAATAAAATGGGTTCTATAAAAATATCTCTGAAACATTAATAACACATATGAAGGCAATGGGTTTCATAAAAATATATTTGAAAAATTAATAACCCATGGGATGAAATGAGTTCCTTAAAAATATATTCGAAAAAACAATAACATAGGTATATCATATGGGTTCCTTAAAATTATTTTTGAAATATGAATAAATTTTTTAATGGAAATGGTTTGAATAATTTTTTTTGAAACCTTATTAACCAATGGATAATAAATGGCTTCTATAACAATCTTTTTCGGACATAATCAACCGATGTAACAGAAATGTGTTTCACAACAATTCTATTTGAGATAATCAAAATTCATTCAAAGAAAAAATTAGGATGATATGAATGAAATGTATCCCCAGTGTAGGATATGTGACAATAAGGGTATTTGATAGTTATGAATTGATATTCCCTTAAAACGTCATTAAAAATATTCGTGGGAAAAATAATGTTTACAAATTCCAAAGTGCCCCATTCCACCAAGAAACATTAGTATCATAAGCCCCATTAATAATTAACATTAAATTTTACTTATAATATAATTATAATAAATAGAATCCTGATATTAAATGTAATAGGAGAAGTATTTACACCTTATAAAATAAGATAAGTGTGTCACAAATCAAACATCAGAAAGAAAAAAAATTATGACAAAAATTCTATACCGCATTGGTAACATTGAAACCATAAACCCGATGAAATAGATATCATCAAAAGGTAATGTGAAACCCAATAAATTTATGAGTAAGAATCACCAAATACATTAATGGGTAGTATGTACACCATTCAATAAAAATAAGTGGGGAATATGGTATACTTATCACTGAAATAGAAATGATATGAGAAAACCCCTTACAAAGATTGTATCTTTAGAGTAAGAATAAGTCAACGAAATAATTATTTTTGAAAAAATTAAATCCACAAAATAAAATTTTGAATACATAATAAAATAATAAGTAGTAATTTTACACATATTTGTGGAATAACATAACCAATGAAATAGAAATTTGACCCAATGAATAGAAATTTAGTTATGAAATCCCTTACTTCTTGAGTGTCTTTTGAATCATGATATCCGTGATATAATTACAAAACATGAAAATTTTAATGTCATTAAATAAATTAAAATCATTATATAAGAATTCATAGAGTAGTATATACACCATATAAATGTAACTAGGTGTTTAATAACAATTAATTCTAAATGGAAAGTACATTGGGATAAAACCCCTTACATTGAGTCTGATTTGTCTTGCTTGTCCTATATCTTGGTAAATAATAAACAAATTTTTAATATATAATTGATTTAAAACCAATTAAAATTTTAATATTACATAAATTTAACATATAATCATGATATATAAAATTACTTAATAAATAATGTTTATGTCGGATGTTTTGACCATATTTGATTTATGTCTAAAAAATGACATGGTAGGTCAACAATGGTCAAAGGGGACACTGTATAAACATTTAAATAATAATAATAATGACATATTTATCATATTTATACATAAATTATAATTATCAAACTAATCATGAATGATGGTTATAAAAAATGAACCAATATTTCCATCATTGAGAAAGTCGGTCGTACTTACGCATGAGTAAGGTGCTTATTTTTCTATGATCATTATGGAAAGATTATAAGTAAAATTTATCTTTGTAGAATGATAATATTACAATTTATTACATATTATTTATTAATACATACTTATATATATAAATCTTTTTATTTAAAAGGAATCCCAACGCATCGAGGAGGTGGTAATCCACATGTCCACAATCGACATTATCACTTATTCATTATGTGAAAGGGTAATAAAGATAATGATATATTATATGTATAGAATGTTTATTATGTAATTAGTATCATATATATTTTATTTATATAACATTTTTTTATTATAACCATTCTCAATACATTCTATGTAATGTGTGAACATATCACATCGCTTTGAGAAGGTGTTAGTCCACACGTCTATAAATGATGTTATCATGTTTAAAAAAAGAAGAAATATTGATGGTATGTGTTGTATAAAAATTTAATAAGAATTTAGATATAATTAATATAATATATACCAAATAAAAATTTTGTTTCAATCATAATTCCAATCTACGAGACATTGTAGTTGAAAATGAATGATATCGTTTCGCAAGGCAGTAGTTCGCCGTGGAAGAAGGATAATTTCATTACTCATTTGGTGGAGTGTGAGATGGTGATGGTTAAACATTAAAAATATACCTGTTTTTTAAGGATACATATGTTATTATATAATATTTTGATAATAATAATTGAATTAGTTGAGATAGAAAAAAATCATAAATTCACATTGAATCTTGTTACCTTTTTTTCATGTAAGTCCTTTTGGTTTTCAGAAAATTGATTCATTTGTTGGAGTTATTCCCAAAGTGGAGAAAATAAGGTAAATTTATAGATATATGGATATTATATGGGATATTTTTGGATGACAAAAATGTATTTAGTGATTCAAAGATGTGGGGAGGTTGAATGCCTTTTTGTAGTGGAGAGGGAGTGTCATTTTTTGTAAATATAAAAAGGAAAAAACTATTGAGATGTCTCCCTTATATCATGTGATTCAAATAATTATCCCATTTATAGTAAATAGGAGATATAGTCGAGTAATTTATAGATAGTGGGTTTTGAATAATTTTTATGCTCATTTAGACTCTTATGATTAATGTTTAACCATTATGTAATAATATTTTTTAATTAATCAATGAAGTTAATTTTAATAACATTCATTGATATTTTTCATAAATAATTATGTATAATGTAATATAAATTATAAATTATTATTTTTCTAAATATTAAATCCATTTTTCCAAATTTATACCACTTATTTGGTGGAAATAAATTTAATATTAATCCCATAGATGGGACAACAAATAGTATTTTTAGAGTAAAAATGTTCAAAAGTTTTCTAAGTTTTTATATCTAAATTTATTTTGAAATTGTTTACAATGACCTAAATTATATTATGTGATATAAATTTTATCTGATTATACTTTTAAACTAATTAAAAAAATTATTTAAATATTTTAATAAATTGGATAAAAATGATGTTTTGAATTAAAATTCCTTATTATTCAGTATTCATCAAAAACTTAATGTTCATAGGAAAATAAAAAAAATTACCGAAACTAAATTTTACATTTTTTATTTTAAAAATAAAGATTATTTTTAATAAAAAATTTATTAATGTTTCAATTTTTTTTTAAAAATAATTTTGTCATTACAAGTCTATAAATCTTCCAATAAAAAATGTGCAGATTTTTATTCTTAAAATTCGATTTATTTTTATCTTGAGTCTATAGAATCATACTGGATGAATTTACAAACATTTGATTAAATATTTAAAATATAAATTTCATTAATATATGTCACTATTAGTGAATAATTTAATTTTATGATAAAATGAAACTACTATCATAAAATCTTCTTTCATAAAAAACACATACTTTATATTCATTTTGTCTTTTTTTTAATTTAAAATTCATTAAAAACAAATGAATTTATTTTATAAAAATGGTTAAATCTAATTTTTTTAATTCATTTAAAAATATTCATTTACCCTGTTCCAACATCTTTGTGATAACTATTATGTTAAATAAATAATATTACGATTATATTGTTGTTAATATGACTTGGTCTTGCATGTAACACAAGTAACCAAAAGAAATCAATGTTATGTGCAAAAAAAGATAATATATTTTTTGCATAAAATTATATATCAAATATTCATTTTGTGTAATATATGATATTAATAAATTTCAATTAATTTTAACGAATATGTTTCTTAATATCTCATGATTTTATAATTCGATTCCAAAATAATTCATTCAAATCGTTACTATATATAAATTGAATAACATGAGATAAGAAGGGGAGATTATATACCTTAAAAGATACTAAAATTTTGATTTATTCAACGAAAGTACTTATCAAGACCCCGATAATCCAATTGGGTTGGTTTATTAAAAAGAAGGATCCTTAAGATTATCTTTCTTTAGATATGCAAGCAATGAGGTGACCATAACTGTTAGGTGCCTCATTTCTTGAATTTTATTTTAGGTTATATATATATATGAAAACATAAGAGTTTGGATATAGTGAAATAAAATTTAGTTAATTCATATGATTTATTAGGATAATATTTTTCCTGATCAATAATACAAGAGTAATATATGATATGATTAACACGATTTTCTTACTATATAACTAATGTGACGAGGCTCACAAAAAAGTAAGGAAATTGATTTTTAAAATTAATATCTTGGACAAATAATATATATGATATGAAATTATAAAATGGTTTATAATTTTAGTTGGATATGATTTAAAAAATGTTGCAATTAATAGAATAAAATCAAGATACTTATTTGATAAATTATTTTTTATTGGAATCATCATTATCAAGAATGACATTGAGATAAACATTGAAAAAGACATAATTAACGATAGTTATTTCCTGGGATAGTATAGAAAAATGAGAAGAGTTCCCAAGTAGGAATAAAACTTCTATGTGTTATAAAAACAAATTCCTGAGTAAAAAACCTTATAAAGAATCAATATAAGAGGATAAAAATATATATTTTAAACATAAAAGAGATTATAATATAAAATAAATAATGATTACATTATTTGATATTCCTAAAAACAAGAAGAATGATAAAGCCATGTATTTTTAAATAATGATTGAAAACTAGAAAATATATATCTTGTGAAATACAAAAAATATTAATAAAAAAATTAGCACTATTTATAATTATGATGATATAAGGTATTTCAATGTCCCATTATGTACTCAATATGACTGGGTAAGGTAATTAATTAGAGATAATAGGGTCCCCAAATGATCTTTATCTAGATAATAATTCATTTTTTTAATCTTTAATTGAAATATTTCATATGTTTAAATCAAAAAAATGATGAATGATTATAGGAAATGATTACATGAATTTATCAATATTTTACAGATAGATGTAAAGAAATGGGAGGACCAGTCTTGATTTTATTATTAGTAGTTCAAGGGGTAAAAGTTCATACTAGATGAAGAAAAAATTTATTTTAAAGTCCCACATTATATTATCCAATAACTAATTTATTTTAATCTAAAATGTGAAGTTAATAATGTACGGTAAATAATTCATTATTCAATGATTATAAACTATTGGTGGAATTTTAATGAGTATATAAATGGTTAAAAAACATATTAAATAGGTAACATTATATTTGATGTTATCTAATGGAATTATTATATTTTAAAAGTGTATATAATAAAAACTATATATTTCACAATGTTTAGAAAATATCAAGAAGTTCTAAATTGAATAATATTTAAAGGGATAATCATGAATTATGAATTATAGTATTTGAAGTTGGATATTCTATGTGGATAACATGGAAGCTGTAATAAATTTAATGTATTGACAAATTTGACAGATTTGTTTTGTATTTTGGATCTCATATTATTTCTCATATGTTATAATAGATTCTTGTAAAAATGGTTTTTAATGAATAAATGTGATGATTGTTTTTCTAAAAAAAGTTTCTATTTGATAAATTCTATAATATAAATAAAATATATAATTATGATAAAATATTTTTGTTAAGGATAAAAAAATTTATCCATGAAATTTGTTAAAATATGAGGGAAAGATTCACACCACACAACAGTGGAACATTGTAAAGAATAAGGCCTCATTTTTAGAATAATTCTCCAAACATATAGAATACCATATATGATATGGATAGAATTGTTTATTTATTTAATATTCAATCTAAAATTAAATAAGTGTTTTTTTATAAATATAAAAGTTTTCATATCAAAGAATGAAATTCCGAAGAGAATATAGTAACTAAGATTCTAATCAGAGTTTGTTCGGACATAGAGTATTTCAATGTATAAAAAATACCATATTATAAGATACCAAATAAAAATAAAATTCCTGTAGAATCCAAAATTATTTTTGTGTATGTTCCTAAGAATCTATTTAAAAACTGATATTTAGTAACCATAATGAAGTTAATGTTATATCAAAAAGGAGTTTGAGATGTATGGGTATAAAAATTATGAAATGTGTATAATTTGTTACCAAAATAATATCAATGGAATAAATTAAGGAAAATTTCTATGAATGATGATGATTAACCTAGAAATTATTTCATGAAGACAAAAAATGTTATTAATGTAATAATATATGGTTTTCTAAAGAAAAGTGTTTTGAATACTATGTAGAACAGAATGAAACATAAAGAGTATGCCTCCTAAGTGTCAACATTATTTTAAAAAACATTTTCTATATATGTTACTCAGTATATATTTTTTTGCTATGTTTTTATCGTATATTCTCAAAGATATAAGGAAATATTTTCAAAGAGATGTAATGAGTACTAACAAAACACAAAATTTTTAGGAAATGTAATGTGTCTTTGGTAATCTATCATATAGAATATGATTGTTGGAGTTCTTATATATGTTTTTTTAATATTAATAATGGATTTTAAGAATATAAAATTCATCTAATTATAAAATATGTGGGATAATATTTTTAATTTCATCATATTAGTTTCACATATTTTATAAACCAACATGATAATTTAAATTTTACAGATAATTTTTGAATTTTTATTATCAAATCAGTAAAGATACAAGTTGATAACATAAAGAATTGAAGTGGTGGATCTCAAAGAAATCCACAAATACAATTCTCACAGATTACAATGGTATGGATACTATGTTAAATAATGTAATTAGAACCTCATTATAGTCACATTTTTAAAAAATATGGTAGATCACTACATTCTCCTCACACCAAGTGTGAAATATGTCCACATCCTATTATAGAAATTTCTTGTATGCTAGAATGGTATAGGTAATGACATAATAGTTTGGAGTTTTCCCTACTAAATAATTTATTATATGGTATGAGACTATCCTAAGGTTAATGTCATTCAAATAGAAAATTAGAAGTCTAATTAACATTTTTTAACCATTAGATGAAATAGAACTACCCTCCCCATTGTAGGAAATGTATGCAAAGATCACTAAACCTCGACCATAACAACCTTGGATTGATGAACATAGAAATTACATTTATTTTTCTTAATTATTAATACATTAAAAAAATAGATTCCAAAAATCTATATTAGTTTAGTGTCTTTGGAGACTTTGAACACATTTTTTTTCCTTGGTGAAATATCATCATCATATCCAATAAATATCTTTTCCATTAGTTTTCATAAATAAAAACATTATTTAAATCCCGGTGGAAAGAAACATAAATAGAGTGAGATAAAATGATCAGTAAGTTAAAACATTGAAAACACAAACATATGATTATAAAAACAAGAACATATATTTTGAATATCAAAATTTCAATTCTTAAAATAAATCATGGTAGTATTTAAGGTATAAATCATAAATGAACATTAGCCATGATAACTTAGCATTGGCATAAAACATGAAATTGTGGAAAAAAATAATCAAAGAAAATACTTTCCATATTAGCCAAGGATCATTTCCAAGACTATCGTAGTGGACAATGTCCATTACTGAACCAGGTTTACTTGTTGTTTCATCCTTACATTACTAAACCAGATTTACATTCGGATCCCGCGATATATTACGAAACTAGATTTAATTGTTGTTCTAGTCATGTCTATATGAGGATATATAAATATTTACTCAGTCCATTGGAGGGAGATATAGTTCCTACCTATCACATAATGAAATCCATACATATGTATGCAACAAAAACATAAATCATTCATCACAACATATTCCAATGAATAAAATGGGTTTCATAAGCATCACTCCATCATAACATAATCCATTTAAAAAATGGATTTCTAAAATATCATTCCATCATAAACATAATCAACCAAACAAATAATATGGATACTATACATGAAAAAAATTTCATTAATCATAAATGAAATATAATTTTCAAAAAACACATAAAATGAATTTTTAAGTAAAATATCATTTAATCAATAATTTTTTTTCTGTTCATAGAACACCATGAAATTTAAAAATGAAATAACTTTTCTAAATATAACCTTGAAAATTATTAAGGTAAAATTAATAGAAATAAGGTGTTATGAATTTTTAAAAGTCCATTCATGCCGAATAAGTTAAAAAACATTCCCCTCGTACATTTTTTTGGAAAAGTCAAAAAGCTCCTCATATGAAAAAAAAGAAATATTCCTTAAAAACTATGAAGTAAAAGTCAAAAATGGGTAAAAATGAGTTTTAAAATCCATAGAGGAATTGTAAACATATTCTGGACACATTTTCTTGATATTGTGGACATGTATGATAAATATACCATAGTAAATAATTACGTATGAACAATCACCAATAATAATGAGATTGCTAAATTATCCCATACCAATTATAATTAATCGAATCATATTCCTCATACAATAATGAAAATTATATAAATTTTAAAATATCATAAAATTCAAAACATTAATCATAAAACATTCATGGGATGAATAAACACCACACTAAATAAATAGGTGTTGTATAATGCATATGTACCACAAAATAAAATTGATACAAAATAATCTCTTACCTTAGGTATGCTATCTTATATCTGTATCTGAACCTCCAATATAATGATTTAAATGTTTTCATTGACTTATTACAGAATCATATTCATTTTTAAGATATCATATAATATCATATAATCATTTGTTTGGTAATAATATTTCATTATTACTCGTTATTCTGGTATAAACGACTTCATTTTCTTATGCATATTTTTCTAAATAAGTCCAGGTTATCTTTATTAGGTCATATTTATATCATTCCAAAATGATATTAACATAATAAATACAATATTTATTCATTATATATTTTTATATAATCATATTTAGTAGATGTGTTGTAGAATTAATTGCATCACATCATGGAGACGATAGGCTGTACGTACGGACGAGCAACAATATTGTTGTGATAATTGTGGAATGGTATAGAAGTTGATGGTATATATGTTGTTGAATAATACATATCTGATTATAATAATTATATATTGTTATTATTTCATGACCAGTCCCCCGGGGCCTGTGCTGTGACTACCCCAAGCCCGCCTTCCCTAAGCCAAGGGCTGGCGACTAGCACCAAAGGTATATTCCCTAAAAATGGGAAGGCATTGCCTTTATAACCTGTAAACACATGCAACCAAACACACAAAAATATACAAACGCAAGTCAACTGTATTGTAAACAAGTGAGTACAGTAAGTAAAAAGGGGCCAAAATATAATCCCAACTGGAATGTACAAGTACAACTGAAATGAAAAACAACTAATGAAAGAGAAAGGCAGCTACTGAATCGTCCTCTGAGGCTCCTACCTAAAGGGTGGGTATAGATCACCTCCTCAGCACTCCACGTCCACCCGTCTCCTCTGCATACTGACACGCCGTATGGTCCACCTCCGAGAATCGTCTAGTCCCAGTACCCTCATCCTCAATCAGTGCTGTTCGTCATCTACATCCAACACAACTAGGTGCCTGCATAACCCGTGCATGGGTGAGTATACTGATACTCAGTAGGGACCCCAAGACCCTCAAGTTCTCACATAAATCCACCAAGGATAAACCACAAAGTATGAAATCCACAGATAACCCTACTTAGATATAAGCCCATACATATATCTACATTATCAAGTAATCCACCTCAATCATGAGTAAACATAGAGGTATTGTCTAAGCTCACATCAGGTATATCTTTAGGTACTTTAGTAGTGATTATTAGATGTAACTACTAAATCATCTTACTTCGTTAAGAGGCACTAATGATAACCTGCACAGAATCTCTAAGAGCTGACACAGACAGGATCGCTGGAGCTAACCCACCTAGGATTGCTACGAACTAACCCACATAGGATTTCTTGAAGCTGACCGACACAAGATCGCTAGGATCTAACCCACACAGGATCGGTGGAGCTGACCCACACATGATCGCTGGAGCTGACCCACAGAGGTTCTCTAGGACCTGACCCACACAGGATCTCTAGGAGCTAACTCACATAGGATCGCTGGAGCTAACCCACACAAAATCGCTAGGACTAACCCACACAGGTTCACTTGAAGCTGACCCGCACAAGATTTATAGGAGCACTCTTCTCATTAGAGCCAACTACTGGGTTTCCGCACTAGGCTTGCTCGTCACCAGGAGAGTCCGCTCCCTGAGACACTGGTCAATTATTCCACTAACACTATGTTCCATGAAGAAGTATTTCAAAGGAATGTCACGTCCTAGGGGTCTCAACACAATAGGCAACACGTCAAACGAGCACCCGGTGTATAAGTTATTACCCTTTTAGTCCCAGGGCCCCGGTTATATTCATGGTCGATCCAACCTGAACGAACCCCAATTTAATACAAACCTCCAGTGGGGTATACATAAAGGTACTGTCTCACTCCAAGGTACCCAGTGTCACTAACGGTTTATCAAACGGGCGTTCGGTGCCCAAGTTATGGCCAAAAGAGTGTAAATGGGTCATAGTGGTCATGAGTTCAGTTCGACCCAGTCGGATCGACCTGGCATAATCTGTCCTGGGCCAACCCAGTTCAGGTCAACCCGGCCTGGCCCATTGGGTCCAACACGGCCTGCTGGGTGGCCCAACCCATTTGGTTCGAATTGGCCTGCTGGGCAGCCCGACATGCAGCGAGGGGCAACAGAGGGCAGCAGGTGGCCGTTAGGTGGCTCAGCCAAGGCGGTTCAGCTGTAAGGGCGGTGGTGGCTTAGATGGTAGCTCATATTGTGGCCTGGCTCAATGATAGTAGTGGATTAGACGACAGAGGTGGCTCGGCCGGTGACTCGGCTTGTCAGGGCGACGACGACTGAGCTTGGCGGCATGGCTCGGTGGTGGCTCGTCCCGGACGGCGACGACGACAGTTCGGCGGGAGCGGCGCGGTGAGGCCACAACGGTGGTTCGGCCAGAGTGGCGCAGAAAAGAAGTATCTATGGCTTGGACAGGGAGGTGCGGCATTGCCGCGTCGGTGTCTCGGGCAGCTCGACCGCAGATGGTGCAGAGCGGCGGAGGCCGCAGGTGCCGCGAGGCGGTGCGGCGAGGCCACCTGGGGTAGAGCGCCATTTCATTTGACGTGTTCATTTCCATATTCCATTGCGAAGAACACCAAAGAAGTTGAATGATAGAGTGATCGGTCCATGTTTGTTTGGCCCGCACCCTCCCCGTTATAGTGGTAGCAAGCGGCTAAACAAAATAAAAAACATGTTTCATGATCGACAAACTCTACAATTTAATATGAATCATGGATCAACTTGTTTTGGTTGATCCACATTCTTCATGCTTTCCAAGAATGATAAAATTAATCATGATAATTAAAGAATTAAATAATAACCCCCAACCTTGGATTTTTCATTGATGTTGGCGCATAAAGAAGTTGAAGTTGTCGATGTTCATCTCGTCTACCACACACCTCAAATCCTTGGCTCATGCATCAGTTAGTCATAGTCAAATATGTTCCTCATTGGAGGGTGTCAAAAAGAAAGAAGTTGAAGTCAGCATTCTTTGTGGGAGGAGCATTCTTCGTGGAAGAAGTTTAATCCTCTAAGGGTTCTCCTCTCTCAATTCCACCCAAAAATGATATTGGTTCAAATATAATTAACTTAAAGGATTAATTATGGTGGCACAACTAAGTTGGTGTTATTAATGTACCGCGTTGACACAATTAATTAGCTCAATTAATTGGCCCAATTTAATCGATCAATTTAATGGGAGGGGTGGAATATTGGGGAGTTGGGGGGTTTCTTCCTATTAAAAGGGGTCGGGTGGTCCCCACCTCTAAAATTCCAATTGGGGGTTTAGGCTTGGGTGGTCCCCAACACCATAACATCACAAGGGAGGTTTAGTTCCGGTGGACCCAACCTCTTAACTTTCAAAGGGTCGTTTAGTTCTTGTGGTCCCCACCTCCCAACATCCACATGGGTGTTTCAAATAAAAATAAATTGTAACAAAATTTTATTTTTATTTTATTCTTTCATGAAAAACCTAAAAACTAACATTCACCATCGACCAACTGCCATCGAGGTGAAAGTCTCTTTAAGAGAATACTGGCACTGCGAGTTCAACGGTTCCCTCATATTTCAATTCTCAGCACCAGATCAAAAGTTATAAACACCCACTCATACGTTTACTGAACATACTCGAAAAAAAGTTTAAAAAAACATTCATAACCACTCCAGGCCTCAGAATCATGCACCATCAATTTTCATGAACTCGTAAAATTCCCATTTATTTATAAAAATATTACATGGAAATTTCTGTGTCTTTAGATTCTCCCCATCTTAGGGATCTACATGCACATAAGCCAAAACTCAAAACTAGGAAAACTAGTGGGGGTACTGAGCACAAATCTGAGCCTCCGACTCCCATGTGCTCTCCTGGAGGTTCCAGTGCTTCCAGTGAACGTGCACCAAAGGTATCGACCTTCCATGAATGACCTGTTCCTGTCGATCCTCAATCTCTACTGGAACCTCCGTAAATGTTTCCCCATCATTGACGTCTAGCTCACTATGGTCGATGACGTGGGATGGGTCGTGCACGTATCTACTCAGCTGAGATACGTGGAAGATGTCATGCACCCTATGTAATTGAGGTGGAAGATCTAAGCATTATGAGACCTCGCCAACTATGCTGAGGACCTAAAAAGGTCTGATGAATCTTGAAGATTAGATGCCACCTCGGGAAAATCTCTGTAATCCTCGTCGAGGTGAGACTTGTAGAAAGATGTGGTCGGTATCCTTGAACTCCATAGGTCTCTGTCTCCTGTCATCATATGACTTCTACCTACTCTGTGCAGTTTTCATATGCTCCTAGATGATTTTCACCTTCTTTGTGGTAGCCTGTACAATCTCTGGTCCCACTAGTGCTGACTCCCCTGGGTCAGTCCAATGAAAAGGTGATCTGCAAGGTCGCCTGTAAAATGCCTCAAAAGGTGACATCCCAATGGTGGAGTGATAACCATTGTTGTTTGCAAACTCCATCAAAGTAATGTGATCCCCTAAGATGCGACCGAAGTAAAGGACGCAATCACGCAACATGTCCTCGAGGGTCTGAATTGTCCGCTATGTCTGGCCACCCGTCTAAGGATGGAAGGTCGTGCTCAAATGAAGCTGTGTCCTGAAAGCCTCCTGCAACCCCTTCTATAGCCGGGAAGTAAAACTTGTATCACAACCAGGGACAATCATCAAGGGTAGTCCATGTATCCGCACAATCTCATGCACATAGAGGTGTCCAAAGCTCTCTATTGAAGCCTGCTATCTGATCGGTAGGATGTGGGTCGACTTGGTGAGTCAGTCAATGATCACCCAAATAGATTCACGACCTCTATATGTACGTTGAATTCATGTGATGAAGTCCATGGATATCCCATATCACTTCCACTATGGGACCCTTAAAGGTAGAACCAAGTCTGCTGGTACCTGATGCTCCGCCTTCGCTTACTGATAAGTGAGGCACCAAGAGTCAAACTCTGCAACTACTTTCTTCATTCCCAGCCACCAGTGCTGTCGTCGGAGACCCCTGTACATATTCTCTACTATTGGATGTATAGCTAGATGGAATGTGTGGAAATCCCTAAAAACATACTCCTGATGTGACAATGGTACCATGGTACGTCCTCTGAAAAGGATGACATGCTACCCACCTTCAGAAAATCCATCAGGTGCCTGTCCTATGGATATCTGAGCATGTCATGTCTTGAAGTCAGTGTCCCCATGTCGTGCCTCCCTAACTCACTGACGAAGTGGGGGAGTGACTGTAAGAGACTGAAGGAAAGCTACTCCATCTCTATCCACAAATGATATCTGCAAAGCAACTAGCTTCTCTGTCGCCTCGCCTAGTAGCAGTATACCCGACCTCTTTCTGAGTGCATCTACATCAAAATTCCCCTTCTAAGGAGTATAGATTATCTCAAAGTCATAGTCCTGGAGGAACTCAAGCCAATGTCGTTATCTCAGGTTCAGGTCCAACTGAGAGATGATATACATGAGACTCTTGTGATCAGAGTACACTGTAAAATGTTTTCCCATCATATAGTGCCACCACATCTTCAAGGTAAAGACCACTACAGAAAACTCCAGGTCATGGGTAGCGTAGTTCTTCTCATGTTGTCCTAGCTGTTGAGAACCATATGTGATCACTTCTCTCTCCTGCATCAAGACACATCTAAGTATTTTCCTTGATGAGTTTTAGTAGACTACATACCCTACGCCCTCCTCTGGAAGCCTCAAGATGGGGGCACTAGTCAGCCTCTGCCTCAGTTCTTGAAAAATCTACTGGCATTTTTCCAAACAAACAAAGGGTTGTCCCATCTTCATCAATGCTGATAGTGGTGATGCCACTCAGGAGAAATCTGGCACAAATCTATGGTAGTATTTATCCAAACACAAGAAACTTTGTACATCTGTCACACTCTTGGGTGGCTCCCAAGAAAGTATCGCCACCATCTTCGCTAGATCCACTGCCACTCCAGCATCCGATATGACATGTCCCAGAAAGTGAACATCTTAGATACCAAACTTGCACTTCGAGAGCTTACCATAAAGGTGGTGATCTCGGAGTGTGTCCAGTACTACCCACAAATGATATGCATGATCATCCTCAGTAGCAGAGTAGATCATAATGTCATCGATGTAGACTACTACAAAACGATCAATGTATGGTAGAATGCTCCTGTTCACGAGTCCCATGAACACTTCCGGAGTGTTGGTCACGCCGAATGGCATAACCAAGAACTCATAGTGGCTGTAATGACATCCGAAAGTCTTCTTCTGTACATATTTGTATCGCACTCTAAGATGGTGATAGCCTGATATGAGGTCTATCTTTGAGAACCAACGTTCTCCCTTTAGTTGATCAAAGAGGTCGTCAATCCTCAGAAGTGGGTACTTGTTCTTCACGGTCTCCTAGTTCAGGAGCCGATAGTCAACACAAAGACTCAAGATCCCATTCACCTTCCTGGAAAATAAAATCGAGGCTGCCCAATGTGAAACACTAGGCTGAATGAATCCCTTCCCCTGCAAGTCCTCTAGCTATACTCGCAGCTCACGAAGCTATGCGGGAGCCATATGATATGTTGGTGTAGATATTGGTGACATCTTGGGTTACAATTAAATGTAAATGTCCCCCTCTCTACAAGGAGTTAGAATAAGAACATCCTCCAGGAAGACATCTGCGTATTGGTCCACCAATGCCGGATAACTCGGATTCCCCACATCAACCACTCTGAGGGTAAGGCTAGCCAACTGACTAGTAATTGACTACAATCTCCTCCGGGTAAGTCTATCATGTGCTGCAAAGGCTACCTTCTCACAGGTGAAGGTAAAAATGGTCCCATCCATCAAGACACACTGCACTTTTCGCCTAATACAGTCAATAGAAGCATGGACTATAGATAACCAGTCCATACCCAAGATGAATTCGTAAGGCCTCGTTACCACTACAAGGAGATCCTAGCCGATGCTCTCACCTCTAGAGTAAGATCACACTGCCAGTAACATTGTGTAATCGTCGAATCCACTTCCATAGGAGTCTCTATCCATAAGGATCGAGCCAATGGCTTCATCGGAATCTCTGAGCTCCGAACGAGGGATGTGGAAATAAAATAATGACTGGCACCTATGTCTATAAGTACTGCAAATAAGGTGGAATAGACATAGATCATTCCTTGTATTATCTCAGGATCACCATGATCATAAGCATCAGCTCCCTGGAGTTGTGCTCTCCCTTATCCACTTGCTCCATGCGGTCGGGGTAGACCTCATGGTGGAGGTGGAAGTAAAATCTCGAATCATCACCCACCTCCATCTACATGACCAGCTCCTCTTCCACATATGCCTTCTCCCTGAAGACCTCCTCAGTCGAACCTCTATCTTTTCCTGGGTGGTCCCTCGACCATCTGTTGATCATCCGTACGGTGAGTCGGACAGTCATGAGCCATGTGACCCTGCCCGTCACATGGGTAACACTGCCTGCCCCTGGTATGACTGGATCTATGTCGGGTGCCCTACACAATCAATCTTCAGTCATGTGGTCGTCCACCTGTAGGTCTGGTCCTCTTGGACCTCTGCGACATCTATTTGATGCCAGCTATAGAAGAATCTGCTACCTGACGACTAGTGGTGAATCTCACTGCTGGAGACTGCTCAGCAAGGAAACTCTCAACTAGGAGGTCTCTCTCTAAAACCCCCACCTAGGTCGGGATGCTGAGTGAGATCATCGAATCCCTGATCTCCCACCTGAGCCCTTGCTCGAAAGTCTGGGCCTTGAAGAATGGGTCCCACACCATATCTGTGGAGTAGCATGAGAGGTCAATGAACTTCGTTGAGTACTAAGATACAGCCATTCTACCCTGCTGTAGATGAAGAAGCTCCTGTATGTGCACTGTACGAAGGGTCACTGGGACAAACTTTACCCAAAAAGTTCTATCAAAGTCTTCCCATAGACGCATCACCTCGTCATGAACCTAGAGCATCAAGATCTACCATCTACCTACTGCTTCCTATAGAAGGCTGACGATAAGGATCCCCATGAGATCAGATGGTGTCCCTACAAGTTGAAAGACTCTCACTACAACCTCCAAATAATCCTCAGCTACCCGTGGGTCCGTCTCTCCCCTGTACATGGGTGGCCTATAGTGCTAGAACTCACTCAACATGCTCAAGCGGCGTGCACCATCTACTGTTAGGGCTAGTGGCATCGGTGACCTAACGGGGAATGGTACCAATGGTGCCTCCTCTGGTTCATCTACTAGAAAAGGGCCCTGCACCGAGGCCTCATCGCTCAGTATGCTATCAGTACGTATAACTATTGGAATCCTTGCTGGCTGTCTACGTGGAGGTATCCTGAAAAGATAAAACTACACCACCGTCAATAAGTTATACCTAGTGCGCTGACACAAAAGATCATATAGAAAACTTTTTAAAACACACACACAATCAGTGTTTTCATACACTGAGTTGATAATTGGACATCAGAGTCCTGGTGTATGGATACGTCGGCCACCGAACCAACCCTGGATTCCCTAAACTTATAACCAGACTCACTACACTTGACACAATTTTCGTTAAAAATAAATATCAGAGTTTTATGTTCTATGGTATAACTGATCTATATGATACCAATTGTAATAATTGGGTCTCGATGACAGCACAACCACCCCACCTTAACATGACGGTCAGGTCCTGGCCAACCAGGTACCACCAGTTGCCTCACAGACATGTGGTCCCCACCTAAGGGTCCACCCACATGCCTGAACGGGTCATCTGACTAATGATTGTCCCCACATGCCAATACATGCCCTTTCCAGTGTGTTTTGTCCTCACTCCCACATACCATGGGAAACTTCCCAAAAGGTCAGCCATAATGATTACTACTCCATGCCAAGCAAACTTAACTGTGGAGTTCTAATCAGATAGGATCCCAAAATGGAAGGTGCACCTTGTTGACATGAGTCATATCATATAGTCATTTAACCCTTTATTATCATGGGGTGTTACAGTAAATGTAACAACTGGGTCTCGATAACAACACAACCACCTCACCTTAACATGGCTGTCCGGTCCTGGCCCACCAGGTACCACCAGTTGCCCTACAGACACGTGGTCCCCACCCAAGGGTCCACCCACATGCCTAAACGGGTCATCTGACTAATGACTGTCCCAACATACAAACACATTCCCTTTCCAGTGTGTTTTGTCCTCAATCCCACACACCTTGGGAAACTTCCCAAAAGGTCAACCATACTGATTACTACTCCATGCCAAGCACACTTTACTGTGGAGTTCTAATCAGATAGTCTCCCAAAATGGAAGGTGCACCTTGTTGACATGAGTCATATCATATAGTAATTTAACCCTTTTTCATCATGGGGTGTTACAGTAAATGTAACAATTGGGTCCCAGTGACAGCACAACCACCCTGCCTTAACATTGTCATCGGGTCCTGGCCTGCCAGATACCACCAGTTGCCCCGCAGACATGTGGTCTCCACCCAAGGGTCCACCCACATGCCTGATCGGGTAATCTGACTAATGACAGTCTCCACAGGCCAACACATGTCCTTTCTAGTGTGTTTTGTCCTCACTCACATACACCCTGAGAAACTTCCCAAAAGGTCACCCATCCTGATTACTACTACAAGCCAAGCACGATTAACTCTGGAGTTCTAATGAGAAAGACTCCCGAAAAGGAAGGTGCACCTTATTTACATGAGTCATATCATTTAGCCATTTAACCCTTTATCATCATGCGGTGTTACATATTATTTCCATCATTATATCCATCAAATTCAGTTGGTGGTGAAAAACAGATTACTCTACAACATTGATATGGTAAGCCGTATGTACGCACACGTGGCGATTTCGTATTTCGTAGGATGGAAAGAAGGTGTAATGTGGTTGTTTCATTATTGTAATAAAATATTAGTATATTAGTGATACTGATGTTATTAATTTATAATGAAACAACTAATTAAGAGGATGTAGAATAAGAATGATGTTTAGAATAACCGGTATAAGTGATTACCTCTTCCTCGACATGCTTCATCTAAATCTTATATTAATGGCAGTAGAGATGGTTTTTGAGAAGACCGGAACCCATATAATGTGACTAAGGATGTTGATAAGGGAAGTGGTCATGGGATGTCTGATATTGAAGGATGAAATTGAAGTGAATAGGTGAGTGAGGAGGTGCCTTTTTATAATTGAGGTGAGAGGCACCATTAGAAATTCATAAAATATTTAGTTAATATAAATTAGTTTTTAATCCAAATGCTTCAGAATTGTAATATGTCTAATATAAAATGAGGTTAGTTAGGAATCCTCTTTTACAATAATTTTTAAACATGTATTGATATTATATTAAAAATTACCTTTATTGTTTACCCATAATTATTCTACATTATTTTTAATTGTGGTAACAACAATTTAATTATTAAGCGGTTATAAGTTTTACTAATATTGGGTAACTTTACCATAATTAGAAACTTAATGAACTATTATACCTTACCATAGTTACTCACTGATTATTATATATATTTTTTATTTATAAATATTTTAATAAATTATTGTGTTTATAAAAAATCAATAGTTTTAATTTTTAAAATATTCATTTTAGTAAATTTTAAATAAATTTCATACATAGGGATAACATCAAACAAAACATTTAATAGTGTTATAAAATTTCATATTTACCTATAAAATTAGTTTATGACATAAATTATGTGAAATAATATTTATTTTAATATTTATAAGATCATTTATTTCATATTTCCCTTAATAAAATAATTACTATATCATAGTAGTGTCAATATTTATTGTAATTAATTAATATATAAATAATATAAATAAAGTAACATGATGTAGAAAATTGGATTTTATTTCTAGAGACTACTTAATATTCCATTTTCATCAAGTGAATCGCTACATTCAAATTTCAATACTTATAAGAGATAATAGAGAGACATGTTGTCAGTATGTTTTGTTTAAATAATAATTAGATAAATTTCATGGAAAAGTCTATTAAGTAAATAAATATTTATAAATATATGTTATGTACCGAATTATCCACACCCAATAAGATTTTTGGAAGGTTTTAGTGTAATTTTAATATCCATATCATCTTATTTTTTACCTAAATTTTTTCGATTTTCCTTTAACCCTGGTAAATAAATGTTACCAATGTAACTATTCATAACATCCAAAAAAATAAAAGGGACCTATTAACATAATTTGTACCTACAGATTCAAAATATGCAATCCATTTATTTGAATTCAAATCAGAGAAATTTTATTAATTAATTTTAAATCAATTCTCATTATCAAAGAGAGAAAACTGGGGTTTTTTATTGAAAAGTAAAACCCCTCAAAAGATTTACATGTGTTTATATAAAATTTCAATGTAAAAGTACTTCTAATGAAATTAATTGGATTACATGATAAAATAAAAATAAAATATATTTTAAATCCAATTCAAAATATAATATATTAATACAAATAAATTAGATAAAAAGACACTTTTGAATTAAATTGCATTATTTTTCATTATTCATTAAAATATTAATTTTCTTAAAAAAATACCAATATTTAAACCAAGTAAATTTTGATGTTCCGATTATAAATAAGAAGTTTATTTTTTCAAAAATAACTTATAAAAGTCTAAAAAAAAGATTTAAAATTGGGTTTCCATTAAAAGGTGGTAAAATTTTATTTTTTTGAATAATACATTTTATCTTGAAAATAGAATTTGTTATTTTATCATGTGTATAAAACATATATGATTAAATTTAAACAATAAATTGAATATATTAAATATATATTCCATTAATAAAATCAATAAAATGTGGTTTTATTATTTTATAAACACACATATTTTAATTCCAATTTTTTTCATAAAAATCATTTCCCTCAATTTAAAAATGTTTTTATTTTAATTTGTAAAAAATTGCTCACTAATGAATTAATTAAATACATGTTTAAACAATATTATCCTAAATAAATCAATATTTTCTATTCCCATAATTTTAACAGATTATTTATAAGATAACATAATATTATTTAGTTGTTCACCTATATTTGGACTTTTGTGAAATGAATTATATCAAAAGAACAAGAACTTGTGTGTAACATAAGCCAAAAATAGAATTTTATATACATCCAGATAAGGTGATGTTTCATATTACACAATCTTATTTGGTTGTAGTGTAAAACACATGACATCAATGAAATTAAAAAAACTATATCTCATAAAAATCTTGGGGCGTTACATCTTACCCCCATAAAATGATTTTCTTCCTCGAAAATTTTCAGGGTTAAAAATTGTTTACTACGTGAAATATTCTTTATAGAAACCCAAATAATAAAAAATGATTTCTAAATCATCATTTTAGAAAAGGAAATTTTGAAACATAAAGGTTAACTAAAGTAACTTATCACTGGGTTTCTACATAGAAGAGAATGGGTGGGAAGTGAAAACATGGATATGGATGAAATAAATATAATCATCATCTTTTGATGGAGAGTGACCGAGAATATTGTTAGGAGATAGTGAAAAATTAGAAAGACAAAAAGTTATGATGATTTATGGGACCATATGAATCATCTGATAAGAAGGTACTAGGATATCATTTTTGTTTTTAATATCCTTTTCATAAAGTTGAATAACATGAAAAGAAATACTTACTCGATTTTAGTATATTCTCATCACTTATCATGCAAAAAAAAATTTACACTTCTTCTCTTCTTCAATGAAATGATGTTATAATTCTCATTCTTGAAGTGTTAGCATATCATTCAATCCACATATTGACTAATTTGTCATTCTATTTGTCTTTATCACAAAAAGGATAGAACAGGTTGTCAAACATATATATGTCCATATTTGTTGAGATAAAAATTTATTCTAACAAACAACATCTGATGTTTAACTTAATATTTCCAAAAATTTTATAACACTACAATCATTATGAAAGATGAAAAACCAATACTATATAAAAAGGTTAAAAAACTCATATTATCATTTATTCCCCATATATCATTAGATATCTCTAGTTAGACACATTTCCAAAATGTAAACACCTTCATCATGTATTCTCCTAAGTTATTGTAACAACTGGAATTATCATATATCCTTATTGAAAAAATTAATGAATCCTTATTCCAAAACATATAGGATATATTCATTAGGTCCCAAAAAGTTTTATACTTCATCCATGATATCATAAAATTCTTGTAAACAACTCCATAATTATTTCCCAAGAAACTAGAATCATCTAATTACTTATTCAAATACAACATATATTTATCCAAACATCATTATCTTAACATAAGGGACATAATAACGGTAATATTTCCCTTAATAATGTGTTCTCCAAGTATATCACCTTAACCTTAAATCACTTTTTTGTATACATATAACTATTCAACACTTCCATTCCAATACATACTGAAAAAATTATACTGAAAAATTTACAAATTTTAGGATTTATATAACAAAATCATTAAATTATGAAACATACACACCTAAACCATCCAAATATATTCATAAACCATTAATATAGACCCATAATATACATCTTTCCTAAATTATGAATCATGTCTTAAAGGTTTTTCAACCTTGAAATTCTTAGATTTAATGTAATAAATACTGTAAGAACATCAAATACCTTGCAGTTTTCATTTATAATCAATTTATCCAATGTATTATGACCAATACCTATACCGCAGTCATGATTCTATTCATGATATTTACAATTATGAATTCTATCTTCATAATTCCCATAATTTCCACATATGAAACTTTCGATGGTTAACTAATTTATATATAGTTTGGGCTATTGACAAAGACTAGAATGCAATATGTGAGAAATATATATCAGTGATTAGAAACACATAAGTATGGTAAATTATATATAATATTCAAATCTATAAAATATTCTATTTATACCTAGGTTAGTCATGATTATCACAATAAACATAGGATTGTATCTTATACGTAGACTTATCCTTAGGAAATACCTAGAAATATCTTTAGAAATATATATAGGGATCTCCCTAAAGTTTTCACATCCTAGTATCCAATAGTGGACTAAACCATCACTCTAATACAAACTCTAACATCCAATGCATAATATATATGGAAATTAAATTTATTCTTCAGAATAATTAATACATTACAAAAATAGACACCCAAATATTGTACAATTTTTGTGTCTTAGGAAACATAGAACACATTCTTCTAGCTTTGTGATAGGTCTTCAACATTTCCCATAAATAAATCCACCTTTAGTTTTCATACATAAATTCATTATTTATATCTAGGGGGAAATAAAAATTAAATTGGTTGATATCAAATTATCAATAAAGGGAAACATAGAAAACAAAAACATATGATTGTATAAAAATGAATATATATTTTAAAAATCTTAATCTTGATTCATAAAATAAATCTTGGCAGCACATAAGTAATAAATCATAAAGCCACATTAACCATGATAAAAAATAATTGTCATAAAACATGAACATGTGGAAAACTCATAATCATTGTAAATCATTACCATATTATCCAAGGTTCATTGACAACCCATCATAGTGTAAAAATTCCATTACTGAACCAGGATTATTTTTCATTTCATCATTGTATTACTGAACCCGATTTACTTTTCATTCCAGCACTATATTACTGAACCAGATTTACTTGTCATTTCAGTAATTTAAATCTCAGTAGATATAAATGATTACCCAATTCATTGGATATATTTATAGGTCCCTCCCATAATATAATTTAAACTATATATATGGCTTCCAAAAAACATATTTTATTCATCATAACATAACCTAAATAATATGATGGGTTTTTTAAACATCATTATGTCATAACACAATCCATGTAAAAAATTGATTTTATAAATATAATTACATTGTAAACAAAATCAACTAAAAGAATAATATGGATAGTATACTTGAAAAAATATCCTTCTTCTTATATAGAAAATGGTTTTGATAAAACTCTTGAAATCAATTCTTGGGGAAAATATAATTTCTTGTTAATTTTTTTTCTTTTCATAAAACACAGCTCAATTTTAAAAGAAATAATGTATTTTAAAATAACCTTAAAACATATAAGGTAAGATTCATGGATATAATGTGTTATGAATGTGAACGGTTTCATTCATTACATATTATTTCACAAAACATTGTCCTCGTATTTTTGTTGGAAACGTCAAAAAGTACCTCCAACAGAAAACGAAACAATGACTCCTTCCAAACCGTGTTGTAAAAGTAAAAAATGGGAAAAAATTTCTTCAAAAATCCATAGGATAATATTAATCATATGATGAAAACATTTTTTTTAGAAAACAAGGACATGGATGATAAATATACCCTTATAAGTAATTACGTATAAACAATCACAGATAATAATATGATTGCAAAAGTATCCCTTACCAATTATAATTCGTTGAATTGTAGGAATAAAAAAATAAAATTAATTATTTGAATATTTAAATATCATAAAATTCATAATAATAGTCATAAAACATTCTAGGTAATAATAAACACCACAGAAATAAATTAGTTGGTGTATATGGCATAGGTCCCACAAAAATAAATGTGAGAAAAAATAATCCCTTACCAAAGGTATCCTATCCCTTGGTGTATCTGAACCGCCCTTATAATGATTTAACTTATTTAATTGATTTATTCTAGAATAATATTCATTTTTTATAACATATATGATAATATTATAATCTGTTTGGTAACAATATTTCAATATTTCTTGTTATTCGAGTATAAACTACTTAATTTTCTTATGCTTGTTTAGACGAATAAGTCTCGGTTCTCCTTCTTAGGTCATATTTATATCATTAAAAAAATATATTAACATAATAAATATCATATTTATTTATTATGGAAATTTATATAATCATTATTTAGTGTATATATTATATAAATAATCATATCGCCTCGTGGAGACGGTAAAACCTACATACGCACGAGTGAAGATATCATTATGATAATAATGAATTGTATGGATGTGGATGGTATATATGATGTTCCATAATTTATATCATTTTATAATAACCATTAATATTTATTTTTTCCATTATAATACCCATCCTATTATGGTGGTGGTGAAAAGTAGATTAAACCAGGACATATAGATGATAAGACGAACATATGCACACATTGTGATTTTATTTTTTATTTGACGGAATGAAGGTGGATTATTGTTTTTTAATAATTATAATAACAAATATGTATATAATTTATACTGATTTTATTACATTATAATTATGTAACTAATGATGTTCAAATAGAAGATGAAGGATGTTTGAAAGAATCGGTAGAAGTGATTTCCTCTTTCTCGATGTGCTTCATCTAAATCTCCTCTTAAAGGCACCCGAGTTGGTCTTGGAGATGACCAGGACCTCTATAATGTGACTAAGGTAGTTGGTTAGGGATATGGGTAGGGGATAGCTGAGTTTATAGGTTAAAATTTATGTGAAGAGTTAAGGGATGAGGTGCCCTTTTATAATTGAGGTGAGGGGAACCCTTGGAAATTCGTAAAATATTAAATTAATATAAATTATTTTTTTAATCCAAAAGCTTCCAAATGGAAATTTGTTGACGATAAGATGAGGATAGTTTATAATACTCTAATCCAATAATTCTTAGACATGTATTGATCTATTTTAACCCTTATCGTTTTTACCCTTAATTATTCACTTTTAATTTGTATTATTGTAACAAAATTTTAGGTATTAAGTATTTATAAATTTCAATTATATGGGTCATTTACCAATAGTGGGATAGTTAATGAAATTTTGGAACTTATAATTTTTAATTTGTGATTTTAAAAGATTTTTATGATTTTTAAATAATTTAATAAAATATTATTTTTAAAAATGATAAATACTTTATATTTTTAGACAATACATTTCATTTAATTTAAAGAAAACTCATATAGAGAGATAACATCAAACAAAAACATTGAATAGTTTTATAACATGTCAAAGTCTTCTATTAAATTTGGGGACGACAAAATAATGTCATATAGTATTTATTTTAATATATATATATTATCATTTATCTGTCATTTATCGTAATAAATTAATTATTGTATCACCGTTGTTTCAAAATTTATGGTAATTATATAATATCAAAAAATTATAGTTAAATGAAAATCATGTAGTTAATTTCATTATATTTTGGTAGACTACTTATTTTAATATTTTCATCATGTCTATCACTACATAAAAAACATTGTAGTTATAAGAGATAATAGAGTGGCATATTTTTACTTTCTTTTGATTAAAAAATAATTACATCTCTTTCATTGAATAAAGTCCATTTAAAAAATAAATTTTGATCCTTATGTGTTAATTGTATTATTTTATTCATCCAATAGTATTTTTTCAGGTGTTAGGGTAATTATATTATCTATATCATATTATTTGAATCCGAATTTACATGATTTAAATGTACCCATGGAAAATAAAAATGACCAAATTTACTATTCATAATGTCGAAAAAAATAAAAGGGACATATGTTCATAATTTGAACCTATTTATTCCAAATATGGAATCAATTTTTCCAACTTCAAACACAAAAAAGGTTCAAATTATGAATTGTGAGAAATACCACATGTGTTTATATGAAATTTCAATATAAAATTACATAAAATGAAGAAAATTAGATTAAAAGATAAAAAAATACTCAAAAAATACTTAAAAACCAATTATAAAATTAATATATCAATGCAAATAAATTAGACAAAAAGGATGTTTTGAATAAAAATTTAGTATTTCTCACTATTCATTAAAATATGAATTTTCTCAGAAAAATACAAAAATATCAACTAAAGAAAATTTTTATGTACCTCTTCCTAAGAATATGGTTTTCCAAAAAATAATTATAACATTAAAACTACTATATTTAAATTGGGGTTTCTATCAAAAGAAGCTAAAGTTGTATTTTTTTGAATAAAAAATTTTTAATCCAGAAAATTTGAAATTATTATTATATCATGCATAGAAAACCGATATGATGACTTTAAAATATTAAATTTAATACATTACACATATATTTCATTAATAATATCCAAAAAGAGTGATTTTATTATTCTATAAAATCACTATTGGAATATAAATAGTTTTTCAGAAAAAAATTTCCTTTTAACTAAAAAAGTATTTATGATCATTTATAAATAAATGTTCACAAAAGAATTAATAAAATAAATATGTAATCAATATTTTCATAAATCAATTAATATTTCTCGTTCCCACCGTTTAGTAGCTATGATATAAGGTAATATAATGATATTTTTTGGTTCACTAATACTCATCCTTGCATAAAATTAATGATATCAAAATAACATGAACATGTGTGTGTCAAAATCCAAGAATAGAATTGTGTATACTGAAATGTAAGCTGATGTTGCATGTTAAGAAATATACTAATGGCTTAGTGTACAACACAAGACATAAAAAAATAAAAAAATAAATCTTATAAAAATCTTGTGTTTTACAATGATAACACTATATTATTTCACCACCACTAATTATTTCATGTAAACAACATCCATTTAAGTTGATATTGATTCCCATATTTTATATTTCCCATACACAAAACACCATTGAACCATATTTTTAGAAATTTCCTGTTGTTTGGAGGGACATGATATTTGGTTCATCATAAAATGGTGGAGAATAATTGTACATAACTAAGATTTTTCATGGAGTAATATATGGGGCAATTAAATTTTAATTTTAGTGTGAATATAATTTCATATATAGATATTGAATATGATCATGAGAAATGAAATGAGTTCTATCTTATTGATGATCCAATCAGTATTCCAACTTATATTTTCATAAATAATATTTTTTCTATACTAGGGGTCTATGTTTACATATGTGAATTCTCCAAACCTATGGTTGGAATGTTTCCTAGTATTATAATCATTATACTTTGACACCTTTCTTGTGAAAATTTTTAGATTAGATAATATGAGTACGGTTGGGTATATTGTTTAACATGTCACTGGATGATGCTTAACTATGATGATATTTTTCCTATCTTATAATGATTATGAAATATAGGGATTTTAATAATATTTATTTAATGATTTAATGATTTTTATATTATACCTATATAATATATGTAATGTGCTTATCCATCTTGAAGAGGGGTTTGTGGTGTACTCATCTGCTCAGATGAATGACATGAGATGCATTCATCGACCTTATCATTCTTTTGTCAGAGAGTAATGAAAATTATAACTTTATATAAAGTATTTTCATACTATTTGTTTCATATTTATTAATTTAAATAGAAAATATATTCATAGGAAAATTTATGCTTTTATATTATTTATCAGGTGGACACATGTATATTGTTATATTTTTTTGATGGAAATTATACCATAACCCTTTTTAGAGTGAACAAATCTGATTGGTCAATATAGTTATCTCATTGATTACATTTATGAATATATAAAATTATATTTTTTATCAATGCTATAAATTTCATTAGGTAGTTCTTTGTGGTTTAATTAATGAGGATTTAATTTCCAAAAACTTATAGTGATGCCCAAAAAGTATTTTGAGATTATTCAAAATGATTTTTGGATGGATATTCACATGTTATTATATATGATATGATATGCGATTGATTTTATAATACACATCTATTTTTTTTAAATATTGGAAAGTGGTATTATATATTTTTTCACAAGTTTCTATATACGATAAATTATATGGTGAGATGATAGAAATCCTATAAGGGCTTAGCGTACCTGGGAGATTGATGGAGATATTAAGTAAAGATGGCATACTTATAATATATTTATGATATATTTTATTATATGATATAAATATAAGTTTTATGGTATGAAATATTAGAATCTAAAGTATATCATATTCCTTGGTGAATGATTTATCATAAGAGAAAATAATTGATATCATGCCTTTGACTCGGCGAATTGTTGTATACAACAAGGTAATATTTTAATAAATTGAATTAAGTTTAAATATTATAATAATTCATAAAATTTATGATGTATTTAGATGTTTAATTTTAATTTAAGGATATTTTTCTACATAATATATCATCGACTAATAATTTCAATAAATAGAATGTTGAGATAATGAGATTGTTGAGAGTTTCAATATGTTTTAACTAAATGCCAATGAATCTTACATTTTATAACATCTAACTAAATTTCATAGATACTCAAGGATTATTCTTGAGGGATATACAAGGAGGATGATTAAATTGATATGGTTGGTTCACTTATTCTTTCTTAAGTCTTCTGTTGATTCTCTACAAAATATATATTCCTTCTCCATCATTAGATATTGAGATATACTAGTTTATCATGGTTGTTAGTAGGATCCCATCCAATAATTAGGGGATTTAACTGATCCATGGATAAAAATAAAATGGAATAGTTCTTTTTTAAATTCATAAATGATGTTTTTTAACCACAATAATTAAGATGGAGGTTTAACTATTGTTAGTGAATGTACATGTTCATAATTTTATTTATGATTGGATTAATTTTTAACATAATGGTTAAATTGTATTTTAAATTAAAATTTTACAAAATATTATTTAATACATGTCATATATCCCATTAAAATTCATAAAATACAACCCACCTTGTCAAATTACTATATCAAAATCATAATTATAAATAGGAAACTTATAAAAAAGAGGATTCAATGAAACTGATGGACCCTCGTTTATTTTTATTAAAGTGTTTGTATTGAAATTTTTAAGATAAAATTTATAAAGTGTATGAATGTAATAATGTAGTTTTTTCTAAATTAAACATTTCTCCTTAATATTTTTTTGTTCCTCATTTATCTATAAGTTACAATATAAAACACATTCCCCGCATAAAAAAATGTTAGGATCTTATTGGATCACGGAGAGGTGGATGGTAGAATTAGTTATCCTCTTTTTCTTTATGAATTTTTCCCAAAAACATTACTTGAACCTATGAAGATTATATATCCACCCAACCAAAACTCTCCAGAATTACTTATACGCAAAAATAAATGATGATAAATGCACACAACATTATTATGGGTTGAACACCCATGGGATATTTTTTCCATGTTGGTTAGTCTTCTTCACATGGATTCTCCACTATACCATCATCTTATTATAATAAGGAATCCATTCTTTATAAACCACATATAGAGTCAAATAGAAGACAAAACTTAACTACATTGATGATACGACTATTAATGGCCTATAGTGATGTCTTCATCCATGAATAGATTGATCCCCAGGTCTAAACATGTACCTGCATCAAGACATTTAAATCACTATGATGCGTGCCTACCAGCATTAAAGCATCAAATAAATTCCATATGATTTGTTTATGGCCATTCTATCACCTTAATAAAGAGAGTATCGAGTCTCACTTCATCTGGAATAGATTCTACCTCACACACATATCACTAGGTTCCTCTTCTCTATCCTCCAAATTCATCAAGAGTTCTCCATTCTCACCAATTTTTATCATTCTTTCTAATCCACCTAACTAGTTTATAAGATATTTAACCATTTAATATATACATTTCATTGTATTTATTGGATAAAAAATTACCCATAAATACTTGATAACTTCCAGAATATCAATCACGATATCTAAGACGTGGCCTCATTGTTTTAAATTCTTTTTTCAGGGTTGGCACATCATGCATGCTACATGGTTTCCCTACATTCCCTATTTCCAAAGGTGGGTAGATTATATCACTTAAAATATTGATGTAGGATCCTTGATCAAAATTGTATGATGGGATGTTGGTTCTTCCTTCCATTGATTCTTCCTTGTAACTCGTTTCCTTGTCCAGGTCTCCCGCATATATTTAATTCAGGTGCATGATATTCATTCCTGGTGACATCTTGATGTGGGTGTTGGTTAATTACATTGCTTCGGTCTTCACAGGATAAAAACTTGTACTCAGGTGGTACAGTAACATTGTGCTTGTTGGGAACGTCTAGACATTAGGTAGGTTGGGAACATTTAGAGTCTTCCAATTTTGGTGGGTATATCATTTGTTATGTATCATATGTATGAAATCCATGGAATCACATGTTGGACTCAAGGTAGTTAATTCTAGGGTTATAAGTCTTCTGTGAAATATTACCTCAGGAATACAATGTTTATCTCAAGGGTTATGGATTCTAGATTAGGTCACAATTTTAATATTTGTGGAGATGATTGGTCACATGGTTAACATATTATAGGGATAAGTTGGGGGTAGGTTTATCGTATTGCAACAACATGATGGGCATAGGTTTAACGTCTTGTGGGGGCATGTTCTGTATGAGTTTAACTCCATTAGTGGATATGATGGGTGTATGATTAACATCTTGTGGGGATATGTTACTTGAAGGCTTAATGTCTTGCATGTACATGATGGGAATAAGTTTAAAATTTTGTAGAGACATGATGGGGGTTGATTTAACATCTTGTTGGGAAAGGGTGGGAACTAGTTTAACATCTTGATTGGATGGGATGGGTGATGGTTTAACATCTTGTGGGGACAATATGTGTGAATGTTTAATATCATCCTGGGGTAGGATGTGAGATGATTAATATCTCTCAATAATATTATTGACAAAGGTTTAACATTTTATGGGGGATAATATGGGTTCATGTTTAATGTCTTGTGAAGATTGGTTGGGTGTTGATTTAATATCTTGGGGGGATAGGTTTGTTGGTTATTGTGTCCCCATAGTGTATGATATTATATTTAGAGGTTTGGTGGATTTCCCCCTAGAGTGTTAGATTTCACACTTTGATTTATTGGGATTTATGATTGTGGAGGAATCTTATATACCCTATATAACATACTATTATAAACAACAATGTGGTTTGATACCACAATTTATGGTCGTTTGATAGGACTAGATTATGTAATTTAATGTGACATGGTAAGGATGCTTGGGTAAAAATTGGAGAATCAATGAGGGATGGTGTGGGGATTATGGAAGTGGGATTCCTGGGTTCTGTTAAGATCAATGAGGTTGTGAAGGAATCTTATGTGTCTAATCTTCACTAGTGTTGGGGTTTTGTCCCAGATGTATATTTTCACCCCATGTTTAGGGAGAAAAAATGGGAATTATGCATTGAATCTTATTATTGTGGGAGTTTCATCCCACTGTGTGGAAGGGAGTGGAATCTCCTGAGTGTTGTATATGAGGAATTCTGTGTTAATCACATTGGGAAAGGATACGGTTTTTTATTATGTGCTAAGGACATTGTCATGTAGTTTCATGTTTTAATGGTCCAAAATTTTATTAATGGAAATTCCCTTATCATAATTTAGTCCTATAGTATAAACCACAAAAAATAAATTTTAGAACATAATTTAAACATTATAAATTTAAAATTAATTAAAAACAATCTATTTCTAGAAATTAAGGAACATATCATAAGGAAACAGTAACTTGACCCTTAGAATAGAAAATTATTATTAAGAATAGTAATCAATCCAATATAATAATATCCTAATATGTGAATGTATAAATAAAATATATGCATCTTATAAATGATAATATGATATAACTATATCATGGTATAAGTAAATAAATATTTTAAAAATTATTAATTAAGTGTTGGTATATTAATAAAATATAAAAGACTATTTATAATTATATAATTGATATAATAATTTAAAATGAAATTTAATTTCATGAAATATATTGATAAATTAGTGTTTTTTTCATATGATTATAAGGTTATTTTATGAAATCTCAATTATTTTTTCAAAGTGTTATAAAATCAGTTATAATTTTAAAATATGTATTTTCCATGTAAATTTTTTTTAAACTATATATCTCATATTTAGAAAATTATTTTCATAAAATTGAGTTCATTTCTTCATTAAAAATTTCAAAAAATGGATGTTCTGATTTTTTGGTATTTTTATAAAAAAAACATCAATTTTTGGTGAATCGTAAAATTGGATAATTTACGATAAAATCGAAATTCAATAATTTTTTAGTCATTTCTGATTTAAGGCTAATGTAAGACCTAAATTTCAAACTCTCCTTAATTATGTTAAAATATTTTGTGAAAATGATCAAACTATTCATAGTCTTGATTCAAAATATTAATCTAATGAATAAAATACTGTGAAAACACTCCTATTATCCCCAATAAATATCATCCTTGACTGCCTCATCTACTCACACATTCCAAGACTTTAATATTCTATGTATTATGTCTAATACACTTCCAAATCAACTCCCCCATGTACATGTTCACTTTGTATCATCAAAATACCAAACCCTTTGTCCTACAGAGGTTATCAAGGGGGATAAATTCAATATGTATAACACTCTTTCTTTTTCATTTAATTTTTATTCAATTTAATTTATTATATTATCCTCTAATCACCTAAACTTATCAAAATGTAATGATAACTCAAGCATCTTTTTTATACTATAATTTTATTATGTCAATTGAATAATTCATATTCAAACTTGTTCCTTTTTTTATATTCTAAAAATGAATGTATAGTCTGTGGTGTGTGATTTACAACAATTTTAGATGATGCATTTTTAATTTTCACTAATGTCTTTAACAATATCCATACAAACATTATTATTATTAATTATATTGTAATACAAAAATTATATGTAATACAATGTTTTGGAACCTATATATATAAACATGATGATATAAGCTTATAATGATAAAAAAACCACCAAATATATTAAATAATTTTCATTAATGTCTTTTTTAACATTTCACGATCATTCCATATAAAAAATTGATATATTATACCAATTAAACATCTTTATTTTCATTAAAAAAATATTTTTCCAATTCTGGAGAATCATACTCAGTGTACATGAACTTCTATACTTATAGACAACAAATAATCCTAGAAAGATGGAATTGAACTCTATTACTCCTCATAATGACCATAATAGAACTTAATAAAATTATAATGAATCAAAAATTGTATAAAAGGATCTATATTTATGAGTTAATTAATTTAATTTTATTATATAAGATATTAATGTGAAAAAAACACACAGGAATATGTTAAGGGTAATTATCAAACCCAAATCCATTTACATACCTCTTTCACTCCAGTTTTAGTGTGGATGTCCCTTTAATATCATTTCTTTTTCCTCAACATTTCTTTTCTGGGATATACAATTTCCCAATCTGGTTTTATGACATATACCATGATTTTTCCAAAAATAAAAAATTCACCCTTAAAAAACATTTGTACTTCTCTTGAGATTGTTTCTTCTTAACTTAATATTGATACCCATCAATTTAATTACTATTTTTTTAGTAACTCCATAATTTATTCATGATTTTATTCATTATAAAAATTAAACCCATTCATTTACATTGGATATTTATTATACAATGTTGATATATGTTCTATGTGGAATGCATGATTATATAAATGTTATGAAGTGATGGGTGTGCCCAAAATTATATTCTGTTGTAATTTATTGTGTAAACTAATAAATCTCATGAGATAATGTGAAATATTCATTAATATTATGCTATATTTTTTCATAGTGATGATGTTTTGATAAGGCACACATGTAATGTGTGGACATGATGCTTGCATAGATTACAACTATTTTTGGTATTTGACCACTATGGAATGATGTTTCATTTTTATGTAATGACACATTCCATGTATAAATCTAATGCTTCCACTCATGATTATGTATATGATCCTTTGTTTATGTTTTTATGATGATGATTATTCTCACCCATGTTTCATATCTCTTTTCATAATTTTACTGTGCTTCTACCACACCACTTATTATGATGTATACCCTCAGGTTAAAATTTTTACAATGGAGAACACAAGGGGCTAATAATAGGATAAGGAATATGTAATTAAATAAATAATTATGGGTTTTATGTTAAATATATTCCTGTTCCCAACTTTACCTAAACACTGAAGATTTGGATCCGAGTTTTGTAGTAAAATTATGATGTTTATCAATAAAATAACATAATAGTCATGTACGAAAAATAAGGTCCAATATATTTGGTATCAAAGCATTGTTTATTAAATTTTCAAATTAGGATTAGTGAAATTTAGTGGGATCCATTAGTATGATACTATGTATATATATGCACCTAATATGGTTTTCTTTGAAAAATGTTAAACATATGAATGCCAAAGGATATTCCTTTAGAGTCAATTGCACAAATGAATAAATTATTTAGTCATTAAATTCATACCTATGCTTTGTTCAAAACATTTCAAAAAATAGATAATGGTGTTAACAAGGAAAAATTAGGCCAACAACCCATGTGAGGGAAATGTTGTGATTTCCAAATTAAAAACAAATATGTCTTGGGAGTTCAAGTTCAAAATATCAAGGAAATTCTTACCCAACTACCTCAAGCCATGATCAATAACCTAGATAATGTGTAACATCATCTTTCAACTAAGAGGGATCAACTGGCCATCGAGTATTTTATGTAACAACGACCGCCAAATTGTACTGGATCATCTGATCCACTAGTGGCTGAATAGTGTGTATACTTAATAGAGATGATATTTTTTTATAATTCACTATTATAAGATAGAGAATGTGACTATAGCCAATTATCATTTATATGGAGAGGCCGATCGATAGTGGGAGTTTATTAAGAACACAATGTCGATGGATGAAATTTAATAGATGGATTACAGAGACTTGCAATAATATTTCATAACAACTATATGCCACAACATCATTGGGAAAAGATAGAGAGAGATCTCTCAGATATGAAACAAAAGGATGGTGAATATTTCATGTCTAGGAAGAAAATTTCACAAGGATTTCTAGGTACACATCATGCTTTCATATCAATAATGATAACAAAATAGGTATATTATTTAGTTGTTTAAAACCAATTCTTTTAAATGATATAGAAATTAGGGTCTTTGAGTGTTATGAATAAGTTGTTCAATATGATCTCAAGGTGGATATGGAGTTGTTAGAGTGGTCCCATGTCAATGTAGATGTGAAATAAAGGATGGAGTTTCAAGCTGGTGGATATAATCCCAAAGGTGGAAGGAAAACTCAAAAAGTCACATTTCGAAATTTTGGGAATAAGCATCATGAGAATTTCTAAAAAGGTATTAGTAAATGATTTATGTTTGGTAGGTTAGTCTAAAAATCTCATGACTGGGGAATATATATTATAAATATTGAAAACGTGGTAGAGGAAAAGGGGTAATGACTGATAGTTCAATTGATAAAATTTAGGGGGGAAAGGAACTACACAAGCCAAAGAACTAATACTAGAGTCATCAAGGGTCATCAGTATAAGCAACCACCAAATCCAGATGATAAATCGAAAGCTTATTTATTCAATACTACAGAGGTGGATCCTGAAAATTTTATGGTGAAAGATAACAGGTTTTTCATTCATGAATAGTGAACAAACTACTTGATTATAGTTATATTCATTATTTCATATCTTTCTGGATTAATATAACTATTCAAATGCCACCTCAAAATATTTTGGATGAGTTATTTTTTAGAATATAAAAAGGGGAAATTATTGCATCAAAATTAAACATTTCATCCCAAGATGATGTTTTTTGACTAATCCTCTAAAAAACCTTATCTTACATACTATAGTAGATTTTCATTCCCATTTGGGAATGTATTGGCTATCTTTGTAAAAATAAAACGTCATGTGTTTGAAAAAAAAGCTTGATCATCAAATCCTGAGACATCCTCTAATTTTGTTCAAGTGTAAGGACGAGGATAAATATTTTTCAGAATCATAATCTCAGTTTTGGATGTTATGTCTACATGGTAAAGTAATGAATATAATAATTTTATTTATTTTATTATATAATTCATTTTTTATATTTCTACCGTCGTTTTACATTATGATCAATTGTCATGTTTTTATGTTTTAGTGGTATTTTGAGCACAAATGAAAAGATAGCCAATTTTGGAATTTTAATTGTTTTCAATCACATCATTATTATGAGCATATATATTTATATATTGATCCAAATTGAATGATTATTTTATTTGGATACCCATGTACATTGGATAAATATTTTTAAACTGGGACACACCAATATTTGGACATCTAGAGGCTCAAATAATTCATTATTTGTGGAATGGTGTTATGTCCTTCTTAGTAGAACCCACCTCCATAATTGATGTATATATTTGTCTAAACGAGTCCAAATTCATTTCACCAATATGAAGATGAAAGAGTATTCAATTAAGTCAATCCTTTATTAGTTTCATGGAAAACTCCTCTCATTAAGGCAATCTTAAAATGGTTCAGACATGAGGAATATGAATGGTCTCATTAGGCAGAAATGGTCCCATTTAGGAATTAATTCCTATATTATGAACCAATGTTCAGTATTACCTGAAATTTTGTGGAGGGATGAGAAATAAATTTTTGAAAAACTTTTATTTTGTATTGAATGTGTTAATCGACCATTTTCAAGATCATAATGGAAGGGGAATATGATGATGTGGAACAAGACGAGGTGCACAAATAGAATTACTTTCAATGAGTAAATTAGCCATTAATTCTACATCCAACGGGTAATAATGATACAATATTTTGCGTCCATGAAGGAAAAATCTTGGATAAAATTTAATGAAGACACCTATTACAAATTTCACGATTTAATGTGACAACCATGTAGAAAACATTTTGAGGATACTTTTGAAGTGAATCCCTTCACCCCCTCTCCCTTTAAATATGTATCTCTTCTCCCATTTAATGACATATCTCTTCAAAGGGTGAATTTTATGATTTTTATAAAATTGTTTATTATATTTTAATTATAGTGAGTGTATATTGACTCTTCTTATGTGAATTGTTTCCTTATTACATTTCTTTTTAATTTTTTGTTCCTCCCACAATTCTTCATTAACTAAATGTTCGTGAAGAACTAACCCTCATTGTTGTTTTTTGGGTAAGTAGTTGTATTTGAGTATATTTTGCTTTAGTTAGTTATAATATTCAATTAAATGTAAAATTGGTTGTTAAAATGTTTGTGGTGAGTAGTCTCTCCAATTACTCTACTATTGTTTTCTTCCTCCTCATTTAATCATTTCCTTCTCATTGATATCAAATTCATTCAAATGGTGGATTTTGGATTAGGTGTCTATGTGGGAGAGATTACTCCTATATGTGTAGATATTGATGAATGGTAATAAAATAAAAATGTAAGGGTGTATAGTGAGTGGTATGGATCTATATACTAAGTTAAATAATGGGGAAATATTTTGAATAACAATGACAACACCACCACGAAACCCTAAGAACGGCGATTTTCTTCCCCTAACATCTTTGTGTATGTTTATTATTTTTTTTTGTGATTTTTATTTTCATTTTAATATCTAGTATATTTCATTTTATTTAATAATGAAACCACAATTTATACTACTATATATATAGTTTTATATTAGACATTATTTTAATAGTGATATTAGAAATAAAGTGTGTGTGGGTGGCCTCCTTGTGAGATCGACCAATGGGCATGCCTCTATGGTGAATTTTTTCGTAATTAAAATATAGAATAGGGTCAAATGAAAAAAAACAATATTATTAATTTTCCTCCATTTATTAGCTTTCCATGTTCTCTCATACACTATTTTCATAAAAAACTAAAATGATTCAAAAAAATAAAAAAAGTGCTTTATTGTATATATTTCATTTTTTGGATAAAATGTATTTTTATGGTGAATATTAACATTATTGGCCAAATGAAAAATTTATGGTGATCCTAGAATGGAATATATATATACCATACAAATGGAACATAAATCCTTGATGCTTCATGAGAATTTCCACATTCTTTAAAAAAAGAAAGATAATTGCATTGTTGGTTTCCAAAAAGAAGAAGTTAAATTATTATGGATGAAATGGAAGAAAATAAAAGTTGAGAAGAATGAAGTGAACATTTAACCTATGACTAATTAATTCATAAGTGAGGTTGAAGCGAAAATTGAAGATCCACTTCCCACTCTAAAAAATGAATTATGCAATTCCCTGCTTATAGAATAAGAGTTTGAAATTGAATGTTTTGAGGTAGATTTTATTTCTGAGAATTATTTTCAATCAAATATTATTGAATTTGGATTGGAAAATAATTTCCATTATTCTGATATTTTAGATTTAGCTCAACTACCCAAAGGCCTAGATAATGAATAAGAAGAAGTTACATGTGTTGAGGAGAGAATGGAGGATCCAATTGAGTTGTACACTTGTACCAATAAGGATGATGGTACAACATAAGAAATACATGAGGAATCATTTGATGATCCTCAAAAAAATAATATACCTCTTATTTTATTACCTTCACCACCAGTGGACACCACTCCTCTAAGAAAAAAAATAGAGAGAACCCTTATATTATTTTCCATCCCCCTCTTGATCTAAAATTTTCTATTTCATGTCTTTTGGGGGTTAGGTAACTTTTTATTCTCATTGGGGGTTACCACTCATCTAATAAACTCATGGATGTTGGGAGAAATAAAATTTAGTTTTCTGTGATAAATAAACCTCATCCACCATTGGAATGTGGTTAACCCACTATAACGACCAGGCTAGGGGCACCAAAAACCAATCACCTACATGGGGGTCAAATGAAGCATTATACCTTTTTATTCCCCATTATATATATATTTATATTTGTATTACTCATGTTTTTTAGTTTCATTAATTTAGGATTAGTGTGTTCAAATATAAAATTTTTAACCAAATCATTCTCCCAAAAATAACTCCATGTAGTATATTTATTTCTTTATATTTTTAATCAACTTATTAATGTTTATTAGATGAAATGAATGGTTGAAAAATTTATGTTTGGGTGGTTCTTCCCCCCAGTATAGTTTTATGTGATTTTATTGGTTTTCATATTTTTTAACCTTGATATTTAATGGTAATTATGATCATTTTTTACACATCAATTTATTTTGTGGAAAATGAAATGATTTTTGAGATAATGGCTATTTAATGATTATTGATGTGAATTTTTTTCCTTGAATTAGATTTTCAAGAATTTCTATAAGATTGAAAAATATTTTAAATCCATAATAATGAAACACTAACTAGAAATATTGTTATAGTGCTTTGAGGTATTCTGAACTAATTTGATATACTCTTCATAATACCCACACTTTTTTAGGGAAATTTGTATTTTTTTAGGGATGTAGAAGTTGGGAATTTTCTCCTTCAATTATTTAGATTTTATGGAATGTTTTTTATCTGATTTAGGTATATATTTTAAATACCAAAATTTATATTGAGACCAACCCTTACATCGTTCCTTAATTAGACCCCATATTCAATGAATTCTCTTTTATGTTTATGCCACTTTACAACTTTATTTTTCCGTACCGACCCCCACCCCTAATATATTTTCTAGTATATTTCATGTTTGAGTGTGGGGGAAGGGCCTTTAATGTTTTTATTGGGGATTTACTTCATTAATGGGTGGTGTGATGTGTTTTTAATCATTTTGGGAAGGGGATAATGAGTGAATTGGGCATGAAACATCATTTCATTTTACTTTATTTGTTTCATATGGTTCTCCTTTAAAAATATTAAAAACATTGAGATTAACATGAATTTATCATTGTACATACTTTTTTTTGTCTCAATTACCACTCTAAAATAATGATAACTATTTCCATTCATTCATTTTATTCAATTTTATCCCATCCACTATGAAAAATATTAAAAAAAGAAAACAAAGCTAGGAATTTCTAGAGGTTTACCAACAAGGGGATTACTTTAGTGATAAAATCTAATAACTGATTGAATAATTTATAATATAAAAAAATAGAGGTGGTTTTCAGTTTCCCGTTGTTAAGGGGGGGGGGGGGGTTAGTGAGATTTATCATGTGTTTTCACATGATTATTCATGAATTGTACTCAAGAGTCAAACCACCTATTTCAAAACATAAAATTTTTCAATTCATTTTCCCACCAACCCTAAAACACAAAATTTAACATGAAAAGGACCTAATTTTTGAATTCATTTTAATGTTCCATGTTATGGGGAGATTTGAAATGTCAGAAGCCTATGGTGATACGTGTAATTTTTATGTTTGAGCATAACTACATATCTAATTTATCTTATGTAAAGGCTGAATTGCAATTCAATGTGAGGTAGTTTTTTATTTCTCTATGGATTAATTTATGAAGTTGAAATAATTTACATGGGTGGAATTAAAATAAATGTGAATTTTTTTCATAGATGATAAATAATAATTTTTTTGGAATAGATTTTTGTTGTTATCTCATTTATGATGGTTGTCTTTATTTTGTTTTTGATAGATGATGACTTCTAGAGAGAAAAATTATTATGTATGGGGGAGTGATGAATCTAATATATATATATATATATATATATATATTTGTAATTCAATGTTTATATTCATACCATAGCGTTATTTTATGATAAATTTTCATGTTTTTCTATTTTAGTGGTATTTGGAGTTTAAATACAAAAAATGGTCAATTCCAGAATTTTATCTATTTTCTATCACGTCTATATTTAGAGTATATCTATTTCAATATTTATCCAAATCAAGTGATTATTTTTATAAAAACCATGTTTTTTGGACACATATTTTTCAACATAGATAATTATTCATTTGGATATTTGTATTCCCAAATAAATCATTCTTTTTGGAATGGTGTTCTATCAAGTATAGTGGACCCCACCTCTTTAATTGAGGCATAAATCAGGATAAACATTTCAAACTGCATTTAATATGGATGTAAATGAAAGAGGTCTCAATTAATCATTTCCTTGATGATTTTCATGTCAAAATCCACTCAGAATGGCTTTCTTTGAATGGTTCCATCAGGTTGAATAACAAAGGTCTCATCAGGAAGACAAGGTTCTATTCAGTAATTAATTCATACCATCAAAACCACATGTCCAAAATTTCTAAATTTTTTTAGAGTAATTCAAAATAAATTATAGAACAACATTTGTTAAGGATGTAAAGTATGAATCATTTTTTCCAAGGTCATAATGGCATGGTAATGTTAAATATGATGATTCACATGAACAAAATTACATTCTCGTAGTAGATCTGAAATAAATCCTATATACGATGTCCAATAAAGCTCAAATTTTGAGGGGGGAGAAGGAGAAATTATGGAGCCAATTTCATGAATAAAAATATTAAAATTATATCATTTAATGTGATATCCACAAGGAAACATGTGGATGATACTTTTGGAGATAATTCCTTTACGAACTCTACCTATAAATGTGTATCTATTCTCTCATTTCAAGATATTTCCATTTCAAGGGGGAATGTTTAAGATTTTTTTCTATAATTTTTATTTATATTTTGAATGTGTATTAGTGTTTATTTATTATTATTCTTTGAATTCTTTAATCCATATATTTATTTTTAATTTTTTGTTTCTCACACTATGATTATTTTAAATCTATGTTAGTGTAGAACATACCCTCATTATTATTTGAGGGAAGAAGTGGTGGTATTTTAGTTTCGCTAGATTTAACGACTTCTCATATTTTATTATAGGAACTCAATTTTGGATAAAATTATTGTAGTGAGAAGCCACCCCCACATTCTCTACTAATATTTTCTTCCCCCCCCATTTAATCATTTTCTTTCTCATTGACATCAAAGTCATTCAAATGGTAGTGTGAAATATAAGTGTTAATGTGGAAGAAATTAATACTACAAGAACAGGTCTTAGTGTAAGGTATACCATGAAAATTAGTGGGTGTAGAGTGAGTGTTTTTGGATCTATATATTGAGTAACCTAATGAGAAAATATATTTAATAACAACCATAATAGCACCACGAAAACCATAAGAACAACAATTATCTTCCCTTAACTTCTTTGTGCTTTTTAATTATTTTTTGAGTATCATTTGTGTTTTCATATATATTATATTTCATGTATTTTCAGAATCAACCCTCCATTTATATTAGTATATATGTAGTTTTATATTAGTTATATTTTAATTATAATAATGGAATGATGGTGTGTGAGCGGCATCCTTGTGAGATAAACCCTAGGGTATGCCACTATAGTTCATTTTTCAAATTTCTATTTTCAACCTCCTCAGGTAATTATTCAATTGTGCATTTTAGTATACTGGTGAGTATTCCTTCCCGTCAAGTGGGTGAGTTGGGTTTGAGCCCTAGCGATAGTACCAGTTGATGTAAGTATTATTTTCATTAAAACCTAAATCAATTATTTTATCCACAATATAAATGAAAAATTATGGTCCTTGTATTTTATTTCTTGGTGGTTGAAATTTTACTTGAAATACAATCACTTTGTTTTGTTTATTTTCACATAAAGATAAATTGGGTTATTTGATTAAATGTTTTAAAAAATAATATAAATAAAATCTAATTTTCAAGAAAATAAAATGGAAAGATAGAAAAATTGATAGAGAAAATTGGGATAAAAATCAGAATCAAAACAATAGTTTTGGACAACTTTTAACCTTTTAGATACTCACCTATTCCTTGTTGAAAAAAAATATTTATCATTTGTATTTCTAAATTCCCCCCATGGACCCTAGGTAGACACTCAAATTTATATAGTTATCATATCCATACCATAATTTTTTTTGTTTTTTCTTCGTATAAAAGTTATTCAATTACATTAAGACCTTAAAATAATCAGAACTAATTGATTTCACTATACTCAATGAAAAGACTTCACCGGAAAAATTTAAATATTATAATCAGTTAATTTATTTCATAGAATTAACAACCATCTAATTATTTTTTTTCAAAAAAATATATTCAATATGGAAAAAAAATAATTCAAAAATTTTTGTTAAGAATAAATTCAAAAATAGATTATAAAATAAGAAAAAATATCACAAGATCCTCCCTTGGTTATCGCCATCGATAACCACATAGTTCTTAGAAATTATCCACTTATTAGTATCTATATTTTATATTCTAGCGTCAATACATGACATCTTTATCATGATATCGATCATCACCTTTCCCTTTTCCTCTCTAGCTAATCTCCTTGGAAAATGGTTATTGTGGGAATAAATTTAATACTTTGGGAATGAGGATCTCTCCTCTATTTATAGGAAAAAATACCTCTTCTAATGTTATCATGTGTTAGACCTAATAACTGATCAATTCAATCCGATCGTCATTCATGGAAGTTGTTCATATATATGTTTTGTGTCACCCTTAAAAAATGATGATTGTTTGAACATAGGATGAAGGAGTTATGGACAATTTACTCCAATCATTTAAAATTTTCCAAGGGATTAATGTTACTCCACTACTCCAAATCACCATTCTATAATGACCTTGGAATCGGATGATTCATGGTTCCCACCCTTAATAAAAGTTTTTCCATATTTATTTTTTCATACCTTCATATTTACTTGGGCATCCATGTACTCATGAAATGTTTCACCTTAAGTTTCTTGAATTCCAAAAATATCCTTTATAATGGATGTTGTTCTTCATGCATGGAATTTTTTTTTATGAAAATATTCTTTAATTTATTCCAATCTATAAATAACATAGAATTTGAATAGAAGAAAAATTATTTGGGAACTCTTATTAAGAAAATGTAAATGACTTAAATTTCATTTGGTTTTCATTAACACCTTGAGGATTTATGTTGAAATAAATAGAAATGAATTATTAAAGGTGTCTATGTGGGTTTTCACCTAGAAAACCATTAAATTTTGGAATTTGGATGATGAAACTAGATTTAATTTCAAACCTAGTAGGTTCATTGGGATATTCCATAGGATTTTTTTTATTCTCATAATAGGATGAAGCTAAATCTTTCAAGGTTTAGGTTTCTACCATTAGAATTTTAGTTTCAAACAAGTTCCCATTACGTATTTTAGTGGATGATTTAGAATATATTACAAGGGGATTTCTAGTAGCTTTATCCCTAGAGTAAAATGATTAATCGATTTCACAATCCAATGTTAACATTTCTGTGTTATAATTTCAGGTCATTCAAAAAAAATTTCTATAAAAACAACTCAAGAAACCTCCCCAGAAATGATTCCATTTGATTTGGGGTGGGGGGTTAATTAAAACATTAGTAAATAATTATATCCTTTATAGAAATTCAGTATAAGTGTCCGTAGACCGTCTCTTGATTAGGTTACAATTTTCATTGATATAATTCCACTTTTGTTTTATGTTTATTTTAACAATAAGAGAAATTTTCAGATTTGATTTAATGTTTGGAAAAAAATATAAATATAATGCAATGTGAAAGATAAATAACGTAAATGAAAGAAAAATTGGTTTAAAATATATTGGATTTTAAATTATAATACAAAAAATATTTGTGGATATGTTTCAACCTCTCAGACACTCCCAACATCCTTATTTAAAAGATATATTTCTCAATTATTTTTTCTAAACTCCCCTCTAGGACCCCTAGGTGAACTCTTAAATTTAAATAGGTATCATATTAGTACCTCAATATCATTTTTTACCTTCTATTTATGTGATTGAATTACCTTAATACCTCTATGTTGTAAAACCTAATTTTTTTCACAATAATCGTCAACAATACCTCACTGGTGAGATTTAAATAATGTAATCAATTAATTTATGTCATATAATTAACAACCATCATTTTTTTAAAGGAAATATATTCAAGAAGTAAAAAAATTCATTATTTAAAAAATATAAGTTCAAATTATATTTAAAAATAGATTACAGAATATGAATGAAACTCAAAAGATGGCGTCTGTCAGTTGTAATCACCATTTAGAAGCCTTCAACTTCTATATTCATGAATATATGAAAACAACCATTATAAAATTCTCAATATTTACTGCTCCCTTTCTCACTCAAGATAACATCCTTGGGATATGGGTAGTTTGGGATGGAATAGATTGCTTTGGGATGGTGGAGATCTACAACTTTTATAGGCCAAAATATATCTTATAATGTTACGACATGTTACTCATATTGACTATCGATTCACACAAATACCCCTTCCTAATTTTTTTATGTATTTATTTTACATCATCCCTCAAAATATTTTCTTGATTGGCCACCGAATAAAGATGTTATGGCTGATTTACTATGAAAATTAAATTCTGTCTAGGTGATTGATGGAATTCGATTTCATCAAATTTCTAGGATATAATGACTTTGAAAATGGTAGCTTAATGCATTCCACAATTAATAGAAGTTTTTCCATATTTCTATTTTCATCCCTAATAAAAATTTAGGAATTTTGTGATTCATGTTTCAGAAGATTTGGATTAATTATAGAATGGAACTGTAGTTTTTTGATGAGACAATTCATATTCCATATCTTTGAACTACATAAACAAGGCAATAATGTGATAATTTTGACTTTAAACTAATCAAGGGTGTGTCTCTATGAATCCCCAATCATATCAAGCTATAATAAAATCATTTTGACATGTTAAACTAGAGTTATGCCTTAATTACCAATGTAGGGTATACTCTACTGTACAAAACACACTTCCACAAAGAATGTTTCATCTGGGTCTCCAAATTTCTGAATAATGACCTGTCCCAATTGAAAAATATGTATCCCTTGAAAATATTAACCATAAATAATTATAATCACAATAATTGGATCAATAATTAATGATATATTCTTGAAATACAAAATAAATTAAAAAAAGATAAATATCCTAAAAATATGATATTTTTTTATTTATGCTCAAAATATCACTAATATCAAAAAACAATCCACTTCATCTCAAAATATTTAGATGGTAGGGTTTAAATTATTTTATTATGTGATAAAAATAGTGGAAATATTAGCTCTATCAATTCCCCATACATAGAACGTGGACTATCGAACATGTGATAAACAATAAATTTCTAATGAAAATTCAAGCCATGTCAGTGAAACTATCAATTTCAAATACAGGGAATAAATATGTTCAATCCTCTTCAGGAACATCAATTCTAAATTCCTCATTATGTTCATTCGTTACATTACCATTTCATTCATTCTTCCATGAACAAGTATTCATACCTCACTTTTGTATTTCTTAAAACTTTATTTTTATTTTAAGAATAGATTTTCTCATCCAAATAAACATAAGGGACACCATAGGATTGAAATTTTTTTATATATCCATCTAATTGAGTCATGTAATTTTATCCATAATTATGATTTAGAAAGGTGTTTTTTGATATTGAGGGGTGTTATATTTTAAAATGTGAAAAATTCTAATCCAGAAGGAGATGGATTTGATCTTTTATGATGTAAGAATGATTGATTTCAGCCTCAAATTAAGAATATTAATATCATCATTATTCATTTATAAAATAAACTCTAATACAAATTCAAAATTTAATTCATGGAAATCACACAACATATCCATATCAGTAACAATGGCACAAAATATTCTTTTCAAAATTTCAGGTTTTTAGCTCTAGAAAGGCACAAATCCATTTTATATGAATGGTCAAGATTTGAATAGATTATTAATTTTATTTCATCATCAATAACATATATTTATAATAATAATTTACACAAAAAATATCACCAAATAATGTAACAAACCAGAGATAAGCACCCCCACACATATGCATTACTAAAATCAGGAAATGTACATTGAGAGAGGGTTAGAAAAGTAAAATGGCATATAATGTGGCTATATAATAAGTAGTACATAAATACCATAGGCTTAATAATGATTAAATGTATATGGTAGTATATAAAATAAAATAATTCAAATTAAAATAGGATTTTATTCACAAAAACATTTCCTCTATCATTTTGAACACAAATTCTTTAATGCTCGTAGGTTTTGACAAAAAAAGGCATGTTATGGTTAAAACAATCATTATTTGGTTCACTAAAGAAGTGTTGTGAATGAGAAGAATATGAAAAAAATTCAGATCCATCACTGTAAAGTGATTTTCAAAATTGGATATAATTCATGGCATGGAATTTAGAATTAAATTTTACTTTCATTAATTTCCACAATTTGAATTCAGAATAAATCACATTTTAGTAATCGTTTTTGTTATGTTCCATGAATCAATGTAGTTCTTTACATTTATTTTTTTTCAATTCATAAATGAAATTATTTTGAAGCTGACAATTTTTTTATTACAAAAACCCGGAAATAAAACACACAAAAATTTAAAGAAAATTGCAAAATATTCATTTTAAATGAAGACACTCAAAATTAATAACACAAAACTTCCAAATCTACCCCATATTTTTTGTTCCCCCACACTAATTTTTATCAATGTCCTAATTTTGAATCAAATTGATATTGTATTTAAATTCATGAAATTAAACACATAATAAAAAAATATGTGACAATGAAATACACTACCTAAAAATAATTTTATTCAGATTCCTGAATATGGATCTTCTCCCATGAAGGATCTATAAAATTCACTCTAAACAGAATTATCCTATTCTAATTGACTTTTAATAGTTTACCCTTATTGGGTTCTTTTATCTTTATTTCACTGAATGGAAAAACATGAGTAACAATAAAAGGACCACACTATTTTAAATGAAATATTCCTAGGATCAACTTTAGTCTGGAATCAAACAACAATAGTTTGTATCCTTCCATGATTCATTCATTGAAAATCATCACATCATGAATGTATTTTTTTCATTCCTTGTAAAAACTCAAGATTTCATATGAATTATTTATTATCTCCTCCAACTCCTAAAAACAAATTTCTCTTTCTTTTCCTGTAGAAAATATATTCATGTGACATGTTTTGACAGCCCAAAAAAATTGTCTTCGAACTCAATTGGTAGGTTAAAAGATTTCAAATGGAATAAATGGTGAAATTATAATTGGGGTTTTGAGTGCAGTCATGTGGGACCAAAGTGCATCATCTTATCTCAAACTCCCATCATTTTTAGTTGGGTTAGAATCATTTTGAAAAATTTTCTTCATTAATATATTGGAAGACTCATCGAACCCATTTTTTTTATGATGATAGGGTGTAGAGTCCCTTTGATGATCTCCTTATTTCGTTAAAATATATTTCAATGTCCTATTACAAAAAATGGGTTACTTGATCTATAATCAGAAACATTGGAAATCCAAACATTTAAAACAAATTTCCTTTCACAGACATGGACATACAATAGGCATCATCAAATAAAGTTTGAATAGCCTTTAACCACTTGGAGATATAATCAACAGAAAAAAGATTGTAAAATATATCCAAAATAATTTGGAAAATCCCTCAAAAAATCCACACCTCATACATTAAAAACATCAAAAAACAAAACTTCTTGTCATGGAATTTCATTCCTTTTGGAAAGGATCCCTTGAAATTGACAATTTTTATTGGTTCAAAAAAATTCAAAAAAACCTCTAAAAATGGTGGGCCAATAGATACTAGATTCAAGCTCTTTAAATATAGTTATTTACATGCCAATGACTCATCCATAGCTCAAAGTGTGACAAAAATGTATGATGAATTGAAATTCGTAATTCATAATCCATCTCCTCCTTATTTATTCACTTCCAGCATGCTACAAGTAAGGATGACCCAAATGTATTTCTTTGAATAACTCACATGTTTTGATAGGAAAACATGTTGGGAACTTCAAAAAAAAACAAAATAATTCACAATATTAGAAATCCATGGTCTTTCACATTGACAATAATATAAATTCTTGTCTAGAATGGTTTATATATTTACTGGGAAAATCTGTAATATTCCATTCAAAAAAATGGTATCCTAGTCAATGATTAGAAATAATATTATAATGTCCTTTTATCCTTTATTTCAGGATAAAACTCTAGTAACAACAAGATCCATATCAAATTTTTTTGTTTTCATCATATTTTTTCCTAAAAAATATTATTGTAAAATGATCATTGAAACTGATCACCTCAGAGCCTAGTAGATAGAATCTAATTTTTTTAAAATCAATGATATTAGCCACTATTAGCTTCTTAGTTATTATGTACTTTAAATGGTCATGATCAAAATTTCTTGAAGAATAGACAATCTTAAGAGATTTATTTTCCAAATTTTAACTTAACACTTCCCCATGATAAAAGTTATATCCATCATCCATGATTTCTATGGGAAATCCTTATTTTGTTGGTTGAACAATGAGAGGGGTTACAAGTTTTCTTTTTGAATTCAAATTACATAAATTCATGAAAATACCATTGAATTATAAATTCCATGCCATGAATTCTATCTAGTTTTGAAAATTACTCTATAGTAGGGGTTATGATATAATTTTCCCTGTTCTTTTCATTCACCCCAATTCCTGAGTGAACCAAATAGTGTTTACTTTAACCAAAACATGCCTCTTTCTGTCAAAATATGTGACGTTGAAAGAAGATTCATGAAAATGATTGATACAATGTTTTTAGGAATTAAGACCACATTTTCATGATATATTTTACATTTTTCTATACATATACATTTTATCATTAATGATCCCTTAGTATCCATGTACATCCAATTAGATAGCCACATTACAAGTCATTTTCCCTTTACGATGTGTTGTTGTTGTATATTTCATTATTTCATTAAATCTTAAGTGCAGGGGAGCTTCATTATGGTGTGATACATAATTTTTTGATATGTTGGATGAAAATTATTATTCTAAAGAGACGATCACAATGATTAAAGAAAGTTACTAAATGTTGTGACAATTTGGACAATTCAAGGAAATAGGTTTTGTGACTTTCTAGATCTCCCAAAGAAATAGTTGTGCCTTTATAGAGTTAAAAAATATTAAATTTTGTGAAGATTTTTTTTCTTCATATTTTTTGATATGTGTATGTTATGTTATTTACATGAAACAAATTTAGTAGATTTTTTCCAGAAGAATTTGTTACATGAAGAAATATGAGAGGACCATGTTTATGTGGTAATTGAAATCATGCAATATTACATCATAAAAGAACTAATCCATCTCTTTTTGCCTCATAATTTTTTACATTTGAAAATATAACAAACCTCAACCTATGAACAACCATTTCTAAGTACCAATGATGGATACAATTCATTGAGTCAATCATGTGGAGATTTAGAAATTTCTTAAGACAAGGGTGACGCTCTCAATTATTTGGATGGGAACATATTTTCTCAAAATAAAAGCCTTGTGTTATGAAAATAAAGTTAGGTAGGAATTATTATGCATGGAGGAATGAATGAAATGGTAATGGAATGATTTAAAATAATGAAGAATTTGGAATTAAAGCTGTTGAAGTGGCCTAAAATTTTGGATTCTTTGTTTTTTTAGCTTGTTATTTTCATCAACATGTTTTGAATGTTAATTGGGAATTTATTATTTCTCACTTATGTGGGAGTCCAAGTGAAAAGTGTGGGGTAATTAATGCATATTATATTTTCACTATTATTATTATATTATTAAATTATTTAATTCCTACCAGTTTAATATTTTGATCATAATTGGATTGATTTAGGATATTATGGATATTTTTAGCATAAATGAAAAAGGCATATTTTGGTACTTTCAACAATTTTTAATCACTTACGTATTTATAGAATATCACATTTATCATTGACCTAAATCATGTGACAAAATTTTTAGGGTTTCTATATTTGTGGGAGACATATTTTTATGTTGGACCAAGTCTTTATTCTGATATCTAGAGTCCCAAATAAATCATTCATTGATGAGTTTTTTTCTATTTAGTTAAGTGGACCCTACATACGTAATTGAGGCATAACTACCGTTTACCATCTCCAACTTCATTAATTCTATATGGATATGAAATTGGATTAAATTATGAATTTATTAGATGTGTTTAGAGTAAAAATCCTCTCATTAAGGCATTATTTAAAAGGTTCAAAGATGTGAAATGCAAAATATATCATCATACATAAATGGATGTATTAAATAATTAATTCATAACATCTGAACCACATGACCATAATGTTAGAATGTTTATGGAGGGACAAGAAATAATGAATGGAGAAACTTTTATTAAGGTTGGAACATGTCAATATACCTATTTCAAAGTAATAATGGCATGAGAATGTGATGATTTGGAATATGGTGAGACACTTGGACAAAATCAATTTCTTAGAGTAAATGGGCCATAACACATGAATCTTTTGGCCAATAAATCTAAAATATTTGGTATGAATGAAGAATACACTATTGAAAAAATGTGATGAAAAATCCTATTAGAAATTCATACATTTAATGTGATGTCCACATGGAAAAATTTGGAGGATACTGTGGAGTGAATTTCTTTCACCCCTATCCCCTAAAATATATATCTCTTCTTTATTTGAATAGTTTGAAAGCTTGTGTATATATGTTGTTGGACTTTTTAGTCTCTTTTTAGTATTTTAAATTTTAGAATAATTTTTTATGTTTAATATATTAGTCTTCTTCGGTATATCTCATTTTCTTCATTTTATTTATTGTATGAGTTCTCCAACTTTTTTCCCATTTCAATTCCAATAAAAATGAAGATCTAGATTCAACACATTTTCATTGGAGGGAATATGGGATTTATTGATCTTTTTTGTGATTTAATTTCAAAAATATTATTAAATTATGAGAATATTAGTGGTGGTTAAATCAATTATGGTGAGCGATCACCCCATTTTTTTACGAATAAGTTCTTCTAATCGCTTCTCAATCATCAGTTCTTTCACTATCTAATTTGTGCATATGGTGGAGTATTGCATGGGTATTGATGGTTAGAGAAGAGGTCTCCCAGATGACATTTGGAATAAGAATAACCCAAATTCAAAGGTTTCTATGCGGGGTAATCCAATTTCAAACGAGATGGTCCAGTGTGAAAGCTCTTGATTACTAAACTGGGTTGAGTAATGAGATCCCTTTTAAATAATGATTTCAATCATCACGACGTCATAAGAACAATTTCCTTATTTATTTATTGATAAATTCATTTTTTGATTGAATTTATTTATTATATTATTATTATATATTCCATTCATCATTTGAAACATATCCGCCAGTTTTATTTGTATATAAGTTAGTTTTATATAAGTCAGTTTATAATAATGAAAATAGATAAAAACTATGTTCTATAAGTGGCCTCCTTGTGATTGACCATATGGTGTTAATATATGATGCATTCATAAGAAAATATGAAATAAACTATTTAATATGTTAATATAACTAAAACACCCATCATAAAAAATTATATCTAACTCAAATGATTGAGACAAAGATGATAATATTGATAGAATACATTCCCATTATAAGGGAATACACTGATGTGTTCCCTAAAAAATTAACAGACCTTCCTCTTGAATGATAGGTTGAGATCTCAATTAAACTTACTATTGTTTCTCTTCCTATATCAATGTCACCTTATATAATGACCACCTTTGAGTAAGAGGAACTGAAGAAGGAATTGAAAGTGAATTTGTATAAGGGTTTTATATGACTAATTGCTTCACCAATGGGTGAACCAATATTCTACATGAAGATTATGTATGGATCAATGTTCCTATGCATTAATTATCACAATACAAACAAATTCGTGATTAAGAGTAATTATCCATATCTACTTATATATTTCTTTTTCAATCAACTATGTGGGGGAAAGTATTTTTCTAAGGTGGACCTTTAGTCAGGATATCCCCAATTAATGGTGAATAATGATGATATTACAAAGTTTTCCAATTGAATGAGGTATGGAAAATATGAGTTCATAGTGATTCCCAATGAAATCACTTATACTACATCAATATTCATGGACTTAATGAATATAGAAGTTATATATTATGTCGACATGTTTGTTTTAGTGTTTAATAATTATACTCTAATATACTCATAGTGAAAGGGGGACCAAGAAAAGCTTTTTAATACTCTGCAATAGACATTGTATTGGGAGAAATTTTAGGAAAAGTATAGTAAATATGAGTTCTTGATGGATAATGTATCATTATTGTGTCATCTTATCACCATAAATGGATTATTTTTGGACCCATTTTAGATAAAGCCTATTGAAGAGTGGACAAGGAAAACATCTATAATAGAGATTCATAGTTTCACTGGCCAAGTAAGTATTACCAATGATTTGTGAAGATGTTGCAAAAAAAATCAAACACACTTACCAAGATGACTGAGAAGGGAGAAATGATTTTATAGTCTAATGAATGTGAATAATGCTTCAGAGAGTTTCAAAAGAGGCTAATCAATGGGCTAGTACTCACACTTCCACTAAGTGAGGAAATATTGGTGGTATATAGTGGTGCTTCAATGAAGGCCTTAAACTATGTCTTGATAAAAAAACTATAAAGTGACATCCTACACACAAAGGTAGTAGAAAATTCATGAAAAAAACTATCCCACAAATGAGATAGAGTTGGAATTTGTCCTCTTTACATTGAAAATATGGTGACATTATCAATATGGGGAGAAGTCTGAAATATACACTGATATTAAGATCCTCAAATATATATTCAAACGTAAGGAGTTTAATATTTTCTAGGTAATATGGTTAGTTGTCATTATGTATTACGACTGATCAATCCACTACCATCCTTGAAAGTGTAAAATGTTGTAAATTACCTAATTTGAAAGGATCCAAAAACATTATCAATAATGATAATTGAGAAGGATCAAATCTTATTTTATTTGAAAAGTATGGGGATGAGACTCATTAGTGAAGGAACATAACCAATCCATGGTCAAATTATTGGTCAAAAATCCCTTATGGATAGAATAAAGGATGCTCAAAGAAATGATGTTGTTATTAATAAGAAGGTGGAATCTATAATAAATTGGAAATCCATTGAAATTAAAATTGATGAGGATGGAATTTTATGATTTGGGTTTTAATTATGCGTTTTATCTAATCTGGAGATAAAGAAGTAGCTTCTGAATGACATATATAGCTTAAACATCTCTATTCACCTGGGTAGCACAAATATATATTGAGATCTATAGGATAAATATTTGTGGGAAAATATGATGAATGATATTGCTACATATACATCAATGTGCCTAGTATGTTAGCATGTGAAGGATGAAAGACAAAACTTATAAGTAGATGATGAAACCATTGCCCATACCAATATGGAAATTGGAAAACATCGCTATGGACATTATCTCTATACTTTTAAATACATCTATAAGAAATAATTATATATGGGTTTTTTTGGATCATCTTACAAACAAATCTCACTTTATCATAATTTTAGAGGACTTTCCACAATATTATCTTGCATGACTATACATCAAAGTTATGGTAGGGCAACATGGGGTACCATAGAGATTGTATCCGACTAAGATATACGATTTCCCTTCAGGTTCTAGAAGAATCTCCAACATGATCTAAACATAGATTTAAATTTATGTAAATATTATCATCCTTAAACTAAGGTCCAATTTGAGCAGACTATTCAGACACTTGATTGCATGTTGAGATCATATTATATGGAATTAAAAAAAGGATGATACCAAAACCTTCTTCAAACCACGTTCTCTTATAACATGGGTTTCTGCTCGAGCATCGAAATGGCTACATATGATTCCCTTTATGGAAAAATATGTAGAACACTTGCATGTTGGGACGAAGTTGAAGAACATAAGTAGGTAGGACAAGAAATTGTATAAGAAATGGTGTAAAAGTTGAAACCCATTCAGTACCACTTCAAGGTAGCGAAAATTCAATAGAAGAGATATGCCTATAATAATCAATGAGACAAAGAGTTTAGGGTAGGATATATGAAATTCATCCACATAACTCAATGGATAAGGATAATGATATTTGGGAAGAAAGGAAAGATAAGTCCCAGGTATATCAAACACATTGAGATTCTTGATCATGTCAGAGCTATGGTCTTTTGATTGAATCTTCCACCTACCACATCTCATGTACACTATGAATTTCATGTATCCCTTTTAAAAAATTACATAATAGATCCCAAACATGTACTAAATCCTAAGGTGGTACAGTTGGAGAATGATATATTTTATAAGTAGAAGCTAGTAAAGATCTTAGACTATAGAGATAAAATCCAATGAAACAATAATACTCACATAGTCAAAGTACAATGGTGAAAACATATGTACAAAGATGAAACATGTGAATCAGATGAAGTGATGAACGAGGAGTACCCTCTCTTGTTTTCACAATATAATGTAAAATGAAATTGGGGGGGGGGATTTAATAAGGGTGGATGAGTGTTCTGAGCAAAGATATTTTCAATGAAAATTCCATTATTAAAATTATTTCATATATTATAGACCATATAAAATATATTTGAGAACACAATAATAACTTTATCAATTAATAATTAATGAAATAATATTTATTTCAAGAAATTATGTAACCTATCCCGATGGAATATAAACCTAACCCTTGAAATAGTAACACAACAAGTAGGAATAGTAATTCAGTCAATAGAATAGTAACCTCATCCATCAAATCATAAATAATATTTAGTCATCTTAGAAATGGTAATATTATATAGCTATATAAAGGTATATGTAAATAAATGTTTTCAAAATTACTAATTAAGTGATTGTTTTTTTATAAAAAATAATTGTTTGTTTATAATTCAAAAATTAATATAATTATTCAAAAGAAATTTTATGTTCATAAAATATATTCATAAATTAACATGTTTTATCCTATGATTATAATATAATTTTATGAGACCATAATTTATTTTTAAACGTGCTATAAAATGATTTAAAATTTTAGAATTAGTGTTTGCCTATAAATGATGATTTTTATTGAAGAATAAAATTATCATATTTTAAAAAATATTTTCATAAAATGGATGTTTTTATTCTGAACATTAAAAATGGTTAGGGTGATTTGTTTTTGATTTATCTATGATGCATGACTTTTATGTGAATATTAAAATACAATAATTTAATATGACAACTAAATGAGTGATTGTTTTAGTAATTTTAGATATATAGGTGATTTAAACCAAAAATCATAAACCAGGATTTATTTTGATAATATATTTGGTGGTAAGGTTCAAGCTTTTCATAGTCATGGGGAAAAATAATAATATAATGAATAAAATAATTAGAAAACTCCCCTCTCCATTCCTATAAAAACCACTCCTCCAACTCTTATCCTCACGTCTTCCATGACCAAGATCATATCTATGTTCTTCCTAAAACTCTTCCAAATACCCCCTCCCCCCACATCCTTGATCCCTTTTCTCATGAAAAGACCAGACAATTTTCTCAAAGGATGTTCTCAAGGAAGATAAATTCAAGTGGTAAAATAGAATTTCTTTTTCATTTAATTTATTTTCAATTTCATTTTATTTCATATCCCATCCCTACCTCAACATTTTCATGTGGAATTATAAATCCAATATATTTAATAAAATTTTATTTTATTATTTTAATTGAATATGTAAAATTCAAAACTCTACCCTTTTACAATTATTCTAATAATTAAAATATCATCCATGGTGTTTCGATTTACTTTAACCATGGACAATGCATTTTCATTTTTCCTTACTTAATTCAAGGATTATCATAAAACCATTATTATAGATCTGTAATATTTTATTATAAAGAATATATGTAACATAATTTTATAAATCCAAATATATTTATATGATTATATTATCTCATAATGTTCGTAAAAACCAATAAATAAATTTAATCATATTCATTAATGTTCTATCTAAAAAATCATCCTCATACAAAATAACCAGATGACATATAAGAAAAATAACAATTATTTATATTCATTAATAACATATAATTTCAATTTCTTATAGTCATTATCATTTTACATGACCATACCCACTTATAAAAAAAATCCTACCAATAATGAAAACCAAGAAAACAAACACTTCTAAAATGAAGAAATGGAACTCTATAACTCACCATAATGACCATAATTTAACTTAATAAAATTATAATGAAAAAAACATTTATAATAGATTATTAATTAATTAATTAATTAATTAATTTTATTATATAAAAAATAATGTGAATAAAGCACTCAGACATATTGTGGGGGGAATCTTAGATCCCAACTTCATTTCCTTGGGTTCAACCTCTTTCAGTCCATTTTTAATAGGGGTGTACCATTAATATCATTTATTTTTTACATAACTTTTCTTTTATAAGACACAAATGACTCCAATATAGATTTAGGACAAAAGAAATTATTTTTCCCAAATAAATATTTTTCATTAAAACACAAGTGTTACATCTCTTGCAAAAGTTTCCTCTACACCCAAGATTGGTATCGAGAATTTTATCCCCTATTTATTTTGGGAACATAAAATTTGATTCATTAATTTATTACTTATGAAATTCAAATCATTCCTTTCCATGGGTTATTTGATGTTCTATATTGATATATGTTCTATGTATCATGCATGGTTATGTAAATGTTATGATGGGACGGTTTTTCCTAGAATTATATAGCACTCTAATGCATTGGGTAAACTGATGTATTAGACAAATGATATAAAATATGTGTAAAAAGTATGCAGGATTTTTTCAAAATTATGAGTCTATTATGAAACACATATGATATGTGTGAACATGTTTCTATCTTTGTTAACAACTATGTGTTTTATTTGACCACTTAGACATGATATTTATTTTTTGTGCATTTCCACATTCTATATCATTATCAAATTCTTCCTCTCATTATTATAATTATGATCATAATATAATTTTATGATGATGATGATTAAGTTCACCCTTGTTTCATGTATCTTAGTTATCCTCATACTAGTCTTTTATCTCACTAATCATTCTAATATATATCCTTAGGTGAATAATTGTACTATGGAGAACACAAGGGTATTTATGAATATAGAGAAGTCATAATTAAATAAATCATTCGTTTTTAATATGTAAAATTTATGTATGTGCCTCATTTTCCCAAGACACTAATCCTTTTGATCTTTTTTTAGTACTATTTTTTTTATAATTATAATAATGTAATAGTCTTTTATAAAAAGCTGGATCACTATAAGAATCGTATGACTAAGAAATGAACCATGGTAGTTTCATGCCAAACTGTTCATAAATGGAGGGGTATTAAACCATTAAGGGGGATGAATGAAGGTCAGAGTAAGATACTTCATAAGTACCATCTATCTAGATTGGTGAGCCATTTACCATGATGATTCTACCTTTATAGATTACATTTCCACTACTCATGTGACACTAGGTGGAACACGACATAGACACTTCCATGGAGGAGTGATAATCAGGAGGCCCAATGTTAGGGTACCAATGATAATTGTGAAATGGAATTAGGCTACATATTCATCGGAAATAAATGTGTTTTGTATCCTATGATTAGGATAATAATTTAGGGTAATGGAAATACTTTATGTATATTGATTATCAGGAAGTGGGAAAGAAAGTTGGTGTGCACAAAATTATTACATTTTACATAAATAATATTCTACAGGCCATGGTATCTTGAAAAAGTAAAATTCATGGATTTGGGTAGTAGGGGAGCATGAAATATTTGGTATCCCATTAAGATATGGGTTTTAGGAAGGCATCTCTTCTTACACGATCCCAATCAACCTTAAGTTGTTTTTCTCAATTATCTCTCAACCATTGGCCATGCAATGTTGGGTCCTTTGGGAGGTTGGTTGTTCAAGTTCTCTACCATTTAGGGTGAATGCGGTTTTCGTATTGTATGATGTCATAGAAGATATATTTTCATGTTCAAGTTAATAACTTCATAATCTAAAGATCCATCACCAATGTGTGGGGGTGAGTTTTTAGTTATATAGGAAATTTGACATCTTCGACATGGAACTTCACTTTAGTGAAGAATTGGGTTGTGTGCTTCATAGTGCATTGCTGAAGGATCTTGTAAACGTCACATATGTAGTTTAATTTCACATTTATCAGGTAAATATCTTGTTTCATTATAGTTTTAATTCATATTTCTATTACATCATTCATATAACTTGGGTGTTAGCGGGATTTGACAGTGAAACATGTGGGATTTGATGTCGTCTTCCACAAAAAAACAATTTGGTTAGACAAATTAAAATTTTTTCATGCAAGATTCCTTCATATGTGCATAAACCAACGAAATTATTTCGTATATTTAGTTATACATGTAAATCAGTGTCACTATTAGCACACATGACCTTTACGTGTGAAACAAAATATTTGTCTGCATCCTGATATTGTTGTGTGAAAATTTCTCCTCAAATCTCTAACGTTATTTAATGGATCTTGGCATAATAATTTAATCCAAAAAATTCCTTTTTGAGGGACATAAAAGTTTATTGGGACAAAAATTCCCCCATTATAATCAAATATGACTAGGTAATAGAAGATCATGTTCTAAGGGAAAATATTAAGTGGATGGCTGATTTCTGCATGTGTGCACAACTGCTATCATGGGTCACATAAAAAATGATGTGATTTGATGAAAATCAATGACCATGTGACTATAAAATGTTAACAAGATAATTTTTAAAATAAACTACCTTTAATTCTTTATAATTAATCTCTTGTGCATGGAACTCATCCCTATATGTGAATTCTATAGCTTTTAGTTGTGATTTTATTGCAAATACTGATTTTTAGGAGATACAATCCCCACTTCGATCATAATTCTGAGCGAACACATAGAAATTTTCATGAAACAAATAATTTTCAAGAATTAAACCCAATCATTACTAATATAGTGTTTAAATCCATAAATCATTTTGAAATGTGAAACCCTGATGAACAATATATGACCAAACTACTTATATGACCAGGAAGGCTGAAATATAACAGAATGTTCAATTCCTTCATGTCATAATAGTGGTTTCTAATAACCGGATTGTCCTAGGAATATTGATGGAATCCTATAGGGGATACTTATTATGAATCCATCATCTCATTTATATCTTCAGGCGAATGGATGATGTGGTTATCCCAACCACTGAAGTGAGTATGTAGTAGTTTGGGTTTTCTCTTCAGGATGAGCTTATCATATATAATTTCTCTTCACTAAGAAATCCTTCCTAGAATTATGAAGACACTAAAATGTAAATTCTGATTTGAAGGAAAAGAATAGTCACTATGAAACTACCAATGAATGAGAAGTTCCCATCCCATTATGTTATCATTTTTCAAACTATCATCTAGAACAATAATATAACATGGTACATGTATTTGGAGTAGTTAGTTATGGATAACTTTATCGATGTGTGGGTCTGAGCATATTGGGTACACTTTACTTTCGAAGAGTATGGGGATGAGATGTATCACATAGGGCTATTTGAAATATTTTCAGTGTCATAGTTCATTTTTATCATTAAAATAATCTATTACAATATCTCCTTATTCATTGGTCCCCAGACACCAACACCTTCGACCTCCATCATGTGGAGGTGGGGATCATCCTATGAGGCCTCCACTACATCAGAGGGGTCTTGCTAACCAGATTCCAATATGATGAATTCCTTCCAATGCAGAATGCCTAGGGCGATAGGGATCATACCCCTATTGCAACCTAGATCCTCCAGGATGCATTGACTCCTGTAATGAATAATTTTATCTCAATCATCAGGATATTGCATTCAAAAACTGATCGTGGATATTCTTGAAGACCTCTAACATAATTATTTCTGGGTGGATGGTGTATTGTCTAGTGGTGCAATAGGGGAGGAAACTTGGATCATACAGGCTATTATTGGGGTAAGGGAATTACAAAGAGTGGGGTTATAGAATGAATGTGGGATGGTATCTGATGGTTCGGTAACTGCATTACTAGCCCCTTCCTTAGGGGATGGCTGCTTCAAGTGAAGAACTGATGAATGAGATTGCATCGATATATTCTTTTGATGGAATCATCTATGGAGTCTGGAGTATGACTGAAATAGGGAGTACTGTTTCAATCATATATCTATATCCATTTTGGGCCATATGGGAAGAGTAATCATTCCTAGGCTGATTTTCTATCTATTCTAGTTATTGCATGGGTGGATTGAAGAACATTTTGGTGGTTATGAATTTCCAAATTCCATTACCCCTCCAAACACCGGTCTACCACCCTCACTCCTCATCATCGTTGGGGTTTTTATAGTGACTCCCATTGAATTTGGGGTAACATTCAGTGTTAATAATGAAAATAACTTCTACATTTATCCATTCTAAACTCTTTCTGTTGATATGAATCATAATCTAGATGGGACATTAGTGAAATGAAAATATCTAAATATTGTCTATGGTAGATAGTTTTTCAACATTATAGATGATATCACTTATTGTTAACCAAATACTTTTTCATGAGTTTACAAGCAGTTTGGATGCATCTAACCTATGATAAATTGAGTTTACATGGGGATTCATGAAGAAAGAAATCCTAGTATCATTTTATTAATTCTAGAGGATGTCATGGGGATATGTTAAATGAGTAATCCCTATATTTATACCCACTATAATCTCTTATGGTATCTATTAGGGATATTAAATCAATTAGATAGAATCATATCTAGGAAAATACTACATCGGCATTTATTTGTAATTGCAACGTTATGTGAGTTGTAGTATCAGTAGGTAATTATATAGTCTATTTGACAGTGTTCCCATCAAGAATTTAGGTCTTTAACTGAGGTTATAGAAGCGATATATCAAGGTTACATCACACCCCTTTCTATTAAAGGTGATGGCCTCCCATAGAATCAACTATGAGATAAAGAGAAGAGATACCATTATTGGACTAGTTAGACCAGGGAGGTAATATGAATGAAAATTCAGTAATTTTTGTATCCATCCACTATAGCTACCATTATTACACTCTTCGAGGCCTGAGAAATGTTAAAGATGACTCAGACATAGGAACGATTGTGGTGAAGGCTAACTCCAGAATCGTGATGCCATAGGTTGGCTCTACATAATCACTACTAGGGTGAAAATTCATGAGATATTCACATAAATGGAGGATATAGATTTTCTTATGAACCAAAAATGGTGTAAATATTCTTTATATTGGGGTACATGTGATGTTTGGTGGTGATTCAGGGGGGGACATCGGCCAAAGAATCAACCTAAGAGGTGTCTACCCATGGTGCTTACAAAAAAATGAACTAGTGTTGAAGAATCCTATGGATCATTCATTGAAGAGGTAACTCCCAAGGATAGTGGATAGGTCAACCCTGATAGTGATGATTTAACAAATATTCATTTTTGATGAGGTAAACTTGGTTTCTTTAACTCACCAATCTCGTCCACCCCATTCCTACTTATTTCAAAGGAAATGGCCTGGATTTTCCTTCTGTAATATCCATACAAGGATGACTAAGGGGTACCCATTAAAAAGGAAAGGGGTTACCCATTATGAACTAGTTTGAACACCTCAGAATCAATGATCAAGGAAGCTAAAACTAGAGGGTCAAACAAGTAGGCCAGAAGGGTGGTTTTGAGCCCTCAATCCCCCCATAATTTTTTTGCAGGACAAAGCGCAATATTTCTAGTGATGATTTAGACCACTAATGAGGAAGACTATAAAAGGAGACTCATCATTGAGATCCACATGCCTCTAGGTAATATTTACTCTTAATTATCCTGGCTCCTACCAATCATTCATGGAGCTATTCGAGTCTATTTCATCAATGTTTTTTTTCTTATGTAGCTCCTACCCAACCATAATTTGGTAGTCTAGTGCATGATATTGATTGGGTGATCAGTGTTTGGAAGTATCCATTTGTGGAATTCCCTTAAATAATTCATTGATTGATTATCACACAACATAATTCTCATTATAAGTCTTTCACCCATTCATGTGCCTTGTATACCCAATCAGTCATCACATGACAACCTATATAGAAAGTGTTTGACTAATGTAGTGATCGAAATGGGGCATTACTAGAAACGTAAAATGATTTGGGAACCCAAGGTAACTCTCTAAATTACTATGCCAACTCTTGGGGATAATTCTATTCTTATTTATTTGGAATTATTCCGGGGAGGATATCGCATTGTGGATGCATGAGATACCTATAAAGAGGTGGGTATCGAGTTTGGAATAGATGATTTTTCCATTGATAATGCAGTTGAATATAGCCATCCTCTCGGCCCAGTTCCTAATCAATCCTATAGTATCATAGATCAATACCCTACCACTTTTTTCCCAAAAATCATTCATAATGTATGAACATACGACACATGAGGAATTATATTATTTTGTGTATTAAATTTGTTAGGAGAATTTTATCATTTGGCGTAGGGAACGGTGGATCATGCATAACATTATTTCCCACACCCCTGAGCCATATCTAGTGATTTAGAGTAGGTACTTCCACCATTGTATGAAAAATATGGCACCAGAGGCATGGACACTCATAGACCCATGCATTTGTCTAAGACTTCCAGACATCTTTGTTGATCAGGTGAGCATAGAAAGTCAATAACTTGATACTTATTCTCACTAGGAGAAATATGACGGAACCAAGAAGATTAATTAAACCCATTAATAATATTAATAAATGGATGTAAATGTTAAAGGGCATGCATAAATCTTCAATTCCCATATATAGATCATCCATTGATTGAGGGATCAGCGGGTGTTTGACGACGATCGAGCAGAAGAGGTGGTATGCCAAATTGTTAAGGGACAAGATGATAAGGTATGGGTGTAAAAAAGGATTGAAGATCATAACCACATGGTCAGGTATGAATATAAATATATTTTAAGGCTAAAATAGGTTATGTAGTCCAATTATAATAGGTTGGTTGGGATAGAAATGTCAATTGTTAATGTAGATACATATAGTTCATTTTTACGATAAAAAAAGAGAGGCTCCGACGTGTGGATGGCCCTTACAAAGTTTTAATGTTTATTTATTTGAAACTCTTCATATGCATGGAAATTTTTCATTTTCAACTATTCAATGCCAAACATCAATCATATTAATGATAAAACCAATGGCCAATACAAAAAACCATGTGATCCATTCTTGGTGTGAGAAACAAGGGATAACCATTTGATATCTAACATATATGAGAGTTCATCCAATGTCCTAACACTAAGTGTCTAGAAAATTTTATTATTATTCAGGAGTGTCCTAGATAAGAACATTTTTCATTTATAGTGGGTCACTCTACACATATTACATGCTTTCTCCACATTTTATAGTGAAAAAATGGGGTAATACTAGGGGAGTGGAATTCTACCCCAAAATGTGGGTTTGAAGATCATGAATTGAGAAAATAAAAATCTATAATACAAGGGGGTGATGAGGGAGGATAAAAACTATCCATGTTTGAATCACATAATCCATGGATCCAATGTGATCCAATTTGATCAAGAACCACAATTAAAAAGGGGGATCATTCATATATTAATGATGATGTGGTTTCAATTAAAGGGAGACTGAAACATAAGGATGATATGATGTAACATTTGAATGAATTTTAACACTCTCTGACTTAAGTGACAATTACTTAAAGAAAATTCGGAAGATTTCTGGGTCTTAACAAAGTTCATACTGATCTTCCAAGGGGAGAATCATCTAAATGCCATGCGATGGTTGAAGAACATGAAAAATGATGTGGGTGATTGGAACTGAAATGGGAAATAGGGTTCTTATGTGATTTCATATGATACTCTATAGTTTTATGTCATTCATTGAGGATTATGGACATAAAGTTCAACATCACATGGTTAGGATGCTTTACATGTAGTTTGACATCATATTATGAGTACGACGAAGCACACAATTTAATGTAATATTATTTTGATGTTGATTCATATAGATTAACTCAATGTTTTTGGGATATGTGAACCAATGAAAATAAAACGTTACTAGCCAATATGATAGGGTATAAGTGGGTATCATGATTAGGGAACCCCCCATAGGGGATTTCTAGGAAAAGAGAGATTATTATTTGGATCTATCATTTTATTTAACTAATGTTCTCAATGACCACATCTAGTTTTTTATTGAGGTCATTAGTTGTTCCCTTATTGTGTGGTACCTATTTCATGTTTCCCCTTATTTCTACCCATGTCATTATAGTGTCTTGATATGGAGAGTCTAAAAACTTTTATGGTTCCCCCAATAGGTTTTCAACCTATCAAACATTTTTCCTTTATTCATTTGTTATTTAATGGACATACAAGAAGAACCAAGATGTTAAAAATAGTTTTGGTTCATAATGCTCAGACCGAAACTCATAGTCTAAATTCATATATCTTAGACAACATTTCTTTAAATTTATTAAGGTCAAAACACTAAGAAATAAGGGTAATATCACCCAAAAAGATTCTTATGATTTTAGAGGATTCAAAAATGACATCTATTTGGTCATGAACCAAGAAAAAGTATACCAGGTGAGTCACACATAGTTTAAGGTTGCGATGATTAGACCATAGGGTTGTCTTTTTTAAAGGGATGTGTATGGAATAGATGATATATAACCCAATGTAAATAAGGATCCTAGGATTCCCTACCTCACATAGCAACTTATTTCGAATTTTAACATAGTCTAATTTCATGGTTATTGGACTTGGGCTCCTATTCTAACATCCTTGAGTATGGATCATTGGGTATACATATGAAAAAGACTTGTATAGAATGAAACCATTATAACTTGATGGAAATTGAGGGCCATGGTGGACCAATTCCACACAAAACATTCCATGGGTGACTTTCAAACTGTTTAAAGTAATTATTATTAAATTTGAGATCCTATTTTATTGTTACAGAGCTCATACCATGGGGGAATCATGCATCTTCACCTTTATTGAGGAAAATAACATCCTACCTTCTTATATCACATGATCCATGCTTGATTTAAAATATATAGAGAAGTGTCGATTTACCATTTTTTGCAAGGGATATAACTATGAGGGGTGAAAGTGACCGAAAAAACCTTGGAGGATAATATTTAATTTTAGGACCTAAATTATAAAATTTGAATGATATTAAAAATGGAAAAATTATTGATAAAGTTTGAAACATTGGTTCAACACCCATTTCGTTTGAGGATGATGAAGCCAAATAAGGGATCATCCATCAATAATTGTAAAAAAAATGTGATCCACTATTTATTAAAGAAGTTCATTTGAGGTGTAATCCCCAGATGATGGGTGATTTATATAGTAAAAGAATCATTTTCATTAGGGATGCCTTTTGTATATGGGCAATAATGAAAATTAAAATCAAAGAAATATTTATGTGAAGAAGAGGAAATGTGGAATCCCTTAGAGGGGAGGTTGAGATTCGTGATAGTTATTTAATTATTAACTAAAATGTACTAGATGAACATGATGGTAGGAATGAATCATTCCCTTCTCATAGGAGAAATACCCCGAAAGGATTAGATGATAAGGGTATTCCTATGATGAGATATATAAGCATCAATATGTATCCCATAATAATTGGAATCAAGCCACACATATTTCAGGAAGGTGTTTTGGTAGAATATCGAAATAGGGGGAGGTGTGACTACCTCTATAACGATGATATAAAATCATTTCATATTATGTAGAATCATGGCTTTAAATTACATATGGCTACAATTTAATTTCATAAGATGAGGAAGTTGGTTTTGGTTCATCTTATATTTATCATATGAGGCATCCCAATTTCATATGAGGTAATGATTTTATGTTCACTCCATAAATATTTTATGAGGCATCAAAATTTTATATGGGGTAAGGCTATAGTGTAATGTCACATGCAGATGATTTTTGTCATTACAATTTAAATTCATACCCCATGGACTATGAATACTACTAATTTAAGGCTATAAATCTCAGACCATAGGGTTTATAAATAGTTTATTATCATAATTTATATACCAGAGGGGAGGATACTAGTTTATGTTCATAGACCTTGGACTTTAGGGTTTTGGGAGTCAAAAAGCGGTTTGTGTGTTATGAAAGAGTGATAAAGTGGTGTTAAAGGGGCACCAAAGAGACCATCTTCCACAAAAAACACAAAAAATTATGCCTAGGTAAATATCATTATTTTAGAAAAGGAAATTCATATAAATGAGTAGATTAAGTGTTTGGAACAAGGAAAGTAGATCCAGACATCACTACATAACCCCTTATAATGGGAATCAAACCACATTTAATTCTGTAATGCGACATGAAAGAAGTTTTACACTGGAGGGGAAATCCTCTCAAGAGAGGATGCAAACTCATATCATATTTTTTATACAAATCATCTTAATATTTATATGGGGTAAGGATAAAGGTTTACATCATATGTTGAGGATATTGATGGGGATTGCGCATTTATCTTCTCATTCATTCGATACTCAAGTTAGGTAATGAGGTCAACTCAGCCTACTAATGGGTCAATGAATATGATTACAGAATATACATAAAGAGAATGACCATGATGATATTTTGGTGTTACAAAACAATTATAAATTGATGGGTGTGAGGGGAATTCATTTATGGGAACAAATAAATATGTTCTAGTAATCACTCCATATCCCACGGGAATGGGATTCATGGAATATTTAGTCTTAGAATGTGGTGGGGGAATTGGATAACTTAAACACCATGGATAAATAAAACCATGAAAATTATGGCTAAGGAGTATAGATGCACATAATTTAAGGTCATGATTCTTAGAAAAAAATTCATATTTTATGCTCATTGAGTTTGGACCAAGGGTTGGTAATTGAAATATTTTTTTTTGGAATTACGATGTTAAAACCCAACATGGAATGGTCCATGGAGGATCTTAGACACATGAAGTAATCCCAAATCCATATTCACTTAGTGTATGGTCAATAGTTTTGGACCAAAAGTTTTTGATGATTGTTTAAAATCATAATTCCTGGACTGGGGAAATTTTTATTTTAAGAGTATTTTTGTTGCAAGGGAGATATGAAACTTGATTAGAAATGAGGGAAATGCAGGTCCACATACCATATATATACCATGAACCATAATTCACATTGTTTAATTTCATAATTACTGGACTATAAGTTCGGTAAAATGGCGTAATTTTAGTGGGTTTGGACCTTGTACTACTGAAAAGAGGTCCGTGAATCACTACATATCACATGTGAAAGGGAATCAGGCCGCACATAGATTTTGAGACATGGTGTGGTAGGTGACAGATGTCAATAGTAGGGTATTTTCCTCTGTAGAGAGGACTTTAATAAATCCAACAATTATCATAAGGCAACCCTGTCTTATGACATTGTTTAAGGCTTTAGTTTAATTTTTTATGATGAGGATATTGGGAATTGTCCTTTAAATTCATTCAACATTGACTATGGTTGCTACCAATTTAGGGTAATGGAGCATGACACATAGAGGTTGAAAATTGTTTAAGATCATAATTCATGGAATATAAATCATAATTTAACCATTTAGATTTATTACCATGAATCCTCGTTTAATGTAATAGAGTTTAGACAATTGGAAAGTAGTTTAAGATAATAATTCATGGACTAGAAAAATAATGTTTTTATGTGAAGTACTACATTAGAAACATGGAATTGGGGGTATGTGTGATATGATCCCCATCCATGGTGATCAGAGAGTATAATCCATTGGAATAGAACTTTTGGTTTTTAAAGGTTCTCCCCATATAGTCTAAGACATTGATGACTGTTTTTTAGGTATCGTCAGTGTTCTGAGATCCAAAACCATGGTACATTAGAGGATATAGTGGAGGTGAACAGTATTATTAAAAGCTATCATTATCCTATTATGATGAATATACAAGTTATTTTGGGCCTAAAGTCTATTTTAAATGATGGATCATGGCTTATATAGATAAAAACAATCAATTATTTCATGTATCTTATAGTCATATAAAACCGTTTAGAGCGATGGAAATTGAAACTAAATGGGTAAAACTACCTATATTACATACACCATAGAGTATGTGGTATCATTTGGGGAATTTATCGTTTTCATATAATATTTCCATAGGTAATTTGGGTAGTTTTCATGATAACACTTTTCTATAGCCCAATATTTTTCGATATTTTAATGATGTTTTTTAGATGCCTCAGTTTCCCCATTCACCTATACATGGCAGTGAGATGTATGGTTGTGATGGATGTTTTAATTGGCATAAAATTTCATCATCTCTTAAAAAAAATATTCGTTCTATTCTCTAGGTGAATAGAAAAAGTAATTCCAAACTAATAGATGATATGAAAGTTTATGAACTCAACCACTGAGTGGTTTTTCATTTCCATGATGGGAACCACTTCTTCCTATTTTGATTAAAAGTATTTTGTGTTCAAAATTATCCTTTACTTCTAATTTTTCACTTGAAGGGATAGACCCACATTATCATGTACCTACAATGTAAATTTCATGGAGTAATTGTTAGTCTGGAGAAGCATCACTGTTAATTGAAATAGATTTCTAGGATCTAACATTCATATCACCTTTTATAAAAATCAATGCTATCATGATGCACAATGATCCAAAAGTAACCTAACATATGAATCATGTTGGAGAGATTAAACCCTACATGATGGGTTCAACAATATCAAGAAATTACCTCCTAAATAACCAGAGTTATCTCATTTCCTTGGATTAAATATTGGATAATTCCTCCAAACTCATGCTAATAGTGGGTTTTCCCAAGGGTAGGCATAATTTAGAGGGTAAATTGTGCTACACATCAGTGGATTCACTCATTCTCATCTCTATCTAGTGGGAAAATTTCATGCCAGAGATATATGAACAATAGAGTTTTCTAATTGGGAATTTCAATGGATGTGGAGAGACCTTAGGGTCCTAGCATAGTAGTGTCAACAACCTGTTTATTTGGCCAGTGGTTTCCTTCATCTAAGGTGGTGGGATCGATAAACATAAGGTGTGACTCCTAAATGGTAAGTTCATCTAAATCGAGTTCTGCAAAGATATATGTCATTATCTACTAATGAATTGGATCAACCTTTATATGATTATAGAACATGGGTTACCTTTAGATAAGAAGGGGAATAGGACATCAGCGGATGGGTGCATTTCTTCAGTGGCACAAACTCTTTCTTTATGATGGTGTAAGGACCCCAAATGTTCATGATGACCAACATAGAGTCTACCAACATGTGTAAATAGGGTACATTTATCTCAAGAACAATCCTAAGACAATTATTAAGGGCCTTTTACTATGCCTCATTTTTGGAGCATCCTTATGATTATAGAAATGAGTATTGTAAGATGACCCATATAGGGTTGATGGAGATGATCCCCATGTACACCCAATTAATCTTGGGGTTATTGAGTTTTCTACCAATCAGGCTCTGAGATGAACCACAAAATTCATCATCCACTATGATATGAACTTATTCACTGAGAGAATTATTTCATCTCAGATATAATGTTCCATGGGATGGTCTTGAAGGCTTGGATGTACAGTATGGTAGTATTTTAATTTCTTTCCACTGATGGCCTTTTATGAGATAAACCTAATTTCGATCTACTGGAGGATGATTGCCCAGTATAAAAATATTCTTGTAATTATGGGTCCATTTAAGATAAAATTTATAGTTTCTATTCAAAATACATGATTTTTATAAGGATTCTACATATAATATCTCAATGTAACCACCTAAAAAAACTAGTTTGAGGAAAATTTTATCTATGGGGGAGTATATGGACTTCATGTTGAGTAGCATGCGGCTAAGCAAGTATATGTTTTCCCTAAGATCATTGTTTTTCGGGGCTAGAAGGGCAACAAGATACCATTCCAAAGCATCCATGTTGATGACCAAATGATTTCTTGAGATGGGTGGAATCAAAACCAAAGGCTATATTAGGTACTACATCATACCCTCATAGGTAGTCTATAACATAGTATCCCAATAGTAAATGGTTCCTTTTTTCACAAGCATCAAGAATATATTAAAAATTCCATCTCAACTTTCCATGAATCTTCATATATTGGATAAGTGGCCTTGGAGTCTCTATAACTCTTGTAGATTGCATGTGGTGGAATTTTACTGATGGACATGAATTTATATTGGTAAATTTTGATGCTTCTTTATATTATGAAAATTCCATGAAATATTCTATATGTGAACCTGAATGTTTCTTTCAACTCATTCATCTTCATGTTTCAGGAGTGGAGGAAGCCAAACTATTTATCAAGAACCTTGATATGGGACCAATGATGGAAGGATTTGAACACCAGATCATCTATAAAATATTCCACTAATGTCTTGAGAATCAATGTGAAGATGTGGTACGAGGCCCACAAGTGAGTGGATTCATAATTTTCAAGTAAAAAAGCATTACATGATAGAAGAAAGTCACATTGGGTACCTTTAAGGTGTTAAAATCCTCATCTTGGGTGTCTATCCAAATATGATTATACATGGAGTTTCATTCCATGAAAGAGAGGGATAAAAACCCAAATGTAGAATCAATTAATATTTGTTTCATCGGAATGGGAAAATAATCATTTAATAAATGGTGGTTGAGGTTCTCCAAGTCGATACATACATTGATATTCCCAATTTTCTTCTTTTCTCAGATAATTATGGCTAGCCAAATGTGGTAATATACTTCCCTAGAATTGTCGTGTTTAATAATCATGTCAAATTCAGCCTCATTTATAGTACCATGAGAGGGGTGAATCTTTCAAGGAGGCTGTCTGAAGACACATTGAGTCTCATAGAGACCTTGGTGATGAATGCTTACCTGAGGGTCCATCTTGGGAATATTGTCAATGATTAATTTGGATACATTATTGATTTATTTTATTAATTCAACATACTTTATATTCTCCTCCAAACACATAGATGTGAAGAATAGTGTAGGACTTAGATCTTCCTTGGTAATAAGGTACCACTTATTTAAATAATCAATAGTGGTTAATATACCCTCTTCAAATGTTAGAGAAGCATATTCCAAATCCTATTTTTCATCTGAGACATGGGGATCAAAGGTAGGAGGAGTCTCTTCTAGGATATCTAACATAAGGGAGCACTCATGAATGCTCTAGGGATTCAAAATCCCCTATGAGTGATTCCAATTATGATGAGATTATTGTGACTGTCAATTTTGATACAATTACATCTAGATTCTTTCTGTGAAGACCACTATTGATATTAAATCAATGATGATGATTCAAACTTCATCAAGTTAGACCGTCATTATGAAAAATGCTAGAAATCCAGAGATTAAGGACCATGTGGTGATCATGTCAACACATCACTTGAGTAGTGCCTTCTGGTATTAATCAGAACTGTCAATTAGACGTCTATAAGGTAATCTGTGAGCTATCAATCTACATGAAGATGAAAAAACAACCACCCATGTCAATAATCATTGGATCTGAAATATGATTTAGGAGAAGAATTTTTTTTCATGTCTTAGCATGGGTTGGTTCAAGTGACTGTTAGATCCTTAGGTGTGTTGTAGGATTAAAACCCATCAGTACTAACTAGATTTAATTCCGGTTTATAATATCTAGCATCATGATCGCATGCCATGAAAGAGTCAAAAGTGAACACATCTCCCAAGAGTACCCCTACTCAACTATCATGGGAGTATTTGAGTAACTTCTGATATAAAGGTGAAGTAACTAATAAAATGATGTTATGATCTTCCTAGAAGTGCATTGTACGAAGTATCATATGATATTACAGTAAATAAAATTCATGTATCAGTCAACCTAATTGAGTCTTCAGAAAACAATATTCCATATTGATTTTTCTCACTATTATCATACCCCATAATCATTAGGTTAGAGGGAGTCATATCGGCCTCTATATGTTCTAGTTAATGGACTGTCATGTTTTGGATGAGTTTGATCCCATAGATAATATATATTAGGTAGTCAAATATTTTCATTCTAATAATCAAGCCTATGATATATAGTGGGAATATGTTCTCATAATTGGTGACACCCTAGTCTTCTATTGAAAATTAGATGATGACTTTACATTCTTCTTAATCATCCTCCTTTTCATATTAGGTATAAGTGGAAGGTACATCATATAAAAAATGAAGTGATATTTTCAAATCTATAAAAAATTTCCTCTTTAACTTACATTGTTGTTTGGAGTTCCATTAGATTCAAAATACATGTGGGTATTTTGGTGAGGTGATTTAGCACATTATACTTCCATGCTAGGGTAATAATATTTCATGTTGAGGGTCTTTCCATGGAATATGAAGAAAATATATTTTTTGATGAACTAATGGTTTATGTCTATAACATGATATGTTATGCAACAAAATATTTTTTCTATTCTAAAAAAACTACTGAATGAGTTTCATTCGCATGAGGTAGAGTCCTGACTAGACACAAAAAATCACAGTGTGGTCACGACTGATCTATACGGTCAACTAATACTTCCAGTTACATGGGCATACATGATATAGTGGACTGGGAGGTTTTTTCATGCTAATATATTTTTAAATATTATTTTCAGATATCAGTTTCATGAGTATCCTATTTTAGAGTGATATCCCGAATATTATGACAGCTTCAATTTCCTTGGCCTCTCCTTTGATGGCATCGAACCGAGGTAGTCGAGGGGTTTCCATGATATCACAAATATTCATCATTTTGTGAAGGGTTCCACCATATTTATGGAATTATCATATTTGTATTCCTATTCCTCATTCAAGGAATATTCCATTGTTGGGTGGACCCTATACACATCTCCCAAATCGAGAGGCATGAAGCCACCAAGGGTACGATTAGGTTTAAACATTACTAGAGAAACCTAATGTCTCTTGTGCATTTGATTCATGTTTATTTGAGACTCAATATATTATTACGATTATGTTGATGTAGTGGTCATAGGAGGAATGTAAACCAATGGATGTTATGGATTTATCAATGAAGAGAAGATGATACACTAAGCGTTGTTGACAGTCTTACAAGCCGACCAATAATCTTAGTTGTGGATCCTGTAGCTGGGGAACTATTTCAACTTGTTAGATTCTTTAGTGTATCTATTAGGGTTAGTGGAGACATTCATCCCCAACTCTAGAACATTACCCAACAAGACTATGAATTGATCTACTTGGAACTATAGAAAATCATTGAATGTAAATCACTCATCGATGTTGTGTCTGGGGATATTATGATACAAGAAATGGTTTGTGCATCCACTTTATCTAACCTCTTTGGGTATCCTACACTCTAGATACATTTTGATTCACGTCTACAAGGAATATATTAAATATCAGGGGACATATTAATCCATGAAGAATCATGTCATGATTCTCCTTTCTGAAAAAGGCACCCTTGGAGCCTGGACCTAATGGGGGGATATATCCCCATTCTCTCCACGAGTTGAATATACTAGGTGAGGATGTGTGTATCAGGGATATAATGGGTGAGGATATTATTTTAGAGTGTCATCCAGCATAGGTACTTGTAGGTTCACTATATCAAGAGACTCTATATATAGAGTGGTGGATTTATATACATTTATAGGTCTTCTTAAGGGAGTTGGAAGGGACAATGAGCACAATTGTTGTTTAGTATATTGTAGTATTCTTCCAGACACTGAGCCTTTTCAGAGAACACATAATATCCTCTGAGGAAGTTCAGATAGATTATGGTATGGAATATATTATGCATGAAATTTACCACACACATTATGAGTAGATCTTCATGGGAAAATAGCATGATGGTGGATTACATGAGTCCCTTCCTATGGGTTTCAACTTTCCTTTATTGGAACATCCACCATTAGGGTTCCTAGAGTCTCAGGATCTGAGACAATAACTTTTATCATTTCCTCATGAAAGGTTTTTTTTCACATATTAATTAAAAGGCACATCAACTTGAGTAGTAGTACTAACTTGATTATGATGCAGATAATCTTGTATCTTAGACAAGGTAGGAAACTCATATCTATATTGTTCTCTACGACCCCCATATTCTGTTTAGACTCGGATCATGGGGACAACAATTTCAAATGTCTACATCTATCCAATGAGGAATGGGTTCCCAAAGAGTAGATTTATAGGGTCTCATATTGAATTGTTAGGGAGTGATATCTAGTAATAAACGAACATATATGTAATTCTTTTATACCCCTCAAGCTCCTAAAATATCGTATCCATCATTGTGTCAAACTCTACTTTTTTTAAAACCTCAAATATGTCTGATGGTTCAGCATATCCCTTGACTGTGTCTATGTAATAAAGTGTAGGAAGTAATGTCTCACTAGGGATAATTTAGAGGCCCAACACCTATCTCTGCAGATGAGTGTAGATTCTTTCCAATGGTTATATATGGAAAAGTGATGATCCTTGAGGTGGGTTTTACCTATCATCCCATATGATGGAAAAATCTCACCTTTGATATATTGGAGGGTTAGTGGAGACCACATTCACCATTTTCGTAGTAAGTGAGGGACCTTCAATGTCGATGGATGGGATGTATTGATGATCATTTCTCTAATACAATATATGGATGAAATGTAGGGTATCATATTTCTTACACCGTATGATCTTCATGTATTAAGATGCCTCTTCCATAATCTAGTGGAGCACAACATGACTATTAATGAAGGTTTTCAGGAGAGTATAGTGGTATCCATTCAACTAAAGATGCTGTGAAACTATGAATTCCATGATCTCAAACCTCTTACACTATTGGTGACTAAAATGAAGGTGCATGTGATTTATTGGGTAAGCCACATGATAGTCCTAGAAGTAATAAAATGTCACCCATATAATACAATGAAAACCAACTATCTTGTCCTTGGTGAGGGACTAAGAGATTACAATTTCTAGATCTATAGTTTAAAAAAACTAATAACTGGTTGACATCCATGTGATCTCAAATGTCCTATTTATCACTTCTTGGGTAAGGGTTCTTCTCTAAGTCGACCCAAGCCCCAATTGGCATAGGTTGAGATAAGGCCATAATCACAGACAAAGACATGCATTGCATATGATATACCAAATGAGGGGGCTCCAAATGATTCAATGATCTACTACATATTGGTACATCACATAGAGGTGGAGGAAACATGAAGATCATATCAATATTGGACAAGGTTTTAACCCCCACGTCATTAATTAGGGAGAAATGATCCATTTTAGGCCCAAAAGAGTGCTCACCATAATCTAAGGGAATAAAAACAGGCCCGAAATTCTCCCTAACTTTTTTTCTGAGGTAGAGAGGCAGGAAATTGATGGTGGCATGGATGGTCACACAACAAGTCCTTATAATGTGGGAATAATGTTATCCACTTTCATGTACTATGGGAGGGATTTGGGGATCTTTTGGACCTTATCTTCTAGGAACGTAAGCGTCAATTTATGGGATTATAACTATGGATGTGGGGTGGAGTTACCCTCATTGAGTCAATTTTCACTTTAGATCATGAGAGTTATAGGATTACCTGACACTTCCTATGGGTTCTTCCTCTAATTGAATGAGACTTCTCCATGTGTGGATTACTGAGAGTTAGTTGGGGTTCCCCCCTCTATGATGTGGACCACACTACGAGAATTTCCTCCATGGTGGGGGTTCACCGTCCTACCATGAGATGATTCTTCAATGTCAATGAGGTATTCATTATGAGGAGGACCTTCGCACTGGTTGATGGAGGTTCGGGGAGGACCTCTACATGAACTGTTGGTGCAATAGAGAGGACCATCACACAAATATTACTTATTACAAGATAATTGGTAATTGATTCTGATGGAATTGATGACTCAGAATGTAAACCCAAATTGCTTGTGAGATAGAAAGATTCTTAATCCCCATAAGGTGATGGAATATGATGATAGTGGTAGGGCCCAATTGTGCATTAAAAACTTTCCTCTTATCATGAAACATTCTTGAGTCTACTCCCCCCCGACATTGGAATCATATGTTCTAAACTTTTGATGATGAATCAAGGAAATATTCAACACAGTCAATGAATTTTTTAATCAGTTAAAGCTAGTGCTGGAATGAAATTGTGGGATCCCTCATAGGAAGCTCCATGGAAGTGGTCACCACATGCATGGCTAGAATAGAATCTACCTGCTCAGCATTGCAGATTCAGCAGTTAGATAACTCTAGGGAGAGGCTCCAAAATTGATTCTATATTTCAAGGTAGGTAGCTTCCCCTATCATAGACCATGTGGGCAGCATTGTCAATGAGGCACCAATGTCTTAAGATCATTATCATGCCATTTCCTCCGAGGAAATTCACCCTTCCATCTCATACCAGTGAATAAGGGAAGTGATCACCCTCTTTTTACTGATCTCAGGGGGTGATATGGGATGTTGAAACCCATCAACCGATGTGGTAGTGGTGGTCATGGTGGGAACATTGTAATGAGTGACTGCCACATCATGTTTTCCTCTTTCCCAATTTTGTTTGGAATTATGTTTATGGTTTTATATTTCGTGAGTCCTTTATAGTATATAGAATGAACCATTAATATAGATACACTAAAAGTTATTCCGAATTCCCAAATTTATCCATTATTCATGAGACTTAGGATGGATCCTCAATGAAAATTTCAGATATAGAGAATTCCTAATGTTATCTACACCAAGTCATTGGTGAGTTTCATGATGATCGCACTACTTTCTTGGTGGGAATTGGAAATGAATATCTGGATCCAATGATATGGAAATATGATGGTTCCCAAAACACTACTAGACCCCATAGTTGAAGGAGAAAAGTTTCTCATAGGGTTTACCATTTCTGTTTATGAGGCTTTATCCTGGAATGGGGCATTGTGTGTTGTTCTTTTTGAACCCAAATTAACACTTTATAATGGTGGGAGGTTTCCATCACATTAATCAATGATGTATTATCATTTATTAAAATGAGTTGATGTGATATCAGTTCCCCCTTCATTGTATTATTCTGTTGGTCTCATCCCAAAGACCGAGTCTCTCCCCGTAGATTTGTTCCATGTTCTTCAAACTCATTCCTGGCATCATCTCTAGGTGGAGATAGTTAAATCATGCCACTAATATCTTGACAAGGAATTGAGCTTTGATTAGGGGATGTAGTAACATGGGTAATATTTTCAATGTATGGACATCAGGTAGGTTAGGCACCTATAAAGTCGTCATCTTTTTTAGGTAAGTTCATGTATGAGGAATCATAGGTGAAAACCCTGAGGCAACCCATATTGGTTATATGGTAGTTGACTATAAGGGGGTATGTATTTCAAGGATTTTATCATCAGGAACCCCGTGCTTGTCACTTGGGGAAGGGATTATATATTAGTTAAAAGGATTAACATATTATAGAGATGAATGGTTGCTGGTTTAACCTCACGTGTGTGTATTATTGAAACCTATTAGCATATTGTGGGGAAAGGATGTGCACAGGTTTAATTCCTTATAAGGAAAATTTGGGTGTAGGTTTATCATATCACAAGGAAAAGATGACAAAATGTTTAATGTATTTTTGGGATAATAAGGGTGAAAGTTTATAAAATTTTTATGACATGATGGGTGCTTTTTTTAATTCTTTTGAGGAAGTGATGGGTATAGGTTTTTCATCTAACAGGGACACAATAGCTGTAGTTTTAAAATCTTTCGGTAATCCATTGCATTTATCATAGTGTGGAGATATGATGGGGAAGGTTTAACATCTTATATGATAGTATGGGAATACATTGAACATATTGTGGGGAAAGGATATTAAAATGTTTAATGACTTTCGAGGATATTTTGGGAACATGTTTAGTGTCTTGTAGGGATATGTGGGTTGGTTAAGTGTATCCCAATTGGGAAAATATTCACACATGTTGGTCTAATAGAGTGTTTCCCTAGAGAGAATATTTATAACACGGAGTTATCGAGATTGAAACTCATTGTTCCATCCTACACCCCATGTTTAAGAAATGAGGATCAAAACCCACATAGTTTGATACCACATTCTAAGGTTGTGTTATAGGACTGGTCTATAAAATTTAGCATCATGTAGTAAGGAAGATCATGTTATGGAATGGTAATCCAAAATGGATCGTGTGGGGATTATTCGCAGGGGATAATTAGGTACTTTTATGAGAAGTGATTATGTGAATGTGGCATACTTATAAGAGATTCCCGGGTTCTGAGGTTTTTTCCACAGGTTGGCATTTCACCCCAAGTAGATGGAGGATAGTGTGGGGATGAAGCATTGTATATGTCCATTAAGGGTGTTGTGTGAAGTTGAAGAAGTGATATTTTCATGAGATTGAACATCGCTTCATCTTCTAGATATCCATCCCCAATGTTTTTGGATGATTTTTTATTTATTGTTGAAATTGGTACTCAATGTTAGGAAACATAACTTTAGAAAATAACAGGGTTCCACACTCCCCATATAATTTGTTATGGGTATTGACCATGAAATATATATAGTTTAATGGTGCCTTTATCATGAAACTAATGTTCTTCACAATTGATTAGCATTAACAACTCCCCTATTTCATTAAAATTCTTTTAGAGTTGGTGGGGTTTTACCACAAAACATGTGGGGAATGATGTCGCCTTTTGTGTGCAACTGTTTGGTCTCAAAAATGATATTTTTTTTGAAAGATACAGTTTTTCATGTATACACCTTTTACATTATTTCAGACATTGGGAAACTTTTGGAACTCATCATATCCTTTATCATCCAAGTCCTTTGTGAGTGAAATATAATATTTTTGTGCATACCTCCATGCTTCATTAAAACAAGATCCTCATCATTGTAATGTTATTTTAGGGAAATATAGATACTTTATTCATCCAAAAAATTGTATTTCATGGTGCATGACACATTTTTGGGGCCAAAATTCATCATGGGTCAATTATAACCCACTTGAGGATTGAATTAATTCACAATTTAATTCACTTTAATGACAACTACAAAAACATTCGACACATGGGTAAATGAAAATATATTGATTATTGAGACATTGAATAATTTTTCTTGCATATTCATAATTGGTTCAATTTATTTTGAAGAATGGCCTAATGACATTATATTAACATGGTGTGGTGAAAAATCATTGTCTATTTTTCTCTCAACACACCAAACCCTGTGAATTGGTCCCATATTGATTCTAGTTTTTTACCAAACTCTTCCCTTACTCCATTATTATCAGTAAGACCACATTGGAATTTTACATGATACAGATGAGGACTCCTGAACCCCCATTACCACCACAAAAACATGGATATTTGGCAATTTCTAATAGGTTCACCTCCATAAAAAAACATTGAGGTCCACAACATGGTACATATAATTTTTTCCATCACAATTCCTAACTACATAGACTCATTCCTTTATATATCCTTTGTGGTATTGACCCGTGTCTTAATGGTTATCTAGAATCTCTCCATGGGGATAACCTGGTCTGGGTCTTGACTATTTTGGAAATTTGAATAGAAAAAAACAATGTCTTATGGCATATTCTTCACCTTCATTGCTCAAGTGTCTTTAAAAATGTATTATTCATATCATAAAAAATATTAACAATAAAACATGTATAAATTATTAATATAAAATATAACCAAATCTAATCGATCCAATAGTCTATCCATTTGGAATTTTTTTTTTCAATACCGAAAATTGACATCTTGTCAATATGTGAATTCTTTTCTTTCATCATATTCCCCAACCCTTATCTCCTAAATTATTTTCTTTTCTCATCTTCCCCCATTATATACTTACCCATTTTTATAACAAAAAGAAATGGTTAGATAAAGGGAACTCCCCACCTCATCTACTCATAAACAACTTATCCTACCTTTTAAAGCATTAAGGAGAGGGTTGATATCCCAAGGTTCCCTAGATAATATCCTTTGATTAATAATATCTATGTATACATGGGATAACCTAGTTTAAAAAATAAGAGATATATAAAAAATATCAAATAATATATCACTAAATTATCATTTTATGATATCATGCTTAGAAAAGAAGGTATTTTTTAACATTTTTAGTTTCATTAAACATATATACCCTGATTTTAGTTTATAAATCTCAACATACCATCATATAAATTTACCAATAATACAAAACATACCCTTTTTCTCAAAAAATGATCAACCTACACCCCCACATTGATAAATGTATTTAAAATATTCAAAACAGCAGAGTTTGAGTTTGAAAAAATTTCTCAAAGACCAAACTAGTCACAGTTTTTTAGAAATTCTTTGTTTGATAACATCAATGTTATGGGAGATACCCTTCAAGGGATATACACATATCCTATTAATCATAGAGAATAACTCAATGTACAACTTCTCATCTTTTCTATCTATTTGTGATATATTCAAACATGTCCTTAAATTCTCATCATTTTATCCCATTATTTAAAAATTATTAAGTGTATATGGAGGGACCTCTTATTATTTTATAGGTTACACTTAAGTTCACTTATTCTTCTAATGATCGGAAATTTTTTCATTCCAATATGAAAATCATTCAACTGTGAAGAAATTATCTTCACCATAGGTTTCAATAATTCTTCACATAATTTTGTTTGAAGGGAAATATTTTTCTTATTCGTGGTATGGAAAATAGTTGATCGATTCATTTATACATTTGAAAAATTATCTCACTATTCACAAGAGAAAATATTTTTTCAATTCAGCTCTAATGGAAGAATTACAATGATAATTTACCTATTATTTAGAGAAACCAAACTATCTTTTAGTTCAAATCCCCAATTTTTTTTAATAAAAATATCCCTATATTCTTGAAATTTCCCATGTAAAAAAATGTTAAGACCACTTGAAAAAGAAATGTGTCGGTAACATCCAGAAATCCACTAATTTCTCTTGAATTGTAATTTATACGTATTATTATTGAAATTTATAACATGATGTTATTAAAATACACCTTGATCAACCTTTTTCATTGGGGATTTCGTTTCACATGGAATATTCCTTTATTTCACTAATGTTGAGGTTTTAATATCATCGATATTTATATGAATCTCTTTAGGTTCACATTGAAATCAAACACCCTTAAAAATAATATTCCAATTTTATGTTGAAACTATATTGTATTTCCATATTAATTTGATCTTCTATCTTCATCAGTATGAAAATATTCCTATTTAATAATAATATATTTTTTCAAATGTGTCTTAAATTATTTAAACTCAGAATCAACTGAATTAAAAATTTATTGTGTCTTAAATAACTCCTTTCCTATGACATTAAACTTCTCTTCAAGATCACATATCGTCATTTCCTGTTCAACAATATTAAATTTTTTTATTTTAATTTCATGAACATATAATGATTCATTATATATTATTACACCCTTTTTTCATCAAAAATAAATTTTTCTTCCTTATCAAATGAATTAATTTTATAAGTCGTTGGGTTTTTCTATTTCTCTATATTTATCTAACCTTTATTGAGTCCTTCACTCTTCTCACGATAGTATACCAATATATCTTTTAGTTCCCTTTTAGGTTTAATTATATCATCTATGTCATTATAATTTCTTGAAGAATGTAAACCTTTATCCACAAGACCAACAAGTGAGTCCTTATTATCATAATTTATAGACGATTATTCAACCTTGCACAAGAAGTAACCTATTTTTCTACAGGAATGTTTCTTCTTATTACTATAATGTTTCTTTTATTTATGATTTATTCTTCTTTATCAACTAAACTACTTGGAAAAAAAATATTGTTATTACTATTGTAATTTCATTTAAAACATCTAAGGGAATCATTATATTTTTTCCTTACATCTTCTCTTTATGAATATGTTTTATAAAAGAGTAAAAATTTAAGTAAGATATTTATGATCCTCGTCGTCTGAATTACTAAAATATTCAATCACATTATCTATCCCTTATCTCATGGATTCAATGAAAATAATTACCTCCTATTTATTCCTGGATGTTGATGCCCTCCACATTTAATATGTTATTAGAATATTGTGATGTTCAGCCAAAAAATATCTTTTTAATACTTCAATAAAGATTCATTAGAATAAAACCCACATAGAATGTTCATCATAAGATTCATTACCATTTTTAGGATTCTAGTATATCAAAAAATCAATAAATATTTATTATTATTTTAATTTACCCTTATAACATGGCTATCAATATCATAATCTCCAGCTGTACTTCTATACCCAAATATGTTCCTCCAAACCGGTAGCTTGGATTCATTTACTTTAGTGTTTCCTTCATACCTGATTCTCAATTTTTCAAATATGAATTTTTTATTGGAAATAACCATTAACTTTATGTAAACCTTCTTTTATAAATACATCAAAATAGTATTTTATTTCTTTCCATTCTTCTTTAAATTATATTTATCATCATTTGTCAAATAATCACTTTCAAGAATGTGTTAAAATACCTCCATAAAAGTATCATAAACATCATGGGTATTTTAAATGAGGTAGAAAATAATTATATTATTCTAATTACGGTAGATTAATCCATCAATGGTAGGTACTATAAAATTGGTCACATAATTTATTATCTCTATTATTCGTTCCTTTTAGGGGTTTTTCAATTGGAAAAAAAATTTATGGTATTATATGATTACTATGAGGGGGAAGGGTTTAATTATTGATCATATTATTCTTTAATAATTTATTACATATTTAGAAAAGCCTATTAAAACATTGAAGGATCTCAATACTCTTAGTAAACTCTCATTAACTTTTCTAATGTATAGAAATAATGAATGATTAAAGCACATGATATTTATAATGTTTGACCACCCATTCCTAATCTATGTCATGTTGGTTAGTCCCCTGCCCAAAATGGATTGTCCACTATATCATCAAAATATTATAAAATATATTATATTATGAAAAAAACAAATTTTATATTCCACAAGAAGATACAATTTCACTATAATAAAAACATAAATATGAATGGAATATGGTGATATCCTCTTCAATGAACAAATAAATCAGCATATCTACACTTATACATTCTCTAAGATCATTACTAGAAAATAGTGAATCTATATAGGTTCGGAAACATTGACCAAATTCATGATGATAAGGTTATTATTACCTAACCACCTTCATACAAAGAGTATCATGTAAAACTTTTTCATAGAGAGAGTGATCCTCATTTGCACAATAGAATTTTCCCATTCTATACCATTTCAATCCTTTGGGAGTTATCACTTATCACCTTTTTGTCTTATTAGTTTAACCTCCTAACTAGATTATGATATATTTTACATTAAATTTATACTTATAGGAAAAAATTTTGTGGTATAAAAAACATCCATAACTACTCTATAACTTATATGATTTCCATAATTGTAGTCAATCCTTAACTGAATCATTGATCAAATATATTCCACATGTAACATGAATTAAATATCTGTATTATTTACTTTAATAACCATAGAGAACTCCAAAAAATCATTCTAGAATCATTTAAAAACTAAATTACATGATAATTGAGACCTTGAATAACTATTCAATAATCGTTAAAATTAGTTCTCTTGATTATTTAACCACATCTGCTAACATTTCCTTCATCACAACATTCTGAAGAATATTTTTCAATTTTTATCTCAAAACACCAAATAGTATGGAATGATTCTCTTTTATTTCTTTTTTTACAACACTCCATTATCGCACTAGGATAATCACTACGAAAGTTTCAGCCTACCCCGTGTTACATTGGTAAACAACTTAACCACTTTACCCATCTCCATATCATCTATAATTTATCATTTTTCATAGGTGAAACTCAAAAATTTGACACTAAGAACCATATGGCAGTATATATCATGTTGACCTTCACAATACTCAACCACAAACCCTCCTTGAAATTCCCATTATGGTCTTGAATCATGATGCATATAGAATCCATAATCTTACCACAAGGCTCACTAGGGCATTAAATTAACTATTTTATTCATTATTATAGTAAAATGTCTTGTGTTATGGTGTAGAATGATCCTTCCTTATTTAGGAATCATCTTCATTATCTTTTTTATCTCATCCCCTATAACACTGACATAAAAATATTGTAATAATACTAATGAAGAATATTTTCAAGTCATATAGACCAAAATAGAATAACATTATTTTTTGCTTCAATAAAGAACTGAGGTGCCCAGATCAGTGTGAATCACTGAGAGGGGGAGGGGGTGAATCAGTGATCCCTTAAAACTTTTTACTAATTGATTCCTTATCAATTAAACCTCTATGGCTGGTTAAAGCCTCGATCCACTCTTCTTGTATCTCTCAACCTTTCCCGAATGATGCAGTAATGAAAAGGCACAGGACACAAGGATTTACAAGGTTCGGCACCAAAGGCCTACATCCTTGCCATGCTCTCCCAGCATGGATTCTCCCATTATAATCGGTTAGTATTACAATGGTCGATACAGCTTCCCACCGTATCTCTCCTGAGTCCCATAGGAGGGTCTTTATACTGCGTCCCACAGTGTTACTAGAGTCCCACTGGCCTGCTCCAGAATCCCACTGAAGACTTCTTCTCCCTGAGTCCCACAGGGTCTTCTCTTGGCTCCTCGAGTCGCACGAGTAGCTCTTCTTCACTGTAAGTTCTTCAAGTATCCTCAGCAGCCTGGGATAAAGGCTGCTGGCCTTGCTCTTCTCTTCTGATCACTTGTGGTTGATCAGGGCTTCTCGTCTAGCTCAGGCTTTATCTCCTTCTTCAGGATGACCTGGCCTCTCTCTTCAACTACTGAATGCTCAGACAACTGATGTCTTTAACTCCAGTCTAGTCCAGTCTCACATCACATCAACATCATGCACTGAGTGCATGGCAACTCTGCATACTCATGCACTGACTGCATGGCCTTCTCAAATTCTTCATGATCTTCTGGTCTTGGACAACTCAAAAGCACACAACCAGATTTGTCTTTGTTCACGTGTGCATGTGCCTGCATGTATGCATGCACTTTCCTTCTTCTACTCTTGGTGCAATAAACCCTTAGAGGGTGTAATTCTTTTCAGCACACACCTACTTCTCAAACTTCACACACTTTATGCAATTAGTCTACACACATAAATGTGTGTTCTTCTTTGTGTGGATGTCCTCCCTTTTCTTCTTCTAAGTGTATACACACTTCTTAGTGCACACACCTAGGTTCGGCCTTTACTTGTTTAGCACACACAATTTGTTCTTCGTTTTGCACTTCAAAGTGTGCACACACAAGGCTATGGCCTTTCACTTCCTTTGCACACAAGATTTATTCTTTTATTCTTCTTTGGTGCACACCCACTGCCACCTTCTTGTAATTGCACACACAACCCAAACCCCTACTGCCTCAAGTAAGCCATGCAAGAGGGTGCGGCCAATTATTCTTCTACCACTGCCGCATAGGTCTTCAAGATGCACAAGGGCACGCAAGGTGCGGCATATATTTACTTCTTGTCCGCGCAAGCACAAGGCACAAGAATCACTTGGCCGCGCAAGTGAAACCTCCTCGGGTGCAAGGTACGCAGGATCTCACTGCAAGGGGCAGCCGCACAAGTGCGGGCTTCAACCGTGGGCGCGCAAGGTGCTTTCGCCCTCGGGTACTTCCTGTCGCGCAAAAGAAAGACACACAGGGAACTCCTCAATTCTTCTTTCGCGCAAGAGGTGCGCAAAAGGAACACACGAAGCCAAGAATGGCTTCGGGCTGCTGTCGCGCAAGTGGTGCGTGCAGGGTCTTCTTCGCGAGGCAAAGGTGCTCTCACGGGACTCCGGATTTTCAACAAAGGATCAGCAAAGCATTTAGAATGCCTCGGCCTCTCTTTTTATAGGCAGAGGCGGTGCTTTACATCCGCGGAGTTACATCTTTGAATCCCCGAATTTATCGGGTTTTCAAGATTTTTCAAATCTTGAACTTTTTCTCTTGTTTCACGCGGGTTCCCTCTTTTTTGGTTTCCTCCACATGCATGCGACTTAGAACACATGCACGGCCTTCTTTTCTTCCAATCCATGCAAATCATAAACACCCCATGGCCTCGGCACCTTCAGTTTGCCTTCGGCCAAATTCCAAATTCTTTATACATTGCATGCACACCATTTTTTATGCATGGCCGTGTTCGGTGTGGAGAGACGAGCTCAATGGAGGTCTTAGATCCTTCAGAGGTGGCCGGGAACAAAAAATCCATGCTCGGATGGCCTCTGGTTCAGCGGGGACGTCGCGGGTGGCTTCGCATGGCGCGGGGAAGAAGACGCGCGGAGAGACGTCAGATTAAAGATTTGGACGGCCGCGATCAGGATGGGCCGCGGCGGATTAGATGTGCGGCGCCGATCGTCCGCGAGATCAGATGAGCGACTGGGATTCGTTCCCGGTGAAAAATGTGCGTCCCACATCGAATCCTCGCCCGGTTTTCTCACGGCTTATCAACTAAGCGCTGCCCCAGCCTCCTCAATTGAATTCTCTCCCTCCACGGTGCCATCCCGCACCGTGTTCTCCCTGCGGGCGCGCTCTGCGCCCACTCTTGCCTCCGCGGGCGCGCTGTAGCGCCCACTATGCACCTCGGGCGCGCGCTCAGGCGCCCATGCTGTGCAGGAACTGATCCCCTACGTGGCCCGGGGCTTACACACGGCCCCCTGCCTCTCGGGCTGGCCACATGGGATCCCCCCTTGGGCGGGGCGCCTTAGGCCCACATGTGCCTTGGGGGTTGAACCCTTAAGGCTGGCCCTTGGTGGCCTAATTTTTGGATAAGTCTTGAATAAGACTTTGTCAAAAAACAAAGTCCTCCATGAAATCAAGCCATATCAAGTACCAAATTCCAAGCCACTTCAAGCCTTTCTTCTTCCCATCTCTATTCTTCTTCTTCTTCTTAAGAATTCCTCCATTTCATCTCCTCACATGATCTTCACTTAGGATATGGAATTCAAAAGGTTCAGCTTCATCAATCGAACTCCTGAATCACTTATAATCTTCAATGTTCTTTATTGATCTAATCAAGGATCAATTGGATCATCTTCATGTTCACATGCACTAAGTGATAGTGCATGGACTTCATTAATGCACATCATCCACTTAGTAGTTGTGGATGGAACTCCTTTCAACTCCTCATGCATTGTGAAGACAATGCATGGTCTTCAAACATTGTTGTGACTTTGTATCATTAGGATACAAGTTCTATGAACTTTAAAGATCGGCTCATCAATCGTCTGATGTTACTAGAGAATGTTTCAACCACATCTCCTATGTCACTTAGTGAATCTCCTAAGTGACATGCCTCTTAGTATCATGGCCATTCTCTTTTCATCACCATCACCATCACACCCTTTGGCATTCACATCTTGACAATTCCTTGACTTCCATTCATTCCAAGAAAACTTCATGCCTCATTGACAACAAATGCAACACAATGCACTTCAATCTCCCCCATTGTATTTGTTGTCAATACACCACTTCAGCACATATGAATGGGTCAATATGTGTGACAATATTTCCTCCCCCTTATTGGCAATCAAATGCAAAGGTGTGGTGTGGTTCTCTTTTAAAAATATCTTCCTTCCATTGAAAAGTATCTTCTTGAAAAACACTAGGAGAGGGATGATGTCACATGTTCTCTTTAGCAAAGAACCTTTAGTAAATCAACTCTAAGTCTACTTGGGCTAACCCGGTGTAGAAAACAAGAGTGATGTAACCAAGGAACTCAATTCTGTCCACAATTCTCTATACATGTGAGATCATGCTTAGGGGCTTGAAAATTTTCAGATATAACAATGAATTTGCTAAATCCTGCACAACTTCACAAAACTCATTAGAAAGTTCAGTGCAATGATAAAGATCCCCCTTTCATCCATTTGTCTTCAATCCATACTCCCCCTTAATTGACAAGATAAACTCAATTAAGAAACAAGGGATGAAAGTATGATTGGAATACCTTCACTTTTCTCAAGATGGTATTAATCTCAGAATCCCATCTTCATCAGATTGGCTCCCCCTCAAGGGGTGCACTCCATTTTGTCCAAACCATTCTCCAGCTGAGAAATGATCATCATCTTCAATTCCCTGCAATGTTAGCACATGTAAATACCAATGTATAAGGGAATAAGATGGAACCTCATTGGTTCATCAATGTGAACAACAAGGTTGAGAAGATTCTCTCAACTGAGATGTCCCATTTTCACCAGTCTTCACACTTGCACATTTGATCTTCATTGATGATTGTGCTGGTGTGGATCTCAATACATCTTCATGTGAAATTTTCTTCTTCCCTTTTGCCTTAGCAATTGCCAGAACTTCATCTTCAGCTCTCTGTAGATCTTTGGCAATTTGCAACTGATTTGGCCATATGACAAACATGTCATTTGGAAGTGAGGCCTCAGTTTTGGAAATTCCACATGGTTCTTTTGATACTGTCAAGATACCTCTCTTAGGCAACTTGTTTTCAATCAATCCCTTCTTCTTCTTCTGGATTGATTGTCTGTTTGAGTCCAGTCTGCTTCTATTCAGTTTCATGGCTTCTTTACAAAGGTCCATGATGTGTCCTTTCTTTCCACAGTAGAAGCATGTTTTCTTGGTGGTCCTTCTGGATGCATCACCCTTCTTGGATTTAGACTCCAAGGACTTCTCTTCCTTTTTCAACATCTTCTTGGGAGCTTTTTCAGCTTTCTTCTTCTTGCTTCCCAAGGATTCCTTTTTAGCCAGGTTCAGTGATCTTCTCTTCTTTTCATCTTTGGATACAGTTGGAGATTGACATGTATCATTTTGACCACTTTTGCAAACATCCCAGATGTTGTCAAGCAATCCAAATCTGTTAGCAGTAAACAGATGTCTCTGGACCTGTGGATGCTGCCTCTTTTCTTCTGGCTTGCTCCCCCTTGGCATGGGTTTCCTTTGTGGTTTGGCATTCAGTGGATTGTACCAACAATCCTTTGCACAATTCCCATACTTATTACAACACCAGCATTGAGCCACAAATCTTGACCTCTTGATTCCTTCTGATTGTAGGGTACTTGTCTTGAATTGTTGTGCTGCTTCAGGAGAGCTTTCTTTCTTCATTGTCTTCATCCATACTTGTTTGGAATTATTCTTCCATCCTGCACTTTTAGTGGAAACACAATTAGAAGCTTTAGTACAAGATGGTATGGATGGTACCTTCTTTTTAGAAGTTGTTGCACTTTCACTAGAGGATGTCTTTCTTTTAGAGTCATCCTGCTCAATGCATACTTGTGTAACAACATTTCTTCTTACAGCTGACTGGGAGGATTCAGCTTTGGGTGATTGCAGATTTGTCAATATCACCTCCAGTTCTAAGCACTTCATGTTAAGGGAGTTCTTCTCATCCTCAACAGCTCTTAGCTTTCCTTCCCAACTTCCTTTCAGCTGATTTATCTGGTCATCATGAACTTTCTTCAATTCAAGAAATGAATTGTCTAGCTCCATCACCAATTTGACTTTTTCTTCAAGTTGAGCATCTCTGACATTCATTGACACTCTGTGCAATTTTCCCAGTGCATGGAAAACTTCTTTGACCATTACTTTAAAGAATTATTTCTCAGAAAGGCTTCTCTGCAATTCTTCAGCAGTGTCTTCATATCTTTCATTGCAAAGAGAAACGGTTTCATCTTTAGCCTTCACCAGCTTTCTGAGAGTGTTGGTTATGCCAACCCTTTTTGCCAATTGGACTTCGAGAGAATTGGCTTCATCTTCTAGCTGTAATTTTTCTTCTTGATGATCAAGGAGGCCTGTAGCTATACACATTGCAACTTCCTTGGGGACTCTCTTCGGAAGATATTTGATTGCATTTAGAAGATCATTGTTTCTTCCATATTCATCACAGCTAGAGCAGGCTTCATCAGAAGAATGATAAAAGGAATTGTCATCTGATGTGACTTTCACATTTCTTTCCATAGAAGGAGTTTCTCTGATTGCACCAGCCTTCTTCTTCATCTTCTTTGCCTATTTCTTCATTCTGTTTTTCAGAGTCTTGGCAGATATCTCCATTTGAGGCTGGTCACTCATTTCCTCAAATCTGCACTTCATAAAGACTCCCTTGGATCTTTTAGAGGCAACCTCCCTTTGATACCATTTGAAGTGCCCAGATCAGTGTGAATCACTGAGAGGGGGAGGGGGTGAATCAGTGATCCCTTAAAACTTTTTACTAATTGATTCCTTATCAATTAAACCTCTATGGCTGGTTAAAGCCTCGATCCACTCTTCTTGTATCTCTCAACCTTTCCCGAATGATGCTGTAATGAAAAGGCACAGGACACAAGGATTTACAAGGTTCGGCACCAAAGGCCTACATCCTTGCCATGCTCTCCCAGCATGGATTCTCGCATTATAATCGGTTAGTATTACAATGGTCGATACAGCTTCCCACCGTATCTCTCCTGAGTCCCACAGGAGGGTCTTTATACTGCGTCCCACAGTGTTACCAGAGTCCCACTGGCCTACTCCAGAATCCCACTGAAGACTTCTTCTCCCTGAGTCCCACAGGGTCTTCTCTTGGCTCCTCGAGTCGCACGAGTAGCTCTTCTTCACTGTAAGTTCTTCAAGTATCCTCAGCAGCCTGGGATAAAGGCTGCTGGCCTTGCTCTTCTCTTCTGATCACTTGTGGTTGATCAGGGCTTCTCGTCTAGCTCAGGCTTTATCTCCTTCTTCAGGATGACCTGGCCTCTCTCTTCAACTACTGAATGCTCAGACAACTGATGTCTTTAACTCCAGTCTGGTCCAGTCTCACATCACATCAACATCATTCACTGAGTGCATGGAAACTCTGCATACTCATGCACTGACTGCATGGCCTTCTCAAATTATTCAAGATCTTCTGGTCTTGGACAACTCAAAAGCACACAACCAGATTTGTCTTTGTTCACGTGTGCATGTGCCTGCATGTATGCATGCACTTTCCTTCTTCTACTCTTGGTGAAATAAACCCTTAGAGGGTGTAATTATTTTCAGCACACACCTACTTCTCAAACTTCACACACTTTATGCAATTAGTCTACACACATAAATGTGTGTTCTTCTTTGTGTGGATGTCCTCCCTTTTCTTCTTCTAAGTGTATACACACTTCTTAGTACACACACCTAGGTTCGGCCTTTACTTGTTTAGCACACACAATTTGTTCTTCGTTTTGCACTTCAAAGTGTGCACACACAAGGCTATGGCCTTTCACTTCCTTTGCACACAAGATTTATTCTTTTATTCTTCTTTGGTGAACACCCACTGCCACCTTCTTGTAATTGCACACACAACCCGAACCCCTACTGCCTCAAGTAAGCCATGCAAGAGGGTGCGGCCAATTCTTCTTCTACCACTGCCGCATAGGTCTTCAAGATGCACAAGGGCACGCAAGGTGCGGCATATATTCACTTCTTGTCCGCGCAAGCACAAGGCACAAGAATCACTTGGCCGCGCAAGTGAAACCTCCTCGGGTGCAAGGTACGCAGGATCTCACTGCAAGGGGCAGCCGCACAAGTGCGGGCTTCAACCATGGGCGCGCAAGGTGCTTTCGGCCTCGGGTACTTCCTGTCGTGCAAAAGAAAGACGCGCAGGGAACTCCTCAATTCTTCTTTCACGCAAGAGGTGCGCAAAAGGAACACACGAAGCCAAGAATGGCTTCGGGCTGCTGTCGCGCAAGTGGTGCGCGCAGGGTCTTCTTCGCGAGGCAAAGGTGCTCTCACGGGACTCCGGATTTTCAACAAAGGATCAGCAAAGCATTTAGAATGCCTCAGCCTCTCTTTTTATAGGCAGAGGCGGTGCTTTACATCCGCGGAGTTACATCTTTGAATCCCCGAATTTATCGGGTTTTCAAGATTTTGCAAATATTGAACTTTTTCTCTTGTTTCACGTGGGTTCCCTCTTCTTCGATTTCCTCCACGTGCATGCGACTTAGAACGCATGCACGGCCTTCTTTTCTTCCAATCCATGCAAATCATAAACACCCCATGGCCTCGGCACCTTCGGTTTGGCTTCGGCCAAATTCCAAATTCTTTATACATTGCATGCACACCATTTTTTATGCATGGACGTGTTCGGTGTGGAGAGACGAGCTCAATGGAGGTCTTAGATCCTTCAGAGGTGTCCGGGAACAAAAAATCCATGCTCGGATGGCCTCTGGTTCAGCGGGGACGTCGCGGGTGGCTTCGCATGGCGCGGGGAAGAAGACGCGCGGAGAGCCGTCAGATTAAAGATTTGGACGGCCGCGATCAGGATGGGCCGCGGCGGATTAGATGTGCGGCGCCGATCGTCCGCAAGATCAGATGAGCGGCTGGGATTCGTTCCCGGTGAAAAATGCGCGTCCCACATCGAATCCTCGCCCGGTTTTCTCGCGGCTTATCAACTAAGCGCTGCCCCAGCCTCCTCAATTGAATTCTCTCCCTCCACGGTGCCGCCCCGCACCGTGTTCTCCCTGCGGGCGCGCTCTGCGCCCACTCTTGCCTCCGCGGGCGCGCTGTAGCGCTCACTATGCACCTCAGGCGCGCACTCAGGCGCCCATGCTGCGCAGGAACTGATCCCCTACGTGGCCCGGGGCTTACACATGGCCCCCCTGCCTCTCGGGCTGGCCACATGGGATCCCCCCTTGGGCGTGGCGCCTTAGGCCCACATGTGCCTTGGGGGTTGAACCCTTAAGGCTGGCCCTTGGTGGCCTAATTTTTGGCTAAGTCTTGAATAATACTTTGTCAAAAAACAAAGTCCTCCATGAAATCAAGCCATATCAAGTACCAAATGCCAAGCCACTTCAAGCCTTTCTTCTTCCCATCTCTATTCTTCTTCTTCTTCTTAAGAATTCCTCCATTTCTTCTCCTCACATGATCTTCACTTAGGATATGGAATTCAAAAGGTTCATCTTCATCAATCGAACTCCTGAATCACTTATAATCTTCAATGTTCTTTATTGATCTAATCAAGGATCAATTGGATCATCTTCATGTTCACATGCACTAAGTGATAGTGCATGGACTTCATTAATGCACATCATCCACTTAGTAGTTGTGGATGGAACTCCTTTCAACTCCTCATGCATTGTGAAGACAATGCATGGTCTTCAAACATTGTTGTGACTTTGTATCATTAGGATACAAGTTCTATGAACTTTAAAGATCGGCTCATCAATCGTCTGATGTTACTAGATAATGTTTCAACCACATCTCCTATGTCACTTAGTGAATCTCCTAAGTGAAATGCCTCTTAGTATCATGGCCATTCTCTTTTCATCACCATCACCATCACACCCTTTGGCATTCACATCTTGACAATTCCTTGACTTCCATTCATTCCAAGACAACTTCATTCCTCATTGACAACAAATGCAACACAATGCACTTCAAGAACATTTACTTTGAATCGTAAATAAACTCCACGAAAATAAAATTATTATATGAGGATAACAAAAAAAAGTAAACAGTAAAATGGAGGATGGAATTCTTGTTTATCATGGTGTCTTAAAATTATTCCACTCACAATCAACATGGTAAAAATGAAATAAAACAATAAAAATATAATCATAATATTATTAATGAAAAATAGATTACCATGATAATAATTATTGTGAATGGTGAATGAAGGTAATTTGAGTAATTTATAGTAATTATAAACTATATATGATTATTGGAATACCAATATGACTATTGGAATGGAAATATCTATAAAAATAACATTTTATTCATAAAGAATATGAAATATGGGGGGAGTGGTGATTTCCTATGGTGTCACTACATTAAATGTGGTTAAAATTATAGTTTAGGGAACTATAACATTGGTAGAGAATGAGGCATTCACTATATACCCTTTTACTAGCTAGAATATTGGTCTCAATGTCCCCCTCCAACATGTATGTCTAAATTTTTTCCATGTTCAATGATTATCATGTAATTCTTAATGTTGTTGGTTAGGTCCCATGGGGATCTAAAATTAACATGATGGATATTAAAAATAATTATTGAATCAGTATCCACCGTAGAGATGTAGATGTTGTAATGCATGAACAAATAATTTCCACTATACATTACCCTATTCATTTCCACTAATAGAGTTTCACAGTCTATAGTAGGTTTCAATACTATATATCAACTAACCCAATTAATTGTATAAAAATACACCCCTCTCATCTCTATAAGTACAAAAGATCCTTAAAAATTCATATTCAATCATGTATTGGGTGGCCTTCATTTAACCATCCTCCCTTAGAGGGCCTTCTACATCCCTCTTTAGAATGTGTTGATCCTTGGAAGGATCTATCTTCATTGTTATATCCATCAAATTGACTATTTTTTAAAGGTTATTAATAAAATAGAGAGTACCCTAGGTCATATATAATGTAGTTTTGGAGGTTTAATGTTTTGATATTAAATTAAAATTGACTAAAATAGGGGGTGGTTATGAAAACTATTTTTAAAAATAAATGACTTAATATAATGAGTTTAATAGTTCAAAAATGAGGGTTTTAAAAATTATGTGATAATGGGTTCATTTTTATATCACTATACTCTTCAAAATTTTATATTTCATAGATATTAATTTATGTTTGAAGCAATTCCAAAGTTGAAATTATTCGGAATCTGAGTACCATTCCAAAATTTTATATCAATTCATGTTGAACAAGACCATGATATCAAAATCATACATCCAAGTTTCAAATCGTATACATGGAATAATAAAATCACAATTAAATTTAAATATCAAATATGTGGGGAAGAAAATGAATCTTTTTCTTTCCAATCAGTTAAATTAATGTAACACACTCAAACCATCACACCGATCGATTAAAAATAAATATAATTCCATTTGGTTTAATCCAAATAATCATTCAAACACGAATCAGTGAACTATATAACATAATGAAATGTTTTCAATACAGAAATACATAAAAATATTTGAATTAAATTTTTATGAAATCCCTTTTCAATATATTTATCTCTCTTAGAATGAATTCTCAATGCTTATGCTACCATTGAGAGGAGGTGGAAGCTCAGGTGGATTTCCTTCTTCATTATAGATCTCACTATGAAGATATGTAGCTCCATATCCTCCAAGGTTATGATAGGTATACTATGGAATTCCAAATTGGTATAACATCACTCTCTTCTCTATACATGCAAATGAGGATCCCAAGGTTCCCTTTTTCCAAAATGAGAGGTGGATTTGGGAAATATGATTTCGAAATAAAAATTGTACCATGGTTTTGGGTGCTCATAAATACATTTATTAATATGGTAAAAATTAAAAATATTTCACCTAAAAATTTACTATCAACACTATAGATTTTTAAAAATTTGGAAAACTATAGATAGGGATATATAACAAATATATAATGAAACTTTTGACATCAAGAAGATTTTTTTTCTTGGGCAGATCAGTTCGTTTAGGCCCCTTAATAAATGAATTGGGTTTGTTGGTCTTCATAAGAGTTGTATCCAACTGTAGTTTGGATCATAAAATAATATTTCAGGCCAAATGGATGCAAAAATTAGTTTCAGTGTGGGTTTAAGTCAACATTTTCTCTTGGGATCCTCAGTAGTTTGGCCTGATTTTCTTGAATTCTATCGTGGTCTCTCCAAATCAACTCCACCTAAAATGAAATCATTAAAGATAGTGAAATTTACATTTTTAACAGTGATAAAAATAAAATAATTTAATAAATAATTAATTGATTTTTTTTTAAAATTTTGAATATTTAATAAAAAAATAGTTTAGTATAATTGTTGTAAGAGTGGAAAAGAATAGTAAATCACTATGCCATCATGATCCCGTTAATGGATGAAAATAATCCCCCACCTAGGATAATATCCCTATCATCCACAAAAAGATATTTGACATAAAAATCAATGTATTGGTTTGAGTAGAACCATTATTTTCTTAGTTTAGTTTGTACCTATCATAACACACAAAACACCAATGTTTACACAATGGCACACATTTTAGTTTCATTGTTATACTGTCCAGAACCCTAAATACATGATGTGATATATTCTTAAATAATATCCACTTGAATCATAATATAAATAGAAATGTCATATTAAATTTCATTATCCAATTCTCCATGGAATATGTGGTGTCATGATGATCCAAAAATTAGGGACCCACAACAATGGTAACATGAGGGTAGGAATATACCATTATTCTGAATGTAATCATCCATGGTAAATGATGTCTTCAACCATTTCCATATTTTAAAATTCTTCTTCATAAATATTTATTTACACCATAATTTTCTACCTCATTAATCGGTATCATTGTGTTTATGTACGAACAAGTGAAACCCTTGGGAATTGAAGTGGCATGATTCTGACTATAAAAAACACAACTATTTGTTTTATAAACATGAATGATGCTCCCTTAAAGTATCTTATACTCACCACTATGTATAATATTTTTATACCCATGATACATGATTGATTATCTGAAATATATTTCTAGAGTTGGGAACTTGGGGCTGAAGATGATGTGGTTAGCCCAATTATCCGTCTAGTAGTGAATATGACCACTTCAAACCACCTACCCTGCATTTTCATTCAAAACGTATATTTTTCAATTATGAAAATTCGAGGATAGAAGAAATCCTTCCTAATTTTTCAGATATTATCAATCATCCCTATTCTTGACCTTCATAGATTTCATCCAGAAGGATGTACGTTAAATTTTATCTCATTCCATACTTTCTCAAATGCCCTATATAAAACCAATTCAATACCAAAATTAATACCCCATTACATTACTAGATTCTCCATCATATTCTAATAATACCAATGAAAATTTTATCCCTTGAGGGAATCCCAAATAAACATTTTCATACTTTTTTCAGGACTATTTATTATTCCCTTAATAACCTTGTTGAAAAAGTGATGGTGCATTGTCATGGATGTATATTTGTAATTTAATACAGTTATTCATACACCAAACAAGAGGAAATAATTTTTACATTTAAAAATGAAGATGTTAGTATGGTGTGTTATTCTCAGATGAAATCCTTCTTGATTTCTAAAACCAATATGGGAGCTCTATGTTACGCCGTAAAAAGGTTCCTCCATCAAATTTCCAACCTATCTTGTATGATTTCACCATGTTCATATATTAATTTTATTGAAATATAAAAAATTCCAACTATATAATTAATCTGTTTACCACTATAGTATTTATAGGCCTCCATTTTCATGATGAAACCATTGATATATCTACACTTTCTGTTAATAAATGAAATCATTTCATTAGAAAACATAATTAGGGGAAAAAAATAGGACATGAATATGTCAATGTAAAAAAAATATTCACCCATCCATATAATATTTTTTGTTTCTAGTGAGGATATATTTTTCTAATATAAACTAGTTAGGTTAATTTATGTATCCCAATATTTACCCACATGTAGTCTTGAATAATCCAAATACCCTCACCATGATCATAATGAAGATTCAAATTAAAACATATCATCTGAAAAAGTAGCCAATATGATACTCATTGAGACCAAATTATCTCATGACCCACATAATTACACCAAACTACTTTCATTAATATTATTTATCCATATCCATTGTGATTATAATATTATTGGTAAGGATCCACTTATTAATTTCATCTAACATCTCTTTTGAAATAATAATCACACCTTTTTATTTTATGGATTTAAATAAATCCATGTTTTTCATCCAAAATGACCCTTTTATTTACACATCCAATTATCATGTACATGAGATAGACGAGGACAATATCATAATATTTTCAATAAAATTTGGTCTATATGGGTTTAGGGTAGTGGGGTCCTTAACATTTGGGATCAAAATAACTCTGGATACAAAACTACCCTATAAGTGCTCCACCTCAGTAAGAGTTATGCATCACATAAATCACCTAAATCTTCATTATCTAAACTAAATCTGCATAAACTTATTTAGGAAAACATTGTGTCTTGATGCACATACATGACTAATACTTGAAATGAATTATTTGATCTTCTTATCTCATGGGATTCCCTCTATGTCTTACTTGTTTCTGTCCTCCATCATTCTAGTGATATTGCGTCCAAAATGTTCCTTTATGTTTCCCCCCAAGACACCTCCCTCCATCAATGTTATGTTTTCTTAAATGTATATCTTCAAAAAATTTCATATAAATATTCCTTTCTTTGTCTATATCACATATATAAGAGATTCCCATGATAAAAATCCAAATCCTTCTCAAAAAAATATTTTTATTTTAAAATTAATGAAAGTAAATTGTATTTATATCCCAAAATATATGAATCCCTTTAATTTTATCTCATAAAAACTTTTATTTCAATTATGATATTAGATAGAAAAATATTTTTCTTAATAACTATAGTGATAAAAGAGTTTTCATCCCCATTCTCATGAATCAACACCTCATTCCTCTCTATGTATGTTTTCAAAAATTTTAGGTTAGATTCATTTCCATTTATATAAATGTGTCAATTATATTAGTCCTCAATACTTTAGATATTATTTCCTAAGCCTACCCATGATGATTCCTATATGGATTTCTCCCAAGAACACCTCACTATCTTTATGATGTTTTAATCTAAAGGCTGGCTTATTGAGTATAAGAATCATTTTTCTACCATTTCCATAATAATTAATTTCACCATGATATGTTAATCATCCAAAAATGAATTGATAATATGTATAAAAGTATTATTGGGTAATATCATTGACACAATGTTGGTTTGATAGGTATTGGTTTAGTCTGATGCATGTTCTTCCAATTCTTTTTTATTGATGAACTAGGTGAACAAATCTTCCAAAAAACCATGTCAATTTTCTCACTGTGAGAATTGAGATCACTAAGGTATTTGATTTCTCAGTTAGAATTCAATTTTCATACATTATTTTCTAAAATACCTGCAATGGTTTTTAAGTCCCCTTAGAAAAACCATGGTGAATTACCCAATTGGACGTTAGGGAGTTGATTCTATAGAACCACCCTTTCTACTACCTCAAATTTTTCATACAAAAGATTAGTAGAATAATTTTAATCCAATTGATAAATTGTTAAATCTATGCCGGGATGACATTCTAATTCTTTCCATAGAAGAAAAATTCTTCCATAAAATCCATATATGTTTTTAATGTGGATTCTAAATCATGCATTCTAAAAATCCATTTCTCTTTATGAAAGATGATATGAGACTCTAATTTTTCTTGGGTTATTGAATGACCATAATAGAATCATGGTTACATAAAACATTATTACCAGGGAAAAATATTTTATAAAAATCTCCATGACCCATTGAATTCTATATGAGGATGGATATCATGGAGAAGTGAGGGTGATGACCATGCGGGCTAGGATCCCACTAGATTTTGTAATTGAATACGACAACCTGAAATCCTCATTGTATTTGGAATTTGTGAGATGGAAACCATAAATAGGTTATAGAATAAGCTTTATAACACCACCCTTTCATGATTCCAAAGAAACCAAAGTATCTGAATTGACATTGGAATCTCAAAAAAAACTTGTTCGGTGCCCAAAATGACTGGATTATGGAGGCTGAATCATTTTCAGAAAAGAGGTTACATGAGGTTTGGATTCTATCTTGGGAATCCACTACTAGAATAAAAAGGTTCATAAAGGTTATAACAACAACCACCTTCTTTTGAGTTCACAATTAAACAAAAGAGTCTGAATGAGATGAAAGAACAACCTCTACAGAACCCACTAGGACCAGGTAATTTTTTCTTATTAAGATAGTAACCTCTTCATTAAAATTATATAATGGCATGTACATAATATTTTCTAGGAATAAAATAATTAAATATATATATTAATATATCCTCTAATTATTTCTCAAAATATATTACATAATGAATGTATAAGTGTAAATTTTTAACAATGTAATTTTTAAATATTAAGTAAAATTAATAATTTTTTTACTAAAATAAGAATATTAGATTTATAATTTTTGTATGTTTATTGTTATGAAATATAAAAAAAATTCAATTACCACATAAAATCAACTTCTTTTGAAATTATATTATTTTTATGAAAATTTTATGTTTTTTTATGAATTGTAAAAATACTATTTTTTGTGCATGTGATAAGATTAATGAAAAGATAATGATGTTAAAATGACTCATTGATTTGAAAAGATTTTAGATAAAAATAAAAAATTTATTAATAAAAATAACGAATTTAAAAATAATAATATTTTATTTATAAACCTATATTAGAAATTTTAAATCCTAAATTATATTTTACTTTCTAAATAAAATATTCTAATGATAAAAATTTGTTTTGAAAAGTTTTAAGTGATAAAAAATATAAATTTAATAAAAATCACTATTATTAGTTACAAAAATAGTTACTATTCATTGTCTTCACCTAAAATAATAATTTCATCAATTATTTATTCAAAAAAATACCCCTCATGTTGGACTATAAATACAACCATCTTTTACCCATGTTTTGTCACTTACAATCTCTCTCCCAAGATAAATATAAACAAATATTCCTTGTCAAATAGTATCACAAAGTTTTACATGTTCTGGTCTAATCAATATACCACTATATGTTTTCTTAAGGAGTAGACCAAGGAAGTTTCCTCGAGGAAGTAGAGTATTCTAACCACAATTATTTTGCATTTTTATTGACTAATTACATATTGTAAACCCTATACTACCACTCTAATGATATGATTCCAATATTAAAATTTTAAATTAATTGTACAACATTGAAAAGTCTAAATTATTCTGAAACACAATATTTTATTAATATAAACATCACATATGCCAAGGTGGGTTTATACAACTAATGTGACCCACCATAATTTCAAAAAATATCATTATATTATATATTTAAAATGGTTTTACATCATATATATAATATTAATAATCAAATAATATCATTTTTAGTATTTTTGAACTATGAAATATCTATGATATTTATAATATTAATGTTAAAAATAATAGTTAGTATAAGACCATAATACATGATATCAATAAAAAACGTTTTACCGTTAGAATTTATTTTGAGTATCAAAATAACTATTGATTAACTATACTACTCGGATGACATGTATCATTACCGTTACATGATTTAACTTATGTATCCATGGTACAATCAACAACGGACAATATTATCATATCGATGGAAACATGGGACAATGAAACAAACATATTGATGATCAATAAAAAACAACATCATAACTAATTTGAAAGCATTTTATAAATAACAGAAAATAATTTTCTTAAATAAACTATAAAATATATCGAATTCAATCTATTAATTCCCTAAAAAATCCAACAAGGTAATATTTCAATGTTTTTGGGTTTACATTATTTTTGAAAAAGATAATTTCAATGGTTAGTTGTCATTTTTCCTAAGAGATTGTTGAAAAGGTATATTAAAAAATATCTATGAAAAATGATTTGATTCCCTGAAAGATGTACAAAATATTTTGTATATATGGTGTAGTGGTTTCACTATTATTTTTAACAAAATAGAGTGAAAAATTTTAAGGATGGACCAATCATCCTGAATGTTAAATTTTCCCTAAATGCCTCGTAAAAATTGGGTAAATGAATGAGTTTTGTTAAAAGAGTTTCATGAAGGTGTGGATAATTGTGAAAAGGCATCGGAAATTCCTAAAGGATTGATGATTAATATTTATTACTACAAGAGGATTCACATGTGGGAAATTTACTTGGTTCTTTGTTTAAATATGGAGCTTTATGAATGATATTTGAAAGCATTGTGAAAAGGTGATGAAGATAATTTAATCTTCTATAAAAGGACAGAATTCAACAATATTTTCCTCTACCCCTTAGAAAAATAGAGAATACCTTAATGAAAATCCAAACATCAGGGTTTCGTGAAGGATATTTGTGACGTTTTTTCCTATTAAATTGTTCACAATGAAGAGAAGTTCATGAAGGTAATGAAAATTCGACTGAATGAAATGATCCTCACAAAGGCAAAATGTTCTTTGAGAAAGTGTTTGAGCTTCAAGAAAGGGGATTTCTTCAAATGGTTGGCTGAGCTTAGTGAAATAGGTGAGCTTTGTGAAAGTTGTGGTAATGAAAGTATAATTCAGTTTTTAAGAATTGTGATGTTTTATGAAGATTTTGTTAGATTATTAAAGGTAGTGATCATCAAAAAAGTATTAAAATGGGTTTCCCAATAAATCCATTGTATAATGGTACAGATAATATGGATGAAACAAGAACATCAACGTAGGATATACCTACAATGGAGGATATATTTTTTATTTATAATTAATGGGCCTACATGTCAATAAATTAATAGTGAATCCTTTCAGTAACAACATGAAAAGACAGATAAAGAAGGTGATCCATTACACTGAGAGTGAGAAAGATAAGGAAATATTAATTGAGTGAGCTTTCAAAGTAGTGAGTTGTCCCTAACCATTATAAAAATAGGTATCCTGTGCACAAATGTGTTCTATCCCAAACCTTATTTTGGTATAAACCCTTATTAGATTTGGTACATCAACACATTTTCTTTGTATTCTCCTTGTACATAGCCCAGTGAGGGTGATCAAAGTAAAATTGTTGTGTCTCGTTCTTGATTTCATTTATGTTAATACATTGGTATTATAATGGGAGATAAGAGTGTTTCGTTTAAAGATGATATAAAATATGAAATAGAATTTGTTTTAATCTTTCATACCCTAATTTAGTCTTCCCTCTCAGGGTACATAACATTGTTAGGATAATAATAAATTAACATCATCATATTATTCTTGGGGTTATAGAATGTATTGAAATCATATCATACTCATAGTAAGGGGTATCATCCTTGTCTATGTTCTTATTCATGTTTTGTTTCCGTAGTTGACTTCTAATCATTTATTCATATTATATAATTTATTTCTTTATTAATCCCTTTCTTCTACCAATGTTATTCTATGGATTTGAAATAATTTATGATTCTCATATTTTTTTACTAAAAAAATCCCTTTGATTTTATATGTAAATCTATTCAACTTTTTCTTTCTCTCCCCAATGGTTAATTGTTTTTTATTATATCTCCATGTTATATAATGTTTTAAATCATTTTAAAAATATAAATGCATGTATAATATAATATTTTCCTACTATTTTGGGTACCTATTTGATTCATTAACTAAGTATGCTTTATGACAGCACAACGTAACCAATTTTATTTTGGTGGGTTTATTTCATGTGTATGATGAATTATTTAATTTTCATTCCATGTTGAAGACATATGCATGAATTTCCATTTTGTGACGAGTGTACTTAAATTATATATTTCCCAATTAATTAGGTACCTCTGTAATCTCATTGATTTTATGTGTTATTCATAGGATAGTGTATTAGAATATTGTGATTTATTATTAGATATTCTTCACTTACGTTTATGAATAATTTTATATAGTGCCACTTTTTAATACTACTCATGATTACCATATTATTATGATACCATTACCTCTATTGTCTTCTTCATTTTCATGATGTATTCTTTATATTTATTATGATTCCAATATTGATGATATCTCACCAAAATTTTAACTTTTATTTTCCTTTAGTTGAATTTTTTACTCACCACTTGTTTATGTATATCCCCAAGATATCCATTGAGTGATAAAATCATATTAATATATATGGGATAATAATGATGTGGAAAATAATAAAACTTATAATATATAAATAGAATTAAATTTTTATCTAATTTCAAAAAATAATATATATATCTGCAGTCATCCTTGCTCACATCCAACCTAAAATTGTAAATGGCTCCACACCCCCACTATTTAGAGAGATAAATTATATTGACCTGTGGCTCACTATATTCAAAAAATAAATCAACCAGCTCAATGGGTTATCATGTTACCTTGTGCATAATTTATATTGAAAACCCTCTAATAACCTAACTAAATTATGCCTCTCAAACCTATTTCCAATGCTATAATTATAATTTCCCATTGGGTGTCATTTATTGAAAGATCATCCAGTAACCATAGTCTAAACATCCAATACCCAAGAAAAAGTAAAATTTAAAAATATTATAATAATAAATTATTTATTCCAATACCTTATTTCCTTTTTCCAATTTTACCCAAACCATTATTACTAAGTCCTAATTAAATTTCAAAGTCATTCTAATAAGTACACTATATGTTCAAACAAACTATTTGAGAGTTATTTTTATTTGAATATTCTTAAACATTTTCCCATAATCAACTAAAAATGACCCTTTACACTAGTTTAATTCCCATGATTAATCGAGAGTCCTTAATTATATAAAATTAATTATATAGCATAAAAATGTAAAATTATTCTTCTGATTAATTTTATCACTTCCAAACCATCTCATTTCCTATAACACAGCAAAATACATTATAAATTTATGATATTTATATTGGGATTTTCAATAATCTTATCAGAATGATGTAAGTTGACATTATGTTAAAACAATATATAACTCTTAAACATTTTTATATGAGAGACTCAATTCTTTTTTCATGATGGAAGTGAGGTTATTATAAAGTTAGCTTTTCGACAGTTGCAGTGCGGTGGTTCTTCCTAAAAATCGATTTTTCCCCATTTTAAAAAATCCTCTTTAAGTGTAAGTGGGAAACCATACATTTCAGTAGTGGAAGAATCAACAAAATTCAAATTCAAAACACAACATTCAAAAGGAATCATCACCCGTTTCAGTTCCTATAAATCACAAGTAACACACCTTCCTTGAGTCACACACCCAACATGTTGAACATCCTATCCTTTCACCTCCCCATCATCACCACGATGGAAGAGTCCCACCGGAGAATCAAACCACCAAAAAAACCATCCATCATGCTGAACCACATCATGTCAACAGCAATGCCATACTTCCCAAGAAATTGAAACCACCCACCAAACCAAAAGACAATTGAAAAAATAACAAACCACCATACATGATCTCCTCCAAACATGGTGAACACCTGCACATAAAATGTAAACAAAACTAATACTAGAAAATAAACCACTAAATAATACCATAAACACCGGCCAAAATATCTGAAAATCACCCTCAGCAAGAAGAAGAACCAAAGTGACACCATTAAAAAATTGAACCCCATCATCTGCCAAAACCCACATCCCCAAACCCCTTCTAACCCAACATTCCAGAGCCAATGGGGAGGGAATAGAGGGATTAGCTGTATTGGAAGTTCTTTGAGTAGATTGGGACACCATTTAATAACGCAGAAGATGTGCACCAACAGAAATTCGATCGAAGAAAAAGAAGAAGAACCGAAGAGGGAGGCCACGCAGGTTACTTAGCCGTCATATCCCACCTCCCAAAACCATCAAAGTGACACTACTTCGGGAACAACATGGAATAGTATATTTATAGTGGATTTATATTCATAATGATTAATGAAATAGGGAGATGTAATTTTTACATTGCAATGGATAGATACCTCATGTTATTGGATGAAAGTGTAACCTGAGACTAGGAGGCACCCTCTATATTTAGAGGTTCGAAAAACATTGATAAAAACCATGTGTTTATGGTTTTATTTATCTATTTTGTAAAGACCTATAATTTCAATGTATTTATTTTAAATAAATGAGAATTTTTTGAGTCTGCAAAATCTGACGACACATGATTCCGAGGCCTAGAGTGCCCAGAATGATCTATCGATGTTTTTTTATGATTATGTTAATGCGCATAAGTAGTTTTCATGAAAAAGTGGAATAACTCTTAAATGGTAACTCAGATTAGAAATCCAAGGGAACTGTTGTGCCCAGGATGATGGGTTTACCCTAGGTGCAACTTAAGATTAGTCGACGTGGGCCTCCTGTGAGAAAAACCAAAAATGAAATAATCGTAAATAAATAAATAAATTATTTTATTTTATTTTTCAAATACTTATAACTCACAATATGTAACTCAGATTAAACATCTGAGACCACCGATGAACATGTGAGGTTATTCTTTCTTAAATAAGATACAAACATTGGCCAACAAGGGCCACCAGAGAATGTTAGGTTTTGGCCGAACATAAAATAGTTAAGTGACAATTATTTTATTGTAAAATTCATAACATTTAAATGGTAACTCGAATTGAAAATATGAGAGTACTGTTGGGTTTTTTGGAGTGTGTTTCACCTTGACAGAGCCTAACCTCAACCAGCGTGGTTCAAGGGTGACTAATAATAATTTTCCGAACTTTTTTTTGGGTACGTTCTGAAAATATGCGAGTGTCATTTCGTAACATTTTAACCGGTGCTCGGAATTGAAATCTGAGGCCACTATTGAACTCGCAACGCATGTATTCACTTAAGGAGACTATTAACTCGATGGGATTTGGTCGAGGGTTAATGTTATTTTTTGGGGTTTTCATGGAATTAATAAAATAAAATAAACATAATTTTATTTTATTTTGAGCATCCACGTTGATATTTCAGGTGGGGTACAATGGAGCTAAACCTCTACATGGAAGTTGGAAGTGGGGACCACCACACCTTAACCTCCCATGAGAGGTTATGGTGGTGGGGACCACCCAGGTTTTTAAATATCCTTGGAACCTCCCATTAATTGGTTGAAACCTATCAAGTCCCTATTAAATGTGGGGGGTGGGGGAGCCTCTTTGTGTCCTCCCAATATTTATTTCCAATGCACCTCCTAAATTGCGCAAGCATAATTTAATTAGCATGCTCCTTTTAAATTTAAATAACTGTGTCGTTGGAATTTAGAAGGGTTTCTAATGATTGAACCGTTATAAATTCAAACAATTGTTACCTACCTCCCTCCCTATCCTATATATTGGAAGCTTGGGAGGAGGTGTTGGGATGGCTTTACCAAGGGAAAAAGCGCTAGTAAAGTGAAGCGACACCCAACACTTGGAGGATTACACTTCCTCCATAAAGAAAGAATTCTTCCAATGAAGAATGCTGGTGAGGAGCGACTTCGACATCCTTCTGAGGATCCTACTCTGGAATAGGATATCTTAGAATATGACGAGTCGGTGCACAAACTGACAATCGAGGAAAATACTGATGACACAGACGTCCATCTTTTCCCAATGATCTGACATCTTCCCCGCGCCAACGACGACAAACATCGAACAATGGTAAGGGGTTTATTTTCATGTTAACGCTTTCCTTGATTTTATTTTGCGGATTGGAAAATAATCGTTGTAGAGGCTGTATAATTTGAAGTTCATCATTCTGTTTTCTTGATGGAACGATTGCTATCATCCTAAACGTGGAGGGTGCGGGAAAAACTAACATGGCCCGACTCCCTCCATTGATCTCTTTGTGATTTATTCGGTATGGAGATGAAATGACGAGGCAACGAACATGACAGGCAACGACCCTGCTACTCGTAGACTCGGCAACCCACACCACCCTCACGCTGCTACGGCTGAAACGACTCCCGCCCGCCGCCCGTCTCCCGTGCGCCCACCAGCTTCCTGGCCGCCCGCCGGCCTCCCAACTCTCGGCCGCTGTCAGCCTACCGTGCACCCGCCGGCCACCCGGCCGCCCTCCGGCCTCCTGGCCCTCGGCCCCCGCCGGCCTCCCGTTCGCCCGTCGGTATCACGGCCGAACGCCGGCCACCAAGCCGCCAGCCCGCCTCCCGGACCGAGCCGCCAGAGATGTGCCCCTCGCGGTGTTGGCCAAACCAGCCTCAGCCAACTGGGTCGAGTCGCCAAACTGCACCCCATGCACGCCTAGCCGATCCGGCCTTCCACACCCCCCGCAGCACCTCCGGGCCGAACCACCCTTACCCCGAAGCGCGGCTGTTCCACACCCTTGTGTCCGTTCCGTGCTCTCGCGCTACTCGCGGCCTTCGCGGCGCACTGGGCCAGGCCCATCAGGCCAGGCGAGACCCATCGGGTTAGGCCTGGTTGACCCCGACTGGGTCAGTCCAGACGGGGTCAGGCCGGGTCGATCCGACAGGGTCGGACTGGACTCAGACCCACTTTGACCCATTTACACTCCTTCGACAATATCTTTGGCACCGGACGTCCATTTGATAAACCATCAGTGGCACTTCCCTTAGAATAAACCCAATTGGAGTTTGGGGTATAGTTGAGATATGTTCTGGTCAGATCGTGCACGAATCCAACCGGGCCCCAGGGACTAAAAGACTAATAACTCTCAGACCGGGCATCCGATTTACGCGCCATCTATTGCTTTGAGACCCCTATAACGAGGAGAACCTTCAAGATATTTCTTCCGGGGACTTTGTGGAAGTCGATGTATCGACACTTGGATTGAGGAGTGGACCCTCCCGGAATCAAGCATGCTTGTGCGGAAGCCCTGTGGTTGGCTGCTCTCTGACTACTATTCCTGGATCCTATGTGGGTTTGACAGTTCTGACCAATGTTCCCGAATCCTATGTGGGTTCAACATCTCTGAACATTGTTCCTAGATCCTGTGTGGGTTTGAATGTTTTGACTACTGTTCTTGGATCCTACCTGGGTTCGACAATTTGGACTACTGTTCCTAGATCCTGTGTGAGTTCGACAGATCTGACTACTTTTCCTAGATCTTGTGTGGGTTCGACATCTCTAACTACTATTACTAGATCTTGTGTGGGTTCAACATTTTTGACTACTATTCCTAGATCTGTTGTGGGTTCGATTATTCTGACTAATGTTCTTGGATCCTGTGTGGGTTTGACAGTTCTGACTACTATTCGTGGATCCTGTGTGGGTTCAACAGTTCTGACTCATGTTCTCGGATCCTGTGTGGGTTCAACAGTTCGGCCTACTATTCCTAGATTCTGTGTGGGTTCGACAGCTCTGAGTACTATCCCTAGATTCTATGTGGGTTTGACAGCTCTGAATACTATTCCTGGATCCTGTGTGGGTTCAGCACCTCTAACTACTGTTCCTGGATCCTGTGGGGGGTTTGACAGCTCTGATTTCTTAACAGGATCCTATGTGGGTTTGAAAGAATAGAAGATTTAGTTGCTACATATAATCATCTTTAACTCTCTACAAAATATGTATACATGTGTGAGCCGAGTCACTAACTTTTGTATTTATCTCATGATTGAGATGGATTACTTGATAACATAGGTATATGTATGGGCGTATACCTAAGTGGGGTTAACTATTGATTTCATACCTTGTGGTTTATCCTTTCTTCGATTTTGTGAGACCTTGAGGGTCTCAGGGTCCCTACTTAGTATCGTTATACTCACCCCTGCACGGGCTATGCCCACACCTCGTTGTGCTAGATGCAGATGACGGACTGCACTGAATGAGGCTGAGTGTTCCAGGACTGGACGGTACCCACAGGTGGACCACAAAGCGTGATGGTACAAAGAGGAGATAAACAGACATGGATTGTTGTAGAGGATATCTGTACCTACCCTTCAGGTAGGATTAACCGGTGGATGATCAACGAGTTGTTATATATTTTTCTAGTCCTTTTACTTTTAGTTTCTTGTACTTTACAGTTGGTCTTGAATTTCCAGCCCCTTTTACTTTTCAACACTCTTTTGTTATACAGTTTTACTTAGTGTTTTGCTTCCATGTTGTACTCTGTTGGGATATTTTTCAGGTTATAAAGGCAATGACTTCCCAGGTTTAGTGATTTATGACTTTGGTACTAGTCGCCAACCCTTAGCCCATGGAAGGCGGGAATGGGGAAGTCATGGCACAGGCCCCGGGGGATCGGTCGCAATAAATTGGTATCAGAGAGTTGGTTCTACTGCAGAACTTAGGAATATGATCTTTCTTTTCTATAAAGAAATAGTTTTAAGAGTAGTGAGTGCGGTACTCAGTTCAGGGAGTCCAGTGTTGGTGCGACGGCCGACGTATCCATACACCAGGTTCCTGACTTCTGATTTCCGACTCAGTGCACGAAAATACTGATTTCTTGTGTGTTTCAAAAGTTTTCTTTAAGTCAGCTCAACAAGGTCAGCTCACCAGGTATAATATTTTGATCATGTCACATCTGTTTCTTTCTATATGCCTCCACGTGGATGACTTACTAGAGTTCCGAGAGTTGTACACACTGACAGCCCACTGAGCGACGACGATCCGGTGCAGGGCCTTTTTACTATGTTGGCACATTCGAGTGGTGTACTAGTAGCCCCACCACCCATTGGGAAGACTATACAACCAGACACACTAGAGGATGGTGCACACAGACTGAGCATGTTGTAAGAGTTCTAGTAGTAGAGGCCTCTGTGGTTTTGAGGTGAGACAGATTCCCACAGAGCTGAGGACTGGCTAGAGGCGATTTCTAGAGTTTACCATCTAGTTGAGATTCCAGTGGAGCAGACAGTGGTCTTACCTACTAGACTTTTTCAGTGAGTGGACTTGAGGATGGTCCGCTTATTGATGAGGCTACGGTAAATGGACCGTTGCCCGAGATAGTACCTTTGGGTAGTATTCCAGCTATATCACTACCCGTTGGTCAGCAATTGCAACCAACGGTACCCGTAGAGGACACATGTAGGCTTAGTTCCTTACACATGTTTCAACATCAGATACCCCTCAGGTTATGAGGAGATCTCGACTTACATGTGGCTGAGGACTAGCTCGAGGAGGTGGCTGAGAGATCTCTATAACTTCTAGAGCTTTGACAGGATGACATGTCGGTAGCTGAGTATTCATCGAGGCGTACTGATGTTTCATGGTAATCACCGATTACGATATGATCAGTTCCTCAGAGATCGATCATCTGAGAAAGTTGTGTTTAAAGGAAATACAAGCCAACACTATTCCTCTATACATTCCTACTTATGCTAGGGTGTAATAGAGAACATTTTTGGTTGAATGTTCTTTGGTTGAGCGGATACAACCAGCGATTGTTAGCAGTGGGAAAGAAAAAAACCGGCACCGGTCTCAGAGACTAGGGTTTGTAAAATGTTTTAGGAAGAGGATGTATTAGGGAGAGGTGAATCTGTAAGGAAGCTGACATAGAATCAGAGTAAGGAGAGAAGCATGTGGTGGAGTACTTTTCAACATGTTATAACCACCCCTTTTTGTGGACCCCCTGGCTCATGGAGCTGGAGGATAGGGGAAGGGAGTTGTTGCATGTGGTCAAGGAATGTGGCCCAAGGGATCTAGGAATGATTCAAGGTATGTTCTATGTCTACTACTAGCTTTTATATCAATAGAAATTGGTACCAATCAATCCTTCCTTCCACGAATCTTGTTTTAGACCTAGAGTTTCCGGTTAAAATGTTGACTTGACCCTCACTTCTAGAGATAAATTTGGGAGGAGACTCGATAATCACCCTTACGCCGACAGTGTGACATGACCCTTGGGGCAAGAGTTTTGGTTGGAACCTCTTGGTGGAAGCGTCGAGGCCTTACGAAATTAGTTTGGGTTTGGACTTGACATCCACAGTTCACTATCAGATTAACTATATTAGGAAAAAGTGGTTGTGGTTTATCTACAACATTGGGATGGGGTTTTCCTTGGTCATCAAAAAAGAAAACCCAGGAAGCACATGATAAACAAATGTATAGGAGGGTGCATCCAATCAATCGTGAGTCGGAAAACCTCACCCGCGTGGCAGTAGAAGTTGACTTTGCGATAGTCTATACTACGAGAATGGGGAACATGGTAGCAGACACACGTAGTAGGAGTTCTGGCCGACATATGCTGAGTGAGGCGACAAACCATCTAGAAACTTTTCAAATACCCTTTGTAGATCAAGAAGGAAAAACTATTTTTTGGTCTCTTACAGTCACTCCCCCACTTCATTAGCTAGTCAGCAAGGCGCGGCATTGGGACACTGACTGTGAGACACGACGTACTCAGATATCCACAGGGGAGGCACCTGATGGATTTTATGAAGGTGGGGAGCACGTAATCCTCTTCAGAGGACATACCATGTTACTAGTGTCACTTCAGGAGGAAGTGTTGAGGGAGTTTCACATGCCCCCTCTAGCGGTACATCCAGGAGTGGCGAAGATGTATCAAGACCTCCGACGAAAGCACTATCAGGCGAGAATGAAGAAGGCAATAGCATAGTTTGTCTCTCGATGCCTCACTTGTCAGGAAGTGAAGGTGGAGCATCAGGTACCAGCAGACTTGGTCCATCCTTTAGAGGTCCTAGAGTGGAAGTGGTATGGGATATCCATGGATTTTGTGAATGGAAATCCACGTACATCCATGGGTCATGACTCAATTTGGGTGATCGTCGACCGACTCACCAAGTCGTCCCACTTCATACCGATCAACGAACAAGGTTCAGTAGAAAGTTTGGGACACCACTATGTGTAGAAGATTGTGCAGTTACATAGAGTACCCTCGACGATTGTCTTCGAATGTGATGCATGTTTTACATCCTGGTTATGGAAGGGGTTGCTGGAAGATTTCAGGACACAACTTCATTTGAGAACCGCCTTCAATCCTTAGACGGATGGTCAGATAGAACAGACCATTCATACCCTCAAGGACATGCTGCTAGCTTGTGTCCTCGACTTCGGTCGCAGCCGGGAGGATCACTTACCTTTGGTATAGTTTTCATACAACAAAAAAATAACTCCACTATAGGGATGACACATTTTGAGGCATTGTACGGGCGACCTTACATATCACCTTTGTGCTGGACTGACCCAGGGGAGTCATCACTAGTGTGACCATACATGGTACGGGCTACCACATAGAAGGTTCAGATCATCCAGGAGCTGATGAAGATTGCAAAGAGTAGGAAGAAGTTGTATGCCGATAGGAGACATATACCTTTATATTTTGAGGATAGCGACCACGTCTTTCAATGTGTCTCACCTAGATGAGGTTTTCATAGATTTGGCTGAGGTAGAAAGTTATCTCTAAGATTCATCGGACCTTTTCAGGTCCTCGGTAGAGTTGGAAAGGTGTCATACTACTTAGATCTCCCACCTCAGTTGCACCGGGTGCACGACGTCTTCCATGTGTCCCAGTTGAGGAGATACATGCACGACCCTTATCACATCATCGACAATGGAGAGTTGGACGTCGAAGATCGAGAGAATTTTACGGAGGCCCCAGTAGAGATTGAGGATCAACATGAGCGGGTCCTTCATGGATGGTCGATACCTCCGGTGCACGTTCTCTAACAACACATGGACCTCGAGGAGAGAACATGGGAGAGGGAGGATAAGATGCGTGCTCAGTACCCCCAGTTGCTCCATTAGTTATGAGTTGTGGCCTATGGGGACGTAGATCCCTGAGGTGGGGAGAATGTAAAGACTCTGAGTTTCCATGAAATTGTTTTTAAAATAAATGAAAATTTTACATGTTTGAGAAATATGAAGGTGCGAGATTCTGAGTCCCGGAGTGCCCAGAATGATTCGTCGATGTTTTGTTATGTTTAAGTTTACACGCTTAAGCAGTTTTCCTGAAAAAAGTGGAATAAATATTAAATGAAAACTCAGATCAGAAATCTGAGGGCACCGTTGCGCTCAGGATGGCAGATTTACCCTAGGAGAAATGTAAGATTAGTTGGCGTGGGCCTCTTGTGAGAAAACCCAAAAATGGCCTAATCATAAATAAAATAATTAACTAAATTATTATTTTTTCAAATGCTTATAACTCATAAATGGAAACTCAGATTAAAAATCAAATACCACTGCTAAAATCATGAGGGTATGCTTTCTTTAAGCAGATACTAAAATTTTCCTGCACGGGCCACCAGAGAATGTTAGTTTTTGGCCACAAGTAAAATAATTAAGTGACAATTATTTTATTGTAAAAGTCATAACCTCTAAACAGTAACTCGGATTAAAAATCTGAGAGTAACATTGGGTCAGTTGGGGGTGTGTTTCACTTTGTCAGAGCCTAACCATGATAGGCGCAGGTCGAGGGTGACTGAAAATAATTTTCCGATCTTTTTTTCGGGTACATTCAGGAAACACGCAAGCCGCGTTTTGTATCTTTTGAACCAGTTCTCGGAATTGAAATCTGAGGGCACCGTTGAACTCATAGAACCAATATTCGTTTAAGGAGACTTTCACCTCGATGGAAGTTGGTCGAGGGTGAAAGTTAGTTTTTTGGGTTTTTTGTACAATTACTAAAATAAAATAAAATTCATTTTATTTTATTTTGAGCTTCCATGTGGATATTTCAGGTGGGGTCCATCGGAGCTAAACCTCTACATGGAAGATGTATGTGGGGACCACCAAACCTTAACCTACCATGAGAGGTTATGGTGATGGGGACCACCCGTACCATTACCTCCCATGAGAGGTTATGGTGGTGGGGACCACCCGGGTTTTTAAACCTCCTCGAAACCTCCCATTAATTTGGAGAATCCTCTCAAGTCCCTATTAATTGTGGGGGGAACCTCTTGGAATCCTCCCAAAAATTATAGCCAACACACCTCTTAAATTTCTCCATCAAAATTTAATTAGCATGCTCCTTTTAAATTTAAATAACCTCATTCTTGGAATTTAGGAAGGTTCTTAATAAATGAACCTTCATAAATTAAAACGATCGTTACCTACCTCCCAACCTCTCCTATATATATAATGCTTGGGAGGAGGTTTTGGGACGGCTTTACCAAGCGATGAAGTGCTGGTAAAGTGATGTGATTCCCAACACTGGGAGGGTTACGCTGCCTCCACAAAGAACACATTATTCCAATGAAGAATTCCGATGAGGAGTGACTTCTACTTCCTTCCTCAGAACCTACTATGGCATAGGAAGTCTTCAAATATGATGAACCAACACACAAACCGACGATCGAGTAAAACGCCGACGACACTGATGTCTGTCTTTTCCCAACGACCCGTCTTCTTCCCCACACCAACATCGACGAACATCTATCAAATGTAGGGGGTTAATTTTCATGTTAATTATTTCATTGATTTTCATTTATGGAATGGAAAAGAATCATTGTAGAGGATATAGAATTTGAAGTTCATCATTATTTTCTCTTGATGGACTGATTGCTAGCATCCTAAACTTGGAGGGTGCGGGAAAAACTAACATGGCCCGACTCCCTTCGCTGATCTCTTTGTGATGTTCTTTGGCATGATGATGAAATGACGATGCGACAGAGGAGACAGGCAAAACCAGCGCTACCCATGAACTCCACAACCTGCGCCCACCTAGTGGCGCTTCGATCAAACTGGATCCTGGCCGCCACCAGCCTCCCGTGTGCCCGCCGGCCACCCGGCTGCCCGTCAGCCTCTCGGCTCCTTCCGGCCACCCGGACGCCCGCCGGTCTCCCAGCTCCCGCGGGCCACCTAGCCTCCAGCCGGTCTCCCGGCTCCCAGCCGCCGTCGGCCTCCCGTGCACCCGTGGGTCTTCCGGCCACCCGTCGACCTTCCAGGCTGAGCCGCCCGAGCCGTGCCCCTTGCGGCATTGGCTGAACCGGCCTCATCCATCTCTGCCATGCCGCCAAGCTGTACCCCATGTGCACCTGGATGAATCAGCCTTCCGCTCACCCCAATGGCACCTCTAGGGAAAACGACCCTTACACTGACGCTTGGCCGGTCTGCGCACTCGCAACCGGTCCTCACCCTCACGCTACTCGTGACTTTCGTGGTCTGATGGGCTAGGCTAGACCTAACAGGTCAGGTCGGGTCGACACAGATGAGGTCGGGCCGGGTCGTTCCGACCGGGTCAGATCAGACCTGGTCCCACTTCAACCCATTTATGCTCCTTTGGCCATATCATTGGCACCAGAAGTCCATTTGGAGAACCGTCAGTGGCGCTGAAATCTTGGAGCATGATATTCCCTTAGAGTATAACCCACTGGAGTTTGGGGTATAGTTGATATACGGTCAGGTTGGATCGTCCACGAATCCAATCAGGCCTCCAGGACTAAAAGGCTAATAACTATCAGATCGAGTATTCGATTGAAGCACATTCTATTACGTTGAGACCCCTATGAGGAGGAGGACCTTTGGGATATTTCTTCATGGTACTTCATGGAAGTTTATGTATTGACACTTGTCTTGAAGAGTGGACCCTCCCGGAATCATGCGTGCTTGTGCGGAAACCCTATGGCTGGCTACTCTCTAACTAATATTCCAAGATCTTATGTGGGTTTGAAAGTTTTGACTACGGTTCCTATATCCTGTGTGGGTTCGAAAGCTCTGACTACTGATCCTAGATCCTGTGTGGGTTCGACAGTTCTAACAACTGTTACTGGATCCTTGGTGGGTTCGATAGTTCTGACTAATGTTCTTGGATCCTTTGAGGGTTCGATAGTTCTTACTACTATTCCTAGATCCTGCGTGGGTTTTGCAGCTTTGACCAATGTTCCTGGATCCTATGTGGGTTCGATAGTTTTAACTACTGTTCATGGATCCTGTGTGGGTTCGACAGTTCTGACTACTGTTCCGGGATCCTGTGTGGGTTGGACAGTTCTGACTACTGTTCCGGGATCCTGTGTGGGTTCAAGAGTTCTAACTACTGTTCTTGGATCCTATGTGGGTTTGACAGTTTTTAATACTGTTCCTGGATCCAGTGTGGGTTCGACAGCTCTAACTACTGATCCTGGACCCTTTGTGGGTTCGACAGCTCTGACTACTGTTCCTGGATCCTGTGTGCATTCAATAGCTCTAACTACTGTTCCTGGATCCTGTGTGGGTTCAACAACTATGATTTCTGTACTAGGATCCTATGTGGGTTCGACAAAATAGTTGATTTAGTAGCTACATATAATCATATCTAACTCTTTAAAAATTTCGTATACCTATGTGAGCGAGTTGGCAAATATTGTGTTTACCTTGTGATTGGGATGGATTACGTGATAACTTAGTTATATGTAAGGGCCTATACCTATGTGGGGTTAAAAATTTATTTCATACCTTATGGTTTATCCTTGTTGGATTTTATAAGACCTTGAGGGTCTTGGGGTCACTACTGAGTATCGTTATACTCACCACTACACGAGAAATGCCCGCACCTCATTGTGTGGATGCAGATGACTGACAGTGCTGACCGAGGCTGAGTGTACCAGGACAGGACGGTACCCAGAGGTGGACCACACAGCGTGATGGTACACAGATTAGATAGACGGACGTGGAGTTCTTTGGAGGCTATCTGTACCTACCCTTTAGGTAGGATTTCCCAGTGGATGATCCACGAGCTTTTTTCCCTTTTTTTCCAATACTTGTACTTTCAGTTTCTTGAAATTTATAGTTGGGCTAGTATTTCCATCCCCTTTTACTTTTCAACACTCTTTTGTTATACAGTTTTACTTAGTGTTTGTCTTCTAGCTTGTACTCTGTTGTGTGCGTTTTTAGGTGATAATGGCAATGCCTCATGTGTTTTAGGGATTTATGCCTTTGGTTCTAGTCACCATCCCCGGACCTATGGAAGGTGGGTGTGGCATAGCCACATCACAGGCCCCGGGGACGGGTAGTGACATATGTGGCCTCCCATTATTAATATATTTTAACCATTTGTACATCAGATATAAAGAAAAAATTATTTTTTCCACATTGGTGATGGAAATAGTCCATGCCATATTGAACATCATAGTATCCATTAATGAAATTAATTTATATGTCATAAGATTATTTTATTGTTTGAGTGTGTTTTATTTAACTAGATGGAATAATGAATTCAATGATATGATTTCAGTGAACTTCATTCATTCACATTCTGGTACAATTTAATTCATAGGATTCCTTCTGGTGACACTTTTCTACTTAAGTGATATTTTATTAGATAAAATTTTTTGTGTTAGGTTTTTTATAGGATTATAAAAAAATGGTTTCAATATATCCAGATGATCTCATAGCCTCATTATTTTTCTTAAAAATAGATTAAGTAAGATTCTAACTTTCTTATTCATTATTCATCTTGGTGGGATTCATTATGTGTGATGGTTACGACATAATAATATAGAAATGTGTTGATTTCTTGATTTGATGGAATAGATTTCAGGTTTTAGGGGGTGATAATAAAGTATTATACCATCCCTAAATATATTTATGTTTTGTTGAATGGAATTAATATGGAGGAAATTGGGAAAGGAAAATGGGAAAAATCTTTATTTAATGGATTTATGTGTGGTAATAATGTCTTTGAAAACAAATTTGTACATCAACATATAGTAGAAAAAAATTGTGGATATGTTGATTGAAGTGTTATCATATATATTGGAGAATCCCATATCACTCAACAGGGTAAGCATAATTCATTTCTTATTTGGAATAATTATATCCAAAGGGATATATACTACAAATCATGTGAATTATTTCAATATTATCATAAGTAATCTCAAGACAATGAAGTTGAATTTTTCAGAAGATGTATATTTTATATAGCTATTATCTTTATTTCCATAAATCTAGGATACATTCTTTATAATTGTAAGGAATTCTAGTGGAAAACCCGACATAGTCATCTAGGATGTATGAAACATTATTTGGAATAAATAGATCCAGATGAGGGAGATTTATTCACTATTCAATGTCATATAAAATGCATATGGATGATGTAACTATCCTCATAAAATAAGTCATATCATATAAGAATGAATTTTAAGATAGATAATTAAATTTAAGTCTATAAAACCGTGGTCAGTATGTTTTCACTGGAGATAAATTGGTTATTTCAAGAAGGATTCTTAAGAGTTTAAAGGAAATTCCTGAAGGTCCACTTTTAGAGGATTAAACTCCATGAAAATAGTAGAAAGAGTTGTAATAACCAACGTAAGAGTGTCAAAAAAATATAAAATAATGGATCCTAGATTTTGGTTCATATATCGACTGTGTCAGAGATAATGTAACACCCCAAGCTTCCACGATACGCTTCTCATTCAATAATTCAATAGCTTGCATTGTACGCAACTTCGAGTTCTAAAACACCGCGACTAATCAAAGTAGCCGTTATGAATAGTAATAACCACTTTTTAAAATTATAGAAATATTATATTTCAAAATGGACTTCATTTTTTTATTCGTAATATCGAAATTATCCAAAGTTTAATTTTTTGTAATTTTCTGAGAACATTCAATTTTTTATGAATAATGAAAATTACTTAGAAACAACTTTTTTAATCAAAATAATTTATAGTGATAAATTATACTATTTAGTGGTTTTAAAGCATAATTAGAATATATTTTTACCATTTTATCCAATGGTGGTCATTAGAATTAATTTAACATTGAAATTGGACATAAACAATTGCCAATCTTTTGATATAAATTGTTTCTTAAAAACACGCTATTGTTGTGACAGCGGGAATTAATTATAAAATTAATTAATGCAACTTATATGTTTGGAATTTTTTAAAATAGACATCATTTTTTAATTCGGAATATCAATTATAGCTTAGGGTGAAATTTTGGCATTATTTTGAAAAACTTCAATTTTTGATGAATAGTGAAACCACTAAGTGGTAGTTAAATAAGTGATTTTTCGTTTAAATAAAATATTACCACTTCTGTGATTTGATTTTCAAAAATCCGACATACATGGTTGTCATTAAGAAGTAAAATGTGGTTCAATGAGATTAAAATAATTTTTTTGGTGAATAGTAACTTTTAAGTTCTTAATCGTGATTAGAGGTAATTAGTGTAGTTTAAGGTAAAAATAATGTTTTAATAATATGAGATGAGATTGAAACTTGTCCTAATCCTATTGGATGAGTCATGGCCGACCAATACAACCCATGGGTCAACTTGGGGACCCCATGGAGCCACTTTGGTTGGAAAATGACATTAATATATATTTATTTAATGTTAAAATTAAATTGACACAAACATGAGTTGTTCTACTAAAACAATTTTTAAGTGGGGTTACACAAGTCCAAATTTTGACTATAATTAGTCACTGGGAAGCTAAAAATATTTCCTACATCATAGTATTTTTTATATAATTTTTAGACATTAAATAAATTAAATTATTTCTGACATCATTATGATGTAGCGATGACCTCATTATTTAACGATTTTAATAAAATGAAAAGATAATGTAAATTCCAAGGCTTACACTTGTCCAAAGACTATTTGATGGGTTGATTTCGAACCCTTATCACCTTATCCTAGAATTATACAAGTGTGGGACCTTTATAATCCTAAAAGCATTGTATAATAGAATAACATTTCATTACTTTCCAAAAGTGCCCCTCCTCTCCACTTATAAACGGCCCCCACCACTACCACCTCATTCACACTATCTAGCCTTTTGGCTCGGCAAACCTCTGCCCAAATACTCTCCCAACATCCCCCTCTTACTCCTAGAAGCCTCACTTTGGGTAGAACTCTTCCCAAGGAAGCCTTTGGCTCGAATAAAAAAGAGTTACCCGATTTTGAGGAGGTTAAAGAACGGTTGAGTCAAGTCAGACACGAGGTAAGGGAACTTCTTAACCCAACTTCCACTCTTTGGGTTAATCTCCTAATTTCAAATTATGTAATGATATTATTATGTATTATTTTGTATTTTTACTTTCTTTATGTGTACCTATAGTGAATACACATAATAGATCTATTTTATTTTAAAAATGATCTTTGTAAGGACTTCATCTCAATATCCTTTCATTGAGGCATATTTCGTTTTATACACAACTTTATTTTATACGGTGTATAAACCCCTTTTAATTTTACGTTTATTCAAAAGGAATCTTTTTTATCTGAAGCTTTTTGCTAAATGAGAAAAGGGAATGTTTTTCTTTCTGTACTTATGCGGCGACAACGACTTCTCCGCCGCCGTGACCATTATTTGAGTTTCGGCTTCCTCTACAAGACATCGTTTTTTTAATGAAAAATAAATACAAAGTTTTAACTTTCTTTTATTTTGGTATTGAAAATGGTTTTGAAAGCGTTTTTATTATATCAATGTGTTGTATTGATATCTTGTGATTGAAATGTGGAAATGTTATGTTTCCTTTATGCATGTTTTATGTGATACGATTATGTTAGGGTTTATGATATGTTTAAACCTATTCATATGAGGAATGTATTGGACTTAATAAGTGACGGGTGGAGCCCTCTATAGCTCCTCGATGCATCGGTAGGTCTCATGAGACAACTAGACGTGGAATTGGCCGAGGACCTTTCCCAATTTGATTTATGGTTTTGGCCGAGGCCTTAATCATTTTAGACGTCTTGGCCGAGGCCTTGACAAAATGTTTCAGAATGTCTGGAATTATACATTCCCTCATTATGAAAGTGGTTATTGATATTTCATGTGATTATTTGTCTAATAGAATATCCATGTGAGTAAGTAATGGCATTATTTTATTTTACTTTTGCCATATTATGCTGAAGTTCAAGTTCAATAAGGATTTTGTTTTAGTTATACTTTGCCTTAAATGCTTATGTTTCCTTATGAAAGTTTCCGCTATATTGTTATCCTTACGGAGCATTTGAGCTCACCCCTTTCAATGTTTTAATATTTTCCTGGATGTGAAGAAGTATTTTATGAATGACCTGCAGGGATAGTCAGAAGAGGATATGAGTGTGGACTATGAAGACTTTGTTATTAGTTTTTCACTTTATGATGTAATGTAAGATTTATGAATGTATCTAGTGTTTCCAAGGCCACTAAACTAATCGGTCTTTCAAGACTTGATATTTTGTGATCATTCCAATGTTACGAAGTAATGCACCGACTCTAGGAAGTTGGGGTTGGGGCGTTACAGTTGGTATCAGAGGCAGTTTAGTACTATCCTTGGAAGCTAGATTTAGATAAACTCTAATTAGAGCACATAGCCCAAAGATAGACTTTGAGTATTAGTATAGAAGAATTTCCTGGAATTTTGTTATTGTAGAGATTTTGTGAGTTTTCTGAGCAATACATCTCTATCTAGATACGAGCAGGTAGAGGCGGCTCTGGCACCGATGTACCTAGGGGTAAAACCTGAAAACACCGCTTTGAGCTAGACTCGAACGGGAACTGGTGCACGACAACGGGCCTTGCTGCACTCTTGGTTACGACACTCCCGGGGGATATGTTTAGGATAATTCTCATTTTCTTTACAAACCACTATGAACGGTTATGAGTATATACTTCTTCAAATAAAACCTTTTTATGATTATGGATTATATCCATAAATAGTTCAATTTATTTTAAGTATTTTACAAGTATGGAATTATGTATTTTGATTCATAAACTAATCTAGTTTATGCCATTGTTTAGAAATGGCGCCTAGTGGAAGGAATGGAAACCGTATCAATGCACACACTCCATGTAGGTATTTCCCTCCTACTCAAGATAATTATTGTGGATCTGGAGATACAACTGGTGCTGATCAACTTATTACCATACTGGGACAACTCACTCAAGTTATGAATAATAACCTTACTCGTATGGATCACCCTGATCTACAACGTGGAGGATCAATGTTAGAACGCTTCATGAGGAAAAAAACACCAACATTTAATGGGGGTACAAATCCATTAGTAGCTGAGCAATGGATAAACTCCTTAGAGAAAATATTCCATGCCTTGGGGAGTAGCGAAAGGGAGAAGGTTTTCATGGCAGTTTACCGCCTCACTGGAGATACCGATCAGGGGTGGTCGCTGATTCAAAACACAAAGGAAGATGATGACGTATCGAATATGGAATAGAGGGAGTTCAAAGAGATTTTCTTAGAAAAATACTTTCCTCGTGACCATCGAGAAGATATGGAAAGACAATTTCTGAGTCTAAGGCAGAAGGAGGATGAGAATGTCACAAAGTATGAGGCTAACTTTACAAGGTTAGCGAGGCATGCTGCTGATTATATACGTAACCCAAGGAGTAAGATTGATCGTTTCTTTGATGGGTTAAAACCATTTCTCCGTCGAGCTTTAGTATCACAATCCTTCTCATCATACGAAGATATTGTCTCGTGTGCTTTCAAGACAGAAAAGGAATTCTCTAAGTCTTATGACAACAAAGTAAAGTAAGAGAAGAAGAGAATGGTGGAACAAGAGACAGATAAAGGGAAAAAGGGAAAGAAGGATTTTCCATTATGTGATAATTGTGGGATGAATCACCCTGGTACTTGCCTAAAAGAAATGGGATTTTGTTATAAATGTGGAGAAAAGGGTCACCGGGATCGTGATTGCAAGGGAAAGAAAGAGGCTATCAAAGTTGAATGCTACAATTGTAGAGAAATGGGTCATTATGCAAATGAATGTCCTAAGCGTCAGGGAAACTTACCTCGGAAAAGGCCAAGGGATCAAGGACAATCTTATGTTGTTACTACAGTTGAAGCAGAATAACTAATGTATTGGTGCTTTTGGACTCATGGATTACATTCTGGTTATTAGAATAATGTGATATATATATATAAGGATTGTAATGCAGTACTTGTTGATTTAAGTAAGGTTTTAATATGATGAAGGTAATTATATTTTTAGCATGTGACAATAAGAGAAACTTTACTTTGTTTGGGGAATATGATAAATTGATTTTGGAATTAAGAGACCTTTTAGAGAAAGTCTGGACAGAGGTATTTTGGATAACTATAAAGGTTGGAGTGGATTAAGTTGATCTTTGGATAGTATTGTTTAAGGTTAAAAAATTTATGAAGATTATTTTTGGAATATTATGATACTATAGTTTTAGGAAAAGGACAACCTACAGGGTGGGGCATAACCAGTCGCGTCGGACAAAGCTGCAGGAATCGAACCCACAATCATAGTGCGACATGCCTTTATTTCCAACCACTAGCCTACAGGAAGTCCCTGGTTATTACAAAATAATTTTACTAATCTAAATGGTATGTTTGAACATTTGGAACCTTATACAATTAGGATAAGTATAATATTTTTGAGTTCTATTATCTTTTTGAGTGAAAGATGAGTTGAAGGTTGAAACTCTAATTGTCAAGCATAAATATATATATACCTATCTCTTATTCAACGAATAAATTAATTCTTAAACTTTAGTAAAGGGATATTAAAACAAAAAAATGTGTTATCCTAATACCTTATGTCTTGTTGAACTGATGATATTTTAAATCAACATAGATTGAAGGCTTTGAGGCCCTCAATTTGACAGTTGATTGTAATTGATGACCTCAATCACTCCCTACAAATATTTACATTTTTCCTCCAATTATATGTCTCTAATTGCCACAAATGTTCTCCTAATCGAGATCATAATTGGGTGGTGACTTTTTCATTTCCCTTTCCCTCTTATTAAGGCTAAATTTTATTAATCTTATTTCTGATGTGGGTTTTCATCAAATGTATTTTCTCTTTTCATCCTTTTATTTTCAAAGAAAAATTTCAAATTGCGAGGAAGCAATTTATTGAAGGAGGGGAGAATGTAACACCCCGAGCTTCCACGATACGCTTCTCATTCAATAATGCAATATCTTGCATTGTACGCAACTTCGAGTTCTAAAACACCGCGACTAATCAAAGTAGCCGTTATGAATAGTAATAACCACTTTTTAAAATTATAGAAATTTTATATTTCAAAATGGACTTCATTTTTGTATTCGTAATATCGAAATTATCCAAAGTTGAATTTTTTGTAATTTTCTGAGAACTTTCAATTTTTTATGAATAGTGAAAATTACATAGAAACAACTTTTTTAATAAAAATAATTTATAGTGATAAATTATACTATTTAGTGGTTTTAAATTATAATTAGAATATATTTTTACCATTTTATCCAATGGTGGTCATTAGAATTAATTTAACATTGAAATTGGACATAAACAATTGCCAATCTTTTGATATAAATTGTTTCATAAAAACACGCTGTTGTTGTGACAGCGGGAATTAATTATAAAATTAATTAATGCAACTTATATGTTTAGAATTTTGTAAAATATACATCATTTTTGAATTAGTAATATCAATTATAGCTTAGGGTGAAATTTTGGCATTATTCTGAAAAACTTCAATTTTTGATGAACAGTGAAACCACTAAGTGGTAGTTAAATAACTGATTTTTCGTTTAAATGAAATATTACCACTTCTGTGATTTGATTTTCAAAAATCCGACATACATGGTTGTCATTAAGAAGTAAAATGTGGTTCAATTAGAATAAAATAATTTTTTGGTGAATAGTAACTTTTAAGTTCTTAATCGCGATTAGAGGTAATTAGTGTAGTTTAAGGTAAAAATAATGTTTTTATAATATGATATGAGCTTGAAACTTGTCCTACTCCTATTGGATGTGTCATGTCCGACCAAGACAACCCATGGATCAACTTGGGGACCCCATGGAGCCACTTTGGTTGGAAAATGACATTAATATATATTTATATAATGTTAAAATTAAATTGACACAAACATGAGTTGTTCTACTAAAACAGTTTTTAAGTGGGGTTACACAAGTCCAAATTTTGACTATAATTAGTCATTGGAAAGATAAAAAGATTTCCTACATAATAGTATTTTGTTTATAATTTTTAGACATTAAATAAATTAAATTATTTATGACATCATTATGATGCAGCGATGACCTCATTATTTAACGATTTTAATAAAATGAAAAGATAATGTAAGTTCCAAGGCTTACACTTGTCCAAAAACTATTTGATGGGTAGATTTAGAACCCTTATCACCGTAGCGTCGAATTATACAAGTGTGGGACCTTTATAATCCTAAAATCATTGTATAATAGAAAAACATTTGATTACTTTCCAAAAGTGCCCCTCCTCTCCACTTATAAAAGGCCCCCACCACTACCACCTCATTCACACTTTCAAGCCTTTTGGCTCGGCCAACCTCTGCCCAAATAATCTCCCAACTTACCCCTCTTACTCCTAGAAGCCTCACTTTGGGCAGAACTCTTCCCAAGGAAGCCTTTGGCTCAAATCAAAAAGAGTAACCCGATTTTGAGGAGGTTAAAGAACGGTTGAGTCATGTCAGAAACGAGGTAAGGGAACTTCTTAACCCAACTTCCATTCTTTGGGATAATCTCCTACTTTCAAATTATGTCATGATATTATTATGTATTATTTTGTATTTTTTACTTTCTTTATGTGTACCTATAGTGAATACACATAATAGATCTATTTTATTTTAAAAATGATCTTTGTAAGGACTTCATCTCAATCTCTTTTCATTGAGGCATATTTCATTTTATACACAACTTTATTTTATATGGTGTATAAACCCCTTTTACTTTTATGTTTATTCAAAAGTAATCTTTTTTATACGAAGCGTTTTGCTAAACGACAAAAGGGAATGTTTTTCTTTCCGTACTTATGCGGCGACAACGACTTCTCCGCCGCCGTGACCATTATTTGAGTTTCAGATTCCTCTACAAGCCATCATTTTTTTTAATGAAAAATAAATACAAAGTTTTAAATTTCTTTTATTTTGGTATTGAAAATGGTTTTGAAAGCGTTTTTATTATATCAATGTGTTGTATTGATATCTTGTGATTGAAATGTGGAAATGTTATGTTTCCTTTATGCATGTTTTATGTGATACGATTATGTTATGGTTTATGATATGTTTAAACCTATTCATATGAGGAATGTATTGGACTTAAAAAGTGACAGGTGGAGCCCACTATAGCTCCTCGATGCATCGGTAGGTCTCATGATACAACTATACATGGAATTGGACGAGGCCCTTTCCCGATTTGATTTATGGTTTTGGCCGAGGCCTTAATCATTTTAGACGTCATGGCTGAGGCCTTGACAAAATGTTTCAGAATGTCTAGCATTATACATTCCCTCATTACGAAAGTGGTTATTGATATTTCTTGTGATTATTCGTGTAGTAGAATATCCATGTGAGTAAGTAATGGAATTATTTTATTTTACTTTTGCCATATTATGCTGAAGTTCAAGTTCAATAAGGATTTTGTTTTAGTTATACGTTGCCTTAAATGCTTATGTTTTCTTATGAATGTTTCCGCTATATTTTTATCCTTACGGAGCATTTGAGATCACCCATTTCAATGTTTTAATATTTTCCAGGATGTGAAGAAGTATTTTATGAATGGCCTGTAGGGATAGTCAGAAGAGGATATGAGTGTGGACTATGAAGACTTTGTTATTAGTTTTTCACTTTATGATGTAATGTAAGATTTATGAATGTATGTAGTGTTTCCAAGGCTACTAAACTAATAGGTCTTTCGAGACTTGATATTTTGTGATCATTCCAATGTTACGAAGTAATGCACCGACTCTGGGAAGCTGGGGTTGGGGCGTTACAGATAATGAATTATATTCCCATAAGTACTAGAAAATTTCATCTAGTGGATAATGTATCTCTTGAAATCATGGAGAATGGGGATGTTAAAATCCAGTTAATGAATGATATTGTACTTGATCTGAAAGAAGTTATACATATTCTAGGTCTTCATAAAAATTTATTCTAATAAGTTGGTTGGATAAATCTAGAAATGGAATGAAATTTTCAAGGGATGGGTGGTAAAAATCTAATGGTTCGTTAGTTATAAAAAATTCTTTAAATTTTGGAATTTTATATCTAACTGAAAGTGTAGTGGGAGATATTCACATCAATACATCAACTTTTAAAATTATAGTTTTTATCTCTAATGTATTGGGACCATTACTTTGAAATGAATAAAAGTTCTATTGGATGAATTCCTGATGATTATATATTATTCAAACAACAAATGTTTTGAGAGTTTATTAGATCATAAGTGACAGAATTTTTTATTTAACATTATCAAATGATCACCCAATGTATAGAAGTTGGAAGAGGTATATAGAGACGTCTGTTGAAGTTCCTCAAATAAGTATCCAAGAAGATCAGAATATTTTTAGAAATTCATTGATGAGTATAAAAAGAAATTATGTGTATTCATATAGAAACATATGTAATATGTTCTCTGAGTGTCTGTGAAATTTTATTTTATGGTTGAAAGGGCAAATGTTGTAAGGTAACATTCAAGAGATAATATAACAGATTTTATTACACCAGAATCAATTTTCTGAACATCTTCCCAAATATAGTTATTAGGAATTATAAAATTGTTTCTATAATACATGATAAAAGATGAATAGATAAATGGATAAATGAGACAATGATGGCAAGGGTATGAATCATTAACCCGCATTAGAATATGCCAAATATTTTTTTGGTTGAATCAATTTGTATTGGAGCAAACATAATCAACTAGATCCCTCAAATCTAATGGGTTATAAATTTTTGAAATATTTTTGACAAGAATGAAACTAAATTTTGATCACTATAAAGATATCAGATGTTTATCCTATGTTCATGTGGATTCCATAGAATGGGAGATGTTATCAGAAAAATATCATGCAAGTTTCCTCATTATATATAGAGATGCAAATATCTTATTTTGACCATGGGATACTATGAAAACAGAACTCATCATATATAGTAATGTGGTCTCTAAGGAGTATGTCAAATGGAAGGACAAAAATTTAGAGGTACTGAATATTGTAGTGAAATAACATAAATTTGATAAAATTTATTAGGATCAGGGGGGGGGGTACCATAAGTTTAAAAATACAAAAAAATACATACAATTCTATGTCAATAATGAAGCACATAGGGTCCAAGGGAAATTCCATCTAATGGTATAAATGTAATTTTGAGAACTAGAGAGTCTTAGTTTAGAGTTATAGGGGATGAAATAATAGATGTTTCAATTTCGATATATGAAGAACCATTGGTTGATTTTCAGAGATCTTCAAGTTTTAGAGGACTAATACATTGGTATGTATTTTACATAAACATTTTGATTTTAGTATATATATATATAGATATGAGAACAATAAATCCTTTATGAAGGGGCTAACCTCGGAGATTTTGAAAATTTGGAGTTGGATATGATGGATGAGTTGTATTCTTTAATTGGGAGCAACACATGGGTGTAAAATATAGTAAATCCCAGAATAAAGGTACATGAAAAAAGTTGATTTTTTTGGTTGAAAGATGATGGTAAAAAAATTAAGAGATAAAAAGAAAGGTTTGTTGTTTTGGGATTTAATTTTATGGAGGAAATTGAGTTTTCATAAATAATATCTTCATATGTTAAACATAATATTATAATAATGGTTACAAATATGGTTGCTTCTATAGTTTAAAATAAAAAATAGAAATATGTGAAGACAAATTTTTCTCATAGATATATAGAATAATAAACAAATATGAAAAAACCTAAATGTTTTTTAAAACAATGGAATCCGGTATTGGTGTGATTACTCAAGAAACATCTCTATGGGTTTAAATAAGAAACAATATAATGTATCCACTAGTTCCAATCATTCATGGAGGATAATGAATTTCTGTGATGTAACATATGTCTTTTTTGATTCTCAAAGGGGTACACTGATGGTAGTTCCATCATTTTACTAGTTTTTGTTGATGATATACTGCTTTTTGGTCTTTAAATTGAATAGATTTATGTTATGGAGTAGTAAATTTCAAGGAGGTTTGGAATGAAAAAACAAAGTGATGCAAAGATGATTAAGGAACGAGGATTGAGAATTATAAGAAGAAAAAAAGATTGTTTTTATCATAGAATGTTTTTTAATGAAATATTGTATAATAATTTTTATGAAAGGGTGAGAAGTTCGTTTAACACAAATTATTGGACACAACAAACTATCAATGAATTAAGAACCATACATAGAAGACATTGATACCCACACGGATACAGTCCCTTATGAATCAATAATAAGAATTATCATTTATTACATGGTGTGAAATAGACTATATATTTGTGATGTTGTGGGAGTGGTCATTATGTTAATGTCAAATCTAGGGAATGAACCACAAGATAATGTGAAGTTGACCACAAGACACCAAAATTTAATGAAATCTATATCACTTTTATTCACATATGATAATCCATTGGGTTCGAATATTATTGAAATCATTACAAAATATTAAGATATTTGGAAAATCATAAATATATTTTTTATTTAACGTCGATGGAAACATGGTAATCTTGATGTCAAGGTTACAAAAAATGATTTATATCTCTTTAAGAAATGTTAAAAATGTAATGGAAATTGAAGAAATAATGGAAATATTATAGTTGAGGCATCAGATTGGGTTTCTAAAATGTAGCCTAGGAAGTGGAATGCATGACTATAATTGGAAAAGTGTAATATACTTGGCTAAAAACTAGTGTATCAAGTAAGGTAGAAGTAAATTTATATATGGTACGATTATACCTGGAAGATGATGAATGATATTTATTCTCTCTAATAAAAAATATATGGGATGTCAAATTTGATAGATATGTTAACAAAGTATTTAGTCCAGTAGATTCTAAGGAAACCTCATGCCTCCATTGAAATTAGGTGTTTGAGAAATAATAAAACGGTGAGTTCCATGAAATATATTTTTATAGGATGGATTTAAGTCACTAATGTGTTGGAGGATAAAGATAAGTACATGAATCAGTATTTATTTTGGATATTGTTTGGATTGTGGAGAATATTCTCTTTTTAAATCAATTTAACTAAATTGAGAAAATCTAGAGACCCCTTTAGCATTCTCAGAGTAGAGGTAAATGTAACGACCCGAACCCGATCAGCCACCCGAACAGTGCTAAACGGGTTGGGTGATACTACCTTAGGTGCACCTCCCTGAATGCCAAAGGCTTCCGAATAGCAGCGAGGGTCTTATAGGTATAGTGGAGAGACTATAGCCTCTTGGAGGATAATAATAATGATACTGGTTCATGTATAATAAATGGAATGCAGCGGAACAAATGACTCAGTAGACTTGAACCAGACCCGTAGAGTGGAAACACATTTAATAACAATAAACAGTGTAAGTAATAAGTATAACCAATAGCAGCGGCAAGTAAACATAACAGCATGCTGAAAACCCCTTGTATCTACAAAACAAACAACAAGGCATCCATAATGAGTCAATGTAAAAAAGAGCGCCATTGGCTAAACAACTGTAGCTAAAATCAAGAAAGTATGCTGATACAGGACATAAAACAAAACAAAGTAAACTCTAGCTAGGAAAGACCTCAAGGTCAATACCATCTCCATGCAACAACTAACGCAGCCCGGCTCTTGAAGCTGACCTCTTTCCTACATGTAAATCCATCAAGTCTGCACGCTTCCCGAAGGGCCCCTACAGGGTGTGAGGAAAATCTCAGTAGGATACCACCCAAAGGTGGGTACCTAATATAAGTGTTTAAGCAGGCTTTCATTTAGAAGGAAAACATTAAACAGTACGATGCACCAATTAAACACAAACTCCACTGGTGCTCAACAGCCACCGTGGAGTGTCACCTGCTTTGGCCAACGCCAGAATCTATGTCAGGTAACCCGACACCATGGGCCTCCTGACACCTCGTGTCTCAAGTACCGATGTCCTCAAGGGACGCCCAAGAATAGTAACCTGGAACCATGTGACTTCTGACACCTCGTGTCACAAGTACCGACGTCCCGAAGGCATGCCCAAGAAGTAACCCAAAGGAACAGCGATACCTGTCCTCAAATAAGAATCTGGATGGACAATGATATCTGCCCTCAAATAAGTAACCAGAGGGACAGTGATGTCTTCCCTCAAATCACGGCGAGCCTTATCCCCCAACCTGATAGCCATAATGATATCCCCTAAAGGCTCCTCACCTTCCACATTGCTTTCTACGACAATCACCCCCAACCAAAATACATAAACCGCATCTACGAGGGCCTCTACCCACACGAGTGGCCAAAACCACTTCATCACGGAGTATCTATGTGTGCACACTACTCAATGTTCAGGGTGAGCGGTAATCACCAAAATATTACCAAAGCCACCAAACATCTGACACCTCGTGTCCCTGCGACCATGCTGGTCAAGAGTAACCTGGGCCATGCCCAACCTAACAATCATCCTTCCTCAAGCTGATGTCCATGACGCCCAATCCCGTGGTCCAAACCACCCATAGTAACCTCAGATCAAGCCCAACCTGATAGTCGTACTACCTCAAGATGATGTCCACGACGCCGAATCTCGTGGTCAAAACCACCCAAAAATACCTGGGCCATGCCCAACATAAGCAAATGGTTCCAGCAGATGCAATTCAACAATTACATACATCACATATATCATCAAAGGAAAAATACGTAAAATAATAAAAACAACTAAACAGTTGAATGACCTAACTATGTGTTTTCCATACCAACACCGAGGTCTCTAAAGCCTCTATCAATTCATCTCAAGGTTTAATCAACTAAACTCAACAGTTCGAAAAAAAAAACAGTTCAATTAAAACCATTTTGGCTCCCCAGCCAAAATTACCCATATGAGCAATGGACTCTCGCCCGACCCTACCCAATCAAAACAGGATGAAGGGCATACCCAAGGTATCCCATAGGTCTAATAAGTAACTTAATATGCAATAGCAGATAAACTAGGGTCTCAAAAATACCTGAAACGTGCAATAGGTTTCCCCACCCAAAAGTCCATGAAAACATGAATGAAGGTATGCACCGCCTACCTCGTACTAGTACGATGTTACTCCTCCGATGGAAACCTCCAATTAGGTCTAAAACGAGGTAGATATACAAAAGAATCAAAACCCCTCTAACCCTAACAACTTGTTCTAGAACAGAAATAAAAAAAACAGCTAAAGGGGAATCAAGGCCTTACCAAGGGGGTTCCAACACATTAAACGATGTTCAGATCGGAGTTCAGATGAAGATCCGGGAGTAAGAAGAAGGTTCAGCTGGCACTCCCTGCGCAATCCATGAGTGGGAGGAAGAAAGGAGGGAAGAATGGGAATTTTCAGGTGGCCCGGAACTTAAAAACCATAACTTTAAGTGGCCTCATGGTTAACCCACACGGTTTGGAAAACTGTGCGCCAACTGTGCGGTTGCCACTACCTCACCCAGGAACTTCGGATGGCTAACCCGCACGGTTTGAGAAACTATGTGCCGCCCATGCAGAGCCCACTATCTCACCTAGAGACTTTGCACGGTTTGTCCGCACGGTTTGTAAAAACCATGCGCCAACCTTGCACACCTGCAAAACCTCCACATAAATTTATGTTTAAGCTAGAATTGTCAACAAGTCAAAAATTCAAACAGGGTCAGGATTTTGACCCGTTCCAAAAACCTGGGTTCTTACAATCTCCCCCACATTAACATAGCTCGTCCCCGAGCTATCAAACGAAACCCGGAGATGGCATCGAAATACCACCCCCCGATCAAAGCAACCCAGACTTCCCCAGTCACAAGGTTCTGGATAAATTCTTTAAGGGGCTCACCACCTTAGGAATCACCTAACTCGGTCTCAATACGACAAAACTCAGAACAATAAAATGTCCACAAACCTGTGTTCCAGACTCAAGGTCATCTCGTGAAACATCGTCACCCCTTCCCCTTATTGGAGATCCCCTGTCGTTTCCGACACCCAAAAGTATCCTGCACCACATTGGTGTCAGCCTCCACGAGGTCTTGTATCCCATGGATGATGAAAACGAACCTGGTGCCTAGCACCTCAAGTAACCCACATCCTCGATGCCCCGATGCCCATGGCACCTCAAGTAACCTACATCCTCGATGCCCCGATGCCCATGGCACCTCAGGTTACCTACATCCTCTATGCCCCTGATTCTACACATCTCATACATTTATATAAATATAGCACTCACCCGATATGGTGCCAATCCCACCAACTAGCATCTAGTCAGTCCACATAGATCATGTGCATCACGTGCACTCAAAATGGAGATGCCTCTACAGGTCATGCCCTAAAGAAAACATGGAAATCACGTCCACGCCCTAGGTGTACCTCTAACCATCATCGGCTCACCAGCCTACTCGGCCTCTGGTAGCTCCACAACGTGTACCTAGCCTAAAACAAGACTACCTGATGCCTGACCTCCCTGCGATGCTACTCCCGTCACTGGCCACTGACTCCTCAGCTGGGTCCCACCATCTCTGTCATGACCTCCGCGCACAGCTGAACCTGGACTACCCTCTCCGGGTACTGAACCTGAACCAACTCTAGATGCTGCAGTCTGTCCTTGTCCCTGCCTACCAGCCATCTTAGAGGCTGGTTGCAAAATTTTTCCAGATTCTCGTCCTGTCCACAAGCCCGGCACTCCTTCGGAGGCCTATCTCACTGCGCCTATATATGTCTCGGCTATCCACACTGGAAGAAAATCACCGAATAACTCCCACGAGGAGGTCTAGCTGAATCCCTGGCCTGACTGCCCTGCTGGAGCTCATCCCATCCTTGTTTCCTGCTGTCTGAGCCATCACCTATAGCTGTCGCCCTGACCAAGCGATATTTCTCTCTCTCATTTCCCTCGGCTATGAGTGCCTGATTCAACACCTTAGAGAAGGTACCCATCCCTAAGATTTTCATAGGGACCCAAATGGTGTGTTGTAAGCCATCCTCGAAGGGCGTCACCCTAGCCACATCATCGCTCACCATACCAAGTGCAAAGCGAGACAACTCTGTGAAAGTAGCTGCGTAGTCCATGAAAGACATATCTCCCTGTTGAAGACTCAAGATCTCCCGATCTCTCTCTTCCCTCAGTGTCTCCGGATAGAAGTGCTCAAAGAACCTGTCCTCGATGTCCTGCCACGCCAGTCCCTCATACCTACGAGCCTGAACCTGTATGTCCCACCAATGCTTCGTCGGTCCTCTCAGCATGTAAGTCGCCAGCTTGACCCTTAACCCTGGAAGCGTCTCAAGATGCTCAAAGATCATCTGCATACTCTCTATCCCGTTCTTTGCCTCATGCGGACCACCCTCACCCTGAAAAAGCGGCAGATTCTATGACTGGAACTCCCATGTCAGATACTCTATAGAAGGCTCTATACCCTGCGCGCCTCTGTCAATCCCCTACAAGATTCGTGCCAGGCTCGCTCGAAGCTGCTCGTCGAGCCACGACCTGAACTTTCAACATATATTGTTCCAACTCATATACTTCTTTTGTAACGATGGTTTTCGATCATATTGCACCATTATATCATCCTAAACTCATACTCTCATAGGTCATATCTCATAAAAATTGTGTCCATAAATGGAAAACAATTCTTGAAATATAACTAATCTTTCCCTTTAACAAAAACATCAAACACCCTTAGATCATTATATGTACATTGAATTCTAGAATACATTAGGTAATGTATATACCTATTCGAACCCACTAAAAAACACAGGGTCTGGTTATATTAACTATAAAAGAACCGGTGTATATTCTAGTATTTTACCAAATCAAAAAACTATAATAAAAATATTTACTTTGACACCTTCATATAATATCAATACATTATAAGGTTATCATCATACACAAGTGAAAATTATAGGCATCTCTATCGATAATTATTATAAAACTTAGCTTTTAGGGGATGGTTAATTGTCATCACCCTATTTGGTTATTTTAGAAAATAAAAATTAAATAATTATTTTAATATAATTACCCTTAACCTAAATATGAAAAATATCATTATATAAAACATTATTATAAAAAAATTGGATCCACTTATTTTATGAAAAAAATATTTTCAAAATCTTTTCTAAATCCATTACTAATCCTAAGTGATAAAATAGATTCCAGGATTCCAACATGTCAAGTATGATTCATATAAACAATACATTTTCAACTATTTACCAAAAATATAATAATGAAACAGATCACATCACATCATAATTAATTAAAAATAGATTACATAAAAAAAATATTAACAATCCCACATCATTGGTAGCATAGAGTTAAATCATATGGGTTTTATCTTAGAATAAGGATGGTGTTTTCCAAAGTTCCAACCATACGTATCTCAATCCCAGATGTCTCAAATTGAAAAATAGATAATAAAAATTCTTTAACACATTTTCTAATTCCCCAGCCCTACTGTCATGCATAGTCACTAAGCTAAAGATATTATATAACAACAAATACATTTCCCATTGTGACAAAGGACGTCAACTATTAGTGAGAGTCTAATATTAGCTATTGGGAGAAAATATTATTGATATCAAATACAGATAATATATATAAGAAAATAGAAATGTATAATCAATATACATAATCAAACATCAGAGTTGACAGATAGAAATTACACTGGACTTATATTAATCAAAATAAATTACCATAATGCTAAAAAAATTGAATCATCTTATACACAATTATACACAGAACTAATTATATCTAGCTTGATAAATAACATTCAAATATAATTAAATAAATTGTAAAATAGGATTCCCTTCTCAAAAAACATGATTCTCCCATTAGATCCATCTCTATAAATCAATAATCAATCATAGCCAAATTACCAATACAATGTGTCTCTATCAACTTATATGCTAAACATTTGGTTTGTATTCCAATCAACGCTCTTGTGTAGGGTGAAATAATAAATCTTAGTAGGATATAAACAATGACCCCCTTCATTTATTCTATAATATATCAAGTGTATCCATAAAAAATAAATAAACTAATAACACATAAAATTTTTGTATCCAGGTAGGACTATATTTTTCTTACCTAGATACCACCAAAACTAACGCTACATGCATTATATTATTCTAGCGAGGCATACTCATCACACATGAGGAATATCCAGGATGTATCCTAGACTCCATATAGACCAACCATTACAAGAATTATATATTCAAGAAATGAGTTACAACACAATAATAAGAAGATAATTTGTCACAAAAACCACATATAATGTCTCAAACTCTAATGTGTATAATAATCAAATGTGCATTTGTAATAAATAGAATGAACGATATATATAATAACTTGACATGATTATATAATAACATCAGTACAATATATTAATAATAATTGGTTGTGTATATATAATAAAAAGAATTCCCTATTTCATATTTATGGGACAAGCATCTTTCATGACTGGAATTCAAATATATCTATAAAGATGGATGTGAATATATAATAATAGTAATACACTATTTTCATAATAACACGATATAGATACATAATAATAAGTATACCCTATGTATATAATGACGTATCATGCATAAAAAATAATGGGAATAAACATTTATATAATAATATGATATAAATTAATAAGAATTTGTATGAACAATCACATTGAAGACTAGGACGATACAACTCCCTTTATAATCCAACATCTATTGCAACACAATGTCTCCCTTTCATCATGATTTATTAAAACAATCCTGTTAATAACCAATATATAAAGGGAATCCTTACGAGCACAATCTAGCCTCATGTAATAGTGATTTCAATCCTAGTCACTGAATAACCATGTAGCATGTACAACATAACTTTATCTCTGTTTGACTAAAATTTCATTATATGTTTAACCAATAAGCTATCAAACCTGAAATGAGGTAGACTAGTTCGCTATGCTTCCTAGGAACCAATCCCAATCATAATCACTATAAAACTATGAAAAATAAAATCTACACTGTCGTCTATTATTATTTCCCTTAAACAATTCCATAATATATTCCAAGGATTATGGTTCAAATATTGATAATACCACCCCACACTTTAACCTCATGAGGAAAACTCACTAAGCCTATGAATCCATGTCAGGTTCCTTTATCAATGACCTTGATTTAAATCCAATCAAAAACAACATCCTAATACCTAATATATTTACATCCCAAGGGTGTATACAAGGATATAAACTGAACCTATTGAACCATCATAAGAAAGAAACCGCATTAAGACATACCAAGAAATATATGTCATGTTTAATGCATGAAAAACTTAACCCATAAAATTTACATAAATTAGAATTTATAAGCCCATATTCTACACACCCATTCTAAAAATTTCACATAATATGACCTATAAAACCATGATATTTTATGATATAATATTTCTTCAATCAATTTTGTTTCTTTGATGTATTTCTTTAAACAAATCACTGTGTTCTAATAAACTGTTAAATACTATTGAATTGTTCTTAATTTATTTGATGGTTATCACCTAGACATTGGTATGAAAGGTGTGAATAAGAAAAATTGAATTATTAATATTTTTTCTTATATATATAGTTTATTAATTGGATTCGAATTCACTATAAATGAAAAACATCATTTGTAGGTAAATTTATTTCCTTTAAATAACGTTTTTATAATTAAAATGTGATTGTGTATTAATAAAAGAAATTAATTTAAATTATTTATGGATTTTAATTAAATTTATATATTATATATTCAATAAAATATTTTCAATTTCATATAATTTGTTTTCATTACATGGAATGATGTTAATGTCTATTTGAGGCTTAAAAAATACATTTTACTAGAAATGGGTTTGTTGCATTTTATGAAATTATTGTAAAATGAATTTCTTCCACTTGTCAAATTTGAATCATTTAAAATAGATTCAATATTTTATATAATAATAAAAAATTCAATTTAATAATATGGAAATATTGTTCAATCATAATGAATAATAGAAACAATAAAATATTGTTACCTCAGTTAATTTTAAAATGATTTTACCATGGGGTTAAAATAAGATATAAGGGTAATATTTATGACTAAAATTCCATAAAACATATTTCGTGGATATATTTTTAGCATATAGTATCCTAATATTTAATAATATTCCATTTGGAATAATTTTTTCTTGAGTATTACACTATTTTAGTTTAATATTTTTTGAAATTCCAAGTGTGTCCCCTCCCCTACTTATAAAAGGACACCCCTCATATCTCTCTTATTTAAAACGTAATTTATCCACATAGAACAAAAAAATATTAAAATTATATACTAAAATTAAATATACAATAATTATATGTAATTTTATTCAAAAAAAACCATTCTATCATTTTTTAAGAATTGGTCTAAAGTACGTCTACTATGTTAGGAGTAATTTTCCAACTCATAATCATTCAATATATTAATTCTTATACATCATCCAAATATATTATATTTATAAAAATAATAATTAAAACTATTTCAACAATGAAATTAGTTTTTATTATAGTTTTGGAACCACCATTACAGGCCTTTTATTCCATTAGATGGGATGGGAAAGCATCGCTCATGCGTACGTGTGAACTACTGCATCCATGTAGAGGTATAATTCATTTTCTATCACCATCATTCATTTTTTATTACCCTATATCTAATTAAGATATATTATATGTATGGTATAATTAATATACATAATTTTAAAATATTATTTATCTTTCTTTCCATCTTTTTATTAGAAAATGAAAATATTTTTCATCCGTATATACAACCAGTCTCCTCCGTGAATGATGAAAATAAATTTACTATCACTAATTTTTTGGGATGATTTTAATTATTAATATAATGAATATATATAATATATATATGATTATTAAATTTATTTATATTATTTACCCATGATCAGTGTATATGTATTGTAGTTTTTGAATCAAAGCATCCGTGAAAAATGAAATAGTTAACACCAGAAAAATGAATTTAAATGGAGAGTTATTATTAAATTGGTGTTGAAATATTATAATTGGTTCATAAATGATATTATATGTATTTACATGATTTTTTATAGATTTTTTTAAAAAATTAAAATTTTCTAATCATGAGGTTGTAGCTCCTTTAAATCGAGTTTAACTTTAGGTAATTGAATATTCTTTCAATATCATTTTAATCAGGATTTTTTATGTTTGAATATATATTTTGAGAAATTACATGAACCTTATCTGAAAAAAAACTTGTATTTTATTATCATCTAGTTATTTATGAAATTTCCAATTAATTTTACCAATTTCTACTATGTTTTTCTTAAAAATATATTGGATTGTTTTTAGGAAAAATATAATTTATTTTTAATTTTGTCTTGAATCATTTTCTTTAATTTCCATGTTTTCATTAAAAAAAATTCATGAATGGTTTTACTATTCTACCGATATTTTTATTCCCCACTTTATCTATTTTTTTTTATGTTTTATAAAAATGTTTCAAAGGAATTTTATTTTTATTTTAGGAATGAGGTACTTTCTACTTCTTATAAAAATTTGTGAATTTATAATTATTTTAACATACTCAGAATGAAATGAATTTGAAAAAATGATGACTAGTCAATGCTGTGAATAGTATTATCATATTTTTATAGTTATTTTAAAATAAAATTTGTTATTTAATATATCTAATATATGTGGATTTTAAAATAATTTATTTAAAAATTAAAGGTTTATTTTCTAAATAAAATTTCCAGTGATATTTTTACGAAAATTTTCATCTATGATAAATTAATTTGATGTTAATTATGGTAAATGGGTGATATGATAAAATGATACAATCATAATTGTTTTCCTAGATGTTTTTTATTATGAATATGAATTTTTTTTAGAAAAGCTATTATTATTTTCGGGAAATTCAATGATAAATTGTTTTTAAGGTTGATGAAACCAATTTTAATTCTACATGATTTAATATGATTACATGATAAATTTTTTATGATCTTTTTAAAACATATGTATTGTTTTAATTATTTGATTGATGTTCCTAGAATTATATATCCTTATTATGGATTGGGTAATGTTGGATATCTCATGAGATAATAAGATCTATAATGGGGTGTGAACCTTATTTAATATAGGACATTATCCACTATTTTATACTTGATAGTGAACCTTGACTATGGATATGATGGAATGGGGTGTAAATATAATATACTATAATAGTATTGGAAGTGTTCCATGACTAGGAATTTATTTTTAATGATTATGTGTATTCCAAAAACTTACATATTATGTAAATGTTAGGGTTTCATAGCTTATGTTATTTTATTACATTAAGATTAATGTCTTATAAACATCCTTGTTTTGTTCCATAAATCATGTTTATAATCTAATATTATCTGGGTATTGTTTTAAAATTTTATATTAATGTTTTAAAACCCTGATTCTAATGTTATGATTCAAATATAAATGATATCTTCCCTATTCACCCTTACTAGTAATCTGATCCCACCCTTTATTATGTCACATTTTCCTTGGGATATGATGTAATATTTTATGTATAACTTTTATAAGAAGTGTATTGGTTATAAATAATTTAGAATGACATGATATTGATCTTTAATTTAACAATTCATTATGTATTGAAAAATCTGAAGACACTAATCCTCTATAATGGATTGTAAAATTATACAAGGAATGTTTATATTGCAAGATATAATATCTATGTATTAAATGTATGGAGCACTCTTCTTGGTATCTGAGAATGTTTTAGTTATTTTTAAATAACTGGATGAGAAGAAATTACTGAGAATAATTAGGATAATAATATATATATATAAGAGAACATTATATATTATGGTAAACGAAAGAGTGTGATTTTACAAAAAAAACTAATTCCATGTATGGATACTAGCATATTAATAGGGCTCTGACACAAATTCACATATGGGTAATAACAATAAATGAGGTGGATTGTGTATTAACTCAATTGTGACTATTATATGATTTTTGTGCCTAAGAGTACACACATGGTTAAAACCTCCAATGGGATATGTGTGGGTTAATTAAGATTTTATCTATGAACTACTATAATGGATTTTATTAGATTATAAACATTGATGACCAACATTTAACCTATGATATATTGATTTGGACATCATAGACCTGATTTTCTACCACTATTATTGTTTATCATACTATTATTTTGTTAGAAAATTTATGAAACCAAAAGAACCACTTTAACTTTGATTTTATTGTATAATTAAATGATTTAATTCTCTAGAAACAAAATGTTAAGAGATATGGAATGAATAATATTATTACTATGCATAAATAAATTTATCAAGATATAAATCATGTTGACCTTAAAATCCAAAAAGTATGGAAAAAAAATCTATTGATTAATTCATGAGGAAATATCCAACTTCTTTTAGTGGGTTAAATGATTCATTAGTTGTTGATAAATTTATCAATACCATTGAAAAGATATTTTTCATTCTCCATGTTCAAAACATCAAAATTTAATTTTGGGTGTTTATCATTTAGAAGGTGAAAAAGATCAATGGTGTATTCTAATTGAGAAAACAATATAATATGAATAAATTAACTCTATAGAGTGAGATGAGATTAGAATATTTTTTAACAAGTAATTTGGACGTATTATTTATAAATAATGGAGAAGGTATTCTGTGAGATAATGTAGAAGGATAAGGAATCCATTACTATTTATGAGAAAACATTTACAAGACTTATGAGGTATGCTTGTGGTATTATTATCAAAGTGGAATGTAATATTGATTGATTATTAAACTTATTGGAACAATTTCTCCAATGGGTTATATCCATAATAGACATCAAAATTAATGAAATAATCATATATTGTTTCATCAAGGTAGAAATGTATATTATAGGTTACCATCAATATCATCATTTTTATAAGAAATGAAAGAAGAAATTGAAATAAAATTCTAAAAATATAAAATATATCAAGAAGAAGATGAGATTTTGTTTATTCTCAGTGTGTGTATGGGGAGATGGAGTAAATTTTATTTAGTTTATTGGTAAATTATTTAATTTTGAAAATATAGTCATTGATAAAAATAATGCTAAATTGATTTGATGAGAAAATTCAATGGAAGGAAAAATGAAAATGATCAATAAAATAAAAAACCCACATTATAATGATTCAAATGAATGGTGTATAGTAACTTTTGAAAAAAATTATTGAACCTAAAGGTTAATGATAATGATCAATTATAGAAATAACTTATAAAAAGAGACAAATAGAATTCTCTTCCAATTAGTGTTTTAGATGTCAGTTATAACAATTAGGTGGTGAAAATAACACTTGACATCCATTCTAGAATTATTAAGGACATATTTGAATCTAGATCTTCCCACTAATTTATATCTAAATAATTTTATAAGGGAATCACATGACCAAATCAATGACTAGATGTAAAGTTATTAGTAGGAACTATGAAGGGTATAATGATCATATCTAAAATATTTAGATCATGTATGATTGAGATTTGAGGGAGTATACTTCTAGAAAATCTGGTGATTCTCCCTCTAGTTGAATTTTATGGGATTTTGGGCATGAATTGGATATCATTATAGAAAACCGATTTCATTTGATAAGGATGTGAAGTAACATTTTTTATTCCAAAACAACCTGTAGACATATTTCATTATGATATTTAATATGAACATCTAGTGGAAGTTACAAAAATAATATGGGTCTTATTACCTTGTCAAGAGGGAAATATTTATCTCAAATGGTTAGAGAGAAATTCAAAATAAATTTTTTTTCTATTATTTTCGATTATACTTATGTATTTCACGAGTAATTCCCTAGTCCTCCCCTGCCCCCAGAAATTGATATTTTAATATAACTCATACCTAGTGCTACACATTTTTCAGTGAATTTATATAGAATAACAATGATTGAGTTGTTTAAATTTAAGAATCTAGTACTAGAGAATATTGGAAAGGGATTCATTCAATGTGATGCATCACTATGGGGTTCACATGTTCTTTTGGTTATGAATAAAGATGAGTTAATGATTATTTGAATTTAAAATCAGGAATATAACAATATCACTATCAAGAAAAATTATTCTCTACCACATATTAATTTCTTGTTTGATTAACTACATGGATTTAAATACATTTCCTAGATTGTCCTTTAATATTAATATCATCATTTATAGGATAAGAATGAGGATATATATGATACATAATTCTATATGAGGATTGGTCATTATAAATTTATAGTGATTCTATTTGAACATAGAAAAGTTTCTTCTTTCACCAATGATATAATGGATGGAGTATTTAATGAAAACCTTGATCAGCTTTTGGGTAGTCTTTATAAAAAATATTCATATATAATAAATGTTAAAGGCTGATCATGTAGATCACTTAAGTATCATAATAAACACCTTACAGAAGAATAAAATGTATTCTAAATTTACTAAGTGTGAAGTATTTCTAAATAAAGTCACATTATTATGACTTATAATCTCAATTGATGTAATATTATGGGATTAATAAATGTCAGTAGATATTAAAAATTTTCCAAGACCAACCACTGTGACTGAGGCCCATAGTGTTCAAGCTTTAGATGAATTATTTTGAATTTTTATTAATAATTTCTCATATCTACCTAATACACTCACTTATTTAAAGAACAATGTTATAATGATTATTTTTATACATGATGGGGAGGTAAATATAATTGAGAGGGAAGGAATGAGAGTTTGTACATATACTCATACATTACCTTGCATCAAAAAGGTTATTTTATATATAGTTATTGAATGATAAAGGTTTCGAGATATTTCCTCTTGAAGGATGATATGGTGATAGATTATACATCAAGATATTTGAAGGATCCTGAATATTATTATACAACTCAGGATTTTGAGTTAATTGTTGTTATTTATACATTAAATATATGTAGAAATTATAATTATGGAGAAACGTTTAACTTATATACTAATCATAAATGTTTAAAGTATATATTTAATCAAAAATAGTTTAATATAAACTATAGAAGGTGGTTAGGTTTTATTAAAGATCATGAATGCTCAATTAATTACCACACTAGGAAAGTTGACATGGTGGTAGATACTCTGAGTAAAAGGATGATACTTGTTTAACTATAATTAAGATAAATAAAGATTAAATATTTATGTATTCTCTATGGATAAAAATTGAAATCCTAAAATAAAGGGATAAATATTGTGTTTCTAAAATTAGTGTTTAACCATCTATCCAAGTGATGAATAAAGAGACATTGTTTGAAAATATTGAGATAAAAAAGATGCTGAGAAATTTTCCTGAGTTAATCCTTGATTATGATTAAATGATTATGTTTATAAACTCTGTTTATATCCCATACATACTAGTTGTGAAGGTTCTATTTGATGAAGCACATAGTTCTTCATTGTATATTCATCCTAGACATTAAATTATATGTGACCCTCTATTCCTTTTTCTTGATAGTAGTGAATAATATTCACAGACCAAGAGCAGAGTTTGGAAACCCATCGAAGCCCATAAATAGAAAGTTAAAAATCATATTAATGAAATAAAACCTAGATATATGTAATGTTTAATATAATCTCATTCTCATTAGATATCTCATAATGATAGATGTACACATGCATCATCATCCTTTATAACTTTTTTTGATGACCTAACTGGATGGATTAACCCTCAACTACCTTGGCAATGATTTATGAAGGAAATACCATCCTAACTAACATGGCCCAAGATATTACTCACTTAACTCGAAAGATAAATTTTTTTTCTTGATCATTAATCCATTTTCATACTAAAAATGACAAACTTAGAAAAAGTTCCCTTACCATGATTTATTTGTGAGTTTTCCATGCATCTAGGTACATGATCAATTGGAACTCAATGTAAATTATCTCATCTTAGGAGACAAATAAACATGTCAATCCATAAGAACATATAATGACACACATAAAATGGGGTGTTTCTATTGGTGGTTCTGTCCTCATGATATCAACTACTAGATATCAACATCTATGAACATTATGTGAAAAATTCTCAATGCTTATGAATCCCTTGTACCTAATGGATGGTTGTCTATTTTTTCTAGTAAGTGACATGTATCTATATAATATAACATATATTTAGGATTAATTTAATTGTATATCAATGTATTCTTTATAGCATGGGATCACTATAACCTTTTTATATGACAAAAAATACATGAATATTAAAATTAAATAGTTGATTTAGAAATGTCTAAAGTATAATATTTACCATAAAACATGCATATCTCATTGTACACGTGAAATGGTAATCATAAGGTAAGGTTTATCTATGTCTTGGAATCCTAATAGTATTAAAATCCCACATGCACTAGAAACAAATTTATAACTATCATTATTAGCAGTGAGTCAATTAAGATCATGTTTTCACTTAGTCGTATCTTTAGTGGTTGGGTCTGCCATGTCTCCACAGTGTGGACAATGTGCTACATGCAACCACATCTCCTTGAGTAAAACTCCATATGATATTTAATCCCATAGGGTATTACTTTTTTTTTTCATTCTATAAACATGATATCATGGATAGTAATTACATCATAAGTATGATAATAAATTATTTATAACGAGCAATTATGATAAACAAAAATAATTATTTCTTATTTTACAATACTTCTTAGCAACCTCAAAATACATAACATTCTTGTTATTTAGAGACATGTCGAGTGCTTTATTGAATGATCTTTTCCACATCATTAACATATCCCCATACTGATATTGGAACATACAGAATATATTGGGAAACTATTATTTGTCTCCTTGTTACTAGTATCCCTTCTACTCCATATAACAGGTACATATCTTCTATAAATTCACAAGTATAGTGAGATAGTGCCCAATTATTAACTTAAAGTTCTTCTGGACATATATGATATTTCCCTAACATAATTTATATATTAGAAATATCACATCTCGTACATATAATGGAATATGTTACTGGTCCATTTCCTAAAGGGTATGGAATTTCACCTCACCAATTTAATCCCATACTATTCCAAAGAATGTCATCTTAGAGATATTTATGCCATGTTTCATTGGTAAAAAATATCTCATGCATTGTTCATACAAGTATTTTTCAATACTATGTTAGTATATATTCAAATGAGTAGATCTATGTAATTTTCTAATCAAACTCAATAGATCATTTTCCCATGAACATAAGTTTCTGCTTTAATTTAATCACTATCTAATTACATTTATCCTAGTATTAACTAAATATAAGAACAATAGTTGTTTTTCATATGTTAACAAAAATATTTATTTTGAAAACCATATTACTCACATGAAACTCTTGTAGAAAACTATATAATATTTAATCCAAATGAATGTTCCTTGATCCTATTTCTTAAATTAATCTTGATGAGTATTTGAGTACATTTCACCGGTACTGACGTTAAATGATGTTACCATCCCTTTCTGGTCATGTCGTATAGAAACCTTCTATAATTGGTGGTCTTGATATCTAGTTATCAATAAAAAGGTCAAATAAATTATAGAAAAACGTAAAATTTAAATGGATTTAATAATATTGTCATTTTATAACCAATCAAGCCTTATTGATAAAATTATTGTATCATCCATTAATCATATCACTTGAATTTCCACAACTAAATTCAAATTAATAATCCCCCTATACTCTAATACAAGCAATCCATTATTAAATCTATTTTATCTTGTCAACATTAGAAAATTTTAAAATACATGCTACTTATAAGAAATTTTATTCCCAATGAATTATGTATCATTAGCTGTAGTGAATATAAAACCACCATTATAGTTTTATATTTCCTACACAATATGTGTCTCTATAATATTTTCTTTGAGGCCGATTCTATAACTTGTTACTATAGAAATTAATTATGAATCACTGGAACTGACTAAAAGAAAGTTAATTATTCTCCCACTATCTTATGTCGATATTTTAACCCTTTTAAATAAATGAAGGCTATCGCAAGAGAATATATTTTCTATGAAATTCATTTAAATAATATATTTGGAAACTTTTATGATAATTATATTAGATAGAATTTTTGTTTTTCATTGTTGAAGGATGTTTTCCCTCAAGAAACTATTAGCATCAAAATAAATTTTCTCTTGACATAGCTGATTTTTGTCATAATATAAATCATATGGTATCCTTTTTTCAATACAGTTGGAATGTCGTTGTGTTATAAAAACTTTATTTGTGGAGAATATACTCAAGATAATGGAATTTTATGCAATGAAATTTAGCTTTAACAATGAATCTCCATTTACCAATATCATGAATCTAATTTGTATAAGGAAATGTGAGTTTTAGAATTGCTCTTCAATTTATTTTTTATCAGTTTTAAGATTTAAGACTTTTATTTGATCCTCCTTGTTAGCATCATAGCTCTGATGTGGATATTATATTTTTTTTGAATTAATCCACACTACATTATTATGATAGATTATGTCTTGTTAATGATATTATTTGACATGTCAATCCAAAGAAACAGATTTCTTCTCATAATATATTTATACCACAATTCAATTTCATATTCAGGAATACAAATTAAGGGAATATAATAAGTATAAGTTTATAAATCTTTCCCTTGTAATATTACATTCTCTCTAGATGAACTAATTCCAAAATATATATATCTTACCTTAATTTTTAAAGGTTTATTTGTATAACTAAATATATATATAAATCGATAATACAAAAGTTTTTTTTATGTCAATAAGTCAAAGAAAACATATATGGTATATACATGATATCCAATTTTTGTTTTACATGAAAATGATTATCATTCCACAAATGGGTATATAAGTATTATATTTTATTTTGATAATGTGTTACTGATAATTCATAAAACAATAAATTATTGGTGATGTATTCTACACAACCAAAAAATTCATTCTAAATCTAGAATAATATTTACTTGTGTCCAAATAAATGTTAGATGAATGTTTTTGAAATACATAACAAAATTTCAACTAGAATATTTTATGTGGAAATGTAAATTTTTGTGCTTCTCATAACTGACTTAGAGAACACCCTATCATATCCACATAGAGAACACACAATACTTATAAAAATGATCATTTTCTTACTTGGTTTCTATATCCAAAAACACATATGTGAAAGGAATATTTCATTGAATTCTTAGGATGAAAAATAGAGATACCACATAAAATTGATTAATATTCCTAAATAAAAAGTGATTGCTTTCTTCATGAATTCTGTTAATTTTATTTAGACATGTTTAGATTCTTTTGAAGCCATCATCCTTAGGTTTAATACCTATTTTATTCGATGGATATAGAAAACATTCTTTTGGCATATCTCTATCGATCTTCCCTTAACATTTCTCTTTCAACATGTTCACCATAAGACCTAAAGATTAATGCTTCATTAATGGTATTATTTTTTAGATAACCTTACCTAGATGGTAATGAATATTTTTCTGAATACTATTATTTTTTAATCATAAAAAAATTATATTAAATGGGTGAAAAGATGTATGAATCAGATGTATTGGAAGATTGTGATCCACTGTTAAATTTACGCATATGAGGTTTATTTGTCACTACTTAAATATCTGTTCACTTTCTCCATTCATTATTCACATAGAACAAACGACATGTGTAATCATCCATGTCTTGATGTAGTATCCACAAATTTCCTTGGGCACTGATGATTGAATTTTGACATCACCATCATATCACTAATACATGATTATACTATAAGAAGTTTTAACACCCTCACTTTATAAGGTGTATATATTGGTATTGTGGAACCCAAAACCTAAACATTTATGAAATCATAGCACATTACGCAAGCTCATGTACTACTTGTTGAAAACTCATGAAATTTTGAAAATTTTATTTATCTTAGGTTATCATAGTGTACTTATGGTATTACATCCCATATTCACTGAAAAAATAATCATGAAGACTGAACATTTACATTGATTACCAATTAACACATCATTGATTAATAAATTATACTCTTAATTGTCTCCCAGTATTTTATATTACTCTGGAAACCCACTATACTTGAATCAAAATATATTTTCAATTGATTAATTTAGTGGAATGTATCCTTGAACCTCCCCTAATAATCTATAACCTATGTCTACACAAATACTCATAGAGTTCAATGTAGTTGGTTTTCTATACAACTATGTTTAGTCATGGTTTCTACATATTTTACTTAAAATATCATCTTATAAAATCATAATTATGATTTAATCAATTCATTTCACTAATGTTGAATCAATTTAGATATGTTTACCAATTTTCATTCAACATTAGTTATGTTAACCGATCATTTTCATAAGAAATCCCCATTAGTTGGATTCACCCTCGTCTATGGATAACCGCGCACCCCAAACACCTATTTATATTAAAATTCAAATAACAGAAAGAATTTCCAACCAAATATTTAACAAATGGTGTTTTGGTTTTAATTTAAAAATTTAATCCATTTATATTAATATATATATACTATGTTGTCGCGCTTATAACAGATAATTAACAAAAAAAATTCATCATGTCTTTATTCATTTTATTATTTATTATTTTATGTGTTTTACATTATAATGAAAATGAATAAAATAATAAATAAATGAATAAGGAAAATAAAAAACTGAATTTTCGTGAGAATCTAAATTTTTTTATCCATTTAATCATAATGGGTCAAACATGACCTTATGGATTCATATAGTTGTCATAGGTTGACTCATGATGCAACTCATACCCATCCAGTGTGATCATTTCACGTTTGGATTTCACCTTGATTTATTATGGACCACATATAATAAAATCATAATAAAGTATACATATATACTCACACACATATGAGGAGGTATAGTTAGTGAAAAATATATACAATATAAGATGGACATGTAGGACCTTATAAAATTGAATAAAGTGTGGATGATTGTTAGACCCTAATAGAAATTAACTAATTATTTATAATCATCAAAATACATAAAAAATTAAATAAATAATCTAGATATACAATAGTTGGCCACATTCTCAAAATGAGTTGGTATAATTAACAAATGTGCGATAAAAATTAACATATAAAAAATTAAGTAAGAAGAAATTAATTATTTAAATTCACATAACATAATTCTATCTGGTACCTACAAATTTCATTTAAATGCCAAAAAAAGTAAAATTAAATAATTTAATTTAATTAAAAAAGTAAAATTTCTTTGATAATTAAAATATTAATATTTTAAAATTAAAAAATTAATTAATCTAATCTAGTAATTAAATTTTAGTAATTAAAATATTGGTTTTTATTATATGAAAATTCCTCGAGCCTCGAAATCCAATGAAGGGAATGTGTGGTTCATTCTAAACTATCACAAGCCCATTCTGAGTAGTGAAGTCTCTGTAAAAAGGTTTTCTTAGCCATGGAGGCCCACCAAGATCTGTTCTGGGTCAGATAGACTTGCACTGGCCTATTTTGTAGCCAATCTGGGCAGTAAAAAATGATACTTGGGAGTACCTCCCACAACAAATTTTTGGGGTTTTATTTGTTGGTAGGAAGAATTATGGTTGGGGAACAACTTGGAACTAGGGGGCATGCTAGAGGACCGACAATGCAAGGGCACCAGTATATCCAATGAAGTGACAGTCAACTAGGAACCGCATTGATGGTGTCATTGTTAGGTAATTCTGGATGGGAGCATGCTGACAACTAGTATTGAGTGGATAGCGGTAGAAGATGGTTCCCATCAAAGAGATTTGTAGCTTGGGAGGCCCTATAATTCTATATTTGTCTGTAGGTGGAGCCATAAGTGGTGAAATGTAGTGGATGCACGAATTCCCTTCATGTTTAGAGGAAGGTTTCAAACGTCAGAGGTGAGGCCCTTGGAAGCATCTTTGTCGACATATGGAGGGTGGACATTAGCTTTGCTTTTGGGTGTATGTGGGTACTTCAGTGATGAATGAGGCATGATGACAGGGTTTCCACTCACAAGGGGCAGCACTGCTCTGGGGGAGGTGCTTCGATGAAGGCCGAGAGGAGTGCACATGGTGTTAGAGACAATTGAGGGGACGAATGATATGAAGGGGATATTAGTGGACCCGTCAGGCCATAGAAGAAGACTCTACTCCCCTCTTTTTTTATTTAATTTTTTATGACTAAGGGATCTTCTAGACTTGTATGATTTCTTTTTTTTTTATAAAAATAATTGACACAAAACCCCTTAAAATTTTTTGAAGGCCATTAATGTTTGATAAATGTTTTTATTCACTTATAATCACCTGCTGGATGAATTAATATAGATTCCCTATGACAAAACATCAATTAGAATTTTAAATTAAAAAATAATAATTTCGCAAGCATGGTTAACAATTTTGGACACCGATCGATGATGTTTTGATCATTGGAATCCTGCTTGATCATTGATGGATATTCAAGGCGATAACAATGGTCAACAGATGATAAAATCAGGATTTTTTTTAAAAAATTATAGAATAAATATGTTTTAATCTTAATACATGATATTCCAAAAAAATACTTATTTAAAAATTCATATTTCCATAACTTGGTCTTCTTTAATCTGATCAATGCATGGTCTATTCCAGTAGGATCAAAATTAAACCCTCTACATAATTTAAAGAAAATTTAAATTTATTGAGATAGAAAATTCACATTCTCACTTTAATAATAATTTTTTTTACTATGAGGTATTTTAGAAGGTGGTGGCTAGAAAATTTTGAATTTTTTATCACTAAAGTGACAAAACATGTGGTCTCTGGTGATCCAATCACCTATAGAAGTTAATGGATATTACATAAATATAATAATATTAGATTTTTAAAATAACATGTACATGTTTATATTCAGTGGAATGCTCAATTTAATTAATTTAACGACAATCATTGCATGATGGATCTGAATGTGAACCCATTTGTGTTGTCCAACCATGAACTAGGAATTTGTGTGCATGTCATTCATTGAATTTTGTGTGATATCATAGCGCATTGATGATCATATAGAGGTATCTATGATCACCACATTCTTGCACCATAGGTCCATCAATCATGTTCCTAGATCTGCTCTTTGAGAGAAACATTTTATCACTTGATTGTAGTAGGAGATAAAATCTCTCATTCCATCATAATTAACAACCCATCGAATTGGCTATTCATTTTTTCTCATATATAGTGTAATGTTCAAATACCTAGAAATTGTTCCCTACCCTAGAAATAAAACTCCCAAAAAATATGAAAGAAAAAAATTAATATGATTAACTATATTATTTCCTAAATATTATTTATATTTTATCACAAAACTATAATACATATTCAATATATTACACGATAAAATCATGTTATCTAACCCACATCGTAATTACCACTAATATTAAATGAACCTATATTATTAAATTAATATCTTCTCATATAATATTTTTATAGTATTCAATAAATACCGCATGAAAATATTTAATTAAATAATTCAACACAATTAATTTTGACATTAATAAACAGTTTATTTATTCCACATTGATTCATAACATAGACAACTCTTAGAGCCTAGGGGGTCCCACCATTCCTAATTTATCTATTCAAAAGAATACAGAAACTATTGAATAGGATTTTCTTTGTGACCATCTCGGCCCTTATCTAAATAGTAGTGAATAGAATTCATAGAACAGTAGAGGAGTATAACAACACATCAAGGCCCAAAAAGAGATAAGGAATAGTTATAATAATGAAAACCAAAATAAGAACAAATACAGGGTAATATAATATCTTTTTCTTATGGATATACTGTAAAGTAGGATGCACACTTATATCATCATCCTTTCTTTATCTATTGTTTTTTAATCTAATTATACAGATTTACACCTGACTACCATTGTCTGTGATTTAAAATTGTACTATCGTCCCGATCAACTGGGCACAAGATTTTAATTCCTTAACATTAAAGTGTTTTTTTGGATCATTCATCCAATTTTATGCCTCTAATGGAAAAACCAAAACAAGGTACCACTAAGTGATTTCATTGTCATGGTTTTTTTGTTACATGAAAGAACGTGATCAAATAGAACACATTAATAATGATCTTAAGTTAGGAGACAAATACACATGACCATATATTATAATGTCCACTGACTCTAAAAACATGTGTTGTTATTATTGGGGAGTCATTCCACACGATCTCAACTACGATAGATCACCATGTGTGATGTTTGTGAAATTTTTTCTCAATGCTTCAGAGCCCACAACAACTTTCAGTCAGACAATAACTATGCCCAGTCAGTATGATGTAACAAGAACATAGAAAATACATTTATGATAAATTTCATAGTTTCTCATGGTTCTCATTTTTCCTGGGATTTATGATAACATTTTAATATGGAAAATAATCTAAATACATTACTATAAAATAGTGTATGAAGAAATTATACAATATAATAGAATGTATACATCATGCATGACTCACTGTACAAATAAAATGTTAGTTAGAAATTATTGTTATGTTAAGAGCATGACACCAACTTTTAAAATAGTCAAAAAATAATATTACTCACATAAAATATTTCTATATTGACTAAATTTTAATAATATATACTTTTTAATTGGTAAATTTTCATGGATCACCACATTATATTTTATCGAATCAAGATCCATTATTTTAAGAAATGTTCAGTCAAATTGATCTGTTATATCTGGATAAAAAGTAATGTTTAAGTGATTATTATCATCTTCAAACATATTTTTATTCTAAGAGAACCATTTAATATCTAGAGGATATATTGGGATCTTATTCTATATATTTTAAATTTGGTTCATACCAAAACCTTCATCTTATCGAACTATCTAATAATAATAGTTGTCACTTGAGAATTCAATTGGAACCTTATGAATCTATCTTTGGAAATATGTATAGAAATACGAAATTATATGATGAAGTTAGATAAAAAATCTATTGGGAGATAATCTAAATGAGGAAGTAGATAACATTGTTTGATATATTGAGTTACACATTATGGAATCAGGGATTTGAAAAAAGAGATATAATGGAAATCCTTGATGAGATCTGTAATTCTAATTTTTTGATATGGTAATCCAATGAATTTATATATGTATAAAGGTTATGTGATTAAAAAATAAAGGTTATATGAACTATATGTATATCTTTACCCTTTATATTTTTTTATTAAGAGGGGATTATCATTTTGACATGGAATATCGGGTAAACCACTCTGAATTTCATGATGACTTCCATATATGGCTCATAAGGTTGTAAATAATTGATTGTTCAAATGTACTAAAGTACAAGAATGTACCACTAGATCATGTGATTTTAAATGAATAAAAATTATAGATTTCAATCATCATATAAATAATGTGACATGTAACAAGAATACACACCCTATAAATTTTTTCTAGAGGAATTATAAATTCGAAAAGCTAGAAGGGGACCTACAGACTTAATAATGAAGATGTACCCTAAATTTAAATTTTCAGAGTGACGGAATTTGGATGGGGAAATAATTATAAGGATATATAAAATTACACCATATAATTTTCTGATATATAAATCATTCACGAAATTATATTTCTTTTAAGGAATTATTTAAATGAAAAACCGGGTTCAAAAAAACAATGATATACTATTGAATAATTAGTATTTAATTTTATATACATTTCTTACAAATTTTATTTGAGAGTAAAAATAAGCTTAACTTAATTTTTATGATTTATTTAGTAAATAAATATAAAATTAATTCATTGATAGTCAATTATATATAATTAAAAATAACAGCATTTGAAGGCGAAAAGAATAATTTTTATAGAATAATTTTTATATGGGAAATGTTTTTTATCCTAAAAAACAATACTAATTAACATTAATGATTCATTTAAATGAATTTTATTTATTATACATTCAATTAGTTTTTTTATATTTATCAAAAAAAAGTTACAACACAAGGAATTATGGTATACAAAATTTTATAATAAGAATGCATTTGGATAAAACTGTTTTGCTGCATGTTTCACACAAATTATGAAATTTATTTTTTTCTAGTTATAGAAAATTGATTCCTATATAATGAATTAAATATTTTGGATTTAAAAAATTAAAATTATTTAATATAGTAATCAAGTTTCTTTTATAGTGAACAGTAAAAATAGTAAAATTTTGTTACCTCAGTTCAGGTTAAATGATATTACCATTGGTTAAACATAGATATATTGGTCATATTTACTTTTAGACATGTCTAAATTAGTTTTATATCCATATTTAGACCATGAATTATTTTTACTTTTAATACCTAGCCATTTGGAACCATTTCTCATTAGTATGACGTTTTTATATTTTTTCTTCTAATAAATTACTTTTATACCATCATCCCCACTCAAATAATTAAACCTCTCCGCTCTCTTCATTACAAAAAATCGATACACCTTGACCAAAAAAACCCATATATAAGTATATTACCAATTCCAAAATCAGAAATGAGATGTTATAATCTTCTTAATATAGAATTCAATGGGTCCATCATAAATGATTCAAATGTGGTCTACTGAATAAGGGAAATCCCCATAACCGACCTCATTAAATTAATTTATACATATCAATTCTAAAAATTTGTTTTTTTATCCAAAATCAAAAAATTCATCTTACAAAATGTAGTAACTATTTCTTTAGATTATGTAACCACCATTATCCACCTTTTATTCCATCACATGGTAAGTAAAAGTATCACTTGTGCATATGTGTGGACTATTGCATCCATGTAAAGATATAATTAATTTTCAGTGACCATAATTAATGGTTTATTATTATGATGGATTTAATGATTATATATAATATATAATATATATTTATAGTTCTACATTGATAAAATATTATTTATCTTACATTTATTCTATTCATTAGAAAATGAAAAACACATTCTGGTGTACATATAACACACTATATCTATGAATAGTGTAAATCATTTTATATCCCTAATATTTATTGATGATTATAAATATTTGTATAATGAATTAAAATTATATTTATATCATTATTATAATTTTAGAGATCGTAGAATAATTACCAATGAGGAAAATATTTTCTTAATCAAAACATCATTGATAAGTGAAATAGTTAACAATCGGGAACAATGATTTTAATATGGAATAAAAAATAAATGGGAATTGAGATTTTATAAGTGGATTAAATATGATTTTATAATCATTTAAATTATTCTTTCATATAATTATATTACATTTAAATTTATTAAAAATGTGTTCATATCACTTTTGAACCATGTTGAACACGAGGTAAGGGATTTATGTATCCATCCCATTTTAATTGGGATTGTTAATGATTCAATTTACACTGAGGGAAATTATATGATAAATATCTGATAAAATAATAAAATTTTATTCCACTTTAGTAACATAGTAAATTTACATGTAATAGTACCATTTTTATCCCTTTGGAACCTAAAATTATTGGGAATTATTTTAAAAAACAATCATTATTTCTACTTTGGTCAATAATATTTTTCTTTCATAACCATCTGTCTACTCAAATATTTTCAGGAAAGATTTTAATATTCACATATAGTTTTTTGAATTTATTTTTATCGATTTTTTTTACTTTCTTAAAAAATGTATCAAATGAATATTATTTTCAATTTCTGAAGGAGTTACATTTGACATTTTTTTCGAAAATGTGGAAGAAAAATTAGTTTTGATGAACTCAACATAAATTTTTTTTCAAACCATAATGTTAGATCAGTGATGCTACGATTATTTTATACGATTTTAGGGTTATATTGAATGAAAATTTATTCCTTAAAATTTTTTAAATACTTACATTATAAAATATGTTATTTAAAAATGAAAATAGTATATTTGATATGAAATTTTCTAATGATATTTTAATAAGATATTTCATCTATGATAACATCCATTAGTCTAATTTTTTCTTTATTGGGGATGTGATCTAATAATACCATCATTATTATTTATATATCTGTTTTATGATAATGATTATGATATTTTTGAAAAACCTAATTATTTTCATTGAGTTATGCTTTGATCAAGCATTTATAAAAAATGCTTTCCTTCAAATATTATTATTTGATGATATGGTGAATATTTATGGTCTTGTGGAACATAAATATATTGTTTTAATTATCTAATATTTGGTCTCAGAATTATATTTCCCACAAATTAATTAGGTAAATATGTATAATTGATGAGATACTAAAATGTAGAATGGATAGCGATCCACATTTAGTAAGGGCCTCATTATGTAATTATAAGAATTGGAGTGAACCTTTAGTATGGATATATTCGAATGCGAAGTGAACCCAATCCACTAGGATCATCATAGAAATGAACCTTAACTATGGAAATGAATTTCTATTCTTATGCGTATTACAAAAAAAGTGATTTCTTGTGCCAATGATATTCTATCATGTTATATAACATTTGATTCCATTAAGATTTAGGTATTGTGAACCTCATTTTATTATTCGATGACTCATGTTTGTGATATATGATTTATTGGTTATACTTTTAAAATTTAAATCTCATGTTCTCATACAATTATTCTTATGGTATGCGTAAAATATCATTGATATCTTCCTTATTTACCTTTGATAATCATATGTTCTCATACTTTTTTATATTTTCTTTTTCATAGGATATGGAGAGTTATTTTTTTATGATATAGGTATAAATTGTTGTAGTTGTGAATAAATAAGTGGGAGATGATGTAAATCATTTATGTACGCATTATTTATGTTTTATTGTTTCCAAAGTCACTAAACCATTATTATTATAGAGTGGATCATAATTTTATATAATTAAAATTAATCTAATAAGATCTAATATTTATGTATGAATAATATGGGTTGCTATTAAAATTAATCTATGAAGTCATCATGGAGCTCTTCAATGATTCACTTCACACTGGGTGCTCCTAGATAACCAAAAAATATCAGGTCACCAGTTTAAAACCTATACAAATATACATGATTAAAGGGATATATTTGACATACTCTAAATGTGTTTCCATATAAATATAATAAAAAACCATCCCTCGGATTCCGTACCCTCTAATATGATTATTAATAGCTTATAAGGACCAATCTCTAAAAAATAATTTTTTAACTCGCACTTTGAGACCCATTCAGGTGTGATCACAAGAAACAAGAATATTTAAAACTAGGTGATATACTAAATATGAGATCCAAAAAATACCAAATCACGATAAAGGAACTAATTATATAAATACATGGGTTTACCAATTTTTTACCATGAATTTGAACACTATTGTTTCTTATTTATGTCTCCAAATCCCATATACTTAAGTACACTAACATCCAATTTATATAAATGCTAAAATTATTGTTTTATAAGATAATGACTTCTCACCATATAGTAGTTTGAGTTATCCACTCCATTATTTTTTCATTATACATCCTCATTCACATGTAATAAAATTATCTAACAAAACCCACCAAACTGGATGAAACTAGTGGCTTAATGTGATGAAATGAATAAATAAAATAGAAAACAATGTGTTTGAGGTTGGACTTACATTTAAGAGACAATGAATCAAACAATGAATATGTACATGACAGATAAATGAAGAAGAGGGAGAAGGGGGTGTTCAACCCCCTATGCACACAAATGGAATGGGATGAGGCTTGACATTATAGGAATTTTAATTTTTTATATTATGATATATATATATATATTATGGCACATTGAATTCATGAGAAACACAAAGTGGAATCCCGTCAAACCCCCGCCTACACTCGATATACCCCCGATATGATTTTAGTTGATAAATGAGTTTCTAGTGGGTTACCAATAGGTTTACCATGGCATACTAATTGGTTATTGGTGACCTAGACAACAATATATAACGACCCTACTATTTTTACATTATTATTGCAAAATTTTAAAGATAGACAATATAAGATCATTATAAAACCATGGGAAAATTTTTTAGTGTATTGGGGAAATTAGGACCATACACAACCTCTACAAAATAAAACATCAAGATTAATTTAGTTCCATATACTCTAGAATTTTATTTTCCATCATGTTTTCTTTATTATAAGTAATCACCTAAGGATATGCATCAATGAAAGGGGTGAGATAAAAACCCAGTAATAAGATAGATAAATACATGAATCAATATAACATGGGTTCTGACAATCATCGTCATTCTAACATAATCATATGATCATCATCATAACCATGAGAGGAAACATTAGATAAAGGAAACAAATATGGAAATGTATTAAAATGATACATGATGTCTTTGTGGTGAACTACTCGAGAAATTTGTAAACAAAACTAGCGTTATGTTACATAATAATATATGTAAATAGTCATAACATAATAATTGTGGAAGAATATATAATAATGTTATTATATAATTCACAATATCTAATGAGATAAATCTCATTAGCCAATTCATTGGAGCACTATATAATTTTCAAAACACTCATCACATCATAAAATTTACATAATCATGCATGCCTCATATGGAAACTTTTCCAGCTCTGTTGTAGGTAAAAATAAAGGATGAAGTTCTAGGTGGTAGGAATCTGTGTATGAGGATAAATAAGAGATAGAAGGGAATATGTAAATAGGGTAAGGATTACTCGCATTTTCAATGCGAAATGGAGACAGTATAGGTAATTAAGACGAAATCCAAGTAGATGGACATTAACACCCACCTTTTTCCCAAGGATTCATACCAGAAGTTGATGTCAGGTGATGTGCTTGATCAATCCTTGAAATTTCTTATGAGTCCATAATAAGAAGTTGTTAAATTGGTAATGAAACTAAATTATACTAATGAAAAAGCTTCCAGAATGATGGGGAGGTTATTACGTTTGACTCGCATTGAGGAGAAGTATATCTGGATCAACAAGCATGACCTGATTTTAGGTAGAGGATTCAATAAATGGAAGATAATCCTTCAGAAGCATGTACAATCATGTGAAAGGATATCAGTTCAGTTCCAAGACCTTTTAATTGATGAACCTAACATGTAGGTAAATAATAAATTTTGGAAATTATTTAGGGAGATTAAATTTGACAGTCTTAAATTGTCCGTCAATGGATCTGTTATTTATATTTGTGGATTAACTCATGGTTTCTAAAATTTTCCTTAAATGTGTTTGAATAATAAATATTTATTTTCTATTAAAAAACCTCTTATACATGTATTTTATTCATTGTAATTTTATTATGTTGGTTCATAGTCATTCTTACGAGTTATAATATTCAAATTCAACAATCGAGAGTGTTCGTTATCCGTGTTTTCATGATGAGTTCACTTGTGTCCATGTCTTCTAGTTCAGGTAAAATGAGGATAATTTTTTTGAAATGATATTATATTTAATTAATGGAAATAAAAACTATTTAATGATCTAATATTTCATTTGGTTATATGGTATGAGTGTGAATCATTAGAAAAGTAGTTAATAAAAATTATTTAATTTAGTTAGTGTATTTTACAACTATCACAAACTCATATTGTTTTATTTAATAAAATGTTTAAATATTGCCTCTAGAAAACTATATAACATATAATTTTAATAATAGTTTCTTATTTAACATTAGGAATGGTTTTATTAATAGCCTTGATATTTGTAATAAAAAATAAAGAGGCATCGTCCATGATAGTGGTAAATCGGTACATGTCGGAGAATGTTCTCATTTTTAGAATAAAAAATATAGGAGAAGAAGACTGAGGATGAATTATTCCATTAACACAATAAAATTTTAGTAAATATACGTTTATTTATTTATCGTTCAACAAGGATACAGTTATTTTTGGAGAGAATAATAAAAGAAAATGAATTGAAAAAAATTAAATGAAAATGAATGAGGGTTTTACCTCTTAAATTCTTTTCAATGATATTGTCTTTAGGGAAATAGGATTTGGTTGTTGAATTAGACCAAAGGCACTTGTACATACAGAAGAGGGTTGGGAAGAGGATTGGGTATAATTAGTATAGGACTAAAGGATTTGGAGGATTGCGTAGAATAGTGGCCGAGTGGTGGTATTTATAGGGGAGGAGACCTAGATTTTATCATTATTTCATTCATTGTTTTATTATTTTGGCCCAATACTATGAATAGTATAATCTTTATCATTAAAAATATTAATATAAATATTGGAGTTTTATAATATGGTATTAAACCATCTATACATAATCTATGACCCAATAATTCATGTATTTGTGAAATACTGTAAATTACCACATTTCATTATTCATTAAAAATTCATCTATTTTAGAAAAATCACAAAAATTCACCATAGACATTATTAATTTTTTAGAATTAAAAATTGAATTCGATTTTATGAAAATAATTTTCAAAATACTCGAAACTAAAATTTTAAATAAAATCCCCATTACTCAAAAATTACGATTTTATTATTATTACTGACTTTTTGACACTTTGAAAAATTACTTAAGGTCTCCTAAAATCATCTTATAATCAAAATACAATGAAATATTTATTTATGAATATTTTTTATGTAATTAATATTTCTTTTAAATAATTATATAGAATATAATGTTGTAATTAATCACGTATGTTTGAAAAAAAATAAAAATACTTAATTTATTTATTCAAAAACATTTATATACTTATACTATTATATATTTATATCATATTTTCATCTATAAAATGCCAAAAATTTATTTATACATAGATTGGTGAGGTTAAAATTCTATTATTTGGATTACTATTCCTTATAGTGACACATATATTTCAAATTTTATGTTACTATCCATTAGTATAGGTTATTTAACTTATATAAATACCTCTTATTTCAATAATTCTTCATTTATAAAGATTTTATTATTTTCTCAAGGTGATTTTATGTGATTTATATGAAATGAAATAATTATAAGAATGGAATTTTCATTGATAGAATTTTTGGTTGTCACATTCTACATCACTTATTAAATCTCTCCCCGGACATTTAGTTTTAAAAACTATGGGGAAAACAAGTGATGGTACTTATCCATCATTGCTTCATCTAGTTCCCATGTTGATTATTTGTACTTATGGTTCTGAAATAGATCTTTGACCAGGTGAGTAGTCTTTTCTCATATAACATTATCTCTATGGTCTGAGAACATAAATTGACACTCCTCATAAGAGAGAACATTTTCCAACTATACCACCTCTGGATTTAGTAAATTTGATGGATCTGGGAAGTACATAGTCAAAAGAGATACATAAAATATATCATGTACATAAGACATAGTTCTTGGTAGTTCGATTTGATAGGCCGCAACTTCGACATTATTAAGAATATCTAATTGGGTGTTTTACCAGGGACATAACTTTTCTTTCTTCCCAAATATCAAGATCCTATTCCATGGAGATATGTGGTGGAAAACCATGTCTCAATTCTCAAACTTTAGGTCCTCTAAAAAAATTTATTCATTTCCCTTTTGCTGACTTAGGGCTTGCTTGATGTGTTGATGCATGGTTTTCACCTTTTACACCATTTATTAGACCATTAAGGGTCCTATCAACTTATATTCACTGAATTCATCAAAACATTCCGGTGTTCCAAATATTTTCCCATGAAGGGCTTCATATAAATCCATATGTATTCTCCAGAAGAAACTGTTCTCAAAATAGAACTCAATCAGAGGTAGATGTTTGTATCACCCTCCTTTAAGGAATATAGAATAATCCCTCAATGTTTTTTCCAATGTATGAGTATTATATTTATATTAGAAATCAGTTTGAGGATGATAAACCATAGCGATGTCCAGCACAGTGTTTAGATCATGTTAGAGAATTTTACAAATCATGGAGGTGATTCTTGGATCATGATCGGATAAGATCAAAATTGGTATTTTGTGAATCCTTAAAACTTCTATGATGTATATCAGTATAAGTATATCAAGTGATAAGTCCTCTAAAATTTTTATAATGTGAACTATCTTTGTGATAAAATCCACAACATCCCATGTAGCATTGATTCCTCTAGATGTATTCAAATGTCCAGTGACAAATTCCATTGTGATGTTTTCCTATTTCTATGTTTTTATGGGTAATGGTTGCAACATAAACTAAGGAATTTTAATTTCAGCCATCACTTTAGACATACCATGCACATTTAGGTATATTTGGAAATATCCTTTATATTTTCCCACCAATAGTTTTTTATGTGATTTTTATACATCTCTATTCTACCAGGATGAATAGATAAGGTTGAGCGATGTGTATAAATAAAAATATCAATCATTATCTCTGTATTTGATAGTACACATAGTCATGAACCTAATCTCATGATTCCTTCCTAGCCTATTTTTATATTTTAATATTTACCATTTCTGATAGCTTCCACTATATTCTGAGTCTCCAATTCATTTCATTTAGTATCCACTATTTTAATACAAAGATTGGGGTCAACCCCCATTATTAAAACATAAAAAAACAACACAAACCCATTACAAACAGTTGATTATCCAGTATTTTCTCAATGAGGTATTGTTGATAAATTATTTAGTAAACAATGGATGGTGATCCTTAATGAATCCCATATCTATCCATTACAATTATAATAAAATTGGATGTCTCTAAATTCATGTTGTTTATAAAGATATAGGATCCTTTATAATTAGATCAAGCACCACCTAATTTTCATTGGGAGGAGGGTAGTGGCTTAAGATTTTGAAAAATATGACGTGCTCAATCCATCTCTACTGAATCATATTAATCTCATTTTGATTGATTATATATTTTAGTATCTTATGATCAGTATATATTTCACACTTCCCCATTGAGATGATTCTTTTATATCTTCATTGTAAAGATAGTAACATTCAACTCTAAATCTTGTGGGGGATAGTTTTTCTCATGAATTTTCATCTTCCATGAGTCATAGGCTATCACATTATAATTTATCATTAGTAAATATCCTAATACCATCTTTGAATAATGTAATTACACCATAATTAATTCCCCACATTTCGGTAGTGTGGGGAATTTCATGGTGATAGTTCTCTTTTTAAACTCTTTAAATAAATCATCACATTAACTGGTCTAGAAAAACATTTCACAATTCCAACTCATCATGGTTTGTGGGATTAAAATTCATGAAAAGTTCATCCAAAATCTTCTGTAATAGCCATCTAGACCATGGAAACTATAGATTTCCAATACAGATGTTGTCTTATTCCACTCTTCAATTTCCTTTATCTTGTAAGGGTCCACATATATTCCTTTTATAGTGATAATATGACCCATGAAATATAATTAATCCTTATCTAAATCACATTTACTATGGTTTGAAAACAATCACTCCCTTTGTAGAGTCATTAGAATAATATTCAAATGACCCTAATGACCCCATTGTTATTGAAGTATATCTGATTATCATGAATTACGTCTACCAAAAAAAATTCAAGGTTGTCTCTAAGGACTCTATTCATTATGTTAATGAATATTTCTATAATATTAGTGAGTCCAAAAGGAATCACTATTAACACAATGTTTCCATATCTAATTATAATGTTTTTCATTAAAATATCTTCTTTCCCCACATTTAATTGTTGATATCCCTAAAAAACATCCAACTTATAGAAATACGTGGAAGCATGTATTTCTTCAAAAAATTCATTTATTTGCTGAAGGGTATAATTTTTCATTATCTTGATTTTCTGAGAACATAGTAATAAATGCAGAGGTGTGTCGATCCATTTTTCATATTGATAATGTGAACTAGAGCACCCCTTGGTGAAGTCCTCGGCCATATAAAACCCCTGTCTAGGTTCATTTGTAACTGATTCTTTAGTTCTTCAAACTGAATGGTGTTCATACTACAAGGTTTTTATGACATAAGAAGAGATACTATCATATGTTCAATTGAGAAAACATCATCTCATTCCGATTGAAGAAAAATAAAATCTTCTAAGAATACATTAGTGTAGTCCCTCGTAATGGGAAATGTCCTTTAGCATGATTCTCTACATTGTATGAATAATTTTAGATAGATATTCTTTCTCATTATAAAATTATATGCACACTAGAGACTATGATCTGATAGATATTTTTCCACATCCTTAAACATATATAGAATTTTAGGATGCCTTAGGATTTGAAGAGTGATCTTTCATTCCCAACAGTTTATATTTTCTTTGTATAAAGATAGCCATTTTTACCCAAAAAATCATAAATCTCTACTAAAATAACTAAGATAATATTTTGTGGGAGGTTCATTCCATTAACATTAACTTCGGTGGAGTTAAATACTTTTCATGAAATACTTTCCTCATTTATCTATTATCACAATTAACTCATCCTCCATATATTGTGGGGGTGTCTGAAATGTTCCACTAAACTCGAAGGATATGAAAGAATGCGTAGAACTAGAATCAAATAGTACATTCAATATTATTTAATGAAAACCAATCTTACATATCACCATATCATTGTGGGTCTCCACCACCATAGTAGTTATGTCATATGGTTTCCATTACTCCTTTTTCTTTGTTTTCTGCAGACGTTGTTTACCCTTGATGGCTAAAAGTTTAGTATAATGGATTGTATAGTGAAATTTAAACGTGTATCTAAACCATTGAACTACAGGTGGTGCTCTCTTTTCATTCACCACATTTTATAGGTTCTTTAAGTCTCTTTAGTAATGACGAGTTTTGTGGAATTCTATCCCACACTTGATGAATTTCTTCATCCCTTTGAGGTAATTACCATGATGATTCTTCGAACATTTTTTTACGTGTGAGTGGTTTGTTTTATTTCCACATTTTTCATTTGATATTTGAGATTAAAACTCTATCTATAGTTTATTATCACCATATCCATGGGACCATTCTCAAAACTCCATCTTCACATTGAGAGAACTAAAACTACATCTTCATATTTCTAAATGTATTGAATTAATAGAACTGTAATGGCCCAGACCTCTATAGACCATTCCATTGTGGAAATCTGGTGTCTGAGGTGCTCCGAGAGGTTAAGGTGACTTATCCCCATCACTTTCTTAAATTTCTTGTTCTGTGAATATTGCATTGGTAGCCTAACGTGAACAGTGGATCAGTAGCCTTAGGTGAACAGTTTCATAGGTAGCGTTATGTGAACAGTGTCATTGGTAGCCTTAGGTGATCAGTGTCATCGGTATCCTTAGGTGAACAATGCAACTGTGTGGTTCCAATGGTGAGGTTCCAATGGTGTGGTTCCAATGGAGACCACTTTCTTTTTCTATATATTGAGATCATGAATAGTGTTTCCTGAATGGTGAGGTTCAAACGGAAGTCTATATTTCCTTTTCCAAATTTTGAGTTCATAAATAGTGTTTCCAGAATGGTGAGGTTCCAACCGTAGCCTATATTTACTTTACCAAATTTTGAGTTTTTGAACAGTGTTTCATGAATGGTGAGGTTTATGAACAGTGTTTCAAGAATAGTGAGGTTTATGAATAGTGTTTCCAGAATAGTGAGGTTTATGAACACTATTTCCAGAATTGGGAGGTTTATTAAAAATGTTTTCAGAATAGTGAGGTTTATGAACAATGTCTCCCAAAAGGTGGGGTTTATGAACAGTGTTTCCAAAATGGTGAGGTTTTTTATAGTGTTTATGGAATGGTGAGGTTCCAACTACAACCTCTATTTCAATTGCCAAATTTCATGTTCATGGACAGTGTTTCCACCTTCTTACATTTCACCCTTTTGAGGTTTCCTTTGACGTAAAATAATTTTAAAGCCTTTTTAAGGAATATAAGGTTGATTCTATGTCCATAACTCCTATATTAATTTCCCTAAGGCTCAGGATTCTTTTACTTGTTCAAACCATGTGGGTTAATGTGATATTCTTTTAATGGAAAAACCCATACTATCTTAAACCGCTGCTCCGTTAAATCTTCTAAAGGGATGAAATTCCCTCCTCCCTTGTTCCCCCATTTTTTCCCTAGTGCGAGATGCTTGAACCCTTCCTTCTTCCCAAATGAGTGGTGTGATCGAACCTTAACCCTCAGATTGTTTCCCCTAGATGTTTCTTACTGCTACATACACTCCCCTGTTTTGGTTCAAGCACCAAGTGTCAATCCTTCCTCAATATATGGTATGTTTTATCATCGTTTTCTTGGGTTCATCTCCTTCTGTTTCTCATTTACCTGTTATGGTATGTGATCTCCATACTTCTGATGGATTTTTCTTGGGTTTAAGTTGGTGTGGTCGTACTGTGGAATCCTTGGGTGGATACAGTTGTCACAGGAGGAGGTGATCATGATCTTTTTTGTGAATCATTCTCGTAAAAAAACGAAAAGAACCGTTTGGGTTAGGGGATTCATTGATTCTATTTTCTTTTACGTGCAACTATATAGTTAGCATGTTTTATCCCACTAGATCAGAATTGAATTAACAAAATAAATAACTGAACTGGATAAATAAATTAATATTGATCGTATGTTAGTGCCTTTTTTTCTAAATAGTGTGATATCTATGCATGATTTGTTTAGAATTTCATTCTTGATGGGAATTGGTAAATAACGTAAACCAAAATTAAAATATAATTTTTAGGATAAAAATAAAGAGGCATGGTAATGAATCTGGTTCTTCTGGTTATAATTTTATGTTAATCAAATTGGTGCAATAAGCATGTTAAATAATTTGTGATATCCTACTGTTTATGTTTCCTAATGATAAAAACTATATTTAATAAATTGGTTAATCTAAGATGGATCAGAGAACTGGTTTTTTGTTAAAAGATAATTCTCTGTAGGGTTTTGAGTTACCCACTTTCTTATTTTAGGGTCAAGAAACCAATTGAAATGATGATTATTTTCTTGCTACTTGTTTTGTGAAATGAGCCTAGAAAGCTATTGTGATATGTGGGGGTAGGGGTAATTATTGGTTATGGTAGAAGTTGACTCCTAGAGTGGTGAGATGCATCGGTTTATGCATGTGGGTGTCAGAGGGGACACCGGGGATGATGGAACAAGTTGGATGTGAATGTATGAATGCATGCTGATCTTTTTGGTTATTTATATTCTTTAAATTCCACAATACTAATGGTAGGAGGTTTTCTTACCCTCCTTCCAAAAGGGGCGAATACACGCATGGTATTCCACATGCTTTCTGTGTTTAGCTTCTTAGAGGAGGATGGGTCTACGTTCCAGTTATAGGCGGAAATGACTCGACGGGTAGCTCATCAACTAACCTTGTAGTTCCCCTTGTATTTAGTTGCGTAGAATGTTTTTTTGAATGTGTGGGAATATGGGAAATAAATTCTATAAATAAATGATTGAATAAATGATATCAACCCATGGGGTTGGAGTTTTCTAGAACGCAATGACGAGGTTCCAATTTAAAGGAACAATAAAATTTGGGTGTGATTCTAATGAAATATAATGTGAAAATTTTTTATGCATAATTAATGTTTAAATAATTAATTAAAATAAAGTGAAACTGATAATAAGGGAATGAAGTAATGTATTAATGCTCTTTATATGGTTGTGTTCTTATAGGAAACTTAGTCTTAGACTTTGAAACCTTGATTTTGAGAGACGTTAGCTACAGATGAGTCTAAGAATAGGTTATGCCCATAGATTGGTTTTGAGATATAGTTTATAATGTACTTTTAGGGATTCTATATGCTTCTCCACCCCGTCAGTTAGGGAAACTAACACCATGGGGATTCATAGCCATGGGAGTGCTTTCCATAACTTTATGGTGGGAGGATGGATGGATGACTATCCCCTTTGACCCCTATATATTCTCATGGTAGTGACTTGTACTGGTTGGCTTAGTAGTTTGTTTTCCCCATATATGTGTGTAGATGGTTGTATTGGCTTGTGGTTATTTACAAACATATATATTGGATATAGTTTCCTATGGAATACTATTGGTGTAACATGTATAGGTTGTGATGGCTTGAGGATCCGTACTCGGTGTATGGGCTATAATGGGTTGATGAACAATACAAGATGTATGATACACGTTATACGAGCTGTGGTGGTTCCGAGAAACTACCTGGTTACTTTTCTTATGTTGACATGGTGTTATTGTTGCAAGAGGTTCATATTGTTGTGCATCACCTAAGTTTTTGAGGGAAAGCCTTTTTTGAGAGAGATTCTTAGGACGTGAGACATTAGGGAAATGCAGAAAAAAATGGGGAATTAATAGCGGGGTACCCTTGATATTCATTTTTATATTTTATAATATAGTTTATGTTACTTGGTGATAATATCCATGGTGAGGCTGGGAACATAGTATACCTGTTTTGGTGACGAGTTAGCTTTCACTTGTTGTTCACTGTTCTTTAGTAGGATTTCTTTAATTTTTCATGAGAGGCTTTGGGGAGGATCATACTATGTATACTGTTATACTTACCCTATGTATATAAAAACTATTTTCTGGTCACATGGAGTAGGTTAGAGATCAAGCCAGTTTCTACTAGATTAGGGTTGCTGGAGCTGTTTGGGCTTCGTTGTTGTTGTTTATTTTACTTATTATGGGTACATGTAGTTTTACCCTTTTAGTTGGAGTTTTTTTCATGAAATTACCTATGTGTACATGGGATATCTTTTATATTGTTGTTTGAGATAGAGTTGGTTGGTTTATATCTTATATCTCTCTTCCGCATGTGTTATCATAGAGGTTAATGCCTCTCATGTGTGTGTTTACAATACCCTCGGTGCTAGTCACCAAACCAGGGCCTACTGGATGTGGGACTCTGGGGTCATTATCTCCCATCTCTCATTACCAGACTAAGAGGGGTACAATTTGTGGAGAGGGGGTCATGAAAGAGTCATATCAGAGGAATTATTAGAGATTGGATGTAGTTTGGTGTTAAGAACAAGTGATGTTGCATGGGTTTATAGGGAAACATTGTCAGTCATGTCTAGAAAGTGATGTAAACACTAGAGACCTGCTGAGACATAAGGATATAGGTCCCCCTATGATCTGTTGTGTGGACCTTTATGTTTTCAATGGATAATAAACATGGTGTTACTATTTATAGGGTAGAGACCTAGGAAATTATCATGAATCATTCTTCATTGTTCCAGTGTTTGAATGGGTAGAAATTGGGATAGGTTAACCAAAAATCAATTAAAGAAAAAAAGTAATTAATGCAGAGTCTTCCATATTCCAATTTAGGAGCTCTAACTGTTTGTTATTTTACATGTATGGATCCAGGTCGATGTCCTCGTCGGGATCGAATAGAATATTTCTAGTATGATGTGCCAATGGATCTCCACAATGTAGAGGTTTACAATGACGACACTTGGAGGATGAAACTACGAGAGTTTCAACGTCAGAGTCTGCAGAAGTACGAGGGCTCTATTTTTGATGCAGTCACAGAAGAATGCATGGAGGAGGTCGAGATATGCATCAGTTCGATCCATGCTCGGAAGGAGTACTGGGTTTCCTTGGTTGTGACAAGGCTACATGGAGCAGTGAGGCAGTGCTGGTTCTAGTTCTTCATGGATAATGAGGAGTCATCGATCCCATGGGAGGAGTTCCAAGACAAGTTTAGAGTCAAATTTCTTTCCTTGACTGCGACGGAGTCCAGTCGCCAGGAGCTTCATACCCTTCGAAATGGGAGTTACAACATGAGTGGGTCTGGAATCCATTTCAAGAACCTTCTACGATATGATTCATACCTGTTTGAAGATGATAAGGATAGGGTGAGGCATTTCGAGTAGGCCTTGCATCCAAAGATCCAGTGCCAGGTCACCCCATTTATGATGAAGATATCTCTTGAGGTGCTGGAGAGGGAAGAGGTTGTCGAGTGGACTTTGGCCAGAACTAGATCATTATGAGAGGGGAATCGTCTTGATTCCTCATGAATAAGAGCTGTTGTCTGGGGTTAACGGTTTCCATGGCCGAAGTGTTTCTGTTCGGCCGAGGGTAGTTCCCTGCCATCATCATCTAGTTTTTCTAGGGGCAGCATCTCTTAGGAATATTCCAATGGATATGGTTATTGTATTTCTTGTGGTGGTCAAGGTCATCATCAAAAAGAGTGACCAACCATTCAGAGCATTCATTATGAACCAGGTTCTCTGCTCGAGGATCCTCTGTTGAGGTATTTCCAAGAGAGGCAGCAGCAGCAGGTGACCCCAGGTTTGGATCAGTAAAGGGTAGATGGGGCAGGCATAGGAATTCCATGTGGTGCAGCCCATCCTCATAGAGTAGAGAACTGACATGGTGGTGGTCATCTCAGTGTCAAAGAGTCCATGGAGGAGGTCGTGGTCAGCGTCATGCTATAGCGTTTCCCGATCCAGGAAATCCAAACATCGTTCAAGGTACCATTTTCTTGTTTTCTACCTCGGTGAATGCCTTCTTGGATTCAGGAATGACACACTCCTTTATATAACCTACCTTTTTCCATGCTTTGGGACTTGAGGTAGATAGGCTTCCAGTGCCCTTGGTGTTGACTACGCTAGTTGGAGGATGAGTTGACTTGTTTGAATATTGTAGAGACTGTGGGCTAGTGATGGGGTAGCACAACTCATGGAGAGATTTCCTATGTTTATGAATACATCCAGATTATGCCATAATTGGCATGGATTGGTTGTATTTGGTGCAAGCTATAGTTGATTTCTTCATGAGGAATGTGGTGTTCCTCGATGCAGATGGAGAGCTAGGGGTGTTCGTTCGCGAGCAAGACTGCCAGATGGGTCAGAGGTTTGTTCTGTTCTAATAATCCATAATGGATGAGATGATGTAGACTTGTTTAGAGGTTTAGTAGTTGGCATTTCCTAGGGTTGTAGAAGAGTACCCTTATGTCTTTCTAAAAGATTTTGTATCATTACCCACTTGAAGAGATATCAAGTTTGGGATCGAGATACAACCTGGAGCGACTCCTATATTTATGTCTCCATATAATATGGCCTCATCTATGTTTTGGGTGCTTCGTATAAAGAATGATGGTCTTTTACAGTGTAGTTTTGTTTAGCCGATTGTGTCACCGTGGGGGGCACCAGTTTTGATCGGGAAGAAGGATGACAATAGTTTGCAGTTGTGTGTCGATTATCCACGCATAAACAAAGTGAAATTGAAGAATATATATCATCTTCCATGAATTGATAATTTATTCAATCAACGGAAGGGTGCATGTTTGTTTTAAAAGATTGATTTGGAGTCAGGATATCATCAAATGTGCATGAAGGACGAGGATATCCTAAATATTTCTTTCTGTTGTCGTCATGGGCATTATGAGTTTGTTGTAATATAGTCTAGTGTTACAAATACTCCAGCTATGTTCATGGGATTGAGGAACGCTGTGTTCTGTGAGTTCCTGGAAAAGTTCAGGGTGGTTTTCATTGATGAAAACCTTGTGTACTCCACGTCGGAGGAGGATCATACAAAGCATCTACACGCAGTTTTGGGAGTTCTTCATCAACATCATATGTTCGAGAAGTTGTCGAAGTGTGAATTTGGGGCTTGAGATGTCTGTTTCATGGGGAAAGTTGTGTCCTAGTAGGGAGTAGCTGGGGATCCATTGATGATAGAAGTAGTTGTGTCTTGGGCAGCCCCCAAGACAGTGTCAGATGTGAGAAGTTTCCTTGGTCTCATAGGCTACTACATGTGGTTCATAGCCGATTTATCTCGAGTTGTAACTCCTCAGGTAGCTTTGACCAGGAATGATATGGTTTTCATATAGACTGATCAATGTCTAAAAACTATCGAGTATCTAAATATGATGTTAGTAAGTGCTCATGTTCTTTGCCTTCCAGCTGAGGGTGTCTACATTGATGTTTTTGGCGATACTTCACATATGGGGTTAGGCTATGTTCTGATGCAGCCAAGATTAGTTGTTTCTTTTGGGTCCTGGCAGTTGCATCCTCATAAACGTAACTATTCCACCCATGATCTTGAGTTGATAGATTTTGTGTTTCCTCTAATGTTGTGGATACATTACCTAATTGGTGATCACTTTGTTTTATTCACCGATCATAAGAGTTTGAGATTTGTTTTCTGCCAACATTACATTAACTTACGACATCGTTAGTGGATGGAGTTCTTATAGGAATATGACATAGAAATATCGTATACACCTGGAAATGGGAATGCTGTAGCTGAAGCACTAAGAAGGACATCGTGTGGTTATACACTGCGTGAATCATGTGATTCATATAGAGTAATGGAATAATTTTCAGAATTATATCTTGATATGGGAGAAGTTGGGGGTATAGGTTGTCTTTTTTAGATGATGGTACATTTTTCACTAGTGTACCAGGTGGAAGAGTCCTATTTGTGGGATCTTGAGGTGGAGGTATGGGGAGACCGAGTTGTTTGTGGTGAGGACCCTGATGGTTGGACTGATGATGAAGAATACAGAGTGTTGTATCATGGAAGGATTTTTTTCCTTTGGTGATACACACGATGGTTCTCAAAGAGTACTGTAGATCACATTTATTAGTGCATCCAGGTGTGAAAAAGACGCACTGAGCCTTGAGGAGTTAGTTTTGGTTTTATGGTCTAATGCATGTAGTTGTAGAGATTTTTTCACGATGTTTGGTTTTCCATAAGGTGAAGTCCGAACACCATGTTCCTGGTGGTCTGCTCCAACAATTAGATGTTCCTCAGTGGAAGTGGTAGGACATCTCAATAGAAACTATTACCAGTTTACCTTGAGCTTCGGGAGTACATGATGCTATTTGGGAGTTAGTGTATCATTTATCAAAATCAGTCCACTTCATAGAAATAAAAGAGTTAAGATTAGTAGATGTTTTATTTAGGTAGTATCTGGAGGAGGCGGTGAGACTCCCTGGAGTCCCATGTACGATCATTTCTGATCGAGATCCTTGTTTTACCTCTCAGGTTTGGACATGTCTTCGGCATTCTATTGGTTCTTAACTATGACTTAGCACTTCTTTTCATCCTCAGGAGGATGATCAGACAGAGCGGACCATCTAGTCTCTTGAAGACATGTTACGCTCTTGTGTCCTAGATTTTGGAGGTTCATGGATGAGGCACATACCCTTGGTAGAGTTTTCTTACAAAAATAGTTTTCACTCCACCATCGGTATGGCACCGTTTTAATCCTTGTATGGATGGCCTTCCCGTTCTCCATTGTGATGGACTAGGGTCGGAGAGTCAGTAATTCTCAGACCGAAACTATAGCAGAATACAATAGATAAGGTTCTGGTGATTCTTGAGATGATGAAAACAACAAAAGATCATTATAAATCATTTACCAATCAAATGAGGAATCCCTTAGAGTTTTATGTTGGGTATCACCTGTTTTTGAAGGTGACTCCCCAACATAAGAAGTGAGGGTTTGTTTGTGGAAGTAATATTTCTCCCCGGTTTGTGGCATATTGAGTAGCACTTCCCCCGCAAATGAGCCGAATGCACGATGTTTTCCATGTATCATAGCTCCTTCTTTATCTTCATGATGACTCACACATCATCAATTGGGGATAGACTGATGTAGATGAGGATTTGACCTTCGATGAGCGGACAGTGGAGATCCAAGGCTTCCAATAGAAGGTGTTTCATGGGTGTTCTATTACATTGGTTCATCAACTATGGGGACACAGTGGCATGGAGGAGAGTACGTGGGAATATGAGTCATAGATACGTGCTCTATACCCAGATTTTTTGATGTTTAACACTTTTCATGTAATGATTTCCCATTTGTGGTTATATACCAATCATGTTTATGAAATGGCTTTCTTTGGTTGCTTCTTGTCACTTGCTCTCTTTTAAGAGGCATCTCAATGGGTGGTTGTTCAGACATCTTTTCTATCCCCTTTTTGGTTGGTTTTGAATTCTCAATGGTGATAATGTTTTGAGAGGTATCTGATGTAGTGTCCAGGACTTCTATGGTCCATTCCTTTGTGAATTACTTGTGTCTGAGGTGTTCCAGGAGGTCCAAGTGACTTATCCCCAACACATTGCCAAATTTCTAGTTTTTTGAATAGTGCATCGGTATCCTTAGGTGAACAGTGCATCAGTAGCCTTAGTTGAACAATGTCATCGGTAGCCTTAGGTGAATCGTGTCATCAAAAACCTTAGGGAATCAGTGCATCGGTTTCCTTACTTGAACAGTGTCACCGGTATCCTAATTTGAATAGTGAAACGATGAGGTTCCAACAGTGGGGTTCCAACGGTGAGGTTCCAATGGTGACCTCTTTCCATTTCCAAATTTTGAGTTCATGAATAGTGTTTCTAGAATGGTGAGGTTCCAACGGTAGCCTATATTTTCTTTTCCAAATATTGAGTTCATGAACAGCGTTTCCAAAATAGTGAGGATCCAACAGTAGCCTATATTTCTTTTGCCAAATTTTGAGTTCATGAACAGTGTTTCCAATACAGTGAGGTTTAAGAACAGTGCTTCCAGAATGGTGAGGTTTATGAACAGTGTTTCCAGAATGGTGAGGTTTATGAACAGTGTTTCTATAATGGTATGTTTTACATACATTGTTTCCATATTGGTGAGGTTCCAACTATGGCCTCTATTTCCTTTTCCAAATTTCATGTTCATGAAAAGTGTTTCTAACTTCAAACATTTTCTACCCTTTGATGTTTCATTTGGCGTAAAATGCTTTTAAATCCTTGTTTTAAGGACTCTAAGACCAATTCAAAGGCCATGAATCCTATATTATTTTCTATAAGGATTGGGATGATTTTACTTGGTCAAACCTTGTGGGTTAACGTAATCTGCTATTAATGGAAAAATCATTCTTATCTTAATCCACTTCATCATTTAATCTTATAGAGGGATGAGATATCTTCCTCCCTTGTTCTATCTTCATGTTCCCTGGTGTGAGATGCTTGAACCTTTACTTCTTCCCATAAGATCAGTGTGATCGAACATTAATCCTCAGATATTTTCCCCTTGATGTTTCATATTATTGCATGTGAACCCCTATTTTGGTGCAAGCACCAAGTGTGGATCCTTCACTGATATAAGGTATGTTTTATCATCGTTCTTAGGGTTCATATCCATCCATTTCTCCTTTCCCTATTATGGTATGTGGTATCCATACTTCTAATTGAGTTTTTATGGGTTTCGGTTGGGAAGGTCTTACAACGACATCCATGTGTGGATACAGTTGTCATGGGAGGAGGCGATCGTGATACTTATTGTAGATCATTATTGTCTAAATAATGACAATAACTATTTGAGGTAGGGTATTTTTTTGTTCTCTTTTCATTTATGTGCAACTATATAGTTAACATTTTTTATCCCACTGGATCAGAATAGGATTGTCCTAATACATATTTGAACTGGATAAATAAATTGATATTGATTGTATGCTATTGCCTATTGTTTTTTGAGAGTGCATGATATTTATAAATTATTTGTTTAGATTTTAATTCTTGATAGAAATTGGTAAATAACGTAAACCGAAATTAACTAACAATCGATTGCCTAAAGGCAAAGTGGCATGTAAATGAATCTAGTTCTTCTTGTTGTAATTTGATGCTAATAAAATTGGTGCAATAAGAATGATTAATTATTTGTGATAGCATACTATTTAGGTTCCATAATGCTGGAACCTATTAATAATAAATCGGTTAATACAATATTGTTTAAAGAACTAGTTTTTTGACAAAAGATAATTCCATGTAGGGTTCTGAGTTACCCTCATTCTTGTTTAAGGGCCAAGTTCCCAATTGAAATGATGGTTGTTTTCCTATTTATTGTGTTGTGATATGAGCCAAGAAGGCTATTGTGATATGTGGGGGTATGTATGACTATTGGTTGTTGCAGTAGTGGATGCTAAGAGTAGTGAGATGCATCAGTTTATGCTGGTGGGTGTTAGGGAGGACACACGGAATAATGGAACGATTTGGATGACAATGTTTTGATTCTTGCTGATCTTTTTGGTTGTTTATCTTCTTTACTTTCCCCACTGCTCAAGGAAGATGGTTTACTTACCCTCCTTCCCAAAAGTGCGAAGACTCATGGGGTATTCCATATTCTTTCCATGTTTAGCTTCTCAAGGGAGGATGGGTCCACCCTCTTGCTATGGGCGATAAAGACTCGACGGGTAGATCAGCTAATCACCGTGTTGAGCCCCCTTTTGTTTAGTAGAGTGGAATGTTTTTATATAATGTCTGGGAATATGGGAAAGTAATGCTTTAAATAAATGATTGAATAAATGATGTTCACCCATGGGGTTAGATCTTTCTAGGACACATTGATGAGGTTAATATTTAAAGGAAAAGTAAACTTTGGGTGTGATTATAATGAAATAAAATGTGGAAAATATTTATGGTTATCTAATTTTTAAAGAATAAATTAACATTAAGTGCACCTGATAAAAATGGAATGAAGTAATGTAATAAATATCTTTAAATGGTATTTTGCTTATAAAAAACTTAGTCTTAGACGTGGCAGTCGGGTGTCTGAGAGATGTTAGTTACAGTTGAATATTAGACTAGGTTATGCTCATAGTGTGGTTTTGAGCTATTGTATCACTTGTAAATTTTTTGTTTATTTATGCTACTCTACCCCATTGGTGAGGAAAACTGACAACCTAGGGATTCTAAGCCATGTGGGTGGTGTTTTCCCCAACATTCTGGTGAGAGGATGGATGTCTGACTACCCCCTTTGGCCCCTCTCTCTTCTCTTGGTAGTTACATGTACTGGTTGGCACAAGAATTAGTTTTCACCAAATATGTGTGTAGAGGGATATAATGGATTTTGGTTATTCAAACACATATATGCATGATATTGTTTCCTATGGACAACTATAGGTGTGACGTTTATAGGCTGTGATGGTTTGAGGATCCTTACATGGTGAATAGGCTGTAATATCTTGAGGTATAATACCCAACGTACGATACACATTATACGAGATTTGGTGGCTCCCAAAAACTTTTCGGTTACATTTCTTACATGTACATTGTGGTTTTTTTGCACAAGGTTCATATTATGGTGCTTCACCCAGGTGTCTACGGGAAAACCTTCTGGGAGAGAGAAGATTAGGACATGCGGTGTTGGGGCAAAGTGGCAAACTAGTGGGGAAGTAGTAGTGGGGTAAACTTGATATTCATTATTATATTATATACACTTATATGAATTACATAGTGAGAGTATCCATGGTGAGGCTGGGAACATAGTATACCTATTTATATGACGAGTAAGATTCACATGTTGTTCACTATGCTTTAGCATTATTTCTTTACTTTTGCACGAGAGGCTTAGGGGTGGATCCTAATGATTACATTTTTATACATAACGTATATATATATATATATAATGTTTTTCAGGTCACTTGGATAGGTTGGAGATCAGGCTGGTTTCAACTATCTTGGGATTGGAGGAGCAATTTGGGCTTCGTGGTTGCTATTGTTTTTTACATCTTTTGGGTACTTTCAGTTTTACCCTTTCAGTTGTAGTATCATTTCATGACATTACCTATGTTTACTTGGGATTTCATTTATATTTTTATTTGAGATAGAGTTTTTTGGTGTCAATATTATCTCTATCTTTTCTGAATCTATTTTCATAGTGTGAAATTCCTCCCAAATGTGTCTTTACTATACCCACGGTGCTAGTCACCAACCCGGGGCCTACTGGAGGCGTCACTTGGGGGTCATTATCTCCCTTCTCACATTGCTGACCTAGGAGGGGTAAATATTGAGGGGAGGGGGCCATGACAACCACATTTCAAAGTTGTGGGTTTAATCTACTGAATAATTTATCTATTTTTATATCATTGTAGATAACAAAACACATGGGGTACATGAAAGACCCTTTGAAATTTTCTTCATAATCCTTGATATGTTCACCATCTTTTTTTTTCAAATCAATAAATTTAATCTCATTATTTGTATTAAGAGTTTAAGGGAAATAATTGTTAAGAATTATTTTCCTAAAGTCTTCCCACTCCATCTCTTCAATTTCATCCTTTGGATTGGAGTTATTAATCAACTCTCATAATTGTTCAACATCTCCTTATAAAATATCAACATATAGAGTCACCTTCTATATCTCATAATAGTGAATCTTGAAAAATAAAATCTCAATTTAGTTGACCCACTGTCACATGACTAGTGGATTGGAATACCCACTAAAGGTTGGTATCCATTTCCCCATAAAAGACTCGATAAATAGCTTCTACATCTTATATGAAGGAGGATGTTCCACATTATTTAGGTTATTGTTCATATCCTGAGATAGATGGGTAATGTTCACCATAAAATTTTGAACTCTACCACCCAAGGAATTGAGAATTTTGTTCTAAAAATCATTACACTGTTCCTCACATGGGTTCTTAGCCTAGTTTTTAATGGTTCACACAATTTCTAAAAAATACAATATTTGAAAAAACATTATTAAATAAGTCATGAATAAATAAATAATTTTTTTTAAAATTAACTCAAATTGAATATCTTGTGATTTCCATAGGTCTATTATTTTTCTAATATAGGGCATCATGGGGGTTTACTTATACTCATCCTTTCACTATGGGGTTTTCTAAAGTTCTTATATCATAATCCCAATATTAACTAAACTATTCTATAATACCATCTATAGAAATCCTACATTTCTTACATCATTATAATTTCATTTTAAATATTAAAAAATTAAAACTATTACAAAACAAGGACCCAAAGGCATTTTGTATTTGGAAAATTAGGACCAAACCAAAAATTTACATAATAAAAATCAACATTTATTTGATTCTTTATTAACTTGATTCTTATTGGACCTCATGTTCTCCTTATTATAAGTAATCACCTGAGGATATAAATCAATGAAAGGGGTGAGATAAAACCCCAATAATAGGATAGAGAAACACATGGATCGATATATCATGAGTGAGCTTAATCATAATAAAAATATCCAAAGAATAAATCATAATCTTTATAATGGGAGGAAGAATTAGGTAAAAGCATTTAATATAGAAATTCCTGAAATTAAAACATCAAGTCATAGTGGTGAACTACCGCAGAAAATTGTGAACTACTCTAGACTCATGTTCTCACAAAACATATTCATTATGAACAAATCTAGCTTCAAGTTCATGCATATTTTAAATTATCACATGATATTAATCACATTAGAAAATTCATTAGATCACTATATAATTCTAGGTGCACCATTAACAACATAACATTTACATATTCATGCATAGAAAATAGACCATATAACATTCGTAGACCTAAAATTAACCATTGAAATGAATGAGTTTATTTTCATAAATAATACATTCATAAGAATTGGAGAAATGAATATAAAAATGTAAAATATTCATCGTATCAATATTTATTTAGGAATAAAAAATCTCAAGTGAAGTAAAAGATATGATTTTAGAAAGAAGAGTTCTTTATGAAAAATCATTGCATTTTTATAAAACTAGATAGGAATTATACATTTACCCGAAAATAAAATGTATTGAAAAAGAAACAGTTTTTAGAGAACATTAAAGGATAATCCATATATAAAATGAAGTGAAATAGGGAAATCCCAAAGAAAGATAGTTGGGTTCGAGAATCCTACTACCTTATGTTAGAATAAATTATTCACTTTATTATATAGGATAACAAAATTGGATTCATTAATTATCAAATAATTAACCTTTTATATATTTATTTTATTAATTATAACTTTTTCAATTATTTTATGGACATTTAAACAAGATATAGAGTTCAATTTCATCATTTGGGAGGGTGCATTTTCTTTTTTTCGTGATCAGTTCACTTGTATACATGTTTGGAAGTTCAAGTAAAATGATGTTAATATTATAGAACTAATATTATATGTTACTAATAAGAATCAAAAATTTGAAATGATATTATATATCATTTGGTTATATGGTATGGGGTTGAATAACTATATAAACAGATAATAAAAATGGATTATTTTTTTGGAGGATTATACGACCATCAAGAACCCATATAATTTTATTTAATATAAAGTTTATATAATGACTCTAGAAAATTATATAAATTATAATATGTATAAAAAATCATATTTAACCAAAATAATCGTTTTATGATTGGCATTGAACTATGTCATGGAAAATGAAAATGCATCGTCTACGATAGCAGCAAATCGACACATCACGAATGAAGTAATCATTTTTAGAATAAAAGGGATAATGTCATAGGGTTGATTATGAATTATTCCATATTCATAATAAAATTAGACTATATATAATATAATAGATTTATCATGAAACTTAGATAAGGTGAGGCAATTATAAAATAAGAAATGAAAGTAATATGAGAATAAAATTAAATAAATGAACGATGATATTGCCTCTTAAATTATACTCTTTGAAAACCTCCATAGGGAAATATTATTATATATTTTATTGAGACCAGAGGCTCATGGACGCGGGTTAGAGGGTTGGGAATTGGATTGGGAAAAATTTGGACAAGATTAAATGATTTTTATGTGCAAGGAGAATTGTTGGTGAGGGTGGTATATATATGGGAGGAGGGGGTGTTTTTTTCCTTATTTTAGTATTTTGTCCCAAGACTATGAATAGTTAGAAAAATACCTGTAAATATATTAAAATTTTTGTATATTTCAATATTATGGTATTACATCATCCAAAAATCATTAATGATTCAATAATTCATGTATTTGTTAAAGACTGTTACAAACTTTATTTCATTGTTCAAACAAAATTCCCCCATTTTAGAAAAATAAAAAAAAATCAAAAAATAATTTTATGACATTTATAATTTAAAAATAAACTCCATTTTATGAAAATAAGTATTTATATATGAGAAATTAAATATTTAATAAATCATTATTTACTTTAAAAATACAGATTTTAAAATTATAAAGGATTTTATGACAGTTTGAAAGATTACACAAGGATCATAAAATTATATTTTAATAATAAGATAACAAGATATTAATTTATGAATCTATATTATGAGAATAAATTTTATTTCAAATTATGAAAGTATTTATAATTTTCTAAATAAGAATTTTTTATAAAAAAAATTACAATAATTAAATTATTATTTTCAAAACATTTATTTACTTATAATATGGTATATTTAAATCATATTTTTACTTATATGATGCCTAAAGTTTTTCTATACTATTATAATCTAGGATACTATTATATTAAATAGATTACTATTCATAAGGGTCATGATACTATTCCATTATTATTGGTTCCTTAACTTCTACGAATACCTCTTATTTGAGTAATTATTCATTTATAAAGTCTGAATTGTGTTGGAAATGTTATTATATGTGATTTATACTATGTGAAACAATTATATGAAGGCAATTTTCATTAATAGAATTATTGGCTATTACACAAAACCATGCCACTAGACATCCCAATGGAATATTATAGTTATCCCATTAGAATTCCTATTTGATCCACTGTAATCCACTAAAGTAATTTTAGTTACAAAATCAATTTAATTTTAATGAGGGTATTTCCAACCACTTATAAATATCATCCATTACCCTTTAAACATATCTAAATAGGCTATACCTCTGCCTTAAACATAAATTTCAAATTTATCATGAAAACAATTCTATTTAATATGCATTTATTTTGAATTCTAGCTACGCATATAGATTAGGGTTTTTATATAGAGTTATTTTTCAATAAAAAATGGATATGATAAACACAAAAATGAAATAAATATCCCTCTAGATCTCTATGATCTTAGAATAATAGGATGGAAATTAATTATGGGAGGGTGTGGTGGAAGTTACTATACTTAGATGTATACACATATAACCCCTATACCATTCCTTGAGAGATACAAAGAGATAGATAATGAAAATAAGAAACACTTTATTTTGTTTCATATAAATTGTTCAAAAGACTTGAGAGGATATTACATTTTTAGAGGCATTATAGATGGTATCTTCTATCAAAATGTCTATAAAGAATAAAAAAATAAAACAAGGGAGGAATTTTCCATAGTTCTATTAACTGAGTAATGTAGTTTTATAATCAAGAGGAAGATTCCAACGATAATAAAAGATCCATGGAGTTTAAAAATACCTTATGAACATAAAAGGAAGATAAATATTTCCTGAAATGGGGGTTAGTATCAATCTAATTCCTTTTATTATTTCTTATTAATTTCAAATATAAGATCATGGGTTAAAAATATTTTATCTATAATTTTTTTAAAGTTTCATAACATATACTATCGGTTCTATTAAGGTCCTATTACAGGAAATTATTTTTCATATATCAAGTACATATTTTTTAGTGCTTGGACAAAGGATAGATAAAATGGAACTAGTAATATGTTCTTAGTCATTCATAAAAACAAAAGGTGACATAATTGATGTGTCACATGAAAAGATAACTTTTTAATAAGGAGAGATAATGATATTCATAATGTATTTCATGTAAACAAAGATCCAAATCTATTAAACAATTATTTCAATATTGATATTGTGAAACAAAGTATTAAATTTCAATTAAAATGAATTGTGCATAGAAATGTGTGAGGAATGTGGGACATTTTATATAAGAGGATTCTTGTTTGGTTGTGTGGTACTATTTCCACATCATAATGGTGTATAATGAATTTTTTTTTTGGTATCATGGAAAAGAAAAGTGAAATTTTCATGCATTCCTTTTTTATGGGTGCAAAGTCAATTTTAAATACTTGGATTACCCATTTAATGATCTAGATAGGAGTGAAGATACAAATATGTTTTTTAACAGGGTTATATGTCATTTCATGGTATGATAATGTATATTTTTTGGATACAAAATATGAGATGTTATGATTAATTCATATTAGGCCAAAATTATAGAGAATTACACACTACCAGAACCAAATATAGTGAAGGTAGTGTCGAATGTCACTGTCCATGACAATTTTTACAGAATATTTATTAAATATTGAAGGGCCACAATGTTCTATTTTGGTGAAGGATGTAATGTTAATGTTTTATAGAGACTATTAGAATATTTTTGATTGATTAATGCGGGAGTTAATATAAACATCAACTATAATTGAAAAATATTGCATGTTTCTTTCTGATATAATGTGTAATGGAAGTGATTTTAAGGTATGAGTTTTTCTTTGTCATAAGAAATTAAAAAAATTATTTTATTTTCTAATAAATTAATCAATAGAGCACTGCTGAATTATACAACAGTAAATGAAATATTGGTACCGGGGAATGAAATGGAGAAATTGAAATTATAATTGATTAGACACAGGGTGATTATTTAAATAGACTACATAACCCAGAAACATGATTTTTATAAGAGTAAATATAAACCAAGGTTTCAATTACATGTTCGTAATCTATAATAATTTTAATATTAAAATGATGATCAAAAGGGGATGAAATAAAGATAAATTTTTTTTATATATTTTAATATTCAAGAGAAGTTCATCATGAAAAAATTAAGGGTAAATTCACTAAGTAAAAGTTAATTTTAATCAAAATAATGTTACTTGACTTATGCTTCAATTTTTCTAATAAGAATGAATGAATAAATATACTAAAAGGAATCTCATATAATGACACAAATAGGTTCATGAAAAATTTGTAATTCTCTTTTTGGATTTAATTTTTCTTTGTCCTAACAAAGAGAAATGGAATTATCTGAATGTATGTACCATATGATTATGATCATTGTACTATAAATCACTGTTATTCACTAAAATTTTATGTTTTTTATTGAAGTGAAAAATAGTTCTATGGATATTATAAGTGGATTCCCATAGAAAAATCATTATAAAGATTCTATAGAAAAAAAAGTATTTGATAAATGATAATGGATAGAAACATTGAAAGAATAATTGAAATTCCTCCAAATGGAATCCTAGAGAATGAAATATTTTATGTTCATGGATTAGATTTACTTGGTTTATTTCCAAAATATAACTAAAATAATGAATATTGGTTAATTATAACAATATAAAAACTTTTATCAAAAAAATTTATTTAACATAAAATATGTTAGAATTTGAGGAGGAGTATATAAATAGGATGATACTTTTTAGATATAGAGTACCATGATCCAAAATTATTGACCATGGAGTATATTTAGAATATTATCTGTTTATAATACTCATGGAGTAATATGTTTGTTATCAGAAGGTGAAAACAAAACATAGGCTACAAAATAGTGGGAATATAAAGGTGTAAACTAATTAATTAAATTGAATTATTGAGATGAATTTATGGAATTAAAGTAAATATTTGAAAAATCAAATATGAAGATGTATTGTGGCCTTTTATGTATTCCTTTATGAATCAAATTGGGATGTTTCTATATGGTTTGTTCTTGGGAAAATATTTACACAAACCTATTGAGATAAAACAAAAATAATTTTTTGCTGGAAAGAAAATATAGTATTATAAAATAATGGTTGATATAAAAGAAAGAGATGAAAAAAATATTTTAATTTGAGGCAAAAAATATCACCAAGGTGAAGGATAAATTATTAAATGGTAAATTCAAATAGAGGTGGTCTGAAAACATCATGGTGTTAAATGAAATTCCTAATATAGATGTATAAATTACTATCAAAGAAGGATGCATATATATTTTGAATTGGTAAATATTGAAAAACTAATTTTTGAGGAATATAGGTAGAGAAAGCCAATAAAAACATAAGCATTAAAGATGAATAAGTTAGTATAAAGGAATAAAAACAAACAATCAGGGGAGGAACCCTATGTATAGGAATTTTTTATTTTCTTTTTTTTTTGGATTACAAAAAATATCAGTTCTCCTCATTGATTGAACGTTTGGTATTTTAGAATATTATTAGAAGAATAAAATATATATAAAATCTAGAAAATAACAAAAACAATTCATGAAATGAAAAACCAAAAAAGAGGATTATTCTAAAATCATGTAAACCATAATTTCATGCTTGGATTCAGTGTTATATAATATAGTTTATATAGTTTAATATTAATATGATTACCATGTAATCAAAAACAATTTGGAAGAGGGGTGCATTATTTTTTGTATGGGAGATAATTCATTTTAATGAATAATTTTCATAAAAATAAAATGTAATAAACTCACATTTTATACATATAAATTGTTATTTATAGTCAAGGGAATTGAATTTACTTGAATGGATTTTATGTGAATCGAATTTTTACATGAGTGCCCTAGATTAAAGAACACAAACTTTCAGCCTATTGAATTATCCATATACCTTTTTGGTTATAAGAAATCCATTTTCAATCCAATCCTTAAAAAATAATATATATATTTTTATGATATTAGGGAACCATAATCCTTAAAAAAAAATTTTTTGTAATTATTAACAAACATTTCCAATAAATACTTACCATGGATCGAGTGGTTGAGTGTCTTTAGATGACTAGGCATAAAGATACATCATCACAACCATAAAAAAAATTATATATATATATATACAACTCCACACATTTCTATTATGTATCTTTGATCTCTTAAATATAAAAGTGATTAATTGGGGATACCACATAAGGAAAAGTGTGAGCTACAAATCATAGTAAGAGAATAAACATAGAAATAAAGAATAACATGAGAGTCAAGATGGATAACATGATTCAATAAAGAGGATGATCATAATTATATAGACATGGAATAAGGAAAATTTATCATAATATCATATAAAAATGTAAATAATATAAAACATGTTATTATAAATTGAAGTCAAGGGTCACTCCCTATACTATCATCATAATAATCCCAATGTCCCATTATGGATTTATGTTCACTCACTATTATGTTTCCTATCATCTTGTATGAGATAAATATTTACCTAATTCTGTGGTGGAAAATATAATCTTGGTCCTCACAATCAAATTAATTAAAATCATATATATTTATGCACATGAGAAAAATAATCTACTAATATATGATAATCATGATCAAACCGATGAGAGGGATGTGGATTTCATAAGTCTAAAGGAATAACCTAATGATTAATCATATGGATTCCAAAAATATTATTGCATTAAATAATTTATATTTTTAATATTTTAATATTAATCATGGTCCTTGATGGTGAAAATGAATATGAACTCTTGTGTAGATGATAGTTCACATGTATGAATGAGTAATATTTCCAATTTATCAAAAATGATTTTGAAATAATGTATATGATAGTTTTAGATTTAAGAAACATGATTTTTTCAAAATAACATTTATTCTTTCATTAAATCCTTTTAATCATCCATTAATGGTGGTGATGAAAAGGAAAAGATGTGTCTTTGTGGATGTGAAAATTTCAAAAACGCTCCAACCAACGATTGGGTTTTTCATAGCTGATATAGATGAATAAATAATGGTTTTTAAATTAATATAATTAAAATTCATTACAATAATTGTATTTATGTAATTATTTTTTTATGGATACATGATATTTGGTAGATAAATATTAAGGGGAAGAATCCATAAACAAGGTAATAATTATATAAGTGACTTGATCAAATCTTAGATATTTCCTCAAATGAGAAGGCTATAAGATAAATTATAGAGAACATGGGATTAAAGATTAGAAAATTAATTATTACAGTGGTATATTGGGAATATGGTTTATGGAAAATTGAAATTTAAATAGTAACTATGGAGGGGTGAAGTGACCACCATGTATATGTAAAGAAATGAGAACTTTTTGGAAAACTCTTTACCCTTCAATAATATTACTACAATATTCCATGGTAAATGGATCCAATTATTGTAAATAATATATTATGGGTTTCCTCTAGTTCTTTCAATGATCTATTATGGCTTCCCACACTTTATTTAAAAATGTTATAGGGTTTTTACCATCTAGTTTTTACATTTTTTCCATTTATTTTTAAACCAGGAAACTAATTTAAACTAAAAGATTCTATGTTTTCATGAAGCTATAAAATTAGCCATATAAATTATTTTTTTTGTCAATTAACATAATTTATGGTTTATTTCGTCAAATTATTTTTCTATAAGTAATAAAAATAATGTTTAATTTAAAATTGTTAATGTGTTGAAGAAAAGTTAGAGTAAAAAATGGAATATTGACCATTACAAATTTTTTATGTTATTTAGCATTGGTTTATAGTTAAATGAGAGTTAATATATTTATTAATGTGTTTATACATCATAATATATTCATTATTTAAATTATTATTATATATTTCATTTGATTTAAATTCCATCATTGTATGAAACAAAAAAATAAAATATAATTATTTTACTGTTATCATGGTAACTAGCCTTAATAGTTCTAATATTATGTTTATGCCTAAAATTTAAATTATACATGTTATTCAATATTTAATTTTTAAATTTATTAGTAAATAATTATCTTATATATAGTTTCTAAAATTGATGTCTGATTTTTATTAGAATAATTTCAAAATAGTTTTTAGAGTAAAATATTACATCCATTTTAGAAATATAAAAAATTAATTTTATAAATTAAAATTGGTGTTTTGAAAATATTTATATTACATATTAAATATATGTATATATATATGTTAAAAGGATTTATTAAAATTTTATGTAATTATTTCCCCATAGTAGTGACTTTTAATAAATCTCTATTTTTACTACTCATCTAAATAAAAAATAATTTTAGAAATAACAAATAAATTTATATAAAGCTAATAATGACATACTAAATCCCAATGAAATGTTTAAAATTATAAATTATAAATGTAATGTACATGTTATAATTTAAATGTAGCTATTAATATCTATTCACACAAGTTTGACATTTAAAATGGTTATCCTGAATAATTATTATTTCTCTGTTTTTGGTTTAGTCTCTTATTTCATGTAACATATGATACTCAAAATAATAATTATTAATGGTATCTAATCACTAATATCTAAGGCCATTACATTCCTCCCCATTATAAAATTTCTCCCTTTAAAATTTATTTCATTCACTAATATGAGAAAAATGAGGGTACTTCTATTTCATGGTGTCTTTAGGTTCCCACATTGCCTCTTAATATATATTGTTTCTCTAAAGTACTTTATAAAGTTCAGTTCTCTTATTGAAAATCAATTTTTTCAGTTTGATATCTTCATCATCTTCTCTTATTATGATAGATCATTCTCTAGCTGTTCCACTATATAATTCTATAGATGTGAGGGGTATGGTATGTAATTACTTAAGAGGGGTATACTATAAAATTCATATTCTTTGGACGAGATTCGTGGGAGCACTAGGAGATACACTAGAACTCTAATACAATAAAGGTTATTAAAGGGTAGAATATATCTCAAACATTGCACACCGTCCCTCCTAAAATAGACAAATCACTTCCATAGGGACATAAATAGGGACACTTCATCACCAACCTCAAACTATAGGTTTTTTCAATGAAATATAGTTTTTCTATTTTTTCAACTATGAACGGATTTTATGTGACGTGGAATGGTCTTCCCCTATTCTATAATTTCATGAAAATTCTATATTCTTGAAATTTTTTTACAGGGTTCATCATAGAACATAGGTTTTCTATATCTATTCACTATATTGGGAATCATAAGGATCCATTTTTATTCATGATTATAATATGTTGTTTTATTTGGACTCGACTAGTGGAAGATTTTAGTACCAATGTCCGTTGAATTTCAAAGAGAATGATGTCAACAGATCCCCATGTTTATGGATACTCCATTTATATATTCTATTAGTATGGGGATGATAGGTCATATTTTTTATAAACTCCTAGTTTAAATCAGGATGAATAATATTCCATAGCATTGTGGAAAACCTCAAACCTTAATCATACAAAATTGATATTGGTGTTCCATGTATCCTCAACACTTAACTAAGTTATATATTTTTAAGGTTATCAAGTGAGAAGTCATCTCAAATAGAAATTTAGTGAGAAATATTTGTAATATTGTCTAACAAAATCAATATAGAATTTTTCTATTTTTATTTATTTCTAAGAACCATGATAAATTCCAATGTGAAGTTTTCCCATTTTTAAGTAGGTATATTAAATGGTTGCATAATCTATTTGGAGTTTTTTCAATCAACCTACACTTTATGAATCCGTAAGCACATTGATATATATTCTATAATATTTTTCTTAATATTACAGAATCCCAAGACTATTAATCATAATATTACATTATATTTAACATAAAAATACATTTATTACCACCAAAATATTGAAAGACCTATTATATTAGGAATAATAGGTTCGTAATACATCAATGTGAGTCTAAAATAAAAATTCATTATTTTAATACACATAATGCGATCCACAATACTTTTGATATCCTAATATTACCTTGGAGAATTTGAGGAATACCGAGAAAAAATGAGTGGTCAACAAATCATAGTAACAGACTAATCATGATAATGATTCATAAACCTTGAGTCAAATATTAACATAATATAATAAAAAGGAAGGCTCAAGAGTAATCAGATGTAATAATCACACAAAAAACATTATATCTTTATATCATGAAATAATTAAAATTTAGAAGAAACATATAATATGAAATATAAATTATTCAATGATATATTTCTAGGAAATATCTCATGGTAGAAATGTATCATAATGGATTATGTTTACTCACTAATCCCATACACGAGGCCTCGTGATACTAATTATTTACCCAGTGTAATGGTGTACTTTATGGGAAGACCAATTCAAACATGTTCATGACTATGTGTTCCCCAAAATGAAATAAATCATAAGTAATAAACATATGAATTACCCATGGTATTAAAAGATATTTATAATCATGTCTCATTTCATAACCAATCAAAATTCCACAATGAAGGAATTAAATAGTTGAAAATAAGGAATGTATTTCCCCATAAAATTAATTAATAATAATATAGGTATATATTTGAGTGAGATATGTACATAATTTATCACAAAAATTTGACATCAAAGGTTGTAATTGTTGTTGAAAATATCATTAAAATATTACCTCGAATATTTCTCAAGGAATATTCCATTTTCACATTGAAATTAAATTCATGAAATATAATAAATTTAAAAATTACTATAAAAAACTATTTAAATACTGAACCCTTAATAAAGTTAAAGGAATCTAAAATTAATTGAGTGGAAATTATGGTGGGTCATTTTGTCTATGTTTCATACGTTAAAAAAAATTATTCACATAGTTGTAAATTAGCATAAAAAGATCATTTGAAACATTCAATGAATATTCCGTTAAACAAAATATTTAGAAAGACATAAATAGAGAAAATGTGTTTAATAAATCATTTTGGAATATTTAAATATTTGTTATGATTTGTTTACATAATATGAATATTAAAGAAAGAGGATTTTCAAATGAATAGAGAAATTATGTCATTTTTTCTTATATTCATTTCCTCAATATTGATTAGTACCAAAAATAAAAAATAGTAATATTAATTGAAAATTTTAGTAATAATTATAAGATAAAAAAAACATATGTTTTATTATATAATGAAATAATAATTTCCTACAATATAAATTGATTAAAAAATAATACCGTTTAAAATGATATTGAAACACAATACCTTACCACTTTGGTAAATTTTTAAACCTAACTCACAAAAATAAAGTAAATGAATTGTTACTAAAAATGATATAAATTATGAATTCTTAATTATATAATATTTAAAAAAAATTTATAAGCACCATTTAAATTAAATTTGGTTTATAGAAAAATTTCTCTCAAAGAAGGAAGCTTTGAGATGGAACATGTACTTAGTATATAAAATTTATAATTTATTTATTTTAGCATCAATAAAATTAAATTATAAAAATTAAATTTTTACTTAAAAATATCTAAGTTTAATAAAATATATTTATAATGTTAAAATAATATATTTTAGTTACATATTTTTTTTATTATTCAGTGATGAACATGTCGGGTGTTTTTAGGAATCTCACATTTTAATTTCGAAATGAAACTTGTTTGTTGACCATGGTCAATGCTATTATTGTTCCATCTTATCTTGAATAAAAAGTATAAATAAATAAAAAATAGATAACCTATATTTTTAAAATAAACCGTGAAATATGGTTATGAGAAAGTATCTTGGTTACAATCATGGATATGACATGTCGTACATACACATGTGTAACAATTTAATTTTTGAACGATCATGATTTAAATTTGTTAGGTATTATTTTATATACACATAGTTATTAAAAAATCATATATATAATACTATAGCTCTAAATAAAATTAATTATACCATCAATCTTATTGGGTAATAAAAAATGGATTGCATCACTTTGTGAGGCGGTAGTCCACCATATACTCAAACGACATTATCATTATTATATAAATGGTAATATAAGACGGTATATGATATTTTAATATTAAATAATGATTAATATTAATTTAAAGAAATATAAAAAAATTAAATCTATTATCACTATTTAACATGTGAGTTTATTATGGAAAATGAATTACATATGTTCGTAAGAAGGCATTCTTCCGCACTCATGCATGATGCTTTCATTTCCCAATTGACGAAAGAGGAGAAAAAAATATTATTCCACAAAAATATTAACATAATTTTAAATAATAGAAATTTTTTTATTACATTATAATTTTTATTTCATAATGTGATATAGAAAATAAAAATGTAATATGATGGAACTAGGTAAATACGATTACCATCCCCTAGAAGAACCAACCTTTGATCACTTATTAAGGAATGCATGGTTTTCATTATATAATGAACATAACATATAATGTTTCTATAATTGTTTTAGGGAGATTTTTTTCATGGTTCGGATTATCCAAATGGATTTAGATGTTTTAATATGAGATAGGAGGGAGTGCCCTTTTTTAATTGAGGAAGATTTCCAATTTTGTAAATACCCAAAACCATTCAATAATGGGATGGAAATATCAATAAAAGTGCCTCTAGAATTGTAAAATAAATAATTTATAGAGTTATAATAATTATTCAAACCTCAAAGACTAAAAATAAATTTTTTTAATATTTTTTCCCCATTACCACTATGCTTACTCACATTAATAAATTTAATTTTTTTACAATGGTAACTAGTTTTTTTATTTTTCAAAATAAGTATGACTAAAAATTATGCTGAAATTATTATATAATATAAATTATATTGATTATCAATATTTAATACATTTTATATATTAAATTATTATAATTATATGAATTTAATATAATATAAATACTACAAAATGGATAAAATATATATTTTATGAAAAAATCATTTTAGAAGGAAAATATAATTTTACATAAATTATATATCTATTAATCATCATTATATGGATTTAAATTCATAAATTTTTATTTATAATATATAAATTAAATTTATATCATTCTTCTTTAGTTTTTATCTTCATTCATTAAAATAAAGAATCATTATGCACTTTAAAAAAAATTTCAGAAAAAGAATCACATTTTAACAATAATAATAATCTTAATCTACATTTTGATATAAATACTATTAAAATGTAATTAAATGAATAAAATATTAACTAAAAATACTTATATTTAAATGAATTAATTTTAATATTAAAATATGAATTTAAATTTACTTAATTTATTAAATGTTATTTATTATTTTTTTAAAACTGTTATCGATCACATTTCATGGAAAAATAAATATTTTCCAAAAAATAAATAAATTTAACACTAAGTAAATATAAATTTAATGGTTAAAAAATTATGTAAAGTTTATAAAATAAATTTTCAAAATGTTTTATGAATGGAATATTATATTTTCCAAATACATAAATAAAAATAATTTTTGAAGGAAACATATTTTTGTAGCATAAAATATAAATATAAAAAGATTAGTTTTAATTAATAAATTGTCAAAAAATTATAGGATTTTTTTTTATATTTTTCATAAAGAATATAGTTATACTCATACCTACTAATTTAATGGTTAGTCTAAATCGGTCACATTTATATAATAATATATTTATTTTATATTGTGGTACATTTAAACATAGTGTTGTGTGTGTGAAATTCTACCATGCGTAGTGATTTATAATACCGAGGTGGTAATCAAATTATACTTGTAACAGTGTTCTCATAGGTCTTTAATTTTTTGATTTCCTTGATGAATGGAAAATTCTGAGCAATAGAATTCATTAAATATCCCCTTTATCTCTATATATGATAGAATGTATATTCATTAACCATATATCAAATCTCTTTTATCATTAAACTTCAACTTTAAATATTTTACCTTCCTTAGAGAATCCAAAATATTTTAAATATTCAAATCACCCATTTTAGTATTCCTACCATTCTGAAGTAGTTATGTATAAGAAATAATTTTATAAATGTAGGATGGAATTCATATCTTCACAGTTCCCATATCTACTTATTCTAGGTCTAAGAAGATTGGAATCTCTCTATCATCATGACATATAAAGGTGTAGTATATTTTCTACATAAGGAATAAACCCATTTATTTGAATTCCTTTTATGGTAGTGGATTCAGTAATCATAAAACTTTGTTAGATCTAACCATCATCACTGGTTCATGTTGATATGATTCTATTTGACTATATATTTCAGGATATTGTAGTCTGTTTATATATCACACTTCCCTCTATAAAGACAATTCCTCAAAATATTCAATTTATAGATTAATATGGCCAACTAAATATAATGAATTGTATAATTCATTCTATGTACCTTCAATTATATTTATAAAAAGATATCACTATATCAATTTCAATGATTACACATCCAAATACCTTTTTTATGTATCATTATACGTCCCAAATCCTTTACCACATGTTGGTACGGTGAGTACATGATTATTTGTTAACTACTTGTTAAAGTCCTTGAATCACTCTTCACACTCATATTTCTTGGAATAATTCACTCTCATATTTGTATTTTAAGTTATTTTTATTGAATATTTTGAGAAGATTCTACTAAATCACTTATAGTACCCAAATAATATAAGAAAAATATGGATCTCCTTCACGAATGATGGTCTAAGAAAATCCTTAATCCTTATAGTATTTGAAGGGTAAACATATATCACCTTATATTTGATAAAATTTCCCAATTATTGAACTTTATCTATATAAACTCCACTTTTTCTATACTTTTCATATAACTTATCCTACATCAAACTATTCATCACAAAATCAAAATTTTTCTAGTGTTTCACCTTGCTTCTGAAGTTTATAATAATTCCCTCTATAATGACTAATGCACATTTTTCAAGGTAAACTGTTATGACTATATATAAATATGTGAAGATTTATGGAGCATTTATGAGTCCATATATCATGGTTGTGAACATGTAGTTACCACACGTGGAATTAAAGGTGGTCTTCATAATATCCTACATCCTCCAATTTAACTGATGATATCCCTACTAAATGTCCACTATAGATAATTGTTCACCACTATATAACTAATTAAATATTTTATCAATACATTTAAAGGGATACTTTTTATTTACTAGGATATTTTGGAGTTCACTATAATTTTTATATAGATTTATAGACAAGCCCTTATTCATAACAAAGGGGATTCACCCCAGGGATAAGAACATGGGTGTGTGGAAATTTTTTCAGTATTTACTTGTAATTACATCTATTTAAAAACATTAATGGTGTCCATTTTATACAAAGTATTAAATACCAACATTGATCCATCTATATGTTCATTTGAGAACTCAACATCTCTTTTGGAAGGAATTCCATGAAATTATTTTGGGAATACTTTAGTATAATACCTTACAATGTGAATATCCCTAAGTGTAGTCCTATACATCTCTTCCATATTTTGAGGAACAAATTCTTTATAGTTAATAAAAATATACATTATTTTAGAGAATATTCATAATTATATTCACCATATTTATTAAACATAAATAGAATATAATGGTATTTCAGGATATATAATTTGAATTCTTTATCTTTCCAATTAATGTGAGATCATTATAGTAACAACCAGTTCATTTTCAAAACAGAATCAAATTTATATTAAGGGATTATGATGATTTTTTTAGATATTCAACCGACATGTATAAATTGGGGAAGAATTATAAACTTTCAATGAAATAATCTATCTTATTGAAATTTTCACAGATATATTAGCATCATTATTTTTTATTGGGGTTTCAAATGTTTTAAAATAATTCATTGGTTTGAATAAGTGCATAGAAGTATATTGTCATTATATAATTGAAGTTTATGAATGGATAAACAGTTAACCAATATATATGTTATCATAATTATATTTATCTACTATATTATAAATAATCACAGTTATGAGAATATATCAACTAGAATGTATATAAAAGGGAAAATTCTGATATAGAGAGAATAGAAAATAAATTACTTGTATATCCTAACTCATGAGACTATAGGTTTCAATTTTAGTTATCAAGGGATTTTTTGTTATTTTTTACTATAACCAAACTATGTTACAAGAGAATATGTTTAAATCCTTCATAGTGGATTGTAAATAGAATGTGGCATAATAAAATCTTATTCTAAGGGTGTATATAGAGGACAATATAATGTTTAATCATTATCAATCATAGGTTTACTGCTGAATCAATAAATAACACATCCACTTATGGGTTTTTACCCCTATGTACAACAATTCCATAGCCTACATCAACGTGTTATAATAATTTAGGGAATTAATTGTGAAAAAAACCACAAAATCTCCACAATACAGTGATTTTATGATGTTCTGCAATACATATGACTATCACTTGGAATACTCCCAAGGGGTTTGAAAATGGTTTTGTCTTCTTAATCTCACAAAATATCTTCACCATTATTTGATACAATATATGGAAAACCAATCCATAAACAGACATTATTTCACAATTCTTAACATGTTTTCCAACAAATACACACTGATGATCAAGAGAAGTAGTGTGTTTGAAATATTATATGTAAAAATACACCATATTAAACAAAAAGAATTATTTTTACTTAAATGTTACCCAAGAGATCCTAAATTTTACTAATCACCTAAAATAGTATCATATTTCCGAGACTAAAATATATAATGAAAATAGTATGCAAAAAATCCCAATAAGGTAATAAACATAGAAACAAAGCGTAACAAGAGAGTTAAGATTCATATAATGATATCATAAAGGGGATGATCCTAAGAGCAGATACATGAAGTAAATAATGACATAATATCTTATAAATTTTGAAACAAAATAAAATATATTATTATAAACATAATTAAACGGCCACTCCCAAATCAATCTATATATAGTTGAAAACATAGAATGATGTGTTTTTCTTCACTCTTCAATCCAAAAAAATAAAAGATCCTATGATCTGATGATTTTCAGTTAATTATAGGGATATATAATCTTAGGTCCCCCATTAAATAAATAAAAACCATATATATTCTAACCACATTTGGAAAAGAATACATACATATGTCATAATCATCATCAAACCAATTGGAAAGTTGTGGGTTTTATAATTATGATCCAATGCTTAAATGAAGTATAAATTATATGGAGTCCCAAAAATAAATGGAATTAAATAATTTTTATATTTATATATAAAAATTAAACATATTTATTGATTATTGAGTTCTAATATAGATAATTCTAGAAAAGGATTGAGGAGAATAAATAATAAATATGTAACACTAGGGTGAATTTTTTATGAAATGGATGTGGGATATTTTAAATAAGAAAATTCCTTTTTCCATATAACAATATTTTGAACATGAGTTTCCCCCATAATTTTATTTGGTTTTTTATAATCTATTCATTATTTCAAAAAAAATATAGGGGCAAAACTCGAAATGAGTAAATAAATAAAAATGTTCACTAATATAGGTTATCTAAAAAGTTTTATTATCAATGGAAACTAAAAATATTTTTAAAATATAAAATTAAGGGGATAATTAACTATATATATATATTTATGGGAAATATAGAATAAAATATAATAGGTAAATGCGATTAATATTTTACAAAAGGGAGAAAAATAAGGAGAACATGTAATTGACAAGTCACGGAGGAGGCACACAATATCCTTTACCTTGGGGTTTATATTTATTATGTGCACATGATTATCTTCAAGAATAACCGAATTATGTTTATTAAATATCTAACTAAGAAAATTATTCAACTATATTTCATATTCCATGTTCCTTTAACTTTCATATATTATTTATTTACAAAAATAATTTCCTTGTTTATATTATTTACATGAGATTGTTTAATCAATTTTTCATAACTAATTATATATGTTGATGATGGAATAAATAATTATAAACTATTTTAATACTATACTAAAGATTAAAATTTTTATGGAAATAATTTAAATTTTTTAAATTTATTTTTAATATATACCATGATGGGTGGTGATAGAAAATGATACCCATTTCTTATGAAGGCAATAGTTCGCATGTACAAATGACTAATGTTTTCGCTTTCTCAAAGAATGAGAGAGAAATAATGTATATGATATTTTTAAATTTCATAATCCAAATTAATATATATATATTTATATATATATATTATTTATTCACCCTTTAAATTGTTTACATCAACCATGAATTATAGTGATGAAAAATGGAAGACATCACTTTGTGGATGTGATAGTCCTTGCAATGTACTAACTGATGCTTTTAATATTTTTAACATTTCGGGAGAATAATAATTGTTTAATAAATTGATATAATAACATATCAGAATATAAATTATAAATATTCCATTATAATGTTATAAAAAAGATATTCTAAAGAGAAATATTCCTGAGAAAAAGTCACGAATAAGGTAGTACTTACACTGGAGAACTAGATCTTCTTATAGATATTTTCTTATAAGGGAAGGAGTAAATCTAAAATTTAGAGACTAGGGGTATAAGGATAAGTTAATTAATTCATGGAAAGGTATTTTTATAGATTATTTATTCATATTAAAATGGAATGTTTAACCATGGAGGGGTGTAAGTGATCCCCTTCAATAAGAGAATAAAATGTAGCTTTTGGGAATACCCTTTACCCGTCAATGTTATCACATCCCAATCCATTTGTTTATGGATAAAAATAATAGAACAACTTTATTTTTTGGTGAATTTACATATATAAAGGTAACATCAAGGCTTTTCGATCACATTTTAAACATGTTATAGGGTTTTACCATTATGTTTTTACATTTTAAACTTTTAGCTGTAAACTAGGTAACTAGTTTTTATCTTTGTGTTTACATGTTAAATTAAAAATATAAAATAAAACAAATAACTAAAATTGGGATTTGTGTAACTAAATATAAAATATATTTAATCAAATTTAATTTAAAAAAAATTATAAAATCATATTTTTTTATTAAAATATATATAGTATAGAAAAAATCTTTTACTATACAAAAAACCTATTAAAAATTATTTATTCTTAATATTTTTTAAAATTGATTAATAATTAAATGGGTGATAATTTATTTATTTATATTTTTATCAGTCATATTAGAATCATTATTTTAGGGATTCCAATTTAATTTATTCGATTGATATTCATAGATATTGATAAAACGATTATTTAAAAATAATTATTTGATAATTATCATTGTAGTTAGCGTCAATGTAAATAATATTATCAATATTCCCAAAAAAATGAAAAAGAAAATTTTCTCTATTATTTCATGGTAAAAATCAAATAGAAGTATGTTTTCCATATTTTGTTTCTAAAAGTTATAAATTCTAACTTTAATTATAATCGTGTAAAACTGGGTTTTAGTGTGAAATATTACGTACATTTTAATTATTCATGAAATGAGATTTATAAATTCACATAGTATTAAAATGATTTTTATTTTTCACTAAATAATTATTGTATATATGAAAATTTATTCTTAATCATTTGTATTATTCTGGTATTATAAAAGTCATAGTTCACAACTTAATTGATATATTTTACTCTTCCCCAAAAAATCAATTACCTCATAAAAATTCAAAAAATATATTTATATAATATTGATATAATAAATAAAAAAATATAGTTATTTTCTAAAAATTAATGTAATAAAATAATAATAAATATAATAATTTAAAGGTATTTATTATTATATAATAATGGAATTTGATCAACTATGACTGTCATCTTGAAAAATTTATGTTTTTGGTTTATAGTTTCTTCTGTTATTGAATGTATTATAGATACTTAACAAAATAATTATTAAGGATAAATAAAAAATAATATATCTGGTCAATAAATATAGACTTTTTTATAATATAGATTTTAATGAACACTTGAATCATTGGAATCTAGTTTTGGAGATATTAGAGAAGAATAATTTAAATGATAATTAAAATAATGTTTTTAGGAGGAGATATATTGAGTACTATTAGAATAAGGATTTCATATGGTATTAAGGTTCCACTTTTAAATTTTTCAAAATTCGATATTCATGGTGTTCAATTCTATTATTATGAAAATTTCAAAATCAGATATCCAATTTATTATGGGTTAATTGTTTTGAAAATATTATATTTTTTTATCATTAAACATGTGTGTAAATATTTGATTAACCATTATAATAAAAAAAGTTGAGCTGGTACTGTGTTTATTTAAATATGCAAATTTTCTATAGGTAGTGGTTTTTTATCCATGAAATCTTATTTAGGTAAAAGTAATGTTAAATTAAAACTTCATTATTTATTAATATTATTTTATAATGATTTAGTAAAAAAAAATTATCTCTAATTATATAAATTTATGACCATAGTGTGAAACCTTTACATTATAAGATGAACTCAATATTTAGGTTAATTGTTATAATCACCTTATTTATAAGTGTATTATACATGAAATGAAGGTAGTTGAGAAAAAATACTGAAAGGTGTAACTGAATTGTAAAATTTTGATTTGAGTATTTACTTTTTTTAGAATGAAATATTTATGTTATTGAAAAAAACTTCTTATCCTTATGTAAATATATAAAATATAAAAATTCATAAAAATAAAATCTGACTTATAACTTCAAAAATATCTAAAATTTATTTATTCATTGAGATGTTGTTATAAGAACTTGTTTGGTGAGAGCTTTGATATTAGGATAGGGAATTTATGAATCTAAAAGATGATGATAAGTGTATGGGATATCATACATCATGTGTGTCGATACTAGGAGGGGGTAAATAGTATTTATATAATTTTATAGTTGTAGTTTTATAGTCTATTATTATTATATCAAGAGTTATTTAGAAATCATTTCTTTGAATTTTGTCTATGTGAATAAGTCAGAATTTTTTCTCTCATATTAATGAATATTAATTAAATTAGAACAAAATAATTGAAATATATTTAGTCAATTAAAGATAATATTAATTTTAACAACATGGTCATATCACTAAGTTTTATATTCTATGTTTATGTAAAGTGATATATGGGTATCACATTATACAATAATTGACCACACACTACTACAAAATCATCCTATCTAACTAATATATCAAACATTGCATATAAAAATAATGTGATAAATTTTATAGAAGTTTCAAATCATCATAAATAATTGCTAAAAGATAAATATTCAATGTTCATATGAAAAGAGAAAAATTAGTGTATGTTACATAAGTATTGTGATGGGTGTTTGAAAATTTCATGGGGATTTACTCTATCATTTTAATTTTAAAATATATATATAAAAATATTATCAAATTAGTGATATGAGTTTATGTCTAGGAACTTTATCTGATTAACCTAATAGATTCTCAATCACTCTATTTCCATTAATAGTTTGCGTGGAATATATCCTGGAGTAGAGTGGGATCTTTCTAAAATAGTTCATAAATTAAAACATAATGTGGTAACCTATGGTGTCCTAAACTCATATTCTAGGTGTCATCGTACATAAAATTTCCATATACCATCTCATTAGGATAACCTATAATTATTTTTAAAAAATACTATATGTTAGAAATTAAATATCAAAATAATTATACAATCCAAATAATGGAATGTCTAATTCCTATGAGGATCAACTGCAACAGGAATCTTATTTTATAATTGTTGGGAAAATTTAATAAATAATTATTACACAATAGAGTCCCTTATAGACTCAATATAGGATGTAATAAAGTTTTTATCATAATTAATGGAAACATAAGAAATAGGTGATCTAAAATGCACAGTAATGGAATTTTTTTTATATTTTTTTAAAGGTTTAAATAATAGGATTATGAGAAAATGTGGGAATGTGATAAATATATTATTAAAAATAACATGGAATAATAAATGTTTTACATAATTCAATGTAAAAGGAATTGTATTTTAAAATGAACAAACATGTTCCCTAGAAGAAGAGTATAAGATAATAACATGATACATGCAGTATAATCCTAGTTATATAAAAATATTACTTGTAATGGAAACCGTGCATACCAAACAAATATGAAATAATACCAAATAACATGGAATGATAATATTGTGAGAATATCCACGAATGATTACAATTTATTTTATTAGAGTAATCCAATATGGATCACCCTTTATGTTTTTAGAATAACCCAATAACTCTCACCATTTCTTTTTAGAGATCAATCGAAGAATAATAACCCATTATGTTGAAAAAAGAATCAATGAAATATCACCCTTTATGTAGTGAAAATATTCAAAGACGGATCATACTTTATATTATGAGTGTAATCCAAGAATTCTCACCCTTTATGTTTTTAGAATAATACAAGAATTATTTCCCATTATTTTGTGTGTGTAATCAAATAAGTCTTACCCTTTTGTTGTAAAAAAATACATTTATGTTCTCACTTTATTATCTCATGAGGTATAACACTGTAACCAATGTGTTAGAGGGGGAATATAACCCCTACCCATTAATCATTAAAGGTTATGTGTGACACATGAGAATCATCATTCATCACAATATAAATACCCCTTTAATAGAATAATAGGATTTGTAAAATTTATATATGGTATCATACAAATTGAACCCCATAATGAGAATATTTGATACCCAAAATAAAATCAACCCAAAATAATATTTTATATTAAAATTTATAGTGTCAATCTTGAAATTAATTTATTTTTATATAATTTAATTAGAGATAAAAAAATATGCTAAAATTAAAAATATTTTTTAGAAAACAAAATTATATATGGAATGAATTATAAATTAGTAGTACCTATGAAAAGTCATTTTTTAAAATGTGAAGTGAATTATTATATCATATTCTTTTGAAAAAAAATTCAATTGTGGAATTTATAAAATGACATAATAGTTTCAAAAAGTTTAGGTAAAAACATAATAAAAACATTTAATTTTAAAAATAGTCATCATTAATATAAATTTTAAAATATAATGGTATTATTGATAGAATTTAATGTGGAAAATTTAACTTATTATTTGTAAAGGATGCTAATTTTTTTAAATTTTTTAAATTAATTTAATAAAACCCCACATAATAAAATGAACTTGTAAAGGTTCCAATTAAAAAGTGATATTATAATATAGTATGATCAAATGAGTAAATGGAATTATTGATTTAAATATAAGAATTGTTTTTTAATAATGAACATTTAAATAGAGAGAAAACATCATTAAAGGTGATCGAATTTTTTTCTTTAAAAAACTTATTTTTTTGAGAAATAATTTCTTTGAGAAAACATCATTGAGTTAAAAATTATTGGTTATATAGTAATGTAAATGGGGGGTGGGGTGAATTTACTTTAACAAAATCATCTAAAATTTAAAAGGAAATTTTAAATTTAAGTGATTTTGAATTAATAGACTAATAAATTGATAAAGTGATTAATTTATTAATGTAATCCCTCTTAGAATGTTTATTTATATATAGATTATGAATGTATTCATAGTAGATATAACCATAAATTATTTATGATAATTATTATATAGATTCAGAATGAAGAGTGGAATAATAGAAAAGTGGAAATAAAAGAGATTGAGAAAGGAGTTTGGAAATAGCCCAATGATAGACCAGATATCTCTACCCCTTATGTTGAGAAGTTTTTATTGTCACTCATTGGATCTTGGCGGTGATTAATAATCATATCCCACATAATTATCGATTATGATCACCCTCGTGATCAAATTAATTATCAAAGGAAATCATCCACCAGTTTTTAATTAGGGAGAACCCATCAGAGAGTCAATAATAATAAATTTGGTTTCTTTGTAAAACTAATTACAATTCCACTTGCTAATCTATCCAAATGATTTTAATATTTTTAATGAGATATAAGGGTATGATGTAGTAATAGTTCCTTTCAGAATGATGGATTAATAGAGTTTTCACATTGTAAAAACTTATGAGGAACACCAATAGATTATCTTCGTAACAAAAGATAAGAGAGTCCTTGTTTGAAAATGGTAGACCATCAAACCACATTTAGAAAATATTTTCAGGAGAAAAAATTTAAGGAATTTTCTACAATTCATTAGAGGTTATTTAAGCCGAAGAAGACAACATTTATGGATTTATTACCATAATAATTTTTTTTTCAAAAACCCAAGGCATCTATTATATTGGCAACATAATTTACCTTGATGATTATCCATTTGGTCACATGGAGAATGGAGATTCAAAAAAATTATAACTTTACAGCTCATACAATCTAGAAACTTCATAGTAGACTTCTAATAGAATGGAGGACTTTTGAAATTTGTAACTATTGTTTAGTAAACATATACTATATGAGGAGACTCGGTCCATTAACATTGGCTGGACATTAGCAATACACTGGCTAGTAGGCGTCTCATGCATTGTTCCATTTTCAATAATATATTCCTAAAAATACTTATAAGGCCTTCAACGGAACTTCCAACATGATTTAATGATCATAATGTATATATTATAAATCATCCAATACATTTTCTATATCAACAAGATGTCCTTGAATTGACTTTAAATAATCTATTAGATTCATTAATGGAATGAATTAAAGTCAAATTTTAATAAAAAAATAATTTGATTGAAAATAATTAAATACAAAACTGAAAGATTGTGAGCATTAAAACACTATGTTTCGGAGAGATATGACAATATATCGCATTTTATGATCACAAAAACATATCCTAAAAATATTATTAATTTGTAAATAAATATTTAATGATATATATAATGTATTTATAGATTTCAATGTATACATGTTATTAAACTATATATTAATATTATCAATAAATAAATGAAAATTTATATTACATAAGGGTAAAATAATTATTTATAAAACTAGAAAAAAAAATTTCACCCTTATGAATTATTTATGATATAATAACTAAAATTATCTATTCTAAAAAATAATAATATTCTCTTAAAAAATTTCATGAAATTAAATTTATTTTTCTTGAATATTACCCCAAATTGTGACTATGAGAAACAAAAAAAGATAATAAATATAATAATGTAAAATAAAAAAATTTATAAAAAATCTATATGGAGATTTTAAAAGAGAATATTGATCATAAGATAAGGAGAAGAACTAAAACACCTATTTAACAACCAAACTCTTACTTTTTAATAAGAGGATTTGAGAGATAGGTGGATGGTGATGTTTAAAATAAGAATATAAGTTAAATGTTATAAGGAATAATGGAATGTTAAAATGTGAAAGGAAAAAATATATGAATATAGATATAATAGGAATGAAACATTATATTGGTACATACCTTTTCCAAGACACAAATTTAAAAAAATATAAGAGTTTACATTAATTAATGATTCATTCTTTGAAAATGATTGAATGATTTATTGTGAATATTGAAGAATAACTCAAAAGAATCCTCTAATAATGATTTTATTTTTACCAATGAAAAATAAAGAAATTTTCATTGAAACATGTCTATATATATTTTCTATGCATCATCAATATACCACTAAGAGAGACAAAAAAATAATTTTTTTTCTTAAAAACAAGTATAAATATCATAGTCACTCATATATATTTTGAAAAATAAATTTAAAATATTTAAAAAAAAATAAAAAATTGAACTTATAGTTTTAAAATAAATATATTTCAATGATTTGAAAAATTTATATAATGATAATATAAATTTTAAATATGAAGAAAAAACTTAATTTTTAATTTTTAAAACAATTTGGAAATAAAATTCTATAATATGAAAATATTTATAATGAAAGATATAATTCTCCCACTAAAATTATTGCCCAAGTTATATATAGGAATCCTATCCAAACAAGAAGTTAAATATAAAATAAATAAATAATCACAAATTTTAGGAAAAAGGGAAAAATATTAAAAAACAATTTTTTTTGAAAAAATACTAATCATGATATCAGTAGTGAAATAAATAAAATCACAATTATAAAATTCATAAATCATCTTTATTGAAATTTAAATCATCAAGATGAAAGGGTTTAGTGATTTTTTTTGATTTTATATTCCTCCATACTAAAATATTTTAAGATACCACCCTTTTGGAAGTGATAAATTATCAAATAGTAAATAAGGTCCATGATATTGGAATAAATGTGTCAGATTGGATTTCTGGAAATAATAATTGGATTAGTATTATAACACTTTATGGTCATATGGTTATATTTATTGTTTAATTCGTCATGTGTGTGTTCCATCTATATTATTTGGGTCCAAAACCTCATAGAGGATATGTATTCATCTTCAACTATAGTAAGAGAAACAATTTTATACTTCTCACTTCTCCATGAGATGAAGTATTTTATGAAAATGGGGAGAATTCAAATTTTATTTTTCATTTTTTAATTTTAATTCACTAAAATATGTAATTAAACAATTTTTAATTAAGATTAATTCTCCTACGGATAAAATATACCAAAATTTTTAGTTCCTATAATGTTTTAAAATAACATTTAAATAGTCTTCAAAGGATATTTTATGGGATTTAATTTAAAAAAATTTACAAATAGGAAAAATGAAAATGATATTAGGGTTGGGTGCAGTAATATGAAGTGTAATACTGATCATAATTCTATAAATCTTATTCTCAACAATATTACCAGCATTATCCAATTCTAGATTTCATGTTATACTCATGGGTTTACAAAATTCATTGTTGTGATCTGTACTAATTCTTATTTTATATTCATTAGTGTATTTACATTGGATTATAAAAATAATATCATATCATTGATAAGTTTAAAATTTAGTAAATATTTTGATATTTAGAATATAGTTATTTTGAAATTCCATTTTTTTAAATTAATAAATTCATGACAAAGTGATTTATTAGTAGATATTAAAATCACATCATCAATAGAATTTTCAGGGAGTCATTAATCAATTGATATATTTTTTATAAAAAGAGTTGAATCATATTTTCTCATTTTAATATAATTGCGAAAAATAAAATTACATAAGAATTTATACCATTCATAGAGGTTTATTTTTAACCAAAAAGTGAGTAAATTAGTTTGTGAACATGATTTTAAAAGTATTTTTGAAAAAAATGATAATAAAATAATTTGAAAAGGTACTTCTAAAATTTGTTTTAATGTTTTTTAAATTTAGGTGAGTGGTGAATTATATCTTGCCTATAATGCAGTATAACTATGTAATTGGTCAAAATGATTCACAATAGAATATTCTATAATTTTTTGAAATGGGCTCATCTAAACAGGTGCCCTGATCCAAGTCACCAAGAGGCCTTAAGAAATTCTACACATATTTAAGTGGCTTATGACTAGCAGTGAGGGCCTATGGTGTGATCATGGGGAGTCTATTCCCTCAAATCAGATATTTTAAAATACAAATAATTATTTTAAATATTATATAAATAGAGGTATTAAGTAGTAAATAAACATAAATAGGATAATTTTTTAATAATAAATCATATTATATAAAATCCTGACCATCCATTCCAAATATTAAATAGTGGTCAACCACTTGGATGACCATACTTATAAGATTATAAGATGAAAACTGAAATAAAATTATAGGTTTATCCTACTTACTTCATGTTGGAACACATAAAACCTCTCCCTAAAACTACAAAGCTTCACTATCCAAAAAAAAAATTAATCCACATGAGTGAATCTACTTGATCATGAAACCCTGATCCTCCCCCTATACATCATATATCTATGATAAAACTTAAATGTTGATATAAATTTAACATAGATAGCGTTGTTCATGTACATGGGTGATGAATAATCTCAATTTTCCACCCCAATTATGTAGATAAAAATAAGTCCTCCTATGTGAATGATATAAAAATATACCTTGCATGTCAAAGAGACATCTTAATTTAATAAACAAAATAAATAATGTGAATCCACAGTCAATCCCTAGGTCCTTGATCCTGATCAACTTTGAAATGTTTCATCATGTATATATATTTGTTTACTTATATATATATATTCCCTTATATATATATACTTAAATATGTATATACATGGGTAAGTATTCAAGGTTATTGATATGGATTTCATTCCACTCATATTGTCTTTAATAAAGTCTATCATTGCATTCATTATCTCAATCAAAAATACAATCATTAGAAAACAATGAAAATGAATTTGAGGATGTTATGCCACCTCCTGGGGATACAAGTCCCTGTTCAACAATAACCCAAAAATGCCTCCAATCACTATACTAAACGATTTAATGTACCAATGGATTGTCTTGTAAAGATGGAACTTCATCAACAATGGCTAACTATGTGTGTATCATGTGTCAGAACAACGATGTGCAGAACCAAGGGAATTTGAACAATAATTATTATTTGAGTCCATGGAGCTCATACATAGAAAAAATATTATAATATAGCCATACTAGAGAAATGAACCATGTCTATTCACTACGGTTTCCTCCATGATTCCACTTATTACATCCACAAAAAACGTGGTATAATATATACATACATGGATCAGGACAAAAGGTCACATACCAAGTCACCCTCCTAAATAACAAGGAGTTAATCTATATAAAAACAACATAATATAGGCTAATATGTGTTGGGTCCCAAGGACATGGACCAAGTAATTCTTCTTGAGTCTATACATAACATCCACTGATACCTGGATACGAAATTCCATACCATTTGGAATTTTTCGGGCCATAGTACAATTACCCTCATTTATTCTATAATGTGGTATCCATATCATTCTAAAATATCAATATCTATGTCACATTAAGTACATATAGTTATCCTTATACATTAATTACAAGGCTCTAAATTCCGATCCAAGGATGTATCTCTGCGCATCACTATCATGCATGGAATTGAATTAAAATAATAAGCCAAATATAAAGAAGAACCAATGGTTCCTTAGATAGATAAACATTAACCTAGTTTAAGAATTAATAAATAGGGACGGTCTCCTAATGCAACATCCCGAGTTTTGAGAATGAAACTCCATGTTCAATAGCGTATATGTTATACTACATCGAGCATAAACCATCAACAAAATATTATTATTTAAATGTTACTGTTTCAAATAAGATTTTGAAACAGAGGGAATGAATAATATCAATTGAATTATGAAAATATGACTTACACAATTTTAAAAAATTATTTTTTAGTTTCCAAATTTATTATAATTGGAAATAAAAACAAATTGAATATAAAGTATCTGTTTTTATAAAAATAGATTTTAAAGAGAAGAATTTTGTTTATAAAATCATATCACTCTTTATGGATTTTTATTTAATTAAAATAAATTTTTGTATATTAAATTTAATTATTTAATTCATCTTATATGTTTGCTAGATATTTTATAAGAATAAATACAACTTTTCATATAAATGAAGTATTTTTTAAAAAAATACTGCCATTTGATGGAGAACAAATTTCAAATCTTGTTTTTAATAATTTCATAAGTTCTATTTAAAAAATTATGCATTTATTTTGGAATAAGAAAATAAAAATTTACTTTGGTTGAAATTTTGGTAAATTTTTAATCAAATTCATATTTTATTGAATAGTAAAAATAGTGAATTTTAATTCAAAACTACCTTTTCATCTATTTAATTTATATAGATAGATTTTTTTATTTATTTTATAGTGTAATTTGATTATGTTTTTATAATTTAATAGAATTTTGGTCATTTTAAATAATTTCAAATTTAAATTTGCAATCAACACATGTCAATCTTTTGATAGATATTACTTCTTAAAAACAAAAATTACGGGTTTGACAATGGGAAAAAAATTTAAATTAATTACTACAACATATTTGTTTTTAAATTGAAAAAATTGATTCCATATTTGGAATAATAAGGACCAAATTTTTTAAATTTGATCATTTTATTTGGGGAAATTATCAATAAAAACTTCATTAATTATTTTTATTTATCATGGATAAAGGGTAAATCAAGTAAAAAAGGGTAAAAATTACTAGTATCATAACATAAAACAATCCTAACACATTTTTTAATATTGTTAGATTATATATAGATGACCGTTATAATCATTTGGTTGTGTTTAAGAACACATGGAGTCACTTGGGTCTGATAATTACATGTTATAATATTTAATTTAATGTAAAGATAAATATAACATAAACATGTATCATTATATTAAATAAATTTTAATACACGGATATATAACTGATATATTTGACAATAAATATTTATTAAAAAGCTAAATACATGTACTTAAACATAAGTTTTTATTTATATTTTTTATACATTATATAGATTTTTTTATTTATGACAAAATGATGATGTAGTGATTACCTTATTAATGAAATATTCAAATAAATGATATTATATATAACATAATAAATGTAATTTCAAAATATTCATTCTACCCACAAATTTTATGGGTGATTATGACATGTTATATTTCATTTAATGTAGCTTTTTTGAATCAATAATTTTTTTAAATATTTTTTAAAAATAAATTACTAGATATTGTCAAAATTGACGTAAATGAGTTTTTAAAACAAATACAATTTCTTAAATGATATAATAGTCATAGAAATATAATAGTTTGAAAAAATATTTATATATTCAAAAAAATTTCATTAATGGTACACTTGAGGTTCCCTTGGAATTTTATTATAACTATATCAACCTTCTAGTGAAAAAATACAAGAAGACATGGTAAGTGTTAATTTATATAACTAAGGGTTAAATCCAAAGTATAATGTTAAATGTTTTCCCTAACATTGAATAAAACCAAATGGTTGAGAATATTTAGACCCATCCCAATATTATCCTCAAAATATTCCACCTTTACCTATTATAATTATAAAATCAATTTAATATAAAATAATATTTCATGACATTCCAATATTGCTCGTCCTCCCTCTTATAAAATGCAACCACATATACCCACTTACTCACACCTCTAAATGCCCATGAATCCCTTAAATTATTCAAATATAATAACCCATTATACCTGCACAACTAATATAATCCTTACCTTGGGTATAAGGAAATTCAAGAAACCCTTTGGCTCAAATCAAAAGGAGTTACCTGATTCCGAGGTATCGTCTTTTCTCAAGATCATTTCCATTATTTTCTATCATCACCCCTATTATCTAATTTTTATATTATTAAATAATAACACCAATATCCAAAAAATACTAGGTTTTTTTTATGAGATTTACTTGTAAAACACTTACCGACACCTTTATCTATTTGACATTGACATACCTTTTCTGTGTACTGCAAACTACTGCCTCACGAAATGATGTTTGGTTAATTTTCACCTATCACCTCTCATGGTAGACAATATTATGAAAATGTATTTATATTTTCTATATATTATATTTATATTTTATCTATGCTAAATCTCTTTTTATTTCCAACATACCTTTATGTTTTCCATAATTTTTAAATACGATCTATTGCCCCCTCAAAGTGATATGACTCATTCATGTCATACATTATACATATAATGGATGATGTTAATGAATATATGTAACATATATAACATAGATATTAAAATCAAATTATAATATTAGTATGTATCATTTATTTTTCATTGCTTTAACATGAACAAGAAATGAAAGTAGCGTTTATGCTTATATATAACCAACTGTCTCCCTGAACAGTGCATTTCATTTATTATCTCCATATGTTATGGACTATAATTAATGAATATATTCTGGATATATATGGTATTTAAATCATGAATAATATTCTGGAGATGATGGAATTTGGAATACATGTAAAATTTACCTCAATACATTTTCATTTTTGACTCAAGTACCAAACATAATCAAAATGTTTGATATGAACTCAGATAACAAGATTTTATAACATGGAAATAAGAGATATAAAATGAATAATAAACTCTAAAAAGTAACTGAATAATATAGAAATTATCCTATGTTTATTATTCCAGAAATTAAATGATAAAAAAGAAAAGTCAGACTCAAGATAATAGAAATCATAACTCAATCTCATTTAATTGAGTTAAATATCAATGTCATTGGTTTTTTTCATGAATATGTTAGAATGAAATCTAATTTTTTTACAATAAATAACCACTTATATTTTGGGTATTTATATTTTTCTCACTTAATTATTTCATTGATTTATCCTTAATTTAAGGATACGGTCTTTGTAAGGGAGTTTGTCTCATTCGCCTTTCATCAAGACATTTCTTAATTATAAGCACCTTTATTAATTTATAAATTTTAAATACAACCCCTTATGAATTAATTATCCATAATATATATATACTCATGATAATTAACGTCTTGTAAAATGTTATAATTTCATGTGGTGTATAAATTAAATGTTCAGTATTGAAGGAACTCTTTATCTAAAACATCATTTTAAATGTTTTAATGATTTGATGTTTTAAATCACTATCTTTCATTTATATGTATTCTAAATGATTTTTAGGACTTATTTATATGGAAATAATTTTTTGGGTGTAAATTCCTTTGAAAATATTCAATGTGGTATGCAACACTTTGATTCCAAAATCATGTTTTAAAATGATTTAATTGTTCTTGAAAAGGGGATTAATTATCTCCATAACATTTTTTGTTTTTTTATATATACATCATTATCATATTTTCTCATTTTTATGTCACTATTATTTATTGATTTTTACTTTACAATTTTACCATTTTATTTTAATATAATGTATTTTCATTTATGATTGTGCGACTTGTAACGATGAAATGTGATTTCAAAGTTGAAATGTTATTTTTCCTTTATGCATGTTTTATGTGTTTTGATTTTGTTATGGTTCATTGGAAAAATTATGTATATGGGTGGTTCCCTGATAAACTGAGGGTGGGTGATCATGATATATCTCTATAATGCATGGGTAATATGTTTGTGGTAAACAATAAGGTTTATCTTAAGATATTTAGGGAACATTCTATGATTGGTATTAAGAACATAACCATTAAGGTTACTCCCAATGTAGATATGAATGATATAATGTACGTATGTTATGGATTGTACAATATACCTTTATATTTTATTATTTCTATGATACTTTGTAGGAATCTTATTATTACATGATGTAAGCTAAGAAGTTTATGTTTTGTGGGTGAAAAGTATGATTTTTTTGAGAATGTTTTCTTGGGTTTGAAATATTCATTGACTCGGAGTTTAATTCATTAATTTATATTACTTATTGAGACATTTATGCACATCCCACATTTTTGAAATGTTTTACATTGGGAATAAGGATGGGTTAGAGATAAAGCAGTCACAAATTTTTTTTTAAAAAAATAAGTCATGTTTTGTAAAAAAGGTTTCCTTTGGTGGAAAAAGTGGATACTGGGTGTAGCTATCCACATGTAATATATATATCTATTATTTAATAGATATATCATAATTCTCTTAAAAAATAAACGTTAAAATATCCTCAATGTTAGTTCTTGACTTATCTCGTGATTATGTAATGTTTCAGGATGGGGCTTTATTATTGGTATTCGATGATTGGTTTAGTTATCTTTGGAGATTAGAAATTTTTCCTAATGGTTTGGGATATCATTATGGGTTTATAACTTTATGTTATAAAATATGTTCAATATATTAGAAACCCCCATTTAGGATTTATGATTTGGAATATTATATTGACTAATGGTAGTTTTGGAGTCATTCACCTTCGAGAAAATTATGTTTTATTACCTTTTTGGGATTAAAAATGCATGGTATAGGATAATATTTGATGACAAAATATGTTATGGTTATATTTGAGTATTTTATTTCATATTTTTGAATGTTATAATTTTTTTTATATTTTATAAAGGACAACACGAAAACCATATGACAACCCTTCATATTAGACAAAGCATATAGAATCAAACCCACAACTGAAGTGTGGCTGAGGTTTATCACCTACCACATGCGTATGTGATGTACCTTCTTAGTATGACATATTATTTTTAGTTTAATGATTTTATGGATTAAGAATATGTTTATTTTGGATAATTATTTTTTATCAAATCGATATCCTTAGTATTGTAAAATTATTTTGTGATTAAGTGATACATGTTATATTTGAAGATGTTATCTCTCTTGTGAACACTATATGCCTAATGAAAAAATAATACTATGGGATTTCATTTGATGATTAATTGATGAATTGTTTTTGGAAGAATACTTGTTTTTATTGTGAACATTTGGAAATTTGGGTTATTTAGGGAAATGCTTATCCTATCATAGAGAATATGGGATTAGGTTAGTTACTTGTAAGTATGAGACATTAAAGTTAGTCGATGTTATTTGTAGATTAATGTTACGATTTATCGTGGAAGACTATGTAATCAAATTCGTTTAAATTTTGGGTTTCAAACATTGTTTGGATTATTTTGATGTATTTTCAAGACAATTGTGTGTCGAATGGTATTTTTAGAACATTGGAATTATTATTGAATTTTAGAGACTTAAAGTAGTCCTTCTACATATAAAGGATTAATATTTTTGGTGGACTATCTGATCATGTACTAGACATTTTAGTTTTTGTTAATGTAAAGATAAATGGTAAATATGTAGTTCATATTTTCTGGATTATGTGATTCTCTTGAAATGTAATCTCGTGCTTCAGGAGTGACCAAGTCATCTTAAATACTCATTGACATGGAAAAAATATGAGCCTTTGGAGGAATTTGATTAATGGATGTTACTCAACCTTTCATGTAAGTATATTTCCAAAGGTTCTTATTATAATAGTAATTTATTACCTCAAAATTATAAAAATGATCTAAAAACAGAAAGAAAATTTTGTTTACATTTCCAACTACGAAATCAAAGACCATTTGACCCATCAATTTTTTTTGGTTTTCTAATTGTTAAAATTTTCCAGCTCATGTTTTCTATCATGATCTATCAGATCTTTCCACTTATTTTTTATTCAACATCCATTTTTTCCTACATGGGACCCTAGTATGTTTTATCTCAGGTGAGCTTTGTGCTCCACTTTAAATCCTTTAAAGTGGATGTTTTATTAATCCTTTTTCTAATGTGGGATTATAATAAATAAATTTTAAAATATCAAACCCTATTTACCATCCCAAAATATAAATTTTTGGGATGAAATTTATTAAAGGTGGAGGTTGTAACATTTCTTGTTTTAAGAATGAAACAATATGTTCAATAGGGTATGTGATACACTATACCGAGCATAAACAATCCACTGAATATTATTATTTAACTTATATAATTATAACCTAGTTGTTAGAATGGTGGGAGTGGATGTAATCAACTAATTAATTAATATATGTTTAAACAATGTTTAAATAATGATTCATTAGCACCCAAATTTATTATAAATGAAAATAAAACCAATTGAATATAAAGAATTTGTTTTTATGAAAATATATTTAGAAGTGAATAATTTTATTTATAAAATCATACCACAATTAATATTTTTTATAATGAAAAATATATGTTATATATTCAATTTAATGTTTTAAATTCATATTAAATGTTTTCTAGTTATGATATAAGAATATTTTTTTTCAGATAAAATATGTATTTTAAAAAAAATATCATTTTACTTATTTTTGATGTAAAACCCTTTGGCAATATAGTTTTTCACAGTTTTATAAGTTCTAATGGACATAATAAACATCTTCATTTTAAGTGCGAAATATAAATTTACCTTGGTTGAAATATTGGTAATTTCTGATGAAATACAAATTTTAATGAATAGTGAAAAATATCGAAATTTAATTCAAAACTGGCTTTTAATCTTATTTATTTATATTGTAATATTATCTTTTTAATTTGAATGAATATTTAATTGGGATATGTTTTTATCATTATATCAAATTATTGTCATTGGAATCCATTTCACATATAAATTTTACATAAACCCAGGCCAATCGGTTGATAGTTTTTTATTTCTTAAAACCCACATTAAGGTTTTGACAGTGGGAATTAATTTTAAATTAATTACAACAATATATGAATTTTGAATTCGAAAAAAATTATTACATATTTGGAATCAGAAGTTCCTAAAATTTTTAAATATTGAACTTTTATTATTGGAAAATTATGAATAGTAACTTCTATAAATATTTTTTTAACATGGTTAAAATGTTGAGATAGAAAATAAGGGTAAAAATAATATTATCATAATATTGAAATACCCTAACATGTGTTCTAATACTATTTGATTAGATTTGGATGACCATGAGAATCCTTGGGCATATTTTAGGACCCCATGTAGACACTTGGGTGTGATAATGACACGCTATAATAATTAATATAATGTAGTGAGAAATATAACATAACAATCAATATTTATAATAAAACATTTTTAGTACAGGGTAACATAATTGATCCCTTTGAATATAACTAGTAATTATAAGGATAAAAATATTTCATACATTCTGGTATTTTATTTAAAATATTTATACATTATATAAATAAATTTACTTACGACACAATGATGATACACTGATTACCTTATTAAAGAAATATTTAAATAAATGATATTATAAATATTAAAATAAATTTAATTTGATAATTTTGATTCCATACATGAATTTTTTGAATTTTTATTACATGTTATCATTGATTTAATGTTGTTTTTTTGAATCTATCAAGTTGTTATAGATTTAACAAAAATCAACTAATAAATTGTGTCAAAATTGACATAATTTAGTTCTTAAAACAAATACTATTTTATTAAATGATATAATTTTAAATGGAATCAATGAATTGGAAAACTGACATAGATAATGATAGAAATTTCATTAATGATCCACTATAGGTTATCTTGGCATTTTATAGTAATTATATTAACCATATACTGTAAAAATACAAGAAGACATGGTTAGAGTTAATTTATTTAACTAGTGGTTAAAGCCAAAGGATAAGGTTACAATTATTACCTAAACTTGTTTAAAACATATTGTTTGAAATGATTTAGCCTCAAACTCATCTTATCCTCAAAATACATCACTTTGGATATGTTATAATTTTAAAAGCTATTTATAATAAAATAATATTTCAACACTTTTTTAAAGTGCCCATACTTCCTCTTATAAAAGGACACAAACTACTCAAACATACTCACACCTATAAAGCCCCCTAGCTCACCAATATTCCAATAAAATAATATATCATCATCCCTCCCTTTCTCATAGAAGACTTATCTTTGGATGAAGGAAATTCCAGAAACCTTTTTAGGTCAAATCAAAAGGAGTTACCCGATTTAGAGATAGCATCTTCTCTCATGGGATTTACCTTTATTTTCATTCAACACACCCTATGATATTCTAATTATATGATTACATAACAAAAAAATATCCTCAATATACAATGATTTTTTTATGAGAAGGATTCAGACCACACAAACACATACCTCTATCTAATGGATATGAACATACTATTTCTATTTACGGTGAACTACTACCCCACGAAATGATGATTACTCTATTTTCTCCTACCACCTCTCATGGTGCAAATTAGGATAGAAATTTATTTATATATGATATATATTATATTTATATTTTCTCTATTATTTATTATTTTCTATTTACAATATACCTTTATGCTTTTGATAATGCGTAAATATGATAATTTCATTTGAGTATGTGTGGACTACAACCCCCTCAAATTGAAATGACTCATTCATGCCACACATGGAACGTATAAAGGATGATGTTAATAAAGATATGTAACATATATAAAATATATTTTACACTGGAATTATAATATACCTATGTATAATTTTGGTTTATTTCCATTAATATGAAAAAGAATGATTGTAGTTTCCATGCGTACATATGACCCACCGTCTCCATGAACGATGCATTTCATTTCATATCTCCCAAATATATAGACTATTATAAAATCATATACACTGGATATATAAAATATCTAAATTTTTGAATAATATTCTTGAGATTATGGGCTTGTTACCACAATAACAATTAAATCAAAACAAGTTCATTTTTGACTAATGTACCAATCATCGAGAAAACGTCTAATATGATCTCATATAAAAAATTGTTATAACATGGTAATGTGTGATATAAAATAATAATAATCATTAAAAATGTCCTGATTAATTTATTGATTAATCTATGTTTTTATGTATTAAAGTATTGATCGAACTATGCAATTCGGACTGAAGGTAAGGGAAATATTAACTTAATCTCATTTCATTGAGTTTTTTAATGATAGTGACACTTTGGTCAACATACCAAAGAAATTTTTTTTAAAAAAAAAGATGATTTCACAATAGTCTAAAATATGGAGTCATTTTACAATCCTTCAGACGAAGAGGAAGAATGTTTCTTGGGAGGTCCTCCAGCCATGTTATGTCCTCTATAACCCTTTTATTGGCTAGTCCATCAGCCACCATATTCGCTTCATGGTAGGTATGAGTTGTAATGAAATTGAGGTCTTTAAGGGAATGGATACATTTCATCCAGTGCGTAGTAATCGGCCTAACTTGATGAGTCGTTCTATTCCAAATGGCCAGCACCACATTAATAGAATCAATTTCAATCCAAAACTTTTTCCTACCATGATTCATGGAAAAGGTAATGGAATGAATCACACTCCACATTTCAGCTTCTAGAGAGGTTACAGAACCAAAATCTCCAGAAAAGAACCCTATGGTATGACCAAGATTATTCCTGAAGACAGGGCCACATCCTGCAGGGCCAGGATTTCCCTTAGAGGATCCATCCATTATGAGTTTAATCCACCCTGGGAATGGAGGCCTCCAAAAGACCTCAAAAGTGTGTCTCATCTGGCTAAAAGTGGAAACAACCCGAAGATGATGTAGAATAATAGAATCAGCCACATAGTTGTCACATCACCCTTTCTGAATTATTCCAGCTTCTTAAATAGTGATAAGAATCCTCATTCTACCTGAATTAATCTTAGGCAAGCAATTGTTCTGAAGAATTGCATTTCAGTCATACTAGATTACATGAATAAGCTCTGTTACCCTAGAAAGGAATAAGTTTTTGATTTGTTTGGAGATCTCTATAATTACACAGCGTTTTAGCTATGCATTGATAGAGTCAAAGATCGTCAATCTGTAATAAAAAATTTCAAAAATATAGTTCCAAACAGCATTAGATGTAGCACAAGATGGAAATAAATGGTTAGTATTTTCTCTATGTCGGTTACAAAGGCAACATTTTGGGAAAAGTTGGATTGCAAAATTTTTCAAACAAGAATCATTGGGAACCCTGTTATAGAGAAGATGCCAAATAAGAGTGAATCTTGAGGGTTTAATCCAAGGCTTATCAAAAAATTTAATGCACTTAATGTAATTATTAGAGTTATTAAAGACATTATTGTAGAAGCTTTTGGAATTTAGAAGACCATTATGACCAGGTTCCCACATTAGAAAATCCTCTAAGGTTGCAAAGTCATAATTATCAATGATTTTAATTACATTATCAGGAAGAGTATCAATATGGGAATTGAGAACATTGCTGATAGTGTTGTTGATAGATTCATGGGGATGGTTAGGAGGAAATAACGAAATAATAGGAGCACCAATCTAGTTATCTAACTAGGATTTCATGGAGGAGTTTCTAGTGACAATCCATCTAGAATTGTTCATAATGGTGATGAAAATAGTTATCACAGAGGGCCAAATGGAAGAGTTTAGGAAGTTCTTGTTCCCTTTCATTAATCTATCCATTTAATTAGTTTTGTTTTTACAAGAATATGTATGAATGAAATAGTATTGTTTTACACTAAATATCTAGTTATATTAGGTGTATTTATATTTTTCACACATAATTATTTCATTTATTTATCCTTAAAAATAAGGATACAATCGTTGTAAGGGACTTCGTCTAAATCGCCTTTCATTGATACATTTCTTGATTATATTCACCTTTATTTATTTATACAGTATATACTTCCCCTTTTACATTAAGTATCTATAATATAAATATATTCATGATATTTAATGTTTTTTAAATTGCTATACATTCATGTGGTGTATAATTTAAACGTTCAAAATTGTAAAGTACTCTTTATCTAAAACATTGTTTTAAATGTTTTAATGATTTAATATTACAAATAATTACCTTTTTACCCATGTTTTCAAAATGATATTGAGGACTTATTAATATGGAATTTGATGTTTTTACGTGTTAATTAATTTCAAAATTTTCAATGTGATATGGGTCACTATGATTCAAAACACTCATTTTAAAATTTTTTGCTTATGTTTTAAAAGGGGATTGATTATTTTAGTAACATTAAATGTTTTCTAACTATATTTCATGAATGTAATTTTTCATTTTATATCCATATTATTTATTGATGTTTACATTACATGTTTACAATTTTATTTTCATATAACTTGTTTTCATTTATGATTGCACGACATGTAAAGATGAAATTTGATATCAAAGAGGAAATGTTACCTTATTTTACGCATTATGTATATGGGTGGTTCTATGATGAACTGAGGGTGGTTGAGACTATTATATCTCTCAATGCATTAGGAAATGTGACAAAGGTAAATGATAATGTTTCTTCTAATAGATTTAGGGAATATATTGTGACAGGTATTCCAAACCAAACCATTAAGTTTACTCCCTATATAGCTCTAAATGATACAATATATGTACGATATGGATGCCACAAGATACTTTTTATGGTTTATAATTTCTCTGATGTTTATTTGGAATATTATCATTAGATGATATATGTAAATTAGTTTTATGTTTTATGGGTGAAAAGTATTATTTATTGAATATATTTTCATCGGTTTTAAATATTAATGGAATAATGGTTTTACACCTTATTTTATATTCCTTACTAAGATTTTTATGCTCATCCCATGTTTATGAAATGTTTTCTACAAGGTATATGGATCGGTAAGGGAAAAGAATAATTCAAAAATATTTTTATCAAGAAAAATAAATCATGTTTCGTTTAAAGTGTTTCCATTGGTGGAAAAAGAGGATATTGAGTGTTACTGGTCACATGTAATGTCTGGGTCAATTATGTAATAGTAATGTCATAATTATATAAAACTATAAACCAGTGAAAATCCTCAATGAGAATTATTTAAATAATTAGTGATTATGTAATGTTTCAGGATGGGGACAGATACTTAATGTTTAACACACAACAACTGTCACAACCACTTGGGCTTACGAGCTCGATATGGGTTCTATGGTGACACCCACTACCATCTCTACACAAATCCTCAATGAACTGGTTATGGTTTGATTAAACATTGAATAACCCACTGGATCCCCTAGATCAAAATATAATGAGAATACTATTATGTGTACACAATTTCCATACCTAACATAAGGAATCCCTCTTTGGAACCTCCAAAATAACAAGTTACTAGAGGTATCCTACAAGGGATCATTGGGAAAATAAAAAAATAGTTTCATCATAAATGAGATCCTATATACTGAAACCAAGTAGAGGGATCATAAATGGAATCATCATAATGGTATATGTAGCCAAATGCATCCTACATGGAATCCATAGGATAAGAAAATTGGTTTTGGGAACGAATAAAAGATTACCATGGTTATAATGTATGGAAATTCATCCCAATGGGGACCCTTAGAAACAATAATAAGGTAGATTCATCTTACATGGGATACTTTAGGAAAATAGATAAGCTTCCCTAATGGTCTAAAGAATAATGTTTTGATAACTAGTCAATAGAGATGGATCATGCCCAAAAAAATTAATGGGTATCACATCAAATAGACTGTTGGACATTCTTATCTGAGGAAGAACATATCATTTTAGTAGAAGACCGAAAACCTCATAGGTGTACTCAAATCTTCTTAATGGTTTCACCGTCATGGCCATTGTTGATTAATTATAAAAATGGTGTAATCTTGTGTCAAATTATGAATATGGGTTGTAAAATTAGGAAAACATAATATAAGATCATGGGAAGAGTACACGACATGTATACCAAGGAACACATCCTATACACTAGAAACTTCACCTGGGCAAGTACTTTAGTCAAATATTTTCTTTAAATTCCATGTAAACAGCATGTATAACATCCAAATGGTGTGTACCCTACATGAGGTAGCTAATCATGTACCTAAAATGGAATGGCCATGTACTTCTACATGGTGTGTATCTCACATAGGTTCTCGTTATATACACTACATGGACATTTTCCCTCATAGGGGCAGTTTGGCCATGTAATCGTCTATATGGACAAGTATTAGTACACAATGTTTATACCCAATACATGATATGAACTTAAATGAAATGGTTATCACTCCCAAATGTGAAGAAAACATGATGTGTGTTTGGGATCCACATGATGTTTGATTGGTTTTTCCAAACATAAAACCCCTCAAATCATCCTAAAACCATATTTTCTCCCCAAAAGCTATATATTGATTTTCAAGGGATCTAAAAAATTGATAATTGGGATCCAAAATAATTAAAAAATAAATCTATACATAATTATGAAAAAATATAAAAATATAATTTTACCTATGCGTGGGATACACTGAAACATAACTTTATTCATAGACTATAACTGCCGTATTATGACCCAAATCCACCCAAGCTATGCAGTAGCACCTACCTCCCCCTCTCTCTATATCCCTTATTCAATTTCAATCAGAAGAAGGGGATGAATATAGGAAATATAAGATAAACCAAAGTTATGGTAATAAAACAAAATTAAAAAATGAAAATGAAGGAAAATAAAAGAAAAAGAAAATGGGGACAGGGCCTGGCCCTAATGCCCAAAGTGATTTAATGCCTCACCTAGGACCCACCCACCATATTACATAATCAATGACAAAGACTGAATCTCCACACAAAAAACCATTCAAAAAATATATTTAATGAACCTACATGAATAAATTAAATTTTAATTATAAATAATTAATTATTGAAAAAACTACTAAAATATGAATAACACAGAATTCCACAAGCATCTAGTCAGAGGGTAAATACTATATTCTATGAAAAAAATAGAGTTCACTATAATTATTCAATATCATATTCTAATTTAAAATGATCATTTTACTACATACAGGCTTCCTAGTGATACAATTCAAATACATACTAGATTTAAAAATCTATAAGTTCACATATAGTTACAATATCCTCACCATAATAATTTTTATTCCCAAATATGCGTTGTTTTTAAAATAATTCCATGCTCCCTTACTGAGCTTCTACACCACTATTACATTTTGACTTTCCATCAAATAATCCTACAACATTTTCAGTTATTCAATCAAGGGAGTATTTCAACAATCATGTATTTGATATTACCCACTAAAAGAGTATCCTTATCATCACTATGTGACTAAAATATAATAAAATAAGTCCCTAAATCTGTCCATCCGCAAATGTGATCACTGTAAAATACAAACTACTCATATCGGAGTGCAAATGTGGATTCACTAAAAAAATTCCCCATTCTCACTTCCTAAGAATAATTTCCATAAAAACATCTTATTTCAAACGAAAAAATGGTAAACAAAAAACAAATGACCAATGGATCACTACAAACTATATGGATTAACTTATACTACTCCTCAATCATAACATCAATAGGTTCCATCATGAAACTAGAAATGACGCATTCAAATAAATTTTTCTCGGCCTTGAGACGATGCTCTCTATGTGTATTCAGGACGATGGTAATATACTGTGCATGATCATTTCTAACTACAATTATACTAAGATATTATAGATTGGATTATATCCCTCCCCTAATTCAAGGTCACATCATGTATTATAAACTTTCCATTCCCAATTTCAAGACACCACATCTCTTAATAATTTGTTTCAATGTCGAAACATGTTTCAACCACCTCATAGTACATGGTTTATCCTCAATGTGTCACCACTAAATACGTACATTTACCAAATTATTATGAAAACCTGGGAAACCATACCTACATCATTTTTTGAAATTGACTCTCTATTCCTCTCTCATAGACACACATCAATTTCTTATATAATGAGTATTGTTTTTTTACCAACATGTACAACCATTACCAAACTCATTATCTTATAATTCATCAAACACAAGGCCAATCTAAGAATGATACATGGAAAAATAGTCTCATTAATCCCTTATTTCGCAGGTAAATCCTTTTTTAAATTAGTCACCTCACCTATCCCAAAATATATTAAATTATCACATATCACATGATGTCTTTTTAGTAATGTGTGTATTCCCATTCTCTAATTTTTTTCTCACAGTACAAATACTGGTCAACTAGTCTAGGAACCCAAATAGTCCAACACATCATTGATAATCATAATACCAACGAACCCATAGTGAATTATGAATATCTGAAGGAATCAATATTCCTATAATTAAAAACCTATGCATCTCTAGTGTGTCGGCCTCTACATTAGCATATGAAATACCTCACTACATAAAAATAAATACATAAACATGGGCCAAACATTATTCTATGATTCAATTGATGAAACTAAATGTTGACCACCAAATCGTTGAGTCACATCTACGGGTCTCTAAGTCATCTAACTAGTCTGAATAATCATGTCTCACAGATGGTTCAATAGGTCCTACAACCAAGCCAATATGTCAAAAACTCTCAATAATGTCACATTTCAGGGGGATCCATCTATGGAACCATTTTTACATAATAAAGGTAAATAAAAAACTAACCCAATATCGTCAAAAACTATTAAAAATCATCATACTATGTCCATAATCATCACTGACAATAATCATTAGGGACTTTTCCCCATAGTATCTTGATATAACATATAAATAATTATGAAATTAAACTAATTGTTAATCATTATATTGTAATACCTTTTTGAGGATCTAGTTCATTATAAATTTTAGTTTTCTATTAGAATAATAGAAAGAAACTAGAATACATCAACTAAAATGAATGTACCAGCTATAGATGTTGACCTGTGAGGATCCATCATATGTGCACTACATTGAATCAATTATCTATGTCGCAAAAAATGTATGTTATTCAGTTATGTAGATTGTTTCCAATCTAGTTAATAAAAGTTGTATAGATTTTTAATCACACTTTTAATGATCGAACCAAAGTAACATCACCCTAAAATGGTTTCAACACATTTGAAACATATGTCTTATTAACTAAATAGAGTCACTACAACTCTGATGTTTGAGAACTAATTCATCATCCTCACCATTAAACCTTCCACCGTAGATCATCATGACCTGGTATAATATGTATATATATATATATGTGTGTCTTCTGAATTTATTAGAATTCACTGAACAACCTATATGAAAAAACTCCATTAAGTTTATTGTAGAAATTTTTTAAAAAAATGGCCTTAGTTGTAAGTATGTTAACCCATTAGAAGGCCTATAACATGTGAACCCAACATGAAAAATATGATGCATGAGATACCTCTTACTATTGTCATCCAAAAGTCAAAATCATTAAATGTCTACATGCTAATGGAAAAGATCTATAAATAAATAAATAAATTAGAAAATCCACAAATCATTTGAGTTTGTTAAATAAAAATTCAAATAAAACTATAACATTAAATATCAAGAACAACAATCCCATATCCTTGGTAACCAATAAATCTTACTAGAATGTGTTTTCTTAAAGAATTATTAAGATATTAACCACATGATTAGAAAATATCCTAATACTCTTATCTAACATATCTTAAATAGTAAAAAATAGGAAATGGCCATATCTGAAACAATTTAATAACATCATGACATAGGTTCCACTAAACATGTTCCCATAGCCAGTTTTCCATGAGGCGTCAAGATACTCTATAAGTTTCCAACTGGTATCATGGGCCTAGTGTATCATAATGGGGAGTCTATTTTCCCATATAATAGTATTTAAAGTAGAAATAAATAATAATAATCCACCAAATTAAATAAAAAATGTGGTGATGTAGTAAATAATATGATATAGATGTTGAATTTTTTAATAATTGAAATTTTATTAACTCCTGAATATCCAAATCAAATTAACATCACAGGAATCCCACTTGGAAGACCATACATGAAAGAGTACTAATGAAATAAAAAAATACATGGATCTCTTACTAACTCTGATCGAGATGACATACCCAATATCTAAGACATTGAATATATACTCTATTCCAATAAAATAATATACATGATCATATATACTTGTCCAAAAAAACTGTCCCTCATCCCTATCCATCATATCTCTATGATCAAATTAAAATGTATACATAAGGTCTTCATGCACACTAAGGTGCACGTATAGGGATGAGAAATAATCTCTGTTGGACACCCCAATGATGAAACCATATACCTACTATCATCAATTTCTTCTCATGTAATATGCATATCCAAAGTAAGACACCTCTAAAAATAATAATTAAATTAAATAGTGTGATACCAGAGTTGATCCCTAGGTCAGTGATCCTGGTCAACTTAGAAATATACAATAATATATATATATATATATATATATATATTATTGAACATGGAATCCTATTGAACTCCGTGGATATCATACGTAGAAATAATTGTATAATAATGAACTACTTGTGTTATTAACCAAATACATTTATCATCAAATCCTCTTTGAGAATATGAAGTGAATCCAGAGAAAACATTTTATAATATAGACCTACAATGGAGAGGAACCTAGAACATTAATCAAGGAATCCTCCTCGAATCCAAAAAGTGAATCCCTAGAAAATATGTTAAATATATATATGATTGGGCCATGAACTAAGCCCATTTTTCTATTTATACTCATTGAGTCTGTAGAGATAATCCATAGAAGACTCGGTAAACAGTGGAAAAACATTAGGCATTATTGGTGCCATACTGAAATTCAACACTGTACTTCCATATCATGATATTGATTCAATTTTTTAAGATCAATATATATTCCCTAAAATGAATGTTTTATAAACCCAACACATCAATCTAAATCATCTAAATATAGATCCCAAGAAGTACCTATATGCATCTATGTTATGCATTGTATTGTGTCAGGATCATCAACGAAATACTAGGAATCACCTACCGAAATAATATCTACATAAATAGTAACTATATAAATGCTTAAATAAAGAGTTAGGTTTGATGAAAACTGAAACCCAACACTACTATTAAAACACATTAAACATAAATTTTTTGTATCAGTTCTATGTTGGCACCCTCTACCATCTCTGCCCAAACCAGAAACTCTCTAGCCCTAAGTAGGTATGCCAATGTTTCCCCAAGATAAATACTTTATTGTAATCCTAATCAAAATCCTTGAAGTACATTAATAAGGGGAGTCATCCCTCATTAGAATATCAAACATATAAATCTATTAAAGGTACGATTTATAGGATCCTTAAGATAAGTAAGTATATATAGGCATGCTATATGGGATCCAATTGGTTGAAACATAAGAGTATGAATTCTATACATGATCCTAAGAATAATTTACATAGGTAGATGAATCCTACACATGATCCCCAAGATTATTAAACTTGTATATTAATCTTATGATGGATTGTATTAGTTAAAATTTATCTAAGGTATCCACAGGGTTCCCTCGATAATAGTAATATGATAGAGGATCTTACATTGGATTCTCTAGGTCAAATGATAAGATAGATTCATGTAATAAAGGATAATTATTTGAATAACATTACAAAGAGATGAATCATGGAGTACCTTATATAATGTGTCTCACTCTGAGGAGATTAGAAGATTAAATTTCCATAGGAATGTCCACTTTGTTTATTAAAATCTAAAAACACCCCCAAAGAGTCCTCAAATCACGTCACAGTTTTCAACATAGTGATATAAATAGAATAATATTCCAAATAGACTACTCAGTTGTCCAATTCTGAATACATGGTGTATAATAGGAAAAAAATAAAATTTATAGAAAGGGAGGAGTACACAGTGTGTATACCTTGGTATATGGTATGCACCCTAAAAGTCTCACAAAGTTGTATACATCAGTTAAATATGGAATTTAAATCCCATATACATCACATATATACAATGTAGTCGGAGTATTTACTAAACATGTTACATATCCTTGTACCACACATGTTATAAACATATTTTTTTTCATGGGCCTGTACTTTTACAAGGCATGGGACCCACGTGGGTTCTTCCGACGCACTCTACATGGATATGTGCTCTCTCACAATTTGTTTAAACATGTACTCTCCTAGAAAACTGAGTAAGAGAACACAAAATGTATACCTCAGACAAGGGGTATATTTATAAATTATTAATCTTCTATAATGCAAAAAACACAAGACGTTTTTTATGAACTACACACCATGTGATCAGGATTTCTAAACGAGAAACCCCTTCAATTAGTATGAATCACGTTTTTATCCAATAATCTACATATCAAACTTCAATGGTTCCCATGTAGTTATAATTGGGGTCTAGAAATAAAAAAAGGGAAATATATACGGATTTCATAAATAAATAAAAAATTACTTATATTTGGGTCAAATACACCAAATATTCGACTGTATCCATGGTCAATAACTTCCACACGATTTTTTGATTCTCCTAATCATTGTGGTAGAATCTATATTCCTCTACCTATTTCTCTCACTCTCTCTCCAACTCCCATTTCTCTATCGTTTGCTTGAAGTATAATCTGATAGGCTATACCCGAGTAACCATATGGTGGATAGGTAAGTAATATTATAAATAGAAAAGAAAGAAAAATAATTCTATACCACACCCCAGCCCTGACCCCCAACATGATTTTATACCTCACTAAAAGGAAAAATCCCATTTTGGACCCAATAATAGATATGGAATATCGTTATGACGCTGTTTTCAAAAGATATCTCTCAATGAACCTATGGGGATAAATTTCTATTTAATTATTAATTATTAATTATTAATTACAAATTATTAATTATTAATTATTCCACTAAAAATAAATTGAATTATAATTCCACCCGTCTTATATTTTTGCTTTAACACCCATTTTAGGAAACAATTTAGTTGTTAAAACATTTATATGAGATTATATTCTTGGGTAAAATGTCTTTTTAACCCCTTATAATTATTTGAGAGAAAAAAAATAAATTTCTTATCAATTTTACAGTGTGAAAATACTTGGTTCCATAAAAATTACTTATTCTTCGTTATAAGCTTTTCAAACCAAACATGCTTAATTTATAGAAACATTTCCCAAGTCATATAACGTATTCATAGAACCCCATTTATATTTAATGTATTTATTATCATTATTCCTTCCCATTAGGATCCATAAATCATTATTAGTGAATTAATTTATTTCATTTTTAAAGGTAATATTACAATTTTCATCATTAAGGGAATTGTTATGATTTGGGGTTTCTATGTGACTAACTGTGTCCAGATGCTCAAACTCATTTAGGAACTATCTTCTATAATGTGTTATGATTTGAAAATATCAAATGAAGATTTTAAGGATATGTTATAATTTTTTAAAATTTTTTAGATAAATAATTTTAAGGGGATTATTTTATTTTTATATTAATTTAGATTAGAATAGAATAATTAAATAATTATTTTAAAAAAATCATAAATATATTTTTCAAATTTTACATAAAAATAAACATGGATTCATTTTGAAAATATTATAGTTATATTTTTAACGACAATGTATTACTTACTTGATTTGTAGTACAAATAAAAGAATCATTCAACATATTTGGATTCCAGTTTTCCTATTTTTTCATTGGCTATGAGAATAAAACATTCAAAAAGGAATAATTTTAAAAACTCACAATTTAGGTTCTTTACTTTTACAATGTTCGTAAGTGATATATTTCAGAAAAGGTATTATAAAAATGTAATTAATGATAAAAAATAAAGTATTTGGGGCCTCAACTCAAAATAATTAGTTAAATTATAAACTTTTAAAAGAGTTTATTCAATTTATTCAATAATTATATATTACCTCTCCACTACCCTACATTGTTGAGGGGATTAAGGAGTAGAAATGTTATTATTGTATCCTTGAGAATAATATAAATCAATAAAATTCTCATTAACAAATTCTCTTCCATGATCACATAGAGTTGAAATAATTATTACCCCATTTTAATTTTATATGTTTTTAAAAACATTGAAGATTTATTTACATGGTTCATATTTTTTAGATGAGAAATAACCCCATGTGAATCTTTTAATGTCTTCAACAATGAATATTTTATAGGATCTACCAAATAGTAAATTTTTTATTTTCCAAATAAATAAAAATGATTTAATTCATGTTATTTATAATAATAAATCATTTTTATATTTACAAGTGAATATTTGTTTCTTAAAATGTTGAAATTCCTTACAAACCAAGTCATATTTGAAATTGAGTTTGGGTAGATCTCATACTAGTTGACAATGTTTGAGCATGAAAAGTTATTGTGTACAAGAGTAACATTGCTTTTTATGTCAATGTAATGCCTGACTAACTTTGGGAATCAAGGATTTACCTTTATTTTTAGTGAGAGATTTAATATTCATTTTGTAATCATTTTGAAAACATGATATGAAAAATGAAATATTTCTTTTTTGGTAATTTTTTATAGATTTCATTCTCAAATGAAATATTAAATCCTATATCACACATTTTTCTAATGATTTGGAAATTCTATTTCAAGACAATGAAAAATAGTGTATTTTAAATAATATTTATGTTGTAAAATTTAATGGTAACTTCAACAATTATCTTACATGTAGAGTTATCCTCAACTATGATGTAATATCCTTTTAGTTTATTGATTTTATGAATTCATAGAGGCATTCATACATGTTTCTTTAGAATAAACTATTAATGAGAAATAATACTTCTTGTTTATTTCTCTCAAGACACATTTTCAATGAAATAAAAGGATTTATGTGTTTTGAAGATAAATAATATTGGGTTTTCTATTGTTAGGATATAATGATTTTGGAGGCCTTATTTTTAAGTGTGAGATGTTTTTCAAAACTGTTAATAAAATATGAATTGAGTTTGTTCTCAAATATTTTCCATTTATATAACTGAATTTAAATAATAAATTTCAATGTATTTAAAACTAATTATAAAATTTATCTTCAAATCATCCAACAATGAAAGTTTTTTTGATTGATTATTCATGGTATTTGCTCGATTTGAGAAATCAAGACCAATAAATTATATTCCATGAAATTTAGAGAATAAAATTGAATACAAATTATTTTAAACATGATTCAACTTATAAATATAAATTTATAGATATTTAATGTTATATTTTATTTTTCTTCAATCCAGTTGATACATAGTTTATATGGATAATTCTTATTTTTCAATGATAGATTGATTATTCCATTGCTTAATATGTTCAATTTGGTTATGTGGTTTCTATTATTTATTATAATTTTCATTATATAGTGAAAAATGATTATCAAACCCATATTTTCGTTTATTATAAGCATTTTAGGTATTTGTAATCAAGAATAGTCGAGGGGCATGAATATAAAGAAAATGGGGAAGAATTATGAAATGAAGGGGTGAGATATGGGAATGTAAAGAGGGATATTAACCTATAAATCACCATCAACATTATATATATAGAATTTATTACATTATTCAGTTTATACAGTTGATTAATTTGAGTCCTTGTACCCATTTCTTTCAAACTAGGTGGTATTATTGAATGTCTTCTTAACTTTTATTCTTCCATTAATTTTTTTTGTAAAAAAGGTTATTCAAAAATGATGATATCATTTTTCTAACATCCAATGAATGTAAAATATAGATATAAAATTTTTATTACTATCTCAGTTTAACAGAAAATTTCTATATCTTTCAACAATTTTTCATATTCCTGGATAGCTGGTTAAAGTATTTAACATCACATTTTGATAAAACATCATCTGGGTCTTCAAAAGAAAGTATTTTTTATATATATTTAATAAATAGATTATATTTTTTCTTGTCACTCCATGGACATTTAGTAAATTATAATGTATCTAAAGTGTTCTTTGACCAGAATATTATTCACATCATTATTTTCTATTAGGAATTGACATTAGGCGCCTGTTTTCATGGGAGGACCCTATGTTTCTTTTTCACCATGAAATTTTTGTCAAAACACTCATCACCAATAGCCTTCAAATTTGGAAAATGTTTGTGAATAATATAAACATACTAGTAATGTATTCATTTGTATAGAGAAAAATACCTTTAAAGTCTCTCTAAAATATTTATAACCTTGTATCTTCAACTTATTTTTTGCTTCTTGTGTGACTTCTAAAAATATGTAGAATTCCTGTTTATTTTATCAAATATAAAAATAATTAAATTAATTTTGATCAAGGACACAATGTAGACCATTCATGTATTTTATATTCAGATCAACATCATTAATATCAGTAGTTTTCACTTATCCCTAGGTTCTTTAGTTGTAATGTCTTCAAGAAAAGACGTTTTCTAGAATAGGTAATTAATGACTCTAAGAAAAGTTGACATATGATATTTCCAATAGGAATAACTGATGTCATTAAAAATGGAAGAAAAGGAATAATTTTTTTTTAATTATAAAATATACACCATACAAATATATTAGTGTTAAAAATACTACTTTCAAAATTATGATATTTTTAATAACAACTAAGAAACATTTAATACTAATTCTTGGTTCAATAAGAACATTATGATGGGTGTAGGGGAGGGGGATATGGGGATGATTTGGCCATCTAATAATTAATTAAAATATAATTATTAATTTAAAAATAAAATGATTTTCAAATCATAAAATAATAAATTGAGAAATCCATAAAGTGATAAATTGAATAATATGATTTTTATGAGAATGTAAATTTTAATAGAGAATACTAAATTAAGCGCAATAGATATGATTGTATTAAAACACCCTATAATGTAAAAATTGAGATGGATTTATAAATCCTATATATTTAATAATATATAATTATTAACGAAATAAATTATATATATATATATATATTACATAAAGTAAATTATTGGTGAATATGAATGATTTCTCAATGAAGAAAAATTCAGGAAAAGAAAACCTTACATTTAATCCTAATTGGCAGGATGTGCGTTAGCCTCATGTCTAAAAAAATATTTATCATAATCAAATATTTTATAATGTTATAAAAACCAAAATTAGTTTTCAATGATAATTCAATATCATTTACTATAATATTACTTGTTATTTATATTTTATTTCCATCAACAAAGGTTTATTAGTTTTGTTTTTTTATTTAATACTATTTTCATAAGTTTTTAGTAGATTATTATCTATAGATTAGAATTTCATCATTATAAGATCAATAAAGGTAATATAATAGATGTTTTATAAAATTTAATTATGATAAAATTTCATTTCACATGTATTTTGGTTGTGATTCATAATGAAAAAGATTATGGACAGCTTGATTCAGTAAATACTATTATGAATAATGTGTGGTCATAAGTTAAATATTAATATATTATTTCCAAAACTATTAACCAAACATTATTTTCTCATTAATTTACATTAAATCAAAAATTTAATAGTGTGGTTATTTTGTAATAATATCATTATTAAATAAGTAACATGATATTATTTAGATATTTTGAATGTAGTGAATCATATTTTAATATATTATAATAAATAATCAAATATTACGTGGAAAATAAAATTTGTCACATTTTTGTAGGTGGTTATCTACACATAAAAAAGAGTGACACACTTATTTATGTAGAACAGAAAGTGGATTAGAATTATTTTATATATTTAGAATCATAAAAATATTTTTAATATTAAATTTTTTCACAAGATTCAGCCTCATAAAAATCCATGTATGGAAGTTATGAAAAATAAATCATGTCACCAATTAGGAAAGTAGATCACCCATAACACGAGCGACTTTTTTGTATCCCATATAGTTTTAAGTGAAAGAGATAAGTGATATTAAATTAGTATAATATAATTTTATAATATTATTAATACATATTTTTATCATACGTTCATGGATAGAATCTATTTTATTGGTTAAAATAAAAAAATTTAAGATAGATTTATTTGTAATATTACCTCTCCCTTATGATGTTCTCTCTTGGCTCACACCATAAGGCCCATTAACTTACTGTGTTGGAATGAAAAGTTCTTCAAAGACATGGGGAGAGAGTTTAGGAGATCTTAGGGAATATAGTTGGTACAGATAATTATTTTTAATTTCATGAAAAAATGTGGTGGAAGTGATATGTTTTTATAAGTGAATAAAATATCATTTTTCTATATACCTTTTACTTTTTTAATGACTGAATGAAACAATTCAAGGGTAAAAGGCTTATAAAGTTTTAAATAATGCATTTTTAGGTGATATATGTTTAATATATATATTCTATAATTCACATTGAAACATGTTAAAAATATATTTCAAGTCATTTACAATGATATGTTTACATGTTACCATTTTGGTTTTTACCTTAGTAATTCATTTTTAGCCAAGTAATTTATGTTTTTTAAAAAATACATGTTAACGCCTCTTACCAAATATTGATATTATGAATAAAAATTTAATATCAATAGAATATAATTAAATTTAAATAAAATATATACTGAAATTTTAAATTATATCCTTTAAAATATAAAAAAACAACTTTGTAGAAAAATATCACTTACACTATTATTTTCCTTTAATATTATAGAGCATTAATTACTAATTAAATGAGTGATAAACTAAGGGAATATATATAAATAAAATATTAAAGTATAATTATATTAAATATTAATGTTTTATTTATTACATAAAAAATCCACTTCACATATAAAATAGTTCTTAAAAAATAATATTTTCCCATTATCAGTGTAAATGAATTTATTGTTTTATATAATGTATTTATGCCTAAAATTTTAATACTTACATAATATGAAAATTTTATTGTAAAATAAGTATTATTTATCTATATTTAATTTATAAAATTAATGAAAACTAATTTTTTTAATATTATAAAATAAAAACTATTTTTATTAAAATTATTATTTATGTTTCCAAAAAGATAAATATGATTTTTTTTTAAATTCAACATAGTATTTTTAAATTATATAAAATTAATTATAAATATTTATATTTTATACAATTTTTTTTAAAAACCCTTTAGACATTCATGTTTTATTATAATTTATTAAAAGTGATGGTATTAGAGAAATACGAATTTCTTTACTATTCACCTTAAATCCATGATTTCTTAAAAACATAGAAAATTAATCCTAAGTTAAATTTGACATGATGAATTCTAAAATGAATTTCATTTTAAGAAATTAAACTTATAATATTAATAAATTTATCATTAAAATAAAAATATAATAAATTAAAGAAATATTTTATTATTCTAAAATTCAATATTATAATGTTTAATATTCTTAATCCAATTATATATGAATTTATAATGAATTAAATTATTTTTATTTACTATTGCTTTGGTATTTATTTTATTTTGTCAATAATATTCACTAAAATTTCTTGGCTCATTTTAATTTCGTGTTCTGTGTGGTGACATAAATCAAACATATTTTTAATTTGGAGAGAAAAATATTCCAAAATATAATAGTGTTACATTCGCCCGATAAATAAATTACATCATATTTATTTTAGCTATAAAATACTAATTAAATTAGATAAGAAATCAATTTTGAATTCAAGGAATATTTTTTAAAGGGTGAACATCCTAAAAATTTTAAATTCAAAGAGACTCATGATTTCCCTCAGAATGAGAATTTATTATGTTATTTTTTCATATCAACAATTTATACACAATATGGTTCCTTTATTTGTTATATTAGTTTCTAGTGTTCCAACATTCATAATTTTTTTCATGATCCTATTTCTAACTGAATATGAATACTAAGGTGTCTATGATTGTTTCTAATGAAATCAGATAAAATGATCATATGATTTCAAAATATCAATCCTGAGGTGTCTCCTCAAATGAAAACATCATTCAAAATAATGATAAATTGAATTCAACTATGATAAAATTTGATAATCCTATAACTACTTTTGTTTAACCTTAGTTTTCCATGGTCATATTTTTATTATATTCTATGGACTAACCAGTTATATGTTACATCGTAAAATTTAATTTAAATATTTCATAGTGGTTCAAAAAGAGTATTTAAATAACCAAATAATATGTTGTAGCAATGTCAATAAATTTGTGATGTCTTAGGCCCACTCATTATACACCATGTAAAGATTGATTTGATACTCACCCAAAAAAAATTAGTTTTATTACCCATAGGTGAATATATTCCATATCAACATCCAATTTCCCATATCATTACATAGATTTAATTTCCATGAAACTATATAATATCTAAATTTCTAAATGTTAAGGATCATATCCTACACATAGACTCATCCATATGGTTTTCCCAAAGTCAACTTATCTTAATCCTCTAAAAGAACTAAAAAATTATAAAAATAACTAAAACATGCTTTAACCACAACTAAGAAACCCCATACCTATAGAATTTCTTCTAATGATAAAAATAATTTAATTAAATGTAGTATCTTATACATAGTGATATGAACATATTATTATTTTACAACATTACATTATGATTAACAGCCTTTCTAATAATAATCATAAAAAACAATGAATATAAAGTTTAGTGTCTTTATGTAATTTATATATATTATTTTAATTTTATTATAGTTATGAACATTTATCCATAATTTAACCACACTAGACTTTTTTATAGAGTCCTTAGAGATTAAATGAACCATTAACACCCATGGAATTAAAAAAGGATTGACCTGAAATGATCAATAAGGGGAAACTTATAATAATTTCATCAAGGGTTAAATCATATTATTATGAAAAAAACATGGGAATGGGGGAAAAGTATTATTAAAATGAGTATAGAACAATAATATTTTCCGATAGGTTGTGATAGATAGAAATGAAATCACAAATGAACAAACATGTTGTATGGAATACGACTTTGGGATAATACCATGATCCATTTTGTATAATGATAGGTATATTAAAATATTACAGGTCATGGAAATGTAGAATAATAAGGGTATATTGGAAAAAATAAAACAAATGGAATCATCATAATTTGAGCAAGTCCAAGAAGGCCCACCAATTAGGTTGTGTTTATAATCCAATAAGGATAACCCATTACATTGGGAACATTATCCAATAAGTCTTTCCCCTTATGTAGTATTCATAATCCAATTAGGTTTACTCTTTATGTTTTGAGAGTAATGCATGAAGGATCATTAATTATGTTATGAGATCGATATAAGATGTAACCCCACAACCCCAGTTTCCTAGAGTCGGTGGATTATTTTAATACATTGGCATGATTACAAGGAATCACGTCCTAAAATACTGATCAATTTATCAGTCTTGAAAATAGATTATATGCATGAATGTTACATTACACGTTAGAAAATAAAACACAACATCAATGATCCTTTTATAACTCCATTAATCCCCTAACATAACCCAGATTATCAATCATAATACACTTCTTGGAATCCAGGGAAAATAAAACATTGAAAGTTGTGAGCTCAGATACATAGTAAGGATAACAATATAGTGGAAACATTCATAAATAAGCATAAACATTTAAGGAAAATTATAAGAATAAAACAAAAACCTTTTAAACATAAACTTCAGCATAATATGGGAAAGGTAAAATCAATAATTACATTTACTTATTCACATTGATATTTTACTAGTCGAACAGTCACATGCAATAACAATAGCCACTTTCATAATGATAAAATGCATAATTCCAAACTTCATAACCACACAGTCAAGGCCTTATGCCATGAATAAAAATAAGATTTCGTCAATTCCTTGTTCTAAGACATTATTTTGTCTCCTGAGACCTACTGATTCATCAAGGAGATCTAACGGGATCCACCCGTCACTTACTATGTCGAATGCATTCCTCATATGAAAAGGTTTAAACATAATATAAACATTCATATTGAGAATATCATATGAAATTTCAATACTTAATCCATAAAACCATGAATGGTATAGAAATAACACATCTAAAGTAAAACAAATCAAAAAACATTAAATACAATATAGAATATTTTTATCATAATAAATCAACCTCAATCAAGAATAATATCCAGTAATGTATGTTGACATAGTTGAAAATGATTAGTAAAACTCTTGGAGAGAAATATCCTTTTTTCATGAAATCATTTTAAAATGCCACATAATTTATAAATAAAGTAATTTAAAAGATATTTTTGAATCAAAGTGTATCATACCACTTTGAAACTTTTGAAATGAATTAACATTTTAAAACATTCAAGTCCAAATAAATAAATCCTAAAAATCATTTTAAATTAACGAACATTAATGAGAATGGTTATGAAGAATAAATATTTAAATCATTTAAAAAGATTTTTTTTGTTAAAGAGTCGCTTTTAAAGAACCATTTTAAAATCTCTTTTTTGAAACATGGACATGGATAATAAATATATCCCAGTAAAAACTTACACATAAACAATATCGGATAATAATGAGATTGGGGACTTAACCCTTACCTTATACTTTCCATTAGTTGAGGGTACATTTAACCACATGTATAAAGACCATAGTAGGTTATTAAATTATAACAGAACCATATTAATATTTATGATATCATACATGATTCATTTATGACTTTATACTACCCATTTAATAATAATTTCCATGTTAAATTATCATTTCGTGTAGTAATCTCTTTCTTTATCGTACATGTTTTAACTTTTTAATATTGATTGTATCACATAGATCATGCTTTAAATACACCCAGAATATAAATAATGATTTATATATCATATATATTTAGAATATAAATATGTATAATCGACATATATATTAAATGGAAAGCACCATTTATGGAGACGGTAGGCCGTACGTACGCATAAACATTATTTCTATATTATATTGTATTGAACGGAACTAAGTGAATAAGATATATCTAAGTACATATATATATATATATATATCTAGAAGAATTATTACGTAATATATTACATAATTATTAATGATATATATTTTTATAATCATCATTGAATGGTGAATGTAGAAATGAATCTCATCGCGTCGTGGAGACGATAATCCGTACATACACACGATCGACAATATCATTATATTTATGGTAAAATAGCATTTAATTGGATTTTATATCATATATACAGAATCATTAACAGGTTATATTTATTAATTACATTATTTATACTCAATATTATACCCATCTAACTAATGAAGGGTTTGAATAACTAACTACACCACGACGTGGAGACGATAATCCGTACGTAAACACGTACGGTGAAATCTTCAATTATATGATAGATAGAGTAATGAAAATGGTTGTACCAATTTTATAATAACATCATAATATATATAAGATACTAGAGTTATTATTTCAGAATGGAAACAACAAAGAAAGAGGAAGTGGAAGAAGAAAAGAACTTGAAAGAGGTGATGGAATGTTTACTTGTTCTTCATGTTAATTTTTTTTGATTTGAACCAAAGGGCTCTTTAGGTTATATTTCTAACTAAAGGAAGGCCTCTAGGATTAAGGGAGGAAAGTTGAGAGGATATTTGGTCAGGTTTTGGCTGATACAAATGGTTTTTATGTTGTGAATTTGAGAGAATGGGAAGTTCCATTTTATAAGAGAGGTGAGTGTCGCTTTAGGAGAAGTTTGAAATATTGTTTTATAATAAATTAATTTTTGGGTTATAATGGATCTAAAATAAATTATTTAAAGGATAAGTTGGGAATGGGTCAAAAAAATCCCAAAAAATTTGTTTTAGGTAGGTTTAGGTTATCATATTAACCTTATATTTCTTATTTAACTCTTAGTTATATAGTTTGACAATTATGACGTCTCTTTGTAATTTTATATTATATGGTGAATAAACATACTATAAATATCCAAGAGGTACTCAAGCAGTTCATTAATGACATATATAATATTATTTAAGGCCTTTGGATGAACTTTAGATTTTTAGAAATAGAATATCAATTAATAATATTATTTTTCTTTTAAAAACTCTTTTATGTCAATTTTGACACTCTTTTCTATTTTTTTTTGTTAAATTCATAACAAAATTATTACAAAGAAAAACATTCATTAAATCAACCCTACAATGTCATATTAACCTATAAAATTATTATAATTCATTAAAAGTCTCAAATTATATTTATTTGGATATATATAATATCAATTATTTTAATCATTCATTAATATAGTAATTACTGCATCATCAATGTGTCATAAATAAATTTAATTATTTAATTTCTAAAAATTATAAATAAAATACCATTATGATCTAATGATTTTTATATTTCTAATTAATATTAATTGTCAAATTTATATTTTGTATTACCCTATATAAATTTTTTTAGTTATTAAACTTTGAATTTAACTATTTAACTCTTCTTTAAATAAAATAATAAAAAATGCTCTAATCTACTCCAAGTGGACCAAATAGGATCATATTTTATTCCTAATGTTTTTTTCGTCGAATTATATTTCTCCAATAGAATTAGAAATTTTTTTAGGGTAATTCTGATATCATTTATATTTTTAATTACCCTATTACTTTTAACCATGTTAAATAAAAGTAAAAAATTAATATTTACCAAAAAATTATTTAATTTTATTGAACCACATTTTACTTATTAATATTAACCGTTTCTCTTTTATTTTTGAAATTCAACTCAGAGAATTGGTAAAATTATGTTTTATTCAAATTTCTTAAAGCTCGTAGGAGGTGGGTAAAAGATGGTAAAAAGTTCGATAAAATTTTATATATGAAAACATTTTATAAAATGACTCCAATGAATTATTTTGAACATATATATTTATTATGTATCTATTATTACCTATAATAAATTAAAATTAAATAAATAATTATTTAAATAAAAAGTTGGTTTTAACCAATAACATAGTGTTTGTTCACTATTCATCTAAAATTAAATGTATTCAGAAAAATACCAAAAATTTACCCTAAGAGAATTTTGATACTCCGAATTAAAAAATGATTTATTTTTTTACCAAATTTAAAACTTATAAGTTTCATTTTTTTATTTAAAATTAATTGCCATTTTCAAAACCAAAAAGTGGGTTTTTTATAAAGTAAAAACTATCAAAAGATTGACATGTGTTTATGTCAAATTAAAATGTGAAATTACTTATAATGACAAAAATTGTATTAAATGAGAAAAATATAATCTAATTATACTTCCAAACTATTGAAATTAACAATTTATCACTATAAATTATTTCAATTAAAAAAGATGTCTTTAATTTAAACATAGTATTTTTCACTATTAATCAAAATATGAAAGTTATCAGAAAAGTTCCAAAATTTTATCCAAAATAAATTTTTATGTCCCGCTTCTAAGGAAGGATTTAATTTCATTATATTGAAAATATAAAATTGTCAAATATTGGTTTTAAGAAGGTTTCTCCATTAAAAGGTTATAAAATTGTATTTTTTTTGAAATTTTTTTATTTTATCTGAAAAAATGAATTTCTTATTATATTATGTCTTCGAAACACATTATATGGATGTTAAAATTATATGGAGTATTAAAGAATCATAATGCAGTTAATAATATTCATAACCACTTTTTGAACTGTTTGTTAAAGAAGTAGTGGTGCGCTCGAACTCAATGTTGTGTGTAGCGCATGATATTGAATTACATTAATGAGATAACGTAATATCAAATCTTGGGGGGTTACATTCTCCCTTACTTCAACAAATTTCATCCGTGAAATTTGAAATTGTTCTTGGAAAATAAATGGTTAAAAATAGAAAAATACCATTGTGGAAAACCCACATCGGAAATTGGTTTAATAAAATTTACTCTTAATAAGAGGGAAGGGGAAATGAAAAAGTCACCAAAAAAGGGTGATCTTGATTAGGAGAACATTGGTAGAAATTATATACACATAATTGGAGGGAAAACATAAATATTTATAGGGATCTATTGAGATAATCAATCACAAAAAAGTGTAAAATTGAGGGCATCAAAGCCGTCAATCTAAGATGATGTAAAATATCATCGGTTCATCAAAACATAAGGTGTTAGGATACCTCATTTTTTGTTTTAATATCTATTCACTAAATTTTATGTATTAATTTAATCATAGGATAAGAGGAAAAAAATATACATGACAAGTAGAGTTTCATCCTTTAACTAATTCTTACCACAAACCCATATTTCACTCCAAAACATAATATAATTCAAAAGTATTCTATTTATCCAAATCGTATAAGGTACCAAAAATAATTAATTTATATTTCATTTTACAGACTATTTTAAAAAAATTACAATATACAAACTAGGACATCACGTAGGCTAGTGGTATGTGATGCACCTTTGTCACCATTCGGTTGTGGGTTCAAGTCTCACGGCCTTTCCGGACACAACGGGTTGTCGTCAGACCTCCAGGTTGTCCTTTTTATGACAATCCAAAAAGAATATCAAGAAATGATATAAACTTAATAATAGTATTCAATGTCAAACTTAATTGATTCTAACCTTTAGACATATCCAAAATACTTCTTTCTAAACTCATAGTCCATAATTTATAAGGAAGGTAAACCCAATGGAGATCCTTTTGACCATGTAATAACATGTGAATGCCTTCATAATGTATTCTTTAAAAAAAAGTAACACCCTGAATTATCATATAACTATATTGATTACATTCAGGCTCTCTTATTCCCTATAGAATACTGGATATACAATTTATATCCAAAAATGTTGTAAACTCCCACTATCATGGAATATACAAATCATTAATCAGTTTCAAGGTAGTCAAGAATATCAAATAAAATTTATCCAAATCAATCATATGTTATTCCAAAATCACTACCTTAGTATCATAATCATATTAAGGTTTATCTATCTCTCAACCATATATTGTCCAAAAATTTAACCTGCCATTGAACTATTTTCATGGTTCCACACAATCTGAAGTCATTAAAGAAATAGTACTACAGTACAATCCTTATATAATCGATAATTATTATAACATGTACATCATTAATACAATACTCAAATGGAACAATACTTTAATTACAACATAAGAACTCTTAATCATTTTTCTTCATCTTTGGTAGTATCATAACTTGATTTTTATCCAATAGCATCATTTGGGGTGAACTCAAATGATTTATACATTGATTCTCATATTGTACCAACTCCTTGCAGATGAAGCATTGAACATTTTAAAACTTTTTGTTACCCTTGAAATCTTGTACTTGGTGTGCTTTTTCTCCACACATATAACAAACTCTAATTCTCATCTAGCATTTACCATGGATATTCTTTACATAGTTATCACATATAGGAAAATCCTTCATTCCCCTCTTCCCCTTATCCACCATTATCTCTTTCATTATTTTCTTCTCTAGCTTCCCTTCAAAGCCATAGGACTCAAAGAATTATTTACTTATATTATTAACAAATGATATTATTTCTTCATATGATTAGAATACGTGGGAGACTATTTCCATTTTAAATGTGGGATTAATACCATGAAAGATATGATCCTTATTAATTTTTCGATCATGCTTATAGCTGAAATTCTCATTCCTTTTACAAGATTGCATTTCAAAATAATAGCATATACTTGGTTACTTTATGAATTTAAATGCATAATTCCAAACTTGTAAAATACCTAACATAAATTGAAAACATTATGCATATAATCTAAAATTATAAAATGTTTTCTTTGAGGAATTATTTACTCATAAATCTTTAATAATGCCATTTAATGAAAATATTAATTATCCTAAGAATATCCCCCGGGGGTCTTGTAACCTAGACTGCAAAAAGGCACGTTGTCCTACACCAACACCCGTTCGAGTCCATCTCAAGTGCATTTTTCGGGTTTTACCCTGAGGTACATCAATGATAGAGCCGCCTCTACCTGCTTATATCAAGGAAGAGATGTATTGTATGGAAAACTAACAAAATATATAAAGTACCAAAATTCTAGGAAGTGCATATATACTAATCCTCAAAGTCTATCTTTGGGTAATGTTCTCTAATCAGAGTTTAACTAAATGCATTTCGAAGTTTATTGATAAACTTATTATGATACGAACTGTTATGCCACCACCCCAGTAACCTAGAGTCGGTGCATTATTTTAATACAATGGCACAATTACAAAGAATGACGTCCCAAAATAATGATCAGTTTAGTAGTGTTAGAAAATAGATTACATACATGATCATTAAATTACCCTTTAAAAAATAAAACACAACATTAATGATCCTTTTATAACACCATTAATACCCTAGATTAACCCTGGTTAACAATCATAATAAACTTCATGGAATCCTGGAAAAATAAAACATTGAAAGGGGTGATATTAGATGCTTAAAAAGGATAACAATATAGAAAACCCTTTCATAAATAAGCATAAAAATTTATGGAAATGTATAAGACTAAAACAACAGCCTTTTAAGCATAAACATCAGCTTAATATGGAAAATATAAAATCAAATAATTCCATTTACTTATTCACATTGATATTTTACTTGTCTAATAATCACATGCAATAACAATAGCCACATTCATAATGATATCATGAATAATGACAAACTTCATAATCACACAGTCAAGGCCTTGTTCCATGACTACAAATAAGATTTTTTTCAATGCCTTGTTCTGAGAAACTATTTTCCTCATGAAACCTATTAATGCATAAAAGAGATATAATGGGCTCCACCCATTACTTACTAAGTCCAATTCATTTCTCATATGAAAATTTTTAAACATAACATAAACATTTATATTAATAATAGCATATAAAATGTCAATACTTAATCCATAAACCATGAATGATATAGAAATAACACATCCACATTCAAAAAAATCACAAAACATTCAATACAATATGGAATATTTTTATCATAATAAATCAACCTCAATCATGAATAATATCTAGTAATATATGTTGACATAGTCGAAAAAGATCTGTAAAACACTTTCAGAAAAATTTCTCTTTTTTATGAAATCATTTTAAAATCCACACAATTTATAAAAGAATTAATTTAAAAGATATTTTTGAATCAAAGTGTCCCATACCACTTTGAAACTTTTGAAAGGAATTAACATTTTAAAACATTAATGTCCATATAAATAAATCCTTAAAATCATTTTAAATTAACGGACATTAATGAGAAACGTTTTGAAGAATAAATTCTGAAAACATTTAAAATGATTTTTTTGATTATGAGTCCCTTAAAAAGGATCTTTTGAAAAATCTTTTATGAAACATGGACATGGATAATAACTATGTCCCAGTAAAAACTTACACATAAACAATCTAGGATAATAATGAGATAGAGGAATTAACCCTTACCTTGTACTTTCCTTTAGTCGAGGGTAAATTCAACCTCATGTATAAAGACCGTAGTATGTTATTAAAGTATACCAGAACCATATTAATATTTATGGTATCATAAATGATTCATTGATGATTGTATGCCACCCATTTATGAATAATTTATTTGTTAAATTAACATTTTGTGTATTAATCGCTTTCTTTATTGTACGTGTGTTAACTTGTTACTCATGATTGTATAACATATATCATGATTTAAGTACATCCAGAATATAAAACATGATTTATATATCCTATATATTTTGTATATAAATATTTATAGTAGAAATACATATGAAATGTAAAAAACAGTTTATGGAGATGGTGGGTTGTACGTACGCATAAACATTGTTTCTGTTTTCATATTGTATTGAATGGAACTAAGTGAATAAGATATATGTATATAAATATATATATATATAGTAGCGTTATTATTTCATATATTACATACTTATTAATTATATATATTTTTATAATCATCATTGAATGGTGAACGCGGAAATGAATCTCATCGTGTCGTGGAGATGGTAATCTGTACGTATGCACGAGCAACAATATCATTATATTGATGGTGAAATCGTATGTAATGGGATGATATATCATATATAAAGAGTAATTAACATGTTATATTTATTATTTAAATTAGTTATACTAATTATTATACCCATCCAAATAATGAAGTGTTTTAATAACAGACTACCCCCGACAAGGAGACGGTAATCCGTACGTACGCACGTATGGTGACTTTATCATTTATAGGATGTATAGGGTAATGGAAATGGTTGTACCATTTTAAACATAAAATCACAGTATATATAATATACTGATGTTTTTATTTTATAATGGAAACAACAAAGAATGTGGATGTGGAAGAAGAAAAGAACTTGAAAGAGGTGATGAAATATTTACCTCTTCTTCGGGTTCTTCCTTTTTATTTGATCACAAGGGCTCTTTAGGTTGGATTTATGACTGAAAGAAGGAATCTAAGATGAAGGGAGAAAATTTGAGAGGATATTTGGGCTGGGGTTGTCCAAGAAATATGTCTTTGAAGTTGTTAATTTTAGAGAAGGGGAAGTGCCCTTTTATAAAAGAGGTGGGGGTCACTTTAGGAAATGCTTGAAATATTAATTAATAATAAACTCATTTTTGGTTTCTAATGTCTCCAAAATGAATTATTTAAAGGCTAAGGTGTGGATGGGTCTAAAAACTCTAATAAAATAGGTTTTATAATGGTTTAGTTTATCATATTAACCTTATATTTTAGATTTAACTCTTAGTAAAATAGTTTTACATTTACCATGTCTTCTTTAATTTGTATATTATATGGCTAATAAACATACTATAAACTTCCAAGAAAACTTCAAGTGGTTCATTAATGAAATATATAATATTATTTAATCCCTTTGGATGAACCTTTGATTTTTAGGAGTATAATATCAATTAATAATATAATATACGTTTTAAAAACTTTTTTATGTCAATTTTGACACTATATGGTATTTTGTTTTTGATAAATTCATAAGAACATTATTAAATCGAAAACAATTAATTTAATAAACCCTAAAATGTCATATTAACCCTTAAAAGTAGTGTAATTCATTAAAATTCTCAAATTAAATTTATTTGGATATTTATAATATCAATTATTTTAATCATTCATTAATAAGGTAATTACTACATCATCATTGTGTCATAAATAAATTTAATTATATAATATAAAAAAAAAATACCATTATGTATAATGTATTATTAGATTTATAATTAATATTTATAGTCTAATTTATATTATGTATTACCCTATATTAAAAATAGTTTAGTTATTAAGCATTGAATTTAACTCCTTTAATTCGTCTTTAAATAAAATATTAATAAGTTCTCTAATCTAATCCAAGTGTACTAAAGATGATCATATTTTATTACTAAAGTTTTTTTGGGGTCTAATTATACTTATCTAATAGAATTTTTACATGTGATATGTTAATTATGATATCATTTTTACCCTTAATTGCCGAATTAACTTTTAATTGTGGTAAATAAAAGTCAAAAGTTACTATTCACCAAAAATTATTTAATCTCATTGAACCACATTTTACTTGATGATATTAATAGTGTCTCTTGGATTTTGGAAATTCAACTCACATAAGTGGTAAAATTATGTTTTATTCATACTTTCTAATGCATCTAGAAGGTGTTAAAAAGACGGTAAAAAGTTCGATAAAATTTTATATATCTAAACATCTTATAAAATGACTCCAATGAAATACATTTAACATATATAGGAATTATGTATCTATTATGACATAAAATAAAATAAAATAAAATAACTAATTATTTAAATAAAATGTCGGTTTTAACCAATAACGCAATGTTTTTCTCTATTCATCAAAAATTGAATGTTTTCAGAAGAATATCACAAATTTACCCTAAGATAATTTTGATTTTACGACTTAAAAAATGAATTATATTTTACCATATTCAAAACATATAAGTTTCATTTAATAATTTAAAATAAATTCTTGTTGTCAGAACCAAAGAGTGAGTTTTTTAAAAAGTAAAAACTATCAAATGATTGACTTGTGTTTATGTCAAATTTAAATGTGAGATTACATATAATGACCATAATTGTATTAAATGATAAAAATATAATCAAATTATAATTCCAAACCATTAAAATGCATAATTTATCACTATAAATTTTATCGATTAAAAAAGTTGGTTTTAATTAAAATATTGAATATTTCACTGTTCATCAAAAATGAAAGTTATCAGAAATGTATCAAAAATATAACCAAACACAATTTTTATGTACCACTTCTAAAGAATAATTTAATTTCATTAAATTTAATATATAAAAGTGTCAAATATTGGTTTTAAAAACGGTTTTCCATTAAAAGGTTGTAAAATTTCATTTTTTAAAAAATACATATTTTAACCGAAAAAATGAATTTGTTCTTATATTATGTCTTTGAAACACATAATAATGATTTTATAATTATATATTGTATATAAGATTCAAAATGTAGTTAATACTATTCAAAACCTCTTTTTGAATGGTTTGTTAAAGAAGTTGTGGTGAGCTCGAACTCAGTGTTGCGTGTAGCGCAAAGTATTGAATTTCTTTAATGAGATTACGTACTATGAAATCTTGGGGTTTTAAATAAGAAGTCATATATTTTATGTTATGATAAAAATCAGTTATTTTTCACCTTTTATGTTTTGAGCATATTAAAAAAGTCCCTCCCTTTATGCAGTGAAAAAATTAATGTATTTTTACACTTCATTATATCATGATATATAAAACCATAACCTATTATTTGTTGTGAAATATTGGACCCCCTCATCAATAAATCATATATATTTTTCTCCATTAAAAACAATCATTCGTCACATCATAAAGAACCCGATGAAAGAAAATTTGTTTTATTAATATTTCAAGATGGGATTAATAAAATTTACCTCTTGAATGTAAATTATGTCATAAAAAATTCAATAACCCATAAATATTATTTTATATAAATATTTAGAGGGTCATTGAAGGAAAATAATTTGTAATGACATAAATATTTTAGAGACAAGCAGAATAATGCATGTGAAATCATAAAATAGTTTTATAAAATAATTTTATATTTTTTGTTATATAAAACTATATGAAAATTTAAAAACTCATTTTTGAAATGAAGATATGAAACCTTTTTTCAATCATTTTATTTTAAAATTAACATTCTATACCGACGCATTGAAAAAGACATAAGGATTTAAAAAAAAAATTTGATTTTTTTAAATTTCAATATTAATATTAATATTTAATAATATATCCTAGAAATTAATAAAGTAATTATATATAAAATTCAAAGTTGAATAATAAACATTTCGTTTCAAATAGATTGAAATGTTTTTTTAATATTTTATAGTATTTTTATTAATATCCTATTTTGTAAAAAGTGGTAGTGAAATATTTCTTTGAAAAGTGAAAATGAAAAATAGAAAGGTTAGATCAATAAAAAAAATTTGATTTAAAAATAATAAAGGGAAAATATTTTCATTGGTAATGAAAAATGTAATTTTTGGTAATAGACTTTAATGAAGATTATATGTTTTCTCAAAAATGTTTAAATTTATAAGAATAATATTTATCAGTAAAGAATCATAGAGTAAATTTATTTTACCTAAAGAGAAATGAGGAAATATCATATCATGTTTTTAATTGAAAAATTTAAAAAACATAGAATAATGATTCTCAAGGAATAATTTTTTTTCAAAAAGAATGAAATCATGAGTCAATAATTCTCATACAGATATCATAATTGAAGAGGTAAGAGACATTAAGAAAGGGTATTTATGTGGAAGAATGTCAAATCCCTAAGAATATAATATAATATAAAAAAATAAATTTAAATACTATATTGTTCCAAATTTATATAAAATAATTTCTATAAGTATAATCATAACTCAATGAATGAGAATATTGTTTCCAAAAATCCCGTACATCTTTCTTATCATTCAAATTAAAAACCCATTAAAGGTAAAACATGAGATGATATTATAAATCGACTATATTCCATGAAATATGGTGAAAATATAAATCCTTATAAAATATATACACCTAAAATTGAAAATAATTAGTGAATAATGATCATATCTCAGTGAAGTAAAATTGAGAATAAAAACTCTCACAATAAATCATACTTAGCCCAAAAGGTTTTAACCACATTTATAAACAAAATAACTATCTTAATAATATTTTTTATAACCTTATTCATACATATATCCTTATATAATCTTTATTGGTAATCATTTCTCACAATTATATGAGCTACTTATATTTAATTTTCTTTAATGGATGGTTACTAGTTTGGATTTTTGTGTTACATACTAGTTTCATAATAGAATTTTGATTATAATATTTATATAAAATTTATATTTTTATAATTATAAAAATGATAATATAATATTTTTTTTATAATGATTAATAATTTTTATAGTTTTAGTTCATACTTATTTTATTTGTGATTTGTGATGATGAATTTGGCGTAAAATGTTTTCGGTGAATATTTTAATGAATAAAGAGATTCATTAATAATTAGTTAAATATTAATATAATATTTCAAGTGTAATGTCCTGGATCTGGGTGCTACTCAACGGGTGCCCCAAACCCGGTTTGTCACATGAACTCATGCCCATTTACCCAAACACTAGAGGCCTCCGACTAGGAGCGAGGGCCTATGTCTGATTGTGGGGAAACTATGCCCTCATTTTTCAAAGTGTAGCGCAGCAGAAATAGATATAAACATACCAAACCGAAAGAATTAAACAATACACAATTGAAATGGATAACAGTATAGAAGTAAAAGATAACAACAGTCATATATATATGATGATGTAATTTTTATCTGTGCTTAGGAAAGAAGCCAAAACAAGATACACTGCAATCTAGAATAATCCTATACAAAGTACAAGTAAGGAAAAGGTAAACAAAACAGTTCAGCAAGAACTCATCCGCATCACAAGCCTAAGATCAGTCTCATGCTCTTACACTCCTCTACAGTAATAAAATACCTATATAGGGACTCTTTCCCTTATCAACACTTGCCGTAATATAATCTGTTTGGGCCTAAGACATGACCCAAACAGGGTGTGATAAATAAATCTCATTAGGAAACCACCAAAGTCATGTGCCCAACTATTACTGAAAAATGTGCTACAGTAGTGTGCAGTAATAAAATGCAGTAAACTAGGCAGTACTCAAAATGTGACTATCTCTACTCGGTACATTTCTATTTTATTAATTATTTACGAACCCCAAGGTTGTGCTTTACCTTGGAAGATACAACATAATAAATCACCGTAGTGAATATACAAAGTAAACGTTGTCCGCAGACCTGAAAATCATTACCCTCAGTTAACCAGAATTGAAACTCGTTGGTGACTGCCCACAGGCATAATGAATATTTCCCGTAGGCGTACGAGGTGTTTCCCACTGGCATAGTGGCTAATGCCCACATGCATGAGAAATGTTGCCCACATGCTAAACAAAACACTGCCCTCACGCTAATCAAGTAACCGGGATGATCCTAACACATAAACAAGATGTTCATATATATTTTCACTCAAGAAAACTCAGAGAATGCTAAAATCACGGTATACCCTCGGGTAACCCGGCCAAACAACTAAACAAGGGAAACACACCCAAGGGGTGGCCCTGGATCCAAGAAATGATCCCAAGTAGTAGTTTATACATATTAAATATATTATCAATGAAATTCTATGTATTTAATTTGTGAAGGCCTTAGCTATAAGACATCCCAAACATGGGGGCATGGCACAATGGTAGACAAAAACCACATGAGAGTTAGAATTAAACATCAGACCACCTACCTCGATCTCCACTGATCGATATACGCGAACGATGCCTCCCAAAACAACTGAGAATGGAGTAGATGTGGGATAAAAAAATACACGTTTAAACTCAAATATCTTTCCCTAGGGAAATAATTAGAAGAGAGGATTCTTGAAGTGTGAAGAACTCGCCCACACGGTTTAATTGAGACCGTCAGCGAAGGAATCCGAGTTCTGGTGTGCGGTCGGGAGCTCCTCCAAGCTCCGACCTTCTCTCTCGGTGCTCGAAATGCGTCTACAACATCCTCTACCGAATGAGGATGCTACTACCAATTTTAATTGAAAAAACATACTACATGGAATGTACTCTCAAGTACGCGGTGTGTACTTTTCATTTTTTAATAGTTCCAATGGAGGCTACTTTTCACCGCCACACTGTTCACCAATCAGCTTGAGTACACGGCGTCTATTTCGGAGTACACAGCGTGTACTATTTCTCCGCTAGCGGCTACTCCCACCGCTTTACTGTTCACATGCTAACAGATTACATGGAGTGTAAATACTAACTACATGGCATGTAGACATTTTTTACACTCTTTATCATCTAATGACATACATGCCCTCGGTACCCATCCCACATGGACAAAGTACATGGCGTGTGGAAAGTACATGGAATGTACCCATAGAATTTGGGATTCTTCCCCATTTTCCTTATTTTCTCAAAAACCATAAAGGAAAAAGGAAAAGAAGAAACTCGTACCTCATGAATAAGAACTGGGTTCTTACAAACATCCCCGCTTAAAGAAATATTTCCTCAAATTTCCCTTCCAAGGGTGTTAAAGATAAAGATGAGAAAAACTCTAGCCCTTGAGCACGTATGTCGGTCTCCCACTCCTAGGTTTCATCTTGCACTCGGCCATGCTTCCATAGCACTCATATGAGAGGAACTAATTAGCATCGAAGAACATTTGTGCTCCTATCAACAATACTAATCGAATTCTCCTCAAAGGACGCATCGACCTAACGATCATCCTCATCGGGATAAAAACAATGAGACGGGTCTGAGAAATAATGGTGTAGCTGAGATACATGGAAGACATCGTACATGTCCTAGTTCCTCTATAGTAATTACAATCGATAGGAAACCATCCTGACACTCTCCAGAATCTCAAACTACCCCACATACCTTGGTGAAATTTTACCCTATCTCCTGATTCGCCGTTGTCCCAACCTCAGTGAAACATGTAAGAAAACCTGATCCTAGACCACAAACCCCAAGGGTCATCTCCTGTTATTGGAATAAGATTTCTAATGAGGCTGTACAGTTTTCATCCACTTCAGTATCAACTGGACCTGCTCTAAAGTCTCCTGCATGAGACGTGTTCCAAGTAATGTTTTCTCACCTACATCCAACTTGCACAAAGGTGATCGGAATGGCCTACCATATAAACCCTCATATAGTTCCATCTCAATAGTTTCTTGAAAACTATTATTGTAGGAAAACTTGAACAGGGATATTTGCCTCTCCAAGATCCCCCAAAGTTTAGGATGCTTGCATGAAGCATGTCCTCAAGCACCAGTATTGTACGCTCTAACTGGCCATTGATCTGAGGGTGGTAAGATGTTCTTAGAAGCACCTATGTACCTAGTTCCCTCTGAAAACTCTTCTAGAAACGATACATAAGGGGGGCGTCTCTATATGAAACGAAGGAACGAGGGACCCCATAGAGACATACTACCTCTTGGATATACAAATTTTTGATATCGTCAACACTAAAGGTATCCTTGATTGGAAAAAAGTGATCCACCTTATTAAGTCTGTCCACAACAACCCACACGACATCACTGCCTCAAGGTGACCTCGACAACCCGGTCACGAAGCCCATCACAGAATCATCCCATTTCCACTCTAGAATGGGTATCTGTTTTAATAGTATGGCTTGCTTCTAATGCTCTACCTTCACCTGCTGACAGGTAGAACATCTCACAACAAAACCAGTTACCTCTCATTTCATACCCAACCACCAATACTTACATCTCAAGTCACAATACATTTTAGTAACTCTGGGATTCACTTACCAAGATGAAGCATGAAACTCTTGTATTTTCTCCTCACGTATATCCCTTGGAAAATATACTCGTCCATGGATACACAGCACCTCATCATCGCCTATCATCCAACTAGGAGAAGGGTCCTCACTTGCCACCAACTCCCTTAGAACGAGGCCTTCCGAATATGATATCTATCCCATCTTTAATCTATCTAGGATGGTAAAATTCACATCTACGAAAGAAATATAGGCTTTCCCCTGACTATTTTCACCTTTAAATGCATCTCAGAGAACAAATCCATGAGTTTACACTCACCGCTATCCTCCTACAATGCCTAGAACTAAGTCCCCCTACTCTGTGCATCAGAAATTGTGTTACCCTTACCAGGTTTATAGGAAAGATCAAAATCGGAGGACAGAAGGTATTCAACCTTCTTTCGATGTCTCAAATTCAAGTCACGTTCGGTAAAGATATATTTCAAACTTTTTTGGTCCGTAAGCACCACAAAATGTTCTCCCAACAAATAATGTCTCCAACAGTGTAACACATAAACAACTGTAGCTAACTCGAGATCATGTGTTGGCTAATTCCTCTCATGTGGCCTCGACTGCCGAGACCTATATGCAACTACTTGATCGCCCTGCATCAACACTGCTCACAATCCAATTCCTAATGCATCATATTAAACTATATAGATCTTCCCTTTATCTAGAAGTATCAGGACCAGTGCTGATGTCATCCTTCCCTTTAGCTTCTGAAAGGAGGTCCCACAAGATTTTGGCCAAACGAACATTACACCATTATTAGTCAATCCCGCCAATGGAACTACTATGTGGGAGAAGATCTATATAAAGTTCCTGTAGTAACCATCCATCCCCAAGAAAATCCGTATTTCAAACACATTCTTAGGCTGCTCCCAGGAAACTATTGCTCTCACTTTCTTTGGGTCTATCGTAACTCCTGACTCTAAGATGATATGACCCAGGATGTGTATTTGGTCCATCCAAAAGTGGCAAAATGAGAGATTAGCATATAGATGATGCTCTCTCGGGGTACTCAGTACTATCTCAAGATGGGTAGCATGGTCTTGCCGATTGTGAGAGTACACCAAGATATTTTCCCCGAAGACTACCATAAAAGAATCTAGATATGGGTGGAACACATGATTCATCATAGCCATGAAAACTGCTAGCATGTTCGTGAGTCCGAACGGCCTAACCAAGTACTCGTATAGACCATATCTACTCTAAAAAGCTGTAAGCGGTATGTCCGATGGTCTAACACGTAACTGATGATATCCAGATCTCAAGTCAATCTTCAAGAACACTCATGATCCTTGAAGTTGATTAAAAATATCATCAATCCTAGTTAGGGGCTATCGTTTCTTGACCATAAACTGGTTCAACTTCCAATAATACACACAAAGTATGAGGGTTCCGTCCACCTTCTTCTCAAATAGGACAGGTGAACCCCAAGGAGAAGTAGGGGATCAGATGAAACTCTTTTCCTGCAACTCCTCCAACCGCCTCTTAAGCTCTTGCAACTTTGGTGTAGCCATCCTATTACGATTAATGGGAACTGGTGCTACTACTAGCACATTCTCAAAAGATAAATCCACCTCTCACTCTAGAGGTAGACCTGAAAAGTCATCAGGGAAGACATCCATGATACGATCAAATACTGGAGGGAAAACCTTCTAACAAGTTCCCTAGTCATCCAGATACAAACTCACAATATGGTTTGTCACACCACCTCACCCATGATGCTCTAGTCCTTCTCAACTCACCTGGACGTCCCATTCTCCCTGGTATTGAAACTCTCTTCCCTCTGGTGACATGAAACACACCCTACGACGATACCAATCTACAAAGTATCAAAAGGGTACCATCCAGTCCATTCTAAGAATGATTTCATATCTCGTCATCTCTAAGACATAGAGGTACCATAGAAAATGATACCCACCAACCTCTAGGGGGAACTCCCAACACTGACGCAAACCTGTCATTCTAATCCCCAATGGAGAGTCCAATGTCATAGCATCAGAAGAATATGAAACACAGAGCCAAAGGCTCTCGAAAACGGGCACATATATAAAGATATGTGTAACACCATTATCAAAAAGTATTGAAGAAAAAATATAAGCAACTAGAATAGTACCTATGACAGTAGAAGGTCCTATGACAGTAGAAGGTCCATGATCCTTCTCTTATTGGGTCTGTTGCACTACATATGCCTGCCTAGTGTCGCGATCCTGTAACAAAACCTGGCTACCCTAAGCTGACCCGCCCGGTTGTCTTTGAGATCCTGGTGTCTGGACACCACGACCATGACCACCACCTCGGACTGAACATTCCATTGTATTCCAATTCCTAGACTGGTAAAAAGTTTTTGTCCCTGCTCTCTTACACAGAGACAGAACAGAACCCATCTCATTTTCCACTGGTGGTAACACCCTGAAAAAACACTGGAGATGACCAATCCTGCCGTATGCTCGACACTACACTGGGTCACGTGGACACTGAGGTATCTTGTGTCCCTCTCTAACACAATGGTATCACATGACCTAGCCACCTAAAGTAATCTTCTTTCTAGTACTGCAACTGTGAGAGGAACCCATCTAACTCTTCCTCTTACCGGTATAAATAGTACCATAAACTGGTGCCCAACCTCCCTAGCATACACCGCTAGCTTCCCTTAGGTTCTACTCTGTAATCCATGAATGGTTCACAATAGCATGCACTATAGGAAACTTGAAAACATTCACTAGTGCTCGGATGTCATATCAAAAGACCATCCTCAAAGTGTCTAGCCCTCAACATCTCGTCACCCAGTAGAGAAGGTGCAAAACGCTGTAACTTAGTGAAGTGGCCAGAATAATCCATCACTGACATGGTGCCCTATTGCAGATTCATGAACACTGAAGCTCTATCTACCCTCATCGTCTTTAGAAAGAAAAAGTCACAGAAGACTACCTGAAAATATTCCCACACCATGTCTCTTTGATGCTCAATCTGGGTGGTAACATCCCACCATCGCTTGGTGGAATCATGTAGCATGTTTGTAGCAAGCTTGACCCTCCTACCTGGAGGCATCTCCAGATGCTCGAATATATTCTACATAGAACCTATCCAAGACTTCGAATATTGTGGTCTGTTATCCCCTGAAAATGTAGGCGGATGCTACTGCTGGAATATATGTGTCAACTCTTCCCTAAATGTGGAAGCTGGCAGTGCTCCCTAGATGGTCTGCATGAACCGCATGAAGCCTTCACAGAACTACGCATCATCACCTGTGGCTGGTATAAGGTATGGTGCTGCATCTAGCTCTTTTGGAGGATCCATCACTGGCCCATGGCCTACCATCTCTGAAGTATACTTCTTGCCGCTCTCTTAGCGAACAACGCGTGGTTGTCTCGGTGGCATGACTCTACAAAGTCAAACACACGGCTTAGGTTAAGATCATCAAGGGATAAAAACGTGGAGTGTATGAAGGGAACATGAGAAATAAAACATCCATGTTTTACAAAACAAGACTACACGACATGTTCCCAAAAGTCTTTCACATGGGTGTGTACTTTTTCTAAAACTGGTCGTGTAACACCCCAAACACACGGCATATTGTCCACACACACGACATGTACTTGAATTTTCTTACCCTGACCAAGTCCTTCTACATAGAATAGACACACATCTCTCCTTTAGAAAAGACTACACAGCGTGTATAAGATCTAAATAGCATGTACTGGATGAGCATCAACGAACTGTGTTGTCCGTTACATGGTCGAATACATAGCTTTGACTACACAGCGTGTTCCAAATAGATATGGCATGTACAACCTAGATTCCAACTACCTGTGTTGTTAGTGACATGGATGGATACTCTGCTGACACGACACGGTGTGTTACACTGGCACAAGGCGTGTACAATACCATGTTTCCTTAGCCACATGACCGAGTCCACAGAGTCTCTCACCGGCCAAGACTACACGATGTTCCCCACAGGTACATGGCCTGTCCTGGAAGAGGTAACACCAACCCAAGCTTGTTAGTTACACGTCCAGAACCCTATGTTAAACTACACGATGTGTTCGTCATTGACATGGCGTGTATAAGCTCAGATTTCTTTATCCCACGTTTTTTCCTACATGGCATATGACACGTGTTGAAACAACCCGGCGTTTACATATGGTACATGCTGTGTACTGAAAAAGTTTCAATTTCTTCCCGAACAGAAGGGTACATGGCATGTAGTCAAAACTACACAGCGTGTATTCTAGCTTTTTCTAGACAATAAGCGTTAGAAACTACTCTGAGGCACAGAAAAACACTGAAACCAACACCTAAGTGCCAAATTCCGCTCTCTGTGGGCCCATGCTCCCCAAAAATCAATTTTTGGCATCTTATGCATGTTATAAACAAATTAAAAAAGTCATTGATCCACCAAATTCCAGTTGATGAGGGCCCATACTCCTCAAAAATCAATTTTTGGGGTTCATTTACATAACATCACATAATAATACCCTATCGAATAGCAGAAATTTATCAAGGCATCTATCACAAAAGCATGAATTTTCTAGCATAACATCTATCACAACAAAATGAAAACTCTAATGCACCTACATGGCATGGAAACAATGCATGTCACATGATTCTAACATGTTTCTAAATGATACATGAAATGAAATACCCTTATCTCATCAGGTTACAACTAAATATAACCCAATATAAAAATATAAACAGCACCCCACATGTGTGTCACCCAACGGTGAAAATAAAATCAACTGTAAAATTGCCAAACTAGATAAATCACAATTAAACGAGGTAGATTGGATTTTCCTTGTACATGGGTAAGATACTCCCAGACACAAATTATTAAAAAATACCAATTATGTCCTATCTCTAACTATAGGCTCCAAAAAGTAATTCAACGAAAATAAACCCTCTGATACAACTTTGTAATGCCCTGGATTCAGGTGCCACTCAACGGGTCCCCAAACCTGATTGGTCACATGAGCTCAAGTGCATTTCCCCAAATGCCAGAGGCTACCGACTATTAGCAAGGGCCTAGGTCTGATAGTAGGGAAACTATTCCCTCATTTTTCATAGTGTAGCGTAGTGGGAATAGATATAAACATACAAAAGAAGAACTAATAAACAATACCCAACTGAAATACATAATAGTACAGAAGTAAAAGATTACAATAGTTATATATATATATATATACGATGATGAAGTTTTTCTCTAAGTCTTAGAAAGCTTCCCAAACAAGATAAACTGCAATCTAGAATAATCAAATACAAATTTCAAGTACGGAAATGGAAAACAAAATTGTGCAGTATGAACTCAGCAGCATCACAAGCTTAAGCTCGGTCCCATGCTCTTCCACTCCTCTATAATAATCAAGTACCTGTATAGAGACTCTTTCCGAAACCAACACCTACAATCTCTTTGGGCCCAAGAGATGACCCGAACAGGGTGTGAGAAATACATCCCAGAAGGAAACCACCGAAGGCCCATTCCCAACTATTAGTGAAGAATGTGCAACAACATTGTGTAGTAATAAAATGCAGTAAATTAATAAGTCCTCATAAGAAACTATCTCTACCGGTTACATTTCCATTTTATTAATTATTTATCCATCCCAATCTTTTGATTTAGCTTGGAAGATACAACATAATAAATCACCATAGTGAATATACAAAGTTAACATTTTCTGCAGACATGAAAATCCTTACCCTCAAGTAACCATAATCGAAACCCACAGGTGACTTCCCACAGGCATAATGAATATTGCCAGCAGGTTTACGAGGTCTCATCCACATTCATTAAAAAAGTTTCCCACAAGCTAAACAAAACACTGCCCACAGGCTATGAAAGTAACCAGGTAGATCCAAACACATAAGAAATTAGTTCATATATATTTTCTCTAAAGAAAACTCAAAGCATGCTAAAATCTCGGTATACCCTCGAGTATCCCTACCAAATAGCTAAACAAGAGAATCACACCCTAGGGGTGGCCTTGGATACAAGAAATGATCCCAAATTTCATTTTATACATATTCACTAAATTACCTATGCAATTATATGTATTTAATTAGTCAAGGCCTCAGCCATATGAAAACCCAAACAAGGGCGTGTGGTACAACGGTACACCAAAACCATATGACAGTTGGAATTAAAAATCAAACCACCTACCTCGATCTCCACTGATCGATATAAGCGAACAATGCCTCCCGAAACAATTGATAATGGTGTAGATCTGGGGTAAACAACTACACGTTCAAACTCAAATAAATTCCCATCAGAAAATAATTTGAAGGAATGATTCAAAAATATTGAAGAACTCAGCTGTGCGGTTCAATAGAGACCATCAGTGAAGGAATTTGAGTTCTGGTGTGCGGTCGAGAGCTCCTCCAAGCTCCAGCCTTCTCTCTCGGTGCTCCAGAAACGTCCACTACCTCCTCTACCGAATGAGGAAGCTACTACCTATTTTAAGAGAAAAAAATAAACTGCACGGCATGTACTTTCAAGTACACTACGTATAATTTTCATTTTTTAATTGTTCCACTGTCAGCTACTTTTCACCGCCACACTGTTCATCTGTCAACATGAGTACACGGTGTGTACTGTCCCACTGGAGGCTACTCCCACCACCTTACTATTCACTTGCCGACTAATTACATGGTGTGTAAAAACTATGTAAACGACGTGTAGTCAGTTTTTACACCCTTCATCGCCGACATGCTTATATATCCTGTGTACCCATCCCACATGGCTAAAATACACTGCGTGTGGATAAGTACACGTCGTGTACCCTCAGAATTTGGAATTTCTCCCCATTTTCATTATTTTCTCAAAACATTTAAAGGAAAAAGGAAAAAAAGAAACCTTTACCTCAAGAATAAAAACCAGGTCCTTACATAAACAACCAAAATATATATATGATTTTCTTATTTATTCCAAAAAATAGTATTTATTATTAAAAATTCATCTAATATTGATGTTTTGATAACTATTTGAAATGTTTGTTAAACATACCCAAAGAATAACATTATATAATATGTGGGTGATTATGATTAAGAAAGTGGTTGTGATGGAATAATATAATAACTATTAATAAATAATTATATTATTTAGATATTTTAATGGAATTTAATCATATATTATGTGAATTTTTATGGAATGAAATTCTGAATTAGAAATAAAAATTTTCACATCCATGGAGGTGGTAGTATATATGTATGCATGGGTGAAACGTTAGTTTACATTGAAAATAAATGTTTCATGAAGTAATTTATATTTTAATAATCCTAATAATGTTGTAAATATCATATTTATTCATTTTATTCCAATTTTTAACCAACCAGGTAAGGTGATTATGAAAAATGGTCCACACCTCTTATGATTGAGATAGATAACAGAATATACGTTTTCCTCGCCCAAACGGTTTGGAGGAAGGTTTAAATATGATCTTACATTTTCATAATAAAATTTCATAACATTATAAAAACTTATTTTATCATAATTTTAGGTATAGAATAGGTTTTATGGGGTATAATAATGGAATAATTGATAGTTCTTGTTTGAGAACATTATATCCCCCTTTGATTGATCTCCATTGTGTAACACCCTTAGTCCCATAATCTTTTCAATTTTGAATTCCAAGGATTAATAGAAATGAGGATAGAGTTTAGGAGAGATTAGGGAAGTGTTTTGGATGATATAATGCATTGTACATGGGTAGATAAATTTGGTGCAAGTGATTTATTTTTATAAGTGAAGATAATGGTATTTTTGTAAACTCCTAATATTTTTTCAATGTTGTCATAAAACTATTTAAGGACCAGAAGCTCTAAAAGTAGGAAATAATGAATTTTGGGGTGATATAAAGATGATAGGTCATATAAAATTCTATAAAATACATTTTCTATACATCTTTCACGTATTTTTCTACTATATTTATTAAATTCAAACATTTCTGTTTTTACATTGGTAATTAGATTTTTTATAATTAAATTATATTTTATTTAAAATATAAGATTACCCCTCTTACCAAATTTTGATGTTATAAACCTAAAATTAAGATAAATATAATGCATTTCTTTTTATGAATATTACTAAATAGACATTAAAATTAAAATATTTAATATTTAGTCAAATCAGTTATTTTAACTCATTTATCAGATATTGACTTTTTCAGGCTTAATGAGAAACCATACATGTTTAAAATTAGAATCAATGGTGGAAGAAAAAAAATATAATAAAAAATTTATATTTTGGGAATCTTTTTTCCTATGTAGGTTCTAATAAATTAGAAAATTACTCCACTCAGACTCCATGAGGTGATTTAATATATAGAAAAACAATTTTTTAGAAAAATATGTAGTTACCATTATGTTACCAGAATATTATTTAAAATGTATTGCAAATTAAATGAGTGATAATATATTTTTATATATTTGTAATCATAATATATTCATTAGTATGAAAAATAGATAAATTTAATTTATTATATAAAAAATTGCATAATATTTAAAAAACTATTATATTAAAATAAACCATTAACCATTATCATGTTCATTAACATTAATCATAGAAATTGTAATTTTATACAAAAAACTAATATTTAACATATTAAAAAAAATTAAAATTTTGATCTAAAATATGAAATATATTTTTTTGATTTAATTTATACATATGGTGAATTTTTTTTTAAAATATAGGTAAATTTACAAAGTTTTTAGAGTAAAATATTACAGATGATTCCAAAACATTGAACATGAGTTTTATAAATTCCAAAAATTATTTCTAAATGTCATAGGTTACAATGTAAATATAATTTATTTTATAAAAAATGGTTAATTGTTTTCTTCGTCATTATAATATGATAATTTCATAAAAGTGATGGGATTAGTGAAATTCGTATACTTTCATTATTCATATAAAAATCATTATTTTAGAAAAATATAAAAACATCACCATTAGATAATTTTTACACCTACATATTAAAAATAATGTCTATTTTAAAATATTTAAATTCTCAATTTTATAAATTTTTCTTTTAAAATAAAATATACCAAAAAATGGTCTTATTTATTAATTTTTTTTATGACATTTAGGGATATTAATGTTTTTTTGTATGAATATTTGTTTGTTTAAAATATTTCCATTTAAAATTGGTTTTATTATTATTAAATATCATTGACATTATTAATCTGATATGGAACATATTTTTTTAGTTCTATGTCATTTGTGGATAAATCTATCGAACATAGTATTACATTCAGGAGAACAACTATTCAAAAATCATAGGGTGTTAATATACCTATAGAGATAACACTCTAATGGAGACTATATAAAATTCATCATCAAGAAAAATTATAATAATAAGTTTCATCTAAAAGAATAAATTTTCTTTTTTTATTTTACTCCTGACATTACCCATAGAAACTATACATACACATAAGATGGGATGCATCAATTATTGACTAATTTTTACAAATTAAAAAATATTCAGTATATATTTTTAAAACCCTTCACTCATTTGCAAATATTACTAGTTAATATATTTGGATCTAGTATCGCTTAACACTAAAGTAAACCCTACATGGCTTGTAACAAAATTTATAAGATACACACAATATTTTTACATGAGTCCTCTCAATGGCCCACTACTTTTCCCAATTGGTCATCATCCCAGATCTTGGTTTCCCCACTATAATGAATTTCTAACTATAATGGTTATGGACTCACACACAAATGCATGGTCTCACCTAGAATACAGTTTCCTTATTCTCTATATTAATCAACATAATAACATCTCACTAATGTCACAAAATCACTCTATGACGTCCTAGCATACCCTCAGACACATATGTTCAACATCTTCAAACCATATATATGAAGGTGTATTGTTCGGATCCACCTTAGAAGTTGATGACTAGGTCTGCATATTATGATTCTGCATCAATAATATTGTTCTCATTCTTCTAAATGGAATTTTTTTGAAACTGATTAATTCTTAAACATATCACGATACTTGGTTAATGTATTAGATAAAAAAATCTCTATAGAAACTACACACATATATTCCTCACTCATTTAAGCTGTTACGAGCTTATAAAATCCCAAAAAAATTCATTCTCAAAAAGGATCAACACTAAAATAAAAAACATGCAAACCTAGTTAATCATTACTCAATTATTCATTCATTTCAATCTAACAACACCAACCCACTGATCAGATCATAGATTAGTGGTTCAGTACTTCTTCTTCCCTCTGATTTGATACTTAGATTATAAACATTATCAGTAAAGGATTGAAAACATTATCATACTTCAATATCACACTTGTTCTAATTGTAGCATCCCGGATCCGGGTGCCACTCAACGGGTGCCATGAACCCAGTTTTCCACGTGACCTCAAGCAAATTTCCCCAAATGCCATAAGCTACCGACTTGCAGCGAGGGACTAGGTCTGATAGTGGGGAATCTATGCCCTCATTTGTCAAAGTGTAGCGCAACGGAATAAAATAAAAAGCATACAACAACAGCAGAAGCAATAAACCATTCACATTTAATATTAAAAACTGTAGTAAAAGATAACCAATCAGTTATATAGAAATGATGAAACATGTCTCAAGTTCTAAAAAAACATCCAGAACATATTACATAGCAGTACAATACAATAAAGAGTTCAAAAAAACAAAACAAACAGCCAGTAGCATCGCGAACCTAAGCCCAATCCCATGCTCCCCTACTCCTCAACAACAATCAAGTACCTGTATGGGGACCTTTTCCCTTATCCACACCTACAGAAATGTAATCTATTTGGGCCAAAAAACATGACCCAAACAGGGTGTGAGAAATAAATCTTAGTAGGCACCCACCAAAGGCTCGTGCCCAACTGTGTGTAAACATGCAACAACAGTGTGCAAAAGTAAAATTCAATAAATTAAGAATTACTCCAAAGTAACCAACTTAATAGTTATATTTCCATTTTATTATTCAATTTATCCATTTAATATAATAAATAACCACAGTTAATTTCTAAGTAAACAGTCAGTGTCCTCAAACACGCAAACCCTTACCCTTAGGTAATTAGAATCCAACCTACAGGTACTTGCCCGCAGGCGTAACAGATATTTCCCTCAGTTGTATGATGTGTCGCCCTCAAGCACAGAAGTCACTGCCCTCAGGCATACGAAAGGTTTCCCTCAGGCGAAAAAGAAAGTTTCCCTAAGGCTAATCCAATCATGCCCTCAGGCTATAGTAAAACACCGCCCTTAAGAACAAGTAATCAGGCTGAGCCCAACATGTAAATAATAAATTCACATACAATTCCTCTCAAGAAAATTTAGAAAACATTTTTTCAAAGGCATACCCTCGGGTATCCAGTCCAAACGGCTAAAAAGAGGAACACAACCCAGGGGTGGTCCTGGATCTAAGCAATGATCCCAAACAATAGTTTACTATCACATTAAATCACCTTTACATTCCTAGGTAGTTAAAATATCCATGGCCTCAGCCATACGACACCCCAACATGGGTTGGTAGCACAAAAATATGCACAAACGCACAACAGTTGGAAATTAAACACCAAGCCACCTACCTTTAACGCCCCAGATCTTTATACTCAGACGTCGCTTCCAAAAACGCCCTAGAATGATGTAGATCTGATGTAGAAGAAAGCTATTAAAACTCAAATAACTTCCCTTAGAGGAAGAATCAGCAAGAACTACACAAGGAGAAGGAAGAGCTTACCCGTGTGGTTCCAATGTGATCGATGGAAGTTGAAATGGATTCCCGACGCTCGATCGGTTGATCCAAGAAGGTTCGTTCATCCTCTCCCGAGCTCCCATCCGGTTCTAAGCCAATTCTGTGAACAGGGATGGCTATTTCCCATTTTAAGTGAAAAAAACAAAGTACATGGTGGGTACATTGGACTACACAGCCTGTACTTCCTTCATTTAACTGTTCCTCTAGCGGCACCGCCAAACTGTTCATCTGTTGACATGAGTACACGACATGTATTCCCAACTACACGGCGTGTACCGTTGCCCAACTGGCAGCTACTTCCACCTCCTTACTATTTTCCAGGTGACGAACTACACGGCGTATAAATACCACTACACGGCGTGTCGTCGGTTTTTACACCCTTCGTCACCGATATGTCTACACACCCTGTGTACTCATCCCACACGTCCAAAAGTACATGGAATGTGGAATAGTACACTTCGTGTAGTCCCTATTTTTAGGATTTTCCCATATTCCCTTGTTTCTCAAAAACACTTATGGAAAAGAGAAAAGAAAAAAAATGTACCTCAAAAACAATAACCGGGTTCTTACAAACATCCCCCCTTAAAGAAATTCATCCCCGAATTGCCCATCCAAGGATAGAAAAGATAAATCTCAGAACATCTCTAGCCACTGAGAAGGTACGTCGATCTCCCACTCCCAGGTTTTGTCTTACACTCGGCCATGCTTCCTTAACACTCGTACGAGGGGAACAGACCGAACTCGGAGAACCTTAATGCTTCAATCAATGATACGAATAAGATTATCCTCAAAGGATGCATCTACCTCAAGCTCAACATCCTCAGGATGAAAAACGTGAGACAGGTCTGAATGATAACGGCACAAATGAGATACATGGAAGACATCGTGCATGGCTCGGTACCTCTGTGGTAACTGAAATTGATAGGAAATCGTCCCGACTCTCTCTAGAATCTAAAATGGTCCCACATACCTTGGTGAAAGTTTACCCAGTCTCATGATCCGCCTGTGTCCCAACCTCGGTGAAACATTGAAGAAGACCTGATCACCAACCACGAACTCCAAAGGTTGTCTACGGCAATCAACATAAGATTTCTGATTATATTGTGTGGTAACTATCTGCTTCCGAATCAACTAGACCTTCTTAGATGTCTCCTGCACAAGACGTGGTCCCAGTAAATCTACCTCACTTGTCTCTAACCAGCACCAAGGTGATCGGCATGGCCTACCATATAAATCCTTGTATGGTGCCATCTCAATATTTTCCTGAAAACTGTTATTATAGGAAAACTCGACTAGGGGTATATGCTTATCCCAAGAGCCCCCAAAGTCTAGGATGCATGTACGCAGCATGTCCTCAAGCACCTATATCGTACGCTCTAACTGGGCATCGGTCTGAGGGTGGTAATCTGTGCTGAGAAGCACCTGTGTACCGAGTGCCCTCTGAAAACCCTGCCAGAAACGAGATGTAAAACAAGCATCCCTGTTGGAAACGATAGAATGAGGAACCCCATGAAGATGTATGATCTCTAGAATATAAAAATTCTCGAGCTCGTCAACACTGATGGTCTCCTTGATCAGAAAAAAGTGAGATACCTTCGTGAGTCTGTCCACTACAACCCACACGACATCATTGCCTCAAGGTGACCTCGGCAATCCAGTCACGAAATCCATCGCGACATCATCCCATTTCCTCTCCGGGATGGGGAACTGTTGTAACAGTCTGGCTGGCCTCTAATGCTCTGCCTTCACCTGTTGATAAGTGGAACATCTCATAACAAAACAATCTACATCTCTCTTCATACCCGACCACCAGTACTGACGTCTCAAGTCACGGTACATCTTGGAATCCCCGGGATGATCTGCCGAAGCTGAAGCATAAAACTCTTGCATAAACTACTCGTGTATATCCACTAGAACCCATAATCTTCCATGGAAATGCAGTACCTCATCATCTCCTATCTTCCAACCAGGATGAGGGTCCTCACTAGACACCGACTCTCGCAGAACTAGGCCTTCTGAATCAGATAGTTGTCTCATCCTCACTATATCTAGGAGGGTAGAATTCACAGCTAAAGATGAAACATAGGTCTTCCCCTGACTGTCATGAACCTCCAAATGCATCTCAGAGAACAAATCCATGAGCTTACACTCACCACTGGCCTCCTGTACCACCTATATCTGAGTCCTCCTTCTCAGTTCCTCAGCTACGTCATTACCCTTACCAGGTGCATAGGTAAGCTCAAAGTCAAAGGACTGAAGATATTCGACCCACCTTCGTTGTCTCAGGTTCACGTCACATTGAGTAAAAATATACTTGAGAATTTTGCGGTCGGTAAAAACCAAAAAATGATCTCCCATGAGATAATGTCTCCAACAGCGCAACACATGAACAATTGCAGCCAAATTGAGGTCATTCGTCGGGTAATTCCTCTCATGTGGCCTCAACAGCTGTGAACCGTACGCAACAACTAGATCGCCCTGCATCAACAGTACTCCCAGCACAATATTGGATGCATCACAATACACTGTATAGATCTTCCCTTGATCTAGAAGTATCAGGACTGGTGCTGATATCAACCTTCCTTTTAGGTACTGAAAGGCTGTCTCACAAGCTTCCGACCAAATGAACATCACACCCTTCATAGTCAAACTCGACAACGGTGCTTCTAAGCAGGAGAAGTCTTGTATGAAGTGTCTGTAGTAACTGGCCATCCCTAAGAAATTCTGTATCTCAAACATGTTCTTAGGCTGCTCCCAGGAAACTACTTCTCTCACCTTATCTGGGTCTACTACAACTCCTGCCTCTGAGATGATATGACCCAGGAAGTGAATCTGGTCCATCCAAAAGTGATACTTTGAGATATTAACATATATCTGATGCTCTCTCAGTGTACTCAATATGATCCCAAGATTGTTGGCATGGTCGTGTTGAGTGTGAGAGAACACCAAGATGTCATCCACGAATACTACCATGAAAGAGTCCAGATAAGGATGGAACACACAATTCATCAGATCCATGAAAACTATAGGCACGTTCATGAGTCTGAACGGAATAACCAAGTACTCATAGAGACCATATATTCTATGAAAAGATGTAAGCAGTATATTCGATGGTCTCACACGCAACTGATGATATCCTGACCTCAAGTAAATCTTCTAGAACACTCGTGCTCCATTAAGTTGATCAAAAATATCATCAATCCTCGGTAAAGGATATCGGTTCATAACTTTCACCTGGTTTAACTTCTGATAATCCACACAGAGCCTGAGTGTACCGTATTCCTTCTTCGCAAAGAGGATCGACGAACCCCAAAGAGAAGTACTCGGTCTGATGAATCACATTGCATGTAACTCCTATAACTACCTCTTGAGGTGTTTCAACTTTGGTGTAGGAATCCTGTAAAGAGGAATGGACACCAGTGTTGCCCCTAGCACAATCTCAATAGAGAAATCCACCTCTCGCTCTGGAGGTAGACCTGAAAAGTCGTCCGGGAATAAATCTTGGAAATGATAAACCACTGGAGGGAAATCCGTTTGACAAGTCGCCTGATCATCCAGATATAAAATTGCAATCAAGGCTATGACTCCAACTCGCCCATGATGCTCTGGTCCGGCTCGACTCGCCTAAACATCCCATTCACTTTTGTATAGAAACTCTCCACCCTCTGGTGATGTGAAACTCACCCTGCGACGATAGCAGTCTGCAAAGGCTCGAAAGGGAACCAACCAGTCCACCCCGGGAATGACATCATAATTCGTGATCTCTAAGACATAGAGGTCCCGTAGAAAGTGACACCCACAAACCTCAAGGGGGAACTTCTTGCACTGACGCAAATATTCCATTCTCATTCCCAACGGAGTATCTAGCATCATGATATTAGAACAAGTAGAAACATAGAGCCCAAGGATCTTCACAAAGGGAACATATATGAAACTATGTGTAGCACCCGTATCAAAAAGTACTGAAGATAAGACAAAAGCTACTAGAATAGTACCTCTGACCGTAGAAGGTCTGGGATCCTACACCTGCTAGGTCTATTGCACTGCATATTCATGTCCAGTACCGTGGCCCTGCGACACAGCCTAGCTAACCTGAGCTGTCCCGCCCTACTACCTCTGAGATCCTGTTGTCTGGCTACTACTACCACAAAAACCATCTCTACCTACACTCCCTGACGTATTCCATTTTCCCGATTGGTAAGAAGCCACTGGTCCTTCTCTCGTATGCGGAGTCTTCACAGAACCCCTCTCATTAGCCACTGGTGGTAACGCCTTGAAAAAGCGCTGAAGAAGACCCATATTGCCACAAGCTCGACACTCCACTGGGTCTCATGGACACTGTGGTCTTTTATACCCCTCTTTAGCACACTGGTAGCAAAAGACCGGGCCACCTGAAGAAACTTCCTACCTAGTACTTCCACCATGAGAGAAACTCATCTGTCGCTTCCTCTTCCCAGTAGAAATAGTACCAGAAACCGGTGTTGAACCGCCCTATCCCTCACCACTAGCTTCCCGCAGGTTCTTCTCCATAATCGGAGCCTGATTTACAAAAGCATGTACTTAAGGAAACCTGAAAACATTCACCAGCGCTCGTATGTCATAACGAAGTCCATCCTCAAAGTGTCTGGCTCTCAACGTCTCATCACCCACCAGAATGGGTGAAAAATGTTGAAGCTCGGTGAACGGAGCAGAATAATCCATCACCAACATAGCGCCATGGTGCAGATTCATGAACTCTTGAGCTCTATCTTCCCTCAGCGTATTTGGAAAGAAGAAGTCATAGAAGACTACCTAAAAATCTTCCCACACCATGTCAATGTGATGCTCTGACTGGGTGGTAACATCCCACCACCTCTTGGAAGAATCACGTAGCATATAAGTTGTGAGCATGACCGTCCGCCTTGGAGGCATCTCAAGATGCCCGAAGATAGTCTGCATAGACCCCAACCAAGACTCTGCAGCCTGTGGTAAGCCATACCTTGTAAACCTTGGCGGATACTGCTTCTGGAAGATACGAGTCAGCTTAGACATAGATGTGGCAGCCTGCGGTGCTCCCTGAAAGGTCTACATGAACTACATAAAGACTTCACGAAACTGCACCTTCGCACGTTTGTTCGGTATAATAGCTGGCACCACATCTGGCTATGTTATAGGATCCACTGGTAGCCGATGGACCACCATCTCTGGAGTATAATCATTGCCACTCTCATGGAAAACAACGCGTGGTCATCTCGATGACATGACTCTACATGGTCAAATGAACACCTTAGATCAAGATTTATCAAGGAATGATGTGATGGATCCCTAAAAGGGATCACGAGGATGAAGGAATTCAAAATTTTCAAAAAAATCCGACACGGCATGTATAATGACTACACGACATGTACTTGACTTCTCTTCCCCTTCCCGGGTCCTTCTACATGGCTACACCACACGTCTCTCGTAGACAAAACTACAGGGTGTTTATATAATCTACACGGCGTGTATGGTGTAATTTTCAACTATCCATGTCGTTTGTGACATGGTCGACTACTCTTCTTGATACTGCACAACATGTTACACCCGCACACGGCGTGTGCACCACACCGTTTTCTTAGTCACATGATCAGGTCCACACAGTCTGTCCTCAGACAAGACGGCATGGCATGTCCCAGAGCTACACAACATGTACTAGATGCGCTTCACCGACCCGTGTTTTTAGTTACACGGCCGGACACACGGCTCACACTACACAGCATGTTCCATATACACACGGCGTTTACACGAAAGGATTACACTGACCCGTGTTGTTAGTTACACAGCCAGATCCCTAGTCAGACTACATTACATGTTCCATATTGGACACAACGTGTATGTATTAAGGTATTAAGGTCTACTCTATCCATTTTGTTAGTTACACGGGTGGAATCCGGGTCAACACTACACGACGTGTACATTAGGTACACGACGTGTTTACCCCATGCATTTCCCTTCTCCGTGTCTCCGCCCATACGATTTGTGACACGAGAATAGACTACATGGTGTATACTCAGGGTATACAGCATGTACTCAAAATGTTTTATTTTCTTCACGAACAGAAGGCCATACACGACATGTTTAAGGTACTACATGGCATGTATACTGGGTTTTTTCAGACAGTAGGCCTCAAAAACATCCCCGAAACCCAGAAAATACCGAAAGAAAACACCTAAGTGCCAAATTCCGATCCGTGAGGGCCCATACTCCTTGGAAATCAATTTTTGGCATGTTATCTATGTTATAATAAAATAAACAGTCAATGATCTTCCAAATTTCAGGAAATGGGGGCCCGTACTCCACAAAAAAACCAAAGTTTGGCGTTCATTCTATACACTGGCTCACACAAAAATACCCCATCACATAGCAGGTATTTATCAAAGCATCCATCAGAATAGTATGATTTTCTAGCAGAACAACGATCACTACAACAATCAATTTCTAATGCACATATATGGCATGGAAACTATGAATGACATGTGATTCCTAGGATTTGACTAAATGATACATGAGATGGAATACCCTCATCTCATCGAGATGCAACTAAATAGAACCCATGGATAAAATATAAACAGCACAATCACAAATGCGTCACCCAATGGTGAAATCAAATCAACTGTAAAATTTGCAAAATCAGAAGAATTGAAAAACATGGGGTAGACTGGATTTTCCCTGTACACGGGTTAGCTACACCCGGGCACAGCTCATTACCAACTACCATTTCCATCTTATCCCTGAATAAGGCTCCAAACCATAAGTCAAAGAAAAGAACCCCTCTGATAATACTTTGTAACATCCCGGATCTGGGTGCCACTCAATGGGTGCCCGGAACCTGGTTCGCCATGTGACCTCAACTGAATTTCGCCAAATTCCAGAGGCTGCCAACTAACAGCTAGGGCCCAAGTCAGATAGTGGGGAAACTGTGCCCTCATTTGTCAATGTGTAGCACGGCGACATAAAATAAAAAGCATACAAAAATAGCAGAAGCAATAAACCATTCACATTTAATATTAACAATTGTAGTAAAAGATAACCAACTATTTATATAGATATGATGCAACATGTATCAAGATCTAAGAAAATATCCAGAACATGTTACATAACAGTACAATACAATACAGAGTTCAACAAAACAAAACAAACAGCCAGTAGTATCCCAATCCTAAACCCGGTCCCATGCTCCCCTACTCCTCAGCAGTAATCATGTACCTGTATAGGGACCCCTTCCCTTATCCACACCTGCAGAACTATAATCTATTTGGGCTGAAAAACATGACCCAAATAGGGTGTGAAAAATAAATCCCAGTAGGCACCCACCAAAGCCTCGCGCCCAACAGTGTGTAAACATGAAACAATAGTGTGAAAAAGTAAAATTCAATAAACTAATCAGTAATCAAAAGTAACCAACTTAACAGTTATATTTCCATTTTATTATTCAATTTATCCGTTTAATATAAGAAATCACCACAATGAATTTCTATGTAAACAGTCAGTGTCCTCAGACACGCAAAACCTTACCCTCAGGTAATCAGAATCCAACACGCAGGTACTTTCCCTCAAGTGTAACAGATATTTCCCTCAGGAGTATGAAGTTTCTCCCTCGGGAACAGAAGTCACTTCCCTCAGTCATACGAAAGGTTTCCCTCATGTGAAAGAAAAGGTTTCCCTCAGGCTAAACCAGTCATGCCTTTAGGCTATAGTAAAACAACGCCCTCAGGCACAAGTATCAGGGCTGATCCCAACATGTAAATAAGCAATTCACATACAATTCCTCTCAAGGAAATTTAGGAAACATTATTACAAAGGCATACCCTTAGGTATCGTGGCCAAATGGCTAAACAAAGAAACACACCCCAGGGGTGGTCCTGGATCCAAGAAATGACCCCAAACAACAATTTATTATCACATTTAATCACCTATACATTCCTATGTAGTTAAAATAGCCATGGAATCGGCCATAGGACACCCCAACATGGGTTCGTTGCACAAAAATATGCACAAACGCACAACAGGTGGAAATTAAACACCAAACCACCTACCTTTAATGCCTTTGATCCGTATACTCAGATGTCGCTTCCAGAAATTCCCAAGAACGACGTAGATCTGATGTAGAAGAAAAGATGTTCAAACTAAAATAACTTCCCTTAGAAGAAGAATTGGCAAGAACAACACAAGGAGAAGGAAGGGCTTACCCGTTCGGTTCAAACGTGATTGACGTACGTGGAAACGGATTCCCGACGCTCGATTGGTTGATCCGCGAATGTTCGGCCCTCCTCTCCCAAGCTCCTGTCTGTTTCTAATCCAATTCTGTGAAAAGGGTTAGCTATATATAATTTTAAGTGAAAAAAACAAAGTACACAGTGTGTACTTCCTTTATTTAACTGTTCCTCTGGCGGCACCACGAAACTGTTCATCCTTCGACACGAGTACACGATGTGTATTCCCGACTACACGGCATGTAGTGTCACCCAGCTGGCGGTTGCTTCCACCACCTTACTATTTGCCTGCCGACTCACTACACGGTGTGTAAATACCACTCCATGGCATGTAGTCAGTTTCTACACCCTTCGTTGCTGCTATAGCTACAAACCCTATGTACTCATCCCACATGGCCAAAAGTAAACGACCTGTGGAATAGTACAAGGCGTGTAGTCCCAATTTTTAGGATTTTTTTCCACATTCCCTTATTTCTCAAAAACTCTTAAGGAAAAGAGAAAAGAAGAAAATTGTAACTCAAAAATAAGAACTGGCTTCTTACACTAATTTTTTAGGAAAAGATCTTGTATCATAAGTTTTTACTACTTTTCCCATACATAAAACTGCATTTTATTTCATTTTACTCATCATGATTCACTACATAGTTGACTAATTTTTTCTATTTTGGTATAATACCTAATTCCAATAAATGTAAATACATTAGATATAAAATGTTATCCAAAAAATCACATTCACAGGTCACCCCAATATTCATTCTTTTCCCATGGTCTCTCTATTATTCTACTCTAATCAAATCCAATGGAAGTGTCTCCCACATTCCTAAATGTTAAAAAAAATCCCCACTTCTTTATTCTTTTTTTTGTCCTCTCTCTTACCTGAATAAATCATCCTGATATCTATAAAATAGTCAAACCTCTATTAAATCCGTAGAAATATACTCTGGAAAACCTGAACAAAAATATCTAAAAAAATTAATATCACATATTAGTAATTTCATATTATATATAATATACACAGAAGTAGAAAATGTGGTGTAGAAACATTATCGTTAGACATGAGTTCTTGATCAAGAGAACATGTACATATCTTAACATGAATCGATACGTAGTAGTAGTCACACATCCCATGCTTCTTCATCTTATTTCAATATTGAATCACATATATATTTTAAAAGATTACTCCAATAAATAGACATCACTAATCAATGATAGTTTTCATTTCATCATTACTATATAATTCATGGAACTGTATTTTTCAAACATTAAATGTCTCTAAAAATATATGTTACTTTGATTTTCATGTACCATAAATTAAAGATCACATCCCACAAAATTTAATACCTCTACAATAATAATTTTTCAATTTTTTGTTCAGGAATTCATTAAATTAAATTCTTTTAAATTCCATAATTATGAAAACACAAATTTTCACAAAGGAAAATATCTTACTAGAAACCCCATTCAACCATCTAAAATTCTATTATATGCAGATGAATTCTCTTACACAAAGATCCAATATCATATTTTTTGAAAAATAAATATACATTTGGATCAATATTATTTAAAAAAATTATAATGAATATCTCAATTCTCATATGAATAGTTCAAACATCTTAAAAATTGTTGAATTGTTATAAATAAGATGAATTTTTTCCTAGTAATTTTTTTCCCAATCACAAATTTAATACATCAGCTCCAAAATGTATAATGAATTTAAAATCAATTACAAACTATAAAATACTCTTCTATATTGATGATAAAACTTTTTCACTAGCCAATTCACTTCAAATTTGATGATTTTTCGTATGCACTAACTGATTTAAATTAATATGGATTAATTTTGTTACATACAGGAAAAATGTATTTTCCATTTTTACTAAATATATATTAAGAAAAATAATTATATGTTTTCTTTAAAATAAATTATATAAATCTCCACATAATATTTGATTGTTCACAATTAATAAAATTGGATTCAAAATAGATTCAAAAACTCTAAAAAATATAAGATAAATTTGAAATTATTTTTAGATTGTTCAAATTAGATGAAATTAATCACTACTCATGATAGAAATTTTTTCATGTCTCACAGATTCCTCCATATTTCTACAATTCACTTCAGTATTTTAAAACATCATCTATGTGTTTTTAACAATGATTTCAATATTAAATCCAAGAGGAACATAATGATTGAATATCTAACAGTTCTATAATTCTTATACACTATTAAATATTTATTTTCAATTTTTATATAACCTCTTCTTCCTTATTTTCATTTATCTATAATTTCAATTACCTTTTGATTATTATAGTAAATGTATACCTCTTCAGTACATTTTTTCGAAATGATAACCAACACTATTGTCATCTGATATTTATGAAACACACATATCAATAATCTTTGAAATATTTTTCCTTCTTATCAAAATCCATCTAAATACCCAATGACAATAATCTCTTATATCATACCAACACTTCAAGGGAAGCATATCCAAACACCACAAATGGGTGGAATATAACAATGCATCGCCCATTATTCTACCCACAATTTCAAAAAATATAATGACATGAAATATTGTTTAAAAAAAATCACACACCAATGGGCACTTAAATAACCTAATTTGTATATTATTCAATAATTTAGACATATAAAAATCCCAAAACACATGAGTTCTATTTCAATATTTCATTCTGAGTTCTTTTTTCTTGGCATCATTAATTTCAATAAATACAATGTGGGAAAACATTTATCACCCCCTGTTCATATGATATTTGGGTAGTGAGGTCAATTAAGGAAATATTGTTCTCTTCATTATTCAATTAAATTTATGAATCATTATATCACACTAATTTCATACCCTATACTTGTGTGCCCATTTTGAGAGATATTATATCTATTCCTTCTGAGATATAGTTTGCACAATATGTTTCTTAACAACGATCCTTGTGTATGTTATCATTAAGTAAACATGGGATAACCCATTATATAATATAAGAGCGATTTTAATAAATAATATTGGTTATCCATTCAATTATCTCAATTTGTTACCAACTCAATTCTCAAATTTTTGGACCTTTTGAAATTTATTTTGATGTTATTTCATAAAACTGCACTCTCCTTGCAAAACATATTAGAACATTCAAGTGAAAATTATTTCACCACATATGGTTAATGAAATCACCTCCTCCTGATACAAATAATGTGTCTGAGTAAAGAAAATTAGTTAATGAAAATAATACCTCAAGGTCCAATCACATTCAATTTTATAAATAAGTTTGTATTTGAAAGAAATTCAAAAATCTTTTTCTACTTCAGTCACTTTTAATAGATCCCCCTAATGGATTCTCTCTCCCTTTTGTACCATAAATTCCCAAAACAAATATAAGAATAAGTTTTATCATACATGATATTGAAATGTGATAAAACCGGTAAATTAATTTAAAACAACCTAGAAAATATCTCCCATGATGATGATAATATCTTAGCATTGTTTCAGTGAGAATGTTTCTTCTTTCTAGATTGGTTTATTGTGTGAAATCATGAACATATTATATAGACATTTCTTCCTCTATGAAGGTATCTTATAAAATATTGAAACTCAGGTAGTTTTATTATTTTCATCATGATATAAGTTCCTAGCCTCATCAAAATGTTCCCTTTCTATTTTAAGTCACTCTTTGTTAACATGATCATCATACTTCATTTTTGTAGACATCTTCTTTATTGATGATTTCTTGATTATCAGACTCCATCATACTTTTCCAATTTTCATCGATAGATTATTTTGGTATCAAACGATTTCTATGAATTTATTTGGATGATGTCCGACCATATTTCACCTTCAACAAAAACCGTATTCATCTTTTAGGTACTCTTTTTGTGAAGCATCTCTATAACCTCACAATAAGGGACAACCATTAATCAAATATATGAATCTCTCTCAAGAATGGATTATTTTATGTATATTTTATTTATCCATTTTTCATTTATATTAATGTCCATCTTAATATAGAGGATAATGCTATCTTAGTTTTTCTAAATCCTTTCTGGATTTTTTGTTATTATCTTATGATTTGTATGAGGATTGGGATGGGTTTTTATAAACCAACAATCAATATGACATGAACTAACATTCTTTTAACACTCATATAATCTCTCTGAATATTCAAATCAATTTATCGTTGATATATTTTCTTTCTCTATGATGTATGTTTCTTCTGAAAATTATGAATCCATATTATTATTTTCTCCTTACTTTTGGGCTTCTGAAATCACTATAGGTTTGATGTTTTTTCATTATTTTAAAAATATATTCACATAAATCCAACAAAACTGATATATACTAATATGTATTTATATTTTTCATGTACATAATGTCAATCTAGATTGAAAACCTTGATAATTATGGGATTGAAAATCATACATTCGGGGTTATATATTATAGAATAATTTCTGAAACATTCTCAACTACAAACTATAATTTTTAGGGGTGTTTCTAGAATTTTTTTCCTATACAGTTGTTAGGTTTTTTGATTTTATATCAATGGTTAGGGAAAGTACAATTTCAAATTTAATTAATTGACATTTGTTGTGTTATACATTTTTATATGATCTATAGGTGGATGATTCTAAAAATTATTGACAAATCATCATACACCTATTTATATTATTTCTTAAATATAGAATCTTGTATGAGATTTTTTTGGAATCTCTCCTTTTTTATCTTATTTAGGATGACATGTATTTTTTAGAATGCATATATCTCAATTATAATTCTAACTCCAAACACAAAAAAAAGATATTATTGTTTGAAAACATTAAATAATACAATATTTCATCCAAATCCTACATATTTTGAAAAACATCTTTTGATATCTTATTTTATTAGTGAATGGGATGATCGTGTTCCTTAATTTAATCATCTCTAACTCCCAAGATGTCTTCTCTGACCCGCTTGATGGATATATATAGTTCTGGTAATATAAATATCATACCATCTCTTATTTTACACATTTTAGTTTTCTCATCAATGCATAATTTTTTGTTTCACTAAGGAATTGAAAATTTATCTTCGATAATCTATATGGACTGGTACTTAGCTTTCAACTTAGTGATTGTTGAGTCCCATTTCTAAAAATTTACATCCAAGGAAATTTTTATACATTTAGCATCATCTATAAATATTATATTCCATCATAAATATCCTAAAATAAAATAAACATATGAGTAACAACATTTGTATAAAATTTCATAATGAAGTCCACAGTCATATAGAAAATATTATATGTAACATTAATTCCATAAATATCAACAAATAATGAGATAATAACCCCACTATAACAAACTTTAGGTATTGGTTTATCTTATATATTTCATAGGATTTTTCTTAGCTTTATTCCCCTTTCTCTTTAATTTTTTCCATATCATTAGTAGTATGTATAAAAACATGAATACAATATTTTCCATTCATTAGTGGATCTTACTAAAACCACTTCAAATAGAATTTTAATCAACAAAGGTAAAAATTCCCATCAAAATAAATGTATATTAAAACAAAGATAAACTTTAATATAATATAACTTAAATTTCACTAGAAGATTTGTGCAGACTTCTATGGTGGTAAGAGTGAATTAGGCATTTCATTGTTTTTTCTAATTACCAAATATTATTTGAATATTTTTTCACTTTTTAATGAAACTATATATATAATTATTATATCGGGATTTATCATAGTATAACCAATTAATCTACACAAATTTAAATTGAGGAAAGAAACCAAAATATTCACAGAATATTTTTATATGGTTTGGCTCAATGTACCACTCTTTTCATGACTTCTTATTCTCCCAAATGAAGGTTTCAATACTCAAATATATCAATGAATATAATTTCTAAAACATATCACACTTTTAAAGAGCCTAACAAATAATAACTTTCCCTTCATCCAATAGTAATTCCACAAAAAATAGTCTCATTATAATCACATAGCCAGTCTGAAATCTCTTTATAAACCTTAAGCCACAAATATTCTATGGATTAAAAATGCTTATTTGAATGTGTGTATTTTTGTTCCTTATTATATTTCATTTTGGGGTCCTATATAGGTTGTTCATTCATCAACAATACTAATCCTATTTTTCACAACACTATTTATTTAAATTACAATAATTTCTTAACAGTTGTGCATTAATTCAAGACCCTATTCCAGGTTTTCTTAATTGATTTTCATAGGAATGGAACCCATAACTTTCTCACTCATTTTAGCTCTTGTGATCTTCTAAAATCATGGATCTCCAAATTATTTAAATGTTTAATCATCATAAATATTTCCATGCATAATAGGTTAGTTTTTCATTTTATTCTTCTTCTCACTACAACATAAAATTGATCCAAACACTAAATAATGGACTCTTCTTTCGATATCAATAATACCCATATGATATTACATATCACCTCTAGGTATAAGTAATATTATTACATTGATTTTTACCTTATTGTAATTTTTAGAACAATATATTAGTTCATATGTTTAAACTCATTTTATAATACTATATGCTATTTTTTATTTCTTTTTTATTTTCACAATTCACTAAACTAGACATTTCAATTTTATTTTTTTGGTTACATCCTCTATTTCAATAAATAAAAATTATTTATTGAATTCAAGTAATACTATATATTTTACTCATAGTCCACAACCCATTTTTTTCTATTCCCATGACCCCAATATTTTTATCATTTAATATAATTAGGTAAGAGTGTCACCCACTATCTTCAAATTTACAAATAAAATTATCTGCTTCTTCTTTCCCATTTCTTCATCTCCCAACCTTTATTGAATATGTCTTTTAGTATTCTACATAACATGATAAAATTTAATTATTCCTTATAAATACACACAAAAAAATCCTCACTTAAACCACTGCATCTATTTTAATATTGCACAACAATAGCTTCACACTGTATTTAAAATACATTAGAAACACATATTTTGGTGTGGATGCTTCCTCTTACGAAAAGTTTTTTTGATCAAGAATAATAGTACAAATATCTTCATGAGTATGTGCCTAAATATAGTCACTAAGTCTATACTTCATATTCTTATTTTAATATTGAATTCAAATTAAATTCTGAAATATAATCCACTAAGATAAATAAATCAAACATTGAGATATATCATTTTATCCAAATTATAAAATTCCAAAAAATCAATTATCAAATTTGAAATGTCTCTAAAAAAATCTTACAATGATTTTATATTTCCTAACATTTAATAAAAACAGCATAAAAATTCAGTAGTTATAAAATATTAATTTTATTATATTTTGTTCCAAGAAAATCATTTTTGGCATTAAACTGAAGTAATTTATAAGAATGGTTTTAATTCTATAAAATTAATATTACATGAATGAAAATGTCATATGAGAGACTTTATAAGTGTGAAAAAATTATATTACATGTAAATCAATTCTCTTACACATAAATGCAATATTTTATGCACGAAACAGTTCTTTTATGCATAGATCATTATTCTCATGTAGAAGAAATATATTTTCAGTAGCTTAATCTTCAAAAGAATGTTCACTAATATATTCCCAATAGTTGAAATTTCATACACAAAAATGACTATTTTCCTCTGACATGTTTTTGAAAAAAAAGTATAAAGTTGAAAAATGTATTTTGTGTTTAAATTACCATACATGTTATCCAATTCACTTCCATATAGTTGAAATATATTAAATGTTATCCATTTCACATCCATATAGATGAATCAGTGTTCCTGATAGCCAAATCACTTCACATAGATGAATTTTATTAATAATAGGAAAAATTCCTTTCCGTTTTTCGAATATCTAGTTTAAGAATTGTAATTCCAATTTTTCAGTAATTAAACTCTGAGATTCATAAAATCATATATAATATCTCTCAATCAAATCAAATCACTTCAAAATAGATCCAAATAATTCCAAAATTTAGTAGAATAATTATAGACTTGTTTTTTCTAGTTTCAAACCCTTGGAACATTTACATTAAAAATGAAAAAGAATTTTTATCATAGCCCATCGAACTTCATCATTCAAATCTTCAATCCATTATTTCCAAAAATCATCAACGTGTTTGAAATCATATATTATGTTATTAAAACACAACATAATACTATGATGTATTATCCAAAACATCACCACCTCATATCTCATGTTTGAGACAATTTTTTACATTGTAAAAAATATATTATCAATGTTGTCACCTATACATATTTTCAATTCACTTATAAAAGAAGTAGACATATATCTTACATATTCAGTAAGTATCTTTCACCAGAGGACCAACAAAAAAATCCTCTAATTTAGGGGTTCTAAAAATGGCAACCATTTCCTCTAAAATCCACTTTCATTATATAAAACACTCATTGAATTTCAAACGGTATAAATATTTTCTCTTTTACCCATACATTATGGTAAGTATATCAACTCATTATGTAATGGTTTGATTCTCTTAATTCATCTCTGATACATCCATTCACATTAAAATAATATATATTTGCATACACTATTGACAATAAAAAATTTGCACACAAAAGGTAACATCAATTATTATACCTCTCTCACGTGAGATCTTGTTACATGAGTCTTTTATGATTATTCAATTATTATTAAAAATTTTAAACAACCAAAAAACGCATAGTGGCATCAGAGAAAGATTATTTTTCTTAAACTAATACCAATTTTCTTAAAATTCTAAAATTTATAAAAACATTCATATCACTAAAAACAATATATTGATATCATTGGCTGCATTATGTGTTTTGTTTTTTAATATAAATTTTGTCCATTTATCAATTCATTGAAATCAATAATATTTGATATCTCCTCCCATAATAGTTTTGAATAATTTTTTTCCAAATAACATAGTTTAGTATCTATTGAACAATATATTGATTTCACTTATACATCAAACCCCATAGTTTTGGAATATTTCTAAAGGAAACATGGTAGCATTATCATCTATGTTTCAAAGTAGGGGCAATGTGAGTGATTTGATAATGTTATTTTCATATATCATAATTAATGATATACTAATATCAGTAGTGAAGATAAATAATACTAATATACTGCATCACTACAATGTAAGGTTTTTAATAGAGGAATTGTCAATATTATAGAAGACAATATGATTATATGACAACCTATAAAATTTATATTCAAATTTTAAAATTTATTTTTCATTTATGAAATTAATTTTAACTCATAGATTATTATAAATTATTTTTAATGGTATTTATAACATTTATTTAATTTTTAAAATAATAATTTGTTAAATTTCAAATATAAAAATATTTTGAATTTATATTAAATATTTATGACATATTTAATAAAAAATTGGTTGATATTAATTATTAATGTTAAATACCTAATTTTACTTATTAAAATGATTATGATTTTGATTAAAATATTTTAATTATAATAACAATGTAATTTATAAAATAAATATATAATTAAAAATTAATTAATTATAAAATGTTTATATTAGTTTTATAAAAATTTATAAAATTTTATAAAATTTAATATTCATATTAATACAATTGTTTGGAATTATAATTAGACTATACATAAATTATTTTTTATATAAGCTCAAAGTTTACAAAAATTTAAAATTTATGACATTGTTAATTTTTTTCATTATTCAAATGAATTATACATATGAAATATAAAATGTAAGCAGTTTATGTTTCATAAATAATATTATATAAATATATATATATATGAATGAGTTCAAATGTATACCATTTAAATATAAAATATGATGTGTTTTTAAAGACCCGTAAATTTCAAGGAATTTTTTATCTTAATTTTATTGGGATTTTATGAGTTCGTAGTTTCTGACAGCACCTAATTCCAAGGCCTGGTGTGCCCGAAATAAATTTCCGAAGTTTAGCTCGGGTACGTTTAGTGAACGGACGAGCAGGTTTTTTAACTTTTGATATGGTGCTCAGAATTGAAATCTGAGGGCACCGATGAAACCGCATCGCCGGTTTTTTCTTAGGAGGACCTTTCTCGAAGGTGCGTTTTCTCGGGAGGAGTTGTTTATAAAAAAGATTTAAATGTGTAGTAAATAAAATTGTGTTACAATTTTATTTCTTTTTCTAAGTTGTTATAACCTATGTGTGGAAGTTGGGTGGGACCCACTTGTTGTTAACTACCCTTGAGAGAATAAAGGTGTAGTGGGGCCCACATGAGCCCAACCCCTCACTTTCCCTAACTCGTCTAAACCCCCCACTTAAGATGTGTAACTCATCTTAAATTTTAAACTTCCCATTAATTGGGTGACTTACCCTCTCCACACATTTAATCATGCCAACACACTAATTCAATTAATTGAATTAAGTTTTTTAATTTTTAACTCATGGCATGACTTAATTAAATAATAAGAGATTATTTTATTTTTGTTGTTAGATTGGTTGTGTTGAGGATTGGAGGAGAGAGCTCTAAGTCCCTTGAGGAACTTCATCTTCTCCGGTGAAGAACGTCTTCATCCTCAATGAAGAACAACAACACTTACTCAAGGATCATAGACTCGGTGACACGATATCTTCAGTCCTTTTCTTCCTCCATGACAAAGGAGGAGGCACCGAAGCATAAACTCGTAAATGATGTGCCATTCCTTCTCCTCTTCGCAGCTGGTGTGAGACATCGTTCCCTTCTTGGACGCACGCCAACGCCGTCACTGAAACCACCCCCGCGATGCTAGCTTCCGTGAACTTCTTCTGAGGTAGAGGTTGTTACACCGTTCGAGTTTTATTTAACGATTTTTTTGTTAAATAATTAGCCACTTGTTATCGAAATAACAGGATGTGGCTGGACCACACAGACACGGTCGATCCTCCTCCCCTTCGATGTGGATCTTTATTGTCTCTTGAAATGGAGGCGACACAGTGCCGTTGCACAGCGTGGGTATGAGGGAACCGAGGCCGGAGTGGGCCGCGACGAAGGAGCATGGTGAGACATGAGCGGTGTTCTCACGCCACGCAGGTGAAGCCACAACCAAAGGCGGGCCACGGTAGTGGGGCGAGGCGCCATCGCGCCGCGCCGGAGGGCCATGGAGGGTCGTGGCCAGGGCGGGCAGCGGCGGAGGGGCGCGACACCGTCGCGCCATGACAGAAAAAAGAAAGGCATGTCCTTCGGCAGTGGAAGATCAGCAAGGGGGCGGTCGGACTTCCGGCCGTTGGCGCTCCAGGGGGGGTGGGATAGGCAAGTCCCGCGACAGCCACAAACGGCCGACCAATGCCCGGTCATTTCCGGGAATCCTGGGGGCGAAGCCCCCGGTTTAATTAGAGTGGACCGCACCATTAATGGGGGCCGCCGTTTCAAATTTAGGGGGGGCAGCGCTTCCCCCCTTCCGCATCCGCTCAGTGCACGGGCGCCCGCACAGGGCCGGACCGGCTGCCCGAACCCCCTAATTTATGGACAGATTAGTTCAAAAGCCCATAACTTTGGCTATGTACCTCTGATTGACACACTGTCAGTTGAGTAGAGGTACTTGGATCGAGACGAGAGTTTCGGTATATTACACTCAAGGTTTCAGAGAACTTTGGGTATGGCCGGGTTGGTTCGAACACGAAACCAACCGGGCCCTCGGAGCAGAAATGCTTATAACTTGAGTTCCGGATGTCCGATTGACGTGTCGTCAACTTTGTTGGATTCCTCTTATTGAGACGGTTATTTTGGATTACTCTATTCGAGGTTCGGATGTAGCCGGAGTACGTCTGGGTTAGTTTTAGCTTAAAAACAAACTGGGCCCCTGGGACGAAAACGCCAATAACTCTGAGAACGAGATTCCGATTGGCACGTCGTCTTTTGTGTTGAGTTCTTATTGACGAGACAGAACTTCGTGATACATCAACTCTACACTTCATGACAGTTTATGTATCGACCCCTTGGCTCGTGGAGCGGACCCTCCTAGAATCGAGCATGCTGTGTGCGGGAACCCTAGAGCTGGCTGCGACGAAGATGACTTCCGTACTAGGATCCTATGTGGGTTCGACGAGGACGACTACCGTACTGGGATCTTCTGTGGGTTCGACGGGGAAGACTACCGTTCTGGGATCCTCCGTGGGTTCGATGGGGATGACAACCATACTGGGATCCTCCGTGGGTTTGACGATGACGACTACTGTAATGGGATCGTCTGTGGGTTCGACGACGATGACTACTATACTTGGATACTCTGTGTGTTCGGCAGCGATGACTACTATACATGGATCCTACGTGGGATCGGAAGGGGATATGATTTAGAGGCTACATCTAATCATCCCCACCCCTCTTCGTATATGGATACCTGTTTGAGCTGAGTCTGGGCTTTCAATCATTATCTTCGATATGATTGACTTGATTTCCTGTGTGGATTGGGTTGTGCTTTCCTATGTGGATTGGGTTGTACTTTTCTTTTGTGGACTAGATCGAACTTGGGCTCAGATGATGAAGACGAACTGGAATTGTTGACTTAGGTATATGTATGCGCATATACCTAAGTAGTGTTGGTTTTCACTTCGTGATTCTATCTTTCATTTGTGGTTTATCCTTCATTGATTCTGGGAGACCTTTGGGAGTCTCGGGGTCCCTACTGAGTACCGTATACTCACCCATGCACGGGCTATACCCGCACTACGTTGAGTTCGTTGCAGATGATGGATAACGCTAATCATGGTTGAGGCTTGAGGAGAAGTACGGTACCCGGAGGTGGTCTATTAGGTGGGATGTACATGGAGAGGACGGCCGGACATGAGGTGCCGACGAGACTAACTGTAGTCACCCTTCAGGTGGGAGTTCCTAGAAGACGTCCTGAAAGTTTCTATTTTGACATTCAGTTGTTGTACTTTATTTTCAGTTGTACTGCACTTTCAGTTGGGTTTGTATATTGGCCCATTTACTTTCCAACACTTACTTGTGTTTTTAGTTAACTTAGTGTTTACTTCAGTTTGCGTACCCTGTGGTGTTTATTCTCTTAAAAAGGAAATGACTTCCCTTTTATCAGGATTTACACCTTTGGTGCTAGTTGCCAGCCCCTAGGCTAGGGGAGGCGGGCTTGGGGTAGTCATGGCACGGGCCCCGAGGACGGGTCGTGACAAATTGGTATCAAAGGAGTTCAGTTATACTGCAGAACATAGGGCTCTGATCTCGCTTCTATGTGAACAAATAGTGATAAGGGTATTTAGTGTGGTTATCAGTCCAGGGAGTCCAGTGTTGGGGCGGCGACCGAAGTATCCATACACCCAGACCCTGACTTCTGATTTCTGACTCAGTGCAAGAAAACATTGATTGCACGTGTGTTTCATGTTTTCATTGTGATTACTTGTGTCGGTTCACCAGGTATACCGTATTGACCGTGGCACACCTGTCTCTTTTTAGGATGGCCCCACGATGGTATCCAGCTAGGGTTCTGAGCTTTGTGCGTGACGGCAGCCCACCGAGCGAAGAGGCCTCGGTGTAGGGCCCTATTACAGCGGAGGCACCAGCGGTACCTCTACCTGCCAAGACACTAATGCCACCAGCCCCAGAAGATGAGAGTGCACGTCACCTGAGTGCACTGCATGTGTTTCAGCGTCAGAGACCGCCCTGGTTCTGCGGGGATACGGACCCTCAGGCAGTCGAGGATTGGTTGGAGGCTATTGTTCGAGTTTTCATATTATTTTGGACATTAGTTGACCTCATGGTGATCCTTACGGAGAGTCTCCTGCACGTGGAAGCAGGTAGATGGTGGAGCCTGATGCTCCTGGTTCACAAAGAGTCATCTCTCCTTTGTTCGGACATCGAGAGCCTTTTTCTCTCAGAGTTTGTTCCAGCCACCCTCCGTGCGGTGCACATCCAGGAGTTACTACAGTTGAAGAAGGGAAGCATGTCAGTATCCCAGTACTCATTGAGGTTTACTGATCTCTCACACTGCTCCAATGATATGGTACGAGACCAGTTCCTCAGGGCCCGGACCTTCGAGTAGGGATTGAGGAATGAGATCAGGGCATCGATGATCTCCCTCAACATACCGACGCAAGTGGGGGTGCTGGAGAGTGCCCTTCTAGTAGAGAGTTTTCTCACTAAGAAGTCACCAGCGGCGAGACCCTCCACTGGACGACCCGCAACGGATTCTTCTGCAGCTGAAAGTAGATAGAAGACGTAGAGGACCAAGCGGTCCAGACCATCAGATGAGCAGTCTCAGGAAACAGGTTTTTTTGTGAGGGGCACACGAAACAGAGCCATCCACATGAGGAGAAGGCAGTGTTATGCATGCATCGGGAAGCGTCACATGGCTCGAGACTGCCTGACCCGCCTGTCAGATGAGCAGTAGGTGTTAGAGGGACCTCCGAGGTAGGGGTTTGACCGTGGCGGTCCATAGGGTGTAGGCGGATGAGGCAGAAGAGCTGGCCGAGCAGCGGATGGTGGGCGACGCTTTGAGGCCCTACCACCACCACCACCAGGAAGACCACCCCGACTGCAGGGAACAGGTGGACAAGAGAGAGCTCAGCTGCTGGAAGCTGAGTCCTACGATCATGGAGATCTGGGAGCAGACAGACAGGAGTGGGACTAGCTCTAGTCATGGAGACTTTTTTTCATGGTGCTTCTAGCTTTTGTTGATGTTTTGTTTTTGGATTCTTTGTTTCCTTGTACCATGAGCTGCAGTAATAAAAGACATATTTTATTGTGACGTTTTCTTCCCTTTCCTTTCTGTGTAGTTGATACTAAGAGGTTCCAGTTAAAACCGTTGACAAGACCCTCACTTCCGAGATTCTTACTAGAGGAGACCTAGTGACCACACACTCCTATCGATAGTGTGACTCGACACTTGGAGGTGAGAGTAACAGTTGGATCTATTGGTAGTAGCGTCGAGGCCTTATGACGTCGTCCATGACATGAAATAGTACCGTTCATGTCAAGATTGACTGTATTAGGCGATGAACGTGGTACATCCAGGGGATGAGACTAGATTTCTCTTTTCGGAAGAGGAGGAATCTCAGTTGCTCTGGTAGATCGTAGAGGAAGAATGGTTGAGATGAGTACTTACAAACGGCTAGTCTCACCCATTTTTTGTCGAGCGAACGGTTTACGATTCTCACCAAATATGTAGTCTCAGGTGTATCATCTCTCAGAAGGGCATGAACCTGATATAACAGAAATGACACGAGTTCCTCCAGGACTATGACTTTGAGATAGACTATAATCTTGGGAAGGGGAACATAGTAGCTGATGCTCTCAGCAGGAGGTCGGGAATCCAACTACTTGGAGTGGTGACGGAGCAGCTAGCAGCTTTTCAGTTATCCTTTATGGATAGTGTTGAAGTTAGTACGTGTAGAATCGAAGAAAGCGCAGGAGGAGATAAAGAGCTGACTAGGTCCTATGCTTATAGGAGATAGAGAACACTAGAGTTTGGGGGTGGCGACCACGTCTTCTTACGGGTCTCACCTCGACAGGGTCTAAGGAGTTTTGGCCGAGGCGGCAAGCTATCTCCTCTCTTCATCGGACCATTCCAAGGTCTCAGCATGACAGACAAGGTGGCTTATCGCCTGACTCTACCACCTCATTTGCACCGGGTGCATGACTTCTTCCACGTATCTCAGCTGAGGAGATACGTGCACGACCCGACGCATATCATCGACCTTGGGGAGCTAGAAATTGATGACGGGGCGACGTTTGCGGAGGTCCCGGTGGAGATCGAGGATCGACAGAAGCGTGTCCTACGTGGATGGTCGATACCTCTAGTGCGCATTAGGTGGTTGCACGAGAAACTCCAGGAGAGAACATGGGAGCATGAGGCTCAGATGCGTGCTCAGTACACTATTTTGTTTCCCTAGTTGTGTTTTATCGTTATGGGGACCGAAATCCATGAGGTGGGAGTAATGTAAAGACCCCTAAAATTCAAGGGAATTTTTTTCTTAATTTATTATGGATTTTACGAGTATGTAGTTTCTGACGGCACATGATTCTGAGGCCCTGTGTGCCCGGAATAAATTTCTGAAGTTTAGATCTGGTATGTTCAGTGAACTGACGAGCAGGTTTTTTTAACTTTTGATCCGATGCTCAGAATTGAAATACGAGGGCACTGATGAAACCACAGCACCAGTGTTTTCATAAGAGGGCCTTTCCCGAAGGTGCGTTTGCTCAGGAGGAGTTGTTTAAAATAAGTATTTAATTGTGAAGTAAATAAAATTGTGTTACAATTTTATTTCTTTTTCTATGTTGTTTTAACCTATGTGTGGAAGTTGGGTGGGACCCACTTGTTGTTAAATACCCTTCAAAGAATAAAGGTGGGGTGGGGCCCACATGAGCCCAACCCCTCACATTCCCTAAATCCACTAAACCCCCCACTTAAGATGTGTAACTCTTCTTAACTTTTAAACTTCCCATTAATTGGGTGACTTCCCCTCTCCTCACATTAAATCATGAAAACACACAAATTCAATTAATTGAATTACGTTTTTGAATTTTGAAATCATGTCATGACTTAATAAAATAAGAAGAACTTATTTTGTTTTTGGGGTTAGATTGGTTGTGTTGAGGATTGGAGGAGAGATCTCTAAGTCTCTTGAAGAACTTCGTCTTCTCCGGTGAAGAACATCTTCATCCTCAATGAAGAACGACAACACTTCATCAAAGATCATCGACTCGGCGACCCGGTATATTTGGTCTTCTTCTTCCTCCACGGCAAAGGAGGAGGCACCGATGCGGAAACTCGCCAACGACATGTCGTTCCTTATCCTCTCTGCAGCAGGTGTGAGTAGTCGTACCCTTCTTGGACACACGCCAATGTCGTCATCAAAGCCACCCTAGTGACGCTAGCTCCTGCGAACTTATTTTGAGGTTGGGGTTGTTTCCTCGTTCAAGTTTTATTTAACGAATTTTGTTGTTAAATATGTAGCCTCTTGTTATCGAAATAACGGGAGGTGGCTAGACCACACAAACACGGCCGATCCTCCTCCCCTTCATTGTGGATCTTTATTGTGACTTAAAATGGAGGCGACGCGGTGCCGTCACACCGCATGGGAATGAGGGAACTGCAGTCGGAGCAGGCCGCGGCGAAGGAGCACGGCGCCGTCGCGCCGTGCCGGTGAAGCTGAAGGAAGCCGTGGCCAAAGGCCGACCGCGATGGAGGGGCGCGGTTCTGTCGCGCCGGAGCGCCATGGAGGACTATGGTCGGGGCGGGCTGTGGCAGAGGGGCGTGATGCCGTCGCGCCGCGATGGACAGAAGAATGTCGCGGCCTTTGGCTGCGCCAGTTCAACAAGGGGGTGGGCGGACTTCCGGCCGCCGGCGCTGCAGGGGGGGCGAGACCGGCGGGTCCCGCGGCAGCCACAAACGGCCGGTCGATTCTGAGAATCCGGGGGGCGAAGCTCCCGATTTAATTAGGGCGGACCCCACCATTAATGGGGGGCCACCATTTCGATTTGAGGGTGGGGGGGGAAGCGCCTCCCCCTTCTGCGTCCGCTCAGCGTGCCGGCGCCCCGCACAGGGCCATACCAGCCGCTCTGGGCCGGACCGCCCGTGTCGGGCCGCACCGCCCGTGTTGGGCCGGACGACCCGCGCCGGGTCGGGCCGCCCGCGCCGGGCCGGACCCCCGCGCCGGGCCGGGCTGCGTCGGCCAGGCTGAGATGCTCCCTAACAGGCCGGACCCGGACCCGGGTCAGGTCGACCCGGTTCGAGCCGACCCAGGGGTATCGAGCCGGGTCGGACTGGGCCCGAACCCCCTGATTTCTAGACAGATCCGTTTAAACACCCATAACATGGGCTACGGACCTCTGATCGATGCACCGTCAGTTGCATAGTGATCCTTGTATCGAGATGGTCGTCGTGTTATATTACACTCAATGTTTCAGAGAACATTGGCTACGTCAGGGTTGGTTTGAACAGGAAACAAACTGGGCCCTCGGAGCGGGAACACTTATAACTTGAGCTCCGGATGTATGATTGACGTGCCATCGACATTGTTGGATTTATCTTAGTGAGACGGTTCTTTTGGATTACTCCGCTCGAGGTTTGGACGTAGTCAGAGTGCATCCGGGTTGGTTTTATCTTAAAAACCAACCGGGTCCCTGGGACGAAAAAGCCAATAATTCTCAGAATGGGTGTATGAAAATTGTGATACATAAACTATGGACTTTGTGACAATTGATGTGTCGAACCCTTGGCTCGTGGAGCGGACCCTACTAGAATCGAGCGTGCTGTGTGCGGGAACCCTCGAGCTGGCTACGAAGAAGATGACTTCCGTACTAGGATCCTCTGGGGGTTCGATGAGGATGACTACCGTACTGGGATCCTCTGTGGGTTCGACGAGGACGACTACCCTACTGGGATCCTCCGTGGGTTCGATGAGGAAGACTACCATACTGGGATCCTCTGTGGGTTCGATGAGGACGACTACCATACTCGGATCCTCCGTGGGTTCGACGAGGACAACTATTGTACTGGGATACTCCGTGGGTTCAATGATGATGACTACTATAATTGGATCCTCCATGGGTTTGGAAGCGACGACTACTATACTTGGATCCTCCGTGGGTTCGGTAGCGACGACTACTATACTTGGATCCTACGTGGGATCGACAAGGGAGAGGATTCAGAGGCTACATCTAATCATCACCACCCCTCTTCGTAAATGGTTACCTGTGTGAGTTGAGTCTTGACATTCAATCATTATTTTTGATATTATTGACTTTCTTTCCTGTGTGGATTGGGTTATGCTTTCATGTGTGGAGTGGGTTGTACTTTTCCGGTGTGGACTAGATCGAACTTGGGCTCGGATATTGGAGTCGAACTGGAATTGATGACTTAGGTATATGTATGGGGATATACCTAAGTAGTGTTGGTTGTCACTTCTAGATTCTATCTTTCCTTTTTGGTTTATCCTTCGTGGATTCTGGGAGACCTTCAAGAGTCTCGGGGTCTCTACTGAGTATCGTAAACTCACCCCTACACGCACTACGCCCGCACTACATTGTGTTGGTTGAAGATGACAGATAGAGTTGATCGTGGTTACGGCTTGAGGAGAGGGGCGGTACTCGAAGGTGTTCTATCAGGTGGGACATACACGGAGAGGACGGCCAGACATGAGGTGCCGACGAGACTGACTGTACTCACCCTTCTTGTGGGAGTTCCTAGAGGTCGTTCTGGCGGTTTCTGTTTTGACTTTCAGTTGTTGTACTTTATTTTCAGTTGTACTGTACTTTCAGTTGGGTTTGTATACTGGCCCATTTACCTTCCAGCACTGACTTGTGTTTTCAGTTTCCTTAGTGTTTAATTCAGTTCGCGTACTCTGTGGTGTTTGTTCTCTTATAAAGGCAATGCATTCCCTTTTATCGAGACTTACTCCTTTGGTGCTAGTCGCCATCCCCTAGCCTCTGGGAGGTGGGCTTGGGGTAGTCACGGCACGGGCCCCGAGGACGGGTCGTGACAGTGTTCATATTTGAGATATAGATGCGTTTATATTTATATTTTATGAAAATTTCATATTCCTTATAATGAATTTATAAATTTGATACATTATTTATTTTTGAATTATTCATCATGTCACATTTTTATATTTATAAATATTATTTTTCCTCGTATGCAATATAATAATTATTAATTATATATATAGTTTTACATTAACTTGATTGGAACATGTTGTTTTGTTTTATTAACATATGTTTCATAAATTAATTCAATGTTAATTGAATAAACATATAGGGAAAGCTTGATAAATAATATAAATGTTATTTATAAAACATATAATAGTGATATATCATAAGACCCCTAAATATAATGGTGTATTATAACTCAATTATCTATCAATGATATGGTGTTCCAATTTAAGGATCTCAAGGAACATAATATTACTGATCTTAATAGTTTGGGGAAGAATCTTAATGTGAACATTTAGTAGTACATGGATTGGAGACCGTAATGGATAGGTTATCAGACAAAGATATCTATTATACCACATTAGATGAATCTTGTAACGTTATTGTTTTCTCGTAAATCCAGGAGTTATATAAGAAATAATTTATATGATTTCTTAACAAAACAATAATGTTGAAAAGATCAATGCCCTATTAGTCTAGTTTCAGTGGTTACTTTATTAAATTTTTGTTATATAAAAATGGTCATATCCCATGGTTCCATATATATTAAGAGTATTTGAAAATAAGATACATAACATAAAATTAAAATAAAAAATTCGATATATAATTTTCATTGAGATCACTTTTATTCCCATTAGAATATCCCTTATTACAATCGTAATACACATCCTGACATCCTGTGTAAATGAAAACATAAGAAATGGGGGATATCTAATGCTCAGTAAGATTTTGTGTATATTGGAGTCTATTAGGATTAAATGACACATAATCAATATGGAAAGGTATATAACTAAAACACAATCCATTTAATATGTATCATGAACATAAAGAATGATATTGATGTAATAAATGATGATAAAATATTTACAAATAAATAGTCTTTTGAGCTAAACAATCTTCCATAAAAATCATGAAAAATAAAATAATCACAAGAAAAAAAATTGAATTCATAGTGATGGAAATCATAATTAATACATTTGAGACATACCATATATGACTTGTGTATAGATATCTAAAATTCCATTGAGGAATTTTTCCAAGGGATATATATAAATCGGTAATGCCGAGACCAAATCCAAATATAGTTTGTCTCATGGGACCTACTAATGCATTGTGGGACACTAATCCGCTTCATTGATGACATGATTTGGAAAAATCATTCCCCATATGAAAGGATTCATACATAATCAAATTAAACATTCATATTGTAAAAATTTAATATTAAAGGTTAATGTATTCCTCAATCAATATACCATTCATAGTAAAATGGAGAATGATATCAAAACAGTACACATAGTATCAAAATTGTCCTAAAACATCTAGACAAATAATAAGGATTATACCATTACACCATATTCCTGGTACAAAATTGGGGATATAAGGTTTATTATCATTTATTAATGGAAATTACATTAAATTCCATTAAAAACATTCGTGGAGAAAATATCATTTTCACTTTGAAAACCACATTAAAAAAATAAATAATATTAATATATTCTTAAATATCCATATTAACAAGAAGAGGATCCATTAAATTATTGTGTAGTCATGATAGTGGGTAATTATTTACATGCCTTATAAGGGAAAAAAATCCTTTCACACTATAGTAAAAAGGTTATACACTCCATTGTTCAAAATATGAAATTATGCTTTATTTCAAAAAAAAACTAAAATAATAATATTTGGCTATAAATAATTTAAAATTACATTTTTTGTAACGTCAAAAAAATTTGAATTTACTTTGAAATCATGGATATGGAAGAAAAGTTTTTTTGATTAAAGAGAGAAACAATGTCAATTTCTTAAAAAACATTATGTTTTTTAGTTTTATTATTAAAGAGATGAAACAAAGTATTATAAAATAAATACCATTTTACAGGAAAAATCATGAGTTAATTCAAATATAGATCATTATATTTCACCCCAAGGAACTCAATCCTAAATTATCCTGATAAACAATGTCATTGTTACATAATCCTTTACAACATTGGTAATATTGGAATCATAAGACCAAAAAAACATGAAACAAAAATGTATATAACAGAAATATAATTTAATTAATGACATATAATATAAAATGGGTATTATATATACAACCGAAAAGGTTAATATGGAATATGTTTCATGAAAGTAAAAGTGAGATGAGAAACCATTTACTCTGGTCTGATTTCCATTATATGAGTTCAAACCTCCTATAAAATGATTTTTTTTTATTTTATAAATATTAAAAAACCAATAGAATATATATAATATCTTATATGATTTACTTATACTCTTTTATATCAAATTTTATTAATATTTATTTGTGAAAATAACTGTTTCAAGTGATAATTTTAATGTTCTTCATGTATTTTTTGGTTTAGTAATTTTGGACCTTTTTTTGTGATCACGGTACTATCATATACATAATTTTATAAATGATATGAATATACTAAATAATGATTATATAAGTGTTAATAATATTCCATAAAATTAAAATATGTGAAAATGAGTTATACAAATCCTGGAGATGATAGGTCGTACATACATATAAACGTTATTACCATTTTGAACGATAGATGTAATGTATGAATAGTGAAAAATATTTAACATTTACATAAACATTATTATATAAATTTTTTCACTTATTTTCACTATATTAATCCTTATTATCTACCATGTCAAAATAAAATGAAAAAAATTCCACAACGCTATGTGGAGGCGGTAGTCCCCGTGTACGCATGAGTGATAATATTATTTTTCAAAAATTTGGAATGTATGAAGTTATTTGAGACATTATAATTAAATAAAAATATTAATTCCATTAATATCATATAAAATTTTAAAATATATCATTATATCCATCCATGCGAGTTGTTGATTGGAATCAAATAACACTGGTTTCTGAGTCATTTGTCCATCGTACACACAATCGATGATTTTTTCCCATTTAGTGGAAGTGCATAAGGATTTAAATCATGAATTTAACATAAATAATATAATAATATATAATAAAGTAATTTTTCTATTTTTTCAGTTGGATAAGATTTTTTGGAGGTATAAAAAGAAGTAAACTAAATACACATAGTTAGGAACTTTACCTCTTCTTTGTAAAACATATCGATGATTATATCTAAATCCTTCCTAGATTACAATTATGATAAAAAAATCAGAATATATGTAACACCCCAATATTTGATGAAAAATATTCTTTTAATTTCATTAATGTCTTTTGATACACCAAGATTACTTTGCTCTATACGCAACACCGTATTAGCTTGCAGTATACGCAACACTATTCTTGGATCGTGTTACCCACAATTTTGATAATAGTTATTCTACGCAACATTGAATAAATAAATATATATATATATATATATTCAATGTATAAATGAAATATGTTTGGATTCTATTATACGAAACAATGAAGGATTCTTGCGCAACACGCAACCCTGACTTGGCTTGCATTACACGCAATCGCGACCTTCCTCGATAGTGTGTGTTGTACGCAATACTGGGTTTTACTAAACAACGATATATTATTATAATATTGTTATGAACTAGCCGTTATGAACATTTTTAACTAAATTTTTAATTTTATAACATTATTATTCATCTTACACATTTCTAGAACATGGTATAAGAACAAAATAAATTTTTCTGGTAAAATAAGTATTTTTAAAAAAATGCAGTTTTGCCACCTTTTGATGGCGCACCCACATTAAATATAGTTTTTGACATGTTTATAAGTTCAATTTGAAAAAATAAAATTCTTCTTTTGAATCAGGATATAAAAATTTACATTAGATAAAGTTTTGATATTTTTCTGATAACTTGCATATTTTAATGAATAGTAAAAACATGCTATATTTTAATTAAAAACAAATTTTTTCATCGTAATATCTTATGTGGTTAAATTATAATATTGAATGGTTTTAAATTATAAATATAATATATTTTTACCATTTAATATAATGTATGTCATTATCATTGATTTTACCTTGAATTCGTAGGTTAAATCAATTCAATCTTTTGCAATGTTTTAAAGAAAAACCCGTTTTCTTTCGACAACGGGATTAATTTTAATTTAATTTCTGCAACATTTGTGTATTGAATTTGGAAAAATGGATTCCATATTTGGAATCAGTGGATCCAAATTATGTTAATAAGATACTTTTTATTTTTGGGAATTATGAATAGTAAGTATGGTAAATTTTATTTACCATAGTTAATGGTAAATCGGGTAATTAAGGGTAAATATAATATTTTAAAATTACCCTAAAAAATTTCCAAATCCTATTGGATGACTAAAAGTCGACCCATATCACTTAAGGGTCGTATTAGATTCATTTAATTAAATTTTTTAAATGAAAATAATTTAATTATTATTAAAACCAAAGAATGTGACAACATGTCACTTTCTTAAATCTTATAAGTATAATAATTTTAATCTAGTGATAAACTTCATAAAACTTAAGACATTAATAGTATCTATAAATATAATACAATTATCTACATCATATGAATTTATTTATAATTTTTAGGGATTATATAATTATCATTTATTATGACACAAAGATGATGCAGTAATCGTCTTATTAATGAAATATTGACATAATTGATGTTATAAATGCCCAAATAAATATAATTTTAGACTTTTTATGACTTACATTAATTTTATATGTTAATATGACATGTTATTGTTGATATAAGTAACTTGGATAGAACTTATCATTCTGTTATGAATTTCATAAAAATCATGTACCAAATAGTGTCAAAATTGACATAAATTAGTTTTTAAAACAAATATTATATTATTAATTGTTATTTAATTCCTAAAAATATATTTTTCGGCCAAATGAATTATATAAGGAGATATATATTAATAATAAACAACTTGGGGTTCGTTTGGCTTGTTATGGTAAGTTTATTAACCATATAATGTAAGAAAAAAAGACATGGTAAAAGGTAAATTATTTAACTTAGAGTTAAATCTAATTGATAAGGTTAAAATAGGAACCTAAACTTGTCTAGATTCTATTGTATGAGAGGATTTAGACCCATCCCAACCTTATCCTAGAAATAAATCAATTTGGAGCTATTTAAAATCGAACTTGACTTTATAATAAAATAATATTTTTAGTTATTCCAAAGGTGCCCCTCTCCTCCCTTATAAAAGGGCACCTCCTCCCTCTCCTCCTCACACCAATTTGAGAATTCAAGCTCGGAAAACCCCTTCCATAATCGCTTCTACACTTCCCTAGTATCATCCTAGAGGTCCTGGTCTTCTTTAAAGAACATCCTTAGTTCATTAAGTGGAGGTTATGTGAAGGCGCGTCAAAAAGAGGTAATATCCATTGCCGATCTTTTTCAATTTCTTTCTTTTTCAATTTCTTACTTTTTCAACATCTTCTTATTTAGTTGTTTCATGATAAAGTAAGAACATCAGTATTTATTATAAACTGATATGTTATTATAAATATGAAACAACTCTAATTAACCTTCTATCCATCCTACAGAAAATGGAAATCACTGCGCGTGCGTACGTACGGAATACCGTCTCCACTCCGTGGTGTAATCTATTTTCCGCCACCACCATAATTGGATGGGTATAATGGTGTAATGAGTAACTATATATGATTATTATAAAGTGATATTAATACTGAAATATTATACATACACTTCAACACAATTCCACGACCATGGGAACAATATCATCGCTCGTGCGTACGTACGGACTACCGTCTCCACGACGCGATGAGATTCATTATCCATGTTAACCATTCCAGAATGGTTATAAAGTATATATAATGAATAATAATGAAATATATGACATTTTAAATCTACTGGATTTATGTATATATATATATATATGTATGTCATCTACTTACTTCCATTCAAGACAATAAGGAAAGGAAAACAATGTTCATGCGTACGTACGGACTACGGTCTCCATGAACGGTGTGTTTCATTTCATTTATCTATCTATTATATATATATATATATACTCAATATATATGATATATAAATCATTTTTTATATTCTGGAAGTAAGTAAATCATGATATAAGTAATAATAATGTCAAGAACAACAAGTCCAAACACCTATGATAAATGAAACGATTTTACCCAAAACACTTCTTTAACATGGAATTTACAAAAGAACGGGTAATATAAAGTCATAAGTGAACCATATATGATATCATAACAATGATTATCTCTTTGGAATAAGTCAATAACATTATTTAAATCATTATACAGGAGTTTCGGACACTTACAAACCATATCGGACCTAAGGTAAGAGAAATATCACAATCTCATTTTTATCCGAGATTTTTTATACTTTAGTATTTACTGGGGTGTATTTTATCATCCACATCCATGTTTCCTCAATATGTAATATTTATATCCTTATAAAATAGTTTATATCCAAATTTACCCTTCGGTGAGTTTTTAGTAAAAGATATGAAAGGAATCTTTTGTTGTTTTTCGTACGAGCGACTTTTTTTACTTTTCCGACAAAAGTACGAAGAATGTTTTTTTTATACGGCATGAATGGATTTTTAAAACATTATTTCCAAGAAGCTTCCTTTACAAGTTTTCAAATTTATTTTTAATCAACTTCTTTTAGTTTTAAATTGTATGACATGTTAAGAAAGGAAAAAAAATTGAAGTAGAAAGGATATTTTCCTCAAGAATGGAGTTCAAGTGTTTTCTCAAAATTATTTTCCATCTAAGATAATATAGGGTTCTGTTTCTATCTCTATTATTACATTGATTTGATTATGTTGTGGTGGAATTATTTTTATGAAATCCTTTATCTTATATTAATTGTTTTATGATGTCATGTTGTTTAAGAATCCCATTTTTATTACATGGGTTATGCAATGATGAATGGTTTATGATATTGTGGAACACATAAGAATGGTATCATTATGAGATGGGTGGGACATATATCTCCCTCCAATGCATTGGGTAAAGATTTTATATCTCATGAGATAGACATAGCTGGAACGGTAGGTTATACCGGTTCAGTGAAACAGGACTGAAACGAGGGTGACTCGGTTCAAAAATGGACTTTGTCCACTAAGATAGTCTAGGCAATGAGTTTTGACTAACAAGAAATGATTCTCTATGATTATGTGTGTATGCCACAAAGTTTCATGTTTTATGTTATGATTATTGGGATTTCATTTCACTACTATGATTTATCCCATGTTATGAAATTATGCTCTATCTTTTGCAGGTTAAGATTTCCAAAAATGTTATGTTCTTATGAATATGATGTGATTGATATTTATTTTTTTTACCCTTACTGAGCATTTGAGCTCACCCTTTTATATTTTATTTTCCCCAAGATATAAAGAAATGTTTTAGGTTAAAAAAAGGAAGATCTTTATGGGAGATGTTTAAGATCTTTCACCACGATTAGAATATTATATTCCGAGTTTCCAAAGACACTAAACTATTAAGATCCTTGTGTGTGTGTTTGTTATGTACTAATTACTCCACAAAAGTAATGTAATGTCCATGTACGTCAGGCTTCGGGTCTCCACAGTTGGAATCAGAGGAAAGGTTTAATCAACCTTTGGAAACTAGGATGTGAGAACGTTAGTGAGATCCCTAGAGATATTTCTAAGGTATGTCTAGGGATGTCCCTACGGATAAGTATACGTATAGGATATAGTCCTAGAACTACGGTAACGATCTTAGAATTTAAACTAAGATGTTAGATATTGAGGGTACTCCCCCTTTACTATGTTGTTTTCTCTAGCATGATTTTTTCCTCTCACAAGATTCTATTTGTGTTTTAGTTAATGGAGGGAACTAGAAGGAATTCGGTTAACATTGAATCCAATGGACATATTGGTGACTATGAGCAACAAAATTGTGTAATTCCTAGAGAGAAAGATATTGTGATTATGCCGAATCAGTCATCGCGATATATGATTAACAAGGTGATATTTAGTGGTATACCTAATTCATCAAAGAAGAGGAAGATAAACTATTATTCATGTTCTCATGTTGAGGAGCATAAAGAATGGAAGATTGAGATTTCTAAAGAAGGGAAGAAGAACCTTGAGGAATACCTCAAATGGAGGGACCGATGTTATCTGTGTGGAGAAAAGGGTCATAGAGTGATATACTGTTATGGAGTTCAATGTCTTATTTGAGGAGAACATGGGCATTACCCAACTGAATGCCCTGACCTAAAAACTTACTTTTAAATCAAGGAAGGACATATTCCAGGACAATCATTGAAGTGGATGTACTGAAGTGTTTATGTATTGGTATTCAAGAATAATGTTGTTGAGGTACTTTTATGGTGTATTAAAATATTTATGTATTGGTCTGTTGTGGTTTTCAATAATTTTAAGGTACTGGTAACCATGAAAAGTGATTCAAATATTTTGGAAAGTAGATCATATGCACATAATGAAGGGATAAGGATAAAATGAAATGTTTTACAGTATTCATGAGCTCATGATTGATATAAGGACTAAGTGATATCATGGTTTGAGTATATAGAATTTTGAGGATTTTGGTATGTGGAAAGAGTTAACTTTTAACAGCACTCATGTTTTCAATAAGGTTCAATGGGTATTCAGGAGAGTACAAGATTAAGGCCTTTGAATGTTTGGAATGTGACCAAGAAGATATATCATATGATATATGGGGATCATCGATGGTATTAAATCTCTGAGAGTGGAATGCAGTATTATGGATAATCCTAATGATTGGAATGGATTATTTTGGACATAAGTTAGTATTGTTTGTTTTTCGATATTATTTTAGAAAAAGGACAACCTGCAGGACGGGCGACATCCCATCGCATCGGACAAAGCCATGGGAATCGAACCCACAACCGAAGTGCGACTGGCCTTTATCGCCTACCACTGGCCTACAGGAAGTCCCTGGTTAGTATAAACTAGTTTTATTTTATTAAGTGGTATGATATATGAAGTATAAGTTCATTTTTTGGAACCATATACGATTAATCTAACCATAAGATGGAATTATAACTTTTTCTAACCTTTTGTTTGAAATAGATGGAATGACCCATCATTCTATCACATGATCTTCTAACACATCACGAATAACAAATTCAACTTCATTTCTTTAAGGGATGAAGTGGAAATTGTTCAATTCACGAACAACAGTGAGATTGTACCAAAATCATGCAAGTATTTCTTTTAATTCATCAACTTTAGGGAAATGATCTAGAAAACCAAAAATGTTGTCCGAATTCCCTTATATCTGATTAATCAGATGGTACCTTAGATCATCACAAATCAATAGCTTTGTGATTGTTGTATTTTTCATAGCCATGTTCTCTACCACTCTCCATCAAAACATGATGGTTAGATTTTTCTTCCATATCCATATTTTCACCTATGTTCTCCTACGTGGAAACCCCGTGATGAGTTAATTTGGGTAACCATTACATTTCATACTTTAGTTTTTAAAAGCCATGTTTTGGTATTCCTTTTTATGATGTGGGTTTCTTTTAAACAAACTTTCGAGTAGTAAACCATTTATAACCCTGACGAATTTCGAGGGAGAAATTTATTTTAAGGGGGGTAGAATGTAACACCCCAAGATTTTATGAAAAATATTCTTTTAATTTCATTAATGTCTTGTGCTACACCAAGATTACCTTACGCTATACGCAACACCGTATTAGCTTGCAGTATACGTAACACTATTCTTGGATCGTGTTACCCACAATTTTGATAATAGTTATTCTACACAACATTGAGTATATATATATATATATATATATTCAATGTATAAATTAAATATGGTTGGATTCTGTTATACGAAACAATGAAGGATTCTTGCGCAACACGCAACCCTTACTTGGCTTGCATTACACGCAATCGCAACCTTCCTCGATAGTGTGTGTTGTACGCAATATTGGGTTTTACTAAACAACGATATATTATTATAATATTGTTATGAACTAGCTGTTATGAATAGTGTTAACTAAATTTTAAATTTTATAACATTATTATTCATCTTACACATTTTTAGAACATGGTATAAGAACAAAATAAAATTTTCGGGTAAAATAAGTATTTTTCAAAAAATGCAGTTTTGCCACCTTTTGATGGCGCACCCACTTTAAATCTAGTTTCTGACATGTTTATAAGTTCAATTTGACAAAATAAAATTCTTCTTTTGAATCAGGATATAAAAATTTACATTAGATAAAGTTTTGATATTTTTCCGATAACTTTCATATTTTAGTGAATAGTAAAAACACGCTATATTTTAATTAAAAACAACTTTTTTCATCGTAATATCTTATGTGGTTAAATTATAATATTTAATGGTTTTAAATTATAAATAGAATATATTTTTACCATTTAATATAATGTATGTCATTAGAATTGATTTTACCTTGAATTCGTAGGTTAAATCAATTCAATCTTTTGCAATGTTTTAAAGAAAAACCCGTTTTCTTTCGACAACATGATTAATTTTAATTTAATTTATGAAACTTTTAAGTATTGAATTTGGAAAAATGTATTCCATATTTGGAATCAGTGGATAAAAATTATGTTAATAAGCTACTTTTTATATTTGGGAATTATGAATAGTAACTACGGTAAATTTTATTTACCATAGTTAAAGGTAAATCAGGTAATTAAGGGTAAATATAATATTTTAAAATTACCCTAACAAATGTAAAAATACTATTGGATGACTAAAAGTCGACCCATATCACCTAAGGGTCTTATTAGATTCATTTAATTAAATTTTTTCAATGAGAATAATTTTATTATTATTAAAACCAATGAATGTGACAACATGTCACTTTCTTAAATCTTATAAGTATAAAAATTGTAATCTAGTGATAAACTTCATGAAACTTCGAAAATGAATAGTCTCTAGAAAGATAATACAATTATCTACATTATAGGAATATATTTAGAATTTCTATGGATTAAATAATTATCATTTATTATGACACAATGATGATGCAGTAATTGTCTTATTAGTGAAATATTGACATAATTGATGTTATAAATGCCCAAATAAATGTAATTTGAGAATTTTTATGACTTACATTAATTTTATAGGTTAATCTTACATGTTATTGTTGATATAAGTAACTTGGTTCGAACTTATCATTCTATTATAAATTTCATAAAAATCATGTACCAAATAGTGTCAAAATTGACATAAATAAGTTTTTTTAAAAAATATTATATTATTAATTGTTATTTAATTGTTAAAAATCTAATTTTCGGCCAAATGACTTATATAAGGATAGATATATTAATAATAAACAACTTGGGGTTCGTTTGGCTTGTTATGGTAAGTTTATTAACCATATAGTGTAAGAAAACAAAAAGGCACGGTAAAAGGTAAATTATTTAACTTAGAGTTAAATCTAATTGATAAGGTTACAATAGGAACCTAAACTTGTCTAGATTCTATTGGATGAGATAATTTTGACCCATACCCACCTTAGCCTCGAAATAAATCAATTTGGAGCTATTTAAAACCGAACTTGACTTTATAATAAAATAATATGTTTAGTTATTACAAAGGTGCCCCTCTCCTCCCTTATAAAAGGGCATCTCCTCCCTCTCCTCCTCACACCAATTTGAGCAATCATGCTCGGCCAAACCCAGACATAATCGCTTCTCCACTTCCTTAGTATCATCCTAGAGGTCCTGGTCTTTTTCAAAGACCATCCTTAGTTATTTAAGTGGAGGTTAAGTGAAGGTGCATCAAAAAGAGGTAATATCCATTACCGATCTTTTTCAATTTTATTATTTTTCAACTTCTTCTTATTTAGTTGTTTCATGATAAAGTAATAACATCAGTATTTCTTATATACTGATATGTTATTATAAATATGAAAAAACTCTAATTAACCTTCTATCCATCCTACGGAAAAAGGAAATCACCGCGCATGCGTACGTACGGAATACCGTCTCCACGCCGTGGTGTAATCTATTTTCTGCCACCACCTTAATTGGATGGGTATAATGGTGTAATGAGTAACTATATATGATTATTATAAATTGATATTAATACTGAAATAGTATACATACACTTCAACACAATTCCACAACCATGGGAACAATATCATCGCTCGTGCGTACGTACGGACTACCGTCTCCACGACGCGATGAGATTCATTATCCATGTTAACCATTCCAGAATGATTATAAAGTATATATAATGAATAATAATGAAATATATGACATGTTAAATCTACTTTATTTATGTATATATATATATGTATTTCATCTACTTACTTCCATTCAAGATAATAAGGAAAGGAAAACAGCGTTCATGCGTACGTACGGACTACCGTCTCCATGAACGATGTGTTTCATTTCATTTATCTATCTATTATATATATATATACTGAATATATATGATGTATAAATAATGTTTTATATTCTGGATGTATTTAAATCATGATAAAAGTAATAATAATGTCAAGAACAACAAGTCCAAACACCTACAATAAATGAAACGATTTTACCCAAAACGCATCTTTAACATGGAATTTACAAAAGAACGGGTAATATAAAGTTATAAGTGAACCATATATGATATCATAACAATGAGTATGATTTTTTAATAAGTCAATAACATTATTTAAATTATTATACAGGAGGTTCGGACACTTACAAAGCATATCAGACCTAAGGTAAGGGAAATATCACAATCTCATTTTTATCCGAGATTGTTTATACTTTAGTATTTACTTGGGTGTATTTTATCATCCACATCCATGTTTCCTCAACATGTAATATTTATATCCTTATACAATAGTTTATATACAATTTTACCCTTCGGTGAGTTTTTAGTAAAAGATATGAAAGGAATCTTTTGTTGTTTTTCGTACGAGGTACTTTTTTGACTTTTCCGAAAAAAGTACGTAGAATGTTTTTTTATACGGCATGAATGGGTTTTTAAAACATTATTTCCAAGAAGACTCCTTTACAAGTTTTAAAGTTTATTTTTAATCGTCTTCTTTTAGTTTAAAATTGTATGACATGTTAAAAAAGGAAAAATGTTATTGAAGTACAAAGGACATTTTCCTCAAGAATGGAGTTCAAATGTTTTATCAAAATTATTTTCCATCTAAGATAATATAGGGTTCTGTTTCTATCCCTATTATTACATTGATTTGATTATGTTGTGATTGAATTATTTTTATGAAATCCTTTATCTTATATGAATTGTTTTATGATGTCATGTTGTTTAAGAATCCCATTTTTATTACATGGGTTATGCAATGATGTATGGTTTATGATTTTGTGGCACACATAATAATGGTATCATTATGAGATGGGTGGGACCTATATCTCCCTCCAATGCATTGGGTAAAGATTTCATATCTCATGAGATAGACATGGCTGGAATGGTAGGTTATACCGGTTCAGTGAAACAGGACTGAAACGAGGGTGACTCGGTTCTGAAATGGACTTTGTCCACTAAGATAGTCTTGGAAATGAGTCTTGACTAACAAGAAATGATTCTCTATGATTATGTATGTATGCCACAAAGTTTCATGTTTTAATTTATGATTATTGGGATTTCATTTCACTACTATGATTTATCCCATGTTATGAAATTATGCTCTCTCTTTTGTAGGTTAAGATTTCCAAAATGTTATGTTATTATGAATATGATGTGATTGATATTTATTTTGTTTACCCTTACTGAGCATTTGAGCTCACCCTTTTATGTTTTCCTTTCCCCAGGATATAAAGAAAGGTTTTAGGTAAAAAAAGGAAGATCTTTATGGGAGATGTTTAAGATCTTTCACCACGATTAGAAGATTATATTCTGAGTTTCCAAAGACACTAAACTATTACGATCCTTGTGTGTGTGTTTGTTATGTACTAAGTATTCCGCAAAAGTAATGTAATGTCCATGTACGTCAGGCTTCGGGTCTTTACAATATAAAATGGGGTTAAATATGTAAATAAGATATTTGAGATGTAATTTTCCAATCCAAAATTCATTAGGAGTGTGGATATGATAGGAGAGGGGGTGGTCCTCTATATGTGGGGGGAGATGACACACTAGAAATTTTGGAAGAAAAAAAGTGATATCCATATTATTAAAATTTTATAAAGACCCAAAATAGGTAATTATAGAACCAGGATATATATAATGGCCAAATTTTTCCATAACATAATAATTATAAATGTTTCAAAATCATTTTAAGCATTATCGCTTTAGTTTAACCTCTCCGCAAACCCATTTTAACCTCAACCATTATAATTAATTTTATTTCTTTTACTGTTCAATATTACCAAAAAAATAATTTGGAAATATTATATAATATTAATTATTCTAATTGGACTTATGGAATCCATTTTTCAATATTTTATTTATATGACTGGAGATATTTAATTAAAAATTAATCACACGTAAGCGATTAAAAATAGGTTTTCCAAACAGAAAATTCTGATTAGTATAGAATGTTTTCATATAAAAAATCAAATAGAATACTATTCAAATGAAATAAAATTTATTTATTATATAAAAATTTTACTAATGGTACTTTTAAATAAATTAAACAAAAAAAAAATTTATTTTATATAAAAGAAAAAAATTACAAATCAAATCTGGGAATATTCAATATTAATCAGAAAATAATTTTTTTTCCTAAAATTATCCAAAATACACTCTATGATTATTATATCATATAGATTTAAAACATAATGTTCATATTTTACAATATATTCTCTAAAATTCATAATAATTAATTTCATACTATGTGTGAAAATAATGTAGAAACTGCCATTTATAATACTATCGTTTTTTCAAAAAACCCTTTTTATATTATCTAAATGAATCTTATTTTTATTAATTAAATTATTACCATTTCTTTTATTTTCATCATATAAAAAATATATAATTTTAATAATATATAAATTCTTACTCATAAATTCTAATTTAATTTTATGTTATAACATCCATCTTAAAATAATATTATTATCATCATGTTCTATTTAAAATTGGGTGTGTGTGTATCAAAATATATCGGGGATATTTAATTAATCTAAAAATTAATATTTCATTGAGTCTTATAGATTTTCAATATTCGATAAGAAAAAAAATTCCTATGTTTTTTTCATAGTGTTACATTGTTAAAATAATTTGGTAGTTCTTCATTGTAATTTCATTCCATCCCCATGTCCCCTATTCAATATATTGGTTTCTGCAAGTTACCAATACCATAAGATTCCTACAATTACCCAACGCTTGTTCCCTAGTATCCAGAATCTGGATAGGCTCTTCAAATTTAGAAATATAAAATTCTATTTCATTTTCTTCATAGTTGAGAACATATGTTGGATCCAAAATTTAAATCCCCTAGAAAAAGGTATGGAACACATTATGTACATTAAAGAGTCTTCATGGAATTGATTATCAGTTAGAAATTTTGCTAACTCCTTATAGAATTTGAAATGGACTGATGTAATGTTGGAACCTTTTTCCTAACTTTCTAAATGTTATAATGACCTTCCATGTTGATAATTTCAACAAAACATGATCTCCCCATTGAATTTACAATTATTTTCTTTGATTTTCATTATATCAATTTTTCCAACACTGAGATGATTTGATATGTTTTTGAAATTTGATAACCACTTCCATTGTATCCTCTACAATATTTGGCCTAATAGGATTCCTTTCATAAAAATCATCCCAAAAGTTTGAATACATCATCTCCTTCCGTATAACGCTTCATAAGATTCCATTTAAATACTTACAATGAAATAATTGTTACTGGTGTCTTCCACTAAAGGTAAATAATGGTCTCAAATACCTTAAACGTCATGATATAATTACCTCCACAAGTATTCTAATATTTCAATTGTTTTTTTTTCATTTATTTGAGGGTGATAAGTGAAGCATAAATGAATATCAGTATCCTAAGCCTTCAAATAACTTTTATAGGTTTTTGACGTAAATCATTGATCATAATAAAAAAATTGTAATAGGTTCTCCATGATGTCATTAAACATCATTAATATAGTGTTATTTAATGAAATCAAGAGGTAAATAATTTCTTATCTTAATGAAATGTGAACATTTCATGTGATGATCGATAATAAACCATAGTGAATTATTCATCCTGAGTGTACTTGGTAATCCAATGGAAAATTCTATAGTGATGTCATCCAATTTTCAACATAGGTATTGGTATAGTTTTTATACTCCTCTCTAATGTTGTATCACATCCATCACTTGATGACAAACCAAATAACTAGAAAAATAAGCTTTGATTACCCACTTCATATTATCAAAAAAATTCATTCAAATCATAATATTTAATAACTATACCATGGGGTATATATATATTTTAGCTATGAGGATCATCAGGTGATTCCCTTTTCTACACATGTATATATGGAAAATATTTCCATATTTATAAAATATAAAACTATATGTTCACAAAATATGTCTACCAATTTTACCTCATTCAATGATTTAAACAACTTTAAAAATTCTCATCATATGGATGAAAACTATTTGTCCTTTATAATAATTATTATGTTTAAATCACCTAAAATTGTAATTATACCTCCTCATTCTTTAATGATTTTGATATGCATCATTAAAAAATCATCGAACATAGGATCACAGATGATCCTCATTTTTTCCAGAGCACCGTGATCTATTTTGGCACGACCCGTCCTCGGGGCCCGTGCCGTGACTACCCCAAGCTCGCCTTCCATAGGACAGGGGCTGGCGAATAGCACCAAAGGCGTAAATACCGATAACTGGGAAGACATTTCCTTTATAAAAGTAAAAAAACACCACAAAGTACAAGCGTAAGTAAAACATTAAGTACAACAAAAGTGCTGAAAAGTAAAGGGACATAATACAAACCCAACTGAAAAGTACAACTACAACTGAACGAAAGTACAACATAAAAGACAAACTGCTAGAAGAATAGAAATAGCTCCTGGGACTTCCACCTCGGATCCTACCTGAAGGGTAGGTACAGATAGCGCAGCTCCTGGATCGTCCACCACAGATCCTACATGAAGGGTAGGTATAGATAGCACAGCTCCTGGATCGCCCACCACATATCTTACCTGAAGGGTAGGTACAGATAGCGCAGCTCCTGGATCGTCCACCACGGATCCTACCTGAAGGGTAGGTATAGATAGCCTCCACAATGCTCTCACCCGTCAACCTCCTCTGATTATCATCACGTCATGATGTCCACCTCCGGATACTGACTCGTCCTGAGATACACCTCCGGGTACCGTCTGGTCCTCAAACACTCGGCCTCTGTCAGCGCTGCCCTTCGTCTGCAACCAACACAATGAGGTGTGGGCATAGCCCATGCAGGGGTGAGTATAACGATACTCATAGGGACCCCGAGACCCTCAAGGTCTCACTAAATCCAACAAGGATAACCATAATGAAAGATCTCAACAGATAACCTCTACTTAGGTATATACCCATACATATACCTAGGTTATCACGTAACCCATCTCAATCATGAGGAAACACAAAGATTATGAAATTAATGGATAACCACTACCCAGGTATATGCCCATACATATACCTAAGTTTTCAAGTGACCCATCTCAATCATAAGGTAAATACAAGATCATAGACTCAGCTCAAACCAGGATTTTCAATATCGAAACCGTAACTACTGAAGAGCCCCGTCTATGGAGTGTACAGTGGTCCAGTCACGACTCTGAGTACTACTCACTAACCTAAGACTGCTGAGGTACTGCTCTTATCGAGTATCGCGAGTCAGCCACCCAAACACAGTAGTGCTTCCCGCCAGGGTATGCCACCCAAACACAGTAGTGCACACCCCCTAATAGCCTGCGGAGGTACTCTTAGGACGAGTACCGCGGGTCTGCACTGTCACACAGTAATTCTCCATCCGCCATGGGACTGCACCCAAACAAAGTAGTGCTCCGTCCACTGGGCTAGTCGACTCACTCCAAGTCGAGTCGGTCAAGCAGTCGTCAGGTCTCAGCCAGCTACACGGTCTCCATACTCCGTACGCTTGTCTCTGGGAGGGTCCACTCCACAAGCTACAGGTCGATACTCCAAGTATCTCAAAGTCCCACGAAGAAGTATCTCAAAGGACCGCCTCGTCATATGTGTCCCAATGCAATAGACGACGCGTCAATAGGACGCCTGGTCTGTGAGTTATTACCCTTTTCATCCCCGGGACCCGGTTGGTTTCGTGTGTGAACCAACCTAGACGTATCTCAACTGTACCCCGAACTCTCATAGGGTATAATCATAGGAACCGTTTCTCATCGTGATCACCAACGCCGCTGATGGTTCGTCAAAAGGATGTCTAGTCTGAAAGTTATCAGCTTTTCCGTTCCAGGGGCCCGGTTGGATTTCGGGTACAATCCACCCCGACCACTATCCAACTGCAACCAAAACTCGGTAAAAGTATGCCAAAAGTTCCACCTCATCGACAGTAATCCAACAAAGTCGATGGCATGTCAATCGGACGTCCGGAGGTCAAGATATAACTGTTTCCGCTCCGAGGGACCGGTTGGTTTTTGGGTACTAACCAACCCAGCCATATAAAAAGTTCTCCGAAACCCTGAGTGTAATATACTTAAACCACCTCCTTGATCCAAGGATCACATCGCAACTGACGGTGCATCGATCGGAGGTCCGAGGCCCAAGATATGGGCATTTGAATGGAAACTGCCCCAAAATAGGGGGTTTGGGCCCGATCCGACCCGGCCTGAGACCCCCCTGGGTCAGCCCGAACCGGGTCAACCCACCCCAAGTCTGGGTCTGGCCCAACAGAGCACGGCCCGACCGGTTGGCCAACCGCGTTGGCCCGTCCGCGTGCCCACTCGGTTGTCCGGCTGAGCAGAACAGGGGGTGCGGTTGCCCCCCCTGTGAAATAAGCCTCGACCCCCACGTGGGGGCCTCTCCCTGCGAGTGACGCGGCCTAGCGCCGCATCATCCTTGGTCCCGCGCGGCCGTGGGACCAGCTGCCTACGGCCACGGTGGGACTTCCCGGCGGCGCGCCGGGCGCCGCCGCCTCCGGTCGCCGGTGCCGCCGTGCCGGCGTGGCGCACCGGCAGGATTTTCCGTAGACCACCGGACGCCCTCCGGTCATCCGTTTTGCTCGCCGCCTTCACCAACGGTCCTCCCTGGACCCGACCTTCATTTTGGAGGATTCAAATTGACTTTACGGCCCCGTTTGTCATCGTCCATCAATCCACACACAACGATCAACCAGCGGAGTCTTCGAATCGCCTCCGTGGCCCCGACTCCAGCTGCGGTTTCGTTCGGCCTCAACGGCGCGGCGCGACGGCGCCACGCTTCTTCGTCACGTTCTTTCTTGTTTCCACGCGGTGTCGTTGCACCATGCCACCTTTGTTCGTGCTGCAACGAACAAAACAACAAATGGGGAGGAGAGTCGACCGTGTTCGTGCGGTCTGACCTCCTCCCGTTAAGTTGATAACAAGCGGCCCAAAAGACGAAGAACGTCAAATGATTTTTCACAAACAAAAGTAATCAACCCCAACAGTTTTTCCCTGCAATCAAGAATTCCCAACCCGCAAACATATTCCCCGCAGATCAACTTAATTTTTAGTTGATCTGTGTTCTTTGATTTAGAAGGAAGTAACATGGGGTTCATTAATATTCACAAATTAATTCCCTACCACGAAAAGACATCGCATGTTGTCGTGCCGCGGAAAGAGGCAAGCATCGCGATGATCGGTCATCGCGGAAGATCGGTGTTGATTCCGTTACCATCAGAGGAAGAGCCATCGTCGATGGAAACGTTCCCCACGGTGGTCTCTCCTCCCTTGATGTGGAGAAATTAGAAGAGAAGGCACGTCGTCGGTGTCTTCACGTTCTCCGTCGGAGGCGTTCTTCGTCGAAGAGTCAGTGTTCTTCCCCAAAAACTCAAGAGCTCCCACCCAAGAAGTTTTCCCCCATATAAAATAATAAGCTACCTTATAATTTTATTTAATACAAGCCACTTCAAAATTCAAACTATTCAAATCAAAATTAATTAAAGAGGATGAACTCCTTAATTACAAAGTGTTTCCATGTATTTAATGTGAAAGGGAGTCACATCTTTTAATACAACGGCGTTTTAAGGGTAAGAGTTAAGGGGGTTAGGGAATTTGAAGGGGTGGGGTTCATGTGGGCCTCACCTCACATTTAACCTCACATAGGTAGTTAGGTTCACCCAACATCCATCCTTAGGATTTAACCAGTTAAAAGAAATAAAATTAGTTGCACAAATTTTATTTCTCGGAAGTCTTTATCCACAAAACTAAACAACTCGTCCCGAGCAAACAAAACTCTGGAAAAGGTCATCTTAAGCAATTACCGGCGCTGCGAGTTCATCGGTGCCCTTAGATTTCAATTCCGAGCACCGGTTTTAATGTTAAAAAAACCCACTCGTTCGTTCACTGAACATACCCGAGCCTAACTTTGAAAAATAATTTCGGGCACACCGGGCCTCGGAATCCGCCTCCATCAGAAACTGCGTTCTTGTAAAATCCCAAAAAAAATTAAGAAAAAAATTCCCTTGAATTTTACGGGTCATTACATTACTCCCACCTCAGGGCTTTACGTCCTCGTAAAGAATTAACACAAACTAGGGAAACAAAAGTGGTACTGAGCACGCACTTGAGCCTTCCGCTCCCATGTGCTCACCTAGAGGTTCCCATACTGCCAGTGAAAGCGCACCCAAGGAATCAACCGTCCTCGGAGGATCCCATCCTCTCAATCCTCAACCTCTACCAGAACCCCACAAAAGTCACCCCATCACCAAAGTCTAGTTCCCCATGGTCAATGACAAGCGCCGGGTCAAACACATATCTCCTCAGTTGAGATATGTGGAAGTCGTCGTTCACCCGGTGCAACTGAGGTGGATGGGTAAAGCGGTAAACCACCTCGCCTACCCATCTGAGGACCTGAAAAGGTCCGCTGAACCTCGGAGATTACTTGCCGCCTCGGCCACATCTCCGTAAACCTCGTCGAGGTGAGACCCGTATAAGGACGTGGTCATCATCCTTGAACTCTAGAGGCTTCATGTCATCTCTGTGCAATCTCATCTGCCGTGATCCATAGGTGATCACTGCACACTCCTACATCAGGATACACCCGAGTCTGGTCCCTAATGTGTCGTAGTGAACTATGCAACCAACACCCACAGGTTGGGCACACCGGTCAACCCAGCTCCTAAAAGCTCTACTGGAAGTGGTGCCACAACTCTGGAGAATTATGGAACAAAGGTAAGTTTGGACATCTCCTGAGTAATCGAATGCACCCTCTTATGCATGATTCCATCCTGTGCTGCCTGGGTTTTCTTTTTCGCCGACCAAGGAAAACCCCATCCCAACATTGTAGATAAACCACATCCTTTTTTCCTAATACAGTGAATCCGTGTATGAACTATGGATCCAATCCATACTCAGACCAACAACATAAGGCCTCGAAGCTGCCACCAAGAGAATCCAACCGAAACTCTCACCTCGTGGGTTAGATCACACTGTCGGCGTAAGTGTGATTATCGAGTCTCCTCCCAAGGTATCTCCAGATGTGAGGGTCAAGTCAACGGCTTAATCGGAAACTCTAGATCAGGGACAAGATTCGTGGAAGGAAGGAATGATTCATATCAATGTCTATTACTATGGAAGCTTGTAGTGGACACAGACTATCCCTCAAATCATTCTTAGAGCCATTGGGTCGCTCTCCTTGACCGCATGCAGCTACTCTCTTTCCCTGCCCTCCAGCTCCCTGATCCTGGAGGGAATAATAAGGGCGGGTGGTTGTATCATGTTGATATGTACACCACCTCATGCTGCTCTCCTAGATTTGCCTCCATGTCTGCTACTCTGCAGATTCATCTGTCCTTAACATTTCCTCTTTTTGAAACATCTTTATGCCCAAGTCTCTGAGAATGATGCCAGTTCACATCTTCCCACTGTTAACATTCACTGGCTAAAACCGATCAGCCAAATAACATTCAACCACAAAGGTTCTTTCTAGCACCCTAACATAAGTAGGAATGCATAGAGAAAAGAGTGCATACTCATATATCCTTTAAACACACCTCGATCTGTGGTCCGAGCTCTAAATAACTGATCATATCATAGTCATCAATTACCAAGAACGATCGGTACACCTCGATGATTACTCAGCTACTGAAACATCATCCTGTCGAAGCTGTATAAGCTCTAGAAAACTCTCAGCCACCTCCTCAAGCCATTTCTCAGCTTCCTATGAGTCGGTCGCACCTCGGAACTTGAGGGTATCAGATATTGGAACATGTGTAAGGTAGTAAGCGTACATGGGTCACCTACCAGTACCGCTAGTTGTAACTGCAGACCAACAGGTAGTGATGTATAGCTGACACACTACCCGACGGCACTATCTCAGGCATCGATCCACATACCGAAGCCTCATCACTATGCGGTCCAACCTCATGGTCACTCACTGGAAAACACTAGTAGCTAAGTCCACCATCCACTCTACTGATGTCTCAGCTAGGTGGAAAACTCTAGCAATCACCTCCAGCCAGTGCTCTGCTGTCTGGGAATATGCCTCGTCTCGTAACCTCGGAGGCCGCTGGTGCTGGAACGCGTGCAACGCGATCGACCAACGTGCACAGTTCGCTATTAAGGATGGTGGCATCTGCTACCCAACAGGTTCTAGTGCTGATGGTACACCACCCGAGGGTACCAACATAGTAAAAAGGGCCCCGCACCGGAGCCTCGCCGCTCGGTGGGCCATCATTGAGTACTCTCTCGGAACTCCAAATGACTGTCTGCGTGGAGACATCTTGAACAGATGCGACACGGTCAATGATTTATACCTGGTGAGTTGACCTGGATTGTGCTAACTTTAAAACTTTGGAAACACACACGCCATCAGTGCTTTCTTGTACAAATTTGGAAATTAGTAGTCAGGGTCCTGGTGTACGGATACGTTGACCACCGCACCAACACTGGACTCCCTAAACTAAAGATCACACTTGGTACCCTTATAACTATTTCTTCACATATAAAAAGATGAAAGTCCTTAGTTTTGCGGTAGAACTGAACTCCAATGATACCAATTGTCAGGACCTGTCCTCGGGGGTCGTGCCATGACTACCCCAAGCCTGCCTTCCATAGGCCAGGGGTTGGCGACTGGCACCAAAGTCGTAAATCCCAATAACTGGGAAGGCATTGACTTTATAAAAGTAAAAAAACCCCATAGAGTACAAGAGGAAGTAAAACACTAAGTACAAAAGAAGTGCTAAAAACTAAAGGGCCAGAATACAAACCCAACTGAAAAGTACAGCTACAACAGAATGAAAGTACAACAAAAAAGGCAAACAGATGGAAGAATAGAAATAGCTCCTGGGTTGTCCACCTCAGATCCTACCTGAAAGGTAGGTACAGATAGCACAACTCCTGGATCATCCACCATAGATCCTACCTGAAGGGTAGGTACAGATAGCGCAACTCCTGGATCATCCACCACGGATCCTACCTGAAGGGTAGGTATAGATAGTGCAACTCCTGGATTGTCCACCACGGATCCTACCTGAAGGGTAAGTACAGATAGCCTCCACAACGCTCTCGCCTGTCAACCTCCTCCGAGTATCGTCACATCGTGAAGTCCACCTCCGGATACTGACTCGTCGTGAGAGCCACCTCCGAGTAACGTCTAGTCCTCAAACACTCGGCCTCTGTCAGCGCTGCCCGTCGTCTGCAACCAATACAATGAGGTGTGGGCATAGCCCGTGCAGGGGTGAGTATAACGATACTCAGTAAGGACCCCGAGACCCTCAAGGTCTCACTAAATACAACAAGGATAACCACAAAGAAATATCTCAAAAGATAACCTCTACTTAGGTATGTACCCATACATATACCTAAGTTATCAAGTAACCCATCTCAATCATGAGGAAACAAAAAGATTATGAAATCAACGAATAACCACTACCCAGGTATATTCCCATACATATACCTAAGTTATCAAGTGACCCATCTCAATCATGAGGTAAATACAAGATCATAGACTCAGCTCAAACCAGGATTTTCATTATCGAAACTGTAACTACTGAGGAGCCCCATCTCTGGAGTGTACAGTGGTCATTTCATGACTCTGAGGTACTTCTCACTAACCTAATACTTATGAGGTACTCATCCTATCGAGTACTGCGGGTTAGCCACCCAAACACAGTAGTGCTTCTCGCCGGGGTATTCCACCCAAACACAGTAGTGCACACCCCCTAATAGCCTGCAGAGGTACTCTCCAGATGAGTACCGTGGGTCTACACTGTCACACAGTAGTGCTCCGTCCGCCATGGGTCTGCACCCAAACAAAGTAGTGCTTCGTCCACTGGGCTAGTTGACTCACTCCAAGTCGAGTCGGTCAAGCAGTCGTTAGGTCTCTGCCGGCTACACGGTCTTCGTACTCCGTACGCTCGTCTCCGGGAGGGTCCGCTCCACGATCTACAGGTCTATACTCCAAGTATCTCAAAGTACCTCCAATATGTATCTTAAGGGGCCTCTTCGTCATAGGGGTCTCAACGCAACAGACGACGCATCAATCGGACGCCCGGTCTGTGAGTTATTACCCTTTTCGTCCTAGGGACCCGGTTGGATTCGTGTACGAACCAACCCGGCCATATCTCAACTGTACCCCAAACTCTCATAGGTTATACTCATAGGAACCGTTTCTCAACGTGATCACCAACGCCGCAGATGGTTCGTCAAACGGACGTCCAGTCTGAAAGTTATCATATTTTCCGTTCCAGGGGCCCGGTTGGATTTCAGGTACAATCCAACCCAGTCACTATCCAACTACAACCAAAACTTGGGCGAAGTATGACAAAATATCCGTCTAATCAATAAAAATACAACAATGTCGACGGCACGTAAATTGGACGTCCGGAGCTCAAGATATAAGTTTTTCCGCTTCGAGGGCCCGATTGGTTTTCGGGTACAAACCAACCCGGCCGTACACAAAATTTTCTGAAACACTAAGTGTAATATACCGAAACGACCGCCTCGATCCAAGGATCACATCGCAACTGAAGGTGCATCGATCGGAGGCCCAAGCCCCAAGATATGGGTATTTGAACAGAAACTGCCTGAAAATAGGGGGTTCGGGCCCGGTCTGACCCGGCCCAAGACGCCCCTGGATCAGCCTGAATCGGGGCGACCCGACCCGGGTCCGGGTTCGGCCCGGCCGGTTGGCCTGCCGCGCTGGCGCGGCCGCGTGCCTGCTCGGCTGTCCGGCTGAGCGGAACAGGGGGGTGCGGTTGCCCCCCCCCCCCCCCCCCCCGTGAAAGAAGCTGCGCGGGCCGCTCCCTGCCAGCGACTCGCGGTCGTGGGACCAACCGCCTGCCACCGCGGCGGCCCTTCCCAGCAGCGCACCAACAAGATTTTCCGAAGACCACCAGACGCGCTCTGGTGGTCCGTTTTGCTTGCCGCCTTCACCAACGGTCCTCCCAGGACCCGACCTTCTCTATGGAGGCTTCAAATTGACTTTTGGCCCCGTTTATCGTCGCCCGTCAATCCGCGCACAACGATCAACCAGCGGAGTCTTTGAATCTCCTCCGCAGCCCTGACTCCAGCCGCGGTTTCGTTCGGCCTCAATGGAACGGCGCTGCATGGTGTCGTTGCACCGCACCGCCTTTGTTTGTGCTGCAATGAACAAAACAAAAAAAGGGGGAGGAGAGTCGGCCGTGTTCGTGCGGTCCGACCTCCACCTGTTAAGTTGATAACAAGCGGCACAAAAGATGAAGAACAAAAAAGGATTTTTCACGAAAAAAAGTAATCAACCCCAACAGTTTTTCCCTTTAATCAAGAATTCCCAACCCGCAAACATATTCTCCGCGGTTCAAATTAATATTCAGATGATCCACGTTCTTTGATTTAGAAAGAAGTAACATGGGGTTCATTAATATTCACAAATTAATTCCCTACCTTGAAAGGACATCACATGTCGTCGTGCCGCGGAAAGAGGCAAGCGTCCCGATGATCGGTCATCACGGAAGATCGGTGCCGATTCCGTTGTCATCGAAGGAACATCCGTCGTCGAAGGAGACGTTCCCCGCGGTGGTGTCTCCTCCCTTGACGCCGATAAAGAAGAAGAGGAGGCACGTCATCGGTGTCTTCGCGTTCTCTGTCGGAGGCGTTCTTCGTCGAAGAGTCGATGTTCTTCCCCAAAAACTCAAGAGCTCTCACCCATGAAGTTTTCCCCCAAATAAAATAATAAGCTAACTTTTTATTTTATTTAATACAAGCCACTTCAAAATTCAAACTATTCAAATCAAAAATAATGAAAGAGGTTGAACTCCTTAATTACAAAGTGTTGGCATGTATTTAATGTGAAATGATGTCACATCATTTAATACAAGGGGGTTTTAAGGGGAAGAGTTAAGGGGGTAGGGAATTTAAAGGGGTGGGGTTCATGTGGGACCCACCTCACATTTAACCTCACATAGGTAGTTAGGTTCACCCAACCTACATCATTAGGATTTAACCACTTAAAAGAAATAAAATTAGTTGCACAAATTTTATTTCTCGGAAGTCTTTATCCACAAAACTAAACAACCCGTCCCAAGAAAACCCAACTCCGGAAAAGGTCTTCTTAAAAAATTACCAGCGCTGCGAGTTCATCGGTGCCCTCAGATTTCAATTCCGAGCACCGGTTTTAATGTTAGAAAAACCCGCTCGTTCGTTCACTGAATGTACCCGAGCCTATCTTCGGAAATTAATTACGAGCACACCGGGCCTCATAATCAGGCGCCGTCAGAAACTGCGTTCTTGTAAAATCCCAAAGAAAATTAAGAAAACATTTCCCTTGAATTTTACGGGTCATTAAATTATTTAGCTCAATTATTCCTCCATATTTCCTTCCTTCCTTTCCTCATGTTGAGAACCTTTTTTGAAACAATATATTTCATGACCTTATAATATGTATATATCTCACTCTTTTCACAATAGAGGTAATTTCCTCATATCTTCAATGAAGATATTACAACTTTAAACTCATGATCGTGGGTTAGATAGTTTTTTTATGAATTTTTTTCATTCTTAATGTATATTAATTGACATTATAATTATTTTTTATGACCCAATCATGTCCCTTAATGGATACATCACCATATATAAAGAAGTTATATTTTCCAGGTGGTAGAGATAAAATACGGGGATTCAAAAATCTTCTCTTCAATCATGAATAACAGAAATCTTATTCCATAGTCCATATTAACATAACCTCATTATGAGTAATCTTATTTAACATTTTGTCTATCAAGGATTTTTTAAAAAAGTCCAAAATATTTAATTACAAAAACTAATAGGAATTAATACCTAAGTTATGTTTTTTGATGTTATTCATTCATGGAAATCCAATTTCATCCCAAGAACCGCTATTATTGCATCTTTTGAGACAACATAGCCAATAAAATAGACATTATGAACCTTAAATTTACACTTGATAAATTAAACATATAACTCTTTTCGACAAAGAGTCTTGTTAATGATCCTCAAGTAATTCTCATGGTCTTCATTGATATTAGAGTATACTAAGATATCATCAATATATACAACCACAAATTTACCAGTATATTACTTTAATAATATATTCAATTAAACCCATGAAGACATAGGGTGCATTACTCAACCAAAATGGAAATACTATGAACTATTAATTTACATACCTGATTCAAATTTTTTTCCTTTAGAATATCTTCCCTACCAAAATTATATTTATGATACCCAAAATGAAGTTCAACATTTGGAAAATAGTCAGCTTCATGATGTTGATTAAATAAATAATCGATGAATAGTTGATGATACCTTTTCATTACCAAAATAACATTGAATTCCCATTACTCAATGAATTGCCTCATTGATCCACAGTTCTAATTAATAAAAATAGTCGGGTCTCCCAAAGGCGAAACACTAGGCTACAAAAATATATTGACACAAAAATACTCTTCATATTTTTCAATGCCACTCATTGCAAAATGAAAATTCTATAGGTATTTTGTGAAATTGGTCTTCTTTTTGGGATTAAATCAATGTGAAACTGTACATCATGATCTCTTCTATGTTAATGTTATTCCATAGAAAATAATTCATTGTATTCTTATGCGATATGTATATACACAAATTTAATATTACCCTTCCCATATGTAGGTTGATTATATTCTTCTTTCCTAATAAGTTCATTTAGAATAAGTACTGGTGGTGGATCTCTACATGAATCATTCAATGATATCATCTACCTAAATATATTTAATTCCATATCCTCACCTAAATTTGTAATTTAAATTTATTTAAAATAAATTTTTGAACCATGTTTTTAAAGGTAAACCATACTAATGAATACATCAAAACAAACCATATGTATAAAAATTAAGTCATAAAATATGTCATGTCTTTCTGTTGTAATGGTAACGAACTAACACACCCTTATTACGGTGTGACATCCACTGTGAATCTTCACAAAAAACCCTATTTCTGATTTACTTGTTAAAAATATATTTTTTGGAAAACATTAATGTTAGAAACACGTGATGATCCAAAATTAAATAGAACATTATTAGTTTTTATTACCCACTGGCATTCCATTAGGATCCTCAAACTCATCTATTTTGATAAAAAAAGCTTGTCCTTATTCTGTTTTAATTTTATGTGGAATATTTCCATGCAACCTAGGATAATCATTTTCATAGTTCTGAATCTCCGTATAATTGAATCATTATCCATTGGTAGTTTATTTATTTCTCTTCCCATCATATGCCTGATGACCATTATTTACACACATGAAGAAAAATCATTTTCCTTTTAAACATGTACTGGAGTGTTTCCATATTCAAGTATCACATGTTGGACATTTCCCATTTCACATATTCCTCTTAGCCATTTTTTGATATACCATGAACTTAATCTTTTTCATTCTGTCAACACCATAATACAAGAATAATTATTTCTATTTTTTTAATAGAAAATAATATTATATCATCAATTTATGAAAATGTTTCAAATATTAGTGACCTTAAATAGATTGGATTTATCCTTTAAAAAAGTTAGTTTTGCCCTTTGGATTATTCACATTGTACATAGCATTCCTTGATAACATTCAAATGTTAGTTTCTTACATAGAAATATTTTCCTCTTCTGTTTGTATCAGAAAAATGGATTTCATCTCTATATCTACTCATTGTTTACAACGAAAATACTTCCACAAGAAAACAACCATAATAACCTTCCACTCCATGTTTTTTTATTTCATCCACATTCAATGTAATTTAAATAAAAGTCCAAAATTAATCTATATCCCCCAAAAGATAAAAAAAATATATGAAATCCTTCTCCATTTAAATACATCCAAAATATTGAAATATATTCTCTATGTATTTTCCCTATTCATAATCTAAATATATATTTATATTCCCTTTGAATGATGGACATTGATGAATAATGAAGATGTTTAATATTATTTCATAATGTGGTGGATCATTGGGATACTCAATAGAGTAAAAGTTATTTCACATAACCACAATCAACATATATAATATGGTTATAATTTTTTCATTTAGTTCAATAATTCCATCTTAGGCTTCATTATATTTACTATACCTGGGGTATGTATATTCATACAGTTCCCATTAAATCCAATAGGTTTTTTTATAAATAATAAAACACCCTAAATAAGATCATAATATTATGATATATAATGTATAATCCCAAAACTAGTGAAATAGTAAACATAAATCCAAAATTTTAAGCATTGATAATATCATAATAAAAACCATGTTTATTTATGGGAGTTTCTAAATAAAAATACATTTTTAATTCTTTTATTATTATTTGTAATGAAAATGTAAATTATCATTGTAATATCCCATGAGAGTGTCAAACCAAGTGTGTAGTATTGCCTGTTTTCATGTACCTTGTGAATCTTGAGTCAATCCTGGAATGTCTTTATATGATTTTCTACCCCTAGGTACATCTATTTTTTAACCACATAAATTTTTCATATCCATACATGGATTACTTTCTATGAAAAACACACAATCTCTTTCTCATCGAAACATTTAGTTTTTATTATATACATGACCTCAAAGTCTTTAATATAGTTTTGTTCCTAAATATATGTTTTCCAAAATATATTTCTCATTGATTCAACTAAATATTATCTTATAAAAACCATAAATACACCAATTATTTTACCCCAAATACAGTGTTTTCATTATTATATTTTTTCTATATAGAAGTGATTGTATCCAAATCGATTCGATAGTTTAGTAGTGTTGGAAAAAAAGATACATAATTTATGTTCAAATTAAAAAATGTATCCATGATTTTTCTTTGGGGACACTATTGTTTATTTTATATCCCAACATATCAATAAAAATACATTTCTTGGAATCATTGAGAAATAAATACATAAGAAAGGGGTGAGCTCTAATGCTATGTAAGGGTAAGTGCACAACCTAAAATTTAATTAATGAGACATAATTAAGATGGAATGTGAAATACCAGAATCACATTCCATTTAATCAATATATCGAACATGAATAATAAAAAGTATTTAATAAATGATGGTCAAATAAGAACATATAAATAATCTTATGAGTTAAAAACTAATCCATGGATATCATATAAAATAAAATAATCACACGAACACCAATAATGAAATTAATAATGGTATATATCATAATTAAACACATCATTAACAAACTATCGAAGAACTTTTCCATGAAATATGAAATACTGTCATTGTATAGTGCTAAGTAATCTATATAAATATTTAAGGTATTGGCTCAAACCCAATCTAGTTTTTTTCATGAGGCATAAAGATGCATAGAGGGGATATATCAGGCCCCCATCACTTATCATTTCAAAGGAATTTCTCATATGAATGGTTTGAAACATAATCAACATAAACATTTATATTGACCAAATATCATAGAGAATGAAAATACATTGCCAATAAATAAACCGTTCTCTATAATATGGTGATTGTTATTGAAATAGTATATCCGTAGTAAAACAGATCACTAAACATTAAGAAAAACAACTAAGATGTTATTAGCACAACATATTTATGATGTGACATAATTGAAAAAGGGTTGTTTACTACATATTAATACAAATACAAAAAAATCTAAAAACATACTTGTGGAAACTATTCTTTACAATTTGAAAATAACATTCCAGAAAAAAAATTACAGAATATTATGAAAAATAATTAATTAAAAATATCATTTCAACCATGTATATGAATATTTATTTTAGTCATTTTTTATTATGGAATATAATTCAATATATTCTATATAATTAAACAATCATTCCATTTACAATGTTTTAAAATGGGTAAAAAGTGCATAGTTTAAGAAAAAAAATTTCATTTCAAAACATTTTTAACAATGTAAAATATGATTTAAAATGAAATTAATACATAATTTTGAAATTTTTAAAAAAATCATTAACTTTTTTTATAAATCATACTTATAAAAAAATGGGGTTTCATCGAAAGAGAGAAATGAAGTCGATTTTTGTTAATAACATTAATTTACTCTATTTTTTAAAGAGAATAAAATGAAAGGAAAAACTATAATCTCTTTATTTATAAAAAAATATTATAATTATGGTATTTTTTGAAATATATATTATAATACTTCATCATAAAAACATTATTATAATAAATCCTGATAAATAAATATATTGTAACAAAAACAATTACTACTTTAGTTACTTTTGAACCATAAGCACCATGAAATAAAAAACATCAAATGATAATTTATATACCATGAATACAATGGAATTAGTTATATACCATGTCCTAGGGTAAGTATATACACCACACAACAATTTCTAAGTGATGAATATAAGATGCGTCTTGTTGAAGTAAAACTGAGATGAGAAATCTTTTGCTCAGTTCTGATTTACTTCGTAAAAGTACAAAAATTATATTTAATAACTATTTTTTTTAAACAAAATATTCCATAACCATAATAATATATATAATAACATATATTATTTAATTATAGTTTTTTTCACCTTTTTATTAACAACTTGTTGTCAAATGACCTTTTTTTAGGTGATACTTTCTTCATTTATCATGTATGTTTTTATTGGGTATTATTGTTCATTATTATTTTATCATGGTTATATAATATCCGAAATTTTAATTACTATATAAAAATAATATTTATTCTTTTTGATATTATTTATAATATATTATTAAATTTATATATGGGAAAATGAGTTACACAAGTTATGGAGATACTAGGTCGTATGTATGCATGAAAATTATATGTATTTCTTGACTATATGAATATTAATAATGTTAAATGATATTTAAACATTAAAAAACATTTATTATATCTAAATTTTCATTCTGATTCCTTAAATATATCATTATTTCCATCTAATGTAAAATGAAAATAAAATTATTTCACATATGCATGTAGAGGTTGTAGTCCACACATACAAATGAGCGACATTATTATTTTTCAATGTGTTGTAAGGTAAGAAGTTTTAAGTGATATTATAATTAAATAAGTTGAGTAAAGTCCTAAATATAATATAAATATGTTAAATTTCACATTATATTTTTCCATTAGAGGTTGTGGAAGATAAAAAATTATATTGGTTTTAGAGGATTTAATTCGTCATACACACGATCGATGGTTTCATTTCCCATTTGATGTAAGTAGAGATGGATATATGCTATAAAATTAACATAAAAATATCAGTATATATTGGATTATTTTTTATTATATTATCATATTTTTAGAATAATGTAATGAGTTAGATTAATTATTATAATGAAAACACATGGTTAGTAACTTTTCCTCTTATTCCGAAAACCAATTTATGTATATATTTAAAGCAATAATTGATGGGAACTATGACAAAATAAAAGCCTCTAGGAAGTTATTAAGGATTAAATAAATTTATGAAGTCATGTATTGGCTGAACTAAAAGGATTTTTGGGTGTAAAGAGGAGTGGATAGGGGTGACCTTTTATAAGTGGGGCAGAGGAGACAGTTGAAATTTATGAAAAGAAAAGTGATACCATAGTTTTTTACATTCCAAAAGGATTGGACATGTGTTATTATAGAACCATTTATATATAAGGTATAATAATTTCCATTAATTAATAATTGGAAAATTTTTTAGTTCATTTTTAACACTTATTTTTTTTAGTTAACCTCTTGAAAGGAAATATTATCCTTAACTATGGTAATTAATTTTAACTATTTTTTCTGTTAATGGGAACGAAATATTAAGATGAAAAACTATATAATATTAATTATTATGATTCAGAATAATTAATCCAATTTCAAAATTAAATTCACATATATGGCTAAATTTAATTTAAAATTGATCCTTTAGACGTGATGAAAAAGTGGGTTTCAAAAAAGAAAATTCTCATCAGTATATATTGATTAATAATAATAAAACAATGAATTTTTTCCTATGACTTAATTTTTGTTTTTAATTACATAATTGAACTAATTTTACATTTAGAAAGAATTTATAAAAATTGATCTTTTAGCTTCGTTACATGAAAATAATGTTTCTCAAAAACTAATAATATTCTAGTATTCATAAAAATAGATTCTTTTCAAAAATTTATAAAAAAATTAATCTAAGATATTTTATAAATTATCAGTAAATTTTTAAGGATTTTTTGTAATATAAATTTTATAAAAATATTAAAAAATTAATTTTAATGTTTGTGTGAAAATCATGTGGAAAACGTCTTTTAGAACATTAAAATATTTAAAAAAATATTTCTTCTTCTTTGAAATGATTCTTATTATTTTTTAAATTTATAGATAACCAATGATTTTATTTTATAAATAAATAAAAAATATACATTTAATAATTTAATAATTTCTTTTAACACCCAAATATTTATTAGTGAGGTTATAATGGACTCATTTAATTTATATTATTCATATATTGGTTCATTTAAATAATTTTTTTCATGCATCACAAGCTAAAATTGAGTTTGAATTTATCAAAAAATACATATACTGTAATGTATCATTATGTTACATAGGCAATGGTAGAATCAAAAAATATAAAACAATGCTGTAATGTCTCGTAATTTCTGTGTACTTGTTTTATTTGTATGGAAGAATTTGAAGAACACACGCTTGGATGACACATGATTCCAAGGTTCAGTGATCCCAGAATGGATTTTTTGAATATTTTGTAGTTCACTTTTGTAAATGCGTGAGCGGGTTTTTCTAACTATTGATGTGTTGTTCGGATAAAATATATGAGGGCACCATTGAACTTAGAATTCCAGGATTATCCTAGAAATGACATACATTTGACTATCAAGGGTTGGATGGAAAAACGAATTCTCAGACATTTTGGATAATAATTAAATATCATGGAAAAAGTTATTTTATTTTTCATTTTCACCATTGAAAGGCGGGCGATGTTGTTGTTGTGCGGCGACGAGGCCAAAACGAGGCACATTAAATGAGGATCATTAGTGGAACATTTTAACAAACGTAACCGCTACGTGGATTTATAAATGAAATAACGTAATAGAAACACTACTATATGACTAATATTTTCTAAAATAACTCATTGGAGAGATGAGAATTAAAACCTAGGGACTCTCTGAGGAACCTACACCATAATTCCTATCTATCAAAGAATAAAGAACACCAGAGGAATGTTAACAACTGTGACACACCTCAATTAAATAAGCCAGTAAGAAATGAATGCCTTTGACTCCCTGAACCTTCATGGGAAGATCGCTTGAAAATCGATCAAGGTAGTGGTTTGTTTAATTAATGTTTTCCTCATTCATGTTAAAAATGAAGAATGCTGATAAACCCACGAACTGGTTGATCCATGTTTCATTATTTCTTGCAGGAGGGTGTTTTATTTTGGATTTCTATTCAGTATTAATATTTTTTTGATATAATATAATCCCAAGCCTCCTAGGTATTAAATATCTTACTCGAAGGCGTGGGATGACATGAACAAGGAACAAGACCCTCCACATGTGGGTTCTTTTTAAACCGATTTTCCAAGAGAGCGGTAAGACACATTTTAGTCCATCGTAGTGAATAGAACGTTCCCCAGATGCTGTAGGTGCAAACAACTTGTAGGACAGACCACCAGAGTACATCTGGTGGTCTGCCTATGTTTATTATTGTAGCAGTGGTGGCAACAGCAGCAACACACATCGATGCAAGTCGCGTGCCGGACGGTGGGGCAAGAGGGCCACCGACCATTCCAGCTGCTGACAAAAATGGTGTTCCCAAGCAGCGCGCCAAGCTGCGGAGACCGCGACCACGACATTGGAGACTCGTGGAGCCACACTGGCATCATTTTGACATTTAGACTCATTTACATGGTCTACCGATGACATGGAGGTGAGACTGAATTCACTTCCCATGTGCGGTACAAATAGACACTGTTGATCCATGTTCGTATGGAAGAGCCATCCCGCTACAGTGGTCTGGGAAATGCCGTCAGTTTGGACCTGCGCTTGTGGGCCAGACCCACCCCATCGGGCTGAGCCGAACCCGAGGCCCAACAGACAGGACCCAAACTTTACTAGGTATGGGTAGGTTTGGTGGACTTGGGTCGGGTCGGTGGACCCCATTCCGGGTAAAACTGGGCCCGGACCCAACTATTACCTTTTTGAAAAAACGTCAATATCATGCAAACCCAACATTTGATTAACATGACATTTATGGCATTGGAACCCTCATGATGAGAAGGATATTTTGATATACCTTATGGAGGATTTCATGGATTTTGTAATTTGAGGAATGTCTTGGGGAGCAGTTCTCCTGAGATCAACCATGATACATGTAGAAACACAATTGTTGGATAAAACCTACAGACTTCTGATGAGCAACCATATGTGGATTAGATAACATGGCCCAGTGGGTAGAGTCTTTTGTGTGACCCAACATGTGCATGATGAAGAGAGACAAATATGTGATCTATCAGTCCCACATTACTCGACAATACGAGGACCTTTGTATGGACCTCGGGAGGAAATAACTTCTATGCAATCTTGCATGCCCATAGTGGGGAGAGGCTTCTGTGTGATCCAGCATACCGACAATACACTTTAGGGATGAGTACCACAAAATTCTTAAGGATATGGGGATGTGGCTTTTGGGTAACCCAGGACGCCCACTTTATTAACTGATGTGGAGTTCTCTAGCAGAAGAGGTGTTCCATGATGTGACTAATGGTTCTACTTTTCGACTCTAGAACATACCAAATGTGATCTATCATTCTTCATGATCATGTATGGTGATCATTCTTTTTGTTTTTTTATTTCATTTTGGCATTTCCTTTAATTTTTTGGGGTCCTTAATGATAATTTTTTTACTCACCCATGCATGAGATCTGTCACATGTGTTTTGTCTGGTGTAGAAGACCTCCGCCTTGATGGAGTATTTGATGGCCTAGGGCCCAATGGTTCCCTATGAGGCCAGGAAGATTGGATGTACTTATACTACTTCCAGTAGGACCTCTGTACTACCCATCAGGTGGGGTTTCTAGTAGAGAACCTCTAGAGTATCTTTTTTTTTACTTCCTGTTTTCCTGTTATTTTTTCATGGTGTTTGTATTCTAGCCCATTTGACATTTCAGTTGTACTTGTAAATAGTGGTTATTTATAGTGTCATTCTTGTTTACTTTTTCAGCTTCGGGATGTGGTTGCGTCTGTCTGAGTAAACGTACTCAAGAAAAATTCCTCTCACTTACAATATTACACATTTGGTGCTAGTTTCCAACCCTTGGATTTTGGGAGGTGGTCACGGGGCATGTCATAGCCCGGGCCCAAGGGGACGGGCTGAGAAAAAGTGGTATCTGAGGTGGTCGGTTGTACCTCAGATATTGGGTGTATGTTGTTTTGTTTTGGAGAAACAGTGTAAAATGTGTTGAGTTTGACATTCATATTCAGGGAGTCCAGTGTTGGTGTGGTGGCCAATGTATCCATACACAAAGACCCTAAATTCTATTTTCAGCTCTACACTTGAAAAAACGGGTTGCATAAAGTGTCTTCTTATGATTTTAAGGAGTAACAGTCATCTCACTGGGTTTAATCTTCTAATGGAGGTACATCTTGATATTTTTTAGGATACCCTAACAAAGATAGCCAGCTAGACATCCGATACCTGATCGTGTGGATAACATGCCTAGCAATGAGGTGTTAGTTTAGGGACTAGTGATAGAGATGACCCAAGCTGGGTGGTGTACCAGTGATTCCACCACCCATTGATTAGTAGTTGTTATAGGCGGTAGAAGTAGAGGATGCGTGCAATCTCAGCGCATTTAACGAGTTCTAGAGACAGAGACCTCCCCGGATCATGGGAGTGATAGAACCTCTAGTCATAATGAATAGATTGAGTCTATAACGTGGGTCTTCCAATTAGTGAGGACATCGCTTGACCAAATGGTGATCCTGGTCATGAGCCTTCAATAAGGCTTAGTAGGGGGATAGTGTAACATGACTATCCAGACACATGATGAGGTGACACTCACCTGGATAGAAAACCAACAGCTTTTCAGGGAGGCATTTTTTCTCAGGACCTTGTGCTCCATACAAATCCAGATGTAGATTCACCTATATTAGGGTAGCCTATCAGGGTCTGAGTACTCAGCAAGGATTATAAACCACTCCCACAACTCCATAGACATGTAGTGTGACCCTTTATTTAGGGCCCATACCTTTGAGTAGGGAATCATATTGGAGATCAGGGAATCCAAAGGGTCACTCAGTATACCCACTAAGGCTGGATTGTGGGATCGAGCCCTTATTGTGGGGAGATTCCTAGCATTGTAGGCACCGATAGCTAGAGCTGCCAGCCGACCTCGGGCGGCTTATGTGGTGAGTAGTAGAATTTATACGAGGGGGAAAGTGGGCACAGTCATTCAGAGGGAGGCCCCTAGACACTGGTTCGGCAGTGTAGGACTCCCGGAGTAGACGGAGTTAGCAGGGGTTCGAGCTGTGCTTCACGTGTAGCGGGTAGAGACACAGGGATCGTGATTTCCCAACTCACTATACAGATGATCAAAAGATAGTCAATGGACAACCAATCTAGAGTCAGAGGTTCTAGAAAATAGATCGACATGGTGGTGAACATGGATGAGTAGTAGGCCGAGCAGTAGGTTGTAGATGAAGGTTTTAGGTGTTACCACCACCACCCCCAGATGGTCCAACAATGGCTTAGGGAATCGGAGGACATGGGTGATGACAACATTAGGAGATGGAGGTCTATGATCATGGATCTCCATATATGATTAGAGGTATGATCTGTGTCTTCTCCACCTTAGCTTTAGTTCATATAGACACAAGTGACAGTCAATCTTTCCTTTCCACAAACCTTGTTTGAGGTTTGTAGGATCCGATGGAGTTTATGGCTAAATCCATACAGTTAGATACTCCTACATGAGGGGATTTGACGATTACAAATGGGTTCAATTAGTGTGAGAACACTCTCGGAGGTGAGAGCTTCTACTGGGTTCTCTTAATAGCTGTGTCGAGGCCTTACAACATCATATTGGGTATGGATTGGTTATATATAGTCTGTTCTTAGATCATCTTTTTTAGGAACAATTTGTGGTGTTTCCGTGAGGATGGGACTAGGTTTTCTATCATTGGAGAGAGGGGAACCATTGAAGCATATTATTTAAATTCTTAGAGGAGGGCGCAACCAATCACTCACTAGTTGGCTGGCCTCAACCTTGGTGTGGTTCATGAGAGGAGTCCAATCATTTTTGTAGTAGTGGACGGGTTTGAGGATGTTTTCCCTAAGGATGTTCTAGGGCTACCTCCCCGTAGGGAGGTAGACATCTTCATCGACTTATACCTCTAGAAATCAGCAATATCAACACCGACATATCATATGGATGTTGTGGAGAATCGGGAATTGGGGGTATATTTAGAGGAATTATAGGAAAATGGGTGCCTGACACCCAACGTTTCACCATGGGCAGTGCCAGTGTTGTTTCCTATCGAGGGAGATAGGAAATTTAGGCAATCTGGGGACTTCTGGAACCTGAATTAGGTGACCATGAAGAATAAGTATCCATTTCTGAGGATTGATATACTCTTTTATTAGATGAAGGGAGCAAGGTGGTTCTCGAAAAATCATCTCAGATTAGGCTATCATCATTATCAGGTATGAGATGAGGACGTTCTGAAGACAACCTTTGGTTACTAGTATGGACACTATGAGTACATGGTGATTCCCTTGGGAATGGACAATTCCTCTTTAGTGTTAATGGGACTCATGAATAGGATCTTCTAGCCTTACCTCGATCTCTTCATGGTATTCTTCATTGATGACATTTTGGGGCACTTGACGTCAGAGGACAAGCACGCTACACAACTGCAGATAGTACATTATACACTCAAAGAGAACCAGCTTTAAAGTAAGCTCTTGAAGTGTTATTTCTAGATTCAGGAGGTCCAATTTATAATACACATCATCTTGGAGGTTAGAGTTGTAGTGGATCCATCAAAGATAGAGGCAATTCTTTCTTAGGAGCCACTAAAGAGAGTGAATGAGGTTCTGAATTTAATGGGGTTGTAAAGATACTATTAGAGGTTCATGCCCGATTTTTCTTTAGTAGAAAAACCTTTATCAGCCTAGATACGGAAGGGAAAACTCTTCATGTGGATGGGGATGTTCTAGTAGTGTTTTCAGGAACTGAGGTGGAGACTGGTGAGTGCCTCTATCCTGAGACTCCTAGAATAGGAAACTTGGTATATAGTTTTCTACAATTCATCATTGAACGGACTCAGTTGGGTCCAAATGAAGAAGAGAGCAGTGATCGCCTACAGCTCACACAAGTTGAGGTTTCATGAGAAAAACTACGCAACCCATGAACTGAAGATAGAACCAGTGGTCTTTTCCTTGATGATGTGGAAACAATACATGATGGGTGGGAAGTTTACCGTTTACTCCGACCACAAGAGTCACAGGTATATCTTTTCATAGAAGGACATCAACAAGAGTTTTCAATGATGGATGGAGTTCCTATAGGACTATGACTTTACTGTATTATATTCTCATTGGAATGGGAATGTGGTGTCAAACGTGCCCAGTAAGAGGTCAGGTTTGTGGCTACTGAGTGAAGCAACGGAGTAGCTATCCGCGATGAAGATATCATTCAGGGACGATGTTGGAACAACTTACCTTCAGTTATTGACAGTCACACCCACACTCTTACAGTAATTTAGGATGGTACAACTTATGGATGTTGACTGTGAAGCCCAGTGTGCTCATATATCCTTAGGATAGGCTCTAGATGGATTTTCGACGGGTGGGAAGCGCATCATCCTTTACAAAGGATACCCCATAGTACCAGATAAATTATGGGAGGAGGTGTTGCGGGAGTTCCCTACATCCCCTTTGGTGGTACATTATTCTATGGATTAGATGTACCAGGACCTCTAACATTCGTAATGGTAGTCGAGTATGATGAAAGTTGTGATAGAGTTTGTTTTATGATGCTTTACTTGTTAGTATGTGAAGGATGATCATCAGGTCCCAATAGACTTGGCACAAAACCTTGAGGTACTAGAAAAAAAGTGTGACGGTAGATCCATGGACTTCATGAACGGGTTCCCACACCTGTATAGTGGCCATGATTCTATCTGGGTGATCGTTGACAGACTAAAAAATTCAGCTCAGTTTCTACCCATCAAGGATCAGGGATTGGAAGAGAGAATGTGATTCCCTACATTTAAGAAATAGTGTGGCTTCACAGGGTGATTTTGAAGATTGTATCAGACTATGATTGATTCTTTAAATCCTAGTGGTGGAAGGGATTTCATGAGGAATTCGGGACTCATCTGCGCTTGAGAACAGCTTGTCATCCTTAGATGGATGGTCAGACAGAGCGGGCCATACAAACCATGAAGGACATGCATCGTGCTTTTTTCATTGATTTTGGTAAAAGTTGGGAGGACCACCCACCAAAGATGGAGTATTAATATAACAATATCTATAACTACAGCATTGGCCTAGCACCGTTTCAGGCTTTGTATGTGAGGGAATGCAGATCACCTCTATACTGGATAGACCCAGGAGAGTCGGCAGTAATGAATCTAGAGATGGTATGAGATTCCAATAAGATGGTGCATATCATCTTGGAGTGGATGAAGATAGAAAAAATCCAGAATAAATATTATGATGATAGAATATGGAGACCCTTGTAGTTTGAAGTGGGAGACCATGTTTTCTATTAGGTCTCACACCAACGAGGATTGCAGAGATTTGGCTAGGGCAGCATGATATCTCGGAGGTTCATCGGACCATTCCAGATTCTGGTAAAAGTTGGAATGGTTGCATACTGGAAAGATATTTTTCAAAAAATTCATATAGTGCATTAATTTTTTTTTCTAATTTCATAGCTGAGGAGGTATGTGAATGAAACATCGAATGTCATCGACTGGGGTAAACTAGAAATTGATGAGGGGGTGACATTTGCAGAGTTCCCAGTGGAGATAGAGGATCGATAGGAGCAGGTCCATCATGGGTGGTCGATTCCACTTGTGTGTGTTCCGTGGTAGTAAGATAATCTTCAAGAGAGCACATACGAGTGGAAGACTCAAATTATTTCTTAGTACCCCCATTTGATTGATTAGGTATTTTTCTGGATTTTGGGGACATAAATCTATTAGGTGTGGTGAATTTAATGTCTTATAATTTCCATGTATGTCTTTTTAATTATATAGAATTATTTTGAGACCACACACATTGATGGGACATGATTCCAAGGCCCGATGCACCACAAATAGAATTTTGACCTTTTTTAGTTCACTTAAGTAAACATACAAACATGTTTTCTAACATTTGAAGTAATTCATGGTTCAAAAATCTGAGAGAATCGGTGAATTACAAAGGTTTGGATTTTTATAGAAAAGAATTAACATCAACGAGAAAGGGTTAAACAAAAAATTTAATTTTCATATGTTTGGAAAATAATAAAATGACATAGATAAAAGTTATTTTATTTTTCCTTCGCACCGTTGAGTGGCTGGAGGTGGGACTTCAGAGTAGCGATGAGGGGACGAAGAGGATCATTAAATGAGGATCATTAGTTGCTCATTTTTGAAAACAAAACTGATATTCTATTTTATAAATTAAATAGAGTAACGACAAAATGTCACAGCGTAACATAAATGTTGTGACATGATTTATTTTTTAAACTAACTTGTTAGAGAGTTGATAATTAAACCCTGTGGAGTCTCTGATGAACCTATAGTTGAATTACACTCTAATGAAGAATGAAGAATGTTTTTAAAAAGTCAAAAACTTCTACACACCTCAAGGGACGAAGTTGGGAAGCCACGAACACCTTCGACTCCCAAAACCTTTGTGGGAAGATTGATTAAACGTCAGTCAAGGTCAGGGTTTGTTTGATTTATGTTTTCACAGTTCATGTTCAAAACGATGAATGGGGATCAAACCATGTAATGGTTGATCTGAAAGTCGTGTATTATTTTAGGATGGTGTTTCATTTTGGATTTCTATTCGGGATTATACTTTGGCTGATATAATATCATCCCAAGCCTCCTCAGTTTTAAACATGAAACACAAAGGGAGTGGGCTGACACAAACAATGACTAAGCCCCTACACATGTGCGACCTTTGTAAAGGGATTATTGAAGATGGAGGAAAGGAACATATGAGTCCATCCTAGTGAATTTGGTGTTCCTCGAAGTTCATAGGCGCAAGTGGTGCAAAGAACGTTCCACGTCCGGTGGTCCGTCGATGTTCCTGTCGGCACACCAACAACACATGGTGGGGTAGCATGGCCGTCGGCCATGACTGTGGCTAACAGAAATGTTTTTCCGAGCAGTATAGACCACGAACAACATGGCCGCATCACTAGAGACCTGATGCTCCACACTAACACTGCATTTACAAGTCAACCCGTAGACTTGGACCATTGGTAACAGGGAAGGGATGTTGGTTTCATCATCCATGTGTGGTGAAGACAGATGTAGCTCTGCCATGTCCTGATAGAAGATTCGGCCCACTACGGCAGGCCGTGAAAAAATGGTGGGCCAGATCTTCCCCACCAGGTCCACATCCCAATGGCCCGATTCATGGTCGAGCAGTCTCCGAGTTGGGTTGGTGGACCCTGGGCTGGGTTAGGTCAGGATGGTTCGACCGGGTCGGACTGGGCCCTGACCCAACCAACCCCATTTTGAAAAAAGACCAATATAGTGAAAGCCTGGTGTCTGATTGAAAAGTCACATTCTGTATTGGAACCCTTGCGATGAGGAGGATAGTTTCTTATACCCTCTTTAGGATTTAATGGGAGTTGGAAATCGACAAAATTTTTGGGATAGGATTTCCTAAAATCAAACGTGTTACTTGCGGAAACCCTGTGATGTGTTGATACCTAAAAAATACTGATGAATGACCTTCTATGAATCAGATAATATATCCTAGTGGGATTCATATTATATGCGACATGATATGCCCATAGTGAGGAGAAACTTCTATGTGATCTTGCATACCCATGGTAATTGACAGGAGGAGTACCTTAGTGTGGCCATAGGTGGGTAGTGGCCTTTGTGTGATCCGGTATTACCACGGTGGGGAGTGGATTCTGTGTAATCCAATATACCCACATTACTCAGCAGGTATGAATACCACATAATTTCATAGGATAGTGGGAAGCGGCATCTATGTGACCTAGAAGGCCCACTTTACTCATTGAGGAGTTCTCCAGCAGTTGAGGTGTTCGATGATATGAATAATGGTTCTACTTTCCAAATCTACAACATAACTGGTTTGAGCTGCCTTTCATTGTGATCATTATTGGTGATCATGCATTGTTGTTTTTTAGTGGATTGCATTATTTCCTTTCCTTTTTTGTTTCGGGGTCCCTACTAAGTATTTTGTTATGCACCCCTACACGGGATTCTCTCACCCGTGTTGTATTTGGTGAAGAGAATTGGAACCTTGATAGAGGATTTGGTGGCATAGGACCCAATGGTGGCCATTGAGACCAATAAGACATGACATACTTCAAGGGATTCCAGTAGCTACTATGTACTACCCATTAGGTGGGGTTTCCATTAGAATGCCTCCAAAGGTTCTTTTGTACTTTCCGTTTTACAGTTAGTCATTCTTTGGATTTGTATTTTGTCCCATTTTGATTTTCAGTTGTACATGTACTTAGTGTTTATTTATATTGGAATTCTATTTTACTTTTCTATCTTTGGGATGTGGTACTATGTATGTTTATACAGGTACTTAGGAAAATGTCTCCTCCTTACAGCGTTACTATTTCGGTGCTAGTCACCAACCACTGGCCTTTGGGAGGTGGGCTTGGGGTAAGTCACAACACGATTCCTGGGGGACAGGTTGTGACAAAATTATAACAAAATGGTTCCCTTTTCCTAGTTATAAATATTAGTTCGTTGGTTTATTTATAGTGTATTCACCAAATGTACTTATTTATTTGGGTTTTGTGAGCTCAATGACTATTCCGAAGGCCTCAAACGAGTTAGTTATGATTAGTGATTAGTGTTTTGTAATCTCAACAGATTTTATTTGAGAAGATACTGCTGAATTTAAGTGCCTCCCTTCAGGATGTTTCCTCCATATTGTTAGGGGTGACACACATGACATTGACACCTCTAAGAGTGAATCTAAACAGGGGAATAATTTACCAGAAATTGAAACCAAATATGATGATCCCTTATACAAAGGTAATCCACTACCGCACATGATGTGGATTCTAGAAGGATTTTACACAATAGACTTGATTTATGGGTCAATTTCAGGTCATATTTTTTGATTAATAAATTATTCAAATGCATACACTTCATCATTAGATGGGTTTCCCTTCACCAAGTTACAAATCTATAGAATCTACTTGATCGTTTTCATCATTTAACGCTAATTCGGGGATTCTATAACTTGTGTTTTATACTAATATTTTGTGGTTATATTAATTTCATTTTCCCTAGAAAATAACATAAGAAAATTTTAAGAGGATATGGTTAGATTCTTATTAATCTTTCCTTTCAACACATTCAAGAATGGAGTTTCAAATTCAAACCATTTTAAATATGAATCTCTTATGATTATGTTCATAAAAAAATAAGTTATAATTGGATAATCTACCATTGTAAAATTTTAGAAGATATAAATTTTTAAATCTTCTTATCCCCATTAGAATGGATAAAAAGACATAAAAATACTTATTTTGGATCTTTTCCTATTCATTAGTTTAGGTGGATAATAATTCAGTTCTAATATAAAAATGTGATTTTGGATAAATATGATGATGATTTAAATGATAAACATGTTTATTAGTATATTCCTAAAAAATCTAAATTCAAGATCATAGTAAATCCAAAATAAAAATACTGGATGGCTGTTATAAGCCCATTTTTTCCCTTAGTAGGTCACAAGGAAGGGGCATTGTAAGATGAAGTGATTGTAGGACATGAGTGATAGGGATATTTTTATAGTGTTGGTGATCAAGATAGAGATCCTATACGCTCTATGACTGAGTGTATACATGATTTTATTTATTTTAGGAATATAAAACCATTGAATACTCAAGATATTAATCATAAAAGATCATTGTGATCCTCTAATGTTCTTACTAGTTCTGATAATAGGAATATCCCTTCATAGTTAAAGGTTCACGGCTTGGAAATGTACCATATATATTCCAATTCACTTATCTAGGATTCCCACAATGATATCTTGGGTGTGGTAAGGATATTTTCCATGGTATAAACATAATATCAAGAATATAGAAGATTTAACACTGATTTATGAGTATGTTTCCCCTTTTATATCTGAATGTTTCAGTAGATTATGTAACATATCAATTAATGTTGACAATATTATCAAGTAATAAATAAGTAGTGATATAGAATAATCCCCTCAATGGTGTTATTTGAGAGAATCCCTATGGGAAGGTCCCCATGGATAGAATATTATATCTTCTTAAATCATTAAGGAAGATCTTGACCATACTCATGTAGGAACTGAATTCATGGAGGAGTTTAGCAAGTAATGGGAAATGAATAATATGGGCATAAACTGGGAAATATTATTTTTTGATCATATATCATTGAATATATCTTACAATAATTAGTATTATAAGGAAAAGATAATAGAGGATATATATTTTAATCGATTCATAAAAAGTAGTTATGGCCATTGAGGGTTTACTCTCACATCAAGTCCAACATGGGAACCAGGAGGATACCACTTTTATATGGGAGGATGTCACATGGATGTTATTTTAACACATTGAAAGATGAATTGGACTAGGATTGGGACTATAATGGTTATAATAGTTTCAAATATGATCTATATGATCTTTTTAACATTGAATGATGGAATGTTATGCTAATTTGTCCTTAATCATGTCTCAGTTTTAATGGTTTTTCATTTCTTAATATAGTAGTTATGACCCCAAATGTTTCTAAAAAAAATTTCTTGTTAAATACCAATAAAAAATGATGTTATATGAAAAGTATTTCTATTGAACATTTTCATGGAGAAAATAATGTGGATTAATATTTTTATAGTATGGATAGAAATGATTGTATAGATATTGAAATATTATTTTTTTAGACATGAACTCTAGTTTGAAAATTTAACATAAAGAAATGAATTCATATGAATGGATAAATACAGGATAATACATTTTTTATATTAATAATGGAATTATTGGAATGAGGTTTCATAGTTGTTGATCTAGTGTATGATAAATTAGTAGACTTTAATTTACATATATGTGCTCATTGGGATTCAGTATTAAATGACTAGAAAATAATGGGGTCACTTCCAAAGCTTGATTTTGTTATAGACATAATATTTCAATGGTTTATAGATTTGTTTTTTTCAACAAATGTTTTTGAATAACACGAATGGGTTCAAAAAAATACTTAATTGCACTCCATAATATAACGACAGTAGATGTATATGATATATTAGATCAAATATCAAGTACCATGAGGATTATACAATGATATAAAATTAAAAATAATTTTTTACAATGCCCAATGTCATATTGAAAGTTAGAAACCAAATTGAGATATCAAAAACAAGAAATATGTTTCTCTTATAATTAGGATTAACATTGGTAATGTAATTTACCCTAGTATTTGATTGATTTTTTATAGTTTTGTAGGTTAAATATTTATGGTATTTCTGTTATATAAATCAATTTATATATTTATTATTCATGGGTAAATGATAACTTTTTTAAAATTAATTTATTTTTTCGATACATATAATCACTAAAATTTAAATACGAATCAATATAGAAATATTCATATTATCATTTTAATAAGGAAACCCAAAGTTTTTACATTGAAGGATGAAAACATATAGAAAATTTAAATTATAGGGATTGGAGGTTGATAAATAATTAGACTAATTTCACTCATTTTATATCATTAATAAAATATGGGATTCCAATTGTAATGTTTTTTTATTATTGATTAATTAGATATTTTTTAAGAACACTGTTTATTATTTAATATAAACAATAAAATAATATTAAATTTAATATATGAATTAAAATATTAATAATTCATAATAAGGTCAAAGATAAAAAAATTTACTCACATAAACTTATTACAATGCGTAAAGGATTCATATTCTAGATATATATGTCATATTGTTTTTAATTAACAAAATCACATCTGATTTAATGATTTCATATGAATGTGTTTTTTAATTTTCATTTTAGAAATCCATGTTAAAAAATATGTTTTATTTTTATTAGTTCCTAATGTATTTTTATATTTGAATTATATATTTTTTAGAAAACATATTTAATATGTGACGAATGCATATTAAAATTGAACTCAAATAAATTGACGATCAAAAAAGATAATATTTTTTATGAAATACTAATTTTATAGATGCCATTGAGATTTATGTAGATGTCACTAAGAAAATATCCTACGTTACTGAGTTTAATTTTGGATATATGTTCGTAAATTAAAAATAATAGTGTAATAGTAACATTGTTTCTTATTAATAATGAGGTCAAAGAATGTTTTTATTTCATTAAATTATAAAATAAATTATATTCTATAAATTTTGGACAAAACAATTTAAATTATATCATAAGATGATATATTATGATGTAATGTTATTTAGGTTTAAATTAAATGTATTGGACAAAATATTGACAATAATAATCTACATATTACAATATTCTCTTTTTTCAAATATATTATATTATTAATGATATGAATAAAAATTATGATTTATCACATAACTATATAGAGGCACAATGGATAGTCTAATATTGATTTAATATGTATCAAAATGTGATGTTACATGTTTCTACATCACTGTTAATGAAACAAAATTCATTATAAGTTATTTACATATTAGTATGAAATGAGGCTAAATTATATATGTTGGTTTTTGTAAAGATATTTTCAATTCATTTGTGAGTATAAATACATATCATGTTATTCAAATGAAGTTAAGAATACTAATTTAGTTATGCATGATATATAAATCATGAGAGATAATGACAATTAACCACTAAAGGTGTGTCTCTATGTTGACCTAAATTAATAATTTTCATTGAAAGACGTTGGTTATGATGACATGTTGAAATATATTTTATTAGACAATCATATATTGATACTGAGTTTTGTTTGGAGACCCTTGTATGACATATTTCATAATTTACACACATTATAATACCCTGTTAAATTTTACTAATATTCTTATTGTTAAACATAATGTGTATGTTTTAGAGTGATCCCTATTAACTGAAATTATAAATATATAATTTTCATATGAACCATTACCCACATGGGTGAGTTAAAAAGGTATTATTGAGCATGTTTTTTATTATATAATTAATTTTTAACCAATATAGTTATTTTAATATTTTATGAGAGGTATGAAATTTAGGACCCCCATGAGAAGGACTGGGGTATTTTATAACTATAATAGTTGAGTGACATGTGATTCACACATCTAATTAATTTAATAACATGAAACATATTTATTTGGATAAAATAAATGTAGTGTATTAATCTATCATAGTTAATTTTTACGTTGATATTAAATAATGGATGAGCATACATATAAAAGATTGAAATTTCGGATATTGTTTCCATTGTGTTGTGTGCATTGATGTACAAAGAAAGGATGTGGTGTGACAATGCGAGATCAAGAATTCAAAACTGTTCATATTTTCATCAAGGGAGCTAGGGTGGGCAACCAAATTTGTATATACGTTTTTCCTAATCCATTTTAATGTGGGGTGTGGTTGGGCTTCATGTTGGTTTCCCCTAAACCATTTAACAAGGGTTTATTTAAGAATTATAAAAAGGGATTTCAAACTATAAAAGAATTACATGTTTGATGTCTCATGGTTGTACTCAATGTCCTTTGAAAAGTGAATGAATTTTCTTTCATAAAATATGATATACATATCACAGATGAATTTATTGAGATAAATATGTTAATAGAAATAATTTTGTATCCCTTTTTAGAGTGAGTAGACGTGATACTTTTCTATAGGCCACATTTTTCCTATAGTTATAAATTATGAATTTATAACCATTTTCAATGATATAATGGCCTATGGGGTTACTCAAAATACTACATTAATATGGATTTCTTCTATTACAATTTTTTTATACAATACTAATAGAATTATATAATATATTATATAAAAACAGTTTTTAGGATATATAAATGATTTTTGGATATAGTTTATAACATCTTGGCCCTAACCATTGGCCTGAAAGTAGATGATGTGACACTAACCTTAGGTGATATCACCCACACACTGATATCTATCAATAAATTGTAATCGATTTCTAAATCATCGGTGAATTATTTTCTTTTCAAACCTTCACTACATTTCATGAAAATTGAAAACAACTAAACCAACACTATATGGTGTATGATATGTAAATGACATGACTCAAATTACTATAAACCAACAATATCATAGTAATAACAAAAATAAGAAAATAAAAATTACTACTAAGACAACAAAAAAATAAATTGAGGCTCTAGAAAAAAGTTTACACTTCTCAAGACTCTGAGACCCAACAAATTATGAATATCTAACTCAATACATCCACAAACTCAAGCTCAATGATGCTCTATTAGAGAAAAATTATTCTTGTTTATTATATAATATGTTTATGTACCAAATTATATATATATATATATTTGTGAGTAATCATACCTTGTTGAAAACCTCTATGATGATTTTTCCACATGGAAGAAAAACAATAATCATGATTGAATAATGTTTCTTTAAAATAGTTCTAGAGAATACAAAGGCAATAAAAATAGTTTGATATGTATTATATAAAAATATAAAAGAGAATGTAAAAGAATTTTATAAAAGGTAATTGTTTTTTAAATTATGTCCATAAAAAATATAAAACATCATGGAATCCAATTTTCAATTTATCATACATAGACACTCACCCAATCATACTGAATGACTATCATATACTCATGAAAATTGGTCCACTCTTCACTAACCCACAAGTTTTTTTATATACCATCTCATGACTCCATTATTTCACTAATCTATAAGTCTATATTAACAAGGATATGTACAATGAAAATATTATCACACTTCAAATCAATGAATTTTCCAATTTCCCACATCCAAAACCCATAGTTTTAAGAGAATGCAGAAAGTCATTTGATCAAACACGTAATGGGAATCACATAGAACTTAATATTGCAATATCAACTGGAAAGTGATATTTTACATAGTATTTCAAATTTCATATTTCATTTCTTGTACATAGAAAAATATTTAAAAATTAATGCACTTTAAAATTCGATAAAAACTGAAAAATGAGAATCGAGACATACCTAAAAGGATCTCCGAAAAAATAAACATTCCACAATTCATAGATCTACACTCTTCCTTATGTTCCTCCAATTAATCACAATAAGAATCAACAAATTATTTTTGATCCTATAGATCCTATAAAAAACATTGTGTGTGGTTCCATTCTAGTTGTAATGGGTATATTTATATTATAATTTTGGAAAATTAGACCTTACCTTTTGTTTTTATGATAAAATTATCCAAGAATCATGAAAAACAGTGTTTAAATAGCATAAAATGAGATTGGGGTTTGAGGTGAAAGAGTAAGAGATCCAATAGAATAAAATATCACCATAATTATAATTGATGGATACAAATTATATATTAATTACAATGAATAACTGTTCATTTAATAAAACTATAGATTCTACACATGTTTAGAAATTCATATCACATGTATAAAAGTACAAAAAACCTATTCATGCCTTCCACATAATTTAGAGAAACATGAAAATAACAATTCACTCTGGGAAAAAAATCAAATTACGATCAAGAAATGGTATCATATTCCTTGAATCTATGATCTATTTCGATTAATTTATGGGGTCTATGTGGATATCTTCAATTGATTGGTGAACCAAATTTTATTAACTCGGGGTCAATAAGAATGATATTCTTATGAAAAATTTTTAGAGTCCATAATAAATTGTGAATATGTATTCATGCCCTTTGGTCGGATTAATGAACAATTAGTTTTCATGTCTATGAGGAACCATATCTACCATAGTCATATCAATTGATTCTTCATGCTATTTGTTGAAGATATTCTAGTTTTCTATCAAAGAAAGAATGACTGTGAGGATTAATTTGGGATTTTATTTATCATATTCCATGATCAATAAATTTATGATACATTTTTAATAGATAATTTTGGGTACATGAAATCATTTTCACTAGAATTTCATTTATGAGAAAATAATATCAATATACCCATGTAATATTGATATAGTAATTTTTTGGGAAGAAACCAAATAAATTAATTATGATAAACGGTTTTCCAAGATAAAATAATTATTATACATTAATTTATTGAGTTTTTTATAGATTTACTTATCCCATTAACATGTTAATGAGTAAGGTTATTCTATTACATTGGACATAATATTTTCAGAAATACATTCATGTGCTTAATTCTCTACTCACTTCAGAACCTATCCTTAACCTACCATAACTAGGTCATGGATCTGGGTTATATTTTTATACACATTGATCACTAATTATTTGTGTTTTTAAATATGGAAATCATGTTATCGAAAATTGAATTTTAAAATTGATTAAAAATTAACATAATTATCTGATGCATGACCATAGATTACCTGCAGTGTTATTTGGATTAAAGACATAGATCCATTATCCCATTTTGGAAAAGTTTAGCATATTAACTAATCCAAAATGATTTTTATATAACTTATCATAGGGTGAGTTGAAATTGATGTAATGATGTTTGATAGAGACTCTCTATATTTTTGTGTTCAACTTTGTGTATACACCAAAAAATATAATTCACTATAAATTACTTTGAGTCGGAATTATTATAATGAGATTATCATAGAAGATCATTACCAATAGTAGTTGATGAGTTTTCTCGCTAACATGAATTTAGAAAATTCCAAATATAGTTAAAATTATATCACCCATGCACCATCTCATTCTCATGTAACTAAATCATGTTATGCATATGGCCTCAAGCATGCCTTCCCATATGCCAGAGGTTGAAAGTTATAAGCAAGGGCTTAGGGTGTGTTTGAGACTATTCTCTCTAGTATGAGTGGAGAATTGTGATAAACAATAGGTAAATCACCGGAATAAATGTCATAATATAAATTTGTTAAAGTAGAAGTAAATAATCCTAATAAAAATAATTATTATCGCATACAAATGGATGATCATGTCATGATACTAAAAAAAGAAAAATACATGGGATATAGAGAATCATGAATATAATATATGCTATAAAAAGGATAAAAAACTTCCAAATATATATCTTATAGAATAATTAGTATAATCCTTGTCCTACAATCACACACTTTATCCAATTATAGAAAATATAGCATCCATAGTATGTTCATTTCCCTTTTCCTTACCAGAAACAAAGAAGTATATTTGGGTAAAAATTGATGGCCTTAATAGGTTGTGAGATATATTTAGTACTATTTCACCACTAGTTTCTAGTAAAATCTATCCAATTTGTATATAATGATAGTGACTAAAAATAAAAACTCATTTCATAAATGTAATCTATAAAACTGTGTAGTTGGGTTACCCGATGAAACCCTCATGACCATACCTAATTTGGACTAAGCTAGAGTACGTGTGAACATATGTCACTATATATACATATTAGCATTTGTATACATAAAAATATATATATATATATATATATTATAGGATAAGTATGTATATGTTTGTGTATATATATATATAGTCTGTATAGAGACATAGTACTTTCCAAGACCTGAGGTATACCCTAGGAATCAATGCATAAACATGAGTGTGTAATTATTTATATAAGGGAACTTCCACAAGAATTTAACCTGGGATATATATGTCATCATATCATTCATCCTAATTATTAAATTTAAACTTCATGCCCAACCACCTCAATGGGAATGTTAAACCACATTTCCAATGATAAATAAGTGACATGTGATTTCATTCCCAACATCACACATTAAGGGAGACAGAATCTTCATGTACAACACTATACATTACTATGTATATATGTCCACTATACATGGAAAATAAAGAATCATTACAATAATTATAATAATTATAATCAATCATGTATGTCACACTTTAACTTAATCCAATATATGTTTACCAACAATTAGACATTTAATTATTTTGGGGCGTAAACCATTATTTATATAAAGACATGTTACAAGGTCATATCCTTCCCATCAATTTAATTTAATCATGATATCTCAATTTAACTACTATGAAAACACAAATTGTATGGTGGGTACGTCACATAATCAATTCCATGGATAATGGAATTTAATAAGAACAACATAACTAGAGGCACCTATCATAAGGAACAACTTCCAAAAATGATAACTGTGTATGGGGATTTTCTAGATTGACTAAAAATCTATATCATGGAAAATATATAGATTTATTAAATCTCACATATGGACCATTATTGTTGCATCATAGCTCATATTATATTTTAATGAGACTTTTGGGATAAATACTAGGCCACATACCTTATGATGGTTGATGGATCCTCATGTGGTATATGTTTCATAGTCGATCTAGAATGGAAGAAATTGGAGAAAGTGAAAATTTTCATTAAAAACAGATTATTTATATTAGATTAAATTTGAAATACATAATGATTGATAAATAAATAAAATAATTAATCAGAATTAGGATATTACAAATATAAATACAATGATAATAATGAAGAGTGATTTAAATGATAGATAAAATAAGTTTCTCCAAGCCTAGGTGATGTGCATGAGAGACCATAAGTGGGTAGGGAGGTGATTATTTTCAGTGTAATGGATTAAGGGAGGAATCATGAAAATATAATACAAGGTCAAAATGTATTTTCACCCATTTTTTATGGGAGTTGGGTTTAGCTGCACAGTTTTCCTAATCACACACCTAATCATGTTGACTATGTGAATAGTTTAGAAAAAATATGTATAACCAAGGAGGTCCCTTTGAAACCCCCCAAAACAACTTTTCTCAGACATTCAGCCAATGGGTCATGGTTTGAAAAACCATTAAACTCCCACTAGGGCCTTCAATGTTTAAGTACATGATAAACACTGATGATTTGATAGTCATGTGCCTCACTTTATTTCCCAAAAAACTAGGGCTTCAAGCTCGTATAGTACATAGACACACTCAAAAACTTCTTTAAAATTTTAAACACAGACATTAGGAAAAAAAGGATAAAATTAAATTGAAATTTATCATACCTATAAGTTAAACCAAAATGTTACATCTCCCCTCCATAAGAAAAATCATCCCCAATTTTCCATTCTGGGGGTCATAAGACATCATCGGAGAAAATATACAAAATTGAGAATGCTTTTATTCCTCTCATAACCATGTCACATACTATATATAGAAGTTATTCCATATAACTCGAACAAGATGAACATACCTTCTTTAGAGAACCTTCATTCATTGATCAGTGATATGAACATGATGATACTCAAAAGAAGAATTATCCTCTATCTAAAAATCAGAAATATCAAAATAATGAGAGGGTTCATAACAATAATGGTCATGTTACAATACGTAGAATACGAATTTCATGGCATAATTCCACTAAGGTAAGGAAAACTGATGGGAAATCAGTTCAACTCCCTGTATGATCTTGAATGAACCCAAATAACAAAACAGTAACTTTTCCTATTTCCAAATCCATCAATGACCTATCATTGTTGTAATGAACAATAATACATGATGCCCCACATCAAATTCATGGGCTCAATGATAACAAATGAAAAAAGACATCTTCTTATACTAAACTATAGCTACATGTTTTTGAATAATCTATTCCTACTCCGATTTCTCCTAAATGGGAAGTGATATCAACAGTGCTTCCTCACCCACCTCTAACCAAAACAATTGTTAATGGAATGTTAAATTATATAGTTCCTCATAAAAATATATATTAATAGTTTCATGGAAGACATTTTTTTAATAATAAATGGTGACGGGTTGGAATTTCTCCCAAGATCATTAAAAATTATGGATGTATGCTCTATGAATGTGCTCCAGCACACTTATCGTATAATTGAACAATCCATTATTTTAGGTATGATATATTGTAGTTAAAAACAAATATGAACCAAGATCGTTATACATTTCCTTCATGAATCATGATGTAAAATGATTGTCCCTATCCAATAAGAATTAATGGGTACCCCATGAAGGCATGTTTACTCTGATTAATCCACTAAATGGACACCTTGATTTGTATAAATTGAGTGACCTTAGTCAACCTATAATTGATCACCCATACCACATCACTACCTTGAGGGTATCATGAAAACCACATCACAAAATCTATAATGAAATAATTAGATTTCCCCTCTAGAATTCACATAGGCTATAAATGTTCAATTGGAAAATGTTGACCTACCATCACGTACTAATTGTTGGAACACCATGTAGTAAAACATGATGTCTTCCTCTTCATACTTTTCCACCAATATTGAAGGAATATTTTATTGTTCATCCATGTATATCCGTGAATTACTACCTATTTTTAGGAATGATACTCCAACAACAATTCCTCTTTGAAATATATAGGTTCGTAGTCACAAAGATGAATATATAAAATCTAGTCCTCATCTATAACAAAAAATGTAGTTTTTCGTCTCCTGATACACTCCCACTCAAGAATAATTCCTGATGATCATAAAGTTATCTCATCCTTACCCACTCCATAAGATAATATTTCACTATTATGGCTACCAACAAAGAGAACTATGATAATCCTAAACTTCTTTATGGATCTTATGAAATAGAACCACCAACAAAAAATCAATACTTGCCTCTATAAATTCCTATTCATGAGTCTTCAGGTTTAAATAATTAGCTACTTTATTACCCTTCTGAGGAGTATAATCAGGTTTAATGTCAAATGACTATATGTATTTTATCTACCAAAACTAACTTATAATCAATTCATGCCGACTAAAAATTTATTTGAGACTTTAATGGTCTGTATAAATGATCAAGAAATTTCCCAATACATAATGCTTCCAGCAAAGTAAGGCATGAACCTTATCATCCATATTGAGGTTTTGTTTCAGATATTTATCTTCATGGGGCCTAAAATAAGGAGACATGTATTCCACAATTAACTATCCCAACTTCATATTGACTCCCATATTAATGTATGATTCATCATAATATATAATATATCCTCCACCAGGGTCAGGATGAATCTGGACCCACACTAAATTATGTATCCCCTTTAGTTCATAGATCTCATTCTCACTAGAAACAAACCACATTAAATTATAACTCTTAATTATCAATCCCCAAAGTGGTGTTGTAATTAATGATATGTTTTGAGTAAAGAACCTATAATATACATTTATCCCTATAAAACTACATATGTCAAAGACGTTCTTAGGATGTCATTGGGATACGACATCACTCACATTATCTATGGAAAAAAAATTCCTATCTATAAGATAATGTGACACATTATGTGATCCAAAAGTGTAATTTTATAAACATGTCATACATTTGTTGTTATATTAGTGTATTTTGTATGATCAAAAGATATTTTTAATGGTTTTTCCAAGAGTCAGAATATACAATGATTCAATACATGAAGACCAACAGAAATAATTCTAGATACCAGTGGATGGCTGGATTCATCATGTCCACGAAATTGATAGTTTCCTTCTTACAACTAAATAATACTACCAGATAATCTTAAATTCCATCTATTCAGTGGAAATTAATACATGGTATGTCTAAACACCAAACTCACACATGATTATTTCTGAACCTTGGATCAATATTTGAGAATACACTCACTCCATAAACCTATTCGAAGATGAAATATATATAGGTAAGAGGCAACTCTTTATTGAATATAAGATGATTCCTATTATATTAGTCCACATATATTCTTAAGTTCTTAACAACATTTTTTTAAGTTGTATTGGTGAACCCCAAGGATAATTATTGGGTCATATTAAACCAATAGTTTCCATGTCCTCCAAAAATCTCTTGAGGTTAGAAAGATATTTTGAACACATCATATTAGTAGGAATGAACACAAGTGATACTCTTGGAACTATTTCAATCTTGAATTTAACGTCTATATTAGGTCGTCTTAAACAAATTTTTTTAGGGAATCCATCCCTAAAATTATTTTCAATTGGTGGGAAGTGACTTTATCACACTCCCTGGTTATCGGAAAGATACAAACAATCGAGGTTTTCACTTCCCCCATCCCATGATATTTGGGACAATCTCGAGTTTTCCAGACATCCCATTATCCCTTAGTCATGTGGTTACAATCATAAAGGGATGAAGATGTCACCCACAATAAATAACAATAAATATGGGCTCGATAAAGTTCAAGCCAATGAAATATAATAATGATGTGAAAATATTAATCTATATCACTAAGAGGTTACATAAGAAACAAATGTGGAAAACTTTGAGGGGGTAATACTAACATCGACGTATAATCTATGATCCTATTCCAAAATAGCGTACTCAGGGTTATTACACCACTTATGTTATAAATTTCAATGCCCAAACATCCCATAAGAGATATAAATTTAAAAGGATGTGAAGAAACAATGTCGAACATTTTCAATGGTAAAGTATAGTTTAGTAATAATATATCTAATAATATAGAAATTATGGTGCTCTAATCTTCTTGTATAGTTTGTAGTTCATGAAGATTACTAGTATCATGACCATAATACACATCAAGTATATCCTGAGTAGGCCTACACTATTGGTGGTACATCTAATTATATTGGATCCCACAACAATTTCCACCTCATTAGACTGATGGGCTAGTAGTAGTCTATCTTCCTATCATTCATGATATTATTGACCCCGATCCGAAATGTAGAGCCATTGTAGTATTCTTCTACATTTGTATTGGGGAAAGTATCCAATGAAATGTAGAAGATGGATTATTTTATCACTAGATCAACATTCAATGAGGTATCTATAGCATTCGAGATTCATCTGACCCGGGAACCCACACTGGTGTAATATCACATAACGATGAGTTTATTACATTTGACTAATACTTCCCTAAAATATAGAATCATGGAAACACATTTATCTGCTAGATGAGCCACTACCCTATCTGAGTTCTGTACATCAATGTCCTACACCATCATCATCCCTTATTTTTGGTTTATTGATGATGTCTTGATACACCGTCCTTAAAAAGGTAGTCTTCCAGAAGATATTGACCTAATATGGGATGGAATATAGAAGCCCCTCCACAAACCATCCCAATGTTCTTATCTCTTCATCAATGAGAGTAAATTTAAAATGCTATCTACAATTGAAAAGAGGTTAATACTCCACCATGAACATAGAACCATGGTGATGGTGGATAATGTCACTATCCCACTCAGTTGTCATTGTGTCCAGGGAAAATAATTCATATAAGGCCATCTAGAAATCCTTCCAGAACACATCATGATGCTAACAGGCCCATGATACAATGTTCGACCAAAGATTATTTAATCATATAACATGTATGATGAAATATTGGCTATCCTTTTTAGATATTTCTACGGGTTATTGAATATAGATATCATGGATTCAATTAATGGATCATCAACCTGGATGACGTCATCCCCGGATTATTTAGGTGGACAATATTTCTAGAACTACAAGATAATTTCTTTCATTGAAGAGGCATCATGTAGAGATCCCTACATGAACTTCATAAAATTCGATAAACACTCTCTGAACGGAGAATCTATTCCCAACTTGGGTATAGTAGTTGTTTCCACAAATGGCACAACATGAGGGAATATTGAGGCCTTAGGGCACACCATATCTAAGGAATGGTCATCACTAACTTCTTGGTGCCTGAACTAAGTTCTTCATAGTGGAATATTTCTACAATTTCGAAATGTACACCTAATAATAACATTTATAAAAAATAGATAATAGAAAAAGCAATAGGATATGTTCCATGACATCCAATAAAATACTCAATACCCAAATACAAACTAATAAATCCATTTATTGGTAATTTTAGAAGACTCTATTAGTTATAAGAGATTATAACTATTAAACAATACAATGGTTAACTCAATTTCAATGTCCTATATCACATAACAACGGTCCTGGTATATGGGGTGTTAGGTGGATATTATAGATGAAAACACCCTTTATGTTACAATTGCTATCCATATTTAATGGTAACAATTATTTAAAATTATAAAATTAAGAAATATAATTTTCATTCAGACTAAAAGAGATTTATATTGATATATATATATATATACATATATCCTAATGAATTTATTTTCATCTTATATTACAATGTTATAAAGTCCAATGCATTTTATATTGCAGTATAAAATCTCATATAACTTACACTTTACTTTGTAATGGTTTAATTATATTAATCAACATCACCACATAATATATACTCAAACACTTTTATAAATATCAATTAGAATTTGTTTAACATAATCCACTAATGTTTCTTCCTAGGATACATATGGTTTATGTCTCAAACATTCCATAATTAGTTTATTAGTGTGCCACTATCAATCTATATTGGAAAACAACGTTTAGGTTAATGAAGATACATTAAATAACCAATTATTTATCTCCTTTTAATAAATTATAATGAAATTTGAGTATAAATATCATGGCACATAAAAACCCCATAGGCAACATAGGAAAGAAAGAAACAAGATACACCTATATCCCATGAAATAATGCATGCCATGTGAATCTCTATGTACCTATGATGATACATGAATAATACTTCCTTAAATTATGAGGCCAATGTGAAAAGCGAAATTAATAAAATTTTCATCATAAAATTAGTGCATCACTAGATGATGAAATGAGTATAACTATACAGAGAGAAATAAATAACAAAAAATACCATCTAATGAAAAATTTTCTTTTTTAGTTACATGGGTTAGATACTCTTAGGAAGAGGCTCATTACCAATTTTGAGGACATCCTAATATCATGAATGAACATTCCTGAATAGTAAGATAAGATGGAAGAGGGCTCTAATAATTCTCCATTGAATATAGAATCTGGTTCAATCAAAAGTAGCTAAATCTTGTTGGATACATGGCCTCATGTCTGACTCCTCATACACTAGAGGCTTCTGACTAGTAGGGAGGGACTATGGGGATCCCGTGGGGAGACTATGACCTTATAGTCAAAGTGGATCACAATGGGGAAGACAATATAAATTATAGAATGTAGTATAATAATATACATCATAAAATGTAGAGGTAAATAATCCAGATAAAAATCATTACTATGTCTTACAAATGGATAATCATGTCATGATAATAGAAAGAAATAGGAAATTCATGGGATATTGAGAAAAAATCATAAAAAAGATGCTATAAAAAGATAAAAAATTACAAATATACCTTAATTAGATTCATGAGAATAATATTTTTCCTCTACTCCCATACTTCATCTTATAATATAAACCCAAACCTCTATAGACTAACCCTAACCATTGTCCTTCCTTAAACCAAGTAGTCTGATTGGGTACCAATAGATGGCCCAAATATGGTGTGAGATATACTTAATAGGAACCATCAATAACATATATTATAATTAATCATGTTCATATACAATTTCAATTTTATGAAATATGAATGTAATGTAGAAATTTAAATTGTAACCAGGTTAGATTGGGTTCCTCATGGACATCTTCTTGATTGTATCAACTTCATACTAAGATGGAAAACCTTTAAACATGTGTCACTATATATATAAGTATATTTATATATTTTTTGGGATAATTGTGTATATATATAGGTTATACAAACATATATTTAGATAAGTATAGATACGTAGTACTATTTTGGACCTGTGGAATGTCCAAAGAATATATTCATAATAATAATAGTCTCATGTCATAAATATGGGTAACAACCCAAGAATTCAACCATGGATTTAGTTGTTATCAAATCCATAAAATCAATGAGTGAATTCAACCTTCATTTCAAAAAATTTCTATGGAAAAATTAAACAACATGTCTAATGTTTAATATATTATGTTAGACATCATGACCGGCATCACATATTAGAGGAAGCACGATGCATCATGTCCAATAGTAGCATTAATCCAGACTGAATTTTCATTACACACTGGGGAGAAAAATGATGTGGAATTAATATCTTATTAGTAGGATTCCAATTAGAAGAATTGTGATATATACTTGTGTTAGATATAATAGGTAGCTTAATGGCTATGTGATAGCCATGGGAGAGTTTAATTGACTAGGGGTGTGTTGCACATGAATGTAAAGGAATAAGGAAGGAAGAATAATAAAATAAGGGAAGTGTAAAATAAAAACTATTACAAGACTATGTGGCCCAACCAAAACATGCATGCACCATTTCACATGGACAGAGAACATGGGGTTCATGGTTTGAAAAACCATGAGACACACTCTATGTAACACCCCGAGATTTTATGAAAAATATTCTTTTAATTTCATTAATGTATTGTGTTGTATTTTACACCAAGATTACCTTGCGCTATACGCAACACCGTATTAGCTTGCAGTATACGCAACACTATTCTTGGATCGTGTTACACACAATTTTGATAATAGTTATTCTATGTAACATTGAGTATATATATATATATATTAAATTTATAAATAAAATATGGTTGGATTATGTTATACGCAACCACAAAAGAGTTGTTCACTACACGCAACCCTGACTTGGCTTGCGTTACACGCAATCACAACCTTCCTCAATAGCGTGTCTTGTACGCAATACCGGGTTTTACTAAACAACGATTTATTATTATAATATTGTTATGAACTAGCTATTATGAATAGTGTTAACTAAATTTTGAATTTTCTATCATTATTATTCATCTTACACATTTCTAGAACATGGTATAAGAACAAAATAAATTTTTCGGGTAAAATAAGTATTTTTAAAAAAATGTAGTTTTACCGCCTTTTGATGGCACACCCACTTTAAATCTAGTATTTGAAATGCTTATAAGTTCAATTTGACAAAATGAAATTCTTATTTTGAATCAGGATATAAAAATTTACATTAGATAACGTTTTGATATTTTTTCGATAATTTTTATATTTTAATGAATAGTAAAAACACGCTATATTTTAATTAAAAACATCTTTTTTCATCGTAATATATTATGTGGTTAAATTATAATATTGAATGGTTTTAATGTATAAATAGAATACATTTTTACCATTTAATATAATTTATGTCATTAGAATTGATTTTACCTTGAATTCGTAGGTTAAATCAATTCAATCTTTTGCCATGTTTTAAAGAAAAACCCGTTTTCCTTCGACAACGGGATTAATTTTAATTTAATTTATGCAACTTTTGTGTATTGAATTTGGAAAAATGGATTCCATATTTGGAATCAGTGGATCCAAATTATTTTAATAAGCTACTTTTTATTTTTGGGAATTATGAATAGTAACTACGGTAAATTTTATTTACCATTGTTAAAGGTAAATCGGGTAATTAAGGGTAAATATAATATTTTAAAATTACTCTAACAAATTTAAAAATCCTATTGGATGACTAAAAGTCGGCCCATATCACCCAAGGGTCGGATTATATTCATTTAATTAAATTTTTTCAATGAAAATAATTTAATTATTATTAAAACCAAAGAATGTGACAACATGTCACTTTCATAAATCTTATAAGTATAATAATTTTAATCTAGTGATAAAAATCATGAAACTTCGAACATGATTAGTCTCCAGATATCTAATACAATTATCTACATCATAGGAATTTATTTATAATTTTTAGGAATTAAATAATTATCATTTATTATGACACAAAGATGATGCAGTAATTCTCTTATTAATAAAATATTGACATAATTGATGTTATAAATGCCCAAATAAATGTAATTTTAGACTTTTAATTACTTAAAATAATTTTATAGGTTAATATTAAATGTTATTGTTGATTTAATTAACTTGGTTCGAACTTATCATTCTGTTATGAATTTCATAAAAATCATGTACCAAATAGTGTCAAAATTGACATAAATTAGTTTTTAAAACAAATATTATATTATTAATTGTTATTTTATTCATAAAAATATAGGTTTCGTCCAAATGACTTATATCAGATTATATATAATAATAATAAACAACTTGGGGTTCGTTTGGCTTGATATAGTAAGTTTAATAACCATATAGTGTAAGAAAACAAAAAGACACGGTAAAAGTTAAATTATTTAACTTAGAGTTAAATCTAATTGATAAGGTTAAAATAATAACCTAAACTTGTCTAAATCCTATTTTATGAGAGGATTTAGACCCATACCCATTTTATCTTCGAAATAAGACCCTTGGGAACCATTATAAACCGAATTTTACCTTAATTATAAAATAATATTTTGAGATTTTCTTAAGGTGCCCCTCTCTTCCATTGTAAAAGGGCACCTCCTCCCTCTCCTCCTCACACCAATTTGAGCATTCAAGCTCGGACAACCCCTGAAAAAATATTTTCTCCACTTCCCTAGTATCATCCTAGAGGTCCTGGTCTTCTTCAAATACCATCCTTAGTTCTTTAAGTGGAGGTTAAGTGAAGGCGCATCAAAAAGAGGTAATATCCATTACCGATCTTTTTCAATTTCTTTCTTCTTCAAATTATTCTTCTTTAGTTGTTTCATGATAAAGTAATTAAATAAATATTTATTATATAATGTTATGTTATTATAAATATGAAACAACTCTAATTAACCTTCTATCCATCCTACACGAAAAGGAAATCAACGCGCGTGTGTACGTACGGAATACCGTCTCCACGCCGTGGTGTAATCTATTTTCCACCACCACCTTAATTGGATGGGTATAATGGTGTAATGAGTAACTATATATGATTATTATAATGTGATATTGATACTGAAATAGTATACATACACTTCAACACAAGTTCACGATCATGAGAACGATATCATCGCTCGTGCATACGTACGGACTACCGTCTCCGCGATGCGATGAGATTCATTCTCCACATTAACCATTCATGAATGATTATAAAGTATATAAAATGAATAATAATGAAATATATGACATGTTAAATCTACTGGATTTATGTATATATATATATGTATTTCATCTACTTACTTCCATTCAAGACAATAAGGAAAGGAAAACAGCGTTCATGCGTACGTACGGACTACCGTCTCCATGAACGGTGTGTTTCATTTCATTTATCTATCTATTATATATATATGTGCTGAATATATATGATATAAAATAATGTTTTATATTCAGGAAGTAATTAAATCATGATATAAGTAATAATAATGTCAAGAACAACAAGTCCAAACACCTACGATAAATGAAACGATTTTACCCAAAACGCTTCTTTAACATGGAATTTAAAAAATAATGGGTAAAGTAAAGTCATAAGTAAACCATATATGATATCATAACAATGAGTATGATTCTGGAATAAGTCAATGACATTATTTAAATCATTATACATGAGGTTCGGACACTTACGAAGCAAATCAGACCTAAGGTAAGGGAAAATATCACAATCTCATTTTTATCCGAGATTGTGTATACTTTGGCATTTAATAGGGTGTATTTTATCATCCACATCCATGTTTCCTCAATATGTAATATTATTTCCATCCACCTACAATTTTTTTTAAATCCATTTTTACCCTTTGGTGAGTTTTAGTAAAAGATATGAAAGAAATCTTTTGTCGTTTTTTGTATGAGGTACTTTTTGACTTTTCCGACAAAAGTACGAGAAGAAAGTTTTTTTAACTTATACGGCATGAATGGATTTTTAAAACATTATTTCCAAGAAGCTTCCATTACAAGTTTTCATGTTTATTTTTAATCAAATTCTTTTAGTTTATAATTGTACAACATGTTAAGAAAGGAAAAGTGTTTTTGAAGTAGAAATGATATTTTCCTCAAGAATGGAGTTCAAGTGTTTTATCAAAATTATTTTCCATATAAGATAATAAAGGGTTCTGTTTCTATCCCTATTATTACATTGATTTGACTATGTTGTGATGGAATTATTTTTATGAATTCCTTTATCTAATATGAATTGTTTTATGATGTCATGTTGTTTAAGAATCCCATTTTTATTACATGGGTTATGCAATGATGTATGGTTTATGATTTTGTGGTACACATAAGAATGGTATCATTATGAGATGGGTGGGACCTATATCTCCCTCCAATGCATTGGGTAATGATTTTATATCTCATGAGATAGACATGGTTGGAACGGTAGGTTATACCGGTTCAGTGAAACAGGACTGAAATGAGGGTGACTCGGTTCAGAAATGGACTTTGTCCACTAAGATAGTCTTGGAAATGAGTCTTGACTAATAAGATATGATTCTCTACGATTATGTGTGTATGCCACAAAGTTTCATGTTTTATGTTATGATTATTGGGATTTCATTTCACTACTATGATTTATCCCATGTTATGAAATTATGCTCTCTTTTGCAGGTTAATATTTCCAAAAGATATGTTCTTATGAATATGATGTGATTGATAATTTTTTTTACCCTTACTGAGAATTTGATCTCACCCTTTTATGTTTTCTTTTCCCCAGGATATAAAGAAAGGTTTTAGGTGAGAAAAAAAGTGGAATATCTTTATGGGAGATGTTGAAGATCTTTCACCACGATTAGAAGATTATATTCCGAGTTTCCAAAGACACTAAAATATTACAGTCCTTGTGTGTGTGTTTTTGTAATGTACTAAGTATTCCGCAAAAGTAATGTAATGTCCATGTACGTCAAGCTTCAGGTCTTTACAGTTGGTATCAAAGGAAATGTTTAGTCAACCTTTGGAAACTAGGATGTGAAAACGTTAGTGATATCCCTATAGATATTTCTAAGGTATGTCTAGGGATGTCCCTAAGGATAAGTATACGTATAGGATACAATCCTAGAACTACGGTAACGATCATAGAATTTAACCTAAGATGTTAGATATTGAGGATACTCCCCCTTTATTATGTTGTTTTCCCTAGCATGATTTTTGCCTCTCATACTATTATTTTTGGGGTTTAGACGATGGATGGAACCCGAAGGAACCGTGTTGATCAATGCAATGGACAAGGAAATGATTGTCCTTCTGAACAACCAATTGTTATGGGAGATGGAGTGAAAAATCTTATTGCTATACTTACACAAGATATGAATCATTCTGGACTTCCAAATGAGCAGAGAAGGGAACAATATTCTATGGAGTCCTTTATGAGGCAACGTCCACCTTCATTCAGTGGGTCTTCCGATCCACTTGTTGCTGAACAATGGATCAGTACCACTGAAAAGATATTTTCAGTTCTTCAATGTTCTGAACATGATTAATTCATCTTAGCAGTATATCGTTTGGAAGGTGAAGCTGATCAATGGTGGAATCTTATCAAGAATACGAGGCCAAGAGATGAAATTGAGTCCATGGAATGGGAAGAGTTCAAGAACTTATTTTTCAATAAGTACTTCCCTCGTATTCTATGAACAAAGATGGAGAAGGAGTTTCTTGAACTAAAGCAAAAGGATGATGAATCTATTGGTATATACAAAGCAAATTTTACAAGACTTTCAAGGTATGCATCTGGCATTATCATCCATCCTGAAAGTAAAGTTGATCGATTTTTCAGTGGCTTAAAACCAAGTCTTAGAAGGGAATTAGCTATAAGAGACTTCAATAGCTATGAAGAAATTGTGTGTTGTGCTATCAAGGTAGAAATGGAAGTTGGTGTAACATATCCATCTAATGGTTTTGACTAGAAACGAAAGATGGAGTTCAAGGAGAAATCTCAGAATAATGGTGAAAAGAAGATGAATGTTTCCTTATAGTGTGGAAAGATTCATGGTAGAGATTGTCTTAAAGGGATAAGTAAATGTTTCAAATGTGGAAAGGAAGGTCATTGGGCATTTGAATGCCGCAATGATGGGAAGAAGATGTCTAATTATGCAATCAAAGGAAGGGATACGCAGAATGAACCTACTACACTTCAATGTTTCAAGTTCAAGGAGATAGGACATTATGCTAACAAATGCCCTAATCCACGGGTTTGTGATGATCGACTTGAGCAACCACAAAAGGAAAAGGAAAAAGGGAAGTCACATGCAATCACCATTGGTGATGTTGAATATGACAACGATGTGGTGGAATGATTAAGTGTTTATGTACTGGGATTCCAAAATAATGTTGAGTATTGAAATATTTATGTATTGGTCTATTGTGGTCTTCAATAATTTTATGGTACCGGTAACCATGGAAAGTGATTGAGATATTTTTGGAAAAAATCTGATATGCGCATAATGAAGGGAAAATGAGGAAAAGACATATTTGATAGTATTCATGAGCTCATGATTGATATAAGGACTAAGTGATATCATGGTTTGAGTATATAGAATTTTGAGGATTTTGGTATGTGGAAAGTGTTAACTTTTAACTGCATTCATGTTTTCACTAAGGATCAATGGGTATTCAAGAGAATACATGATTAAGGCCTTTGAATGTTTGGAATGTGACCAACAAGACATATCATATGATATATGGGGACCAACGATGGTATTAAATCTCTGGTAATCATTTTCACTATATTATGAGAGTGGACTGCAGTATTATGGATAAGCCTAAAGATTGGAATGGATTATGTTGGACATAAGTTAGTATTGTTTAATGATAGAAGATTTTCCGATATTATTGATGGGATATTATAGAAATATAGTTTTAGAAAAAGGAAAACCCGCAGGACGGGTGACAACCCATCGCGTCGGACAAGGATGTCGGAATCGAACCCACAACCGATGTGCGACTGGCCTTTATCGCCTACGACTGGCCTATAGGAAGTCCCTGTTTAGTAGAAACTAGTTTTATTATATTAAGCAGTATGATATATGAAGTATATGCCCATTTTAGGAACCATATATGATTAATCTAACTATTGATGGACTTATGTATTTTTTTATAACTTTTGTATCCTTTTGTTTGAGACAGATGGAATGACCCATCATTCTATCACATGATCTGTTAACACTTCACAAATAACAAATTCAACTTCATTTCCTTAAGAGATGAAGTGGAAATTGTTCAAATCACGAACAACAGTGAGATTGTACCAAAATCAAGTAAGTATTTATTCTAATTCAAAATTTTCAACGTTAGGGAAATGATATTGAAAACCAAAAATGTTGTCCTAATGCTCTTATATCCGATGAATCAGATGGTACCTTATATAATCACAAATCTATGGCTTTGTGATTGTTGGCTTTTTCATAGCCATGTTCTCTACCACTCTCCATCAGAACATGATGGTTAGATTTCTCTTCCATATCCATATATTCATCTATGTGGAAACCCAGTGATTAGTTTATTTGGGTAACCGTTATGTTTCATACTTTTGTTTTTAAAGATTGGTTTTGGTATTCCTTTTTACAATGTGGGTTTCTATTAAAGAAACTTTCGAATAGTAAACCATTTATAGCCCCGACGAATTTCGAGGGAGAAATTCATTTTAAGTGGGGTAGAATGTAACACCACGAGATTTTATGAAAAATATTCTTTTAATTTCATTAATGTCTTGTGTTGTATTCTACACCAAGATTACCTTGCGCTATACGCAACACCGTATTAGCTTGCAGTATACGCAACACTATTCTTGGATCGTGTTACACACAATTTTGATAATAGTTATTCTACGCAACATTGAGTATATATATATATATATATATTCAATGTATAAATAAAATATGGTTGGATTCTGTTATACGCAACAACAAAGGAGTTGTGCACTACACGCAACCCTGACTTGGCTTGCATTACACGCAATCACGACCTTCCTCGATAGTGTGCCTTGTACGCAATACCGGGTTTTACTAAACAATGATTTATTATTATAATATTGTTATGAGCTAGCCGTTATGAATAGAGTTAACTAAATTTTGATTTTTATAACATTATTATTCATCTTACACATTTCTAGAACATGGTATAAGAACAAAATAAATTTTTTGGGTAAAATCATTATTTTTCAAAAAATGCAGTTTTGTCGCCTTTTAATGGCGCACCTGCTTTAAATATAGTTTTTGACATGTTTATAAGTTCAATTTGAAAAAATAAAATTCTTCTTTTAAATCAGGATATAAAAATTTACATTAGATAAAGATTTGATATTTTTCCGATAACTTTTATATTTTAATGAATAGTAAAAACACGCTATATTTTAATTAAAAACAAATTTTTTCATCGTAATATTTTATGTGGTTAAATTATAATATTCAATGGTTATAAAGTATAAATAGAATATATTATTACCATTTAATATAATTTATGTCATTAACATTGATTTTTCCTTGAATTCATAGGTTAAATCAATTCAATCTTTTGCAATGTTTTAAAGAAAAACCCGTTTTCTTTCGACAACGGGATTAATTTTAATTTAATTTCTGCAACTTTTGTGTATTGAATTTGGAAAAATGGATTCCATATATGGAATCAGTGGATCCAAATTATGTTAATAAGCTACTTTTTATTTTTGGAAATTAAGAATAGTAACTACGGTAAAGTTTATTTACCATACTTAAAGGTAAATCGGGTAATTAAGGGTAAATATAATATTTTAAAATTACCCTAACAAATGTAAAAATCCTATTGGTTGACTAATAGTCGACCCATATCACCTAAGGGTCGGATTAGATTAATTTAATTAAATTTGTTCACTGAAAATAATTTAATTATTATTAAAACCAAAGAATGTGACAACCTGTCACTTTCTTAAATCTTATAAGTATAATAATTTTAATCTAGTGATAAACTTAATGAAACTTAGAACATGAATAGTATACAGATATCTAATAAAATTATCTACATCATAGGAATTTATTTATAATTTTTAGGGATTAAATAATTGTCATTTATTATGACACAAAGATGATGCAGTAATTGTCTTATTAATGAAATATTGACATAATTGATGTTATAAATGACAAAATAAATGTATTTTGAGACTTTTTATGACTTAAACTAATTTTATAGGTTAATATAACATGTTATTGTTGATTTAAGTAACTTGGTTCGAACTTATCATTCTGTTATGAATTTCATAAAAATCATGTACCAAATATTGTCAAAATTGACATAAATTGGTTTTTAAAACAAATATTATATTATTAATTGTTATTTTATTCCTAAAAATCTAAGGTTCGGCCAAATGACTTAGATAAGATTATATATATTAATAATAAACAACTTGGGGTTCGTTTGGCTTGATATATAAAGTTTATTAACCATATAGTATAAGAAAACAAAAAGACACGGTAAAAGTTAAATTATTTAACTTAGAGTTAAATCTAATTGATAAGGTTAAAATAATAACCTAAACTTGTCTAAATCCTATTGGATGAAAGTATTTCGATCCATACCCACTTTATCTTCGAAATAAGACCCTTTGGAACCATTATAAACCGAATTTGTCCTTAATTATAAAATAATATTTTGAGATTTTCCTAAGGTGCTCCTCTCCTCCCTTATAAAAGGGCACCTCCTCCCTCTCCTCCTCACACCAATTTTAGCATTCAAGCTCGGCCAACCACTGCTAAAATCTATTCTCCAATTCACTAGTATCATCTTAGAGGTCCTGGGCTTCATCAAAGACGATCCTTAGTTCTTTAAGGTGAGGTTAAGTGAAGGCGCGTCAAAAAGAGGTAATATCCATTACCGATCTTTTTCAATTTCTTTTTTCTTCAACATCTTCTTCTTTAGTTGTTTCATGATAAAGTAATTACATCAGTATTTCTTATATACTTATATGTTATTATAAATATTAAACAACTCTAATTAACCTTATATCCATCCTACAGAAAAAGGAAATCACCGCGCGTGCGTACGTACGGAATACTGTCTCCACGCCGTGGTGTAATCTATTTTCTGCCACCACCTTAATTGGATGGGTATAATGGTGTAATGAGTAACTATATATGATTATTATAAAGTGATATTGATACTGAAATAGTATACATACACTTCAACACAAGTTCACGATCATGAGAACGATATCATCGCTCGTGCGTACTTACGGACTACCGTCTCCACGACGCGATGAGATTCATTCTCCACATTAACCATTCCTGAATGATTATAAAGTATATATAATAAATAATAATGAAATATATGACATGTTAAATCTACCGTATTTATGTATATATATATATATATGTATGTCATCTAATTACTTCCATTCAAGACAATAAGGAAAGGAAAACATCGTTCATGCGTACGTACGGACTACCGTCTCCATGAACGGTGTGTTTCATTTCATTTATCTATCTATTATATATATATATATATACTGAATATATATTATATATAAATCATGTTTTATATTCTCGAAGTAATTAAACCATGATATAAGTAATAATAATTTCAAGAACAACAAGTCCAAACACCTACGATAAATGAAACGATTTTACCCAAAACGCTTCTTTAACATGGAATTTACAAAAGAACGGGTAAAATAAAGTCATAAGTGAACCATATATGATATCATAACAATGAGTATGATTCTGGAATAAGTAAATGACATTATTTAAATCATTATACAGGAGGTTCGGACACTTACGAAGCAAATCTGACCTAAGGTAAGGGAAAATATCACAATCTCATTTTTATCCGAGATTGTTTGTACTTTGGCATTTACTGGGGTGTATTTTATCATCCACATCCATGTTTCCTCAATATGTAATATTATTTCCATCCACCTTAATTTTTTTTAAATCCATTTTTACCCTTTGGTGAGTTTTAGTAAAAGATATGAAAGAAATATTTTGTCCTTTTTCGTACGAGGTACTTTTTGACTTTTCTGAAAAAAGTACGAGAAGAATGTTTTTTTTAACTTATACGACATGAATGGATTTTTAAAAAATTATTTCCAAGAAGCTTCCATTACATGTTTTCAAGTTTATTTTTAATCAAATTCTTTTAGTTTATAATTGTACGACATGATAAGAATGGAAAAGTGTTTTTGAAGTAGAAAGGATATTTTCCTCAAGAATGGAGTTCAAGTGTTTTATCAAAATTATTTTCCATCTAAGATAATAAAGGGTTCTGTTTCTATACCTATTATTACATTGATTTGACTATGTTGTGATGGAATTATTTTTATGAATTCCTTTATCTTATATGAATTGTTTTATGATGTCATGTTGTTTAAGAATCCCATTTTTATTACATGGGTTATGCAATGATGTATGGTTTATGATTTTGTGGCACACATAAGAATGGTATCATTATGAGATGGGTGGGACCTATATATCCCTCCAATGCATTGGGTAAAGATTTTATATCTCTTGAGATAGACATGGCTGGAACGGTAGGTTATACCAGTTCTGTGAAACAGGACTGAAATGAGGGTGAATCGGTTCAGAAATGGTCTTTGTCCACTAAGATAGTATTGGCAATGAGTCTTGACTAATAAGATATGAATCTATATGATTATGTGTTAATGACACAAATTTTCATGTTTTAAGTTATGATTATTGGGATTTCACTTCACTACTATGATTTATCCCATGTTATGAAATTATGCTCTCTTTTGCAGGTTAAGATTTCCAAAAGATATGTTCTTATGAATATGATGTGATTGATATTTATTTTTTAACCTTACTGAGCATTTGAGCTCACCCTTTTATGTTTTCTTTTCCCCAGGATATAAAGAATGGTTTTAGGTAAGAAAAAAAGGGTAAGATATTTATGGGAGATGTTGAAGATCTTTCACCACGATTAGAAGATTATATTCCGAGTTTCCAAAGACACTAAAATATTACGGTCCTTGTGTGTGTGTGTTTGTAATGTACTAAGTATTCCACAAAAGTAATGTAATTTCCATGTATGTCAAGCTTCGGGTCTCTAAACTCTAGGGCCTCTATGGTTGTGGTACATGGTTAGCCGTAATTCTTCACTTAATTTGTGCCTCACCCATTTCTCTCAAATTCTGAGGCTCTAGGACTAGAATAAGACCTCCAAATACAGAAAACCTTCTATATACTTTTAATCACACTGATAAGGATAAAATATAGTTTCGAAAATTAATTAATGAAACCAATCCTCATGAAAAAATGAAGATGTTACAAAATTGTAGTTTTCATCCTATTTATTCTCATTCATGATTTAATGGGTTTACTCAATGAGTCTCATTAAATATATCATGAATTCATAACCAGTTGTTAAAATATATATTGTGGGGTGACTATGGATAGATGGACAGTGGAGGAAAGCGCTTTGAATTATTTTTAAAATTGAATTATGGTAACCCATTCATTCCATGAACTGATTATTTAAGTGTATTACCATTGGAAATGGGTTATTAACCTTGGTCCTTTGATTATTTATAAGGAAATAGAATATAATCATTGGTGGTTTTGTATGAAAATATAGAGAAATGATTATGTAAGTAAATTTCACACTTGTCTATAGTTAAAATTCGAGAAGAAATATTTATCTCATATGTTGCAATCGATGTATATACATGTTTCAAAATAAGATAAAAGTTTTGTGGAAATTTTTTTTTAGCACAACCATGGACGATACATATTCATGATGATATTTGGGTAATTATGGATTAACTATAAAATCATTGTTCTTTCTCCCAATATGGAATTCGAAAATTTTAATGGACCTAAAAAATGTTTTATATTTGAGAATTAGCTAAATTCCATTATGTACCAATATATTGTTTCTCTAATAGAGATCCCAATTTTACTTCTCAATTTTATATAACTTTGTAATAATATCTTATTCATTACTTAAACATGAGCTTGACATATTATCAATATAAGGATGAGTAGTCCAACAATATTATTCTGATGATGTAATATATCATTAGATATTGTGTAATAAACTTTGGTGGATCATGGAAAAATCATATTACTTTAGTGGTGATCTCATGAAATAAAAGTCACCAGGATTTGAAGAATATGGATTTATCAGATTTATTGAATTTCCATTATTTTATCAATTCATTTTTTTGATAGAAGCACGATTAATATCACCAATTTGATCTAGTACTCTCTTCGAGACTCGTAAAATGATATAGATGACAAAAAAGTGGATGTATATGGCCCATAACAAATATAATTTATATGAAAATCTTCATCACCACCCATTTTATTTGTCACTAGGTGAACATGTTTTTCGGAAATTATTCTCATGTTTGGGTCATATTCATCTTGGAATGTAGTGGAAACTATCTCTTCAATATTTAGTTCCATTATAGGTTTTGAAAAATATCAATAACATTGATCATTGATTATATTTAATGATATGATTAACGTTTTTCCATAATGTCTTCCATATATATCAAGTAAATGATTATAAATCATATCATACTCATGTTATTAGATGGGTTCATGAGATTCTTGATATTGATGCAATGTTTATCCATGAACCAATTCAAATTTTTGTTAGACTGGGAAATACCTTGCCTGAGATAACTATTTTTACAGTATGAATGTTATGGAAACATGGTCATATTCATCAAGAGACTAGTGAATGCGAAAAATTCATACTAGATAAAGGTATAAACCTCTTCAATGATAGTGAAAAATATTATTCTTTCTATGTATTGCAAGTTTAATGGTGGGGTGAATGTTTTGCCCCTTGTTTGAGGTATATCCATGTATTAAATTGTCCATTTCTTGTTTGGATTATTGATTTATTGGATTTTGAGTATTTTTATTAACATATAATGCATCATATAATGTTAGTTCGATTACTCTATGATATTGTTGACAGTTTTGTATGTTTAAAGCTAAAATTATCCCCCAACAATTTATTAATCGCTTGGAATTTATTTCAAGCCATTGGTGTTTTGGGGATATCACCTATGTTTTGTGGCTCCTCACCTCTTTCCAAACCATTGGTAAGGGAATTAATGTTATATAGTTTTATAATTTATATGTTATGTTATAATATCAAAATAATTATAAATAATGTACAATATAATTTACTATAATTGATAAATTTAGTGTTTTTTTATAATCTAAAATATCAAATTAGTTGATGGAAGATCCAAATTGAATACAAAAACCTTTAAGATTTAAAAAATGAATTGTTATGTAAAAAATCACTTCTTAAATATTAAGGATCATGGAAATAAGCTTCATCTCGAAATGATTTGTAAATATAAAATCCATAATAGATTCCACTCGAATGGAATATGAAATCTCCTAATTCAACTAATACCCATGGGGATGAGTCATTATGTAAAACACCAAGTTGACATCAACAAATAATAATAATTTTTAAAATAAAATATTTATTTAATTTACATCAGTTAAATAAAAATACTTTAAAAATAATATATATATATATATATATATATTTACCACATTCCGCAAAATATGAAAATAAGACCTTTCCCCAAAAATGAAATTTAATAAAATATGACATTACATAAAACAAAAGAAAAACATGTTATCCATTTCCTACCAAATATATATAATAATAAATTTCCCTATAACATGACATAAAAAATCTTGAGGAACACAGACACACACACTCCTGAAAAATTAAAATACCCATTATGTGGACCATTAACCTCTCATAACATATGTATACCCCATAATAATCTATTTAGAAATAGCTACTAAGAATTTTCTATGACTTTTAAATCAGTTAAGGGATATCATACTTTATGGACTCTATGAAATCATATAAATATATTAATAATACAAGTATAACATAAAAATTTTATGTGACTATCAATAAATATATATCACATGCATTTAACTTTATAAAATCACTTGATGTAAGTTAAATGATAAATTTTGTGTACCATATTTTATATGCAACCAAAAAAATAAAACAGGGAAAAAGAATATGTGTTAATTTATTAAATCTATAAATAATTACCCAACAAGTCCAGTGATATGGTAAGCTTCTGGAAATTTATTAAAAGTAAAAAAGTACTTGGGAGATAGTTGGGGTCAAACAAAGGGACATTCCCTCACCCATCAAAAAACATTTCAATTCATAACTAAGACAAGCTATTCCAATAGTCAGAATCATCTCTAGTTCCCCACTCAGATTGGGAATTTTCCTATTTGAATATCTTAAGAATATTAGTATTGAACTTTTTCGATGACTTATAAGTAGATTATGATGACACAGTGTGCGGTATGTTAGAATATTCAATTCTTAACATTCGCTTCTAGGGAGTTGGAGATAAATCCAATAGTTTGGAATCCACCTTACCTTTTTATGTTATGAGTGCATACTTAAAATATATATGACCACCATTGTTCATTTCCTTTATGGTGGTACAATCATCCACATCCTCATCTATAGAGATATCACCTGATATCTACGAAATCCTAGAAGAAATAAAAATTTTCTAAATATATTGATTATAATCAACATGTTGAGAAGCAAAATTATTACTATGAGCCAAATAAACAATACTATCACATTGATACCATGCACCAAGACTAGCATCTAGAGGGTGAGTGAAAACAAGAGACCCAAAAACATTGATCCATGATTTCTATCAAATAGCAATTGTAGTGGGATCCAAATCATTATTGGATGCAACCGCCGTTCAAATTCTACATGAGTATCAGAGGGACCAAGGTTAGCTCTCTTCAATGAATTTTTCATCATCAGTTATTTGCCATTATAATTGGGGACATGAGAATTTTTTTTGCATACCAACATATTAGCGGAAGTGGAAAAAGGATTTTTGAGAACATCTACATTATTATCAAGAGACTTATAAATCCACATGCTTCCTCTCTAGTTTTCTTATATAGAGATTAGCAGGATAACCCTTCATCCCACATCTATGATATGAGATCTTCTTTCGACATTGCTACAATGAATGACCGACAACCATACATTCTTTATAGAATAGTAGTTTTATTTAATACTCAGCATAAATTTGTATATAATTATTAGGAGTTGATAGAGTTTCCTTATAAATCAGGGTGGTGCTGAGATAGATCTCCAACAACATTATATAAATGTGTCTAAATGAAACAAACTCATTTTCAATGTCAAGGCGTATAAGATTCACAATTAACCAGCCAATATCATGACATTATTTAGGATGATAAAGGAACTAATTAAGCCCTTAAAATGAACCCATGCGTGAGTAAGAAACCTTCCTTACATGCGATGAATTGAAATCCTAGGACCATTAATGAAGGTGAATCCATCCTGGATTCCAGTACAGAGATCCGACACTCCATGCATGAATTTTAAAGCATACGAATGAAATCTACAATTAAAAAACCAAAACCAGTATAAAATCATTTCTATTTAGAGGAGACCTAGAAAAATGAAATCCATTAGAACAAATCATCAAATCTATAAGACATATCAGCCTTGGGTAGAACAAGATGAGCGATGTGGGAATTATTCCCAATTTCAATTCACTGACCAAGCACATCAAGGTTGTCCTCAATAGGGGATAATGAACCCTTTGAGGTAATTTCTCTGGAACATGAGTCAATGAATGATGTAAAAGAAGGTGTCATGTTAGATACATCCATCAAAACAACGTAACATTCAGGACTTTCACATTCAATCATTCACTAGGGAACATTGATAAATGATTTTGGTTCATCTACTTTAGATCAAGTATGGTCGATTTACTATACACATGAAATGAAACATTTTTATAAACATTATCAGAAAAAGACATAGATCAAACCTAGGAAGCTCATCATCCTGCACACCTTCATCCCCCCCGATGAACACCATTAATCATAGCTTCACAGGAGGCCTTGGTTCTGGGATCAAAAATAGAAAAATATGATAATTATTTCCCAGAAAACTATGGATCTAACCTTACATATAAAAACCACCCACATCCTCAATATAAACATTAAACTACTCTCTAGGGATCATGATCCACAACTGAGTTGGATTGCTTCACCATGACAACACTCTAAATGAATGACAAGTCTGTAGGATGTGCTCTACCACCAGGACACTACAAGACTTCATACCTAGTCGATCCACACTCAACATCCACAATCACAAAACCCAAATAGTGTTGATGAAGCATCAAATACCATAATGAAAATTCAGATCTGCATGGTGGCAGATCAAGCGACCCCCCGAAACCCCATCATCCATACATTAAAACTGTAATTAATTATTTTATAAACATTTTCCTGAAAACCTAAATCCACAAAACTAAGAATACCATGTTTTAAAATACATAAAACTTAAACAACATTAAAAAATAAACATCATTCCCTGATTTACTGCTATAAATCGTGAAAAAGAAAAATTCAAGAGAAATGTTTAATATCTAGATGCCTAAATTGTTACAAAATAAATAAATATAAAAGTAATTTTTTTTAAATTAATCTATATGGAGCACACATTTCAATTAAAATCCTACCATATAATACAAGTCAACCAACCAACCAATCAATTAATAAAATTACATTATAAATCTAAAAATGAAAATTATTAGAAGAAAAACATATATATATTTCTTGTCATTTATTTAACCATAAATTACTATTTTGGATAACACTATATACTTATTTTGTGGTAAATAATACTAAAATATATTACTTAATTTACGAGACTGAAAATAAAATTTATTTTCCTATAATTTTATATATAAGTTACCTCATTGTTAAAACAAATGAAATATAATGGAAACAACCCCTTTTGTGTTTTCTGGCCACACATAACTATGAATATCCATAGTACCTAAAGGTATTTTCCTTAATATATTATCCATATATTATTTGTTACATACTTCTCATGTAATATGGATCCAATATCCATGAATACTGCATAGTCAAATACCTAGGATGACCCATACATCATATTACTGCATAACATCATAAATATTTTTACTCAATACCCAACCCAACATTCCACATCATATAATATAAACACTTAATCTCAATGTTTAAGAAATAATGATGAGGGTATCAATGATAATAGTGGGGATGATTTCACAATCTCAAAAATAACCAAAATAATATTGTGGTTTCTTTTAAAAAGCCAGTTGGACATTCCATTGAATTAGGATTATCATGCAATATGAAAAATAAAATTTTAAAACAAAAAAAAATATTTATTAAATAATAATATTTAAAATAATAAATCATTATTTAAAGTTAATATATATATGTATATATATACATACAAAAATCCATCCATAAAAAGTGATGAATTTATATAAGTTAAATATTAATATTAAATGTATTAAAATGGAATTTGTGACCTTTATAAAAAAAACAATTTCACAATATTCACGTGACACGAAATTTTTATATTTATTACATATTCCCTAAAACATATATGACTAACCATAGGTTAATTCCCCATCAAGAAGAGTGTTTTCTGAAACCCATACTATGAAATGAATAAGAATAAAAAAATTACACCATTAATGTGTATATAATGAGTGAGTATATAAATAAATATAATAAAGGAAAATATATCATATAATCTATTTAAAAAAACTATATGACAATTTTAATGTAATTAATATATAATATAATTTTAACAAAAGTGTGACCTATGAACTAGGTGGGTTGAAATGCCTATTGAAAAACAAAATACCTATTAACACCATGACCAATTTGAACTATGTAAAGAAGAAAACAAACCCATTCACATCCCATTTCCTAGTATTTCCTTGAATAAAAAATTTATAGATAAAATAAATACATATCAAATTTACTTTTAAAAGTCATTGGAAAAATAAACCATAGTCATCTCTATAATAAATTAATTCAAATCACATACAAACACCATTTTGAAAATATGAACAATATCATATATTTCATCAAAATGGTATAAAAACCTTGTGATCTAATGTACTTATCCTATTAAATCTTTCTCAATGGAAAAACTGTTATAGAGGTTATGAAATATGACCATTCAATTTATCTTGCACAATCTGCACCCAATTGAGAGCACCCAAAAGGCATTCACTTTCATGGAACAAGAAATTGAACAAATCTATATAAAATTCCAAATAGAATAATATGTTATCCCATTAATATTTCCTAATTAAATCAAATAAAATAAAGGTCACATAATTGAGAATACCGAAAAAATATCACAAATATCATTAATAATAACAAGTATATATCTAAAATGATCAAATTATGACCTTAAATTTATCCATACAACTCATGGTTCAGTAAAATATTGATATAAATTATAAATATAACATTCGATCAAAAAAAATTTCCTTATTAATTAAAATTGTTTTATACACTTAAAAAAACATAAAAGAATTATTTTCATATCCATGAAATCAAACCATATGAATTTTTAATTAACACTCCCGCTTTTAGAATACAATATATGAGAAAATATATCATAAAATATAAAAAATCATTTAAAATGAAAATAATTAAATTATACATTTATATTTCCTGAAAAACACCTAAATTTCCCTAAAATTATTTTAAAAATATTACAATGAGTTGATTGTAATGTTTTTTAATTATAAGATATAATAGAATTTTTAATAAATTTTAATATATTTGAGGATATAGAACTATTTATTTATGCATTCCATTATATTCCCATGGAGAACATAGTCACTATATAATTGGACAATCCAGTCAAGAAAAAAGAAAAATTTTACAATGCTTTTCATTTTTCTCTCCCCATTCATTAGGTTTTATTCATTTTTATGTTTCAAAGTGTAGAGTATGTCACACTATGGGAAGAATAATCACATTGTAGGGTGAATTATGTGATTATGGATTATTGTTCAAGAACATTGAGATATAAAAGATAATATGAAATCATATATAAAGGTTATTTTCTAAACATAATGATTCTTATTGGTTAATATTTATAGGTAACTCAACATGCAAGAAAATTTAAGTCACATACATGGGATGATTAGAAGAACTTTATTGGTTCTGGAGTTTTTAATATTCTCATATTCTATAAATTTTGTCCCATTATGTGATGAGTTTTCTAGGATGAATTCATAGATGTAGGATTTTGTTTATAGGAGAAGGTAGGTATACCAAGAAAAATATGGATACCCCAAAACCGGTCAATCCATGAGAAGTGTTAATGGGGTTTCATAGTGTCTTCATTTCATTAAATAAAAGATAGAACATGAATATTTAATTTAGGACTGTATAATAATTAATCATATTTTATTCGACGAATCATGTTTTCACACCATGACATGATTGTGGATTGAGAAGATATAACAAAATTACACTATAATTGTTTTATCAATTTAAATGATATATTTTGTAAAAAAATATAGATTTTGATGATTTATTTAAATCACTACATGTTGTAAGAAATATTTCCATGATAATGGTGTTTCTAATAATGTTCATGATTTGATAATGAAGATCATATTTTGAAGAAATAAATTCAAAAAAATTATAGGAGTTTATATACATTTTAATGTTTTGGAAAATATAGTTGATTGTTTCATCATTAATAGTGTCTAATGGGTTTTTTGATGTCACAATTGAGGAGAAACACATGGAATATCCATGAGACACTATTTGGGAAAATGTAAATATAATATATATATATTTTAATAGAAATATAAGATAGTAGAACATTATCAATTGATCTAAAAAACATAGTGAAAGTGGACTATTGTGAGATGAACTATTAGATATTAAAAATTAATGAAATAATTGAAACACGAAGAAAAAACCATCATAATACTAGTAATTTTTATAGAATTTCAGTATGTGAACATCATATCATATTGTCATGTTTTCCTTGTATATATGTATAGAAAAAAGATATAATTATAATGAGTTCCCATTGGACTGAAAATGTATCCTTCCTAAACTACAATGACACATAAAGTGTGTTGTTTCAATCCCTACTATAATGAATCATCATTAACAAAATCTCTACAAACTATCCATTTTTGGTGAACTAAATTAATAGAGTGGGTCCTTATATTTATTTTTCTATATCAGGATATGGCGTGTGCATGAATGTTTGAATAGTTTAATATTTTCATTATAACAATATAACTAGATCTAGTGATTAGGAGAAGTGCTTAAAAACCTAATTCACCCCCAAAAAACTTGGTGTTTAGGGTCATTGGTCATAAACCATAGTGTCAAATCCACAAAATTCATTCTCAATGAATGTAAAATATTAATATTGTTTCTAAATTGAACCTAGTGAATGTGAATAGAGTTCCCCTGTTTGGGGGTTACAATTTCAATATATTGAACAATTAGATGATATAAAATTTTATATATGTTGGGATTTTTGTCTTCACTATTATCATTCTAGGATTATATGTCTATGATTCCCAATAAATTGTGAAGATTGAAATTAAGATGAAAAATCATAAAAAAATGAAAAAAATACCTCAGCTGGATCCTTTTAAATATGTATCATTATGGAGGTGATGAGAAACAACTAAAAATAGAGACCACATCCCTGACGGAGAATGAAATGTTAAATAAACTAAATTACATGTGGTATAGAACAAGCTTGATTATTTAAATATACATATAAATATGAATTATAATATTTTCGTTAGTCATGCCTTTGATGTTTTCAGGTATATCTATAGACATAGGGATGATATGAAAGATTAATATATTATGAATAAAATCCTCATAATACTACCACCTATATAAAATTCCAAGGCTTCTTCCATTTAATAAAATGCTCACAATGAAACGTCTCAGGAAATTATTCATAACTAGTTGGGGGATTATGTGATGTGAGTGAATCCTTGGATTATTTTAAGGAAATCATAAAAATATATTTAATTTATATCCATTGAGAATATTATGGCATAGAAAATAAAAGAAATTAAATAGATATTAGTGAATAATTTCAATCCATTGTAGAAATAAATTTAAAATGATGTAGTGATAGATATAAAGTCAAGTAGCCAATGGATTTTTTTTAACTATAGAAATATTGGAGAAATATCTGAAGGAAATTAAAGAAATATAGACAATAGACCTATATATGATATTGTATTAAGAAAAACATTATCCACCATAAATAATCTTAAATTATTGGAAATATATTTGAGAGAATATTATATTATAAATAAATATTATTAAAAGAATATTTATTTTTTAATAGATGTTTTTAAGATGATGGGGCTATATTATTTTCAAATGTAAAGTATTTCCTGATGGATATAATTACAAAAAATTATTAAAATTTGGAATAATAATAGTTTAAAGGAGTTGTGGATCATAAAATTTTATATTGAATGAGAATGTGAATAGTTTTACATTAATCATATGAAAGCTAAAAAAATTAATATCCTAAAAAAGTAATCTTTATAATATATTGATCAACTGAAAACCAAAATTGAAGTAATATAAAACAATATAGGAGAACTCAAGTAATGATAAACCTAAATCAAAATAATTTATTAACAAACACCTATAAATTGAAGATAAATAAAAATTTAATGAATATTTTAGTACCCAAATTGAATATTAAAGGAATATATTTTAATATCTACCAAATAATTCAAATATTTTGTAAATAGTATCACTTCTGAAACAAAAGTGTATTGTGATAATTAAGAGTTTAAATTCAGGAATTTATCTGATCAGGAGTTGATATAATGACAAAGAAGAGGTATAATGGCTATTAGGAAGAGAATAAATGAGCATTGACCAAGGTATACATTTACAAGTGGACTTATTTGTGAATATGAAACATCCAAGTCATATAAAGATATTATATTTGAAAAGGAAATAAGAAAGTATGTGAAATATCTAAATAAACAATGTTTCTCCAATAGTGATGAAGATACTCCATATTTGGAAATCTCTGTAGAGAAATAAAAAATAATACAATTCCTTGATCAAATAAAAATTATTTGGATTTAATTTTCATATAATGTCCCAGATCATGAAATTAGAGTTGTATTTTAGATTTAAATCATCTCGGAGACAATAATGTAGAATGAGATAACATTCTTCAACGTGAAGTTAATACTATTTTTATTGAAATTGTTATAACATTGGTCAAAAAGTTTTGAACTATAAGATATAGAGAAGAAAACATTACCCCAACTAAAAACAAAGGAGTATAGTGTCTAATATATTTTATATGATCATATTTAAAAAATAGTTTTTCTTATTTTATAAGAAAAGGTGTATGTTCTCATAGATTACATTGAATAAAATGATGAGAAACCTTCTTATGTATCAAATCAATAATGAAACTCTTTTTTGGAGAAAAGAAATATTGATAAGGTTGTATAAGATAAAATATATCTTAAATTTAATAAAAATAGAATCACATGGAATCTAGATAGAATGTTCTCAACCCCGATGATTGATAATAATAATATCTTCAATAATACACAAGGTCATATCGATGGTATGGTCTGATTTAGTAAGGAAATATATCTAAAAATAAAGTTAAGTTGAAAGAAAATATTTGATGGATATGAAATAAAGAATAAATAATTTTTTTATACATATAGCCTTTACAAATGTATTGATTTAATTTAAACTATGTGACTTCAGGTGTGAGGTAACATTCAATCATTAGGGTTATCTTATAAAAAAAATAGACTCTCTAATAAATGGATATAGATGGGATGAAAATTTTAACCATGTTAATTATAGAGATAAACTTTTCCATTTTCATGAAGAAAAAATCATTTGGTATAGAAGGATTTCTCACAAAGATCAATAAAATATAGAAATCTATCGTAGTTCAAATCATTGACAGACATTATAAATATGAGATATACTTGGGAAAAGACTTGTTTTCCTTTATTGAGAGGGAAATATTTTAGAAAACACTATTGGTGGAAGAAGAATATGGACATAAGGCTTCTTGGTCTTATACAAACTAATATTTATAGAACCATAAAAATTCAGATAACATATGGTGAGAAATGCTTCATTTGGTTTTTTATGATTAGTGTAAAATATATTGTATCTTGTTTGTGCATGAAAATTGTTAAGTGATTGATCAAAACATGATGTTTAGGAGATTATATGAAATTGATACTAAGAAAATTATCACCGTTCTATGGTATAAAAATGCTTTGGAGTATGCCTAATATTAATGATAAATTACATATATAAGAAATAAATTTATAATGAAGTTGCATCCATGAGAACACTATAATAAAATGGTGTGGTACAAAGAATAAATGAATGGAGAAAATATGGATAAAAAATTTCACATCAAAAGTGTATTATCTTATCACTATCGAAATGAAGTATTTCATGTGATTGTACAAAATAATAATTGGGGTTTTAGGCACCTATGAGAATAAGACTCAATATAAGATGTTTCTTTTTCAAAATCCATCTTTTATTCACAGTAGAGTGTTTGATAAAAGTTTTACATTCAAAATAAGGAATAAAATTAAATTAATTGTGTAGTTTTAGCAGATCAAGGGAATGATTTAGTCTACATATTAAATAGTTAAAGATATTAATATGGAAAAAAATAGGGTAAATTTTTTTTGAAAGATATTTTTATGAATTCTTGAATAAAATGATTAAAATGGACTTGAAGTTATAAATTTCTGTAAGGATTATGAAGAAGAAGAAAAACTAGATGTTTAATATAGTGAGATAAATTTTCTAACACGTGCGGATATATATTCTCATGATAATTTAGTGTATCAATAATATATTCAATATAGTAAACTATTGACTCTAAATATAATGATATGTGATATGTTTAATTTATAAAATATGATCAATGATAATTTTTTGTCAATAAAACTCATATGATGCGAACTATTGCGACAATTTTTCAATTTTATCAAAATTAACAAACCTTATTTGAAATATTACTGAATTATGTGTCATAGATCTGACTCGATAATGATAAGTAAGATTATAGAGAGAAACTCTATACTTTGGATCTTTTTAATTGACCAAAAACTTAATATATTAGAAGAAAAATATGGTTTTTTGAAATAAACATGAAAATCTTGGTAAAGTTATTAAATATTGGATTTTAAGTGATAATAAAAAATATAAGAAGTCTGTGTTAAATAAATCATCACAATGGTGGTGATACTAGAGTTATTAATACATTTTCATACCCTGGTTGTATATATAAAATAATGAAAATTCCAAGATGATTTCCTGATGAAATTATTAAATGAAATTATCAATAAAGAATTATTCATTGAGAAACCAGTGGGGATTATAATTTTTGATGATGAGCCCAATATGTTATGATTGAAAAGGGTAATATATGTATTGAAAAAGCAGCTATGTTTTGATATGACCGACTATAAAAAATTCTCAGGATGATTAAATTCAAGATAGACGAAATTAATTGAAATAATTATATAAAATCCATTATGGATGTTTAGACCTTGGTCTTAATCTATGATAATGAAATAATATCAAAATAAAGAAAAAATAATTTGATAGATGAGTTTGATTATTTGATAATTATATAATGTAAAATTTTAATGATTTAAAAAAATCCTTTTGGTTCATGATAAAAGTAAATTAGAATGGGAGGTACAAATTTCCCCCTGATAATTATGAAAAGGATATACTGAAAAATATTTAGATTATTGATATCAAACTAGATTAAACCCCTATTATGGTTGCTACCAAACTTGGAAAATTAGACGAAAGAAGGGTAGTTGGTCCTAAATTCTTCCAGAAGATTATTGGAAACACAATGTATCATATAAAAACAAGTTTTCATATATTATTTATTATTTTTTTATTTCAAAATATCAATTATTTCCTAAGGATTAACACATACTAGGGGTGAAATGGATCATTAGTTATATCAAAAGAACACTTGATTACTATTTATCATAATATGTATAAAATGATAAATATTAATATGCAAACTCGAATACATGTTTCTATTGAGATATTACAATTAGAAACTATATGAGTTGAGTATCCTTATTAATTGCATGTAAATTCACTCTATGACTTTTCATGAATCAATATATAATTTCCAAAATTTTAGATATATTATATTTTATTGTAGTATCTTAGGCACATACATAACTATTATGGAGAAAAAACAATAATAGGATCTTATATAATGAGTGATGTTGCTCATTGTAGAGTTTTGTAACAACAAATGTGTGATATAACTGATATCGAACATAGTATATAATTATTGAATGAAGCATATTGTGTGATTGTACCAGTCAATTAAGGAGAAGGTAAATCAAATAAATATTACGATGGATCATGTGGGAAATAATCAACAACTGGTATATATCTTCAAAAAACCATTACCCACATCATCATACTAGAAGCATAGATTTAACATTAGTGTTCAACCACTTTCCTAATAATTAATAGGTTATAAAATTCCCATATTCCAATTATATTTATTTCTGCATTTGGATATTGTTTATTTTTATAGGAATATATCATTTGTTAGTTATAGAAGATAGAGGAGTTATAATCCAAGGGAACATTGTAATATAGAAAAGTATTATCAAAGAAGAAATTTTTTGAATTTGTAACACCCCATGTTTTTACAGTATGTGTCTTTTTAAATAAATTTAATCTATTCAATGTCTTATGTTGCACGCAACACCGACTTAAAACCGACCGCTGTCAATTATTATCAGACAGTTATAACAAAGTCATTAATTTCATAAGAATTAATATTAATAAATATTATTTAATATATATATATATGGATTTTATATTTATATAATATAATTAATTTTTTATCAAATAATTAGAAATAAAAACAATATAATTATAAAAAAATAATTGTTTTTATGAAAAAAAATTTATGGGCGCAATATATTAATATAATAATAAATTGTATTACTTACTATTGGCGAATGATTTTAATGATATATATATAAATTCAATAATTTTTTAACATTCATATATTATTTTTACTAAGCAAGCGATAAGAATAAATCTAGTTTTATTCTTAAAAACAACATTTACTAAAATGTGATTTTTAACACGTCTATGCCCTTGTTTTAAATAATATTTTGAAAATTATTGGTATTGAGTTTTATAAAATGGATTTCATTTATGGAATCATGATTTCCAAATTTATTATATAGGACTATTTTTTTTGGTCAAAATAAATAGCAACCATTGTAATTTTTGTCGCCACAGTAAAGGGTAAATTGGATTATTTTAGGTCTAATATAAGAGATAAGGTTGTTATTATTCATCATTATAAATATATCCTGAATTATATTATACCATTATCACCCAAAGAAGTATTTTTAATTATTTAATGTAACAGTTTCCTAAAATGAATTATATATTATTTAAATCAAATATAGTTACAAAATATTACACTGTTTTTAATAACTTTTAATTATCTATATTGGGAAAATGAATATTATAACGAAAAAATTGATGATTTTTAATTTAATGAAATTTTTTATATTGTAGATAATTTTTTAATAAATAATATAATTTCATTAATTCTTCTGTAATGTTAATATAGTATTTATTTAACATACAAAAATAAAAAAAAATTAATTCTAAAAAATTAATTTTGATATAATATGAATGAGTCTATGTTTATAACAAATTTTATAGATCTATATGATATATTATAAATTTTTTTAAATAATTATATTTAAAATTACCTTTTTATGGATATATTTCATGCATAATTAAACTAATAGTGACAAAATTGAAATTAATGATAATTTATCAAAATAATATTTTAATAAATTAATTAAAAATTATAAAAATAATATAATCAGACGTGTGAATGGATAATGGTTGATAATTTCATTAATTTTCCATTTACGAGTCATTCATTTATTTATAGTAACATTATTAACCCATTGTAATTAAAATAATGGTTACCATAGTTGAGGTCAAAAATAATTGACCAAGGGTTTAATAAAAAATACAGGGTTTTAGAAGACACCTCAACATGAATAAATTAAAAACGTTTGTTATATTAAATCACTATAAAATATTATATTCAAATTACATTTCATTTGGTCGAATTTGGAATAATAAATTTTTTTAATATAATTTCTTATTTAGAGAATTTCTAAAAGGGCCCCTCACATCAAATATAAAATAGATCATCCTAATTCACCTCATAACACCAATTTTCACCTTTAGGATCAATATAAACCTAAAAATTTCAATTCCAAATATCTCTATACATGTCATGGAGGTTCTGATCTTCCAAAAAGATATCCCTGAATCTCTAAAGAAGATATCTAGAAGAAGTCTTTTGAAGAAGCGGTAGACATTTTTTCCAACTCAATCTTGTTCATTTATTCATCTACAAATATTCATGTGTTGTTTACATTACATAATAATAAATAGAGTTTCAAACATATACTAAGATGCTCATATTATTATGAAACAACAATTTTTTACATTTTATCCATCTTATTAAAAACAAAATCATCCTACGTGTGTACATACAACTTGCCATCTCCGCATAGCGGTGTAACTCATATTTCATCACAACTTTACTTGGATGGTTATAATAAAGAACATAATGTACATATATAAACATTATGAAATAATATTGATTCTGTAAAAGTAATATACAATTAAATTACATAACTGACCATCCATTAAAATGATATCATTTCTTGTGCAAACGTACGACTTACCGTCTCCATGAAGTGATGCCATTCATTTAATATGTCCAACATTAATTAATGGTTCTAAAAATGAATTTAATAATTAAATATGATACTTATTAAATAAATATTATTATTTATATTTTGGATCTATAATATATATTAGATAATAATGACTTTCTATGAAAAATAACAATGAGAAATCATGGTAATTGACACCCAAAAATGTGAAATGAGTAAAATATTATTAATAAATGAGAGGTAATTTTTTTAATAGGAACATATATGATATAATAAATATTAATATGATTCATTTATAAGTTAAAAATATGTTTAAAAAAACTATACATGAGGATTGGAAATATTTGGATGAAATTGGACATAAGGGAAGTGATTATTTCTAAATCTCGTCATTATTAAGAATTATCTATTTAAGTCTCCACTGTGGAATATTTCACTCTAATGTCCATGTTTTCTAAAAAAAAATTCAAATATATTTTACTATTACCCCATTAATTTTTAATTACAATTTTATCAAAGAATTACTTTTTACAAATAGAATTGTAAAGATTTTTTTTCAAAACAATGATCATGGTTACTTTTCCAAAAAATAATATAGGTAAGGATGTTTTTCCCTCATACCGCTTGTTTGTATTTTCATAATTCCAAGAAACCATAATGTATTTTAAATCCTTTACTAGTTTGTAGTGTTTGATTCAGTGACTATTTTTTTATAATAGTGTTTCTTATTAAAAAATAGTTTTCATTGTAAAAAACAATGGACTTTCTCTCAAAGGAAATTTTCAATGATTTTATTTGATTATTTTCATTTAACAAAACCCCTATGTTTATTCTTATGAATGACTATGTTAGATCAATCATAATGTCATTTACCATTTTTAATTTAATGGCTTATGATCAGTTTGATAATGGATGTGATATCTTGGTACCAGTCATCATAGTATTGTAGATGGTTTATGGATATTGACTAGGGAAAGTATTCACATTTATTATGATAATATTTTAATAAAAATAATTATTTAATTTAAATCACAACCATTTCATATGATGAATTCATTTGAAATATTAAGTGATTGGTAGGGGCCTCTATAGCCCCTTGATGAACCGATAATTCCCACAAGACAAACTTATTTTGTTATTGTTGAGGATATACCAATTTATGTATGATTTCATGGATGGAGCGTTGATAGTTTGTTTATAGTGTCTAGATATATTCATTCTATAATTATGATATTAGTTATCTATTTCAATGTTATTATCTAATTACATTTAATATTAAGGTATAAGTTTTATCTCAATTTTTTAGGTAATTATTTGATTTCTATTATTTCCTATCAAATTTTGATCAGGTTATATTTATAATGGAATTTGTTTTATTTATATCACTTTACATAATTTTTATAATTTTTTTATGATAGATTCCATTGTATGAATACCCTTAATATTCATCTGACCTCACCCCTTTCATATGTTTCATTTTTCACCAAAATTCAAAGAAGTATATTAGTATTGATATGGAGGGAAATATAGTGTAGTAATGGACATTTAAATGTAGTTACTATGTTTTATTTTATATTTTAGTCAAAATTTAAGACTCGTGTAGGTATATATTTTCCATAAACTTCTAACCTTTTCTATACTTTGGATGTGATAACTTTTACATAGTACCAATGTAATAATTAACCACAAACTCTAGGGTTCAAGAGTTGGGGTCTTTATAGTTGGTATCAGAGAATGTTTAGTAGAGTCTTTTGAAACAATATTAGGGAAACATAAACCGATAATGGAATTTGAAAATATTATAAAGGTAATCACGTTTTTTATTTTAAAATAAGTTATAGATAAATTTTTAATTTATGTTAATAGTTTTACTAGATTGAAATTATTCATTAAAATTAATATATTAATCAAGTGTATACCATTGTTCTGAAATGTTTCATTGTGGAAATAATGGAAATCATATTAACCCACATAATCCATATTGATATTTACATCTTGTTTAAAGATAAAAATGTTCAATTTGGAGCTACAACTAGAGATTAGCAATATATAACTATATAGGGACAATTGGATCATGTTTTGAGAAATTCACCTAACTACAAGGAGAATCTCAATCCACAATATGTTGTAACATGGTCAAATTGGTTTATCGGAAAACAACCTCCACAATAAAATGGGACTAAAAATCCATTTGTAGCTAAGAAATGGATATGTTCCTTAAAGAAGATATTTATTATATTTGTATGTAATGATATGGAGAAGGTTTCAATGGTATTTAAAGTATATATTATGATGCAGATCAATAGTGGTCATTGATTAAAAAAATATGGAGTATAAGGAAATATCAATTATGGAATAGAAGGATATTATTGAATCTTTAATGGATAAATATTTCCCTCAAAACATCATGTGTATATAGAGATATAGTTGTTAGGTATGAGAGATAAGGAGGATGAGAATGTTTCTACGTATGAATCAAACCTTACATGGTTATAAAGGCATGTCAAAGTGATCATACATAATCCAAAAAGAAAAAAGTATTGTATATTAAATGGGTTTAAGAAAATTAATTGGAGGGAACTCGTCTCTCAAAATTTCTAAATATATGTGTACATAGTATATTTTCATACAAAAATGAGAAATAATTATTCATGTTTTAGGGATTCGATGTGAAGAAGGATAAGAAGAGAATTTTTGAGTACTCTGGAAAATGATATAATGTAAATAGGAAATGGTAAGGGTGGAATTTCCAACTTTCAATAAGTGTGGAAAGAAACATTATGGAACAAGACTATTCGTAATGGTTATTTGATACATATGTGGTAAAAATGGCCACCAAGACCATTATTCCAAGGGAAATAAAGAATCCAATTATGTGAGGTGTTTTAGATTTAAGGAGTTGAGAAACTATGACAATTATTTTCCTAATAATCAAGTAACCATTCCCCACCAAATGGAAATGGACGAAATGTTATGCTTTTGCGATAACACCTGATGAGGTCGGTAGAAGGTACTTTGATCATATCCAAAAATTTGGCTAATGATTTATCTGCAACTGGATCAACCCATTCTTTTATATATTCATAGATTTCCATAAAAATTAAACATTTACCTTTTATTTTAATATGTGAGTATTCATTCAAAACTCAGAATGGAAGTATAATTTCAATAAAGATGTGTCGAGAAGTCCCTACTATATCAAATAAATATGATTTATTCTAGGTCTTATCATCATACCTATGGTTTCAATTGATATAATTCATAGTAGTGAATATACATAAAAAATACCGATAAAAAATATATTTCAAGATGAATGAAATAAAAAATTTTGAGGATTATTTATAATTTCACATCATTAGATAAAAAACATTAATAATTTATTCTTATCTATATCCACCACCAATAGACCTAAAAAATTAAATTATACGAGAGTATGATAAAACAATATATGGGAATTAATAAATTAATCATCAAATTTATGATGTTTCTATTGTATAAGAATTCATTGATTTATTTTATGATGAATTACCTAGAATCCTCCTAGAGTATGAATTTTCATTTTCAATTGATTTAATATCTAATGAATGAATAATATCATAGAATTCATATAGAATAGACAATGTGGATTTAATAGAAATCAACAAAAACTATTGTATTTGAGTGGTAATGGATTTATTCTACCTAGTCATTCATCATGGGAATACTCGTTTCTCTTTCTTAAGAAAAAATATGGATCTGTTAGTATGTGTATCAATTATAGATAAATCAATCTCATTATGATAATGAAAAAGTATCCTCTACCTCAAATTGATGATTTATTGAACCAACATCTTAGAGATTGATATTTTCAAAAGACTAAACATTAATCTGAATATCCTAAATTTTGAATGAAAATGAAGACATTCCCAAAATTTCTAAAAAGATGATTTATGGCCATTAAGATTTTATAGTAATTCCATCTTGATTGAATAATTCACCCTCAATTTTTATGGATCTAATGAATAATTTATTCAGCGAATATTATTAATATTTAATTTCTTCTTTTTATTGATGGTCTTCTCGTGTATTATCATAGCAATGAATACCACGAGAATCACTTGTAGATCATTCTTGAGACACTAATTATGGAATGAGTCATATTGTAAAAATTTCATGTGAGAATTTTTTCTCTACAAAATTCATTTTATTGGAAATATTTTCACTACGGATGGGATATCAGTTGATCCTAGGAAGAAAAAGACAATAATATAATGTACAACACCAAAGAAAATAACTGAGGAATGCGGTTTAATTAGTTTAGCAAAGTTAATATTTAAGGTTAATTAAGAATTTTTCCAAATGGGATAACCCATTATCCATGATCACACATAAAGGGGTTATATGTGTATGGTTAGGTGAATGTGGAGAATATTAACTAATTGAAGTTAATAATAGTCAATGATTTGATTTCAAATCTACCATCAAGAAATGATGAGTTAATGATATACATCGATGCATTATAGAAAGGATAGGTTTGTGACCTTATAAAATGTGAACAGGTTAATGCATATGCATCTTAGTAGTTAAAGAATCATGAATAAAATTATCCAACTCATCATTTTGAGTTAGTAGCCATAAATGATTCTCTAATGATATGGATAAAATATCTATATGATCAGAGATGTAATATATATAAATTCAAAAGAGTTTGAAATATATATTCATGAAAAATTAACTAAAAATGAGGAAAATTATATGGCTCTATCTACAAAAGGATTATAATTTCTCAATACAATACCACCCATGGAATTAAAATAAGGTATATAACTCCTGTAGTGGGAATAATTGCAGAGTTCTAAAAAGAATATTTATTTAAAGCATTCATGTGTTCATGGATCTAGTAAATATAGATATTTGAATTATTATTGAATGGAAAAAACAAATAATTTTAAAATAGATTCCAATCCATCTTTATTAAAAATTACTATAATTTCTCTATCTAATGATGATAATTCTTAAAATAAAATTAATGTTGTGAATGATGGAATATTTGAAGACATCAAATACAATGCTGGTATTTTGAAAATTAGAAAGAGTCTTTCTGTTCCTTCTATATCCAAGATAAAAAGGGAATTATTTTATGATAATCATAGATCAAATTTCTCTATACACCTTGGTTGCACCATGATGTTTACATATTGGATAGAACATTTTTGGTGGGACAATATAAAGAGGTAAATTGAAGACTATGTGTCATGATTCCTAGTTTCTCAATAAGTGAGGATAAAGACAACATCAAAGAGGAGTCATGAAATATATACCCATTCAATTATGGAAATGGGATGAAATTACTGTTAACATTGTCATTGGATAAGAAAATACTCTAAGAATGAATGATTAAAAATTGTTTATTATATATTAACATACAAAATTTACAAATTTTCTATACATAAGAGAATATTTAACATTGTATCTACTTTTAATACTCTATATTAATTAATTTTAAGTACTTCATGTTTCAACCCCTCCCTCCCACCATAAATTGTGTCTGATCATGATCTAGGGGTTAAATCAAAATTATGGAAAAGTATTCTGAAGGCCCTTGATACAAAACTTCAATTGAGTGTTGCATATCACCCTCAAACTAATGGGATGTCTAAAGAGAATTCAATATTTATAAGACAAGATAAGGTCCTCCTCATTTGAATTTCAAGATATGTGGTATCAGTTTTTACATTAGGTTTAATTTTCCAATAATAATATCATTCATTAATGTATTCAAATTGTGTAGTATGACATGTTATATTGAAATATATTTTTTACACTAACCTTTTAGGATGAATTTAGTTAATGTAAACATGTAGTACCATAATTTCTGCAAGAATCAAAACCATTTGTAACGACTATTCAAACCCATATCAAATCATTTCCATATAGGAAAAATATATGTCCTGATAACCAGAAGAAATATTTGGAGAATTAATTGGGAGATCATGTTTTCTTAATGGTATCTCAATAGAATGGTATTATAATATTTAGTAAACAGGTAAAAAAAATCCATATGTACATCATACCTTTTGAAAATATACAATAAATTGGAACTATGGGTTGTCATTTGGAAATTTCAGCTAGCCTTTCTAAATTACATGATGTGTTCCATATCTCTTTTCAAAGGAAGTACATACGATACCCAATGCATATTATCACTTAAGAAAAAAATAATAGTATAATGATTTATCTTGTTATGAAGAGACTATACATATTATACAAACTTGAGAACCTTTGTACAAGAATCGAATGACTCAGATGGTAAACACACTATGGAAAAATCATCAAATAGAAGAATTGACATGAAAACCTAATGTAATAATGATGAAGAACTACCCAAATATATTTATGAGGTGATATTATAAATTTTTTTGGAATTTATTTTGGAGAAGAGAATGTAACACCAAAGAATTGTAAGGTATGACATGTTTTCAACAAATTCTCTGCAATACCTTTTGTTGAATGCTTCCTCGAATTCAATCTAAACATGACCAATTATTATGTGACCATTATGACCTATCAATTAATTTTATATTAATAAATATTTCTAAATAAATTTTAATATATATATATATATATGGTATACACATTCATTGAATAAAACACAGTAGTAATCAATTATGAATAAAGAAAATATATATAATAAAAATAAAAGAATTGTTTTTTCAAAAAAGAATTTTTTGTGCATGAAATATAGTTATATAATAATAAATATAATTATTCACTAATGTTTAATTATTTTAATGATATATATATATTATTTAATCTAATTTTTGAACATTCATATAATATTATCACTATACATGGTATAAGAATAAATTTATTTTAATTTATTAAAACAACAATTTCAAAAATATAATTTTTATTTGTTTTTGTGATATTATTATTAATTAATTTAGGCCACCTATAGGTGTTGAATATCATAAATGGGATTCCATATTTGAAATCAAGTGGTAAAAAATTAGTTGATAGGTCCATTTATTTTTAGGGAATTGAATAGAAACCATAATAGTTTCAGTTTCCACAATAAAGTATGTTTGGATTAATTTTGGTAAAATATAGGTGACAAGTTCATAGTTATTAACCATTATTCACATTTAATTAATATTATTCTACCCTTATTAACAAAATATTGAATTTTAAATATTTAATGGACTAGTTTCCATGAAAATGTCCTATATATTATTTAAATAAAATATAATTAAAAAATGTCACTCTCTTTCTATTTGATAACTTTACCCCCCCACACCACTCATATGGGAAAAAGGCATATATGAAAAAAATTTAATTATTATCTAAATGAAATTAAATTTATTATATATATTATATTTGTAATATTTATATATTATATAATTACATTAATGGATTCTATAATGTTAAAACATTATTTATTTAATTTTAAGAAAAAAAATTATTTATTTAAAAAATGTAATTATTAAATAATTAGGATGAGTTATTTTATCTAATTAATTTTAAATACATAAGGAATATATTAGTGATATTTTAAATCAATATTTTTGAATTCACCATTTTTATTTTTGTTATTAATGTAAAATTGAATGATTAGTGAAAAAATTGACATTATGGATAAATTTTCAAATTAGTATTTTATTAAAATACATAAAAATACTAAAAATATTATATTATATAATATTAATTAAATATAGTTGAAAATATAAATAATTTTCCACATATATTTAAATTTTGAATTTATGGTAACTAATCAAACGCTTTATAAATAAACAATTGTTAAGGTTATAAATAATTAACCAATGGGTCAATCGAAATGGTATGGTTCAAAATGACACCTAAAATTCACTAAATTTGATTAGGTGACGATATAAAAACCATTTTATATAATATATTATATATAATTTTCATTTTAGGAATTTTCAATAATAAAATGAATTTATTATAATTTAATATTTTGAAAAATTAAAAAATTTCCCCCAACCTCATTTAAAAAAGGGAACATCATCCATCCCATCACAACAAAACTTTGAGCCTTCAATCTCAGAAAAATACATCCCATTTATCTTAATTGGATCCTTATAAAAGTTGTTTTTGGTTCCTTATATTCCAAAAAAGCATTCCTAGATCCCTTAAGAAGAGTTCTATTGGAAGTTCTCCGAAGAAGTGGCATCAATTTTAACCAACTCATTCGTGTTCATTTTTCTTATACGTACTCTTCATGTGTTATTTATATTATAAAATAATAACATTAGTATAATATGTATATTGAAATTATATTTTTCTTATTATACAATCATATTATACATATTATCTTCTTTTGAAAAAAAAATCACAGCACATGCGTTCATACGTCCAACAATATCAACATAGTGGTGTAACATTATTTCATCACCACATTACCTTGATGGTTCTAATAATTGAAACAATTAATATATTTGATAATTATGACATGAAATATTTTTTATATTATTAATATAAAATCCATATAATTTCCCTACGAATAATTTAGAAATGATATCATTGGTTGTACGTAAGTACATTTATTCATCCCCATGAAGCATTGTGATTCGTTTATTATCGAAAAAATTAAAAAATGATTCTAAAAATGAATATAATTATTAAATAATATATTTTTTAATTATATATTTTTATTGATATTTTTTATCAATATTCTATGAATAAGAAATGGGACATTCAAGACTAAACAAGAATTAGAAAACTTGGAAATTGACACCTGAAATAGTGAAATGAATAAAATATTTTTAATAATAGAGTGGTAAAATTATATAATGGGATCATATATGATATTTCAAATAATAATATCATACTATTATAAGTTAATAATATCTTTTAAAACAATATAATGGAGGTTCATACATGTACATGGGAAATTAGACAAAAGGTAATGGTTTGTTTCAAAATCTCATCATTATTTGGGATAGTTTCTTTTTAAGTATCAAATTTGGAATATTTTTCATATATGTCAATTTTTAATATAAATTTCTCATAAATTTTTTAAATATTATAATATTAATTTTTAATTTCAATTTAATTTTTTTTATAAAATTGATGGAGAATAATATTTTTTTCACCTTCTAAACATGGCTCTTTGTGAATTCTTTGAAATAAAATGTAATGTTGTTTTTTACTCATACAACAAGATATTTTGATACCTATTTCAAGACACCATATTTCCTCAAGGAATCCTCTACAGTTTTACAAGGTTATTTTTGAATAACATGTTTTCCTTTATAGTTGGATGGATTTTTAAAAAAATGATTTCAATGTTCGAAAAGAGTGTATTTTTATCTCAATAACTTTTGAAGGGTTTTGTTATAGTATGTTGATATATTACATAAATCTTTGTTGAATTTTTTTTTAATTGAGGTTGATCACTTATAATACCATCCACCATATTTTATTTAATGGTTTATGAACATTTTGATCGTGGATGTGTAATTTTGATTCCATTCAAAATATTACTCTGGATGGTTTGTGGTTATTAACTAGGGTATATATTCTCATTTAATGTTATAGTATTTCAATATGAATTTATATTTTTTTTATTTTCACCCATTTCATATGTGCAATGAATTGGAATTAGTTTGTGACTGGTGGGTCTCACTATAGCCCCTCGATGCTTCCGAAGGTCTCATGAGATGAACTAGTTGGTGTATTGATCGGGGACATACCCATTAATTTATGTTGTCTATATAAAATCCCTGATTGAATGTTTGTGATGTTTGAAATTATTTATTCCCTCATTATTATATTATTTGTTACTTTTCATGTGATTATCTTATAAGATTTTATATTCATGGACATATTTTATCCACTGTTATTATGGAATTATTTTATCTACATTGCATCCCACCATATTATGATCATGTTATGTTCAATATCATGTGTTTTATTTATTTACATTTACAAAATTGTTTATGATTATTTATGATAGATTTCGTAGTATTCAAACTCTTATTGATCATTTGAGCTAACCCTTTTCCAATGTTTAATTTTTCCCCAAGATGTTAAGAAGTATATTATAACTTGTATTTAAGGAAAATATTTAAGAATAATGGTGATTTCAATTGATTTACTATTTACTATTTTATATTTTAGTCATACTGTAAAATTTTTGTATGTAACCAGTTTTCCAAAACTGTTAAACTATTCAGTCCTTTGGGATCTGATTTCTTATACTTAGTACTAATGTAATAAATTAAACAAAAACTGTAGGATAATATATTTGGGGTCATTATATCATTGGTGGAATTTAAATTCTTTCTATTTTAATATGTTGAGTCTTTACTCCCATATGGTTTGAAAAAAAAATTATTGACCTTTATTCTTAGATTTGTTGACCATTGGATGTTTTTGAATGTGATAATGAAATCAGATCTAGGAGAATGAGGAAAACCAATTTCAATTTTTTTATTAAATGAGGGGATAGTCTATAGGTTGAGTTAATATGTAGGGGTTAGGGATAGAATGAATAAAAAATTAATTTCTTATGAATGATTGCCTATAAAGGGTTGAAAACGTTATCCAGTGGGGGTAATTTTTCAAAAATTGTATTTTCATGTTGTATTTTTTTAAATTACCATAAATTCAATTAAATTTCATGTATTTTGACAGTTTTTTAGGCTATGTATATATTTAGTAAAAAATTCAGTCACTACAATATAGTGGATCTACTCATTCCATGATTTTAGTTTTCAATCATAAAAACGGCGATGTCCATCAATGAGTATGGATTCTACATCATTATTCATAAGGTTTATCCATTTATATGTTTTAAATAGAATTATTTTAATGTATATGCTATGGATTTTCAGAATATGGGTATGTGTTAAATATTACTAGGATACAATATTATAGAAAATCTTACATAATAGACATTTGTGAAATGTGAGGATTTATAAATTTCTAAACATGATGTATCATATATCATATTGGGAAGGCCAATCATGCTATGAGGATAATGGGGATATGTTTAGTGGTTTTGGATACTTATTTATGTTCAAATTGCGACATGTTTGTCATTCATTTAGAGAATATTCTGAAAAAATAATGAGAAGATATATTCTTTTAGTATCAGGTAGTCACATCTCTACAAAGATAGACATTACCAAACATGTTTGAGTATTTATATATTTTTAAGGTGTTGTTCTATATTTTATAGTCATGGAAAATTATTATATGTCATGAATATCTCAAACTTCTATGTTTATTATTAAATTTTATTTTCATGAAAAGAATAATATTTTCAATGTACAATATGAATATGGTTAGAAAATGATATTAGAATATCCGGTAGTGGTATTTTTTGTTTTATAAACATGTGTTTTAGTAAGGACACTTTATTTTAATTGTCATAATTTGTAAAATTTTATGGAATATTTTTATATTTAGGCACTGATTCAATAGTAGTATCTTGGTCCCATAAGAGCTCGGTACTGATATAATATAAATATTATAAATATTAGATCTTGTGCACCCATATTTTGAGTATAAATTATTTTCCCATTATTTGAGAAATCATATGGGAAATCCCTAAGATAAATTTTTTATAGACCATGGTGTTTACCCTGGATAGGTCATAAAATTGGAAGGCCTTAGTTGTTCCATGAAAGGAAACCACTGAAATGAATATTATTAAATTAATTAAATTATTGAATTAAATTATTTAATGACATAAACCTAATACTTCATAAATAAATTTTAGGTTATATAATATATCTAAGGATAGTCGCATAAACCAAAAAGATTATAGTGGTGGAGGATTTAATCATTGTTGGAGGAATAAGATCAAAAAACTATGATGGAAAAAATGAGTTGAATCACGAGATTGACAGTGGATATAGAAAATATTCATCTCTATCACTAGAATTCATGTTCCTCTCTTGCGATTGATCCAATATTGAGGAAGGTAACAGTATCTTTTTCCCATCCTAGTAGGCACGACCTTTTAAACGATATTTTTATATTCTCTATGATTTATATCATCCATGTGATCCCTACCACATTTTAGTACTTTTGATCCAATTATTACATTGTGGCACATTGCATTCACCAATGGATATAGAAATTATGTTATCATTGGACAAGATCACATCCACTAAGGATATATTCACTTTGTTCATTGGAATATCTCAAACATTCATCATGTTCTTCAACATTGTATCATAGAGTAATAGATCAATAATTCTTGGGTTTGATTCTTGGGGAATCAAACACCTGAATTATTAGAGGATGCATCTATGATATATGGATCATAGTTTTATGTGTAAATAATGTTGTGATGCTTGTTTTGGGTGGTGAAGACATGTATTAGAGGTTGTTTTATCATGCTTCATCCACATGATGGGTGTGGTGCAGCAAAAACTTTCAAATTGGGATTAGGTGTCTGAAATCCGTCCATACCTGAGGGATGGGGAATGTACGACCCAAGATCAGCACTCCCTATTACAATTTGAGGCTGAAATGGTTATGGAAGCATCATGGGTGATTCATATTATGATTTGGTAAGAATTTTGAAAATTCCCACATACACAGTGTGTATACTAGGAACACATTCAATATAGTTCCCTAGTTGTACTAGAATGGGTTTTGAGTGATTTTTAGTATCAAATGTTTTGTATGATTGATAAACACAGTGTGACCTGGTTTTTGTGTCTTGGAGTGTACCTTGGAGGCACTCAAGAATAGACATGAAAAATTACACAGGCAATACAATAGTACATGTGAATAGATGTGTACTCAAATAGGAATTGTGTACCATGTCATGGATATTATACATGATCACAACAAGTGTACATGAGAATAAGATTAATTACACGGTTATGTGATGAATGGTTATAGTTATTCCCAAAGATTCTAATACATGTTTTTTGAAACCAATAAACATAGGTTATTACCACCTGGACAGCTGTGACTCATGTTGGAGAGGTGATTGACATATTTTCAGGAAATTTCACATGCTATGAGACCTTTGTGTCACACTAAGTACTATCATCATGAATTTATACCATGTGTGTCCCCTTCCTCTCTACATGGATCTAGGCCATGAATAACATATCCTAATAGGTTTAACTTGTAGAAGGAGATGGTTCCCTTTGATCTAGAAATAGAGATTTTGATTGAGCTCTTAGTGATTCATAGTCAGTGACAATGATCAGGTCTTACTATCAAAGTGTTATCATTGATTAGAAACCCCCTATCTGATCAGAGCATGGGACCCCATATTATTTTCAATGGTATGGTAGGAAAACCCATTACTACATAGTCTTATTCCTCTATCAATGATGGGTTACCCAAGCATCATTGAGATACATCAGTAAGTGAGTCCTCAAATGGATATTGGCCCCCTCATGTATGGAGTATAGTGGCATGGTGTGGTTTATCCACATAGAATATTATGTGGCTTCATAAGATGAAGAGAATTTGGTTGTACCTTTCGAGTTATAGGATAATTAGTCATTAGTATTTGGGTATGGATATGGTTATACTCTTTCTATTTCAATTGGGATTCTTTAAGAGCATATATATTTAGTTTTCTTTTCTCCATTTTATATGGGTTTATATGGATACTATAATAAAAATATATTATCTCCCATTATCATCATCATTGATTCCTACTCGGTACGTGTATCCTCACTTCATAAAGCATTTTTCTCACACATGTCATGTCTTATTCATTTAATTGGTAGTTTGTAAGTGACTTCAATGATGCTTTGTGTGTCATGGGTTCATTGAATGTATTTGGTGGACAAACATGATATTAGGACCAGAGCACTCTTTAATTTTCATTTTTTCAAGTTTTTTGGAGTTTGGGATGTCATTTTTATTATGGATTGTATTTTTATCCATAATATATTGGTTTTTTATTTACATACTATGATGTATTCCATATAAGAGATTTCATTCATCGTTATACCCCTTATATTGTAATTTTTTCCACTATAAATTTTCTTGGAGTTGGTGTGTGTGTGTGTGTATATGGGTACATTTGTATAATAACACCCATTTAATTTCATGACATATAAAATCATGTCATTATAACCTATCCCATTTGAGGTGGGAAAGTGGTTTCCCAATTACTTACCCTATCTAGGAAGCCCATATGGGATGGGTCCTGATAGATTAGTATCAAATATGCTCAACCATGGTTCAGTGTATGCAGTTGGAACCACGGTGATGATTGATTTGGAAAATATGGAATCAATGTTTGAGTGTCTAATGTTTTCATCTTTATCTTGGTAACCCAATGATGGTGTTTTGTCCAACATATCCACACACAAGGACACTAAATACATGTTTGTCGACACACCATTTCATGGAATTAATTGGAAGAAAATCAATGGATCATTAATCATAAATGATTGGATATTTTGACTTTCACATCATTCATGAGTCATCTCATTATATATTCTCCTCCATATATGGAATGATTAGATAAATTTAATTATACCTATATAATTATAACCAATTAAGATATTAATATAAGATCAAGATGGCAACCATCTGAGCGATATGACCTCTGTTTAGGGACCTTCTCATGATGTATTTCCCTATGTGGTCTAGGTGGAGGATTTAATGTGCATGTGATAGTGGATAGATCTGATAGTTTTTATGACGATTAACATAGTGTTATTGAGATTTGTTATTTCTAGTGATAATGAACATTGAGGTTTAATGGCGAGATAGAACCTCAGGTTATACAGGATTGGATAGGGTCAATCATCTTATTCTTCAGGAATATTCAGACATTGTCTGCTCAGATTGTTGATTTTTCATCCAGGATTCATCAAGGTCTTGTAGGGTGTGGATGGGGATTGATTACACACACCCATGATGACAAGACACACTCATGGAAATACTACCAATGTCTATTTCATGAGAAATGTTACCCTTCTTACCTACACTATATATTTATTAATGACATTCTCAAGATGTAGTGAGGTGATATAAATTTTGTGAGTTAGTTATGAGATTTATCGACCCCACACATCACTCCATTGATAGGATGTAGTATGGTTCCTTCCATGCAAGGATGTTCTCTTAGGGACTTTATAGATACATTCATGAGATTTTAGTCTCATTCTGAATTTGTACTTGTACTTGGGTGCAATAGAGAGATCAAGTAATAGAGATAATCCTCGTAGTTGGAATTTTGGTGGCTATAGAAAGTAGTGATGGTTAATGGGAATAGTTATTTATAGAAGTTAACAAGCTTCATTCGATAATATATCGAAAAAGGAGGACACACCAAAGATGAAATCGATCTCGTAGATATTTTATGTATGGTTCACATCGAGGATTTAGTCAGACATGATAGGGGTGACACTATACATTTTTTGGGAGAGGTAACATGGGTCATAATTATTTACATGTCATTATGAAAGATGGTAGAAAGATATTGGATGGACCACTGTGATAGCGATAGTGTCATGATATGTGATATCCTGGAAGGGTTCAAGGAAGCCTACAAGGAGGGAGTGCTGATGGAGGATTAAGTGGTGTATTGTATGGATGATATGGTATTGGAGGGAGACTCTATTATTTTATTCTTCCACCATAACTTGGTAGACAACTTCAGTTATATATTACTAGTGGATGAGGTTGCGGTTAGGTATGTGTAATGGGGTGCATAGGGAGGTTACTAATAATATGATTTGGGGTATGATCTAGGTCTTTTCTACTAATGATCTAATACATGCAGATACAAGATATTTTCATTCCATTATTATTCTATACCTGGATAGAGAGATAAATAATTTAGTTCAGTCTTTTTCCTAATAGCTATGGCTAGATGTTTGTCCAAACATTTATTCATCTTTATTTCACATTTTCCAATTGTGAGAGCTACTACTGAGTGGACATAATTTTCACTGGACCTTTTAGTGAACATAACAAAAAATTATGATGTCATATTGGGTATATAGTGGTTAAATATGGTTTATTACCAGATAAATTGTCATCATAAAATATATAGATGCCTCTGTACTGATGGGATAATATTCACTCTTTAAGAGGGAGATATATTCTGGATGATACTGGGGGGATTTTGTGTAGGAAACTAGAACTTATCACTCATATGTTGGTGAGTTTAAACCCTGGTGTAGAGGTACATTTAGACATATAGCCTCTATGGATAGTAGAGGATGATATGGATATCTGTCTCAAAGACGACCATAGACTACATCCTAGGGGGGAGATAAAATTATGCATTGTCTCCAACCTACGGACAACATTGATATATTTTTTAGAATATAGGACGGACCATACATAGCTTTGAGATAATATGGTATAGTTGGTGGACCATTTATAGAAAGGGTATACTAGACATAGTGTATCGACCTTGGAGGCCCAAATTTTGTTAATGAAAAATGTAGATAAGAGCATGAGGAACTATACTGAATATTGTCAAATGAGTTGAGAAATAATAATAAAAGTTAACATTTCCAAAGATTTAAGACTTATTCAGCTAATTGAGTGGTGTGAGTTGGTTCTGAAAGATTAATATATAGTCTATCTACCACCATTTGAGGTTTAGTGAGGATGATATTTCAATGATGGAATTCTAATATTTCTACAGACACTATATTCCTAGTTATTCCATTCATTGTGAATAATTTCCCCACTATGTTCTTGGATCTAACAATCATGATCATTCTTCCTTACAACGACTGGTTTTTATTTGTTTTCATTGAATAAATACTCATTTATTATATGTTATAGGTGGAGTATGTAATGGTTTTAAGGAGAGTCTTAGACATACTATATGGGATAATTCATTATTTTATCATCTCAAAGTCTTCGTTCTGGATTTATAAGGTGCAATTTTTTTCAAATTTAATCATTTTTACCAGTTTAGTTTTTTGTCTAGGTAAAGATTAATGCATTAATTTACTGGTGACCACCTACTACTATTGTGGAGGTGAATTGTTTTCATACCTTGTATGTTTATTATATAAGGTTCGTGGAAGACTTCTCCAGTTTAGTATCTCATTTAACTAAAATGATTTTAAAATGGAATATATTTATTTTAAATGAGATGTTATAGATGGCCTCTGATATGATGAAGTTGATATTTATCGATTCTATAATTTTGAGATAACCAGAGGAGGGAATTGAGTATGTTGTGTTTTTTATTCTTCTGGAGATGGTATCAGTTGTGTGTTGATGCAATGGTAGGAAAAGATCTCTTATGAGTTGAGGTGGTTAAGTCTCCATGTGAATAATTATGTGATCCAAAAATTTTACGTGGAAGTGGAATTATTATATCGAATGATGTGGAGGTATTATATTCTAGGTGAGAATTTCTTTGTTTGCATTGGATATAAAATTATTATGGACATTATTACTCAGGTATATCGTTACATGTGATAGTTTTTTGGTATGATTTCCTTTATGAATATGACTTTAAAATTGTATATACTTCTTGAAAGTGATTCATAGTGGATAATTCCATGATAATTAATCTCATTCATTCTTATTTTGTGAGGCGTTTGAGTAGTTCGTTTCATTGAAGCTGACATTGGTGGATTATAGGGCTGTAGTTTATCATCAGTAGATTTTGGTGACTTCTATGATTCATCAATGCTCAAGAGATGATCAATTGGGAATCATTGAATACGATGTTATACTTGAACATATATCCTTAAGGGATTCACTAGTTTAATTTTATTAAGGATAAGATAATTGCATACTTTTCTAGGGATAAATGATTGTTCTATATAACAACCCATCTTTTTATTACACACTTAAACATGATTTAATACATAAACTCTTCAATTGATACAACATATAAGATCGAGAGGTATAGAGTATTTTGGGCTTAGATACATTACATATTGAGTTAATACATGAAACACAACATCATTTTTGAAAACTTCTTTTACATGTCCACTACATTCCCTCATACTTAGCATTGCATGGGACAACCCGAGGACATGCGTAAGAAACAGGTGACCTATAAGGCCCAGTAAGGGGGTAAACAAAGAATAACCTGAAGAATACAAAACTTGTTAAGAAATAGTCATAAAATAGGTGTAAAAGAGAAACGTGAACACAAAGGCATGATATAGCATGATTATCATAACATGGAAATGTGGCGACAATACTTAACATGATAGGAGCATGGGACACGGCTCATTACATGTGGAGCATGAGTAAACCCTCATCGCACTTGAATTATCACAAGTAAACACACATTTCACTTGAATTAGAATTATTAAACCCTCATATCACATGACATATCATGATACCAATCTTTGCCCAATGAATTTTACCGCAATCAGTCCAGACCCTTCTAAAACATTTCATTTCATGCATTTGTGTACCACATTGATCATATAACATGGATTCCATAAAAATAGTAATTTATTACATGATAGAGGAATGTAGAATTCATAAATTAATCTATATAATTAGAAGGTAAATTTTCATAAAGTTGAATACCTTTGATCGAGAAATGGGCATGGTATTCACTACTCAATGATAGTGGCTCGGAAAATCATAGTATAATTTCAATAGCATAATGGCGTGGCATAAGAATTCATAAAAATGGATGAGGAGAGAAAAAGGGGTGTCTAATACTGTGTAAATGAACTATAATGTAAGGTGGGTCATATAGATACATGTCCTAACATATCTAATGGAATTCAGATTCATAATACAAAAGAATTTCTTTAATATAAAAGAGGAGAGTGAAATTCCTTACGGATTTTCAGCATGGTAACATGTGTACATTGGAGGAATTTAATGAGAGATAAATGTCTCTCTCATCATTTTAACATAAATAGTGATGTATTAGGGAGATTCTAAATAAAACCCCAACAATTTTAATAGAAAATAAATGGGCATAACAATATTGTGAAACTTGGATAAAATGAGAAGGGTTGGAATCTCTTACTTGGAAGTGTGATCCCAACGGTTTGAGAGAAGCTTGATAGAGAATTCTTTGGAGTGTGGGGAGCCTTGGGAGGATTATATAGTGAGTTTACGAGAATTAAAAAGGCATTTAGTGAAGATGAAGTTGGAGATGGCGTGGTTTTATATATGAAATGAGAGAGAATTCATTATTATTTTGGTTTGGGACACCACACATTAATCAAATCAAAACCACAATCCAGCCAATGGATTTTCCCTTGTTTTTTACCAAAGGGGAGTGGAAAACAATATTTTATTTGGCCAATGGCCGAACTTCTTAAAATAATATTGTTACATATGAGGAGGTGAGTCACACTCTCAAATAAATCAATTTACGTAGATAAAATGTTTTATAAGTCATCGAGGGTCCAGAAAGATTTTTAAAACATATAAAACAAAACTAAAATTAAGTTAATTTAACGGTAAAACATATATTGGAAAAATATAATGTTTATAGTATTTTATTATATCACTATTAGGTCATTTTTATGTAATAAAACACATTATATATTTAAATAGAGTGGAATTTTTCCCAAAAAATTGATTATCTCAGAAAATTAATAAAAATTTACTATTGGCTAATTTCGACATCATGATTCCAAAAATAATATTCATTTTATATAATTAATATTCTCAATGTGTGAATTTTTACTTTTAAAATAAAAACCAATATTTATCGAAAATTCATGTGTTTTTACATAAATATCTTTCAATCCTCAATGAAAATGACAACCATATTCATATTTATTATATGGTCATTTATATTATTTAAAAATTATTTAGCTAATGACATGTAATTAAAATATTATTTAACTAAAAAATACATTAATTCATCAAAATAGGTTTCTTAGTTAACTAAAAATGTTATTTTTATTTAAAACTATTTGCAATGTTCGTATAATAAAATGAAAGTATATTCATTATTATATAAAAAATATTAATGAACCTAATCATAATGCTAGGGTATTTTTACATAAACCCTTTAATCACCTGCATAAGTCCAAAGGTTATGTTGTGCGATGGTGATAGACTCTTAGGGTGGCTCAGATAACATCACTCGCGTGGTAATCTCTATCAAATCCCACATCTCTTGTAGGAAGTTCCGCTCAAGCTTAACATATTCATGCTCGGATTGGGAATGGCCAATAGTATAGCACAATGATGCCACCTCTATTCCGAGATATGACAAATGGGATTCATACGGAGCAAGTCTACTATATAAGGACATCGCTTCCTTTGTTTAAGTAAATTGGATTTCATAAATCTCTAAATTTAGACTAATCATGTGATCACTATTCAACCACTATATTAGCAATGGTCAAAATTCTTAATGGAATTTTAAACTCCAAAATAATAAAACCATATAAGTGTATACGTTATATAACCATTTCACATAATATGATATTTAACAGGAATTTTCATTAATAAAATTTTGGGTTGTTACAATCTTCCCCCCTTAGGAAAATTTTCCCTCAAATTTTCTTTTTCCCACACTAAAATAGACGTGGGTAACTATGAATCATCACTTCCTATGATTCCCACATCGCTTCTTCAAACTTGTTATTTCTCATTTACACCATGATGAGGGGAATCATCTTATTTAATAGAACATTTTCTCTATGATCTATGATCTTCACTAGTTTCTCCTTATAAGAAATACCATCCTCTAACTATAATGCATCTGAAGAGAGTACATGTGAAGGGTATGGTATGTACTTATTTAATAGAGATATATGAAAGACATCATGTACTTTGGCCATGGTAGTTGTAAGTTCTAGTCGATTGGCCCCATCCCCGACATGATCAAGAATCTCGAAGGGGTGATGTACCAAGGAAATAACATCCCATTCTTCCCAAACCTCATGAAATTCATCCCTAGAAATATGCATAGAAATACCATATCTCAAACTTTGAACCCAAGGTCTAATTTATGGTTATCTGCATAACTATTCTATCGAATATGGGCTGACATGAAATGCTATTGAAAGATAATCACATTCTCCCCCCATTTCATCGAAAATTTTAGGTCCTAGTAGCATACAATCACCGACATCATTCCAACATTCCATTTTTCTGCACCTTTTCCAATAAAGGGCTTCATATGGTTCTATTTAGATGCTTGAGTGGAAACTTCTATTCTAGGTATATTTATCTAGTGGAAGATGTTGGTATCATATTTGATTGAACTTTATAGATCATGATCATAAAATATCTTCCAGTTCATGAATAGTTCATTCATATTGGCCATCAGTTTGAGGATGATAGGCCATACTGAAGGTTTGTTCAGTGCTTAGAGCTTGTGGGATACTTTTCTAGGACTTCAAGGTGAATCACATATCACGATTGTATAAAATAGATTATTGTACTACATGTAGCCTCACCACATCTGTGATGTAAATCCATGCAAGTTGATCTAATGTTAATTCCTATGGAATCGTGATATTGTGAGATGTCTTCATAAGACGATCCACAACAAACCATATATCATTGTTTCCTCTGGATTTCCTTGGAAGTCCAGTGAAAAATTTAGTGGTAATGTTGTCCCACTTCCATGTTGGCATGGGTAGTGGTTACATCATCCCCTTATATTTTTTCCTCTCAGCCTTCACTTTATGATATACTTGGCGCTTTTATGTATATTCAGCAATCACCCTTTTCATATTGTCCCACCAAATGTTTTCTCGTATATCTTGATACATCTTTGTGCTCCCCGGGTGAATAGAAAAGGTTGACCTATGTGCATCATTCTAAAACTTCTTCTTTTTATGTTTTATTGGATTTTATATATAATTGTGTCCCAAATCACATAATTTCATCCTTGTCAATATTGAACTCTGAGGATTTCCCATTTCGGATTGCTTCCACCCTTTTCAGAATTTCCACATCATTTTTTGAGCATCCTTTATTTTCTCCATAAGGGATGGTTGAACAATAATTTTAGAAAGGATTGATGATATTCCTACATTAATTATTCCCATGTCTATCCTCTGCAAATATAATAATATTGAATCATTTTCAATTCTCATCATTTAAAATGTTGCAGGATCCTTTCTACTTAGATCATCTGCCACCTTGGTTGCCTTTCTGGGATGGTAGTGAATTGAGAAGTCACAATCCTTGATGTTTTCTAACCATTTTTGTTTGTGCATATTAATCTATTTTTGTGTGAATATATATTTTTGGCTCTTCTAATCAGTATATATCTCACACATATCCCCATATATATAATGCCGCTAGATTTTCAACACTAAGATCACAATCGCCAACTCCAGATCATGCGTGGGATAGTTTTGCTCATGGATTTTTAGCAACCTTGAGGCAGAGGCTGTCACATTGTCATTATTCTTCAACACACAACCTAATCCCTTCTTATACGAATCACAAAATACCACAAAAAATTCCCCACTTGTGGATTGTGTGGGTATGTGGGTAGTGATAAGCCTCCTTTTCATTTCCTTGAAGATCTCCTTGCATTAATCTCTCCATGAAAACATTACTTCCTTCTGAGTAAGCTTGGTAAGAGGTTCAGACATTAGTGTGAAATTTCTCACAAATAGGTGATAATATATAGCTATCCCATAGAATCTATGGATATCCATTACTGATTTTGTCCTTGACCATCCCTCAATTGCAGTCGTCTTGGAGGGATCCACATATATCCCATTTATTGTGATAATATGACCCATGAATGAGACTTCCCTCAATATGAACTAACACTTTAATAAATTTTATAGAGATTCTCATTTCACAAGGTCGCCAATACAGTTCCTAGATGCTCCTTAGGATCCTCCTTGGTTTTGAATTATATTAGAATATCATCTATAAATACTAAAAAAAATGGAAGAAGTAATCCTTAATGACTATATTCATCACGTTTATGAGTATTGTTGGATCATTAGTGGTTCTAAAAGGCATTACTATGAATTCATAGATCCCGAATCTTGTACGAAAATTAGTCTGGGTTATTTCTTCCTTCCTCACCCTTACTTGGTAATATCTTGACCGAAAATCCACCTCGGAGATTTATTGATCTCCTCGTAGCTGATCAAACAAGTAATCAATTTAGAGGAAAAGGAAAATTGTTCTTTATGATGAATTTGTTGACCTCAAGATAATCAATGCAAAGGGGAATTTACCCATACTTATTCTTGATAAAGATGACGGGTTCACCCCATGGGGAATCAATTGGGCATATAAACCATTTATCCATATTCTTATGTAGTTGTTTCTTCATCTCCTCATGCTCCACAACAACCTTTCTATATAGAGTCTTGGATATTGGCAATACTCTAGGTATAAGGTTAATTGATAATTCAAAATCTCTTCTAGGAGGAAGACCATAAAATTCCTTGGGAAACACTTCTTTGAATTCCATCACAATATGTATTTCTTCCAGGATGGTTGCTTCATTAGACTCAAGCATCTGAGTCTGATACGCATGCTCATAGGGTAGTAATATCTATTCTTTAGATGATGATGCTAAAGAAGATTCGTCTTCATCATTTCACTTGTATAGAATCAGGGGTCGATTCTCTATATGAAGAGTGATTTCTCTCTCGCAAAAATATATGTTTCCTCTATATAGGGAAATCCAATCCATGTTGAGAATTGCATCAAATTCCACTTGGGAAAGTATTATGTGGTTTTCCAAGAATTTCAATACACCTATTATGACAGGAGAGGAGAAATATTCATGTGATGTAGTGATTTCCCCATTTTTCGTACTCACCGAAATCTTTACATCCATTATTTGTGGAGGTATTGGGATTGTTCTTCATAACATTAGAGATACAAAAGAATGTGTTCAACCAGAATCAAAAAGTATGTTCACTATTAATGAATGAATAAATACTATATTTGTCACCACATCATTGTCTGGGTTCACTTCGGCAGAAGTGATTGAAAAATCCCTCCCTTGCTGCCTTAGAGGTTGTTAGTTGCCTCCAAAAACCCTTGTCTTAGAGAAATTATTTGAAAGGATCACTGATTCATTGCAGTTGAAGAAATTAACAACATGTTGAGAGTGAAACGGAGTGTTCCTCTCCTATGTTACATCCCTGGGTTTTTCATGGTGGCAGTTAAAGGCTAGGTGCCCTTCTCTTCCATACCTAATGCATTCCGTCGTCCCGTTTAGGAAATTTCCGAGGTGATTCTATCCACACCATTGGCATGTGGGGGATGAATTTTCTTTACACTGTTGTTTTTATCCATCAGACTTCCAGAATTGATGTCCATCTTATGCTTCTTATCCCAATGATACCCCTAAGATTCTCTAATCTCTATTTCGACTGTGAGGGAAAATCAGTCAATGTCCTCATAGCCGTTGAAGGCAGAGATCACCCAGACATTATTTCTACAAGGTTTCACCCACCAAAGAAGCGTTCAACATTTAATTTGGGGGTAAAAACAAAGCCTGAGTCTTATCATGTATACTTTGTGGAGTTTTCCACATATGATCTGATGGATTAATCATCTTTGGGATTAAGGGAAAGGAATTACCGTTTCCATCTTAAGCTGGAGGGTGTGAGGAAAATATTTATAGAATTTTTTTTTTCAGCAAAACCATCCATTCCAATGCCTCAATCTCCTCCTCAGGCATCTTATTTTTGATCAATGTCACCGTTATTCGGCATCACCCTCCATACGATAAGCAGCTAGAAGAACCTTATATTGTTTAGAACATTTAATGATGGTGAAGAACTTTTTGATGGAGTTGATCCATTGTTCGGCGATTCAGGGATCAGATGATCCATTAAAATTAGGAATCCATTGTCTCATAAAACTCTCAATAGTTACTTGTTCATTCTTAGGGGGGTTGAACGTTGCTTTGGACCCATGTTTCTATTCAAATACTTATTTAACTAAGAGAGTATCGTTACAATGCTAGTGATTTAATCTCCCATTGGATTGGGCATCACATTAGAACAATCATCACATTGGTCTTCACATCAGTTGATAGCTTGAGTCCTCCTATTACTTGTAATTGGCTGGAATAAAAGGATCATTAGGGGTAACACATAAATGGAGATCCATGGAAAAAACAGATTACATATAAATAACTTTTATTTCCTTGACTAATGAATCTATATGCTTCAATCTGTGTTATCCATGATCAAAATTCTACCAAATACTTGTATGGGTATTTTTTAATTCCCTTAATAATGGTTCATAATATGCTTGTGAATTTTCCAAAACATACCCCCTAGGAGAGTCATAACCAAGAGAGCAACAAGGCCTATTGCCGTGTAATATGATACCCCGAGTTAAAGCTGAAACTACTTATCAGAGTTTTCACATCTTGGTACATTTGTTCAAGAGCCGCCTCTACCTACCCGTATCCAGAAAAGGGTTGTATTTTCTTGATAATCCATTTACAGAATAGGTAAATTTTATTTGTATTTTTCTATTATACATATTCTTATCTTTAAGGATTCACTAGTGTTTTCTTATCATAATCCCCAAAATAACTAAACATATCCTCTAATACCAACTATAACAACCCTACATTTTATTAAACACTGAAACATTATTTATAACATAAAATATTAACTTGATACAACATGGAATATCGATAGGTATAGTGTCCTTGGAGCTTAGGGACATTATATAATGACATAAAACATACAAAATTACATCTTTTTTTAAAACTTCCTTTATGTAACCACTACATTCCCTCGTACTTAGCATTTCAAGGGATAACCTGAGGATATGCATAATAAAAGGGAGAGCTATAAAGCCCAATAAGGGAGTAAATGAATAATAACATGAATAATAAAATACATGTTAGAAAATAGGCATAACAAAGGATCATAAGAGAAACATGAACATAAATGCATGATATCTCATGATTATCATAACATGAAAATGTAGCGACAACACTTAACATGTTATTAGGATGACCCAAGCCTCATTGCACAAGGAGCATGAGTAAAAAATAATTTCACTTGGATTATCATGATTAAACCCTAATTGAACTTGAATTAGAATGATTAACCCTAATTTCACTTGACATATCATGATACTAATCTTTACCCAATTAATGGGAGTGCAATCCGGATGAACCCTTCTTAAACATTTCATTTCATGCAGAAGTGTGCCAAATGGATCATTTAACATGGATTCATTAAACATATTCATTTATTACATGATAGAGGAAAGTGGAATTCATACATTAAACTAAATAAAAAATATGTAAATAAGTATCAAGGTGAATATTATTGATAGAGTATGGGGCATAGTATTCACTACATAGTGACATGGTCTTCTAAAATCGCAGTGCAATTTCAACAACATAATGGCATGACATAAGAATTCGTAAAAAATGTTGATGAGTGACAACGATGTGTCTCATCATGTGTACCTTAAATTTAGAGTAAGGGGGTCATAAAAATACATTTCCCATCATATGAAATGAAATTTAGTTTTAAAATACAAAAGAATTTCATGAATGAAAATGAGGAGAGAGAAATACCTGACGGAATTTCGGTGTGGTAACAAGTGTAAATGGGAGTGATTTAATGAGAGTGAAATGTGTCTCTCATCATTCAATCATAAATAGTTCATTATGGGGGGGTGTGAAATAATACTTCAATATTTTTAATTGAAAATAGAAGGGCATAACAATATTAAGAAACAAAGATAAAATTGAGAAAGGAAGGAATCCCTTAATTGGAAGTGTGATCCCAAATGTGGGAATAATGCTTGAGAAAGGATTCATGGGTGCTTTTTACACCTTGGGATGATTCTAGAGATAGGATGGATGTACTGAAAAAGATTTGAATGTTGAGGATGTTGGAGCATGGGTGGGTTTTTATAGGAAAGGAGAGGGGATATTTATTATTTAGGTTTGGGACACCACACATTAATATAATCAAAACAAAAAACCATCCCTTGGTTTTTTCCCATGCTTTTTTCCAAAGGGATGTGTAAAATACATTTTTATAAGGAAAATTATGAAAATATTAAAGTAATAGGGTCACTTATGTGGAGGTGAGTAACAGGCTCAAGGAAATCAATTTAAAAATAAAAAATGTATTATAATTCATAGTGGGTTAACTAAAGCTTTGTAAAATAAATAAAACAACACTAATATCACATGATATTAATGTTATAACATATATTGGCCAAACATAATGCTTATAGTATTTTATTACATCACTATTGGGTCATTATGATGTCATAAAACACAATATATATTTAAATGGCATTTTATTTTTATCCAAAATTTCAATTGTCTCAGAAAATTATGAAAAATTAACCATTAGATAATTTCGGCACCTGGATTACAAAAATAATATTCATTATATCTAAAACAATTTCTACATATGTGAGTTTTTACCTTTGAAATAAAAACTGATATTTATCGAAAATTCATGAGGTTTGACAAAAATATCTTACAATCTATAATATAAATCACAATCATATTCATAATAATGACATAGTCATTTATATTATATAAAAATTAATTTAGTAATAATATTTTATTGAAGTTTTATTTAATAAAAAATCCATTAATTCATCAAAATATATTTCTTAATTAACTAAAAATGATATTTTTTATATAAAAACTATTTCAAATGTTACAATAATAAAATGAATGTTTTATATTTATTCAATAAAAAAATTAATTCAAATAATCATAGTGATATGTTCTTGATACATAACCCCTTAAAACAGTCGCATAATACTGAAGGGTATGGTGTGCGATGGTGACAGACTCTTGGGGAGGCTCCGATAAAATCGCTCTGGTGGTAATCTCGATCTATATCCAATTCTCCAATCGTCGGTTCCGCTCACGCTTAATGTTATCATGCTTGGATTTGGATTAGTTAAGAGGGAATACCAATTTCACCACCACCTTTGTGAGCTCTGGAAAATGGATTTCATACGGAGAAAGTCTACTAAATAAGGCCATTAATTCCATTGTCTGAGTAAATTGGATTTGTTAATGCCCTAAATTTATACTAATCATGTGATTACTACTCAATGGATATATTAGTAATGGTCACAATTATTAATGGTATTTAAAAATGAAAAATCATTTAACCAATGAAGTGCATACTTTATATAAAAATTTCACATAATAAGACAATTAGGAGGAATTTTCATTGATTAAATTATGTGTCGTTACATTCTAGTCATGTTTTGAGAGTAGATGATAATGGAGTTTCACATTTTCCCTTTAGTTATACATCTGGGATTGGAAAATAGGTAAATGTAATATCAAATTATTTTTCATGGGATGGAATAATGTTGAGTGTAACAAATTTCATCTCTTAGTTTCTCACATGTCTGTATTTAATAGATGAGAATTATGTTTTGACATGTCATGTATAGCCTCTTGATATCACAATGTGGTACTTGGTTGGAGTATATATGGACTATGTTACATGTATATTAAAGATAATGAGAGAACATGATGTTTTATGAGTGATTATTGAATAAATTACCAAGCCAACTATATTTTTTTCATCAATGAGGAATGCTCAGTAAATATTTTGGGGATGTTTTATTTAAGGGAGATCATATGGAATCATGGGGTACTAATGAAAATTGTATCGAACTATGATGATCGGTTCATTTCATAATTATGGAGAGGTTTGAATGAGGTAGTTGTATCCCAGATAAGGATGAATATAGTGTTTCACACCCATACAGATGGGCATAATGAGAAGAAATGCTAGTTGTTAGAAGATATTTTAGGGATTGTGCGTTAAACTTTGGAAAATTTTGGGATTATAAATTTCCATTTGTAGGGTTTTTCTTATAATAATAGATATTACTCCACTATTTATACAGAACCATTAAATGCCCTATATGGTATACCCTAAAGGCCATCTTTATAAGGCCTCGGCCTTATACATCTCTTAATATTGAATTAAATTAATAATTCACATTGAGGATCTTTTCAGGTTTAGAGTTTTAGAGAATTAGGACATAACTGTTACATCTCAAAAGATTACAAAGTAGACTAAGTTTCCATAAAATAAATACTCTTAAAAAGAAACATGTCTAGTTCCATGTTTTAGATAGCATGACTTTCACTTGATCCCATCCTTGACCCTATTCCACATTAAGTCCTGTGAAAAAACATTTCAAAAAAACTTGGGGTGAGCATAAAAAGCTCAGTAAGGGATACAAAAATAATGAAAACTGTTAGTTTTTCAAACATCATGTAAACCATGTATACTTTATCAAAGTAATACCTTCACCTTTATGAAGTAGTAAAAACTCTTCACTGAATAAGATATCATTACTTACCCTTTTTTAACCAAAAGATTACCATAAAACCCATATAAAGAACACATAACATATAAAGGTAACTTGGGACATAAACATACTTAAGTGGAATAACCGTACGGTCGACTTCCACACATATCACTTAATGGAATAGCCATACGGCCGACTTCCATACCCAATGAATTGGAGGTTATAACGTAACCACCCGTCCTGGTAATCACGACACCACCCGTCATATGCTTTATCACATAACGACCCATCAAATGTCCAAGTACCATTATAAAATCATAAGACATAAAACAAACATAATGGAAATAAAACATTTCCACACTTTGATCACAATATATCACTCAAATATATTGACATAAAAAATCCATTATAAAAACCATTTTCAGTACCAAAATACATAAAAGAGTATATGGAATTAATTTCATTTAAAAAAAACATCATGACTTGTTGAGGAAGCCAAAGACCAAATAATACTCGCGGCGGTGGAAAAGGTCGTTGTCACCACATACGTTAAAAGAAACATTCCTTTTTGTTGTTTTGTAAAATGCTTCGTATAAAAAGATTCATTTTGTATAAAAGTAAAAGTCAAAAGGTTTTATACATCGTATAAAAGATAGTTGTGTATAAAACGAAATATGCCTCAATGAAAGGATATTGAGACGAATTCCCTTACATCAGGTCCGACTTGACTCGATCGTTCTTTAACATCCTGAATAATAAACTTGAGTTAATTTCTACTTGATAAAGAACATTTTTAAAGTTCATTATTCCTTTTATATCACTTATTACCATGTCATGAAATATATGTAATTATTTAAGTTATTAACGGTCGTTTTAATGATCATTGGTACTTGAGTCCAAAATATGCTCTTTATAATTACATGTTGTTCATGTATCCATTATATCCAGAGTTATAATCATGATGTAAATATCATATATATCATATATATCCGGTATATAAATGCATTTATAATATTAAATAATCATTTATAGTTAAGAAATGAAATGAACCGTTCATGGAGATGGTAAGCCGTACATACGCATGAACGCTACTTTCATTTATATGTCATATTAATGGAATTAAAACTAAATGAGAGGTGTGTATATTTTAATTCTAGAATTATATTAATCATTTATATGTAACATACATTGTATATATTTATTATATATATGTACTTATAATAGTACATTACATTTGGGGATAAGAAATGAAATGCACCGTTCATGGAGACGGTAAGCCGTACGTATGCATGAACGCTACTTTCATTTCTATCTCATACATTAATGAGAAGAAATAATAATGATATAGAGGTATATTATAATTCCAGTATAACATCATATATAATAACTTTAAATCCATCTTTTATACGTCCCACATATGGCATTAACGAATCAAATCACTTTGAGGTGGCGGTAGTCTGCACTTTCTAAAATGAAATTATCGTGTTTACCCATAATGGAATCCATAAAGGTATTCTCAAAATGAAAAATACAGAATTGTAAGGAAAAAATAAATATATTATATATCATATATAAATATAGTGTCATCTTAATGTCCACCTTTGAAGGTGTTAAAAGAATGTTAAACAATCATCGTTTCGGGAGGCAGAAATTCGCCATCCACGGAAACAGTATGTTATTTAACTATTAGATGTAGGTGTGTGTAATTTTAGCTCCAATAATTCTAATAAAAACATCCTAGTATATTGAATATACTGTATTTGTTACAAAATAAAAGAATAATAAGAGTTTAGGGGGTTGGAGAAGCAAAATAAAACAAAAGGACTCAAAAGAAGACATTACCTTAAAACCCGGTAACTCCCTTTGGTTTGAGCTCAAAGGCTTCCTTGGGAAGACTTATGCCCAAAGTGAGGCTTCAAGGGGTAATAGAGGGATGTGAAGAGACAAAATGGGCAGGGTTTGGCCGAGACAAATGCTTTGGAAGTGTGGGTAAGGAGGTAGAGGTGGGGGCCTTTTATAGGAGGAGAGGAGGGGCACTCTTGGAAAGGTATAAAATGTAACTTTATTTTCAAATGAGTTTCGGCTATTAATGGTCCCACATTGATTTTTTTCAAGGATAAGGTGATAAGGGTTAGAAATCCACCCATACAATATGTTTTGGACATGTGTAGGTCTTAGATTTTACATTATCTTTCCATTTTATTTAAATCGTTAAATAATGAGGTTATCGCTGCATCATCATTATGTCATAAATAATTTAATTTATTTAATGTCTAAAAATTATAAAAAAAATAAAATGATGTAGGAAATATATTTAGCTTTCCAATGAATATTTATAGTCTAAATTATAATTTATGTAGACAAAATTAAAAATATTTTACTTAGGTGATACATTCTTTGTTACATTTAACATTCTTTAAAAATAAAAAGATAAAAAGTCACTTTCTCACAAACGTGATTCCATGGGGCCCCCAAGTTTGGCACAAGGCATACCATGGTCGGTCATGAGACAACCAGTATCCTTAGGACACATTTTGTGGCCATTTTTGATTATTATGATACTATTTTATTATCCTTAACTACACGATTACTCATTAATCAAGATAATTAAAGATAATTACCGTCGTTACTATTCATAATGTCCAAAAACGAAAGAGCATTGATTACATAATTTGGACATTATGATTCCAAATATGTCATCCATTTTATCAAATTCCAATCACAGAAATTTCAATAATTGATTTAAAAATAATTCCCGTTGTCAAAACAAATAGCGGGTTTTTTAGAAACAATATGTATGAAAAGTTTGGCACTTGTTTATGCCTAATTACAAAGTGAAATTAATCCCAATGACCATAATTGAATTAAATGGTAAAATTATATTCTAATTAAACTTAAAAATAAAAATAAAAAGATAATATAACCATATAATTAAATTATATGAAAAAGAAGTTTTGATGTAAAATGCAGTATTTTTCACTATTCATTGAAAAACGAACATTGTCAGAAAAATACCTAAAATTAACCCAAGGTAAATTTCAATGTCCCAATCATAAATAATATGTTTATTTTGAAAAATAGAGCTTATAAAATTTTCAAAAAGTGGATTTAAAAGGGGTTCGCCATCAAAAGGCGGTTAATCGACCTTTTAAAGAATATTAGAATGTTTATGCTTAAAAACTGGATTCATTTGCATTTGTAATCCTCTAACATTTATTGTAAAGAGTAAAGTATTTGAAAAACATATATAATCATATTTTAGTTATTTCCATCCTTTCCCTCCAATACAACGGCTATGTGCTAAGTACCATTTAAAATAATATTATTTTATTACTAGTGTGCAACGTAAGGCTTCAATGAAACTCTTTGTTGTGTATCGGGTACGCTATCGAACATAGCAACCCCTTTAAAGTAAAATTAATATTTAATTCGTAAATATTAATAAATATGAAAATTATTTATTCTTTATTTACCTCGAATGTTATATCCTTCCCCCCTTTTGGGAATTGCGTCCTTGCAATTTTATTCACTTATCAAAATAAGTGGGGGTATTTATCCCTCATAGAATTTTTAGATTCCCACGTTGCCTCTTCAACCATATGGTTTTTCCACAAAATGTTTACCTGGTGGATTACCTTATTTCTCAACACTTTCTCTCTTCGGTCAAGAATCTGGACTGGTTTTTCTTCATAAGATAGGTTCTCTTCCAGCTGAACTACCTCTGGACTCAAAACATGAGATGAATCTAGCATATACATCCTCAACATCGAAACATGAAAAACATTGTGTACCTGAGATAAACTCAGAGGTAAATCCACTCTATATGCAACTGATCCAACTCTCTCCAGAATTTCATATGGTCCAATGAACCTTGGACTCAGATTTCCTTTCTTACCAAATCGCATCACACTTTTACATGGAGAAACCTTGAGAAAAACATGATCACCTACCTTGAAAGATAGATCCTTCCTCCGGTTATCCGCATAACTCTTCTGCCTGCTCTGAGCTATTCTCATTTGTTTATGAATCAACTGACCTTTTTCTACCATCTCTTTAACCAATTCTGGTCCCATAAGCTTCCTTTCACCCAATTCATCCCAAAATGATGGAGTTCGACACTTCTTCCCATATAATGCCTCAAATGGTGCCATCTGTATACTAGAATGAAAACTGTTATTATAAGAAAACTCAACCAAGGAAAGATGTTGGTCCCAACTTCCCTGATAATCCATCGAACTAGCTCGTAGCATATCCTCCAAGGTCTGAATTGTTCGTTCTAACTACCCATCTGATTGCGGATGAAAAGATGTACTAAAATTTAATTCAGTACCCAACGAATTCTGAAGGCCTTTCCAAAAGTTTGAAGTAAACCTGAGATCACGATCAGAAACAATGGATAGAGGAACTCCATGTAACCTGATTATCTCTTTAAGATACAAACGGGAAATTTGATCTAGTGAAAAAGTATCTCGTATAGCAAAGAAATGAGCAGATTTAGTCAAGCGATCAATAATAACCCAGATTTCATTATTAACTAGAGATGTCATCGGTAATACCACAACAAAGTCCATGGATATGATTTCCCATTTCCACTCTGGCACTGGTAAAGGCTGAATCATCCCTTTCGGTAACTGCCGCTCTGCCTTAACCTGCTGATAAGTCAAACACTTCACAGTAAAATCAGAAATATCCCTTTTCATTCCATCCCACCAGTAATACTCCCACAGATCTCTGTACATCTTAGTAATTCCAGGATGAACTGAAAACGGGGAACTATGAGCCTCACATAACAACTCATTATTCAACTGTGATTCACAAGGAACACATAATCTCTTCCCAAACCTCAAAACAAAATCATTATCAATGTTTAATTCAGGCAACTTACCCTTCTGAACCAGCTCTACCTTTCTCTGCAACTCACTGTCTTCCCTCTGTGCTTGCTTAATTCTGTCTGATAGGGATGATCTCACTGATACCTGAAACAAAACAGAAGAACTTCCTGCACCAAAAACATCTATGCCAAAGTTTATAAAATCAAAAACCAAAGGATCTCGTTCCAAACATAGCATGGTTAATGAAGCATTACTTTTTCGACTCAAATAATCAACCACTTTATTTTCTTTTCCCAGATGGTAGTGAATTGTACAATCATAATCCTTGATTAATTCCAGCCATCTCCTCTGTCTCATGTTCAATTCTTTCTGAGTGAATATATATACTTTAAACTTTTGTGATCAGTATATATTCCACACTTTACTCCATACAAATTATGCCTCCAAATTTTTAAAGTGAAAACAATAGCAGCTAATTCCAAATCTTGTGTAGGGTAATTTACCTCATGAGTTTTCAACTGTCGCGAAGCATAAGCAATTACCTGATCATTCTGCATTAGGACACAACCAAGTCCTTTCAACGAAGCATCACTATATATAACCAACTCACCATTCCTGGAAGGAAGTGCCAAAACTGGATCATTCACCAATCTTCTTTTCAACTCCTGAAAACAATCATCACATTCTTTTGTCCAGATAAACTTAACACCCATCCCAGTCTGCTTAGTCATTGGACTAGATAGCCGTGAAAAATTTTCAACAAACCTTCGGTAGTAACCTGCCAGACCAAGAAAACTACGGATCTCGGTTACATTTGTGGGTCTTGGCCATTCTTCAACAACTTTTGTTTTAGAAAGATCAACAGTTATGCCATATTTTAAAACAATGTGACCAGGAAAGAAATTTGTTGTAACCAAAACTCACACTTGCTGAATTTTCCATATAGTTTCTTTTCTTTTAAGGTTTGCAAGATAACCCTTAAATGACTTTCATTCTCCTCTTTACTTTTAGAAAATACCAAAATAACATCAATGAAAACAACCACAAACTTATCCAAGAACTCATGGAAAATTCTATTCATAAGGTCCATGAATACAACAGGTGCATTGGTTAACCCAAAAGGCATAACTAAAAATTCATAATGGCCATATCTAGTATGGAATGCAGTCTTCGGAACGTATTCTTCTTTTACTTTCAACTGATGGTACCCCGACCTCAAGTCAATCTTCGAAAAATACAGAGCTCCCTGGAGCTGATCAAACAAATCATCAATATGAGGCAAAGGATACTTGTTCTTAACAGTAATATTATTCAAGGCTCTATAATCAAGGAAAAGTCTCATTGACCCATCTTTATTTTTAACAAAAAAGACAGGAGCACCCCATGGTGATGTACTAGGTCGAATGAAACCTTTATCTAATAACTCATGTAATTGCTTCTTTAACTCTAAAAGATCAACTTGATCAATTCGATAAGGGGGTTTTGAAACTGGCTTAGAATCAGGAACTAAGTCAACAATAAATTCAACTTCTCAATCATGAATAATACCAGGCAACTCATCAGGAAAAACATCAAGATACTCATTTACCACTGGCACATCATTAATCTGAACAGTTCCATTATTTTCAAAAATATGTGCAAGGTAACATTCATTTCCATCTTTTACTAGTTTCTCAACTTCCTGATATGTTATCAAAATCAAGGGTTCATTCTTGTACACAAACTGAAAATCTTTCTGAAAAGAAACTTCTTTAGCTCTACAGTCAATCTTAGCATGGTAAACATAAAGCCAATACATGCCCAAAATAACATCAAACTCTACTAGAGGCAAAAAAAATAAGGTTTGCTGGTAGATTCTTTCTAAACACAAGGATAAGAAGGTTCTTATAATTCCTTTTTGTCTCAACATTCCCTCCGGGTGTTTTTACCATAAGTTCAGGATTCATATCTTGAGATGGAATTTTAAATTTACTGGAAAACTTCTCCGAAATGAAAGAGTGTGTAGACCCTGAATCAAACAACACATTGGCATAATCTGAACAAAAAAACAGTGTACCTGATACCACTTCATTCAATGGCCCAACATCTACTGAGGTTATTGAAAAGGATTTCACCACCCCTTTCTGGTTGTAGTCTGGCCACTTTTCCCCAGTTGAGTTCTTCGTTAGACACTCATTTGCATAATGACCCATTTCATTACACTTAAACCATCTTACCGCTGGCTTTTCATTGCGTGCTTGATCATCCTCCTTACAGTTACGAGCAATATTACCAGACTTACAACACCGAAAGCACTTACCAGACTTGGATAAACATTATCCAAGATGCATTTTACCACACTTATCACAGGATGGATATTTGGTTTTCTTACCTCCTTGCTTCTTTGATGAATTCTTCCCCTTTTCCTTCCAACTGGACCACTTATTCTGTTGTTTTTCATAGAACAATTGATCATCGGCAAACTCCATTTCCACCTTCTCCGCACATCGAACAGGTTTTTCATAACTTTTGAACTCACGAGAAGCTAAAGCCATTCGATACTTTGGCTCTAACAATGAGTAAAAACTGTTTATTTTACTATCAAGATCTCATATGAAGTTTGGAGCATACCTTACCAATCGAGTGAACTTTGCTTCATAAGCCACCACTGAATCATCCTCCTGCCTCAACTCTAGGAACTGTTTTTCCATCCTAAGACGAACCACCTTAGGAAAATATTTTTCAAGAAACATACCTTTGAATTCATCCTAGTAAAGATCCTCAATCTCATCACTATCCCTGATATTTTTCTCCATTGACCACCACTGATCAGCTTCACCTTCAAAATGGTAAATAGAAAGACTAACCTTTTGATGTTCTGAACACCCCATGACATAAAAAATCTTCTCCAGTGCTTTAGTCCACCCTTCAGCTTGCACAAGGTCAGATGATCCTTTGAATGATGGGGGATGTTGCCTCATGAAATGTTCCACCACTGACATGTTCCTCTGTGGTTGATCTGGCTGATCTCATGCAGGGATACCACCACTATTTATAGCCTGAGTCAACTGTTCCATCACTGCAACAAACAGTTCAGTTCCGATTCCAACCATCTCAGGTTGCTGATTTGGAAGGTTGTCTTCCTCCTGATGTCGTCCCAACATAGCTGCTTTGTTTCCTCTACGGAAAACCTTTCTAAACACAGAAATATCTTAGGCGAATCAACATGGTAATCTTTAAATGCTATATCATTTCAATCATACCATAAAATAAATTATAATTTTACACTTTTATAACTCCTAAAATTATCTAAACCGACCTCTGAAACCAACTATAAGGCCCCGACCTTATACATATTTTAATATTGAATTAAATGAATAATTCACATTGAGGATCTTTTTAGGTTTAGAGTTTTAGAGAATTAGGACATAACTGTTACATCTCAAAAGTTTACAAAGTAGAATAAGTTTCCATAAAATAAAAACTCTTAAAAATAAACATGTCTAGTTCCATGTTTTAGATAGCATGACTTTCCCTTGATCCCATCCTTGACCCTATTCCACATTAAGTCGTGTGAAATACATTTCAAAAAAACTTTGGGTGAGCATAAAAAGCTCAGTAAGGGATACACAAATAATGAAAACTGTTAGTTTTTCAAACATCAAGTAAACCATGTATACTTTATCAAAGTAATACCTTCACCTTTATGAAGTAGTAAAAACTCTTCACTGAATAAAATATCATTACTTACCCTTTTGTAACCAAAGGATTACCATAAAACACATATAAAGAACACATAACATATAAAGGTAACTTGGAACCTAAACATACTTAAGTGGAATAACCATACGGTCGACTTCCACACATATCACTTAATGGAATAGTCATTCGGCCGGCTTCCATACCCAATGAATTGGAGGTTATAACGTAACCACCCATCCTAGTATTCATGGCACCACCCGTCATATGGTTTATCACGTAACCACCCGTCAAATTTCCAAGTACCATTATAAAATCATAAGACAAAAAACAAACATAATGGAATGAAAACATTTCCACACTTTGATCACAATATATCTCTCAAATATATTGACATAACAAATCCATTATAAAAACCATTTCAGTACCAGAATACATAAAATAGTATATGGTATTTATTTCATTTAAAAAAACATCACGACTTGTTGAGGAAGCCAAAGGAGAAATAATACTCGCGGTGGTGGAAAAGGTCGTTGTCACCGCGTACGTTAAAAGAAACATTCCTTTTTTTCATTTTGTAAAACGCTTCGTAGAAAAAGATTCATTTTGTATAAAAGTAAAATTCAAAGGGGTTTATACACTGTATAAAAGATAGTTGTGTATAAAACGAAATATGCCTCAATGAAAGGAGATTGAGACGAAGTCCCTTACCTCAGGTCCGACTTGACTCGATCGTTCTTTAACGTCCTGAATAATAAACTTGAGTTAATTTCTACTTGCTTAAGAACCTTTTTTAAGTTCATTATTCCTTTTATATCAATTATTACCATGTCATGAAAACTATGTAATTATTTATGTTATTAACGGTCGTTTTAACAATCATTGGTACTTGAGTCAAAAATATGCTCTTTATAATTACAAGTTGTTCATGTATCCATTATATCCAGAGTTATACTCATGATGTAAATATCATATATATCATATATATCTGGTATATAAATGAATTTATAATATTACATAATCATTTAGATGTACGAAATGAAATGAACTGTTCATGGAGACGGTAAGCCGTACGTACGCATGAACGCTACGCTCATTTCTATGTCATATTAATGGAATTAAAACTAAATGAGAGGTATGTATATTTTAATTCCAGAATTATATTAATCATTGAGATGTAACATACATCATATATATCCATTATATATATCTACTTATAATAGTACATTACATTTGGGGATAAGAAATGAAATGCACCGTTCATGGAGACGGTAAGCCGTACGTACACATGAACGCTACTTTCATTTCTATCTCATACTTTAATGGGAAGAAATAATAATTGTAACACCCCAAGCTTCTATGGTACGCTTCACTTTGAATAATGTGATAGCGTGTGTTGTACGCAACACCGAGTTCTAACACACCATAACTAATCAAACTAGCCGTTATGAATAGTAATACCTACTTTTTGAAATTATATATATTTTATATTTGAAAATGGACTTCATTTTTGGATTCGGAATATCGAATTTAGCCTAGGGTGAAATTTTGGTACATTTCGGATAACTTTCATATTTTGATGAATAGTGAAAATTACTAAATTTTAATTAAAAACAACTTTTTTAATCAAATTAATTACTAGTGATAAATTATGAATTTGAGTGGTTTTAAAGTATATTTAGAATATATTTTTACCATTTAATATAATTTTGGTCATTGGACATAATTTTACAATTAAACCGAACATAAACAAGTGTCAATCTTTTGATAGTTATTATCTCTTAAAAACACGCTTTTTGTTTTAACAGCGGGAATTAATTTTAAATTAATTTCTGCCACTTCTGTGTTTTGAATTTAGGAAAATGGATTCCATATTTGGAATCAGGATGTTCAAATTGTGTAAATAGGTAACTTTTATTTTTAGACATTTTGAATAGTTACTGTGGTAAATATTTTATTTACCATGGTTAAAGGGTAAATCCGGTAAATAAGGGTTAAAAAAATAATATTATAATAATAAAAAATTACCCTAAAACGTGTCCTAACCTTATTGGTGGACACATACCCGACCATTGGCATCCTTTGGTCAATTTGGGGACCCCTTGGAGCCACTTGTATGTGGTAGGGACACTTTATATTAATAAAGTTAAAATAAAAATAAAAATGGCATAAGCTTACATCTTTTAGAAGAACAATTTTTACATAGGGTTATACATGTTGGATTTTCGATTATAAATATTCATTAGAAAGATAAAAAGATTTCATACATAATGATATTTTATTTATAATTTTTAGACATTATATAATTTATTTTATTTATGACACAATGATGATGCAGTAATTACTAAAATAGTGAAAAATAAAAATAATTGATCTTATAAATACCCAAATAATTATAATATGAAACTTTTAATGAATTAAACAAATTTTCTATGATAATATGATATATGAGGATTGATTTAATTGACTTTGTTCGAAGTAATCAATCTGTTAGGAGTTTCACAAAAATCAACTATTGAATAGTGTCAAAATTGACATAAAAGAGTTCTTAAAACAAATATTATATTATTAATTAATATTAAATTCCTAAAAATCTAAGGTTCGGCCAAGAGACTTATATTATGATAGGTTCCTCATTAATGGACTACTTGGGGGTCGCTTGGATGTATATAGTAAATTTATTAATCATATTATATAAAAATACAAAGAGACATTGTAAAAGTGAAACTAATTAACTTAGAGTTAATACTTAAAGATAAGGTTAATATAAGTACCCAAACCTGTCTAAATTCTATTGGATGAGTTGTTTTCGACCTATCCACACCTCATCCTTTGAATAGTCAACTTTGGAGCCTTTGTAAACCGAATATGAATTTATTATAAATTAATATTTCTAACTTTTCCAAAGGTGCCCCTCACCCCTCTTATAAAAGGGCACTCCTCCTTCTCATTTCTTCATACCTTCAAAGCCTTTTGGTTCGGCCAAACTCTGCCCAAATACTCTCCCAACATCCCTCAATACAACCTAGAGGCCTTAGTTTGATCAGAAAGCCAACCTAAGGAGCCCTTTTGATCAAATCAAAAGGAAGAACCCGAAGAAGAGGTAATGATTTCACCACCCTTTTCTAAGTTCATTTCTTCTTCCACTTCTTCTTCCTTTTTTCTTACCATTCTGAAATAATAACTCCAGTATCTCACATATACTGTGATGTTATTATAAGTATGGTACAACCATATTCAGTATTCTATCCACCCTTTGAATAACATGTCACCATACGTGCGTACGTACGGCTTACCGTCTCCACGTCGTGGTGTAATTGTTATTCAATATAATATTATTTGGATGGGTATAATAATGATGTGTAACTCATATAAATAATAAATATAACATGTTAATGATTCTGTATATATGATATACCATCCATTTATATATTATTTTAATATCAAAAGAATGATATTGTCGCTCGTGCGTACGTACGGACTACCGTCTCCACGAACGCGATGAGATTCATTCTCCATCGTAACCATTAAAGCGTAATTATCATTTTATGATTTAAAAATGATGTTTAAGGACTTGATATCATTCTGGATATGAATAATATACAACCTATCCTTTACAAACATGTCTTACGTAACAAAACATATGAAAGAAAACAAGTAAGTTAACACCCGAAACAACGATAATACTAAGATATTATTATCAAATCAATATTAAAAGATCATATGTGATATCATATTAATGTATATGATTCTTGTATAATTTAATAACAATTATTTCACCATTATACAGGAGGTTAACCTACCACAACCAAGGAAAAGTACAAGGTAAGGGTTATTTCACAATCTCTTCATTATCCGAGGTTGTTTATATGTAATAATCTACTGGGATCTCTTTATCATCCACATCCATGTTTCTTAAAAATGTATTTCAAAACATTTTTACTATTTACAAGAATATGGGTTAAAGTCATTTATACCTTTTTTTGACTTTTTATAAGAGGTTTATAAAGGAATCTTTCCGTCGTTTTCAAAACAATGTCCTTTTTAACCTTTTCGACAGAATTGAGGTAAGAATGTTTTTTTTAACTTATACGGCGGGTGCGGTTATTTTACGCCGTTATAAAATCTTCAAAGCTTTATTTACAAGCTTATAAGAATATTTTCAAAGAAAATGTTTTATTTTATATGGATCTTAAATGATTTCAAAATAAAAGGAGATATTTCTTTAAAAAGAATTTTGATTTCATCTATGTCAACATCCTTTGATGGATTTTAAGATTATTTGAAGTTGATTTATTATGATACAAAACTTCTATATTGTATTGAAGGTTTTGTGATATGTTTGACTGTGGATGTGCTATTTTTATACCATTCATAGTTTATTGTGAAAGTATTGACATTTCGTATGCTAGTTTTAATACGAATGTTTATGTTATGTTTAAACCTTTTCATATGGGAATGCATTGGACTTAATAAGTGACGGGTGGAGCCCGCTATAGCTCCTCGATGCATCAGTAGGTCTCATGAGACAAACTAGTGTCTTGGCACAAGGCCTTGACAAAATCTTATTTGTAGTCTTGGCACGAGGCCTTGGCTATGTGGTTATGATAGTCTGGCATTATGCATTCCAACATTATGAAAGTGGTTATTGATTTTTGCATGTGATTATTCGATTAGTAGAATATCCATGTGAATAAGTAAATGGCATTATTTCATTTTACTTTTGCCATACCATGTTGAAGTTCAATTTTAAAAGGCTTTTGTTTTTAGTAATGCATTGCCTTAAATGTTTATTCTTATTTATGAAAGTTTCCGCTATATTGTTATCCTTACTGGGCATTTGAGCTCACCCCTTTTCTATGTTTTATTTTTCCCCAGGATGTGAAGAAGTAAATTATGAATGACCTGCAGGGATATTATGAGGGGATAGTAGTGTGGATTATGGAGACATTATGTTGTTGTAGTAGTTTTTCATTTTATGATGTAATGTAAAACTTATGAATATATCTAGTGTTTCCAAGGCTACTAAACCAATCGGTCTTTCGAGATTTGATCTTTCTTGTGATCATGCCAATGTTATGTAATTAATGCACCGACTCTGGGTAACTGGGGTCGGGGCGTTACAGTTGGTATCAGAGGAAGTTTAGTACAAACCTTGGAAGCTAGATTTAGATAAACTCTGATTAGAGCACGTAGACCTAAGATGAACTTTGAGGATTAGTATAGAAGAACTTCCTAGAATTTTGGTATTGTAGAGATTTTGTGAGTTTTCCGAGCAATACATCCCTGTCTGGATACGAGCAGGTAGAGGCGGCTCTGGCACAGATGTACCTAGGGGTAAAACCCGAAAACACCGCTTTGAGCTAGACTCGAACGGGAACTGGTGCACGACAACGGGCCTTGCTGCACTCTTGGTTACGACACTCCCGGGGGATATGCTTAGGATAACTCTCATTATCTTTACAAATCATTATGAAGGGTTTATGAGTATATACTTCCTCAAAGAAAAACATTTTTATGATTATGGATTATATCCATAAATAGTTCAATTTATGTTAAGTGTTTTATAAGTATGGGATTATGTATTTTGATTCATAAACTGATCTAGTTTATGCCATTGTTTAGAAATGGCGCCTAGTGGAAGAAATGGAAACCGTATCAATGCGCGCACTCCATGTAGGGATTTCCCTCCTGCTCAAGATAATTATAGTGGGGCTGGTGATGCAACTGGTGCTGATCAACTAATCACCATACTGGGACAACTTACTCAGGTTATGAATAATAACCTTACCCGTATGGAGCACCCTGATCCGCAGCGTGGAGGATCAATGTTAGATCGATTCATGAGACAACAACCACCAACGTTCAATGGGAGTACAAATCCCTTAGTAGCTGAGCAATGGATATTTTCCCTAGAGAAAATATTTCAGGCTTTGGGGAGTAGTGAAAGGGAAAAAGTTACCATGGCAGTTTACCACCTCACTGGAGATGCTGATCAATGGTGGTCATTGATTCAAAACATGAAGGAAGATGATGAAGTATCAAACATGGAATGGAGGGAGTTCAAAGATCTGTTTTTAGAAAAATACTTTCCTCGCGACCATCGAGCAGATATGGAAAGGCAATTTCTGAGTCTGAGACAAAAGGAGGATGATAATGTCACAAAGTATGAGGCTAACTTTACAAGGTTAGCGAGGTACGCTGGTGATTATATTCGCAACCCAAGAAGTAAGATTGATCGTTTCTTTGATGGGTTAAAACCATTTCTCCGTCGAGCATTAGTCTCACAATCCTTTTCATCGTACGAAGACATTGTCTCATGTGCTATCAAGACCGAAAAGGAATTCTCTAAGTCTTATGACTTTAAAGCAAAGCAAGAGAAGAAGAGACCTGCTGATCAATATGGGAATGGAAATAAGGGTAAGAAGGGAAAGGTTGAATATCCATCTTGTGGTAAGTGCGGGAAGAAACACCCCGGTGCTTGCCTGAAGGGAATGGGAGTCTGTTACAAGTGTGGTGAAAAAGGCCACCAAGCTCATGATTGCAAGGGGAAGAAGGAAGCTACCAATGTTCAGTGCTACAATTGCAGGGAGATGGGGCATTATGCAAATGCATGTCCTAAGCGTCAGGAGAACTTACCTCAGAAAAGGCCAAGGGATCAAGGCCAGGCTTATGCTATCACTATTGCTGAGGTAGAAACTCCGAAAGACGTGGTGGCAGGTAATTTAATGGTTTCCTCAAGTTTAGCAAATGCATTATTTGATTCTGGATCATCGCATTGTTTCATATCTTCCCAGTTTGCTAAGAAAATTAGATATTTCCAATTTGATTTAATAAGGGAGTTGTCAGTTAAAACTCCTAAGGGAAGTATCGTTGCAACAAAGTTTTGTGAATCAGTCCCCATTAGAGCACATAAATTTTCTTTATCTTCTGATTTCATCGTCATACCTATGATTGAGTTTGATATAATCCTCGGTATGGACTGGCTTTCGGACTATGATGCGAGGATTTATTGTAAGAAGAAAGAGGTTACGATTCATGATGATAATGATAAGGAGCACCTTATTTTTAGAGCAGAATCGTCACCACCTAATTCTTATTTAGACCCACCCCCAGTAGCTCAACTTAATTCAATTATTGGGGAGGAAGAGAATGAAGTAACTATCGGTGAGGAAAGGAATGTTCAAATAGAGGATGTACCTGTTGTGAAAGAATTTGTAGATGTATTTCCAGAAGATTTACCTGGACATCCTCCAGAACGAGAAGTTGAGTTTTCTATTGATTTGATTCCTGGATCAAGGCCTATATCGAAGACCCCTTATAGAATGGCCACTGTAGAGCTAGTCGAACTAAAGAAACAACTAGAGGAATTGAGTAATAAGGGATTTATTCGCCCTAGTGTTTCTCCATGGGGAGCCCCTGTTCTTTTTGTTAAAAAGAAAGATGGATCTATGAGGTTATGTATCGATTACAGGGAGATCAATGCTATAACGATAAAGAACAAGTATCCCCTACCTCGTATTGATGATTTATTTGACCAACTGCATGGAGCTCAATACTTTTCAAAGATTGACCTTCGATCTGGATACCATCAGTTGTGTGTAAAGAAGGAAGACATTCCGAAGACAGCATTTCGAACCAGGTACGGGCATTACGAGTTTACTGTAATGCCGTTTGGATTGACTAATGCACCCTCTGTATTCATGGATCTGATGAATAGAGTTTTCAAGGAGTATCTCGATGAATTTGTGGTGGTATTTATTGATGATATCTTGGTATACTCCAAAACCTACGAAGATCATGAAAATCACTTGCGCATTATCTTGAAGACTCTGAGGAGGCATGAATTATATGGAAAGTTTAGCAAGTGTGAATTCTGGCTTCAGGAGATTTCTTTTCTTGGCCATATTGTCTCTAAAGATGGAATCTCTGTTGATCCTTCTAAGACCAAGGCAATCCAAGAATGGCCAGCACCTACGAGTATAACTGAGGTACGTAGTTTTATTGGCTTGGCAGGTTATTATCGACGTTTCGTCCAGAATTTTGCCCGATTGGCTAACCCATTAACGAAGCTCACACGTAAAGGGGTTAAATTTGTTTGGACAAAAGAGTGTGAAGAATGTTTCGAAGAACTGAAGAGAAGATTAGTCAATGCTCCTATATTGACTCTACCATCGGGGAATGATGGGTTCGTTATTTATAGTGATGCATCGAAGAAAGGACTTGGCTGTGTCCTTATGCAGAATGATAGAGTTATTGCCTATGCATCACGACAGTTGAAAATTCATGAAAAAAACTATCCTACTCATGATCTTGAGTTAGCAGCTGTGATCTTTGCTTTGAAGATATGGAGGCACTACCTCTATGGTGAAAAATGTGAGATTTATACTGATCACAAGAGTTTGAAGTATATTTTCTCACAAAAAGAACTCAACATGAGGCAAAGGAGATGGCTTGAATTACTCAAGGATTATGATTGCACGATACACTACCACCCAGGGAAGGCAAACAAGGTGGCAGATGCTTTGAGTAGAAAAGACCATGGAGTTTTGAACAATATGAGAATTGAAAGGGATCCAATTTTCATGGAGCTAGTGAAGATGGACATGGGAATAACCAGGGAAGGTGAAACATCAATGCTTTTTCAAATGGTTGCCAAACCATCTTTACTAGAAAGGATTAAGAGTTCTCAGACTGATGATGAAGAATTCCAAAAGAAGATTAAAGCTGTGAATGATGGGAGATTGAGAGACTTTGCGTATGAAGGTGGAATTTTGAAATTCGGGAAGAGACTTTGTGTTCCCAATATACCTGATCTAAAAAGGGAATTGCTGGATGACGCTCATAGTTCCAATTTCTCTATACACCCTGGGAGCACCAAAATGTATAGGGATTTGAAGGAACATTTTTGGTGGGACAACATGAAGAGGGAGATTGCTGATTTTGTGTCAAGGAGTATGGTTTGTCAACAAGTGAAAGCTGGAAGGCAACAGCCTGGAGGAGTCATGCAACCTCTTCCCATACCGGAGTGGAAATGGGACAATATTACGATGGACTTTGTCATGGGGCTACCAAAGACTCCTAGAAGGAACGATGCAATATGGGTTATTGTTGATCGTCTTACCAAGTCAGCACATTTTCTTGCTATAAGAGAAGATCTACCCCGGGAACGTCTAGCAAGACTATACATTAATGAAGTTGTGAGACTTCATGGAGTTCCCCTATCGATTGTTTCTGATCGTGATCCCCGTTTTACTTCAAGATTTTGGAAAAGTCTTCAGAAATCCCTGGATACTGAACTTCATTTGAGCACTGCTTACCACCCTCAGACAGACGGACAATCAGAACGGACTATTCAGACCTTAGAAGACATGTTGAGATCTTGCTCACTTGATTTTCAGGGTATGTGGGATCAATATTTACCTCTGGTAGAATTTTCCTATAACAATAGCTTCCATTCGAGTATACAAATGGAACCATATGAAGCGTTATACGGAAAGAGATGTCGTACACCAACCTGTTGGGATGACGTTGGTGAAAGAAAACTTGTAGGCCCAGAACTGGTGGAGGAAACGGTGGAAAAGGTGAAGGTAATCCAAAATCACATCAAAGCAGCTCAAAGTAGGCAGAAGAGCTATGCCGATAATCGAAGGAAGGATTTGGAATTTCAAGTCGGTGATCATGTTTTCCTGAAGGTATCTCCGTGGAAGGGAGTCATACGTTTTGGTAAGAAAGGTAAATTGAGTCCCAGGTACATCGGACCTTTCGAAATTCTAGAACGAATTGGGGCTGTAGCTTACCGATTGGCAATGCCGCCAAGTCTCTCCAAAGTTCACGATGTGTTCCACGTATCTCTGTTGAGGAAATACATGCCTGACCCAACGCATGTACTCACCTATGAGGAATTAGAAATGGAACCCGATCTTTTCTATTGCGAAGAGCCCATCAAGATTCTTGATACGAGAGAACAAGTGCTGAGAAACCGGACGACGCGTCTGGTAAAAGTTTTGTGGAGGAATCATAAGATGGAAGAGGCAACGTGGGAACCCGAGGAACTTATGATGAAGAACCAACCGAGTCTTTTTATGCAGTAATACCCTAGAAATTGCGAGGACGCAATTATTTGAAGGAGGGGAGAATGTAACACCCCAAGCTTCTATGGTACGCTTCTCTTTGAATAATGTGATAGCGTGTGTTGTACGCAACACCGAGTTCTAACACACCATAACTAATCAAACTAGCCGTTATGAATAGTAATACCTACTTTTTGAAATTATATATATTTTATATTTGAAAATGGACTTCATTTTTTGATTCGGAATATCGAATTTAGCCTAGGGTGAAATTTTGGTACATTTCGGATAACTTTCATATTTTGATGAATAGTGAAAATTACTAAATTTTAATTAAAAACAACTTTTTTAATCAAATTAATTACTAGTGATAAATTATGAATTTGAGTGGTTTTAAAGTATATTTAGAATATATTTTTACCATTTAATATAATTTTGGTCATTGGACATAATTTTACAATTAAACCGAACATAAACAAGTGTCAATCTTTTGATAGTTATTATCTCTTAAAAACACGCTTTTTGTTTTAACAGCGGGAATTAATTTTAAATTAATTTCTGCCACTTCTGTGTTTTGAATTTAGGAAAATGGATTCCATATTTGGAATCAGGATGTTCAAATTGTGTAAATAGGTAACTTTTATTTTTAGACATTTTGAATAGTTACTGTGGTAAATATTTTATTTACCATGGTTAAAGGGTAAATCCGGTAAATAAGGGTTAAAAAAATAATATTATAATAATAAAAAATTACCCTAAAACGTGTCCTAACCTTATTGGTGGACACATACCCGACCATGGGCATCCTTTGGTCAATTTGGGGACCCCTTGGAGCCACTTGTATGTGGTAGGGACACTTTATATTAATAAAGTTAAAATAAAAATAAAAATGGCATAAGCTTACATCTTTTAGAAGAACAATTTTTACATAGGGTTATACATGTTGGATTTTCGATTATAAATATTCATTAGAAAGCTAAAAAGATTTCCTACATAATGATATTTTATTTATAATTTTTAGACATTATATAATTTATTTTATTTATGACACAATGATGATGCAGTAATTACTAAAATAGTGAAAAATAAAAATAATTGATCTTATAAATACCCAAATAATTATAATATGAAACTTTTAATGAATTAAACAAATTTTCTATGATAATATGATATATTAGGATTGATTTAATTGACTTTGTTCGAAGTAATCAATCTGTTAGGAGTTTCACAAAAATCAACTATTGAATAGTGTCAAAATTGACATAAAAGAGTTCTTAAAACAAATATTATATTATTAATTGATATTAAATTCCTAAAAATATAAGGTTCGGCCAAGAGACTTATATTATGATAGGTTCCTCATTAATGGACCACTTGGGGGTCTCTTGGATGTATATAGTAAGTTTATTAATCATATTATATAAAAATACAAAGAGACATTGTAAAAGTGAAACTAATTAACTTAGAGTTAATACTTAAAGATAAGGTTAATATAAGTACCCAAACCTGTCTAAATTATATTGGATGAGTTGTTTTCGACCTATCCACACCTCACCCTTTGAATAGTCAACTTTGGAGCCTTTGTAAACCGAATATGAATTTATTATAAATTAATATTTCTAACTTTTCCAAAGGTGCCCCTCACCCCTCTTATAAAAGGGCACTCCTCCTTCTCATTTCTTCATACCTTCAAAGCCTTTTGGTTCGGCCAAACTCTGCCCAAATACTCTCCCAACATCCCTCAATACAACCTAGAGGCCTTAGTTTGATCAGAAAGCCAACCTAAGGAGCCCTTTTGATCAAATCAAAAGGAAGAACCCGAAGAAGAGGTAATGATTTCACCACCCTTTTCTAAGTTCATTTCTTCTTCCACTTCTTCTTCCTTTGTTCTTACCATTATGAAATAATAACTCCAGTATCTCACATATACTGTGATGTTATTATAAGTATGGTACAACCATATTCAGTATTCTATCCACCCTTTGAATAACATGTCACCATACGTGCGTACGTACGGCTTACCGTCTCCACGTCGTGGTGTAATTGTTATTCAATATAATATTATTTGGATGGGTATAATAATGATGTGTAACTCATGTAAATAATAAATATAACATGTTAATGATTCTGTATATATGATATACCATCCATTTATATATTATTTTAATATCAAAAGAATGATATTGTCGCTCGTGCGTACGTACGGACTACCGTCTCCACGAACGCGATGAGATTCATTCTCCATCGTAACCATTAAAGCGTAATTATCATTTTATGATTTAAAAATGATGTTTAAGGACTTGATATCATTCTGGATATGAATAATATACAACCTATCCTTTACAAACATGTCTTACGTAACAAAACATATGAAAGAAAACAAGTAAGTTAACACCCGAAACAACGATAATACTAAGATATTATTATCAAATCAATATTAAAAGATCATATATGATATCATATTAATGTATATGATTCTTGTATAATTTAATAACAATTATTTCACCATTATACAGGAGGTTAACCTACCACAACCAAGGAAAAGTACAAGGTAAGGGTTATTTCACAATCTCTTCATTATCCGAGGTTGTTTATATGTAATAATCTACTGGGATCTCTTTATCATCCACATCCATGTTTCTTAAAAATGTATTTCAAAACATTTTTACTATTTACAAGAATATGGGTTAAAGTCATTTATACCTTTTTTTGACTTTTTATAAGAGGTTTATAAAGGAATCTTTCCGTCGTTTTCAAAACAAGGTCCTTTTTAACCTTTTCGACAGAATTGAGGTAAGAATGTTTTTTTTTAACTTATACGGCAGGTGCGGTTATTTTACGCCGTTATAAAATCTTCAAAGCTTTCTTTACAAGCTTATAAGAATATTTTCAAAGAAAATGTTTTATTTTATATGGATCTTAAATGATTTCAAAATAAAAGGAGATATTTCTTTAAAAAGAATTTTGATTTCATCTATGTCAACATCCTTTGATGGATTTTAAGATTATTTGAAGTTGATTTATTATGATACAAAACTTCTATATTGTATTGAAGGTTTTGTGATATGTTTGACTGTGGATGTGCTATTTTTATACCATTCATAGTTTATTGTGAAAGTATTGACATTTCATATGCTAGTTTTAATACGAATGTTTATGTTATGTTTAAACCTTTTCATATGGGAATGCATTGGACTTAATAAGTGACGGGTGGAGCCCGCTATAGCTCCTCGATGCATCGGTAGGTCTCATGAGACAAACTAGTTTCTTGGCACAAGGCCTTGACAAAATCTTATTTGTAGTCTTGGCACGAGGCCTTGGCTATGTGGTTATGATAGTCTGGCATTATGCATTCCAACATTATGAAAGTGGTTATTGATTTTTGCATGTGATTATTCGATTAGTAGAATATCCATGTGAATAAGTAAATGGCATTATTTCATTTTACTTTTTCCATACCATGTTGAAGTTCAATTTTAAAAGGCTTTTGTTTTTAGTAATGCATTGCCTTAAATGTTTATTCTTATTTATGAAAGTTTCCGCTATATTGTTATCCTTACTGGGCATTTGAGCTCACCCCTTTTCTATGTTTTATTTTTCCCCAGGATGTGAAGAAGTAAATTATGAATGACCTACAGGGATATTATGAGGGGATAGTAGTGTGGATTATGGAGACATTATGTTGTTGTAGTAGTTTTTCATTTTATGATGTAATGTAAAACTTATGAATATATCTAGTGTTTCCAAGGCTACTAAACCAATCGGTCTTTCGAGATTTGATCTTTCTTGTGATCATGCCAATGTTATGTAATTAATGCACCGACTCTGGGTAACTGGGGTCGGGGCGTTACAATAATTATATAGAGGTATATTATAATTACAGTATAAAATCATATATAATAACTTTAAATCCATCCTTTATACTTCCCACATATGGCATTAACGAATCAAATCACTTTGAGGGGGCGGTAGTCCGCACTTCCTAAAATGAAATTATCGTGTTTACCCATAATGGAAGCCATAAAGGAATGCTCAAAATGAAAAATACAGAAGCTTAAGGAAAAAATAAACATATTATATATCATATATAAATATAGTGTCATCTTAATGTCCACCTTTTAAGGTGTTAAAAGAATTTTGAACAATCATCGTTTCGGGAGGCAGAAATTCGCCATCCACGGAAACAGTATGTTCTTTAACCATTAGATGTAGGTGTGTGTAAGTTTAGCTCGAATACTTCTTATAAAAACATCCTAGTATATTTAATATACTGGATTTGTTACAAAAGAAAAGAATAAAAAGATTTTAGGGGGTTGGAGAAGGAAAATAAAACAAAAGGACTCAAAAGAAGACATTACCTTAAAATCGGGTAACTCCCTTTGGTTTGAGCTCAAAGGCTTCCTTGGGAAGACTTCTGCCCAATTTGAGGCTTCAAGGAGTAATATAGGGATGTGGAGAGACAAAATGGGTAGGGGTTGTCCGAGCCAAAGGCTTTTGAAGTGTGGGTAAGGAGGTAGAGGTGGGGGGCTTTTATAAGAGGAGAGGAGGGGCACTCTTGGAAAGGTATAAAATGTAACTTTATTTTCAAATGAGTTTCAGATTTTAATGGTCACACATAGATTTTTTTCGAGGATAAGGTGATAAGGGTTCGAAATCCACCCATTCAAAAGGTTTTGAACATGTTTAGGTTATAAATTTTACATTATCTTTCCATTTTATTTAAATCGTTAAATAATGAGGTTATCGCTCGATCATCATGATGTCATAAATAATTTAATTTATTTAATGTCTAAAAATTATAAAAAAAATACTATGATGTAGGAAATCATTGTGTCGTTCCAATGAATGTTTATAGTCCAAAAGATCATTTATGTAGACAAAATTAAATATATTTTACTTAGGTGATACATTCTTTCTTACATTTAACATTCTTTAAAAATAAAAAGATAAAAAGTCACTTTCTCACAAAAGTGATTCCATGGGGCCCCCAAGTTTGGCACAAGGCATCCCATGGTCGGCCATGAGACAACCAGTAGCCTTAGGACACATTTTTTGGTCATTTTTTTATTATGATACTATTTTATTATCCTTAACTACCCGATTACTCATTAATCAAGATAATTAAAGATAATTACCGTCGTTACTATTCATAATGTCAAAAAACAAAAGAGTCTTGATTACATAATTTGGACATTCTGATTCAAAATATGTCATCCATTTTACCAAATTCCAAACATTGAAATTTCAATAATTGATTTAAAAAAAAAATTCGTTGTCAAAACAAATAGCGGGTTTTTTAGAAACAATATTTATGAAAAGTTTGGCATTTGTTTATGCCTAATTCCAAAGTGAAATTAATCCCAATGACCATCATTGAATTAAATGGTAAAAATATATTCTAATTACACTTTAAAACAAATTAAAAAGATAATATAACCATATAATTAAATTATATGAAAAAGCAGTTTTGATGTAAAATGCAGTATTTTTCACTATTCATTGAAAAATGAACATTGTCAGAAAAATACCAAAATTAACCCAAGTTAAATTTCAATGCCCCAATCATAAATAATATGTTTATTTTGAAAAATAGAGCTTATAAAATTGTCAAAAAGTTGTTTTAAAAGGGGTTCTCCATCAAAAGGCGGTTAATCGACCTTTTAAAGAATATTAGAATGTTTATGCTTAAAAACTGGATTCATTTGCATTTGTAATCCTCTAACATTTATTTTAAAGAGTAAAAATATTTGACAAACATATATAATCATATTTTAGTTATTTCTATCCTTTCCCGCCAATACAACGACTATGTGCTAACTACCATTTAAAATAATATTATTTTATTACTAGTGTGCAACGTAAGACTTCAATGAAACTCTTTGTTGCGTATTGGGTACGCTATCAAACATATAAACCCCTTTAAAGTAAAATTAATATTTAATTCATCAATATTAATAAATATGAAAATTATTTATTCTTTATTTACATGGGATGTTACAATCTTTTTCTGAATAGATTTTAGAGTGACATATCTTGTTTGACCAGTGAAGGTGTAGTTGATGTCATATACGGATTAGGTGATCTGCAAGAATATTAAGACAACACAAAGATAATGAAAGCATTAGGTAGGATAACGTCATATGAAATTGGATTCTGAGTTGGGATATCATTTTTTTCTAGAGATTCTCATAATGATGAGAATTATTGAGGTCTTAATGGGGTGGAAAGATATCTCACGAGTTTGCCAGGCCATCCGAAATCCTACCTAGGGGTTGAATGGTGTATTTCTATATGAAATTTCCCCCACAGTTTTTTTTAAGTGCATGGAGTCTTCGACATGTCATTGTCCTGGAGATATATATATGACTCAAAACACACTATTAACTTGGGTGAGTTGTACATCGAGGATGGAGACACATTTATAGGGTAACAGGAGTCGATCAGAGATCCATTTGAGAAGATCTAATAGTGATGGACTATGATTTTCGATCATGTCCATTGGATTCAGCTGATCATGTAAAAGAGATCATATGAACTTGATAGATCGATGTGGGATCATTACCCTCACATTTTCATATAGCTTGTTCATTTCATTGAAATAAATCCATCATGGGTGGAGAATAAAAAATATATTTTATGTCATCTAATAAATTATAATAATTTAAGGAATATTTTTGAAGCCATGTGTTGAGTTAAAATGAGATTCCATGGAATAATGGGGTTCAATATTGATAAATTATAAAAATAATATTTTATATCACACCCACAAATAATTTCATAATAAATGGGTTTCCATTGTTTAAGGAATTACATGGGAAATTTTAGATAATGTCAATTTTTTGAAATGTATGGTTTTCCATATGTGTGACATAATGTTGGTTAGTATTGGGATTTCCATGGAATATGGAATATGGAGTTTATTTAAGGTAAATAAATAAATAAATAATTGTGTTTTTCAACCAAAATCATAGATCACATCTATAAATACATTGTTATATAAAATCTATAGGGATTTCATCACAACCCTATTAGATTAGGGAGCACTAAGAATCAATATTCCATGGAAGAACAATATCATAGAATAATGAAGAACATTTGGAGGTAAACTATGTGATGGATCACGAAAAAAATCTTCTTCTGAATTGAGAGAAGATGTGTTATTCACCATTGATCAATCCAAACCCGAGGAAATGAAAGATAGTTTATGGATTTATGATGAATTTTATTTTATATGAATGGATTTATATATCATCATTGTTACATTTTTTTGATTTATATCTATCCATTGAACCCTTCCATATTTGGATTCTCTTCATTTGATTAGTCCTTTATCACATGTTTTATTCACCCATGGATACTGAAATTTTGTAACAGTTGTATGATATCACATCGTTCAAGGATGGATTAACTTCATTCTTGTTCATTTACCCCACCATTATTCATGATCTTCATTATTTCTCATAAGGTCACTGTTCGACAAAGTCGAGTTGGATTCTAGTGTGAACAAACCCTCACATTCATGGAGGATTCATGTGTGATTTTTAAATTGATTTTATATGGATGGATAATGGATTAATGAGTGTTATGGTTGATGTGGAAATGGATCATAGGTTATTTCTTCATGATTTTACCACATAAGTGGTTTAGTTAAATAATAATACATGCATGATCATTGGGTGGACAAATTTCATCCACTGGTGATGGATCACAGATCTTGGACCCTATATCTTCATCACCAGCTTCACAATGAAATCACAAATAATGAACATATCGATGAACCGAGAACATATCTGAGATATTTACTAGTTTTTATGATTGTTTGGATGATCATTATTTGATTAATTTAAGAGTATAGGATCGATCTATGTGATATATGAGTGTCACATATGGGTTTACTGGAAATCAACATGGATTCGAGTTTCTGGATACTGAATGACCAAAATACACTTTCCGATGAGAGATCCACAAATCAAAAGTAAAAATTAATCCAAAATCATGTAGTGAGGGTTAGTTCATTGAATAACTAATGGATCTCATTTTCTAGAAAAAATCCCGAATATATGTCGGGCATAGTGATGAACAAACAATGTGTCTATCCTTGGTAATGGTGTCTAGTGATTTGGAAATGTTAAGGGTGGCATTAACTGGAGCTCTCTTTCAAATTATGTAACCCTTCCATGGATAGGAAACTCATTTGAAGGATAGCACAAGAGGGATCCTATGTGGAAGTACATGGATATGTATATGATCATGTACCTAAGTACCTAGACTTATCCATGTCACATGGGAGATGACATGTATAAGGAACCATGCCATGTACAAAGTACATGAACATGGTGTCAGTACAAAGACATGGACAACAATAAGGACTAGGTCTCAGTTAGTCTGTACATGCCCTGTAGACTACATTCACAGCCTGTAATACTACATTGGTAGGGATCCATGTGTTTCCATAGAAAATGAACATGATTTAGAGTGGGAACATAGGCCATGTGGATCCCCTCATTAGCAGTGTACCACTTGTCTCATTTTTAACAAACTTCACAGTTTTGTATCTCTTTTTTTTTCAACTCATATTTATGTTCATGATTTTCATATATTGTTTTTTTTAAATAAAATGTTATGGTTATATCTATTGTGTTTTTAGAGACATGATGTTGAACATTAAGGGAACAATTCTTATTGGGGTGATTTCCAACAATTATAGTGATCAGGTAGGATCAACATAGGATTATTCTGATTGGAACCCTTGATCAGATATAGAGTGGGTCCTATTTGATTAGAGTGGAAGCCCCCTATCACAGTAATGCATCGGTCATCAACCAATAGATTTGAACCCCCTCCCCCCCATTGCCACAGGCATAGGTACTTTACATCTACCTTCTAAGTGGAACCCCCAGAAGAACTAGGGTGTATGTCCTTATTGACTAGAGAGTATCCCCCGTGTGGTACTAAGATGTGGGTCCTCGACCAATTGAGTGGAACCCCACATTATCTTGGGGTCAGGTTCTATACATATAGAGTGGGACACCCAAATCCACATAGGGCGTAGTTTCTAATGACACTAGAGTTGAACGACCCATAATCATTATAGTGGGTCCTATATGGATACATATAGAGTATAACTCCTATAATTCACATGGGTACGTGTACTCTACTTTGAGTTTGTGGCCACTCAACTGTGTGGCAAGGTGATGAGGCAAGACTTGGCTTGGAAGTTTATTTCTAGAAAGACAATTGAGATAATGTTCATCATTAATAGGCTTTTGGTACTACTGAATAAACTTCTTCTTAGGATGAGGTGGGATATTGAGATATAATTACTATCTCTTTTTGGATTCTTCTAACTATGTATATATATATACATATTATTCTATATCCATACCCTTGCATATAGTTACTCTCTTTATAGGGGAGCCCACGATTCGTGGAGTCTGCCACATGCCTTCTATGTCATGCTTATCATGATTGGTTGAGTTCAATATCCTTCTATAGGTCATGAATACTCGTATTGTATTTCATAAATTCATCAGGTCGATACCCTTGTCCTTGTATGATGTTAATTTCACTCTTCCTTTGGATTGATCTATTCTATTTGACTGTATCTTGCATCTACAATTTTTATATTCTTATTGTATCTCTTAATAATTCTCCTTACTATTATAGAGTGTCCTACTAGGTACGTATATACTCACCATCTCATGGGATTTTCCCACATGTATCATGGATTATTAAGGACCTAGGATCTCTCAACAGATTACTTTTATATTTTATTCATGTTGGAACATATTTTTGTTTGGGAATGTATTTGTCACATTTTTTTAGTTTTCACTATAGTAATCTTGTACAATATATAGGCTTTTCATTCATGAGTGCTACATTATTTATATTTACTTTACATTTACTCTCTCAAATTTTTTTCACCAAGATGGGTATGTGTGTCTTTAAAGATACATAGGAAGAAAACATCCCATGTTCGTGATGCCTTCAACAAGATTCGTCAGTGCCTGGACCATGGACATTGGCTTGGGGTAGTTGCGGCTTGAGCCCTAAAATGATTTGGGTTATCAAATATTAGTATTTTAGATGGTTTGATCTTTGGGGAGTTCTTCGGACAAGTCCCCATACGAGGTTTTTGTTGGGTTTAGGGAAAAAAAATCAAATTTTCATGAGTGAATGTCTTAGTCAAAGGAATTCAATGTTAGTATAGGTGGCTAATTTATCCATTTACAATGACCTTGACTACCTACTTGTCAAATTAGTATATTGATACCTTGGTTGTAGGGATCAATGGTACCTGCATCATATAGGATTTACACTTTGACTATCTATCTTATGTATAATACCAATGATATATATATATATATATATATATGTGATCATATGACTAGGGTATGTCTTGATAAATCTCATAAATCCTATGAAATGATAGAAAACTAGGATAGAAGCCCCAAATCATGATGATGATATTATGAGAGTTGAGGCCTCAGTTCAGGGACCAACTAGCTACCCCTTCCTTCGGGGTGGAAGGATTCATCTCCTTCACGTGGTGAGAAGTAGATCATTAGAGAATAGTAGGCTAAGGATGTGTGTAGGCTGGGTGCACTCTGTGAGTTTCTGTACCATTGGCCTCTATGATTCCGTAGTGAGACAAATCCTCAGGAAGAAATGAATTGGTTAGAGTTTGTGGTCCATATCATTAGTCTACTTCGGGACAAAATGGATCATGTGGTTGTTCTAGAATGTATCATTTTCCATAGAGAATATGGGGTTGGTGGAGCCTTGAAACATAGATGCATGATGAGTAGACACTACCTTTAACAGAGTTCCATCAATTGTTCTATGAGAAGTACTACCCCTATTACTTGTTCTTAGTTCATATTCTGGATATTTTGGAGCTGCAGTATAGAGGGATGATGGAGGATAAGTATATAAGTACATTCATAGAACATACAATGAAATTTATTTTTTAAGATCAATTAAAGCTACATCTGAGAAAAAATGTTTGAGACATGACACTATAGAGAGATCTCATCCAACATTGTGACCTTGTTCCTCCCAAACTATGTCAGGGTGATAGATAGAGTATTGTTGATAGAGATATTTATACACAAGGGATTCTAGACATTTGGAGATGGTAGTGGGTACTAAAAATATGAGTTGTTTGTAGTATCTAGAAGGTTCATGGTGTAAGGAAATCGATGCAGGATACATCCCCATGATCAGAATCATAAACATAGTCAAGGGTACCACAATTTCCATTGAATAACATAGAGGGTTGGTTATTTTCATGTTCTAGGTAAGTTCACATGGCATAAAACTTCTAGACTAGACATGCTGAGAAGAACAAGAATATGGCTGATGAACCACCATGGAAGAGGAAGTTCCAGGATTAGGGATCTCATAGGAGAGGATAGGATTTTCCACATGTTGTAAGATTTGAATGAAGAGTAGGAGGATATATGGGTGGTAAAATTAAATATTATATACATACACAACCAGTACCATTCACCCCACATTAGGTTTAGGGTTCTTGGTGAAGGGATTTCAGACAACTGCATGCTTTATAGGTTTATGATCTCCATTCACACAACATGATTAGAGGTACAATCTATGTGTTTTAAACTATTAATATAGTATAAGAAGACATGGGCTCTATTCATTCCATTATCTATTGAATCCAAATGTGAGAGATGAATCTCACAATTGAGGCACTATACTAGCAGCTTTGTCTTGAGGTTCATACATTGAATTCTTCTTCTATATATGTCATCTACTCATAGTGCAAGATATATCTTGGTTGATAGAAGTTCACATGGGACCTTTTGGACATAAAAATTTCACCTAGGATTTCATCTATGTTATTGATTTAATTCCCTTTGTATGATTCCATATTAACCATCATCACAGATAAGTCAGATTCTAATACACTAATGGGATGAGATTATCCTTTTCTAGAAAGATATATCTCATGGTAAGGGTATTTGGATTTGCAAGAAAGATGATCCATCCCATCACCCAGTAATTAGTAAGTGTATCCCTTGTTTCATTAGGCTCTTCAATAATATGGATTCATTATGTCATGGTTAATTACATAGAAATATTCCCCAAATTCATTTTGGGACTACCTCCGAGGCATGATATGGATATTTTCAGTGAATTTCCTCCCATGATGGCACTAATATCTTATATATAATATCATATGGGCACTACCATGCTATGAGATCTATGGTTGTAGTTGTAGGACCATCATGATAAGGGTTTCATCATCCCCAGTGTGTCCCCCAGGGATGCTCTGGTATTTTTCATGAAAAAGGATGATTGGATTTTCCATCTATAATAGGATTATATTCTCTAGAACCAAGCCGTTATAAAGAACAAGTACCCCTTTCTGATAATTGATGACCTCTTCAACTAGTTGTTTGGTGTTATATGGTTCTATGAAATCAATCTCTTGTCCACCTTCCACCTATTCAATGTTCATGATACTGATATTCCAATGTTGGAATTTAGATGTCTTAACTGAGACTATATGTTCCTAGTTATTCCCTTTGATGTGACGTAATCCACTATTGTGCTTTTTTATTTTATTATTCAGGTTTCACAGTAGTACATGGAATATTTTTTTGTCTTTACTGATGACATTATAATCGACTCTACATCATGGGAGGTTTACGTAGAGCACATTGAGATAGTTTTATTTATTCTTCTTGGAAACTTGGTTTATGGAAAACTCTCATAGTTCTCGTTCTAGATACATGTGGTTTAAATATGAGGCATTCCATTTTGAACATTGTTTATCTAGGAAAAGACAGTGGATGATGTAGTGATTGTGTGGGATCTACCCAGAAATGTGACTGAGGTGCGAAGATTTCATGGAATAATGGTGTACTGTAGGAGGATACTTATCCAAAATCACATCCCTATTGACCTCCGTAACATAAATGGGGATGATTTTAACCTAGACTGTGTAGATCCAGAGGGCCATAAATGAGTTGATGAAGTGGGTAAGGATTTTTCTTATATTGATAAAATAAAAGTAAGGTGTTGAGTTCATAGGGTATTGTGATACCTTAAGAGCTGGGCTCAGATGTCTGTTGAAGTAACAGTAGGAAATTATTGCATAATGTTCAAGGTAGTTGAGACCCCTTGAGTGGAAACATGTGGCTCATGACCAAGATCATAAACTATTAGTTTTATCCCTAAGGATATAGCAGAAATAACTTCTAGGGAAGCATATTTTGGTTTCCTCCGACCATCAGAGGCTCAGGTATGTCTCTATTTGGGGGAGTCGAACCTGAGATATTAATGCTAGTTGGTGTTCTGACTAGTCTATGAAATATATATATAATATACTATAGGGAGGTTAAATGTAGTATTATGCATCATAATAAGGAACTCTTAGTCTCATTTGATGCAGGTGTATTCCGATTAGTGGGCCTACTTACAGCTAACTCTGGTGATTTTGGAGGGTAAAACGTTTCTATATATGATGATGGTGAATCCTATAGTTCTTAATCTTGTGAGAGAGACCCAGTTTGGATACATCAACTATGAGCTATTATGTGACCTAATATTCATAGGTGACTCCCCAAATGGATATTGTGATGGAGGTAGTCACATTATTAATTTTTTGTGATAGATTCTAGTACCAATCATGATGTATGAGGAGCAGATGTGGGATTTCCAAACTTCTCCCCTAGATGTAAATATCCGAGGTAGGGAAGATATATATTGACCATTATAGGTAGATTTTTTGATCCATAATGGGACAAATCATAGTGTATTTCATCTCATAATACCTCATATATTAGACGGTGAAGGATCAACACCATCTTATTGTAGTTTTATTCCAACCACTTGAGATCCTAGAAAGGTTGTGAGATGAAATATAAATGGACTTTAGGATTGGTCCATCATGTAGATCAATGATCCATGATTCCATATAGGTGATAGTTAATAAAATCATGAATTCATCTCACCTTTAATCTAGTATGGGTAGTGTTTGGGGGAGTGTTGTGGCAATTTTATGTATGGGAGATCGTTCTCCTTCATTTGGTTCCATTGGGGAATAGATATGATCATGATTCATAGTTTATTTCATTATTGTGAAGATCCAATAAATATTCATTCAAGAAACAAATGAGTTTTATTCACAAATCGATGGGTAAAATGAGAACAGTATCCTTGTATTGGAGGATTTGAAGAGGGCTAGTTTGTTAGAATTCAGTCAGAGCATAGAGGATCACCAAAACTTGATAGAGTGTCCATACCACATTAGGTACAAATATACCATTTAAATTTAACCTTTTATGGCTATATATAGGAGGCCCTTCAGGTAACTCTTGTGTTGGAGAGAAATTGGGGAGACATCTCTACTGGGTCCAAAGATAGTGCAGGTGATGACAGAGAAAGTCCAGGTCCTTTGTGAGTTTATGAGGATGGCCAAAAGTAGACTAATATATTATTTTTGTTGAAGCCATATAGCCTTTGTGTTTGTGTATGGAGACCATGTTTTCTTGATTGTGTCCCCATGATGACAATTTCACAGTTTTGGAAAAAGCATCAAGAAGTTACAGAGGTTCATTGGGAAATTTGAGATAATGCAAAGGGTTCATGATGTTTCGTTCTAACTCAGCCTACCCCCACATATAACCAGGTTCAATAATTATTCCACAGGTCATGAATGAGGAGATACATGCATGAACACACACACTTCATTGGCAGGGGATATGTAGACATCATGTATGGTTCCACCTTTGCATAACACCCTTCGGAAATCAAATATTCGCAATAGAGGACCATATGTAAATGGACCATCCCATTGATTTACATGATATAGAAAAATAAAAACACGCAAAAGTGTTACTATGAGTGGGAGATCCATGTTTGAGATAATTATTTAGTGTTTTTTAGATTTAATTTTAAATTAAGAAAATATTGAATGAGTGAATGATGTATAGACCTTATTTTATTCTCCTATGACTTTAAATAATTTCTATATATATTTCCAGAGTTAGGAACAGAGCTGTAGTGTGGTTCTGAGACTTGGGGTTCCTATAATTTAATTTGTAAAAATATTTTGAAATTTTTATATCCCGCACATGTATCTTATTAATGGAACGTGAGTAAATCTTTAAAATAAGTTTTAATCAGAAAATTGAGCCACATTAGAGTTTGGAATGTTGTGTTTAGCCAAGATACAACATATAATTATTTATTGAGGGGAGTTAAGATTCCTCACTCATTGGAGTTTCTTTCATTTCATTAATTAATAAATTAATTAAATCATGTAACATAAACTAAAATGATTATAAATATAAATCCATTGATAATTATCCAAGTTTAGACACATAATCTCCGGGTTAATTCCAGAGCTCATGCATTATCATTCATTAGTGAATCTTATGTATAACGATGAATCACTGGATCAAAGTAGATCGGAGCATGATGAAAACAAAGACGTCCATCAAGAATTAGTGAGAACACTCTTCAGTGAAGAATAATCCAATATCTAGGGAGGAAACATCATTCATTAATTTTCTTCCTTTTATTAAATTGATTGAGCAGATTGGTCCTTGTTTTGGGATCTGTACCAATTGATTCCAATTACAAGTTCCCTTGGAAAGAAAATAAATTATTTTCATGTGTTTTCTAACCGTGGAATCATTTTTATTGATCAATTTGAAAAGAAAAATTTTCATTGGTTCATAAACCTTTGGTATTGCTGTTTTATCCTTCATATTCATCACATTTTTCAACTGTTGGACCCATTATCCCAATTCAAAATTATAGGACAGTAACAGGTCCAATTAGATCCCCAAAATAAAAAAAATCATAAACACAGAATAGATCGCAGAAACCAGAAATGATATAGGATTTATACATGTTATTGACGATATTTTGATTGATTATTTGTTTATTAGTTGATGATGGAAGGATCAGAGAATTGTTGGTATGAGAGGCACATACATGTTCACCAGAAATCAACTCAGATATGGTTTTTTGGCGATTGGACAACTAGAATCCACTAGTCAACAATAGATCAAAAAATACCCAGTGAAACGGAAGACATATTTGAATAGAAGAGGATTAGATAAAGGAAAAAAACATGAATCTATGATTCTATAAAAAACACGACTACACACCGTGTATAAGGATGAACACAGGGTGTGTATCCCCTCATTAGTTGTGGCTAGGGTTTTGAAAAAGTTGAGGGTGTCATGAATTGTGGCTCACCTCCATGCCATGTACCCACTAAAATAATGGGAAACCCATGTGGAGGATCACACGAGTGGGATACCATGAGGATGTACAAGACCATGTACATAACCATCTACTCGAGTACATGGACACAACTAGGTCTCATGAGAGGAAACCCATGTGAAACACCATATACGGTACATAGTACATGAACAAAGTGTCCGTAAATGGACCTATTCAATTGGAAAATTATATATCCCAATTATTCTATACATGCAATGTATTCCACCTACATAGTGTATAAAACTACATGTGTTGGGAGCCATGTGTCGCCTAGGAAAACAACTATGAAGTGGATCAGTACCACACACTATGTGGGTCCCCTCATGCTAGATTTACCCCTTCATTCCTTTTTATGAAACTTCACGGTTTTGTATCTACATAGTTTGGACTCATATTTTGGAATAAATATATCCAATCCCATGTGTTTTTACATGTTTAAAGAAATGATGTCCCCTGTTTTGGATTCTGCGATACGATTTTCAATGATTTATGAATTGTGTTTTTTTAGGAAATTCTCAAAGGCAGAAGTAATCACGTAGGATCGCCAGTGGCTACTTTTGAGTGGGAAACCCTATTAAATGGGGATAGATTCCTTAATTATCATGTTGGACCCCCTATCACACTAGTGTGCAGGTGCTCGAAAACAATAGTTGAACTTGTACAAACACAGGCACATGTACTCTTCATCTACCTTCCTGGTGGACCCCCCTAATTAACTAGATTGTGGGTCCATAATGACTATAGTAGACCCCCACCCGGCCATACATTAGGATGTGAGTACTCATCCAATAGAATGGAACCCCCCAATGTTCTTAAGTGTAGTTTCTCTACCTACCGAGTGAAACCACTATCAAGAGAGGGTGAGAGTCCTCATGACACTGGAGAGGAACCCCCAATCTACATGGGCACTGGTCCTCTATAGATACATACAAAGTGACCCCTAACTCACAAGGGAGTGGTACCTCTACATCGAGTTTGTGTCCACTCAACTATGTGGAATATTGTAAACACACATCTGGAATTGGACGTTTATTTATGGGAAAACATAGGAGATTCTTGGAATCATTGATAGACATTTGGAACTGTGTGATACACTTATTTCTGTTCTATTATATGAGATAGAGATCCCCTTACTATCTCATTTTATATTCATTTAACAGGTTATATATATATTCTTCAATATTTATACCTTCGGATTTTTTTACTCACATACTATGAGTGACAAAGACACACAAGGTATGCCATCTTCTTTTCTTATTTAGATTATCGTGGAGTGTTGAGTCTTATATTTTGATATAGTTTTAGAATAGAAAATTTGTAGTCCATATACGTAGTTGGTCATTCACCTTGTTCTTAGAATAGGTTAATTTCACTCTTGGATTGCGTTGACCTATTCTACATGATATTATCAGACATCTACTATCTTTTTATTCATGTTTTATCACTTACCCCCCCCCCCCCCTCATCCTTCGAGGAGTCCTACTAGGTAGGTATAAACTAATCCAAACATGGGAGTTTATCACACATGTGATGTCTTATGGAGACGAGTGATATGTCTATGGTGACTTTATAGGAGCATAAGGATACCTAGTACATGGATTGTGTACATAGGTCTAAAATTGGGATTTATGATCTCATAATACATAGTAGTTTACTTTTCTCATTTTTTCATATTGGGACATATTTATTGTTGGGAATTTATTTTTCCCCCTTATTTTTTAGTTTACACTAACATACACTTGTACTGAATAAAGGATTTTTATTCATGATTTTACCTAATATTTATGTCTCATTCACTTTTACTCTCCCTACACATTTTCATCGAGATTGTTGTGTGTATGTGTACATGTAAATAGGAAAATACATCTATGTGTTAGTTATTCCATCCTCACTAAACTCCATCCCCTAGCCTCTGGAGGCTGGCTTGGGTTAGTTATGGCTTGAGCACATGATTCGGTCTTGTCCGGAGAAATATTATGAGGTGGGTGTTATTACCCTCAATATAATATAAGATATTATTTAGGTGGTTCAATTCCCGTCGATATGATATGAGATATTATGTATCATTTTTCATTACTCTAGTTATGATATGAGATATTAAGAGGTGGGAACTATTCCCATCAATAAGATGTGACATATTATGGGGTGGGGGATATTCCTCATGATACGACATGAGATATTATGGGATAAGAGATATTCCCCATCATATTATATATGTGATATTTGGGGCTACTTCATTCCTCGAAAGTGTTATATATATTAAATGATTTTGTTGGAGTGATATTCCCTTAAGTGATTGAATATATAAAAGATTATAGTGTTGTAATTTTTAACCCTGGTGTGTATGATTTATACTCCGAGATATCAAACACTGGCTAATGTATATATGGTTGATACCGAGTGTCACTATAGAATATATAGACTGATGATGGTTATTTTGATTCACATCCACAAATTATTTATTTATAAATTATATAACATGTATTGAAATTGTATTTTACATTTATTTTGGGGAAAAATTGGTGGTTTCCTATCGATTTGTACTCACAAAATGATCTTTCATCCATGGATATTTGGTACGTAAAATAAGATAATTGGTTTCAATTTTACGTTGGGAAGTGGCATAGTGTTGGATGATCCTGCTAGAACAGATCAACAGATAATTGGAGACCATGATTATATGTGGTTTTAGAATTTCAGTAGATCCTTTAATCTATTTTTTCATTATTTCATTATGTATATGTTTTTAAAATAGTAGGTTTTGAACTTAGAGTGTATGAATGCATGATTTCATATCATTTGATATAGCATGTATATATTTTATTTATTCCATGTACTCTGATTACTATAATATATTATGTTTGGTTATTTTCACTATAGTTAAATATAATGTGTGATTATAGTCTCCCCCATGTAAGAATCATAGACCCTCACTACTCTATAGAAGTATCTTCCATAAGGGTTAGAACACCCAAGGTCTCGTTTCTCATCATCTTGGACACTAAAGAGTGGTATAGGATAGAGGGACATTATGAAGTGCAATTCGAGAATTATTATTTATCATACTATTTCAGATATGGTAGACGTGGACTAGGAGTGTATCATGGTTTTTGATAGACCGCATTCTAGTGCATCATGACAACCATTATCATTTTGATGTCCATGTTACTAGGAAAACATGATGGATTATCTTTTATTTTTTTTGTTAGGGTAGAGATATGTATTCAAATATGATATCTGTGTTTGAGTTTTTTGCTGTAGTCATAACTCCTAGACTATAATGAGAGGAGGTGTCTAGTAAAATATCATATTAGGAAAGTATGATTCACATTAAATATTTGTACATGCATGTGATTGATTAACTAATGATATAGTCTTTAACTATTCAATGATTCAATAATAACTAATATAGTGTATCTCCAAATATGTTTTATGGAATTATAATCATCCGAGACACTATATATTTTCTATAATGGAAGGTTATGTGGATTGTATATATAGATTTCAATCCATGATAAATATAGAGTCACTCTATGTAACGAATATGTAATGTTAATCAGTTTATATGTACTAGCATTTTAGTCCAAGATAGTGGACCCCTTATGGGTGATCCAGATGCTAGTTTGGTTAGTTAAATCACCAATAAAAAACTATTGGTTTTTCCTAAATATATTCTTCATAGACACTAAACCATTTGGATAGGGTTTACACGATAAAAATATTAATGGATTGATATTGTTATATGTATTGGGATGAAATCAATATCCTAGATGGACCAGTCAATCATGATGATTATGCATGAGGATTTGTTCCCTATGTTGGTTTTAGATATTGGATATTATATGTTCTGTGTATAAACGAAACCTAGAGTGGGTGTGTTGGAATGTGAGTTTCCTTATGAAATTTGAGATGAAAATAGTGATGTATCACCCTATGGAATGAGGAATATGATACGTGGTTTATGGGCTATGATTGAACACATAGTGGCCTTTATATGTGCCTTAGGATATTAGTGAGCCGAGATCTATGGTGAAGTTTTCAGATGTTTTCCCATTGTTGTTGACAAGAGTTTTGATATATAAGGGAATCCTTGTAGATTTCTTTCCATAAAAATATGGGTTCCCATAGATATAATAAGCTTGGACAGGTTCCTTACTTGGTATTGATGCATGTGATGTGTTATAAAATATGTGTTACATAAATATGGGAATCATTGGTTTTTCATGAGGAAATGAACTACACGTGTTTTTAATTTTGGTATCAAGGATATATTTGGAAGAAATTTCTGGTTTGATTACAAGACAAATTGGATTTATGGTCATAGATCAGGAATGGTTATAGCATGGGATGAAACTCATGATATTGAAATAATGATTTTGTGACATGTGATCATCTTATTATCCATAGAATGAGTGATATATTTTTCTTTTTGAAAGATATATCTGATTATGCCTCTATATTGATGTTATTCTCATGTGGGAGGGTACTGGATAATTATTTTGGAATTTGAACCATGGTTCAGTGAAACTAATCTCACAAGAGAAGGATTAATTTCTCTTAATCTGGTAGTAATAGACAATTTACCATGTGGTTTTTTGATTTGTGGGATGTCATGTGTGGGATAAGAGCTGATGGTTCCAATGAAATGTTTCGAGGTATGGTGGACTCGAACATTGGGAAAGGGTAGGATGTTATACCTTTATCACAAATGGTGTTATCCTGGATGGATTAGAGTACTATGGTATGAATGATCTGTGTTTGTTTCATCAAAATGGTTGTTAGGAAGGTGTGCCCATGGATCAGGAGGAGCGACACACATTCCATGATATCACCTATTGAGGTTGTATTTAATGAGTTTAATGTTGGAAGAAATTGTGAGGAACTCAATACCTACACTCCTAAATCTTGTAAAAAAATCTGTAATACCTATATATGATACCAAGTGATATAAACCATGAAAGAAAATCCATATTTTTCAGATCAATTCCATAATTTTGACATTATCTGTCACATATATTCAAAAATAATAGGAACTAAAGATTTAGTTTATTTTAAAATTAGATATATAAAAATATTATTATGTTTAATTATACATAAAAATACAATATTAATTTATCTTATCTACATCTCTCTTTGGTTATAATCATCATGATAACCTGGTTAAAGAAAAATACAAGGATGGGGTGAGCTCAAATGCTTAATAATGGAAAATAATTCAGATGATTCATCAAGAGTATTATTTGAATCATGTGATAAATATGACAATTGGAGTGTATTAAATTACAATAACATGAAAAAGGAGTTTTTAATAAGGAATAATTAAAGGACTTATAATCCTAAATGATCAAACATATACCATGGATGTGCACATAATAATGAGACATGAATCATGATCCATGGGTTATAAGATAGTGATATAATATATAAATTATTAATAAATTTATGAATTAGAAATCATAACATTATAATGACATAATTAACAAGTTAAATTTAAATATTGGTAAAAGATAAAAAAGATAAAAGAAAAAAGACCTTAAAAATCATAGTTTTTTATAAAATGATTAGTTCGGGTGTGTTTAAACTAAAATTTACTTTCCCTGTTATTATATTAAATTATATGGTCATTAACCTTTTAATAGTATCCTTTCATTTTTTAGAATACAATTGTTACAACCAAAACTAACCATCCCCTCGCATATAAAAACGTAATTTTTCAACAATGTGAAGACACACATATAATTAAAAATTATTTTATAAAAACTACCACCATTACCTCCTATAACCCTATCTCATGTCTATATTCTTCCAGTAAACACTTTTTAATGTTTTCATTTTAAGGGGGGTTTTCAAGAGAAAACTGAAGATTCCAATATGATTATTTCCTCTTTTAGACTTTAATTTTACTATAATCCTTGATTAATAGTATCAAACACTCTTAATATAATTAAATATGTATCATTTGTATACTAATATATTATTTTATCAATTTTTTTTAAAATATTTTACCATTTCCATCTTTTAATAAATCCAAATAACATCAACCATGTGTACATATTGGAACCCACCTCCATAATGAAATTTTGTTAATTTTCCATCACATTCTTTAATGGATAACATAGAAATATTTGATCATTTATAATTTTATATATGTCACATTTAAAACATGTAGATGATAATTTTTCATATACCATCATTCTGTCTATTTTTCGAGAAATAGTATCATTAGTCGTGTGTATGTGAGAACTACTACCTCTGAAAAAAATGACATTTCTTTTTCAACACTACCTATCATGGATGGTTATATGTAAAAATTTAATGATGATATAGGATAATTATGAAATGATTAATATTATTAACATTTCATTTTCTTATTAACCAAAGTCAATCACTTACCTATTAAAACATTTTAATATGTTATCGTTTAGTTTAATGTTTTTCATTATATAAATGATGTTATAAATACAATGAAAAAATGGTAATGGGAATTAATATAATTTTATTATATTTTAATTGTTATATATTTAACATCTTTTATTTTCTTACATCTTGTTTTGTTAATATTTACAACATTTATAAATATATAACATTTTGATCATCAAACTTATTGAGAACTGGATCATCACAAACTCTATTTTCACAAGCCATATTCATGTATTTAACCAAATGAAAATGAGAATCTAGTAATAAAAAATGGATTTTATATTTTGGATGATATTTTATGGATGAAATTTAAACTACATTAGTGAATCAATCCCATCTTTGTGATTTTTTCATGAAATAAACATCTTAAATTTCTAATACCTGGTAATGAAAATAATCTAAAATTAGTTCATATATTTATAATATATATATATATAATACATATAAAAAGGGAATTATTTTTATATTAAGAATCAGATATAAGCTATTGTGATATTTATGTTCATTTTTTATGATGTAAGAGTATGTTTGAGTAAGTGGGAATATGAGGTAAGGGCTTTAATCTCCAAATTCATCTCTTTGAGATATGTTCTTATTTATTTTCCAAATTCCATTTCTATTTTTATATATTTACAAAAATATATAATTTATCATGAAATAAATTTCTTTAATTTTAATTTAAATATAATTTAAATCAATTTCATTCAATATGTTTTTATTTATGGGATTCTCGTGGTTCATTTTCTCAAATATTAATCAATGGAGACATATTTATATAATACACCATGTTTTCATCTAAATAGTTTAAATACTATACAATAGTCATTTTATTATTATTATATTATTCTTCATTATATTCAATATTCTATTTAATGTTATACACCTCATTGGTTCTTTATTCAATAGTTACAAAGGATGTAAGACACTTTATTACAGAAATATTTTCCATAAGAAACAATCAGTCCCCTTTAACTTTTATATTTTTATATTGATAAATTATAACCTATCATGATGTGATGTTGTATTTACACCTAATATTTTTTAAAAATCATGACTCTCACTGAAGTATACATCCTTGAAGAAACTACTATTTTCTGAAAATGAATTTTTTAAGAATAATTATCATACCTTTTAATTGAATTTCCCTCCATATCCATGTTTTGACATTCCAAAATTTTTTCCTTATAATAGTGAAACTTTAAAATATATTTACCAATAATTATCATATCATCCCCATAATTATTTCTGAAATAATTGTTACATTATCTTTTTATGATGCGAGTTATTAAAAATGGTATTTCAAAAAAATGTATATTCTAAATCATATGTTTTATTTTTTAATACACATTCATATATAACATTTAGGTATTTACATGGATATATTATTTGGATATCATTATAACATGGTATTTAAAATTATACACTTTCACCTCTCAAAATATTTTTGAATATAATTTGTTGTTAACATTTATAATAATTTCAAAAAGGTTGCATTAAATTTTTTTGTAATTTTTGTAATTATTTTTGTTTTTTCTCTCAAGAATTTATTTATTTAGAATCATATAATTTTTTTTCTTAAATGATTAAATTCTTAAAATTATTTATTGATATCATATGTTCATTTTGGTTTATATTATGTGATGTTTCTATAATGTTGTGGAACCCTTTTTCTTTACATGTTTTTACGATATGACGATTGACTTGATTTTAAGCTGAATTATCTACATGGATGAATGATGGGTGGGGTCAAATAAAACCCTCAATAATGTTTATAATGTTTCTTTATGATGAGATATAATTGTAACATGATAGTATGTATCCCAAGCCAGAGGTTACATTGGAAAATTTTTCCAAAGCCAAAGGTTACACTAGAAGATTTATCAAAAGACAATGTTTAGAAGGGAGAATTTATTTCCTTCCATGGGTTACGAAAAATCATATATATAAATATTTATTCGAATAAAAATGGTATACATTATGATTTATCCCTTCCCAAAGAGTACACAAGAGGATTTATCCAAATCCAAATAGTACATGGGAGGATTAATCATAAGAGAAAGGGCATAAGAGAGGTTTATTACCAAGATAAATTGGTACACAGGGGGATTTATCCCCATCCCAAGGGTACCTAGGAGGATCTTCCAAAGCCCAAGAAATATCACATGTGATTAGAATAATCCAACTATGTGATAAATATCTTTTTGGGTAGCCTTGAAAAAATATTTATATGATTATGTTTGTGACAATGTTGAAACGTAACACCTTTTTATTGTTAAATCATGAATTTCTATTAGATCATGGTTTATGATTATTGACTAATTTATCCAGACACTTTTTATCTTGTACTTATGTTTTTTAAATCCTTATTCTTTGAATCATGAAATTTTATCTATACTTTCTTAGTTATGGTTTTCTTATGTTTCTTGATTATACAAAAATGTTTGTATTATGGTCACATATGATCATTTATTATTATCTCATGTGTTTTAAACTACTGAGTATCTAAGCTCACCCCTTTCATATATTTAAATATCCTATGTTATAAATGTGCATGTAACTGATGAGAAGTATCGAAGGGATATTTTGTTGTTAGAAAGTAGAAAAATGATTCAAATATTTTTTAAAATTAGTTTCTCATATTAAGAGTCTTAAAAAACTAAAACGTCCATAATTGGGATTTAGATATTATTTGGATAGATATAATTTTTATCTTTTAGAAATGATTGAAAAGAAATGCATGTGTATATTATTTATTTTCATGGTATACCACATAATATATAGTATTTTTACCCCTATGATTTGATACAATAAACTTGAGATTATAGAGATACCAGTTGAAGTGGTACCACGAATATGGTTAATTCCATAGAGGTGAACCTACATCATACTTGATGAGCATGTGATTTAATGGTTGTATTTTGGGAAAATTAAATTAAATTCATTAAATGAATATATAAAATATCTTACTCTTGGTAGTAAGGGTTTTCATGTGTTCTCAAGAATGGTTATCGGTTATCCTCTGTAATTAGTTAAGGTTGTGGTGGTTTAATAGTCTAATTCTATTAATCATCGTAGTGTCAATAAAGTAAAGGAGCATGAGTAATGGTATAGGGAATGTCATTATTTCTAGTAGAACAGTAAATGAAATTATGAAATGAGTGTTTCTAATCTGATGTTTGAGAATTTTTTAGATGTTCCTGAGAATTATTTTGGCCCGATTAAACCTTGATCATGGTTATCAGTTTCATTGATAGTCATCAAAATTCATGGAGTATAATTTTATTGATGGAAATTTTATATTTCAGAATGGAGGGATGTATCTTTATTTGGATGACATCAAACGTTTTTCACTTTGATTTATAGTCATTGATGATGACTGAATAAAATAGGATCGATCTAGTATCTCATTAGTTAGTTAGCTTGAACATGAGAGATATAATGATTTTATTTAAGGATGATATTTGTTCCACACCCAACCAATTTCCAGATGAGTCTTAGAGAGAACCATTTATAAGGATTAACTAAATTTACCAATCAGTTATTCAATCCCCTCATTCATGAATCCTACATATGTGGTTGTGTATAATAAAACATAGGATTTTGAGATTTTGAATTCTCTGGTTGTCGATCCCTATTAGGAAGAGTAGTATGGTAACTCTAGAAATAGATATTTAGACATAAGATCACAGTTGTGAGAGTGGTTGAGGTTTTTACTGTCTGTGATCTAACATTAGTAGTCCTTCTTGTTCTATTTGGTGGTTGGAAGCTATTGAGTTTCTATCAAGTACATCGCATTTTCCAAACATTTCTATGGGTTTCATGTCCCCTGTTAGTATTTTTTTTCTAACCTCATTGGTAGGTCCTCACAGAATTGGATGGAAATAGAATTTTTAGTGGAAAAAATAATCATCATTTAGGCATTATTAGTATAAGGGTTAGTATAATTTTTTTCAGTTGGTTTAGTTGGCTTGTGCCCATCTAAGTGAGATAATGTTTTTAGAGACCAGGCATATAATGATTCTCATACATATCTACCTAGATTATATAATGGTCCTGAAGGATTTTAGTAATGAGTAAGAAGATATAGGCAAGGGATGATGCACTCTTTGGAGGTGCCATCACAAGAGGGTCCATCACTTGTGGGGCTATAGGTTGTCTGAGTTATGATCATTTTGTCATATAATGTAGTATATAAATTGTATAATTAAATATATTCACACTTATTTTTTTCTCAAATATTTAATATATAAATGAGGACTGGGGATGGAGATGCTTCTAGTGCTCCTAGTGTTATCCACAAGAAGTTGGACATCAGACTTATTTGATTGATGTGTGTCGGAAAATTTCACTGATGATTGGATAACATCAATATATGACTGATTTATTAATATTATAGATATGAATATATGATTTTATACTTGGAATGGAATGGATGTATTCAATATTTTATATTTCGGTTTTTTAATAAGGGGAGATTAATTTTCTAAAAAGGAATACCTGGGATTATTGTAGGTTAGTTAGAACGGATGTCGAATATAGGATAAACTAACTGTTCCAATTTTATCTTAATTGGTATATTTATCAAAAAAATCTCATATAGTGGATTCCATCATTGATTATGTGGATTTTTAAAATTTATTCCCATATAATGTTGTGATATTAACCCTTGACACCACATCATGATTCAGATAGTGCTGCAGCTGGTCACTCTATGGATTTAGATGGATCCATATTTTATGGCACCCATATAATTATAAGAATTCAGAATCAGGATTGATGAACTAATGAAGAATGGTTTTATCCATCATATTGTTTCTCCATGGGGATATCTATTTTTTTCTCTAAGATTATGGACAATGGTATGAGGTTGTGCATAGACTATTGGAGGCTAAATTAGGTAACATTCAACCACCACTAACCTCGTCTAAGGATAAATGTTCTATTTGAAAAACTGAAAGGGACTCAATTGTTTTCAAAGAATGATCAACAATATGGTCATCATCAGATAATGATAAATTTAGTAGATATCCTGAATACTAATATTAAATATATTTATGGAAACATTGAGTTTCATAGAATTTAACTTGGTTTCACAAATACAACAGTTGTGTTAATGGGTCTCATATAATTCATGTTCTATGAGTTACTAGAATAATTCATATTCATATCTTTAAAATACAGCATTGTATACCTGAAATTGTAGGAATAGAATTCAAATCATCATAGAGTTTTATTAAATAATCATCAACCCCATCAAATCATTGGATAGTTTTCCAAGAGAATGTTTTGGTTAATGATAGTAAATTTAAATGGGCAAGGGATGTAATATCACCTTTTTTTCATGGAACCATCAATGATATTAGAATTTATTTCTTACAAAAAACGCACAATCATGGTATATTTTCACAACTTCTATGGTATTGTGGGAATATAAAAGAGGATTATGTCCAATATTTGTCATATTACAGCCCTGAAACCTATATTTATTCGACCAGATTAGTATTTAACCCAGACTAATCATTATCAAACATCCTTAAAATACTTGAAGGATAGGTTGATCAGTTCCCATGTTGTTTAAAAGTTTGGATAAGAAATTATGGTTGGGGTATTCTATAATTTATACCATTTGGGGTTGGGATGTGTCTTGATGTAGTGATGGGTTAATATTTCTTATGGTTCAAGGTAGTTTCACTGCTAGATGATTAAATATTTAAACTATGTTTTTTAGTTTCATGTAGTAGTGTTTTCAATAATGTTATTGTGAAGATACCTTAATAGTGAACCCATTATAGTCTGCATGGATTACACGATCAAAATATATGTATTTACCCTATGGGATCTGAATCTGTGATAGCATAGGTGGATAATGTTATTAAAATATTTTTATTATTATATCCCCAAAAATATTCTGAAATAATTTTTTTGATGATTACATAAAATGTCACATGGGATTGTCATTTGGGAGTTTGGGGAAGCTTTTATGGGAATGGAAGATCATTAAGTAGTACGTAACTAAGAAGATGAGTTCAACAGTAGTGGTTCCCATTATTAGATGAATATGGAATCATATTTTCCCTAGATTTTGGAGGAGTCTTATTGGGGAGTCTTATTGTGGTTGTGATTCATTTATATGTTAATCATTGTCATTCTCTAGAGCCGTAGTCATAGGATAGCCAGAATTATACATTGTTCCAGAGGAGTATGTTCATTTAATTAGATATTTTTTAGGTAATTCAATATGATACCCACCAATCATATTTATTAAATCATCTAGCAGTTCCTGTTAGGTATCATGGAAAAGAGAGGAATTATTTTTTCCTAGGATAAAGTTCTCGATGAGATATTTTATGAAATTATTTTTATGTTTTAGAAGGTGCATGTAGACAATCATGTTCTCGGTGATCAGTTAATGTATTATCAGATCCCTTAGTAGATGTTATGGGAAATTTGAAAGTCATTTTTCAATGGATTACCTCAAAATAGGGAAGGATCTAATACTTGTTGTGTGGGTATGATCCATTTGATAAAGTCATCATATTTTATAGTGATACATTAGTCAAGTGTCAAGGATGTTCTTGCAAGGTGTTATATGGATGATATTGTTCAGATTCATGGGAAGTCTAGTACAATCCTTTTTTATAGAGATCCTCATTTTTCCTATCTATTCTAGGAAGTTCTTAAACCTGATTAAGTCACTCATTTTCACATTAATAATTCAATCCATTCCTTGGATGATGGGTATGGGGAGAATACCATCGATATTCTGGAGGATATTTTGTAGGAACTAAAGATGGATTTCATAGGATCATGGGTGATGAAATTAATATTAGTTTCTTTTTCCTATAATAATATGTGCTATTAAACCATTATAGTGCACCTATTTTAGGTTTTGTATTGATGGATATGTTTTTCACCATTGTTCAGATTAAGGCTGTTGAGTCACTAGTGCTTAGTCCCAATGTAGTGTAGGGAATGACCATGAAGATCTAGATGGGTTTTCGGGTGGAGTAGGTGCAACAAAAATTTGAAGGATTGTTCATAAGTTTCTTGAGTATTACGTACATATATATTTTAATATTTGATATAAATATTCAATACCATTAATTATAATACAAAACCCAAAATATAATGTTTTCATCTATTTGAAGATTATATTCATATTAAAATTTTTCCATGAATTATCATCAACATCTCCTATAAATTAATTCTCTCATAATATCCTTATTTTTCATTTCAAAGGTAATATCATTCATTATATCTTAAGCAATGTTGATACTTAATAATGGGTGATAAATGATTGTAATTAAGCATAAAATTGATAGATATAAATTAATGATCATATGAAAACCTAGTATAAGAATAAGTTCATGATATGATGATAATGAATTACAAATTTTATACATAATCATTAGTACATCAAAAATCATGAGTCATGGAATAAATCTTAAGAATTTCAAAACACATTAATCATAAGAGAGAGGAATCTTCATCAATCAATAATGGTAGATTATGTCTAATATAAATTTTAATAACCTGTTAAAATATTTTCATCATGATAATAAGAATAAAGAATAATTTAATTACTAAAGTTATACTTCTAAGACCATCATCACATAGCAGGAAATGTCCCATAATGCATTAGCTTTACTCCTGAACCACTTTTCACCCAAAAAATGTGTTCACTCCTCGTCATATTTCATATTGTGTCATGTGATATAAATCATATACCAATATATTGGTAGTCAATATAATCTGGGTCCCATCCATTAGATAATTAAAACCAAAAATATGTATACCACTGGATCAAAGAAACATTCAATAATTCATCAATGTATAACTAACTAGTTGGAATGAAACAAATATCATGCAATCATCCATAAAGCTTCCTAATCACAACCCATATAGTGAAATAAAAGGGAATGATTGGTAGGATCATACACCTAGTGATTCATAAGAAATATCAAAGGATAATAACATCTATGATCAAATACTGTTAAAAAGAATTCATACCATTCTTTTAAACTATGAGAGAAAAGGTAATTTTTTGATATCATTTAAAATTAAAATTTATAATATGTTGTAAAAGGGGTTTTATTTAAAAAAACCATGGAAACATGTAATGGAATCTAAAATTTAATGCGGGGTTATGAATTGAAGAAAATATGTTCAAGTAGTACATATTAAGACAATGTTTCCAACCAAATGATTTATAAAAAGTCATAAATAACCGATTTGGAAAAGAATTGTAAATTTTTTAAATCCTCTAAAAATAAAGTAAATTTTAATTTTAATTTATATAAATAGTCCCAAAATCATATAAAATAAAATTATTCTAATCATTTTAAAGGCATGGACAAGTACGAAAATTATTGACAACCAATGAGAAAAAAAATCCAACTTTCCCAAAAAATAGTTCCCAAATAATTTAAGAACTAAAGATAATAGAATGAAATAAAAACATTAAAATTAAAAAAAATAAACATATATTAGGATAATAGATTTAATTTAATAAATGAGGATCATATAATTCCCCCAATGGATATTCATGCATTAAAAATCCCAATAAAAATTGAGTTTGCAACATATACCCTTACATAAGGTCCTGACATTCTTAAAATAAACTCTTATAATCATATATATTAAATATATGTTTATTATAAATATATAAAAAACCATAATGATAATAATATTTTAATATTAAATTCCCATATAATCCTTAATTAACCTTTATTAAGAAATTTTCTTTAAATTTGAATTCTAATGACGACTGTTTCATTTCCCATGTATGTTTTTGTTAAAAGGGTCTAAAAATATATCCTTATTCATGAATTAAAATTATAAATAATATTAATCTTGTTATATGTATAATATTTTTTAATTATATTCACTTTTATAACAATTTATTAAATGATATGATGGAAAATTCATTGCATCACTTCATAGTGATGGCTATTCAAACATACGCAAGAGTAAAGTTTTCATTTCATAATGAATTGAAAAAAATAATGGCAAAAAAAATATAAATTTATAAAATCATAATAATATCTTAAATATTGTATATATTCATTAAATTTATACATATAACCATCCATGTATGGGAGATATGAAAAATGAATCACATCACTTTGTATAGGTCATAGTATACACACAAGCACATCTGAAATTATCATTTAATCATGGATTAAAAATAAGTAGAATATAGTTTTATAATTATCAAAAAATTATTTAAATATATTAATTATAAATATTTCATCATTTTAATATGGTTATATATTATTTAGAGTATGAAGATGAAAATATAAACATAAATTGAATTAGTGAATATGAATTCATATTCATCGAGAAACATCCATTTAATGTTTTCTGAAGTACCATAAGGTTTTTATTTTAAGCAAAAAACCCACAAGAATATTTATAAAGAATTTTAGAATAAATTTTGGCATATATTATTTTAATTTTTTCTTTAAATAAGGTATGTGTAAGAGATGAAATGAAGTTCCCTTTTATAGGAGAGGTTAATGAAAAACATAAAAATATTGGTAACATTAAAATAAAACAAGTAATATTCAATTGGAAGTGGAACCAAGTGCCCGGAAGTTCATATATTAGAAAATTTCATGTAAATATATCATTAACTATTTAAATTTATAATTTCATTGATATTTGAAACATTAAATTTTAGATTAACATTCTCTCTAACCTTTGAAACCTTGACCAATGTTAAAAATTGTTACCATATTTACTATCTAATGTGGGAAAAAAGAAGGTGGAATCATTAATAAATTTTTACATCATTAATTAAAATATATAAATATATTTATCTAATTCAATTTCAATGTGTGATAAAATTTAAATATAAAATATGAGTGAAAAACACAATAGATTTTTTTCAAGAAATTCATTTTTAAGTATTAAACTAAATATATTAACATTGATTTCTTAGTTATAGATATTAAATGAACTATTATTGAACCTAATATCTTTAAATTTCATTATAATAATTAATCTATAGTGATTAATTAAATTAACATTAAAAAAACATAGTTCACATTAAATCAATTTTCATAAAAAAACATTACATTTTACATCAAATTATACAATTTTAATTTCCTAACAATTTTCAACAAATAAAGTAATTTTAAAAATATTTAAAAATAACTTTTAATACGATTAATATTATTAATTATTTTTAAATAAATCACATTCTATTAAAAATAATTGGTTATAAAGATAATATTTCAAAACAATTTTTTTTTTGAATAATATTTCTTTGTGAATTTAAAATTATTTCACATAGTTATATTTAAATTAAATACCCAATAATTTTATTCATTTTAAATCGTATATGATCTATTCAAAAAATTATAAGGTTGTGATATTTATACTTTATTAAAGACTTTTTTAATAAAAATAAATAGACACAAAAATATCAGGGTGTTCAATACTACCACCCTTATTAAAATATTATCATTAAAATTTTATCACTATAATAATAACAACTATTGATACATTTACCTAATGAAAACATTCCAAATTTTATTCTTTAAATTTATAATTCTTCTATAAGATGTTATCTAGGTGTCTTGTCTTGATATTTATTACATATTCTCTATGACCAAATATATCTAAAAATAGATCTTAATAAAGAAGATTCTGTTTTAGTGGGGTGAATTCCATGTTTAGTACAAGTGATGAAATACATATGTGGTTTATCAAAATTGAAACATTTAACACCTCATGAATTTGGAATAGGTATGTATATATTTCCATGAAATACATCACTATCCAGATACAATTAATAATCTCTAAGGGACCAATATATTTGTGTGATAATATTATATTCTTTCCAAATGTTGTGGCCTTGCTTCATGGAGATGTTCAAAGGAATACCTTATCACTAACATTAAACTCTAGATTTCAACAAAAAAATTTAGTATAATTTTGTTTTCAATTTTAAGCCTCCCTTGTGTGATTATGAACATCTATAAACTTCCCTTCCATTTCAAACAAAATATTCATTCCAAATTTATTTTAATCCCTATTTTCATACCATCATGTTTGATTCATATACATATTTTTATAAATGGAATCATAATGATAAATCTAAATTCATGAGTGAAATCTATTATTCTAAGAAAATTCAAATATAGGAAGGTGTTCATCCTAGATTTCATTGAAATATATCGAGAAATATCACCTATAAATTAAATGTTTTTAATGGTCCTTTAGACTGATTTTTTTAGAATGATATGTTGTGATATAGATTAACACAATATTCAATAATTGCAGAATAATTCAGCCGTACATAATGGTAAAAAATAGATCATGGTCTGATAGGACTACAATTTATACTACATGGGTATTTAATTTATCATCAATGAATAACCTATTGATCTAATAAAATAATTTTATATTATATGATATCAATGAAATTTTTTATTTTATTAAGGTGGTAGAATAGAAAACATGTAGTATTTTTTCCTTTTTATATCCTAGGGAGTTCAATGAATAAATACACTATAATGTTTTCCAATTTCCACTTAGGTATGGGTAATGGTTATAACATCCCCTTAGACTTCTGTCTCTCAACCTTAACTAATAATTTACAATAACTCACTTCATGTTATCGCCCCCATTAATTCTATTTTTGATCTTTATATATATTCATGATTCCTTGATTTATAGAGAATAATAAACTATTTCATTCATCTAACTTCTCCAACATTAATTATGATATTGATGGGACACATAATATATTCATATAACTCATTATTCCATATCTATCATGAATGAAGAATTACCAAAAAAATTTACTTCTCAACATCCTGTTTGTATGCCTACCTAATCATCACAGGAATATATTGTTGAGAATTTATATGAGGAAGATAAGTTATTTTTCCTTTCCTTGTCATTTTAAGGAATATCAACATTATATCTATAAGTACTAGATGTGTTTCCATAAAATTCATTTAAATGTTGGTATTGTTCATCTGTCATAGAGTACCCTCCACCTTATTCACCATTATAGGGAGGTAATGTATTGAGAAGTCAATATAATTAATATTTACTAACCATATTATTTGACCCATATTCAAATTTTGTTTTTTAAATATATACTTTAAGATTTTATGATGGGTTTATACATAACACCTTTCTACATAATGAATCTTTCCCCACATATTCAATGAAAATTTACTGATTCCTGTTACGAATCATGAGTCAGGATATTTTTCTCATGAAAATTCAATTCCAATCTGAAATAAGCTATGATCATGTTATTTTCCATTAGAACACATCCCAATCCCTTCTGTAAAGAATACTTATATATTATATTTCATTCTTCTTAGTAGTTTAGTGTGAGAATAAGTTAATTGAAAAACAATCTCTTTAGCACAATGAAATTTTATTCACATTCATTTGTAAAAATTAACATTGATCCCATCCATTTCATATACTCGGAATGGCCTGATGGCCTTTATATTTTTATTTATTTTTAGGTAATCCCCGTTTTATCATGGTTGAGATGGAACCCTCGCATGGATTGTAGAACTAGTGGAACAACTCCCAATACATGTCCCCAATGAACAAATAATCAACACACTGAAATTTCCCCTCCACATCCATGTCAACTAGGTTAGTGAATTTTACCACTATAGGAAATTTCTCACAAAGAATCAGTAGTATCTAGAAAATCCATGATAATTATGAAACTTTTTCACTATAATTGGTTTAGGATAGTATTTAATAACATTTTTCAATGAGGGATCCATCCATATTCCTTGACGTATAATTAAATAAACCAATAATAAGGAATTCTTATCCAAAATTAAGATTCCCAAATTTTGAATATTGATTCCAAAATATACATATCTACAAAATGTCAACAAATGATATTAATTATCCTCTTTTATTTTATTATACATATGAATATCACCTCTAAATTCTACCAAAAACTGATTAAGGTAATATAAAAAGACATTATTCCAAAGATCCTTGAGTATATAAAGAGTATTGTTATTTACATATTGTATCACTATAAACTCATTGTTTAAATACATCATAAAAAATGTAGTGTTGGATAATTCATCCTTTATAACAATTACATGATCATGTGTAGACCAGATATTAATATTACAATAGTATAGATATTCTCATAACTGATAAAAACCACCTCTTTATGTGGTATATGATGAATTTTTGTGATATAAATAAATGTTAACTTCATATTAATAATGTTAAATATAAATTGGAACATCTTTATTCATAATAAATATAATTAGTTCACCCCATTCTGATGCACTTTGATGGATTGATCCCTTATCAAGATTCTCTAGAATATTCTTATTTAATTCCTTGAAATCAATGAGGGAAGTTATATAAGTAGTATCTAAAATTAATGTATGTATATTTATAAGTTGAATGGGTAATTAAATATCCAAATTCAGGGGAAGTCTAGGAAACTATTTAGTAAATTCAGTTGCATATTTATGTATAATGGGAATGTCGTCAATATTGAGTTTCTTTGTAAGCATGTGATACATATTCCTCGTGAATAAATAATAATATCTATACAAAATAATTAATTTCCTTTATATGTTATTATTCATTATCACACTGACAGACAATCATTGGTTTATTCCGAATATGAATTATGACTTCCCTTCCTAAACAATTGATATGGTTTCTATATAATGAAATTCAATCCATTCCAAATACAAACTCAATTTTGACTAGAAGGAGAATCAAAATAATTAATGGAATAATATTCCAAAAAATTTCAATATAGATGAGAAATATATCTGAGATGAAATAATTGAATGATTACAAGTTTTCATACCTAATTTGGCATCTTATATTTTATATGGTGATGTATCAACCATAGGAAATTCATCAGTTATAAAAGAGTGGGAATAACCATAACTCAATATGAAATTTAAAATTATATAGTGGATAATAATTGTACCTTTCACGACCTCATTCTCATGATCACTTAAAGGATAATGATAACATGATATTTCCAACTACCTCATTTATTAAGATGTTTTTATCCATGATTATATTTTTTAAAAATATTATTAATGCATTTGTTATAATAATTCCAACACTTTTTTAGTGGTAGAATTTGAGTGTGGGTGGTGAACTCAGTTGATCACTCTCTAAATTAGTTTAATTGGATTTCCTCTTAAAATATCATTGGATTTCCATTACATGATGGGCTTATATTCGACATATGTTTTTACCATTTCCCTTAAGAGAATATCCCCCTTGATTCTCTCCACACTTATATTATAAATAAGTATTAATTTTCATTCCACTACCGGTTTTGTTTTAATAATTTTCTCGAAACCCCATGTTTCCCTTATTATCAGAACCACAATAATTATGGGAATCCCCACATTACATTACTACATTGAGTTCACATCGAATGGTTTCTTTATTTCTATAAATATCCCTTCTTAAAAATTCCATTTAGAGACTTCGATTTTATCCACTGAAGAACTGATCAATTTTTCATTTATGTTCAATGATAAAACAATAATTGTACCTTGCATGTATTGTAATGTTTTTCTCAGGTTTATCGATAAATTAATCATACATCTACTTAATATCATTGAATTATCTTTCAATTTTCATGTGATGTTTTTAAGTCAAGTATTTACTAAAAAAATTCCCTCTCAGACTCATTCCATACTTTAGAGTAAGCATATTCAACTTTCCTCATATTCTTAATGAGTATCCACTCTTGTTGTAAATTTCCTTCCAAACAATACACTATTAGGATAACTTTTTCATGATATGGGAACATAAAAATGAATAATATGTTTTTAGTTGTATTCATCAATTTATTTCCCACTAATTAATCGTAAGAACCATTATGAGAAGTTGGATATTTACAAATGAATGAATCAATGGTGTTTTGGTCCCTCATTTATTCATTTTAATGTTATCATAATTCAAGAAATGAGATATTTGTATGATCATAACTAAAATATTTTTCATTCAATATCTAGAGATATTTTTTTATCAAGGGGGAAATCAATTAATATTTTTACATATTCAATGATACATTATTCCTATTGGTTATCAGTATTAGATATTACAAAAAAAATAGTGTAAGCATAAATATATAATAAAAAGAGTGAGTGGTCATATAATCATAAAAATAATTCTTGATAAGTGTTAAATTAGGTGACATTATTATAAACCTATGACACATTTAGGATCACCCAATACCATTTATAGATTATCATAATTTTTTGTATGTTCTATCCATATAATATTTTTAACCTAATATCTAAAAATATATTATCTCTACTATAATAAAATCAATAGTGATCTATGTATTACATACATTAATAATGCATAATTTTATTTGAATAATCAAAATATTTCAAAATAATCAAAACCTAGAAACAAAAAAAGGTTTAGTGTGTATGATAAATAGACAAAAAATCATCATATTTCATGAAATACCATTAATATCTCCCCCAATGTTCTTCACTCATAGTGCCCATGTAATAAATTCCTTTCATAATACTATTCTTCCCTAGATGGTGAAAATTGAATAATACGAAATGATGATATTAGTATCTTACTAAGGTTAAACATGATATATATAAATAAATGATCATATCAGATCATAAGTGAAGCATAGGTGTGTGAGATCAGGACCATTGCATTCAATGTTCATAACCAATCATTTATATATCATAAATCATGAATCATGTCATTCATCTTAAATATTTCAAAAGACATGATTTATAGGAGTGAGGATTCATCATTAATAAATAATGATTTATATGATTATATTATAATCATACTAAAATGACATTGGAATTTAGAAACATCATAATCATAAAATAACATTTTATTATTAATGAATTACTTCCATTATCATGATCAAATAGTTTATTAATTTACTTAATGGGTTGTTTTCATACCACATCTAATTTATATCCCTATAATGGGTTAACTACACATAATATTTCACAGTACCTCTAGAGATATAAATAATTAACTAAAGAATTAATGGGATATATAATTTAGGGTCGCCTATAAAATAATGAAAATGAATCTTATGTGTGTTACATGATCATAATAAAATTTGTCAATTAATCTATTTATAATTGAATAAAAATATTTTCAAGGAATTATTTTTAAAAAATATTCATCATTTTCCATTATGGGAATAGAAATTAATGTTATAAATAGATCATACCCCAAATGAATAAAAAAATCAAAGGATGTTGATGTAGATTAAAAATACCATTAAACAACAAATTGAACCATTTTTCAAAATCACATGAAATATATATATATCATTTGATATCATTTGAAAATAAATTAATTGAATACTCAGAAGATCTTTTTCTATGAAAATAAATACAGAAACATGAAATTTCATATTTATTAAAAATAATTGTTATGGAAGTGTTGAAATCCATTTTCTTGGTAAAAATTTGAATAAATATATGATACAAACTTTATACGAAAAATATTAAAAAAATTTATCCAAATAATATAGTAAAAACACATATAATACTATGTTAATAAATTATAATGCAGTTTAAAATGAATTTAAATAATTATTATATAATATAAAATAATATTCTTGAATAAAAAATTCTATGAACATGGATATGAATAAACATGTTTTTTGACCGAAAATGAAATAATATAAAATTTTCTGAAAAACATTGTATAAAACATTTTATGTACCAAAGATATAAGAATGAAAGGAAAAAATAAAAATTAAAAAGAATAACCCTCGTATAATAATTTATAAAGGATTTAATATGTAAATATAATATAATTCACATAAGGGATATTCAAACATAGACAATCCAAATTAAAAATAATATTGTAATATAATCCCAAACCTCACCTACTGAAATTTTTATACACATTTTGATTATTTTTACGAATAATTTATATATATTATATACATATACTGAAAAAATAATAATACATTTATTTCAATATAACATTAAATTTTACTATCAAATTACATATTTATTGTTATGTAATCATTAAAAACAATATTCATGTGTTTTTTGTTTCATTTTCTATATATGTTATGGTTCGATAGTTCTGATATATTAACCATATTTATGGTTTATTCATAACTAGAATAATGAAAATACTATATGTATGGAATTTATTCATTATATACACTTTTATATCCATTCATATAAGGTTGTGATAAAAAATTAATTATATCGCTTCACGGTAGTAGTAGTCCATACATACGCATGAGTAATGTTTTACTTTTCAAATAATAATATTAAAGGAAGGAAAATAATAAAGTAACTTTGTAGAATCACTTAAATATCATCAATATAATATATATTAATTAAATACATTAATTTGACTATCATTTGTGAGGATATGAAAACGAATCGAATTGTTTTGTGGAGGTAAGAGTCCACATATTTGAGTGAACAATATTTTCACTTCTCATAGGATTTAAATTTAGAATATTAAGGATTTAAAATTAACTAAAATAAAATTTAAAATTTTTATGACAATAACTTCATCTTTTTAATTATTTTAACAAAATATCTAGAGGTTGTATAAGATGAAATAAACAAAAAAGGATTTGATAAAAATGATTACCTCTTCCTTGAGAAACCTCCTTTGAATCACCTCTTTTGGAATCCTGGATTTTACTCTATATAAAAAATCACATATAGAACATGTACAATAACATTTAGAATATATTTTTAATGACATTGGATGATTTATATAGCTTAAGAAGCTGTGAGAAGAGATAATAATAGGGTCCCTTTTGTATGTGTGGTATGTTGTAAACATGTAAATATTTTGAACATTATAATAATATAAATTCATATTCAAGTGAAATTTGCAACAAGTGGCCAAATGTTATAAGTTATTATAGTTTAATTTATATATATATATATAATAGAAACAATTTATTCAAGTTCATGTTATTTTTTAAAGCATATATTTTATTTTAACACAAAATATAACCCTTTTTATCCTTATTTGATGTAAATAATGTTGACCATTGTTGCATTCATTATGAACAAAAAATATATTTTCCTCCTTAAATTTATTTTTGACATGATGGTGATATAAATGTAAATAAATATTATGAAATTTAATTTATATATTTCATAAATTAAATATTTAAAATATGAATGCAAAACACAATGAAAAATAATTTAATAAAATTTAGTTTTAAGTATAGAATAAAATTTATTCTAATTACATGACTAGTAACAAGAATTAAAATAACTGGGATTAAATATATTATCTAATATTTTTATTATTATCCTTCTTAATTAATTATTAATTTAATTTTTTTAATCTAAAAAATCAATGAGTGCAAAAAAGATGATTATTCGAAAACATGTTTTTATAAACATTAAATACATCTAAGTTAATTTTTATCCAGTTGATAACTTGTCAATTATTTTTTCATATGTATTGAAAATAGTATTCCATAAGTAAATACAGTTAATAAATTATTATATAATACATATATAATAATAAAATTCACAAAAATATATATTTTAAAATAGTTCTTTTAGTTCGACAATATTTTCTCTGAGAATTATAAATTATGGTTTTTTAAAATAATATTTCATTAAAATAAAATAATTTTTTTTAATTTATATTTTATATGAATTATAGACATAATAAAAATATTTTCTGACACATAAGCTATAGAACACATTTATTTGTTAATGATAATTATATTCTATAATTTTTGGGTGTTGCATATGTTTATCTATGGTGGTGGAACCTATGATTTGAGGTTTAGACCATTAATTATTAATAGTTTCCCCTCATAAATTGAAATAAAGGATTTGTATTGGTACATAGATTTATCCATGTACTTTTGCGGGATTTCAATGTGTTGGAGCACATTATAAAGGTTAGACATTGGATGGTGCTGTCACTATGGATGTATAGGATCCATGATGTCTTAAATATTTCTCAGATCCATCAGAATCATCATGATGAATGCCAAATAACTTATTGTAGAGAGTTAGTTGTTGAGGATGATATAATGATTATCCAATGATAATTTTAAATTCATTATTGTTGTTATATGTTTTGGTGTATGTGATTTTTCCATCGGGTTTTTTTGTAGTATAGGCATAATATGCTTGAGGATAGAACCTTGGAACAAGAGACATATATGTATGCCCAGTATCTAAGGAAGTTATGATATATAGCTTGGTTATGTTTTTCCATGGATGATCTAAAAATTGGATTCATATTTATGTACCAAAAAATTACATTTGTGTCTTAATAGTCATGGTAATTTTGTGGTTTCATTTGTGTTGTAATGATGTCCTTGAGTGGTTTATCATGAGATGGTTCTTTATAGAATACCTCTTTTCCAATTTCATTCCAGGGTGTATTTTTATTATTCAATATATGAATTTTTTGTGAGGTTTCTAATGTAAGTGCCTGATTGTAATTCCCCATGTTTTAGGATCCATTATTGTTGTTTTTGTTATTGTTGTTGTTGTTTTTTTTTTGTTTTCGTTGTTGCTTTTTTTGTTTTTTTTGTTGTTATTATTTATTTCTATAATTTAAAAAATTGATTATCAAATCATTAAAATGTATTGAAAAAATATTATGAAATGTTCCCCATAAAATATATACCAATATAGATAATCTATATTCATTCATAAGTGGGAATACTAAAAAATTATAATGAAACTAAGTGCCACACATTATGGACTATTACTCAACATGGACGATGTAAACCCATGGGGAGTGACTAAATAAAATGGGTACAATAAATAGAATTGAATAAAATCTTCATGTCATGGAAATCACTTAGAACATATTCAACCATGAGGATCAACTTTTTAAAAAAAACCTATAATGTGGAAGGAAAAAATGAAAATAAAATGAATTATGAAAATATATAATAGGAAATAAGAACTATTCCTTGTAATGTGATATTGAAATGAATTAATACATTAGTGAGTCTATATATTGAAACGGAAGATAGTTATTATAAAATTGGATGTCACATATTTGAATGTTGAAAATATAGTCTTTGTTAATATAAGAAATAGGTATAATAATTTCATGTATTCTTAAGCAGTAAATTTAAAATAATATAACTAACAGTGATGTTAAAATATGATTATAAAATTATATATATATATATATAAATATAAATTTCTAATAAATAATATTACTGTAATTATAAAAATATTTTAAGATATATATATATATATATAACTCAAAAAATTATTTTAATAAGAACTGATTAGTAAAAATAAAATTTATAATATAATTAATATATTTAATGATATTTACTATTTCATATTTAGTATGAAAGTAATTTTTTTTCTAAGAATGGTTTCTATGTATTTTATACATTATCATGGTAGGTTAAATTAATTACATTTAAAATATTCTATATTAAATAACAATTTAACATCTTTTAAATTTCTTGTTCATATGAAATAATATTAGGATAACTTAAGGACTAAAAAACATCAATTTTCAATAATAATAGTTTTCTTTATTTTTTTATTTTCATTTAAAATATACATTTATAAAATCTATAAATTAAATTACATAATTTTTTTTTTATTTTTGATGTAAAAATTAATTATCATGAAGGTTTATTTTTTCATAAATAATATATATTTAGGTAAATAGTGATCAATTTTTATTTTACTAATATTTTCACTAATATGGTACTGGTAAAAATTAATCCCTGAATGTTTTTCAAACCCTTTTTTTCTATTCAAATATAAATTTTTAATTGAAATTATGCATTTAAAAATAATATTTTTATATATTAAAATTATTCCTTATATTTATGAAAATTTATGTAGTCTTTCAATAGACACTATTTTTCTTTTATTTCACTTAACAAAATATTCTTTTGGTTAAATTAATTTTTATATTACATTGAAGGTGAATTATATTTTATTTTCAGGAAAATTTAAATTTTTTGGTCCATTAAATCAATAAAATTCAATAATTTATCCTAACCACTAAATTTATTCTTTGAAATACACTTTTTTAAATGATTTTTTTCACATTACACGCTCTAATTTGAAAAATAATATTTATTACCCTTAGAAATTTTATTTATTGAATTTTAAGTAATATTTGTAATAACTATGTTAAAATTATCTTGTATGTATTATTTTAATTTTATTCATTAATAAAAAATTACTTATATAAAAATTAGTTACCACCATAAAATAAAATAAATGGTAGTAGTAACTCTCTAAGTGCAATTGACTCTAAATATGAGTAAAAAATTCATGTAAAAGTGTAGTTGAGAATTTCCAAGCCATAACAATTACCAAAAATGACTATTACTGATATTTGCTTTGTGTTCCTTGTGAAAAATGTGTTCCCTTTTGATTATAGAATTTTATTTACCCAAAATTCCCTTATATTTACTTTTAATGAAAACCACCACCCTCCAACTCTATACACATAAAAATATCATTATAATAGACACAAAGTATTCCCTAATATCTCTTACACAATATAACCTTGTCCTATAATATTTTATATTTAAAAAATATGCATAATTGTTTTTAAGGTGGTGGAAAATGGAGAACATCCATATTGATTTTTAATATTTTCCACTACACATTCATAAATATTTTCTACTTATACCACCACAAAATTATTTTTACCTAATAGTATTATTAAAAAAGTATTTTTAATTTTGGAATATTATTTTATTCTAATATTTCATAATTTTTATACCATCCTTAAAAAATATTGAGAAAAATGTAAATGCCTTCATGAGTGTGTGTACACTACCGCCTTAATGAACAACATGTCGAATTTTTTCCCTTAGTTCCAATCATGTATAGTAGAGAACATATTTTCATCAATGAAATTTAAAAAATATAAATTTTTAATTAATATGAAATGATTATATATATTACATAACACCTTCTTTCTATTCAACAAAAATTATAGCATCGTCTATCTGTACATGATGTCTACAACATTCATATGATGATTTTTCTATTTTTTATCAACAATAACTAATATGGAGAACTAAAACATGTATTTATAATATAAATATTTATTTTCATAACTATAAATATTAGATAATGATAATATAATTTATTATATAAGAAATATTAACAATGAATAGTTATAGTAAATTTAACTGCTAACCAGGATACATTATACATCTATTTGTAATTTGAGTCCATTAATGGAAAAAATATATTATAAATTACATTTTTTAAAAACTATTAGTCCCAAATCCTCATTAATTATTAAATCAAGGCTCTCTTTATAACATGGTAGAGGGACACCCATTACATAGGCCAATGTCCTGAGACCGAGTAGTCTGAATTCAAGGTTTGATAGCCCATTTATTTGGCCCAAATTGCCCTTCAGTGAATAGTAACTCTACAGTACCCATCCTGCTATAGTACCACCACCACTGCACTACCCTCTATTGCTATACTGTCACCACTACTATAGTCATGTTATTGTTACAACACAACTACAATACATTCTACAATGCTACTATAGTACCTCAAGAATTCCTCCGGTGGCTGGATTTGATCTTGGGTATTTTGGATGCAAAGAATGAGCCTCTACCACATGGATAAAGTCGCATTAGAATTATAAATTTCATGATAATGGAATAATAATGGTAATAATTATATGAAATTATGGATTTTATAAAACATTTTTATAGAACTTGGACCCTAGTGAACATACCTTCAATGTTTTTGAGAAATTGGAAAAATAAAATCAAGTAACTGACATAAGGTGGAATAATGTAATAAATTTTTGTAACATCATAATAAATATATATTTTAACAAAATTATATAATGAATTATATTATTAATGTTTTTAAAAAACACATTTTGATTATTATAGTAGTTACATCATAGTGAAGAGAACTGGGTGACAAAATGTAAGGGTTTCTCCCTGAATCTCCATTCAATAATGTATGCTTTGATTTTTGGTAAAAATATCCATTTGTATTTTTTAAATAAATTAAATTTTAGTTATAATATCATAAATTATATTGTAATGAATACAATTTGAAACAATTAATGTGCTTCTTTATTTTGGGGTATTATTGATGTCTTCCCTAAATTATAAGGGTCTTTCATAACTAATATTTTTTGTGAAGTTATAATTTTTATCATTCAGTTATTTCTTTAATTTCATATATTATATGTTATTTATATCTTGTGATGTGGATTTTTATTTAAATATTATTTATTTTTATGTTCAATTTTTTTTTGAAAATGAAACAATTTTAAAAATAATTATCATCTTCTAAATTGATGGGTTCCCAACCTTTTACATAATTTCCCTTTATACCAGTGATCTCAATTATAATTGTAAACTTAATAAACTGTAATTTTATATAGAATTTATATTTATCTTTTAATCTCTTTAAAATATTTTTTAAATGATGTTTAAATATAATAAAGGTTTTTAACAAAAATCAGGTCTTCGGAACCTTATTATTTACTTTAAGTTTTCAAAATACCTTTTTTTAATATATTTATGAAATAAACTTGTTATATATGTATTATTTTTTTAATATGTGACCCTTATATATATAAAAAATGAATCCTTTTAATTTTTTGAGTTATACATGTTTTTTTTTTCACTACAAAATTTCCACTTTTACATAAACCCATTACAAGGTAACATTCCTGTTACATCACATTACATTGAGAATGATCCCAATTAAATGTTCTTAATGAAATAATAGATTCTAAAATAACTAAATATATTTTATATACCTTTCTTTGTATAATTTATGTTCTATGAAACTAATAGGGAATTTACTTCTTTTAAATTATTTGTACTTATTTCATAATGCTTCACCCAATTTCTAAATTTTTTCTCTCATATCTTCATCGTTTCATAGGAAGATTTTATACAAAATATTCGTGATCAAAAATTAAAATAAATTTTTTAATATGAACAACCAAAATAAATTATTTTTTCTTCTATATGGAGTACTTATGACATGGCTTCCATTTAGGCCTTGAATCATAATTATGAATCAAACTTCATTCTCTTGAGTTTTATCATTATTATTATTTATTTATGATTTATTTTTCTAATTTTGAATTCAAAAAATGGATTTAATTAATGTTATGTGCAATATTTAAATTATTTATCACTCTCATTCATTGGGTAATTCGTTATATCTCACACGATGTTACAAATAAGATTAGATATTGAACTTAATCCACCATGGAACTTTTTCTACATTTTGAATATTTTATATGGAGTGAATGTCAAATTACTTTTATGATATCATGTTTAATTTATTTAAAGAAAATTTATGACCTATTAAAATTATTTCCTTCAGTCGTATCTTTATGAATATGATCATCCAATTTGGGATATCATTGTAAACCTTTTTTCTTCTATGTTATGTATTATTTCCATGCTTATTCCCTTACAGATATTTCTATCTCACCATTTTACATATGTTTTTACCAAGGATATAATATGGAGTTTAATAAAATCTATGGGATTTTGGATAAAATATGGATTTTTAAATCAAAATTTTGTTCTTGATATTAAGATGATGTACTTTTTATGTGAAATCATTTAAATACACTAGACCTACAGTACATCATCTTGTATTTTATGTAATTTTATTTTATGAATTTTGTAATAATATGTGTATAATTGTTGGGACATTATGGTTGGTATCATAGGAATGTCTATTAATTTTTATATAATCAGATAATAGAACATTACTTTAATCCACATGGGGAATGACATGGGATAAGCCTATGTATATGAGAATGTAAACAATTTATTAAAGTAAACATTTTTTGGTTTTCCTAGAAAATTCATCCTTTTATAGATTATATGAAGAGGATATTGTATCTAAAATTGTTGTAACTAGGTGTAATAATCATAATGAGGGTATATTGGGTTTTAACTCAACTATGATCTGGTGCATGATTAAATGTGTAACTAAGAGCCTATCTTGACACACGATTGAGATATGATTTGGTTGACTATATAATAATTAAGAACATATATTATGTATTTAATTTTTAACTATATTTGAGAGACTTGGTGAATAATTATATGATAACCCAACATAATGTAACCTAGTTTAAATTATTAATAATATTGGTTGCAATAATTGAATTGTGGGGCTACAGTGACTTTGAAAATGGAATAATGTTCTAATGTTAATCCATTATATATTATTCATTATTATTATCCCACTATGATGTAAAATGTGCATCACTCATACTAACACTTTTTTTAGTTATGTTTGTAACCCTTAGTTATCATGTCATCCCAGGGTGTGAGAGAAAATGTTATTATTAATTCAATGGTGACCCTAGTAAAATGGGAGATGGACACAAAATTCTAGTGATTATTCAAAACTAAATATCACAAAACATGATTAATAATTTAACCATATTTTAAATTCTATTCATGCCAAAGAATAAAAGTTATAAGGATCATGAAATTGTAGGTTTTGAGAATGATGAATGAAGGGATATTCTAACACATACATATAAGAAATTTGACAAGATGTAGAAATTAAATTTCCTTAAGGGGCCTGTAAAATGATTTACATGAGTAATAGTTTGTCAACTAGTATCAAACATCCATTGGAATATAAAGTATATCATTTTCATGGTGGAAGTGGAAAACATGAATCCAAATAAACACTCACAATCCCATTCATTATTTGTGTTAAACATAGACATAATCCAATTTTTAATCATAAATCTTGGGATAATAAGAATGATACACATAAAAACCATCATTTCCACATGAAAAAGTGTAGCATATTCAATGTCCACAAATGAGGTGGATTTTAGTAACTAAATCCTTAAATTAAAAATTGATAATATGGGATATTCATTATATCCACTATGGGGTCCCTATATTTATTTATATGTATTCTAACCATATATATTGTTTATTAAATAAAAATATATAGAGTTATGATGGTTTCAGTTTTCAATTTAATATCATGAGAATTATATATTATTATGGGAAATTTAGATGAATATGACGTGATTCTAGTAATGTATTAAATATTTAATCACAGTCACTCTAATCACTAATCATTATTAGATTACCCACAATATCCTCAAAATATTTAAAATTGAATTGGGTTATACTTAACATTTATTATGTCACATAGAGAGATCATAAAGTCATTAATACAATAGACAGAAAAATATATCATCTCCACCATCATCCATCATTGCACCACCATCACATGTAGTCTCTTATTTTTTAGGAGATGTATAATGAACTATGTCAATGGATTATCTAGACTATAACCCTCTAGTTCTAGTGAAATGTGTCTAGGAGAAAGGGTGATTCCACATAGGGACACTGAGACTATAAGTAGTTCTAGAATTAGGTTTTTTTTTCAAAATCACGTGAGTTCATATAAAATGTACACGAAACAGTTTAGGAATTGGAAGGTCTTGTTTTGGCATAAAAATATCCACCTAGATTATATGTGGGGTGAAATATGACCCCACCATAATTTATCTACTAGTGACTCGCGAGGAGTGAAACAAAAGGTCTTATGTAACAAGTGTATGATGAGACTGGTAGTTATTTATTAATATTCGTGTTGTAGGTTAGGGATTTAGTGGAGAAGTCCCATGAATATCTGGGAGAAGAAAAAAAAATTAGAATGTGTTGAGGGTATGAACATCGATATCAATTATCCTTATGTGGAAGAGGATAATTCTTCATTTGATCCATCATTCAACCTCAACATTATTATACATATTCATGTTGAAGAAATATTAGAGATAAGAGATAGTTTAGGAGGGTGTCTCTAATATTAAAATATTGAATCACATTTCATACATTAGACTAGTTTATGATAGTTACTCACTGAAAGTCTAACTATGAGCTCAAGGAAAAATAAAAAAAGTTCATAACATCAAACCTTAAATGGTATTTAAATCAAATGGTTAGGAATGAACTCGTTATAAGGATTAAGTATATTATTATTGATATATGTTATTTTTACCACACGAGACATTAAAATATAAAGAACCCTTATAAGTAGGTTTTCCATTCATTATTATTGTGTAATAATTTAAAATGTTAGTATACTGTGTATTTAACTAGTACAATTTAATACCCGAAATTTTAAGAGCCATTATAAAAATTATTATTCTTATTTAAGTCTATAATATTGTCAAAATGTTTCTCTATTTTTTCAAAAATAATTAAACTAGACTAGAATATGTTCCCAATTAGATTTCACCAAACTAAATAAACTATACTCGTTCATATGTTGGGAATTATGAAAAAATTATATCAATCAAATTACCACAAACCATTAATTATGACTGACATTGTATTATGTACAATAATTAAAATTTCATAAATTAATTGGGGGAAAAGATAGAAAATCATAATATCTTGAGGACTATAAAATCTCTGGGTTAATCTTCATCCTTGAAGTTCACCAAGAGCTGAAGAAGGTATATTATGTGGAACAACACTATGAAAGGAAAAATCATTATTCAAAAACATTGAATTAAAACAAGATTCATGTCTTTGAATGTGATAGTGGAATGAATAAAAAATAATGCAAGTATACATATGGGAATGAAAGAGTTCTATTATAAATATGCTCATTGAAAATATTGTTTTTGAAAATATTTTCAATGAAAACATGATCATTTTTCACATATCCAATAATAAGGAATTACTTTAAAGTTCTGAAGCACTATGAAAGCTCGGAGTGGAAAATGACGACTGCAAAAGAATCTATTTTTCACATAGGTGGTGATGGGTGTGATTTTGAGGATATGCAATGATTTTTTTGGGTTTGTGATGCTTGTTTCTGGATCTTTTCTTTTATTTTAGTAAATTATCAGAGGTCTTGCCTCTGGATATGCTTTCTGGTAAAATATTATATATATATATATATAATTATGTATTATATATACATATTAATAATAATATCGAAAAATTATAATATGATTTATATTTTAAACTAAAATATTTATTTTAATAAAAATGGTTTTTAAATATAGATAATTATTTTTTATTGTATTTGATAATGACTGTTTATTATAAAGGAAATATTTCTTTTTTTCCCAAGATACGTTTAACTAAGAATTTTATATTTTATCTATATATATTTAGTTGAACACCTCTAAAATAATATAATTTATCAAATATATTAAAAAATTTATATTAAATAATATTCACAAAACATACGATTTAGAAAAAAAACATTTAAATGAATGAAAGTTTTCATCATATTTTAAATATAAATTTAAATTATAAAATTTTAAATTTTAGATTCAAAATTTGGTAAATATAACTTACTTTTTTTAATTAATGCATTAAATCTGATTGAATCCTTTATATTTATATAAAATAATACAACTTTAATAAATAATGAAAAATTCCAATTTTATTAATATTTTTATTTTATTACATTATTATATAACAATACAGTTAATGTTTTTAAACAGTTGTTAATATAAAAAATATGAAGTTAATTTAAAAAATTTAAAATAATTCATTTAATATAATTCATTATAAAATTTTTATAAAATATTAGAGATGTTTTAATAAAAAATGTTCTTGTTTGTTACTCTTAAAAAAATTCAAAAGGTGAAATTTAGTTTCAACTTATTTTAATGTAAATTAAATATTATTTGACAAATATTAAAATTTTTAATTTCAATATGATCAATAAAATTCATATTTTAACCTAAATATAAATATCGGGGAAAAATTTACACTTGTTATAAAAAAACATTTTTACACATTTCACGCTCTCATGCTTGAATTAATTTTTCTTACACATAGGATTTTTTAGATAAATTGGATATAAAAATTATAATTATTTTAAAAATTATCTAATCATTCTCATTGTAATTTTTAGAATTAAAAAATTACATGGCTAAAAAGTAGTTCACTCGAAAAAATGGTAAATATAAAAACCAAAGAGTAAATGAATTTAAAAAAAGTTTAAAAAAGTGTGAAAAATTATGTTTGAGGATTTATTAAAATTAATACTCCCAAAAATATACTATTTTGTTACATTTTATCCACATATCATGTATACATGTTCACCCTTTTAATTCATGAGGTATATGTACCAAAAGGTCCCTTCTCTTCAATAATAAAATAAACCAAAATTCATGCACCTCTAAAAAATTAAAAATCACATTAGTATTAACTCAAATTATGCACTATAATTTTATAAACCCACTCATCATTTCATATATGATTTTATTTTTCTAAAACACAATGATATGATCACTTATGATTGTCACCAAATTAGAGCATCCAAAGCAAGATGTAACATATTCTACTACACCTTCTATATTAAATTATTCATATACTATAGATTGACACTTACATCCATGAGATAATAAAAAAATCTATTATTAATAATTTTTTATGGTTTTTTACAATCGAAGCATCCATTTTACACCTTCCTCCAATATCAATGGGTAATATGGAAACATTTTCATGCGTGTGTTTAGACTGCCACCTCCATGAAAAACATGTTATATTTTACTTCCCTAGCATTCATGCTTAGTTGAGAAAGGCTATTTAATAATATAATTTGATATTTAAAACATATTTATTATTCTTAAATGTTATGTTATATTATTTTCTACCTTCTATTTCTTCTATAAAATTTAGAGTATAATTTCATTGTACGTGCGGACTATCACTTCCATTTGATGATGTTTCTATTTTGTTTTTTATTATAATAAAACTAAGAGGAATAAACCATTTATGTAATTTATAATATGTTCTTCTTCGAAACCACTAAAAATAATAATTATAGTATTATACAATCTTTAAAAATTATTAAAAATAAATGTCTATAGTAAATTTTACAGAAAAAAGAGGACACATCGGTATACCTTTTTATATAGAGACTATCTGTTGAAAAAATATTTACCTATATAAATAATGTGATAATTAAATAATAAAGTACCTAATAATATAAATTTATTTCTATTGTGAAACTTTTTTAGCAAACCTTAATCATAGTCAATATACCCTGAAAATTTATGAGAAATTGACCGAAGAATATCACATAGTCTACATAAATGGGAATAATGTAACAAATTTGTAAAAAATGATGATAAATAGACATTGTGGAAATAAATACGGACTTACCATTTTATTATTAATGTTTTCAATTAATATAATTTTATTATTTAAGACGTTAACTAAATGTTTAGTTCCCTTTTGTTCAAGAGATTAGGGTTTCTATATCAATGACATATCATTATTGAATTCTTTGATTTAATGCACCAATATATATTTGTATGTTGTAAGTACTTCCCCCGTGAATTTTGATAGCATAATTTATTATTGAAATTAATAATTTAACTGTAATGTTTTCTCTTCATTGTTATGGGAAACATATTTTTTCTTCCATTAAATATTTGGGTCTTTCATAACTCAATTTTATTTCTTTCTTTATAATGCTTCTTGTTGAGTATAATATTTAATACCACATGGTATAAACTAGTTATATTTTTATTTGACTATTTTTAAAAAATATATTTTATATATTAGTTTAATCTATTCTTGAAAAGTAGAATATGTTAATAATAATTGACATCCTCTTAAATGGTGATTTCCCCCCTATTTTTAATAACATGCATTCCTACCAAAGTTCTTTTTTTAAAATAAAAATATAAATAATTGAATTATCATTTGAAATTCATATTTATGTTTCCCTATTTTCAACAAAATTTATTATTATTATTTGTTATGATGTTGGATATCAAAAAATGTGTTTTAAAACAAAAAATGTCATCATCCATAGCTCCTTTGTAACTTTCTGAGCATATATTTCAGGTCTTTTTCTAATTTTGTTGAAAAATTATTCACATGTATCTCTTACATTTTTATTTATATATACCATAAATTTATTCATAGTTAAATTTCCATTCCTTTACCTGGGTTATGCATGTTTTTATTTCCCATTATAATTCGCGATTTTAAGTAAACCTAGTATAAAGGAAAATTCTAATTTTTGGTATTTCATCGATAATTACGACCATAAAATTTTATTAAAACAAGAATAAAATATAAAAAATTTATTATTTACTAAATAAACTCTTGGTTTAATTTTTGTAGTATTGAAAAAAATAAAAAGTTTTGTACATTGAAGATTTATTTAATTTATTTAATAAATATTCCCCCTCGAGGTTTGTTTTTTTCTCTCTTCACCAAGGTATTTATCATAATACCTATATATTGGAACTCAATTATAAATACATATGTATATTTTTCAGATATAAAAATAAAGATGATTTAATTCCTTCTTATGGTTGTAATCTATATAATTTAGGATTCACATGTAACATGAATCAAAATTATAGAACCCACATTATTCTCATGAGTTTGATCTTGCTTACGATTTATATATCATTTATTATACCCATATGGAACATATATGTATGATTTTAATTTATATTATTGGTGGGAAAAGAATATTATAGTATTATAATGCAGTGGGTAATGATTTATATCTCATGAGATGTTATATAAGTTATTGGGGAGTGAAGTTAATCCATTTTAGGACAATATCCACATTATGAGTGTGGCCATCAGAGTGATCCTAAAATTATGTTTATGATATAATGATTTATGTTTTTTCCATAATTTTGTTAAGTTGTAAAATAGTTTATCTATTCCCTATCACCATACATAAGATCATCCTATTTATGATATCATTTTAAGAATATTGACTCTCATTTTATGAGTTATTCCCATTTTTATTCCCCTATGGAATTTTATCTCATTCTTTTCCTTATATAAATTAACTAAAAATTCATATGAAATTTTAATGGATCTATAGGAATTATGATTGATATTTTTTAATTTAAATAAATATTTCAATTTAATTTTTTTGAATGATGTATTTATATGTCTAAAATTCTAATGAATCTATCCCACAATGACCTCAACATGTATTTTTTTGGAAAAGTATATTAAGAATAATGAAATGTTTTTTATTCCAGGATTGAGTAAATATACTGCATTTGTTACATTTTTGATATGGCATTATGGTGATGATATATATTTAATAGATGATAAAAAGTCAAAATACAGTTTTTATGGTCACCAAGCCACGGTTGTGGGAATTATTCTAGTTTTTTTAAAGCTTGCTTAGACACTTGAGCATTGTGTAGGCCATTTCAGACATGGTAGATTAGAGGATGGAAATAAATATTGTAATTTTGTATTAGGATTCCATAAAAATATCCACACATCTTGGATATAGATTTCTTAAGAAATTTCCTAGGGTGTGTCCAGCTTTTGGAAATTGGGAGAAATGAAATTCCTTGGGGATCCCGTTTTATTGGGTGTAACACTTGCGGTAGCCCAAAAAAAGAACTTTGAAGAACTCTATTCCATGGGGATGGAATTTTTGGAATTTCATATGTATCACATATATTATTTATGTGTTGTAGGGGGGAATATATGAGATTATTCTCAACAGTCCATAGGTCCAGACATAATAAGGTGAAAATGGCCAAAAAAATGGAGACATGTTGTAGTGACTAGTTTTGGAATGATTCTTGGGGATGAAATAACCTAGGCTACACTATGGCATACACATTAATGATTGTAATAATAGTTTCAAATGTGTTTAAATTTATGTTATGAATTATGGTTTTGGAATATTGAAATACATATCTTCTCTTTTTCTTAACTGATCATGGGTGTTTTAAAGACTATCACGCCAAAGTGAGGACATTCAAAACCACTATGAAAATAATGAGACATATTAGATTTCTTGTTTTTGATTTTATAATTAAATTGTGCCCCATATTAACATATTACCACTCCTCGCTATCTAGATACACCTCTTGGGAGTTTGATCACATTTCATCAACCAGAATGATGCCTCACAAATTGTGGTATAATTATTTCTCCTCTCATATTTGTTCATCTAATTGTTCATCTATATAGTGGAACAATTTCATCTGGATCAACAGTTTTTGTTTTTAAATTGATTATTGACTGATCTTTACATATTTTGTTTCAATTATGGTAGGGCTTACTTTACTTTTGGATGTTTACGCTTCAACATTGGATGTTTCATGATATTTTATTCTTGCCGAATAACATTGATCATCTGGTCTATATCACGGATTCATGTTCTCTCATTTATTTATTTTTAAATATGGAAATTAAATGAAATGTTCTTTATTTGGGTGGATAATATGGGTTGATATAATCATGAAATTTATTATCATTAATAACATTTGATGTGAGTGTGGTTATTTTTATGTAATTGTCTATTTTCAAAAAAAATTAAGGAGGTTGTGAGCGCTTTGTTTTTTTTAATTAAAATTGTTATCAAAATAAGTAATTTTATTATTGTTTTGAAAATTTTAATTATGTTGTGATTTATTTATTGAACTCAATATGAATAAATTTATAGTCACCTATATTCAAATCTATATATGTGTGGTAATATACATAAAAAATAAGTAATGTCCGGATATACCTTCTTGAAATTGCAGTTATTAAAAAATATTAAATCAGTAATATAATTGTTCATGTTCTATCTTGTCAAAATATTTTTTATTTGGGGACCATGATGGGGGATTGTGTGGTGATCATGGTGACCAACTCGAATGAGAAAAATGGTGGGAAATGAGGCAATGTTTTCATTGGAATATGTTCTGATGTGACTTAATGGGTAGTGGTTGGTGTATGATTCCTTATTGTGAAAGGTGGGAAATTTTAATGGTTTTGGAATTAGAGGTAGTTTTTTGTGGGGTGTATGGGTTGTGGAGTGTTATTTTGTATGATGTATCTTGATAGCTTCAGAATGAATTGATACTATTAAGAGGAAATGGACATGGGTTAGAAATAAATATAAGGGGAATGTAATTAATTTCTTGTAATTGAATTATGTATTGAATGTCAATTCCGAGTATAAATAGTAAGGATAATGGATAATGATGGATTTCATCAAATATGTAATGATATATCCTAATGGTGGAAGTTTGTTACATTGATAAGCGAAGACAAATTGAGGTTAGTGATTGGCGTGTTTGTGTGGTGAATTGAATTATTCGGGGAAAATGGTGGAAAATAACATTAGGAGGTGTGTGATGAAATAGTAGAGTTGGACAAGAAACATTAGGATTGGTATTTTCTGATATATATATGCCATTTAATTTAATTAAATTTATATAAACACCCACCTAACCTAGATAACTCACTCAAACCCAAATAGTCTCATTCTAGATGATTTCCCAATATATATGTAGGTGTTGAAATAGATGGTTGTAGGCCTACTCTACCCAAATCATTATTCAGTAGTGGTATGATACATTGGTAAGTAGTTAGTGGTTGGTACAAACTGATGATAGCTCACATGGTGGATATTCCTAGTGATTGAGGCTAGTGATGGAGATTCCCAGTGACAATGATGATATGATATGTTGTGGGGGTTATGCAGTGTAGGAGGAGAGAATGCAGTCAATGTTATAAATATTAATTATACCCTAATACATTTTTTATATGTTGAGAGTGTGATGTATATTTTGACTAATGCTATCATGGGATTCCATACCTCTTGAGGGTGGGGTATGTACCGATGCATTTTAGCCCACATCAAAGAATCATGAATATGTAACCTAAGGATATATATGGTATGGGATAATAATCAATTTTATAGTTTGGTGTGTGAGTGGAATTTAATTAGTGTTTTGGTTTTGTGGATATTTTACTTATATTATTTTTTTTAATGTTATTATATATGAATGAATTATTTTCTAAGAGTTCTATGGTGAGTTTGGGAATTGACAGTTGACCTATTAAGGTTGTTTGGGGTTCTTTTTTTATTCACTGGTGAATTAATATTTATCTTTCAAATTTTTACATTATATGTGTATAAAGATCCCATTATTATTTCGAAGACTGTTCATGATATTACTATCTTGAGTGTTAGAGTTGTGGTTGCATTTCTATCACAATGTTTATCCTTTGGTACTTATGTTGATAATTTATTTATGTTTGATATTTTTAATTCTTTTTTGGATTTTTTGGATTAACATTTTTTATTATGTGATTGATTTTCATGATGGGTTTTATGTTGTCTCTCAATCCATCTTTTTCTATTGTGTGTAATTCTTTCTATATGTGTGATTTATGTACAGTTGATTCTAGTAAAAAACATTAAGATTGATGAAGGATGGATTAAAGGGACATATTATATCATCCATAATGTTCCTCCAATGGGGAGGGAGTTGTTATAATGAAAATATGTTTCATAATATTCACAAATGTTATCTATCAATATGATCTCAAGAGTTTGATTGGATGATACATAAAATTAAATGACATAAATGGACTACATGTAATGACTATTTTATGGATTATTAATGAAAAATAAATCCATAATATATATATATATATAAATATTAGATGTAAATATAAATTTTTATTTGATACCACAAAATGGATTCTGGAAATCAATTCTTAACATTATTGTAAAGACGATATGTTATGAGACACTTTTTAACACTCATTTTGGAGAAGGTAACATGAAAACCGTTTGAAAAATGAACTTAAGAAATCCAAATAATGGATCCTTTTACAATAAATATGGTTTTTCTAAATGAAATTAGAAGTGGAAGATGAAATAATTGATCATGAAAAGAAAAATAACTATAGTATTTTACAATAAATTTGTTGAAAGCTATATAGCATAAAACAATAACCAAGGTTAAATTATAAAAATATTAACATAAATTTGAAAAATTAAAAAAATAATATATATTTATATTTAAAAATAAAAATTTAAAACATTTAGGGGATAAAAAAGAAAGGATGTGAAAGAAAAAAAATTATTTGAGAGGATGTGAATTGATCTTAACACATTACGCATTTCTAAGAATGAAATTCATCAATAAAAAGTGTTATTTTAATGAAATATAAGTATAATTTAAAATATAACATAATATATTAGTGTAATATACCAAAAATTAAATAAATTATTAAAATAATAAGTCTTATATCTTAGTAAAATTAAAATTGAGTTTGAAAATTCCATTTCAACATTGGTATATATTGATTTGAAAACCAAAAAGAGATCAAACATATGAATTATTTCGAAATCAATTTAACATCAGGAACCTATCCTGAAAACATTCATATATATATATATATAAACCACCAAATATAATGTATGTGGTCAAAATAATATTTCTCTCAAATTAAAAAATTTAGATGACAAACTCCAATGGATTTAGTAGCTTTGGAATCAACACCCTTTAAAGGAAAAAACATGAAATAAAACATTAATTTCGATGAATAAAAATATATTTATGGTAAAATATTTTATATGGGAAGTATTTACACTATATAAATTCAAATAGGTTCATAATATGAAACATGTCTCAATGTTGAGAATTAGAGGAAAAAATGCGTACCTTAACCCATAGATTCTACCAATGGAATTTAAACAATTGTAAAATAAACATAAAAATCATAATAAATAATTTTTAAACCATATTAAAGTATACACAATTTTCTGCTCTTAATTTATATTCATTTATTTAATAATAATTAGTTAGTTTTTTGTTTATTTTCTTCATCTTATTTTTGTAATTAGTGATTGTTTCACTGATGATACCAAATGGAGATCTAAAACACAATTATTTTATACCATGTTCATCATTATGAGAATTGAATAGATGTTCAAATATATTTTTTCAATTATTTATTCATTTTATAATTAATTTTATGGATTATATGGTCATGGTTCAAGAGAACAAGATGTAAGACGAGCTCTTTTCAGGTAATTTACCAATATCATCAAAAGAAATTTTAATGGCCAATATTTTTTTCCATCATTTCAAAACAATATAAAATATATTTAAACTTTAACCATCAAAATAGTATTAATTCATTTAATATATTTTATAACCATCCATTTAAGTCAACGATGAAATTGAATCACATCATCCTTGTAGGTGGTAGTAAATACGTACACACAAATGGTGTTTTTATTTTCAAAATAATGGGTGAGAACGAAAGTAAGAAGTTAGTAATATTTATCAAAAATGATTATTTTAAAAATATAATATTTACTCTATTAAATATATTTTAATATCTATATTTTTCAAATAGTGAAGAAAAATTATGCAAGTCTTTCATGAAGGTTGTGGTCTCATGCATACTTGGACAATGGTTTCATTTTTGAAATGGATGGGAGAAAAGTTGAATCTAGTTATTCTATTAAAATATTAACATTATAAATAATTATAATACTATTTTAATTATGTTACAATGGTTATTATATATTTTTGGTATTCAATGAAGAAATAAAAAAAGAAAAGGAAGAAGAGTGATTTCCAATTTTTACCATACTCCTTCAAAATAATCATTTGAAAAATTGGATTATTCCTTTTATGGGAGGTGTTATTATGAGGGAATAACTTATAGGAATTTTCAATTTGAGAGGGTATGTATTTGGGTAGGTTTTTTAAAAATTTGGATTGCTGTTTGATAAGTAGTGTGGTGATGGCAGAACATTTTCACAAGAGAGAGGAGTGACATTTTTTAAATAAGAGGCACTCTATTTATGGGAAGTTCATCTGTAACTAGTAAATACTATTGTGGGGATTAGTAAATTTAAATAAATATATTAATAATATAATTTTTACACATGTTTCAACTTAATCTATTCCTTTTACCACTCACATAAACAGTTTTCCAATTTAGATTTGTTCTTTGTTAAATAATATTTACCAAAGTAATCTATTTTTGTATTTATAAATATAAGATGGACCACATTAAATAACATGAAATAGATTATTAAAAATAAAAAAACAATTTTATTTAATAGAACATCTATAATCGGTAAAAATACCTTTAAAAATAATAAATTTTTAATGAATTAGAAACATTGTTTGTGAAAATATAAAATTATTTAATAAAATAAATTACGTTATAAAATTAAAATTATTTTTTATAAATTTATAATTTTACATATAAAGTGAATTATTATATATTAAAATATTTTGATAATTTTTTATGTTATAATTATATCATATTGATGTTATAAATTTCACAGTATTTGTAAAAATGGGTTTTTACAAAAAGCACCTAAAAATAAATAATTTTCAAAAAAACTGAAAAAATCACCATAAGCTAATATTTTTATAATGAATCAAAAAATAACCTTCTATATTTTCAAATTAAAATTTAAAAATTTAGGATTTTAAATGTTAAATGTGATAGTAATTTATAATGAATTCTTTATTATATGAAAATGAAATTATTAAATAAACAAAATCTTCTTCTTTCACTCAAGTTAGTAATTAAATGAAGATTAATATTTTTTTATATTTGATCATTATATTCATTTTTGAAGTGAAATATTTTTATCTTATTTACATATAAATTGAATAACTTTTATTAAAATAGTTCAATAAAGGTATCCATGTTACCATTATAGGTGTAATTAACATTAATATTAGTAATTTAATTTTATAAAAAAAATTAAATTTAGCTTTTTTCCAAATTTGATCATGATGATTACAAATAAAAAAATAATTTTATCCATTTCAATTTCTAATAATGATAAAAATTAAATTTAATACCAAAACCTATAACACATAATAAAAATTTAGGAATAAATATATCTTTTAGGTATATAATAAAATTATTGTATCCCCAATAATAACAATTGAATAGATTTTAAAATATTTTATTACATATATTATTGATACATGTCATTAAATTTTTTATTTTACCAAAATATAATAAAATAAAGAATTAATGAAAAGACTATTTTTATTAAAATATATATATATATTCATAAAATGATTTTAATTGTCATCTGACTACACGAATTGAATTTTTTAAATGAAATAGTTTATAAAATAAATATTATTTTTATATATATACATATATTATATTTTTCTAAAATATATTTTTACCGACAAACATAGCGACAACATTATAGGAATTATATTTAAATCTTATGGCAATATCTTAATAACGTATATTACAATTCATCTTTTGTTCTATGTTTTTTGTGGAGAACAGTAATGAATATACTATTTATTTAATGAAAATTATTTAAAAAAAAATATGTTTTGAAGATATAGTAGGTAGAGAACCATTAGTAATAGGAGGGTGTGGCCCAAGTTGTATATGGGATTTCAACCAATTAGAAATATGATGTTCCCAAAGAGTTGTAAATGTGTTGTAAGGGGTGTTTCATGTTATTTCTCAAGTGATAGCATTATTTTTATTTTCATTAATTGTGTTTCATAATCAATAGAACATGGTATATATAATCAATTATTTACTTTGACGAAATAACAAATTGGATAATCATACTATAGAGACTATTATATCAGTCATAGTGGTATGATCATCCCAATTGAAGGGATATGGATGTGGTGATGGATGGAGTCTTTGTCTCAGTATCATCCTAATAATGTATTAAAAGTAATACAAGGATGTGTCAGATCATATGTATTCCCATGATTTAAATGAGAGCATAGATAATGGTAAAGGTGGTGTGTGATAAAACCCTATAATTTTATTGATTGTTGGGTATAAAAAATAGTATAGATGTATGGATAATATTGGGATACTTCCGGAGAATTAATTTACCACGGTAGAGTAATGTGATAGTGTGTCGTGGTTATAACTGACTGTTTTTGGGTAAGTGTAAGATTCATTGTTTTTGCAGGTATATATCTATCTTAGTTTGTCATTATCATTTCTATTGGTTATATTTTCATCTTTTTTGCATATATTGTGAATAAACCGAACCTTTGGTTGTAAGGAAACATGATAAAGATATGAGAGGAAACATGTTTAGAGAATTTTATTGCGAAGGTGAATTAATGCTCTCGGATGTATATATGTTTGACTTAATAGATTTATAGTTTAAAATAATTAAAATATTCTAGGGTTTTGGGAATGATTATATGGATTAAAGGGGGATCACGTTGTTTAATGTAAAAATGGGTCGGGAAACCATATTGAAAACAGTTACAAACCATGTAAATTTATTACACATCATTTAATATTCAGGTTTTTTAATAAAATAAATATGAGATGATGATTTTTACATCATACACCTTTAAAAATTATATATAAAGTGAAACTACATTACAGACCATGAAATTAGCTGAAATTCTATATTAAATTATTATGTGTGGTTTAGTTTTCATTTCATCTCACTAAATCCTTCTTCTCTAGACCTTAGGGAATCATCCCAGTGAATTCGAAGTACCAACCACCCTTCCAGACATCCCATTTACATGTTTGTTCTATGTTATGTATTTTCATTAAGGTTTTCCCTTCTCTCCCTTCTTCTTTTAACTATTGTAATGAAATTTATTGACCATATACATTTTTTGTTTTTATCATAACCATTTGGATCTAAGAACCTCATTGTGATCATATTCACCTTCCTCCTCATGGGTGGTTATCATTTTAAGAAATGTGTTCTTTTCTGGTTAAGGTAGGTGTCTAAGTCTTAACCATATGGTTGGATAATATTTATGTATATGAAATATTTTGATTGTGCTGATGTAGCATGCTCCAAAATCGATTATGTAATGAATGAGATTATTCCTTGATGTCATTTTGTTTCCATTGGCATCTAAACTTGCTTATGGTTACCCATGGGGTGAGAGAACCATGAATATAACTGAATTGGAAGTTTTTTTATGTTTGTTACGTATGAAATGATACCATATGTGTATTATGGAAATATGATCCCCTTATTTTGGATTATTTATTATTGTTTATATTTTCAATCAATAATAAATTAATTTAATGTTGTATATGAAAGATAAATTGTAATTTGTGTAATTATTCTTTCAGATTTATGATTTGATATTGTGATATCCATTCCATATGACAATACTTAATTTCCATGTTGAAATGCTTATATATTGGACTCATCCCCAGTGCATGCAAACTTATTTGTTGTAATGATGATATTGGGCAGGCTCAGACCAGCCCCATACAATAATTCTTATAGAGAGTGGGCTCTTCATAGTCCCATGAAATAATTCATATAAGGGGTTGATATGGATGTTGTAATGCTTATAAGGATTTGACTTGTATTGTGGTAACTATACATTGGTTATATAGTGGTGGTTGGCATGGTCATAAGAAAATGTATCAAATATTATTTCATGGAACTAAACCAGTTATTTTACATTGGTTGTAATGTTGTGGATGGCATGGTCATAAGCCATGCTCAGATATATTCAGGCATAATGTTGAAGCAGTTTGTTCTTGTATTTTATTAAATATTCAATTAATTAATACACATGTTTGTCACCTTATTGCATATAATTATTATCATGCTATTTTTTCTAGACATGGTGGTGTTGACCTACTATGTCATATTCACACCCTAATCAAGATTCTTTTTGGTCAATAATCAGATTATGTGGATATAGGTTTGGATATGAGAAATGGATGTTGCTTTTGATTTATTTCCGATTGAATTGGTTTATTATTGGAGGTGTGATAGATGCGGGGTTTAGGTCTATGAACTTTTTATTATATAATTGAATTTTATAGTTTTCTACTTATATTTTTTCTTATATGAAATTTAGTTACATTTCAGAATGTCATTATATTATACCTTTAATTTTTATTAGCTTATTCAGTTGGATTTTATTATTGTCTTCTAAAATATCAATACTAAGATTTACTTTGATTATATGTCGTATTTTATTATTCGATGTCTCTTCATCTTACTGGGTATAATCTCGCCAATATATATTTCATACCCTAGATACAATTTTCTATCCTTTTCATCTGGAGAGCCACACTCATGGCCTCATAGCCAGCTCTTTTTGACCACATGAGAGCGTATGGGATAGGGGGACATTACAAAGTGTTATCAAATGAAATGTTTTTATTTTCTTCAACATTACTCTTTGGAAAAGGTATAAAAGAGAATATGATGTGTCATGGTATAGTAATGGGAATTTTCAAGGGACTAACTAACCCATATATGCGGGGAAATATGACTTCCCAAGGATACGGTTTCTATTTGGGATGTTTTCTTCTTACAATTAATGTTACCTCAGACTGGTTAATTCACATGCTATTTGAGGTTATTGACTTATGATATTACATTTTCATTTGATTTTTAGTTATGGAATTATATGGAATGAGATGAGAATACAATCATTAGAAAAATAAAATATAAAAATATGGATATGAAAGATTAAATATATTTCTATTTCAATTTTATTCATGTGATTTATTATTGCTTTTTGAACAATGATATATGATTTCTGTTTCACTAGATAAATGAATATAGTTGATGTGTCATGATAAAACACTTGTAATAAATTTTATTAGAGTCCATAATAATGTGGTTCTTAGTTTTAGTAAGCTATTTATGAGGACATTTTTGTTACAAAGTTCACTAAGATGTTCATTTTTGTTGGAGATAAAATGCACGGTTATCATCTCCAACATGAATGTTAGGAGAGTTGAAATCAGAACTCTCCTAAAACTTTTGAACTAGATAATCCTATATTTTTTAGGATCATCTATGTTATTATCTTTATGAAAACTTCTAAATGGTCATGTGATCCATGTAATGTGATACTCTTTGTACCGTTCCTTCATTGTATGAGATGACCAGTTATTTTTTGTTATAAAATATGCTAATGTTTACCAGTGATAGATTACTAGAGGTGTCCATATTCAAGATTAATTCATTTCAAAATATAATCAAACATCTCGATACACTTTTTTATTGGAGGATAATGAATACTTTATATGTTCTTCATGGTCCTTTGAATTTTTGCAATATTATAGACGAATAAGAGAAATATAAAGAGTTATTGAGAAATGATTGTTGGATGAAGTCCCTATACTATTTCTATCATGATATGTTGTTGGATGAAGAATCCTGCGAGTTTATGAATTTGATATAGGAGGGAATTTTAGTGCTGGTCTATGCTATACATTTCACTGGCCTATAGCACTTTTCTCCATCATTGGCTGTTGATGAGATCTCTATGGATAGATTTTTATAGGATGGTATTCATTATAATATTAGGTCATGGGTAAGATTCTTCCATTTTAGAATCAATGAGTATGTGAATAAAAATGAAATAATCATAAAACTAAATATGTTATAGGCCCCAATAAGTGTCTAGTCTTCTTCATTAGTGCGAATTGGGATATCTTCTACGAGCGGAAAGAAGCAACGCTAAGAAAATTTCCACCAAAGGTGAAGTGGGAAGATTCTTCGTGGTATTGAACACTAATCTCTTGAAAATATTCAATTACAACACTATTAGTGTTCATGTTTTGTCATAATAAATATTAGTATCCTTACCCCATAGTCAGGTGTCATATATATGTCAGACTGGGTCACCTTCAAAGGTTCGATACAAACATTCTACAACAGACCAATGAATGTGGATGAAGATAGGTACCTGAGTCATGATGGGGCATAGATACCCATCAACATTCTATTATATGGAATTTCATATTCCATTTAATATGATTTGGGGGATCTGATACCCTATTAAATGATAAGTAATACTAGGTTGTTGAATTAACTCAATTTATTCAGATTAGAGCCATGGGGAGAAGGAAAAAATCAGTTGCATGTTGTGAAGGCTACACTAGATATTTTGAATGCTAGAATGTCTACTATTAATGGTATAATTCTTGTATAATATAACATATCTTGTGTTTTTTTGTTATAGAAAAATATAATTATATTATATTACAATTTTTAAAATTGATTGGGAACACATGTGGAATTATTGAATGTTTTTTTTTTGCCATCGACACACCATTAGGAGTGTGTTCAGAGAATAAAAAATGTTTCTAGGAGTGTTCTATTGAGATTGGGATATAATCTTTCTTTCTAGAAACCAAACCTGAAACAAATGTCAGGCTTCTAATTAACTATTGGAATGGATTGTTTAGTTCCATATCTAGCTCATATATGCTTTTATAAGAGGAGAGTTACCTTTATATCTCTGGAAGGAGGTAGTTATTTTCAACAAGGTGACTGGGATCTTCAAGATAGTTATTCATGACCAATTTAGTGAATATTAGATTGTATCGTGGATCAAATAGAATAAATTTATCATGTTTATGGTGGAATATTACAAGATTATTTTTCTCCAATGGTAGACTATTTTTATAATTCCTTTCCTGATTAGTTTTATAGCTTACCACATAAGTGAGAGATTGAGTTCATGATCATATTAGTGTCATGAGCAGAGCCAATTTATAAACTACCATACACATTGGCATTATAAGATATTAAAAAGGTGAATGTTTAGTTTGAAGATATTGAATCTAATGGATTCATATAGACTAATATATCTCCATGGGGGTATTTTAGTTCCCTTCGCCATGGAGGATGATAAGTCTTTTCACATATATATGGATTATAAAAGGTTGGACTAAACAATGGTATAGAACTGGTATCCTCTTGAAGACGTTGATCATATTTTCAATATTTTGCGTGGTGATAAAATATTTTACAATATCGATTTGAGGATAGATTACCAATACTTAACGGTGATACCAATGAACATCCTCCAATCAAGTTTTTTAGAATATATTTATATTATGATTTTTTTTATTCTATTTACGTTGAAAATGCACGAGTGGTATTCAAGGCCTCATATAATGGGATCATTCATCCTTTTTGGATTAAATGTTGGTTTTTTTATGGTTATCTTAGTGTAATCATAGTCAGTATAAAATAATTCCAAAATTATGGACATCATATTGAGTTTATTTAAAGATCATAGGCATTACACAAATCTCACCAAATGTAGTTATTTTATTAATAATGTTCACTTATTGGGCTATGATATCTTATAGGTAGGAGTGTCTGTAGACCTAGATAATTTCACAGCCATGGTATCCTGGGATCATCCCAAGCATGTCTTTGAGATTCAAAGCATTCTATTTTCAGTAGGTTATAATCTAAACTTTATCTTGGATTTATCACGTTTGGAAGAACCAATTTCTATGATATCAATGAATTGGAAGAATTTTGATTTGTCTAGTGTTAGAGACAATTAATTTGAAGATCTAAATGGTTACATGACCTCATCACCCATCCTCATATTACATATTCCATTTAAAAAATATATTGAGTACCTTTACACATTTGGTGATAGAATCAGATCATTTCTAATGTAGGATGATCGAGTGCTTACTTATGGCCCAATCCAGCTGAGGCAGCATGAGAGGAATTTCCCAAATAATGATGCAGAGTTATCTATAGAAGTCAATTGACTAATATTTTGGAAATAATATAACATCTATGAGTGGTTTGTGATATACATGGCCCATAATAGCCTCAGGTACATAATTTCTTAGAAAATACCATATCCCTTGATAGGGGAGGTGGGATGAGTATCTGCAGTTCTCCAACTTCCAAATGGATATATAAACTATGGAAGGGAAATTTAATTTCTGAATCTGGTATCCAAAATACACTGGTTGGGGTAGAAAGATAGTATTGTGATGAGTGTGGGATAATGGCCCCCTTTTCCGACATGCATCATGATTTTTATAAGCCTAATGAATGAGTGGCTATAAAGTCAACATATTTTATTCTAATGATTTTGGAAAAGATTATGATCAAGATGTTATCTAATTTGGAGGGTTCAATTATGACTGAATAATTATTTGTTGTAGAGACACAATCTTGATGTTCCCTTGATCGTAGAAATTATCTTATCTTCATGGAAAATTAGGGGTACCTATGGGATAATGTCATGACCTGATGAGTGAGATTCATGGTTCCTGATGGGAGGTTCATCATTGTTTTACAAAGATGTATCTTGATATTTGTAGATAAAACTGGTGACCATGAATGAAGAAGTAGGTACAAATAAATAGAGAAATATTCGTATCATTTTAGCAGATGAAATCCTAGCATAATAGGCTATCAATGATTTTAAATAATTTCTCATTCCTTAGGGGAAATGGGATTATGTCACTGTGGTTTTTTTGATAGGATTACCCAAGAAAACCCATATGAATGACACTTTACGGGTTATTTTGGATATATTGACTATGGTGCCTGAATTATTACATGTTAGGGATACCATAACAGTTGATGATCTGGGTAGTCTTTACAAGCATCAGGTTTTTTGGATACATGTTGTTTTGAAGAGTATCATTTCTAATTGAGATGTATGTTTCATATCGAGTATCTTGATATATTTTAGAATACTTTGAGATCACTATACCTTTTTAAACTAGACTATAAACCACAGATATATAGTCACCCTATGTGGACATTTCTATTTTTGATTCATAGCATCATATGACAGTCATGGATTTTTTATATAATAAAATCTTTTAGGAGTAAATATAAATGAAACCTTTGAGGCATTTCAGGATTTTTTCTGATGTTATCTTCTTTGTTGTATGGAGGTAGGTGAGTCAGCAAATTTTTAGCCTAGACTCATGGAGGATACATCTAAGAAGGTTCATTTGATTAGATAGTGGTCAGAGACCATTCATACCTAACCGAAATTGTATTCTAAATATCATAGATAACCTCTATAATTCATGGTTAATCATCATGTTTTCCTTAATTTTCACATATGTTGGGTAAAAAATATCAGAAAATAGGTAAATCTTACGATGAGGTTTTTCTGGCCATTTCAGATAGTGGTAAGGGTCCCTGTAGTGGCATATTGTTACTCCCTTCCATAGTGCTACAGTTCCATGCACGACTTGTTCTACATGTTTTAGCTACAAACATATATTTTATACCTTTCCGATGATTTATATGTATAATTGATAGAGCTTCATGATTATACACCCTTTTATAATAATCTGATAGAGTTTGTGTGTTGTAGTGATAAATATCATTGGGGAAGGACTATATCATTTGTTCGATTGTAATGGAAGAATGGGATAGTTTAGGAGGATACATTGGAGAGGGAGTCTAATATGAAAACACCATAGTGATACTTTTCCACTATGACCTCATAATTACTCTTAGGTATGTTTAGGGACTAGCTATTATATGTTCGGTATGTTATAATCTTAAATTTTTTTCTACGAAAATATCTCTCTTAGTTTTACTTTAAAATTTCATTCAGTTTTTCATCCACATTGGATGTTTGTCATTTGAATATATTTTGTCTTGGTTTGTAGGAATACATGATAAATACTAGAGAGGATCAGCATGGATAGTTTTTTTGGGGGGGAAATTACATAATTTTCATGAATGTATCTTCGTTTTAATTAGTGGGGAATGCATATTAATGGATTATGTGTTTCATAAATTCATTGTATGTTAGGAAGTATTAAATGGGTTTTGGTTTGTATAAATGAAATATAGTGTGGGAAACTATCTTCCTAACATTTATATGAATTGTTATTGAATTACACATCATATAATTTTCCTGGGATTTTAATAAAATAAATCTGAAATAGTGTTTTTCAGACATATCACATTTTAAACAATTACACAACATGTAATTAATTTACCTGAAAATTAAATATTATGAAGATGGTTTCTCACCCCAATTTCCCTTTAAACAACATAAACACCATTAAAAATAATTACATGACATGTACCTATAATAAATTACATGTAATTCCACGAAATAATATTCTAAATTATGTTTTATATTTGATTTTCCACTTCATTCCACTATTGCATTATTCATTCAACCATAGGGTATATTCATAGTGAACTTTATTGAAAATGTACCTTTTGACCATCCCAATTTTATAATGAATCCATGGTAAATATTTTAGTTAGGTTTTTAAATTCTCTCCACTATTACTTCAACCATTTTGAAGAAATACTTTGACCATATACTATTTTTTACTTTCATTATTATCAGTTTTAATATAGAAACATCTTTTTAGTCATATGATCATTCTTACTCATGGAAGTTTTATTTTTTATGTGTAGTGTTTTTATTCAATTAGGTTAAGGTACATAAATCTGAACCCTATGGTTTGATAATTTCCATTTTTATGAAATATTTTGATATAAAAAAATATAGCATGAACCCAAATTGATTATGTAATGAATGAGATTATTTCATGATGACCATTGTTTTCGATTAACATCCGACTAGGCTTATGGTTACCCATTAGGTGAGTGAACCTAGAATATAATTTAATTTCATAATTGTCTAAATTTCGTTTAGTTTGACCCGATACCATAGGTGTTTTCATGAAATAAAATCCCTATGTCATGGATTATTTCCTTTTTATGACTTTTAATCAATTGTGAATAAATTTAAAGTGGAATATGAAAGATAAATGGTCATTCACACAAATAGGCATTGAGATTTATGATGTGATATTTTGATATCCATTTTGTATTTTCTATGATAAAATTATTAAATATCAGGCTTGGATATGGCACATTCACGCATATATTTTGTAATTATGATATTGAGAGGGTTCAACCTAGTCCCGTGCAATAATTTTTATAGAGAGATGGATCTTGGAGGTCCCATGTTGTAAAGATTATAGGGATTTGACCCAGATTATGCAATTCTTATAGGGATTTGACCAAGAATGTTGTGACCATACCATGTTTATGCGGTGGTGGTTGGCCTACTCAAAATACGTGCTCTAGACACCTAGGCATAATAGTGAAGAATTTTATTTTACCTTGGTTCTATAGGTGTTCTTAGAATGGTTTTAAGACATGATTAGAGGAATTATGGCACGAAGACGAAGTATGTTGTTTTACTATTTTATTAATTGTTGAATTACTTAATACGCATGTTTATCCCCTTATTGCATAGAATTCTTATCATATATGGTTGTTTATGAACTATGGTTTTGAACTATTAAGGTATATTCAACCTCTATTTGGGACACCATTTGGTACCCAATTTTATAACATGGATTCTTGTTTAGATAAGGGATAATTACCTTAAATTTGATTGTTTTCTTGTTGGATGGGATGGATTTTTAAGGTTGGACGGATGTGGGGTTTGATAGTGGGGATATTTATTTCATTATTTGAGACTTATAGTCTTTTCCATGTATTTTATCTATCATAAAATTTAGTTACATTACATTAATTAATAAAATTATTCCTTTATTATTTATTGTATTATTCAGTTGGATCTTAATGTTGACTTCATCTATGTCTATACATTCATTTCTTTAATTCATATGGTTTAATTTGTACTACTATGACACTTCATTCTAGGGGTATAATCTCTCGACTATTCAGTTTAAAACCTCACTGCTTGTTGGTAACCTCTAGCTTATAGGGACATTCACTAGAGTTCCCATAACTAAAAATTTCTAGACAAGTGATATAGTTCTAGATTAGGGGACATTATAGAAAGGTCATCGACATTAGGGAAGGTTGTTTATGTGGTCTATAAATAAATTTAGTTATGTAAAATTGGAATGAACATGGCCATAGATTGTTGGAAAAACATTTTTGCTAGCTGATTCCAATCCGGATTAGAAAATTTTCTTAGAATTAGCCATTATGAATAGATACTTATAGTGGGGATAACCATAATTCTAAGAATGGAAATTTTATTGGCACCTTGGTTCATCAAGATATATAGGTGTTGTGCAGTTCCATCTCAGAGATCAATGATTGTTATAAGTGAGTATCTCAAACATTACAGAGTGGTGAACCATAGTGTTTGGACATGTATAATATAATAACATTTGATATTCTAGAAAAGGTAGTCAAGAGTCAGTTGTGAAATAAATATTGAGTTAGGGGGACATTAATTTCTAAGGAACCAATAATTATTCTTGAACATGAGACGTTTTATAGTTTATATGTTTCAAAACCACATGTCATCAGAATATATTAACATCATTGGAAATGTGGATTTTTTTTCATAGGTTAGGGATATTTTTAGAATCATAAAGGAAATTAGGTATTTTAGTTTTTAAAAATATATATTAGATATTTATCGATGGTTTTGAGGCTTTATTTTTATTTCTAATTTATTTTAGGAGTTTAGCTATAAACATTAAAATATTGGTAGTTTTTTCCATATCACACACTTTAGTGCATTCACGTTTGGGAAAATCTTGTGTTTTATAATACATATGTAATTTCAAGTAAAATTTACATTAGTAATGGTTATCATGCCTTGTTATAAAATCAAACTTTAAAAAATGTGATAATTCAAAGGTAAACCATGTTAGTTTATTTTCATGAGGGGTTCTAGTGCACAACATCTTCCTGATAATAGAAAACAATTTAAGGAAGATTTATGATGTTATGTAGTTTTCATAGGGTGATATATGGTGGGTTAATGGTTTGGTAATCCATGTTTCATAATCATGTGAGGCGGTATAGTTCATGAATATTTTGGTGGAATAGTTAGCAAATAATATGGTATAATATGCAAAAAAACTATATTGTTTTCCATACTTCCTTTAAAATTGGAATTTTCCAATTTTTTGCGTCAATTTTAAGCCCTTAGCCTCCTCTTTTCCTCTCTTACTGTATAATCAGACACCCATAACATTCTTATTTAATGCCCCTTGATAGAGGTAATTTAATGGAAATTAGTTTCGAAATTAATGTGACTTACACCCTTATCCATTCAATTTTTTGTCTTACTTTGTAATAATACTAATTTCAGTGGGGTTTTTGTTAGGATATTGTTGATAATTCCACTAGAGTATAGTGTAATAATTTCTAATGATGGTATATTTTTTCAAAATGGATATTGAGCGTCTCAATATATGATAACATGTGGTTTCATATTGTGATATTGGATGTACATTCCCATACAAATTTATATAGGGATGAAAAAATTTAATGAATTGATAGATGAATCAATGGTAAATTTTAGGGATTTTTTTAGGATAGGATTAGAGAGAATTCATTGAACACATGGGCATGGCTTGTCACAATTTTAGTATGATGAACTAGAGCAGTAATTTTAGTAAATTATACATATTTAGATTAACTTAATTAATTAATTATCATCAATAATAATTAATTTATATCATTTAATGGATATAGATAAGATCGTGTGTGATAATATGACCTTGGGTGAGGATTTGCTGTTCGTAGCCATGAGTGTTCAAGCTGGCTTAAGAGGAATACATTATATAAAGTATGTTATCACTAATCACATCCCTTGGTTTATTCTTCTGTTTATGTGAATATAGTATGTGGTCTCTCCACTAGGGTATAATGTACATTGAGATATAAAATAAACCTCAGCAAATCAATTCCATGAAATTAATAATTGGTCGAGGTCCAACATGGAACCTTTATTATTGGATGAATTCCTCAATCACTAATGTGCATTGGATTGATTTTTATTGAATATTGGGAGATAAATTTACCCATAAGGGATTGAAATTAAATGATATTTAATAAAAATAGTGGACCTAGAGAATGGATCGGTATGATCCCCTGGATATTGTAATAGGTACCCCAGTTATGTTAGGAATAGTGGGATTTCTAGATGACTCTAACACCAATGAATTGCAGTGTTTACTAGATTGCAAGATTCTCAATGTGTTCTTCAGAGCATTGTTGATATGTGAATGGATTGAACAAGGATTCTTTAATTTGTTTCTTTGTTAACCGTATCCTGGACATAGTGAGTATAGGCGAGATGATTATTTTTCACCAATATAACATGGAATACCATCTTGAGGATTGATAGGAATCTTGGAGTATGCTATAAATGAGACGTGTTCCCTGGGGATGATATTTGATGGGGGATATGTCTTCTTCTAAGTGATCAGATTGACAGATCACTAAGGGATATTTGAGAAGAGACATATGTCTGGTCCATTTGTATTTTCTGGAATAATTTTTCATGAATATTCTAGGATTTTTACTATGATATTACTCAGTATGGTCTTAGGTGACCAGGATTGGGTTATGAGGAAGATTTGGAAAATCCACTTTTGGCTAGGATCATGGAAGGGCCTATGGGCCTCCAAAACCCTACAAGTTTGGGATGTGTTTTGTATTTAGTTATCAAAGACCAAGTGAGGTATAAGGGACCATGGTGGATACCCTTGATATAGAAATGTGAATGCTAATATACTTATCCTGACCTTCATGTGTGACCAAGATGGTGTATTTGATATTTTAATAAAGATCTAGGAGAAAAATAAGGCATGGTTTGAGATGTTGGTCTTGGAATTGAGTGCCTATATCCCCTGTGATGAGTTCATGAGATCTTGGGACATTTTATAATTCTTGATTTATCATTGTATTCTCATTATAGTTTTATAAACTAGATAATTAGATCGATATAAGGATGATCGAGTTTGAGTGTGTTGGGATATGGGGTGTGGGACATTCTGTTCGATATGATATGTGATTTTATGTAGTGGGTGATATTCCCCTTGAAGTGATATAAGATACAATAAGGAACGATCCATTACCATAAAATTATTTAAGATACAATGAGGTGGATGTCATTCCCCTAGATGAGATATGTGATATTATGAGGTGAGCATTATTCCCCTGATATGATATGATATATTATAGGGTAGACATTATTCCTTCTAATATGATATGAGATATTAAAACATGGGGGATATCCACAATAATGAGAAAAAAATATTGTTGGGATATCTCTCTTATCCCCAATATTAAATGAGATTTTATGTGGTGGTATTGATTACCCCCAATATGTCATGATATTTTATTATGTGGGAACTATTACCCTTGATAAGATATAAAATATTATAGGGTATGCACTATTTCCCTTAAATTAATATATGACGTTATGTGGTGGGTTCTATTTACCATAATGAAATTTTATGGAGAAGTCCTTAGTTCTCCTTATACTATATGAGATATTATAGGGCTGGTTATATTTCCCCTAATATGATATGAGATATTATTAGGTAGGTAATTATTCCCATTAATGAGATATGGGATGTTACATGGTTAGATTTATTACCCCTGATATGATATTAAATATTTGTACGGTATGCATTATTTTCCTCAATTTCAAACTTGAGAATATGATTTTAGTGTTATTCCCCTTAAGAGATACAATATATTACATTGTGGGCACTATTCTACCTGATACGATATGACATAAATGAGGTGGTCAATTTTCCCTCAATAATATATATTAGATATTTGGGGTATGTGAATTTACCACCATGTTTTACGTATATATGAAATTATTATTGTGGAGAAATATTCCCTTAAAGTGATTATATATTTAAGAGATAATAAGGTGTGATACCATAACCCATGGGGGGAATTCATTATTCACAGAAACATGTGACATTATCCTTATTAGGTATGGATGATCTTGGGTGTCACCTCGGACCCCATTAATTTGTAGTTGTTATCTAATTACAGTTATGGACTTTATTTGTGTTTTGATATTATCAAATGTGAATGTACTAAATTTTAAAGATATTATATGAAAACCATTTGGTGGGCCTATTTAGTTGTAGTCACAGCCTAATTGGGTGGAAATGGATGTTTCATACCCAAGGATATAACATTGATCTTAAAATCATGTATGGTAGAGTCTGAGTGTGGGATAATCGAGCTTGAACATATCAACATGGATTTGGATACTAGGATGAGGTATGTATCAATGATGGTAGTAGATAATATTTTAATTCTTTTACATTGTATATAAGACCGGATCTGTGGGTGGTCAATTTGGGATATATTATATTATACCTTCATTTCACATGACATGGAATTTGTATGTTTTACTACTTATATATAATTTAATTATTGTTATTTATGATGTTTATTAAATTATATTACTCTTTATTCTTATAAATTGGGGTAGTCTTCCCATGGTAACACATTTTACCCACATTTGTATTTGGAATCCTATATTTAATAGGATGACACACCTGAGGACTTATTGCAATCCAAAATGGAAAAATTCTAGGGGTCACTAATATAGGAATATTACAAGGATCTTTCACATCATCCACTTTATTAAGAGGAAAATATTGACTTTGTGTCATAGAATAAATGGGGTCCATTATATATAAAAAATGTATGTTAGAAGTTTTAACTATTGAACCTACGCCTATAACCTACAAAATGATTCATAGTGGACATGGATCCACTATGCATAATGGTTAAGACTATTTACCACTACTCACCATATGGTCTTTCATACTAATTCATAGTGTTATTAAATATTCTATTTATACTAAATCACTCTATCCAGACCATATTGGTTGGTGTTATTTCATGTTGAGAATTCACAATAATCCTTTAACACCATGAGAGTTTTGAAAAAAATTGATTTAATTTATTTTTTTGATATTTTTCATTTCATGTGACACTGGAAATAGGTATATATATATATATATATTTTAAAATACTAAGTCAAATATTTATTTCTGCAACACTGACTTGGATTGTGTGACACACAATACTAACTTGTCTTGCGCTACATAGAACAACGAGTTGGCTTGTTCTACACCCAAAACTAACATAGAATAATCACACGCAATATAAATGACTCTAAAATAATCATTTTATTGTTATAATTATTTAAATGATATAATTTTAACCCATCCACTAAACATATTTATATGACAATTAACAACTAATTTTTAAATATATTTTACAATTGTTTTATAATGATAAAAAATTTGGGTAATGAATGATATGATTTATAGTATGGTCCTTTTATGTTTAAAAATATCTCTCTCCCAAATGAAATGATTTAAATAATAAAATTAAATTTAGAAAATTTAAAAATTTAATTTGAAAAAATAATCTTTATTTTTTAATTTATAATGTCAAAATTATCATAGAGTGAATGTTAGAGATTTTTCAAAGAAACATCATTAATTGATGAATATTGAAAAATACTGCCATTTTGTTAAAAATTGATTTTTTCTGTTAAATAATTATTAATGTGAAATTATATTTAAAATTTATTTTGAGGAAAAATTTGATCAATTATGCATATATTAATAAAATTTAGTTCATTAGAATAAATTTTACTTTGAAATTTATTATAAAGACATAATTATCTATTTAAATTCTTTCTACATTAAAGACCTGTAATTTCATTCAGTATGTGGAATTAACATTAATCATAATTGTCCCAATTTGACGAACTGAATTTTGAAAAACAGATATACACATTTTTAAAAATTATTATATTTAAATTATATTTATATCATGTTTTTGTGAATAAAATATTTTATAAATGTGACTAAAAATAACCACATCGATTAAGATCAAAGTTAGTATAATTAGGTACTTAACATTAATTTTAGGGGATCAAGAGTCATATAAAGTTGTAAAAACCCATTACATGGCCTTATTTCGGACATAAACCTTCCATTATTTATTTATGTTTCATTGGTGTGTCTTTTTTTGTAAGGACATGTGTACACCTAACTTGTTTTAAAAAATTTCATGTGAGTCCTTTTCCTTCCCTATAAAGGGCCACCACCTCTCCCAAATCCTTGAACCTCTCAAACCACATAGGATCAGACACGATCTATCCAATACACTTCCAATCATCCCTCAAATACCCTTATAATCTTTACCTTGTACATAAGTTAATCCAAGGAATCCTTTTATGAGAAACCAAATGGAGTTACTTGATTATGAGCAAACGTATTCTCTCAAGACCATTCATTTATTTTCCTTCTCCACCACATCCTTTATCCTTATATGATGGTTGAATAACAAAAATAGTATCTTCAATATAATATGATGTTTTTAGGTTAATGGTTTTATATACTATTACACACTCCTACATAAAATTTGTAAGAAATATACTATTTTGGTGTATGGTGAAATACTGCCTCACAAAATGATGATTGTTCAATTTTACATCCCGCCTCTCATGGTGTAAATTATGATGGAAATTATTTTTAAATATATTATATATTATATTTATTATTTACTCATACTACTTTATTTCATTTAAAACACACAACTATTTACTTTCCATTTGTTGTTAATATAATAATTTCATTTGAGGAAATATGGACTACCACCCCCTTCAAAGCGATGTGACTCATCCAGACACTTCTTGGAATTTATTAAAGATACATTTTTTCAATATATACGATAAATGTTATATTATAAAGAAAATATAATAATTATATATATATATATATATATACTTTTTTTCTCTTCGCATGACATTTAAAAAAAATAGCATTCGTGTGTACGTAGGACCTACCATCTCCCTGAACCGTGTGTTGCATTTAATAATAATATATTCTATATAATATTATAATAAAAATATAATGTATATCAGTTATATTTATATATATTTTTACATTCTACAATCATGATATAATTACATTTAATAACTATGTAACAAATTAAGACACAAACGAAAAAAGTGAATATTACCTGAAATGAAACCTTAAAATTGGAATGTTAACAAATGGGTAATATAAGGTCATAATAAAACCATCTATGGTATTAGATATAACAATATGGTTAGGTAAATGATTTATAATAAATTTATATTTATTATACATGTGGTTTTAATTAGTATTATGAGATTGAGGACCCAATGGAAGGGGATTTTATCTCACTTTTCATTTCTGTGAGAAACATACTATGTTCACCACACTTTCCATTGGGGTAGTGTATATAATTCCAATGATTTTATTTTATGTATCTTCTCATTAATTTATGGTTATTCACGTATCAATTATATGATAATTCATTCATGGGTTTTATGTTTTTAAAGATAACAAATTGGTAAAATAGTTTTGTCTCAAATTTCCTTCTTTGCGGACCATGTATTGTTATGCACCTATATTCTCTTTCATGGTGTATGTACTTCCAATTTACATGTTATATCATGAATTTAATAATATTAATTATTTTCTATGATTAATTTTATTTTATTTTCTTACATTTAGTGTATGATCCCATGTTACCATGCTTTATTATTTTGTTGATTAAATATCATTGCTTCTGAAGATTGTTTATCTTTATGATTCCATTGATTAACTAATACAACAAATTTCTCAATAAGTTCATGAAATTTAATACCCTATTGTTATTCATGCTATAACCCTATTTTTTACTATATTTATACTCTTTGGTACATAATAAATTTAAGAAATTGTTTTTTAGAATCCTCGACATTGCCCACTCTTTGGTCATAAAACCATGTTCTCTAAAAATGGTTTCTATGTATATTCTACTAGTCTTCTATGAACATTAAAATAAATTTTTACCATTTTTTGTTTTACCAATCACATAAATGTAATATTTTTGTCTCTTTCAAAATGATACATTTTTTTATCTTTTTTACCATGAAAAATAAATGTTATTTTTACCTTGTATGACATGTATGCATTTATCCGCCATAAATAGTTTGTAGATTTATTTTCATATTTTATAGATAACTTTTTATAAAATGTTTTTAAAATATATTTTTGAGGAAAATAGTTTCCAAATGGCTTTTAAACTCCTTTTATATGTTTTCAAGGAAAATATTTTTCAAAATATTTTCAATAATTTTTTATAATTTTTTGAAGTAAATAGATTTTCAAATGTTTTCCTGCATATTTAAAATATTTTCACAATAAATTGGTATCATAATGTTTTCAAGATTTATTTATATGTTTTGGAATAATTTTAAAATAAATTGTTTTCAAAACATTTTCAAGCATTCATTATACATTTTACATTTTTTTCAAAGATAATGGTTTTTAATGATTTTTTAATCCTCTTTAATATGTTTTCAAGAAAGATAGTTTTCGAAATGTTTTCATGCTTCTTTTATATTTTTTCAAAAAAAATATTTCCTATATTATTAAATCTATTAATATTATTTTGAAGTTATTTTTTGATATAATAATTTTGAAAATGTTTTATGTATTAAAAATATTTTCAATGAACTCTAGATATTATCCTCAAGAAACATTTTTGAACCATATTTAGAAATTATTTTCCATTAAAGTTGACATCTATTGATTTCGCTCATGACCTTCTAGGAAATCATCTAAATGTTCCATTAATATTATTTCTAGGAATAGGTTAGGATTAATCTTATAGTATTTATCAAACCTAATTCTATTTAATAGGTTATATGTTTATGAAATCCATTTCTTATCCTCATGTTATATGTTTAGTAAATCTGTTTACTTTTCACAGGTTATATGTTTATTATATCTATTTAACCTTCATGAGTTATATGTTTAGGAAATCCTTTTTTCTTTCATAGTATATATGTTTATGAATTCTATTTCTCTTTCCAAGGATATTCAATTAGTGTAATTGTTATAAACCTGTATCTTTATCTACATTTTATGATAACTTTACATGTTTATAGTACACATTTAGCTGAATGGTTTATTATATGATAGTTTATGATTTTGTGGAACATGTATGTATGATTTCAGTATGATGTGGGTGAGGCCAATATCTTCCTCCAATGAATTGGGTAATTATTTATATATAATTAAATAGACATGGATGGAATGAAAAATGAACACGATTTAGTATTAGAAGACTAGAATGGTAAATGAACTCCGTTTAGTCTTAGAGGGACGGAATAAGAAATGAAATCGGTTCCACAATACATGGCGAAAATAAAGGGTGAAATTTGTTCAGTAATATAGGGCTAGAACAGGGTGTGAACCCAAATAATTAAAGGACTTCTTCCACTATTATAGTCTTGAAATCGATACCTTGACTACACTTTAAATCATTATATATGCTTATATGTCTAACACAATTCCATTTTTTATTCCAATGTTATGCCTTGAGGGATTATATTCTCCACTTCCTTAAGAAACATTCCTTGGGAACTACCTATATTTATTCCATGATTCATGCATATGTTATTTTATATGCAAGGTATGATATTTTAATTTCATGATCATGTTATAATACCTATATGATCATTACTATTCTTACATATCTCCCATGTTTACCCTTAATAAGAATATGAGCTCACCCCTTTATTATGTTTACATTTCTCAGGTTATGAAAATATGTTTTAGGTAGAATTAATAAATTTGGATAAGTTATAGGTGATTTTTAATATATTTCACTAGGATTAAATATTTTTTTAATCTTTCCAAAGACAAAAATTTATAATTTTCCTCAAGTATGTATTATTGTAATGTACAGAATAATCATCTAAAACGGTGTAATATCCTTGTATGTTAAGTATGGGTCGATATACTTTGTATAAAAGGAATGTTTTATTCATCATTTGAAAACTAGGATGGGATAAATTTCATGAGATCCAAATGCATATTTCTAATGGTATGTATAGGGATGTCTCTAAGGATAAGTATAAGGATTGCTTAATGTTTTGGAAAATCTCTGATAATTTTCTTAAAGGATATAGTGAGTGGTTTCCTTGAAATACATACCTGTATGGATACTACATGTGGATGTGGTAGTGGAATAGATATACCTTGGGGTAGAAACTCCAAAAAGATGTTCTAGGCCTGACTCAGGGTAATATAGTACATGATAAGTGTCCTTGATTCACACTTGGTTTGAAACTCTTATGGGATATGTGTTTGGAACTAACAAACCATCCTAAACCATAAATACATATATAAACATATATTGGCTATGAATGACCTATTATGAACTTTGGGTGTCATGGATTATATATGTTTTCATTATTTATATGGCCAATAAGTTATTATAATTAGGAAAACATGGTTTTCTTCTATGATAAGTAATGCTCACACTATACCATCTGGTTTTAGTTATTGGAGTCAAATTAAAGGAAAATTGATTTTATTAAATGTTTTAGATTCAGAAAGTATGGGAACTATGAGAATAGATTTTCCATGTGAAAATATGATGAAGGGAATTAAGAAGGTGTTAAGTGTATTGGTTATACTTTTGAAAATGAAGAGACCTCAAATTTCATATGAATGGTACATGGTGTTGTTCTATAATTTTTTACATTAAACATAAAAAAATGATTAGATTGAGTTTTTGGAACTATAAGACATGATTCATATTTAATATTCTATGAAAGAAGTATTAAGGAATAGTTGGTGAGGCCTAAGTGATGGTTTATGAATAATGTTGGAGGAATGAAGTATTTAAGTTTTTGAATTCAATGATTCTGTTATATGAATTGTGAAATATATAATGATTTTTTGTATATGTTTTCATTAAGGATTGGAAAATACATGTTGGTTGGTGATGAAGACATAAAAAATGATTTCATGTAATGGTTACATTTTTATTATGGTATGGTAACCATTAATTAAGGAATGACATTAATATAATGATGTTTGGATAAAAATATGATGGATATGAATATGTAAATCAAACAGTACAAATTACCCTGAAATTTATTATTAATTAATTCATCTATTTCATCAAAAAATAAGTTTACAAAATCCTGAATTTTAAAAAATATATATAATAATCATTTGGTTAAGTAAGCATGAATGTTTTCTAAAAGTATTTATGGTATTTAAGGTTAGTATGATGTTTTAAGAGAATTTATAATGTGGGTATTCACATGTTTTTAATGTGAAAACCTAGAGCTACATTGTGATATATGGGGGTTCAATGTTAATCATTTTTTTTAATTTACATAAAGTGTTTTGAATTTTCATCTATTAGAAGTGTTATATAGTTATCCATTCATGAAATGTTTATGTTAAGATTCATATGAAGTATTTATGTATTGAGATATTATTTAAAAGCATGGTTAATAAGATATTTAATGATTAACCTTATTTCAAGGATGTACATCATATTTTAGAAAATTATATTATTCTGATTTTATAAAAGGAAACCATGTATTTAAGGTGAAAAAAAATAATGTATGGTCAGGATGCGGGTCTTGAACCCATGACTAAAGAATGATAAGGGTTTTACGGCTACCACTGGCCTTTGAAATGTGTTGGTTAATGTATAATTATTTATTGTGAATAATTATTTATGATTATATATTAGTGTGACTTTTTATATTTATATAACAATTTATTAACCAAATCAAGTTTTAAGAATATTTATAGATAAATAGTTATACATTTCATTCTTTTATGAGGCTTAAGATCGTCTAAAAGTTTATTTTACCACTTCATACAGGATTGTTAATTCGGGACATCCATTACAGAAAGTAATGGGTGAATTAGAAAGTGATAAAAGCATAACTAATGATTGAAATTTATTGTGTCATGTAATTATACATAATTATATTCTTGGTCAAAAAAATAATTACTCAATTTTATGATAATTATAAAAAGATAATTTGTGTCCTAATACCATAATTTTCTTGAACCGATGGCCTTTTAAATCAACACATATTTAAGAAATAGAGGCCCTTAACTTATATTTGGACATTCAATTTCTTTTACTTAATACCTCAATCACTCCCTGTGAATATTTTAATTTTTCCTCCATCTAAAATATTCACTATGAAATTATGTTTTTCAATGTGGAAAAACAGTTATATGTTACTTTGGGTAACTGTTACGGTCTCCACATTCCCTTTTAAGAGATGTTTTAGTATTCAATTTTAAGATGTGTGTTTCTATGAATTAAATATTCAAGTAATAATCATTTGATATCCCAAAATTATATTAAGATGAAATTAATTTAATGCGGGGGGGGGGGGTTGAATGCAACATCCCAAGATTTTTGTCCCCTATTTTTTGGAATTAATTTATCTTATTGATATTTTTTATTTCACGTGATATTGGAAATAATTATATATATATATATATATATATATATTAAAATATTAAGCAAAATATTCATTTCAAAAGACGCCAACATGTATTGTGCTACACTCAATATCGACTGGTCTTTCACTACATGTAATACCGACCTGTCTTTCATTACACGCAACACCTACTTGGTGTACTATACAAGAAACACAGATGTTTCTATGAAACATCATTTTATTGTTATAATTATTTAAATCAGATTTTTATATCCTCTACCTTAAAAAGAGATATATGTATTTTAATAACATTTTTAAAGTATTATTTATAATTTTTTTATATAGACAAACATATTGGTAGTTAAATATATGATTTTTTGTAAAGCCTTTTATGTTTAAAAATGTTGTTTTATTGGATGAAATTATTTTATCAATAAAATTAATATTAGGAACATTTAAGAAATTAATTTGAAAAAATAAACATTATTTTGGAAATTATAAGGACTAAATTTTCTAATGATACGTTTTTTGTATTTTAGTGAGAAACATTATTTTAGGATGAATAGTGAAAAATACAGTTTTTTAGTAAAACGACCTTTTTGTTTGAATTATTATAAATGTTAAATTATATAGTAATTTTTATGAGGTCACCATAGATCAATAATAAATATTTTAATACAATTTAGGTCATTATAATAAATTTCAATTTCAAATTGAACATAAAAACATAATAATCTGTTGAACTTTTTTCTACTTTAAAGGCCTATAGTTTCTTCCTATCCGTGGGATTAGCATTAATTTCAATTTTTCCAATTATTTGATGTGAATTTAGAAAAAACAACATAAAAAATTCTTATCACTATAAAATTTATATTCTAATTATATCATGTTTATTTTTTACCAAAATTAATAGTAAATGTGATTACAATTAATCACAGCTATTAAGGTCAAATTAAGCTTAATTATAGACTAAAAGATAATCTATGGATCCAAAATTTCCTATAAACGTTCCCAAAACCCATATTATATTAATATTTAGGCTATAAACATTGAATTATTGATTTAGGATGGGTTTTATTACTTATTTAGGTAATACCATGTGTACACCTAACTTGTTTTAAAAAATTCCTTGTGATTCCTTTTTCCTCCCATTAAAAGGCCTCCACATATTACACACCCTCACACCCATCAAAAATCATAGGATCAGATTAGATCACCCTAATAATGTTCCAAAAATCCCTCCCTAAATCATAGAATCCTTCCCTTTGGAATAAGGAATTCCAAGGAAGCCTTTTGGCACAAACCAAAAGGAGTTACCAGATTAAGAGGTAACGACGTCTCTCAAGTCATCCCATTTATTTTCCTTCCCCATAACCTCCAAAGACATTGTTACATGATTCTATAAAATAAAAATAATCCCAAATATAATATTATGTTTTTTTAATGGGTTTTCCTACAGGTACAGACACCTCTATCTTGTAGGTAATGAACATACTATTCACTTGTATGGTGAACTACCACAACACTAAATGATGACAATTAAATTTTTCTTACCATCTCTCATAGTGGAAATTTATAGACACTATATTTAAATGTATTATATATTATATTTATTTTATATTTAAATTTATTTACTCTTTTTACAAAATGTAACTTTTTTACCTTCCATTTGGTGCTAATACGATAATTTTGTTTGATGTAGTGTGGATTACCACCCCCTCAAAGTGATTTGATTCGTTCACAAACAACATGGAATGTATTGAGCATGGATTTAGTGGAAATATATGATATATCTGACATAATAATGATAGTATAAAAATTATATATTTAAATATAATTATAAACACATATATTTATTTTAGTTATTTTATCTCAACACAATCATTAAACTAAAATAGCATTTGTGCGTACGTATGACTTTCCATCTCCATGAATGATGTATTCTATTTCATAATTATATATTCTATATAGTATTATAATACACATTTAATGTATATAAATTATATTATAATCATGGTCTACAATCTATAATCTTGATATATGTATATGTACCAACAATATAATGAAGTAAGAAACAAATGAAAAACAATGTGAATATTACGTGAAGTCAAACAATAACAAAGGATGGTTAACAAGTGGGTAATACAAGGACATAATAAAACCATATATGGTATTATATATAAGAGTATGGATATGTAAAATATGTATAATACATTTCTATTTATTATAAAAGTGTTTTGAACGAGTACAACAATAGTCAAGACACTATGTAAGGGGATTTTATCTCCCATTTTGATTTTCTTGAGATACATGCTTTGTTCACCAATAATTCATTTTGTGTGGTGAATTTTCTACCCATGAATGTATTATAAGTATCTTATAATTAAATTTATGGGTATTCATATATCCATTTTATGTTCATTCATTCATGGGATTTATGTTTCAAAAGTTTTCAAATTTCTAAAACAGTTTTGTCACATTTTTTCTTCACTGAGATTCGTGTTTGGTTATGCACCTAAACTCCCTTTCAAGGTGTATATACATAAATTTTACATTTAATATCTTGAAGATCATTATTTAAATAATTAATTATGATTAATGTTACATAATTTTCTTTCCTATAGTGTATGATCCCAGGTTAAAACGTTATAAGTGTTAATTGAGACAATATAACCACTTTTTATGATGGTTTATGTTTATGCTTCCTTTGACAAAATCATACAACCCATATCTCGAGACGTTCATGAATTTTATTCCATTATTTTTAATCATGATACAATAATATATTGGTACCATATTTTTAATCTTTTGTATATAAGATAGATAAAAAATAGTTTTTATGAAATCCCGAATTTTCTCTCTCTTTGGCCGGAAAACCATGTTCTCTAAAACAAATTTTATGTATATTCTTCTAATCACATTTTAATATTAAAAAAAATTACACTTTTTATCTACTACCAATCTCTTCAAAGGAATCTTAATGTCTCTTTCTAAATGTGGTAATTTTCTTAGCTTTTTACCAATCAAAATGAATGTTCTTTTTTTTATACAACATGTACGGATTTATCTTCTACAAATACAATGACGTCTTCTTTTACATTTTAAAGGTTAATTGTTATGAAAATTTTATTAAAATATATTTTCATGTAAAATTATTTTAAAATCATTTTCATGAACTATTAAAATTTTTTCATGAAAAAGGGTTTCAATAATTTTTTATGATTATTTTATAATTTATCGAGGGAAATGTGTTCAAAAATTTTCATGATTATATAATTTGTTTTTAATGAAAAATGTTTCAGAATTTTTATAAGACATATTTATATGTTCTCAAATTATTTTTAAATAAATTGTCTTCAATATATTTTATTTCACCATTTAAAAGTTTTCAATGGGTTTTAACAAAAGTATATTTTAAATATGTTTTTATGATTAATTTAAAAGTTTTCAAGGAATAAGGTTTTCAAAATTTTAAATTCTAAGTTTATATGTTTTCAATGAAAATAGTTTTGAAAATTATATATTGTCATATTTATATCTTCTCAATGTATTTTCTATAAAATAAATTTTCCAATGGTTTAACTTGTTAAAAGTATTTTTGTAATGACGAAAGGATATATTCTTCATGAAATGTTTTTGAATTATATTTCCAAATTATTTTCCATATATTATGACATCTATTGATGTTACTCATGACCTTCTCGGAACTTATCTAAAGGTTCCCTTAATATTCATTCTTTAAATGGGTTAAACATAATGAAATGGTTTTCATCATACCCATTTATATTTCACAGGTTATATATTTATGAAATTGGTTTCTCTTTCATGGGTTATATGTTTACGAAATCCCTTTAACATTCATGGGTTATATGATTATGAGATCCATTTCACATTCACGGGTTCTATGTTTATGAAATCAATTTATCTTTCATATGTTATATGTTTATGCAATAAATTTCTCTTTCATAGGTTATATGTCTATGAAATTCATTTCTCAATCATTTTTTTTCTTTAGATGAAATAGTTATGAAACATACACATTTTTTCAAAGATAATGATATGTTTACATGTATATGATACGTAATTAATTTAATAGGTTTTAATATGGTTACTTATGAATTTTTGGAACATGTCTTTATGATATCACTATTAGATGTGTGGAACCAATATCTCCCATGAGTAAATTATGTAATTATTTATATATCCTTAGATATACATATATGGAACTAGAAATGAACAATGTTTTTTATTATAGGGATGGAATGGGAAATAAATTCATTTAGGTACTACAATTATTGAATGGGAAATGAAATCAGTATAGTACTATAGCGAAGGAATGAGGGGTGAAATCTGTTCAGTATTACGGGTCTTTAACGTGGTGTAAACCCAGTTCAGTAGAGATATTTATCTACTAAAATGGTATTAGAAGATATGCCTTGACTACTTTATAAATCATTATATATGCTTATGTGTTTACCATAATTACATGTTTTATCCTTCTATTATTATTTCATTGATTATGTTCATTAATTCCATAGGATTCATGCCTTATGAACTTCCACTCATTATTCCATGATACATGTGTATGATCTTTGGTAGGAATGTTATGATCTTCTATTTTCATTATCATGTTATCATACCCTTATGATAATGATTATTATCACATATCTCCATTTTTACCCATGTTGAGCATTTTATCGCACCCCATTCTTATTTTTCCTTGCCTTAGGTTATGAAGAATAATTTTAACGTAGAAGTAATAAAGGTTGATATCTTTTTGGGATATGTGGAAGATATTTCACCCAGATAGAAGATTTTGTTTCTATGTTTCCAAGGACACTAAACTATTAAGATCCTAAGGCATGTAATATTTTAATCTACTGAAAATTCATCTAAAATGGTGTAATATCTTTGTATGTTAATATGAGGTCACTATAAATCCCATAAGTATCATCCTTTTCTCCATGATAGGAATAAGATTAAAAATATTATTGATTTTTAACACAATATATTTTCAGAAATATTAAATCAGAATTAATAATCCAAGTATAATATAAAGGTAATTACAAAATAAAATTTTCAATACAGATCCTTGAAATAGAAGTTCAAGATAGTTTTCTCATAGTTATATCCTGTATGAGAAACCAACCAATCTAACTACAAATATAAAAGAGTGATGATGATTAAAAAAGTCACAGTGTGCCAAGAAAAAAATCCCAATCCAAACATTATTGGGTTTATAATCAGTAAAAAAAATCAGTTGATAGTTTAGGAACAATCATCAAATAACCCATGAAAATCCATGACCCCCTTGACATATTTCCATAATAATTACCCTTATAATCAGATTATATTAACAAATCAAATAAATCATGAATCCCTAATTGAAATTTAATAATCCCAATAGATTCAAATTAATTATGAAATAAAACAATGAGGAAATAATTGTAATAAATTAATTAAATTATGAAAAATGGATGTCTAAGGAAATGATTTCGACATGGTCCTTAGAGAAGAATAACAGTAATAAATCATTAATATGGATAGGTTGAAATAAATGTCACATAATTCACCATTATAACCCCTAAAACTATATCTACAAAGGATGAAGTGTTAACGTATTCCTAATAGATTTCTCATTCACTAGTAGGTTGGAGCTTCAGTGGATTAGTTATCCATAATAACACTAATGGTTATAATATTATTAATAATTAAAAAAATAAGGATAGTAATTTAATTAATAGAAATTATAATGTTGTCATAGTTTTGAAAATAAATTGAAAGCAGTAGAAATATAATAGTTGTGAAAGAAGATCATAATGAAAGAAAAATAATTTCATTATTATTTCTCGTGTCTCCCTTCTATCCACAGTACACAATACATGGGGCCAAACAACCCTTTTATTGGTAGTCCAATAGGGTAGGTGAAGGAGGATTGGAGGGGGTGGGAATCCCACCCATATTGAAGAATACAAACACCATCATCTGGTACCAAACACTTTCCCTCTTGGCTGAACACCCCTACAAATGTAATACAATATTTTGTTAGTTCCCTTTTAAAAAAGTATTCTGAAAAAAACCCTAGGGAATACAAGATATAATAGAGAAGAAATAATAGTCACATAGACTGCCCCTTAAAGTTACATTATATTAATGATTTAGAAATATATTCATTCAAATATTATGTAAAATCTTTCTAAAGTTAATTGGTGATAGTTACTTTGAAACTAAATCTACCATATTGTTGGGGGATTGAACATATTACATCTTCAAATCATTGCTCTTCAGTTACTCTTATAAGGAAGAAAAAAATTTAAAAGTTATTTTAAAAAAAATGATGAATCCAACCTTTAATTGTGCTATTCAAGAAATAATATATATTCAAATAAAACTTTTAGCATAAAATACATAAAAATCTAATTTTCAATCGAATTTGTTGAGTCTTAGACCACATCCAAACCCATTTTTGACATGTTCCATGTAATGCTATTAAATTTTCATGATTTTAATAAAATTAAATGAGTTTCTGATTTTTGTATCTCCATGACAGGGAAGTACCTCCAAATATGAAAACATAACTACTATTTTATCATGAATTATGTGGATCAGATACTGAACTTGTATATGTAAAACTACTCATATTTTTTATATTTTGTTATGATATAATAAACTAAAATCAATAGTGATACAAAGAGAATAAAAAATATTATTAATTACAATCTACTATCTTTTTGTAGGGGATGAAATAAATTGTTCAAAAAAATTAATATAAAAAGATATACAAGTACAAGTACAATAAGAAAGATACATTACAGCTCTCATATTTTTCTAAGGTATGGTAATTAAGACCAACAAACTCCTCATTTTCTGGAAAAGGATGAAATTTATATTTATTTTAATTTAAATTATTAACAACCATTATAGTACATAAAGGATTGTCATTATTTATATTAAATAATTTTAATACCTTTTCTTTGAAATTTGAGTGATACAATAATATACCACTTTGCATATAATCAATTTGAAATCCAATAGAATATTTTATTTCTTCCAGGAATTTACATTCAAATTCTTATTTTATGATTACTATTTCTCCATTGATCTCTTCGAGTTCTGATGATATTTAAATCATTGAAATAAATAGTCATGATTTCATATCAAGATGTTTTTTCTTAATAAAAACCCATATAAATATGGGGAAATTTACATACCCTTTATATAACAATAATTGTATCAAATTATTATTCCACATATTCCCATATCATTTTAATCCATATAATGATTTCATAATTTAAATAGAATATATGTATATGGGTATTTATTTCAATACATTGGGTATTTAGAATCCTGTTGGAATTCTCATATTTATTCTGATATCAAGTGACCCAAATAAATAACCTTTAAAAACAACTATAAGATTTATATTATCCTTCTCAGCTACTATAATGCTAATTAGATATCAAAAAATAATTGTATTCATAATATGATAATATGTCTCCCCCTAATCAATTTTGGATCTCTGAGAAATAACTTTTATGAAATTATAATATTTTTATAATATAATATCACTTTTCTCCTTATTCTTATGAACAAAAACCAATCTATATATAAAAAGATTCAAAACTTAATGTTTTTAAAGATATACCCAAATTCCCTTATCCTATTAGGGGAATTTAATTCAAGTTGCTTTATATTTGTCCATTTATCCTAATCATGTCATTTTTTTCATTCTAAAACTGGCCTTGGATTAGTGCCTTATTTTTATAAATTATGTGATGTATAATATGTATATATTTTATCAATATCTTCCAAATTACTAGAATTCCATATATCACCCATAGTGGAATAATTAATAGTGATTAATTTATTTTTAAAACCATTCATGTTTCCTATATCCTACGAATTCTCTTGGTGATGCACAAAATGTGATTCATCAAGAACACTTCAATTATGTGTTTCTTGAGGAACGCATGCCTCTATAATGGGGTTTTTAATTATAATCATTCATTTTATTGTAATAGTACTTCTATCATTATAGCTAATATTTCTTCCATGCTTTAGAAATTATTTTGACATTTCAAATATATCATTATGTAATTGTGTCTTTGGGACATCAATTCTAATCGATGAATTTAAAACTAGTACTTTTGATTTAGTAACACCATTTGAATCCTTAAATGCTTCATGAAATTGATTTTTTAGTTCTTGAAAATGTAAAATATTTTTCACTTCCATCTCATGTTGTTGGGTGGGAGGATTGGGATATTTTGATTTTTGCACATTCTAGGGAACCTCTTCCCTTTTATTATTTTGTCCCTCTAATACTGGGAATAATAATTCATTGTAGTAGAAATTAGAAAATTATATGGTAAACACACCGCATATTATTGGTTAATGTAATCTGACGATATATGAGGATACATATCATAAATATATTTCCAACCTCCTTTGTGGTTACAACTTGTTACATTCTACGGTTAAATTCATACATATTCAAAAAAACCAATGATTCATAAGTGGGAGTTGTTAGGATCTTTCCCAAAAAGTAATTAGAGTAGAGAGTGTTTATTATATGAACGTTTTGTATGTGAATTAAGGCCAATGCATGCAATATTTCAGGATCCCATACATATTTTTGTAGTTTTATTCCCATTATTAAAAGTCTAACAATAAGTTGGATGGTTTTTATTCGTGGTTCAATTGAACAATTTTGTGTATAAATATGGTTGAATGGATGATCCAATTTAATCCCCATTACTATAGAATAATTAATGAATGTTTTAAAGAAATATTATCTTTCATTATCAAGCCTTACATTAAGATAAAATAATCTATGAATTCTGCTATCAATCTAACTATTTGATTTAGAAATAATGAAAATTATACACTGTGGTTTGAGATAAAACAAACATCTTCCCATATAATATATGAATTAATTAATACCAAAAAAATATTTGAATATACCACACGATGGTTAAATTGGTCCACATATATTCAATTGAATTATTTCAATAAATTCCAGAATTTCCGCAAAATGTTTTGCGGGAGTTGGTCTCACAATTAGTTTTCCTTGAGATTAGGTATCGCATGGGATTTTTCTTAGTGGATAAATCCCCTAGACCATTATTGAATTTATATGTAAACATTCAATTATTTTTTACTTTATTAATGTACATGGATGACCTAATCAGTCAAGGTAATAATTAATAATTTTTAGTTCGTTATTTACAACCAGATGTGTTTAAACTGCACTTATATATATATATATATAATGTAATCCAGATGAATACTTTTGGTATATTTTCTTGTATATAGATCTTACCAAATTTGTCAATTGAAACACTTATTAAAATTTCATCTCCCTTAGATATTTTATGTGTATCACAGTCATGATGGTATATAACATAGAATCAGGATATGCTTTTTTTGAGTTTGGGGAAAATAACTGATCATTTATAATGAATTATGTGTCATTATGCAATGAAAATATTTATTTATAGGTGCATTTAATCAGATATACATGGTATCATATAGTATTTATAACGGGTCTTGTCGTTTTCAGCTCAAAAATACATTTTTTAACCTTAATTATTTTATCTGTAGTTCCACTGTCCTGTATGGAAATATCAGTCCCAATTCTGTAATGCATTTCAAAGATTCAATGTGGAGAAAATAATATTATAATAAAAACCTTATGAAATTAAAATAATACCACATCTAATATATAAATCATAAATAAAAAACAATGTATCGTATATCATAACTACTATAATTGTTTGGAACTATTTGAAGTAATCACCATATTAAATTCTATATTAAAATCACTAACATTTAGGGATGTAAAATCATTATTCGATGGATTGTAATTCTAATAAAATGAACAACTGATTATCTCCCTTTAGAATATTTCACTGAAAATTATTTTTCATTCATTTATGTTTTGATAGATTATGTATAGATCATATGAAGATGTTCTAGGGTTCAAAAAACTCGAGTCTAAAGTCCCTTAAAACCACCCCTATAGAAAGAATTTTTAGGATTCCTCAGACTAAATGATAAGAAAATACTTTTATATATATTCTCATTTAGAGGATACCAATGGTTATGACCATGTTGATGACCAAGTCTGTCACCAAAAAGTATCCATGATTAAAATATTTTTCCAAAATTCTTCCATGATAATTGTAATGACAAAAAAAATTAATTTCTGAATTGCTATTTTTGAACGTATATGATGAGGAAGATGATTTTTTATCGAAATATAACTTTTCTTCTTTGATACATGTAATAATGTCATAAGATCTTAAAATTTGATATATCCTCATAAGGTATATTGCTTCTGTTGGGTGATCAGAGAATAATGAAATTTCATATATTTCTTTTAATTCATACTATCATCTATAATCTCAAAACCACTATAAATTAGTTGGGAATCAATTTTATATATTGTAGAATTGTAATCACAGACCGTTTTATATTCTTGGAAGCATAAATAAATCCATTCATCATGAGTTGTAGGAAAAAAACCCCACCTTTTTATGATCATACATTTTATTCATAGTCAATAATAATTTAACTAAATATTATTATTTGAGGTATTTACACATAAATCCCTCATCGAGAAGTCATTTGAGTAAAATAATCACCTTATCTTTATTTTTTGAAGGTTTGTGAAATATTTTCAGTAGTTATTTAAATGTGAGCCATATATTCAAGTTTCATTTCAACATCCATTTTCCATTAAATGTAATAACATCTAGTAATTTCAATAGTTGTCAATTCCAGATTTTTATGATTTAAAATGATGATAACATGGAGTTAAGAAGAAGAAAAAAATATTTTAATCCAAAATAAGAATACAACTATAGTTTACAATTAGGATATGGAAAATAAATCAGTATAAAAAACAATGATTTAGGTTAAAAATATTATTTCACATTATTTATATATATTTGCCATACCTTACATTGAATCATATTAATAATATTATGTAATATATATATCCCCATGATCTGTTAATAAATCATACTTTAGGGCATTAGAGAAAAAATCAATTAATCACATTACTAATTAAAAACATTCTGTCATGTACTATATTATTAATTATACCATCCAATCAGGTGGTAAAAATAAATAAATTTAAACCATCCAAACAGGACAAAACCTTATCATCATAGTGTTAATTAAATATACTACATAAATTGTCCAATTAGTTGGTAAATAAATATTATTATATAAATAATTATACTCATTGAACTATGTGGTAAAAAATAAGGTTTAATAAAAAATAATAATTATTTAAAACATCCCATCCAGATGGTGAGAATTATAAAAAATACCTTTCTCCCATTAGAGTGTTCACATTAAAAACATGTTGTGTAAACTAAAATTGAAAGGAGTAAAAATATAATAATAGAGAAATATTAACAGGAAGGAAGATGATTACTTTTATTATTACTTGTGATAACTTCTTTCAATTAGTATCACACATTCTAGGTGGGGTTGTACTACCCTTTTATTGACAGTGCAGTAGGGTTGGTGAAGGGAGATTTGTGGGGCTGGGAATCCCACCGCTATTGAAGACTCCAACCATCATCATCTATTTCTTAAATTGATATATACATAAATAAACTAAAATTTTATTCATTTTATATTTTTTTTAAAAATATTATAATGAATAACTAGAAAAATAATTATTAATAATATTATGTTATAATAATGATAATGATATTAATATTGTATATAATATAAACAAAATACATTTTTACTATTTTAAACTAATAAAATTTATATTAATAATTTTGTAATTATGAAAAATAATTACTATAATTTGTTTCCATTCTCATTATTATTAACTATGTGAGGTAATTTTTTTTGAAATCAAAATATTAACAATTTTTAAACATTATATTTTAATCAGTTACTATTGTATATTAATAATTATATTTAATAAAATTATTTGATGTTCAATTACATTATTGGTTATAAATTTTAATATTATTAGTAATTAAAAAATATTTTATTAAATAATATTATTAAAATTTTAAATAGTAATAATTATAATTATCGAATCAAGTTGTGTTCACACTCATTTATATTAATGGACAATACCACTTTTTATTTTCGAGAAGAATGATCTAAAAAATAACCCATATGCGCTTTGAAATATATGGAAAAAATATCAATGATTATATTTTTAAATATACCAAAGGCCCACAATAAGATATCCCGAGGGAAAAATCATTTTCTAGCCCAAACAGACCTTACATCATTGCTTGTATCATCTAAATTTGTCAGAGTCTTGCATCAATTCTTGTGTCATAATCCATGAATGATAATGATAATAATATTTATTGTTATTATTTCTTTTATTGTTATTAATTAGTGAGATGATTACTGTAAATATTATAACATCAAATTAGTTGAATATTTAATGCGTGAAAAATAATTTGAATAATTCCTATAATATCGATTGGTCAAGAATTCATAATTAATAATATTCATAAATAGATTATAAAAAATAAATATTTATGATTATTATCATGTTCATCTACCACCATTGGGTGTTTACACCACAGTCAGGATTATGAATTCCACCCATTTATCGACATTATATATGTTAGAGTGTGGTGGAGTCAGAAGAACTAAAAGAAACTCATACTATTGTGTAGGAATCTCATTTATGGGTGCTTCCAATATTTGTGTTGTACTAAGGAGTTAATTTTTTCTATAGAAATATATCAATGGTTTTATTAAATCTTCTCCCACAATAAAACAATAAGTATATTACATCCCATAAAAAATAATCACATTTCATTCATTCCATATCAAAAATGAATGTGAAATGATAATTGATGGTTGTAAGGAGTTATGATTTAGTCAATGAATAATATACTATAGAAATCCTAGGCATAAATATTGTTACTCTAGATATTAAGACACACCACCTTCTAGATGAGTATCATATATATATAAGGCACTACATTTATTGATGAAAAGGTGTCGTTTCATGAACAAACCTACACAATCTATATGATAGTTTACATTCATTGTAAAATATTTTATATACTTAATCAATCATATGTATCATCATTTTCCAATGAAAAATCAACATAGATGATTTCATATATAACATATAGAGTCGGTATGACATTTCATGTCACATAATGGTATTCTAAATTACTAAACATCACATGACACTAAATATATTATTAGTAGAGGATATAATGCAGATAATTAGTATATAAAAATTTAAAATGGAGTTAAAAGTAACTATATAAAAAATAGAATATTTAAAATTATATAATTTCAATTTCAAAGTTTTATATCTTATATTACATTAGTTATAATACATATTTTATTTTATATTACGGCATTATCATCATATGCCATAACAAATATATTCATTTTATAGGGGTGAAATATACATGAAATGTTAATTTCCCCACCCATAAGACAATATAATATTAATAATATCATATATACTCAACTTCTTGCCTTGAAGTAAGATTTACGGAATGTAAATATTAATGTTTTCATAGGGAAAATGATTATTATAGAAAAAACCAAACAACCACAAAACATTATCAAGGTGGGTCCACATAAAAATATGGAATATATAAGAGGGTCAATTGGAATGTAATTAATAAACCCAAAATTTTTGTATATAGGTATCTGAACACCAATTGAAAAATAAAAGATCAATAAAACCTAGAATGATAATTGTAAATAATGGAGAAATTTTTATATGATTATTTTAAATGTTATTTAATTTCATAATAATATTATTAATAAATTAATTAGTTATATACATATATCTTTAGGTAGTAAATTATATAGATTTATTTTATTTTCTACACAACTATGTTTCCATATCAGTACAGACTAGTGTGACAGAATCCTATTATAATATATTTTAAAAAAATTTAATTTCATATAAACATTTTAGTGATATCATTCATAATAAAATTAAAAATATTAACTTTTTTTTATTTATATAATCATTCATGAAATTTTTCCAAGGGAAGATTCATGCTAACAATAATTAGGGTAGAAGAGAGAGGTTCTCAAATTCCCTTTTCCAAATGAGAATGATAGATCACCTAATGTCATTGTAATATAATATAATATATATATATTTCATATAATCCAAAGAAAAAATAAATGCATTAACATGACCCATTATATCACACATCATGACTGAGACCCTAGGTAATCCCAGATACATCATGTGAATAAACATGAACATGTGATTTGTGAAAAATGTCCCTTAAATGAGTCATAAGATATATTCATACATTTTTTAATAAAATTACTAAATAATACCAATCAATTACATTAATAATAAAAAATATTTAAAATATATGATGGTGAGAACTCAAAATTAACTTTACATAAACATCATTATCTACTAGATTTCAACATTGTATATAACCTAATAGGAAACACTTTTTATAAATTTGGATGTAGGTGTATAACAGGATATGAGTAAGAATTAGAGTGGGGGAATATTAGTATTTAAAAGAGTGATGTAAAATAAATTTAGTGGAAAAACTATTTCTTATTTTAAAATGAATATTATTAATGGAAATAACACCTATAATTATAAGAAAATAAAATATTGTATCAGCATAAAAAACATTTCTACATTAGTGATCTAGGTGATATGTGTTGAGGAAATTAGTGATTTTAATTCAAAATGGCAATATATTCATTACCTTAAAAAATATCACTTCATTTCTCCATATTGACATATATAAATATACAATAATGATAATCCATTTTGTGGTTATATAAATAACAATATTTGTTTTGTTGGCTTAAATAATGATGAAGTAAATATTTCAATGACATTGTTTTTCAATTATGGTTCAAGTGTTATATGATAATATGTATTGCTTTATCATTCTTAAATATAATCTATCATAATCAATTATCACATCATAAGAATGTGTTTGAAGGATTATTGATGACAGAATATAAAATAATATATAAGATAAATGTTCTATCAATATTTATTGAATGTTATGATTTTTTTGTAATATTGTTTAATAGTTCAAATATTCAAGACATTTGCAGTGATGAAATGTATAATATTTATGAAATATTAAACCTATATAGAGTTTCAATGTTTCCTATAAAATGAGGTTAAAATAAATAGATGTGATATTGTGATTTGAACTATGTGAAAACCCCTTAAACAAATGATATATTTTATTTAAAAAATTAACTGGATGATCAATTTAATAATTTAATGAAGGAAATAATTATGAAGCATTAGAAAATCTAGGGAAACATGATTGTAACACTAAATATTTTAGTTTTAATTTTACTTCTAAAATTTCCTTGAATTGTATAACATGACTCACAAACTAAATCATTCAAAAATTAACAATTCATTATTTAATTAAGGTATAATTGGAAAGTAAACAGAAGTACATTATATGAATCATATATGGAATGTAACAATGAAAATAATAAGATTAATATCACCACAATTAGAAAAACCTACAATCGTGAATTATTCACTCTTACAGTCTCCTAGAAAAAAAATATTTCCCACTATTACTATAGAAATAAATACAAAATCTATAAATATGATAGGTATTTTGATAAATATATAATGTAAAAGGATGATTTTTATAGATTAATGTATATTTAAAGAAATGAAAAAGGATCATGTGAGTGTTAGATGGTGATTGGGTATATATATAGTCATTGGGAATACATTTATTTAAGAGGGGATATTTAATTTGTCATAAATAAAATATATTTCATTTCTAGAATTGATTATATTTTTAAAAAATAATATATTAAATACGATTAACAATAATTAATTATCCATTAAATAATCGTGTAATGATAAGAAATATTAATATAATCATTTATTATATTAGAAATAATTTTACCTCAAATATATATATATATATATATTATATATTCTTTTCATAAATTAAAATATTTATTTAGAGAGTTGGAATTTAATAAAATTGATTATGTATTTAGAATTCTGATGTCAATATTTGAAAAGTTAGAGAAAATTATTTGATTGTAAAACAAAAAAATTTCTTGGTAAAATGTTAATTATAGAGGTAAAGGGTAAAATTACATAAATAATTAGAATAATGAAAATAGAAAAAAATTCTAAAATTATTATTATTCGAATGTTTGGATGAATTAATTTTGAACGTATAGTAAATAAATAATTTATTTTTTAGTCCCTTTACATGAAAAATAACGGGCCCTATATAAAATGAAATGGGTGTTTTCATAAATGTCATATGTCCTTATCTTCCAAATGGGTTTCCATTCACCCATTGAAATATACACCAAAGTTTAACTTCTATATAATTAATTTAATAAAATTATATTTTATTCTAGTTTCTCTTATATTTTATGCCCCTGATTTCAATAATAAATTGTTATCCCACCAAACAAAAAAGGTTTCTATGAGGAAACACCAAGTTATTCTAAAAATGTAATGATTTAATTTCATTATTATTTTTATAACAATCCCATATCTCCATGGATAAAATTTAAAAAAGTTAATAATAAATAAATTAAATTAATAATCATTTTATGTAACCATATAATAATAAAATTACATTATTTTTTTAATAATTAATTACCACATTCTCAGGTTTGGGTTGGTTTAACCACATACATTGAAGATGTTATAAAATTATAAATTAGGATGAATATGAAATCATTAATATATTAATGATATGATTTTTATAATGAAATTATGTAATGTTAATGGATACTTATCGATAATTTTAAAATTCAAATCATTTTAAAATAAATCTTTACTGTTGAATAAATAATTACAAATGAGAGAAAAAATTACCATTTAATCTAGAACCACAAACATATAATCAATATAATAAAGATAAAATTTTAGGAAAATCATTGAAAAATTATGATTCGATTACCTTGAATATTTTAGAGATAATACACTATGGAATATTTATAAATGATCAATTATATTATACCAAAATAAGCACAAAAAATATTAATTATAAACAGATGAGGGTAAAAAAATTATTAGTAATTAATATATATTTATAAAAAATTAATACAAATAGATAAATAAAAGTTAAATAAATAATAATAAATATTTTATTTATATGATTAAAATGTATATGTTAATAATATATGGTGTTATAGTGTTCAACAATATTCGAAGTTATGGTGATGGGAATTTTCATTACCTCAATTTCTTATTAAATATTTATCATCCATAAACATGTTCATTATATTATATATAATATATATAACATAATCATTACTCTATTTTTATAATTATATAATATATATTTCAATTTATTTTGATTTACATCTAAATGTGGGAATGAAATATCTCTCTCAATCTCCCTCAGTCTCTTCATTTAAATTTTGATTTCCATCTCTTTATTTCACCATAACATCTAATTTAATTTTATAATATCTTTTTTACATTTCAGTATGACTTGTTATTTAAAATTTATTATTTAATCTAACTCTTTTTGGAAATAATTTTTTCATTGTTTCTTTTTTAAAATCATTAAAATTAATGGATATTTATAAATAATTAGTACACAACTTTTTTTTGCTATGAATTATTTTTTATTAATAGAAATACCATTTTATGGTATACCTAATTTATATTTCGTATGAATCCTATTGTTTGACCTGATATATAATTTCATTATATCATCCATTTTCTTTCATAGGATGCTTAATTTTTATATCTTGTAGAAATGTTAACGCCACATGCTTTATTACAATGGGATAATAATTCTATAACTATTTAATATATTATGAATTTATTTTTTTAATGATGTATAAATGTTTAGAGATATAATGTAACACCATGAAATCATTTTAAAATAACACTATGTTTGATAGTGTATACTATATACACCATCAAACCTAAAAGAACAATGAAATATTATTATTTAAATATAACCATTATAACATAGAAGTTAAATTGGAAAGTTTTAAAAAAGTAATTTAATTTTGAAATATATATAAAGGTAAAAAAATTAAAATTTATTAACAAATGATTAGTGAAAGGGCACATTAAATTCTTTTTTAATCTTAAAAATATGTTTCCTTTAAAAATGATTTTTTATTAGTTATGAATACCACATATAAAAATTAATTTCTACCACAATTAATAATATTATTTTGAAAGAATATATAATTTTTTATATAATCATATCCAAATTAAAAATGTATTATATAATATAATATTTTTGAAGGAAGTATTTTTCAATGAATAGCCAAAAATAATAATTTTTTAAAAAAATTTAATTTTTGTTTCAAGAATTTTAAAAGATTAATTTTTTTTAAAACATCAATGTAAAATTATTTCCATTATAGTATTAACAATTTAATTAAGATCATTATAATAAATTTCATTCGTTATTATTGTATAATTAAATTAAAAATTAAAAATTCATTTTTTCTATAAAAGAGCTTTTCATTTCATTATACAAGTTTAATATTGAATTAAATTATATTAATTGTATAAATTGAATTTAATAAAATGGATTACTTATTTAGAATCACAATATGTAATATTAATTACTAATATTAACACATATTATTGTATAAATGAAATGTAACTACGAGAAATAGTTATTACCATCATAATGGGTAATATACGTTAATTAAGGTTAAACCAATTTGAGAAGAAATTAAAATTTATATAATATTCAGGGTTTACCATATTTTATAAGTTTATTTTTTCCATCCTCTTCTATTTTTCTACTATATGGTCAATTTTATCCTTTTTATTTGATCATGACCTATATAATATTTATTGTAAATAAAAATACAAAACATCAATCTTTTGCTTTTAAATTTCTCTTATATATACACACAGTAATGTAAATTAGTTTTGAATGAATATAAATGTCATACTTTGAAATGTGAAGTAAATATAGAAATTATAATTTATGATAAATTTTAATTATTATTTAATTTTATTAAATTATTATGTCGTAATAACACAGTGCTTGAGAAAGGTGTGGAAATATCAAAGAAAATAATTTTAAAAACGTAAACTCATTTTGGATGAATTATGGTTCAAAAATAATTTAATATTAATTTCTAATGTATTATTTGTATAAAAATATATTTTATTTGAATTCCATTATCATCTTTTTGACATCAATATAATAATAAGTGAATAAATTCACCAAATAATTTCGTGATAATTGTAACACCCCAAGCTTCCACAATACGCTTCTCTTTGAATAATATAGTAGCGTGTGTTGTATGCAACTTCGAGTTCTAACACACACCACAACCAATCAAACTAGCCGTTATGAATAGTAATACATACTTTTTGAAATTTTATAAATTTTATCTTTCAAAATAGACTTCATTTTTGGATTCGTAAAATCTAATTTATCCAAGGGTGGAATTTTGGAACTTTTCGGATAACTTTTATATTTTGATGAATATTGAAAATTACTAAATTATAATTAAAAACAAATTTTTTAATAAAAATAATTAATAGTGATAAATTATACCATTTAGTGGTTTTAAAGTATAATTAGAATATAATTTTACATTTTATCCAATGGTGGTCATTAGAATTAATTTCACTTTAAAATTGTACATAAACAACTGTCAATCTTTTGATTGATGTTGTTTCATAAAAAAACGCTATTTTTTTGACAACAGGAATTAATTATAAAATTAATTAATGCAACTTATATGTTGGAATTTTGTAAAATAGAAATCATTTTTTAATTCATAATATCGATTATAGCTTTGGGTGAATTTCTGGTATTTTTCTAAAAAACATCAATTTTTCATGAATAGTGAAACCACTAAGTGGTAGTTTAAAGACTAATTTTTCGTGTAAATGAAAAATTACCACTTCTGTGTATTGAATTTCAAAAATCCGACATACATGGTTGTCATTAGAAAGAAAAATTTTGTTCAATGAGATGAAAATAATTTTTGGTGAATAATAACTTTTATGGTTTATTAATTGCGATTAAAGGTAATTAGTGAAATTTAAGGTAAAAATGATATTATAAAAATTTGAAAATATCATGAAATTTGTCCTAAAATTATTTTATGATTCATGGATGACCAATAAAATCCATGGGTCAACTTTTGGACCCCATTGAGCCACTTGGGTAAGAAAATGACATTAATAACTTTGTATTTAAAGTAAAAATAAAATTGTCACAAAAATGTGTTGTTCTACTAAAACAATTATTACATGGGGTTATATAAGTTAACATTTTGACTATAAATATTATTTGGAAGGATAAAAATATTTTATATGTCATGATATTTGTTTCATAATTTTTAGACATTAAATAAATTATATTATATTTTGTCACCATGATGATGCAGTGATTACCTCATTAATTTATGATTTAAATAAAATTAAAAGACAATGTAAATTAAAGACTTAAACATGTCAAAAACCTATTGGATGAGTATATTTCGATCCCTTATCACCTTATCCTAGAAATTTATAATTGTGGGACCTTTGAAATCCGAAATTCACTTCACAATAATGTAACATTTCATGACTTTCCAAGAGTTCCCCTCCTCTCCTCTTATAAAAAGTCCCCACTTCTACCACCTTATTCACACCATACAAGACATTTGGCTCTGCCAACCTCAAACCAAATACTCTCTCAACTTCCTTATATTACTCTTAGAAGCATCAATTTGGGCAGAAGTCTTCCCAGGGAAGCCTTTGGCTCAAATCAAAAAGTGTTACCCGATTTTAAGGTAATGTCTTCTCTTATGTTCTTTTGTTTTATTTTGCTTCTCCAACCACTTATAATCTTTTTATTACTATATTTTGTAACAACAACAGTATCTTCAATATACTAGGATGTTGTTATGAGAAGTATTTCATTTAAACTTACAAAAACCATTGTCTAATGGTTAAAGAACATACTGTTTCTGTGGGTGGCGAATTACTGCCTCACGGAACGATGATTGTTCAATATTCTTTTAACACCTCTCATGGTGGCCATTAAGATGTCACTATATTTATAAAAGATATATATTATTTTTATGATTTCCTTATGCTTCTGTATTTTTCATTTATGTCATTCTTTTATGGTTTCCATTATGGGTAAACGCGATATCTTTATTTTAGGAAGTGCGGACTACCGCCCCCTCAAAGTGTTTTGAATCGTTAATGCCATATGTGGGATGTATAAAGGATGGAATAAATGATATTATATATTATATTATACTGGAATTATAATATACATTTATATCATTATCTTTTCATTCTATTTAAAATTAAATATAAATGAAAGTAGCATTCATGCGTACGTACGACTTACCATCTCCAACAACGGTGCATTTCATTTATAACCTCTAAATGTAATGTATTATTATAAATGCATATATATGCTGGATATATATGATATATATTATATCTACATCATGAATATAATTCTGGATATAATGGATATCTTACCACATGAACAAGTTGTAATTATAAGAAGTTTATTTTTGACTCAAGTACCAAAGATCGACAAAACAACCGTTATTAACTTAAATAATTACATAATGTTCAGAACATGGTAATAGGTGATATAAATGGAATAATGAACTTGAAAAAGTTTCTTAAGCAATTATAAATTAACTATATTTTATTATTCAGGAGGTTAAATAACGGTCGAGTTAATTCGGACACGAGGTAAGGGACTTCGTCTCAATCTCTTTTCATTGAGGAATATTTTGTTTTATACACAACTTTCTTTTTATATGGTGTATAAACCTCTTTTAATTTTACGTTTATTCAAAAGGAATCTTTTTTATATGAATCGTTTTACTAAATGACAAAAGGGAATGAATTTTTTTCGTACGTATGCGGTGAAAACGACTTCTCCGCCGTCGTGACCATTATTTGAGTTTCAGATTCCTTTACAAGCCATAATATTTTTAAATGAAAAATAAATACCATGTTTTAATTTTTTTTTATTTTGGTATTTAATATGGATTTATTATATCAATGTGTTGCATTGATATCTTGTGATTGAAATGTGGTAATGTTATGTTTCCGTTATGCATGTTTTATGTGATACCATTATGTTATGGTTTATGATATGTTTAAACCTGTTCATATGAGGAATGCATTGGACTTAATAAGTAACAGGTGGAGCCCGCTATAGCTTCTCGGTGCATCGGTAGGTCTCATGAGACAAACTAGTGTCTTGGCACAAGGCCTTGACAAAATCTTATTTGTAGTCTTGGAACGAGGCCTTGGCTACGTGGTTATGATAGTCTGACATTATGCATTCCATCATTATGAAAGTGGTTATTGATATTGCATGTGATTATTCGACTAGAAGAATATCCATAAGAATAAGTAAATGGAATTATTTCATTTTACTTTTTCAATATTATGCTGAAGTTCAAGTTTAAAAGGCTTTTGTTTTAGTTATACATTGCCTAAAATGTTTATGTTTATTTATGAAAGTTTCCACTATATTTTTATCCATATTGATCATATGAGTGCGCCCCATTAAATGATTAATTTTTACAGGATGTGAAGAAGTATTTTATGAATGACCTGTAGGGATAGTCCGAAGGGGATATGAGTGTGGACTATAGAGACCATGTTATTGTAGTTTTTCACTTTATGATGTAATGTAATGTTTAGGATTGTATCTAGTGTTTCCAAGGCTACTAAACTAATCGGCTTTTCGAGACATGATCTCTTGTTATCATGCCAATGTTATGTAATAATGCACCGAATCTGGGTAACTGGGGTCGGTGCATTACAGTTGGTATCACAGGCAGTTTAGTACTAACCTTGGAAGCTATATTTAGATAAACAATGATTATAACAAATAGACCTAAGATAGAATTTGAGGATTAGTATAGAAGAACATCTTATAATTTTGGTATTATAGAGAGTTTTGTGAGTTTTCGGAGAAATACATCCATATCTGGATACGAGCAGGTAGAGGCAGCTCTAGCACAGATGTACCTAGGGGTAAAACCCAAAAACACCACTTTGAGCTAGACTCGAACGGGAACTGGTGCACGACAATAGCCCTTTCTGCACTCATGGTTACGACACACCCAGGGGATATGCTTAGGATTATTCTCATTTTCTTTAAAAACCACTATGAAGGGATTATGAGTACATACTTCCTCAAAGAAAACATTTTTATGATTATAAATTATATCCATAAATAGTTTAATTTATGTTAAGTGTGTTTCATGTTTGTTATTATGTATTTTGATTCATAAACTAATCTTGTTTATGAAATTGTTTATAAATGGTGCCTAGTTGAAGGAATGGAAACCGTATCAATGCATGAACTCCATGAAGGGATTTCCCTCCGAATCAAGATATTTATAGTACAGTTGGTGATACAACTACTGTTGATCAACTTATCACCATACTGGGACAACTTACTCATGTTATGAATAATAACCTTACCTGTATGAAGCACCCTGATCCACAGTGTGGAGGATCGATGTTAGATCGCTTCATGAGGCAACTACTTCCAACATTTAATGGTGGTACAAATAAATTAGTAGCTGATCAATGGATAAACTCTTTAGAGAAAATATTCCATGCCTTGGGGAGTAGCGAAAGGGAGAAAGTTGTCATGGCAGTTTACTGCCTCTATGGAGATGCCGATCAATGGTGGTCGCTGATTCAAAACACAAATGAAGATGAAGTAGTATCAAGTATGGAATGGAGGGAGTTTAAGGAAATTTTCTTAGAAAAATAATTTCCACATGACCATCGAGCAGATATGGAAAGGCAATTTCTGAGTCTGAGGCAGAAGGAGGATGGGAATGTCGCAAAGTATGATGATAACATTACAAGGTTAGCGAGGCATGCTGCAGATTATATACGTAACCCATGAAGTAATATTGGTCATTTCATTTATGGGTTAAAACCATTTCTCCGTCGAGTATTAGTCTCAAAAACCTTCTCATCGTACGAAGATATTGTCTCGTGTGCTATCAAGACGGAAAAGAAATTCTATAAGTAGTATGACTTTAAATAAAATAAAGATAAGAAGATAACTTCTGATCAATCTAGAAATGGAAATAAGGGGAAGAAGGGAAAAGTTGAATATCATTCCTGCAGTAAATGTGGGAAGAAACACCCCGGTACTTGCTTGAAAGGAATGGGAGTCTGTTACATGTGTGGTGAAAAAGGCCACCAAGCACATGATTGCAAGGGAAAGAGATTTGATGTCAATGTGGAATGATATAATTGTATAGATATGGGACATTATGCAAATGAATGTCCTAAGCGTCGGGGGAACTTACCTCAGAAGAGGCCAAGGGATCAATGCCAAGCTTATGCTATAACTACTACTGAGGTTGAAGCTCCAAAAGACGTAGTGGCAGGTAATATAATAGTTTCTTCAGGTTTAGAAAATGCATTATTTGATTCTAGATCATCGAATTGTTTCATATCTTCCCAGTTTTCTAAAAAAATTAGATATTTCCAATTTGATTTAACAAAAGAATTGTCAGTCAAAACTCCTAAGGGAAGTATCTTTCCACAAAGTTTTTTGAATCAGTCCCCATTAGAGCACCTAAATATTATTTATCCATTGATCTAATTTGTCATACCTATGATTGTGTTTGATATAATCCTCAGTATGGATTAGATTTCGGACTATGATGTGAAGATTTATTGTAAGAAGAAGGATGTTACAATTTTTGATGATGATGATAATGAACACCTTATCTTTAGAGCAGAATCGTCACCACCTAAGTCTTATTTAGATCCACCCCTAGTAGCTCAACTAAATTCAATTATTTGGAAGGAAGAGAATGAAATGACTAATGGAGAGGAAAGGAATGTTTAAAGAGAGGATGTACCTATTGTGAGAGAATATGTAGATGTGTTTCCAGAAGATTTACCTGGACATCCTCCAGAACTATAAGTTGACTTTTCCATTGATTTAATTCCTGGATCAAGTCCTATATCGAAGACCCCTTATAGAATGACAACTATAGAATTATTTGAACAAAATAAACAATTAGAGGAATTGAGTAATAATGGATTTATTCACCCTAGTGTTTCTCCATGGGGAGCCCCTGTCCTTTTTGTTAAGAAGAAAGATGGATCTATGAGGTTGTGCATTGACAATAGGGAGATCAATGCTATAACAATAAATAACAAGTATCCCCTACCTCGCATTGATGATTTATTTGTCCAAATACATGAAGCTCAATAATTTTCCAAGATTGACCTTAGATCTGGATACCATCAGTTATGTGTAAAGAAGGAAGACATTCCAAAGACAACCTTTCGAACAAGGTACGAGCATTATGAGTTTACAGTAATTCCTTTTGACTGAAATTTGTTTTCTATTATGCAAACACTTTTGAGGAAAAATTGAGAAACCATACATGACTTTGCCGTTAAACCAGTTCACCAGTTCACCACTTCTCCACTTTCCCACATAAATCAATCCAAGCCTTCACAAAAAACGTCATTCATGAACAATGGATGAACAATCCATTCAATAATTTCAATGACCAAACTGTCATAGCTGGAGATTACATCGTCAAGAGAAGGTTGAGGAACCACAAACCAAGAAAAACGAACATCGGAAGAACTAGACAAACCACAGAACCGGTCTCCTCGCGCGTCCACTGGTGCGACCGTCGACACCAGCCCAAATCCACAAACTAGTCGTTAAACTCTATTGGGAGTTCGCCCAATCCTCCAGAGAAGTGAGATGACCCAAGGGAAATCCACAAAGGGTGATGAACAAACCCGAACGAGGAAGAACAGGCCATCTGAATGCCACACCCTACTCCGCAGACACCGCATCGCAACCATGAGCTAGTCAACACTCTGCATACCAAAATCAAATCAGCCATGCCAAAACCCATCGATAGCCACATATCCATAGTCAGAGAATGAAGTTTATAAAGCCAAAACCCAAATGTCGCGATACCAGCAATGCCACCAAACCAAGACCAGAACACCTTTAAAGGCAGGAACTGCATATCAGCGCACCTGACCACCGATACCACCAAAAACCCGACCAGAGAGCAGCTAATATCACCAAATTGACATCCATTCAAACATAAACACAAAATCACCAAATCAGAACCTGAAAACATTTTACAAAGCATTAAAATGACCATCCTCCCCCATCCAAGCCACTAGACTGACCCCAGGAACAACGGATCACCGACAACAAGTAGTGACGAAGCCGAGAAAGGAAATTGGAGCCAGATCCACCATTGAAGAACACGCCGACACCAAGTACACCGCAACCATGAAGAAAGCCACCTGACAAGGGCACATGACCGATGACGAACCAAAGTTGCGATTAGAAAGCCCCGAAATGAGTCTTCATCGAGCCACTCGGAACCGCAGACATGATGAGATCCCGACGCTAGACCACTCAGAGTCGCACGAAGACGACAATCTAAGATCTTGCATCTAGGAGCGCGAAGGCCGCCGAGAGTTGTGGCAAGAACCTGAAGTAGAAAAGATGCCTCCGAGCCCATAGCAAATCCAGAACTAGCAGATCAAACACCCAATGACGCCGAGCTGAGAGAAGATAATCTCCACCAAGTCCGGGCCATTTCAGAGGAGGGGAGGAGACGCCTTGAAGTGGAGACACTAGGCGCACGAGGTAGAGGGGGTAAGCCACCGCTCAAAGGCCCATTGATTCTCTTCCTCCATGTTAATGCCTTTTGTATTGACTAATGCACCCTCTGTATTCATGGATCTAATGAATAGAGTTTTCAAGGAATATATTGATGATTTTTTTGTGGTATTTATTGATGATATCTTGGTATACTCTAAAAGCTACGAAGATCATGAAAATAACTTGAGTATTATCCTGAAGACTCATAGAAGACATGAATTATGTGGGAAGTTTAGCAAGTGTAAATTCTGGCTTCAGGAGATTTCTTTTCTTGACCATATTGTCTCGAAGGATTGAATTTCTGTTGATCCTTCTAAGACCAAGGAAATCCAAGAATGGCCAACACCGACGAGTATAACTGAGGTACGCAGTTTTATTGGTTTGGTAGGTTATTATCGACGTTTTGTCCATCATTTTTCTTGATTGGCTAACCCATTAACGAATCTCACACGTAACGGTGTTAAATTTTTCTGGACAAAAGAGTGTGAAGAGTGTCTTGAAGAACTAAAGAGAATATTATTCTATTATTCTATATTGACTCTACAATAGAGGAATGATGGGTTCGTTATTTATAGTGATGCATCAATGAAAGGACATGGTTGTGTCCTTATGCAGAATGATAGGGTTATTTCCTATGCATCACGACAGCTAAATATTCATGAGCAGAACTATCTTACTCATGATATTGTGTTAGCAGTTATGATCTTTGCTTTGAAGATATAGAGACACTACCTCTATGGTGAAAAATGTGAGATTTATACTGATCACAAGAGTTTGAAGTATATTTTCTCACAAAAAGAACTCAACATGAGGCAAAGGAGATGGCTTGAACTACTCAAGGATTATGATTGCACGATACACTACCACCTAGGGAAGGAAAATAAGGTGGTAGACGCTTTGAGAAGAAAGGATCATGGAGTTCTGAACATGATGAGAGTGGAAAGGGATCCTATTTTCATGGATCTAGTAATGATGGATATGGGAATCACCATGGATGGTGAAACATCAAAACATTTTAAAATGGATTCCAAAAAATCATTACTATAAAGGATAAAGAGTTCTCAGGCTGGTGATGAAGAGTTGAAAAAGAAGATTAAAGCTGTGAATGATGGGCAATTGAGAGACTTTGTGTATGAAGATGGAATTTTGAAATTTGGGAGGAGACTTTGTGTTCCAGATATACCTGATTTAAAGAGGGAATTGTTGGATGATTCTCATAGTTCCAATTTCTCTATACACCCTAGTATCACCAAAATGTACAGAGATTTAAAGGGACATTTTTTGTGGGACAACATGAAGAGGGAGATTGCCGATTTTGTGTCAAGATGTATGGTTTTTCAACAAGTGAAAGCTAGAAGGCAACATCTTGGAAGAGTATTTCAACCTCTTCCCATACCTGAGTGGAAATGGGATAATATCACGATGGACATTGTCGCGGGACTACCAGAGACTCCTAGAAGGAATGAAACAATATGAGTCATTGTTGGTCGTCTTACCAAGTCAACACATTTTCTTGCTATAAGATAAGATCTAACACTTGAACTTCTAGAAAAACTATATATTAATGAAGTTGTGAGTCTTCATGGAGTACCCCAATCAATTTTCTCAGATCATGATCCCTATTTGACATCATGAATCTGGAAAAGTATTCAGAAGGCCTTGGATACTGAACTTCGTTTGAGCACTACTTACAACCCTTAAACAGATGGACAATCAAAAAAACAATTCAAACCTTAGAAGACATGTTGAGATCATGATCACTTGACTTTCAGGGTATGTGGGATCAATATTTACCTCTGGTAGAATTTTCCTATAACAATAGCTTCCATTCAAGTATTCGGATGGAACCATATGAAGATTTATACGGAAAGATATGTTGCACACCAACCTGTTGGGATGACGTTGGTGAAAGAAAACTTGTAGGCCCAGAACTGGTGGAGGAAACAATGGAAAAGGTGAAGGTAATCCAAAACCACATCAAAGTATCTCTATGTAGGAAGAAGATCTATGCTGGCAACTGAAGGAAGGATTTGGAATTTCATGTAGGAAATCATGTTTTCTTGAAGGTATCTCCATGGAAGGGAGTTATACGTTTCGGTAGGAAGGGTAAATTGTGTGCCAGGTACATCGGACCCTTTGAAATTATAGAACAAATTGGGGTTGTAGCTTACCATTTGGCAATGCCGCCAAGTCTCTCCAAAGTTCACGATGTGTTCCACGTATCACTATTGAGAAAATACATGCCTGAACCAACGCATGTACTCGCCTATAAGGAATTATAACTAGAACACGATTTGTCTTACTACGAAGATCCCATGAGGATTCTTGATACAAGAGAACAAGTGCTGAGAAACCGGATAACTCCTCTGGTAAAATTTCTATGGAGAAACCCTAAGATAGAAGAAGAAACATGGGAACCTGAAAAACTTATGATAATGAATCACCCAAGTATTTTTTTACAGTGATATTATAAGAAATTTCGAGGATGAAATTATTTGAAGGAGGGTAGAATGTAACACCCCAAGCTTCCACGGTACGCTTCTCTTTGAATAATATAGTAGCATGTGTTGTATGCAACTTCGAGTTCTAACACACACCCCAACCAATCAAACTAGCCGTTATGAATAGTAATACCTACTTTTTGAAATTTTATAAATTTTATCTTTCAAAATGGACTTCATTTTTGGATTTAGAATTTCAAATTTAGCCTAGGGTGAAATTTTGGAACTTTTCGGATAACTTTTATATTTAGATGAATAGTGAAAATTACAAAATTATAATTAAAAACAAATTTTTTAGTCAAACTAATTAATAGTGATAAATTATACCATTTAGTGGTTTTAATGTATTATTAGAATATAATTTTACCATTTTATCTAATGGGGGTCATTATAATTAATTTCACTTTGAAATTGGACTTAAACAATTGTCAATATTTTGATTGATATTGTTTCTTAAAAACACGCTATTTGTTTTGACAACGGGAATTAATTATAAATTTAATTAATGAAAATTATATTTTTGGAATTTTGTAAAATATAAATCATTGTTTAATTCAGAATATCAATTATAGTTAGGGTGAATTTTTTTTATTTTTCTGAAAAACTTCAATTTTTGATGAATAGTGAAACCACTAAGTGGTAGTTTAAAAACTAATTTTTCGTGTAAATGAAACATTAACACTTATGTGTATTGAATTTCAAAAATCCAACATACATGTTTTTCATTAGATAGCAAAATTTGGTTCAGTGAGATGAAAATAATTTTTGGTGAATAGTAACTTTTATGTTTTATTAATCGCGATTAAAGGTAATAAGTGAAATTTAATGTAAAAATGATATTATAAAAATATGAAAATATATTGACACTTGTCCTAACCTTATTGGATGAGTCATGGACGACCAAGAAAACCCATGGGTCAAAATGGGGACACCATGGAGCCACATGGGTAAGAAAATGACATTAATAACTTTTTATTTAAAGTAAAAATAAAATTGTCACAAACATGTGTTGTTTTACTAAAAAAATTATTACATGGGGTTATATAAGTTTACATTTCGACTATAAATATTCATTGGAAATATAAAATTATTTCCTACATCATGATATTTTTTTAATAATTTTTAGACATTAAATAAATTAAAATTTATATGACACCATGTTGATTTAGCGATTACCTCATTAATTAAAGATTTAAATAAAATAAAATGATAATGTTAAATATAAGACATAATATTTTTAAAACCCTATTTTAAGAGTATATTTATAACCATTTTCACCTTATCCTCGAAATATATAATTTCGGGACCTTTGAAATCCGAAAAGCACTTCATAATAATGTAACATTTCATGACTTTCCAAGAGTGCCCCTCCTCTCCCCTTATAAAAGGCCCCCACCTCTACCACCTTATTCAAACCATAAAAGCAATTTGGCTCGGCAAACCTCTACAAAAATACTCTCTCAACTTCCCTCTCTTACTCCTAGAAGCCTCAATTTTGGCATAAGTCTTCCCAAGGAAGCCTTTGGCTCAAATCAAAAAGAGTTACCCGATTTTAAGGTAATGTCTTCTCTTATGTTATTTTGTTTTATTTTGCTTCTCCAACCCCTTAAAATCTTTTTATTCCTTTATTTTGTGACAAAAATAGTGTCTTAAATATACTAGGATTTTTTTATGAGGAGTATTTTATTTACACTTACACACACCTTCATCTAATGGTTAAAGAACATACTGTTTCTGTGGGTGGCGAATTACTACCTCATGAAACGATGATTGATCAATCTTCTTTTATCACCTCTCATGGTGGCCATTAAGATGTAACTATATTTATATATGATAAATATTTTGTTTATGATTACCTTATTCTTCTTTATTTTTCATTTATGGTATACCTTTATGGTTTCCATTATGGGTAAACGCGGTATCTTCATTTTAGGAAGTGCGGACTACCGCCCCCTCAAAGTGATTTGAATCGTTAATTCCATATGTGGGATGTATAAAGGATTGAGTAAATGATATTATATATTATATTATATAGTAATTATAATATCCCTTTATATCATTATGTTTTCATTCCATTAAATAGGAAATAGAAATGAAAGTAGAGTTCATGTGAACGTACGGCTTACCATCTCCAAGAATGGTGCATTTCATTTCATACCTCTAAATGTAATGTATTACTATAAATGAATATATACACTAGAGATATATGATATATATGATATGTACATCATGAATATAATTCTGGATATAATGGATATGTTAACACATCAACAACTTGTAATTATAAGAAGTTTATTTTTGACTCAAGTACTAAAGATCGACAAAACGACCATTATTAACTTAAATAATTACATAATGTTAATAACGTGGAAATAAGTGATATAAAAAAATAATGAACTTGAAAAAGGCTCTTATTAAATTAGAAAATAACTCTAGTTTATTATTCATGAGGTTAAAGAACGGTCGAGTCAAGTCGGACACGAGGTAAGGGACTTCATCTCAATCTCCTTTCATTCAGAAATATTTTGTTTTATACACAAATTTCTTTTATATGGTGTATAAATCCCTTTAAATTTTATGTTTATTCAAAATGAATCTTTTTTATACGAATATATTTACTAAATGACAACAAGGAATGTTTTCTTTGTCGTACGTATGCGGCGGCAATGACTTCTCTGCCGCCGTGACCATTATTTGAGTTTTGGCTTCCTCTACAAGCCATAACATTTTTTAAATGAAAAATAAATACCATGTTTTAATTTTATTTTATTTTGGTATTGAAAATGTTTTTATTATATCAATGTGTTGTATTGATATCTTGTGATTGAAATGTGGAAATGTTATGTTTCCTTTATGCATGTTTTATGTGATACGATAATGTTATGGTTTATGATATTTTTAAAACTGTTCATATGACGAATGCATTGGACATAATAAGTGATGGGTGGAGCCCGCTATAACTCCTCTATGCATCGGTAGGTCTCATGAGACAAACTAGGGTCTTGGCACAAGGCCTTGAAAAAATCTTATTTGTAGTCTTGGAATGATGCCTTTGCTACGTCATGATGATAGTCTGGCATTATGCATTCAATCATTATGAAAGTGGTTATTGATATTTCTTGTGATTATTCGACTAGAAGAATATCCATTTGAATAAGTAAATGGAATTATTTCATTTTACCTTTTCCATATTATACTGAATTTCATGTTTAAAAGGCATTTGTTTTAATTATACATTATCTTAAATGTTTATTTTTATTTATGAAAGTTTCCGCAATATTGTTATCCTTATTGAGTATCTGAGCTTGCCCCATTCAATGTTTTAATTTTTCCAGGATGTGAAGAAGTATTTTATGAATGACCTGTAGGTATGGTCGTAAGGGGATATGAGTGTGGACTATAGAGACCATGTTATTGTAGTTTTTCACTTTATGATGTAATGTAATGATTATGAATGTATCTAGTATTTCCAAGGCTACAAAAATAATCGGTCTTTCGAGACTTGATCTTTTGTGATCATTCCAATGTTACGTAATAATGCACCGACTCTGGGTAACTGGGGTCAAGGTGTTACAATATTTTATATTATAAAATATATTTTTATTTTATTTGAATTTATATAAACTATAACATTGTAAAATTTAATGGGATATTATTGAAAATATTTAAATTTTTCATTTATGGGCCAGTTTTACTTTTATAGAAAATTTATGGACAATAACAAGTAAAAAACAATGAATTTGTGTTTAATTATCAAACAAGTTAATAAGGGGGTTAAAACCGAGGGAAAAAGATGAAAAAATCACATAAACATTTAAAATTTTGTTTGATTATATTCTTTCAATATAACTTGTCATCCTTTTGTGGATTATGTGATATGTTAAAAGATGATATTTATGAATCAGGCTTGAAAATATCAACTTATATATTAATAATTTGGAGAAAAATATGATATTTTGGTGGAAATTCATTAATGGATTAAATTTTACTTTTCAAGAAAGTTTATTTCCTTATTTTCTTTGTTTATAAGTTAATATAAATCCTAAACAATACGAAAATGATCTTAAAAAAATGTATCTTTTTATAATCATTTCTAATGAATTCAGCTTCTCGTTTATTCTTAAAAAAGTAGTTATAACATTATATCATCAATAAATATTATTCTCAAGACCATTTTGTCACTTTTTCCAATTATGTCCAGATTTGGATACAAAATTATGTGTTATTTTGGATGATCGTAATACATCCCAATCCAAATATTTAGAATACTTTTTATGTACCCTTTTTATGATGTGGGATTTCAAAAAAGGTATTTTTAATTGTTAACATATTTTTTCCATGTACAAAATAAAATTATCAGTATAAAATGTATTAAAAAAGGGGAATAATATAACACACAAACTTTTTAAAAAAATATCATTTTTATAGCATATATGATATGAAACAGCAAGCTTAAACAAACCATAAAATATAATTATTTCAGTATAAAAATTATAACATTGTTGTTGAATTAATGGGAATAAGTAAAATTAACATAATTTATAAAAATATATAATTTTTATAGTTAATAAAAATTTAGTGTCAAGTTCTTACTAAATTAGAATTAAATTTTTTAAATTCATTTTATTCTTCCAAAAAATAATTTTTCTTAAAAAAATTGTTTTTATTGATGTTTGTGATGAAATATTTTAATTAACATATAAATCTATTAGAAATTTTATATGATAAAAAGGATATAGTTTTTAAAATCATTATATAAAAATTATCATTGGATGATATTTTGGGATTTTTTTGAAAAGTTCGATGTTTCATTGAATATGAAATATATATATATATATATATATTTATTGAAAATTCAATTATTTATTATATGAATTTGAAAATATCCATTCTGTTTTAAAATTATTCCATTGTAAAAATATATAATTTATGTAAAACATTGAGATTTCATAAAAAACTATGTTTTATATCTTATACTACTGACAACACTATACCTAAATGAACCCTAAAATATTACTATTTTTATACCACCATTTTTACATAGCCTTAAAAATGGTTGGCATGGATTTAATTATCTATTTAATGAGATATATAATTCTAAAACTAATTATAAATTTATTCATAAATTCATAGTAAATTTTCACCCAATTGATATTAATGTCATTTAATTTTTTTAAAAAAATATTCTTCATATTTGGATTTCTCTTTTTTAATGAGAAATTTTTATAATTTATTTACTGAAGTTTTATAAATTTTATTTGATAAAAATTATATAATTTTATAAATAAACATATCTATATTATCTTATGGTAAATTTATGATATTTTTTTTAAAATATTTGTTTTTCCATAAATAGTGAAAACATACAGTTTTTTATAAAATCGTATATTATTTTAATGTTTTTCCTAATTCATATTCAATTTTTTTCTAGTTTTAAATATATCATTTTTATTTTATATTAAATAAAACCCAATTATAATTTCTATAATGAGCATTTATCTTGAAATTGGTATATAAATATCTTTACAACAAAAAATAATTTTCCTAAAAATTAAGCTTCATCATGTTATCAGTATTTAATATTTATTAAACAATGACATTTATATGATTTGAATCATGAAAAATTAATTAAATACATTGAAACCATATGTAAAACTTTACTAAATTAGTACCATTTATTTTTATGCATAATTATTTGTTACTATAAAAAATATTTATTACGATGTCAAGGGTAAACGGAGTAAATAATCATAAAATCAATAAGATATGTGCTAGAAATTAAATATGACACTTATATGTATACTATTAAATGAGTGGAATTATGACATTTCTTTCCAAGTCTCTAATATATGGTCAATTTGGGCCATATTGATTTGGTTTTGACTTTATAATATATAATTTGAAAATAATGACAAAAATTACACGTTCTAGTCTTTAATAACAATACTATTATGGGATATGGATAAATTACAATAATGTTATGTTCTAAATAGATATTTGAATGATATTTTTTTAATAATTTTAATTTATTTATAATTTTTATTAATGATAAAATTACCTTAAATATGTATGTAACAATGAAATAATACTTTTAATCAAGTATAAAACTAAAATAAATGATTAAATAATATTAATTACAATAACTATTTAATGAATTATCATGTTTCAAGAATTTATTAGACAAATAGAACATTTTATTTACTTTTAAAAGTGTTATATTTTAATTCCATTGATTTCATGTTGTTTTTAAAGTAAAACTAATTGAATAGTTTCAAAATGAAATTAAGGATGTTTTATTAAAAAATAATTTTCATAATGTTTTAAAATTCATACAAGTCCTATATCAAGGAAAGTGTTCATGGTATTGATATAAATATCAACCATAGATCATTTATTGTATAATTTATCTTTTTACTATCTTTACCTTTAAATATAATAAACATTATTATCATGGTAATTTTCAAAAAGGGTTAACACGGGGTAAAAACACTCATAATGGTAAAAACCTAATCTAAAGTTTTCAAAATATTAATTAATTATAGAATTTTTTCCTTCCTCATCCTATATTATAATTATATCATTTTTCAATTTTTTACAGAAAAATGAATTTATATTAATTTAATATTTAATGACACTCTAAAAGTTCCCATACCCTTGCTTTTTAAATTGAAGACTCACCTTAATAGTAATTTAGTTTGTCCAATCCATACCAAAGTACTTATATTATTATCATTCCAACATTCTATAGGCCTTTATTTTATTATAAAACCCTATTATGGAAGAATTTGGTGTAAACTTAATGATATTTTTCAAAAAACAGGAAGGCAAGGAATATTTATGATGAGTCACACATATGGTTAGGTACATAAAAACACATTTTATTATTTCAATTCCATATCTATTTTCTTTATGTATATTCCCTTATAAATATTCCTCAAAATTGTTAATTTATGACTCAGTGTAGTCTAATAGAATTTCTTGAATATATTTTTCTTTCATTACCATATTTTGAAAAAGGGATATTTTAAGGTTTTTCATAAGGGAAACATTACTTTAAAAACAACATTTTTAATATTTTAAATATTTAGTCTCTATATATTTTTTTCATGTCCATATTATTCAAATAAATTTTGAGGATGTATTTATATCTCTTAAAAGATCTATAAAAGAACAATTATATCTTTTTTTACTATCATTCAATGGTTTTAAAAAACAAATTTTTTATAGAATGATTAGAGTTATTTTACAAAATATAAAAGTAGTGTTATATTATAGCATATACGATGATAAAATCTATTCCAACTATCATAACCATTCTATTTTATTTGGATTCATTTGTAATAGTTCATTTCATCTTCAATGAAAAGTCCTCAATATTTATATTCTTTGAATTTTTTTAAATTATTTTAAATTGAATTAATATTTTTATGTCTGGAAGTGTTTATCTAATGGGTGAAAGGGATATCACAGATCCAACCTTTTTTAGCATCATTTCCGTTCTTACTCAAAATCACATTATCATCCTTTAATATATTTAAATTTAATATATATATATATATATATTATATATATATATCTATCTTATTTTACCTTACTTTTTTGTGGTAATATATTCCTTCTGTTCTTTTCACAAATTTCTTATTTATGAAGTTTCTATTGATTATGATATGAGGAAACATTGTGCAACCCATTTTATTCTATGTGTAATTATTAGGATTATTAATTATGATTTATTTCATTTTTTGTAACACATAATCATGAACATTTTATCATGGGTGAACCTAAATATCACTGTAAATCATTGGGTAATTGTTTCACATGAGACATTATGTTTGGGATTAGGTTGTAAACATAATCCATTATATGAAATTGTCCACCAGGTGATTTATTCATAGAATTTTCTAATACATATACTCATTTAATTTTTTTAATTCCACATTTCATATGTTTAAATGATCTTATGATATCATATAGTTTTTATATACTTACATGTGAATAATCGTGAGATTTTGTTAAAAGAAATTTATATTCAACTTCATAAGGTTAAAATTTATAAATATTTTAAATAAAAATTCATAAGTTTTTATTTATTGAAAAAGAACCATTTTGAGTTTTAATTTTCATTTGTGATGATATATGAAATATTATCTAAAAATATTTAGGAAGAAAATTTGATTCCATTGGAAAAAAGATAATTTTGTAAAATAACGATCATATATGAGTATTTATTAACTAAAAATATAGTTTCATTCATTTTATTTATCATACTAAGTTTTTTTGTTCTCTTGAAATGTTTTCAAGTGTTTTGCCACCAATTTTTAAGGATTAGTTCGGACAATAATGAGGTCAAGATAAGCATTGTAAAGATATGTCCTGGAAACAAAACTTTTTATATCATTAATGTTTTTTTGGGGAAAAATTGATTCAAATGGTATGTTTACCCTTTTTATGAAATATTTATTTATGTCTGGGTGATGGAATAATTCTATAAAACTATAAACAAAAAGAACCTCAATCTCGTGAATATTAATTATTTACTTAAACCACAATATTATGCAATATTTTTGATTGGTACATTATAGTTTGTATTAGATAAAATGGTTTAGAACACTTTTGAGAATATTATTCCTCCAAGTGAGGTTAAACTAATAGTTATAGAAACCATAATAGGATTATGATTTTATGTTAAATCATATTTTCAATGTATTAGACACCCCTTTTTATGTTCATGGTTATTATATTCTCATGTGATTTATGACATTTTGGGAGAACATTTCTCGGTATGATGTCAATGTTGTCCTTATTCTCAACATGATATATTATTTTAAGAAGAATTATTATTTAAAAAGATTAACTATTCTTATAACCTTTTAAATTTATATTATTTTTGATGATTAAGGTTATTTTAAATTATTTTCAACATATTTCTAGTGAAGTTATAAAAATTGTGTTGATTTAGTTTAGTAAAAAGGGATAATTGTCACAACTGGAAAGGTTCTAGTTGTTGAACCCACAACCAATGGGATAGGTGAAACTCTATGGTTGATAAATAAATATATTTTTATAAAAATTTATATAACTATTATGTTTTTTATGTTCTATAGTGCCATAATTCAAAACCTAGAGTCACGGGGAGATATAATAGGGCTTATAGTAAGCAAACCATCTATCTAACCATGAATATTACCATGTGAGGGTTTGTATTTATTAACAGTTGGATTTTTCATTGATTGAGCATGATTTTTTAAAACATTTTGACACCAAAAGGGAATTAATGTGGCCAATATTTGTTTGATAGTGGCATCCGAACATCTGTCTCATGGTTTAATAACTAGGAAGTGATATTTATCTCACTAAAACGTTTTTTAGCCTTTCCCCTATTTTATTATAAGGATTTAAACCCTTATTTTCCTCATCCATCATTCCCAACCCTCTTCAATCCTAATATATATTCCTTTATATTTTTTTGTGGATTTCTCTTGGAGATAAAGGTTCTTTATAATTATTTATGAAGATTTCATCATAGTTTCTTATTATTTTATTCCTCAAAAGACATGCTCTTATTATTCCATGGGGATATGGAACCCTAATGGTGGTGTTGGATGGATATACTATAATTGACCATGTCAACCTACTATGTTGTGAACTCATTCCCCTAAACATTCCATGTGAAATTAATTGTCCCATGCCATCAAGGGTTTTGTTCACCCTTCCCAATACCAAAAGCTCAATACCACTTTAAAAATCCCCACTGAGGAGAAAAATAAGTACCATTGGGAGGATACACTATGAGGATACAAAATCAAGGGTTTTTGGTAAATCCACATTACAAGTTATTTCATTTGGAATCACACGTTATGTGGGACCCCTTGGCTATGCATTGGGGTTTACAAACTAATTAATTATCACATTATATGTCACACATAACACATAACTTGTGATGTGTGTATTGTGGATTGGATTATACTCTGGTACTGCACCGACATATAAAAAACTAAGAACATAGGCATGAGTAGAGTACACAGTCCCAATATAGTTTTTAGAGAAAACTAGGTACATAGGACTGACCACCTACACAGGCATGTCTAGATTACATGGGAATAGAAAAAAAACATGGGAATAGAAATGAACATGTTCAAATTTAGTAGTAAATGTCATATACATTAAGCACATGGTCTATAATTACTCCGAGATGGAATAGAGACCTTTATATATTCATTTTAGATTAGGTTCAATTGACTATGAAACAATGGTCATTTACCATGAGGGTGTAGTGTGAAATTTTATCGTTTCTATAGTATTGTGATTCCCACTATGGGTTCAGTTTTGAATAGAGATCAGTGAATCCCTCTATAGGACTAGTATGTAATGCTCCATCATTCAAAATATCTGTTTATGGTATCAATATTTAAACCATAAAAGGGGACATTATAACTATATATAATGTAGATCGAATATAATTTGTGGTGTCACCTTGTGGGCCTAGGTGTGTTCCTCTACATAGATGATGATATCTTCTAAGATCAGGTGTGTGCTTCAATATTGGGGCCCAACGATCATGTCTTATTGGAAAAGAATCACAAGTTACAGTATTTCATGTGGAGATAGTATTCCTAGAATTAGATTTAACTTGAAGTATCAAGTAGTATCATGTGGATGGTATTATTTTTTAAGACCACTTCTAGCTAGTTTTCTATTATGATTATATCTGTGTTTTGTTTATTATATTGATGTCCTGAGCTGACTACTCTTGATGATTTATTCTTAGTGGTTTTATGTTTTTATACTAGGTATTTTTATACACACACCTGTATGGAGTTTTCCCAACCATATCATGGGTTTATAAGACAAATAACCTTTTTATAGTACACTATATGGACCAAGAGAAAGAAAATCCTATATTGATTTTGGAAGATAGTGGTGTATATCGATGTTTTATTAGATGTGATTCCCATTCCATTGAGTGGGTTGGACACTTTTTCTATTTTTTGTGGGCTTATATGTGGAACCTTTATCACATTTAGTACTTTATTGTTGTAGTATACTATGGTTTTATATGATTCTTAATGAATTTGAATCAGTTATTTTACATTTTAGAATTGTATGGGGTTTGGAGCTTTGTTCATTGATTATGTACATTTTGTTAAAACATCCCATGTGTAAAATATTCTATATAAAACTATTCTATGACCAATGTCCTATTATATGTATGCTTGGGGTGGTCCCACATGGCATATCGCTATCCAGGCATGCACCTGTATATCGGGTCATGATAGATTTGTATTATATCATTGTTCTACCATAGGAGTTGATTGAAGTTTTGTGTATATCTATGATATTATTTTATGATTTATTAGAGTAGTGTTTCATGTTTGATGTTCTGCATTCTATCCAGGGTGTCTAGATTTAGTGTACTAGTCAACATGTCCATTCTACAAAACTCTAATAACCAACTTGTTGACTCAGTGCATGTAGACCATGGTTTCTGGAAAAACATTGGTGCATGCATCATATATGAATAAGTTACAGTATTCGCCTTCTTATTTAGTCATCTCGAAAAAAACTATTTGAACAAGGTCCATCATGTTTATTTTAGGATTCCTCCACAATGATAGCGAGACATGATTCAACTACTCGATCAAAATGATGATCCAATAATTGAAGAGAATTTAGTAATGTTTTGTGTACAACAGTTAGTTACTTTTGGTGGGTTTCCAATTATGAAACCACTAGTTGAGCTGTAGATACCACTGGAATTACTTAATGAGGATTGACATAGCCTGATTTTACTTCATGAGTTTCAAATTCAGTGACCTCCCAACTGTTGTGGTGGGATAGACCGCCCCTCTTGTGGTTGTTGACTTTATATAAGTAGTCACTTGATTTTCCAGCCTTGTGAGGAACCGTAAGTAATTGTTAAAAACCTTATTGTAATTTTTATTCTGAGAAATTCTAAGATATGGTGTATTTTGGGGTCTCAATAACATGATTAGACATATATCTATTAGTAAGACAATAAGAATCTTATCAGGACGTATTTTACACAACCATGATTTGATCAATGTGAATTTTAGAGCTTCATCATTTACAGTAAGGTTGTTTGACCATTGCATATTATTCCGTGAGGTTTACTGATATATCATGATATTCCCAACATATGGTTAAAGATATTTACCATAGTGGAAACCCCATTTAGTAGGGATTACACTGATATATCATGTCTTCAATGATATATCTATGCATTCCCATCAATGATGGAGTGCTCAAGTGGGATTTATTTTTAGCGAGTTACATAGAATATAAGATGCTGAAAATGGAATTTTTAGTGGGGAAAAAATAACTAATAATTTGGGAGAAACTAGTCATAATCATTAAAATGAGATTTGATAATTTTGGAAACATTAGGTGATGATTTTATGAAATAGGATTAGAGGTTCATGGGTCTCAGGATATCTCTAATTAACCAATGGGGATGTGGTTCTTCTCATGTGAGGGTTGCAGAAATATTTCTATAGATTGTATAGGAAGTGATAAAACTTATAGGGGGACATTAGAGGACACCATAGGTATAGATTGATTCATATTAGAGGTGTTTTTTGGGTTAAATACACAGTTGATGGATTGGTATAGAATCTGGAGGTAATAGGTGGTTTATTCTAATACTACCACCACCCCCAAGTGGTTAATGCCATGATTAAAAATATGGTGGTCAAGGATACAGAAAAGTAAAGAATATTTTGTCTAATGACCTTAAGTATTTGAAACATTTCAGAGGTAAATATGATTATTCTCCACATTAGATTTAGTACTGATTAAAATGGGATAAATCCACTCCATTATTTCTATTTATCACCCATATGACATATATATTCAAATTGAGCCCAGGGGTCGAACCTTGTTTAAAGAGAATCTAACAGGAGATGAGTAAGTTATCACACACTTCTCCCATTATGTGACTAGATTCTTTTTGTATAAGTATTAATATGGGACATAATTGTAGTTATGATGATTCCTTATGTCAATATCTTAGGCATGAAGGGGCAATGCATAGTTCATGCCCTGATTGACCGTTTCAAGTGGAGGATGCAGTTTTTCAATTATAAGGGGATGGGGTTTTTCTTTCATTGGTGATAAGGAATTATAGTAAAAGTTGGATATGATCATATGGAGTAGAGTGTAGTTAATTAATCACCAGTTTGAAAGCATGAATATTGGAGTAGTGGATGCTTTGGGTTACCAGTTTTTTATAGTGGTGAAAGAGTATAAGGAAATCCACCTTAAGGGTGTTCCATGCTTACTACCCCATTAAAGGTTAGAATTTTCTATTGAAATACTCCTTGGGATATAAAAAACAATACATGTGAACATATAAAATGGCTCTTGTATAGATTTTAAAGTTTAGGGATCAGTTGGAGGACATGTAGGGGAATTGTTTTTCGAGGCCCGATGTTTCCCCTGGGAAGCCTCAATGTTATTCATCAAGAAGAAGGACAATAAATTAAATATGTGTGTAAATTATTAAAACATAACTAGTTGATAGAGAATATTATCTATACATTACCATAGATATAATACTTCATTATTTTGTTGAGAGGGGATGAATGATACAAGAAAATTAATCTTATAATATTCTATAATCAGCTACGAGCATGGGATGAGGATATACCAATGACGATATTCTGATGTATCTATACTATAATGAGTACATGGTGATTCCTATTGGTTTGAATAATTACATATCATAGTTAAAGATTATCATGAACTAGATATTGTATACTTTCTTAGACTAGGTTATGGTAGTCTCCATCCATGATATCATAGTGTGCTTGATATATGAGGAGGATCATACAAGACACATGAGTATGGTTCTAGACTGACTAAAAGGGAACTATATTTATCAAAATATCTCAATGTATATGGTGTGGATTTAAGAGGTACTATTTTCAGTGCATGTCATCTCAGATGATAGTGTAGTAGTGGACCGTGTCAAGTTTGATGCCTTGTTAGCATGGGAGCCACCTATGAGCATGATGGAGGAATATAGCAACCTTGGGATAACATGATATTACACAATATTTGTACATGATTTAAAAGGGGTATCAGAAACATTTACTTTATCAAACTATATTGGGAAGCCTTTTGTGGTGGGAGAAGTTTTTGTACGGCTTTATAGAGGTGAGGCATTGTCTGATGAGTTCCACAATCACAATATTTCCAATGGTGGTTTTCATGTATGTAGTTTTATGTGATGCCTCACAGATTAAACGTGGTTTGGTACAGATGTAGAGAATTATTATCATTTCTTATGGGTCTCTAGATTTGGGACCATATGTGCATAACTATATGATCCGTGATATTGAGATGGAAATGGAAGTCATCTACCTGAATATGTGATGTTGATTTCTTAGGGGTGACTGGTTTATCATATAATCTTACTAAAATGATCTCATGTATATCTTCTCTCATAACAATATTAACATTATATAGATTTGATAGCTAGTGTTACTCCATGAACATGACTAAAATAATATATATACTCCAGGGAAGGGGAATTTGATTGCATAAACTCCTAGAGTGAGATATTATTCTCAATTATATACCAAGGAATTAGAAGAGTAAGCCTTATTGAAGTATCCCATAGTAGACTAGGATGGTAATTTTTCTTTAAAATGGATGTATTTTAACCAAAGTCTATTATAGTGTGTTATGGATGATCAGCATGAAGATATTTTCTCTGAGACATTATGTACTTAGTCATCAATTGGAGGTACTCCTAATGGATTTATTAAATGTGGGAAGAACAATGTGCTCTTTTGATGATGAATTGTTGTACCAATGAATATTTGTTATGATTTTATTATTTATATTCATAAATCCCCTTCGGCGGTACATCCTTGTGTGAAATGGAAGTCAAAGGACCTCTAATGATTGTTTTAGTTGTCAGATATGAAGATGTGTGTAACAAAGCTTTTTTTCATGTTTCCTCACTTTTTAGTAATTGATGGCTGAGAACTAGGTTTCAATGGGTTTACATGAACCCCTTGAGGTTCCATTGTGTGAGTGGGTGAGATATCTATGCACATTGTGATGGGGATACCACATATGTCCATTTAAAATGATTACATTTGGTTGATCATAGACTGCATCACCAATTAATCCCACTATTATATTTTTAGAAGCAAATTATTATTAGGGATTTTGAGACACCATTATCTGTTAGAGATATTATATATCAAGGGAGTTCCATGGATGATCATTACTAACCATGATTTTCCTTTCATATAATGATTATAGAGTGGATTACATGATACCTTTGGGAATTAGCTTCATTTGGGAATAACCTTTCGCCCCCAAACTAATAGCCATACTGTGAAGACTATTATAGCGGTGGAGGAAATGTTTTGTGATGGTATATCGGACATTGGATCTAGTTGGTATGATCACTTACTATTAAAGTATTTTACATACAAAAATAACTATCATTCCACCCTTATCATGGCACCATTCAGGGAATCGTACATGCTGCCCTTTCTTTTACCACTAGGTTGGACTAATTCGTTGAGTTATTTTTCATTAACCAAGTATTGGATCATGCTATGACATTGTATCTAAAGATCATCTTGGATAAGATGAGTACTACCAACATATGTCATATGTCCTATATGGATTGATAAAGGAGGCATTTTGTGTTCATGGAGTGAGACCATATATTCCTAAAGGTATCTCCTCGATATGGATTATGTTCATTTGGTTGTGGTCGAAAGAAATATCCTATATTAATTTTCCATTTACAGATACTACATTTATTTTGTGTGTTGGAGAACCACTTTTCTCTGTATCCATCATTAGACCAGGTAGATGATGTCCTTCATGTGTCGTAGCTAAGGAGTTACTTGCATGACCTATCCCATGTTACCGAATGGGGTGAGCTATACATCAAAAATAATGCTACCTTTACTGATTACCCAATGTAGATTTAGGATCGACATAAGTGGGTCCTCTATCATGTAGTGGTTCATTACATGCATTTGCAATTGTAGAACTAGAATCTTCAAGAGAGATCATTGGAGTGGGAGACCCCGAATAGATCATAGTTCCCACATGTTCTTGTGATATATTTTTAACATTTTTGGTTGAAAATACATATATTATGGATAATTTATTGTCTTGAAATTCTTCATTTAAATATTTTAAATATATGTAGAAATATTTTTAGATCCAATCCATTACATGACATATAATTTATAGTATTAATGTGCATGAAATTTAAATTATAAAAATATTAAAATAAATATAAATATCACGTGGAAGAAATTTTATTGAAATAGTTGAATAACATCTAAAAGGAGTATTAAATGAAAATTATGAGTCTACCATTTAGTGGACAATGACGGGTTTACCCTAGGCATTACAAATCCTTTGTTGGTGGTTGGAGTTTGTGAAAAAGTTGGAACTGGAACTGATAATATATAAATTAATATATTTTTTATTTTATTTTAATGATACAACATCCTAATTACACTTCTACATATACACCCTTATTGGAATGTATTGAGGTTATACACATAACCTTGTAAATCTCGAGAGGATTCATTGTAGATACATCTGGGGGAGACATCATATTAGAGTATCTAATCATTATCGTAATGATCATCTACAACAATAGAGTACATGTATCTCACCCACAACTACAGTATTAAATCATTCATCATCAATGATCCATCCAAAATCAAGGTATTATATTCTATTTATGTGGACTAATTTATTTTATTTATCCTTTTCATTCATGGATCTATTCCCTAAAAAATAATTGATTCATGCATTGATTATTGATTTATTTTATTTTTATTAATTTTGTTGTGGTTTATTTTTTCACTTTCTTCTCTATTTATAAGGAAACATATTGAGGAAAAAATTACATAAGGTTAAGGTTTTTTCATCATGTTTATTGTTTATGGTTCCAACTTGTGTTTAATTTCATATACATTTTAGGAAATTATTTTGGCATGTTGTTATTTGAATAATAGGTATTTGATTGTTGTATGACTATTATTATTTGAAAAAGATCCATACTGATTGGTGTGGTTCACGATAAAGGGTTATATTGAGGTGATATGATTATGGAGGATGATTAGAGGTAGATTTAAATTTATTGGAAGCTCCCATTAATATAATTTTGATAAAAAATGATGTAGTGGTGAGATTGCATGGATTGAGGTAGAAATTTTCATTCATAATGGAGCACGAATCCTAGAGACTAGAAAATGCTAGGGTCAGTTGCCACTAAATCCCTGATTCTAAGATGGACTTTTAATTGTAGAATCTTGGAAGGATGTTTCACTAAGGTGTTGTATTATTCTAGAAAACCCATGTTACATGACCTTTAATCCAAAATCACATGATGTGTGGGATCCCTAGCTATAGAACGTGGTTTTTACACAAGAAAATGAATATTACATGTCTTGTGACACCTAACATACACTTTGTGACCCATAATTTGTTGATTGGAATGTACTTTAGGAGTATATGGGAATATATATGTCCATACACATGGGAATATGAAGAGTAAAATAGTACAACTCAGCTCTCATACATGGCCAGGTACATGAACAGATCCAGATACATGTGCATTGATAGAGTACATAAGAATGTGAAAAATAATAATGGAATAGACACTTCATGTCCATATATAGAAGATTACAAAATTTACAAAAAATAAATTCCATGTAATTATTTATATATGGCTATTATTCCATCACATATTCTGTACAGACTAGGTTCAATGGAATATGAAACCTTTCTATAATAAATACTGGGTACATTGCAACATTATCTCCTCAATATATAATTCTAATCATCTCTATGATTTTTTTGAGAGAGTATGTTGCATCCCCCAATTGGGACTGGGTGAGATCCTCTATTATTAAATGGACAAGTTCATGGTATATGTGTGACAACCATGTATAGAATGGTAATACCCTATATAGAATGTATATATAATATTGTTTTTTATGTTCTACAATGTCACTACATGTGATCATTTACAAGGACGATAATATATTCCACGATCTAGTGAGAACATCATGGGTTGGTGAGATATCCCCACCCAAGAAGGATAGCAAGGAGGTTTAGTGAAAGAGATCATTGGACAAGTTTGTTTAGGACAACCAAGTATGTTGTGGTGTCATATCAATACATTTTTATAGAAAACATTCGATAAAGGGAAATAAAGAGTTTATAGAATAAGGGATGTCTATCCTAGAGGCTCGAGAATGCATCGAGGCATGGAATTTTACTTTACAAGCAAATATACAGTTAGAACATAGAAAGTAGAAACATCCCTATTTATAGCCCCTTTTAGAGGAATAATGGTACTAATGGAGCCTTTTTCACCAAAAACATATTCATGGAGGCTCCTAAAGAGTGAATTAGAGGTTAACCACTTTTATCATGAGGCGTGACCCAACTCTGGAAGAGTGTGTGTGTCATTCATAAAACCATTTTATAGTGACTAAGAGATACCCTAAGATGTATCTTTAGTATGGATGGGTTTCCTTCCATGCATGATCAAATGGTTTTAACAAGTACAAGAAGTTGTGTTTATGGATTGTGGAATGGATTTACCTCCATTTGTGATGAGTGATCCCATTACAAGAAAGATGAGCTCATGAGTGGGTAGATACAGCTGAATTTTATCTGCACTCTACTATGAAACCTGTTGGAGTCGTTTCTTTGAGAATTTAGTCCGTTCAGTTTTTTTGAGTGGATGAAATCCTTACAAGGAAATTTTGATTTAAATACCCACTGAGAGTTATAATTATTCATTGAATGGAACATAGGGACTGCCCTTGTATATTGGATTCATCCAATAGATCATCATGGGATGGGGTGCATTTGGATAATTTAAGAATCATTTATTGGTAAAACCAATTATGATCACTTGGGATGAACTATTTTTTTCTCCATGGAGTTGGATAGTAGACATAAAAATCACATCCTTCCCATCACGGGATCATTTCATGGTAGTATTCTTCATTACTACCCGGATGTACTCATAATAAGACATGAAAGAGAAAAACTTGGGGACTTATTCAAAAGATACTCTATGAGTGAGATATTCTTTGGGAGCTATCATAGAGTATGCTATGTATTCTAGAGGAATAATTATAACGATCCGTAAAATGAAACATGTGAATGAGTGTACTAGTTAGGGGATGTGGTCGTTCTATCTTGATATCCACCCAAGTTTGTAGTAATAGTAGTACTTTCTAACGTAATGGGTGTCTCAACAAAATGTTCGAGTGATATAATAATGTATTTGAACTCTTTTTAGTAAACCATTATGGGTGAGTATGACATGAAATGTCTCTAGTTGATAGTGGTTACCCCTCCATGAATTTCAGCGAGTTGGGGGGAAGCACAGAGACTCTGTTTGTAAGGTATTTTATGACCAGATATCCACTAGACAAATTCTGGACGGTTTGATGATAGTGTGGAATACTTTAACCATATGCGGATCAATAATGACATCAGTCTCAGTATGAGGTAGGATGTGTGGTTATTTTTCCCTCAATATATAACATAGAATATGAGTGGTTATACTGAGATCCTTTGTCATCTACTGTGGTTTCCATGGATGAGGACTAACAATACACATCATGTGTCATTTAGGAACTGATGAAGGTGTCCTTTAGAGCCCATCAAGGTGATCCTATATTTTGGGGGAGATGACTTCCTGATGGATTTCAGTGATTGAACTTGGTTTATAGGCTAACTATGGTTCTTAACAACTTTCTTTAGTTTCTACAACAGGATAGTGCGATGGTGTTCTACTAAACCACATGACCGCATTTAGATCTAGTTTTTGGGGTTTTACACCTATCAATGATGATGAGAAATTATTAGGCCTCGTTGAAAACGATCAACCGAGATGAGATGGTCATTAGGTGTGAAGTTTATTATTTAGGAACCCAATTGTCTTGAGATCTGGTAAGGAAAACCATTTGGGGGAAATTGGATCCATGAGGCCCATGTTTTAGGACTGCACGAGAACCCTCTAAATATTTTTATAGTCTGGGAGACCCAATTTATATCATAGTTTTCCCATTGTGTATGTTATATAACATTCTAAGACAATCATACTTGACAATTAGGAGGGTTTATTGACCCAATATGTTTTATAATGAATTTAGAATCTTTCTATGAATAATTCTAAAGCCCAGTTATGCGTCTACACATAATTATGGGGCCAGAGAGACATGGTGTAGTGATATTAATGATAATAAATAGTTTATATATAATCCTATATTTTTAGTGGAATGTTAAAAAAAACATAATAGACATTTATATGAAATATTTTAATTTGGTATATTTTAAAAAATGGGTCATCCTAGAAAAAAAGTATGGTTTGTTAGTGTTGGTCACATTGTAAGAGGCATTCTCTCATAGGAGAAATAAATAGGGAATATTAATTATATAATTTATTATTATATCCCTCTTACATTTGGATTCCCACAAATGATATTAAAGGATAAAAGGGTTTTTACCTTGCATAGAATGGAAAACCCATGAGCGTAGGGGGAAGGGGAAAATTATGACTCCATTAATGATTGTAATCAAAAATACATTGAGGTGAAATGTCTTATGGAATCATATTAACCCAATGTATAGAAATTTTCCCCGAGGTTAACAGATTTAGGAATTTTTTCCCAATACCCACATAGAAATTATTTTCATGTCTTAGATCCATTTTACAACTACTAGAGTTACCTTGGGGGTATATTTTTGGACCTCAGGTGTAAGTTAAGGGTTTTATGTGGATCTTGGAGAATCCCCATTATAAATGTATGATATCACAATGTAAAATGTTGGATATGATTCCTTCTGTTATTCCTATTTAGGTAACATGATCTTTTGGGGGATATGCTCCATATATTGGGGATACAATATATGTAATGAGACTTAGGTATGTGTTCAATGATATGGGAAGGAATTCCATGTATAGTGACATGGAAGTGTGGAATAACATGTCTATATCCTGATTGTACGTGTCATAGAGGACATAGGCTGGTAAATGGGAATGAGATTATGTACACCTTCATAAGAAAGGAAACAATAATGGAATAAGCTAAGAGGAATGTTCCATGTAAAAAAACTACACATAAAATATGGAACATGGAAAGTCATATTGGATAGTTTATTGAAACACCAATGGGTTACTATAAGGCCACACATCATGTGAAAAGGGTTTAATGTTGTGAATTATACTTATACATTACATGTATCTAGAGGGGATATAGACATGGTATTCTTCTGAGAGACACATTATGTTCTATGGGTACATTTAATCTACCCCCTTAAAATACTTCTCCCTCAAGAATCTACATCATTTTTAATCAGATAGAGGTACATGAGTAGCCTATCATGTGTAATTTTTTATATAGAACAAAATTGTGGATATTTATTTGGTGTTGGATATTCAAAGTGATAGATGATTCATGAGGTGATGATAGTGTGATGCTTCTTATAGTGATGCATTGATCTGCAGTGGGTGGGAGTATTTTCTTGGTTTGGAACATAGAGGGTATAATGTTTCATTATATAATCATTATAGGATTGTGATCCCCATGTAGAAATTTATTTATATAGAGTCTTTGTATCTATCATGGAATATAGGGTAGGGATACTTTATTGCATTATCTTCCTAGGTTGGTTTTGTGGTATCATAGTGACCTTCGTGAATGGGAATTTATCCCCTACATAGAGGATTTTTTTAGTACACTTCCTATTATTTTCATCTATATAATACCCTACTTGGTGGATAGTTCCATATTGGGTTTTCAATATCTCCCAGTTGTCCGGGATGTGATCTCATATCATTTTATCTTACTCATGGGTGTTTGTAGGGGTTACGGTGTCAGTTATCTTACTTAGGGAAGATCCCTTATCTGATAATATTGATATTCGTAGTTCCATATGGGTTCATACTGTCCCCCAAGGGTCATATATGTGATTACCTATCCAAGTGGTAGTATCATCTAGGCTCCAATAGATTTTTTAGAGTCCCCCATGAGACAAGGGTGAGTTCATGTAGCTGATTATTGAGATCCACTTGGTGTTAAATATATTTTCCCTATAGAAATACCCAAAAAGAATTTCATCCATGATTTACACCATAAGGGATGGAATGTATCATGGATTGAGTTATACTAGATAAGTGTTACCCTATAACCTCTAGTAGAATCATGTGGTTGGATTAATGGTTGATAATGATTCTTGGTGTGAATGATTAGTATCAATGTTATTATTTTATTCCATTTAACATGCCTCTTTTTCTGATAGATATAACATGGGAAGATTAGCTTACTAGTCATGTATAGTCGAGCTGTGGTTGTGACTGAGATTCATGTTCTGTATCATTTGGATTTTCTGTAAACTATGGCTATCAGTTGAAGATACTATTTTATTTTTTGTTTATCCCTTTTATTTTTGGTTTTTTTGGTCCTACTAGGAGTTTTAATTCTCACCCATGCATGGAATAATCTCACACATGTAATGTCTTATTCATACGAAATGCCTTTTGATTGAGTCATAGTAGGACCAAGATAAGGTAAATCATACCGATATAGATAGACTGAGGTGTGTAACAGTGGATTCATTTGATATGATTCCCCTCATACTAGGAAGGTAATATTATTTTAGCAGTTTTTTATAGGATTGTATTTTTCCCTTTTCTCTTCCAGAACATTGTTGTAGTCTAATTGTGGGATAGTGTATGCATAAATTTCTTTTGTGATATTAATTATTAACTATTAATTATTTCATAATGGTGGGTGTGTGTGTTCATGAATAGAGATATAGTATTTTAAGGCCTCTAATGTGTGTGATATGCCTACCTGACACAAGTCTCCTACCTCAGATGTATTGGATATTGAAATGGGGATATCATTAACTAACCCACTGTGGCTCGATTTTCATGTGAGAATATGCGTCTTACCACCCAAAGCCTACCTCCAATAGACTATATTTTTGTACCATCAATGAGTAAGAATATCCCACACATGGGAGGCATTAGCCAAATGTATGTCTACAGACACACATCTCAAAAACCATACATTACTGAAATGTAAAAATATGAAACCAATTAATTCATACATCTAGAAAAACTCAATAAAAGTATGAAAATAATGTTCTTAAAGTGATAATTTGGTCAAACACAATCCCAAAAAAAACCACCATTGAGTCTGAACTCCTCAGATGAAGGGGAATACTATCAACTAAAACACAGATAAACATATTAACATGTCTATAAAAATATTGGAACTACCTTTTACAAGCCCTCTTAGGGTTTCTTTAAAAGGTTTTCCATCATTAGAAGACACATAGCTTATGGGAAAATCCCAGATATGGGTAATTATAAATGTAACAAATAAGAAACCATGAAATCACAAAGCATAAAGAATCAAGAGTTATTAGCTCATAATAACAATAAAATAAAAATCCAAGATATACCTATAATATAAATTGAGTCTCTTGTAGTTTCAACTAAAACATGTATCTAGAGGATACTACTCTATGAATAATGGTAATTCTCATTCTTGGAGTAGATAGTTAATAAGTCATTCCATCACATGTAACTCTTATCCATGAGGAAAATGATTATTGGGAAATTCCAAATAATTACACTATGGACCTATAAAGATCTCTTAATCAAGTAAGGGTTCATAGCTAGGGCCAATAAGAGCCATTAAAAACAATATTCGATCTATTCTCTATATAGGGGATAATAAAATTATGCATGTTGTTCATTATGATTCCATGAACCCCCAAATAATGATAGTGGATATTTACATAGTCCCATAGGGGGGATACACAATACTCTATCCAGAAATGAACCCGTTGAGAGGATCACAATCCTATATTATACCCTTAAGGAAAATTTCCATGGTAACACAATTGAAAAAAATCCATTATACGTTGAATAGAAAATGATATCCTAGCCATCTATGAGGATGCACATGTAATATACATAGGATACATGGTGTATAATAAAAAATATGAACATTCATGTTTTCATTCCAATATTCATCTTCCCATTACCATGTAAACTATACATTCCCATGTATTTGGTAGTGAAAATGTACTTGGATATTTCTTAATATTGGTCAGTGAATATGTACGCTACATGTGCCACTGTACATGGTCATGTGAAAGCCTTCTCACTCCAAAAGTTCACACTGAGATTTTATCCTTTTGTCACACGACATGTGGTAGGGACCACATGTAATGTGATCATTATCTATTCTATTGAAACCTTTGGGTTCTAGCCAAGGCCCCAGATGGTGTGTATATCTGGATTACATTCTGTGTACCATAGAGTTTTTTTGATTCTGTAGTTCCTTCACATGTCATTTTTCCACACCACTGATGATGTAAGTTCATATACGAATCATGAATATCAGGTTGACTAACAGCTATAGTCACTGATCAGTAGGATCTAGGATTGTATCTTCTCAAAATATGCTACCTTGATAAGTCTGTCACCCAAAACTATTACTGTGTTTCAATATATGAAAAATGGGAAGAACTAGTCTTTTCCAATCTTCCATCAATCATCCACCATCACTGTATCTCCTCAATGGTACCCATGATAGTGAACCAAAAATGAATTTATCGATCTTATATTCCAAATAATGAATTCATAATGATCAAATACCTTGTATTCTTTGAACAATAGGACCATGGAATTGTTTGTGATTCAAAAAATAGGCAGGGAAGTCTTCAAAAATTAAAAATTTGGAATGAACCTCATCCTTTACTACAGATAAAATCTTTTTTAAATAATCTAAATATATCCCAAATGGTATATTTAATGAGAAATATAAATCAATTTTTATCTCTAAGAAGCGGGGTTTACAATAGTAGAAATATTACATTTTTGAATTTTAATAATTTGGTCAAATACCATGTAAGGGTAATTTATTAATCATTTTTGGAACACATTTTTTTAAAAATAATTGAGTTTAACCTAAACAGCGTATTTTATGTGAAATATAAAACATGAATTAGATAAAAATATGGGTTTCATTATTGGAACAAAATAACAGTTGTTCACATCGAGCATTTAGTAACATCACAGACAATGATAATTGATTTGACACCTTTTTAATATATTATTATTATTTTAATATATATTTTTTATTATACCATATTTTTTAACTCATATAACACCATTATTTCAATTGTTTTATTTTAAAACCCACTGATTCTATGAAATCTTGATATGATTCAGTCAAAAAATGAGTGAAATTAATGACTCTACATTAATTTTTTTGATGAATAGACACATTAAATTTGTTGCCGTAATATTGGATTTTATATACTGATTTTGTTTTATTTTAAATTTATGAATCCTTTTTCCTTCAATTTATCCAATCATATTGAGTCTGAGTTATCATGAGACTCCATGGACCTGATTATTGTGGGCCGAAAGATGAGGTTTTTAGATCTTTATGTTTGCTAGTTCTTCTAGTGTGATGGAAAGTGTTCCTCATTTCCTGTGTGTGTTACACACATAAGGAATATAATTTTTGTTTATTTTTTATTTCCATTTCAATTATTACATTCTTCCCAAATTCTATAAAATGGTTGTTATAAAAAATGATGGAACCTACATTAATAATGGATATTTCATCACAGGATTATCCCATGAAAATTACGTGAATTATCAAATGTTGGGTGAATAATTATCCAAAGATAATTTCACCAAATTACATAGGTTGATTTAATAAAACCATATCAAAATTGAATTATTTGAAATTAAAAAATATTTTCGTAAATAATTATGAAGTGTTTTTTACGTTATTTTATCAATTTTTTACCCATTAAAATAGTAATTATTAAATGATAATAGAAAAATTATAAAAGGGTAAATTATTTAGGATTATGAAGGAATAATTAAAATGGTTAATTTATAAAAAAATTAACAGGATAAAATTATATGATGAATATTTTTAAGAATTTATAAAATTATAAATATGGAAATATATATTTCTATATTTATAATAAATTATAAGAAAATTATAAAAGGAAACATATATAAAATTATCAAGATATAATTATTGAAAGATAATTTATATTAACTTGTATAATGATAATTGTAAAATTATAAATTATCATAAATTATCATAAGATATTTACAATGGATAATTTATATTAAATTATCAAAATATAGTTCGAAAATTATATTTTTTTATGATTTTGTCAACATATAATTCTACAATGATAATTTATACTAAATGTATAGGATAAAATTATTAAAAGATAATTTATAATAAATTATCAAGAGATAAATATTGATCTCAAAATAAAATTCAAGAGATAAATATAAAAGGTTAATTTTTATAAAATTATGAAATGATTGTTATTCTTATGGAGAAGTTTGAGAGCACAAGTGCTGAACTAATAGATAATTTTGATATTATATTTGTGGAAAAAATCATCATCGAATATAGTATTTTAATTCTTCATGAAATTAAATTTATGATTTTGGTTTCAAGAATCTATCAAAAGAAATATTTTTTTGGTTAAAGTGAAAACATAGTTCAGGCGATGACACCTAAGATAGAGTTTCAATTTATGTAGATAACCTTGAGGTAGGATGTAATTTCTCATTATGGTCCATGTATCTGGTGTTTCCATGATGTGATGTTATTATTTTCAATCCATTCTTCATATGTTTTTCATGTGGATATGTGAGTAGCTATGTTCTTGCTTGACTATGAACTTATGATTATGTGTGGCTCAAAAAATTGATCTTGGTGTTCGTTATCTTTCATTTTTATTAAGTATACTATTTTTGTGTTTCATATCCTGTATTATTCTCCTATAGGTTTCTAGATATTCTTGTGGGTCCTTAGGTTGGGTGTTATGTAGTTATAAAATTATTAATCGTGCGTGTGGCTACCCCAATTGAAGAGAATGTATCAAAAGAAGGTTAATGAACCTGATGCAGTCCTGACATCCTTAAAAGTTTCTTTAGATACCCCTATAGAGGGGAAACAAAATTGGTCACTGCAGGATACTGGTCATGGATTCTTATTGAAATTGGATGTGATAGATTGATTGGTAAGTGGGATGGACAAGGGCTTTATGGAACATGCGACATTTTGGTGATGACCACCATCTAAGTTAGGTGATCTGATTAACATGAATGCATGTTAGATGTTGCTAAAACAACCAAAAAATGGGTGTGTAATTTTTTATACCTTAATTAAGGTACATTAATTTTTTAAATTCAAGCCAATAATGAGCTAATATAGATTGTGTCGGGGTTCATTGAAACTTGGTTGACACACAATCCCATTGTGAATTTATTGTTTAATGTTTATTGATAATTTACATATGTCATTATATACAGTATTATATGTTATAAACATGAGTTAATAATGTATCTATGGCCTCTTATAGAGTCATGTGCTCACACCCTGCCGAGGTATTTTAGTTTGTTTGTATATTTAATGACCACTGATCTACAAATGGGAAATGACCCCATGGTTGATTGTTGAGTAGTGGAGTATTAAGATGGAGCGAACCAAGACAATCTCTTTATGATCCAATAATGATGTTCTTTTATTTTCGATTATCTAAATATTAAACACTATATAGTATTACCACTTTGGGTGCTACTCCCATTTATGACATGTATTCCATGTATTCAGTTTCCACATTAACACTAATTATTCTTTCATTATTGTCATTACTATTCAGTATCCTGCATGATGAAAATATAAGGAAGGTACAATCTCCTCACTATTAGGCTTATCCCATCACTGTTAGTTAGTATCCTACTATGTATGTTGATTATTTCATGAGGTCACATGGAACTACATCTAGAACATGATGGTTTTGGTCTGGACATTGCAAAACAGAATCAAAGCACCAAGACTCACTAACATGTTTCTTCACTATGGTATGTCTTAAGAATGGGTAGATGGGAGATTGAAATATCTGGACTAGGGTAGGGGAACTATCGTATTATCTAGTCAACACTATACAGTGGTTGATTGAGTTAGCATAAAATGATAATTTAGTTTTTTCTATAATTTTAGATTAAAATAAACTTGGGTGATGAAAATAATGTTGATTCCTGTTTTAGGATATTTGATATATGTTTATACATCATGAAAACACACATAGTTTCAAATGAAATGAATATTCAATTGTTTCTATGATGCATAGTAGTTTTTTAATTTATTTTTTCTATGAAAAATATAAATGGGATAGATTCATTTTGTGATATATCAATTGAAATGATATGTGATATATAATTATTGAATTTTATTACCTAATATACGAATTATGTGGTGTTAGTATATATATGATTACTGAGACTATTGTTTAGGGAAGAACTCCAAGGGTACTGAATGGAGGGGTAATAATTGAGATTAGTGTAGACTCCTTGAAAAGCATATGTATGATACCATAGATTGGTTAGGATCTATTTATGATATAAATTATTCTTTTATTAAAGATGATGTAACCTCAGATTTGTTTAACAATACCATTATCTGAGGAAACCAAGGATATCTAAGTGCCAAAAACCATGATGCATGGGGATGATACCCACCACACTCCTATACCAGTTGAAATGGTCTTGGATACAGATCCCAATCAACTAAGACTCCTTCATAATAAAGGGAATGTTAATCAAATGAATATTTTTAACCATACTCAGGTATTTCAGTTTCAACATTCTATAAAATTCCAAGGTATTGATGGCCCACATGATGTAGAGGATTGTTTGGACATCATCAATAACATTTTTGAGTTGGTATAAATTCCTATGTAGTGGAATGTTATTCTACTTACCATCATGCTACAACTACCCTCTTAGATAATGTTGAAATCCATGGGTTAGACAAGGAGATGAGTGTGACATAGATGATATTTAGGTAGTTATTTCTCAATAAATTCATTCCTAACACTGTGAAAATACACAGTGTTTATAATATCACATATTTATGATGAAATAGTTTTATTATATCTAAAAACTAATTATATTTCATTGAATAACATTTCATTACAACTCAGTGTATTTGAATGAGTCGTCTATGTCATGGAAGTTTGAAACATGCATTTGACCATATATCATACATATGTTTTCGGGATCTAACATGACAACATACTCAATGGTTCTTCACAAGGCCCTACCCTCTATGAATTTACAACATAAAGATAGAGTAGGGGGATTACTTATAGACCATATTGGTCTAGTGAAGGAACATTATCTCACTGACATGTGATTTTTCTCTGGTAGTAGGAAGACAAAAGTAGAGTAGGAGCAATAAAATGACAAGATGTTGGACCACAATAAGACTTATTCTTTATACTCTATGTGATACAGGTGATAAAACTACATACAAATTGATTATTATAAATTTTTTTACTGGAATCTGTCTATGGAGTGCCACAATTGTGGAATGATTGGTCTTCTTCGATTATTATTTCTTAAAGCACCTTCATAGGGGTACTAGAATACCGAGAAAGTGTTCGAGCGGGGAACCTCATAAAAATATATTGACTTACCTGAAAATGAAATCACATGTATATGGTCATAGAAATAGAGTAGTCTATTCCTATTAAATGGATAAATCTACAAAATATGTTGATGAGGATATTATAATAATAAATGGTATGGTCATAAAAATTTATATTTGATCTTATACCTTGTATGATTCTCATGCTCTTATATCATTATGAAATGTGTATGGACTATACTAACTGGTGGAGATATGTTTTCCCCAACATAGTTTTCATTGAATACGTCATTGAGATATTACATGAAACTCTATTATTTGATAGATGGTATTTAAGTTCATCCATCATGGTATAACTGATTAGAGAATTCCATATCACATGGTTATAGGACATCATGGTGATCTTTGTAATGAGGTTACCTAAGGACCCAAGGAGACATGATGATGTTTGGGTTCTTGTTGATCAGATGAATACAATTTCCCACTTTTTTGGATTAAAGAGACTTACCAATAATAGGACTTGAAATGCTTTACATCTATAAACATGAATGATCTCATAGATATTCTTTGAGTATTGATATTGGGTAACATAAATTTTTTACATTGCGGTTTGGGTAATACTTTCAAAAGGCACAAGTTGATTAATTAGGATTGATCGCAACATACAATCATCTAAAAAAATAGATGTTCTGAGTAGACTATATTCATACAAGTGGATATTCACTAATCCCGTGTTCTGGACCTTAGTGAATCATGGAAATTATCACCTAGCCTAATCACCTAAGAGGATCTTTATGGGAGGTAGTGTCGTTCACCATCTTGATGGAATGATGTGGGTGGATAAGTAATTTTGGGACCTAGTTTAGTTTGAGATACCTATAAGAGATTATAGATGATATGGAAGACTTCATCATTACTCAGAGTATAAAAAGATCACATGTGAACTGTATGAGGAGATCTTTGGTGTTCACTATGGGTGTTCAGGTTTTTCTTATAAGTGACTCCATGATTGGGGCACCAAAATATGAAGATGCATGGAAATAAAATATAACATTATGTGGGACCATTTTTTATCATTTAATTAGTGGGGATAGTGTTATACTGTCTAGAAATACATTAATGTTATGTATACATTCATGTTTTGTTCAATGTTTATTATCTTCAGATGTATAGGCCTAATATACTCGTAATAGAGAACTGGTATCAAGTGGTCTCAACCAATACATACATCCATAACAACATAATTTAGCCCTCAAGGTAATTCTTATTCTTTGAGTACCCACTCCATGATCCATGATATTAGTGGTGACATCATATAAGAGTCCATGATTATTGTTTCCTTCCCAACAAGCACTCACTGAATCTCATATGATGTCACCATATAGTAAGGGGATCTTGTCCAAGGCCTTGTTTGACACCTAAAAACATACCAAATATACCTTTATGAGATTTGATTAACAATCTATTCACGGTGTTCATTCCAGTACAATAGACCTTATATTTTTAAATGATACAGGATCCCCCCTGATCGTAAATGGGGATGTACAAAAATATGCCCAAAACTAAACCTATAAAGAGGGTCATAATTTTATGTTGAGGACGTAATGCCACATTGTACCTTCATGGGAAAGTACCAATGTATCATAGTTTATTGATCCAAGTATATAATAGAAGATAAATGGAACCTATTATCCTCTATCATAATTACACCTCCATCATATCCTTGATCACAAACCGCATCCTAAGGTATTGATCAGTTTTGTTGAAGAACAATCATGTAATTATTAATTACCCATTATTCACCAAACCTTGGTCTTGTGGAATTCTTCGAGATAAACTTGTTAATAAAATGAATTAGAACCCATAAAAAATAAACACGAGTAAGGAATCTCTGCTTTTTTTGGGCCATAATTGGTTATCATTGAATCGAATAACGTTGAGGATAAAATGATTATGAACTGATATATCAATGGTTAATGTGAGAATAAATTCATATTTGGGGAAATATTTATAGTTAAAAATGGGATAGATAAATGATATGAAAAAACATTAATAAAAAAATGCTACATAGAGTTTTGAACACACATTGGATAATAATGATTCTGTGTTGTTGTCAATGGTGAGATCCACAAACTTAATTAGTATAGACAATCATCACAGTACTGATATAATCTTATGATATAATTCCAACTTCTAATGATCATTCAAAGGATCATCTCTATACCTATAGGATAATATTAAAACCCATTTATTTTCCCTAAATAGGGTATATATATATAAGAGTAATTTGGTCATTTTGTCAATGAAATAAAATAAATAAAATAAATAGTTTATTTATTTGCCATGTTTGCAATAATATTTTCATAGACTCCAAATAATGGAATTGGTTATGTCTCGCGTATAGTAAAAAAACATTTTTATTGCAATCATTGACTCTATTTATTATCCAAGAAACCTTTTAATAGTTAATCCACTAATTAGGGAAAATGTGCATGCATGATATTAATATATTTTTATAATATCAATTCTGGGATCAACAGGCCTTGAAATATCATCCAATATCAAAACCTGAATCTAAAAATATTACTTTTTATTTTTCATATATTCTCATGGAAACAATTCGAGAAATTATATTCTCTGGATAATTAGGTATTTTCATCCCAAAAAGTGAAAAGGACCACCCAAAATGTTCTGGGTTCTAATCTTCTGTTTGGGTCTTCCACTCTAAGGTTCTCTCATGAGGATTCCCATGGAGCCCCAATTCATGAATCAATGGAATATGTTATCCATCGAGGAACCTCTACCATATATCTTTTATCTTTATTAAGTACTCAAAAAAGGTATCTAAATCATTGATGTTCATCTTTCCTAATATGATAACATGTGAGGAGACATGCATGTACCTCCTTACCTACAAAAGGTGGAAGATGTCTTGTAATTTTTCAAACTATAGTGGTAGTGACATGTTTTATACCACCTCACTAACTCTAAATAGAATTTCGAAACAGTTAATGAATCAGAGAATTAGCATAACACCCTGTCTGATTCTCTATAATCCACATTGACGAGAGACCATCAAGAACCCATGGTCTCCCACCTCGAACACGAACTACCTTCATAATTACTCTGTAGAGAAATTCAAGTTTTTTTATGTATTCCTCAAATAGTCCAGGATTATTTTAACAATCCATATCACTTCTTGTATGAACATTGTGCACAAGAGTGATGAATCACATAGATCAATCCAATGAAGTGGTGACATATTGGGTAATTCATAAAAGGCTCTGAGTTGATCCGTACTGATAGTGGAATGATAGTTGTTGTTGTATGTAATATCCATAATGTCTAGGTAATCCTAATAATTATGGACAACATATAAAATGGAAGCACAAAAAATTTCATCGAGAACATGAATAGTCCACCTGTTCTACTCATCAGACTAGTGGTAAAATTACATGCTTAAACACAACTGAGACAAAAAGACCTCCAAGAATCATCTCCAAAAAATTGATGTGAACTGATTGTCATGGTCAAAAATTATAATCATAGGAACTTCATGGAGTTGGAATATATGTTTTAAAGAAATGAGTCCAAATATCTATAATAAAATAAACTCTCAAATATCTAGTAAGTGGTCCATCATAGAGAATAAGTCTATGATCACTTAGATTGTACTATATCCTCTAGAAGTATGTGGTCAACACCTCATGAAGTACATATAAATACCATAAAACTTACACACTGTCAGATCAATAGGTTTTGATAAACATTAAGGATCATTATGTTGATCCTTCACCTTATGAAAATACATCCATTGAGAGACAATCTCCACTATATAGTTATTCAAACATGGACACCAGAACAGAAACTCCCACAACATGGTGTACCGCTAAATAGGTTCAATGAATCTCCCACATCAAAACCTCCACAAAATCAACGGTACCATAGTCATTCCTTAGATAAGGATATTGTTATCCCCGACATTCACAAATCCATTCAGAGAACATAAAATGGATATCTGAGTATATAATGTTTCACAGTTCATATCCCCAGGATACGATTACAAAAAATGGTGCAATAGTGGTGGTGTAACAACAACAGACAATATATATGAAGCAACATTCAAGTCTACTAATGATAAATAGAATTATTATTATTACTTTCAAAATTCATTCAATAACTATGATCATGAACTTCTACTAAAAGTGTCTACCACCATGATCCCCTTCATTGGACTATAGAATATCTAAATGTCATAATCTAGGAGGAACTCTATCTATCACCTCTATATCATGTTATTATTCTTTTGGGATAAGATTTAATTTTGAAACTTGTGTTAAAATTAGATCATGAAATGCTAACACATATGCTTGTCTTGCCCCATGTTTATGGAAAATACTACCACTTCCAAGTCATTATCATGGGTCACATAAATCTTCTCATATAGTCTCAACTACTGATATCCATAAGAAATCATATCCTACCTTTACATTAGTACAATAAAATCCATTCCATGAGGTAACCCTTAACAATACATACTATACACCATATTCTTGAAATCCAAATATGTTGGTGCTCATCAAGCTATCCATAAAATAAAGATAGACATGTATGATAATCTCTATCAAAAAAATACGATTTCCCTTTTGGGTAAATTTTTTAAAAACTACTAATACCATTGAGAAACCATGTATGAATCATCTGTGAAAGACAATAAACCCAAGAGTGCTTCATACCACCCTAACACTCTTTGGAGGGACCCAATATATCATTACCTTTAGCTTGGATGGGTCCACTACAACATTGTTAGTTGAGATCATGTTTCCCAAAAAGTGGAAATCTTAAATCCATAACTAAAACAAAAACTGCTTCCCATAACACTGAATAGACTATGAATGAAATAATGATCCAATTCATGAGTACCATGACCACTAATAGGGAATTAATCACGTTGAAGGGGGGTTTCTGAGTACTCATTGTGACCATGGAAACACATGATATCCATCATTTTTATATCCTCATCTCTTACACAGAGCTAGTGATATCCATAACAGAGTAAAATATTCATGAATTATCACACCCCTCTCAATTGATCAGGGAGTTCATCGATCCTCAGTAGTGGATAATTATTCTCCCTAGTCACCTAGTTTAGGTGACGATAATCCTCACACAAACTCATGATATCATCTTCCCTCTTGTTAAAAAATAAAAATGTTGTCCAAAACAGAATAATCTGCTCATGATTCCCTTCTTATGAAAGTCCATATACTTCACCCGAATATATTGATGATCTAAATTATATATTCAAAATTCATTCATAGATATTAGGATAGTATCACGGTGTAACATAATTCAAAATGTTATCTCTCAATGGGGAGGTTAGCCTGGAATGTCCTCATGGATGACATCGTGGAACTCTACCAACATAGTAAGAATCTTGTAACCCATATCATCTAAATATCCAAGATTTGTGTTTTCTGACTTATACCATGAACCCCATATAGGAATGATATAGAATAACTCTGTGTTACAAAAGGTTCATGCATCAAACTCTATCCAAAACTAAACTCGTATAGGGAACACAATATTCTGTTGATTATGTAATGTTAAAATATACCCTCTTGTGAAAGGACCAAGGTATCAAACTAAAATAAAAGGTCGATAATAAATAGATGTAGGGCTACAAGACATCTCTATGTAAATATAGTAGGTGTACATTGGGAACATAATGTGTATTTCTAAATAAGGAAATCCCCATTACCATGCCCATGTTAAAATTATAATTCTTACCTAATGAGTGATAAGCATAGTGTGACCACCAATAGCCTACAAAAAATAGGATAGGTTTTGGAGATGAGTTATAAGTAGGAATATCCCATACATGGGATGAATTAAAGTAATTTAATTTTATGAACACACACTTTTCCAATTCTATAAATGGTTTAAATAAAAAATAGTTGCTATAGATGCAAGAATAAATTAATAATAAACAATATGAGTATGAAAATGATGCACCGAAGGTGATAAAGGCTCAAAATTTAATCCCAAAAAAACCAAAAAATAGTCAAACATGATCTGATGAAGGTGACTAATTTCAAATGAAACACTAGTACAAACCTCATTCATTCTAGTAGAATCCAAGATCCAGCTTCTTACCGTACTTCTAAGGTATCATGATAGGGTACATCATATGAATACGACATGAAATGTGTGGGAAAATCTCATGTAGTTATGAGTATAAAAAAACCACACAGGGAACCCAAAAATCACTAAGAAAAAATCATCAGGAGTAGACCTCTAATAAAAATAATATAATAATAAAATCCTAGATATACGTATAATAGGAAACCGGTCTGAAGACATTTTAACCAATACATCAATCAACATGATACTTTTTTGTAGATTCAATGTAATGATCATTCTGGGAGAACTCACTCTACAAGACCAGTTATTACTATAGACACCAATTCAATAGGATGTGATCATTGGTTGATGCTTAAGATACACTCCATAGATCTCAAAAGATCACATCATCCCTATAAGGGATGACACCTTGGGCACTAGGGGATTCCAAAAATAGTACTAGATCTACCTTATCAATAGCAGATTGATTCAATGTGCTTGTTGGTCATTCCAATATCATTAAAACCACTTATGAATGATATAGGATCCACCCCTTCACTCTTATGTGGATTAAAATATATATATAAGAAACTGAATCAATATTGGGGATAATAATCCATTGTTGAGGACGTAAGGTTTCACTATACCATCACGGAAGGGATCCATGGTATGGTTTTTTCTTAAACTGGTTTATACTAAAGATAATAAAACTATGACTCATATTTGAGGAAGTACATGGCATGTACCACTAAATTTGTACCTCCCCATTTCATTCCCAGGTTCATCTACATATTCATATGTACTCCAGCAATGCCCTTATATATGGTCGTGTCCATGTACCATTTTGTGTCTGAGTATCTAACCGTTCTTGTTTACTCTATATATTCATTAATTCTTGTTCATGTACACTGTTGTGTACTCCTATTTTACACACCATGATTCTGGCTATAGGCCACATGGTATGTGAAATCTACCCCATAGTGTGTGATATTTAAGTTTCATAGAAACACTAGCACCGAAACCAGGGGTCTTGCAGAACATGGGATTTGGAATGGCACGTTGTGTAGCATGGGCTTTCCAAAAACTGGTGTTTCATTCTCCACATCATCCATCCATGCCACCACCATTGTAAACCCAACCAAAAATCATGGATTCAGGGACATCTGACCATTACTGTCGTCGAGATCTAGGCTACGATATTCTCCAAAATTTCCACCTTGGGCCATGATGCCTCCCTACACCATCTTCATTTGTCTAACTGTGAATAAAAGGAATCATAAGTTTGTTATGATCCACCGTATATAATCCCTCATCAACATCACACTATGATCAAACACCCCATCCTATTTTATTGATATAGAACACCGAATAATGATTTTTCAACTATCAAATACATGATATTCGTTAAAATGTGGTCCAATAAAAGTTCCCATGACCAATGTGTGTAGAAACGAGTGAGAAAAAAATAAACAATAAAAAAAAATTAACATTACACTTTGTTTGTTTTTGTCATCAATCCATTTTCATATAAAATTTTAATATAGAGGAAAATCATCCACAAAAAATTAAATCCACCATAAAATAAATCAACCATTAATGCACAAATCATTTATTTTTTATGTAATTGATCCACATTTGACACGATATAAATAAACTGGGTGAATACACATAAATCCAGCATCATACCTACATTTTGGATTGATTACTAATGGAGAATGATTTTGAGCAGTCTTCATAGGTGATATTTATGAACACCATTAATGTAGAAGATCAGTGTGGTATAAATCTAATCCTTTGATCTAATGTTCTCATCCAATGTTTCTACAACGACACCTATCATGATAAACAGTGTCATGTGACCTAACCTAGGATTTTCCCATTAAAGTTTATATTTGTTGGATTAATTAGGTTAGCACATCACCAAAATAAAATAAGACAAATAATTTTTTTATATTTAGTTTCCATAACAACGTTTTTACAATTGTCAAACACCGATATTGGTTATGTCACAAATAGAGTAAAAGTTATATTCTGTAATAAATTATGGAATCTTATTTTCAATATGGGAATATATTTATGATTTATATTTCTTTTTTAAGAAAACAATGCAATCTTGATAACAATATATATTAATATTTTTAATATATTTTATTTTGGGCACACCAGGCTTTAAAATATCACGTCATCTATGTTTATGGATTCGAATATATTTGTAGATATACTAAAATTCATTACATAAAACAAACTAAAACATACAATTATTAATTCCAAAGGGATATTTGACCCAAAAATTGACAATAAAGTAAAAAAAATATGTTGACACTGTGCTCGCATATGGTTCTCCCAATCCCAAGTGATCCCCTAATGATTCATGTGCCTACACTAGACACGTAATAAAAGAATCACTCCACCATGGATTATCCACTCATAGAGATCCTCAATGCCCACCGTGAAATATTCAATGTTATATCCATTCATGATGTCTAGGTTAGTCCATTCAATAAAATGTGATGGGACATGCAGGTACCACTTCACCTATGAAACATGGAAGATGTTTGTGCCTGGTTTTACTATTGTGGTATCTCCAATAAGTATTCCACATCAAAAACTACACATATTATCTTAAAAGTTACAATGAATCCCATAGATATCTTAAATCCCCACAAAAATTCCTACAATCCAGGTTGTGGTGAGACCTTTAAGAGCACATGGTATCCCCCCCAATAACACAAACAGACTATGTCTTTGGTCTATATAAGAATTCCAATGGATTTTCAGAATCCTTATCTACTCTAATATAATTTTAACATTATCATTCATATCTCACACCATGTTTAGGACCATAATTATTGACTCACATGGATAGTTCAAATAAATTTCTAATATATATAGTCACCCCTATAAGGAATTAAGTGGAGCCATACCAATGGTGGAATGGTGGATGTTTTTCTATAAAAAACCCACCATGGATAGGTGATCCTCTTAAAAAATTACATCATACAAGAATCATAAAATATCATCCAAAAAATGTTGATTCATCTCTAGCTGGCCATTAGTCTTGGGATGAAACATAGTGCTCAATTGAAACTGAGTCATGAAGGTCACCACAAATACTCTCAAAAATCGTGATGTAAATCAAGAAAACCAGTAATAAAAAATAATGAAGGTAACTTCAAGAATTCATAATAGATCTTACATGAAATGGAGTAAAAATTTCTCTACTAAAGTATACTCTATAATATTTAGAACATTTGAACAATTATTGAGTTGGTCAATGATCACGCAAATGGAATCTTGATCTCTATATGTCTTTGATAACCACATCATAACATACATAGATATTCCATAACACTTACAATATGTATTTTAAAGGGGCTCAAATAAACCTTTTGGAAAATAATTGTCAACATTCAACCTCTGAATAGTAGGGCAGCGAGAGAAAAAATCTAGTACAGACTTTATTATGACCTGTCGTCAAAACTGACATCAGAGGTCTTGGTATTGATTTCTCACAATTTGATGTAATTCCAAATGGGACATATGAAAATTAATCATAATTACCACCTAAAATATCCCAGGTACCATAGTCCATAAATTTAAATGGATAAAGTGATTCACGCATTTATAAAATCAATCATAAACATGGACAATGTGTATTTTGTAAAGTGTAGTCCCATATTTGATATTTCCATTTTAAGAGTCTGTAACACACTGTAAAATTGGTCGTTTAACAACCGTTGACTATGAATGTGATTAAACTTCCTTTTCCATTAATAACAACTGCAAATGGGATAAATACTTTAATTTCTTACCCAAAAACTAAGGACAATATATCCTATGGCTGATATGTTGAACCATCATCATGATAGAGGTCCATTTCATTAGGACCATCTCAATAAGTACTCATTATATTCCAATAGATCATTTTATACATGTTGGGGATCACACCCAGGTCCACTAAGGGATATGATAAACACTTCTACAACTACCTTCTTTATGGTTTAATATTTATGTTTAATTTATTTATTTTTAATACTACTTACATAATAATTTTTTTCTTATACAATTGGATTCTTATATTCGATTTTAGTTTCATTATTCATCATTTATGAATTTCTCCACCAAAACTTTAATGTATTTATTCTCTATCAATACCATTTCACCCCTATAATGGTTCATCTATCACTTTCTTTTATGTTACCTCCACATCCTTTGTAAGAAGGTTAATGAAGCTGCCTCTAATAAAATATATTTGTAATATTGATATTTTCACAATAAAATAAATGTATAGTGGGTTAATTTATTATTTCATATATATGATTAATTTATTTCTTTTTAGTATTACTCACATAATAATTCTTTTCTAATATAGGTGGATACTTTTGATTGAGTGGGGGTGGTCTATCCATATTTCATGAATTTTTGAACCAAAAAATCTGTATACTTTTTTCTCCCTCAAAGTCTTTTTACCCCTACATTGGATCATTTATCACTTTTTTTCATGTTATATCCACTACATTTAGATTAAGAGAAATGAAACTACCTTTACACAATTATAGATATAATACTGACGTATTCACAATAAAATAATTGTCTATATAATTAATGTATTGTTTCAATTTTATGATTAAATTATTTTTTTACTACTACTCACATAATAATTGTTTTCTTATATAGGTGGATAATTTTGGTTCGAGTTGGGTTTCTCTTTACATCTATGATGCCTTTCTCTCCAAAACATCCAAATATTTCTTATCCATCCAAACCTTTCACCCTTATAGTGTTGACATTTATAAAATTCTGTCATGTTCCCTCCACTTCTCATTCATAGAGATAATCTTGACATACTCAAACTAAAATCCTTTTCTATATAATTAATGTTTTATTACATATTTATTTTTATATTACTTCTTTTTATTATTATACATAATAATTGTTTTCTTATATTGGTGAATTTGTTTTTTCTTGTTTATGTGGTTTGTTTGATGATTCTCAAGAATGGTTTGCATTTCGATAATTAATGTTAGCAAAAATAATGGAAACATTGACAGTTAGGATTGTTTTTGAGAATTTGTGATGTGTCGGAATCAGTCATACCACAATCCGACACATGATGTGGCTGGTATAACTCTAATGACTCCTTTCAAAATAAAATTGGCCTCAATTTTAGTAAAAAATGAAATTAGACTAATGTGTTAGTCATTAGTTTAAAATGAACATTTAAGTAAAAATAGTTTAACTCAGTGAAAACCATTCAAATGCACTCATATTTTCTTGATAATTAAGGGAATTGATCCGTAAGATATTTTTGATATGTAGGAATCTGTTTCACATCAAACCGATACACAATGTGATTATAATGAGTCAAAAGTTCTTGTTTTATCTTTAAAATGACATTTTATTAAAAAATACAGCGTTCATACTCAAAATTGAGAAAACACATTCAGATTGTTTTTATACTTTTGGAAAACAGTCTATAAGTGATTTTGAACATGTAGGAATCGACCTCACCTCAATCCAATGCATGGTGTGACCAGTATGATTCGATGTGAATCTTTATTTAAAATTGACTTCATATATTGTAAAAAACAGGCATCCCTACTAAAAATTAGGAAAAAAAATTATATTTTTGGATACTAAAAAATGGATCCATAAGTCATTTAAGACATTCATGAATCAGTTGTGCATTTATCTGATGCACAGTGTGACTAGTATGACTCCCAATGCATGTTTTTATTTAAATTTGACATAAATTTTAGTAAAAAGGTCAACTGCCCTACTCAGATCTATGAAAAGATATTCAAATTATTTAAATAATTTTTTAATAAAATTCATAAGTCATTTTTTATGTTTAGGAACTTTTTCCATGTCAAACTGAAACACGATGTGATCAGTAAGACTCAAAGTGCAAGATTCCAATTTAAAATGACATTTTAGTAAAAATGATAAGTAACATGCTCAAAACATAGTAAACAAAATTTTAATTTTCTGATACATTAAGAAAACTATCCAAATGTAATTTTGGGCATTTAAAAATCAAATACACCTAAATTTGACACATTGTGTGACCAGTATGACTCAATTTGTTTATTTTTATGTAAAATTATCATAAACTTTATTAAAATGGACAACTGTCCTACTTAAAATCCAGAAAACACATTCTAATTATTTTGATAATTTACGAAATTGGTCTATACATTATTATTTTTATTTGTTCAAATCAGTCTCACATCAATCCAATACATGATGTTACTGTTATGCATCAATGTGCCAGTTATCAGTTGAAAATCTACATTTTAGTTCAGAATGTGTCACTCCTTAAAAATGATCAAACACGCTCATATTTTCTGAGAAATTTAGGAAAATATCTCAAAGTCATTTTTTATGTGTAGTTATTATTTTCAAATCAAAATTATATAGAATGTGGTTGGAATGAGTTAATAGTTTGTGTTTCATGTTTAAAATGAAATTTTTGTAAACAAAGACAAGTGAGATAATCAAAAGAATAAAACACGTTCATATTTTTTTATAATTTTCTACAAAAAATACATAAATGATTTGAAATTTTTAGGAGTTGGCTACACCTAAATCTGTTGCATGGTGTGAACGGTATGACTATACGTGCGTCTTTAGCTAAAATTGACGTCAATTTTAGCAAAAAAAAACTGACCTTCTCAAAACAAAACAAACAAAATAATTATGTTTTTATACATTATAAAATGGATTCATAAGAGATTTCAGATGGGCATGAATCAGTAACACATCAATATGACGCATGGTTTGATAGGTATGTCTCTATGGGCATGTTTTTATTTAAAATTGACACCAATTTTAGTAAATATGTGAACTAACCAACTCGAAACCTAGATAAAACATTTAAATTACATAAATAATTTAGGGAAAAGATCAATAATTCATTTATGATGTGAAAGAATTAGTTACACCTAAATCTGAATCATAATTTATTGGTATGTTTCCAGGTACATGTTTTAATTTTAAAATGTCATTTTTGTAACAAAGAAAAGTGATGAACTCCAAACTGAGTAAAAATCACAGATTATTTTGATAATTTATTATAATGATCCATATGTCATTTGTGACATTTAAGAGTCAACCAATCCATAATATGATGAATTGTGTGACCTGTATGACAGAATGTTTGTCTTTTTATTTAAAATTGTCATCAATTGTAGATAAATGGACAACTATCCTTCTCAAAACTGAGCAGACACATTCTGATTGTTTTGATAACTTTAAACAATGATTTATATGTTATTTGAGATGTGTAGGAATCAACGTCACCACAAATAAATACATTATGTTCTTGGTATGACTCAATGTGGCCATTATCAGTTTTAAATCAATATATTATTTCAAAAAGTGTCACTAATGGAAAACTGATCAAATGCAATCAAATTTTGTTGATAATTGGGGAAAAATATTCATAAGTAATTTTTAATGTGTAGGACTCTATTTCACATCTTACTGATACATAAAGTGATCAGGATAAGTCAGAAGTGTGTCTTTCCATTTTAAAATGACTTTTTAGTAAAAAATACTATTAAGGTACTCATAACTAAGAAAACACATTCATATTATTATGATACTTTAGGAAAATTATTCATATGTAATTTTTGACATTTTGGAATTAGATAAACCTCAATATGATGTGTGTTGTGACCTGTATAACTCCTAGTTCATCTTTTTAATTAAAATTGACATTAAATTTAGTAAAATTAACAATTTTTGTTAAATTATTTCTCTATATTATTACTAACCTAAAAATATATTTCTTATAAATGTGCGCACTTTTTTCAATAAGGGGTGGTTTGTTCGGAAATAGCATAGTCAGGTTAGTATTAAATGGATATAGAACATTGATGTTTTTTAATGTATGTATTAATTTACATTATTTCCCTTTATTACTGCATTAAAAATTTCTAATAATGGAAACATTTATCAGCACATTTAAAAGATATGATAAAAGGACCTTTATCAGCCCTATAATAAGAATAGATAAATTATAATTTATTAGAGATTCTATAGTAACTGATAAAAGAACCATTTTCAATGCTTTTATATGTGTTGATAAAAGGTGCCTTTAGCAGTGTAAAAATAATGTGATAATAAATTGTTCCCTTATCAGATATTTTTTAGCACCGATAAAAAAACCCTTTTATCAGTGCATCTTCATTGATGAAAAAATACTATAGATTTTTAATTCTCTCATGTAGTCAATGATTTTACATCCCTGATAAAGTCTATTTCTAGGGCTGTTAAAACACTATTTTGGGGTGGCGTATATAGAAAATTTGTTAATATAAGAAAAAATATTATATAATATAGGCCTTAATCAAATCAAGTTTCTAGAAATTTTAACATAACTAGAAATAATAAATCTAAGGACTAATTCAGACAACTAAAATTTAAGATAGTATTTTTTATTATCTTGTAGCCACACCCCTTTAATTTAAAGCTTCTTACTCATTTTACCATTAAATGAGGTGAAACATATTTTCCATAGTTACTCTATATCATGATCAAAAATTAATCTAATGTCATTAAATAATATCAATTAATCTGATTCCAAATATGGAATAAATTTTATATGATTCAATTCCATGATCATGAGGAAATTATTTTTAACATATTTTTTTCAAAATGCAAAGAAAACTAATTTTAGAAATATTATTCTTTTAAGCATAAAAATTATTTTATAAGAAACCCAAGTATAATTTTGATTCCCATATAATTTATTGGATTATCAGAAATTAAATGAGAGTTATTTTAAATAAAAACAGCCTAGAAAAATGGACATTTTGAATACATGATTATGGGAGAAGAACCATGAATTGATTCTATTTGAATTTTAAAATTATATTGATTTCTAAAATGTTAAATATAAAGGCTGGTGTTTAACATTATGTTATTAAATTATTATATTAATAATAAAATATATTTTTTCCTCAAATAATTTTTCATGAAAAATATTTTCAATATTAAATATTTCTAATTTTATATAAGTGAATGTATTTGAAAAATTACTATTTTCAATATTAACCTGAAAATCAACTATTTTTTAAAACTGTAAAAATATCACCAATCTGATATTTTTCAAATTATAAATTCAAAAATGAAATTATTTTGACCAATTAATGATATAAAATTTAGAAATTATTGTTCTAATTACATTATTGAATGATGCTACTTGTATTGATTTATATTTTCCCTTGAATGAAACCTTACTCTAATTGATGCTCGAGTGTCACATTCTCCACCTCCTCAAAAATTTCATCCTAAAAGTTTCAATAATCTGAACTCATGAAAAGATGTGGGTATTTCGACATTATAACTTCTATAGATTCCCATGCTGCCTCTTATATATTAGGATTTTTCAGAAGTACAATTATCAATTGAGTCCTTTTATTCCATACGGCTTCTTTTATAGTGTCATAAATCTAGAAAATCTCGTCATAATATGGTATATTGGTCTCTAATTCCATTTCATCAACAGTTTGTACATGCGTTGTTTTCCCATATAATTACCCAATAATGGGATGTGGAGCATATCGCGAACATTAGATAGGGTGGTTTTCTTTTCTAAATGGTAATCCACAACTCTAATTGTTTCCAAGTTCCAAAAATACCCTATTTGTATTGGAAAATGATTCTTTATCTTGATTAACAATATAAAACCATTATAAAGAGATACCATCATGAAAATATGATTTCCAACTTGAAATTTTAGTTCTTTCCTTCAATTATCATTATATATTTTCTTCCTACATTAAACATACATGATGTATCACTGAATAGTTCATAAAGTATTCATTGTATCCTTAATAATATATCGGCCAAAAAGATTCCATTCACTATCATTATCCCCACAGGTTGGTGTATATCAAATTTCACCATATAATGATTCATAGGAGTCCATTTTAAGGTATGAATGAAGTTATTATTATATGATAATAAGGACACAGTTAAATACTTATCCCACATACCATTAAGGTAATGTGATGATAAACATAGTATGTCTTCAAACATTTGAATAATCCTTTCATAATGTTGACATCTTGGAGGATGATAATAATTTCTCAAATGTAGCATAACATTGTGTTCCCTCTGATAAAAAGTATATAATTTCAATGTAAATATTGGGTAATGATCATATACAATAAAAATATGTTCCCCATGAATTATCACTACTTTATTCATATAGATTCTTGTCTGGAGCTTTAAAGGTAGATCCTCCTTTGTAATTTGGAAATGTGAAGACCTGGAATGGTGACTAATAATCACCCATATGATATAATTTCTTTTAGGATTCTTAGGAAGCCCAATGATAAATTCCATAGTAATATTATCTAAAATATACATTGGAGTTGGGAGTGGTTACAAGACTCCTTTTATATATTGTATATCAACATTTACATATTTAAAAACCTATGATATTGAAACATAATCATAAATATCACACATTCAATAAACCTATAAAAATGTTTCTTGAAATCTCAAACATTTTGGAGCTATCAGGGGGTATAGTTAAATATTAACTATTTGTTACATCTGATAATTCTCTAAGTAATTGGTGGAACAAAATGATACTTTTTTAATTTCAACACATCATCTTCATAAAATGTTTTTTACATATTACCATAATCTATAAAAAAAAATTTATTTCGTAAACACTTATCATCAAGTAGGCCCACATTCATCATCTTGAGTAAATATATTTTGTAATTCATTGTTGATATGATATGTGGTTTCCCCTTAAATATTGATTCCCATATCGAGAATTAGAAAATCATTTAATATAGGATCCTTATTTATCCACATTTTAGTTAGAACTCTCTGATATTTTTTACACATTGCATTATCCACCTCAGTTTCCTTCGTAAGTTGTACTATATTGAGTTTTCATAATCCTTGAGTGTCCCTATCCCTCTCCTTTGTCTCATTCCGATCCATTTTTTGGAAAAAATTAATTTCAAACTTCTCTGATTAGTATATGTCACACATTATTCACTATATAGACAATTCTTGAATATTATCATGCAAAGGATTGTGATATCCAAATCAATATTATGGGTTGGATAATTTTATTCTTGTATGTTTAACTTCCTAGATGAGTAGGAAATAAATCAATCATTCTACAAAAGGGCACATATGAGTTCCTTCATGATGGCTCATTATATATCATAAATCCATCGCTTCTGGTGGAAAAGAAAATATTAATGCATTTAGAAATAAAATATTGTTTCATCATAACAATAACTAAATTATTGTGACAATAATAATATAACCTTTACATTTTATCTTCATCAATGGGTTAGTGAGTCCACTAAATGTTTTGAAAAAGCACTGATATTTACTTGTTAATCCAAGTAAACTACATATCTTAGATTCTTTTAGGTGTCAGATATTATTTGACCACTATTTTCATTAAAGAATCAACTAAAATTCCATCCTTAGAGGAAATATGAAAAAAAAAGAAAATATTTTAAGTCCAAATTTCATCACTAAATGTCCCACATAAAACCTTTCCTTTAAGAGTTTAAAAAACGACTCTCAAATAGATCTTATACTATTTATATATTTTTCATTATAACACGTGATCATTATTCAATACCACGATGAAATTATTAATATACTATTTGAATACTATGTTCAACATATATATAAAAATATAGTGTCCATTAGTCAATTGGAATTACATTCCTACTAACACATAATGCATATACCATGTTTGGAAGGTATTTTTTAGGATACAACAATTCCTATCTTCAATTTGATTATACCCAAAATGAAAATCTATATTTGAAAAATATTGTGCTTCATTAGGTTGACCATGTAAGTCATTAACAGTTATAAGAGGATATTTTTTATTTATATTATTTGAAATAATTTCCCAATAATTGATGGAAAAACTCCTATATGTATCATTTTTCTATAAAATGAATAGGTTTGAAAGAAGATGAAATAATAGAGTGAGTTTATCAATTCTTACAAATATTTTAATTTTATATTTTAGTTCCTCTAATACAATGGTATCCTTTTTAGGGAGTATAAGATATATTTGATACATCAAGGATTACTTCAATGTAATTCTCCAGTTCATTCTATATTGGATTTTCTCAAAAAAAACTATAGTAAACAAATCAATGTATTCATATAAAATAGATACATTGTAATGTACCATCCCATTTGACACACAATTGTTCCCTAGTCTGATTCAGTATGTGACCTCAAGCACACCTCCTCATACGCTAGAGGGTATAAAAAAAGTGAGGGTATATATTGATCATGAGGAGACTATACACTCTTAACCAATGTAGGAAAATAATGGAATATAAATAATGAAAAATAAATAGATATAACCATAACAATAATAATACCAATACTAAAGGATGGAAAAATATGAAATTTAATATCCAAAATAAACAATGGATTTTTCATGTTGAATAAATTTGAAGTTTGAATATGAAAAATCCCAATATAAATAAAGTCACTGAAAACTCCCAATTAGATCCCTAATCACATATGGTCAACTCATATATGATCCATCACGACTCAACAATCTAACATAGTGATATTTCTCTTATACAACCATGTAACCATGAAAGCAATTTGGGTACCAATTAGGATGCCCATGTAGGGTGTGAGTACAACTCATTATGACACCCCCAGGGATGTTGAAAACAATATCCAATCAATAATAATGTTTGGAGACTCGTAAATAATAATGCACAATACATAACAAAATAGTAATCATATTTCAATATTCATTAATTAACCAACAAAACACCCTGGATCCTAAGGGGAAAAATCTAAAAACCCGCCTTTTCCAATTCTTATATTAAAACCACATCACATAATCAATTAAAAATTTATTATTTCACATGGGATTTCATTATACATTTCATTTGTACTCATTATCATGGCCAATTGGAAACATGTCTGGTGCAAGCTTTTTGGTCGAGGTTTCCATTCATAGGACCCTCTGCGTATTTGAAGTAGCAATTTGTGACCCACAAATCATTTATCAAACAATAACACATGTTGTATTATGATGTAATAGTCCATGTCCCACACACATTTATCATAATGTTATTTCGATGTGGCAGACCATGTCCGACACATAAATATCATATATATCAAAATTTAAAATATATCACATCAATAAATGTTGGTCTTCATTATCCATATTATCAACTTCTAAAATCGAAAGTCTATTAATTTATAACAAAATTAATTAGTAAATTTCAATAAATTTCATAATCACAAGAATTCCAATTTATTTTTTGTACAATTAAATAATCCAATTCAAAAATCTCTATATAAAAATAATTTAATCAATAATAAATTTATCATATTATAAAATCCCAATAATATATTAATTAGTAACACAATTAGTTAATCAAATAACTATTTTATAACTACTGTAATATCAATTAAAAAATCATAAATTATATAATCTAATTCAATATTATTTCAAAATTCTAATATCCAATTAATTAAATAAAAAATTAATTAATTCCAATCCACTATTCAATTTCCCAATATAACCAAAATTGTGAATGAATGGAAATTAAATAAAATCAATTCAATTAAAGATACAATTAACTAATCATGGGAATCAAAATTCAAAAAACTACATACACAAAATTAAATAAAGGCTATGGGATTGAAAATTTTACCACCTACCTCAAATCATTAACATCAGATCACCCAATTTATGTTCTAAAAATTTAAATGGAAAGGACAAATCCATTTAAAATAACGGTATCTAGAATCAAATCATAGAAATAAGATCAAAAGTATAAATATCTATAAAAATTATATATAGATCTAATCCCTTTCCAACATTGCATAAAATATCCATATTTTTTTCTAAATATTGGAGAGGGAGATATATATATCTCATCAAGAAGAAACAAGATGACCAGAGAGGTGCATGTCTTCAATTTGAGATTCAAATATCCATGAATGGAGCTTAATAGGGTGTGTAATTTATTCTAGAGACACTAAAAATTAATGAAATTATTTAGGGTATAGATTTGGTAATTTGGGGATAATATTGGTGTTTGGGGAATTTTTAAATGAATTTTCAGGATAATTAATACCATGGTAAAAATTTTCGAGGCAAGAGTGATTAGTTTCTAAAACTCTTCACTTTATGAGTGAACCTATTATAGAGCAGGCAGTTACTCTAAAAATGGTGTATTGTTTGACATTTCAGGAATCGACCATGTGAATCCCATCTATTTCGATTCGCATTGTTTACTTGTTTGTGCGTGTGGTTTGGGAGAATGATGCACTAACTGAGAACAACATATACTCCTTCATGTTTCCCTAATTATTCCCAAAAAACTCCCCAAGGATGAACCATCATGAAAATTACTCAAAAACGGTAATGAGTACCTTAAAAGGAGCTTCGAACATCTCTAGAAAAAAGATAATGATATTAAAATCTCCCCATATTAAAACTGATTTTCCTCAAGTTGTACTCCCAAAAATCTCAATGATTATGAATTAAAACTATTGGGCCACGAATCCATCATATATGAATATCTCTCCATTGTTTCCTATTAAACATTCTGATGTTTCCATAATATATGAACTAATGGAACAATCTCTCCCTAAAACACCTTCTTAGTGCGATCCAACACACATATCAGATTCTCCTCAAAGGAAGTATCTATATTAAGAACAACATCATATACATTGATCACATGAGATGTTTCGGGGTAATAACATCAACGTTTTGATTCATGAAAGACATCTTCCATGTCATTGTACCTCTATGGAAGAGCTAGTCGGTACACTACAGGCTAGATTGTCTCCAACACCACAAACGATCCATCAAACCAAGGTTCAAACTTTCCATATCACAGTATCCTGTAGTGATAAAATCTAGGTTACACCCATAGAAATACACGATCACCCTTTGTATACTCTAGTGTTCATCAACATCTATATTTATATGAATTTTGTCTACTAAGAGTTGTAGTCAAACATTTTTGAATCAACAGAACCCACTCCAACGCCTCCTATATGAGGCTCATTCTGAACAAATCTGACTCACCTACCTCTATCTAGCATTGAGTATATATGTATGGTCTACAATAAAGATCCTCATATGGTGTCATATTTATATCTTCTTGATACCTGTTGTTATATGAAAAATATTCTAATACTAGGATCTTCTTCAATTAATCAATGAAGACTTGGACACATGCCCACAACATATGCTCAAGAAACTAGATCATACACTTTTACTGCCCATCTATCTATTCATGAAATGTCCTAATGAGTAAAACCTATATACCAAGATCATTTTGCGTGACTTTCTAGAATAACATTGTAAAATGTGAGTCATGGTCTGAAACTATACTCCATGGAACCCTATGTAGATGGACTATCTTCTAGACATTCATGTCTCCAAACTAGTCTACTAAGAATTTCTATCGTATATACAAGTGTTAGGGTACATTTATAATGTTATAATATTATTTTTACGCTTATATACCTAATTTACCATTTAACTATTGTAAATAAAATTATAAATTTACTATTCACGTATAACTATTTTGATACTATTAAGCTAAAATTTTCATATTAGTTACAAGTGTCTATGTATATTTTTCAAAATTATATTCACAAAAGTAGAAAAATTATGATTAATTTTAATCCATCATATGTGGCTAGAAGGTGGGTAAAAAAGATGTCCAAAATTTGAATAAGTGTTTATATCTAATTTAAAAAAAACTCATTCTAATGATATAAATTGGAATAAATTATAAAAATATCATCTAATTATACCTTAAACTCAATTAAAAGTTTAATCTATATTGATAAATTAGAAAAAAAATAGTTCTGAACTAAATTTCACCATTTCTCTCGATTCATCTAAAAAGAAATATTATCAGAAAAATACCAAATATTTATCCAATATAAAATTTTATTTCCCACTTCCACGTAAGAGGTTTATTTGGACAAATAAAATTAATAAAAGTGAATGAAATGTAGGATTAAAATGGTTCCGCATCAAAAGTCTGTAAAAACTCTTGTTTAACCCATTTTATCCATAAAAATGTATAATGTATAAAAATACATAGTATGAGATTTAAACTTATATAGAATAAACATATCATTAATATAATCCAAAAATAGTGATTTCATTAATTTATAAAAAAACTTATTCATATTTAAATATATTTTAATAATACAACCATTATATTGAATTGATTCTAATTATTATTTGTTATTAACATGCTAAAAATGAATCATTAAATAAAAATCTGTAAACCATATTTTTATAATTAATTTAAAATTATTCATTCCCTATAGTCTAATTGAAAGTTGAATATCTTCCATATTAAATAATAATATGTAGTAGTTCATTTATACTTGATGTGTCGTATCTTGTACGCTACCAAACATTTTGTTTCCATTTAAAAACACGATTGTTACACATAGAAAAATTTCGTATAGAATATATGCTCTCATTACACTCAGTATGATGTAATGATGTATGACATTATCATCATGAGTATTGGATTACACCATGATTTCATCCATATACACTACAAAAAATTGAACCATGTACGGATTGAAGATTCTATTCATCAAGGCCATAAACACTTGTAAATAATTCATCAACATAAAAATAATTAAAAAATACTAAAAATGGCCATAACTACATTTAAATGTTTTCCAATGTGTTTCATAAGGGTGAACTCTCAGTTGATGATACCCTGATCTCAATTAAATCATGGAGAAAACACAATCTCCACTCAACTAGTCTATGATATCCCGGATACACAGAAGAGGATATTGCTTCATCACATTAATCTTATTCAACTTCTTCTATTCAACACATAAGCATAGATTCCAATAATTATTATTTGTAAACAACACTGGAGAACCCCATAGAGATGTTCTTTGATAGTCAAATCCCTCATCCACAAACTCTTCTAGCTATGTGTTGATATTTTTATGCTATATAGGTTGTATTCTATATGGTGGAATATAAACTCAATCAACCCCTAACATGAGATCAATTATAAATTACGCATCTCTCTAAAGTGGATGCCCATAAAAGTCCTCCAGAAAGGCATCCTGAAACATATCTACTATAAGTGGAAAATTATATATCATTACACATTTTTCATATAGAAATAGAATTTATACCCGGGTGGTGAGGTCCCTATCTTGCTGATAAACTTGCCCCACACAATTAACATAGATATAACATTCTCCATAGTGAATATATTTGACACCCTGAAGAGATGTAAAAGTCCCTCTCTTGTGGAAACAATCAACATGGTCTTTTTATACTACTAACTATTCTGTAACTAAAAATAATTCAATGCTTAAAATATTGAGGATATGAATATCCAATGGAAAATGATACTCTCCAACATCGAGGGAACAACATTTTTATAAAAAAAATTGTCTCTTGACCACACTCCCAATGTGGTATCTCACTCCATCACACCAATAATAAAATGCATGGCTAGTCTCAAAGAATTAACATGTTATATATATATAAATTTATTAGAGGCACCATAATCAAATAGAGAGCTAGATAGCATATAAGATATAAGAAATGTACCACTTACAATCAATGATCCATCCTCACTATCAAAGAATGACAAATGAATGTCTTGTAATTTTCTTTTCCCTCATCCATGTGATGCAGTATGGGTCCTCTATGTATCACCACTCTGCTGATATGGGCACTCTTTCCCAGATGTACCACATCCACTACCTCATGCATCATGTCTAATAGAACTATAACTTCTAGACTAGCATTATATTGGAGACCCCCTTTCCATAATATTTTCTTTTCTAGATTCTCCATATCTAATCATCTATATTCAATTCCTACAAAACATCTATAGATGTCCCATTCTTCCAAAGACCTGACAATAAATTGGTGGTCATTTTCACTATCTCTGAAAATTCTCCAACCTACCGCACTGTTGAATGATCACTCGAGAAGGGTCATGTGTAACTGATACCTCTCCCATGATATTTTTATTTCTATCACCCATGATAACATTGTCATAGGAATGCTTACTTACCTCAAAAGACGTACCTCTTGACCAACTAGAAATAACAACTTGTCCTCCACTAGAATACTAATTCCGATTCCCCTCAAATAAGAGAGCTTGATTCACAACTTATGAAAACTTATTTATCCGTAAGATGTTAACATGTGACATAATTTCACATTTAAGTCCATCATAAAATCATTATTTTGATGTAGCCCCAACCCATGCCATCCCTAAAACACAATGCAGAAAATATTTAATGTTTCTAGCATTGCCCATTATAGACATGCTTCCCTAAGTCAACCACATGAATTTAAGCGATTTCTCCTTTCTTAGTGTCTCAGGATGTAATTGGTCCTATAACTTTTCCTGAATTTTCATCCACTCCATAGTCTCCGTCTTTCCATCCTAATTCTGGATGTCCAAGGATCGATTTCTTTACCACGTAACATGTAAGCAGGTAACTGGACTCTCTTCTTAGAAGGAGTCTCAATGTGGTCAAGTATAGCCTATAAAGTCTCCATAAAGAACTCAGTTAACCATGTCCCCTATCTCTGGTAAACATCATCGGTTTCATCAAATGAAACTCCCACATTATATCGGACATGATCATCACAACCATCCATGGGCCTCTTTCTATGAATAGCATAAATAGAGTAATGTTCTCTCAGAAATGCTCCTCGAATTCATCACTTGGCACTGTAAATTCCATAGGTTCAACCACTAGATGATCATTTCCTTCCAAAAACACATATCAATACACATAACATATCATTAACACATTTAATAAGAGGGAATCACATAGGTCTATAATTAGTCATGAACCCTTTTTCAACCACACATTCAACAGGAAAGCACTATCACAACCATTAATCGTCTTATATATAGGTCATGGTTATCAAAGATTAAAATTATTATCATTACTCAATATTAAAAATAGATAAATAGTTATTCACACTTTCAATTATTTTTAAATTTTATATTGGGAACCATTTTCGTTTCAATTTTAAATTCATGGGAAAAAACATTTCAATTTCAACAACTTACCAAAAACTCATTTTCCATGAATATCTACAATTATTTATGTCACAAAATAATTATGAGCACTAAGAATGATTCATGCGTATTATAATATTGTGCCACACCATGCCAGTATTCAAATATCAGAAAAATCATAGGAAGAATAATCACATCACCCAAAAAGTGCATCAATCATGGTGAAATAGCTTCAAATATTATAACAACCATCAATACCAACAATCAAACCATTAGTATATGGATTTTTCCCACGTATATGGGTTTTCTACTCCCATGAAAAATCTCTTAACCATTGAATAAATCTTTATATTCTCAATTATACCTTCCCAAAATATTAAGAAAAAAATTAAACCCCTTTGATACCACATTGTAACATCCAAACATTGGTACCACACCGTAGTGCCTCGAGCTGGTTTCACATGTGACACTAGGCACAACTACCCATAAGAAACAATATTCCGACAATCATAAATGGTCTATTACTAATCATTGGGATATTAGTCCCTATTTATCAAAGTACAAAAATAGATAAAAATGAATAAGAAACAACCTAAAGATATGACCATAACCATAAAAATATCAATAGAACATGATTAGAATAATAAATAGGAAATCTCCCAACTAAATTGTAGACTTTTCATTAAAAATATATTTCAAGTATCAATATGTGAATCCCAAAACAAATAAAGTCACTAAAAACTACTCATAAGGCCTAAAATATTTTTTGGTTCCCTCATCCATGCTCCTTCATGACTCATCTATCTAACATATTTTTGTTCTCTTAACCTTTCTTGTAACCATTAAATATATTCGAGTACCGATTAAGTTTCTTGAGTAGGGTTTGAGTAAAACATATTATTCCACCATCAATTGTGTCTAAAACAATATACAGTCTATAATGGTTTTTATAGTTGTATAATGAATTAATTACATTTAATAAGTGAATAGTTATAAAATTTAAATATTCATTAATTAACCACATAAACTCACTAGTTCCCAAGGACACCCAATATATCATTAACTACTTCAGATCATCCGAGATTTAGATCCACATCACAGATTAAATTCAAATTTCATTATAACACATAGGATTTCCTTATCCATTAAATTTCAATTCATTATCCCAACCAATTATAACCATGGTCTGATGCCATCATTTTGGGTATAGGTCTCTATTCCTAGGACGTAGTGTGTATTTCTTCCAGTAGTCTGTGACCCACAACATAGTTAGAAAAAAACTACACATGTGGGATTTTGAAGTAGTAGTATATGTCCCACACTCATTTATCTCTATTTTATTTTGATGTAGTAGGCCATGTCCCACACATTAATATAAATTAATTTAATACTATAGCATTTTAATGATGCAAAAATTGTCCCACACATGAATATAACCTATATAACAATATCAAAATTATCACATCAATGATGGTTTATTAACATAAACCTTCTTATCAATTTTCACTACTATAACATGTATTAATGAAATAAAAAATTAAATAATCATATTCAATCAATTTTATAATCAAAATAATTCAGTTAATTAATTCAATAATAAATCAACCCCATTCAAAAAACTCAACATCCTAATAATATATTTTAAAATTAATTATTATAATTTAAAAAAAAAACCAATTCATTAATTAATCCAAAAATTAATTGATCTAATTCAAATTTCAAAATCACAAAAGTTCTATTAATTAATTGAAAAATTAATTATTCAAATTTAATCCAGTTTCAAAATTCTAATATCGTGTTAATTATTTCAGAAAGAAATTAATATAATTCCACTTTCAAAATTACAAATTTTTCCATTAATTAATTTAAAAATTGTTTTTTCTAATTCAATCCAATTTCATAATCCCTAATATCCCATTAATTAATTCAACAATTAATTTATTCAATTCCACCATTAAATTGTCCCAATTATCCTACATCATTTACATAATTAAATTAAAACAAATCAAATCAATTATCAAATATTTTTCCTAATCATGAAAATTTTAGTTATAAATATTATATACACATAATTCAATCAAAACTTTTGGATTAAAATTTGGACCACCTTCCTAAAATTGTTTATGACAATCACCAATGGAAATTACCCAAATTGAATCATAATGGTTAAACCCATAATGGTGAATGAGATCTTGAAATATATAGTTGAATGAATATAAAATCATTTCACATCCATAAAAACTAGATCTAGATCTAAACCCATGATACTATTAGATAAAACAACCCTCTTTTATCTAGAAATATTAATTGTATAGAGAAATATATAATCTGGAAGAACCCACATTCTTGAATAGGTGAATATATTCAATCTGGGCGTTGAATCACGACAAACGAATGTAAGAAGGGATTTTAATATTCCAAGGAGCTTCCTAAAAATGATATAAATTGTTTAGTGTCAATCTATGGCTAATTTGGGGTTAATACCCGCGGGTCATTAATTTGTAAATAAATTTTATGGATAATAAAAACAAAAAACACACTTTCCTAGGCATGGGAACATATTTTTTCGAACCACGTACCTTAACATTACATTTATTATTAAGAGGGGGTGGGGGTACACAGTTACTCATACAAGGGGACATAGATTGAAACAATATGTGTTATCCCTGAAAATCTTTCTATTTATGTTCTCACAGTTTTTTGGGATGTGTGTATGATTGGTTAAAACTATCCACCAAGTGTGTACAACCTATCATACATCCAATTTTCTCCAATTTCAACTAAAAATAACTTAGGACAAAAACATACAAAAATTACAAAAAATAGTGAACTATATTATCTAAAAACAAGCCCATAACTTCTTCATAAATTTTCAAGATCTTACATTTATCATATATGATATGGTTACCTTTCCCATACATAGGTTTCATCTTCTCTTCTTCTCCCATAATATAATTTATGAGAGATATTGGTGGTGGACTGAGGAATGATTGATAATATTTAGTCCCCCCTATGAGGATATGTGACTCCATATCTCCATCATCAATCATAATATACTTCTCTTGTTTTTTTCACATTATACTTTAAAATCCAATATATAGAATGGATTGTATAAAATAAAAAAAAATATTTTAAAAAAATATATATTTTTATGATATTTTTATGTTTCATAATGGGGTTTGAATAACATGTCCATGTAATAATCTGACTTTTAGTAGATTTATTGATTGATAAATCCTATTTTAGGGTTATATGTGACAATTTATGGTTCTTAAAAAATGATGAAGATATAACAAGTGTGAACATATATATAATCAAATATAGTATTTGAAATATCTATGTTTTTGAACAATATACCTTCCACAACAAATTTAAGAACATAAAATTGTTAATTAATGGTTTATAAATGAGGCCTCCCTCCATTGGTCAAATATTTGGTAGGTTGTTTAGATGATTGGGGCATGGCTTTTCATAATTCATCATATCACTATAGTTGATGAAATTGATAATGGTTATTTATTTATTTCTTATTCATTCAGGAGACATATGAAAATTATATTCACGATTATATAAAACTCTTATTATATTTAAAAATATATAATTATTTTTCCTTCAATAATTATCACATTTTTTATATCCCATCTTTTCAGTCTTCTTCGTTGATATAATTATTTTCCCTCGATGCTCTGCCAAAATCATTTTTATTTAACTACCTTAATGATATAATATATTGAAAAATATTTATCTACCTTAATATTACCTAAATCTATATCATCATATACTAAAAATATGTTGAAAACTACTATACTTAAACGATTCATCTATCAAATATCAATGAAATGGTAAATATTTATTTCTAGATTACATATATATTCTTCTTCATTCCTTGATAATCTTTTCAAGATGACTTCATATTGAAAACAATCTACATTCATTTATTTTATATTTTTGAACTTCCTCTCTTTTTTTCTCATTGTTATCAGGGAATATATTTTTCAAAGAATATCACTTTAAAACATATCTGTGCAAAACTATCAATTTTTCCATCATGTTTCTTATTTTGGATCAATGTAAACCATTGATCCTATTATAACATTAAATAATATTATTTGAAAATAATTATTTCCCTTTTTTACATTCCACCATAGAAAATATATTTCCAATGTACTTGATCCATTGGTCAGTTACAATTGGATTAGTAGTACCAAAAAAGGATGGATGTTTTTATATTGGAATTGATCCAACATAAGTGAATTACACAATGTGATAACATGTTTCTCAATATGAGAAATTTTATTTGTCATAACATGGGTTAGCTTCCATAATTTGTAAATGATCTTAGTTTGTACATCCCCTACTTTATTGACTTTCTAATCAGGTAAATATTTATATTTATTATGGTGGTTGTTATTATTTCACATTATTTTTCAAGGATGAATATCTAAAATCCTGAAATGATAAACCATAACATAAAATCCTAAAATGTTATTAAACATTCTAGGGGTTTATATTAATGCTCTTGAAAGCTATGTAGTTCTAAAATATAGTTCTCAGTGGGAAAAATAAACATCATTTGGTACCAACTATAAAATATTGACAGTAGTAACTCATAGCCTATTTATGCTTATATTACACTAGAATAAGATATTGGGGATTACAATAATGGTTATTGACTAATTTACCAGTCTTTAGAGAGTATATTGATACATGATTTCCATATTAAATTGGAAAAATAAATCATATAATGATAACATTTATTACCACCTTTAATATTGTTAAATTATTCATTATTCATATCCAAGGGAAATGGAAAAATAATTATGTCTCGTCAGAAATTAGGAATAAGATAAACAATCTAATGAAATTTAATATGGGTAGATAAGGCATACTAATATGGTGGAGTGGATAATAAATACATAACAATTGACACTATAATTTTAGCATGAAATACATCCATCAGTTATAGTGAACAGATAGATAATTATAACTAATTTATAATTGAATTAATTGTTTAATATTAGAAATTCATGATTTTATGATCATGATATTATTCCATGAAATTAAAAATCGTTCAATCAATTCCTTTCACCAAGAAACGTAATAATTTTCTAGGAATATATCAAATAACCAACTAAAAAAGTTGTACAATTGGTTTTCTCCATGATACTAGTAAATAACTCAAGGGCCTATGTGAAATTGGGCCTGACCCATCACTTATACATGCCCAGAACATTCCACATATATTTATTCAAAAATATAAAAGAAAATAAAATTTCCATATTATTCAATAAATATCTATATTGATTCATGAATATGGGATAACAATATTTATCTGGTAAATGAACTAATTTTTTTAATCAGATTCCTTCAACTAATACATATATTGAAATAAAATACAACTATGGAAATATCAAATTTGTTGAAATGATACTGAATAAATCCATGTTATTTAACATACGATCATAAAGGATAAACATAATTTCCAATTGAATAATGGAGAGTTGTAGAGAACATGATTACAATAAAGTGAATAATCTTAAAAGAATGAATAATCTATATATAAATAAAAGATTATATAAGACCACCAATTCATAAAAAATGATTATTTATAATAAGGGAATATATTTTAATAATTTGAGAGTCATATAGAAGTGAAACATTAAAAATAACATTCATTGATTATATTTGAAATTTTTTTGTGAAAAGTAATTTATAAATCATTTCCAATTATTTTCATCATTTTATAAAACAATTACATTTTTATTTTAGAAAAAATAAACAAATAATATAAAAATAATATTATATGTGAAACTATATAAAAATGTAGAAATATTAAATTTTTTTAATAATCTTTATGAATGTGGGAAATGAGTTTGACATCATATACATAAAAAAATTCTTTCCAATAATTTAAAAAAAATTAACAGAAATTATTTGGAATACTTTAGTAAGATTCATTTTCATCCATTTTTATTAAATTCATTGTTTTTAAAATTACTATTTATTAATCATTTATGAATAGGTAAAAATAACCATTATAAAATATTAATAATTTGGATGCATAATAAAATTATTCCCAACATTAAGGTTGAAATAATTATGATTTTTCTTATGGAGAATTCTTTAGGTTACTAAGTTCCAAGGAGAATAAAATTTTGATGAAAAAAAATAAACTATATAAATAACCCATGTATAAAAAATAAATACAATTTAAGAAGATAAAGTGAATAAAACTATTCAAATGTAAATTGGGACATGAACAATTTTGAATTAGAGAGATATTTCCAAATAAAGCGTTATGGGTTTCATTGTAATTGAATCAAATCCCATTAAAAGAGAACACATTAATTGAAACTGAAACTAATATTAATATATGAATTAATTTTATAGAATATAAAATGGATTTTATATACAAAATATTATATAAATTTGTTCCATTGTATAAAATATGTATCAATTAAGTGGAATTGAGATGAAAGACCCTTAACTTGGCTTCATATATGGTTGGTCAAGTTATATAATCATAATTAATAAATATAAACTTATTAAATACATGAATAATAAATTATTTCATCAATATTCAATTTTTTTGGTCCTTTAATAATCATTTTAAATCCATTCATTTTTTATTTCTTGCTTATATAAAACACTTACTATTGTTCGTTCAATTTTTATATTACTACGTCTGTTTTTTGAGCTTGAACAAAAGACATATGATATGGTTTGATCATATATAAATTTTTATAAATTTAATGAATATAATTTTTTCAATCTTTATACAATTTATTATAATATATTAAATTTTATAATTAAAAAAATATCATTGCTTCGTGGAGGATGTATTCCATTGGTACGCATAGGTGATGTTATCATTTTCTATCAGATTGTAGTGGAAAAAATTATATGATATATTATATTTCTAGAATCCTATTTATTTCATAAATAAAATAAATATTAAATAAATACATACCTAAATCTAGAAATGTTATTTTTTGATGAAAAACATATTACACTACTACATGGATAAGATAGGTCGTATGAATGCACAATCAATGTTTCCATTTTCTATAAGATGATAATAAGAAAGAAGATATATATAATATTAACATAAGGAAACAATATTTAAGTGAATTTAATTATGCATGTTATTTAAAAACATTATTGAATGTTTTATGCATCATTAAGATGTAATGAACTTGAGAATATGGGTAAGAATGCATACCTCTTCCATTGATAACCTCTTTTGTATTACACTAGAATCCTTCATGACCAAGTATTTTGGTGAGTCTAAGACATATAGGGAGAGAAAAATAAAGTATATAAGGAATTTTGGATGATTTTGGTTAGCCTAAGTGGGTCGATTACAATGAAATGGAGTGGAGAATTTGTTCCCTTCTATAAGTGAGGCTGGTTAAAAACATTCAGGTACTTGTAACATAAATATTTAATATTTTTCTTATTTAATACAAATGGATCAAAATTGTAATATATCCAAATATGAGTAGGGAAATATGGAAATAAAATAAAATAAAAATATTTATTAATATTGTTTACAATTAATCCATATCCATTTTTAAGAATTTTAAACTCATTTTACCCTTAGTTGCGGTAATAAATATTTACCATGGTTACTACTCATTATTAAGAGAATTAGGTAATTATATTAACATATTTAAATTATTATAAATCCCAATATGGAATCCATTTTACTTTATCAAATTTATAGAATATTTATAAAATACTTTGTATATGCCTTATCAAAACCCAAGGAAAATTGTTTTTAGAAGGATGGGATGTTTAAAGAATAAATGATAATTTATTGAAATTAAATTATAATATTTATTCCCATGGAATTAATTGGATTATAATAAATTTTATGATATTTATTTATGTATCAATCCAATAAATTGTAACTAACATTGTATATACATTTTTAATAGAGAATAATCAAAAATAGTTTTTAATTGAATGATACAATCACTTATATTTCCAAAATATTAAATATAAATTTCAAAATTCAACATTATATTTATAAAATAATTATATTACTTTATAAATATATAGTTTTTTTCCAAAAACAAATTCATATGATTTCATTTAATTTTTATATCATTACAATTTAAAAATAATGAATGTGTTTGTAAAATTGATATTTTTTACTATAAACCAAAAAAATCAACTATTTATAAAAAAATCTCAAACAGTCACCCTAATATAATATTGAAATTATAAATTAAAAATGATATTGAACTAACTAATATCAAATTATAAAATTTCTCAATTTTGGTTTTAAACACATTTTTAAATAATTTTTTCGGTATTATGATATAATTTTAGTAGAAAAAAACATACATAAAATTATTGATTCTTAGGTATTATATTAGTCTGTTAATATTGAATTGAATATTTATATATTTATTTCCATTCAATCAAAAGGTAAACAATTATTGGATGAATAAACCAAACACAAATCTAAAAAATCATCCATATCCTCTTCAACTAAATGAATTTTCCACCCTTGAAAAATGGACCACTGATCATTGATTCTGGTAATAACATATAATATAAGCATTACATGCATCTCTATGATAAATGGTTATTCTGTGAAACTAAATATGTTGAAATAGATAAATTTAAATCCATAATAATCATGTTTCACACAAAAATTACAATCAATCTAGTTCAAGAAAAGAATTGTATCCAAATTTTAGTATAATTAATTTTTTATATAGCTTCAACAAGTCCAAAATATGTTGTTCATTAATAAGTATAGATTTAATAAATTTTCATGGTAAAAATGATGCCCTTCATGGATGACTGTTATTACAAAATTTTGAAAAATTCTCTTTTAATCCTATTTTTTGGTGTTAAATGTTTTGCCATTAATATAAAAATTGTTTTATTTAATTAAATTAACATAAAGTCCTAAAAATAATAATTTTATGATTTTCAATATAGATATTCGAGTGATGAAATTATCTTTAATCCATGAAAATATGCATTTTTTTCATTTAACAAAAACCAATCATTAGTTTTCAAAATATTTTAAATTTAATTCAAAAATATGTTATAGTATATTTGGATGAACTTCAAATATATTATTAAAAATGTGAAAATGTGCATGCAAAATCTATCACAGGTGATGAACAATACATCTCATACATGAATCACCTTACTATAACTAACGACAACAAGATACCCATATATTTGGACACAAATATGATCTCATTCGTACATGTACTCACTAAAGAACTCAACCAAATACTCTAATATATATGTTTGAACAATTGAGTCCTATGGTCGATGCATATTTTAAATATTTCTATATGATCATATTTCCAAACGGGTGCATAATTTTTGAATGAATTTGAATTTTTGAAATATTACAGGGGTGGGATCTTATACTGATTTATGGAATGGAATTATAAAGGATTAAACCACATAATGGATTAATTTTATACATGGAATGAATGTTGATTGGTGGCTAGAGGTCTCCAAAGAGCATCAGGTTAGGTTAGGCTCATAGAGTCTATATTCCATGGCCAACAAATTCATAGTGGCACTTACAGTACAACATTCAATCTATATGTGGTCACCATTTATCAAATGTTATTAAAATGAGTAAAATGACCATTTTACTACATAAAACAGAATATAGCACTTCTCTTTATTCTTTCCCCTCCCATGATTGAAAAAATTAGGGGTAGAGTCCCTACATTCCCCTTTCTGGCTTGATCAAGGTGGTTCACATTGGTTTTCTTCATTGATCCATGATATGTCTCTTATATTAGTGATATCTACTACCTTACACCTCATATTGTTTTATATTTTCAAATATCTCCAATTAGGTATTAGGATTTCATTCCACCAGATCATGATATAATTGGATGAGCATGATATAGATTTCACTCTTCTTTTAATGATGACATTATGTAATGCCATATACACCCATTTCCATAGCAATTTGATGGTTTTTTGTCATTTCTATAAATTTTTTTTTTTTACAAAAACTATAAATAAATTAATTATGGTTTTTGGGTTTTAGGTCGGTTATTTTAATTTAAATGGGTTTGTGTGTGTGACATGGGTGGTTAAAGACACGTTTCATGAAGTATTGATGGATGATTAAGGTACAATGAGATATGTGAATGTTTTTTTAGTTTAAATTGAATTTTATAATTAATTGATAATTATAAAATTTGTTCTGTTGGATTCTATGAGTTGATATAGTGACTTCATTTGTAGAACAATATTGAGCTATGCATGAAATAGATTTAGGGTATATTGGAAGAAATATCTTAATGATGAATTAAAAGTGGACAAATAATATAATTTATGATTGTGGATTTGAATATATTCTTATGGTTTTATTGAAGATGTTAAAGAACTTATTGTATATAGTATTACAACTATGGTGTGGATATATTCTGTTAACATAATTTCTAACATAAATGAACTAAAATGATAAAAATTAAATTATTTTCTTTATTAACTATTCTTCCATGAGTTAGGAAGAGAAATGTGTCAAGTCCCCATTTGAACTTTTAAACTATGTGGATTGTCTCAGTTAGTGATGATTGAGACCCTGATTATTGTGATATACCTGGTGATGTATGAACCCCATGGGGAGTACACAAGGTGTTATTTAATGTATGTATAGTCCCTTGTTGGAGGAGACCTTATAAACCTATTGGTTCGGATTACTGATTAGATGGGGTGAATAACCAAGGGGTATGCGGTGAGAGTCAAAATAGACGACCTTGATCTTTTTGGATATTATGGTGTGTTCTTTTCCAAATGTGACATGGTGACCTAGTAGGGGTATAACATGAAAAAATGAATGAAAAATTTGGGTTCTCAGGCTGACCTATATATTTTTGGATATGAAAATAAGGATTAATTCTAATGAGGTTTTTCCTAAGGCCTTGAATGGTTAATCATGGAAAATGAATCCCATCGCGTTCATGGAGATGGTAGTCTGTACGTACGCACGAGCGATGATATCATTATTTTTATATTCAAATAATATATAATTTGATGGTATATTAAATATACATAATCATAATTATTTTATATTTATTTTTTATATCATTTATACTAATTATTATACCCATCCAAATGATGAAATGTTTGAATAACAAACTACACCACAATGTGGAGATGGTAAGTCGTACGTACGCACGTTTGATGACTTTTTCATTCATAGGATGGATAAAATAACTAATATGGTTGTCAAATTTTTATAATAATATCATAGTATATAGAAGATACTAGAATTATTATATTATAATATAAACAATAAAGAGGAGGAAGTGGAAGAAGAAAGGTACTTGAAAGAATCAGTAGAAGGGATTACCTCTTCTTCGACGTGCCTCATTAAAACATCCTCCTAGAGAACTAGGGTTGGACATTTTAGAAGACCATAACCTCTATGATATTACTATATAGCTTTATAAGAGAAATTGGAAGGGTTTGGTTGAGGTTTAAGGCTCAAAATTGTGTAATGAGAAGAGGGAGGAGGTACCCTTTTATAAGGGAGGAGAGGGGCACCTTAAGAAAAACTTAAAATATTATTTTATTATAAATTATTATTCAGTTTATAATGGATAAAAAGTGACTTATTTCAAGGATATGGTGGTTATGGGTCAAAATCCTCTCAACCAATAGGTTTAGACAAGTTTAGTTTAACATTTTAACCTTATCATTTAGATTTAACTCTAAGTTAACTAATTTAACTTTTACCATGTTTTCTTGTATTCTTACAATATATGATTAATAAACATACTATAAACTTCCAAAAGAACCCCAATTGGTTCATTAATGTCGTATATATTATTTTATAAGTCTTTAGACCGAAACTTAGATTTTTAGGACCATTATATCAATTAATAATATAATATTTGTTTTAAAAACTCTTTTATGTCAATTTTGACACTATTTGGTATATTTTTTTCTTTAAATTTATAACACCATAATTACTTCAAAAACAATTCATCTAACCAACCCTAATATATTATATTAACGTATAAAATTAGTTTAATTCATTAAAAGTCTCATATTACATTTATTTGGGTATTTATAATATCAATTATGTTAGTATTCCATTAATAAGGTAATTATTGTATCATCATTGTGTCCTAAATAACATAAATTATTTAATGTCTAAAAAATATAAATAAAATAACATTATGTAGGAAATATTATTATATTTATAATGAATATTTATAGTCGAATTTATCTTATTTATAACCCTATATTAAAAATGTTTTAGTTATTAAACTTTGATTTTAACTAGTTTAACTCTTTTATAAATAAAATAATAATAAGTGTCCTAATCTAATCCAAGTGGACCAAAAAGGTTATTATTTTATTCCTAAGGTTGTTTTTGGTTGAATAAAACTTATCCAATAGAATTAGTAAATGAATTAGGGTAATAATAATATCATTTTTAGCCTTAATTACCCTATTTACTTTTAACCATGGTAAATAAAAGTAAAAAGTTACTATTCACCAAAAATTATTTTTATCTTATTCAACCACATTTTAATCCTTGATATTAACCGTGTCTCATGGAATTTTTTAAATTAAGTCACAAATGCGGTAAAATTATGGTTTATATAAATTTTCAAATTCTCCTAGGAGGTGGGTAAAAGACGGTGAAAAGTTCTATAAAATTTTTATATATCTAAAATTATTATAAATTGACACCAATGAATTAAATTGAACTTATATAAGTATTATGTGTCTATTTAGACCTAAAAAAATTAAATAAAATAAATAATTATTTAAAAAAATTGGTTTTAAATAATAACTCACTGTTTTCCATTATTCATCAAAAATTGAAATTTTTCCAAAAAATACCAAAAATTCACCCTTGGCTAATTTCTATATTCCGAATCCAAAAATGAAGTCCATTTTGAAAGATAAAATTTATAAAATTTTAAAAAGTGGGTATTACTATTCATAACGGCTATTTTATATAATATTTTAATAACACATCGTTGTTTAGTGAAACTCGGTATTGCGTACAACAAAATCTATCGAGGAAGGTTTCTCTTGCGTGTAATGCAAGACAAGAATAGTGGTGCGTATAATACCAGCTAATAAGGTGATGAGTATAGTGAAATATAATCTTGGTGCAACGTACAACAAAAGACATCATGGAAATTAAAAAGAATAATTCTCATAAAATCTCGGGGTGCTCCATTATACCACCCTTAAAATGAATTTCGCCCTTGAAATTCGTCAAGGTTATAAACGGTTTTCTACAAGAAAGTTTCATTCATAGAAACCCACTTCATAAATAGGAATACTAAATCATAATTTTAAAAAGGAATGTTAGAAAAATAATGGATACCCAAAGTAACTCATCACTGGGTTTCCACATAGAAGAATATAGGTGAAAATATGGATATGGAAGAGAAATCTAAACTTCAAGTTCTGATGGAGAGTGGTAGAGAACATGGCTATGAAAAAACCAACAATCCCAAAGCCATAGATTTGTGATGATATAAGGTACCATTTTATTAATTAGATATGAGAGTACTAGGACAACATTCTTTGTTTTCAAGATCATTTCCCTGATGTTGAAGAATATTTGAATTAAATGAAATACTTACTTGATTTTGGTACAATATCACTGTTGTTTGTGCCTTGAACAATTTATGCTTCATCTCTTAATGAAATGAAGTTAAATTTTCCTTCTGTGAAGTGTTAGTAGATCATGCGATAGAATGATAGGTCATTCCATCTATCTCAAATATGAGGTTAGCAAAAGTTATATAAATAAGTCCATATATGGTGAGATTAATAATTTATGGTTCCTAAAATGGAGTTATACTTCATCTATCATACCTACTAATAACATAAAACTAGTTTCTACTCACAAGGGACTTATTCTAGGCCAGTGGTAGGCAATAAAGTCATGTCGCACTTCGGGTGTGGGTTCGATTCCTACAACCTTTTCCGACGCGACGGGTTTTCACTCATCCTGTATGATGTCCCTTTTTCTAAAAGTACAATATTATAACATTCCTTCAATAATATCAAAAAACTTTCTAGCCTAAACAATATGATATTTTGTCTAACTTAATTCATTCCAATCATTAGGCTTATCCAAAATACTTTGGTCCAAGATCATAGTATAAAGAATACGATTACATGAAAGGTCACAGAACAAGGACGTGAATACCATCATTTATCCCCCATATATCATAAGTTATACATTGTTGGTCACATTACAAACATGTGAATACCTTAATCATGTATTCTTTTGAAACATGAATTACCATAGAACCTTAGGGAAAACATGAATGTTGTTAAAATTTAACTCATTCCACATTCTAAAATCCCAAAATTTCAATATACTCATACCATGATATCACATTGTCCTTATATTAGTCATGAGCTCATTATTACTATTAAACATCTCATTATCTACGTATCCATTCATTATGCCCATATCAACTACTTTCCAAAAATATATGAATAATCTTTCATGGTTACCAGTACCATTCAAAATATACTTTCAAATACTCTAGAAAAAACAATAGTGTAACAATCCTTATATGAGCCTTTATTCCATAGTGCCATTACCTATACAACACAACTCTTGATAAACATAAATCATTCCACTACCTTCTTAAAACATTGACCGAGCTTCTACAATTCTTTTATCTCACATATCATTTGTAGTCTCTTCTTCATCATCAATATAAATACTACCCATACGACCATGATGATTCACTTCATGAGACTTTCCCTTAGGGAATTGGTTTGCATAATGCTCGTACATTCCAAATTTAAATCATTTAACTATTGTTGATGTTTTTGAAATACCATTATCCTTGTTTGTGGTGTTAACTGAACCTTTTCCTTTTCAATTACTGGCCTTATTTCCTTCTTTTCCACACCCAAACCATCTTCTAGTTCATTTGAAATATTCTCCATGATGCCTCTTCCCACATGATTTACATGATGGAAATTGAACTTTCTTTCCTCTATGATCATCATGAAACTCCATATTTCTCTTATTAGCTGAGTCAGGAAACTTACCAATGTTGAGATTATTGATCATATTATAAGATTTCTGATTAGTCATAATAACGATGTTTGGACTTCCAAATCCCGTTTCATTTGGTTGGACATGAAGAATATCATTCCATTATCCATCATATCCTCCATTATTGCGAATCTTCTTGTTTCCACCCATTTTCTAAAACCCAAAAAGAATAGCGTGAGAGGAAAAATCATACTAGGAAAACAACATAATAAAGGGGGAGTACCTTCAATATTAATTGTAACTCCCCGACCCCAGTTACCCAGAGTCGGTGCATTATTACATAACATTGGCGTTGATCACAAGAAATATCAAATCTCGAAAGACCGATAAGTTTATTATCCTTGAAAAAACTAGATATATTAAAAAGTCTTACATTACATCATAAAAATGAAAACTACAACAACATAGTCTCCATAGTTCACACTCATATCCCCACATACTATCCCAGCAGGTCATTTATAAATTACTTCTTCACATCTTGGGAAAAATAAAACATTGAAAGGGGTGAGCTCAAATGCCCAGTAAGGACAAAAATATAGTGGAAACTATCATAAATAAGAATAAACATTTAAGGCTATGTATAACTAAAAAAATCCTTTCAAACTTTAACTTCAACATAATATGGCAGAAATAAAATGAAATAATTCCATTTACTTATTCACATGGATATTCTACTAATCAGATAATCACATGTAATATCAATAACCACTTTCATAATGATGGAATATATAATGAGAGACTATCACAACCACATAGAAAAGGCCTTGTGCCAAGACTACAGAGAAGATTGTGTCAAGGCCTTGTGCCAAGACACTAGTTTGTCTCATGAAACCTACCGATGCATCAAGGAGCTATAGCAGGCTCCACCCGTCACTTATTAAGTCCAGTGCATCCCATATGAAAAGGTTTAAACATAACATAAACATTCGTATTAAAACTAGCATACAAAATGTCAATACTTTCCCTATAAACAATAAATGGTATAAAAATAACGCATCCACAGTCAAACATATCAAAAAACTTTCAATAAAATATGGATGTTTTGTATCATAATAAATAAACTTCAAATAAGCTTAAAATCCATCAATTGATGTTGACATAGAAAAAATCAAAAACTATTTGAGAGAAATATCTCTTTTTTTGAAATCATTTAAAACCCACATAATTATAAAAGAAAACATTTACTTTTAAAATATTTTTATATGCTTGTAAGGGATTCTTATAAGTTTTTTTAATAGCAGAAAATATCCGCACTCACCATATAAGTTAAAAAACACATTTTTACCTTAATTATGTCGAAAAGGTTAAAAAGGACCTTGTTTTGAAAACGAGGTAAAGATTCCTTTATAAACATCTTATAAAAATTCAAAAAATGGTATAAATGACTTTAACATATATTCTATAACATAGTATGAATGTTTTGAAATACATTTTTAAGAAACATGGATGTGGGTGATGAAGTGGTCCCAGTAGATAATTAAGTACAAACAACCTCGGATAATGAAGAGATTGTGAAATAACCCTTACCTTGTACTTTTACTTGGTTGGGGGTAAGTTAACCTCCTGTATAATGGTGAAATAATTGTTATTAAATTATACCTGAATAATATACATTTATATGATATTATATATGATCTTTTAACATTGCTTTGTAAACAATTTCATAGTATTATCGTCGTTTCGTGTGTTAACTTACTCGTTTTCTATTATATGTTTTGTTACGTAAGCCGTGTCTGTCATGGATAGGTTGTATCTTATTCATATCCATAATTATACCAAGTCCTTAAACATTATTTTTAAATCATCAAATGATAATTATACTTGAATAGATATTACGGAGAATGAATCTCATCGCGTTCGTGGAGACGGTAGTCCGTACGTACGCACGAGCGACAATATAATTCTTTTGATATTAGAATAATATATTATTGGATGGAATATCATATACAAGAATCCTTATAATGTTATATTTTTTATTTACTTGAATTACACATCATTATTATACCCATCCAAATAATAATATATTGAATAACAATTACACCACGATGTGGAGACGGTAAGCCGTACGTACGCACGTATGGTGAAATGTCATTCAAAGGATGGATAGAATACTGAATATGGTTGTAACATATTTATAATAACATCAAAGTTTATATAATATACTGGAGTTATTATTTTATAATGGAAATAACAATGAAAGAAGAAGTTGAAGAAGAAAGGAACATGAAAGAGGGTGCTGAAAACATTACCTCTTCTTCGAGTTCTTCCTTTTGATTTGATCAAAAGGGATCATTAGGTTGGCTTTCTAATCAAACTAAGGCCTCTAGGTTGAATTGAGGAAATTTGAGAGAGTATTTGGGTAGGGGATTTCCGAGCCTAAATTATTTGAATGTGTGAATTTGTGAGAAGGGGGAGTGCCCTTTTATAAGAGGGGTGAGGGGCACCTTTGGAAAAGCAAGAAATATTATTTTCTAATAAATTCATATTCGGCTTCTAATGGCTCCAAAGTGTATTATTTAAGGGTTAAGGTGGGGATGGGTTGAAAACCACTCAACCAATAGAATTTAGATAGATTTGGGTCATTATATTAACCTTAACTTTTTGTTTTAACTCTTTGTTAATTTGTTTAACATTTACCATGTCACATTGTATTTTTATATTATATAGTTAATAAACATACTATATACATCCAAGAGACCCACAAGTGGTCCATTAATAATACATATATCATGATATAAGACTCTTGGCCGAACCTTAGATTTTTATAAATTTAATATCAATTAATAATATAATATTTGTTTTAAAAACTCTTTTATGTGAATTTTGACACTATTCAATAATTGTTTTTTTAAGTCATAAAAATATTATTAATTCAAAACAAATACATTTAAGCAGTCATATAATGTCATATTAATCAATAAAATTCATGGATGTCATCATGACTTTTAAATTATATTAATTTTAACAATTATAATACCAATTATTTGATTCTTTCATTACTAAGGAAAATACTGCATCATTATTGTGTCATAAATAATATTAATTATTAAATTTGTCAAAATTATAAATAAAATACAATTATGTAGGAAATATTTTTATATTTCTACTGAATATTTAGAATAGAATTTATCTTATTTATAACCCTATATTAAAAATGTTTTTCTAAAAGATATATGCTTATGTCATTTTTGTATTTATTTTAACTTAATTAAAATAATGTGTCCCTATCACCTACAAGTGGCTCCATGGGGTCCCAAAATCAACCCAATGATTCCCACGGTCAGACATGTATCCACCAATAAGGTTAGGACATGTTTTAGGGTAATTGTTTATTATTATAATATTATTTTTTAACCCTTATTTACCAGATTTACCCTTTAACCATAGTAAATAAAATATCTACCAAAGTAATTATTCAAAATGTCTAAAAATAAAAGTTAACTATTTACATAATTTGAACATCCTGATTCCAAATATGGCATCCATTTTTCCAAATTCAAAATATAGCAGTGGAAGAAATTAATTTAAAATTAATTCGCGTTGTTAAAACAAAAAGCGTGTTTTTAAGAGATAATAACTATCAAAAGATTGACATTTGTTTATGTCTGGTTTAATTATGAAATTATGTATAATGACCAACATTGTATTAAATGGTAAAAATATATTCTAAATATACTTTAAAACCACTAAAATTCATTATTTATCAATATAAATTATTTTGATTAAAAAAAAGTTGTTTTTAATTAAAATTTAGTAATTTTCACTATTCATAAAAATATAAATGTTATCCGAAAAGTTCCAAAATTTCCGATTAATCTAAATTAGATACTCCTAATGAAGTCCATTTTGAGAGATAAAATTTATAAAATTTCAAGAAGTAGGTATTACTATTCATAACAGCTAGTTTGATTGGTTGTGGTGTGTGTTAGAACTCGAAGTTGCGTATAAAACACGCTACTGTATTATTCAAAGAGAAGAGTATCGTGGAAGATTGGGGTGTTACATTCTCCTCTCATTCAAATAATTTCATCCTCAAAATTTATAGAATATTATTCCATAAAAAAGACTTGGGTGGTTCTTCATCATATGTTCCTCGGGTTCCCACGTTGCCTCTTCCATTTTATGGTTTTTCCATAGAACGTTTACCAGACGAGTCGTCCGATTTCTCAGCACTTGTTCTCTCGTGTCAAAAATCCTGACGGTCTCTTCGCAATAAGACAGATCGGGTTCCAGTTCTAATTCCTCATAGGTGAGTACATGTGTTGGGTCAGGCATGTATTTTCTCAACAGTGATACATGGAACACATCGTGATATTGGGAGAGACTTGGCGGTATTTCTAAATAGTAAGCTACAACCCCAATTTGTTCTAGAATTTCGAAAGGTCCGATGCAACTAGGACTCAATTTACCATTCTTACCGAAACATATAACTCCCTTCCATGGAGATACCTTCAAGAAAACATGATCTCATACTTGAAATTCCAAATCCTTCCTTCGGTTATCGGCATATCTCTTCTGCCTACTTTGAGATACTTTGATGTGGTTTTGGATTACCTTTACCTTTTCCATTATTTCCTCCACCAGTTCTAGGACTACAAGTATTTGTTCACCAACGTCATCCCAACAGGTTGTTGTGCGACATCTCTTTCTTTATAACACTTCATATGGTGCCATCTGAATACTTGAATGGAAGCTATTGTTATAGTAAAATTCTACCAAAGGTAAATATTGATCCCACATACCCTGAAAGTCAAGCGAGCAGGACCTCAACATATCTTCTAAGGTTTGAATAGTCCGTTCTGATTTTCCATCTGTTTGAGGGTGGTAGGCAGTGCTCAATCGAAGTTCAGTATCCAAGGCCTTCTGAAGACTCTTCCATAATCTTGAAGTAAAATGGGGATCACAATCAGAAACAATCGATAGGGGTACTCCATGAAGTCTCACAACTTCATTAATATATAGTCTTTCTAGACGTTCCAGTGTTAGATCTTCTCTTATTGCAAGAAAATGTGCTGACTTGGTAAGATGATCAACAATAACCCATATTGCATCATTCCTTCTAGGAGTCTTTGGTAGCCCCTTAACAAAGTCCATCGTAATAATGTCTCGTTTCCACTCCGGTATGGGAAGAGGTTGCATGAATCCTCCAGGATGTTACCTTCCAGCTTTCACTTGTTTACAAACCATACATCTTGATACAAAATCAGAAATCTCCCTCTTCATGTTTTCCCACCAAAAAAGTTCCTTTAAATATCTATACATTATGGTGCTCCCAGGGTGTATAGAGAAATTAGAACTATGATCATCATCCAACAATTCCCTTTTTAGATCAGTTATATTGGGAACATAAATTCTCTTCCCAAATATTAAAATTCTTTTTTTATACACAAGGTCTCTCAATCTCCCATCATTCATAGCTTTAATATTCTTTTGAAATTCTTCATCATCGGTCTGAGAACTCTTTATCCTTTCTAGTAAAGATAGTTTGGCAACCATTTGAAAAAATCATTGATTTTTCACCTTCCATGGTGATTCCCATATCCAACTTTACTAGATCCATAAAAATAGGATCCCTTTCAATTCTCATCATGTTCAAAACTCCATGATCTTTTCTACTCAAAGCATCTTCCACCCTGTTTGCTTTCCCCGGGTGGTAGTGTATCGTTCAATCACAATCCTTGAGTAGTTCAAGCCATCGCATTTGCCTCATGTTGAGTTCTTGTTGTGAGAAAATATATTTCAAACTCTTCTGATCAGTATAAATCTCACATTTTTCACCATAGAGTTAGTGCCTCCATATCTTCAAGGAAATGATCACAGTTGCTAACTCGAGGTCATGAGTAGGATAGTTTTTCTCATGAATTTTCAACTGTCATGATGCATAAGCAATAACCCTATCATTCTACATAAGGACACAACCAAGTCCTTTCTTCGATGCATAACTATAAATAATGAACCCATCATTCCTCGATGGTAGATTCAATATAGTATCATTGACTAATCTTCTATTCAGTTCTACAAAACATTCTTCACACTCTTTTTTCCAAACAAATTTAACCCCCTTACGTGTGATCTTTGTTAATGGGTTAGCCAATTGGGAAAAATTCTGGACGAAACGTCGATAATAACCTACTAAACCAATAATACAACGTACCTCATTTATACTCATAGGTGCTGGCCATTCATGGATTGCCATGGTCTTAGAAAGATCAACAGAGATTCCATATTTAGAGACAATATGTCCAAGAAAAGAAATTTCCTGAAGCCAGAATTCAAACTTGCTAAACATCCCATATAATTCATGTCTTCTCAGAGTGTTCAAGATAATGAGCAAGTGATTTTCATTATCTTCATAGATTTTTGAGTATACCACGATATCATCGATAAATACCACCAAAAAATCAGCGAGATATTCCTTGAAAATTTTATTCATTAGATCTATGAATACATAGGGTGCATTAGTCAGCCCAAAAGGCATAACCATAAACTCTTAATTCTCGTACCGTGTTCGAAAGGCTGTCTTCAGAATTTATTCCTTCTTCACACACAACTGATGGTATCTAGATCGAAGGTCAATATTTGAAAAGTATTTATCTCCATGGAGTTGGTCAAATAAATCATCAATGCGAGGTAGGGGATACTTGTTCTTTATTGTTATAGTATTGATCTCCCTGTAGTCGATACATAACCTCATAGATCCATCTTTCTTTTTAACAAAAATAACAAGGGATCCCCATAGAGAAACACTAGGGTGAATAAATCCCTTATTACTCAATTCCTATAGTTGTTTCTTTAGTTCAACTAATTCCACAGTGGCCATTCTATAATGGGTATTTGATATAGGCCTTGGTCCAGTAATTAAATCAATGGAAAACTCAACTTCTTGTTCTGGAGGATTTCCAGGTAAATCTTCCAGAAACACATCTAAATATTCTTTCACAATAGCTACATCCTCTATTTGAACATTCCATTCCTCACCCACAGTCTTTTCATTCTCTTCCTCCCCAATAATTGAATTTAGTTGATCTACTGGGGGTGGATCTAGATAAGAATTAGGTGGTGATGACTCTTCTCTAAAGATAAGGTGTTCCTTATCATCATCATAAAAAATCATAACCTCTTTCTTATTATAATAAATCTTTGCATAATGGTCTGAATGCTAATCCATACCGAGGATTATATCAAACTCAATCATAGGTATGACGATGAGATCAGCGGATAAAGAACATTTATGTTCTCTAATGGGGACTGATTCACAAAACATTGTTGCAATGGTACTTCCCTTATGAGTTTTAACTGACAACTCTCCTGTTAAATCAAATTGAAAATATCTAATATTCTTAACAAACTAGGAAGATATGAAATAATGCGATGATCCAGAATCTAATAATGCATTTTCTTAACTTGGGGAAACCATTAAATTACCTACCACCATGTCTTTCGGAGCTTCTACCTCAGCAGTAGTGATAGCATAAGCTTGACCTTGATCCCTTGGCCTTTTCTAAGGTAAGTTCCTTTGACACTTAGGGCATTCATTTGCATAATGTCTCATCTCCCAGCAATTGTAGCATTGGACATCGGTAGCTTCCTTCTTCCCCTTACAATCACGGGCTTGGTGGCCATTTTCACCACACTTGTAACAGACTCTCATTCCTTTTAAGCAAGTACTGGGGTGTTTCTTCCCACATTTACTGTAGGATGGATATTCAAATTTTCCCTTCGTCCCCTTATTTCTATTCCTAGATTGATCAGAAGATCTCTTCTTCTCTTTCTTTGCCTAAAAGTCATAAGACTTAGAGAATTCCATTTCTGTCTTGATAGCACATGAGACAATGTCTTCATACGATGAGAAGGATTGTGAGACTAATACATGATGGAGAAATGGTTTTATCCCATGAAAGAAATGATCAATCTTACTTCTTGGGTTATGTATATAATCTCTATCATACCTTTCTATCCTCGTAAAGTTAGCCTCATACTTTGCAACATTCTCATCCTCCTTTTGTCTCAGACTCGGAAATTGCTTTTCCATATCTTCTCAATGGTCACGAGGAAAGTATTTTTCTAAAAAAAGATCTTTGAACTCCATACACTCCATATTTGATACTTCATCATCTTCCTTCATGTTATGAATCAATGACCACCATTGATCAGCATCTCCAGTGAGCCGATAAACATCCCTAACAACGTTTTCCCATTCACTACTCCCCAAAGCCTGAAATATTTTTTCTTGGGAAATTATCCATTCCTCAGCTACTAATGGATTTGCACTCCCATTTAATGTTGGTGGTTGCTGCCTCATGAAGCGATCTAACATTGATCCTCCACATTGTGGATCAGGGTGCTCCATACGGGTAAGGTTATTATTCATAACCTGTGTGAGTTATCACAGTATGGTGATTAGCTGATCATCACCAGTTCCATCACCAGCTCCACTATAATTATCTTGAGCAGGAGGGAAATACCTACATGGAGTTCGTGCATTGATACAGTTTCCATTTCTTCCACTAGGAGCCATTTCTAAACAATGGCATAAACTTGATTAGTTTATGAATCAAAATAGAAAATCCCATACTTATAAAACACTTAACATAAATTGGACTATTTATGGATATAATCCATAATCATAAAAATGTTTTCTATCAGGACGTATATACTCATAAACCCTTCATAATGATTTGTAAATAAAATGAGAGTTATCCTAAGCATATCCCTCGGGAGTGTCGTAACCAAGAGTGCAGCAAGGCCCGTTGTCGTGCACCAATTCTCGTTCGAGTCTAGCACAAAGCGGTGTTTTCGGGTTTTACCCCTAGGTACATATGTGCCAGAGCCGCCTCTACCTGCTTGTATCCATACAGGGATGTATTTCTCAGAAAACTCACAAAATGAATACAATACCAAAATTCTATGAAGTTATTATATACTAATCCTGAAAGTCTATCTTAAATCTATGTGCTCTAATCAGAGTTTATCTAAATCTAACTTCCAAGGTTTGTACTAAACATCCTCTTATACCAACTGTAACGCCCCAACCCCAATTACCCAGAGTCAGTGCATTATTACATAACATTATCATGATAAAAAGAAAGATCAAATCTCGAAAGACCGATTAGTTTATTATCATTGGAAACGCTAGATATATTCATAAGTCTTACATTACATCATAAAAATGAAAACTACAACAACATAGTCTCCATAGTCCACACTCATATCCCTAAATTCTATCCCAGCAGTTCATTCATAAATTACTTCTTCACATATTGGGGAAAATAAAACATTGAAAGGGGTGAGATTAAATGCCCAGTAAGGATAATAATATAGCAGAAACATTCAGAAATAAGAATAATAATTTAAGGCAATTTATAACTAAAACAAAATCCTTTTAAACTTGAACTTCAACATGATATGGCAGAAATAAAATGAAATAATTCCATTTAATTATTCACATGGATATTCTACTAATCAAATAATCACATGCAATATCAATAACCACTTTCTTAATGATGGAATGCATAACGCTAGACTATCATAACCACATAGCCAAGGCCTCGTGCCAAGACTACAAAAAATATTTTTTAAAGGACTTGTGCCAAGACACTAGTTTGCCTCATGAGACCTACTGATGCATCAAGGAGCTATAGCGGGCTCCACCCGTCACTTATTAAGTCCAATGCATTCCCATATTAAAAGGTTTAAACATAACATAAACATTCGTATTAAAACTAGCATACGAAATGTCAATACATTCTCTATAAACCATAAATGGTATAAAAATAACACATACATAGTCAAAAATATCACAAAACCTTCAATACAATATGGATGTTTTGTATCATTATAAATAAACTTCAAATAAGCTTAAAATTTATCAAAGGATGTTGACATAGATGAAATCAAAAACTATTTGAGAGAAATATCTCTCTTTTTGAAATCATTTAAAAGTCACATAATTATAAAGGAAAACATTTACTTTTAAAATATTCTTATAATCTTGTAAGGGAAGATTCTAATATTTTATAACGGTGGAAAATACCTGCACTCACCATTTAAGTTAAAAAATACTCTCTTACCTTAATTCTGCCGAAAAGGTTAAAAAGGACCTTGTTTTGAAAACGACGTAAAGATTCCTTTATAAACTTCTTATAAAAATTAAAACAAGGGTATAAATGACTTTAACCCATATTATGTAAAATATTAATAATGTTTTCAAATACATTTTTAAGATACATGGATGTGGATGATAAAGAGGTCCCAGTAGATAATTACGTACAAACAACCTCAGATAATGAAGAGATTGTGAAATAACCCTTACCTTGTACTTTTCCTTGGTTGGGGGTAGGTTAACCTCCTGTATAATGGTGAAATAATTGATATAAAATTATAAATGAATAATATTCATTAATATGATATCATATATGATCTTTTAAAATTTCTTTGTTAATAATATCTTAGTATTATCGTCGTTTCGGGTGTTAACTTACTCGTTTTATTTTATATGTTTTGTTACGTAAGCCGTGTTTTTCATGGATAGGTTGTATCTTATTCATATCCATAATGATATTAAGTCCTTAAAAATTATTTTTAAATCATCAAATGATAATTATACTTGAATTGATATGATGGAGAATGAATCTCATCGCGTTCGTGGAGACGGTAGTCTGTACGTACGCACGAGCGAGAATATCATTCTTTTGATATTAAAATAATATATGATTGGATGGTATATCATACATAGAATCCTTATCATGTTATATTTATTATATACATTAATTACACATCATTATTATACTCATCCAAATAATAATATATTGAATAACAATTATACCACGACGTGGAGACGGTAAGCCATACATACACACGTATGGTGACATGTCATTCAAAGGATGGATAGGATACTGAATATGGTTGTACCATATTTATAATAACATCATAGTATATATAAGATACTGGATTTATTATTTTATAGTGGCAATAACAAAGAAATAAGAAGTTGAAGAAGAAATGAACTTGAAAGAGGGTGGTGAAAAAATTACCTCTTCTTCGGGTTCTTCCTTTTGATTTGACCAAAAGGGCTACTTAGGTTGTCTTTCTGATCAAACTAAGGCCTCTATGTTGAATTGAGGGAAGTTTAGAGATTATTTTGGCAGGTTTTGGCCAAACCAAAAGGCTTTGAATTTTTGAATTAGTGAGAAGGTTGCGTGCCCTTATATAAGAGGGGTGAGGGGCACCTTTGGAAAAGCTAGAAATATTATTTTATAATAAATTCATATTCGGTTTATAATGGATCCAAAGTGAATTATTTAAAGGTTAATGTGGGTATGGGTCGAAAACCACTCAACTAATATAATTTAGACAGGTTTGGGTCATTATATTAACCTTAACTTTTTGTTTTAACTCTTAGTTAATTAGTTTAACATTTACCATGTCACTTTGTATTTTTATATTATATAGTTAATAAACATACTATATACATCCAAGAGACCCAAAAGTGGTCCATTAATGATACACAAATCATGATATAAGTCCCTTGGCCGAACCTTAGATTTTTATGATTTTTATATCAATTAATAATATAATATTTTCCTTAAAAATGCTTTTATGTGAATTTTGACACTATTCAATAATTGATTTTTGTTAAAGTCTTAACAACTTTATTAATTCAAACCAAATTCATTTAAGGAATCATATAATGTCATATTAAGTTATAAAATTCATTTGTGTCATCAAAACTTTCAAATTATATTAATTTTAACATTTTTAATACCAATTATTTGATTCTTTCGTTAATATGGAAAATACTTCATCATTATTGTGTCATAAATAATATTAATTATTAAATGTCTAAAAATTATAAATAAAATACAATTATGTAGGAAATATGTTTATATTTCTAATGAATATTTACAATCAAATTTATCTTATGTATAACCCTATATTAAAATTTTTTTTCTAAAAGATGTATGCTTATGTCATTTTTGTATTTATTTTAACTTAATTAAAATAAAGTGTCCCTATCACCTAAAAGTGGCTCCCTGGGGTCACAAAATCAACCCAAAAATGCCCATGGTAGGACAGGTATCCACCAATAAGGTTATGTTACGTTTTAGGGTAATTTTTTATTAATATAAAATTGTTTTTTAACCCTTATTTACTGGATTTACCCTTTAACCATGGTAAATAAAATATTTACCGAAATAATTATTCAAAATGTGTAAAAATAAAAGTTTCCGATTTCCAAAATTTGAACATCCAGATTCCAAATATGGAATCCATTTTTCCAAATTCAAAACACAGAAGTGTCAGAAATTAATTTAAAATTAATTCCCGCTGTTAAAATAAAAAAGCGTGTTTTTAAGAGATAATAACTATCAAAATAATGACATTTGTTTATGTCCGGTTTAAATGTGAAATTATGTACAATGACAAAAATTGTATTAAATGGTAAAAATATATTCTAAATATAATTTAAAACCACTCAAATTCATAATTTATTAATATAAATTATTTCGATTAAAAAAAGTTGTTTTTAATTAAAATTTAGTAATTTTCTATTCATCAAAATATAAATGTTATCCGAAAAGTTCCAAAATTTCACCTTAGGATAAATTCGATACTTTGAATGAAGTCCATTTTGTGAGATAAAATTTATAAAATTTCAAACTGTAGGTATTATTATTCATAACGGCTAGTTTGATTTGTTGTTGTGTGTGTTAGAACTCGAAGTTGCGTAAAACACACACTACTGTATTATACAAAGAGAAGCGTACTGTGGAAGCTTAGGGTGTTACATTAAATATCTTAGGTTTAATTATAGGATATTAATAGTAATTCTAGGACTATAACCTATACTTATACTTAATATTAGGGACATCCCTGAACATACATTAGAAATATCTTTAGGGATCTCACTAAAGTTTTCGCATCCTAGTTTCAAAAGGTTAACTAAACCTTCACTCTGATACCAACTGTAGAGACCCAAAACATGACATACATAGACATTAAATTACTTTTTCGGAATACTTAATACATGAAAAAAAATATACGCCCAAAGACCGTATTAGTTTAGTGTCTTTGGAAACTCAGAACATAATCTTCTAATCATGGTGAAAGATCTTCAACATCTCTCATAAACATCTTCCCATTTGGATTTATTACCTAAAATCATTATTTATATCCTGGGTAAAAGAAAACATAAAAAGGGAGAGCTCAAATGCTCAGTATGGGTAAAAATGGAGAACATAAAAACAATCCATAAACATTTGAACGTAAAAACATGAACATAAAATATCAAAATCTTGAGCAATGACATAAATCTTGGCAGTAAATAAGGCACATATCATAATGAATCATTAATCATGATAAAATATCATGGGAATAATACATTTAATTGTGGAAAACCATTAATCACATCTTATGATTTCCATAGTAGCCAAGGCATTTCTTCCAAGACCATCATAGTGGACAAAGTCCCTTACTGAATCAAGTTCACTCCTCATTCTAGTCTTGTATATCTGAACCAGATTAACTTGTCGTTCCAGCCATGTCTATATAAAAAGATATAAATCTTTACCCAATGCATTGGAGGGAGATATAGGTCCCACACATCTCATAATTAAATCAGTCTTTCATGTGCTGCAAAAAAAACATATATCATTCATAATAACCCAATGAATGAAATTTGTTTCATAAACATCAACCCATCATAACATAATCCATATAAAAGAAATCGATATCATTTATTCATAATAAAAATCAAAACATGTAAATAATAGAGACATTATACTTGAAACATAAACATACTAAATAATCTCATCTTAGATGGAAAATAGTTTTGATAAAACACTTGAAATGAATTATGGGTGAAAATATCCTTTCTTCTTCAAAATCATTTCATTTTCTCAAAATGACATGAAATTTTAAATGAAAGGGAATAATTTAAAAATAATCATGAAATTTTGTAGAGGAATCTTCTTTTAAATAATTCATTATGAAACTGTAAAAATCCATTCACACCATATAAGGTAAAAAAACATTCTTCCCGTATTTTTGACGGAAAAGTCAAAAAGTACATTATATGGTAAACACAAGAAAGATTCCTTCCCTATCACAAAGTAAAAGACAAAGATGGGTAAACATTACATTAAAAATATAAGGAAGAATGTTAAACACTTTATGAAAAACATTTTTATGGACATGGATGAAAAATATAACCCCAGTAAATACTTACGTATAAGAAATCTCAGATAAAAATGAGATTGTAAAATTATCCCTTACCATAGGTCTGATATGCTTTGTACGTATCTGAAACCCATGGAAAATGGTTTAAATAATGTCATTTACTTATTACAGAATCATATTCATTGTTATGATATCATATATGGTTCACTTATGACATTATATTGCCCCTTCTTTTGTAAATTCCATGTTAAAGCAGCGTTTTGGGTAAAATCGTTTCATTTATCGTACGTGTTTCGACTTTTTTTTTCTTGATATTATTACTTATATCCTGATTTAATTAATTCCAAAATGTAAAACATGATTTATATATAATATATATTTATCATATTAATATATATGATAGATCGATAAATGGAATGAAATACACCATTCATGGAGACGGTAGGTCGTATGTACACATGAATGTTGTTTCTGTTTCCTTATTGAATTCAATGGAATTAAGTAAATGAAACATATATGTACATAAATACAGTATAATTATTATTTAATATATTTCTAGATTATTTATTATATATACATTACAATCATACTTGAATTCTTAATCATGGAAAATAAATCTCATCGCGTTCGTGGAGATGGTAGTCCGTACATACGCACGAGCGATGAAATCATTCTTTTGATATTAAAATCATATATAATTGGATGGTATATCATATATAAAAAAATCATATTTATGTTATATTTATCATTTATATCTTTTATAATCATTATTATTACCATCCAAATGATGAAATTTTGAATAACAAAATACACCACGACGTGGAGACGGTAAACCGTACGCACACACGTGTGGTGACTTTTTCATTCATATGATGGATAAAATAAATACTATGGTTGTAAAATTTTAATAATAAAATCACAATATATATAAGATACTGTATTTATTATTTTATAATGGAAACAACAAAGAAAGATGAAGTGGAAGAATAATGGAACTTGAAAGAATCGGTTGAAGAGATTACCTCTTCTTCGAGGTGCCTCTTTTAAACTTCCTCTTAGGGAACTAGGGATGGTATTTTGAGAAGACAAGAACCACTATGATATAACTATAGAGGTTGAGAAGATAAATTTTCAGGGTTTGGCTGAGCATGAAGGCTCACAATTGTGTAAAGAGCAGAGGGAGGTGGTGCCCTTTTATAAGGGATAAGAGGGGCATCATAGGAAAAACTTAAAATATTATTCTATAATAACTTCATATTCTGTTTTTAATGGATCCAAAATGACTTATTTCAAGTATAGGGTGGGGATGGGTCGAATTACTCTCAACTAGTAGGTTTTAGACATGTTTAGGTTGCCATTTTAACATTATCATTTAGATTTAACTCTAATTTAAATAATTTAACCTTTACCGTGTCTTCTTGTATTCTTACAATATATGGTTAATAAACATACTATAAACTACCAATCGAACCCTAATTGGGTAATTAATGTCATATATATTATTATATAAGTCTTTTTTTCTAAATTTAAATTTTTGGGACCATTATATCAATTAATAAAATAATATTTGTTTTAAAAACTCTTTTATGCCAATTTTGACACTATTTGGTATTTTGTTTTCTAAAAATTCATATCAGCATTATTCCTTCGAATAAAATTCATCCAACCAACCCTAATATGATATGTTAACCTAGAAAAGAAGTTTAATTCATAAAACGTCTCAAATTACTTTTATTTAGGTATTTATAATATTAATTATGTTAATATTTCATTAATAAGGTAAATACTACATCATTATTGTGTCATAAATAAATTAAATTATTTAATGTCTAAAAAATATAAATAATAACCATTATGTAGAAAATATTTTTATATTTCTAATGAATATTTATAGTCGAATATATCTTATGTATAACCCTATATTAAAAATACTTTAGTTATTAAACTTTGATTTTAACTATTTTAACACATCTTTAAACAAAATAATAATAAGGGTCCTAATCTAATACAAGTGGACCAAAGAGGATCAAATATTATTCCCAAGGATGTTTTTTGTCGAATTACATTTATCCAATAGAATTAGGACATGTCTTAGGGTAATAATAATATCATTTTTACCCTTAATTACCCTATTTACTTTTAATTGTGGTAAATAAAAGTAAAAGGTTACTATTCACCCAAAATTATTATTATCTCATTGAACCACATTTTACTCCTTGATATTAACCATGTCTCTTAAAGTTTTGAAATTCCACTCACAGAAGCGATAAAATTATGTTTTATGTAAATTTGAAATTTCTCAATGGAGGTGGGCAAAAGAAGGCGAAAAGTTCTATAAAATTTTTACATATCTAAAATTATTATAAATTGACTCCAATGAATTACATTGAACATATATAGGTATTATGTGTCTATTTTGTCCAAAAATAAATTTAAAATAAAATAAATAATTATTTAAAAAAGTTCAGTTTTAAACTATAACTCAGTGTTCTTCACAATTCATCACAAATTGAATGTTTTCAAAAAAATACCAAAAATTCACCCTAGGATAATTTTGATATTTAGATTCCAAAAATGATGTCCATTTTGAAAGATAAAATTTATAAAATTTAAAAAAGTGGTTATTACTATTCATAACGGCTAGTTTATATTCTATTTTAATAACATATTGTTGTTTAGTGAAACTCGGTATTGCGTACAACACAATCTATCAAGGAAGGTTACTCTTGCGTGTAATGCAAGACAAGAATAGTTTTGTGTATACTACAAGCTAATACGATGTTGTGTATAGCGTAAGATAATCTTGGTGTAACGTACAATAAAAGACATCAAAGAAATTAAAAAGAATAATTCTCTTAAAATCTCAGGGTTTTACACCATTTCTAGTGGGTTTTTATTGTTTAGGTCATTTAAAGTGTTAGTAACAACAAATGTGGTGTTTTTTCATATAACATGGAATGAAACTCTCTTTAATTAAACCACTAAATAATTTCGATTTTATTTGTGTTATCTTAGCGAAACTATACTATATATATGTGTCTTTATATGTGGCATTAACCTATAGGGAGCAATCAGATATATAGATTCATAGAGAGGAATATTTCCCAAGTTATAGATGATAATATTCACATCAGATTCCCAATATATATGCATGAGAAAATATGTAGTGGTCAGTTCAATGAGTGATTTTTAGTAGTATTTTGGAATGGGAGAAAGGACGTTTCTTGGGATTTTTGACCTTCTTGAGAGCCTTGAGATTTGTGTAATGGGCATGCTGGATTCCATGATATATTTTAGATACGAGAATGTATAACATTCAAAGGAATTAATTTATCATGATACCTAAAATATTGGCTCTGTAGGATACCATGTGATCTTTAAAACCTGAATTTGTGTTTTACTAAGATAGTTCCAAGTGATTTTTGAGCGTATTTTTATATAGAGGTTAGCCTAAGATCTTAAATAACATCTTGGATATAAATCATGGGTAAATTGAATGAATTCAAAATTCATGAATAAGAGATTATATCATGTTGTGGTAAGGAATAATTATTCCATGGATCAACTTATTTGATAACCTTTACTACTATAATTTGGTAGAGTTGTTGGTTTTAGAGTGGGAAATTATTTGGATACATGGGCTTGTTTATTTGGAATGTGTTGTTTGTGTGTGATCAAAGACATGGTAAATTCTTTGGTTTCTAAATGAAATAGTTTTTTGGGTGTGATTTATTTAGTATTGGTAAATGTAATGTGTTTACTATTCATATTATTTACAAGAGTGTTATATATTAATTGAAATTGACATTTGTTTGGACCATTTTATGTGGTTTTGGGTGGTGATCATTGAGATTTGTCTGATATTATTCCATTATTGGATGAAATTATCTAGGTTTATTTTTGATGCATTATTCAGAACCATGAATGATCATGGTAAGTATTTGAGGTTTAGGGTCATAGTAATAATGTAATTTTCATCCTGGGATTGGGTGGTGTGGGACTGTAGGTCCTTTATGTTTGGATGAGGTTATGTCATTGCTTGTGGTCACATGTGGTTCTTGATGAATTACGAATTAGTGAGTGGTCCTCTATCTTCCATGGAATAATGGTTTTTATGAAACACATGAGATAATATATAATATAGTTTGTGTGAAATGGAGATTTCTCTGTTATGGGAGGATACATCCAAAATGGATCAGGTGCATTGATATGACTGATTACGGTTAAATGTTAATGGTTATGTTGAATGTAGATGTCACAAGGGAGCTTGGATCATGAATAGTTGCTTGTGGGTACTAACAATAGAATCCTTATAAAGGAAATTGAGATGTGATACAAGATAAAAAAATATGATATGGAGTGCACTGTTGTTCATTTGAGGGCATGAACCTCGTTTGTGTGAATTTTGTACATTTAAAAATTCCTTTGGAACCTTTAAATTTATGTTTAACAAGGTTAAATAAACATTCACAACACCTCTTATAGAAACCTTTTATATTTTTCTTAAAATAATGATTCAACCTTAAAGCATATAGAATATGTAATATAATAAGAGTACATAATTACGAAGTATAAGAAACTTATACATTATAAATTTAACAAATTTAAGATTCAGTAGTGGAATAAAACATCGTGTAAAAGAAAACAAGTAACAATAGGATTATTTTAACCCAAATAGAAGGGTATCGAACAACCTTGGATAAAGGTTCCTTGATTTATACTTTCAAGAAAGACTATCTTACCCAAACCCAGCTATGTCCTCCATCCGAAGATTAGTATCTGTCTTGTTATCCCCACAAGCCCTCAATTTAGAAGGAAATCATAACCTATATATTCTAATCCTGGAAGACCACGATCAGCATGATCAGTGTCTGCACTAACCAAGTCTGAACAAGTTGTTCACACCAGAACATGTTGTTCAAAACATCCGCACGAAGCACTAAGAGTTGTAAGAGCCTCTCTCTTTATGTATCACTTCATAAGATTGTCCACTTTCAAGTACTTTGCTCATTCAAATGAGCTTGTATTTATTTGTAAAACATCCCAACGTTCAGTTCCATTCCAATGGTCATATTTTCCTTATATTTCGGAGGGACTAGAACACATGGCGAACATACAACGGTTAGTTTGTAAAAGATTGTATGACATCGTTTCAAGTAACAGAAATGATGTTAAGTTAAAGATAAATGTTAGTTATAAGAAATCATCGAATCTGATATCATTAGATTGATACATTAGGTATCTCTAATATTATCAAGAAAAATTAATATTAAGAAATCAGGAAAATGGATTCTTAGAAATAACATTTTCAACAAAATGGAATCATAAAATCGGAGTCACAAATACACTGGATTCGGCATCATGAATATCAGCATCACATAAACACCGGAATCAGTATTAAAGATCGGTATAATATATACACCAGATTCAGAATTGAACGTCAGCTTCATATATACACCAGATTCTGAATTTAATGTCGGCATCATACATACATCGGATTCGGAATTGAAATTTGGCATCATATATTCACAGTATTCGGAATTGAAAGTCGAAATCATATATACATAGGATTCGGAATTGTAAAAACTGAATGACAAAATCAGAAAGACAGATCTTGTAAAAATAACTGAATGGAAAATCGGAATGACATATCTGTAAGTCTAATATAATGAAAAAACGTAATGATATATCTATAAGTATAACGGAATTACAATTCCATATCTTAAGAAAAAATACAGAACATAAAAAAAATATTCAGAACATTGAAAAAGAGTTTGTGATTTTCAAAACATAAAACCATAAGGAATATAGATTTAATAAGATATCTTTATTGACTCAACAATCTCCTCCTTTTTGGAAATCACAAACAACTTTTCTATGGAATAATATATTGAACTAGATAAACAAGTAATAAAAACTTATCTCCCCCTTTTAATGAGATTATAAATGAATATGATTAACTCCCCCATAGGTCATGTTTACTAAGGATCGTATTCTTGATCTTTATTGTCTGTTTTTTCTTAAGGTAATAACTCCCCTTAGATAAACATCTCTTCTTAGAAGAAAAGTCCCCCTTATATGGACATTTTCCTTTCTTTCCAATCTCCCCCTTAATAGATTCTCCCAATCGAAGATTAAATTCTTCCTTTAAATAAATTACCCCCCTTTGATAATTTCAAAAGGAGGGAAAAGGAATGGAGAATTATAAGATGTATATGAATGTTTAAGAAAGCATACATCAGAAAACAAAAGAATCATATCCAAGAAATTTACTAAGAAAATTTTTAGAAATAAGGTTTTCATTACAACAAAACATAGGAATGTAAAAAATCATCCACACTTCTTCTACTCAGACAATATCTTCTTTATCAGGGATTTGAGCTTCTTGAATTCCTTATGATCATCTTGAAACTTCTTCAACAAGATCTTCAGATCATGATTCTTCTTTTCTAAAGCCAGGATACATTCTTCTTGAGCAGCGACATTTTTGTCTAATTCAGCTCTGACTTCCTTTTCTCTGCAAATAGATCGAGTAACCGAATTGATTTGACTACCCTTCTCAGATATTGAAGCCTTAACCTTGTTGATCTCATATTCACAGGAATTAAAATCTCCCATTGCTGAATCCATGAAATTACCAAACTTCCTGATCTCTTCATTGATGGTTTTGGTGTGGTTAATGACTTTCTTACAAGTAACCTTTTAGGATTTGTAATCAATCAAAATTTTACTGAAGTCAGCTTCTTGCTTGACCACCATGTCCATAAGCATATTGGTCGATTCTGTCTTTTGGTTCAGGGTTTCTTGCATCATTTGACTTTGGGAATCTATGTTTGAAAGAACCGGAATAGTATTAACCAACTTCCTCAAAGATAGCTTAAAAAATCATTTTCAAAAGATGAAGAGGACTCAGTTCCTCAAACTTATTTTCCTTTCTCAACTCCTTTTAGAGTTAAGGATACTTGTCTTTCTAATCTATTGGAAGACATCTAAGGCATTCCCTTATCAGGTGAGGCAACCAAAGCACTTTTTCCATTGTCAGGATTTTGGACTTGGGTTGTTCATCTGTAACTTGGATAACATTAAGATCTACATGTTCATCTTCTCCCTCTTAAACCTCTTCTTAGTCTACACCTTGATGTTCAACTTCTTCTTTTTCTTGTTCTATCACTTCAGTTTCTATTTGTTCTACTTCTTCTACATCACTTTCTTCCTCAACTTCTATCTCTTCCTCAGCTTCTTCCTCAAGTAATTCTTCAACTTGTTCTTTGACTTGATCTACTGAAACAGATTTGGAAACTGAACTCGAAGGAGTTCCAACATAATCTTCCACTTCCCTTAAAAGATCATCTTCTTATTATTTGACAATCTGATCTTCTACTTCTTGAAGAGGTTCTGATAAAGCTATAACCTTTTTGTCTTATTGGATTTCCGAAGTGGCCACTAGTTTCTTAGAGGTTCCAGAACTTGTTGATACTTCTTTTCCACAGCTTTCAATAAAGGCCGACACAGTAAAGAATCTGAGGATTTCTTCTTTAACATATTATACTTATTTTCTTTTCCTAGATTTTCATATTTCTTGATTTTCAAGGCCTTATCCTCCGCTGGATTCAAACAAAAATAAGGATCTCCTTCCTTTATGGTGGCAACCATTTCTCTCCACTTTGAAACTATTCCATCTGAATAAGATTTCAGTTTCTTTGTAGGATGAGGTGCTAACAACAGGACATTAGGAACTGGTACTAGAAATCTTGGTTCTTCTTGTTTTCTCTTCTTAGATACCGACTATGAGGATTCCGGAATATCGCCCTTGTCCTAAACAACAATTTCTTCAATGTTTTTTGATTTTGGAACAAACTCTACCTTCATCCTCCTTAGAGTGTCTTCACTTAGAAACAATATCTTGAATGGATTCGAGACTGATCATCATGGAATGTTCATTTCAAAAAACTATTATCCTGGAAATAGTTTTTGGGTACATAAGGATCTGAGAATAGATATATCCGCCTTTAATTGATGGGATGGCGTAAAAGATGTACTTCACCAAGTTGAACTTCCTTAGGTTGAAAAGAAAGACTAAGAGAATGATATCACATAACATTAATGAATCCTTGTCTACATTTCCTGGAATAATAAATCATTACACCCAAAGGGATACCATCTTGTGATTCATTGAGAGATTCATGATCTTCGGATTCTTGACAAACTTAAGACCATGGAAGTCCAATTCCTTAGCTCTCTCAAAATAACATTCTTTCTCTGGGAGTTTCTGAGAGAAAAGAATAGCCTCCCCTTCATAAGTTATATTAAGAACATTTGATGCCTTCTTGTAAGGAACTGTATATTTCCTATAATAACACTTGAACTTAAACAGATCCATACCATCCTTTTGGAAGAATGAAACTAATTCATAGAATTGAACAAGCAGGACAGGATAAACCGGATTCTGAGATTTCTTCTTTGCCACGAAAACTGTTTCCCATCCATTAGTTCTTATTTCTTTAGAAATAAGGGAGTCATATTTTTCAATGAACATTGGGAAGACTATCCATTCCCTAAAGATAGACCTGTCCTTTATCTCCTTACTAGTAGGCATCTGATCTGCTGAGGATTCTAGAGTCACTCATGGTGAAAGAGAAGTTTAGAATGAATGACTTGATGGTAGCAGAGCATCGGTACCGAGAACAGTAAGGATCGTTTGATACGTGAGAACGATACGCCCCTTATATAAACATAGCTTCTACCTTCCAACATCCATAATATAATCAAAAGGTTGAGGATAGTCTGATCTGATCTGACAATTGATAATAGATGTTTGAAAAATGAATTCTGATCTTTTAAAGTAAGGTAAATTGGAATTTAAGAAATTTTCAAATACCCACAATTAAAAATTAGCATAAGAAAATAAAGAGTGAGAAAGATTACCTTTTGGAATACTCTGAGAGATTTATCACTATTATAAGAATTTTTCATTGATGTTTTCAAATCTGAAATTTTCAAATCTGAAATTTTCAAATCCGAAATTTTCAAATCCAATATATTTTATTCCGAAATTTCTGGAACTGAAATTTTTAGACCCAAAAAGAGTTTAAAGAGAAACAAATATATTTTCTCCCCCTAAAATAAGGCGTAATGCTAATGAGGTTGTGCCTTAGGCCTTTTACAAAAAGAACATTTGAAATAATTGTTTTACCAAGAATAACAATGTTACATATAACGACAATTTCTCGTAGAGAGTTATCACCAAAAGTTACCTTTCCACATTTAGTTTTTAAAATCATTTTTAAATGGTCTATGTTACCAGTATTGTTCCAGGAACATCCACTATCCATGTACCATATGTTGTTGGTAAATCCTTCATTTTCTTGCAAAAGTAATAGATGGGTCTTCAGAATGAAAACTTGCTTGGATCCGGAATTATTAGATAACAAAGACTTTGGAAACCATATTGGTTTGGAAAAATAAGCTCTATAAAACCCAAGGGATTGAACTCTATTTAAAGAACAATTTTTCTTCCAATGCCCACTACTATGACATTTAGTACAATAAGGAGCTCTAGATGAAACAAAATAATTATTTATAAAAATAGGTTTTTAATGAGAATAACCGAAACCCTGATTATTACCATGAGGCCGGATATGGGAATACATCTTGTCAATATTTTCCTTACCATAAGTGAACTTTTCAATAACTTTCATCAAGGAAAATATCGCATATTTTAGTCTTAGGACTAAATTCTTATCCTCAAGAATAATAAATTTATAGTTATGTTTAACCTCTAAAACATATTTTTCTAAAATCTGATTTTAAGATCCTCATGATGTTTATCTTTATCAGAATTAACTTCCTCATTTTTTTTTTGGAATGATTTTATAAAACTACATTTTTCTCATCATGATCTTTTGAAAGATCTAAAATTTCTTTTGTTAAAATAGATTCTCTAGAATTTTCATTACTGAGTTTCTTAGAAACTTTACAATTTCATTTATCAAGCAATTTAGCAGATCTAGAAACATCATCATAGGAAAGAAAAACATTTTCATTTTCTGAGGAAGAAGATTCTTCATCTAAAGAAAACCCTCTATCTAGAAAATTTTCACTTAAAGACATATTGGTAAAGGATTTAATTGTTCATACCTTAGCCGTAAAAAAATGATTTTGAAATGGAGCTCTGGCAATTAGAACAATATTCTTTTGCCCAGACGATTCATATTCTGAAAATTTTTTAGAAGAATCTCAACCACTAGCACTCCAAGTGTCATTGGATTTCAAGACTTTCTTATTATTGGATCTATAGAACTTCTTCTTGTTTCTTTCAGAATTCCTTTCTCTCTTGTCTCTTTTCTTGAGTAATGGACAATCAGGTCTGATATGACCAGTTATTTTATATTCATAGAAAATTACTTATCCATCTTTATTATATTTTCCATATTTCTTCTTATATCTATATTGAAATTTCTTCTGTCCAACAGTCTTGTCCATACTCCGAGAAAGATTTTCTAACTCATTTTCTGAAGCTTCAATTTCATTGGATTCAGATTGAATACTGACCTTCTTTGATTTAGATCTTGTATTTCTTTTAGGAGTCTTGACATTCATTTGATTAGAAGTTGTTGTAAAAGAAACACTACCATTCCCATTATTATTCATAATATTATCAGCATCTCTCTTTATTCGAGTTTCATGTTGAAGAAGAGTTCCAAATAGTTCATCAAGAGAAATATGTGTAACATTCCTATTCTCATCTATAGCAGTTCTCTTGGATTCCCATTCATTAGGCATGATGTAAATAATCATGTCTACAAGAGAATCATCATCTAAACCTATCTCAGTCATTGATTTTTAGCTGTTGACAATAGTCATAAATCTTTGTTGTACCTTACATACGGGTTCTTCATAAGGAAAGCAGAAACCATAATACTCAGCCCTGAGAATGGCTCTTCTAGTTTCAATAACATTGGATGTTCCAAAGTGAGTGACTTTAATCATTTTCCAAATACTATTTGCAACTTTACAGGATGAAATTTGGATATATATATTTCAAGTCATGGAGCATAGAAAAGTGTTACATACCTTAAAGTTCAGCTGATATTATACCTTTTCTGGACTAGTAATGGTTCTATGTTCCTCATCAGGAATCTTATATTCTCCAATTAACATAATGTAGTTGTCAACACCTATATTGATCACAAAGGTCTTTATTCTGTCCCTCCAGTACTCATAGTCATTTCCATTGAAGATCGGTGGTCTAGTAGGATTGAGATTATCTAATGATCCAACATGAATGCCTTCCATACTAAAAATATATTTATTCCCACAAAAATTATTAGTAGTAAAAGTTTATGAACAAATATGCAGAATATATAAAAAGAAGAACTTGAGCAAGAAAACATCTATGTGGATATAAGTATTTCAGAGACCTCCTCTGATACTAATTGTAGGATCGAAATAAGAATGTAGATTCCCAATATACTTGAGGGGCGGGGGGAATTTTATAATTTTAAAAATTCCTTTGGAACCTTTAAAGTTAAGTTTAACAAGGTTAAACAAACATTCACAAGACCTATTAAAGAATCCTTTTCTATTTTTCTTCAAAGAAATAGTCTACATTAAAGTTTAATGAATATGTAATATAATTAGAGTATAGAATTCCAAAGTATGAGAAACTTATTCTTTCTAACATTAACAAATTTAAGATACAAGAGCGGAATAAGACAACTTGAAAAAGAAAACAAATAAAAATAGGATTATTTTAACCCAAAAATAAGGATATCCCACAACCTTGGATAAATGTTCCTTGATTTATACTTTGAATAAAGTCTGTCTTACCCAAACCCAATTAAGTTGTTAATCTGATGATCGGTATATGTATTTATATCCCCACATGCCCTCAATTTAGAAGGAAATTTGAACCTCTATCTTCCAATCCTGGAAGCCCACGATCAGCACGATCGGAGTCTAGACTAATCTTGTCTAAACAAGTTTTTCACGCATGAACAAGTTTTTCACAGCATCTGCATGAAGCACTGAGAGTTTTCAGAGACCCTCTCTCTATAAATCACTTCACAAGATTGTTAATTGTCAAGTACTTTTCTCCTTCAAATGATATTGTATTTATAGGCAAAACTTCCCAATGGTCAGCTCCATTCCAACGGTCATATTTTCCTTAGATTTTTGACGGACCTGGACAAGTGGAAAACATACAACGGTTAGTTTTTAACAGATTGTATAACTTCATTTCAAGTAACAGAAATGATGTTATGATAATGATAAATGTTAGTTATAAGAAATCTTGTAATTTGATATTATTGGAATGATACATTAGGAAACTCTAACATTATCAAGAAAACGTAATCTAAATAAATCAGGAAAAAGGATTCATATAAATAACATTCTCAAGAAAAAAAATCATAAAATTGGAGTCACAAATACACCAGATTCGGTATCATGAATATCAGCATTACATATACACCAGAATCAGTTTTGACGATCGACATCACATATAAACCAGATTCAGAATTGAAATTCGGCATCATATATACACTAGATTCGTAATAGAAAGTTTACATCATATATACACGGGATTTGGAATTGAAAGTCGGCATCATATATACACCATATTCGGAATTGAAAGTCAGCATCATATATACACCGGATTCGGAATTGTAAAAACTTAATGGAAAAATCAGAAAGATAGATCTTGTAAAAATAACTGAATGGAAAATTGGAATGATAGATCGATAAGTCTAACAGAATGGGAAAACGTAAAGATATATCATTAAGTATAACAGAATGACAATTCCTGGTTTTAAGAAAAAATACAGAACATAAAAAAAATATTCAGAACATAGAAAATGTGTTTGTGATTTTCAGAACATAAAACCATAAGGAATGTAAAAGTCATAAGATATCCTTAATGACTAAAAATTCTCTCCCTTTTTGGAAAGCACAAACAACATTGCTAAGGAAGAATATACTGACCTAGATAAACAAGTATGTAAAACTTATATCCCCCTTTGAATGAGATTATAAATGAATACGACTAATTCCTCCTTAGGTCAAGTTTCCCAAGGATCGTATTCTTGATCTTTAAAGTTTGGGTTTTCTTAAGGGAATAACTCCCCCTTTGATAAACATCTCTTCAGAAAAGAAAACTCCCCCTTACTTGGACATTTTCCTTTCTTTCCAAACTCCCCATTAAAATATTCTCCCAATCGGAGAATAATTTCATCCTTTATATAAATTCTACCCCTTTTTTATTATCAAAAAGAGGGAAATGAAATTGAGAAGTATAAGATATACCTGAAAGGTAAAGCAAACATACATGAGAAATCAAAATAAAGGTATGCACGAAATGTCTTAAGAAAAATTTTAGAAATAAGGTTTTCATTACAACAAACATTGGAATGTAAAAAATAATCCACTCTTCTTCTACTCAGAAAAAATCTCCTTTAATAGGGTTTTGAGATTCTTGAATTCCTTATGACCATCTTGAAGCTTCGTCAGCAAGATAACCTGATCATGGTTCTTCTTTTCTAAAGCCATGATCCTTTCTTCTTGAGCAGTGACCATTTTCTCTAATTCATCTCTTACGTCATTTTCACTACTAAAATATCGAGCAACGAAATTGAGTTGACTACCCTTCAGAGATATTGATGCCTTAACCATGTTGATCCCAGATTCACAGGTATTAAATGCTCCCTTTGTTGAATCCATTAAATCACCAAACCACCTAAGATATTCGGTGATGGTTTTGGTGCGGTTAAAGACTTTATTAGAAGTTACCTTTTGGGATTTGTAATCGATAAAAATATTACGGAAGTTAGCTTCTTTCTTGACCACCATGTCCATAATCATATTGGTCAATTTTGTCTTTTGGTTCAGGGTTTCTTGCATCATTTGACATTGGGAATCTATGTTTGCAAGAACCAGAATGGTACTGGCTAACTTCCTCAAAAATAGATTAACAAAATCATTTTCAATAGATGATGAGTACTCGGTTCCTCAAACTTATTTTCCTTTCTCAACTCTTTTTGGAGTTAAGGATGCTGGTCTTTCTAATCTCTTTGAAGACATATGAGGCGTTCCCTTATCAGGTGAGGCAACTGAATCACGTTTTCCATTCTCAGGATTTTGGAATGGGGTTTGATCATCTTTAACTTGGATAACATTAAGATCTCCATATTCATCTTCTTATTCTTGAAACTCTTCTTCTTCTTCACCTTTATATTCAACATATTTTTCATCTTCTTCTTCCACTTCAGTTTTTATTTGTTCTTCTTCTTCTACTTCAATTTCTTCCTAAACTTCTATCTCTTCCTCAGCTTCTTCCTCACATTCTTCTTCAACTTTTTCTTCGACTTGATGTACTAAAATAGATTTGGAAACTAAACTTGAAGGAGTTCCAACATAATCTTCCACTTACCTTAAAATATCATCATCATGTTCTTGGACTATCTGATCTTCTACTTCATGAACTGGTTCTGATAAAGCTATAACCTTCTTGGCCTTTTCGATTTCCAGAGTGGCCACTAGTTTCTTATGTGGTTCCAGAACTTTTTGAGACTTATTTTCCACGAAATTCAATAAATACTAGCACACAAGAGCTTCTGAGGATTTCTTCTTTAACTTCCTCTCATTCTTATCATATTCATGTTTTTTATCTTGCTTGATTTTCAAGGCCTTAACATCCACTGGATTAAAACCAAATGAAGGATCTCCTTCCTTTCTTGTGGCTGCCATTTCTCTCCACATTGCAACTGTTGTATCTGAGTAAGCATTCTGTTTCATTGCAGGAGGAGGTGCTGATACCGGGACATCAGGAACTGGTACAGGAAAGCTTAGTTCTTCAATTTTTCTCTTCTTAGATACTGGATTCGATGATTCCGGAACATCAGCCATGTCCTGAACAATTATTTCTTCAATGTTTTTCGTTTCTGGAAAAAAATCTACCTTCATCATCCTTAGAGTGTTGTCACATAGCAACAATCTCTAGAACAGATTTGAGACGGATAGATCTAAAAAGTTATCTCCCAAAACTATTATCCTAGAAATAGTTATTGGTCACATAAGGATCTGAGATCAGATAGATCCGCCTTTAATTTCTTGGATAGTGAGAAAGATGTACTTCACCAAGTTGATCTTCCTTAGGTTGACAAGAAAGTCTTAGAGAATGATATCACATATCATTAAGGAATACTTTTCTCCCATTCCTGGAATAAGAAATCCTTGCATCCAAAGGTCTACAATCTTGTAATTCTTTTAGAGATTCATGATCTTCATATTCTTGACAAACATAAGACCAAGAAAATCCAAAGCATTAACTTTCTCAAAAGAACCTTCTTTCTCAGGGAGTTTTCCATAGCAATGAATAGCCTCCCCTTCATACAGTATATTAAGAACATTTGCGGCCTTCTTGTAAGGAACTGTATATGTCTTATCATTTCACTTGAACTTAAACATATTCTTACCATCCTTTTGGAATAATGAAACTGATTCATAGAATTGAACAAGTAGGTCAGGATAAACCGGATCCTGAGATTTCTCCTTATCCACACAAATGCGTTCCCATACATTAGTTATTATTACCTTAAAAATAAGGGAGTCATATTTTTCAAAGAACATTGGGCAGACTAACCTTTCTGTAAATATTGAATAGTCCTTTATCTCTTTACTAGATGGCATCTGATCTACTGAGAATTTCAGAGTCATTCAAGGTGAAGGAGAAGTTCGGAACGAATGCTTTGATGGCAGCAGAACTTCAGTACTAAGACCAGTGAAGATGGTGCGATACTTGATAACAAGACACCCATTATATAGACTAATATTTGAATTTTAAACTTTTATAAGAGAATCAAATGTTTGAGGATAATCTGATCTGATCTGATGGTTGAGAATGGATGAATGTAAAATGAATTTCGATCTTTTGAAGTAAGGTAAACCGGAATTTATGAAATTTTCAAATAACAACAACTAAAAGATAGCATAAGAAAAAAAGAGTGATGAAGATAACCTTTTTGAATACTCTGAGAGATTTATCGGTATTATAAAAAAATTTCATAGATGTTTTCAAATCTGAAATTTTCAAATCCAAAATTTTCGAATATGAAATTTTTAAATCCGAAATTTTTAAAACTGAAATTTTTAGATCCGAAAAAAGAGTTTAAAGGGAAGAAAACATATTTAATCCCCATTAAATAAGGATTAATGCAAATGATGTTTTGCCTATGGCCTTTTACAAAAAGAACATTTGAAATAATAGCTTTTCCAAGAAGAACAATGTTACCTATACCGACAATTTCTCCTTGAGAGTTATCACAAATAGTTACCTTTCCACCTTTAGTCTTTAAAATATTTTTGAAATAGTCATTGTTACCAGACCAGTGCTAGTAACATCCACCATCCATATAACATATGTTTTTGGCACTTCCTTCATTTTCCTGCAAAAGGAAGAGTTAGGTCATTGGGATCCAAACATGCTTGGATCCGAATTTATTAGATAACAAAGACTTGGGTAAGCATAATTTTTTAGAAAAATAAGCTTTATGAAACCCTAGGGATTGAACTCTATTTAAAGAACATTCGTTCTTCCAATGCCCACCATATTGACATTTATTACAAAAAGGATCTCTAGAAGAAACAAAATAATTATTTATAAACATAGGATATTCATGAGAATAACCTAAACCCAGATTATTACCATGTGGTTGGATCTAGGAATACATCATGTCAATATTTTCATTTCCAGAAGTGAATTTTGTAAGAAGTTTCTTCAAGTAAAATATCTCAGATTTTAGTCATAGGACTAAATTCTTATCCTCAAGAATAATAGATTTAGAGTTAAGTTTATCCTCTAAAACATCTTTTTCTAAAATCAGATTTTTAAGATCCTCAGAAATTTTATCCTTCCCAGAATTAACTTCATTATGTTTTTTAGAAAGATTTTCTAAAACAAAATTTTTCTCAACAAGATATTTTGAAATATCTATAATTTCTTTTGTTAAAATAGATTCTCTAGAATGTTCTTTATCGAGTTTCTTATAAAATTATCAATTTCTTTTCTCAAACAGCTTATCAAATCTAGAAACATCCTTATAGGAACGAAAATCATTATCATTATATGATGAAGAATATTCTTCATATGAAGAAAAACCTCTATCAAGAAAATTTTCACTTAAATACATATTGGTTAAGTATTCAACAGTTCATACCTTAGCCATAAGATAATGATTTTGAAATGGAGATCTGGATATTTGACCAAATTTTTTTTTCATAGATGAATCATATTCGGAAAAATTGTGAGAAGAATATCCACCACTAGCACTCCAAGTGTCATTGGCTTTTAATACATTCTTTATGCTTTGATCTGTATAACTTCTTCTTGTTTCTTTTAGAATTCCTTTCTTTCTTGTCTCTTTTCATGAGTAATGGACAATCAGGTCTGATATTAATAGTTCTTCTACATTCATAGAAAATTACTTCTCCGTATTTATTATTTTTTCCATCATTCTTCCTGAATATATATTTAATGTTCTTATGTCCAATAGTCTTGTTCATCCTCTGAGCAAGATTTGCTGACTCCTTTTCTGAAGCTTCACTTTCACTGGATTCATATTTAATACTGACCTTCATAGATTTTGATCTTGTAATTCTCTCATAAGTCTTTCCTTTCATATGATTGGAAGTAGTTTTAAAAGAAACAAAACCATCTCCATTATTATTCTTAATATTATCAGCATCTCTCTTCATTCTAGTTTCATGTTGAAGAAGAGTTACAAATAGTTCATCAAGTGAAATATGATTAACTTTCATATTCTCATCTATAGTAGTTCTCCTATAATTTCATTCATTAGGAATGATGACAATAATCTTGTCTACAAGAGATTCATAATCTAAACCTATCTCACTCATGGATTGTAAGCTATTGACAATAGTCATAAATTGTTGTTGTACCTTGCATACAGATTCTCCATAAGGAAAGCAGAAACCATGATACTCAGCCCTGAGCATGGCTCTTCTAGTTTCAATAACTTATGAAGTTCCAAAGTTAGTTACTTCATGATTTTTCCAAATACTATTTTCATCTTAACATGATGATATTTGGATATATATATTTCTAGTCATGGAGAATTTAAAAGTATTACATACCTTAATGTTCAGCTGATATTCAACCTTTTCTGGATTAGTAAAGGTTCTAAGTACCTTATCAGGAATCTTATAATCTCCAGTTAACATAATGTAGTTGTCAACACCTATATTGATAAAAAAAGGTCTTCATTCTGTCTCTCTAGTACCATAGTCATTTCCATCAAATATCGGTGGTATAGTAGGATTGGGATTATCTAAAGAACCAACATGAATGTCTTCCATACTAAAAAGATTTCTCTTCCCACAAAACTTATTATTAGTAAAAGTTTATAAATAAATATGAAGAACTTAAGAAAATGAGAACGTGAGAAAGAAAACTTATATGTGGATATAAGTATTTTAGGGACCTCCTCTGATACCCATTGTAGGATCAAAATAAGAATTTTGATGCTCAGTATACAATTGAGGGGTGAATTAAATATTATGAAAAATTCTTTTGGAACCTACAAAGTTAATTTTAACAAGGTTAAACAAACATTCACAAGACCTCATAAAGAAAGCTTTTCTATTTTTCACAAAAGAAATATTATACCTTAAAACCTATAGAATCTGTAATATAATCAGAGTACAAAATTTCAAAGTATAAGAAACTTATACTTTCTAACTTTAAAAATGTTAAGATACATCAGCGGAATAAAACCACTTGTAAAAGAAAACAAGTAATAGTAGGATTGTTTTAACCCAAAGATAAGGCTATCCAACAACTTTGGAAAAAGGTTTCTTGATTTATACTTTCATGAATATATGTGTTACCCAAACCCAGGTAAGTCTTCAATCCGAAGATCGGTATATGTCTCCCTATCCCCACAAGACCTCGATTTAGAAGGAAATCAAAACCTCTATCTTCCAATACTGGAAGCCCACGATCAGCACGATCAGAGCCTACACTGAGCAAGTATGAACAAGTTATTCATGCATGAACATGTTTTTCACAGAACCCTCACGAAGCACTGAGGGTTGTAAGAGCCTCGCTCTCTAGAAATCACTTCACAAGCTTGTTCACTATCAAGTACTTTGCTCATTCAAATGAGCTTATATTTATTGGCCAAACTTCCCAACGGTTGGCTCCATTCCAACGGTCATATTTTCCATATATTTCATAGGGACATGGACATGTAGAAAACATACAACAGTTAGTTTGTAACATATCGTATGAAATTATTTTAAGTAATAAAAACGATGTTAATTTAAAGATAAATGTTAAGTATAAAAAATCTTGGAATCTGATATCATTGGAATGATACATTAAGAAAATCTAACATTATCAGGAAAATGTAATATTAAAAAATTAAGAAAAAATATTCTTATAAATAACATTCTCAAGAAAACGGAATCATAAAATCAGAGTCACAAATACACTAGATTTGGCATCTTGAATATTGACATCACATATACACCAGAATAGTTATTGAGGATCGGAATCATATACACACCGGATTCGGAATTGAAATTCGGCATCATATATACACCGGATTCAGAATTGAAAGTTGGCATCATATATACAATAGATTCATAATTGAAAGTCGGCATCATATAAACACTGGATTCAGAATTGTAAATACAGAATGACAAAATCAGAAATACAGATCTTGTAAACATAACTGAATGGAAAATCGGAATGATAGATCTATAAGTCTAACAAAATGGAAAAACGTAACGATATATATATAAGTACTACAGAATGTCAATTTTGGATCTAAAGAAAAAATAAATAACATAGAAAAATATTCAGAACATAGAAAATGTGTTTGTGATTTTCAAAACATAAAACCATAAGAAATAGAGAAGTCATAAGATATCATTGTTGACTCAACATAGTATTCAACAATGGAGTTACCCAAAAATTTATGTATAAGATTCTGTAAGAATATTTTGATGAGTTTTCTACACCTCATGGGATAAAATAATCATGAATGGTTTTTTTAGAAGTGTATCAAATGATTAAGTCAAGAACCATTAATATAGGTTGGATAGTGGTGTCCAGATTTGGGGTTTTCATGTAATTGAGTGTAGTGATCCTGAAACTAATTTAGGTGCATAATTTTGGATACAATTGGTATTTTTTTGGATTAGGAGAGGGGTTTAATGTATATTATAGTATGCTTGTGTTATGCATGTATAGTGGAGGACAATATGTTCATATTGGAAAAGGGGGGGGAGAGTCAGTACAAATGTTGGATTAGCATTTTCATTTCTATTGAGTTGTGTGTACTATAAACAACATTGCTAGAATTGTTATAATGTTGAGATAATTTTTCAATATGAAATTGCAATGGTGGAGGGAACCATGGATCTATATATCCCAAAAAAGATAACAACAATGGTTTGGAGAACCAAAGGTATGTTAACTAGTTAAATGATTAATACGTTATATTTCGGGATGGTAAAGTGTGGTTGGGGACTGTTTCGATAGTCTGATAATGATTGAACATGGTGGATCAAAATTTCAATATTTGAGAAAATTAATATTAAATTCACAACATGAGTGTTTAATTTATGTTCAAAGATAAAATATGATCATTTAAATTTTATTATTGACCAATATCGGATGATATGTTCTATTTAATGTCGCCTAAGGATTATTATGGATTATAATTATTATGGCTTGGATGTTCTAAGATCAGTTGTCAAAATAAGTTCAAATATCAGAAGGAATTTGAATTTTAGAACTAGTGTAGGGTCATAATTTAAAACCATGTGTGGAATGGAATTTAAAAGGCATAAAATCACCAAAATTACAGTTTTTTACATGTAATGTATTTCAAAGGGTGGATATGGTGCTTGAGGTAGTGTATGGTGAGGACATGATATCTAGGGATATAATCTGTTTCCACTAGTGAGTTTATGACCATGATAGTGGAACCATTAATTGGTAGGTGGAACCTATATTTTAGTGGTTTTAAAATTTTAAAAAAGAAAATCCCATCTAACTTATTTGGGGTAACACCTTATTCATTAACCTCTCTTATTAACATGAACTTGGGGATGATTCCCCTCCATTATTTTATTCTCCCATGACTAATGGTGGGGTTTATTTTGTGGGTTTCGGTGATAATATTTAATTTTCTTCCTCTAATGATCCATTCTCCCTTTCCCCACCTATCATTCTAGTTACCACTATCTTAAGCTAGTCATATGATTATAATTTCACTTTATTATAGTGGAATCGAATGAGTATGATTGTTATTCCACTCTTCTTATGAATAAGATTCCTTTTCATGTTTTGTTTACCGAGTTTCTTAGTTATTCGACAAGGTATATCTATATTATAATCATTATTTGTTTTTTACAGAACATTAAATATTTAAATTATGACTTTAGTTCCATAGTTTTGGGGCTTGTAATGGAATTAATTTAGGGTCATGTCAATGGGGAAAACAGTTTGTTTATTTAGTTAATTAAATTATTAAAAAATCTAAAAATATTTATTAGATTTCACAGGTTATGGTTAGGGCTCTGGTGCTGGCCTAGTCTTGAGATGGTCATAAATGACCTTGAGTGAGTCCTTTCTGCATTATCCATATTATGAATTAAAATAAGATTAATCTTATAAATGAGGATAGTGTTCTTGAATACATACCCAAAAGTTTTCCATAGGTTTTTATGATACATCTATTTTATAGTATTCAACTATTACATAGACAAATTATTTTACAATAATTTTCAAATTAAATCAACTAAATATAATAAATTCAAATGAGTTTCCTTCATAAATAATACTTCACAACCTAGGATGAAAAAGGTGAAAATAGTCTATTGAACATTGGTCACTAGCTAGGTTTCCTTAGTTAATGATGATTGAGGCATTAATTATCTTGGCATGCATTAAGACATATAGACCTCAGTGGTGTATCCTATATGTTATTTAATAAATTTAATGTCTATATTAGTGTGATACATTAGAGGCCTCTAGGTGGGGGTTAATGAAATGCTAGGCTGGATGACCATGGTTTTGAATATGTGTGGCTACAAGGATCCCATGATCCTTTGGGATAGTGATTTGGAGTTGGGGTGTTCATTCCTCATAGAAAAATGGTTTCCTTAGAGGGGTTGACCATAAGGAGACGAATGGATATATCGGGTGTTTAGGGTGACCTACTGTTCTTTAGAATGGATATAGACATGAGGCCAACAAAAATTTGATAGTTACTTAACATAGGGAAAATTGGGCAATGAGAGAACCTTAAGAGGTCTTCGGGCTATGATCATACATAGGGGATCCTCAGTGGGTTCCCTAGTGTTGTGTTGACCCATGTTAGGGGTGTCCTTTCATCTTTTAGGAGAATGTGGATGAAATTTTCTCTTGTATTATTATGTTTTCATTATTTTCAACTTTATTTATTTATTGATTGAATGGAAAACACACTTGGAGAATTTCTTATATTATATATAGAAAATTTCTCTGTCAATGTTCATGATGATGGATTATAAAACACCCTTATGAATGTTTGTGTTACAATTAATTGAGAAAAATCTTATATGCTAGGTTTTTTAATTCTGGTAGACATTTTCCATTTCAAATAAAACTTCCATAGGGAAGGTTATTTATACCTGTGGGATTATGATCAAGCTTAGAAAACTCTTGTAGGGGTGGTATAATTTTTTTGGGGATTATAGATGGCTATGAAATCTTCTATCTAGGATGTCCATGATACATATATATATACTAGGGAGAAATATGTACATTTTATGGTTGGAATGATCATTATATGTGCTCAGAGGAACCGTAACATGGGACAAAGAAATTATGGTTGATCAAGGGAATGGAAATGATGATTAATGATTCTTATTAGGAATTTATTTGAATATATGTATACAATATTTGGATGGATGTGATACTTTCACTGGAATTGTCACTACGACATGCATAGTGATATTTCAGCATAATCCAAAGTGGCTTATAATGATGGTACTATATATTTATTTATAAGATTATTTATTTACATTGAGAATGTGAAATGAACATATCACTCCATATCTATTATAATATGGGACAATATTGGTGGTTTCACACTAATATTTCTTCAGAACATCTGATCAAGTCAAAATACACATAGGTACCCTAGAATCACACAATTATTTTGAGTTCAATTAAGGCTGAGTCATAAGATTAATTTATTTAAATAGAGCATATCATATGGGGATTAGAGATTGGGATGTGTTTAGGATTGGTGTTAGGTGTTTTGCCTGATTTTATTTTGAATTATATTGTTTTCAAATATGTGATTGACCTAGTGGGAGATCTATAGCGTAAAGCACTGTGTATACTACTTTTCATTTTATTATGGAATGATTAGATAATTTATTATTTCTATATACTATAATTTGTCTAATATTCAGTTATGTATTAGTAATTTTACACACAGATATATGTGGAATTATATCCCCATTTTACATTTTCAAACCCTAACTTCTAGAAAGAAAACATTCACATATGGAGTGTCACACCAGAGGTCCAATTGTGAAAATCACTATAGGAATTGATTACTTTTCAAAGGTATTGGGATTTTAGAAGCTCCATTTACAATTTTCATAAATCATTTTATGTGACATGTCTAACAAAAATATTTAGGACCACATATCGTTAACTCTTACAGAAAAATTACCATTAGACAAACCAATATATAAATAAATAAGAATGGAAACTAAATTTTTATTTGAAATTTTAGAATTATAGCTTAATTTAATATTGAAATTAACAAATATTAATCCATGAAATTACTAAAAATAGAATAGAAATCATTTCTCTGGGTGATGAAATACATTCTAACTTGTATTTCAATTATTCTATATTATACATCTAACTTCAACTATTTCATAAATAGATGAAATTAATGAGATTACATAATTATTAACCAAAAATCAATCAATAACAGTAAATATATCTCATTTTATTTGTACCACCTAAATATTTTAATACCATTTTGGAATTGATAGAAATTTAACAGTTCAATCTTTATTAAATTGAAACAAAGAAAAGGTAAATATAGAATTTTTTCTTTTTGAATGTGAATTATTTCCCTAAACACAGTCCCATATATATATTAATTATAAAATTAAAATAAATCAATATATTTTTCAATTCCTTTAACACTAATTTTTTTTGATCAAACTGTCACATGTTTTTTTCTCAATTTGAATAAGATCATTTTTTATTCCTACAGAAATAAAAAATGATGTACAGTGAATAATATGGGTCATTTCTTACAAGATCATTTTTAGGGCCCTAGTATTTAATCTTCCAAAATTTAACATTTACATTTTTCATGTTGTTGTAATATTCATTGATTAATACATGCTATGGGGGAATTCATACAATTTTTAATAGTTAAATTCCATTTTTAATCTTCGATAATGGTGACCCCGAATTTTTTTTAATTAACCATGTTTACTATCTTTCTCTCAATACTTAATTTGTGATATGTGGTCCCATATGTCCAATGCTGGCGTGATTTATATCCATTTTCGTTGTATCCAGATAAGTGTCCAGACATTGTATTGAATTTTAAAGTGACCATTTTCATAACATCTGAAAAAGATACCCTTTATTGTCTATGAAAAGAAAAATAAACACTTTAATCTGATAAAAATTTCAAATCAAAAATCAATGGTGAAATGTAAATATTAAAATAAATTATAGGTTTTTTTGGTCCAGAAATCATTAAACCCATCATAACATATATTTAATTCATACATATCTATGTGGTATTTTTTAAACTAGTTAAAACACTAGAAATGAACCATTTTGGATACAAAATATTCACCATTCATTCATTTCGTCAGTGCCTATTCTCATTATAATTTTTTAAATTAAATTTCTAAAATTAATTTTTTGAAAAATATAATCAATTTTATGAATCAAAAGTGTGAAAAGGATTCCATAAATGATTAACTCATTTGTGTGTTATCATAGCCAATTTATATCATTTTAATATATAAATATATGATTCTAAAGGATAATTAATGGATGATACTGGATTACATTAGTAAAAGGAATATGTATTTCCCTTCAGAATGAATCATAATGGGAACTCTCAACCATTTTATATTATGATGTTCAACATTTAAAAAAATTTGATAAGCCTTCATATTTATTCCTATATAATCTAAAATCATTAGGATAATACTTTATTTTAATATATCATTATCGAATATACATAATAGTTTTCATTATAATTGTAATCGGGGAGATTGTTATCTTCTGCATGTATTTCATTCCAATGTTCAACCAAAAAAATTTTTCCGCTCCATTAATTTATTAATTTTGAGTTAACCAATATCAGTACTTATAATAAATCTTTTATTGTATTAAAAACTCAAAATAATGGTTCTTAGTATTCCTATACTTCCATCTAATATTTCTTATTTTTCAATGGTCTAAATACATATATCTTGAATTAATTCATCATGATAACCCTCTATATCATACCAAATATCAAAAGTAAATCATTTCTTCATTTTATGTTATTACACCACATTTAATATAGTGTGTATAACAAGATTTTATATTATATCTTTAAACTTTAACTTCCTCATATTCAAAAACATCATAAATAGGCAAGAAAACCTATCAGATTTTCAAGATTCCTTTTTTAATGTTAAAAAAAATATCACATATAAGAAATATTTTAAAGTTATATTTCATTTAATTTCCATTCAAGCTTTGTTTTGGGGGTTTACCAATGTTTTATGGAGGAAAATGTGAGTTTTCATGAATTGGGCCAAACCATGAGCCCAATTCCAGATTTAAAAATAAATTTTGTTTCTTTTATAACATTTTTATTTTTTAATATTTTTCACCCATTCCAATTCCAAAATGTCCTCCCATGAAATATTAACACCACAATTAAAATTTGTAACCTTTATAAATTCATAATCATGTTGTATTTTGGTTTTTATTTAAGGTATTGTGCCTTCTCGGAAGCCCATACCATCTTTAAAAATAAATTTTATTTAGTTAATAACATATTCAATATTTTCAGTGATTCCAAGTATCAAACGAGCCCTTTGCACCCATCCACGTGCCTAGACTCTTTCTCCTCTCTTTGGAGCTCTTAGGCATCGCGATTTAGGGATGAACATCCTAAGGTTTGTTAAATTGGCCAGATTTGAGGAGGTAAGTTCTTTCCATCATAACTCTTTCAATTCTTACTCCTTTTCTCCCCTTTACATGAAGTTTCTTCTAATTTTCATGAAGTAGAAATTTTTAGAGGGTAGGGTTTTGAACCTAGGGTTTATATTTAGGTTTTCTGGGTCATTTCTTGTGGTTTTAGGATTTATCTCGGTCCCTCTTGGTGTGGCGGTGGTGTGATTTTATTTTCGCACAAAGGATACAAGGTTTTTACTAATTTGGTAAGTGATCCCATTTTTTATGAAATCTGTGTGACATAGATACTGCATTTATTATATTTTCATGTTTAAACCATTTATTTGGTGCTGAAAAAATTGGTTTCAGTGGTGTTTGTAATGCTAGTGATTTTTAAGGGCCAATTTCATGTGAAATGTGTGTTTTTCATATAAATCTTCTATCGGTTGATTAAGGGATGATTTTTTATTATTTAGTTGACTTTATTGATCTGTATTAGGGCTTAAAATCATTTTTTAAATGTAATTATTCTTTGGTTGTTGCTGAGAAATTGGTTTTGGGTGACGTTTGTTAAGAAAATGGTTTTTGTGTACCAATTTGGTGTTTAATTGGGCGTTTTACATGGTTATTCTATGGGATACTTATTGGGATTGTTTTATAACTTTTGTAATGAGTTTAAAGAAATTTTTAGGGTGTTTTGGAATCTTTATTGATAAATATGAGTATGAATATGGTGTTCAAGTGGGGTTATCAAAGAGTTTTGGGTGAAAAACAAGGAAAGATATCAAGAAGTTGTTTTATTGAAACTCAAAGTGTTTTGTTGTGTGTTTTAAATTTTATAAAATGTGTGTAGAAACTATACATATTGTATTTGACCATTAGTGTTTTTTTATATGAAAATGGATATATTTATCATTCTGAAATTGTTTAAGCACAAAGAGGGAATCCCGAGAACCTAGGTGGGGTGGATGTGTACTAGTACGGCTACTGGACCGGATGGGTTTTGTCCTTGTTTCACCTAGAATTTGGATGAAGACAAATATAACTAAACTATTTGGATTATTATTTGGTACCACTAGGTTATGGGTATATTCCCTACTGGTTGATCATGCACGGAAATGAATTTTACTATGGTTACTTTACACCGAGGTATGAGATACATGGGGCCCGAGACTATCTAGTCCCTAGGGGTGTTCCTGATTTTGTTGCTCATTGTGTTTGTGGTATTTTCCCATGTATTGGGGTGTTTTTGGAAGTAAATTACAATACCTAACATTTCTATTTAAATTTTTGAACATTCAAAAAACTTTATCTAGAAATCTCTTTTTCAATTGAAAGTTGTATTTCCAGGATTTTATCACTGCTTTTCTTTGCATATGAAAACTGCTTTCTTTTTCACATTGAATTGCATGTTCCTTGGAATCATTGGGTGGTATCTTATTGGTATTAGTATCACACCCTATATACACCACTTGGGTGTAAATAGACTTGGTTATGTTTGAATCTAGTAAAGGAAAGGCTATGGGTGATGGCGGTTCAGTGTGTTAGTCCCCATCCTTGGGGACGAGTTGTAGAGACGGCTTGGGGGGTGATGACCCCTTGTCATGTGGGGTCCATGGGGCTGTTTTGATTTTGTTTCAATGTATATTTGGAACTGTTGTATTTTATTTGAAATTATGTATTCAGTTAAGGATTTTTGTATAAACCTTGTTGGTATGAATTTTTCTAATTCATTTTATAAAATATTTTTGATTTTTTATGTATACATATTCAGGTAAATCATCCCCAAACCAAGATAAATGATACATGGGAACTTGTTCTAGCCTGTGGATAAAAGAAATTCCCTTTGGTCGGTGTCACATCATGGGTTTGGTGCCGGTATTGGTGGTGACAAAATTCTGTTCGTCACAAAATGGTATCAAAGGGGGTTAATGTTTTTCTGTTATATTTCTATTTTGGGATGAGTTGAAATAGAAAGGAGCTAGGACTATTGGGTATTGGGGTTTTGCTTGTGAGTAGGGTGCCTAGCCCACACCTCTCATGGAAAACCTTGAGTCACTAGGGGACGTTTGAATTTTCAGATTGACTTAACTTCTAGGTGATACGTGTGGGCTGCAGACAACATGTGGACATCAGGCAGAGGTGGAGTAGTTTCTTCTTTTATTACTGTAATGTGTTTAGATTTTTTATACTTGATGTATTTGATTAAAATTTTCTGAATTTTTGTATTGATTATTGTTTTGTGGTTGTTACATTTTTTAGAAACATGCCTCCCCAGAAAGCTCCCACGCGCCCATGGGAAGAAGCTGTATAGAGCCCTCCCACACCGATTGATCCGTGGCTAGTCGAGGTTGTGGTCCGGGATATCCAAGCTCTGGGACAAGGACCAAATCATGCTCCTGTTTCTGCTAGGGCAGAAGAGATGAGTCCTAGAAAAGACAAAGCCTATGAGTTTCTAATGAACAAGACTCCCACGTTCTGAGGCAGCTCAGAACCCTAGGAAGTAGAGGAATAGATCGTGAAGATCGAGCGTTTGATTGAGATCCAAGTAAAACCCAAGGAGTATAGGGTGAAGTGTGCCCCCTTTCTGTTGGAGGTTCCCATCCACAAGTGGTGGGAGTCAGTGCTTCAGACTAGGAAGAATGAGCAGATGCACTAGAGATATTTCAAGGTTGTCTTCAATGAACAGTACCACCATGAGGTGTTGGATTATGCTAGGTCTTGAGAGTCCATGGACCTTGTTCAGGGGAATCTATCTGTGATGGATTCCACCAACTGTTTCACTGAGTTGGTTCAGTATGCTCTATAAATCATCTCTAATGAGCAGGTGAAGGCCCAGAGTATTGAGAAAGGCTTGTGACCAGAGATATACTCCCAGGTGTTCTTATTTAAGATGAGAACCTATGCTGAGGTTGATGATCGAGCGTGCATGGTGGATATTGATATGATACGAAGGGATGATTTCTCTGGTTCTGTATCAGTAGTGTGAATTGGCAGCTCTTTACAGAATAAAACGAATCCAGAGGATCATGTGAAGAAAGGAGATGGTAGTGAAGGCCACTCTTCTAGGCAGTGTTCGTCTGCGGCTTCTGATGCGAGATCGGTCATGTGCCACCAGTGTGGGAAGCCTGGGAACATCGGACTTGCATTTCCAATTCCTCCGAATCCTTGTGACCAGTGTGGAGGTATGGGTAATTTGCAGAGTTTCTGCAGTGTGGTACATCCCCTTCCTAGTGAGGTAGGGTCGGTGTCTTCAAGATGAGTGCCAGCACAGCTTGAGCCATCAAGGACTGGGGGATCTCGATTTGGCTGTAGTGGTGGTGGGGTTGGGTCAGCTTCTGGGTAGATCCAGTTCAGGGCACAGCCATAGACTAGCGGTCATCCTCAGGAAGATACTGGACATCTCCATGTAGTGGATCAGACACTAGAAGGATCAGAGGCGGGACCATCGACAGTTTGAGGTATGTTATGATTGCACATTCTATAGCTACTGCCCCTTTGATACTGGAACCTCTGTTTCATTTATTTCAGAACATTTTGAGGACATGGTGAATTTTCCAATAGATTTGATGACTTTTGCGATGGATTTGGTGATAGTGCTGGGAAAGAAGGATCAGGGTCTCAAGTGCCCACCGTGTCTGCTTTCTCTGTCAGGGGTCGAGATGGAGTGGGACATCATGGTATTAGACATGGATATTTTTGATATCATAATTATCATGGATTGGATAGTAAACTTCCAATAACACATTGATTTGTACATGCGGCGAGTGAGTTTCACAACACCTAATGGGAGTCGTCAGGTTTTTCAGGGAGAATGGGATCCTCGGTTAGGTCACACATGACCTCCACACTTAGAGTTGGGAAGTCTTAACATCTAGTTATCATCGCTCATTCTAGAGGATGGTGGTATTTCCCCTGGAGGAGAACCACCTCATGTAGTAAATGTCTTTCCGGAGGTATTCTCGGATGATTTCTCAGGTTTTCCCCCGGAGCAGGGTGTGGAGTTTTGGATTGATCGAGCACCGGGAACACAATCGATATCTCTTCCCTCTTATCGCATTTCCCCCAATAAGCTGATGGAATTAATGATATGGATAGATGACATAGAATCCAAAGCATTCATTCGCCCGAGCGTCTCTCCATGGGCCGCTTCTGTGTTGTTCACAAAAAAGGCTGAAGGATCCCTCTGGTTGTGCATTGACTACCGGAAGCTGAATAAGGTAACAATTAAGAACACATACCCTTTTCCTCAAATAGATGATTTTTTTGGTCAGTTTAAGGGAGTGAAGTGGTTCTCAAAAATAGACTTGTGTTCGGGGTATCCTCAACTTCGGCTGAAAGAGTCAGATATCCCAAAGATAGCCTTCCGAAGTAGGTACGACCACTTTGAGTATTTGGTCATGACCTTCGGATTGACCAATGCTCCAACGGCCATTATGGCACTCATGAATAGGGTGTTTCTTCAGTATCTCGATTCCTTCGTTATGGTGTTCATGGACGACATTCTGGTATACATTGGCTCTGAGGAGGAACACGAACATCACTTGAGGATTGTTTTGGGTAAATTACGGGATCACCACCTCTATGAAAAGTTTCCAAAGTGCACTTTTTTTATTAGGTATGTGATATTTCTGGGGCATGTGATCACTGGTCAGGGGGTTTCAGTGGATCTTGGGAGGATTAGTGCAGTTATGTCATGGAAGAAGCTGAAGAATGTGTTAGAGATTAGGAGTTTCCTTGGCCTGGCTGGTTATTATAGGCGATTCATTTGGGATTTCTCTCAGCTTGCTTCATCGATGACTATGCTCACCCGGAAAGCAATGAAGTTTGTATAGGGTCCAAAATGTCACGCATCGTTCAAGGAGATGAAGAGATGGTTGAATACCACCCCAGCGCTGATTTTTCCTGAGGCCGAGAAGGGGTATGTGTTCTATTGTGACACTTTAGGTATGGGTCTTGGGTGCATTCTTTGCAGGATGATCACGTGGTGGCATATGGATATCGCCAACTCTGACCACATGAAAAGAGTTACCCGACCCATGACTTGGAGTTGGTAGTGGTGATTCATGCTTTGAAGGCATGGCGTCACTACCTCTTTGTGGAGAAGTTTGTGGTCTTCTGTGATCACAAAATATTAGCCTATATATTTTAGTAGAAGGACCATAACTTGAGGTAGCGTTGCTGGATCAAGTACTTGCATGGGTTCAATATTAACATTGTCCATACCCAAGGAAAGGGTAATGTGGTGGCCGACGCTTTGAGCAGAAGAGTTCCAGTGCATGCATTGACGAAGTCCAGTGATGAGTGGACTCTGATTGGGTGTTTTTCTCAGATGCATGTGGAGACTAGGTAATATAGTGGAGGGGAATTCTTAGCGAGCGTCCAGTTGAATCCTTCTCTATTGGAGTTGATTCAGTGGGAACAACCTAGTGATGAGCTTTTTCAGTGGTCGAAGTAGTTTTTTCATGGTAGGGAGACATCCTATGATTGTTCGCTATCTCCCAAGGGCATCTTGTGCTTCAAGGGCCATTCAATAGTGTCATTATCTCTATGGAAGGTGGTGATGTAGGATAGCCACCAGTCTTAGTGGGTTGTCCATCTGTGTGCCACTAAGATGTACAGTGATGTCCGTCAGTAGTTTTGGTGTCCTGGTATGATACAGGACATAGCAAACTTTGTGTCAAGATGCTACACATGCCAGAAGGTGAAAGCAGATCACCAAAGGCCCTCTGGTTTGCTCCAACCACTACCCATTCCTACCTGGAAGAGGGAAGAGGTTGCCATGGACTTCATTGCTGGCTAACCTCGTACACTTTGGGGTAAGAATGCAATTTGGGTGGTGATTGATCATCTGACCAAATCATCCCACTTCATTCTGATAAAAGATACAAATAAAGTTGATGAGTTGGGCCATTTTCATCTTCAGGAAGTGGTGAGACTCCATGGTATACAATCAGCAGTTGTCTCATATAGAGACTTTTGCTTCACTTATCGATTTTGGGAAGGTCTTTAGAAGGCCTTGGGGTCTCAGATTAATATGAGCACAACATTCCATCGTTAGACGGATGGTCAGACAGAGCGGGCGAATTAGATTTTGGATGACATGCTTCGTGATGTGTCCTGAACTTTGGAGGTTCTTGGGATAGAAATCTGTGGATGGTTTAGTATTATTATGATAACAGTTATCAATCCTCCATTAGAATGGCTCCTTTTGTGGTGCTCTATGGTCTCCCTTGTCGGTCGCCCCTATGTTGGACTGAGGTGGGTAAGACCTCACTGTTGGGGCCAAGTATAGTGCAGGAGACGTCTAAGAGGTAAAGTTGATTAGAAAACATTTATTGATAGCTCAATGTTGCCAAAAATCATATACTAAACAAAGGCGTAGAGAACTAGACTTTTCTATGGGTGAAAAGGTATTCTTGAATGTGGCCCCTCGTCTGGGACATCGTCGATTGGGGATGCAAGGTAAGCTGATGTTGCGGTATGTCGTGCCCTTTGAGATCACCGAGTGTATTAGAAAGGTGGAATACAGGTTGGATTTACCTTCTCAGTTGACATCCATCCATGATTTCTTCCATGTCTCCATGTTATTGAAATACATCCCGGATCCATCCCATGTGCTGAGTTAGGAAAAACTGGAGCTGGCGTCTGGCATGTATGTTATTGAGCGACCTGTGAAAATAGTGGACTCCCAAGAGAAGGTTCTTCGATGGAAGGACATTCTGTTGGTCTGGTTTCATTGGCAACATGGTAATGATACACATGACACATGGGTGTGGAAGTCATGGGTTGAGGAAGAGTATCTGTTCCTGTTTCTGATCAATCATCAGGTTGACTATCCGGGACGAAAAATTTTCCTGGTGCGGAGAATTGTCCAATACATGAAATATTTTAAAGGTATTTTTAATTTAATTTCCATTCATGTTTTTTGGGGATTTCCAAAGGTTTTATTGAGGAATAGGTGAGTTTTCATGAATTGGGCCAAACTGTGAGTCCAATTCCAGATTTAAAAATAAAATTTTTTCTTTTATAACTTTATCATTTTTTAATATTTTTCACTCATTCCAATTCCAAAATATCCTACCCTAACATATTAACACCACAATTAAAATTTGGAACCTTTAGAAATCCATAAAAATGGTGGATTTTGGTTTTTATTTAAGGGATTGGGCCTACCCAGAAGGCCATATCCATTTTTAAAAATGAATTTTATTTTTTAATAACATATTCAATATTTTCGGCGATTCTATGTCTCGCATGATACCTTTTCACCTAGACGTTCACCCAGCCTCTTTCCCCCCTCTTTGGTGCTCTTAGGAATCACGATTTAGGGACAAACATCCTAGGGTTTCTGAAATTGGCCAGATTTGAGGAGGTCAGTTCCTTCCATCATAACTTTTTCAACTCTTACACCTTTTCTCCCCTTTACATAAAGTTCCATCTCATATTTTTGAAGTACCAAACATCTAGATGGTAGGGTTTTGAACCTAGGGTTTAACCTTGGGTTTTCTAGATCATTTCTTGTGGTTTTAGCATTGATATCGGTCCCTCTTGGTGCAGCAGTGGTGCAATTTTATTTTCGCACAAAGGATTCAAGGTTTTTACTAATTTTGTAGGTGATTTCACTTTTTATGATATATTTGTGACATTAATTAGGTGTTTAATATATTTTTATGTTTAGCCCATTTATTTGCTGCTGCAAAAATTGGTTTTAGTGGAATTTTTAATGCAAGTAAATTTTAAGGGCCAATTTCATGTGAAATTATTATTTTTTTCATGTAAATATTTTATTGGTTGACTAAGGGATGCCTTTTTATTATTTAGTTGACCATATTGAAATTAATTAGGGCTGAAAATAATTTTTTAAATGTTAATATTCTTTTTTTTTTTGAAATTGGTTTTGGATAATGTTTGTTAAGAAAATGATTTTTGTGTACCTATTTGGTATTGAATTGGGTGTTTTACATGGGTATTCTATGCGATGCTTATTGGGATTGTTTTATAACTCAGGTAATGAGTTTAAAGAAATTTTTCAGGTGCCTTGGATTCTTTTTTGATAAATATGAGTATGAATATGTCTTTCAAGTGCTGTTTTCAAAGAGTTTTGGGTGAAAAACAAGGAAAGATTTGGGGAAGTTGTTTTATTGAAACCCAATATGTTTTGTTGTGTGTTCTAAATGGTATAAAATTTTTGTATCTACTATAATAATTGTATGTGAACAATAGTTGTGTTTTATATGAAAAAGATATATGTATCATTCTGAAATTGTTTGATCACAAAGGGGGATGCCCGGGAACCTAGGTGGGGCGGATGAGTACTAGTACAGCTAGTGGAGCAGATGGGTTTTGTCCCTATTTCTCATAGAATTTGGATAATGACAATCTAACTAAACTATGTGGATTTTTATTGGGTACCACTAGGTTATGGGTATGTTCCCTAATATTTTCTCGTGCATGAGAATAGATTTTACTATGGTTACATTACACCGAGGTATGAGGTACATGGGACCCGAGAATATCTAGTGCCAAGGGGTGTTCCCGATTTTATTTCTCATTGTGTTTGTGGTATTTTCCCATGTATTATTGGTTTTTGGAAGTAAATTATATTATCTAACATTTATATTTAAATGTGTGAACATTCTGAAAACTTTAGCTGCAAAACTGTTTTCAATTGAAAGTTGCATTTCATGGATTTTATCACTTCTTTTCATTGCGTATTAAAACTTCTTACTTTTTTACATTGTATTGCATGCTCTTTGGAATAATTGGGTGGTATCCTATTGGGAATAGGCTCACACCCTACATACACCCATTGGGTGTATGTAAACTTGGTTATGTTTGACTCAGGTAAAGGAAAGGCTAAGGGTGATGGTGGTTCAGGGTGTTATTCCCCATCTTTGGGGCGGAGTTGTAGAGACGTCTTGGGGGTGATGACCCCATGTCATGTGGATTCCATGGGGTTGTTTTGTTACTATTTCATTGTGTCTTTGGACCTTTTTTATTGCATTTTAACTTTTTTATTCAGCTCTGGATTTTTGTATAATCCTTTTTGGTATGAATTTTTCAAATTCATTTTATCAAATATTTTTGATGTTTTATGTATACATATTTGGGTAAATCATTCCCAAACCAAGACAACTGATACCCCGGGCACTTGTTCCAGCCCTTGGGGATAGGTAATGCCCTTCGGGCCTTGTCACAGGCTGGGTTTGGTGCTGGTATTGGTGGTGACCATATTCAGTTTGTGACAAAAACCATTAACCCCTTTATTATATACATCAATAGTTAGTTTTGAATTTATCCAATTATAATCCATTTATTATCTTTATTATGATTAAAAATTATAAATATATTTAAAAATATAAATATTTAAGAATTTATATAAATAGTAAAATTTAAAACATATAATCATCTAAATATATAAACAAATATTAATTTAAAGCATGTATATATATATATATTAAATTTTGATATATAAAATATAAAAAAAAAATTCTATAAACATATAAATTTATTAACATAAATATACTAATCTAATTAAAAAATTGTCTTCAATATAATTTATAACTAAAGATTCAAATCATACTAATTATCACAATAATGGATATAATTCATAATCATTAAAATATTATAAAAAACTATTTTTTACTAAAAAAAATGTTATAAAATATATAAATAAGAACAATTTATAATAATAGAAAAAGTATAAACCCAAAAATTGAGATATAAAATGTACAGATAAAAAAATAATGAATAAAATCTGTAAAATCATGTAATTTATAACCAAAAATAAATTACAAAATAAATTACAAACATGAAAATTTATAAATATAAAATAGAAACATTTTATAAGATAAATAAATTAACACACATTACAAATATAAATGAATTTATAAACCCTTTTGAATGAATGAATAAAAATTTAACTAAAAATATTGAGATTGGGGTAAATGATTCCTGGCCCGGAGAAAAAAATAATGATTAATGACCATCTGGTGAAAGTTAATGATGTAGAATAGTGTTTGAAATAGATATTAAAATGTGATGATGGTGGAACTTTCAAAATAAAAGTATATTGTAGCTCTATTGGGAATATTACAGTCGATGGTAGTGGAACAATATTATTTTTTGAGAATGATGCAAGAGAGCAGAAATTTGATATAAAAGAAGGAGATAAGTTGTTGGATGAAGAATATGGAATGAAACTATGAGTAACTCATTTTTGGATTTTATAAATAATTTCACCCATAGAATAAGGAGAAATTATAATACAATTGTGTTTACATTTTTTAAAATGTTTTTACATGAGTTCTTTTAGTACAAAAATATGTTATTGAATTTTACATCAATTTTAAAATAACTAACCTTAAAATTCATATTATGAGGATTTTATACTCATATATTTGATAAATAACATTAAAAGATATGGTTTACCTTCAATTAGAAAATAACTATTGTAAAAACTACTTCTTATGTGAGTTTTAACATTTGTTGTAAAATAACGGATATCAAAACACCAACACCAAATAAAATTTTTCTATAGGATAATAAATAATGTTCTATATGGATATAATCACATGGTTTTTAAGGTATCACTCTAGTTCCATCCTAGATCATGAAATTATAATGGATATATTATTTCTTCATTAAAAAAATTTCTTCATTATGAATACAAAATAATATATTTTGATAGAAATGAAGAGATAGTTTGTTGTGATATTAAAGGGGAAATAGATATTTCATCATCTATTTATACTCTCATATTTGAGGATAATAATAGCTAAAATGTGTAACAAGGAATTTAAAGTGATAAATCTCAATGAGAAATGGATGTTGAAATACTCACATTCCAAAAATATGGGGAGAAACACCAGAAGAGCATCACTAAAGTTTAAAAAGAAAATTATTCTTCTATAATATTGGTGGTGACAAAATATATTATTATATAAGTTATATTAATGTATTAGTTAACAAGAAAATAGTACATAATGATTGTTTTAATGAAACACTGATTTTTAAATATTTTAATTGTAAATAATTAGTTAAACATGTTGATCAACGTACCTAGATATGTTATAATGAAAAAAATAATGTCAACATTATATAATTCAAATGGAAGAAAAGAAGATCTTGTAAAATAATTATTATCGATTTGGATCCTAGACATTATGTGGTGAAAAATAAACATAATATCTATTCAATAACAATGAATTCTTAAAAAAAATTATTTGACACAAATCTTCATATATAATAAGTCTTATATATTTATCAATTAACTACAACAAATATTTGATGTTGAGATATCAGTAAAAAGTAATATTTGTCTATTGATATCATATTGATTCAACAACACTTCTCATATTACAGTAAGCTGGATGATACTTCTTTAAAATATTTATATTCATTCCTTAGTAAAATTTAATGCAATATTTTTCATAGAATTTATCATTATACCTAAATATTATATAAAATTTTGATATAAGAAAATTTCTTTTCTTATATTAATTCATCCAATGATAATATATCAATATATGTATGACTATGAATTTTTATACTAACTATTTCTAGAATATTATATTTATTACCCATTAATGATGGATATTTGTTTCAAAGGGTTAGATAAAAAACAAAATAGAATACATTAAATTTCTATGTGAATATATTGATGTATATATTAAATAGTTATATACTCATCTCCCAAATAATGTCGTTCATTTTTCAGTTGAAATAAAAAATAGTATTCTTTCTATACTATAAAGCCATTATATAATGACACTTAATGATATTTAATAAATAAGTAAATGAATGTAAGATACTTAAAAAAAGTTTTATATTCTCTTGATATTCACCATGAAGTGAACAATTCCCTCTTTTAAGATAATGGATGGGGTGTTGTGTCTTTGTACTGATTATTATAATCTTATCAATATTGTGATCAATAAAAATTATCCCTCACTATATATTTATGGTATTTTCAATAAATATCATGGGGATCCATACATTTTAATGGTATATATTTGAAATTAATATCATTAACTAAGGGTAATGAAGGAGGATATATATAAAATGACCATTCCTATAAGTTAGAGAAACTATGAATTCATAATTATTTCTTTTAAATATAAAATTTATTTACATATATTATAGGAAAAGATGAATATATTTTTTATAAATTACCTTTATAAAATTTGTGTAGTATTTAGGGATACCATTGTTACATATTCCATGAATAAGGATGAACACCATATATATAGATTAACTGTCATAAAAACATTAATATATTTAGAAAATATTTTCTAATTTTAAAAAGTGTGTATTTAAATAGAAATATTATCATTAAAAGGTTTTATAGTAATTAAAAAAGGCATACATGTGCATTACTTAGATATACGAGTCATTAAATAATGGATCAGGGTAAATATTGTAATAGCGATATATAATTCTCATGGATTAGATTGATACCATATAATCATTATGAAAACGTTCTCTAAATTTCACACACACTAAAAAATTTATCATTAATGGGACTCTTGTTTCTCATGATGATATAATGGTGAAGATAAGGAGCCATAGAAGAGGTTGGTCAATACACATGTACATAGACTACCATATATTGGAGAAGTGTTTGTGATATAATGTTATTATTCAATGAAGGAATTGGGTTTTATATTTATACAATATGATAATGAGATTGGTTAAGCCTCACATAAATTAATTATCCTGGAAAAATTTGTACCAATATATCATTACAAGTTAGTTGTGGTAATTTTTGTATTAATTATTTTTAATATTTTTTATACAGGAAAGTGAGACCTAAATGATGATCACAAAATAATAAATTATATATTTATATAAAATGAATGAAACATGAACTTAAAAAATCATAAATTATTAGCCATCCCATTATCCATAGGAATATCAAGGTGACATAGAATGATGACATGCAGATATAAAAAATAGGGATATATTTTGAAGTTCAGTATTGACAAATATAATGTAATAATATTTCGAAAATGAATTTATTATCAATATATCCAAGAACTAAATAAGATTTTTTAAGATGATTCAAAATGCTCATTATTATTAATTCCTTAAGGTATCTAAATTATTTTTTCAGATCAAAGAGGTTACTTCTATTATGAAAAAATTAAGAGGGATATTACAAAATATAATTCTTGATGTATAGAATTCCAGTATGATAAGGTAAAATGTAAGTATTAAAATGGGAATATTCAATCATTTCTCATACCATGTGGTAAATTGGAAAAACACAACATGTATTTAATTATAGGTCTTCTTAATACCTCTAAAATAACAAATTCTATTTTGTTTACAGTTGATCATGTTATAAATTTAGTGCACATTATTACCATTAGAGATGATTTATCACTCATTTAATTTTCCACGATATAAATAAAATATGTTATATATAGAAATATAGAGTACCACATTAATCTATATCTGATGAATATTCAAGGGTCACTATAGAATTATTGTGTACTAATCTTCATGAATTGAATATAAATCAATAAAATATCATTTTGTGATTTCCTTAAATAGATTTTCAATAACAAATGACAAATAAAACATTGGATGATATGCCGAGATCATTATTAATTACTATAAAAGGATTTTGGGATCAATATGTACCACAAGTATAAATATTATAAAACAATAGTGTCAACTAATGAAATTAAATTGAACAATTTGAGTTTTTTTATATAAAGATATACTAGTCTTCGACATGTTAGGATTAAGTTAGAGAATTGATATTGTTGGGACAAGATCGTACTATGTAAATATTAAAGAAGATATTGATCATTTAACAACATATCAATGTATCCAAAAATAAATAAAATACATATAATGATAATTATAAAAAAAATTGTATTTAAAATTGGATAAATGGTAATCCTTTATGTATCACTACAGAATAGGGCTTTGGTATTTTTGAATATGGTAATGTAAATCCCCCGATACATTGAACCCTTCAATTTTCATGTTCATTTGTGTAGAGTATCATATTAATTAATATTTCCACTGAACCTATACCTATTTAAAAAAATGTTTCATGTATTACATTTTAGAATGAATATATGAAATTTATAACATTTACTAATCTTATAGGTTACACAATTGGTGAATGATATATCTCATGAGGAATAAATAGAAGATATTTTTTATTTTAAAGATAAATTACTATGAGAAAAGACAACTCAAATAGTCAACATTCTATAGAGAAATCATAATCATGATTTGGTGATATAGGAACCCAAAAATATAATGAGAATAAAGTACCATGACATATTTATATCTGAGTAATGAAATCTTGGTGAACATTTTTTATTGGATGGGGAGGAGGTAACAATATTTATTTTAATATAAAATTTTATAAAATAATTTCCATGTGTTCTATAACCCAGTAATAAAAATTATAGAGATAAACAATAATTATTTATTTTATTGAATTAAAATATTATAAATAAAAATTCATATAATAAAATAAATTATTTCACAATATATATTTGAAAACTAAAAGAGGAATATGAGCACAGGTACATAAAAATAAAATAGTTTTGAAATATTTTACCTGACAATATCATATGAAAATTAAATAGTTGAGTATAATTTTACAAAAAATGTAAAACATTATAAATATGATATAAATGTTTGGGAAATAAATAAAAAAACAATATGAGTTATTTTTCAAATTCAAGATTATTTATTGGAATTGAAATGTTTTGCGTGACTTTTATGTGGTTGTTTTGGTATATATATCGTCATAGAGTATACATATACCATAGAGGGTATACTAAAATTATTATAATTAATAAATAATAAATTTATAATAAGTATTTATGTATTATAAATAATGTATTTTGAAATTATAATAAATAATATACACTCAATAACTATTTATGGAATTATAAAAAATAATTTTATAATCAATACCTGCATAAAAACTTGTTTTTATTTTTAAAAAGCTATTTTTAACATATTACATATTTTTATTTTAATTATAACTGTATCATATTTTGAGGTTTAATTTAATAAATAGTATTTCATTTATTGCAAAAATTTCAATTTAATTATGAAGAAAAATTTATTTTTTATAGAAAAATATTAGTTTTCAATCCATGAAGTGAATTATGATACTAAATAGAACATAAAGTAAATGATTAAAATAATGAATAAAATAAAAATATATCTAAAAATCATTAGTTTAATGTTTAGGATATATAGTTCATGAATTATTTGCATTTTTTTCACTTTTCGTTTAATTTCCATAAATTGTTTTCCCTTATACATTAATAAAATATTTATTTTTGATTAAATCCATAATTAACATCAATAAAATTGGATTTCCTCCACCCATTGAAAGACACACCTAATTTTATTTTGTCATTCCTAAATGTAAAAAAATTATTTTCGAATAACGTATTTAGAATATTTTTAAGCATGTTATTTCTATAATAAATACCATTTCCACCTAATAAAGATGGTTTCTTAGAAGAAACATGATGATTTTAGTTTTAAATAGTGATTCATTAATTATTGTTATTTTGTCACCATATTCTACTCTTATTTGATCTAATTAACCACTTTTAAAATTTTTAAATAACATCATTAAAATTTGGAAACAACAATATTATAATAAAATATTATTTATATACATAATCAACTATAATTTATAGAAATTCTAGGTTGGGGTAAGTTTAACCACCAACAAGGATGATGCTATAAAATTCCCATGATGGATTATTATGAAATAATAAATCATGTAGATATATGGTATTATCGAGTAAATTATATAATATTCTTGACTCTTGAATTATAATAATAAAATTTATGCCATTAAAATTATACCTTATGTTTGAATAAATAATCAATAATAAGGAAGTTATTCACAATTAACATCGGAATTGTACTTGTAACTGCCATATAATGAACATATGACTTCCAGAATAAATTAATTTATTTATTTTTTATAATAATCTATAAAGGATGGTATTCTAAATAATGAATAATTAATATTTCAACTATAAAAAATATTTACAGAATAATTACAATCTGTATCATCTAATGACCAAAATAGTTATTAACTAATAGATATCTATGTAATAAATAAATATAATTTGATAATAGAAAAGGTATTAAATAGAAACAATATTTTTAAATATATGATTACTAATTTTAAATTGATTATATTGTGAGAGGTTGTGTGTTCAATCAAGTCAGATGTTAAGTTAAAGAGATATTTATTTATTTCCCCCTTTTTATTAAATATTTTTCTATTTATTCACTATTCAATATTTTACATCTCATGGATGTATTTAATATCATTTCCTATATTTCTATGGTTTTTTAATTTCTATTTACATTGATTTTGATGAACTAATGATGGTGATAAGGTAATCCTTTTCTCTATCATGTTGTATGTTTTTTGTGTATACAATTTCTCTCAGATCTCACTCCATTTTTGAATTAACATCCATTAGATGTTCTCTTTGTAAATGTTATTGAAAATACATTATTATTTAATTTTAAACTAATTTTTAATGAATTTCTCCATTAATTCATTGTTTATTAAAAAATGAAAATGAAAAGGATATTTCATCTTAAATGTTATGAATTTTATTATTTCCTCTCATTAATTTTTGAACTATTTCATTCAAAATATATGTTGCAGTCTTTTGATATTTATTATATTTCCTCATTTTGTCATGAGTAATATACTTTCAGAGTAACATCTAATTTTTCTTCGTATATTTTATTTTCATACCTTGTGAATATGTTCATGTGACATTCTTTATATTTATAGGTTCATTATTCAATGATTTTATGAGAGATTTAATTTTTTTAATGATAAAATCGAGTTCATATGTATATATATTTTTTTTTAGATATGTGGGTTAAAAATTATAATCCTATAATATAAATTAAGTAAATAATTATATCTAATGATATCATAATGCTTATGAGGATTGAGAGTGAACTGAATAAACTATGTTTATTTTATTGGGGCATGAACCGAATCCCTAATTTGTATGGGACTGCGGTGTAGTCCAAGCATACTAAATTAAGATGGTCATGGGGGTTATTCATGGAATATATTTATGATATTAATTAATTATGTACATGTCACATACATATACCATTCAATATTTATATTTTATGATTCATGTTTATATTTATAATGTTCATATTTGACTTGATTTGATTACCTTATGAAATTCTCATATACATTGATTATGTTTTAATGGTAATTTGTTTTTTATAACCATTATTTTTTGACAATAATTAAGAATACATTTTTTTATTAGATTAAAATCTCTTGGGTTTTCCCCAAACTAGGTTTTTTTATCACTGATTATTATGTTTTTCAATAACCAAAAAATTTCTTATATAATCATATATTTAGAGGGGTACAATATGGGAATTATTTTAAAGAATAAATACACATTGTGTTGGGAAATAAAACGTAAATGTAGATCATTTTTTAAGAAAATAAATCATTATATTCTGGGAGTTTTGATAAACCGTGATTTATAATGTGTTATTGTGTAAGAAAAACTTTTTTTAAGATATTCATATTCATCATGGATACCATATGAGAATGGAGAATTTTAATGATTATTTGTGATACAAATCTACTATAGTGAAGGAAAATAAAGAATATAGATATTTCCTCATTTATATTTTTTTAATAAAAATGAATTGATGGACCATTCCTTAACAATGTTTTCATGGAAGGTTTCTAAAATGTTTAGAAAAATATTTTTCACTCTAAAACAATGTTTTTGTATCAAATAAATATCTATATCATTTTAATTTATATTTAATGTAAATTAATAAATTGAAAAAATTATTTTCTCTAGAACCATGGCATGATTAATTAGAAATTAAATTCATATATAAAGAATTATAAAACCATAATAATATTTTAAAAATATGTTATTGAATTAATAAAAATATATATGTAATTTTTTTATAAAAAATTATCATCATAAAAAGATTTATTATATCACACTGTTCTCAAAAAAGGTTGTGGATTGTATGGGATTGATATTTATATTATAAAAAACATATGATGTTGATTAAAACCATGAAATGGTTCATAAAGTATGAATCTGGTTGGATATTTAAGAAATTGATTCACGTAATGAATAATTTACTTGTTTCTAGGGGAAAAACTTTTCCCTTGGGAAAAATCATATAGTAGTTCATAGAAAAAATATTCCGGGATTTATGTTTTTAAAGAATTATACTATGTTGAATTTATTGTATGATTTATAAAAAATAAAAAAGGTTTTGGAATATATGACCAACAAATAAATATTATTTACATGGTTGATTTATTTATAGCATTTTAAAATTTTAATATAAGGTGATAGATAATGGATTTTATATTAATTTCCAAAATATTTATAATTAATATTATAAAATGTCTATACAAAATGATTTATTTGGAAATTTATTTAAACCACATCAATAAATATCTAAGTGGATTTAATACAAAATGAAATATATGATATATTTTTATTTAAAATGGTAAACATAGAATATGAAAATTATATAAGAATCATATAATTTTTCATAATATTCATATACATAAAATAAAAAGGAGTTCATATAAATTCCATGTAAAAGAATAAAATATGAAAAAATCCTATTTGTGATATAAATACAATGCTTATATATATATTATCGACTTTCATTAATATTTTTTTCATTCGAATGTCAATAAAATATTTTAGTAAACATTTATCTCATATATAAATTTATAAAATATCAATTTATTTAGTTTATTCTTTCGTTAATTTAATTTATAGTAATAATGTAATAATACTATAAACTGATGTATGATTCAGTCTAAAGTAATAAAATTATTTTTATAAAGGTTACATCGTGCACATAAGAAGGTACATGTTGTGTCTAATATAATATTTTGTTATATTAAACCACAACTAATATTTTTGTTAACATGAATGTAATGGTCATTTATGATGTAAAAATAAGGGTAAAAATTATATTCGTATTGAGGTATAACTTCAGTATTGAATTATGAACATTGTGACTTTGGATTGGAATTTTCACTAACTCGGGGGATTGAGATCAATTTATGAAATTTGTGGTTATATACAAATCACAATTTACATTCTCTAATAGAGATTTTGAATTCGTATGATTATAATTCATTACATGATTGGTTTTCCTATACCATAGACATGTGCTAATTTGGTATTTGTGTGAATATAATTGAAATTGATTTTTACGTAAGTACTATAAATCATAAGTCCTATAAGGTGGTATATATTAATATGGTTTGATCATACTTATTGGGTGAATGGTACAAGATATAAAATTTATTAGTAGAATAATTTATACATAAAGGGAATATATGAGACAATATATTTATATTAATTTTAAATTAATAATTTTTGAATCCCACAATACGCCCAATGGGTATATCATGAAATATCATAGTGACAATAGATTATATTTTGTGAGGAAAATACTATATAGGTGATAGAAATGTAATGACCCAAAAGAAGTTCTTCTTTTAATAAAGTTCTATCTACTCTTAATAACATTTTCTTATTATTCAAAATTGTATCACATTAAATGAATTTAATATTCCATAATAAATATAAATATCATTTTTTGATGTGGAATATTATATTAAGAGACAATAAATGAATTTACAAATGGAGGAAATAAAATTCACAAAAAAATCTCTATGGGTTTGAATTCCCCTAATAAGATCACTTATACCAATATGATTGTTTAAAGAATGAGAAGACTTAATAAATCAGTTGAAATTATCAAAGGATTTGTATGATCATTCGTAAGATTTGTATTGTGTGATAATGTGACAATGATGGTGTATTTATAAGGAAATAACGTCAATTTTCATTGTGATTATCGTATAATATATAACTGGGGATTAAAACCATTGTTCAATAAAATAGTTTTTCATTATTTTTTATGATTACATAGATCAAATTTATTGAACCTCAATATTAAATAATAATATAATGAAAATTATAGTATTATTTGTGGTAATAATAATGTTGTTTTTAAAATATTCTTAATGTTAAATTTTTAGGATTTATATTAACTTTATTTTCAGGAAATTATAATATTATATTTTCTAAATGATCAAATAAATTAATAATTTCGTAATTCTTTTTTATAATGGTCAAATAGTTTACTATATCAAAAATGATGTTAATTTCCAATAAATAATTATTTATATAAAATGTAAAGTTATCTCATTTTGAGTATTATTTTGATAAAATAAATTTTTTCATTAGGCATAGAATGTCAAAAATGTATTATGGTAATTTTTCCAAATTTTTTGACAAAGTACATTTTAAGGGAAATAGTGAAAATTATAAATTTACTCTCATTGTAAATTTATGACATCATTATATATTAATGGGATTAAAAATATTATGAAAACATTATTCAAAAAAATGAATTTAATAATCATAAAAAATAATTTATAAATATTTACTATATTTTTTGAAATTTTTTACTTACAATTTAAATAAAAAAAATTAATTTTGAAATAAAAATTGTTTTTAATGTGTGCTCATTAATTTGGTTTTTTGGAATATAATATTCATTTTAAGGAGGCATTGAATATCCACCATCCCACTCCCACTAATTAATTATCCATAAAGATGTGATTAATTAAATTTATATATAAGTGGTTGGGTTATTTGATACAATAACGAATATTTAATCCTTTCAAATCCACCCCTCCTCAAGTATAAATATAACTGATTCCCCATTCCTCTCAAAGAAAAACTCAAGATCCATGAATTGAAAGTTATTTAAGCTTAATAATTTCCCCTCCAAGGAAACTTCATAGTCTCATGGTTCCATTATCATGTTTTTGTTACAAAATCATCAAGGTAATGGAATTATTTGCCTTTTCCTTTTCATTAAAGCACTATTTTTCTTCTGAGTCCACATAATTTCAAAAATTATTAATTTTTTAAAAACTTTATATCATCCCCATACATCTGTAAATGTATTTTACCAATGGTATAACATTGTTCCCTCTCATTATTCCCTCCATTTAATCTATGTGGTATACCATCATGCTAATTAAATTATTATTTTTATATTTTATTCATTTTTAATGAAACCATATTATATAGTGAATAACCAAACCACTTATGTAACCAAATAATTTCACCTAGATGTAATAAAAATTATTGATTTGGGGAATTACATGTATGAATCAGATATTCCCTCTTCAATTGTTAAAAGTTATGTAATGTTATGGTATTATTGAACCATTGTACTCAAGAATCATATATGAGAATCATTTTTTATCCTCCCCAGTTTATTGAATAATTATCTTATAATGATATATATATATAACAAATGCTTTTACCCACTTTAAGGGTTTCCCATAATATCGCTCCAATTAATTGGGTAAAAAATTATTCTCTAGAGATGATATGTCTTAGGATACCTTGGTGAATAACCATTATAAATTTGATAAATGAAACTAGGATAGTAAAACATGGTGATCTACATATGAATGTCTTATTTTTATGATGTATCAACATTTAAATTTTAGGATTCACCGTCATTCTACTGTGTTATACCTCATGTCGAAATGATCATACCTTATTGTTAGTTCTCTTCATAACATGCTAGGTATCTACTTTGTTTATTCCTTTTATATGGTTTATGCACACCATATTCATTGATGAATATCCCCATGATATGTGATATAGTGGAAATAACTTATGATGAACCAAAAAATAATCTAGTATAGTGTATTAGTAGAATTTTTATATTTTTCATGTCTTATTTTCATAATTTTCAAGAAAATAATCTCTAAAAGATCCTCTTTATTTGTAAATATTTTACCACGTACTAAATGACATATATATAAAACATTTGGTCTCAATAGATGACATCAATGTATGAATTAGTTATTTATGGAATTTATGATTATAAATACAATTTATAAACCCTAGATAACATTTTATATATAGTATAACATCCAAGTATTTTGGGGTTGTATTATACAATTATTTTTCATGAAAACACATCCATGTTGGAAATCTACAAGTGGATTTTGATCTGGAATAGGTCTACCCTGGGTTAACAACCAAAATAAGACACATTGATACAAAATGTATTTCACCTATTTCATGAAAATCGTTGTCGATGGACACCTATCTTGACACTCCTGGGAGAAATTATTTGGTGAATACTACACATGTAAAAACATTCATAAGGTATATATAGATAATGTAAACTTCTTAATAATTGTAAAGTATATCATCCTATAATCATGATATTATTAAATATTAGGATTAATATTTCCTTCATATTTTTAATTATAATATAATCATTAGTAACAAATTTCTCACATAGGTTTTCCCCATCTAGAAAAAATGGAATAAAATAGTTGCACACATTAAAAAAATCAATGCAATCGGAAATGAGTTGCTGAACATCCTAATATAAGGGAGATAAATAATGGAAAATAATGTTAATGAAAAAAATACCTATCATGTTATATGATTAATCTTTGTAATAAATATTTCCGAATGAACATAAATTATAATAGAATCATGATGTCTCATAGAAGTTCAAGACATAATGATGATAATGAACAAGAAGATTCAGTTTTCAACAAGTAAAAAAGATGAGAAGTGGCACCATAGAGAATATATTAAAAGAAATTAAAGATACCTTATCTGTATAGAATATGGAAATAATTTATTTCAATTCCAAAGGAAAATAAAGACTTAATTTTAATTATTGGGGGTAAAGGATCATTATAAGGCACAACTAATAATTCACTATCATAGATGTGGGGATCATGGGAAATATCCTATTCAATTATCAAATCCAAATTCGAATAATGAGGGTTATAACATGTAATATCAAAACTAGGGGAACTGGGTAGAGACTACCCTATGATAAATATTATCAACCACATGAGAGTTTAATTTGTAATGTTGTGAGTCTAATTTATGTGGGATGTTTTCTAAAACTATCGAGTCACAAACTAAAGTGAACTAATTTCGTCAAGGGAAAAAAATTTATGATTAATTCATTAATTTTGATTGTATATGGTAATATACATCACACAAATAATATTATACCTCATTTTGTGGAATTTATTATTCGTTAAATTATACTTCTTCTAATTTAAGTTTTTCCATTTATTCAATATATGGAAATATGATGTAATTTAACATGTTATAATTAGGTACATATAATTAATTTCATTCTTTAACAATGTCATTTCAATATATAAATTATTACTTATCAGATATAAGGAATGAAATTATGTACAACATTCATATCCCTTCTAGATGAATTGATCAAAAATATTATTATAAAGGCCATTTAAAATTATTTCGAAATCTTTTAAAATATTCAACTCACCTATATGATACTATTTTTTCTATATAATTGGTTTTCATTCCTCAAAAAATTATATGTATCAGGTATTTTTTATTGAATGATTTCAAAAGATAAATTATATTGTCTCTCTAGGGAAAAGAAGAGCTATTAAGGACTTGACCATTTATATATAGGAATTCTAGGATTTATAATAATGGATGGATTAAATGTCAAAAACTTTAATGAAGACCATGATATTTGGAATTTAAGGAATAAATATATAGGCTATAATTAAATAAGGGAAATTCCAATGATGTATTTTCATTATGGGGGATGATTTTAATGACCAAAAAATGTTCTTCTTTAAATAATAGATATATTTCCAGTCAATAATTTTTTATTATGTTTTAAAATGTTACCTCGTAGAATGTCTATTATATTTCGTAAGTACATTACACATCATGTGTTGATATTTATTAATATAATGAGGAATAATAAATGGATATGCACTTAAAATAATAATAATATTACTAAAAAAACTCAATTGGTTTGAATTATTCTAAGAATATCTATGTTTCTAAGATGGTCATAATTTGATAGATAAACATTTACCAAGTAATTTATATTATTATTAGATTTATAGGAACCATTGCAATAAAATAGTGTGTGACCATGTGATAATTATGGTTTATTTTTATGTAAAGGTGGTCATTTTTTAGTGTGATTATCACCAATATGTTGATTGGAAATATGACTATTAGTCTATCAAATATTTGGTCGTTGTTTTTTATGGTTATGTATATGCAATTTTGTGAATGTAGATATTAATTTATTATGAAAAAAATATTATTATGTTTCAACACAATAATTATGTTACATTTAAAAAAAATTATTCTAATTATTGTTAATGATTTAAATAAAATTTATTTTCAGGAAATTATCATATAAAGAACTTTTTATATGAAAATATAAAATATGAAAGTCATAAGCAATTTTTATAATAGAATGTTAGTTTACTATATCATAAAGATGATGATTTTAAATAAATAATGAAATTTTTTATAAGTTAAAATTATAAAATTAAGTGTATTATTTTGGTAGAATAGTTTTCATTTTTTGACTTATCATATCAATAATATCATTAGGTTTATTGGAAATTCTCAAACAATGTTTATGTATTCGATAAAAATAAATAACTACTCCTTAAAAAGTATTTTTATTTTATTACATAATTAATATATTGGCATGATTAAATATTTTATGAAAAATTTATTCAATATATACTAAATTTAATATGTATATAAAATAATTTATAAATATAGACTTTAATTGGTAAATTTATAGAATAATTTTTTATCCAAATTTTGTTTATTTGAAATAAAATTATATTCTGGTGTGTGTGAATTAATTTTCATGTTTTGAAGGTAATTTAATGTTTATAAAGGATTTTAACATCCACAAAACCTATCCCACACATTAATTATCCTGAAAAGTTGTTTTAATTCAATTAACCCACTGGCGGTTATATTAAATGGTAAAATAAAAAAGATTTAATTATTTAAAACTAAATCCTTCTCAAGTATAAATTCCTACCATTAACCATTAATTTACACTCCAAAGTCATATGAAACATATTTTTGGTTATTTTACTCAAAATGTTTCCCTCCATGGTTCCCTCAAGGTATCAAGGTTTCACTATCTTGTTTTTGGAAACAAATATTCATGGTAATGGAATTCTCCTCTTCTTCGATTTCAATCAAGTAATTATTTTTTTTCATTCCCATTTATGTAAAAAATTATTTAATTTCACGAAATTATTAGTATGCCTCTAATTCTAAAAAAAATCTAATGGGATATCATTATTCCATCCATTAATTCCATTACATTAATTTATTTTTTACACCATCAGACTGCGAAAAAATATTCATGAAATTTTTTATTTTTATAAAAATATTCTTATATTGGGAATTCCCAAAACAATTCCTTATACATAGTAATTCACATATATTTAATGAAAATTAAAAACATTTCTAGGATTTACATGCATATAACCCACATTCTATCATCATGGGTTAAAATTGATGTAATTTTCAAGTCATTAATCTTCTATGTAAAAAATTATTTTATATGAAACATGTTCTTTATTATTCATAAGTTATTGATGAAATGTTTTGTTATGATAATTTTGGAATACATTAATTTAGTTATATGAAAGGTTCTCTTTGACTATGATCTTATTCATTCGGTAATGAATTAATCAATAAAGATGACATGTTTAATAATACATTGGTGAATAACCTTTGTAATTGTGAATTATAACACCTTGGGGATGAATCGTGCTGATATGCTTATTAATGTATCATTTTTTATATTGTAGTCATATTTAAATGTTATTATTCTTGACCATTGTATTATTATATTCCTCATGTTCATATGATCTTACCTTCTTGAGATGCCTCTTTCTCATATTTTACATATCTTTTATGTTTATTCCCTTATTGGGCTTTATTCTCACTCGTTTCATTGATATATTTCCCTAGCATATAAGATGTAGAAAAATTATTTTAGTATGATATTAGGAAGAATCCATTCATGTATATTTGAATAATGGTTATGTTTTTCCTCTATAATGTTCCTAATTTTAAAGATACTAAAACCCAAAATATCCTTTGTATTTTTTAATTTTGTACCTTGTAATGAATAATTTGTAAAATAAAAAAGGCAGGTCACCATAAAAATATCTTGGCCATTATTATTTGTCTCATATTTGGTTATAATTATCTAGTAAACCCTACGAGTTTAGATATTATAAGATCATAGTTTGGATAATCTCTATGATGTATTTTGAAAATTTATTATTATGTTTTAATATAAAACATTCAAATGTTATATTATTGACATGATTGTTTAATAAATATTTTCATGTATTATATTTCAATCATAGTTTGGATATATCATGATGAAATGTGGATCTTTAACCACAAATATGTATGACGAAAAATTAAAATTGGTCATCATATTTATTGGAATACATTTAATAAATGTTTTTATGAAATTATTATAAAATTTGACCCTCATTTAATAAAAACTTTTATCATATATAAAAAATATATCCATCATTATAAAACAAGATTTTTAAATCCACTATTAATTAATGAATAAGATTAATGATAGAAACAACTTAGAACAGTTTTGAAACCAATGAATAATTCTCAATAAGTAAGAATAAATTTACATAATAGTTTCATAAATTCTTAAATAACTTAATATTTATGTTTTTAATAAATGGATTTTGATCCTTAAGAATATTATAAGATATATCAACTAGATAGTTTTAATATCATCATTTAGAAGGAAAAATAACAATCATATTAATAGTTTACACTACAGTTCTCAGTATAATTGGGTACATTAAATACATGGAATGGTAGAGGTATGCCTTAAGGGTGGATCTATCTAAATACATTGTCCCATAATAATTTCTTGAAAGAATATACAAATATATTGTATTTAAATAAAATATTTCTAATATTATCAATATACTGAGGATAATTGATTTATATTGGGGAGTTTAAGGCGATAATAATGTGTTGATAATATAGATCAGTAATATATCATTATTGAATAAAAATATTAGGGGGTTTAGAAGTCAACATAGGTCATTGACATATAAAGGAGGTATTAAGAAATAGGGAAAGTATTTCAATTGTTGAAAATATAGTTATTGGATGAGGAATTATACAGAATACCAAAAGATGTGTGAGTTATTATATGAATAGTAAAAGTTAATGATTAATTTCATATATTTAAATTCATTTATTTTATGGATATATTATACAAAATATATATTTTACAGTTTTTTAAACATATAGGAGCTCAAAATCATAGAATTATTTATGGATGTTTAATTTTTGAATTCAAATATAGTTGAAAGGGATGAATATATGGATATTTTGAATAAAAAGGGACACATAATCCATTAAGAATTCATAATTTATAAAATATGTGTATTTTTATATCATTTTACATTAAATTATATGAGATTTATTATTGAAAAAAAAAATTATTATCAAAAAATGAGATGATTGTTCATTGAAACCATGATTTATAATATATTCCAGTTCTATAACATGTTTTAAGGGATTATTAGTACAACATGTTATCAATCCTAATAAATTTTATCAATGTTATTTATTAATGTATGATAGATATGATTTGACCTTAATTTATAAATATTTTAATGAATAAATCATTTTCAAGAACATTGATTGAAACAAAACCATTACCATAAAGGATATGGTTGTCTATATTATATTTGTTAAATATTTTAAAAAATTAATTATTATTTTTATCATTAATCATTGTGTATCCTAGTAATATATTTATTGTAAAATTAATTTCTAATAGGATATTTAGAGTATGTTGGATCTCATCAAGGTTCAATGTTTAATAAATAAACTATTATACAAGTCTAATTAAAAGTGAATTTTTTTTATACACAAAAATATTTTACTATATGATGGTAAAAAATACTTTTAGTAAAAAATATTGTAATTAATATTTTTTACACAATAATTCTCAAAGAATATATTTAATGGAATATCTTAAATATGTGTATAATGAATATCAAATTACATATAATTATTCAAGTTAATAAAGGTAACTAATATTGTCATGTTGAATTATGTGAAATAAATATTTTTGAATATTATGATCAAAGAGTTCCAGATTGAGATTATAAATTATAATCTCATCATTATTCAATTAATATTTATAACAGATATTATAACATTAAAAGATTTTAGTTGATGGATTTATAATGTGGTCACATAGTGTTATCTTAGAGATTATGTGGTGATATAATGTGTTTAATAAACAATTAATAATGCTACTTGCATGAGGAAATTCTAGTGTCCCATAAGATGATATATAATTATCATGTTACTTACATATTTGTATTCACAAATGAGTTTAAGAATACAAATATACCACGTATTGTGTTTTATAAAACTATGAATCCACTTTATTAAACTGCCATATTATTTACATATATTACATGATGGGTAATGATAATTAACCTCTCAAAATAAAAATGTAAGAACCCGGATCTTCTTTTCAGGTATGTTTCCCCTTTTTCTGGAGTTTTTACGAAAAAAGAATTTTTCAGGAAATTTTCAAAGTACACGCCGTGTACATTCTGAGTACATGTCGTGTACTCTTTTCCAGCTCAAAGCCATGTGTTGGCCGTGTCTGGGACACACACACGGTGTGTAAGGCTGAGGTGGAGGCCGGTTAATTTGGAGTACATAAAAATTGAAGTACACGCCGTGTACTCAAGAAGTGCACGCAGTGTACTTTCTTTTTTTCATTAAATGGACCGGGGTCGCACCTAACCCCCAAAATCATCTTTTTCTCCGGATTTCATCTTCCCGGAAGGGACCGTAAAGCTGAATCTTCTCTGAGATCCCACCTCGTCGTCCGTTCTCCGATTTGATCACGGTCAATTGTGTTGGAATCACAGCAGTGAGTTCTTCCTTCTGCTTTAGCCTTGTTTCTTGATTCCTCCTCATTTCCATGTTATCGTGGGATGAACGTTTTGTGCGTTTTCTCATATCTAAATTGTTATAATAGGAATCTTTCATTTTGGTTCATATATATCGATCTCCTCGGATCAAGGTAGGTGGTTTGTGCCTTTCTATAGAAATTTGATGAATATTATGTGCAAATTCCTCCAATACCCGTGAACGGGGTATTTTGTGTTTCCTGTTTTTCCCCTGTTGTTTTCATTCTTTGCTTGTTTTCTTTAGTAGAGGTTATTGATTGTGAGTAGAGTAATTTATTTTGTGCTCAGTGTAACGCCCCAACCCCAGCTACCCAGAGTCGGTGCATTACTTCATAACATTGGCATGATCACAAGAAAGATCAAATCTCGAAAGACCGATTGGTTTAGTAGCCTTGGAAACACTAGATATATTCATAAGTTTTACATTACATCATAAAATGAAAAACTAATACAACAACATAATGTTTCCACAATCCACACTATTAACCCCTCATAAAATCCCTGCAGGTCATTCATAACTTACTTCTTCACATCCTGGGAAAAATAAAACATAGAAAAGGGGTGAGCTCAAATGCCCAGTAAGGATAACAATATAGCGGAAACTTTCATAAATAAGAATAAACATTTAAGGCAATGCATTACCAAAACAAAAGCCTTTTAAACTTTAACTTCAACATGGTATGGCAAAAGTAAAATGAAATAATGCCATTTACTTAGTCACATGGATATTCTACTAATCGAATAATCACATTCAAAAATCAATAACCACTTTCATACTGTTGGAATGCATAATGTCAGACTATCATAACCACATAGTCAAGGCCTCGTGCCAAGACTACAAATAAGATTTTGTCAAGGCCTCGTGCCAAGACACTAGTTTGTCTCATGAGACCTACCGATGCATCGAGGAGCTATAGCGGGCTCCACCCGTCACTTATTAAGTCCAATGCATTCCTCATATGAATAGGTTTAAGCATAAAATAAACATTCGTATTAAAACTAGCATACAAAATGTCAATACTTTAACCACAAACCATGAATGGTATAAAAATAGAACATCCACAGTCAAACATAACTCATTTGATACAATATGGAAGATTGTATTGTATCACATTAACCTCAATCATGAATAATGAAGGATGTTGACATAGATGAAAATAATCATCATAACTATTTGAGAGAAATATCCCCCTTTTCTTGAAAACTTTTAAAAGTCACACTATTTGTCAAGAAGACATTCAAAAATAGATTTTTGAATCAAAGTGTCCCATACCACTTTGAAACTTTTAAAAGGATTTTTAAATTTAAAACTTTAATGTCCATAAAATAAATCCTTAAAACCATTTTTAAAATATGGACATTAATGAGCATGATTTAGAAGAATAATTCTTTAAAACATTTTAAAATGGTAATTTGGTTAGAGTTTCTAACCAAAAGAGAGACACTTGAATACAAATAATTGAGGTAATCAAAACATTGTAATATCATGATAATAAAGGAATTCATGATATACTATGTCAAAGTACATTATATACACCACATAAAAGTGATTTGGTGTATATCATCAAAGAAGTCTCAATGGAATGTAAATTGAGATGAAATCTCTCATAAAGGTTGTATCCTTAGGTTAAGGATAAATCAACGACATAATTATGTGTGAAAAATATAAATACACTAAATATGATTGGATATTCAGTGTAAATCAATCAAAGGATATTCACACATATTCTTGTAAAAACAATACCAACGAATTGGATGTTTAACTCAACAAATGGAGAATGAGTTAAAATTACTCTTATCAAATTCATATCAATGAATTGAGAATTATCAATGGAGTGATTATGTGTATCAAACTTATATCGACAGGAAGGGTAGTGGAAATTATGACATAATCAAATGAATAGTGATTCCACACATAATCTTGGGGTAATATAATCAATGAAATATGCGTAAAGCCAAATGAGTGGAAATTGAAATCTCAAATTCCCTTATTGATTAGGTAACTTAAGAAACAAACACCCATGAAAGAAAGATCATACCATGATGATTTAAATACCCATAAAATAAAGTATATTACACAATGAATACAATCATGGGTAGTACACATACACCACATGCAATAATTAAGTGGTGATCAATGGAATTCTCACGGAATTAAAAGTGAGACAGGAAACCCCTTACCACGTTAATCAACTGAGTCACATGGCCAAAAGTTAATAACCACCAAATGATTTACAGAATAACATTAATATAAAGTGAATCATGATAATATATATCAAATGGAAGTACACAATACACCACTTTCAATAATTTAGTAGCGAACAATGGAAATCTCACGGAATTGAAAGTGAGATAAGAGAATCCCTTACTTTGTACTTTTTCCTTGGTCGATGGTAGGTTTACCTCCTTTATAATGGTGAAATAATTGTTATTGAATAATACAAGAATCAGTTACTTTAATATGATATCATATATGATCTTTTAACATTGATTTGTTAATAATATCTTAGAATTATCGTCATTTCAGGTGTTAACGGGTTCATTTTACTTTATATTCTTTGTTATGTGAGCCATATTCGTTATTAATGGGATGTATATTATTCATATACAGAATGGTATCAAGTCCTTAAACATCATTTTTAAATCATCAAATTATAATTATACTTGAATGGATACGATGGAGAATGAATCTCATCGCGTTCGTGGAGACGGTAGTCCGTACGTACGCACGAACGCTACTTCCATTTAATTTTTATTTTAAAAGAATCGAATCCAAATGATACATAGGTATATTACTATTCCAGTAAAATATAATATTTTATATATGTTACTTAAGTTCATTAACACCATCCTTTATACGTTCCATGTGTGGTATGAACGAGTCATATCATTTTAAGGGGGCGGTAGTCCGCACTTCCTCAAATGAAATTATTGTATGTATATACAACATGAAACGAATAATTGTATGAAATAAAATGGAATTACAGAATCTTATATATAAAATATATATCATTAATATCATATTTAATTACAGTTCCATCCTAATGGCCACCATGATAGGGGGTAAGATGTATTTGAACAATCATCGTTTCGTGAGGCGTTAGTTTGCCATCCACAGAAACATTATGTTCATCATCCATTAGATGGAGTTGTGTGAATTTGTAGTTTGAATCCTTATTATAACAACATCCTAGTATATTGTGGATACTGGTGTTGTTACAAAAGAATGGAAATAAAAAGAGTTTGGGGGTTGAAGAAGCAAAATAAATGAAAATAATTTAAGAGAAATCGTTACCTTTAATTTAGGTAACTCACTTTGGTTGGAACCAAAGGACTTGTTGAAATGCTTTCTGACTAAGGGGAAGCTTCAAGGAGGAGGAGAGGGATGTGGGGAGATTAGTTGGGCAGATTTTGGACGATCCAAGTGGCTTGAGAGGTGTGAGGAATGAGTAGAAGTGGTCTCCTTTTATAAGGGAGAGGAGGGGCTCTTTAGGAAAGAGTGAAAGTATTACTTTATAATATAATTACATTCGGTTTATAATGGTCCAAAAATCATTGAGGTCGAAGATAAGATGACTCATATTCTAAATAACATCAACCAATAAGAATTGGACAGGTTTTAGATAATATTTTAATCATTATAATATTATTTATTTCAATGATTTATTAATGAGGTAAACATTGCATCATTATTGTGTCATTAATAATTTAACTTATTTGATGTCTAAAAATTATAAATAAAATATAATCATGTAGGAAATCTTTTTATCTTTCTAATGAATATTTATAATCGAAAATCCAACATGTATAACCCTATGTAAAAATTATTCTTCTAAAAGATGTAAGCTTATGCCATTTTCATTTTTATTTTAACTTTATTAATATAATGTGTCCCTACCACATACAAGTGGCTCCAAGGGGTCCCCAAATTGACCCAAGGATGCCCATGGTCGGGTATGTGTCCACCAATAAGGTTAGGACACGTTTTAGGGTAATTTTGTATTATTATAATATTATTTTTTAACCCTTATTTACCGGATTTACCCTTTAACCATGGTAAATAAAATATTTACCACAGTAACTATTCAAAATGTCTAAAAATAAAAGTTACCTATTTACACAATTTGAACATCCTGATTCCAAATATGTAATCCATTTTCCTAAATTCAAAACACAGAAGTGGCAGAAATTAATTTAAAATTAATTCTCGCTGTCAAAACAAAAAGCGTGTTTTTAAGAGGTAATAACTATCAAAAGATTGACACTTGTTTATGTTCGGTTTAATTGTAAAATTATGTCCAATGACAAAAATTAAATTAAATGGTAAAAATATATTCTAAATATACTTTAAAAACACTCAAATTAATAATTTATCAATATTAATTATTTTGATTAAAAAAGTTGTTTTTAATTAAAATTTAGTAATTTTCACTATTCATCAAAATATAAAAGTTATCTGAAAAGTACCAAAATTTCACCCTAGGATAATTTCGATATTCTGAATCCAAAAATGAAGTCCATTTTGAAATATAAAATATATATGATTTCAAAAAGTAGGTATTACTATTCACAACGGCTAGTTTAATTAGTTGTGGTGTGTGTTAGAACTCGAGGTTGCGTACAACACACGCTATCGATTATTCGAAGGGAAACGTACCGTGGAAGTTTGGGGTGTTACATTCTCCCCTCCTTCAAATAATTGCGTCCTCGCAATTTCTAGGGTATTACTGCATAAAAAGACTCGGGTGGTTCCTCATCATAAGTTCCTCGGGTTCCCACGTTGCCTCTTCCATCTTATGATTTCTCCACAAAACTTTTACCAGACGCGTCGTCCGGTTTCTCAGTACTTGTTCTCTTGTATCAAGAATCCTGACGGGCTCTTCGCAATAAGACAGATCGGGTTCCAGTTCTAATTCCTCATAGGTGAGTACATGCGTTGGGTCAGGCATGTATTTTCTCAACAGAGATACGTGGAACACATCGTGAACTTTGGAGAGACTTGGCGGCATTGCCAATCGGTAAGCTACAGCCCCAATTCGTTCTAGAATTTCGAAAGGTCCGATGTACCTGGGACTCAATTTACCTTTCTTACCAAAACGTATGACTCCCTTACACGGAGATACCTTTAGGAAAACATGATCACCGACTTGAAATTCCAAATCCTTCCTTCGATTATCGGCATAGCTCTTCTGCCTACTTTGAGCTGCTTTGATGTGATTTTGGATTACCTTCACCTTTTCCACCGTTTCCTCCACTAGTTCTGGGCCTACAAGTTTTCTTTCACCAACATCATCCCAACAAGTTGGTGTACGACATCTCTTTCTGTATAACGCTTCATATGGTGCCATTTGAATACTCGAATGGAAGCTATTGTTATAGGAAAATTCTACCAGTGGTAAATATTGATCCCACATACCCTGAAAATCAAGTGAGCAAGATCTCAACATGTCTTCTAAGGTCTGAATAGTCCGTTCTGATTGTCCGTCTATCTGAGGGTGGTAAGCAGTGCTCAAATGAAGTTCAGTATCCAGGGATTTCTGAAGACTTTTCCAGAATCTTGAAGTAAAACGGGGATCACGATCAGAAACAATCGATAGGGGTATTCCATGAAGTCTCACAACTTCATTAATGTATAGTCTTGCTAGACGTTCCAGGGGTAGATCTTCTCTTATAGCAAGAAAATGTGCTGACTTGGTAAGACGATCAACAATAACCCATATTGCATCGTTCCTTCTATGAGTCTTTGGTATCCCCATGACAAAGTCCATCGTAATATTGTCCCATTTCCACTCCGGTATGGGAAAAGGTTGCATGACTCCTCCAGGCTGTTTCCTTCCAGCTTTCACTTGTTGACAAACCATACATCTTGACACAAAATCAGCAATCTCCCTCTTCATGTTGTCCCACCAAAAATGTTCCTTCAGATCTCTATACATTTTGGTGCTCCCAGGGTGTATAGAGAAATTGGAACTATGAGCATCATCCAGCAATTCCCTTTTTAGATCAGGTATATTGGGAACACAAAGTCTCTTCCCGAATTTCAAAATTCCATCTTCATACACAAAGTCTCTTAATCTCCCATCATTCACAGCTTTAATCTTCTTCTGAAATTCTTCATCATCGGTCTGAGAACTCTTAATCCTTTCTAGTAAAGATGGTTTGGCAACCATTTGAAAAAGAATTGATGTTTCACCTTCCCTGGTTATTCCCATGTCCATCTTCACTAGATCCATGAAAATTGGATCCCTTTCAATTCTCATCATGTTCAAAACACCATGGTCTTTTCTGCTCAAAGCATCCGCCACCTTGTTTGCTTTCCCCGGGTGGTAGTGTATCGTGCAATCATAATCCTTGAGTAATTCAAGACATCTCATTTGCCTCATGTTGAGTTCTTTTTGTGATAAAATATACTTCAAACTCTTGTGATCAGTATAAATCTCACATTTTTCACCATAGAGGTAGTGCCTCCATATCTTCAAAGCAAAGATTACAGCTGCTAACTCGAGATCATGAGTAGGATAGTTTTGTTCATGAATTTTCAACTTTCGTGATGCATAGGCAATAACTCTATCATTCTGCATAAGGACACAACCAAGTCCTTTCTTTGATGCATCACTATAAATAACGAACCCATCATTCCCCGATGGTAGAGTCAATATAGGAGCATTGACTAATCTTCTCTTCAGTTCTTCGAAACATTCTTCACACTCTTTTGTCCAAACAAATTTAACCCCTTTACGTGTGAGCTTCGTTAATGGGTTAGCCAATCGGGCAAAATTCTGGACGAAACGTCGATAATAACCTGCCAAACCAATAAAACTGCGTACCTCAGTTATACTCGTAGGTGCTGGCCATTCTTGGATTGCCTTGGTCTTAGAAGGATCAACAGAGATTCCATCTTTTGAGACAATATGGCCAAGAAAAGAAATCTCCTGAAGCCAGAATTCACACTTGCTAAACTTCCCATATAAATCATGCCTCCTCAGAGTCTTCAAGATAATGCGCAAGTGATTTTCATGATCTTCGTAGGTTTTGGAGTATACCAAGATATCATCAATAAATACCACCACAAATTCATCGAGATACTCCTTGAAAACTCTATTCATCAGATCCATGAATACAGAGGGTGCATTAGTCAATCCAAAAGGCATTACAGTAAACTCGTAATTCCCGTACCTGGTTCGAAATGCTGTCTTCGGAATGTCTTCCTTCTTCACACACAACTGATGGTATCCAGATCGAAGGTCAATCTTTGAAAAGTATATAGCTCCATGCATTTGGTCAAATAAATCATCAATACGAGGTAGGGGATACTTGTTCTTTATCGTTATAGCATTGATCTCCCTGTAGTCGATACATAACCTCATAGATCCATCTTTATTTTTAACAAAAAGAACAGGGGCTCCCCATGGAGAAACACTAGGGCGAATAAATCCCTTATTACTCAATTCCTCTAGTTGTTTCTTTAGTTCGACTAACTCTACAGTGGCCATTCTATAAGGGGTCTTCGATATAGGTCTTGATCCAGGAATCAAATCAATGGAAAACTCAACTTCTCGTTCTGGAGGATGTCCAGGTAAATCTTCCGGAAATACATCTACAAATTCTTTCACAACAGATACATCCTCTATTTGAACATTCCTTTCCTCACCGACAGTTATTTCATTCTCTTCCTCCCCAATAATTGAATTTAGTTGAGCTACTGGGGGTGGATCTAAATAAGAATTAGGTGGTGACGATTCTGCTCTAAAAATAAGGTGTTCCTTATCATTATCATCAAGAATCGTAACCTCTTTCTTCTTACAATAAATCTTCGCATCATAGTCCGAAAGCCAGTCCATACCGAGGATTATATCAAACTCAATCATAGGTATGACGATGAGATCAGCAGATAATGAAAATTTATGTGCTCTAATGGGGACTGATTCACAAAAATTTGTTGCAACGATACTTCCCTTAGGAGTTTTAACTGAAAACTCCCTTATTAAATCAAATTGGAAATATCTAATTTTCTTAGCAAACTGGGAAGATATGAAACAATGCGATGATCCAGAATCAAATAATGCATTTTCTAAACTTGAGGAAACCATTAAATTACCTGCCACCACGTCTTTCGGAGCTTCTACCTCAGCAGTAGTGATAGTATAAGCCTGGCCTTGATCCCTTGGCCTTTTCTGAGGTAAGTTCTCCTGACGCTTAGGACATGCATTTGCATAATGCCCCATCTCCCTACAATTGTAGCACTGAATGTTGGTGGCTTCCTTCTTCCCCTTGCAATCATGAGCTTGGTGGCCTTTTTCACCACACTTGTAACAGACTCCCATTCCCTTCAAGCAAGTACCAGGATGTTTCTTCCCGCATTTACCACAAGATGGATATTCAACCTTCCCCTTCTTCCCCTTATTTCCATTCCCAGATTGATCAGAAGGTCTCTTCTTCTCTTGCTTTGCTTTAAAGTCATAAGACTTAGAGAATTTTTTTTCGGTCTTGATAGCACATGAGACAATGACTTCGTACGATGAAAAGGATTGTGAGACTAATGCTCGACGGAGAAATGGTTTTAACCCATCAAAGAAACGATCAATCTTACTTCTTGGGTTGCGAATATAATCTCCAGCATACCTTGCTAACCTTGTAAAGTTAGCCTCATACTTTGTGACATTCTCATCCTCCTTTTGTCTCAGACTCAGAAATTGCCTTTCCATATCTGCTCGATGGTCGCGAGGGAAGTATTTTTCTAAAAACAGATCTTTGAACTCCCTCCATTCCATATTTGATACTTCATCATCTTCCTTCGTATTTTGAATCAATGACCACCATTGATCAGCATCTCCAGTGAGGAGGTAAACTGCCATGATAACTTTTTCCCTTTCACTGCTCCCCAAAGCCTGAAATATTTTCTCTAGGGAAAATATCCATTGCTCAGCTACTAAGGGATTTGTATTCCCATTGAACGTTGGTGGTTTTTTCCTCATGAATCGATCTAACATTGATCCTCCACGCTGCGGATCAGGGTGCTCCATACGGGTAAGGTTATTATTCATAACCTGAGTAAGTTGTCCCAGTATGGTGATTAGCTGATCAGCACCAGTTGCATCACCAGCCCCACTATAATTATCTTGAGCAGGAGGGAAATCCCTACATGGAGTGCGTGCATTGATACGGTTTCCATTTCTTCCACTAGGCGCCATTTCTAAACAATGGCATAAACTAGATCAGTTTATGAATCAAAATACATAATCCCATACTTATAAAACACTTAACATAAATTGAACTATTTATGGATCTAATCCATAATCATAAGAATGTTTTCTTTGAGGAAGTATATACTCATAATCCCTTCAAAATGATTTGTAAAGAAAATGAGAGTTATCCTAAGCATATCCCCCGGGAGTGTCGTAACCAAGAGTGCAGCAAGGCCCGTTGTCGTGCACCAGTTCCCGTTCGAGTCTAGCTCAAAGCGGTGTTTTCGGGTTTTACCCCTAGGTACATCTGTGCCAGAGCCGCCTCTACCTGCTCGTATCCAGACAGGGATGTATTGTTTGGAAAACTCACAAAATCTCTACAATACGAAAATTCTAGGAAGTTCTTCTATACTAATCCTCAAAGTTCATCTTAGGTCTACGTGCTCTAATCAGAGTTTATCTAAATCTAGCTTCCAAGGTTTGTACTAAACTTCCTCTGATACCAACTGTAACGCCCCGACCCCAGCTACCCAGAGTCGGTGCATTACTTCATAACATTGGCATGATCACAAGAAAGAACAAATCTCGAAAGACAGATTGGTTTAGTAGCCTTGGAAACACTAGATATATTCATAAGTTTTACATTACATCATAAAATGAAAAACTAATACAACAACATAATGTTTCCACAATCCACACTATTAACCCCTCATAAAATCCCTGCAGGTCATTCATAACTTACTTCTTCACATCCTGGGAAAAATAAAACATAGAAAAGGGGTGATCTCAAATGCCCAGTAAGGATAACAATATAGCGGAAACATTCATAAATAAGAATAAACATTTAAGGCAATGCATTACTAAAACAAAAGCCTTTTAAACTTTAACTTCAACATGGTATGGTAAAAGTAAAATGAAATAATGCCATTTACTTATTCACATGGATATTCTACTAATCGAATAATCACATGCAAAAATCAATAACCACTTTCATAATGTTGGAATGCATAATGCCAGACTATCATAACCACATAGTCAAGGCCTCGTGCCAAGACTACAAATAAGATTTTGTTAAGGCCTTGTGCCAAGACACTAGTTTGTCTCATGAGACCTACCGATGCATCGAGGAGCTATAGCGGGCTCCACCCGTCACTTATTAAGTCCAATGCATTCTTCATATGAATAGGTTTAAGCATAAAATAAACATTCGTATTAAAACTAGCATACGAAATGTCAATACTTTAACCACAAACCATGAATGGTATAAAAATAGAACATCCACAGTCAAACATAACTCATTTGATACAATATGGAAGATTGTATTGTATCACATTAACCTCAATCATGAATAATGAAGGATGTTGACATAGATGAAAATAATCATCATAACTATTTGAGAGAAATATCCCCCTTTTCTTGAAAACTTTTAAAAGTCACACTATTTGTCAAGAAGACATTCAAAAATAGATTTTTGAATCAAAGTGTCCTATACCACTTTCAAACTTTTAAAAGGATTTTTAAATTTAAAACTTTAATGTCCATAAAATAAATCCTTAAAACCATTTTTAAAATATGGACATTAATGAGCATGATTTAGAAGAATAATTCTTTAAAACATTTTAAAATGGTATTTTGGTTAGAGTTTCTAACCAAAAGAGAGACACTTGAATACAAATAATTGAGGTAATCAAAACATTGTAATATCTTGAGAATAAAGGAATTCATGATATACTATGTCAAATTACATTATATACACCACATAAAAGTGATTTGGTGTATATCATCAAAGAAGTCTCAATGGAATGTAAATTGAGATGAAATCTCTCATAAAGGTTGTATCCTTAGGTTAAGGATAAATCAACGACATAATTATGTGTGACAAATATAAATACACTAAATATGATTGTATATTCAGTGTAAATCAATCAAAGGATATTCACACATATTCTTGTAAAAACAATACCAACGAATTGGATGTTTAACTCAACAAATGGAGAATGAGTTAAAATTACTCTTATCAAATTCATATCAATGAATTGAGAATTATCAATGGAGTGATTATGTGTATCAAACTTATATCCACAGGAAGGGGAGTGGAAATTATGACATAATCAAATGAATAGTGATTCCACACATAATCTTGGGGTAACATAATCAATGAAATATGCGTAAAGCCAAATGAGTGGAAATTGAAATCTCAAATTCCCTTATTGATTAGGTAACTTAAGAAACAAACACCCATGAAAGAAAGATCATACCATGATGATGTAAATACCCATAAAATAAAGTATATTACACAATGAATACAATCATGGGTAGTACACATACACCACATGCAATAATTAAGCGGTGATCAATGGAATTCTCACGGAATTAAAAGTGAGACAAGAAACCCCTTACCACGTTAATCAACTGAGTCGCATGGCCAAAAGTTAATAACCACCAAATGATTTACAGAATAACAGGAATATAAAGTGAATCATGATAATATATATCAAATGGAAGTACACAATACACCACTTTCAATAATTTAGTAGCGAACAATGGAAATCTCACGGAATTGAAAGTGAGATAAGAGAATCCCTTACTTTGTACTTTTTCCTTGGTCGATGGTAGGTTTACCTCCTGTATAATGGTGAAATAATTGTTATTGAATAATACAAGAATCAGTTACTTTAATATTATATCATATATGATCTTTTAACATTGATTTGTTAATAATATCTTAGAATTATCGTCATTTCAGGTGTTAACGGGTTCATTTTACTTTATATTCTTTGTTATGTGAGCCATATTCGTTATTAATGGGATGTATATTATTCATATCCAGAATGGTATCAAGTCCTTAAACATCATTTTTAAATCATCAAATGATAATTATACTTGAATGGATACGATGGAGAATGAATCTCATCGCGTTCGTGGAGACGGTAGTCCGTACGTACGCATGAACGCTACTTCCATTTAATTTTTATTTTAAAAGAATCGAATCCAAATGATACATAGGAATATTACTATTCCAGTAAAATATAATATTTTATATATGTTACTTAAGTTCATTAACACCATCCTTTATACGTTCCATGTGTGGTATGAACGAGTCATATCATTTTAAGGGGGCGGTAGTCCGCACTTCCTCAAATGAAATTATCGTATGTATATACAACATGAAACGAATAATTGTATGAAATAAAATGGAATTACAGAAGCTTATATATAAAATATATATCATTAATATCATATTTAATTACAGTTCCATCCTAATGGCCACCATGAGAGGCGGTAAGATGTATTTGAACAATCATCGTTTCGTGAGGCGTTAGTTTGCCATCCACAGAAACATTATGTTCATCATCCATTAGATGGAGTTGTGTGAATGTGTAGTTTGAATCCTTCTTATAACAACATCCTAGTATATTGTGGATACTGGTGTTGTTACAAAAGAAAGGAAATAAAAAGAGTTTGGGGGTTGAAGAAGCAAAATAAATGAAAATAATTTAAGAGAAATCGTTACCTTTAATTTAGGTAACTCACTTTGGTTGGAACCAAAGGACTTGTTGAAATGCTTTCTGCCTAAGGGGAATCTTCAAGGAGGAGGAGAGGGATGTGGGGAGCTTAGTTGGGCAGAGTTTGGACGATCCAAGTGGCTTGAGAGGTGTGAGGAATGAGTAGAAGTGGTCTCCTTTTATAAGGGAGAGGAGGGGCTCTTTAGGAAAGAGTGAAAGTATTACTTTATAATATAATTATATTCGGTTTATAATGGTCCAAAAATCATTGAGGTCGAAGATAAAATAACTCATATTCTAAATAACATCAACCAATAAGAATTGGACAGGTTTTAGATAATATTTTAATCATTATAATATTATTTATTTCAATGATTTATTAATGAGGTAAACATTGCATCATTATTGTGTCATTAATAATTTAACTTATTTGATGTCTAAAATTTATAAATAAAATATCATCATGTAGGAAATCGTTTTAGCTTTCTAATGAATATTTATAATCGAAAATACAACATGTATAACCCTATGTAAAAATTGTTCTTCTAAAAGATGTAAGCTTATGCCATTTTTATTTTTATTTTAACTTTATTAATATAATGTGTCCCTACCACATACAAGTGGCTCCAAGGGGTCCCCAAATTGACCCAAGGATGCCCATGGTCGGGTATGTGTCCACCAATAAGGTTAGGACACGTTTTAGGGTAATTTTGTATTATTATAATATTATTTTTTAACCCTTATTTACCGGATTTACCCTTTAACCATGGTAAATAAAATATTTACCACAGTAACTATTCAAAATGTCTAAAAATAAAAGTTACCTATTTACACAATTTGAACATCCTGATTCCAAATATGGAATCCATTTTCCTAAATTCAAAACATAGAAGTGGCAGAAATTAATTTAAAATTAATTCCCGCTGTCAAAACAAAAAGCGTGTTTTTAAGAGGTAATAACTATCAAAAGATTGACACTTGTTTATGTTCGGTTTAATTGTAAAATTATGTCCAATGACAAAAATTAAATTAAATGGTAAAAATATATTCTAAATATACTTTAAAAACACTCAAATTAATAATTTATCAATATTAATTATTTTGATTAAAAAAGTTGTTTTTAATTAAAATTTAGTAATTTTCACTATTCATCAAAATATAAAAGTTATCCGAAAAGTACCAAAATTTCACCCTAGGCTAATTTCGATATTCCGAATCCAAAAATGAAGTCCATTTTGAAATATAAAATATATATGATTTCAAAAAGTAGGTATTACTATTCACAACGGCTAGTTTAATTAGTTGTGGTGTGTGTTAGAACTCGAGGTTGCGTACAACACACGCTATCGATTATTCGAAGGGAAACGTACCGTGGAAGTTTGGGGTGTTACACTCAGATTTCTTTTCCATGCTTGTTTTTCATGTTGGGCATTTTTCCAGTTGTCATGCCTAGTCGTAGGATAGCGGAACTGTTGTTTTGTTATTTCTATTGAGCTGTAGAATGATAGACAAGTATTTCTAGAGGTTTACTTGGACAATATACATGAGGTAAGAATGTTTATTTATACTCAGGACTGTGAGAACCTAGAGTAGTAGACCAAATGGAGAATTGACAGATGGCCTTCTCCAGAGTGTCTTTTAATTACGATGCGAGACTATATGGGTAATTGACATTGAGTGCTTCCCCAGAGATTTTGTAGGCCCTCAATGCAGGACACAAGGGGAATTGAAATTGAGCGCTTCCCTAGAGAGGCTTTAGCACGATACGAGACTATATGGGGAATTGATGGTCAGTGCTTCCCGAGAGAGTCTGCTTAATTACGTAGCTGAACCAGAGGGGTGAGCATGTGTGTGCCTCCCAGAGGGTTGATAGTTCAATAGGTTTAACCATAGGGGTTAGGATATGAGAGCTACCCAGAGGGTTACCTTTTTTCTTCTTGTTGCTGACTACTTACTTGTGTGCTTTACTTGTTATAACTGTGGATTGTAGCTGCTTGTGTTTTCCTGTTTACTGCCTCTTGTTTATTTACTGTCATGTATTCATTTGACTTTAAGGCACAAATCTTTGGGTGATTGTCTACTGGGATTATATCTCACACCCTGTTTGAACCATGCTTTTGGGCCCAAGAAGACTATGTTGCTGCAGGTATAGACAAGGGCAAGTGCCCTTCTACTTAAGGATCTTGATTGCACCAGGAGCTGGGGAGCATGGGACCGATCTGTGGCTAGCGATGCTGAGGAGATTACTTTGTTTTATTTTTCACTTGGTTTCAGTTTTATTTTAGCACGTTTTTGTGTTTGCTTTTTTCCTTAGATACTTGTACCTACTGCATCATTTTCATCATAGTTATATATCTACATTGCTTCTGCTGTTTGGTTTCTGTTGTTATGCATGTTGTTTACTGCTTCCGCTGTTTATTTTTGTTTTCTTGCCTTGTATACCTTACCTAATGAGGGCATAGTTTCCCCCACCAACTCACCAAGGCCCTCGCTGCTAGTAGGCAGCCTCTGGCGCTCAGGGAAACGCGCTTGAGGTCATGTGGCAAACCGGGTACGGGGCACTAGTGGAGGGGATCCGGACTCGGGTTGTTACAAAGTAGTATCAAAGGGGTTCTTTTCTCTTGCCTTACTATTTGGAGACTTTAGCTAGGGATAGGATGGATTTGGTACTTGGTATTAAGCTGTGCCCAGGATTAGCTAACTCGTGTACTGGGAAAAGCCATACTACCTCATTAATTGCAGTTTTTTGGTTTTGATATTTTATGGTTGGTATGTTTTCACCTAGAGTGATTCGTATGACTTGTGTGGTTATTGTTTTGATATTTTGGTTATATTTCTATCGCAACCCGATGAGATGAGGGTATTCCATCTCATGCATCATATAGGCACTTGTAGAAATCACATGTCATGCATTCTTTCCATGCCATCTAGGGTGCATTAGCGATTGCATGCTGTTGTGATAGGCTCTGTGTAGATTATGCATGCTGTTGTGATATATGCTTGATAGATTCTCTGCTGTTGTGTTAGAAAACTGTTGTTTTGATCCTTGATTAAAATGAACGCCAAATTTTGGTTCTTGAGGTGTTATGGGCCCTCCCGGATCGTAATTTGGCATCTTTTCCCTTGTTTTTAGTTTTTATGGAATTCTGTATAGATTCTAAGCTACTGCCCAGAAAAACCCAGAATACACGGCCTGTAATTTTCGGGAACACACTGTGTAGTTTTCAGGCCGTGTCACTGACCGTGTGAGCAGAACACGGTGTCATGAAAGTAACTTTGGGAACATGCCGTGTTCGGTAGTTATATGCCGTGTAAGTTCGGAGCCGTGTACCCAGTCGTGTCACTAACAACACGGGTCAGGGAAGATCGGGTAGTACACGCCGTGTCCTTAGGGAACACCCTGTGTAGTCCTGCCCAGGTACCCGGCCGTGTCACGAACAATACGGGTTGGTGTTACCTTCCTTTCCACACGTCGTGTTTGTTCGAAACACGCTGTGTAGTCTTGCCCAGGTACCTGGCCGTGTCACGAACAACATGGGATGGTTTCGCCTTCGCCTATACACGCTGTGCTTGTTCGGAGCATGCCGTGTAATTTCCATCCCTGTACTAAACATCAAGGACTGCTGAAGCCTTGTCTAGTTCAAGCCGTGTTTGTTTCGAACACGCCGTGTAGTCTCGGAATGAGTCAGACCGTGTAGGTTAGCCGTGTAAGGAGACTCGGGCAGGGGAATAGTTTTCAAGTACACATCGTGTGTGGGTTCAACACACCGTGTAGTTTGAAGTGTACACAACTTATAGGGTAGGAGTACACACCCGTGTCAGTGGATTAAAAAGACATGCCGTGTAGTTTTATACACGCCGTGTAGTCGTGTTTTGAAATCTTGTCTATTTTCTTCCCCTATTTCCGTTTAAGTACTCTTGTGTTATCTGTACTTGTTTTCCTGATCTAAGGTGTGCTTTAGATCATTTAGAGCTATGCCTCCGAGACTTCCTCCGGTCGTATGTCTGTCGTCAGGTAGTGATCAGACGCCAGACAGGGCTGATCAGGGACTTCCTACCGTTCCTCTAGTCGGGCCAGCCTTGGCACTGGCTATTATACCAGTTGCGGGCGCTGATGTGCAGTTTAGGGAGGGATTCATGAGGATGATGTAGGCCTTCTAGGGAGCACCGCCTCCTGCCTCGTCTATGGCAGACCTGACGCGGGTTTTCCAGCAGCAGCATCCTCCCACGTTCTTGGGGGACGGAGGACCTCAGGCTGGAGAGTCATGGCTAGAAGCCATGCTGACTATATTTGAGCATCTAGATACTCCTCCATAGAGGCGGTTCAAGCTCTCCACCTACATGCTCCGAGACTCCACAAATAGGTGGTGGGACATGGTCTCATAGGCAGGTCAACAACAGGCTAGGACTTGGGAGGAGTTCCAGCGCGTGTTCTAAGACTACTTCTACACGGAGACCCTCAGGGCCGATCAAGCCCGGGAGTTCATGAGTATAGAGAAGGGTACTCTATCTGTCATGGATTATTCCTCTCATTTCACTAAGCTGCAGCGTTTTACACCCCTTCGGGATGGGAGTGGGGTGTTCTTGGTGAGAAATTTTGAGGATGGACTCAGGCGGGAGATCTGCTCGCAGGTGAACAACTTCCAGCTGACTTCCATTACATGCATCGTCAATCAGGCACTGATTATGGAGTGAAATCTGAGAGACTCTGGATCTTCGAGTCAGAGTGGTTTTGCTTCCATAGTTAGCCTTCCTCCAGATGACAGCAAGAAGCGTTGTAGGGAGACCACATGTGGTGATTCGAGGAAGTGAGACGCATCATCAGGCAGCCAGGTGACATGATATCAGTGTTTCTGGACAGGGCACATGAGGCCGCAGTGCTAGAGGGACCACGTGGAGTGCCGATCATACGGAAAGATGGGTCACCCATAGTGTTTCTTCTAGGTTTTCTCACCAGCAGCTGGTGACCTGGGTTCTTCCATGAATCCTCGTTCAGGAGCAGCCCCGCCAGTTTCTCACCAGTCGGGAAACTGGAGTTCTTCCGGGCGTTCGGGCCGAGGTGGAGGTTGAGGTCGTGGAATTCATCCACCAGTTCCTCAACACCAGCAGGGTGGTTCAGCCCAGAGTGGCCAGCCAGGGGTGCAGGGCCGCGGCACGGTCTAGTCTTTCGCCATGGAGAAGACTTATCAAGATCAGGATCCTGTCCCTTCTACTGTTCGAGGTACGCTTTTAGTAGCCTCAGTTTTATGTTCATCCCTTTTCGATAATGGTGCTATGCATAGATTTATCTATGTTTCTATTGTGGAGAGCCTTGGACTCTGCATCTTTTCTTCTGCCGACTCGTTGACACTAGACACACATTTGGGAATGATGAAATCTAGTGTACGCCAGTGTAGAGAGTTCCCTCTCGAGGTGGAAGGGTATCACTTCTGATGGGATCCCTATGTCCTAGAGATGACATGATATGATGTCATCCTTGACATGGACTGGTTGATTCCCTTCCAGGATGTCATTTACTGTTATCGCCACAGAGTCAGTTTCATTTCACCAGAGGGTAAATCTTTCTTTTATAGAGGCGAATGGAATGTTCAGGAGAGTCGGGCGGGACTCGAGCATCTTGGGCTAGGAGGGGTGACAGCCCAGATTGCTAGCCTTTACCTGGATGACCAGGGGACTCCACAGTTGGACTTTCATCCAGTGGTGGATCGCTTCAGGGATGTATTTCTAGAAGAATTTTTGGGTTTGCCTCCGGAGTGTGAGGTAGACATCTCTATTGAGCTCGTGCCAGGAGCGGCACTGGTGTCCATTCCTCCCTATACGATGGACACACCTGAGTTGCAGGAGCTCAAGAAGAAGTTGGAGGATCTATAGGCAAAGGGTTTTATCTAACCCAGTACTTCTCCTTGGGGTTTTCCTATTCTATTTGTGAAGAAGGAAGACAGTACCCTTTGGCTTTGTGTGGATTATAGGAAGCTGAACCAGTTGATGGTCAAGAACCGATATCCCTTACCACGGATTGATGACCTTTTTTATTAACTTCGAAGAGCCCGGGTGATCTCTAAGATTGACTTGAGGTCTGGTTATCATCAGTTGTGTGTTAGACCATTAGATATACCTCTGACAGCCTTCAGGAGCAGGTATGGTCTTTACGAGTATACAGTCATGCCCTTCGGACTCACGAACACACCTATAGTTTTCATGGAACTGATGAACCGAGTGTTCCATCCTTACTTTGAATCCTTCGTCGTGGTCTTCATGGACGATATCTTGGTGTAATCTCACACTCGACACGACCATGCTACCCATATTGAGACCGTTCTGAGTACACTGAGAGAGCATCTGATTTATGCTAAACTCTCGAAGTACCACTTCTGGATGGATCAGATTCACTTCTTGGGCCATGTCATCTCAGATTCAAGAGTATCTATGGACCCAGAGAATGTGAGAGCTATAGTTTCCTAGGAGCAGCCGAAGAACATCTTTGAGATACGGATTTTTTTAGGGCAGGCTGGATACTACAGACGCTTCATTCGGGACTTTTCTCGTCTAGCAGCACCTTTGACAGGTCTGACCAAGAAGGGGGAGAAGTTCATATGGTAATATTCTTGTGATTCAGCCTTTTAGGAGCTGAAAGGGAGGTTGATGTCAACACCGATACTAATCTTTCCAGAGCCAGGAAAGAGCTACACTATTTACTATGATGCTTCGGGTATCGGTCTAGAAGCTGTGCTTATGCAGGGAGAGGGATTCGTTACGTACGGGTCTCGGCAGTTGAGGAAACATGAGAAGAACTACCCTACGCACGATCTGGAGTTGGCAGCTTTTGTTCATTCCTTGAAATGTTGGAGACACTACCTTCTGGGAGAGCACTTTGGGGTCTTCACTAACCACAAGAGTCTCAAATATATCTTGACTTAGCGTGATCTGAATCTGAGGCAGCGAAGGTGGGTTGAGTATCTTCATTCTTTTGACTTCGAGCTTGCCTATACGCCGGGAATGGGAAACGCCATGGAAGATGTGTTGAGCATGAGAAATTAGATTTAGGTAGTTCAGGAGGCCAGTAGTGAGTGGCAGCTGATGGATCTATTCTCTGAGATGCAACTAGAGGTGTACCACAGACGGGGATAGACTTTTCTATATTCTGTAGCTGTTACCACCATTCTACTTGATCGGGTACGGATGAGGCAGCTATCAGACTCGGAAGGCTTAGACATGTGGGAGAGTGTGTCAGGAGAGGACCCACTTCCTGGATGGGCAGTGGGCTAGGATGAGATCTTGTATTTCCAGGGATGCGTATGGGTGCCGGTAGACATACGCGAGGATCTGATGCGGGATTTCCATTCCTCTGTTTAGGCAGTTCATCCTGGCGTCACCAAGATATATCAGGACCTTCATCGCCAGTACTGGTGGCTAGGTTTGAAGAAGGATGTTTCCGGTTTCTTCATGCGATGTTCTACTTGTCAACAGGTGAAAGCAGAGCATCAGCGACTAGCAGGCCTTCTACAGCAGCTACCCATTCCGAAGTAGATGTGGAACGATGTTGCTATGGACTTCGTGACTCGGTTGCCGAGGTCTTAGCGAGAGAATGATGTTGTTTGGGTTGTCATCGATAAGATTATGAAGGTTTCCCACTTCCTACCGATCAAGGAGACCTTCAGCGTCGATGATATGAGACGACTTTACATCAGAGAGATCATTCATTTGCATGGAGTTCAATGCTCTATTGTTTCAAACAGAGATGCGAGCTTTACCTCTCGGTTCTGGCAGGGAATTCAGAATTTCTTGGGTACATAGGTACTGTTGAGTACAGCATACCATCCCCAGACTGATGGCCAGTCCGAGCGCATGATCTAGGTGCTTGAGGATATGCTCCAAGCTTGCATTCTAGACTTTGGCGGTTCTTGGGAGAAGCATATCCCTTTGGTGGAGTTCCCCTACAAAAATAGTTTCCAGGAGACCATTCATATGTTTCCATATGAGGCATTGTACGGTAGGCCATGTCGATCATCCTTATGCGGGCTGGAGGCAGGAGAGGCAGCTTTCCTGGGACCTCGTCTTGTTCAGGAGACTTTAGAGCAGATAGAGCTGATTCGGAAGTGGATGGATACAGCACAGTCTTGATAGAAGTCTTATGCTGATCTATGGAGATGACCTCTGGAATTCGAGGTTGGTGATCAGGTTTTCCTGTGTGTGGAACCGAGGTTGGTATACAAGAGGATTCAGAGAAAGGGTAAGCTTTCACCGCGGTATGTCGGGCCGTTTGAGGTCTTGGAGAGAGTTGGGCCGATCACCTATCAGTTGCAGCTACCTCAGAGGTATCGGGACATGCACGAAGTCTTCCACATCTCTCAACTCTGACGTTAATTTTCATACCTGTCTCACATCTTTTAGCCCGAGGAAGTCAATCTTGAAGCGGATGCATCGTTCGAGGAGCATTTTATCCAGATTGTCGATCGTAGTACGAAGGTTCTCCATGGGCGGTCTGTTCCTCTGGTACGGGTGCTATGGAAGCACGGGCGAGTACAGGATGAGACCTGGGAGAGTGAGGCCGATGTACGATCGCAATGGCCAGAGCTGTTCGGGGTTTCTTCTCCTCCGCCTCATTAGGGAAATTCGGGGATGAATTTATTTAAGGAGGGATGTTTGTAAGAACCCGGATCTTCTTTTCAGGTACATTACCCCCTTTTCTGGAGTTTTTATGAAAAATGAATTTTTCTGGAAAATTTCAAAGTACACACCGTGTACTTTCTGAGTACACGCCGTGTACTCTTTTCCAGCTCAAAGCCATGTGCTGGCCATGTCCGGGCCACACACACGGTGTATAAGACTGAGGTGGAGGCCGGTTAATTCGGAGTATAGAAAAATTGAATTACACATCGTGTAATTTCTTTTTTTTCATGAAATGGACCGGGGACACGGCAAACCCCCAAAATCATCTTCTTATCTAGATTTTGTCTACTTGGAAGTGACAGTACGGCTGAATCTTCTCTGAGATCCCGCCTCGCCATCCGATCTCTGATTTGAGCATGGTCGATTGCATTAGAATCATAACGGTGAGTTCTTTCTTCTCTTTTAGCCTTTTTTCATGATTCCTCCTCGTTTCCATGTTATTTTGGGATGAATGTTTTGTTCTTTTTCTCAGATCTATGTTGTTCTAAGAGGAATCTGCCATCGTGGTTCACATATATCGATCTCCTCGGATCGAGGTAGGTGGTTTGTGCCTTTTTGTAGAAAGTTGATGAACATTATGTGCAAATTCCACCAATACCCGTGAATGGGGTATTTCATGTTTCTTGTTTTTCCCATGCTGTTTTTCGGCATTTCTTGTTTTCTTTAGTAGAGGTTATTTCTTGTGACTAGAGTAATTTATTTTGTGCTCAGATTTTCTTTTCCATGCTTGTTTTGCCTGTTGGGTGTTTTTCCAGTTGTCATGCCTAGTTGTAGGATAGCAGAACTATAGTTTTTTTATTTTTGTTGAGCCGTATAATGATAGCCAAGTAGTTCATGGGGTTTACTTGGACGATATACACGCGTTGAGAATGTTTAGTTATACTCAGGACTGTGAGAACCTAGAGTAGTAGACCAAAGGGAGAATTGACGGAAGGGCTTCTCCAGAGTGTCTTTTAATTACAATGCGAGACTATAGGGGTAATTTATGTTGAGTTCTTCCCCAGAGATTATGTAGGTCCTCGACGCGGGCCACATGGGTAATTGTTGTTGAGTGCTTCCCCTGAGAGCCTTTAGCACGATAAGAGACTATAGGGGGAATAGACAGTGAGTGCTTCCCCAGAGAGTCTTCTTAATTACATAACTGAACCAGAGGGGTTAGACTATGTGTGCCTCCCAGAGGGTTTCTAGTACTATAGGTTGAACCATAGGGGTTAGGCTGTGAGAGCTACCCAGAGGGTTACCTATTTTCTTCTTGTTGCTGACTGCTTACTTGTGTGATTTACTTGTTAGAACTGTGGATTGTAGCTTCTTGTGATTTACTGTTTGCTGCCTCTTGTTTATTTACTGCCATGTATTCATTTGACTGTAAGGCACAAATATTTGGGTGATTGCCTAATGGGATTATATCTCACACCCTATTTGGGCCATGCTTTTGGGACCAAGAATACTATGTTGCTGCAGGTATAGACAAGGGCAAGTGCCCTTCTACTTCAGGATCATGATTGCACTAGGAGCTGGGGAGCATGGGACCAAGACATGGATCACGATGTTGAGGAGCTTAATTTGTTTTCTTTTGCAGTTGGTTTCAGTTGTATTTCATCACGTTGTTGTGTTTGTTGTTTTCCTTAGATACTTGTACCTGCTGCATCATTGTCATCATAGTTATTTATCTACATTGCTTTCGATGTGTGGTTTCTGTTGTTATGCATGTTGTTTACTTCATCCGCAATTTATTTTTGTTTTCTTACATTGTATACCCTACTGAATGAGGGCATAGTTTCCTCCACCAACTCACCAAGGCCCTCGCTGCTAGTCAGCAGCCTCTGGCGCTCGGGGAAACGCGCTTGAGGTCATGTGGCGAACCTGGTACGGGGCACCAGTAGAGGGGCTCCGGAATCGGGTCGTTACAAAAAAAATTGATTTATCACTAATTTATGTTCATCATGTAGTATTACATGTTATTATTACACATAAATATTAGTATGAGTATACTCTCATGTAAAGATTTAAAATATTTTCACGAGTCCCAAAATGATTTTTTATCTAATGGATGATCCACTACATATATTGTTTGATGTGTCATATAATATTTCATTGTTATACTTGGGGGTTAATATATGAAATTGAATTACCATTACATGAGGTTGAAATTATATAATGTTTGAATATATTAATAATTTTATAACATTCGTACATCATCCAACAGGATAATATAACAATGATTATTTATGTATATTTTTTATATTTAATTGGATCATTTTTAACCAATATGGTGTTTTTTCCTAAAGAATACAGGTATCATATCTAGACCCTCATTGTACATGTGATGTGCTCCTCAACCTGGGTGAATGACTTTGTATGTATTCTAATTAAAATCAAATCTATGCTCAATAAATGAATAATGTGCGAATAGACTATTTGGGATTGATTTAATCAATGTGTTTTGGTCACACGATGACTTATATAAGTTATCATATAATTATGGAAACTGTATATTATACAAATTATGGATATAGGTATAGAGAGACAACTATTTATTAAAGACCAAGACAACTCTCACTGTATCTCGATTATCATTGATGATTTCCAAGAGTTCAATCCTTACTCACAATATGAATTATAAATTACAAGATTATTTTCCATTATATAAAGTATTGTAGGGTAATAATTTATGGTTTGGTTCATGACTATTATGTTTTTTCCAAATAGTTTATAAAAAACATTGAGAGATATCCCAAAATGTGTTTGGAGTATATACCAAAGAAATTTTCATCATATTCCTAGATGTTGTAATATATGATAGAACATGAAGTCCAAGTGATTTCTATAATTATTAAATGAATGTAAGAGAATAATTTTTTAGAATATTTCACTGGGACCAGACATTTTTTATGTCTTTGTTTCCATACACTTATACTTTACAAATGTGGGAGACATTCATAACTTTCAATGGACATGTATACTCCTTAAACGAATTGGTATGATGTGATTTTAGTTCCTACTTCCATAGATCTGCCTTGTAACTAGTTTCCTAGTCTGATTATCAATCAAAGATTAAGTTGTTTTAATGGAACTCATTCTTGGGTCATCTCATTGTGGATTCCATTTTATTATGCAACTTTTTTCTTGGTATGGTAGAAATATTAAAGTATAAGAGTAGTCATGTTGGGAATCACTAAGAAAGCATGGACATTACAAGAATTAGTCACAATTAAATCTTTATATTCGGAGGGAATATCATATTAGGCATCTTTAGAATAGTACAACAGGTATCCTATGTCGGTTATGAGGTAATTTACCCTTATGGATTAACCCATCCAAGGTTCATTACCAAAGAAATTACATTTTTTTTTTGGCATGTGGTATGTATTTTTGGTCTGTTTGTAAGCTATATATCCTATAAAGATGGATCAAAACATCTGGTTGAGTGGGATTAGGGCATGAGTTTAACTTATTGGGGAGATAGATCAGACACCCTATCGAGGATGATCATGAAGGTGAATCTATTAGAGGGAACACTTGGGTTTACCAGTTTGGATCGAACTCCCTATGAGGTGGATCCAGAATGTGTTTCCTTATGAGAGAAGATTTCGCACTTGAGTTTATTTCTTATGGTGGATCAAACACCATGTGAGTGGGATCCAGAGTTCTGGATTAGAATACCCCATTGTGGTAGATCAGGGAATGGGTTTTATATCTTGTGTATATAGATCAAATTCCATGTGGATGTAGATTAAGGAGGTGTATCCCTTGGAGGTAACACGAGAGTTTACCAGTTTTGATCAAATTCCCACTAAGGTAGATCTAGATTGTTTATCCCAAAGAGGTATGATTCCTCACCTATTTTATTTTCTGATTGTGGACTGAACACCTTATTATAAGGACTTGGAAGGTCCATCCCAATGATTGGATATTCCATGCATGAGTTTACCAATTTTTATTGAAATCCCTATTAGGAGGATCCATAGGTTCTCCCCTAGAAGAGAACACCATGAGTATACCATTTCGAGATTGAACCCCAATGAGGAATTCTATATACCCTACATAGAATAAAAGTATCAAAACCCGAATATTTAAATGTCAAAGCTTATGGTCATGTGTAAGGACTAGTCCATAACATTTTAGATTTTGTGGTAAGGATGCATGTTTCATAGAATGAGCATCGATGAGGGATGGTTTGGGGCTTCTTCACTGAAGATACCAATACAGAGACTCTTTTTCTATATTTTGGGAGTGAGTGGAATCCCATTATAATCATTTATATTGAATCTTATGTCCATAAAATAGGGTATGACTATAATTTAATGTCATGTGACGATGAAATTTTAATTCAATATAATTTCATACAACTATGATGTGGTACTAGGTATTTTTATGTCATGTTACACAGATGTGGGTGGAATCACTCCTTACCCATTGGGCATACGTGACCACTAATCATTCACCTTTGGTTGGGGAATAACATTAGTGCTTCCACATAAGTGTGTTCAAGGACTCGGTATTTTTTAGAGTCCGTAATCTTAAATAAATCAATAGTGAGACTACATATGATTAGAAATAATAGGTAGGGAAATGCGTACAACATAGGCATAAGAGAAATCAAGTAGGGTACTTGGATGTTTTTGTGCGAAAATGGGTTGTGTTTCTTTCAAGAGTTTTGTGATAAGAGGGCTCTATCATCAACTCAACTGAAAGAGTCTAGAGGCATGGTTGTGCGCATTTTTTAGAGTTGAAAGTAAAATAGGGTATAATATAGATATATTTCTTGTGTGAAATCGACTATCCATAATGAGAGTTTTGTGACGATAACTCGGTAGTTGGACATGTCATTTTTGGGACCATGAATTTTCTTATATGAAAATTCAATACATTTGATGGCCCATGATCATTGGGTTTTGAATTTTTTAATGGGATAATGAGAGTTTTGAACATTCGCATGGCACTTCTTTTCCTAGAGAACCTCATAGAGGGATGGGTGACCTTCTATTTATAGAAAAAATCCTCGATTGGTTACACACATGTCATTTGTCTTGGAAATTGAGTTTCACACATATCAATCGTTTACCATAGGGATTTGAATGAATAAAATCTCTAGTTTAATGTAATATTTGGCATGAAAATATGGTTGTTTCATGATAGGGTTACAAATAGTGCTTATATCTTGTCTACAAAAAGTATTTCGTGTGCATCGGAGACTTAGGTGGGCCATTTTACATTGGATTCTTCCTGGCGAAATACATATCCTTTAACAAGAAATTCTATAGAACATGGATATGTATGTTTTTTGAACTCTATGAATTTTGTGTATAACCGCTTCATCAACCCTTGAATGGTCCTTTGGGGGTATGCCATGATCAGTTTACCAAAATTGTGTTGGATGAGACCTTTTATTTTACATCAGCAGAAAAAAAATCCCCCACCCAAAATATGATCTAACTAGAGACTATAAGGCTTGGTTATAGGGAAACACTAAAGATAATGTCTCATTTTAAATTTTATGTGAAACATTTTCTTTAGGATGCGCAACTGAGTTGCACGCTACGATAAATCACTAATTGTCACCTATAAATAGGGATAAGGTTGCCTTGAATGGTACTTTGACTTCTCACATAAGAATCCTTCACTCTCATGCATGACAGTCAAATTTGGTAAAAATATTAAAGCTTCCTATCAAATTCTTCCTACACATCATCTTTCACACAACTACCTTCGTGACATTGTATACTTTTTTCACACTATTATAAAGATTCAAGCATAGTCGCACTTTAGATGCCAAGAACCCCTATTTTTGTTAACTTTCTTTTTTAACTCCTCAGAATCATTTTCAATGGACTAAAAATTGAACCAATATGAGATAGAAGATACAACTGCTTCTCGAATTCTTGATATGGGGACAAACCTAGAAATTTGTTGAGTATAAGGGATTGTTTTCGATAACTAGGTGTGTTCAGTCATGCTCGCTGAAGAATAGAATAAGAACATGATTAGTGGTATCCTTATGTTATGGAAATTCTTATTTATGGATGATTTGAAATTACTCATTATTTAATTAAATATTACAAGATTATATTTCATGAATGATGATGTTTTCAAATTCAAGAACATTACTACAGATGGTCAAACTACTCAAGATCATGGGAACACATATGTCTACCTATTAAGTGTATAGATGAGGAAACCCATTAAGGAGAAACCAGAGGATGAAGAATTATTGGCCCGATATAGAATGATCCTTCAATGTATCTTTCAATACAAAAGAGAGGTCTGGTATAATTATTGGGAAGTTTAGGAAGGGGGAAACATCACAGATGATTGTGCCCTGGCATCCTCGGTATGCTACACCAGCAACAAGTATGGGGCTGAGCTATGTAACATCATATTGGTTGATCTAGTATGAATGTCCCAATTCCAATCATACTGTAAATAGGATCTACATCTATATATCCTTAGTTATTGGTCTCTAGAAATTAGCACCTTACACCATCACCATCTGGTGGATGGAATCATTTTGATCGATATACACGACATTGATGGAATCCCACCATATATGTTCCAACATGACAAATTCCATCCATCCCTAAGAATATATCCAGAAAGTTAGAATCCCCCCAGTTTAGTACCTTCTAGAAATTTAGATTTAAAATAAGGGTCATGCACACCCTCCCACAAATACATCACATTCAATAAATTGAGGGGAAATATTCTGAAGAAGGATCCAAAAGAGATGATCCTAGGAAAACCAAAGAAATGTTTTGTTGTTTCACAAAGAATGATGCCATGATCATACATTATTATTCTTGAGGTTGGAATCTATGAGAATTGGGGATAAAATATGGTGGAGGTATGGTACCTATACATATGCAACACCACATTTCTCATGAAATTCCTCAATGGTTGACTGGATCCAATCAGAGATGCCTGCATGGGATTATGGCCGAGGAGACTTGTGATGTCAAAATTATGGAAACTAGGAAACTAGTAAACCTAGGTGCACCACTGATCACCTAGATTTATATCTAATTGGGGCATGTGGAGGGGGTAGAACAGACCATAAGGAGTTGTGTCCCATTTTATTTTTTTCACAATTATATTGCAGCACATTTTTGAGGCTATGGGTTTCCAATTTACATTATCCCTTCAAATGAGGGCCTATGGCCCTCTTCTCAACATCACTGGGTCTTGATAATGGATTATTAACTATACTAGGGTTAATTGATGGAATCCAAAATTATTAAAATTTCAATATCCGACTATATTCAACCCTAACTAGTGAAATGGTGGACAACCATTAATGTAAATTTTGGTAGAGGGAGTACCTATTGTCTTTCCAGGTTAGATATCTACTGTTTAGAATCTATGAAAATACCTACTATGATCCATAAATTCCATCCTACTTATCTAGAAAATTTTGGTGAATCCAGTAGCCTATTAGGATATATACATGGGCGTTGGTGAAGAACAAAATCCTTATATTATTCACCGGTGGTGGTGGTTGCTGAGAAAATAGGGATCTAAGTAGATGATAATGATCCACCATCAAGGTGGATTTAGGCATATCTAAAGATTATGCTAATGAGTAGATTGGATCATACCCAGATGTGATCTTGTGAAATGAAATAATGGTGATTGAGTTACCAAAGATGTAGGGAGGCATGGAAGATACTCCCCAAGGAGTTGACCAGATGTCTGGAGTTGATCAAGTTGGAGTTGTGGTGGGTGTAGAATAATCTATTGTTTCACCCATTCCTTCCGGGGGAGAGGGGTCATAGAATAGGACTTGTGATTAATAAGTTGGACCCCAAGCCGGGATGGGTAGTTCCATGGTGATCCCTAGAAGAAACTGAAATACCCATTAAAACCAATTATGGATGTTGTCTTTCCCACACTTTGGATTGAATGGAGGATGATGCAGGTAACTATGATGATGGAGGAACTATGTAGAAACATGATTGATGATGGATTAGAGCTTCCTAATGTTGTCCTTTCTTGAATCATAGCTAATGTTAGATTCTATGAGAAGCTTTTGTTAATGAATTCCATGATGTATTCGCATGATGAAAAGGGGAACCTGATATCTCATCCCCTATAGTTCCAATAATGTTCATTAGTGAACAATTATGTGATAAAAAACCCTATGATGATTCATGTGAGGATTAGTCATTCAAATATGGATCACAATCCTCAAATGATGGAGAATCATGGGGTTTGACCATTGAGATGGAGAGTCCCCAAGAGAGTGGTCAGATCGAGGGCACAGATGATGACATGGTTGAACTCACCAAGGTAAGATGGTTAACATACCTTCCAATTTATTTCCTACCCCTTTTGTTTTGTAGACGCCAATACTAAAACATTTCATGAATAAGAGAATGCCGAAAATAAGTATGGATACCCAATTGGATGGAGTGAAGGATCACCATCGGGTGCTGGATATCATGATCCATGGAATGTAACCAAGGTAGAAGATGATTGTGGGCCTATCAAGGAGGTTTAAATTTTAACCTCACATCCATAGGTACCCCATACCATTAATGGGGGGTCCACACCCTATAATTATAATCATGTATTCTACTTCTGGGGAAACAACATGCCTGGGGGGACTCAACATCAAAACTCCACTCCCCAAGGTATGGTAGATTTTTAATTTAACTAGCTTATTTAAAACATGCATGGAATATAGAATCAATGTGTTTGTTTGTTCCCATGTAGATTCTTCTCAACTAATTTTTCTGTATAATGTTATAGCATCCAAGTTACAAAATTTTTTCAAGGGTTCTCCTGTGGTGGAACTCCCTATTGAGACTTGTAGACTATGTCTACAGATGCTGAGCCTCTGTAATTATTTCTCCTAAGACATATATGTACAAATTTTTCATTAATAATCACATTTACTAGTATGAAAGTATTTCACAAAATTTTCAAAAGGGTTTGTTCCCAACATGTGACTACTTCTGGAGCATCTAGGGTCCCCTCATGGATGGCTACAAGGGTCATTTTGGAGCTGATCGCTCATGAATAATAAGCCTAGGTATTATAAAAACAATATGTTATAGTGAAGAGAGATTCCACTAGTGTGGGTGGACACTGAGGATAGTGGAGATGAAGCTTCCTAGGTAAGACTAGGTGATGACGAAGAACATTTTGAAATCGAGAATGACCTATCTAGGAATATTCTGGAAGAGCACCCAACAACTATTATCCTTTTGACTCTCCCTAAATACGGTCATGCACCACTAGATGTTGTTAATGATTTGGGTTCTAATGTTTGTTAAGATAATTATAAAGTCATTTATAGGGAATTGAGGAGTTTACAACGTTTTATAAATCAAACCCCATAACATCACATTATGTGATGAATTGGATCACTCCTCCATTTGTTATGTAATCTCAGCACCATAGATGAGGATTATCATGACCTACGTGCTTTGGTTTTAGTTTTCCTTGATGATAAACTATAAAATAAAAGCCTACATATATTCATTTCCTAGCATAATCAGAAATCTAAAATCAATCAGAATATCCTGGAGGATGAATAGTAAATACATCATCTTGAGGAACAGGAGACTGAATATGCTATCTTCATCAATGCTCAAACATAAGTTATTAGACATGAAATTTCTTAGCTAGAGTCGGTCTATGATTAAGTGATATAAGTGATACGTAAAATCGATGAGATCAAGGATTAGTGGGATCAGTTGTATATTAGGAGTAATATGGTTCAAGCTATATCCAATAGGGAGGAATCATAGCTCAGGAGGTGGATAATGGCCTTTGAATCCACATTCTAGAGGTTTGTGGCACTGGAGTGATCAATTCCTAGAGGGAAACTATAGAGGAATTATTTCAATGGAAATGCTCTAATGTAGGGATACCCCCTTGAAACATCGGTTGGTATTTTCTACTCCTATATTAATGAATATATTTGTTGACATTATTAACACTCTTTTATCATATCAATGAGATGAAAAATTTCTAATACCAAAGAAAATCTGATTCATGCTATGTGTGATAATCATGGGATGGACATGTGATCACTCATTCATACGATAGTGTTAGACAATCTCCCTACACATGGGGTACATATTTACTGACTTTCCACCAATAGAATTCTTCTTGAGAGAGGTTATGATTCGAAAATAAGGAAATTTGAATAAATTAAGTTCTTATATATTTTTCTATAGAACATGATTCGGGGGGACACTAGGTGTTTTGGATTCTATCTAAACAATGTGTAATGATGATTCTGAATCCAGATGATCAATATCTAGATGAAAATTGGAGGGGTGTGATGATCAAGATAACTTATTACTATCCTCAAAACATAAAATTTTTACCATTTATTAGGGAATGTAAAAATCTAAGGGTTTACCACTAACTGGTTTCTAACACTAGACATTTATAGGAATTTCATCCAAATTCTTTGGGGGCATTGACATGGGATGGTTGGTTAGACACTTTGGCTAGGAATTATTTGGTTAGTGGGTCCCACTAGGTTTGGAGGTGGTTGAGGTTCCAAATATAGTGAACAATAAGTGTGGGAATGATGTAAATGAATTTTCAAATGGATTCCAACACTCAAAGTATTACATCATTGATACGTAAAGCACATTGGCAGGCATACCAATTTGAAAAAATGTCAAAACCATATTCTAGGGGGGGAGTCGCCTTAGATTCCAAGAGGTGGTTCATAGAACTAGAATGACTTTTTAGGTGACTGACAATGGGGAAAGTGATTATATCCAAAGGTTCTAGGATGTCATATTGTTTTATGTCGTTCAGTGGGGATGATAGAAATGCAGTTTAAGTTCATATGGTGATGATTTATGACATGCAGTTTAAGGTCGCATTATGAGGATGATGTATCACAATGCTTTTTGTAATGTAATTTGGATGTAAGATGATATGGGGTCTATGTGATATTATTAACATCATTTCCAACAAATTTCATATCTTTTGTTCATACCATTTCCATTTTACATGGTTGATTTTCAGTTTAGAAAAATATAAAAAGAATATACAGAACCAAATTTAATGATATTATCCCTATAGTGTGAGATGTTGGGGTAGGAGGGTAGTATGATAGGATACCCCACACTGAGAGATTGAATTTGTGGAGGGTTACCGCAATATGATGTCATGATTCTTGGACCAAAGGACGGGGTGTCCTGAAGGAATGTGCATGAAAATAGAAGAAAGTTACTAGACATGAAAGGAGGGACCTAAGAGGTCGCCCGATACTAGAGAAAACATCCCTATGTAAAATTGAAGATAGCTCAGGGTCATGATGCGTGGACCAGGGGGTTTCACAAATGGTTATGGTCATTATAAATTGTTTTTCATGACATGAATTATTAATAACCTAAAGTGAAATCAGTAATAATAGAAGTTCATGCCCCATGAGAAACATAAGGGAAATGATAATAACAGTTTAAGGTTATGTTACTTAGAAAATGAATCTTAGTTTAAGGTCATAATTTTTGGATCATGAGTGAGTACACATGAAGGAAATGTATGGCACGTAACCAAGATAAGAAGACATTAATTGAGGGTCATGGATGCGAGATTCTATAAAACACATTACCGATAGAACAATTGAATAATTTATAGTCATGATGCTTGGACATGGGATCTCACTTTTAGGACATAGAGATTGGATTGTGTACCTGGTATCTGAAACATATATGTTTAGTGTGTCAGAGGGAAAAGATTGATGTTAATGAGGGATAAGGAGGCCCCATTCTGCATAAATAATTCCTGAGGGGAACCCACAAATAGATCAATGTCATGATGCTTGGGCCCGTGTGTTTTTTAGCTCGACCACATTGTTAAACATAATTTCAAAAATTCTAATCCCACATGAGTCAGTCGGTTTTGGAAAAAATGAGTAGTGATAGAATTTCCCATACAAGTGGAAGTGATTAGTTGGGTAAATGAGAATCGTGGGTGATAATTTTACAAGGACACTATCTTTATTACATGACACATTTGGATTCATGAAGGGGTAGAACCATTGTTGATGGATTTACACCAAACATGAGAAGGTGGAAATGAGACAAACTGGGACTTTTTAGTCCTAGATAAAGGGTGTGACTAATGAGAAAGAATTGACTATGGAGCTTGTTTGAAGAACATGATCCTCAACTACACCATCCAATAATAGGGAGAGACAATGTATGAATCACTATTTAACATGTTTGAAATAGAAGATCAGCTATTTTTTATAAGATATTCATCAACACATTGACCTAATAAATGAGGTGAGCCATTTTAGTCATGCACCATCATTATTAGGGGGCCATTTAGATTTGATATATAATGTAAAACCAATTTGATATTGAATCTCATTGTGGTTATGGATTGAGGTAATTTCCATTTCAGATTCAGCACTCTTGGTCCCACGACACATCACATTCATGAATGTCTAAGGGAAAGACAAAAATGTGGGGTTCAAACCCATTCAGAATGATGGGGTTCTAGGTATGGCCCAAGGGGCGAGAGCATGACCCTCTATGGTAAGGTAATCATATCATCAAGCATTAAGTGGTGGCCGAGATTTGTATGGGGTAATGTGATCATCTACTACATGTTATATGATAAATCTAAATTTTAAATGTTGTAAAGGAATCTACTATTATGCAGAACGCAAAATTTATACAGGGTGAAATCGTAGTTTAATGTTATTTGCTAAGGGACAATAGGCTTGATATTATAAATTCATACCTCTAAGACATGGAATGATACTTGTTAATAGTTAAAGATCACTGTAAATATTGATTGTTTCTAATTTAAGTCACATAACATTGACTATAAGGTATAAATGGTTCGCATGACATAGTAGAGTGGTAACCTGATGTTAAAGGGGTGCCCAGCTGACTCTCTTCCACATGAAAACCATGAATAACTAAACCATTGGACTAAGTCATGAAACTGATGAGGAAGAGGACCTGCAATATGTTGATGAAAGGGGATACACCCAAGATAAAATATTTGAGTGTCACTACATATCCCATAAATATGGGAATCATGCCAAAAATATTTCTAAAACACTACATGATAGGGGGCCGACATTGGTAGGGACCTACACTCTTAAATGATCTTATTTAATTAGATCATACCTGGATAAGAGGAATACCATATTTATATAGTGTAAGGGTGGAATTTAACAACATGTTCCAAAGAAGTTGGTCTTGGTAGATTAATATCCTGCAACATGGACTGAGGAACTTATTAGTCTAAAGTCAAAGAACTCGGAATACAGTGGATGCCCTAATGTGGCATGTATGGAATTAGAGAGTGAAACCATTTCATGAATGGAAGACCTAACAGTCCATCTTCTACACATAATTCTAAAAATCATAGATCAGGTCAACATCATTATATGGGGGAAGAAAAGATCGCTTTCAAAGTTGATGAAGGGGTTGGATCGAAGATAAAATATCCAGACATCACTACTTATCCGATGAGAATGGTAACCAATCCACACATATTTCTAAAACCTGGTATGGTAGAAGACTTATGATAGAAATTATTTTCCACTCAATTGAAGATATCTAATCATCTCATTTGAGGATATAGGGAATCAAAAACTTATTTGGGCTAAGAATATGGTTTTAAATCATCTTTTGGGGATGTAAGAGTTTTTCATCCAATATTCATCATATGTATCATTATTATTTGGTAGAGTGTAAAGACAAATATCGTTAAGAGGATTCCCCAGTTTATATGGGGTAAAATCCGTGTTTATTGTAACACCCCAAGCTTCTACGGTACGCTTCTCTTTGAATAATGTGATAGAGTGTGTTGTACGCAACACCGAGTTCTAACACACCATAACCAATCAAACTATCCGTTATGAATAGTAATACCTACTTTTTGAAATTATATATATTTTATTTTTTAAAATGGACTTCATTTTTGGATTTGGAATATCGAATTTAGCCTAAGGTGAAATTTTGGTACTTTTCAGATAACTTTAATATTTTTATGAATAGTGAAAATTACTAAATTTTAATTAAAAACAACTTTTTTAATCAAAATAATTAATAGTGATAAAATATGAATTTGAGTGGTTTTAACGTATATTTAGAATATATTTTTACCATTTAATACAATGTTTGTCATTGGACATAATTTCACAATTAAACCAAACATAAACAAGTATCAATCTTTTGATAATTATTATATCTTAAAAACACGCTTTTTGTTTTAACAGTAGGAATTAATTTTAAATTAATTTCTGCCACTTCTGTGTTTTGAATTTGGAAAAATGGATTCCATATTTGGAATAAGGATGTTCAAATTGTGTAAATAGGTAACTTTTATTTTAATACATTTGGAATAATTACTTCGGTAAATATTTTATTTACTATGGTTATGGGTAAATCCGGTAAATAAGGGTTAAACAATAATATTATAATAATAATAAATTACCCTAAAACTTTTCCTAGCCTTATTGGTTGATACAGGTTCGACCATAGGCATCCTTTGGTCTATTGTGGGACCCCATGGAGCCACTTGTAGGTGATAGGGACACTTAATTTTAATTAAGTTAAAATAAGTACACAAATGACATAAGCATATATCTTTTAGAAAAAAAACTTTACATAGGGTTATATATGTTGGATTTTCGACTATAAATATTAATTAGAAATCTAAAAAGATTTCCTACATAATTAAATTTTATTTATAATTTTTAGAGATTACATAATTTAATTTATTTATGACACAATGATGATGCAGTAATTACCATAATAGTAAAAATTTAAAATAATTGATATTATAAATACCAAAATAAATATAATCTGAGACTTTTAATGAATTAAAATAATTTTATAGGATAAGATGACATATTAGGGTTGATTTAATTAACTTTTTTTGAAGTAATAATTCTGTTATGAGTTTCAAAAAAATCAACTATTGAATATTGTCAAAATTGACATAGAAGAGTTTTTAAAACAAATATTATATTATTAATTGATATTAAATTCCTAAAAATCTAAGTTTCGTCCAAGAGACTTATATCATGATATTTATATCATTAACGGACCACTTGGTGGTCTCCTGGATGTATATAGTAAGTTTATTAACCATATAATATAAAAATACAAAGAGACATTGTAAAAGTGAAACTAATTAACTTAGAGTTAATACTTAAATATAAGGTTAATATAAGTACCCAAACCTGTCTAAATTCTATTGGTTGAGTGTTTTATGACCCATACCCAACTTAAAATTTAAATAATCCACTTTGGAGCCATTAGATACCGAATATGAATTTATTATAAACTAATATTTCTAGCTTTTCCAAAGGTGCCCCTCACCCCTCTTATAAAAGGGAAATCCTCCTTCTTATTTCTTCACACCTTCAAAGCCTTTTTTTTGGGCCAAAATCTGCCAAAATACTCTCCCAACTTCCCTCACTACATCCTAGAGGTCTTTGTTTGTTCAGAAAGCCAACCTAAGGAGCCCTTTTGATCAAATCAAAAGGAAGAACCCGAAGAAGAGGTAATGATTTCACCACCCTTTTCCAAGTTCCTTTCTTCTTCCACTTCTTCTTCCTTTGTTGTTACCATTATAAACTAATAACTCCAGTATCATATATATACTGTGATGTTATTATAATTATTGTACAATCATATTCAGTATTCTATCCACCCTTTGAATAACATGTCACCATACGTGCATACGTACGGCTTACCGTCTCCACTTCGTGGTGTAATTGTTATTCTATATATTATTATTTGAATGGGTATAATAATGATGTGTAACTCATGTAAATAATAAATATAACAATATTATTATTCTGTATATATTATATAATATCCAATTATAGATTATTTTAATATCAAAATAATGATATTGTCGCTCGTGCGTACGTACGGACTACCGTCTCCACGAACGCGATGAGATTCATTCTCCATCGTATCCATTCAAGTATAATTATCATTTTATGATTTAAAAATAATGTTTAAGGACTTTATATCATTCTATATATGAATATGATACAACCTATCAATGGAAAACATGGCTTATGTAACAAAACATATAAAATAAAATGAGTAAGTTAACACCCGAAACGACGATAATACTAAGATATTATTAACAAAGCAATGTTAAGAGATCATATATGATATCATATGAATGTATATTATTCTTGTATAATTTAATAACAATTATTTCACTATTATACAGGAGGTTAATCTACCCCCAACCAAGGAAAAGTACAAGGTAAGGGTTTATTTCACAATCTCTTCATTATCCGAGGTTGTTTATACGTAATAATCTACTGGGATCTCTTTATCATCCACATCCATGTTTCTTAAAAATGTATTTCAAAACATTTTTACTATTTACAAGAATATTGGTTAAAGTCATTTATACCCTTGTTTGACTTTTTATAAGTGGTTTATAAAGTAATCTTTCCTTCGTTTTCCAAACAAGGTGTTTTTTAACCTTTTCGACAAAATTAAGATAAGAATGTTTTTTTTAACTTATACAGCGGGTGCGGATATTTTCCGCCATTATAAAATCGTCGAAGCTTCCCTTACAAGATTATAAGAATATTTTCCAAGAAAATGTTTTATTTTATAAATATATGACTCTTAAATGATTTCAAAATAAAAATAGATATTTCTCTAAAAAGAGTTTTGATTTCATCTATGTCAACATCCTTTGATGGATTTTACTCTTATTTGAAGTTGATTTATTATGATAAAAAAACTTCTATATCGTATTGAAGGTTTTGTGATATGTTTGACTTTGGATGTGCTATTTTTATACCATTCATAATTTATGGTGAATGTATTGACATTTCTTATGCTAGTTTTAATACAAATGTTTATGTTATGTTTAAACCTTTTCATATGGGAATGAATTGGACTTAATATGTGACGGTTGGTGCCCGCTATAGCTCCCCGATGCATCGGTAGGTCTCATAAGACAAACTAGTGTCTTGGAACAAGGCCTTGACAAAATCTTATTTGTATTCTTGGCACGAGGCCTTGGCTATGTGGTTATGATTGTCTGGCATTATGCATTCCATCATTATGAAAGTGGTTATTGATATTGCATGTGATTATTCGATTAGTAGAATATCCATGTGAATAAGTAAATGGCATTATTTCATTTTATTTTTTCCATACTATGTTTAAGTTCAAGTTTAAAAGTCTTTTGTTTTATTTATACATTGCCTTCAATGTTTATTCTTATTTATAAAAGTTTCTGCTATATTGTTATCCTTACTGAGCATTTGAGCTCACCCCTTTTTTAAGTTTTATTTTTTCCAGGGTATGAAGAAGTAAGTTATGAATGACCTGCAGGGATAGTATTTGGGGATATGAGTGTGGAATATGAAGAAAAGATGTTGTTGTAGTTTTCATTTTTATGATGTAATGTAAGACTTATGGATATATCTAGTATTTCCAAGGCTACTAAACCAATCAGTATTTAGAGATTTGATCCTTCTTGTGATCATGCCAATGATATGTAATAATGAACCGACTCTTGGTAACTGGGGTCGGGGCATTATAGTTGGTATCATAGGATGTTTAGTACAAACCTTGGAAACTAGATTTAGATAAACTCTGATTAGAGCACATAGATTTAAGATGGACATTGAGGATTAGTATAGAAGAACTTCCTAAAATTTTGATATTGTAGAGATTTTGTGAGTTTTCCGAGCAATACATACCTATCTAGATACGAGCAGGTAGAGGCGGCTCTCGCACAGATGTACCTAGGGGTAAAACCCGGAAACACCGCTGTGAGGTAGACTCGAACGGGAACTGGTGCACGAAAACGGGCCTTGCTGCACTCTTGGTTACGACACTCCTGGGGGATATGCTTAGGATAACTATCATTTTCATTACAAAACATTATGAAGGGTTTCTGAGTATATACTTCCTCAAAGAAAACATTTTTATGATTATGGATTATATCCATAAATAGTTCAATTTATGTTAATTGTTTTATAAGTATGGGATTATGTATTTTGATTCATAAACTGATCTAGTTTATGCCATTATTTAGAAATGGTTCTTAGTGGAAGAAATGGAAACCGTATCAATGCACGCACTCCATGTAGGGATTTCCCTCCTGCTCAAGATAATTATAGTGGAGATGGTGATGCAACTGGTGCCGATCAGCTAATCACCAAACTAGGAAAACTCACTCAGGTTATGAATAATAACCTTACCCCTATGGAGCACCCTGATCCGCAGCATGGAGGATCAATGTTAGATCGATTCATGAGGCAATAACCACTAACGTTCAATGGGAGTACAAATCCCTTAGTAGCTGAGAAATGGATATTTTCCCTAGAGAAAATATTTCAGGCTTTGGGGAGTAGTGAAAGGGAAAAAGTTATCATGGCAGTTTACCGCCTCACTGGAGATGCTGATCAATGGTGGTCATTGATTCAGAATATGATGGAAGATGATGAAGTATCAAATATGGAATGGAGGGAGTTCAAAGATTTATTTTTAGAAAAATACTTTCCTCGCGACCATCGAGCAGATATGGAAAGGCAGTTTCTGAGTCTGAGACAAAAGGAGGATGAGAATGTCACAAAGTATGAGGCTAACTTTACAAGGTTAGCAAGGTATGCTGGAGATTATATACGTAACCCAAGAAGTAAGATTGATCGTTTCTTGGATGGGTTAAAACCATTTCTCCGTCGAGCATTAGTCTCACAATCCTTTTCGTCGTACAAATACATTGTTTAATGTGCTATCAAGACCTAAAAGGAATTCTCTAAGTCTTATGACTTTAAAGAAAAGAAAGAGAAGAAGAGACCTGCTGATCAATATTGGAATGGAAATAAGGGAAAGAAGGGAAAGGTTGAATATCCATCCTGTGGTAAATGTGGGAAGAAACACCCCAGTACCTGCTTGAAGGGAATGGGAGTCTGTTCCAAGTGTGGTGAAAAAGGCCACCAAGATCATGATTGTAAGGAGAAGAAGGAAGCCACCAACGTTCAATGCTACAATTGCAGGGATATGGGGCATTATGAAAATGAATGTCCTAAGCGTCAGGATAACATACCATAGAAAAGGCCAAGGGATCAAGGCCAAGATTATGCTATCACTACTGCTGAGGTAGAAGCTCTAAAAGACGTGGTGGAAGGTAATTTAATGGTTTCCTCAAGTTTAGAAAATGCATTATTTGATTCTGGATCATCGCATTGTTTCATATCTTTATAGTTTTCTATGAAAATTAAATATTTCTAATTTGATTTAACAGGGGAGTTGTCAGTTAAAACTCCTAAGGGAAGTACCATTGCAACAAAGTTTTGTGAATCAGTCCCCATTAGAGCACATAAATGTTCTTTATCTGCTGATCTCAACGTTATACCTATGATTGAGTTCGATATAATCCTCAGTATAGACTGGCTTTCAGAATATGATGAGAAGATTTATTATAATAAGAAAGAGGTTACGATTCTTGATGATGATGATAAGGAACACCTTATCGTTAGAGCAGAATCGTCACCACCTAATTATTTTTTAGATCCACCCCCAGTAGGTCAACTAAATTCAATTATTGGGGAGGAAGAGAATGAAATAACTGTGGGTGAGGAAAGGAATGTTCAAATAGAGGATGTACCTATTGTGAAAGAATTTTTAGATGTATTTCCGGAAGATTTACCTGGACATCCTCCAGAACGAGAATTTGAGTTTTCCATTGATTTAATTTCTGGATCAAGGCCTATATCAAAGACTCCTTATAGAATGGCCACAGTAGAATTAGTTGAACTAAAGAAACAACTATAGGAATTGAGTAATAAGGGATTTATTTTTCCTAGTGTTTCTCCATGGGGAGCCCCTGTTCTTTTTGTAAAAAAGAAAGATGGATCTATGAGGTTATGTATCGACTACAGGGATATCAATGCTATAACAATAAAGAACATGTATCCCCTACCACACATTGATGATTTATTTGACCAACTGCATGGAACTCAATACTTTTCAACGATTGACCTTCGATCTGGATACCATCAGTTGTGTGTGAAGAAGGAAGACATTCCGAAGACAGCATTTCGAACCAGGTACGGGAATTACGAGTTTACTATAATGCCTTTTGGATTGACTAATGCACCATCTATATTCATGGATCTGATGAATAGAGTTTTCAAGGAGTATCTCGATGAATTTGTGGTGGTATTTATTGATGATATCTTGGTATACTCCAAAATCTACAAAGATCATGAAAATCACTTGTGCATTATCTTGAAGACTCTGAGAAGGCATGAATTATATGGGAAGTTTAGCAAGTGTGAATTCTGGCTTCAGGAGATTTATTTTCTTGGCCATATTTTCTCTAAAGATGGAATCTCTTTTGATCCTTCTAAGACCAAGGCAATCCAAGAATGGCCAGCACCTACGAGTATAACTAAACTACGTAGTTTTATTGGTTTAGCAGGTTTTTATCGACGTCTCGTCCATAATTTTGCCTGATTGGCTAACCCATTAACGAAGCTCACACGTAAAGGGGTTAAATTTGTTTGGACAAAAGAGTGTGAAGAATGTTTCGAATAACTAAAGAGAACATTAGTCAATTCTCCTATATTGACTCTACTATCAGGGAATGATGGGTTCGTTATTTATAGTGATGCATAGAAGAAAGGACTTGGTTGTGTCCTTATGCAGAATGATAGAGTTATTGACTATGTATCATGATAGTTGAAAATTCATGAACAAAATTATCCTACTCATGATATCGAGTTAGGAGCTGTGATATTTTCTTTGAAGATATGTAGGCACTACCTCTATGGTGAAAAATGTCAGATTTATACTGATCACAAGAGTTTGAAGTATATTTTCTCACAAAAAGAACTCAACATGAGGCAAAGGAGATGTCTTGAATTACTCAAGTATTATGATTGCACGATACACTACCACCCGGGGAAGGAAACAAGGTGGCAGATGCTTTGAGCAGAAAAGATCATGGAGTTTTGAACAATATGAGAATTGAAAGGGATCCAATTTTCATGGATCTAGTGAAGATGGACATGGGAATAACCAGGGAAGGAGAAACATCAATGCTTTTTCAAATGGTTTCCAAACCATCTTTACTTGAAAGGATTAAGAGTTCTCATACTAATGATGGAGAATTTCAAAAGAAGATTAAAGCTGTGAATGATGGGAGACTGAGAGACTTTGTGTATGAAGATGGAATTTTGAAATTCGGGAAGAGACTTTGTGTTCCCGATATACCTGATCTAAAAAGGGAATTGCTGGATGATGCTCATAGTTCCAATTTCTCTATACACCCTGGGAGAACCAAAATGTATAGTGATTTGAAGGAACATTTTTGGTGGGACAACATGAAGAAGTAGATTGCTGATTTTGTGTCAAGATGTATGGTTTGTCAACAAGTGAAAGCTGGAAGGCAACAGCCTGGAGAATTCATGCAACCTCTTCCCATACCAGAGTGGAAATGGGATAATATTACGATGGACTTTGTCATGGGGCTACCAAAGACTCCTAGATGGAATGATGCAATATGGGTTATTGTTGATTGTCTTACCAAATCAGAACATTTTCTTGCTATAAGAGAATATCTACCCCTGGAACGTCTAGCAAGACTATATATTAATGATGTTTTGAGACATCATGGAGTAACCCTATCGATTGTTTCTGATCGTGATCCCCATTTTACTTCAAGATTTTGGAAAAGTCTTCAGAAATCCCTGGATACTGAACTTCATTTGAGCACTGCTTACCACCCTCAGAAAGACGGACAATCAGAACGGACTATTCAAACCTTAGAAGACATGTTGAGATCTTGCTCACTTGACTTTCAGGGTATGTGGGATCAATATTTACATCTGGTAGAATTTTCCTATAACAATAGCTTCCATTCGAGTATTCAGATGGCACCATATGATGTGTTATACGGAAAGAGATTTTGTACACTAACCTGTTGGGATAAAGTTGGTGAAAGAAAACTTGTAGGCCCAGAACTGGTGGAGGAAACAATTGAAAAGGTGAAGGTAATCCAAAATCACATCAAAGAAGCTCAAAGTAGGCATAAGATCTATGCCGATAATCGAAGGAAGGATTTGGAATTTCAAGTCGGTGATCATGTTTTCCTGAAGGTATCTCTGTGGAAGGGAGTCATACGTTTTGGTAAGAAAGGTAAATTGAGTCCCAGGTACATCGGACCTTTTGAAATTCTAGAACGAATTGGGGATGTAGCTTACAGATTGGCAATGCCGCCAAGTCTCTCAAAAGTTCACGATGTGTTCCACGTATCTCTGTTGAGGAAATACATGACTGACCCAATGTATGTACTCACCTATGAGGAGTTCGAACTGGAACCCGATCTGTCTTATTGTGAAGAGCTCGTCAGTATTCTTGATACGAGAGAACATGTACTGAGAAACCGGACGACGCGTCTGGTAAAAGTTTTGTGGAGAAACCATAAGATGGAAGAGGCAACGTGAGAACCCGAGAAACTTATGATGAAGAACCACCCGAGTCTTTTCATGCGATAATATTATAGAAATTTCTAGGAAAAAATTATTTGAAAGAGGGTAGAATGTAACACCCCAACCTTCTATGGTACGCTTCTCTTTGAATAATGTGATAGTGTGTGTTGTACGCAACACCGAGTTCTAACACACCATAACCAATCAAACTAGCCGTTATGAATAGTAATACCTAATTTTTGAAATTATATATATTTTATTTTTTAAAATGGACTTCATTTTTGGATTCAGAATATCGAATTTAGCCTAAGGTGAAATTTTGGTTCTTTTCGGATAACTTTAATATTTTGATGAATAGTGAAAATTACTAAATTTTAATTAAAAAAAACTTTTTTAATAAAAATAATTAATAGTGATAAATTATGAATTTTAGTGCTTTTAAAGTATATTTAGAATATATTTTTACCATTTAATATAATTTTGGTCATTGGACATAATTTCACAATTAAACTGAACATAAACAAGTATCATTCTTTTGATAGTTATTATATCTTAAAAACACGCTTTTCTATTTTAACAGCGGGAATTAATTTTAAATTAATTTCTTCCACTTCTATGTTTTGAATTTGGAAAAATGGATTCCATATTTTTAATTAGGATGTTCAAATTGTGTAAATAGGTAACTTTTATTTTTAGACATTTTGAATAATTACTTCGGTAAATATTTTATTTACCATGGTTAAGGGTAAATCCGGTAAATAAGGGTTAGAAATAATATTATAATAATACTAAATTACCCTAAAACGTGTCCTAGACTTATTTTTTGATACATTTTCGACCATAGGCATATTTGGGTCAATTTTGGGACCCCATGGAGCCACTTGTAGGTGATAGGGACACTTAATTTTAATTAAGTTAAAATAAGTACAGAAATGACATAAGCATATATCTTTTAGAAAAACAATTTTTACATAGGGTTATATATGTTGGATTTTCGACTATAAATATTCATTTGAAATCTAAAACGAATTACTACATAATTATATTTTATTTATAATTTTTATAGATTACATAAGTTAATTTATTTATGACACAATGATGATGCAGTAATTACCATAATAGTGAATATTTAAAATAATTGATATTATAAATACCCAAATAAATATAATTTGAGACTTTTAAGGAATTAAAATAATTTTCTAGGATAATATGACATATTAGGATTGATTTAAGTAACTTTTTTCGAATTAATCATTCTGTTATGAGTTTCACAATAATCAACTATTGAATAGTGTCAAAATTGACATAAAAGAGTTTTTAAAACAAATATTATATTATTAATTGATATTAAATTCCTAAAAATCTAAGGTTCGGACAAGAGACTTATATAATGATATTTATATCATTAATGGACCACTTGGGGGTCTCCTGGATGTATATAGTAAGTTTATTAACCATATAATATAAAAATACAAAGAGACATTGTAAAAGCGAAACTAATTAACCTATCGTTAATACTTAAAGATAAGGTTAATATAAGTACCCAAACCTATCTAAATTCTATTGTTGGAGTGGTTTTCGACTCATCCCCACCTTAAAATTTAAATAATCCACCTTGGAGCCATTAGAAACCGAATATGAATTTATTATAAACTAATATTTCGAGCTTTTCCAAAGGTCCCTCGCCCCTCTTATAAAAGGGCACTCCTCCTTCTCATTTCTTCACACCTTCCAAGCCTTTTTGTTCGGCCAAAATCTGCCCAAATACTCTCCCAACTTCTCTCACTACAACCTAGAATCCTTAGTTTGATCATAAAGCCAACCTATGGAGCCCTTTTGATCAAATCAAAAGGAAGAACCCGAAGAAGAGGTAATGATTTCACCACCCTTTTCCAAGTTCCATTCTTCTTCCACTTCTTCTTCCTTTGTTGTTACCATTATAAAATAATAACTCCAGTATAATATATATACTGTGATGTTATTATAAATATTTTACAACCATATTCAGTATTCTATCCACCCTTTGAATAACATGTCACCGTACGTGTGTACGTACGGCTTACCGTCTCCACGTCGTGGTGTAATTGTTATTAAATATATTATTATTTGGATGGGTATAATAATGATGTGTAACTCATGTAAATAATAAATATAACATGATAATGATTCTGTATATATTATATACTATCCAATTATATATTATTTTAATATCAAAAGAATGATATTGTCGCTCTTGCGTACGTACGGACTACTGTCTCCACGAACGCGATGAGATTCATTCTCTATCGTATCCATTCAAGTATAATTATCATTTTATGATTTAAAAATAATGTTTAAGGACATGATATATTTCTGTATATGAATAAGATACAACCTATCCATGACAAACATGTCTTACGTAACAAAACATATAAAAGAAAACGAGTAAGTGAACACCCGAAACGACGATAATACTAAGATATTATTAACAAAGCAATGTTAAAAGATCATATATGATATCATATGAAAGTATATGATTCTTGTATAATTTAATAACAATTATTTAACTATTTTACAGGAGGTTAACCTACCCACATCCAAGGAAATGTACAAGGTAAGGGTTTATTTCACAATCTCTTCATTATCCGAGATTGTTTATACGTAATAATCTACTGGGATATCTTTATCATCCACATCCATGTTTCATAAAAATGTCTTTCAAAACATTTTTACTATTTACAATAATATGGGTTAAAGTCATTTATACCCTTGTTTTACTTTTTATAAGTGGTTTATTAAGGAATCATTCCGTCGTTTTCCAAACAAGGTTCTTTTCAACCTTTTTGACAAAATTAAGGTAAGAATGTTTTTTTTAACTTATACGACGGGTGCGGCTATTTTCCACCGTTATAAAATCGTCGAATCTTCCCTTACAAGCTTATAAGAATATTTTCATAGAAAATGTTTTATTTAATAAATATATGACTCTTAAATGATTTCAAAATAAAAAGAAATATTTCTCTAAAAAGATTTTTGATTTCATCTATGTCAACATCCTTTTATGGATTTTACGCTTATTTGATGTTGATTTATTATAATAAAAAACTTCTATATTGTATTGAAGGTTTTGTGATATGTTTGACTGTGGATGTGCTATTTTTATACCATTCATAGTTTATGGTTAAAGTATTGACATTTCGTATGCTAGTTTTAATATGAATGTTTATGTTATGTTTAAACCTTTTCATATGGGAATTAATTGGACTTAATATGTGACAGGTGGAGCCCGCTATATCTCCCCGATGCATCGGTAGGTCTCATGAGACAAACTAGTGTCTTGTCACAAGGCCTTGAAAAAATCTTATTTGTAGTCTTAGCATGAGGCCTTGGCTATGTGGTTATGATAGTCTGGCATTATGCATTCCATCATTATGAAAGTGGTTATTGATATTGCATGTGATTATTCGATTAGTAGAATATCCATGTGAATAAGTAAATGGCAATATTTCATTTTATTTTTTCCATAATATGTTTAAGTTCAAGTTTAAAAGGCTTTTGTTTTAGTTATACATTGCCTTAAATGTTTATTCTTATTTATGAAAGTTTCCGCTATATTGTTATCTTTACTGGGCATTTGAGCTCACCCCTTTTCTATGTTTTATTTTTCCCATGGTATGAAGAAGTAAATTATGAATGACCTGTAGGGATAGTATGTGGGGATATGAGTGTGGAATATGAAGAAAAGATGTTGTTGTAGTTTTCATTTTTATGATGTAATGTAAGACTTATGAATATATCTAGTATTTCCAAGGCTACTAAACCAATCGTTCTTTCAAGATTTGATCATTCTTGTGATCATGACAATGTTATGTAATAATGCACCGACTCTAGGTAACTGGGGTCGGGGCGTTACATTTATCATCAGACAATGAAGAGGTGAGTGGTATTTCTGTGTCAATATACCCATTATTGTTTCCACATATCAGGTTGTGAGGGGATCTCATCGCACTAATGGTTAAAGGTAAATTAATGTGTTTTATTCATAGAAATAAGGCCTAAAAGGGAATTTTGGTGGGATAACACCACAGAAAATTGATATTTTTTTATGAATTTGTGGTTGGGCCCAGAGATAGTAAATCTAGGTGTCACTCCATCTTCCACAAACACAAGAATCAATAATCATGTAGTACTAGAAGGTGGAGGTATGGGATTTCATTAACACCAAGGGTGATGAAAACCATGTTGATGAAGGGTTAATGCACACATTTTGATTTCATAGTGATTATAAAAAGGTAAATAGTTTATGGCCATAATTCGTAGACCATGCAAAAATGAGCCAAACAGTGTAATGACATGATTATTAGACTATAAAAGTTTTTTTTCTCAGGGATTAATATGTTAAATGGAAGAGGTAAATCCTAATGTGAAATTAGGGAATGAATGATCACACGCCAAATAAATACCATGATACAAATTTCACATTGTTTAATGTCATAATTCTTAGACTGTAGAAGGGGACAAGGGGACTATGTTTGTTGATTCTTGTGGATGGTCCCAGAGAAAAAAGTGTTGGTGTTTCCATGTATACTATGAGGATGGGAATCCAAACACATTTACATTTGGAACACGATGTGGTAGAAGACCGAAACTCATTGGGGAAATCCTCTTGGTGATTAAATTTGGGTATCCAACATTTTTGTGAGGCATCACATGTTCAAGGAATGGGGTAGTGTTTTTTTGATGATCCCATAATTATGTTATCATGCATCCCTAATTAAAATAGTGTAAAAGTCATCTATTGTTTAATTTTAAAGAGGCATCCTAATTTTTGTTGGTGAGAAACCAAAGTTTAATGATGCACGTTGAGGATGTCAGGCTGTGTAGTTTTATGTTATACAACTCACTCTATAGGGACTGAAAGTAGTTTAATGTCATAAGGAATATACCACCAAAAAATTCATTAAATTAATTTTTGGTGGACTATTGGATGGATATTAGTTTATGTTATTAATTCTCATACCATGGGATCTATGTTTAAGAACACATACTGTCAACCAGGGGTTCATAGATTAAAGACGTATAGTTAAGACAATTGGATATCATATGAAGTAGAAATTTTATGTATGGTTTAGTGAAAACCCCGATCTAAAAGAAGACCAAGGAGGCCCACTAGAACTAAATACATTCATGAGGAGAATCCCACATATTTTAAATACATGATTCTTAGATATGGAGCTCTTAGTTCAACAGGAATGGGTTCAGAACCAAGGATCTCCTTATGTAATGTATTTCCTGAAAAATATAGTGTCGTTGGGAGGTGTGACATGAACTTCATGCATGGTGATCTAAGAGTATGCAAAATTGGAATATAAATTATTAATGATGTCTGGTCCTTCCCACAATGGTGATAACTTTGGGGTCTTATTTCTAGGTATCATTGGAGTAATGAGAGCGAACAGCATGTCAAACTAGAGGAATGTGTTTAGGTGGTCCTTATTATTGAAAGATGTTTATATCCTATTATTCTTACTCTATAGATAGTGCAAGTCCTAGAGCTAGTTATCTTTAATGGATTCTAGCTCAGCTAGATAGACTTCTGGCATTTTTTATTGTGTCATATGGTCAAATAAGTTTTTTTTAGCAATCAAAACTGAAACTCAATGGGAAATACAGGCCTAGTTTTATACACCAAGGAGTACGAGGTCACCTTGGTGTTGTTCTCGGTCATCATGTGATAGGACTAGAGGGAATTTGGGAGAGTTTTTGGTCATATATTATTGTTTTGTCCAAACATATTCTCTATAATGATAGAGAGATTTGTGTGGAATGCCTCATCATATCCAGTTACGTATTCATGATAGTGTGAAGTATGGTTGGAATAAATGTTTTTATTGGTATAGAAATTATTAGGTTAGTATCCCTAAAGTTGCAGTCGTTATCAATGATAAATTTTTAGGAACATAAAATAGATGTATGATATGTGAGTTCATGAACGCGATCCCAGATCTGGACTTGTCTTCCTTGAGGGGTATCACTTCTTCGCACATGGAGAATAATACAAACCTGGTAAGAATAAACCATCACTCCTGGACTGTCACTGGTGGGAATGGACCAACAACATCAATTCCCCATATAAAAGGTGCCAAGAATACATGGTGGTGTAGAGGAGGTTTGGTGGTCGATGCATAGAGTTATAATATATCTAAAATGCATGAATCCTCTTGGAAAACATGGGAAAATCATTGAACATGGTGCTCTATAAGTATCCTAGCATTTTAATCTTGTGGGAGAGGTTTAGTACTACTTGGTTGGAACTGTATGACCTAGAGTTAACATCTCACATAAATAGAGGATTATTATATCCATGGATGAAAAATTGGATAATTATATCAACGCCATGCTTGTATAGAGTTTAATCTTGGTTATGTCCATTCTGGAGTGTGAATTGTGATACATGTCGATGGATTCAATCATTCTTGGGATGGTCCGGTTACAGAATTCCATGCTATAGATATTCATAAAAAGGAATTGTTCAATATGGTGATTCCTCTTCTTTGGGAGAACACGAGGGACTTGATGTATAGGCATTGGTAGCCATCTATTTTACTTGTTGGTATCCATCATCATTTGAAATGATCGGGGAGATTATTGTACGATGAGACACATGAATAAATAGTCCATTATAGTCAATCTTTTAAAAATATGTGTCTATGATAGATAAGGCTTAAACTCGACCATTCTGTGACCAAGGGACGTGATTCACTTTTGTAAGAGAAGGGAAAATACCCATCATCAAACAGGAGTGTTCCAATAGGGGAAGTTGTTCTTGATTTATGATGATGTTGTCACTATTAATCTATTTGATTACTAATTTGGAGTCTCCCTTCTAATGCAACTGAGGGATATAAATATTAAGGGACACCTTGAGTCTCGAAATGAGAGGATGATACTATTCCTTCTTCTTTGTGAATCCTTTAGACAATCGGTACTAGTCTGAATAGAAGGCCTGTATCGAAGTGATAAAGATGATTTCCATGCATACTCTGCAAAGAAGGGGATCAGTGAGCCTTCTATTGTATAGGCTATGGGAGGAAATATTAAAATAAATATTCCTAAAATGTATGGCCTAGTCTACTGAGGCGATAAAATCATCAAACAAATCAATATCTAGTGGTAGTTATTCAAGGGCCAGGTGGGAGGCCATGAAGTCTGCTATTGCATAACCATTGATGTCTTTATATTTAAAGAACATGATGTCAAACTACTATAGGTTCACTACATGACATGCAAATTTTTACGTTGACAAGGGGAGATTCATGACATAATTTAGTATGTCTATTTTGGAAACTAGTTGTGTCTCATGATTCTATAGATAATTCCATTACATTTTCACTGCAAGAAACCAATGCGAGGCACCTATTCTAAATAAAAGAGTATCTGGTGTATGTGTTATGAAGCATGTGATTGAGATATTATAAACTATTCTCTCTACCCTCAATGTTTTTTTTGTGAAAGGGGTACCTAGGTAACAATCCATGGTGGTCACATAAAGGAAAATAGGCTTCCCGGAGGTGGGTGGTATCAGAATAAGATATTGTAGTAGATACAGAATGAATTTTTTTGGGATTTTGATATACGATGCTTAAGAACTCACATTGGATGATTGGATGGGATTTTAGGCTCATCGTACCATTTTGAGGGGAATTATTACATACAATGGGACTCTATTATTGAATTATGATCTGATAATGGATCCTTTATTAATTTACCATGTATGATATGAAGTTCTCTTGTATTGTTACAATCAATTATTACCATATGTGGAATTCATAATCATATTTATGTATTTGAGGTTCTTCATAAATGAAGATATATATATGTGTATTCTAGGTTATCCATAAATGTTATCATATCAAATACATTTTATGGAACTCAATTGGGAACTCTGGAGTATATAGTCATCTAGGTAGATGAATATCACTCTATAATTTGTCATTATCAAGGGAGGTTTAATTTTAATCTAGAGTTTATTTTTATTCATGTGGAAACTGGATAATCGGGAGTATTTCTTCATCCAAGGAAACCTAATAAGTTTTGAGGTTGTGATCTAACACATTTTGTACACATAGTTCAATATTGTTTAATGTGACGCATCACTCCTTTTAAGGACATGAGATAAGGACCCAACCAAAGTGTTTAATACCATGTGGTAGGACATATAGAAATAAGGTTCATAGTTAATGTTTAGTGTGGGACTAATGTCGATATATACCAAGATACATGGATGGTATATGAGTTCGATGATGAATTATACCCTAATGGGGATATGGCCGAAAGAGAACATGTTTGATATAGAATGATGGGTTTGATACTCATAAAGGCTTCCTACATATCCCATTTGGATGGGAATAAATTCCCACATAGTTTGATGATTCTCATAGGTTAGTATGAACCATTGAGATAATTATGGTGGGGCTTATGCTTGAACAATATGACCTAATAAAAATAAACATGAGGCATGTATCAACTCGTGAGGTTTTAGGGTTTTAATTTGGTGTTTTATCATGACAATGATGCCCAGATGAAGAGAATTGTGATTGGGAATATTCCTACATGGGATGCCCATTGAGCTACGACCTAGAGCGGGTTTCCAATGTTTCCCGACTATCATGTATCAATGTTATAATAGTTCAGTAAATTTTGGGAAGACACATAGATAGAGGCCCATTGTGGGGGAATGATTTTACATTTCATAGATGAGATGATATAGATCTTTGGCTATGAGAAGGATTCTGGCATTTCCCAGTTATACTTGGAATCAGAGTTGTTATAATTAATTTTTTAGGTGGATTGTATGGGTGTTGTGATAGTTAAAAACAATTATGACCAAGTGAGTAATGCTCAGTGTCAGAAATAAGAGGATGTGAAATATTCACCGGAAAAGACACACATTTAATCCTTTTATAATATAATATATCGTGGTAATTGAAAAAGTGTAACACCCCAACCCATGTTTCTCAAAGTAAATGCATAATTTTATTGAAATTTCATGTTCACAAGAAATCAAATCTTGAAGGACAAATCAGATTAAAATATTTGAAAATTTGGATACAAATATATGTTTTACGATACATATTGAAATTAAAACTACATATTATCTCCATTAGAAACACTCCTAACCAGTAGACTATCCCCATAGGAAACCATAATATACATCTACGCATCCTACAGAAAAAAGAACAATAATAAATGGGTGATCTTAGATTCTTAGAAATGATAAATAGTATAGAGGATGCTATCATTAATAAGCATACACTTTTAAAGTAATGTATAAAACTAAAACACTAGAATTTTAAACAGAATATTAAGAATCATTTATAAAGAAAAAATCAAATATTTCCCTTTAGAAATTCAAATTTATATTGTACTATTTGAATAATCACATGTACTATGAATAAATAATCTCATAATGAGGGAATGGAAACTTCTAGACATTATAACAACTTTGTCATGGACTTGTTCTAAGACCATTATTATGTGAGTAAGATGTTTGTAAAAACCCATAATAATTTGTATCATGAGAACTATCGATGCATCATTAGGGTTTCATTAACAATCTGCCAACCCATAGGGATTTCATTAAGTGGTCTCCAACCTAACACATACTATGTCCAATGCATTCATCAAACGAAATGGTTGATACATTTCCATCATAAACACTCATATTAAAACTAGAAAAAAATGTTAACACTTTAACCATAAACCATGAATGTTATCATTATAGATTATCCACAATCAAACATAACATTAAAACATAAAAACATTATGGAAGATGACATCATAATAAATCTACTTCAATTAATCAAAAAATCCAACAATCATGTTAAAATATATGAAAATAAAGATCATTACAAATCATTGAGAGATATATCCCTATTTACACTGAATCCATTTTAATGTAATGTAATAAAAGACAAAATTTCCTTATAAAATATCCTTGTATGATTTTAAGGGAATATTTGTAATGTTAATATCCCATAACAGTGGAAAATTTCTACATACACCATATATGTTTAAAAATATTCTTTCCTTAAATTTTTGAAAAGGTCATAAGGTACCTCTTTAATATATGACACAATGATTCCTTTATAACCATTTTATAAAAATTCAAAATATGGGAAAATATGAACTATAAAATTTTCAATACTATTTTGAAATACATTTCTATGAAACATGGACATCGATGATAAATTATTCCCATTGTATACTTATGTATAATCCACCTCTAATAATAATGAGATTGAAAAATTAAAAGTTACATAAAATAATAAAAAGATTCCTTTTTAAAAAAATTTGAATAAAATAAAAAATAGACATAAAATTTCATTTATAATCCTTTTATATCTATATAAATAAATATGTAAAATAATATCATGAATTTTGGAATGGAGAAAGGATTAGTTCTTTAATCTTTGGAAGAATCTCATACCACATTGAACATTTAAATCATAATCCAGATATCCTCAAATGAATCCTTATATTATATAATTAAATTTACTCATGATATGAAATATAATAGGGTAAGTACGGATACCACACATAAGAATTCGGTGGTGAACATGGAATATATCTCATGAAAAATTAATAGTGAGACGAAATTCACTTACGCTAGGTCTAACAATCTCAGCACATTTCCAAAACTCATGTATAATTTTTTTAAACATGTTGTTAACTTATAATAGAATCATAATAATGTTTATTACATATTTCATGGCTTAATATTACTCATTTACTAAACATTCCAAGTTTATGAAATGTTTCTGGTATTAATTACTTTGTTTATCGTATGTGTTTTGACTCATTATTCGTGATCTTATTAGTTAGATAATGATTTAAAAACTTCCAAACCGAATAAAATTATTTATCTATAATATATATTCACTTTATAAATATTTATAATAGATAGATATATGAAATAGAATACACTGTTCATGAAGATGGTAGGTTATAGGTACTCATGAAAGTTGTTTATGTTTTCTTATCAAATTGAATAGAAGTATGTGAATAACATATATGTATATATATATATATATATTATTCCAGTGGAATTATTATTTCATATATTTCATACTTATTCATAATAAATATTTTTAAAACTATTCATGGATGGTGAACGTGGAAGATGAATCTCATCATATCTTGGATACGGTTAGTCGTACGTATGTAGGAGCGACATTATCATTTAATTAATGGATAAACAGTGTGGAATTGGATGAAATATGAATTTAAAAGGAAAAAATCATGTTATATTTATTATATATATCTTTTATATATATCTTTATACACTTATAAATAATGTGTACATGAAAAAATTGTTTACACCACAATGTGGAGAGATTAGACGTACATACATACACATGATGATATTATTTTTTGAATGATGGTAAGAGGATGAATATGGTTGTAACATAATAATTACAAAATATCATCATACTTTAGTATTTTTAGTTATTACTATAGTATGGAAATGACATAGCAAGAGGGTGTATAAGAAAAAAATAACTTTGAATGAGGTGATAAAACCATTACATTTTTTCAGGTATCTTCACTTGATTGGCACAAAAGGACACCTTAGGATGGATTGATGCCCAATATATGGCCTCTATAATATGGTGATGGAAGTTGGGAGAGGAAATTGATTGATATTTCATAAGTCAAATAGATTTTGAAGTGTGAATTTAATAGAAGGATTAGTGGCCTTTTATAAGAGAGTTGAGGGGCACTTTTGGAAGATCTTAATATATTAATTTATTATAAATTTATTTCGCGTTTCAAATTACTAGAAAGTGATTTATTTCTATGATAAGATTAGTATGGGTATAAATACTCTCAGAAAATTAATTTATAAAAGTTTGGGTCTTAAAATTAACCATATCATTGGGATTTAACCCATAGTTGAATAATTTAACTCTTACTGTTTCTTCTTGTATTTTTACATAATAGAGTTAAATAGTAACAATAAAATTCCCAAAAAAACCCTAATTGTATCATTTACGACATATTTTACATTATCAAATTAATTTCGATAAAAATTATATTTTTATGACTTTTATATCATTTAATAAAATAGTATTTATTTTAAAAATATCATTTATGTCAATTTTGATACTATGCAATATTTTTATTTTATAAAATATTAAACCAAAAAGATAGCTTCGTTAAAATTCTTCTAATATATCACTAAAATGTCAAAATATCTATAAAATTATTTTTTATCATTAATTATGTCAAATTATATATATTTCAATATTTTTAATATCATTTATTAGATATCACAATTAATTAAACAATTACTTCATCATCACTTTGTCACCATTTAATTTATTTATTTAATGTCTAAAATTTATAAATAAATTATCATGATGTAATAAAATTTATTATATTTCTAAATAATAATAATATTAGAAAATATCACTTATATAACCACATAATAAAAATAAAATAGTTATTGAAATTATAATATGAGAATTTTAACTCTTCTTCAAATTAAATAGAATAAATGTCATATCCAACACAAGTGGCATAAAAAGAATCATATTTTATACCAAAGGTTTATTTTGGTTGAAAAATAATTATCCAATGATATTTGTATAAGTGTTAGCATATTTTTATGTTATTAAAAAAAAATTTACCTTTACTTTCCTTATTTTCATTTAATAGTGGTTAATAAAATTCAAAATTCAATATCCAAAAAAAAAAATATTTTTATCTTATTAGAAAAAGATATTCATACTAATTACAAATATATATTTCAGATTTTCTAAATTCAATTCACAGAAGTGGTGAGATTATTTTTAATGCTAATCTACATATGTGGCTAGGCAGTGCGTAAAAAGGCATTAAAATGGTTCCATGAATTTTTATATCTAATTATACTAAAAAAATTACAATGACCAAGATTTGGTTAATTTATTAATTAATTATCTATTGTTAATTTGAAATAAATCTAATGTAAAATAATTATTTAAATGAAAAAAATTGTTTTTTAACAATAATGTTGTGTTTTTCAATACTAATCAAATATTGAATGCTTTCAGAAAAATAAAAATATTTACCCTAAACTAATGTTGAAATTAATAATTAAAAATCAATATTATTTTTCCAAATTCTATTTATATGAGCGTCTAAAATTTATTTTATTATTTTTCCAAAAATGACATAAAAACTAGTTCCTTTATGAAAATAATATTTGTGAACATAAAACTATTTTACAGAAAAATTTAAATTTCAATATGAATATTTTATATTTATTTGAAAAATTTATATATAACATTTAATATTAATTTTTTACTTCTTACGTTACTATATTTAATGGATAAATTACAAATATATCATTTAAAAGAAAATAACACTAAAGTGTGGTTTTGTCGAAACACAAGCTTGCATGTTTCGCAAGCCAAGTTTGTGTTGTGCACAACACGAGATATTGAAGATAAAATAATGTGAAATATTGTGGTGTTACATTATACCCTCCTTCAATAAATTATTTTATCACAATTAATACTTGGAAATAAATTCAATGGGATGGACTTTTCAAAATATATTTGTCGAAATTCCATATTGGAAATTTTATTAATGAGATAATCATTTTAAAATAAAGAACATGAAGTATGAAGGTCACTTGAGATAACACATATAATGGATCCATGTAGGAAAAAATGGACATGAATGAAAATTTATCCATTATATTTTTATGGGGAGAGATAGAGAACACTATAAGGAGAATGTTTACAACCAGAAAGATGTAAAGATGCGATGATCCAAGGGACGAATTGATTCATAGAAAAATAAAGTACTATGATTTTTTTGGTGGTTTTATGATCTTTCCCCTAGATTTGATGAATTAAATTTCTTTATAGACTATGAACATAATGAAACATACTTAATTACTTAACGAGTAGAGTTTCCTCCTGTATCCAATTTCAACTACAGACTCATCTATTTCTCTAAACGATGAGTGTTCAAGATGAATTTTCCACTCTTGAAGCACTGTTTTCATATTTTAGATAATATAAAAATTCACAAAATGTTAACTATATTTTTATATTATATTAATCATTAACCAAAATTTTAGAACAAGATAATAAAATTTCCAAAAATATTCTCAATAAAGATACAGTAAAACCCAAAATTTCATAATTGATAATTCATAAAATAACTAACCTTCCACAAAAATATTCTAGAATAAGATTGAAACCCAGAATTCAGATGTATTTGACAACATGGCCTTCCAAGATAAATTTTAACACTTATTTATAAATAACATAAACACTTTTAATATATTATACCTAAATGTAAATAACCTAATTATATATTCTCCATGATAGGTTAATCATTTCAAGAAGTTTTCCAAATTGATACAAGTCCAAAACAAAATAATAGATACTTCCAAAATAAAGATTAACCATTACCACAAAAATAAAATCCCATAGTAGTATATTTACCTTAATCATATCATGTTACCAAAATAGTGAATGATTTTGAATTCAATATTTATCACTTAATTCCCAAATCATTTTTTAAAACCAAGTATATCCATTTGATAAAACATATGTTCCCAAAATCAAATTATTTTTATTCTATAAAAATATTTAACCAAAAATAAAAAGTCATGATAATTAGGGACATCATGTAGGATAGTTGTAGATGAAACACCCTTGTCTCCAATCGGTTGTGGTTTAAATTCCCGCAACCTTGTCCAACACGATGGTTTTCACCCACCCTACATGATTTCCTTTTCATAAAACTATATTAATATAATAATAAATAAATAATCTTATGAAACGTTTTAACATTAAAAAAATACTTTATAATGTATAACATAATCCATTATAACAGTTAGGCTTATCCAATATACATTTTTCCAATCTCACAATCCAACAATTCATAAGGAAGGTCTCTATATTTCTAAAATCGACCTAACATAATGCATATCTCTATTGTCACATAACAAACATGCAAATTCATTCATCATTTATCCTTTTTAATCAATGTAATACCCTAAATTACCTTAATACCTTATTGTATATGTTCATTCTTCCTCATTTCTTACAAAAACATAGAATATTGGATATACTCCTTTAATCCAATTTTTTTTTTAAAATCAAACAAATTGGGAATAAACATACATTTTTCCAGTTCAATGGTAGTTGAAAATATCCAATATACCTTTTTCAAATCAATCATCTTTGTATTCCAACATCGTTATCTCTATATGAAAAACATATTATGGGGTATATTTCCCTCAACCATATATTTTCAAAAAATCATAACTTGCAACTATGTCACTTTACATAGTACAATATAATATCAAATCCCTAAGGAAATTGTAATGAAGAACTATCTTTATTTATTTCCATAATTTATATAACCATTATATAATTGGTAAAATAATCAAATAACCTAATTATTAAATCCCAATATAATCACAATAATCATTCCACTTTGTCTATAGTAGAAACATAATATGGATTGTGATCCATTAGCAGTTTTTGGGGTATAATCCTTTGATTCTTGGGAAATTCTCTTTTATAGTTCCCAATATTCTTATAGTTGAATCATTGAACATTGGAAAATTATTTCTTCCCCTATAATCATAAAAATAGTGTCCTTTTTCTCTACACATGAAGAAAACAATTTCCCCCCCCCCAAGAAGGAATTAGGGTGTTTCCTTCTACATATATCACATATAAAAAAACACTTCATTCTATTATTCTCTTTATCCAAATTTTTATTAGCTATCCTTTTATTCTCATGATTCCTTCCAAACCCATAATTCCTTGGGTATTATTTACCTATCCTACTATCACATGACATTATGTTATCATAAGATGATAATTCTTGGAAGATTATTTACCATATAAATATTGGCTTATGACCCTAAAAGATATGATCGTTATAACTCTTTGGATTGCGTGCAACAATTATGTTCACATTCCTTCTACTAGGCACAATTTTTAAATGACAACATACAGTAGTTTAGATCATATCATAATGTATAATTCAAAAACTAAAAAAATTAACAAACGTAAATTAAATTTTTCCACATATCGAGTCTCATAATCATAAAAATGTTTTCCTTGGGGGAATATTTTCTCATAAATACTTCATAATAGTTTGAAAATAGAATGTGAATTATCATAAGAATATCCCCCAGTAGCATCAAACCAGGTGCACAGTAAGGACTGTTATCGGGTACAATGTAACCCCAAGTCAAGCTTGGAACACCTTCTAGGAGTTATTACTCCATGGTACATCTGTTCCAGAACAACATTCACTTGTAATGTCTCTATAGAGATGAATTTTCAAAGAATAACCCCATAATATTTACCATAACATAGTTTTATTATTTTCCTTTACACATTACCTATAATTCAATCTTAGGGTTATGCTTTCTAATCTATGATTTCTAAATCTAGTTTCCAAGGATTTGGATAAACATCCTTTGATACCAACTGTAACTCACTAACCCTTGTTTCCTAAATTCAGTTATTTATTTCATTACATTGGCATGATCAGAAGAAATTGAATCCTGGTGGACTAATCAGACTAGTCACATTGGAAAAACTAGATTCAAACCGATGTTTTACATTACCTATTCAAATGAAAAACAACATATTATACCCTTTAAAATCTCGCATATCCCTTGGAATATCCATGTAGGTCAATCTTAATATACTTATTCACATCCAAGGAAAAATGAAACATTATAAATGGGTGAGAGTAGATGCTCAATAAGTATAAACAATACGGGGAAAGCTGTCATAAATAAGTATAAAATTTTATGGAAATATTAAAACTAAAAAAGAATTATAAACCTAATATTTAGCATAACATGGAAATAACAATGAATATAATTCCATTTAAACATTCACATGGATATTATACAACTCGAATAATCACATTTAATAACAATAACTAATCTTCAAATAAAGAAATTCATAATACCATACACCATAACCACTTTATCATGGCCTCGTTCCAAGACCATCATTATGCGGGTAAGACATTATTCAAAAAACAAGATAAATTGTCTCATGGGAACTACCGATGCATGTTCGGGAATTCATTAACTGGTCCCCAACCCAAAGGGCTTTCATTATGTGATCCCAAAACCATCACTTACTAATTCCAATGTATTCCTCAAATGAAAAGGGTGAAACATTGTCAACATTAACACTCATATTAAAACTACTATACAAATTGTTAATACTCTAACCATAAACCATGAATGATATCATAATACCACGTTTGGAGTCTAACATATCATTGACACTTCAATAAAATATGGAAGATTGAATCAAAAAAATAAACCTCAATTAAGCATAAAATTCTTCAAGGAATTTGACATAGATAAAAATAAAAATCATTATATCACTTTAAGAGATATCCCATTTACAATTGAAATAATTTTAAATCTATGAAATTAATGAAGAAATTTATTTTAAAAATAACCTTGTATGATTTTAAAGTAATCTTCAAAATGTTATGGCATCAAAATGGAGGAAAATAGTTGTTCGAATCGTATAAGATAAAAACATTCTTTCCAAAATTTGTCCAAAAGGCCAGAAAGTACCTCTTTCGAAAAATGTTAGAATTATTCCATTCCAAAAGATATATAAAAAGTTAAATCATGGATAAAAATTAATTTATACAATTTTAGATAATATTTTTAAATTTATTATTTTAGAAAGGTGGACATTGAGGATAAATGTGTCCCAATAGATACTTATGTATAAACAACCTCAAATAATAATGAACTTTTGAAATTAACCCATAAATAATAAAATTAAATGATTTTTTTTGAATTTTTTAAGGAACATAAAAATAGGAATAAAATTTCTTTTATAATCATTTTATATCTATATAAATAATTATGTAAAATAATATAAAGAATATTAAAAAGGAGAAGTGATTAATTCTTTTAACATTCAAAGTATCCCATACCAATTTGAACATTTAAATAAAAAAATAATATAATCAAGTGAATATGTAAATTATATGAATAAAATTTATTCATGATATGAAATATAATAGGGGAAGTACATACACCACACACAATAATTGGGTGGTGAACAAGGCTTATGTGTCTAGAAAAATTACAAGTGAGACAGATTTCCCATACCATAGTTATGATACTCTCCGTATGTTTCCAAAACTCGAGTATATTGTTTTTAAAAATATTATTAACTTATACTCGTATCATAATAATGTTCATTATATCATTCATGGATTAATGTTACTCATTGGTTAGCAATTCCAAATTAAAGCAATGTTTTGGGTAATAGTTACTTTGTTTATTGGTTGTGTCTTGATTTGTCATTCTTGATCTTATTACATAGATAATTATTTACTTACTTACCAAATATATAACCTGATTTATATATCATATATATTCAGAATTTAAATATATATAATAGATTTGTATACGAAATGTTATACACTATTCATGGCGACGTTAGGCGGTACGTACGCATGAACATTGTTTCTATTTTCGTAGCCTATTAAATAGAAGTAAATATATGTGAATATGTATATATATATTATTCTAGTATAATTATTATGTCATATATTTCATACATATTAATAATATACATTTTTGTAATCATTTTTGGATGGTGAACATTTAATATTAATCTCATAACGTCGTGGAGAGGGTAAGTCGTACGTACGTAAGAGAAAAAATATCATTTATATAATTGTTAAATGGTACAAAATTGGATGGAATGTGAATTATAAATAAACTATATATTGTTATATTTTTTATTTAAATCTTTTATATTAATCATTATAACCGAATAAATAAAATTTACATGGAAAACAATTTACACCACGGTGTGGAAATGGTTAGTCGTATGTACTCACGCATGGTGATGTTGTTTTTCTTAGGATGGGTAAACAAAGTAATATGGTTGTCCCATAATAATAACAACATGACATAATATTTTAGTATATATAGTTATTAAATTATTATGGAATCAACATAGTATGAGTATGTATGATAAGAAAAGAACATTTAAAGAGGTGATAAAATAATTATCTCTTTTTCAGGTATCTAATTTTGAGTTTCACAAAAATACACCGTAGGATGGATTTCAGATATAAGTATGGCCTATATGAGGACGTGAGTAAAGTTAGGAGATAAAAGGTTCAGGTTTTTGCGGATCAAAATGTCTTTTGATGTGTTAATTAATGATAAAGATAATTTCCCTTTTATAAGAGTGGTGAGGGACACTTTTGGAAGTTCTTAAATTATAAATTTATTACATATTATTTTTTGATTTAAAATAGTTCTAAACTGATTTAATTAAAGAATAATATTATTATGGGTATAAATACTTTCAGCCAATTATTTTTACTTATATTTAGGTCATAAAATTTTCCACATATTTTCAAATCAACCCTTTGTTAAATAGTTTAAGTCTTACAATGTCTTCTTGTATTTTTACACTATATGGTTAATATATTTACTATAAAAAACCAATAGACCACCAATTGGATAATTTATGACATATTTGGAATTAAAAATGTTTTTTGGTCGAACCATATATTTTTATGACTTTCATACCATTTAATAAAATAGTATTTAATATAAAATTTAATTTATGTCAATTTTAATACTTTCCAATAGTTTCATTATTAAATACTCTTGACCCACATGATAACATGGATAAATACATCAAATATGTCATTAAAAGTTATATGTAAGATATAAAATTATTGTATGTTATTAATTAAGTAATGTTTTTTTATTTTAATATTTTTATTATCCTTTATTTGATATCTCAACTAATTAATCAATTATTAAATCATCAATATGTCACCATTTAATTTATATATTTAATGTATAAAAATTAAAAATTAATTATCATGATGTAAATAAATTTCTTATATATCTAAATAATATTTATGGTTTACCATATCTCATATAAATCATCATATTAAAAATAATACAATTAATAAAAGTTAAATATGACATTTTTAACTATTAATTAAATATAATATAATAAATGTCATAATCTAACAAAAGTGAATTAAAAAGAATAATATTTTATAAAAAGGGATTATTTGGATAAAAAATACTTATACAATAATATTAAGGCAATTGATAGTGTAATTTTATTTTATTATAATATTATTTTTACCTCTAATTACCCTATTTACCTTTAACTTTGGTAAGTTAAATTAAAAAGTTACTAATCATTACAATTTATTATTAACCTATTAGACCACATTTTTCACTCATACTATAACCATGTATGTCAGATTTACTAAATTCAATTCACGTATGTTGTAAAGTTATGTTTAATGCTAATATGCAAATGTGGCTAGATAGTGGGTAAAAAGACATTAAAAATGTTCAATGAATTTTTGTATCTAATTATATTATAAGAATGATCCCAATGTATTAAATTGAGTTAATATATTCATTATTTAAATATTTTGAATTTAAAATCTTTTTATGTTAAAATTATTATTTGAATGAAAAGTTGGGTTTATAAAAATAATGTATTGTTTTTCACTGTTCATCAAGAGTTGAATGTTTTCAGAAAAATAATGTTAATTCATCCTAAGATAATTTTGATATTTAGAATCCAAAAATAAATATTATTTAAAAAAATTCAATTTCAATGAGTGTGTAAAATTAATTTCATTATTTTTCATAAAAACACATAAAAAGTAGTCTCGTTATGAAAATAGTATTTCTAAACATATAACTATTTTACCAAAACATATAAATTTCATTATAAATATGCTTTTTTTAAATGAAAAAGTTATAAATAACATTTAAAAATTATTTATTACTATTTATATTACAATATTTAATGGATAAATTCTAAATATATCATTTAAATAAAATCAACAAAAATGTGTTGTTTTATAGAAACTCGGTTTTGTTTGTTTTGCAAGATAAGTCGATGTTATGTGAAATGAAAGCTATTAAAGATAACATTCCATGAAATATTGGTGTGTTATAAGAATAGGATGTGGCTTGGTCACTTAACTCTCTCCAAATTAAATTGGATGAGAGTGCAAGGTATGGAAAGAATGAAGGTGATGGATGTAGATAGAAGTAAGACTACAACCTCATACACGAAAATAAATAGGATTAAAAATGATGGTTTCCCTTTGATTTGTCATGGGTGATGATGGAGACTTTTCCATTGTCAAAGGGAAAATTATATGTCATCCTTATCCTTTCTACTATGAACTTGGGGCTCGGAATCTTAGAGATGAGAAGGGGATGACAATGTCCCATCCCAAGAATCTAAGACTGGGATATCCGCTACACTATCCCTCAGGTAATGGTCCATATGTACCTAGATATATTGAAATATAAATATTACCCTGGGATCCAAACACTATGGTGGGAAAGGTTTAGGAAACCTATTAACATAGAATTATAAATACAAATTGGAGAGACACTAAAGTTCCATTACCTAATGATTTGTAAATTTGGATTTCTTGGTGGATGTTTCAACATGGTACCTTTCAAGAAAGAGAGACATTGAAGGAGAATCCTTTCCATGAGGGGATTTGAAAAATTCATCATCAAAGACTCATTCATGTTGTACGGATGAGGTGAACCATGTTGGGTCGTGCTAGGGGTGCACCGCACATGGGGTCTCAGTGCATGTAGGCTTGGGTGAATTCATTTCACCTTAGGTGATTAACAAACCAGATGACTACACATGGATAAATATTTCATCAAGCATGTAACGGTATCTATAGGGTTCCCAAAAGTAATTCACCATGTTCTTTTTCGATGAAGGGTGATCACTCTAGTATTCTTGAAATATGGGGGTTGGACGCACAGGTCAGGAAAAATATTGTTTATTTTAAATACTGAATGGAATTATGTTTCATTATCCACCTTAAATTCATTATATTTAAGTGTTATGAAACTAACTTATTGGTTTTTAAGGACTTGGGAGAAGAACTGTGGCCATTAAAATAGTAATGAGCCTTTGGTAAAATTCGTCTATGCAAATGAAGTCCCCAAAGGTCTATTTGTAAGAAAATATCCTACCCTAGGAAAATGTGAATTGGTCACGAAGGTGGGTGGTTTAAAAGTGTTCGGAACACAGGTGTGTGGTGCTTAAATTATTGCATGTCGACAGTGTTTTGGGGGGAATTATGCGAAAAATTTGCTCCATACTCTATGGGATGATCCCCTACACCCCAGTTTAGGATCACTAATGGGCAATAGTCCCAGCCCTTTGGGCCAGTACCTTCTCTATCACAGTGACTACCATGAAAAATACATAGCCACACTACACTCTATTTTATCCCAGTTTTGGACGTATTTTATCATGCCACATGGAAATCCAATATTATACTCCATCCTACATAAAACATATTTCTATTTAAACTCATCATTTGTTGTTTAAGTGAAGTTCCCATCTTTAATTTTATGGATCACTACACTGAACACATTTCATGGTGTCTAAAAAATCTCCCCCCCCCCAATAGAATTAGATTCATTTGGAATGAAAATAATTTTTTTCTAATGAAAAAGTAAGGGCACTTTGACGCATTCAAAAATCATTTTTTCGGTTTCAGGGCAACTTAATGATTGGAAGGATGATCTAAATTTTCCACTTTGAAATGGTTCCAAGAGAGAATTTGGATCAACTAACTATGTTTCAACAAGCAGGTTATAGGGATCAGGTGGCTTTTAAATATATAAAAATCTATGGTGAAGGTATCTTTTAATTTTTGACAGAGACACTCCATTAATTTGATGTTCCGTTGGGGTTTTTTTGAATAAGTGAAGATAATTTTATTTCTGATCATTTATGTCATCATCCTTGTTTTTTATTATAATTATATTGTTAAAACTGATTTCCATTGCATGATTTTTTTCATGTCATTTAATTATAATAAAAATGTTAGGAATGGACGATGATATAAAAGTTTTCCAAATCTATAGGGTATAATGAGCATAGTTTTACTATTTTTCAGGTCATATGAAAAACTCTTCAAACATTGTTTTTTTGTCATCACCCTAATTCTTACTGATTCCCAATATAAAGGGGACATAGTGGGTTATACTTGGATTTTTCTCCGGCCTATCCTTTAAGGTTTTCAGTAGAAGTTTTTCAATTTAACTTTGTATCACTCGATATTTCCTAAACCATACAGAGATTATGTCCAGTGAGCTGAGACTTGACTTTTATCTAGATTTCTATTTTCATGTTTTTAGTAGGGTAGTTACTATAGAATAATATATGGGTAGTTTAAGTTCATTCATGTTAGACTAATAAATCCAGTATTTTAGGTCAAATAACTTTTACAATGAATTTTGAAATTAGAACCCAATAAAGACTCGATTTATATAAATTCCCTAATATATATATATATATACATATAGAAATTTCCAAGGGGAATAATGAGAAATTATTTTTATGGTCCCCATATATAATGATTTAGGTACAATAATAGAGGAGGTATATTACTAGAACAAAGTTACTATTATTTGATAAAACCATTATATGGGATGTATTATGTAGTTAAACTAGGGAATATGTTGTATAGAAAGATAGTGGAATACTTGGGATGATAGGCTCATTGTGTGAGAAACTGATTCATGGAAAACTTGGGGCACATATTGCGTTGTCAGGTAAATGAGTTCTTAAAAATTTTGACATTATATTTCTATTAGAAAGAGGGATTTTATGATTTGTATGTCTTAAGAAAATTTTGGGTAGCTTTTCCAATGAAAGATGGCCGACAGTAAAAGGGTCCATATGGGGTGGTAAATTCCATGAATGAAAAATGACCTCTACAAAAAATTGGTGTGTGAAGGAGGGAACATTTTTCATAAAGAGGGTTTCTAATATTATTTTTTGAAAATTAATGTCAACTAACAAGGACATTATGGGGATATATAGATGAAAGTCATCAAACAAATACATTATGTAGTGTATTTTAAAGTTGTGCATCGAAGACATTTGGGTTTTGGTTTATGATCATTAGTTTTGAGAAAAGGATTGATGGATCTCCATTTACCAGTAATCTGTATGGAAATGTGCTACTAAATTCTGGTATGAAAAGATAAATTTGTAAGATGTGATTTGGGGATTCCCAAATCTGAAGTGTGAAATGTGAAAAAGTGCCAAATTAGATTAAAGTAGGTATCTTACAAGAACAAATTTACCACTATTTGAAAAACCACTTATATGGGTTGTATTATATTAATCGAGCTAGGGAATATTACACATAGCCAAATAGTGGTATCCTTTGGCTGAAATTACCTTTATGTAGGTGGAATTATGCAAGTCCAACTGGGGGAACATACTACAATGTAAAGTAAAAGAGCTCTCCAAAATTATGGGAGTTTTTTTAGTAAAAGAAAATTTATGTTCACGATCATATGAATATTCCCCATCACATAGTTTGGTTAATGGAGAAAAGTTCTTGAATACATAAGAGGTATTTTAAGTCTTATTTTCCAAAGAATATGGGTAATATTATATCTAATATGGTATAAACCAATAACAATAAGTATGGTTCCCATAGTTTTAGGTTATTTGACTATGATCAAAATATTAGGGAAACAATGAATGATACTGTGGTCAAATGACACAAGGTTATTCTAATATGATTTGAACAAATGAGTGTAGAAAATTATAAACCATGGTCTTACAGATTTTCGAGTTGAGAGAAAGGATAAGGGACTAATATGTAATGGAAGGCCACCTTAAACTATAGGTTCTAACATACCGTCATCAATGATCAGAGAGATAGAAGAGGAATCTCTCAAGAATGAAGTTACCTTTATTTGGAAAACCCCTTATAGGGGTTGTATTATACATGACCAACTAGGGAATATGATTCATATCGAAACAGTGGGATACTTTGGCTATCATCCCCATTATATAAGATATATTATGCAAAGACAATAGGTTTCATATACAACATAGTAATGAAAAAGCACCAATGGGTATTGGAAATTATGTCATTAGAAACTAATGGAAGATTATGAGGATCAAAATGTATTCAATATTATAAGTAAGAAATGTGAAAGGGATAATTTAAAATGCATAACTAAATTATTTGGACTGATATTGGCCACAATTATAGAATACCTTACATTTAACAATTTCATAAGTACAATGGGGGATATTTCTTATTTCCTTGGGGGCACTATAAAGAGAGGACTCAAAATAAAAACGTAGGAATATAATATTTTATTCATATGTAGGATAGTGGATAATTTTTAATGTTATTATGTGATTGGGAATAGGGTTGATGATTTGGGTGTCACTACATATCTAATTAGAGTGAGAATTTATCCCCATATAGTTCTTAAATAACGATCCCCACCACAATTTTATTCATGAGTGGAGTATAATGGGGGTTTCTTTGAATACAGATTCATACATAAAATGAGAACACCTATTAAATCTCCTCACATAGATCTAACTCATACATGGAATGAATGATGTATTATTTTCATCACATTTTTATTGGTCCTAGGATCAAATGTTTGGATGTCTCTTCATATATCACATGACTGAGAATCATGCCCCGCATAGTTCTAGAAATTGCTCTCATTGAATAGGCATGGTCCATACACATGGATATGAGGCATTTTTTTGAATGGTGGAAGGATTATGATGTTGGATTCAGGTGTCACTATATATCGTACTTGGAAAATAATCAATCTATACATAGTTCTTGATTTTATATGAATTTTAACGTCATGTGGTAAGGATGAAGGTGAATTGATGTGAGGTGATAGAAACATTTTGGTTGGGCCTAAGAACGAAATAGTGGGCATCACAATGCATCTCATACAGATAAGAATCAAGCCTCACGTGGCCCTTTATAGGCTTCATGTATATACCAAATTCATTCATATTAATTAATGGGTCCTAATGTTTAATCAAATATAGAACTAGGATTGGAGATTCCAGAATCACTACGTATCACTCTAGAGACTGAATCAAGCCACCCATAGTTCTTTAAATTTATTCCCCACATTAATTAATCATTGATGTGGTAAATGGGACTTATTATAACTTATATACTAATGGTTTAGCATAATACATGGATTTTGGGTATCCCCACACATCTCATTCTTATGAGAATCAAGAGATAAATCTTGGAAACAATTTCTACGTAGATCACATTCGAGCACGGGGAACATAAAAGAGAATTTTCTTTTCCAAAATCATTGTTGGACCTAGTATTGGAGATCTGGGCATCATTATGTATGTCATTAGAATGAGAATAAATCCCCACATAGTTCTTGAAGTTTCCCCCTATTCCGTTTTGATTCATATACCCAAGGGGAGACATGACTTTTTAAATGTTGTAGTAAGACCTGGGATTGGAGATCCATGCATCACTACGTATCCTGATGGCGAAAGAATCATGCCACAAGTAGTTCATTAGTATGGTTCCCTGTACAAATTGAATGTTTATGGGATAAATGGGATCTTTAATACATTCCAGAATAGTTTTTTGGTCTAAAATACAATATTGTATGAGAATCGAGAAACATTTTCTAGAAGGGTCCCTAGTATAGAATTGACTCATATATAATGAAATGGAAAATTGTATCTTTTATTATTGTTTCTAGGACCTATATATGAGATCTGGGTGACATGATGTATCTCAATGTAATAAGAATCAATCAACATGTAGTTATTAAAAACAATATTCCTTATTCGGATTTGACACATACACATAATGAATGAGGGATCATTTTACCATGTTTGGACCTAAGATTAAAAATATGGGAATCCCTACATATATCACTATAATGAGAATAAATCCATAAAAACTTCCTGAATATGGTCACCCAAGTGGTTTTGATCCAAACCTAGTGAATAAATGGTGCCCAAATAAACTAGGGAGTGGTAATGATGTTAGTGAAGCTTCTTCATAGAAGATGGTCATCATTTAAGGGATCACAAGGAATGTAAACTCATGGATTATTGGGATATTTCTTAATGTTCAATGAGAGAGACATAAACTATATATTTTAATGTACTTTTTTATGGACACATTCTATTTTTTAGTTTTAGGCCATGCGACTAGGACCTCATGTCGTGCAGTTTTTCATCTTACGATTAGGACAATGATACTACATTGTATTACATAATGTATCATATACAATGGTCGTAACATATAATATCATCATACAACATGGATGAACATTGTGTTATTACACAATGTGAATCTCCAGTAACATTTCATTGGTTTGAGTTGTATTGAATTGTCCATCTATTGAGTATAAGGTCTAATCTTCATTAGAAATGATCTTATGTATGGAATAATGTCCTTACCACTTTATCTCATGCTTTAGAGGATTCTTTCTTCGAATCACAAGAGAGTCATAAAACCAAACCCCACTGTCATTAGAGAAATTAATGAAGTAAAACCTTCCTATTAAAGGCCCACTCTATTTAGCCCTAATAGACTTCCATGGGATTCATGGTATAAAATCACATTTCATCCCGTCGCTTCATCTCTTCCAACAATTTATGGGATTTATCCTAATTTTATAAATGATCAAAAATTGAAAATCAGAGTGATGGAAAATGAATTTTAATGGTAAGAACATCTTTTGTCTCGTATACCAAGGAGTACGTATTTGACCTGTGGATGTACTTGTAGTAGTACTATAAGCCCATAAGGCATTCAATAGTGTCTTAGGCCAATACATATTATCTTTAACAACCATTTATGGAGTATATTGGGTAAATTATTTTTGAATTCCAATATCAATCTATTTGTCATTTCATGTTACTGGGATGAATGGTTGGATTTGATAATATATTCCTATTATAACTTCCCAACCTCATTAGATCATAAATTTTTTCCTTTTCCCATCATGTATGGGGGACTCCAAATCTAGTGATGATATTAGCTTTGAAAATGTTGAAAAAAATGGCCACAACTCTTTTAAGAGGTATTTCCTCAACCAATTTGGTGAAAAAATTGGTATCAGTAAGGATTTTATTGAACGACATGGCCATAGCTAGAGGATAAAGTCTTACTACATCCATTCCCCATGAAGTAAATTACCAATAGTATTTTTTTATGTTGAAACTCTGGGGTTGATGGATGAAATTTTCATGCACATGGAAATAATGACCCTACTTAGTGAAACCTATAAAATCTTACATCATCATAAGCTATAAGTATCCAACCTTTCAAATTTGATCAGAAATCCAATACTGAGAATTTTAGGCACTACAATCTCACACATGAAATTCTTTCATGATATCCATAGTTTCATCCCCATCAATACATCTAAGGAGAATTTTGTTGAAGCCCCATCTATAGAAGATCTTCTGGTGATTTTCTCAATTGTATAGAGTGAAATTAGTATCTCATCACCGTATTTTATCTCTTCCAACTCAATTTGGTGAATTATAAAATCATGGAGATATTTCATGATGGGTGTTATCTATCTCATGGTAAGAGAAAATTTTATGGGAATGGGAATGTTTTCAAAGATTTTCTATGTTCTAATTTGAACAAAATGTGAACCCACATGGCGATGAGAAACTCTGATGATTGTGTTGTCCTAGTTCAGAACATATAAGGATGTATCTGCATTTTCCAATGAATCATATTGGGAATTTTTTGAACATGATATGTTTGAAAATGTTGCTTCTAAGGGAAATTCTTCCAGTAACCCTCATATGTAATCACAAAGTGGAGTTATCTCTTCTTTTATGATTCTATATTCTTCATTAATCTATTGGATTACCAACTCTGAATCACCCTTCACTTCAATGTTGTTCACTGGTACACGGAGTTCTAATTCCAAACATTCAATGAGGTCTATATATTCTGCCTCATTTTTGAGCTTATAGTCTTCCATTCTCATCCCTTGAATACTTCTCGAATCACCATCAATATACATTTCCCATTTCCATGGGCTATCCAATATAGAGAAGATTTATCCATCATGTAGTTTTGTATTCAATGCAATTTCTTCGTTAGATGGGTTCTTATAATTAATGTCTTCCAAGACACCAATCCACGATCCTTCACTACTTTCTAAGGAAAATGTATATATGAAATGACTGCAGAATAAATTCTCACTATTCCATACATCCTTTCAACATAGGACTACTGAGGACAAATTTGAGCGGGTTATTATGAGAAAACAGTGGACCTTGTGATGTTGTATGTAGTGCATCAGCTTCTAAACTATAAATATTAATGCTAAGTATCCTTTCTAAACATATGAATATTGGGTCTCTACATCATGAATGGTTTAACATAGATAGTAAATATTTTTTCCTTCCCAAAATAATTTTTTAGTTCAATGAAGTCTCCCATTGATCTCTCCATGGTTGTCACATAAATAATGAGTATTTTTCCTTCATTAGATGGTATAAATACCATTAAACTCAAGATGTATTTCAGGAGGGTATATAATTCCTCTTGGAGGTCATTTTTCGATGGAAAAGTGACCCCTATTCTTCATTAATTTTGTGAAGGGAAAACACTTACCTTCCAAAATATCTACGAAAAACCAGATGTATGGAAAATGACCTTGTTTTCCTATAAAATCATTCATGTTTTGAAAAGGTGACATTCGAATGATATCTTTAGTATTATTAGGATCAACTTTTATGATTTGATGTAATACAAAAAAATGAGAAATTCTCATCAGGTTACCTCAAAATCTAATTTCAAGGTGTTTATCATTAGATTATATTGTCTAAACGTTTTGAATATGGTCTCCCACTTAGCAAGGTTTTTAGAACATTTTCATTATTTGACCACTATATCATAAACATAACATTCATCAAATTTTCTCTAAAATGGTTCTATGATGTGATGCAGTGCACATTGGTATGTCATACCAGCATTATTATAGTTAAATGTCATCAAACGATAGAACAATATGCATTTAGGGGATCGAAGGACTATATATTCCTCGTCTTATGGGGCCATCCTGATTATGGTATACCAAGAGTATCCATCCCTGAATGAAAGGGTCTGATATCTAGTTGTAGTATCAATTAAGAGTTTTGTGAATGAAATCAGGATGACATCATTGGGAGAATACTGGTTCCGATTTCTAAAATCTATGAAAACTCAAATCTCCCCATTTTTTTAATTTCATTGGGAAAATGTTGAATAATCACTTTTCATATTTCACTTCTTGGATGAAGTTATAAATGATATAATTTTAGTCCTTAGCCTCAGTTTTGGATGCAATATTTGGGTGTTTTCATCATGCTTCCTGCTTTTATTCCTGATGATCTTCTATAAAACCAAAATTATTGGGGCCACCTTATGGTCAAGACCTGAAATTTTTTATAATTAAATGAAAAAAAAATACAATATTAATTTAGAAAGGATTTATACCCCTATTTTTCTTTATAAGTCATGTACGCACTAAAGATATTGAGGCGTTGATCTTCTTATGTTCCTAGATTTATTTCTCTGAGTTTATCCAAAGTGGTGGAGGTACATTCCTCAAATGCTGGATAGGTATCCCTATGGTCTTCCACATCTTCATCTTCTACATGTGTTTCTTCGTCTACCACTTCTTTCAGGGTAGGTGATGAAACAATATTTCAAGATCTTGGGGAGGATTCACAATTTGGACACCCTAAAGAGGATGCAACCAATTTTGGCCCAACAGATAATGAGTGGTCTTTTTGATGCTCTGAAGGAAAGATGATGGTATGAGAATTAGCATCCCTATATTTTTTAATGAGTGATATAATTTATTCTAGCATGGAAAATGAAGCAGAGACTTGCTAAATCTCAGTGAATGGAATAACTACATCTTCATTTATGCATTCATAACTGCTTGGGGATTCAATGATTTCTCCTATGCTATAGGGTTTAGTTATCAAAATTATCATTATGGGGGATAGTGAATGTGTTCTTGTGTTTTGGGATAACACATTCAATTTAATTAATGGTAAGTATGTAATCTACATTTATATTCTTGAATGGGTTAGCTGGGATCTTTTCCAGACCAATCATGGAATTTATTAATGAAATATCATTTCCATGGATGGTTTACCCTCATTGTTATAGAACTATAAATCAATGTACTGAGATTCATATGTTTTGAATAGGGCCTCATCACCATGGATTGTCCTAATATTACCATTGACACAATAATTCAGAAATCAGTGGTGAAATGAAGGAATGGTCGCTTGTTGAAGTAGCAAAGGCCACCCCGAAATAATTTTGAAAGTTGTGTCTTTTAGGAAAACCATGAACTTTGAATCAGATATGTGATACACAAACTATTTTATAAACATAATTAATCATAGAGGATCATGGTCATACTTATAATAACCCTCTAATATAAAAGTGGAGGGAGAAAAGTGGTATTTAGTTAGGCCTAGTCAAAAAAGTGTATGGATGGGAATGACATTGAACCCTTATCCATTATCAATGAAGGTAAATCAGATAACAATATTATTTATTGTTCCAGATAGGTAGAAGGGTTTGATGTATCATTTTACATCAACATCATCATCCTGGTTTGTTAAAGATATGACCACATGGAATTATGATAGATCATTTTCCATATGGTAATACTCTATGGAAAAAACCTCGACTTCAACCTCTTGAGGGCTTAACAAAGCCTCAATTTCTGCTTCCCAAGGATCCTTTATTAATCTCAGGTAATCTAGGATCAACTACGTGGCAGGTACTTGGGCTAGTTGATTCAACAAATCATGGTTTTGATCCTTTGGTCTCTTTTTTCAAGCATGGATATGGTCTTTTTTAGGTGCCTTGGAAGCTGATGTTATTGATGAGGATAGACCTTCTTTTGGGGTTGAATGTTAAGGTATTTATTCTCTTTGTGGTTTAGGCTAGCTAGGTATTCCCACACACTAAGGAGATGGTGGAATAGTCTGTACCTGGGCTTCCACGATGATATTGCCAATGAAGACCCTATCATGTGTGGGAAAATTACCTTGTAACTAATGAGATCACTAGAGGGATCTCCTATGATTTCCTACTGGATAAATAGTTTGACTATAAGTGATGTTATAGTAGTGGATTCTATCATAACCATGAATTCTCTTGTATCATTGAACCTTTTGACCTCTTCCCCCAGTTCCTCAATCAATTGAATGGAAATCAATTTCATAATCAAAATCATCATTTAAGTGCGGATCTCTTAAGTGAATAAAATTATCAGAACAGAAAATCAACTCTTCATCTAATAAATATTTTGACTAGGGGTCAACTGATGTTGTGACATTTAGCGGGGTAGTTTCTATGCTTTTGAGATGGTCGACATGAAATTCACTAAGGTCAAGGATACGTTTAGAATTTTAAAAAAAACTCTACTATTCTAATTTTTCATTATTCTTATAGACATGTACCTTATGGGAAGGTAAAACCTTTAGAGGACTGGGATTTTGAAGAATATTGAGTTGTTATAATAGAAGCAGTAAGATACACAATCCATTGTTTCAACTGTGTTCACAGAATGGTATGATTTTGGTTGATTTTTTTTCATGACCATCCAATTATTGAATTTTTTATCATTGATAATTTTTACTTCCTGCCATTTTCATTCCTATTATGGATCGGTTACATTAACACATTCTACATAGGATTGTAAATTTTTCAGCTTCACATGGCTATATTCCACCATGTTTTGTAGGAGGTATATAAAAACAGAACACTTTTTGATGGGGTGACCCAACATTTGATGGAACAGTCAATAGTATGGGAGGACCTAATATTTTTCATTGTTGTGCTTATTTGGCCTTGTCAACTGAACTATGATTTTTTCCATAGATGATATGAATTAGTTGGTGAATTGGTCTATTCAAAAAGTATATAACTTGTCTTTAAACCTCTAAAACTGTATCTACCATTGATTTTTATGATCATGTTGATGGGTTGGTCACTGATAATGATTCTTGGGAGGTGGATCCCTATGATATGATGAGGAATTTGATGTAGTAGTGGGTACATGGGTCTGCTTATGTGTAACTATAGTATCATATTCTTTTCCTACTCATCTTCTATGAGCTGATGGGATTAATCGAGATTTGGCTCTATTCGCTACTATGGAATTTTACACCAATTGAGAAATCGATGAAATATCCCAAAACCCTCATGTTTATTTCATAGGGATTAATGTTGTGTGGAAATCATCATATAGATTTGCTAAAAAAATGGAATGCAACTATTCCTGAGGGAGCAGTATATTCATTGAGCATGTTAGTCCTTACTACCGAGCAATGAAATATGAAACTCTTTCATTCTATATTTTCTTGATATTTGTTATATCGATGAATGTTATCTTCTACAATGTTGAGATATAATGGAAAATTAACATCAGAAGGAGATCTTCACATCTAGTGCTCAATCAAGACTGCAAACTCTTGTACCATTCAAAGGCTGGACCCTACAATGTTTGTACGACGAATCTAAGTTTCACTACTTCCTATTTCTTAGAGGACCCCATCAAATAATCACGGTGGGAGAAGAAATGTTAAAAGTGTTTTGTTGGATCTCCTTGTCAATTAATGATTTGAAATGAGGGATTCCCAATATTTTTGGTGGAGGATTCAGTTCTAACCATGTGGTATAATCATTCTTTTCTAGTTGAACTAGTTCACACCATCATTCCATAGATTCTAATAGAGTAGTCAATGAATCGGTTTTATTTACAAGAATTCTAGAAACATCAAGCAAAGTTGGGACATGAAAATGTATGGTATATGGAGCCTATACTGGTGTACTGACTCGTAGCACAATTGGTGCTGGTTCTGTAGGTATTTTCTTTTGATAACCCATTGGGACACACTTGTAATGATGTGTCTGACCCTACTCTGGTTGAACTGGAAATGGAGGGAATTCATTTGATACATCAGTAGATACAACAAACCCTCTTTTTTGAAGTTATCCTATTTAATGTTCATGTAATGGATCAACTTGTAGAACATATCTGGTAAGAATTCTACCTTTGAGTAACTCCTCATTATGTCTTATCAACTCATTTCTAACCACCTCATACTGATAAAATCATTACTAAAGAGTAAGGGATGTGGCTTCTCCAAGGGAAATATGAGAAATGGTCTGACCTTTACTATTTTATTTATTAGGTTCCTTTCAATGAGGTGGAATTTGATTATTCAAGGGGATACCTTAATTTTATTTAAGCCTTTGAATTTTGGTACACACACCTCTTTCATTATCATTTTTTTGGACTAAATTATGAACAATAAATTAATCATCTAACTCCACTGAAATGATTTCATTTTATTGGGGAAAATCAATGATGGAATTGACAATATTCACCAATGCATAATGCATTACTAGTATTATGTCAGTATCTTTGTGATTTCATCTTCTTTTACACCCTCCAAGATAATTTTTTCTTCTATATTTTGGTTCCCTATGAAATTTTTGGCAGATAGTAACTTGAACTGAATCCACGAATAGGTCAGATATGACTTCATTTTGTGTATTATTATCTAATCAGGAGAAAATGACATTCGCTGAGTAGTGGATGGTCAATCTGAAAAATCCCCTAGTCCCGTGGGATAGGGATATTATTATTATTCTTTATCATCCCATTGTGATATATTTTTGTTCTTTTAGGTTTGGGTTAAAAATGTTCCCATCCCTATAGGATGGGGTGGCTCCTCAACATCTATGGCTGATATCATTGCAATTTCTCTTCGGATTTTAGGAATTTTGGTTTGAACATTGGCTGAGTGCATTATCCGACACACACATAAATCTCATACTTCGGATGACTGTGGTGATAATTTATATATTCGCACAATCAGATGACTAACATCTTTTAATTGGGATGCCTAATTGATGTTCTCATATGCTTGAGGAAAAATTATTTTAAAAGCTTACTGTCTTTGGGAATGAATTTGGTGGAAGACGGTCGAGTATAATTCTTGATGAGAATCTCTTCGGTCATGAACATAATTTATTTTTTTATATGTCCTGGGGATATAAAATTTCACAGCACCACTTTTGTTGGGATTTTATGGATTTGGAGTGCAGTGAAATCCAATGCTCAATGTGCACCCCATCATCAGATATGAGAACCAGGTGGGGGGTATCTGCAATTAATTGTTTCAAAATCATAAATATTTTCAGTCATGCAGCTTGAAGGGATCTATGCCACTTCTAGATATCTGAATTTCTGGAATCCATTAGAGATTCCAAGTCAATTAGTTACTATAATCCTTCTATTAACTTGACATGACATTGATATTCATCATATGCTAATACTTTGTCTTTTAGATAATGATTATTCATCCATATGTTGAGGAGAATATAAAGAATATAATCTTGTACCGAAATCTCTAGAATATAGTATTGAGTTGTAGCCAAAGGCCAGAATATGAATGGTATTTCACCCATATCCAATTGTTTCCTCATGTACAACATATGCTCATCAACATTTTATAGAGGTTTCTCTACCTGATCATACAATAGTTTACATTTTCATGGAAATTTATAAAAATCAACAGGATTGGTAAAGAGTTAATTTGTTGTATTGAAATATAAATGTCCAACAGGTGATTCAAGGAATGGCTGTCACATGGGGCTCTCTTAGGAATAAGAATAAATTTCACCAAATAGTGAATAGAAATTAGACATGACTAACCTCGTGTTTTCTAGTGCTTCAAGATAAGAGGGATATCCCATACCTACATTTTCAATGTGAGAATTATATTTTAAATGTGAATCACTACTATGGATAAAAAATTCACAGTGAATTCCATCATTGGGAATACCACCATGGTGGATTACAGAAATGGGAAGAGTCTCTTTCTCATTTGTCTTCTGTCCACATGGAGGGTTGTGTTGTACTCACCAAGAGATAGGATCCCTAGATTGGTTTAATTTTCTTGAACCAAGCATTCATGATAGTGTGTCCAATGTGGAAATTCAAAGTTACTGCTACTACTCCCATAATTTGGTAATGGGAGGGTATTATCTTCATCTACAGTAAATAAATGTTTGAGGGCTTCAAAACTCTATCATTGAGCACAGCCTCATCAAAAATTGGCTCTTGATTTTCCCACTGGGTTTGATAAGAATTCATTTTGGATTCCTTATTACAATAATTTTAGGACACGTTCTAGGAAGCATGGTTAACATCGGTTGGTTTATGTCCCTACCTTGGAGTTTCTATTAGAATTGGTGGATTATCTCCAATTAGAACAAGTGTATGTTCCCAATCTGGTAGTCTATATGATATAGGGGAGTATTCCCCATAACCCTTATGGATGGGAATAGAGGTATGTATTTTCAATAGGATGACAGGTTGATGAGTCACCCTACTTATGGTGATAGAGTTATTCTTATGTCCCTCAATTTCTGTTTTTGTAGTCATGATGATATCTAGGAAAGTCTATTGGATATGAGAACAAATTTACTTATTCCCTTCACAATTTCGAAGATGTGTTTGGTCACATAAATTTATGAAATAGGAATATATGTCATTTCCATGTATGGAGTAGTTGTATGTACATAATCATCACCTGCCTTTCCTATTAATGGATACTAATCGTTCCTACGGGTTGGAGAAGAGAGTTGAGTTTGTCCTTTGCTTGTCGTCGGGACATTCCAACTGAATTCTCCATGTGCTACTAGACGAGGCTTCTGGAAGGAATGATGAGTATAGGTAGGTGTATGTTCTTTCTTATGTTACTCCACAATATTATAACTATTAGATTTATTAGATTCTACTAAACGAGTCTACTGGTTGGCGGATTTATGGTGAAAGAGTTTATATTCCCGATCATTGTTCGCCACCAAATTGGGTTGGTGTTAATCTCTGGAGGGGGAAAGGGTAGGATCTTACTCCATCTTAGCTGGTAGTTTCCCCTAGAGGTCCGTGTTTCATTCCTGGGATTGAGGGTCTTAGGCTGGACAATCGATTTCAACATCCTCATCATGATGAGGGTTTACTGCCGCATGACTTTTGTGACATTGCTATTTGGAAAGAGCCCTTGGAAAGAAAACATGTGTTATTTGGTAGAGGCCATAGGAAAAATCTTGGTCGACCTCCTTGGATTATTGGATGTATTGGTGATTGAGTTCTAGGTATAAGATCCTAAAATGGATAATGATGGTGGCTGGGACCATCGACTTCTAGACCACCAGTCATTTCTGATATGATGACTGGGGGTTATTCTTGATCTGGAGGGCATATCGGGAATCCTCCAAGGTTGGAATAGTACCGTGATTATAGCACCCTCAAACCTATGTATTAAAGAACCTACATAAAATACACTGAGTCATTGATGGTGTCCTTTGTACAGATGTGGATCAGGCCTATGTAGGAGTTCGGGAGTTCATTGGGAAAAAGTTGAAGGAATCCATTAGGATTGTCAGGAGTTCTTTGAAAAGAGTACTTGATATATGAAAGACACAAACAATGAACTTTGAAATCACATTATAGTGAAAAAATGCCTAATTTTATGCCTTTTCTATAATGGGTAACACTATCATATAGGTTTATGATTCACATCGAGTTCACCATATTTTTGTTTTCTATAGAATTTTTCCTTCATTGGGAAAATCATTATTTTCAAATAGATTCCTATGGTTTTGTTCTTGGTACTAGAAAAACCCAATGGTTATGTTTCAATAGGGACATAATTTTCCAATGATGGACTTCATTAAGGATTTTTACCATGACTCATAAGAACTCACATTAGTCGGGAGGATGAAAGGCTGGGCTCCTTGCATCCTTTTGAAGGGAATTATTGCCTACTTCGGGACTCACTTATAGATTTAAGAAATGTTCACAAATAATTTATTTATTTATCATATATGATTGGAGTTTCCATTGAAATTTAGAAATAAATCTTCAGCATATATGGAATTTTGAATCATCTATATGTATCTTAGGTTCTACATCAATAAAGATATCTGTATGTATTTTTGGTTCTCCATCAATAGTATCCTTTTATATATAACATTGATATTCTTTAGTCATTATCACGATGAATTTTGTTTAATACACTTAGTGTGGTACTCTAAAGTATATGTTCATACTTGTAATGACTTTCACAGTAAAATTTATCATCATTTAGTGGGATAGATGAAAACTCTCGAGTTTACTTTCATGCAGATAGACAAAGGTTACTCTGTAGTTTATCATCATCTGGGGATAAAAATGTCGTTTTCATCAACCAATGTATCCACATGAATGGAATCAAAACCCACATAATCTATTGTTATTTAATGTGAAACATAATTCATTTTGAGGTCATTTGATATGTACCCAACCATACAGTTTATTGTCATGTGGTACAGACATTGAGGCAGAAGGTGACTAGTTAATATTTAGTGTGGGACTTATATTGAAACATCCCAAGGAACTTTGAAGGGATATGTGTTTCAAAGTTGAATTATACCCTATTGGGGATATGACCCATTAAAAAAGGTGTGATTCGAAATGTTGGGTTTGAACATCAAGGATACTTCCGACATATTCTTTTTGGATGGGAATGAAATCCCACATAGTTTGATGAGTCTATCAGGTGAGTATGACCTATTTAGAGGATTAATATTGGGCTTATTCTTGAATATGATGCCCTTATGAAAGGGACCAAGAGTTATGTATCAACTTGTGATGGTTTGGGAGTTTAATATGGGGTTTTATTCAAAGGTGGGTGTATGGATTAAGGTAATTATAATTGGAGAATATTTATAATGAGGATTCCCATTGATCTCAATACCTGATTTTGAATTCTTTGTATTCCAGCTTGAAGGAATCATAGTTATCGTAGTTCAGTAAATTTCAGGCATACACCTACAATGATTTCCATTATTGGGGGGTGGGGGAATGATTTCTCTTTTTATGGATTTATTAATATATATCTCAGGCCATGACATGATTTCATATGTATCCCAGTTATAATGGGAATTAGAGTTCTCATAGTTCATTTCATCGGTTGGGTGGTATGGGTTTTTAGATTGTTGTAAACCACTAAACCCACATGATTCGTGATCAGTGTAAGAAAAATGAGGATGTGAATGATTCAACAAACCACACTCATTTTACTTCTTTTCTGGTGGAAGAGATCGTGGCAAAAAAAATTGACACTATTCAATTTACATTGAACGAGATTCGAAGGTATGAGAGGAGTAATGGTGACCGATGTAGAGAAGAGAAATATTGAAACCTCCATCATGAATGTCTAGGGGCTTACACTAGTATGGTTTCCGTTTGATTATTCCTAGGATTCGAGGGAGACTTCTCATTTGTCGAAGGGAAAATAAATTTTATAAATAACCTCCCTACATGGAATCAGAGGCTCTGGAAAATAGATATGTGAAGTGGAGGACAAATTCCAATCCCTAGAATCCAGGATTGGGAACTCCATAACAATAACCATAAGAGAAGGGTCCATGTTACTGTAGATATACAATTCTATTGTTTCCCCATGGATCCTGGACCTATGGTAAGACTAGTGAGGGAAACTTCTAGCTTTAGAAATATAAATCCAAATGGGAGATACACTAATATTCCTTTCCCCACAGTTTTTTAGATATTTAGGTCTTACTAGAGGTTTCAACATTGTAACTTTAAGGTAAGATATCCAATGGAGGAGAAGCCTCTATATGAGTGGATTTGAAAAAGTCTTCATGAAAGGCTTGCACAAGATGAATGGATGAGGTGAACCAATAATGAACACGCATGGGATATACCCTGAAATAGGTGTCTATGCATGTTTGGTTGGGTGAATTGAATTCACCTAATATGATGAATAACATGTATGAATACACTTGGGGAAATCTTTTATCATGTCTTCATGGGTATCTATAGGGATTAGCAAATGCAAGTCGTGCATGTTCTTGTTTGAGGAAGGGTTGTCACTCTAGTCTTCTTAAATAACGAGGTTAGTATAATTGGCCACACATGGGTTTTTTATTTTAAACACTGAATTTACTTTCGACTCAAACCCCCCCCCCCCAACCAATTCTATATATTTAGGTGATACGAAACAAACTAAATGGTTTCAAAGGACTTGAGGGAGCACTAGGGAAATCAGATAAGCAATTGAACTTTGAGAAAATTCATCAGTCCAAATGAAGACCCCAAAGGTTTATTTATAGGCTAATATGGTACCCGGGGTGAAGGTGACCTCCTCGGAAAAGTAGATGGCATGAAGGTGGGTGGTTCATAGGTGGATGTATCACAGGTGGGTGGAATGAAAGAGCTTGCAGTCCGATGGTTTTTTGGGAGACTTATGAAAAATATATTCTCCATACCTTGTGGGTTTTCCCCTACATCCCTGATTAGGATCACTGTAAGTGATACGGTCAAAAAACTTTTGGTCGGTGGCTTAACTTCTGTCACTGACCCTACTAAAAAATGTAGAGGAATTTTGTCAAATTTTCGAGCTCAGTTTAGGATGTTTCCTATCAAGCCACATTGAAATCCATTCTGCTTCTTATTTGGGCATAATGATGAATTTCTAATAATACGTAGTATTTGGTGACTGAGTGATGTTCACATCATCGATTATGTGGTGAAGTTCATTGAACACATTTCATGGTGTCTATAGAACCGATAATACTAATCTAACTAGTTGAAGATAAGTGATTCACATATGGTACACCATTTATTTTTTTGACACTATCGTCGAGGAAGCATGTGGTGCTTGTATTCATTTATCTGCATTCCCACATTCCAATGGTGGGGATATTTCATCAAATTAAATGGTGATTTAATCTATTCTATTCAAATATAAAGAAGAAAATTCAGTTTTTTCGGTCCATGGATTCCTCCTTGGAGCTCATTTCATTGTTCATGTCTCTCTCGTAAATTAATTCATGTTCAGGGAACTCATTCATAGTGTCATATGAGGCATCTAGGGTTCAAAAACAAAGGATTTACATGTTGGAAATGAGGTAATTAATATCAATTTCATAATTTAACCAAGGATTTATAGATAAGTCCTCATATGTATATTTCATGTGGTAAGAATTTTGGGTTAGGACACAAGTATTATGTCATATAGAGATAGATTTAAAGAACTGGTCGAGAAGGATTACAGAATGATTTTTACGTCTTGTGGAGACTGATTGGAAAACCTATGAATGTTGACCCGGAAGGTGTATCCCTATAAATGAACTCTTGGGTTTACCTGTTTGGATAAAACACCCTTTAAGGTGGACCACGAAGTTGCGTCCCAAGGAGGGAAGATGTCAACAGTATGTTTTTTATCAATTTGGGATTGAACACCACCTATGGTGGATCTAGAATTGTGGATCAGAACTCCCTGTGGTGGTGGATCAGAGATTTTTATTAACATATTTTTGGAGATGGATAGGACACCATATTATGGATGATCAAGGAGGTGTGAACCTAGGAGGGAACACTTAATTATATCAGTTTGGATCAAATGATCATTGAGGCAGATCCAGAAGGTACACCCTTATGAGGGAAGAGGTTATACCTAATTTTTATATCCATTACGGATCTAACAAATTTTAAGGATGATTCAGAAGGATTGTCTCAAATAAGAAATATTTCACACCTAAGTTTACCAATTTTGATCGAACACCCTTATGATGCAGATTCAGAGGTGTGTCCATAGTAGGGAACAACAAGAGATTAACATTATTTGGATTGAACATCACAACGGAATCCTAGGTAACATTTTGAATATAGGGGTAAAAAATAATCTAGTTTGATTTAATGTTTTAAGGATCTAGGAAAGGATTATTCCATATTGTTTAAAGTTATGTGGTATGGATTCTAATATCATAGAATGAGAATCGACAAGGGGGTGTGGTAATTATGCGTGGAAGCTGCCTGGAATGGGAGGCTTGTGTTCCATTTTGTGGAGAGGGTAGAATCCCATTATGACCATACATGGGGAATCATATCTTCATCATATTGTGTAATGGTATATTTTGAAGTCATTGTTTTGTGGAATTTTCCATCCAATTTAATATCATACAACTAGGACGTGGGAATAGGAATTTTAGATTTTTCATTTTAGACGTGGGTTGCCTCACTCCATTCCACTTTAAAATACGTGACCACCTATCATGCGCCACTAGGAGGGCATGGTGTTAGAAATTAAATATATTATTGGTCAATCACATGGCCGATATTTGATTATATATTCATAGAATCAATTGGTGTAGTAGTAACTGTTCATAGAAGCAATAGATAAGATAATTGTTTATAATATTGGAATTAGAGACATCATGTAGTATACAAGGATGTGGTTTAGCACACCTGGGTTGGATTTAATGAAAAAAAGGTTGTGAAAAGAAGGATCTTTAACTATGGAATGCGATATATTCATGATCCATGGTTTCACAAAATTTAGCGAGTTGCGTGAAAAATAAGATTTTTTCTAGACAACTTCCTTTCGCGTAATGGGATATTGTGCAAGGATTACTATAAAATGGCAAAAGTTAATTTTGGGACCATGGGTGGTATAGTGTGAATAATCCCTACCATTTAGGGTTGATGTTATCTATTCTTTCATGTGGTCATTGAAGAATATGGGGTTTTTGTAGAATAGCATCACTTTTTCTTCTAGGGAGCCTCGTAGATGGAGGGGTGACCTTCAATTTATAGCTACAATCATTGGCTAGTAGTGCATAAGGTTTTGGGAATGGATATCAATTTGCACACATAACCATCCATTTCCACTGGGGCATTATAATTTCGATATTTCTGAGTTGTCATAGTATTTAGGGCACAAATACCGTAGTTGTGTGATAGTGATGCACAAAGTTCTTCTATAGTATGTACATCATGGATTTATTTTAGACAAAAAGTATATGGTGGTAAAAAACATTAGGATAATTCATGGGAATATACTTTTCCTTTGTTTCACATGTTTTTTTGTGTGAATCATTTCCTTCCTATACCATCACTAAAAGTTGCGTACAACCTCTTCATCAACGGATGAATTGTCCTTCAAGGTGGATGGCATGCTCAGTTTGTTGAAAAGTTGATGTTCGACACATTTAATGAGATATTAGATCCAAGAGATATCCAAAAGGGTCTTGGGCCATGGTTTCAAATTTTTTTATAAAATATATAACATTAGATGAAAGTGAAGTGTATCTCTAACTACCACACCTTGTTTCATATTCTATTAAACGAGATCCCCAGGATGATTTAGCACATGACCAGAAGTGTACATCCTTGAATGAAATAGGCTACTGACTAGAGTAATGCGTATATAGTGGAAATATGATGATAATATCCCCCCATATCAAAGAGAAAAAAAAGTAAATAACAAATCATCATACACATTACTGTATAAGAAATGAATAAAAAATTGAATAGAAACATGCTATAATAAAATGAAATATATTAAATTACCAAACATACATTCTATACCTACAACCTAGATCTCCCAATATGATGATTCCAAACATGAAATGAAAAATTGAAAATAAGTATATTAGAAACTATAAAAACACCATGTTGATAATCATCTAGTTTCATGAAACTATCTGATCCATCCAACCCGGCCATAAATAACTCAATACATGTCATAGCCCAAATATATAGCAGAATCAAAAATATGAATGTTGGTCAATTACCCATGTGTAGTGGAGGCCCGAGAAGGGTGTGATTATAACTCAGTAAGGCACCTACATTGGTGTCCAAATAAAATAACTGCCATTGAAATAGTTCATGTACATTAGTAGTGGGATAACAAAACATAAGAATGGAAAATTGGTCATCAATCAGAATAAAGAAAAAAATATCGATTGTTCCTATATTAATTATCCTTACTAATATTTATCAATGATTATTTTTAGAACCTCATCCATGTATGGACATCGATAATAACCATTCCAAGATCATTGTCCAACCACCAAACCAAATACAATATTGTTTGTACTGACCCAAAGGGTTATGACCAAAATAATAATAATAAATTACAAAAAAATATTAGAGCATCAATACAACATATTCTTATACATAAAAAATTTTTGGTGCCAAAAGCATTAGTCTAGAATCAGTCCAAAGATGAGGACCATCAGTCCAACATCTAATATATTCCCAAAAATAGTAGTCTAATTCCCAAAAATGGATGCAGATCCTCTACCCAATATCTAACCCATATGCAATACTAGATTTCCAAGACCAAAAGTCTAACACACAATATATATAACAAACAAACCTATATTGGGGAATCAGTCTAGTGACTAGTCTATTGTATACTAGCAAGGCCTAGAGAATCATTCTAACAACAAACCCATAGTTCATAGAGCATCATCCTAGAATCCAAACCATTGTCATTAGAGCATTATTATGACATTAGAAATATAGTTCATGGATAATCATTCAATCAACCAAACAAGAATTTAAGGTGAATTGGTATGACATCCAAACCACCGTTCCTAGACCATCATTCTAGTACCAAAACTATAGTACCTGGAGCACCCGTCCCATTCCAAACCCATTCATTTATTCCTAAACATCTATGGAAAAAATTACAGACCTTTTAAACTATTAAAAACATAAACAAAATCCATTCTTAGACCATTTCCAATTACCAAGACCCAAATGGGTCATTAACACACACAAAAATACACAATTATTTCTTTTCCAGCATAATAATTAAAAGATCCTATAATTTATCTTTTAGAAAAACCTGTTAAAATATCATTGGGGATGAATCCAGTTATATAAAAATTAAAGTAGCTATCTCTCAATATATATATTTTTTTATATATACTATCTTATCTCCTATTATAGTAGCACAAAATGAATGATAATTAGCTAATGCAAATGAAATAGTAGTTTTACATGGATCATCCTCACTCGGAAACATCCAATGATCATAAAATGGTAATGACCCGATGTACCAAATCTAGTAAAGGATATTATAAATACACTTTATAGAGTGGACTCACTATAATTCCTAGTTTACAACCATTTATGAATAGAAAGCCCACTACTATCTTTCACTACTCATGTTAACTAACAGCTCCTCCTGTAAAAACATATGACAATCATTTTTGATATTAATTGCACTCTTTTTGGTCCTTATTCTCTTTATTTCTAAAAGAGGTGAAACCACCTTCACATAAGAATGTTCTTCATGGAGTGTATGGCCACTAAAATTCCATTAGTGAGGCTTATTCATGAGATCTATCCACAACAACCCTCTATGATATGACTTCACAAGTTTTCACCATGATATATATAGATCACATAGATCATGTGATTACCCCATGATACATACAACATATTACATGAATCACGGGTTTCATTCAGTGGACTATCTACAGAACATGAGAATCACAAGATTATTTCATTATACCTTCCACGGATCATGTAGATCATGTTACGTCAATAGGTTCACATATTCCCATCACATACATCCCTTCACAAGATACCATATTGAGACTCATTTGTAATAAATTACTTCTAATTACATGTATTCCATTATTATAATTCATGTAATTCTACTCATCATGTGAAATAATTTTCATCGTCATAGAATACCTTTTTGAGACACTTTCACAAGATCCTTTCTATAATTATGTGATGAAAAATTTCCCCATATCTAACTACTTTAGCTAATTTAATTCTACCTTATGAATTTTTACAGAGGTATTTAATGGAATAAATAAAATTCCTTAGCTATGAAAATCATTATTACCATTCACTCAATTTCCATTGAAAACCACATAACATGCTTTGTGTGATCCCATCATGAGATCAAGATACATTCATATGGTGGTAATCATTATTGGAAAATAGTTATTCGAGTGATCCAATTTTGATATCCAAATACAATCATGAGTGCTTCTCTTGACCCATAGTGATATCAAATGATAACTATACGGTTAGTTACATTATCATCTATCACTTTAGGAGATCACATCATAAGATCCAAAAATAATCATGTAGTCACATGATTTAAAATGTCCTTATGATATTGGAATTATTTCCATCTTGATTACATTCATGTTTTTTTATAAACTCTCTAGGAGATATAATGTCAATCATGAGAATTATTTAGTAGCTTGTTGGGATCATTATCAATGATCATCTAACAGTCATGTGGTTCTTTTCATGACTTATTTTAGGCTACTCTTTATTAGTTTTGACATTCATTCTCTATGAAATCAATTCAAACATTCATATTCACTCATCAAACATCATTAGATGACCATCCTTCATTAATAACATCAAACCCATTCAAAAAACATAGTAATCCCATAAGCACCAACAAGAGAAATTTTCCCCAAAAATCTTCCACTTTGGGTTTTTTGACAACACATATAATAATAAAAAGAAATAATTCAAACAATTAATGCACATATGAAACCATTTTATTTTGAAAAACCTATATAGTGATCAAATACATCCTTAACACATAACTTAACCCATTAGGTGTCTATATTATCATTCAAAAAAGAGTAGTATGCAATTTTTATTAATAAATCACTTCATTCTTGAACATTCCACTTGAAACCCTCTCAACATAAATAAAAGAACATGTTCAAACATCATGACCACTAATTCATGAAATGTATAAATAACTTGTATCATGAACCCAAAGGAAATTACTTTTCATGATTTTAAATTATTTTCTATCCATATTTATAATCATCATATTTTTAACTATCGATATTTTGGTGCTCCCCCTACCTGCTTCTCCTCCTTTCTTGATCAATAAATTTCCTCCCCCTTTGTCAATGAACCTAAAGGATAATACTGGGGGATCTATAACATGAGAAAGAACACATATCACAACATAGGGAAAAACATAACATATATTATGGATAGGGAGTCATACATCAACATTTTTCAAATATGGGGAGTATATATAACTCCAATATCTAATTTTGGACATTAAATTTCTACATTGGGTAAGGCCTTCATTAGAATATGAATAACGTATAGTTACATAGGAATATACAAAAATTTCAAAAACCCATACTCCACTTTATCCTCAATAAGATGATGCTTCATTTAAATTTTCTTTTTCCACAAGTGAGGGAAATTTTTTTAAATTCATTAAACATAAATTATCAACATGTATTCCAATTAGAGGATTCTCTTCAACTCCTATGTTTTTAAGTTTATAATTCATACATAATAATTGATTGAATTATTGGGTACCCATAATATATTTGTCTTCATCGGTGCACAATGAAATGAAATGTTACCTATTTCATAGACAATAAATACACAAAACACAAAGATATAATGTTCCACCTAAATTTGAATTTTCATCACATACTAAACTATACCTATCTGCATCTATACATCCCAATTAATCTTGGTACAATTTTTCATTATACATTAAACATAAATACAATAATAATTTTATATATTATGTATTCTCATAACTATATCTATGTGGACTGCTTTGGGATTACTTTGATATTGTGCAATATAAAAAATAGAATAAACAATATCAGGTCATGTTTCATTTAAACACTATAGGTACCCAATGATCTATCTATATTCATAGATATTGAAATATTTTCCTTTATTATATTTTGATAGTTTTATCCAGACATCCACCAGATTTTGCATCTCTTAGGAATCCTATATTAAGAATCTTCTCATAATCTCCTATGAATATTTTTATTCCTAAATAAATGTGACATATCTTCCTATTATTACATGTAAATCCGGGAAAATTGTTATCTCTCTAATCATTGACTTTTCAAAGTCACATTTTATAAAATATGAATAATATTTTCACCAATATTCATTATATCCCATAATGATTATGGCATAAATATAAACTGACATCATCATCCATTGAATACTCTCATTATTGATATAAATTTTATAAACAACTCTACTATAATAAAAACAAATATTTTTCAAATAATAATCATGTCATGTGTACATACTCATGGTTCATACATCAACCAATATAGATAAATCATAAAATTAAAAACTTTGTTCTAATATTGAGTGAAAAAAACTGTGTGGATATTAAATATAAGCCATAACATCAAAAACTTCATTTATAAATGCTGAAATCATGTCCTTCGGGATGACAATGAAGTTCATATTCAATAATATGGTAAATAATAATCAAATTGTATCCATACCCAAACAATGGGAGAATGTTTCATCAATATCAATACCATCAATCTAGGAGTATCCCTATCACAAAAGTCATTCATTAATTTTAATTATTATACCATCTTAATTTGTATTGTTTTAGAAAAACCATTTAGTCCCAATGACATTCTTGTCTATAGTTCTCAACAAAATCTCTCATGTGTGATGATTTTCAACTTTTTCAAGATCTTCATTCATCTGATTAATCCAATTATAATATCATGATGATTTACCCACACACATTGGCTCTACTTGTGATAAACAATAAGCTTGTTGTACAGTCTTTATCCTCCAAGTTATTAAAATTGATCTCTGATACTTGAAGATCTACTTATTATCAATTTTTATTAGATATTTGGTTTCTGGATTGGTTTATTCTTCTCATCATTAAAGTATGCTTCTGTTTTTTCCTTAAGAATATTCATTCCCCCGATATTATCCTTGATTTATCACTATCCTATAAAAAATATTCATCATTTTAATAAATATTTTTCTCTTTTTCCACTCTAAAAAAATCACATATATCTTATAATTATCCCTATCTCATTTTGAGGAATTTATATTCTTTTATTTTTCATTACTATCTAAGATATAACACAACTTCTCTAAGAGATTCAGACTTCCTATATTTTCCCCTAATAAGAATGAAGATATAAAATTTGTACAATCAATGTATTATAAAAGGTGGTATCATTTAATACACTATACATTATGGAGTAAACTTGTCCTTTGGAATTAGATAGTGAATTTTTAGAATTTAAGACTAATATCTATTCTACTTCTATTAAAAACATCTTTGGGTGTTATTTAGCAATACGAATCATTCTTTCCATGTTGTTGTTAATATGGTTTCTTTTTTTAACAAATCAATTATACTATGGAGTTTTGACTTCTAAAACGTGGAGCATTATACCATTTTTCTCAAGATAATCCTTTAATGGACAATTTTTTATTTTTTTTAAATTGTCAGTTTCAAACATAATAATTTTATGTCGGTACATATTTTCAAATTCCATATGAAAATGTGTTATAAAATAGAACAACTCAAACATCTTGGTGATAATTGAAAATTATTAAATTATGATAAAATCAACAATTAGAAGAACATAATATCTCTTCCCATGAATTGATATTGGTGAAGTTAGTCCTTATAGATCCATCTGAATCAGTTCAACAACTCACTATGATCTATGATCTTCCACATTATATCTATTTCAAATAATCATACTTTGTTAGAATAAAGAACATGTATGATTTATATCATGTCATAACATTGAGATATTTATAGTAACATCAAATTTATCAAATGTTTTATTAATTTTTGGGTTAGATGGACAACAAATTTATATCGAAATCTATTATATGCTTCCTTAGATAGAAAATACATGTATTCCTCTCCACATAAAATACATATATTTCCCATGGCGACATTTACTTATAAGAAAATAATACCGTATATTTTTTTGATAATTCACAACTTTTTGGTAAATCATATAGCATTTACTGAGTCACGTAGTCTACTAATACTTAATTAATTTTTAAAAAGTCCTTTAATAACCATGGCATCAGCATGTCTAAATTATTTTCCACATAACATTGATTTCACTAATCCAAATATCTTCAAAAAAATTCAATAGAAAAATACAACAACATCCTAGTTTTTATACTTGATCCTTCTCACCATATCCTTATTCATTGTCATGTGGGAGGTAAATGTACCATCAATTCTCTATATTTCATATAGTTGTGATATCATGAATATAATAGATGCAACCAATACTTTCTCTAGAATTTTATTTATGATTCATGTATTTGAATTTGTACATGATACTGAATAATATTCATGATTTTCCTCGGAGTATAATGGTCCAACAATATCTTACAAATATGAAAATTGATTTTGTGTCCTCATCCCATTTAATGATCACTTATTCATGTAACCAATTTAACTCTATTTAAAAACACTCTTATACATTTTTTATGAGAAATTTCCTTCCATGTTCCTGAATCCTACCCCACAAAAACACATCTCATCAATTTCATTACAAAATTATCTTACTCTATTATGTTTCAACACTTTATCTTGTTCTAATTGATACCTACAGCCTATGGAAAATTCATTTGAATAATATCTCATATTTCAAAAACTATAACACCTAATACATGGTGTATTCCCATGAACCATTTCTACACCAGTTATTATCCCATGGGATCTTTTTACCTTATGATTCAGATTCATACCCAAATCAATCATTAACCTTGGATAGGGAGTTTTTGGTCAGGCATCAATAATTATTATTTTTTTGATAAATTTTCATACCATATCTATCATTATGAAGCCTCATTTTCATCTCCAAATATTTCTTTTATTGTTTTACTATACCTCGATATTCAAATTTAAATATTAATATCACCTCCCTGACCTTCTTTCCACATTTTATATCAAGAGAAAACAATTTCTATTGATTTTTTACTCATATTCATAGAATGATAAATTCCTCCTCATGTTCTTTAAAATGTATGACTAATTTTTATAATTTTTTCGTCCAAATATCGATAATGTTTTTCTGTTATTTGACCTTGATCTCAAACTCGATAACTTACTCTATACATCTAATATTTTATGATCTGGTATTTTCAACTTCTTCCGTCATCTTATAATTTTTGTATTCCTAATTATAAAAATAATGATTGTAATCCCTAACCACTCTATTGGATTTTTTTCTCAAAACATCTATATCCTCAAAATATTATTTTAATTAAATGTGGATATCCACAATTTTGTACTTCTTCTTTTTCATTGATTCTTAACTACCATGTTTGTAAATTTCTCATATATTCCACCATAACATTTTATTCATGATACTTAAGGCCCTCTATATCTTTAGATTCGTATTATTATGAAATATTATCGTCCCATGATAGGAGATTCTTCTTTAAGAATAATTTTACTTTTCAATTTTCATTACTTTCACACTAGATGAAGATTTTTTCTTGAGAGTTTCATCATCACCCTATGCATTTTCTTGATTACTGTTGGGAATCATTTTGTAAAGATACCATGACATTAGAAAATGATAATATTGGAGGGGATTTCATCTTTTAAACACTCTTTTTCACCATGGAACATTTCAAAAATAAAATGATATAAAAACATCCATAACATCTTATCCTTCCATTTTCTATATTTATATTTTTATGGCCTTGAATTCCATATATTTGGAAATACTTATTTTCACAGACTCATTATCATCTTTTCAAAACTCGTATATCAAAAGAGTATAGTGAAAACAATTCAATGTCAACTCATTTAGATCTTTATCATCCAAAAAGGAATCTTTTGAATTGAACAATGGTGGAAGTATATATAAAATGTGATTTTTTATCATTATATCTTCTTAAATATATTTAATTCTTCTTATATCATCCTCTCCTACAATCCCTGGGTAAAAATTTCTTCAACAGTGTCATTGGTGTGAATCCTCATGTCCTCGTATTTGTTACATCGAACCTAAAATTCAGCGTATTGGAATTTCTAATAACCTTAATTTATGTTTACCAACTTCTCCTATATGAATTGTGATGATTTAGATGAAATATATTTTGTTTAGATCATATTGTATAAGGCTCCACATAGGGAATTAAATCCTATAGTGTTAGAATCCAAGTACCTTATATTTCCATCTAATAAAGGTCTACTATCCACAATGGATTATGTAACATACATCATAGCTATAAATAGATCCATACCCAATGATCGAATGTAGCAAAACACCATGTCATTATATAGCTAAAAATAATTTCCTTAAAATATATAAATCCTTTTGTGATTAAAGAAATGCATCACATGTTCTATAGAAGAAAAATGAAATTAATTATTTACTCAAATACCAATTATTAGAACAACTAGGTAAAATACCTAGGGGGGATACATCAAGGTGGGATATATTGGAAGAAATTTCAATCTTGATATTAATTTTTTGTAATTGAAAACTCTCTCCCTTATCATTCTTGTAGAATAGAATAAATGAAAATTAACACATGCACAATACACAATAATATTACTTGGTTTACCATCAATAGACTATGTTCAATGGGAATGACAAGTAAATGATCCAATGTACCAAATCCACTAAAGATAACTACTACTACATGGTATAGAGGGGACTCACTATCACTCATGGTTTAAAACATTTACAATTAGATAGATTTCTACTCTCTCTATTGAAGTGAACTTACTTATCTTCGAGAAGAATATTTTTACAATTAGTTATAATTTAAATCACACTCAAGTGTGTATTAATACTCTTATGTCATTAAAGATATAACAAACACCTTTTTGTAATTTTGTTCTTCGTAATGTTTTTTACCATTGTAAAAAACCCCATTACAAGTCCTCTTCATGAGATATATCCACAAGTTTACTCAATGATAATTCTATGTGATACTTCTCCATAAGACATTCTTCAGATACCAATGATCATGTGATTCATCCATTATACCTTTAACAACATATGAAGATCACATGATTCCTCTATGAAAATTTTTATAGAACACATGTGTCAATTTATTTCTCTATAATATCTTCAATAGATCATGTGGATCACATTAAATGTATAGTTCCACCTATTCACATCACAAATGTCCATTAACGAGATACCTTAATGAGACTCTTTCAAAATATCTTCCTTATGAGTAATGGATTGTATGATTCATGTGCAGGAAATTATATTGATCATATGAATTACTATTCCTCATTATGGAATACGTGAATGAGACCCTTTGACAGGATCCTTCAACTAATCATGTGAGGCACTTTTTCTCTTGACCAAAACACTTAATCAAAATTTAATCCTTCTTCTGAATTGATCAATATGTAATTATAAGATATAATCCACCACTATAACTCTACATATCAAGGTTATCCATTCGATCTACCTATTTAGAAATTATTATCACAAGTGTTTCATGATCTCATCACGAGATCCATATGCATTCATGTGGAGGTTAGATTCATTTTCATCATGAACTTTGTGTAATTCCATCATGCGGTCCAAATAAAATCATGAGTGCTCCACATGATCTAATCGAAAGATCCAATGGGAATATATTGTCTCGTGACATTATCTATTAGAACAATACGATATCACAATATACGATCAAAACAAAATCATTTGGTAATGGGATATCAAAGGATAGTTTGATATATCCATCATTTCCAGTATCATTTCCATCATACAATTCATGTGTACTCTCAAAGATATCCTATGAAAACCATTTGATTTCTATAGGTTCTTCTCCTGATCTCTCCTCAATATCCTCTTATAATCATATGGTGATTCACGTGAATCATTTTTTCACTTATTTTAATCATTTCTAACATTCATGTTCTATGGTATTTGATCATACATTCACCAACACTACTCATTCCACATTTGACAACTAGTTTTTTTTTAAAACCTAAAAAATTTAAAAAAAATATCATCCTTGAACCACCAGTTGGAGGTATATTTCTAGCAGTATATTTTGAAGGGGTAAACAACACTCCCATTTCAAATAAACAGTTAATATCTTCCAAAAACCCATTTTTAAAAAACATGGAGTAAAAATACTCATGATAAAACAATAAAAATTTTAAAGCATAGATTACCTCATATGACACCCAAAATGTAGTCAATATACAATGCATATGGAAAAACCCATTATAAAATCCCCATTGGAAAATCAAAAAACCAAGAAAAAAGAAGCAACCAATTTTTCAATTATAAATACATGAATCTCAGTTGATGAGACCATATATTAGGTATTATAAACATAAACATATAAATTAGGACTCATGGAAGGTCCAATGAAATAATTGAAATCTCAAAACCATTTACATAAACCAAGGGGGATACACCCCGTATAGGGTATTTAAATAGAATACCCCAAACACATGAAAAATGATGGTCAATAATATGGGTAAATTACCTGGACCACCTACCCCATATAAAAATCATTCCATAACCTTTAAAATGTTTTGTGGCCTTCCCAAGGTTTATACAATTATTTTATAAACTCCACAATAACAAAATAAGCCTCCTTCCACCACCCAATCTCTAAACTCCAACCAAGAAACATAAATTATTTATTTTGACTAATATTATTAGTTAAATAATAAAATTCAACCTAACATAATACTGGAAAAATCACCATATGGTCAACATTCCCTAAAAATATATTCAACTACCATGTAACATCCATAAATAACTCCCCACACCATTCCTAGAAAAAACAATTTAGGAGATACCATTAAAAAATAATTTAATTTAAATTTACTAATGATTAGATGAAGACTAACAATGAATTAGTACACTAATATAGAATCAACCAGAGACAAAAGGATGTCATCTTTGAATCTCCAATATTAAATCTAACTAAATTAAACACAAGAAACAGATGATTCCATCATGATCTATTGGAATCATCAACAAAACCTAAATTCAAGAACTCTAAAATTAGAGACAAGGACGGATAAATGGTAAATGTTGTCATTTGGGGAGAAAATATACCATAAATGCCACTGAATCTATATGAATATTCCCCAAATCAATGGGATGGAGATGGAGGAAAGGGGATGGGGACACATAGTTCTTGCACACAAAATGGGGGAGAAGGGTGGTGGAGTGGCCTAAAATAACAGGGGATTATTTTGTGAAGATCCTCTTATTAATGATGTCTAGGAAGAAAACCTATTTAAACTCATTTTTATCCAATCCATGTTATGACCACGCACCCACTACCATCAAACACCCCATGACCCACACATTATAAAAACTATCCCCCAATTTTGTTGTCATCACAATATACCCTCTATAGCAAGGTTAATAGTCTATCTTAAACCATAAACATCCCATGGTTTATTCCTCAAACTCTTCTCTACCTCACATGGGTTCTCAATTTTCCTCACACGGTCCACCCAAATCCATGAAAAAAATGGTAAATTCAACCTTGCATGGTTCATATTTAAAGAAAAATGTACTGAGCAACAATTCAACACACTTTTTCTCCTAATACATGCACACTAAACAATAGACCATGGTAATAATACCCCAAAGCTGTTGAAACATATCCCAAAGCATTTAAAGCCCATCAAGAAAACATGAGATTCGTTTCAAGAATCCTTATTCAGATTAAATTAGAACATTAAATAAATCTAACTATCAAAATCACATTCTGATTCTTGTTTCAAAATTTTACAAATCCTTCAAATGAAAATTTAATAACCATATGAAATTTATAACCCGTCCAAACATTGGATAATAAATCCTCCCCACCATAATAAATTTTATCCTCATAAAGCATCTGTGGTCATCTATCAACAAACCCCAACCTTAGTTGGTTACCAACTATTTCCGATAACCTCATTCATTATAAAAATTTTAAAACAAAAACAATGGCATTACCTATAACTTAGGTACTCATCTGACTAAAACATAATCTAATGTTCTTATTCAATCCTGAAACAACATGATGAAACTTAATCAATTATATCCAATATAAAAAACTATTTTTTTCATAATCTAATGATTCAATGGAAATTTTGTTCTCCCCATAATAATCATTTTCTTATAACCACCAACATCCAATGCTTTCCACTAACACCACAATAAATTTCTAATAGAACCCCAAGACACCACTCCCACAAAGTGACCAACATGGTTCTCAAAACACTACACTCAATCACCCATAATAATTCCAATCAATATTGATTCCCATCATAGTCATTGAAAATTATCTGGAGTGGACACATAACTTCCATCCATGCATGATCTATTAACAAAATGAAATTTCACCCAATGTAGGGTTTAAATTCCAAAACACATTTTTCATTCATGAAAATTTAGGCTGGATTGGATTTGTATCCAAGGGTTTCCTTGGATTACTCATCCAAAAATGTAGGGTTCCAACTATAAGAAAATTTGACCTCACTTAAAAACTATTACATCAATCTTAATTTCATTTCATGATTACCCACAATCACCCACTAGAGTCCATATCTGACTCATACTTATATTACATGGTTAGATCCCCCATTGACCCAAAAATATCATCAAGAATCACCACACAACCATAATACCTATAACTCATTAACCTCCTATTACATATCATAACTACCTTGGTACCAAATCCATTTCTCGACTAGACCATCAACTAGAATTTATTTGTTTTTAGGATTTCTCTACTAATTCACACATCAAACTAATCATATCCTTTCCAGAATCATAGTTCCACCATGACCGATCCAGGTTTACTTCTACAAACCTTTATCATTTACATTAAAAGGGATACACCCCTACACCCAAAATATCCCTCCACACCATAAGAGTGCAATTTTTACATCCATTACCATGACAATCCAACCATCATGACGAATTATCCAACCACTTTTAACTCAATAATTGGATGTTGTCATCTCTATCTCACATGTGGGATGAAAAAAAATGTCAATTACAACATGTTCCTAGATTTCAAGAATGAATCCCATGAAATTACCTTACATACATTCTATAATAAGGAAATTACTCACAATAGTTGATGGTACACTTTATACAACTCAACTCTCTATATACACTACTAGAATTATAGGAATTTACAAGGGGTTATTTTCCACAAGTCCTGTCGCAAATAAGTTTTTAAGACGGGGTCCCATCACAAATAGCTCGTGCCAGAAAATGACATCGCAAAAATATTATTTGTGATGGGCCCATCGCAAATAATGTTTTTTGCGACGGGATACATCATCATCACCAATAAGTCTCTAATTATATAATTTACATATATATAAACATTTTTGTGATGGGCCTGTCGAAAAAAGTATTTATAAAGGGCCCGTCGTCCCATCGCAAATACGTTTAAAAAAAATACTTGGACTATTTGTGACGGGCCCGTCGCAAATACTTTTTGCGATGGGTCCCTAATCTCGTCGCAAATACTTTTAAGAAAATTATTTTGATTATTTTTTACGGGAACCCGTTGCAACAGATCCAATCACAAATAATAAATAAAATTTTTAAAAAATAAATTAAATAATACTATGATTATTGAAAAATTAATTTTAATATTATTAAAATAATTAAAGTAAAAATTTATTAAAATTCTCAATATTCACAAAACAAATATAAAAAATTAATAAATTATTATTATTATTATTAGTATAATAAACAAACATTAAAAAATATAATACTGAAAACATATATTTAATAAAATTATGATTAATTAAACAATAATATTAATATTATTAAAAATAATAATAAAAAATATTAAAATTCTCAATATTTACAAAAAAGATCATACAATATTAAAAATTAAATTATCTAATATTCGCACCAATATAAAAGACAGAAACTGTAAATAGTTCATATTACAAAAAATTTTAAATTCAAATGTTTTTGACATAAAAAATTCAATAGGGTCATCTTATAGGGGAGGTGGACGAGCTGAAGTAGATGGTGGAGTAACCTCCATCCCCAAACTACAAGTCAGATGGCGCATGTACTATATCTGTTCATGAAGCTACTACTACCATCGACGCGTCTGTTCCTCGTGCTGCTACTTCTGCTGTTGTTGCTGCTGATGCATCTATTCTTGGTGCTTCTGAAAACTCTCTATAAGGTCATTTTGAGCTCAAAATTGCTCCTTATACTGTGAGGCAAGAGATGATGCCTCTCCACGAGCTCCCCTCGAGATGGACGCTGACATCGCAGCAGTACCATAATATGTACCAGAAGTCACATGAGAGCTAATACCAACTACTCGGCCCATCTCAAAGCCATATTGAGTTGCCTGCATCCATGTTGCCTCATTGAAATGGTGTGCACTGGTCTGATCAGATCTCCTCCTCGTGATGTTTCTTCTGCTGCTGCTGCTGCTGACACATCTCTTCTTGCTTCTTCTGAAAACTCTCTATAAGGTCATTATAAGCTCATAACTTCTCCTGATACTGTGAGGAATAAGATGATTCCCTTCCACGAGGTCCTCTCGAGCTGGACGCTGATATCTCATCAGTACTATAATAAGAACCAGGAGCCACATGAGTGCCGATACCAATTACTCAGCCTTTCTCAAAGCCATACTGAGTCGCTTCCATCCATGCCGCCTCGTCGAAATGGTGTGAACTGGTCTGATCAGTCACCTCATCCTGACCCTCAGCCTGTGTCTGAGAGGTCACAACCTAATATTATTAAGGCGATATCATTATCGTCTCTATGAATCATGTCTCTCCATTTATTTAGATCATTCTTCCTTAAAAATTTAAGGGGACTTCAGTATCATTCCCTTAAATTTCCAAGGAAGAATGGTCTATGTAAAGGGTCATGTGAGATAATTCTTATAGATGAGAAGGGCATGACTTGGGTTTTCCTATTCCAACGCTACTTGTTAGGTGATCAATTAAGCAAGGACAATTATAGATTTTACATTTGACATAGCTGACACTTACTAATTATAACTAATTATTACTAATTATTACTATTTATTACTAATTATTACTAATTATTACTAATTATTACTAATTATTACTAACTATTACTAATTATTGCTAGTTATTGCAAATTATTACAAATTATTACTAATTATTACTAATTATTAGTATTTATTACTAATTATTACAATTTATTAATAATTATTTCTAATTATTACAATTTATTAATAATAATTAAAAATAATTACTAATTATTTCTAATTATTACTAACTATTACTAATTATTACTAATTATTACGAATTACTACTAAATATTACTAATTATTACAAATTATTACTAATTATTAGTAATTATTACTAATAATTACTAATTATTACTAATTATTACTAATTATTACTAATTATTACTAATTATTAATGTTTATTTCTAATTATTAATGTTTATAAGTAATTATTAATGTTTATTAGTAATTATTAGTGTTTATTACTTCTTTTTACACTTTATTACTAATTATTACACTTTATTACTAACTAGTACTCGCTCGTGCATTTGCACGGTGATAAAACAAAATTCTTTGTTCATGCATTCTCACGACGATATGGTTCACTGCTTTTATGAAGGCAATAAAATATTTCAAAAAAACAAAAGAAACTGGGAAAGTAGTTAACTGTAAAAAGGGTAGTAATTAGAAACCATAATTAAGATTAAATAATTCATTGAAAAGAACAATAGTTTCATAAAAATTGTGAAAAAATGTGTTAAGAATATCTGCATAATCTATTAATAATATAGATTATAGAGGAAATAAAAATTAATATACAATGTTGAAAACAACTGACTAATGCTCTATTTTCAATTACCATGCAATTACATCATGAAATATCCATCTATTTGATCATTCTTTTAGTTTATGTTATCCTTTAATCCGAGTTTTAGTTCAATTGCATAGATTGTTTTAGTAAGGGAGTCTGGAAGAATTCTTACACATCTTTGGATAGCATCATCCACATCAAACATAGTAAACAAATTTTCCTACATGAAGAAATTAATTTAATGAATAAGTAGTACATAATATTGAAAAATGAATTTATTGAAGCAGAATTATAACAGTTTCCAATAGAGAAGAAGAAATGTAGTATATGTGATAGTTAGAGGAAATGCATATGACATTAAAAAAATTAGTATTGCTAGTTCCAATGATTTTATAAAAATAGTGGTGAATGAAAATAGACAACACATACCTATGTAGAAGAAATATTCGTAATTTTTTCAAAATAACCAATTTCAGTGTTCCAAGAAACTCCTAAATTACCACCATTGCGTCATCATCAAAATAAAATGATCTACCATGATATACAATAGAACTACACATCATCAAAAAATATACAACAAAATTTCATAGGATAAACAGAAGATAAATACAAAATAGTAGCTTCAAAATACCGAATTAGTAGACATAAACATTGTTTATAAGTGGTTGGAAGAGTCCCAAAACAGTAGCTTCAGAAAACACCTACCTTCTGAGATACAGGCTCAAATACATAGCAAAAAACAGACTGACAGATAAGGGCAGTCCAATCTGAGACATTCAGTGACAAGGAGTAAAGAAGTTGAACCTGGTAAAAATAAATTACAATCAAACAATATAACCATAACATAATGAACCAGTTTTATATTATTCCATCATACCAAGAATATCCTTTCAAGACAATTAATCCATGAATGTAAAACATAAAAAAAGAAATAAGTGATTACCTAGTAAAAACATCATGATGGAGGAACCGTCTACCCTTAGTGATTGTTCGACACACGAACCTGCTCAATTGATAACCATTATCATGATAAAACAAATTCCTAAAACTATGAGATGAAAACCTGATTCATAACAATATTCTGCAATTTATAGTCCCAAAAAAATAAAACATACCTTGTGATAAAACCCATAGGAAATGGTGAAACTGACTTACCATACCATGTGATGGGAAGGTCATGTAAAAGGAACGATATCCTCTCATCTTCTCCAAGAACATTTCCATAGTCATATTTTCTAAATATTATTTCTTATGCATTTTAATGTTGATCTTCAACTAAGGGGAGTAATAGGATTCAATGGTTGTCTCATGGATGCAAAACCAATGGCCATAACGGGACTTTTATCTGCATCTTTGTTAACTAAAAGGCTTATAAGGTGGTGTGTGATTGGATTATCAACCCAATAATATTAATGTATGACTAACTCAGGACAAATATATGAATAGATCATTCTTAGGAAGTATATATAATACTTATTAAATAACATGCATACAAAAAAACCATTTTTATGTAGGATTACTACAATTGTTATTGTAGATTCACTTTAAACAATGAGAATCACAAACACAAATATATTGATAAAATGACAATTTTTTCCAATGTCTTCTCAAAATCTTGGATAAAATATACAAATAAAATATACCAGTCCGGAATTGCCTCTTTTCCCCCCCACAACCACAACAACTATCTCAACCTCCATGGGAAGACAAGGCATTGTGGTGTAATTGAAATTTTGATCACCAGAAAATCTCATTGCAATATCAACTTATTGCAACATTAACTTATTCTAGTCTTATATTATTTTGATCACTAGAAATTTTGATCACTAGAAACTCCATACAAAAAATCTCATTGCAACATCAACATATTCCAGTCTTCTGTAAATTACAATTCATGACTTCATCAGAAAAAAAAGTTCATATTCCTCTCAGTCCAACCTAGCAATCAAGTAAATAAGTCATTACCATGAATGGATGGTTCCCCTTTCCGTAGATGAACCATCCATAAGCTGTACCGACCTACTGTAGAAATTTTTAATTGAATTCCATTATTTTTACCAATCAGTACATTCACATAGATGAAGACTAATATTCTTCCAATCCAGTCTATTGAGTAATCATGCAGCTAAAATATTGATATAAACCTTTTATAGACCATTTAATAATAAATACTAGTCAACACAAAAGCCAAATATGGCCAATTTTACTCAAGGAAAATAATCCACATCACATTAGAAACAACACAATAAAAATGGATTATCTCTCCCATATTCATATTCTTCATTACCACGAATGGATTGTGCCCCTTGACTGTGGGATTTACACAGTTGTTCCCACTGTTGAACCAATCAAAAGTCGCACCGACCTACAGTAGAAACTATTAATTTCCTTCCATTTAAATTACCAATCAGAACATTCACTCAGTTTAAGTCTAAATCATTGATATAAACACCAAAAATATAATTTAATAAAGAAAAACAATCAATAAAAAAACAAATTAGATCAATTTCACTCGATAAAAATATAACATATCACATTAGATCAAATTTCGTAAATTATTGGAAGTTCAACATGAAAGAACTTGATAGAGGATAATTATACATAGTGGAATATGTCTTACCCATTAGGATGAATTAAAAAACATTGATATTATTAATATTATATTAGGCCTCGTCAGGGTGACCTTATTCATGCAGCCTTGCATAGTCTGCACCATCTTGTACCATGTCTATAGTGGCCAGTTGAATGCCGATGATTTTCACCCGAACTGCATTTGCCTTCCATGCCTTCCCTTAAGATCAAAGACTTTCCATCATTCATTTATGACATGGGATACTACCCTTCCCTCCAGATCATTTTCCATGACCAATTCTCTAATATTCACTAGCTAATGTGTACATTCTTCAATTGCTTTGAGTTGTTGGAAATCAAGTTGTGTATCCTTGCATATATATCTTCATAAACCCCTTTCCCCTGCAACACGAGTCTATAAGTCTATTATTGGAAAATTTGTGGTAATTTGGACACTGTCAGTATACCTATGATTAAATAAAGGTGGGGTATTGGTTGAAAATACGGTGGCAAGTGAAGACAATCGGGCCCATGATCCCATGTGTGTACATGGATGAGAGGGTGGTGGGAAACATGGAGTATTGTGTGAATCTATTATATTCTATTGAAGATAGCTGTGTAGAGTGGCTGGACATGAATGAACCTGCCTCGGTGGTGTACATTTCTTTCTACAGCCTGGTGAATCTTAGGGTGGAGGGGATGGAGGAGCTGTCATTGGGGAAATATGGTCTGTTCAGAATTTTATTCCTAAAACTATGTAAACAAAAAAGAAAAAAATATTAAAAAGCATTAATTTCACAATATCACTAACTGAAATTACTGAAATGTGTTCAATTTGACCTTGTACGGAAGCTGAACAATCCCAATATCATTCAATGCATATTGAAAGAATCTATCCTCAAACATTTGTAAAAAATCAGCTTCCTATAACCCACTTTTTCAATAGAAAACGTATTTTTAAAAATCATTATGATTTAGGTATTGTGAAAACAAATTAAAGCATCCCCACTTGGATTAAATCCATGGAATTCATGAACTAATATCCACATATTCAGCTTATATGATAAATATTGTTTTGAAGGACTGTTTCTATCTAGTTTATAGTATCGAATCACTTGGACTTTGAAGAAAAATAAGGGGCTTAGATAAATTAAAGTAGACAATACTAAAAGGGTGATAAAACACTCTCAATGTTTTTTATAACTAAAATTGATCACATTTTTAACATAAAAAATAACCAAATTATATAAGTCATCGTGGTTTCTACCATAAAAATTGTGTAAAACCAAACGGGTTTGGACTTTATTCTATATTGTAAAATAAAACATAATTTATTTTGGAGGAAGGAATGCATAATTTAGGGTGAAGGGGAAGAATGGCTAGGTGAAACATAGGAATAAGTAACCCAGATTTAGTATATATAATTGATAATTGATGTTAATAATATTTTTAAAAACAATTATCATAAGAGATAAATATGTTAAATATTTCTTTAGGTGACATAAAAAAATGGAAGCATTCAAACCTGATTAGAAATATAAATTAATTCAAAACAAAAATAAAATTAATACTAAAACTGTGCCATTTAATTTATGGACAACTTATATTCCAACAGGGTATACTGAATAAAATCATATAACTTCACCAAAACGAAGTAACAGGAAACATACCCAACAAATATCTTACCCATGATAAAATAGTTCTAGAATCCCTCCACAAAATTCATGTAGCCCCTCCTAGATACATAGCCCAAAATATTAATCATACACATGCATGACATAAGGATAATTGTGCTCTGGAGATGCATATGAAAAACATTCGCAACAAATGGTAGAAAGAACAAAACGGGAAACATTAACAAAAGCATTACAATATTCAATTTGCCTATAGTGGGGACATGGTCACATGCATGACAAGAATGTAGTAGTATAAAATATACTATTATCAGTAACCAGAATAAAATATTTCTATTTACTAAAATAAAAAATACAATATAAGAAAATGATGAAGTGAGAGAAAGGTTATTGATCAGGGAATTCAACAATTTCATGTACCACGCTAAATGATTTCAATACATAAATAATTTAAAAATGTGAAAAAAATAGTTGAACATGGTAAATTTATACAGAATATTAAAAACATAATGACTCTTTCTAACCATATTCATCAACAGGATGAACATATTCCATGTTCATTAGAAAAATACTATAGAACACATGTGCCAATCTATTAAAGGTGTAAAAATTATTCCATGTATATTCTATAGGAGATTCCGAAAGGGGTAAACCTCTAAACCTTTGTTCTCAAATAAATTTATCATGCCCTGAAAAGTCTTATACAATGATCACTCTCACATCCCGACCTCTTAAATCCAACACAAGAGTTCCAATTATAAAATTATCAACTAAACTAAGCCTTGCAATGTGTTCCCGATGCAGCCTCGAATTAAAAATGGGAAAATCATATCATCTTATTAGTCTAGGTTCCTTGATAATTTCTTTAGTCATACAAAAAAAATTTATTGAGATATAGTAATGGATGGTATATATGATTTCCACCATACCTATTTAATCAATGCTTTGTATAGTAGTGTGATATGACTCTAAAAAAATGAAAGAGTACACCAACATGATAACATGGATCTCAAGAGTGGGTTGTTCCAGTTAGTCCAGGTTCCTTGATCATAAATCATAACATTAAAGTTTCTCTCATGCTTCATGGAATCCAAAATATAAATAGTAGGACAAGGATATGGAAAATTAATAATCACATTTCACTATTTGGTATATTCCAACTCAAATGACATTATCAACTGACAGAATTGAAAACAAATATGATACTAATTAATTTATTCTGAATACATAAATAACGGAAAATATCCTGTAAAAATATATTAAATATGGATAAATTTCATCATATAATAGTGTATTAAAATAGAGGAAGTTCACAGTAGATTTAATAATTAGTTCATAACATGCTCATAAACCTTTTTAAACAGGTTTATAAAATAAAATGAATACTTGAAAATGTGATCATCCATATCCTTATAAAATTAATCAATCAAAGAAATGAAAAACATAATGAATGATTTCTCATCAAACCTTTTAGAAGGATTCATCCATACCATAGACAATACATGGAATCCTTTTGGAACAATATTTTCTCATTGTCGATGGCGCCCCTCTTTAAAAACACAATGATTGCATGTCACATACCTGAGAAAAACAACTCATACCTACCAAAAAGGTTCATATAGATCAATTTAAGCTAGTGTAAAATTAAAAAAAAGACCAAAGGAAATGTGAGCATTAAATTTTTAATATGCAAAAGGCGACCTTGCACACTGAAAAAAATAGGAATTGAACATTTATGTATAGGAAAAAACAACCGAAACAACTCATAACTTCCAATTGAATCCAAATTCAAGTGTGGTCAAGTAAAACTCAAGAAGCACATGATTATCGATGTATAATTAACCCATTGAGTTATAAACAATATATATTTCAGAATATATAAATATCATTAAAAAATTACATTAAATATGGATAAATTCATCATATAATGGTGTACGAAAATAGATGAAGTTCACAATAGATTTAAAAATTAGTTCATAACTAGCTCACAACCCTTTCTAAACGGGTTTAAAAAATAAAAAGAATACTTGAAAAAGTGATCATCCATATAATTCTAAAATTAATCAATCAAGAAATTGAAAAACAAAATGAATGATTTCTCATCAAAACTTTTAGAAGGATTCATCTATACCATAGACAATAAATTGAATCCATGAGGCACAATAGTTTCTCATTGTTGATGGCGCGCCTCCTTAAAAACAAAATTATTGCATGTCACATATCATATAAAAACAACTCATACCTGTAAAAAATGTTCATATAGATCAATTTAATCCATGTCAAATAACAAAAGACCAAAGGAAATGTGAGATTTTAATTTTGAATATGAAAAAGGCGACCTTTCATGCTGAAAAAAATAGGAATTGAACATTTATGTACATGAAAAAACTACTGAAACAACTCATACCTTCCAATTGAATCCAAATTCAAGTGTTGTCAAGTAAAACTCAAGAATCACATGATTATCGATGTATCATTTACCCATTGAGTTCAAAAAAATATAAAATTTATGAGTTCTTAACCATGAATCAAATCAACATGAAGAATTAATTGGTAAAAAACAACAAAAAAAACCTCCTTGAGCCATAAATTATACGTCTTTTTTTATCCTCCTCCATGCATGCAAATTTAAGACAATCGTTCCATAATCCCATGCAAATTCATCAGGACTTAACTTCTTCACTATGTGAGGATGATAAAATTGAAGCATAGTTAATAGGATAACTGCATGTTGATGTAGAAACTGAAATTGTATAAATATAGTGATGCTTTTTCAGGTGCCAACTTCACCTGAACCAACACATTCACATGAAAAAACGTTCTCAAGGATGCGAATCCATCTCCTAAAATCAATAAATTCCACACATCAGTTACCACAAGAAAGAAAAAATCCACTATGCATTTACACATAAAACTTGGAACTAAGAGAACAGAGATTTTTAAAAAAATATTAAACTTATATTATATCTAGATGATTGACAGAGAATACGTAAGAACCATTGATAGTCCTAGCAGCATTTCCCAGTACCGATTTCATTTGAACAAATACATTCCCAATAAAATAACTGTTTTTAGATGCGAACCCAACTCCTGAAATCAAAAGATTCCACAAATCAGAATCCGTACAAAGAAAACATCGATCCAAATGGGGGGAAAATTACTAAAGTAGTGAGAAAAAATATACTAACCTTAGGTTAAATTTTTAGACCAAAATTCGGATTAGGATGATAGGGTTATTGGATATATTTCAACCAAATTCAATCATTGGGAAGGAAATTAATGAATGTCGTCCCAGTCAAACCACATCTAAGCTTAAAATAAAAGCCATAAATTAATTTATGTGGGTTATCTTTTTAGAAGTCGTTGTAGGGGAAAGGATTCCAAAAGTTGAGAATGTTATGAAGCTGAAGGAGGAGCAGAGCTCTGAATTGAAAACTGAGTATGTGAATATTTGACGATGTAGACCGAATCGAAGGTGCTGCACATTAGAGAGCATTGAGTAGACGAAATCTACTAGGAAGTGTTTGAGTAGGTGATGAAAACTGAGAGCGAGAGCAGTGCGGGCAGGAGGGGATAATAGGAAAAGGGGAGGGAGAGAGTAATCGAGGAGGGGAGAAAGAACCCAAGGGATATGTTGTGGGGAGTTGGAACTGAATAGCGGGGATAGGGGATTTAGGGAGGGGTTTGGCAGAGGGGAGTGCAAAATGATGGAAATTCCCGAGCGGGGGATGGATCATGGGTTATTTTTTAGTGTTTTAAGGGTGGAAAAGAGGAATAAGGGTGACATGGAAGCATGGGAAGGTGACACCTTAGCATTGAGAAGCCTAGTTTCTTATAGATAATAGATGTCAAGGTTTTCAAGGAAACCATTTTATGAAATGTGGGAAATAAAGGTGATGTAATGTACATATTGAAGGAAATCAGTTAACTGGCTAAAGATGTAATTGCGTAGGAGTATACAACTATAAAAATTTGATACCTTTTATCTATAAATAAGAAAGTGGGTAATCTAAAACTAAGAAATAATGGTAGTTATCTTTTCAATAATATTAGAGAGGCATTAAAGGGTTTCATGTTATCATCAAGTGTAATAGAAAGAAGCCCCTTGTGTAATTCCAAGCAGTTGTGTTAACTGCCAATGATGTCATACGAGTCACCGTAGGTTCTAATATATTGTAAATGTAAACATCATGTGTACTAATTCTGAATACCTTAATTTAAAAACATACCTTTATTAGGAAGTTAAAAATTAAACTACATCAACAGAGGAATAAATCCGGATTCTTGTAATATAGAATGTACATATGAGCCAGAAGTCCGGAAGTAGTAGTGGTGCCACAGATGAAAATGATCCCTAGTCAGGAGAAATGTGTTGCGTGTATCCTAGTATGTGGATTGTGCATAGTGAGTCGACTTCAGTGGCTTTCAAAAATTGGATTTCAGAAATAGGAGTCTTATCGGTAAGGAGAGATGCCCCAACATTAATATGTAGCTTATCCGACTTGAAATTGAGTGAAGGATAATGCTTCAATTTCTAGCACCGTATTACCCCCATAAAGAATTTTATTAGCATAGGGTTTCTGGGTATTGAACATGGACATGTAGTAGTTAAGGTTACGATGACCAGATTCCAATCGACGAATAGAGGGAGTATGAGGTAGTCAATGATTGACTGTGAATGGAAGAGTAGTGTTACGAAATCGTGGTCTGTAGATGGCACTGAAGATGAATGTTATGAATATCTGTAATCTTTTATTGTGCACGGTATCTACAGGACTGCTAGGTTGAAGATGGAGACAAAGGAGGGCTTAAGAAGTAGGTAAGAGTTGGTTAATACAAAATCGACGAAACCCTAAATTTGGGTATTAGAGTGAGAATGTAGAGCTAGGAGGAAGATGGATGTAGGAAATGGATGAGGATGGTGCGAGGAAACCTTTTGTAAAAGAAGATGATCAAATATGGAGACTAGAGATTGATGGAAGAAAACCGTAAAGGCTTCGAGAGCTTCTGGGTGAAAAAATGTGATTGACTTATCAATAGGGGTTTGTTGAAGATGTATGAAGCGGTATGGGAGACGTGGTGCACAGGAGAAAACCATGGGATGAAATGGATGTAGACTATGCTCATCTCGGGAGGAAGAAGATGGAAGTTCTTAACCCTAAGAGCGAGGTGGGATCGCCGTAAGGCAGTCGTTGTAGACGAAAAGCGAGGGGCAATGCTGGGGTGTGTGAGGATAGTGGAGGGGTTATTGGTAATTAAATACCAGATTTAGGTGACGTGGTTGAATGTGGTGGTGACACATACGCATGGGAACACCCAGATTTAGTAGATATTGTATATTATTTCACTTTATTACCAATTATTACACTTTATTACTAATTATTACACATTATTACTAAATATTACAATTTATTAATAATTATTACAATTTATTACTAATTATTACAATATGTTACTAATTATTACTAATTACTACAATTTATTAATGATTACTATAATTTATTACTAATTATTACAATTTGTTACTAACTATTACAATTTATTACTGATTATTACAATGTATTACTAATTATTACAATGTATTACTAATTATTACAATTTATTACAAATTATTACAATTTATTACTAATTATTACAATTTATTAGTAATTATAACAATTTATTACTAATTATTACAATTTATTACTAATTATTACAATTATTACAAATTATTAGACTTTATTACTAATTATTACACTTTATTACTAATTATTACACTTTATTACTAATTAAAACACGTTATTACTAATTATTACAATTTATTATTATTTTTTACAATTTATTACTAATTATTACTATTTATTAATATTTATTACAAATTTATACAATTTATTACTAATTATTACAATTTATTACTAATTATTACAATTTATTTCTAATTATTAAAATTTATTAAAATTTATTAATAATTACTACAATTTATTAATAATTATTTCAATTTATTACTAATTATTACAATTTATTACTAATTATTAATATTTTTTACTAGTTATTACAATTTATTACTAATTATTACAATTTATTACAAATTATTACAATTTATTACTAATTATTAAATTCTATTACTAATTATTACGATTTATTACTAATTGTTACAATTTATTACTAATTATTACAATTTATTACTAATTATTACAATTTATTACTAATTATTAAAATTTATTACTAATTACTACAATTTATTAATAATTATTACAATTTATTACAAATTATTACTAATTATTACAAATTATTATGAATTATTACAATTTATTACTAATTATTACAATATATTTCAAATTATTACAATTTATTACTAATTATTATAATTTATTACTAATTATTCCTAATTACTACAATTTATTACTAATTATTACAATTTATTACTAATTAATACAATTTATTACTAATTTATACAATTTATTACTATTTATTTATAATTATTACAATTTTTTACAATTTATTAATAATTATTACAATTTAATACAATTTATTACTAATTATTACAATTTCTTAAAATTTATTACTAATTATAACAATTTATTACTAATTATTACAATTTATTACTTATTATTATAGTTTATTACTATTCAATACTCATTATTACTATTTATTACTATTTATTAATATTTATTAATATTTATTACTAATTATTAATATTTATTTGTATTTATTACCAATTATTATTAATTACTAAAAATTAATTATATACATTGCTATTTATTGTAAATAATTATTGATTACTACTAATTATTAAAAATTAATACTAAAAATTTCAATTTATTAGTACAAATAAATAGTCATGCCAAAACAATTTAAATTCCATTTAATTACAACTAATCAACACTAATAAAAATTAACATAAAAATTGAAATAAATAAATAATTATATAAAACATAAATACCATTAAATTAGATTTTCTATTGATGTAGACGGCTTCACATCTTCTTTGTGACCAAAAAAAATAACTTAGAAAAAATTTCCCTTTGAAATTAGAGTTCAGAGAGAAACAAGATCTAGAAATTGAGTGGAATGAGTAGAAAAATCGATGGGGGTGGATATAGGTAAGATTATTTGCGACGAGATTATATGCGACAGGTTACCCGTTGCGAATAGTATCTTTTGCGACGAGACTCATCGCAAATACCTACACCCACATTAATTACAGTCGGTGGTTAAAAAGTTATTTGCGATGGGTCCCATCATAAATAGACCCTGCTGAAACACCATTTGTTACGAGAGGACATCCCGTCGAAAAAAGTTATTAACCACTGCCATTTATTTGTGATGGGGCCCATCGCAAATACTTCACTATTTGCAATGGGGGGATCCCTCGTCGCAAATATCCTTCGCGCGGTTTGGCGCGCTACCCATGCCAAACCTTTTGTAACGGGACCCGAAATCCCCTCGCAAATAATTGGTTAATTGTGACGGGGGTAACAACCCGTCGCAAATAACCTCTTGGACGGACTTTTTGCGATGGGATTTATTCCCGTCGCAAAAACCATGTCGCAAAAGTACTTTTTTCCGTAGTGATATAAATGTTTGAGTGCAAAATCGTAGGAGGTGCTCCATCAAACTAAGAATGATCTTTACATAGATAGTTGTATTTCCATTTCCCTATCAACATAGTTAGGATGTTGTAATAATATTAGGATAGATAATCTATAAAAAAATATTGCACTATTATATAGTTGATGATTCCATAAAAAATCATTCAGTTTTGATTTGATATATAAATATAGGGACATTTCAAAACCATTAAAGGGCCTTGGGCCCCCCTGTCCACAAGATTCTCATCAAACCCACATTGGTTCTAAGCCTAGTCAACGCTATATACTTACTCAAGAACCTAGAATATATTCTCACATAATTATCATCCACAAGACAAATTATATAGCACATCACCACTTGATCATGCCTTTATCACCAATAACAATTAACCAATTAAACACTAGTGTAACATAATCATGAAAACCGATTCTGAATCTAATGAGTAGCACCTTATGAATATTATTCTCAAAATTCAAATTCGATGGCCATGAATCACATACATGTCCATCTCACAAAAAAAATAACCCTTAGAGATTTCCAAAACCAAATACAACTCACATGTCTAGAACCACTTACGAGGACACCTATTTTCTTAGGGTCATTCAAAAAATTAACCAAGCCCGTCTACACTCTTACTACATTCTAGAAGATTCATCCAGATCTGACCATGTCATGCACAGAACTACTATTGTCCCAAGAATCTACATGTGCAACCAAAGCTTCTCCCCATTAAGTGATTTACAACTCAAGGATGTCATAATTATCCCTATGACATTCAATGTGAATATAACAAGTTGACATAACGTCTACAGTCATCATAAAATAAAATAATTTACCCAAAACCACATATCATTGTGTACCTTCTTCTATTATAGTTTATCTTATAACCATTAGTCACACCCATCTATCATAATCACCATATGGTATATGAACCAAAACAAACCTACACCTCCTAAAAATGATTATAAGTCTGATGAACTGGAACATGAGTTCTACCTCAGAAAACAATGAACTTGATGTGCTTAAACACCATACTAGGGTACAAACATCAGGCATATTAATCAACATTTCAAAACATCCAATTCATTCTCAAACACCCAAAAGCACAAACAACTCAATTGACCCCACTCAAGAGTTACCCCAAAATAAAATTTCATTAACTTCCTAAATCAGAGTCATGTTAAAAGGTTACTATGCTCTTCAACATACCCACATGGAAAACATCATATCAAGTACTAGGTCCAACCTCCTACGTATTTTCCAGATCATAAGAGTCTAGTACTCTTAGTATGTTAATAATTATCATATACCAATGTCACATGACACCAACATGTCAAAACACCCATCCCTAGGGTCTCACACATGCAGGATATCAGAATTCCAACATATCTCCAACAACAAGGCAACCCATCCTCTTAGAGAATATATATATGTGATTACTCCCTATAATAAAAGTTTATATAAGAATCCATGATAAAAAACAATAAAAGTCCAGTAGGTGTACACTTATACCATAATGACCCACCAGGGTCACTATACCAACTATGCATTAGGACTAGGTCAGTGAACTCATCATCAAGCACATCATCATAGATCCATAGAACATGCCATCATAATAAAATCCATAGAATTAAATACAAGAATTCCTTATCACATGTGTCATATATTCCAAAAATTATGTAGACACACCTCATAATTATATATTTCAGGACTCAAAAATAAATAACATGACATTTTCCCAATGGGAATGATCCATAAATATCTCCAAATTCATCAAATCCAAACCCAATTAAAATAACTTGAAGTGAAAATCAAATACCACCAGTACATCACAAATCAAAACAAAATTCCCACCAATGGTAATATGGAATTATTACATGAATAGGTTCTCAAAACACAACATCTCAGTATCCATCACAGTCTTCGAAACATTCATATATCTATAGTAGACCAAATAAAAATTAAAAAAAATATATGAATTAAAATAGCTCTCTTAAAACATTGTAAAACCACTACCAATATTCCCCTAAACTGGTTAAATGAGATGTTTTCCCATATTCCCTCAACCATGCCTCCTCATACACTAGAGGTTGAAGACTAGAAGAGGTTGTCTATGGATGAATATTTAGGAATATAGATGCCAATATCAGAGTGCACAACCATAATTAATTAATTATTCATAATAGATATAATAGAATGTGGAATGAATAAATAAATTGAATGTAAGAATGCTGTCAGAAAATGAAACAAAATAAAGGTATAAAAAACCATTCCATATAAATATCATTGATCACTCACAATCCCAATCTCATACATAAAATGAGAAACTAAAATTAATTATATCATGACATACAACAACACTAGGGAAAACATGGTCTAGTGTCATACTACTATCCAATACATCCAAACCAACCATGAAAAACTCGACAATGGACTCAACCTAAACACATTCCTCTAATAATCATATTACAGCTTACTTTGTACCCATGTTCAGTGGTATCCCCTGAAGGTAGTGAGTGAAAATCTTTAAGCCACCATAAATACTTTCTATTGATAATAATTGTTAATTAAACGGAGAATCAAGATAAGAAGTTGGACAAGTAAACAATACGAAAGGAAAATATTCCATCAAGATCCTGAAAACATAAAACATCAATCCAAGGTACATGAATCCATAACCCATGCATTTAGTGCTCAGAGCATCAGTTTAGATCTTCACCCATATATTGACAATAATAATAACCATGTATGGAAACAATATCTTGTACCTATCAATTTAAAAAACCATGGAACAAACTCGGAGTGTCATGTCCAGCAACATTATCATAAATTAATATAGTTTTACTTAGGGAATCAGCCAAAAATATATTTATACATAAACATTAGTGGTTCCAAAATCATCATTATGGAACTACTCCAATGATTATGAGGATTAGTCCAACATCTACCATAAGTCCCAAAGAATTAATACAATGTACAACCATGGATATAGAATATCATTCCTCCATCCCACCCTCATTGTATACAACGTTTCCTTGATATCCATTATAACCTGCCAATAATATAGTGTACTACTCATGCATGGAGGATAAGTATTGTACCAAGTACAGAGTTTCCTAACTATGCTAATAGAGTCAGTCTTACACCTAACCCGATGTTCCTAGACCATCAGTCCATCACCCAAACTATAAGGACATCACCAAAACCGTTAATTAATCATGAATTAAATGAATAATTCACATTTTGGATCTTTTTAGATTTAGATTTATTGAGAATTATTCCCTAACTATTACACATCAACATGAAAATTACATGTAGACACTACTACTCAGTATTCATTTTTTCAAAAAATTAAAACTCTTAAAAAGAATGTTGTCTACAATAATTTTTTAGATATCATGGATTTTAGGTGATCCCATCCTAGACAGTATTCATCATTAAGGCCTATGGAAAACATTTCAAAAACATGGGATGAGAATAAAAATATTTGTAAAGGATACAAAATTAGGAATGAAAACACTAGCCCATCAATAAATACAAAACAATGATACCATACTTTTCAATCATTACATACCATATGAAATCATAAGATTTATGAATAACTCATAGAAATAATAAATCATAATGGTATCTTATGGCATACATAAATACTAACATTTTAGATATCACAGCCACATAGGGAGTTACGTTGGAATACCCAACGCAATATATTCCCTAAATATCTTAGGAAAAAAATTAATGTTTTCTTCTCTCTGTTACCCAATGCATTGCAGAGCAATCTTGGGCCCACCTGCCCTAGGTTTATCACAGAACCACACATATAAGTAAAAAATTCCCAATAACAATAACCAAATCATTACAAATAGAACAAGCAGAAAAGAAATATAATATTTCCACATTAAAATCAATATATATCTGATCAATATATTGAAGTAAACAATGCTTTATCAAACCATTTTAAAATACATTTAATAAATAGATTTTTGGAATCAATGATTCCCATACCTCTTTGAATATTTTAAAGGAATTAACATTGTAAAACATTAAAGTATATATAAATAAATCCAAAAATCCATTTTTAAAACATGGACATTAATGAGAATTATTTAGAAGAATATATCATTAAAACATTTGAAATGATATTTTAGTTTAAAAGTTTTTAACAAAATTAGAGATGATTGAATACAGAAAATTGAGTAATAACTTCAATACAAGCTTATAATATCATAAAAATAGAAAGATTCATGATATAATACATCAAAGGGATGTATATACACCATATAAAATTTAATTTGTGTATAACAATAAATAAGTTTCAATTGAATGTAAATTGAGACAAAGTACCTTGAAAAGATCATATCTTTAGATTAAAGACAAATAAATGACATAATTATGTGTGACAAATAATAATACACCCAATATAAGTGGATATTAACTGTAAAACAGTAAGAGGAAATTTCAACTAATTCATAGCACGAAAAAATCACGAAGTATAAGTTTAACCCAAATAATTGAAATTGGGTTAAGAAGTTCTCTAACAGAAATTCGACAGCCTAACGGCGTCACATTAAAATTGATAAAATGACTCGATTAGAGATAAAAGGTTCTATCATCACATGGAAACAATATTTAAAAGAATAAGGATATAGAATAACATATCCTGACATAATAAAGTGGGAATAACAATACATAATGAAATGAAGTCTTTTAAAAAGAGGAGGGTGAAATATTCCCTCACTGATTTGGTAACTTAAAAAACATACATCCCAAGAATGAACGATCATAAAATGAAGATTTAAATACCAATAAGTTAAATTATATTACATAATTAATACAATCAAGGTAAGTACATGCATAACAAAATTGAAAATAGTGGAAAACATATATGAATCTCACTGGAATAAAAAGTGAGATGAAAACCTCTTACCACATTGTAATCAATCAATTCATATGAAAGAGAGTTAATAACCATAAAATTAATCATATAATTCCATGAATATAATGAGAATAATGATAATATATATCAAATGTCTATAGACAATACACCACATTCAATAAATAAGTGGTGAGAAATAGAAATCTCACAGAATTAAAAGTGAGATATGTAACCTCTTACCTCGTGTCTGATTTGACCCGTTCATTCATTATCCTCCCGAGTAATAAACTAAATTTAATTTATACTTTCTTAAGAAAATTTTTATAGTTCATTATTCATTTTTTATCTATTATTAACTTACTATAATAATTAGTTAATTATTTGAGTTTTTATTAGAGATTTTGTTGATGTTCAGAACTTGAGTTAAAAATGAATTTGTTATAATTATAAATTGTCCATATGGTTGAAATTCCATTATCTCCAGAATTATATTTATGATTTAGATATCATATAAATATTATTTATCCATTAAAATATATGTATTTATAATAGTAAATAACATTTGGAGATATGAAATGAAATGCACCGTTCATGGAGACGGTAAGTCTTATGTACGCATGAAAGCTACTTTCATTTCTATTTCATATTTTAATGGAATAACAAAATTAATGATACATAGGTATATTATAATTATAGTATAATATCATATATAATTTCATTAACTCCATCCTTTATACATCCCCCGTATTTCATTAATAAGTTATATCACTTGGGGGGGCAGTCCGCACTTCCTCAAATGAAATTATCGTATTTATGCACTATGAAAACTATAAAGGTATTCTATAAATAAAAAATAAAAATGCATCAAAAATATAAATATAATATATATCACATATAAATATATTTCAATCTTAATGGCCACCATAAGAGGTGGTATGAAAATATTGAACAATCAAAGTTTTGTGAGGCAGTAGTTCACAGTCCACAAAAACAATATGTTCTTTACCGATTAGATGGAGGTTTTTGTATGTGTAGTTCAAATACTTCTCATAAAAACATCCTAGTATATTTATTATAATTGTTTTTATAAAATAAAGTAACAAAAAGATTTTATGGGGTTGGAGAAGGAAAATAAAACAAAATAACTTAAGAGAAGACGTTGCCTTTAGATCTGGTATCTCTCTTTGGTTTGAACCAAAAAGTGTAATTGAATTGCTTTCTGCCTAGGGGAAGGCTTCTAAGAAGAAAATAAGAATTCCGAGAGCTTAATTTTGATGAGTTTGGGCAAGCGAAGGGGATTGAGAAGTGTGAGGAGTGGGTTAAAAGTGAGGGTTTTTTATAAGGGGTAGAAGGGGCACTTTAGGAATGTTAAAAATTATTATTTTATTATATAATGATTTTTGGTTTCTAAAGTTCCAAAACATATTAAAAGAAAAGATCAGATGAATCATGATCTAAATAAAATCATACAACAAGAATTTTATAGGTTTTTCATATTTTTTTAATCTCTAGAATCTTATTTATTTAATTCATTTCTAATGAGGTAAACACCCCATCATTATGGTGCCATAAATAATTTTATTAATTTTATGTCTAAAAATTATTAAAAAAACCATGATGTAGGAAATATTTTTTATCTTTCAAATTAATATTTATTTTCTAACATATATCCTATATAACCTTATGTAAAAATTTATTTAATAAAAGAAATATCTTTTTAAGTCATTTTTTATTTACTTTAAATAATTAATATAAAGTGTTATTATCACTCCCATGGGGATACAAGGGGTCCCAAAATAGACCCAAGGATGCCCATGGTCGTATATTTATCAACTGATATTATTAAGACACTTGTTATGGTAATTTTATTTTATTATTATAATTTTTTGTTACCATTAATTACCAGATATGCCCTTTAACCACGATAAATAAAATATTTACTGAAATAAATATTAATAATTTCTAAAAATAAATGTTTCCTATTTACAAAATATTTTCTTCTTGATTTCAAATATTAAATCAACTTTACCAAATTCAAAACATTTAAGTGGCAGAAATTAATTTAAAATTAATTTCTGTTGCTAAAACAAAAAGTTTGTTTTCAAGAAATAATAACTATCAAAAGATTGACCCCAGTTTATGTCCAATTTCAAAGTGAAATTACTTCCAATGACCAACATAGGATCAAAAGGTAAAAAAATATAATTACACATTAAAACCAATTAAAATGGTAATATAACTTTATAAATAAATTATATTAAAATGAATTTTTTAATTAAAATACACTATTTTTCAATATTAATTAAAAATAAATTTCATCAAAAAAATAAAAAAAAAATTTACCCAATGTAAATTATGATGTCCATATTCTAATAAAAAAATTATTTTCCAAAATAGAACATATAAAATTGACCAAAACTATATTTAATGTGGGTTCATCATCAAAAGGCGGTAAATCGACCATTTAATGAATATTAGAGTATTTATGCTTAAAATTAGTTCTATTCACATTCAAAGATTGGATAAATGTCAAAACATTTAATAAAAATATATAATAATATTTTAGTTAGTATTATTCATTCACACCAATACAAAGACTATGTGTTAACTACCATTTAAAAAAATAATATATTATTTTTTAGTATAACTCCGCATTTTGTGAAACATAAGATATAAAAGAAACATGTTGTGGCATATTCGGAACACCATCGACCATAACATCCCCTTTAATGTAAAATTAATATTTAATTAAAAAATTTAAAACTTATTAAATTGTTATATTATTTATTTATCTGGGATGTTACATCCTTCCACCATTTTAGTAATTTGGTTCTCGTAATTTTAAAATTGGGCTTGGAAATGTAATTGAAAGGCCTACATCAGAAAAAGAGTCAACAAAACTATCACATTAAAATGAAGAAGATAAGTTCAGTGGTCACCCGAGATAACACATTCTAGGATTCCTTGAAAACATGGATATGAAAGAGAAACTAACTCTCATAGATTAATAGAGAGTAATAGAGAACTATATCACAAAAATTTAACACCACAATACCTTAAATTTGTGGTTGGGTAAATGTTTAATGATAAAAGAGATCATATAACATTATATCATCAATATCATTATCATATAGTTGAAGAATTTTATTAATAACTATATTATGATCATATGGAAATAATCTTACTTTTCATGTAGAGTGTCATCCTTTAAAAAAAATATTCCACAAACATGTATTTTCTCCAAAAGGTAAGTATTCTAGATGACATGGTCACACCTAACATGCTAGAATAAACATCTATATTGTCACATAATCTACAAAATATGAACTATATATTTTTTCTATCATTAGACATCATCCAAAACCAAAATTGGTTAATACAAGATCAGATAATCCCCCAAAGGATAATCCTTTATAAAATTAAATACTACAATTAATCTCCAAAATTCAACATAAAGAACACATAATTCATGAAAGACCATTAAATATACAATTTTTCTTAAAATTCAACAAAATAATCCAAATTAAGATGGAAACCCGAAACTCAGAAGGATTAATAACATATTCTTCCACTATAAATCATAACATTTATCTCTAAAAACATCGACTACTATTAAAGTCTCACACTGAAATATAATTAACATAAACAAACATTTTCTATGATAGATTAGTATTTTCCATTAGTAACCCTAATAACATTATGTCCACAATAAAAACATAGATTCTTCCAAAATAATATTTCAACCATTACTCCACAAACTAAATCGCATAGTATTTTATTACCCATAAGCATATAATGATTCCAAATGATAAAACATCATCTAAAATAACCTTTATCAATTAATCACCAAATAATTTCTCTATATTAAGGATATCTATTTGATAAAGCAAAAGATCCCAAAATCCACCTATTATTTATTGTTAAAATCATTTAATTTAAAATAATAAGTTATACTAATTAGGGATTTCACGTAATACATTGGTAGGCAATGCACCCTGGTCGCCCTTCAGTTGTGGGTTCGATTCATGTGGCCATGTCAGATGCGATGGGCCACCACCCATCTTACAGGTTGTCTTTTTTCTAAAACTCCAAAATATAATTAACATGTTTTAACCTCAAAGGTTTTCTTATACCTTTCATTTTCATAAAAATACATTAAGACCTCAACATCTTATATATTGTTATTTTTTTCACCTCTGTATGATAAAATAAAACAATTCCCAATAGAAATAACATCATACCTTGATCATGGTGTCCATATGGTTTCATCATCATCTTATTAATGTAGGTATAAGTTACTTGAATTGTAAAAATGAATTACAGATCCTTCATAATCATTTTCTTATTTCATCCAAATACACCTTGTGCAACTTGGGTCATATGGGTGTTTGTAGAAATTTGTTTTTGGAAAATAACCATGTATGACATATAATTTCAAAACATCTGATAAAAAATGATATTTATAAATTATTTGGACCGAGTTTCAGTTGAAACATTCTATCAATGTTCCTTTTAACATCCTATAAGTATGTACTGGGAGAATATATTATAAAAGAAAATATAAATAGGTTGCGCAAGGGTCTCCTTCTTTAATACCTTTTTCAAAATCATAATATGGTTCAAAATCCCAAGATAAGGTAAAATATTAAAAAATTCCTTTATAATATTTACCATTTTTGAAAATATTAGAATATTGATAAAATAAGATTTGATTAAATACCTCCCATGATCCATGATGATATCGAGGTATAGTGGAGGTGTTTGATATCTCAAACAACTGCTTACAAGTGAGTTGTATGCTATAAAAAGTATCACAATCATCTGAACATACGTTTGCAATAATTATTTCAAGCATTTCATCAAGAAGTGATAGACATGTTGGTTGAGATCCTCCTTAAATTTGTAACATAATTTCCTTGATCTGAAAATTTTATAAAACAAGGATTTAACTTAAAGAGTAGACATAGAGACTAACCATGTGTCTAATAAAAACACTTAATCCCTAAAGTTGTCCAAAACGACCTTTGATACCAACTATAAGGACCCATCCTCAAAAATTAATTAATCTTGAATTAAACGAATAATTCAAATTGAGGATATTTTCAGTTTTAGAGTTTTAGAGAATTATCCAATAACTATTACATATCAACTTAGAAATTATATATAGACACTACTACTCTATATAAATATTTTCATAAAATAAAAACTCTTAAAAAGAAACTTGTCTTGTTCCAAGTTTTAGACATCATTACTTTTATGTGATCCCATCCTTGACCCTATTCACCATTATGTCCTATGGAAAACATTTCAAAAACGTCTGATGAGCATAAATAGCTCAGTAAGGGTTGTAAAATAAGGAATGAAAACATTATCCCATCAATAAATACAAAACAATGATACCATACATTTCAATAATATTATACATTATTAAAACATAAGATTTATGAATAACAAACAAAAATCATAAATAATAAATTTAAATTTTGGAATACATAACATACACACAATGTAACTACCACAGCTACATAGGGAGTTACCTTGGAATACAAATCATAGTATATTCCATAAATCTCTTAGGAGAAACATTAACGTTTATCTCCATCACTTTACCCAATGCATTGGAGAGCTATCTAGGGCTCACCTGCCCTAGGTGTATCACAGAACCACCTGTATACGTAAACAATTCCCAATAACCATAACATAATCATAACACATAACATAAGCATAAAGTAAATATAACATTTCTATAATAAAATAACAATACATCATTTCAAGATATTGAAATATAAACTTCTTTATCAAACCATTTTAAAAAACATTTAATAAATAGATTTTTGGATTCAAATTGTACCATACCACTTTGAAACTTTTAAAATAATTAAGATTATAAAATATTAATGTCCATATATATAAATCCTTAAAGACATTTTTTAAACATGGTCATTAATGAGAAATATTTAGATGAATGAATCATTAAATCATTTAAAATGATATTTTAGTTAAATAGTTTTTCACAAAATGAGGGACGCCTGAATACAAACAGTTGAGGAATAGCATCAATAAATGATTATAATATCATGATAATAGAGAGATTCATGATATAATAATTCAATGGGCCGTATATACACCATATAAATCTGAATTGTTGTATAACAAAAAATAAGTTTCAATGTAATGTAAATCGAGACAAAGTCCATTGCAATGATCATATTCTTTGGTCATGGAAAAATAAATTACATAATTATGTGTGAAAAATAAGAATACACCAAATATAAGTGGATATTAAGTCTAAAAAATTCAAATTACATTAACGTATATTCATTGCATGACATAATCATGATGTACTAGTTTAACCCAAAGAATTAAAATTGGGTTTATAAGCTCTCTTAAATAAATTCGACAGCCATACAACGTCTCTTTAAATTTGAAAAAATGATTTGATGAGGTAGAAAATGTTATATCTTAACTTGGAACAAAATGTACATAAAATAGTATATATAATAAAAAATCCCGACATAATAATTTTCAAATTAAATGACAAAACATAAATGATGTCTTTTAAAAAGAGGAGGGTGAAAGATTCCCTCCCTGATTTGGAATCTTACAAAACATACACCCAATGAATGAAGGATCATAAAATAAAGTTTTAAATACCAATAAATTAATATATATTACATAATGAATACAATCATGGGAAATACATAAACCAAAAATAAGGAAAAAGTGGCCAATATAGCATGAATCTTATAGGAATAAAAAGTGATATGAAAACCTCTTACCACATTGTAATCAATCGAGTTGTATGAAAAAAAAAGTTAATAACCACCAAATGAATCACATAATAACATGAATATAAAGATAATCATGATAATATATGTCTAATAGAAGTACAAAATACACCACATGCAATAAATAAGTTGTGAGTAATGGAAATCTCGTAGAAATAAAAGTGAGATAAGAAACCCCTTACCTCCTATCCGATTTGACCCGTTCATTCATTAATTTCCTGAATAATAAACTAAATTGAATTTATACATTCTAATGAACCATTTTAATTTTTATAATACTTAATATATCAATTTTTACCTTTCTATAACAATCAGTTAATTATTTGAGTTTATATCAGACATTTTGTTGATGTTTGGAACTTGAGTTAAAAATGAACTTGTTATAATTATAAATTGTCCATATAGTTGAAAATACATTACCTATAGAAAGATATTAATGATTTAGATATCTAATATATCCTATATATCCATTTTATATATATATTTATAATTGTACATAAAATTTGGAGATAATAAATGAAATGCACCGTTCATGGAAACTGTAAGTCTTACATACGCATGAACACTACTTTCATTTCCATTTTGTATTCTAATGGAAAAAATTACTGCTACATAGTAATATTATAATTCTAGTGTAATATCATATATAATTCCATTATCCTCAAATTTAATAATTCTCATTTATGGCACGAATGAGTCATATCACTTTGAAGGGGTGGTAGTCTGCACTTCCTCAAATGAAATTATCGTATTTACCCTCTATGGAAACCATAAAGGTATTCCATGAAGGAAAAATAAAGAAGAATATATACAATTTAAATATAATATATATTACATATAAATATAGTTCCATCTTAATGTCCACCAAAATAGGTGGTAGGAAAATATTGAACAAACATCGTTTCGTGAGGCAGTGGTTCGCCGTCCACAGAAACAATATGTTCTTTACCCATTAGATGGAGGTATGTGTATGTGTACTTTGAATAAATATCATAACAACAACCTAGTATATTTAGTATTCTGTTTTTGATATAAAATAAAAGAATAAAAAGATTTTATGGGGTTGAATAAGGAAAATAAAATAAAATAACTTAAGAGAAGACGTTACCATTAAATATGGTATAACCCTTGGGTTTGACCCAAAAGGTTTACTTTAATTTTATTTTTCCTAGGGGGAGGATTTGAGGAAGAGGATAGGGATGTAGATTGATTATTTGTGAAGATTATGGACTAGAAAATGGGCTTTATAAGTTTGATAAATTATTTAGAAGTGAGGGCTTTTTATACGAGGTAGACGGGGTACTTTAGAAATGATTAAAAATATTATTTTATTATATAATGATTTTTGGTTTCTAAAGTTCCAAAACATATTAAAGGATAAAAAAAAGATGAATCGTGTTCTAAATAAAATCATTCAATAATAATTGGACATATTTTGTATTTTTTTAATCTTTATAATCATATTTATTTAAATCATTCATTAATGATGTAAACACTGCATCATTATTGTGTCGTAAATAATTTTTTTATTTGATGTCTAAAAATTATAAAAAAAAATTAGCATGATATAGGAAATACTTTTAGAAATAAAATTAATATTTATAGTCTAATATAGAACTTATATAACTCTACGTAAAATTTGATTTACTAAAAGATATATGTTTAAGTCATTTTTTTCTTTACTTTAGATTAATTAATATAAAGTGTCATTATCACTTCCATGTGGCTCTATGGGGTCCCAAAATTGACCCAATAAAGCTTGTGGTTGTAAAGTTATAAAAATAGTATTAAAACACATTTTATGGTAATTTTATATTATTATAAAAATATAATTTACCCTTATTTACCAGTTTAAACCTTTAAACATGGTAAATAAAATATTAATCAAGTAAATATTCATAATGTACAATAATAAATGATACCTATTTACACAATTTGGTCCTCTTGATTCCAAATATGGAATCAAATTTTCCTTACTCAAAATAAAAAAGTGGCAGAAATTAATTTAAAATTAATTCCCATTGTCAAAACCAAAATACATGTTTTTAAGAAAAAATAACTATCAAAAGATTAACACTAGTTTATGTCCAATTTCAAATTGAAAATACTTCCAATTACCAAAATAAGATTAAATGGTAAAAATATAATATAATTACCCTTTAAAACCAATTAATAATATAATATATCCTTATAAATAAGTTAGATTAAATGGTGGTTTGGAATTAAAATACAATATTTTTTTCATTATTCATTAAAAAATGAATTTTATCAGAAAAATACAAAAAATTTATCCAATGTAAATTTTTATGTCCCCTTTCTAAAGAAGAATTTTATTTTGTTAAATAGAACATATAATAATGAAGAAAAAATATATTTAGTGATAGTTTTCCATCAAAAGGTGCTAAATTGACATTTTAATGAATATTATAGTATTTACGCTTAAAATTAGATTCTTTCACATTTTAAGCCACTAACATTTATTGGATAATTTTAAAAACATTTTACAAACATATATAATAATATTTTTGTTATTTTTATTCATTCCTTCCAATAAAACAACTTTTTGTTAACTACCATTTACAATTATTATATTATTATATTATTGTTCTATATAACTCAGCTTTGCGTGCCACATAGAATTTCCAACAAACTCGTTGTTGCTTATCAGGCATTCCATCGATCATAGCATCCCCTTTAAAGTAATGTTAATATTTAATTCAAAAATTTTATTTCATATGAAAATTTTATATTCTTTATTTACCTAGGAGTTACACTAACCGTTGTCCATGGAGCATTAGCCTATTATCTAAACCATAGTTACCAAATCATCAGTCCTACATGCAAACCATTATTTCAAGAAAATAACACAGACACCCAAACCATAGTTCCTAGAACACCAGTAAGACACCAAAACCATAGTGTCTGAAGCTTCAGTCTGGCACACAAACCATTCCTCGATATCCAAAATTCTAATTCCTAGCATCATGACCTAAAAAACATTCAAAAACTGAAAGATAAATAATTTTTATACTATTTCAAACTAAAAATGTCCCAATGGGACATTAACACATAAAATATTTCAACACCATCCTGAAAAACTAATATTTAACGGAACGGTCAAGATATATCCCTATAAAGTAACCCAAACACTGGTTTCAAATAAACATTAAAAATCTTCCCAAATTAGCCTTTTTAAAATCAACTGGAAGATAAAAATTCATTTTAAATAAATAATCATTTATAAATATAGTATATCCCATTTTATAAATAAAATTAGGTTAAAATAAAATTAATATTATCGATAACCATTGTATTGTATTTATTGGAAAATCAAAAAAAGTAACACATGAAACTACCATATTTACTATTATCAAGAAACGACACTCCCCAAGAGAGGATTTACCTTTGTTCTTATAAATATTAATAGACATAACATTATCCATTTAAGGTCCAAGGTATCAATTTATGACCTCAAACAAATTACATAAAATGATGGAGCAACAATCCAACCATGTTCTTTTAGGAACACAGAACATTCCAAAGGAAATAAACTATCACAATTATGGATAAAGAAATATGAGATTCTACATTATCAACAAAGATATCATAAAATTTCATAAATTCTAGATTCTAAAAAGGTCTATATAGCTCTCTTAAAAACTCTTAATTATCTATATACGCACATATTAATGACCCATCCCTTAACCTCACACCACTAAACATTAATTAATTAATTATGATTAATATAATTAATTAATTAACCAAAACAAAAATTGTAATAATTCCATAAAAATAAAATGTTGTTAATCATTCATTGTAACTCCACAAAAATACCATGGGAGTTAAAAAAAAATACTCCTAGAACTATTCTCTATTAAATCCCCAAGAGTAAATATCGTTAAAATAATTAATTAAACAGATTTAATCAATAAATTCTTAGACAATTCACTAACAATGCATTCATTAGAAAAACATCACCCAAAGATTCACAAAAGTCATCTAAGGATATACTCTACAAAATCCAACCAAAAGTTCCCTGAGAAAAGGGCTTATTTTACCATGATTTGAGAGAATCGTTAACAAAACCTAAACTAGAGATCTAAAAAAAATTTGAAAATGATGGGAAAAAATAATGGTAGTCATCGAGGGAGAATAAATTATGTAAATGAAATGTTTTTTATAGGAAAGAAAACTATATATAGGGTTTGAGAATACTTAAAGGGGTTGGCAGCCCCTTGGTTTTTTGACACCAAAGTGTAGAGGAAGGGGGTATCATGGCCTCAAATTGAGGGTATATTTAAGGAAAATATCCCCTTTAATGATCAACTCTGCAGGTACATGATTTGATTGAATGGATAGATAAACTATGACCCAAAAAATAGAACACTACTATCCCACAACCCATACCCCAAAGGTTATGTTACATGACTATAAAACTTTTGTATCAACCATGCTATTATCACCACACCCGATGTACTGAATGGCCTATGCTTTTTCTAAAAGGGTGTGTTACACATGTGCCATAACATTGAACCTTTAAAAACTCACATGGTTTCTATTTTTTTCTCATGTGTTTGACCCATACCATTTTCAAACCATGAAACTAAATCATTTATAGTTCAAATTTAATTAAACAAATTTCTCATCATCAAGGTGTCTTACAGTTTCTCTTAAATTGATCACACCAAAACACGCATCTTTGATAGAAGTCTTCAAAACTAATGAAATCTTACATGAAGACTCTAAAACATATCTAAAACCCCAAAATACCTCTCAATTATCATTCATAAACTAAAAACAACTTTGAATCATTCCAACTATCAAAATTAGATTCCTAGTATTATGACACCTAGAGATTTTATGAGATAGATTCATATTAATTTCATTGATGTTTTGTGTTGTATGTTACACCATGATTAGATTGTGCCATACAGAACACCGTATTAGCTTATGACATATGACACACTAATTTTGGTTTGCGTTACAGACAATTTCATGTTCTTTTGATATAATTTAGTTGATGCAGGACCGAGTATATGTGAGAAACTATATTTTATAACCTAGTCATCATAATCGTGAGTATGAATAATATTAACTTTTTTCAGATGAACTTTCTAAATGAAAATATATGAGTCCAAAAAATAATATAATAACTATTGGTGGATTTTATTAATTAAACATATATAAAATATATTAAAGGAAATAATTAAAATTTATAATATATGTTTTCTAGTCATTGCATAGGACTTGATTCAGTTCTTCAGAAAAAAGAGATATTTTTCAAAAAAATGCACTATTGCGGCCTTTTGATGGCACACCCACTTTAAATAAATTTCATGAAACTTTTATATATTCTATTATCAAAATATTCTAATTCTGCAGTGTGAAATAAATTTTTTTTATGAATTATTTTTTTATATTTTTTTGATTAGTTTTAAATTTGGATGAATAGTAAAATTATACAAAATATTAACTGAAAACAAATTTTTCCGCATAAATAATAAGTAATTATGTTATATTAATGAATAGTTTTAAAGTATGAATAGAATATATTTCTATAATTTAATTTAATGTATTTCATTATAATTAATTTTACATTGAATTTAGATGTAAAAACATATGAATATTTTTTAATGTTTTAACTTTTAATAAATTGTTCTTTCTTTCCGTCAATGGGAATAATTGTAAATTAATTAATGAAATTTTTTTGTTTTTAATTTTTAGAAATGTATTACATATTTGTAATAATTATTCCCAAATTATATAAACAGAATTATTTTATTTTTGGGATTATGAATAATAACTTCAAAAATCATTATTAATATAGTAAAAGGGTAAAACAAGTAATTAAGGGTACGAATAATATTATAAAATTACTCTAAAATTGTTTTAATATAATTTAATGATTATATTTCGACCTAAATCATTCTTGGGGTTAAATTATGTCCATGGTAATCTAATAAGAGGAGATTAAGACATTTTATTTATTTTATTTAAAGAAATGTTAAAAATGTGTCACTCAAATTTCAATAACTAAGAAATTATTTATATAATGTTATATAGAAGATAAATTACATTATAAATACATATTTGAGATATTGCATATATTTATTTATAATTTTAATTTATTTATAATTTTTAGGAAATATATAATTACCTTAAAGACATATACTTTGATGGTGTGCAAATAAATTAACTGATGAGAAATGAAAAAAACAATTATTATTCAAATGGTAATAACCATAAAAAGACAAAAATAATTTTCCAATTCTTATTTTTCTATTATATATCAAATATAATCATCCAAGGGTCAATTTATTGTCCATTTTTATATATATATCGATGAGATTATGACACTTATATTATTTATTTAATGTGACGTTAAAGTTGTCAAATTCATAATTTAATAAGTATAATATTTTTAATGGTCCAATTTCCTAAATATAAATTCATCTAAAAGTATTATTATGAAATATAGTATATTTATATTCATAATAGTTTTTTATTTTTATTTTTTATCAAAAACATAATTATATTAAATAATTACACAAAACTGATGTGGTAATTATTTTATTAATGGAAATATCAAATTAATTTTATTAAAAATATTAAAATAAATAAAATTAGAATTAATTATATATAATTATTTTTATATAATAATTATACATAATAGAAAAATAATAAAATAATTTTTTGATTATAACATATTATCTTGATATTTTAAAAACCCATGAATTGAATAGTGTCAAAATTGACACTATCGTTGTTTTGTGAAAACAATGTTTTATTAAAATATTTATATGTCAGAAAAACTTAAAAAAAATATTAAATAATTATAATATGTTATAAAAATATAATAGTTACTTATTTATGGTCTAATTGACATCAAATAAATATATAATTCATCTTCATAGTATTGAAATATATGTTATCTTAATTAACATTAAATAGAATTACTAAGTGTTAATTAAAATTTTAATGTTTAAATTGACATAAAAATTGTATAAAAGTTATTGGTTGATCATATTGCTACCCTATATCATCTCATATTTGAAATAGGTACATTTTGGATGTTTCTTGAGTGGGGTTTTATTTTTTTATAAACTAATATTTTTTATGTTTACAAAAGTGCTCATCTCCTCAACTATAAAAGGGAACCTCCACTCTCACATATTCAAATCCATTTGAGAATTAAATATATTATATACCATGAAATTTTCCATTTTAAACTTATCTAGTTTCATTATAGAGGTTCTGGCCTTCTTCAATGACATTCTCAAGTGCTCTACGAGAAGATTTAGAGGAATCGCATCGAAGAAAAAGTAATCTCATCTACCGATTCTTTCAAACTTATTTCTTCTAATAAATATTCGTTGGGAGTTTATTATTTATAAAGAAAGTAATACAATATAAATTTTTTAGTTATATGTTATTATAATTACGAAAAAACTATATTACACTTTCTATCTATCTTAAAAAAATGAAATCACCATGTGTGCTTACGTATGGCTTACTGTCTCCATCCCACGGTGTAATATGCTTTTCACCAAAACATGACATGGATGGGTATAATGATGGAAATAATAATTATATATGAATATTAAAATAATTTACTTATTCTTGAAAAATATATATACCAACCACATCAATGCCATTTCATAATTAAAATAATGGTATCATTGCTCGTGGGTACGTATGACAAACCGTCTCCACAATGTGATGTGATTCGTTCTACATGATATCCATTCAATAATGAATATATAAATGTATATAAAAATTACATATGATATATATTTTGATAAAATCATTATGAAATTATATAACTATTCGATAAAACATGCATGAGAAAATTAAGTAGTTAATACGTGAATAATGAGTCATAATGAAATATTATTACCAAGAAGGTGATAATATGATAATATATGATATCATAAAAATGTATATGATTCTGGAATAATTAAATGAATTTTTTTAAATCACCATAAATATGTTTTGGATACAAACAAAGAATAATGGACCTATGGAAAGGGATAGTTTTTCAATATCATTATTATTTGAGATTGTTTATATATAAATATTTTCTGGGGTATATTTATCATTCAGGTCCATATTTTCTAAAAATGTTTTCATGTAATGTTTAATATTTATCTCATAGATTAATAAAGTCACTTTTACATATTTTTTTTATTAGTACATAGTTTGGAAGGAATGTTTATTTATTTTATATGCCATATTATTATTTAATTTTCCGGCAAGAGTACGAGAGGAATGTTTCTTAACTATTATGGCATGAACATATTTTTCTATCTTAATAATCCCTTATTTCAATAAAGATTCCTCTAAATTGTTTCATTTTTATTTTCAACTAAATTCGATTCTGTCAAAACAATGATTTATTTTGAGAAAAAAAAATTTTTGAATAAAAATTGTTGTTTTCCTCAAAAAATAAGTACATGTGTTTTATCAAAATTATTTTCCATCAATGATGATACTCATTCTATAGGGTGTTGTTTCTATACATATTATTACTATTATTTGGTTGTGTAAATAATGGTATAATATTTTATATGGATTATTTTAGTATGGAATAATTTTTAAGAAACCAATTCTAATTCTTGGGTCATCCTGTGATTAGTGATTTTTTTGTGAAAGATATAAGAATGATTACATTATGAGATATGTGAGACCTATATCTCCCCCTGATGCATTGGGTAATGATTTATATTATATGATATAGACAGGGGAGAAAATGTAAGTAAATCTAGGTATGTAATACAGGTATTAAATGGAGGGTTAATCTTGTTCAGTAATACAGAGATAGAATGAGGAGAAAACTCGAGCTAGTAATGGAAATTATCTCCTATGGGGGGCTTGTCTGTGAGCCTTGGATAATATAGAAATGATTTTCTGTAACACCCCAGGTAAATAAATAATATGACATCTTTATATTTACCCATATTTGTGAATCAAATATTAATATTACTTTAAAGGGGATTCTATGCTCGATGGCGTACACAACACGCAACAACGAGTTTCTTGGGAATCTTACGTTCCACTCTAATAATAAAATAATATTATTTTAAATGGTATTTAACATGTAGCTGTTGTATTGGCGGGAATGGATATAAATAACAAAAATATGATTATATATTTTCTTAAATGTTTTTAAATTTATCCAATAAAAGATAAAGGCTTAAAATACAGAAAGAATTCAATTTTAGGCGTATATGCCCTAGTTTTCACTAAAGGTTCACTTGTCACCTTTTGATGGCGTACTGTCATTAAATATAGTTTTGATCACTCTTATACATTCTTTTGGACCAAATAAAACTCTTATTTATAATCGGGACATTAAATTTTACTTTGTGTAAATTTGTGGTATTTTTCTGATAAAGTTCATTTTTTAATGAATAGTGTAAAATGTTGTATTTTAATTCAAAACCTCTTTTTAATATAATTTATTTATATGATTAGATTATCTTTTTAATTGGTTTTAATGTGAAATTAGAATATATTTTTACCATTAAATCCAATAGTGGTCGTTGGAATTAATTTCACTTTGAAATCGGACTTAAACTAGTATCAATCTTTTGATACTTATTGTTTCATAAAAACACGCTATTTTCTCTGACAGTGGGAATTAATTATTAAATTAATTAATGTGACTTATATGTTTTTAATTTTGTAAAATAGACTTCATTTTTGAATTCAGAATATCAAATATAGCTTAGGGTGAATTTTTGGTAATTTTCTGAAAAACTTCAATTTTTGATGAATAGTGAAACCACTAAGTGGTACTTATAAAGACTGATTTTCCGTTTAAATGAAATTTTGTCATCATTGTGTTTTTAATTTCAAAAATCCGACATACATGGTTGTCATTAAGAAGTAAAATGTGGTTCAATGGGATAAAAATAATTTTTTGGTGAATAGTAACTTATTAAGTTCTTAATCGCGATCAGTGGTAATTAGGGTAGTTTAAGGTATAAATAATGCTTTAATAATATAAAATGACCTAGACACATGTCCCAACATTATTGGTTGTGTCATGGCCGACCAAGAAGAGCCATGGGTCAACTTGGGGACCCCATGGAGACACTTTGGTTGGGAAATGACATAAATAACTTTTTATTTAATGTAAAAGTAAAAATTACACAAACATAATATGTTTTACAAAAACAATTTTTATATGGGGTTATAAAGATCCGATTTTTGATTATAAATAGTCATTGGAAAGATAAAAATATTTCCTACATCATAGTAGTTTTTTTATAATTTTTAGACATTAAATAAATTAAATTATTTATGGCATAATAATGATGCAGCGATGACATCATTATTTGACGATTTAAATAAAATGGAAAGATAATGTAACATCTATGAACTACACATGTCCAAAACCAATTGGATGAGTGGATTTCGAACCCTTATCACCTTATACAAGAATTATATCAATGTGGGACCTTTTAAAACCGAAACACATTTTCAAATAAAGTAATATTTCTTTACATTCCAAAAGTGCCCCTCCTCTCCTCTTATAAAAGGCCCCCACCTCTACCTCATTTCACACACTCCTCAAGCCTTTGGCTCGGCCAACCCCTGCCCATTTACTCTCTCCACATCCCTCTCCTCATCCTAGAGGATTCCCTTTGGGAATAAGCCTTTCAAAGGAAGCCTTTAGGCTCAAATCAAAAGGAGTTACACTTTTAAAGGTAATTCATTCTCTCTTGTTCATTTGTTTTATTTTGTTTCTCCAACCCCCTAAACTCTTTTTATTTACTTCTTTTGTAACAACACCAGTATCTTAAATATACTAGGATGTTTTTATAAGATTTATTCGAGCTACAATCTCACACAACTACATCAAATGGTTAAAGAACATACGGTTTCTGTGGATGGCGAAATTCTGCCTCCCGAAACGATGATTGTTCAATACTCATTTAACACCTTCAAAGGTGGCCATTATGATGTCACTATTTTTATATATGATATATAATATGTTTATTTTTTTCTTTAATCTTATGTATTTTTCATTTTGGGTATACCTTTATGGTTTCCATTGTGGTTAAACACGATATCTTCATTTAAGGAAGTGCGGACTACCGCCCCCTCAAAGTGATGTGATTCGTTAATGCCATATGTGGGACGTGTAAAGGATGGATTTAAAGTTATTATATATGATGTTATACTGGAATTATAATATACCTCTATATCATTATTATTTTTTTCCATTAAAGTATGAGATAGAAATGAAAGTAGCGTTCATGCGTACGTACGGCTTACCGTCTCCATGAACGGTGCATTTCATTTCTTATCCCCAAAAGTAATGTACTATTAAAATTATATGTATATAATGGATATATATAATGAATGATACATCTAAATGATGAATATAATTCTGGAATTAAAATATAGATACCTCTCATTTAATTTTAATTCCATTAATATGAGAAATAATTGAAAGTAGCGTTCATGCGTACGTACGGATTACCGTCTCCATGAACGGTGCATTTCATTTCTTAACTCTAAATGATTATGTAATATTATAAATACATGTATATGCTGGATATATATGATATATATGATATCCAAATCAGGAATGTCATTCTGGATATAAAGAACCTTTGACCACACGAACAACATGTAATTGTAAGAAGTCCACTTTCGACTTAAGAACCAAATATCGACAAAACAAACATTATTAACATAACTGGTTACATAATGTTTATAACATGGAAATAAGTGATATAAAAGGAATAATGAACTCTAAAAAGGTTCTTAATAAAGTAGAAATTAACTCAAGTTTATTATTCAGGACGTTAAAGAACGATCGAGTCAAGTCGGACCCGAGGTAAGGGACTTCGTCTCAATCTCCTTTCATTGAGGAATATTTCGTTTTATACACAATTTTCTTTTATACGGTGTATAAACCCCTTTGACTTTTACTTTTATACAAAAGGAATCTTTTTCTACGAAGCGTTTTACAAAACAACAAAAAGTAATGTTTCTTTAAATGTACGCGGCGACAACGAACTTTTCCGCCATCGCGAGTATTAAATGGTCTTTGGCTTCCTCAACAAGCCATAATGTTTTTAGAATAAAATAAATACTGTATACTCTTTTATGTATTTGGGTATTGAAAATGGTTTTGATAAAGGATTCTATTATGTCAATATATTTATGATATATTGTGATTGAAATGTGGAAATTTTATCATTCTTTTATATTGGTTTTATGTTTTATGATTTTATATTGGTACTTGGACATTTTAACGGGTGGTTACGTTATAAACCATATGACGGGTGGTTCCGTGAATACCAGGACGGGTGGTTACGTTATAACCTCCAATGCATTGGGTATGGAAGTCGGTCGTATGGCTATTCCATTAAGTATGTATGGAAATTGGCCGTATGGCTATTCCATTAAGTGATATGTGTGGGAGTCGACCGTATGGTTATTCCACATAAGTATGTTTATGTTCCAAGTTACCTTTATATATGTTATGTGTTATTTATATGGGTTTTATGGTAATACTTTGGTTACAAAAAGGTAAGTAATGATATTTTATTCATTGAAGAGTTTTTACTACTTCATAAAGGTGAAAAGTATTACCTTGATAAAGTATACATGGTTTACTATTTGGTTTGATAAACTAACAGTTTTTATTCTTTGTGTATCCCTTACTGAGTTTTTATGCTCATCCCAAGTTTTTGAAATGTTTTTCACAGGACTTAGCATGGAATAGGGTCAAGGATGGGATCAAGGGAAAGTCATGCTACCTAAAACATGAAACTAGACATGTTTCTTTTTAAGAATTTTTTATTTTATGGAAATTTAGTAGAAGAGACTACTTTGTAATATTTTGAGATGTAATAGTTATGTCCTAATTCTCTAAAACTCTAAACCTGAAAATATCCTCAATGTGAATTATTCATTTAATTCAATTTTAAGTAAGTTTTAAGGCTGGGGCCTTATAGTTGGTATCAAAGGTAGGTTTAGATAACTTTAGAGGTTAGGGTATTCATTAAGCATAAGTGACATTACCATAATGGTTAGGATTTCAGACAGAGTACTAGTTTTAGAAAAAGTGAATGAGTAAGAATATCTTAGTGTTTATCTTCCTCATTTGTACATGAAGGTTTTGTTGTTATACTCACACTGACCCTTTTTGGTTTTAGTAAATGTCTGGATCTAGCAGGCACCAAGGTAACGGTGGATGTGAAGGAAACTGTGACAGTTTTCTGAGCGAGAAACTGAATGATATGAGAGCTGTAATGAGAACTCTTGTGTTTATCCTCAACCAACTATCTGGAGTTATGATTGACCACCTAAACCTTGGTGATTTCTATAAGGCATCATGTATGCGAGAAACAAATCCCTACGGAACTACAGGTAATAATCATAAAGGTAAGTGTGTTCAAAAACCTATATGTCAAAGATGTGGAAAGAAACACCTAGGAAAATGTTTCAAAGGGACAGAAATATGCTATAGATGTGGAAATGAAGGTCATAAAGCAAGAACCTTCCATGGAAAAAGGAAGCATCCTGTTGACTCGAGGAAAGGGAAAGAAGTTCTTTCTGAGGGATCAATTGAATGTTTTAAATGTGGTGTGCATGGTCATTATGCAAACACATGTCCTATGAAGAAGTTTCGTGAATGGGGTCACCAAGAGCGTACAAATGTTTGTTTACCACTACCTAATGCCATTCCGATTGAGGATGAAGAAACTGACAATGACCAATCAAAGGTATGTATTATTTCATGACTATTGTTTTCCTATTTTGGAATCTTAGGATATGATTCATGATTTTGTTTGTAGGAAAGAGGTATTTCGGAATAAGTTGGAAAGGAATGGTTAATGGATCATGAAGAATGTTGAATGAGTAAGATCTCAACATATAAGGGCTTCAAGAGTTATGGTGAAATTATTAAGAGTATTAAGTCTCTTTTGATGATGGGGTTACATTAGAAGACTTTTTATATTAGGTGTAACCCTGATGTTTAATATATGAAATTTTATTCAAGGAATAGTTATCTCTTATTTTGTGGACATAGTTATAAAGAACCATTTGGGTTTATATGATCCTTACTTTTGAGGTAATTATGGGTTACTATATGTTATGATTGAAGTGAAAGGCATGAGATAAAATTGAGGATAAATTATGTTATGGTTATTTTTGATGATTTTATCCCTTTTTGGGGAATGATTTAAGAATTATATAGTTTTGGAAAAAGGACAACACGCAGACCGTGTGACAACCCGTCGCGTCGGACAAAGCTGCGGGAATCGAACCCACAACCAAAGTGCGACTGGTATTTATCACCTACCACTGGACTACGTGAAGTCCCTGGTTAGTTTGACTGATTCTTTCTGGTTATATGATTTTATGAATTAAGAGTAAGATGATTTTGGGTTATTTATGAAAATGATTAACCTATCATGGAGGATATGTGATTAGGTTAATTACTTTTCAATACGGGAATTTAGGAGCAACTGATGTTGTTTGGAGATAAATGTTACGATTTAACTTGGAAGACTATGTGACTAAATCTTTCAAATGTTTGGGTTTCAATCATAGATTGGTTTACTTTGAGGAATTTTTATGGACAAATTTGTTTATCGGATGGCCCTCATTGAACTTTGGATTTTGTTGGACAAATTTTGGAGATTAAGAATAGATTTTCTTTTTATAAAGGGTTATCCTTTTCTGGATTATCTGACCTTGTACTAACCTTTTTGGTTTTGGTTATGGTTATGGTCTAAAGATATGGGAAGTATATAGTTCTCTTTTGTGGATTAGGCGATTCTCTAGAAGTTGATTATAGTACTCTTAATTTGAACAAGTCTTCCTAAATACTCGCCTTTTGGAGAAAATATGAGTTTTTGTAAGGAATCTAATAAAAGTTGAGAGTCAACATGATAAGTGATTATGTTTCCTTATGAATAAATTCCTCAATAAAAAGTAACTTAAAACAGAAATGTTGTCTATTAACTTTTCCTACTGGGGAATCGAATACCGTTTAACCCATCACAAGTTTGTGATTCTCTCATGGTTAACTTTATCCTAAACATGTTTTCTATCACTCTCCATCAGAACGTGACCCTATGTTTTCTCCTCCATGTCCATGTTTTCATACTTGGAATCCTAGTATGGGTTAACTCGGGTGACCTTTGTACTTATCTTTCTTTATTTTAAAGTGATTGTTTTACCGACCCTTGTTCAGATGTGGGACTTTCAAGGATGTTTCCAAGCCCAATTTCAAAATTGCGAGGACGCAATTCCCAAAAGGGGGGAAGGATGTAACACCCCAGGTAAATAAATAATATGACATCTTTATATTTATCCATATTTGTGAATCAAATATTAATATTACTTTAAAGGGGATGCTATGCTCGATGGTGTACACAACACGCAACAACGAGTTTCTTGGGAATCTTACGTTCCACTCTAATAATAAAATAATATTATTTTAAATGGTATTTAACATGTAGCCGTTGTATTGGCGGGAGTGGATATAAATAACAAAAATATGATTATATATGTTTTTAAATGTTTTTAAATTTATCCAATAAAAGATAAAGGCTTAAAATACAGAAAGAATTCAATTTTAGGCGTATATGCCCTAGTTTTCACTAAAGGTTCACTTATCGCCTTTTGATGGCGTATTGTCATTAAATATAGTTTTGATCACTCTTATACATTCTTTTGTACCAAATAAAACTCTTCTTTAGAATCGGGACATTAAATTTTACTTTGTGTAAATTTTTGGTATTTTTCTGATAAAGTTCATTTTTTAATGAATAGTGTAAAATGTTGTATTTTAATTCAAAACCTCTTTTTAATATAATTTATTTATATGATTAGATTATATTTTGAATTGGTTTTAATGTGAAATTAGAATATATTTTTACCATTAAATCCAATAGTGGTCGTTGGAATTAATTTCACTTTGAAATCGGACTTAAACTAGTATCAATCTTTTGATACTTATTGTTTCATAAAAACACGCTATTTGCTCTGACAGCGGGAATTAATTATTAAATTAATTAATGTGACTTATATGTTTTGAATTTTGTAAAATAGACTTCATTTTTGAATTCAGAATATCAAATATAGATTCGGGTGAATTTTTGGTAATTTTCTGAAAAACTTCAATTTTTGATGAATAGTGAAACCACTAAGTGGTACTTATAAAGACTGATTTTCCGTTTAAATGAAATTTTGTCATCATTGTGTTTTGAATTTCAAAAATCCGACATACATGGTTGTCATTAAGAAGTAAAATGTGGTCCAATGTGATAAAAATAATTTTTTGGTGAATAGTAACTTATTAAGTTCTTAATCGGATCAGTGGTAATTAGGGTAGTTTAAGGTATAAATAATGATTTAATAATATAAAATGACCTAGAAACATGTCCCAAACTTATTGGTTGTGTCATGGCAGACCAAGAAGAGCCATGGGTCAACTTGGGGTCCCCATGGAGACACTTTGGTTGGGAAATGACATAAATAACTTTTTATTTAATGTAAAAGTAAAAATTACACAAACATAATATGTTTTACAAAAACAATTTTTATATGGGGTTATAAAGATCCGATTTTTGATTATAAATAGTCAGTGGAAAGATAAAAAGATTTTCTACATCATAGTATTTTTTTTATAATTTTTAGACATTAAATAAATTAAATTATTTATGACATAATAATGATGCAGTGATGACATCATTATTTGACGATTTAAATAAAATGGAAAGATAATGTAAAATCTATGAACTACACATGTCCAAAACCAATTGGATGAGTGGATTTCGAACCCTTATCACCTTATACACGAATTATATCAATGTGGGACCTTTTAAAACCGAAACACATTTTCAAATAAAGTAATATTTCTTTACATTCCAAAAGTGCCCCTCCTCTCCTCTTATAAAAGGCCCCCACCTCTACCTCATTTCACACACTCCTCAAGCCTTTGTCTCGGCCAAACCCTGCCCATTTACTCTCTCCACATCCCTATCCTCATCCTAGAGGATTCCCGTTGGGCATAAGCCTTTCAAAGGAAGCCTTTAGGCTCAAATCAAAAGGAGTTACACTTTTAAAGGTAATTCATTCTCTCTTGTTCATTTGTTTTATTTTGTTTCTCCAACCCCCTAAACTCTTTTTATTTACTTCTTTTGTAACAACACCAGTATCTTCAATATACTAGGATATTGTTATAAGATTTATTCGTGCTACAATCTCACACAACTACATCAAATGGTTAAAGAACATACGGTTTCTGTGGATGGCGAAATTCTGCCTCCCGAAACGATGATTGTTCAATACTCATTTAACACCTTCAAAGGTGGCCATTATGATGTCACTATTTTTATATATGATATATAATATGTTTATTTTTTTCTTTAAGCTTCTGTATTTTTCATTTTGGGCATACCTTTATGGTTTCCATTGTGGGTAAACACGATATCTTCATTTAAGGAAGTGCGGACTACCGCCCCCTCAAAGTGATGTGATTCGTTAATGCCATATGTGGGACGTGTAAAGGATGGATTTAAAGTTATTATATATGATTTTATAATGGAATTATAATATACCTCTATATCATTATTATTTCTTTCCATTAAAGTATGAGATAGAAATGAAAGTAGCGTTCATGCGTACGTACGGCTTACCGTCTCCATGAACGGTGCATTTAATTTCTTATCCCCAAATGTAATGTACTATTAAAAGTATATGTATATAATGGATATATATAATGAATGATACATCTAAATTCTGAATATAATTCTGGAATTAAAATATACATACCTCTCATTTAATTTTAATTCCATTAATATGAGAAAGAATTGAAAGTAGTGTTCATGCGTACGTACGGCTTACCGTCTCCATGAACGGTGCATTTCATTTCTTACCTCTAAATGATTATGTAATATTATAAATACATGTATATGCTGGATATATATGATATATATGATATCCAAATCAGGAATGTCATTCTGGATATAAAGAACCTTTGACCACACGAACAACATGTAATTGTAAGAAGTCCACTTTCGACTTAAGAACCAAATATCGACAAAACAAAAATTATTAACATAACTGGTTACATAATGTTTATAACATGGAAATAAGTGATATAAAAGTAATAATGAACTCTAAAAAGGTTCTTAATCAAGTATAAATTAACTCAAGTTTATTATTCAGGACGTTAAAGAACGATCGAGTCAAGTCGGACCCGAGGTAAGGGACTTCGTCTCAATCTCCTTTCATTGAGGAATATTTCGTTTTATACACAATTTTCTTTTATACGGTGTATAAACCCCTTTGACTTTTACTTTTATACAAAAGTAATCTTTTTCTACGAAGCGTTTTACAAAACAACAAAAAGTAATGTTTCATTAAATGTACGCGGCGACAACGAACTTTTCCACCACCGCGAGTATTATTTGGTCTTTGGCTTCCTCAACAAGCCGTAATGTTTTTAGAATAAAATAAATACCATATACTCTTTTATGTATTTTGGTATTGAAAATGGTTTTGATAAAGGATTCTATTATGTCAATATATTTATGATATATTGTGATTGAAATGTGGAAATGTTATCATTCCTTTATATTGGTTTTATGTTTTATGATTTTATATTGGTACTTGGACATTTTAACGGGTGGTTACGTTATAAACCATATGACGGGTGGTGCCGTGAATACCAGGACAGGTGGTTACGTTATAACCTCCAATGCATTGGGTATGGAAGTCGGCCGTATGGCTATTCCATTAAGTTTGTATGGAAATTGGCCGTATGGCTATTCCATTAAGTGATATGTGTGGGAGTCGACCGTATGGTTATTCCACTTAAGTATGTTTATGTCCCAAGTTACCTTTATATATGTTATGTGTTCTTTATATGGGTTTTATGGTAATACTTTGGTTACAAAAAGGTAAGTAATGATATTTTATTCATTGAAGAGTTTTTACTACTTCATAAAGGTGAAAAGTATTACCTTGATAAAGTATACATGGTTTACTATTTGTTTTGATAAACTAACAGTTTTTATTCTTTGTGTATACCTTACTGAGTTTTTATGCTCATCCCAAGTTTTTGAAATGTTTTTCACAGGACTTAGCATGGAATAGGGTCAAGGATGGGATCAAGGGAAAGTCATGCTACCTAAAACATGAAACTAGACATGTTTCTTTTTAAGAATTTTTTATTTTATGGAAATTTAGTAGAAGAGACTACTTTGTAATCTTTTGAGATGTAATAGTTATGTCCTAATTCTCTAAAACTCTAAACCTGAAAAGATCCTCAATATGAATTATTCATTTAATTCAATTTTAAGTAAGTTTTAAGGCTGGGGCCTTATATTTTCTATGATTTTTTATTTTATAGAACATCATGTTTTATGCCAATTCAATGTTATCATGATTAATGTTCCTTTATTATTTATGCCTTATGTATTGACAAGATTTATTTTATGGATTAATATTTTAGTATTCCAATGTTGTGATCATGTTTTTTTACTTTCTTATGTTTATGTTCAATATGATGTTTTTCAAGATTAACTATTCTAATAATTTGATATCACCCAGTCGATATGTTTTATTATCCTCTAGATATATAGAAATGTCATAGGTGGAGAAACTAATGTAGAACATCATTATAGGAAATGTTTAATATCATTCACCATGCTAGAAGAATGTGTTCTGAGATTCCAAATACACTAACCTAATACAAACTTTGAGAATCTATTTTTTTAATGTATTATGTATTCTAGAAAAGAAATTTAATTTCCATGTAATTCAAGATTGGGTCATTAGAAGTCTTATTTGAAGTCATTTCCCATCCTGTAATGAAAAATTTAAAATACTTCTAAAATTTCCAACTCATCTGTACACAAGTTATTAAAATAATGAATAATGAATATTTGTTATTGATAAAAATAAAAAATATTATTAAAAAATGATGAGTTATAATATACGATTTCAAATTCATATTAGGGAAATCCAATATATAATAAAGGTCACAATGTTATGGTAATAAGTAAATATTTTAACATGGTATATGATAATTCATGTCGATAGATCATTATTCACCTTAAGCAACCATAGTTGCTCATAACATAATTGGAAGGTTTTTAATCAATATTTTATTATAAATTATTAATGTTTTAAATAATGAAATTATTCAACATGGTTGGTCGAACATTAAAAATTGGTTGTAATGTTAAAATTAGTGCCAAATATAAAATTAAACCTCCTCTATATATATGATTGAAATAGATGGTAAAATAATGAAGTTATATTACTCAAAATAAAAGGAATCTACACTACCTCTAAAATATAATGTCATGTCTTGATTATCACCAAGATTAGTTCTCTACTAGATTAAAAATGGGTGGAATTAATTAATTTATAAAAAATGATTAATTTAATATCATTTTCATTTAGTGAATAAGGAATAACAATCATCAAATCATTTAAAATTCCACCCAATTTCTACTAAGTATCATCAGGAGGTTTCAAAGATAGGTCATAACATAGTAATTTTATTTCATGTGATGATTTACAGAACATATGGGTACTTGTTCTATTGATTCCATGATGAAATTGAATTGAAATGTGTTTTTGAATTTTCTTTCCTTAAAAATAATCTGAGTAATAAATTTAGACATATGAATTCGGTGGATTGATGTATTTGAGAATTAAATAAAAAAATTAAAACCAATATGAGAAAATTAAATAAAAATAGTAAAATGATGGCATTTAGATACTTTATTGTATTTCAGATCATAGTGATCATGGATTTACTCTTCATGAACATTCTAACAATCTAATATTTGTGGCACAATATATGAAATGGTGTTTTTTATAGATTTATAACAGAACAATTTTTTAATAATGGAGTAGACCCATCCTAACACCATATCATTTTAATAAAAGTCCAATCAATTCAACAGGATAAACCCAACATAACACTACTTTTACTAAGATTAGGAAAAAAACATGGTGTTCTTTCTATTTTTTTAGTTAAAATAATAAAAGAATTTCATTTTGGATGGAGGCACATAAATGTGCATGATTTTTTATTACAGAAAAATACAATACAACACATAAGATTTTTGAATAATTAAACAAGTGATATATTAGAAAAATAATGCTTCTGTAGAAGAAACTTTACTTCATCCCTTTAGATATTGAGGAAGACTGTTAAATATTCTTAGTGAACAAGTATAGACATATAAAATTATAAATATCAAATTATTTATTATAAAAGTATCTCAAAATTTATAGTAAATTGGATGTAAATGAATTTAAGTCTTAAATTTATCTCATGCAAACTGATTTTGTGACATACTTCCATCACTATACATTTATAAAATACTTATATAATATCTGTATCATTTAATTCTAACTCCATTACACTTCATTTAAAATACTCATTATATATGTTTTTGTTAAGACTCCTCAAAACATGCATGACAAGTTTATAAAATAAAAATAAATAAATAAATTTACCTGTTAAAAAAATAAATCAATCATTCTGAAATCAATTTTAAAAATTTAATATGTCATCGAATAATTTTAAAAAAATCCAATATGATCAAAAACATTCATTAGTTTTTTAAAAAGTGATAATATAATTATAAATAATAAAATAATATTATAGTTAGTAGAGTTATAAAAATATAAAATGAACAAAGTATTACAAACCAATAAATCAAATTAGATCTTTGAAAATATATATGTATTGTGATCTATTTAATGACACATAGAACGAGTATTGATTTTTATCATCATTTTATATTTATCAAAAATAAATTAAATCTTATAAGGTAGAAATTAAAAAAACATCCATGGAAATTGTGTGAAACAGATATATAATACCCAAGAAAAAAGGTATTACATTTTTATTTTCTGACATAAATATAGAATTTTAAATTCCTTCCCTATAAACATAAGAAACTTTTCTATAATGTTATAATGTTTAGATCCAATAATATCAAAATATAAATCTTATTTCAATTTATAATTTACCCTATAATTAGAATAATACCGTGAAAAATAATTCAGTTTCAGTATTTGTTCAATCACCGAGTAATAATTTTCATGTTAAAATGAATAATTTCTTAATATTTTATTCATTTCATGGAATTAATTTAAATTTAGTCATTGATATAAATAATGTCCTTAGTGTGTTTATAGTAAAAGTTTCATAATTCATAATTGTTTTATTATTTTTATTATAATAAAGAATTTACTACACTATGAATTTTCATTTTTCATGTTTATAGGTTCATGGATGAAAATTTACTAAGGAATAACATGATCAGAAGAATTCAATGTCTTGTTTATATTTATTCAATGTTCAAATAATATAAGAAAATTCATGAGCTATGTATAATGTATTAATTAAAAAATCATTTAAAATGAATTCACTACTGAGAAATTGACATCATCCTAAGAATTCAACCAAATAATACAATCCAATTAGATATTGAGTCATCCCACCGTTTTCTTATTTATATTTTACATCAATTTATATGAATATGAAATATATATGTCAACAATATTCAACCTATAACCATAATGGTTTAGTGTATTTTTAAACCTAATATATAATCATATTTTTTATTAATGAATTTCATCATCTTCCACACATTTCATCACACATACAACCCTTATTATACATTCCCTACATAAAAATAATCTTCATAAATTGGAAAATGAAAAAATAATAAAGGTTGATCATTGATGATTAGTAAGGTTAACCATAGGATATATAAATCAATGACCATAAGTGAGGTGAAAATAAACATACATGTAAAACGAATAATCAAAACTTATGAATATCATACCAAATTAGTCAAAGATAACTAATCATGAATAATGAAAAAAGGCATTACAAAATTAAATGAAATAAGTCAAATGATTTTTGAATCATCAAAAATCACTCACAATCCATGAGAACATATCAAATACATAACAAATAGGCTTGATTCATAGACATATTAATAGATAAATATTTCGTTAATTAAGTATATATTATATGACTATCACAATGGGTAGAGTCTCATAGTGGATTAGATTCACCCACAATTATTAAATTTCCTTAGTGGATAGTGTCCCTTAATGATCAGGGATCACTCCACATTACTGTCCATATTATCTTCTGTGATATCAATATTTAGCCAATGAATTTGTGGGATATATAATTCTGGTCCCCGCCATTCATATAATGAAAACCTTACATATATAAATTCTTGAACATTTCTCCATCATATCAGGTATATATAGAGAAGGAAACTATTGATGATAATGATTATATAATTGTGAAACCCTTGAATGTATCCAAATATTTAACAAAAAACAAGTTAATACAAAAGGATTTGGGTATCTTGAAAATATCACCATCTATGATGATGGAATTCACCTACCAATACTCTATGTTATAATCTGATACTAATGACTTGGGTGAATTCTCCGTCAATGAGTTTCATTCTTCCTCACTGTCTAGAAATTGAGAGTTATTGACAATGACATGATGAGTCTCATATATTTTTATTTTATGATTGTTTTTCAAACTTCTACCCCAAGATGTTTCTTAATTACATGGATTTTCTTTGGCATGATGATTTCCTTTTCACTGGTGGGTGTTAGCATGAATATGACCTCCAATTTGATTGGTTTCCATACGGGGAGGGACCATATATTTTAGGAGTGGGTGGGACCTTAAATATAGTTGTGGAAGTGGAAAATATTTCCCATACATTGGTCAGTGGGAACATAGGGAGAACCTCGATGTTGACCTGTGATGATGGAATGGGTACGATCTCCACATTGGTAGACTAAAATTCTATAAGGGTCTTAACATTTCTCAGTGATGGAGCAGGGTGGACCCCTGTTTGAATTGATTGTAACATCGGTAGGACCTCCATGTTGGCGACTGAAGGATTGGGGAGGGGCCTCCACTATGATTTTCCCTGCCATGTGGAGGACCTCTATGTTGGTTGGTGGAAATACCACGGTGGGGACCTATGTGTTGATTGTCGAGGAAATGGGGAGGAAATTCACTAGAAATGATGGGAACATAGGGAGGACCTCCATGTCACATGTTGTGGATAACATGTGGTGGACCTCTTTTATGGTTGTCGATATGGGTAATTCCTCTTCCGGAACTCAAAATTGAAAGAGGATACACATCGTGCAGATCTTGAGGGTAGGGAGGACCTATTATTGGCTTAGTGATGGAATAGGGAGGACCTCCGCACAGAAAATAATCACCATGGGTTAGCCTGTAATAGTTCATAGTGGTTCCAATGATTGAAAATGTTATCCCAGTTTACAGGTTGGATGGGGTCTTAATAATAATTAAAAGAATATGGATCCCTACTCATTGGTTGTAGGGATCTATAAGAATGTGTTGGTAGTGGAAGGGGCCATTAGAGTTGTAGAAGTTGAGTCCCCATGATGAGTTTTCTCAAAATCATGCACTCAACAATGGCATTATGTCCATGAGACTATGGAAAGTAGTGTAGGGTAATAATGACCCTATTCCAAGGCCTGGAATGCTAGTCATTATTTGTGGTTGTGGGGCCTAGGGGGATACCTTCTTAGAAGATCTTGGGTAGTAGTCACAGCTAGAGAAACTCAGGAATCCGCAACCTCATGAGTGTAGGGGAATGAGTAATATGATCTCTCCATGCAAGGTCCCCTAAATAGATTCATTGTAGGGTGAAAAGTAGTGGACCCCTCTACGACCCTTTATGGTGGCAGTGTCAATGAGGTGATGAAGCCTCCTGGTTAGAGTGGACTGTCTCCCTTGTAGGAATGACCCCCTCATTCTAATACCACTATACAAGGGTGTACATCACCCTCATCTAGATGATTTCAAATGGTAATATGGGGCATGGTAGCAGAATATTTGTAGTTTTGGATGAATTCATAGAGAAGTTAGATTCATGCGGGATTTTCGTGTTGACATTTGTCCTTCCCCTTCATTTACAGATGTTAGATGGTTTGGTTCCTATAGATTGGTTACTGAAGATTAGAAGTATTCATGTGTCATTACATTTTCTAGGTAATCAATGTCAAGTGAACTAGAGTCATCCAATTATCCAAAAGGAGTACAGAGAGATCCATGCTGAAATCATCACAAACTAAACTTCCTATCATTTAAATATCCAAATTTATTCTGATTTCCATGATGGACACATTGTGTCATAGTGGTCCATGGTAGCAAATAATACCATCTATAGGCATGATAATATTATATTGTCCCAAATTATAATACTACACAAATTTAAGTGAAGAGTTTCTTTTTGTGTTCACCATTTCTATTTCGAACACATTCACAGAGGAACAATGCCTTGTCCATGATGATACAATCCGACATTCAATTCATTCCCATTATTCTAGATTTCTATTAGAGGGTGTATTTCATCACTTTTATAAGTGATTTATGATCTTTCATCGAAATAGAATGATGGGAAATCAGTTTTACTTACATGGATTCCTCCCTGGAACTCATACCCAGGTTCTAGTCCCCCATATAGATTTAGGTCATGTTTTTTGAACTCATTCACATTTCCATGTACTTGTGTATTATTTTAAATAAATATGATTATTTCTAGAATTTTTAGGGGTATTATTAGGGAAGAATCCTTTAATCAAGAGAGTAGTCACGTTGGGTATCATTGGCATGTCTGGACACTATGAATATTTTTACATGTATTCTTCCACATAAGAAGGGAATCTAATGGAGGCATATTAGGTATGGAACCTAGGGAATCCATTTTTAATCATGAGGTATCTAATGATGAAGTCATATCTCCCAATTCTTTTAGCTTTGGCACCCCATGTTTAGCATGAGGTAGCTGACATCATATGTACATATCTTCCAACGATTTCACCTAAAAATTATGATGATTCCTCGAAGGTAGCTGTTATGATTCATGAGTGTAATGTATAGTAAACAAAAAGTTAGTTGATCAGAATGCATCATTGAAAAAAATATGGGTTGTTCATCCCTATGAGGGATCACCTAGGAGGATTAAGAATGGATGATTCTAAATGTATTTGGAGGAAAAATAGTGACGTGTGTGCCATAAATGGAATGATGTCCCACCATGAAGACTGATCTGGACACCTATAGAGGTGGATCGAGCAGGTGCACCCCTATGAGGTTGGTGCCTAGTATTACAATTTTTTGGGATTGATACTCATAGATATGTCCTACATAAAATTCTCAGAATACATGGGTCAAAATCCACGTATTTTGATGTTTCAGTTTAGAGTAATGTGACATGACCAGTCCATGTAGTTTAGAGTCAGGCAGTAAGAATGATCGGACTAAAAACAAACGGTCACTAGGGGATGGTTATGGTTATATTCATGATACCTACCTATAAAAAAGGATGGATATTGGTTAGATTTTGTAGGGGGATTACACCTAATATTTTTCTAAGTTCCACTTGGATTCGTGATATGTGGATGGGTCTTACACATGAATGTTTAAAAAAGGAACATTAAGGAGTTTTGGTCTTTGTGTAGGGGCATGATCTTACCATGATGTGGTAGCACAAAGAAAAATTAGGATATATGTGGATGTATTGTTGGGTTTGGACCATGTGGAGGCTTCTGGCGTATCCCATTTTATTGAGAATCAATTACATTGTATTTTGAAATAGTCTAGGGATTATACATAAGGAAGAGGCCCAAATTTGAATATGGTGGTTGGGCCTTACACTATGGAGTATTAACAAGGAATTATAAGTTGTATTTCATGATCTCTTCTATCTTCTATGACCAAATGATCCATTCTTGGTTTGAGAAACTAGTGCCAGCAGTAGACTTGATAGTTGTGTAAAGAATGATTAGCCAATAAGAGATGATGTGGGGATAACATGTGGATGATGTACAAGGATGATGTCATCCATGTGAGGGGATATCATTCCCTATGAGTCATAAATGGATCATTATATTCAAATGGAATAGTGTGTGTGGGGCTTACTCAAAGAATATGCAGAGAATGTGAGAATCACCCTATGGTGGAGAAGAATGTGGAATCCAATAATGATCATACATCTGGTATTGTAAGAACATGCTTCTTGTTCTTGAGGTACGATTTTCATCTATTCACTTTTCCTTATGTGTTTTTGAGAAAATAAGTAAGATGAGGAAAAATTGTAAATTTTGGAAGTACACGCAATGTACTTTTCCACACATTATGTACTTCTGGCCATGTGGAATGATTATACAGGGCATGTGGCCATGCCGACGATGAAGGGTGTAGGAACCGACGTCGTGTAGTTGTCTTTTACACGCCGTGTAGTCAGTCGGCATGCGAAATAGTAAGGCGGTGGCCAGCTGTGGGGCAGAACATGCCGTGTACTCATGAAGACATGGCATGTGGTCATGTCGGCAGGTGAACACTGCCGCACTAGAAGGAAGCCGCGAGAGGAACAATTAAAAATGGGAATTACATGCCATGTACATAGATGTACACACCGTGTACTTTGTTTTTTTTCCTTAAAATGGGAAGTAGCCTCCACTATTCACAGGGAAGGTTTAGAATGGGAAGAAGGAATATGAGAGGGATGTCGGAGCTTCGGAGATCCATCGAGCACACGTCAGGAATCCATTTCCACATCGGACGATCTCGTTGGAACCGCACTGGTAAGCCCTCAACCCTTCTTTATTAGTTCTTGCCAATTCTTCCCCAAATGGGAGTTATTTGAGTTTAAGCGAGATTTATTTTACCTCAGATTTATGGCATTCTTGTACGTTTCAGTAGGCTTCATTCACGTATATCGTTTATGGGTGTTTAAGGTAGGTGTCTTGGTGTTTATTTCCAACTGTTGTGCGTTTTTGTGCGTTTTTGAGCTACGGACACATATCTAGGGTGTCGTGTGGCTGAGGCTATAGCTATTTTAAATACAAATAATTGAATAGGTAATTAATTCTGATAATTAAATGTTGTTTGGGATCGTTTCATGGATTCAGGACCACCCTAGGGGTGTGTTCCTCTATTTAGTCGTTTGTCCAGGATACCCGAGGATATGCCTTTAAAGTAATGATTGTAAAATTGCCTTGAAAGTAATTCCTTGTGAATTTTTATTTACAGGTTGGGCATGGCCGGTTACTTGTGCCAGAGGGAAGTGTTTTACTTATCCCGTGGGAATTTTTTTTCATAGCCTGAGGGTAGTTGTTATCCTAGCCTGAGGGCAACTTCTTTTGTGCCTATAGGAAGTTGATTCTGTGCCTCTGGGCGACACTTCTTACGCCCATGGGAAATATCCTTGTGCCTCTGGGAAGATTTGTGTGATTGGATACTCTTTACCTGAGGTTGGGGGTTTACTTATCTGAGGACATTGGCTGTTTACTTATAATATTCACTGTGGTGATATCATTACAATAAATGATTAAATGGATTAAAATGGCAATATAACTGGTTATGTTAGTTACTTTTCATTACCGGTTAATTTATTTAATTTTACTACTTCACACTATTGTTGCATGATTTCACATAGTTGGGCATGGGCCTTTGGTGGGTTCCTACAGGTATTTATTTCTCACACCCTATTTGGTTGATGCTTTTTGGCCCAAACAGATTACGTTTCTGCAGGTGTAGATAAGGTAAAATGCCTTTATACAGGTACTTGATTGTTGCTGGGGTGTAGGAGAGCATGGGACCGAGCATTGGCTCGTGATGCTGTGGGCTGTTCTGTTTTTCTTTATGTACATGTAATTCAGTTGTGATGTATTTTATTTTAGTGTAACATGTTCTGGCAGTTTTATAGAATATTAACATGCTGCATCTATATATATATATTACTGATGGTTTCCCTTTTTGTGATTAGTTGTTCATACCAGTTAAGTATGGTTTATTTCTTCCATTGTTTTTTTATGTTTATCTTATATTTCTCTGAACTACACTTTGACAAATGAGGGCATATATTCCCTACTATTAGACCTCGGCCCTCACTGCTAGTCGGCAGCCTTTGGCGTTTGGGGAAATGCGCTTGAGGTCTTGTGGTGAACCGGGTTCGGGGCACCGTTGGGTGGCAGCCAGAACCGGGACGTTACAAAGTGGCATCAAAGGTGTTTATTTTCTTTGACTTACTATTTGGAGCCTTAGTCAGGGATAGGACGAATGGTAGTTGGTGATAAGTTGTGCTCGGGCGTAGCTAACCCATGCACAGGGAAAATCCAGTCTACCTCGTATTTATGAAATCTTTCTGATTTTGCAAATTTTACAGTTGATTTGTTTTCACAGTTGGGTGACACACTTGAGATTCTGCTGGTTATATTTTATCTTTGGGTTCTATTTAGTTGCAACCTGATGAGATGAGGATATTACATCTCATGCATCGTATAAGAACATGCTATAAATCACATGCCATGCATATTTTCCATGCCATGTAGATGAATTATAAATCGAATGTTGTTGTGATAGTTGTTGTGCTAGTAAAGCATGATGTTGTAATAGTTGCTTTGATAAAATCCATGATGTGTGATAAGATAGTTTTATTTGAGCATGTTTATAGAATGAACGCCAAACATTGGTCTTTGGGGAGTATGGGCCCCCATTGACAGGAATTTGGTGTGTCATTGACTGTTTATTTTTTTATAACATAGATAAGATGTCAAACTTTGATTCTTGGGGAGTATGGGCCCTCACGGGTCAGAATTTGACACTTAGGTGTTGTTTTTTGGTATTTTATGGGTTCCGGGGAATTTTATGAGGCATACTTTATGGAAACCCAGTATACACGTCTTGTAGTATCTTTAACCACGCCGTGTTTGGGCTTCTGTTCGAGAAGAAAAATAAAATTTTTAAGTACACACCATGTTCCCATAGTACACATCGTGTAGTCTCTTCCCTTGTCGAAAACTGTGTGGGCGGCGACACTGGGTAGGGAAATTCTTGGATAAAACACGCCATGTATCTAATGTACACCCTATGTAGTGTTGACCCAGAGTCCGCCCGTGTGACTAACAACACAGACGGAGGAGACCTTAAGACATACACGTTGTGTCCCCTATGGAACACATAGTGTATTCTGACCTGGGGACCCGGTCGTGTAACTAACAACACGGGTCAGTGTGATCCTTTTGTGTACACGCCGTGTGTGGGTGTAACACACCGTGTAGTTTTGAGCTGAGTAGTCGGTCGTGTCACAAACGACACCGGCAATTGGAAAATAACACCATACATGTCGTGTAGTGGATATACACGTCATGTAGTTTTTGTTCAACTTGAGCTGCGTGCCTTAGCCATGTCGAAGGACCTGGGCAAGGGAAGGAAAGTCAAGTACAAGCCGTGTAGTCATTGTACACGCCGTGTAGTCTTGTTTTGAAAATCTTGAAATGTCATCTTCCTCTTGTTCCCTTTGTGGCTCTTTTGCTTTCAGTCTTGATAAATATTGATCTAAGGCGTGTTTTAACATTGTAGTTTCATGCCTCCTAGACGACCACATGTTGTTCTCCAGGAGAGCGACAACGAGTATACACCATAGATGGTGGGCCATTGGCTACTAGTGGATCCTCTAGCAGAGCCAGATGCGGTGCCAGCTGTTATACCGGACACAGGTGCGGAGGCGCGGTTCTGTGAAGACTTTATGCGGTTCATACAGACCTTTTAGGGAGCACCGCAGACTGCTACATCTATGGCTGAGCTGACTCGTATCTTCCAGCAGAAGCATACGCCTACGTTTTCAAAGGATGGCAGACCACAAGCTGTGGAGTCTTGGTTGGGGTCGATGCAGAATATTTTCGAGCATCTTGAGATGCCTCCAGGGTGGAGGGTCATGCTCGCGAAATATATGCTGCGTGATTTCTCCAAGAGGTGGTGGGATGTTACCACCCAGTCAGAGCATCACAAAGACATGGCGTGAGAATATTTTCTGGTAGTCTTCTATGACTTCTTCATTCTAGAGACACTGAGGGCAGATAGAGCATGAGATTTCATGAATCTGCAGTAGGGCGTTATGTCGGTGATGGACTATTCTGATCTCTTTACCGAGCTTTACCGTTTTTCACCCGTGTTGGTGGGTGATTAGACGTTGAGAGCCAGACGTTTTGAGGATGGTATTCGTTATGACATTCGATCACTGGTGAGTGCTTTCAGGTTTCCTTCACTACACGCTATTGTGAACCAGGATCTGGTTACAGAGAGGAACTTGCGGGAATCTAGTGGTGTGGGCCAGGGCATTTCAGCACCTGTTACTGGTACTATTTCTGCTGGCAAGAGGAAGAGACAGATAGACTTCTCTTAGGGTGGCCATACCAGTCAGAAGAATGCTTCAGGTGGCCAGGTCATGTGCTACCAGTATGGTAGAGAGGGGAAAAAAGAGACCTCAGTGTCCATGAGACCCAGTGGAGTGTCGATCTTGTGGGAAAATGGGTCATCTGCAGCACTTTTGCAGGTCGTTTCCACCGATGGCTAGTGAGAGGGGTTCTGTGCATACTTTGCTTGCGGGAGCAGGACCGGTGGCTTCTGACCAGTCGAAGAACTAGAATACGTCAGGGTGTGCAGTAAGAGATGGTGGTAGTGGTCGTGGTAGCTAGACACCAGGATCTCAGACGCAGCAGTGCGGGACAGCTCAGGGTAGCTAGGTTATGTCATAGGGTCGTGGAATTGGGCTGGCATATGCAGTGCAATAGACCATGTAAGAGTAGGATCCCGTACTTTCTACAGTTAGGGGAACTATTCTAGTATATTATGTCCTATCTTCAGTACTTTTTCTAAAGAGCCTTGGGCTCTATACCCATTGTGGATAGCCTTGGGCTCTATGTTTCTTCTTTTTCTGATATCATGAGGTTAGACACTCCATTGGGGACTAGAACGGCTGGTGTGCATCAATGAAAGGAGTTCCCCCTTGAGGTTGGTGGGTGTCACTTTTTACGGGACCTCTATGTCTTAGAGACGACGAGCTATGATGTCATTCTCGAGATGGACCGGTTGGTTCCCTTTCGAGCCTTTGTAGATTGCTATCGTCGCAGGGTGAGTTTCACGTCACCAGAGGGCGGAGAGTTTCTATACAAGGGCGAATGGGATGTTCAGGCGAGTCAACCTAGACCAGAGCATCATGGGAGAGGTGGATTCACACTATAGATTGAGAGATTATATCTGGATGATCAGGGGACTTGTCATACAGATTTCCCTCCAGTGTTTGATCATTTCAGGGATGTCTTCCTGGATGACTTTTCCGGTCTACCTCCGGAGCAAGAGGTGTATTTCTTTATTAAGCTAGTTCCAGGAGCAGCACTGGTCTCCATTACTACTTATAGGATGGCCACGCCTGAGTTCCAGGAGCTCAAGAGGCATTTAGAGGAGTTACAGTCAAAGGGGATCATCCAACCTAGTACTTCTCCTTGGGGTTTTCCTATGAAGGGAGACGGTACCCTCAGACTTTGTGCGTATTATCGGAAGCTGAACTAGCCGACGGTTAAGAACCAGTATCCCTTGTCGATGATTGACGATCTTTTTTATCAACCTCATGGAGCATGAGTGTTCTCAAAGATTGACTTGAGATCCGGATATCATCAGTTGCGCGTGAGACACTCAGATATACTACTTATAGCTTTTGGAGTGGAATGGTCTGTACAAGTACTTGGTTTTTCCGTTCGGACTCGAGAACATGCCATATGTTTTCATGGATATGATGAATCATGTGTTCCATCCGTATCTTGATTATTTTGTGGTATTATTCATGGACGACATCATGGTGTACTCTCACACTCAACACGACCATGCCACCCATCTTGAGTTTGTATTGAGTACACTGAGAGAGCATCAGCTATGTGTTAAGCTCTCAAAGTGACACTTTTGGATGGACCAGATTCACTTCATGGGTCACGTTATCTTAGAGGCAGGAGTTGCAGTAAACTCAGAGAAGGTGAGAGCATTAGTTTCCTGGGAGTATCCTAAGAACATGTTTGAGATACAGAGTTTCATAGGGCTGGCTGGTTACTACAGATGCTTCATACAGGACTTCTCCCACTTAGCAGCACCATTGACGGGTCTGACTAAGTAGGGTGTGATGTTCGTTGGTTCGGAAGCTTGCGAGACAGCCTTTCAGGACCTTAAAGGAAGGTTGACATCAGCACCGATCCAAATACTCCCAAAGAAGGGGAAGAGCTATAAAGGTTAATGTGATGCATCAGGTATTGGGTTGGGAGAAGTGTTGATACAAGGTGATCGAGTCGTTGCGTACGGGTCTTGGCAGTTGTGGCCACATGAGAGGAATTACCCGACGCATGATCTCAAGTTGGATGAAGTTGTGCATGAGTTACACTATTAGAGGCCTTATCTATTGGGATTGCATTTTGTGTTTTTCACCGACCACAAAAGCCTCAAGTATATCTTTAATCAGCATGACCTGAATCTGAGGCAGAGGAGGTGGGTCGAATACCTAGAGTCCTTCGATTTTGAGCTTGCCTATACACTTGGTAAAGGTAATGCAGTAGATGATGCACTGAGTAGGAATACTCAGATACAGGAAGTGCAGGAGGCCAGTGGTGAGTGGAATCTTATGGATTTTTTTCTCTGAGATGAATTTGGATGTGCACGATAGTCAGGGGAAGACCTATCTTTCATCTTTAGCTATGACTTCTACCCTCCTGGACTGAGTGAGAATGAGACAGCAATCTGATTCATAAGTCCTAGTTCTACGGGAGTCGGTGGCAATTGAGGACCCTCCTCCTGATTGGAGATAGGCGATGATGAGGTTCTATGTTTCCATGGACGAGTATGGGTTCCAGGGGATATACGCGAGGAGCTGATGCGGGAGTTTCATGCTTTTTCTTGGGTAGTTCGTCCCGGGGTTACCAACATGTACCGTGACTTGAGATGTCAGTACTGGTGGCCGGGTATGAAGAGAGATGTAGCTGGTTTTGTTACAAGGTGTTCCACCTGTCAGTAGGTGAAGGCGGAGCACCAGAGGCCAGCCGGACTATTACAGTAGTTACCCATTTTGGAGTGGAAATGGGATGATGTCGCGATGGATTTCGTGATGGGGTTGTCGAGGTCACCAAGAGGAAATGATATAGTGTGGGTTGTTGTGGATAGAATTACGAAGATAGCTCACTTTTTTCCGATAAAAGAGACCTTCAGTGTTGACGATCTCGGAAGGCTATATATACGATAGATCGTACGTCTTCATGGGGGCCATCATTCTATCGTTTTAGATAAAGATGCCTGTTTTACATATCATTTATGGTAGTGTTTTCAGAGGGCACTGGGTACACAGGTGATTTTGATCACAGAATACCACCTTCAAACTGATGGCCAGTCAGAGCGTACAATACAGGTGCTAGAGGACATGTTGCATACATGAATCCTGGACTTTGGGGACTTTTGTGAGAAGCATATACCCCTAGTAGAGTTTTCCTATAATAATAGTTTTCAGGAGACTGTTGAGATGGCACCATATGAGGTTGTATATGGTAGGCCATTCCGATCACATTTGTACTGGTTAGAGGCAGGTGAGGCAGCCTTACTAGGACCACATCTCGTGTAGGAGACTTCTGAGCAGGTCCAGTTGATTCAGTATCAGATGGATACCGCGCAGTCTCGTCAAAAGTCTTATGTTGATCACCGCAGAAGACCTTTAGATTTCGTGGTCGGGGATCAGGTTTTCTTGCATGTCTTGCAGAGGCTGGGACACAGGCTTATCAGGGGACAGGGTAAACATTCACCGAGGTATGTGGGGAAATTTAAGATTCTAGAGAGAGTCGGGCTAGTTGCCTATTGGTTGTAGTGGCCATAGAGGTACCGATATATGCACGACGTCTTCCATGTATCTCACTTCCACCAATATCATTCAGACCCATCTCACACCTTTCAGCCAGAGGAGGCTGAGCTTCATTTTGATGGGTCCTTTGAAGAGCATCTAATTCGTATCGTTGACAGGAGCACGAAGGTCCTCCGAGGCCGGTTTGTTCCTCTCTTATGGGTGCTATGGCAGAATGGCCGAGTGCAGGAAGAATCCTGGGAGGGGGAGACCGATGTACGTGCTTAGTGTCCAGAGATGTTCTGATCTTTATCTTCTCCACCCTTGGAAGGGAAATTCGGGGACGAATTTCTTTAAGGGGGGAAGTTTGTAAGAACCTAGTTCTTGTTCTCAAGGTACAGGTTTATTCTATTATCTTTTCCTTAACTGTTTTTGAAAAATAAATGAAAATGGGGGGAAATCCTAAATTTTGGAAGTACACACCATGTACTTTTCTACACGCCGTGTGCTTCTGGCCATGTGGAATGAGTACACTGGGCGTGTGGCCAAGCCGACGATGAAGGGTGTAGGAACAGACTACACACCGTGTAGTGGTCCTTTCCACTTGGATTCGTGATATGTGGATGGTTCTTACACATGAAAGTTTACTAAAGGAACTTTAAGGAGTTTTGGTCTTTGAGTTGGGGCATAATCTTACCATGATGTGGTAGCCCAAATAAAAATTAGGATATATGTGCATGTATTGTTGGGTTTGGACCATTTGGAGGCTTCTAGCTATCCCATTTTCTTGGGAAAAATTACATTGTATTTTGAAATAGTCTAGGGATTATACATAAGGAAGAGGCCCAACATTGAATATGGTGGTTGGGCCTTACACTAAGGAGTATTACCAAGGAATTATAAGTTGTATTTCATGATCTCTTCTATCCTCTATGACCAAATGATCCATTCTTGGTTTGAGAAACCAGAGTCAGCAGAAGACTTGATAGTTGTGTAAAGAAAGATTAACCAATAAGAGATGATGCGGGGATAACATGTGGATGATGTAGAAGGATGATCTCATCCATGTGATGGGATATCATTCCCTATGAATCATAAATGGATCATCATATTCATATGGAATAGTGTGTGTGGGGCTTACTCAAAGAATATGAACAGAATGTGAGAATCACCCCATGGTGGAGAAGAATTTGGAATCCAATAATGATCATACATATGGTATTTTAAGAACATGGTTCTTGTTCTTGAGGTACGGGTTTCTTATATTCACTTTTCCTTAAGTGTTTTTGAGAAAATAAGGAAGATGAGGAAAAATCGTAAATTTTGGAAGTACACGCAGTGTACTTTTCTACATGTCGTGTACTTCTGGCCATGTGGAATGAGTACACAGGGCATATGGCCATGCCAGCAATGAAGGGTGTAGGAACCGACGCCGTGTAGTTGTCCTTTACATGCCGGGTAGTCAGTCGGCAGGTGAAATTGTAAGGCGGTGGCCAGCTGTGGGGCAGCACACACCGTGTACGCATGATGACACGCCATGTGGTCATGTCGGCAGGTGAAAATTGCCACGCTTGTGGGAATCCTCCAGAGGAACAGTAAAAAATGGGAAGTACACGCCGTGTAATTTGTTTTTTTCGCTTAAAATGGGCAGTAGCCACCCCTGTTCACATGGAAGTATTAGAATAGGAAAAAGGAATGAGACAGGAAGGCCGGAGCTTTGGAGATCCACCGAGCGCACGTCGGGAATCCATTTCCACCTCGAACGATCTCGTTGGAACTGCACGGGTAAGCCCCCAACCCTCCTTTATTAGTTCATTCCAATTCTTCCCCTAACGGGTGTTATTTTCATTTAAGAAAGATTTATTTTACCTCAGATCTACGACATTCTTGGACGTTTCATTAGGCGTCATTCTCGTATATCGTTCGTGGGTGTTTAAGGTATGTGGATTGGTTTTTATTTCCAACTGTTGTGCATTTTGGTGCGATTTTGAGCTACGAACCCATATATGGGTTGTCCTGTGGCTGAGGACATAACTATTTTAAATACCTAGAATTGAATAGGTAATTAATTATGACAATAAAATGATGTTTGGGATCATTTCTTGGATCCAAGACCACCCCAGGGGTGCATACTTCTGTTTAGCCATTTGGGCAGGATACCCGAGGGTATGCCTTTAAAGTAATGATTGTAAAATTGCCTTGAGAGGAATTGCTTGTGAAAGTTTATTTACATGTTGGGTATGGATCGGTTACTTGTGCCTGAGGGCAATGTTTTACATAGCCCATGAGTGTTGTTTTTCTTAGCCCAAGGGCAGTTGTTATCCTATCCTGAGGGAATCTTCTTCCGTGCCTGTGGTCAGTTGATTCTGTGCCTGTGGGCGACACTTCTTACGCCTGTGGGAAATATTCATGTGCCTGTGGGAATATTCTTGTGTTTAGATACTCTTTACCTGAGGGTAGGCTTTTAATGGTCTGAGAACATTGTTTTTTTAATTTTAATATTCACTGTGGTGATATCTTTACAATAAATGAATAAATGGATGAAAATGAAAATATAACGGGTCATGTTAGTTACTTTTCAGTACTGCTTACTTTATTGCATTTTACTACAGCACACTGTTGTTGCATACTTTAACATAGTTGGTCACAGACCTTGGGGGTGCCTACATGGATTTATTTCTCACACCCTGTTTTGGTCATGCATTTCGGCCCAAGAAGATTACGTTTCTACAGGTGTAGATAAGGGCAAGGGCCCTTATACAGGTACTTGATTGCTGCTGGGGTGTAGGGGAGCATGGGGCCGACCATTGGCTCGTGATGCTACGGGCTGTTCTGTTTTGCTTTTTGTACTTGTTATTCAGTTGTGATGTATTGTATTGCAGTGTAACATGTTCTGGTTGTTTTATAGAATAGTGACATACTGCATCTTCATATATATATATATATATATGACTGTTGGTTTCTCATTTTTTCATCTGTTGTTCATACCAGTTATGTATGGGTTATTGATTCCGTTGTTGTTTTATGTTTATCCTATATTCCATTGCACTACACTTTGAGAAATGAGGTCATAGTTTCCCCACAATCATACCTGAGCCCTCGCTACTAGTCGGCAACCTCTTGCATTTGGGGAAATGTGTTTGAGGTCTTGTGGCGAACCGGGTTCGGGGCACCGTTGGGTGGCACCCAAAACCAGGACGTTACAGGTATACTACGATTATCAAACATGGTAGGACTATATTTTTACATCTTGTCCTAAGGATATTGGTTCTCGGTAGTTTTACTTCATGCACTAAAAACGTGGGGGTGTCAATCCATACCCCTTAGGATAACATAATTGTAGCCCATACCCCCTTGGGTTGGGCGTGGAATAAAAAATTATAGTTTTCAATTATTTTTAGGAGTGTTTTATCATGAGAATCACATTATCCTGCATAAAATAAGAATAAAAATAGATTATTGTACCTATTTTGAGAAGAAAAAGGCAGGAAAATCATGCACTGGGGGATTACAGAACATCTCGTGGGGGACCATTAAATGGATGCAAACATGTTTTAATGGTTTTGTGCAAGAAGTGTGCACATGACTGGTGATTTTTAGGAAAAGAGAATTTTACCATGGTTATTTAACATACAGACATCCCATGGAGCTTCAATTATGGGGTACACACATGATTGGAGCCTTTCGTTAAAGGTCAAGGTTGTGCATAGGGGATACCTTTTGCACACATGACTTTGGTTGAAAGTGGTCAGGTGAGGATTATAAAACAATGTGACCACTCAAAGGAGGACCCATATGGAAATATTCATGCATGATCATGTACCTTGAGGGTTACAAGATTTATTTTAGTCAAAAATATCATTCTAACATGAAATAGTTGGACATTTTAGCTTCTTGAGGATCACCCTAAAGAGGGTGCATGTGTGACATTTATCTTATATACAAATTCATTAGGGAGGGGCACACAATAATTCACTCATTGAAGAAGTATTCTACATATCATAGTACTTTTTAGTGGAGAATGATCACACAAGGGGGGATGGTTGAGTTTTTTTCTGGTGTGCAATTGGGTTACACCTTGATTGGGTTTCTTACGACAAATTTGCACATCTTATGCACAACTGCCTTAGCAGTTTGAGTGGAAATTGTGAAAGGTACATAAATTGATGTCATATGGGAAGGTAAGGGTCTTGAAAGTTGATTTAAATCTTGTGTTCAATCTGTTATAAATGTTTGCACATTTCATATATTTCTCAGAGAGCTCTGTCAATTTGGATGACAGGTTAGGATTGTCCAAAGTGGTTATATGCACTCTATGGTGTAATTAAGAACCAAAAAGTGCATAAAATTCGATATAAAGGTCATTTAATATTAATTAAAATATACTCAAGTGTCTTAAAAATTATTTTCATTATCTATCCTTTAATGTTATTTATATTTAAATGTAACTATAGTTGTATGGTTTTTTATTTAAAACAATATTTTGATTATTTTAAAGATTTTCTATTCATTTTCATACATATCAATTTTTCAAAAATGTTTTAAGATTGTTATTAAGTCACATAAATTTATGATTAATTACATTTTAAACTATGTTTTAATGTTCTATAAAACGTTTTGATTTTTTTTAAATTTTTCGAATGATATTTTCTTATATTTTAAAAGAAGGGTAAAATTATTTGTTTAACCTATATAGTTTCAGTTGATCATCTTTTGATATTTTACATTATACTTTAATAGCATCACTATTAAATTATTCATAATATTTAAAAATAATATTCTATTTCCATTATTTTGTGTGTTTATCTATAATGATTTTTTTGAAAGTGGATATTTATATGTTTTTACAAGAAGCTTGAATATTCATCTGCATTTGTGATAACTAGAATAATTAATGATATTTTATGGTTAAAAATTTTGATTGTGTGATTTATATATATTTTATGGTCCTTGTTATTTTTTTATAAGTATTGTTTCACATGATATATCTCCAAAACGAATTGGTTAACGATCTTTTTCTCTAGGGATTATATGTTGGAATTAATCAATAAGTTATTTCATTTTAAAGAGTTATTTTTAGTGATATTATATGAGTGATATGATGATGATACCCCAAGGTAAATGTAGGTTTTTTTGATGTTTTCATAGATTTCTAATGATTTCTTATGGAAAGATAATTATCTAATGTTGAAAGGATTTTTTTTTATCTTTTTAAGGGAATAAGTTATTTTTTACAATAAAATGTTTTCTTGAGAGATCATCTTTATAAGAAACCATCGTGATAAGGATTTTGTAATTCTGATTAATTCTAATATGATATATTAAATATTTCTGAAATGAACGTGACTTCTTAGGTAATTAAATAAATATTTTATTTCAATTATTTTTGAGGAAGTGAAAAACAATTTTACTTGTTTTTAGGAATTTTAAAATTGAAAAATTAGTTTCTTATATTTTTATATAACTTACTAATTTTTATCTCTTCCCATATTTTAAATGGGTTCTAAAAGGACATAATAATGTTTAGTAAGTATATTAATTTATATATTCCACTATATGGATTCAACTTTAAAGATAAAAATGGGTTATGATGGAAACTAGAGTACAAATATAAGAATCCTGTTTTTTGTGGAAAAATGTATATTATGTGGAAGAATATAGTTTTATTTTGGAAAGGATGAACTGTATGTTTCTTATGAGCTCTCTAAAACCCTAAACTGAATATAGCATGTAAATTTAAGGAAGTGGAACCCATTCTATTAAACTCATATTTATTATTTTTTATAATATGTAACATTACCATCGGAACCAAAGGAAAAGTTTAGATTTATTTAGAGGTTATGATATTTTTTGATGGTATAGAATGAACGGTTAATATAATTGATAATTATATGTTAGGTTTTTTCTTTATAAAATTGTTTATAATTATCATTTTAATAAATATAATCACACTATCAATTTCCATATTTAGTAAATAGTTGGACTTATTAATTAAAAAGTTGAGAATAGGGTTTACTGACAATGTTGTGGTTTTCTGAATGATATATAATATGATATATGAATTTTATTTAAAATTTACATTGTTATTCCTATACATATTTATCGGTGAGTTTTCTAACACAATAAATGTTATAATAATTATGTTTGAGGAACGTTAAAGTGATAATGATCATAGTGAAAAACGTATTCAATTTCATACATGAAAATATGTGGTTTGATATACCCATGTAAATTTCTCAATATAATTGGATTGTGGTTTAAATATTTGTATTAAGAAAATTATACTAGTAGATATCATATAGGGAATGATCAGTATGGGGATAAACAAGATTTTAAATTTCATTGTTTAAATATATCTAATGCGATTATAGATAATGATATGGAAACAAAAGAAATCATATAAAAGGTATATATTATTTTATTATGTTTAATTATATTTAAAATAAGAAATATGATTAGATGGAGATTGATCAATCCTTAGATGCGATTCATAATTTTTATTATAAAACAGATGTATTAATGATTATTTTGGAGATTATTGGTTAAAGGATTATGAAGAACGTTGAATGATTTATGTGTAAAAATATAGTATTTAATGAATAATTATGTAGATTTATTTTATTTTAGGGTTGATAGATTTAAATATGATTAAATTTTTGTAGAATTTAAGATGCGTTTTATGTTTTATGTGAGGAGAGTGTATTGGGAGACATTTAATGAATTTTTGTTGATGATTGAGGCATATGTGACACTTATGATTTTCTTTTAATTTTGGAATAACGTTATTTGAGGAATTATGAATTTTTATTTTCTGGACATATGTATAATTGATTTGAAAAAATTTATCATTAATATAAAATTTTATCTTTAGGTAATTATTGTTAATTGGGATAAAAGGGTTGTTACTTTTTGGAAGCATTATATGATTAAGGTAAATGAAAGTACTATTTTCAATGGTGGGATTCTATTTTGGTAGAATATATTAATAATTGAGGCATTATGGTGATTCAGGATATTAATGTAAATAATTATTATATTTTTGAGATTATATGATTAATGAATATAAATTTTTTGTATTTGACATTATGAGTGATTAATGATTTCAGAAAAAAAATGTTAAATTAATCTATGAAGAATATGTGATAAACTATTCATAAATTTGGATTTTAACTAATATAGACATGATATATGTTGAACATTGGGTGTTATTAGAAAATATTTAGATATTAATTTAGTATTTCTTCATAATAAGGTTTATTAATACTTGTTATTATTTTAACTTGTACTCACCATTTTCGATTTTGGTAAATTTATATAAATATAAGGATTAAATTTTTATTTTTTTGGATCATATGTTATATTGAATTTTAATTTTATTGCTTTAGGAATAAAAAATTAATATTGAATATTCATTGATAATTATAACTGAATAGATAGAAGTGGAAACTGGGAGAATCCCAAAAAAGGATGAAATTTAACTTATGAAGTGGAAAGGAAACAAAAATGTATATCTTCATAAAATATTTATCATGATGGTATTTTAGAAATTAATTTGAATTTATATCTTTTATAGAGGGATACAATTTTGAGGACATAATAAATTTCATAGCCCTAATCTAGAATTTAAGGTTTTTGATAAAATACATATTAATTTATTACTAGGTTATACTTAATTCATTTTAGGAGAATAAAATTAAAATTGTGAGGGAATAATGTCTTTAAGGGGATAGAATATTCCCCCATATATTTTAATAATTTATTTTAATTAAGAAAAATATTTTTGGATCATAAAAAAATGGAGATATACTAAAGAATTATTATTATTTAAATATGGAAATTATAACCTAGGAATTTCTATGGAAGGTACGAATATAAATAATAATATTTTGAAACATACACATAATTTTTTCCATAATAAAATAAAGAGTCAATCTTATATCAATTATAAATTGGTTTGAAATGTAGATAAAATATTTTGTTGGTAAAATGAATATTTTTATTAAAACTATTTATATATACACAGTATACGTTTTTCTTGGAATATTAAATTATTCTAAATTTATAAATGGTTAAAATTAAATTAGTTGATTTTTTATCCAATTTAATGAAATAAAACACTTATAATTATTGAATTTTAGAATAGAATAATCATTTAATTATTTTTATTTGGAATGGAATGAATATATATTTAATTGATGTTTTATAAATCTATTGCCTTCAATGATTTTTTTTATTAAATTTTGTGGGATGATATTGTGATGAATTTATTCCAATTTTAATTTTTTTTAAAAAATGGAAATCAATTGAGAAATCATCATATCCTTGTGTGTTTGTGTTGAATGATTTGTATTCTTATAAGAATATTGATTATGAGTTAATAGTGAAAATGAATATTTTTTTCTATATTAGGATTTACTTTTATAAAAGCCTATTATACAACTGAATTATTTTATTTTTGGTCCAGTTTTAATGTAAAATAATATATCTTTTATTAAACATAATCCCATAAATTCCATAGAATACTAAATTAGATTTTATATTGGTATTAGTTCATTTTTATAAATAAAATGGGTATTTTTCTAAAATTTGTATTTCATTTCATTTTGAAAAATTATATTTAAATTAATATTTAAATTTTTTTGAATTTCAATATTGTTTTGTTCTGGTTTTCGGCCACGAAACGCCCAATGGCTCCGTATACAATGATTGATGGACCTGCTTTCCAAAGTCAGGCGTTCGCCGGATGGTCTGACCACCGACTCTTAAGAACTCACATTGGTCGAGAGGATTGGAAGTTGCGCTCATCACACCCCTTTTGTCGGGAAATTATTGCCTGTTCTGGGACTCTCTTATAGATTTAAGACGTATTCATATGTTCGTGAATCTTTTGTTTATACCCAGAAATAGTATCCACGGATTTAACCTTGTTGGGAAACGGTCAACTAGACGTAGGGGTTTGGAATCATTTATGCCTGAGGTTTACCATCCCCCGTTGGATTAATGACCACGAAGGGTTTGAACTCGCTTGAGGCGGCACTAGGAGTGGTGCGGTGAACCGGTGTGGAGATGATCGGTTCAACCGGTTGTTGAGCTTGAACCTCATGGAGGCTTCTTACATACCCTGCATAAGAGGTAGGGATCAAAGTCCACGTAGTTTTCATATACAGTTTAGTGTCATGCTGGATGAGGGTGGAACATGACATGATGAAATGACCGAGTGGTGGGCTTAAACCCCGTGGAGGCTTCCCACGTACCATGCTTTTTCATGGATCAAAGTCCCTATAGTTCGCTTATGGCTTGGGGATTACGCTCTGGGGTATCCCAGAATGATGGATTGGGGATAACACTCTGAGGAGGCCCATAGGAAGATGTCATGGTAGATGCTTACTATAAGCTCATGTGAGTCATGCTCGGTGTGAGAAACAAGAGGCAGTAGGGACCAGAGGATCACGTCGTGAAAGGTGCATCCATGAGAAGTGGAGTGGGGCTTACGCATGAAGGTGTCCCAGGGTGATGAATTGGAACTTACACTCTGAGGAGGCCCATGGTGATGGATTGGGGATTCCACTCTGGGGAGGCCCAGAAGGTATCTTCCTCATGTCTGGCCAGGAGGGAATCTCAACTCATTTCTGGATTGAGGAATATAATGGGGGTCAATGCCTATGCGCCAGTGCACAAGCGGGATAACGCAAAGGGCGTTGGAATCAGACCAAACAAAGAGAGATGAAAAGTGTGAATTGCATGCCCGGCATTCGGAACACAATGAGGATGGCATGGAGATGGAGGATAACTATGGACCATGTTCGAAACACAGCATTCACACCACGTTATCTTGAAATGGGGACGAACAAATGAGGGTCAATTGTTGACCATGTTCGAAACACAGGACCTATCTCGATGTGTTGTCCAAAGTCATCTGGGGCGTTGTCTCAGGACGGTAGGTGAGCTGATGCGGCATGAGGTCAGACCATTAGGGGGTCTCTTCAGACATGAAAGAGGATGGAGATCTGAAGGAATGACACGCAAACCATGGGGTGGAGCGATGGAATGTTTAAATGGATTCTAGCGCTCTTGAAATTATGCCACTGTAAACATGGCATGAGGAATCTTATTCTTGTAGCATAAGGCATATCTTGCATGGAGCAAGAGGCATCCAATTATTGAATGAGAGGGAATGCAACAGTTTATAGTCATGTAGAGAGGACTATTTCCATACAGTTTAACGTCATGTGGTCAGGACGAAGGCCATACAGTTTAACGACATGTGGTCGATACGACTAGGTTGGAGAGACCTAAAAATGGTTGGTGTGGGACTTATGTACCTTTCTGGATGATCCTATCATGGGAGATAGGTGATGGGATTTTTGGAGTCTCATGAAGAGTATCTAGACTAATGGCATTTATAGGATTGATGTTGGAGTGGCGCAAGGGTCCAATGTAAAATACTGTTGACCCGACCTGAAAAGTTTGCAGTGTGACACTCCATTTTTCATGGGGGTTAGTGACGGTAGTGAAGGGACCGGCCTGGAGGGTAGGGAACACAGGCCGGCACTATCTCCGAGCAGGGGAGTGGGGGCGCATCCCCTGTGGTATGGAGCAACAAGTGCATGGGGTTTTCCGCATGGGGCAGGCCGCGAAGGATTTGGCCGTGAGGGAGCCGCATGTGGTTCGCAGTTTAAGTGTCCGCGAAGGGTGTCCATGGAGGAGCTGGCCGCGGAGGAGATAGACACCCGCAAAAGATGTTGTCCATGAAGGATGGCTCTTTGTGAAGGATGATTTCCGTGGAGGTGGTTTTCCGTGAAGGAGGTTGTTTGCGGATGAGATGGCCATCCGTGAAGGGCGTCTGCAAAGGGGCTAGCGCCTGTCCCACTTCGCGCTCACGGAGGGATTCCGCCTCCATTTCGTGAACGACACTTTTCCGTAGAAGGGGTGGACGCGGAGGGACTATCCGTGAAGGGAATGGCCACTATGGGCTGGCCACAGAGGAGCTGGCCGCATGTGGTTCGTGGACTGGTTTCTCCTCTCCATGTAAGATTTCATCTGTGGATGATATGGGGTCAGCGGATGGCCGCGGAACACTCCTGGGAGCGATTCCTCCAGCGTCTCCCCGCGGGTTTTCACCCATCCCTCCTCTATTTATTCTTTTGGTTCCCCTTGGTTAATATTTATAGAGTCGCAAAAAGGTAATATTGATGGGCTCACAGCACATTTTGCGGAATCCCATGAGGGAACCCCTACTCCCGTGAACGACTCGGTCAACCGATATTTGATGAGTCGCGGTGAGGTTTCTTCGCGGCGGCACACCAATCCGCCTCTATTCCGCAAACGATGAGGTTCGCGCCGGCATGGGTAGGTTGTCGCGGTTTGCAGTGGTTGACCGGTTTGGTGCCCATCGATCTTTATGATTCGCACCCGCGAAGGCGCTTCACCTCTGCTTTACAGACGACACTGTTCCACGGAATTGTGGGAGGGCGGTTTGCCGGACCGGCCGCGTGCTGTTGCTGGGAGCCTGCGCGCGGACCGGTTCGGTCCTTTTCCAGGTTTTGGGGTAATTGGATTTCCTCTTTGCAGAATTTTCAGGACCTTACAAATATATAAATATTTATTCCAAAATTATAATAAGTATTCTAATATTTGTTTTAAATTTTCATTTTTATTATTGGTCACCAAAATATCTACCAAATTTAAAAAATGAGTTATCATGATAAGGGTTAATTAATTTTAAATTTTTAATTAGGTAGAAATAGTTTAAAAATAAAACCTTATAAAATATTTCTATGGATAGATTTTGAATATTACTATCATTATTCATGGACTATTTTTTATGGCATTCATGGAAATCTGTGTTCGATTCTAAGTGAAGTGTTACATATTATAAATATCATTTTATATAATTATATTTCATAAATGCATTGTAATGTTTGGATAAGATTATATAAACATTATGAACGTAAAATTATAACCATAATAATTTTAAACTGTATTTTTTTAATTTTAATATTTTTTATATATTAATTTATAGTATAATTATTTAAAAAGATTATGCAGTGTCGATGTCAAACTTGTGTAGAAATATGAAAAAAATAAAATAAATGGTCCTAAAAATATTAAAAGAGACATTTTTTAGATCAATTATGGTAATAATTTTTTATAAATATTTATAAATTATAAGTAATATTTATGTTATTTAATTAAAATGTAATTTTTATCATGATTCAATTTTAATCAAAATATGTTAATAGTTGTGAAAATGACATGAAATGGTATAATATTTTTAAAATTAATTTATAAATACTTATAAAATCCTACGAAACATTTTATAACTCAATTTGATGGAATATTTAATTTTATTTCATGAAATTAATAGTTATCTTCCACTATGAATGTTTGAAATTACTATAATGACCCTTTATGAATGAAAATTTTGTTATAATGATTAATGCAAAATACTGTAGATGAGGGGTTAAATCCAATGATAACATTTAAAATTACACATAAACCTTTATAAATTTTATTTTATGATTATAGTTACACATTATAGTCCTTATATTCTTATATATTACACACTAAATACAATTTACAAGATTTATACACATATTAAATATAAATATTTCATGTATTTATAAGTTTATTACAACCTAAGATATAAAAGGCATCTCATATCTTATCTTCCACACACTTCATGATCCATTTTTTTTAACCATGACCGCCACGAATTCCATACCATCGTAACTACACATGTTTTATTGGACATATCCTCACTAAAATGATAACCTATAAGGGTTAATTTTAAGGAAAATGTGGTTTTTAAAGAAGTTGTATAACCCTTAACTGAGTTTTTCATATTTGTTTCTTCATTTATATCTTCAAAATATTCTTAAAACATGTTGTTATAATAACATTTGCATAATTCCATGTACTTAATATTTTCATGGAACTAAATTTATTTATTTCTTCATCCATTAAATTGGAAATGAAAACCCAGTTCGTGTGTGTGTGTGAATTACTAAAACTATGACACAATGTGTTTAATTTTTCATCACTACCACAGAAGTATGGTTATTATGAATGAATTAATGAATATATATGATATTTTTTACATTATTATAATTCTAGAATTATAATATTTTACTTAACTTCTAACCCTTCTATTCATTGGAAAATTATAGCAAAGCTCATGTGTATGTGTGGACTATCACCTCTATGAAGTGATGTGATTCATTTATCTTATACACTAGTAATGAATATTTTGTAAACTGTATTTAATTTATTAAAATTATAATTATGTCACAATAAATATTCTACTTATGTTTGAGTAATGATCCCTTTTCCCATGGTCAGCTAACTGAGGTTGTCTTGGGATTAATAACCATACATCTAAGACAATCTTTTCTTATTTAGTTTCAATACAAGAAATAGTATAAATGAAAAGAAAGGGATAATATTATGGGAATAAACATTAAAATCCAACAAAATAAATTAAAAAAATAATATATGTTAAATATATAGGATTTAAATAATTTATGTGTTGATTTGGAGTCTAGGTAATGGATTTAACATCTGAATTTCATTTCTTTGAGACATACTCCATGTTAACCACTTGTTTTCTTGGTGTGGTTTAAAACCAGCATATGGATTTATTTTAACATTAATTTAAAAATGTCAATGTTTTTTTGAAATAATTTACCTTGATGTTCCCTATACATGCACAGCTGGATATGGTGCTAAAAACAATATACATTACAAACTGGCTATGATAACCCCGCAATTATAAGATAATTTATACCTAATTGAACAATAACATTATGATGAACTTTTATGTATTTTTGGTTTAGTGATTTTTAACATATATTTAACTAGTAGAAACCATGCTCTTGGTATCAAGGGAACGTTTTCCAAAATGTAACCTATTCTTAATCCATTAAATTCCTTCATCGTGTCCCAAAAATCCTCCAAATAGGATAATCTTCTAGAAACATATAATTTATTAGTTTTCTTCAATACCGAATGTTATGAATACATAATAAATGGGTAAGATTAGATACTATATGAGGGTAAACATATGTGATAATAAAAAATATAATAATTGAGTATGGGATGAGAATATAGGTATAATCCTGACACAAATAGAAGTTATAACAAATAAATAATAGATCGAATACATTGAAATAATTATGGGCATAACATAGTGTATGTTCCTTATTTTCCATCATGTTACATATCCTTTATAATTCAATAAAACATATCCTATATCATTAATTAAAAGTTCTAAAGGGGATAGTGGAGGTTTTGAGAGCATTTCAAAATGGGAATAGTTCATGACGTTATAGTTATTTGGATATGAAATACGAGTCATATGATTATGGAACATGTTTTCTACACATTATTGACTACAATGTGGCCCAAAAAGGGAGGGAAACATTAAGTTTAACCTTTATAATGGGGTTTGTAAACCATTTAACCACTACAACTTATTTTAGTCTCCCCATACATGGTTCAAACATGATTTCATTAACCATGTACTTTCACCATGAAAGCTTCAGTGATTCATAAATGTAAGTGCACACAGTTGGTGCGTTGTCTGGAAAACAGTTCGGATAAAAAATGCAACCATCTTTAAAATCATAGTAATTTCATTTTCACCCTATGTATTTAAAACAGAACCTCATCAACCTCAATACAAGAGGCATATAGTAATCCATCTTCCCTCTTTGAGCTCTTTACTGGATCTCCTGCATATGACCAATGGTTCCTTCAACATTGATAAGTTTAACACTCCATTTCCTTCTTATCTCACTTTTCATCATCATTATTGGATTTATCTCCATTCAATCTAATATTCTCTATTTCTATAGATTTTGTCTTATATTCAATTTTATATGTTTCATTGCAAAATATATGGAATATATTTTATGAGGATTCATCTACAAGGCTATATAAGTTGATCTATTAATTTTAATTAAAATATTTATTTTTTTGGACTTGTGTCATATTTATGCACATTAAACATTTCAGGTGTTTCTGAAAAAATGTGTAACTAACTAAATTAATAAACTATACCATGAATTTGATGTTCCTTGAGAACATTGTTTATATTGGAGGTTGAATACCTCAACCAAAACTACCCCTTAGGGTGTTTATGATTAATTATCCTTGACAACCGTTCCTTTTTTGAAATCAAAACACCACTTAGGTGTGTCCTGTTTGACCCTTATAAGATGTTATAACCAAAATTATTTACTTTAATTGATAAATGTAAGGGATATTTCATTTAGTCCATTATAACACATAATCTCTAACATTAATATTTTTAAAGACCTTGATAACACTCTCGTAGGTGTGGACTACCCTAAGTAAGACTTGGATTACAAACTAAGAAGGCCTTTAGAATCTCATAGGATGTCAACTGATTCATTGACGTGACTTCAATGTGTGAAACCACACACGGATCCTATCAATGTCTTATATATTATAAATCATCAAATTTAAATTTATGATTCACTAGATTACATTTGAATATATGAATTCCTATGATGAGATCATCGACTATAGATTGATGTCCACTAACATGGTCTTCTATGGATTATCTCCTTGGACGCCAATAATTTCAATTCATATAAGACATTGTAAATTTCCCTCATTCTCTGTTATAATTTATTTTATTGGGGAATTCCATGTTTCCACCCATGGATTACACTCAATCCCATAGCCTAACATTCTACTCGATCACTATATGTGGATTTGACTTTATAAAGTAATTGATTCTCTTGATTTTCCATGGATTCCTTGTGAAAATTAAACTTGGACCCTGTGGATATGTTCCTAGGGTCTCTATTGAATAATTTTCATATTCTTATAGATATCCATCTTCGGAAAATGTTGGAATTGTTGGCCATTTATCCCATGAGGATCATAATTTTGATATGGTTTATAATTAATTTTATTCATTTCAATTATTATAACAGGAAACAGTAAATAGTATATTCATAGCTCCGATTTTAATTAGACGAAATAGGTGGGGGCTGACTATATTTTAATCACACCATATATGGGCCTCAATTTGGTACCTGGATAGATTTCATGCATCCTGGTATGGATAAATGGAAACATAAAGCTATGGGTTCCTGATCTCTTTTAGGGTTGAGAGGATATGAATAATCTAGGGGTCATGATGCTCAAGAAGATAGATGATTTTGGCCATTTTGTATTAATTTTTTACTAGTAATATTTTATATGAGATATCATGTCATTCTTATAACACTTTTAATATCCATGAAATCATACATATATGTTTTTTTGTACTCCTTCATATATTATGTTTTATTATCTTGATGTTTTACTTCCACTACCTGTAACACCCCAAACTTCCACGGTACGTTTCCCTTCGAATAATCGATAGCGTGTGTTGTACGCAACCTCGAGTTCTAACACACACCACAACTAATTAAACTAGCCGTTGTGAATAGTAATACCTACTTTTTGAAATCATATATATTTTATATTTCAAAATGGACTTCATTTTTGGATTCGGAATATCGAAATTATCCTAGGGTGAAATTTTGGTACTTTTCGGATAACTTTTATATTTTGATGAATAGTGAAAATTACTAAATTTTAATTAAAAACAACTTTTTTAATCAAAATAATTAATATTGATAAATTATTAATTTGAGTGTTTTTAAAGTATATTTAGAATATATTTTTACCATTTAATTTAATTTTTGTCATTGGACATAATTTTACAATTAAACCGAACATAAACAAGTGTCAATCTTTTGATAGTTATTACCTCTTAAAAACACGCTTTTTTGTTTTGACAGCGGGAATTAATTTTAAATTAATTTCTGCCACTTCTGTGTTTTGAATTTAGGAAAATGGATTCCATATTTGGAATCAGTATGTTCAAATTGTGTAAATAGGTAACTTTTATTTTTAGACATTTTGAATAGTTACTGTGGTAAATATTTTATTTACCATGGTTAAAGGGTAAATCCGGTAAATAAGGGTTAAAAAATAATATTATAATAATACAAAATTACCCTAAAACGTGTCCTAACCTTATTGGTGGACACATACCCGACCATGGGCATCCTTGGGTCAATTTTGGGACCCCTTGGAGCCACTTGTATGTGGTAGGGACACATTATATTAATAAAGTTAAAATAAAAATAAAAATGGCATAAGCTTACATCTTTTAGAAGAACAATTTTTACATAGGGTTATACATGTTGGATTTTCGATTATAAATATTCATTAGAAAGATAAAAAGATTTCCTACATGATGATATTTTATTTATAATTTTTAGACATAAAATAATTTAAATTATTAATGACACAATAATGATACAATGTTTACCTCATTAATAAATCATTGAAATAAATAATATTATAATGATTAAAATATTATCTAAAACCTGTCCAATTCTTATTGGTTGATGTTATTTAGAATATGAGTCATCTTATCTTCGACCTCAATGATTTTTGGACCATTATAAACCGAATATAATTATATTATAAAGTAATACTTTCACTCTTTCCTAAAGAGCCCCTCCTCTCCCTTATAAAAGGAGACCACTTCTACTCATTCCTCACACCTCTCAAGCCACTTGGCTCGTCCAAACTCTACCCAACTAAGCTCCCCACATCCCTCTACTCCTCCTTGAAGCTTCCCCTTAGGCAGAAAGCATTTCAACAAGTCCTTTGGTTCCAACCAAAGTGAGTTACCTAAATTAAAGGTAACGATTTCTCTTAAATTATTTTCATTTATTTTGCTTCTTCAACCCCCAAACTCTTTTTATTTACTTTCTTTTGTAACTACACCAGTATCCTCAATATACTAGGATGTTGTTATAATAAGGATTCAAACTACACATACACACAACTCCATCTAATGGATGATGAACATAATGTTTCTGTGGATGGCAAACTAACGCCTCACGAAACGATGATTGTTCAAATACATCTTACCGCCTCTCATGGTGGCCATTATGATGGCACTGTAATTAAATATGATATTAATGATATATATTTTATATATAAGCTTCTGTAATTCCATTTTATTTCATACATGTTGTATATACATACGATAATTTCATTTGAGGAAGTGCGGACTACCGCCCCCTTAAAATGATATGACTCATTCATACCACACATGGAACGTATAAAGGATGGTGTTAATGAACTTAAGTAACATATATAAAATATTATATTATACTGGAATAGTAATATACCTATGTATCATTTGGATTCGATTCTTTTAAAATAAAAATTAAATGGAAGTAGCGTTCGTGCGTACGTACGGACTACCGTCTCCACGAACGTGATGAGATTCATTCTCCATCGTATCCATTCAAGTATAATTATCATTTAATGATTTAAAAATGATGTTTAAGGACTTGATATCATTCTGTATATGAATAAGATACAACAAACATGACTTATGTAACAAAACATATAAAGAAAATGAGTAAGTTAACACCCGAAACGGCGATAATACTAAGATATTATTATCAAATCAATATTAAAAGATCATATATGATATCATATTAATGTATATGATTCTTGTATAATTTAGTAACAATTATTTCACTATTATACAGGAGTTTAACCTACCCCAACCAAGGAAAAGTAAAAGGTAAGGGTTATTTCACAATCTCTTCATTATCCGAGGTTGTATTATACGTAATAATCTACTAGGACCTCTTTATCATCCACATCCATGTTTCTTCGAAATGTATTTCAAAACATTTTTACTATTTACAAGAATATGGGTTAAAGTCATTTATACCCTTGTTTGACTTTTTATAAGAGGTTTATAAAGGAATCTTTCCGTCGTTTTCAAAACAAGGTCTTTTTTAACCTTTTCGACAGAATTGAGGTAAGAATGTTTTTTTTTAACTTATACGGCGGGTGTGGTTATTTTCCGCCGTTATAAAATCGTCGAAGCTTTCCATACAAGCTTATAAGAATATTTTCAAAGAAAATGTTTTATTTTATATGGATCTTAAATGATTTCAAAATAAAAGGAGATACTTCTTTAAAAATAATTTTGATTTCATCTATGTCAACATCCTTTGATGGATTTTAAGATTATTTGAAGTTGATTTATTATGATACAAAACTTCTATATTGTATTGAAGGTTTTGTGATATGTTTGACTGTGGATGTGCTATTTTTATACCATTCATAGTTTATGGTGAAATTATTGACATTTCGTATGCTAGTTTTAATACGAATGTTTATGTTATGTTTAAACCTTTTCATATGGGAATGCATTGGACTTAATAAGTGACGGGTGGAGCCCGCTATAGCTCCTCGATGCATCGGTAGGTCTCATGAGACAAACTAGTGTCTTGGCACAAGGCCTTGACAAAATCTTATTTGTAGTCTTGGCACAAGGCCTTGACTATGTGGTTATGATAGTCTGACATTATGCATTCCAACATTATGAAAGTGGTTATTGATTTTTGCATGTGATTATTCGATTTGTAGAATATCCATGTGAATAAGTAAATGGCATTATTTCATTTTAATTTTGCCATACCATGTTGAAGTTAACGTTTAAAAGGCTTTTGTTTTAGTAATGCATTGCCTTAAATGTTTATTCTTATTTATGAAAGTTTCCGCTATATTGTTATCCTTACTGGGCATTTGAGCTCACCCCTTTTCTATGTTTTATTTTTCCCAGGATGTGAAGAAGTAAGTTATGAATGACCTGCAGGGATTTTATGAGGGGTTAATAGTGTGGATTGTGGAAACATTATGTTGTTGTATTAGTTTTTCATTTTATGATGTAATGTAAAACTTATGAATATATCTAGTGTTTCCAAGGATACTAAACCAATCGGTCTTTCGAGATTTGATCTTTCTTGTGATCATGCCAATGTTATGAAGTAATGCACCGACTCTGGGTAGCTGGGGTCGGGGCGTTACAGTTGGTATCAGAGGAAGTTTAGTACAAACCTTGGAAGCTAGATTTAGATAAACTCTGATTAGAGCACGTAGACCTAAGATGAACTTTGAGGATTAGTATAGAAGAACTTCCTAGAATTTTGGTATTGTAGAGATTTTGTGAGTTTTCCAAACAATACATCCCTGTCTGGATACGAGCAGGTAGAGGCGGCTCTGGAACAGATGTACCTAGGGGTAAAACCCGAAAACACCGCTTTGAGCTAGACTCGAACGGGAACTGGTGCACGACAACGGGCCTTGCTGCACTCTTGGTTACGACACTCCCGGGGGATATGCTTAGGATAACTCTCATTTTCTTTACAAATCATTTTGAAGGGATTATAAGTATATACTTCCTCAAAGAAAACATTCTTATGATTATGGATTATATCCATAAATAGTTCAATTTATGTTAAGTGTTTTATAAGTATGGGATTATGTATTTTGATTCATAAACTGATCTAGTTTATGCCATTGTTTAGAAATGGCGCCTAGTGGAAGAAATGTAAACCGTATCAATGCACGCACTCCATGTAGGGATTTCCCTCCTGCTCAAGATAATTATAGTGGGGATGGTGATGCAACTGGTGCTGATCAGCTAATCACCATACTGGGACAACTTACTCAGGTTATGAATAATAACCTTACCCGTATGGAGCACCCTGATCCGCAGCGTGGAGGATCAATGTTAGATCGATTCATGAGGCAACAACCACCAACGTTCAATGGGAATACAAATCCCTTAGTAGCTGAGCAATGGATATTTTCCCTAGAGAAAATATTTCAGGCTTTGGGGAGCAGTGAAAGGGAAAAAGTTATCATGGCAGTTTACCGCCTCACTGGAGATGCTGATCAATGGTGGTCATTGATTCAAAATACGAAGGAAGATGATGAAGTATCAAATATGGAATGGAGGGAGTTCAGAGATCTGTTTTTAGAAAAATACTTCCCTCACGACCATCGAGCAGATATGGAAAGGCAATTTCTGAGTCTGAGACAAAAGGAGGATGAGAATGTCACAAAGTATGAGGCTAACTTTACAAGGTTAGCAAGGTATGCTGGAGATTATATTCGCAACCCAAGAAGTAAGATTGATCGTTTCTTTGATGGGTTAAAACCATTTCTCCGTCAAGCATTAGTCTCACAATCCTTTTCATCGTACGAAGACATTGTCTCATGTGCTATCAAGACCGAAAAGGGATTCTCTAAGTCTTATGACTTTAAAGCAAAGAAAGAGAAGAAGAGACCTGCTGATCAATCTGGGAATGGAAATAAGGGGAAGAAGGGGAAGGTTGAATATCCATCTTGTGGTAAATGCGGGAAGAAACATCCTGGTACTTGCTTGAAGGGAATGGGAGTCTGTTACAAGTGTGGTGAAAAAGGCCACCAAGCTCATGATTGCAAGGGGAAGAAGGAAGCTACCAACATTCAGTGCTACAATTGCAGGGAGATGGGGTATTATGCAGATGCATGTCCTAAGTGTCAGGAGAACTTACCTCAGAAAAGGCCAAGGGATCAAGGCCAGGCTTATGCTATCACTACTGCTGAGGTAGAAGCTCCGAAAGACGTGGTGGCAGGTAATTTAATGGTTTCCTCAAGTTTAGCAAATGCATTATTTGATTCTGGATCATCGCATTGTTTCATATCTTCCCAGTTTGCTAAGAAAATTAGATATTTCCAATTTGATTTAATAAGGGAGTTGTCAGTTAAAACTCCTAAGGGAAGTATCGTTGCAACAAAGTTTTGTGAATCAGTCCCCATTAGAGCACATAAATTTTCATTATCTGCTGATCTCATTGTCATACCTATGATTGAGTTTGATATAATCCTCGGTATGGACTGGCTTTCGGACTATGATGCGAAGATTTATTGTAAGAAGAAATAGGTTACGATTCTTGATGATAATGATAAGGAACACCTTATTTTTAGAGCAGAATTGTCACCACCTAATTCTTATTTAGATCCACCCCCAGTAGCTCAACTAAATTCAATTATTGGGGAGGAAGAGAATGAAATAACTGTCGGTGAGGAAAGGAATGTTCAAATAGAGGATGTACCTGTTGTGAAAGAATTTGTAGATGTATTTCCGGAAGATTTACCTGGACATCCTCCAGAACGAGAAGTTGAGTTTTCCATTGATTTGATTCCTGGATCAAGACCTATATCGAAGACCCCTTATAGAATGGCCACTATAGAGTTAGTCGAACTAAAGAAACAACTAGAGGAATTGAGTAATAAGGGATTTATTCGCCCTAGTGTTTCTCCATGGGGAGCCCCTGTTCTTTTTGTTAAAAAGAAAGATGGATCTATGAGGTTATGTATCGTCTACAGGGAGATCAATGCTATAACGATAAAGAACAAGTATCCCCTACCTCGTATTGATGATTTATTTGACCAACTGCATAGAGCTCAATACTTTTCAAAGATTGACCTTCGATCTGGATACCATCAGTTGTGTGTGAAGAAGGAAGACATTCCGAAGACAGCATTTCGAACAAGGTACGGGCATTACGAGTTTACTGTAATGCCTTTTGGATTGACTAATGCACCCTCTGTATTCATGGATCTGATGAATAGAGTTTTCAAGGAGTATCTAGATGAATTTGTGGTGGTATTTATTGATGATATCTTGGTATACTCCAAAACCTACGAAGATCATGAAAATCACTTGCGCATTATCTTGAAGACTCTAAGGAGGCATGAATTATATGGGAAGTTTAGCAAGTGTGAATTCTGGCTTCAGGAGATTTCTTTTCTTGGCCATATTGTCTCCAAAGATGGAATCTCTGTTGATCCTTCTAAGACCAAGGCAATCCAAGAATGGCCAGCACCTACGAGTATAACTGAGGTACGCAGTTTTATTGGTTTGGCAGGTTATTATCGACGTTTCGTCCAGAATTTTGCCCGATTGGCTAACCCATTAACGAAGCTCACACGTAAAGGGGTTAAATTTGTTTGGACAAAAGAGTGTGAAGAATGTTTCGAAGAACTGAAGAGAAGATTAGTCAATGCTCCTATATTGACTCTACCATCGGGGAATGATGGGTTCGTTATTTATAGTGATGCATCAAAGAAAGGACTTGGTTGTGTCCTTATGCAGAATGATAGAGTTATTGCCTATGCATCACGACAGTTGAAAATTCATGAACAAAACTATCCTACTCATGATCTCGAGTTAGCAGCTGTAATCTTTTCTTTGAAGATATGGAGGCACTACCTCTATGGTGAAAAATGTGAGATTTATACTGATCACAAGAGTTTGAAGTATATTTTCTCACAAAAATAACTCAACATGAGGCAAAGGAGATGGCTTGAATTACTCAAGGATTATGATTGCACGATACACTACCACCCGGGGAAAGCAAACAAGGTGGCAGATGCTTTGAGCAGAAAAGACCATGGTGTTTTGAACATGATGAGAATTGAAAGGGATCCAATTTTCATGGATCTAGTGAAGATGGACATGGGAATAACCAGGGAAGGTGAAACATCAATGCTTTTTCAAATGGTTGCCAAACCATCTTTACTAGAAAGGATTAAGAGTTCTCAGACCGATGATGAAGAATTTCAGAAGAAGATTAAAGCTGTGAATGATGGGAGATTGAGAGACTTTGTGTATGAAGTTGGAATTTTGAAATTCGGGAAGAGACTTTGTGTTCCCAATATACCTGATCTAAAAAGGGAATTGCTGGATGATGCTCATAGTTCCAATTTCTCTATACACCCTGGGAGCACCAAAATGTATAGATATTTGAAGGAACATTTTTGGTGGGACAACATGAAGAGGGAGATTTCTGATTTTGTGTCAAGATGTATGGTTTGTCAACAAGTGAAAGCTGGAAGGAAACAGCCTGGAGGAGTCATGCAACCTCTTCCCATACCGGAGTGGAAATGGGACAATATTACGATGGACTTTGTCATGGGGCTACCAAAGACTCCTAGAAGGAACGATGCAATATGGGTTATTGTTGATCGTCTTACCAAGTCAGCACATTTTCTTGCTATAAGAGAAGATCTACCCCTGGAACGTCTAGCAAGACTATACATTAATGAAGTTGTGAGACTTCATGGAATACCCCTATCGATTGTTTCTGATCGTGATCCCCGTTTTACTTCAAGATTCTGGAAAAGTCTTCAGAAATCCCTGGATACTGAACTTCATTTGAGCACTTCTTACCACCCTCAGACAGACGGACAATCAGAACGGACTATTCAGACCTTAGAAGACATGTTGAGATCATGCTCACTTGATTTTCAGGGTATGTGGGATCAATATTTACCACTGGTAGAATTTTCCTATAACAATAGCTTCCATTCGAGTATTCAAATGGCACCATATGAAGCGTTATACGGAAAGAGATGTAGTACACCAACTTGTTGGGATGATGTTGGTGAAAGAAAACTTGTAGGCCCAGAACTAGTGGAGGAAACGGTGGAAAAGGTGAAGGTAATCCAAAATCACATCAAAGCAGCTCAAAGTAGGCAGAAGAGCTATGCCGATAATCGAAGGAAGGATTTGGAATTTCAAGTCGGTGATCATGTTTTCCTAAAGGTATCTCCGTGGAAGGGAGTCATACGTTTTGGTAAGAAAGGTAAATTGAGTCCCAGGTACATCGGACCTTTCGAAATTCTAGAACGAATTGGGGCTGTAGCTTACCGATTGGCAATGCCGCCAAGTCTCTCCAAAGTTCACGATGTGTTCCACGTATCTCTGTTGAGAAAATACATGCCTGACCCAACGCATGTACTCACCTATGAGGAATTAGAACTGGAACCCGATCTGTCTTATTGCGAAGAGCCCATCAGGATTCTTGATACAAGAGAACAAGTACTGAGAAACGGGACGACGCGTCTGGTAAAAGTTTTGTGGAGAAATCATAATATGGAAGAGGCAACGTGGGAACCCGAGGAACTTATGATAAGGAACCACCCGAGTCTTTTTATGCAGTAATACCCTAGAAATTGCGAGGATGCAATTATTTGAAGGAGGGAAGAATGTAACACCCCAAACTTCCACGGTACGTTTCCCTTCGAATAATCGATAGCGTGTGTTGTACGCAACCTCGAGTTCTAACACACACCACAACTAATTAAACTAGCCGTTGTGAATAGTAATACCTAATTTTTGAAATCATATATATTTTATATTTCAAAATGGACTTCATTTTTGGATTCGGAATATCGAAATTAGCCTAGGGTAAAATTTTGGTACTTTTCGGATAACTTTTATATTTTGATGAATAGTGAAAATTACTAAATTTTAATTAAAAACAACTTTTTTAATCAAAATAATTAATATTGATAAATTATTAATTTGAGTGTTTTTAAAGTATATTTAGAATATATTTTTACCATTTAATTTAATTTTTGTCATTGGACATAATTTTACAATTAAACCGAACATAAACAAGTGTCAATCTTTTGATAGTTATTACCTCTTAAAAACACGCTTTTTGTTTTGACAGTGGGAATTAATTTTAAATTAATTTCTGCCACTTCTGTGTTTTGAATTTAGGAAAATGGATTCCATATTTAGAATTAGGATGTTCAAATTGTGTAAATAGTTAACTTTTATTTTTAGACATTTTGAATAGTTACTGTGGTAAATATTTTATTTACCATGGTTAAAGGGTAAATCCGGTAAATAAGGGTTAAAAATAATATTATAATAATACAAAATTACCCTAAAACGTGTCCTAACCTTATTGGGGGACACATACCCGACCATGGGCATCCTTGGGTCAATTTGGGGACCCCTTGGAGCCACTTGTATGTGGTAGGGACACATTATATTAATAAAGTTAAAATAAAAATAAAAATGGCATAAGCTTACATCTTTTAGAAGAACAATTTTTACGTAGGGTTATACACGTTGGATTTTCGATTATAAATATTCATTAGAAAGCTAAAAATATTTCCTACATGATGATATTTTATTTATAATTTTTAGACATCAAATAATTTAAATTATTAATGACACAATAATGATGTAATGTTTACCTCATTAATAAATCATTGAAATAAATAATATTATAATGATTAAAATATTATCTAAAACCTGTCCAATTCTTATTGGTTGATGTTATTTAGAATATGAGTCATCTTATCTTTGACCTCAATGATTTTTGGACCATTATAAACCGAATATAATTATATTATAAAGTAATACTTTCACTCTTTCCTAAAGAGCCCCTCCTCTCCCTTATAAAAGGAGACCACTTCTACTCATTCCTCACACCTCTCAAGCCACTTGGCTCGTCCAAACTCTGCCCAACTAAGCTCCCCACATCCCTCTCCTCCTCCTTGAAGCTTCCCCTTAGGCAGAAATCATTTCAACAAGTCCTTTGGTTCCAACCAAAGTGAGTTACCTAAATTAAAGGTAACGATTTCTCTTAAATTATTTTCATTTATTTTGCTTCTTCAACCCCCAAACTCTTTTTATTTCCTTTATTTTGTAACAACACCAGTATCCTCAATATACTAGGATGTTGTTATAAGAAGGATTAAAACTACACATACACACAACTCCATCTAATGGATGATGAACATAATGTTTCTGTGGATGGAAAACTAACGCCTCACGAAACGATGATTGTTCAAATACATCTTACCGCCTCTCATGGTGGCCATTATGATGGAACTGTAATTAAATATGATATTAATGATATATATTTTATATATAAGCTTCTGTAATTCCATTTTATTTCATACATGTTGTATATACATACGATAATTTCATTTGAGGAAGTGCGGACTACTGCCCCCTTAAAATGATATGACTCGTTCATACCACACATGGAATGTATAAAGGATGGTGTTAATGAACTTAAGTAACATATATAAAATATTATATTATACTGTAATAGTAATATACCTATGTATCATTTGGATTCGATTCTTTTAAAATAAAAATTAAATGGAAGTAGCGTTCGTGCGAACGTACGGACTACCGTCTCCACGAACGCGATGAGATTCATTCTCCATCGTATCCATTCAAGTATAATTATCATTTAATGATTTAAAAATGATGTTTAAGGACTTGATATCATTCTGGATATGAATAAGATACAACAAACATGACTTATGTAACAAAACATATAAAGGAAATGAGTAAGTTAACACCCGAAACGGCGATAATACTAAGATATTATTATCAAATCAATATTAAAAGATCATATATGATATCATATTAATGTATATGATTCTTGTATAATTTAGTAACAATTATTTCACTATTATACAGGAGGTTAACCTACCCCAACCAAGGAAAAGTACAAGGTAAGGGTTATTTCACAATCTCTTCATTATCCGAGGTTGTATTATACGTAATAATCTACTGGGACCTCTTTATCATCCACATCCATGTTTCTTAGAAATGTATTTCAAAACATTTTTACTATTTACAAGAATATGGGTTAAAGTCATTTATACCCTTGTTTGACTTTTTATAAGAGGTTTATAAAGGAATCTTTCCGTCGTTTTCAAAACAAGGTCTTTTTTAACCTTTTCGACAGAATTGAGGTAAGAATGTTTTTTTTAACTTATACGGCGGGTGTGGTTATTTTCCGCCGTTATAAAATCGTCGAAGCTTTCCATACAAGCTTATAAGAATATTTTCAAAGAAAATGTTTTATTTTATATGGATCTTAAATGATTTCAAAATAAAAGGAGATACTTCGTAAAAAGAATTTTGATTTCATCTATGTCAACATCCTTTGATGGATTTTAAGATTATTTGAAGTTGATTTATTATGATACAAAACTTCTATATTGTATTGAAGTTTTTGTGATATGTTTGACTGTGGATGTTCTATTTTTATACCATTCATTGTTTATGGTGAAATTATTGACATTTCGTATGCTAGTTTTAATACGAATGTTTATGTTATGTTTAAACCTTTTCATATGGGAATGCATTGGACTTAATAAGTGACGGGTGGAGCCCGCTATAGCTCCTCGATGCATCGGTAGGTCTCATGAGACAAACTAGTGTCTTGGCACAAGGCCTTGACAAAATCTTATTTGTAGTCTTGTCACGAGGCCTTGACTATGTGGTTATGATAGTCTGGCATTATGCATTCCAACATTATGAAAGTGGTTATTGATTTTTTCATGTGATTATTCGATTAGTAGAATATTCATGTGAATAAGTAAATGGCATTATTTCATTTTACTTTTGCCATACCATGTTGAAGTTAAAGTTTAAAAGGCTTTTGTTTTAGTAATGCATTGCCTTAAATGTTTATTCTTATTTATGAAATTTTCCGCTATATTGTTATCCTTACTGGGCATTTGAGCTCACCCCTTTTCTATGTTTTATTTTTCCCAGGATGTGAAGAAGTAAGTTATGAATGACCTGCAGGGATTTTATGAGGGGTTAATAGTGTGGATTGTGGAAACATTATGTTGTTGTATTAGTTTTTCATTTTATGATGTAATGTAAAACTTATGAATATATCTAGTGTTTCCAAGGCTACTAAACCAATCGGTCTTTCGAGATTTGATCTTTCTTGTGATCATACCAATGTTATGAAGTAATGCACCGACTCTGGGTAGCTGGGGTCGGGGCGTTACACTACCTTATCATTTACATTAATTATATATTTTATATATTTTACCTTTATTTATCACTATGATGTACATTTTGAATGCCGATATTTTTTCCCAACAATACCACCTTACACTTTCACTGGTAGTCTACAACCTCAATTATATGGGGGGTCACATATGAGATCTTATGGGAAATCAGATCAGTCACTTATCAATGAACCAGATATGGGAACCAAAAATTGGTATCATAACTTCTTTTTTTCATCTTACTAGTTGAGGATGGTATACATGAGATATACAAGTGTTAAAACATGAAAATTACCCTTTCATGGGAGTATCTAACCCATGCATGGGAAAAATCTGGGTTTTAGGGATGAGACTTGTTTTTATGGACATCAACAATAATAATTATAATATTTCTACCATTAGGTGACACACATGTTTTATGAAAATTATGTTTGATTTATTTTAACCCTATGTAATGTACGATAAGGGAGCATTAGTTCATGAAACATGATAAGTATGTTATGATTTATAGGTTAGGAATATTCTATGTAATGAATAGTTCCTTGTATGTATTTTATGTTTCTTATTGTGTGTGTATTCGTTGATATACATGTAATCTACAAAATTTTTTAATGAAGAGGAATAAGAGATGAATTTGTTAATTAATGTGTTTGTATCAAACTTAATAGTTTTTTCCCGTATATATTTATGAGGGAACCTTACCTAACCATCACTTTCCTTGTTTAGGAAATGAAACCTATGTTTTATGAGATGAACCTTTTATTTGGTAATAGTTAAATGAATTTCCTTTCACAATGTGTATACTTTTCCTATTTAAAATTGGACTAACATTCTGTGTCATTGAAACATCATATATGAAATTTTTTCATTTTATTATCCAATGTGAAATGATTTTTATAGTAAAATGAAATTTCAATTGTACCTTATAATTTTTTTTCATTATAACGTGGGATTGAAAATCTGTAAAATTGGACCATATATACATATATGGAAAAACAATTATGCTTATAATGTTGAAAATAATTTTATCTTTTAAATGGGGATAACAATTAAAACTTAAAGATAATTTTTCACAAAAACCTTTAATTGAAAACCTTTATAATAGAAACCATAGGACTATGAGTATTAACCTTACCTTTATAGCGGAATTTAGATGCAAGTAGTTGGATAGTATGTATATTTTAGTAATTCCTTATACTGGTTATATTTTTAAATTTGTGATCTCCACTACCTTCATTCATATTTTGAGTCATGTTCTTAACATTTAATATTTATACCTCCATGACAGCCCCATATAAAAAACCCTAAACGGTGGTAATGACCATACTCTAATGGTAGTGGGGCACGAACCTCCTATATTTCCACAAGTTGTAGCTCCCATAATAATACCTTTTGTTCCTTAACTCTAAATTGATCCGCATCTTAGAGAAGTTTTCTTATTCTGAATATAGTCTATGGAGGGATCACTTTAGCTTGAATTTATTCCGGTAGAGTTTACTAGGGAATTATAATTATTGAACCCACCCAACTTTTCTAGGTAATGTGGTCCCCAGGATACAAAAAAGTGGTTAGTAGATATGCACATGATTGTTGAACATCTAGAAATTCCTTATAAATGAGTGTTAATCATACAACATAAAAGATTTTTGGATCATCCAATCAGTGATGTTATTTCCTTACATTGGTATATCAACATTGGGGCCTGGTCTAGAGGTACATCCAAGATACTTTTTGGGACATGTTTTTCCAAGAGACACTAAGATATGATTGAGAAACGGTTTTCAACAATCTATAATAGGTAACTAAGTCCATCATGGATTAATCATTTTATTTCATTAAGATATACCACAATATTTCCAGATTGATGGTTGATGAGATGTCCTCGGTGCAATTTTTTAAGGATGGGATCAGGTAATCCATCCAATCTCAGGGGAACATCTCTTGAATTACAACCATATCTAGGATAACAACCCAGAACAATATCCTTATGTGTGATACAAGGGAATCTAATGGAATGGGGCATTGTATTATGGAACCTATATTGAAAATTAGTTTTTCTAGTGGAAAGATGATTCACTTTTAGAATTATTTCTAGAGAAATGTTATTTGGAGTATATATGGTGAAATTTAAATGGAATCCCATAAGTGCATATAGAGGGGTCACTGTAATCCCCAGTGTAGAAGAGACAATGCAAAGTGACAAGGATATGGAAGAATGTGAAAAATCAATAATCTTTTTAGGACATTTCCACCTGTTCTTAGGGAGATAAGATCTACACAAAATTCAAATTAATAAATTTTATATGTCGAACTACACCATGTAGAATGTTTGACTACAAATGTCCTTTCAGACCAACAAAGTGGTTGTGGATGAGGAAGACACATATAGATTTTTCACATCTGAAATAGTGGAAAATCACATGTATGAAATGTTTTATCTTAACATCATGAATTGTTACAATTATATACAGTATATCCCATTCCCTAGGAGTAGTGTATTGGACCATCTATTAGATGACTTACAGACATAGAAACCTCAACTTTAGTATTTGATTTGTCTGATATAGTTACATGAAAATAATTTATATCTTCAATATTAATGTTGATTCTTGGTCTCAATATTGAATAATTATATGGGGTGATGTATCTTAACACACCATTAGGAATTGATTAGAGAGTATTCACCAATACAAGGAGTGTATTGTCAAGATATCTTGATGTATATTCTCTTAAAAATTTTCTTCCTAGAGACGGAAGGCTATGGTATAATTCTCATGATAGACTTTCTAGTTCCATTTAATTCCAATGTTTATTATTTTCTTTGGTGGGTGTCTTTATCATACCCAAATAGATGTATAAATTTATACATTAGTGGTTGGGATGTTTATGAAACTTAATATCAACATAAGAATCATGGGATAAATATAGTGTAAGACTAGTTTTCCGTTATCTTTTTTAAATGAAAGTACATCAGACAATCATTCCTCCTTGGGAGGAATGATTCAAAGAGATATTTCCTAATTAATTTTCTTTGATACCTCCTATGAGATAGGTATATTTCACCATTAAACTTATTCCAAGAGTCAAAAAATAATATATTCCTCTATATCGGATGGATCATATTATGTTTTTTCATCTCAAGAGGTTGTTAGTGGAAAAAGAATACAAAGGGATTATATGACCATGTATTTATCCATGGGGTTCGACTATACTTTTTTCCATTAAAGTTGTTGGTACCCTAAGGAAATCCATTTATTATTAGGGTGTGAATTAAATCCCAATTATGAATTTTACCCACTACCCATTTTATATGACCTTTATGACTAGTTTCGATGATCTAGGGTATTCTCGAAATTTTTATTGAGATTAGGATATCATTATGATAAATTTAGATCATCAGATGCACCATGTTCTTATTTTTAATATAGGTATGAATTGTAGAATTATCTATTTATGTTATTAGGCTTTACTAAAACACTCACAATTTTTATGGCCTTGATGAATCGGGTGTTCCACCAATAATAGGATTCCATTGTAATCATTTTTTGGATGATATCATAGTGTACTCTCAGGGTCAACATTATCATTCCAAACACCATGACTTCATTATGAGTACTCTAAGAGAGCATGTACTATATTATACTATAACCAAGTTCTACTTTTGGTTTGAAAATGGTCACTTCCTATTTTAAATTATTTTAAAATGAGTGGTATCTATGGATCCAGAGAAGATCAAATATGTTGTTTCATGGGAATATCCCAAAAAATTTAAGCTATTTTAAAATATTAATAGGGATATTCAATTATTATTGGATTTTCATTGAGATTATTTTAAAACATATATCACCACATACAATATTTGTCCAAGAAGTATAAAAAAATAAAATATTCTAAAAACATTGAGAATTCCATTTAGGATTTCAAATGTAGGATGACATCATCACGAATCCTAATTTTTCCTAATCCACAAAGAGGTTATACAATGTATTTTTACACATTAGGAATTAGGTTGGGTGTTTTTTTATGAAAGTGTAATAAGTCATTGAATATACATCTTTTTAGTTTTGGCATCACGAGTATTATTATCCAACACACAACCTTGATAATTTATATTTTGTCTGGACATTGTGTTTATAGATACATTAGTTGTTGGCAGAGTGGTTTTTGTTATACATGAACCATAAGAGCTTAAAATACAAAGTTAATCAGTGCAACATAGAACTACCACTACAGATACGGGTTGAATATTATTAGAATTTCAACATTCATCTTTCTTAGACATAAGGTAAAGGAAATATATTTTTTGAATCAATGATATGATAGACTCAGCCTCAAGCTATTAAAAAATATAGTAGATAATGGTAGTTGATGATTCATTTCTAAATGCATGTAGATGTAAAATAATTTAACAAGGGTTGCATATTCACAGTCTTGTGGTTGTATTCATCACATTTGTTTTGACTGAAGATGATATAAAATTCATGGCATGAATGCATGGTCCTGAGAGAATGTGTTGCTAGTGAGGAATGACCATAGGATTTGGTTACTAATAAGGAGAGACACTCCATATCCATCTACATGTTTAGGTTAATGTACATATGCGAGAGGAATGGATGTGAGTTTCAGATGTTTCAGAATGAGTTTTATATCCCAGACTCAAATAGGTGTATCACGATATGTGACCCCAGTAATAGTGGAATGGGATGAAAGATGAAATTATAGGTTTTATTATTTGGCATTCCACCAATCATAAGGGTAAATTGGAACACCAATATCCCACTAACATTTTAAACATATTTCCAATCCCATTATTCAAATGTGATGATGTCTCCATGGATTTCATGATGAGAATATAGATTTCAATTTGATGTAGTGAAATTTTAAGTGTAATTATGGATTGAATAAAAAGGTATCCGTTTATTTGATATTTAAAAGACCTTCATAGTCAATAATCTTGGTACACTCTCCTTCAAATATTTCAAATGACTTCATGGGATTCTATATAACATTGTATTTGATATGCATGTTCAATTTACATCTTAATTAGGGGTCAGGTTAAAAAGGCACACGTTTCATATGTGCATTTGAGTAAAACATACTACCCAAAGATTAATGGTCAGTATGAGTGAACTATCCAACTTTTTGAGTCCATGAATTGAGTATGTCCCCTTGATTTAGAAGACTCTTATGAAATGTAATTACCTCTATCTTTTTTTTATTATATTAAGATATTAAAAGATAATATACAGATGTATCATTATGAAGAACACTATGATAGGCCATGACTTTTACCTCTGTGATGGTTATAGGAATGGGATGGAGAACCACTAAGACTATGTATTATGTTAGAATAATTATATAAATTATATATAATTAAGAAAATTTTTGATATTTCTCATTCTAGGTAGATGTCTTATGATGATCGATGGAACTGAACACTATATTTTGAGGTGGGGGTCAGGTCTTCATCGATATCTATCATAGATTTAGTAATTGTCTGATTTAAAGGCCAGGTATGTTGGAACAAATATTCATTACCCCTTTTAAGATTTTAGAGAAATTTGTTCTGGTAGAATATCTAATGTATATTCCACAACTGTATTTGTGTGTGAATAATGTATTTCATGTTTCTTAGCACTGATGTTATTAATCTAACCCATTACATGTATTTGAATCTATGGTTGTTTAATTGGAGGCAAATGTTTCTTTTCAGTTTTATCAAATTTGTATCATCAAAACGAGTAAGAAAAGTCTTATAGGTACGATAGTTCATCCATTTCATATTATATAATAGCTCATTCATGTACTTCAGGATAAATAGAAATAGGAGTCCAACGTACATGTTCAGTGGATTTATTTTTTAATGGAAACATATAAACATCCCTCAAAAGGGAATCATGGAGATGAGTTGTATTAATGAGGGGGAGTTTATGTTCCTATTTTTCTATCAAGGAATGGATCATTTTTATTTCAATCAATCCTCACATTTTTCATCTCACTGATGATTCAAATGGGAATGTTGTTTTTTAAGGATAATTTAAAATGGTATGGGGCTAGGATTAATATTTTTTAGAGAAGTAGGATGAGGGACACAATTAGTTCATGTTTGGATTAACTGTACACATCAACCATAGATCCCAAAAAGGGAGGGGCTATTAGTTTAAATATATGATTGTGTCTTGTAAACTATGAAAGTTATTCAATTTATTGATGGATCACAATGAATGATTTAGTCCTAGTTTTTCTAACTTGTCACCTTAACCATTTGTAGTGTAGTAATCATAAAATGCATGTTCAGATAGATGGAATAAGACATAGAAAACCATGCCGAAATAAAATGTTCCTAATTAAAAGGTTTTTAAATTACAATTTACCATATATTAAATTAAAATTAAAAATTACTCCCCACCCACTTCATTTTCATATCATGAGGCATGTATCTCTCCCACTTTTCTATTTGAGCTCCTTGGTGGATCTCCCTTATTTAACCTCTATATTTATCATCATTAATCACATGTGAACTCCATTTGTGATTTTAACACTAATTTAACATAATCTATTAGTTTTATTAATTTTACATAGCCTTATGTTAATGTGTGCTGATTTTAAAAAAAAATTAGTGATTTTGGGGTTTTCCAATATATATCCTTACAATCCAAATTTGAGGTTAATACTGTAAATAGATTCCTCTATATGGCTAAGGTAGGTGGATTATTTATTTTCAATTACAATCACATTATATAGGAATTTTTCCATTTAGTCTCATGTTAGAAATTATATGTATTTCTAATAAATTTTTTAACTCCATAAACTCATCACATATACTATGAATTTTATGTTATATGAGACACATTGTTACCATTAGTAGTTTATAGCATCATCCTGACCACCCCATAGGGGTGTTAGGTTAAATATCCTTGATAACCATTCCTTATCTATAACCAAAACACCCCTAACGTGTCTATAGTTTGACACATATAATAATTTATGAAAAAATATAATTAATTTAATTTATTAATGGAATTAATATTACACTTGGCTCATGATCACTTAATAATTTCTGCTTGAAAACTATTATTGAACATTACAACAATTTTATAGGAGAGGAATTCCATGAATTATACTTGGATTCTAGAACTAGAATTCATTGGGTGAAATCACAGGACACATAATGATTCATTTATTTTAATTACAAGTGTGAAAAAACACCTAGATTTTGTTAATGTGCTATATTATTTAATCTGCCATCTTTAGACAAAGATTTCAATTGTAAATTTTAGAAAATTTTAATACTTCTAATTGTCTCGTTGGAATTAGATTGGTGTCCTTAGACATGGACTGTATTGGTTGACCACCCGACCCAAATCAAATCAATTTTAATATTACCTTATGCACATTCATTAAGATCAGTTAGAATATTTTGATGTAGAATCATAAGGGTTAACCTCTTCGATTTCACTCAACCCCATTTCCTAAAATCTAGATTGATCACCAAGAGTGGGATCAAATTTCTAAAGTAATTGAATCCTTGAATTTCCTAGGTATCCTTTTTGATTATTTTAATTAGAATTTCTAGATTTGTTCCTTGGAACCCTTTCCTGATAATGTAAATATAATCAGATATTTCTTGCTTTGGAAAAAAGAAAGTACGGTCAACCATGTATCCCATGAAGATCCTATGCTCGACATTTTTATATTTTCTTTTTATGATTATATTTATTTTACCTGGACATTTTAAATTTTATATTTATAGAACAAATATTCATAAAACATCAATGGTGGTGGCCTACTGAGTTTTTCTGAAACTCTTCTTCGGTTGGCATTTTCTACCAGAAAAGATTTCATGGATACAAAAATGATTAGGGGAAGTTCACAACTATGGATAAATGATGTATTTTTAGGTTGGGAGGATATGACAAAGATAGTTCTGGGGATAATCATGAAGATAGATTAATTTAGTTTTTTGATTTCTTTTTTATTTACTAGTTCTATTTTTTCTTTCTACCATGATTATCTAGTCACATTTTTATAGCCATGAAATCTTCTTTATATATATTGTTTCATAATCCTTTATATCTTAATGTTTTCTATTTGGATGGTTCGATTTCACTTCATCATAGTTTATTAAAGGTTTCTATACTATTTTGGATGATTTTATTTTCATATTTTCTACACTCTAATAAATAGGGTATATTATCCACATTATACATCTTTATATGCTCACTAGTAGTCTGAAGCCTCTAGTATATGAGAAGATTTCATTGAGGCCTTCTATCCAACCAGACCGGTCACATATCTATGAACCGATACTATGATACACACATAATAAATTAATCATGATAGTGTGGACACATGAGTTAATAAACATGATTTATGATATCACAACATAGTTATAACAATAAAGATAAAAATATGGCACAAATATAAGAATTTGTTGTCATCATATTGTTATCATTTAATTGATTTCCCACACTTTAGTTTGTGATAATACCTAAGAAGGATCTAACTTCGGTTTTTTACCATAAATAATGTCTTACCTTTTAGTTTTTGATAAAATACAAGAAGAGTCATAGAAAAATAGTCCATAGAATATAATAAATTAACCAATGAACTAGAGGCGAATATAGGATATCACTCATCATTCATCTATAAAAATGTGTGTCACATGAAAGTAATGATTCATAATATTTAAAAGAACTGATGTAAATATAAAGGGTTTCAATTTACTCAATATAAATAACCCTTAAAAATAAACTTCTTTTTATATCCCATTCAAATGGATTCAACTAAATAAATCATTCACATTTTTATATATAATCATAACATGATAATCCCATGAAAAAGAAATGTGTACCCAAAGATATTTGGTGAAATTATATTTAAATAATAATCTATCTTGATAATACATATCATCACATTTAAACCATAAAGATGAAGTATATTCCACTATTTCAATAATTTCCATAATAAAAAAACTTATGGTGTCTAAGTGCACACCATTTAATAAAATGAAGGAAATATAGATTATTCGCAATGTAAATGAATTGGATTAAAATTTATTTCTATTAAAAGTTGATGGTAAGGAATGATGAAGTAAATTACGGATCATATCTTCGATAGATTATAAAATCACATAATACATCAGGAGAAATAAGGTGGATTTTATTAATTGATAAATGTCCTTGATTAAGTGTAAGATAAATAAAAATAAAATGTCTTAAATGAAAAATAATGTTTTCAGAGTTTTAGAAAAATCACAATAGAAATAAAAAAATAACATCGATCTTTGGAATTATTTTGAAAAGAAATATTTTATAAAACTATGCAAAAATAACATTCCATAGAAGTCATGAACATGTTATGGGAATCTTTCACATGAAATTAAAAATGAGATATAAATATATGTTCACATGCAAGAAAACATGGATGAATATTTAAGAAAACATTTCTAACATTATCATAAAAATAAAATGTTGTAATCCCTTTCAATGTTTATTTTCAAACAGGTGAAGTGAAATATTTGGAAAAAATTACATTTTTTAATAGAAACATATCTAATAGACCTTAAAAATAAATTATCATTATCCAAAGAAAAATGGGGTGGAATATAAATCATTTTATTTTAAAAGGATGTAAAACCATTATATTCTTTTGAAATAAATATTTTTTGGATAACCCACATCATAATAAGAGTATTTTTTCAATAAAGTTGATAAATGATATATGTAAGATTCATGATAGAGACTATAATTAGGTTTCCAATTATATTTGATAAAAATATTTGGAATGGAAAATATTAACATGGTGGGAGAAAAAGCATTAAATAGTATGAAAATTATTCTCATTAATGATATAATTTTTAGAAAGAAATTTTATCAATATAAAATATTTGAATTAAAAAGAAATTTTCCACTAGATAGGATGATAAATTGCCTTTAAATAAAATCTTATAATGAATGAAACCAACCGTGGAAGAAATAAGTGTAAGAAAAATTATTTCAACTTAATGAATGGAGTTTATTAAATAAATAATTTGTAGTAGTGGTTAAAAAAGAATAAAAATAACTTGAGAGAGAGTAAATATTATATATACATGAAAATATCATTATATTAATGATATATACTATACATGGAGGTATTATATAAGTGAATTACATATAAAAATAAAGTATATTATGAGATATAAAACATGTCTCAATAAATTTAAATTTAGAACAAATAACCACCTATAAAAATAAAAAACATAAGGATAAAAATTATGAAGAATATGAGTTAAAATGAATAATTTACTATCATGAATAATGAGATTAAAATTATAGAACATATAAAAGTGGAAGTTGGTACCCTATTTAAAAAGATATGTTGTATAATAATAAATATGTCTCCTAGGGTGAAATCATGAGGCATAAAACCATTTCCATGTTTACCAGATGAATCAACTTCATGATAAGCTCTCGTATAAAAAATATATATATCATAATCACATATTTTATATCATTATTAATATAAATAGAATTTTATATATAGGATTTACAATTACTTTATAAATGTATATTAGTTAGTTATTATATATTTTTAATTGTTTGTGTGATTAATCTTGATTGATTTAAAATAGTTTCAATATAGTGGGGTTGCACCTCATTCATCAAACAAATTTACTCAATACCAGAGAAAATAATGTATTTCAATTTATTCTTAATTATTATTATTAATTTTATATCCTATTAAATGGTTGGTTTGGTTATTGTTATTGCTAATGAAATTGCCAACAAGAATGTTTTGGTGATTTTTATTAAATAAACCATGGTATCATAATTAATGAGGTTAATATTAATGATTCCATTCTTGAAATAAATTATTTATTTACATATTTATATAATATATTTTACATAATGGAGTTATCATAGTCATCCATGAGGTTATTTTAAATCTTGCTTCATGTTTGTCGCTAAAATGACTGAAAATTTAACATACCACAATTAATTTATGATTATGCATATGGAAGTTGTTTATCAAGAAATTTTGTCATTTTTACTAAATCATAATTATATTAATTTGATAATTTTTAAGATTTCAGTCATATTTTAATATATTATCAAAAGTAGGAGGAAACTATATATAAATGAGACATGTTACTTCATAATGGCAGTAGTTCGCATAACCGATGGATGAAATTTTTATTTCTTGATGACTGATAGGTTATTATATGTTATTTTCATTTTACACTATATAATCATATGTATATAAAATATTCCGGAGTAATTACAATATTAAAATTTTAAAATTAGAAAATATAGGATGAGGTGATAAAATAGAATTGGTCACTTTTTTGGAGATGATAGTCCACACAAAGAACGAATGGATGTTTCTATTTTTTAAGTAAAAGGGGTGGAAATGTTTTTTAAATTTATACCATTAGATTAAGAAAATAAATTATAAAATAAATAATTATTTTATTACATAATATTTATATAATTACATATTCTAATGTAAGATATAATAGAAATAAGGTTAGGAAAAACAAGTACCTATATAGAGAACATAATTTATCCATTGGATGACACCTATCAAATGGATATGTTACGCCAATATCTTAGGACCAGAGGCCTAAGAAAAATAAATAGGGTTAGAACCAAAAAAATGTCTAGTTATTAACTATAGAAGTAAGATTGGTTAAAAATCTTAAAAATAATACAATAATGAGGCCTACAAAAAAGAAACCAAAGAGCATCATTCTGTACAAAATCAGTACCATTTGGAAGAAATAAACCCAGTTCGGAAAAAATAATCAAGAGATCATCACGTGAATCTCTAGAGGCAATGAAGTCATCTGCCATATAACCCTCACACCGAGAATGAAGGATCGACATGTGATTATCCATAAGGTCCCTATATCTCCTAACTGAGTATTCAATAGAGAAAATAGTCTGACCTTTACTTGAGATTGAATTGAAGAAAAAAAGTTGTCATAATCAATATTCCATATAGAAATATAGCTCTAGATTCATTAGAGGATCATAGTGATCATGGAAATGGATTCCTCTTGAAGATAATCTATTGCCCCAAATAAGGTAGATAAAGAAACAAAAACTGACCCTTTAGGTTCTTTGATAACACCTCCACTATGAATATCCCCAAAACAAAAGGATCCATCAATGTTTATTTTGTACACTGATAGGGGAGGCTTCCAACTAATCCATTCTCTTATATTGTTCATGGAACTTGAATGATAGGACTATGAGTGCACACTTGGAGTGAGGGTGGGCACCATCGCCAAATCCTTACATGGTCTAGAGAAGTACATTATTAAATTCCCGATGTTGAAGATGATTCATGTGGGATATTTCATTGAAGAATAACATGATGTATCATTCCAAGACTGCCAAAAAAGAAAACAACCTGTAGTAAATATATACACTCTACCGTTGAATTTTTATGTGAGTCTTTCAAAACCTTGAAACTAGTTTTGGAGGAAAGAATCGAGAGAATTCACCTGATCATACCATATGGTGAACTAATTGAATTCACCCCAATCAACCTTCTCCCAATCACTATAGAAAAATACGAGGTTCAAAGACACTGAGACTAGTTTTAATGGAGTGGTGAGAGTCCATTTTTAGTAGTGGTGCGGATGACATATTTGTAAATATTTAAACATAACCCAAAGAGACTGCATTTTTCACGTAAAAAGAAAAAAATGTAGATAATAATGGATTGGGGTGAAATAATGACTAAATAAGTAAGCCATTGATTTTCAAAGATCCCTAATGCATGATTTTAACACAATTAGCCTTCATATTTTTTACTTTTATTATGTTTTATTTACCATTCTAACTAATTTTTTGTAATAGTAATTTATAATTTTCAAATAAAAAATAAATATAATTTTTTAAATAATTAATAATTTATATTTTTAAATATAAAATCAATTTTATTTGAGAAAATATCTATGTGATGAAAAATTTTATTTATCATTTGTGCGTGGAATGCTCAAAAACTATTTTCAAAATATGTATTTTTAGCATAAACATTATTTGTTGAGTCAAAATATCAGTTTGATGTTTTTATATTATAAATTGATTTTTTATAAATCTAATAAATATTTATATGGCTTTAAAACCCATAAAATAGAAATTTTTCCAAAATAAAATTTAATTAAAAAATACTGAAAACTAATTTTATTGAAAAATATTACTTAAGTAGTTAAATACAGAATTTTTAAATTCAAAGTAGTATTTCAAAATATATAGTGTTGATCAATAAATACATATTTTATTATAAAATTTTTTAAAAGGATTTTATTTTTTTTATTCATTCTTCATATAGTCATAAATTCTTTTATTTTATTAAAAAATATATTTTTAACTATTCACTAAAAAAATATCATTTCATATAAAATTATAAAATTAAACATAATTTGATTTTGGAAATATAAATTTATAATATAAATATCATTAAAATTAAATTTAAAAAATTTATATATTTAGTTTTTTATGAATAATATAAAATATAAATAAATTCATCTTTAATTGAAAGAATGTCATTTATATAATTCATTTCCCTTTAAATTATTCAATAATGTTTTTAAAAAAAATAAATTTTGGAATATTAGTTGATAAATATATGTATTACCTGTTATAATAATCATTTAACTAAGATCATTTTGATTTATTGACATGAATTATAATACATTTTTCTAAATGGTTCATTAAATGGAATCCTTTAGAAAAAATTAATAAAAAATTTAATATTACATAATTAATTTAATTTATTACTATATTAATATATTTTAATGATTATATTATTTAGTTAAATTTAATAAATAAATTTTCATTTTAGTTAGATATTTCATAAGTTCAGAGTTTCATGTGAAACAAGATATTGAAGATAGTTTTAATATAAAGGTTCTAGAAAAACATTATTTTACATTATACACCTTGAAATAAATTGATTCCTTGCAATTTTCATTGTTAAACACTGATGAAAGTAGGTGATGGTAATCTCAAAATATTTTTGATTTATTATGTAGATTTTAGTATGAAATATATCTTATGCTTCTATACTATATCAAGATTACTTTAAATCATAAAAAACATTAATCATTTTTACACTCTTATTCTGAACTACGTATATACTATAATAACTCATTATCAATAATATACCTCTACCAAACCCATATATATATTTAAGATATTAAACCATAGTGAAAATATATAATACTTTAAATATTAACATTATATTATTATATTTTATGAATATCAATAATATCCCACACTCTCTTTTTCTTTGTATCCAAGAATGGTTACCCTTTAATTTGTGAGTAAATCAAAGAAGTGTCACTAGTTAGTTTATTATAATATTCAATAATTTTTTCACTATAATATCTAAAGATATATAAAACATCAATCAATGCATTGGAGGGTTATACTGGACCCATATTATCATTTATCTATAAAAATTTCTGCCAAAAACATCAATCATTAATTATATAATAATGAAACCAAGGAATTAAATTTATAGTCATTTAACACACCAAAAATATCCTTTGGAATGAAAAAAGATTCACTAGAATTTTCAAATGGATTGATATAAGTAAATAATAAATAGTTTTTATATGAAAACCTAAGAAAATTAAATGGGTACTCAATCATATTTGTTAACATTCTTGACTAGTACCATTCAATAATGATAATAAATCAACTGGTATTTTCAACATTTATAAAAAGGGTCTATGGTTAAATCAATAATTCACCCAATAAATTGACATATGGAATTTATGTGAATACCCTTTAATCAAAGGAAATATATTGTTTTCTCAAAATAATGTAATTGTATGAAAAGTTATTGATATTCATGGTGGATGGTATGAAAGATATAGGCAGTGATTTATAATATATTTGATTGAAAAGAACACTATATAAATCATCTAGAGAATGAAGGTGGGTGTTATCATTTTAAGAATTTCCTTGATAAAAAATAATATAATTTCATTATAATGACATATATTAACAAAAAAATTATAATTTTTTAAAAAAATATTTGAAAATAAGAAATATAAATGACATTGAGAAAAAAATTTAAAATAAATATTTTTCAAAACATGGTTAAAAATAATTTCATTGATAATCCTTGAACATGTGTAGAGATTCATTCATACAAAAATAAAATGATATAAAATTATGTTCTCACATAAATGAAAACATAAAAATATATGTTATAGAAAATATTATTATGTAAAAAAATACTCGGTTACAAGTCCATTCAATTGTTATTTTTATAATGGTGAAGTAAATCCTATGGAAAACATTTGATTTTTTTGAAATATAAACATAAAAAATAGTTCCTAAAAAATATATAATGCTTACCGAAATAAATGTGGGGTGGAATAAAAAAATCATATTGAATGATGGAAAACTAATATAATATTTTCAAATAACATAATTAAAAACTCAAATCATTAAATGTGAAAACAAACCTCATTTTAATATAGATGAAGGGAAATATGGAGGTCACGTGTGTAGAGAACTTGAACCAAGTGTCTCCGCGTTGGTGCATTCTACCATTGCATTAGCTTATGATATATGGAATCACATCATGTTGGACTGAATTGTTTATAAGATTTGTTAAACTATATAAAAACATGATCTAGAAATTAAATTTGATTAGAGAAATTATAAAAAAATTCAACAATGACATTATTCTATATAGTACAACCATGCATATCAGTCATAGTTAAATTCCTTGAATCTTAGGGAATTTAAAGAAAATAATGGTCAGATCAAATTTTCAATATGGGTTAAGTACATCAGAAGGAATCATGAATTAATAAAGCATCATCAATAAGGAATGAACAATATGTCAAGGTAAATAACTGATCTCGCATGAAATTTAAATAATTTGACTTCTTGAATAGATATAAAATAATCAATAACGAAGATAAATAAGTAAAACTCATTCAATTTAATAAATAATCTAAATATTAAATTCATCCAGAGATAATATCGTAGTTAAAATCACCAAGACAACAATAACTCTTAAAAATGGAAATGGTTAATTATAATACATCTTGTTTCTCAGAAGAATGATACCTTTACTGTTAAGATTTATCCTCAAGAAAATTTAAAACATACTGCATAAAAACCCACATAGTAAAGGCTACACAATTGATTCATCCCATGTGACTATCGATTCATTTATGATATTTCATTAAATTTTCATCAACCCATTTATTAAATTTCTATATCATTTCGTATATATCAAATAATTAATATCATTCATGAACAATTTTCCTCATTTCTAATTACACATATTGATTAATGTATATGTATTTATCAGTATTTACCCTATTAATCAAATAACTATCAGAAAAACACCCTAAGTAAAAATGTTATATAGATTAAGAAATAATAATATCAATGATAAATGATATTTATATTTTGCAAACTATTTTATTAAGTTCTCAAGGAATGAAATGGGTTTCACTTGATGGGATACCATTTCCAATTTTCTCAAAAACTCCCAATAATTCCCACCATGTGTAGCTGGGTACAAACACTCTTTCCAAAGTCCAGAGGTCATCTTAGTTTTCAGAACCAGCGACTCTTGGGAACTCATATTGGTCGAGAGGATGGGAGGTCAGGCTCAGTAGACCATTTTTTGGGGAATTTTTTCTACTTAATGACTCTCTTATAGATTTAACATATGTTCGTGTATATCTTCGTAATCCCTATACGGGTCTAGTTAACCAAAAAATTTATTCATTACTTATTCCAATCATCAAATAATGAAATTGAGTCTCATTGTTGAACTGAGGGGAGTGGAGTATCATTCCTGTATAAATCTTTATGTACTTATGATTCTGCGTCCAATAACATAATGTTGTCTAACCGCATTATCTTCTGAAGCCTTATGACCAAATGCTTTGGAATGTGTTGCCACATGTGGAGGTGATTAATATTATAAGTAGCGTTTTGATACATTAGGATTGTTTTTATGTATCATAGTTATTTTAGGATTCAAAATCTATGTAGTTCATTAATCCCTTACACTTTAACATCATGCAGAGATGAAATATGTGCTGGAACTGAGAAACAAAATGTTCGAGCTTGTGTCTCAGGGATACATCCTACGTATACTTGTTATAGTTGGAATCAGAGTCATTTTCATTCAATAACTCCCTTGGGACTAGCCCTAAGGTATATTTTCTTATATGAGGGGTGTTCATATCATACCACTCATCATGTCTTACATATATGGATCACCCTGGTTAGTGTAAATAAATGATGCTTAATGAGGGGTTCATTATATCTCCTTTCTCCCACGTGATTTATTCCCAGTTTGATAAAAAATGGGGAATAAATTAAAATACTCATGCAATGTACACATTATACTTATGCACTTGGTATGTCCTTGTGGTGTTTTGTATAGATCTCGGGCATTGAAAAGGCATGTTATGTATCCTGGGTGTGGAAAGAATATGGGTTCATGTAGTTCATATTTTTTTATCAGCTTTCTGATGGATGAGGTAGAGTATTCATTACGTGGAAAAGACTAGGTCCCAGTTGTTTAAATCTCAATGATATAAGACTTTAATTTATTTGGATGTTTATTAGAGCTCAAACAATAGAAATTAATCCTACCGATCCCAGTAAATGTAGGAATCAGTGTTCTTTGAGTTCACATATCCCATTACACCATGAAAGGATAAGGTGGATCATCACACATGGGGACATTATGACAATCATCATGGTTTCAGGAATTCAAGAGGATTACAATAATATGGATTCTATATTTATTGGGGACAAATTTTATAATGTTAGCAGCTAGGGATTACGTACTCAGGATACCTTTGTATCCCTGGGTTGTATAGTGCATATGAAATGATCAACACAACTCCCAATTATAGCATGATCTTTGATCATTGTGAGAAGAAAGGGATATAAAGTGATCAATTCCATTGCATTGGGTAAGTATATTAGATATTGGGATGACCCTGGATGTTCAATATGTAAATTGAACCATGAATAAGTGTTCTACATATCCTGGATATGGATGGAATCAGAGTCATTTTTGTTCCATTTATATAGGTGATTATACACTGAGGAATCCATGGTGATAAGGGATTACACTATAAGGGTTTAACTATTGATTATAGATTGTACATTGGGTTTTCCATTGTTATTTTCCTAGATGGTTCCACATGAACTCATTGTATTTTCCTAAAATCCATCACACAACATGGTTGGCATGTCTTGGAAGCGATCGAATTACCTTTCCTGAATCATATGTGGGTGTCACAATAGTTAATGAAACATATGTCTAAGGATTTCATGTATCAAGGCTAACATCACCTGAGGTCATCATGAGGCCAGACCATCATGCTTGTAGGTCATTGTGGGTCTCAACTTACTTGCTCATAGGGTGTCTCAAGTGCTTGGATTCATGCATATATGCAAAGAGAATGTCTTGATTGATATGATAGAATGTTGTTATCTTGGTTAGGAAATGTATATGAAGGACATATCAAGGCTCGAGTGATAGATCCAGGAGGTTTCACAAGACCAAGGTGGTGTTCCCAGGGGGACCATGTTACATTCATTGACATGACTGAAGGATTTCATGTGTCCCAGGTAACATGCTAAAGGAATGTCGTGAGATCTAGGTTAAATGTCATGACATTGTCGCATATCCTTTTTGGAAAAGTGCCTAAGGTCAAACAGCAAGTCTTTAATTTATGTCTTCTAGTTTTGATCTTAGTTCAAGACCTTGAATTTCTAATGCTTTAGGTTTGATCATTAACAGTTCATTTTGAGTCTCATGTGATCTTGAAAACAAGTAGTGTATTTTTTGCACGCCTTTAAAGCATCCCTACAGATGATATATGAATGATAACACAAATTACCTTATGTATAGAACATAATTAATCGGTCATTTCACTAATATATTACCTAATATAAGACATTCCATATACAAGATCATCTACTCTGAGAAGACTGCTTTAGCATGGGAGTCTAGAATAAGAGAGTGGAATGCTCTAAATTTCGACCATCCCACCCCGTTTTTATAATTGGGTTGGGAATTTATAGGAAACACCCTAGGATGTTCAATACTTTGTGTGGCATAACTAGAATGAGTCCATACTGGAGTCGATGAAGGGTCTTGGTGCCACGCACCTTTTTAAGTCTCTATCATGGACCACTCTGAGGGAGTCACATAATTTTCAGCAGTTGTGATTCATTAATTCAATGCATCCTTTACTAGAATATTTTTTATTGATGAATATTTTTCTTATCATGTGGGCATGTCAATGGACCTCTCATGTTATCCTATGGACATGACCAAGAGCCCTCGTGAGAGCTCGATGCATTTCTTGGGATATTTTTTAAGAAAAAAAATCATATTGAGGCGTCGTCATGAGGTCTGGTTGACTTGTTAGGGGGTCTCGTGAGGCCAAGCTATGGGCTCACTGGGCGCGTCACATTTCTTTTAGTGAATGTGATAGCTATATACTCCTCCCTGTTTATTCCCTTTGTTTTATTTTACAATGTTTATGGATTAAACAAGTTTTCATGAGTAATTTCAAGGAGATTTACTCTATTTTTTGTTGATATATCACATTACCAATATGGTTCATATGAGGATGTGTGATCAGTCGTGGAAAATATATCTATTTTTTCTGTATAGAATTGATGGGGATGGATGGAGCTTCCTAGACATACCCGAGGACTTCCGTTCAGTGAGGCTGACAAGCCACATCAATTTTGCGAGATGATTCGTACAGGTTATTGAAGCCTTTTGGTTTCTTCTGTATCTTCATAGGCAATATATAGGCATTTTGACTATCATGAGTACCACTCTCCCCTTTCCAGTTATCTAGTTTGTTTTATTTTATAATGGTTTGGTGTTGTAGTGATTTTACATGGATATCATCAAAGAAAATTTATCCATTCCAATGATGATATGGCATTTGAGATTTACAACCACTAGGAAACTCTCTATTTTGATATCATTCCTACTTATTTTAGAAGTAATTTTTAGATCTTCAGTATCCATGAAAGTGTTTTCTAAGACAATCAATCTTTTTGTCATGTGTGCGTCGTGCGATTAATATTGAATCTCAAGATGATATAGTAGTGGTTCCATGAATAACCATTCTTCGAGTTTGTGGTTCATCGCATGATCTGTGATGAGTCCTAAAATGAAAAAAACATCTAATCATGGAAAATTTTCTTGTTTTCCTATGGTGTGTCACGTGATCAATACTGGATCTCGCTATTCCATGCAGATGTTGTCATTGATAGACCCTCTTCTGGATTTTGATTAACTGCATGTACATTGAGGGATCTTATAATAACATGATAACATTATCAATGAATTTCCCTGTTCTCACCTATGATACATCTCATTTCAAGGGACGTATGATTCCATAAATTAAGTAATCATTAAAAAATGGTTCTTGGATTGTGTGGATGTCGTCATACGAATTTCACATAACCCAAGCGACTTGAATTATTTGTGCGATTGAAGGGATGCTTGGGGGAATCATATGACATCCAAATACTCATATGATCATATAAAGGGGATCATGAAATATAGTCTCATTAATGCACATAGAATATTTTTTTTCTTTACATGGTGATATTAAGCATGGAATGAAGCTTCTCTTGAAAACATTAATATTTCATGTGTGCATTGTGGACCTCCATCAGATCGACTCACTACATCGAGTCATGAATGTTGTTTCATGATCACCATTTGTAGTGAATCAAATAAATTCATTATGAATTGATCATTGAAAAATTTCAGGATTCTATCAAAAAAATTTCACATAACCAGGAATGCGGTAATTTAATATTCTTCTGGGAAGACGCCAGATCGTGCTATGAAATCAGTTCCATGTTCACCTGATGATCTAGGGGAGCTCTTAGACTTATATTTTTGGATGTATGAATTCCAAACAACATTAAAAAAACATTGCAATATGTAATAATCTTTGTTATTTCTATTCATAAGAGATGTTACGCGTGGCTTCCGCCCTTTGAAAGAACAGAAATAAATTCTCGCATGGGGGTCATGTAGTTCCACTGCATTTGCGAGGAAGCTTATGCGAGACTTATCATTATAACATTAATGATAATTCAATTTTGTTACACATAAATATATTTTGAGAAATTCAATAATGTGTCTCACATGACCTGCTTCGCATAACACATATGGGGTTTGCGATGTTCTATTTGGAAAGGAAAGAATATCACTCCATTTGCAGTGGTTGTGGCAACCACATGGAACAAGTGATGTAACATATGTATTTATATGAAAATCAATGAACACGCATTGTAGATCCAAGAAAGGTGTAATGTCCTATAAACATGGTCTACCAACCAATACTCTAACATATCCATTTAGATATCCGAAAATGATGTCGCGTCTAGATATATCATTAAATAAACTAAGCTTCCAGTATTTTTCATGAAACACATCTTTTTTATCATGATTGAATATCCTCATTAAGACTTCAATTCATCAAATTAACATCATTGGGGTGTTTTATTTACATAGTAGGGAGTTTAATCACGAACATGATATCCTTGAAACTCCATATTTTCATATTGGATATTGTTCATGTGTCATATTTTCGCATGACAGAAAGCCCAGGTAGCATTATCATCGCATGATATATTTTTGTTGATGACTTCATTTTTTAAATCTATAGATAATAGAATAGAATTTTAACTATGAAAATAGTGATATGTTCATGGAGATTATGATCTTCTCTTTCTATAATAAAACACACAAAAATTTCATTCTATGATGTATATTGCAGAACACATGTGTCACATACTAACCATATCCATTGATTACCATGACAGCCTTGAGTGTATTCATGATATGCGTAGGAGATTCAAACAACCCCGTAATATAAATATTGTTAGGTTTATGTTATTTTAATCCCATGCAGTAAATTTGAAGTCCTCCATATTGATTGTGTATTTGTGGTGAGAGGATGCCTGTGAGGATCACAAAGATGGTTTGTGATGTCAGTTATAGATTCAACCAACTGAAATACCCTACAAGACAGGTCATGTCACTGTATATGGAATGAATTGTGGAATGATCTTTATATGGTATCAAATTTCATGTAACAGTTTCATCGTGAGGTGTTCTACTACGAGTAGTGTCGTACATAGGGACTGTCGTCTCTGAAAGGTTGTAGTAAGCAGGTGCATCACACATTGAATTTCATATTTAATCTATCCTTGATCTACATGGTGGAATCTTAATATTACTGTGTGGGTAGTCCAATTCCCTCAAGGTCCTTCTAACATGAGATATCCACTAGATCTTCAAGAGTAATGATAAAAATACAACACAATGAGGTTGATGAAATTAACATGACATGCACTTTTATTGAATAAAATGAAGATTTTATTTCATATTTAATATCATTAAATGCCATTATTATAATTATTTGATAACACAAAATAATAATAACACTTGTCCCATTTTCAAAAACACGAAACCATCCAAAACATTATTATCATAGTTCATTATCCATCATGATCATCCAATAACTCCTGACATGTGTCCTTCAATGGAAAATTTTGTGATGTGTAATTATGAGCATAAAACCCCCCACCCCCATAGAATTTTATTCATTCAGAATGAGAAGAAAATGGATCTATGGGAAATTTAGATCACTTCTCCACATATCTAAATAATGAGGGATTCCTCCATCAGTATGGTATCAGTTAATGGTTATTACAAACATTATATTTTTTTATCCAGTTTTCCTTAATTTATGATGTGCATGCCATTTCATTGCACTGATATTAAGTGAATCGTAAATGATAAAAATAATTTTCATAAAATCAAGAAAAATTAGTATTTTGGATCAAGATATTTATTTAATTAAGCTCTCACAAATTCCTACTAACATGTCATCTCTTAGTAATGTGTCAATTCTTGGTTTCTTGAGATCACCAGATTTACAGAAGGATAATTCATTAGAATATATACCCTGAAGGGAGAGTACTCTATTTTTTCTCTCCCTAATAGTCTTGGGTAGAGTATATGTTGATTTTTATAAGGTCCTATAGTGATCCTTACAGTCTCATTCATACTGAATTGATGTTGTTCTTTAGTTTAGGGACTCCTAGCACATACATAATATTTTTTTAGTTTAGGGTTTGTTATAATGAGATTATTTTTTCATCTAGTTTAAGGTATTTTTTGTCAGATCTAATTTTTCTATTGTTTATGTACTTCTAGTTCAAACCTAATGTTTCATTAGCTTAATGACTACTAGCTCAAACCTAATGTTTCTTTAGGTTATGGTGTTTTATCTTTGACCTATTGTTTCTTTAGTTTAGGGTCTTTCATCCCCAACATGATTTTTTATTTATTTCAAGGTATTTTATCATAGAAATTATGTTTATTTATATTATGGTCATTTAGCATATACCGAATAATGATTTTGTTAATGATATTTTAGGTCAGACCTAATGTTTCATTATAATAAGATTTTTAGCTAGGAAAAAATTTTATTTAGTTTAGGGACTTTTATATTAGGCCTATTGAAAGATCAGAGGATATGGTGCAGACATTCTAGGAAATACCTAAAACACACTGAGATATGGGGTTTGTTCCATAGTATTTTTGAGGCTCAAAAGAATTAGTAATATCTATTTTTACGTGACCCATTTTTTGATGACCATAGGCACATATGTAGGAGCCATAAGCATGCTTGAGTAGTCAAGAAAATTGTCCTTGAAGATGGTTATCCAATCAAGGGATATGAAATATTTATGGAGGTGGTATCAATTAAGGGTCAAATTTTAAGGAAGCTGCCTAGATAGTTGGATTGTGCAAGATGTAAATCACAACAAAAATATTGAGTCCATGAATGTTACAAGGGGAAGACATTTCAGGTATGTACCATGAAATTATTGAATGCCAGGTTCCCCCACAGTGTTTCTAAGGCTTAAAAGGATTGAATATCATTTATGGAAATAATAATATTCTTCTAGTTAGTGGGTAATGGATCTTATAAGTCAGTATCATAACAAGTGAAAGATGATCTTAACTCCTCCATATGGGTCATGAAATGATTGTGAAGACTCAAAAAACTAGATAATGAATTTAGAAATATAGGGAAGGTCTCAAGGAATGGTTCTAGAACCTTGAGTCAATTAGATCTTAAATCATATATCTTAAGTCTTATTCCCAATGGTTTTGAATCATGAGGTATGTGCTTCAAAGGCTAGGGAAGGATGTGTCACAGTACTTCCTTGAGAAAGGGAAAAAACATGGATACGTAACATCGAGGATATCAAATCTTCTTTGATAATATATTGCAAGGATTGTATATGACAACCTAAATAAGTAAAGTTAAGATATTGATTTGGAACATTAATTCATTAGTATTTCATACATGATAATGTGTTTAGTGTTATTGTGACGATGTTAGGGCCCATGAGGATTGGAATGACCTTTTTCTGATTGAAGCATTTGGTTGACGGCCATAGGCTCAAATGTATGATCCATGGGCATATATGAATAGTCATTCAAAGGGACCATGAATCTAGATAGCCTTTAAATGGGTTATAGAAGGTAATGGTGATATGAGACACCCCAACTCAAGAAGTGTGATTTTTGGAATGTTTCAAATCAAAGGAGGCTTTGAGTAAAATAAAAGTTGTCCCACCACCTAATGAACATATTCCCATGGAGAGGAGATGTGACAAACAATTACTCTATATTTTTTCTTTACTAGGTGGCCCATCAAAAATATAATGTATTTTACTCAGGCTATACAGTAGACCCTATTAGAATTAGGCATTATCTATTAATTCCCTAATTTTTTCCTAAACTATGATAATGAAGAGTTTATCAATCAGGGACATGAACTTTTCACAGGATTCCCATCATGGGTTCTCAATCTGAAATGGTTTATGTCTATTTCACTAATATATTAGTGTATTGTTATTTGGAAAATTATATGATAGAGTTTAATTTCTTTTAGGTTTGAGAAAAGTCCATCTAGTTTATATTGATGACGTACATAGACCTAGTATTTGATATGTTACACAAAAACATAATTAGGATCCCTAGGGTCAAGATTACTCATACATCATTATGAGAAAGAGGGGAAACTATTTTAAATAATATATCAATGTTCTCAGGTTATGAGTGATGATATGAGACAACCATTATAGGGATAACCAAAAACACAATGTGGTTCTAGGTTCCTCCTTGGTGATGTAAGGATAATGGGAGTCAAAAAGACCATTATACTATGACAATATGTCTCTGGTTGATGGGTATAATCCCTTAGACATCAATATCATGGTTAACTAGATAGAGCCCTTTTATTTTTAACCGGAAGTGAAAGGTTTACGTTGAAATTATATAAATGAGGCATGAAGTGTGGTTTACGGAATAAGGTACATAAAAATATAATAGAAGCACCTCGTTCTCTATTTTTAAAGGGTAAGGATCATGTGTTCCTTTGATAAGGGAGTATGTTGAGTGATCGTTTTCCCAGTTTAATATCATTTAGTGGCGATGTACTTTTCCCCATGTAATTTAACGTCTTGAGGTAAGGACGTAATTCCACGATATTTAATTTCATGTGGTATTAATGTATTTCCATGTAGTTTAACATCATGTGGTAAAGTTTTACATACTTACAATTTAACATCTTGTGGTAAGGACTCACTTTCATTTAGTTTTATGTCGTGCAATAAGGACGTGGAGACCGATGTGAATGTGTAGAAATATTGTATCCAGGACCAAATATGGAGACTCGGGCATCACAAAGTATCTCATGAGGATGTGAAACAATAAAATTGTAGATCTAAATGATGTATTCTACATAGGTCTATCCCATATGCAAAAAAGGGTTAATTTTTATATTTGATTGTTGTGTCTAGGAAAGGAGTTGGAAATTGGAGCATCACTGCGTATCTTGCGAGAGTAAGAATCAAGTCACACATAGTTATTGAATGGGAAATTATCTATATAGGTATGTCCCATACATAGAGGTGGAAATTATTTACCTTGAATGTTCTAGATGGACATAGGATTGGTGATCCAAGAATCACTATGTTTCCTACAGAAATAAGAACCAAGATACATGTAGGTATTCTTATTCTATAGTTTTTAACATCATGCAGGGAGTATGAGGGTGAACAAATATGAATAAATGGATATGTTGAAGTTGGGCTTAAATATGGATGTTTGGGGGTCACTACGTATCACATTAGGATAAGATTCCAAGTAGATGTAGTTCTTGAATAACAATGAAATTTAACATCATGATGTAAGGAAATAGGTTTCTCGATGTAAATAGATATGGTTATCATTGATCTGTGCTATTTTATATCATGTTTTATGGACAATAATCATTTAGTTTAATGTATCATAGAAAGGATTAAATGTTCCATGCAGTTTAATGTCTTTCTTACATGATTAATTTTTACAATTAAATGTCATGAAACTAGGATGACTGATAATAATTACACTGATGTGGACGCCCTTTTGATGATAGCTATGAAAATTATGTCTTGATAAATCTTGCATTGGGGGATTTTGTAACACTCTCCCTATCAATTGTGAACAATGAGTAGGCCTCATTGTGGTAGACCTGATGTATTATGTACGGTCCCTCTCATTTAGATTCCCTTTTGGGGGGATTCTTGCCGAGTATCATTGGTGTTATGGGGACCAACACCAATTCCCTCAAAGGTTTGATAAAACGTGAAACCTTTTATTGATGGCTTGTGCAGTCTAATTGTGGTGGACCTCAAGGTTTTGCGGTGTATGAAAACAGTTATCATCATGTTTTTCAATTCATCTAGTCACTATTACTATTTCTCATTATAAGATATTTTCCCGCAGATAGTTACTTAGAGAGAAGGCATTTAGATCCTCATGGGTAACACTACCTTCGACCTGTACACCAGTGTGTATGGTGTTGCTAGTGTTGCAGTATGTATGGTAGTAGGATAGGTGCATAAAGCATGGAGAAGTTTTTTATTTCCAAAACATATTATCATTTTACCCATCTACAATAGTATATATCTTATAGAGTCTTATTGAAGGCCTTTATCTAGCAATTCACTACTACATGATAGTCAGATGGGTGATTGTAATTGATATTTGACTCCAAGTATATCTTCATAAATTCTATAGAATATAAATTGGTGTTGTTGTCCATAAATATTATTTGAGGGAACCTAACCTCAGTGTTGATATAGGATTTTATGATGTATATGATACTCTTTGTCCCAAAATTTTTAGGGTATCACATAAGTCCGTTTGGAAAATAATTCAATTGTAGAAAGGATATACATTAACTACACAGTTGTGGTTGGGGGATATGTCCCAATGTCATCCACCCACCAAATGGAAAATGTCATATACTATTTAGGCGTATGTAGAAATTCTGGAGGTTTATTGATAGTGTTTTCATGGATTTGGCATGGGTGAAATTAAATGGTTAATTTCACAATGTCTTGTATCATGAGTTTCTAGTAATATCCTAACCTCTTGATATGGTATGAGATCCTAGTCCTAGATTGATGGGTGCCACAACATCTTGCATGGACCTTTTTATGGTAGCATAAATCTTTATATCATTTAGGCATCTGAGTAGGATCCCATCATAGCCACACTTATAGAGGATTTTCTTCTCATTCCGGCCATCCGATACTGTAATCTTCACTAAATTATTCCAAATATAGTACCCTTCATCTATATCCATTTGGAGAGTACCATTTTTAAATTAGAAAATTATGGGGTCCATCCATATAGGGTTTATTATTGGTGAATCATGCTCTGGGGTGGTGTTGACCTGATAGATCACATCTATATCACATAAGATGGGTTTGTTTTACCATTATATGATATGTAATAAAAAAATATTGATTCTTCTAGATCTGGGTTGTTCATTTCGATGCCTGCATTGTCCAATGCCTCAGCTAGCACATTCTATGAACGGGGAACATGATTCAATGTGGGATCAAAATAAAATTATTCAACTAGTCCCATGATGTATCATGTGATAGGGTTCAATTCCTTATATTTGATGGTGTATTCTCCATTGGCTCGATTTATCACTAACTCAGGATCCCCTTGGATTTTCAGGTAAGAAATTTACTACTATAGGGATAATTCCAAGCCAACAATTTTAGATTGGTATTCTTTTTTATTTTTTGTGTAGCCTTTGGATAGTATGAAAGAGTGGGGAAAGATTTCTTTTTCCAGAGAGAAAAATATGTACCATAGGCCAATGAGTTTGAGCTTTAGGTTTTTCATCCTTATTTCGATAGGACTTCGTGAGGTGTAATAAAATTACAACTTCGCTATCCTGAGAGTGACATGGCCTGGAATACCTCAAAATCTGGAATATCGGTGTCTTCCAGCGTATTTTCTAGGGTAGGTTGTGCTTTATGGAAATCAGCCAGGGTTTATCTATTCATGGACATCTATGACACAAACTCGATGTCATATTGCTGATGAATAACTGCACATCCATCCTTATTCCCAGCCATCATTGGATGAAAAAAATAAGTACTTGAGAATATCTATATAAGAGACCAATTTGACTTTGTGTTGCTTCATGTAATGCCTCAGATTTTTTTCAGTGAAGATATGTGAAAGGAAGTTCTTCTCGAGATCATAATATATGGTCTCAATACCTAGAGTAGTCCAAATGATGTAATAGGGACTATGTTTTCTCCAAAATTATAATTTTTTCCAAGGGGTGGGCCAAATGAGTGTTCCATTGAAGCCACATATAAGATGAAGGAATCCCTTCCACTAGAGGCATCAAAACTGGTTGGTATTATAGGTATTTCTTGATACTTTTTAACGGTTTTTTGAAATCATCTCCCCATTTATAGGTGATTCCATTAATTATTAGAACGATGGAGTATATAACTTGTTCTACCATTTTTTGAAATGAACCTCTGAATTTAATCAAGGATCCCTTAGAGTCCACTTGATTATTTGAAATTTTTGGGGTGAGATTGATAAGATAGATATAGTCTTCTATGATTCATCCTCAATGTCTTGGGGGCATAAAAAACCAAGTAATTTGCCTAACGTTACCATTAAAATTCATTTTAGTGGATTCGTCTCCATTCTATATTGATGCAGCTTGATGAATATTTGTTAAATATCTATGTAGAGATCACATCTCTACCAGTATTTTAAAACTAGGTCTTAAACATAAGACTCGGCTATCATTCCCAAGAATTTAATGAAGATATAGGGTATAAAGCATTGATATGTGGCACCAACATTCTTCAAACCAAAGAACCTGACCAGATAGAAGTAGATCCCATAAGAAACTCTGAATGTAGTGGCTTCTTCATATTCGGTGGCCATATTGATATGATTATACCCCATGTACCAATCCATGAAATAAAGGGATTAGAAAACAACAGTGGCATCAAATAAGAGTTCTAATTTTAGAAATTGTAAATCACCCTTAGGGAAATGTTGATTAGGGTCCTTGAAATCAATGAAGACACAAATCTTCCCATTCTTCTTCTTGTAATGTAATATTTTGGAAATCCATCTCAGGTATTTCACTTATCAGGTGAATTTGGATTTGATAAACTTGTCATTAGCCACTAGTATATCAGTTTCACGAGAGGGTTGAATCCTCATGGATAGATTATTGAACCCTCGATGTTCTTCTGGTAGCCCAAGATAGTTGATGGAAACATATGATTTCAGTCCACGAGTTTTTGTAATGTTCCATCTAAACACATATAGAATTTGGATCATAAATTCACTATAAATCACTTGATCTTTGAGGGGCATGGTGGCACTAATCAGTATAGGCCATGGGTCTTATCCTATTACCATATTATTTTTTCTGGTTCATGAATGGTTGGGGATACAGCTTCCTCGATTGATGGAGGGTCATTCTTGAGGTGAGCCTCAAATTCTTCCATCTTAGAATCTATATATACATTTTTATGGGATTTTAACAACCAAGGGGATCCGCAGTATTTATCTGGAAGAAAGAGGCCATGAGAAGAGACACTGTCATCCCCTATTGTTTGAGTCATTATAGAGAGATGTTGGGGATGATAGTGTATGATGATGCTGCTGAGGACAGGAAGCAATTGGACCTCTATGATTATATCTGTGACACCGACTAGGTTTATAGGGAGTACATAGTCGCTATCGAACATACTCCAGGGATTCACAGGGGTGGTTCCCAAACCATTAAGAGTAGAAACTTGTATATAATCATCTTAAAATGATTATTTTCATCCATTTTTATTGAAATATTTTTCATCATATGTGGACACAAAACACTCAAAGGGAGCACTGTCAGAATGTAGTATGCCGAATTTTACTTTAATGGGATACATTAAACACTGATGGATTGTTGAAGGTATTTATAGGAAGTTATAGAGTTAGGGCCTTCCATGTATCACATTATACAAGGAGTTATAATAGAATACCATAATCTCTGTAACGTATATAAGATCCCAAAAGTGGGCTTCGATCTTGACCTTCCCAAGATGTTTTTTCTCATGATTATCATTCCGCTAGATGGTAATCTTAGTGGGGGACAAAACCACTTATCCATATACCAAATATCGAAGTGTTCATACTGGGATAATATAGTTCCCAGAACCATTATCAATAAGATCACATTGTAATTTGACAATATTGAGCCCACCCAAGACATATAGGGGTCTGATGTGTCCTTGAAGGGCCTCTTCATGATTGTGATCAGTGAATGAAATGGAGACATAACATTCTGATTACATGTTCTCCACTCAATAGAATTCGGCTATAGAAACTTATGTCTCAAACACATGTGGACTTTTTAGGGCTCCAACAATGTTCCTCCCTGATGGATTTTGAAAGATAAAGTGCATAAAGGACTAAGATTTTGTCTTGAAATACGTCATTTGTTACAAAACATTGTAATTTTGTACTAGAGGATATCACTTCCCGATATGGGGTTTCTCCTGGACATGCGGATGAGGTGTCGATGCATTTGAAATGGACCAATATAGTTCTTATGTAGGGGTCATGGGAGAATCATCAACGATCATGTGGGTCTCCATGAACATTCCTTTTGTCTAGGTAGGTCAGGCTGAACACCTGCTAGGTAGTCATACAAGAATGTCAGGTGTGGACGGGTGATGGAGGGTTCTTAGATAGCTCCCTATCCTTGCTGGGATTACTGGAGTGATTTACCCTGAGTCTTAGCTTCATATTCATTTTCCTTATGTACATGACTAGAATATTGAGTCTGACTATGCCAGCACTATCTTATATATCCTAGGATCCTATGCATGATACCTTATGTTACCTTATTGAGTGTAGGAAACTCATGAAATGGGGAAATCCCATCATTAGAAAGGGGTTTTGAGACATGTATCATGTTGAAATAACCAAATTTGATTACTTCATCTAATAAGGTTTCTGTTTGGTTTAGAGGTGGCCATGTTTTGTGTACTGTAGGGAAGAAACCAGTAAGATATAAAGACTAATTTTTATGAGAATATGAGTCTCCCTCCTCTATCTCTTCTTAATTCGTATGGTTATTCCCAACTTTGGGAGGCACATTTGGTGTCCACATATTCGGTGGTGGATGTATTTTGGTGTGCAGAACTATGCTCTCAGAGTGGCATGGGCTCAATCAGTTGACTTTTTGGTCATCGATTTGTTGAATTTTGGAACACGTAAGCCTAAGAGTTTTTTCCAATGACCATATTCCTTCAGTTGGATCTTGGTTATACAATCAATCTACTTAAGGGAGTTATCTAGAACCGTTTTTTCTAGAATTAATCATGCATTGAATGATTTTTTTGAAGATGAAGAGGTTCTGGGTATTATGACTTATCCTTATATAGAATGGGTGGTAATCGAGATAGTTAGTGAGGTCGACATCATCAGGCTTACAGGGTTGTGAATGCGTGAGCAGATTATTTTCCACTTCTTCCAAGAAATAACCCATGTCATATTCATTCTGGAAGGAGTAAATGTTATACATTCGTTCTTCAAATCCCAAATGTCCTTTATTTCTTTATTCTTTTGGATGAGGGTGATTCTATGGTTGTGTCCACTCAATACGATGTGATGGGTGGTTCAGGGATTGCCTGTGTATTTTGAAATGAATCTATTTATGATTGATAGTGACATCTATTGCTTCTACTATGGCCAACCTTTTTCCCAATTTTGTGGTCATGAGTTGAGTTTTGGATTGGGTCCACCAGACGGATTCTTCAAAAAATTTACCAATTTTGGAATTTTTTTGAAATACAGTTGGATATTTCATTACAATCTGAGGAACCTAAAAAACACCCCAGATACATTAATCATCGACTTCAAGAATCTTCTCTTGTGATAGTGGAATGGTGAGTTAGTAGGTTAAACGATTCCACATTTCTATAAAGTTAGAAACCCTATTACATTGCTTTCAGTTTATCAGGTCAATGATTTTTATATTCTATAGTGTAGAACTAAATTCATAATCGAATTGTCGATAATGTTTTTCCCTTCAGAACAAGGATCCTTTCAACAGACTGTTATACCTAAACAAAGCTGGCCCTATTAGAGTACGTACCAAACACATCAGCTTTGTTTCCTCCTCTGGTTCTTGAGGGCCCATCATCAGAACACATAAGGATATAATGTCTTTGAGATATTTTTCGGGGTCACCCACACCATCAATGCAAGAGAATGAAGTATTATAGAAATTGGATGGGGGGAATTTCTAATCCACCAAATTGAGATATGGATTCATCTCAGGTAGCATTGTCTGGGGTCTCCCTTTCATGGATTCTATTTGATTATTCGGGGAATTGATGACATTAAGGATCTTCATGGGTACCTTATATTGAGCAATATTATATCCATATAATTCCAGTGGGGGTTGATGAGATGGCCCCCATTTATCTCTTTCCAATTTTCGATTTGTTACATTATTAAACGGTTGTCTTGGAGGGGGAGAGGTTGTTGCCTCAATGTTAGAAGGTCCCGATCATGTTTAACTTCCCCATTTATGTGGATTGGGTTTCTAGATCTAGATCCAATTTAATTCTATATTACTACTCTTGTAAGAGGATTGACACTAGGTGGGATAAAATTCATCTCTACCTGAAGATGATAACCAATAAGAATATTACCTCTTAGTCACTCTTGGTTTATTTATTAGATAGTTTGTATTTCTCTCTCATATTGTGACAATTGTTCCTCCTAGTAAAGATATTAAATTATTCTTGGTGGTTATCGGATTACAGGTGTATCCTCCACCTTTGTAATATTCCAACATGGAGGCTGAAATAAGATATTCAGAGGTGCCATGTTTTGGAGTATTATTTCGTTCATGTTGTGTGCAACCTCATTTGGTGCATCCATGTCACCCTCCTCCAAACATATGTTTTTCGTGTCATGTCCCTTATTATGTATGTCATGACCAATATAGTCCATTTTTACTTTGTTGACATTCATAGAGGAATATCATGAAATGGTGGTTGTTCAATTACTTTCACCACAACATGCTCATTCATTTGTATGTTCTTTAGGTTCATTATTCTATCCCTTGTCCATGTTCTTTCATTTTTTTTTCTTATGATCCCAGCGGGGTAAAATTATATTGGTCATACATTTCACCCATTTTGGATATATGAACAATGAATCTAGGGTAGCTTCATGTCATGGTTTTCAAACATTCCCCAACCAATGGGGGTTTGACTTGAGTTGGGTGGTGTTGGATGAATGTTGACTATTGATTGATTACTCCCAACCTTGAGAAGAATAATTCCCTATGTGTTGGTGGTGAGGATGACAATTCCACTAGTCCCGTGGGGTGGGAGTTAATAAAAGTGTAATTGGAATTGATTATTCCAGTTTTTGAGGTTCCAATGACTCCAGTCGGGGGCTTGATGATTCCTTGTACACACATGTATATAAAAATTCCCGCAATCCAGTGGTGGAGGGGGTGATCAAGAATAATTGATGATGTCTCCAGGGTTATCTGAGGGGAAAATGAACCCGGTGATGGTGATTGATATATAAATTCCCCAAGCCCAATGGGTAGGGGTTCACCGGTGGATGTCGAGGTTATGTCTAGAATCCTCATGGGAATTACTAATCCAAGGGGTGTAGGTGGTGACAGATATTATCTGATCCTAGGGGGCCAAGTCCACGCATATATTTTTCAATGGTAGCTTCTACTACGATCTTTGTGATGTGGTGCAGCTATGCTTGCATGTGAGTTGGGTGTGATTATAGCACATGGTGAGAACCATTACTTACATGAAGTCATCCGGGTGATCTTAAAATTAGTTTATGTTTTTGGGATATCCTCATATTATAATGAGGGGCATAGTTTGAAGTCATTTTGGATATCCACTCTCTATTTATATAATGTATAGGCAGAATTGTAGGGGTGGAATTCTGTTGAATTGACCAACATGCCAAAGTGTTACCTGATCCACTAATTTCACTAGAGGATATAACATTACTGGATGCCACATCTGAGATATTTTTTTGTTCGAATGGAGGGAAAAAGTGTAATTCTCCATACGATCTCCATCATCAAATATAGATGCATGACATGGGTTCGTAGATCAGCTATCAAAGAGTTGTCTTGATTGTTCAGTATTTTCATTATTATTATTTTTTATTTTTGATCTCTGTCCATTAAGATAGAATCTGATTCTCACAAACAATAGATTATATTAATTTTTTGAAGGTGACACTCATATCATTGATATAGTATATGTTGATCCTTATGTTGTTGAGTAGTAGCCCACATATTTTTGTGTAATTAACGCATGAACTCTATTTATACATTAGATGTGATCTTATAGTCAATAGTTGATAGGGGATATAACATTATGGTGTGCTTGTGACCATATAAATCTATCCATATATCAATGTTTGCCTCCCATTAATCATAATTACATGCCTCCATGCAGCCTGACGACAGAATTTGGCTCTAACGGTCACCTACTGAGGAGAGTAGGGTGGAACTATATGTTGATGTAGAACCATGTAATGTTTACCCTAATGTTTCTAGAACCTATATATATGACGCTTCCATATTTTGGTTCTTTTATCTGAAAGGATGTTTCAAGAAAAATGTAGGATTACCTTGTAAAACCCGAGACTTTTATGTTATATGAATCATCAAAGGAATCTTTTTCTACACAACACTTTCTTGGCTTGCTTTACACGCAATCGCGACCTTCCTCGATAGCTTGCGTCGTACGCAATACCGAGTTTCACTAAACAACAATATGCTATTAAAACTAGCCGTTATGAATAGTAATAACCACTTTTTGAAATTTTATAAATTTTATTTTTCAAAATGGACTTCATTTTTGGACTCAGAATATCGAAATTAGCCTAGGGTGAAATTTTGGTATTTTTCTGAAAACTTTCAATTTTTGATGAATAGTGAAACCACTAAGTGGTAGGTTAAAAACTGAATTTTGCATAAAAATTAATTTTACCGCTTCTGTGAATGCAATTTCAAAAATCCGACAGACACGGTTGATATCAGTAAGTAAAATGTGGTTCAATAAGATAAAAATAATTTTTTGCTGAATAGTAACTTTTTACTTTTTTTACCGCGGTTAATAGTAAATAGGGTAACTAAGGGTAAATATGATATTAATATTACCCTAACACATGTCCTAATTCTATTGGACAAGTTTAATTCGACCAAAAACAAACTTAGGAATAAAAATATGACCATTTAGGCCCACTTGGATTAGATTAGGACATTTGTTATTAATTTATTTAAAGAAGGGTTAAAATAGTTAAAATCAAAGTTTAATAAGTAAATAATTTTTAATATGGGGTTATACATAAGATAAATTCGACTATAAATATTAATTATAAAGCTAAAAAGATTTCCTACATAATGGTATTTTATTTGTAATTTTATACATTAAATAATTTAATTTATTTATGACACAATGATGATGCAGTAATTATCTTATTAATGAAATATTGACATAATTGATGTTATAAACACCAAAATAAATGTAATTTGAGACTTTTTATGAATTCCACTAATTTTATAGGTTACTATGATATATTAATGTTGATTTAATCAACTTGGTTCGAACATATAATTCTGTTATGACTTTCACAAAAATCATATATCAAATAGTGTCAAAATTGACACAAAATAGTTTTTAAATCAAATATTATATTATTAATTGTTATTTTATTCCTCAAAATCTAAGGTTCGGCCAAAGGACTTAGATAAGGATATATATATTAATAATAAACAATTTGGGGTTCGTTTGGCATGTTATAGTAAGTGTATTAACCATATAGTGAAAGAAAACAAAAAGACACGGTAAAAGTTAAATTATTTAACTTAGAGTTAAATCTAATTGATAAGGTTAAAATAAAACCCTAAACTTGTCTAAATATTATTGGTTGATAGGATTTCGACCCATCCCCACTTTAGCTTCTAAATAAGACCCTTTGGAACCATTATAAACCGATTTTGACTTTAATATAAAATAATATTTTGAGATATTCCTAAGGTGCCCCTCTCCTCCCTTATAAAAGGGCACCTCCTCCCCCTCCTCCTCACACCAATTTGAGCACTCAAGTTCGGCCAACCCCTACCATTTTATCCTCTCCACTTCCCTAGAATAATCCTAGAGGTCCTGGTCTTCTTCAAAGACCAATCTTAGTTCCCTAAGTGGAGGATTCAAAGAGGCGTTCCAAAGAAGAGGAGCTTCGGACACGTACAAAGCAAATCGGACCTAAGGTAAGGGAAATATCACAATCTCATTTTTATCCGAGATTGTTTATTCGTAAGTATTTACTGGGGTGTATTTTATCATCCACATCCATGTTTCATCAATATGTAATATTATTTCCATCCACCTACAATTGTTTAAATCCATTTTTACCCTTCGGTGAGTTTTTAGTAATATCTATGAAAGGAATCTTTTGTCGTACGAGGTACTTTTTGACTTTTCCGACAAAAGTACGAAGAATTTTTTTTTTAACTTATACGGCATGAATGTATTTTCAAAACATTATTTCCAAGAAGCTTCCTTTACAAGTTTTCAATTTTATTTTTAATCAACTTCTTTTATTTTAAAGTCGTATGACATGTTATGAAAGGAAAAATGTTTTTAAAGTAGAAAGGATATTTTCCTCAAGAATAGAGTTCTAGTATTTTATCAAAATTATTTTCCATCTAAGATAATAAAAGGGTTCTGTTTTATCCCTATTATTACATGGATTTGATTATGTTGTGATGGAAACATTTTTATGTATTCCTTTATCTTATATGAATTGTTTTATGATGTCATGTTGTTTAAGAATCCCATTTTTATTACATGGGTTACGCTATGATGTATGGTTTATGATTATGTGGCACACATAAGAAAGGATTCATTATAAGATGGGTGGGACCTATATCTCCCTCCAATGCATTGGGTAAAGGTTTTATATCTCATGAGATAGACATGGCTGGAACGGTAGGTTATACCGGTTCAGTGAAACAGGACTGGAACGAGGGTGACTCGGTTCAGAAAGGGACTTTGTCCACTAAGATAGTCTTGGCAATGAGTCATGACTAACAAGAAATGATTTTCCATGATTATGTGTGCATGCCACAAAGTTTCAAGTTTCATGTTATGATTATGAGGATCCCATTTTCACTTCTATGATTTATTCCATGTTAAGATATTATGATCTCTTTTGCAGGTTATGATTTTCAAAAAGATATGATTGATTTTTATTTCCTTTATTTTCCCTTGCTGAGCATTTGAGCTCACCCTTTTATGTTTTCTTTCCCCAGGTCAGGAAGATGGATATTAAATAGAATATGCTAAAATAGACCCTAGCTATGATGAAATAAATGGGAGACACTGTAGAAGATTTATGAACCAGTTGTTTATGTTTCCCAGTTTCTAAAGACACTATACCTATACGGTCCTTTGTGGTTTTGTCATATGTTGTAATAAGTGTGCTTCAATTTTGATGTATTAACAATGTATGTAGAGTATGGGTCGTTATAGTTGTTATCAGAGGAAAGGTATAGTCAACCTTTGGAAACTAGGATGTGAAAGCCTTAGTAAGAACCCTAAGGATAAGTCTAAGCATAGAACACAATCTTAGTGTTTTAGAAATGGCCTTGAATAACCTAGGATAAGACCTTAAGCATGAAAATTTTATTCTTGAATTATGTGGTTTTCCTATTATAATTAGTGTTGCTCACACTATTCTTCTTGGTTTTAGTCAATGGCTGGAACCCGAAGGAACCGTGTTAATGCGGAATGCGATGGGCAATGCAATGATTGTCCCCCTGAGCAACCAAACGATATGGGAGCTGGAATGAAAAATCTTGTAGCCATGATCACACAACTTTCTCAAGCTATGAATCATGCAGGACTCCCAAACGAGCAAAGGAAGGAGCAACATTCTGTTGAATCCTTCATGAGGCATCATCCACCTTCTTTCAGCGGGTCTACTGATCCATTAGTTGCTGAACAATGGATTAGTACTACTGAAAATATATTTTCAGTTCTTCAATGTTCTGAGCATGATAAAGTCATCCTAGCAGTGTATCGTTTGGAAGGAGATGCTGATCAATGGTGGAATCTTATTAAGAATACGAGGCAAAGGGATGAAATTGAGTCTATGGAATGGGACGAGTTCAAGAACTTATTTTTCAATAAGTACTTCCCTCGTATTCTCTGAACAAAGATAGAGAAAGAGTTCCTTGAACTGATGCAAAGGGATGATGAATCTGTTGGAACCTATGAAGCAAATTTTACAAGACATGCAAGGTACGCTTCTGGTATTATTATCCAACCTGAGAGTAAGATCGATTGATTCTTTAGTGGCTTAAAACCAAGTCTTGGAAGGGCGTTAGCCATAAGGGACATCAATAGCTACGAGGAAATCGTTCGATGTGCTCTCAAAGTCGAGATGGAGATTGGAGTAACCCATCAGTCACATGGGTTTGATAAGAAGAGGAAGATGGAATTCAAAGGAAAATCTAAAGAGCACACTGAAAAGAAGATGAGCTTTCCCTTATTCTCAAAGTGTGGAAAGAAACATGGAGGGAGTTGTCTTAAAGGGACAAGTAAATGTTTTAAATGTGGAAAGGAAGGTCATCGGGCATTTGAATGCCGTGATAAAGGGAAAAAGATGTCTAATGACGCAAACAAAGGAAGGGATACACAGAATGAACCTACTACACTTCAATGTTTCAAGTGCAAGGAGATGGGGCATTATGCCAATCAATGCCCAAATCCAAGGGTTGATGATGATGGTCGACGTCAACAAAATCTTAAGGCTAAAGACAAAGGAAAGTCACATGCAATTTCTATCAGCGATGTGGAGTATGATAACGAAGTGGTGAAAGGTACACTTACCATCCACTCTAAAGTAGCAAATGTTTTATTTGATTCTGGATCCACCCACTCTTTTATTTCTAAAGAATTTTCTAAGGGTATCACCGTATTACCTCAACAATTAGATGTTGAGTTAGCTGTGACAACACCTAATGGCACAACAGTCGCATCAAAAGTTTATAATTCTTCTCCGATCGAAGTTTGTGGGAAAGTGCTTCCTGCAAATCTTGTGATCCTTCCTTTAGTGGAATTTGATGTGATTCTTGGCATGGATTGGCTTTCTCTACAAGGATAACATATCAATTGCCAAAGAAGGGAAGTCACATTTCATATTCCAGATCAATCTACGATCGTCTATCAATGCAAGGATGAACATAACCTTCCAGTGGAAATTCCTTCCATCTTATGGGTCTTGATTCCACTAAATGAAGGTTATTTATCTCAAATGGTTGGTGAGAAACTCATGATTAAGAATATTCCCATTGTACGGGAGTTTGATGATGTCTTTCCGGAGGAATTACCGGGTCTTCCACCAAATCGTGAAGTTGAGTTTTCAATAGAACTCGTACCGGGTGCTTTGCCTATTTCAAAGACACCTTATAGAATGGCCCCAATTGAGTTGCAGGAATTGAAGAAGCAACTCCAAGAGAATCTTGATAAGGGATTCATACGCCCTAGTGCGTCACCTTGGGGAGCACCTGTTCTATTTGTTAAGAAGAAAGATGGATCAATGAGACTCTTCATTGATTATCGAGAACTTAACAAGATCACTATCAAGAACAAATATCCTCTCCCACGCATTGATGACTTATTTGACCAACTACGCGGAGCTCAATACTTTTCCAAGATTGATCTTCGTTCAGGGTATCATCAATTAAGGGTCAAAAGGGAGGATATACCAAAGACGGCTTTCCGTACAAGGTATAAACACTATGAATTTATAGTGATGCCATTTGGTCTTACTAATGCCCCTGATATCTTCATGGATCTAATGAATAGAGTCTTTAGAGACTATCTTGATCAATTTGTGGTAGTCTTTATAGACGATATTCTTGTCTATTCAAAGAGCAAGTAAGATCATAAAGATCACTTGAGAATTATATTGAAGACCCTGAAAAAGGAGAAGCTTTATGCCAAATTTACCAAGTGTGAATTTTGGCTTCAAAAAGTTGCATTTTTGGGTCACATAATCTCAAAAGAGGGGATATCTGTGGATCCAGCAAAAAAAGAGGTTATCGAAAGATGGTCGAGACCAACAATAGTAACTGAGATTCAAAGTTTTCTTGGTTTGGCTAGATATTATCGACGTTTTGTAAAAGATTTTTCACGATTATCTAATCCACTCACCAAGTTTACTCGGAAAGGAGTTAAGTTTGTCTGGACAGAGGAATGTGAAAAGAATTTCAAGGAGTTGAAAAGAAGGTTATCCGGTGCACCTGTGCTCACACTGCCTTGTAGTGGAGAAAGGTTTGTGATCTACAGTGATGCATCCAAGAAGGGATTGGGGTGTGTTCTTATGCAAAATGATATGGTGATAGCTTATGCCTCATGACAATTGAAAATCCATGAGCAAAATTACCCAACACATGATTTGGAGTTGGCTGCGGTAATCTTTGCATTAAAGATTTGGAGGCATTACCTTTATGGTGAAAGGTGTGATATTTATACTGATCATAAAAGTTTAAAGTATATTTTCACACAAAAGGAGTTGAATATGCGTCAAAGAAGATGGTTGGATCTGATTAAGGATTATGACTACTCAATCCATTACCACCCTGGAAAAGCAAACAAGGTGGCAGATGCATTAAGTCGACAAGAACATGCTAGTTTATCCATGATGAGGATCACAAAAGATCCAATATTTATGGATTTACAAAGGATGGATCTAGGAATTATAATGGGAGGGGAAAAATCTTATCTTTCTCAAATGAATGTTCAACCATCTATACATGTGAAGATTAAAGAGGCACAGAAAGAAGATGTCGAGTTACAAAAGAATGTGAGAAATGTTCCTGAATTCAACCTTGATTGTGATGGGATAATAAAGTTTAGAAATCGGGTTTGTGTTCCTCCCATCCCCGAATTAAAGAAGAAGCTGCTGGATGAGGCTCATAGTTCATCATTCTCTATTCATCCTGGAAGCACGAAGATGTATAGGGACCTGAAAGAGTACTTCTGGTGGGATGGCATGAAAAGAGATGTTGCTGAATATGTCTCTCGATGCTTGGTTTGTCAACAAGTTAAAGCTGAGAGACAAAAGTCTAAGGGGATGTTACAACCATTACCCATACCCGAATGGAAATGGGAAAACATCACTATGGACTTTGTCACAGGACTTCCTAAAACATCCAAAGGCAATAATGCTATCTGGGTCATAGTTGATCTTCTTACAAAGTCTGCACACTTCATTGCTATTAGAGAGGATTTCTCTCTAGATCATCTTGCCAGGATATATGTAAAGGAAGTGGTAAGATTGCATGGAGTACCACTTTCTATTATATATGATCGAGACCCGAGATTTACCTCGAAGTTCAGGCGAAGTCTTCAGCATACTCTGGATACAGAGCTGAGTTTCAGCACTGCTTATCATCCCCAGACAGACGGTCAGTCTGAGAGAACAATTCAAACCCTAGAAGATATGCTGAGAGCTTGCTCTATGGATTTCAAAGGAGGTTGGGATCAACACCAACCTTTGGTGGAATTTTCTTATAATAATAGCTTTCACTCCAGTATTCAGATGGCTCCTTATGAAGCTCTCTATGGAAAGAAATGCAGGACTCCAACTTGCTGGGATGAAGTTGGGGAAAGAAAGCTATTAGGACCTGATCTCATTGATGAAATGGCAGAAAAGGTCAGATCTATTCAACAACACATAAGAGCAGCTCAGAGTCGACAGAAAAGTTATGCCGACAACCGAAGAAAAGACCTAGAGTTTGAAGTGGGTGATAAAGTGTTCTTATGAATAACTCCCTGGAAGAGGGTTATGAGATTTGGAAAGAAGGGGAAGTTCAGCCCTAGATATATCGGTCCTTTCGAAATACTGGATCGTGTTGGGAAGGTAGCTTACCGATTGGCGCTTCCACTGAATCTCTCTCAAGTTCACGATGTGTTCCATGTATCTCTCCTGAGAAAGTACAAACCAGATCCTTCACATGTACTCAGCTCAGAAGTTGTACCGCTGGAGCAAGATCTTTCTTTTGAAGAACAGCCGATAGAGATTCTGGATCGTAGCGAAAAAGTCCTACGAAACAAGACCACTCGATTGGTGAAAGTTTTATGGAGGAACCACCAACTTGAAGAAGCTACATGGGAGCTTGAGGATATGATGAGGGAGAAGTATCCTCATCAGTTTGTTACAAAGTGACGAATTTCGAGGGAGAAATTCTTTTTAAGGGGGGTAGAATGTAACACCCGAGACTTTTATGTTATATGAATCATCAAAGGAATATTTTTCTACACAACACTTGCTTGGCTTGCTTTACACGCAATCGCGACCTTCCTCGATAGCTTGCGTCGTACGCAATTCCGAGTTTCACTAAACAACAATATGCTATTAAAACTAGCCGTTATGAATAGTAATAACCACTTTTTGAAATTTTATAAATTTTATTTTTCAAAATGGACTTCATTTTTGGACTCAGAATATCGAAATTAGCCTAGGGTGAAATTTTGGTATTTTTCTGAAAACTTTCAATTTTTGATGAATAGTGAAACCACTAAGTGGTAGGTTAAAAACTGAATTTTGCATAAAAATTAATTTTACCGCTTCTGTGAATGAAATTTCAAAAATCTGACAGACACGGTTGATATCAGTAAGTAAAATGTGGTTCAATGAGATAAAAATAATTTTTTGGTGAATAGTAACTTTTTACTTTTTTTTACCGCGGTTAATAGTAAATAGGGTAACTAAGGGTAAATATGATATTAATATTACCCTAACACATGTCCTAATTCTATTGGACAAGTGTAATTCGACCAAAAACAAACTTATGAATAAAAATATGACCATTTAGGCCCACTTGGATTAGATTAGGACATTTATTATTAATTTATTTAAAGAAGGGTTAAAATAGTTAAAATCAAAGTTTAATAAGTAAATCATTTTTAATATGGGGTTATACATAATATAAATTCAACTATAAATATTCATTAGAAAGCTAAAAATATTTTCTACATAATGGTATTTTATTTGTAATTTTTAGACATTAAATAATTTAATTTATTTATGACACAATGATGATGCAGTAATTATCTTATTAATGAAATATTGACATAATTGATGTTATAAACACCAAAATAAATGTAATTTGAGACTTTTTATGAATTCCAATAATTTTATAGGTTACTATGATATATTAATGTTGATTTAATCAACTTGGTTCGAACATATAATTCTGTTATGACTCTCACAAAAATCATATATCAAATAGTGTCAAAATTGACACAAAATAGTTTTTAAATAAAATATTATATTATTAATTGTTATTTTATTCCTAAAAATCTAAGGTTCGGCCAAATGACTTAGATAAGGATATATATATTAATAATAAACAATTTGGGGTTCGTTTGGCATGTTATAATAAGTGTATTAACCATATAGTGAAAGAAAACAAAAAGACACGGTAAAAGTTAAATTATTTAACTTAGAGTTAAATCTAATTGAAAAGGTTAAAATAATACCCTAAACTTGTCTAAATCCTATTGGTTTATAGGATTTAGACCCATCCCCACTTTAGCTTCGAAATAAGACCCTTTGGAACCATTATAAACCGATTTTGACTTTAATATAAAATAATATTTTGAGATATTCCTAAGGTGCCCCTCTCCTCCCTTATAAAAGGGAACCTCCTCCCCCTCATCCTCACACCAATTTGAGCACTCAAGCTCGGCCAACCCCTGCCATTTTCTCCTCTCAACTTCCCTAGAATAATCCTAGAGGTCCTGGTCTTCTTCAAAGACCAATCTTAGTTCCCTAAGTGGAGGATTCAAAGAGGCGTTCCAAAGAAGAGGAGCTTCGGACACGTACAAAGCAAATCAGACCTAAGGTAAGGGAAATATCACAATCTCATTTTTATCCGAGATTGTTTATTCGTAAGTTTTTACTGGGGTGTATTTTATCATCCACATCCATGTTTCATCAATATGTAATATTATTTCCATCCACCTACAATTGTTTAAATCCATTTTTACCCTTCGGTGAGTTTTTAGTAATATCTATGAAAGGAATCTTTTGTCGTACGAGGTACTTTTTGACTTTTCCGACAAAAGTACGAAGAATGTTTTTTTTAACTTATACGGAATGAATGGATTTTCAAAACATTATTTCCAAGAAGCTTCCTTTACAAGTTTTCAAGTTTATATTTAATCAACTTCTTTTATTTTAAAGTTGTATGACATGTTATGAAAGGAAAAATGTTTTTAAAGTAGAAAGGATATTTTCCTCAAGAATAGAGTTCTAGTATTTTATCAAAATTATTTTCCATCTAAGATAATAAAAGGGTTCTGTTTTTATCCCTATTATTACATGGATTTTATTATGTTGTGATGGAAACATTTTTATGAATTCCTTTATCTTATATGAATTGTTTTATGATGTCATGTTGTTTAAGAATCCCATTTTTATTACATGGGTTACGCTATGATGTATGGTTTATGATTATGTGGAACACATAAGAAAGGATTCATTATAAGATGGGTGGGACCTATATCTCCCTCCAATTCATTGGATAAAGGTTTTATATCTCATGAGATAGACATGGCTGGAACGGTAGGTTATACCGGTTCAGTGAAACAGGACTGGAACGAGGGTGACTCAGTTCAGAAAGGGACTTTGTCCACTAAGATAGTCTTGGAAATGAGTCATGACTAACAAGAAATGATTTTCCATGATTTTGTGTGCATTCCACAAAGTTTCAAGTTTCATGTTATGATTATGAGGATCCCATTTTCACTTCTATGATTTATTCCATGTTAAGATATTATGATCTCTTTTGCAGGTTATGATTTTCAAAAAGTTATGATATGATTTTTATTTCCTTTATTTTCCCTTGCTGAGCATTTGAGCTCACCCTTTTATGTTTTCTTTTCCCCAGGTCAGGAAGATGGATATTAAATAGAATATGCTAAAAGGGACCCTAGATATGATGAAATAAATGGGAGACACTGTAGAAGATTTATGAACCAGTTGTTTATGTTTCCCAGTTTCTAAAGACACTATACCTATACGGTCCTTTGTGGTTTTGTAATATGTTGTAATAAGTGTGCTTCAATTTTGATGTATTAACAATGTATGTAGAGTATGGGTCGTTATATACCTTGTCCATGATATATATCTTCATGGGGAGGTTGACCACAATGAATGTTAGGAGTAAGGTCTCTATGATCAATCTACACACTTCCATGAGGGGGACTATCATGGAAATGAATTACTTCTATTTCTGATTTGATATAAGAGTTGAAGTACCCATGTGGTGTTGAGAATGTGTGTCGATCAACCTCAAGGACACAATCATTGAGAAGATTAAGAGTATGGGCCATGTTTTGTGTCATGGTCAGAATATGCAGACCTACCTTTGGTAATTTCTAATTTATATGATCCTATAGTATGACAGTTACTATAACATGTATATAGATGTATAGTGATATGTGAGTATGATCTTACAACTAAGAAGCTATCAGAATATGTCGATGAGCTATCTCATTATCAATTGGAATTCCAGCATGTCCTGAGGCATATTCCATTCTCACTTGGTGAACCTTGGTTAGTAAGGTAGTATGATCCCAATCCATATCCTTAAAAATATACCCCTAGTATTTCATTGTGTGACCATGAACCATCCCTAAGTCATGTTCCACTCCCATTTTGTGGCCCTCATTTTGATCATGGATAAGATCCTAGGCTGAATATGAAATCCCTAAAGAAATATGCGGAGGGAACTCTAAAATGAGGGAAAGAATATGAGACTCACCATATAGTGCTTTATAATGATACATGAAAAATAATTCATTAGAGGATGTTGAAATATGGTCATGGATTTCATTATTTTCTCAAATATACAGGGTAGAGTCATTGATAGGAATATGAGCCTATCTGGAGGGTTTTTCCATTATCACATGGTTATCCCTAGTAAGGATAGGGATATGATTTCGATCCTTGGACTTTGGAGTATGCCGTTGGAATTCTGGGATAGGAATATTATCATGTCCAGATGCATGTTCCCTTATCATGTGGCGAGATCCCTCTAGAACATGGATATTAGCCTATTCTAGGGCCCTTGGAATATGCCTTTGGACATCTTTGATTGGCATGTTACCCTATCCCAAGTTATGTACCACTCTCTCTTGGTTATCCCTAGTTGGAACGGGAATATGATCCTAGTTTGTCCCCCCCCCCACATCATTGGAATATGCCAATAATCCTCTTATGTGGGAAAAATAGTGTGTGCTTGCTCCATCATAGCAATTGGTTGTAGATTATTAGAATGTTTAGCAGTCTTGGTTGTTGGGATAGGAGTATGTTTCTATCCCTTCATCTAAAACAGTGTCAGAATATGTTAGCAGAGTTCTTCACCTATCTCTATAATATATTGTCATTTTAGAAATTTGTTTTCAAGAATATATGCCTTCACATTTTCTGTCTCCATTATATAATGGAAGATTCTTTTGATAGAAGCATAAATTTGTGATCTGTTCATTTCTCTATGTGTCTCTATAATATTTCAATGGGCATCGCACACATGGGTAGGAGTATGAGCTTCCCCTATGCATGATGGAGTGGTTTTCCAATAGACATTTTCAAAACAATCAATGATATCATCCCACTTTCTTCTTCCTACCTGAATATCTTTGTAGTAACATTCTGTATGAGTAGTGGTATGATCCCTCTACTCGATATCCAATACCCACCCTCTCTATTGATTCTTTCTTTTATTTTATGCATGGATGGTGGTTTTGTTTTGGATAGTACCCTCAGTAGGCTATCAATGGGTAACAGTAAGATAATGTTGGTGAAGGTGGTGGAAAGTTTCCCTATATGGTGGAACCTAAACCAAAAGGGTTCTATATTGGCCCTCCTAATCAACCTTTATTTCAAATGGAATATAGTGGTTTTTGTGCTCCGGGGATAATCTTTAAATAGGTTAGTCCTGGAAAGTAGTTCCACTGGCTTACAAATATCTTTTCTCGGGCAATGTAGACTCGTCGTTCCTCATGCATGGGGAACATCATGAGCAGCTTCAATGGTCAGGACTGTACGATGTCGCTGGTACTCCCAGACCATCATGTTTTCTACATGTTTTTCGACTTTTCATGTAGGTTATATTATATTAAAACCATCATATTTTATGGTTACAGATGATTATTTGGAGCGGATGTAAGATGATGAAGAAATATTCTCATATTGGGATGTTTTAAATATTTTTAGTCATGAAAAAAACAAGGATCAAGTATACCAATTAGTGAAATATTATAGGAACAATGTTCTCAGTCAGAAATGGATGTTTAAAAAAACTGTCTCGATATTCCCTAATTTTACTATTTCAGTCATTTGGACATGTCAAAACAAGTATGGAATTACAAAAACCTGTGTCATAGAGGATCATTTGTAATATTATTTTGGTCATAGAACAATAATTTTATATGGTTTTCCATACAATTTAGCATGCCACATTACAAACCAATTATCATATTATTACATATATTCATGTTAGTTTTATCATTAAGATTGTGAAAAGGGGAGAATGAAATCGAGAAAAGGATAATAACCAATGATTTCCTCATTGGATAGATTCATGATTCGATCACCATTTTTGTTTGTTTGGTTCTGAAGGCATGAAATTTTATTCAGTCATTGGGGCACCATTTTCAATTTTCCCAGAAACTCCCAATGGTTCCCCCATCTATAATTGGGTACGCACCTTCATTCCAAACGATGAAGTTCGTCTGAATTTTCAGGCCCAATGAATCTTGGGGACACAAATTAGTCGAGAGGATAGGAGGTTGTGCTCATTATTCCCTTTTGGGGGAAATTTCAGGATAATCCAGTAATATCTTATAGATTTCAGATATATTCGTGTATCTCTTCCTAATCCTTATACAAGACTGTTTACCCTGACAAAAATATTCATTTCTTAATTATATCATTAAACAAATAAAGATTGTCTCATTGATGAACTGAGGGGAGTACATTCTCATTAGTGAATTCATCTATATGTATCTAATTTTTTTATCCATTACCTTAATGGAGAATAACCACTTTATGTGCTAATGTGGTATGACCAAATACTTCGGAATGTCCTTCCACATGAGGAAGAAATTAATATTCCCATGATTAGGTTGAGGAATAATGGTATTTCCAATGATTACTGTTATTACTAGAATCAAAACCTTCATAGTTTTTTTAATATTATGGAGTTTAGCATTATGCGGACATGACATGTGTGTGGGTACTGAAACAAAAACTGTTTGATATCAGGTATCAGGGTGGTGTCCTATATTTCTCGGTTATGGAAGGATTCTGGGTCATCTTAGTTCTGTCATTCCATTGGGACTAGCCCGATGGTATATTCACATATATGAGGGGTGTTCATATCATACCACTCGTTACATCTTATATAATGGGATCTCCCATGTTACTGGAAATTCATGATGCCTAATGAGGTGTTTATTGTGTCTCCCTATTCCCAGGTGATCTATGATCGAGGTGAGAAACTAGGGGGAATATATGATCATCCTCAAGGAATATATAAATTGGACTTATGTAATTGGAAAGTCCTTGCGGTGTTCAGTTATAGAGCTTGGTCCTTCAGAAGGCATCATATGTATCCCAAGTACGAAAGGAATTATGGTTCTCATAGTTCACTTTATTTATTAGTCCGCGAATGGATGAGGTGGAGTAATCATCTCATGGGAATGACTAGGTCTTGGTGGATTAAATCTCATAGATATGAGACTTCCATTGATGTTTATTTTTATAAAGCTCGGTCCATATAATTGTATCCTATATATCTCGATTATGAAGGGAATCAGATTTATTGTAGTTCATTTATACCTCAATCTGATTATAGGATAAAGTGGATTATCACACTCAGGGGAATTATGACTGTCCTTGAGGTTTTAGGATACTAGGGGATTATACAGATCTCGAATCCCCATTGAATGGGGAAATATTGTATGATGTCAGTAGTTGGGGTTAATGAATTTAGGCTACCTTTGTAACCCTAAGGTGTATAGTGTGGGTAAAATTATTAGTGAATCTCCCTAATCCCACATGATCAATACAATTGTGAGGAACAAGGGATAAAAATTGATCAATTCCATTGCTTTGGGTATGGGGTGTGGATACACGGATCACCATGGATGTTCAATATAATACTAGAACCTTGAAGATTTGGCTTTAATATCCTGGATATATAAGAATCAGAGTCATCATGGTTCCTTTATATAGGGGTGTACACACAGAGTATTTCATGTGGATTGGGGCTTACAATCTAGTGTTTCCTTATGGATTATGGATTACACTCAAGTGTTTACCTTATAGTTTTCATAGAGGGTGATGTGTGACAAAGTAGAATTGTCTTCAAATCCATCATGTGACCCAGTTTTCTTATCCTAAAATTTATCTCATGACCTTTCTTAACACATATGTGGGTTGTTTCAATTGTTAGGGAGACATGGTTTAATGGATTTCGTGTATATAGGGTCACATCTGTTAAGTTCATTGTGAGGCTGAAACATCATGTTTGGGGGATATCATAGGAATTATATGGATTACTCGGTGGGTTTCGCAAGATCAGGGTTGTGATGCCCAAATAAAAAAATTAGACCTGAATGATATGATAGAATTCCATTAAATTATCCAGGCAATGTATCTCATAGACATCACAAGGCTTGGATGATGGACCAATACGGATTCTTTAGACCAATTTGGTTTTCCTAGGAGGACCATTGGACTATCTTTGATGTGTTCAAAGGATTTTCTGTTTCTTGAGAATCATGATAAAAGAATTTTGTGAGATATTGGTGACATGTCGTGGCACTATCATGTGACCTTATACATAAATCACATGAGTAAATGTGATCTTATTTTTTTTAAGTCTTCCAAATTTTATATTAGTTATCCCCTTATATTTTAAATGCCGTAGGTTTTTTTATTTGCTTATTTTGAGTATCGCATAATTTTAGAGACATTTGGAATGTTATTCGTATGCCTTTCCATCAACCATATGCACGTTCTATGAATTATCATGCAAAGTACTTTATGTATGGTGGAGTATTGCTCTTAATTTTCATTGGTATATTACCAGATTGAACAATTTTTTGTCACTAGTTAAACCAATATGATATGTACTCTCTTTCTTGTGATTCCAGAAGATGAGAGTTTAAACATCCATATTTAAAACATAAAAAACCTTTTTTATGTTGGAGTGGTGAATTTATATGCATTGCCACCCCATTTTTTCAGTGCTTTGTGCGGTGTGTCTAGTGAGAATCCAGGATAGAGTTGTTGAAGATTTTTCATGCCACACATCTTTTCCGGTGTCTACCATGGACCGCTCGAAGGATGTTATATGATTTTTGGTGGTCATCAGTATTTTCGTCACTGCTTCTCTTATCTGATCATTGGAAATCGATAAAGATTTGTTTAATCATGCGTTCATGTCAATGGTCATTTCATCTTATCATATGTTCAGGCCAAGGGAACCTCGTGGGATCTTGACGCCCAGCCTGGGATATTTCACAAAGACAAAAATATTACAAAGGCATCTTCATGATGTCTATTTTACATTTCATGAGGTCTTGTTGGGTCACGCTATGGGCACATTTGGCGCATTTCATGACTTTCAGTGACTGCGAGAGATATTTCCACCTCCATTTTTATTCCCTTTTTTTACAAAGGTTATGGATTATAAAAGTTTTCATGAGTTATGTCAAAGATATTTACATGGTTTATTTATGATTCTTTGTGTAACCAATATGGGTAATACAAGGATGTGCAGGTATGTTTTGGAAAAATCTATCCATTTTTCCTTAGTGCACTGAAGGGGGAGCATAATGATTCTTATACATACCTGAAAACATCTACAGGGAATGAATGTCATGTTAAAGGGATTACATGAGATGTGGTGGAAATTTCATCGAAGTCTTATGGTGTCTTGAAGATCTGATGGGGCATGTCTCATGTCTTTCAACGATTGTGAGTAACTCTCACCTCTTCCCCGGTATTTACTTTGGGTTATTTTACAAAGGTATAAGTTTGTTGTGATTTTACATGGATATCATCAAGGAAATTTATCCTTTGAAATGATGATATATAGAATAATATTTTCAAACATTGTGGGTCCCTCCATTTGGACACAACACCACCTTATTTTATATTAATTTTTGAGATCTCATGCAGACAGGCATGTGTTGTCGAAGACAATCACTCTTTTTGTCAGTCATGCATTGCTCGATAAATAACAAATCTTGAGTAAGCCAATGAGCATTTCCATGTACAACACTTATTGTTGTCTGTGGTGCGTCACATGATCTGTGTTGGATCTTGTGATGACAAAAACATTTTCCCTTGTCCAATTGTCTTATTTTCTAATGTCATGTCACATGATTAGTATTGGATCTTACGACGACATGTTGAAGTTTACAGTGACAGTTCCTCTTCATTAATTAGATTCACTTGATGTACATTGACAGATGTCATGAAAACAGGTGGACTTTGTCAAGGATAGTCTATTTTGTTTCCTTTTATACAAAGCATGTATATGGTTGAATGGTTCCAAAGTGTTAGGAAACATTCCAAACATTGTATGGAATGTGTGAAAGTCATCGAAGGAATGTCTCATAACCCTATCCACATGAATATGTTTTGTGAATTAAGGTTTATATGTGAGAATCATATGAAATTGAAATCCTCATATTATCCCATAACGGGTCTCAGGAAAGGGCATCTCAATCATCCACATAGAATATTTATTTTCTTCACATGGGGATATTACACATGTCGTGGATCACCTAATGAACAAATGAATATTGCATTTGTGCATTATGGACCTCCATTAGATAGACATAGTGCATAGAGTCTTGATTGAGGTTTCATGCTCATCATTTGAGTCACATCAAATAAAGTATTTTAGGACCACATCATATCCATATTTCAGGTTATTTTTAATAATACCTCGCATATCCAAGTATGCAGTTACTTTATCATCTTCTTGGAAAAGGCGGGATCATGACATGAAATTGATTCTGCGTTCAAATGATGATATAAGTGAGATATGAGCTGTATAATTTATGTAGTATGAAGTCCAAAAAAATGAAACCCCTTTGAAATATGGGATATGTGGTGAAATTTTCATTCATAAGAGAGGTTATGTGGTACATCGTCGCTTAGAATAAAAAAAATACATTCTCACACGAAGGGTCTTATAGTGCCACCAACTTTGAGATGATGGTTTTTAAAACCATAGATTTTTTTAATGAATTAACATTTGAATTCCATTCACATATACATTTTCATGTCTATAAAATAATGGGTCTCATGTGACATACATTGCATAACCCATATGGGGTTTTCAATATTTTGTTTTCCAAGGAAATAATAGAACTCCATTTGGAGAGGTTGTGGCAGATGCCTCAAATTAGAGATCTAACTAATGTATTTATATCAAAATAACCAAAATACCATTGTGCATTCGAGAATGGTGGTGTGTCCTATAAACACATTCTTTAATCCATCACACTGGAATACTCATCCAGAGATCTGAAAATGAAGACGCATCAAGATATTTCTTTAAAATATACAAACATATGATATTCTTCAGGGGATGAGACTTTTTATTTTTATAATTACATATTCTGGTGGTGGATTCACATCGTCGCATAACTAGATCTAGATATTTTAATTTATTTAGTGGGGGAGTTTCATCATGCACATGTTTTCCTTGATACTCCCTATTTTAATGGTGTATTTTGTTCAGACATTGTATTTGCACATGAGGGAAACCTTAGGTAACATTGTCACGACATGGTCTATTCATTATTATTACTAAATTTTTTACCCCAATGGATTATAGATTAGGTTTCTTTATAGTACAACTAGTGATATGGTTTTTGAAGACTACTATAGAAATCAAAGGCCAACCTTGTCAGAGTTTGTAAAGAAGAGCTCAGCTTTGTTGCCTCTTCTTATTCTCAAGGGCCCATCATCAAGACATGAAGTCTGTGAGATATTTTTCATTTTCACTCGAACCATAAAAGGTAGAGAAGGTATTGTTGTCAAAATTGTGTGGCAGAAAATGTGACATCCACACAATCAAGATACGGATTCATCCCAGAAAGTAATGGTATGTGTTTATTTTCTATGGATTCTATTTGAGTATCCATTGACACAATGACATTATAAAGCTATGAGAGTACCCTATATTGAGAAATATTATATCCATAGGGATCTTGTGGGGGTAGAAGAGGTGTCCTCCATTTATATTGTACCAATTTTTGATTCGTCCCATGATTCAATAGTTTTCCTTACTGGGGAGAAGTCATTGCCTCAACGGTAGGATGTCACGATCATTTTTAACTTCCAAATTTTTTTGGAAAGGTTTTCTAGATCAAGATCCAATTTTCTCCTCTGATACCACTATTACTGGAAGATTTACAATCGGAGGGAGAACATTCACATCTTCCTTAAGATGATCACCAATAGGAATATTGCCTCTGAGTAGCACCAAGTTGAGTTGTCAAAGAGTTTTTATTTCAGTCTCATAATGAAACAATTGTTCCTCCTGGGAAGGATCCATATTTCTTTGTGGAGGTGATCATGATGTAGATGTACAATCTCCCAAGGTAATATTTTGTTATGGAGGAAGAAACATGATATTTAGAGGTGTGTTGTTTTAAAGTCATATTTGGTCCCTTATGCATGAAACCTCATTTGGTGCATCCAAGTCACCCTCCTCCAAAGCTATGTTTTCCATGTCGTGGACCTATGCATTTTCATCATGACCAATATTGGCCATTTTTATAGTGGAGACATTCACATAGGCCTATCAGGCAATGGTGGTAGTGCCCTTACATTCTGCACAATATTCTCATTCTCCAATATCTTCATTAGGTTCATTATACGAACCCTTTGCAATATCAGTTTATTTTGTCTTGCAGAAACGGTAGGGTCTGATTTTCTTTGTCATACATTCCTCCCATTTTGGTATATGAATAGTGACACAAAGGGAGATTCGAGACATAATTATCGTACATGCAACAACCAATAGGGGATTTGTATTATGTTGGTAGGTGTTGGTGGAATTATAACCATCAATTGATTCCTTCCAAACTAAATAAGAATAATTCCCTCTGTGGTGGTGATGAAGATGAAAATTCCCCCAGCCCAGTGGTGCAGGGGTTAATTGGGGTGTTATTGGAATTGACTAGTCTAGTTGTTGATGATCTAATGACTCTAGTTGGGGACCTGATGATTCCATGGACAGACATGTATATATATATTCCCCTAGTCCAATGGGTCTAGGGGTGATCTAGAATCATTGGGGATAAATCAAAAGTTATATGAGGGGATAGTGAACCTGGTGATGGTGATTGAGATATACATTCCCCCAGCCCAGTGAGTTGGGATTCACCAGCAGTTGCAAAGGGTATGTCCAAAATCTTTTAGGGAATTGATGATCCCATGATTGGAGGAAGTGATAGATATTATCTTCGCCTATGGGGCTAAGTCCCCTCCATGAAATTTTATATGGTATCTACTATTGTCTTCCACATGATGTGGGGGAACTGTGATCGCATGGGAGTTGGGTGTGATTATAGGTAATGGTGAGAACCATTCTTTACAATAAGTAATCTAGGTGATCGTAAATTTTGTTTCTATTTGTGGAATGTCTTCCTATTATCTTCAGGGGCCTAGTTGGAAGTCGTTTTTTCTATCCTCTCTACCCTTCATTGGTGTATCTGCACCATTGGAGGGGTGTAATTCTATTGCAGTGTCTAATTGGCCATAGTGTTACGTGTTCCCTTGATTTTGCTGGAGGATATAACATTGTCAGATTCCGTATATGAGAGGTTTTTTTATACCAAGGGAGGAGAAAAAAGTGTAACTCTCTATACTATCCCCATCCTCAAATATGGATTCATGTATTGGATTCAGATATCAGCTATTGAAGAGTCTACATGCATGTAGCATATTTTCACTGTGCATTTTTTGTTATGGATCCCAGGACATGGAGATTGCAGTCAGGTATCAATGTCAATAGAGTATAATGATTTTCTAAAGGTGGTTGTCTTAACCAGAATATAGGATATGTTTAGCCTTAAGTCATTCATGAGTAGCCCACATATTCTAGCATATATAGGGAATGCACTCCATTTCTAGGTCTATGTGATCTCATAGTCAATAGTAGCGAGGGGCCAGAACAAGATGTGGTGGATGTTTATAGATAAATCTATTTATATGTCAATACAGGCCTCCCCCAAATTAGAATTACAATCCTCCATTCCGCCAGACCATGAAATAAGGTTTTGATGGTCACCTACTGATGGGGGTGTGATTCTTCAAGATGTTGATGGGGAACCATATACAGTTGACCCGGATGTTTCGAGAACGTCTCTATACAAAGTTGTCGTATTTTGGTTCACCGCTTTATAAGGAGGTGTCTTGTCAAAAAGAAGATTACCTTGTCCATTGGAGATATCTTAATGGTGAGGTTGACCACAATAGATGTTAGGATTATGATCCCTATAATTCATCTCCACACTACCATGAGGAGGATTATCATGATAATGAACATATTCTATTTCTGTTTTTATATAAGAGTTGAAGTAACCTTGTGGTGTTGAGAATGTGCGTCGAACAACCTTAAGGACACTAGTATTGAGATGATTATGAGTATGGTCCATGTTTTTCATCAAGGTCAGAATAGGGAGACTATCCTCTCATAATTATGAAGGTATATGAGCATGCTATATGATGGTTACTAGAACATGTATATAACTATCTAGTGCTGCCAGTGTATGCGCCTATGGCTAAGAAGCTACTATAATATTTCAATGAGCTATCTCATTATTGATATGAATTTGGGCATGTTCCATTCTCACTTGGAATTCATTGGATATGAAAGGAATATGGGCCCAAACCCAGTCCTTTGGAATATTCCACTGGTCTTTATTTATATGAATATGAACCAGCCATAAGGCTTGTTCAGCTCTCAATTGGTGGCCCTAAATAAGATCAAGGATATGAGCGAAATCTGAATATGCATTACCCATTGTAATATGTCGAGGGACCTCTAGAATTAGAGAATAAATATGAGAGTCACCCTATATTTCCTTGTAATGATGTTGGAATAATCATTCATTAGTTGATATTGGAATATTCTCCTCGCTTCCATGATTTTTTCAGAATTTTCCGAGAAGATTCACTAATTGTAATGTGATCCTGAAATGAGTATTTTTTTCATTTTCACTTGGTTATCCCTAGACAGTATATAGATATGATCTTGATCAGGGGCCTTTGGAGTATTCCACTATAATTATTCGATAGGATCATATCCTGAGGCATGTGCCCTTATCATGTGGTGACACCCATCTATAATGGGGATAGGATCTTAATCTAGGGCCATTACAATATGCCTAACAACTTCTTTAATTATCATGTTCCAATATCCTAAGGCATGTACCACTCTCACCTAGAGATCATTAGTTGGAATGGAAATACAATCCATGTCTGTTTCCTCCACCTTCATTAATATATTCCAACAATCTTCTCCAGCAGGATCAAGAGCGTGTTCTTGCTCTGATATAGCCACTGGTTTGAGATGAAAAAATTGTTGAGCTATCTTGGTTGTAGGGATTGGTGAATGTAGTATTCCCTTCATCTAAAATATTGTCAAAATATGCTATTGGAGTTCTGTAGATTTTGCTAAAATATATCGGAATTTTAGAAATTTGTGTGTCATAATATAATCTGGCACATATTCTGTCTCCATTATATACGGGAATATGTTTTCAATTGAATTGGGTATATGTAACAACTTCTTTCCTCCTTGTGAATCAAGAATATTCAGATGGGCTCTGTGTATGGGGGGAGGAGAATGAGACTCCCCTATGCATGCTAGATGTGTCTTCCTTTCGATTTTTTCAGAATGATCAGGGATATAAGTCAGCTTTTTTGATCCTATGTGAATATGAAGGTTTTCATTGTCGGTAGGGGAGGATGTATGATCCCTATCCTAGATATCTAACTCCTTCCACCTCCAATGAGTCTTCTTTGTATCCCATACATGGGCGGTGGATGTGTGTTATATGGTACCCTCTAAAGGAAATTGATGGGTACCAGCATGACGGTGTTGGTGACGGTGGTGGAAAGGTTCCCACCATGGTGACTCATAAACCAAATGGGTGCTATACCGGGCCTCGTAATCCACCTTCATTGGAAATAGAATATGGTGGTTGTGGCACTCTCGAGATATTCTCCTGATGTTACTGATGATAAAGACGAGAGTTATTGCCTTACCATCATCGTTTCCCGAGTGATATAGACTCGCCATTCCTCATGCTTGGAGAGCATCATGAGTAGTTTCCATGATCAAAATTTTACCATGAAATAGGTACTCAAAGTCCATCGTGCTTTCTACAAGTCATAAGAGTTTTCATGTAGGTGATTTTATCTTGCCACCCGTAGAGGTTATAGTCACGAATGAGTTTATGGAGCGAATGATGGTCGATGAAGACATTGTCTCAAATTGGGTTGTTTTCAACATTTTCTCTCATGAAGAAAACAAGAAAAATAGAAAACAATAAGTGAAATATTGTGGAAATAATGTTTTCAATCAAATAGAGATGGTTAACACAATTGTGATGATATTCCCTAATTCATACATTTCACTCATTTGGACATGTCAAATAGATGGTGGACTTATGATAACCCTAGTTATATAGGATCATTTGTATGATTATGTTGGTCATACTAAATTGTTTCTATAGGGTTTTCCATATAATGTAGCATGACACATTATAAACCAATCATCATATTATTAAAGATATTATTTTTAGTTTTGTCATTTTTATTGTGAATTGGGGAAAATGAAATGAAACGAAGGATAACGACAAACCATTTTTTTCATTGGATAGATTCATGTCAGGTTCACCATTTTTTCGTTGGGTAATCAAGGAATGAAATGGGTATCATTCATTGGGAAACAATTTTCGCTCTTCCTAGAAAGATTTAATGGGTCCCTGATCTATAGTTGGGTATATACCGTCTTTATGAAGGCCAATAGTAATCTGATTTTTTAGGATCATTGAATCTAGGGGACTGTCATTGGTAGAGATGATATGAGGTCAAGCTCATTGTGCCCTTTTGGGGGGAATCTTTTGCTAATCCAAATATATGTTAATGATTTAAGATATGTTCATGTATCTCTTCTTAATCCCAATACATGTAATTTTACTGTAGCAAAAAAGATTCATTGGTTAATTCTCTCATTGAACATTGAAATGTAGTCTCATTGATTAACAGAGGGGAGTGCAGTCTCATTAGTGAATCCGTCTATATTTATTTTTGGATCTTCATCCATTTCCTTAATGGTGAATAACCACTTTATGTGTTGATGTTTTATGAAAACATGCTTCAGAATATGATACCAAATGTGGACGAAATTAATATTTTCATGGCTAGGTTGAGGCATTATGAGGTGTTCAACGTTTCATGGATATTGGCCGAATGAAAATCCTAATAGTTTTTAAATCTCATACATTATAGATTCATTAGGATAGGAAATATGTGTGGTTACAAAGACACAAGATGTCTGAGATTGGGTCTCAGGGTGAAATCCTACATTTCTAGGTTTTGGATGGAATCAGATTCATCATATTGTAATCATTCCCTTGGGAGTATACCCAAAGAATTTTCCCATATATGAGGGTTTTTCATACCATACCACTCATTAGGAATTACATACTAGGATCTCCCATGTCAGTGGAAATTCATGATGCCTAGTGAGGTGTTCATTTTATCTCCCTAAGACCATGTGAGCCATTATTGTTGTGAGAAACAAGGGGAAATAGATAATCATCCTCATGGCATGTAGACATTGGACTTATGTACATGGATTGTCCTTGGGGTGTTTTCTATAGACATTAGGCCTTGAGAAGGAATCCATTGTATCTTATGTATAGATGGAATTAGGTTTCTCATAGTTCAATTTATTTATCTTTCTGCTAATGGATGAGGTAGAGTAATATTCTCATGGGAATGACCACGTCAAAGTTGCTAAAATCTCATAGACATGAGACTTTCATCCCACTAGATGTTTATTAGAGCTTTGTCCCTATAATGGTATCCAATGTATCTCAATTATATAGGGAATCAATGTTATTGTAGTTCATTTATTTACTTTTATATTATTTTTGAGTAAGGAGGCACATGCAGAATTTATGAACAACATAGTGACATGTAGTAGGATTTTCTAATAAAAGTAGAATTTTTTAGTAAGCAGAATTTTATTAACAAAAACAAGAGCAGAAATAAATGAAGAAAGTTGAAATACTTCCCTGACTAGGTTATTGTCAAAAATTTATCATGGTAATTCCACTAATTTATTGACACAAGCAGCATCATACTAATAACACAAAGCATGAAAACCAAGAAAAAAATCTAGTTGAGATAGAGCATATAGAAAGCCGCAAAGCATCATTTTATTCTGTACAAAACAATACCAAAATGAAAATATAGAAAGGGAATGGGTAGAATCCAATGAAGCACTTATTTTAATGTCTTCACATAGACTTTATTTAATTACAATTTTCTTATTGAAAACAAAATAAAACCCATGGGTTGACTCCCATGTGGTGCTAGGTTTAAAGTCTCCAGCCGGACTCACCTAGAACTAAGCATAGTTAGTAGGTGGATGTGGTTTCTTTAATAGGAACCACCACATGTGTTTGGCCCAATTATTTTTAATAGAAAGATAAATTTTGTGGCTAACAATACTAAAGTAGACTAAAACCAAACTCTCATAACCTAAAATAACCCCTATGTAGAACCCTTTAATAGTAGTGGGTATAGTGCTTTCCATTTCCAAAATAAGTTCAAACATTTCAAGATTTGAATACACATGAAAGGAAAAAAAGATCTTGGTTCTTCAAAGGGTGTAACATTGACCTCAGATCTATCTCTCTTAACCACAACACTAACAAGTTCAAATTCAAGGGTGAAAATGGGTGAATACTGAATAGTAGGTTCAAGAAGAGATTCCATAGAGTGCTGAACATAATCATGTTCAATGGAACTAAATTCTAATTTTCCCTCTAGACTACTATCATTATCAGGAGAAAGCTCAGAACCCATCACAGGGTGAAGATGGAAGTGATAGGAAGGGAAGAGAATTTATTTTATCACCAACAGATTAATTTCTAACAATGTTATAAATCTATTCCAAAATATCATCATCTGTTAACTCACACTGAACATCTACTGCTTCTATCAAATCAGTTTTTCCTAGATCAAGTGTGTATTCAACCTCTAATTTAAGTTCATGTTCAAAAGGCTCTCTTTCTAAAACCATGTAATTTGAGTGTTTCAATTCACTTTTGGGAGAAGAAATGTACAATTTAGTTTCAATAAAATAAGTTTCTGGAATGCTCAAATTAAGACAATTCTCTTCTAGTTGGCCATCACTGATTTCCATTTCATTGCCCAATGTTTTTGAAAATTCATTACTATGGGAATAGGGAAATGAGAACTCATCAGTTTATCTTTCTTAGAATGTCATTCCATTATCCTCATCATCCAACAACATTTCAGAGATTATTGATTTTGGAGTTTCAAAACATGGAAGAGAAGTGTTCAATTTAGGTTAAAAAATTTGAGATTCTGTGATTTCTTGTTTAAGGTTCTCATCCAGACTATACCCAATTTTATGTTCAGGCTTAATAATTAGAATTTCAGAAATTTTGGTTGAAGAGTTTTTAACATTCAAATTTTCAGTTTCATTAATCTCTTCAACCCAAATGACATCATTCTCAAAGCTTCTAAAACATTTATTTTTCTTCAATGTAGGAATTATGAAGAAAACTGGTGTAACACCCCGAGATTATATGTAAAATATTCTTTTAATTTCATTAATGTCTTGTGTTGTACGCTACACCAAAAGGAGCTTTCACAACACGCATCCTTCACTTGCCTTGTATTACACGCAATCTCGACCTTCCTCGATAGCGTGTGTAGTACGCAATAACGAGTTTTACTAAACAACAATATGCTATTAAAATATTATTAAAACTAGCCATTATGAATAGTAATAACCACTTTTTGAAATTTTGTAAATTTTATTTTTCAAAATGGACTTCATTTTTGGATTCGGAATATCGAAATTAGCTTTGGGTGAAATTTTGGTAATTTTCGGATAACTTTCATATTTTGATGAATAGTGAAAATTACCAAATTTTAATTAAAAACAACTTTTTCAATCAAAATAATTAATAGTGATAAATTATTAATTTTAGTGGTTTTAAAGTATATTTATAATATATTTTTACAATTTAATACAATTTTGGTCATTGGATGTAATTTCACATTTAAACCAGACATAAACAAGTGTCAATCTTTTGATAGTTATTATCTCTTAATAACACGCTATTTGTTTTGACGATGGGAATTAATTTTTAAATTAATTAATGAAAATGATATGTTTCTAATTTGGTAAAATATACATCATTTTTGAGTTCATAATATCAAATATATCTTAGGCCTAATTTTTGGTATTTTTCTGGAAACTTTCATTTTTTGATGAATAGTGAAACCACTAAGTGGTAGTTAAAAAAAATGAATTTTTCATAAAACATAATTTTATCGCTTCTGTGAATGGAATTTCAAAAATCCGAGAGACACGGTTGATGTCAGTAAGTAAAATGTGGTTCAATGAGATGAAAATAATTTTTTGGTGAATAGTAACTTTTTACTTTTTTTTACCACGGTAAAAAGTAAATAGGGTAATTAAGGGTAAAAATGATATTATTATTACCCTAACACATGTCCTAATTCTATTGGACAAGTTTAATTCGACCAAAAACAACCTTAGGATTAAAATATGACCAATTAGGCCCATATGGATTAGATTAGGACATTTATTATTAATTTATTTAAAGAAGGGTTAAAATAGTTAAAATCAATGTTTAATAAGTAAATCATTTTTAATATGGGGTTATACATAAGATAAATTCGACTATAAATATTAATTAGAAAGATAAAAAGATTTCCTACATTATGGTATTTTATTTGTAATTTTTAGACATTAAATAATTTAATTTATGTATGACACAATGATGATGCAGTAATTATCTTATTAATGAAATATTGACATAATTGATGTTATAAATGCCCAAATAAATGTAATTTGAAACTTTTTATGACTTAAATTAATTTTATAGGTTAATATGACATGTTATTGTTGATATACGTAACTTGGTTCGAACTTATCATTCTGTTATGAATTTCATAAAAATCATGTACCAAATAGTGTCAAAATTGACATAAATTAGTCTTTAAAACAAATATTATATTATTAATTGTTATTTAATTCCTAAAAATCTAATGTTCGGCCAAATGACTTAGATAAGGATAGATATATTAATAATAAACAACTTGGGATTCGTTTGGCTTGTTATGGTATGTTTATTAACCATATAGTGTAAGAAAACAAAAAGACACGGTAAAAGTTAAATTATTTAACATAGAGTTAAATCTAATTGATAAGGTTAAAATAATAACATAAACTTGTATAAATCCTATTGGATGAGAGGATTTCGACCCATACCCACTTTATATTCGAAATAAGACCCTTTTGAACCATTATAAACCGAATTTGACCTTAATATAAAATAATATTTTGAGATTTTCCTATGGTGCCCCTCTCCTCCCTTATAAAAGAGCACCTCCTTCCTCTCCTCCTCACACCAATTTGAGCATTCATGCTCGGCCAAACCCTGAAAAAATATCTTCTCCACTTCCCTAGTATCATCCTAGAGGTCCTGGTCTTCTTAAAAGACCATCCTTAGTTCTTTAAGTGGAGGTTAAGTGAAGGCGTGTCAAAAAGAGGTAATATCCATTACCGATCTTTTTCAATTTCTTTCTCCTTAAACTTCTTCTTATTTAGTTGTTTCATGATAAAGTAATAACATCAGTATTTATTATATACTGATATGTTATTCTAAATATGAAACAACTCTAATTAACCTTCTATCCATCCTACGAAAAAAGGAAATCACCACGCGTGCGTACGTACGGAATACCGTCTCCACGCTGTGGTGTAATCTATTTTCCGCCACCACCTTAATTGGATGGGTATAATGGAGTAATGAGTAACTATATATGATTATTATAAAGTGATATTGATACTGAAATAGTATACATACACTTAAACACAAGTTCACGATCATGAGAATGATATCATCGCTCGTGCGTACGTACGGACTACCGTCTCCACGACGCGATGAGATTCATTCTCCACATTAACCATTCATGAATGATTATAAAGTATATATAATGAATAATAATGAAATATATGAAATGTTAAATATACTGGATTTATGTATATATATATATATATGTATGTCATCTACTTACTTCCATTCAAGACAATAAGGAAAGGAAAACAGCGTTCATGCGTACGTACGGACTACCGTCTCCATGAACGGTGTGTTTCATTTCATTTATATATATATTATATATATATTCTTAATATATATGATATATAAATCATGTTTTATATTCTGGAAGTAAGTAAATCATGATATAAGTAATAATAATGTCAAGAACAACAAGTCCAAACACCTACGATAAATGAAACGATTTTACCCAAAACGCTTCTTTAACATGGAATTTACAAAAGAACGGGTAATATAAAGTCATAAGTGAACCATATATGATATCATAACAATGAATATGATTCTTTAATAAGTTAATGACATTATTTAAATCATTATACAGGAGGTTCAGATACGTAAAAAGAATATCGGACATAAGGTAAGGGAAATATCACAATCTCATTTTTATCCGAGATTGTTTATACTTTGGCATTTACTGGGGTGTATTTTATCATCCAAATCCATGTTTCCTCAATATGTAATATTATTTACATCCACCTACAATTTTTTAAATCCAATTTTACCCTTCGGTGAGTTTTAGTAAAGGATATGAAATGAATCTTTTGTCATTTTTCGTACGAGATACTTTTCGACTTTTTCGACAAAAGTACGAGAAGAATGTTTTTTTAACTTATATGGCATGAATGGATTTTTAAAACATTATTTCCAAGAAGATTCCTTTATAATTTTTCAAGTTTATTTTTAATCAACTTCTTTTAGTTTAGAATTGTATGACATGTTATGAAAGGAAAATTGTTTTTGAAGTAGAAAGCATATTTTCCTCAAGAATGGAGTTCAAGTGTTTTATCAAAATTATTTTCCATCTATGATAATAAAGAGTTCTGTTTTTATCCCTATTATTACATTGATTTTATTATGTTGTGATGGAATTTTTTTTATGAATTCCTTTGTATGAATTGTTTGATGATGTCACGATGTTTAAGATTCCCATTTTTATTACATGGGTTATGTAATGATGTATGATTTATGATTTTGTGGCACACATAACAATGGTATCATTATGATATGGGTGGGACCTATATGTCCCTCCAATGCATTGGGTAAATATTTTATATCTCATGAGATATACATGGCTAGAATGGTAGGTTATACCGGTTCAGTGAAACAGGACTGAAACGAGGGTGACTCGGTTTAAAAATGGACTTTGTCCACTAAGATAGTCTTGGAAATGAGTCTTGACTAATAAGAAATGATTCTCTATGATTATGTGTGTATGCCACAAAGTTTCATGTTTTAAGTTATGATTATTGGGATTTCATTTCACTACTATGATTTAACCCATGTTATGAAATTATGCTCTCTTTTGCAGGTTAAGATTTCCAAAATGTTATGTTCTCTTGAATATGATGTGATTGATATTTCTTTTGTTTACCCTTACTGAGAATTTGAGCTCACCCTTTTATGTTTTCTTTTCCCCAAGATATAAAGAAAGGTTTTAGGTTAAAAAAAAGGAAGATCTTTATGGGAGATGTTGAAGATCTTTCACCATGATTATAAAATTACGTTCCAAGTTTCCAAAGACACTAAACTATTACGGTCCTTGTGTGTCTGTTTTTGTTATGTACTAAGTATTCCGAAAAAGTAATGTAATGTCCATGTACGTTAAGCTTCGGGTCTCTACAGTTGGTATCAGAGGAAAGGTTTAGTCAACCTTTGGAAACTAGGATGCGAAAACGTTAGTGAGATCCCTAGAGATATTTCAAAGGTATGTATAGGGATGTCCCTAAGGATAAGTATACGTATAGGATATAGTCCTAGAACTATGGTAACGATCATAGAATTTAACCTATGATGTTATGTATTGAAGGTACTCCCCCTTTATTATATTGTTTTCCCTAGCATGATTTTTACCTCTCACACTATTCTTTTTGGGTTTTAGATGATGGCTGGAACTCTAAAGAACCGTGTTGATCAATGTAATGGAAAATTCAATGATTGTCCTCCTGAATAAACAATTGTTATGGGAGATGGAGTGAAAAATATTATTGCTATACTTACACAAGCTATGAATCATTCTGGACTTCCAAATGAGCAGAGAAGGGAACAATATTCTATTGTGTCCTTCATGAGGCAACGTCCACCTTCTTTCAGTGGGTCTTCTGATCCACTTGTTGCTGAACAATGGATCAGTACCACTGAAACGATATTTTCAGTTCTTCAATGTTCTGAACATGATAAATTCATCTTAGCAGTATATCGTTTGGAAGGTGAAGCTGATCAATGGTGGAATCTTATCAAGAATATGAGGCCAAGAGATGAAATTGAGTCCATGGAGTGGGATGAGTTCAAGAACTTATTTTTCAAAAAGTACTTCCCTCATATTCTTCGAAAAAGATGGAGAAGGAGTTTCTTGAACTAAAGCAAAAGGATGATGAATCTGTTGGTATATACGAAGCGAATTTTACAAGACTTTCAAGGTATGCATCTGGCATTATCATCCAACCTGAAAGTAAAGTTGATCGATTTTTCAGTGGCTTAAAACCAAGTCTTCGAAGGGCATTAGCTATAAGAGACTTCAGTAGCTATGAAGAAATTGTGTGTTGTGCTATCAAGGTAGAAATGGAAGTTGGTGTTACTTATCCATCTCATAGTTTTGACAAGAAACGAAAGATGGAGTTCAAGGAGAAATCTCAGAATAATGGTGAAAAGAAGATGAATGTTTCCTTATGCTCAAAGTGTGGAAAGAAGCATGGTGTAGATTGTCTTAAAGGGACAAGTAAATGTTTCAAATGTGGAAAGGAAGGTTATCGGGCATTTGAATACCGCAATGATGGGAAGAAGATGTCTAATGATGCAAACAAAGGAAGGGATACACAGAATGAACCCACTACACTTCAATGCTTCAAGTGCAAGGAAATGGGGCATTATGCTAATAAATGCCCTAATCCAAGGGTTAGTGATGATCGACATGAGCAACCACTTAAGGCAAAGGAAAAAGGGAAGTCACATGCGATCACTATTAGAGATGATGAATATGAAAACAATGTGGTGGAATGATTAAGTGTTTATGTAATGGGATTCCAAAATAATGTTGTATATAGTATCTTGGAATATTGGAATATTTATGTATTGGTATATTGTGGTTTTCAATGGTACCGGTAACCATGGAATGTGATTGAGATATTTTTGGAATGTAGATGATATGCGCATAATGAGGGGATAAGGAGAAAATTAAATGTTTGATAGTATTCATGAGCTCATGACTGATATAAGGAGAAGGTTATATCATGGTTTGAGTATATAGAATTTTTGGATTTTGGTATGTGGAAAGAGTTAACTTTTGACTGCATTCATGTTTTCACTAAGGTTCAATGGGTATTCATTCTTCAAGAGAATACATGATTAAGGTATTCACATGTTTGTAATTTGACCAATAAGATACATCTTATGATATATGGGGGATAAATGATGGCATTCATGTGATTGTTATGTGACATTTCAAGTAATCATTTTTATACTATGAGCTTGGACCGAAGTATTTTGGATAAGCCTAAAGATTGGGATGGATTATATTGGACATAAGTTAGTATTGTTTAAGGATAGAATTTTTTTTCGATATTATTGATGGGATGTTATATTAATATAGCTTTATAAAAAGGATAACATGCAGGACGGGCGACAGCCCATCGCGTCGGACAAGGCTGTGGGAATCGAACCCACAACCGAAGTACGACTGGCCTTTATCGCCTACCACTGGCCTACAGGAAGTCCCTGTTTAGTAGAAACTAGTTTTATTATATCAAGCAGTATGATATATGAAGTATAAGTCCATTTTAGGAATCATATATGATTAATCTCACTATAGATGGACTTATGTATTTTTTGATAACTTTTCTAACCTTTTGTTTGAGACAGATGAAATGACCCATCATTCTATCACATGATCTGCTAACACATCACGAATGACAAATTCAACTTCATTTCTTTAAGAGATGAAGTGGAAATTGTCCAAAGAATTACCAACGGTGAGACTATACTGAAATCACGAAAGTATTTCTTCTTATTCCAATTTCATCAACATTAGGGAAATGATCTTGAAAACCAAAAATGTTGTCCTAGTGCTCTTATATCTGATGAATCAGATGGTACCTTATATCATCACAAATTTATGGCTTTGTTATTGCTGGCTTTTCCATAGCCATGTTCTCTACCACTCTCCATCAGAACATGATGATTAGATTTCTCTTCCATATCCATATTTTCACCTATGTGGAAACCCAGTGATTAGTTTATTTGGGTAACCATTACGTTTCATACTTTTGTTTTTAAAGATTGGTTTTGGTATTCCTTTTTACGATGTGGGTTTCTATTAAAGAAACTTTTTAATAGTAAACCATTTATAACCCCGATGAATTTTGAGGGCGAAATTCATTTTAAGGGGGGTAGAATGTAACACCCCGAGATTATATGTAAAATATTCTTTTAATTTCATTAATGACTTGTGTTGTACGCTACACCAAAAGGAGCTTGCCCAACACGCATCCTTGACTTTCCTTGTATTACACGCAATCTCAACCTTCCTCGATAGTGTGTGTAGTACGCGATAACGAGTTTCACTAAACAACAATATGCTATTAAAATATTATTAAAACTAGCCGTTATGAATAGTAATAACCACTTTTTCAAATTTTGTAAATTTTATTTTTCAAAATGGACTTCATTTTTGGATTCGGAATATCAAAATTAGCTTTGGGTGAAATTTTGGTAATTTTCGGATAACTTTCATATTTTGATGAATAGTGAAAATTACTAAATTTTAATTAAAAACAACTTTTTCAATCGAAATAATTAATAGTGATAAATTATTAATTTGAGTGGTTTTAAAGTATATTTAGAATATATTTTTACAATTTAATACAATGTTGGTCATTGGATGTAATTTCACATTTAAACCAGACATAAACAAGTGTCAATCTTTTGATAGTTATTATCTCTTAAGAACACGCTATTTGTTTTGACGACGGGAATTAATTTTTAAATTAATTAATGCAACTGATATGTTTTGAATTTGGTAAAATAGACATCATTTTTGAGTTCATAATATCAAATATAGCTTAGGCCTAATTTTTTGTATTTTTCCGGATACTTTCATTTTTTGATAAATAGTGAAACCACTAAGTGGTACTTAAAAAAATGAATTTTTCATAAAACTTAATTTTACCACTTCTGTGAATGGAATTTCAAAAATCCGAGAGACACGGTTGATGTCAGTAAGTAAAATGTGGTTCAATGAGATGAAAATAATTTTTTGGTGAATAGTAACTTTTTACTTTTTTTTACCACGGTTAAAAGTAAATAGGACAATTAAGGGTAAAAATGATATTATTATTACCCTAACAAATGTCCTAATTATATTAAACAAGTGTAATTCGACCAAAAACAACCTTATAAATAAAATATGACCATTTAGGCCCACTTGGATTAGATTAGGACATTTATTATTAATTTATTTAAAGAAGGGTTGAAATAGTTAAAATCAAAGTTTAATAAGTAAATCATTTTTAATATGGGGTTATACATAAGATAAATTCGACTATAAATATTAATTATAAATCTAAAAAGATTTCCTACATAATGGTATTTTATTTGTAATTTTTAGAAATTAAATAATTTAATTTATTTATGACACAACGATGATGCAGTAATTATCTTATTAATGAAATATTGACATAATTGATGTTATAAATGCACAAATAAATGTAATTTGACACTTTTTATGACTTAAATTAATTTTATAGGTTAATATGACATGTTATTGTTGATATAAGTAACTTGGTTCGAACTTATCATTCTGTTATAAATTTCATAAAAATCATGTACCAAATAGTGTCAAAATTGACATAAATTAGTTTTTAAAACAAATATTATATTATTAATTGTTATTTAATTCCTAAAAATCTAATTTTCGGTCCAATGACTTAAATAAGGATAGATATATTAATAATAAACAACTTGGGGTTCGTTTGGCTTGTTATGGTATGTTTATTAACCATATAGTGTAAGAAAACAAAACAACACGGTAAAAGTTAAATTATTTAACTTAGAGTTAAATCTAATTGATAAGGTTAAAATAATAACCTAAACATGTCTAAATACTATTGGATGAGAGGATTTCGACCCATCCCCACTTTATATTCGAAATAAGACCCTTTGGAACCATTATAATCCGAATTTGACCTTAATATAAAACAATATTTTGAGATTTTCCTAAGGTGCCCCTCTCCTCCCTTATAAAAGGGCACCTCCTCCCTCTCCTCCTCACACCAATTTGAGCATTCAAGCTCGTCCAAACCCTGAAAAAATCTCTTCTCCACTTCCCTAGTATCATCCTAGAGGTCCTGGTCTTCTTCAAAGACCATCCATAGTTCTTTATGTGGAGGTTAAGTGAAGGCACGTCAAAAAGAGGTAATATCCAATACCGATATTTTTCAATTTCTTTCTCCTTCAACTTCTTCTTATTTAGTTGTTTCGTGATAAAGTAATAACATCAGTATTTATTATATACTGATATGTTATTATAAATATGAAACAACTCTAATTAACCTTCTATCCATCCTACGGAAAAAGGAAATCACCGCGCGTGCGTACGTACGGAATACCGTCTCCACGCTGTGGTGTAATCTATTTTCCGCTACCACCTTAATTGGATGGGTATAATGGTGTAATGAGTAACTATATATGATTATTATAAAGTGATATTGATACTGAAATAGTATACATACACTTCAACACAAGTTCACGATCATGATAATGATATCATCGCTCGTGCGTACGTACGGACTACCGTCTCCACGACGCGATGAGATTCATTCTCCACATTAACCATTCATGAATGATTATAAAGTATATATAATGAATAATAATGAAATATATGACATGTTAAATCTACTGGATTTATGTATATATATATATGTATTTCATCTACTTACTTCCATTCAAGACAATAAGGAAAGGAAAACAGCGTTCATGCGTACGTACGGACTACCGTCTCCATGAACGGTGTGTTTCATTTCATTTATATATCTATTATATATATATATATACTGAATATATATGATATATAAATCATGTTTCATATTCTGGAAGTAAGTAAATCATGATATAAGTAATAATAATGTCAAGAACAACAAGTCCGAACACCTACGATAAATGAAACGATTTTACCCAAAACGCTTCTTTAACATGGAATTTACAAAATAACGGGTAATATAAAGTCATAAGTGAATCATATATGATATCATAACAATGAATATGATTCTTTAATAAGTTAATGACATTATTTAAATCATTATACAGGAGGTTCGGATACGTACAAAGCATATCGGACATAAGGTAAGGGAAATATCACAATCTCATTTTTATCCGAGATTGTTTATACTTTGGCATTTACTGGGGAGTATTTTATCATCCAAATCCATGTTTCCTCACTATGAAATATTATTTCCATCCACCTAAAATTGTTTAAATCCAATTTTACCCTTCGGTGAGTTTTTAGTAAAGGATATGAAAGGAATCTTTTGTCATTTTTCGTACGAGGTACTTTTTGACTTTTCTGACAAAAGTATGAGAAGAATGTTTTTTTTAACTTATACGGCATGAATGGATTTTTAAAACATTATTTCCAAGAAGCTTCCTTTACAAGTTTTCAAGTTTATTTCTAATCAACTTCTTTTAGTTTAGAATTGTATGACATGTTATGAAAGGAAAAGTGTTTTTGAAGTAGAAATGATATTTTCCTCAAGAATGGAGTTCAAGTGTTTTATCAAAATTATTTTCCATATAAGATAATAAAGAGTTCTATTTTTATCCCTATTATTACATTGATTTTATTATGTTGTGATGGAATTATTTTTATGAATTCCTTTATATGAATTGTTTGATGATGTCACGATGTTTAAGATTCCCATTTTTATTACATGGGTTATGCAATGATGTATGATTTATGATTTTGTGGCACACATAAGAATGGTATCATTATGAGATGGGTGGGACCTATATCTCCCTCCAATTCATTGGGTAAAGATTTTATATCTCATGATATAGACATGGCTATAAAGGTAGGTTATACCGGTTCAGTGAAATAGGACTGAAACGAGGGTGACTCGGTTCAGAAATGGACTTTGTCCACTAAGATAGTCTTGGCAATGAGTCTTGACTAATAAGAAATGATTCTCTATGATTATGTGTGTATGCCACAAATTTTCATGTTTTAAGTTATGATTATTGGGATTTCATTTCACTACTATGATTTAACCCATGTTATGAAATTATGCTCTCTTTTGCAGGTTAAGATTTCCAAAATGTTATGTTCTTTTGAATATGATGTGATTGATATTTCTTTTGTTTACCCTTACTAATCATTTGAGCTCACCCTTTTATGTTTTCTTTTCTCCAGGATATAAAGAAAGATTTTAGGTAAAAAAAGGGAAGATCTTTATGGGAGATGTTGAAGATCTTTCACCACGATTAGAAGATTACATTCCAAGTTTCCAAAGACACTACACTATTACGGTCCTTGTGTGTCTGTTTTTGTTATATACTAAGTATTCCACAAAAGTAATGTAATGTTCATGTACGTTAAGCTTCGGGTCTCTACAAATGGACAATCATTTTCAATCCATTTCAATTCATCTTCAAAATTTTCCAACTCAACAACATTAAAGTTCATTCTGGGGTTTTCATCAATGTGTTCTTGATTAAATGAATTGGTTGTATGCATATTTAGCTTCACCGGATCTGATTTTTCAAAAATAAAGTTATTTTTCCCAATTTCACAGTAATTTTCTTCATCAATCGGATTTTAAAATATTTTTTAATCATTTTATTTTTCATTATCTTCAAAATCTTTTTTTTCTTTAACCATTTGTTGTAACGCCAAAGAATGTTTTCTAATATTTTCATTATTTTATCTTACTCTTGAGAATCATTAAGTTGAATTTCATGGGTTTTAATTAACCAAGTGTTAATTAATTCTACCCTAGCGTCCAATTTAGAATCAATTAAATCAATTTTAGCTAGGTTGTCAGGACTGGTCTCAAGATATTCATCCTCTTCAATGAAAGAAGTCTGGTGTGGCTGATTATAGACACACTGCCAAGAAGTATGTCCATAATCTCTACAACAAACACAGTATGGTCCTTGTTTTTTTCTAGTTCTGATGCTTTACAATTTCCTTTAAACTAAAAACAAATGAGTTTAAACACACAAGGTTTCAAATCTTAGTATGTTTTTTTTTTCAAAACAAAAAAAGTATCAAATATAAATCAAATAATTTTTTTAAAATCAGATATTTTTTAAAATGATTTTTTAAATGTTTTTTATTGTATTTTTATTTTTAAAACCCTAGACTCATAGTGCAAGTCGTCCCCGGAAATGGCACCAAATTTTGGATAGGTTAGAGGTCGTCATGACCCTCAAAATTACATTTATTACTCTTACACTAGCACAGTGGTTCGGGGCCGATCCATAGAGAAGGCAGATGACAATTCTCGGTTTCAATCAAAGAAAGACTCCACTGTTTTCAATAGTGGAGGAAGTGAACATTTTTTAACATTTTATATTTTTTAAAGATGAAGTGGAAACAAGATGATGAAACAAGTATTTTTACATAGAAACTAAAATTTACACTAAGTATGATAAACTAGTGAAATACAGAATACTTGTATTAAGCAACAAGTCAAAGAAGTGAGATCAAAAAAGTCCTTAGGAATTCTAAACTACTGGTTCGAATGGATTTTCTCTCGACAACTTACAATCGAATCACACTTCAAGAAATACTGAAGAATTTCCCTCACCAGAAAACACAACAGGAAGATGATTATGTCTTGGATTTCACCACACTAAAATCTAATTGAACTACATGAAGTTTTAAGATAACATTTGGAAAAGAACACGCCATAAATTTCCAAAGATTAAGTTGTTAAAAATTAGAAAAATTCATTCAAGATCAACCTCGCTAGTCTATATTGGTGTTTGAATAGTAAACATATATGTGTGAACGATCAATGATTATAAACTGAATCATTCTTACCAACTGATTCTAATTTCGTAAAAAGATAAGGAAATGAAGATTTAAAGATCATAACCAGAAGGTTTTAAAATTCCTGAGCTGATAAATTTCAACCTATGATCATATTGATTGATGCAATGTTAAACATTCCAAGAAAAGAGTACAAAAATTAAGGACAGAGGGAAGAAGAACTCCCTAAATACTACACTGCTCTCAGGCACGTCGGTCCCTTGCTCATCTCCAGTGCTGCTTTCGGGTATCTGCTCTTGAGTCTGGTGTGTTTGTGGAATGAATGAGAGTCCTCCCAATGAGAGCACCACAAATTCTGTTGCTTGCTCTACATAAGTAGTCACTTTCTTCTCATGCTTGTCACCGAACATGTTCCACCGACTTCAAAGGCTCTTCACATGTGCACCGCAAACATGCATTTTTTCATGACTGGCACGTCGTGCTAGTTTTTCCCTTCGTAACTAACATCTGTTGAGTTAGTTGTGTGAACCTGGAAATTTTTTGACTTTGGTATGAACCTGCACACATAAAATAGAATATATAAGAAAATAAAAGTGGGCGCAAAGAAAGAAAAATAGTTATTTTTTATATTAAGTGTTATATTACTCATTACAAGTTAACTAAAGTTAATTAATAAATATCATAATTGATAATTATAATTTACTTTGATATTAATAAATTTATTCTCTTAAAATTACTATGGTAAATCATATGTTTTTTAAAATGTTGTTAATTTCATTTAGTAAATAAAAATAAAAACTAAATTTTCTAGTTTATCATCTTTAAAATTTGACAACATGAATAAATAATAAATTAAAAATTTAATATTTAAGATTTAATTAATAATTTTATTATTATTATTTAAGAAATAAAATTCCTAGATTAATTCATTAATTAGTTTATTTTAATTTAATAATTAGAATTAATACATCGGTTTTAAATATATTTTAATTAATAAGTATATTGTATACTTTATTTATTATTATTAATTATAAATTTATACTATTAAAAATATATTAATTTATTATTAATATTTGTTATTGATTTAGTTTTGTATTTTAGTTTATAATTTATCTATTTATTAATATTTTATTTATTTTAATTCATAAATTTTTTTCAAATTCTATTATATTCAATTAATTTATTAAAGTTAACTTTAAATTTAACATTTGTTTTTATTTTTGTTTTATATGAATTATATTATTCTTTATTTTTATTATTTATTTATTTATTTCTTTTTTTTTATCTTCTTCCTCTAGAAATCGGCGGCCTCCTCACGGCTCCACAGCGGCGAATGGTCTCCTCCACTTCATCCAAAGTAGCTTTAACGATCTGCACCGCACATCACACAACAGCGCGGCGGTTGGGGCGGGTTCATCCAGCTCGACTTCTCCTTGGTATGGCAGATCTCCCTTGCATCCTACAAACAACAGTGGAAGCAGCTCGAATCGAGCACCTCGCAGAGGAACTACGGTTCTTCGTCTTTAGCTATTGTCATCGACGTCTCTAGCGAAGAACTACGCAACTCCAGCGTGATGACGGGTTGATTTTGTGGGTCTCGATGGATGTAGAGCAGTAGTGGCATTCCTAGATCGGCCTTGTCTCATAGCTCGGAAGCCGGTTCTTCGGGAAATGAGCACAAGACACGGATGAACTCCAGCGGCAACGCGACTCGGTCTTCTAGTGTAGCAGAAATTTTGGCTACGCTCTATCCTCACTACGGCGGTCATGGGCAGAGAATGAATTGATTTGGAAATTATATTGGTGTTTTTTCTTGATTTGAAGAAACTTGTAACTGAATTGGTTAGATTATAGTATACTGGTTTGTGATGAAGGGGTGTTGAGAAAATGAGGTATAACAGTGAGAAAAAGAGGGGTGAAAGTGTGAGGTAGAGATATCAGTGAGGTAGGAAAGAGTTGTGATGATAGAGTAATAGTGAGGTTGAAGGGTTATTGAGTAATGGTCAGGTGGATATAATGTTGTCTATCAGTGTGAGAGGGGGGGGAAGAGCTATCATTGGGGATGAGCTACCGGTGAGGTTGATAAAGCAGTGAGAGTGGAGTTGTCAGCTACCGGTGAGGAAAAATATCGGTGAGGCTAAGGGTAACGGTAGCTTTGAGAGTCTCAAGGTCATCGATAAAATAAAATAAAGGGATCACCGTTAGTGGTAAAAATATAGAAAAAGAGGACCGGTGACAATCAGTGAGTATTAGGGTAACTGTTAATTTAAAATCAAATGGGAGTAGTGTAGTGCATGGTCACCGATACAATAAAAAAAGTTTACTGGTAGACAAATTGAAATCTCACTGTAATTCTAATAGAAAAGGGGCACTGTTAACACAAAAATAAATAACTAACGGTGAACTTTAAAAACTAAAAACACATAAATTAAACATAAAATTAAAACATAAGTAAACTAAAAATAAATAATTAAAATAATTCTAAATGCAAATAATTAAGACAGAATTTTTATTACCGATTAAAAAATTAAAATTATTAATTGACAACGCTTAAATTATAAACAGAATCATTGTTAAAATAAATTAATAAAATACTAAATTTATATTTACTATATAATTAATTTACAAGGAATCAACAAGTGAAAATGAATAGCAATAGTGACCCATTAGGTTACCAATTGTTATAGTCTACCTTACTCGTAGTCTAAAACCAATAAAAATGAATTAATAATCAAACTGTATACATAAAATAAAATAATTATTGTTCAAAAACTCTTAATTAATTAATTATGCAACTATTTGAACACATAAAATTAAAATCAAACTATTTAATTTAATTAAAAACACAAATTATTTACATAAATGATTAGTAGGATGACTAAACATATTAATTAACATTGTTAACCTTTTCTAATGTAACTAAATTTAAAGATAAAATATTAAAATAAAGACTAACTTAATTAAATAGAATTATGTTGATTAAATAATTTTTTTATAAAAATGTCAGTTTATTGAAATGTCAGGCAGACTTAAATTAACCAAACTAAATAGGACATAATAAAATTAGAGATGTAAAGTAAGATTAAAATTATTATTTTATGACTGAAAATACATAATTAATTATAAAAATTGATTAATTAAAAATGTTAACTATACAAATACAAATGTACAATTATTTAGTATAAAGTGATTAAATAATTAATTAAATCGTTTAAAAATGATTAAAAAGATGTGGAAAATCTATGTAAAACTATATCCATATCAAATTCCCCCACACTTAAGCATTGTTTTTTCTCATACAATTGCTTCTTTTATTATCTTTGAAAAATAGTAAAATGTATTTATGTTCAAGATCACACTGTAACATGTCCAAGCATTTCAAAACAGAGGACAAAACATAATAGCAGGCTTTTGGAAAATGAATTGCTCATATGAATCTTGTCTATAATAAATACTCAAGGGTAATTAAGAACAAAAAGTCCATCCATCAAAGAAGATATCATACCTCATATGTGATACAACTTAGTGACTAACTTCAATCCAAGATTCAATCAAAAGTCCAAGATTGACAAAAGGTAAAATTTATGTGGAATTAAGGCCTTAACCGAGGAACTTTGTACATTGACTTTTTCACCTAGGTTACAAAAATAAATATAATTTTTTGTGAATCGCCTCAATGATACAACCTAAATGACTCCCATATAAACCAATTGATTCCTTCTTCATCTGGTGTTCATCATTCCCCTCACCTTAATGAGCTCATTTTTGACCCTAGACACTTTATTTATTTATTTCCCAAGCCATGTATCATTGTTCTAAGCACTATGAATTGCACTTATTCAAGGTATACAGAGGGATTATTGTAAACAGAAATTCACCCAACAACTAGGGTCTCAGAGACTCACCGTGGGATCCCTGAAGCCCAAATTATTCTAGTATCAAAAGATTTATATCAAAAATAATTTACATAGGGTCATTAAAGAAATTAGCTTTTAATAATTAAAATATTCAAGAGGCACCTAGAATCAGAATCAAACATCTTGTTCCAAGGGTTACGATCATAGCTCCACAAACATGTAACCCATATCACTTCAAACATAGACTCTAAATCAAGATATCCATTCCATCACTTAGAAAGCCCACTTAGAAATCATCCAACCTCATCTATTTCAGACTCTAAGAAGTTATTAACTACCAGAAAGAAACTTATCATAAGGAAATACCCAATTGAGTACAATTTAAAGCCTAAAATTATTCAAGAATTTTGAGAAACATTTATCCATTTTTTACAAAAAGTTTGAAATTGCAGTGGGAATTTATGGGCTTTCAATTAAGCACAGTTTAGCACAGTCAATAACTGACCCCCTCCCCCACACATAAATCCCAACTTTGTCCCCAATGTTGACTTTAAAATATGGAGAAGAACATTTAATCAATTAAGGTTCAAAATAAGTTTTCAATTAAGTAGATTTATGACATGGTTTAAGGGTCTCAATGAAGTTCAAAAATCTTTTTTTCCACAATGAATTAATAATCAGCAGGTTCATTAGCAAAAACATGCATTAACATTTATGTCCATTGGAATATAAGGTGTGGGTGCACAGTTAACTTGGTGTAATCAAGTTTAGCAAAATTTATTCAGTTAGATATTCAATAAAGCAGACTATGTTCATGCTAGAAACCCCAACCCAAAGAGGATTTAAAAGACCAGTAGCGTGTACTCCCCCCCACACATAGTTTCATGTAGTGAAATTATTTTAATAACAATGAAATTTGATTTTTCAGCAAGGAGCCACATGCAGAATTTATGCACAGTATAGTGACATGTTGCAGGATTTTCTAATACAAGTAGAATTTTTTAGTAAGTAGAATTTTATTAACCAAAACCAGAGAAGAAATAAATGCAAAAAGTTGAAATAATTAACTAGATAGGTTCTTTTCCAAAAATGATCATGGTAATTCCACTCATTTATTGACACAAGAAGCAGCATCCAAAGAACACAAAGCCTGAAAACCAGGAACAAAAATCCAACAGAGGTAGAGCATATAGAAAGCAGCAAATCTTCATTTTATTCAGTACAAAACAGTACAAAAATGAAAATAAAGAAAGTGCATGGGTAGACTCCCATGAAGCACTGATTTTAAAGTCTTTATTTAGACATTATTTAATTAAATTTTTTTATTGAAAACAAAAGAAAAACCATGGGTTGCCTCCCATGCCGCACTAGGTTTAAAGTCTCCAGCTGAACTCACCAAGAACTAACCATTGTCACTAGGTGGATGTGGTTTCTTTAATATTAACCACCACATGTGTTTACCGAAATTATTTTTAACAGAAATATGAATTTTGTGGGCAACAAGAGTAAAGTAGACTAAAACCAAACTCTCATTACCTGAAATAACCCCTATGTAGCACCCTTTAAAAGTAGTGGGTATAGTGTTTTCCATTTATAGAATTGGTTCAGACATTTCAATATTTGAATACACATGAAAGACAAAAAATATCTAGGTTCTTCAAAGGGTGTAACATTGACCTTAGAGCTATCTCTCTCAACCTCAAGAGTAACAAGTTCATATTCGAGGGTGAAAATGATTGAATAATGAATAATAGGTTCAAGAAGAGATTCAATGGAGTGATGAATATAATCATGTTCAATGGAACTCAATTATAATTCTCCCTCTAGACTACTATCAGTATCATGAGAAGGCTGAGAACCCTTCATAGGTGAGGATGGAAGTGATAGGTAGGGAAGATAATTTATTTTATCACCAACAGATTCAGGTCTAACAATGTTATAAATCTCTTCCAAAAGATCCTCATCTATTAACTCACACTAAACATCAAGTGCTTCTATCAAATAAGTTCTTCCTAGATTAATTGTGTGTTCAACCTCTACATTAAGTTCATGTTCAAAAGGCTCACTTTCTAATACCATGTCATTTGAGTGTTGCAATTCAATTTCAAGAGAAAATCTGTACAATTCAGTTTCAATAAATTTAGTTACCAGAATGTTCAAATTAAGACAATTCTCCTCAAGTTGGTCAAAACTAATTTCCCTTTCATTTTCCAATGTTTCATAAAGGTCATTAATATGGGAATAGGGAAATGAGAACTCATCAGTTAGTCTTTCTTCAAATGTCATTCCCTCATCCTGATCATCCAACAACATTTCAGATTTAATTGGGTTTGGAGTTTCAAAACATGGAACAGAAGTGTTCAATTTAGGTTAAAAAATTTGAGATTCTGTTATTTATAGTTCAAAGTTCTCATCCAGACTATAATCAATTTTATGTTCATGATTAATATTCAGAATTTCAGAAATTTTTTATGAAGTGTTTTTAACTTTAAAATTTCTTGTTTCAAGAATCTCATCAACCCGAATGACTTCATTCTCAAAGCTTCTAAAACAGTGATTTTCTCCATTGTAGGAATTATGAAGAGAACTGGACATTCATTTTCAATATGTTTCAATTCATCTTCAAAATTGTCCTACTCAACAACATTAAAATTCATTCTAGGGTCTTATCAATGTGTTCTTGATTCAATGAGTTGGTTGAATCCAGACTTAGCTCCATAGAATCAGATTTTTCAAAAAGAAAGTTTTGTTGCCCAGTTTCACAATCACTATGTTCTTCAATCTGATTTTCAAATCTTTTGTAATAATTTTCTATGTCATTATCTTCAAATTCTTTTTGTTCTTTAACCTTTTGTTGTAACTCCAAAATCATGTTTTCTAATATTTTCATTCATTTATCTTGCTCTTGAGAATATTTAAGTTGAATTTCATGGGTTTTAATTAATCAAGTGTTAATTTTTTCCACCCTAGCATCCAATTTAGAATCAATTAGATCAATTTTATCTAGGGTTTCTAGACTGGGCTCATGATATTCATCCTCTTCAATGAAAGAAGTCTGATGTGGCTGATTAAAGACACACTGCCAGGAAGTATGTCTATAATCTCTGCAAAAAACACAATATGGTCCTAGTTTATTCTAGTTCGGATGTTGTACCATTTTCTTTTAAACTCAAAACAAATGAGTTTCAACACACAAGGTTTCACAGTTGAGCCGTTTTTTTTCAAAACAACAAAAGAAGCAGATAAAGTTCAAAGAGGTTTTTTTTAAATGAGATTTTTTTATATTGTATTTTTTAAATGTTTTTTATTGTTTTTTTCAAACCCTAGACTCTTAGTGCATGCCTTCCTTGGAAACGACGCCAAATTTTGGACAGGCCGGAGGTCTTCATGGCCCTAAAAATTACATTTATTACTCATACACTAGCACAGTGGTGCAGGGTCGATCCATAGAGAAGGAAGATGAGTATTCTAGGTTTTAATCAAAGAATGACTCCACTATTGTCAATAGTGGAGGAAGTGAACATTTTTTTTTACAATTTTTTTTGAAAAGATGAAGTGGAAATAGGATGATGAAAAAATTATTTTTAAATCGAAACTAAAATTTAAACTATGTATGATAAACTAGAGAAATACATAATACTAGTATTAAGCAGCAAGTCAAATAAGCAAGATCAACAAAGTACTCAGGAATTCTAAACCACTGGTTCTAATGGATATTCACTCTACAGATTACAATTGAATTACACATCAAGAGAGACTGAAGAATTTCCCTCGCCAGGAAATTCAACAGGCAGATGATTAAGTCTTGGAGTTCACCACACCAAAACCTAATTGAACTGCAAGAAGTTTTAAGATAAAATTTGGAAAACAACTCACCATAAATTTCCAAAGTTTAAGATGTTAAAAATTTGAAAAATGCATTCAAGATCCACCCCGCCAGTCAATATTGATGTTTGAATTGTAAACATAAAAGTGTGAATTATCAAAGATTAGAAATAGAATCAATCTCGCCAAATTATTCTAATTTCATAAAAATATAAGAAAATGAAGATTTATAGATCATAACCAGAAGGTTTTAAAATTCATGAGCTGAGAAAGTTCAACCAATGATCATATTGATTAATGAAGTGAAAACATTCCAAGAATAGAGTAAAAAAATTAAGGACAGAGGGAAGAAGAACTCCCCAAATACTACACTACTCTCGGGATCCTCGGTCCCTTGCTCATCTGCAGTGCTGCTCACTAGTATCTACTCTGGAGTCTGGTGTGTTCGTGGAATGAATGAGAGTATTCCGAATGAGAGCCCCACAAACTCTACTACTTGCTCTACTGAAGTAGTCACTGTCTTCTGTTACTTGTCACCAAACATTTTCCCCCAACTTCAAAGGCACTTCACATGTGCACCGCACACATGCATTTTTTTCACGACTGGCACGTCGCGCTAGTTTTCACCTTGTAACTAACATCCGTTGAGTTAGTTGCGTGAACCTGGACATGTTTTAGACTTTGGTATGAAACTGCACATATAAAATAGAATAGAAAAAAATAAAAGAGAGCACAAAGAAAGAAAAATAGTTATTTTTTCTGTTAAGTGTTATATTACTCATTAAAAGTTAACTAAAGTTAATTAATAAATATCATAATTGATAATTATTGTTTACTTTGATATTAATAAAGTAATTCGCTTAAAATTACTATGGTAAAACATAAGTTTATAAAAAAGTTGTTAATTTAATTAAGTTAATAAAAATAAAAACTAAATTTTTTAGTTTATCATTTTTAAAATTTTACAACATGAATAAATAATTAATTAAAAATTTAATATTTATGATTGAATTAATAATTTTATTATTACTATTTAAGAAATTAAATTTCAAGATTAATTCATTAATTAGTTTATTTTAATTTAATAATCAGAATTAATAATTTAGTTTTAAATATTTTTAAATTAATAAGTATATTTTATAGTTTACTTATTATTATAAATTTTACATTTATACTATTAACAGTATATTAATTTATTATTAATTTTTGTTATTGATTTAGTTTTGTATATTAATTTTTAATTTATCTATTTATTAATATTTTATTTGTTTTAATTCATAATTTTTTTTTCAAATTCTATTATATATAATTAATTTATTAATGATAACATTAACTTTAACTTTTGTTTTTCTTTCTGTTTTATATTACTTATATTATTATATCATAATATTATTTATTTACTTTTTTCTTTTGTTATCTTCTTCATCCAGAAACCGGCGGCCTCCTCACGGCTCCCCGGCGGCGAACAGTATCCTCCACTTCATCCAAGGCAGCTTCAGCGATCTGCACCGCACTTCACACAGCAGCGCGGCGGCTGAGGCGGGTTCATCCATCTCGACTTCTCCTCGGTGCGGCAGCTCTCCCTTGCGACCTGCAAAATACAGTGGCAGCGGCTCGACTCGAGCTCCTCGTAGCGGCATGACATTTCTTCATCTTCAGAAGCTGTCATCAGCGTCTCCAATAAAGAACTACAGAGCTCCTTCCCGATGACGGGTTGATTTTTCGAGTCTCAATGGATGTAGAGTAGCAGGGGCATTCCTATATAGGGGAAAAAGAGCTATCAATGAGGAAGAGCTACCAGTGAGGTTGCTAAAGTAGTGAGAGTGGAGTTGTCAGCTACCGGTGAGGAAAAATATCAGTGAGGCTGAGGGTAATGGTAGCTATGAGAGTATCAATGTCACCTGTAAAATAAAATAAAGGCATCACCATTAGGGGTAAAAATATTGAAAAAGAGGACCAGCAACAATCTTTGAGGAGCAGGGTCACTGTTAATTTAAAATCAAAGGGGAGCAGTGCAATGCCAGTTCATTGATATTATAAAAAAAAGGTAACCAGCACACAAAATGAAATCTCACCATTATTCCAAAAGAATAAGGTCACCATTAAAATGAAAATAAATAACTAACGGTGAACTTAAAAAATCAAAAACACATAAATTAAACATAAAATTAAAGTATAAGTAAACTAAATAAAAAGACTAAAAATTATTAATTAAAATAATAATAAACACCATTAATTATGACATATTTTTTATTAACCATTAAAACATTAAAATTATTAATTGACAACACTTAAATTATAAATTGAATAATTGTTAAACTAAATTAATAAATACTAAAAATAGATTTATAATATAATTAATTTACAAGGAATCAGCAAGTGAAAATGAATAGAAACACTGACCCATTAGGTTACCGATAGTTATAGTCCACCTCACTGGTAGACTAAAACCAATAAAAAATGAATTAATAATCAAACATCATACATAAAATAATATAATTATTGTTTAAAAACTCTGAATTAATTAATTAAACAACTATTTGAACACATAAAATTATAAGCGAATTATTTAATTTAATTAAAATCACAATTTATTTACATAAATGATTAGTAGGATGGCTGAACATATTAATTAAAATTGTTATACTTTTCTAATGTAACTAAATTGAAAGATAAAATATTAAAATAAATACTAACATAATTAAATTTAATTACATTGATTAAATAATAGTTTTATAAAAACGTTAGTTTATTAAAAGGTCAGGCAGACTTAAATTTACCAAACTAAATAAGACATAATTAAATTATAAAAGTAAAGTATGATTAAAATTATTAATTTAATGACTAAAAATAAAAAATTTATTATAAAAATTTATTAATAAAAAATTCTGACAATAAATATACAAAATGTACAATTATTTAGTATAATGTGAATAAATAATTAATTAAATCATTAAAAATTAAGTAAAAAGATGTGGAAAATCTATGTAAAACAAGATCCACATCAGTAGTTCATTTATAACTTAATATGTTCATAGTCTAAGGTGGATTATCACACTCAGGGGCATTATGAATGTCTTTGAGGTTTCATGAATACCAGGTGATTACACCGAGATGGGGGCCTCATTGATTGGGGACATATTGTAAGATGTTGGTACATGGATCTTATGAACTGAGGCTGCCTTTGTAACCCTAGGGTCTATATTGTGGATTCCATGATTAGTGAAACTCCCTAATCCCATGTCATCCATGCTCATTGCAGGAAACAAGGGCTAGAAATTGATCAATGCCATTGCTTTTTGGTAGGGTCTTGGATACTATGATAACCATCGATGTTCAATATGGAACATGAACCTTGAATATTTGGTTCACATATCCTAGATATGAAAGAATCTGAATCATTGTATTTCCCATCATATTGTGGCTTACACACTGAGGTTTTCCTATTGATTGAGTTTTACACTATTGTGTTTCTCTTTTGGTTGTGGATTACTCTATGGGGTTTAACTTGTAGTTTTACTTGTGGGTGATGCCTTACCTGGTTGGATGTTCCTGGAATCCATTGCATGACCCAATTGTCTTATCCTGGAAAATATCTCATGACATGTCTAGACACATATGGGGGGAGGGGTGCGTCGCAATAGTTTGGGCGACATGGTTTGAATGATGTTATGTATCATGGGTTACATACAAGGATGTTATCATGAAGTATATCCATCATGTCTGTAGGATGTCTCGGGTCTTAGATGTCTGGTTCTTAGGGTGTCGCGAGAGCTTGGTTGTAACGCCTAGATGCAACTACAAGACATTAATGATATGAGAGAATTCCATTATGTGGTCCCGAAAATGTGTCTCATGGAATCACAAGGCTCTAGTGAAAGACCCATAAGGTTTCATGAGACCAAGGTGGTGTTCCCAGGGAGACCATATGACTTTCTTTAACATGACTGGAGGATTTTGCGTGTCCTGAGAAGCATGATAAAGGAATGCCATGAGATATTGGATACATGTCATGGCACTATCATGTGCCCTTGTACACAAAGCACATGAGGGTCGTCAAACATATCTTTAGTTTCAGTCTTCCACTTTTGATATTGGTTATCAACCTTATATTTCAAATGCCTTAGGTTTGTTCAGTATTAGATTATTTTGTGTCTCTAATAATTTGAAAGACATGCGGTATGTTTTTTGCACACCTTTTCATCAACCCTTTACAAGATCTATGAATTATAACATGATGTACATTATGTATGGTGTATGGTTTATACAGATTTTTACTGGTATATTACCATAAAGAAGAATTATCAGTCACAAGATCAATCACTCTTATAAGTATTTTCTAGCGTGGGATTCTAGAATATGGTAGTTAAATAATCCATGGATAAATCATCCGACCACTTTTTCAACTCGGAGTGGTGAATTTATAAGAATCACCACCCTGGTTGTTCAGTGTTTTGTGTAGAATATATTCTAAAAACCTAGGCTTGAGTTGGTGAAGGGTTATGGTGCCACACATCTTCATCTATCCCTAGAATGGACCTCACCAAGGGAATCCCTTAATTTCAGTGGGTGCAAGTCTTTCAATCAATGCCTACATTATTTGAATATTGGCGATTGATAAAGATTTTTTTTGATCATGTGGGTATGAAAATAGACATTTCATATTATCACTGGAACATGCCCAAGGGCCCTCATGAGATCTCGATGCATTTCATGGGATAATTCCCAAGGAAAAAAGGCTTATAGAGGCATTTTTGTGATGATTGTTTCACATGTCAGGATGTCTTGTGGGGCCACACTATGGGCACACTAGGAGCGTCACATGTCTTTCAGTGACTACGAGAGATCATGCTACCTTCCTTTTTATTCCCATGGTTTTATTTTACAATGTTCATGGATTATACATGTTTTCCCAAGTAATTTCATAGATATTTACATGATTTTTTTATGATTCCTCATGTAAACAATGTGGGTAATATAAGGATATGTGAGCATGTTTTGGAAAAATCAATCCATTTCTCCTTAGAGTGCTGAAGGGGAAGTGTGAGGTTTCTTTAACATACGGAATGAGTTCTTTGTAGTGAGGATGACAAGGTAAATGGATTTTATGATATGTGGTGGACATGTCTTCAAGGTCAAGTGTCGTATTGGCGATCTCCAGGGGAATGTCTCATATATTTTAGTGATCGTGAGTGCCTCTATCCTCTTCCACTTTATCTTCTTTTTGATATTTTACAAAGGCACATGGGTCTTGCAATATTACATTTACATCATCAAGGAAATTAATCCTTTTGAATGATGATATGGTGCATGATCTTTTGAACAATTTGAGGTCTCTCCATTTGGATACAATACCTCTTTATTTTTAAAAGTATTTTTTAGATCTCATGTAGCCATGCAAGTGTTTTCGAATAAAATCACTCTTTTTGTATGTCATGCACTACATGTTAAATAACAAAACAAGAGTTGACCAATGATCATTGCCATGGACAACACATATTATGGTTTTTGGCCAGTCTCATGATTTCTGTTTGATCTAGAGATGACACACGCATCAGGTCTTTTCCAGCTGTCTTGTTTTCTTATGGCGTGTCTCATGATCATTATAAGATCTTGCAATAGCATGTAGTAGTTTTACGGGACAAATCCTCTTCTTGACATTGATTTTCCCCTTTTACATTGATGGATATCATGAAATCATGCTGAATTCTTAAAGGATATTCTCTTTTCATTCCTTAGATACATCGCATGTCTATGGTTATGTGGTGACAAAGTGTAAGACAACATTGCAATGGGTGTATGGAATGTGCAGAAGTTGTCCCCGGAATGTCTCAAAACCCAAGACAAGAGAATAAGTTTTTTTTATTATGGTTTACATGAGGGAATCATATGACATCCAAATTTCCATGTGATCCCGTAAATGGGATTATGAAAGAGATTCTCACTCATTCCCATAGAATATTTTATTCACATAGCGATATTCTGCATGGAATGGGGCATCTAAGGAATATATGAATATTGCACGTGTTTGTTATAGACCTCCATTAGATTGACATAGTGCATCGAGTCTTGAACAAGATTTTGGGCTCATCATTTTAGGAAGATCAAATATATTATTTTAGTACCTTACCATAACCAAATTTCGGGTTGTTGTCAACAAGAACTCATATAACCAGTATGCAGTTATTTAATCATATTCTATGAAGATGTGCGATTATGACATGAAATCACATAATCATTAACCAAAATATTTGTGTGAGATCATATCCTTATAATTTATGTAGTATTAAGTCAAAAAAACCATTAAAACCCTTCACAAGATGGAATATGTGGTGATATTTCCTTTCGTAAGAGAGGTGATGTGGTACTTCAACCCTTCAAATGAACAAAAATACATTCTCACCTAAGGGATCATGCAATTCCAAAAACATTACAAGGATGGTTATGAGAATCATTGAATATTCAAATTGATGACCATGTGATTTCCTTCTACATATACCTCTTCATGTGAATGAAATAATGGCTCTCATGTGATTTGATTCGCATAACCCATATAGGTTTTTCGACACTGAATTTTGCAAGGAAACATCAGGTCTTCATTTGGAGTGGTTGCGGTGAAACATAAAATTGGAGATCTACCATAAGTGTTTATAAGAAAATCATCAAACTCCATTTGTGCATTCGAGAATGGGGGTGTGTCCTATAAACACATTCTTCTCTCAGTTAGACTGACATACTCATCCAGAGATCAAAAAATATTGATGCATGAAGATATTTCATTAAATAATATAAACATATGATATTCTTCATGGGAATCAATTTTATTCGTGATCTCATATCCCCATGTAAGATTCACATCATCACATAACCAACTCCAAGAAGTTCCATTTATGCACTGGGGAGTTTTATAATGCCTAGGAAATCCTTGAAACTCATTATTTTAATGGTGGATTTTATTCATCTATTATATTAGTAGATGATGGAAACCTCATGTAATATTTTCAACTCATGATATGTTTTTGTTTATGATGAAATTTTTTACTCATATGGATAACAAATCATATCTTTCATAGTTCAACTGGTGATATGGGTGTCGCGCATATCATCGTCTCTCGCTTAGGGCACACACACAATCAATCCTTTCTATGTTGGCTATTGAAAATCACTTATGTCACATATTAACCCCATCCTTGGATTACCATCATGGCCTCGTGTGTCTTCATAATATGTATGGGGGATTTTAGAAATCCCACAAGATGAATATTCTCAGGTTTTTTTGATCAGAATCACATGCAGTACACTAGAGGTCCTCAATATAAAATCTGGATTTGTGGTGAGAGGGGGAACATGCGGCTCACGTTGCTGGTATATGATGTCAATTACTGATAAAACCCATTGAAACCTCCTTGAAGACTAATCATATAGTTGTGTATGGTCTGATGTGTGGCTCTATCTTCATATGATATCACATTTCAAGTAACTGCCACATCGTGAGGAGTTGTATGGCAAGCATCATCATACACAGGGACCGACTTCTCAGACTAGATGTATTAAGAATGTGTTTTTCACCATTACATCCATATTCAATCTATTCTTGATCTACATGGAGGATTTATGGAGTTATATCAATGGAATTCACATGCACTCGATGTCCTTTTGGTATAAGATATAAAAATTATGTGCAAAAGGCAAGCATCAAATACAATACCACATTGTTGATGAAAATAAAGTGATGTGAACCTACATGAATAAAAAGTAATGTTCTATTTCATATGTCATTTTTTTAAATTTTATATTTTTATTATATTATAACACAAAATAATAAAATCACATGTCTAACCATCGCAAACAATAAAGCTATCCCAAACATCATTTGCATATGTCATTACACATCATGATCATCCAATCACTCATGACATGTGTCCTTCCATAACAATGTGTGGTATATAAAATTGTGAGAATCAAAAGGGGAATCTAATTTTTAATTATCACTATAAAGTGAATAATTCAAGGGGATATAAAGGACTACAAAAATTAATCAACTAATTTTATGTTAATACTATCATTGGTCAAAATAATCACAATCCATCCAGATAAATAATATGGATGGTGTCAATAGTACTTATACCCATTACTGTAAGAATAAAGGGGTTTTTGTTGATTATGGGAAATAAAAAAATATTTAAAAACAATCTTGAGGGAGATATTCTTTTCATTTTGAAAATCACTTTTTATAAAATACAAAAAAATTATAAATATATTTATATGAAAATAACGTTTAGAAAAAATGATTTTAAAGATTGTAAATAAAAAAATGTCTCTAAAATAGTATTAAAATCATTAAAAGGAAGAATAAAATCAAATAATGTAGAGTCAGGGGGTAATTTTTTATATTCCATAAAGAACATTTCTATTTTCACATTAAAAAGATTAGAAATGCTCCTTGTTTAAAAAGTGACAAGAATATTCATTTATTTTTTTTGGAAAAGAAAAAATAGGTTAAATTTTATTTTGTAAATCAGTTTGACACGGTAAAAAACCTTAATACCCTTTTAAAAATATATTTTTAGGGAAACATATTTCTCACTAAAGAGAGAAATAAAGTCAAATTCTATTGAAAACATTTGCTAAAAATGTTTAACTTCTAAATAGTTTGAAAATGATACTATTACGAGAATGAGATCCTGAAAAACAATAGGGGAATAAAATGGTAACTATTTATTTAATTATGGTGAAATAATAACATTAAAATAAAATTTAAGAATAAACCATCTAAATTTGAATGAGTTTATAAAATGAACCGTTTCAACGATCATAACATTGATGTGAAAATTAATCAATGAATCTAATATCTATATCAAAAGTAAATACAAATAAATTAATTGTAAAAAAATATAATCATATGTTATTATTCAATCAATAATAAAAAAAGACAATCAATAATTAATATAACCCCATGAAATGAAATTATGATGTGAAATTAGTTACCACTAAGTAAATTTTAAGTCAAATAAACTAATATAAAATAATTAAAATGGAAACTAAAAATCACGAATACAGAATTATTCATTACATAACATGTTAAAAGGGATGTATAAAACATGACAAAGAGACTGAGAATGTTCGGTTCGAACACTTTGCCAGGATGTTAGTGGAGATTGATCTTAGCTCCAACCTGATTGAAAAGGTAACTCTTTCCACTCCGACAGATGACATTCAAATTGATGTTGAGTATGAAAGAAAACCACTTTTTTGTAATGAATGCACGGCGATTGGGAATTCATTAGAACTATGTCAGAGATGTATTTATTGTGAGAACTATGGGGTGAAGGTTCATCCATCCTATCTCTATAGAAGGAAATCAAAGAGGAATGTTGTAGAGGTGTCGAAGCCCCTTGATCATAACATTAATCCCTCTTCCAATAGGGATGATGGGTTGGATTCTGTAGAACAACAATTTCCTTCGAAAGGGAAGGAACTGATGGTGGACTTGTCACCATTGAGAGCCAATAGTGGTCCATGTAATATTCAGAAAAACTCTATATCCCTGATGAGTGGTCCTTCTATTGTGTGGGTTGGCGTTTCCAAGGGGATTCCACCCATGGATTATTATGTAGTTACTTCCTATGGATTTGTTGGGACTAGAAAAAATATTATTCTCAATGTTGTAGGGTCTCCTACTTGCACTGACCCCTCAAATACATGCATGACTGATAGCCTTGGTGCAGGTTTGCTATGTGTTGAGACTGTTGAGATGAATTTTAACTCTGTTCAATAGGTTGATTGTCATCGGGAGATTCAGATTCTCTTGAATTCCTCCAGGATATCTGAGAAGTGGGGTGACGTCTTGGAGGTGGAAGGGGTTGCAGCGGGTAGCGGTGGACCTACTTCATTCAAAGATGCACTCATGTCTGTTAAAGGTGAGGTAGATCAAACTCCTACTCCCTTGAGGAAAAGGCCAAGGAAGGATTACTCTAATACACCTCGCACTATGTGCAATCGATCTACCAAGATATCAGGTAAGTTTAATTCTGATATTCTTAAGATCCTTAATAATGATAAGTCTTATAGCATCCCGTCTTTTTATAACATAACTTTCATTCCATTACACGGAACTGAGGATCTTTAAGGTTTAGTGTCTTGGAAATAAGGAACATAAAACATGAAACAAAAAAAATATTCTTCTTAAACACTTGAAAGGCTTCTCCTCATGTTCACCCTAGGTTCATTACTGCATCTCATAACCTGGGGATATACATCAAAAGAAAGGGTGAGCAGAAGGCCCAGCAAGGGAAACAAGTGAAACATTTTACATATGAACTTGAGATACATCAATAAAGTCATGAAAAGAACTTTAAGGCATGAAAATGAAATCATGAGGCATATCATAATAAAAATAAAACTTTTTCATAACTTGAAGATGTGGCTGCAACATTTAATATTGACAATCATGAACATATCACCAAGGTCCATCCCCAAGGTGTCATTTGAAAATTTCCAAGGTTATTCACCAAGGTATCTTGAAAATTGTAATCTCTAGTGGTTACATCATTACCCAATGCATTAGAGCGCTATCAGGGCGCACCCTTAAATTTGCCTTTATTATCATGTGAGCCACATATATCATCATCAAACATTTCATAAATAACCCATATAGTATAAAATAAATGGGTTTCATTTCATAATCATAACGTTTTAAAAACTGCTTTAAAGACATGATCTTTATGTCACTTTAAAACCCACAGAAAAGGAAGGTGGGTCTCATGTATGTAAATCCCAGAATTTAAAATAGAAAATTTTGGTATATATGTGAATAACCATTTAGAAGAAAGAGCTTTGAGTATTCACTTAATAATATAAAATAACTTTAGAAAAATATAGAGACATTTTGAGACGGAAATTCTGCAGCATAACGACTATGTTACAAGGTTTTTAGAAAACATTGAAAAGAGAGGGGACATGGGTAAAACATTCATAAATGACCCATAAAACAGTAGAGGGACAGAATCTAAGGGATTTAAGAACATGGTAATGAAATTTGAAAATATACCATATGAAATGAAGAACACGAAAGGAAGACAAAAATAAGATTTCTCTTATGAAAATTCGGCAGCCTAACAGCGTTACATAAACTTCAACCAAAAAATGAATTGATGATGTCAAATAAGGTCTCTCATCATATGAATATAAAAGATCAGTATGATAGATATAGAGATCATACCCCAACATAATAAAAAGGATCATGAAAGGCTTGACATGGAATCAGAACTTTGAAAAGGAGAAGGGTGAAAGAATCCCTTAAAAATTCGGCAGCCTAACGGCATCACTTAAAAATCAACAAAAATAAATTGATGAGATCAAATAGGGTATCTAATCATATGAAAATAAGAGTCCAGTATGGTAGATATAGAGATCATACCCCAACATAACAAAAAGGAACTTTAAAGAATTGACATGAAAGTAGAACTTCAAAACGAGAAGGGTAAAGAACCACTTAAAAATTCGGCAGCCTAACGGCGCCACTTAAAACTTCAAAATACTGAATTGAAGAGATCAAATGGGGTCTCTCATCATATGGTCATAAAAGATCAGTATGATAGATATAGAGATCATACCCCAACATAATAAAAAGGAGCTTGAAATAATTTACATGAATGTAGAACTTCAAAACGAGAAGGGTGAAGAACAACTTAAAAATTCGGCAGCCTAACGACGCCACTTAAAACTTCAAAATGAGATCAAATGGGGTCTCTCATCATATTATTATAAAAGATCAGTATGATAAATTTAGAGATCATACCCCAAAATAATAAAAAGGAACTTGAAATACTTTACATGATAATAGATTTTGAAAAATGAGAAGGGAGAAAGAATCCGTTACAAAAATTTCAGAAGCCTAACGGCGCCACTTAAAACATCATAAAAAGAAATAATGAGAGTAAGAGGGGATCTCTCATTATTGGAACATGAAAAGGGAAGTAAGAGGAGTATAAAAGAAAACCCTTTAACATAAGAACATGGAGCATAAAAGAAATTACATAAAAGAGATTTCTTGAAAAGAAAGAGAGAGATCGGATCCCTTACCTTAAAATGTAACTCTTAAAACTCAAAGGTTTGGACCTTGAGAGCTTGGGGGCACCTTTGGAGGACTCCTTGGGAGGTAAGGAGACCAGAACTTCATTGGGGGAGAGTTGGGAGTGAAAACTAAAGGAGGAAAGGGTGGGTATTTATAGGGAAAGTGAGGGGACAAGGCATTAATGGCCAAGGGACACCTCATTAGTGGTTTTGGCAAAACCATGGGCTTGCCCATGGTATTTGCCCATGGTATTGGCCACTTGGGACACCTCATACCTTATCTTACTATTCATAAGTCGAACATATTGATTACATACTTAATACATCATTTAATGATGTCATTAACACCCGTAACTTAAAAACTGTATTTTCACTATTCATCGAAAAATTCAACTTTCTCAGAATAATCCCAAAATTTCACCTTAACCAAATATCAATGCTCTGATTTCAAAAATGAAATACATTTTATAAAAATAATTTTCTAAATATTTTTAATTAAATTTTTAATTAAAAACACTATTCATCGAAAATTTAGTTTTTTCAGAAAAATCCCCAAAAATTACCTTAACATAATATCGATGCTCTGAGTTCAAAAATGAAGTCCATTTTATTAAAATAATTTTCTAAATATTTTTAATTAAAATTTTAATTAAAAAACACTATTCATCCGAAAAAACTAATACTTGAATAATAATTTATGAAACCCTTATTTAACCATTTTATTGAATCACATTACTTAATCAAAGTGCCTAGCTTATTTTAATACTTTCTTTAAGTGAGATTACTAATCTATTTGGACACATTATTAATCCTAATCATAAAATCACTATTCATAATTTACTGTTCATAAAAAATCAAGTTGATCTTATTAGACTCTAAATTTCGTACTGAACATAATTGTAGAAGACCATTTTTTGAAAATCATTACACATTTTTAATTATTTAAGGTTTACATAAACATTTTTAAAATATCCTTTTTCTAAAATTCATCAAAAATATGCATACTATATTTATCCGGTCATTTGAAAATTCATAAAAGGAATCGAAATTTTTATTTAAAACAAAGGATTACACAAGACAGTTACGGTCTCCTTACATAGCCCCTTATCACACCAGCATAGGACCTAAGTTTAAGGTGTACTAAGGTGAGAGAATCCGAGGGAGGCTCGGCCAACATCGCACGAGTAGTAATTTCTATCAGTTTGAACTTCTCGCGAAGGTGATCCTGTTCTAGCTTTATACGATGAAGTTCAGCTTGGGTTTGGTCCAGAGCAAAGCCTAGTGGTGCTACCTCCTTCCCAAGTTCTGTTAGATGGGCTTTGATCGGTCCAAGACTACTGGGTGAGGCCATCGAATCTTCTTTCTATATTAATTAACCAAGATTGCTTATATTTAGAGACAATAGTCAAAACGTTTAGTTTCCAGCGGTCATATTGACCAATGGTCAAATAACAGTCAAAAACCAATAGTCTCATTTTAATTATACTCATGTTATCAAATGAAACATTTTTGTTGAGTATAAAAATAAAATAAAATAACACATAAAATTAGGAAACAATATTTATTTAAAATTTCGGGTCGTTAAAATCTTCCCCCCTTAAAAAATTGCGTCCTCGCAATTTTTAAAATTGGGTTTTGAAATTTCATTTAATATCCCACATCGGAAAAGGAGTCAGCAAAACTATTACTTTAAAAGAATGAAAGGGAAGTACAAAGGTCACCTGAGTTCACCCACTCTAGGATTCCATGTAGGAAAATATGGACATGGAGGAGAAAACAAAGGGTCAAGTTCTGAGGGAGAGTGATAGAGAACATGATTAGGAGAAAGTTAACCATAAGAAAATCCCAAACTTATGATGTGTGTAAACAGTCTTTGATTACCTAGTAGGAAACGTAAACCAACAACATTTTTGTTTTATGTTTCTTTTCATAATTTTGAGGAATTCATTTAATACATAGAACAAAAACATAAAAATATACCTACCTTCAAGTAGAGTTTCATCCTTTAATAAGTCCCTACCAACACTAATCTTTTCTCCAAATGATGAGAATTCAAAAACACTTGGTCTCATAAAAGCACAAGAATCATCTTCTAGAGAATCACATATTCTACAAAAGATTAACTATCTATTTCTTCTATCTTTAAACATTATCCCAAAACAGAAAGGTTAAGGTAAAACAACTCTTCAAAAAGAAAGAATCCTATAGGAATGGAAACTACTTTTAAATCTTCAAAGTTCTATGGTACTACCCAAAGTTCATCATAGACCATTCCATAAATAACGGTCCTTAAAATTCCTCAAAATAAATCAACTAAGATTGAAACCCAAATACAAGAAGGATTTGATAACATAGTCTTCCAAAACAACTTCATTGTTCATCTCCAGACAACATCAACCACTCCTAACATCTTATAACAAAAGTATCTAACCTAAACATATTTTACCCAAGATAGGTTAATCATTCCCTAAATTACTATAAGTCCACCTTAAATTCATCAATTATTCAAAATATAAGTCAACCTTACTCCTCAATGAAAATACTATAGTAATCTATTTACCTCGATCATATAGGGTCCCCAAAATAGTGAACGTCTTCCAAAATAATAATCATATTTTAATCCCCTAATCATCTCTGTCATATTAATACGGAAATCATCGCATTTCCTATCACATTGGTTTTTGGGACACGTTATTCCATTTCCCACCATTAACTAAGAATAAAAAGTATAATTATGGGCTTAAATACTTAACCAATAATCATGAAAAGGAACTTAAAGCATATAAGGATAACTTTTAGAAGAAAAGTATACACTAACTTGTGATCCCCTAGGTTACCATCTAGGTTATCCATGATCATATATTCTTATGTGAATCTTTATTTTATTTTATCTTTGTTCCTTTAACAATGGTTCATACCAAGCTTATGAATTTACCAAAGCATATCCCCCAGGAGTGTCGTAACCAAGAGTGCAGCAAGGCCCGTTGTCGTGTACCAGTTCCCGTTCGAGTCTAGCTCAAAGCGATGTTTTTAGGTTTTACCCCTATGCACATTTGTGCCAGAGCCACCTCTACCTGCTCATATCCAGACAGGGATGTATTTGCTTGGCAACCCCTTACTCAATACTCACCAAAATACCAGGAAGATTTCCTATATTAAAAATTTTCTATAGGGTTCTTCCTAGAGTTTTCATATCCTAATTTCCACAAATAACTAAACCATACTTTGATACCAACTATAGCATCCCGTCTTTTTATAACATAACTTTCATTCCATTACACGGAACTGAGGATCTTTAAGGTTTAGTGTCTTGGAAACAAGGAACATAAAACATGAAACAAAAAAAATATTCTTCTTAAACACTTGAAAGGCTTCTCCTCATGTTCCCCCTAGGCTCATTACTGCATCTCATAACCTGGGGATATACATCAAAATAAAGGGTGAGCAGAAGGCCCAACAAGGGAAACAAGTGAAACATTTTACATATGAACTTTAGATACATCAATAAAGTCATGAAAAGAACTTTAAGGCATGAAAATGAAATCATGAGGCATATCATAATAATAATAAAACTTTTTCATAACTTGAAGATGCGGCTGCAACATTTAATATTGACAATCATGAACATATCACCATGGTCCATCCCCAAGGTGTCATTTGAAAATTACCAAGGTTATTCACCAAGGTATCGTGAAAATTGTAATCTCTAGTGGTTACATCATTACCCAATGCATTGGAGTGCTATCAGGGCGCACCCTTAAATTTGCCTTTATTATCATGTGAGCCACATATATCATCATCAAACATTTCATAAATAACCCATATAGTATAAAATCAATGGGTTTCATTTCATAATCATAATGTTTTAAAAACTGCTTTAAAGACATGATCTTTACGTCACTTTAAAACCCACAGAAAAGGAAGGTGGGTCTCATGTATGTAAATCCCAGAATTTAAAATAGAATATTTTTTTATATATGTGAATACCCCTTTAGAATAAAGATATTTGAGTATTCACTTAATAATATAAAAGAACTTTAGAAAAATAGAGAGACATTTTGAGACGGAAATTCTGCAGCATAACGGCTATGTTACAAGGTTTTTAGAAAACATTGAAAAGAGAAGGGACACGGTTAAAACATTAATAAATGACCCATAAAACAGTAGAGGGACAGAATCTAAGGGATTTAAGAACATGTTAATTAAATTTGAAAATATACCATATGAAATGAAGAACATGAAAGGAAGACAAAAATAAGATTTCTCTTATGAAAATTCGGCAGCCTAACAGCATTACATAAACTTCAACCAAAAAATGAATTGATGATGTCAAATAAGGTCTCTAACCATATGAACATAAAAGATCAGTATGATAGATATAGAGATCATAACCCAACATAATAAAAAGGAACACGAAAGACTTGACATGGAATCAGAACTTTGAAAAGGAGAAGGGTGAAATAATCCCTTAAAAATTCGGCAGCCTAACGGCGTCACTTAAACATCAACAAAAATGAATTGATGAGATAAAATAGGGTATCTCATCATATGAACATAAGAGTTCATTATGATAGATATAGAGATCACACCCCAACATAACAAAAAGTAACTTTAAAGAATTGACATGAAAGTAGAACTTCAAAACGAGAAGGGTGAAGAACCACTTAAAAATTCGGCAGCCTAACAGCGCCACTTAAAACTTCAAAATACTGAATTGAAGAGATCAAATGGGGTCTCTAATCATATGGTCATAAAAGATCAGTATGATATATATAGAGATCATACCCCAACATAATAAAAAATAACTTGAAATAATTGACATGAAAGTAGAACTTCAAAACGAGAAGGGTGAAGAACCACTTAAAAATTCGGCAGCCTAACGACGCCACTTAAAACTTCAAAATAAGACCAAATGGGGTCTCCCATCATATGATCATAAAAGATAAGTATGATAAATTTAGAGATAATACCCCAACATAATAAAAAGGAACTTGAAATACTTTACATGATAATAGATCTTGAAAAATGAGAAGGGAGAAAGAATCCGTTACAAAAATTTCGGCAGCCTAACAACGCCACTTAAAACTTCATAAAACGAAATAATGAGAGTAAGAGGGGATATATCATTATGTGAACATGAAAAGGGAAGTAATAGGATTATAAAAGAACACCCTTTAACATAAGAACATGGAGCATAAAAGAAATTACATAAAAGAGATTTCTTGAAAAGAAAGAGAGAGACCGGATCCCTTACCTTAAAAGGTAACTCTTAAAACTAAAAGGTTTGGACCTTGAGAGCTTGTGGGAACCTTGGGAGGACTCCTTAGGAGGTAAGGAGACCAGAACTTTGTTGGGGGAGAGTTGGGAGTGAAAACTAAAGGAGGAAAGGGTGGGTATTTATAGGGAAAGTGAGGGGACAAGGCATTAATGGCCAAGGGACACCTCATTAGTGGTTTTGGGAAAACCATGGGCTTGCCCATGGTATTTGCCCATGGTATTGGCCACTTGGGACACATCATACCTTATCTTACAATTAATAAGTCGAACATATTGATTACATACTTAATACATCATTTAATGATGTCATTAAACACCCGTAACTTAAAAACTGTATTTTCACTATTCATCGAAAAATTCAACTTTCTCAGAATAATCCCAAAATATCACCTTAACCAAATATCAATGCTCTGATTTCAAAAATGAAATCCATTTTATAAAAATAATTTTCTAAATATTTTTAATTAAATTTTTAATTAAAAACACTATTCATCGAAAATTTATTTTTTTCAGAAAAATCCCCAAAAATTACCTTAACATAATATCGATGCTCTGAGTTCAAAAATGAAGTCCATTTTATAAAAATAATTTTCTAAATATTTTTAATTAAAATTTTAATTAAAAAACACTATTCATCCGAAAAAACTAATACTTGAATAATAATTTATGAAACCCTTATTTAACCATTTTATTGAATCACATTACTTAATCAAAGTGCCTAGCTTATTTTAATACTTTCTTTAAGTGAGATTACTAATCTATTTGGACACATTATTAATCCTAATCATAAAATCACTATTCATAATTTACTATTCATCAAAAATCAAGTTGATCTTATTAGACTCTAAATTTCGTACTGAACATAATTGTAGAAGACCATTTTTTGAAAATCATTACACATTTTTAATTATTTAAGGTTTACATAAACATTTTTAAAATATCCTTTTTCTAAAATTCATCAAAAATATGCATACTATATTTATCCGGTCATTTGAAAATTCATAAAAGGAATCGAAATTTTCATTTAAAACAAAGGATTACACAAGACAGTTACGGTCTCCTTACATAGCCCCTTATCACACCAGCATAGGACCTAAGTGTAAGGTGTGCTAAGTTGAGAGAATCTGAGGGAGGCTCGACCAACATCCCACGAGTAGTAATTTCTATCAGTTTGAACTTCTCGCGAAGGTGATCCCGTTCTAGCTTTATACGATGAAGTTCAGCTTGTGTTTGGTCCAGAGTAAAGCCCAGTGGTGCTACCTCCTTCCCAAGTTCGGTTAGATGGACTTCGATCGGTCCAAGACTACTGGGTGAGGCCATCGAATCTTCTTTCTATATTAATTAACCAAGATTTCTTGTATTTAGAGACAATAGTCAAAACGTTTAGTTTCCAGCGGTCATATTGACCAATGGTCAAATAACAGTCAAAACCCAACAGTCCCATTTTAATTATACTCATGTTATCAAATGAAACATATTTGTTGAGTATAAAAATAAAATAAAATAACACATAAAATTAGGAAACAATATTTATTTAAAATTTCGGGTCGTTACAAGTCTCAATCTGAATGGGAAACTGCTGATGACTCTGATTATAGGAATGTTATGTCTCATTATGATCTTTAATTTTGTGCATTGACAGATGAGGGAAAGTCTCTTTGTTTGACCCCTCCCATCTCCCCTGTACTATTTTCCTTTATTAATAAATATTCAGAAGCATCACTTTCGGCTGGGATTGCTAGTTAAAAGGGATGTATACAAACCATATAATTAAAATTAGGTTGAAAACATTACAATATTCCTCAACCAAATGAAATTCTAATGAAATATCATACTCTATGTTTCCTTTCGGTTTAATGAGATTTTAACTGTTGAAATACGGTTTTATGAATTATATTAACTTATAATAGAACCATATTAATATTTTTTATTTCATATATGACAATATTATAACTTCTTAGTAGATGTTCAAAAATAGTATTTCATTATTTTCAATGTTATGTGTGTTAATTATCTCGTTTTCTCATGCCTCAATCATCTTGAAAGATTTGGTTCTTTTGATTATTTTATATTTATATAATAAAATTAATAATAATAATGATATAAATTTAATATTTTTTCATTTATTATAATTTTAAAATCAATATTGAATGATTGTTATTAAAATTTATATATTTTATGATCATGGAGATGGTAAGTCATACATATACTAGAGTCACGATTTCATTTTCAATTTTCATTACGTAAAATAGATAAATAATATTTGACCATATATATTGATTACATTATATTATATAACATATTATAAACATATATATACCATACTTTATGTTTGGTGATGAAAATAGAGCCACATTGCATCGTGAAGGCAATAGTCCACACTCACACAAAAGATGTTATCATATTTACTGGGTGAAATGGAAAGGAAGAAAAAGATATATATTATCATTAAATAATGATAAATATTTCAATAATATAATAAATATTCAATTTATATCATATAATATCATTAATATTATCTTTATTATCTTCCATGTGATATTTTTGTGAATGAAACATCACATCCCTTCAGAAGATGATAGTCTGTGGTACACATGAGAGACATTATTGCATCTATTATGGAAAGGAAGATAATATGATAAATTTAATATAATGGCTCCAGATGTTAAAATATTATATTAATATGAAATATATTTCTTATATCCTTCATCATTCCCAACCCTGAGAGATGTAAATGGAAAAAATGAATGACATCAGTTCTCGAGGTGATAGTCCACCGTACAGACGAATGACGATTTATTAATCAATTAAATGTATTTTTATATTCTGTTAAGTCATTAAATTATTATAAAAAATATCATTATATGATATATATATATATAGGAAATTTTATCATTGTGGTTTAATAAAAATTTATCGAGGTGGAGAAATAACTAAAATAAATATGCTCGTTAAGGAATATTATCACTTCTTTAGGAATCTATATTTGAATTGTAATGAAACCTCAATAGTATAAATTTATTATGAATATAATTATTCTATGAACAATATAGGGAATTTGGGATTTTATTTGTGAAATTATTTTTTGAAACAATGTTTTTTTAATGTGTGATGATAGGATGAGATAAGTCATCCTTTTATAAGTGGGGTAACTGTCAAACTTCTAATTTTTGAAAGAGGGAATTCTAATGATGTATTTTTTATATCACAAGGACCCATTAATGTAATATTATATATAATATATGTTATATGGTCAATATATATCTAAAATGTAACATCCCAAGAGTCTGTGTTTTATGAATAGTAAATTTTACATTTTATGATACTCATTAATTGAACAAATTGGTTTCTTATGGAAAAATAACAATAAAATTTTAATTTATTATGAAATAGAGTAAACACACAAAATGAACGAAAGGATATTTATTCAAATGGGAACACCATAGTAATTACAATAAACTAAGATAAAAAGGGAAATTAATCTAACCAAAGATACCAATTAAAAACCCTATTAAGATTATAGGAAGACCACTCAAAACAACGAGAACCCCCAGAATATGATAGGGGTCCTTGGTATCCATCCTAATGAACATAAGAATGGATGAAGCCACCGCATCCACACTAAGCACCGGGGGTATAACGTGTACCATTTCCTTCATACAACTTGAGTTTTAGGACACCTAATGTTTTGGATTTATAGGGCACTAATATGACCGCTAGAAATACTTATAGCCATTGGAGTTCAAATGAAGTGACAGTTGGAGTTTTTGTGTAATGATATTTACTATTTAATTAATTAGATATAGTTATAATTTAAAGACAATTTCTTGTAAATAAGAACATAAAATTTATATTGTGTAATTGAGACGTACATTTTAAAATAATTATTTTATTCTTTATGAAGTAATAGAATATTTTTGATAATAAATATACTAAAATATTAATACAACTAATTTATTACTTGTTTTTCAAATATGATATATATGTAAGCATAATCATATTATAATTATAAAAGACTGGTACTATAATTTTATATATAACATCAAGATTTATTTTTAACGCCATTTCTTGTCACGACACGTCCTTGGGCCCGTGTCGTGACTACCACAAGCCCGCCTTCCATAGGCTAGGGGCTGGAGACTAGCACCAAGGCGTAATTCCCAATAAAAGGGAAGGCATTGCCTTTGTAAAGTAAACAAATGCCATAGAGAAAGAAAGAAGTAGAAGGATACACTAAGTAAAAGCTGAATGAAAAGTATGTGCGGAAAAGTAAGTGGGCCAGAATACAAACCCAAACTGAAAGTAAAGTACAACTGGAATGGAAAATAGCAACTGAAGTAAAGCTGCAGCCTCGAGCCGTCCACCGGAAGTCCCACCTGAAGGGTGAGTACAGATAGCCTCCACAGCCCCTCAGGTCCAGCTGTCCGCTCTGAGTACGTCCCGCCCAGTGGTCCACCTCCGGGTACCGACCTGCTCCGCAAGCCTCAACCGCGATCAGCACTGTCCGTCGTCTGCAACCAACACAACGTAGTGCGGGCATAGCCCATGCAGGGATGAGTATAAGCTACTCTGTAGGGACCCCGAGACCCCCGAAGGTCTCCCAGAATCCACAAAGGATAATCCAAAAAAGAAAGATACAATCACGAAGTAACATACAACACTACTTAGGTATATGCCCATACATATACCTAAGTCATCAATTCCAGTTCGGCTCAAACATCCGAGCCCATGTTCGATCACGTCTACACAGGATAGCACAACAAAATCCACATATAAAAGCAAGTCAAGATTCAGATCACATAGGTATACTTCTTCGTATGATGATATAGATGATCATATATATCCACTGATTCATCTAAGCCATCGGACCCACAAAGGATCGGTAGGTACTAACCCCCACAATGACCCACAAAGGATCTGACCCACACATGGTTGATAGGTAACTAACCCCCGCAATGACCCACACAGGATCGGACCCACACAGGATCTATAGGCACTGGCCCACACAGGACCGCTGAGCACTTACCCACACATGATCTGACCCACACAGAATCGATGGCACCGATCCATGTAGGATCGCTGAGTGTTGTAGTCTTCACCGTCGAATCCACAGAGGATTTCTGTACAGTCGTCTTCATCATCGTTGCAGCTAGCTCTAGGGTTCCTGCACACAGCAAGCTCGTTCGGGAGGGTCCGCTCCATGAGCCGAAGGGCTAATACATCAACTGACACAAATTCCGGATTTGATGTATCCAAAAGTTCCGTAACATCAACATGAACTCAACGTCACAGATGGTGCATCAATCGGACACCCGGTTTGAGAGTTATTGGCTTTTTCGTCCCAGGGGCCTGTTGGTTTTTAAGTCAAAACCAACCTGACCATACTCCACCTGCGTCCAAACCTCGAGCAGAGTAATCCAAAAGGTCCGTCTCACCTAATGGAATCCAAAAAAGTCGACGACACATCAATCGGACGTCCAGGGCTCATGTTATGAGCGTTTCTGCTCCGAGGGCCCGGTTGGTTTCGTGTACGAACGAACCCGGCTGAACACAAAGTTATTCGAAATCCTGAGTGTAATATACTGAAACAACCGTCTTGATATAAGGATCGCTATGCAACTGATGGTGCATCGATCTGAGGTCCGCATATCATGTTATGGGCAACAGACCGAAAGAGATTCGGTACTAGGGGGTTCGGGCTTGGTCTGACCCAGCCCGATACCCCCAGGGTCGGCCCGAACCGGGTCGACCCGAACTGGGTCCGGGTCCGGACCGCTTGGGTGTGGCCCGGCCCGGCCTGGGCGCGGTCCGGCATGGTGGTCCGGCCGGGCAGCTCGGCCCGCCGCGCTGGCGCTGGCCAAGCGGCCGCGCAAAGGGGCGCCGCCCCCCTTTGATGAAACTGCGGCCCCTCGTGGGGGCCAATCCTTGACGAAGGACACGGTTAGTTGCCACGTCCCTCCTCCTCCGGTCCCGCGCGGTCGTGGGACCTGCGGCCTGCCACTGCGGCTTCTACCACGGTGGCTCTTCCTGGAAGCGCGCAGGGAGCCGCCATCTCCTGGCGGCATGTCGGTGCCGGCCGCCGCCTCCTACCGCCGACGCCGCCGTGCCGGCGAGGCGCGCCGGAGGGTTGCTCCGCGGACCATCGGACGAGCTACGGTGGTCGGATATGCCTGTCGTCTTCGCCAACGGCCCTCCCGGGACCATTTCTTCACTGCGAAGACCTCACAACACCTGTGCGGCCTGCTTCCTCGTTGCCCGCCGATCCGCACACCATGAACGAAGGGACGGTGGGTTCGGACTTTTTCATTGGTCCGCACCCACCGTGTTAGCGGTTTAAAAAGGCATCCGAAAAATATTTAAACATATGTCGTGGGTATAAATCAAAAAGATTTAATTGAATCAAAACTCCTACCTCGTCGAATTCATTGAGCGAGGATTCGTCGTGAAAAAGCACATCGCGGAAGAAGGCGTCGCGGAAGGGGGAACTTCGCTTCACAGAAGGAGCGTCGCGGAAGAAGTGTCGTGGAAGAAGCATCGCAGAAGAAGCATCACAGAAGAAGCATCACAGAAGAAGTGTCGTGGAAGAAGCATCGTTGATTTCTGAGGATCTGGCGTTCTTCGCGTTCTTCGCGTTCTTCACTTTCTTTGTGAGGAAGAGAAGATCTTCAAGAGCCTGAGTGAAATCCCTTAGCCTCTCAACACCCCAGCCTAATAAAAATAAGAGATTTATTATTTTTATTCCTCAAGCCATGTGTTTTAATATTCAAAATGGAAGAAACAGTTAATAGAATTAATTGCAACGCTTAAACCACCACATTAATGAGGTGTTTCTTAACCAGAATAAACGCACGGTTTGACTTCATTAATAGGGGGTGCGGGTGTGTTACTTAAGAAGAAAAGAAACAGTGGGGCTCGTGTGATTCTCACCTCAAAAAATATCCTACCAGGTGGGTAGGATATTGTGGGTCCCACATCATCCACTTAACATAGGTTAAGCGACTTAAATAAAATAAATTGGTCGCACCACTTTTATTTTATTTCTTAACTTAACCCCAAAAAATTAAAAACCACACCCGAGCAAATGCAACTCCGGAAAAGGTGTTTCTAAGAAATTACCGGCGCTGCGATTCCATTGGTGCCCTCAGAATTTGATTCTGAGCACCAGTTTAAAAGTTAGAAAAGACAGCTCATTCGTTCACTGAACGTACCAGAGCTAAACTTCGGAAAAAGATTCCGGGCACACCGGGCCTCAGAATTAGGTGCTGTCAGAAACTGCGTTCTTGTAAAATTCCCAAGAAAATTAAGAAAAAAATTTCCCTTGAATTTTACAGGTCTTTACATTAATCCCACCTCATGGATTTACGTCCCCGTAAAGATACATCAAAAACTAGGGGAACAAATGTGGGTACTGGGCACACATCTGAGCCTCCCGCTCCCAAGTGCTCTCTTGGAGGTTCCCATGCTGCCATCTGATGCACACTAGAGGAATCGACTGTCCACATAGGACCCGCTCCTGTCGATCCTCGATCTCCACCGGATCCTCCGCAAAAGTCGCCCCATCATCAATGTCCATCTCCCCATGGTCAATGATATGCGTCAGGTCATGCACGTATCTCCTCAGCTGAGATACGTGGAAGACATCGTGCACCCGGTGCAACTAAGGTGGTATATCTAGGCAATAAGCCACCTTGACAATCCTATTGAGGACCTGGAATGGTCCGATGAAGCGTGGAGACAACTTTCCACCACGACCAAATCTCCGTAATCCATGTCGAGGTGAGACCTGCAAGAAGACGTGGTCGCCATCCTCAAACTCCAGTGGACTCCAACTCCTGTCAGCATAAGATTTCTGCCAGCTCTGAGATGTCCTCATCTACTCCTGGATGACCTGGACCTTCTCTGTCATTGCCTGGACCATCTCCGGTCCCACAAGTGCTAACTCCCCAGGGTCTGTCCAACACAGAGGTGATCTGCAAGGTCGGTCGTACAATGCCTCGTATGGTGCCATCCTGATGGTGGAGTGGTAGCTGTTGTTGTACGAGAACTCCACCAAGGGTAGGTGGTCCTCCCAGCTGCGACCAATGTCTAGGAGGACACATTCGCGGAGCATTTCCTCGAGAGTCTGAATGGTCCTCTCCGTCTGACCATCTGTTTGTGGGTGAAAGGCGGTACTCAGATGTGGTTGCGTCTCGAATGCCTCCTGCAGCCCCTTCCAAAGCCGAGAAGTAAAGAGAGAATCTCGATCGGAGATGATAGATGATGTCACACCATGAAGTCGTACAATCTTTTGAACGTAGAGACATCCCAAGATCTCTACTGATCCCTGCTCTCTGATGGGTAAGAAGTGAGCCGAATTGGTGAGTCGGTCGACAATCACCCAAATGGAGTCGTGACCTCTGGAAGTTCGTGGAAGTCCAGTCATGAAGTCCATAGATATACCGTCCCACTTCAACTCCGGGACCTCTAATGTTTGTACCAAGCCTGCTGGTACCTGGAGCTCTGCCTTCACCTGCTGGCAGGTGAGGCATCGAGAAACGAACTCTGCCACATCCTTCTTCATACCTGGCCACTAGTGCTGTCGTTTGAGATCCTGGTACATCTTCGCCACTCCAGGATGTACTGCCAAAGGGGATGTGTGAAACTCCCTCAACCCCTCCTCCCGTAAAGAAACGGGTACCAAGGTACGTCCTCTGAAAAGGACGTCGTGCTCTCCTCCTAAGGAGAAACCATCAGGTGCCTGTCCTGAGGATATCTGCGCACACCGCATCTCACAGTCAGCGTCTCCACGTTGTGCCTCTCTGACCCGCTGCAGTAATGGAGGAGTGACTATGAGTGACTGAACGAAGGCTGCTCCATCTCTATCCATGAAGGATATCTGCAATGTGGATAGCTGCTCTGTCACCTCCCGAAGTAGATGAATGCCCGTCCTCCTACTGAGATCATCGGCTACTGCGTTCCCCTTACCAGGAGTATAGACTATCTCAAAGTCATAGTCCTGGAGGAACTCGAGCCATCGTCGCTGTCTCCAGTTCAGGTCCTTTTGAGAGAAGATGTACCTGAGACTCTGATGGTCAGAATAGACTGTAAAGCGCTCGCCCATCAGATTGTGTCACCACATCTTCAGAGCGAAGACCACTGCTGCTAACTCCAGGTCATGGGTAGCGTAGTTCTGCTCATGTGTCCTCAACTAGCGTGATCCATAGGCGATCACTACCCGCTCCTGCATCAGGACACATCCGAGTCCAGTCCCTGATGCGTCACAGTAGACTACGTACCCAACTCCCTCCTCTGGCAACCTCAAGATAGGCACGCTTGTCAATATCTATCTCAGCTCCTGGAAGCTCTGCTGACATCCATCTGACCACACAAAGGATTTCACCTTCTTCATCAAAGCTGAGAGTGGCGCCGCAACTCTGGAGAAGTCTGGCACAAATCTCCGCTATTATCCAGCTAGTCCCAAGAAACTCCACACCTCCGTCACGCTCCTGGGTGGCTCCCAAGCTAGCACTGCCTCGATCTTCGTAGGATCCACCACAACTCTCACCTCAGAGATGACGTGTCCCAAGAAGTGGACCTCACGTATCCATAACTGACACTTCGAGAGCCTGCCATAAATCTGGTGCTCTCGGAGTGTGTCTAGTACAACCCGCAAGTGGTAGGCATGCTCCTCCTCAGTGGTCGAATAAATCAAAAATCATCAATGAATACCACGACAAATCGATCGAGGTATGGTTGAAAGATCATGTTCTTAAGGCCCATGAACACAGCGGGAGCATTGGTTACACCGAATGGCATAACAAAGAACTCATAGTGGCCATACTGACATCTGAAGGATGTTTTCTTATCGTCCTTGTCCCGAACTCTCAACTGATGATAGCCTGACCTGAGGTCTATCTTTGAGAACCACCGTGCTCCTTTGATCTAATCGAAGAGGTCATAAATCCTCGGTAGCGGATACTTGTTCCTCACTGTCACCTGGTTCAGGCGATGATAGTTGACACAAAGTCGCAAGCTCCCGTCCGCCTTCTTGGCAAACAATATCGGGGAAGCCTAGGGTGAAACACTGAGTCAGATGAATCCCTTGCCCTGCAAGTCCTCCAACTGTACCCGTAGCTCTCGAAGCTCGGTGGGAGCCATTCGATATGCTGGGGTGGATATCGGGGCTATCCCGGAGTACAGGTCAATATAAAAGTCTACCTCTCTACGAGGAGGTAGTCCTGGAACATCGTCGAGGAAAATGTCCGCATACTGATCCACCAGTGTAGGAAAACTAGGAATCCGCACGTCAACCGCTCCTAGGATGAGGCTAGCCAACTGATGAGTGATGGGTTGTCCTCTCCTCTGCGAGAGTCCATCCTGTGCTGCGAAGGCTCCCTTCTCGCTGGTGAAGGTGAACCTGCTCCGTCGGTGCGTATACACCACACCTTGCGCCTAATATAGTCAATATGAGCATGGACTGTAGATAACCAATCCATGCCCAAGATGGAGTCGTAAGGCCTCGAAGCCGCTAAAAGAAGATCCCAGCCGAAGCTATCGCCTCCTAGAGTAATCTCACAATGCCGGAACCAGTGCATAATCGTCGAGTCTGCTCCCATAGGAGTCTCTAGACGTAAGGATCGAGCCAACGACTCTGTCCGAATCTCCGAGATCCGAACAAGGGCAGCGGCTATGAATGAATGACTCGCTCCCGTGTCTATAAGAACTACATAAAGGGTGTAATAGACACAGATAGTACCTCGAATCATCTCGGGTGTGCCGTGGTCATAGGCCTCCGCTGCCTGGAGCTGTGCCTGTCTCTGCCCCGCCAGATCCTTGTGGTCAGGTTGGACCTCCTGGTGGTGGTGGTGGTAGAGCCTCAAAGCGTCGCCCACCACCTGTTGCTCGTCCAACTCCTCTTACTCGTCCTCCTGCCCCCTGCGGACCGCCGGGGTCGACCCTCTGCCTCTACCTGGGTGGCCCCTCAACCGTCAGTTTCTCCTTGGCATGGTGGGTCGGGCAGTTATGAGCCATGTGGCCCTGCCCGCCGCATGCGTAGCACTGTCTGCCTCTCGAAAGAATGGCTCCCTGCTGTGTTCCCCGCACTGCTGAGCCAGTGTCCTGAGGACGTCCTCCTGAGGGTCTAGTCTACCTGGACCCATGAGTCATCCGTCGAATGCCTGCTGCAAGAGACTCTGCTACGTGCCGCCCTGCGGTAGGTCTCGCTACAGAATAAGGCTCAGCCAAGAATCTCTCGATCAAAAGGGCTCACTCCAGTACTCCTTCCTGAGTCTGAATGATGAGGAAGATCAGCGATGCCCTGATCTTATGCCCAAATCCCTACTCAAAGGCCCGGGCCCGGAAGAATGGGTCTCGTACCATGTCTGTCGAGTAGCGCGAGAGATCAGTAAATCTCACCGAGTACTGGGTAACCGTCAAGCTATCATGCCGCAGCTGTAGAAGCTCCTGGATGCGCACCGCACAGAGGGTGGCTGGGACGAACTCCGAACGGAAGAGGCTATCAAAGTACGTCCAGAGGAGAGATGCCTCATCGTGTTCCTGGAGTATCAAGCTCCACCACCTTCCTGCTACCGCGTGCAATAGGCTCGCTGTGAGGATCACCACGAGGTCTGTTGGTGTCCTCACTAACCTGAAAACCCGTACAACTGCCTCCAGCCAATCCTCAGCTGCCTGGGGGGTCTGTCTCCCCGCGGAACTTGGGTGGTCGCTGGCACTGAAACTCGTGAAATGCACTAAGGCGACGTGCATCGTCAGCGGCTGGGGCCGGTAGCATCGGTGGCTCGGTGGGTAGAGGTATCACCGGTGCCTCTGCTGTCAAAGGGCCATGTACCGAGGCCTTGTCACTTGGTGGGATATCGTCACGCACAACGCTCGGAACCCTAGCTGGCTGCCATCGTGGGGCCATCCTAAAAAGAGACAGGTGTGCCACGGTCATTACAGTATACTTGGTGAGCTGACACAAATTAATCACAAAGAAAACATGAAACACACATTCAATCACTATTTTCGTGCATTAAGTCGGAAATCAGAAGTCAGGGTCCTGGTGTACGGATACGTCGGCCTCCGCACCAACACTGGACTCCCTGGACTGATAACCACACTCAATACTCTTAACAATATTGCTTCACATAGAAAAATATCAGAGTCCTAAGTTCTGTGGTAGAACCAAACTCCTCTGAAAACTATTTTTCACGACCCGTCCTCAGGCCCGTGCCGTGACTACCCCAAGCCCGTCTTCCATAGGCCAGGGGCTGGCGACTAGCACCAAGGCATAATTCTCGATAAAAGGGAAGTCATTACCTTTATAAAGTAAACAAAGTCCATAGAGAAAGCAAGCAGAAGAAGGATACACTAAGTAAAAGCTGATACAAAAGTATGTGTGGAAAAGTAAGTGGGCCAGAATACAAACCCAAACTGAATGTAAAGTACAACTGGAAGGGAAAACAGAAACTGAAGTAAAGCCGCAGCCTCGAGCCGTCCACTGGAAGTCCCACCTGAAGGGTGAGTACAGATAGCCTCCACAGCTCCTCGGGTCCAGCTGTCCGCTCTGAGTATGTCCCGCCCAGTGGTCCACCTCCAGGTTCCGACCTGCTCCGCAAGCCTCAACCGCGATAAGCGCTGTCCGTCGTCTACAACCAACACAACGTAGTGCGGGCATAGCCCGTGCAGGGGTGAGTATAAACTACTCAGTAGGGACCCTGAGACCCCCGAAGGTCTCCCAGAATCCACAAAGGATAATCCACAAAGGAAAGATACAATTGTAAAGACCCGTAAAATTCAAGGGAAATTTTTTCTTAATTTTCTTTAGAATTTTACAAGAGCGCGGTTTCAGACGGCACCTGATTCCGAGGCCCGGAGTCCCCGGAATTAATTTCTGAAGTTTGGCTCGGGTACGTTCAGTGAACGAATGAGCGGGTTTTTCTAACTTTTGATCCGGTGCTCGGAATTGAAATCCGAGGGCACCGATGAACTCGCAGCGCCGATATTCGCTTAAAGAGACCTTTTCGGGAGTTGCATTTGTTGCGGGTTGAAAGTTAATTTTTGAGGTTTTTAGTTGAGTTAAATAAAATTTGTGTAGAACAAATTTTATTATAACTTCTTAAAACCTATCAAAGGAGGTTGGAAGTGGGACCCACACCCACTTAACCTCCCTTGGGAGGATTAAGTGTGGTGGGGCCCACACGAACCCCCACCTTTTCAACTCCCCTCTCTCCCTCTTAATGGATTGATATCTTAACTTCTATTTAATTATACAACTCATGTATATTAAATAAGTGAGTTAATTTTGGAGTTATCCATTTTGAATTTCAAACCTTTGAAATTCTTTTTGTGAATAAAATAAGACTTTGTCTTATTTTGGTTGGGTTAGAACTCTTAGCCATCTTGGAGTGGTTGAGATCTTTTCTTTCTTCTCCAACCTTGACGAAGAACACGAAGAACGCCGTTCTACAACGAAGAACTTCTTCGCCGAAGAACACGGTCTTTCCGCGACGCCATATCCGCGACGTGACGTTCTTCTTCCGCATCATCTTTTCCGCGTCGAATGCCATCGACAACGACTCTTCCTCCGACGTCAAAGGAATCGACAGCGATATTCCACGACTCCGTCAACGTGCGACTATCGAGGTAAGGGTTCTTGAGTTCGTTGTTTCCTTTTTGTTTGACTTTCCTCAAGACTTGACGTAGAACGCTCAAGTTCCGACGAAGAACGCCGCTCTGCTCTTCTTCGTCTTCGGTGTCAACGAGAGAGAACACCGCACCTTCCTCGGACAACCTTCGTCGGCGTACAAGGATTCGCCAACGACGTGCCTCTTCGGACGTGCCTCTTCGTCGTTAAATTTGACGAACGACGACCGCGTCGCCCGACCTCCGCGACGTCGTCTTCCGCGGAACGATCTCAATCTTCGAACCTTATACCCGAGGTAGGGGTTGTTGTTTTATTCTTTATTATTCCATTCCTTGATCGTGAATAGAAAGTATAACGTGTGGCTTATTTAATTTAAGTTGCGTTATTATTTTTAACGTGAGGGGGCCGGACCGCACGAACACGGCCGAACCCCCCCTCCATCGTTTCTTGTTTATTCTTGCGGGTGGAAGCAAGTGGCGTGGTGCCGTCGCACCACGCGGATTACCGTGCAATAATTTTACGCGGCGCCGTCGCGCCACGCCGGGGTAGAAACTTCAAGAACGCGACGCCGTCGCGCCGCGTTGAAAAGAATCATGGCACGGCGAAGGGGGCGCGGTGCCGTCGCACCGCGCCGGACGACGAACACCGCGGCCGGTTCCGGGCCGCGGCGGGACGAGGAGACCGCGGCCGGTTCCGGGCCGCGGCGGGACGAACAGACCGCGGCCGGTTCCGGGCCGCGGCGGAAGAGGAGACCGGCGGCCGAGCCGCCGGCGTCGGAAGTCGAAGGCGGGACCGGAATTTCCGGTCCCGTTGGTAAAAACCGGCCGGCCAGCTGGCCGGCCGGATGACATAAAACCGGGGGAATAAATCCCCCGGCCGGTTCAACAAAACCCCCCTCTTAATGAGGGGGGCGGTTCTTGAGGGAAGGGGGCAGCCGGCCCCCTTGGTTCGGCGCCAGCAGGCCCCCCCCACGTGGAGGGGGGCGGTTTTAAATGAAACCGGCGCGGCACAAAGGCCGCGCCACCCCTCAAAACGCGGGGGTTTGTCACCCCGCGTGCCACCCTCGTGCGGCACCAGCGCCAGCCGCCGCGGCCCGCCGCCGCGCCGCCGCGCCGCCGCGCCACCGCCGCCGCCGCCGCGGCCTGCCGCCGCGCCGCCGCCCGCCGCCTCCGGCCGCCGCCGCGCCGCCGCCGCGCCGCCCCAGGGGGGGGGGGGGGGTGGGGGGGGTCGGGCCGGGTCGGCCCGGACCCGGACCCCCCCGTTTCGAACCAGATTTGGTTTTTGGCTCATAACTTGAGCCTCGGACCTCCGAATGACGAACCGTCTGCGGAAACGCGATCCTTGGATCGAGACGGTCGTTTCGGTATATCGCACTCAAGGTTTCGGGTTACTTTGAGTTCGGCCGGGTTGGTTCGTTCACGAAACCAACCGGACCTTCGGAGCGGAAACGCTCATATCTTGAGCTACGGACGTCCGATTGACGCGCCGTCAGTCGCGTTGCGTTCCTCTTGATGAGACGGATCTTTTGGCATACTCCGCCCGAGGTTTGGACGCAGGTGGAGTACGGTCGGGTTGGTTTTGCCTTAAAAACCAACCGGGCCCCGGAGTCGAAAAAGCCAATAATTCACAGACCGGGCGTCCGATTGACGCGCCGTCTGTTTCGTTGACTTCCTCTTGATGAGACGGATCTTTTGACATACTCTGCCCGAGTTTTGGATGCAGTCGGAGTATGGCCGGGTTGGATTGTACCCGAAATCCAACCGGGCCCCTGGAACGGGAAAGCTGATATCCTTCAGACAGGACGTCCGTTTGACGAACCGTCAGCGGCGTTGGTGTTTACGTTTAGTAACGGTCCCTATTAGTATACCCTATGGGAGTTCGGGGTACAGTTGAGATACGGCCGAGATTGGTTCGCACTCGAAACCAACCGGGCCCCTGGGACGAAAAGGCTAATAACTCACAGACCGGGCGTCCGATCGACGCGCCGTCTGTTGCGTTGAGACCCCTGTGACGAGACGGACTTTTGTGATACTTCTTTTGCGGGACTTTGTGATACTTGGAGTATAGACCAGTAGCTCGTGGAGCGGACCCTCCCGGAGACGAGCGTGCAGAGTACGGAGACCGTGTAGCCGGCTGAGACCTGACGACTGCTTGACCGACTCGACTTGGAGTGAGTCGACTAGCCCAGTGGACGGAGCGCCCGGTATTTGGCGGCAGACCCACGGCGGACGGAGCGCCTGGTAGTTGGCAGCAGACCCGCGGTACTCGACAGGAGGAGTACCTCAGTAGGCTATCTGGGTAGCGCCCGGTATTTGGCAGCAGACCCTCAGCGGACGGAGCGCCTGGTAGTTGGCAGCAGACCCGCAGTACTCGACAGGAGGAGTACTTCAGCAGTCTTAGGTTAGTGAGCGGCGGCCTCGGAGTCGTGACAGGACCACTGTACACTCTAGAGACGGAGCTCTTCAGCAGTTACGGTTTCGATAATAAAAATCCTGGTTTGAGCTGAGACTTTTGACCTTGTGTTTACTTCATGATTGAGATGGGTCACTTGCTAACTTTGGTATATGTATGGGCATATACCCGGGTAGTGGTTATCCGTCGTTATCACAATCCTTGTGTTTCCTCATGATTGAGATGGGTTACTTGATAACTTAGGTATATGTATGGGCATATACCTAAGTAGGGTTTATCTGTTGAGGTCTTCTTGTGTTTATCCTTGTTGGTTTTAGTGAGACCTTGAGGGTCTCAGGGTCCCTACTGAGTATCGTTATACTCACCCCTGCACGGGCTATGCCCGCACCTCGTTGTGTTGGTTGCAGACGACGGACAGTGCTGACAGAAGCCGAAGGTTCGAGGACTGGACGGTACCTGGAGGTGGACTATACGACGAGGCGGTACCCAGAGGTGGACCACTGGGCGGGACATACTCGGAGCGGATGGCGGAACCCGAGGAGCAGAGGAGCTATCTGTACCCACCCTTCAGGTGGGATTTCTAGTGGACATCTCAGCGTAGCAGCTTTACTTTTCAGTCACTGTTTTCCCTTTTTGAGTTGTACTTTACAGTTGGGCTTGTATTTCCAGCCCCTTTTTACTTTTCAGCTCTTCTTTTTGTACTTTGTGTTTTACTTCCGCTTGCTTACTCTGTGGTGTTTTTTTACCTTACAAAGGCAATGCCTTCACTTTTTCTGGGATTTACGCCTTGGTGCTAGTCGCCAGCCCCTGGCCTGTGGAAGGCGGGTTTGGGGTAGTCACGGCACGGACCCCGAGGGCGGGTCGTGACAAATTGGTATCAGAGGAGTTCGGTTCTACCGCAGAGCTTATAACTCTGATCTTTCTTTCTGTGAAGCAATAGTGTTAAGGGTACCGAGTGTGGTTTTCAGTTCAGGGAGTCCAGTGTTGGTGCGGGCGGCCGACGTATCCATACACCAGGACCCTGACAACTGATTTCCGACTTTGTGCACGAAAACACTGATTGCGTGTGTGTTTTCAAAGGTTTTTCCCCTTAAAACAGCTCAAACCAGGTCAGCTCACCAGGTATAATCGTTTGATCGTGTTACGTTGTTTCTTCAGGATGGCCCCACGACGGCAGCCAGCTAGGGTTCCGAGAATCGAACGTGACGACAGCCCACTGAGCGACGAGGCCTCGGTGCAGGGCCCTTTGTCAGCAGTGGCACCGGCGGTAGCTCTACCCGCCGAGCCCCCGATGCTTCCAGCAGCAGCCGCTGACGATGCACGTCGCCTCAGCGCACTGCATGAGTTTCAGCGCCAGCGACCGCCCAGGTTTCGCGGGGAGACGGATCCCCAGGCTGCAGAGGACTGGCTGGAGGCAGTGGTACGAGTGTTTAGGCTAGTGAGGACACCAGCAGACCTCATGGTGATCCTCGCTGCGAGCCTACTACACGCAGCAGCAGGACGATGGTGGAGCTTGATGCTCCAGGTGCACGATGAGGCATCCCTACTTTGGACGAACTTTGAGAGCCTCTTCCGCTCAGAGTTCGTCCCGGCCACCCTCCGAGCGGTGCGCATCCAGGAGCTTCTACAGCTGCGGCAGGGCAGCATGACGGTCGCTCAGTACTCGGCGAGATTTACCGATCTCTCGCGCTACTCGACCGACATGGTACGGGACCCATTCTTCCGGGCCCGGACCTTCGAGCAGGGTTTGAGACACGAGATCAGGGCATCGCTGATCTCCCTCAGCATACCGACTCAGACAGGAGTACTGGAGCGGGCTCTTCTGATTGAGAGCTTCCTTGCTGAGTCTTCACCAGCGCAGCGACCCACCGCAGGGCGACACGTAGCGGAGTCTTCGGTAGCAGGTAGCCGACAGATGACTCAGGGGTCCAGACAGACCAGACCTTCAGGCAGACGACCTCAGGGCACTGGCTCAGCAGTGCAGGGCACACAGCGCGGAGTCAGTCTTTTGAGTGGAAGACAGTGCTTTGCATGCGGCGGGCAAGGCCACATGGCTCGTGACTGCCCGACCCGCCATGCGGAGGAGCAGCAGACGGTTGAGGAACCACCTAGGCAGAGGCAGAGGTTCGACCGTGGCGGTCCGCAGGGAGGAGGCAGACGAGGCAGAGGAGCTGGCCGAGCAGCAGGTGGTGGACGTCGCTTTGAGGCTCTGCCACCACCACCACCAGGAGGTCCACCCCGACCACAGGGAGTAGGTGAACATGCGAGAGCACAGCTTTAGGCAGCTGAAGCTTACGATCATGGAGCTCTGGGAGCAGGTGGACAGGGGAGGAACTAGTGGAAACGTCTTTTGTACTTCTAGTTCCATGTTGATGTTGCTTTTGTGTAGCGTCTTGTAATATGAGCTGCAATAATAAAAGACGCATCCTTTGTGATGTTTTCATTCCTGTCCTCTTTTGTGATGTTACTAAGAGGTTCCAGTTGACTGTTGACTTGACCCTCACTTGTGAGACATCTACTGGAGGAGACCAGTTACCCCACACTGATGCCGACAGTGTGACTCAACCCTTGGAGGCGAGAGTAACGGTTGGATCTCTTAGTAGTAGCGTCGAGGCCTTACGACGTCATCCTTGGTATGGATTAGTATCATCCATGTTAGGATTGACTGTTTTAGGCAAAGAATGTGGTTCATCCAGGGGATGAGACCAGGTTTCTCTTATCGGCAAAGAAGAAATCTTGCAGCTCTTGTGGGACCAGAGATGGTCCGGGCCACGTCGGAGAAGGTCCAGGTCATCCAGGAGCGGATGAGGACAGCTCAGAGCCGGCAGAAGTCATATGCTGACAGGAGGCGGAGGCCACTGGAGTTCGAGGATGGCGACCACGTCTTCTTTCGGGTCTCACCTCAACGTGGTATTCGGAGATTTGGCTGAGGCGACAAGTTATCTCCGCGCTTCATCGGACCCTTCCAGGTCCTCAGCAGGGTTGGTGAGGTGGCTTATCGCCTGGCTCTACCACCTCAGTTGCACCGGGTGCACGACGTCTTCCACGTATCCCAGCTGAGGAGATACGTGCACGACCCGACGCACATCATTGATCATGGGGAGCTTGACGTTGACGTTGGGGCGACTTTTACGGAGGTCCCGGTGGAGATAGAGGATCGATAGGAGCGGGTCCTACATGGGCGATCGATTCCTCTTGTGCGCAACAGATGGCGGCACGGGAATCTCCAGGAGAGCACATGGGAGCGGGAGGCTCAGATGCGTGCTCAGTACCCTCTTTTGTTTCCCTAGTTTTTGATGTTTCTTTACGGGGACGTAAAGCCCTGAGGTGGGAGTAATGTAAAGACCCGTAAAATTCAAGGGAAATTTTTTCTTAATTTTCTTTAGAATTTTACAAGAGCGCGGTTTCAGACGGCACCTGATTCCGAGGCCCGGAGTGCCCGGAATTAATTTCTGAAGTTTGGCTCGGGTACGTTCAGTGAACGAACGAGCGGGTTTTTCTAACTTTTGATCCGGTGCTCGGAATTGAAATCTGAGGGCACCGATGAACTCGCAGCGCCGATATTCGCTTAAAGAGACCTTTTCGGGAGTTGCGTTTGTTGCGGGTTGAAAGTTAATTTTTGAGGTTTTTAGTTGAGTTAAATAAAATTTGTGTAGAACAAATTTTATTATAACTTCTCAAAACCTATCAAAGGAGGTTGGAAGTGGGACCCACACCCACTTAACCTCCCTTGGGAGGATTAAGTGTGGTGGGGCCCACACGAACCCCCACCTTTTCAACTCCCCTCTCTCCCTCTTAATGGCTTGATATCTTAACTTCTATTTAATTATACAACTCATGTATATTAAATAAGTGAGTTAATTTTGGAGTTAGCCATTTTGAATTTCAAACCTTTGAAATTCTTTTTGTGAATAAAATAAGACTTTGTCTTATTTTGGTTGGGTTAGAACTCTTAGCCATCTTGGAGTGGTTGAGAGCTTTTCTTTCTTCTCCAACCTTGACGAAGAACACGAAGAACGCCGTTCTACAACGAAGAACTTCTTCGCCGAAGAACACGGTCTTTCCGCGACGCCATATCCGCGACGTGACGTTCTTCTTCCGCATCATCTTTTCCGCGTCGAACGCCATCGACAACGACTCTTCCTCCGACGTCAAAGGAATCGACACCGATATTCCACGACTCCGTCAACGTGCGACTATCGAGGTAAGGGTTCTTGAGTTCGTTGTTTCCTTTTTGTTTGACTTTCCTCAAGACTTGACGTAGAACGCTCAAGTTCCGACGAAGAACGCCGCTCCGCTCTTCTTCGTCTTCGGTGTCAACGAGAGAGAACACCGCACCTTCCTCGGACAACCTTCGTCGGCGTACAAGGATTCGCCAACGACGTGCCTCTTCGGACGTGCCTCTTCGTCGTTAAATTTGACGAACGACGACCGCGTCGCCCGACCTCCGCGACGTCGTCTTCCGCGGAACGATCTCAATCTTCGAACCTTATACCCGAGGTAGGGGTTGTTGTTTTATTCTTTATTATTCCATTCCTTGATCGTGAATAGCAAGTATAACGTGTGGCTTATTTTATTTAAGTTGCGTTATTATTTTTAACGTGAGGGGGCCGGACCGCACGAACACGGCCGAACCCCCCCCATCGTTTCATGTTTATTCTTGCGGGTGGAAGCAAGTGGCGTGGTGCCGTCGCACCACGCGGATTACCGTGCAATAATTTTACGCGGCGCCGTCGCGCCACGCCGGGGTAGAAACTTCAAGAACACGACGCCGTCGCGCCGCGTTGAAAAGAATCATGGCACGGCGAAGGGGGCGCGGTGCCGTCGCACCGCGCCGAACGACGAACACCGCGGCCGGTTCCGGGCCGCGGCGGGACGAGGAGACCACGGCCGGTTCCGGGCCGCGGCGGGACGAAAAGACCGCGGCCGGTTCCGGGCCGCGGCGGAAGAGGAGACCGGCGGCCGAGCCGCCGGCGTCGAAAGTCGAAGGCGGGACCGGAATTTCCGGTCCCGTTGGTAAAAACCGGCCGGCCAGCTGGCCGGCCGGATGACATAAACCCGGGGGAATAAATCCCCCGACCGGTTCAACAAAACCCCCCTCTTAATGAGGGGGGCGGTTCTTGAGGGAAGGGGGCAGCAGGCCCCCTTGGTTCGGTGCCAGCAGGCCCCCCCACGTGGAGGGGGGCGGTTTTAAATGAAACCGGCGCGGCACAAAGGCCGCGCCACCCCTCAAAACGCGGGGGTTTGTCACCCCGCGTGCCACCCTCGTGCGGCACCAGCGCCAGCCGCCGCGGCCCGCCGCCGCGCCGCCGCGCCACCGCCGCCGCGGCCCGCCGCCGCGCCGCCGCGCCTCCGCCGCCGCCGCGCCGCCGCGCCGCCGCGCCTCCGCCGCCGCCGCGCCGCCGCGCCGCCGCGCCGCCGCGCCGCCGCGCCGCCGCCCGCCGCCGCCGGCCGCCGCCGGCCTCCGCCGCGCCGCCGCCCGCCGCCGCCGGCCGCCGCCGGCCTCCGCCGCGCCGCCGCCCGCCGCCGCCGGCCGCCGCCGGCCTCCGCCGCGCCGCCGCCGCGCCGCCCCAGGGGGGGGGGGGTCGGGCCGGGTCGGCCCGGACCCGGACCCCCCCGTTTCGAACCAGATTTGGTTTTTGGCTCATAACTTGAGCCTCGGACCTCCGAATGACGTACCGTCTGCGGCAACGCGATCCTTGGATCGAGACGGTCGTTTCGGTATATCGCACTCAAGGTTTCGGGTTACTTTGAGTTCGGCCGGGTTGGTTCGTTCACGAAACCAACCGGACCTTCGGAGCGGAAACGCTCATATCTTGAGCTACGGACGTCCGATTGACGCGCCGTCAGTCGCGTTGCGTTCCTCTTGATGAGACTGATCTTTTGGCATACTCCGCCCGTGGTTTGGACGCAGGTGGAGTACGGTCGGGTTGGTTTTGCCTTAAAAACCAACCGGGCCCCGGAGTCGAAAAAGCCAATAACTCACAGACCGGGCGTCCGATTGACGCGCCGTCTGTTTCGTTGACTTCCTCTTGATGAGACGGATCTTTTGACATACTCCGCCCGAGTTTTGGATGCAGTCGGAGTATGGCCGGGTTGGATTGTACCCGAAATCCAACCGGGCCCCTGGAAAGGGAAAGCTGATATCCTTCAGACAGGACGTCCGTTTGACGAACCGTCAGCGGCGTTGGTGTTTACGTTTAGTAACGGTCCCTATGAGTATACCCTATGGGAGTTCGGGGTACAGTTGAGATACGGCCGGGATTGGTTCGCACTCGAAACCAACTGGGCCCCTGGGACGAAAAGGCTAATAACTCACAGACCGGGCGTCCGATCGACGCGCCGTCTGTTGCGTTGAGACCCCTGTGACGAGACGGACTTTTGTGATACTTCTTTTGCGGGACTTTGTGATACTTGGAGTATCGACCAGTAGCTCGTGGAGCGGACCCTCCCGGAGATGAGCGTGCAGAGTACGGAGACCGTGTAGCCGGCTGAGACCTGACGACTGCTTGACCGACTCGACTTGGAGTGAGTCGACTAGCCCAGTGGACGGAGCGCCCGGTATTTGGCGGCAGACCCACGGCGGACGGAGCGCCTGGTAGTTGGCAGCAGACCCGCGATACTCGACAGGAGGAGTACCTCAGTAGGCTATCTGGGTAGCGCCCGGTATTTGGCAGCAGACCCTCAGCGGACGGAGCGCCTGGTAGTTGGCAGCAGACCCGCAGTACTCGACAGGAGGAGTACTTCAGCAGTCTTAGGTTAGTGAGCGGCGGCCTCGGAGTCGTGACAGGACCACTGTACACTCTAGAGACGGAGCTCTTCAGAAGTTACGGTTTCGATAATAAAAATCCTGGTTTGAGCTGAGACTTTTGACCTTGTGTTTACTTCATGATTGAGATGGGTCACTTGCTAACTTTGGTATATGTATGGGCATATACCCGGGTAGTGGTTATCCGTCGTTATCACAATCCTTGTGTTTCCTCATGATTGAGATGGGTTACTTGATAACTTAGGTATATGTATGGGCATATACCTAAGTAGGGTTTATCTGTTGAGATCTTCTTGTGTTTATCCTTGTTGGTTTTAGTGAGACCTTGAGGGTCTCGGGGTCCCTACTGAGTATCGTTATACTCACCCCTGCACGGGCTATGCCCGCACCTCGTTGTGTTGGTTGCAGACGACGGACAGTGCTGACAGAAGCCGAAGGTTCGAGGACTGGACGGTACCTGGAGGTGGACTATACGACGAGGCGGTACCCGGAGGTGGACCACTGGGCGGGACATACTCGGAGCGGATGGCGGAACCCGAGGAGCAGAGGAGCTATCTGTACCCACCCTTCAGGTGGGATTTCCAGTGGACATCTCAGCGTAGCAGCTTTACTTTTCAGTCGCTGTTTTCCCTTTTTGAGTTGTACTTTACAGTTGGGCTTGTATTTCCGGCCCCTTTTTACTTTTCAGCTCTTCTTTTTGTACTTTGTGTTTTACTTCCGCTTGCTTACTCTGTGGTGTTTGTTTACCTTACAAAGGCAATGCCTTCACTTTTTCTGGGATTTACGCCTTGGTGCTAGTCGCCAGCCCCTGGCCTATGGAAGGCGGGCTTGGGGTAGTCACGGCACGGACCCCGAGGGCGGGTCGTGACAACAATCACGAATAACATCTGACACTACTTAGATATATGCCCATACATATACCTAAGTCATCAATTCCAGTTCGGCTCCAACATTCGAGCCCAATTTCGATCACGTCCACATAGGATAGCACAACACAATCTACATAGGAAAGCAAGTCAAGATTCAGCTCATACATGTATACTTTTTCATATGATGATAGAGATGATCAGATATAGCCACTGATTTGTCTAAGACGTCCGACCCACAATGGATCGATAGGTACTAACCCCCGCAATGACCCACAAAGGATCTGAACCACACAGGGTCAATAGGTAACTAACCCCCGCAATGGCCCACAAAGGATCTGACCCACACAGTTTCGATAGGTAACTAACCCCCGCAATGACCCACACAGGATTGGACCCACACATGATCTGTAGGCGTTGGGCCACATAGGACTACTGAGTGCTGACCCACACAGGATCGGTGGCACTGATCCACATAGGATCACTGAGTGTTATAGTCTTCACCGTCGAATCCACGAAGGATTTATATACAGTCATCATCGTCTTCGTCACAGCCAGCTCTAGGGTTCCCGCACACAGCAAGCTCGTTCGGGAGGGTCTGCTCCACGAGCCGAAGGGCTGATAAATCAACTGACACAAAGTCTGGAGTAGATGTATCCAAAAGTTCTGTAACGTCAACAGGAACTCAACGTCACAGACAGCGCGTCAATCGGATGCCCGGTCTGAGAGTTATTGGCTTTTTCGTCCCAGGGGTCCGGTTGGTTTTTAAGTCAAAACCACCCCAAACAAACTCCACCGGCGTCCAAACTTCGAGCGGAGTAAGCCAAAAGGTCCGTCTCACTGAGAGGAATCCAAAAAAGTCAACGGCACGTCAATCAGACATCCGGAGCTTAAGTTATGAGCGTTTCCGCTCCGAGGGTTCGGTTGGTTTCATGTACGAACCAACCCGGACAAACCCAAATTTCTCTGAAACCCTGAGTGTAATATACCTAAACGACCGTCTTGATCCAAGGATCACTATGAAACTAACGGTGCACCGATCGGAGGTCCGCAGCTCATGTTATGGGCAATAGACCAAAAGAGATTCGGTACTAGGGGGTTCGGGCCCAGTCCGACCCGGCCCGATACCCCCGGGGTCGGCCTGAACCGGGTCTGGGTCCGGCCCTCTTGGGCGCGTCCTGACCCAGCCCGGCCAGGGCGCGGCCCGGCCTGGCGGTCCGGCCGGGCGGCTTGGCCCAGCGCGCCGACGCTGGCACTGGCCAAGCAGTTGCGCAAAGGGGCGCTGCCCCCCTTTGATGAAACCACATCCCCGCGTGGGGGCCGCCCCTTGCCAACGGACGTGGCTGGTTGTCGCGTCCCGCCTCCTCTGGTCCCACACCATCGTGGGACTTGCGGCCTTCTGCCACGGCTTCAGCCACGTCGACTCTTCCCAGCGGCGCGTCGGGCGCCGCCATCTCCTGGCGGCCGACCGGTGCCGACCGCTGCCTCCTGCCGCCAGTGCCGCCGTGCCGGAGAGGCGCGCCGGCGGGTTGCTCAGGGGACCACCGGACGAGCTCCGGTGGTCGGATATGCCTGCCGTCTTTGCCAACGGCCCTCCCGAGAACGGTTCTTCACTGCGAATACCTCACAACTCCGGTGCGGCCTGCTTCATCATTGCCCGCCGATCCGCACACCAAGAACGAAGGGATGGTGGGTTCAGACTTGTTCGTTGGTCCGCAACCACCGCGTTAGCGGTTTTAAAAGGCATCCGACAAATATTTAAACATATTCCGTGTGTATAAATCACAAAGATTTAATTTAATCAAAACCCCTACCTCGTCAAATTCGTTGAGCGGGGATTCGTCGCAGAAAATCACGTCGCGGAAGAAGGCGTTGCGGAAGGGGGGATCGTCGCATCGCGGAAGGAGCGTCGCAGAAGAAGCGTCGCATAAGAAGAGGCATGGAAGAAGCGTCGCGAAAGAAGCGTCGTTGATTTCTGAGGATCCGGAGTTCTTCGTGTTCTTCGCGTTCTTCGCGAGGAATAGAAGATCTTCAAGAGCCTGAGTGAAATCCCATAGCCTCTCAGCACCCCAGCCTAATAAAAATAAGAGTTGTATTATATTTATTCTACAAGCCTTGCATTTTAAAATTCAAAATTAAAGAAATAGTTAAGAAAATTAATTGCAACTCTTAAACCGCCACATTAATTAGGCGTTTCTTAACCAGAATAAACACACAGTTTGAATTCATTAATAGGGGGTGCAGGTGCGTTACTTAAGAAGAAAAGAAACGACGGGGCTCATGTGGGTCCTACTTCACAAAATATCATACCAATTGGGTAGGATATTTTGGGTCCCACATCATCCACTTAACACAGGTTAAGCGACTTAAATAAAATAAATTGGTCGCACCACTTTTATTTCATTTCTTAACTTAACCCAAAAAATTAAAAACCACACCTGAGAAAACGCAACTCTGGAAAAAGTGTTTCTAAGAAATTACCAGCTCTGCGATTCCATCGGTGCCCTTAAAATTCGATTCCGAGCACCGGTTCAAAAGTTAGAAAAGCCCGCTCGTTCGTTCACTGAACGTTCCTGAGCTAAACTTCGGAAAAAGATTCCGGGCACATCGGGCCTCAGAATTAGGTTCCATAAGAAACTGCGTTATTGTATAATTCCCAAGAAAACTAAGAAAAGAATTTCCCTTGAATTTTACGGGTCTTTATATTTCTTATGTGATCTAATATTGAATCTATTATATGAATAACTACATGTGTTTTATATATTTCTCGAAAATATGATACATATGTGCTCTAAACTTGCAGAAAATTATTTAATATATGAATATAGGAGACTTAAGCATAATTATTAGATTATAAATTTTTTATTAAAGTTCCATTACATTATAAATATTTTGAAATTTGTTTAATAAAATTATAAATGTATCACAAAATTAATGAAGTGATTAAAATTTTACATATACGAATGATCTTTAAAAAAATTATTGTTACTTTAAAACATTTATATGTGTGTAATTTTAAAAAATATTTTGTGAAAGATTATAAAAATTATTATTATGGAGTCAATAATTTTCAAATATTAATTTAAATTATAACATTATACAATAAGAAATTTATATAATAGTTTGATAAAAAACGTTACTTTTAAAATAAGATGATAAAAAGATTTTTTAATAAAATACTAGTTTTATATAACTTTTTACCTTGTGAATTTATAATATTTTAGTATATAGTAATATGGGTATAAAACATAATATAATATAATAATAAAAAAGGAAATCAGTTGGAGAAGAGAAAGAAAGGGGAAATCCCGTAATGGGATTTGGGTGTCGTCACGGCTACAAGTCGAGCAGAGTCGATGCCACGCGAAGCTGTCGATCTCCCGCGAAACTTAATCCCAGTCATCCAATGATTTTTAAACTCTTGGCTCATCCCCCGCTTTTCCCACGGCCATTCGATCCAGTGAGGGGAGATCCAGGTAGTCCGTCCTTTTCTTCTGCCTCCCGCGCTGTCTTCTTCTTCATGGCGTGACCCGAACTAGTAAGCAGTCCCCATCACTCCCATACCGCACCTACACCATTCCACATGACTGCCCGAGCACCACCACAGTAGTCCGACGCTGCCACATGAGAACTTTCCCCGACCTCCAGCGTCATCTCCCCGCAAGCCAGGCCAGTGGGCCGTCGCCCTCACAGCCTCTCCATATCCACTGTACGTCCTCAGCCTATGCTTAACCATCACACTCAAAGGTCCCTTTGTCCTCACCTTTCCACGAGCTAACCCCACTCATGCTTCACAGCATATGCACCCCCTACCACCTTCTCAGGGAATATTATATAAAATATATATATATTCGCATTATTGTTCTTTTAAACTCAAAGGCTTGTTTTCACCTCAGTAGTAAAGCGTGGGGGTACTTGTTTAATTTTTAGGCTGGAGATGAGCCTTATCCTTGTGTAAATAAGGTCTATATAAACCCCCTTCCATGCATGTGAACCCTACGGGTTCATATCCTCTAATCCCTTCCACGAACTCCCAAGATTTCCAGCAAACTCCTGCCAGTCCGAGCTCCCCCCTCAAGCATGTAAGGGTTTATATTTTAAATGTTTTAGTATTACAAAACCTATAACATGTGGTTGTGTATATATGGTTTGTTAAACATAAATATATGAGTAAATACCATTTCATTTGGCATTAAATGTTTTAAAATAGGATTATTAATGTTTTCTATATAAGGGGATGGTCTTCACCCGATTTATTTTACAATGTTTCTGCTCATATATATATATATATTTATATACATATATACTTTGTATATCCATCTCGAATATGGGTAAATAAATATATATAACCCCAATCCATTTTTTTATGATTTCTAATGTGACCCAGCATGTTTTCTAGGGGTTATGTATTTATTATGGTTGTTCTAAATTTACTTTTTTCATGAAGAATCCTTTATGTAAACATTGTATATATATAACTATATACATATATATATGTATTTATATCAATACAAAACAATTATGATTTTTAAGAGATGAATACTATCCTTTGAATATCATTTTAGATGCGAACTAGTTTTTGGGTTTATGTGTAATTATGTTATAGTATAAAACCATAGTTTTTATATATGTACATATGGTTACATGAATAATAAACCTTATATTTTTTCAGTCTAAATTAAATAAATATATATTGGTTAGAGGTGTTTTAATCTTAAGGATTTTAATGGAACTTAATTGGTTTATGTGGAAACCCATATATACACTTTGTGTATATATGGTTATGTATGTATGTATTTATATGATTAATTTCTAGAACCCTAATTTCAAATAAAGACGGTCAGGACTTAGTTAATATTTTGATACATGTTGGATTTTAGTGTTCTCCTAAGATAATCTGTATTTTGTATGTGGGTATATACTAATTGGCATGTAAATATGTATTTATAAGTTTAATTTCCAAAACACTATTTCCAAGTATTGAATATCAAAATTTAATTAATGCTTTTGAAACAAACAATGCATGTAAGATCTTAATGAATGCTAATTTTAGTGGTTGAACCAAAATGTGCTTTTGTAAAACCTGCATTGATTATATTAACTCCATTGTGATTTGAAATGATTTTGTTAAGGATAAAAATATTTGAGGAAATAGGTTTTTTCACATTAAATGTTTATTATATAATAAACCCCCCCAGAAGTTATTCTTATTAGTTAATCAAGTTGTGATTTGGTCTAATTTCATGCTAACTAGAACTTTTATCAGCCTGTGTTTTATTAAATGTGCATGAAATAGGGACTTTAAGCTAAGAAGTTATCATTTGATGTGGAAAACCCCATTCATTCATCATTTTATGTGCTTTAATTATCAACACATGTGAAAAAGTTATTTTTCTTGTCCATGCCTGCCTTGGAGAATTGTTATTACCATACTTTATATGTTCATTGTCATATCTTGTATTTCTAGAATAAATGTACAATGGTTTCATTATCAATTTTATTTCTCTTGGTAATCAATAATGCATGCATATGACATACCATGTTAAAAAAACTAAGAACTAAATTTCCAAAAGTGATATGGGACACCTTGGGTAATATGAAATAAAAATTAAATATTAAAAGTGGAATGGGACACCTTGAATATCATACCTTGTTGACATGTAAGAAATGTATTGGACTGCCGGGTTGGGGTTTGGTTTAAAGAAAGCCCTCCGGGTTGGATACTGGTTAAAGTAAGCCCTCCAGGTTGGGGATTGGTTAAAGTAATCCCTCCAGGTTGCAGACTAATAAAAGTAAGTCCTCCGGGTTGGAGACAAGTAAAAGTAAGCTCATCGATTCATCGATAGTTCTGGAGACAGTCAGATTGGGTTAATACCCTTAGGTCATGGCACGAGGCCTTGACATTCAGACATGAATTCGGCATTATAGGTTTTCTCCCTATGTTTCAGTATATGACCAACCAAGTGATTATTTCGACTAGAGAAATATCCTTGGTTATAGAACCATTACCTATTAGTATGAGATTTAAGTGCACATGGAATATGATGAGATAGTGATGATGCATGATCAGTTTACCTTTCCATAATTTTAATGGAAATTTTAGCATTACATTAATTATTTCATAATGTTCATTTTTAAAAGTTATAGTGAAATTGTTTATGGGAAACTCTAAAAATGTTCATGCTTAATAGCTCTTTCATACCTTGCATGTTATGCTTAATTTATATAATAGAATTCATGCACTTTTTTACAAACATACTTACTATCTTTCAGTTAAATTGTTCAAATACTTGTGTATGAAATGCTTTAATTATTTTATAGCGACCTTTGAAATGACATGACATTTTATTCAAAGGAATAATTTTGATGTATGTGAAAGTATTTTCAAAGGAAGTTTTCAAAATTTGTATTAAGTATTTTCAAAACCCCTTACTAGGTATTTCAATGATCAGCCTACGTTTTAAATGAAAAATCTTCAGGTATCAGTCATGTCTTCAAAGAAGTTTCATAATGCAGTTGGTTTTCCAAGGACCTAAACCTCACGATCCTCAATAGCATGAGACATGATGTAATTAAAGTAAATGTAATTTAATATTTTTGGTATATCGTGTCTCATGGGAACTGGCTCTAGGAACTCGGGGGACGGGTCCTTACAGTTGGTATCAGAGGATAGGTTCAGATAATTCTGGAAAAACCAGGTAATAAAAAATATGTAGCTGTGACTAAACCTTACTAAGTAATTTTATTATAACTTTCAGATGGAAAATGAAAGATCACTAACAAGTATTTTGTCCCTTCCCACTGAAATCCTAAATACTGTAATTGTTAAGTCATGCGTGGAAGACTACAAACCCTTTGGGAACCTCTGACTATCCTGCAAGGTCCTTTACTAAGTGTCAAACAACTAAAATATCCTTAGACTCTTCTGAGGATCTAGTCATGTTTACTATCGTATAACTTATGCACAAATTGCATAAAATACACATTGGGGGAAATACTATAGGGGTCCATTCCTATGTTCTACCCTATCTACAAACTATCTGGCTTTAAGAGTTTTCCGGGAAGCTGTAGTGGAGGGAAATCTCAGTGCATCATATATTTTTCAAGCCTTGAGTTTCAAACTATATGAGAGACTCTTTGACAGAAAACCCCTCAACATTGAGGTAGTACGACGAATCTATAGGGACCAAGTTCATCTACATATCACTGAGATTTACACCGCTCATGCCTCTATCTAGAAGAAATACTATTCTATGTGGGATTTTAACTCCACTTTTCTTAGGTGTATCTGGGAAAGAGAGATCGAGGAACTGGGAACCACCTTGGGAATAGTTAAGAACATCAGCAAATCAGTCATGATGGTGGGATCTATAAAGGGGAAACTTAGTTTCCTTATGTTCTTTCCTTGTTAGTTGTTATTTTCTAGACTGTTTTGTGCAGGGACATCCCTATGGGTGTGAGGGAGGTCGTTCCGATGAGTTAGTAAGAATACGCTAATAGAATTACGAGGATGCAATTCTTTGTAGAGGGGAATAATGAAAAATCCCATGAATATGTGTTTTATTAATAGTAAATTTTACATTTTATGATACTCATTAATCGAACAAACTGGTTTCTTATGAAAAAATAATAATAAAATTTTAATTTATTATGAAATAGAGTAAACACACAAAATGAACGAAAGACTCCTTATTCAAATGGGAATGCCATAGTAATTACAATACACTGAGATACAAAGGGAAATTAAGCTAACCAAAGATACCAATTAAAAACCCTATTAAAATTACAGGAAGACCACTCAATACAACGAGAACCCCGAGAAGATGATAGGGGTCCTTGGTATCCATCTTAACGAACATAAGAATGGCCGAAGCCACCGCAGCCACATTAAGCACCAAGGGAATAATGCGAACCATTTCTTTCAAACAAATTGAGTTTTAAGACACCTAATGTTTTGGATTAATAGGGAACTAATATGACCGTCAGAAATACATATAGCCGTTGGAGTTCAAATGAAGTCACTATTGGAGTTCTTGTCTAATGATCTTTAGTGTTTAATTAAATGGATATGGTTATAATTTAAAGACAGATTCATGGAAATAAGAACTGAAAATTTATATTGTGTAATTGAGACGTACAGTTTAAAATAATTATATTATTCCTTCTAAAGTTATATAATATTTTTAATAATAAATATACTAAAATATGAATACAACTAATTTATTACTTGTTTATCAAATATAATATATCTATATATAAGCATAAGTATATTATAATTATATAAGACTAATACTATAATTTTATATATAACAACGAGATTTATTTTTAACGCCATTTCTTATGCGATCTAATATTGAATCAATTATATGAATAACTACATGAGTTTTATATATTTTTTGGAAATATGTTATGTATGTGATCTAAACTTACAGACAATTATATAATATCTGAATATAAGAGACTTATGTATAATTATTATTTTATATGTTTTTGATTAAAGATCCATAACATTATTAATATTTTGAAATTTGTTTAATAAATTATAAATGTATAACCAAATTAATGAAGTGATTAAAATTTTACATATACTAATGATATTTTAATAAAATTATTGTTACTTTAAAACATTTATATGTGTGTAATATTAACACATATTTTGTAACAAATAAAATAAATTATTATTATGGAGTTAATAATTTTCAAATATTAATTTAAATTATAACATTATTCAATAAGAAATTTAAATAATAGTTTAATAAAAATATTTACTTTTAAAAAGAGATGATAAAAAGATTTTTTAATAAAATACTAGTTTTATACAAATTTTGACCCTGTGAATTTATGATAATGTAATATATAGTAATAAGGGTATAAAACATAATATAATAACATAATAATAAAAGAAATCGGTTGGAGAAGAGAAAGAAACGGGAAATCCCATAATTGGATTTGGGTGTCACTGTGGCTACGGGTCGAGCAGAGTCGAAGCCCCATGAAGCCGTTGATCTCTCGAGAAACATAATCCCAGCCGTCCAACTTTTTTTTAAATGCTTTGCTCATCCCCTACTTTGTCCATGACCATTCGATCTAGCAAGGGGAGATCCTGGTCGTCTGCCCTTTTCTCCTGCCTCCCGCACTATCTTCTTCTTCGTGGTGTGACTCGTGCCATTAGGATGTCCCCATCACTCCAGTACCACACCGACGCCATACCACAAGACTGCCCGAGCACCACCCCACCTGTCCTGCACCAACACACGAGCACCTTCCCCGACCTCTGGCGTCGTCTCCCCGCAAGCCAGGCCAGTGGGCCATCACCCTCACTGCCTCTCCCTCTCCACTATACGTCCAAGTCCTTTGCTTAACCATCACCCTCAGAGGTCCCATCGTCCTCACCTTTCCACGAGCAGACCCCACTCATGCTTCACATCATATCCACACCCGAGCTCCTTCTCGGGGAAGTTTATATAATATATATATTTCCATTATTGTTTTTATTCAAACCCAATGGCTTGTTTGCGCCTCGATAGTCAAGTGTGGGGGTACTTGTTTAATTTTAAGGCTGGATCTTAGCCTTCTCCTTGCATAAAAAATGTTTATATAAACCCCCTTCCAAGCATGTGAACCCTATATGTTCATCTCCTCTAATCGCTCCCACGATGTCCTAAGATTTCCAGCAAACTCCTGCCAGTCCGAGCTCCCCCCTCAAGCATGTAAGGGTTTATATTTTAAACGTTTTAGTTTTATAGAACCTATAACATGTGGTTGGGTATATATGGTTTATTAAACATAAATATATGAGTAAATACCATTCCATTTGTTATTAAATATTTTAAAATAATATTATTAAATATCTCTATGTAAGGGGATAGTATTCACCCGATTTACTTTACAATGTTTCTGTTCATATATATATATAATCCGTATAGAAATCTAGAATATGGGTATATAAATATATATAACCCTAATCTGATTTTTTTAAGATTTCTAAAGTGACCCAACATTTTTTCTAGTGGTTATGTATTTATAATGGTTGTTCTGAATTTACTTTTAGCATGACGAATCCTGTATGAAAACATCGTATATATATAACTATATACTTATATATATGTATTTACTTCAATACAAAACAATTATGATTTTTAAGACATGAATACTAACCTTTGAATAACATTTTTGATGCGAACATGGTTTTGGATTTAAGTGTAATTATGTTATAGTATAAAACCACAGTACTTATATATATACATACAGTTACATGAATAATAAACCTTATATGGTTTCGGTCTAAATCAAATAAATAGATATTGGTTAGAGGTGTTTTAATCTTAAGGAATTTAATTAACCTTAATTGGTTTATGTGGAAACCCATATATACACATTGTGTATATATGGTTATGTATATATGTATTTATATGATTAATTTCTAGAACCCTAATTTCAAATAATGATTGTCAAGGATTTGTTAATATTTTGATACATGTTGGATTCTAGTGTTCACCTAAGATAATCTATATTTTTTATGTGGGTATATAATAATGGGAATGTAAATATGTATTTATATGTTTAATTTCCAAAACCCTATTTCCAAGTAATGAATATCAAAATTTAATTAATTCTTTTGTTACTAACAATGCATGTAAGATCTTAATGAATGCTAAATTTAGTGGTTAAAACAAAATGTGCTTATGTCAAACCTGCATTGATTATATTAACTCTATTGTGGTTTGAAATGATTTTGTAAAGGATAAAAAGATTTGAGGAATTATTTTTTTCCCATTAAATGTTTATTATATAATGAACCCCCCTGAAGCTATTGTTATTAGTTAATCATGTTGTGATTTGGTCTAATTGCATGCTCACTAGAACTTTTATCAGCATTTGTTTTATTAAATTTGAATGAAATAGGGTCTTTAAACTATAAAGTTACCATTTCATTTGTAAAACCCCATTCATTCATCATTTTAGGTGTTTTAATTATCAACACATGTGCAAAAAATATTTTTATTGTCTATGCCTGCCTTGGAGAATTGTTATTACCATACTTTATATGTTTGTTGTCATATCATGTATTTCTAGAATAAATGTACAATGGTTTCATTATCCATTTTATTTATCATGCTAATCAATAATGCATGCATATGACATACCATGTTAATGAATTAAGAACTAAATTAACCAAAGTTTTATGGGACACCTTGGGTAATATGAAATAAAAATTAAATATTCAAAGTGGTATGGGAAACATTGAATATCAGACCTTATTGAAATGTGGGAAATGTATTGGACTTCTAGGTTGGTTTCCGGTTAAAAGAAAGCCCTCTAGGTTGGGGATTGGTTAAATTAAGCCCTCCATGTCGGGGACTGGTTAATGTAAGCCCTCCAGGTTAGGTACTAGTTAAAGTAAGCCCACTGGGTTGGAGACTGATACAAGTAAGCTCCTCGATGCGTCAATAGTTCCCGAGACAGTCATATTGGGTTATTACCCTTAGGTCATGGCATGAGGCCATGAAATTCAGACATGAGTCCGACATTATATGTTTTTCTCACTATGTTTCAGTATATGACCAACCAAGTGATTATTTCAACTAGGGAAATATCAATTGTTATAGAACCATTACCTATGAGCATGAGATTGAAGTTCCCATTGCATATGATGAGACAACTATGATGCATGATCATTTTAACTTTCCATAATTTTAATGAAAATGTTAGCATTACATTAATTATGTCATAATGTGCATTTTTATAAGTTGTAGTGATTTTTTATGTGAAACTCTGATAATGTTCATGCTTAGTAGTTCTTTCATACCTTTCATGTTATGATTAATTTATATGATATAATTCATGCTATTTTGTAAAAACATACTTACTAGATTTCAATTAAATGTTAAAATATTTATGTATGAAATTCTTTAATTGTTTTATAGCGACCTTTGAAATGACATGATGTTTTCTAAAGAGGAATAATTTTGATGTATGTGAATGTATTTTAAAAGGAAATACTCAAAAGCTATAATAATTATTTTCAAAACCCCTTACTGAGTATTTCAATGCTCACCCTACATTTTAAATGAAAATTTTTCAGGTATCAGTCATTTCTTTAAAGAAGTTTCAGAATGCAGTTGATTTTCCTAGGACCTGAACCTCACGATCCTCTATAGCATGAGACTTGATGTAATAAATGTAAATGTAATGTAATATTTGTGGTACATCGTGTCTCACAGGCACCTGCTCCGGGAACTCGGGGGGCCGGTTCCTTACATATAAAATTTGTGTTGGGTGGTTTTTAGGTTATTTTTCCTCTTATGATTCATGTTTAATCCTTTGGAAATCTCATTTATACCATAATCACATTAATTAATTTTTACTTCTTTCACTAATATTTATTTAAAAATATAATTTCATCTAATTATAAATTATAAATTATTATTATTAGTAATATAGAATCCATTTTTACCGATTCATCTTAAATAAGTGGAAAAATTCAATTTTAAATTAATCTCATGGATCAGATGATAATGTTGGGTTTTAAAGATAAAATGTTCAAATGATCATTAATAATATATATGTATATTCAACATGAAAATGATTATGAATAACTAATCTTTTTAATTGATATATTTTTTATCTAATATTACTTTCTATAAAATTTAACATAAAATTTATCATTAACAATTACTTTGATGAAAATGTGGATTTGATAAGAATTCATTATTTTCCATTATTTATCAGAAAGTGAATTTTTTTTTGAAAAATATAACAATTTCACCCTAATATAATTTTTTTTTTCAATTTCAAAAATTCATAATTTTTTTTTTTCAAATAAATTTCTTTAAATACTGAAAATTTTATTTTAATTTATGTGTTCCAATTAAGAGTGAACATCTATTTAGAAAAAATACTATTTTTTAGAAAATAAGTCTTTTCTTTTAAATGATTATTATTATATTTATATAAAATATGTAGATAAAAAAAGTATTTATTCAAAATATTTTCATAATTATTTGAATCATTTAAATTTTTAACATTCCAATTCATAATAATAAAGTTAATAGTATATTAGTTTCTTGTAAAACATAGTGTTTTGTGTAACAGAAGCTATCGAATAAACTTGTTTTTGCATGCAACATAAGTAAAAATCATTTTTACATGAATTGAAAGATTTATTATGTATTAAATTACTTGTAATAGTAAATTTATAATAATATTTAATGATGATACGTTACTTTCTTTTCTTGGTGTTTCATTTCATATACGTTATCAAATATGATGTTCATATTTAAAAAATTCAGGGTGATATATTCTACACACCTTAAATAAATTTCTTCCTCGTAATTTAAAGATGATATTAGTAATCATGGATTTGATATTTTAAAATAAATTTATTAAAATCACATAACATGTAAATGGTGGGAAATACATACTCTTATTAAGATAGAATTGTTTGTACAAAGGTCATTTGGAGTAATATATAAATACGTTTCTACAAAGGAGTGCATATGTGGAAACTGAAGATATGGACAAGGAGGAAAAGCTTAAATATTTATAGAGAGTGATAGTGTGAAATTATTTGAATAGGGTTAATTATCAATGTAATGTTATGGGGATAAAAAATGTAAATCTTTGGGGATTTTAAATACAATCTGATTCATGAGATATAAATACAATAGGAGAACATTTTTATTTCATGATGATTTTCATAAAGATGTGGAAATATTTTATTTTCTATGAATATAATGAAATATAATTACATGATATGTTTATAATATATAATAAAAATTTCATACTTTGGTTACGCTTCTATCAATTTTCAATTCGTCCCATACTCTATGAAATTATTATACCTAAAATGATGTTTAAATGTCATTTACCCAAAAATTCACTTTTATAAAATTATAATATCCATTAAATAATGACATGTATTTATACATAACAATTTTCCAAAACAAATATGGAAAATAGATGTTGTACAAAAAATTAATATCTAAACCTAAGAATTAACACTACTGGTAAATCATTAATATTTTATTTTCAAATAGTTTTCCAAAAGAACAATGACATTTTATCCATGAATTCACAAAGTATAGTGGTATGCTCTAAACCCTTATGATACACTGATCATGGGTTCAAGCCCCATAGAAATTCTATACATGATGAGTTGTAACCAGACCTGTAAGTTATCATTTTTGAAAAAAGCTGATTCCTATAATGATCAAATAAATTAAAATTGGCATCCTCAAAATAAAATTAATCAATAAATAACATTTTTTCTAGTTTTTTCAATAGTAATAACTTTTTAGAAATTATAATAATATTATTTTAATATTATTATAATGTTATTAATGATCATATTAACCCTATAGTATATCAATACATTTAAACCTAAGTCTATGAAATGTAGTGACATTAATCCTCAAATAACATTTCCACTACAACATATACATTCCAAATATTTCTCCAAAATATCCATAATCACATTAAACCAAAAAAGTGGTGTTTATGTATTTGAAAATATGATCAATATTAAAAAAAGTATCCAATAATGGTATCCATAAGTCTGATATAAATGAATAAAAAATTTCATCTATAATTTAACAGAAAACATAGATGTTTTATAGTTCTTTTAATAAAAATATAATTGGTATAAATAATTATAAAATTTAATTCTTGAATGAAAATAAATAAATACTTTACTAATTTTATTTCCACATCAGTCCTTACTTGGTCTAGGGGTTAACCATTATATGGCAGAATTAACTCGGCTAAATTCCTAGGTTCCCCGCATTTAATACAACAATCTATAAATGGATCCTTAGTATAAGAATCATTTCCTTCTACCATGACCAGAATTTTTACTCAAAAATAATTTTCTTTATGATATTATTTTATAATCATTAACCTTTTTTTACATTGTGAAACATTTTTGGGTGTCTCCTTCCACATTTCTTAAATGATGTAAGTCGATCCACCTTTTCTCTATAGTGTCCATCACTGGAGCTCTTAGAAAACACCATCATTCTCTTCATTGGCGATTATGATAGTTGGATAAGGTATATAATTTTAATAAAATTTTCGGTACACATATTAGCTATAATAACAATATCTTTCACTCCAATAATCATCGTATTTGGTTTCTTATAATCACTACATTTTTCTCTAAAATCATTCATAAAATGATTTCTTTGGGTTCCAACCATTGAATGAAACAAAAAAAGATAATGTGAGTAATAATAACAATAATAATGGGAAAACCATATAATCATTTTTAGGATATATAAATATTGAAACATTATTTTACAAATAATAGTCCTTTGGATTAACCTAGGTTATAGATTTTAATCATATTTTCAAATCTATTATAATGGTTTGTATAGAAATTGTGAATTATCGAAATATTTAATCCTGGTACTGTCGAACCAGGTGTGAACTAATGTCTGTTGTTATGTACCAGGTAATGTTCAAACCATACCCAACAAGATAATTTTTGAGTTCCTAACCCTATGTATTTCTATGGAGAATCCAAATAGACTTCTAGTATCGAAGTATGGATGTATTGAAAAGAAATACCAAATATTCCCTATCATACCAAAACAATAATATTTCCATCAATCCTTAACTATAAATATTACCATAGAGATATGTTTCCAAATATATGTTTTCCTATATATTTTTCCCATTCTATCTATTAAACTTCTGTTACAAACTATAGTGACTCTAACCCGAGTAGCCCATGGTGTGTGCCTATAACAATTACAATGACATAAGATACATGGAATAAGATCTTGAATAACCAAATATTTTTAATTATTTTTAAACTAGGTATATAAATGATCCATATATTGCAGTTGAAATGAAAAATTATATAATAATTTTGTTTGAGAATAACCTTTGTCTGTCTAGAAAAACCCTAAATATCAGTCACAGTAAAATCAATGGAATCTTAGGGAAAGGGGAAAATAAGGATGAACTCCAATTTTATTAAGGGTTTAATACAGTCTAAGGAATCATGACTGAATGATTCATCATTAATATGGAATGAAAAAAATATGGATATGTAAATAAATTATCACATGTTGTAGCACCCCCAATTTTACGTAACTAAACAACTATTTATGTACATTTTGTATTTGACGTAATAGGCAAAATATTATGCTATTTTTATTAGTTTTTACATGTTTTTGGGGAATATTTGGGGATTTAATTTTTTATCATGGTTATTAGACACCCTAAAACTCCTCTAAGGAAACTATGAAATTGCAACAATGCACACCACATATGTGCATGGTTGGGCCCTGGGTTTGGAAAAAAACTTCATACACCCCGGAGAAACCGAGTGACATTGAATAGAGTGATTTAATATAGATTCATAAGTTTTTTTATCTGTGAATTACAATCATGTATGTGATCTTTAGAGGTAGTGTGTAGAGCATGATTAGTGAACAATTTTCTAAATCATTTCCCCTAAATGTTTAGTGGTAAAAAAGATCTAGATTTTGTTGATATAATTATGTTTAGAATCTAATTTATTAATTAATACGACAGAAAATCAATTTTCCATACCAAAAAATGTTTTTCATACCCTTCCTCATGATCTTAGAGTGATTAGTTATTGAATGTTGGTGCATTGGTGGCATGGATTCCTTAGTAAGTTCTCATTGTTTGAGGATTTTCTTGTTTTTCATCTTTTTTACCTCTATTCAATTCATGTATCTAATCCTTTGGGGATATATTCATGATTTTTTAAAAAATAATTTTGATTTATTATTTTTGGTTTATATTTCACATTATCAAAGGTTAATTGTTTTTGATACAAACCATGTTTGTTGAAGTATCTATAACATTCTACATTTTTTCCAAATTTATGAGGTGGGTTTATTCACCATGGAATAATCATAGTTAGAACTTGAATTAATGATTTATAATTGATTTAATAAATTGAAATGAATAGTTAAATAGATGTGAAAATCTTGACGGAAAACCTCTTTAGTGATGGTATGTGAAATTGTCTAATTTGGTTATTTTATGGAAATTGAAATCTGTTTCATCACTTTAAAATGATGACATTTAAATTGTGGTTTGGTTTATATGCATGGAAAATTTGGTAGAATTTTTTTTCAACAAATGGTTTGTTTTATATAAGTGGTTTGGATAAATGTGTTAGTAATGGTATTTGGCATAAATTATTAACATGTGTTCATTTTCATTGACAATACATTGTGGGAGGGTTATATGCTATTAGGTGACTTTGTATATTCTCACCTTATTAGAACCTGGTTTATCGATGAGAGAACATTCATGAATTTGGAACTCCCTTCTAGTGATAAATATTTGTATTTGTGGAATGTGATGGGTTATTCGATGATGGAAATTTATAAACATGTTTAATAGTTCTTTTCATGAATTCCAGGGAAGACTATTTTTCTTGGAGATAGTTTTGGATTTGATAAAAACTATTTTAAAAAAATTAAAAATATTTTATATAAATGTGGTAATTTATTCTATCTTGTTGAAATTGTTTGGGTTGTCTCTTGGTAAATGATACTAAGTTTTATAATTACCCAATTCTAGGTAAATTTTGTGACATTATAGATATTTTATATTGATAAGAAACTAAATGAAATGTATCTCATTTATTTAGTGAACATTGTGATACCATGGACATCACATGTGGAGTTAGATATTATGGAAGTATGGGAGCTGTTAATTGGATGTAATTGGTAAATTTTAGGCTTATTAGTTTTGGATTCCACTTTGTTCTTTGATATTCAATTTTTTTGTTTAATTTTGTTATATTATGTTGTTCTCATACATTATATAGTGGTCTTTGTGGTTATGTGGATTTGGTTAAGTTGTTTTAATTTCAATTGGTCAATTGTACCATAATATTTTATAATTCATGTAGAATTTATTTCCATCCCTCGGTGTCTTGGGTATGTCACCTAGGTCCTAGTAGCACACCCACCACTTCTCAAGACAATGAGGAAGGGATATATTTTAAAACCTAGATCAATATTCTCCATTCCTCATTTAATTATGTATGAAATCCAATATGTTGTTTGGTCTTGGATTTTGAAATAATTCTTGCTTAGTCCTAGAGTTGGGTTGGTATCAGGGATATAGGATTTCTAGAACCTTAAATGACGAGAATTAAATGGTTTCACAATCCTATTTTTGATGAAACTAATGTTATCAGGGAGTTTGGGTACATGAGTGTTTGGAGACACTTCAAGGATTTGTAACCTTATCGTCCTAGTATCATACAATTAGAAGATCATAATATTCATAGATAGAAATTAAATACCACTAAAAGTGAATGTTTTATTTTGAGTAATGATTTCTGATATGTTGAAAAATGGTTGATTTTTGAAAAGTGTTGAAAATGTATTTAAAATTGATATTTTGGAATAACATGGTTGTTTATTTTCGAAATATATATATTTTCAAAACAAATGGTGTAATTTTAAAAAAAATTGTGTAAAAAAGATTAAAATATTGATTTTTGGAAACACATGATTTGATATACATTATGTGGTAAATTTTAAATTTGTACGCCATCCATTTCTATAGAGTAATTATAAATGTTTATGTTGTTATAGAAAATGTCAAAGATTAGGCATAGAAGAAAAAAACAGAAAGAGGATGCTAAGAATGTTGTTTTTCATGAGACACAAGTCAACCAATAGTTGGTTCAATGTATTTTCCATGAATTTAAATCCATGAATTGAAGGAACCCAAGGGACAAACCAAGACATGTGGATTACTCTATTAAGTTCCAAAATAATAATCCACCCTTTTTTGGGGGTGAATTAGAAACCGAAAAGGTTGTGGTGTGGATGAATAGAATGAATAAAATAATAATTTTCCTTCGAACCTCAATTGTTCTTCTATTCTTGTTTACAAAAACAATCTAGAGTATAAATCATGAGAATTTTCAAATTTAGCAGTTCATTATAAATTAGACCAAGGAATTTCAGGGTAGGATTTTAAAGAATTTTTCAATAGAAAATTATCCCCTCACACATTCATAATTAAAATAACCATTGAATTTGTCATCTCGAATAGGGAGAACCTTATAATGATATAGTATGTGGATAAATTCAGTAATTCATTCAATATTTCATTGGAAGTTCTTACAAATCTACATTTGATGACACACTTTTTTGAATCGGGGTCGAGGCTAAAGATTCTATCAATGATGGACAAACATTCTATAAATAATTTTACGGAGATGAACAATAGAGATATGAAGATAGAAAGAGGAAACGTAGGTAATATAGTTGGAGGAATAATGTTGATACCTGTTGTAAATTATTAAAACTATAATGTTAAAAATAAAAAGAAGAAGGAAAACTATTTCCATGATACTAGTATGACTCATAATCATATTTTAGGAATTCTGATTCTTCCTCCTAAAATAATGTGTAATCCAAGATGTTTTTAGTGTTGATCATTGGAGAATATCAATAAATATTGTTTGACACTACATGGAGCCTTCCACAATTGCAACTATATGTGACATATTTATCATTGTTGTTATATTTCTCCAAAGTCAATTGTTTAAGGCACATGTTGTGTTTCTTAGACATCGTATGATTTTGAAAGATGAATGCGGTAGAATATATCTCATCATTAAAATCATGGAATCAATGGTGGTTCTAGAAAAATGTGCCGCCTCAATGAGTTAAATCTTAATTGGGAAACACAGACCCAAGTGCAGCGAGAATAGAATTTTATATGGATGAGCATGTGATTATAGATGATCAACCTGGACCATCAATGGTGATAAATACAATTATTTTAATTATACCTATATTAATGCTTTATTTGATATGGATGAATTCCATTAGTTTTTTTCTCACAATCCTATTGATATAATAGGTTTTAATGTTGAAATTATGCCTTCTATTTTGAAACATCCGACTTCTGTTGGAAAAAGAGAATGTCGAGCCTTTATGCGTACAAAACGTTCTATAACTATTTATGTTCATAAATTGATAGTTTATTTATACATGAATGATATGGATATATATGACATAATTTGGGGTATGGGTTTGTTTACAATGTTTAAATATGACATGGATTATTATACACTAAGGGTTAGCTTTACAACTGAAGAAGACATCAAGAATCTATTTAGAGGAGAACACAATTTAAGGGTAGGTGTAGAAATATTTTTAGAACCAGAATTTAAATAAAATTATTAATAGTTGGTATTGTTTTCCTTATAATAAGAGGATAATATTTGTGGTAGAAAGTTTCTTGTAGTTTTTGATAAGTTTCATGATAATTTATTCAAATATTAATAAAGGTTTTCACCCAATAGAGATGTAGAGTTTATGATTTATCTCTATATAAGGACTAGTCCTATCTCACATATATATTATCTAATGGTACCAAAAAATTAATTTAATTTATATTACATTTATAATATATGAAAATAAAATGGTTTATTCATTTGAACACATCTTCATGGGAAATATCTTTCTTGTTTTTGAAAAAGTTGTATATAACAATTCATAATTTTTTAGATTTTTTTAATCTCAACAATGTGATGATAGAGAATAGGTACCCACATACATACATTTAAATTTTATTAAATAAATTTTTAAAACCTAGTGGTTTAATAAAATAGAATTGGTTTTTGGATTTCACTAATTTCTCCTTCAGAAGGATAATATTCCAAAGAAGAAATTTAAGAGTACACATGGCCATAATGAGTATATTGTTAAGACATTCAATCTTCTGAAGTCATTAGTAGTCTGTTTTTTACCCAATAAAGTATTCTTATGAATTTTCCATACCTTTTTGTTTTAAAAATAACAAGCACATTTTCTTAAGGAAAATTTTCTTTCACTAAGAATTATTTTCTTATGGAATTATTTTCTCTATGAAATGTTTTAATCCTTACACTTTTTTTTAATGTCTAATTCAATTTTTTCTCAAAACCAATTCAAACATTTTTTTATTAAATTATTAATTTGTATCCTTATCAAAAACCTAATAATATTATATTTTTTTAGCAATAGTGTCTTATAGTTTTTAGACTCTTAATTCCATAAAATTTAGACTCTGAATTCACAGAAATTCAGACTCTGAACTCCCAAAAATTTAGACTCCATGTTCTCTGAAATCTAGTCTCTGAATTCTCTGAAATTAAAAATTTGAATTATATAAAAATTATGTGATATTCGGATTCTGAATTTTATATAATTATGACTCTGAATTCATTGTAATTCAGACTTCTAATTCCTCATAATTTAGAATCCAAATTATATATAATTCTATCTTATAATTCCTTCAAATTTAGAATCTAAAATCAATATAATTTAGACTCCGAAATCTTTGTAAAATAGAATCCAAATATCTATTTTTCTATAATTTGATTGTTCATATATTTATACTTTGAATTCTATATTTCCTAGATTCTCATTAATCATATTTATTTAAGATACTTTATTATCCTAACATATTGTTCAAATTTTATCAGATCCTATTTTAGATAAGGTTCATAATCATAAGAATGTTTTTCTTACATGATAAAATTTCCTTAAAAATGTTTTTTTTACAATCAATGATATCGTACAATTAGTTTCCATCTAATAGTTGGTTGAGTGACATGTGTACACGTGCCTTTGAAATTCATAGAAAAATATAACAATTGAAGGAGGGATCCAACCTTTGGAATCCTAGCCTATAAATAAGAGCCCATTTAAACAACCTCAATATCAACGAATCATTCCATGATCCTAGATATTACATGTGGTGAAGTTATTTATAGAGAGAGAATGATTCTCATTCCTTGTGCATCATGTGATCATCTTGTTCAACTATGAACAACTTTTTTAGATTTATTTGTGTGATTCATATTTTTGCAGTGTACAATCAAGGGATTTAGTGGATAAGAAGAGAGAGGTGCTGATTACCATAAATCTCAAGGGCTTCTGGGTATAGGATGAAAGACGTGCCAACTACCTTAATATTCAAGGGATTGAATGGATAACACTATAGACTCCAATATTCTTATTGAGGGCTTACCCTGGTGTGAGTAAGAAAAACATTCTTGAAATTATATATCGAGGGACCATTATCCATGTTTTCTAGATACCCTTATCACTGGGCTAAAATTAGTTTAGATTGTTTATTAATTTTAATTACAATTTTAATTATAAAGTATTTTTTTTAATGAAATAAAGTATAAATTTATTACACATTCTTATATTTTTTACTCTGTTAAATAATATTCTTTATGCTTTAAGTTGTAATCATTATTTAATACATTATTTCTCAATATTATTTATGTTTAACATGGTTATGATTGGGTTTCTTATAATTGGACTAGGACCTGTCCAATTATTCCTTTGTGTAATAACCAAAGAGTTTTGGTGAATTTACCTTATTTAGATTTGTCAGACATATATTTCCCTAGGCTTACAAGAGAATGTTTTTAAACATACAATTCACCCCTACTGGAATTGTACATCAACATACTATATTTTGATCCTAAAATTTTTATTGGAGGAAGTCCTTAAAATACATGTGCTTATATATATGTTTTCTTACACATGTTTTTCCTTGTTCAAAATTTTCCTTACATAATTTTTCATCCTCCTGTTTTACATAAAGATTTTTACATTTGTTTATAAGAATTTACTACTAACAAGTATTGTGGAAAATACATTTATTTTCATATAGAATGAAATTTATGAATTTTGGATCTATATAAAAATTAAATACTACCATACCACCTATTATGATGGTAATGATTACGAGTACTATAGATACAGGATGAATACATTTTTCATTAACAACAGAGTAGTCAACTTTTTTTTGCCGACATGGGATTACAAAAATCCAGGAAAGGAATTTTGAACCTTCACCAATGAAGAAAATCAAGAAAATGAATTCAACTACAAAGTACACAATAATTTGTTTTGTTATGTGATCGGGAATATATATATAAAAATACATATATCTTCTTGTAAATATGTCAACTGCAATTGGAAGAAACATGAAGTTACACACTTTGGAACATCAAAAGCGATAAAATCTAGAAGAGCTATGCTAAGAACTGAATATCATCAATTCTTATTTCTTTATGGAGAACCTATTTGCAAAGTACATGAAATATGTAAGACCATTTTCAACCATATTCCATCTATGGGAGATAAAGGTATTGATGTTTATGTTCACATAGACAATATAATTGATATCATGAAAAATGAGTGGGAAACAAAAAGGAATGATTTTGATGAAAATATGAATGTTTCAGACGTTACTCTTGATGAGTTATTTAGAAATATTCTTCAAAATGAAATAAGAATGAAGAGATATGTTGAATTCAAAAAGAATAATAATGGTATGGAGAATCTATCTTTCACTACTACATTTAAATCTATGTCTCTAGAAAGGGTAACCAAATCAAATTCCATGAAAGATGTTCTTCTATCTGAATCAAGTGAGAGTGAATAGTATGAGATTGAATTTTACATTCTATCTCAAAGAATGTACATGATTGTGGGAATTAAATATTTTTAGTATAGAAATAAGAATAAATACAGAAAATTCAAGAATGATTCAGATGTAACATGTTATAAATGAAAATGTAATGACATGTAAAACTTGATTTTCATATGCATAAGATAAAATATAGAAAGGAAAATCATTCTGAAAGAAACAGAAAGAGGTATTACAAATATAAGGATAAGAAATTCCAAAAAGATACTGACAATTGGAGTGCCAGTGGTGGTCACTCTTCAGATTAATCTTCAGAATATGAATCTTCTAGTCGGAATAATATTAGTCTTATAGCCAGAATACCTATTGAAAAACATTGTCTTATGACTGAGGTACATAATGATGAATCCTTAACTAATATTTCTTTAAATGTTAATTTTCCTAATGTAGAGTATTATGAGTCGTTAGATGAAGAATATTCCACATTATAAGTGAATACCTTAACTTAATTTCAAGAATTTTCTAGATTTGATAAATTATTAGAAAATTAAAATTGAAAGATAAAGAAGAATTCAATGAATACAAATTCTAGATTTTCTATTTTAACAATAGAGGTGTAAAATATTTCTAAATATCTTGATCATAAAACTCATGATTTGGATAGTATTTTTAAAAACCATAAGGAAGTTAATTATATGAAGGATTATCATTCTAAGGATCTTGAAAATGTTATATCTAAGAAAAAAATTTGGTGGCTAAATCATGTTCTAAAACTAATGACTTAAAGGATTATAATTTGATCATCAGACTAAAATCTGAAGATTTATCCTTAATGAAAATCTAATCAAATTTTACTTTTAGATGAAAAGAATTTGATAATATGTTTTAAAAATTTATTCATTTAAGGAATAGTTTAGTAGTTGTTTATAATAACTCAAAACCTTTTTTAGTAATAACAATTATTTTCCTCATATTGCACCTGTTTCAATATGTTTTAATGTAGTGGACAAGGGGAGAGAAATTATACATTAAATAAATATGAATCCAAATGTTTTCATATCAAAAATATTTCTATTAATATGTGTATTCCTATGATTTTAATTTTTTGAAATTTGAGATCCGAGAAAATTTGGATTCCGAAATTCTAACTCTTTTATTATCAAGAAAATAAAGGAACTACCAACTAAAATATATTGTATATGTATAGTGAATGTTCTCATAACATGACTGGTGGAAAAAACATATTTGAAAATATTATCAAGACTAAAGGTGGAAAAGAAACTTTTAGAGATTATCCTTATAGAGAAATTATTGGTATAGGTATCATTGTTTTTCTTTGAAAATGATTAAGTTCAATTATTTAATTTAATAAAGGTTTGAAGAACAACATTATAATAATAAGTCAATTTTTTTATGAAAGTTACCTTGTCAGTTTTAAGAATTATAAATGACTAGTACCCATTTCAATGGAAGTGATTATTCTCCCTGCCCATGGGCATGATAATGTTTATACACAAAACATAAGAAGAACATAAGTGCTAGGACCTACATTGACTTACTATAATAGAATATAATTCTTGGTTATGGATAGAGGACTAGGACACAATAACCTTTGTAACTTGTGAAAACTCAAAAAGGAAGTTATTAAAGATCTATCAGATCTTATGTGTGATTCTTAAAACATTTGTGATCCTTGTCAATATGGCAAGAAACATATGTCAAGATTTAAATCAACCAAAGAAGTCTCAAATTATGATGCATTACATCTAGTTCATACGAATATTTTTGGCCTAACAAAAACTGGATGTATTGGAAGAAAATAATATGTTTTTGATTTAGTTTATGCTTACAATATATTTTTATAGGTTTATTTTTTAAAATTGAAAACTGAATCCATTTCATATTTCAAAACATTTAGAGCCGAAGTTAAAAATACAAAAAAACCTTCCATTGATAACTATTCATAGTGATCATGGAGGAGAATTTCAAAATCAATATTTTAAAACTGTTTTTCATATGAATGGAATTAATCATAACTTCTCAGCCCCATGAAATTGTCAACAGAATGGTGTTTTTGAAAGAATAAATCAAATTCTTCAAGAGATAACTAGATACATGATGAGTTAATATTCTATTGATAAACACTTCTATGCTTATGTTGTAACTACTTCTTCTAATACAATAAATATAGTCTTAATGAGACCATTTCTTAACAAACCACCTTATGAATTGGGGAGTACAAGAAAACGAAAAATTTCTTACATCAAAGTATTTGGATGCAATGTATTTATCTTGAATACTAAAAAAATCATACATAAATTTGATCCTAAATATGATGAAGTAATTTTCCTAGGATAATATTGTAATTCAAAGCCTTATATATTTTTTTAACAATAATTCTTGTACTATTGAAGAAATAATGGATGTTAAATTATATGAAACTGATCCTTATGTTTTTACACAACCCCAACCTACATCCTTGGATGAGTTTTAAAGAACTGATTATAAAAATTTGATGAAAGATTCTTCTATTCAAGAAAATACCCATGAAAATGTTTTTTTTTCATGATTTAACCCAGAGTTTTTTCTACCTTATGTTTATGAACAACCTTTACAAGACCCCAGTCAGTTGATTCTTAAGAATCATCCCAGTGATAGTATCATTAATGATGTAAATCAACATGTAAGCACTATAATTTCATTATGAAATTAAGTATAACACCTAGTATATCCATCCCAATTAGAACGAAAAGGCATTGATGTTTCTTTAGGTGATGATTGCTAGATTAATGCTATATAATATGAACAAAATAAATTCAAAAGGAACAATGTATGGTCCTTTGTTGAAAGACCGAATCAAACTTCTATAATTAGAGTAAAATGGGTTTTCGTAAATAAATTTAATTAAACTGGAATCATTGTAATAAATAATTCAATATAAGTTACTAAAGTCTGTAGTCAACAATAAGGAATAGGCTATGAAGAAACCTACACCATAGTATCTAGACATTAATTTATTCATATTCTACATTCCATTACAACATTATTTAATTTCAACCTTTTTCAAATGGACGTGAATTGTGCTTTCCATTATGAATATGTTCAAGAGGACGTTTTTTTGAACAAACTCCTAGTTTTGAACACACAAAATATCCTTAACATGTTTTCTAACATACCAAATATTTATATACACTTAAACAAGACCCTACAGCCTGGTCGGAGAGAGTTACATGATTTTTGTTACAAAAAAATTATATTAATGAACTGCTGATCCCACTTTTTTTATAGAGAATGGAAATAAAAATATTTAGATTATTCAAATTAATTTTGATGATATTATCTTTGGGTAAAATCCAAAATATATAACTAATTAATTTTCAAATATAATGAAATCTGATTTTGAAATGAGTGTGATGGTTGAGTTAACATTTTTCCATAGTTTTTAAATTTCTCAAAAACATAAAGGAACTAATATTTCTCAATATAAGTATATTTAATAACATATTAATATATATGGATATGAAAACACTAAATGTATAGGTACTCCAATTGGTACCTCAATTTCTATTGATCTTGATGAAGTTGGGAAACTAGTAGATGAAATATATTTTAGAGGATTGATATGAAGTTTATTACACATAATAGCTAGTCATCCAGAATTGATGTTTTCTGAATTATCATGATCAAGATATCAATCTAATCGAAAGGATTATCATTTAACTGTAGTGAGGTTAATTTTTTATATTTAATGGGAACCATGGATTTAAGACAATTCTATTCTTCTAGAAATGTTTTTTTAAATGTTTTTCAGATGCTTATTATGGATGATGTAGAATGGATAGAAAAATTACATTCAGACCATGTCATTTCATTCAAGATTCATTGGTTTCTTGGTCATTCATGAAGCAACACCCAGTAGCACTTTCCATTGCTGAAGCTCAATCTGTAGCCTCTAGATGTTGCTATGCTCAAGTGTTGTGTATGCAACACACACTCACAGACTATGGAATGAGTTTTACCAAAATAGTGATATTGTGCGAAAATACAAGTGACATTTCTCTTAGAAAAAACACTTCACATCACTCTCATGAAAAAGACATAGATGTTAGACATCAAATTATTAGGGATCACACACATAATATATATATTATTTTACAATTTATCAGATCCCAATATCAACTTGCTGATATTTTTACAAAATATTTACTATTCAATAGATTTAAATATATTAAAAAAATTTAAGAATGATAACCATATGGCAATCTTCCATATTTACATTTTGTTGGTACATATCTCTTTGCATTAAGATACCCTTTTTAGGGGGGGTACTTTTTTATAAAAAAAGATTCTTTTCTTTAATCGAATTGTTTTTTATCCTAAATATTATTTCCTATAAAAAATTAATTTTTGAACCTAAAAATTCCTTTCATTAACAAATTTTTTGTGGAACCTAAAAATTCCATTCTTTAATAAGAATTTTCATCACCAAATTTGTTTCATTTTTTAATGAAAATTTCACTAATCTAAGAAGGACCTTAACCATACTAACAATTCATTATAAGAAATCTGGAAGGTAGGTTTTCTTACATACATCATTTTAATTGTATTTTATTAATTATTGGTATTTTTATACTATTTTAAGAAAACTCTATCAGATTCATTTTCCTTAAATCTGATTACTCTTTAAAACATAAAATTATCAGAATCTACCAATTCTGACTATGTTATTCCCCTCAACCATCATATTTGATTAAGCTTATATCAACAGATGGATTGAATAGTGAATTTGAACCAACATATCAAATCTTATATAAAGCTCCCCCTAATATGTGTCCCTAATTGTTTTTCAAGAGACTTTTCTCTGAAGATCAACCCCTCTTCAAATCTGTCGTTCAGTTTTCTAATTTTTCTTTACATTCCGGATGTCGTTTTATGATTCCTCATAGAGTTAGATGACTTGAAACATGGAAATAAAAGATTAGAAAATTTATAGAGAAAGTTTTGTGAATCCTAATTTATTTTCAATTTATAATTTAGTGATCATGAACTATACCAAGATGAATGGATGAGAGTGTATATGTGTAGCTAAGATAAAGAGTCAGGATCTAGTTTATCATGACCTTCTCATAGAGTTTTGTGATACATAATTTTTTTATTAAGAATTAGTAAGGGAATGGTTTTGATTATTTTTATATAGGAAGGACAATTATTTATCTTTTATCAGGGCTTCAAATATTCTTGGTATTCCTTATGTAGGTGAAGAAACATTTTTCTATCCTATGTTTCCATATTATATTGTATGTTTTTATAAGGTAATGGAAATTTAGTTCCATGGAATCAAGGGTGTGAAGTCCCCAAAGATCAACCATATTTCATCAAAATTTAGGTTGTTAGATTTGTGGTTATAGGGAATTATGATTTTGAGAAATAGAGACAAGTACCCTCTTAAGAAGAGTGATATCTTTATGATGGACTTTTTGGTGAATATGTGAAATGTAATCCTTATCATGTATATTCTTTTAAAAATCAACAATATAAAATATTGAACTCTTAAATATTATATTATCATGTATTTGGTGATCTTTTCAAAGAAAATAATCCTCTATTTAGAATCATTTAATATTCCCTACAGTTTAAAACATTGAACCATTATGATCAAGTTGTTAAGTGATGACACTCAAAGGTGAATGAAAGATGGTTTCATTATCAAATCAGGTGAGTTTTATGATATTTATGAATGTTAGGTTCAATCCTTAGCTAATAATGGTAAGAAGGAGAAACATCCAATAAAAAACAGAAGAAGATAAAACATAATGAAGTGAAAGACAATGAAAAAGAAACCATTCTAGAAACTCAGTCCGCTCCACCAATATCAAAAAAAACTTTTTCAGATGAACTATTTGAAAATTGGAGGGAGGAGAAGAAGAATAAGATGAAAAAGAAGAAAGAGGGTGATATAGGATTTGCCTTAGATCCTATAAAGCAAATGCTCTGAGGATTTAGGTGGTAGAGAGATTGAGAAAATACCCAATGAATGAAAATGAAGAAGAATGTGTCAGAAGACAAAAAATCCAATACTTTCTCAATGAAACAGAAAAATACTCTAAAAGGATCAAGGTACCATAATCCTTCCTCCAAGAATCAGTTACAGTAGAAACCTTAGGAATGAAATTTTTAATTCTGGAGCCTATTGTGGGAGAAGATATAGTCTTGTATAAAGATGAATTAGAAGAATAACAAGAGGAATTTTAAGGGGTATGTGAAGATTTAATAAAAAAAGTGGAATAATACCATGAAAAAGAGAGTCCTTTAGATAATTTATCCATAAAAAATTGCTAGGATGAGTCAACAAAAATAATTTCTCAATGGAAAGAGGATGATGGACATGATGAGGTCGATAATCCTTCTGCTGATGAGAGAGAAAACCAAGAATTCATTCACCCTAAATACATTAAGAAATATGTTGATAAACAAGGGGTTGATGAAGATAAAATAATATGTGTTTGAGATAGTGTACATGAGGCTCCAAAAGTTGGGAAGAATATCTCTAAATCAAATAAATGGGAAATAGTGGTTGTTGACTCACCTAGAACAGATGTGGATGTAAATGCTATGAAATATGTTGGTGGATCATCCAAAAGGAATGTTGAAGAGCTAAAAAAATATTCCTCACCAGCAAAAGAATCAGATTTTGAACCTTCATCCTTGATGGGTCAAAATTTCATTGTTATTTCTTTGATGAAAATAGTGAACACAATACCAATGATTCCAAGTATTTATTCAAGATGCCTATTACATCAATGTTATTTCAATCAGAAATCATAATTAATAATCAGGAACATGGAAAATATTGAAAAACATGAAATTGAGTTCAAGAAATTCCATATTGGTTATGATGCTCATAGAAGATCATGTACGAAAATAACAAAATGGTATAATAGAATGATTGATGATATGAAAACCATGGATAAAATTCAAGATTTAGTAAAATATTCTTTTGATTATTCAAATAAATCAATCGAAATCCTTACAACATGTTTTTTAGAGAAGATGAATCTTGATAAAATTTCAAGAATGCAAGAGGATATAGATCTAAATGGAATTTTTAATACATTTGATCGAAATTTAAAAAGAGGAATGGAACTATGGGAAGTGTTGGAAGAATAGATCTAAGACCACGATGATGGACTAAAGTCCAATGAAGAAATTCTAAAGTTACAAGAAGAAAAATTCAAGACTCTCAAAAGGAAGAATCAAGATTAATATCTTCTGTTCCAGAGGTTTTAAGATGATAATAAAGAGATGAAGAAGCGAAAGTAACATTGAAAAATCTCATGCTACTAGAAAACAAGGATGAATTCTTTTCCTATAACTCTGATCTTTTGTTTTATTATTCTTATAAATTTTTTTTTCTATCATAATGAAACTTTTGTATCCTTCAATTATTTTTTCATGTATATCAATAATAATTTAGCTACATTTTTTTCATTCTCTCAATTCCTTTTTAGAAATCACAAAGGGTGGGAAATGAATTATCAGAATAATACAACGTAAAAAGAAGACAATTCCCTATGAAAGGGGGAGTTTATGTATGGGGGTCCTCTTAAAGAAGAATTTTCTTATGAAAGGAAAACTAACTTCATTAGGAAAGTCAATAATACGATCCTTCGGGATTTCCAATCCAAAGGGGAGGCAGTCGTATTTATCATAACTCATAACTAAAGGGAGATAAGTATTTCTTTTAATGTTCAAAAAGAAATGACTTTATTCCATATTTTATTTTTAGATGAGTTGTTTATGCTTTCCAAAAAGGTGGAGATTGTTCATTCAATATGATTTTCTTATATATTTTCCATTTCTCTATGTTTTGAAAATCACAAACACATTTTTTAAGGAAAACTATCTTCTATATGAATTATTTTCACAAGGATAATTTTCATTCTCTAAGAAATGTTTTCATCCATACATTTTTTTAATGCCTTATTCAATATCTTCTCAAAACCAAGTCTAACCATTTTCTATAAATCCAATAATTAAGATCCTTTTCAAATACCTTAGAATATTACAGTTTCTTAGCTACTAAGTCTTACTATTTTCAGATATATAATTTCTGAAATTCATACTCTAAATTACTTGAAATTTAGACTCCAAATTCTATTAATTTCAGACTCCAAATACTCTGAAATTCAGACTCCGAATTCATTGAAATTACGACTGTAAATTCCCTAAAATTCAGATTTTAAATTCCTTGAAATACAGACATTGATTTCCTTGGGATTTAGACTTTGAAATCCTAATAATTCTGACACTGAATTCCTCATAAATTCAACTTTGAATTCCTTAGAATTGAGACTCTGAATTTTATTGAATTCAGACTCTCAAATCTACATAATTCCAACTCCAAATTCATTGTAAAATAGAATATGAATACCCATTTTTAGATAATCCAATTGTACATATATTTACACTCTGAATTATATATTTTTTTAGATATTAATTATTCATATTTGTTTAAGATACATTATATTCCTATAATATTTTCACAACCTTATTGTATCATATTTTATATACGGTTCATCCAACATAAGAATGTTTTTCTTAAATGATAAATTTACACACACATGTTTTTATTACAATTAATCGATGTCGTACAATTTTTTTCAAGCCAACTATTGGTTTAGTGAGATGAGTATAGGTCCCTATAGGATTCATAGAAAAATATGACCATTTGATGAGTGAGACGACCATTGGAATCCTTGCCTATAAATAGGAGCTCATTTGAATGAGCTCAGTATCAATGTATCATTCCATGATCCAAGAGATTAAAGGCTATGACATGATTTATAGAAAGTGAAAAACTCTTATTCCTTTAGCACTTCGTGAACATCTTGTTTATCCATGACCAAATTATCTACCTTGAATTGTGTGATTCCCCATATTTTATGTATAATTGAGGGCTTTCATGGATAGGAAGACAGAGGTTTCGACTACCATAAATCTCAAGGACTTCTCAGGATAGGAAGAAAGATGTGATAACTTCCCTAATGATCAAGGTCTCGTAGGGATAACAAGACATACTCTGATATTCTTATCGAGGTATAACCATAGTGTGGATAAGATAGACTATTTTTGAAGTATAAATCCAGGGTCCTATATACAAGGTTGATGGATACTCATTATTTTGGGTTAGAATACATTATTCTTGTTTTATTTTTTAACTACAGGTTTTAATTCCACTATATTTTGTTAATTAATGAATGTATAACATTATTTTACATTATTATATTTTCATACTCGGTTAAATATGATTCTATACGCTTTGAGGGAGAATATTTCCTTAAGAAAATCTTGCTTCAGCTTCATTATGTTTAACTTGGTTATGTTTAGGTTTCTTATAATTGGACCTTGTCCAATCAAATTATTCTTTAAGGTATGAACCAAATATGGTAAGTGATGTGGACATGTTTACCTTTGTTAAAAATGGAATTCCATAGATTTAAAAGTGAATGTTTTTAAAAATAAAATTCACTCCCTCTTTTAATTGAATATCTACAAACTATATTTCAATCCTACATATTTATATAAATAATGAATAAATTATTTTGATGGTATTAGGATTATTTTGTGGTGGTGTTTATGGATTACATACTAGTGTATTAAATTATAAAGTTTTTTCATGATAATCACTTAGTTATAGTGCTGGGAATCACGTGAGATCATTATATATATGAAAACAATATCAAGGCATATTTTTTGGATATAATATGTACATTTAATTGTCCATTTTATATCTGTAAGAGGTGTTTCTATTGATTTACAAATGATATAGGTCATGATATCCTGGAATCCACCATTGATTTTATTTTATATATAGAGTTTCCTTGGATTAACTAGTTTTTACGAACATTTTTTCCTGATTTCTATTACTAGTGTCAATAATAACATCTTTTAGTGGGAAAGAGGTTCAATTCTAGTGGAATGATGAATGATAGTTGTATTTTCATGAACATAATGTTTACCTTACTTCTATATATATATATATATTTTTTAGAATCGTGAAAATGCTATGTGGTGTATTGTGATGCTTAAATTTTGGGATTGGGATGTGTTCTCCTTCAAGAAAGGTCATTTTTTCATATGGATCATGCAAGTTTCAGTTTCATGAGAAGAACTAGCAGACACATGTTTTTGAATAAGCTGATGTGGTCCATGATTTGAAAATATTTCATCATTACTACTTTGGTGTGGAATTTACATTGTTTATAAATCATATGTTTTTATACACATTTTATTTCAAAGATATTTGAACATGATATAATTATGATCGATAGAGTATCCTCTAATGTCAATATTCAACATGATTTATACCCCAATTAAATGATTCATGGTGGTGGATATATTTGTAAATAATTTTTTTGCTCAGTTGGAAAAAAGAGGATTCAGATAAATTGTAACTGATGTTGATGATAGGAACACACACATAGATTGTGAAGAATGAGGTTGTGTTTTTTATTTTATTTCATGTTTATTTTGTTCCTACTAAGGATAAAATGGTTAAATATGGACAAATATCCAATTACGTATGTGTTTCTATGAGGTCAAAACACAATGGTGTGGACACCATTGATGGATGAAAGCTAAATGGGTGTTCATTTTTATCTTTTAGAGATCATATGTTTATACCTATAGCTTGTTAAAAACAACTTCTTCAAGACTACATCCATTATATATAGGTTTTTTATCTTTGAATAAAGAAAATTTATAAGGAACTGAAAGCACAATTTTTATAAGTGGACAAGAAACGAAATGTGGATGACATTGTTTTCGGATGCCACACCATTCAACTGGTTAAGGTATATAACTAGTAGCTTGTGGGTCTTTTCAAGTATTATCCTATTCCTATTTGGAAATGAGAGCAGATATGCCTAGATTTTGAGACATGTCTCCCAATGATAGTTTCATAAAACTATTCCATAAAAGAGATAGTAGATCAACTCCCAATGATGGTTCAATTCATCCCTATTTTGGAATCACATATAGTTAATGAATTATCTAAAATATATGTCTTAGAAGTAATACTGAGTTATGACATACTATTTTTTATAGTATCATAATATGATATGAATTTAGAATCTCATTTTTTTGGTAATCCATATAATTATCCCAAGGTAATTAGTTTACTATGAGCACATCCAATCATCCTCAAATGGATGGAAAATTCAAAAGGATGATGAAAATGTTAGGATACATGCATCAGGGTTGTTTTATAGATTTTGGTGGTTTGTGGCATGAGCATATACCATTAGTGTAGTTATTTAAAAACAATAGTTATCATGCCTCTATATATATGGATCAATTTAAATAATTTTATGGATGACATTATTTTTCTCATCACTGTCTTGTAGAATCATGTGGGACATCACTGTGTTTGAGAAATTCTTGTACAAGAGACAATAGAGGCTATTTATATGATGAGAAAGATAATGTAGACTAATGAGAGTCATAAAATTTTTTATACGAATCCTCTTCAATAACTGTAATCATTCAAGGTGAGTTATAATCTATTCATATGAATCTCTACAAGTCTGAGGAATCATCATTTAGGAAATAAGGTAATGTTATCTCCTTGATACAAAACTCCCCATTGAGATACATGAGCATTTTAGTGATGAGGAATATCGGTTGGTATTTTAACCATGGTTCAGTTCTGTGCATAATTTGTTTCATGTATCTTAATTTAATAGGTATCACTTTGATCATGACATTTTGATTCAATGAGTTCATATTAACCTATAGTCAAATGTTGTGTGTGTTCATGTGCTGGTGTGGATTGTGTATATGATATATAACTAATTTTATGAGAAAATCATTGTTCTAGTGCAGGTTTCTTGGAAATGTGGTAAATTTTTGGAAAAACATTTGAATGCGAGAAGGATTTGAATGAGTAATGTCCTGAAATCATTTTGGAAAATTTTGTTTTTATCTTTTTTAAGATATAAAGGCCAATGATTGAGAGAATATAGAACACCCAATGTTGGGTAATTAACCAATTATTTATGTATTTTATGTATATACAGTAATTAGGTTAAAAGTTGTGAGGATTATAAGTGTTATGAAATTTCTTGGGTGAATCTTTGGAGGATAATGAATTTATAATAGTTATTGGAAATCCTTCAATAACACCCAATAATTCATTCAATTAAAAAATGGGAACTGTGTGGGCATAGATTTAGGTGTATAGTTTTCCCAAACAATATAGCCACCTAGTAGAAACTGTATGTTTTTTACAGATATGTCAAGATTGGTTGGTACAACATTTTTCTAGGCATGCATTCCAAATAAGAAAAGATAATTTGGAGGCTTTGGTCATCACATTACTTTCCTTACCGTTCACTCTAATGGTGAAATGTTAAATAAAGATTATTATTTTGTGGGTATAATTCAATTTCTCCACTAAATCTCTTATTGTTTTCCATTAATATGACCCTAAATCAATTTCCAGTCCCTTCCAAGCCTGTGGGGACCCTTCCTCATGATTTGAGAGCAATCTATGGGAGAATGTTGGTCCATTGGAGACCCATATTACATTGTATGTGCTCATTTTTGTTGGGTTTCCTTATTTTTCTTGTATTCCCTCTATTATATTTGTAGATCTAATAAATTGGGGATATATTCATGATTTTTTATAAATATAATGGTGATATATGATTTTTTGGTTTGATAGGGAACACTGTCTTAGATTGGTTTCAGAAGATCTATGCCATGTCTATTTATGCATTTTTTTGTTCTTCATTTTCATCTAAGATGCAAGGTATCTATCTTCACAATTGACTCCTCATAGTTATATATAGATTTATTGATTTAAAATTGATTTAATTACATGAAATTTACTGGTTAATTATATTTCAATGATTTATAGAATTTATCTTTATTGTTGGATTATGATGTTATTTCCTTTGGTTGTTTTGAAGGAAGTGAAATTTTTTCCACAATATTGAAATGATCTTTTAACTCATGTATTGGTTTGGATTCATTGAAAATTGGATGGATTTTCTTTCAACAAAATTACTATTTATTTAAAATTGTCTGTCTTAGTGGGTTTGGCTTTGTATTTGGAATAAATTGTTTGTTTATGTTCATTTTCATATACCAAACACTATGGAAGGGGAATGTACATTAAGTAACATGGAATATAGTTACCTTGTGATGGCCTGTTAGATCGAAGAGATACTGATCATGATTATGGATCATTGAATTGTTCATTCATGTGTGGATGTGTGTAATGGAATGAGTTACGCCAAAATGGAAATTTAGAAATGGTCTTAACAGTTTTTGTTATTTCATTCCATGAACAACAGATTGTCTTGGAAATGGTTTTGGCTTTGATATAAACTACTTTAAGTTGTTTTAATCTATTTTATATAAAATTTTTAACTTGTTTTATCCTAGTAGAGTGGGATTTGGGTTCATTAGAGAAATCCCACTGAGTATTATACTCACTCCTATAATGGTCACTTTAGTGCATTTGAATATATTTTTTATTGAGATAATGGTTAAGGTAAGGTATCTCATTTATTTAGTGAAACACCATGATACCATGGGAATGGATTTTGACGTTGGATATTGGAGTTGTTTTAGATTTATTAATTTTTTTATTTGATACTTTTTTGTTTTTATATCCACTATTTACTCTAATATTTGTTTGGTTTTGTTTACTTGTATTGTATTACATTATTCTCATTCACCATATCGTGGTTTGATTGTTTATAGTGATTTAGTTTGTTTGTATTAATTTTAAAGGGAAAATATTCCCGTAATTTTTTATAAATCCCTAGAAGATTGTTTCAATCAGTTGCAGTCTTGGGGATGTCACCTAAGTCCATGTAGGACACCCATCACTTATCAAGCTAATGATGAGGGGCTGGATGTTACAACCCTTTCCATTTAAATAACATGACTATAAGAACAATTCATTTATAATCAATATGGGACAGTAAATAACCCATATAGAAGATATTTATTCAATAAAATCAAAATTAAATACATCTAGTGATAATATCACATTTAAAATATCAAGGATATTAGTAACTTATAATTAATGAAATGATTAATTATTGAATTTAAAATTTCTTACACACATGATACCTTTACAATTATAATATATACTCAATAAAGATTAAAACATACTAGGTTAAAACACACTTTTCCGATGTTATTCAATTGATTTGTCCCATGAGACTACTGATGCATTTAGTGGCTTGCTTTAACTGGTGCCCAACTTGGGTATTTCATGTCCAAATAATTCTTTATATATCAAATAATCTATTTGATTCCAAAATAATGTGCTTCACCATTAAATATAAGTATTTATTAAATGACTCATATTTATCAATATTTCTCGAATGAAACCAATAACTATCAAGTAATGAATATATGTAAAAAATTTATATGATTTAAGAAATAATAACTTCCCTGGAAAATGAAATGGAAATTTAGGGGTAACTAAATTTTCTATGGTCTCTAGAAAGTGAATAATTCAAGGGGAAGGTATGACTAAAAAATAATACAAATAACTGAATATATATACTATGCCTATTAAAAATTATTTTTTTCTATACAGAGAACCAATAAATATTGTATCGATAGAATTTATGCCCATTAGAGTAATAATAAATGAGGTTTTTTATTACTAATGGTTATATAGTATAAATATTGTTAAAAAGTTTTTATGGATAACATCATAATCACATTGAACATGCCTTTTTAAAACACAAAATATCCTGAAACCCATTTTCTTTAAAAATTATCTTTAAAACACATGATTTTCAAGAGTATTATGAAAAAAAATTAATTAAAAATAACCTTATAATCATGAAATGGAACCCTTAAAAAACTATAGTTAGATCAGTGAGTAAATCCATACATGGAATATAGAATATTCCTTTTCATAGTAAAAATATTAGAAAAGTTCACTGTTTGGGGAGTGAAAATAAGATTCCATAGATTTTTTTTGTAAAAATTAAAATATTGGTTAAAAACAAATTGACAAGTAATTTTTAAAAGTTTAAAATTGTTTTTTAAATCGTATTAGAAAACATAGTATAAGAGGAAAACCAATTCTTGAATGAAGACTAAAAAAGTCATATTTTCATGAAATGTTTTTATAAAAAAAATCACATACGAAAGAGTCGGAAGTGGGAATATTACATGAATGATATCATGAATACCCATAGGGTAATAAAATGATAAGGCTTTATTTTATTATTAGAAACGTATTTTCTTAAACTAAAATTTAAGAATAAATAACCCTGATTAGATTAATATTGTAAAATAAACCCTTATAACGATCATAATGTAGAAGTGAAAATTAATAAATGAAAAAAATATGTGTATTGACTAAAAATACAATTAAAATATATTTAAATACAAAATAATATTATCATAAGTAATTATACACATAATCATAGGATAGTAATGACAAAATCATAGGATAGTGAAGAAAACAAAAAAGAAACATAACCTATTGAAAATAAATTGTGTTATGAAATTCATTGCCATTTTGTAATATCTAATTCAAATATCATTAAATGAAATAATTAAAATTGAAACCCATTCAAACATGAATAATGAATTATTCATTTTATTAAATGTTAATGGGTAATTATATACACCATATAAATGAAATTTGGTACAAAACATTAAAATATTCCTCATTAGAAATAAATTCAGATGAAATTCATTACCACATTCCATCTTTTAGATGAATTTTCTTTAAAATACTGTATATTGGTTTATAAAATTACATTAATTAAAAAATATTCAAGTAAGAAAGTATAATAAAGTTATACATTCCTTATCAATACAAAATGTAGAGTAAAATATAAACTTGTAACAAAAACAAGTAACAAGATATAAATCTTTTAACCCATAGAAAAGCGTATCAAATAACCTTGGATAAAGGTTCCTTGAATTATACATTCAAGAAAGTCTGTCTTACCCACACCAGGGTAAACCCTCAATACGAAGATCAGAGTCTCTATTGCTATCCCCGCAAGCCCTAAACTATTAGGTAGTCGGCACCTCTATTTTCCTCAGCAAGGAATACCTCAACTTCAAGGTGTTGGAACCTCTGTCTTCCTAATCCCAGAAGCCCTCAATTGTAATCAATAACAATCAGAGTCACATGAAGAAAAGTTTGAACAAGCTATTCAGACTTTCTACATGAAGATTTGAAGGTTGATAAGAGCCTCTCTCTCTAGAAATTACTTCAATAGCATGTAATCACATATGTCAAGAAATGTGTCAAAGTTTTTTGACTTTAAAATGAGCTCCTATTAATAGGAAAACCTCCAACGGTCACCTCCCTCCTCCAATGGTCATATTTTTCTGTGAATTTCGGAGGGACCTGTACACATGTCACTAAACCGATGGTTAGTCAATAACTGAAAGCAAAACATTGTTTTGTAATGAAACAAATGTAATCATAAGTAAAACTGAAGATCAAAATGTAAGCAAAAAAAAGTTTGGATTCTAACCAAAAATGGAATTTAGAGTCTATAATAAAGAGATATTCTGATTCTGTTTTATAGGAATTCGGAACCTCAATTCTGTAGAAATATGGAGTCTGAATTTGTAAGGAAATTCGGAGTCTAGTTTCACTAGAATTCGGAATCAGAACTTACAATGTTCAGAGTCAGAGTTTATCGGAATTCGGAGTTAGAACTCATAAGAGTTAGGATTCTAAATTTAGAGAACTCGGAGTCAGAACATAGATAAGTTTGTAATTAGAATTCGTATTCGAACTATATGAGAGTTCGTATCCATAATTTGGAGTCGAACTATATGAGAGTTCGTATCCAGGATTTGGAATGGAACTTCATTAGAGTTCGTATCCATAATTCGCAATAGAACATCATTAGGGTTCGTATCCAGAATTCGGAGTGGAACTTCATTAGAATTCATATCCAGAATTCAGAGTGGAACTTCATTAGAGTTCATATCTAGAATTCGGAGTGGAACTTCATTAGAGTTCATATCCAGAATTCGGAGTGGAACATCATTAGTATTCATATCCAGAATTCGGATCCTAAAACAGAATGCTTCATATCTATATATTATATGATTCTGATGTTTTTAGGTATGAATCCAATTTTTATACTTTAGAAAAAAATATTGATATGATTAATGAAGATATGGTAGGGGTAAATTCATTTGTAAAGGGAATTTTCCTTATATATGTAAAATATAGATTTTCATAAGTATAAGGTGTTTGTGATTTTCAAAACAAGAAGGAATGGAAAAGTCATAAGGAAAACCTTATTGACTCAACAATCTCCCCCTTTTTGGAAAGCACAAATAACCCATTGAAAAGGAATATAAGTAATTTGAAAATTTTATTTCGACATTGAAATTAAAACATATCTCCCTTTGTTCATGGATGATGATTTATACTACTAAATTCCCCTTAGGATTAGGAACTCTAAGGATTGTATTCAGGGTTTCCGGAATGGAATTTTCATTATCATAGAAATGAAATACTTCATAATGAGAACCCCCCCTTACTTAAGGATAGTTCTTAACTTAAAAATTTTTATTCTCCCTTTTAGATTTTTCCTTCTCCCCTTTTGAGTAGTTCTATTTCCGTACCCCCCTTTGTGATTTTCAAAAAGAATTTATGGGAATGGAAAAGAAGTATGGTACCTGAAATATTAGTAAAGACATGCAAGGAAAACAAGCAACTATAGTTTTATTATAATTGGAAGAATTTTTACAAGGATGATAAAATGCATCAAAAGATCAGATTGAGTCTATTTGTATTCCTTTTCCTATGGGACTAGCTTCTTCAATAGGGTTTTCAACTTCATTAAATCTTTCTAATCCTCCTCAGCTTGCTTCTCCAAAGCTGTGATCCTTTCTTGTTGAGCATTCAAGATTTCTGCCTGAGCCTTCATGGCCTCTTCCTGCTTCTTTAGCAACTCATCTTGCTTTTCCAGCTTCTCTTGAAACTCAATCAGGAAATCTCATTCCCCTTTCCTGTTCTGAGCAACGAATTTTAGATTCCCATTCAAATCTCTGACCAGTTGATTCTGGAAATTTGGCTCAAGGGTTAGCTTATCATGAAGATTCTTAATCTTTGAATCCTCCGTGTCAAAGGAATATTTAAAATCATTCTGAAAATGATCAAACTCATCCAATTCATCATCAACTTTCTTAGACCACAATATGATTTTGCTGCATGATTTCTTGTGGACAACATAATTTATAAAGAAATTTCTATGGTCTGCTTCAATCTTCACACAGTTTTCCATCACCATGGATAAGGATTCTGACTTCTGATTCATGATATGTTGAAGCATCTGGCATCTGGAGTCTATGGTGGGAAATATCGGAATGGTGTCCACCAATTTCTTCAAAGACTCGACAACAAAATCATGTCCTAGTGCTGATGACTCCGAATCCGATAACTTGCTAGGGGATTGTTTTTGGTCAATTTCTATAAGATTTCTTATAGAAGAACCACCAACATCTTTATTTATAATGATATCTTTTTTTGGGGTATCCATAAGTACCTGCTTCCCCATATCAACTTTCGGAACTGCCTCATCAGGAGATTCTTCCTCGCTTCCAGATATTTGAACAATCTTATCTTTATCTATTTTCTCCTACTCTACTCCTTCTTCAAGAAAATGATTCTCAAAGAATTATTCCTTAGGAAACTCATACTCTTCCACTTCTTCGTCGACATCATCTCTTTTACCATATTTTTCATCTCCCTTTCCTGGAGTGATAGGCTTTGAGGTCTCAGCCTCAGAAGTTCGGAGTGGTATTTTTTCAAAATGGCTTGCCTTCTCTTGATAATCTTCCACTTGTTTAATCAAGTCATCTAGATCACAACATCCTTCCTCTACTACTTCTTCTTCTTCTAATTCCTCTTGTTCTTCTTATCTTTAAACCACTTATTCTTATACATCTTTAACAACTTCTTTCTATACTGCTTCAACAACATTTTTTCCTTTAGATTTCTCCAGAGTGAATTACTTTTTCCCGGGTGTCTCTAGTAATGGCTCAACAAAAAAAGTTTCCAGAACAGGAATATTCATAGAAGTTTCTTTTGTATCTATCAATAGATATTGAAAAACTTCGACTTCAGATACCTTCATCTTCATCTTCTTCTCTTTGGCTTGTTTTTCTAACTAATCCACATATTTTTCTCTTAAGGCCTTAGCCTCAGTAGGGTCCAATCCAAACTGTGGATCACCTTCTTTCCTATTCTCCTTATCTTCTCTCCATTTAGAATCCAACTCATCTGGATAAGCTTTTGGTTTTTTCATATTGGGAGGTGCGGATTGGGTTCCCGTAGATTTGGGGTTTTTGTCATCAGCAAATACTTCTTTCATTTTTCTCTTCTTACCAACCTTCTTTACTGGCTCAGGTTTCTCCTCATTTTCTAGATTTGTTTCAACATCTTATTATGGTAAATTATAAAACTCTCATGTTTCCTTGGAATAGGCCATATTCATCCTTTTCAAGGCATCATCACTTAAAATCATAACCTTGAAATTCCGAATCTTAGACTTACATGCGATCTTGAAAGAATCAAGACACTGAACTATCAGCTTTGATAGTAAGGCAGGGTACATGATGAATTGAGTTCCCAAATTTCCTTCCATGATGTTCTTGATTGTCACAAGAACATGCCTCATCAGATTGATTTTTCTTAGATTCTCTATGAAGTCTAAGAAGTATATATCAATTTTCTTAACAGTTTCTTCTTCACCCTTTCTCGGAACTAGGAAACCTTGTACCCACAACTGAAGTATCAGATTATTATAGGATAGGTGAGCAATCATGGATGTCTTTATATCATGAAGCCCAAAACACTCCAAGGCCTTCACCTTAACAAAACTGCCCTATGCATCCAGAAGTTTATGTGATCAAAATTAAGCCTCTTAATAATATATCATCCCCACCAAGCTTGCTGCCTTGGTGTAAGTATGTTTGTAAGTCTTGCCATAAGACTTGAAAGAAAAATTTTCTCTTCCCTCTTCCTCATAAAAGCTTTCTATTTCATAGAACTCCACAAGTAACTCTGGATAGACCAAATCTTGTTCACCTGTCTTAGATAGACATACATCTTCCTAACCATTCAACTTGATGTTCTTAGAGATGATGGAATCGTACTTGTAAAAGTTTGGATGGACCCGTCTTTCTCTGTAGAATTTCCATTTTAAAATTGGCTTCGTGTAAGAAATATATGGGGAAGTAGCTTCAACAGACATTCGGAATGGATGGGTTCTAAGAGATTCAGAATGGGCTTTAATAACATAGGCAGAGCTTCAAGACGCGAGATCATGGAGATCAATGTGGGACACAAAAGAGGGTGCCCTTTATATAGGCGATGGAGGTGACCATTCAACTTCTAAAAGCAATCTAAAAATTGAGAAATTCTATGATCTGATCTTACGGTTGAAATCATACCCACAAGGAAATATTGAATCCGATCTTTTGAGGTTTGTAAAACATTCAGATTTATCTAGAAACGAATCTGAGAAATTTTAAAAGAAAAGGAAACTAACAGCGACAAAAAAATGACTACAAAAACATGAGTAAAGAAATCATGTCTTTCGGATTGGCTCGAAAGTTTATTTTTAATAGGTAATATTCTTCTTGAATAAATTTTGACTATAAAAATCTCATTATGAAAAACTCACTATGAAAAAAAATGCGTATGAAAATTCCCATTACGAAAATTCTCATTACGATAATTCTCATTACGAAAATTGTCAGTACCAAAACTTCATTATGAAAATTCTTAGTACGAAAACCTCATTACAAAAATTCTTATTACAAAAACCTCATTACAAAAATTTTGAAAAAATCATAAAGAAATTTTTTGAGAAACTCATTACGAAAACTTTTGAAAAACTCAGTACAAATGTTTTTGAAAAACTCATTATGAAATTTTTTGAAAAACTCATTACAATTATTTTTGAAAAACTCATGACGAAAAATATTGAAAAACTCATTACGATTTTTTTTGAAAAACACATTATGAATTTTTTTGAAAAGCTAATGAAAAATGTACTCTCCCTATGAAAAAGGGTTTAATACTGTAAGGAGATTGTTTCAACAAGAAGTTAATGAAAGAGAATTACCTTACAATTATCAATCATAACTTCTATTTAATGTATTAAAATATATCGAAAGGTAAGGATTTTGTGAAAATATCATCAAGTTGATCTGGCGTTCCGACAAACTGAAGAATGATATCTCCTTTTAGTGTGTGATCCCAAAGTTAGTGATGCCTAATATCTATGTTCTTTGGAAAAGAGTGGTGTGCAGGGTTTTTACTAAGGGAAATGGAACTTGGGTTATCACACAAAATTTTAGTCTTAGTAAAACTCAATCCAAAATCTGTAAGTGTGTGTTGCATCCACAACACTTGAGCACAACAACTTCTAGCTACAACATATTCAGCTTTAGCAGTGGAGAGTGCTACAGAATGTTGCTTCTTGCATGACCAAGAAACTAAATAATCTCTTAATAAATGAAAAGTTCCGAATGTACTCTATCTGTCCATTCTACATCCACCAAAGTCAGCATCTGAAAATATCTTTAAAATAAAATCATTTCCATATGTATAAGATAGTCCTAGATCCATGGTTCCCTTTAAGAAGAGAAAAATTATTTTCACTGCATTTAAATGAGATTCCATAGGATTCGATTGATATTATTCACAAAAGCACACTTAAAACATCAAGTCTGGTAGAATGGCTATCAATTAAAGTAGACTTCCTATCATACCTCTAAAATATCTTTGATCTTCTGGTTTTCCAGCTTCCTCAAGATCAAGTGTGTTTGAGGTACCAATAGAAGTACTTATACTCTTAGTGTGGTCATACCCATACTTTTTATGATCTTTAATATACTTGTATTGGGATATGTTGATTCCTTCTGGTTTTTGAGAAATTTGGAAACTAAGAAAAATTGTTAACTCACCCATCATACTCATTTCAAACTCATATTTCATTATATCCAAAAAGGAATCAGTTAAAGATTTCTGAGGTGAACCAAATATAATGTCATCAATATAAATTTGAACAATCAAAAAAATTTCTTATCTTTCTTTATAAAAATGGTTGGATCTGAATTTCCCTTAACATAGATATTTTGAAGAAAAAAAATTGTAAGTCTATCATACCAATCTCGTGGGGTTTGTTTAAGGCCATATAAAGCTTTGATAAGTCTAAAAACATGATCATGATGTTTTGTATCTTCAAAGCTAGGAGTTTGTTCAACAAAAACATCCTCTTGAACATAACCATTAAGGAAAGAACATTTCACATCCATTTGAAAAAGTTTAAAATTGAAGAATGCTGCGAAGGAAAGTAGAATACGAATAGATTCAAGTCTAGCTACTGGAGAATAGGTTTCTTCATAGTCTATTCCTTCTTGTTGATTATAGCCTTTAGCAACCAATCGATATTTATTTCTTACGATGATTCCATTTTCATCACACTTATTCCTAAAGACCCATTTTACTCCAATAACAGAAGTTTCCTTAGGTCTTTAAACCAAGGTACAGAATTCATTCCTTTTGAATTCATTTAGTTCATCTTTAATGGCTTCAATCCAATCTTCATCACCTAAATCTTCATCAGTTATTTTTGGTTCTAATTTGGAAAGGAATGCTAGATGCTCTACTTCATTTCTTAAGGAACTTCTAGTCCTTACGGGTTGATTGACATCACCAATGATGCTATCACTAGGATGATTCTTTAGAAATGATTGATTTTGATTTTTTAAAACCTGTTCATCAACATAGGGTAGAAAATCATCAGGGGTAAATGTTTCAGAAGTATCTTCTTGTACATTTTCCTTATCAAAAGCATTTTCTATCAATGGTTGATAATCAGTTTTTGAAAACACATCCGAAGATGTAGGTTGAGGATGTTGGAAAACAAAGGGATCAGTTTCATCAAATCTAACATGTACTTTCTCTTCAACAGTGCAAGTATTTTTGTTGAAAACTCTATAAGACTTAGATGTTGTGGAGTAGCATAAGAAAATCCCTTCATTAGATTTTGGTGCAAATATGTGTAAATTATTTTTAGTATTCAGAATGAAAACTTTGTAGCCAAAAACCATATAGTAGGAATGTCTAGGTTTTCTACCATTCCATTACTCATAAGAAGTTTTATTAAGAGAAGGTCTAATCAAAATTTGATTTATAGTATAATAAGAAGTACTTACAGCTTCAGCCAAGAAATTTCTAGCTATATAATATTCACTCAACATGGTTCTAGTTATCTTTTGACGAATTCTATTTCTTCTTTCAACTACACCATTTTGTTGAGGAGTTCTAGGTGCTGAAAAGGTGTGAGTAATACATTTTCTACTACAAAAAGTTTCAAAATCAGAATTTTGAAATTTTCCTCCATGATCACTATGAATAGTTTTCAATGGAAGGTTTTTTTATCATTTTTAACTTGCGCTCTAAAAGTTTTGAAATAAGAAAAATCTTCAGACATATTTTCTATAAAATAGACCCATGTGAATCTAGTATAATCATCAACTAAGACAAATACATAATACTTTCCCCCAATGCTTCCAGTTTGTGTAGGACCAAAAAGGTCAATGTGCACCAACTGTAGTGCATCAGTTGTTGAGACTTCACTGATTGATTTGAAACATGATTAATGTTTCTTTCAATATTGATAAGGTGCACAGACTTTTGAAGAATCAAATCTACACTCCGGTAAATCCTCAACTAGACCTTTATTAAAGAGTTTACATAAGTTCCTAAGGATACAGTGTCCTAGCCTTCTATTCCATAACCAAGAATGATCTTCCATTGCACTAAGGAAAGGTCGGCGTTGGATCATAATGTTTTCTAAGTTTAATGTGTAAAAATTCTCTTGCCTATGGGCAGAAAGAATAAATTCGTCCATGGAATTGTGTATTAGGCACTTATCATTCCTAAAATTCACAAGGTATCCTTCATCACATAATTGACTTATGCTGATTAGGTTATGCTTAAGACCTTTAACAAACAAAACATTTGAAATTAATGTTTTTCCAAGAAGAATAATGCTACCTATACCAATAATTTATCACTGAGCATTATCTCCGAAAGTTACTTTTCCTACTTTCATTTTGATAATATTTTTGAAATAGCTTTTGTTACCAATCATATGTCGGGAACATCCACTATCCATGTACCATGTATTGTTGTTGGAACATTCCCTATTTTCCAGAAAATAAGAAAAGTTTATGTCTTCAGAATCCAAACTTTCTTGTATCCGGAAATTTTAGAAAGAAAAATTTGGGGTACCCACATATTCTTAGAAAAGAAAGCCTTATGAAATCCTAATGATTGGGGTTTGTTTAAAGAACAATTCTTTTCCTAGGGACCACCACATTGACACTTGGTGAAAAATGGGGCACTTTGAGGAACAAAATAATTGTTACTGAAAGTTGGTTTTTCATGGGTATAACCAAATCTAGATTTGTTTCTTAAAGGTCGTATTTGTGAATACATCTTATCAAAATTTTCTTTACCTAAGTTAATGTTCGACAACCACTTATTTAAAGAAAATATTTCATACTTGAGGTTTATAACCATGTTTTTATCTTCAAAGTCATTATATTTGGAACTATCGCTAGGCTCGAAAACACTTTTCTTAGAAATTAATTTTTCTAGATCTTTAGAATGTTTATTTTTCTCAGAATTTACTTCCTCAAGATTTCTTGAAATTCTTATTAAATAAGCAGTTTTCTATTCACGATCTTTAGAAAGATCTGATATTTCCTTAGTAAGAATAGTATTCCTAGAATTTTCTTTATCAATTATTTTCATGATTTTTGAGTTCTCAATCTCAATAAGTTCAGCAAACCTAGAAACTTCTTCATTGGTAGGTAAAGTATTTTCTTCATCAGATGAGGATTCTTCATAGAAAGAGTTATAATATTTACTATCATTGACATTTAAAGAAACATTGGTCAATGATTCAACATTGTGTACCTTATCCATAAAGTAATGATTATCAATCGGTAGCCTGGCTATAAGACCAAGATTCTTCTGTCTAGAAGATTCATAATCAGAAGATTCATTTGGAAGTGTCACCACCGATGGCACTCCAAGTTTCATTAGCTTTCATAACCTTCTTATATTTGGACTTTTAATATTTATTTATGTTCATTTAAGAATGCCTTTCTTTTCTTTCTTTCCTTTAGAGGATAGGTAAATCAGGTCTTATGTGTCCAACTCTTTTTCATTCATAGCATGTGACCACTGAATCTTTCTTATCTTTCCATTCCTTCTCCTTTTACTTGGATTGTATATTTCCTTGTCCAGCTATCTTGTTCATCCTTCGTGCAAGATTAGAATACCCATTTTCTGTGACTTCACCCTCACTAGATTTGGATTGAATAATAACCTTCATAGATTTGGATCTAGTAACTCTTTCAGGAGTCTTAGCTTTCATATGATTTGAAGTTGTAGTAAAAGAAACACTACCATTCCCATTCTTCTTTTTGATGCTATCATAATCTCTCTTTATCCTTGTTTCATGTTGAAGAAGAGTTCCAAAAAGTTCATCAAAAGAAATTTGAGTAACCTTTCTATTTTCATCAATAGTAGTTATCTTTGATTCCCACTCATTCGGCATGATATCTATGATCTTGTCAACAAGGGATTCATCGTCCAGACCTTTCTCTCCCATATATTATAAGCTATTAACGATAGTCATAAACCTTTTTTTCACCTTACAAATTGGTTCTCCATAAGGAAAATTAAAACTGTGAAACTCAGCTCTGACCATGGATCTTCCTGTCTCCATGACATTGGATGTACCACAATGTGTAACATTAAGTTTCTTCCATATACAGTTTGTTGTTTCATAAGAATAAATTTGTCTATATATGTTCCTAGTCATTGAACACAGTAAATTATTGCATACCTTATAGTTGAGTTGGTATTCATGCTTTTCTTGATTAGTAGAAGCACTAACTTCCTTGTCAGGAATTTTATATCCACTAATGAGCATGACAATGTTATCTACCCTAGTATTGATAATGAAAGTATTTATACGATCTCTCCAATATTCATAATCATTACCATAAAAAATTGGTGGTCTAGTAGGATTTAACTTATCAATAGAACCAACATTTAAACCTTCCATCCTTGAAAAAACTTTGGCACACAAACTTATTACAAGTGTAAGTCTGTAAACAAGATAAAATATTCTAAGCAAGAAAAAAAATGCATCTCTAATCAAAGAGTGAATCCAAAAAATGATTCCGAAAATAATATTCTAAAAAAATATGAGTTGAGAAGTATGAATCCAGAAATGTGGATCCAAAAAAGAAAATCTGAGAATTCTCTTCTTAATCTAATCATGAGATTAATTCAGATTAAACCAAATACTCTGATACCAATTGTTAGGATGGTATGAATCTGAGTATGATATACTCTGTGATACCAAATGGAGGATCGAAATAAGAATGAGATTCTGAGATACAAGAGGGGGGGGGGTGAATTGTACCTTTTAAAAAATTCCCTTAAATAAGGAATGATCTATGTTTAACAATGTTAAACTAGGAAAATTCACAAGACCTGTTTGAGTACTATAGACATGCTGGATTTTAGAATAGTGATTTTGAAAATGAAACTTATCAAAAGTTACAAAGATTTATATTCTACCTAAAATTGTATAGAATCTAACTATATCAGAGTACAAGTAAGAAAGTATAAGAAAGTTATACATTCCTTAATAATAAAAAATGTAGCAGAAAAGATAAATTTGTAACAAAAACAAGTAATAAGATATAAATAATTTAACCCAAAGAGAAGGGTATCCAACAACCTTGGATAAAGGTCCCTTGATTTATTCTTTCAAGAAAGTATATCTTACCCACACGAGGGTAAGCCCTCGATACGAAGATCAGAGTATTTCTTTCTATCCCCGCTAGCCCTTAACAATCAGGTAGTCAACACCTCTGTCTTCCTCAGCAAGGAATCCCTCAACTTCAATGTATTAGAACCTCTGTCTTCATATCCCTAGAAGCCATCGATTGTAATCAGCAACAATTGGATTCACACGAAGCAATGTTTGAACAAGCTATTCAAACTTTCTACATGAAGATTTGTGAGTTGATAATATCCTATCTCTCTATAAATCAATTCAACAACATGTAAGCATAGATGTCAAGAAATGTTTCAAAGTTGTTCGACTTTCAAATGAGCTCTTATTTATAGGAAAAGCCCCAACGGTCGACTCCCTCCTCCAATGGTCATATTTTTCCTTGAATTTTGGAGGGACCTGTACATGTGTCACTCAACCAAAGGTTAGTTAATAACTGGAAGCACACCATCATTTTGTAATGAAACAAATCTAAGCATAAGTAAAACTGAATTTCAGAATGTAAGAAAAAAAAGTCCGGAGTCTAACCAAAAATGGATTTTAGAGTCTGTAATAAAGAGATATTTGGATTCTATTTTGTTGGAATTCAAAACCTGAATTCTATAGAAATCCAGAGTCTAAATTTATAAGGAAATTCAGAGTCTGGTTTCACTAGAATTCGGAATTGGAACATAAAAATTTCGGAGTCAGATTTTATCAGAATTCGGAGTCATAACTCAAAAGTGTTCGGAGTCTGAATTCAGAGAACTCGGAGTCAGAACTTAGATAAGTTCATAATTAGAATTCAGAGTCGAACTATATGAGAGTTCATATCCATAATTCAAAGTCGAACTATATGAGAGTTCGTATCCAGGATTCAGAATGGAACTTCATTAGAGTTCGTATCCAGCATTTAGAATGGAACTTCATTAGGGTTCGTATCTAGAATTTGTAGTGGAACTTCATTTGAATTCATATCCAGAATTCGGAGTGGAACATCATTAGAGTTCATATCCAGAATTCGGAATGGAACTTCATTAGAGTTCATATCAAGAATTCGGATCCTAAAACAGAATTCTTCATATCTAAGTATTATATGATTCTGATGTTTTTAGGTATGAATTTGATTTTTATACTTAAGAAAAAAATATTGATATGAGTAATGAAAATATGGTAGGGGTAAATTCCTTTGGAACGAAAATTTTCTGTATAGAATTAAAATATGGATTTTCTTAAGTACAAGGTGTTTGTGATTTTTAAAACAAGAAGGAATGGAAATTTCATAAGGAAAAATTTCTTGACTCAAAATTTATTATATCATATTTTATCCTTATATAACATCATATTATCCATTCATTAATAATCTTTATTTTTATTTTTTGGCTTTAAATTAGCTTGTTTTATCATACATATTTCATCATGAATGATTCGGTTCATTTAAAAAAATGAGTTTTATTTTCTCCATAAAAATATTAATTATATAATTATAACTTTTTTATTTAATTTTTCTTTTAAATCTAATCATGATTGGTGTTTATGAAAAATTATGTACGTTATGATAATTGAGACAGTATGCCACACGTACGCATGAGTAAAGATTACTATTTATAATGATCATTAAAGAAAATATGTCAGTAATATTTTACTTTTAAATAATAATAATAATGATAATAATATATAACATATTATATATTTTTATATATCATCTGTGTTGTTTTGTTATGAAAAGAGAGTCACAAAACTTCCTGATTACGATAATCCACATGTACACGAATGATGTTATCATTTTTACCTGAGTGAGAAAAAGAAATAAAATGACCTATATTATTTTTATAGACTAATAAATATGTCATTAATATCTTAATTATTTCATTTATACCAAACATAATCATTAAAATTATATCTATCACCTTCCATGTGAAGTGTTACTGAAAGACAAATCACATCGCTTCGCGAGGTGGTAGTCTGCCGTAAACATGAGTGATGTTATCATATCTCTTATAGAATGGAAGTTAAATATATATATGTGTTATATAATTACTAAAAATTTCTAAAAATCATATAAATACCATATTTATTCTTTATATCCATTGTCATAACTGGCCTTGAGAGGAGGAAATGGGAAAATAAAAGACATCTGTTAGCAAGGCAATAATCTCTTGTACACATGAATGAAAATTTTGTAATCCCATTTTATGGAATTTGTGACTAAATGAAGTCATGAACTTATTTTGAAAAAATTATAGTATACTCAATATACTATGTCTATTATATAAAAAAAATTAATATAAATTTAATGAGATGGAGAAACAAGTAAGATAAAGATGCTCATTGAAGAATATTACCTCTTTTTCAGGGGTCTTCAATTGGTTTACATTAAAACCTTCATATTATTGATTTATGACAACAATATTTTATATTGGATTAGTATATAATTTTTTTGAAGTTATTTGGTTAGGTATTGTCCCAAAAAGTTGTTTGAAGGTGTGAAGAGAGTATGAGAGTTAGTGGACTTATATAAGTGGTGTGAGTGGACAAATTATAATATTTGGAAATAGTGAATTCCTCTCAAAATTTGTTCATGTCACTTGGAACATGTAATAGTCATTTATAAATATTAAGAAGATATATGGTGAAATTAATTTCCAAAAAACTGTTTTAGAAATGTTCTATGTCATTTATCCCCCATTGTTTAATGTTTAACCCCACTATAATCATGTTGTATCCTTAACCGCTATATTTAATAATAATATTTTTCACTAATAATTTTGGATTAAAATTAATATAGAATCAATATTAATTATTAATTTTTTTATTCCATATTTGGATTACGCATCACCATTTTCAGTTCATAGATGTTTAAAAATGCAATTTAAAATTAATCCTAGAGATGAGATAAGAAATTGGGGCTTTTAATGATAAAATGTTTTAATGTTTTCAATGATTCTATATATATTCAACATTAAAGTGAATCAAATGACAAAAATCGTATTATTTAATAGAAATTATATGTAATTTTTCTTTAAAATCAATTTAATATATAATTTTATATAATATATTAGTTAGAGTAAAATGATGGTTTCAATTAAAATTCAGTATTTTTCACTATTTGTCAATGAATTAAACTTCTCCAAAACAAATTGAAAATATGCACTAAAATAATTTTGATATTCTAATTTCACAAATCAAGTTTTTTTTCAAATAATTTTTTGGAAACAAAATTTGAAATTCAATTTAACTTAATTGTGCCAAGAATGATTAAACTTTCTTTTTGAAAAAATAATGATCCGTAAAAAATTATATTTTTATTTTAATAGATTATTATTTTATTTATAAAAATATAAATTTAATAAAAATATGTAATCTATATATTTTCATATGTAATTTATTCCTATTTATTATCGTTATTCAAATTTCTAATTTTTTTTAATAATATACTTTTTCACGTAAGACTTGGTATTACTTGAAGTGAAAGAAATCAAAAAACACATTATTAAAGTAATAGAAGATAAACATTATATCATGAATTTTAATTTTTACAATGTATTGATGTATATATAGTATTAAATATATTTTAAATTCTCTAGATGTTATATTCCATTCTACACTTAGTGTTGTGTTTCATGCACTATATCCACTTTGATGTTCAGATTTTAAAATTTTAGGGTGTTAAGGCATGTTATAAACCATTATTATGTTTCAAATTAAAAATTGTAATATTATTTGGAATTTTAAATATAGATAAGGATTGGAATACATCATAAAATAGGATTATAATTATTTCCAACAATATTATACTTCTGTGAATGAAATTGTATCAATGTAACCTATTTGAACTAAAATGTTATTTTCCACCAGAGATTATGATAATGTACTTTAAATAAAATAAAAATATGAAATTAAAAAAAATGGAATATATATTTACAGGATTTAGTTATCAAAATCCCTTATGGTAATGGTGACATAATAATCAAAATATAACCAAATAGAGTTAAAGATAATTTAAAAATCAAATATAATGAGATATATTATATTAATTATACTATAAGAAAATATGGAATGAATGAACCTTAGAAATAAATTATGGTTTAAAATATCAAACATGTAACAAAAATTCAAATTTGATACAAATAACACATTATAACCTTAGTAACATTTGTGTAAAAGCTCTTTGAAGACTATGATTTCAAAAGAAAAATTAAATACCATGACAAATGGGTAGATAATTATAAAAAATATAAATATTCCAATATAATCACCATTACAAATAACAAATGGTTTATAATAAGAAATATTTCTCAAAGGGTTAAAATATAAAACATGAATCCCTTACTTTTTTCATCACACGGTCAAATTCCCTTTAAGATCATATATAAAATCACTAATATCAAAATAAACTATATAAGATCATTCCGGATGTGCAAAACCATTAATAAAAAAATACAATTCTTCTCTACATGTATATTAGATCATTATTAGGTATTCTCAATATTGGGTGTGAGTAATCATGATAATTTTGAACTAGTTTATTAAAATCATTCTTATTCTAGATTATTGTCCCAAATTTTATCATTAACATGTCATAAAATTAATTTTAATTTATTTTTAATAGTTATTTATATTTTTATAAATTCATTCTATGATAGTTTTTCTTATGCTTAATGTAATCCAAGTAGGTGACAATCATGTTTTAGTGATTTTTAACAAATTAACGACAATATCATAATTAATGAGTTTAATGTTAATGTTACTATTAAATAAAAAGAATACAATATTAATTAATTTTTTATTTCTTATATTATCAATAATTAAATTCTCATATTCATCAATGATATTATAATTTAAAATTCATCATGTAGGTGGTCTGACTAACCTAAACATGAACATAATATAGTTATTAGATGAGTGTAATTATAGAAATTTATTATTTTGGTATAATATCATTAATATAAAAGTAGAAAAAAATATTCATAAACCTTTAAGGTGTTCAAACATATTTTGATATATCTTAAAAACTAACAATGAAACTAAATGATAAATGTGATTTGTAACACCATTGAAGTGGTAGACTGCACAACACATGGTAAGCAGTTCCATTTCAGTAAGAATGAGAGATTTGAAAGGCATACTAATTTTTTTTAAATTCATGTTACTAATTATATAATATATTGCAATATTTTTCTCATTTAAAAATTTATATCTATTGTTGAAAAAGTGAAATTTCTCACTTTCTGGGGCTGGTAGCCAACACAAAAAATAAATAGTGGTTTTGATTTTATTTATAAAAATTTGAAAGGTGGTTGATAATAATTACATTAGTATATTAAAATATATTAAAGAATGAATAATTATTTTTTCATATATTAATTATTAAAACATAATTTTTATGGAATGATGAAAAGGAAAATTAATTATAAAAAATAAGTCCCCACATTGAGAACTTTAGGTTTTCCTCGTATGACTTATTGGAATTGGTGGTATTATGACAATCTATTATGACCAATGTCTGATAAAAATTAATAGGATTATAATGGAAGAAAAATTGGTAGATTTTTAGGTGGATTTGTTTTAGAGTGGTCATGAAGGGTTGATTAGAGGACTCTATTATAAGTTTCAAAAATTTTATTTTTGTAAATATCTCCACCTAATATAAATTGATCACACATTTCAAAAGCAAAGAAGACTAAAAATGGATGATAATAGAGTGGGGGATGAGTTAATAGTTATAATAACATAACCATTCACTTTTAAAAAAATTTATACACTACTTTATTTCTTTAAATAATTAAATAATTTTGGTTTTACCATGGTAACTAATTTTTTCCTATCTAATTTTTCATTTACACGTGAAAAATAAAATTGACCATATTGAATAAATTATATATAATGATTAAAAATATGAAATATTTGTTATAATATAAAATATCAATTCAAAAATAAAATTAATTTTACATTACATCGTGTAACGTTTACAAATATATTTTTAGAAATAAATGTACTGTGAAGTTTAAAATTTAAATTTACGGAAAAATAAGTGATTTTATTTATTTTATAGCTATAAATTAGTCTATTATTAAAGAATATAATTTATGTAGATTTAAAATAAATCAAAAATCGAATTTTTCAAAAAATAATATTTAATTAAATTGTAAAAAAAATTATTGGAATATATTACTTATATTTTTAATCATAATTTTTTTAATTCATAAAATTATTTTAAAATATATAATTATTTTCCTCATAGAAATATTTTATTATGATAAAATGTTTTGTATGTTTTTATTTTATATATATTGATATAGTAATTTAGGATTTTATTTTAATAAAAAATGAATTTCAAACTATTCACATAAAACCCAGTTATTTGAAAATATATATTGAATCATAATTAAACAAAATTTTATGTTATTTATTTTAAAATGGCTTTTTTTCAAATTAAGAAAAAAAATTACATATTTTGATACTTATTTAATAATAAAAAACATAAATAAAACTGATTAAATTAAAAAAAAAACATTTAAACGTGTGGTGTCACTAATATTATTTTATATAAATTTATAAACATTTTTATTCAAAATTATTGTTTAAAAATATAATTTCTTCCACATTTAATAAACATTTAATTATGATCAATTTATTTGATTAAGGTAAAATCAATATATTTTTATATATTTTTTGTAGTTAATCCTTATAAAAAAATATAAAATAAGACAATTTTAATTTATAGAATATGACACACACAAAAACAATTACAAATATCCCACAAAATATATTTTTATAATTTTAATCTCTTTGGTAGCTTGTGAAAGATGCACACCCAAGACTAAATAAATGATAATATAGTATAACATTATGAACTATCCATTAAATTAAAGGGTATGGATAATACAAACCAAATTATAAAAATTATGGTTTTATAATGATTATAAATAATGTAATATTCATTTAAAAGAAAGATAAATGTTTTTTTGAAAATATGTATTTATTCAAAAATATTGTTCATATATTTTTTGTGCACATAAATTAAAATATTTTTTACCACTTGTAGAAAATTTTTATTAAAAAATAATATTGATATTTTAAATCATAATTTAAATATTATATTAGGTTTTAATTTTTCAATTTTAATTTAATATTACATTTATCGATGAATATTGAAAAATACTGAATTTTAATAGAAAACTACCTTGTGATTAATTAATTTATAAATATAAAATAAGGTTTTAATTTGGATTTATGTATAATAACTTCAATTATATATCTAATAATATATTTTATGTCATTGGAATCATTTCTTATTAAATTTTGACAGAAAAACATTATAAATTCTGGAACATTTTCTCTTTGAAAACTCACATTCTCATTACAGCTATGGTATTATTTTTAAAATAAGTTTTTCCACTATTGTAAAATGAATTTGAAATATATATTCAATATTTGGAGTCATTGTAATTTATATTATATACTATGGTTGACATAAAGTTTGACCAAAACTAATATTGAACAATATAAAAATTATTTACTACGATTAAGGTAGAAATTGGTTTCCTAGGGGTTAAACAAAGAAGATAAGGGTAAAAATGACCATTCAACATTTAAATTATTATTTTAAAGCCATATTACATCATTATAATTCCCAATATCTAATGTAGGAATTTTTTTTATCTATTTTCATATGAATAACTATATCATCTTTTTTTTATTTTGAGATACATCAGTGTAATTTTCAAGGAGGCCCCCTTTCCCCACATTTACAAGGTAACTCATTCCACTAATTCACACCTCAAAATCCCATTTTTCTCTATAAAAAACCTGAAAATTATCTCCCATGAATCACTATTAAAATTATATATCTCATGTTCCCCCTAAAGCCCAACCCTATAACCCTAAAGGGTAAATCTAGAGTAGATTATATTTGGGAAGGGCAATTATCATAACAAAGCTCTTTCATTTTCATTATCATTTTTCAAATAATAATTATATAAGAACACATAAAATCTAATAACAATTAAATATATCATATAATAATATGTTATTATGTTTATGTAAAAATAATTATCCATCTCCACTTCCATAAAATAGAAAATGAAATTGTCTATCTTGTGTACCACAAACTACCACTATTAGAACAGATGTGGTTTTTTAAACCACCAACTTTCAAGCATGAATATAATGATGGATTTACCAAATTTATATTATATTTATAATTTTATTATACTTCGTCAATTTTAATACCTTTTTTCAATTTTAGGTTCCATCCCGTTTCAATTTTATGTTCCTTTTTTTTTACCTTTTTTGATTTTACGTTTGTGTGTACGACAAACTATCGCCTTGCGAAGGGATGTGATATGCTTTTCACATACAGTTTACATTAAATCTAATATAGATTAAATATAATGAATATAATGAATATACATGATATATATTATATTATATTAATTATTTTGAATTAATATATGTCCTAATTTTTTAACCTTTCACCGGTTAACAGAATCATATCTTTTCATATTCATATTTACAAACTTCAGTCTCCACGAAGCGATGAGATTAATATTACAAGACCAAATTTTAAGAGTCTTTATAATAATATATTTACTAAGTAAATAATATATTTATACCTTTATTATCACTCTTTATATGAATTAAATATATACTATGTACAAGAACTGTAATATTCATTACAAAACGGGCATGAGAAAACAAGGTAATTAACACCCAATATAATTAAAAATATAATATTATTAGATTAATGATTATAAAATATAATAATAGTTTCATATATGATATTAGAAATATGATTGGGGTTCTAGAATAAATTAATTACATTAATTAAACAATTATAAATGTGACTAAATAATGTTAATATAATGGATTACATTATATAAGGGACATCATCTCATTTTCCCTCCACCAATGGATTTTGTAATTTTCTACACCTAATTTATTTTTAATGGTTTATATTCATCCCCTATGAAATGTAATGAAATTATTTATTTACCAATCATAAAATTTTATGTTTTAATTTTAATTAATTCTTCTAATGTTATTTTGACATAAATGTTTCCATGTCGCAATGAATTTCACAACTCAATTTCTTATCATTTAGTTATATAATTTCTTGGATGCCATTGATATTCTAATATTATCTATGTAATGAGTTATTAATATATTTTGTTGGATTTATTTTTTTTACTATGAATTTACATTTGATATAGATAATTTAATCATTTATTAATTCTCAAATTAACATTATGATCATTGCAAAGGATTATTACCCAACCTCATTTTAAGCGGGATTTCTTGGACATGAATATACATTGAATCATATTATTTGATCATAAAAAAAACAATTAATTTTATTCTACTTTAGTAATTCATTAAATTTTCATATAGTAGTGCAATTTTCCCACTTTTTGGTACTTAAAATTATTACAACTTTTTAAATAAAATCCGACTTCATTTGTCTCTTCTGTTAAATATTTATTTTCTTCCAGAATAAGTTTTACTAAAAATGTTTTAAAATTTGATTTTAAGAATTTAAAAAATGTTTATTATAAGAATTATTACCCATTTTATCTCTTCATAAATATTTTAATGGAATATTCATGTCATTGTGAAAATAATCCCTATTTGACTTTTATCATAAATGTTAAAGGAACTATTGTTTTAACATACTCAACATGTATGAAATTTCCAGCCATTAGGACCATTCCTTGTTTTTAATGTATCAATTTTGATTTTTAAATATGAATTATAAATATATGTATTTTACAAATGTAATGTGAACATTTAGTTTTAAATCAATTATTTTCAAAAAGAAAAGGATCTTTTTCAATATTTTTTTAAATGTCATTTCATTATATTTATATTCATCAATGGAAATAACCCTTTATTATTAATGTAATGGATATATGATGGAATGATTCTATTCTTATTATTTATATCAATGTTTTATGATTATTTTTATAAATAAGTTTTTTGAAATTCACTATGTTGATATGATTTGGAATTTATTGACTTTCCCATGAAATATTCACTTTCTAGTGATCATTGGACATTAAATATCCCCTAAATATATATATTATATTTCATAGATACACTTATTTTTTAAACAATATATCATTTATAAATAATTTTGGTAATTATAATATTATTTTTTTCAATTGAAATATTAATATATATATATATATATCCTTTATTAAACAGGGATATTTATATGATAAGACACATTGTTCATGAATTAAAATGATTGTTTTATATGTGATGAATTATTTGGACATATAGATATGGGAGGGACCTAGTTATATATATCCCCTTGATGCATCAACATGCCTAATGAGACAAATCAGTTTGAAAAATTTGATAGTATCCCACCTATTGTTTTAAACATTCCTTTGGAATATTCTTGACGATAGAGGCATCATGGTGCCTGATATCATGAAATCCAATAATTATGAATTAACTTATTTAAGAATGAATTTATATTGACTATCAGTGAAATATTTACAATTATATTATATATGTATTTGTTTCATTAAAAGTTATTTACTAAATGAAAAAAATTTAAGTTTTTTACCTTTCTATATTGGTTATTTCATACCATATCATGATTATAATGTTATTTACATAGATTTTTCGTATAGATGTTCCATTTCCATACTGATTATGATTATGGATTCATGGTAGATTCTACTGTAAAGAACCCATGTTTTGTTTCCTTTCCCTAGGATATTTAAAATAAATCTTATAATTCATTCAAAGATTCCAAAAGTTTTAAATTACTTTGAATTTTATTTTATATCCTAATATAAAATGTCTGTGTTATATGATTATTGTTTTCCAAAATTTGAAAACTGATTCGTCCATCCATATTTTACCATTTTATTATATGATATTGTGATAAATCATTCAACAAATCTAGGATACTAGAGTCAGGGTGACAACAGTTTTTTTTCATAAAAAAAATTTCATAGAGACCATTAGAAGTATATTTAGGAAAACATTGATTATGAAATATTACCCTATTAGAGAAACTGTGGATGAGTATTGTGAACATCCTAATGTATTGGTAACTAAGTGGTTATATGGATTTTTCTAGAAATAAATAATTTTCTATATACTTAATATTGACATGGTTCTGGAAGAGAGTTACCTAAGAGTAATAACTCCACAGAAGAAGAATTGAGTTTGACCTGCTCATCACCTAATGCATAAAATATTCTTTACTACACACTTCATTTTATAATACATAGGTGTATTCTTAGTATAATTACCATTTTATATTAGTAAACAATTAAATTTACAATTTTTGTAATGTATTTCACTAGTTTATAGATTAAATATTATTTTTCATAATGATATGATCTAATCTAATGAATGAAAAAAATTTATAAATGACACCTAGAAGAATGAATGGAAAATATTTCAATGCACATAATCGAAAGAGTAATAATGATCATTTATTTAATGGGCTCAATACAATAATTTGATGGGAATTAGTATCCAAACATTATAATCATATAAAGATAAAATATCATGTGTTATAAAGGCAATGAAATAATTCACTAAGTCTTTTGGATAAGAAGGGATGAAAGAGAAGAAGTGGAACAAAACTGAAAATATGGAAAAATATTCTAATGGAAAGAATTATTTTCCCACATTTGAAAATTATTGAGAAAAACAAATTCGTAAATTCATAAATGGATTGAATGTTTTCTAGATGTACGAAGAGAAAATTCATCATGCCTATGCTTTGAAGGTAATGAAAAAAGATTCAACAGTTTAATTCCTCAAAAATAAGGATATGAGGTTCTATACAAACAAATTCCCCCAATATCAAAGGAATATACATCAAATAAAGATAATGGATCAGGGTCAAGCTTATCTTACAACCACATACGAAGGAGAATTATTAATTTTATTCTTCATGGATTCATGATTTATGTCAATTGAGTATTTTACCACTAATATAATGGTTATAAGAATTTTGAAATATATAACGGTAATACTGTATTAATATTTCATTAATGATTTTAATGTATATATTGAACTATAGGGATGAAAAAGATAAATGATTTAGAAGAAATTTTAAATTCATAGAAAACAAACTATTGATTTAATGAAAACCCTTAATATGTTCTTGATAATGAGATAAATATATTGGGATACAATATGAGTGAGAATGATATTACTAACTACCTTGGAACTGATTAATAATTTTTTTGAAAAAGCTATGTATATAATCATTGAAGGAGATTAGAACTTTTTTGGATTTATAGAATATATATAATAATCTATTATTAACTTAAGGAATGAGGAAGTATGCATGTTTTAATTATATTTTTATTATTATTATGGATATTATCATTTTTCAATTGAAAACATTGTAATGGTATTCACATGCATAGTATGTGATGACTAATAGATACATTATTTTCTATTTGGTATTAATGATAACTTCATTTTAGAAATTTGGTGACCTTCAATATTAATCGTGGGATCATAATCTTTTGTATGGGTTATAAGGTTAACAGTTTATAAAAAATATTAAGTTGGACATCTGTTGTGGTATTATATATTAATGTATAACTTCATTATACAAATATTTTTTCATTTTATTATAACTTATGCTAAATATTATATTATAATATCAACTATATTTCAATAGAATGAATTATCATTCTATTTTGGATCAGAAAACTCATTAAAAGTGAATTTTTAGTCTTTAATAAAATTATATCTTTGGGATATTATTTAAATGGAGTAAGTGATGAATTGAAAATTTATCAAAGAACATTTAAAGGAAGAAAATGGTAATAAGAAATATAAAGGTATCATGTGATTATATTTTATTATATAATTATATTGTAAAATAAACCTTCAAATTTGGAAGAACAATCTAATGAAAAAATATCATATTCTCTACATATCTGATGAATCAAATGGTATATCAATTCATCAAATATTTAGGGTTTTTATCATTAAACTTGACTAGATCACCCACTCTCTTGTTATTAATGACCTCCATCAACCTCTATTAATCCTTGAGAATTAGTAGTATATCCAATGTGAATGTTTCACTTTTTTACCAATATTCTACCAAATAGAAACCCAGTGATGTGTTATTTTTTATAACCTTCATACTTGATTTCCTTATTATTATGCTTATGTTTTATTAACTTTTATCACCATGTGGTATTTCAATAAAGGTTCTTCAAATTTCAAAACTGTGATTTCCATGATCATGATTATATTGTGAGGGGAAAATTTATTTATGGTAGTAGAGATTATTATAGTTCAAAAATCTAAAATAAGAAACTTTTATTCAATAGAGTATGGTACATGAAACCCTGATATTAAACCACACACAAAATATATTTATTTAAAATAAATATATTTTACAGCATACAAAATATTCACCTTGGATTCTAAATAAACCTTAATTCAATATAAATTTATTATCTAGCCATTAAAATGGATTGTATGGATAATAATGAATAAATTTAAAAAATAATGATAATCTATTTATTAGATATTAAATGAGAATAATTTAAATGTAAAAACCAAATTTTATCTGAAAAAAAAATTTCTTTAAAAGTAGATTAATAACATAATACGCACCTAATTTGAAATTAATTTATTCATTTTTTAGAATTTTTTTTTAACAAAATAAATTTCACTTTTCAAATAAGAATATAAAAATTATATTAGGGTGAATTTCTGTTCTGTTTATGAAATATTTCATTTCAAGATTAAATGTTTAAAATACTAAATTTTATATTAAAACCACCCAATTGATTAAATTATTTATAATGAAATATTACATTTTTAATTGATTTTCAATTAAAATTTGTCCAATTAAACATATATTAATCAAATTTAGGGTAGTGGAACCATTTTCATATTAATAATTTATATAAAAACATTATAAAATTGAATAGTGAAGACAATAAAAAATATTTTCCGCAGTTAAGGAATAAATGGTTTTACTGGGGGATAAACTAAAAAGATAATGGTTAAAAATTAACTAAAAAAAGTATTATTAGATAGAACTACTTTTACCTTATCCTACATAATTTAGAATATATGGTTATTTTAATGATTTTTTAATGTGAATAAATTGATTATTTTGGATTCTATTTGAAAATTTCCAAGTAATCTGCAATGAGGTCCCCTTTCTCCACATAGAAAAGAGCACTATATCCCCTAACTTAATCACACATGTACTATCTCTTTAGTACAAATCACCCCTAAAATTTCAATCATAAACATCTTTAGTCATCTTTTAGAGATTCTAATCCTCCCAAAACACCAACCATAAGGTCGTTATGTAGAGATCCAAAGGTGTATTTTCTTAGTGATGGTAATTATATTAACAAATCTCTTTCATGTTCATTATTATTTTTCCAAATCAAATGACTTAATAAAAATTTAAAAAATAAAAAAATTAGATCCCATATACTTAGATGATATTATGTTGTTGGAATAATTTTTATCCTTCTCAACTTCCATCAAATGGAAAATTAAATCACCTATCATGTGTATGGCAGACTACATCTTCATGATCCAATGTAATTTTCTTCTATCAACAACAGAGAAGGATAGATATAATGATGAATTTATTATCCATGAATGATATTTATCATATTATTATAATTATATAATTTTAATACCCCATATAATGTTTTACATTCCATTCTAGTTCAAATATAATAATTATACATGTGTGTATGGTGGACTACCACCTCGTCAAGTGATGTGATTTTTTTCCATTATTCATTACATGTAATTTTATGAGGATAAAATTAATTAATATATGTGATATATGTTAGATGATATGTAGTCTTTAAAATTAATATATCACCAACTTCCATAAACATTCACCTGTTAAGGTAATGATATCATCGCTGATGTGTATATACGACTTCTCATCTCTCGAAGTGATGTTATTAATTTTCCTTACCCAACTACAAAGAGTGGTTATAATATTTTATATAATAAGTAAATTTATTATTTATTCCATTATTACCATTAGTTGTATAATTTACTTTTATCCAATGTTCATCAACTGTATCTTTCAATATAAACATACATTGTAAAATAAGGCAATTAATAACAAAAATAATGAAAATTTTGTAATATTATCAAGAGATGGTTGAAAAAATGTTATAAGAGTACCATATATGATATTATAAATAAGATTATCATTAAATTATAAGTTAATAACTTTCATAAAACCATTATAAATTTTTTTCGATGCACAATCACCAAATGAAAACCGTGAGGTATGGGACTTCATCCCGATTTCCTTTCAGTGATATATATAATAATGTTGTATACCTAATTTCTTTCATATAGTGAATATAATAAGAATTTTACATGTAATATCAAGATTAGTTAATAATTAATGGTGTTTTATGTTTCAATTTTACATATATATTCTAATGTATTATTTACTTTAAATTTACCTAGTTCTAAATAATTTCATAACTCAATTTATTCTCATTTGGTTATATTACATTCCCACAATTGTTGATATTAATTGATTATGTGTTTAATTACTTTTGATTATATAATTTTTTATTCATACTTATTTTTGGTCAATTTATATTTGATTCGAATTATATATTCATTGATTAATTCTCATTTCTATATTATAATCTTTCCAAGTGTTTATTTGAAAAAATATTTTTTAATCGGGGTTATTTATATAAGAATTTCCATGGAATAAATTTTTTTGATCATTTTTTAAAGACAATTATAATTTTATTTGAAACTATTTATTCATTATTTTTTCAGGTAGTAAGAACATTTTCACTTATTAAAAGTTAAAACGATTGAGAAATATTTCTAATGAAAATATGACTTTATTTCTCACTTTAGTCAGAAATCTATTTTCTTCCAAAACCCTCTTTTTTGAGTGTGTTTTAAAAAATGTTTTTAATATTATAAAAATAAATTATAGAAGAAATTTATCCATTTTAGCTCTATACATAATATTTTGAAAGCAATATTGATGTTTCTTTCCAAACAATGAAAATTTTAATTTTATCAAAAACATAAAGGATTGTTTGTTTTAACAAATTCATCATGTAAAACAATTTCAACCATTACAAACGATACATGTTTTCAATTATTACATTATATTTTCCCAATAATATATAATATAATTGTATTTTATATTTTTTATGAACTAAAAAAAATGTGATTTACAAATTGAAATGGTTGTTTTCCATAAGAATGTATTTAAATATATTTTTATGTTATTTCTATTAATTAATGAAAACAAAACCTTATTAATAATATAATGGATATATTTTGGATTTATATTATCTTAATTCATTATATCGATGCTTTATGGTCATTTTGAACCAGAAAAGTATTTAAATTCTATTTATTGATTATTTTTTATAGTTACTGACATTGCTATGAATATTCAATCTCTTGTGATCATTGGAAATTAAATTTACCCCTAAATATCTATATTATTTATCATATATATTATAATATCATAAAAAATATCTAATTTCTATATAATGTGTTTTAAATTTAATTTTATATGTCAATATAATGAAATGTTAATAAATTAATATATTTTAGTCAACATAGTTATTTTTTGTAAGAAACATTTTTAATGAATTAAAAAAAATATTTGATATTTGAGGAATGATTTAGACATGTAGACATATGCGGGTCCTATTTATATATATCCCCTATAAGGATCAATAGGTCTCACATGAAAAATCATATGATTAATTTAGTTATGTTTTTATTTGCAGTTTAAAACTGTATCGAGGAATAATCAGGATGGCAGTGGTATCATGATTCCTGAGATTACAAAGTCTAATAAATATGAATTTACATTACTGAGAATAAATTTATTAACTTTATCCATCATATTTTCCATTTGATATTATATATGGATTCATTTCTTTCTTTGTTATTAATTAAATTAAAAAAATTTCCTATTATTTACCTTCAAATATTGATTATTCCTTATCTTGTCAAGATAGTCAAGTTATCTTAATTTTATGGATGTTTAGTTATTTAACTTTCCAATCTTATTATGCTTATTTATTCATGATATAATCTACTATACTTAACCCTTTCTGAGAATTTTAACTCACACTTATTTTTTTTCTATTTCATAGGATATGAATAAGTATTCTCAAAATGAGTTCAACAATTCTAAATGTTTCCATTTTTATGAATCATATTTTATATCCCTTTTTTAAAATGATATCATTTATGTTTCTTGATTTCCAAATTTTTTTATTAGATCTGTCCTTTTGGATTTGACCCTTTGTGTCTATGCCAATTGAATAAAGTGGACACCGACTCGGGCCTATAGGGTATGGGTTTATTACAATCATTTCTAAAATATTAATGAAATAAAAATAATAAAATAAAATTATTTTCATTTATTTTTAACATTTTAACTACATATGATTTTATTTTTCATATAATTGTTAAATGTCAAAATTCTTTTGGTCATGTTTTTTAATAGTTTGGTGTTTTAGGTGACATAATCAATTGAATATCACAATATATTAAAGGTTAAAAAATAATAGTTCATTACATTCATGTTATCACTATAAATATTTTTTGATTAAATTGTTATTAATGTCACAAGGTATTTTTCATTAAAATCATATTTTAATGTTTTTATGTTTTTTTCTCATTTTATTAAATATCAATTTTTTAAAAATGTTTTAGGTATATAATTAATATACGCAAATGTATACTCAATTTCATTTTATAAAATTTTTAAAAAAATTTATTAATGGTTTAAAATACATTATTTAATAATTTTCAAATGGGTATTTTTTTAAAAAATCAAAAGTGTGAATGTAATATATTTCTTCACATATACAACATTAGTGGAATTTCAAGATTTTATAACCATTATTTGTTTATAATTTTTCTATATAAAATATACATGTATTTTAAAATTATATCGCATTTATATTCATCTAGTAAATTTTTATTAATGAGTTTACATTGAAAATGTTTTTTTATACAAATTTTGACATAAACCATGTATGTGATTTGGTATATGTGTTAAAAATAATAATTTATTATATTATATTATGTAGATGAAATATTGTTTGGGTTTCATGTATATTTTGTTATGTGAAGATTTTTCATGATAATAAGTGATCCTGATAAGGCTCTCTAATGCATTGGGTAGTAATTTAGTTGTTTCAGTATGATCGTAAGGGTGATTATAATAGTGTAATGATTATTATGTATTAATATACCTACATTAATTTTTCTTTATATTGAAAGAGAATTTTTATGAAATTATAATGATTTTATAAGTCTTGATAAAGATATCTTTTTAAAAGAAATATTTATGTCCAATTAAATTGTGATATGTATGATTTTCAAAAAACAATTTTCAAGAATGCTCATGTTTTATAGGAAAACATCATGATTGTGACTTCTTATGAATGGTTTAAAGAATTCATTGATCAATGATGTTAAATTTTATGGCATGTACATTATTAATCCAGTTTCATTTTTATTATCGAAATGTAAAAAATTATTATGGGTTTTGATGAATTTTCAGAATAACTAATGAGTTTCCTATTTTGGGTATCCTTTAATATGTTTTTTACTCATCCCTGCTTTTCAAATTTTTTTCACATGGCCTAAGGATGATTATGGACTAATAAAAGGTCCATCATTCTATTATAGTGATTCATCTTCAAAAAAGAAAACAATATTTTAATGATATAGGTGTTTAAATTTAATAATTGTGTTTTTATGGAAATAGTATTTAATTAATATATGTGTCTACTTTATATTTATTGGTCTTAATATTTCTGATTATTTCCATCATCTCTATAACCTTAAATAGAAATGTTCATAGTAATTGAATGAATTGAAATCATTGCTATTATACTCATATTTCTATGTTGTTATGGTATAGTTAATTATTTTTAGTACATTCGAGAGCTACAAGAAGATATATCATAAATTATAATTTATTTTTAAAAATAATAAGTATTTTTGAAAAATAACGCTAAATTTTAATAATACATTATTGATTCAATCTAAAAATTGGTCTTGATCACTCTAGAGTTCCATATGAAGTCCATCTAATTGATGAATATTATGATTAATATGGGAAGAATAACAAGAAAAATGGAATATTTGAAATTTTTATCAACTAATGAATATTGAACCTTAACCTATAAATACAGATGGAATTTATGTATAGGGATAAACAATCATCAATTCGTGAATATTATAAAGGTAATGGATATTTGAGATGAATAAGACGAGTTTGTGATTCACATGTGTATGTGGATGCTGCTGAATTATTAATGGAGTCTGTATGATGTGATGATGTTTTGATGTGAAGAGAATTGTTATATTAAGTAATGGGATGTGGATTTCACTAAATCGCTTTATCATGGTTTAGATATTTCTATTATTTTATTGATATCTTTAATTTTATGTCATGTATTTAGTACATGAATCCTTGTTTAATTTCCCAAATTCCTTTTGTTAAATTATATTTGTTATTGATAAATATTTTTGAACACGATCAATCTAAATGTTTTTTCAATGTTTTATATTTTTTGGTAGGAGTGAGTTTTAGAATATGGGGGTTGAGAGTACCCAATAAAAAGTCTGTTAAAAATGTATTTAGAAAAAATCACCCAACAATTTTAAATTGAACAAGTTTTTCAAAATATTAGTTTGGCATATATTTTAATTTTTCATAATCCTTCTAAAAATATTGATTAGGTATTAGGAAATATAATAAACAATATTATATTATATTTTGTAATCAATTTACTTAATCAAAATATTATATAAACACTAATTGTGATAAACAATCAATGTAGTGGGTTTGTTTAAAGTTTAAAACATATTCAGATATAAATAAAATAAAACAAGAAAAACAAAAAAACAGAAGAATTTGATTACAAGATTTTTAGTCTCATGTTGATACTTAGTCTTATCTTCATGGATATCCCCTGCAACCATTATGTTTACATAAAATAAACTTTTGATCCACAACCTGGATCAAGTTTTTACAACAGAAATACTATCTAGGCAACATCGGATATTTCAAGACCCCTACCCCAATTTCCAAATGCCAGTTCCATATGTAATTACATTGGAATATAAATTAGGAATACTCATTCTAAAGGAACAAATATTTTATTATATTTAGAAAACATGATACATACATATGTTATACATTAAAACTGGAAAGTAAAGCAATATACAAATTATTCTGAAATCATCCACAACTCCAAGATTATCATAGGATGTCATTCACAAAAAACTTCATCACATCCAATGAAAAATAAAACATAAAAGGGATGAGGTTATATTCTTAGTAAGGTTAAGTGATACAAAAAAAGTTATCAAAACCATAATCATTAGGCAAGGTGAATAACTAAAAACACATGCCTTTAAAAATAAACATCATAAAAATATGGAAGGAATAAAGGATGAATAAATAAAGACATAATAACACATATCCAAGGATATTCTACTTATGTAATAATCCAATGGATTATCAATTAATAGTTATATATTTAGGGAATGTATAATGTGGGATATCTTAGTGAAATTGTCCAGGCCTCGGACAAGAAAACAAAAAATGTTTTAGGCCTCAACCAAAACCATATCGAAAAATGAGAATGAACTCTTATAGTTCTATATCTTTCTTTCATCATGATACCTATAGATGAATATAAGGGATATATTGGGCCCCAAATATCACATAAAATTTCAAATTTATTCCTCATATAAATGGGGTTAAACATAATCATTGGGTCCATATGAAATTTATATGACTTTCCCCAATCTGTAAACGTAACCACAAACCATTCTAATTAATAAGGATCATGGCTTAGAAATAGAAAATTCTTATTCAAAATGATCCTAAACCATTTAATAAAAAATTTTGGATGTCAAACATAATAAGTTAAACTCATTAAATAATATTATCAATATATTTGTTGAAATATATGAAAATACTCTAATAAAATCATTGAGGAATTCTTCATAAAAATACACTTTTTTTTTCACGGAAGTGTTCTTTTAGAAAATTAAATTTTATTTGTCTTGAATGTTTGTAGAAAACCAATAATGAAAAATATAATTTTTTCATGAAAAAAGAATATATTTTATAAAAATAATTGTTTCCTAAAATGGATTTTGGACTATACAAAAAATTGGTATGAAATTGAAATGTTCCCTTTAATTGGGTTTCATTAATTAAGAAGGGAACCTTAAAAATGACTATTAACCTTAAAATAAAGATGAAATGACATGGATATATGTGTTTTTAACATGTACACGGTATATATAATATGTACATAAAACAAAAGAAGCATTATATTAGGGTAATTATATTAAAATAATAACCTGAAGGAAAAATAATGGAGGTTCAGGTAGGACCCCATAACTTATGTTTGAATGTGTTTTTTACATGACCATAACATCCTGTTTAATCAAATTAAACACAATAATTAATTAGTTATGATGATTTTATAGATGTATTTTATTTATTATTATTCTAATTAGTTTATTTATGTACCATTTCTATGATTCATATGACACAATTTTATTGCTTGGGAGGATTTGTTTCATTGGTTTTCACGATCAGTATACTTGTATATAATTATAGAAGTTCCTGTGGAAGGGATATAATTCCTTATTAATAAATTAATAAGATATTAATTTTCATGAATAATATTGGATAATTATATAAATAAATTGGTTATATGGTTTGAGGATGAGTAATTAGATAAAAAATTAGTGATAATCATTTAAATTATTTTAGAGATATTTTGATTATTATGAACATGTTTTTTTGTAATTATTAATATTGTGTATATATAATTTTTATAGAACATTAAATTGTTTAAAATACATATATTATAGTCTAGTTCAAAAATAAAAATGTTTTCATGACCATACTTTAAGGTTAAATTAAAGAACAAAGGTTCATCATCCACGATGGTTGTAAATCAACACCTCCTAAATGATGATTTCATTTTTAAAATAAGAGAGAGAGATATGGATATTGATGATGGTTCTTCCATTAACCTGATATCATTATAGTATTTATATGATCATAGTTTTATCATGATCATTTTGAACGATAAGGTGAGGATAATATAAGAAAGGATAATAATTAGAAAATGAATTAATAGAAAAATGGAGAGGGTTTCCTCTTGAATTATCCTCCTTGAGAGCCTCCATAGGGAAATGGGTTTTTGAATTTTGTTAAAAAAAAAGAGATCCTATAATTTTTTAGAGACTAGGTATGAGTGTTTGTGATGAAATTTGAAAATATTAAAGTCTTATAGGTTGGAGGAGAAGAGGGGGTGTGGGTTGGTTTTTATAGTGGTGGATGTTGGTGATTTTGGAATATCTTACTCATTTGTTTTTTTATTTTGGATAAATAATATTAATAACAAGAGAATAATAATAAAATATATTAATATAATGAATGATATTTCAATATTAAGGGATTATATCATCCATAAATCACCTATGACTCAATAAATCATTTATTAAACAGTTATGGTAAATTATAAAATTTTACAATTTTACAAAAATTCATGTATTTTTGAAAAATACCCAAAAATAACCATAAAAATTCTTAGAAGTATACATTTAAAAATTGACTCCATTTTATAAAAATAATTTTCTAAATATTTGAAATTTAATTTTGAAATAAAATTACTTATTTCATGAAAAATATATATTTTGAATTGAAATATGATTTTATAACACACTAAAAAATTAACTAAGGTATCATAAAATTATCATAAATTTTTAAGAAAAAAATATATTTATTTTTGAATTTATTTTATGAAAATTAATTTATGATAATTAATAATATGAATTATTAAAATTTTATTAAATATTTATGACTCACAGAAACACCCACACTTAATAAATAGTTTACAAAATAATCATTAACTTATACTAGGATATACTTATATCGTACATTAAAATATGATATGACTAAATTTCTTTACATGTTCATTGTTGTGTTTAATATTAATTTTGATGATGTACTATTTATGAGGGTCATATTAATATTTATACTGTTAATTTACTATTTCATCTGTATAGGTTACTTAAGTTATAGAAATACCTTTTATTTCATTCATTATTAAATATTAATGTTTTTATTGTCTTATATAATTTATTATATGTGATATACTCTATATCAGATAAACATAAGAAGGGAAATTCATTGATAGGGTTTTGGGTCATTACATTCTCCCCTCAAACAAAAAATTTTCCCTCATAATTTCCAGATTGTAACCTCATATAAAGATTTGGGTAGTTATTTATCAAAAGATACCGAGTCTCCCACTTTTCCTCTTAAATTTTATTATTTTTTCAAATTACCTTTACCATTGGTTTCTTCATATTCCTCAACACCTATTCTTTAATGTCCAGAATCTGGATATGCTCTTAATGGTATAATAAGTCAGGTTTCAATTCAATTTCATGTGAAGTGATTACATGTGATGGGTTTAGATTCTAATTCATCAAAAAAGAGATATGGAATAAATCATATACATTAGAATGTAATGTTTTCATTTCAAACTGATAAGCTATATATCAAAATCTCTCCATAATTTTAGAAGGACCAATGTATATGGGTCTCAGTTTACCTTTCCTCCCAAATCTTATAACACTCTTCCATAGAGTTACTTTCATGAAATCGTGATCCCCAACTTGAAATTACAAATAATTACATATATTATTAGAATATATCTTTTTCCTACATTAATCTACTTTGATATGAGTTTGAATAGTCATTACTTTCCCTATTGTTTCCCCTACACGCTCTGGGGCCACAACCATCCTTTCACCAAATTCATCACAACATGTCGGTGTACGACATCTCTTCCCATACAATTCTTTATATGGTGAAATTTATATACTTGAATGGAAACTATTATTATAAAAAACTACATCAAAGTTAAATATGGATCCCACCTACCTTGAATGTTAGTTGACATGATCTCAACACGTCTTATAATGTTTGGATTTTCCTTTCTAATAGTCTGTTAGTTTGAGGGTGACAAGTAGTACTCAATTGAATCTCAATATCCAATGTTTCGTGGAGACTTTTCCATAATTTTAATGTATATTGGGGTTCACAAGCTTATAGAATTGAGATAGGTGGTCCATTAAGTCTTAAAAACTCATTAATATAGATATGTGCAAGGTACTCTAGTGGAAAATCCCCATTATTGTGAGGACAAGTGCATATTTGGTAAGGTAATCAAAAATTACCCATATTGTATCATTATTTCTATGAGTTTTCGGTAATCCATTGAAAGCCCATCTTTATGTCACCCCATTTCCATGTTGGAAGAGGAATATGTTGATTGACTCCTTTAGGATGTTTTTATTTAGCCTTATCTATTGAAAAACTAAACATCCTAAAACATAAGTATCAATTTCCCTATTCATATTATCCCACAAGAAATGTTCCTTCAAATCCATATACTTCTTAGTGATACCATGGAGTATAGAGAAATTTGAACTATGTGACTAATTTAATGACTCTCTTTTAGCTCGGGTATAGAGGGAACATATAGCATCATCCCAAATTTCATAATTCTATCTTCATACATAAAGTCTTCCGACATCCCAAAATTCAGAAAATTAATTTTCTTTAGAAGATTCTAACCATTAGGATGTGCAGTATTAATTAATACTAATAAATTTTGTTTGGAAAAAAATTGAAAAAGAAATTTTGCTTCACCTCCTTGGATAATTCCTATATCCATCATTGCTGGATCCATGTATATAGAATCCTTGTCAATCATATTTATGTTTATAATTCTCTGATCCTTCCATCTTAATTCATTTATAACCTTACTCACCATATATGGGTGGTAGAGTATTATAAAATCATAATCCTTGAGTTGTTCAAACCATATCCTTTTCCTTATGTTCATTTCATTCTGTGAATAGATGTATTTAAAGCTCTCGTGCTATTTATATATATATATCCCATCTTACACCATAATAATAATGTCTCCATATAATTAGGGAAAATGTTAAATAGTAAAACTAATGACCACGAGTGAGTTAGTTTTTTCTTTATTTTTAGCTACCTTGATAAAATGTAATACCTCTATCATTCTATATAAGGACACAACCATGTAATTTCTTTGATGTATCACTATAAATAAAAAATACACCATTTCTTAATGGTAGAGTCAGGATTGGATTATTCACTAATATCCTATTTAATTATATAAATAAGTATTAATATTTGTTTTTCTATATGAACATAACTTCTCTATGATTAAGCATGGATAGCGGTTTGGCTAATTGAGTGATGCTTTGAAAAACATCGTTAATAACCTGCAAAACCAAAAATATTATGTAACTCAGTTATGTTCATTGATGTAGGCCATTCTTGAACATCCTTTTCCTTCATAGTGTCTAATAAGACTCCATCCTTAGAGATAATATGTCGTAGAAAAGAAACTATTTGAAGCTAGAATTCACAATTTCTAAACATCTCATATAAATTGTTTCATCTAAGTGTCTTTAGAATAATGACAAATGATTCTCATGATCTTAATATATTTTTTAGTGTACCAACATATCATTAATAAATACCATAATAATTTCATAAATATATTCCTTCAAAACTCTATTAATTAGATCCCTAAATGCAAATGGTGCTTTAGTCTGTCCAAAGGGAATTATTGTATACTCATAAAGCCCACAGCAGATTTGAATGGTTTCTTTGGAATATCTTCCATCATCTGACGCAATTGATGACATATAGATTTAAGATAAATATTTTAAAAATATAGGTATCCATGAATTTAATCAAATAAAACATCAATGTGAGGAAGAAGAAACTTATTATTTATCATAATATCATTTATTTACCTATAGTCAATTTATAGCCACATAAATCCATAATTCCTAATTAAAAGAACTGGACATACCCACAGAGTAGCACTAGGGTGAATAAAAAAACATACTACTCAACTCCTCTATTTTTTTCTTCATCTCCACTAATTCCACTATGGACATTTTGTAAGGATACTTTGATATAGGACTTGTACCCATAATCAAATCAATAGAAAACCCAATTTTCCACTCCAGAGGATGACTAAGGTAATCCTTTGGCAAAAAATCAATATATTCTTTGAAAATAGGTATATCCCCAATTTGATGATTAATTTCCCCACCCATAGATATTTCTTTCTATTCAACCCAAATAATTTCATTATGTAGAGAAATTGGGAGAGGATCTATAACAGAATCAGATAGTGAGGTATCTAGTCAAATGATAAGGGACTGAGCATCATTCTAAAAAAATTCACTTCCTTCTTATTTCAAATGATCTTTGAATCATGATTTTAAATTGATTTCATAAGGAGTATTAAATAAAAATCCATCATAGGTATGATGATTAGGTTAGTAAATAAAGAATGTTTATTTTTAATAAGGGAGATAGATCGACACATCTTTATTGGAATGATACATCCCATTGGAGATTAGACTAAAAAAATATTTATGAATTTATACTAGAAACATATAATTTTCTAGGAAAATAGGGATGATATAAAATAATGAAATGGTCAAGCATCAAATAAATCATTATCTATGTTCGAAGAAACTATTAAAGTAACTTTCACCGTATCATTAAGAACATAAAACTCACCTGTTGTGATTGCATAAGATTGGACCTACTCCCTTGGCCTCTTCAGAGTCAATTTTCCTTGATGCTTTGGGAAATCATTAGCATATTGTCCCATCATCCTACAATTAATTTCTTAAACATATATATTTTCTTTATTTAAATTCAAATTACCATCATTATGTCTTTTTTATCAACACATGTAGCACACACCTTTTACTTTTAATCAGGAACTAGTGTGTTTCCTTACACAAGTATCACATGTTTGAAAATTCACCTTATTATTCATCCCCTTATCCATTCATTATAGCTCCACTGTTATATACTCATATATTTACTTAAATTCATAAGATTTAGAAAATTATTTCTGTATGTTCATTGCATAGGAGTCAATATCTTCTTATTATTAAGAACTGTTTTTGAGTAGTTCACTTCAGAAGAATGGTTTCAAACAATCAATGAATCGATCAATCTTGCTACATGGATTACATATATAGTCTATGGAATTCATTAATATACTTGTAATGTTTTATCCAAACTTTTCCAAATTGTAATCCTATTTATGTAAGATACACTATAATTTCATCACTATATCTTCTATTTTTCCATGATGGAAATACATTCTAAGAAAATTTCATTAAAATTCCTCCACTCTATATTTTCAAACTCTTCCTCATCCTTTGTGTTTGTAATTAATGACCTCTATTGTACCACTTCTTTCGAGGGATGATAAAATTCCATGATAACCTTATCCCTTTATTTACATACCAAGGTGATAAATCTCTTTAATAAATGAAGTACTAACTTCTCCATTATAAATGGGTTTTTAGTCCCATTGAATGATGGAGGGACTTATCACATAATATTATATATCATTTCTCCTCGACATTGTGGATCTGAATGATCCATATGGGAAAGGTTATTGTACATAACTACAGTCATTTGGCCTAGTATATTTATAGGTCTCTCAACACTATTCATAGTTCCAATACTAACATCATTATCTTGCATATGAGTCAAATCCCTACATGGAATATGTGAGTTCATACAGTTTCATCCCATCCAGTAGGTTCCATTTTTAAATAATGGAATACAATAAATTTGTTTACGAATCATAATGTATAATCTCAATTTATGATAAATTGAAATCATATTCATACCTAGTCCCATAATCATATACATGGTTTCATTGTGGGAAAATTATATTTTTAATCCTTTATAATGGCTTGGAATGATATTGTGAATCATTGTATGCATATCCACCATGAGTATCAAGGTGTATAGTAAGGCCCATTATCGTGTACCAATTTTTAAATCAAAACTATTTTTTCATCTAGTTTATTTATAAGAAAAAAATTATATTTATAATTAGACTTATATTTTTAAAAGATATATTTTATATCAATTAATTCAATTATAGTCATTGGAATCAATTTCACTCTGAAATTTGGTTTAAAAACATAACAATATTTTGAATATTTTTCATTTAAAAACATGCTTTGTCATTCTATCTGTTGGATTATTTGTAAATTAATTTCTACCAATTATACTTTTTGAACTTGGAAAATGAATTCCATATTATGAATTATAATAATTTATAATTTCTAATAATTTAATCTTATTTTTTTACAATTAAAATCAGTGGAAGTATTTAAAATTAGTTAATATGATTAAGAGTAAAATTAGTTTAACAAGGGACTTAACATTAAAATTAAGATCCAAAATGACCCAGAAACACTAACAAAATATATTTTATGATGATTTTTTGAAAATATTATTCATTTATGGTAATTTTGACTATTATTGGGTCCACATATCACTGAATAAATGTGGGTGTAATTCAATTTTAATGTATTTAGTTGAATGCCACTCCTCATCCACTATAAAAAGGAACTCATCCCTGCCACTTATTCTCACCTATCAAGCTAATTCGATCTCACAAAATATTCAAAAATAATCTCCCAACATCACAACACTTTAATATTCAATGCTATTATTTTTAATAATGAAAACCAGGGTAGTCTCTTTCTATAATCCAAGAGGGTTTACCCAACTAAGAGGTAACATTCTTCAACGATCACCCCCATTCTATTTTTTTATACACTCATTCACTTATTACTGATACATGATTATATAATTAAATTTTTATTATAAATATAATTATATATTATTTATCTTCAAGGCTATACCTACAACTACACACAATTCCACATAATTGTTAATGTTCATATCGTTCTTGTATGATAAAATATCACCTCATGAAATGATTTTGTTAGTTTTTTCATTACCACCTCTCATGGATTAGAATTATGATAGAAATTATGTTTAGATATGATATATACGAGAATAAAATTTCTGTATATTAATTTAATTTTTTATAACACATACCTCTATGATTTCCATTTTGTTGAAATATGATAACATTGTTTGTAGAAGTGTGGACTATCGCATCATCCAAACGACGTTAATTGTTTACTATATACATGTAATGCATAAAATATGGTTTTAATAAAAATATGTGAAATATAATATATTAAAATAATAATTTAATTATAATATAAATATATATCATTTAATTATCAGTCTTTTAAAATATTAAAAATAAGTGGAAGTATTGTTCATGCCTAAGTACGACCTACCATCTCTATGAACGATGAATTTCAATTCACATCTCTAAATATTATTGATTATTGAAAATACATATATATATATATAATATATGTATAATTTAAATCATGGAAAAAATTCGTATGATTTTTAAATCATGTTCTGAGTAATAGAATCATAAATAACAAGTTAAAACATGCTCAAAAAACTGGGAAATTAACCACCAAAATAGTGAAAATAATGAAAGATTATTAACAGAATTGTAAAAATATATTATAAGAAGATATGATATGATATTATCAATTTTATAATGATTTTGGAATATTTTTGTGACATTTTAAAATCCATTATATGTTATGTAAATGTTATTTCACGTGAACGGAAAAACAATGTAAGGGATTTTTGTATCACAGTTTTTTCCGTGAGACAATGACATTTTAACAACTTATTTATTTATTGTGGTGTAAATACATCACCATTTGAAATAATATATCATAAATTCACTGATTTTCAGTTTATTTAATTTTTCATATTATGTTATATATTTAATGAGGAGTATGATTCAAAAGATACTATGTATTATAGGACTTCATCTCAGTATTCATTATTTGTGACAAAATTTATTATTGTGCACCTAGTTTATTATATATGGTGTACATACTAACAATTTCTCATGTAATATCATGATTAATTCATACTATATGAACTTCTTTTCACTGGTTTTAATTATTTGATCTAAGTGGATTTTAATTAAGCATTACCATAAGCAAAAAAATTTCATAACCCAATTTCTTTTCTTTTGGAAATATTATATCCTCATTGTTGTCAATAATATATAATTACTCATGACATTAATTTTTAATATATATAATTTTATTTGAACTTGTTTTATGAGTATTTAAATATTACACACATAGTTTATTTATTAATGGATTCTCACATCAACATTATCATCTTTTTAAGGGTTTACATTACAAAATGAATTTTTTAGGATTTTTTACACTTGAATTTAGATTAGAGGAAATTCTTGTGTAATTGTTTAAAAAATACTATAATATTATTATCATATAGATATATAATTTTGTTTCAAGTAATAGTACAATTTTCAACTCGTTTTTACTCAAAATATTTTACAAAATGTTTTTATGAAAACATGACTTCATTTCTCTCTTTAATCAGGGAAACAAGTTTCTTCTAAAAACTATATTTTTTAAAAGGATTTTAAAATATTTTTTAAACATTAAAAATTTATTTATTAGTGAAATTTTTACTCTTTTATTATTTTCAAAACTTTCAGAAAGGTATATAGTTCTCTCTTACCAAACATGGATCTTGTGTAACCCTTTTACCCTGCAAAGGAATTTTCCTATTAATTTGTGTGAAAAGTAAGGATTACCAACTATAATTTCTTGGAAGATTAATTTTCATTTTTAAAAGGTTAATATTTTAAAATAATTTATTAAAACTGTGATTTTTAAAGATAATGATTATCAAAAAAATCAAAAAGAAACAAAAATTTTCATCAAGAATGCTTTTAAAAGTCCTATTTATAGTATTTCCCACCATCAATGTGAAAAACCCCAATATATTACTAAAATTGGGATATGTTGAATTGATTATTTCTTTATCATTAATATTGATGGTTTATGATTCCTTTAGATAAATATATAATTGAAATTAACTACCTTAATTTCATTATTATTCCCCATGAAATAGTCAATTTTCAATGATCAATGAACATTAAATATCACAAGAATATACATATCATTTTTCATGGATATGATTATTTCCCAAACTATATACCATTGTTTCATATGGTATTTATAATGAATATAATTTTATATCTTGGGAAATAACGATAATTCCAGATAGTTCTCTCAGTTGAAATATTTATGAGGCACAATATACATGAATTAAATCAATTATTTGATATATCAGGAATTCATTATATCAGTATGACATGTGTGCTTCTAGGTTATAGATAGACCCTCGATGCATCAATAGTCTCATGATATGAATCAGTTGGATAGACTAAGCTAATGAGTTTTTTACATGTTAAGTTATAAACCTTCTTGTGAAAGTTCTTGACAATAAATGTACAATGTACCTATAAGAAATGATGTCTAATAATTTTGAATTTTCTCCAAATTGATCTCATTATTATTATCTATTATATTTCACTATGAAAAAAATCAATTGATTCATTTCAATCTATGTTCATTGATTAAATTTCATGGTTTTGATTAATTTACCTTTCCATGTTGATTATTATTTATAATATTATTTTCAATGAATGTGTGTTCAGTTATTTAACATTCTATATTATTTATTCCCCACCTATTAGTTTAATGATTACATGGAATCTATGTTCATTTATTTACATTAACATATCGATTATTATTAGTAATTTATTATTGATTCCTATATTATTTACCCATATTGAGAAGTTGAGATCACACTTATTAGGATCCCATTATCCTATATTCCAAGAATTATACTATGAATGATATGCAATGATAAACATGGTGGAATATCATTTTTAAAATCTAAAGAATAAAATTTATATTGTAATTTCAGTATTAATTTGTAATATAATTCTTCTATATGTATTTGGTTTACAAAGACTAAAAAACACTTTGATCAATCAGGATTTGATTCCTTATATTCATAAAATTTTAATGGTTATTTCAACTATCTTCAGAATTACTGGGGTCGGGTTGCAACAGTTTGTATCAAATGAATATTAGTAGTAACATTGTGAAATATATCCTAAAAACATATACAAGAGAACATATCCCAATGGTAGAAATTGAGGACAAGAATATAATAACGTCCAAGAAAATTTTTAAGGTAGATATTATGTGGTTATTTCTATAAATACATCCCAGCCTAGATACTAGAGGTGGATGTGGTTCTAGAACAGATTTATCTAGGAGAAAAATCTCTAACAAGTTGAGGGTTGCCTTATATGAGTGTACCCTTTTACAGGACAACAATTCATAATGCACACATGTTTTGAAACTCCTGGGGTATATTCTTAAGATAATACATATTTAATTTGAAAACCAGTATGAAATATTTGAATATGTTACTAATATAAATATTTGAGGTTGAAACTATGTTTTTTATATTGAAAATAATGTGTCTTGGTTTAGATATCCTTTAAATGATCATACTATTTTTTCACCATAATTACAGTTACTCAAACTATACTTTCTGGTTTTAGTCTATGTGTGGAACAAGAAGGAGTTTGGTTAACATTTAACATAATGGAGAAGATGGTGAAAATGATCATCCAAATAAACTGTTGATTAGAGTTAACTATTTCATGTTTATGCCTAATAAAATTTCCCAAAATATAGATAATTATATATACCACAAACAACTCCCAAAACCACCAAAGAAGATAATTATGGTGGTTTAAAATATTTTGAGTGGTGGAGACTATAGAGAAAAGAAGGATCATTTTCCATCATACAAGAAATGTGGGAGGAGATACTTTGGAATTTTTCTCAATAGAATGGGGAAATGATTTGCGTGTTGAAAATAAGAGCCTAAATAAAATACTTACCAAGGAAAAATAATGGATATAATGGAAGGAAATAAATAACACCCCAAGGATCTATTTATGGATTGTTTTAATAAAATGTTGGGAACCTGGTATTTATCTAAGTTGATGACTTACTCTAAATGATACGCTTCACACCAAGTAGGGGACTATCTGGAAATTAATGGATGAAGTATTTATGTATTTTGATCGTATTGAAAACCTTAGTTAAGTTGATATTTAACAATTAAATTTCAATAATGTCAATCATAATTTTTTATATGTTTTATGAACTATATTAATATGGTTTTAGAAAAGGAAAAACTTTATTTTGTGTGAAAACCCATCTTGTCCGGAAAGGATGTGGGACATGAACACATGATCTAAGGATGATAAGGGACTCATGCCTGCCACATTCCTAAATATTGTCTTGAACTATTTTTAATTTTTTTAATTAATGATTTGATAAATAAATACTAATGAAGAACCGTTAGTGTTATTTTAAATGTTTATAGCATAATTTATCAACCATATTGTATTTTTAGAATTTTTTGAGACAAATGGGGAGACATTTCACTCTTTTATGGACTTTATGATATGTAAAGAGTGTATTCCGGTGCTTCATAAAAAAATCATTCATTGAAATCTATTTACCTGCGAAAGGGATGGATTATAATTTTTTCAATGAATAACCAAAATATGGAATCGTTCATATGAAAATGATACCTACAATTTAATTATATATCCCGGTATTCTTGGTTAATAAATTAATTCCTCAACATTTGAAAGATTATCTTTAAAAAATGGGGCCCTTAGAGATTAATTTTTTTAACTGAAGGTCTTTTTTATCATTTAATATTTATAGCATTGAAGCCCTCAATATTCCAATAATCATTTACATGTTGTGATTTTTGACTTCAATCACTCCATATAAATATTTACTCTTTTCATCCTTGTAAATACATCAACATTCAACTTATGTTCTCATATATAGAGACCTAGTTATATGGTTTTCCACATGACCTTTTTTAATTCACATTCTCTATTCTATAGAGGATTTATTGCGAACCATTATCACGGTGTGGGATACATACATAGGAAATATCAAAAAATTTATTACCAAAAATGATTTTAAATTACTAGTATGTAATTTAATTATGTTAGGGATAACGTAATGCTCTAATGTTCTAAAGTTAGAACAATTTCTTCAATATCTTGAATGAAACGCAACACCAAGTGCATATGGAAATATAATATACAAATACATTACAATGAATTTAATATTCTAAATAAATTAAATAAACGATATTTCTTGAAATTCCCACAATACTATGTTAGACTACATTTCATGAAAGAAGGAATTTCTTCGACAACTTACGTTACAAAAAAGACTGAGTTTAACTGAACACAAATATATTAACAAAACATTAGTATTTAATATAATAAGATATAACATTTCCATTAAATTGGAACTTATGAATACAATTAAATAAAATTTCAAAATATATGGTTTACAGAAATTTCATATGAATTCATAGCATACCAATTAATTATAAATGAATTTAAAAACCAATTTAATATAAAGGAAATGATTTTATGCACAAACTTATATTTAATTATTATATATTTAATTAATTTCAATTAGTGAGTGATATAAACTTAATATATATATTTATATATTAAATAAAATATTTTTTTACAACCATCTAAATGATTTTATATCAATAAAATTAGTACAAACCTAATTTTTTACATAAAAACCAATATTGTTATAAATGAAAATTTACATCCTTTTAAAGGTGAACAAGTTTTTAATAATATTTTTGGAAATTTTATTAGTTTTATATGTCAATATATACTCAATTTTTAATATAGAAATCATAACAATTAGTTTAGGGAAAATTCGACAGATTTATCTGAAATAATTCATTTTTTAATAAATAGTGAAAAATACTGAATTTTAATTAAAAATGAATTTATCATTTATTTTAAATTAAGGATATGATATAATCATAATTTGTGTTTACAGATTTATTATATTAGTAATATATAAATTAAAACAACTTATTTAATTTGAATAAATTTCACTAATTAATTGGATATAAAAATAGTATTCTTTGGAACATTTTTGCTTTAAAACGATTATTTTACCTCCCATATACTGGGCTAATTAATAATAAATTTATGTCCCTTATATCATAAGAATTTTGAAAAAATGATTAAACATTTTTTATCAGAGTAATTTATAATAATAAATAATTTCACATTACTTTTCGACTAAAAAAGGTAGTGAATGAATGAAAATTAATTACAGTGATCAACATGAAAATTGTATTAACATAGGATTAAACCGAAAAAATAAAAGCTGAAGTTTTCTTGAAACATGTCCAAAAGACATTGTATGTTCATATTTTGAAAATTTTCTTATAATTTATTGAATCTATTTCATTATTAGAGACACATTAGATGGTAAAAAAGGGTGAAATTCCATTTTAAAAAATTTTCAAGAATGCCTATTCTCCACCATAATCAAAAGGTCATCACCCCTCCAACCTATTCCCACCTCTAAAACAATTTTCATCAATGAAAATATTCTAAAATAATCTCCCAAATTCCATAACCTCAATAAATAATCCTAAAATTAAGGAAATATAAAACTGAGGAAGGATTTTGGTATATACCAAAAGGAGTTATACAATTAATAGGTAATATTCTTCAATAACAACTCAAATTATTGTATTTTTTCCACTAATTTATTTATTATTATTAACTTATTATATACAAAATATTTATTTTTGATATAATGAGATGTGTTTATGACAATTTTTATACCTAATCTAACACAGTATTCCATCTAATGGTTAACGAACATACCGGTCGTGTACGAAAAACAATCACATCACAAAATAATATTGTTCGTTTTTACTTTTCCACATATTATTGTTGGGAATTATGATAGATAAATTGTTTCTAATTCTTAAATATGATATTTATAATAAATTTTTATAGTTGAAATTTTTTATGTAATCCATACCTTTATGACTTTTATTTGGTGGAAATATTATAACATTGTTTGTGGAATTGTGGACAACCGCCTCCTCAAAGTGATGTGATTCATTCACACTATACATGGTATATATAAAATATTGTTTTAATAAATATATGTGTAATATATGACATAAAATAATATAATAATTATAATGTACATATATATCTTCTGTGAGTAATTATTTTAAAATTTGACCAAAAATGGATATAAAATTGATGTGTACGTACGACATACCATACCAATGAATGCTGTATTTCATTTCATATCTCAAAATATTTTGTCGTTTTATAAATAAAAATTTAATGAATATATATATATTTTACCTAATGGTTTACATTTGGGAGATAATGAAATCATGGTCTTAGAAATAGGAACAACAATAACAGGTTAAAACATACCCGACACAATAAGCAATTAGCATGCGAAATATTAAAAATAATGAATAATTATTAACAAAAATAATAATATATTTTAAGAAGTTATTATATTATATAATAAATATTATTATGGATCTGGTATAAGTTAGTGTAACGTTTAAAAACATTATACATGACGTAAATTGGTGTTCAACCAAAATGAAATGCCACTTATGGAATTCTTGTCTCACTTTTCTTTCTATGAGACGTACACCATATTCACCGATTATGTATTTTTTGTGTTTTATATACTACACATTTAGATATATTATATCATTAATTCCTTTATATTATTGGTATTTATGGCCTTATTTTATGTCATATATTTCATGGGTTATATGATTCAAAAGTTATTATGTAGTAAGGGACTTCATCTAATTTTCTATTATTTGAGAGAAACATTATTAATGTGCATTTACTTTCTTATATATGGTGTAAATAATACCACTTTTTCTTCTAATATAATTATGAATTCATTTTTCATGATATTTTGAGTATTAATTTTAATTATTTCATATAATGGGATTTCAATTATGAATTAAAGAGTAGAAAATAATTTCATAACCGAATTTCTTCTCTTTAGGTTATATTACTTCCTCTAGTCATTAATATTATATGATTTTGTGTGTAATAACTTTTTAATATATATATTTATAATTTATCTATTTTATATGATTTTTATTTGAAATTAATAGTCTATTTAATGATTTATTCTCACATTAATTTTATAGTCTTTTCAACGGATTACTTCACAATCTCAATTTTCCCAGGGCTGGTTAAACATGAATTTCCATAAAATAAATTTTGTAGATAATTATTTAATAAATTATTTAATTTATTATAATATGTTATTTAATTAAATTTTACAAATAATAGTAAAATTTTAATTCTCTTCAGTACAAAAAAAATATTTTTTAAATGTTTTAAAGCAAACCCGACTTCATTTATCTCTTTAGTTGAGGATCCTTTTTCTTTTAACAATCATGTATTCTAAATAGGATTAAAAACCCGACCTATATGAAATGATTTATTTAATTAATTTTTACCCTTTATCTATTTTTATAATGTTTTAAATGGAATATTGTTTTTTTATGAATAAGGTACTTTTCTTACAATTTTACATCGAAAAATGAATGTTCTTTTTAACATATAAGTATTTACCTACAAACATTTAATCGAAGCATCCTTTTCAAAAATAAATGGTTAATTTTTAAAGAAAATTATTTTGAAAGTGATTTTCAATATAATGGATTTAAACAATATTTTTCTAAACAAAAGTGATATTTTGCCCAATACTATTTTTAATGTCATTTTTATAGAATTTTTATTAATAAATGATAAAAACTCTTTATTTTACTCAAAATGGGATATGTTTTATTGATTCTATCATTATTTTTCCTCTATTTGTATTATGATTCCATTGACTAAAGATATTAATAGACTCACTACCTTTATTTGTTTTTTTTACCCTTGAAATATTCAATATTGTTTGACCATTGAACATTAAATTTCCCTTAAATATTTATATCATTTATCATGGATATGATTATTTTCTAAATAATATAACACTTTTACTAACATTTTTTTCTTTGAATGTTATTTGATATCTTAGGAAATATTAATAAATAATAATCTTTCACTCAGTGAAAATATATTTTAATGCACATTATTCATGAATTAAATTGAATATTCAATATATGAAGAATTATTTTGATGGTTACAACATGGGGTTCCCTAGGTGAAATGTATCCCCTTGATATATTGGTAGTCTTATGTGATGATTTGGTTTATAACCCAAGATAATTGGTTTTCACCCAGTATGTTATAAACTATCTTGTGAGCGGTCTTAGTGGTAAAGGTATCACCTACATTGGAAACATGGCATATAATATTCTAGAATTTCCTTCATTTTATTCAGTTATTATTATCCATGATACGTTCACAATGAAACAATATATGGATTCATTCAATTCAAATTTTATTGATTAAATGGAATTTTTTTAGTAATTTATATTTAGATATTTATTATGCCTTATATGTTTATTTAATTGAAATGGATGTTTAGTTATTTATCATTATATATAGTTTATTCACTACCTCTCAGTTTATTGACTACATGGAAGGTGTGTTCACTTAGATACATTTTCATATTGATAATTCTTATTGATTCATTATCACTTCCACTATGGTTAACCCTTACTAAGCATTTCGACTCAGAATTATTTTTCAAAATTCCCTATGAACACAAGTGGTGTACTAAAAAATAAATAAAAGGATAAACTATATGGAATCAATTATTTACTTGGAATGGAATCAAATATGTTATAATTTGTTTCTTCATTTGTAATACAACACATATGTGTATTAATTTATAAAATAATATATATGTATAAATATGGTTTACTAAGACTACTAAACTCTTTGGTACTTTTGTATTTGATTCCTTGTTATCATGAAAATTTGATGGTAGTAGAGTCTGTATTTTGGATTTACTATGGTTGGGATGATATAGTGAAACAATAGTGATGTGGGTTTTTCCTTATATATTCTCATATAATTCATCTTCTTCTTCATTTTTAATGGACTAGAAGTTTAAATATTTGAACAATTATAAAAAAAATCTCTGAATTTCCATATTATAATGTTGAAAATGTTATATTTTTCTATTGGGTGGTTTATTAGGTAACATGTTTATATTTTGATGTTTCTTGGCCTTAGTGGTGGTTACAAAAGTCTATCGACAAGACCTTGGCATTGGAAAAAACCACCAATGGCAGTAGTTGGCCACAATCCATTTAATTGTCAAGAAAGTCTATTTTTTTTCTTGGTATTGTCAATACCAAACCAGTTGACCTCCACTAACCAGATGGAAGGCTATATTGTAGTAACATCCCATATTTAGTGGAAATTATCTTTTTCAGATGTCCTCCAAATGCTAGCCTATGGTGCCAACCTAGGCCAGTAAAAATAGTGCAGTTTTTTTATTCAATCCACCAAAACAATATTTTATTTAACAATCCCTCCCCCAAAACTATTTTTTCTTATAGATTATTTCACTTTCCATTATTTTATTCCTCAATCATCTATATTTGGAATTTTTATCAAGGACTGAACAGTTTCCTTCAAACATGTATTTTCATCCATTATTATTTAACTCATCCTTATATTATTGGACTGTTAGTTGATCCATATAGTGTTGATATAATATATCCATTTTTCTGATGAATCATTACTCTTTAATCATATATACATTTTTACAGATCACTAGAGGTTGGATCTCCTTGGTTGTTGTGAAATTATCAGGTTCGATATGGTATGTGATCTTCTTTCCTCCCTACTATCCAAGAGATACATAAATCTTATTTATATGATATGTAATTGAAGATAGGGCCTCCTCATATCAAATATTATGAATCATTTCCTATTTGTGTGTGGATGTAAAATTAATTTTTTGCGAACCATGTGTTGTGATAAGTGGATTTCTATAGTCTTCATATATTGAATTATATGTGATATATATTTATAAACATTTTTTATAAATTCTAATGGTCATGATCACTAATTTAAAAAATTATTTTAATGACTTTTTATTTAAAATAGATTTACCCATGAATAATGATAATTTATAAATGATCTCAGAAAAATGATTTTTTGATATTGAAAAAAGGCTTCCAATGAAATGTTTTTTATTGAAAAATAGTTATATAATAGTTTCTTAAATGATGATGATTCATATGAAATGTTTTGGAAAAAATTGAATATGAAATCATTAGGGACTAATGTAGGGGATTTCTCTCAAAATATGTTACTTATATATCATGGGGAATCAAATTTTAAGGTTATAATTTTCCCCAATGATAGTTATAAAAAGAACTATTTTACATTACATTTTCATGGGGTCATAAATAGGGGTATTCATTAACTCTTATGGAAGGATCATCAAGGACATTTTTAATGAACAATATACAGAAATGATCATTATATCGGAAACCTAGTTATCTAGGTCATACTTTATCCAATGGGTATCTATATTGTACTTAGTTTTGATATGGATTATTATTCATAATTTAATATATGGAATATGGTTTATTTAATGTCCTCTAAAAACAATTCATTTTTTTGTATCTATTTAGAATGGGTCATTTCTATGCTTATATTTAAATTGATTTTTTTTTCCTTTTTATGTTTCATCTATAGATTATCATATATATATATATATATATATATATATATATTAGAAAAAATATTTATAGAACACATTGGGGATCCTATTAGGACTAGTTTGATCCCACCATGCACATAACTTTTGGTTTTTGTAAACCTTATTTTATCTGTTCTAGGAAGGGGTAAGTTGTTGTAGAGAGTCAGTGAGATTTATTTATAGCTAGGATTATGTATATGGAGGTGAGATAGTTGGATGTTTCACACATGTAACATAGAGATTATAATTCCATTTATTAGCACTTTGGGTATCATTGTTAGTTAATGAATTTTTTGCATATTTAGAAAATGATTTATCTTTATCGTTATTCATTTTTTTTATGTTATATTACTCTATAAACTAAAAAATATATTTTTTCATGAATTTAATGTGTTTTTTATTTCAGGATAAATCATTCAAAATGGTTATTAAGATTATACAATACTTTTCTCTAAAACATGGGGATCATGAATGTCATTCATGACATTTAACAGATATGTTATACCTCCTAGTATGATGAGTGATTGTTTTTTGTTCATAAAAACATCATTCCATTAAGAAGTGAATTCCAAAAAACATGTCCGGTGAATAAGTGATAAGAAAAATGATATAACATGGGGCATTTAAATAATGTGATAGAAACAATGAAATTTATGTTTCAACAATTTAAAATAAAAAATGAAGGATTCATTCAATTCAATACTAGGCTCAATGTTTGATTCTCTCCTAAGATAATTAATAACATATTTTATAATTATTATAGATTTTTTTTAAAAGTGGGTTCTAGTCAAAAGACCAGAACATGGAGCTTTATTCAAATAGAAAGAGGCACAAACTAGTTACAACATACGGATAGAGGGCAATTTTCTAGAGTCATTAATAAAAGAAGGAATCAACTCTGGCGGGAGTTCATTCTTCCAAGTGATCTCATGAGAGAATCCCATGTTGGCATGCCCATTAGCGATCATATTAGCCTCCCGATATGTATGAGTGGAAATAAAGTTGAGGTCGTTGAGCGCAGCGAGGCAGTCCATCCATCTGGGGGTGAGAGACCATGAAAGATGGACATCACCCTTCCAGATGGCTTGCACAATAGTAGTGGAGTCGCTCTCGATCCAGATATTCTTCCAGTTGAAAATATTTTCATAGGAGACGACATGAATGGTAGCGAGCATTTCTGCCTCCAATGCAGAATCATTTCCATAGCTTCTAAAGAAACATCTGAGGATCCAGTCCTGATGGTCTCTGAAAATTCCTCCGCATCCAGGAAGTCCAGGATTTCCCTTTGAAGCTCCGTCCACATTTACCTTAATCCATCCAGGAGGAGGTTCCTTCTAGAAAACATTAATAGTGTAGCTTGGCTTCAGGAAGATACCTTTGACACCAATTCGGCGGAGGGTTTCAAAATCTATGACAGAATTGTCACAACATTCTTTTTGGATCGTAGCCACTTCCTTTATAGCCAGCAGAATCCTCATTTTACCTGTATTAATATTAAAAGAGTTATTGTTGAAAAAAGAATCATTTCTACCATACCATAGTATATGTAGAAGCTCCGCAACAGTAGTAAGAAACAGATTCTTGATTTGGGGAGATCTTGGGAATTCCAACATTATTTTCTGTTGGGAGAAAATAAATGTATCTAAAATCCATCTTCATCCAAAAAAGGTCAGATTTTATAATTATTAAAGATGATATTTCTCTAGCCACCCCGAATTTATAAGATTTACTGAGATAATCCATAGGGCTTATAGTGGAAAAAAATTGAAGAAATATATCTACTAGTATACCTCAATGTTATTAGTATATCATCAAGTGAAAGAACATAATAATTACAAAAGGATGACATAATAATTACCCATTATAATATAGAAGTTAGATAAAATCATTATTTCCCTTATCATAAGTAATTAAAATATATCTATTGAAAATAATTACATGTGGGTTATTATGTATTGACACTATAAAACTACACACTTCACCACTATTTGTGAATATTTTAGTCATTAAACATTTCATGATATATGTAAATTATGTGGTGGCATTTCATGGGGAACAACTTTTGATCATATATGATTGAAATCCTAGGTTCACATCTATATTCCAGAAGTGTCTCTAACAAGACCTGAATAATTCATGCGTCATTATTATGGGTTATCACCCCAAAAAGGATGACTTATTTAAAACAAACTATTCAGAGACATGAATTAATTTTGGGATATTTATTTATCAACATTAATGTATTTTGGGAATAAAATCATCTATTAGATGGTTTCTCATACTACAATAGTTTCCACTCATGTTTTTAGATGGACCCATTTCAGGGTCTTTATGGGAAGAGGTGTGAAGCACATATATGATATGATAAATTTGGTGAATAAAATATTCATTGACTTGAAATTCTACAAGAGTCAACATAGGACATTTAGTACATTCTACAACACATTATAGCCTCCTAGGGATGAAAAAATAGTTTTACAAGAAATCATTGAAGAATATTCAATTCTAATATTGGGGACAAACTATTCCATTTAATATCACCCGGGAAGAGATTCATGAGGTTTGGAAAGAAGGGGAAGCATAAAACTTATTACATTGACCCCTTTTAGATCCTTTACATCATCGAATTTGTGGCCTATATACGAGTAATTTTACTTTACCTAAATTAATTTCATGATGTGTTCCACATATTGATTTTGAATAAGTATGCACCTAGTCTTCCACATGTTTGGAATCCAAAAGTGGTACAATAAGAGAAATAACTCTCTTATGATAAGAAACTAGAGAACATCTTAATCCATAGAGACAATGTTGTATATGATAAGAATATTCACCTTGTCAATATACTTTGTAAAAATTAAAAGTATGATGAGAACACATTGAAACCTGATGATACAGTGAAATAAAAGTAACCTAATCAATTATTAACCAATGATGTTAGTTAAAAGATGTAAAATGGAATTTATAAAGAGAATATTTATATAATAAGAAGAATTTAATATATATAAAATTTTCATTCTGAATAATCAATTATGACATATTTAGTAATATAATATATTATAAAAACAAACAATAAAATATAATCCAAGAAAAATATATTATTTTAATTTTCAATATTATATTTATAGAAAAAATATACCCAATAAAAATAAAAGTTGTCAAATTTGAATCAAATTAAATTAAATTAAATTTACTAGAATATGATTTTATAGGTTATTTTGATCTATTAAACATATCATACTCAAAAAAATATTGATAAATAGAAACAAAAAATTATAAAAACAATGAAATTAAAAATAATGAATATTTATATCCTTTAAAATAATTTATGTGAATGGGGGAAAAGGATATCAGAAGTATTAATTGGAAGTATAAAACCTGTATAAGAGAAGGAATAAGTAACCTACCAATTATGAATAATAACAAGACCATTAAGAATATATACATGACCATTATAATAGAAATGTTTCCACTATAACAGTTTGATAACAAATTAAATAGTATAATGGCATGTCTATAATATTTTCCATAAATAAATTATGTAACTATTAATATTAGAATCACTGATAATAAATAGAGACACTAAGAATGTATATGTGTATTTTTTGATAATTTTTTATTATTATATTTTATAGAAAGAAATAATTTTTATGTTAATAATTAAAATTACCTAATTTATAATATTATTTTGATAATGAAATTTATTTTTGAACAAGCATGTGAATATTTTCAAATGAGTATTTTTGTAAATTTTCTAAAAACAACAATTTTATGTAAATAGTAAAAAATAATGATTAAACGTAAACTATATATTCTAATAACTTAATTATTTGTATAATAAATAAATAAAAAAATATAGAATGTTTCTAATTTCAAAAAACTATTTAAAAAGATAAATAATTCTTTTTAAAATAATAAATTCAAACTCCAAAAAAAATTCTGAAGGAAAATATTTAATGTATCCTATTAAAAAATCTTTTTTCATATTACTTTTTATATAAAACAATAACTTTTTTCCATATAAGATTACAAATCCCTAAAAGCATATATTATTTATAAAATATGCTTCATTATTTCTGAAATTTCATTATTTAATTGTTTACATTAGAAATATAAATTATTTAATACTTTTATCCAAAAATAGTGCTATATTTAATTCATCTCTTAATACCCCATGTATGCTTAGAGATGTTTTTGGAGTCACTTAATATATAAAATTCGGTGTTTTAAGATCTTAAAAATGGGGGGACAACATTAACTAGGTGACCTCCTCCATTTATTTCATCTATCTTTTATCGCTAATTTTTTCAATTCATCCACTGTATTCTTTAACAACTCCTCAAAATATATTTAAATAGTATATCAGAATGGTTTTAATTATATTACACTACATGTAAAATGTTATTTAAAATATATATCTCTATCCAATCATTGTAAAATTCTCATTAATGATCAGTTTTGTCCACTTATAAGGAGATTATAAATTCATTATTTATAACCACATTGATAGATGGTCCGAAATAATTAATTATTATATATAAATATTAAATTTTATGTATTATTCAGCTGTTTTAAAAACTTTTCTTAATTTATAAATATTATTTCTCAAAAAACATAAAATGTAAATATAAATGTATAATTTTTATGAAAAAATAACATAAAAACATTTAACTGTTAACAAATAGAATTAACAAATAAATTAAATTCCTACTTATTTATAAAGAGATAAAATAAAAATTATTTCAATTGTGAATAAATGGTTTTATAAAATTTTGTTTACTACATAAGAGGTGTAGGTAAGAAAAAATAAAACAGGATTTAAGGTATGGGTATATTGAACACATCTATTTCATTTTAGTATTATCACATTATTGTTTTTGATATCAAAATGATTCTTTTAAATACCCTATTAATGAATTATTTGATTCATTCATTTTATTCTTATATGGATATACATGTTCTTATATTATTGAGAACAATGATAAGACACCATCATGAGTTTTTATCACAAAACTTTACAAAAAACTCTCTTCAACTTATATTTAGTTTATTATTCATCTCACCCTGACATTTGATATCTTGTTTTCTAATACTATTATTCTATGAAAAAAATAATTTTTTCCTCAATGAATTTAGTAAAAATCAAGTAAACTCTTTTACATATTATTTTTGAAGACAATATATAATTGTTTCATTTGACATGGGATTGCATCAGGTTTATGATTGAAATTCCATTTCATTTCTACGTGTAAGGCATAATTTTAGGAATTTCAGATTGTAATGGGTGTTAATATAACTAAATATACCTATAATTCATTTTGTAATGTGATATAAATCAAGATATTATGTGTTGAAAATTTTCTATCTTTTTTTAAAATTTTTCAAATGGTGATCTATTCACATATTTTATGCGTGAAAATGACGTTGGATTTGATCACAATTTTTTTTCTAGATTTTGACCACAATGTTATATTGTTTCATTATTATGATTATTCCACATTCATTGAATCTTTAAAAATATTCCACCTTGTTTATGATAAGGATCAATTTCATTTTATATGATGATGATTATTTTATTCACCCATGTAGTATATAATGAATCATATATAATGATCCATTAAATTTATTCCTATTCTTACGTGGATTTCAACTTGAACTTTCTTGTGTAAATGTTATCATGTGATTAAATTTACTATTGAGAATATTTAAGTTAATAGGATTACTTTTTTTTATGGAATTTTGAAATAATATTAATCTTCTATATACGACTATTTATTATCGACCTAATTTTTTAGTGTACTGAACCTATCAATTCTAGATTATATTTTTATTATTTAATTTAGCATAAAATATGTAATAATATGAATGAAATATTTTTGTCACAATATTAAAATTTTATATTATTTCCCAATGTGGAAGGATTTTTTTTAACATCACAACAACCTATATACACCTCTTATGGGAAAGATTTAATAGAATTTATTATTATAGAAAATTAAATTTAATTATATTATTTATTTAATTACATCCCAATGAATGGGTATATCATGTTGTGTAATTAGTTCTGGTTACTTTTTTCTACTTTTAGAAAATTATTTTCCCCTACAAAACCTATTATATATATCCATATAAACATATCTAAAATCAATCATAATATTCTTGTATTAAAATTTTATATTATATGTTTTTGTTCACCTATATCTATATTAAGTGATATAATCCACCTGGGATACCACAAGAATTTGAATTTTATTATTTTGATCATTCTATTTTCATATGGTTGTATTAATTTTTAATTATTCATTGTTTTATATCAAATAACTATTTTTTATCATTTTATATTATATTATTCCAACATAATTAAATAATGAATTATTTATTTCATCTTGTTATTATATAAAATACATGATATTCAAAACGTGAAAATTATTAAAGGAAAATTCATTCTAACAATATAGGTATATACACCCCCTCACCTGAAAAACATTCCCTTGAAATTTCATTAATAGTTATAAAATAGTTTAAGATACATTTTCTAATTATATCATCTAGTTTATAATAACTTCCTCAAATGTAGGATTTCACCAATATATAATTGATTATATTATTGGCCTTTTATCATATAACTTTATCGCTACGGTCCAAGAAATTCACTGATTGTTCCTTATAATAGAAATCATTATCATCTTGTACAACCTTGGAGATTTATATATATCATTGATTATGTATATAATTACTCAAAAAGGACACATGGAGAATTTCATGAACGTATGGGAGGTTATATAGAATAAAAAATGAAAATATATAGTCTCCACATAATCATGAATTTTTTATGGAATGATGTATCTCAAGATCAAGATTACATTCTTCCCAAATCTAATCACACTCATCCCCAATATTAATTCAAGAAATATTTTATAACTAATATCAAACACTATATCTCATTTTTTATTATCATTATAGAACATCAATCAGATTTTTCATTATTTAATTATTTTTAAATAGATTGTATAATTTATATCATTTTCTGAAAAATATTTATTATTAATATATATCTCTTTGGAACTCTATCCCAAAATGTTTTTAATTCTAAATCTATTTTAATATTCATATAATGTAATCGAAATACTTTATTTGAAAATAGTTTATTATAATATATTTACCTATGTAAAATTTTCATCCCATCCTTATCTAAGGTTCATCATGAATGATATCATTATATATTTTCATATAAAAATTTTAATTTTTGATTTATTATTTGGTTTATGATGATAAACAGTGATAATGTTTTATTTTGAATCCAATGATTGTTAATGAATTCTCTATTAATTTTAGATGAACATTTCTTCTCAATTATATATAATTAATATTGGAACTCCATGAATCGTTACAAATAACCTTATATATATCATTGATTTTTTATAGAGTGATGATTCTTCTTGAATAAATATGAATTGATCAAACATTTTAAATTGACCAACCAAATCCTAAGTATAATTATTTTGAATATACCTTTTAGAAATAACCTGTGATAAAATTCATGTATATGTTATCTAAATTTGATATATATTTATTTAATAACCTTATTTTCCACATATATTTATGATATGAATCCATAACAAGATTATACTATGAGTTGTGATGTAAAATCTTAAATCTCTCTCTTAGTGGTGTCCTGCCAAAACTTTTCATAAATGTCTCTATATATATTGTTGATCAATGAATGCATACTTAATAATGAGTTACAAGTATCAGCAAAAAGTTCATCATTCATTTTTATATAAATGGTACACATATTCATTATCTAAATCATATAACTCTTTTATTTTAATGTTCAAAATCCATAAAATTACCCCATCTAGTATAAATCTATATCCTCTTTTTGTGCATACGTGATCATTACATAGATATATAGTTGAGAAATTATTGTGATGAAGTGGTATTTTTTTCTAGACATTTGGATTTCTGTATTCATCTTTTTTTAAAAAAAATATTCCATTTAATCTTTATCATAGATAATGTACCTTGTTTTATTGATCTGAGGTCACTAGCCTTCCATTTTTCATTCCCAGCATGATTAGGTATTAAGAAATAATAATTCATTATTAAAATTAACCACAAATTTGGAACTTGTTAAATTAATTATATTAAAATATATTTTTAATCTTTTGTGATATATATATATATATCACACTTCTCATAATATAGAAAATTATTTATATTATTTAAAAAACGAACAATATGTAACTCTAGATCATGAATCAGATAAGTTTTTGATGGGTAATTAATTGATACAATTAATATTATATAACATTATCATTTTTAGTATTATACAACCCTATCAATTTTATTGAATCATCATTATAAATCAAAAACTTGTCTCCAATGCAGTGTAGTTTTAGTGTACTTATAGTGAACACCCACTTTTTAATCTCCTTGAATATGTATTCATACTAAAATAAGAAGATAAAATTATATCCCTTGATAGTTTACCTAGTTTTTGTATTTGAAAATGATGATAAATTCCTCAAAAAATCATTGATACTATCCAAGAATAACAATAAAAATAAATGTCACTATTAGAGTTGATGTTCATTTTCATTTTTTAGTTTCCATTAACATTAAAGTGTCCAAAATTTTTGTAATGTCCCGGATCGAGTTTCCCACAACGGGTGACCCGAACCCAGTTGGTCACATGACCTCAAACACATTTCTACAAAAGCTAGAGGTTGTTGACTAGCAGCGAGGTCATAAGACTGATAGTGGGGAAACTATGCCCTCATTTGTAAAAGTGTAGCAGAATGGAAATAAATATAAAAACAAAAAAGAGGAAGTAATAAAAAATATAAACCTGAAATAGACAACAGATCTGAAGAAAATGATGACAAAAAATCATAAATATAATGATTCAACATGCCTCTAATATATGAAAGCATCCACAATAGGATACAATGCAATCTAATTTAATACAAACAATTTTACAAAGTACTGCAAAACAAGTGAAAGTAGTGCAACATGAACTCATCTGCATTGCAAGACTAAGCTCGGTCTCATGCTCTCCTACTCCAATACAAAAATCATGTACCTATGTAGGGACCCTTGTCCCTATCGACAGCTGCAGTAATATAATCTTCTTGGGCCCAAGACAGGACCCAAATAGGGTGTGAGTAATAAATCCCAGTGGGAAACAACAAAATACCCATGCCCAACTATCAGTGAAAATGTGCAACAACAGTGTGCAATAATGAAATTCTATAAACTAGGAATCACTCAAAAGTAACCATTCCTTCCAGTTATAAAACAATTTTATTATTTATTTATCAAATTAATAATATTGAATTTTGTGTTTTCCCAAGACCGAGCCTTGGACAATAATATCTTATACAGTGCCATAGCAGAATTCACAACAGGCTATCTCCCAGGTAAAAGATAATAATAATAATACCAAGCATGTAGTTTAGCATGGTAGGTACAACATAAAAAATCACCACAATGAATATTCAAAGTAGACATTCTCCACAAACATGAAAATATTTACCCTCAGGCAATTAGAATTGAAACCCTCATGTGACTACCATCAGGCATAACGAATATTTCCCTCAGGCATATAAGATATTTCCCTCAGGCACAGGAGCTTCTGCCCTCAGGCCTAAGAAATGTTTCCATCAGGAAAAAAAACCTTTCCCTTAGTCTAAATAAACATTGCCCTCAGGAATTCCCTAGGAAAAATACATAACCAGGCCGAGACCAACGCATAAGTATGTAGTTTATATATTTCCTTTCATGAAAACTCAAAACATGCTATAAACACGGCATACCCATGGGTATCCTGGCCAAATGACTAAACAAGGGAACCTCACCCTCGGGGTGGCCTGTATCAAAGAAACAATCACAATTATAGTTTTTACATAATCATAATATCACCTATTCAATTCTAGCTCTCTAAACAGTCCAGGCCTTAGCCACACGACACCCCAAACATGATCATCTGGAACAATGGTAAACTAAATCCACTCGACAGTTGGAATCAAATACAAGAAAACCTACAGCGATCACCTCTGATTGATATACGTGATAGGCGCCACCCAAAACCATGAATAACGACATAGATCTGAGGTAAATGATTACCTGTTCAAACCCAAATAACATCCCTTTGGGAAGGAATTGGTAAGAGAGGTTCAATAAGAGAGATGATCTCACCCACGAGGTTCAAACAAGATCGACGGTGGAGGATTAGGAGTCCCCGGGAGAGATCAGGAGCTCCTCCAAGCCTCGGTCTCCTCTCCTACAACTCTGTTACGTTCTATGCCTCATCTACCGAATGAGGAGTCTACTGTCTGTTTTTAACAAAAACCAAAACTACATGATGTATTCTCTCAAGTACATAATGTGCACTTTCCATTTTTAACTGTTCCACTAGCATCTTCTTTCCACCGCCTCACTCTTCATCTGTCGACCTAATTACATGGTGTATATTACTAAATACACAATATGTACTATCATTCCTCTAGCGGCTACTACCACTTCCTTACCATTCCCCAACTGACTTATTACACGACGTGTATTACTAAGTACACAACGTGTGGTTTGTTTTTACACCCCTAATCACTGACAATCCCACACACCCTATATTAACATCCGACATGGCCGAAGTACATTGTGTGCTTCCAAAAGTACATGATGTGTAAACATAAATTTTGGATTTTCCCCACATTTCACTTGTTTTCTCAAAAAATATTAAGGAAAAAGGAAAACAAGAAACCCATACCTCAAGAATAAGAATCGTGTTCATACCAACTTCCCCACTTAAAGCAATTCGTCCCCAAATTTCCCTCCAAAGGGTGGAGAAGATAAAGCAAAGAAAAACTCTAGCCACTGAGCACGTATGCCAGTCTCCCGCTCCCAGGTTTCATCCTCTACTAGGACATGCTGCCATATCACCCGTACGATAGGAACTGAACGGCCTTAAGGAACCTTCGTGATCTTATCAATAATATGGATCAGATTCCCCTCAAAGGATGTAATGACCAGATGTTCAACCTCCTCGGGCTGAAAAACATGATACAATTCTGATTGATAACAGCGTAGCTAAGATATATGGAAGATGTAGTGCATGGTCTGGTACCTCTGTGGTAACTGCAACCGATATGCAACCGTACCGACTCTCTCTAGAATCTCAAACTTGCATACATAACTTTGTGAAAGTTTACCCTGTCTCTTGATCTACCTATGTCCCAACCTTAGTGAAACATGCAAGAAGACCTGATCCCCATCCATGAACTCCCAGGGTCATCTGCGGCGATCAACATATGATTTCTAACAAGACTGTGTAGTTGCCATCCTCTTCTGAATCAACCGGACCTTCTCTAATGTCTCCTGCACGTGACATGGTCCCAGTAAATCTTCCTCACCTACCTCTAACCAGCACAAGGGTGATCAGAATGGTCTACCATATAATGCCTGGTAAGGTGCCATCTCAATAGTTTCCTATAATCTATTATTGTAGGAAAACTCGACCAGGCGTATGTGATTCACCCCAAAGTCCCCAAAGTCTAGGATACATGCATGCAACATGTCAACTATCACCTGTATTGTATGCTCTGACTGACCATTGGTCTGAGGGTGGTATGATATGCTCAAAAGAACCTATATACCCAACGCCCTCAAAAAACTCATCCAAAAACGAGACGTAAAATGGGCATCCCAAACTGAAACGATAGAACATGGGACCCCATGAAGATGTACTACCAATTAGATATAAAACTTGCTAAGATCGTCAACGCAGAAGGTCTCCTTGATCGACAAAAAGTGAGCTACCTTCATAAGTATATCCACAACAACCCATACGACATCATTTCCTTGAGTGGACCTTGGAAACCCAGTCACGTATTCCATCACGACATCATCCCATTTCCACTCTAGAATGGGTAAATGTTGTAATAGTCCAGCTGGCTTCTGATTCTCTACCTTCACCTACTGATAGATGGAACATCTAGTAACAAAACCAGTTACCTCTCAGGCCACCAATACTAACGTCTCATGTCATGGTACAATTTGGTAACTCCCGGATGCAATTCCCAAGATGATGCATAAAATTTCTTCATCAACTCCTCGCGTATATCCCTTGGAACCCAGACTCGTCCATGGATATGCAGTACCTCATCATTGCCTATCACCCAACCAGAAGGAGGGTCGTCACTTTCCACAACTCCCATAGATCTAGGACTTTTGAATATGATAGCTATCTCATACTCACTCTATCCAATAGGGTGTAATTCACAACTAAGGATGAAAGATAGGTTTTCCCCTAACAATTGTGAACCTCCAGATTAATCTTAGAGAACAAGTTTATAAGTTACCACACACCATTGGACTCCTGGACTGCATGTAGCTAAGTCTTCCTAAACAGTGCATCAACTACTGCGTTACCTTTACTAGGTGTATAGGCATGATCAAAGTCAGAGGACTGAAGGTATTCAACCCAACATCACTATCTCAAATTCATGTCACACAGAGTAATGATGTATTGAAGACTATTGTGGTCCGTAAACACCATGATGTTTTCTCCCAACTGACAATATCTCCCACAGTGTAACACATGAACAACTACAACCAACTCAAGATCATGCATAAGTTAATTCCTCTAATGTGACCTCAACTGCCCAGACCCATACACAACTACTCGATTGTCCTGCATCAACACTTCTCCCAACCCAATACCTGATGCATGACAATAAACTGATTAGATATTCCCTATCTCTGGATGTATTAGGACTGGCGCAAATTTCAACCTTCACTTTATCTCTTGAAAGGATTTCTCGCAAGCTTCCGACCAAATGAACTTCATACCCTTCTTATTCAAACTGATCAATGACACTGCTAAGCGGTAGAAATCTTGTATAAAGTGCCTGTAGTAACCATCCAGCCCCAAGAAACTGCATATTTCAAACAGGTTCTTCAGCTGCTCCCAGGAAACTACTGCTCTCACTTAATCTAGGTCTACGACAACTCGTCTATCTGAGATAACATGCCCTTGGAATTGAATCTGGTCCATCCAAATGTGGAACTTTGAGAGCATATCATATAACTAATTCTCTCTCAGTGTACTCAATATGATCTCAAGATGGGTGGCATGGTTGGGTCGAGTGTGAGAGTACACCAAGATATCTTCCACACATAGTACCACAAAAGAATCCAGATATGGGTGGATCACATGATTCCTCCGGGCCATAGATTCTTCTGGAACGTTTGTGAGTACGAACGGCATGACTATGTACTCATATATACCATATCTGCTACGAAAGGTTGTAAGAGTTATGTCCAATGGTCTAACCCACAACTAATGATATCTGGTTCTCAAGTCAATCTTCGAGAACACTCGTGCTCCTCAAAGTTGATGAAAAAGATCATTAATCCCCGGAAAGGGATATCAGTTTTTAACCATCAATTGGTTTAGCTTCCGATAATCCACAAAAAGTTTGAGGGTACCGTCTGCCTTTTTCTCAAATATGATAGGCGAACCCTAAGGAGAAGTATTGGGTCAGATGAAACCATTTTCCAGTAACTCCTCCAACTGCCACTTGAGCTTATGAAATTCTAGTTTAGACATACTGTAATGAGGAATAGACCCCGGTTCCGCTCATAGCACAAGCTCAATAGATAAATCTACCTCTCACTCCAGAGGTAAACCTAAAAAGTTTTCTAGGAAGGCAACCCAGAAACAATTAACCACTGTAAGGAAATCCTTCTAACAAGTTCCCTTGTCATCCAGAAAAAAACTCACGATCTGGGTTGTTACTCCACCACACCCACAATGCTCAGGTCCAGCTCGGCTCGCCTGCACATCCAATTCTCCCTTGTATAAAAACTCTTTTCCTTCTGGTGACGTGAAACTCACCCTACGACGATAGAAATCTACACAGGCACGTAAGGGTACCAACAGTCCATACCGAGAATGACATCATAGGTTGTCATCTCTAAGAGATATAGGTCCCATAGAATGTGACTCCCACAAACCTCTAGGGGGAACTCCTTGAACTGACACACACCAGCCGTTCTAATTCCCAATGGAGTGTCTAGCATCATGATATCAGAAGAAGAAGAAATAGACAGCCCAAGGCTCTCCACAAAAGGCACAGATATAAATCTATGTTTAACACAAGTATCAAAAAGTACTGAAGATAAAATATAATCAAATATAATTGTACCTCAGATAGTGGAAGGTCTGAGATCATGCTCTTTTTGGGTTTGTTGCACTGCATATGCCTGCCCAGTGCCGTGACCCAGCGACACAGACAAGCTACCCTGAGCTGAACCGCCCTACTATCTCTGTGATCCCGGTGTCCGGCTACTACATCTAAGACCACCACCTTGGCCTGAAAGTCCTGAGGTATTTCAATTCCCCAACTAGTAAGAATCTGTTGGCCCTGCTCCTACACACGTAGTCTGCACAAAAACCCTCTCACTAGTCACTGGTGGAAACGCACTGTAAAAATGCTAGAGATGACCCATCTTGCCGCAATCTCAGCACTCCACAAGGTCACATGGACAGTGAGGTCTCTTGTTCCCCTCTTTACCACACTAGTAGCCCATCACCTGGCCCCATGAAGAATTATTGTGGCTAGTACTGCCATAGTGAGAGAAATCCATCTGCATCTTCCTCTTGACAGTAGAAATAGTTCTAGAGAATGGTGCCGAACCACCCTGGTCCGCACCATTATCTTCCAGCAGGTTTTGCTCAGTAATCAACATCTGGTTCACAATATCATGCAATGTAGGCAACCTGAAAACATTCACCAATGCTCAAATTTCATAACCAAACAATCCTCGAAAATTCTATTCTTCAATGTCTCGTCACCCACCAGAACAGGTGAAAATTGTTTTAGCTCGGTGAAGTGGGTAGAATAGTCGATCACTGACATAGCGCCCTGCTGCAGATTCATGAACTCTCAAACTTGATCTTCCCTTAGTGTATCTGGAAAGAAAAAGTCATAGAAGACTACATAAAAATCATTCCACGCCATGTCCTAGTGATTCTCAGTTTGGGTGGTAACATCCCACCATCTCTTGGTAGAATCACGCAGTATGTATGTTGCGAGTTTGACCCTCCTCCCAGGAGGCGTCTCTAGATGCTCAAAGATCGACTACATAGAAGCCAACCATGACTATACAGCCTATATCTTGACATCCTTTGAAAACGTAGTAGGATGCTACTACTGGAATATACATGTCAGCTCTTCCATAGATGTGGCAACCTGCAGTGCTCCCTAGAAGGTATTCATGAACCGCATAAAGCCTTCACAGAACTGCGCATCCATGCCTACGTTCGGTATAACGGTTGGCACTGCATCTGGCACTACTAAAGGATCCATCAGTAGCCCATGGGATACCATCTCTAGAGTATAAGCATCACCACTCTCTTGGCGAGTAACTCGTGGCCATCTTGGTGGCATGACTGTACAAGGTCAAACACATGCCTTAGATCAAGATCATCAGGGACTAAAACTTGAAACGTAAGTAGGGAACTAGAGAAAGAAGACAAATCAAATTTTACAAAACATGACTACATGATGTGTATAATAACTACAAAACATGTTCCATTAATAATTTCACATGAGCGTGTACTTCTGCCAGAACTGGTCGTGTAACACCCCACACACACATTTTTTTGCCCTCACACAAGGCGTATACTTGAATTATCTTCCCCTACCTGAGTCCTTCTACACGGCTAAGCCACACGGTTCCCCTTAGAACAAGCTTACACATTGTGTTACACCTGCACATGGCGTGTACTTAACCATTTTTCCACAGCCACAAAGCCAAGCCCACATAGTCTCTCAATGGTCAAGACTATACGACATGTCCCATTGGTACATGGTATGCACTAGATAGGCTTTACCGACCCGTGTTGTTCGAGACACGGACAAATATAGGGCTTACACTACATGACATGTCCGAGAAGGACACATCATGTTCTTGAAAAGATAACACTGACCCATGTTTTTTACTACACGGCTGGATACCAATATTACACTACATGGTGTGTTCAGAATTGAAACGGTGTGTATAAGTTAAGATTTCTCTATCCGTGTTGTTAGTCACAGAGGTGGACACATAGTCAACCCTACATGGTGTGTGCAACTGGTACACGACATGTTTCCCCCATGAATATCTATATCTTGTGTCTCTGACCACATGTCCTATGACACAGTTAGAGTCTACACAACGTGTACATAAAGATACATAGAGTGTACTTATGAAAAACAATTTCTTCTTGAATAGAAGAACACATAGCATGTAGTGAAAATTACACAGTGTGTATTTTGGGTTTTTCTGAACAGTAATCCTCAAAAACAACTTTGGAGTCCAGAAAAATACTGAAACGAACATCAAAGTGCCGAATTCCAATCCGTGAGGGCCCATACTCCCCGTGAACCAAAGCTTGGAATCATATACTTGTTATAACAAGGTAAAAAAGTTGATGATCCACCAAATTCCGGTTAATGAGGGCCCATACTCCTCAAGAACCAACGTTTGGCGTTCATTAAAAAAACCTTAAATAATAATACCCTATCAAATAGTAGGTATTTTATCAAGGAATCTATCACAACAACATGAATTTTCTAGCACAACAAATATCACAATGACATGAAATTTCTAATGCACCTACATGGCAAGGAAACTATGAATGACATGTGATTCTATCATGTGCCTAAATGATGAATGTGATGGAATACCCTCATTTCATCGGGTTGCAACCAAATATAACCCAATTATGAAATATAAACATCATAATAGAAGTGTGTCACTCAATGGTGAAAATCCAATAAACTGCAAAATTGCAAAACATAAAATATTGCAATTAAATGAGGTAGATTGGATTTTCCCTATACACGGGTTAGATACTTCTGGGAACAACTTAATACCAAGCACATATCCCTTCCTATCTCCGGATAAGGCTCCAAACGGTAAGTCAAGAGAAAATAATGCCTCTGATACCACTTTTTAATGTCTAGGATCCGAGTTCCACAATGGGTGCCCCGAACACTGTTGGTCATAGGAAATCAAGCGCATTTCCCCAAACGTCAGAGGCTAGAGACTAGTAGCAAGGGCCTATGACTAATAGTGGGGAAACTATGCCCTCATTTGTCAAATTGTAGCGTAGAGGAAATAAATATAAAAAGACAATAACGGAAGCAGTAAACAATATAAACCTGAAATGGACAACGGAGCTGAAGTAATAGATGACCAACAATCATATATATAATGATGCAATATGACTTTAACCTAGGAAATCATCCAAAATAGGATACTCTACAATCTAATGTAATATATCCCACGTAAAAAGTACATCAAAAAAACCGAATGTAGTGCAATAGGAACTCATCAACATCTCAAGACTAAGCTCGGTCCCATGCTCTCATACTCCTCTAAAAAAATCATGTACCTATGTAGGGAATCTTTCCCTTATCCACACCTGTTACAATATAATTTGTTTTGGCCCTAGACATGACCCAAATATGGTGTGAGAAATAAATCCCAATAGGCAACCACCAAAGGCACATGCCCAACTATCAGTGAAAACGTTCCACATCAGTGTGCAATAATGGAGTGTAGTAAACTAGGAAGAACTCAAAAGTATCCATTCCAACCAGTTATATTTTCATTTTAATATTTATTTAACAATTAAATAATATTTAATAATAAGTTTTCCTGAGACTCAACATCGGCCGACAATCTCCTATATAGTGCCACAGTAGAAATAACAACAGGATATCTAACAGGTAAATGATAATAATAATAATACCAAGTCTATGATTTAGCTTGGTAGGTACAACCTAAGAAATCACCATAGTGAATAGTCAATGTAAAAACTGTACTTAGAAAAGAAAATACTTACCCTTAAGCAATTAGAATTGAACCCATTAGGTGACTTCCCTCATGCATAATGAATATTTCCCTAAGGAATACGAGATATTACCCTCAGGAACAAGAGATAATGCCCTCATGCATAAGAAACATTACCCTAAGGCTAAACAAAACATTTCCCTCATGCTAAAAAAACATTTCCCTTAGGCATTCCCTTGGGAAAATAAATAATCGGGTTGATCCCAATGCATAAGTAATCAATTTATATATTTCCTCTAAAAAAACTCAAAACATGCAATAAACACAGCATACCCAAGGGTATCCTGGCCAAACGGCTAAACAAGGCAACCAAACCCTCGGGGGTGGGGGCTAGATCAAAGCAGCGATCCCAAATAGTAGTTGTTACATATTCATTAGATCACCTATCCATTTCGTGGTATTTAAACAGTCAAGGCCTTAGCCACACAACACCCTGAACATGGGCGCGTGGCAAAACGGTACACAAAATCAACTCAATGGTTGGAATCAAACACAACACCACCTACCTCGATCTCCTATGATCGATATACGTGAAAGGCGCCTTCTAAAACCACGAAGAATGACTTAGATCTAAGATAAAAGATTACCCGTTCAAACCCAAATATCTTCTCTTAGGGAATGAATTGGTAGGAGAGGTTCAAGAAGAGAAAAGTTCTCTCCAGCACGGTTCCAATGAAATTGACGACGAAGGAATTAGAGTCTTGGTGAGTGATCATGATATTCTCTTAGCCTCAAACTCCTCTCCTGTAGATCCGATGCGTTCTATGCCTCTTCTGCTGAATGAGGAGGCTACTATATGTTTTTAACAAAAAAACATAACTACATGTCATGTACTCTCAAGTACATGTCATGTATTTTCCATTTTTTAATTGTTCCACTAGAAACATCTTTCCACCGCCTCACTTCTCATCTGTCGACTTGATTATACAACGTGTATTACTAATTACACGATGTGTACTATCGTTCCTCTGGAGGCTACTCCCACCGCCTTACTATTCACCTGTCGGTTTATTACACGGCGTGTATTACTATGTATATGGTGTGTAGTTAGTTTTTACACCCTTAATCGTACACAATCCTACATTCCTACTATTCTCATACCATATGGCCAAAGTACATGGCGTGTGTACAAAAGTACACAGTGTGTACCCATAAATTTGGGACTTTTCCCCTATTTCCCCTGTTTTTTGAAAAACACTTAATGAAAAAGGAAAAGAAGAAACCCATACCTCAAGAATAAGAACTAGGTTCATACAAAATTACCCTTGTTTTTATTACATAACCAATCAATGATACTTATTGTATTAAAAATTCAAACATTAATAATTATTCATAAAAATTTAGCTTTCCTAGGGACTTTAGTACAACCATCAAATATTATTCTTTTTCTCCCATAAAAATATAACATATAGGAATATAATATATAAATATTATCACAAATTTATTGAGGTAATATCAAAATAATACATCCATCATGTACAAGAATATACTCGGGTAATTCTATGTCTAAATGGCATAACCATGAAATCAAAGTTTTTATACCTTTTACAAAATTATATCTTAGATATATTATGCTTTTCACTTATTTTTAAGATATCTATATCAAATATCCTTCGTTGATAATATCTATGTCTTATGAATTTTACATAGAAAGACATAAATACATGGTAGTGGATACTTGTTTTTAATCATGACATTGTTAAGATCATGATAATTAATAAAAAGATTCATTTATCCATTCTTTTTAATAATAATGAATAATTGTGTACACTTATTGAAAAACATTAATATATAAAAACCTTATCAATATTCATTTTTAGTTCCTTCTTCAATAATTCCAATTTAATTGTGGAAACTATGTATGTGCTATTTTATTTTAGCATATCACCATGTTTGAGTGAAATTTAAATCCTAACCACATAATTGTGGTGAAAAACCAAAAAATCTTTTGTGAAATACATTAACATATTTATGTAAAATATAAATCCCTTTAATGTTTAGTTACTCCCTGAATATTTGTGGAAAAGTTTCTTTAATTATAGGTTATTAATACCCATACTAGGGATTAATTTTCTTTGGGATATTCATAATTATTCTTTCGTAGATATATGTTCGTGGTGTTATTTGGGATGTGGAATTATATTACGCCATCATAATAATTGATATGTGATACATATAGAGAGAGTCTATCCATTCCTATTTAATAATTTTATTCTATAAATAAAAGGGTAACTAGATATCATTTCTGTATATTCCCACAAAAATAAATAAGAGATGAGTTATATACTATGAATGATATCATAGCATCACATATAGTATAGAAAAATGCCATATTTTTAATTAATATACCTAATGAATTTGTAATACAAATTTATTTTTGTAGAAAATGAACCAAAAAAAGGAAATTTTTAGTTTCCAATAAAAATTAATTCAAGCATTCACCACTTCATTTTCCTGATCCACATCAATAAAAAACATTTCAGAAGTATTTTTTTTATACCAATATACTAGATGAAAATAATATTAAATGTTCTCTTTAACACTTCCATTTCTGAATTAGTTTATATTATGCAATAATAACCTATAGTTGAAGCATTGACTATTAGTGGTGCATCATGTGGAACTTTATCCAACTCTATTATGTGTAAAAACACTTTATAACACCATGAAAATTAGGTACTTAATGTCCCTATTTTCTATAATTAGGGATTTTTCCTTTATATAAATTTCATGGCTGAATCTATCCACATTTATTACATATTCGAATTTGAATCTTCTTTCCTCCATGAGTTTCAAAATTGTACTCTCCGTGAAATTATATTTTCTCATTATTATGTCCTAATCCATTAGTATAATGTTATTCTATAATTTCCATTTCCACATTCAGTGAAAAAAATAATAATATAGTCATATATTTTAATTTTCATTTTATTTAGTTGTCTTGGGAAACAACATTTTTATCTTGTTGGGAAATGATCAGTTTAACATTCTAGTACAACAATAATATTATTCATATACTTTTAAGGTCTATAAATTTTTTATATTTATGAATAAATTGATTCATTCTCTTTATATATAAGATTCAAAAAATATTCCACATTTTTAATATGAAGAATACATTTAAAATATTTTTATGAAAAATATTTTATTAAACACATCTCATTCCATGATTTTAATTTATTATCATGTCCATATGTGCTTGATTAATGAACATAATTATTCCACATATCATTTTTAAATAATTAATGTTCATAATATTATTATTATGCTCTTGATGTTGAAAAAAACATATCTTACATATCATGTTTATATATTACAAAAAATTAATATATAATGAGACCCACTAAATTTTATTAATTGTTATTATATAAATGAATCTAGAGTAAATAATTATTTCATTTGGAAATAGGGTGTTATATATGGTTCAAGATATTGTTCATAACCTAAGATTATCGCGTAAGCATAATTGAAAATTTTTCATGCCATCTCTCATCCCATTTCTTCTTCCATTGTAAAAATCACAACATTATAAATAAATTTTTTTCCTAGAATTCACATAATGGATAATATGAATAATATTTGGGTGTGTAATATAAAACAATAAAAAAATTCACCATAGAAATGAATAGGTATAAAAAATAAATCATATGTTTTTCAAACAAATGAAACACTTGGTTGAACCAAGGCTGTCTTATGATTTTAATATTATTCATGTTAAACTAATCCTTGAACATAATTAATATTTTCTATTATACAAACTAATTCCACCGATTAAACACAAACACACACATATATATATATTACATTATTTTTCATGGCTATAAATTAAAACTCACAATTGAATGACAGTTATAGAACATAATGGTTTCGTATGATTGTCGATTATTTAATTGTGATAAATATTTTTAAATAAAATAAAATTTATTCTATATAATTTATAATAATTAAATCCTTATAAGAAACAATATTTTATAGTAAATTGATAGGAAAATAATGATTTTGTAAAGGGTATGATAATAAAAATTAAAATAATATCAAGTCCCAGAGGACATATCATTTGAGCATAACCATGTTAAATAACCTAAAAAGTAGAGTTATAAAATTATTAATTTAATAGGAAAATATAATCATGTGGGTTGATCATGAGTAATAATGACTTCCATAAATACTGTTCTATAAAAATAATGAATCTTGAAAAGAGACCACTAAATAATAAAATCATCCATGAAAATATAACATTGAAACACAAATCATTTTTCCTAACTCCTAATAAAATAGAATAAGAATATATCACATAAATAAGAATTAATAATCCTAATATATTTTTAGGATCTCTATCGTGAAAATAATCACATATTAGAAAAAATATATCCCATAAAAAGTGTATTAAGATAAACATCAATGAAACATCCATGTCATCTCCTTAGTTAATATCATTACACAATTATATAAGAGAATATATAATTCAAAGATCACCCAGTCTATAATGATACATATACATATTTAAATTATATATATATACTAATATATCAATATAAATCATTTCATAATTAAATTATGTGAAAAAAATGGAAAATGGAAAATTCTTATGATGTATCACATAAGTTGTAATTAAAAAATGGATTAGACCACACCTAAAGCAATTAATAAAAGAAATAAATCATTCTAGAATCTAAAGGATGATAAATAAAGAATATGAATGACAAGATCCATATATACTTTATCTCCTATAATAAATAAATCTAAAGTAGAAGACGAATCACAAAAAAAGCTTCTTAATATTTTGGAAGAATGGGATTAGAAAATTTAAATGATATTAAAAATAATTTTCTCAAGGTAACATAAAGAATTTAAAATAATTATTTTTAATATAAAACACTAATATTTTTGATAATTAAAAATAGAGAATTGTGATGATGATAAACCATAGAGATAAATATTTGAAATGTTAAATAAGATGAAAGAAATAAATTTAAGGCATTTTTAAATGTATATTAGTAACACACTTCGATAAAAGGGATAAATTTTTATTTTAAAAATTAATTATTGATAAATGAGATATTTATGGGAAAAATTAGGAATTAAAATTTTTAAATTAACCATGATCCATATTTGTTTTACAAATAATATGGATATAGATTATAAGTTCATAAAATAGATAGTGGATGTTTTATTATTACAATTTTTAGTGTTATTAGGTTTGAATAAATCAATAATAAGAGATTGAATTATAATATTTTTAGAATAAAAATAACTTATGATATATAAAAAGTTTAAATTATACCCAATAAAGATTAAAATAACTAAATACAAAATGTTTAACTCTATGAAGTACATTGAGTTCAGAAACCCTTTAATATGTCTCAACATGCCTAATAATTATTATAAGTTACCACATAATAATGTATAAATTATTAATTAAGAATATTAAAATATTAATTATACATATTTAATTATTTATTAAATAATTATACAAATTTTTTATCTACATATTTGTCTTTAAATTTTTATATAAATAATAATTTTTTAATTGTTTGAAATTTTTATTTATTTATTTTAAAAGTAATTGAAAATTAATTACAAATTAATCTTGATTTCATCATCTTCATAAATTTCATGAATAGGATATATAGGAATTTTTGGATTTTTTAATTCTAATTTTTATTTCATGGATGTTAGATTTATCATTTTTAATGAATCCTTCATGAATTATCAGTTTTAGATTATTGTATCTATAAAAGTGTTATCTCAATAATGAATAAATTATTAAAATTAAAAAAACAATGCTATAAAAACATAAAATTCAAAATAAATTTAATATATTAATAGTATTTCAATTTTCTTACATGCCAATGATAAAATTTTTATATGATCATCTATGTTAGTGAAGAAAACCCAAGCGAGAAGATAAAATGGATAATGGATTAAATTGAAATTAATTTTTATAATTTAATTATTATGGAAATTTATTGAGTTTTTATCTATAATAATTATAATAAATTATATTATTTAATAATTAAAAAATGAATAAAAAATTAAAATAATTAAATGGAATTATTACATACAAAAAGGAAAATTGAGTTTTTTCTTTTAAAATGTTCTTGTTTAGAGAAAATTGAGATACATGTTAAAAAAATGTTTCCAATGATTGTATTGAATTTAAGATTAAATAATGTTATGGTATTATGGAATGATAAACTCATGGTTTAGAGAGGGTATATGAGGTTACCTTTTATAGACGAAAAGGCAGATATTTCATTTGAAAAATTGACTCTTATAAAGGACAAACAATGAATCGCTTTGGAGTTTGGTGAATTATATGATGGAATGGTTATTTTAATTTAAATATTTATTCTAATACTAAATAAGGTCTTAAAAATAATTAATATCAATTTCAAAATTTAAATTCATTTAATGATTTTTTATGTTGTTTTTCTTTAGTTGTTTTTTTAATCATTTTCCGTAGTAATTATTTTTAACCCAAAATATAATATATATTCACTATTACCTTATTTACAAACAGTTATTCAAAAGTTTAAATCCATTTTATCAAATTGAATATATAAATTGGATATATTTTTACTGTTAAATAAAAATATATACTGAATAAACCTTTGTAGAATATGAAAATATTTATTTTTCAATGAACTCATATATTTTTATTCCATATCATTCCCTAAATTTTCAAGGTATATTTTAATGTATTTATAGATTTAAAATACTTAATTTATTATGAATTAAACATTTCTATATATGGATTACATTCACATTTAAAAAAAAATATACCCATTATGTTTTTGTACACCAAATAAACATACATACCACATGGATATATATTCTAATTGGTAATATAACATGTGAATTATGATTTCAATCCTTTATATAACCTTACATAATTCTCAAAAATAACTCTTCTTATTCATTTATAAAAAATAAAAAACATATGCTTCCTTTTTTACATTATTTCTAAATTTCTACTCAATATTATGATATTCATGGGATTCATTATGGGAAAATACGTCAATGTTATAGTTGTTTTTGTATTATTACTATTATATTACTCTTTTATATTTAGTAATTTTGTTCCATATAGATTTTATATAATGATAATTATGTCATATTATATTGTAATATTATACTTGAATTAAATAACGAATTTTCATTTTAATAAGGAATCATATATATTACATGTTATATAATACGTTGAAAATTTTTATGGGAAATATATATTAACAATATGGGGGTTTTAATGAATTTCCATAAGATTCATGAAAAGGAGCACCCTTCTAAATTTAGATTAAAATAGATCTCATGATTCCTTTAAAATATCTTGATCACCCTGATAAATATTCAGAAATTCTCTAGATAATCCATATAATAAGATAAATGATATTAATATATAAAGTTCCCCCATCACCCAAATACTTGAATAAATGTACGAGATAAGATTTCATTTAACCATTACATTTTTTCAGGCATTAGAGGTGTTGAGATAATCTTATAGGAATGGAAGAGGATATTTAGTTGAATTGTTACTATTTGTGATGTGGAATGGCTAGTTTCCAATAGATTAGTTTTGGTAGTCTAATGTGTTGCACTATATTTGCTGAGATAGCATTGTGAGAAAGTGTTTTCTGTATGGTTCTTATTCTATGATATTTCTGTGAACCAATAGTTTTTTGGTGTTTATTTTCTATATTATGACTAGTAATGTTGTGATTTTGAGAGACCCAATGTGTTTATAGGTTTTTATATTTTCTGTTTTATTGAAACATAGTGATATCAATTAAACCATGTAATCCATAGTTATGGGGTTTAATTGATTTTTTTTATTTTGGATAAATTATGACATTCGAATGATAAATTCACAATGGAAGTTATGTAGGATAAATTAGGTTTGAGGAATAAGGACAAGGATGGTATAATTATCCTTAGCGAATCAAGTTTAATGAAATATAGGATCCATCGACACTATGAAATTCTTTTAATACATCAAATTAATATAGTTTTTCTCCTTAATATTTTTTAAGATAATTATATTATTCCTTAATTGATATATGATTACACCATTCTCAACAGGATCCATTGATTAATAATTTTCAATATAAAATTAGATTCCACATAGATTTATCTTCCATAAAATTGGATTTCCTTGATACATAGGCATCATTTTTTTCTATTTAGGGTGCTCTTAGTCATTCCTTGTTGTTTTTTATCCCACAATTGATTTGATCAATCCATTATGATGAATTATGATTTATTATCCTCTATTATTCTATCCATTATTTATTATTCTAGTAATAGCATCTATATTAGTCGATTTTATTTTATTTTTTAATTTCATGGTCTAGGTTTTGAGGTTATTTATACGTGGTTAGGTTTATTGGAAGTTTACATATTGTTTAGTGGGGATTGACCTTTTATTTTTATTTATTTTGGTGTTGAGTTCATTGAATATTATATCAAGGTAAAGGATTCATGACATATCCAATATTTTTTATGTTTCAAAAACTAATTATCACTATTTTTCATTGGTAGGATGGTAAGGATTAACATAATAAAGAAAAATAATTTTTTAGAAGGGAATTGAATAGAAGATTTTATTCATAGGCTTTATATGATTTTAATATTATTTCTATAATGATTTACAATGATATTTTTTTCTGGGAGTTATAAAACCTTTTTTATTTCATTCATTACGCCTGATTACCTATCGTAAATGATTATTAACCAATAAGATATAATTAAATTATAATCATGGAAATACCAAAATAAATAATGATGGTATGAGTGTGGTAATGTTTTTACCAAACCTGGGGAAACATTATTAAAAAAATGGATAATTTTATTTTCTATAGTATGATATGTTTCACAATAACAATTTTTATTTCATATAAATTTTTATTATTTTCCATTAAAGTGATAGGGAATTTTTAATGTTTTTGGTAATGGTGGGATTTCATTATTGTATTAGAATATTTTGATAATTATGTGTTAATTATGTTTTAATTTTATCATTGTTGATGATATAAGGATTGAATTATTCTTATTTTTTACTTTTGTTTTATAGTGTGTGTTATGGGTGGTAATTCCTAGTTGTTTATTCATTGTGTGGTATTTTAATTATGGGTTGTGTAATAGTTTCCCAATAATGTAGAAATAGGTTTCAAATTATTAAATGAATTGATAAAATGGTAAAATGTTTTAAATGATAAATTAGTGAAGATATATATTCTTTGTGGTCTTGAAGTGATTCTTGACTTAATGAAATGTAAAATTGGATGGTATTTGACAAAATCATTATAACTAAAAAATAATGATAGATGATGTGAATTGGAAATTAATAAAATATTATTTTTCTAGTAATTTTCAACCTAGAATTTTTAAATAATGTGATTAAATTTGAATAAATATTAGTTATGTAAAATTTATGGAGAGGAATTTTTTTATATGTGTTTATTGATATTTATTTTGAAGATATTGGTGATATATAGGAGAGATATTTTTTATGGGATCCGTTTTGGTTAAGTGCTTGTGTATACATTTATTATGTGTTTTGTGCTATGTTACATATTTTTTTAACACAACACCACCAAATATATGTACCTAATCCTACGTACACCAGATTTATTATTCCAGGTGTTCTCCCTAACATCTAGGTTATAGAAGGAATAAATGACTTACTAAACCATATTCCATACACTATTTGAATTTTTTTTCCAATTTTTGATGGTTCATGGTACTAATATATAGAAAAATTATAATGGTTTAGTTTATTGTATTTATATATATATTATGACATCATGATGTTGTTGTGGTGTGAATCAAATTGGGGGAGTTCATGGTAAAAAGGTGGAATGAGGTTGATGTGCGTCATAGTCAAATTACCCTAATGTGATAATGATATGTTGTGTAATAAAGATATAGTGACATTTTATGTTGATTTTTATATATTTTGGGTATATTTTGTCTTCCATGATGATGATGGTGTGATATGTTTATGCTTCTATGATTAGATAGGTGGTTATATGGATACATAAGGAATTGTAGCATTAGATTATTTTTTTTGGAGGGTAAGAGTGATTAGATCAGAGGGATAGTTATTATGATGTATATCATGATATATTCTTTTAATATTATGTTATTATACATGGATAGGATACTAGGAATGTGATACATGGTAAGGTTGGGTGGTAGTAGACCTTGTGTGTGTAATGAGTTGTTTTTTTATCCACTGAGGAATTTGTATATTTCTCTACATTTTTCATATGAGGATTTAGGGAGGATCATACTGAGTATACATTTTTGCTCAGTACAATATATAAATATATTTACCCACATGATTTACAGATTTATTGGGAGGTTGATCTATGTCGTAATAACTAATGGGGGTCATTAGTGTTCAATGTTTAATTTTCATAGGTGTTACATTTTGGAATTCTATTTTAGAGACCATTTTGTTGTATAAAATTTACATGAATTATGTATTTTGTTTTATATGATTTTATATATAGTTGATTTGAGATTTATTATTATATAATGAAATTATAAGCTTAATACCTCAAATATATTTATTTTTAATTACTTGATGCTAATCATATATTCGTAATATATTGGAGGTAAAAATTTCCCGTTTCTACCATCTTCAATACCAGCCTATAAGTGGAGATATTGGGGGTGTGTTATGATAAAGTTGTATCAAATATGTGGATGTCTATTGAACTGACATTTCATTCCATATATACTGATACCCTATCCATCTTATCAAAGGCCTTAATTTCCTTCTCAATAAATATGGGCTTAAAAATAGGGTTTCCACATCACAATAATAACATTGGGAATAATTTAACTATCATAAAAAATATGAAATGGAAATAAAATAAATAAAAAATTACAATACGATACATGAAATACCGATCCTTCCTCACAAAAAATAAAATTAAATATAAAATATATATATATATATATATATAATGGAAATAGATATTAATGAATACAATGAATAAAATAAACATGGTCAAATGTCAAATACAACACCACAAAAAATGAATTTGTGAACCACACCAATATTAATTTTCCTGTTCCATGATCACTATCCCACCTAACATTTCCCTAGAAGAAACCCAATATGTATGAGTAAAACTATATAGATTTGAACATTTGAAATATACATTTGAACTATTATGGCCAACCAAACATCACCTGCCAAATCAATGTAAAAAAAATCATTTTAAAAACCTGATATTATAGTTTGGGATAAAACTGAAAATATAAAATTATCATAAATGTTTCAAAAAAGAAAACAACAAATAATCAAGGATATTCTATAAATTTTATCATCATTTTAAATAATTTTATTAAAACAACATTGAAAACATTTTACCTAATCAATGTATCCTTAATAAACCAACATTTAAAATTTACAATTTGAAAACCATCATATAAATAGCCCTTTTAAATACTCATTAAAAAACATAAATATGGATTTTAAGTTCAATTAGTTTTCAAAAACCTTTTTAACAACCAATAAAATAAATACATGTAGATAATAAATCAAATAACTGAGTTTATAAAGCAAAAAAATAAAACATTTTCAAAATCAAAATGATTAATTTTATAAAATCCACTCCAAAAAACACTAAGAAAATTTCAATTAATCATACCTTGAATATTAATTTCTAGAAACATATAAATAAAAAATAAACACACAAAATTTGGAAAACTAATAAAATAATATCTACGTTATCAATGAGAATGTAAAAAAATAACAATCATTAAAATGTTTACAATGAACCACATGATAATCATGATTAAAAGAAAATTCTTATAGGAATACAGTAAAAAATCCCTTGATAAGATCTATTCATGATTTTTATAGTCCTAGGGATCAGATAATATGCACTCAATGTAGTGATGAGGAACCTAGGTAGACACTAATTTACCAATGAAAATCCTTGGTAGTTCGAGGTAACTATCTAAATATAAACATTACCATATTCAACTGCTAACATGATCCACAATATTCATCCACATTCCCATTAGGTCTAACAGACCACTCTAAATTACCCATGATCCCCTGTTCTATTTGAGCAAAATCCCTAGATAATGCAATTTCTATATTGGTGTTCTCACTTTTTTAGATATATAGATAATTCCCTAGGAATTACATAAAAAAGGTAGAGATAAATAAATAACATGGATAAAAAGAAAGAATAAAATAAATTTAATACATATAAAAATTAATTTTATCCTCACCTCCCACTCTATTATAGGAAAAAACAAAAAATTGTCCACCTAGTCTCGACAAACAAGAAGAACCACCTATTGAAATGAATAATCAAAAGAGGTCACAAGGAGGGTCAGAAAATATTCATGAAAAAATATTTTTATATTAAATATCAAAGAGCCATATTCTAAATAACCTGTGTGATATGAAAACAACCCATTTAAAAAATGTGGATTGATTTAATAAAATACGATTTTATATAAACTCCGTCAAAATATCAAACGGGTGTGCACCGCTACTTTAAATTAGGGGAAAAAGATTTAATCACCAATTGGTTATTTTTGTAAAAAAAATCATGTATTTATTCTCCCTGAAAGTAGATAACTCTCTTGAAATCAACATTGTCCACTCAAGGGATATATATATAGGAATAAAATTAAATATAAGAATTTTTTAAAGAACTCAAGCACCGAATGTGATTGAATATAATGTGACAGTAGTGAAACATTGACCCTAGTATAATAGAAATAAATGTGGAAGTTGTATAAATCAATATAGAATACCCAATAGAGCTATAAAATTCTACAAAATAACAGATAAATGAATGGATCCCTGTGATTAGGTCTAACCCCAACCCTAAATTCATTATAGATGAATTTGGGGGTTGATTAAAAGTTGATAAATTTCGGGAAAGGGAGGAATAGATTGGAGGATGGGTGATTGAAGGGTCTTACCATGGATAAATCAACTGGAAATTCAATAGAGATACACCAAAATAAATATATGAAGATGTTTTTAGATCCCCATGATCCCCAAGGTTTAGAAAATAAAAGTAGGTGAGGAGAGGGATGTTGGTGACATAACATTACAATGGAATTTTAGAGAATAACAAAAAAAATTAACAGTTAGAATGATAAAATACTTTGGACCCATGATTTTCCAAATAGTGCACCCCCCGCTAGAAACACCTAAAAACTATTAATGTTTTACCTTACTTCCACACACTATTTGAAAAACCATGAACCAATAGTGAAATTTGGAAGTACTTAATTTAAAATCTATCTAACAAAATTATTACACATATTACAAAACTATTCACAATATATGAAATAGTATCTATATGCCTCAAATTCCGATTAACAATTTTCCTAGGACCTTCATGGGTTTTAATCAATATCATGTTGCATGTTCATAAAAATACTGTGTAAAAAATAAAATGACATTACATATTGGTATACGAACGCTACCCCATAAATTGTGTGAGAATAATTTTCATAGGATAATATACTCTAGATTCTATATGTTTTGATTTGAAACATCATTTAAACACATAAATAACAAAAATTAGTTAAAATAAATTTTAGAGTGACATGAACAGTTTAATAGGAAAATATTTTGGATAACATTTGTAATTATGCATTAGTGAGGAAAAAATGTGGATAGATCTCAGAATGAAATATAAGAAAGGTTATTGTCATTGAAAAAGGAATTTATATCCACTAATGATATGAATCATATGTATTAAAGATAATAAATACTATATGATTTGATGTTTGTTTTATGGTTTAATCCAGGATGTGGTACGTGCATCATACATCTTCATAGCCAAGATTGAATTAGGATTATTGTGGATAAGTTTAAGTGGAAAATAATAATTACAATTACATAATAAATATTCATGTTATACTTATATGGATTTTTTTCAGTCATTAATCCAATGTTATGGTCTTATTGAAACACATGGTTTACTGTTATCTATATTGATAATTATTGTGTTTGTTTTGAGTTTTTATTTGAACTGGTTCATGTAGTTTATATATATTTTTTCTATATTTATTTATATATTTAATGAATGTATTATTATATGTTATATATTCTTATATATTCTTATTGTTTGAAATTAATATGTATTTGGTAATGATTTTTTATAGTCTAAATTCCATTATTTTATTTATTGTGATTGGTTAGAAAAAATGGAAACAATAAAAAAATTTATACTAATTTCATATTTTCTAAATTCAAAAAAACATTATTTACATATTTAATATTATGTTTTCTACATAATTGATGATAAATTTGTAGTATATAAGGACTTATAGTTCTTTATGATTAGTTTTATTGCTTTTAAGTTGTATTGAATTTTATATCATTCCATTAAAATAAATTTGTTTATTTGATGGGCATTTTAATATTGATTAGATAGAGACGTTGTTAGGGATTGTATATGTCATAATGAAATATGTTATAAAAAACTCATTTTTCATTTTCTTGTAATTGGTGTTTTTAAATATTAATTTATAATTCCATGTGTTTATAAACATGGTTACTTTGATCTATATTTCTTAAGTTTAAAATGTTACTATTCTGAAAGCACACAAATATATAATACATGCCAAATTATAATGAATTGATATTTGAAATATTAATATCCTATTATGCATGATAAATTCGATAATATAATATTATGAGTAATCAATAATTATTTATTGGTAATGAAACATTTTTGGAAAATAGTTTTAGATTTGAGCATATTGATTTTTATGTACTCACATATTATATATAAATGGATTCACGGTTTTTTTATTATTTATTCTAAAAATGTTAAAATAATGACCTGGATTATTTTCAATTTTATTATATAAATAAGAAATTATGTTTCTGAGTTTAATTTTAATAATTTTTAGCACATGTTAATTTTTGTTTCAAAAAATGTTGGGAGTGTTTTATAAAGGGTTTTAATAATACATTTTTTAAATAAATATTTTAAAAAAATTAATTTAAAAGGATTCAAGAAATAAACATTGAATGAAAATAATTGGGGTTGATTTGAAAATCTATTTGTATGTATGTTTCAGTTGAATTTACCTTATTTTAAAATAATTATTTCATTCAATCAAAATATTTCATTAATGTAGATAAATTGTTAGGAGGAATGTTTTTAAATATTTTAATTTGTTTTAAAGTTATATCCAAATTATTTTTCCTTTCTATCATTGAGAAGTAGAAATTATCAATGGATAGAAGAATGAGGTTTTTTTTGCATGATGGATTGATATATGGTGTTATTGGAGTAATTATATTTTTCTATTTATGAATGAAGAATAAAAAATGAATCTAGGATGAGGAAGATATTTATTCTTAGAAAATGAGTTATGTACAAAATTTTGAGGTATTAGAGTAAATATTAATAATTATTTTATGTTACATGTTCTCGGTTCATTTCATCAATTTCATATTCTTGAATTAAACATAATTTTCAAAACATTTTTCTTTGAAGCTACGTTTTTTAGTTCCTCATTTGTGAATTATTTTTAAGAAGTGAAATGAAGAACCATTGGATTTGGTGATATAATGCCTCTAATGGAAAGGATTATCCTAGTTCATTAGTATAGTTTCATTTCTCTATGATGAGGAGTAGTTACAAGAGTCTGGGTTACGTAAGAATTAACGGGGACTTAGGATATATTCTATGTTACCTAATTAGGCTGTTTTCTTCTTTGAGTAGCAAAAATGTTGTGAAAGATAATAAATTGTTTTGAATAGGTGTTTTATTATGAAGATTTCTTCATGAGGATTAGAGAATAGTCTGTATCCCAAAAATAAAAGGATGACTGTAAGGAGGAAGTTCTATCATACTCATAAGGAGAAAAATGTGAATAATATTCAGGTTCCCTCATGGTATTATGTTTACTAATTCTTAATGTTATTCTCTAATAGGTACATGTGAGTAAGAATATTTGAGTCTTTCATAATTTTGGAGATATAATAGTTAGAATAATGTTCTTTATTGATGACATAGATAGTGGTGACATGAAATGTTGATATGATAACATGGTTTTTTCTGCAAACCAATGATAATTTTAGGGATATTGAAAAAGGTTTTGTTTATAATAAAATGTTGATTTATAGAGTGATTAATTCTTATAATGTTATATCATTACATATTAATTTTGTAATAATTATCTCATGGTACCCCAAATGAGGTGAGATATTATATTTCTATTATATTTTAATAAGACACCATCATTAAAAATGTCATATAATTGATGTTGTTCTGTATTTCATGTGGAGTGTTAAATTTATATTGTTGTGTTTTTCGGTTTTAATAAATATATATTTATGATTAATTGGTTTTAGTATTAAAAAATAAGAGTGGGTTTTTTTAGTCTGTTACATTGTCTTGAAAATAAGAAAACATTTTAAATGATTGATAACATTTCCATTTATTATTATTTTCTAATATTTTATTAACATTATTTGGAAATTAAATTTTGATTTTTAGGGGAGTATAAATTTAATGTTGATGTATTTCATAACATAAAAAGTAAATCTAAATTGGTTTTCTGGTTTACAAAAATCAGAGATTTTTTTTGTAGGTTAAAAATGTTTTAAGGTGTTAAAAATCATGCTAAATTAGATTTACAATCATAATAACATAATATAATGAATGTGTACTGTCGTTATAAAAAAGTAAACATTGATAAGAGTATTGTGTTTTTGGATGATTTTTTTATTTTAAAGTCTCTCATTATCTTTTATGTTGAGTAAATTGTGAAAGATGACTGATTATTTGAGAGGTATCTCTCATAGTTATTTGGTTTTAGGAAATCATCTCTTTTAGAGGGGTTGTTGTAAAAATAGTTCTCTTTATTCGGGGGTGTTAGATGAGAAGTATATGATTCCTATAGTTTTTGTAATCCCTAATAATTAATAGATGGTTCCGTTGAGTTGATTCATTATTCATGGGTTTTAAATAGTATTTTATTAGATGGATTTAGTATTGATTGAGAAGTATCTCCAATTGATGGGGTTTTTTGGGGTTCATTTGATTTATTTTCTTTTTTTTTCTAAGGATGTGATTAATGAACAGACCGAATATGGTCTTATTGTTGGTGGAAGGTAAAATAATCAAGACCCCAATACCATCTCAAATATGTTAGGGGATATAGACTAGTTCTATGTAGGAATATCCCACACATCGGATGCCTTAAACTATTGTAACTATACTCACACACACACACAAATAATTATCATTTAAATATTGAATATATATTGAAACAACCTATACTAGAAGTGCATGACAATATCTATCCCACAATTATAGTGTGAAAGAAGTACTAAAATCCTAAAAAGGGAAAAATAAAATCTCACAACAACTAGAAAAGTATTTATCCTTCTCAGATGGTTGGTTCTACTATAATATAGATCCATTTGCACAAACCTCAATCAATCTCGATTATTATGCTACACTAGCTCTAGTTACTCTTAGGAGACTATAAATAGTCCTATTTTTTTGAATAAGACACAACATGTGAAGAAATATCCCTTGAAGGGGTGAGTATAACAATATCCATTTAGAACCCAAAACCCCAAAATTGAATGTATAAAGTAAATGGAATTAGTCTATTCGATAAAATTCTAGAGAGTGAAACCCAAGAAATAGAAAATAAGAAACACTATATAGACCACTCCTCAACTATACAGGAAAGGTATGCCCATGTCATGTGTTGTGTCAACCCTAAATCAATTCATGTAATCCTTTAATATCCTAGATATACTCGTCTCAGACTCCATGTCTCATAAGTTCCCAACCACATAGCTAGAGATATGACTTCACCAAGGCCTCAAAGTGTTGTGCATCTGTTATAACTCACTCCATGGGACCTACCATCTTATATGGAACTCTTCTAAGAGATCTCTCTCATTAAAAATAGGTCTTTCATCCATTACTGAACTCATCGGTAATATATCAATTCATTGGTTATCTTTAATCCGATGGGAGAACCCTTCTATGGATGGTGGCATAAAGATGAGAGAACCCACTCATTGGGTCTCACCACAATGAATGTAATTCTGGAACCTATAATATCTTGATACTTATATTGGGAATGTCACCCATACCTGATGGGGGACTCCTCAAATCCAATGGGAAACATTGAAGATATCATCTGGCAGATTTGGGATCACATCTAGGATAATTGAGGAACACCACAAACCTAGTATGGTACCCCAAATATCGTATCATTTAGATAAGGGATTTATTCCCATGTATTTTTGGTCATTAATATTCCATGTACCCCACATGGAGAGACACTCCATGTAGGAGATTGTGTAACTGATGATACCAAACACCCTACTATTATTACCCACCATGTAAAATATTATACACCCAATGATTCCAGAAACCCTTTTGGGCTAGCATGAAAGATAATGGATATCCTCTTATCTTGTTTTTATCAAAAAATACACCATGAACCCTAAACAGGGAAGTAGATATGATAAATAATCCCTCCACGACCTTTAAAAGGGATACAAAAACTATAATAGATCTCATCCTATTGAGGGGATAGAAATCATTTGATGAGGACGTCATGAAACACTATACCCTCAGAGGGATAGACCGAGAGAACGATCTTAATCAATTATAGTCTATATATCTTTAAGGTAAGTGATATAAAAACCTCACCTTATATCACATCTCTTACTAAAAAACCATATCCACCATCACATACCACATATAATTCTCAGTAGGATAGGCTAATCATGATCCTCTGTGTGATTCTTGAATATGGAGATGCATGCGGAGATGTGACCATGTGGAGTATATGGGGTGTACCCATGGTACATGACATGTCATAAGAATTTGTCCCAATGGTATGTCCCCTATTGATACAATGTATGTATCTAGGATAATAAATGGCATGTACCACATATCTTAGGGAGTGTGAAATCACCAGTTCTTTTGAGAGTGTCCATTTCTAAATATGATTTTCCTTCCATGTCACCCCACATAAAGTGTACCATTAGTATATGGAATACCTTGTCAATCAGGTTATGCGGTCATGTCCTCGACCACACATGGCTTGGATGTCCATATCTTTATATACGATATGTATCCCTGGTACCTAGTGTGTTATTCTATTCCAGACCAAAGCATATATATTTTGTTGTTTCTGTGTAATAAAACATTTTTTCATGTCACCTTTTAGTGTTATTCCACAAGATCATGTACCTAAACAAGGTATCCCTATTTATTTCCTCAACCACATGGTCGTGGGGTAGTACACGGTGTGTACCCATACTTCACAGAGTATAGTGTCTAGTGTTCATCTTCCCCTTATAGAAAGAAAACACAACAAGTCCACCTATATTACATGCCTTGTGATTAGGAATTATGAATTATAATCCCATTTGATCCCCCTCAAACTCCATTATCTCCACAAAAACCCACATATCAAACACAACCAAATATGAAGAGTACATAATGGGGATATAAATCTATAAAAGGCATAAATTTTGATTTTGACAATAATATCATTAAAATGCCCACTTTATAGAGAAACTATGATGCTTTGGGTCTAAAACATCTCCCAAAACCTACTTAAACTTTATTTTTTAATAAGTTTCATAAAAAAGGTGTTTGATAGAACCTATTTACCTCAGTGAAGACTCGGGTTTTCCAACATGTAGGGTTGATACTACAAATCACCACTATGTATGATAACTAATGGAATATCAATAAATTTGTATATTTAACCTTAAATAATTTAATATATCATAATCACACCCTCCAATGCATGACCTCCAACATCCTCCTTATTCAAAAAAAACATTATGTTGTTCCTAAGGTAACACCTGAATTTTGAATCTAATCATGGTCTAATATTTCTGATATAAGACTCGAATCGGGAATGAAACAATTGAAAAATAACATGTGCTTGAAAAAAATACATTTAATATTTTTTTGTATCTTTCCATCATGTCCCTCTAGGACTCAAAATTCTACCCCGACACAGTGCCTTTCATTATAAATATTCTTAAAAATATTTAAAATCATTATGTGGAAAATAGATTCTGCAACGACATTCCCACAGTTTTGCATATTCATTCTAAAAATAAAAAGACTATGAACATGGATGAAAATAGTGCCCTCAGGTAGTTCTCCTATGCTAGTGATCTCACCAAATGGTTCACATGATGTCAGAAAATATACACTCAGAAAAACTACAATCCAAAATAGTGGTCACTCTGGTTAGAACCATGAGACCAAAAGGCTACTCAACACCTACCATCTAGATTAAAATAGATTGAAATCATGAAAATAACAATGAAAATATCATCTCAACTATGATATGTGGGAATCATCACGAACCCATTAAAACCATGACCACAGAGTCTATAGGTGTATCACATCGATAATCTAATGATGAAATAGACATAACCCGACATCCCTCATCCATTCATTGATGAACTTTACACTCAACATAAATCACCAGCACCAACATTAGGCTAACAAGTGTTGTATCTCACTAGAACTAAATAGTATTGTGGTAGCCAACATGCTTGTTGAACATGGACTCAAATGGTTCCATGATGATGGTTAAGAATAAGACACACCACAACAACATGCAACCCCAAACCATGTCCTACAGAACCCAAATGTTTTGATCAATATAGCACAATAACCCAAATCTACAGTATACTACTGAGGGAAATAAAACATGTACCTACATTCCCCCCTACATGACTTAGAGAATGTTCAATCAATGAAATGTATAATTACTCCCCACCTTTGGAAAACCCATCAAGAGAATATCCAGTGGATACCTAGTTACCTAAGACCTCGTGAATAGAATCTACTTGTGTTTCCTCCCTTCCACTCGGAAAAAGAGGATATGTAATCACATAAAACTGGATACATTACATGTAATCCATGTGTCTAATGTGTACAATATTTACACTTATCACCCAAGCATACTAATGAACAACAAAGGGTTTACCAAATGAAAAAGAAGTCCATGATAAGAATTCTATCCATAATCCTCTGAATGCATCCCAACTCACAAATCTCTATGGGAGTGAATTGACATCCTGATGAAAATATTAGGGAAGTCCCTAGGAGAGAGTCTATATAGAAAATATCTCTCTATGGGGAGGTAAACATGTCAATTCCTCATATAGACATTATCAAATCCACCAAAATAGTAAGAAACTAAATTTTCATAGCTCCACTACTCAAAGGGTTATACAATCCATATAAATATGTCATCTATACCTACCAACAAATGATCCCATCCTTCTCATCCTAGGATTACTCTTGTATGATGGATTAAAACTTTGTCCCATAATTTGGAAACACTTATACACCAACTAGTGGTTTGTATAAGAGAATGGATGGTATGAAACCCGTCCAAAATATTGAAGGCATCGTGGGGCCTTTATCCACCACTATCAAAAGGTTATATGTGATGATATCACTCTACTATAGTTACTACAATCTATAGTTATGAGTGCATAACTTATTACCTTCTCTAATGGTTCCTCCAAGAATAATGGTTGAGAGATAAAGGCTACACTGATATATTTATGCATTTAAAATAGGATAAGCTTAGGGAAAAGTGGATCATGATCCTATGAAGCTACATCTAAGGATGTAAAATCACATGTCTCACATCGAACCTCACATAAGACTCCATTAAAGGATCTCATTCTTCATAATTGTCATCCATTACATCAATCACATTTCTATAGCAACTGAGTCCTTCTCCATTACCTTAATAACCAACCCATCATGAACACACAGGTCAAAGGAACATGTCTACCTGACATCAATACTATATAAATTGGGTTCCATTTACTCTTATTCATGGTATTGTATGACATCACAATAATAAATCACAATGGAAGAATTATCAAACATCACATTCTATCCAAATTCATGTCAAAAATTACTATCAATGGGATATATTGATTCCCCCCCATCACCCAAGATTTACCTTGAGAAAGATGTTTTAGGAAAATTGTTATGTCACATATGTATCTATCAATTATAATGCAAAAGTAGAAAGGATACATATCACAACTCTAACAATCCGTAGAGACAACAGTTCATAGGCCTCTTTGGCTTGTAGTAGTCCTATCCCTCATCCTCTATCTCCCAGAGGATACGGTGAACCACATATGGGTGGTGATGGGAATAGATTGAGCCATCTTCAATGACATGTTTCTCTACTCACTCCTCTTCCACATACTCCATCATGTAGAACTCCATTACCTTATCATTGGCTCTCCCAAGGATATTTTTCGACTGTATCTACTTCAACAGTAAACTATATTATAAAATATTTCATGATATGTCCCCATCCATCACAACAGAAACACTGACCCTCCCTTGGTAGACAAAACCCAATCTAGGAGCCTTGATTCACATACCCTCTAACCTAGGATCATCTATAAAATAATCTTTCATTCCTGGATCGCTAAATATGTTGTCCGCTACTAACTACTAAGGTCTCATATTATGTGTTCCTAGCACCAGCAGTTAGAGTTTTTTTAGATAGATATATATCCAGTATAATGGAAAACATAATAACTCCATCATAAGGTGTAATTCATAACAATATCACAAAATCATGCATATCTTTTCAAAATCCCTTATTGATGGTTCATTCCTAGAAGAATGGATCTTGAATAAAATCTATAGAGTATCACACAAAAAAATCAGTGAACCATGATGAACACTATTCCATAGTTATGGTACACAACCATAGACGAAGAAAACATATGGATACAAACTGATATTAACATGGATACATAAAAATTTTCACTTATGAGCCATTTAATATATAAACATTTGTGCATCATCTCCTCATGGGTTTACATCCCTATACAGCACCATAGCCCTAATGATCCTTGTAGAAGGGTAACCGATAACACCAATAACTGATTAAGAGTTGTCCTTACATGGTGGATAACATTGTTGACTATTTCAAGACAACCATTATATTTCTAGGGTTCTGGATCAACCTAACACCTGTGATCTCTCTACCTCTATAATTTATCTAGTGCATTCAGATTGTGCGCATCATCGGTCAAAACTGTTGACACAACCTTCTAATCAACGGGTGGAGGATTGACTGGTGGACCACCCAAAAATATCACCTCCTATGAAAACCCATGCAATGAAGCATAATCATTAGGTGGATCATTGTCACAATACCACCATGGAATCATATCTGGTTTTTATCATGGTGGAACTATGAAATAGAATTAAGATTGGACACTTTCAATTATTAATTTTAGAGAGATGACTCAAGGAAGATATGGAAACCACAACCTAGTCCTATATAATTCAAGTGAAAAAATTTCCTTAAAACACATATCTACATGTTTCATGTTAATAAATAGTTCATCAGAGTATTAAATAATGGATATGTGAGTCACCATACCCATACAAGAGTGACCATAGTAAAATCTATACTTGAAACACTTCCACATTATCACTCTAAACCCCCCAAACATCACATAGATTAGAAAATAACTCTCGTACTTAGGTAGGACCTCCACTATTACCATTATATAATCACCCAACCCACTAGAGCCCATATACAAGGAATCATGTTGAACCATCACAACACCATTCCCACCTCAAATAGTTCAATGGCTGGTGACCAGGGTTGAGTAGGAATATCTAAAACATGGGAGGCATTACCCTATCATAACTATATTCATTAACACAAATATTTCTCCAATAAAAAGTGCATCTATTAATAAAAAATGCTACCAGAATTGCAGGAATACATATATCCCAAAATCAGAGTACAACTAAAGTAATGAAACTACAAATATAGAAAAATATAGGCTCCCCAAAAACCAAAAAAGGGTCCAACCATTCATGAAAGGAGGGGACATATATAAAATAAAACCATCAAGGAATACTTATGTGTATCAAGATCTCTAGGATCCAATAGCTCTGTGTCCTCCACAGAATTCGTTGAAATGCATATCCCCTCCATGAGACACAACATGTGTGGGAAGATCCCATTTATGGGTGAGTATAAAATTTCCATGTAGGCCCCTAAAAAACCCAACGTAAATAGAATTATGTAAAAGTAAATTCTACACTAAATCCTAATAAAGTGTGCGAAACCCATGTGAGAAACAATAAGAAAATACTTATTTTCCACTACTCAACTATACATGACCAGTTAGCTCATCCCGCTATTATTTTCCAAATAGAAATCACTGTAAGGAATCCAAGAATAACCAACAAATAATTGTCTCAAACAATAAGTATCATTAGGTTACAACTTAAAAAACTTCCTCCTGAGTCCACATAAGGATTAAAATATCTCTCCATAAGTAGAACTCACTCCATGAGCCATGCCATCTTATATTATACTCATTCAAGAGACCTCTCTAATTAGGAACATCTCTTCCATCCCTAATGGGACTCATCTACGAGATCTCACTCAATCTATTATCACTATTCTAAAAACACATAACTTCCATTTTAGTGGAATTCATCCAAGAGAAAATTTTTATTTGCTCCTTCAAATAAAAAGCCAGGATAGAACCGAGCTGATCTTGATACTCAAATAGTGGATTATGCATATCCCCATTAGGGGACTCCTAAATCCCTACTAAAAACACCCAAGGTAACATATCAAAGATTTTAGATCACAGTCAAGATCACTTGGGGGCACCACAACCCTAGTCTGGTTCCCCTTTATCATACCATACAGATAGAGCATTACTTCCCATGTAGTGTTAGTCATGAAGATTCCATAAACCCCTTTAGGAATAACCCGATATGTTTGGGATGTACTGTTCATGATACTAATAACCCTACTAGAACCAACCACTATATAAAGGATTGTATAATAGAAAACACCACAAACCCTATAATGATAAACTGCTAGATAGGGTATCATAGCCCATGTAGTTTTTTTCATGTAGATACCACAAACCATACATATAAAAGTCGTTATGATATATGATCCCACTCAAGCCTCCTAAAGGGATCCAACAACTCTACCTGATGTCATCCTATCAATAGGATCATAATACTATGCTTACGATTTAATGACACACTAAACCAAACATGGACGGAACAAGTGTACTCACTCAACTGATACTAGTCTATACATAACTAAGAGAATCATTCAAAAAACATTATCTCATGTCACATCTCTGTTGGGAAACCATTTCGACCATCATATAAAATGTAGAAATATGATCGGATGAGATAATCATGTGAAGCCATATAAATCATGTGTAAATAGATTCATGAGGGATATGTATCCAAGGGGACTGCATGACATGATTCTACAATATAATAAATGTACCAATAATCTATCCCTTATCACTATACCCTAATAGAAATAGAAATTTTTTATGTAATATAATAAGTGTGCATCTCATGTCATATGGTGTCAGAACTTTTCAAAAATTCTAGGTATGTTATTTCCATACATGGAAGTCTATCCAACTTACCCCGCATGGATTGTACCCATGGTACATGAATGTCATAACGATCAATCTACATCCTTGTGTCATCAACTACACATGTCCGGGTTGGACATGTCACCTAAAAGGCATGTACACGTGGTAATCAATGTGTTTCACTTAGCCTGAATCAATAGTGTTTCCTTGGACATGTTTTCATATCAAAACCTAGGACCATGACACCTAGACACGTTATCTCACATGTCCAACTACATCGACACAACATTCCTACATTATCCTTGGTCCCACGGCCTAGGCTCACTACACACTGTGTACCTACAGTACTATGTGACTAGTCCCTAATGTTTAACTTCTATTAATGGGATGAAAACATGGTGCGTACAACTGCACTACATGCCATGTGATTGGGGAATCCAAATAGAAATCCCATTTAGGCCACTATAAACACCCAAATGATCACTAAAAACCCAGAGATGTACCCCAGGGAATATCTTTTTATCGTAATTATGCTCCAAATCCTTAAAAAATTCAAAAAATGGGATTAGAGAATAAATCATCATAATACCACCTACCTCATTGTGAAAACTAAAATCTTTGGGTCAAAAATGATGCCTAGAAATTTCATTACCCCAATTTGGTGATGGAAAATGTTAGGAAAGGACATTAGTAGAACATTCAAACCTTGGATTAGCCTTGTGATGTCTATCATGCAGTGGGGGTGGAGTGGGGGATCGTAGCTCTTCTGTTCGTGCATGGGTAAAAAATTGGGAGGGGTATATGTAAGGACCAAAAAAAATTATCAATTTAAAATTACCTTCATAAAATTATGTTATATAGTATACACAACACAAACAACATCAATAAAACAGAATACATACTTTAAAAATGATAAATGAAGGAAAAAATATATATTTCTATAAGATAAAGAACTTATACCAATGGGATACTAAATTAACATTTTAATAGTAATGTGACCCTTATGAATAATAATCTAGATAATATAATAGTAACCTAACCTATTTAATTATAAATAATATTTATCTATAATATTAATTAAAACATGATATAATAATATTTTTTGTATGTAAATAAATATTTTAAAAATTATTAATTAAGTGTTGATGTTTTTATAAAACATAAGTGTTTATTTTTAATTTTGTAATTATATAATGATTTATAAGAAAATTTATTTCCATAAAATTCATTCATTAATTAATATTTTGATGTCTTATTGTTGTTATAAAATTATATGTGGCCTTAATTTATTTTTTGAAGTGTAATAAAATAATTATAAATTTTAAATTTGGTATTTTGCATGTAAATGATGATTTTAGTTAAAAAATGATTTTATAATGTTTATAAAATAATTTTCATAAAATAGATTCTATTTTTGACTTATAAAAATATAAAAATGGTTAGTGTTATTTTTTTGGTTTTCTCTAAAATACATGATTTTTAGTGAATAGTAAAAAATGATAAGTTATGTTCTATATACATTCTATGTTAAATAGATTATTACAAGAGTCATAACTTTTTTAATAACCATAATCTATAATGTCCCTTAAATTTTGAATATATTTTATAATAATTCTAAAACTATTCAAATTCTTGAGGAAAAGAATAATCTATTTGAATAAAATAATGAGAAGGCACCCTGATCCTACTTAAAAAATACCACGTCACACCACCTCTTATTATTACACCTGCAAAAATATTAGCCTTATATGAATTATACTCAAATAAATTTCTTATCCTCTCCCACACATCCAAGATCCTTGGTCTGAAAAATAATACCAAAACTATTCCCCCTAAGGATTTTCTCAAGATGAACGATTCAAGAGGTAAAATCCTCTTTTTTTCATTTAATTTAATTTCATGTTAATTTATTTTCTTATTCACTCCTCATATACACTCATATTATTGGTATTATAACTAAAATAACATACATATAATGTTATTTTATTGTTCTAATGGAATAATAATTCTTCATTTCTTTCCCCTCTCATATTTAAGTAGAAATGAAAACATCATTTGTGATGTGTTAATTATTCACATTCAATGACGAAAATGTTTTCAACTTCCATTACCACCTTAAATGTTTCTCATTAATCCATTTTAATTCTTAAAAAGATTAAAATATATGTATTACATAATATTTAATTTTATTAAATATATTTAAATAACTAATATTAATTAATAACATAAAACAGGTTTTGGTGATCAGAAAACTGCCCAAATTAGGAAAAGGATTATCAATAAGATCTTATCTAAGGATTCATCCCCACCAAAAATTTCCAAATAACTTATATTAACATTTAATATTATTAATTTTCATTAGTGACATATATATTTATTTTTGTAAAACCATTACCTTTATACATTATTTGACATATATGTTTACAAGTAACCAATCATGAATACCAAGGAAAAAACTCTTATAAAAGATTATGTTTTAATTATAACTCTTCAAAAGGGAAATAAATGAAATAAATAAAATCATATTGAAAAAATAAATGTATAAATTTTATGACATAATTAATTAATTGTTTTAATTTGATTATCCATGGCGTTATAATCAATTTCCAAACAATTTACCAAATAAAATAACGGTTTTTTCCAGAACCATGATTTTTCCTTTGGTTTACACTTTCTATCTCTATGCCCTAATGTTATTCTTATTTATTTTTATATAAATTGTCTAAATTATATATATATATATATATATATTCCCAAATCCTATATCTAAATCATTTTATACTTTATTTTTGGGGATATAGAAGTATTAATAGGGTTCCCTTCTCAATTCTTCCTGATATGTAGACCTGATTTAAAGGGAACTACCCAATTTCATACAAATTTTCATGTACTATATATAATATTTTTTAATATACAATTATTTTACTATGATCACTAATTTTATCATGAAAAACTACCCTTTAAATTTATGGTTTTATAAAAACAAAATTTTCCTATTTTCCAATTTGAATTTTATTTAATATTATTAATAAACAATAGTAATCCTTTTTATTTATATAGCATCATAAACATTTCTTATATGTTTCCTCTTAAATTGGACCTCATTTACCATTATATATGCATATTTCACCATATTAATGTCCATGTATGTTCTAAATTCATTATTTTAGGGACACCATTACTATATTCAATTTTTTTCTTATGAAAATATTGTGATACCCAGTTCATTCCAGGGGTAATACATATTCTTGATTCATTATCTAGAACACATATTCTAGAATATTTCATGAAGGGAGAACCCAGATAGTGCTCCAATGCATAGGTTAATGATTTGTTTCAGGATACTTCATTTTGTTGTAGGGAGTGAACCAGATTCCATTCTGGGTCTTTTTCCACCATGTGATATAGTCATGGATGTTATCCTTGACTCATGTTTATGTCATGTTTTATGATGTAACCACATTCCGGTAATGTCATGGATATGTGTTTCTATGTTATCAATGTTATTATATATTATTTTAATTCATGTTCCATGCCTTTACGTCATCATGTTATGCCTTATAACCCATGTTTTCCAATTTATTCCTATGATTATTCCCCTACATGGATTGTTTACTCATCTATTTTAGTCATGTATTACCCAAATTATATTATCCAGATGTAATAACGAAATAGATGTTATCAAATCATTGTGAATATTAAATAAAATATATATTTTTACTTTGGTTTACATGTTTTAAGATTATATACCTAATATTCCAAATACACTATACTTTTTGATCCCTGGATCTATTTGATTATAAATTATTCTAAATATCATCTAATAATATATGTAAAAGGATAGGTCTAATATAATTTGTATCAATAGAAGTTCATGTTATTTTTAGATATTTGGACTAGATAACCTCATTAATAACCCATGGTATAATTCTATCATCATGGATAAGCTAGATTTAAACATAAGGTATCACATGTTAAGACATAAGGTTTATTTAAAAGTGTATCCATATATGTTCAACATTTTATTTTTATATTTTCAATAGTGGTGAATTCATGTCTCCTAATTCTGAATTTTATATTTTTTTAATGGATTGAAATATAAGAACCCATTTCAATAATAAATGTGATAGATAATCTATGTATTTCCATAAATATATTCTGAATATGATGGGAATAGATGATCAAAAATTCATGAATGTTATTTATCAATTGAATCAAGTTATGAATAATAACATGAATCATGTGAAATACCCTCCTTATCTTATGAAAGAAAAAGTTGTGATATAATCCATTATGTGTAAAAGGCCTCCTATGGTTATTGTATCTTCTTATCCACTTCATTCATAACAATGTATTATCTCCATTGATAGTATATAATCTTTACACTAGTGCTCAGAAGAAGAGAATGTTATAATAGAAGTCCATCATTTTGATTAGGAAGATGGTTAGTGGTGGAAACTAATCAAGGACTGTAGTCCATGGAGGATGTTTATTCCATGAAATATGAATATTTCATTAAAATAATTTTCAATAAATATTTTTTATGAACCATCAATATTATGATGGAATGAGAGTTCCTCAGAGTTAAGGAAATGGAATATGTGTTTATTGGGGTGTATAAAAATACATCTAAAGGCTTTTGAGATTCATTTCCTCTTTTTTAGGAACACTGATAGAAATTTGGATTGCTTCTTTATCAGATTTAATCCGACTATATGAAATTTTTTGGTGATTCAAGACTTTGACAGGTACAATGATATTTTCCTTTTTTCCATTAATGTTGAAATTGAGATCAAAGACTCTCATTGGACTCATGGGACTGGGGGAAAAGATTAAAATGGAGTTTAATATGTGTCGATCAATAGATAAATCCCCAGATAGAAAGAATACCCATTATCCCACATTTCAAATGTGTGTGAAGAATTATCAAAGAAACTACCTAATTTTAACCAAGATACCCATCAAATGTGGAATAGAAGGAAATGTAGAAAATATATACCGAAGGGATATAATGAATCCAACTAATGAGAAAGAATAAAGGAAGGTTCGTATCAAAACATATATTGTAGTGAAGTATTTAAACAATAAGGAACATGAAAATTATGTGATCTATTTCACTAAGACAAGGGATATTGGAGGAACTTTAAAATAATAACCTCCAAGGCAACAATGAAGGAAATATTATCTCACTACTACAGTGGTAGAACCTAACATATTATTTGATTTCGGTTATATGGATTATTTCATATCTTTCCATTTCAATAGAACTATTAAAACACTACGTCAAAATTGTATGGTTAGGTTATCGTTGAGAACAAAAAATGGGGGAATTATTTCATCCAATCTTTATAATACCCCCATAGATAATGTTTGTATACTGATCATATTAGAAAATATTTTCATACTTTCTTTTAATGATTTAGATTCTATATTGGTTATGTATTTCCAATATTTATATCAAGACAACATGGAATATCAAGAATGGTAGATCACTCCTCTCATCCAAAAGCATCCTATAATTCTGTAAATGTGTGAAGAGGAAGATGAATCTCCTTTAGAATAGTCATCACAATTTTGGATATTACTAACATATGTGAAAATATATCTAGATCAAATTATTGATACAGTGGAGATAACCATTCTTGAAGACATTCCCATCATGAGGGATTACACTAATATATTCAACGATGTATTTCCTAGACTTTCTCCTGATCGAGAGGCTGAGTTATCAATTGAACGTATTCATGGATCTATGCCTATATCAAAGACAACTTATAGTATAACCACTTTTTAGATGTATGATCCGAAGAATTAGTTACAAAAGAATCAGGAATATGGTTTAATACACCCAAGTGAATCACTAGGGGGTAACAATCCTCTTTGTCAAATAAAAAGAAGGTGTAATGAACAACATCATGGATTATCGTGAGCTCAAAAAAACAATGATAAAGAACTAATATACGCTTCCAAGGATAAATGACATGTTTGATACTCTTTTTTGGGCTAGAAAATACTATAAGGTGGAACCACATTCATGTTATCACATATTAAATGTGATAAAGAATGATATTCCCAATACTTCCTTTCAAATGATGCTTAGACACTATGAGTTCATAGTGATACCGTTCAGACTCACCAATTCATCATAAATTATCATGGACATAATGAATAGAGTTTTTATATATTACCTTGAAACATTCCTGGTACTCTATTGATGATATTCTGATATACTGCAAGAACAATGAGGAACAGTTCGAGGATTTTAATACTGTTTAAAAAAATTGTGAATGGAGAAGCTATATTCAATGTACAAAAAATATGAGTTCAAGATAGTGGATGTATTAGTCATGGGGAATATTATCACTACTAAAGTAATATCAGGGGACCATTATATGCTAATGGAAATTGCCAAGTGTCCCATAGCAACATCGATAATGGACGTTGCTTCATTGGTTTAGTTGGGTATTACTAATTATTTGTGAGAAAATTCTCATACTTTTCAAATCCAATCACAAGCTGTATCAGAAGGGTGAAAAGATTTCCTAGACTAGTTAATGTGAATACTGCTTTAACAAGATGAAAACGTGGCTTCTCGCTGCACATGTACTCACACTACTAATATGTAGGGAAATATTTTTGGTGTACAGAGATATTTCAAAGAAGGTATTAGGCAGTTTACTGATAAAAAATAATAATTTGATATCCTACACCTCAAGGAAGTCGAAACATCATTTGAAAAACTATCCCACCCATTTTCTGGAGATGGAAGCTAAGATCATCTCATTGAAAATATAGTGGCATTTTCTCTATGGGGAGAAGTGTGAAATATATACGAATCATAAGAGTGTCAAATATATATTCATAGATAAAGAGATTAATATGTGCTAGCAATGATGGTTAGAGATTATCAACGGTTATAACTTCTTAATCCACTACCATCTTACAAAAAAAAAAGGTGGAAGATTATCAAATTAAAAAAGAAAATGTGTATTTATCAATGATGATAATTGAGAATGATCCAATATTATAATATATCTGAGTGACATACATGGGAATCATTAAGGAAGTAATTTCATTATTCCTCTCTCAAATTATTTCTCAACCATCCCTCATGGATAAACTAAAGTATTATTAAATAATTGATGTGAAAATTTTGAAAAAGGTGGATGTTTTCACAATGGGAAATCATCAAAGTTCAAAATTTATGATGAAGGATTCATGAGATTTGGGTCGTGATTTTGTGTACTATCATATCAAGAAATAAAGAATGAGATTCTGAATGACATACATATCTCAGCCTTCACTATTCCCCCAATGAGAACAATGATGTATCAAGATCTATGATAAAACTATTGCTGGGAAAATATGATGAAGGAGATCATTGAACATACATCAATGTGACCAATATGATATCAAGTGAAGGCTAAAAGGAAAAATTATTATGGTTTGATGCAAATATTACCCATACGAACATGGAAATAGGTGAAAGTCACAATGTACATTGTAACCAGAAATCTGAAGAAATATAGAGGAAACAATATCATATGTGTTATTGTGTATCCTTTAATATTGAGAGATCACATTATCAAAATTTTAGTGGACCTCCCACCAGATCAAATAGCATGGTTATACATTAGATAAGTTGTAAGGCTTTGTGAAGTACCACAATTGATTGTATTTGATCGAGATATGATCTTAACCTATATGTTTTAGAAAATTATCTATTGTTCCTTGAACACTAATTTCAAATTTACTACATCCTATCAGCCTCAAACTGATGGAAAATCTAAGGAGTCTATTCAGATAGTGAAAGAACTATTAATAGTGTGTTTTATGGGGTTCAAAAGAGGATGGGACCAACATCTTCTTCAGGTCAAAGTCTCCTAAAACAATTATTTCCACTCAATCATCCAAATGGAATAACATTAATCTATTTATGAGAAATTATTTAGAACACTAATATTTGGGGATGATTCTAGTGAGGTTAAGATTCTAGGACCTAAAATGGTTGAAGAAATGGTATATAAAGTTAAAATAGTTCTACAAAATATCTGAACAACCCAAAGTCGGAAAAAGAGCCATGAATTCATTCATCAATGGGACCTATAGTTTATAGTTGGAGAAATGGAACTAAAATGAATATCTCAATTGAAGAGGATCGTTATATTTGGGAAGAAAAGAATTATATGTCCATGATACATTATCCCCTTTGAAATTATTAATCATGTTAGAAATGAGTCCTTTAAGCTAGAACTTCTACCTATGATGTCTCAAGTACAAGATACATTCCACATATCTCCCTTGATGATGTAATACCAGATCCCACAGAAGTACTGAATTCAGAGGTGGCACAGTTGGAATATGATATCTCGTCTAATTAGAATCTGGTTAAGATGTTGGACCATAGATATAATTTTCTATGCAAAATGGCAGCTCACATGTTCAATGTACTATGGGAGGACCATAAGTATGAAGAGGTAACATGGGATTTAGAGGAAGTGATGAAGTAGATGTACACTCAATATTTTTAAAAATTGTATTTAATATTAAATTTTTAGGGTGAAATTTTATAAGGGAGGAGAACATAACAACCCGAAATATTATCAATGAAAATTAACTTATTATAATTATGTTATATATTATAAATAACCATAATTTCACACTGAGAACACAATACAAACTTTATAAATGATTAATGAATAAAATAAGAGGTAATTATGTATGATAATAAACCTATATCAATGGTTTCGTAACTTGACCTTTAAAAATGTAATGTTACCCTTATGAATAGTAATCCAAAAAAATTGAGTAGTAACCTCACCAATTAATGTATAAATAAATATTATCCATGATAGAAATGAAAATATGATATAATTATATCATATTTTATGTAAATAAATGGTTGAGAAATTATTAACTACGTGGTTGTTTTTTATAACATATAAGTGTTCACTATTAATTTTACAATTAATATATTATATTAAAAGGAAATTTATATCCATAAAATTTATTCATAAATTATTATTTTGAAATCTTATGGTTATAAGATAATTTTACGAGACCTTAATTAATTTTTTTAAATTGTTATAAAATGAGTTATAATTTTTAAATGGTATTTTCCATGTAAATGATGATTTTAATTAAAAAATAGAGTTCAAATATTTAAAAAATTATTTTCATAAAATTGTGTCCATTTATTATTCTACTTATCAATAAATGGTTAGATATGATTTTTTGGTTTTTTTATAAAATACATGAATTTTTTGTGGATAGTAAAATATAGTAATTTACAATATATATACATTATATGTTAAATAGACCATTATTTGAGTCCTCCCTGACTTAAAAACTATAATCTCAAAATTGAATTCAATATCATAATATATTTAAGGATAATTATCAATCTATTCAATTTTTTGATTAATAATAATAAACTAAAGAATAAAATAATGATAAGACACGCTACTCCCACCTGATAAATACCACCCTCACCACCTCTTCTACTCACACCTCTCGAGATTTTCGACATGTCCAAATTCTGATCTAATTTCTTCCCAATCCCCTTCCCCATATACAATCTCCATTTGTCTCAACAATTGAAGAAAACCAATCACCCTAAAGAGGATTTCAGGAAGAACGATTAAATATGTAAAATCCTTTATTTTTTCTTTAAATTTTATTTCCAGTTCTTTTATTTAATTATTTTCTCCTCACCTCTCCCCATCCAAATGGAATGATACACCTTATAACTAATGTACAATAGATTTTTATTTTGATAATGTAATAATCCATCATATGTTCTTTCCATTATCCTTTTTAATAAAAATTAAAACATTGTTTGTGAGGCATTAATTTATCACATTTAAGGACAAAATTGTTTTCAATTTCGATTACCTCCTTCATTTATAATAATAAAACCATTTTAGGGTAAAAAATTATAATATTTGTATTACATATTATGATGCATTCTAGAACCATTTCATACGCAATATATTAGTTAATACAAAACAAGTTTTTGATTATTGAAAAACCGCCAAAATAATCTAAATGATTATCACTAACATCTTACCTAATAATTCCCCTCACACATAAATAAAAAATAACTTATATAATAATTTAATATTATATATTTTCATTAATAAAATATAACTTCATTTCTTGTCAACCATCACCATTTTACATGATTTTCCATACATGTATACAAGTAACTTACCATGTAAACCATGGAAATGAACGGTCCCAAATTCTGAAATTATACCATATTAGTCCTCAAAATAGACAAATATAAACTTAATAAAATTATAATAAAACAGCTACATGTATAAAATGTAATTAATTAATTAATTAATAGATTAGATTTTATTACACAAGACATTAAGATCTATTGCATAATTATTTCAGACATTTGGTAGGGGTGTTTTTATCAAACCTCCATTTAACATTCAGGTTATGATTTCTCTCTATTTTACCTAATATAAATCTTATTTATTTTTTATATTCATATTATAAATAATATTTATATGCTGATAAAACATGTACCAATATCAATTAATCATTCTTTTTCTTGGATATACATATTCTAATAAGGTTCCCTTAATTATTTCTAATAATCAATCTTGATTAAATTGAACTTAACCATTCCATACACATTTTCATATACCATCCATAATCTATATTAATCCACCATTATATTCTATAAGTAGTCATTTTATCATCAAAAATACATTTTTTCACATATGGTTTCATGGAAAAAAATATTCCATTTTCCCATTAAATTATCTTTAATATGTTTCTAAAAACACACAAAAAAGATCCATTTCTAATGTTTCCTGATTTTTGTACAGGTGTACACATAAAAAAGAACATCATTAATTATTTTCTAAGACTATTTAATCATATTAATGTCCATCTATTATTTAATCCATTCTTTTATGACCCCATTATGATATTCTCTTTATTTATGCAATATGACATGATTATGATGTCTAATTATTTTCAAGGGTAACCCTTATGATTGATTCTTTATATAGAACACATATACATGAATTTTTTTTGATGGGTGTTCCCAAATATAACTAAACTTCATGGGGTAATATTTGGTCTAATTAGATGTCATCTCATTATTCATTATGTTAATTCATGTTCAATTTCTTTATGTCAACATCTTATGCATGTGGACCCATGTGTTATGTTTTATTCATATTCTCATTCCCTTACTGGGCTTTTTACTTCATCAATTTTGTTCATGGATTACCATGTATGTCCTATGCACTTGTAACAACTTAATGAAAATTAGGTTCTCTTAATAGAGACAAAATAAATAATGTTTTTAGTTTGGTTTTCATGTTTTAAAATTATGGATATAATCTTCCAAGGATACTAGATTCTACAATCCTTGGTTGTATTTGATGGTAAGTTAATCTTAGAATTATTTAATAACATGTTTATATGGGTAGGTCCAATTTATTATATTATATTGTTGATTTTTTAAAAACATATATATTTTCAACATGCCTACCAATTCTTGCCCATAACTAGATACACGATGCTATAAAACACAATGTAGCAGCTACAGTTTGACCCACATAATAAACAGAACATTTTTTTAGACATCTGATCGAAGACATCAATTTGGATTTAAACCATTTTACTGAAAATTCCACATGAATGATAATATATATTTAATATTTTCTGTATCATCGCACTAAGGCTCTTTGGGGCTTGGAATTCCACACTGACTAATGTCTGCGTTCTATAAATATTCTAAAACATATTTTAAATTCATACATGGAAAAAAATTAAAACTCCATAGTGAGATTATCGTTTTAGTTATTAAATGTTGGGGACAACAATTTCTTCGAGCATTAAATTTAATTTTTTATGTGATTTTGGATCAATTTTTTTGGAATGTATTTATCATTCTATAAGAAATTTTATCAAGGGGACTAGTTTGCATCCATACCATATTTGATATAGAATGGATAGTTTCCTATAGATAAATTTATTATTTATTTTGGAGTATTAAATCTTAGTTAGTGAGGTTGTGATTTAAAAAGGTGTGTTATGGTATGGGAATATGTCACTGATATTTCTTCCACTATATATATCCATCCTTTTTTGGTTTTAGATGATCTATTAAAATTAAATAATATAGATTTTGAAGGTGTTGCTTTGGTTTTTCATCACGGATTCTATTATAGTGTGTTGAGTGGAATTTCATCATGGAAATATTTATGATTAAAATGTTTTTCCATGAAGGACTCAATTGTGATGTTGAATTCCTTATTTAAATAAAATTTAGTCGGTTTAACAACATAATATTTATGGAGGATTACATCATGATTCAGGGATCATGACACCCATGTGATGTGATTATACTCGTGACATAGTGATCATAATTTTTGTAGTTTTAAATATAAATTCATATTCTCTAAAAAATATCACTAATCCATTCTGTTTCATTTAAAACATATTCATCCTTTGGCCTTATTTTCTATTCCCTTCGTTATTCCTCAGTGGGTAATATATCCATTGTCTTATTAGATCAACACCTTATGATACAAAAATGATTTTTATTCTATTTTCCAATTTTCCTAATTTCCTTTTCTTCTAATATAAGTTTTTTTAGTAGATTAAATTCAGTTTTATAATTTTTTTGGTAAGTTGTTTTTTCCATCTTTGATATGGTTTGGTGATGTGCTAGATTCCTTAATGTTTTCTAGTCTGTAAGTTTCATTCCTTCATGATTTTTGTGTTTTGTTCTGTAAATATTTTATCAATGTAATGGATACAATAGATCTACATAATTTTTATATATGAATATGGAGTTATCTTTCTTTTTTTATTAGGAGGTTTGTTATGATTAACCTAATAAAGATAATGACCCAGTTAAAACAAAATTTCCAGAAATAACCAATTCATGTATTATTTACATGATTTCCATGGTATTGATAAACTATTTTTCTATGATTATTTTATATTTTTTACATTTAACTTTTGTTATTGTTATTATTATTGTAGATAACCATTCAAAAAATATTATTTTATTAAAGGAGTTACTGAAATAGGAATCATGGCAATATTAAAATAAATATTAACTTAAAGAGTTCATGAATTGTTATTTAATCATTGGTATAATATAATAAGATAGAATAAATAATTTGTTTTGTTTTATTATGATATATTTCCCTATGAGTATTTTTTCTCTTGGTCCACTTCTGTATCCATTTTACCATGATGTTATAAAAATTTGATTTTTTTTTGGAAATCACGTGATTTGAATGATACAATTAATATTTTGGGTGATTATATAACATAATTTTGGATGTATTGACATGTTTTATATGAGAAGTTTATAATAATGTTATTCTAGCTATGCCATTTATTAATGGTGGTTGTTTTCATATAATGTGATGTTATTGATGCACTGTTCAGAATATTTTCTATTGGTTTAGAGTTTCCTGATAATACATGCATGGGATGGAAACAATAAAATGAATTCTGAAAATGAATTATGGGTCAATTATGATAAATTAGTGAATCTTGATTATTATAATTGAATGTTATTTTGAAAATATTTAATGAAATGTAAAATAAAATAGTTGAATTGAATGATAATGGATATAATAAATGTGGTTAATAAATGATAATGTTTAAAATGAAGGGGAAATTAATGAAATGGAATATGGATGGTATTGATAAATATAGTATTCAAAAATAATGTGATAAAATGTGAAAATATATTGGCTGTTTAGCAGTTGTGTAGGGACAATGTGGTTTTTTTATTGTGACTGGTTTTAGGAATGCATACAGGTAAAATACAATATTGATTGTGGTTGTGGTGGGTTGTAGTAGGGATGAATTGTTATGTAGAACTGTAGTATATGTTGTGTGTTACGATATATTTTATATTATTTAGTTATTTAATTAGAACGAACAAATCAGTTGGGGAAACATAATGACATTGAAGAGACAAAATATTCTTAGACCACTAGAATGGGAAGTGGTGAATTAGTGATCAATTTTTTGAATTATTTCATCCAATTAAGTCCCTATGACCAGATAATTCCAAGATCATAAAATTTAATGTCTTTATCCTAAAATGAATAATTTTGAATGTAAAAAACATTAAAAAGAATGTATTACATTGTATGTCCACAATGTGGGAACCTAATGCTTGACGTGATTGGTTAAACTCCATAATAATAGATTCAAAACTATAAACAGTGGTTTTTACAAAAAATAATTTCATAGACGTATCATTATATAGTACAATTGTGTTCCCTCCCAAGAGTCTCATTGGTGAATACCACTTTTTTCCTTCATACAACATAATGTTGAATAAAAAAACTAAAAGATCATTATTCACAACAGATTTATTTTAATACACCTAATGTAGATATTCCACTATGACCTCCCAAGATAACATTGTTTTATTTTGTACACATAATAATGAAATTTTAAATCGAACTATGATAGTAATTTATTTCAAAAAATTTCATCTTCTTCTAGTCTTCAATGATTATATTCTTTTTCTATTTGTTTAATTTTTAACAACACAAGTCTTTTAATACTTCGTAATATTCCCAACCATAGTTTTCTTCACATAAATTCTTCTCTAAAAAATAATATATATAAATAAATATTTTTAATTTTTATAACTCAATATTATTTCATCTAAATTTTCCTTATGGTTTCAACACAATTCATTCAACCTTTATCCATTATTTCATGTGGTGTTATCTTCATGAAAGTGTGATTATTTACATAGGATTCTCATAACCCCTTGATAAAATATTAATATTATTTTGATTATAAAGAATCTATAATGCCCAAAACTTCTCTATATAAATGGCTTAGAGAATCTTAGTCCATTCATGTCAATTTCATGTATTGATGTGTGTGATTTTTCATATATATATATATATATATTCAAATTTCCCTCCACTTTAATTTTTTTTATTTCCAACCTAAATCGCCACTACATCACACACGACAAATAGTATGTGGTACCTTTAACCATTTATTTATTTAAAAACAATAGGTCACATGATTAATTTTGTCATTATGGAAATGGGTATTCGAATTCTACTATTTCTTGTAGCATCTTGAATTATCTATAATATGTTCTTATTTTGGAAAATTTGGCCTTGGAATCATCTTCTTCTTCATGATAACTAAGGCAATACATCGTCTTAGTTGGTGTTAAAATAATGGGCCCTCAAAATCAACTCCTAGTAATTATCTATGTCTACCTATGTGTATTCTTCTAAAGATATATATCACTATTTATAGACTATTTCACTAATTTCTGGCTTAAAAATTAATACATAGATCCATTCATTCCATTAAAACAAAAAAAAATTGCGGTGCCTTCTCTTAAGAAACTAATTGAATTGTAGGGCCCTTGAAGTATGGAATTATTCATTCAAAAATGAAAACAACACCCTACATAGATATTATTTTAAATCTGAGCACTCATACATGAATGTTAAATGAAATTAATGTATCTTACTCATACAACTACTTTCTTCCACAACATCATGTTTCAATTAATGTAAAAATATCATGATAAAACCTGTTAATAGTCTCATTCATTCCATATATTTATTTTTAAGATCTTATATGATTTCTCACAACATTTTTATAAGGTTGGTATTATCACAGTGGTTTTATAGGATGAATCTTTAAATCATTGATCCCAAAAATCAAGAGGATGAAGATGATGTTGATGAGTTTCCATATTATTTAGTACATGATACGTTAGAGTATTTAATATAATAATATATTATTTTAATTAAAATAATACAACATCAATATTGAAAGGGAAGTTATCATTTCTTTATAAGAATGTTCACTCTTTAATCCATGTGGTAAATCTCAACTAGAGTTGGTGATCTCTTTTTTCCTAGAACAACTGATGCATATGGAAGAATCTAATAATCCTCTACTTCGATAATGATGATATACATGAACACTACAACTACACACGCCAATCCTTCTTTATTTTACCCTTTCTCTTATATAGACTCCATATTTGACCATGGTTAAGTATGATCATATATCCAAAAAGTTAATCTTATTCCCATAGAATGTTAAGGATTCCTATTTTTTAATAAACTCTACAATAAAACCCATTTTGGATATAGAGAAATCTCACATTAACAACTAAAAAATCCATTAAAATTCAATTTCCACATCTAAAAATTGATTCTCATAAATTAATTTACTATATTGAAATATAAAAGTATATGTTATAATAATATTTATCTTCTATTAATCAATTCCAAATTCTTACAATGTCATAAAATTATATTACAGATCAGTAAAGGATGAAATCCTTAACTACATATCCCAATATCATTCCCCACATAAGTTAAAATCCATTCAGATTCTCTATACTGGAAATGTTATATTCAAACATCATCGACACATTTCATTGATATTATATATAGCACAAAAATTATCACAGTATTAGTTGATTTATATAAATATAATTCTCATGTACATAATAATTCATTACTAACTCAATTTTAATTATGAAAAAGGATTCTAATGGCAACATATCACTCATATTAGTCAAATTATTTGTAGACATATTGACTATTTATTTAACACAAACGTCCTCTATAATAAAAAAAATACAATCCAAATAAGGTCCATTAAATATATCCCTTTGATTTATTATAAAAAACCAATATACCAATTTGATATCAATATTTTTTCATTAATTAATCCTTTTATTTTTCCCCAAATGGTAGTAAATGAAAAGTTAATAAATAGGGATTATATTCAATAGTTAATTATGTTATAAAAAAGTGTCTTTTAGCAGACTTTGGTTCCAAAATATAACCTCTATTAGATAAGGATGATAACACACATTTATTAGAATTTATATTATAGATACAAAACAACGAATTCTACCTTGGAAAGATTAACATAAAAAATAATAAAAATGAAAATGAGAAATTTAAATTTCCTAATAACATGTTCAACATATAATACCAATCACCTTTCTTAATCTAGGGATTGTAAAAATAGATTTATCTGGAAAATTATATCATAGTATCATATTTACCAAATACATTATTTACATGATATATAACTCATCCAATGACCTTAATTTTCTATAAACCACTACTCCCCATTTATTCACATATTTATCATAATAACCCCAGTAATAGAAATTGTGATGGGTATAATTGAATTTCTATCAATATTGTTTAATTTCATGTATCTAAATCTAAAAAAAACTATTTTTCGAATATATTAATCTTTATATAATCTCATTTTCAAGGGATATATTCTATTCTTTATCATGGATGTTATAGAATTCCAAAAGATCAATTATTCTTATTGTTAAAATACTAAAACACTAACAAAGAGGTTTATTTAATTAATCTCTTTTATTTCCGTACATTTTAGATCTAGTATAATAAATAATGGCACAAGGACGAACACGTTAGTTATGTAAGTAAATTAAAAAGGTTGGGAGTTATCTCAAAACCAATATATTTGTATCCTTTTTATCCCATAATGGGTTATTTTTATACTATCATTTACATTATGAGTTCTCATATGAAATGTGGTTATTTTATTACTTTAATTTGTTTCATTTTATAGAGTAGTATTTTTTACATCATCCATCAAGGAAAATAATTTACATTGTAAATTTTATTTATTTTTATTATTTCTTCTTATGTCGGCAAGATAGTGAAACAATCCTTTATTTCATGTTTATCTTCATTTCAAATTCAACATAGATTATCTTGTAACTTAAGGTCACCGTTAATTAAGAACCACCCATGAAATTGAATCACTTCATATGAAATAACTTTTTTCCATTAAACATTACAATGTTATTATTCCATTTTTATTTTTATATAAAATTCCAATTGTGTTGGAAAAATAATTATTCACTCATTTTTTCCATGATCAACATTATTTATTTTCCACATGGTTTCTTTTAAATTTCATCAAAAATGAATTTTATTCCTATAATTAATGGACTTTTCCATTTAAACTCATAGGTAATTAATATTTTTATTTCATTTATGCACTAATATGCATCATGACCCTACTAATGACTTCATTATTTCATTTAATAATTCATATATGTTTCATGTCGCATTATTAAAATAAAATCTCATTCATGGATTACAATATAGTAATACATTTTCTAATTAACTCATAATATCTCTCCATTTGTTCATTCTTATTTTATAGTACTATAATAATGTATTAACAAGAAAAGGATTTGCGATTAAACACTTCACATATGACAACCTGAGCCTTTAAAAATTAAAAATTATGTCTTCAACCAAAACTATTTAATTCTATAAAGTTCACATGGTCATTTATATTCATCGTTTCATATAATTAAGAAACAAAATTACATAAAAAACCAAAAAAATAAGGACACATTAAATAAATATCCCTTTTCCCCACAAAAATATAATTATCGAATATAAAATAATATGTTTTTGAAAACACATTATATTATTTAAAGAAGAATACCCATTGTAATAAGATATATTTTATTATATTTTTTATTATACCTTATATGTTTAATATCTTAATTGATTAATTCCAACACAATTATTTGGAGAACAAAATATTTTTCCATTTCACTAGAGAGATATATCAAGCTAAAACATTTGTCATGGGAAACATCATACTCACTTTTCATTGTAAAAAAAAATTAGTGAACATAACATAAATAAATAATATATAATAAATCATATATATTTTAAAAAATCATAAAATTTTCTATTTATAGTACAAGAAGAAACACATTCGATCTCCCCATAAATATATGGATACAAATTATTTTCCATTGAAAACACATAAAATTAATATTTCATAGAATAAAAGGAAATTATATTTTTATTTTGGAATAATGAATTTATTTATAGTGATATTCATAAATAATAATTTTTTTCATAGTCATAAATTTCTCTTATGTATCATATGTTAAAAAATATATCCTTTAATATTTTTAAAAAATAATTCTTATTGAAGATGTTAAATAGCTACATTTTTAACCCACTTTAAGGAACGTAAAATATATTTTTAGGAAAAAATTAAAATCAATGTAAATATAAAATTTAAATATTTGATATATTTTTCGAAACAATGATATGGAAGAAAAAGTATGAAAATAAAATCTATACATATTTTAAACAATGATCCAATGAAAAATCTCTCACATTAAGTCTGCATTTCTATATATGTTTTATAAATTATGTATAATAAAATTATATTCATTATATAAATTTCTAATGACCATTTTTAGGTAGATTATACTATCATAATTATTTTCATGTTATTTATTACAATGTCATATATAGTTACTAAATCGATTAAGTTCATGTTGAACTTTTTTAGGATTGTTAGTCAATAGTCCAAATATATCTTCAGTAGGTTGTACAAACTCAAAGGGTTCATTATTACATAATTTCTATTAAATTTTTAGATAAATAATTAAAAATCTATAAATTAAAAAAATGTTTTTTAAACATCCATGGAAGGAGGACATGAAAAAATAAATACATCTCTTCCTAGAGGTGGTAGTTTTTGAGCTCAAAAGAGTGAGGTTATCATTTTTTAACAAATAAAAGGGTAAGAAAAAATGTAATAAATAATATTTCTAGAATAATAATAAATACCTTAAAATAAAAAATATTAAATAAATTTATCATAATAACAATTATTTGGAGTTGATGGGGAAAAATGAAACACATTACTTCATCATGGCTGCAGTCCCCACCTACAAACAATAGATGTTTTCATTAACCAAAATATGTAAATGAGATGATATAGGGTTGTTAGATAACCATAATAAAAATAATTATATATAAGATAATAATTTTACCATATAATCATGGTTATAGAATATTGCATAAATCTGATACAACAGATAAACATGAAAACACTTAGTTAAGAGTTATACCTCATCGTTGGAAAACCTCCATATGACATAACACATAAGCATTTTGGGTTAGTATTTTACAAAAAGGACAACAATAATGTAGTTAGGGATGTTGGGATTCTATTTAAGAAAGTATTTTTTGATATAAATGGTGATATGTTTCTAAATAAGAGAGGCGGGTGGTACCCTTTTACTAGAAAGGGGTGTGGCACTCGTTGATTTTTTTTCAATGCATTAAAATAATTTAAAGCATTAATAATTGGAAATTATAACTAAATCTATACAATTTTTAAGATTTTATGATTAGGGTTGTAAAAATATCAGAAAAAAAGATTTTATATGAGATTTTGTGATTTTATAACTTATTTTAAATCTTAATTAACTCTTTTACCTTTTACCACAATGTCATTTTTTTCAAATGTTACTCTTATTAAAGAATAAAAACTTAAATTAGAAACAAATTTTAATGTAATGATTCCAAATATGATTTCAATTATTATGGGTTCAATTCCATGAAGTGGAAGAAAATACTTTTAATATATTTTCTCAACATGTAATTAAAAAAATCATTTTGTTAGTAGTGTTTCTTAGCCTAAAAATGAATTCATACCAAAACAAAGAATAATGATGATTAATGTGACATTAAATTTTTTATTTTAATTAAAAGTAGGACAATTTAAATTTAAATGGAATAAAACATGTTTATAAAGTATAAATATATCAAAATAAATTATATTTTTTCTAAAAATAGTTAATGTTCGCAATTCACTAACAATTCAATATTTTTTGAAAAATCATAAACATATACACCATGATATATTTGATATATTTAAACAATAAATAAATTGAAATTATTGAAATTAAATTTATATAATTTATATATTTAACTTCCGAATAAAATGATATAATATATAGAAAATAATATATTTATTATAAAACTGTTAATTTATTCTATTATAAAAATCATATAAAATTAAGGTGCATACATAGTGAATCAAAAAAATATAATCATAATTGATAATAATAAAATCATATATCATTAACCTTAAATGGTTTTTCGCATTCTTCCCTGATAAATGATTTTTAGCCCATAAAATGTATTCATCACTTTAACACGTATGATATTTTTCCTCATAACCCTTCAAGGTTCCCATTTTTTCTTCAACAATGATGATGTCATTCCATTATAAATTAAATATGTGATTTAAATTAAACTAACACATATTGATAAAACATTAATATTGTATTTATTTTTAATCATATTAGATAGATAATAATAAAATCTATCCTACTACTTTTATAGTCTAGAGTCTTTAGATATCATATATACAATATTTTTATTTTATGAATGATATTCAACATATCTGATTAATATATTTCTACATATTACTCTTAATAAGAATATCTACAAAAAAATTCTTTATATCCTCATTTATCACATTTCCTTGTTTATGTTCAAAGCACAACTTCTTCGAAATGAATCCAATAAATCTACTCTAAATTGCACTATGGATGTAATTTTTGGAAGACCATAACCTAAATAGTGAGTATAGTAATAGTGATAAAAGAAAATTGGAAGAGTATGGGTGAGCTAGAAGGTTCAGTGTGGTGAAATTAAGTTAGGGTATGATTACTATTACAATTAAAGTGAGGGTAACTTTTAGTATTTCTCAAACCATTAATTGGTAATAAATTAAATATCTGTCAAAATACATCAAAATGGAAATGGATTTGAGTTTATGGTGGTGTATGGTTACAATAAATTATAAAATATATTTTAGATATGTTTCTTTTGTAATTTTAATCTTTTAATTTTGATTAACCTTTATATAAGAAATTTAAATTCTAATAATATTAATAAATATTCAATATAAAAGTTTGAAATTTTTTATTTTAAGCTTCCAAATACACCATAAGTGGAAAATTATTGAAATTTTAGACCAATACCAATCACATTTTTCTGTATCAAGGATTTTTTTTTGTTATTAAATAATTAAATAAAATTATATTTTTATAAAATATAATTACCTTTAATTTTGACAATGTTCATTACATTTAATTTAATTACATCAATAAGACACATAAAATTATAAAAAAATTTGTTTACACATATAAAACATGACATTGTAGTTTATAAAATTCATAGATAACCTTAATTATCTAAAATTGTATGAATTTTAAAATTTTTAATATCATTTAATTATTTTTTATATTACTTAAATAATTACCACATCAGTGTTGTGAAAGTAATTATGATAATTATTTAATTATTAAAAATTATAAGTAAATAATCATAATGAATATAATTTATCAAGGAACAAATTTATTATTAATATTCCTTCATTACAATTTTTTTCTCCACATGAACATATTAATGATAATTAAAACTAAGAGAGTGAAGTTTTTTTACTTCCATTGGATTAAAAAATATATAAGTAATTTTGATGGAAAAGTGTCCATTAGATAAATAAATTAGGGAACTTTAGTTTTAAGGTTCCAATTTAATTCATCTAATATGAATTTGGATGAAAACTTATAGTCTAACCACTTGTTTTTATCCATAGTAATTGAAGTTAATTCTAACCAAGGTGATAATTTTTTTACCACAATTACTATTTATATTAACTAAAAATAAAGGTTGTTTAATGAAAAAACTTAAAAATTATGCTTATAAATATTTAGATCATTTTATATAATTAAATTCTGTAAATGTAAAAAATTAATTCTAATGCATATCCTCATAATGTAACAAAAACTAATTTTTATGAAAAATTCATTTTAATAATAAAACTAGATTTATTCTAATGTGATGCTTAAATAAACATTTTTTAAAACATATGATCATGTAAATTATATATATAATTCATTAAAATATATTCACTAATTGGGATTAATTTAAAATATTTCAATAAATACACTTTCCACATAAAATATTACTTTCATAATAAGGTCACTTTTATCATAAAATTATTATTTTGGTCAATAATTATAATCATTTGAAAATAATTAATTTAATTTATAAATTCATAAGAAATATATTTTTCATGATTTATTTATTACTATTCATATAATCCAATTTAATTCCAATGAAAAAAATACACGTAATATTTTAATAGTTTTATGAAACATGTTTAAACTAATTGTTTCTTAAAATGAAAGCTATCAAAGAAATCATTTTATTTTTAAAGGAATTATTTCAAAAAAATCTATTTAACATTATACCCCCCAAAAAGGAAATATTCAATAAAAATTGATAACTCTAAAACAAATAAAGGAGTATACCACATCCTCATTTCAACCTTAGGTTCCGATGTTGCTTCAAAAAATTGGTGATTTCACCTTAAAACATTACCCATGTGAGTTTTATTATTTTTTAGAACATTATATCTAGGATCCATAATCACTACTGGTTCATCTTCCTATTTAATATCTTTCTCCAGTTCTATAAACTCAATGCTTCGGACGTTTTAAGGGATTTTTTAGTACATACTCATGATAGATACATAGAAAACATCACGAACATTTGAGAGCTTCAGTGAATGAGATTATTGATAACTATCATCCAGATAAGATCATGAATTTCAAATGGAATAATATACCTAGGTCTTTTCATTCCCTTATTTCAAAATATCATCACTCTATTCAATGGAAATATTTTTAAGAATACCTTATCTCCAACAAAAAACCCTATATCGTTTTATGATTTTTCAACATTAAATTTTTTAGACTATGATCCTCTCTTATTTGTTTCTAAATGAAGATAAAAATCCCTTCTATTTCCTCATTTATAATAGGAACCTATATCATACTTTCTACAAATTTATTCCATCACGATGGAGTCCTGTAATTCTTACTACAGATGGATTTATAATGTGAAATATGAATACTGTATAGAAACAAATTATTGTATGAAAATTATAAAAAAGGAATTTATTGATACTAACCACAATTGAAATACATATCTCACAATTCTTACATGTTTTATATAGTTTTTATTTTACACTCATACAGAAAAAATTACTGAGTATAATTACAAGGGTTGAATCATATCTTTGTATCGAAATCATATTGAAGAAATTATCATAAACTCGAGGTAATCATTGGATCTTGATTTGATAAAAAAGAATGTGGTACATTATGTAATACTAGGACTTCATTAATATATTATAGAAATATTATCAATTGTGAAAACTTCATTGATAGAAATGGTGAATTTGAAATTGTATGTTGATCGATTATAACCCATATATCATTATAACCTTTAGATATTTTTGGGAGTCCAATGAAAAAATTTATGGTGATGTTTTTACATTATTGTTATTGTATAGTTAAGAGTTTTAACATTACATTAGACTTATATATATCAATATTTACTATGTAAAAAACCAAGAAATGAGAAATATACTTTGGAATATCTATCTTCTTTTCATCAGACTGGAAATACTCTTTTAGATCACAATACCTCTTTGAATTACCTGCATGAATAGAAAATGAGGAACCATGATCATCATTTAATAACTACTTATTCAAATCTTGTATAAGAGGGACACATACATGGATCCCGAACCTTATCATTCCATTATATTCATGGTTGACTCACAGACATTTCCCACATTGTTTTGTACCTCTACATTATTCTTATATCCCTCTTTAATCTTCAGTTGAATAGACTTTTGAACATTCGTTTGATCCAGAAAATATTTCCCCACTTCCTTTAAAATTTCTAGGTCCATCTTTTCAAATAAAAAAATATAGGAATTTTTTTATCCCCATCACACATAAGATTTCATGATCATTTCATCTCCAAGAATCTCCCCCTTATTCCATTTCATGTAGCAGCAACTGAATGAGAGGTCATAATATTTAATTAGCTCCAACCATATTATTTGGCACATGTTACACTATTTTCGAGTTAACTATACATAAAAATATTAGAAATAGTTTATATTTCACACATTCCCTATAGAGATAATCCCTCCATATCATTAATGAAAAAAATAACCAAATTTATCTCCATATCATTAGTTGGATAATATTTCTCATAGTCCTTGCATTAGAATGAAGAATAAGATATCAAAATATTATTTTTCATGATAAAAAATACTAGAACCATAATCTATGCATCACTATTGGTCAAAATCCATTCCCTACAATAGTGTAGTGTAAGAACAGGTTCACTAACCAATCTTTTTTCATCACATTGAAATTATCTTCAAATATCACCATCCATACAAACTTTACACATTAATGGGTACAGAGGATGAGTAGATTATATAATAATGAGAAATCAGTCACAATAACCCATAATATAAATAAAATCATTGAAAATTATGGAATTTAGTTATCATGGCTGGCCTATGGAATTTTTCATTAGCTTCTATCAGTGAAGTCTCTACTAATATATCCTCATTAGAGATTATATGACTAAAAATTTTACTTTATAAAGATGAAAAAATTCACAAATTGTTAATTTTTTCATAAATATTTTCCTTCCTTAGGGTCTTAAGAAAATCATCAAGTGATTTTATAGATCTTCCTTACTCTATGAATATACAATAATATCACATTCAAAAACAACCCAAAATTTTCTTGATACTCTATAATGGTTCTAATAACTAATTACTTTTAGACAGTGGGGGAAATGGTATGACCAAAAGTCATCACTATAATTTAATACTGTCCATATATTTTATATAATAACATTATGGGTATATCATCCTTCTTGAGCCTTAATTTTTGATATCCTAAATAATGGTCAATATTGGAAAATTATTTATATGTTCAAATTTTATAAAATGAGTCATCAATATAAGGAATATGATACTTCATCTTGATATTTATCTTGATATTTTATTGATAGTCAATGCCGAGTAACATTAATCTATATGTAATCTTAAAAAATACAACAAAATCACCCTAAGGTGACACACTAGAGTGTATGAATCCCATATCAAGATTATCCTAGAGTTGTTTCTTAAATTACTATAACTCAAGGGGGTCTATTTTATATGGTTTATTTGAAATAGGTATATATTATTTTATGAGTTCAATAGAAAAATATTCACCAAGATTTAATATATAACCTAGAAATTTGTCCATAAAATACGTTAATAAACTCTTATACAATAAGTGTATCTGGGATTTATAGTTTCTCCCCTGCCATCTAATATTATAAATATTCAGGTATAGGAATTATGGCTAAGAGGATGGAAACATTTTTCACTTGGTTATTTATATTAATCTATTCATCGAAAAAAGAATATAGGTTCATTAAAAATATGAAATGTGAATTCCCATGATCGTAAATTAATGTATGCCCTATATATAGAGATACATTCCATGCCAGAAATCAAATTTAATTTAAAAAATGGGATAATGACAAGGTTTTTATGAAGACAATTCCCATAAACAAATATTGGAGAAGAACCACAAACATTATATGTAATTGTTGTGTCATTATATATTTTCATAACTAAAACAACACAACATTTAATTATGGACATCATGTGGTGATAACCATAGAAAAATATTTAGGAATAAAATATTTGGTGGTCCATAATAATATATGACATTATCATATCTAGATTGGATGATAAATGTACCATTCACGATAGTGTTATCTTATCACAAATTGGAAGTCATGATCTAGTGAAATTTCCATTTTTCTATAGGCTTCAGTGGTTATTGACACTGATTATAAAAAGCATTAATATTCACGTACTGGTTGGAATACATCCCATAATACTTTAATTTTAGGAATACTAGAAAGAGTGCTTAATTTAATGAAGATTTTTCTCTATTTCTATCATTAGTTAACTTTTTGACATCATTTAAACATTCATTTTGTCAATAAAATTTATTTCTGAAATTGAATCATTTTTTATTAACTTTAAGAAAATTTCCCCATCTTTCCTTCCAAACAATGAGTAGAAAGAAAAGATCATATTCTCATCTCTATGGTTTGTCTAATTTCATTTGAAATCAAATTTTCAATTCCTTTTCAAATTAAGAGATTTATCCGTAACTCCAATCTCAATCTTGACCTTGAGAGAACATCAAACAATTTCATTATAGGTACTAATGTATATTTGGACAAAGAACATTTAGATATATGGATTTCATCCACTACAAAGTCAATAAATTTTACTACTAGGGATTATAATTAACCTAGAGTAATTCCTCGCATTCCTTGTAAAATTTTGTTTATATATACCGATGGATTCACCATCAGTGTTTTCCAGCTCAAGTAATTAATTCTATATAATTTTATATAAAATACATTCAATGTATTTAATATGGAATATTCACTTAAACAAATCCCATTACTTTGATTAAATTTCTTTTATTGGTCTTGTAATCTTGATAGAATTCTACCATTGATCATCTTCTCCTTAAAAATGTTCAAATAGAAGGAAATTTTTTTTAGGTCTCAATCATTATTGAATAGAAAAGATTTTATCAATGATTTATATTAATTTAATAGACACTAGTGGATCAAAAGATCCCCTAAAAGAAGGTGCATTTTTAATTATGAATGACTCAATAGTACATTGTTCTCTACTTTGATCATTTGGTAACCCTCTATAAATCATAGCCTGAAAATATGTCATGATCATATTAGTAAGATTATACATTCATGCTCCCATACCATTCAGTTTCTCAGGTGGAAAATCAATTCATTACCCATAACATTCATCATTTACATGATTATTTCATATTCCCCCCATTAACTAAAAACAAAAATTATAGTGGGAGAAAAAAATAATCATAGTAAAAAACCACATAATTCTGACAAATCATTTTTATAATCTCTAAATTGTTACAGATTTTTATTTGAAACCATAGGTTTAATCTAGGTAACTCATTATCATTACAAAAACATTAGTATTTTATCCTATAAATTGATTAATTCATAGGTTTTTAAAGAATGTTTTATAACCCTATTTTCAAAATACTGACTAAACCCTATGCTAATACCAATTATAAATACCCATTATTTTCATACAAAAATATTAAATTTATTATGATTCAAAATCGCTATATTACAATTTAATCCACAGTGGAACCATTAAGGGTTGGAGTCGTTGATGTTTATATAAAAAATCATTTTATTTTATGAAATTTCATCAACGTCATCCATAATGTTCTTCCTATATAATACTCTTTGTAGGAATAACTTCTGAAAAACTTCTACAAATCCTCAAATAAATTCATTCTTGTTTTTTTTTAAACCTAATCTTTGTCAAAAAAATCCCTCTAAATATTATATAATGGTCTGTAGGGTTTGTATTTTTGGTAGACCAACACATCTATAATGTATCTAGGGAATTATAGAACTAAAGCTTATAGAGGATGGTCAGTCTACAAGGGTCAATGTGGTCTAATGAATTGAGTGGGTATTTTTTTATTGATGTGTGGAATTCAATTAGAATTTATCAAAAGGTTAATTTATTTTAAATTTAATGTCATTAAAAAAAATATTAAACTATAATTTTATTCAAAGATAAGGTCATGTATGGTTGAAATAACATAAACCAAAAGATTTTAAAAAAGTTTTGGTGTATTTTTAAACAATATCATTTAAAACATCCCATAGTTATTATATTTTAATTTTAAATATAGTAACAAAATTTTTAATATAGAAGGATTGATATTTTTGCCCATAAGTGTTCAATTAGACTAAAAATGTTCATTTATGATATTTTAGACCATATAATTTCAACTTTGACGATGTTTTTTATTTTTCCATTATTAAATAATATAAATAATTTTTTTTCAAAATATCTCATTAGCTTCTATTTTGATTATTTTCATTACATTGACTATAAAAATTAGTAAGACACTTATAATTAGAACAAATTCTCATGAAACATATTAAACAAATGATTGTAATCTATAAATTTGTTACCTCCTTAATTATCTCAAATTATAATACTCTATATATTTTTAATATCCTTTATTTATATTTCCATTATTTAAATACATATTTCCCCAATGTTGTGTAAATATTAAAATTAAATATTTAGTTCTGAAAAATTAAAAATATTTTTCCATAATAATTATAATTTCATTAAAAAAATAATATTATTAATATTCATTCATAACTAATTTTTTCCCCATGTTATCAAATTTAGTATATTTAAAACTAAAAGAGTTATGTTTTTTCTCTTCCATTGGTTTAAATAATGCATAAGTCAAATTATTAGAGAAGTTTCCATTAAATAATTCATTATTTTACCATAACTAGAAAGGGTCTAATTTAAATAATCCAATAATAAATATGATGAAAATGATATCTTTATCGCGTATTTTTAATCCAAATTTATCTAATTTATCCTTTACTTATGTGATAAATTTTAACATGGTTACTATTCAAATTTACTAAAAATAAAATTGGATTAATTACAAAATTTCAACATTAAAATTATAAATATTAAACCCATTTTATCAAATTCCAAACATATTAATAGAATAAATTAATTTTAATGAATGTTTTCCAAATGACGTAAAAATTAATTTTTATGAAAAAATAATTCTAATGCGTAAACTCTTTTTATTGTTATCCACTTATAAGGGAAGTATTTTTGAAATATTTGATCAACTAAATAATATATTAATTTCATTAAAAAAATAAATTACATAGATTAATTAAATATATAAACATAAAATACATTATACATATAAAACTATGTTTTTAGGGAAACAACACTTCTATTTTTTTTTTAAAAAATAATTCTATTAATTTGATAAATAGATAATGTATTTTAAAAATATAGAGAACATATATGTTTTATAATTTATTTATTAATATTCATACCCACCTAACTAGTTAATGGGAAATATTAGATAATTAAAATTTTATTAATGTAATGTGGTTTGTCTAAAACTCTTATTCCATGGATCACAAGCTGTCAAAGAATTTGGATTATATTAAATGAAATATTTCATAAAAAAACTTGGGTGCTACAAAAATTTGTCTATAATATCTTCTCTTAGTGATCATTAATTTGAATAGAATTTTCCCTATAAAGAATATTTCCTTCCAACGATACTACATTATTGATCAAAACACCAGAAGAATCTGGTACACATTTCATTAAAAGAAAAACTTGAAAGACATCATATAGTTGAGATAAATATATAGGTAAATATTAATGTTAAAAAATTGATCTAACATTTTATGATTATTTCTAAGGTGTAAAAAACATATGTTTTGTCTATCACTTTTCACCAAATCATATAACTCCTTTGCATTGATATATATTCATAAAATGATGATACCCTACCTCAAATGATATGTATTTATTCCTATTATCATCATAACACATCTGACTTCCCTAATATGTCCTTATTTGTTGTTAATTCATATGTACCTTCTTATACACACTATTTAAGAGTCTTTTTTGAAAAAATTCTTCTCCAAAAATTCATCCCAACATGTTTGAGTTCGACATTGCTTTCCAAATAATTACCTAAAATGTTCCATATATATACTAGCATATAAACAATAATAGTATCAAAATACAACTAATGATTTATGTTGATCCTAACAACCCTACTAATCATATGCAAAACTTCAAAGGATATCATCCATGTTATGAATCATGCACTCTAACTATTCAATCGATTATTTGTGAAAATATAAAATGAAATTTAATTTAGTTACTATTGACATTTTAATTAATTTTAATAAATTAATGGTTAATTTGGGAGAAAGTTGAGATAAAATTGAAAATATTGCTAGATGTAACCTCATTATCATTGAAATAAAATGTTGTGAATGCTAATCCAAATACAATGTATCTGAAATAGAATGAAAATTCAATGATTTATACATTAAATCAACAATATCTTAAATATACATAATACCTTCAGATTAATTTTGTGATCCTACAAAAAACATAAGGATATATTCTATATTTTCCTTTTAAAAATTGGAAGAGGCTAATGTGTGACCTTCAATAGTGGTGTTGATGATTTATCCTATTGATAAGTAAAATATTTCATGGTAGAATCAATAATATAATTTTTATCCCTCAAGACAGGGAATATAATTTATGATATCTGAATATATATGTTGTACTATGATGAGCATAATGTTGAGCACTACAAACATCACTCATTAATTAATTCCTCAAATTTTGATAAAATGAAACACTCAACCTATATCAAAATCATATAGCACATTCTTTGTTAACATAACAATCTAGAAACTAACCCTTATTAGAAAAAACCACTCTTTCTTACAAACCATAGTAATCCATATGATAATTCGTAATTATATCTGTTAACGATGGCTAGACCGATAGATGAAATAAAAGATATGGAGTAACTAAATGCAACATTTTTGGGACAACATTCGTTAAATTATTAAATGGTTGAATATATTTGAATCATATAATAACAAATGTTTTTTATCTTTAACGATCAAGGAATCCAACAAATTTCATTATTTATTTAGAAGTTAAATAATTGTGTGAACATAATGCTTCATTTGTGTCAACCATCTTCTCTAAAACATGCTAATTTTTTAAGAGAATATAAAATTTAAATTTATTATGGAAACTATATATTCTAAATTTTTTCAATATAAATGATACCTATATGTTATTAATGAAAAAATACTGATGTATGATCAAAATCATGCATAGTAAATTATCATAATAATTATAATATTATTGTTTAAAATATTCCACTACCCAATACTCTTGAATCAAGTCACAACCAATAACTTTTAGTGAATCTCCTCTATAAATAACTAATTGACTATATTGTATCTGGAATAATAACACTTTTTCATTAAAAAATATCATTTTTTATTTCCGAAAAACATTCATCGAACTACTTTATCTACATAAATCATAATCAATTTTAGATAATATATTATTTGTTTAGATGTCTAATAAATTATTTAATCAAATCATAGATAGTAACCCAAAAATTATAAATAAAATATAATCTCTATAAGATTTTCAGTATTTCTCCATACATCCTCCACCATTGTTTTCAAAAGATTGATAGTTATTCCATCCTTAGAAACAATTTTTTCTTAGAAATAACTATGTTATAACTAAAATTCATATTTATAGAATCTTTTATGTAATGTCATTTATTTTAATTTATATATATCTATAATAACTATATCACATTTCCCATAAATTTGAAAATAATCCCTAATTTTATAAAAAAAATAAAAATAAAAATAAAAATCCAAAACATCATTGAAAATACTATTCATATGATTAATAAATATAGATAATGAAATCACCATCCTCTAAAAAATATTCAAACACCCAAAATTGATATAAATTTTATGAAATGACCTCCCCAAAATTTCTTCCACCATCACATTTAGAAATTTAAATTTAAACCCCAGATCAATATTTGAAAAAAAACTATAGTCCATTAATATATTAAAAAATTTCAACTATATTAAAAAATTAATACAATTTCATAAAATTAGTGTTATAGAGTTCTCTATAATCAATGAAAATATTCATATAAACCTATTTATATTTTTTCCAAAAATAGGATCACCATAAGATTTATACCATGTAAAATTGTAACCCTTATTACGCAACTTGTGTAACTACATTTTTAAATTCCAATAACTCTAGTAGATTAATTTATATGGATTTTTTGGAAATTTCCTAACTCCAAGATATATTTAAAAATTGAATTCAACCTCTCGATCATGAGTAAAAATTACTAAATCATTAGGATATACATCCACATATTAATTTACTATCGTAATATCATTAATTTATATACTTTCATTTCATAGATATAATAACAAGATGTCTACCACAACAATATTTAATCAATTTCTTGGCATTATGATATCAAATCAGGGGTATCATTTCATTATTATATAAATAATAAAACTCACTCTAAATATTTATAAAAAATAATGAGCTTTTCAATCTATATTAGCGTTATAAACTAAAATAATGTCCATTACCAAAAAAACATTAATTTCATCAATGGGTTGAATAATATGATTTAAATGAAAATCTATTCAAAATATACTCATAGGTAGACTTAAATAATTATGAAAAACATTAATAATTACACACCAATCATTTACCATATCTTTTATCTCTGTTTCTTTAGGTCATATTTATATTTTATTCCAATATTTCCATTAAATAAAATAATGTGTAGATTTTAAATAAAATAGGATGTTGGATAAATTTGAGTAAACAAGGAGTGTACCTCCTACAAATTAATTTGATTATCCTGTATTTTCAAAGGTATTATTAAATGACTCTTCATCCACTTTCTAACAATGATAATAATAATTTTCAACCATTGCATACTGGCCCATCTCGTTATAATTATATCACATTAATGTCCAATTATAAATATTTTGTTGTCAATTACAAATTCATTCATTCATGTAGTAATGAGATTTATGTCTAAATTTACCTAATCAAAATAACTTCTTATATTTCATGATACACTAACAAATACGATTCTAACAAATCATTTTACAGGAACGAAAATTTATTCAACCAACCACCATATTTCATCGACGGGTTCCTCCCCATCGATTTCCACAAAGAAACCATATTATCCTATTTTTTATAAAAGACAATAAACCTATTCCATACTATTTCATCTCACTGAACAAATTATATATTAGAATAAAATTAATGATATGGTAAATATCATCCCAATATTAGACTCAATCTTGAGTAAAACCTATCAATATTATAACCGTATTCTTGAATAGAATTGATTACATTCCTTAATAATCAATTAAAATTCTATTTTTGGGAGGAAACAATAAACTCCACCTTTTTATAAGTTACCAAAATTTTCGGTCAATCGTAATTTTATCAAACCTAGGAAAATACGTATCAAGTAAAAGATCTATTAATTCTTACAACTCTATAATATGAATATTGTATTTCCCTGTGGTATTTAGGACTAATGAACACCACTTATCAAATTCACATTTAAGAAGATAAATGGAAAGAATTACCCTCTTATTATTATCACATCCCCCATCCTTTAATATATTATATAGAATATTGATAAATATATCAACTATGACTTGGTCCTAGGTACCACCAAATGATATTGGGTTTTTATTGATAAAATGATATATAAAGGGAATGTTCATTTATAGAGAGTGTGGTAACTCTCTGGAGCAGTTCGCAACATTAATATCCTACTTCATTGATGGTAACATAGCTAAAAATCAATCTATTATAATTCATAATATTTAAGGTTACTGATTCGGAAGGATATTACCCTCTTGATGGATTATGACATCCTTAGCCTTGTTTCCTCTATAGAAAATCATTCAAAAATGACATTGACAGGTTGAAAAAACATGCTAACCCACACATTATTATCATTATTATATAATCTATAAATCAAAATCCATTAAATTAAATTTGTAAATAAAATAATATCCTATAAAGTTATATATAATTTCTTCAATACCTATATTAATAACCCGATACTTTAACAACACATTATATTTAGATTCATAAATTGGATTGACTTTTTTTACATTTACATCAATTAAGGATTATAATTTAAGTAAAATTATATACACTCTTACCTAAAAATCATTATAAATCAAATTTAATACTTCCACTAAATATCATTTGTTTAAAATAAATATATAATTCTTAAATTTAAACTAACATTTTATTCAAAACACGTTCATCTATTTATATATGAATAACTATAGCATAATCATAGACCATTATATAGTCCATACTCATCCCAAAAAAATTTGATAAGTATTTTAAAAAATAAGATGAGAAAAAAAATTATAAGGGATATAAAAAGGAAAGGAACCTTATAGTCCATCTACAATACTATAAAACCCATCAGAGAATCATCCCTTTTTTAAAATAATCATTGAGTTCAAATATTCATTTCAAACCTCATGAAATATACATTATTTATAAATCATCTTCATGAAACATTTCATAATAAATAAGGGTGGAAATATCATAATAATGGGGGTTTATTGGAAAACATGGGAACCTATTTGTAAACATATGTTAAAAAATATACCTTTACCCTTTGAAGGATTATAACCATTATTTAAACATGGTCTTATTTTCATACATTGTTAAATCAAAAAAATATCAATAACAACTATTTTTAATTCATAGAAAACCATATATTTTCCATGGTACATCATCTTCATAGAACCCTCAAATGAACACTTAAAAGAAAAATAACCTACTCAATTAATTCCATCATAATTCTATAATGAAAAAATACCTTACCCAATGGATTTGAGAGATTTATTCAGAACATGAATAATCACAATCTATATTGGGATCAAATTCCATCGCACACATTTTAAAAAATTATATCATGCATTAAAAATAAATAATCTATCATTTCTATCATAAAATCTCATAAATATTTATTTTAATATACATGAATAATCACTTTCATGCTTTTCATAAAAGTAATGGTAAAAATTTCCTTGGAAACTATGAAAAAAAAATTCTGAGAAGAATAAGAAATGATATATTACCTAAAAATCCATTAAAAATGTATCATAAATTTCTTAATAAATAATGGTTACTAAAGAAGTAAAATTTGTAAATAGAGCACTCATTAATAAAAATATTCTTTCAATTTTTTAAAAATAACACTAGTAAATTTTTTCAAACAGATACTATTCTAAAAAATAATAAGGGATTTAATAAATTATTTTAAAATGAAATTAAAAAAAAATTATTGTCAAAAAAAGATTCTAGAAACATTTTATTGAAACATTGGTATAGAATAATTTTATTCGAGAATAAAAAAGTAAACATTTTACACATGGTTTTAATAAAGAACAACATACCTCATGTTTAAATTGTAAAATATGATCTTATAATCATCTATAAAACAATATATTATCCACTTTATCTATTAGTATACCTTTTTAAGTTTATTACTACGTCATAATCCCATTAATTAAATTTATTACATATTCTTATATTTTCCGTAAATTCATTATGTACCTTTCTTGAATTATTGGGATGTTTTGTTCAAAATATGAAAACTAATTTAATTGGATAACCATGGTCAATGTTTTCAATGTTCCATATCTAAAAAATTTCATTCATTAAATATATAATATTTGTACTCATTAAATATAATTTCATAAACAATTATTAAATATGGACATGAATAATGATTAACATAACTTCATGGAGGTGGTACTCCACACGTTGAATGGGCGATGTTATCATCATACAACAGATTTAAGGATAAGAAGGTAACTAATATATTATATTTAAAAAATAATTTATTTCATAAACATCAAGTTCATTCATTAAATAGATCGTAATAACCATTTTTTGAGCCTTTTGGAAAATGAAGGACATCACTTATTTGATTTGTTAGTATATTCATTTTCACTAATGATTTATTTAATTTTCATAGAATGTAAAATGAAGTAAATTCTATTTTTACATAAAAATAAAAATAATTATATATATTTATGATACTTTTGTTATATTTTCATAATTATTATATAATATTTTAAGTCAGTGGAAGATGAATAAATATTGAAAAAACTAGATTAATGGTTATAATTGTTTAAGGGAGAACCACTATTTTCATACACCATAAGAAAATATCATTAGTATTTGGGTGACACCAATTAGTCCATTCCATTGTTTGTAATGTTGGTAAGAAATTTGGGAAGGAAATTTTTTAGATAAATGGCTCAAATTATTTCAATGAGAGAGGATAATGGGTAACCTATTACATGTGAGGTGAGTGACACTCTTGTTAATTTAACATTGCTTAAAATTAATATAAAATAATATTTAATTGAAAGTGGAACTAAAAATATATAATTTATATAATAATAATATAATGATTTAAATAATATCCTCTAAAAAATATTGAAGATAATTTTTACATTATCAGTTAGTTTTATGATTAACTAATATTTTCCCCCTTTACTGCGGTAACAACTTATTGTCATGGATACAATTCATTATGACCCAAAATGAAACTAAAATAATTGGTAAATTTGATCCACTGGATTCTAAATATGAAATAAAGATTTCATTATTAGTTATCTAGAAATTTCATGAATAAATTTTAATATAATTTCGCCAAAGGAAATGAAAATTTTATTTTAATGTGTTTTTATTCCTCAAAATGAATTTATGAAAAATTCCAAAATAATGTTGGTTAATATCAAATTAATTGTATTATTTTCAATAATTGGGGAATAATATTAAATTAAATTCAATAGTAAATAATTTTACTTTGTAAATATTTGAAAATAAATGATAGTTTTATAAAAATTTGTATTTCTCAGTATTCAACCAAAAATTAAACATTTCAAAAAAAAATCACCCGAATTGATTTCTTATATAAGGATATAAATATTTGATTTTATTTTATCAAAATATATCTACAAAATTTATATTTATAACTTTTAAATAAGACCATATAATACATGAAAAACAATATAGTTATGAAATAATGTAAATATTTCTATGATTTAATAATTAATAAAAAATTACCCTAACAATTATGATACCATAAAATCTAAAAAAAATATCATAATAAAATTATAATTTTTTAATATTATCATTACCAATGTTTTCACACCACATCACCAACAACATAGATTGAACCATGATCATATATACTTAAAATATTTTTTTCCAAAAATTATTATTGTATTCTTCCTATAGACTATGGTTATAATTTCTCTAATGAAAATAAACTTCTTACATTTTTTATTTATTAATTTAATATTGAAATGGGTTTCATATTAGTGTTATTATTCTAAATTAGATTATTTTTTCTTTTAGTAGATGTATTGTAAGATGAATCACATTTATATTGAGATTTATTGGATTCGGAATTTACCAACCTCTTTAGAACCTTCTTTTTACCAGCTTTTGATAACTATTATTTAACCTCCAATAAATTATTGATTTTTTTATATCTTTTAAACATTTTTATCTATAAGAAACTAGGATGTTTTTATGGAAAATTCATCTTTAGAATGATGCAGATTCACTTCAAAATCATTCATCTTATTTTCTAACTAAGAAACATTAAACATGATCATATTGATATCATCATTTAAAAAAAAATAATTCTTCAAGTAATCCCTAATAAATTCTTCCATATTATCCTTTTTTAATCATATTCCCTATATTCTTATTTAGTTAACTGTTCTAATCAAGTAAATCATCTAAATAATTTTTCATATGGTATTTTATCTCTTTCATTTCCCCATAATCATCATCAACACATGAGGTATCAAAATCATTTTTATCATGAGATGTGAAAATAAAATCATCTTTTGACTGTATACTATAGAATGAATCATATTGTTTTTTATTTATCATAAAAAATAGTCTTTTTTACATTCGATTTTTCTTTATTTCATCCACTTTATGATTCTTGGAATTTTTATCCTCCTCATCAAGTTATTATTCAATATTCTTATTCTTTTTGAAATTTATATAAAATTGTATATTACCATTATAATTATATCAAATTATTGGTTTCATTCCTTTTCCATCCCACATTTCCTATTTCAAACATTTATATATAAGATAAAAATGAATATTAATGGCTTCATCATATTCTTTATTATTATAATCACTTGATTCTACAAAATTATGATATTTGATTCTATTAATTCACATTGATTCAGTGGTTATATTAAATATTTTATTTATTCTTAAAAGATATAACATTTATAATTTCACAAAAAATTAGATTACTATTCAATTCATTTTGTGAGAGGCCATATCTATCTTATAATATATTAAAATATTGATCAATCCTATTTGAAATTATTCTATTATACATATTTAAAATAATAGAAAATTATAGTCTCCCACCAAGTCCTCATATATTACTGATAATATCATTTACCCTTGTATAGTAATAGTCACTATTTTCAAATTCAGATATAATTAAATCCTCTAATTGACTTCCCCAAATTTATACAATATCCTCATTGGCTTCCACATTACCTTCATAACTGCCCAATACATTGAACCAAATTTCATTAATAGTGTGAATTATTAAGAAATTAATTTATAAAAAGGCATAAATATATAATTTTCATATTTTCCATAAACATATATATTTTTATTATTCAAATTGGACATTATATAACCCTAAAAAAGAGGTCGAAATCCCACTAGAGTTTCATCACATACTTCCATTCCATGTGATAAATGATTGGGAAACATTATATTCTTCAAAATATGAATGTTTTCAAAATCCAAGTAATGTTAGATTAAGTCATTTCTAGGTATTATAAATACTCATTGATAAGAATTTATAGTGTTATATTCATTTTCTGAATATTATATAATTTTTTAATCAAAAGGAAAGATGCCTAATTTTTAATTATTTTTTATATTCTTGCACTATATAGTTTTATAAAAAATATAAATTTCAAAATTATATTATTTAAAATTGAAAAATTAATTTCATTTTTCAAATCATCAGATAAAACATATCATTTGAGGAATTATTTAAATTTTATGAAAAAAATATTTATCATTAAATAGTGAAAAATTCTATATTATTGGAAAATGTATTAAATTTTAAATTATTTAAAAATTAAAAATAAATTTATGATTATTAATAAACATTTAATAAAATATTTTTATTAATAAAAATATTAAAATATTATTTGTAATAAATTTTATAATTTAATTTTATATTAAAATATTTTTATTCATAGAAATTTTTTTTTCTGAATATTGTTTTCTATTACGTTCTGTGGTCAATGTTTTTTATTTAATTGTTGAATTTATAGAAAATTTAATGTTAAAAAAATTTATTTCATAATTAAAACAATTTTTTCAAACATTGATTAATTTTTGCCTTTTATATTTGAAAAATATACATATTAACTGTGGTATATTTATTGTTATCATGGTGAAAGATAAATTGGTTAATTAGGGTTAAAAATAATGTAATAAGGCATAAAATTAAATAAAAAAAATATATCATTTTAGAAGTATATTTCATCCGTATTCATCAAAAAATTGTAAATATTATTCTTTTTCCTATTAACAATTATTTTTTTCTTTATACTATTTACATAATAGAAGATATCCAAAACGACACTTTATTTCTTTTAATGACTATAATTATCATTATTGGGGAAAAATTATGTTTAGTTATAACTAGTTATTTGAAATAAAAATAAGCTTTTTAACATGAGAATACCGTTTTTTATTTTTTTATGGGAAAAATATCTTAAATACATAAGCAATGACTACATAGTTCATGTGAAATCTGTAGAATAATCATGTAAATAATATTAAAAATTCTAAAAGAAATATTTTTTGGGTGAGTAATAGTTCCATAATAATTTTATTACAAAATATAAAATATTATTGATTTTATTATGTTTTATATTAACATTATTTCTCTATAATTTTTTTTGATATTCAAATAAATTGAATAGTTATGAAAAATACATTAATTATATTATATAATAAATAATATTCTATTAAATGATTCAAAATTAATAAAAATATATTATTTATACAATTCAGTAATATATTTATGAATATATGATGTTTGTTCTGTTAATGGATCATTTTTTCTTTTATAGTAAATTTCATGGCCTATAAAGACTAAAAATACTAATATCATGGTAATTTTAAAGAGTATTAATAAGGGGTTAAAACAAAGAGATAGTGGAAAAAAATAAGGTAAACTTTTATAAATTATATTAAATGAAAATATTAATACTGATAATAATATTATATTATTATAATATCAATTTTTATCCACCTTAACATGAAAATTAATTTATATTAATTTAAAACTATAGTACATTCCAAAAATTACACTTCCTCCACTAATAAAATGGCACCACTTATCCACCATTACATACACCATTTTTGTACTCTATCATGAAAATAAACTCACATTTTGCCTCCCTAAAATCCATACCCATGTTATAGAGGTCATTTTATGGGTACAATACCAAACTTATATGGCTTGAGGTGTAATGAAAATGACATTTTCTAAGGATGATGTATAGTTTTTAACTAAATAGTATAGTCTTATATCATGTTGTACCTACATAAAATCTTATAAAAATATTATGAAAAAATTTAAGAAAATATTCCAAATAATGGCATGTTATTAGGTTAAATTCTTAACCCATATCCATATCCTCTTCCATAAAATAGTAAATGAAACTCTCATTCTTGTGTACGGGGGACGTCCACCTCACAGATCGATATTCTGCGTTTTCCATCACCGCCTCACGTGCATGGTTACAATAATGGATTTAATTAAAATATATAATAATAATTAAATTTTAATAATTTCTAAATGATCATTTATCATTTAATTTATTAACTTTTCATCCACTTAAAAATGGTAATGTTATTCAAGAACATGTGTGGATTTCAACCTCCACAAACTGATGTGATTCATATTTTTCATGAAAACCTATTAATGACATTATATGTAAGTTTATTTATTTAAATAAGTTGGATTTTTTGATATAATAATAATTATAAAAATATAATATAACACATAACTAGTTTCAATCATGTTTATTGAAAAATGGAAACACTATTCATGTCTAGATACGTCCTACAATCTCTATAATTTTAATGTTGTTAATTTTTCAGAACTATATTCCATGGTTCGATTTAATGTTATATTTTTATACATAATTTATTGTAATTTTATTATTACTACTTTATTTATTATGTGATTATGAATTTTTTTTATATTCCCTATACTGAAATCATTTTGGACATATGATAATAATATCATCAAAATGTATGACGTGAACTTAATTGATTAAGAAATTTAATATGACATTGAAATACATAAAATTAAATTATTAATAGAAAATAAAAAAATTCTTAAGAAATTAAATAGTTAATAATAGTTTAATAATTGGGATTTTATATAACCTTTGTGACAATTCAGAATCTATGTAATGAACACCTTATATTAGAAACCTCAATTTAGATTTTTTAATCTATTTATTTTATAAATATTCATTTTAAATATTCATATTCTAAATATTATTTTATCGATGTTTATATATGAAAATAAATTAAATATAAGGGAATTATTATTCGTCTTTTCACAATAAATCAAAGGATTTCAAAAGAAATCTTTTTCTGTCTTTTAAAGGGAACATTTTGACATTCATTCCAAAAGGAAAAGGAAATGATCTATTTTAACTTATATGAAATCAATGAACCTTTGGAAAATAAAAACCATTATTTAAAATTTTTATTTGATTATAATATTCCATTTTTTATAAAAAATTCTATATCCATTATTTCTAGGTATTTTATCCTAAGAAATTAGGTTATAAAGGAAAGGGATACATCAATATCTGAAAAAAATGTACTTATGTGATTGAAAAAATATTTTTTTAGAATTTTGAATATGTAAATGGAATATTTGATATATTCAACATATTATACGGTCTTTGTAAAATTATTATGATGATGTGTGAGACCAATAAATCTCATGATGATGGGTGGTCCTAATATAGAATTCTATTATGGATGATCTTAATATAGGTCCCTAATTCAATGGGTAACTATTATGTTCTACATATAATTGTTTTTGATGTCGACCGTAATTGTTATTCAAAATTTATGTGATATTTTAAGGGTTATAATTGGTGTTCTATAAAGAATAGGTCCAATTAAAATACAAGACCCTTGTACATATTTTAATGAGTTTCCATGAAAATACATTAACTTTAAAATGTGATCTAACTTTAATTGGACTAAAAAGAATGTGTATTCCCTTCTTAGGTATCATGGTATGTTATTAAAAGAATTTTTTTCAAGGGTACTCATTTTTTATAACAAATCCTCAAGATTATTATTTCACATTATGTTTTCTTATAATGAGAATAATAAAAAATATTTCAGTAATGGGGATTTTTTATGTAAGTAAATCATTAATTTTAGTTCCGTGTTTATTATGTGAGAAGAAAATTATTTCTAAATTATATTAATTTTTATATGATCTATTGAATTTCATGATTAATTTATAAATAAGATACTGATATTTTTCTTCCTATCTAAAATTTCTTGATTTTTTTTCATTTGTTTTATGGATGAGTTGGAACCTAGAAGATGTAAATTTTAAAATAATAATGATTTTCATGGAAAATAAAACATGTTATACTTTTTTTATTCTAATTGTGGGAAAAATTAATCTAATATTAAGTATATAACCTGTAATATGTGGGTTATCTTGGTAACATTAATGAATTAATTATCTAAAAAACTAATCCTGAAAAGAAATTTGGGAATTAAATAAAATTATTTCATGACAAAAAATGAAATTATTGATTTAATTATGGTTTTGACCTTATTATTGCTATATGAAGAAATGTTTAGATCATATTAGACCTTAGGATAATGTAATTATAAATGGATAATAATTTAATTTTTTCGTGATATAGAATTTGAAGATTTCTATTTTGATTTATCAAAACTATGTATTTTTTGAATGAATTTCCATAGAGGAGACGATGAAGATGATGTGGGAAGGCACCATGAATACAATATACTTATAAATTATCAACCTTTAATGATTCGAATTAGAAAAACTTAATTTTTCCAATGATGTCTTAGTTGATACATTATATACGAGGTTGTGTTTTCAATGAATTTTAGTATTCAAATTAATTATATAAGAACGTATTTACAGTGTTGAATTTTATAACATATCACCCTCCTGAATTCAGTGTATCATCTCGCCTTATTGTAGCCGAGGAATGGTTTACTAACCATGAAATGATATTTGATGTCAAGGGTTTTCAAAACAACCAAATTAAAACTATTTGTATTTACCATTATTTATTTAATTTTATCTATGAAGGTCAATGGTTATGGATATTAGATAAAGATAACGTATTGAGATGATGTAATGAGACACATTTAAGGATATTTCCTTAGATAAATATATTCCTCATGTTTCTTAACATTATATATGATACCAATTCATGGAAATTTTGAAGAATAAGGATTGATTTAGTCATGTGTGATGAAAGAAATTACCTAAATAAAATGATACATGCAAATTTTTATCAAGGACCTTGATAGTAAAATTAATAAATTCTCATAGTATTGGGGCAATATATTTATGGGAATTTGATTCTCATTAACATTAAATTTATGAGAAACTTTTTTAATTTTATCAAATTATTGATATTGGTTCTTTTTATGGTCACCAAATACATAAAAAATAAACAAATAAATAATGTCTTAATGGAAACAAATTTGGAAGACTCTATCAAAGAAATCTGAATGTAAGAAATACATGTATCCAATTTTTGATGGGAGAGTAAAAATAAATGTGTAATTTTTTATTAAATTTGGGTTCTCTTTCATATGTGATAATTTTTTAAATTTTCCTTGTGACTACAAAGAAAATCATTATACAAAAAATAGAAAAGTTTATTGAAAGATTATTTAATTGTGTTGAGATGATTCATTATACAACTAGTTATCCAAATATAATATTAAAGGGTAAGAATCATCATGATCACAAATAGAATTATATGTATTTATATTCTCGAACTACATTAACTGATATTGGAAATTAAAATTTTCTTGTGATAGGTTCATATTTTGTTTCATTAGATTATTTGAATTTCTTATGTGATTTAGGGTCTACACACTCTTTCATTTCTGAGATTTATTTAGAAAATTTATAAATTCTTCCTAAAAAAATGAAGCAATAACTTTGGTTAAAAACTCATAGGGGAGTATAAAGTTAAAAAAATATAATAATACTACTATTATTTTATATTTAAAGGACTTAACTAAAAATATTTTTGGCTTAACCCCTATAATAATTGAGGTTTTTATGGGAATAAATTAACTTCATTTTTAACATATATACTATGAAATCTGAAAATACTTATATTTTAATTTTTTTTATAATAACCCTTTTAAGTATTGAGGAGGAACCTTTACATGTCCCTTAGTCCCTAAGGCATAAGGCCAATACATGTCCTAAATACCTAGATAAACAAGGACTAATATATTACTGTTATAGAAACAAGACATGACTACACTTTTTTGGAATGCCCCCATCATATCTATATAATAATTGAAGTCACATAGGTCCCACATCTCTATAAGAGTTGGTGTCCTAGAACTTATAAGGCCCCAACCTTAAACCATAATTAATCTTGAGTTATTACAAGATTACACATTGAGGATCTTTTCGGGTTTAGAGTTTTAGAGAATTAGATCATAAAAATTGCATTACATTCCACATATAAATAAAGTGGTTACATAAAGATATTATTCTTCATTCCCATCAATGGAAACATATTTAAAATAATCATGAATTCTTTCTTGACACTTCCTTGACACTATCATCATATCATGTACCTTTCCCTTGACCTATGAAAAACATTTCAAAAAAAACATGGGATGAGCATAAAAAGCTCAGTAAGGGATATAAAAATATGGAAAGGAAACATGGGTACATATATACATAAGGATGAGATCATACTTTACCCATAAAACATAACCACTTTAACATACCTCATCAAATCATGAATAAATCATAGAAATCATAAGACATAAAGGTAACTTGAGGCATTCATAACATTCTTACGTAGGGAGTAACCCTCTTGGTTACGTTTGGAATACCCATCACAGTATATTCCCTAAATCTATTCGGAGAAACCTTAACGTTTCACTCCTTCGCGTTACCCAATGCATTGGAGAGCTATATCAGGCTCACCCACCCTTAGTTTATCACAGAACCACCCGTTTTCATAATAATGCCCAAGAACCTCAACATAATCATATCACATAAAACATGCATAAAGGAAACATAACATTCCCACCTTTCAATAACAAGATATCAATACAAAACATTGATATAAAAACATTATAAAAACCATTTTCGATACCAAAATAAAAGAAAAGTAAAACATGGTATTTATTTTTCTTTTAAAAAGAAGGCATGGCTTGTAGAGGAAGCCAAAACTCAAATAACGGTCATGATGGCGGAGAAGTCGTTGTCGCCGCATACGTACGACAAAAACATTCCCTTTTGTCGTTTAGTAAACGCTTCGTATAAAAAATATTCTTTTTGAATAAATGTAAAAGTCAAAGGGGTTTATACACCGTATAAAAGAAAGTTGTGTATAAAATAAAATATGCCTCAATGAAAGGAGATTGAGACGAAGTCCCATACCTCGGGTCAGACTTGACTCGATCGTTCTTTAATGTCCTGAATAATAAACATGAGTTAATTTATACTTTTTTAAGAACCTTTTTCAAGTTCATTATTCCTTTTATATCACTTATTGACATGTCATGAACACTATGTAATTATTCAAGTTAATAACGGTCGTTTTAACGATCATTGGTACTTGAGTAAAAAATAAACCCTTTATAATTACATGTTGTTGATGTATCCATTATATCCAGAATGGTATTCATGATGTAGATATCATATATGTCATATATATCCAGTAAATTCATGCATTTATAATATTACATAATCATTTAGAGGTAAGAAATGAAATGCACCGTTCATGGAGACGGTAAGCCGTACGTACGCATGAACGCTACTTTCATTTCTATTTCGTATTTTATAGAATGGAATCATAATGATATAAAGGTATATTATAATTCTAGTATAATATCATATATAATATCATATTTCCATCCTTTATATGTCCACATATGGTATTTAATGAATCAAATCACTTTGAGGGCGCGGTAGTCCGCACTTCCTTAAATGAAGTTATCGTGTTTACCCATAATGGAAACCATAAAGGTATGACCAAAAAGAAAAATACAGAAGCTTAAGGAAACCATAAACATATTATATATCATATATAAATATAGTGTCATCTTAATGTCCACCTTTGAAGGTGTTAAAAGAATGTTGAACAATCATCGTTTCGGGAGGCATAAATTCACCATCCATGGAAACCATATGTTCATTAACCATTAGATGTAGGTGTGTGTAAGTGTAGCTTGAATCCTTCTTATAAAAACATCCTAGTATATTTAAGATACTGGTGTTGTTACAAAAGAAATAAATAAAAAGAGTTAGGGGGTTGGAGAAGCAAAATAAAACAAACGGACTCAAGTGAAGACTTTACCTTAAAATTGGGTAACTCCCTTTTGTTTGAGCTCAAAGGCTTCCTTGGAAAGTATTATGCCCAAAGTGAGGCTTCAAGGAGTAATAGAGGGAAGTGGAGTACAAAATGGGCAGGGGTTGGCCGAGCCAAAGGCTTTGGGAGTGTGGGAAAAGAGGTAGTGGTGGGGGCCTTTAATAAGAGGAGAGGAGGGAACTCTTGGAAAGTAAAGATAAGTTACTTTATTTTAAAAAGAGTTTCGGATTAAAAAGGTCCCACATTGATATAATTCTAGGATAAGGTGATAAGGGTTCTAAATACACTCATCCAATAGGTTTTGGACATGTGTAGGTCTTAAATATTACATTATCTTTCCATTTTATTTAAATCGTTAAATAATGAGGTCATCACTGCATCATCATGATGTCATAAATAATTTAATTTATTTAAAGTCTAAAAATTATAAACAAAATACTATGATGTATGAAATCTTTTTAGCTTCCCAATTACTATTTATAATAAAAATCTGATCTTTATAACCCCATGTAAAAATTGTTTTCGTAAAACATATTATGTTTGTGTCATTTTTACTTTTACATTAAATAAAAAGTTATTTATGTAATTTCCCAACCAAAGTGACTCCATGGGGTCCCCAAGTTGACCCATGGCTTGCATTGGTCGGCCATGACACAACCAATGAGGGCAGGACATGTGTCAAGCTCATCTCATTTTATTAAAGCATTATTTTTACCTTAAACTACACTAATTACCTCTAATTGCGATTAAAAACTTAATAAGTTACTATTCACCAAAAAATTATTTTAATCTCATTGAACCACATTTTACTTCTTAATGACAACCATGTATGTCAGATTTTTGAAATTCAAAACACAATGATGGCAAAATTTCATTTAAACAGAAAATCAGTTTTTATAAGTACCACTTAGTGGTTTCACTATTCATCAAAAATAGAAGTTTTTCAGAAAATTACCAAAAATTCACCCTAAGCTATATTTGATATTATGAATTCAAAAATGAAGTCTATTGTAAAAAATTCAAAACATATAAGTCACATTAATTAATTTAATAATTAATTCCCACTGTCAGAGAAAATAGCGTGTTTTTATGAAATAATAAGTATCAAAAGATTGACACCAGTTTAAGTCCAATTTCAAAGTGAAATTGATTCCAATGACCACCATTGGATTAAATGGTAAAAATATATTCTAATTTCAATTCAAAACCAATTCAAAATATAATATAATCATATAAATAAATTATATTAAAAAGCATTTTTGATGTAAAATGCAGTATTTTTCACTATTCATTAAAAAATGAACATTGTACGAAAAATACAAAAAATTCACACAAAGTAAATTTTGATGTCCCAATCATAAAGAATAAGTTTATTTTTACAAACATAGTTTATAAAATTGTCAAAATATAGATTCAAAAATGGTTTGCCATCAAAAGGCAGTAAAACAATCTTTTAAAAATATTAGTGTATTCCATGCTTAAGATTGGATTTATTTTCATTTTAAGCCTCTAAAACACTATCTAATTCATTAATAGACATAGATAAAAAATATCTATTATTCATTACTTACTTGGGATGTTACATCCTTCCCCCCTTTAGAAAATTGCGTCCCCGCAATTTATTTACTTATCAAATAAATGGGTGTACTTATCCCTCATTGCATTTTCAGATTCCCATGTTGCCTCTTCCATCATGTGGTTTTTCCACAAAACCTTTACCTGGTGAATCACCTTATTTCGTAACACTTTCTCCCTGTGGTCAAGAATCCGGACCGGTTGTTCCTCATAATATAGGTTCTCTTCCAGCTGAACTACCTCTGGACTCAAAACATGAGATGGATCTGGCATGTACTTTCTCAACATCGAAACGTGAAAAACATTGTGTACCTGAGATAAACTCGGAGGTAAATCCACTCGGTAAGCAACTGATCCAACTCTCTCCAGAATTTCATATGGTCCAATAAACCTTGGACTCATCTTTCCTTTCTTACCAAATCGCATCACACTTTTCCATGGCGATACTTTGAGAAAAACATGATCACCTTCCTCAAAAGATAGATCCTTCCCCCTGTTGTCTGCATAACTCTTCTGCCTACTCTGAGCTGTTCTCATGTGCTTCTGAATCAGCTGAACTTGTTCTACCATCTCTTCTACCAATTCTGGTCCCATCAACTTCCTTTCACCCACTTCATCCCAGAAAGCTGGAGTTCGACACCGCTTCCCATATAATTCCTGAAATGGTGCCATCTGTATACTGGAATGAAAACTGTTATTATATGAAAATTCAACCAAAGAAAGATGTTGGTCCCAACTTCCCTGATAATCCATAGAGCGAGAACGTAGCATATCCTCCAAGGTCTGAATTGTTCGTTCTAACTGCCCATCTGATTGAGGATGAAAAGCTGTACTAAAATTAAATTCAGTACCCAAAGACTTCTGAAGGCCTTTACAAAAGTTAGAAGTGAACCTGGGATCATGATCCGATACAATGGAGAGAGGAACTCCATGTAACCTGACTACCTCTTTAAAATACAAACGGGAAAGTTGATCAAGAGAGAAAGTATCTCGTATAGCAAGGAAATGAGCAGACTTGGTCAAGCAATCAACAATAACCCAGATTTCATTATTACCTAGAGATGTCTTCAGTAATCCCAAAATAAAGTCCATGGATATATTCTCCCATTTCCACTCTGGCACTGGTAAAGGCTGAAGAATCCCTTTCGGTAACTGCCGCTCTGCTTTAACCTGTTGACATGTCAAACACTTCACAGTAAAATCAGCAATATCTCTTTTCATTCCATCCCACCAGTAATACTCCCGCAGATCTCTATACATCTTAGTACTGCCTAGATGAACTGAAAACGGAGAACTATGAGCTTCAAATAACAACTCTCTCTTCAACTATGAATCACAAGGCACACACAATCTCTTCCCAAATCTCAAAACGCAATCATTATCAATGTTGAATTCAGGCAACTTACCTTTCTGAACCAGCTGTACCTTTTTCTGCAACTCACTGTCTTTCTTCTGTGCTTGCTTGATTCTATCTGATAGAGATGATCTCACTGATACTTGAAACAAAACAGAATAACTTCCCGCACCAAAAACTTCTATGCCAAATTTCATCAAATCCTTAACCAAAGGATCACGTTCCAAACGCAACATTGCTAATGAAGCATTAATTTTTCGACTCAAATCATCAACCACTTTATTTTCTTTTCCCAGATGGTAATGAATTGTACAATCATAATCCTTGATTAATTCTAGCCATCTCGTTTGCCTCATGTTCAATTCTTTCTGAGTGAATATATACTTTAAAATTTTGTGATCAGTATATATTTCACACTTTACTACATACAAATGATGCCTCCAAATTTTTAAAGCGAACACAACAGCAGCTAATTCCAGATCATGTGTAGGGTAATTTACCTCATGAGTCTTCAACTGTCGTAAAGCATAAGCAACTACCTGATCATTCTGCATTAGGACGCAACCAAGTCCTTTCAATGAAGCATCACTGTATATAACAAACTCACCATTCCTGGAAGGTAGTGCCAAAACTGGAGCATTCACCAATATTCTTTTCAATTCCTGAAAACAATCATCACATTCTTTTGTCCAGATAAACTTAACACCCTTCCGAGTTAGCTTAGTCATTGGACTAGATAACCGTGAAAAATTTCTAACAAACCTTCGGTAATAGCCTGCCAAACCAAGGAATCTACGAATCTCGGTTACATTTGTGGGTCTTGGCCATTCTTCCACAACTTTTGTTTTTGCAGGATCAATAGTTATTACATCTTTAGAAACAATATGACCAAGGAAAAAAATTTGTTGCAACCAAAACTCACACTTGATGAATTTTCCATACAGTTTCTTTTCTTTTAAGGTTTGCAAGATAACCCTTAAATGTCTTTCATGCTCCTCTTTACTTTTAGAAAACACCAAAATATCATCAATGAAAACCACCACAAACTTATCCAAGAACACATGAGAAAATTATATTCATTAAGTCCATGAATACAGTAGGTGCATTGGTTAGCCCAAAAGGCATTAATACAAATTCATAATGGCCATATCTCGTACGGAACACGGTCTTCAGAATATCTGCCTCCTTTACCTTCAGCTGATGGTACCCCGATCTCAAGTCAATCTTTGAAAAAAACTGAGCTCCCTGAAGCTGATCAAAAAAATCATCGATATGAGGCAAATGATATTTTTTCTTAACAGTGATATTATTCAAGGCCCTATAATCAATGAAAAGTCTCATAGAACCATCTTTCTTTTTAAAAAATAAAATAGGATCACCCCATGGTGATGTGCTAGGTCGAATGAAACCTTTATCTAATAAATCTTGCAATTGCTCCTTCAACTCTAAAAGTTCAATTTGAGCCATTCGATAAGGGGGTTTTGAAATTGGCTTAGCATCAGGAACTAAGTCAACAGTAAACTCAAATTCCCGATCTGGTATTATTCCAGGAAACTCATCAGGAAAAACATCAGGATACTCATTTACCACTGGCACATCATTAATCTGAACAGTTCCTTTATTTTCAATGACATGTGCTAGGTAACATTCATTTCCATCTTTTACAAGTTTCTTGACCTCTTGATAAGTTATCAATAGTAAGGGTTCATTCTTGTACACAAACTGAAATTCTTTCTGAAAAGAAACTTCTTTAGCTCTACATTCAATCTTAGCATGGTAAATAGAGAGCCAATCCATACCCAGGATAACATCAAACTCTACTAGAGGTAGAACAATAAAGTTTGCAAGTAGGTTCTTTCCACAGATAAGGATAGGGAGATTCTTATAAATTCTTTTTTCCTCAACATTTCCCCCAGGTGTTTTTACCAGAAGTTCAGGATTTATTTCTTGAGATGGTATTCCCATTTTACTAGAAAAGGTTTCAGAGATGAAAGAATGTGTAGACCCCGAATCAAACAACACACTGACATAATCTGAAAAAACAAAAAAAGTACCTGATACAACTTCATTTGACGGCCCGACATTTGCTGAAGTAGTTGCAAAGGATTTCACCACCCCTTTGTGCTTGTAGTCTAACTACTTCCCATCACTCAAGCTCTTTGTCAGACACTCATTTGTATAGTGACCCATCTCATTTCACTTATAACATTTCACTAACTATAAATGAAATTTGTTCTTACCTTCACCTTGATCCTTTTCAGTGAAATCATGAGCCTTATGTCCCATCTTACCACATCGGTAGCACTTTCCAGAATTCAGAAGACATTCCCCAGCATGCCTTTTTCCACATTTATCACAAACTGGAAACTTAGTTTTCTTACCATCAGACTTTTTTGAAGAATTCTTACATTTATCCTGCCACCTCGGTCTCTTCTTCTGCTGGTTGTTATAGAACACATGGTTATCGGAAAACTCCATTTCCACCTTCTCAGCACATCGAACAAGCTTTTCATAACTTTTAAACTCACGAGAAGCTAATGACCTTCGATATTTTGGCTTTAATCCTTAGTAAAAACGATTGATTTTACTATCAAGGTCTCAGATAAAATTTAGAGCATACCTTGCCAATCGAGTGAACCTTTCTTCATAGGCAGCCACTGAGTCTTCCTCTTGCCTCAATTCCAAGAATTGCTTTTCCATCCTAAGTCGAACAACCTTAGGAAAATACTTCTCAAGAAACATACCTTTGAATTCATCCCAGTCGAGAGCATCAATCTCATCAGCGTCCCTGATATTTTTAACCATTGACCACCACTGATCTGCCTCACCCTCCAAACGGTAAATTGCAAGACTAACCTTCTGATTGTCTGAACACCCCATGACATCAAAAATCTTTTCCAGTGATTTAATCCACCCTTCAGCTAGCACAGGGTCAGATGATCCTCTGAATGATGGGGGATGTTGCCTCATGAAATGTTCCACCACTGACATGTTCCTCTGTGGTTGGTCTGGCTGATCTCGTGCATGGATACCACCGCCATTTATCACTTGAGTCAACTATGCCATCACTGCAACAAACTGTTCAGTTCCAATTCCGACCATCTCGGGATGCTGATTCGGAAGGTTATTTCCTTCTGTATGCCTTCCTAGAACTTCTTCCCTGTTTCCTCTACGGAAAACCATTCTGAACAAACATGTCTTAGATGATGCAACATGGTAATCTTCAAATGCTATATCATTTCAAAAAAAATATTTTTGGATAATCATGTAATAGAATTCTAACTCCTAAAGTTATCTAAACCGACCTTTGATACCAACTATAAGGCCCCAGCCTTAAACCTTACTTAATCTTGAGTTATTACAAGATTACCCATTGAGGATCTTTTCAGGTTCAGAGTTTTAGAGAATTAGATCATAAAACTTGAATTACATTCCACATATAAACAAAGTGGTTACATAAAGATAGTATTCTTCATTCCCATCAATGGAAACATATTTAAAATAAACATGGATTCTTTCTTGACATATCCTTGACACTATCATCATATCATGTACCTTTCCCTTGACCTGTGAAAAACATTTCAAAAAAACTTGGAATGAGCATAAAAACCTCAGTAAGGGATATAAAAATATGGAAAGGAAACATGGGTACATATATATATAAGGATGAGATCATACTTTACCCATAAAACATAAGAACTTTAACATACATCATCAAATCATGAATAAATCATAGAAATCATAAGACATAAAGGTAACTTGAGGAATTCATAACATTATTACATAGGGAGTAACCCTCTTGGTTACGTTTGGAATACCCATCATAGTATATTCCCTAAATCTCTTTGGAGAAACCATAACGTTTCACTCCTTCGCGTTACCCAATGCATTGGAGAGCTATATCGGGCTCACCCACCCTTAGTTTATCACAGAACCACCCATTTTCATAATAATGCCCAAGAACCTTAACATAATCATATCACATAAAACATGCATAAAGGAAACATAACATTCCCACCTTTCAATAACAAGATATCAATAAAACAAATTGATATAAAAACATTATGAAAACCATTTTCGATACCAAAATTAAAGAAAATTAAAACATGGTATTTATTTTTCTTTTAAAAAGAAGGTATGTCTTGTAGAGGAAGCCAAAACTCAAATAACGGTCACGATAGCGGAGAAGTCGTTGTCGCCACATACGTACGACAAAAACATTCCCTTTTGTCTTTTAGTAAATGCTTCGTATAAAAAATATTACTTTTGAATAAACATAAAAGTCATAGAGGTTTATACACCGTATAAAAGAAAGTTGTGTATAAAATAAAATATGCCTCAATGAAAGGAGATTGAGATGAAGTCTCATACCTCGGGTCCGACTTGACTCGATCGTTCTTTAATGTCCTGAATAATAAACTTGAGTTAATTTGTACTTGTTTAAGAACCTTTTTCAAGTTCATTATTCCTTTTATATCACTTATTTCTATGTCATGAACACTATGTAATTATTCAAGTTAATAACGGTCGTTTTAACGATCATTGGTACTTGAGTAAAAAATAAACCCTTTATAATTACATGTTGTTGATGTATCCATTATATCCAGAATGGTATTAATGATGTAGATATCATATATGTCATATATATCCAGTATATGCATGCATTTATAATATTACATAATCATTTAGAGGTAAGAAATGAAATGCACCGTTCATGGAGACGGTAAGCCGTACGTACGCATGAACGCTACTTTCATTTTTATTTCGTATTTTATAGAATGGAATCATAATGATATAAAGATATATTATAATTCCAGTATAATATCATATATAATATCATAGTTCCATCCTTTATACGTCCCACATATCGTATTTAACGAATCAAATCACTTTGAGGGGGCGGTAGTCCGCACTTCCTTAAATGAAGATATCGCCTTTACCAATAATGGAAACCATAAAGGTATGACCAAAAAGAAATATACAAAAGCTTAAGGAAAAATAAACATATTATATATCATATATAAATATATTGTCATCTTAATGGCCTCCTTTTACGGTGTTAAAAGAATGTTGAACAATCATCGTTTCGGGAGGCATAAATTCACCATCCACGGAAACTGTATGTTCTTTAACCATTAGATGTAGGTGTGTGTAAGCGTAACTTGAATACTTCTTGTAAAAACATCCTAGTATATTTAAGATAGTGGATTTGTTACAAAAGAAATAAATAAAAAGAGTTTAGGGGGTTGGAGAAGAAAAATAAAACAAACGGACTCAAGTGAAGACTTTACCTTAAAATCGGGTAATTCCGTCTGGTTTGAGCTCAAAGGCTTCCTTGGTAAGTCTTCTACCCAAAGTGAGGCTTTAAGGAGTAAGATATGGAAGTGTAGAGACAAAATGGGCAGGTGTTGGCCGAGACAAAGGCTTTGGGAGTTTGGGAAAAGAGGTAGAGGTGGGGGCCTTTTATAAGAGGAGAGGAGGGCACTCTTGGAAAGTAAAGATAAGTTACTTTATTATAAAACGATTTTCAGATTCAAAAGGCCCCACATTGATATAATTATAATATAAGGTTATAAGGTTTCTAAATACACTCATCAAATAGGTTTTGGACATGTGTAGGTCTTAGATATTACATTATCTTTCCATTTTATTTAAATCGTTAAATAATGAGGTCATCACTGCATCATCATGATGTCATAAATAATTTAATTTATTTAAAGTTTAAAAATTATAAAAAAAATACTATGATGTAGGAAATATTTTTATCTTTCCAATTACTATTTATAATAAAAAATATGATCTTTATAACCCCATGTAAAAATTGTTTTCGTAAAACATATTATGTTTGTGTCATTTTTACTTTTACATTAAATAAAAAGTTATTTATGTCATTTCCCAACCAAAGTGACTCCATGGGGTCCACAAGTATACCCATGGCTTGTCTTGGTCGGCCATGACACAAACAATGAGGGTAAGACATGTTTCAAGCTCATCTCATTTTATTAAAGCATTATTTTTACCTTAAACTACACTAATTACCTCTAATCGCGATTAAAAACTTAATAAGTTACTATTCACCAAAAAATTATTTTAATCTCATTGAACCACATTTTACTTCTTAATGACAACCATGTATGTCGGATTTTTGAAATTCAAAACACAATGATGGAAAATTTTCATTTAAACGGAAAATCAGTTTTTATAAGTACCACTTAGTGCTTTTACTATTCATCAAAAATTGATGTTTTTCAGAAAATTACAAAAAATTCACCCTAAGCTATATTTGATATTATGAATTCAAAAATGAAGTCTATTTTACAAAATTCAAAACATATAAGTCACATTAGTTAATTTAATAATTAATTCCCGCTGTCAGAGAAAATAACATGTTTTTATGAAACAATAAGTATCAAAAGATTAACACCAGTTTAAGTCCAATTTCAAAGCAAAATTGATTCCAATGACCACAATTGGATTAAATGGAAAAAATATATTCTAATTTCACTTCAAAACCAATTAAAAAGATAATCTAATCATATAAATAAGTTAGATTAAAAAGCAGTTTTGATGTAAAATGCAGTATTTTTCACTATTCATTAAAAAATGAACATTGTACGAAAAATACCAAAAATTCACACAAAGTAAATTTTGATGTCCCAATCATAAAGAATAAGTTTATTTTGACAAAAATAGTTTATAAAATTGTCAAAATATAGATTCAAAAATGGTTTTCCATCAAAAGGCAGTAAAACAATCTTTTAAAAATATTAGTGTATTCTATGCTTAAGATTGGATTTATTTTCATTTTAAGCTTCTAAAACACCATCTAATTCATTAATAGAAATAGATAAAAAATATATATTATTCATTACTTACTTGGGATGTTACATAACTAACTAGTTGAAATTTTATTACATGGATAATTAATATAAATAAATTTTAAAAATCAATTTACTTAGTGTTCTGTATTCTACATGACTATGATGTAATAATTTCCTAGAGTATTTGTTGTATTGAAAAGGTCATGGAAGTTCCCCACTATTATAAGAACCTTTAAATTATATAAAAATATTCATAAATATAGTTCTAAGGTTGGTTGAAATAAAATTATGGGAGACATATCATGCATACCGTCAGGTGCGAGTACTCGTAACCAGATGAGACTTCCACTCATGATGTTCTCTATTGGAAATATCTAAGATATGAGATTATGAGAATAGGCCCACCTGTAAGAATTCCACATGTTTTGGTGTCATCATATATTTATATCCACGAGTGTGTTTAAGGATTTCTAGAATTTATGATCATTATTAATACATGTCATGACTCGTGCACATTGATTTACTAATGAAACCCATCATGAAGATAGTTGGCAAGGAGTATGGTATTTTGGGTTTATCACAAGTGACATGATATTAATAGATATGTTGAGGAAGTATTTGTCCCTTCCATTTGTGTAGTTGGTATATCAGACCATTTATTGTAATAGAACCATCATGTGAAATTCCATGGCCATGGTGTAACAATTAGTTTATTTTAGGTAGTCAAAGAAATACGTATCAATAATAAAGGTTGATGATACTATCATGAAAACTGCTTGATAAGATATTGAGACAAAGGAATTATATTACATTGTTATCATTCACATGTAGATTGTTGTTGTTGCGACATTAAATTCCTTATCTTGGGAGCCTTGACCCTTTGATAGAAAGTAATCTTTTACTTTATGCAAGCCCGTCTAATTCCAACTAGAAAAAAAATCCTAGAGGGTCACACACTAATTCATTTTGGTGGTCTTGATTAAATTCTATTTGAATATAATTATTGAAATAAATATTTTTCTCAAGACTGTTGAATAATTTTATTCATGTTTTGATGATATCATAAATTTAATAATATATATTTATTATTTTGTTGAACATTTAACATATATTAATTTATTAGTTTGTAATAAAATATATTTTTAAGAAAATATATTATTTATTTAGTTATTTGGGTGTTCAATACATTGAAGTGTAGTTATTGTGGATCATGGAAGGTATGGTAGAAAAATAATAATTTTCAAGATGGTAAATAATTATCAGTTTCCACAAGATAAAATAATAATGATGCTGCTATTATTTTACAACCCGTAATTTTATTCATAATTTAGTTTTTTTCATGTTGGCACACCATAAATAATGATGCGGTATTATTATTATGAGCATTAGTTTTCTCTAGAATCATGAATTTATTAAATTGTTGTCATGCAATTAAATATTGTAATAGACGTTACATGCATATAAATAGACAAGTACATATATTGTGCTATTGTGGCCGAAACACACGCTTTGGGAATTGAGAATTATTGAGATAAACAAATTTCTCTCTTGAGTACTTTTCCCTCCCCTCTCAAGAACATGAAACTTTCTTTGAGGCTGATGAGAATGCAATCAAGAACAACAGGCACATGACACTCACTTCACCGAACTAGAACCTGGAGAATGAGTGGTGTTGATCAGAGACCATCGAAACTTGTGTGGGTCGCCACTAGAGGGATTCTGGTCTGGATCCTCACAACCGCAATGAGATAATCCGGAAGGGTCATTCTAAATTATCAACATCATAAAAGAAGAAAATACCGAAGATCCTGGTATTCTTTTCATTATGAAATTAATTAAATTAATTATAAACATGATGTGCAAGATCCTCTCTATTGGTTTTGGGCCTCTTTATTCTTTTTCTAAATCATTTATTCTATTCTGTGGAGACTGGTGTTCATTGTCATATTGATCCTAGAATAATCATTGTTCATGTTAAAGATTAATGATGGGTATTGGCCTAACCTCACTTCCACTACACCCAGAACCATCAAGTTGTATAAGAATGGTAAAACAGTAGTTTATAAATATTTAAATATTTCATTGATGATTTAGACATTTAATAATTTATTTTTTTCAATTAAAGTTAATTGTTCTACAAATCTGAATCTCATGATCTATTCCTCCTCTTTCATTTCATGTTCACCTTATAGAAATGATATTTTTTTTAATTATGATTATTATAAAATAAAGGATCTCATTCAGAGGTGCCAAAGGTTCCTGGTCGTACAACACCAGAACACATGACATGTATTCCGCATTACATTCCATGTAGCCTAGGTTCAATGCACTGGGTCTGTATGCCAAACCAATCCGTGTCATTGGAGTTTGTCTAAGTCAAAATGAATCCTTGTATTGACCTGGAACAGGTGTCATGCAGTTTTTGGATTACATAACGTGTGGTCAACATGACATGGCGTGTAGTCCCTTAGGGTTTCTGTTGGAACATGTACCCCATACATGGATTTCTGGGCTAGAGACTGTGTAACAAGAACTACAGGGCATGTGGTCCATTGGACATGCCATGTTCTCTAAATATTTCTTAAGTACACTCACACACCGTTTCCCCTGTCTTGTAATTCAGATGGAGGTTGAGAAATAGTACATTACATGTAATTGGAACTACATACCATGTACTCTTCCAAATTACATATATTTATTAAAAATTATTATTATATTATACAAACCCTTGAGACGTGTACCATTGTGTAGATATAAAGCTGAGGGACAACACATGATAGGTGTTTTATATATATGTGTTCAATTTAAATTCTGTATAATGTTCATTTCTAGTAATTGGGTAGTTATCAATTGGAATTCAATAGGTTTCCTCCAAGAAACAAGTTATGTACAAAGATAATTTTAAATTAATTTGTTTGTTTAAAATTATGATGGATGAGAATCTCAAGGAAAATTAGAAAATGGATTAAGATAAAAGGATTGATTAATTAATGATAATAATTCACTTATTCAAGTGTGAATTATCTTAAAGTAGAATAAATAAAAAATTGTATGCAGCTTTTATTTATAAGTAAATATCATTCCATGTATGGATGATCAGGAGCTATACCAAGACCTTTTTATATGGATGGTTGCTTTTAATTAATATATTTAATTTAAATTTGATGGATTCTGAGCCTTCTCCTCATTAATATGTAGGGCATGCGTTCCCAAGGATTATTTTATATAAACCCCCCTATTACCCCTCACCTTCATGTGGGTTAAAAAAGGAATATGTAATAGATGGACCCCCATGCTAGTGGAGGTGGTTCATGCTGGATCCCAAATGAAACCAATACTATGATATACAAAGGTGGAATGGTGAAAAGTTGTAAACATGAACCCAAAAGGATCAAGATGTTTCTCCCCAAGGTTTTGGTTAGTTTATTAATAGCTAGATAAACTAACCATTAGAAAAGCTCATGATCATGCCCTTTATTTGATTTCTGTCTGTTTCATGGTTTATCAATATGGATGTGTTGTCACGATCACATAATTAATGAATTAAACAAGCATTCGATATGGAACTAAAATAAACCATACTTATGCGTAAATATTATCAAGACATAGTTAATTACTTAAGTAAGTTCCACATGATATTAACATGCATGTGATAATAATAATAAGCAATTTATGCATAAGAGATAAAAAAATCCCTAAAATAATATATTATTTCAGATGAAGCCATTCATTGCATGATAAGGGAAAAACTAAATAAAACTATGTGTTTGAACAACCCTTGTTGGGACACGTAATTTTATATAGGATTCCCTTATGAATGGTTTCAGTTAGACTTTACCATAATACATTGAGAGGGGTAGCGCTTGCTAGACTTAGTGTAATATTGGAGGCAAGAGTTAAGGAGATCCAAATGTCATGATTTCAGGATTGGGGAGTCCACTAAATAGATCAAGGTTCTTGAAGCCTACAGTTGGCAAAGACCTGCCAACCATAACACCTTCTAATAGCTTGAACAACCCTAGTTGGGGTTATGAAAAAGGAATATGGATCCTTTTCACTAGAATTTCATAGAAACTGGACATTCTGAGATCAATGGGGAGGGACATTGTGACTTTATAAAATATTTTCCAACAAAATAAAAATATATTATTTCCTATAAAATGTAATCAAGAAAGTACTAATGATATACTCTTTTAATTGTATAATAAAAATGAAAAGTTCGTTAACCACACTATCCCTATGATCAATTCAGGATAAAGACAACATCCTCACCGGCAGTAGCTTCTTGGAATGTTTTAGATTCCTTCAGGTCATCCTACTCCATGAAAAGATGTGTTACATTCAAGAGTAATAATTAACTGATCCTCCATCCAAAGAGGTCAGTGATGAGGATTTCATGGTATATGAAAAACTTATGAAAGACATGGATGACATTGAATGTTTTATTCTATCATCAATGTCTAGTAAGATCATGAAGTCTCATGAAAACATGGATATGTATAGCATGCTTGAGTACCTCAGTGGTCTTTACATGGATAGAGAGAGCCCGAAATGGTTTGATATCTCAATGGAATTATTTCAGACTAATCCTGGAGAAGGTTCCCTAGTTGGGCCTCATGTAGTCATGCTGATTGGAAACATTGAGTGCATGGATGTTCTTGGGTTCAATCTCTCTAAAGAAATGGTCACCAATATCATTCTTGCATCACTCCCTCAAGGATTATCTTACATTTTTGGCAATTTAAATATGGAAAACACTGAGATATCTCTATCTAATATTCATATACTCATTCGCCAAGTGGAAAATGATATGAACCGTGAAAACACTTCTGTCTTTATGGTGAATAAGAGGAAAGGGAAGGCAAAGATCTTTAAACCCATAGATTCTTCACAACCATCCATGAAAAAGATGTTTGAATGAGAGGTAGGGTAATATGAGGTTGTTTCATTCACATGTGTCAAGAAGGGCCACTATAAGAAGAATTGCACCAAGACCTAGAATCTAGGGGAAGCTTCAGTTGAATTTATTATCAAATACAATATATCTGTTTCTACAAATAGGGTTTTAGATACAGCTTGTGTTGTTCACATATATATCCAAATATATGAACCAAGTAGATGCAGAGTTAGATCTACAAGAAGCCAATGGAGCCAGACGTGCTATTGTAGCTATCGGGACTACCACCACACGTTGCCAACTGGGATGTTCATGGTGATAAAGTGTTGTTATTATGTGTAGTCTATTACTAAAAACTATATTTATATATCCAGATTAGATACATAAGTATTTTATTATAATTTTGGAAAGGAATGTTTCTTATTTTACCAAGATATTATTTTTTTTGGTATGACACATTTATAAAACGGTCATTTCGTGTTGGATTACACAAACCATGTAATGGAAATAGATAACAAAGATACTTCACATGAATCATTCAATACCCAACATTGACATCACCAACTAGGTCATGTAAATGATAAACTCTTGAAAAAGTTACATCAAGATGGATATATATATTCTTTTGGACTAAAACCACTTGATGTATGTCATGTATGTTTACAAGGAAAAATGACCAAATCCCTATTTAGTGAGATAGGTGAAAGCTCTAAAGAACATCTTGAATATATTCATACCGATGTGTGTGGAACATTTCTAGTTGATTCAAGAAGAGGGTACTCATACATCATAACTTTTACAGATGATTTTAGTAGAGATGGATATATATACTTAATAAGGTATAAATCAGATTCTTTTGATATGTTCAATGAATACAAGAATGATTTTGATAACTAGATTGGTAAGAATATTAAGAAACTCTGCTCAGTCCAAGGTGAAGAGAATCTTAATGAATACATCATTTATTACATATGGGTGTTTGGAATCCTATCCCAACTCACTCCATCATACATTCCCAAGAGGAATGGTCTTTGTGAATGAAGAAACTGCTCCTTGTTGTACATGGTGAGATCAATGATGATTCATTTGAGTATTCCATTATCCCTTTTGAGATATGTGTTACAAACATAGTGGTCATACTAAACCAAGTACCAACTAAATCAAAAAAGGTATTCTTTACAAGTTCTGAAGTGAAAAGAAATCCATATTATAAAATTTAAATGTCTGGGGAAGCGATGTGTTTGTTAAGTCCTCTTTCGGTAACAAACTTTCACCCCGAGGAAAAAAAATACCTTTATAGGATAACCCAAGGAAAAAAGGGGATATTACCTATACAAACCCACAAAAAATAATGTTATAGTTGTAAGACACGATATATTCATTGAGAGGGATCACCTCTCCAAAATAGATAGTGGGAGCAAGATTGAATTCGATGAAGTTGAGGCTCAAGGTATACAAGAGTTCGTATATGAACTGATTACACAAAGCCTTGTGGAAGAAAGAAATGCTCCTGATACACAAGAGTTGTGTAGGAGTACAAGTGAGGTTAGATAATTGAAACATTATGGTTTTCTAGTTAATGAAAATGTTGAATAATTATTAATTGATAATAATGACCCTAAAACCTACAAAGATGCAGTAAGTGGCACAGATGTTTCCTTATGGCAAAGAAGCCATGAATTTTGAAATGGAATCCATGTACCAAAACCAAGTCTAGATTTTGGTATATCCTCTAATTGATGTAAATCTTGTTGGCTGAAAATGTGTATTAAAAAAAACCGGACATGGAAGGAAAATTTAGCACCTATAAAGCACAAATCATGCAAAGGGGTTCAAATAGCGTCATGGCATTGAATACGAAGAAACAATATCATGAGTTGCAACACTGAAATATAGCAGAATTATATTGGTCGTTACCGATTAACATGACATTGAGATTTGGAAAATGGATGTCAAAACAACCTTCATTCACGGTAACCTTTTAGAAGATGTCTACATGACACAAACTGAATGGTTTATGACTCCAAACAATGCCTATAAACTATGCAAGATGCATAAATCCATTTAGGGACTAAAGAAAGCCTCCTGGTCATAGGGAATTCATTTTGATAAATCCATAACAAAAGTTGGTTTTATCATGAATTAATGTGATCCCGGTGTCTACAAAAGCTATAGTGGGAGTGCAGTCATTTTCCTAATAGTATATGTTGACAACATATTACTTTTTGGAAACAAGATACCAGTCTTATTGTCTTTTAATCATGGTTCACTCAATGATTCCCCATGAATGACTTGAGTGAGGCAACATATATTCTGGGGATCAAGATCCATCGTGATCGTTCTAAGAGATTTTTGGGCCTATGTCAATGTACATACAATGATAAGATACTGATGGGATTCAGTTTTGAAAAATTCAAGAGGGGATTGTTTCCATCATCACATGGTTTTCATCTTTCCAAGAAAATGAGTCCTCATACAAATGAAGAAAGAAAGATAATGGTAAGGAATCCATACACATTAGCGATTATGTCAGTTATGTATGACATGCTTTGTACTAGGTTTTATGTATCCTATGCATTGAGTGTGGTAGGCAGACTTCAAGATGACCTATGTGACATCTATTTGATTGAAGTCAAGACTATACTAAAGTATATATGGGATACTATTGATATTTTTCTTTTTTATGGAGGATATGAGGAATAATTCATTAGAGGATATGGAGATGCTAGTTTCTAGACTGATCAAGAGGTCAAGAAGTCACAAATAGGATACATATTCACAATTAATGGAGGGGCAGTGAGATGCAAGAGATCAAAGAAGAGTGTGGTCACAGATTCTATGGTAGATTTTGAGTATATCACATCTTCTGAGGCAGCTAAAAAAATGTTTGGATGCAAAGCTACGTCCAGGAGTTGGATTTGATACCTAGTAGTAAAGATCCCATCACGCCGTACTATGATAATACTGTAGTGGTGGATCTCACAAAAGATACAAGTTCACATTAATAGACAAAGCAAACACTTAAAAAGTATTATCTCTTGAGGGATTTTTCTCATATAGGTGAAGTTGTAGTGAGTGGTATTTCCCCAAAAGACAACTTGAAGGATTCCTTGACTAAAGCCTTGACTCAGTAGAATCATGATCACCATATGAGGTCTAATAGACATAATTTACTAGGTAGTCAGTTCTAGTCCAACTAAGAGTTTGTAAGAGTTGGTGTTCTAGAACCAACTGGTTGTACTATGATTAGATGGATATTTAATGTATTTAAATATTAAACTTCTTATTACAAATTTTTCTATGTTCTACATGACATTGATGTAATAATGTCTTAGAGTATTTGATGCATTTTTAATGTCATGATTGTTCCCCACAATTATGAGAACCTTAAAATGAAATTAAATATTCATAAATATAGTTCTACAGTTGGATAAAATTCTATAAAGGGACACATAACATGAAGACAATCATGTTCGAGTACTCGTAAGAAGATGATACTTCCTCTTAGGATGTTCTCACTTGGTAATCTCCAAGATTGGAGATTATGGTAACAGACCCGCTCGTAGGAATTGCACATGATTTGGTGTAATTAGATATTTCTATCTGTGAGTGTGTGTAAGGTACAATAGACTTTATTATTATCATTAACATGTGTCATGAATCGCGCACTTTGATTAACTGAATAAAATCTCCATGCATATAGTTGGCAGAAAATAGTGTATGTTGGGTGTGTCATGAGTGATATGATATTAATGGATAAGTTGGTGAAGGATTTTTACCTTCCATTTATGGAATTTGATATCTCATCCATTTGATTGAAATTGAACTAAAATTCCCTACCCATGGTGTAACAATGAGTTTATTTCAGGTAGTCAATGAAAGATATATCAAGCATTAAGGTCGATGAAAATATCATGAAGCCTTCTTAATGAGATATTGAGATAAAGGTATTATATTACACAGTGACTATTCGTGTGAGGATGTGGTTGTTGCAAAATTATGATATTTCACTTGGGATTCATGACACATTTCTAGGCAGTACCCTTGGACTTTAGGCAAGCCCACCTATTTCAAAAAACAAAGAATCCTAGAGGGTCATAGACTAATTGTTTTTGGTGGTATTAGTTAAATTCTATTTAAATTTAAATAATGAAATAAATATTATTCTTAATATAGTGGAATGATTTTATTTAAGTTAAGATTATAACATAAATTAAAGAAAATATATTTAATTATTTTCTTGAACAATTAATAAATATTTATTTACTTTTTTGTAAATAAAAAATTTATTTTAGAGAATAAATTATTTATTTAGTTATTCGAGTGTTCAATAAATGGAAGTGGATTTTTAGCGAAACAAGGATGGACTGATTTTAAAATAATTATTTTCAAGATATTTAATAATTTTTAGTTTGAAAAAGTAAAAATAATGATGATTCTGCTATTATATTTTGTGGAAAATTATTATTCATAATTCTATTTTGTACAAGTCGGAGCACCCTAATTAATGACGCAGTATTATTATTATGAGCATGGTATTACTATATTTTCATAAATGTTTTTAATTGTTGTTGTGTAATTAGATATAGTAGAAGATGTTCCATGCATATAAATATACAAGTATGTCTATTGTGTCGTTGTGACCGAACAACACACTTGGTTAATTGAGAATTGTTGAGCCACACAATTTCTCTCTTGAATCCACATCCTGTCCATCTCATGTACAAGAGACATTCATCAAGGATGAAAAACAAGTGATCAAGAATGACCATCACAAGACACTCGCTTGACCGTAATAGCTCACTGATAATGAGTGGTGTCGATAAGAGGCCATCGAAGCACGTGTGGATCACCGCTATAGTGATTCAAGTTTGGATCCTCTCAAGCTCCACAAGATAATCCTGAATGGTTATTCCGATTGATCAACATCATCAATGAACAAAATAAAATAGATCTGGGTATTCTTTTCTTTATGAAATTATTTAAATTAATTATAAAATTGATATTCAAGATCCCCTCTAAAGGTTTCGGGCCTCTTCCTTCTTTATCTAAATCATTTATTCTATTCCATGCAGATTGGTGTTCATCATCATATTGATCCTAGAATAATCATTGATCATAGTAAAAATTAATGTTGGGTGTCGACCCAACCTCTCGTTCGCTGCACTTGGAACCATATATATTAAATATCTTATTACAAATTGATCATTTTTCAACATGACTATGATGTAATGTAGGTTCCGGGATTAGCGGAAGCAAGGTTGGGCCGACACCCATCATTAATTTTTACTGTGATCAATGATTATTCTGGGATCAATAAGATGATGAATTCTAGTCTCCACGGAATAGAATACAAATTTTAAATATAGAAGGAATAGGATCAAAACCATTAGAGAGGATCTTTTACATCATTTTTATAATTAATTTATTTAATTTCATAAAAAATGAAAACTTGGATCGTCGGTATATTCTTCATTGATGAGGTTGATCGTTCGGAATGGCCGTTTCTGATTATCTCATTGTGCTTGTGAGGATCCAAACTAGAATCCCTCTAGTGGTGATCCACATGCTCTTTGATGGCCTCTGATCGACAACACTCATTTTCCTGGTGCTAGCATGGTAAAGCAAGTGTCTTGTGTTGGTTATTCTTGATCAGTTATTCTTCGTCCTGGAAAAATGTCTCTCATTCAAGAAAGGGGTGGGAAGATGATTCGAGAGAGAAGTTGTTTAGCTAAACACTTCTCAATTCACCATGTGTGTGTTTTGGTAAAAATGGAACAATTGATGTACTAGTTTATTTATATGCAAAGAACATATATTACAATATTTAATTTCATAACATCAATTATTTAATTTCATGAACATAGAGAAATATCATGCTCATAAAAATAATATTGCGTCATTATTTATGGTGCACCAACTTGCACAAAATAAAATTATGAATAATATTCTACGACACAAATTAAGATTAGCATCATTATTATATTAACTTGTGAAAACTAATTATTATTTTTCATCTTGCAAATAATTATTTTACTATCGGATCAGCCTTGGTCTGCTCGAACTCCACTTCCATTTACTGAACACCTGAATAAATAAATAAAATATTTTTTCTCTTAAATAAATTTATTATCTAAAATCTAGTAAATAAATATTTTTTTAATGTTAAATAAAATTAATAAATATATTTTATTTAATTTATGTGATCATATTAACATGAATAAAATTAATCCCTAGAATTGAGAATAATATTTATTTTATTAATTATATTCAAATATAATTTAGCCGAGACCATTAAAAACAAATAGTGTTTGACCCTCTTGGATTCTTTCTCATTGGAATTAGACAGGATGACCTAAATTCTACGTGTAATATTTAGAAGCAGGTCAAGGATCCCAAGAAAAGAACATAAAGTCTGAAAAAAGAAATCCATATACGAACAATCACTTTGTAATATAACCCCATTGTCTCAATATCTCATCAAGTAGGTTTTATGATAGTGTCATCAACCATTATTCTTGATACGTCATTCATTGACTACCTGAAATAGTCAAATTGTTTCACCATGCCAATTGAATTTCATGGGATGGTTCTATTTCAATCAGAGGTCCAAGATAACAACTTCCATAAATTGAAGGGAAAAATCATTCCCTGACTTATCCATTAATATCATGTCACTCATGATGAACCCAACATACCCTACTTCCCACCAACATTCTATGTGATAGTTTTCATTAGTATATCAATGTATTTGAGTCCTGACATGTATTAATGATACTATTATAGTCTAAGGATCAATACACTTGCTCTCAGAATGAAATATTCAATGACACCAAAACACAAAGAAATCCTACGGGTGGGTTTGTTCTCAAAATCTCTTATCATGGAGATTACCAAGTGAGAACGTCATTAGAGGAAGTCTTATCTCCTTATGAGTACTCGTACCTGATAGTCTAATGCTATGTGTGTTTTCCTAGTATTTTATCCAATTGGAGAACTGTATTTAAATATATATTAATAGCATTTCAAGTTTCACATCATATTGAGAAACTTCCATGACCTTATCAATGCAACAAATACCATAAGACATTATTACATCATATTCATATAAAAAATGAAAAATATGTAATAAGATGTTTAATATTTAAATACATTACATATCCCTGTAATCAATGTACAGCCACTTTTCTCAACGATATCATTTCTTACAAACTCCCACGTGGACTAGAGCACACTGCCTACGACTTTCAATCTGCTAGACCTCACATGGTGATCTTGTTTTTGTAGAGTCATGACTTCTCGAAGGGGTTTGCCATGTTTCCATCCATGGAAATACTAATCACTACAACATCACATCTCTATGAAAAATACATCATGATATTATACATTTGAAGTATGTGCTTCATCCACTGATGTGACCTTGTCACTTTTGCAAGAGCCACCACTACAGTATTATCGTAGTATAGGGTGATGGGATCTTTACTGGACGGTATCACATCTAGATTGTGGACGAATCTTCATATCCAAAATAATTCTTTAGCTACCTCAAAATCTATGTTATACTCAGACTCATCTTTGTAATCTTTGACCACACTCTACTTTGACCTCTTCCAGCTCACTACACCTCCATTAAAATAGAAGATGCATCCTGTTCGCGACATCATTTCATCTTGATCAGTCTGGAAACTAGAATTCGCATATCCTATAATGGATAGTTCCTTATCTCCTCCATTAACTTGGAACATATCCTCAGTATACGTCAGATACTTTAGCATAGTCTTGATTGTCATCCAATGGCTGTCACTAGGGTTATCTTGATATCTTACTACCACAGTCAATGCGAAGATGACATCAAGCCTAGTACATAGCATGTCATACATGACCGACCCAATAAATGAAGTGTTTGGAGTACCCACCATTATATTTCTTTCCTCATGTTTCAGGGGAAACATTTTCTTGGAAAGAAGAATGCCATGTGATGCTGTGAACAATCCCCTATTGTATTGTTCCATACTGAATCTCTTCAGTATCTTATCAATGTTTTTACTATGACAGAATCCCAACAATAAATTGGATCTATCACAATAGATATTCATCCCAAGAATATATGCTACCTCTCCCAAGTCCTCCATGGAGAAAAATTGATTCAACCATGACATAAGATACTGTAATACTGGTATCTCATTTCCATTAAATAATATGTCATCGACATATAATATTAGGAAAACGACTACACTCCCAATAAAATGTTTGAAGACAAAAAGCAATCATTCATTATCGATAAAACCTAATTTTGTTATGGATCCATCAAAATGAATGGTCCATGACCTGGATGTTTTCTTTTATCCATAAATGGATTTCTACAACAAGCATACCATATTGGAATGTTTTGGAGTCATAAACCCTATTGGTTGTGTCATGTAGACATATTTGTAAAGGATCCTGTTAAGGAAGGATATTTTTGACATCCATTTGAAAAATCTCATAGTCATGGTAAACGAAAATATCCAATAGAATTTTGATGGATATCAAAATTTCAACTGGTGAAACGGTTTCGTCATAGTTAATGCATTGACGCTATTTGAACTCTTTTTCAACCACCCGTTCCTTATAGGTGCTGACTTTTCCTTCATTGTATATTTTCTTCTTGAATACCCATTTGCATCCAACAGGCTTTACATCAACTAGAGGATGTACCTAAATCCAGGCATGATTTTGGAACATTGAATCCATTTCATAATTCATGGCTTCTCACCAATTGTCTACATCATTATGACTTACTACTTCCTTTTATGTTAGAGGATCATTATTACTAACTAATAATGATTCATCACCCTCAGAAACTAGAAAGTCATACCATTCTGGTTCTCTAACTTATCTTGTACTCCTACATAACTCATGTGTCTCTAGAATAGTTCTTTCTTCCATAGGGATTTGAGAAATATAGTCATGTACCAACTCTTGTATACCTTGAGCCTCAACTTCATTGAAGTCTATCTCTCTCCCACTATCTCTTTTGGAGATGTGCTCCCTCTTGAAAAATATGGTTTTTCTTTCCACTATAACAATTTTTTATGAGGAGTTGTATAGGTAATGTCCCCTTGTTTCCCCAGGGTATCCTATAAAGGTACAATTTGTGCCTCTAGGTACAAGTTTTTTACCTGAAAAGGCCTTAACAAACACATTGCTTCCCCACACATGTTAATTCAATAATATGGCTTTCATTCCACTAAATAACTCATATCGGATAACGTTTATCAATTTAGTTAGTAATTGGTTTAGTATGTGCACCCCTTTTTGTAAGACATATTACCAAAAGGATAATGGAAGAGTCACAAGACTCATCATTGATCCCAACATGTCTAAAAGGGTATAGTTCCTCCATTATCTTCCACAGTTCCACTAGTGCGTGTTTGGAGGAGTGAGTTGGTGTAGGATTCAAAAATCCTGTAAGTAATCAATAGATTCTTTCATAAGATATTCTCCACCTCAGTATGAATGGAGTTTCTCAATATTATTACCAAGAAGGTTCTCAAAAAAATTCTTGAATTCATTAAAATTATCAAAGGAATCCAACTTATATCACATTAAGTAGATATATCCATATCTACTAAAATCATCACATAATGTTATAAAGTACGAGTACCCTCCACTTCCTTCAACTGGAAATGGTCCACACACATCAATATGAACCAATTCAAGAAGTTCTTTATCCCTTTCACCTTTCTTACTAAATGTAAATTTGGTCATTATTTCTTATAAACGTGTATGACATACATCAAGTGATTTTAGATCGAAAGAATCTAAATATCCATCTTCATGTAACCTTGTCAAGAATTTCTTGTTTACATGACCTAGCCGGTGATGCAAAAGTTGGGTGTGGTATGAGTCACGTGATATATATTTGTTATTGATTTCCATTACTTTGTTTGTGTAATCCAACACATAAAGACCGTCGTAAAAATGTTCCCTACCCAAAAATGATATATTTGTAAATGAAGAAACATTCATTTCCAAAATTAAAAAATAATCCATCTATATATAATCTGGATATAGAAATAATGTTTTCAGTAATAGACATCACATAATAACAACCCTTTAACACCAATATCATTTTAGTTGGCAACGTGAGATGGTAGTCCCTAATAGCTATATCAGCAAGTCTATCTGGGTTGGCTTCTTGTAGACCAACGTACCCTCAGTCAATCTTCATGAATCCACTTGGTTCCTATATCTGGATACATATGTGAGAACAAAAAGCTGTATCTAATAAACAATTTGTTGAAATAGATAGATTGAATTTTATAAACAATACACCACAAGCTTCCCCTTGCTTCTTAGTCTGGGTTTAGTTCTTCTTCTGGTGGCCATTCTTTCCATATGAAAAATAAATAGCCTCATATTCCCTTACCTCCCCTTTGATCTTCTTTTTGTGGAAGGTCATGAAAATCTTTTTTCTTAATGCTCTTTGCCTTCCCTTTCAGCTTATTCACCATAATGATAGAAGGGTTTTCACACTTTTTATATTTTTCCACATAGAGAATGAGGATAAGAAGATCAGATAAAGACTTATCAATGTTGTTCATATTGAAATTGACAACAAAGTTGGAGAATATCTAAGGGAGAGATGCAAGAATGAGATCAGTACCCAGTTCTTCCGGGTGTTTAGACCCTATACCCCAAAGACACTCAATGTAGCCAATCTGATTGAACACATGAAGGCTATCTAGGGCACCTTGTCCAAGTTTACTCTAAAAGTGTGCCTTGGATATCATAAACCTTTTCTATCTTTCTCTCTATTGGTAAAAACCACAGAGTTGCTCGAGCATGCTATAAGCATCCATATTTTCTTGAGACTTCATGAGATCAGTAGACATTGATGATAAAATGAAACATTGAATGTCAACCATGTAGTTATTATGTTTCTCATAGATTAGGAAATACTCATCACTCACCTCTTTGGTAAGCAGATCAGGTAATGCTGACTCTAAAACGTAATAATTTAGTTCATGGCATAGGATGACTTGAAGGCATCTAACTATTGAAAGATGTTACTGCTGGTGAGGATATTGAAATTATCTAGAATTGATCACTATAGGAGTGTGGTTGAAGATCATGTCATTTTTATTCTATAATTAAAATATTAGATCATTAGTACATTCCTGATTACATTTTATGAGAAATAATAATTTTTTTTTAATTCTCCCAATATTTTTTCATGTCTCAATGGCCCTCACCATTGAACTCAGAATGTCAAGTTGACATGACATTTTAATTTAAAGGATCTATATTCCCCTTCACATTACACCAACAAGGTTTGGTCAAGATATTAGAAGGTATTTATGTAGAACGGTCTTTTACAACTGCTGGCTTGTTTCTCCTATATATGTTGAGTAGAATCTCCAATCCTGAAATCATGACTTTTGGATTTCCACAACTCTTACATTTAATATTACATGAAATCTATCAAGCAATACATCTCTTGATGTAATATGGTTAGGTCATCATGAATCCATTCATTAGGAATTCTTGTATAAAAGTAATCTTCCCAACAAGGGTTGGTCAAACACATAGTTTTGTTGAGTTTTTCGAATAATAAAGTTACGGAAGGTTTCGTTTAACTTAATATTTTATATGAAGGATTTTTATATATTATGTGTGTCTTTCATATTATCATTATCATAAGCTTGTTAATATCTAGTGGAACTCAGTTAAGTTCTTAACCATGTCTTGATAATATTTACTCATAAGTCTGGAATATTTTAGTTCCATCATTCATGCTTGATTAATTCATTAATTATGTGATTGTGACAACACATCAATAATGATAAACCATTAAATTTATAGAAATAAAATAAAGGGCATGATCATGAGCTTTTCTAATGGTTATTTTGTCTTTCATTTGATAAACTAACCCAGACCTAGGGGGGAAACATCTTGAACCTTTAGGATTCATGTTTACAACTTTCCACCTGTCCAGCTCTATATCTCCTGAGATTGGTTTTGTCTCAGCTCCATCTTAAACCACCTCCAATACCCTGGGAGTTCCATCTATTACATATTCATTTTTTAAATCATGTGATGGTAAGTGGTAAAAAGGGATTTTACATAAAATAAACCTTGTGCACGCAGGCCCTACATATTAAAGAATTGAAGGCTCACATGCCACCAAATTTAATTTAAATAAATTAATTGAAAGAAACCATCCACATAAAAATGTCATGGTCTAGTTCATTATCATCCATTCATGAAATTATATTTAGGAATAAATAAAACTAGATTTCGATTCTTTAATCATTATTGTTTAAGATAAATCACGCTTGAATCAATTATTTATTATCTTTAATTTGTTAATACTTTTATCTTAAACCCTTTTATGAATTTCCTTGAGATTATCATCCATCATAATTTTAATCAAATAAAATCATTTCAAATTATCTAACTATGTAACTTTTACCTTGGAGGAATCCCAGTGAATTCCGATTCATAACTACCTGATGTGTAGAAATGGACATTATACAGTTGTTAAATTAAACACACATATATATAACACCCATCACATGTTTTGCCTTAGATTTATGCCTACATTATGGTATAGGTCTCAAGGTTTTTTATAATCTAACAATAAATTTTAATAAATATGCATAATTTGGATGAGTAAACGGTGTGTAGTTCCAATTAAACTATGTGTACTATTTTTCACCAGCCATCGGAATTACATTCCCAAGGAAACAGTCTGTGAGTATAATTCAAAAATCATTGGAGTACACGGCATGTCTAGTGGTCCACACGCAGTGTAGTTCCACATTACATGGTCTCTATCCTGGAAATCCGTGTATGGGTTGCACGCTCTAACCCTAATTTGAAGGGACTACACGTCGTGTCTAGTTGGCCAAATGGTGTGTAATATAGAAACCACATGCCACCTATTCATGGTCAACACAAGGAGTCATCAAGTCTTAGACAAACTCCAATGACACAGCTTGGTTTGGAGGACTAGATCCGCTGTATTGAATCTTTTCTACATGGCGTGTACTATTGAATACCCATCGTTTGTTCTGGTGTTGTACGACCAAGAACCTTTGACACCTCCGGATGAGATCATTTGTTTTTTATAATAAAAAAATAAAAGAAAATATTGTTTCTTTAAGGTGTACAAAAAAAAAGAGGAGGAACAGAACATGAGATTCAGATTTGTAGAATGATTAACATGAACTGAGACAATTAAATTATTAAATGCGTAAATCATTAATGAAATATTTAAATAATTATAATCTATGATATAACCACTTGGATACCACTTGAAGGTTCCGAGAAAAAAAAAATGCGATGTTGGGCTGACACCATACTTTAATATTTACCATGATCAATGATAATTCTAGGATCAATATGACAATGAACTTTAGTATTCACTAAATAGAATCAAAGATTAAGATAATGAAGGAAGATTCCTGAAACCTTTAGATACGATCTTTCACATCATGTTTATTATTAATTTAATTATTTTTATAATGAAATGAATACTTGGATATTTGGTATTTTTTTCATTGATAATTTTGATCATTTGGAATGACCCTTATGGATTATCTTATTACGCATAGAAGGATTGAAACTAGAATCCCTCAAGTGTTGATCCATACATGATCTGATGGACTCTGATCAACACCACTCATTATCCATGTGCAAGCACAACGAATCAAGTGTCATGAGCCAGTAGTTCTTGATCGCTTGTTCTTTTTTCCTTGAAGAAAGTCACTCATTCATGAGTGGGGTAGGAAGAGGATTCAAGTGAGAAATAGTTTATCTGAACGATTCTCAATTCACCAAGAGTTCGGTTTGGTCACAATGGCACAATATATATACATGTCTATTTATATTCATGGAACTTCTATTACAATATTAAATTTCATAACAACAATTAAATATATTCATCAACTTAGAGAAAACCGATACTAATAATAATAATAATAGCACGTCATTATTTATGGTGCACCAACTTGCACAAAATGAGACTAATAATAAAATTCTGTTTCATAAAATAATAGAACTGTCTTTACTAATTTAACATGTGTAGACTAATAATTATTTACCATATTGAAAATTATTATTTTACTACCGGACCAGCCTTGGTTTGCTCAAACTTCACTTCCATTTATTGAACACATTAATAAATAAATAAATAATTTATTCTATAAAATTAAAATTTTATTTACAAACTACTAAATAAATATTTATTAAATGTTCAATAAACTAAATAAATATATTTTATTTAATGTGTGTTATCATCTTACTCTAATAGAAATATTTTATGGTAATTATAATAACATTTATTTCATTAATTAAATTCAATTAGAATTTGTCTGAGACCACAAAAAAACACGTAGTGTGTGACCCTTTAGGATTCTTTCTCGTTGGCGTTATATGGGATAACAAAAAGTCCAAGAGTACTATATAGGAATGTGTCAAGGTACCCAAGAGAATGAACATAAAGTCGTAACAATTACATCCATAGAATAATTATCACAGTGTAATATAATCACTTTTCCTCAATATATAATCATGTAGGTTTCAGGATAGTGTCATTAACCTTTATGATCGATATGTTGTTTTTTGACTACCTAAAATAAACTCTTCGTTACACCATGGACGTGGAATTTTACATGATGGATCTATTTCAATCAATTGTTCAATATATCAACATCCATACATGGTAGTGACAAATCCTTCCTCGACATATCCGTTAATATCATGTAACTCACAATGCACCAAACATACTCAACACCCCACCAATTGTCTAAATGATAGTTTTTTTAGTAAATAAAAGAGTGTAAGTCATGACACATATTAATGATAATCTTAGAGTGTAAGGATCATTACACATGCTCATAGAAAAATGAAAAATATTCAATAATATTTTTAATATTTAAATACATTAAATTTCCTTGTTCAGGTGATGTACGTCTAAGAAGCTTTGGCATCTCTAGATGAGATACACTATTTTATTTTAATCAAAATGAAAAAAAATTGTATCTGTAAGGTGAACGAGAAACAAAAGAGGTGGAAGAGATCCCAAGATTCAGATTTTCAGAACAATTAACATGAATTGAAAAAAGTAAATTAATAAATGTCTATCCATCAACAAAATATTTAAAAATTTATAGACAATTACATAACCCCTCTGATACCCCTTGATGGTTCCAGGCACAGTGGATGCGTGGTTTGGATGAAACCCAAAATTGATTTTTTACAATGATAAATGATTATTCCAGGATCAATACGATGATTAACATCATTCTCCATGGAATCGAATCAATGATTTAGATAAAGGAGGAAGAGCATGAAACCTTTAGAGAGGACCTTGAAGGTCATGTTTATAATTTATTTATTTAATTTAATATTGAAGAAAACACGTAGATATTTGGTATTTTCATCATTGGTTATAATGATCTTTCGGAATGATCCTTATGGATTATCTCGTTGCAATTTTAATGATCCAAAATAGAATCCCTCAAGTTATGACCCACACGTGCTCTGATGGCCTCCGATCGACACCGCTCGTTTTCAAGGTGCTAGCATGGCGAAGCAAGTGTCTTGTGTCAGTCATTCTTAATTGATTTTTCTTCAGCCTTCATGAATGTCTCTCATTCTTAAGAGGGGTGAGAAGAGGATTCAAGATATGAATTGTTTCCACTCAACAATTCTCAATTAATCAGGTGTATGATTCGGTGTCATGTGGTCTCGGGCACAATTGGTGCACTTGTCTACTAATATGCATGGAACTTCAGTTACAATATTTATTTGTAAAATAGTTATTAAATATATTAATGAACATAGAGAAAACCCATTCTCATAATAATAACACCACATCATTATTAATGGAGTGACAACTTGCATAAAATGGAATTGTAAATAAAATTATGCATCACAAAATAATAGCAGCATCATTATTAATTTAACTGTCGCCAACTTGTTAAATAATTATTTACCGTCTTGAAAATAATTATTTTACCACCGGACCAGCCTTGGTCTGGTAGAACTCCACATACATTTATTGGAATACCAAATATATAAATATATAATTAATTCACTTAAATAAATACATTACTTCAAAAATTGTAATTAAATATTTATTAAATGTTCAATAAAATAAATAAACATATTTAATTTAATTTTTAAGTTCATTTTAACTTGAATAAAATTATTCCACGTTGTTGAGAATAATATTTGTTTCATTAATTAAATTCAAATATGATTTAACTAAGACCACCAAAGACACATAATGTGTGACCCTCTAGGATTCTTTCTCATTGGCATTAGTTGAGCTTGCCTAATGTCCAAGAGTATTATCTAGAAAAAAGTCAAGGACCCTAAGGGAAATAACAAAATGTCTCAAAAATGACATTCATATTCAAAATCTCACTGGGTAATATAATCCCTTTGTCACAATATCTCATCAAGAAGGTTCCAGGATAGTTTCATCAACATTTATGCTTGATATTTCGTCCTTTGACTACCTGAAATAAACTCATCATTACACCATGGCCATAGAATTTCACGCTATAGATCATTTTCAATCAAAGGGTCAAGATATAGACTTATACAAATGGAAGGGTAAAATCCATTCTTGAATTATTCATTAATAACATGCCACTCATGATGCACCAAACATACCCTACATCCTGCCGACTGATTGTGGGATAGTTTTCATCAGTACATCAAATTGCGCGATTTGTGACACTAAATAATTATAATATTATTGTATAAGGATCATTACACATGCCCTCAAATAGAAATATTTTATGACACCAAAAAATGTGGAATTCATATTGGCATGTCTTTTCTCGTAATATTTTGTCTTGGAGATTACCAAGTGCAAACTTCATGAGAGAAAGTCTCATCTTCTTTGTAGTACTCAAACCTAATAGTCTGCATGATATGTCTTCCATCATAGCATGTCATCCAACCATAGAACTATATTTAAGATTATTTTAATATAATTTCAATGTTCTCATGAATGTGGGTAACATTAAGGACTTTATCAATCCAACAAATACTCTAAGACATTATTATATAATAGCCATGTGGAACAATGTAAAATATGTAATAAGATGTTTAATATTTAAATAAATTATTTTTACATGTATTAAGAGTACAACCAGTTGGTTCTAAGACACCAACTCTTAGAAACTCCCACATGGACAAGAGCCAACTACCTACGACTTTCAGTCAACTAGACCTCACATGGTGATCATGTTTTTGTTGAGCCAAGGCTTTAGTTAAGGGGTATACCACATTGTCTTATATGGAAATATTGCTCCCTACAACTTCACCTATCTGAGATAAATATCTCAAGAGATTATACTATTGAAGTATGTGATTCATCTACTAATGTGACATTTTCCCTTTTTCAAGATCCACCACTATAGTTTTATCATAGTACAATGTGATGGGATATTTACTTCTAGGTATCACATACAATTCTTAGATGAAGCTTTGTAGCCAAACTGCTTCATTAGATACCTCATAAGCTACAATATACTAGGAAAATCTATTAGAATGTACGACCACACTCTGTTTTGATCTCTACGATATCATTTCACCTCCATTTAGTGTGATGATGTATACTATTTGCGACTTTATATCATCTTGATCAGTCTGGAAACTAGCATCTGCGTATTATATAATGATTAGTTCCTCATCTCATCTATAAAACATGAACATACATTAGTATGCCTTGGATACATTATGATAGGCTTGACTACCATCCAATGGTCGTCACCTGGGTCTGCTTGATATCTACCTACCACACTCAATGTGTTGGCAACATCCAGCCTAGTACATAGAATGACATACATAAGAGACCCAGTTGCTAATTCATATGGAGTCCTTATCATTATCGTTATTTCCTAATGTGCCTGAGGACACATTTTCATGGAATGATGAATTCTATGTGATGTTGGAAACAATATGCTATTGGATTGTTACATACTTAATCCCTTCAGTATCCTATCAATGTATGTACTTTGACATAGTCCCAAGAATCTATTGGATCTATCATGAGGGATCTAGATCCCACGAATATATGTTTCCTCCCACAAGTACTCCATGGAGAAGCATTGATTCAACCATGCCTTAATAGATTGTATGAATGGTATCTCTTTTCCAATAAGTAATCTGTCATCACCATATACTATTATGAAAAATGGCGGCACTCCCACTAAGATGTTTGTAGAAACAAGGCTCACATTCATTCTAGATGAAAAAAAATTATTAGGATTCATCAAAATGAATGTTCCATGACCTATATGCTTGAACTATTCCATAAATGGTTTTATGAAACTAGTATACCTAATTGAAATCCTTGGGAGTCATAAACCCTTTATGTTGTATCATGTAGACATCTTCCTAAAAGTTCCTGTTATGGAAGGCTGTTTTGACAACCATTTTCCTTGTCTCAATGTCTTGGTAAACTACAATGTCCAATATAATTTTGATGGATATCAACATTGAAACTAGTGAAAAGTTTTCATCATAGTCAATGCGTTGACACTATTTGAAATTTTTTGCTACCAGTTAGGCCTTATAGGTGTTGATTTGTCCTTCCATGTCTAGTTTCTTCATGAATACCAATTTCCCACCAATTGGATTTCATAAACTAGTGGATCTACCAAAATCCAGACATGGTTTTGGTATATCGAATCCATTTCATAATTAATGGATAATTTCAACATAGAATCATATGTTCCACTATCTGCTTCCATGTAGGATAAAGGATCATTATTTTCAACTAATAATGAGTCACCATCCTCGTTAATTAGAAAACTGTATTGTTCTAGTTCACTAACCTATACTGTAATTCTACATAGCTCTTGTGTCTCTAAAATAGTTCTTTCTTCCATGGGTCTTTGTGGAATTTGTTCATGTACCAACTCTTATGTACCTTGATAATCAACATCATCGAAGTCTATCTCGCTCCAACATCTATTTTGTATTCCTGCTCCCACTCAAGGAATATGGTGTTTCTTCCACTTTAACCTTTTTTATGAGGGTTTGTATATATAATATTCACTTGTTTCCTTAGGGTATCCTATAAAGGTACACATTGTGCCTGAAGGTTTATGTTTGTTATAGAAAGATGCATTGACAAGCACATCACTTCCCCACATATGTAAATTAGATTATATGGATTTCTTTCCACTCCAGTACTCATACGGAATACCTTTTATCGATTTAGTTGGTACTTGGTTTTGTATGTGAACTGTTGTTTGTAATGCATATCCCCAAAAGCATAATGGAATACTCTTATGAATCATAATTGATCTCACCATGTCCAATAGTGTGTGGTTCCTCCTTTCCATCACACCATCCCATTGGGGCATGTAAGGAATAGTGAGTTGGTATTGCATCCCAACCTCTTGTAAATAATTAATGATGTCTTGATTAAGATATTGTCCACCTCAGTTTTAGTGGAGTTTCATAATCTTCTAAACTAGATGGTTATCAACTTCATTATTGTTTTTTATGAACTTATAAAAAGAATCTGACTTATGCCTCATTAAGTAGATATATGGATATCTACTAAAATCAACAGTAAAAGTTATGAAGAATGAGTACCCTCCCTTTGATTCAATTGGAATTGGTCCACACACATTGATATGAACCAATTCAAGAAGGTATTTATCCCTTTCACATTTTACACTAAATTGGGTTTTGGTTATTTTTCCATGTAAACATGCATGACATTCACCAAGTGGTTTTATTTAAAATGAATCTAAATATCCATCCTGATGTAACATTGCAAAGTATTTCTCGTTTACATGACCTATGAGGAGATTCCAAAGTTGGGTGTGGTATGAGTCATGTGATGTATTTTTGTTATCGATTTCCATTACATGGTTTGTGTAATCCAACATGTATAGTCGGTTGTATAAATGTTCCCTACCAAAACAAATTATATATTTTTAAAAGAAGAAACATTCATTTCCAATGCTGAAAAACATCCATCTGTATATAATTTGGATAAATAAATAATGATTTTAGTAATAGACAACTCATAATAACAACCCTTTAAAACCAAGGTCATCCAGTTGGCAATGTGAGGTGGCAGTCCCCGACAACTACAATAGTATGTCTGGCTCTATTTACTGCTCATATGTCATACTCCCCTCAGTAAATCTTCCATAATCTACATGGTTCCAGTATTTGGATACATATGTTAGCACCACAAGTTGTATCTGATACCCAATTTGTAGAAATAGAGAGACTGTATTCAATAATAAACACATTGGATGCATCCCCTTTCTTATTAGGCTGGGTGTATTTCTTCTTCCAGTAGCCCTTCTTGCCACATGCAAAACAAATAGCCTCATGTTCCCTTGCCTCCCCTTTTATGTTCTTTTTCTTGGAAGGTCGTGAAGATACTTTGGGCTTAAATATCTCCACATTACCTTTCCTCTTATTCACTATAAGGACATAAGTATTTTCATGCTTCATATCATCATCTACATAGTAAATGAGGATAAGAAGATCAGATATATATATTTCTCAATGTTATTCATATGGAAATTGGAAACAATGTTAGATAAGCTCTACGAGAGTGATGTGACAATGAGATCAGTGACCACTTCATCAGGGAATTTAAACACTAGAACAATTAGTTTCTCAATATAGACAATGAGCTTGACTACATGATGCACAGCTAAGGAACAATCTCCTAAAATTCTCTGAATGTCTGCCTTATAGATCTCAAACCATTCATGTATGGCACTCTCCTGGAAATGACCACAGAGGTTCTCGAGCATGCTATAAGAATCCATGTATTCATGAGACTTCATGAGATCAGTAGAAATTGATTATACTATAAAAAATTGAATGTCAAACGCATCGTTCATATATTCCTCATAGACCAGGAAATCCTCATCACTTGCCTCTTTGGTAGGTGGATAACATAATGCTGACTCTAACACGTAAGACTTCCATTCATCAAGTAGGATTACTCATAGGTGTCTAAAACATTCATGGATTTTACTGTATGTTAGGATGTTATATTTATCTAGAATGGATCCCAAGGATAGTGTGGTTGACATGTTTTTCAATTTTATTCTACAATTAATTGTGCAAACCAATTATAAATTCATGATTACATTTTATAAGAAATAATAAATTTAATGAAGTCTCCCAATATTTTATCAAGTCCCAATAGCCATCACCATTGAACTTGGGGTTTCTAGTTTACATGACATTCTAGTGTCAAGGATCCAAATTCCCACTTTCATAACCCCAACTGGGGTTGGTCAAGCTATTAGAAGGTATTTAGGTAGGCAGGTCTTTTCAAACTATTGGCTTGCATCTCCTTGATCTGTTGAGTTGACTCCCCAATCTTGAAATCAAGACTTTGGATTTCCCTAACTCTTGCATACAATATTACACCTAGTCTATCGAGTTCTACTCCTCTTGATGTAATATAGTTAAGTCATCCTAAAAAAATTCATAATATATTCTTGTATAAAAATAAGTATTCCAACAAGGGTTGGTCATACACATAGTTTTGTTGAGTATCTCTTTAAATCAATTAACGGAAGTCTTGGTCTGACTTAATATTTTATTTGATGTATTTTAATCTCTTATGCATGAATTGTTTATTATCATAATCACATGCTAGTTAATATTAAGTGGAACATACATAATTGATTAACCATGTCTTGATAATATTTATTCATAAGTCTGGTTTATTTTAGTTCAATCTTCTATGCTTGTTTAATTCATTATTTTTTTGATCATGACAACACATCCACAATGATACACCATGAAACTAAATGAAATAAAATAAAATAATGGACATGAGAATTTCAAATGGTTGTTTTATCTAGCAGTTTCTAAACTAACCCTAACTTAGGGGAGAATCATCTTGAACCTTTTGGGATCATGGTTACATCTTTCCACCTATCCACCTCTGTAACTCCTGGGATAGGTTCTGTCTCAGCTCTATCTTGAACAACCTCCACTAGCTTGGCAGATCATCCATTACATATGCCCTTTTTAACTCACATGTAGGTGAGGGGTAAATAAATTGGTTTTACTTAAATGAAACCTTGGGCACACATTCCATACATATTGATGAGAAGGTATGCCTCAAAGGCCAACAAATATAATTTAAATAAATTAATTAAATGAAACCATCCACATACAAAGGTCTTGATTTATCTCATGATCATCCATACATGTAACGATCTTTACCCATAAATAAAAAAAGCATTAAATTAATTTAATCATTCTTTTTTAAGTTAAATCTTGCTCAAATTAATTATTTATCATCTCCAATTAATCAATAATTTTATCATAAAACATTTTTCTATATTTCCTTAAGATCCGCGTCCATCATAATTTTTAAGAAATAAATTCATTTAAATTTGTCTTTGTACGTAACTTGTACGTTGGAGGAAACCAAGGGAATTTCTATTCATAACTACCTAATGGTTAGAAATGAACATTATCTAGATGATAAATTAAACAAACATATGTATATGACACCTATCACATGTTGTGGCTCAGCATTATGCATGCACAATGGTACACATCTCATGGGTTTGTATAATAATAAATTTTAATAAATCTACATAATTTGGATGTGTACACGGCATATAGTCCATCCTATATGGCGTGTAGTATTTTTCACCGTCCATCTGAATTTAATGCCTGAGGAAACGACATGTGGGTGTAATTCATAAATCTTCGGAGTACACGATGTGCTTAGTGGGACAGACACCGTGTAGTATCCACGTTACATAGTTTTTTTTCAGGAAAGATGTGTACAGTGAACACAGTACAACCGAAACTCGAAGGGACTATTTTTCGTGTCCAATGGACTACACAACATGTAATCTAGAAATTTTATTCCACCAATTCATGGTCAACACATGTAGTCATTTGAGAAATAAAAAGACTAAAAAACATGGCATGGTTCGGCGGACCGGTTCGGTGCAATGAATCTTAACTACATGACATGTACTACCGAATACACATCATGTGTTCTGGTGTTGTATGGACAGAAAGCTTTGGCACCTCCGTATGAGATCCTCTATTCTATTTTCATCAAAATAAAATAATAGATATTTTCTAAAAGGTGAACGTGAAAAGAAAGAAGATGAATAGATATTGAGATTCAAATTTTCAGAACGATTAAGTAGAATTTAAAAAAATAAATTTTTAAAGGTGTAAGTCAATAACAAAATGTTTAAATAATTATAATCCATGATGTAACCACTCTAACACCACTTGAAGGTTCTGGGTGCAGTGGAACTATGATAGGGATGAAAGCCAACAATGGTTTTTACCATGATAAATGATTATTCTGGGATCAATACGACGATGAATGACCATCTGTACTGAATAGAATCAAAGATTTAGATAAAAAATAAAGAGGCCTAAAAAATTTAGAGGTTATCATTCAAAACATATTTACAATTAATTTAATTAATTTCATAAATAAAATAATAACCAGATCTTTGGTATTTTCATTGTTGATGATGTTGATCATCCAGAATGACCCATCTGGATTATCACATTGCTCTTTTAAGGATTCAATCTAGAATCCCTCTAGTGGTGATCCCCATGTTCTCTGATTGCCTCAGATTAACACCGCTCATTATCTAGGTGCTAGCATGGTGAAGCAAGTGTCTTGTGTCGGTCATTCTTGATCACATGTTCTTTTTCCTTGAATAATGTCTCTTTTTCTTGAGAGGGGTGGGAAGAGGATTGGAGGGAGAAATTGTTTAGCTCAGCAATTATCAATTCACTGGGTGTATGATTCGATCTCATGTGCTCTCAGGTACAATATGTGTACTTGTCTATTTACATACAAGGAACTTTAGTTACAATTTCTAATTTTATAAGAGAAATTAAATACATTCATGAATGTAGATAAAACCTATGCTTATAATATTAACACAACGTCATTATTTATGGTGTTCCAACATGAAAAATTGGAATTATAATAAAATTCCATGTAAAAAAATAATACAAATGTCTTTATTATTTTTACATGTACAAAATTGTTAAATAATAATTTACCATCTTGAGAATAATTATATTACCACCAGACCGGCCATGCCCTTCTTGAACTCCATATCCATTTATTGGACCCCAAAATAAATAAATAAATAATTTACTCTCTTAAGTAAATATTTTACATACAACATAGTAAATAAATATTTATTAAATGTTCAATAAAATTAATAAATATATTTTATTTAATTTATGAGATCATTTTAACTTCAATAAAATTATTCCTTGGTCTTGAGAATAATATGTATTTAATTAATTAAATTCAAATAGAATTTAACTGAGACCACCAAAAACACTCAGTGAGTGACCCTCTAGGATTCTTTATCATTGGCATTTGGTGGGCTTGCCTAATGTACAAGACTACTATCATGCAATGGGTCCAGGAATCCAAGATAAATATTGTAATGACGCAACAACGATATCCACATATGAATGCTCACTGTGTAATATAATCCCTTGGTCACTATATGTCATCAAACAGGTTTCATGATAGTGCCAAGAACTTTTTTTTACTTGATATGTCATTCTTTGACTACCTAAAATAACCTCGTTATTACACCAATTCAATGGATTTTTGGGTGATGGTTCTATATCAATTAAAGGGCCCAGATATAAACTTCCATAGATATATAGGAAAAATCATTCATCAATTTCTCCATTAATAACATGTCACTCATGAATCACCCAACATACCCTACTTCTCGACAACTATTTATGTGAAGTTTTCGTCAGTAAATAAAAATGTTTGAGTTTTGTAACTTAATAATGATAATCATAATGTCTAAGTATCATTACACACACTCACAGATAAAAATATATGACGAAACCAAAACATGAAGAATTTCTACTAGCGGGTCTGTTCTCATAATCTCATGTATTGTAGATTACATAGTGCGAACTTCATTAGAGGAAGTCTCATCTACTTAAGAGTACTCACACTTGATGGTCTGCATGATATGTCTCCCCTCATAGGTTGGAGTCCAACTGTAGAACTATTTTTTAGAATATCGTTATAAAATTTCAAGGTTCTAATCATAGAGGGATCTTCCATGACCTTATCAATGCACATAATTCTCTAGTACATTATTGCATTATATTCATGTAGAACAATGAACAATATTAGATAATATGTTTAATATTTAAATACATTAAATGTCCATGATCTACTGTTTTATGGCTAGGAAGCTTTGGCACCTTCGGATGAGATCTTTTATTTTATTTTAATCAAAATTAAATGAAAAGATCATTTCAGTAAGGTGAACGAGAAACGAAAGACGAAGAAGAGATATCGAAATTCAAATTTGCAGAATGATTAACATTTATTGAAACAAAAAACTATTAAATGAATAATTAATCAACAAAATAATTAAATAATTATAAACTATCATGTAAGACCTCTGATACCACTAAAAGATTTCAGGTAGAGCGGAAGCGTGGTTAGGATGAAACCTAGCTTTGACTTTTTCCATGATCAATATTAAATCATTGAAGTCACATAGCTCCCAACATCACATGGTTCATCACCTAGAATTACCCAATGTTGAGATGCATGGTCTCAGGTGCCACTGAAATTTCTATACCCATCCATTCTTCTAATCTAGTTAGTTATTCATAGCTAGACAATAATTTCTCTGAATCATCATATCGGACATACTCTTATGTTGACTTCCTAGAACACATCATGGTCCTTTTTGTCTCGTATGCCTAGTGTCCCAAATTTCAATGTTGTCCTTAAGAACCTATGACGTGAATTCCTATGGTGGACCAAACGACAAGTGGCCCGAAATCCCTATGGCCCAAAGGCCGGTAGTGGACTGAAGGCCCTATGACCCATGGGCCCAAACAAGTGGTCTAAATTCACAAAATAGATGAATAGTTCTAGCTTATACAATAGTACACATTAGATGCCAATGTACTTCTACAATAACCTAGAATTTAACCCCCACTAGGATTTGATCGTCGACCTTTTGGATTTCAAGAAGAATAATCTACCCCTGGTAGATGCTAATTATTATTTTTACATTACTAATATATATTATAATTCTAATGAAGTTTTATTTTTTAATCGGTTTTATTTTCAAAAGAATAATGATTAATACATTTGATTATATATCAAGAATCTGAGAATCCATTAAAATATTGAATTAAAATTTATCTTCCATATATTAATGATAAGATTGATATTTTTCCTATTAGTGATGTTCCTATAGTGAATGAATATTAGGATAAATATTTTGATGAGTTTTAAAGTATTATACATGATTAGTAAATTAAATTTAATGTTGGAATATTTCTTGATGCTAATCTAATTTCTAAACAAATTATCTAATGGAGCAATTAAAAATTCAATAATATAAAAAGAATTATTAGGATTTTCTATACAATGGCTTCGGTAGTTCCAGAAATTATCCATAGTGTGATTTTATTTGATTTTTTAAATATATTTCACTAATAATTCTAATTGATTATACATCATTAAATAATATCATAGTTAAGACTAATTATCCTTTGATATGTATCAATTATTGGTTTGATCTTCTCCAATGAGTGAAATATTATTCAAATATTGATATCTTGTCAGGGTATCAATATATGAAGGTGATGGAGAAAGGTATTGAGAAGATAATGTTTTGAACAAGATAAAGGTATAATGAGTTTTTTGTAAGACCCGTTGGGTTTTCTAATTCACTGGTTTTATTTTTGGATCTCATGACTAGTTTTTTCCATGATAAATTAAATATGATGGTAGTTGTCCTTGGGATGATATATTACTATATTCTAAAATTAAAGAGGATCATGTATGACACATAAGGAATATATATGAAATCTAGAAATTAAAATATATTATATGAAAAAAAATTAATCTGCTTTTTTGCAACATATCATTCCCTCGAGAATATTGTTTCTTAAACTGAATTTATGATAAATTTAATAAAAATAAAGTTATGAAAATTTTAAATGACCTAAAATTATAAAAAAGATTCATATATTTCTTATAATAGTGGGATACTATCCACTGTATGTTGAAATCAATTCTATGCGATCTATCCCAATGATCAGGTAATCTCGAAAAAGAAGTTTAATTCATCTGCAAAAAATATTGGTATGATTCATTATAGGAAATGTAATTAAACATTTAGAATGATCCACCTTTTTAACGACCATCTAGAAATAGTGAATATTTCATCACCATAATGTTTTTTTCATTATACTTGGATGAATTTTGATATGTAATGAATACATAATTTCTTAAGCTACACAAAAACTAAAAACTCTCTAGATAAATTATCCTACAACTGGACTAGAAATAGAATATGTGGGTGTTTATTTAAAGAATTTGAGGATTATTTTATATGTTCTAAAGTTTAAAGTATATAATTATCATTATAAGTAAATGTACATGTTAACTTTGAATGATTTGAACATAATACAGATAATATGGATGGAACTTATTAAGGATTTTGACAACAAAATTTATTACCATCCTAGAAAAGAGAAAAATCATTTAATGCATGGAGTTAGAAAAATAATTCTACATTAAACATTTTATGTTTACAACATGAACCATTAGTTATTGTTTTTTTGATTCTGTTTTCCCAAGAAATTATGCATATATGAACTCTATTTGTTGTTTTAGAAAATACTATAATCATCTATATTAAAAATAATTAATTAACCTCAAGGGTGGATCATGTTTGAAAGGAAAAGGTAAAATCAAATAAGAAGGATAAATTCATAGAGTTTAATGTTGATAAAGAAGGTGATAATATATTGAGAAAGTGTATTCTCCCTGTGATTATAGGTTTTATAAATAATTTTTACAAGTGGGGGGGAATGAAAAGAGATATTATAGAATTTATCCTAATTATTATGGCTTTTAAATGGTACATTGTAGAATAAATAACACAAAGGGGGATGCTTCATATTTTTCTAGTTCCATAATGGAAATGGGGGAATATATAAATTGATTACTTGGTGGTACAATTGAAAAAACTTCTGGGTAATAATGTGATTTATGTTATTGTTTATTGAGTAAGTAAATATGAATATTTATATAAAATTATAGATATTATGTCTTTTTTATTCTCATTATCGACTATACCACAAATAGATAATCACATGAAATGGTGTTTCTTTCTCCATTGATTATATCCATTATCAATGGTTAACTTGTATTTTTTTTAAATTTCTTCATAATTCATTGGGTACTAAATTTAATATTTTTTCATATTTCAATTAATAATCTATTGGATAGGTTGAGGGAATTATTAAATCCTTGGAAGATATTATTTAACATTTTTTAATGTATAAGAAAGGATGCATGGCATATTATCTTTTTTAGTTAAAGCATCTTATAATAATTGTTTTTATTCCAGTTTACAAATAGAACCCTTTGAGTTATTATACATAATGCAATGACATATAAAATCCAATTGGGAATTTTTTTTTTGGAAGGAATGTTTTTGGGAAGATATTTGGTATATGAAATTTCTGAGATGGCGTTGATAATATAATAAAACATAAATAAGGCTTATTAATGTTGTTAATTAATTCATATTTTGGGAGGAATGATCATTAATTTGAGTTAAGTGATACAGTTTTCCTCCTTTAATGAAAAAGTGATAGTTGATTAATGTATAAAGGTAATGTTAGTTCTATGGTTTATTAGACCATATTAAATACTAGAAAATATTGGAGAATTTTCTTATTGTGTGGACTCGCCTCCTTTTTATATCAGAAACATGATAAATTTCATGGTTTATTATTACGAAAACATGTTTTAGATGAAACACTAATTTTAGAACATGAATTAGTTCAATTGGAATAAAATAAGACTTATAAAAAAATTTATTGATTCTTGATGAAAAATAGATTTTTTTAATTACATAATTTATCTTGTTATGTATTTTTGGAAATATTATATAGTCTAAGAATCGATATAGAATTCCTTAAATAGTACACATTCCATCACTACCACTCATGGATTTTTTTAATGATTAATTTTCTGTACATATATTTCATTAATGAAATATTAAGAATTATTTGATGATAATATGCCATCTACATTATTACATTACCATTCATTGAAAAGTGATAACATCATTCATGTATATGTGTGGTTTACCACCTATATGGTGTGATGTTAATAATTTTTTATTACCACATAACATGAATTTTATATATTAGACAATATAATGATACAATATGATATATATGATATATAAATAACTATGAAAATATTAATTAATTCTTATCTTATTTCCATGATGTTCATTGAAAAAATAAAATGTTATTAATGTATATTTATGACGGAACATCCCTATTATTATAACATGGTTCTATTTTCAAAACCATAATTCAAGGTCAGTTTTGAAATCATAATTTATATATATAAATGAATAACTAATTTTTGATAAATGTCACTGATATGATGGAATAATGAACTCAGTTTCTTTATCCAAATTACAAATATCATTTTTCACATATGACTTGAATATTTTAAAAATGAATGATATGAAATTAATTGATTATATAAATATATAGAAAAGTTTACAAATAATATAAGAAATAATAATAAAATTTTAAATGGCTATTAATAAATTTAACAATTAACATAAGTTTTATATTGAAAAAGATAAAGAACACATGTGATGATTCAGAATCAAGTAACATGACGTTGTATATAAAAACCATATTTTAATTATTTATAATCTTTATTTTTTATATCATTTTATTCTGGTTCCATGTTCTTAAAAATATATTATGGATGTATTTATATTGACAGATATAAAATAAGAAGGATATTTTGTAACACCCCGAGATTTTATGAAAAATATTCTTTTAATTTCATTAATGTCTTGTGTTGTATTCTACACCAAGATTACCTTGCGCTATACGCAACACCGTATTAGCTTGCAGTATATGCAACACTATTCTTGAATCGTGTTACACACAATTTTGATAATAGTTATTCCGGGAAACATTGACTATATATATATATATATTCAATGTATAAATGAAATATGGTTGGATTATGTTATACAAAACAACAAAGGATTCTTGCACAACACGCAATCCTAACTTGGCTTGCATTACACGCAATCACGACCTTCCTCAATAGCGAGTGTTGTACGCAATACCGGGTTTTACTAAACAATGATATATTATTATAATATTATTATGAACTAGCTGTTATTAATATTATTACCTAAATTTTAAATTTTATAACATTATTATTCATCTTACAAATTTTCTAGAACATGGTATAAGAACAAAATAAATTTTTCGGGAAAAATAAGTATTTTTCAAAAAATTTAGTTTTGCCGCCTTTTGATGGCGCACCCTCTTTAAATCTAGTTTTTGACATGTTTATAAGTTAAATTTGAAAAAATAAAATTCTTCTTTGGAATCAAGAAATAAAAATATACTTTGGATAAATTTTTCATACTATTCAGGTAACTTTCATATTTTGATAAATAGTATAAACACGCTATATTTTAATTAAAAACAACTTTTTTCATCGCAATAATTTATATGGTTAAATTATAATATGGAATGGTTTTAAAGTATAAATATAATATATTTTTACCATTTATTATAATTTATGTCATTATCATTGAGTTTACATTAAATTCGTAGGTTAAATCAATTCAATCTTTTGCAATGTTTTAAAGAAAAACCCGTTTTCTTTCGACAACGGGATTAATTTTGATTTAATTTCTGTAACTTCTGTGTATTGAATTTGGAAAAATGGATTCCATATTTGGAATCCGTGCATCCAAATTATGTTAATAAGCTACTTTTTATTTTTGGGAATTATGAATATTAACTACGGTAAATTTTATTTAATGTAGTTAAGGGTAAATCGGGTAATTAAGGGTAAATATAATATTTTAAAATTACCCTAACACATGACAAAATCCTATTGGATGACTAAAAGTTGACCCATATCACCTAAGGGTCAGATTAGATTCATTTAAGAGACTTTTTTCCATGAAAATAATTTAATTATTATTAAAACCAAAGAATGTGACAACATGTCACTTTCTTAAATCTTATATGTATAATAATTTAAAATTAGTGATAAACTTAATGAAACTTCGAACATGAAAAGTATCCAGAAATATAATACAATTATCTATATCATAGAAATTTATTTAGAATTTTTAGGGATTATAAAATTAGCATTATTTATGACACAATAGTGATGTTGAAATTGTTTTATTAATTAAAATATCAAATATATGGTTTTAAAATATTAAACTAATTATTATATGCACTATTTAATGTGATTCACTAATTTTCTAGATACATATGACATTTTATTAATATATTAAAGATTTTATTTCGAACATATCCTCTGTATATATTTTATTAAAATTCAAATACATGAATAGTGTCAAAACTTACACTATTGTTATTTTATAAAAATAACATATTATAAAATTGTTTAAAAATCACAAAAATATTTAAAAATTATAAATTAAAATTTATATGGTCGAAAATGTCAAAAAGTGTCAAATTATGGAAAATTCACAACACATATGTAATTATTAATAATAATTTAAAATTTATAATATTATTACCACAAATAAAATTAAATTGATAAATAAGGATAAATCAAGTTGGTAATGTTAAAAATAAATTCCTAACATGTCTAAATATTATTTTTCGATGAGATTAAATCCCTATCTCATCTAATCTTTGGATATGAGTCATTTTGGAAGTTTTTAAGTGGGGTTGGGATTTAATATAAACTAATATTTCTTATATTTCCAAAGGTGCCCCTCTCCTCCCTTATAAAAGGGAACCTCCTCCCTCTCATCCTCACACAAATTTGACCCTTCATGCTCGTCCAAACCCTGCCAAATTATCTTCTCCACTTCCCTAGAAACATCCTATAGGCTCTTTTCTACTTTATAGACCAATCATAGTGCCCTAAGAGGAGGTTTCAAAGAGGCGTATCGAAGAAGAGGTAATTTCTTCTCCCGATTCATTCAAGCTTCTTTCTTCTTCAACTTATTCTTCTTTAGTTGTTTCATTATAAAGTTATAACATCAGTATCATGAGTATACTGATTTGTTATTATAAATATTAAACAACCCCATTTCACCTTCTATCCATCCTACGGAAAACAAAATCACCGCGCGTGCGTACGTACGGAATACTGTCTCCACGCCGTGGTGTAATCTGTTTTTCCACCAACACCTTACATGGATGGGTATAATGGTGTAAATAATAAATATACATAGTTATTATAACATCATACTGATTCTTATATATTGTATCATCCACTCCAATTCAATTCAATAATTATTGAAACGATATCATCGCTCGTGCGTACATACGGACTACCGTCTCCACGACGCGATGAGATTCATTCTCCATGTTAACCATTTAAGAATGATTATAAATTATATATAAGGAATAATAATGAAATATATGACATTATAAAGCTACTGGATTTATGTATATATGTATGTCATCTACTTAATTCCATTCAACTCAATAAGGAAACGAAAACAGCATTCATGCGTACGTACGACCTACCGTCTCCATGAACAGTGTATTTCTTTCCATTTATCGATCTATTATATATATGTATATTCTGAATATATATTATATATAAATCATGTTTTATATTCTAGAATTATTTAATCATGATCTAAGTAATCATATGAATAATTACAAGTCAAAACACTGATGACAAATGAAACGATTTTACCCAAAACACTCTTTAACATGGAATTTACAAAAGAACGGGTAATATAAAGTCATAAGTGAACCATATATGATATCATAACAATTAATATGATTCTGTAATAAGTCAATAACATTATTTAAATCATTATACAAGAGGTTCAGACAATTACGAAGAAAATCGGACCTAAGGTAAGGGATAATTTTTCAAATCTCATTTTTATCTGAGATTGCTTATTCATAAGTATTTACTAGGTTTATTTATATCATCCATGACCATGTTTTATAAAAGTGTTTTCATGTAGTTTTTAAAGTCCTTTTTACCCATTTTTGACTTTTACTACATGGTAGGAAAGGAATATTTCTTTTGTTTACTTTACGAGGTAGTTTTTGACTTTTCCGGAAAAAGTAAGAAAAGAATGTTTTTTTAACTTATACAGCATGAAAGGGTTTTTTACGGTTTTATAAAGCCTTATTTTCATGAATCTTCCACCAAAATATTTCATGACTATTTTCAACAAAATCTCTTTCTTTTAAAATTGCATGACGTTTTGTGAAAAGAAATTGATTTTGAAGAAGAAAGGATATTTTCCTCAAGAATTCATTTCAAGTGTTTTATCAAAACCATTTTCCATCTAAGATGAAATTATTTTATATGTGTATGTTTCAAGTATAATGTCTCAATGATTTACATTCTTTCTCTTTTCTTATGATGAAATATCCATTTGTTTAATATGGATTATGTGATGATGATATGATATGAAACCCATTTTATTCTTTGGGTTATGATGAATGTTTTAAGTTTATGTTGTGGAACAAGTAAGAATGATTTCATTATGAGATGGGTGAGACCTATATCTACCTCCAATGAATTGGGTAAAGATTTATATCTCCTGAGATAGACATGGCTGGAATGACAAGTTAAACCTGTTCAGTAATACAAGACTGGACCGAGGAGTGAACTCGATTCAGAAAGGGACTTTGTCCACTAAGATGGTCTTGGCAGCATTGCCTTGGCTACTATGGAAATCATATCATGTGCTTAATGTTTTCCACAATTACATGTTTTATTCTCATGCTATTTTATCATTCTTAATGTTTCTTTATGATCTATGCCTTACATACTTTCATGTTTTGTGTCATTTCTCAAGCTTTTGATATTTAAACATTATGTCCATGTTTTTAAGTTCAAATGTATATAGTATGTTTTATTTTATCCATGCTTACCCTTACTGAGCATTTGAGCTCACCCTTTTAATGTTTTCATTTCCTGATGATATAAAGAAAGGTTTTAGGTAAGAAAAAAAGGGAAGATCTTTATGGGAGATGTTGAAGATCTTTCACCATGATTAAGAGATTATATTCTGAGTTTCCAAAGACACTAAACTATTACGGTCCTTGTGTGTCTGTTTTTGTTATATATTATGTATTCCTCAAAATTAATGTAATTTCCATGTATGTCAAGCTTCGGGTATCTACAATTGGTATTCGAGGAAAGGTTTAGTCAACCTTTGGAAACTAGGATGTGAAAGATTAGTGAGATCCCTAGAGATATTTCTAAGGTATGTCTAGGGATGTCCCTAAGGATAAGTATACGTATAGGATACAGTCATAGAACTATGGTAACAATCATAGAATTTAACCTAAGATGTTAGATATTGAGGATAATCCCCCTTTACTATGTTGTTTTCCCTAGCATGATTTTTTCCTCTCACACTATTCTTTTTGGGTTTTAGAAAATGGCTGGAAACAGGAAGATTCACGATAATGGAGGATATGATAGACAATGGAATGATTTTCTTCATGAGAAAACAAATGAAATGAGATCTGGAAGTCCAAACATCGTTATTATGCCTAATCAGCAATCTCATAATATGATCAATAATCTCAACTTTGGTAAGTTTCCCGACTCAGATAATAAGAGAAAGATAGAGTTTCATGATAATCATAGAGGAAAGAAAGTTCAATTTCCCTCATGTAAATCATGTGGGAAGAGGCATCAGGGAGATTGTTTCAAAGGAACTGGAAGATTCTTTGGGTGTGGAAAAGAAGGACACAATGCCAGTAAGTGCAAAGGAAAATGTTCAGTTAACACTATGGACAAGGATAATGGTATTTCTACGACATCAACAATGATTAGATGATTTAAATGTGGAATGTACGGGCATTATGAAAACCAATGCCCTAATGGAAAATCTCATGAAGAGAATCAGCATGGTCATATGTGTAGTATTTATGTGGATGATGATGAGGAGACTACAAATGATATATGAGCTGAAAGAAGTGTTGAAGCTCAGTCAGTTGTTTTAGAAGGTAGTGGCATAATTGTATGTTTATCAAGAGTTATGTTGTATAGTTAATGGTACCATGGAATAAAGAATCATCTAAGGATTGTTACACTATTGTTTTTCCTAAAAGTATTTGAATGTATATGTTGAATGGTACCAGTAACCATGGAAGGTTATTCAGATATTTTTGTAAAGTAGATGATATGTGCATAATGAAGGAATAAGAAGATAATGGGAAGTTTGATTGTATTCGTGAGATCATGATTGATATAAGGACTAAGTGATATCATGGTTTGAGTATATAGAATTTTGAGGATTTTGGTATGTAGAAAGTGTTAACTTTTAACTCCATTCATGTTTTCACTAAGGTTCAATGGGTATTCATTTTTTTCAAGAGAATACATGATTAAGGCCTTTGAATGTTTGGAATGTGACCAACAAGACACATCTCATGATATATGGGTATCAAAAATGGTACTAACATGCTAGTTGTATGAACTCTTTGGTAATCATTTTCACTATAATATGAGATTAGATAGCATTATTTTGGATAAGCCTAAAGATTGGAATGGATTATGTTCAACATAAGTTAGTATTGTTTAAGGATATAATTTAGTTTCGATATTATTGATGGGATGTTATAGTACTATAGCATTAGAAAAAGGACAACCTGTAGGACAGGCGACAGCCCATCGTGTTGGACAAGGCTGTGGGAATCGAACCCACAACCGAAGTGCGACTGGCCTTTATCGCCTACCACTGGACTATAGGAAATCCCTGGTTAGTAGAAACTAGTTTTATTTTATTAAGCGGTATGATATATGAAGTAAAAGTTCATTTTTGGAACCATATACAATTAATCTAACCATAAGATGGACTTATAACTTTTTCTAACCTTTTCTTTGAAAGAGATGGAATGACCCATCATTCTATCACATGATCTCCTAACACATCACAAATAACAAATTCAACTTCATTTCTTTAAGGGATGAAGTGGAAATTGTTCAATTCACGAACAACAGTGAGATTGTACCAAAATCATGCATGTATTTTTTTTAATTCATCAACTTTAGGGAAATGATCTTGAAAACCAAAAATGTTGTCCTAGTTCCCTTATATTCGATTAATCAGATGGTACCTTAGATCATCACAAATCAATAGCTTTGTGATTGTTGGCTTTTTCATAGCCATGTTCTCTACCACTCTCCATCAGAACTTGATGGTTAGATTTTTCTTCCATATCCATATTTTCACCTATGTTCTCCTACATGGAAACCCCGTGATGAGTTAATTTGGGTAACCGTGAAATTTCATACTTAGTTTTTAAAATCCATGTTTTGGTATTCCTTTTTACGATGTGGGTTTCTATTAAACAAACTTTCGAGTAGTAAACCATTTATAACCCCGATGAATTTAGAGGGTGAAATTCATTTTAAGGGGGGTAGAATGTAACACCCCGAGATTTTATGAAAAATATTCTTTTAATTTCATTAATTTCTTGTGTTTTATGCTACACCAAGATTACCTTGCGCTATACGCAACACCGTATTAGCTTGCAGTGTACTTAACACTATTCTTGGATCGTGTTACACACAATTTTGATAATAGTTATTCTACGTAACATTGAGTATATATATATATATTCAATGTATATATGAAATATGGTTGGATTCTGTTATATGAAACAACAAAGGATTCTTGCGCAACATGCAACCCTGACTTGGCTTGCATTACACGCAATCGCGACCTTCCTCGATAGCGTGTGTTGTACAAAATACCGGGTTTTACTAAACAACGATATATTATTATAATATTATTATGAACTAGCCGTTATGAATATTATTAACTAAATTTTGAATTTTATAACATTATTATTCATCTTAAAAATTTTCTAGAACATGGTATAAGAACAAAATAAATGTTTCGGGTAAAATAAGTATTTTTCAAAAAATTTAGTTTTGCCGCCTTTTGATGGTGCACCCACTTTAAATATAGTTTTTGACATGTTTATAAGTTCAATTTTACAAAATAAAATTCTTCTTTGGAATCAGGAAATAAAAATTTACTTTGGATAAATTTTTCATATTATTCTGGTAACTTTCATATTTTGATGAATAGTATAAACACGCTATATTTTAATTAAAAATAACTTTTTTCATCGCAATAATTTATATGGTTAAATTATAATATTGAATGGTTTTAAAGTATAAATAGAATATATTTTTACCATTTAATATAATGTATCTCATTATCATTGATTTTACATTAAATTCGTAGGTTAAATCAATTCAATCTTTTGCAATGTTTTAAAGAAAAACCCGTTTTCTTTCCACAATGGGATTAATTTTGATTTAATTTCTGAAACTTTTTTGTATTGAATTTGGAGAAATGGATTCCATATTTGGAATCAGTGAATCCAAATTATGTTAATAAGCTAATTTTTTATTTTTGGGAATTATGAATAGTAATTACGGTAAATTTTATTTACCGTAGTTAAAGGTAAATCAGGTAATTAAGGGTAAATATAATATTATAAAATTACCCTAACACATGAAAAAATCCTATTGGATGACTAAAAGTCGACCCATATCATCTAAGGGTAGGATTAGATTCATTTAATAGACTTTTTTCCATGAAAATACTTTAATTATTATTAAAACCAAAGAATGTGACAACATGTCACTTTCTTAAATATTATAAGTATAATAATTTTAATTTGGTGATAAACTTAATGAAACTTCGAACATGAATAGTCTCCAGAAATCTAATAAATGTATCTACATCATAGGAATTTATTTATAATTTTTATGGATTAAATAATTATCATTAATTATGACACAATAGTGATGTTGAAATTATTTTATTAATTAAAATATCAAATAAATGGTTTTAAAATATTAAAATAATCATTATATGCACTATTTAATGTGATCCACTAATTTTATAGACACATATGACATTTTAGTAATCTATTAATGCTTTTAGTTCGAACATATCATCTGTAGATATTTTATTTAAATTCAAATAAATGAATAGTGTCAAAATTGACACTATTGTTATTTTATAAAAATAACATATTATAAAATTGTTTAAAAATCACAAAAATATTTAAAAATTATAAATTAAAGTTTATATGGTCGAAAATGTCCTAAAGTGTCAAATTATGGAAAATTCACAACACATATGTAATTATTATTAATAATTTAAAATTTAGAATATTATTACCATAAATAAAATTAAATTGAAAAATAATGACAAATCAAGTTGGTAATGTTTAAAATAAATTCCTAACATGTCTAAATTTTATTGGTTGATGAGATTACAACCCTATCTCATCTAATCTTCAGAAATGAGTCATTTTGGAAGTTTTTATGTGGGGTTTGCGTTTAATGTAAACTAATATTTCTTATATTTCCAAAGGTGCTCCTCTCATCCCTTATAAAAGGCCACCTCCTCCCTCTCCTCCTCACACCAATTTGAGCCTTCAATCTCATCCAACCCCTGCCAAATTATCTTCTTCACTTCCCTAGAAATATCGTAGAGGTTCTGTTCTACTTTAAAGACCAATATTAGTTCCCTAAGATGAGGTTTCAAAGAGGCGTATCGAAGAAGAGGTAATTTCTTCTCCTGATTCTTTCAAGCTTCTTTCATCTTCAACTTATTCTTCTTTAGTTGTTTCATTATAAAGTAATAACATCAGTATCACTAATATAATTATTTGTAATTATAAATATGAAACAACCCCATTTTACCTTCTATCCATCCTACGGAAAACAAAATCACCGCGCGTGCATACATACAGAATACTGTCTCCACGCCGTGGTGTAATATGTTTTTCCGCCACCACCTTACATGGATGGGTATAATGGTGTAAAGAATAACTATACATAGTTATTATAACATCATACTAATTTTGATATATTGTATCATCCACTCCAATTCAATTCAATAATTATGGAAACGATATAATCGCTCGTGCGTACGTACGGACTACCGTCTCCACGATGCGATGGGATTTATTCTCCATGTTAACCATTTAAGAATGATTATAAAGTATATATAAGCAATAATAATGAAATATATAAAATTATAAAGATACTGGATTTATTTATATATGTTTTTCATCTACTTAATTTCATTCAACTCAATAAGGAAACGAAAATAGCATTCATGCGTACGTACGACCTACCGTCTCCATGAACAATGTATTTCTTTCCATTTATAGATCTATTATATATATGTATATTCTGAATATATATTATATATAAATCATGTTTTATATTCTGGAATTATGTAATCGTGATCTATGTAATCCTATGAATAATTACAAGTGAAAACACGGACGACAAATGAAACGATTTTACCCAAAACACTCTTAAACATGGAATTTACAAAAGAACGGGTAATATAAAGTCATAAGTGAACCATATATGTTATCATAACAATTAATATGATTCTGTAATAAGTCAATAACATTATTTAAATCATTATACAGGAGTTTCGGACACTTACGAATAAAATTGGACCTAAGGTAAGGGATAATTTTGCAAATCTCATTTTTATCCGAGATTGCTTATTCGTAAGTATTTACTGGGTTTATTTATATCATCCATGACCATGTTTTATAAAAGTGTTTTTATGTATGTTTAAAGTCCTTTTTACCCATTTTTTACTTTTACTACATGGTATGTAATGAATCTTTCTTTTGTTTACGTTACGAGGTACTTTTTGACTTTTCTGGCAAAAGTAAGAAAAGAATGTTTTTTAACTTATACAACATAAAAGGGTTTTTACGGTATTATAATGCCTTATTTTTATGAAGCTTCCTCAAAAATATTTCATGATTATTTTCAACAAAATCTTTTTCTTTTAAAATTGCATGACGTTTTGTGAAAAGAAATTTATTTTGAAGAAGAAAGGATATTTTCCTCAAGAAATCATTTCAAGTGTTTTATCAAAACCATTTTACATCTAATATGAAATTATTTTATATGTGTATGTTTCAAGTATAATGTCTCTATGATTTAAATTCTTTCACTTTTCTTATGATGAAATATCTATTTGTTTAATATGGATTATGTGATGATGATATGATATGAAACCCATTTTATTTTTTGGGTTATGACGAATGTTTTAAGTTTATGTTGTGGCACAAGTAAGAATGATTTAATTATGAGATGGGTGGGACCTATATCTCCCTCCAATGCATTGGGTAAAGATTTATATCTCATGAGATAGGCATGGCTGGAACGACAAGTTAAACCGGTTCAATAATACAGGACTAGAACGAGGAGTGAACTCGATTCAGAAAGGGACTTTGTCCACTAAGATGGTCTGGGCAGCAATGCCTTGGCTACTATGGAAATAATATCATGTTCTTAATGGTTTCCACAATTACATGTTTTATTCTCATTCTATTTTATCATTCTTAATGTTTCTTTATGATCTATGCCTTACGTACATTCATTTTTTGTATCATTTCTCAAGATTTTGATTCTTAAACATTATGTTCATGTTTTAAAGTTCAAATGTATATAGTATGTTTTATTTTATCCATTATTACCCTTACTAAGCATTTGAGCTCACCCTTTTTATGTTTTCTTTTCCTCAGGATATAAAGAAAGGTTTTAGGTAAGAAAAAAAGGGAAGATGTTCATGGGAGATGTTGAAGATATTTCACCACGATTAGAAGATTATATTCCGAGTTTCCAAAGACACTAAACTATTACGGTCTTTGTGTGTCTGTTTTTGTTATGTATTAAGTATTCCGCAAAATTAATGTAATGTCCATGTACGTCAAGCTTCGGGTCTCTACACATTTTATGTCTCTTTTAATATTATTTCGATGTTTTTCCAATGGAATATTTTTATTTATTTTATACGAAACATATTTACATTATTTATAAATAGAAAAATGAATGTTCTATTTTAATGTTTACAGTTTAAATTTATTTTCTTGCAACCAAACCAATTATATTATATTTTATCCCATTTTAATATTACATGTTTTCATTAGTTAAAAAACCCCCTTCCATTTTATATGGGTAATTTGTTTTGAAAATTTAATTTTAATGGGATGAGATATATCAATATCTGGAAATGTTTTACTTATTAGTTTAAAAGGTTATTTTTTATTTTTATTATTGAAATGAAATATATTATTTATTTCCTGAATGTTATTATCAATGGAAATTTTTTATAAGGATGGGTGAGCATAATTTCTCAAATGACGATAGGTGATCTCAATATAGCTTATGATAAATGGTAAGCCTCTTGGAACTCCATATTTAATTGTTTAAGGATTATGTTTTCTTGAGAATTGTTTTGGATTTCATCAAAAATGGTTATTCAAATTATAATATTTCTTATAACTATTTTTGTAAGGGTTATATTATGATGATTCACCACCTCACCTACCTGAATTTTCTATTATTTCTAAATAATTATCATGGGAATCATTTGATTTCAAACGGTAAGATAATGATATTTTCTTTAAAATCATTAGATAAGAATTTTTTAGACAATAGTGGAAAAAACATTTAACACGTCGGTATTTTTCACGTCGGTTCTATATAACCAACTTGCAAAGCTGTAATGATCAATATATCACGTCAGTTATTTTATAACTGATGTGATATATTGATTAGGATCCATATTCTATGTCGGTTATTTTATAACCGACATAAAGTATACAGAGATTAGATTTTTTACATCGGTTATTGTATAACCAACGTGAAAATCGAATCTGGCGTGCTTTACCACGTCGGTTATAAAATGAATGACATGATAAAGGAATGCTTCGTGCTTTATCATCTCAGTTATTTTATAACTAATGTGATAAAGTAATGGTCAACGCTTTACCACGTCGATTATAAAAAAACTGACGTGATAAAGCCAATCTGGGAAATTTATCACGTCGGTAGAAAGCGACATATATCACATCGGTTATGAAATAACCGTCGTGATAAATAGTTTTCTACATCAGTTATTAGATAACCAATGTTATAAAAATTAAACAAATTAGTTTATCACAACGGTTATTAAATAAACAACTTGATAAATCTTTTAAATGATTTATCGCACCACATATTCAGTCATTTTGTGTTTTCTTCGATCGAGCGACCTGTGACTCGTCTCTCTCGCGCGAAAAAACTAGAATAGATTCGTCGAGGTCATTCCCTCTAGACTCACTTTTCCAACATCATTATTCATATTTATTATTATCAGATCTATCAGGTCAACTCACAACACTCAAGTAAGCCTCACACGACTTCTTTTCAGTTTTTTTCCCCGATGCCCTAAACTAATTTGTTGAGATGTTATTTTTATTTGTTCATGTAATCATGGATAGTTCTATAGTGTTCATCTTTACCATGACAAATTATTTCTTGGTAAAATAAACCTATGGAAGTGATTTCAGGCATGTTTACTATTTTTGTGTGTTCTATCATGTGTATGTGCGCATACAATGGGTTTCCAAGGGGGTGGGGGCTGTGCTAGTGGGTGGGTTGTACAGGGGTTTAGGTGGGTTGTCCAGTCGGGTGGGGGTGTCTAGGGGGTCTCAATGGGGGTGGGGGTGGTGTCTAGAGGGTTTTTGGGGGGCTGTCCAAGGGGGCTAGGGGTGTCCAAGGGGGTGTGGGGGATGTCCAGGGGGTTGTGTCCATGGGGTGGGGGCATTCCAGGGATGTGGGGGGTGTCCAGGGGGGGTTGTGTGGGATATAGAGTTGTGTGGGGGTGTTCAGGGGGTGACAAAGGGTGTGTGGTGGGGTCCAGGTGGGGTTTGGGGGCTTTTCAAGGGGGTTGGGGGTGTCCAAGGTGGTGCGGGGGATGTCAAAGGGGGTGGGGTGGTGTTCAAGGGGGTGGGGGAAGTCCAGGGGTGTGGCGGTGTCCAAGGAGGTTGGGTGGGATCTCCAGTTGAGTGTGGGTGTCTATGGGGTGCCAAAGGGGGTGTGGGTGGTGTCTAGTGGGGTACGGGGGCTGTTCAAAGGGGGATGGGGTGTCCAAGGGGGTGTATGTGTTGTCAAAGGTGGTGGGGCGGTGTCTATGGGGTGAGGCTGTCCAGAGGGTTCGGGGGGCTGTCCAGAGGGTTGGGGGTTTCCAAGGGGGTAAGAGGTGGGGGTGGTGTCCATGAGGTGTGGGGGTGTCCAAAAGGGTGGGGGCTGTCTAGAGGTGTGTGGGCAATCCAGGTGGTCGGGGTGTTCTAAGGGGGGGGGGGCTGTCCAAGGGGGTGGTGGTGTCCAGGGGGTGTCCAAGTGGGTGGGGGTTGGGTTCCAAGGGGTGAGGGATAATCTTCATTTGGGATTGACTATTCCATCATGGTTTGTGAGATTATGACTTGATGATTGTATTGTTTCATGGATATTAGGCTATAATTTATTAGTGTTGTTTAAGGGGATGGGGGGTTGTGTCCAAGGGGGTTGGTACAATCTATGTTTGAGGTTTCCACTATGATTTTTAGGGATTCAAGCATTATGAAAAGATGAGGGGTGTTGCAATATGATCCAATTTGGTTATATATATTTTGAACCATCATTGACTATGAGAAAATTATGGGTTATGGGGGAGACCATGTCATGGTTTTCAAAGATACGTAGTTATCCTGACACCATTGTACCGTGATGATAGGCTTTAAACTGTTATTTTCTCCATCAGAGTTTTTATTTTAAATTTTATTTGATTCTCAAGTTTACACCATTTTCTCCAATTTTCTATCAACCATTGGATTCCCCATGGTTTTCTTGGATTCCATGGAATTTCCTTAATTAATTTACTTATTTCATGTTCTTCATCCTTTATTATTTGTTTATTTTTTCTTCATCATCCACTTAATCTTCTCCTTTATTCATTCTGTTATTAGTGATGTTTGGTCATTTATAAATTGAATGTTTATTAGTAATCAATGTGTTCTAGGGTTATTAGGAGGGGTGGGGTTGTCCAATGGGGTGGGGGTTATCCAGTGGGGTGGGGGGGGGGATGTCCAAGGGGTGGTGGTGTCCAGGGGGCTGTCTAAGGGGGTGGGGGTGGTGTCCAAGGGGGTGGGGTGTCTAGGGGGTTTGGGGGTGTCCAGGGGGGGGGGGGGGGTGTCCAAAGGGGTGGGGGTAGGGGTGGTGTCCAGGACGGGTGGGGTGTCCAAGGGGGTGGGGGGGGGGGGCTATCTAGAGGGGTGGGGGTTGTCCAAGGTGTGTGGGGTTGTCCAAAGGGGTGGGGGGATATCCAAGGGGGTGGTGGTGTCCAGGGTGTGTCCAAGGGGGTGGGGGTGGTGTCCAAAGGTGTGGGGCGTGTTTTCCAAGGGGGTAGGGGTGTCCATGAGGTGGGTGTGGTGTCCAAGGGGGTGTGGGTGATGTCCATGGGGTGGGGGTGGTGTCCAGGGGGTTGGGGGGATATCCAAAGGGGTGCGGGTTGTCCAAAGGTTTCAAATCTTTAGGATCTGTGTAATTTTCAGTAGTGAATGTATACATATTTTAATATTTATACTTCATATTTATTTTTTTACAGAAGCGTGAATTTTGTATCCAGATGCACCTGGGTGTTTTCTTTGAGAACATTAAGAAGAAAAAAATCCAAGATGAATTTTAAACTGTTATATCTAACTATATTTTCTTTTTAAAATCATATTCAAACATATATTTTTTAAATACGCATTGATTTGTTTTATATTTCAAAATTGTTTTACATTCAAATTATGATGTTTTTCATATAAAAATATACTTATCTTATCTTAAAAAGATGTATAATTTTGATATTTTATATAGGTAATAATGATTCAAAGTTGGATTATGGCACTTCAAATGAGCAATGAATATGAGGAAGGTGTTGATGCATTTTTGGAATTTTCTAAATGAAATGTTCCAAGTAGTGACATTTTTTTCTGTTTATGCATGAAATGTTTGAATATAAAGAAGTTGAAAAGTAGATAGATAAAGATCATATGATTTTTCATGGATTTAATCCTAGTTAGAGCCCTTGTATTTGGCATGGTGAAACTGGACGGAATGTAACTGATGATGATGATTCTGAAGATGGTGACTCCGATGGAATTGAAGAAATGATTCACAATATTGCAGCAGAACAAATTGAGATAGAACTGACAGTTCCGCATCTATATGGTGATGCTGAAAAACCATTATATCCTTGTTGTACATATTTTACGCTTTTTTCGGCAGTGTTAAGATTGATTAACCTGAAGGCGAAACATGGTTGGAGTGACAGAAGTTTTACAGAGCTGCCACAATTGATGAAAGAAATTATTCCAAATGATAATGATCTTATAGATTCACATTATAAGGCCATGAAAATATTATGCCCGATGGGATTTGGATACAAGAAAATACATGCCTGTTCGAATGACTGTATGATATATAGGAAGGAATATGAATTTCTGTCAGAGTGTCCTAAATGTTGGACATCACGGTATAAGGTGAAAGAAAAATCACAGGCTGATGTAGAAATTACAAAGACCCCTTCAATGGTATTAAGGTATATTCCTATAATTCATTGTTTCAAACATTTATTTTCTAATTTACATGATTTAAAAAGGTTAAGATGGCATGCTGATGAGTGGTTACGTGATGGAAAAATATTTCATCTAGCTGATTGTCCACAATGTATGAAAATTGATGAGCAGTATCCTATATTTGGAAATGAAATTAGAAATCTCAAACTTGGGTTGTGCGCATATGTAATGAATCCATACCGAACCCTCTGTAGCACTCATATTTAATGGACTAATTTATTGGTAATTTTCAACCTCTCTTTTGATGTTCGTATGAAGTGTAGATATGTCATGTTGAGTATAATGATCTCTGGTTTGAAGAAACCTGGAAATGATACTGATGTTTTCTTGTCACCGTTGATTGATGATTTGAAACTTTTATAGGAGGATGGTATTAGGGTGTATAATTCTTATAAAATGGAATATTTTCAACTGCATGTAGTTTTTTTGTTCACTATAAATGACTTCCCAACATATGGAAATTTTTCTTGATATAGTGTTAAAGGGAATAAACCATGTCCAATTTGCGAACAACAAACGTCATATTGTCAATTGCATCATGGGAGGAAAACAATGTTCATGTGTCATTGAAATTTTTTGCCTATGGATCACTCTTATAGAATACTATAAAATGCATTCAATGGCTCACAAGAATTTAATATTTCTCCAAAACCATTATCCCTTGATCTGTATTTTGAGAGGGTGAAAAACCTTGATGTGACATTGGGAAAGACATTGAACTCTGTTAATGATAGACATATTTGGAAGAAAATTTCTATATTTATTGAGCTACGATATTGGAGATTTCATGATGTTAAATATAATATTTATGTCATGCACATGGTGAAGAATATCTATGATAGTTTTGTTAGAACATTGTTAGATATTAAAGGAATGACAAATTATGGGTTGAATGCAAGATTAAGCTTACAATCAATGGGAATACGTTTGGAGTTAGCTCCCACTCATAATGGAAGATGAACATTTCTTCTCCCGGCTTGTCATACATTATCGAAGAGGGAGAAAATTATCTTTTTTCAATGTCTTCATGATATCAAAGTACCTCAAGGATATTCTACAAATGTAAATTTTTTTGTCTCATTGAAGGAATTGAATTTGATAGGTATGAAATATCATGATTGTCACGTCGTGATGGAACAACTTCTACCAGTTCCATTTCATGGAATATTTCCCATCTGTGTCAAAAAGACTATAATGAAGTTGTGTTTTTTTTTTCAATTCAATTTGTAATAAGGTGATTGATGTGATTTTTTTGAACATTTTGGAAAGGGATGAAACTTGTATACTTTGTCAATTGGAAATGTATTTTTCTCCAAATTGTTTTTTGATATAATGGTGTATTTAATGATTCATTTGGTTCGAGAAATAAAGCATTATGTACTGTATATCTTCGTGATATGTATCCTTTTAAAAGGTATATGATAATATTGAAGGGTTTTGTTAAGAATCCATATCGACCAAAAGCCTCCATTATTGAAACGTATATTTTTGAGGATGTTTCAGAGTTTTGTACGAGCTACTTGGATGTGGCGCAGCACATAGGTTTGCCTCCATCTCTCCTTGAATGAGTTAATAATGAGGGAAAGGGGATTCATGTCTTGAGAGTCAAATCATTGTCAGGTGAACAGATGAAGATGTTAGAATTATACATCTTTAATAACATAGCTGATGCACAACCATATGTCACATTTCATATTAATGATTTGAAACAATGTAATCCAAAGAAGAATGAAATGTAAATTTTGGATGAGCACAAAAAAAAATTATTCATGGTTTAAAAAACATTGCTTGGTAGATCAGACGTATTAGAGACATTAAATGTATAGTGGATGGTCCTTGTTTAAATGTGATAACATGGTTCAATTATGACATCAATGGCTATACATTTCACACGAAATCTCAGGAAAACATAAGTGCAGTTCAGAATAGTGGTGTATTGGTGTTTGCAGAAGAAATGCATTTTTTGAGTGCTAAGGATAAAAACCCAATTTCTATATCAGGTGCATATTATGGAGTGATTGATGACATATAGGATGTGGATTAATTTAAAAATATAGTTCTTGTTTTTAACATTAAATGGTTTATCGGTAACAACAGTGTCAGACACGATGAATTTGGAATGAATGTTGTCAATCTGAATAGATTAGAAGACACAACTGATTCTTTTATAGTGGAAACACATGAAAAACAAATTTTCTATGTAGTAGATCAATCGAATATGTAGTGGGATGTTGTTTTACAAGGGAAAACAATATGTTGGTTAGGATGAACTTGATGAAGATGAGGATTTATGTGAGATCCCTACTTCTATTAAAAGATTAACAGAACATAATGATGAGCATGTTGAAGATATGGTTTGTTTCATAAGGAACTATCACGACGAAGAAATTTGGGGAAAAAAAAAATCCATTTTTACATTCCTAAAATTACAGGTAACATTTGTTTATTTCTTGTTTAAATTTATTATTTTCATGAAATGGTAGATATTGTAAGTTTTTTATTTATTAAAACATTTATTAAAACAAAATAAGTATAAGTTTTTGTTTGTTTTAATTTTTTTAGTTAACTTTATCATGTTTACCATTAAATTATGTATATATCTATTGTTTGTGTTCAGTGATAATTAATTTACCATGTTTACCATGTTTACCAAGTTTACCATGTTATAATTTTGTTTAGTTTACTTTATCATGTTTACCATTACATAAATTATATATCTATTATTTTTGTTTAGTGACAATTACTTTTCCATGTTTACCATGTTTACTAGGTTTACCATGTTTACCATCTTGACTATCTTTACCATCTTTACCATTGTATAACATGCTTACCATATTAACCATGTTTACTATTACATAACTTAGTACATTTTTCAATTTTCTGATTACAGCAGTATTAACATATTTGAATTTTTATATTTGTAAACTAATGTGTGTTTTTTGATTTCAAGGATAATTACAGATAAATCAATTAATCAACCACATGATTCTGAAGATGAGCATATTGGTCTTACCTCTGGGGAGGAACATTCAAATGCTCCTCTTGATATTCCCCAATCTTCCTCATGTGCTCCCATTAATACAAAGAGTTCAAGTGTGGGTAAATGTGGGTGCATAAGTTTACCAAAATTATAACTTGCATGTACGTAGGATCAGAGGATACTCATTGAGTTTAATGAGGATGATATTCCTAGAGGTCCAAATGCAAAAGATTTTATGATTTTTGTATCAACTCAGGGTAAGAGAAAATTAATAATTTGGTATGATGACTGCAGAAGTGTGGACAAAGTGACAATCACTCATTTGTGGGAGACGATTTAGGTAAGATCATTTGATATTGTTTGCCTATTATTTAAATTTTTTTAGTATATATAATATGTTTAAACTCTTCTTTATCAGATGAAATTTGATATTCCTGACACTGGAAGAGTCATGAAAAAATTCTGATTGATCGATACTAGGAGATGGAGGGACTTCAAATCAACCCTCACATTTGATTTCATTTTTGGTCATACGAGTCATGAAAATCCATGTCGTATATATCCATTCATAGATGAACACACTTGGAGACAATTTGTTGAAAGTAGAAGAAAAGATTCATTTTTGGTAAGGGAAATGTAAAATTTTATAATCATTCTTAAATAAATGATCTTTTTACTATTTTGTTAATGATTTCTTATTCTTAATTTACAAAAAACCAAGAAATCTCATCAGGAGATCCAATCTAAAAATGTATACCCTCATAGATTATCTCGGGGATGGTATACATTATTGGAAGAAAATATGATTGCAGAAAAATTAAATAAACTAATAGCCGATTCTTTAAGCTCTAGAGCCTCCATCCCCTCCATCTAGACCTGAAAAATGGAAGAGAGCTCAGATGGGAAAAAGGGCAATATCTTTCGTAAGATTCGAGAATCGTAGCTTAGAGGATTGTAAGATATCTATTTTATTTATTTAAGTTAACTATTTTTTTCATATAATTTCAATGATTACAGAAATGTTCAATTAATTAATAAAGGATTCTCTTAAGGTGTAGATCTCACATGGGGTATTTATAGCAGCTGGGAGGCATGACATTTTATCTACAGCATTGGGAAAGCCCGAACATCCTGGTCATGTATGAGGATATCTGGAAGGTATATCAGTAAGAAAAGTGTTTCCACGTTCTTCAACTACTAACGTTGAGGGTGTTTATAAAAAAATAGAATCCTTGGAGGCTAAACATCATAATGTTAATGCGACGATAGAGGAAAAGATTATAAAGTCAGTACAGTCTATGTTTGCAGACATGTAATGACAGTTTCAGACAGAAGCTCCCACTCATCCACCTTCCTCGGAAAACCCCATTATTTATCCTCCACCTCTGCCAGTTTCCCTCACTCCCCCACCTCCACCTACAGACCCCATTATTTATCCTCCACCTCGGCCACTAGCTCCCACTCCCCTACCTCAGTTTGCAGACCCCATTTTTTATCCTACTCCTCCACCGCAGCTTCCTACTTATTGCAAGTTGTATGTTGATGATTCTAAACACCATATAGTTTCATATGGGTTGGTATATTGTATAGTATATACATTTCATCATCCACAATTAGAGTTATAGAATCAGAGGGTCATTGTAAATGATATTATAGATAGATCATCTCGAGTACCATTACCTATAGATGAGGTGATGATAGTTGGACATAGTATCGACCATTTTTTAATTGGGCCATCCAGACTTCTTCGACTCATTAACATAGAGCTATGTATGTTATATCTTCTATTTTTTTATTTGTGTTGTTTTATCATTTTCAAACTTATATATTTTTCTATTTATTTTTACAGGAATACTTCAAAGGAAAAGAAATATTGTATAGAAAACAACAAAGTCAAATAGCTATGACATCAGATACATATTCTAGTAGTTTTGAAAGATTTTCAAGATATTCAAATTTTTTGGCCGATAATTATGAGTTTCCAATAGAAGATCATGTTTGTGGACGTGAAATAACTGTGGGGATTATGAAAGCTGATATCATGGAGCTTGTTACTGGAGATAAGTTGGGCATCAATGTGGTGAATTGTTTTTCAATGTAAGTCTTAACACCTTTTCCCTAATTTATATTTATTAAAAATGTATACTTATGTCTGTTTTGTATTAGGTATCATTATAACATTTGTGAGAATAATGAGCGGACAGATGTATATGGATTCATGCACCCACATTTTATTTCCAATGAAGCATGTTCATTGGGTGAGGAACAAAGAATTATTTATATTACTGAAATAATTGAATAGAATATAGTAACACAATGTTGGATGATGCATTTTTGTGAGAGGTATGAAACACATATCTCTCAAAGAGTTCATTATATTTTAACATAAAAACCCATTAACCTTAAATTTTCTTTTATCAGTGATCATTGGATGTTACGAGTTTTTTTCCCAAGGGAGAAGACACTTTATGGGATATGCTCTGTACATGGTGATGTGTGGGAAAGTTTTAAGAAAAAGATGGAAAAGTAAGTTTCAATTTCTCAACAGATCTATATAGTATAATGAATTTTAAATTTATCCCATTCATATTATTTTCTAACAGGGGATGGGACTACTTTCGAAAAAACACAAACAAAAGGAGGGTGAAGATCAAATATGTAAATGTAAATGTAAATATCCACTTATAATTTTTACCATTAGATTTATTACATAAAAATAATATATTTAATTTACACTCATTCAAACATAATTGTAATGAACAATAAGGCGTCATCGAATTCAGATATTATATGTTAAGATTTATGTATGAAATAATGACAACTGGGAATGTTATGAACTTTGACCTGTTAATATTTCCTTTTAATCATTCCCATAATATTTCATTTGATTTATTCTTTATACATGTTAACTACTATCCTTATATTTTGTAGCTATATGATAACCCCCAACCCTATAATGCTCAAGATGTCAAACACTTACAAGTGGAATGGTCAAATAATTTTACAGGTTTGATTGAATTTTAGTTTTTTGTGGTGTAACATGTAATTTTGAATATTTTCATTGTAATTGTGTGTTTGATAGTCGTTTAGGTGGGACATATTTTTTTTAGTTGACATTGTATGTTTTGAATGTTATATATGTGAATGTTTAATTTTTCACTAATTCTTGTTTTTGTTTACTTATGATGGTTTTTCTAGAATGGATTCTGGTCTTGGGGGAGGGGTTCCAAGGTTGTGGGGGGGGGGGGGGTTCAATGTGGTGGGGGTATCCAGGGGTGTGGGAGGGTTTTCTGGTGGGGTGGGGGTTATCTTGGGTGTCCATGAGAGTGGGGGGCAGTCCAGGGGGTGGGAGCATTTCCAGGAGGGTGGAAGGGTTGTCCAGGGGAGTGGGGGATGTCCATGGGGTGTCCAGGGGTGTGGGGGTGTCCTGTGGGGTGAGGGGGGTTTCCAGGGGTGTGGGAGGGTTTTCCAGTGGGGTGGGGGGAGGGGGACTGTCTAGTGGGGTGGGGTGGGGGGGGGGGGGGTCCAGGGTGTCCATGGGGATGGGGGGGGGGCAGTCCAGGGGTGTGGGAGAGGAGGCACCACCATCCCTCGGGGGGCTGAACTCCACCAGAAGGTACTCATCACTCCCACATGTGAAACATTTTGATAGCTCAAGCTTCACATGTGGGAGTGATGAGTACCTTCCAGCGGCATGCCCCCCAAGGGATGGAGGCACCTCCTCTCCCAACACCAGCTATCCAGGGGCTGTTCAGGGGGTGTGGGCAATCTAGTGGTGTGGAAGGTGGTGTCCAGAGGTGCGGTAGGGGCTTTCCAGTGGGGTGGGTGGGGGGGGGGGGTTCTGGTCTGGTTTTGGTCGGGTGTTGTTATGGGGGTGTTTTGTGAGGTGGGGGTGTTTAGGGGTGTGGTGGAGGATGTCCATTGAGGTGGGAGGGTGTCCAAGAGGGTGGTAGGGATGTCTAGATGAGTGGGGGTGTTTAGGGGGTGTTCAGGGGTGTGGGGGGAAGTCCAGGGGTGTGAGGGGGTGGGGTTTCCAGGAGAGTGGGGGGTTTTCCAGGTGTGTGGGGGGCTGTCTAGGGGGTGGGGAATGTCCAGGGGTGTGGGGGATGTCTAATAGGGTGGGGGGAAGTCATGGTGGTGGGGGCAGTCCTGGTGTGTGTGGGGGGGGGGGGGGGTGGTCCAGGAGGGTGGGGGGTTGTCCAGGTGTGTGGGAGTTGTCCAGGGGGTGGGGGTTGTCCAGCGGTGTGGGGGATGGGGGTGTCCAGGTGGGTGGGGCAGTCCCTGGGGTGGGAGCAGTCCAGGGGTGTGGGAGAGGAGGAACCACCATCCCTGGAGGGGCTGAATGCCGCTGGAGGGTACTCATCACTCACACAAGTGAAACATTTTGAGATCTTAAGATTCACATGTAGGAGTGATGAGTACCTTCCAGCAACGTCCCCCCCCCCCTGAGGGATGGGGGCGCCTCAACTACCAACACCAGCTGTCCAGGGGCTGTCCAGAGGGTGGGGGCAGTCCAGGTGTGTGTGTGTGGGTGGTGGGGGGGTCTAGTGGTGTGGTGGGGGCCGTCTAGTGGGGTCATAGGGGGGGGGGTGGACTGGTTTTGGTTAGATTTTGCTTTGAGGTGTCTATTGAGGTGGGGGTGTCCATTTGTCTGGTGGGGGATGTCCAGTGATGTGGGAGGGTGTCCAGGAGGGTTGGAGGGATGTGTAGGCGAGTGTGGGGATGTCCAGGGCTGTGGGGGGCAGTCCCAGGGTGGGGGAGGGGTAGTCCAGGGGTGTGTCGGGTGGGGGGGGGGGGGTGTCCAAGAGGGTGGGGGGTGTCCAGGAAGGTGGTGGGGTTATACAAGGGTGTGAGGGACTGTCCAGGGGGTGGGGTAGTCCAGGGGTGTGGGGGGATGTCCAGAGGGTGTCCAGAAGGGTTGGGGGCAGTCCCGGAGGTTGGGAGAAGTCCATGGGAGGGGGTGTCTAGGAGGGTGGGGTGGGTAGGGGGGTGTCTAGGAGGGTGAGGTGGGTGGGGGGGGGGGTGTTGTTCAGGGGTGTGGGGGCTATTTTAACACCCCCAATTTTCCACGATATGCTTCTCTTTGAATAATAAAGTAGCGTGTGTTGTACGCAACTTCGAGATTATAACACACCGCGACCAATCAAAGTAGTCGTTATGAATAGTAATACCCACTTTTTAAAAATTTATCTCTCAAAATGAAATTCATTTTTGGATTCAGAATATCGAAATTATCCAAGGTGTGGAATTTTGGTACTTTTCGGATAACTTTTATATTTTGATGAATAGTGAAAATTATTAAATTTTAATTAAAAACAATTTTTTTAAGCAAAATAATTAATAGTGATAAATTATAAATTTGAGTGGTTTTAAAGTATATTTAGAATATATTTTTACCATATAATACAATTTTGGTCATTGGCCATAATTTCACATTTAAACTGGACATAAAAAAGCGTCAATCTTTTGATAGTTATTATCACTTAAAAACACGTTTTTTTTGTTTTAACAACAGGAATTAATTTTAAATTAATTTCTTCCACTTCTGTGTTTTGAATTTATAAAAATGGATTCCATATTTAAAATCAGGTGGTACAAGTTATGTAAATAGGTTACTTTTATTTTTAGACATTTTGAATAATTATGTCGGTAAATATTTTATTTACCATGGTTAAATGGTAAATCTGGTAAATAAGGGTAAAAAATAATATTATTATAATAATAAATTACCCTAAAACATGTTCTAACTTTATTTGTGGGTACATTTCCGACCATGGGAATATTTGGGTTGATTTTTGGGATCCCATGGATCCACTTGTTGGTGATAGGGACACTTTATATTAATTAAGTTAAAGTAAATACAAAAATGACATAAATATATATCTTTTACAAAAAAAAAATTATATAGTGTCATACATATGATAAATTAGACTATAAATATTAATTAGAAATCTGAAAAGATTTATTACATAATGGTAATTTTATTATAATTTTTAGACATTAAATAATTTAATTTATTTATGACACAATGGTGATTCAGTAACTACCTAATTAATGAAATATTAAAATAATTGATATTATAAATAACCAAATAAATGTAATTTGAGACTTTTTATGAATTCCAATAATTTTATAGGTTAATATGAAATGTTATTATTCATTTAATTATGTTTTTTAGATGTAATCATGCTGTTATGATTTTCACAAAAAACAAATACCAAATAGTGTAAAAATTTTCATAAAAGAGTTTTGAAAACCAATATTATATTATTAATTGATATTCAATTCGTAAAAATCTAAGGATTGGCCTAGAGACTAATATCATGATAAGTGTATCATTAAGGGACCACTTGGGGTCTCTTGGATTTATATAGTATGTTTATTAACTATATAATATAAAAATACAAATTGACATAGTAAATGTCAATCCAATTAACTAAGAGTTAAAACTAAAAGATAAGGTTAATGTAATAACCAAAACATGTCTAAAATCTATTGGTTGAAAGTATTTAGACCCATACACACCTTATAATTTTAATAATATACTTTAGAGCCATTAGAAACTGAATATTATTTTATTATAAAATAATACTTTAAGTTTTCCTAAAGAGCCCCTCCTACCCCTTATAAAAGGACACCACTTCTAACCAATTCTTTACACCTTCAAATCCTTTTTTTGGCCATCCTCTGCTTAAATATTCTCTCAAATTACCTCACATCAACCTAGAGTCCTTAGTTTGATCATAAAGCCCACCTAAGGATCCCTTTTGATCAAATAAAAAGGAAGAATTCGAAGAAGATGTAATGTTTTCACCACCCTTTTTCTTCTACAACTTCTTCTTCCTTTGTTATTTATATTATAAAATAATAACTATAGTATATTCAATATACTGTAATGTTTTTATAAATATGGTACAACCATATTCAGTATTCTATCCATCCTTTGAATGACATGTCACCATACGTGCGTACGTACGACCTACCGTCTCCACTTCGTGGTGTAATTGTTATTCCATACAATATTATTTGGATGATTATGATAATGATGTGTAATTTAATTAAATAATAAATATAACATGATAATGATTCTTTATATATGATATACTATCCGATTATATATTATTTTAATATCAAAAGAGTGATATTGTTGCTCGTGCGTACGTACGGACTACCGTCTCCACGAACGCGATGAGATTCATTCCCTATTGTATCCATTCAAGTATAATTCTCATTTGATGATTAAAAATTAATGTTTAAGGACATGATATCATTATGGATATGAATAATATACAACCTATCCATAAAAAACATGGATTATGTAACAAAACATATAAAAGAAAACGAGTAAGTTAACACCCGAAACGACAGTAATACTAAGATATTATTAACAAAACAATGTTAAAAGATCATATATGATATCATATTAATGTATATGATTCTTTCATAATTTAATAACAATTATTTCACCATTATACATGAGTTTAACCTACCCTCAACCAAGGAAAAGTACAAGGTAAGGGTTTATTTCACAATCTCTTCATTATCTAAGGTTGTTTATACGCAATTATCAATTGGGACCTCTTTATCATCCACATCCATGTTTCTAAAAAATGTATTTCAAATCATTCTTAAAATATTACTGAATATGGGTTAAATTTATTTATACCCTTGTATTACTTTCTATAAGACGTTTATAATGGAATCTTTATGTCATTTTCCAAACAAGGTCCTTTTGAATCTTTTCAAAAATATTAAGGTAAGAATGTATTTTTTAACTTATACGGCAAGTACGGCTATTTTCCACCGTTATAAACTCGTCAAAGCATCCCTTAGAAGATTATAATGAAATTTTCAAATTAAATGTTTTATTTTATACGAATATTAAATGACTTCAAAATATAACGATATATTTCTCTAAAAATGGTTTTGATTTCATCTATATCAACATCCTTTGATGAATTTTAAGTTTATTTGAAGTTGATTTATTATGATACAAAATTTCCATATTTTATTGAACGTTTTGTGATATGTTTGAATGTGGAAGTGCTACTTTTATACCATTCATGGTTTATGGTTAAAGTATTGGCATTTCATATGATAGCTTTAATACGAATGTTTATGATATTTTTAAACCTTTTCATATGAGGAATGTATTGGAAGTAGTAAGTGATGGGTGGAGCCCACTATAGCTCCTCCATGCATTGGTAGGTCTCATTATACAACTATATGTGTAATTGGTCGAGGCCCTTTACCAATTTGATTTATGGTTTTGGCAGAGGCCTTAATCATTTTTAGAAATTTTGGCCGAGGCCTTGACAAAATGTTTCAGAATTTCCGACATTATACTTTCCCTCATTATGGAAATAATATTGATGGTTCATGTGGTCATTCAACTAGTAAAATACCTATGATTTTGTTTCATTATGTTATTATTTACTCAGATCATATTATTTCCATAAAAGTATTCATGTTTATTATTAGTAAAGGCATGTGGTTTCAATTATTTAACATGATTAATATTTATGTCATTTTCCACTTTATTACTTACCCTTACTGAGAATTTGAGCTTACCCCTTTCTTATGTTTCATTTTCCCAGGATATAAAGAAGTTAGTTATGAGTGACCTACAAGAATAATCTAGGAGGATTTGATGTTTCTAATGAAATATATTTGTGTTGTATTTCTTTTCATGTTGTAAAGTCGAACGTATGTATGAATCTTGTTTCCAATAATACTAAACTGATCAGTCTTTCAAGACATGATTTCCATATGATATTTCCAATGTTATGTAAAAATGCACTGACTCTGGCTAACTAGGGTCGGGGAATTATAGTTTGTATCAGAGTAATTTTAGTACAATCCTTGGAAAGTAGATTTAGATAAACTCATATTAGAGAACATAGACCTAAGATGGACTTTGAGGATTAGTATAGAAGAACTTCCTAGAATTTTGGTATTGCAGAAATTTTGTGAGTTTTCCAAGAAACACATCCCTGTCTGGATACAAGTAGGTAGAGGCGGCTCTAGCACATATGTACCTAGGGGTAAAACCTGAAAACACAGCTTTGAGCTAGACTCGAATGGGAACTAGTGCACAAAAATGGCCTTGCTGCACTCTTGGTTACGACACTCCCGGGGGATATGCTTAGGATAATTTTCATTTTCTTTACAAACCATTATGAAGGGTTTATGAGTATATACTTCCTCAAAGAAAACATTTTTTTTATGAATATGGATTATATCCATAAATAGTTCAATTTATGTTAAGTATTTTACAAGTATGGAATTATGTATTTTGATTCATAAACTGATCTAGTTTATGCCATTTTTTAGAAATTGTGCCTAGTGGATGAAATGGAAACCATATCAATGCACGCACTCCATGTAGGGATTTCCCTCTTGATCAAGATAATTATAGTGGTGTTGGTGATACAACTGGTGCAGCTCAGCTAATCACCATACTGGGACAACTCAATCAGTTTATGAATAATAAACTTACCCGTATGGATCACCCTGATCCACACTATGGATGATCAATGTTAGATCGCTTTATGAGGAAAAAACCACCAACATTAAATGGGAATACAAATCCCTTATTACCTGAGCAATGGATAAATTATTTAGAGAAAATATTCCATTCCTTGGGGAGTAGTTAAAGGGAAAACGTTATCATGGCAGTTTACCGCCTCCCTGGAGATGCTGATCAATGGTGGTCATTGATTCAAAACACGAAGGAAGATGATGAAGTATCAAATATGGAATGGAGGGAGTTCAAAGATCTATTTTTAGAAGAATACCTTCCTCGTGACCATCGAGAAGATATGGAAAGGCCATTTCTGAGTGCGAGACAAAAAGAGGATGAGAATGTCCCAAATTATGAGGCTAACATTACATTGTTAGGAATGTATGCTGCATATTATATACGTAACCCAAGAATTAAGATTGAACGTTTCTTTGTTGGGTTAAAACCATTTCTCCATCGAGCATTAGTATCACAATCCTTCTCATCATACAAAGATATTTTCTTGTGTGCTATCAAGACAGAAAAGGAATTCTCTATGTCTTATGACTTTAAATCAAAGTAAGAGAAGATGAGATCTGCAGAACACTCTAGGAAAGAAAATAAGGAAACATTGAAGCAGGGTAGAATTGAATTTCCACCTTGTGATAATTTCAGAAGGAAGCACCCTGGTTCATGTCTTAAAGGAAAAGGAGTATGCTACAAGTGTGGACAGAAAGGCTATCTAACTGGTGATTGTAAAGGAAAGAAAGACGCTACCAATGTTAAATGCTACAATTTTAGGGAGATGGGACATGATGAAAATTAATGTCCTAATAATCAAGGAAACAATCCTCAGAAACGGCCTAGGGACCCAGGCCAAGATTATGAAATCACTACTGCTAAGTTTGAATCCCCGAAAGACATGGTGGCAGGTAATTTAATGGTTTCCTCAAGTTTAGAAAATGATTTATTTGAATCTGGATCATCAAATTGTTTCATATCTTAACGTTTTTATAAGAAAATTATATATTTATAATCTGATTTAACAAGGGAGTTTTCAGCTAAAACTCCTAAGGGAAGTATCATTGCTACAAAATTCTATGGATCTGTTCCCATTAGGGAATATAAATGTTCTTTATCTGCTGATCTCATTGTCATACCCATGACTGAATTTGGTATAATCCTCGGTATGTATTTGCTTTTGGACCATGATGTGAAAATATATTTTAAGAAGAAGGAGGTTACAATTTCTGATGATGATGATAAAGAACACCGTATCTTTAGAGAAGAATCGTCACCACCTAATTCTTATCTAGATCCACCCCTAGTAGCTCAACTAAATTCAATTATTGGGGGGAAAGAAAATGAAATAACTGTGGGCGAGGAAAGGAATTTTCAAATAGAGGATGTAACTATTGTGAGAGAATATGTTGATGTGTTTCCGGAAGATTTACCTGGACATACTCAAGAACGAGAAATTGAGTTATCCATTGATTTAATTCCTGGTTAAAGGACTATACTGAAGACCCCTTATAAAATTTCCACTGTGGAATTAGTTTAACTAAAGAAACAAATAGAGGAATTGAGTAATAAGGGATTATTCTCCCTAGTTTTTCTCCATGGGGATCCCCTATCATTTTTGTTAAAAAGAAACATGGATCTATGAGGTTATGTATCGACTACAGGGAAATCAAAGCAATAACAATAAAGAACAAGTATCCCGTACCTCGCATTGATTATTTATTTGATCAACTACAGAGAGCTCAAAACTTTTCAAATATTGACCTTCGATCTGGATACCATCAATTGTGTGTGAAGAAGGAAGACATTCTGAAGACAACATTTTGAACCAAGTACGGGCATTACGAGTTTACAGTAATGCCTTTTGGATTGACTAATTCACCCTTTATATTCATGGATCTAATGAATAGAGTTTTCAAGGAATATCTCGATGATTTTTGGGTGGTATTTTTTGATGATATCTTGGTATACTTCAAAAGCTACGAGGATCATGAAAATCACTTGCACATTATCATGAAAAATATTAGAAGACATGAATTATATGGGTTGTTTATAATGTGTGAATTATGGCTTCAAAAGATTTTTTTTCATGGCCATATTGTCTCTAAGGATGGAATTTCCATTGATCCTTCTAAGACTAGAGCAATCCAAGAATGGCTAGCACCGACGAGTATAACCGAGGTATGCAGTTTTATTTTGTTAGCAGGTTATTATCAGCGTTTCATCCAGAACATTGCCTGATTGGCTAACCCATTAATGAAGCTCACACATAAAGGGGTTAAATTTGTTTGGACAAAATATTGTGAAGAATGTTTTGATGAAATGAATAGAATATTTTTCAATGCTCTTATTTTGACTCTACTATCAGGAAATGACAAATTTTTTATTTATAGTGATGCATCAAAGAAAGGACATGGTTGTGTCCTTATGCAGAATGATAGGGTTATTTCCTATGCATCACGATAATTGAAAATTCATGAGAAAAACAATCCTACTCATGATCTCAAGTTATCAGTTGCGATCTTTGCTTTGAAGATATGGAGACACTACCTCAATGGTGAAAAATGTGAGATTTATACTGATCACAATAGTTTGAAATATATTTTCTCACAGAAAGAACTCAACATGAGGCAAAGGAGATGGCTTGAACTACTCAAGGATTATGATTTCACTATACACTACCACCCAGGGAAGGAAAATAAGGTGGGAGATGCTTTGAGTAGAAAGGATCATGAATTTTTGAACAAGATGAGAGTTGAAATGGACCCTATATATATGGATCTAGTAAAGATGGATATGGGAATCACCATGGAAGGTGAAACCTCAATAATTTTTCAAATGGTTGCCAAACCATCTTTACTAGAAATGATAAAGAGTTCTCAGACAGATGATGTAGAATTTCAAAAGAAGATTAAAGCTATGAATGATGGGAGATTGAGTGACTTTGTGTATGAAGATGGAATTTTGAAATTTTGGAAGAGACTTTGTGTTCTCGATATACCAGATCTGAAAAGTGAATTGTTGGAAGATGCTCATAGTTTCAAATTCTCTATACACCATGGGAGAACCAAAATGTATATAGTTTTAATGGAACATTTTTGGTGGGACAACATGAAGAGGGAGAATTCTAATTTTGTGTCACGACGTATGGTTTTTCAACATGTGAAAGCTAGAAGGAAACAGCCTGGAAGAGTCATGCAACCTCTTCCCATGCCTGAGTAGAAATGGGATAATATTACGATGGACTTTTTCATGGGGATACCAAAGACTCCTAGAAAGAATGATGCAATATGGGTTATTGTTGATCGTTTTACCAAGTCAGCACATTTGCTTTCTATGAGGGAGGATTTACAACTTGAACGCATAGCAAGACTATATATTAATGAAGTAGTGAGAGTTCATGGAGTAACCCTATCGATTTTTTCTGATAATGATCCCTGTTTTAATTCAAGATTCTTGAAGAGACTTCAGAAAGCCTTGGATATTGAACTTCGTTTGACCACTGCCTTCCACCCTCATACAAATGGATAATCAGAACGGACTATTCAAACCTTAGAAGAGATGTTGATATCCAGCTCACTTGACTTTCAAGGTATGTGGGATCAATATTTACCTCTGGTAGAATTTTCTTATAACAATAGCTTCCATTCAAGTATTTGAATGGCACCATATGAAGAGTTATATGGAAAGAGATGTCTCACACCAACCTGTTGGGATGACATTGGTGAAAGAAAACTTGTAGGCCTAGAACTAGTTGAGGAAATGATGGAAAAAGTGAAGGTAATCCAAAACCACATCAAATCAGCTCAAATTAGGCAGAAGATCTATGCCGATAATGGAAGGAAGGATTTGGAATTTCAGGTAAGAGATCATGTTTTCTATAAGGTATCTCCATGGAAGGGTGTTATACATTTCGGTATGAAGGGAAGATTGAGTCCAATGTACATCGGACCATTCGACATTCTAGAACGAATGGGGGCTATAACATATCGTTTGGTAATGCCGCCAATTCTCTCCAATGTTCACTATGTATTCCATGTATCACTGTTGAGAAAATAAATTCCTGACCCAACGCATGTACTCACCAATGAGGAATTATAACTGGGACCTGACCTATATTATTGTGAATATCCTGTTAGGATTTTTGGTACCAGAGAACAAGTGTAAAGAAACCGGATGACTCGTCTGGTAAAAGGTCTATTAAGAAACCATAAGATGGAGGAGGCAACGTGGGAACCCGATGAACTTATGAAGAAGAACCACCTGAGCCATTTTATGCAATAATATTCTAGAAATTTATAGGGAAAAATTATTTGAATGAGGGGAGAATGTAACACCACAAACTTCCATGGTACGCTTCTCTTTGAATAATACAGAAGCATGTGTTGTACGCAACTTCGAAATTCTAACACACCGCGACCAATCAAAGTAGCCGTTATGAATAGTAATACCTACTTTTTGAAATTTTATAAATTTTATCTCTTCAAATGGAATTCATTTTTTGATTTGGAATATTGAATTTAGCATAGGGTGCAATTTTTGTACTTTTCGGATAACTTTTATATTTTGATGAATAGTGAAAATTACTAAATTTTAATTAAAAACAACTTTTTTAATCACAATAATTAATAGTGATAAATTATGAATTTGAGTGGTTTTAAAGTATATTTAGAATATATTTTTACCATATAATACAATTTTGGTCATTGGAAATAATTTCATATTTAAACTAGACATAAACAAGTGTGAATCTTTTAATAGTTATTATCTCTTAAAAACACGCTTTTTGTTTTAACAACGGGAATTAATTTTAAATTAATTTCTTCCACTTCTGTGTTTTGAATTTAGAAAAATTTATTCCATATTTAGTATCAGGAGGTCCAAATTTTTTAAATAGATATCTTTTATTTTTAGACATTTTGAATAATTACGTCGGTAAATATTTTATTTACCATGGTTAAAGGGTAAATCCGGTAAATAAGGGTAACAGATAAAATTATAATAATATGAAGTTTCCCTAAAACGCGTCCTAAACTTATTGGTGGATACATGTCCGACCATGATCATCTTTGGATCAATTTTTGGGACCTGATGAAGCCACTTGTTGGTGATAGGGAAACTTTATATTAATTAAGTTAAAGTAAATAAAAAAATGACATAAGCATATATCTTTTTGAAAAACAATTTTTATTTAGGGTTATACATAAGATAAATTCAATTGTAAATATTAATTAGAAATATAAAAATATTTCCTACATAATTATATTTTATTTATAATTTTTAGACCTTAAATATGTTAATTTATTTATGACACAATAGTGATGCAGTAATTACCTAATTAATGAAATATTAAAATAATTGATATTTTAAAAATAAAAATAAATGTAATTTGAGACTTTTTATGAATTAAAATAACTTTATAGGTCAACATGACATGTTATTATTAATTTAATTGTGTTTTATAGAAGTAATCATGCGGTTATGATTTTCAAAAAAAATAAAATACCAAATAGTGTCAAAATTGACATAAAAGAGTTTTTAAAACAAATATTATATTATTAATAGATATTCAAATCCTAAAAATCTAAGGTTCGGACAAGAGACTTATATATTGATAGGTGTATCATTAATGGACCACATGGATGTCTCTTGGATGTATATAGTATGTTTATTAACTATATAATACAAAAAATACAAAGTGACATGGTAAATGTCAATGTAATTAACTTAGAGTTAAAACTATAAGATAAGGTTAATATAATGACCAAAACCTGTCTAAAATCTATTGGTTGAAAGGCTTTCGACCCATACCCACCTTAGACATTGAATAATACACTTTGGGGCCATTAAAACCGAATATTAATTTATTATAAAATAATACTTTAAGTTTTCCTAAAGAGCCCCTCCTCCCCCTTATAAAAGGAAACCACTTCTAAACAATTATTCATACATTAAAAGCCTTTTGGTTCGGCCAAAACCTGCCCAAATATTCTCTCAAATTCCCTAACTTCAACCTAGAGGCCTAATTTTGATCATAAAACCCACCTAAAGAGCCCTTTTGATCAAATCAAAAGGAAGAACCCGAAGAAGAGGTAATGTTTTCACTACCATTTTCCAATTTCCTTTCTTCTTCAACTTCTTCTAACTTTTTTATTTAAATTATAAAATTATAAATCCAGTATCTTCTATATACTGGGATGTTATTATAAATATGGTACAACCATATTCAGTATTCTATCCATCCTTTCAATGACATGTCACCATACGTGCGTACGTACGCCCTACCGTCTCCAGTCGTGGTGTAATTGTTATTCAATACACAATTATTTGGATGGGTATAATAATGATATGTAATTCATGTTAATAATAAATATAACATGATAATAATTCTGTATATATGATATAATATCCAATTATATATTATTTTAATATCAAAAGAGTGATATTGTCACTCGTGCGTACGTACGGACTACGGTCTCCACGAACGCGATGATATTCATTCCCCATCGTATCCATTCAATTTTAATTAACATTTTATGATAAAAAATAATTTTTAAGGACTTGATATCATCTGGATATGAATAAGATACAAACTATCCATAACAAACATGGATTATGTAACAAAACATATAAAAGAAAACTAGTAAGTTAACACCCGAAATGATGATAATACTAAGATATTATTCACAAAACAATGTTAAAAGATCATATATGATATCATATTAATGTATATGATTATTTTATAATTTAATAAAAATTATTTCACCATTATACAAGAGGTTAACCTACCCTCAATGAAGGAAAAGTACAAGGTAAGGGTCTATTTCACAATATCTTCATTATCCGAGGATGTTTATACGTAATTATATAATAGGACCTCTTTTTCATCCACATACATGTTTCTTAAAAATGTATTTCAAATCATTCTTACTATTTTACTGAATATTGGTTAATGTCATTTATACCCTTTTTTGAATTTTTTTAAGATGTTTATAAAGGAATCTTTCTGTCCTTTTCCAAAAAAGGTCCTTTTTAACCTTTTCGACAAAATTAAGGTAAGAATGTCTTTTATAACTTATACGGTGGGTGTGGCTATTTTCCGCCATTATAAACTCGTAAAATATTCCCTTAAAATCTTAGAAGAATATTTTCAAAGTAAATGATTTATTTTATATTAATCTTAACAAATTTTAAAATATAAAGAGATATTTCTCTAAAAAGAGTTTTAATTTCATCTATGTCAACATCCTTTGATGGATTTTATGTTTATTTGATGTTGATTTATTATGATAAAAAACATCCATATTATATTGAACGTTTTGTGATATGTTTGACTATGGATGTGCTAATTTTATACCATTCATGGTTTATGGTTGAAGTATTGACATTTTTTATGCTTTCTTTAATATGAATGTTTATGATATGTTTAAGACTTTTTATATGAGGAATGTATTGGACTTAGTAAGTGATGGGTGGAGCCCGATATTGCTCTTATATGCATCGTTAGGTATCATGAGATAACTAGACGTGGAATTGGCCGAGGCCCTTTCCCAATATGATTTATGGTTTTGGGTGAGGCCTTAATCCGTTTTAGACTTCTTGGCTGAGGCCTTGACAAAATGTTTCGAGTGTCCGACATTATACATTCCCTCATTATGGAAATAATACTGATGGTTCATGTGGTCATTCGACTATTATAATACCCATTATTATGTTTTATTATGGCATTATTTACTCAGCTCATATTCTTTCCATAAAAGTATTCATGTTTATTATTGGTAAAGGCATGTGGTTTCAATTATTTACCATGCTTAATATTTATGTCATTTTCCGCTGTATTCCTTACCCTTAATGAGTGTTTGAGATCACCCCGTTCTTATGTTTCATTTTCCCAAGATATGATTAAGTTTGTTATGAGTGACATGCAAGCATAATCTTGGAGGCTTGGATGTTTCTAATGAAATATATTTGTGTTGTATTTCTTTTCAAGTTGTAAAGTTGAACTTATGTTGAATATTGTTTCCAATAATACTAATCTGATCGGTCTTTCGAGACCTGATTTCCTTATGATCATGCCAGTGTTATGTAATAATTCACCGACTCTGGGTGGGGTAGTTCAGTGGTGTGGGGGGGGGGGTGTCCAGGGGTGTGGGGGTGTCCAGGAGGGTGGGGGGCAGTCCCGAGGGTGGGGGAAGTCCAAGGGTGTGGGGTATCCTGGAGGGTCGGGGAAGTCCAGGGGTGTGGGGGGCTGTCCAGGGGGTGGTGGAGCAGTACAGGGGTGTGGGGGGGGGGGGGGTTTCAAGGAGGGTGGTGGTTGTCCAGGGGTGTTGGGGGATGTCCAGGGGGTGGGGGATTTCCAGGGGTGTGGGGTGTCCAGGGGTGTGGTGCGGGTTGTCTTGTGGGGTGAGGGGGTTCGGGTATGATTTTGGAAACTTTTTGGTTAGTTTTAGGGGTGTGGGAGGGAAGTCCAGGGGCATGGGAGTGTTTTCCATGGGGTGGGGGGTATACTGGAGGGTGGGGTGTTGTCCAGGGGTGTGGAGTACTGTACAGGGGGTGGTGGGGATGTCCAGGAGTTTTGGGGTCTGTCTAGGGGTTGGGGCTGTCCAAGGGTGTGGGGGTAGTCCAGGTGTGTGGTGAGGGGAGGGTGGGGGGTTTGGTATGTTTTTAATATGATTTTTCTCTGTGTCAGGTGATTTGGGTGGGAATAGAAGTGGTTCGGTTTTATTTAAATTTTTTTTACATCGGTTATTTCATTATTGATGTAAAAAATGCATTGGAATTTGTTATAACGTTAGTTATTTGGAAATCAACCTAATAACTACTCGGGAAATGGTTTTACATCGGTTATTTCATAACCAACCTAATGAAGTGAAATGGATATCTTTTTACATCAATTATTTTATAACCGGCATCACAGATATGTTTTTACATCGGTTGTTACATAATCGATGTTGAAAAAATCTTGGCTGACAAGTTTATCACGTCAGATATAAAAATAACCGACATGATAAATGCTTCAGAATAGTTCTTTATGACGTCAGTTATATAATAACTGATGTGAAAGGGTTTATAGCACATCGATTATTAAATAACCGACATACAAAATGCATTGGTATTTCTTATAATGTTGGTTATTTGGAAACCGATGTAATAACTTCATGGAAAATAGTTTTTATGTCGGATCTTTCATAACTAACGTAATAAATTTAAATGGATAGTATTTTTCATCGGTTATAAAATAACCGACACTATATATATGTTTTTACGTCGTTTATTATATAACTGACATAATAAATCACTCTTCCAAAGAGTTTTCCACATCGGGTTTTTATCAACCGACGTGAAAAACGGTTCAGATTTGTGTTTTTTTACATCGGTTGTAAAATAACCGACCTAAAAAACTCTGTTTATAATGTCACCTGTAATAACATCGGCAAAAATCTGACATTAAAAATAGAAAATATCCATCGTAAAAAACATTTTCTCCACCAGTGGGGTAAAAATGTGTGTTTTTAAAAACAAAAAAATTCATTGGTAATCATTTTTTTATGAAACCCTATTGGTTATTATTTTTTGGGTATGATTTATTATAAATTGTTTTATAAAAATCATTGGGATTTTATGATGATTCCATTTGTAGGTAAATTATTATTTTAATATTTATTTTTATTATGTTAAAGGGATTTTATTTTTTTGAAATCAAGTTTTGAAATTGTTCTACCTGGTTTATTTAATTATTTTTGAATCCCACACTGAGTTTTCTTTTCTTTTACGATATTTTCAACTATTTTAATAGGTTTTGAGGATGAATAGGAACTAAAATTAAATAATGTTGAGTATCATTATAATTATCATGAAAATAAGACAATTTGTTTCTAGATTTCTTGTATTGTGTAGATAATTTATATTGAAAGGAAGTGTCCAACATGTAATTTATGGGTTCGTTATGTAAGGGTTATGATGTTATTCTATAAAACAAAACACCAACAAAGATATTCATGAATGAAAGAAAATTTATTATTATTTAAAAATTAAATTATGGTTAAAATAAGGGTTGGGTCCTTATAATATCTTTCTCCAAATAATTTGGGAACACCCCTATTATTCATTGAATTCATATTTTCAATTATTAATAACTCCAATATCAAATAGTAGAACCTTGGTTATCCTTGGTACTAATTGAGGTACATAGATATATTTAAATCAAAGAAACCTTGGTGAATCAAATATCTATTTTTGAGAATTATTTATATTAATTCAATATATACAATATATTAAGATACAAATATTATCATTTGTATTGCTCATAGCCTCAAAAAAATTCTAAAGTAAATATAATTTGAAAAGTAATTTAAGATTCAAACAAAATTTTAGATACTAATACTTTATTTGATTTTCTAAACTCACCAATCATTGATTCTCCATTGTAAACACTATTGTTCATGCAAAGGAACCTCAAATTCACGTGAATAACAAATACAAATATGTTTATTTTCTAGAGTCCCACATTGGAATACGTCTTTACTCAACCCACTACAAATGGTTTTATACTATAAAATAATTATCATCATTAACATATGATTGTTTTTACACCACTATATATAGATCTTTCTCTATGATCTCACTATATCAAAAAGTTCTATCATGAAAACTTATTCAAGATCATCAACATCTAATGATCATGATATAGCTATCTGGTATTTAACAGCTTCATCTGATCCTTACAGATCCAATTCATACTCAGTTCATTGAATAATCTTACACATAATCATTTTACTATATTGAACACTTATCATTCTAATTTTTTCTTGTTTATATATATATCTATATTCATAATCTTCAGGCGTTCATATTATTCAATTTTATAACACAATATTATATCACTAAATTGTTTCTTATGATTTCATTATAATTCTATCCTAATGGAACCATTGTTTCATGTTGTGTTACATTTATGAGTGTATAATAAATTTTAAGGTATTAATATTATGTCATTCACAGTAATTTAGAATTCATTGTGTTTTTTCTGGGGTATCAAGTCCTACACTACTCTATTTAAATGGTATGGGGTTTCACAATGCATGAATTTTTATGAAATAAAGAGATTATTATTATTCCTTGAATAATTTTATTTATGAATTTTCTCCACCTAATTAATGTTTCTTTTTTCTCACATAACTCACAACTTCTACAAATACAACTACAAGTATGGATGTACTTCTATTTCTTCTTTATGTAGAATGACTAGCTTGTGGGAAAACAATCTCCTTCAAACTAACATTATTACAAATTCTCTTCTTTCTCGTTGCTTTATAAATCTATTGGGATCTAGTATTATTTTTGAAAATAATTTCATTGAATACTCCTCTTCATCACATCAAATATTATGTGGCTTCCATTCTATTATACTAAAAATAGGGGGATCTAAAAATCTACAACAGATTCGTATTGGTCTCTTCCATTAATTATTGTTCCTTAACTCAGTCATAGTATTTATTGAATATTCCACTATCTAAATACATTAAAAAAAAATAAGGAAATCCATTCTTTCAATTTTGGTACCAAAAACCATAGTTTCTCCTCTTCTCAAACAAATAATCATGTCAATTCGTTGAAGTATGTAATTACCAATTATGAAAGGGAAATTGTATCCTCTGTGTACTTTTACTAAAATTAGAAACACTCATGCATGCAAGTGAAAATTTATTCAGGGATCTTACTCACTTAACTACTCTCTTAAATGGAATTACATATGTCTTGAATAACTTATTTTTTTATAGAACCCTTTTATATTCTTGATCCTACATCCACTTTAATCATATGAACATTCATGATTGATAGCCCCATTTTTGTAAGGATAGAATGATCATAGTGGTCACATTGGAAAAAAATCCATCATAAAAACTCATACATCATGAGGTTGAATATGATGTTGAACCTATTTCATTTTATTCATCAAATTATATTCATATGGTTATTTTAGTGAAATAATATTTGAATTCCCTTTAAAATCAGCCAACATGGATTTTCATATTGGAATGAACATTAATTCATAGAAATGTGATCTATTTAGGCTAGGAAGTGATGTTCACCTAGTTATAGTCACTCAAGCATCCCCCAGTGTAATACACTCAAAGAGTAAGCTAAGCATCATCACCCTCCTACATGAACCCTTGTGTAATTTTAATACCTTTTCATATTTTTTGATCTACTTTACCCATGATTCTATATATACACATTGGTAGTCTATGGTAGATATTTCACACAATGTCATGTGGTTGTACATGATCCCATTTAAATTGATTGAAGAGATTTTCTTAATAATATCAACTAAATGATCTGTTATATAAGTAAGAAAATCACCACATTTTTAACCAAAGCATCCCCCAAAATCTGATTTCTAATTTTTACAATTTTCTCAGAAATTAATTTACCAACATGAAATTTATCTTATTAAATTACAATATTATTCATCATTAAATAATTAATTAAAAAATGATATCCCAAATCATTACAGGATGGTTTCTTCAAATTTCTATCCAAATATAAATCTCTTTTTAAACATGAATCACTTAACATTCATTATATTCAAAAAACGATCTATATTAATTCTACATTATCATGTATGTTATACATTATTTTTAATTAAAATGTTGTCACATGTATTAGTTTATTCTTATAATGTAGATTTTTATTAGAATCAATCCTATTTCCAAACTCGTGTTTAATTTTCCCAAGGCATCCAATGGTAGAAAATCATTCAATTTCTTCTCATTTTTCAACAAAATATTGTTTTTCTATTCAGAATAACATTTTTACTTTTTTATAACAAATAAAACCGTCACTATGATCTTTAGGTACATTTCACATTTTAGGTTTTGGGTGTTTTTCTCAAAATCTAGGATTCCAAGCAAAATTATGGCAATATATTCCCTCATAAATTCTCTCCCACAAGACAATGTTTGAGAAGTGATAGTCAGGGTAGCTATATATATATATGGACTATAATGGATTTAGTTTTTTTGTATTTATATATACTAGATAGACTTTTTATGTGGTTGTGTTGTCATTCCTGGTGAGGAAAAATGTGTTGTCGGATGATTTTATGAGTTTAATGTCCATCATTTTCATGTATCACCATTATTATGGGGATTTTATGTGAAATAATATTTTGATTATATGGTTTGTAGAATTTTCTCTGATATGTTTTTTTATGTGGTATATGTTGAAGATAATTTTTTTTTTGAATTCGTAGGTGTTGATGCGGCAATATGGATATAAATGGGACGATATAACCTAATGTATGCCTTTTGAACATGAGTTACTAGATCAGGGAGGAATTGTTTTAACGGTAGCTTCATAATATGTGATTTTAGGACATTTTTATTATACAAGGATGCAATATTGTAAAATTGGTACTTAGTGATGTATGGTTTTAGTGCATCTTCTGTTAGTGATGAATTTTTTCCTACTTTTATTCCAAGAATAATTAGTATTCTTGTTACACATTTTCATGTGTTTCCTTATGGTGGATACAGTTGAGTATACTTGTATGTTCAACCCTATATATATATACATATACATATATATCTGTGTTTGTGATTCTTGTATGATTTCCAAGAGGGTGATAGAAATAAAGCTAGGCCAAGCTTGTTAGTATTGATAAATGGGGTTTGTAGATATTCCTCTAAAGGAACTTCACTTTGGTATTATTTTTAATATTTATTTGTTTCAACATAATGTTTAAATTCATTTTGTATTAGTTTAAACTTTATATTATATTGTCATTTTAGTGGTTTACTCATATTTTCTTATGATTATTTGGGTGGTGTCTCTTATATGTGTCTTTTTATTCCCTTTATGCTATTTTACAACATATGACATATTAGTTGTGTGAGTTAGGAGGTCACTATAACCATTACATTTGGATGTGGATGTGTTCTAGGGGTAGGGGTTATAAAAAACCTCCACCTATTCCGTCCTATTATATGTATCTCAATTAAAAATAATGTCTTTATATCATTGCATTCACTGCTATTGGATTTGTTATATGCTATCGTTCTAAGTCCCTCTAACTCTATGACTATTCAAATCATATCCATATACAGAGCCTAAATTCACTATTATAGAAAAAATATAAAAGGATGTAGTGAAAATGAATTATTTAGAGTCATTAATAAGACTAATTCCCATTTAATGTAAATGTTTCAATTTTACTACTAAATCCATCTGTTATATCAATGATGGTAAATTGTTATAGGAATTCTTAAAGTATGTTAACTACATTGATCAGATTCTCTTAAACATGTTGATTAAAAAAATTATGTTATTCCATTATTATAGTAAGTTAGAAATCATGGTTCTTTCATATCAATGTCTTGATCGCTTCACCCTTTTTCTGGTCCCCCAACATATGTTGTATCATACATTTAGATATAAATATGTCAGACTAATATAATGTCATTTCCATTAGTGTCTACTCGTAAACCTAACTTAATACATATAATGAAACCATTAGGTGACATCCCAACCCAACTAATATTGTTCTTGATCTATTGTAAAAATCCAGAGTGTCCTCTAAATCCTACCTCTAATAGACTAAATGGTGAAAACTAGTACCAAGGATATAAATATAACACTATAGAATAGATTTATCATTTTAAATAGAAACATAAAAAATCATAAATGAAATAAAACATAAAATTAATAAATGAAAATATCTACCTCGAAGATTATACATTTTACGTTAAACAAAAAAGAAGATAACACAATATAAGTAACAAAATAACTCTAAGTTTGAGTCCTCTAAATGGTCAACAAAAATGAAAATTGAAATAAAACTAATCATAATATAGTTAACAACTACATTTTATGATCTAATATTGATTAAAATCCCCAAATCAATCTTAAAAAAATATAGACAGAAAACTATAGGGTGTGTATGTTTTCTTACTCTATAGGTTCCTCCATGAAACCCATTATATCAATAAAATGCAATTTACTAAAACCATTTTAAATGAAATAGAAATTTTTTTAATCCAACCCACTCCAAAAGGTAATTTAAGTATATCTCATCCAACCATAATATCACTCTCTAAAAATAAATAAAAATTAATTATTTATATCTCATCATCAATAATATAATCATAATAATAAAACCTAGTCCCTCATAAATTACATACAACCGAATATAACTATATGGAAATAAAAAATCTGAGGTAATATAATATCCCATATCAATAACAATATAGTTTAGTATATAATCATGTAGTAAAATAAGGATGTGATTGTTCACCTATAATCTAGTATAACATGGAAATTATAAATAAAAAATCTAACCTAAGTAGGGTTTTCATTGAGAATGAATAAAAGAATATTAGCCTTTAATAAGGAAATTAACTATGTAATGATATACTCATAATGAATAAAATTTTATCCTTATACATTTATTGCCTAATGATTATTATTCTCATTGTTATACATACAATGAATTCATTTCAATTTAATTAGCACATTATTCATATATTATTATTTTATTATTTCTACCAATTACACTAAAATATTTACACATCTTGTGTATTAATATACTTGAATAATTATATCATTTACAACCAAATATTCACTCTACATATAAGAATTAACACCATCAAAAATGGTAACCACACTATACATTCAAATCATTATCTATAAACTTCTATCAATGATTCACCAAATCATCTTCAAAAGAAAAAATTCAATCAGAATATTATAATTTAAAATCCATTCACATCTCTCAGAATGAATCATTTTAATACCTCATTAATTACCATATCTACACCATTTATATAGAATACCTAATTCATTTAATTATATATAATATAATTACATATTTAATCAATATCTAATATAGTATTATGAATTATATGTCATCAACTTCCTCCACAAACATAACACAATGATCGAATCGAATTAATTAAAATTTAACATCAATAAATCAACAAATCATACACTCACTACTCAATTAGATACCATTACATCTTAACTAGATCATCACATTAACAAATCCACCGATTGATTTGTTATTTAAATAATATTTCATTTAACTCATACTGAAATTTATCAGTCTATGTCAATGGAAAACAATGTTACAATCCACCGCCAACACAAAACAAATTAAGCAATGGTTGAAAATAGGTCAACAATCTTTAATAATAAATATCCACATGATTCCATGTACTAATGATATGTGTTTGGATTAATATTTTCATGAATAATCTCATCAGTAGGTGAGAAATGTCAATATAAATATAAACTGAATTTATCTATATTTTATATTAAGGTTATGGATATATCACACGGGAAAATATAGTGGATTTGGGTTATTTTTAATATTTTTAATCAAAATTCTCCAAAACCATCACGTGTTTTTAAGAAAAAAATAATAATTTTACTGATAAAATAATTTCCTCAAATTTTTTTTGATATATCATAAATTAATTTATAACCAATTTGTAAATTAAATTATCACGTGTTTAACAAAAAAAATGACATGTTGAAATAAACTACATCAAATTTTCTCTCCACCTAAAAATCCATGTTGTAATACTATAACTTGTCCCCTTCCCCATTTATACTAGTAGAATCCCAAAAATCCAAAAAAACAACAAACACGTGTTTTAATAAAACTTTTAATGGTTGTTATGCCTATATGTACATTAGCAGCATCACAATTTTCTCTAAATAAAAATAATTATTTAAATTATTTCTAACTATTCATGAAATGTTTAAAAAATCCAAGTTGATTGTCTAAAGTAATGTATACCAACATATTCCTATATACACACACCCCATGTATTCATAAAAACCATAATTTAATGTTTTTAGTTCATAACTAAAAACATCCTATTATATATCCAATTGAGTGTGTGTTTTCACTAGATGTATTTCAATAAAAATACAACTTCATACATCCTCCTCTAACATTCCAAAAATAAATGCAGTAAACTAAATATAAAATATTAGTTTTTAAAACCTAGATTTGGGTAAGAGGTGGGAAGAGTGGCGTGGAATTTGTTATTGGTTCTTTAATACCATATTGAATGAGATCTTGTACCTCAATAATATGTTAAAATTTTAATTTATTAATATTTCAAAGAATTATGTTATAAATTTTTTGATACTCTAGATATGATTCCAAATGAAGGCTCAACCTAATTGGATGTAACATGAATTAGTAATTAAAATTTTATATGATGAAAAAAATTTAAAATAATATGAAATAACAATTAGAGTTATCCATTATAATATTTTTTTTTAATTTTATCTATCATTTTATATTTTTTTTCATCATTTGAGAAATATGTTCTAAATGAAACTCTTGATAATATCAAAAAAAAATTATAAATTGATACTTTATTTCAATAAATATGAATAATATAAATAATATAAAAAATTTTATATTCTAATATGTTACAATTTAAATTTTATTGAATAAATTGATTTTGAATAATGTTTTTGTTGAATTTAATTTTTTATATCAATATCGTTATTTATTCTTTACATTAAATATGTTTAATTTGAGAGAAAAAAATGGTTATTAAAAATAATTAACAAATAATTGTTTATATAAATTAATTAAATACGTTTTTAGTCAGTTTTATAGGAACCCATTGGTTGTGATTTTGAACACTAACTAGGTTAGATTTTCCTTCCGGTAAGACATTTCTTTGAAGGATTATCTAGTATAGTCCAATTGTTAAACCACTTAATATCCTATACTATTTGAATAGTTTTTATATTTTTAATTTTTATATCTCTATTTGGTGCATGAAAAAGATGTAACATAACATATATATATATATATGATATATATATATATATCTATATCTATGTATATATTAGGTGTTTCAAAAAAATAAAATATATATATATATCTATTTTATGTTTATATATATCTCCATTTTAAGATGTTAAAAACAGTTTTTTTCTATCATTTAAATTTATCTAATATGAATGCATATATAATAATATAAAATTAATCAAATTATAAAATTGTTCATGCCATATGTCTTAACCAATATAATAGTTCCATCCTTGAACTACTACACTCACTTGTTCAATGTTCAACTTCCTTCGTCGAACAATACCCAGGGGTAAATAAAATGATATTGAACCTTTATTTACATATTTCCTTAAAGATAAACCTCTTAATTATATATAATATAAAATAAAAATAAATTATTTGATCCAAAATTATAAATAAAATTTTTATAAACATGAGCTCAAATATAAAAACTAGTATATAAAATTTGAAAATTTAGTAAATTTTAACCAATGAATAGCTAGTGAATTATCAATTATGTTTTAAAGGATTAAGCCCAATTTTGATTTTTTTTCTAAAATAAGAGATAATTATTTCATATTATTTTTTACCATAAAAATTAAAATTATAATCTGATTATTATTTATAAAGGCTTACATTGGTTTCTATCATTCCATTCATACAAACCACATAATTTAATGTGTTGCAATATTTTTTTTAATTAGTTCTTCCAAAAAAACCCTTCAAATCCTTTTTATATCGACAATGATTTATGATAAGTAATTTTTATAAGTATTTCTTGATATTTACTAACAGGTGTTAAATAACAAATTTAATTAATTCTATGATTGAACATGTTTTTTTTATAAATTAAATTAGCACCAATACATTATAACAATATTAACCTTTTCAATAAGTAACATAGACAGTTCGCAACAAGTTATATCTAATGGATCCTTAGATAGTTTTTACGGTATTTCTAGTCACTACGTAAACAATTTACTAATACAAAATTACTAGAGGATGGTTGATTTAACCATTTTATTATATATTTATGTTTTTTATCTTTTAAATAATAGATATATAATTATATTATGTCATGTTTGAATGTATAATATTCTATGTCATACCATTTTTTCAATAAAGATGGATCTCTTGATGTATGTGTAGATTCTGGGGAATGGTGTGACCACTGGACGTGATATGTTTAGTTAATTCCTATGAAATATAAGAATATATATAAAAATTAAGAGGTTCATATAAAATTCCTCTATACTAAATTGGTACTTTATAGAGTCTAACAAATCCATCAATGTTATTGATTAGGGTAATTTTCATAAAGTTAACCACCATACGTTGGTTGTTCATGATGTTCCCAAAAGTATTTGGTGGTATTTCATTTCAATTAATCTTATTATCATGAATCTTGTCAGTATATAATTTAAAAAAAAGACACTATGAGGGATATTAAGGACCCTAAAAGATTTTGGGTTTATTTGTTTTGTCCATTATGGATAATCTCATGATTATTTTTAATGTAATTAATTAAAATTACATGTCTTGGATGATTAATTGAGTATCAACCCTTGAAATAAGATGATGTTTTTGAATTTTGGTTTCATTCTCAAAATTATATGATCCGGTCAAATCTAGTTGTAAATATATAATATAAAAATTGATAATAAATGTTGAAGTTTACAAGGGTTTAGTACATAAAAAAGAATACATCACAACACACATATCTAGATCCACCATTCAAGAACAATAATATAGAGCACTAAAATCCCACATCATATTCATTTCCATGACCAATTTCATAGAAAACGCGTTCTCCACTTTGTATTCCCGCCTATAAGCATGTGAGACTACCATGTTGATTTGAGTGTCTTGGTTGGGGCACTTAATACAGCTATGTGGGATCTTGTAAGGCACATCCAAAGTTCTTGTTTTTTGGGATGTCGTAATAATTTCAGATTCTTATTCAATCTAAAATGAATTAAAATAATATTGGACAACATATAAAATTACATGAATCATAGCCATAAGGTCATCATAAGAGGATGCCCCAATTCCATTATAATGATAAAAACATCCTAAAATGAATCCATAGTGTGTGTGGAAGACACACCCACAAACAAAGTTCCATAACAAAATAGAGGCATCCCCATTATAAATAACATTATAATTCATCCATGGATTTATTGGATGGATCTAGTAAATGAATTTGATCATTTTAGAACACCTTGGTCAACCTTATATACCCAGTAATCATAGAATATTCATGTCGTCTAAATTATTGATCATACCACCTATTTCAATCATGGTTATAGAAAAAACATCCATGTGTATAACCATAATTCCTATATATGTAGAGTGGATCTTCCCATCAATTAGTTTTTCATTACGATCATTCCATATAATAGAGATAATCAAACCCAATACAACTAATAGAAGATTTTGTATCTTATTACAATAACCACCAATGCAGAGTTTCTCTATGATATCATTAAAATGAATATTTAGATCAATATTCTGCCTAATCATCAAACTAATATAAGATCATAATTCATTTTCAAAACCACATGACATGAATTTGTGATGCCTTACCTCCTCTGATTGAAATCATAGATGATAAATTGATGAAATGTGAAATCCAACCCATCTAATTTGATTTTTTTGGGATGTATACATTTCCATATCCTCCATAGTGGGTGAAACCTGTAAGTATAGATGAAATTGAAATTAAATTTCTATATCCATGAATGTGTAAAATTAATACCCTCGTATTCCAATATATAGAACTCCATGACAGTAAAATTCCCATTCGGATTTTTTCCCCTAATGGAGTTTCATAGTCTTTGAAGCTATAATGATTAATTTCCATGAAAATTTGGGTAGGAATAATTTCGTTAATTTTATAAGTCCATAATAATTAATCATCAATGGACATGTAGGAAGCCTCAATGGGGATTCTTATGATATTATACGGAAGACTATCAAGCCAAGTAGGGGTCTAATTGTTGATGGTAGAACTGCTATTCACCTTCCATTACATAACCTAAATTATTTTATTATTGGATTGATGGATAGAATCCCAATCAGAGGAGGAAAGGTAATATTATAACCATTTAAATACCTCCATATGAACCTATTTAATAATAAATACATAGGATCATCAATTGAAATCATGCTCTATGTTAATTTCCCATGATTCCATTACTTAGAATCCTTAGATAACTAATTCCAAGACCACCCAATTAAATGGGTTTAATAGATTTATTCCATGAAATAGTATCAAGGTTCATTTCATAAATTTATACATTCCATATGATGTTCATAATAAAACAATAATGTTTTTTAATGCTACCTCTATGACATCTATAAAGGGAAAAAGAATAAACAAATTTTGATGTGATCACAGAGTTTATAGGACTTACTCTTCTATCCCGAGGAATATCCTTACATTTCTACGAATCCATTTGATTTTTATTTCATAGTAATATTCTTCCAGATATTTCCTCCTCCCCTTTAACAAAAATTTGGAGACACCATGGTAATTAAATGGTAGGGATCCACCCTTAACTCCAAGGCTTGAAGTTATTCTGTTATTCTTCCAAACCAATAACCCATCACCAAATAAAATGATAGATTGATACAAAATTATGTTTTTCCTAGAAATCTCTTCATAATATGTAATAATATCCTTAATATAGGATATATTATTTTTTAAAGCTAGTATAAAAAAAATATTATCATCCTCATAGAGAAGGTGTGAAGGGGTATAGTAATTTCAACATATTTTTATTTTTTGGTATTATCCAATTCGATCCAAATCATTGATACATATACATAAGTAATCTTAATTGATAGAAATCAAAATACATGATAGTGTAATAGGGGATAAATTAACTTTATAAAAATGTTACTTCTAATGTTGAACTAATGAGAGAATGTGGATTCATAACATAATTTGGATAGCTTGTATAAGAAAAATTTTACCCATTATAAATATGTTCAATGTGCTTGGGAGACTAGTAAAAATTGTAGAATCCAGTCTTGGGGATTTTAACATAAGTTTTTTTATGTTGGTTATTAAAAATATCCTGGAAGATGATTTAAAAATAATGAAGTATTGAAAACAGAATGATGTTAGATGATTTCTTGACAATACACAATCCATTGTATTTTAGATGATATAAGGATTTTTAATTTTATTAATAGGGTTTAGAATTATCCTAAAAAATAATGGAATTATTTAAGTATTGTATTCATGTGATATGAGAGGTTTGATAAGGTCCATAGTTTATTTTAAGATGTTTGGGAATCAATAGATGGATCCTTGTATTCATATACTAGACTGTCTAAGATTTTAATATATATTATTCTACATGTATTTAATGTAAAAGATTTCAACTAATTGGAAGAAATTCTTCAAGGGTGGGAGATATTTATGTTTTTAAGACATTTAGTGAAGATGATTCAAAATTAATAAAAGGTACGTATCATATATGGAGGAAATTTTTTAAATTGAAAACTAAATTATCCAATGAATAATATAATAGAGTTACACATAAGACATTTTCTATGCATTGTATAAAAATTGGGATTCATAAAATTTTACCAGCGATAAATTTACACAATGTAGGAGGTCATAGTCGAACATATATAATTCATCAAAATGGCCAATATTTTCACAGTCTATATATAAATTTATTAATTTGTAATCTATTTAAAAAAATGTTAAATGTAATTTATCTAGTAAAATGACAAATGGATAAAATTTAAGAGAATTAATCTAATTGAGAGATCATTATAAGGTAATTCATTTTCATTAAATAATCACCAGAAAGCTCATGAGATTTTTGGCGTTTTAATTTGATTCATATAAGAGAACTGTAGCCCACATAATCAAGTTCATTTATATGGATGATAAATTTATTATTTTCCTATGAATTGATATATAGAACTTATGAGATCTTAGTACACTAATAATCATGAATTCCTTAATTTCTTATTCTAAATAATATGATCTCATATGATCCTTACGGTGATATTTGAAGAAAAAATATCTAACAATATATGTTATCCAAGAATTAATATTATGAGTGGTTAATCATCATTCCATAGGATGATATGATCATGTGTTGTGTAATTTATTCAATATCAAATATTTTGAAATAATGTTATTAGATATTCATTAATAATGATGATATTGTTTCATCAAACCAAGATATTTTTATTAATAATTATTTAATGTATGAAGTGTGTAGATGGAGGTACCAAATTTAAGTTTAAAGTTATGAGGAACAATTCAAAACCTCACTACACTATATTATAAAATAATAATGATCCAAACTATTCACATATAATTTTTTATATGAATAATTGATTGAAATTTAGGGAAAATAATTTTACATAGAATCCCATAAGGGGGTATTTCAAAAGAGGAGAAGGTTACGAAGATTTATTCTTTTTGTCACATACAGAAATATGGGAATCCCATTAAAAATATTAATGATGTGTAATATATATATATATATATTTCCCATAGTTTTTAACTTATTTAAACTATGTTAGTTCGGGGTGATTGTATAACTGATAGGGGAATAAAAACTATTCACATGGATGTTTTTTATGAGTGACTTTTACCGAGTCTATGTTCACCAAATTTATTTAATATTTGTATTGACATCCAAAATGAATTAATATATGGATTTGGAATAAAAAATTTATATAATTATTGATATATTTGATTATCTAAATTCATCACTCTTATTTTCAACACAATTATTAATAATGTGGAAATAGATTTTAATAGTGGATATGAAATTTATAAGAGAAATGTGATGTAGCTAAATTTATGATTTTTTATAATATAATGTCCTTATAGTAACATGAAATTAATGAGAATTGGATCTAGTAATTTTCTATATGTTTTGTAATGAAAAGTTAGCTAATGGGTTATGGTGATAATAATGTGGATACCCATGTAATATTACCAATTATGAGGAGAAGAACAACTTCCATACTGTTTTTAATACAGTGGACAATGTCATTCTACATTTCATTTACTAATAATTTGGGGGAGAATTATTCCATTTCCTAATAGAGTATATGTGTAATTAACAACAAGTCCAAAAAATAAAAATGATTTTCCAAATGAAATTAGTGTCATTTATTTTCAATTTGTTTTATTTTCAACAATGTTTCAAATATGGAATTGAAAAAAAAACATAATGGGGGATTAAATAGACCAAAATTATTTGGTTATATTTTTATCAATTACTATTATTTTATCGAATATTATAATAAAATTAATGAATAGGATATATTATGGGGACAAATTGATTATCCACCCATGAATGAATATGAGGTATCTACCATTATCATTTCATGGAGAAGGAGAATTACTATGTTCCGTAGAGTAACTCTCTAAATAGATTCCATGTACAAATCACCTTACATGATTGTTAATCTAATTTTCATGTATCTACCATGTTCTACATGGGAGAGAATAAAAATATACAACAATCACTAATACGGTTGAACCGCTTTTAAAATCTTTCTACTGAACATGAATTGAAGGATTGTATGAGTTTTATATTATAGGGGACTAATAAGTTCAATGTTTTTCAGAGATGTAGGAATAATATGATAATCAATCCATATAGTATATAATATATCACCTTTTGTGTCTAGTATTTATACAACCCTAGATGATAATATAAACATGTTGATGTATATAAAAATTAAATATGGAAAAGGAGTAATTAAGATTACTCAATCATGGGTAAATTTAATGTGGTAAGGATTTTGTAATAACTAAAATGTGGTTTGATTTTTTACAAAAAATTTATAGAATTATTCTAAATTTTTTTGATGTGATTTGAGAATTTTGAAAAGGTTATAATATAATTTAATGAATCCCATCCTTCTTTTAATGGAAGCTTAATTTTCAATACATGAGCCCTAAAATTTCCAAAGGAAATTATACCAAACATTCAGTGCTAAGAAGAATTAATTTGCATGAAAGAAATAATCCGTGATTATAATATATTTAATCTTGAAACATATAAACGATAGGGGAGTAAAAAATTTGTAAATGAAATTATCATACATTTATCATGTTTGTGAAATTGAAAACTAAATTGACCTACACATTGGTGAATTGAGATGAGTGAGATACCCTAATAACATTTTCAAATACCTATATGAAATTTTTGTTTGAAAAATTTAGAAAATCAAAAAATAATATGAAATAGTATATATTATCCACTCATAATGAATTTTATCTACAAAGTTGATATATATCAATTGTATAATAGTATTGAGTTATGAGTAAGATTTTGGGAAATTGAATGAGGTAATTCATCTAATATGGTGGAAGATTATGGGGATGTATTTCCTAAGGATTTTCATGGCTTACATCCCAAAAGAGAGATAGAAAATTACATTGAATTTCATCTTGAGACTACCCCAATATCTACTCCATCATATTGAATGGCTTGAATAGTTATTTGACAGATGAGGGTATAGTTATAGGACTTGCAAAGGAAGGGATTTAAAATAACTTGTGTTACCCCTCGTATTCCCCATTGTTTTTTTTCTAAGAATGAAATATTATTCAGGAGTGTGTGCATGGATTATCAAAACCTGAACTTGGTAATTGTGAAGAATATATTTCTACTACTGTGGATTTATGACCCCTTCTATCAGTTGAGAGGGGTATGATGGTTCATTCAGATAAACCATAGATCAGGCTATCAATATTTTTGATTAATAGATGTGGATATGTCGAATACAAAATTAAGATGTATCCATGGTAAATATGAGTAAATGGTGAAACATTTCATCTTAAAGAAAACAGATTTATTGTTCATGGAAATGATGAACACGATCATTCATCCTTTTTTAGATTGGTTTGTGGGGATCCTAAAAAAAATTATGTTCGTGTACTCACTATATGTGGAGGTGCATGTGGGATCACGAACATAATTTTTTTTAGGATCCCCACAAACCAATCTAAAAAAGGATGAATGATCGTGTTCATCATTTCCATGAACAATAAATCTGTTTTCTTTAAGATGAAATGTTTCACCATTTACTCATATTTACCATGGATACATCTTAATTTTGTATTCGATATATCCACATCTATTAATCAAAAATATTGATAGCCTGATCTATGGTTTATCTGAATGAACCATCATTCCCCTCTCAACTGATAGAAGGGGTCATAAATCCACAGTAGTAGAAATATATTCTTCACAATTACCAAGTTCAGGTTTTGATAATCCATGCACACACTCCTGAATAATATTTCATTCTTAGAAAAAAACAATGGGGAATACGAGGGGTAACACAAGTTATTTTAAATCCCTTCCTTTGCAAGTCCTATAACTATACCCTCATCTGTCAAATAACTATTCAAGCCATTCAATATGATGGAGTAGATATTGGGGTAGTCTCAAGATGAAATTCAATGTAATTTTCTATCTCTCTTTTGGGATGTAAGCCATGAAAATCCTTAGGAAATACATCCCCATAATCTTCCACCATATTAGGGAACTGGTAATCCATATAATCCACTAATACAAGATTCATTATTTCAAACCTATGGGGAAACAGTTTTACACTTGTATTCATGACATAAGCCTACACATCATGGGATTTCATCTCTTCAATAATAGAAAACCTCAGTCCATATTCATGCATACATCATATCCTCCCCATAAAATTACCAATCTAGTCATGAAATATTAATACATATTCCATACGTATGATTAATTAATTATTCTTCTTCACTACAACAAAGAGATCCTAGAAAAGGTTTTTTCCACCAAACATAAATTATAACATATATTGAAAGTGTGAAATATCTGATTCACATATGATTATAGTTTCTAAGAACATTTTTGTTCAAAGGGATCAACAAGAATCTATATATCTCAACTAGATAAGTGGAAAGAAAAGGGTGGATCACACACATGTATGTTAGTACAACATCAAATGTGAACAAGACATCGATCATTATTCTAATAATAAAATGACCCATGAGGTGGTATTATTCCACATCATGTATATTTATTCATAATTGACCTTCTACTTCCTAAGCCTAATGTGGACCTCTGAATATTACTGGTGGTAATAAGTTAAAATTTCTTCCACCCATAGATTCTCTACCCACAACTCTACAATGTGTAGTACCCTAAAGACCTCCATACTCAGGGAGTTATATCAATTTCGGAGGTCCCCAAAATGTCTCCAAATTAATGGTGTGGTGGGTAGGACAATCTCAATATACATGCCCATGATCGTCACAATACAATTATGACCTCTCACTAAGATATATTGATCATTCCTTATAGCCCTGAACATGAGATCCTTTGTTTAGGGATCATATTACAAATCTTCTCATTATCTGGGATCCTTGAGACTATCATCTAAAACCAACAAACATTAACTATACTCCATGGTTTCAACATCCATCAATCTCTTTTTATATTTTTCTTTCAAGAAATTTTCCACCACTAGATCCCTCTATAGAACTCCAACCTAGATGGAAATGAAAATAGATTTCAATAAATAATCAACATATCATTATAGGCCCTATATAAAGGTACATTACATAAAGAAGGGATCACACACCATATCTATAGAGTGTTGTGAGTGGTCAATAAACCCCACCATATACTATGCCACAGTCATACTACGCTATTATAAATATAGATGCTTTATGATGTGAATTTATTTTGATGCGGCAATATAGAACTCCTCAATAAATAATTTTTTTAAATATGATTATTATAGGTTTTTTTCATCATGAGACAGAGTCACCAAATATCAAAATTTCCTAGTGGATCCTTGACTATGTCTCACTAGTATACATACCATATGATCTTTATATATATTTACTACAGGAAAAATATAAGTGAATGCCTCTAGCTTGTACCTAACAATATGGGGGTCTAGATTTCCCCAAAACATGGGAGTTAGATTCTTCTAAAACTCATGTTGTGCCCTCAGTCTCTATACATTCATAGACAATACTTTTGGTGCTCTCTTATGCTCAAATGGGGATGATAGATTTTGAAAACCACCAGTAGGAACCACCTCTTATATTGGAGCCTTCATTGATACCTCTTCACACACTGAATCATCCTTTAGATCACATAGTGGAATCATAGCTGGATATCTATAAAGGGGAATCCTGAAATGGGAATGAAATACCAAAGTCAATGACTATATCTAGGAAGATCACTCCAAAAGGACATGTAAATCAAAACACATTTCTATATGAGACATGTAACAAAGATTTTAGATACACTTAGTGCCTACATTTATTGATTCAACTGGAACATTATTTGAGTCATAATGAATGGATTCATCCACCACCACACCAACACTGTAACCCCTATGTGAAATTATTAAATTGAAAAACATTAATAATAATTATATAAATCTCATACTATACTCACACCTAAAAAATATATAAACTCTATTAAAAATGTAGAACCATATATTTTTCACCACCCTATCATGACCGAACCCACAATGCCCCCAACTAGATATAAATAGTTTTATTGTGAAAATGATATTCTCACATCTAATGTGATGGGGGATGGAATAATGTTCTATGTTGGTATGACCCACACATGATAGAAAATAGCCTTATGTATATGTATATACAAAAAAAATTCCATCCCATAAAATTCAAAATTTTAAATAAAAATATGATACTAATTCATGAATACATCTAAATCCCACCATTATAATACAAAAAAATTAACTAATGTGAATGAATGGTCATGTACAAGTAGCCAAAATTGAAAAGAAGTTCAAAATTCTCAAAATAAGGGGACTACTATCAAATGTATCATAAAAAAGAACCTTAGGGTGTCTATCCAAAAACAATGATATACCCACTCCCAATCCTACCAATACACCCTCAAAAGTTGTGTTATATCTTAAAGGCAACACATGTGAGGGGAATTCTTTGTAATTTCAGAATAAAAATAACTTGTAAAACACAAGGAAATAACATAAAAAACAATCATAAGTAGTAATCCCAACACACAATATATAAACAATATAAGTTACATTGAAATAATAAAATCTTGATATGATCATATTAGATTAAATTCTATCAAGGGGTCTCAACTAAGCCAATGATCAATATGTTTCTACTCATGGATTTTAGATAACACTTTTTCTTCGAGTAATCACTCCAAGTGTTATGTTGGTATTATCGACAGACATCTGATAAGTCATTATCATTGGGTCTCTCTACGAATTACTCACTAGACCTCTAAATACCTCTTGATCTATGATGTGGATCACACCCAAGGCCACTAGGGACACTGAAAACCCAATACGAATAGTATTCTATATAAGGGATTTATGCCATGTCCATGGTGGTCGTGTCGATTCCATGAACCAATCCTAGGAAGGATAAAGGATCCCACCTAGATCTAAAATAGGGATACAAAGAACTCTATATGATACTCAACCCATAAATGAGATAATAATCCTATTTTTGGGACATAATATTTTCCACTCTACAATCAAGGGAAAGGAAAATTTATCACACTCAATTTAAAATTGTCTACAATAAATAAAAAAAGGGATCTATACATCCTCAAAAGGAGTAAAAAACATGTATAGGGGTACATGACATGTCTGGAAAAAACTGGTTCTTCAGGGGTTTCATTATTTCCCTTGGAATGTTGACATATATAAACATTGTGTGTTCTTGAAGGTTATAATTTTATTAATGGTTGGGGTTGATGCCTCATTTTATATGTTAAAGCAAAGACCTATTTAGACTGGGTAGAGGGAAACCCATTACATAGCCTGAAGGTCCAAGGCTACGTGGCCTGAATACTAGGCTTGAAATCCCATTTTTTGCCCAAAAGTTCTCCTCAGTGAATAGTACAACTATAGTACCCAGGATGCTACAGTACATGCTATAGTGCCTCCACTGCTGTAGTTCCTAGTACAGTTCCTCCGCTACTATAGTGTCTTCTCCGATACAGTTCCGCCGCTGCTAGAGTACTGCTACAGGCCATGCTACAGTACCACTACAGTACCCCAGAAATTAGTCCCTGCATGGATTTGATCTTGGATCTTTTCGATGCTAAGATGAGGCATGTAGCACTATGGTACATGCTTGTTGGCATCCTTGTGGTTTATATGACATGTAGTTTTCTATCCAATAATCGTCATTCCACCTCCCCATGCATGTGTGCGATTAACACTTTTAGTGTAATAATATTGTTTCCCTTGTACTGTGGTGCTTCCTGTGTATAGGGTCATTCCGACGATTTGAGTCATTCCAGTGAACATTACACATCCGAGTGGCACTTGTGGTGTATTTTTCTATCTATAATCCATGATACATGGTGATCCACTAATATAGTGTCACACTTAGTGAGGTAGGGAACACTTGGCATGTGATCCTTAACATTCTGTAGGAACACTACTTTCATACGATGGGGTCCCGCATGACATTTATCTCTTGATTACATGTAATGAAATGTAGGATATTAGTAAACATTTGTATAAATGGTTTTATATAAAATGATTATTTAATCCTTGTTCTAAAAGTTTTACATCCTTAAAAAAAGCATGGTTTATTTTAAATAAGAGAATGGGATATTATTTGATGAATTTTGTTATATAAATTGATTGAAAAATTGGGTTTATTATTATTGAATAATCTTTTTGAACAAATTGTGGTATCCTACTGGTATTTTTCTCTTGCACCCTAGCTTTTCAATGGGGTGTTTCTAGATTTTCTTCTTTATTGTCCAAGAAAAGGGAATGAACCACTTGGATGAGTTGGATGTTCTATATAATTTGATCATATAGTTATATATCCTTTGTAAATCAAGGATATATATTCTTACATTGAGTAATTTTATGATGTCATTTATTTTTTTTAATATGGAAGTTTGGTTTCTAGTACTTTCTCCAGGTGGTGTTGTAAGCATACTGAATTCTTCCTTTTTCTACCATTTTTATTTATATTTTTTTTCTATTTTATCTATTATGATGTTAATTTATAGTCACAAACCTATGGGGATAAAAAATTCTATTTGGGCTATGTCAGAGCTAGCTCTTGTATCAGGGTACTGGAGAATCTATGTTTGTTTGTGACAATTTAAATAAATTCAAAAGGAGCTAGATGATGATATATTAAGATACAATGTAAAATAAAATCAAAATATTCATAGAAGAATTTTATATGGTTGTAAATTAATCAAATTAAATCATTTATTATCTATCTAAAGTGCTTGTGAGATTTAAAGATTCACAAATGGATTTATACAAGGAAAAATATAATTTCACTATACAAAAACGTATAGTGTTGGGACATGGAATCTATAAGGATAGAATTGAATCTTATAAGTATATAATGGTGGTAATATACACATCATAAAAAATAATTTAGTGAAGGAAATAATGATTTTCTTAGGCCACATAGGTTTTTATAGAATATTTATCAAATATTTAGGACATATTATTTGGCCATTTTGGAAATTTTTTGAGACGGATGTGAAATTTGACATTGATAGAGAGTATTTGGTAGTTTTTCAGATATTAATGATGATGTTAATATAATCTCTAACTATCACAACACCTGAATGGGGGTTTCATTATGAAATAATACATGATGTATGTGACTATTTTTGTTGTTGTTATATTTTTATTTTTAGGAAAAATAATAAACAACATGTGACTTACTAAGTCAAAAAATAACCTAATAGAACTCAAATGAATCATGAAACCCTTCTGAAAGAAATTTTGGTAGTAGTGCATGCATGATAGAAATTAAAACCATACTTGACTAGATAAAAAGTGGTGGATTACATAGATTAGTCAACTCTAAAATATTTACTCTAAATTATGGAATGTAGAAAAGGGTTTATATGGTGGTTTATTTTGGTTTTTTATTTTTTACTTTACAATTAATTAAATGAAAAGAATTGATAATAAAATGTTTTATAATTTTCTATGTTATAAGTGTCATGTAAAGATTATTCTAATCCAAAAAATGTGTGTTAACCTAAGGAAAAATTATATGTAATAAAATCAAATGGTATATCATGGTACTATGTGTTTTATAATTATCCTTTAATGGGTAAACTTTTTATTGTAATATCATTTTATAGGAAGAATAGGTTCCAGGATGATGTGATATATTATTTTTGGGAGTATCCATTTTTTTCAATCAATGATATGATTGTGTTATAAGAAATTATTTACCATGAAAGGATGTTGAATATATTTTATTACATTTTTATTAACTAAAATATATTCTTAATTTCATATATGAAAACACTATAACTAATTTTTTATAAATTTTATTTTACTAGGTAACTCATTAAATGGATTACTCTTTATACGTAAAATGATGTGATATATGTAAAAGGATTGGTATAAGTCCCCATCCTTAATCCTTACTTAATCTTGAGTTATTACAAGATTACACATTGAGGATCTTTTTAGATTTAGAGTTTTAGAGAATTAGATCATAAAACTTTCAGTACATTCCACATTTAAACAAAGTGGTTACATAAAAGATAGTATTCATTTTTCCCCTAAATGGAAACATATTTAAAATAAAACATGGATTCTTTCTTGACACTTCCTTGACACTATCATCATTTCATGTAACTTTCCCATGAACTGTGAAAAACATTTCAAAAAAGCTTGGGATGAGCATAAAAAGCTCAGTAAGGGTTATAAAAAAAATATGGAACGGAAACATGAGTTCATATATACAAAAGAATGAAATCATACTTTACCCATAAAACATAGGAACTTTAACATACCTCACCAAATCATGAATAAATCATAGAAATCATAAGACATAAAAGGTAACTTGAGGCATTCATAACTTTATTACGTAGGGAGTAACCCTCTTGGTTACATTTGGAATACCCACCACAGTATATTCCCTAAATCTCTTCGGAGAAACCTTAATGTATCACTCCATTGAGTTACCCAATTCATTGGAGAGCTATATCGGGCTCACCCGCCCTTAGTTTATCACGAAACCACCCGTTTTCATAAAAATTCCCAAGAACCATAACATAAAAGTCTCACATAAAACATGCATAAAGGAAAAATAACATTTCCACATTTCAATCACAATATAACATTTTAGTATATTGATATAATGAATCCATTCCAAAAGAAACCATTTCTAAAACCATTTAAAACATTTAATAAAGATATTTTGGAATCAAAGTGTCCCATACCACCTTGAAGCTTTTAAAATTTTAAACCACTAATATCCATATAAATAAATCCTTAAAACCATTTTGAAAACATGGATATTAATAAGAACAAATATTTAAAACATTTAAAGCGATATTTTGGTTAAAGGGGTTTTACAAAAATTAGAGACACTTGAATACAATAATTGAGGAATAACATTTAGTCAGATCTTTATAATATCATGAGAATAAATGGATTAATGATATAATATTCCAAAGGACAGTATATACACCATATAAGAGTGAATTTTTGCATAACAACAATGAAGCCTCAATAGAAATGTCAAATGTGATGAAATCCCTTATAAAGAAGGTATCCTTAAATTAAGGATAAATCAATCTTAAAATTTTGTGTGACAAATATAAATATTCCCAATATAAGTGAATATTAAGGGTAAAACAATAAAAGGTCATTCACACGTATTCAAAGGATGACATATTCAATAACTACATGTTGAACCCAAATAAATCGAAATTGGGTTAAAAAGTTCCCTTGGTAAAATTTGACAGCCTAACGACATCACTTCAAAATTCAGAAAATGAGTTGATGAGAGATAAAAAGGGAATCTCATCACTTGAACATAAAATTTACATCAATAAGGATATAAAATAACATATCCCAACATAAAAATATGTAAATTAAAAGACATAACAAGAGATGTCTTTTAAAAAGAGGAGGGTGAAAGGTTCCCTTACCGATTTGGGCAACTTTCAAAATGTACACCCCATGAAAAAAGGGTCATACAATGAATATGTAACTACCCTTAAATGTGAGTATATTATACTAATAGTAAAATAATGGGTAGTACTTACACCACACAAAAAGGAAATAGTGGCCAATGTAGCATGGATCTCACGGGAACAAAAAGTGAGATGAAAATCCCCTTATGAAAATTCGACAGCCTAACGGTGCCACATAAAACTTCCAAAAATGGATTGATGAGATCAAATAGGGTCTATAATCACATAAAAATTACAGAAAGAGGAACATAAAGGAACATCCTCCAACATAAGAACATTTAGAATAAAAGAAATGACATAAAAGAGAGTACTTGCAAAGAAAGAGAGAGGTTGGATCCCTTACCTCGGGTCCGACTTGACTCGATCGTTCTTTTATCTCCTGAATAATAAACTTGAGTTAATTTGTACTTACTTAAGAACTTTTTTCAAGTTCATTATTCCTTTTATATCACTTATTACCATGTCATGAACACTATGTAATTATTTTAGTTAATAACGGTCGTTTAAACGATCATTGGTACTTGAGTCAAAATATGCTCTTTATAATTACAATTTGTTCATGTATCCATTATATCCAGAGTTATAATCATGATGTATATATCATATATATCATATATATCCAGTACATATTCATTTTATACTATTACATATCATTTGGAGATAAAAAATGAAAAGCACCATTCATGGAGACGGTAGGCCGTACGTACGCATGAACGCTACCTTCATTTTTTTCTTTTTCATATTAATGGAATTAAAAATAAATGATATATATATTATAATTAAAGTATAATATATATGTTATATAGGTCACATATATTCATTAATTTCATTCTTTATACATTCCATGTATTGCATGTACGAGTCACATCACTTGAGGGGGCAGTAGTCCGCACTTCCTCATATTAAATTATCGCATTTACACAACATGAAAAGAATAAAGTTATGGTTTAAATATAAAATACAGAAGAATATAGTAAACATAAATACCATATATATCATATATAAAATACAGTGACATCATAATGGCCACCATTAAAGGTGTTAAAAGAATATTGAACAATCATCAATTCGTGAGGCAGAAAATCGCCAACCACAGAAACAGTATGTTCTTTAACCATTAGACGAAGGTGTGTGTACGTGTAGCTCAAATATTTCTTATTACAACATCCTAGTTTATTTTAGATACTGGAGTTGTTACAAAAGAAATTAATAAAAAGAGTTTAGGGTGTTTGAGAAGCAAAATAAAACAAAAGGACTCTAGTGAAGACGTTACCTTAAAATCGGGTAACTCCTTTTGGTTTGAGCTAAAAGGCTTCCTTGAGAAGACTTCTGCCCAAATTGAGGCTTCAAGGAGTTATATAGGGATGTGGAGAGACAAAATGGGCTGGGGTTTGCCGAGCCAAAGGATTTGGAAGTGTGGGTAATGAGGTAGGGGTGGGGGACTTTTATAAGAGGAGAGGAGCGGCACTCTTGGAAAGGTATAAAATGTAACTTTATTTTCAAATGAGTTTCTGATTTTAATGGTCCCATATTGATGTGTTTCAAGGATAAGGTGATAAGGGTTTGAAATCCTCCCATCCAATAGGTTTTGGACATGTGTAGGTCTTATATTTTACATTATCTTTCCATTTTATTTAAATCATTAAATAATGAGGTTATCGCTGCATCATCATGATGTTATAAATAATTTAATTTATTTAATTTCTAAAAATTATAAAAAAATACTATGATGTAGGAAATCTTTTTAGATTTCCAATGAATATTTATAGTCCAAAAGATCATTTATTTAGACAAAATTAAAAATATTTTACTGAGGTGATACATTCTTTGTTACATTTAACATTCTTTAAAAATAAAAAGATAAAAAGTCACTTTCTCACAAACGTGATTTCATGGGGCCCCCAAGTTTGGAACAAGGCATCCCATGGTCTTCCATGAGACAAACAGTAGACTTAGGACGCATTTTGTGGTCATTTATTATTATTATGATATTATATTTTTATCTTTAACTACCCGATTAATCATTAATCAAGATAATTAAAGATAATTACCGTCGTTACTATTCATAATGTCCAAAAACCATAGAGTCTTAATTGCATAATTTGGACATTCTGATTCCAAATATGTAATCCATTTTACCAAATTTCAAACACATAATTTCAATAAATAATTTAAAAAAACTTCCCGTTTTCAAAACAAATAACGGGTTTTTGAGAAACAGTATTTATGAAAAGTTTGGCACTTGTTTATGCCTAATTACAAAGTAAAATTAATCCCAATGACCATAATTGAATTACATGGTAAAAATATATTCTAATTAAACTTTAAAACAAATTAAAAAGATAATATAACCATATAATTAAATTATATGAAAAAGATGTTTTGATGTAAAATGTAGTATTTTTCACTATTCATTGAAAAATGAACATTGTCAGAAAAATACCAAAAATTAACCCAAGGTGAATTTCAATGTCCCAATCATAAATAATATGTTTATTTTGAAAAATATATCTTATAAAATTTCCAAAAACTGGATTTAAAAAGGGATTCGCCATCAAAAGGCGGTTAATCGACCTTTTAAGGAATATTATAATGTTTACGCTTAAAAACTGGATTCATTTTCATTTTTAATACTCTAACATTTATTGAAAGAAAAATATTTTACAAACATATATAATAATTTTGTAGTTATTTCTGTTCATTCCCGCCATTACAACGGCTAGGCGTTAACTACCATTTAAAATAATATTATTTTATTATTAGAGTGCAACGTAAGATTTCAAAGAAACTTATTGTTGCATATTGGGTACGCCATCGAGCATAGAATTCCATTTAAAGTAATATTAATATTTTATTCACAAATATGGATAAATGTGAAAATGTCATACTCTTTATTTACCTGGGGTGTTACATCCTTCCCCCCTTTTGGGAATTGTGTCCTTGCAATTTTAAAATTGAGCTTGGAAACATCTTTGAACGTCCCACATCAGAACAAGAGTCTGTAAAACAATCACTTTAAAATAAATAAAGATAAGTACAAAGGTCACCCGAGTTAACCCATAATAGGATTCCAAGTATGAAAATATGGACATGGAGGAAAAAACAAAGGGTCATGTTCTGATGGAGAGTGATAGTAAACATGTCTATAAGAAAGTTAACCACAAGAAAATCACAAACTTGTGATGGGTTAAACAGTATTCGATTCCTCCGTAGGAAAAGTTAATAGACAACATTTTTTTTTGTTTTTTTATTGAGGAATTTATTCATAAGGAAACATAATTACTTATCATGTTGACTTTCAACTTTTATTAGATTTATTACACAAACACATATTTTATCCTAAAGACAAGTATTTAGGAAGAATTGTTCACTATAATCATCTTTTAGAGAATGAACTAATCCAAAAAAGAGAACTATAAACTTCCCATGTCTTTAGACTTTAACCAAAACCAAAACCAAAAAGGTTAGTACAAGATCAGATAATTCAGAAAAGGATAACCCTTTATAAAAAGAAAATCTATTCTTAATCTCCAAAATTTGTCCAAAAAAACCCAAAGTTCAACGAGGACCATTCGATGAACAATTTGTCCATAAAATTCTTCAAAGTAAACCAAACTAAGATTGAAACCCAAAATTTGAAGGATTTAGTCACGTAGTCTTCCAAGTTAAATCATAACATTTATCTCCAAACAACATCAGTTGATCTTAAAATATCGTATTTAAAAGTAATTAACCTAATCACATATCCTCCATGATAGCACTACTGGAAATGGAGGATATACCAACGGTTCTAAACCGTTGGTATAGGCTGGAAAACCGTTGGTATACTCTATACCAACGGTTGTCCAAACCGTAGGGAAGTAAGGCGTGGGGAAAGATCTATACCAACGGTTTGAACTAAACCGTTGGTATAGCCCACTCTATGTCTTGATTTGCCAACGGTTCTTGTTGAACCGTTGGTATAGGTTTACCCAACGGTTTAAAACCATTGGGAATTCTATGATTTTGATATTATACCAACGATTTACAACCGTTGGTATAGTTTTTTTCCCAACGGTTTCAATGAAACCGTTGGCATATGTTCAGTAACAAATACTATACCAACGGTTACAAACCGTAGGTATAATTCTTCTCAAAGTATACCAACGGTTGTAAACCGTTGGTATTGTGTATTTCCAGAATTGTTGCACAGCAGCCCCTCCTGTGCATACACCTGCATACAAAACAGCACTTAAAACACTGAAAACTTAAAACAACAAAAACCTGCATACAAAACAGCACTTAAAACACTGAAAACTTAAAACAACAAAAAAAGACCACATCTTTGATTAGAGACATGGTGAATAATTCCCCATTTGAATCTTCATATGAAAACAATCATCCCGTATAGTTGAATAAGAGTTTCAATAACTCAAATATTATTTACACCCATTTCAATCTTCATATGACAACCACTTTTCTAATATATGGTGAAAAGGTATTTTCTTAGGAGTCTCATCACTTGTGACTCCATAAGTGCCATACCAGGCCTCGGATTGAGTCGGGGTTGACTGGTACACGTCACATATGATCCATGAATCATTTTCCTAAAGTTTCAACACAATCAGAATCCGTTTGATCGGATTGGCGTATGTACGTAAAATATTGTCCATTTTGAACAAAAGAGAGGCAGTTTGGGTGGTCCCGGCCCCACGGTGACTCCAATTGAGGCGAGGTTGACTCGTACACATCACATATGACCCATGGATCGTTTTCCTAAAGTTTCAACAGAATCCAAAGGCGTTTGGTCCGTTTCCCGTATGTCAATTGTTGATATCACTTACAATTTAGTCCATTTTAACAAAAGAGAGACAATTTGAGTGGTCCCGGCCACACCGCGGCTCGGATTGAGGCGGAGTTGACTCTTACACGTCAAATATGACCCATGGTTCTTTTTTCTAAGGTTTCAATAGAATCCGAAGGCGTTTGGTTGGTTTGGCGTATGTCAGTTGTTGTTTTCACTTAAAATTAAGTCCATTTTAAACAAAAGAGAGACACTTTGAGTGGTGAAGGCCACACCAAGCCTCATATTGAGGCAGGGTTGACTCTTACACGTCACATATTATCCATGGATCATTTTTCTAAAGTTTCAACACAATCAGAATCTGTTTGATCGGTTTGGCGTATGTACATAAAATATTGTCCATTTTTAACAAAAGAGAGATAATTTGAGTGGTGTCAGCCACACCGCGCCTCGGATTGAGGCGGGATTGACTCGTACACATCACATATGACCCATTAATAGTTTTCCTAAAGTGTCAATAGAATCCGAAGGCGTTTGGTTGATTTCCCGTATGACAGTTGTTGATTTCATTTACAATTTAGTCCATTTTCAACAAAAGAGAGACTGTTTGAGTGGTCCCAGCCACACCGCGGCTCAGATTGAGTCGGAGTTGACTCGTACATGTCACATATGACCCATGGATCGTTTTCCTAAAGTTTCAACAGAATCCGAAGGTTTTTGGTCAGTTTGGCTTATGTCAGTTGTTGTTTTCACTAAAAATTAAGTTCATTTTAAACAAAAGAGAGACACTTTGAGTGGTGTAGGCCACACCGTGCTTCGGATTGAGGCGGGGTTGACTCGTACACGTCACATATAATCCATGGATCATTTTACTAAAGTTTCAACATAATCAGAATCCGTTTGATCGGTTTGGCGTATGTACGTAAAATATTGTCCATTTTGAACAAAAGAGAGGTAGTTTGGGTGGTCCCGGCTACACGACACCTTGGATTGAGGCGGGTTTGACTCGTACACATCACATATGACCCATGAATAGTTTTCCTAAAGTTTCAACAGAATCTGAAGGTGTTTGGTAGGTTTCTCGTATGTCATTTGTTGATATCACTTACAATTTAGTCCATTTTGAACAAAAGAGATATAGTTTGAGTGGTCCTGGCCACACCGTGGCTCAGATTGAGGCGGGGTTGACTCGTACACATCAAATATGACCCATGGATCATTTTATGAATGTTTCAACAGAATCCGAAGGCTTTTGGTTAGTTTGGCGTATGTCAGTTGTTGTTTTCACTTAAAATGAAGTCCATTTTAAACAAAACAGAGGCACATTGAGTGGTGTCGGCCACACCGGGCCTCCGATTGAGGTGGAGTTGACTCGTACAAATCACATATGACCCATGGATCGTTTTCCTAATGTTTAAATAGAATCCGTAGGCGTTTGATCAGTTTTCCGTATGTCAGTTTTTGTTTTCACTTAAAATTAAGTACATTTAAAAAAAAAGAGGCACTTTGAGTGGTGGCGGCCACACCGGGCCTCGTATTGAGGCGGGGTTAACTCGTACACATCACATATGAGCCAAGGATCATTTTCCTAGAGTTTCAACACAATCTGAATCCGTTTGATCGATTTGGCCTATGTACGTAAAATATTGTCCATTTGGAACAAAAGAGAGGAAGTTTGGGTGGTCCCGGCCCCACGATGCCTCAGATTGAGGCACGGTTGACTTGTAAACGTCACATATGACCCATGGATTATTTTTCTAAAGTTTCAACAGAATCCGAAGCGTTTGGTCGGTTTCCCGTATGTCACTTGTTGATTTCACTTACAATTTAGTCCATTTTGAACAAAAGAGAGACAGTTTGAGTGGTCCTGGTCACACCAGAACTCGTATTGAGGTGGGGTTGACTCGTACACATCACATATGACCCATGGATCGTTTTCCTAAAGTTTCAATAGAATTAGAAGTCATTTGGTTGGTTTGGCGTATGTCAGTTGTTTTCATTTACAATTTAGTCTATTTTCAACAAAAGAGAGACAATTTTAGTGGTCCCGGCCACACCGCGGCTCGGATTGAGGCGAGGTTGACTCTAACATGTCACATCTGACCCATGGATCGTTTTCCTAATGTTTCAACAGAATATGAAGGCGTTTGGTTGGTTTGACATATGTCAGTTGTTGTTTTCACTTAAAATTAAGTCCATTTTAAACAAAAGAGAGCCACTTTGAGTGGTGTCGGCCACACCGGGCCTCGGATTGAGGCGGGGATGACTCGTAAACGTCACATATGAAAAATGGATCATTTTCCTAAAGTTTCAACACAATCAGAATCCGTTTGATCGGTTTGGCGTATGTACGTAAAATATTGTCCATTTTGAACAAAAGAGAGGAATTTTGGGTGGTCCCGTCCACACGGAGCCTCGGATTGAGTTGGGGTTGACTCATAAACATAACATATGACCAATGAATCGTTTTCCTAAAGTTTCAACAGAATCCGAAGGCGTTTGGTAGGTTTCTCTTATGTTAGTTGTTGATTTCACTTACAATTTAGTCCATTTTGAACAAAAGAGAGACAGTTTGAGTGGTCCCGGCCACACTGCGGCTCAGATTGAGGCAGGGCTGACTCGTACAGGTCACATTTGACTCATGGATCGTTTTCCTTAAGTTTCAATATAATTCGAATGTGTTTGGTCGGTTTGGCGTATGTCAGTTGTTGTTTTCACTTAAAATTAAGTCCATTTTTAACAAAACAGAGTCACTTTGAGTGGTGTCAGCCACACCGGGCCTCAGATTGAGGAGGTGTTGACTCGTACACGTCACATATGACCCATGTATCATTTTACTAAAGTTTAAATAGATTTGGAATTCATTTGGTCGGTTTTCCGTATGTCAGTTGTTATTTTCACTTAAAATTAAAGTCATTTTGAACAAAAAAGATACATTTTGAATGGTACCGTCCACACCGCACCTTGGATTGAGGTGGGGTTGACTCTTACATGTCACATATGACCTATAGATCGTTTTCCTATAGTATCATTAGAATCCGAATGCGTTTGGTCGGTTTACCATATGTCAGTTGTTGATTTCACTTAAAATTAAGTCCATTTTTAACAAAATAGAGGCATTTTGAGTGGTGTCGGCCACACCGAACCTTGTATTGAGGCGTTTGGTCGGTTTCCCATATGTCAGTTGTTGATTTCACTTAAAAATAAGTCAATTTTGAACAAAAGAGAGACAGTTTGAGTGATCCTGACCACACCGTGCCTTTTATTGAGGCGAGGCTGACTTATACACGTCAAATTTGACCCATGGATTGTTTACCTTATGTTTCAACGGAATCAGAATGCGTTTGGTCGGAGGGGAAGGGTCTAGTTGGGTACGCGGAGATGCTCGTCTACCTCTGATACGAGCCTCCCTCATACCATCGGTCGAAGAACTGAAAGAATGGAATAATGAAAAGTGCACATACTTATGTACCTGTAAAATCTACACATAGACATCACATAGGCGCATCATGTCATAAAAAATAACACCAAGGATCAGACAAAATAGAAGCAGTCATGCAGATTAATGACAAGTGCACATACAGATCATAAGCAGCTAAAAAATTGTTGCATAGATGCCATGTTTATTTCCTAAAACAGAGTAAAAAAATCAAAATGATAAAACTATAGAATATGGGTTGCCTCCCAGGAAGCGCTATGTTTTACGTCTTCAGCCAGATGGATGGACACTGGTCAATCGTCTTGGTCCATCAACTCAGAACTCCTCTGCCTCTTACAAGAACTGGTGGCCGTGTCATCAAGCTCACATGGACGCTTAGTGGGATTGATCACTTCAGGAGCGCAGCGGGCGTGAATCTGGTGTGGAAGTAAGAAAATATGGCACTCGTCATCAGCCAGATGCTGAGTGGGATTGATCACTTCAGGAGCGTAGCGGGAATGAATCTGGTGTGGAAGTAAGAGAATCTGGCGCTCGTCATCAGTCAGACGCTGAGTCACCCGTCGTGCGAGGTCAGATGGAGACGGGACGTGCACATCGATGATCATGGAAGAGGCAGACAAGCTAGACATTGTTGGTTAAGCTGCATCCACAAATAGATTTATTTTTATATATTATAACCTTTATAAATGTTTGTCCCATTTTTACAAACAATTAATGTGTGAAAATTGTGAAAAATAACTTATCGGATATATAAAAATGGATTTACTCATGGACATGATGCATAATATCTAAAATATTCCTCATTGGATCCCAATTTGAAATTTTAATCGATTATCAATTGTCTTATATCAATTTATTTTTATTTGGATCTTTAAGGTTGAACGCTTTTAGTAAAATCTAGCCAAGGGAGGATAGACTAGTGACTTGGAATACAATTGGATGTTATGTGGTGAAAACTACATTATAAGCATTGTTTAGGATATTATTGAGGTGGTTTGAGGATAAATCTATCTTTTTAGAGAAAATCCAGCATGTCCAATTTTGGTGGTCAATGTTTTGAAGTGGGGGGGTATTTGGTGGTTGAGGAGGGGGTGAGGGGGATGTCCAAGGTCTAGGAGGAGGGGTGGGAGGCTGTCCAGGGTCCAGGAAGGGGGGCGGGGGGCTGTCCAGGGTCCAGGAGAAGGGGAGAAGGGGCTGTCCATGGTCCAGGAAGGAGGGGGGGGGTTGTCCAGGGTCCGTCGAGGAGGGGGGCTATCCAGGGTCCGGGGTGGAGGGTGGGGGGCTTCCTAGGGTCCAGGAAGGAGGGGGGACTATACAAGGTCCTGGGAGGAGGGTGGAGGGGGGTTGTCCAAGGTCCAAGAGGGGGGATGTCCAAGTTTCAGGAAAGAGGGGGGCCAGGCTGTCCAAGTTCCAGGAGGGGGGACTGTCCAGGGTCCAAGAGGGGGGGTGTCTAGGGTCCATGAGGAGTGGGGGCTCTGTTAAAGGGAGGAAATCCCTAAATAATTCATTGAAAATTAAGTAAAATTAATCCAAAAAACATCACAATTCCAATCCATCACCCAAACAACATCCAATTCATCCTCAATATCACTAAACTTCCCATGCCATAAACAACACAACCTAGTTTATACCAAATTAAAATAGAAAACAAAAATAATAGATGGAAAACATTAAAACTAAGGTAGTACTTACATATTTAGAGTGTAGAACTACAAAATTGTTTGATTTAATATGGATCTATGAGTGGAACGAGTTTCTGAGTACTTGTATAGAGAGATCCGAGACATTTAGGTCAAATCAAAATAGAAAATAAAAAAATAGATGAAGAACATTAGAACTTACAGATTTGAAGTGTAGAACATAAAAATTGTTTGATTGAAGAGGATGGATGGAGTTTAGGAGACTGGGTAACCAGAGTGCGTCGGGAGACCTTCAATTTAGGGCTGTAGTCGAGCGGAGGGGGACTGAAATCGAGCTAAGGGGCGACTGAAATCGAGCGAAGGGGCTACTGGATTTAGGGGGAAACATTCCCAACGGTTTTTAAAAACCGTTGGGAATGTACAACATATACCAACGGTTAGTGTATAACCGTTGGTAAAAGTCTCTTAATGGAGCCCTATACCAACGGTTTATACAACCGTTGGTAAAACTCTTCATAAAACCCTTTATGCCAACGGTTTTCTTAAAACCGTTGGTATACATAACCATTCCCAACGGTTTATCAAAACCGTTGGGATATAAGCGTTGGTAAAAATGGGATTTCCAGTAGTGTAGGTTAATAAATTTCCATAGATAACCCAAAATCAACTTACTCTTAATTCATAAAACCATCTAACTAAAAAGAATCAGTCAAACTAACCAGGGACTTCATGTAGTACAGTGGTAGGCGATAAATACCAGTTGCACTTTGGTTGTGGGTTCGATTCCCGCAGCTTTGTCCGACGCGACGGGTTTTCACACGGTCTGCGTGTTGTTCCTTTTTCCAAAACTATATAATTCTCAAATCATTCCCCAAAAAGAGATAAAATCATAAAAAATAACCATAACATAATTTAACCTCAATTTTATCTCATTCCTTTCACTTCCATCATAACATATAGTCACCCATAATTACCTCAAAAGTAAGGATCATATAAACCCAAATGGTTCTTTATAACTATGTCCTCAAAAGAACAGAAAACTATTCCTTGAATAAAATTTTCATATATTAAACATCAGGGTTACACATAATATAAAAAGTCTTCTAATGTAACCCCATCATCAAAAGAGACTTAATACTCTTAATAATTTCACCATAACTCTTGAATCCCTTATATGTTGACATCTTACTCATTTAACATTCTTCATGATCCATTAACCATTATTTTCCAACTTATTCTGAAATACTTCTTTCCTACAAACAGAATCATGAATCCTATCCTAAGATTCCAAAATAGGAAAACAATAGTCATGAAATAATCCATACCTTTGATTGGTCATTTTCAGTTTCTTCATCCTCAATCGGAATGGCATTAGGTATTGGTAAATGAACATTTTTACGATCATGGTGATCCCATTCACAAAACTTCTTAATAGGACATGTGTTTGCATAATGACCATGTACACCACATTTAAAACATTCAATTGATCCCTCAGAAAGAACTTCTTTCCCTTTCCTCGAGTCAACTAGATGCTTCCTTTTTCCATGGCAGGTTCTTGCTTTATGAACTTCATTTCCACATCTATAGAATATTTCTGTCCCTTTGAAACATTTTCATAGGTGTTTCTTTCCACATTTTTGACACAAAAGTTTTTTAACACACTTACTTTTATGATTATTACAGGTAGTTCTGTAGGTATTTGTTTCTCGCATATATGATGCCTTAGAGATATCACTAAGGTTTAGGTGGTCAATCATGACTCCAGATATTTGGTTGAGGATAATGACAAGAGTTCGCATTGCATCTCCCAAATCATTCAGTTGCTTGCTCAAGAAACTGTTACAGTTTCCTTCACATCCACTGTTACTTTGGTGCCTGCTAGATCCAGCCATTTAATAAAACCAGAAAGGTCAGTGTGAGTATATCAACAAAACCATCATGTACTAATGAGGAATATAAACACTAAGATATACTTATTCATTCACTTTATGTAAAACTAGGGCTCTTTCTGAAATCCTAACCATTATGGTAATGTCACTTATGCTTAAAGAATACCCTAACCTCTAATGTTATCTAAACCGACCTTTGATACCAACTATAAGGCCCCAGCCTTAAACCATACTTAATCTTGAGTTATAACAAGATAACACATTGAGGATCTTTTCAAGTTTATTGTTTTAGAGAATTAGATCATAAAACTTGCATTACATTCCACATTTAAACAAATTGGTTACATAAAAGATAGTATTCATTTTTCCCCTCAACGGAAACATATTTAAAATAAAACATGGATTCTTTCTTGACACTATCATCATTTCATGTACCTTTCCCTTGACCTGTGAAAAACAATTCAAAAAAACTTGGGATGAGCATAAATAGCTCAGTAAGGGTTATAAAAAAAACATGGAACGGAAACATGAGTTCATATATACATAATAATGAAATCATACTTTACCCATAAAACATAGGCACTTTAACATACCTCACCAAATCATGAATAAATCATAGAAATCATAAGACATAAAGGGTAACTTGAGGAATTCATAACATTATTAAATAGGGAGTAACCCTCTTGGTTACGTTTGGAATACCCACCACAGTATATTCCCTAAATCTCTTCAGAGAAACCTTAATGTTTCACTCCATTGCATTACCTAATGCATTAGAGAGCTATATCGGGCTCACCCGCCCTTAGTTTATCACGGAACCACCCATTTTCATAACAATGCCTGAGAACCATAACATAAATGTATCATAGAAAACATGCATAAAGGAAACATAACATTTCAACATTTCAATCACAATATAACATTTTATTATATCGAAATAATGAATCCATTAAAAAAGAAACCATTTCCCAAACCATTTAAAACATTTAATAAAGAGATTTTTGAATCAAAGTGTCCCATACCACCTTGATGATTTTAAAATTTTAAACCATTAATATCCATATAAATAAATCCTTAAAACCATTCCGAAAACATGGATATTAATAAGAACAAATATTTAAAACATTTAAAGCGATATTTTGGTTAAAGGGGTTTTACCAAAATTAGATACACTTGAATACAATAATTGAGGAATAACATTTAGTCAGAACTTTATAATCTCATGAGAATAAATGGATTCATGATATAATATTCCAAAGGACAGTATATACACCATATAAGAGTGAATTGGTGCATAACAACAATGAAGTCTCAATAGAAATGTCAAATGTGATGAAATCCCTTATAAAGAAGGTATCCTTAAATTAAGGATAAATCAATCTCAAAATTATGTGTGAAAAATATAAATACACCCAATATAAGTGGATATTAAGTGTAAAACAATAAAAGTTCATTCACACATATTCAAAGGATTACATATTCAATAACTACATGTTGAACCCAACGAAATCAAAATTGGGTTAAAAAGTTCCGTTCGTAAAATTTGACAGCCTAACGACATCACTTCAAAATTCAGAAAATGAGTTGATGAGAGATAAAAAGGGAATATCATCACTTGGACATAAAATTTACATCAATAATGATATAATATAACATATCCCAACATAAAAATATGTAAATTAAAAGACATAACAAGAGATGTATTTTAAAAAGAGGAGGGTGAAAGGTTCCCTTACCGATTTGGGAAACTTTCAAAACGTACACCCCATGAAAAAGGTTCATACAATGAAGATGTAACTACCCATAAATGAGAGTATATTATACTAATAGTAAAATAATTGGCAGTAATTACACCACACAAAAAGGAAATAGTGGCCAATGTAGCATAGATCTCACGGGAACAAAAAGTGAGATGAAAATCCCCTTGTGAAAATTTGGCAGCCTAACGGCGCCACACAAAACATCCAAAAATGGATTGATGAGATCAAATAGGGTCTCCAATAACATAAAAATTACAGAAATAGGAACATAAAATAACATCCTCCAACATAAGAACATGGAGCATAAAAGATAGTACTTGCAAAGAAAGAGAGAGGTAGGATCCCTTACCTCGGGTCCGACTTGACTCGATCATTCTTTAATCTCCTGAATAATAAACATGAATTAATTTCTACTTCCTTAAGAAATTTTTTCAAGTTCATTATTCCTTATATATCACTTATTACCATGTCATCAACACTATGTTATTATTTTATTTAATAACGGTCGTTTAAATGATCATTGGTACTGGAGTCAAAATATGCTTTTTATAATTACTATTTGTTCATGTATCCATTATATCCAGAGTTATAATCATGATTTATAAATCATATATATCATATATATACAGTAAATATTCATTTTATACTATTCCATATCATTTGGAGATAAAAAACGAAAAGCACCGTTCATGGAGACGGTAGGTCATACGTACGCATGAACGCTACTTTCATTTTTTTCATATTAATGGAATTAATAATAAATGATATATATATATATATATATTATAATTACAGTATAATATATATTTTATATAGGTCACATATTTTCATTAATGTCATTCTTTATACATTCCATGTATTGCATGTACGAGTCACTTCACTTGAGGGGGCGGTAGTCTGCACTTCCTCATATGAAATTATCGCATTTACACAACATGAAAAGAATAATTTTATGGTTTAAATATAAAATAAATAAGCATATAGTAAACATAAATACCATATATATCATATATAAAAAACAGTGACATCATAATGGCCACCTTTAAAGGTGTTAAAATAATATTGAACAATCATCGTTTCGTGAGGCAGAAAATCGCCAACCACAGAAACAGTATGTTCTTTAACCATTAGACGAAGGTGTGTGTAAGTGTAGCTCGAATAATTCTTATAAAAAAATCCTATAATATTTTAGATACTGTATTTTTTACAAAATAAATGAATAAAAAGAGTTTAGGGGGTTGGAGAAGCAAAATAAAACAAAAGGACTCAAGTGAAGACATTACCTTAAAATCGGGTAACTTCGTTTGGTTTGAGCTAAAAGGATTCCTTGGGAAGACTTCTGAACAATGTGAGGCTTCAAGGAGTTATATAGGGATGTTTAGAGACCAAATGGGCAGGTTTTGGCCAATCCAAAGGCTTTGTAAGTGTGGGTAAGGAGGTAGGGGTGGGGGCCTTTTATAAGAGGAGAGGAGGGGCACTCTTGGAAAGCTATAAAATGTAACTTTATTTTCAAATGATTTTAGGATTTTAATGGTCCCACATTGATGTGTTTCTAGGATAAGGTAATAAGGGTCCTAAATACACCCATAAAATAGGTTTTGGACATGTGTAGGTCTTAGATTTTACATTATATTTCCATTTTATATAAATTGTTAAATAATGAGGTTATCGCTGCATGATCATGATGTCATAAATAATTTAATTTATTTAATATCTAAAAATTATAAAACAAATACTATGATGTAGGAAAGATTTTTAGCTTTCCAATGAATATTTATAGTCTAAAAGATCATTTATGTAGACAAAATTAAAAATATTTTACTTAGGTGATACATTCTTTGTTACATTTAACATTCTTTAAAAATAAAAAGATAAAAAGTCACTTTCTCACAAAAGTGATTCCATGGGGCCCCCATGTTTGGCACAAGGCATCCCATGGTCGGACATGAGACAAAAAGTATCCTTAGGACACATTTTGTGGTCATTTTTTATTATTATGATATTATCTTTTTATCATTAACTCCCCGATTACTCATTAATCAAGATAATTAAAGATAATTACCGTCATTACTATTCATAATGTCCAAAAACAAAAGAGTCTTAATTGAATATTTTGTACCTTCTAATTACAAATATATAAACCATTTTACCAAATTCCAAACACATAAATTGCAATAAATAATTTAAAAAAACTTCCCATTGTCAAAACAAATAGCGGGTTTTTTAGAAACAATATTTATGAAAAGTTTGGCACTTGTTTATGCCTAATTCCAAAGTGAAATTTATCCCAATGACCATCATTGAATTACATGGTAACAATATATTCTAATTACACTTTAAAACAAATTAAAAAGATAATATAACCATATAATTAAATTTTATGAAAAAGTAGTTTTGATGTAAAATGCAGTATTTTTCACTATTCATTGAATAATGAACATTGTTAGAAAAATACCAAAAATTAACCCAAGGTAAATTTAAATGTCCCAATCATAAATAATATGATTATTTTGAAAAATAGATCTTTTAAAATTTCCTAAAAGTGGATTTAAAAAGGGGTTCACTATTAAAAGGCGGTTAATCGACCTTTTAAGGAATATTAGAATGTTTACGCTTAAAAACTGGATTCATTTGCATTTTTAATCCCCTAAAATTTATTGAAGAAAAAATATTTGACAAACATATATAATCATTTTGTAGTTAGTTCTGTTAATTACCGCCATTACAACGGCTAGGCGTTAACTACCATTTAAAATAATATTATTTTATTATTAGAGTGCAACGTAAGATTTCAAAGAAACATGTTGTTGCATATTGGGTAAGCCATCGAGCATAGCATTCCCTTTAAAGTAATATTAATATTTTATTCAATAATATGGATAAATGTGAAAATGTCATACTCTTTATCAACATGGGGTGTTACAATTGGAATCATGGGAATCAAGCAATAAACTCATCAAAATAAATTCATAGGTGTATAAATTATTTATTTTTGGATATTGAGTTTCATGGCTCCATTCCCAAAATCTCATAGAAATTAATAATATTTTTCTTCAATTGATTATGTTTGAATGTGGGTTTAGGCGATCAATTTACCAGGAAAAATGGGTGTTTATATAATTTAGAAATGCATTACCTTGATACATTATCACTGACAATGTAATATAATTTTATAATTGTATGTTTCAAATAGTCACTGAGAAAAATTATAGTAGCTTAGAACTATAGATCTGAATCTAGTATATAAAACATAATCCACAAATTTTACTTATAATACCAAATAATGTTACCTAGTATTGAGAATCCACAATTACAAAATAAAAAGAATTGTCGACATGCCTACATATATAATACTTTTTAAGGATTATATCTTTAGAAAAAAAATAAAAAAAATTATTTGAAAAATCACATATTTCTTTCACAATGTAAAATTTTCCAAAATACCAATATTTTAATATTTCATAATAAAAAATAAACATAAAAAATAAAATCTCGAAAGATAATACATTTAATAATATATCATATGTATTATTATTCTTAATAACATAGAGGAATAAGACCATACTAAAGGGAGAGATAAAGCTCTCATTTTTGAAAATCATATAGTGGATGTTATGATCAATTAATAAAGGATAAATAATATGTCGGAGTAGATATTCAATAACTATTTCATATAATCTATAAACTGAAAATGAAATTCATTCTTGTATAATACCAATTTTATCATATAGATGACAATAAATAATTTAATATTGATGGAATGAATAATGTTACAAATTTTAATAATATCATCAATGTATCGGGACTAGAAAACATAAACATCATATTTGTAACACCCTAATATTGTATAGTATGTATATGTTTAATGTCAATCTCTTCAGCAGCTTACGTTGCTCATAACACCTTGCTTAAATGAAAAATGGAAATTTTTTATAATATGTTCATTATATTAATGTGATTGAATAATATTAACCATATTATGAAATTTCTATAAAATATGTTCAATATAATTTTTAACATTCTTATTATTTGTTATATATACCTGATATAAAAATAAATCCAGTTTTCCACATAAAAAATAATTATTTCTAAAATCTGTTATACCACCTTTTGATAGAGGAATTATTTTAAATATAATTTTTAACACAATTATAAATTATATTATAAAAAATATAATTTTTATTTGAAATAATAATATCAAAATTTAATAAGGTTGAATTTTTTGTATTTTCTAATAAATCTCATATTTTGATTAATATTGAAAATTACTGGATTTTAATTGAAAGAATCATTTTCACCTAAATATTTTACAGTGTTAAATTATATTTTGGATTATTTTCAAAGTATTATTAGATCAATATTAAATAATTTAATCCAATTTAGGTCATTGGAATTATTTTCACATTGTGTTTAGATTTAAAAAAAATTAATCTTTTGAACATTTTCACTATAAAAACATGTTTTCTTGTTCCTTCAACAAGATTAAATTTAAATTAATTTTATCAAATTATGTTGTTTGAATTTTTTATAAATGAGTTACATGTTTTTAATCATAAGGTATAAATTATGTAAATAAGTTACATTTATATTTGAAAAATATGATTAGTTACTTTTTTATATTTAAATTAAAATGGTTAAAAATAAATTTGATAATTAAGTGTAAAACTAATTTTATAATTATTATAATATTATGATAAAACTTTTTGCAATTTTAGATTACGAGTGTGTTTCTACAATAATCATACTTGGATGATTTTATATCCACATAGACCTATATTGAAGAATTTATGCATTTAATAGTGTTTTATTTCATGGAATGTCAAATAGATCATTCTCACGTTTTTAATAAGTATTAAATATATAAAATGTGGTAATTTAGAACATTTATTTGACTATAAATTGAAATTATAAATTTAATATTTTTATATTCCTTAGGATAAATTATTTTAACTTTGTAGTGAATGAAAAATTTAATTAAAGGCTTTCACAATGATGATACATGAATTATTTACTTAATAGACATACCAAATATTTGTTAATAAATATATTCAAATAAATATAATTTTAGACAATTAATGTCATAAATTTTTTTTCAAGATGAAATAATCCTATTAAAAATATATATTAATGTTTTTTAATGTAATGTTGTGTATTTATATTTTTTACGAAGCCAAGTATTGAATAATGTCAAAATTGACAACAATGATATTTTATAATAAATAATATTTTATTAAATGATATAAAATTATAAAAAAATATAAAAAATGGCCAAACTATTGGGATTTGGTCGAACAAGTAATCCATGACTCATTTATGGTTATTTTGTTATTTTATATAAATTATATTAATATTCAATGTGTAAAAACACATGTTGTAATGATAAGAGTAAAAGGGATTAAGTAAGGGTTAAAAACAAAAGAAATGGTATAAATGTGACCTAAACATGTGTAAATTTTTTGGATGAATATTATTATAAATTAAAAAACATAATATATATTTTTAGTTTTTAAATGAACAATTTTTGATGGAAATAGTTTATATATTATTTAAATCAAATATAGTTACAAAATGTCACTCTCTTTGTATTTAATATCATTTATCTGTCCACATATTGAAAAAATAGAGATATAAATTACACAAAATGTATATTTTGATCCTAATTAAATTCGATTCATTATATAAATTTGTTTTAATTTTTTATGTATTATATAATTTCCTTAGGTGAATCTATAATGTTAATACTGTATTTATTTAATTAACATAAAAATAAAATAATTAATTTTTAAAGTATTAATTTTGATATATGTAGGATGATTTTATGTGTATAATTAATTTTTTGGATGTATAAAATATATAATATAATTTATAAATTATTATATTCTAATTCACACATAATCATGAGGTATTTAATGTCTAATTAAATGAATAGTATCAAATTTGTATATAATGATATTTTATCCAATTATTATTTTATTGAATTAGTTGAATTCATTAAGAATATTAAATAATTCAAATTGGATAATATATTTTATTACATTTATTCACCTATTTATTTATAGTTCATTTAGAATTATTGGTCAATACTATATCAGTTTTTTATTGTTTTGATTATTTCTTATAGATCCCCACACCATAATTATAAAAGGGAACCTCCTCCCTCACTTAATCACACCAATTTCAACAATATAGGAAGACTAAATGCTGACTATTTCAGTTATAAAAATCCTTGGTAATTTTATATAGGTAATTTTAAATCCAAAAATCCTACCTTATCTCACGTTATATGATATTAAAGGATGTCTTCCAAGGAAGAGGTAATTGTTGTTATTGACTTTATAAATATTGTTTCCTCTTCTGCTTCCTCTCCATGTGTTGTTTCAATGATAAAGTAATAAATATATCATCATATATATGATGATATTTTGTTATTATTATGGGAGTACAATATCCCATGATTTATCCATCCGATGAAACATGAATGAACTATGCATGCGTACATACGACTTACCATCACCACACAATGAAGAATTTTTTTTTCATCGCAAACTTACATGGATTGGTATAATTATTGATATAATTAATATATTGTATACTCATTAATTGATATTAATTTTTTATAATTAATATAATATCAAATTTCTTACCCTTTTACATAAAGGGAAATGATACTATCACACATGCGTATATGGATCCCACCGTCTCCACGATGTGATGCAGTTCATTTTCAATGTTCATCATTCAAGAATTATTACAAAAATGTATTTCATGATAAAATATGATTTTAGTAATATTAATATTATTTTGGATATGATGGAACTATATCCTCTTCATAATAACTAGGACTTACCCACTAAAATATACATAGAAAAAATAAAGTAGACAACACCTGAAATAAGAATAATAATTAAATATTACTAACCAGTGGGTGATATATTGATATAAGAGGATAATAGAAGATATCATAAATCTAAAAATACTTGTATAAATTAATAACATTATGTAAACCATTATTCATGAGGTTAGGCATGTAAAAAAATGAAGTGTGAGGTAAGACTTTTTCTCATCTCACATTTATTCTTATGAGACATTCCTTATTTACCACCTATTTATTTTCTTTGGTTTACTGAACCTTTGATATATCATATCATGAAACATTTTTTCTTTGTTTTATTTAATGATTAATTTGATTAGTATTTATTTTTTTTATTATGATTCAAATATTTCAATGTCTAATGGGGCACTTTGATTTGAAAATATATTTTCAAATTTTTTAATTTGATAATTGAAAAAAATGTAATCAATTTTAAAATAATGTGTCTACAATGAATTTCATTTGAATAATGGGGTAAATATGTTATATCTATATTATTTTCTAAAAATATATAATTTTGGTTATGTCTTTTTTATTGATGAATTAAATATATTATTTTGATAAATAAATAATTCATTGGACATGCAAGAACAGGTGGGTACCGTATATAAAAAAAATCCTCAATGCATGGGTAGTATAATGAGTTGAAATGAATGACAAAAATTAAGAGGGTTCTTAACCATAATGATTAAATTTTCATGTGAATAGAATTGATAGTAAATATATTATGTTCCTAGGAAACCGGATGTCCAATAATTAAGCATTTCTATTATTATGATTTCAATTATTTTTATCTATTTTATTTTTACTAGGATATTATCCATTGATTCAAATTTGGAAAATGTTATAGATTAAATGTAATTTTTGTTCAATTATTTTTCTGTTCCAGATTATTTTTTTTGTTATTTATTAAAATCTATCAACTATTTTATGTAACTCTAATTGATCATCCAAGGTATCCCTTTTATTTGTTCTCTTTTCCCCAGGATATGTAGAAGAAATGTTTGAGTAATCTCATAAATGAAAGCTAACTTACATTAGTATATTTGGTGTTTAAATATAAAGTTAATAGGGGTTCTATATATGTATATTGTTTTTAAAGGCCTCTAAACTGATTAGTCCAACAGGATATGATTCCATGTATTAAAAACCAATGTAATGAAGTAACCATCAGTTCTAGGTTACTGGAGTTGGGGTTGTAACATTTGGTATTAGTTTAACTTTAGTAGAAACCTGGGGAACTAAGTTTATGAAATAATTTATTATGGAAACCCTCATTGGGTTAGTATGTGTGAAAAAATTATTTAATGAATAATTCCTTTGAATTTTCTGGATATATGATTAAAGGAAAGGGTAATAGTTATAGTTTATATGATATTTGAATTGAAGGTAATTATGGGTTATATTGTTGGAAATACCAAATGAAATGTATGAGATAAAATTTAATTAATATATTGTTTATAGGATTCTTATAAAAAAATTATAATATTAATTTTTCTTTAGAAAATGGACATGTCGTAGGCCATTTGACAACATGTCACTTCCGACAAGATTGCGGTTTTTAATCCACACCCAAGGGAAAAAGGGTGCAATACCTACCACTAGACTACATGAAGTCATGTTTATTATGATTTTTTTGTTAATCCTTTTAATTTATAATGATTATTTTTATTTTATGGAAACAATTTAATAAATAGATATACTTTTGATTGGAAAATGATTTATAGATTAAGTGATTGATGTTATTTTTGAAAATGACCACTTTTTGGAAATCCAATAAGATTAAGGTAAATATAATACTATGAAGAATAATGTATTAATTGTATTTTTAATTCAAAAATGTTTTTATTATAGACATATGGTGACTCGTGTATTTTATGGGAATGGTTAGAATTCCTTGGAGTTTATGTGATTTAGGAAATTAAATTTTTGTTATGTGACAATAAGAGTTATTAATATTACTAGGAAGATTATTTGATCAAATACATAAGATTTATGTATTTAAATATTAGTCTAGAATGTTTTTTAGGAATGATATATATTTTTAAAATGATTTATGTTGAATTTTGGGTATTTGTGTTGAATTTTGGAGACTAAGGTTACTTTTCATCATATAATGGTTTATTATTTTGGGTAATTATCTTATATTTTTATAAAAATTTTGCTTCTGGTTAACATAAAAATATATGAGGAATATATAGATATATTTTTTATTATTTTCATGATCAGTCGAATATGATCAGAATTTTTCATTCATAAAAATTCAATTTTAAATACTCTTCATTTGGAGAAAAATATGAGTTTGTTGTGGAAATTAAAAAAAAGTATGAAACAATACTTTTTAAGTTTATTGAACTATTTATGTTCATATTCTAGGATGTAAATAAATTCCATAACATTAAGAAAATTATTTTGAAAAGAAAATGGCTATACATTTACTTTAAGCAATGAAATTTTAACCCATAATGTATTTATAATTTTATAATGGTTAACATTCCCCTGATAATGTTCTATGTCACATTATATTAGCCATTGAGAGTAATTTTTCTCTTCCATTTTTTAATTTTCAATCATTGGATCATATTATGTGATATCTGATGTCACATTCATACTTCTATTTCCTTAATTTCATGTTGATGTTTCATTAACCCATTTTATGATGTGGGTTTTCCCAAAATGTATTTTGAAAATTCAAACTATAACTACAGAGACATAATTAAAAAATATAGATTATAGAATTTATTTAATAAGTGGAAAATATATTACCATAATAATTTATAATATATTTATTTTTATAGTTTATCTCTTCAATAGCTTACATTTTTCACAATACAAACCATATATGAACAATGAAATATTATTATATTGTTGGCATTCAATTGGAGGGATTGAATAGTATTAAACACATTTTAATATTTATATATAATATGTTCATTATAATGTTTAACATTCATATTTTGTTTTTTTGATATGAAATAAAATTTAATCCACCTTTAGGTATAAAAACTATATTTTTATAAAATAATTTTTACCACCTTTCAATTGAGCACTTTTTAAAAATATAGTTTCTGAAAAATTAAAAAACTATATTTTAAGAAATAAACTTCTTCTTTAAAATAATAATTTCAAATTTTACATTAATAATTATTTGGTATTTTTTTGATAAGCTTTATGTTTCAATGTGTTGTAAATAAATATTCAATTTTAATTGAAAATAAATTTAACATCTAAATAATTTCTAATGATAAGTTATATTTTTTATTGTATTTAAATTATTATTAGTCAGACTTTTTATCATTTAATCCATTTTTCATCATTAGAATAATTTATTATTGAATTTTTATATAAGAACACTTCAATATTTTAAACATTTTCACATTAAAAACTATTTTCACGTTCCGTTAATGGGATTATTTTTAAATTTATTTTCTCAAATTATGTGTATAGAAATTATAAAAATTAATTCTATAATATGAATCAGAATTTAAAAATTAACTAAATATATTCCTTTTATTTTTAGACATTATAAATAATATCTTTAGTTTTTTAGCTACCCGAATTATGGATAAATTTGGTAATTAAGGGTTAAAATAATATTATAATTATTATAAAATTAGCATAACACAAGGTATAATTTTATTTGATTATTTATTGTCGACCAAATCATCCTTATTCTTATTTTACGGCTTATTGGATCCACATGGATGACTTTAACCATTTTATATTATTTTATTTTATGAAATATCAAATCTGTCATTATGAAATTTTATAAAGTATTAAATAAATTATATGTGATTATTAAGAATAAATATTAAAGTATAAATATTCATCTATAATATAAAATATTTAATTTCATCATGATTATTTATTTTTTATAGATGAAACTCTAAAATTAGGGTATGCACAATGATGTTGTAGTAATTGTTTAATTAATGGACATATCAAATAAATATTACAAAAAATATTATAATAACTATAATATGACATAATTAATGTCATAAAATAATTTTATATATGATATATACATATTAGGGATGTATTAATTTATTTTTTATTAAGTTATCTTGTGTATTTATGTTTTTGAAAAACTCAAGAAATGAACATTATCCAAATAGACATTATAGATACTTTCAGATAAATAATATTTTATCAATTTATCTATAATTAATAAAAATATTAAAAATCATTCTAACTGGGACAAAGTTGATAACATCAACTATGAACCATTTATGGATCTTTTCTCATTTGATAGTAACTATATTAACTATCAAATAGTAAAAAACATGTTGTCGTGTTAAGAGTAAAAGTAATCAAATAAGAGTTAAAAATTTCGGGTAAAAATGTGATCAAAACATGTCTAATATTTATAGGATGACGATTATTAGACCCTTCTCACCTTAATATAGATCTAGGGGGTTTTAATGTACTCCATCCAATGAAAATAACTTATATATTATTTAAATCAAAGGGAGTCACAAAAATGTCACTCTCTTTGTACTTAGTTTCATTTAGGTGTCCATATAGTAAAAAATTCAAGATATGAACAAAATTAAATTTATATTTTTATCATAATTTAATTATTTTTATTATATAAATTTACTTTGAATATTCCAAAATTATATAACTACCATAAATTATTCTACAATGATAATATGGTATTTATTTAATTAATAGAAAAATAAAATATATGATTTATAAATTGTTGTTTTTAATATATTTTGTATAATTTAATGTTTATATTAAATTTTATAGATATATGGGGAGTATTATTGATTTTAGAAATCATTACATTAAAATTCACACTTTTTCTTGATATATTTATTGTCAAATTTAATGAATTGTTTAAAATTTGAAAATAATGATATTTTATTTAATTTATTATTTATAAATTATTTAAAAATGATAAAAATAATAAATAATTATAAATTTGGTAATATAAGGTCGATAATTTAATCCCCTATCCATTTATTGGATATATTTATCTCTTTGACTCCATAATAGCTTTATTATATTTTAATATTCCTTGGATTTTCAAAACTTCCCCTCACCTAAATTATAAAAGGGAACCTCCACTCGCATCCTCAATCCAATTTGATCCAAATAGCTTGACCAACCCCATAAAATGATTCATAATAACATCATTAACTATGTTTTATAGGTTCTGGCACGTCCAAAAATACCACTCCTATATCACATAGGAATATATTAAATGATGTCTGCTGAAGATGAGGTAATCTTCTTTATGAACTCGTTTATGTTTGTTTATTCTTCCTCTGACCCTCCATTTTTTGTATCCATGATAAAGTAATAAATATGGTATCATATATATACCCATTAATTATTATTATTTTTGGAAACTATACTCCATGATTTATCCATCCTATGAAAAATGAAAGCACCCTCTATGCATATTTATGACTTACCATCTCCAAAATGTTGTGTAATTTGTTTTTCGTCAACAATTTACATGGATGGGTATAATGATAGGAATTATTTATTTATATAGTAATTATGAAATTATAAATATTATTTATATTAAATATACCACCCAAATCATTACCCTTTTAACATTATCTGAATGATATTATTGCTCGTACGTACGTATAATATATATTCTCCACGACATGACGTGATTAATTATCCATGTTGATCATTAAATAATTTATCTAAAATTGTATTTATTGATGTTAAATTATATTCAAAACATTAATATAATTCTATAGAATACATGGCTATATCTGTTGAAAAATGACAGGGACTTACACAAAAAAATATGCTAAGGAAAATGAAGTAATTAACACCACAAATGAGGGTAATAATGAAATATTATTAACAAGAGAGTGATAAAATAAAATAGGAGGATCATATAAGATATAATAAAAATGTAAATGGTTTTGGTATAATAAAATAACATAAATTAACAAATATACATGAGTTTAAATCACATAAAACCAAAAGGCACTATGCGGAAAGGGCTTCACTCATCAAACATTTATTTCTGTGTGATATTCCTTAATCACCACTTATTTATTTCGTGTGGTATATTTCCAAATTGATATGTCATATCATGAATCTCTTTATCATTATGGCATTCAATGATTCATTTGATAATAATGTACATTTATTGCATTTTTTATTCAAAAATTTCAATGTTACATGGGACACATTGATTTAAAAATATCTTTTTAAATCAATTCATTTTATTTTTCATAATCCATATACCATTTTTACATACGGTGTCTACATTGAATGTTTTTTGATTTTTTTCAAAAAGAAACTTAAATATGTATCTTCTACAAAAGATAAATACTTTTTCATAAGAATTATTGTTCAATTAATTAAATTTATCATTTTAATATGTGAGGACTGATTTGGACAAATAAGAATGGGTGGGGAAAATATATAGAAAATACCCTTGAGGGATCGGTAGTCTCTTAAGACGTCAAAGTTGGAAAAATTAAATGTTTTGAATGATAATTATTATGTCTTCTTGGGAAAGTTCTTGATGGAAAATGTTTTATGTTCCTAAGAAACATTTCATCTTTTGATTCAGTATTCCTTCAATAATATTTTAGTTTTTTTATCCATGTGGTTTTCACTATGAGATTATCAATCAATTCAGATTTTGAAATAGTTATTGAATAAATGACATAAGAGGTAAATTATTTTACCTTTCAATATTAATTATGTATTATTTAATAAAATATAGATTTTTTATTATGTGACTCTTACTAAGAATCTGATCTCACCGTTTTATTTGTTCTCTTTTCCACATGGTTAATAGATATCATTTTTTAATAATTTAAATGATAAAATTTATTATCCTTAATTATCTTCTATACTTTTTATAAAAATGTAATTGAGTTTCCAAGTATGTAAGTTGTTATTCAAGACTAAAATAATTATTATTCCTTCTAGATATGATTCCTTGTATTTAAATCCAATATAATAAAGTGACCATTGACTCTGGGTTTCTAGATTTTGGGTTATTACATTGTTTATTCCCTAAACCAATATATTATAAATAATTAGGCATACATACACAAAATACTCTTGTTATGATTTATCATGATTCCCACTAATGCATAGTAGGTATATCTGATATTAGGACTCCCCAATAACATACTATGTCTGATGTATTCATCATATCAAATGGGTGAATAATAAATAAAATAAATAGTTAACATAAATATAATTATATGAAAACTAGAATATTTAATGTCAATATTTTCCCTAGAAAAAATATAAAATACTCATCATAATCCATCCAAATAAATAAGGTTTATTTTATCATTATATTCTATCCCAAGTGACGTATTATAATAATTATCATATGTTTATATAGAGGAAAACTCATTTATAAATACATTGGAAGGATACATTTACAAAAATATCATTTTCTATTCAAGTATTTTAAAAAATCCTTAAATTATCATAATGATATATATATATATATATTATATTCACGTAATAATTTATTTGGAACATGATAACGAATAAATAATCTGATGGCCGGAAAATATAGACATGTTGTAAATATGACAAATTATTTTCTTCGCAACTATATAAAAATTGTACACCTTCCTTTTACAGAAAACCAAAATAAGATTCATTAAGAATTTTTTATAATAAATTAAAATAAAATATAGATATACCTATATTAATAATTTTAATATTGATATTATATCATATAATAAATTTATTAAGATAGATATGAGAGAAAAATATTAACAATTAAAAGGGACAAATAAGGTTATCCTTTCAAATGGAAATAATACATTAATAAGATAAAAATAACCATAAGATAATGAAATATATATTTTTTGGTGTTGAAATATAATATAATTACCCATATGGAAATTTAAACATAAACAATATCACAAAATGAGAGTATAGAATAAACTCATATGTATTTGGGATCATTCAAATAAATGGCCATTGAAAGTTATAAAATTTTATTTTTTTATAATTACCATGAATGAAATATATATTGCGTTAAAATATATTCATGGGGATGAACTTAAACCATATAAATGAAATGATGGTACATGATATGAAGCATGTCTAATGGAATTGAAATTTAGACAAAAAAACCATGAAGAATTTATAATGTAAGAAAAAATAGTGAAATTATTATGTTGATATGGAATATTAATTACAATTATTAAATATTTTATCATTATATAATATGTCAAGTAAGTAAAATATAGGCCAAATAATTTAAATAGGTTCTTAATTCATCACATGTCTCGAAGAATGATGTTGGTTACGAGAAACCCATACACTGGATTCCTGCTTGGTATGACATATTTCAACATCATATTTAAAAAGATTATATTTATGATTACCCATATAAGATCCATTTTTATAAAATTATTTTTTGATATCAGATATTTATAAATTATTTATACCCATTTGCATGTAATGGTTTTTTAAAATCAAATATTTTGGTGTTAAATGTTCTATTTCTCTAGCATATTTTAATTTGGTTATTATAGTCTTTACACCTTGTTAGTGATTTAATCACCTAAATAATGATAATAATTTCATATTGATCATATTTATATATTAAATATATTATAATAACCACCAACTGATTTTAGTTTTTATAATTGGGATATATTTTTCATGCAAGTAGTAGTCTTCACGTATAAATGAGAAACATTTCCATTTTTAAAATTAATGAAAATTAAATAATGTGAAAAATAATAATTATTTTTATATAATAACTATTTAATGACCAAAACAAACATGTACCACCTAGATAGTGATAAGAAAAGAGTGACCATCTCATTCCCACATCCAACAGTCTAGTGGTTGGAAACTTCTTCCGAGTAAGAATATCCAACATAAGGTAAGAATTAACCAAAATACATGTATAAATATATATATATATATATATATATATATATCCAAGGACATACAATGATAAAAGTAACTTGATATAGATATAAATTCATTCATAAAATATATCCACAAAATATAGTATGAAAAGTGTATGTAAATCGATAATGGGGAAAAATACAAGCACCACCAGATATAAAAAAGTGTACAGCCTTCACAAAATTAGAGACTACTGTCAAATGAAACACAAGGAAAATACACCATTATATCTAGGTAAATCATATTTCACCTTATGTGGATCCTACTAGGACAATATAAAATGGTTCTTTTTCTATATAACACCTAAAATCTATGAGGAACGCCCGTGTTGGGGTTTGTATAATAATACCATGTTGGCAACCCCAAAATCACCAATAACAGTCCATTGAGAGTAGTTAGGCCAACACAGGATATTACAACAATAAAATAGATATATAAATAATAAAACCACTAATAAACTCCTAAAATATAAATATTTTCAAGGGGTATCAGGCAATACCATTAGCCATTGGATTTGTCCTGATGATTCTAGTAAATTATCACCTTAGAGAGGTTTCCCACCAATCCATACTATGTTTGATGAAAATAATATGACTGTTTAGGGTCATATATCATTTCTAGGATGTACTCACCAGATATGAAAATATCACATTTTCCTAATATGTGATCATGCCCTGAGATATGAGTGACAAAATAATCTATACTAGATCAACCTTAAAAATGGAGGAACTATTATCTATGCACAGTTTTCACTTTGATATCATGAACCCCACCTTGGAATTATAGGCTATTCCACCATTGTCTCAGAGAGTGATGCACTATAAACATTCAGATACAAAACCGAATGTTTTAATAAAAATATTATTCAATGTATATAATTCCATAGAGTACCATATTATGAAATGACCAATGTACCACACAAAATAGAACATAGTATACCCAAAATTAGTGAATAGATCCAAACCCATGGGTAGGGAGTGGATGGTGTATACTAGGGGTACATGATATTATATATGTACCCATGGTTTGCCTCCATATTCTCATCTTACATGGTATACAACCCCTCATATTCAATGACTGTCCCATTGGGGTACATAGAATATATATGTCATGGTTGAATGTTGCGTGCGTCCATCCCATGTCCATGTAAAACTTGTCATTCTCATGTACATTAGGGCCATGTAGGTATACTATAGTCATGCCTATGTATTAGTATTTTTCCATGTACCATACCACAACCATGTCTCTACATTTTTAGAGGTTCTGGGATATGTTTATGCATGAGTACTCTTATATTTTTAATTAGATTCCATCATCGGGTCACATGGTGTGTGACACATGTCATTATGCATGTGATATTTTAAATTCTATAGAAATTATTTCACTGAAACCAAGGACCCACCTAGGGTATCTCTAGAATAAAAGTCCTATAACTTGGGATTTCTAGCTTCCCATGGTTACTGCATGTGTAATCCTTCCCCAAAATTTCCTCAATATATGATTCTAATATCAAATGGTGATTGTAGATCTCATTTGTATGATCCTTTTTGTTTTTGTAGATTTAATTATAGCCATCCAAAATAATTGGGGAACTATATCTATCACTCATTCATTCACAACATGTCATTAAAATAAATTGGTATCCATAGAAATGATAAAATATATCATATTTAATTTTCTTTTTTATTGAATTGTTATCACACCCTTGATTTAAACCGCACATGTGGTATCGATACACTTCGTTACATAACTATCATGTAATGATCATATACTAGGTAACTATTAAACAGCATGCCAATAAAAGTTTCAATAATTATCATTTGAATAACTGAGGGTGAAATCCAATTAATAAAAGAGAGGAATGAAGCACATCCATTTTTTTGGCCTCATTCTATTCCATGATAACAAAGAACAAATTAACTAATAAACCATTATGTAATTCTTAAAAAATCCTTCATTTATGTCCTAATAAATTATTTTAAGTGTATTTGATGTTTTGTAAACATTGGATATCCAAATTGAATGAATCTAGATATATACAATATCATAAACAATTTTAGGCCAGTTGTTGAGGATGAACATTCCTATTTATTGATTGTCGGTGAGATCCACGAACTCTGTTGGCATTGACAATGCATGCAACATCGATCAAATCCTCTAATGTATTATCATATACCAGTGACATCCTTTAATAGACTATATTAATTTTAATGGTTATGTATCTTAACCTATGAATTATCTGTAATAAATTTTATGGATGTTTTTTGTGTTTTCCGTATTAATTTAACTATTTAATAATTAATTTAATTAATTAATTATTTGCCCACCCACGATGGTGACTAAACCAAACACCCGATGGACATAAGTATTTTTCCACACCAATAGTAAAATGTACCTTCCAAATATAATTTTACTAATAGATTTTAGATTCAAGACACTTTTTGGGAGTGATTCCATTTTAATATTAAAACTAAATGTCCGTGATATTAATATATATAATATTTTTATAACATCAATACATGGATCAATGAGCTTGAGAAGGTCATTTTTTCTTAGTTCATGAATTAAAAAATATTACAATATATACTTCAAATCATTACACAGTAAATCATATATGTAAATTTATCCCCACATAAGGGACTTTTATACGTAAATGAAAAAAATACTCAAAAAGTTTTAGGTATGGAGCACACAGCAGGGAATCAAGCCCCATATTTCTCTCCAAATTAAACAAAAGATTACATGAGACATGAAATAATGGAATCAATCACCCCTAGAAATATCATCTTTCCTCTCTTTTATATCAACAATGTACTCTAAAATGATAGATCCTTCCTAATTATTGATCTCACTATAGTAGATAATATGTGACTTCTCATGCATATGCATCTTCTACTGCAGCATGTGGTAGAATCCATTCACCCAGTATAACATCAGGTGTAGGGCCAAATGGTACACCACCTGGATTACCTATTGAGTATTCAGATAGGTTCAAGGAATCACCGAGACAACTTAGAACCCCTAAAAATCTACAAAATTCAGGTTATGGTGATAAATTTAAGAACACATTATCATACCTAATGGAACTCTAAAGGCCTTAAATATTGGTCATTATAGGACATAAAACAGCATTGTACAATTCTCATAATCTCCATGAAGATCCAGAAATTTTATGGTATAGCTCGCAGTAACTCTTGGACTGTGAAATATAACTCGCCAAGATCAATCCAACATTGTGGTGACCTACATGGTATCAAATAAAGGACCTATAATTTTGAAATATATATAGTGGAATGGTATTTACTATTATTTTAAATCTCCACCATAGTTGGGTGATCCTCCCAACTATGGATGCATTATAACATGAAATCTTGAAGCATGTCCTCCAGAACTGGAATTGTATACTCAGTTTGGCCATCTTTCTGTGGGTGAAACTCAACACTAAAACCCAAATGAGTCCTAATTTCCTCCTCTAAACATCACCGTAATTATTAAGTGAGTAAATAATAAGGTTTTTAATTTATAATCAGGGTCACTCCTTGAAGTTAAAATATATCATGAATGTATTGGAATCCCAATCTTTATATGAACTTTGTTGTCATACTAATACAAAGTGGTTGGAATTCATGATTATGAATGCAATCACCCATATAGAACCATTTCCTCTAGATATATATGGTTTCCCCACCATAAAAACTCATAGATATACCATCCCAATACTTGTCAGTAACCTGAATGGTTAGATATAAACATACAAGAAAATGGTTCTCAAACTCCACTTACTGAAACATTTGTCGTTGATAAAAGAAATGATACACCATCCATTTTTCTTGGATACCATAACTAATTTTTGAAGATATGGAACATCATAATTACAGTTGGATTAACCACCAAGATAGATTTATGAAACTCCATCCTCAAATGTTACATCTACATTGATGGAACTATCATATAGCCTCTAAAAAAGACGGCATGCTCCACATATTTTGAAAATACAATATGATTACATCGAGTGGATATCTAAACATGTAAGGTCTTATAATCGATATATCCGTGATGATACTCTCTATAAAACTATAGAGGTTGTGGGGTAAAAAATATTGACTATAGATATGTTGCACCATCCCTATCCACTAAGGAAAACATCAATGGGGAAAAGTTCTTCTATGACTTGATCAAAAAAAGGGGGAAGATCTCATATTGAGATAGTATTGCATAGTGTTACCCTTACCATTAGTATAGACTATCTCAAATTCATAATAATGTTGGATATATATCCATCACTTGTATCACTTGTTAATATCCTTCGAAGGGAATATATACTTGAGACTATAATGGTCAATGTAGATTGTAAACTGGTCACCCATAAGGTAGTGTTTCCATATCATCTAAGTGAAGACCACCAATGCCAACTCAAGATCATCAGTCGTATATTTCTTCTCATGGGGTCTCAAATTTTTATACTCATACATGATCACAATTAAAAAATGAATTAGAACACATCCATTTCTAGTACCAGAGGCATTGTATAACAATACTTCATCAACATCCTCTTATTGAAATCACATGTTGAGGGTACCCATCAATATCTTCTACAACTTATGAAAGGCATACAATATCCTATCTACCCACATGAAAGCCTACAATATCTTGGTTAAAACGGTCAATGGTTTCTATATCCTACAGATAGTTAGTTTGAGTATCCTATAGTAGCCTACCAACCTAAGGAATCATTATACCTCTATCATGCTCCTGGTACCTCCCACAATAATACATCCTCAACCTTTACATAGTCCAATTCTACACCTTTATCCAAGATAAATTATCCATGATAGTTAACATCTTGATTCGAGAACTGATACTCCGATAGAATCCCATAAATTTAGGGCTCTTAAATTATGTATTGGACCATCCTTAGGTGACTTTGGTGCTCCTCAGATGCAAAGTAGTCAATGATGTTTTGTATGAAGATAGAGACAAACTTATTAAATAATGGTTGAATAATTCATCTCATGAGTCCTATGAAAACTGATCAATGTTTCCCCACAAAAAGGCATTACCATGTACTCATCATGACCATTGAAATGTTAGATAGTTGTCTTTATTATATCCTCATCCTATACATGAAGCTGGGGATAGAATAATATGAGTGTGAATATTACATAAGCATAATGCCTCTTTAAAATGATATAATTTTTCCTCAATAATTTTTATTGGATAATTATTATTCAGAGTCACTTGGTTCAAGTTTTAATAATCCTTACATAGACTAAACTCCCATCCTCCTTCTAGGCAAAAAATAGGGGCTGATTAGGGTGAAACACTTGGTATCATGAATCCCTTCCCTTGTATGTCATCTAACTACAAACTCTAGTAATGAAGTTTATTGGATCTTATTTCATATGATAGAAAAGTTATCAAGACCATCACATGGAGTAATTCCATGTAAAAGTCTATTTCTCCGCAAGGACGTCATCCTAGCACGTCCTCACAAAAGGTGTCATCGTACCAACCCACTAAATAATGAAATAGAAATCCCACATTGTTCACCGCTCCCAAGATAATTATATAAAATTGGGGAGTAATTAGTTATATCATCTTATACATGATTCTATCAAACACCACTTTGATATCCTTCTTACCCATGATTGAAAAACTCAAACTACTAATGTTGATACACTACATTGTTCACCTAAAGACTTCAATACGGGGTTAAAATAGGGATATCCTATCTATAAATAAGATGAATTCATATCGTATCATCACTTCTACTATGAGATCTCATATTATGGTCTGTCGTCTGTGGTTTAGATCAAACTATCTATAGAAATGTTAGATCGTTGATTCACATTCGGTTAGTGTCTCCAGGTGAAATGTTTATGAAAATGGATCAACAAAAATATCCATGTCATGAACTAGATATGTTTTGTAAAGTGGGTGACATAGACATATGTATATTAGTATTATAACAAATTTTATTAAAAAATATATTGTACCACTAATCATTCCAGGAGACTCATGTTTGTAGTCCTTTACTACCAATAGTTATCATCTCCCATAATTAATAGATCTACGATCTTGGTGTGGACCACCTATGTGGGTAGTGGTAAAGGTTCATACTACCTACCACTTCTAGATACAATACCCACTTCTCTATAATGTATTTATCCATGAAAATATCATTTCTCATATTGTTATCACTATCTATCTTGTCCATCCACCATTTCACTGGCATTTTTATGATCGGTCATAATATCCCAAGAGATATTTCATTAATAAAGGAATGTGAAGAATTACCTCTCTCTAGGCTAACTAGATCCTTCATATAATCCCTAAACCACTAATAACCTATCCCAGGATCATCTGCCAAACCATCCAGAACAAGCAATTCCCTACCATCAGCTAAATTTTATTGATCTCTTAGATCATATGTTCCCACTATCAGTGTCCATAGTCAACATCCACTCTTCTAGAAAGATATCTACTTATAGATCTCCCTCATGAACTCCATCATGTTGATTCAATAAGGTTTCCTTATGACTTTTCCACTCAACAATGTTTTGAACATTAGAAACACATTACCATAAGGAAAATATTATTTCCCTAAGGATTATCTTCATAAGAAAAATTTCCCTTCTCTAAGGAAAATTTAGCCTTATTATTATTATAATTGTTCATTTTATATTCTCTCTAAATCCAACTCATATTATTCCTATGTCTAAAATTTGATTTTACATCTAAAACCTAGGAACTCTATAAATCCCTGGTTATAGAATATTCTGTTTTTAGGATCCGAATTCGTAGAAATTCAAACTCTAAAATCTCTAAAATTCAGACTCTGAATTCCCTAAAATTCAGATTATGAATTATTTTAAATTCAGACAGAAAATTCTCTGAAATTATGAATTAAAATTCACTAAAATACCGGTTCTTAATTCTCTAAAATTTAGACTCCGAATTCCCCAAAATTCAGACTCCGAATTCCTCAAAATTCAGACTCCTAATTCATCAGATTTCAGAATCCCGAATTCCTCAGGATTCATATTCTGAATTCATTGGAATTTATACTTCGAAATACATATAATTTAGGTTACAAATTTATTGGAAAACTGAATTTGAATATCTGTTATTTATATTCTATGAATGTTTACTTGGTTAGACTCTGAAATTTATTTTTTCCTTTGATATCAAAAAATAGAATTGGTTAAGAAACCATATTTTTCAAACAATTTTTATTGTAATGATATGATGTCATAAATTGATTCTAACTATCCGTTGATTGAGTGACATGTGTACAAGTCCCTCCATGATTCTAGGTAAAATATGACCATTGGAGGAGGGAGACAACCATTGTAGAAGTTCCTATAAATATGATATCATTTGAACGATCCCAGCAATAGTTCCAGCACTCTAGAGATTGCATACACCTGAAGTGATTTCTAGAGAGTGACTCTTATGCTTTGTGCAGCTTTGAACATCTTGTTCAGGTTGATTCATTCGACTTAGATTTTTTCTAAGTATAATTAAGGAATTCTGGGGATATGAAGATAGAGATGATGACTACCTTAATTTTTTAGGGAATTTGGAGATAGCTAGATAGATTCTGATATTCCAATCGAGGGCTTACCCTGGTGTGGGTAAGACATTCATTCTTGAATGAATAAATCAAGGGTTCTTTATCCAAGGTTTTGGGATACCCTACTCTTTAGGTTAAACGATTTCATACTTGTCACTTTTTTTGTTTCAAGTTTAGATCCATTGTATTTTGATAAAGGAACAATGTACAACCATCTTATACATTCTTTTATTTTTTATTCTCTGATAGGTATGATTATATATGCTTTTAGGTAGAATCTTTTTTTCATACATTATATAAGTTTCATTTACAGAACCATATTTTTGGAACCTTGTATAATTTTCGTAAGTTTGATTTATAGAACCATACATATGGAATGCAATATGTTTGTTTTAGTAGAACTAAATGAGGTCTTGTGAATTTACTTTGTTTAACATTTTTAAGCAATGTTTTCTTTATGGTTAAAAAAATGTTTTTAAACTCACAATTCACCCCCTCTTATAATTACACATCTAAATCATTATTTGTATCCTACAATTGGTATCAGAAGAGGTCTCATAAATATTAATATTCACATATAAGTTTTCCTGCTAATGTTTTCTTTGTTTTAAATATTTTCCTTGTTTAGTTATTTTTATACTTGTTTAAAAACATTTACTATGGACAAGTTTTTTCTGGAATGATATTTTCTTCTAGAATGGAGGGAATGAATGTTGGTCTGATTGACAACTGTAATCCTACTAGACTACCTATATTTAATGGGAATCATTATGAGTATTGGAGAGATCTTATGAAGAGTTTATTAATTAATACTGAAGTGGACAATTTAGTCATGCTTACTTGAGATTACAAGATTCCTAATAAGAAAGTCCAAAGTTATACCAACCCTGAAAAGTTATAATATCAAACAAACTACAAGATATGTAATACTATGTTGTGTTCCATGAAGAGGAATATATATATTCATATTTCTTCGGGTGAAGCCACAAATTATATCTGGATGAAATTGGAAGTAACACATTTGGTTACATCCAAAGTTATTGAGTCTAGAAGAGCAATGAATAAAGCAGAATATCATGAAAATATATTTCTTTATGGACAAATGGTATGAAAGGTTCCACAAAGGAGTATGAAAATTTTTAATAGCCTACAATTTATGGGTGAAAAATCTCTGGATGATGAAGCTCTTATGGGAAGGATTATATATATTATGCCTAATGAGAGGGAATCAAAGTGAATTACTATTGAAGAGATAAGGAATGAATGTGAAATCAATGTTGTTGATATTTTTGGAACTCTTCATCAACAAGAGAAAGGAATGAAAAGATATGACGATACAAATATGAACAAGAATGGAAATGGAAGTGTAACATTTAATATTACTAAATCCAATACTTCTGAAAGGGTTACAAGATCAATGTCGAAGATTGTAACAATTGTATCTGAATACAGTGGAATTGAAATTTATGAAAATGAGCAAGCTAATCTTGCTCGAAGGATAAACAATATAGTTGGAATGAAATTAATTCATTATATATATAAGAATAAATAAATAAAATTTAAGAATGACTAGGATGACACATTCTATGAATGCAAAAGAGAAGGGAACATCAGGCCAGATTATCTTATGCTTAAGAAAACAGATAGAAAGGAGAAGCATTCTGAGAGGAATATAAAGATGTATTATATGGATAATGCTAAAAAAAATTAAAGCCAATGACACATGGAGTACCAGTGGTAGAGACTCTTCTGATGTATCCTCAGAGTATAAATTCTCTAATCAGAATAATTTGGGTCTACTAGCCGAGCTACCCATTGAAAATCCTGGTCTAATGGCCAAGGTATAGAATACCAAATCTATCACTAATTTATCATTGAATTAAAATTATAATGATAACAAATACTACAATTCATCAAATGAATAATATTTTACTGATTAAGATAATACATTAAATTATTATGAGGAAGAGTCCAGGTTTTCAAAACTCTTTGAGAATGAAAAATCTAATATCAAGAACTAGCTTGACAAGGGAAATTATAGAATTTATATTTTAACTAAAGAAGTATTAGAAAATTATAAAAATCTGGGTAAGAATATTTATTATTTTAAATTATTTCTAAAAACCTTGAGGATGTTAATTCTGAGAAGGTTAAACTTTTTATAGATGCTGAAAAATTAATTTCCTAGAAAATTATTTTATAGACTAAATCTAGTTCTAAAAATAATGTTCTTGATGATAAAAACATGGTTACAAAACTAATGTTAGAAATATTATCATTGAGAAAGTGTTTTTCATACTTTACCTCTTGTAAAGAAAATTTTGACAAGGTGTATTCCCAAATTCTTTCTTTATGGAATAGTTCTTGATTTGGTTATACTCATTAAAAACTAGTTTTTAGTAATATCTAATTTGTTCCTAAAAGTAAACCATTCATCACTAAATGTCAGTGTGGTGGACATTGGGAAAAAGTTGTTCTTTAAATAAAACCCAGTTTTTAGGTTTTCATATATATTATTTTTTTATGAAAATTTGGATTTCTAAAATCCTGGTTTCGGAAATTTTTGTAACCAAGAATTTTGAGATTCCAAATGTTTAACAGTCTTATTTTAAGGAAAATAATGATTTTACCAATAGAAATACATGGTATATGGATAGTGGATGTTCCTACCATATGATTGGTAACAATAAATTCTTTGAAAAGATTATCAATTCAAAATGAGAAAAAAGTATCTTTCGGAGAAAATACTCAGGATGAAATTAATGGTATAGGTAAAATTGTTAATCTTGGTAAAACATTTATTTGAAATGATTTATTTTTCAACGGTGATAATAAAATCCTCATTAACATAAGTCAATTATGTTATGAAGGTTACCTTTTTAATTTTAGGAATGATAAGTGCTTAGTACACAATTCAAAGGAAGAGTTTATTATTTCTTCCTAGAGGCAAGAGAATGTATACACACTAAAATTATAAGAACTTAGGAGCAATGATATACCTTTCCATAGTGCAATGTAAGACTAATCTTGGTTATGGCATAGAAGGATAAGACAATGTTATGTTAGGAAACTATGAAAAATATATAAGAATAGAATTATTAAGGATCTATCAGAGCATATATTTGATACTTCAAAATATTTTTTTCTTGGTCAATATGTCAGACAACATAAATAATGTTGTAAATCAATTGATGAAGTCTCAAATTCTGATGCATTACAGTCAGTGCATATGGATCTTTTTGGTCCAACACAAACAAGAATGATTAAAGGTAAATATTATGTATTTTTCACTGATGATGATTACACTAGATACACTTGGGTCTATTTCCAAGAAAAGTAATCTGAATCTTTTTCTTATTTCAAAACTTTTAGAGACCATGTAAAAATGATAAAAATCATTCATTGATAACTATTCATAGTGATCATGGACGATAATTTCAAAATTCATATTTTGAAACTTTTTTTAGTATAAAAGGCATTACTCATAACTACTCTGCTCCAAGAACTCCTCAATCGAATGGTTTTGTTGGAATAAGAAATTAAATTCATCAAGAGATAACTAGATCCATGTTTATTGAATATTCTATAGCTAAACACTTTTAGGCTGAAGCTGTAAGTACTACTAGTTATATGATAAATCTTGTTTTAATTAGACTGTTTCTTAAAAAACCCCTATAAATTGTGGAATGTTAGAAAACCTAGTCATTACTACTTGAATGTATTTGGTTGAAATGTATTCATTTTCAATACTAAATATAGTTTACATAAATTTTCACCCAAATCGGATGACGGAATTTTACTAGGCTACTCCACAACATATAAGGCTTATAAAGTTTTCAAAAAAAAACTTGTTCTGTTGAAGAAACAATGCATGTTAAATTGGATGAAACTAATCCATTTTCTTTTAAAAAACATCAACCTGCAAATTTAGATGTGTTTTCAAAAAATATTAATCATCCCTTGATAGAAGATCCTTCTAATAATCAAAATGTTGAATAAACTATTTTCGAAGAATTTACCCTAGAATATTTCCTACAATATATTGATGAACATGAGTTACAAAACACAAATCAACTGATTCTTAAAAATCAGTCTAGTGATAGAATCATTAGTGATGTAAATCAACCTGTGAAGGCTAGAATTTAATTAACAAATGAAGTAGAACATTTATCATTCCATCCTGATTAGAACCAAAAATACCTAATGAAGCTTTATGTGATGATGATTAGATTAAAGCCATGAAAGATAAACTAAATGAATTAGACAAGAATAAATTCTAGACCTTTGTTTAATGAACTAAGGAAAAATCTTTTATTTGTGTAAAATGGGTCATTAGAAATACGTCTGATGAAAATGGAATCACTTTACGAAATAAGTCTATATTAGTTACTAAAGGCTATAATCAACAACAAAGAATATTCTATAATGAAACCTACTCTTCAATAGCTAGACTTGAATCTGTTTGTATTTTACTTGCCTTTGTAGCATTCTTTAATTTCAATCTTTTTCAAATGGATGTTAAATGTGAATTCCATAATGGATATGTACAAGAGGGATTTTTTTTGAACAGAATCATGGTAATGAAGACATAAAACATCATGAACTTGTTTTTAAACTTACCAAAGAATTATATGGACTTAATCCACCTCTTAGATCCATGTATGATAGTCTAACAGGATATTTGTGACAAAATAATTATGTTAAGGGAAATGCTGATACAACTCTTTTTTATAAAGATTTATACAAAAAAAATTTGATTGTTCAAATCTATGTTGATGTATTTTCATTTGGTTCAACTCCGCAATCTTTAACCGATTCATTTGAAAATCTTTAGAAATTTTAGTTTGAAATGAGTATGATGGGTGAGTGAACATTTTTCCTAGGTTTTAAAATTTCTATAAAACTAGAACGAACATATATATCTCAATATAAGTATATTAATGATCTTATTAAACGTTATGGATATGATAATACTAAAAGTATATGTACTCTTATTTGCACCTCAAATCCACATGATCACGATGAAGCTAGGAAACCAATTGATCCAACATAATTTAGAGGTATGATAGGAAGTTTACTATACATGAGTGCTTTTCATCTAGATATAATGTTTTTAGTATGCTTATGTAAAAGATATCAATCCCATCCTAAATAATATCATTTAAAAGTAGTGAAAATAATTTTTCTTTATTTAATGGGAAACATGGATTTAGGACTCTTTAATACTTCTAGATATGATTCTGTCTTAAAATGTTTTTTGGATGCTAATTTTTTTGGATTTAAAATGTATAGAAATGTACATATAGAACATGTCATTTCTTAAGAGATTCATTTGTTTCTTGTTCATGCAATAATGCTACACTCTATATCACTTTTCAATAAAGAAGCTGAGTATATATTATCTAGAAGTTGTAGTGCCCAGGTGTTGTGGATGCAACACCCACTCATAGACAATGGTATGATTTTTACCAAAACACAAATATTGCACGGTAGTACACGTCGTGTACTCGAGAGTACATTCCGTGTACTCATGTCGACATATGAATAGTGTGGCGGTTTTGCTAGAGGATCAGTTAAATGAAGTAAGTACATGTTGTGTAATCAAAAGTACACGCCGTGTACTTTGTTTTTTCGGCTTAAAATAGGCAGTAGCCTCCTCATTTGGAAGAGGAGGCATTTGAGCCATTTGGGAGCCAAGGAGGATGGACGAACCTTTGAAGATCCTCCGGGTGTTCGTCTTGAATCCGATTCGGCTTCGGATGATCTCGTTGGAACCGCACGGGTAAGCCCTCTCTTCTCCTGGTATTGTTCTTACCAATTCTTCCCCTAGCATAATTTATTAAATTTTTAATGGGTTTTGTTCTTCGTCATATCTATGTCATTCTTGGGTGTTTCTGGAGTCGGCATTCGGGTATAACGTTCGTTGGCATATAAGGGAGGTGGCTTTGTGTCTATTTTCCAACTGTCGTGCATTTTTGTGAGTTTTCGTGCCACGAACTCATGTTGGGGGTGTCGTGTGGCTGAGGCTGTTGCTATATTTAATGCCTAGAATTGAATAGGTGATTAAATTGTGATAATAAAATGCTGGTTGGGATCACTTCTTGGATCCGAAACCACCCCGAGGGTGTGTACCACTGTTTAGCCGTTTGGCCAGGATACCCAAGGGTATGCCTTAAAAGTAGTAATTGTATAATTTTCTTGAGAGGAATTGTTTTTTACTACTTGTTTACCTGTTGGGCATGGCCCAGTTACCTATTTAGCCTGAGCGTGTTGTTGTGATTAGCCAGTGGGCACTGCACTGTTTATCCTGAGTGCTATAGTTATTTCAGCCTAAGGGAATTTCTTCCGTGCCTGAGGGAAATAGACTTTGTGCCTGAGGGAGACACTTCCTATGCCTGAGGGTAACTTCTATTACACCTGAGGGCTATACCTGTAGGTTGGTTTCGGCTTACCTGAGGGTAAGGTTTTGTTTGTCTGGGGACGTGGACTGTTTACTTAGAAATGCACTGTGGTGATTTCTAATATTTAATGAATTAAATGAATAATTAAATAGAAATTTGACTGTAAAGTTAGTTACATTTGAGTACTGCTTAATTTATTGCATTTTACTACTGCACACTATTGTTGCATGTTTGCACATAGTTGGGCACGTGCCTTTGGTGGGTGCCTACTGAGATATATTTCTCACACCCTGTTTGGGTCACGCTTTTCGGACCAAACAGATTACGTTTCTTCAGGTGTAGATAGGGGTAATATTCCCTATACAGGTACTTGACTTTTGCTAAGGAGTTGGAGGGCATGAGACCGAGCCTAGGCTCGTGATGCTGCTACCAGCTGTCTGCTTTGTTTTGCTGTACTTTTCTTTTTGCTGTACTGTACTAATGTATAACATGTTATGGCTATTTTCATAATACTTGAGACATGTAGAATCACTATTTATATACTGTTGATTATTTCAGTTGTGTATGGTTTACTGTTTCAGCTATTTTTTGTATGTTTTATTTCAATTCTGCTGTGCTACACTTTGAAAAATGAGGGCATAGTTTCCCCACTATCAGACCTGGGCCCTCGCTGCTAGTCAGCAGCCTCTAGCGTTTGGGGAAATGCGCTTGAGGTCACGTGGCGAACCGGGCTCGGGGCACCCGTTGTGTGTCACCCTGGTCCAAGACGTTACAAAGTGGTATCAAAGGTGATTTTTTTTCACTGACTTATTGTTTGGATCCGTATTCAGGGATAGGATGAATGATAGTTGGTAATAAGCTGTGCCCAATCATAGATAACCCGTGTACATGGAAAATCTAGTCTACCTCGTATTTTTCAATTCTTTGGATTCTGAAAATTTACATTTGATATGTTTTCACCGTTTGGTGACGCACTTGGATTGTGCTGTTTATAATTTATCTATGGGTTCTGTTTAATTGCAACCCGATGAGATGAGGGTGTGCCGTCTCATGCATCATATAGGAACATGCTAGATATCACATGCCATGCATAGTTTCCATGCCATGTATGTGCATTAGAATTTTCATATTGTTGTGATAGTTTTTGTGTTAATAAAGCATGCTGTTGTGATAGCTGCTTGATAAATACCTGCTTTGTGATAGGGTAATTTTATGTGAGCCTATTTATAGAATCGATGCCAAACATTGGTTTTTTGGGAGTATGGACCCCCATTGACAGGAATTTGGTGGATCATTGTCTATTTATTGGTTATAACACAGATAAGATGTCAAAAATTGATTTGTGGGGAGTATGGTCCCTCACGGGTCGGAATTTGACACTTAGTGTTGTTTTACTGTATTTTACAGGTTCCGAGGAAGTTTCTAAGTCATACTGTCTGGAAACCCAGTATACACGTCGTGTAGTATTATTATACATGTCGTGTATGTTCTTCTGTTCGGGAAGAAAAATGAACTTATTTTAGTACATGTTGTGTACCCGAAGTACACGCCATGTAGTCTCTTCCCGTGTCACAAACCATGTGGGCGGTGACACATGGTAGGGAAAGGCTTGCGCGAACACGCCGTGTAGATTTTGTACACACCGTGTAGTGTTGACCCAGAGTCTGGACATGTAACTAACAACACAGGTCGGTGAACTATTGTACAGAACACACCATGTCAATGATGATCATGCCGTGTAGTGTGACTTGGGGACGCGTCCGTGAAACGAACAATACGGTCCGTTGTCACCTCTCCCTGAACACGCCATGTACCTATGGGACATGCTGTGTAGTCTTGTCTGAGGACAGACCGTGTGGAGTTAGCTGTGTGGCTTGGAAATGAGGTGGTGTACACGCCGTGTGCGGGTGTAACACGCTGTGTAGTTGTAAACCGAGTAGTCGGCCGTGTCACAGATGACACGGGTAGTTGGAAAATAACACCATACATGCCGTGTAGATTATATACACGCCGTGTAGTTTTTATTCAACGGAATCTGTGTGGATTATCTGTGTATAAGGACCTGGTTCGGGGAAGAGAAGTCATGTACACGTCGTGTAGTCAGTGTACACGCCGTGTAGTCTTGTTTTGAAAATTTTGAAATTCCTTCTTCCTCTTGTTACTTTGTGGTGATTTCGCTTTCAGCCTTAATAATCCTGAATCTAAGGCGTGCTTTTGACCTTGTAGTGTCATGCTGCCTAGACGACCGCGTGTTGTTCGCCAGGAGAGCTGCGACGACTATACTCCAGAAATGGTGGTCCATGGGCTACCAGTGGATCCTTCAGTAGAGCCAGATGCGGCGCCAGATGTTATACCGGACACAAGTGCGGAGGCGTAGTTCCGTGAAGGATTTATGCAGTTCATACAGACCTTTCAGGGAGCACCGCAAGATGCCACATCTATGGACGAGCTAACACGTATCTTCTAGCAGCAGTATTCGCCTACGTTTTTAGGGGATGGTGGACCACAGGCTGCAGAGTCTTGGTTAGGATTGATGCAGACTATTTTCGAGCATCTTGAGACGCCTCCAAGGCGGAGGGTCAGGCTTGCGACGTATATGCTATGTGATTCCACCAAGAGGTGTTTGGATGTTACCACCCAGTCAGAGCATCATAGGGACATGGCGTGGGAAGATTTTCAGGCAGTCTTCTATGACTTCTTCTTTTCCGAGACGCTGAGGGAAGATAGATCTCGAGATTTTATGAATCTGTAGTAGGGCGCTATGTCGGTGATGGACTATTCTGCTCATTTTACAGAGATTCAACGTTTTTCACCTGTGCTGGTGGGTGATGAGACGTTGAGAGCCAGAATTTTTGAGGATGGTCTGTGTTATGACATCCGAGCACTGGTGAATGTTTCCAGGTTGCCTTCAGTACATGATATTTTAAATAAGGCGCTAATTACTGAGAGGAACCTGCGAGAATCTAGTGGTGTGGGCCAGGGTGGTTCAACACCAGTTACTGGTACTATTTCTTTTTGCAATATGAAGAGACAGATGGACTTCTCTCAGGGAGGCATTACCAGCCAGGAGGCATCTTGAGGTTGCCTGATCAGGTTCTACCAGTGTGGCATAGAGGGGCACAGGAGACCGTAGGGTCCATGAGACCCAGTGGAGTGCTGAGCTTGCTGCAAGATGGGTCATCTACAGTGCTTTTGCTGGGCGTTTCCACCAATGGCTAGTGAGAGGGGTTTTGTGTAGACTCTGCGTGCAGGAGCATGACCAGTGGCTTCTTACGAGTCGCGGAATTGGGGTACATCATCTCGTGCATGCAGAGATGGTGGTCGTGGTCATGGTAGCCAGACACCAGGATCTTAGAGGCAGTAGGGCGGGACAACTTAGGGTAGCCCGGATGTTTCGCAGGGCCGCGACACTGGACATGCATCTGCAGTGCAACAGATCCAGCAGAAGTAGGATCCCGGACCTTTTATAGTCAGAGGTACTATTCTAGAAGCTTCTGTTTTATCTTCAGTACTTTTTTATACGGGTGCTACACATAGTTTCATATCTGTACCCATTGTGGAGAGCCTCGGGCTCGGTGTTTCTTCTTCTTCTTCTGATATCATGATGTTAGACACTCAGTTGGGGACTAGGACGGCTGGTGTGTGTCAGTGTAAGGAGTGCCCCCTTGAGGTTGGAGGGTGTCACTTCCTACGGAACCTCTATGTCTTATTGATTAAGAGCTATGATTTCATTCTTGGGATGTACTGGTTGGTTCCCTATCGAGCCATTGTAGACTGTTATCGTCGTAGAGTGAGTTTTATGTCACTGGAGGGCAGAGCATTTCTATACAAGGGCGAGTGGGATGTTCAGGCGAGTTGAGCTGGACTAGTGCATCATGAGCGAGGTGGAGTCACAACCCAGATTGCGAGCTTATATCTGGGTGACCAGGGGACTTGTCAGACGGATTTCCATCCAGTTGTTGATCGTTTCATGGATGTCTTCCTGGAAGACTTTTCAGGTCCACCACTGGTGCGAGAGGTGTATTTCTTTATTGAGCTAGTGTTGGGAGTAGCACCAGTATCCATTCCTTCTTATAGGACAGCTACACATGAGCTACAGGAGCTCAAGAGGCAGTTGGAGGAGTTACAGTCAAAGGGTTTTATCCGACCTAGTATTTCTCTGTGGGGTTCGCCAGTCCTTTTTGCGAAGAAGGCGGACAATACCCTTAGACTTTGCGTCAATTATCGGAAGCTGAACCAGCTGACGGTCAAGAACCGATATCCCTTGCTGAGGATAGATGACCAGTTTGATTAGCTTAGTGGAGCATGAGTGTTCTGAAATATTGACTTGAGATCCTGATATCATCAGTTGCGCATGAGACCATCAGATATACCGCTTACAACTTTTCAGAGCAGATATGGTATGTACGAGTACTTGGTTAGGCCGTTCGGACTGACGAACGCGCCAGAAGTTTTCATGGCTCTGATGAATCATGTGTTCCATCCGTATATTGATTCTTTTGTGGTAGTATTCATTGATGACATCTTGGTGTACTCTCGCACTCGACACGACCATGCCACGCATCTTGAGATCGTATTGAGTACACTGGGAGAGCATCGGCTATATGCTAAGCTCTCGAAGTGCCACTTTTGGATGGACCGGATTCACTTCCTGGGTCATATAATCTCAGAGGAAAGAGTTGTAGTAGACCCCGAGAAGGTGAGAGAAGTAGTTTATTGGGAGCAGCCTATGAATGTGTTTGAGATATGGAGTTTCTTAGGGCTGGCTGGTTACTACATATGCTTCATACAAGACTTCTCTCGCTTACCAGCACCGTTGACGGGACTGACTAAGAAAAGTGTGAAGTTCATTTGGTCAGAAGCTTGCGAGACAGCTTTTTAGGACCTGAAGGGATGGTTGACCTCAGCACCGATCCTGATACTCCCATAGCAGGGGAAGATCTATACAGTTTTCTGTGATGCATCAGGGATTGGGCTGGGAGTAGTTTTGATGCCGGGCGACCGAGTTGTTGCATACGGGTCTCGGCAGTTGAGGCCACATGAGAGGAATTACCCAACGCATGATCTCAAGTTGGCTGTAGTTGTTCATGCGTTGCGCTGTTGGAGACATTATCTGTTGGGAGATCATTTTGTGGTTTTCACTGACCACAAAAGCCTCAAGTATATCATATCTTAGCGTGACCTGAATCTGAGGCAGAGAAGGTTGGTCGAGTACCTACTGTCCTTCTATTTTGAGCTTGCCTATAAACCTGGTAAAGGTAATGTCGTAGCTGATGAACTGAGTAGGAAGACTCAAATATAGGAAGTGCAGGAGGCCAGTGGTGAGTGGAAGCTCATGGCTTTGTTCTCTGAGATGCATCTGGATGTGCATGACAGTCAGGGGCAGACTTATATTTCTTCTTTAGCTGTGACTTCTACCCTCCTAGACAGAGTGAGGATGAGAAAGCTATCTGATTCAGAAGACCTAGTTCGATGGGAGTCAGTGGCAAGTGGGGACCCTCTTTCTGGTTGGGCGATAGGCGATTATGAGGTTTTTCATTTCCATGGACGTGTATGGGTTCCAGGAGATATACGTGAGGAGATGATGTGGGAGTTTCATGCTTTGGCCTGGGAAGTTCATCCTGGGGTTACCAAGATGTACTATGACATGAGAAGTCAGTACTGGTGGCCGGGCATGAAGAGAGAGATAGCTGGTTTTGTTACGATGTGTTCCACTTGCCAGCAGGTGAAGGCGGAGCACCAAAGGCCAGCTGGTCTGTTATAGAAGTTACCCATTCCAGAGTGGAAATGGGATGATGTCGCGATGGATTTCGTGATGGGATTGTCGAGGTCACCTCATGGAAATGACGCAGTGTGTGTTATTATGGATAGACTCGTGAAGGTAGCTCACTTCTTGCCGATCAAAGAGACCTTCGGTGTGGACGATCTCGGAAGGCTATATTTTTGAGAGATCGTACGCCTTCATGAGGTCCCTCGTTCTATCATTTCTGATAGGGATGCCCGCTTAAGGTCTCGTTTCTGAAATTTTTTTCAAAGGGAACTGGGTACACAGGTGCTTCTGAGCACAGCATACCACCCTAAGACCGATGCCCAGTCGGAGCATACGATACAGGTTCTTGAGGACTTGCTGCGTGCATGTATCCTAGACTTTGGCGGCTCTTTGGAGAAGCATATACCCTTAGTCGAGTTTTCCTATGACAATAGTTTTCAGGAAACTATTGATATGGAACCATACGAGGCTTCATATGGTAGGCCATGCCGATCACCTTTGTGCTAGTTAGAGGCAGGTGAGGCAGCTTTACTTGGGCCACAGCTCGTGCAGGAGACATCTGAGCAGGTCCAGTTGATTCGGAAGTGGATGGCTACCGCGTAGTCCTGTCAGAAGTCATATGATGATCGCCGCAGACGACCATTGGAGTTCGTGGTCGGGGATCTGGTTTTTCTACGTGTTTCGCCGAGGCTGGGACACAACCGGATCAGGAGACAGGGTACGCGTTCACCGAGGTATGTGGGGCCATTTTAAATTTTGGAGAGAGTCAGGCTGGTTTTTTATCAGTTGAAGTTACCACAGCGGTATGGATCCATATACGATGTCTTCCACGTGTCTTAGTTTCGTCGCTACCAATCAGAACTGTCTCACACCTTTTAGCCAGAGGAGGATGAACATCATCATGATGCGTCCTTTGAGGAGCATCTGATCTGTATCTTTGACAAGAGTACGAAGGTTCTACGAGGCTAGTCAGATCCTCTCGTACGGGTGCTATGGCAGCATGGCCGAGTGCAGGATGGGACCTTGGAACGGGAGGCCGACGTACGTGCTCAATGGACATAACTTTTTTGTGCTTTATCTTCTCCACCCTTGGAAGGGAAATTCGGGGACGAATTGGTATAAGGGGGGATTTTTGTAAGAACCCAGTTCTTAGTTTTGAGGTATGGGATTCTTCCTTTCCTTTTCCTTAAGTGTTTTTGAGAAAATATGGAAAATGGGGAAAATCCTAAATTTTGGAACTACACGCCGTGTACTTTTCCACATGCCGTATACTTTTGGTCGTGTTGGGATGAGTACACGGGGCGTGTATCCATGTCGGTGACGAGGGGTGTGGGAACTGACTACACGCCATGTAGTGGTACCTTACACGCTGTGTACTCAGTCGGTAGGCTTAAACAGTAAGGCGGTGCAGTCCCCGCCAGCTGTGCGGCAGTACACGCCGTGTACTCAGGAGTACATGCCGTGTACTCATGTTGATGGATGAACAGTGTGGTGGTGCCACTAGAAAAACAGTTTAATTAATTAAGTACACGCCATGTACTCAAAAGTACATGCCTTGTACTTTATTTGGGGCTTAAAACAGACAGTAGCCTCCTCATTTGGAAGAGGAGGAATTTGAGCCGTTTTGGAGCCAAGGAGGACGACCGAACCTTTGAAGATCTGCTGGTTGTTCGTCTGGATTCTGATTTATCTTCGGACGATCTCGTTCGAACCGCACGGGTAAGCCCTCTCCTCTCCTGGTATGGTTCTTACCAATTCTTCCCCTAACATAAGTTAATTACTTTTGAATGGGTTTTGTTCTTCATCAGATCTAAGCCGTTCATGGGTGTTTCTGTAGTCGGTGTTCGGGTATAACGTTCGTTGGCGTATAAGGTAAGTGGCTTTGTGTTTATTTTCCATCTGTCTTGCGTTTTTGTGCATTTTCTTTCCACGAACTCATGTTGGGGTGTCGTGTGGATGAGGCCGTTGCTATATTTAATGCCTATAATTGCATAGGTGATTTAATTGTGGTAATAAAATGCTAGTTTGGATCGTTGCTTGGATCTCGAACCACCCCGGGGGTGTGTTCCACTATTTTTCTGTTTGGCCAGGATACCCAAGGGTATGCCTTCAAAGTAGTAATTGTAGAATTTTCTTGAGAGGAATTGCTTGTTACTGCTTGTTTACCTATTGTGCATGGACCGATTACATGTTTATCTTGAGGGCGTTGTTGTCATTAGCCTGTGGGAACTGCACTATATAGCCTAAGGGCTATAGTTATTTCGGCCTGAGGGAAACTTCTTCCGTGCCTAAGGGAAATAGACTCTGTTCCTGAGGGAAACACTTCCTACTCCTGAGGGAAAATTCTGTTACGCTTGAGGGCTATACCTGCCGGTTGGATTCTGCATACCTGAGGGTAAGGTTTTGTTTGTCTAAAGATGTGGACTATTTACTTAGAAATGCACTGTGGGGATTTCAAATATTAAATAAATTAAATGAATAATTAAATGGCAATTTTATTGTTAAGTTAGTTACTTTTTAGTACTTCTTACGTTATTTCATTTTACTACTTCACACTATTGTTTCATGTTTGCACGCAGTTGGGCACGGGCCTTTGGTGGGTGCCTACTGAGGTATATTTCTCACACCCTGTTTGGGTCATGCTTTTCTGCCCAAACAGATTACGTTTCTGTAGGTGTAGATAGGGGAAAGAGTCCCTATATAGGTACTTGGCTGTTGCTGAGGAGTAGGAGGGTATGAGACCGAGCCTAGGCTCGTGATGCCGTTGCCAGCAGTTTTCTTTGTTTTGTTGTACTCTTCTTTTCACTGTACTGTACTAATGTATAACATGTTATGGATGTTTTCTTAATAGAGGAGACATGTAGCATCACTATTTATATACTGTTGATTATTTCATTTGTGTATGGTTTACTGCTTCCGCTGTTTGTTGTTTGTTTTATTTGAATTCCGCTGTGCTACACTTTGAAAAATGAGGGCATAATTTCCCCACTATCAGACCTGGGCCCTCACTGCTAGTCAGAAGCCTCTGGCATTTGGGGAAATGCGCTTGAGGTCATGTGTCTAACCGGGCTCGGGGAACCCGTTGCGTGGCACCCGGGTCTGGGACGTTACAGCATGGGGCGAAAACAATGTCAGGCCTTGTCGCAGTTAAGTACAATAGACTTCCAATGATATTCTTATATTCTGTGATATTTACTACCTTGTCATCCTCATCTTTGGATAGTTTCGTCCAGGTAGCAACTAGAGTCTTCATCTCCTTGGAATTTTCCATTCCAAACTTTCTCAAAACTCCCTTGGAATATTTGGATAGTGAAATGAATGTTCCATTCCTTCATTGTGTCACATGTCGACCAAGGAAAAACGTTTTCTCTCCAATAATTAACATTTCAAACTCACTTCTCATGAATTTGGAAAACTATCTGCACTGAGCTTCATATGATCTGCCGAATATTATGTCATCGACATAAAACAACACCATCATCATTTGATTATTGTCGTTGCTGAAATAGAGATTGTAATCAACTCCCCCATGCTGGAAACCAAGATTCTTCAAGTACTGATCAAGCCTTGAGTACCATGCTCTTGGTGCTTGTTTCAGCCCATGAAACGCCTTATTTAGTCTACAATCCTTGTTCTCATCCTCATGAATGAGAAAACCATCTTTCTTATCAATATACACTTCCTCTTCCAGATCCCCATTCAGGAATGCTGATTTTACATCCATCTAGAATACATTGAAGTGTCATTGCAATGTAATATCTACCAATAATCTGATTGTTTCCAGCCTTGAAAACGGTGAAAATGTCTCATCAACATCTATTCCCTCTATCTGGGAGTATCCTTTGCACACTATCTATTATTTGTTTCGAACCATTGTGCAGTCTTCATTCATCTTGTTGCAATGGACCCATTTAGTCCCAATGAAATTCTTATCTACTGGTCTCGAAACAATCTCCCATGTCTTATTCTTCTCAATTTGATCAAGCTCTTCATTCATATCCTGGACCCAATTTTCATCTTTAGCTTCATTATCAAATCATTTCATCTCTACCTAAGATAAGAAAGATGTCTATTGTAGTGACTTATTTCTTTTTGTCTGAACTGGAGATGTTTGATCTCCAATGATATTTTGACTATCAATTTCAGCTCGACTCTTTGTCTTCCTTGCGGACAAAAACTTGACACTTTATTGTTCATCATTAGTGTCTTCTTCTAAGTCAGCATCTTCCACTTATGCTCCTCTTATGTTACTATCCTCTTCATCACTTTCATCAAGAAACTGTTCACTATGTTGTTGAATATTCACTTCATTTTTAACAATAGTGACGTCATTGCTCTCAACTACTTTTCTGAACCTCTTGTTAAAGCATTCGTATGAATGGATTTTTCATGAGTAGCCCAGAAATACTCCCTCATCTCCACGTGATTCAAACTTCCTATGATTTTCTATGTTGATAATGATGCACTTGCTTCCAAATATTCGAAATTATTTCATAGTTGGATTCATTTCATACCACATTTTGTACAGAGTATTTCCTTTCATCGGACACAACATTGCCCTATTAGAAATGTAGACCGATGTCAATACCGCTTCCTTCAAAATTTCTCTTTTAGGACAATTTCTATAAGCATCATCCTAGACATGTTTTTGATAATGCAATTTCTTGTTTCAACAACTCCATTCTGTCAGGGAGTTCATACTGAAAAAACATGATGCCTTATCCTGTGTTTCTCGAGATAGTCTTACACCAGACAGTTTCTGAATTCCATACCATTGTCAGCACGAAACATCAAAATTTTCTGTCTGAGCATCCTTTCGCACTCTCTACAGTAGTGTTTTAAGAAACTGAACTCATCTCACTTATGGTAAATAACAAATACCCATTCCATTCTACTATAGTCATCCATAAAAAGAACATAGTACCTCTTTACAACAATTTCTCTTGGTGTGATAGGACTAAAAACATCAGCATTCACCAATTCGATAACTCTTTTTGACTTCTTTTCCTTTTCCTTATACATCTTTCTGATGAGATTACCTTGTTGGCATGCATCACACGTGTGTGTATGATAACATGATAGATTTGGGAGGTATATTTCTGCCACACACTTCACCATATCATCCATGGATGGTTGGAATAGATGATCAAGTCACTTATGCCACAATTTGTTCTCTTCCTCTCTGGATAAAAAGCTCATATCTTGTTCTCCACATACAAGGTAGAGATTCCCTTTTTTCCTTTTTCACTATAGTATCACTATACCATCTCATCCCGTGACGAAACAGGTCTTCTTACTAAATCGTATCGAATGCCCTGAGTCACACAATTTACTGACACTGAGAAAATTGGGACTGATACCTTCTACAACTAATACATCATCACGTCTTATTTCTTTCCCCCCAAAACTAGCCATTCCTTTTCCAATTATCTTCATGCCACCATCGGTTTCAAACTTGAAAACTCATTATTTGTCATATTTTATGCATGTAACTAGATCCTTGTTTCCTGTCATTTGAGACATAAAACTACTATCAAGGATCCACACACCCGAATGATCTGATGCTTTAAGGGAAATTTTAACAACCACTGCCTTCTCTGCTCTCTTCTTCTTGGTCCATATTTTTGTCTCCACACTCGGTATAGATAGAAACTCATGATCATTCTCCAAGTATGATATACCTACTTCATCTTGAAAAGCTGAAAATATATTCTACATTTTTAACTCACCTGTTGGTTTATTGATCTTCTACTTGCGAACGTTTTGATTCTTCTTTGGCACATTCCTCTATATGGTCGAGGTGTAGCACCTAGCCATGTGCCCAAATCCTCCACACCAAAAATAGTTTCCTTAAAAATATGTTCTGTAGAACCGTTCTCTATTGGTCTTTAACCTTTTTTCTTGTTCCCTTCGATATCTCTTGGATATGGACCAAACATACTATGAATGTCCCATTTTTACACAACAATAACACTAGATATAAGGTGCATTCCATTGTGTATCTTCTGCACTACATGTTTCCCCTTGGGATCTGTGAATATTCTGATTTTTCATTATGCCCAAATCAACCTTCAATCTAAGGATTGGTGCTTTCCATCTGACTTCAACTTTTAATGATTTTTGTTTCTGATCAAGCCCTGAATCAGCCTTAACGTCAGAGATCACATGCTAATTTATTCCTGCTGATCTACTAGCCACTTCTTTCATCTTGTCTGTCCTCTGAATGACCTGATTTTCTGATATCACATTGGGGGTCATGAGTTTTTCTTGGTCCATTATTTTTTGTCACAGATAGACCACCTATTCTTCAAGTCTTTCTATACACTTGACTTGATCTTTCACTTTTCTATTCATGCCATCGATCTCCCTTTTTTTTTCTTAAATCTTGAGCTTCTGCTCATCAACCTTTTCTGAGCTCTCTAGCCTATAATAATTAAGGTTTTCACTTTATTTCACTAGCTCATTCTTCTCTTCTTCCTACTATTGCATATAGAGTTTGGAATCATGTACCACCTTCTTGGAATTATTTTTTCTCTCTCCAAACATCTATCTCTTCAAGAGCTTCTTCTAATTCAGCTACCATGTCAACTCTCCCTTCAATTTCTTCTTCTTCTTCATTAGGGTCGGTTTCATTCATTTATTGATCACTACTGAATACATCCACCATTGCATTTTCTCCACGAGATTTTCAATTTTCAATCTCCACAACCTCTTCAGCCTCACAATCATCTGAACTGTCTATTTCTTTTGAAAGAAGATTCTTCTTCTTGAAGATAATTCTCTTGAACTGATTCTTCCCTTTCACATTGGATGAGTATTTTTCTTGGGAATTTAAAATGCATCTTCATAATTTTCTTCATGAAACTTTTTGGGGAACCTTGCGGCAAGATGACCAACTTTTCCACATCTAAAGCAAGAAAGTGGAAGTTTTCCTTTGAACATTCACTTTCCTCTTTGATGATTTGAGGAAAGGAATGACATTACCTCATCTGTCTCTTATTCTTCCTGAGAATCTTCAATGGTGATCTTTTTCATGGACTTAAATTTATCCTCATTGGATTTCCCCTTTTCCACAGTCTCATTATCATAGTTCCTCATTTCATATGAAACCAGGGTACTGTGCAAATTGTCCAGTGTCAGCTCTTTTGGATATTCATCTTCTAGCACTGAAACTTTTGGATTGAACTAAGGTGGATGTTTCCTCAAGAAGTGCTTTACGATCATTGTGTCTTCAATGACTTCAACAAAACCTCGCATATCTTCCACAACAAAATTTACCCTGTCAAATAATTCATCAATAGACTCATCAGGTTCATCATCAGATCTTCGTACTTATTCAAATGTACTTGTAGCTTTGCCTCTATGACCTTTGTATCTCCTTCGTATATATTCAGAAGCATTTCCCACATGGCTTGTGATGTTTTTCATGACTTCACCTTCATATAGATAGCATTGGATAGGGATCTACCTAAAGCACCAATGCCCTTGGTGTCAGAATACAATTCTCTTTTCTTGGATTCCGAAAGTGCCCCATGATTGATGTCAGCTGTTATACCATGCATTGATGCTGTGAATATGTACATTCCCAATGATCGGAAGTAGTGTTGAATCTGATTATTACATAGCTTAAAATTGTTCCCATAGAAGATCGGAATCCCATTATGATTAGTGACCTCCATATAAGATATAATTACAGATATTATCCTTTCCCTATGATACCAATTGTTAGGTCCACTCTGTTAGATACCCTGAGAGGGGGGTGAATCCGGTTTTGACAGATTAAAACAACTTCCCTTATTGATCTTATATCACTGTTAAGAAAGACTCTCTTCTCTCTCTCTTTACTATAGTAAAGTATAAATAGAAACTAAAGCATTCAGAGGACACATCGATTTTTACTTGGTTCACCCTCACTGGGATACGTCCAAGGAGCATGCACTGTCGATGTGCCGATGTACCAAATCAACTAAAAGCGCACTACTATTTAGAAATTTCTAGATAGATCACTTCTATTCCCAGGCTCACTGCCTTTAAAATGTTTAGGGTCAACTCACTTCTTTCCAAAGGTTCGATCCCTTTTTATCTCTATCTGGCTCACTACAGGTGGAGAGGATCACCTTCTTCCTATTCTTTTTCTCACTGCTCTGGAAAGGATCCACTCACAGTTTATAGACATGTAGGTCTATTTATTATCACAAATGAATACATCCTCTATTGTATGTAGATGCTCAGTTGAAGTCCAACATTCACCCGTTGATGAATCTCAGTTTGCACTGATGGTATTGAGAAATATTATAGCTTTCACGTAGCCCTGAATCATTTTTGTTATTCAAACATACATGGCTCCCTTCTCCAAGCCTACGCGCAAGTCTCACCATGCAAGTTCACCTCAACCACTTGCACGACACTGGCTTCTGCAAATCCAAAATTGCGCGACTCACACCATTTTACATCCAAACAAATTTTGCTGCACAACAATCAACGGTCACGCTTCTTCAAAACCTAGTGTGAAAGTGTAACCAAAACACCTGCGTGACACCTCCTTGTTCAACTCAAAACATGGGTGACTCCCTTCCTTTCTCACCTAAACCACTCTGGATGCAAAACAATCAAATGGAACACAACTTCTACTTGCGCGTCCACACCACCACTTGCGTGACCACCACACCTGCACGATGAGAGATTTGATTTTCTCTAAGTGTTTAACTCACACCGATTGAGGAGGGGTATACCCTTATTTATAATCATTTGGAGACCCTGCGCAATGGTGTGCAAGTCTCCTCTCGGCATGCAAGTCTCAGTGCGCAAGTCTCTGCCGCACAAGTCACTTTAGCGACCAACCCTAAAACTTGGGTACCCCTCTTCCCTTACTATATTTTGATGTTCTGATCTTGAAAAACATATGGAGCGAAAGTTTCCTTTCAATCATGAAAATTGCGTGCAAGTCCCTTTTCAAGAAATTTGGAAAACACTGGAAAACAGTTCCACCTTGTATCTGCTCTTTTTGTACCGCCTCCAGATCATCCATTCCATTTTCAGTGTTCTTGAATCAAACATGGATCGTTAACCACATCCCTTGAACACGACATGCCACCATGAAATTCTCTTTGTCATCAAATTTGTACGCCATGTTTTTCTTTGTCAACAATCACAACATTGATGTCCACTTTGTCAATAAACACAATCACCTCAAAAATGATTCAATGATACCCTGAGGTATTTTTTCCCAACAGACTCTAATGCTTTGAGAAATTTTGAACATCTTGTTTAGATTGCTTCATGTGACTCTGATTGTTGCTAAGTACAATTGTGGGCTTCTGAGGAGAGGAAGAAAGAGGTTCCAATTAACTAAATGGTTGAGGGCTTGTGGGGATAGATAGACATATTCTGATGTTACTATCGAGGGATTACCCTAGTGTAGATAAGACAGTCTTTCTGGAAAGTATAAATTAAAGGATCTTTACCCAAGTATGTTGTAGACCATACTCAAGGGGTTAAATGATTTAATACTTGTTATTTGTTTGGTTTCAAGTTCATATCCACTGTATTTTGGTAAATGTAGAATGTATAACCTACTTATACTTTCTTGTATTTTTTGTATACTCTGAAAAGTAAGATTTGATATACTTTGAGGTTGAATATTTTCCATGTAATAATTATTTATGTTTCATTTATAGAACCATATATCCAGAACCTTGTCAATTTTTCTTAAGTTTCAATTCTAGAACCACACTCCTAGAATCCAGCATGTTTTTTTACGTAGAACTAAAATAGGTCTTTTGAATTTACCTTGATTAACATTGTCAAACATATTTTTACTTATGGTTCAAAAATGAATGTTGTTATACACAAAATTCACCCCCTCTTGTAATTGTGCATCAAAATTATTATTTCAATTCAACACAGTATATGTTTGAATGAAAATAAATATTAATATATCACTGATATCTCAGAATAATCTTCCCAAAAAATTCTTTGATCTGAAAAACAAATCACTAACCATATAATGTTAGTATTTTGAGATGTTAGATAACCTAATAAATAACTATACCATTGTAATATTTCCCTATTACAGATTTAGATTCTAATAAGTGTGTATTGATCAAAAATTCAATTGATATATAACCACCCTCATCTATGTATTAAACCATTTTTGGTTCAATGACAAACAACACTCCATCCTCATACTAATACATTCAGATCTTCAAGGTTTCCAATAAAATGCCTCGAATTGAGACATGAAAATTGATGAGTGATAAATATTATTATTGGAAAATTGAATAATAATAAATAGATTCATTCTAGAATCCCCAAAATTTATAACCTAGGATGTAAAATTTCATCTTGTATCATTCAATTATACTCATTCCAAACACACATATTAAGATAAAAATAATTTTAAATGTACTACTTAGACACAAGTTAATTCTTAGTCCTCTCTAGAACAATTATCTATAATTTGATATTGATAAAAAACAATAACCATATGATGTTTATAAATTTGAAATACCTCATCCATTTATAGATTCTCTAAATAATCCACCATAATCAGTAACTTTGTTGACAAAAAATGAGATGACATCATTGGTCGGTCAATGATCACCCAAATAACATCACATTTTCCTCCATCCAAATGTTAATTGATGAATATATCTACATAAATATCCTCTCATTTCCACACAAGGGAAACTAATGGATAAAAAAACATCCAATAACATGATTATCTATATTCACATTCTTGAAAACCGAATATATTATCATAAACATCACCACTAACTGCTTCATCCCTAAGCACCAAACATAACTCCAAAATATGTCATAAATCTTGGAAACACCCATATTCATAGAAATTTTATAGAAATTAAACCTTGAATGAGACTCCCCTGAAATCCCCAATATAATAAATAATTTATAATGAAACAACATCTGATTTTGATGATCCTTTGAGCATCCCTCTTGAGAATCATCATAGAAAACATGATTTTTCTACAGCTCTACCATCAAGACTCCACATAGAGACTCCTTCACTAATTATAAAAAGGATGGTTACATTGTTATCGGATATTACATAAATATTTTATCAGATTCCTCCACATCAATATTCAATATCATAAGATCCTATATCATTATTCATGCTTCTCTTGTCAAATGAGAAAAATAATCTTATGACTTTTTTACTAAATTTAACTGAAAATATATTCCCATTACATATTGTGTAGGAGGTCCTGAATTCATATTCATTTAATAGATCCATATCCCACCACTGAGATAATGTAAAATCCAACAAATAAAACATATATCTTTGACTTTTTTATTTTTTTACACTGTAATTGGTTCCCTAATGAAATAATACCTCCCTAACACTAGAGAAAACATCAATGTTACAAACTCGAAAATCATGGGTGATATAGTTATGAATATGATGGTAAAAATATCTAAAATAAAATGATATTGTTTATTAATAAAATATCTATACACACCCTAAGTTAATAGTAATGTGTTCAAATAGAATATTAAACATTAATCTTTACTCTAGAAACAAAGGAATTGAATGTGCAAATTGGTTTCCCCTTCATGTATTTCAAAGCTTTATAACACATGTCAATACATTAAAAGGCATTCTAAAAGATATTAAATTATATTAAGGTCACCAAAAAGATAGATAAATTTGAAATTAAATGTATATAATATGCCAAAGTCCCATCAATCTATGAACCTCGACAACATTCTTGGGTGCTGATTAAGAAAAAAGTTCTTTAATAGTTCGAGGATCCTCCGCTGCCCCCTCTAGAGACACAGCATGTACATGGAAATTTACATCATGGGTCAAAATAGTATATTCAATATCATTTCATATAGATAATTTTATTAAATAACCTATAAAATTGTATTCAGATGAAAAAATTATCCTCTTTTGACATTGAGTCGATAAGGATATCATCAATGAGCTCTACCATGGATTGATCCATGTAATCAAAAAACAAAAAATTTATGAGTCTCCTGAAATCCACTATTGTATTTGTGATATACGAAATAATAATAATGAACATGATATTCTCATAATGGTACTAGAAATACTTCATCTAGATATCTTCCTTTTTCATCATCATCAGATTTTTTCTATAACATATGACATGATTCGAAAAACTAGTGGATAAAATTATTTTATTAAAGGGATCTACATTGAAGGGGATAATTATTACCAATTTTCACTAGGATAAAACATTAACATTTTATAAACACTCTTATATTATGATCTGATTTTATAGAAAATATCACAAAAGAAATCCAATACAATAAAATAGGACAGATGAATAACTTTTATAAAAAATAAACAATCTTATTCATAATATATTTTATATAAGAACATTCCATCCAATAGAAAAACATTAAAATTAATGATCTTTAATATTGGAACTCCATCCCTGCTCAATGTCACACAATGGTGGTAGAGTCCCAAACTCTTCAGTGCAAACATACAGGAACTCCTTGAAAACCCTTCGAAGAAAAATCACAAACTCTCTATCTAAACACACTATAACTCTACTAAGATAAAAGATGTTCCAAATAACTGTAAACCATCCTGTAATGTTATTCACTAAGGATCCCATGAAATATCATTCCATATCAAATATAATGACTCTTGTCTAAAAGAAAATTGATGACTACATAGACATTTTTTGGTCAATCCATTCTATGAATGAGATTGTATTATTGTATTTGTATTAATAAAAAAGTAATTAATAACATTGATACCCCATTAACTACTTACAACACCCAATATACATCAAAATACTTTATTGATCATCAACTATCATTATAAACACTAATGTAAATATCATCTTATCCTCTTAATTTCATATAGTATACTATTATTTTAGTTATATGAAGGACTTTGAATCTAAAAAATCAAATAAGATAGAAACCATGGTAGAAGATAAATAAATATTACCTCAGATTATATTTAGTAAAGCTAGATTTGGAAACATTATAGAATGAATTTGTCTATGCTAAACTCTACTTACATGATGACTTTTATAAAGGAAACATTCATTATCAAGCACATATTGAAGTCTATGTTTATATGGGATTCCAAGAGGGTTTTCAAATCCTATATCATATCCTCTTAAGTCATTAAATGTCTTTTAATGCCTCTTTTGATAAATCCTATAAGGAAACATCTATTATCCTTGCAATATAAGCTTTAATCCATCCTCCCACTAACCTCTATTAGGTTTCTTGAACTAAATTTCCAATGGTTGTGAACTCTATAAGAAAACAAATGAGTAATATAACTACTAGTAGGATCCCCAAAAGTACCATCTGAAAAGAAATATGATGAAGGATAAGAGAAAATCCCTGTTGAAAAATGATTGATTGAACTAATATTTATGGACCTCCATCTATATCCCTATTATTTTGGAGGATATGATGAATAACATATTGATATAGTATTGTTTGGGGACAAGCCATTATGATCACCTTAAACTTTTTCATCACCCTAAGGTAAATTGGTAAGGTCATTTGGGTGACCTAGTATTGGATTGAAGGATATAATGCCTTTAAAAAATACCAAGATATAGCCTCATCGTTAAGGAAAATGGTGGGATCATAATGATGAAGGATCTTGAAACAAATCCTAGGATATCATATTCTCAATCTCCATTATTGGAGGCTGATCAATTCATGATTATTCACTACTTTCATCATCGAGGAAGGAAACAAGTTATAGATCTTCTACCAATTGTCTTGTAAATAAACTAATAACATTTTTTACTCCCTAGTGAAAAATATGACCAAAAACACATCACTCCTCACTTCTAATTGATTCACAATGTGATCCAATGTTCCTTACTAGCATGGATTCAGATGATGGTTATCTCAACATAGTTGTATATATCTTCATCAGAGACACGCTCATAACACTTCACCAAAATTTAATAATGAAAATAATGAAACATCATCATTCATGACTCGTCATCCTCATCTAGTTAACCCCTAATATGGTGAACTATTTTATCATATTATATCTAACCATCATGAAATTCATTATAATATTCTTCTGGTCAGAATAATTTTAATTTACACTGAATTACCCATTTTATAATATAGGTTAAATCAAGTCAAACTGATCACAACAAATTTTAATCTATTTTTGGAAATTATGGTATGCTATCCCACAAACCTTTTGGACCAATCTTCTTTAAATCCTTAAATTCAATTAGTTCTAGAAAGTTACAAATATGGAAAAACTATAATGGTCCTTCTATACGATAAACCCTAAAACATCAAAAATCTCCCTCATTAGAACAAAAAAAACCTTGTCGCAACATACCAAATGTAATATTAAACGAACAACAAATCAAGTCTCATCACACTATAATTTGGGCTCCATGATGTGAATTAAACTCCCTTATACAACAAGGTAAACGTAAAATAAAAATGATTTCCCCCAAATTCTATAATTAAAACATTACACCATAATCCTAACCCACATTGTGTGGTACACTAGATTGCAAAAACCTAATCCACTAAACAACTGATCATGCTGTAATTCCCCTGGGTCACGGTGTGATTTTGGAAAATAATAAAAACAATATATACATAATCTCCCTATAGATCCTAAAAAACCACATCCTTGTCTTTCCCAACATCTCTCCCACCATAATGACAAAAATCAGGGGTATGAAAATGGTTGATTCTATACATTTTACTCCTATTAATTAATTTTTAACCTTTAGAATAAAATGTAATATAAAAAGAACATAATAAGACTAAAACATCCCAACAAGATACCAATCAAACATGAATGAAAACATCTCTAGAACATAATGCATCACAATATTAAAAAATATCAAAACATCATATTAGAATCAAGCGTTGCATAATCAAGAGAAATTAAGGATAAACATATCTTTGCATAAAGATTCGGCATCAATGACATACATTCTCACATACACTCTTGAAATACATTAGGTCTCTATATTATGGTATCCATGTGAATGTAATATATTAACAACACCTTCACCTAATGATCTATAATCATGACTTTTCACTTTATTAACATCTCATCAACCTCAACAATAAAATCCCCCAATAAATGGAATTGGATTTATCATGAACATATCATCAATGTTATACAACATTTAAGATATAAGAACATGATATATCTGTGTAGGAAGGGATAACCGACATAGTACCTTACCAATAATATAATAAATCAACTCAGGTTGACCCAACCCATCACATAGCCCAGCTCGTGAAAAGGATAGAATAGAATTCTTGATCCCCATGGGATGAATACTAGTTCATTGGAATTAAAAGAGCACACATTATAATATTTTATCCCAATAAACATATTTGATATATAGTGGAATATTTTCGAAAATATAACAACACAAAACCATAATTAAAAATTCGATAGAAAAAAAATAACACATGAAATAAAGTAAATACTATATATCTCAAATGAACATTAATCTCATATCCACAATATGAAAACTAAATATTTCAAAATGAATAAATATAGAAGGAAATAAATTTCACATCATCTATAAAAAAATTATAAAAAATGACAAGAAAGAGAGATGTAATCTCTATATATACCCCATAGTAATTATCTAATATCATCCCAATATAACTCCAAGTGAGTATATATAAATAATATCACATTTGATATGTTATCCAATATAATAAACTCAAATAGAACATAAAATGTTTCTATAAGACTTAGATCAATTCCATGTTGGTATCCTCCCCACACCCCATGTATAAATTCAAAAAGAGAAATATTTACTTTTTAGTTTGAAAATATAGCTATTAAGATAATATTTCCAAAGTACCTAAAAGTATTCACATATAAATGGTAACGAAATTTATTTTAATCTAATAAAATAGTTTCCCCATTAAAAATAAATACATATTTTTAATATTTTAGGTGGAAAAATTTTAAATATAGGAAATTGTCTCCAACAAAAAAAATTTAAGTGGAACTATTTTAGGATGGAAGTAATGATATCTCACATTTCAAATAGTTGTTTTTAACATAATTTCAATTATAAATAATGGAATAAAACTATTGTAATTAAAATTCACACACAAAATTAGATTGAAATTTAAAAAATAGTAGTTGCTCCAAAAAGAGAATAAAAGACTAAGTATAAACAATAATAGAATTCTCAAGGAAAGGAACATAATAGATGTAAGAAGTAAATAAATTTTTATAACATATGAAAGAGAAAAATGTAAAAAATATCATGGGAGTGGATTAAGGAATATATGTTCAAGGTAACCTAGGACTCTATTCAATGATAGTGATTGAACCATATTAATCAATTTCATATAATATCTTGTGGGTGAAATCTCAATTATTGATAGAATATGCCAACATAGAAAAGGTCACCCAAATATATAAAATGGAATTCATTTTTTTAATGTTGAAATATAGTCAAAATATAGGTATTAAGCACCATGAATATAAGTATTTTTCATATCATTCCTTACCAAATCGTACAATATCCAATGATAAACAAAGTAGTTGTGAGTTATTGTGTAAAAAATACATAATATAAAAATTTGAAACACATAAATAAAAAATTCAACATTATCCTGATAATTTCCACCATAAACCAAAAATATTTTATCAAAACAATAATTTATTAATATAATAAAAAATTGTAAATAATATCCAACAAGGGCTACACCGAAATTGATTTCCCAAATTTACAAGAAATCCATTAATTCATTTTTGTGATACTGAAAAAAAAATTATCATTTCTAAAAACAAGCCATAAATATTTAATCCAATATAGTGAGTATTAAATTATTAAAATCAATCATTATTCAACACTTTGAAATCAAAATTTTTTACCATATTGAAATTCAATTTATAATTTAAATATAAATTCCAAAATAGATAATACCTAAAACTCATTAAAAATATCCCACACATAAAAATAATGAACCCAAGTATAAGTATTGAAAAATAGTAACCAATGAATATACAATGTTAACAGAAATCAAAACCCGCTAGATAATTGTTCAATAAATTTGTGAACCAAGACTAATCCTTGGGTTAATACTTTGATAAAACCCATATTGATAATTAAATATCTTAGAATAACTATTTAAAACATTATTTGATATAATAAAACATTATAGAACCCCATAAACTATATAAAATATTCTACAAATGTTTTATTAACTATGTAAACCTGGATTCCATTGGATATCCTAGTTATAAATCATTGAACTCAGCAAAATAGTAATAGAATTATATATTCCTTTAAAAATAATATATTTTGATAATCATTAATGTGATTAATATTATGAAAACCTCAATAATTAACGTGTTTTATTTTTAAAAAAAATATGTATGAAGAAGACTACCTTAAACAAATGAAAATGTTCCTCATTCAAAAAAATTCCTATAAGGGTCCATAAGATAATATCCATGATCACTAGAAACAAAAACACCAAGGTTTTAAAAACCTCACTACTTAGGGTTCATCAACCTTAGCCCCTTAGTAATAAGAGGACGAAAAATTAGAATAACAGAATATTAATGGACGAAAAGGTTATAATCCATGAAGAAATCATGCAAAAAGTATGAAATAGGAACATAGTCAATGTACAAATGGAGGGAAAAATTACTAGGGAACCACTCTAGAAACATGTATGGGAGGGGAGATAGAGGGGATAATGGGATGAGAAAATTAGAAGATATTTTTTTTGAATTTCAAACCATTTGTAACCATGGTTTGTCTCATGGTTTAGGTGCATGATTTACCATAAGATACATAAATTGTAAACCCATAATGAGACATAACGTAGAAGATATAAAATATTGTTTTATAGTTATAAAAATAATATGTAAACAATTAAATAATCTTTTGATAAATTAGTATGTTTTTTTATTATTAGCTATAAGGTATGTAGAAATCAAAAAATAACCACACGTTGAGCACTATAACAATGACTATTTTAAAATATTAGGGAACTAAACCAGAATATCAATGACCAAAATAAATACCAATTAATAAATAAATAATAAATAATAATAAAATTTATAATGTGAAAATTCTACCCACTATAACAGATTTTGTCCCTATAATGTCACTACAAAATTTTAGGATTTATAATCTCAAAATATTTCAATAAGGATTACCATTGATAGGAAAAATTCCAGATATGGATAAAACCGAGGAAAATATTAATCAAAAAATATCATGATAACCATAATTATAGAAAAAATATCTTGATCTTAAAAAGATAGATTAAAACCCATTTATATATGAAAATGAAGGATGATACCTTCAATAGGTCTACAAAACAATTTCTATTTACACTATCAGGGCGTGAAAACAAAACCATGTGATCCTAATGAAAATTACTATAAGGTTCATAGTATCCCAAAATAAATTCAAAAACTTTAGAATGGAAAAATTAATATCCGTGAACTCATAGAATCAATAAACTATCTTTGAAAATATAGCTAATATTGAAGTAACTCTCCTAAGATTATACCATAAACGATCCAACAATGTAAAACATAGGTGTTAGAAAAAAATAGAAATGAAAGGGATTAGGAACCCGAACAGGCTCTACTAACATATGATTTAGATACTATCCTCGACATAATAAATCCATGCGACATAAAAAATAATCATCAATATTCAATTATGTGATTTTAATAGAATTTTAAAATGAGATAACTTATAATTCCCAAGATAACCAAATCAGATCAAACATGTAAATTTCTACTCCTAGGATAGTGGATCATCACCAAAAATACAACATAAGTCAGGTCACCACACCTACTAGGCTATCCTAGTAAAATCAACCTCATTATCAATTCCCCTCTGATAAAATCTATAAATGAAGACAAGATGGATGAGAACACTATGGTTTGAGTGAAGGCATCCTTCAAAAATACAATATACATCGTGCTATTAACCAATGAATAAATGAGGTACTTGGTCAATAATTTTTTAATAGATGTTATCATAAGGACACTATATTATGTATTTAAAATTAAATAATTTCATAATCTAATTTGAAGAATAATCCAAGACCTAATGGAACCATATAGTAGGAACACATTTTAAAAAGTAAAGTAGTCCTTACCCAAGGGAAAAATATAACACTCCACTATAAGAAATTAAAAAACATAAAATTATTATTCAAAAAGTTCATTGTTTGAAATATAGTTTAATTGGATTTTATAATAACACAAAAAATTTAAAAAAATTATAGAAATCATCATTAAAAGTTTTTAACAACATGATAAATAAATTCTTAAAATCATCTAATTACTCCCCAACATCAAACCCGTCTCAAATTATTTTTTTGGTGACCCCTTAATAAATTTTAAAAAAAGACTCCACTATTTAAACATCCCATAAAAGGATCTAATAAAATGTGACTCAATTTAAAATTCTTTTAAAATTAGGTTCCCAAAAAGACAAATTAGTTCCCAAATCACTACACCCCTTAAAATACATTTATAATCACACAAATCATTCAATGAAATAATTTTGTAAATTTGAGTCATATAAATAATTTCATATCATTTTAGAAAACTCTTTATTATTTCTGTAACATAAGAAGTATCATTTATACAAGAATATATGAATTTAAATAAACCCTAAAATCCAACCATATAAGATGATAAAATTATAAAAAACACATTTCAATATATTCAAAATATTAACCAATCATAAAAAATCATGATAGAAGGAAAATTGGACAAAAAAATAAAAGGTGTTTGTGGATGTGATTTGTTTTTCTGCATGGTTTGGTTGAATATTCACTAACTATGGTAAATTAATTCAGAGTCTCTCAAATTCATTCACATGGGCCCACCATGGCGTACCAAAATTTTTGAGAGAACTGTTCTCCCCCAGTTTTGGTCTAATTTTCCAACCAAAAATAATATTATTATAGAAACACACTCAAAAACATCAATATAATTCAAAAACATTAATTATAAATAAAAATAAAAAGAATAAGACTCTCATAAGTAACACTTTAACTTGAACACCCATGGTAGACTACGAAAACATAATATAAAGAGAGATATACTATTCATGAACATACCTATATCATTATAATATTTCAGTATAATATATAAAAAACTAAAAACATATAATATGGAATCTAATTATATTTTTATATGAACCATATAATGATGAAGAGGCCAATCAAATTACCCAGCTCGTGATAAGGCAAAAATGTAAATGTCAGTCCCACTGCGATGGAAACTAGTTCTAGGGAATTGAGATAACACACTTTGTAATTGTTCATATCAATAATTATATTAGATATGTAGTAGAAAAATTACAAAAATCTAGCATCATTAATCTATAATTCGAAATACCCAGAAAACAAAATAAGATATTTCACAAAAAATGAAACAATGAAAATAAGTAGTATCTAAAATAATAATTCATCACAAAACCACAACAAGAAGTATATTAAATGGATAAATATTATTTCATGGATGAATTACTCAAACTCTATGTAATAATAAAATAATAAAGTATAAAAAATAGAATATTGATCTTCTCTAATCCAGTGGAAAAGCTCCAGAATCACCACAAAGATCTCACCACGAGTGACAAGAAAAATAGGATCCCCTAACATGAGATTTCTATATACGTATAGAATAAATAACATGAAATGTTTTTTTATGAGTCAGAAAAAAGGCCATTTGGTATCTTCAGAACATCCCACGAATACAACCAAAATAAACAGTTATTAATAGTTTTAATATATACCTATAAATATATTATTTTTATTTTACATAAATCGTATCATCATTAAAAAAGTTATAAATTGATTTTATTTTAAAAAATAGTTTTATAATTTAAACCAAAATCCACCATTTATAGTTTTTTATGATGAAAATTGAATTTAATGAAATGATACTATTTCAATCAAATCAATGTTGACGTGGCCATAATTTATGATATATGAAAATATAACTCGATTTTGAAATTTCCTCTTGTAACATAATTTCAATTATCAAAATAATTATAAAACTAACAACCATTTAATGGATAGAAAATGATAAAAAAAAGTAAGAGTTAACTAGAAGTTGACCATTTATTGTAAAAAAATGACTTAATATATGCTTTAATATAATGCAAATGAAATGAACATAAAAAATTATATAGTAAATTTGTTTTAAATTAAATGAATGAAATTAATGTAAATAATATCATTGGATTGACAATAAGGAAACAACTGTTAGAGTAACTAAGAACCCATATCATTTTCGGTGATCAAACTATCATAATCTACAATACACAATCACTAACAAAAGTAATATCAAAACATGATAGAAGATGAAACCCAAAATATTACAATTTGTAATACCTATCTTGTCAATGTTTTGATACATTTGTATCATAGTCTATTGATGTGTATAATACACAGTGGATTGTAGTAGTTTCCTATTGATACCTACACAATATCATATATTCCCATTAGATACCAAATAGATATGAGTTATTAATTCACAAATAAATAACATAAAATATCAAACTACTAAAACATACTATTACCTTATCTCCAATAATTACCACATCAAAATAAACACCACTTCATGGAAATGAAACCCAATCAGTATAAATATCAATCTTAATTATATAGGAAATAGGGGATGAATCCAAACTATTTTTTTTACAAATTTCTATCCTCTTCAAGTAGTCCCTCTCCACCGAATAGTGATTAAGGACCGCCAAATCTCCAATATTGGTCTATAATTATTTCAAAATAAAATGACACTCAAACAATTCCACGAAATGAATCAAATTCAATTGATTAATATTACATTTGTGCTAAAATTTGAATATGTTTTTAAAATAAAAAAGTGCATAAAAAACATGGATTTATTCAAGAATGTGATTAATACATATATAATAAAATTTTATAAATCTATTTGTCTTTAATAGATAATTTTTTTGAAATCCAAATATCAATTTTAACTTAGGGAGAAATATTGGGATTTTTCTAAAAAGATTGATTTTTTAACGAATAGTGAAAATATAGTTTTTTCAAATATTATTATTTCATTTAATTAATACAGCAAAATAAAAGTACAGTTATATTTAAAATTACATTATAAAGTAAAATATCATCTATGTTACATATAATATCAACATTTTGAAAATAAAAATTAGTATTTTTACATAAATTAATTTTAGTGCTTAAAATTCTATTTTCAAAAAATTATTTTTCATTATGACTTAGAAATTTATATTAAAATTAATGCCCCATATTTTAAGAAATTGTAACTAAAATAATTAATATCATATTAATAATTATTATATATAAATTTTGAAAATATTTCCCTTTTATTTTAATGTATTTTGAATTGTAACCGCGGTAAAATTAATCACATCGAAAATGGGTAAATCAGGGTATTAAAGATAAAAAATTATTATAAGGCAATAAAAATTGTCCAATAAATTTATATTGATTCGTTTTGTAGTATTAATTCTTCCTTATAAATCTGAAATTATATTATAATTCATTTTTTCACATTTGATCATGGTAATGATATTTATATAACTTAAGTAAATTAAATTCCAAAATTTCTCAATCTTGTTTTCAATTACTTTTATAAATTTACATATGGATGTGAATTTATATGAATGAATATAAAAGTCTATTATATATATAATTAAATTATTTTTATCATGGTAATTTTTGATTAATTATTAGTGATTTAATAATTAGATTTAATTCTTAGGCAACACTGACATGATATTTCTTCAATTAACGGGAATAAAAATAAATGATTTAAAAAATAGAAATTGGGATAAAATTTTAATTATTTTTTGTCTCCCACTAAAATTACCTATAAAAATAATATATTATTGATATATTAAGGTATTATATTGTAATTATATATTTTTATTGATGTTTTTAATGTCATATTTATTGAACAGTGTAAAAAATAAAATTAATGATAGTTTATGAGAATAATAATTCATTGTATTATTTTAAAATAATAAAAACACTAAAATTGAAAAAGTGAGATAAAATATGGTGTGAAATAGTTTATTTATCTTTTATATTCTAATTTTTTTTATGTTAAAAATGTTTTTACCTAATTTAAAGAAAACTATTGTACTATAGTAATTTTCTAAACTGTTAATGGGTGCTAAAACTAAAACATATAGGTGTAAACATAACAAAAATATGTATAAAAAATATTTTATGGAAGTATTTAAATTAATACTAATATTCAATTTATTTTGTATCTATTTGAATCAATATTTAAATAATAAAACATTTATATTATTTTAAAACATTATAGAATTCCAAGAATGACCCGCCCCTTACACATAAAAGGACACCCCTTCTCCCATTTATATACACCATTTTGAGAAACCTCTATTGACTAAACCATAATAATGTATCTTATAAACATCAATATACATGTTCTATAAGTGAATTTATTTACAAAAGAAAAACCATGTGTTCTTTAATATTTTATATAAAGGAAGTCAACTGAATAATAGGTAATCATATTTACTTATTCTTCCAAATTTACTTCTTTTTATACTTTATAAATATATGTTATAACCATTATAAAATTATAATTTAAATATCATAAAAAATGGTATGTTACTATGATTATTTTACTATAACTGTTCATCTATTTTCAAACCTATGAAAAGAATATACATCACACGTTTGAACATGTGGCATTCTGTCCCCATTAGTAGTGTAATTTTCATTTCATAAAAATTTATAAAGAATGGTTATTAAGATTAAAAATTAATATATAAGAAATTTAGGACATAATTATTCTTATTTAATTATAATATCATAGTCACCTTCTGTAACACCCGAGACTTTTATGTTATATAAATCATCAAAGGAATCTTTTTCTACACAACACTTGCTTGGCTTGCTTTACACGCAATCGCGACCTTCCTCGATAGCTTGCGTCGTACGCAATACCGAGTTTCACTAAACAACAATATGCTATTAAAACTAGCCGTTATGAATAGTAATAACCACTTTTTGAAAATTTATAAATTTTATTTTTCAAAATGGACTTCATTTTTGGACTCAGAATATCGAAATTAGCCTAGGGTGAAATTTTGGTATTTTTCTGAAAACTTTCAATTTTTGATGAATAGTGAAACCACTAAGTGGTAGGTTAAAAACTGAATTTTGCATAAAACTTAATTTTACCGCTTCTGTGAATGGAATTTCGAAAATCCGAGAGACACGGTTAATATCAAGGACTAAAATGTGGTTCAATGAGATGAAAATAATTTTTTGGTGAATAGTAACTTTTTACTTTTTTTACCGCGGTTAATAGTAAATAGGGTAACTAAGGGTAAATATGATATTACTATTACCCTAACACATGTCCTAATTCTATTGGACAGGTGTAATTCGACCAAAAACAAACTTAGGAATAAAATATGACCATTTAGGCCCAATTGGATTAGATTAGGACATTTATTATTAATTTATTTAAAGAAGGGTTAAAATAGTTAAAATCAAAGTTTAATAAGTAAATCATTTTTAATATGGGGTTATACATAAGATAAATTCGATTGTAAATATTCATTAGAAAGATAAAAAGATTTCCTACATGATGGTATTTTATTTGTAATTTTTAGACATCAAATAATTTAATTTATTTATGACACAAAGATGATGCAGTAATTATCTTATTAATGAAATATTGACAAAATTGATAATATAAATACCAAAATAAATGTAATTTAAGACTTTTTATGAATTACACTAATTTTCTAGGTTACTATGAAATATTATTGTTGATTTAATCAACTTGGTTAGAACATATAATTCTGTTATGACTTTCACAAAAATCATATATCAAATAGTGTCAAAATTGACACAAAATAGTTTTTAAATCAAATATTATATTATTAATTGTTATTTTATTCCTAAAAATCTAAGGTTCGGCCAAATGACTTAGATAAGGATATATATATTAATAATAAACAATTTGGGGTTCGTTTGGCATGTTATAGTAAGTGTATTAACCATATAGTGAAAGAAAACAAAAAGACACGGTAAAAGTTAAATTAATTAACTTAGAGTTAAATCTAATAGATAAGGTTAAAATAATACCCTAAACTTGTCTAAATCCTATTGGTTGATAGGATTTCGACCCATCCCCACTTTAGCTTCGAAATAAGACCCTTTGGAACCATTATAAACCGATTTTTACTTTAATATAAAATAATATTTTGAGATATTCCTAAGGTGCCCCTCTCCTCCCTTATAAAAGGGCACCTCCTCCCCCTCCTCCTCACACCAATTTGAGCACTCAAGCTCGGCCAACCCCTGCCATTTTCCCTTCTCCACTTCCCTAGAATAATCCTAGAGGTCCTGGTCTTCTTCAAAGACCAATATTAGTTCCCTAAGTGAAGGATTCAAAGAGGCGTTTCAAAGAAGAGGTAATAACCATTACCGATCTTTTCAATTTCTTTCTTCTTCAACTTATTCTTCTTTAGTTGTTTCATGATAAAGTAATAACATCAGTATTACTTACATACTGATATGTTATTATAAATATGAAACAACCCTAATTAACCTTCTATCCATCCTACGGAAAAATGAAATCACCGCGCGTGCGTACGTACGGAATACCGTCTCCACGCCGTGGTGTAATCTATTTTCCACCATAACCTTACAAGGATGGGTATAATGGTGTAATGAGTAACTATATATGATTATTATGAAGTAATATTGATACTGATATAATATATATATATACTCCAATACAATTCCATGATCATAGGAACGATATCATCACTCGTGCGTACGTACGGAATACCGTCTCCACGATGTGATGCGACTCGTTCTACATGATCTTCATTTAATAATGATTATATAAATGAATTGAATGAATGAATATGGTATATACTACACTAATACCATTCTGGAAATGAATTATCTATAACCTAAAGATAAGAATAAGAATTTACTCGACAAAACACGCATAAGAACAAAAAGTTATAAAGACCCGAGTAACAAGTAACAATGAAATATTACTAACAAGAAGCTAATAATATGACCATATATGATATCATATAAATATGTATGATTCTGGAATAAGTCAATAACATTATTTAAACCATTATACAGGAGCTTCGGACACGTACAAAGCTAATCGGACCTAAGGTAAGGGAAAATATCACAATCTCACTTTTATCCGAGATTGTTTTTACTTTGGTAATTACTGGGGTGTATTTTATCATCCACATCCATGTTCCCTCGATATGTAATATTATTTCCTTCCTTCTACAATAGTTTATATCCAATTTTACCCTTCGGTAAGTTTTTTGTAAAAGATATGAAAGGAATCTTTTGTCGTTTTTCGTACGAGGTACTTTTTGACTTTTCCGACAAAAGTTAGAAGAATGTTTTTTTTAACGTATACGGCATGAATGGATTTTTAAAACATTATTTCCAAGAAGCTTCCTTTACAAGTTTTCAAGTTTATTTTTAATCAACTTCTTTTAGTTTATAATTTTATGACATATTAAGAAAAGAAAAGTGTTTTTGAAGAAGAAAGGATATTTTCCTCAAGAATGGTGTTCAAGTGTTTTATCAAAATTATTTTCCATCTAAGATAATAAAGGGTTCTGTTTTATCCCTGTTATTAAATTGATTTGATTATGTTGTGATGGAATTATTTTTATGAATTCCTTTATCTTATATGAATTGATTTATGATGTCATGAGGTTTCAAGAATCCCATTTTTGTTACATGTGTTATACGATGATGTATGATTTATGATTATGTGGCACACATAAGAAAGGATTCATTATAAGATGGGTGGGACCTATATCTCCCTCCAATGCATTGGGTAATGATTTTATATCTCATGAGATAGACATGGCTGGAACGGAAGGTTATTTCGGTTCAGTGATACAGGACTGAAACGAGGAGTGAACTCGGTTCAGAAAGGGACTTTGTCCACTAAGATAGTCTTGGCAATGAGTCATGACTAACAAGAAATGATTTTCCATGATTATGTGTGCATGCCACAAAGTTTCAAGTTTTATGTTATGGGGATCTCATTTTCACTTCTATGATTTATTCCATGTTAAGATATTATGATCTCTTTTGTAGGTTTTGATTTTCAAAAAGATATGATATGATTTTTATTTCCTTTATTTGCCCTTGCTGAGCATTTGAGCTCACCCTTTTATGTTTTCTTTTCCCCAGGTCAGGAAGATGGATATTAAGTAGAATATGCTAAAAGGGACCCTAGATATGATGAAATAAATGGGAGACACTGTAGAAGATTTATGAACCAGTTGTTTATGTTTCCCAGTTTCTAAAGACACTATACCTATACGGTCCTTTGTGGTTTTGTCATATGTTGTAATAAGTGTGCTTCAATTTTGAAGTATTAACAATGTATGTAAAGTATGGGTCGTTATACCTTCTTTATTTCCAATCAGTTGGAAATTGAAAATAATACTCAACCATATTTGTGGACTAAAACCTCAATGAAGTGATGTGATCTATTTTTTTATTTATTCATTTTATGGATTCAATTGAGGATATTATTAATTAATATATACATATTTTTATCATTATTATCATTCTAGATATTTTTGATCCACAATCAATGTATAATGATACAGACTTCCATGAAAAACAAGATTAAGAAAATAAAAAAGTTATCACTCGAAATATTGATAATAATGAATGATAAAAAAACAGGGTAATTAGATATTATAATAAGGTTCATATATGATATTATAAATACTAATTTGTTTCTAATATAAATTGGAAACATTTTTAAAATCATAATATATCATATTAATGAATTTTCAACTAATTAGAATTGTAAGGTAAGGGATTTCATCTCAATTTCCGCTCCATTGAGACATTTTTCCATTATGAACCAACATATTTTAATGTGGTTTATATACAAACCCCTTTGATATATTTAACATTAATATATTGGTATTGATGATTATTAATGATTTAATTCAAGTTAATCTTTCAAAATAATTTTTTAATAAAATTCGATAATTTTTTCTTTTTTGATGAGGTGTATTTCTATTTCATCTAAATAGTATTGATGAAAATAACATAAGTCCATATATTATCTCATATTATTAATTACAGAAAAATAAATTTATGAATAACTATATAGAACGTTTTAATGTAATATTTACAATGATTTCCAAAATTATCATTGGTTACTTTCTATAGTAAACGTTTGATGCAATGTGTTTTTATGTTGTACAACATTAATAGAATTTTCCTGCACCATTACCATTTTTAATATTATATTATTTTATAATATATAAATGGTATTATGAAGAAAAATAAATAATGAATGGTTATTTTAATATTTATCATTAATTTTCTTTACCTCGGCATACAACCCGATTTTATTTGAAAAACTATATTTCTAGTGAATGGAATGACATATTTAAATAATTATGTGCTCATTAACATTCTATTGATAAATTCACATTATTTGGATCATTGGACAATGAAATTAACTTAAATATACATATTCATTAGTTGATGGATATAAATATTTCTAAAATCGTATATTGTTTATAAATATGGGTTTTTTAATTGAAAATCTTTGATTGACTAGGGAAATATTGATATTCAAGATTTTCTATTAAATATAAATATTTATTTATATGGAATATTTTTTATGATTTAAATTGATCATTAAATATATGAGGAATATAATTGAAATATAGTGATTGGTAGAGAATTAAATTATATATCTCATAAATGTTTCAATAAATATCATGTATTAAACTAGTTGGATAGGCTTATTAAGTGGGTATTTCTTGTATGCATACACATAGATTAAATTATCAAAGTGAAATTTATTGAATGTAAAGATAACATGATTTAACAATTTATTATGTCTAATATTAATCATTTCCATAATTCATTATTCAATTATAATAATACATGAAATTACTCCAAAAATGATATCTAATGATTCATTTTGTGCTCATGTTATCGATTAATTTAAATGTGTTTCTAGTTATTATCATTTAAATTTTATTATGGTTTATATACACATAAAAACATCTATTTTACATAACAGTTGCTAAAAATTTGAGATCAGCATAAATATTTTCATTTCTGTATGATATGTAGATGAAAATTTTTAATCAGTATCAAGGATCTTGAAAATCACTGTTACTATTTTATATATTTATTTTCAAAAGGTATGTTGAATAGAATGTTAATCATATTCATAATGACTAATAAATAGAAAAATCATCCAAGAGAATATCCATTGTATCATATGACAATGTAATAAACCATATACCAACACTGGGTTACAAAAGTTTGGGTTTTCATAGTTGGAATTAGAGGATGTTTATTAGAATCCTTGGGACCCATATTTTAAAGTAATGTTGAAGACATGAGAATTATGTAAAAATCTTATTGTATTTTAGAACATTTTCCATCATATAAATTTTATTTTTATGGCTCAATATTCACGATTATTATGTGTTAACCTAGTGTGTTCCATTATTTTTTTATGGTGGAGAACGAAATAAATGAAATCAACACCCGTAGTCAATGTAGGTATTCCCCTAATGAGTAGGACAATACAAAATGTGTTATGGATTATATGGTCAAGGGTATATTATAGATAACAAATTAGATTATGAGTAATAACATTACACATATATAAAAAAATGATTTTATATATCATGATAAACCTATATAAGATCATTTCATATGACAAAAGCCTTCATCCTTTAGTGGAACTACTAATCCAATGGTGGATAAGTGATGAAATTAGGATTATAGAAATATATTTTGGGCATTGGGATGGAATTAGGGGAATTTTATGCTGGTAGTGTATTTATAAAGGATTGATTCAGATCATTTTTGGTTCTTTATCTAGAATACTATGTAGAAATGAGAAATAATACATCTTCAATAAAGATATTTTATATTAATATTTTTTGATAAATATTTCACTCCTGATAAATGAATTTAAATTCATAGAAATTTCATTAGAATAATGTAAAAGTAATAAAAAAATATTTTTGGTCAATGAGCCTACCTTTAGATAACTATATGGGTATGCTATTGACTATAGAAATAATCCAGAGAGAAGGATTTAAAAATTATTTGAAGGCCACAACCATGACCTATGAAGGTTACTAGTTTTTCAATCATTTTCATCATATGATTTCATATTATTACATTTATTCCAAAATGAAAAATAATTTTCAAGATTTTATATAATCACAGGAAATCAATAGAATAAGATATCATATGAAAAATAAGAAAAACGTAATTCATCAAATTGGAATGGATTGAATTAGTTTCAATCATCTGAAAATTATGGAATAAAAAATATTGTAAAATATTTGAAGGAAAAGGGGGTATATTAAAGGTTTGGAGATTGGGGGAACATGTGTGTAAAATTAAATTAGAATAAATAAACATATGATTTATGGTTCTAAAATAATAAATAAAGGATTATTTACAAACACCAATGTCACAAGATTTACTAGAAATATCCAATGAATAGGCTGACGAGCTAAGGCTATGCTTATACAATTACTATAGATGAGGCTGATTCTCCAAAATATACATCTATATGTACTTTTTCAAAGAAAAAAATATCATTAAATTTTTAGAAAATTTTAGATAGGTGAAGAATTTTATTCAATAAATGTTTTCTAATAAATTATATATTTTCCTAACACCTTAATAAAATATTTTTCATCGAAAAATTCTTGTGTAAATTTGACCACAACAAGTACATTTTAGTCATTTATTATTATGACACATAAATGTGCCCAAATTGATGACAGGATTTTTGTAACTATGGTTGGGTTTATATGATACCACTATATTAAAATATAATATCAATGCATTTTATATCTTATTTGACATGAAACAATAACCTTGAACATCCTTTAAAATATTTTTCATTCAATTTTTTCTATTTGTTGGCTTATGATACATGCAACATAGAGTCTAAAAGAATTGTAAAGTAGTATACGTTTATAAACTAGATTCTTATTTATAGACATTGAATATTAAAAATAAATAATGAAAATTATGTGGTTTATACATTATTAAAATAAATTTAGTTGTTATATAATTATAAAAAAGAAAATAGTAATCATTTAGTAGTAATATTAATGTTTTAAAAAATTATTTTCCCAAAATGATGTTTCATCGCTATTTTCACACATATTTTAAAATAAATTTTTAAATTTTTGGAAAATTTATCTATAAAAGAGATTTTTTTTCAAATAATCATGTAAAAGTATCTTACTGTAATGTTTTTAATATTTTCTGAAAGGATTCAAATTTTGATCCTTAGTGAAAATAAAAGTTTTTATTAAAAACTACATTTTCATTGAAATCTATTAAAAATTAAATTTTAATGTAAAATTGTTTGGAAAATTTAATTAGATCAACATTATTATAATTAGTATAATTGATTTCATTTGAATAAATTTAATATTTAACTCTATAATTAAAAATTTAAATACTTATGAAAACTTTTACATTTGAAAACCGCCTTTTCATCTCCTCTTTGGGACTAATGTTAAATTAAATTAGTCTAATTTTGTGAATTCAATTTGTAAAAATGAATTAAATTTCTAAAATAAGAATAATTATTATTATATAGGAATATAAACTTAATATTAGTTCATAATTAATAGTAAAACGTTAAAAATAATTCTAGTAGTTAATGCTATATCTAGTTTAACAGGGTTAATCTAATAAAAATGTGATTGAAATGAACATGAAACTTATACAATAAATATTTTGTGGACATCTTGTGACATTATCTCATCTATGTTTTGATTATGATCCATTATGAACTATTTCTCTTGTTAAAATAGTGGGAATAACCTTTTCTTTTAATAAAAATCCATATATGTCTTCTTCCAAAAAAATAAAAGACCACCCCATCTACACTACTCTCCATGCTCCCAAAAGAACTCAGTTCAGCCAAGAACATCCCAAATATATTCCTTAGATACATCTCCATATCCCTAAGCCTTTTTATTATCATAAATTCAATGTTGGATGGATTTAGTTATAATCCTAAAAAGGTCGTCAGAAGAAGACATAATTTTTTTATCCATGCATTTTAATTTTACTTCTTATTCTAACACACACCAATATTCACCAACAATGAAAAAATAATAAAGATATAATCACATGTGTAATGATAAATTATAATTTAATTTCATAACCAATATCCATCGTCACTTATATAAAATGGGAAATAAAACTGTTGATCGTGTGTTTGGTAAACTACTGCCTCGCTAGATGTTGTAATTCATTTTCTATATCCCCCTCTCACTAGTGGATATAATGATGGTTTTTTCATATTTATAAATTATTTATTTATTTATTATAATTTTTTAGCTATAGTATCACATATTCCTTATTACCTTAAAACTCATTAGAAAATAATATTGTCTCTCATTTGTACATGTGGACTACTACCTCCACATAACAATGTCAAATGATTTTCATATTATTTTGGAATGGATTTCAATAAATATATATTTAATGAATATAAGTTACATTTTTGTTATAATATTGTTCTTATAATGTTTAAATGTTATTTACCATTTTAGGTTCTATCTGTTGGAAAAAAGATACAGTATCCCTGTGTATGTTCATCCTACCGTCTTCAGGAAAGGTGTATCTTATTTTAAAAAATATATAATTAATGGATTATTATAAAAACTTATATAATTATTATATATTATACTTATATCACACATAATATTATGGATATTATTTTAAAATTATCAATGAAAATGTACTAAAATTACCAAACCAAAATATACATGAAAAAATATACAATTATCACTCAAAATTGTGATTTTAACAAAGAGTTGTTAATAAATGGTTTATAAAAGTGTGTAAATTAATCAGATCTGGTTTGAAATATAATATTATAGTTATATAATAAGTGTATAATATATTTATATTAATTATATAGGATGTAAATACTTATATAAAGAAAATTATACCCAAGGCAATTGATTTAAACTCATTGTCCTTTAATTGAGGAATATTGTAATATTTTGTATATAACTTCATTATATATTATGAAACATCCTAATTCATTTATAAATAATTTCACTTTATGTTTTAATTTGAATTTATTTATCAAAGGTATTATACATTAAAATTACCATGTTATCCAAAATCATGTATTACGCCATCAATTGAAGAATGAATAGGGTCAGTTATATATGTGATATACATATATAAAAAATTTAGAAGCAATTAATAATTTTTTTTATTGATGAAAATGTCTTTAAAATAGTATATAGATTATTTTTTGAGAAAAAAAATATTTTCCATATTAAATTACTTTTTCCAAATCTAAAAATGATAAAAAAATATTATAATTTATTTATTAAAAATAAATTATGAAAATTAAAAATTATGCATCAAAGATTTGATTGTTCATGAATGGACATAATTCCATCAATGTCTTAAGTGTGAAATTTCATCCTTTAAAGCATTAGTAAAAAGGATATAGATTCCATCAATTAGATAAAAAATATGTTGATTTCATTTAATCATTTTTTATAAGTCATCAATGGTAAATATTACTATAGAAAATCATTAAATAATTTAATTTTTTTAATAATTTATTCAAAAATATATGGACATGGAAGGGAAAGGTTATTTTACTTAAGAGATGAATAAGGACTATTTTTGTTAAAAATGATTTCTTAGTCATTTTAAAAACCAAATAAACGAAATTGTAAATATTAACAAAAAAATTATGAATAACCAAAGTAAATTAAAATTAATGGGGTTTATTAGAAATTTTTTAAATAATTTCCTTCAATGTAACATTCATTAATAATAAAACACGATTAAAATGATATTGAAGCATTATCACTGAGGTAAATTAAGAATTATTACCCCAATTAATGTAATAAATTAATTTTAACTTTAAATACCCTAATATATAATGTATTTTTTATATTAAATGTAGAGGTAAGGTACATATATCATATAAAAGTTATTATAAGAAAAAAATAAAATGCCTCTCAAAGGAGGTTATTGGACGAAACCCCTATATAGATCATATCATGGAAGTGTGGATTATCTAAAAAATTGAATATGTGTATCAAATTAAATGAACATAAAAGAGTTAAAAATAAAAAATAAATTTATAAGATGTCATTAAAACCAAAAAAAGTTTTCATAACACAATCAGTAAAGTTAAATTGTAATCAAATGAATGGAAACTGAGATAAGAAACTTTGTACCTCATGATTCCCATTACTTGAGAACTATTTAACCTCTTGTATATTGTTTTAAAAAACTTATTAAGTTCAAAAAAATTCCTATTAATATCTATAATATCATATCTCATCCCTTTTATAACAAATTATCACTTGTTACTTATCAATAGTTCATTATCACTTGGTTTTGTGTATTAATTACCAAGGTTTCCCATGCTAATTTTATCGTGAATATTCTGGATAAATAACCCATGGTATAGTTACATCATATATATAATTATATAAATGTTATAAATATGATTTTTTTTCATTATATACAAATTTGTAATAATTATTTAATTTTGAATTTGGAGATTGAGTCCCCTCATTTTGTGGAGATAGTCAGTCATTCGTACGTATAGGTGACATTATCATTTCCATAATAGGTGAAAGGGTAAGGAATTTGATCTTATATTTATATTCTAGAATCAATATAATTTCATATAAATTCATTAAATGTATCCTTTATTACCTTACCTATATATAATCGGTGAAAAAAGAAAAGTACTGCTTTGTGATGGTGTAGTCCATTATACACACGAACGACATTATTATTCAATCAATAGATTTTCAGGTAAGAAATTATATTATATCGTTATTTTATATAATGATTAATATTTCATTATTATCTTATATAAATATCTTCATAATCATTATTACCTTCTATATAATATATAGGTGAAAAAAATACATCATTTCATAAGGTGGTAGTATGTCGTACACTTGAATTACAATATCATATTCTCCATCTAATGAAATGTAAGAAGGTGTGTTTGAAATATTAACTCAATAATTATAATTATATCATAAATTTCATATATAAATGTTACATAAATTCTTATACATAGAAGTTAGAAGTGGATATCGAAAATTAATTTCATCTATTCGCACGACAGTAGTCCAGTGTAGAAAAGATCAATGATTTATATTCCCATTTGAGGGATGAGAAGAGGATTTTAGTTCCTAAAATTATGATAAAAATAAAATGTATATTAATGATATTTTTTTATATCATTTTGTTTTATAATATTTCAATGAGATAGAAGAATAAATAAAATAAAATGATCGTATGTGGATGTTACAACTATTTCAGTAAATATCATTAGTTATTCACAAAATACAATTACAGGTTGGATTTAAGAACAAAAATTATTATAGGATAATAGTAGGTAATTAAGGAAGTTATCTGGGTTGTTTTTTGTAGAACCAAATGGTGTTTGAAGTGTGTAAATGAGAGGAGAGGTGTAGCCTTTAAAAAGTGGGGTAGAGGACACATATGAATTTTTTAAAAATAAATAATTCCTCTCATTCTATTCCAATTCATAAAGACTCAAAAAATGGAACATTTTAATGAAGTGATGTGATATGGTCTAAATATTTCAAATAAATAATAATTATATATTTTTCCAGATATTTTATCCCTTATCTTTTTAGATTATCCCCCACTAAACTACTTTTTTACTTAAACCTCAGTAAATAATTGTTATTGTTTTCATTATTTATTATGCATAAAAATTATGTTAAAATCATTATATCTTAAAAATTATGATTTTTATATATATTTCATAGATTTTACATATTAATAAAATATAAATTTTGTAATTTAGTTTAGAATTATACCTGCAAAAGTGTCGAAAAATGATTTTTCATGAAATGAACTTTCTAAAGATAAGATGGTATCATATTTACTGTATAAAAACGAATCCTAATTAGAATAATTTAAATTAAAAGTATATATATATATACTCAATATAATTAATTTTAATCCATCATGATTAGTGATTAATTTTATAATTTAATACTGATAAAAATGGTAAACTCTAAAACAGTTTTTAGAGGATGGTATTTTAAATCCTAATATTAAACTCATTCTAAATTGTACTAAAAAAAATTTAAATTTAATTAAATCAATATAATATAAATTAACAATACTTATATTAATTTTAAATCAAATTTAAAAATATATGGGATATAATTTTTTTAAAAATAAATGATTTCTTTATAAAAAAAATTATTTTTAACTATTCACTGAAAATGTATAATTTTCCATAGTTTACCAAAATTTGAAACTATGTTTAGGCTATTTAGAGAAAAATAAATTTTAAAAAATATTTTCTAATAGATTTAAAACTTAATTTTAAATTACGTGTATATAACATGACTGAACTATCATTTAGTAAAATACAGTTTATTTCAGAAAACCTATTTTTCCTTGAAATGGTTATATATTTATTTTTAATAAATAAATAAATGATGAATTTATTTTATAAATGTGTAAACTATATAATATTTATAATATCATTATTCATATTTCTACTGTAAAACATAATAGCTTGTTTGAAATGGTAATGTTTAAATAATAATATTTTTATAGAGTATTATGTTTTGTGTAAACATAGTGTTGCATGCATTAAATGATATCAAAAATATTGAAAATTTTAAAGGAAAATATATTCTTAATAATCATGAGTTATATTATTCCATAGTAAATATAGTTTTTTACTAGATTTAAATATTGTACTTTGTAATGAATTGTTGGATAGTCCATTTTTTGCGTGGAAAATACAAATAAAAAAATTATTAATAAAACATACACTTAAAAGGGTGAAAGGAAAATATGAAGTTTATCTAGAATAACACACACCATGGATTCTATATTTGTGAAAATTTATGGGATTTAAATTCAGGGAAATTGAAGAAAAATGTGATAGATTAGGGTTATTTGAAGATATTGTTGATCATAAGAAGATGAGTGTTCATAAGAATGTAAAAAAAACCAAAACCGTAAATCATAGATTTATTGAAAGACCATTGATTCATTGGATATGAAGTGAATAAGATACCATTTTAGTTTGAAATTACTTTTCATAGAGTTAGTGGATTATTTCACAATCATGATATAAATAAACATTATATTATACTTACTTTATATCATTTTATTTCCTATATAAATTTCATTATTTAATTATGCATCAAGCAATTTACACTTTACCTCATAGTCAAAGGAAATTAATATCTAATATGTATTTTATTCCACATGCAGTAATAATATTACATTTTAAAAGATAATAAGATCAATGAAAGAGTACATATATATTCCACCTATCTTTATTAAAGATAAAATGGTAAGAACTAGGTATGATAATACCCAAAGATAATATGATTACTTTCATATAAAAAAGTGAATAATAAAACATAATATTTTTCATAGATCACTCACTAAATAACCCTATTTTCAAAATAACCTCAATAAACTCAACATGAATGAATGTTTTAACCTAAAATTTTATCTCATAACACTAAAAATACATCTCCAAAAAAAGAATAACATTCTACTCAAGTAATCCATTATATTTTTTTTAATGGTTATATATATATACCTTAACCCAATGAAATATTTCCCAAGAAAATATTTAATCACCTAAAAATACCGAAATTGAGGAATGATTGGATCTTATAATAAATTTCCCAATATCAATTAAATATTTATCCACTCAATTGTTTATATAAAAAAATATTTTATAAACCAGCACATCACATAGGTCAGTGGTAGGTATTACACCCTTATCACCCTTTGGTTATACATTCAAGATCGATGACATTTTCATATGTGATTGGAAATCATCTGAAAGAGGTGTTTTCCTAGTTTTAAATAATGGAAAAATTTACTTTATAATAATATTTATAATTATCCTTGAGACTATAAATTTCTCATGAATATGAAGAACATTGTGAAAAATATAGTACTCATCAAATAAATGTTTTATACCATTAAGGTTATATATATATATCACATTATATTCATCAAAATAAACTAGATTTAAATAGTTATAATTACCTCAAAATATTTCACCACTCAAAGATTATATTTCACAAAATTATCTATCGTTCAATAGAGTAACACCTAACCATAAAATCACTTTTCTAGGTCATTAGTACCACTCAATATATCCTTGAAATCTAAAACATAATAATTTCAAAAGTTTCATAATTTCTTTGACCTGTATACTATTGATAAAAATTCTACAAACACATTAAGATCAAGTTCTAATACTTATACACTTCAATAATTACACATAAATGATTTTAATAACACAACACCTTAAGAGTTAATATGCATATTAGTAAATTTACATGAATAATGGTTATATTCATTATATTCTCATCATTAAAATATAAGTGACGACTTAGCTAAAATTTAATTTAACTATGTCTTATTAATGAGTATCTTAAATTTTAAATGGAAATTATACTATTGGTTCCCTTATTTCACACCAATAAAGTAGTATCCAATTCCATTAATGAATTTTAAATTGTTTAGGGTTTCATTTTTTCACATATACTAGAGGTAATATTTTTTTCTTTTACATCCTTAGAAGTTGAATTTCAATAAGATTCCATCCTTTTATTACATGATTTATTTTAGAATTCAACAATGATATTGTTGATGATCATAATTAAACATAGATCATTTGAATTACTAAAAATAAATCGATCAACTATTTCTATTAGGTTAAGAATATCTTTAGTTAAATCACTAAATTTCACATCATAATGGTTTCTCTCAATCTTTCTTGTATTTATCATCATAAAATAAATATATTAAAGGAAACAAGATGATAATTCATATACATAACAATGAGAAACATATAAACCTATATTGAATAACATATAAATAAATTTTTTTCCCAAACATATGGCCATCTAGGTTTTAGTCTATATTATCTATGGTAAGGATTCTTATTAGGATTTAGAAACAAATATTTCATTCAAGTACATTTAATGGTTTGTTATTTTTTTGAATTTATAAAGAATATCCCATGGGAGTGTCAAAACTGGTGTCTAGTAAGGCCTATTATCATGTATTGGGTAACGTTCGATTCAAGAGGAAAATTCCATTTTCTATATTTATTACCCCTAGCTGCACCTACACTAGAACCATGTTAAATTATAGGATCCATATAGGGATTTTATTTCTCTAAAACCACACATTTTATACATTACCAATATTTTAGTATATTTACCCATAAATATTATTATAATTTAACTTCTCCCTAAAGTTATCAAAAAACATTTTCCAAAATAGTTCCAAAGGTTAAAAATGGTTTTCCTCTAATACCATGTTTAGTGACCCAAGACATTTACACATATTATTTCATTATTTCTAAAAATAAATATTTATTACTACAACATATGGACCGGGAAGTCCTAATGTCCATGGGTGACTAGGTTTTCAATACATTAATGGATGGAATCATTATTTTATTCGCAATAGTGAGAATCCGAAAATCCATTTGTGATCCTAAATTACCATAGAATATCATGGGGATCACATGAATTAAAGGGTCGTTCCAAATGTCCCATTAAGGGAACAAACATGATAAAGTATCTTATCTTGTGAGTCAAAGGTATAAGATGATCTCATAAAAAGGGAAGGAAGAACACTAAAACCGTAATAACATAAGTTAAAGAAAATTATATCATAATATTGGGGAATCGTATGAAATATTCGAGCAATATAAAACATAATATAAGTTTAAGTAAAGGGAAACTACCAAGAAACCATCACATGGTGGACGTAGTCCCATAATAGATTTGCATCACACTATAATCCCTTACCTGGAATCATATGAGAATAAAACTTTATCCAACTCATTAGAGGGATATATAACTTTAGGCACACCCATCACATTCTTTTCGAATCAAATTTTTTTTGTTCCATATAAAGATATAAATCATAAGTAATAAACATAAGAATAACCCATGGATATAAATGGGATTCGTAATCTTCTATCAAAAATAAAAATAAAAATATATTCTATATAAAAACAGACTGAGGGATATTCATAAGGAATGTATTACCCCATAAATTTATTGGATAATATTCTTGGTATACATGTGAGAGACAAATATACAGAATTTATATGAAATTAATAATATTAAATGTTATTAGCATGGATAAAAGTTATTTAAAATATTACATGGACTTTTTTTGAGAAAATGACCCTTTAAACAATGAAATAAATATTTTATATTTTAAAAAACAATAATATACTAAATATTTTATTTAATATTAAACATATAAGAATATAATGAAATATTCAAATAAATTTTTTCAATATAAAAGTTAATTCTTTATAGGTTTTACAAGTTAAAAATCATTCCTTTCATAATGATGTAAAAATGATGAAAATCCCATTATTATGAAAATTTTAAAAAAGGCTCAGTAAAAAAAATTAATACTTAAAAATGGTTAAAAATGTCTTCGAAAAACCATTAAATAATTTCAAAACATCTTTTTTAAAACATTTTGAATACAACAATTACATAAAAGAGAATGGGTTTCTAACTGAAGTGATAAATAACACTAATTTTCATCCAAACAATATTACTAATTTAGACCACAAAAAAAGTGAAATTTTAAATATTTCATGAAAATTTAATAAATAAATTGTGTACCATGAAATGATTTTTTATTATGAAATGATCAGATAATCCCATTCAATAAAAAATTCATGTAAAACCAATCCCAGTTAAAATTATATTGAAGAAAAAACCATTACAGCTATGATTACGTTGGAATCATGAATCCCATCTTGGAATTAAATTAATTATAACATTAAATACCATTATATATGAAGGATTCATGATATAATACTTAATGTGTATGTATATACACTATATAAATGAAATTAGGTGAACAAGGTACATGTGTCACAAAGGGTTTTTGGAAATGAAACCATTAAAAAGACTATACCATTGATTTGTGCATTCCTTAATGAGTAGATTGACTATAACAAATATAAATCTAAATGAAACATGTATAAATAGAACCAAAAATACTAATAATTCTTTACACAGTTAATCTTAGAAAAACATTATAACACCTAGACCCCGTAATCCGATAGTTGGTTTTTTTATCTTTTAAATTTGGCATGATTATTTTGAATCAAATCATGATGGACTAATCAGTTTATCAATTTCTCAAACATATATTACGTATATGATACTCTTATTACATTCAGATGTAGAAAAAAACCTGATACATAATTAAATGAAATAGAAATAATCCATGAAATTTTATTCAAATATTTTTATCTTCAAATCCAAGGGAAAGAAAAAAAAATAACGGTGAGACTAAATGCATAGTATAGGTAAGTTCAACATAATTAGCAGTGAATCAATGATAATAATCAACATCAAATGTTAAATAACAAAAACACAGGAAATTTGATAAATAAACATTTAATGTACAACATCCATAAAAAATATTAAATTCAAATATCATAGATAATTAATTATTGATTTTGAATAATGGAAATTAATTTTTATTAGGAGCCATATTTCTATGGTACTTTGTTTCTTTATCGTTAATACCCTTCACAGCAATGTTTACAACATATTGACTAAAAATCCATCTGATTTGACAAATGAATTGTGTTATGGGACTAATAATGCACTGATGGGATATCTATAAATAGGCCAACCCATTTTCTATATTTCAAAATCATTAATCATTTAATTACTAATAAATTTAGATAAAGAACAATTTTCCTTATCAAATATCATTATTGAGTAAATGATACGGATATACCAATTTTTCTCTAGTTAATCAAATAATAATCAGGTACACAATGTTCGTAAAAATGGTATATGATTTAGGAAATAAATATACCCATGAAATTATAATATATATATCTAAAATAATTTTTTTTTTCATTTTAAATTTTGATTAATGAAGTTATTGTGTAATGGTAAGTTTAACAAACACAACAAAAACGTTATATTGTAATGATTATTTTTACCTCTTGGTAATTTTCATTTCATAAAAATTTTGATGAGATAAATCAAAATGAAACATTTAATCCCATGAAATTATAGTTAATAATGATACTCAATTACATAGTGGAAGTACATGCACCACACAAAATAATTAAGTGATTAATATGACATTTATCTCATAGATATAGGAAATGAGATGAATATACATTACCTTACACATCCATTTGGTTGAATGTTCTTTTAAAAACTATTTACTTATATTCATAATGTTATTATATAAAAATATAACCATATTAATATCAATTATAACATTTATATTACTTTTATAACATATTATAACCAATTCATTAATAATGTCTCCTCATTTTCATCAATTCGAATGTGTATTGCCTTGTTTTTTGAGTATATTTTGAATTTCATTTTTGTACCTATTAATTAGATCATGAATTAATCATATCCCTAATGTAAAAAAAATATTTAAATATACTATATATTTATTATATATGAATTTAAAATAATACATAATATTTTTATATAAGAAATGCAATGTATTGTTCATAGAGACGAAAGGTTGAACGTACTCATGAACATTGCTTCCATTTTCATGTCATATTTAAAAACGAACTGATATATTTATATATGTATGCAACCATTATATTAAAATATTAATGTAATATATATATAATATTTTTATTATAATCTTACTTAAAACATTTCTTGTAATGTGTGAATGATTCTCATTGCTTTGAGGAGGTGGTAGTCCACATGTCCAAAAACAATGTTGTCGTGCTCCCCAAAAATATAAATCATGAAGATATGTGTAATATAAAAAATATAGATTAATAAATACATCATATACATCATATATATAATTTATGAACTATTAACTCTTCATTATTTTAAGCATGATATGTGGTAATGGAATAATGAATGATATTTGTTCATGTGGCAGTAGCTCACTGTACACACGAAAAATGATTGTGTGTCCCAATTTTTGGAAGTATGAGAGGCTTCATGTGTTAAAAATCATATAAAAACATCTTATTATGTTAATTATACTATTATTATTTTATATAATCATGATATTGAAATAATTGATGCAGTATAGAATAAAATAATACAAAAGTGCTTATTGAAGAAAGTTACATATTCATTGGGTAATATCTTTTGGTTTATACCAAAAAACTTCTAAAGATTGTTTTCTTCCCAATTTTAGGATTTAATTATTATTGGAGGGATATTTGGATCTATTTTTTCATGCTTTTAATGATATAATGGTATTTATAGGTGTAAATATGTGAGAGGTTTTAGTGTTTTTTGACGTTGTAAGGGGTGTGATATTATTTAAAATATTTAAAGTTGAACACAATTTGGTTGTATTCCATACCTCATATTCCTTATAAAGTGTAAAATAATGTATTAATGTAAAATTTTGGTAGATTAAAACAACCAAAAACATAAATTGAAATTTATAATTTTTTCTTCAAATTTTTCCCTATTTTTAATTTTTTGGTTTTCCTAGGGGTAATTAATTTTCATACCATGTTAATTTAACCCATAAAACTAAATTAAAGTTATATTTATTTGAAAATATAGAACAAAATAATTCAAAATACAGTATCTAATTTGAAAAAAAATTATCACTTTTTTCGAAATTAGTTTTTATTAAAGTCCATGTAATGCACAAAAACACTACTTTAACCAAAACCGTGCTAACAATGTATTTACTATTTATGGATGGATTAGTTCATTATAAAAAAGAAATTTTTCCATAAGTAGAATATATTTTAATTAATTGATATTTATAAATAAATTGGTAGTACATATTATTTTTATTTATTTTAAATCTTTTAATAAAATATTATTTGTTATAAAATAACATTAATCTCTACTTTGATAGTGTTTGGATAATTTAATATTTAAAATATAAATATAGAGAAAAAAATTGAATATATTTATTTAAAACATGTATAAAAATATATTTTCATCTTGAAACTAAATAAATACAAAAATTAATTATTTTTTACTTTACATTTATTATTTTTAATATCATTTATTTTACATATTTATTAACTAATTACATTACAGGTTGGAATTCCATGAGAATTTTTACTAACTAAGTTTACTAAAAAATTAAATATAAATTAATATCATGAAATAAATATGTCAACATTTATATTAATGTGTATAGATGAAGTAATTTGGGATTTTCTAATTGAAAGGCTTTATAAATGTTAAAGATAAGGAAGGTTCCTTTTTTGATTTACATACCATATTATATAGTTTTCATTCAAGGAATAATATCCCCATAACATATAGAAATATACGAATAAAGGATATGTTTATAATATTTTTATCCAAATTGTTTTGGACATGTTTCTATGTCATTTGGCCCCTTAATATTAATGTTTAACCACAATGTAAACTCATTTTTACCTTAATCACTATAATTAATTTTAACTACATTCAATAATTATTATTGTAAAAATTTATGATGATTTTATTAAAGTATTAATATATTATTATTAAAAATATTTATATGTATTTTTTCAAATATAAATAATAGAATTTGAAAATTTGTTTTTAATGGTAATCTCGTAGTCATGGAGAGAAAATAATGTTTTAAAGCGAAGATGTTCAAACTTTCACTACGTTTTATATATTAATTTAGTATAAAAATTAATCCAATAACATAAATTGGATTTCTAGATGCATATTTTATATAAAATGACTTCAAAACTAATTTATAACATAATTTAACACTAATACATATTAAAAAGGAACTTTTCAACTAAAATGCATTATTTTTCAATATTCCTCTAAAAAATAATCTTCTCAAAAAAATTCCTAAAATTCATCATAACAATTTATATAATAAAAATTAAATAACAAATTTTGTTTTGGAAAAAATTATTTATAAAATATTCAAAATTTAGTTTTAAAATATGTGCATCATTAAAAGTATTTAAAACATACATTAATAAAATATAGGTATTTATGGATAAAAATGGATTTGTTCTTGTCATATATTTATAAATTATAATGGATAAATGTTAAATTTTTTGGTTAAATATATAAAATTAAATTAAATTTACCATAATGTCTAAGTGTGTTACTATCACTTGTAAGATTTTTCTTGTATGCCTTATACACTATTGATGGAACACCGTTTTGTGTGTCTTATAATACATTATATTTTTTCATATAAAGAAAAATAGAAAAAATAGAATTTATTATAAATAGAAAATATTTTATTCTCTATTGTGTTACATTCTATTCACATTAAATAAATTGTTTCCTTTCATTCCAACATGATCTTGAAAATCTTGGGTTTGATAGTTGAAAATTCCATTACTGAAAATCTGAAATCATTATGTTTTTCATAAAATATCCATTCAATAAGAGAGAAACGAATGTAAAATGGCCATTCAACTAAGATCCTGATTAGTATAACGAAAGTGGGAAATGGAAACAAAGTTATATAAGAAAAATATAACCACCATATTCTATTTTATTGTCATAGATAACATGTTCAGAAGAAAGTTTGTGACCACAAATCCATAAACAGAGGTGTGAAAAAAATTCATTGATATCATGAAAATGATGATAATTGGAAAAAAATGTTTTAAGAAAACATTTCTATATAGTTGATGAAGTTTTTACTATCAAATAAATTCAGAAAATATACTTACTTGATATGTTTCTTTTTTATATGTATAGTCTCAACTTTTGGATGTGTTTTGAACAATTTATACCTTATATCTTATCATATGTTTCATTAGTTGGTGAATTAATACATTAATAACTATAATGACTTGGAAATATATACTTAACCCATTTCATAAATGGATAACCATTTCAAAATTTTATGATACTACACATTAGAAGGAAGTTAACATTCCAAGTGAACTATTAATATCCAATCAAAAAATGTATATATTAATCATCACATACCAAATATATGAATACCTTAATCATGTATTCTCTTGAAACATGGTAATAACATGAATTACATAAATGTAATTGGAAACATGAATTCATGTTTATTTAATAAGTGAAACCCAGGTTATCAGATATATTCATTACTTTTGAAAAATTATGTAAACATCATCAATGATAGCATAAAAATATAAACTAATAAATTATAAATCAGTTCTAGTGTAGTCAATTATATCCAATTGACTTTATCCATATCAATCATTTATTTATCAAAACATCCTTACAGATAACATATTAAGGGTTATCATTCCATAAAAAATGTTCTCTCTAATAAGTTCAACTTCCCATTGAATCATTTTTCTTGTTCATCTATAATGTTCAACATATGCTTTCAAATACATAATAAAAAGTATTGTAGTTCACCCCCTATATATTCAATAATTCTTAAAATGAGAACCTTACTGATAATATAGAAAATTAATAATATAATTGAATCCTAACAAAAAAACATTAATCATACCACTTCTTCTATGGTAGTGGACAAATCTAAACAATGGTATACTAGCCTCTTTTGGGTTATATTCCTTTTATTCTAGAGACATTTATTTTAATAGTGTATTTTCTCATACCTTTTCAATCATTGTACATTGAATTAATTTTTCATACCCATGAAATCACAAGCACAATGGCCTTTCTCTCAACACATTTAGAAAAATACCATTCATTTTAAGCATGAACTATGGTGTTTCTTCCAGAGTTAGTACTTGCAGGAAAATCATTATTTTCCTTCTTCCCTTTATCCATATTTTTATTAGTTTTCTTCATATTCTTTGAAATCCATCCAAATTCATAATTCATTGTTAACTATTTCTACACCTCATCAAAACTTTATATTATATAAAGATATGATCAAAACGTTTTTGATACCATTTCCCCTCGAATGATTTTTTTAAGGACATAAATGATATGTTCTTTATTACTGTTTTGGTTTTGACCATTGTTGAGGTTCTCATTGCTTCTTCTAGTTCCCATTTTTAAATGATTACATATAGGATATTTAGTCATATTAGTATTTAAAATAATATATAATCTAATTACTAGTGAAATACATAATAGAATTTATATAATATATGTGTATCTAATCTCACAATCCTAAACATTATTTATTTTGGATATTATTATACACTTATACTCTAATTAAATCAAGGGTTATGTTCCCAAAATAATTTTTTCCAAAAGACAGTTTCCAATGATTCTACTAAAATTCATTTGATATGAACTATAATACCCAACCCCATAAACCCAAAGCTAGAACCCTAATTTATTAATTTTTTTGATTTCATGGAATCAAATCATGAAGGATTGATTAGTTTAGCTATTTTTTAAATCTATATTATGTACATGACACTTATATTTTATTGGGAAGAAGAAAATAAAATAAGATTCATGATAAAATTAAATGACCATAATCTATGAAATCTCATTTAAATATTTTTTTTCATGTCGTAGGAAAAGGTAAAAAATTATTTTTAATCTCAAATAATATTTAATTTTTAGTAAAATTGGCGAATTAATTAATAAATGATTATACTAAATATTGAATAGTAATCAATTGAAACGTATTCATTTTATCAATAAAATGATAATGAACCCCATCCATTGATAATTTCAAATATATAAACAAATGGAGAACTAATAACATAGTTTTAATGAAATAAATAATTAATTATTGGACACCATGATTCATATGTACATGATACCTTTAAAATTATATGCTTTCAGAATATGGTTTAAAAGATATCATTCAACAACCCATTTCACTGAGAAAATGATTCATCACATTTTTCTGCAAATATTTCCCCAGTAAATCTAATAATTATCAATTACATGCCATCTGTATAATGGGATACATTTTAATTAATAGTTATAACCCTATTATAAGATAATGTACATTTAAAATAAAATAAATTTTAATTTAAAATTTTTATAAATAATATATTGTTTCATATAATGATATCAATCAATAAAGAAATATAGATTGTAAAGATAAGATTTACCACTACTAATTTTTATTTCAAAACCACTTGGTTGAGATCATTCCAAGTGAAACATACAATACCATTGAATATTATTGAATAATAATATTAAATTCCATAGGGGTTGTATTTAGACCACACAAATTAAATAAACAGTGAATATAAAATGTATCTCATTGATATAAAAAGTAAGATGAAAACATATTAACTTGTGCTTCATTTTGATTGAACACTATTTATAGTGCTATAAAACGCTTTTAATATTGTTTTTACCTTCAAATATAATAATATTAATATCTATTATATAATATATAGTCATTTTCATAAGATATATAAACAATTCATTAAATAAATTTCATCATTTTCATCATTTTCATCATTTCTATTGTTAATTGTCTTGTTGGTCGAGTATGTTTAAATAAGTTTTTTTATTAATTAGATCATGATTTAATAATATAAATAATCTATAACATAATGTAAATATCATATATATATATATTAATTATATGTTTATTTATGTAATTATATAATATATTGAGACAGGAAATGGAATTCACTTTGCCTGGAGATGGTATATCGTACGTATGAATGAACACGACATAAATTTTATTATTGTATTGTAAATGTATGTGATATAATTATATAATCATATAATCCTTAAATTTTTATGTTAATTTTATACAAAAATATATAATATGATTATTATAACCATCCTTAATATATTCCAAGCCACGTGCGAACAAATAACATCATTTTGAAGAGAACGAAGCATGCACGTCCATAAATGTTATTAACGTATTCCCATAAACTGGAAATCATGATGATATGATTTATATTAAAATTAATGAATCATAAATATCCTAAATGTCATATAAAACATTAAATACATAATTAATCATACCATGAATTTTGGTAGTGGAAGAACGAATGATGTCAGTCTGTGAGGATGTAGTCCACAGTACACGCGAAAGATGATTGTAAATCCCATTTAACAAAAGTGTGTGATATTGTAGGTAATAACCTTAATATAAAAACATATATTCATACATAGGATAATTTTTTTAATTTATTATAATGATATAGAAGCAATTTGAGGAGTATATAATGAAATAACACATAAGTTCTCCGTGAAGAATGTTACCACTTCATTTGGCAACTCCTTTTGGTTCATGAAATAATTACATCATTGGATTGATTTAGTAAAAAAATTAATACTATAATATTAGTTTAGGGATGTTGTGGAGATATTTAATGTGATCTTGGATAATAAAAACATCTTTAGAGTTACAATGAAGCGACGAGAGTGAAGTCCATTCATAGTGGAGGTAGAGTGGCATTTCTGTAAATATTTAAAGGTAAACACTATTGGGTGGTCTGTCTTACCTAATGCATCATAAAAATTAATAAATAATGTTTTTAAGTGATATTATGTTCAATACATAACTCAGAAATAGGAGAAAGAATATTTTTATCATTTTTTCCTAATCTTTTATGTTTCCATATTTTTACCTTTCTGGGTTTTATTTATGGTAATTAATATTATAAACTATGTAATTTAGCCTTTAAGATTAAATAATGGTGATACTTATTGGAAAATATATAACTAATTAATTATTAATATAATATAAAATTTTCAAAATAAAAACAAAATATCTATCAAAAATTAACTTAAATAGAAGCGCGCGTAACCTGCAAAAAATAGTTCTTTGACCCCAAACATACTAATTTTTTTACTATTTAGTAGTCCATATGATCATAAAAAAAGATAAATTTTTACCTAAATATAATATATTTATATTTATTAGAATTTATAAATAAATTAGAATAATATCGTATTTATAGTAAATTTAGATCTTATAATAAAATATCATTTGTTATAAAATAACATTAAAGTCAATTTTGACAGTATATACCGAATTTATGTTTAAAATTGATAAGAAAAAACATTAATTAGAATATATTAATTTGTCATTTGTATAAAATGATATATTCATCTTAAAATTAATTAAGCTCAATAATCAATCAATTTACACCAATTTTAATATTTTTTGTTCTATTTATTTTAGTTAATTACTAACTAAATAATTACCACATTTTCTTTCAACAATCATTTTAACTAATTATTTAATCCCTAAACATATATATATATATATATAAATTAATATGATGAAGATAACTCCTTTAAATTTTATAATAATGTGTATAACTGATATAATGGTTTTTTTTGTTCATATCTCAAGGCTTTAAAAACAAAAATGTAAGAAAAGTTACATTTTTAAATACATAAAATAATATATAGGTCACTTTCATGGACTTAGATCAGTATTACTCATAAAATTATATAAAATAGGATATTTGGTAAAAAAAATGTCCATAAAATAGGTTTTAGAAATTTTTGTAGGCCATTGTTCCCCTTAAGATTGATGTTCAACCACAGTGTAAACTCAATTTTACATTAATCAATAAAATTAATTTTAACTGCTTTCAGTAATAATTATGTTCAAAAAAATTATATAATATTTGAATAAAAATATTATGTTTATTGAAAATATTTATACCCTTTCTTATAAATTAAATTCAAATAATTAGAATAATTATATTTACAGCTAATCATGTAGACGTGGTGAGAAAGTAGGGTTTTAAAGTAAAAAAGTTAAAAAAGTTCACTGAAATTTTATATCTATTGTAATTAAAAAATGAATCCAATGAGATAAATAGGTTTATTGGATGTATAATTGAGATATTTTTTACATTAAAATTATCATAAAAATAATTTAGTATCAATAATTATTTAAAATAAATTCATAATATCAACTAAAATTCAGTATTTTTCAGTAGTCGTCAAAAAATTAAACTTCTTGGAAAAATACAAAAAATTAAAATTAAAATAAAAGTTAAAATTCACATTCAATGATATATTTTATTTTAAATAGTAAAATTCATAGAAACTATAAAACTTCGTTTTAAAAAATTTATTCCATTAAAAGCTATACAAACATTCTTTTGAAAAAATAGAACTTTTTAAGCATAAAACAAGATTTTTTCTTATTATATTTCTATAAAATATATTGGATAAATATAAAAACATTTTATGGAATACAAAATATAAAAATAAATATATCATAATGTATTAGGATGTTATATACTTATAAGATTGGTAACTTGTGACCTATACGCCTCAATGTATCTCAATATTGTGTGTAACACAAGACAATATAGTGTTGTATATAATGAAATCTATAAACAAAAATAAATTTTTTCTAAAATGAAACTATGTTAATTTCTGGAGGTTTTCAAACATATTCAATGAAATAAAAGATTAACCCAATGAATGGGAACCCTATTAAGATATCACTTACCTCATGCTTCAATTTAGTTGAGCACTTTTTAACCTCATATATTGTTATTTTAACTTGTTATTGAATATTAATTGAATAATATTAGTATTTATAATATCATATATTATCCTTTTAATGAAATATTATTATTTATTAATTAACAATAATTCATTCTTAACATTTTTTAGTGGTTAATTTCCTTGTTTTCTCATTAATATTTTATCATGATAGTTCTAGATCTTGAATATTGGATATATCTCCATAAGATTCATAATTATATTAATGTTATAAATATAATTTTTTCTTTAGATAAATATTTATAATATTTCTTTAATTTGTATTGTGGTAGATGAATCAAATTACATTGTGGTGATGATAGGTTTTATTTATACACAAGAGACGTCATTATTTCTTTAACGGTTGAAATAGTATGAAAGATGATTTTATATTAGTTTTTTAGAATAAATATCATGTAATATATATCTCATTAATTATTCAAATCTATCCATTATTACATTACAAGTAACAAGTTAGTGAAAAATAATTCGCATCACTTTGTGAGGTGGTAGTGTTCCACACACTAAAAATACAGTATCATTTATTCTATGGATGATAAGGCATGAAGTAATATGATATATTAATTTTAGATAATTATTAATAGGTATTTAAGGTAATATATAAACATAATTTTAATGTTTATTACCTTACATGTAATTAATATGTGAAAAATGAATTACATCGCACAATTAGGCGGTAGTCTACCATTCAAAAGAGCGTTGTTACATTAATCCCCTTTGAATGAATATAAAGAAAGTTTATCTGATAGTATAATTTTAAATGTATAATGATATTTTAATTTTATATATTAACACTATATATATCATTATATATAGTCATTATAATATTTTATGGGAAATGAATTATAGCGGAAACCTACTATAAACAAAGATCAATATTTTTTTTCTTATTTGAGGGAGCATTAGATGGTTATATATAATAAAATTAACATAATAACATTTAATTATATATTATATACTATGGTAATTATATTATAATTGATTAATAATATTTAACAGTGGTGGGAGAATAAAAATGATAAAATGAACGGTTAATGTCTTTACCACTTCTTCAGATAACACATGTACGGTTTCACAAATAACCTTTCAATAATATATTTATCATCAAATATTTAAATATAGAATGGGTGGACGGAATTAAAAAAATTATTTTTTAGGTGTTGATATATCCAATTGGTTTGGGATGTTCTAAAATGAGAAGAGAAGGGGTGCACATTTATATGTGGGGGAAAGCACACATTAGTATTTTATAGATTGTCATGATTCGTTAAAACTCGATGTGACATGTAATGCAAGCTATCACTAAAATTAAATTTATTCAGAAAAAAAGTATTTCATAAAATATAACAATGTTAAATTATTCCCCCTTATAATGAATTTAACCCACAACATTTTATCAATTTGATTCAACGATATGAGGGAACTTCCCCATCATCATATCCTTATGTTCCCATATTGATTATTCATATTTGTGGTTTCACCCGAAAACTAAGATCATGTGACTTTGTTTCATAGAATATTCACTCTTCGATCCAGCATCTCCATCAGTTTTTCCTCATAATAAACAAGATTCTACAGTTTTATAACCATCATTTAAGAAAATTTAATGTGTTAGGTATATAATTTCTCTATAGATAAATATCGAACACATTATGAACTCATGGGAGGTATGGTGGAACCACAAAATGATAGTATATCATATTTATTAAATCTTGAATTTTAAAGGGACTAATGTACATATATATTGGTGTTACCTTATTTCAAAATCTCATTATATTCTTCCCTTTATAAATTCATAGAAACACCTAATCACCAATATAAAAATCCATGCCATGATGATGATTATGATCCTAAAATTTATGTTTAATTTTTTACAACCATACATGTTGTTGAATAGATATTTCCTTCTCTTACATTTCTTCATCGATCCCAAGTCCTAATAGTTTCTTTCTCTAACTCAATTACATCATGTTGAATCTCTACACTACCTTTTATAGATTTATTCATAAGGATCCAACTAAATTATTGAGTGCAAGGTATTGTTTTATGAAAACTCAACTATATGAAGGTGTTGATCCCAAACACATTTAAAATATAGGGAATATGATCAAATAAAATACTATAAGGTATAGATTGTTCTTTTATACTTACCATAAGTATGAGGATGATATGATTTACTATTGCTCAACTCTATATCCAGCGATTTCAATAGAATTTCATAGAACATTCTGGTAAACCATAAATCTCAATCATATAAACTAGAATGTGATACAACATGAAACTATACCACTCCCTTAATACATATCCCTTAAATTTGATCTTAAGAGAAATATTATTTAATAGTGATGAATTGTACAACCTTTTTAAGGTGATTGACTACAACCCATGTAGAATTATTCCATGTATAGTTTTTTGAGTCTGATGACAAAATCCAAGTGATGATTTCCCATATCTATTCTCATATGAGTAATAGATTCATTAACCCCTTAGTATTTTGTATCCTTGATTATATTTCTTATATAAAAAACACAGAGAGATAAAATTTTAGATATCTCTCCTTATTACTTCACACTATAAATAATATTTCAATACACTATACATCATTATACTTCCTGGATAAATATAGACTGAAGAACTATGAACATCCTATAAAATCTCCATCATAAAATATAGTATGTATAACACATACATGGTTCTTAAAAATTATCATTAATTTATTAATAAAGAAAAACTTAGGTACATTTATTACAACATTTTTATCTCTATATATTATATATGTGATTCTTTAATTTTCACAGGGACCGATGGCTAAACATTCAGTTGGAAAAGATAATATCTCTAAAAATCTCTTAGGATTTTCATATTCATACATAAAAATTCCATAAAAATGGAATTATTTGTAATCCAAATCATTGATTGGATTTCATTATCTTTTTTATTTGTAGAATATACCACCATGTTCTCTTTCCCATGGGGTGATGTATTGATTAGTCATAAAATTTATTAAGATATAAACAAATTCTTTGGCACATATTCTTCACCTTAAATGTGAATATTTATTTTAAAAATTGTGTGTTAGATATATATATATATATATATAAAATACATTTTTGTAATGATATTTCACCCATATCATTAATGTAACTTTACTAATGTTATCAATGAACCATGAGTTGGGAAATTTTCCCAATGAACTTTCAAATATTGTTAATTATAATCTATAACCATGTAATTTTAAATCAAAACACATCCCTATACATTCTTGGAGGAATCACTATACATTAAAAACCCTTCTCCACTCTAGTAAAATGTATGAATTTATTTACTAACTAATATTCTATTTAGTTCCATTAAATATTCCTCTTTATATTCTATCTAGATGAACCTATGTCCCTTCCATGTAAACATTGTGAGCGGAATACATATTCATGATAAATTCAAAAAAATGACTGATAATATCCATCTAAACCAAAAAACAATGGATCTTAGTAACCATGGTTGGTCTAGGCCAACATTCAGTAAAATGAATCATTTATGGATCTACTGATATACACACTCTTGAGGTTATATAATGCAGAAATGAAGCCTTTTGCATCCTAAATTGACACTTTATAAATTATTAGTATAGTTCCTCCTTCATTAAGGTCATTATAAAAATAATTATGTTTTTTTCATGATCTTAAATTCTCGTTGAATAGATAATTATATAATCAATAAATTCTTCTAAAAACAGATCATGGTCATCTCAATAGAAACTATTCATTTCATCCAAGAAGATAACATGGGGATTTATAAGACTGAATGTAATCAGAATAACTCATATGGTCTATACCTTATACAAAATATTTTCATCAGTATATTATCATTCATGACATTAAATTGTTGAAATCCAAAATGAATTTAAATATTATAAATGTGTTACGCTCCGCATAGTTGTTCCAATTGTTAACCAATATAGGGATGATGATATTTTCCTTGACTATGATCATTTTTATCTCTTATTAATCAATATAGAGTCGCATAGATACTTATATCTTTTCAACAGATAGAACATGTGCACCATAAGGTGTCAAACTTGGATTAATTAATTCCATTTAATGGTTCTATGGGTATTTCTTCTTTAATTGCTTTAAGTCAATAAGGACTATTACATAGGAAGACTTTAGAATGTGTATTAAACTTGTTATGAGTTTAATTAAGAATTGAACATCACATTTTGGGGGAATTATAGGGATACTCTCTTGAAATACCTAGAAAACTCTGACATAATAGGGATATCATCGATATTGAGTTTCTCCCTAACTATATGAGATAAATTTCCCCTTATAATTTAAATGAATACCCATACAATGAATGTGATTTCAATCAGAAGTTTATATTTCTTGTATCGCTGAATGAAAATCATAGTTTTGTTTAAAATATCAAATATGACTTCCCTTCCTCAGATATTAATGTGGTATTTACAAAAATAATTCCAATATGTTCCTATGATAACATAAAATTCATCAAGCAGAAGAAATGAAAGATTTATACGAATCGAATTCTCAAAAACTTCAATAAAAAAGAAATTATATATTTGAGATGTGATATCAATACCATTTAGGGGTTTCCCTATTAATTTTACATGAAATAGTGTTGGTGGATTCATGATACCCTTAGAAAATTCATTTGATAATAAATAATGAGTAGATCAAGAGTGAAGTAATAAATTAACTATTCTAGAGTGGATAAAAACTATACCTATCACCACATCTTTCTCACAACCTCATTAAAAAAGGTATTTCATGAAATTTCCCCATATCCCATATATTAAGAGTTTCCTAACATAAATAATCATCATTAAATTTCACATTTGGGCACCAGTTAGGATAATTCTCATACTCCTTGCAAGTGAAACACTGTAGTGTGGGTGGGAAATTCTATATAAATTTCTCTCTATTTTCAACATTTGATAAATTATTCCCATCACATCAAAATTTAATTCCCTGATGTCATTATATTCCATACATAATTCATTGGACATTACCTTTATTAAAATTTCTTCCATGCTTCATTCGACACATCAAGGATGATGTAAGTCTCATATTCTTCTTTCTATGGTAGCGAGAGACTCCGTTGAACTTTATCATCATTTTTTGTCAAAACTATAAGATTGGTGGGTAAATATGATCTCCATTTCCACCATGAGGTAATATAAAATGATTTCATCAGGAATACTGAAATGCCTAATTGATAAATCTCTTCAGGGGCATCGTATAAAGACCTTGAAGAATTTATAAACCAAAAATTTAGGCTGTCTATTAATTATAAAAGTATACATTGAAATTCATTTATAATTTTTCTATTAGGTACCAATAGATTTTTCATAATTACATTTTAACTCGATGAACTACTTCTCTATTTTTGTATGATTAATAAGAGAAAAGAACATATTGAAATAAGAAATTTTAAACTCATCCCACTACATAGAGTAAATTTATTTAGGTTAAAATTTATCATTTATGAGATTCCACCAATGATCCTCTTCACCTTCTCACATATATTTATCCATGATAAATTTATCATGTTCTGAAAATTTTAGAATAGAAAATATATTATTAATGGTATTGATTCAATTCTACACAACAAATAGATGAAATGATCAACTAAAATAAGATGGTTGTTTCTTCATGAAAGAGTTTATACAACATTGTTCACTACTTCTCTAATTTATATGTTTTGTATTAATAATATATTTCAAAATTATTGTGATCATAGAAATGGAATTTTTCATCGCTTCCACAATGTCTTTTGGTATCTGATGAGTAAAATCATTATATTTCCCCCCATAGTGTATATGATCATAGTTCTTTTGGGTTCCCAAAATTGACTAAAAACAAAAAACACAATGTTAGAAATAATAATAGTATTGGAGAATAATATAATCATGAAAAATCCCTCATAGGATTTCTAAATCATGACACATTCCATTTAATATATGAAACCTTAAGATTATACAAGTCCATTCAAGGTCAATATCTATTTGAATACTTCATTATTATTCGTAAAGAGTTTGTGAATTTCCAAACCATATCCCATGGGAGTTCCAAACCGGGTGTGTAGAAAGGAACTTTATCAAGAAACATGTGACAATAGATTGTGGAACAATGCACTCCATTTAGAATTACTACCCCTAGGTACATCTACGAAAGGTCCATATCAACATGTAGCATTTTGATAGGGATATAATTGATTAGAATCAAATCTTTCAATCCATTGAAAAATTCCAGGATATTTTCCCAAACGTTTACTCATCCATTGAATAATACATAGATATACCCTTAAATATCTCAATAATGTTTTCTCATCCTAGTTTACAAAGTCTATCTACACTATTCTCTGATACCAAATATAAGGATTAAATCTTATCATACATTAATATTATATATTATAAGTTTATGTTGCATTACAAAACATATAAACCCATGGATGGATCATTTAGGTCTAATACCTTTATAGAATTTGAATCATACACAACTAGTCCATAAGTGATCTACATCATCTCCCACTATGTTATTCATAACTAAAACCATTGTTAGATATATCATACAAAATAAAATTCAACATAATCTTGGGAAATGCAACCAAATAAAGGGTGAGATCATATTATCTTAATGGTTAAACAAGCTATTTATTAACATATCATGATCATAAGTGTATTATTACATGAGAAAAAAATTCTAAAACAACACCCTACACATCATATATCATAAACATGAGTCATGGAATAAATCTAGGTAGTTTGTAAGACATGAATAAGAATGGAAACAATGATCATTAATAGTAAGAATATAAAATTTGAAGAATTAATTTCAATTTAGTATACTCATTAGAATATAAATTCAATCCCTTAATAGTTCAATTTTTATTTCATAGTCTATCATTGTTTAATGTCTTCACTACCCAATCCAATGTAGTAGTCAAGCTTTACTCCCTAAACTATCATAGTGGAAGGAGTACCTTACTAAACTTGGTTCATTACCCATTATAATCTTGTTTAAATCATGATATATCAATCATTACACAATTAATTGGAGAGATATATATTTCCAACCAATTTAGGTTTATAATATAAATACGAACACATAATGAAAATCATACTCAAGTGTTCCATTATATCATAAAACCATTATCATATAAAAACCATTGAAGGGAAAATTGTTTTAAAAATCATTAATCATATCATAATTAATGATAATAAAAGGGTTTCATAAGACATTTCATTATAACATAACATATGGAGAAAGAACAGTTTTCCTGAACAACTTTTCATCACTAAAACAAACCATCCCATGTAACAATAATGATGGTATCATTGGGTCATATCCTAAGAGATGATTATATAATATAAACGAATATCATCATAAATGGATAATTATTATGAATTTAAAATCACATAGAATGTTTCATAACTAAAATATCATTTCAACCTATAAAAAACATTTTAAAAAATAAAAAAAATATCAAAATACAATTCATATAAATTAACATATTTAACATATAAATTAATATTTCATAGTTATTTAAAACATTTCGTTAAGAAAATATTTTTCCCCTTGGAAAAATAGTTTTATAAAAAATAAATCACATTTAAAATAATTTTCACTGAATATAACCACTAGAACATATAAAAGATAATTTAAAATATTGAAATTTTTTTACAATGGGAAATGTTATTCATGTTAAATTTATGATTCCATTAAAAATTTTGGTAAAATATATATGTTTCATGTTTTGAAAATGATATGAGGATCCATTTTATTTTTTTTTGTAAAAAAATGAAATAATGAAATTAAAAAATACTTTAGGAAAATTAAAAAATTTGTGAAATCATTTTTATAAAACATGGATATGAATGAAAAAGGGCTTTTGATTGAAGAGAAAAATAAAGTTAGTTTTCAATAATAACATTTTTTAGAAATCATTGGTAAAAATAAGTTTAAAATTAATGGAGTATATTTATTTTCCTAAAATAACCATATAAAAATAAAAATAATATTTTTCATGGGAGATATATCATAATATTTTATTATCATAATAATAAAAATAAAAAATCTAATAAATGATAATTGTTTGTCATAAAACACTTAAAAACATGGTAACTAAGAATCATAATCATTATTATTGAATAACCATAAATGAAACTTAAAATATAATAAGAATAAATAAAATTCCATTTATTAAATGGTTTAGGGGTTGTATATAAACCACATAAAATAAGTTAGGTGCACAACTCGCCATATGTATGAAGGAATGAAAATTGAAGATAAAATATATTACCATATTAGTAATATTTTGAATCATAATCCAAAATAAAGAATAAAATAAAATGATAATAAAAATATAATTAAATTAATTATATCCATGATATATAAATTCACATGGGTATTATGTAAATCACAAAAATTAATATTTTTTAGAATATTCATATGTCTCCCAAAAATAAAAGAGAGACTAAAACTCTCTCAACTCAAGTCTCATCATTCATCATATACATTTCAAACTAATATAAATTAAATATATATTTATTATACATGTATTTGAAAAAAATACTGATTATAATCATACAATTTACAATTTACTTATGTCCTTTCAATAACAATTTATTATCCATTACCTGATATAATCTCAATTCGAATTATAACCACTTTGTTTTTATTGTATGTTTGATTTGTAATTTTTGATCCTATTAAATTTATATTATTAATGAACTATATATATATTTTAATAATTATATTCATAAGATATATATACAGTATATATGTATTGAGAGTAATCCATAAATGTTAGAGATGAAGAATGAAATACATCGTTCATTGAGAATGTTGGTTGTACGTACACATGAACATTATTTTCAATTTCTTGATGGATTAATAAAATTAATGGTAAATAAACTATTTAAATTATAGAATATTTTTTATATAACATATATCACATATAATCCTTAATACCATATTTATTACGATTAATGCAAAGTGTGAATGAATAACATCGCTTCGTGAGGTGGTAGTCTGCTGTACACATGAGTGACATTATAAAAATCCCATCGAATGAAATGTATAAAATAATATGTGATATACATATTCTTTAAGTATAATAATACCATATATAATATAAATATATGTTTAATATATATATATATATATATATATATCCAAACATGGGATGTGGTGTTGGAAAACGGATAACATCTGTTTATGACGCAGTTTCCCACCGTACACGTGAATGATGATTTTGTATCCCATTTGATGGAAGAAGAGAAGAATTTAGGATAAGAAATTAAAATTACAACATATCGTTATATTTTAGATACAAGTTTTATTTTATCATAATAATCTTATTTTTTATGTAAGTTGAAGAATAAATAAAATAAACAACATTTTTATGAATTTACATATTCTTCAAAGAGCCTCTTTAGGAATATTCCTAAATCCTTCTTTGAAGGGATTCCTAATAAAAATGACATAAATAAAGTTGGGGGTAATTAGGTATGTAATATGGGTATGTATATTATAATGAACAAGGTTTTTAATGTTTTTATTGGAGTGTATTGGGGGAGGCCATTCAAAAGTGAGGTGAGTGGGACACTTATTATTATTGAAAACAAAAAGGTGTTACCATGTTTCCCCAATCAAAAAGTAACCAAAATAAAGAATTTATTAGAATAAAAACGATATGTTTTGAATATGTGAATCTAATGGGGTTTAAAAAATATAATATTTGATTTTACCTCTAATCCTTTTAACTTCCCCTCTCAGTAAACCACTTTTAACTACGACCGTGAAAATCATTTTTTACTGATTTTATAATTCATTTCAACAAAAAATTATGTTAAACATATTATATTATATACATTATTTTTAAAAAAATTATTAATCCATTTTTTCACAGTTAATTAACATAATTTTAAAATATTAATTTAAAATTATTCCTGTAGAGGTGACCATAATGCAGTTTCCAAAGAAAAAATGTTCAATATTTAATATTGTATTTATAAAATAATTAAATATTAAAATTATTCCAATTAAATAAATAGTATTAATTGTTAAATTATTAAACTAATTTTACATGAAAACATATTTTAAAAATTATCCGTACAAATATCATTATATAAAAAGGCAGTTTTCAATAAAAACTGTATTTTTCACTATTCAACAAAAAAAATAATCTTTTCAAAAAAAAACATTATCCTAAGATAATTTTTAGATTATGATTTCAAATATGATATTTATTTTAAAAAATAATTTTCTAATTTTTTTGAAAATTAATTTTTATTATTGTTCACCAAAATAAATAACAAAGATGTTTTTTTCAATCAGTATTCTGGAAATATATAATGACTTTACAGAATTTTGGTAACTTTTTTATCCATATGATTCCATTATAAAAACACCATTATACATAATATATTAAAATTTTATAACTCAAATTCATACAATAAATTTTATCCATTTGGTAATAAATGTCATTTTAAAATTAAAAAATTAATAGTCTTACACAATTCAATAAACTCGGTGTTGTATGTAATACATTCTATCAAAAAAATTAAATTTCTTTTCAAAAAAATATTTTATAAAATATCAGATCATTACACGAATTACCCATGAATTAAGGGAAAATTCTATACAACAATTTATTATATCATTTTAAATATTATGAAATTAATACAACTGAATTGGAATTATCAAAGGTCGTATATATTTGGATTCAAGAATTATGATGTAGATGAATTTTTAAAAATTATATTTATGGGATAATAATCATGAAAAATATAAGGATAGTTTTTATTTTTGGAGAATATATGACTACCAGTAATATTAACATCTAATATATGGATTAATTTATTATTTTAGGAGTATACAGATTATCTTAATATAAATTTCATAAACACCTCTTTTATAGGATTTATATGGGGAGTGTTTTTCAATATTGACAATATTTTAGTAGGCATTTATTGAAATACTTCCTATTTATGTCACATATGTTTTAGAGGAAAATTAATTTAATGAATAATTCCTTTAAATATATAGACATATGATTAAATTTGTTGATATCCATTATGGTAAGCATGGAAATTGATGTTGTGGTAATAATTAGCCAATTAAGATTATTTGGATTCATGAAAAAAATAATTCGTATAGAAAACCCTTATTATAAAAAAATTATAACCAAGGTATTTTTGGGGGTATTCATATTTTTTTATTATAATTATTATATTGATGTGGTTATTGAAAATGAAAAACCCTTATCAAGAAATGTTGAGGGTGTTGAACCCAGAACCAAAGACTGAAAATGGTGAAAAGACTACAACTAATGTAATGATGTCCTTGTTAATATGAAATTGTTTTTACATAAACTATTTTATGAACAAATACTACTGGAATGTATTTTGTTTAACTTTGGGAGTTACTTTTGAGGTTTTAGATATTAATGCATAACTTTTTTTTGGTTTTGGTAAATATTTTAAAATAGAAGGAATGACATGGCATTCCATTATAGGTTTTATGATCCATTAGAATTTAATTTTAGTGTTTTAGGAAAAAATTATTCCTCTATATTCATTTCATATAGTAATAAATTATGTAATAATTGATCGATGAACAATTAATTGATGAAATTTTGTGATTATATTTTATTTTATTCACTATCGTGATATTGAATGAGTCCATAAACTCTAGAAAATGTTTCTTGAGAAAAATATTTATCCTATTAAATTTATGTCATATGAATCAATGATCTTTTAATTCATCACAGATTTATGTTTTTGTGGTTTTTAACTATCTATTAATCTTTAACTTCCTTAAGATCAATGACATCTATCACCCTCCATAATTTTTTATGTTTTACTTTGTTGTCATAATTTTCAATTCCCATCAATGTTCACATACCTGGAAGACTAGTTATGTGTTGTTTTTTATTTCCTTAATTATTTTATTTATATAGAATCAAGGAAATGTTATTGTAACCCTTTTATGATGTTGGTTTTCAAAAATGTTCTTTTTAGATGAAATACACTTGATTTCTTAGCATATGTTCAAATTTTGAGGACACTATTAATTAATGGTGGGGGGGAATGTGGAACCTAATGATTATAAAAGATGAAAAATTGGGATTGATATACTATTAAACAAAAACTATTAATCTTAAAAAAATTGAAATATATTCCCATAAATTTAAACTATTCGATAGCTTACGAGACATGCAACCCGGAGTCTAAATGAACAGTAAAATAATAACCATTTTAACAAAGTCATTAAGTTGTATTGTATTAATAAGACTATATAAATTATGAAAATAGAATGGGTTACACATTTATAAAATAAAAATATTGATAATATATTTATTATAAATAAAATAAGAATCATTTAAAATTCATGTTCTGTTAAACAATTATTTTTTTAAAAATGTGGTTTTTCATTATGAGAACACATATTTTATTTAATTTTAATCATATTTAGAACATAATTCAAGAAAATTGATTTCATTTTTGAAAAAAAATCTAATAAATTTATTATATTTAAATTATGATAGATTTTTGAAAATTTTTATTATTCAATGAATATAGAAAATATTGCTTTATATTTAAAATCTGTTTCTCATTTAATTAAATTAAATATTCTATTTTGTTTTTAATTATTATTTAAAAATATAATTAGTAAAAATATATTATAATCATAATAAATAAGCATATTTGAAAAAATTTAATTTTGAATATTGATATTAATACTTTCCAAATACATGAAAAATGTTTCATTAGAAAAAAAACATTTTTGTTGTGTTTAGGGTATATTTAAAATTATATTTTGAAAATTATATTAAATAAATTTAAAAAAATGGAATAAATTTGTTTAATTATAATAATTAAAATTATATAATATGTTCAATTTAAGTGTTTATCATTATAAACACTACAACCAGATAAAATCAATGATCATGGTTAAGGTTAAAACTGGTTTATATGGGGGTTAAACCAAGATAATACAGAATAAAATGACCTATAAACTTATCGAATACCAATTTTCTGAAATAATATAGACAATTTTTCCTTTTATTTAGATTTTCATTGTAATAATGATATATTTAATTAATATAAATAGAATATTTTATATAAAAAGGTTATTCAAATGTTAAATATTACCTATAATTTATATGTTTCAACTAGTTTGAAAATAGAAACATCGTTATTGGTATGTACGACCTACTGTCTCGTGGAGTGATGTAAATCATTTCCCTATATCTATATTTGGTAAAATATTATAAATAATTTCATATTAATTTAATATTAAATTTATATCATGGATAGAATTTTGGGTATTATTAAACTATTATCAATGTAATAGGTCTGAAATTACCGAACCAAAACATTTATCAAAAAGAAATCATTTATCACTCTAAACGGTGATTTTTATAAATAAATATAATTATGTTTTAATAAAAGGATATATATAAATACAATATGATATGAAATATATTATTATGGGTTTTTAATATATTCATCGTGTGGAGTTGTATGGAGTATGATAATCTCTTATAATACCAACAGAATGATCGAAATGATACTATAGATACTCAATATACAAGAGTGGGGTGAATTGTATACTTTAACAAATCCTTAAGGACATTTTTTATAAACAAAATTCACAACACCTCTAAGTCTACACACTTGCTTGATTCCAGAAATAAGATTCTCGAGAATTCAATTTCGGAAAAGTGTGTCCATAAATGAAATGTAACCAAAGTTTACAAAGATAAAGATTCTACCATAAAGAATATATAATCTTACTAAATAAGAGTGTACAGTTATAATGAAGTATTAGATATTTATACTTTCCTAAACAAATAAAATTCAGCATAAAACATGAAACAAAACAAGTAAAAAATAGTAAATATTTTAACCCAAAAAGAAGGGTATTCAATAACCTTGGATAAAGGTTCCTTGATTTATACTTTCAATAAATTCTCTCTTACCCAAACTAGGGTAAGCCCTCAATATGAAGATTAGAGTCTGTCTTGCTATCCCCGTAAGCTCTCAACTTCAAGATAGTCGGCACCTCTATCTACCAATCCCCGGAACCCCTTGAATGTACTCAGCAACATTTGGTGTCGCATGAAGCAAATCTGAACAAGGTATTCAGTACGCACAAAGAATAGAAATTCACTATCTATAGAAATCACTTCATAATCATGTAATCTTTAAATTGATCAACTTGTTTTGAGCTCGTTCAAATGAGCTTCTATTTATAGGCACATTCTCAATGGTCAGCTCCCTCCTCCAATGGTCATATATTTCCATGAATTTCAGAGGGTCTTGTACACGTATCACTAAACCAATGGTTAGTTTTAACTAAAATAACGAAATCGTTTTGTAATCAAAACATGAGTAAGAAAAAATTTGGTTACATAACCAAAATCAATTATTCAGTGTGTAAGAAAAAATAGTTCAAAGTCTAACCAAAAATACATTCGTAGTGTATAATATAAGGATTTTTAGATTATATTTTCTAAATAATTCAAAACCTGAATTTTATAGAATTTCGAGCTGTGAATTTCAAGGAAATTCGGAGTCTGAATTTATAAGAATTCAATGTCTGATCTTAGAAATAGTTCAGAGTCTGAATTTAGAGAACATGGATTCAGAACTCATAAGGGTTGGGAGTATGAATTCAGTGATATCAGAGTCAAAACTCATAACAGTTCTGAGTCAAAATTAAGTGAACTCGGAGTCAGAACCCATAAGAATTTGGTGTCTGAATTCAGAGAACTCGGAACCTAAATTATGATCCTAAAAACAGAATGCTCGATATCTAAGAATTATATGATTCTGAGGTTTTGGATATGAAACTTAATTTTACACTTAGATGAAATTATTAATAATGGTAAAGAAGGTAATGATAATTTCCTTGGGATGAAAATTTTCCTTATGAAAGTAAAACATATGGTAAAATGAAATTTTCCTTAAGATAAGGTGTTTGTGATTTTCAAAACAATAGAAAATGTAGAAGCAATAAAAAATCTTTATCGACTGAACAATCTCCCCAAAAAAGAAGGAATGGAAAAGTCATAAGAATACCTTATTGACTCAATAATCACCCCATTTTTGGAAAGCACTAACATTCTTATGAAGAAGAATATATAAGGACTTAGAAAATATTTTTTTGGGCCTTGAAAGTAAAACATATCTCCCAAATCACATGGGAAATGATGAATACGATTAACTCCCCCTTAGGCTTTGGAACTCTAAGGATCATATCCTAGATTCCCAAAATGATATTATTCATTATCTTGGATACAGAAATCATTTTAATGAAAACTCCCCCTAAGAAAAACTCCCCCTTACATAGGGAAGTTTCTTCTTTTCTTAGTATTCATTTTCCTTTCTCCCCCTTTGTGATTTTTGAAATGGAATTTGAGGGAATGGAAAAGAAATTATGATACCGGAAATATAAGTATATAGCTTCCAAAAGAAAATCAACCAAATGTTTCAATATGATAGGGAAAAATTTATACAAGGAAGGAAAACAAAAAAATATCGAATTTAAGCAACATCATCCTTCCTTTTCCTTGGTAAATAGTTTCTTCACAATTTTTTTGAGATTCTTACGCTCCTTGTGATCTTCTTCAGCTCGCTTTAGAATATGATCTTGATCCTCTACATTCTTCTCTAAGGATTTGATTATATTTTCCGAAGCCTTGAGAACCTCTTCTTAAGCCATCAGGACTTCTTCTTGCTTGACAAGATTTTCTTCTATATCAATCTGAAGATCTCTTTCTCTCTTCTAACTTTGGCCAACTGAGTACTTCTTTCCATTGAGATATTTTACTTGTTTTAACCAAGTATTCTTCTTGAGAGTTATCTTTTTCTCAATGATACTTGTGAGATCCTTGATCTTACCATCTTCAATGTCAAAAGAATCATTGAAACCATCTTGGAACTCATCATGTTATCTCAAATGTTCAACTATCTTATTTGACTAGAAAACCATTTTCTTAAAGGACCTTTTGTGGGAATCGTAGTTAATGAATAAATTCATGAAATTAGCCTCAATTTTTACACACTTATCCATCAACATGGATATTGAATATTATTTTTGATTTAGTGTGTGTTGAAGCATCTTGCATCTGGAGTCTATGTTTGGAAAAATCGAAATAGTCCCAAAAATCATCGTCAATGACTGAAAGAAGAAATCATGTCTAAGGGATGATGATTCTAAATCTGAAACATTTCTTGGTGAGGGATGTTTCTCAACCTCAACAAGTTTCCTCTTTGATGATCAACCAGATTTCTTCTTCTTTATAACAACTTTAGTAGGTGTATTAGCAACCACATGTTTAACCTTATCAGCTTTCGGAAAGGCTTCCTCATCTGAAGATTTATGTTCACTGTCAGACAGATGAACAATCATATCTTCATATATGTCTTCTTTCTCAGCTCTTGCCTCAACATCCTCATGATGAATGAATTAGTGGTTATAACTTTATTCCTCAGATAGCTTGTTCACTTCTTCTAAGCCCTTATTATCATATCCTTTCTCATCTCTCCCAAGTGTAGCCATCTTTGAGGATTCTGATTTAGAGGTTCAGATTGACAGTTTCTTGGATGGACATTCCTTCTCTTGGAAATTTTCAATTTTATTAATCAAATATATAGTGTCACCACTACCCTCTTCTTTCTCTTCTTCTTATGCTTCTTCTACTTCTTTTTCTTTGACCTTTTTCGGATTCAATAATTTCATTCCTGAGGTCTCAGGTAAAGCTTCTACCATGATGGATTCTAGTACTAGAATGATCTCTGATTCTTTCTCAGTATCCCTTAGAAGGGATTATAATATCTTGGCTTTAGTCATCTTCTTCTTTAACTTCTTTCCTTTAGCTTGATTTTCAAGCTCATTATTAGTCTTCTCTCTTAAGGATTTTTCTTCAGTAAGATCCAAACCAAAACTAGGCTCCCCTACTTTCCTTTTTTCCTTGGCTTCCCTATACTTAGCTACTACCTCATCCAGATAAGACTTTTTCTTCTTAGGATTTGGAGGTGCAGATTGGACTTCCTTAGCTTTTGGAGTTTTTCCTTCCTCTTCCACTTCCTTCAATTTCCATTTATTTCCTGCCTTTTTTGGATGGTTCAGCCACTTATTTTTTTCTTTGGAAAAGCATCGACTTCTTCCCCTAGTAAGTCATAATATTCTCCAGAGTCCATAAAAAATAGATGTTCATCTTTTTCAGAGTATCATCTATGACTAGCACGACTTTGCAATTCCTTGTCTTTGAGCTGCAAGGAATGTTAAAAGATTCTAATAACTGAACAATTAACATAGAATAAATAGTTGGATACATGATTATTTGAGCCTTCAAGATTCCATTCTTAATATTCTCAATCGTAATGAGATTATTCTCAACTAGATTGATCATTCAAAGATTTACCAGAAAATATAAAATATACATGTCACTTTTCATCAAAGTATCCTTTTCCCCTTTTCTTAGAATGATAAATCCTTGAACCAATAATTCGAGAATCTGTTAGTTTGTTTAAAAGTGAGAAATTATCAGATTTTTTATATCAATAAGACCAAGGAACTCCATAACATTCACCTTATCAAAGCTTCATTTCACATCATGCAACTTGTGAGAACAGAACTCAGATTCTCATTCGTATGGAATACCAACCAAAGTAGTTGACTTTGTATATGAAAGAGCATAAGCCATTCCATAAATATTAAATAAAAACCTTTCTATGAATTCTTCCTTAATGAAAATGAAAGATTCATAAAATTCAATTACCAGATCCGGATACACCAAATAATGAGAACTTGGATTGATATGAAGACATTATCCCATCCATTCAGCTTAATGTTTTTCGAGATAATCGAATCTTACTTGTTGTTAAAGTTCAGATGCACCAAACATTATCTATATACCTGCCACTCTAATATTGTCTTGATAGTAGACATATCATTCTATGAGTATTCTTCTACAGACATTCATAATTGAGAAACCCTTGAAAATACAGAATGAGATTATGTAGTGGGGAAATACTTTAGCACATGAGAGATTGAGAATTGATGTGAGACAACCATTTGGGTGTCCTTTATATAGGCGTTTGATTCGATGTTTCATCTTCCAAACTGAATCGAATGTCTGAAATTCCTCTTAATCCGATCTGACGGTCTATATTATAGACGTAAGGAAATCATGGATCTAATCTTTTGAGTTTTTTTAAAAAACATTCAGATTTAAGGAGAAGGAAATAAAAAAATTTAAAACCAGAAGAAACTAACAACAAGTAAAGGATGATTATGAAAACTCAGGAAAGGAAACATACCTTTCTTATTGCTAGAATGATTATTCGTAATGGGGAAAATTCCTCATAAATAACTTTAGATTCTGAAAATTTTGGATTACGAATTTTTTTGAAAAACTGATTGTGAATTGTTAGAAAATATTTATTACAAAAAACATTGAAAATAATCATTATGAAAACATAGAAAATCTTCATTATGAAAACATAGAAAATAATCATTACAAAAATTTAGAAAATCCACATTAAAAAAACATTGAAAATATTCAATACAAAAATATATAAAATCATCATTACGAAAACATAGAAAATCTGACTACGAAAATATCTATTACAAATGATTTGAAAAAGAACTGAATACAAAAATTTTCATTATGAAATATTTGAAAAATATGACTATGAAAATTTTCATTAAGAATGATTTGAACAATCTGAATTTTCAAATTTTCATTATGAAAGATTTGAAATGTCTGATTATAAAAAATTTCATTACGAATGATTTGAAAAATCTGTCTACAAAAATTTTCATTAAGAAATATTTGAAAAATATGACTAATAAAATTTTCATTGCGAAAGATTTCAAAAATGATACTATGAAAATTTTCATTACGAATGATTTGAAAAATTTGACGACAAAATTTTTCATTATGACAGATTTGAAAAATTAACATGCAAAGGTACTCCCCTATTGAATAAGAGTTTATTACTATAAGGATATTGGTTTCAAAAAAATGTTAATAAAAAAGATTACCTTATGGTTATAATTTCTAACTTCTGTTTAATGTATTCAAATCTATCATAGGGTAATGATTTAGTGAAAATATCAGTAAGTTGATCTTGTGTTCCGATAAATTGATGAATGATATCCACATTCTATGATTGATCCCTAAGAAAGTGATGCCTAATATCTATGCATTTTTCATGAGAGTGATGTGCAAGGTTTTGACAAAGGGAAATGGAACTAGTATTATCAAATAGAATTTGTGTTTTGGTAAAACTCATACCATTGTCTGTGAGTGTGTTACATCTACAACACTTGACCACAACAACTTCCAGCTGCTACATATTCAACTTCAGCAGTGGAAAGTGCAACTGAGTGTTGTTTTTTGCATGACCATGAAACTAATGAATCTACTAAGAAATGACAAGTTCCGAATGTAATTTTTTTATCCATTATACATACACCAAAGTTAGAATCTAAAAAACATTTTAGAACAAAATATTTTCTAGAAGTATAAAAAAGTCCTATATTCCTGGTTCTCATTTAAGTAGTGAAAAATTCTTTTCACTACCTTTAAATTATATTCCTTGGGATTGGATTGATATCTTACACATAATCATACTAAAAACATTAAGTCTGGATGACTATATTTTAAGTAATGTAAACATCCTATCATAACATTAAAAGATGTTTGATCTATTGGTTTCCCATATTCATCAAGATAAAGTGTGTTTGAGGTACCAATGGGAGTTCTAATACTCTTAGTGTTGTCATATACAATTTTTTTAAGATGATTTGTAATATAATTATGTGGAAATATATAGATTAATTATGGTTTTTAAGATATTTTAAAACCATGGAAAAATGTTAACTCACCCATCACACTCATTTCAATCCCAGATTTCATTAGATCTGCAAAGGAATCAGCTAAAGATTGCTGAGTTGAACCAAATATAATGTCATCAACATAAATTTGAACAATCAAAACATTTTTCATATCTTTGTTTATAAAAAGGATTGGATCTGCATTTCTCTTAACATAATTATTTTGATTCAAAAAACCTTTAAGCCTATCATACCATGCTCAAGGGGATTTCTTAAGTCCATAGAAATCTTAGTTATTTTTACAGAAATGTTCCGGATGTTTTTTGTCTTCAAAACCGTGAGGTTGTTCAACAAAAACATCTTTGTCTGCAAACCCATTAAGGATAGCACATTTCACATCCATTTGAAAAAGTTTGAAGTTGATGAATGATGCAAAGTCATGTAAAATATGAATAGATTCATGTCCATCTACTGGAGCATAGGTTTCATAATAGTCAATTTCTTCTTGTTGATTATAGCCTTTAGCAACATATATAGCATTATTTCTTACAATAATTCCATTTTCAGCACACTTATTTCTATAGACCCATTTTACTCCAATAACAGAAGTTTTATTAGGTCTTTCAACCAAGGTACCGACTTTCTTCCTTTCGAATTCATTTAGTTCATCTTGCATAGATTTTATCCAATCATCATCACCTAAATCTTCATTAGTGATTTTTGGTTCTAATTGAGAATGGAATGCAAGATGTTCTGATTCAATTATGAAGGAACTTATAGTCCTTACAATTTGATTTACATCACTAATGATACTATCACTGGGATGATTCTTAAGAAACGACTGATTTGGGTTTTGTAAAACTTGTTCATCAACATAGGCTAGGAAATCCTCTGGGGTAAATGCTTCAGAAACATATTCTTGGACATTTTCCTTTTCAAAAGGATCTTATAACGAAGGTTGATAATCTGTTTTTGAAAACACATCTGGAGATGTAGTTTTGGGTTGTTTAAAAACAAGGGGATGAATTTCATCCAATTTTACATGTATTATTTCTTCAATAATAAAAGTGTTTTTATTGAATAATCTATAAGCCTTAGATGTTGAAGAGTAGCTTAATAAAATTCCTTCATAAGATTTTGGTGTGAATTTGCAAAAGTTTTATTTAATATTCAAAATGAATACCTTGCATCAAAAAATCTTGAAGTTGGAAAGTCTAGGTTTTCTATCATTCCATCAATTATAATGAGTTTTATTAAAATAAGGTCTGATCAAAACACGATTTATAGTATAACAAGCAGTACTTACAGCTTCATCCCAAAAATGTTTGGCTATATAATATTCACTCAACATAGTTCTTGTTATCTCTTGAAAAATTCTATTTCATCTTTCAACAACAAAATTTTGATGAGGTGCTATAGATGATGAGAAGTATGAGTATTTCCTTTTCTACTAAAAAAAGATTCAAAATCAGAATTTTGAGATTCTCCTCCATGATCACTATGAATAGTTATGAAAGGAAGGTTTTTATTATTTTTTAACTTAGGCTCTCAAAATTTTGAAATAAGAAAAATCATTAGATTTCTTTGCTAGAAAATATACCCATGTAAATCTAGTGTAATCATAAACTATGAAAAATACAAAATATTTGCCTCTGATGCTTCCAGTGTGTGTTGGACCAAAAATATCCATATGCACCAACTGTAATGCATTAGTGGTTGAGACTTCACCGATGGATTTAAAACTTGATTTAGGTTTCTTGCCAAATTGACAAGGATCACACACTTTTGATTAGTCAAATATATGCTCCATTAGATCCTTAACTAGTCCTTTATTAGATATTTTGCATAGATTCCTAAGGTTATAGTGTCCTAACCTTCAATTCCACAACCAAGAATGGTCTTCCATTCCACTAAGGCAAGGTAAGTCTTGGCTCCTAAGGTATTCTTTGTTTAGTGTGTAAACATTCTCTTGCATATGGGAAAAAGAATAATATCTTCCTTGTAATTGTGTAATAAGTACTTATCATTCCCAAAATTCACAAGGTCAAATTCACCGCATAATTGAGTTATACTAATGAGGTTGTTCTTAAGACACCTAAAAACACAAACATTTGAAATCAATGTTTTCCCAAAAAGAACGATATTAACTATACCAATAATTTCTCCTTTAGCATTATCTCTGAAAGTTACTTTTCCTCTTTTCTTCTTGATAATCTTTTGAAATATGTTTTTGTAACTAGTCATATGCTGGGAACATCCACTATCCATGTACTAGGTATTGTTAATGTTAATTTCCTTAATTTACTGAAAATAAGAATGTTAGAATTTCGGAATCCAAACATTCTTTGATCCAAAAATTTCAGAAAGAAAAATATTAGGTACCAACATTTTCATAGAAAAATAGTCTTTATGAAATCTTAAAGACTAGGGTTATTTAAGGAAAAAAATTTCCCTGTGTCCACCACACTGACACTTGGTTCTGAATGGATCACTTTTAGGAACAAAATAATTGTTGCTAAAATCAGTTTTGAACCTTTATAACCAAAAACAGAATTATTTCATAGAGGTCCGATTTGAGAATACATTTTATCAAAAAAATTCCTTACCTATGGTAATGTTTGACAAACAATTCCTCAAGGAAAAAAATTCTAACTTTTGACTATCAACTATGTTATTATCTTCCAAAACATTAATTTTAGAACTAGAGTTGCACTCGAAAACATTTTTCATAGAAATTACATTTTCTAGATTATTAGAATGTTTATCCTTCTCAGAATTTACTTTCTCATGATTTTTTGAAATTATTTCAAAATCAAGGATTTTCTTATCACGATCTTTAGAATGATATGATATTTTCTTTAGTAAGTATATAAATCCTCTAATTTTCCTTATCATGCTTTTTTTGTGTTTAGAATTTTTGTTCTCAAGAATCTGACCAAAACCTAGAAACATCATCAGAGGTATGTAAAGTATTATCTTCATCAGAAGAAGATTCTTAATCAAATGAGGTATAATATTTTATGTCACTATAACTAGCATTCAAAGATACATTGGTAATTGATTCATCATTTTGTACCTTAGCCATTAAGCAATGATTTTTAATAGGTAGTCTGGCTATTTGATCAAGATTCTTCTGTCCATAAGATTCATAATCTGATGATTTATCTGAAGTTTCTCCACCACAAGGACTCCAGGTTTCATTAGCTTTCAAGACTTTCTCAGCTTTAGCTATTTAGTACTTCTTTATGTTTCTCTTTGAATGATTTTCCTTTCTTTATTTTCTCTTAATCATAGGACAACCAGGTCTTATATTTCCAGCTCTCTTGCATTCATAACATGTGACTTATGAATCTTTCATATCTTTCATTTCTTTATTCTGGTATCTCGATTGAAAATTTTCCTGAAAGAAAATATTGTTCATTCTTTGAGCAAGACTTTTTGACTCATTTTCTGAAGATTCACTCCCACTATATTCAGATTGGGTAATAACCTTATTTGATTTGGATCTAGTAACTCTCTCTAGAGTTTTGTATTTCATATGATTTGAAGTATTAGTAAAAGAAACTCTTCCTTTCCCATTTTTCTTTTTAATATTTTTAGCATCTCTCTTCATTCTATTCTCATGTCGAAGAAGAGTTCCAAACGGCTCATCTAGATAAATCTGAGTGACCTTTCTATTCTCCTCAATAGCAGTTCTCTTGGATTCCCACTCACTGGGAATGATGTCTAGGATTTTATCCACAATAACATCATCATCTAATCCATTTCCTCCCATGGATTGTAAACTATTCATAATTTTCATAATCCTTTTTTGTACTTTGGTTATGGGTTCTCTATAAAGAAATTTAATACCAGGGTATTCAGCTCATCACATAGCTCTTATTATATCTATAACATTAGATGTACCAAAATGTATAACTTTAAATTTCTTCCAGATACTATTTGTAGATTCAGATGAAGATATTTGACTCTAGATGTTCCTAGTCATGAAATATAGTAATGTATTGCATACCTTATAATTCAGTTGATATTCATGCTTTTCTTGATTGGTGAAAGTGGTAACTTCCTTTTCCAGGATTTTATATCCTCTAGTAAGCATAAAAATATTATCCACTCTAGTATTGATAATAAATTTCTTCATACGATCTCTCCAATACTCATAATCATTCCCATCAAAAATAGGTGGTCTGGTTGGATTCAGGTTGTCTATGGAACCAACATTGATTCCTTCCATCTCAAAAAAATATATTTCCACAAAAACTTCTCACTAATAAATTTTTGTAAACAAAATAAAAATATCCATGGAAAGAAAAATATAACTAGAGTATCTCTAAGAAAAATATGAATCTGAACTTTAAGAGTCCGAAAATTTGATTTTGAAAATAAAATAAGAATAACTCTTTTTTGAATCTAATCGTTAGATTCATTCAGTTTGAACTAATGCTCTGATACCAATTGTTTAGTTGGTATGGAGTATGATAATCTCAAATGATAAAAACTAAAAGATCAAAATTATATTATAGATACTCAATATACAAGAGGGGGTGAATTGTATACATTAAAAAATCTTTAAGGAAATTTTGTATAAAAAAAATTCACAACACCTCTAAGTCTACAAACTTGCTTGATTCCGGAAATATGATTCCAAGAATGAAATTCTTGAAAAGTGAATATGGAAATGAAATATAACAAAAGATTTCAAAGATAAATATTCTACCATAAAGTGTATAGAATCTTACTAAATCAATGTTTACAAGTGTATGTAAATATAAGGTATTTATTCTTTCCTCTAAAAACAAAATGCAGTGGAAAACATGATACAAAAAAAGTAAAAAGTAGTAAATATTTTAACCCAAAGAGAAGGGTATCCAACAACTTTGGATAAAGGTCCCTTGATTTATACTTTCAAAAAATTCTGTCTTACCCACACCAGGGTAAACCCTCGATACGATGATTGGTATCTATCTTGTTGTCCCCGCAAGCCCTCAACTTCATGGTTGTCAAAACCTCTGTCTTCATATCCCTGGAAGCCCTCGAATATACTCAGCAACATTTGGAGTTGCACGAAGAAAATATGAAAATGGTGTTCAATACGAAAAAAGTGTGGAGAGTCTCTCTCTCTCTAGATATCACTTTATCATCATGTTATATCTAGATTGATCAACTTGTTTTGAGCTCGTTAAAATTACCACCTATTTATGGGCATATTCTCAATGGTTGGCTCCCTCTTCCAACAGTCATATTTTCTTTTGAATTTTGGAGGGACATGTACATGTGACACTCAAACAATGGGTAGTTAGTAACTGATAGCACAACATCATTTTGTAATCAAAACACGAGTAAGCAAAAATATGGTTACATAAACAAAATCCTGTATTCAGAGTGTAAGAAAAAACTAGTTTGAGTCTAACCAAAAATACATTCGGTGTCTATAATATAAGGATATTTGGATTATTTCTTCCAAGGAATTCAAAACGTGAATTTTATAGAGTTCTAGATACTGAATTTCAAGGAAATTAGAAGTATGAATTTATAAGAATTCAGAATCTCATTATACAAAGAGTTCAGAATCTGAATTCAGAGAACTCGGAGTCAGAACTCATAAGAGTTCAGAGTCTTAATTTAGAGAACTCGGAGTTAGAACTCATAAGAGTTCAGAGTCTGAATTCAGTGAACTCGGAGTCAGAACTCATAAGAATTGAGAGTCTAATTTCAGAGAACTCAGAACCTAAATTCAGATCTTGAAAATATAATGCTCTAACTCTATGTATTATATGATTATGAGGTTTTAGATACGAAACAAAATTTTACACTTAGATGAAATAATGAATAATGGATAACATGGTAATGATAAATTCCCTTGGGGAAGGAAATTTTTATTATGAAAGTAAAACATAAGTTAAAATGAAATTTTACTTAAGGTAAGTTGTTTATGATTTTCAAAACAAGAGAAAATGGGGAAGAAATATGAAAAACATATTGACTAAACAATCTCCCCAAACAAGAAGGAATGGAAACATCATAAGGAAACCTTATTGACTCAACACATCGTAAATATTTATTTATTATAAATCAGGTAAGGATATATATTAATTATATCCCTCCTAATGGAAGACATTTTATCGTAATTTCTTTTCAGTTACCAATATCTAATGTTGTGATCCTAATTAAATTATATGTTGTCTATACTTCCCCTTTTACACGTAATATCATGAATAATTAATGACTCATTTTATTTATTTTTTTATTTGAATTATTCCATTCATGGGGATTTAAATGAAAATCTTCAAGTGGTAAATAATTACATAACACAAATTCTCATCATTGGGTTATATTAATTTTTCATTCTAATTTATATTATTTGATTATGTGTATATTTTATTTTGATTATATTATGTTGTTTCTCATGGATTATTTGGATTGACATTTGGTAAACATAATCAATTCATTAATTAATTCCAAATTCAAAGTTTTGACCATTGTTATTGTTTCTCATCTCACTTTTACATCAATGATATTTATCTCATATTGACCACCTAGTATATTTTTCTGGGGTAAATATTTTCTCTTTGACATGTTATATCATGAATACCTTTATCATCATGTTATTTAATGTTTCATTTAATCTGATTCCTTTCATGGAGTTAAAAATTTATAGGATACCAAATTCATAATGGTTTATGTTACACTAAATATTTATTGGAATTGATCATGAATATGATTTAGATAATGAAATATTATACATTATATTTTAGGAAACTCTTTAATTTTAATCTTTTCCATAAATATTTGGAGAAAATATGTTTCCCTCCCATCTTACACTCATAAATAAAAATGATGCCAGAATATTTTTTTAAATGAATGTTGACATTATTTTTTTGTCACACCCCGACCCGATGCTTTATTTAATTTTAATTATTTTGGGTCTCGTTTTTGAACTGTGTTTTGAACTGGTTTTAAATTAAAAGAAAATCTCATTTTTATACGAACGCGCGAGCGTATGCGTGCCCTGCACAGCCCTTAATTTTTGTTAAGGGATTTTTTGTTATCGAATGTGTTGTTTTTGAGACACGCAACCATGCGCGCGGCCCCGCGCGTGAGACCGTGCACAGTGTCCGCTCTCAGTTAATAATTTTATTATTATTATTTTAGTTAATATTTTAATTATGAATTTGTTTATTCTTTCAAATTTCACTTATTTATTTTATTTCATTTTATTCATTTTATTTATATATATTTTTTCGTTTTATTTATTTATTTTTATTTCATTTTATTTATTTATTTTTATTTCATTTGAATTATTTATTTTTATTTCATTTTAATTCATTTTTCTTTTTTCTTTTCTTTTCTTTTTTTTCCTTTCTTCCTTTTTTTTCCCTTCCACTCCGTCTCCCCTATTCCCCCGTCACGATCGCCCCCCCTGCGCCGAACCCTTTTTCCCCCTCCCGGGTCGCGGCGGATGCCTCCCCCACCTGAAACCCTCGCCGCGCCTCCTCCATCTCCAGCCGCGCCTCCTCCCTCTCCGGCCACCACCCTCACCGCGTTTCTCCCTTGCCGCGCCTCCTCCCTCTCCGGCTGCCGCCCTGGCCGCCCCTTCTCCCTCTCCGGCCAGCTGCTCGGCGACCTCGCAGCGGCGTCCCGCACCCCCTTCGGCCTTCCGCCGGGGAGCCGACGCCGACCTCCCTCACCTCTCGCACCGCCCCGTTCCGGCGACCGGACCTACTCCCCCTGCTCTTGATCCATCCGACGATAGCCTCGACCTCCCTTACCTCATGCTCAGTCCGGCGAACCACCCGCCGGCCTCCTGCTGTCCGGATCTATCCGTCACGCCTCACTTTGTTAGCTATGTTGGTTGAATTGAGTTTGATGTGAGATGAAGTTCATGCCACCATTTTTTTTTGGTTCAGTGTACCTCGAACACCTCTTTGTTGTGATTGATTAGTTTCTGGATCCACTGCCATAGGTGCGTTTCACTTATTTTGATTGTTTCACACATCCTGTCGATTTGCGATTAGGGTTTCGTATGAGGTTTTGTCTGATCTTGTTACTTTTGGTTGATGTCTTGTTTTTGGGTTTGATTTTGATTTTATTTGGTCCTATTATTGTTTCAGGGTTTGATTGGATTTGGTTATGGTGTGTATTGAGCTGCGATTGAAGTTTTTCACCATGTTTGAAGTCGCACAAAAATGTTTTGGGGAAATCGATGCAGAGGTAGGTGGTTTCGCGTATAATCATTATTTGATGAATTAAATTGCAATTTTAATTAATTTAACAAATTGTTCAGTTAATTTATGTTGTTCTAAGGTAGTTTTCATTGAAGTTATATATGTGTTTGGTTGTTTGGTACAATGTTTAGATATTATGGGTGTATTCTTGTTGAAAACTAACATTTAATCAGATGTTAGTGATTTAATAAATATTGTAGTTAGTTTATTAATATGTGCAGAGGGTGCAGTTGATGTTTTAGAGTAGTGTCTATGTGCGTGTAGTCATAAAATAAATTTTGATTAAGTCTTTGTCATTTTGAGTCATTCGATGCATTTTGAAAACTGTTTAATAAATTTCCCAGCGGTTTTTTTTAATTATCAAAATGGTCATTTTAATTATGTAGTTGGTTATTTGAATTGCGTGGGTGATGCAAATGGAGTTTTCAAAGGTTTTTATTGTGCGTCATTTTTTAAAAAAAATGGAATTGGGGTTTGTGTGTGTGTCGTGTTGTGCATCCCTCAACATGTATTGTAAGTTCTTTTAAATTATGTAGGGTATGTTTTAATATCTATATGTTATAAATTTGGTTTCAAAGTGGCTTTCCAACTTGAAGTTGAGTGTGTCGTTGGCGCGAGTCTTTGATGTGTTATTTTGAAGTGTTTTATAGAGTGTTTAAGTGTTTGATTTGTTTTATTAAATTTTTTTTGTGTAGTGCGTTGGACCTCGCTACGATGGTTTCAAGTTGCGGGAGTCATGAACGCCTACACGTACATGCATGGGGTAAGGTAGATATATATATATGCCCTCTTTGTACATATTCCCTCATGGCGTGGGGAATATGTGCAATGCAGCTAGGGGTGTATATATATGTATATGTATAAGTGCATGTGCGTGTGTGTGCCAAGGATCAGTTCGAGTGTTCGTCTTCAAACAACGACATGTTTGAGGTAGGTCCCCTATGCCCATGCTTTTAATTTGAAATTCATAATTTCTTGATTGTTTTAAAAATATGTTTTACATTTACACTATATACACATGCTATGAAATCAGGTTACGGTTGCTAGGAATGATTACGCCTTTGATTTGGAAATTGAAATGTATTTTTAAGGCTATCAGTCTTAAGTGACCCTTTTTTTGAAAAATTGATTTCTCAAGTGGTTTTGAATTAGTAATGTGTATTTCCAAAGTTGTTTGGCCTTTTGGCCGACTGATTTTAAAAAGTGTTCCCTTTATGTAATTAAGTAGGTTTGGCATCTTAAGAATGTTTTTTGAAAGGCCCATTTGCACTTTAAGATTTGGTTTGCGAAAATAGAAAACCCCTTTTGAGTCATTCCCCTAAATTTGAGAATAAAATGTGATACAAGTGTTTATGAGCGGTTTGTGATATGTGCCTAGTGTAAAGGCTTGTGTGTAATTATGTGATGTAAAGAGGGGGAATGCACTTAAGTAGGGAGTGCGGTGGTGAAAGGTTGAATGAATTTTAGATAAAGAAAGTGTAATGTACTTGTTTGATTGTTTGATAAAGAAAACTCACCACCATTTGAAATAGAGCACAATGGGAAAACCCGGGTATCTAGGTGGGTGACCAGGACTAGTACGCTAGATGACACGGCAGGGGTTCGTCCCGATTTGTCTAGTAGGATTGACGCGAAAACACTAACTAAACATATGAATTTCTGAGGGTCGTGGCCTTCTAAGCCACGTTTTCTGAGGGTCGTGGTCTTCTAAGCCACGTTTCACTGAGGTACGAGGTCTTTAGGTTCCCACTTGTTCTAGCTGCCTATAGGGATTACCCATGGTGCTCACTTTTTGTCATGCTGCTAATGATGTAACTTTCTTTTCAGTTGTTTCATACTTGATGCCTTGTTTGTGAAAATCATATTTTAATCCAAACTGGTTTCTTTCCATTTTGAAATGTTAATGCATGCTTGAAACCTATTTTGAAAATGTAGTTGGAGTAAAAGGCTTTACCTGAAAATGCAAACTCGTTACTTGAATTTGAAAAGGAGAAACACTATTTTATTATATCTTATTTTCAAACTGGCATAGTTGGATTTCTTAATAAAGGCGGAGGCATAGGATGTGGTTGTTTTTGGCTTTCCTACTGAGCATCTCGGTGCTCACGCCTACATTACTTTTCAGTTGCAGGTTTCAGTCTTGGACCGCTTTTGGGAGTGAGTGTGGTTGTCGTACCATGGTGATCCACGCGGTCACCTGAGGTATGTCACGTTTCTTTGTTTATTTCTTTTTCCGCTGCCACGTTATTCAGTTTATTTTCTTTTATTTATATGCTTGTTCAGTTTATGTTTATTTATCTAGTTATGGGCTAAACCGTTCCCAACTAGTTTGTTTTGATGCCCGGCACTAGTTGCCTGCCCGTGGGGATAGGGAACGCCCTTTGGGCCATGTCGCGGACCGGGTTGGGCGTTGGGTCGGATGACGACCCGGCCTGGTTCGTGACAAAATGGTATCAAAGGTGCCTTTTTTATTTGGGGTGTCAAGTAGTTTGGTGATCAGGTGTGTCGGGACTCAAGAGGTAGGTGTGGGAAGGACGTCATGAACCCTTGCCCGTCCCGAGACTCGAGTTGCCAGGGGTATTATGGGATTTGAGTTTTTCTTTTGCTTGGTCGGTGTGGATGAGGGATGACAAGGGAAGTGATCCGGTGTTACGCGACGAGCCTGCATGGAGTAGCGACCCATGTACGACCCGAGTGCACGGTTCAAGATGCTTCCTGTGGTTGATGCTCGCTTGGAGCATGGCCTGCTAAGCCATGTTACTGGGTTGGTGCAACCACTAGTCCCTTATTTTTGGATGTTTTGATGTGAGTTGTGTTTGACCTTCATTTTGGTTGGTGTGAGTACATCTCAAAAATGAAAATGGATTTTTGTGAAGGTGGTTTCAAATGGGAATGTGGTGTTAGAGTGGAAAAGTGGTTTTGAAATGGAAATTGTTTCCTTTTAACAAATGTGTGGTTTCAAAAGGGAAAATGGGAGGTGTTTTGGAGGTTGTTTTGGAATCTCAGTAACACTTTTTGGAATGTGAATTGGAAAATGTTTTGGAAATTGGAATTTTATGGCTTTGATGATAAGTTACTTTTTAAAATCGGTTGGAAATTTGTTCTTTATGCTGAATGATATGTCTTGAAAATGAGAAGTGTCTTGGATTGACCCTTGGTATCCCTATGAGTTATCACATACATTGAGGTGCGCATGTGGTAAGTGGGGAAGTTGGTGACGTGGGTGGATGGGTGCTTGAGCTAGCACATGGATAGGTATGTGTGAGACTTCATGGGATATCAATGGTGGATATCTAAGTTGTTTTTTTTGCTGAAAAATGGTTTTCAAAAGGGGTTTTTCAAACGTTTAGAAAAGTGAGCGAGGAATTGTTTAGCGTTCTCTTTTCATGTTAAGTATTCTTTTTCGTGGGTTCTTGGTTTTGACATATTGAACTGTGGTTGAAATAGTGATTTGAGTTCGAGCTTTCGTTTGTGATTGAGGTGTGGAATTTTGATTCATGATGGGTTTTGATTCGGATTTGTGCTTCTTGTTTTTGAGTATGCTGCCCAGAAAAGTCCCAGAAGTTCCTAGTGAGCCTCTTCTGGTTGTTGGTTCTACCTAGATCCTTAGAGGGGCGGTGGAATTGAATTCTCTTCAGTCATTGTCTAACTTCTATGGCGATCATGATTTGTTGAAGGTAGCGAACTAGATTGGTGAAGTCGTTGGTGTTTTCAGGTTATTGGGAACTCCTAAAGCTAAGAGAGTCTGTGTTGGTTCAAGTCCGTTTTAAGGTGCAACTTGGGATTGGTGGAAGAGATAATCCCAGCGTCGTTGAATGATGGTATGTTTGGGAAGGTGTTTAGGACCACTCTCATTAGTTGGTTTATATTTGTGGAAGCAAAAGTGATGGAAGTAACAAGGCTCATGAGTGTCCAGCAATGCCAACGAATAGTGAAGGCCTACGTTGGGCATCTCAAGAAGTTGGTTCCTTTTTTTTCAAGGATAATGTCGCAGAATCAGTTAATGTTTCTCTTGTGTGGGGTCTTCGTCCAGGGTTCCAGGATCATTTATTTCTAGTTTTCGGGATGGTTCCCCATCGGGTGACGAGAGCGAATCGGAGGAACCCATCTCAGACAAGGTTTCTTTTCAATTCCATCTTCTTTTAGTCGGGCCACTATCTTGTTCGCTTCTTGTGTGGCCGGTTTGGGTACTTTAAGTCGCATCATCGTCATCCATTGAAGACTTGCTGTCGGTGTGGCTATTTGGTGAACTTAGAGAGGTTCTGCTAGCGGCTTCGTCAGGAGGAGTCTCGATAGAAGGATTCCAGCTCCTGACTGCGGGGCAACAGATGCTTCAAGACATCAGAGCTCCAACCACAGGTCTCGGAGCGAAGCTCTTCACGCAGTCAGGAATCATTGGGTGTGGGGCACCATGGTCTAATTTTTGTCTCCAATGATTAACTGGGGACAGTCTGAATTTCCCTGTTTCATATCTCCCATCTTTGAAGGTTCTATTTTGCTGTAAGAGGCGTAAAGGTCTCTTTTCCTCGTTGTAGTATTTGTTCTTTGGATACCCCACCATGGTTGTAATAAGGCGCGATGATCTCTTTTTCTTGTAATTCTAGTGGTTGTGCCTCCTCAAATATGAGTTTTGAAGTTTGTCTCTCTCATGTGGCTGGCTCCATTGGTAACCCGTTCTTGTTTTGGGATGCGCTCGTTTCCGAGACATATGCGTCTTGGGAGATAATGAATAGGGTTTTGGTCCACTACTCTGTTTGGGGTCTTTCGTCGATGACCCCATGTGGTGGGGGTCTGGTTTATGTAGAGAGTTAATGGGTCGGTTTGTGCTAGGTTTCTCGTATTATTCTGTGCTAATTGCCTTCAGCTGGTCAGTTCTTAAATGGTGGGTAGAACCACCATGAATCTTGAAGTTCCTTTTTCGAGGTTTGGTCTGTGTGGTGGTTCCCTCTTGGATCATGTTAGCAGTTCCATAGTTAGTTCATTCTAAGAGCCTCAATGTCGGTTGTGATAGTCGGGTTCTTCTGGTGGGGAGAACCCTCCTCGTTTCCTGATGGTTCTTTTCTTTTTAGTTCCCCTCAGAGTTGGTCGGGTGTGACCGATGGAGTGAAAAGTCACGCCGAGTTGTGATTTTGTTGGCCACATTTAGTTTCAAGCTCGAGTTTGTTTCCTCGTTTGGCTTGGTGACTTTCTGGGGGCAGAAAGTTTTTGTGGTGGGGAGAATTGTCACACCCCGACCTGATGCTTTATTTAATTTTAATTATTTTGGGTCTCGTTTTTGAACTGTGTTTTGAACTGGTTTCAAATTAAAAGAAAATCTCATTTTTATACGAGCGCGCGAGCGTATGCGCGCCCAACACAGCCCCTAATTTTTGTTAAGGGATTGTTTGTTATCGAATGTGTTGTTTTTGAGACACGCAACCATGCGCGCGGCCCCGCGCGTGAGAGCGTGCACAGTGTCCGCTCTCAGTTAATAATTTTATTATTATTATTTTAGTTAATATTTTAATAATGAATTTTTTTATTCTTTCAAATTTCACTTATTTATTTTATTTCATTTTATTCATTTTATTTATTTATTTTTTTTGTTTTATTTATTTATTTTTATTTCATTTGATTTATTTATTTTTATTTGATTTGATTTATTTATTTTTATTTCATTTTAATTCATTTTTCCTTTTTCTTTTCTTTTCTTTTTTTCCTTTCTTCTTCTTTTTTTTCCCTTCCACTCCGTCTCCCCTATTCCCCCGTCGCGATCGCCCCCCTGCGCCGAACCCTTTTCCCCCTCCCGGGTCGCGGCGGATGCCTCCCCCACCTGAAACCCTCCCCGCGCCTCCTCCATCTCCAGCCGCGCCTCCTCCCTCTCCGGCCACCGCCCTCGCCGCGTTTCGCCCTTTCCGCGCCTCCTCCCTCTCCGGTCGCCGCCCTCGCCGCCCCTTCTCCCTCTCCGGCCAGCTGCTCGGCGACCTCGCAGCGGCGTCCCGCACCCCCTTCGGCCTTCCGCCGGGGAGCCGACGCCGACCTCCCTCACCTCTCGCACCGCCCCGTTCCGGCGACCGGAACTACTCCCCCTTCTCTTGATCCATCCAACGACAGCCCCGACCTCCCTTACCTCATGCTCAGTCCGGAAAACCACCCGCCGGCCTCCTGCTGTCCGGATCTATCCGTCACGCCTCACTTTGTTAGTTAAGTTGGTTGAATTGCGATTGATGTGAGATGAAGTTCATGCCACCATTTTTTTGGTTCAGTGTACCTCGAACACCTCTTTGTTGTGATTGATTAGTTTCTGGATCCACTGCCATAGGTGCGTTTCACTTATTTTGATTGTTTCACGCATCCTGTCGATTTGCGATTAGGGTTTCGTATGAGGTTTTGTCTGATCTTGTTACTTTTGGTTGATGTCTTGTTTTTGGGTTCGATTTTGATTTTATTTGGTCCTATTATTGTTTTAGGGTTTGATTGGATTTGGTTATGGTGTGTATTGAGCTGCGATTCAAGTTTTGCACCATGTTTGAAGTCGCGCAAAAATGTTTTGGGGAAATCGATGCAGAGGTAGGTGGTTTCGCATATAATCCTTATTTGATGAATTAAATTGCAAGTTTAATTAATTTAACAAATTGTTCAGTTAATTTATGTTGTCCTAAGGTAGTTTTCATTTAAGTTATATATGTGTTTGGTTGTTTGGTACAATGTTTAGATATTATGGGTGTATTCTTGTTGAAAACTAACATTTAACCAGATGTTAGTGATTTAATAAATATTGCAGTTAGTTTATTAACATGTGCAGAGGGTGCAGTTGATGTTTTCATGTAGTGTCTATGTGCGTGTAGTCATAAAATAAATTTTGATTAAGTCTTTGTCATTTTGAGTCATTCGATGCATTTTGAAAACTGTTTAATAAATTTCCCAGCGGTTTTTTTAATTATGAAAATGGTCATTTTAATTATGCAGTTGGTTATTTGAATTGCGTGGGTGATGCAGATGGAGTTTTCAAAGGTTTTTATTGTGCGTCATTTTTTTTAAAAAATGGAATTGGGGTTTTTGTGTGTGTCGTGTTGTGCATCCCTCAACATGTATTGTAAGTTCTTTTAAATTATGTAAGGTATGTTTTAATGTCTATATGTTATAAATTTGGTTTCAAAGTGGCTTCCCAACTTGAAGTTGAGTGTGTCTTTGGCGTGAGTCTTTGATGTGTTATTTTGAAGTGTTTTATAGAGTGTTTAAGTGTTTGATTTGTTTTATTAAATTTTTTTTGTAGTGCGTTGGACCTCGCTACGATGGTTTCAAGTTGCGGGAGTCAGGAACGCCTACACGTACATGCATGGGGTAAGGTAGATATATATATATGCCCTCTTTGTACATATTCCCTCATGGCGTGGGGAATATGTGCAATGCAGCTAGGGGTGTATATATATGTATATGTATAAGTGCATGTGCGTGTGTGTGCCAAGGATCAGTTCGAGTGTTCGTCTTCAAACAACGACATGTTTGAGGTAGGTCCCCTATGCCCATGCTTTTAATTTGAAATTCATAATTGCTTGATTATTTTAAAAATATGTATTACATTTACGCTATATACACATGCTATGAAATCAGGTTACAGTTGCTAGGAATGATTATGCCTTTGATTTGGAAATTGAAATGTATTTTTAATGCTATCGGTCTTAAGTGACCCTTTTTTTGAAAAATTGATTTCTCAAGTGGTTTTGAATTAGTAATGTGTATTTTCAAAGGTGTTTGGCCTTTTGGCCGACGGATTTTAAAAAGTGTTCCCTTTATGTAATTAAGTAGGTTTGGCATCTTAAGAATGTTTTGTGAAAGGCCCGTTTGCACTTTAAGATTTGGTTTGCGAAAATAGAAAACCCCTTTTGAGTCATTCCCCTAAATTTGAGAATAAAATGTGATGCAAGTGTTTATGAGCGGTTTGTGATATGTGCCTTGTGTAAAGGCTTGTGTGTAATTATGTGATGTAAAGAGGGGGAATGCACTTAAGTAGGGAGTGCGGTGGTGAAAGGTTGAATGAATTTTAGATAAAGAAAGTGTAATGTACTTGTTTGATTGTTTGATAAAGAAAACTCACCACCATTTGAAATAGAGAACAATGGGAAAACCCGGGTATCTAGGTGGGTGACCAGGACTAGTACTCTAGATGACACGATAGGGGTTCGTACCGATTTGTCTAGCAGGATTGACGCGACAACACTAACTAAACATATGAATTTCTGAGGGTCATGGCCTTCTAAGCCACGTTTTATGAGGGTCGTGGTCTTCTAAGCCACGTTTCACTGAGGTACGAGGTCTTTAGGTTCCCACTTGTTCTAGCTGCCTATAGGGATTACCCATGGTGATCACTTTTTGTCATGCTGCTAACGATGTAACTTTATTTTCAGCTGTTTCATACTTGATGCCTTGCTTGTGAAAATCATATTTTAATCCAAACTGGTTTCTTTCCATTTTGAAATGTTAATGCATGCTTGAAACCTATTTTGAAAATGTAGTGGGAGTAAAAGGCTTTACCTGAAAATGCAAACTCGTTACTTGAATTTGAAAAGGAGAAACACTATTTTATTATATCTTATTTTCAAACTGGCATAGTTGGATTTCTTAATAAAGGCGGAGGCATATGATGTGGTTGTTTTTGGCTTTCCTACTGAGCATCTCGGTGCTCACGCCTACATTACTTTTCAGTTGCAGGTTTCAGTCTTGGACCGCTTTTGGGAGTGAGTGTGGTTGTCGTACCGTGGTGATCCACGGGGTCACCTGAGGTATGTCACATTTCTTTGTTTATTTCTTTTTCCGCTGCCACGTTGTTCAGTTTATTTTCTTTTATTTATATGCTTGTTATGTTTATGTTTATTTATCTTGTTATGGGCTAAACCGTTCCCAACTAGTTTGTTTTGATGCCCGACACTAGTTGCCAGCCCGTGGGGATCGGGAACGCCCTTCGGGCCATGTCGCGGACCGGGTTGGGAGTTGGGTCGGATGACGACCCGGCCTGGTTCGTGACATTTTTTCTATAGTCAAAAATACTTTTTCATATATATCATTGTTTTCTAACAATGATTTAAAAATGTTGTTGTAATTTATAAAAGGATTTATTTAAGAAAATTATACCTATTGGTGACATTTTTTAAAATAGTTTGAATGGAATATTATTTTGTTTTTCTAAACAAGGTACTTTATAACGCTTTTAAAATATTGTTAATGTGGCGTCTTTTTAAACATATATGAAATGTACATAATTACCTACCTTATTTATTTTTATGTTTCCTTTACAATTTTAAAAGGTTTATTTTAATAGGATAAATTTTTCCCTGACATTGAAAAAAATGGTTAGTTATTTAAATTTATTTTCAATGTGAAAAGGATATTTTACCCAAGAATGTTTCATTTTGATTTTAATGGTTCTTTTATTAATTAATGAAAAAACCCCTTATCTTACTTATACTACAATAGGGATATGTTTTTATAATAAAAACATTAATATTTATATGTATTATTTAAGATAATTTTCAGTTGGGATGTACTATTTCTATATCATTCTCCATATTACAATAGAAGTAATATGACTATGTTTTTTATTAGGGACATTATTAAAATTTAATTTTTTAATTTTTTAATATGACAATTTATATTAAATAATATTCTCCCCGGTCATATGAGGAATTAATTGGATTTTGGAATTGAAATGAAATTACCATAATTGCCCCTTTATTAATTTGTATTTTTCATTAGAATAAATTGATTGGCTCTTTGGCAGAGGTTATACACAATTATGTCAGATGTATTAGCATAAGGCCTTGAATTTATGATTTAATGTCCAAAAATTGTCATTCCCTCAATATGTTATTATTTAATTCTATCTCCTTGATTATTTGATTATATAAAATTTCCATGGATATTTTTTTGTCTCATGGAATTATTTATATGAAATTATTTTTGTAATCAATTAACCATTCATATTCTTATCATGTAATTCATTGATCAGAACATGATTCATTTAATTACATCTACATATTTAATATACATTATTTATTAAAGATATATTCTACTATAAACATACCCATACTAACTATTTGAGCTTAGAAGATTCATATTATTCCTTTCCTCTAGATGTAATTTAGTTTATTAATGTAAGGACCTAACCCCAGTTTCTGAAAGTTGGTGCCTTATTTAATTACATTGGAATATAAACAAGTAATATGGATATCTAAGGTCCAATATGTTTTGTTTTATTGGATATAACATACATATATATGTTCAATATTACAACAGGAAATGAAAAATAGCATAGAAACTATTTTCACAACATCAATAACTCCTAGGTAATTTCATCATGTCATTCAAAATAAAATTCCTCATGTATTGAGAAAATGAAACATAAAAAAGAGGTGAAATAAAATTTTCTGTAAGGTTATGTAGTGAAACCGATGATATATAAAAATTCGGCATGTTGAATAACTAAAAACATATGCCTTTAATAAATAAAAAATCTGAACTCATTTTAAAGGGAATAAGAACTAAGTAAATAATGTCATAATAAAACTTAATCATGGGTATTATACTAGTCAAATTAACACATGAACCATCAATACTATTTCATAATAAGGGAATTCATTATGCGATACATCATAACTATAATGTCAAGGCCTCATTAAAAGACCATAAATAATCATTTGGTCATGGCATTGTTCCAAGACCATAGTTTGTCTCATGAGACCAACAGATGAGACGAGGGGCTATAGTGGGCCCCACCCAACACATTATTTGTCCATTGCATTCTTCATATGAATGAGGATAAATATAAAATAATATACATTCATATTGAAACTAATGTATGAAATGTAAGTAACCTTCCCAAAACATTAAGCATAACAACTAACCATTCAGAGTGAATTGGTGAATGGTTTTAAGATAGCACATCCACAACCAAAATGATCAAAAATAATTATATTAAATACGGTAGATGATTCCATGAATTATTAGTCCCAATAATACATAATAATTAATATGAATTTTGAAATAGATGAAGATACTCTTATAAAATCTTCGAGTAATTCTTCGGATAAATTCTCTTTTACTTTGTAAAAATGTGTTATTTTGGAAAAATATTTGTATAAAATTGAAGTGAAGTAAGATGTTATTTTTATAATAAAATTAGTGATTTTATAATGATAATGGTTTCCAAAAATAGAGTATATAGTGCCCATAAAAATAGGTAAGAATTTGAGAAATTCCCTAGAATTTGACATGTATTTTAGAAACAAATTTGAACGATCATTTTAAAACATGTAACTATACATTAAATAATGATGTATAATGGTAGCTGAAAATATAAATAATGCTCACACAAAATTTATGAGGATTACATAATAATAAAAAATAATTTCATTTATGTAATTAGAAAATAAAATTAACCTGAATAAAAAAGGAGGTTCTGCTGAAATAACCCATACCTTAGGTCTGAATGTGTTCCCCTATTGAACATAAGGTCATAGAATATGAAATTAGACCTATTAATAACATAATTAAGAACCAACTATAAATTTATTTTTATCATAATTCATTTTATTTCATTTGTGTCTTTATTTATATGTTATAATTTTGAATTTCATTGTTTTGGAGTGTTCGTTTTCTTGATTTTCAGAATAGGTTCACTTGCTTTTAAGTAATAGAGTTCATGTGGAATGGTTGTAAATCACCAAAATTAAAATTTAATGTTACATATGATCATAAATAATTTTTAATGGTTATTAATATTATTTGGATACATGGAATGAGGATGAATCATTATATGAATACCACTTCAATTATTGGGCGGTATGTGGATTATTATGTACTAATTTTGTCATACAAATTAACAATATGTACATATATTGGTTCCTGAATATTAATTATGTTATGATACCTATATTATAGTCTGTTTAGACCATAAAAATGGATTACTGACCAGTAATGAAGGATAAATTAACGAATGATACTATGTCATCCACAAAGGTTATAAATTGGATCCTCTTGGACGTTGATTTCGTTTAAACAAAATAAAAAGGATGGCTTAAGAATATTGATGATGGTTCATCCAATAAAATGATATAATTATAGTATATAGATAATAATTGAATTATCATGTTCATTTTTATGGAGGATAAGAGGAGAGGATGACCAAATAATATAAATAGAAGTGAAAATAAATGAAAAAGGAGGGTTCTTTACCTCTTGAAATAATCTCCTTGAGAGCCTCTTTAAGGGAAGGTGAATTAGCCTTTTAGAAAGGCCAAGAGCTTCTTGGATGATTGGAGTGACTACGGATGGGTAATTCGTAAGAGAATTGAGGAGCTTCAGGGTGTATAAGAGTTAATACAATAGGATGTCAGGGGGGTTATAGTAAAGGAGAGGTGTGAATTTTGAATATTTAATTCATTATTTTATAATTTCACTCATGAAAACCAATTGATTTGATTGATGTGTCCCATAATAGAAATAAGATCATGTAAGTTAGAACTAAGTTTCCTTACATCACTTATAATGTCATAAATAGTGTATTTAATAGAAAATTTTTATATACTGTATTTTACTATATTTCACTATTCATAAAAAATACAAGACATTTAGGGAAATCCCAAAAATTGACCCCTAACATTTTTCGAAGTGTAGAATTAAAAACTAAAAATTATTTTAAAAAAATAATTTTCTAAATAATATTAATTCTCTTTTTAAATAAAATAATAATTAATTTTAAAAATAATAATTTTAAATGTATTATTAGTTTTATATCATATTGAAAAATTAATTAAGATCCCATTATGTTATAACCTTAAGAAAATAAAATAATATCATTATTTACTATTCATAAGGGTCAAATTAAAATTCATATTACTATTCATATGGGTATGTTACTATTCACTAAAAGTCATTTTTTTTCTATCAGACTCCAAATGACATACTGATTACAACTCTAGATGACCATTTTTTTTAAATTCAAAACATAGATGAGGAAATGTTCTGTTTAAACGATAGTTTATAAAATGTGTTGTTTTTTCGGGTCTCACTGTTTCATGCATTCAAGATTTATTTTCAAAACCTTGGGGTTTCACATTCTCCCCTCTTTATATTAACTTCGTCCTCGAAATTCAAAAAATGTTTCCTTACAAAAATATTTGGGACGGTTTTCCTCATATTCTCCTCCGGCTCCCATGTTGCCTCTTCGATTATATAATTACTCCAAAGTATCATTACTAGTCAAGTTGTCGATTTTATAAATAATTTTTCTCTGGTATCAAGAATCTTGATAGGGAATTTGCAATAAGATAGATCAGGCTCAAGTTCTATTTCTTCAAAGGTGAGTACATGTGTTTGATCTGGCATGTAATTCCTTACCATTGATACATGGAACACTTGGTGAACTTTGAAGAGACTTGGCAGCATTTCCTAATGGTAAGATCCATCTCCAATTCAATCCATATTTTTAAAAGGTCAAATGTGCATGGGACATAATTTTCCCTTCTTACCGAATCATATAATACACTTCCCAGGAGGTACCTTTAAGAAAACAAGATCTTCATCTTACAATTCCAAATCCTTCCTTAGATTATAATCATATCTATTTGCCAACCATGAGCTTTTTTGAATGGGTTTGGTCAATATTCCCATCTTCTATTGTTTCCTCAACATTTTCTCTGCCTACAAGCTTTCATTCACCAACAACATCCCAGCAAGTTGGTGTGTGAAATCTCTTTCAATATAAAAGTCTATATAGTGCATTTTGAATACATGAATGGAAGCTATTGTAATATGAAAATTATATGAGAGTTAAATATTGATCCCACATACCTTGAAAGTAAAGTTAAAATGACCAAAACATGTCTTCCAATGTTTGAATATTATGTTCTAATTGTCCATCAGTTTGTGGGTGGTAGGTAGTGCTCAAACGAAGAACAATATCTTATGTTCTCTGATAAATTTTTCTAGAACTGTGAGGTATAATGGGGATCATGATTAGAAACAATTGAAAAGGGTTTACCATGAAGTCATTCAACGATATTAATATATAGTTTTGTTAAATTTTCAAGTGGTAAATCTTCTCTTATAGCAAGAAAATGTGATGATTTTATAAGACAATCTATAATGGCCCCAATCGCATCATTATTTCATGGAGTATTTGGTAGCCCAATGACAAATTACACCATAAAATCATCCCATTTTTACATAATAATAGTGTGGGTTTGCCTGAATTCTCTAATATTTTTTCTTCCAGGATTTTCCTATTGATAAAAAAACATCTCGATACATAATTAGCCATCACCCTCTTTACGTTTTTCCCACAAATTTTTTCCTTTTGATCTCTATACATCTTTTTTCTACCTGGGTGTATATAGAAATTAGATCTATGATCATCATACAATAGTTCCCTCTTTAGCCGAGGAATAGCAGGAACACGTAGCCTCTTTTTGAATTTCAAAATCCAACCTTCATATACAAAGTCAATCAACTTCCAATCATTTACAGCATTATTTTTTAAAACTCCTCATCATCAGCATGAGAACTGTTAATCCTTTCTAGTAAATATGGTTAGGTAACAATTTGAAAAAGTAATGATGTCTTAACATCCTTGATAATTCTCGTGTACGTATTTACTAGATCCATGAACAAAATATCCATTTCAACTCTTATCTTGTTCCAAATTCTATGGTAATTTATACTAAAAGCATATGATATCTTATTTTCCATCCCTGGGTGGTTGTGTATTGTGAAATCATAATCATTGTGTAGCTCAATCCATCTCCTTTATAACTTTTTTAGCTCATTTTGTAAGAAGATATATTTCAAACTCTTATGATCTGTACATATCTCACATTTTTCTCTATAATGGTATTTTTTCCAAATCATCAGAGTAAAGTTTACCACTCATAATTCAAAAACATGATTTGTAAAGTTTTGTTCATGAATTTTTAGCTTCTTGGTTTTATATTCATTCACTCTATCATTCTGATAAGGACAAAGCCATGTCATTTCTTTCAGCATCACTAAATATCACAGATCTATCATTCACTAATGGTAGAATCAATATTTGAGAATTCACTAATCTTCTCTTCAATTCTATAAATAATTATTCACATTCATTTTCCCATATAAACATAACCCCTTTTCATGTAATCTTGGTCATTAGGTTGGATAAATAGGAAATTATCTGAATGAAATGTCGATAATAACCTGCTAAATCAATAAAACTTCATGCCTCAGTTGTGTTTGTTGGAGTATGTCATTCTCGAACATCCATTATCTTCACAGGATCTATAGATATTATATCCATAGATACAATGTGGCCTTGAAAGGAAATTGAATGAATCAAAAAATCAAACTTATTAAAATTCCGATAAAATTAATTTCTTCTAAGTGTCTTCTGAATATTTCATAAGTGATTTTCATGATCTTTATAGTTTTTATAGTATACAAGGATATCATTAATAAAGACTACTACAATGTCATCAAGATATTCCATGAAAAATATATTCATTATATCCATGAAAATAGATAGTACATTAGATATTCCAAAAGGAATTACTGTAAACTAATAATGATTGTACTTGGATTGAAATGTTGTTTTTTGAATGTCTTCCTTCCACACAAGATAACGATTATATCTAGATCTAAAATCAATCTTTGCAAAATATTGGGCTCTATTAAGATAATAAAATCAATCATAAATTTTTTGCAGAGGATAATTTTTCATTATTGTGATAACATTGACTTCCCTGTAATTATTTCACAGCCTCATGGATCCATCATTCTTATTGAAAAATAAATCAGGACCTCTCCATGGAGAAACAATAGGTCAAATAAATCCTTTATCACTCAATTCTTATTTTTGTTTCTTTAGTTACACTAACTTCTATGTGTCCGTCTATAAGGCATCTTTGATATAGGCTATAAACTTGGAATTATTTTAATGGAAAACTCAATTTCCTGCTCAGGAGGATGTCTTAGTAAATCCTCTGGAAAGGTGTCAGAATATTCTCTCCCAATAGGTACATCTTCTATGTGAACATTCTTTTCATCATATATAGTTATTACATTCCCTTCCTCTCTAATAATTGAATTTAGTAGAGCTAATAGGGGTGGATCTAGATGAAAATCCGATGGTGATGTTTCAGCACTAAAGATTAGGAATTCCACATCATCCTAAAAATTATAACCTCCTTCTTCATACAAATTTTTTTTGCATCATGGAATGAAAGGAAATCCATACTATGAATTAATTCAACGTCAGCCACAAACATGAAATTAATATCATTAGGCAATGCATGTTTATATGCCATAATGGGGACATCCTGACACAACATTGTAGTAATTATACTTCCCTTGGGATTTTTGACTAACAACCCCGTTATTAAATCCAATTGAAAATATCTTATTTTATTGAAAAAATGGGAAGATATAACATTATCTAATAATATAGAATCAAATAAAGCATTTTCTATGATTGATAAAATTATTAATGAACCTGCCGCCACTTTGTTAAGAACTTCTACCTCAGCAGTTTTAGCTTCAAAAGCTTTTCCTTGCTCTCTTATCCTTCTATGGGGAACATCTCCCAAACTCTTAGGAAATTCATGTTCGCAATGTCCCATCTCGCTAAAATTAGAGCATTAAACATTGAAATATTCTTTATTATCTTCACAATCCCGATATAGGTGACCTTTTTCTCCACACTTGTAACTGACTCTCATTCCCTTCTAGCTTGTGCCAAGGTTTTTATTCCCATGATTACTCCTGGATAGAAATTCAACTCTTCATTTCTTTCACATTTCATTATATCCTTTTCATGAATTTTTTGCAGCCCTCTATTATCTTGTTTTCCTTTAATGTCATAAGACATAGAAAATTCTGTTATAGTCATTAGTGAACTTAAAAATATATCTTTATATGATTAAAAAAATTGGGAGACAAGAGCCCTTCATAGGAATAGTTTTAAACCATCAAAGAATCAATCAATTTTTTCTCCTTGGATTATGTATATTGTCTACAACATGCCTTTCTAGCCATGTAATGTTGGATTCATACTTGGAAACATTTTTATCCTCTTTTTACATTAGATTCAAGAATTTCCTCTCCATATTTTCTCACTATTCTTGAGGGAAATATTTTTCTAGGATGATTTCTTTAAAATCCACCCTTTATATCTCTTCCATTTCATCCTCCTCCTTTTTGTTTTGGATTAAAGGCCACCACTTATCTGTATCTCTTGATAGATTATTAACATCCATGACAACCTTCTCTCTTTCATTACCTTCAAAATTGAGGAATATCTTCTCTAGTGAACTTATCAACTATTCAACTAAAAAATGGGTTTGTAGTCACGTTGAATGACAAAGGATGTGGTCGCAAAAAGAAATCAAACATATCTCCTCCACGTGGTGGATGAAGATGCTCCATATAGATATGGTTATTGTATATAACTTGAGAATGTTGTCCGAGTATAGTTACAAAAAACTCTACACTAGTCGCGGCACCATAGCCAAAATAAATATATTGCGTCAGAGGGCAATACCTACATGGTATATGATTGTTATGGTATTTTCAATTACTTCCACTAGGTGATATTTCTAGATAATGGCATAAACAAGATTAGGTTATGTATCATTATGTATAATCTTATCTAGACAAAAAACCTAGCATAAATTTTAATCCTACGCATGGCTAATGCCATAATCAGAAAAATGGTTTCTTTGAAGAAAAATTTACATTTAAATCCTTCCTAATGGATTGTAATGAAAATGTGAAATATCAAAAGCATATCCCCTGGGAGGGTCAATACAAAGAGTGAATTAGGGATCGTTTTCATGTACCAGGATACCTTGAGTCAAGCCTGAAAATCCTTGTGGATGTTTTCAATCCTAGGTACACCTATGCTTGATCCACCTCTTCCTATATGTATCCACACAAGGATATATTTTCTTGAATGATCCACATAATATATTCCATAAAAAAATTCTAGGAAATTATGTTACATTTATCCTAAATGACTATCATAGGGACTCTTCCCTAATCTACATTTTCAATATATAGTTTCCATGTTTTCTACTAAACATCCTCTAATACCAACTGTAACGACCTAACCCCAGTTTCCCAAAGTTAGTGCCATATTTAATTACATTTTCATATGAAAAATTAATATACATCACAAAGGATATATTTTTTTAGTATTATTTGATACAAGATACATATATAAATTCATAATTACAACTAGAAATGAAAAACAACATAGATACTCCATTGACAACATCCATCACTCATAGGTTATTTCATCATGTCATTCATAATTAAATTCTTCATGTCTTGAGAAAATGAAACATAAGAACGGGTTGAGCGCAAATACTCAGTAAGGGTAAGAAATACAGCAGAAGATATATAAATTTTAGGGATGTAGAATAACTGAAAACATTTTCCTTTAACAAATAATATACAAGAACACATTATGGTAGGAATAAGAACTGAGTAAATATTTCCATAATAAAACATTTTCATGGGTGTTATTCTAGTCAAATAACTGCATAAACCATGAATACTATTTTCATAATCAGGGAAAGCATAATTTAGGACATTATCCCAATACCGTCAAGGCATTGTGGGAAAAATATCAATAATCATTTTGTTAAGGCCTTGTACCGAGAGCTTAGTTTGTCTCATGAGACATACCGATGGATTGAGAGTATATAGTGGGCCCTACCCGACACTATCTATGACCAATTAATTCCTCATATGAATGGGGATAAATATAAACTACATATACATTCATTTTGAATCAATTATATGAAATTTAAATAACTTTCCGTGGACATTAAGCATAAACACAAACCATTCGGAGTACATTGGTGAATGGTTTTAAGATAGCACATACACAACTATATTAATCCTAAAACATTAAATTAAATATGTTATATGAGTTCATGAATTATTAGTCCCAATAATAAATAATAATAAATAAGAGTGTTGAAATATATGAAGATACTCTAATAAAATTTTCGAGTAATTCTTGAGATGAATACTGTTTTACAATGAAAAGAAGAATTATTTTCAAAAATCACTGTATAAACTAGAAGTGAAGTAAAATAATATTTTAATAATAAAATTATTGATTTTATAAAGCTAATGGTTTCCCAAAAAAATTATAGGTTTCCCTTGAATACAGGTAAGAATTTGATAAATTCCCTTGAATCATGCTTCTATTTCAGAAACAATTTTAAAAAGTTACTTTTAAAACTTGTAACTATAAATAAAATAAATAAGGAGTAAAGTTGGTGATCATATTAAAAAAAACTCACACATAATTGATTATGATTACATAATAATACACATGAATTTCATTATGGTAATTAGACAATTAAAGTAACCTAAATGAAAATGGAGGATTGGGTGGAAACCCCCTTAACTTAAGTATGAATGAGTTACCCTCTTGAACATAAGGTCCTGGATTGTGAAATTTGACATATTAATAAATTAATTGATAAACTATTAGAAATTTATTTAGTTTATCATTATACCATTTAATACATGTACGTCTTTGTTGATATGTTATAATATCAAATTTTGTTGTTCCGAATTGTTTGTTTTCTTGATTTTCATAATCGGTTCACTTGTTCATATATAATGGAGATCATTTAGAATGGTTGTAAATATCCAGAATATAAATTACATATTATTTAAGAACATCCAAAATTTTTAATACTCGTTTCTGTCATTTGGATACATGGACTTAGAGTGAATCATTAGAAGACAACCACTTCGATTATTTGGTGGAATTTTGATTATTACGAACTAGTTTTTTCATATATATAATTAATATGTACATATAATTGTTAATGAATATAAGTTAAGTTATAATGAATATATTTTAGTCCGTTTATACCATCAAAATGGTTTCATGACCAGTAATTATGCAGAAATTGAAGAACGAAACATCATCGTCCACGAAGGTTATAAATTGGAACCTCATGGACATTGATTTTTTTTATAAAAAATAAATGGGAGGGAGTAGAATTTTAATGATGATTTTTATATTTAAATGATATAATTAAAATATATAGAAGATATAGGAGATATCACGGTCATTTGGATAGATGAGGTTAGAAGAGGATAACAAAAGAAGATAAATTGAAATGGAACAAAATGAAAATGAATGGTGCTTTAACTCTTGAAATAACCTCTTTGAGAACCTCCTTAAGGGAAGGGGTTTTGGACTTTTGGAAAGACAAAGAGCTTATTGGATGCAGGTAGTGACTAGGGAATGGAAATTGGGAAGAAATTTGAGGAGATTCAATGCTATGATGTGTGATGATAAGATGAAGTGAGGGGTGTTTTATAGTGGATGAGAGGAGTGAATTTTGAATATTTAATTCCTTATTTTATTATTTCCCTCTTGAAAACCAATAGTGTTGTTTAAAAAGACCCCTAATAGTAATAATTTCTTGTGAGTTTCAAAAAAGTGGTCATACATCACTTATGATGTCATAAATAGTGTATTTAACTGACATTTTGTGTATACAGTATTTTACCATATTTCAATATTCATAAAAAATTCATGAATTTCAGATAAATCAAAAAAAATCACCCCCACAATATTTAAATGTGTATAATTGAAAAATGAACTCCATTTTTCCAAAATTATATTCTAAATATTATTATTTTAATTTTAAAATAAAATCATAATTAATTAAAAAAATAATGACATTAAAGGTATAATAAGTTTTATATCACTTTGAAAATTTCATTAATATCCCATGATCATATTACCATAAGAAAATAAAATAATATCATTATTTACTATTCATAATGAACCTATTTCTATTCATATTACTATTCATAAGGGTATGTTACTATTCACCAAAAATCAAGTTTGTTATATCAAACTCCAAATGACTTTCTGATCAAAACTATAGATAAAATTTTTTCAAAATTAAAAACATAGAAGAGTTAAATTTGTGTTTAAGAGATAGATTATAAACTGTGATGGTTTGTAGGGTCCCAGTGTTTCATGCATTCAATATTAATTTTCAAAACATTGGGGTGGTACAATTAATATTTATATAAAGGCATATTCCAAAGTGAATTATATTGTTCTAGAAGAATGGCATGTATTGTATTTTGAGTATTCAAATGGGTTATTGATTTTATTTATATATACAGTTTTTGAATAATAATATATTATCATGTCCTTTGGGATGTCATCTCTTATATCTAGAACCAATGTAATAATGTAATCATCGAATCTATGCTACTAGGTCATGGTCATTACATTGGATATATGATAAAAAATATTTCCAAGAGAAGGTAATTACAATTTATAATGAGGATATATAATTCATTATCTTTAGAGGTTGTAATTTATTATTTTATTCATTTCAAAATCCCCATGTAGTAGCTCTTCCAAATGTGATTCTTTTGGGAGAATAGATGATATAATTTATTAATGGAAAATTTATTCTGTAAATTGAGGATATTTTCATTATACAAGAATACATTGATTTATTTCATAAGTAATTATCTAGAAATCATAAAAAACATGAATTTTAGTTTTCTATTGATTTAATCACTGATTCAAAACCTATATCAATGAATCCCTATAAAATAATTGTTTTGGTATTAGTGTAGTTAATGAAAAAACAATCGGATTTATGTGAAAAGTAATTTATGGTCCCTAGTGTATCACCATATGAATACCATGTTATTTTTGTTATGAAGAATGATGAATCTATGATTTTTTGAATTGATCATATAGAAATCAATTTTATTACTATAACAAAAAAGTATCATCCACCTCACATTGTTGATTTCTTTGATCATCTTTATAGTGGTCATTATATTAAAATTATTGATCTTCATTATGTGTATCATAAATTGTGAGTAGATAAAAAAATTATTCTGAAGAAAACATTTCATATGAGGTATTGAAATTATGTGTTTATAGTAATTTATTTTGGATTGACTAATGAACCCTTGATTTTTATGGATCTAATTAAGATAATCTACATGGAATATCTAGAAAAAAATTATTTTATTGGTTGATGATATCATTATATACTCTAAAAGTTATGATGACCATCGAAATAATTTTTGGATCTTTCCTGAGACTCATAAAGAAATGGATTTATATGGAAAATTTAACAAGTGCAATTTTTGGCTAAATAAATTTTATTTTCTTGGTCATATTCACTCTAATGATGGATTCTATGTTGATCTTGTAATCACTAGGTAAATTTATAAATGGATTACACCAAAAAGAAAAACTAAGGTATATAGGTTCATGAAATGATTGATTTTTAATATATAGTGATTAATCAATGAAGGGACATGTTTGTGACCTTATCCCGAAGATTAATTAGGAATTTCTGTAGATGTCCCCATTCTTATCAGAGGTGTCTTTGTAGCATCAATGGGTCTCATGGAATCCACCTTTCAATTTATTCAAGCTCAATACTAATGGCTCTTAGAATCTTGAAATCATGAGATGTAGAGGCATTTCCTTTGGCCCCATGGTTTTAGTGGTTATTTCATTTAGTAGTTCCTTTGGACATAGTGATTCCCATAATACATTGGAGACAAATCTTCATAATGGGATGTAGATTTTTCTTTCAAATAGTATCTCCCTCACTAAGATTAGAATAAATTTTACAGTTATTTGAAACTACCTCCAAGGAAGGTTTGACCCATTGGTCATTTATATATTTTTTTTGATGATGCATGGAGTATATTAGTATTGAAAACCTGAAGCCCACAGGGTTGGAAGGAGATTTATTTGTGAATATTACTTCCTCAAAAGGGAATTGGAGAAACCCTCGCATTATTTATAATAATATGCATTCCTTTCCCACAAGGAGTTATGGATTTGTTCATGATGATTCCCTATGTATCCATTACATTAGACCTTGATGACATTGATGTTTGTTTTTTCTCTCTCATTATGATTAATGAAATGCCGTTCAATGAGGAAAAAAATAAACTTCCACATAGGGATGGTAAATAACATTGCATATGTGTTTATCTAGAAGAATAATGGAGTCCAAGTCAAAAAAATTATTGATAGGGATCATGTGTTCCAAGATTTTATAATGATGTATTTTAGAATTTTAAGGATTGGAAAACATCACTCATTTTTAAAATAATTTAAATACATGTATATTAGAAAGGATTAAGATTCAATGGTAGATGACATGAATTTTCAAAATAAAAATAATTCCATGAATGATTAGAATGTGACAATATTTGTACATGAAGATATTGTTTTATAATTTTGAAAGAGGTTATACATTCCATCATTACTTGAGTTGTAAATGGAATTATTCAATGATTCTCATTACTCAAATTTTAATATTCCCCCTTGTAGCACCAATATGTATATATATATATGATGGACCATTTCTGGTGGGATAATATGAAGTATGAAATTATTATTATGTATCATGATGTATTTATTGTTATTTAGTGAATTCTAATAGATAATATCCTAGAGGAGTTACAGAACCTCTACAAATTCCTATATGGAAATATTATGAATTACTATGGACATTGTAAATAAATTAGTAGTTACTCCTAGAATTGATTATACAACATGGGTTATTATTGTTTGTCTTACAAAATCTGAAAATTTCCAAGCAATTAATAGAATATTTACCTTTTAATATCCTTTCATGACTATATATTTATAAATTTATAATAATTTATAGTGAACCTCCTTCAATAATGTATGATTGTGAACCATGATTTACATCAAAATAGTGGAAATTTCCTCATAAGGATCTTGATATTGATCCTCATATGAGAAATAACTAACACCCTCAAACTAATAGTCAATCTGAATAAGCATTTCAAACATTAGGAAATCAATTGATGTTATTATCAATTGAAATTCAATGTATCTGGGATTAATATTTACCACTGGTGGAGATTTCCAATGATAATAGCTTTCATTTAGGTATTAAAATGACCCCAATTGAATAGATATATAGAAATTGATTTTTTAATAGAACTTTTAGGGATGAATTTTGTGAGAGACACCTTGTGGATCCAAAAAAATATGAAGATATAATAGCTATGGTAAAGACAATTCATAACAATATTAATGAATCCCAAAGTAGTAAAATGTCTTATATTGATAACCAATAGAATGATTTAGAATATTATGTAGGGGATAATGGTTAATTGAAATTATATCATTGTAAGGGTTTTATAATGTTTGGTAACATTGGAAATCATTTCCCCAGGAATGTCAGATGTTCTGACATTTTGGAATGAATTAGAGTTATATATTACTATTTGGAAAATCCACCTAAACTCTCTAGATTATTAAATTGGTTCAATTTAAATTTATTTTTGGATTATATTCCAAATAAATTATATGTTCCAACCTATATGTAAATATAATAGGAACCTTAATTGTCTTACGGTGAAGATCCTAACAAAATTCTCAACACCAAATAACATGTGTTGAGGAATTATACAACTCGACCTATAAAGTTACTGTATAAAATGATAATTTAAGAGGGGATATAAGAAACTGATCGAATTATGATTAATAACTACCAAAAAATATTCATGAGGTGAAATTGTGGAAATTTCAATGATGATATTTTTGGGAGGGAAGATTGTATCCTTTTTGATTCAATTATAGTATGTTTTTTATAAAATAATATCACAATACAAACGATTTTATCCAGTAATGTTACTTAAAACTAAATTAAAAAAATTTATTAATTTAATTTTATTATATTAATTTCGTTTTTTAAAAAATCATATCAAAATTAACTAAGGTTGATATTTTTTGATTTTTCCTAAATGAATGAATTTTCAAAGAGTGGTACAAAATACCAATTTGTGAAATACATCTATTTTTTAATTAAATATTTTAATTTAAGAGTATCATTATATTTTTTATTTGTTGATAAAGTAACAAACGATCTATTTTATTTAGAATATATTAATTTTTATAATTAATTTATATGATTACAGAATAAGATAATGTTTATGAATAAAAACAAATTTTTAAAAAATAATTTTAATTGCATGTGTTACATTTATATTATAAAACAATTTACCCATTTTTATAATATTTATCTTCCAAAATAGATATATTATTTGGACTATGAAGGATATATTTTTGTGAATAATACAATTTTAATTTTAGGCATTATGAATAGTAAATGTTGTAAAGTGTATGAAATCAGTTAATGGTAAATAAGGTAATTAATGTTTAAAATAATGCGATAAGGAATTAAAAATAAACCCTACGCATTACACTATTTCATTGGATAGAAAAAATTATACCATATACCTCCCAAAATTGATTGTATTTCTTTTTTGGGCTAATTGGCCGTAGTAACTACATATCTATTAATTTTAGTAAATAAAATATCAACATGGACATCTTTTACATTTAATTACTTATATATGTTCACATATTGATAATAATTTGTTACGAACTAATATAAAAGTTTATATTGAGCATAGTTAACTAAATTTTTTTCATTGTAATAAATTTTTAATTTTTAGTGGTTTAATAAATAGATAAAAGTATTACATAATTCAGACACATTATTTAGTCACTTAAGTGAAAAATAAAACAAATCATTTTAAAAATATTATAAGTATAAATAATTAGAGTAATTATTGTGTTTTATGAATTTTTTAGATAGATATATCATATTGGTGATAGGTTAAGGGATTATGTTGTATTTATATATATATATATATATTTGTTTTTATTGTAAAAATAAATAGATAGTTCAAAAAAGACATTAATGATATTTTATGAAAATAATATTTTACTAAATTATTTAAAAATAATAAATATATATAAATAAAAAAATGGTGATAATTAATGGACAAAAATGTAATTTTTTCCATTTATTGTCTTATTTACCGGTTATGGTAACTATATGGAACCATAAATTGTAGAAAATAGTAATATTGTAGAAATTGTAAAATAGATAAACAAGAGTTAACACTAATAGATAATGGTGAAATCACAAATTGGTCAATTTTTTTGGATGAGATTATTTTGAATCATATTCATGTTATCTTATAATTATATAAATTCATAGTCATTTTTTAAGAAAACAGAATTTATATTATTTAAATACTTTAGGATCTTCCATGAATTCTCCTCCCCTCACTTATAAAACTACACCATTTACATATTTTATTTACCTGAGAATAAGAAAGATAGATCAACCAAAAATTCTCAATTTACCTTATAAAAATAATTATCCAATTTTTTTTAGTTTTTTCTATTTTAAAAATATTTTTTCAGGGTTTCTTAAGAGGATATCAAAAGAAAGTCTACCGAAGGAGTGACAATTGACTTCACCAAATCATTCAAAAAAATTATTTCATAAATTTATTATAAATATATTTTACCCTTACTAAAATAAATAAAATTGTATTATAAATATATATTTAAATTTTTTTCAATATTGTAGTGCCATTTTTCACATACATCTATCCTATGAAAAGTGAAAACATTTCTCATGCGTATATATATCTTATCGTATAAACATAGTGGTATAATTCATTTTTCATAACCACTCATGATATTTGGATAAAAATAGAAATAAAAAATATATATAATATATATGATATAATTATTCCTATATAATTATAATATCATATCTAAATTCATACCATTTAATCCATTGGAAAATGATAAAATCAATTGAGCGTACGTATATAGTTCCACCTCTTGGTAGTTATGTGATCCGTTTTTCATTTATTCTTTACAAGGATGTGAAAAAGAAATAAATTTAATTAATATGTGTGATATTTAAATCATGATTTACAATATAATGATGATGAAATAATAATCAGTGTATATAAAACATTATTTCAACAAAAAGACATGCATGAATAAATAAAGTAATTAACACCCGAAAATTTGAAAATAATTAAATATTAATGAATAAGAGATAAGATATTATAAAATTATAAATAAGATATTTTAATTGTTTATATGGTAACATTATATATTATTATAATTTTTGAAACCATTATATATTAATTTATGGCATGATAAATTAATGGGAAATGAGATGTAATGGATTTCATCTCAATTTTTACTCTATTGATACATATTCAGTATTATAAACCTTATTAATTTTATATTGTTTATATACTCCCACAATGAGTTATTTAACAAGGATATATAATTATTCATGATGATTAATGATTAATTAAATTTATTCTTGAAAGAAGATTATTTAAAAAAATACGGGTCATATTTGTCTTTTTTATAATTTCATATTTTCCATATGTGTCCCTATTTTCCAAATTGTTTTACAGAAGTTCATTTATTTAAAAAATAATTTATTTAAGAAATTTTATGTTATTGTTAAAAATTAAAAGGTCTCAATTTAATGTTTTTAATGTTTTATAAAAGGTTCATTCTTGAAATTCTTTTAAAAAATTCAAAAGGATTTGAATTTTAACATATATGACATTAAAATATCTTTCCGCTGCCAAAACCATTTTACCCATATAAATTCTTCTATAATTATTAAATGGTTCTAAAAATAAAACCCATTAATGAAATATTATTTCAATATTTTACTTCCATTTTCATTATTTATTTACATCATATTACTTTATTACAAAACATGTAATTCTGTTGAATCAAAAAATTGTTCAGTAATTATTTAGTAATTACATTTCTATTGAAAAATTCACTTTATTATGATAATAAGAAATTATATTTCTCTTAGATATCCATATTATTCATTAGCTTTATATGATTATTTCCTAAATTGTATAACATTTCTACAAATGGGTTTTAACATTGAATGTTATTTTATGGAATATGGAAATATTGATATTACATATTATTTATTCAATATAGGAATGTATTGATAAGGCATATATATTATGAATAAAATTTATCATTTAATATTAGAGGATTGAATTTTAAATATAGTGAGGAGTGGGGATCACAATTATATAACCCCTTGATTCATTGATAGGTATCCTAAAATAACCCAGTTGGGTAGACATATTAAATGTATTTTTTGATTATACCTACACATAACATTAAATATCTTCGTGAAAGGTATTGATGGTTATAATATCACTTTTTTAGATCCTGAATTCAAATATAAATAATTTCTTTCATTGAAAATTTAGTTACTGTTATCCAAGATATTGTTTCACTGATATATTGAATATATAAATTTTTGGATCAACTTATTTATTAAATAAAATGTGTTCCAAGTTATCTCTCTTTCCATATTGAGTGTTACTTATTTATTTAGAATATATTCTATTCTATATAACAACTACTAGGAATTTTGGCTGGCCATTAGGTTTTTCGTTTTCCCACGATTTGAAGAAGAAAAATTTTAATGAATTTAAAGGATGTAGAATGTATTATTTTGTTATGTTTTATATATTCTCTAAAATTATGTGGGAATAATATATGTATCTAGTTTTTCTAGAATACTAAAATGATTGATAATTTTGGATGATGTTCATTTTATATTTTTCTAGTTTAACAATGTAATCATCGACTCTTGGTTTCTAGAGTTGAGATTGATACAATGAGTGATAACTATTTTTAAATGAAATCTCAACTATGGTCAAATGATTCATGAATGAATTACCAAAATCCAAAACAAATATTTTTAACATGTCATATACTATTTTATGGTCTCATTATCCTAACCACCCAAATGAGGATGAAAAGAAATATTGATTCATTGATTTGAGAAAAGATACAACTGAATTCATTTCCAAACTCATTCAGTATAGAATATGTCTCCATCAAAGATAATCTACCTCATAACCCACTGATCCTTCACTACCTCATCCATATACATCATTGATAAAATATACACCCCCAATGAAATCGTTAATTAATATAAAATAAGTTGAACTATTCAGGTATCCTAATGGCATCCAAATAGCTTCACACCCCAATGATATCAAGATAGAATGTGGATGAAATACATCAAAATATCCTTTTTTATTTCAACTATGATACATTTAATGGATGAAAAATTCTCCAAAAATATGAATATCAACATTCACATTTTGAAACCAAGCCCAATGACCAAAAATCATCCATAAATTATGTAATATATATCCATCAAAAAATGTATAATCAAGGTCTAATACATCTTGGTTACATCATTATTCATAGTAAAATTTAACCCATGAAACATTCTAAAGAACTCCTATTGTATCACTGATAAAAAAAACCCATGAAAGAAATTTTTTACAAATTATCATCTAACTACCCCTCATGATAATTAATAATGAATAAGAATTATCACAATAACATTAACTTTTAGTCTCCACCTTGATACTTCTACTCATATTGAAACTGTCATGAATGTATTGTCCTCTAATATAGTAAACCCCTTATACTAACTTATTCCACATCAAGATACATCTTTTAATGCTCCAATATAAATAACCAGCATCACTTGACTAACTAAAAACACATCCTTGTAAAATGTTATTAAACATATTCACAATAATATTTTATTTACATAGGTTTTAGAAGAACTAGAATTTATATTCCGATAATAATAGCATCCACCACAAAAAATTTCTTTTTATATTCTACATACAGAAGATATACCTCAATTAATTTAATCCATAATGACTGAAAATCATTCATTAGATTTATAATATTACCATTATATTAAAGAAAACATCGTCACTATTAACATGAGATCAGGGGTGGCATAATTACACTCATAAATAAATAATTTCATAGATCCATTGAGATCACTGCACAATACTACATAAGAACACACCCAAACCCAGGATGAGAAGCATCACCTAAAACCATGAATGTAGATCTTTCCTTTGATTAATAAATAACATAATAACTTATGAATTTCCCCACTTGGTATTGGAATGATTCATGTCACTAATCAATCCATGCATAGGTCTAATCCTTCCACTCCAGTAATGTTAAAATGAAATGGATCAAATAAAATTTAAATTTTTTTCTAATATAATAGACTATAATACATTAGAATCTATAGGAAACTATAGTATTGTAACACCACATGATTTTATGATATATTTCTCTTTAATAAATTTTTATTATTAGATCGAATTCATTACTTGAAAGAATAAACATATTTTAATATTAACTATATATTATTAAATTAATTACATTATAATTTTTTAAATAAAAAAAATTAGGGAAAACCAATTTTAATTCATATATAAAATACAACTATCCCTAATGAATTTTTTGGAAATATTTTTCTTATAAGTATAGTTTTTATCATATTTGATCTATTTAAACATATTTTATATTTTTTAAAAAATTAATTCAATGTATTAAAACTATTAAAAAAATATTTATTACTTATATTGAAATTGAATGCATTTTTTATCAATTGTATGGAAATAATTTTCAATTATAACCTGTTAAAAGGAGATGTTTTCTAAAAAACTGATTTTATGAATTAAATATGTTGTTATCCTAAAAAATTATTATATCATAATTGATGAATTATTTAAGTTACTTTTTATGATAAATTATTCAATAACAAATTATAATTCATCATTTTCATCTTACTAATAATAGAATTAGATTAAAATTATTTTTATGCTTAAAAATGCATTGGCCAAATAACAGTTTTTATTTTACGTTGTTTGATAAGTTTAAAAAATAATTTATATATAGTTGAAATTAAATATGATAAAAAATTAAATATTATTATTCATTATTTATATATATTTTATACATTTAAATTTCATGTTTTGTCATTATGGATTGTATAGATTTTAAATATGCATTACTTCTGTATAGGTTAAAAGGTGTTAAAAAGGTTTGATCTAAACAGAGAAAGGACAAAATAACCTAAAATTATATACATATCATATTGGATGAGAGTATATATATCATGTAGCATATAATATTAAAAATAAAGTCACTTTGGATCCACATTAATTTTATATTATCTTTATTGTATTCCAATATTCTTATAAATTATAATTCTTCCGCTCACCTCACTTATAAAAGGGAACCTCCTCACATGTATTATCCAAAAAAACATGAGCTCCTTATCTAAACCTAGATCAACCAAATAATATTTCAACATACTTATCCATTTCCTTGATTTACACATATTCCCAAAAGTAATATCAAATAACCCTTAAGGTTCTCCTCAAAGTATATATCTTAAATAAGAGGTATATTTTCGTACTAATATTTTTAACATTCCATTCTTCTTAAACATCATCAAAGCATTATATAACCATCCTAACTAGATTTAATAAATATATTCACTATAATAATATGTTATTATGTTAATTTTATAACCATTTTATATCTCTTTACAATAAATGGGAAAATGATAACATCTCTAGTGTGAATGTGAGGACTACCACCTCCACAAAGCGATGCAATTCGTATTTCATTTCCTATTTAAATTATAGTTAATAAAGATGGTATCAATAAAAAAAGAATATTTATTATTAAATTATATTTCTATAATGTGAAATTATTATTTAGTTTATATAATTCCATCCATCAAAATGTGAAAACATTATACATGCGTACGTAGAGTCCAATGTCTTTATAATGTGATGTAATCAATTTTCCATCTCCAATTTATTTTAATGATAAAAAATTTTATATAATGAATAAATATGAAACACAAAAAATTTATGTAATATTTTGTAGATGATAAAACCATTACCTAGGTGTATGTAATAGAACCATCTAGTTGAATCATTCACGGAAAGGAGAAATTTTTTCATATGAATGTTTATTTTAATAATGAAATGATGAATAATGAATAATGGTAAATTATAAAGTAATGATACATAATATATAATTTAAGAGTATATTTCTATAATTGATTAAAAATAAATATATATTTAACATACTAGCTTTTTGAATTTTTATGAAGGAATACAATAAATGTCGTATGAAATTTTTCATTAAAGCATTATTTTTTCTATTTTTAATGTTTTTTCTATTTTTTATCCATATATATTTTCACAAAAAAAAATTAAAATGAATGTTTTTATAGAATAAAATGTTTGATGAATGTAATTTCAAATATATTAGTCATTATTTACAAATTTTTAAATGTGTCTTCAAGTTGTTTTCCAATTTTAGTTATTTCTTCTTTTTTCTGAAAATATAAAAGAAATAAATTTTTTATAATTTACCACACAAATAATTATTCCCAAAAACATGACCACTATTTTATAAGAATATTTACTTACATTTTTTCATGTATATTTAAAAATAATATATTTATATCAATATTATTATAATTAATGATTAAAAAAATACGAAAATAAAATAAATGTTTTCACTTGATTTTAAAAGATTATTTTAATTGTTTTTTCAATTTGATCTTTAATCGAGTAAAACATAATTTATGTATTTTTATGATACCCTAGGGATATGATATTATTATTTCATCCACATATCATGATGACATGTGATTATGATCATCTTAGCATGATTATATGAAACTTTTTTCTTTCCCACATGTTAAATATGTGTCAATAAGATAATGAATGCTCTTATGATTCATCAACATCGTCTATCTACACGGATTATGGACTTGTGAGGATTTGATGTTAATGAATCCAATTTATTTTCTTTGGTTTATTTTATGAAAATATGATAAGTTTGTTGGGTTCTTATAACACATATATTTATTGTTTTAATTAAGTGATGGTGGCATTGAAATAATATCTCTTTCAGGACCCCCTCCCTATAAAGATACTATAATGAGGGGAGTGAGATAATGTCCCCCAAGACTCACCTCTAGTAGGACCCAAGATAGTGACTAGAACCCAGGGTATTCAAATCACATCAAATGGGAGGAATTACCGTCTGTAAGAAAACAATGTCGGGAGAGATGATGGATCATCCAAAAGAAACTACGAGACATAATATATAGAAATAAAAAACCATCCCACATGAATGTGTAAAATAAAACTGATACAAATAAAAGGCTCCAAATTAAATACACAAGTGTATAGCTATGAAGTGACATAAAAACTATCATGATCCAAGATAGTATGGATCATCCTTGGCCTATGTCATGCACCAAGTTCCAATGGAACCATTTTCATACAATGCCATGCAATCCTTACAATTCCAAACTGTAAACTCCATCTTATCTCTCAACCATCTTCCTCAGATTCCACTCTATCACAACCCCTCCCTCTAAAGATACCTCAATGATGTGAGAGAGATAATGAACACCCAATTCCTACCTTCATTAATCCTTGGGTTGGTGACTAGCACGAAGGGTGTAAAAATCTCAACATATGAGTGGCATTAAGCATTATAAAAAACAAGATTAGAAGATATATTAGATCATCCAAAAGAAACTCCAATACATAATTAAATGAAATTAAATACCACTACACATGAAATTTTAAAATATAATGGATACAAATAATAAATTCTTCAATGTAAATACCCAAAAGTAAATCTATGCAGCGACACAACAACTCTCAAGGTCTGAGCTTGTAATATTCATCATGGTGTGAGAAATCCTCCAGGAAACTTGAAATCAAATTTATATATGTAGGGTGAGCATACATATACACTCAACAAGAAATCCATAGTCCCACATTCTAATGTGAAAGAACCCCAAAAATTCCCATGTGGGAAAAACCTAAAACCAAGAAGCACCTAAAAATGTATACTAAACATTCTCATCCTCACAAAGGAATGATAACCAAGTAATGAAAGTACAGAAATATAATATATATCACATCGATGAGAGGGTGTCCCACCACAATTTCCCACTAATTAGACACTCTCACACATAAATAGGAAATATTATAATGCTCCCACCTCTTCCAAATGTACCACATCACATCCCACCTGCACAGAAATGGTATTCACAACACATACAACTCACAAACACCATGGTCAGACAACACATCACATCTCATCCCGAAGAAACCTACGATGGTACATCACAACACATCCTGAATACATTTGTGAAGGCGCATCACAACTCATCCCGAATACACTTGGGAAACAACCGACCTCACCCACAAACTCCTAGGCTACCACTTCTCATGAAATCCATCTCAAAGAAACCTGGGTCACCACCACCTAAAATAGGGATCATTGAAGAGTGTGTTTCCATCCATCATTCCTCCAATTGTAATGTTGGGAAAGAAACCTACTGCATGACTATGAGGGTCTTTAACACATAGTGGTCAACGTGGGTGGGGTACATATAGAAATAATAAGGAAATACATGTATATACATATATAATTCCAAACACTCATTACCAAACTATGGGTTATAAAAACAACAACTCCCAACAATCCAAACATTGCTACTACATCTAAATGTATATAACCGCACATCAAGTCATAAAACCAATTATACATTCCCAATCAATTTATTTAACCATTTTCATTCCAAAAACTAAGCCAACCAGAGCCATTACAAGATTTAATAATAAATTATTTATTCATTCCATCATTACATGGGAAACCACTAAAAAAACACAAAAAATGAATGACAAAAATAGTCTCTTCCGAAAGTGAAGAGCCCTAATAAATAATGGAATCATCACATTAACAACACATCATCCCACAACCTCTGCATTTAACATAAATTAATTATATATCATAAAATGATCAATAGATATTGAGTGAAACAATATGCTTGTTATTAATGGTGATGACAATATAACAATCACTAATCTATTTATTAAAATTATTCATGCCCAAACCTCCATACTATCTGAATCAAACAAAAAAAATCACGACCATATCCAGCAACATAACAGAGTACAACTATTTCTGCCACCATATTGCTTAATCATACCATTCCCCTCACATCACAACTATACAACCAAGTTCCATACACTTCCCCCAACACCGAAAAACAACAACAAAATATTTTACAATTACACAAGAATATTTACCACAATAAAATAATTTTTTGGGCTGTTATCATACAAACCAAAATCTTGGCACAAATAATTCATTATAAAAGTACACATGGTTAACCAAATTTTAATTTTTGGTTTATAAGAATCAAATATATATAATGAAACATCCATAAAAAATGTATCCAACACAAATAAATCCACCAATGAACTCAATTATTAGTGGGGCAAAAATATCGAACAATCACAATATCACAATCTAAATATATGCTATAAAAAGAAAGTCAATCAAACACCATTTTCCTTCAATTTCAATTAATCAATTATTTATATTCAATTAGGATGGAAAAACCCTGAATTATAGATAAATAGAAGTAAAACCCCTATCGCATGATGCACAATATAGAGAAATGAAGGAAATCCTACCAAAATGGGATATTTCCAATTCCAATGCACCACAGGGTGAAAGAAGAACACTCAAAAATGACTACAATACAATGAAAAATAGTGATCAACCTATACCATCCTACATGAATTTGTAAAATAGAACTGATACAAAAAATAACTAACCAATATAAATTCCCAAAAGTAATGTAATGAGGTGATACAATAACTCTCATGATATGAGCAGGTAAGCTTCATCATTGTTTAATAAATCCTCATGGAAACCTGAAAACATTTTTATATATAGAGGGTGAGAATATAGGTATAAAAAGTAGGAAAACCAAAGTCCCTCACACATATATGAATGAAACATACTAATTCCCCAAAGAGAAAATAGAAAAACTCAGAATCACCAAAACCAGTATACTAATCAAAGCCAATCTCACCATGTAATGCAAGTAGTGTAATATATAATAAATCACATCGATGATAGGGTCCCCCATACGACTTTCCCACTAACTAACCACTCTAATTCCTTAATAGAATATTCCCAAACTCTTTCACCTCTTCCGAATTTTCTACATAACATCTTGAGTACACACTCCTAGGCCTCAACATACATCCCAAACACCAAAACATGGGTCATACAACACATCACATCTCATATGAAAAACACATGGGTTGTCATATCACAACTCTTCTAGAATACATCTACGAAGGGACATCACCACTCATCTCGAACACACCTAAAAAAAACACCACACCCGTAAACACCAGGGCACCACTTATCACCACATCCTACTCGAAGAAACATTGGTTGTCACCTCATAGAATAGGGAGAAGGGAAGATTAGGTGGTTGTCCAACCATCATCTCATCAGGATATTGGGAAACAACCCCCTGACTATGTGGGTGTTCAGAACATAGTACTCAATGTGGGTGGGGTGTATATAGAAGTAATTAGGAAATAAAAGTATATATATATATAATATCAAACACTAAATCCCAACCTATGGGTTCTCAAACAAACTACCAAATTACAATACTTCCCGTTTTCTACTACCTCTAAATGCATAAAAACACACATCAATTCATAAACCCTATTGACCATTCCAATTCAATATATTTGACCATTTTCATTCCTTTACCCAAGACAATCCAAGCCATTCCAACCCTTAATAATCGATTTCTTATTCCATCCTTCACTAGCTAGGAATCGACTATGCACAACACACAATAATAAACACAAAAATAGTCACTTTTGGAAAGTGAAGGGCCCAGATAAATATGGGAAATTTCATATAAAATATGCATCATTTCATTACCTCTACATTTAACACACATTCATTATATATCATATACTAATATATAAATATGGGGTGAATCTTCATGAATGTTATTAGTGGGGAAGCACCCATACCAATCACTACTATCAGTATTCTAATTTATCATTCCCAAATAACTATAATAACAATAATAATCATCATACTCACAACCACATCCAATAAAATAACAGAGCACAAATAGTTCAAAAAACATGTTGTATAATCATACGACGCCCATCACCTCCCCACTAAAACCCACATTTCATCCACATCCACCACAAATAAAAACCACATTATAAAATTTTATAGTTTCACAAGAATATTTACCACATTCCTCAAATTTTATTTGGGGAGTTCTCAAACAAACCAAAATCCTTGGGCAACCAATTTATTAGACAATTATACATGGTAATCCATGTTTTTTAGGTTGATACGAAACAAATCTCAACAATGTAACATCCAAAAAAAATGTATCCATCACAAAAAATCCACTAAAGACCTCAATTTTTAATGGGGCATCAAGCCCAAATGATCATAATATCAAAATTGAACTCAATTCTATAAAAGCGCGTGAATAAAACCCAATTTACAAATTAATGTCAATTAACTAATTCTTTGTCTTCAATTTGACCGGTAAAAGTATGATTCAATGATAAAAATAAGTAAACCCCATCCGCAATAATGAAAAATAGGGAAAAATGAAAGGAGTCATACCTAAATGGGATTTTTCTAATTGTTTCATACTGTAGGGAGAATTAGAATGATCATTAATCACAACCACACAACAAAAATTGATGATCAACCTTTACCACAACATGGATCTAACAAAACAAACCAAATATACGGCCAAACCACAGAAACACTACCATAGAGGATCCCCATGATAAAAATGGAAGAAAATGGATGAGAAAGACAAGAGAACTCACCATAGATCAACCAGAGATCCTCAATGAACATCCATCTGGATGAACATATTCAATAGGGAGTAAAGGGGCATGAAGAACACTTCAGAGATGCTAGGGTTAACCCAAAATGAGTGGAAACAAGAATCCACAGTAGACTGAATGATATTTTGGCCTAAAAATAATTTTAATACTACATAAGACCAAGGTATTACATGATATGTAATCCCATTTTAGGATATTTTGTACCCGGGGTACATTATTCTCATAAAAACTTGTTGCATTTTTATTTTATTTAATTTTTCTAACCCTAAAATATTAAACATCATGAAACTCTTCTTCATTCCATGTAATATTTTTGTACATTGTGAAATATCTAATAAAATCTATAAATCCAACATTCACTTTCTATAATCCAGTTACAAGACATGTAATCCTCCATCTCCCATACTTTTGAAACTGAACTTCTCCAATCTCTCTATGAACCTCCTACTTACACTTCCAATGACCAAAACCCACAATTTAATGAACCAACAAGGAACATACCATTAAAATATCACTAGAATTCATTGGGTAATAATGAATAACTTTTTAGATAATAAATATTGGAATGAGGATAGAACTTTATTTAGTAAGGGGAATTCTCTACTATGATCATCTTGGGAGTGAACCTTGAAAAAATAAATTATATAATAAAAATTGAAGCTAATCCACTATGATAGAATTTTTAGTGATACTTAACTAAGGAATTGATTTTATATAATTTTGATTATAGAATAAAAATTCTATGTCATATTCTAATGCTTATGATTTGTTATCATGACTCGTGATTGATTTATAATGGTTCCACAAATTTGTGACTCATTTCTTTTTTTGAAATGATAAATTTTAATCCATGACCCCTGTTATATCAACTATGAAATATTGGGTATAATATTTGTATGTTACGATCAATATTACATTCATTTATGAGTATATTATGCTTATTTATGATCATCAATATATATATCTCTTTTTTATTATCAAGGGAAACCTAATATCACCCTTTATTTTGAATCATTTTTCTATGTTATGAATAGTTATTTTATGTAGGGATTGTATAAGAATTGAAATATGCGGGAAGAAAATAATTATTGGTGTTTAATATCATTGATGAAATAAGATAACTATATGTCTTGTGTTGAAAGACACTAAATCATTAGGGTTTAATAGTGTGTATTTGTAAGATCTCGTACATTGTGGAGGTATTTTATTGATGAATTTTTTGATTGAATATCTTAATGATTGTTAAAAAATGTTTATTAGTTGTGTGCATATGCTAAAGGGTGGTCATGTGGTTCATGACATTAATTATAAAGGAATCGTCCCATCATGTGCATTTCGTATAGTTGGTCTACGGTTAGTTCAAACCATGAATGGGGGAAACCAAACCATATGACCATGAAAAAGATGGATATCACATGGTTGGAGAAGGTTTTCAAAACCATGGGGGATTCCCAGGTAACAATGGGACATGGACCCCTCTTTGATGGAGGTAGGCACATAGTTGACGCACGGTTTGGAAAACCGTGTGACCAAACCTTGCGCCTATGAAAAATAGGGAATTCAGAAAATTGAACCCTTAGTATTTTTAGTCTCTAACCCAATTTTCTCCCCTTTTCTCCTCCTATAGACCTAGTGATGAACCAAACTCATCTGAGCTTCGCAAAGATCAATATTCTATTATTTTAATCTCTTTGGGGGCATTGTTGGTTATGAATCGAAGATCATTGTGAGTCTAATCCTTATATTTCATAAATTTCCCATATCCGGGATTTGTGGTTTTTTATTCTTCCTTTGAATCCCGGAAAACATATTTTTATTGTGGATATTATGTTTGGGATTGAAAGGGTGCTTAAATATGGATCTAAGGCAATGGTTAATGGTGTGTTCATCATTAGATTTGATATTATTTGTCCACAAGTTATATCTTATAGTCTTGTTATCGATATTTTCAGGTGCGGTTCTGTTATTGGTTCCATCATGGGGTGCATTTGATTCTATAATTGAGATTTGGTAAATGGGTTTTCGAAATGATGAGTTGAATCCCTCATGATCCCTATTGGACACATTGACGAAGATGGGATTGGTTTATGGACACCATTGGGGTGAATCAATGCTCCTGAACATGGAAAATTTTAATGTTAAGCATGGAGTTGATTTTTCTTAAAGTAGATGTCGTGGTAAATATGTTACAAGTCAGTTTGAATGAAATAAGAACTAACACTACTAGATATTTTTATACTTTTCGACCTGAAATTTGTGATGGGGACCCGTCAAAAAAATATTTGCAATAGTACATTGAGTCCTCGCAAAATAGTTTTCCCGAGTTTAAAAAAACACTTCTTCGATGGACCGTCGCAAAAATAATTTTAAACGGGCCCACATCTAGTCACAAAAATTGTTTCCATGAGTTTAAAAAAACCATATTTGAATGGGGAGCTCCTTGTAAATAGCTTAGAAAAATGGAAATAAATAAAATTGAATAAAATAATATTAATAAAAATAATTATATAATATTATAAAATAAATATAATATTAATATATTTGTATAACAGTAATAATTAAATAATATTAATTTGAATGAAATAATAATAATATCTCTCAAATAAAAAATTACAATATAATAATATAATTTTATTAATAATATTATAAATAAACTAATAATATTAAAATAATATTTCTAATTTAATAATAATAATAATATTATTATTATTAAATTAAAAATATAAATATTTTTAAAAAAATAAAAAATAAGAATAAAATAAATAAAACCTCAATATTCATTAAAATGTAATAAAATAATAATAACAAAATAGTAAATATTACTATGTTATAAAAATAATAAAAAATTAAATAATGCAATAATATAATAGGAACGTACATAAACCATAAAAAAATTAAATATTCACAACAATATAAAAAATCCACTATATAGAAATGTAAATAGTTAATATTACAAAAAATTACATTCAAATTTTTTATCATATAAAATAAATACATCATTGAGGGGGTGGGTTTTCTAGAGGGGTTGAATGAGGTGGTTAAGGGAACTTTATATCTAAACCAAGATTCAGACGTTACATGTACTCCATTTTCTAATGGTGTTACTGCTACCATCGACGCATCTCCTCCTGTTGTTGTTCCTACTATCGTTTGAGCTCTTCCAGCTGCTACTACTACTATTGAAACATCCCCTCATGATCGCTACCCAAACTCTTTATACACTCACACTGAGATCATAACTGCTCCTAATATTGTGCAGTAGATGATAATGACTCTCCACGATTACCTATCGAGCTGAACGTCGACATCATAGAGGAAATATAATAAATATCAGGCATCAATTGAGAGATGATACCAATAACTCAACATTTATTGAAGGAATACTGGGTCGCCAATATCAATGATGCCTCATCCAATCAGGGGGAAGTGGTCTGGTCATCAGTCTCAGCCTGACTCTAAGTCTATTTCTGAGACATCACGACCTCATATGACTCATTCAATTGAAATTTAATATTAAAATAGATAAAATGTTATTTCATATAAATATTAAAACTAAAAAATAAATTATATAGACAAGCATATAACACTGGAGATCTCCCCTAATATCTCCAATGAAGGTATCCCTATACATCCTCCAAAACACATCAAACGCTGTAATATCTGGTCATTCGACTACATCTAGGAATATAAAATGAACTCTTTACATTTATAGTTATATAAATTATTTAAAATAAGTACATACCATATGTTACCTATGTGTACTAAATGTATGACTATCAGCTCGACGTGTCACCACTTATCACCCATGGTTTTTTCAAACTGCCGATGATTTCCTATAAAAACTGCCACCTAACAAGTGTTAACATAATCCATATAAAACCTGAGATGAAATGTATTCATGTCTGAGGGTGTTAAAAAACCCATGAAACTCTGGCACTCCTTTATTAATCATTTCTTCCTTCTCATATTGTGCAAAAAATGATGAAAATACTCACACATAAACCCCTTCAATTCCTTCAAGATAGCTTCATGCACGATATCATCTGTGGGATAAAATAAACCCAAAAAATAATTTATAATATCAGGTTATTAATTAAATAAATTTCAAAATAATCATTTTTTATTTATGTACCAGCTAATTACCGAACATGCGGTACTGAATATCAATGGGAATCTAATCCCATGTGATCATTGCTTCATGAAAATAATTGATCAATAGAGTGACCCCTATCCAATGGCTATATGAAAAAAGATATGAAAAAAATAAAAAAAAATCAAACCATTGGTATATAAATAAATTAATGAAATCTAACTATAATACATAGGTTAACATTCCTCTGCATGCTTAGATCAAATCCATGATGTCAACATCACCCGAGGATAGGTTAAGAATGATCAATCATTCAAGAGCACACCCCCTTCGAGTACTTCATGAACAACCAAAAATATGAGGGTTAGATAATCCAACTTCCTACTCGTTTGAAGGTAGATCAGCCTCCAACCACTAATGAAACCAATCCTCATACATATGAAACAAAAAATTAGTGTTGTTGGAAAAAAGTAAAAAAAACTATTATATATATATTATAATTATAATTAGTATTTAACTATGATTTTTTTTATTTTTTCTCATATTTATATCTGACGATGTCAATGTCTTCATATTCCTCCTCAGCATCATCAATTTCCTTATTTGTTTCAATTTGATCATATGTTTTCATTTCAAATAAATTTGTAACATCATTAACAAAATTTTCACCAATGAACATTTACAATGGGGTGTCATCATCGATATTATTGTATCTTTGTGAAAATGAGGTATTTGAAGAGGTCCATTGAACAATTTCAATTCATTTCACCTTAGCGGAACCACATTCAGTTTTTGTAAATTATTATTCTTGCAATTTTATTTTTATTATGCTCCACCAATCACCCAACTCTCTTGAATTCACATTATAATTTTCATAATAAATTCTATATTTTTGATGAACTAATAATAATGGTATATTTACTAAAAGAATACTTTTATATTTAATATCAATGATTACATGGATCGTATGAAGACACAAACCTCTCTTAGTATCCAACCATTGATATTTAAAAATCATTATATAATTCTGTACTAGATAATGTAGTTAATTAATTTATCCCAGCATATAATAAAGTTACTTTTAGTTTCACTATGATGTGATCCTTTCAAGAAAACAACACTCTTCATTATTTTTTTATTCCCTATATGCACATGTATGGAATCGAAAACTATTCTCCACATATGCATTATAAGAGTGAACCGATATGGATTGTGGGTTACACAATACACACAATCAATTATCTATTTTATCAGCAAGTTGAGATACTTTAAAATTTTTAAATCATGTAATAAATAGATATTAAATGTTAATCGATAAATAATTTATGTAACCGGTTTTTGAAACCAATAGGAAAAATTATTTTTCTAACATTCTTCCAGAGCATCTAATATAATTTTTTCAAGTTATTTCTTTATATGATTATCACATATCCAAAATATAATATATTATTAATTTACTATAATATATATTATAGACTATGTGATAGTAGGTTTAATTCTATAAATGTTGTCTTTTCTTCACAGTTGATCAGAACATATGTTCGAGCTCTATGATATTCATCATCAAAAGGCCGTCATTAACTAACTTCACTAAAGCCATGTTCAGCCTGATTAAAAACTGTTAAATGATTTCTCATTTAATCATCAAAATATTACTCATTAAGGAACATGAGGCTATGTTTTGATGGTTATTTATATTGAAAATAATGAGATCAAAAAAATTATTTTCATCATGAAAATAAGCTACTTCAATTGGGCCTTCAACCGATGATTCGTTATGTCTTTTTAATTCCATTTCTACTTACATATATAGAATGATTACATCCAATAGAACTGTAATAGACCTCCATAAGTTTCTTCATATGGAAAATCTAATATCAAATAATCCAATGAGTTAAAGAATGTTCGTGGGAATATTATTCCATTTCATATAAAATTAAAACAATATCTTATTACAGTCTTATAGGTGCATCATAGTCTGTTTTCAGCACACAAATGTCTTAAAAAAAATTATGATATTTCTATTATTTCATAGAAAATCATAGAATTCAATGAACCTATTAATAAAATAGGTATAAATATTTATTTTATAAAATGACAACCATGAATCGTTTGTCAGGTAATATGACCATTTCAGACACATCTTCCCAAGATGGATGAATAACAATCTAGAAGTATCAAATATTCAATCCACTAAAAATTAATAATAAATTTTCTTTGGATAGTATTTAATATGATTTGGGATTCATTAAATCTTGTGATCTATCATTATCAAATAGTTCAGGTTCTGATCGCATTCAAATTTTGGAATAATCTAATCAAGCATTTATATTATCATAGTCTTAGCTATTGCATCCAAAACTGTAAAAAAAAAATATTATCAAATCAGTTCTTCTAAATATTCATGACAACAAAAAGGTAATGAACCAACAAATGATACCAATATTAAAGATCTAAAAAATTCATCATTTTATCGAATTATTTTCTTTACCAAAGCCAGAAACTTTCTGTTAGATTATTGTTGGTTCTAATGTGAAATGTGGTAATGAATAAAAAGTTTATTTTAACTCTATACCTAAGATATTTTTTGTAGTCACATCTCTTTAAATTGTTCGTTTTCATAAAAGATATTTGTTTCTCCAAAAAGGATGATCGGTCGGAAAGAATCAACGATGACAGTCAAAAAAGAAGGGTTTCTTCCATTAACGAGCATAAATGCTTTATTGTCTCTTGTACAAAACATACATGCTTTTGGACCATGTATACTCCTACTGGATAACATTCCATATGTTGGGATGTCACTAATTGTTCAAATCAATAAAGCTTTCGGTATAAAATATTATTTTTAGCATCATCATATGTACTGACACCATTACTCCATAATGAATTTTACTTATCAGTTAATGGTATTAGATAAACATCAATATTATTTTTCAGATGTCTAAGAATTAATAAAGTAAAAAAAATTTAGGGATCCTTAGTCAACATCTAAGGAGGTAAATTGTAAAAAGTTATAATGAAAATCATGAATATTGACTACCATACGAATAAAATGGATAGAAACCATATATAGAAAGACCAAATCACATGTTTTGGTCTTATAAAGAAAAATTTTAATTCATTTTTTCAAAATGATTCAATGAATCAGAATTAGGAATATGATTTAATATTTACATGTTTAAATAAATTTTTTCTTCCATTACTTCAGTGTCTCTATGTTCTGAGAAATAAATAAATGTTTTGATTTGAGTGTAGGTGGAAAATATCACAACTATGTTATATGAATCACTATAGACTTCAATAGTTGAGCCTATTTATATCTTGATTTTACACATGTGGGAAAACTACCAAATGACTCATTTTTTCCATTAATATAATATGAAATCATTTGAACAGGCATAAATCTTCAGAAAATCAAGACCCAAATTTCGAACAAACCAATTTCTCTAATATAAATTTATAGGAATAAAATTTTCATTAGGTAAAAATGTTCTAACCAAAGAGAATATCTGATTAAAATATCTATTTGACATTGCATTATCTGATTTAACAACCATAAATTTTACAACTACCTAAAATATTCTTATCATACAACTAGGATATAAAGCATCTTCAGTGGACCTCAATAACTCCTAAAAATGGGATGGATCCAACACAGGAGTTAAATCAATATCATCCTGAGTATAATTTTTTAAAATTATAGACTTTCCACATAATATATTAAATTTTGAAATCGTGATGATTCAAGAACAAAATTATTAGTATCTTACCTCAAACTGCATACAACATGGAGATAACATAAAAAATAATTTTATTGAATATATAAAACACAATAGATGAACCCCAATGTCATAAAATGTGTCAAAGTTCCTCAGAGAACCATTTTTACAAGGATAAATAATTGTCCCTTCTGAAACAAGTTTTTGTTTGGATGATGGAAATTATAAGAATGCTTCAACACCCTTAATATATACCAGATTCATTCAAGAACCGTTAGGATTATTTAACTGATTTATCCAAGAATGACCATCTAATATTGATTGTTATCGACTTCCTTGATCTATATTCCCCTTAAAATTTAAAAAATTTAGTTTTATAATAATTTGATATAATAAAAACACTGTCCAAAATAAGAAGAAAGTAAAATACACTTTTTAGCAATTTGTAATAGTTTCTACAGTCATTATCATTTATAGTATTTGTTTTAATATTAAATCTAATATACACTAATTCATAATAATTCATAATAATTAACACTAAATATTAATAATTACACTTAATTTATACTAATTACTTCTAATTATGAGCTACAAAATTTCTAACAGATTAGAATCAACTCTTTTTTCCAGTGTCTCATCTCCCTACAACTTTCTCCATGTGAAATCACTATGAAAATTATGTTTCAATGTATGAATATCCTTTTCTGTATGCACGTAAATGGAGAGATGCGAGGCCTCACCAGACTACTCCCCATTCTAGTGCATATGAAAATGGATATCTGTATGTGGGACAAGATTTTTCATAGTGATTTTAGTGGGATAATGTTATATGTAGATGAGTCTCCAGGAGAAATCCCTATTTTTTCACACCCATTCTTCTACATGTAACTTTCTCTAGGTGAAATCATTATGAAAAATCTTCTCGATTGTACGCATATCAATTTTAATTTGCACGAGAATATAGATAATGGAGGCCTCACCATAATGCTCTCCATTCTCATGCATACAAAGATGGATAACCATACATTGGAATAGATTTTTCATTGTGATTTCTATGGGAGAAATTTGCAAAGATATGACTCTATAGGAAAATGTGATGCCCCCAATCTACTGGAAAATTGTGCCTATTTATTAAAATCTACTACTAATTAATACAAGTCATTACTAGTTATTAAAATTTATTACTAATTATTAAAACTTCTTACAAATTATTAAAATTTATTACTAATTATTAAAATGTATTTCAAATTATTAAAAGTATAACAATTTGTTGCAAATTATAAGAATTTATTACTAATTGTGAAAATTAATTACTAATTAACAAAATTTATTAATAATTCTTACAAATTATTACAATTTATTAGTAATTCTTACCTTTTCTTACTATTGTTTACTAATTATTACATTTTTATTAATTACTGATAATTATAACTTATTCCCACTGATTATTATTAATTATTACAATTTATTATTGTCTTTTACTAATTGTTACAAATTATTAATAATTATTTCAAATTATTACAATTTATTACCAATTATTGAAATTTATTTTTAATTATTACTATTATTAGTAATTATTACTTGTAATTATAATTTATTACAATTTATTACTAATTATTACAAATCATTACTAATAATTACAATTTATTACTTATTATTTCTAATTAATAACAATTATTACAATTTATTACTTATTATGACTTATTATTACAAATTGCTTCCATTTTTCATAGTCATTTAATAATTATTACTATTTATTACTATTTATTACTATTTATTCGTAATTATTGAAAATTATTAAAAATTATTAGGAATTATTAACATTTATTACAAATTTTTAAAGTTTATTATTAGTTACAATTTATTACCAATTATTACCAATTATTACTAATTATTAATAATTATTTAAATTTATAAATATTTATTACTTATTACAACTAATTATTTCTTATTATTGGTAATCATTAATAATTTTTACAATTTATTACAATTAATTTCTAACTATTACTAACTGTCATAATTTATTACTAATTGTTACATTTGAATAAAAATTATTACTAATTATTACTAATTATAACTACTTATTAAAAATTATTAAAATTTATTACTAATTATTAAAATTTATTACTTATTGTTAAAATTTATTACAAATTATTACAATTTATTACTAATTACCTCTAATTATTACTTATTCCCACTATTTATTATTGATTCTGAAAATTTATTAAAATTATTACAAATTATTACAATTTAATACTAATTATTAAGATTAAATACAATTTATTACAAATTATTAGAAATTATTACTAGTTATTACAAGTTTTAATTAATTAATGTTAATTATTACTTAATCCAACTAATTATTAATATTTATTACAATTTATTGCCATATGTAACTAATTTTTACTAATTATTAAAATATTTTACTAATTATTACAATTTATTAATATTTATTGCAATTTATTATAATTATTAATATTCAATGTTAATTATTAATATTTATAACCAATTCATAAAATTTAAAATTATTTATAACTAATTATTATAATTTATTAATAATTATTACAATTTATAACTAATTATTACAATTTACTACCAATTATTTCAGTGTACTACAATTTCGTACAGATTATCACAATTTATTACAAATTCGTTCTAATTATTAAAAGCAGTTACTAATTATTTTAATTTATTAATATTTATTACAGTTTTTTACAATTTACTAATAATTAATACTAATTTTCACAATTTTTATAATTTAATACTAATAATTACTATTTCTTAAAAAATATTACTATTTATTTTAATTTTTTACAATTATTACTAATTATTACTAATTAATATTAATTATTAATATTTATTACGAGTTATTAAAATTTATTAAAAATTATTACTAATTATAAAAATTTATTAAAATTTATTTCTAATTATAACTCATTATTAAAATTGGTTACTGATTATTATTATATATTACTAATTACTCCTAAATATTTATTTTTCTCACTAGTTATTAGTATTTATTACGAATTTATATGAGTTACTGCTAACTATTTCTAATTATCAATAATTATTACTTTTGATTAATATTTATTAATATTTACATCAAATTAATACTTAATATTGCTAATTATTACTAATGAATGCTACTTATAACTACTTATTAATAATTTTCAAATCAATAAAAATTACAACTATTTAATAATAATTAATATAATAACTTATGATTATTCTAATCAAATTTAATTATTTGTAAAAATAAATATTCATAAATAAAACTATATAATTCTAATTTATTTTAATTGCAACTAATTAACAGTAATTATGACTAATATAAAAATGAATTGACTAAAAAATAAATGAAATAGATAAGTACCATAAATCTAAATATTTTGAAGGATATAAGCTGTGAGAATTGGTTCGATTTAAAATTTTAGAACATGATAATTGTTAAGAGGAAAAATGAAAGTAGAGAAGGAGATAGGGGTAGTGAAAGGAATAGAATACGAAAAATACTGATGGCCTAAATATAGGTTAGATTATTTGTGATGGTACTATTTTTGCCCGGACTACCATCACAAATGCTAACCCCTATTAATTAGGGTTATGGTTAAAAATGTATTTGTGAAGGGACCCATCACAAATACCAACATGTTGACATACTATTTTTCGTGGGAGAAAATCTAATTGGAAATAGTAAAAAACATCTTCGGGTATTTGTAATGGGATTTTATACCCTTTGTAGGTTCCCTTCTCAGGGTTTGGCATGCAACTCATGCCAAACCTATTGTGACAGGAAGAGGGTCACGTCACAAATAATTTCTCCTGATGGTCTATTTTCGATGGGACCCTTCACCATTGCAAATACCCTATCGGAACTATCAATTTTTCCAGTAGTGTAATTTTATATTGGTCAAGTTATTAATATGGCATAAGGGATTGTTAGTTTAATCTTAATGGGTTAAATGTGTAATGGATTGTCTGAATGGCCTGAAGGCCATATTATTATTATTATTATGGATAATCCTCCTTTTAAGGGTTGAAGGGAAATCCAAAGATAACCCATTGGCCCAAGGCAAGAGGCCCGACTGACCCGCAATACATGACATGAAGGCTTAGAGGAATACCATGCCAATAACATGTCTTGTAGGGCCAACCCACCAGAACTGCCCCTCTCCAGCTTCTGCGTCATTGATAAACTAGCTCCCCACCTTGCATTGCTGATCGGATAGCATTGACCCATACAAAGCTGCACGATGTCAGGTCCCGATGGCAGCTGCCATACCATCCCATTCTTCCAATCCGGTTAGCTCTACTTCTGGTGGTTGCTATGATCTAATCCTCCTATAGGGCCTACTCTATGTGAACTGGGCTACTCCATGGTCTCTATGGCCCGGAGTTCCTCCGGCCCAAAGTCCTTTGATGACCCGAAGGCCCTTGAGACCTATAGGCCCAAACCAGTGGCTCAAAGGACCAAATCGGGTGAATAATTCTAGCTGCTACAGTACTAAAAAGTAACTGCTATAGTAATTGCTGCAGTACTGCTACAGTAGCTCAGCATTTCTCCTCCACACATTTTTGAACCTGGGTGTCTTGGATGCCAAGCAGGATCCCTTACCACTTGGGTATGGGCTCGTTGGCGTAATAGGTTGTGTAGGTTAGTTGGTTGATTTTTTACGATATGTGGATAGAAAATGTGTAAATTGGGAGCAATAGACTAAGGCATGTGAATTGGTGAATGCATTAAATGAGTTACTAAATTTGAATTATGGAATATTCTAAATTGGTTAAGGTATGAAGAAGGGAATTGGGTTAAAATAGAAATGCAATTTAAATGGTAAATTTGATAATGAGTCAGATCATGACGATGGTTTACTTGTCGAATGAATATGAATTGTTCTTGGTGTTTAATTGGATAACATTGAATGTGAATTAAATTTATGTTGATGGAGTTTTATTGATAATATGGCATTAGGGATCCTTTTAAAAAATGTTAATGGGTAAATGAGAAATTAATGGTAAATGGTAAATATGTCATCGGGTTATGGCATGAGAATTATTTATTTATTGAATGAAAAATAAATAGTGATTTTTTAGTGTTGATTATATATGTTTAGTTATATGATATCTGTGGTAAAGGGATAAATAATCTTGTGCACATAAATTTGGTGAGTGGGATAGTGGACAAAGGATCCTCCCACGGGTTAGGATGGACTAAATCTATAAACCCCGACATAGAATGAAAGGATACGGGAGTCATACTGAGGCTCTAGGCCAATAACATCTTCATTGGATGAAACTACCTAGATTGAGGCTTTATGGTATGTCCATTATGTTTATTTATGGAATTTCCATCCATAGTGAGATTCAGAACATTATTTAATCCCTTATGCATGAAAATTCAATGAATATGGTTGTTTTTCAAATGTTGTAAATTCTTATCCCAAGGATCTTGTAATGAAAATTAATTTGCTAATGGAGAATAGGTAATTAATGAAATGGGAAATAAGCATGTAATTTATTAATGTAAATATTTATAACTAATGACCCTTGAATTTTATATTGGTTTACCATGTCATTTATTTCATACTTGAATTCACTATCTGTTAGACTATATATTTTATAGACACCATTGGTCGTTTCCTACTTAGTAGTACTCACACCCTTCCTGGGTCCCCATTGAGTAATCGAGTAGTTTTCATGATTGCAGGTCAACACAAGGGAAACATCCCTATAATTGGTAGTTGGGTTGGAATTGGTAGGTACATGGATGATGATTTTAATGTTGAGTCAAATTCCATTTTGGGGATTCAACTGCTGGTATTTAATTTTGGGTTTCTTCACATAGGCACTATTTTCATGACATGAGATACTTATTATTTGGTTTTGTTTTGTACCCTTTTGAGAAATGGTTAGCAATCCATGTATCTAGTTTATGACATATTATTTATTTTATTTCATATGTAATATGACATGGTTTACTCTGGTAATTTAGTTATATTCTTCCTGCATTATCCAGTATACCCTTGCAGCATGTCAGCAACCTCTAGCATACAGTGAGGCACACTTGAGGTCATGTACTTACCTAGCTCAGGGAAACTATTTAGTGGCATCCAGGTCATGGACATCCCAAAGTGGATTAAGAGAATGATTTTATATGTGTCTTAAAATCTGGGAATGGTATACAAGAGATTAGTAACTTTTGATCCCTGGAAATTGTCTTGTTCTAAGGAGTAGTTAACCCATGTTTGAGGGAATACCCAAGTTCCAAGGGTTGGAATTGACTTTTTTTTATCCTGGTAGTTCTAGTTAAATGATATTTCACTATTGTGTGTTGTATATGTTCAATTATGTGACTATTTTATGATATTTTCCCACAAATGTAACTGCATGAAGTAATTCATTATAGAATAATTTTAGGAACTTGGGAATGTTGGTGGCACGCGCCATATTAGGAATACATAGGATGGTTGTGTGGGACATGAAGGGTTGATTGCATTTCATATTGCATAAAAAATTAATGAAATTAATGTCTAGTAAAGGAGATGAAATTGGGAATATGCAAGGAATGTTAAATAATTATTAATTAATTGTGCTAAATGAAAAGTTAAGAATGATTTAAAACCTTTGGTTTACTAAGATGTAAAGACAGAAAGGGGGCTAAAATGTAATGATTTTTATTGTGAATGTGTGATTCACTTTATCCACATTAACCATGGCCCATGACAGGGATGGATTAGGGTAGTGTGATAGGTGAAATCATGACCACTAGGATAGTGTATGCTGTGAGGGTTGTTTGATGCTAATTTTTTAAAAATTTACAATCAATGGTTTACCCCTCTTGAAAATCCATTAATGTGTATATTGAAAAAATGTCTTGAAATAAGGATTCAAATAAGTTAGTGCATTCTGAGATTCTAGGTAAATAAAATGTTTCAAAATTTAATCCTTGAGTATAAAAAAAGGTGAGGTTAATTGTAGAAGTATGTGTAATGTTAGAACTTTTGGGGAACCCTGGTACTGATTTTTCCTCGTATTGTTTATCTGGATCATTGTATGGGTGGTTTGGGATGTCCGACTACCAAAGTGTGAGACCATGGATTTGGGTCATGTGGCCTTATTGGGTTTTGATTTATAGTAAATGATATATTCTTTTTTAACCCTTGGTAGGGATATAGCCTTTGGGTCATGAAATGGTGTTTAGTTATGTGAGTCTAAAAACCCTTTTGGGTCATGATTTTGTGGGGTGTATATTGGACATTAAGGATGGTACTTGGGTTTGTGGTGACCTTTGTGGTTTGGGACCTAGGGAGTTGGGTTCTAGACCTCATATAGGGTGCTTGGATCATTATTCTAAATTATTTTAGTGAGTATCATTCGTGCAGAACGTATAGTAAATAGTCACTTTGTGTGCTATGTACCAGGTGTAATGTAATGAGGGTAATATTGCCGCCCATGAGCCATGATTTATTTGTTTCATGATGTGACTGGATTAGAGAGAGGGACAAAATATTTTTCTTTTCATGAATCTACGTTTGGGAGTTAGTAACATTCAACCTTTGAGGTGACCTATGAGAATGGTTGGGTGAGGTTTCTAGTGTTTTAGGGTGTGTATTGCACATGTGGATGTATTAGAGTAAAAACTGGAATACATAGACTGTTTCCGAGCATGTGTTGGGTGTAGAGTGATAAGGGGTATGCTTCATATTTTTAGTGATGTAACACGATCTAGGGTTATGCATGGACATTTCTGGTGAAATTGAGTGAAGCCTCAAGGGTTTCTGCCCTGCTATTGAAGGTCTATTTGACTGTGAAGCATGAGTGGTTACATCAGAGGTTGAATCTAATCATGGTGAGTGTCATCATGTTTGGTAAAATTGTAAGGTTACACCTCGGTTTCATAATGATGGAGGCACATGAGTTTTTATAGAGATAGTTTGGTTGGTTTCGAAAGGTTGAATCATTTGAGTGTTTTACCCATATATTTTTATGATGATTAATGGAGGTCATTATGTTGATTTCTATTGAACGAGATAAGGGGAATAATGTTTAGATTTATGCCTTCATTATGAATGTGACACCTAAGATGAGGGAGGTCATGTGGTGAGGCTTTTTTGTATGAATGATTTGGTTGTTGGGTAAGGTATATAGAATGCCTTGAGGTCGACAAGGATAAAGGACATGGTGGCACATCCAGGTGAGTAAGTGGTCATTTTGGATGGGCTCTAGTGATATTTGGATAATGTTAGTAGATGTTTGATTAGTGTGTGGTGGTAGGAATGTGTGAGACCTTGAGGGCTCTGAGGACGTCAAGTTTTGGACACATGTAGGGAATACATGATTCAATTTTGGATACATACACAGGTGGCATAAAAGTATGAACCTATCATTTTATTTGAAATTATTGGAATGTAAGGGTTATGTGATAGACATTGGTCCTATTATTTAGTGTGTTGGTTCTTTGTGTTTCCGTTGCGAATCGCCAGGGGTGTGCTAGATGAAACCGATTTGTGTAGAAGTGGTAAGGTAGATGTAAACACTGGTTCATGACTGCTTGGTAGAGAGTTTTGAAGCGGTGGTGAGTTTCATTTGTAACCCCTCTTGAGTTGTGGTGGCTAGGGGTGGATGAGACCTTATTATAAACGAATCTCAAGAATTTGGATACTCGATTGATTCCTTATAGTGGGAGGTGTAATTGGTGATGGATAATTTTTGGTAGTGTACATCGTTGACTTCTTATCATACTTCTATCTGGATATGATAATTAGCAAGATCTTGACATCACCCTGGTCATGATGAAATGGCTATGGAATTATTCCTATTTACCTAAATGTGTTTATGATGGATGTGGAACATCTTCTAGGTTACTCTCATGGAATGGTGTTTGTGGAGCCAAAGTGTGTGACGTACACTATCAACAATTTATTGGTGAGGTCCTTAGGATAGACCAGGTGTCGAATAACACCATAGGTGATGTTCTCTAAATATAGTAATGGGTATCAGGTGATGTTGTTTTATTGTTCTTAAAATAAATTTAGAACCACCTCTATGGGTTCAGGTTCATCTTATGATAGAAATATTTGTCAGGGTGGTTTCAATTTTCTATGGAAAGAATAAATAAAAACACACCTAAGGGGGAGTGATGAGTCCATCATGGATGTGTGGAGTAGAGTGTAGAGTTTATGTGGTGGCATCAAGATGCCTAGGGGAAACTGTGAGTTGCAGGGTGATTTAATCAAAAAATATAGGTGGGTTGTGGATATAGTGGTTGAAGAATACAATAATGGGATTTAGATTCGGGTAGTCCCAAATGAAATTATATATGACTATTTTGAATTCATTAAATGGTGTGGTAAGACATAACAACAGTTCATGGAATGGGAGTTTGGGTTCTATAACCTCATTATAGGATGGGTGTGGACTCTAGTAGTTGCATATAAGAGACCCTGGAATGTCCTCAGGTGTGATGGAATCTTGTTCAAGTATTGATGTAGAATTCCAATAGTGAGGTAGATTATTTGGAAGGATGAGTGATCCAGGGAAAAACTCCACTCATCTAGGAATAATGGACAAATGTATAGAGTTTAAAACCACCATATTTGAATGTTTTGGGAGTGAAAAATATTTCTCTATGTTAAGAAAGGGGTTGTTGAAGAACATAGTATTATAATGTAATCATATTGATAGTGGGAGTTCTCATGTTAGGAATGTTTATTGGTTAATTGAAGCATGTTGATGTTTTGGAAGGTAGTGGATGCCAAGATGGTAGAGTTTACCGGATGACGAGGAATGGACTTGATAAGAACATCAACTGTTAGTGATAAGACAAATGTTTAAAAAAAATTAAGGAAAGTGGAGGATTAGCATGTCATCAGTGGATGATGGGGTTTTTGGGACAATTCAGATATGGGCGGTTCGACACTATATGTTAAAAAGACCAAATTAGATAATACAGAACAACATTTTGATTTGATATTCTTAGTTGAAATTACATTCTGAATTTGAAGGTGAACATGGATGATGTCCATATGTTATTAATTAGAAAATGGGTTTTGGATGCATGTACAACATACATGGTTTCAATGACTAGGTCAGATGCCCATGTAGAATGATGTTACTATGGATGTTTTGGTGTGATGAGTGGGGAAATGGACCATGTATGTTGAGAAATTAGAGTGAAGGTTTAGGAGGTATTTTCCATTGTGTAAGATCCAAACACTAGAAGATGGTGGTGGTAATCTAAAGCATATGGCGGGGAATAACATTATACGAATGTTCTAGGAAGATGATTTGACCAGGTGTTTAGGGAAGATAGAATCGAGTAATGTCGTTGTGGTGTTTCAGTTTTGGTTATGGGAATTGGCTCGAGTTTTGACCAGATGTGTACCATGAGATCAAGATTATGGTTATATTGTGCATTGGATATTTGATTATGGAGTGAGGATGTTGTGCCTCATGATGTGAACCAAATTTTATCAGGTAATGTGGTGTTAAAACCATGTATTCATTGGGCAGGGCCATGCAGGGTTCTTGTTGGAATTTTTAAAATGGGGTAAGATGACACCAAGTGAATTGGGCCAGGATTTGAGGAGATGTTCATGATGATAGAGTGCTGATAGACTCTTCCTCAGTGATATGTTGATATGTATGATGCTTCCTTATTTCGTTATTTTGGTAGTGTTCCTAGTATTCCCTATGAAGATATTTAGGATGATGTTTGGTTTGATGTTGATGTGTCCTTAAGAATAATCCGATTCATATTGTCGATCATATTGAGAGAGTCTGGAGGGGCAAGATGATGCCTTCAGTTCGTATTTTTTGGGAGTATGGTAATGTTCAGGAAGAAACAAGGTCATGAGAAATTAATATGCGGTCCAAATGACCAAATCACATCACTTTGGGATCTCAATATCGATTTGGAAGAGAATATTGAGGAAAATACACAATTAGGTGGGTGGTTGTATGGTCCATGAATTTGTGTGTAATGTCCCAGAATGATCCGTCCCGGAGGGATCCATGTCGTGTCTACCCAAGCCAACAATTAATAGGATAGGGGATGGTCACTATCACCGAGTAGGAATATAACTAACAGTGTAAGAATTGAATATGTATGTGTATTCACACACACAATGATGAAAGTAAAATACAATGTAAACCATGCATGCAAACCAAAAAGGACAAAACAAACATAATGTAACATAAAGTAAAGTACAATAGGGTGACTCGGGCCAAAATACAAGCCCACCAAAAATCAATTGTCTATAATGAAAAAAATAATGATCATGTGCTGAAAACCCTACCTAAACGGTAGTTTAAAGGAAGATACCTAAAGGCATTGGGGTATTCCACGTCTATCTGATCTCACTGAGTTCCACCCAATCCTAGACCACCTGGGTCTCTGCCAAAATGTTGGCCTTCTTCACAAGACATGAAACATGTGGCCAAATCCTGTACATGGGTGAGTAAAACCGTACTCAGTAGGAATCATCGAAAGAAACAAAGGAAATACCAAATATGAAAGAGCACAAGAAGTATAGTCATCTCACACAGTTATAAGTATAATGAATGAAATGAATGATTACCATATGTAATCACAAAACTCTCAGTATTGATGAGTCACCTAGTCCCAATGACGTTCTCATTCCGGATGAGTTAAATAGACCTGATAAGTCATTGAGACCCTGATAGTATTTTTATTGACGTCACATACACAACAAGTCACATAGTCTCTACGTCAAAGACAACCAGAGGATTCCACTTGTAGAATGATTATTCTGTGAGAACCAACTCCTCTAGACAAATTTGTAATCTGACTTACAGAAAAGAACACTTAGAGGATCACAAAAGGGCCATATCATTGAGAGGGTCCCAAAGAAGCAAACAGATAATCAAATTTAAATGGGTTTTGAATGTTATAAGAAATTTAGAGAAAAGGGGTTGGAGGGGTTTTGGGATGGTCTTACCCAACCCGTTTCCTGTGAACCTGATAATTCTGGCCCAACCCAGCATATCTACCTGGTGCTGACCTACTGTACCATTCTAGCCCGCCTTCCCAACTTGGACCACTATGACTTCCCTGCCCGCCTACCTATCCCGACCCACTAGAGCGGGCAGGTTTGCTCGAGCTTGGACGTGTCAGGTGACGCGTCCCAGTCCGATCAATTTGGAGTGGCCACCACATTTGACATAGTGGTCCACCACAAGGCCACCATGTGGAGGTTTCCATGGGGTCCTAACCTGGAGGTCTAGATGGACTACAACCCACCTTCCGCATCTACCAAAGCTCTCCATTGTCCTCCTACCGATGGACCCTATCCACCGCCCCACGACGGTTGCCGCCGAGATCTCTTCCATTTTCTGTCAATATGGAGGCCGCTGCTGTATGGTTGTCACACCGCCATGTTCCTCTACCAGAGAACCTCCTTCCACGGGTCACCACCATCATCGTGGTGGTCCATTTTTTGAATATTGAGAACCCACGTGATCCATGGGTCACCATATCCAATGCATGCCCTCTAATTTATCTCATTGTTGATACGGGGGTACAGCCATGTTTGGAACTTCCTGGAAAAAATATGATGCAACCACCAGGTTCCATCAACGAAGAATGCAAGAGAGAGATCACCATGAACACCCAATTAATGATTGTCTGCCATATTTATTTGTCCTTTCTTCATCTAGTTATAAAATGGGGAAATAAATGATACTTGTAACCACTATGGTGAACCCCCTTTAAATCAAGAATGTAACCATATCCATTTTTCATGAATGACTGATCCATGGATCATCTTAGTAGTGGAATTATCAGAAATTTTAATTTATAAAGAATGAACAGGGGAAAATAAACCACTTAGAAATAATCTCATAAATAGAATTCGATCATCAGCTATCATGGATTCGTTGTTGTTGAAAATCTTCTGAAGGGTGGTATACATCTGCACCTCCATCGTCGTTGGTGAGATCCTTTGAAGGGGAGGCAGTGTTCGTTGTCATTTGAAATTCATTTTTCATAAACATTATTCCTTCAGATCCATAATAAATTCTACCAATATTGTGACTTTGATCCCATATCCATGTCAGGCTAACAATTGATGAAACACATTTCACCATTGATGTTACATTGAGTTGTGGTGTAGTCATGATGTTTCACTTAAAAATTGAAACAGATGACTCATTGCTATATTGTTTCATCCCTATAGAATGTTTTAAAATAAATTAAAAAAAATTAATTTTGTTTTTCATCTTATAAAACATACAAAATTATCTTTTTCCATTTACCTGTGTGGATCACGGTTAGACCCCTTCTAAGGTAAATTTGTTGTTTCCAACGCAACGGTTCCCTCAAATTTTTTATTCAGGAACCGGTTTAGAAGTTACTAAAACCGTGCATGCATGATTAAAAAAGGCCAATCAATTATTCTGGGAACCCCTGGCCTTAAAATAATGTCTTATCTCAACGCTTGGATTCAAAATAATCCATTTAATTTAAAACAATACATGAAAATTATGTGACATTCCATTCTCTAAACCTTATGTTTTTACGTCCCCAAAATCCAAATGAATGGACAAAAAATCAAATGGGGGGGGGGGGGGGTACTAAGCACAAATCTGAGAGTCTCACTCCCATGTTCTCTACAAGATATTCTTGTGCGTCCACAAAATGTGCACCAGAGGAATCGACCATACATGAAGGACCCTCTCTTATCAATCAATTATCTCCAATGGTAACTCTACAAACGTCACCCAATTGATAATGTACAGCTGTCCCCTGTCAATGACATGTGAGGGATCATGCAGTTACCTCCTCAGTTGCATCATGTTAATGACATCATGTACCAAATTTATCTTTGACGGTAGATCTAGGCAGTATGTCACCTTGTCGAATTTATATATAATCTGTAAAGGGTCACTGAATCATGGAGACAACTTTTCCCTAAGCCAAATCACCCTAATCCCTATCGACGTGATACCTGAAGAGACACGGGGTCTCCCTCCTCAAACTCCAACAAGTTCAGTCTTCTATCAGAATGATATTTATTACTACTATATATCATCCTCATCTTCTTTTGGATGACACGCACACTATCAGTTGAGGCCCCACCAACTCATGATCCATGTGTGATGACTTCTCTAGGTTTGTCCAGTATAGTGGTGACCTATATGGTCGCCCATACAAGGCATTGAATAGTGTCATACAAATGGTACATTGGTAAATATTACTTTAGGAAAACTCAACCTGAGGTAGGTGATCCTCCCAACTACAACCAAATTCTAGGATGGAAGCACATAGCATGTCCTCTAGAACATGGATGGTCCTCTCCATTTGGCCATTCGTCTTGTGATTAAACACTATGATCAAGAGAAACTGAGTCCTTAATGCCTCTTACAATCCCCTAAAAATATGGGGTGTAAATCAAGCATCATGGTTGGAAATGGTCATCAAAGGCACCTTATGAAACTAAACTATCTCCTGAACATAAAGGCATCCTGAGATCACTATTGAACCCTACTCCCAGATGGGTAGAGAGTGGGATGATTTGGTGTGTCCGTCTATGATCACCCAGATGGTTTCATAACCCTTAGATATTTGCGGTAAACCTATCACGAAGTCCATCTATATTCCATCCCACTTCCAATCTAGCACCTCAAGAGTTGAATCTGAGCCCGCTAGAACCTATTGCTCTGGATTTACTTAATGACATGTGAGGCACCAAGATACAAACTATTACCCTATATTATTCATCCCCATCCATCAAAATTGACATCAGAGATTTTGGTACATCTTTTCCAAACCGGGATGTACCGCGAAAGGGGATATGTGAGACTCCCTCAAAACTTCTACTCATAATTCATCTGGAACAATTTTGTGCCCCCTAAAAGAGGCGACATGCTCCCATCCTATCAAATATCCATCATCGTGTTACCCTGTGGATAACTAAGCACATCAGGGATCAGAGTCAACAACCCCAATATTTTTTTCCCTAACATGTTGTAAAAGTGGGGGAGTGAAAAAAAATCTACTAGAGGTATGATTCTCCAAAACCATCCAGGAATTATATCTGACTCAAATCCAATTTCTTCAATTCCTCGCTCAGTAACTGTATGCTGGTTCTCCTGCTGAGTGTGTCTACCACCATGTTCTTTATCCCATGATTATATAAAATGTTGAAGTCATAATCCTAGTGTAACTCTATAAATAACCTATATGGCATGTTCAAGTCCTTCTTGGTGAAGATATAATTGAGAATTTTTTGGTTGTAGTTGACAATAAACTGCTCACCCATTAAGTAGTGCCACTACATCATCAATGAGAAGACTACTGCAACTAGTTCAATATCAGAGGTCATGTATTTCTACTCATGTTTCCATAAATGTCGTGAACCATATTCAATAATTGATTTTCCCTTCATTAGGACTCAACTCAGTCTAGTTCAGGACATATCACAGAACACTAGATACCCATCACCCTCCTCAGGTAGTCTCATGATGGGGGCACTCGTCAACCTCCACCTCAACATCTAAAAACTCTTTTGGAACATCTTTATCCAAACGAAGGGATGTACCTTACATTTCAATCATGATAAGGGTTATTATACCCTATAAATGTCAGGTACGATCCTCCTGTAGTACCCAGAAAAACCCATGAATCTTTACACCACAGTCACGCTTCTATGTCGATCCCAAGCAAGCACTGCCTTTATCTTTTCCACATCCACTACAACTCAATCCATTGAAATGAATATTCCCAGAAAGTGGACCTCCCAAATAAATAACTGAAAAAACAAGTGCCTCCTATAAAGACAGTGAACTCAAAGGGTCCCTAGGACAATCTTAAGTTGTGTCACAAGCTCCCCCTCAGACACTGAGTACACTAGAATGTCATCAATGCAGATCGAAATGAACTGGTCAATGTAGGGCTAGAAGATCATTTTCATGACTCCCATGAACACTACTATGAAATTGTTCATGCCAAATGGTATTAACAAGAGCTCATAGTTTCCATAACTAAATTTGAAGGTCGTCTTCAGTACATCCTCATATAGTACATGAATCTGATTATAGTAAGACCTGGGGTCTATCTATGATATCCACCTTGCTCCTTACAGCCGATTGAAGATGTATTAAATTCATGGAAGTGGATATTTGTTCTTCATGGTCACCTACTTCAGGCACAAATAGTCAACACCTAGTCTGAAGCTCATGTATGCCTTTATGGAAAACAAAACTGGGGCCACCCCAGGTGAAACACTGGGCCTCATGAATCCCTTCATCTATAAGACCCTTAGCTATACCCTCACATCATGAAGCTCCGTAAGAGACATCTAATATTCCAGTGTGGGTATCAGTTATTTATCGGGGTACACGTCAAAGTAGAAGTCTACCTCCATGCAAGGAGGTAGTCTTGGAACATCTTCTAGAAGGATGTCTGCATACTCATCCACCACTTTATGAAACTGAGGACTTCTCTTATCCACTGCACCGAGGTTCATGCCAGACAACTGATGTGTGATCATTTGAACCTTCATACGTGTGAGACCATAATGAATAGCTTGTGTCTCCCTTTCACATTCAAAGGAAAAAATTGTCCCATCGCTACAGACACACCACACTCTATTCTTAAAATAGTCAATCTGAGCATGGACTGTTGTAACCAGTCCATTCCCAGAATGACGCCGAAAGGCATTGATGCCACTACTAGATGATCCCATATAAATAAGTTTCCTCCAACTTTAATCTTACACTAGTATCTCTAGTTTGTAATAGTCGAATCCCCTTCCATAATAGTCTATAAGAATACGGATCAAGCCAACGGATCAACCAGATTCTCCGAACTCCAAACAAAGTCCATGGTATTAAATTGGTGACTAGAAATTTTTTCTAAAACAAATGTATCTTGGGTGGATAAGATACTAATTGTACCAATAATAATATTTGGAATATCATTATCATTAACCTCTATCATCTGATGATGGGCCCATATTTTCCACCAGCTCCTAGAGCATACAGTGGACCACTTGAGTGTGGTGGTGGTTGTACCACAAACATCTTCCTACCGCATAATGATCTTCTTACCCCCTGCCACATATTCCACTATAAGGAACATCCTGATCAAACCTATGCCTCTTTCTGGTTAGTCCCTTAACCATCTATTGATCGTTTGGGCGGTGAGTCAGGCAATCATGAACCATGTTCCCCAAATTGCCGCATGAGTAGAACAACCATTAATTTGGAGAGTCCTTCTATCCCGGTAGCGTCATACCATCGACCATGTGCCCCGGGGTTATCCCATGGATGTCTGGACCCACATGGATCCCTAAGTCTGTTATCTCTACCCAATACTAAAGACTCCACAACATAGTGTCTACTGGTATCTCTCGGTGCTAGCTCCTGCTCCGCCATGAAGATCTATACAAGCAGAGCTTTCTCTAGCACCCTAGCCTACGTAGGTATTATAAGTGATATCATTGATGAACTAATAGTCTAACATAGTCTATACTCAAGGTTATGGTCCCTGTAGAGTGGTTTTGACACCATGTCGGTGGAATAGTGAGAAAGATCAGTGAATCTTGATGAATAATTTTCTACTGTCTTGCTGCCTAGCTACATATGCGTGAGCACCTAGATCCATACTAAGAAAAAAGTAACTGGGATGAACTAATCACTAAAAAATTCACTCAAAAACATCCCAATAGAGTGTTGCCTCGTTTTTTGTTTGGATCACTAAGCTCCAGCACCATTCTGCTGGTCCCTGAATAAGGATCGCAATAATAACTGCCATTTAATCAGGAGGTGTCCTCAAAAGTGGAAGATGTGTGTGACACCTCCAACCAACCCTCATCTACCTAGGGTCAGTATCTCCCATGAAACTAGGAGGTCAGTACCTCTAGAACTCATGTAATGAAATTATCATGCATACATCCTATACTTGTAGTAATGGTTGCAATTCACGATAGATAGGTTGTGGTATCATTGGTGAACCACCCCATGGGGCTATATATGGTACATGTCCCTATACGAAATGCATAATTTATATGTGTATTATCATCATAGTCAAGAAAGAGAATCCTGATTGACTGTCTACATTGAGTCATCCCGAAATAGATCTAGATGAACCAAGTCGATAGATTAAACCCGATGAGCTGACTGAAGAAGGACAAGAGGAAGCACTCAAAATTCTATATAATGCATGAACCATTTTTTTGTTACAACTAGGGTTTCCATGTACTGAGTCAAAAATTAGGTGTCCATATTCCTTATATATGGATACACTGGCTGCCGCAAGAACACTGGAGTCCCTGGCCTAAAATACGAACTCAAAATATTTAATAATGTTGTTGCAAACCCACCTCACAAACTCCCAGTCCTAATGTGGAACCGAACCAATCCCTTTGATATCACTTTCTCAAGACCCGTCTCATAGGGTTCAGTACCATTACAAATGAAGCCCACCTCCAATAATCCATGAGTTGATGACTAGAACTGTTTAGGAATATCAATAACTTCTGATAAATTTCTTATGTACAAATACACACACACATAATAATAAAATTAAAATACTAATTAAACCCTTCCTGCAAATGACTAAGGATAAAACAATAAAAGTGAAATATAATGTACAATGGGGTGACCTAGTCCAAAATACATGTCCACCAAAAAGAAAACATCTGTAACACAAAAAATGATGCTCATCTGTAGAAAATAATACATGAAGGGTAGGTTTAGGGAAGCTACATGAAGTCATACGAGTATGTCGCGTCTGTCTGATCTCAATGAGAGCCACCTAGTCCTAGACCACCTCTGTATATTTCAAAATGTTAGTCGTATTCACAAGAAATGACACGTTTGGGAAAAGCCTATGCATGGTTGTGTAAAACAGTACTCAATAGGACTCCCTGAAACCAAAAAGAAATGACCACAATGGAAAGCAGATGATATGTATAGTCCTCTCACATATGTATAAGTCTAAAAAATCAAAATAAATATTACTAGAAATTGTCACAAAACACTCAGTATTTATTAGGAAACTAGTACCAATAAAACTCTTAATCCTTTTGAGTCACATAGACCAAATTATTCACTTAGACATGATGAGTTAGTTAGACCCGATGATTCACATTGTCTATAATTCACATACACATATATTCACATAGTCTCCACATCATAGCCAGCCATAGGATTCTACTCGTAGCACATTTTTTCCAGAAGAACCGACTCCTCAAGACATCGGGTGTATTCCTACTTATACAAAAACCCACATATAGTATCTCAAAAGGGCTGCCTCTTCATGAGTATTTCAATGATGAAAATGGATCATTAAATAGACAAATAGTTTAAATGTTTTTGGAAATAAATTAAAAAGGGGTCGATCTGTTTCTACTCAATGCGTCAGGGACAGCTCGACCCACCAAGGATGACTTGGCCCGGTACCAGCCTGAAAGCCCAACCCAACCTACTAGATTGTGCCGGTTCCCTCCACCATATATGTGGCAGGTTCCACTTCCCTATCAGGTCATTTCCAGACATCCACCACATTTAACATAGTGGTTAGTAGTGTGACCACCCCTAGGCGGTCGAGGTGAATTGCAGCCCCCATGTAGCTTCTATCGAATCCCATCGATGGCCACCTAATGGTGGCCCTTTTCCTTTGCCCCACACCAGTTTCCATGAGGATCATCGATGGCCACTACTTCCGAGTGGCCATGCCACAGTGTGCCACCACCGACACCACCATGCACCATCGTTATTGTCCCACATTCTATGGGTCACCACCATCAACATGGTGGCCCATTTTAGGAAACGAGAGCCCCCTCACAATACATGGGTCTTCGTCTCCACATCCATTTTTCTCTTAATTATCTATTTTTTGATCCGAGTGTCCAGCCACATTTGGAACCTCCTAGTAAGAATTTGGTCTGATCACAGGCATCCATTAGGGAAGAAAGAAATAGAGGGAGCACCATAAACACCTAAGGAATGGGTGTCAACATTGATCCTTCATTATTTGTTCATCAAATTAGAAAAAAGGGAAATTATACTTATAACCACTAAGTGGTACCACCATCAAATATGACAGGCATCAATATCCATCGCGCATGAACGATCGAACCGTCGATCAACCTGTCAGTGGGTTGTTCATCATTCTTTGTTTAGAAAGAAAGAACATGGGAAAATAAATCACATAGAAATAAATCCCTACATGGGTGGTGATTATCCCCATCCTTGTATTCATTTTCATTGATGATCTGATAAAGATCAATGTTTATCCACACCTATGTTGTCGTTGGCGAAATCCTTCAAAGAGGAAGTAGTGTTAGTTTTTGTTGGCGATTTGTTGTTCGTCGAAGTTATTACTCCAAATACTTATGGAATTCCATAGGGATCATGCCCCAAAACCCATATTTTTGTCATGATGATGATTGAAGAAATTCATTTCAGCATTGCTATTACACTGAGTTGCAGCGTTTCTATTAGGATGCGTTACAACATCACCACAAAATTTCATTTAAGAAGTGAAATAGTTGATTCGTTGAAACATTAAATCATTTTTGGAGTATGTCTAAATGATATAAAACAAGTTCATAAGTACTATTTTATTTTATTATTTTAAAACATAAAAAATTTAAAATTTTCCCTACACCCGTGCTAGTCGAGGTTAGAACCCTCATAATGTAAATTCACTGTTCTGAACGCAACTATGACAATTGATTTTGGATCCCAGAAGTGGTTTATAAGATAATAAAACCACATAGGGACACATAAAATATTCTCAAAAAATTATTCTTGGCACCCTGGGCCGCAGAATCATGTGTCGTCTCAGCGCATGGAATCAAAGTAATCGATTTAATACTTTAAAAAATTGAAATTCATTGACATTACATTATATAGGTAGGTTCATATTTAAATTTAGGTTTTAATCCCTTAATGTAGTATAATTAAATGTTTACCATGTGTATGAGGAGGCCCTTTGGTTGTTTTGACGGTTCATGACGAGAAATAAATCGGAATTAGGTCATCTTTTGTATATCACATGGTTGGTGCACTATTCATGAACACAATTCAAGGGGGGAAACAATACTTCTACCCTTGGACAAGGAAATATCACACGATTCAAGCATGACTTTTCAAACTGTGTTGTATCATCAGGTAATAATTCAAATTTCACCCATGTTGGATTGTTGCAGGCACATGGTTGGTGCACATTTTTGAATATGGTGTGGCCAAACTATGCGCCCTATAAAATATATGAATTAACCAATTTTTCCCCTTTTAATTTTAAGTATCTCACCTGATTTTTCTCACCATTTATCCTCCTCCATCCCTAGTGAAAATAAGTCATACAATATTCCCAAGGATTAATATACATCGATTCTAAACCTTTTAGAGTATCATTGGTTGTGAATCAAATCTTTGAGTGAGTATAATCTTTTTTTCTCTGTTCTGAATTAGAGTGTGTGGTTTTGTTATTAATCTTCCAATGCCCTAAATCAATTTTTTTCTAGGGTATCATAGGTTTGGGAATCAAATAGTTCATTAAAATGGATCTATGGAAAAAGTTATGCATGTGTTCCTCATGAGATTCATGGTAGTGGGTTTACATGTTATATCCCATATTCTTGATGTCAATTGTCACATGTGTGGTGGTGTTTTTGGTTTCTTATTGTAGAGAATTTGATACCTTTAGTTGGATTTGTAAAATGTATTACTAAATGATGAATTTAATCCCAAATAATCCTTGATGGGTGCATTGAGAATTATTATATCGCTTAGGGGTACCCATGGGGTGCGTCAATAACCCCGAACATGCAAAATTGTAGTGTTAATGATAGAGTAGATTCATGTTGAATTACATCACATTGAAAATATATTACAAGTTGGTCTGAAGGAAAAAGATGCACTAATGGAATTTGTGTCAACATTTTGGCATTTCATAAGGGGATGTTGGTTTAATATTTATGGGTTAAATGAGTTATGTATTTTGAAGGGTAATGGGTTGAATGATTATGACATGTGAATGATAAATGGGTAAATTGAATTAATGTATGTCAATGTGAATGTGTGAATGAGATAAGTAATGGGAATTATTTCATGTGTTAAATGGGTTAACTAATGTGAATTGTAGAATATATAAAATGGGTTAAGGTATGAGGAAGATAATTTGGTTAAACGAGCTACACGATGTAAATGGTAAATGTTCTAATGTGTTAGAGATTGATGATGGTTTAAATGTTTAATGAATAGGAAATGTGTGTGATGTTTCATTATTTTACATTGAAATTAAATGAAATTTATGTTCATTGAATTTGATAGATAATGTGGAATATGTGGTCATTTGGAAAACGTTAATGGGTAAATAAGAAATTAATGGTAGATTCTAAATATGTCATCATGTTTTAGAATAGTAATTCTTTATGTAATGAATTTATAATGAATGGTGATTTTTTTGTTTTGTGTGTTGATATTAAATGGTTTGTGATATGGTACATGCTATAAATGGATATGTAAACATGTGAACATGTATTGGTGGAGTGTGATAATTGACCAAGGATCCTCTTACCTATTATGTTGGATTGGGGGTCTAAGTGCCACCATATAATTCACAAGTTATGTAGTTAGAAAATGCCTCTAGGCCCCAAATAGTTCAATTGGATGAGACTAGATGGAAAGAGGCTCCAAGGTATATCTGTTATGATTATTTATTAAATGTTCATCTCTAGTGAGATAGAGAACATGATTATTTCATTATACATGAAAATTGACCAACATAGGCCATTGAGTAAATAACATAAATTCATATTTCAGGGATCATGTGATTAAAATTTCATTGGTAATGAAAATGGGGTTGGTGATGAAAATGGAAATAATGGTTGAAATGGATTAATTAAATATTGTTATCTAAGGGAATCATAGTTTACTGTTTGTTTACCTTATCATTTATTTAGTACTTTAGTGAACTATTTGTTATATTGTATAGTTTATAGACACCAATGGTTGTGGAATACTGGGTAGTACTCACACCCTGATTATTCCTCCAATGGGTAACCAAGTATTTTTCATGATTCCAGATATAGACAAGGAAAATTCCCAATACTTGGGAGGGGCATGGATCAAGATCCATACATGGAGTCAGGACCCATTTTTTTATTCAACTATTGGTTTTATTTTTAGGTTTCTTCACTGTGGAATTCTGAGCATGATATTGCAAACGTATTATTTGGTTATGGTTGGTTCTATGTTGGAAAGTGGTCCAAAATCAAATCTCTAGTTTATTATTTATTATTTATTGTACTTCATTTGTAATTTTTTTTGGTTTTATATAGTAAAAAATGGTGTGGGCTCCAAATGTGATCCACAATACCCTTGTTGTTAGTCAGCAACCAGCATCATATGTTGACATTCAGTGGAGGTCATGTGGTTACTCGACTAGGGGTATCGATTTAATGGCCTTTAAGATGTGGATGTAACAATATTTGTATTAGATGTATTGAATAATTATCTAAACTTATGTAATATATTTTTATTTTATTCATGGGATTCCTTGGATGATAACTGGTTTTATAAATTTTTTAAGATTAGGATTAGGGAACTATTGTGAAATCCTTGGCGATAAGACGAAGTATAGGATTAAATGATAATTTTTTTTTGAAGGTTGAGACATTGTGGATATATTGAAATTACATTCATTGATGTATATTTATGTGTAGATAATCTTGTGGAATAGATTCCCATTCGGGGAAACCCCCTAAAAATGGATGATAGAGTATCAGATTGATCTTCACTTGGTGCACAAGGAGTGGGTCTATGACTGACACCTGAATGAACACTCCCATGTGAAATACATTCATTAATTAAAATAATTATTATGTTCCATTTTTATGAATTTTATTCTAGTACAAAATGTATAATATGATAATCCATAGTTAAATGAGATAATCATAATGTGACATAGGTTGAATGAAGGTGTCATAATTTTTCACACCATTAGAATGCTTTTCAAAAACTTTAATTATTTTATTTGATTATTCATGTTTGATACAAATTATACTTTATTGCTTTTAATTAATGGAATAAACAAGGAAGAATCATGTGAAAATATAATATAATGTCTAATGCAGAGACCACCCTCATGAGAAACCGAATGAATTATGATATGGAATATAAAACCTTGTGATTATTCCTAACTAGATATCTTGAAAATTCATTGAAAAACTCAACATGTGGGAGTTATCTAAAACATAAATTAATATTAGAATGTATTTTCATGGGAGTTCAGCTAATGAAGACTATAGTGGAATAAAGATTATGCTTCATACATTTTTATAAAGTGGAAAAATCACCTAGTGAAATGAATCAAAATAACATGATGATGTTTTATGTACGAGAAACAGAGGAGTAGTGAAAGAAATTTTCAAGGCAAAAAGAATAAATAATTGGATGGAAATAAACTAAAATAGTAACTATAATTTGTAAATATATGTCTTTTATGTGGTAGAAATAATCATTATCTTAGTGGATTCACTTATTTAAGGACTAACTCATAGAATAATGAAGTTTTTATTCTATACCAATCACTAAAGTTGATCAACATGGTTTAGGTAGACATATTCTACACTCCAGGTTTTTTGAATTATTGTTAATTTTTATAACAATGTGGAAAATTAAAAATATTATTATTATTCATTTACTGAAATTAGATGTTTTTCATGTTTGATACAATACCTCTATAATAGTCCCATTTTAATTTCTAGGATAATGACAAAAAATGGTATTCCAAATAAATCACTACTCATATTTTTGGGTGATAATAAATATGAATATACATGGAAGTTAATTTTTTCTTAAGAGTATTAGAACCTATTTATGGGAGATATTTATCTCCAATTATTTTGGAGAAACTCTATATTGAAGATTTCTTTATCTTTGAGAGTGTGAGGATATATTTCACGAATACATGTATAGTCTTCCATTAAATCATGATGTTTTGTTTCAAATATATTTAATACATGTTTCTATTCATATTTCATTGAATTCTTATAAAATGGTCTTGATAGAGTTGTTGGAATTAAAGAATAAACCCTAGGATAATCTCTAAAAGTAATTCATATTATTGAGTGCAACACCACATATAGAACCTTTTATATTTGTTAATACTAATGATGTTTCAATTAACCATTGCACTGAATTTAAATATATTACATAGATCACTTTGAATAACAAGTGTATTATACCCCTATAGACAACTCTTCTTTTTCAATAAAAAAATCATAACATTGTTCCAAAAATGAACTTGGTTTCAGATATCATCAATTTATTGACACAATGTAGGATATATAAGAGATAAACTTTTGTTTGAGGTGTGATCCTTTTGAATTTATATTAATTCCATTTGTTTTTACCAATTCCCCCACTATCATCATGGATATAACATATAGATTATTTACAGATTACCTTGATCCGGTTTTGGTAGTCTTTATATAAGAAATTCTAATATATTCAATGTGAAATTATGATAATTAAGATTATTTGAGGATTAAGTCAAATAATCTGAGGTTGGGGGATTTTTATTCCAAATATTAAAAATGTGTATTCATTCTATATAAGTATTCATTATTGGGATAAATAAACTATAGAGAGGTTATATTGATGGTTCTTTCATTTTTATATGTTATTTAGGAATGGCCCAAAGATACCTCAATAACTAAGATTTATAGTTTTCTAAGGATGTATGGATATTAATAATGATTTATAATGTATTTCACATGTATTTATATTTCACTAACAATGTTTTCATGAAAGGAAGCCATGTTCCCATGTACAGTGGAATGTGAAGAAAATTGTAAGGATTTTAAAAAAGGTTGGTCTGGGCACATGTTCTTACACAACCCTGTAGTGGATAAGGGTTTATGATTTATAACGATACATTGGGAAAGGAGTTGGAAGGAATCATCATACATCATGATATGCTGAAATCATATATCTCTTACTGATTTAAAATTCTTAAGAAATTGTGAGGATGGAAGACATCATATATTTTTTCTTCTAAATGTACAATTGTCCATCTGTGTGAGGATTAAAGATATACAAAAGGAGGATGTTTAACTACAGAAATGGGTGAGAAATATATATGATTTCAACCTTTTTTACAATGTAATAATAAGGTTTAGTTACCAAGCATGTTTCCTATTGATACTAGATTAGAAGAGGGTTTTTTGGGAGAAGCTCATTAGTCCATTAATCTCAATTCATTATTAGAGTAAAAATATATATAGATATTTTAAAGATTTCTTATAGAGGGTCAAAATGAAATAATGTATTCAAATGTATGTGTCTGGATTCCATTTATTTCTGTAAGTTATGTTTTAGAGATAGATGTCTAAGGTGTTGTTACAAACATTACACTTACCAGAGTTGAAATGGGAAAACACCACCGTGGATTTCATTATGGGAATCCCTAAAACCCTTAAATGATATAACTGTATTTTTGTGGTAATATATCCCCTTATGAAATTAAAAAAATTTAACTTATATTATAAAATATTTATATATTGATTAGATTTAGAGTCTAAACATTAATGAAGTTGAAAAGTTTCATGGAGTACCTCATTATATTATTTCTGATCACAATATGATGCTTACCACAATTTTCTAAAGAAGTCTTTGGATGGAATTATATAAAGATTTTCTCTTTAATAATTAATTTATTATAATGACCCAACCCCAAATAGCACAGATTCAGTGCCTATACTAAAATATATTGGAATTATTACTTGGAATCAAACACTGAAGGACTGATCAGTTTAGTATTCATGGTAAACAAGATATATAAATCATTATCGTATAAATGAATACATTGTTTAAAAGATATATTTTTTTCCTTATTTATAAATAAAAAAATTGATGAGAACTCAAATATATATAGTAAATACCTGTATATATTTCATTGTAAAATTATTGTATTCCTGGTAAAAAAAATAATATTGGCGAGAAGAAATTCTCAGTACGAGAAAAAATATATCGGAAGGAATAATGAAATGATGAAAATAATCTATATGGAAAGGTAAATAACTGAATACACATGCCATTAATCAATATATTGAATATAGGAAAGTAAGAAATATGTGAAGGTTACAACTAAATACACATTTTATGTAAATAACTATATAAGGAAAAATAAATATGAAAAGGTATGAAATAGAAACACATTCCATATATATTAAATGAAAATGAAATATATCAATAGATATGTTGACAAAAAATATCATGGATAAATAATAACTGAATTCTCAATAAAGTCAATTCGTATTTTTTGGATGTCATGTTTCCAAAGAACATGCATCCTTTACCATAAAAATACAGTTTAAACATTGCAATATTTGTAACTAATTCATCCCATGAGACTACGAATTCATTGAGTGGATATCATCCACCAGTCCCCAACTAGTTTATTGCATGGAAAACCATTCCTCCTATATCTAATAAATAATGTGAATTATCAAATATTTTTACAGAATTATGAATAATAATTTATCAATATTTCCCAATAATCTAATAAATATCAATGCATTCACCGTATGTAAATTGCTGTATGGTTCATTCAATAGAAATATCTACGATAAATGAAATTGATAATTTAAGGGAAATTCAATGTCCAATTATTATTTGATGTTCAATATTTCAAGGGTGATATAAAATATATCTAGTAAGTTAATGTGAATCTATCTCTGGCCAAATAATTCATAAACCTTCCAGAAGAATAATAAGTATGTTATTAATACAAAATACCCTAATGTATAGTAAAATAACGGGTTGTTTTTGTATATGAAATAAAAGAATAACATTAAAAAAATATTCTTGTGGAAAATAACATTTGATTTTGAAAAACCTTTTGAAAATATTTTTTATTGAAACAAAAATTTTCAAAACATTTTAATTAAAAATTCCTTTTGAGACCAAGTCGGAGGATTCAATGAAATTATGGCTGATAAATCTATACATATCGTATGAGGTAAAAAGAATATTTCTTTTGTAGGTAATAAGGATATAAAAAGACACAATAGGAATGAAACTTGATGATTCCTTTGAAAAAAATTGGTTAAAGAAAAAAGGGTAAATATTTATTGACCAAATAATTTTTTAAAACACCTTTTAAAACCTTTTAATAAAACATGATTCTTAGAAGAAATCATGTTCTCCAACTAAAGTCAGAAATAAAGTCAGGTTTTATAGAAAATATTTTCTAAAAACATATTAGTACCAAAGAGTTAAAAAATGGTAAAAAGACAAGAAATTTTCTTGAATAAATGGGTATGAATGAAAGGATTTAGTGATCAATGGTTATATAATTTCATTGAATGTAAATTCAGTTAAAATATTATTAGGATTTGTTTTGAGGAAAGTAATCATGAATTATCACGAAGTGTCTCATACCACTTCGAGACATCTTAAATTATAAAATAATGATGGAGTAAATTTTAATTAACGTAATGAGATTATGGAGATTCGATATATATAATTTAAGTGGAAATATATATACCATATAAAAAAACTAGTTGCCTAACAATAGGATTTTCCTCATTGAAATGAAATTGAGGGGAAATCCATTACATATGTATCAAAATACCAAAAAGGGATATTCATAATATGAAACATTTAAATAAAATTAATATAATATAATTAATGTTATTATATATCAATATGGAAGTATGTAATCCATATATGAGAAATTAGGTGAACAACAATTAAGTATGCCTCACGAAATGAAAATGAGAAAAGAATCCCTTACCTTAACATTAATTTTGTTGTGTGGTATTTTTCCTCATGTATAGTGGTATAAAATATTATTGATACTAAAACTAGAACCTTAATAGAGTATATAATAACTTATATTAACTACTTACAATATTTTATTACCCTTTTGTTAATAATCATCCAATTATTTCACTATTTCGGGTGTTAATTACCTAGTCTTTCCAAAATGTCTTAACCTGTTATTTTTTGTTATTATAAAATATATCATGGTTTCCTCATATCAGTAATATAAACCAATACTAAATTCTCTACTATATTCACAACATTTTTATTTTTAATGGTTCATAATATTTGGATATTAGACATGAAGTGCATCGTTTATGGGGATGTTGGGCCATACATATTCATGAACACTACATTTATTTCATTGTTTTACTAAAATTATTAAAAATCAATGATAATTATTCAGATAATAATTATAGTATCATATATATTTTATATATTTTAAATTGTTTTATTAAAAAATCCTTTATAGGTTCCGTGTATGTTTTGTACGAATTATATCGCTTTGAGGGGGTGGTAGACCACATTTCCTAAAACGAAATTATCTTTTTTACACATCATTAATTTCATAAAGGATTGTTACCAAAAAAATTATAGAAGAATGATCATCAAAAATAACATATATATCATATGTAAATTTATTTTCGATCATAATTTCCACCATTAGAGGTGGTACATAAAAATTTAACAATCATCGTTTCGTGAGGCATTAGTTCGCCCAACACAGAAACATTTTGTACGTTTCCCATTTGAAGGAGGTGTGTGTAAAATTAATACTAATTATATTCATAAATACAACCTTGTATATTTATAAAACTTTTATATTTATAAATGAACATAATAATTATATTTTATAGGTTTTACAATGGAAATGAAACTAAACTGATTGAGAAAAGACATTACCTTTTAATTGAGTAACACCATTTTGTTTAAAGAAAAAGGATTTGTTGGAAGGGTTTCTACCCTAAAGAATTATTCCAGGTCTAGGATATAAATTATTGAAGACTATTTGGGATGTGATTGTCAAAACATATTAGGCATGATAGGTGTGACAGATGGGTATAAGTGGTGGCCATTTATAGGTACGGAAAAAACTCACTTTGTATGCTTTAAAATAAGTTAGATATACACATGTTCTTACCTAAAAAAAGTCATAAAAACTAAAACTAGTTATGAATAAACAGTGAATTGCTGAAAAATTTCAAGCTGATTATAGTGGGACAATACCCTAGTTCATTTGAACACTTAATCATCGGGGATTAATCTATTTTATGCCCAAGTACACCTTAATTAGTATAATTAATTATAATGACTTTCACTAATCATTTTGTAAAAAATTTAATATGGTCTTATTAGACCTCAAATATTATATTTATTATAATTTTGTATGTTATATTTTAAAAATTCAAATAAAAAAAGTAAAAAAATTACAATTAATGGTATATTCGCAGACTAACAGATTAACTGCTTTTAGTAGTAAAAGTTCAAAATTTTATTATATATTTATATTCAATTTAAAATTTATATTGATTATTCTGAAATAAATTATATTAATAGATTATTAATTTATTAAAATTCACATTAATGAAAATTTTAATATAATTGAACATTAATTATTATATAATCAGAATTGTAGTTTTAAAATAAAAAGTAGTACTTTTCACTAATCACTAAAAAATGATGTTTCACATGAAAACAAAAAAATTATCTAAATATAATTTTGACAATAATTTCTTCAAAAATAATGTTTATTTTATCAAATTAAATTCATGAAAGTGTGAAAATTAATATTTAAAACTTGTTCTACATTAAAAGGCGAAAATTTCCTTAATAAAAATATAGGTTTTATATGAAATACTGGGTTTTCTTTATCTTTTTCATAAAAAATCGATTTTATGAATATAAAAAATAATTTATTGAATATGAAACGTATTTATTAAATTAATATCACTCTCTAATTTTAATTCATTTAATGGTAAATGAACTTTTTGATCCACAAAATAGTTATCAAATAAAAATATATTTTTAATATTCAATTAGTTCTTATATTCATTTATAATTTATTTGTAACTAATTATTATGTCTTATAATGTATATATTTTCATAATTTAGATAATACTATTCATAACATCCAGTTAATATCTTATTATATTAAATATTAAATTTTTAATTAAATATTTATTCTTCATAAGACATGGTATTTCATATAACATAAGCCATCGAAGAAGGATTCTTTTATGTGTAACACAAAATATAGTGGAAGGACGTTGTTGTGTATGTTGTACACTAAGTATGTGTCACGTTCATTATAAGATAACTTGTAAATACTTGCATTAAAATATACAGAATATATTTTAAATAGTATATATATTACAAATTATTTGAATATTATATTTATTTACATGCATGTTGTTGTGTGTCATACATGCTATCGAACATAAGGTTGTTACATAAACCTTTTTGGGACAACAGATTCTACCCACCTTATTTAAATTGCATCCAAAAAATTTAAAATTGTTTACGATGATAGATTATTTGATACTTCCTGTGTTTGAAATACTTCATTGTGAGAATGGTTCAAGAAATATCCTCTAGATAAAAGTGAATCCAAAGTACAAAGGTCACATAGAATACCATGTAACTAGGTCTCTATGTAGAAAATCAGTGGAAAGTAGAGATACATAGTTGGAGGTAAAATGTAAATATGTATAGGTATTGAATGAGTTAATCAATCACACACATGAGAATTTTCAATGGATAGTTAAAGGCCTAAAAGACATAAATCAATGATGATATTTATGACCATAGGTTCAATACAAATTAATTTATTAAGACCACATTTTATTTCCAACTCATTTTATTAACCCTTGTTAATTATTTTACTGAACAAGAATATAATGAAAAATTATTAAATGGTAGGATTAAATTTCATAGGAAAAATATTAACATTTGGTTTTTCTTCAATAAAATTATAATTCATCTATTTAATACAAAATATTAATTATCAATAATGTAATTTTTATGCCTAAAGCACTAAAATATGCTCTTAAAGGATCGTAATGAAAATAAAATAGAGACAAGTATAACTGTTTGTCAATAAAAATCATTCAAAACAAATATGGTTAATATATTATTTTCTTATCATCAAAATAGTTACTATTGGTTCATCATTTATATTTATTCGTTAATGTTTTTAACTAAAAACATTAAAAAATAACATGGAAATTGCATTGGTTAGTGGTTGGCATGAAATGCTTGTCCTCCTTCTGTCATGAGATCATGTCCCTGTGGCCTTTCTGGATTTGATTGGTTGTCAACCGGTATACCCGTTTTCCTTTTATATAGCTATATTAATATTACATCCAAATATCAATATGATGGACATCTATGAAAGTAGGATAATCGATAAATAGCATTTTGACTAAGGTTTTCAATATATCCGCAATATATATATATATTCCTCACCCATTTTATTTCCACATCGGTCCTTCCTTGGTCTCAGGATTATCTATATGTCATTACTTAGAATTTTAAAATCATGACACTTTACCTTCATTCTAAAACACATTATTTTTATCCATGATTATTCATTATCAAAATCATTTCAAATTCATAGTAATGATTAGTAAAGTAAACATGGATTCTCATAGTCATATCCCCCATGAGTGTCAAACCAGGTGCGCCGTAAGCCCTGTTGTCGTGTAACAGGTTACCATGATTCAAGCCAGGAATACATTTTCAGATTTATTACTCTTACATACATCTATTATAGAACAACATCCACATTTAGTATCCAGACATGGATGTATTGCTGGTAAAACAAACATAATATATACGTTGGCAAAATTATATGGTTTTCATCTATTTTTCTTCAAATTCTACCTTGGAGTTATGTTTTCTAATATAATTATTCCAAAATGCAGTTCACATGGTTGCTACTGAACTTCCATAGATATCAACTATAGCGACCCATCCCCAGATAGAATAGACACAAGTCTATTACTAAATAAATTGTCCTGATTACAAGGAATCAAGCCCCGAATGACTAATCAGTTTAGTAGTCTTGGTAAACCAGATTTATAAATGATTATTGTATAAATGAATATAGTGATTACCACATAATTTTTTATTCATTCTAAATAAATAACTCTAATGATAAATCTAATCCATATAGTAAATCAAATCAAATCATTCATATTAAGCTTCATGGATTCCTGATGAAAGAAACATAATAAGGATGAGTTCAAATTATTAGCAAGTGAAAAAATATAGTGGGAGAAATAATGAATAAATTATAATAGTCAATATGTAAATGTAAATAACATAACACACATTACATATAATTAACTATATAAGGAAAAATAAATAATTCAGGGTATGAAACTGAAAGACATGCCATCTAGATAAATTAAAATGAAATGTATCCCTACAAATGTTGATGCAAAATCTCATGTATAATTAAAAACAGAATTCTCAATTAAAGGAAGTGTATTTTTTTGTATGTAATATTTCCTGGGGACATGATACTATTACCATCAAAATAATATTTAACCATTTTAATTTGTGCAACTAATTAATCTAATGATACTGTCGATGCATTGAGGGGCTTTCATTCAGCAGTCCCCAACCTTTTTAATGGTTGTCCAAAGTATTCCTCATATATCAATCAAATAATGTTCCTTATCAAATATCCATATTGAATAAAGTATAATGAATTATAATTATTTATCAAATAATAAAATAAATGTAAAATAAGACACCATAAGTAAATGTGTATATACTATAGGTATTTTTAATATCCATGTTAAATGAAACCGATAATGTAGGGAAAATTCAATATTCAATGATCAAAGGATATTGAAAATTTCAAGGGTACTAAAATATAGATCATGTAAGTAAATATGAATACTATACATGGCCAAAAAAATAATAGACAATCCAAAGGATGAATAATTATGGTATTAACACAACATACCCAAAAGTATAGTAAAATAAAAGGATTTTTTGTAGATTAATTAAAAGAATAACTTTAAAAATATTCTTTAGTAAAATATAATTTTCTTTTGAAAACCCATTTGAAAATATTTTTAATTTAAAAAACCCCTTTAAAAAAATTCATTAAAAATAAACCTTTTTATATTGATAAAGAGGCTTCAAAGGATTGAAAATAAAAAAATCTCCACATGTATTAAGAGGTTAAAAAAATATTCCTAATGTGGAAAAAATAATAGAAAATTCCCCAATAGGAATGTGAAAAATATATTCTATTGAAAAAAAATTTAAAAGAGAAAATGATAAAATTTTATTAACAAATAAATTTAGAAAACACATTCGAAAACCTTTTAATAAAACATGGTTTTTATAAGAAAACATGTTCTCCAACTGAAGACTGAAATAAAGCGAGGATTTATAAAAATATTTTTAAAAAACATTAAAGTTCAAAATTGTGGAATTTTTTTAATAACAATTGATATGGTAATTAATTACCTGATAATAATTAATGGATTTAGTGATCAATAGCTGTATAATTCCTTTGATTTGAAATTCCATTGAACGATCATTAAAATTAGTCTTGATGAGAAAAATATTAATACATCCTAAAGTGTCCCATACCACTTTGAAACCTATTAAAAAATAACCTCATGATAAATCAAATATGAATGAAGGGAATAATATTATGATTTTATGGAGATTCAAAATATATTATTTCAATGGAAACATATATACCATATAAAAGAAATTAGTTGGATAATAATAGAATATGCCTCAAGGTACTGAAATTGAGACCAAATCCATTACATATGAATCGAAATACACAAAACTGATAATCATGAAATGAAATATCTAAATACCATGAAGATAAAAAAATTAATTACATTACATATAAATGTGAAATTAATTACACTATATATATGAAATTAGGTGCACAATAATTATGTTTTACATACAGTATAAAAATGAGAACATAATCCCTTTCACGAACATTCTTTTGGTTATGTGTTATTTTTCATCATGTAAAATGGTTTAAAATATGTAAAATACTAATACTTAAACCGTAATCAAGTTTATAATATCATATATTAACTAATTAAAATATTTTATTACCTATTTGATAACAATCTCTCCTTATTTTGACTATTTCGTGTGTTAATTGCTGAGTTTGATGAGTATGTTTTAACATGTTATTTGTTGTTCTTATAAAATATATCATGGTATCATCTTATAAAGAATGTATAACATGATAAAATTATCTTATATATCATCTAAATATGTATTTGTAATGGTTTATAATATTTGAATATTACACATTAGGTGCACAATTCATGGAGACGTTAGGTCGTATGTACGCATGAACGCTACTTTCATTTCATTTTTGGATTAAAATAATTAAAACTAAATGATACATATGAATATAATAATTCTAGTATCATATCTATTTTATCTATTTTATATTGTTCAATTAAAAACATCCTTGATATGTTCCGTGTATGGCATGAAAAAATCATATTGCTTTGACGGGGCGGTAGTCCTCATTTCCACAAACGAAATTATCGTATTTACACAACTAGGATAGCATAAAATAATGTTAAAAATAAAAACTAAATAGGAATTATAAATTTTAAATAATATATATATTATATATAAATATATTTTCTATCATAATATACCCCATGAAAGGTGGTAGGTGAAAATTTGAAAATCATCCTTTTCTGTGGCATTATTTTGTTGTACACCGAAACAATATGTTTGTTAACCATTAAATGGAAGTGTTTTTATGCGTAGATGTACACATAAGAATAAAAAAGTACTAGTGTATTTATTATAATGGTTTTATTATAAAATAGTATAATAAGTATATTTTAGGGTTTGGAGAATGGAAAAGAATCTTAATAGATTGAGAAAAGATGCTGTGTTTTATTCAAGTGACTTTTTGGATTGAACCAAAAGTCTTTGATGGAAAAGTTTCTTCCCAAATGGATGATTTTTGGTATAGAAGGGGAACTTTGGAAGACTATTTGGTCAGGTTTTTTCTGAATATAAGAGGCTTTAGAGGTTTGAAGAATGGGTAGAGGTGGTGCGCTTTTATAGATAAGGAAAAAGACTCACTAGGTATTCTTAAAAAGATGTTTGGTGTACACATGTTCTTACCAAAATAAATTTATAAAAAATCACCCAAAATCATTAATTAATGTTTTTTGGTTGAAATATTTCCTTCCAATGAGTTCTAGACATGTTTCTAGGTCATTTGGGCCCTTAAACATGGGGTTTTACTCCATTTTATGCCTTATTACACCTTAATAATTGTAATTAGTTTTAATCACTTTCAAAAATAATTATTGTCAAAAATAAAATTTATCATATTATAGAAAAAATATTTTCTTGATTTTATGGTTTTATGTTTTATTTTTTAAATTCAAAAAACATAATAACCTAAATTAAGATTAATGTTAATTTCATAGAGAAAGATTAACTTGTTTTCGTAGAACAATATTCAAAGGATTGTTTGTTTTTATATTAAATATTATTTTTATATTGATTATAATGGACAAATATATATTATTAGATGTATAAGTTATCAAATTTTATTTTTAAACTAATTATTAATATAATTTATGAATAATTTTTTTAAATGAAAATGTTGTATTTAACAAAAACACATTATTTTAACAATTCACTAAAAATGATGTTTTTCAGAAAAAACCCCAAAAATTTATCCTAAGATAATTATGAAATTATGAACTGAAAAATAATGTTTTTTCATATAAAATTCATAAACGTGTAAAAAAAGATTTAAAATAGGTTCGCCATTAAATGGCGGTAAAAATGGATTATTAAAAATATAGGTTCTTATGTGAAATATGGGGATTGATCGTATCATTTTCTTACCAAATATATTATTGGAATATAAATAATAATTTATTTAACATGTAAAATATTTAATACATTAATATCACTCAATAATTGTAAATTAATTTTATGGTAAAACTACTTTGTGAGACTAAAAATAGTTTCCTATAAAAATATCTTCTAAATATTCAATTGGTTATTATATTCATATAAAATTTATTCATAACCATTTATTTAGTTATATAAACCACATATTTTTATAATTTTTGAACTACTATTAATAAATAGTGGTTTATATCTTATTATATTAAATAATAATGTCTTAATTACTGATTTTTTCTCGGTAAGACTCGGTATTGCGTATACAGGAAGCCATCGCAGAAGGTGTATCTTGCGTATATGAAGGTATTTATTTTGTTTGATGTATGATAAATATTTTTCGAGTTAATGTCAAGCTAACTCTGTCTTTTATTCATTGAAATATTTAGCATATATTTTAAATTGTAAATATATTATATAGTATACAAATATTATATTGCCAAACATGTTGGTTGTCGTGTGTCATACATGCTATCAAACCCAAGGTTATTAATTGTGTTTTTTAGAGTGTCACAAGTATTTCTCAAATAGATGTTCAGTCTGAGAATACCATTTAAACCCAAATAGATTTGTTGATATCATATTTTATTTTATTGAATGGTGTTTGTGATCAACATATTTCAATGGTTGAGTTTTCTTATAACAATAAATTTCACTCAATTATTAAGATGAACAATTATGAATCACCTAATAGAAATAAGAGAAGAAATCCAATGTTTTAGAATAAAGTTAAAGAATGAGATCAATTAGGAATTGTTTAAGATGAAGAAATTATAGAAATTGTTAGAGCTATTCTACAATGCATCAGAGAAGCTTACAATTAGTAAAAATATATATGATGACAATTACTGATAGGAATTTATGTCATGGTTTAGTGAAACAATATTTCTATAAATATTTATTTGGGATAATTATAGATTATTATTAATAAATGGAATTTTAATCTATAAATATAAGGTACCCTTCTAAATTCAAGATTATTTTCATATAGTAATTTATCCTTTCATTATTCCATAAAATATCTCTCACATTCATGATTTATTATATGTTTCGATTTTAATTAATTACATAATATATACATTATATCTACTGAAATTTGATGCTTTACTAGTGGGTCAAAATATATATTATGAGGATCAATTGGTTGGGATTTTAGACCATAGAGAGAAAGTGCTATGAAAAAATTCCACTAAATTTGTTAATGTTTTACAGAGAAAATAATATTAAATAAGCATTGTGGGAAACTGTGGATTTGTTGAGTTATAATTATCCATAATTTTATGTATTTAAATTATGTAATATCAATGGTGAAATTCTCATATGTGTTATAGAATGTGACACCCCAATATATTATGATATATTTACATTTAATAATTTTAAACTGTTTGATAGATTTCCATATATTCAACACTGAAATTATTTTAAAATTTTTAATATATTAAAAAATGAAGAATTGTATTTTATATTTTAATGAAATATAATTTTAAAAAATAAATTCTAATCCACATAGTAAATACATTAGATCCTATAGATCTGTTTCAAAATTTTTGTTTATACGAATCATTTTTACAATATATGTTTTTAAGTATTTATTGTTTAAAAATTAATTCATAATATTAAAAAAAGAAAAATATTTTTTATACTATAAAAATTAATTCAGATATTATAAACTGGAAATAATTGATAGTAAAATCATTTGAAGAAAAAAATAGTTCTTCTTATCAAAAAACTAATTTGGTGCCTACAATGTTTTTTATATTATTAAATTAAATAAAACATGGTTGATGAAGGATTTTAATAAAATGTGAAGAAAATATAATCAATAAAATATTTAAATATTAATATAATTGTCTTAAATAATAATGGAATTAGATTAAATTCACTTTATTTCATAAAAACACATTTTTATTAAAATACTTCTTACTGTGTTTTGTGTGATTACATGAAAACCAAAATCCAAACATATCGATGATGAATTTGATGAAATTATTTACATATTTTTAACTATGATGTATTTTTTTTAAATATATCAATTTTATTTTTTATCATTATGAATAGAAACTATGCTATATATTCATTACAATGGTAAAGGATAAAAGGGGACATCAAGGGGTTAAACAGAACATATAAAAGTTAAAATTACATAAAAACTCATTTAAATACTATTATTATATATTATTTTAGTGATATATCATATAATAATTAAAATGGTGTCACATTTAATCAATTTCTCAATGATAGTGAGTTTATTATACTTTAATATACATTATAAAAACCAGTGTGTCATTCCTATAACTTATAAAAAGGAACCTATTATCCTCTCTTATAATCCCACATGATCACTTTATCATTAATAATATCATCTAAAATACTATACCAAAATAATGATCAATGAAATTTAATTTAATTTCATTCAAAAAAACCCATCCAATAATCATTAATGTGAACTTAAAATGTTGTTTCTCAAATAAGAGGTATAAATTCTTAATGGTTATTTTCTTATTTCATTATTTTTAAACCGCTCCCAAATGTATTATATCACTAATAACATCATGGAATCAGTATAATCACTATGATGAATTGTTTTTATTAAAATTTTATATCCATTTTTTCATCCTTCCAACACATTGGAAAATTAAAACATAACCCATGCATAAGTGTGGACTATATCCTCCATGAATCGATGTGATTCATTTTTCATTTTCTCCTTTCATGGATGTTTACAGGGACATATTTTATTAATTTAAATAAAATTTATGAAATTAATAGTCATTATAAAATATTAAATTATTATTTATCTTTATTTCATTTCATCTTTCAAAAATTGAAAAAATTACATGTATATACAAACAGACTGCCATCTCCATGAAGTGATTTAATTGATTTTTCTTCACCGCATTATATGTATGGTTATAGAAGTTTATATAATGTATAAATATATTACTCATTTCGTGATTAATTTTATATAGATAATTGAACCATGACGATTGTTCAAGGACCCAAACCATCGTATAGAAATATGCATGGAAAATGGTCATGTTTTCACCCGAATGTTTATTTTAATGATGAAATTTTTAATAAATGAAAAATAAAAGATTATAAAGAAATAATATATAGTATGTTATGTTTGAATATGGTTATGTTATATATTTATAATAAATATATATTTATTAAAATGGGGGTTTTAACATGTATGAATAATGTCATAACTTGAGGTATGGGATTATTCTATAACACTAAATTTTAAAGGTATGATATTTTTTAATCATGTTATTCTAGATCCATGTTCTCTAAAAATTAATATAATGTTTATTTATTTTTGAATTTTTGTTTCTCGTCATTTTAAACTATTTTTTAATTTCATTACAATGCTTAACAATTTATTTTCTAGTTATTTTATAATTTAGGTACTTTCGGATTCTCACTTAAAATGTGAACAGAAAAGTTTTATAACCTTTAACAAACGAACATTTTTTCAGAACATCATGAGAACTTGTATTTCGGAATCATCCATTTCTTTTTTATATTGCTATTTTCAATGAAATTATTTTCCTCAATTTTCAAGAAATATAATTTTATAAAATTACGATTATAAAAGGGATGTTTTCTCTTCATTTTAAAAGAGTATTCAAAATGATTTTATAGAATTAATTTTTCTTATATTTAAACCAACATTAAGAATTTTTAATCTTTACTGGGGATACAAACATATTATTCTATCCATATTTTTTGTTTAACTATCATGATGGTGATAATAGTATGATTACATGAATCACGTTTTCCTCCCACATGTAAATTAGGCTATAATGAGATAATGAATACTCTTATAATAAAATATAATTCATTTCTCATAATATATTATGATTATTTGAGGATGGTATGACTATGAAATCCATTTATTATCAACTTGTAATTTTATGATTACATGATGAATGTTTTATGGTATTTTTGACCTATATTTATGATTTCTAATATGTTATGGGTTGTCCTAGAATTATATATCCCGCAAATAAATTGGGTAAAATGAGTATTTCATGAGATAATTTGAACATTAATAGGGAGTGAACCTATTTTGGTGATTTATGTTTTCCTCTAAGTTAATCTCGAGAGTTTACCTGAACTATGGAAATGATGAAATGATGAGTGAACCCAATACACTACGATACTCATAGTACTGATACTTGCTTAATGAAATGATTTTATATGCTTAAGATTGTGCCCAAAAACACATATGTCATGTTCTAATTCTTATGAGGTGTTTTCATGACACATGATTTACACGTAACGATTCATAACTTTTATAAAGCCATTATTTTGATATGTTAATGCTTTATACATAAAAAAACAAGATTTTTGAAATATTTTTTCTAATAAATTTAATTTCTTAGATTTCTTGTGTTGTATGAAACAATGAGTTATTATGAACAATTATATGTTATTTATATTACAAGTTGGACATTGCTGTTTTATCTTATCCATTAATTATGGTTTTTATTGTTAAACTAGGTTTTTGGGGGTTAATCTAAAATGTAAAGCTGTACAATGACATAAATAATTCTAAATATCAACTTTTACAGAAATTATTTTACCTTATATAATCTATACTTCCATAATGATCCCTTTTGGATCATTGTGACATGTCTAAAATGTGGGGACAAGTTTTTATTTTCAAAAATTCAAAGTTTCTCTTCTCCCTCATTTATAAAAGGGAACCCCTCCTCCACCCATATTCACTTTCACAAAACCCTTTGGATATGATAAAAAATGTCCAAATTCATTCCTGAATTCCATACCCATATCATATATTCCTTAATTTTTTAGTATTATTTTATATGAATGTTTTTGATATAAACCTAATGAGGTCCTATAAAGAAGAGGCAAAATTCATAACCTTGATATTTTTTATTATTTCTTAATTATCATCATTAAAATATTCCCCAACTATTCTATTGTAAATCACCATTATATATCAAAAAATTTAAATTATTATATTAATTACATAATTTATATGCACCTCTTCTCCCATCTATAATGAAATAAAATTGTTAATTGTGTGTATGAAGTATTATCTCCTCGCAGACCGATGTAATTCATTTTCCATAACATCCTTTCATGACTAGTTATAAATATATATTTAATATGTTAATATGATATATATTTCATAATTATAATTTTTTAATTATTATATCATTTATTCCTTCATACGATCCTCTCTATGGGAATATGATAATGGCAATCAGGTTTGTGGTGAACTGTCGCCTCGTGATGCAAAGTGATTCATTTTTCACTTATTTGTACATGGAAAAAATGAAGGATAGATTTATTTAATATATGTAATATATATGAAATATTAAAGAATCTGTAAAGTTTATTAATTATTTACCTTCATTACAATCCATCCATTCAGAAAATTCAATCAACGTCCAAGCTTACGTATAACCCACTGTCTTCCTAAACTGTGTAATTCCTTTTATAACTATATATTTTATGGATTAATACAATAAATATATTAGTAATATATATATTATAATTATATAATAGTTAATATTCATTATGTTATTGGATCATTATTTAATTAAAATTACCACAACTACCAATCCCAAACATATATGAGAAACGAATCAATTATTACCCAAAACTTTATTTTGACATGGAATTTTTAATAAATAGGTAATAAAAGGTTATAGGTAAATCATAAATAATATGAAAAAAATGATTATATTATTATAATACATATAAAAAACATATATTAATTATAGATGGTTTTAAAACATGTATGGAGTATATCGATACTTAAGGAAAGGAATTCTATTTCACATTAATTTTTGTGTGACACATGCCATATACACCACATGATTATTTTGTGTGATGGATAAACATCCCATGAATATATATTAGGATTAAAATCATGAAATTATCATATATAAAAATTCATATAATTTTATTTACTTTATGGAGAATATAATTCAGTAGTTAGAAAATTGTATGGTTTCTACGTTATAATTTTTTTATTTGTCAGGATTATTTAGGATTATAATTACGATGATGAAATAATAATATAATTTTCACAATAAACTCATTAGTTTTATTCTCCCATATTTTTTTTCATGAATATAAATCTTTTTGTTTCATTTTTCTCTATTATTGTTCACTAGAATTGAAAATATTATTTTTTGTAAAAATTGACATTATTTCGCTCGTCGATTAAAAATATTTATTCTTATATGAGTATATTTTATTAAAATATCATAAATAATTGCTCTTCTATTATCCAAATATTCTTTTAAAAATATATATATGTTTTAATTTTTTAAAAAATTATTTTATTAATATATTCCTACCTATTTTCGAATAAGGTACTTTTGGATTTTTCTGAAAATTTGAAAAGAATCATTATTTTCACATCTTTGGCTTGAATGAAATTACCCCCATCATAAACAATCAATGTTATAATGTTACCCTCATAGGTTTCCAATATAATTTTCAATGAAATGTATTTTCAAAATGATATGTGAAATTCTATATTTTAAAATGTGATATTCAATGTGGAAATGTTATTTTCTTCAAGAAATGTTCTAAGTGATATTTTAAATTAATTTTCTATATATTATGACATTATTTGATTTTATTTTAGCATTTTTTATGATATAATACTAGAATAAAATCGTAATTAAACGTAATTATGGTTTATGTTTATTATTAAAAAATATTTATGAAACATGTTCCTTTTTCCATCGTGTATGGTATGATAAAATGATGAAATGATTATTTAACCCATCTCTTTACTATGGGTTATGCTAGGATGAAATGTTTAAGAAATCCATTTATATTCAATGATTTTAATATAATAAATGATTTATGATCTTGTGAAATATCATTATATGGATTTCATTTTATGATGGTAGTTATGTTATAACAATGGATGTTGGTCACATAATAAAACAAGTATGATGGTTATGTTATATCAAAAGATATTAGTTACTTTTTAAACAATGATGGGTGAGATCATTATCTACCTCCAATGAATTGTGAAAAAATTGATATATAATGAGATAAATATGATATGAGTGGGGATTTTAATTTTTTCATTAATGTATTATTTACACTATTATATTATTGGGAGTGAATATTCAGGACTATGTTGGTTGGGGAGTGAACCCATTCACTACAACAGTTCTTGATATGATCCTTCACTATTATAGAAACTTCTCTTTATGTATATGTGTATTAAAAAAATCAATGTATTATTTCTATGTTATGCAATCATGGATCTTGTTATTTTTTATCCATGTGTTATATACTCCGATGATTTATTCCATCGCTCATTTTTATGATCTATGATATGCAGGTTATGTTTTTCAGATGTTATTCTCTTATTTTCATAAAATTTTGCTATTGGTGTGTTGATATATTGGTTGTTTACCCATACAATGCATATGATATTTGCAATTATTATGATTAATTTATTAGGTTATATAAAAATATATTACGTATGATTTATCAATAAATGGTTACATATATGAAGAGGATATAGGGAGATGATATACTTCCCCTGTAATCCAGTTTTTAATGTGTCCATGTATCCAAATTCACTAGAACTATACAATTCTCGCATGAATCATTATTTAGTACAATTAGTATTAATATATAAATATGTAACATATATTTATGGGATGTTTTGGTCCTTATTTTATGAATTAGGGAAATATATTGTTAATGTTTTTTATTTTTATGAAAAAAATACTGAGATCCATAGGGATACCTTTGGATAATTATTAGGATAATTCGTAGTGTTGGAAAGTGCAAGAAAATTATAGCGAAGGATATGACCCAAGTTTTCCATGAAAATACATGCATGAATAGATATAACAAGTGGATGTGGCTATGTAATAGTTTTAACTTGGAATAATAAATCTAAAATCAAGCATTGAGCTGGACTCAATCATTACCTATCATTCAAAAAAATTTCCTTGCCACACACGTACGTTGAATCTTCTTGGGGATATGATACATAAATTCAAAAATTCCTCACAAATCGTCATGAAGTTTTGGAATAGATGATTACCATGAAAAACTTAATATAAACCTAAGTCTTTATAGGATTCAAAGTAGGTAACTTGATTTAGAAATCATATGAGTGATTTTTCATGATTAAATATGTATGATGGTGGTGTCAGACAATTGGGTATTATGAAAATGATTGAAGATAGAATAATGACGTTGAGGTGGTAATAGTTATGCTCCATAATTAACTTATCCTATTTGATGTTATTTTAAAAAATTACTATATATCCTGAAAAGAATCAAGGAATGTTAGTTCATAAACCCATCAATTAAAAGCTAATATATCATTGAAATACCATAATGGAATGATTATCAAATATCAAGTATATGATACTTCTCTCATTAAATTATAGGGGAATGTGCTACTTTTAAACATTGTTAGTCATCCTATGGTCAAATTTGATGATATATTCTTAAATAATTATATTTCTCAATATAAATACTACATTAATTTGCATGGAAGGGACACATCATTTTATTTTCCAAACTAAACAACATTTTTCAATCATTGTGAAGATCAATATGTACTTATGATGTTCATTAAATAAATTTTATTGGTTTCCATTCCAATTCAAAGAGGAAGTTATCTATGATGGAATGGGAGAAACTCAAAGTTGAGGATATTCCAATTTTGTGGGAGTTTATTGATATTTCCCTGGGTGAATTTTCTAGTTTTCTATATAAATGTCATTTGGAGTTCTCAATATAACTCTTACCTTGTTCCTCAGCTATTTCAAATAATCTCTATAGAATTACGCTGATTTAGTTGCTATAATTGAAGAATAAAATCCACAAGAACCGTGATAATGGATTATTTCAACCATGTGTGTCACCATTGGGTGAACCTATTTTATTTATAGGAAGAATGATAGATATATGAGACATTATATTGATTATCATGGAATGAAAGAGATCTCCATAAAGAAAAAATATCATCTATACTATATGGGAGACTTGTTTGATCAACTATGTAGCGACTCGGGTTTTTGGTCCTGTCAGACTTTGAATTATTTCTATGAATAATTCCAGAGCTAGGCGTGAAGACGGCGTGCGATTCCGAGGCCCGCTGTGCCCGGAGTTAATTTTATAAAAATATTAAGTATTTTTATACTATGAACGTGGTAGAGGTGTGATATCTCCTAAACGGTAGATCAGAATGAAAATCTGAGGGCACAGTTTCGTCCGCAACGTGCCGTTTACCCAAGGAGAGATGTAAACTTTGCGGGCGCGGGCCTGCGGTGAGAAACGCCACCAGGGGAGTTTTCGTAATTAATTGGAGAAGTTAGTGTGCGTGTGTCAGCTCAAATAACACCTGAACAGAGTCTCAGATAACAATTTTGGTTGCGTCGTTGCATTCAGAATGTCGAGTTTACCATAGGGGTGCCCTAAACCTTGTCCATGTCGGGCACCGGGTCGAAGGCGGGGTCGGGAGCCGAACAGTTGGACGGAGAGGAGATGATTTAATTAAATAAATAAATCACTCTCCCCTTATCTCTCCTTTGTGAGTAAGAAGGAGAGGAAGCCCCTCCCCTCCCCTCTTTGGCGACGAACAATCCGGATGCCAAATCAAGCAATCAAGGTGTCCTTGAGCTCCGATTTTGACGGCGATCACTCCTAGATCGAGCAGCGGCAGCATCGGAGCACGCAAAGCATCGGTGACCCGCCAATGGTAGGCGGTTTGAGTTTTGAAATCCTGGACACCGTTTATTTTTTGTTTTTCTTCAAATCGTTGTAAGGGTTGTATAGTTTGGGTCCCGATGTTTCTGAAACATGTTTCAGATCTGATTTTGGAGCACCGGGGTGCTCTCGGGGGTCCCCGGAAGTTTTCCGGCGGAAATCCTGGATTCTGGAGGTGGCCATGGTGGAATCCAGGGAGGCAGGGCGGCGGCGCGGCGGCGACGCGGTGGTTTCTGGCAACGGCGGCGGCGGCGCGGTGAAATCCGGCGGCAGCACTGTGGTTTCCGGCGAGGCTGGCGATGGTCCGGCCAGGATTTCCAGGGGTTTTTTAAACCCATGCAACTCACAAACCGTAACTCCGATTTGCGAGCCGTTTGTGGCGACGTGTTCCTTGTGTCAAGACGGACATTTTAAACTCATTTTTAGAATTTTGTGAGTCGGGATTTTGGCCCGGGGGCTTGAAATGTCGAATAAAATAATAATATTTTATTATTTTACGACTTCGGGTCGTTGTAACTTCTACCCGGACCGTCCGATTGACGTGTCGTCAGTGGCTTTGAGACACTGATGGTATGACGGAATTTTTGAGATAGTTTCCCGGGGCTGGGACAGTGAACGGGGTGCGGGCCCCACGAGGACGGGTTTTGGCGTTTGCGGAGAAACACAGCTTTTGCACCAGGAGTCCGATTTTGGCGGATCATTAGTCGATCCTGTGTGTTTTTCCAAGAGGATCGCAATGGTGCGATCCGTTAGTTGAGTTTCGGAATCCAGGTGTGGGCCCCACCCGAGTTGGCTTCGGTGAATAGTACCTTTTTTACTGGGTGTCCATTTCGGAAGAGCGAGTAGTCGATTCCGCTTGTTTTTCCGAGGGGATCGCCGTGGTATGATCCGCTCGATGGGTTTCTGAATCATTGTGTGGGCCCCGCACGAGCTAGCCACGGTGAATAGTTCCTTTTTCATCATTGCTCCGTTGCGGGCGAATAAACAGCCTATCCTGCGTGTTTTTCCATGTGGAACGCGATGGTGGCCTCGACTTTGGCATAGGAGGTGCACAATGTGGTGTTGTGGCGGGTCGCTCGGGTTATCGACGTTTGGACTAGCAGTGGTTGAGGGTTCTCCCTTGGTTCGTTCCTACGAGGGTTCGCACGGCATCACAACCTTCGTATAGGTTTGTGATCCTCTCGATGGGATGTTTAAACTGTTAGAGTTGTGGTATCCCTCCGGTGGGCCCAGAGCGGGATCCTCTAGCATCTTTACCCTAGATCGGGTTCTTGGTATCGCTGTGACCACTTATTCACGGGCAGTGATCCCCTATCTAGTAGGTTAACCCCATAGGGTTTGTGGCATCATCGGGAATATGATCCCCTACGCGGTGGGTCATGCTCTGTAGGGTTGTGGCATCGTCGGGTATACGATACCCTACTCAGCATGAGGTTTATAGTCGGGTTGCAGTATCGTTGGTTATATGATCCCCTACTCAACGCTTGGTGTCGGTAGGTTTGCGGTATCGCTGGTTATGCGATCCGCTACTTAGCGCGTGGTTTCGGTAGTGTTACAGCATCGTCGGTTCGATCCCCTACATCGCGAGTAATACCAGATAGGGTTTCGGTATCGTCGTGGCCACCTTTATATGGGTGATGATTCTCTATCTGAGTGATGTGCTTCTATCGAGCGCCAGATCGGTTTGTGGTATCCCCTTGAAGATCCAGGGTGTGATCCCCTATCTGTGAGAACTACGTATGCCAGATCGGGTCATGGTATCCCCCAGCGGACCCTGGGAGTGATCCCCTATCTGTGAGCTACGTATACCGGAGTGGGTCTTGGTATCCCCTATAGGACCCTAGCGGCGATCCCCTATATGAGGAGTTTGGTGGTTATGTTGTTTCGGTGAGTTATCCTCAGTGATGCCAACCAACGAGCGTGATCTCTCGGGTGAGGTTTTAAGAGGTTTGTGAGAAACATGTTGGAGTGTATCTCTCGGATGGGTGTCATCTGGGATGGTAGTGATCGTGGGGTGTACCCTTCTTGTTGTGGACAGTTGTTGGTGATGAGGTCGGTTCCTCTTGTGGCATGGTGCATGAGCTGAGTATATCTGGATTGTTCATGGTATATCTATGGGCATACACCTGAGGTGAGCTGTCTAGTTGTGTTTAGCCGAGGATGGTCACGAGATGGAGTTTCTCTCTCTTCTGGGTTCCCTCTACCTAGGATGACCGGACTGTTTCATTCCAGTTTCTCTCTTTGGTTTTGGGTTTTTGGGGTTCCTACTGAGTATGTTTATACTCACACCTTCACGGGCTTTGCCCGTACATGCTTGTGTCTTGTGAATACTACAAGCCTTTCGACGGAGTCCCAGGAGGACCCGGAGCGGACGGTGCTGTGTGAGCGAGACTGAGCAGGGTGTTTGTCGATGCGGTGCCGAGGGAGCTTTTCGGCGGAGTTTGTGGCAACGTTCCCCTTATTCAGAGCAGGTTGGATGCGCTTTTGTAGTTTTCTTTTTGTGGGCCCTATTTTTCCCTTTCTGTACATCTATTGTACTCTGGTTTGGGATAGATGTATGCATGCATGTACTTTTTAGTTTTATATATCTCTGCACTGTGGCATGGAGGTGTATGTGTGTGTGTGTGTGTACAGGTACCTTAGGCTAATGCCTCCCATGTGTGTGATAGCCTACTCGATGCTGGTCGCGAGCCCCTGGCCTATTGGAGGTGGGTTTGGGGAGTCGCGGCTCGAGTCCCGTTGGGTCGGGTCGTGATAGAGTGGAATCAAAGGAGGTTCCACCTTTGGGATCTCAGAGCATAGCTGGGCTAGCTGTGAGTTTGGTTTGGGTTGCATAGTGGCAGTGTTAGGATGTTTCGAGTTCGGCTATCAGGCTAGGGACTCCAGTGTTGGTGCGGCGGCCGACGTATCCATACACCAGGACTCTGATAACCTGCCTTTCGACTTGGGACATTCGTACACTGGTCGCAGGGACATAACGGTACACGCATCATATAGGACTGAGTTTTTGGGTTTTCCTTTTCCTTCTTGAGTCAGCTCTCCAGATATACGTTATGACTGTGGTGTGTCTTGAATGTATTTCAGGATGCCTCCATGATGACAGCCAGCGAGGGTTCTGCAACAGGATTGTGGTGATGATCTGCCCTGTGCAGAGGCTGTGGACCAGGGCGCAGGTTCTGAGACTGGACCTCCAGGTGGTCCGCCAGTTGAGCCAGCACCTGTCGAGTAGCTGGTTGTGCCGGCAGTACAGGATGAGTTTGCGCGCAGGCTGAGTGCGCTGCACGAGTTCCAGAGGTAGCGACCTCTGAGGTTTCGAGGTGATCCAGACCCCCAGGCAGCTGATGACTAGCTTGAGGCAGTCACCTGAGTTTTCCGCCTAGTGAGGACACCTCCTGATCAGATGGTGGTCCTAGCGGTGATCCTTCTGCATGGTTCGTCTGGGTGATGGTGGAGTTTGGTGACGCAGTCCCATGACCAGGAGACGCTTACGTGGGTAGAGCTTGTGCGGCTCTTCAGGGAGGAGTTCTATCCCGTGACGCTAAGGTCAGTGTGGATTCAAGAGCTTCTATAGCTTTGACAGGAGGGTCTAACTGTGTCGGAGTACTCAGCGAGGTTTACAGACCTATCGCGCTACTCCCTGGATATGGTTCGAGACCCATTCATTAGGGCTCGAACCTTCGAGCAGGGCTTACGCAGGGACATCCGAGCAGGTGTGGTTTCCTTGTGCCTGCCCACCTATGCTGGAGTACTGGAGAGAGCTTTGGTAGTGGAGAGCTTTCTGGCTGAGCAGTTTCCCCCTGTTAGTGCTGGGCACACGAGAGTGGAGATGTCGACATTTGGTAGTCGATGGCAGACGCAGGGGACTGGGCGTGTGCGCCATTTCAAGAGGCGACCCCAAGATGAAGGATCTGAGGCTCAGGGCTCGCATACCAGTTTTGGTCAGCCGCAGGAGATTGTCCGACTCGTCATGCTGCTGAGAGGGAGCCGGTCGATGGACCGCCTTGGCAGAGGCGGCGTCTCGAGCAAGGAGGTCCGCAGGGAGGCGGACGTGGCGGCGAAGCGGGTGCAGCAGGAGGTGGTGGTAGGTGGTACCAGTTGCCACCACCCCCACCCCCGGTGGTCCACGCCAAGCTTAAGGAGCTAGTAGAAAAGGGTCAGGACAGCTGCATGCCCTGGAAGATGTTGACCCAGAGGCACCGCAGATGGATAGAGGTATGCCTTGTGTCTTTTCTACTTTCTGCAGTTGTTTTATAGACACTGTTTAGCGGTACCCTTTCATTTCCGTTGCTTGATCGAGTTTTGGTCAAGGCGTTGGTAAGACCATGTGTGGGTGTTGTTCAATATGCTTCGAATGCGTGAGGAAGAGGGATCCTTCCCCCACCGAGATGCGTTTTTTTGACATGATTAAAACCGTGCAGGCGAGTCAGTGTCGCCCAAAGTAGATAATATTGAGGTGTGGTGGATGAGTCCCTCTTACTTTTGTGTTCGGGCATGGGTTTTGGTTGGGGAACTCACTGGCGGGGAAGACTCAGTTGAGAGTCCAGTCTCTTTCCTTGTGCTTAGGGCTTTTCAGGGACGAAATGTTCTAGGGGGGGATTTAGCGATTCAGGTTTTTGGTCCTGTCAGACTTTGGAATATTTCTTATGAATAATTACAGAGCTAGGCGCGAAGACGGCATGCGATTCCGAGGCCCTGTGTGCCCATAATTAATTTTATAAAAATATTAAGTATTTTTATACTATGCACGTGGAGGGGGTGTGATATCTCCTAAGCAGTAGCTCATAATGTAAATCTGAGGGTACAGTTGCGTCCGTAATGTGCCGTTTACCCTAGGAGAGGTGTAAACTTTGCGGGCGCGGGCCTGCGGTGAGAAACACCACCAGGGGCGTTTTCATAATTAAATGGAGAAGTTAGCATGCGTGCGTCGGCTCAAATAACTCCTAAACGGAGTCTCAGATCCAAGTTTTGGGTGCATCGTTGCATTCAGAATGTCGTGTTTACCCTAGGGGTTCCCTAAACCTTGTCCATGCCGGGCATCGGGTCAAAGGCGGTCGAGAGCCGAACAGTTGGACGGAGAGGAGAGGATTTAATTAAATAAATAAATCATTGTCCCCTTATCTGTCCATTGTGTGTACAAAGGAGAGGAAGCCCCTCCCCTCCCCTCTTTGGAAACGAACAATTCGGAGGCCGAATCAAGCAATCAAGGTGTCATTGAACTCCGATTTTGAGGGCGATCACTCCTAGATCGAGCAGCGGTAGCAGCAGAGCACACAAAGCGTCGGCGATTTTCCAAAAGGTAGATGGTTTGAGTTTGGAAATCTCGGGCACCGTTTATTTGTTGTTTTTCTTCAAATCATTGTAAGGGTTGTACAGTTCAGGTCCCGAGGTTTTCGAAACATGTTTCAGATCTGATTTTGGAGCACCGGTATGCTCCAGGGGGTCCCGGGATGTTTTCCGGCGGAAATCCCGGATTTCGGCGGCGACCATGGCGGAATCTAGCAGGGAAGGGCGACAGCGCGGAGGCGACGTGGCGGTTTCCGGCAACGGCGGTGGCGGCGCGGCGGAATCCGGCTGCAACGCGGAGGTTTTTAGCGAGGCTGGCTGTGGTCCTGCCAGGATTTTCCGGGGGTTCTTTAAACCCCCATTACTCGCAAACCGTAACTCCTATTTGCGAGCCGTTTGCGGCGACGTGTTCCTTGCGTTGAGACGGACCTTTTTAACTCACTTTGAGAATTTTTTAAGTCGGGATTTTGGCACAGGGGTTTGAAATGTCGAATAAAATAATAATATTTTATTATTTTACGACTTCGGGTTGTTGTAACTTCTACCCAGAGCGTCCGATTGACATGTCATCAGTGGCGTTGAGACCATGATGGTATGATGGACTTTTTGAGATAGTTTTCTGGTGATGGGACTATGAACGGGGTGCGGACCCCCCGAGGCTGGGTTTTTCCGTTTGTGGAGAAACGCAGCTTTTGCACCAGGAGTCCGATTTTGGTGGATGATTAGTCGATCCAGTGTGTTTTTCTGATAGGATCTCAATGGTGCAATCTGTTCGATGAGTTTTGGAATCTAGGCGTGGTCCCCACCCGAGCTGGCTTCGGGGAATCGTACCTTTTTCACCGGGTGTCTGTTTCGGATGAGCGAGTAGTCGATTCCGCTTGTTTTTCCGAGGGGATCGCCGTGGTATGATCCGTTTGATGGGTTTCAGGATCGTTTTGTGGGACCCGCACGAGCTAGCTATGGTTAATAGTGCCTTTTTCACCGGTGCTCCATTGCGGGTGAGTAAACAGCCTATCCTACATGTTTTTCCGCGTGGAACGCGATGGTGGCCTCGGTTTTGGCCTAGGTGGTGCGTAGTGTGGCGTTGTGGAGGGTCGCTCATGTTAGCGACGTTTGGACCAGTAGTGGTTGAGGGTTCTCCCTTGGTTCGTTCCTACGAGGGTTCACGCGACATCACAACCTTCGTATAGGTTTGTGATCCTCTCGATGGGATGTTTAAACTGTTAGAGTTGTGGCTTCTCTCCAGTGGGCCCGGAGTGGGATCCTCTAGCATCTTTACCCTAGATCGGGTTCTTGGTATTGCTGTGACCACTTATTCATGGGCATTAATCCCCTATCTATCATGTTAACCCCGTAGAGTTTGTGGCATCATCGGGAATATGATCCCCTACGCGGTGGGTCGTGCTCAGTAGGGTTGTGGCATCATCGGGTATATGACCCCCTACTCAGCATGAGGTTAATAGTAGGGTTGCGGTATCGTTGGTTATATGATCCCCTACTCAGCGATTGGTGTCAGTAGGGTTGGGGTATCACTGGTTATGCGATCCCTTACTCAGCGCATGGTTTCAGTAGGGTTGCAGCATCGTCAGTTCGATCCCCTACATTGCGAGTTATACCATATAGGGTTACTGTATCGTCGTGACCACCTTTATATGGGCGATGATCCTCTATCTGAGTGATGTGATTCTATCGAGCGACATATCGGGTTGTGGTATCCCCCTGAAGATCCAGGGTGTGATCCCCTATCTGTGAGAATTACATATGTCAGATCAGGTCGTGGTATCCCCCAGCGGACCCTAGGAGTGATCCCCTATTTGTGATCTATGTATACCAAAGTGGGTTTTGGTATCCCCTAGCAGACCCTATCGATGATCCCCTATCCGAGGAGTTTGGTTGTTATGTTGTTTCGGTGATTTATCATCAGTGATGCAAACTGATGAGCGTGATCTCTCAGGTGAGTGTCTGAGAGGTTTGTGAGAAACCCGATTGAGTGTATCTCTTGGATGAGTGTCATCTAGGATGACAGTGATCGTGGGGTGTACTCTTCTGGTTGTGGAAAGTTTCCGGTGATGAGGTTGGTATCTCTTGTGGCTTGGTGAATGAGGTGACTATATATGGATTGTTCAAGGTGTATGTATGGGCATACACCTGAGCTGAGCTGACTAGTTTTGTTTAGCCGAGGATGGTCACGAGATGGAGTTTCTCTCTCATCTGGGTTCCCTCTGGCTGGGATGAGCAGACTGTTGCCTTCCAGTTGCTCTTTTTGGTTTTGTGTTTTTGGGGTGCCTACTGAGTATGTTTATACTCACCCCTGCATGGGCTTTGCCCACACATGTTTTTGTCTTTTGCGTACCACAAGCCTTTCGACGGAGTCCCAGGAGGACCCGGAGTGGGCGGTGCTGAGTGAGCGGGACTGACCGAGGTGTTTGCCGGTGCGGTGATGAGGGAGATTTCCAGCAGTGTTTGTGGCAACATTCCCCTTATTCAGAGCAGTTTGGACGCGCTTTTTTAGTTTTCTTTTTGTGGACCCTGTTTTTCCCTTTTTGTACTTCTACTGTACTCTAGTTTGGGATAGAGGTATGCATGTATTTACTTTTTAGTATTCTATATATCTGCATTGTTGCATGGAGGTGTATGTGGGTCCGTGTGTATAGGTACCTTAGGCAAATGCCTCCCATGTGTGTGATAGCCTACTCGGCGCTGGTCGCCAGCCCCTGGCCTATTGGAGGCGGGCTTGGGGAGTTGCGGCTCGAGCCCCGTTGGGTCGGGTCGTGACAAACTACATAGAGAGAATTAATTTTAAAATATTGAAAATTATTATACATATAATAAATTGTTGGACAAGGAGGATATTATAACCAATATATCATTTTTACCAGGTATGGACACTCTAAGTACATAGTGATGTCATTTGGTCGTACCAATTCCACTCTTGTCTCTATTGATTTGATTAATAGAGTCAATAGATATTACAATGACTATTTTTTGGTTTTCTTAATAGAGGATATTATTTTACGTTAAAATATCAAGGAATAGAATTAATATCACATGATAATTTTAAAAAATAGACTAAGATATGTAATCTATAAATTAAATAAAAAAAGTATGAATTTTGGATATGAAAGGATTCATTTTTGGGTCACATAATATCATCTGAGGTAATATCGATGGATTCCTAAAATATGTTGGCTATTGAAAATTTTATTATACCACCCATGATAATTGATTCTTGAATATTTCTAGGTTTAGATTGATATTATCGTTGGATTTTTCATGTTTTCTCACAACTATCTAATCAACTCACCTAGAAAACATGAAAGGGATCCATGTTTCAATGGATGAATGAATGTGAAGAAATTTTAAAATAACTATATAGAATATTAATCATAAAACCTATTCATTAATTTATCATGAGTATATAGAAGATTAAAATATTTATTTGTGCATAAATGAAATGATTTTGATGTGTTCTCTTTCATAATGATATCGTTATATCTTCTTCCTCGCAAAAATTCAAGGTTCGTAAGAAAAATCACCCAAATCATGATATAGAATTACCAATGGTAATTTTTATTTAATGATATGGAGGAAATATATTTACATAGAAAAGTGTGATATATATTCAGGTCAAAAAATTTAATATATATATTCACATGTATGGAGCTGAACAAGCACCAGAGAAAATGGTTAGAGCTCAGTAATGATTATCATTGTTCAATAAATTACCACCCTTGGAAAGAGAACAAGGTGGAAGTTTCTTTAAGTTAAGAGGATATTTATATCATAACTATTATAAGGATATAAAATATCCAATAACTATGGATTAGAAATGGATGAATCTTGAAATATCTATAGAAGGGATGAAATTTTTTACTTCTCAAATAAGTGTTCCATAAACTATCTCAGTGAGGAAAAAATAGTTATAGATGGAGTATGTAATGCTAAAAAAGAATGGTATAAATTTAAATCCAATTAATATTGATTGTGATGGAGTAATGAGGTTCATGAAATATATTTGTGACCCATTAATAATATATTTTAAGAAGTAGAAATTAGATGAGACTCATAGTTCTTCATTCATTATTCATTAAGGATGTAGAAATATGTGCAGAGATCCAAAAGAGTATATATGGTTGGAAAACATAATTATATGTATCATAGAGGTTTAATAACTGTGATAGGTATATAATAATTTAATGGAAATGATAGAAAATTATATGGGGATGTTACAAACATTACCCAATCTTGAATGAAAATAGGAAGACAACACTATGGATTTTGTTGTCAGAATACACGAAACATTTGAATAGAAAAATGCTTTATGGGTATAAGTTGATCACCAAGAAACATCAGCTAAATTTATAGCTATATGATAATATTAATCTCTAGGTAAAAATTATAGGATAATCATTAATTAATTTTTAATTTTTCATGGATTACAAAATTTCATTTTATATGATCAGGATATAAGGTTTTTATTAATGTTATTGAAAATAGTTCATCATGATCATCATACATATACGAGATTTAGCATTTTGTATCATCATCAGAAATAATGATATAATTTGAGAAAAACATATGAAATTAGAGTATATTTTATGATCATTTTATATTTATGTCACTCGTGGTTGGGATAAATGCCTCCCACTAGTAGAGTTTTCTTAAAACAATATCTTTCACTCAAGAATTCATATGGATTCATGTAAATATATTGAGAGAATGAAGTGTAGATATTAAATTTTCTTGTAAGATGTTTGAGAAAGAATATTATTAAGAATAGAGCTATTGGATGAAATTCTATATAAGGTTAAATCTAATGAACAACATATAAGGGATGCACAAATTTGAGAGAAAATTTATTCTGATAATCATCGACTTGAAATGAAATTTGATGTTCATGAGTATGTTTTTCAAAAACATTCTACGAGGGAGAAGGTAATGAGATTCCGGAATAAATTAATGTTGACCATTAGTAATATTTTTCGCCGTTAGATTCTTGATCGAGTAGGGATGGTTTATTTTTTATTTATTCTTCCTCGGAATCTCTCTTAAGTATATAATGTGTTCCATGTACCTCTAATGATGTTGTACATACTTGATCATTTATATGTACTAAAATCACAGGTAATTCTACTAGATAATGATATTTTATACGAGGAAAAACTCATGGATACTCTAACTGATTAAGATAATTTTATATGAAACAATACCACTCATCCGGTCAATGTTCTGTAGAAAAACCAAAAATTTTATGAATCTATGGGGGAACCTAAGGATATTATCTGGATGAATTGAACCAATTTTTTTCGTGAAGATTTTAATTTCAACAAAGGCTACTGACATAGATGAAGATACATTTAAATGAGACCATTGAAAAATCCTTGAGGAAATAATCCTTAAAAATTCCAAAGTGTCTCATACCACCTTGAAACATTCAAATCATTATCCCTTACAATATCAATAGAATAAGGAGATTGTTTTTATGATATACCAAGGGTTAGTACATACACCACATGCAGGAAATAAGTGTATAACAAGTCATATATCTTATAAAAGTTAATTTGAGGTGAGAAAAATCTCTTTTATTTTGGAAAGATGAGTTATTTTGAAAAATCATTTGTATTTTTCACAAATATAGGTTTAAAAATGTATATCCCAAAAAATAAAATTGATTGAAATTGATACATTATTTGAGGCCAAAATTATTTCCAACTCAAGTGAAATTATATAAAATTTATTTCGAAGGACACTAAAAATTATAACCATTTAGTGCGGTTAAAAGAATTAATTAAATATATTTCAAGGCGCAAATGCATGTTTTCAGTCATAAAACAAGAAATGAATAGAAATATCTTATTCATTTTAAAATTAGTGATTTTAGAAAGATAAAAATGGCCGAAAACATATTATATAATGAACTTCCAAATAGGTATGAAATTAATAAGTTTCTTGAATCGAGTTTGTATTTCGTGATGAGTTTTTCAATGATCTTTTTAATAAATATAATTCCCCATAAATGAAAGTAGTAATCTATTTGGAACACATATATAAAACATTCACGCAAAATTATTCTGAAGTATATAATAATAAATAATAATATCATTGGGGTTAGTAGAGAAAAAGAGCATCCCGAATGAAAATGGAGGTTTGAGTTGAAAATATTTGCAACATTGTAATCAATTAAATCGTCTGACCCAAAATTAAGATTCATTAAATGACAAATTTAATATCATTAATATCAAGAGATTCGTGATTTGAAACATAAGTGGTCAGTATACAAACATTGTACCCAATTAATAGTACTAAATATGGAATATCTCACAAAAAATGGAAGTGAGATAAAGATACCATTACCTTATGTCTGAAGGTGTTGTCCACTTGATATTAATGACATGAATAATAAAACGTTTGTTAATTAGTTAACAATTCCATAACCTAATATTCATGTAATTTAATAATTATATCCTTATTGTGATCATTCATGGCATTATTTATGGGTTAAGAGGTTCAATTTCGATGTTCGGGCCCGTTTGTTTCATGATCGATATACTTATTTAAATGAACGTAGAATCTTGTAAAATTAGGATGGTTGTCTAGAATTGAAGATATATGTTATTAGTGAACATAAATAATGTTACATGGTTGTAAATTACATTTGGTTACTTGTTGTGAATATGAATCATTATAAGATTTATTTAATGATAACCTTTTTGGTAAATTAGCAGTTATTGAACACAATGAACAAATTTTTCTTTATAAATCAAACCCATGTTAACAGAATGATTATAGAAAAATAGATGAGAATAATACATATATTAATCTTTGGTTCAACCAAAATAATGGTTGTATGAGATTTATTGAAGAAGGTAATAGAATTTTGAAAATACATCATCCTTGAAAGTGGTAAATTAGCATATCTCAGATGGTGTTTTTTGAAAATAACATAAAATATGGGTAAATGAGAGGTTGTGATAAACCAACCTGAGTCGACTGAGAACCAGTCACCAGGGCTATCCCACCACAAGTCCCATGAAGAATTCCCATTCCTCCAAGGATGGTGAAAATCACCAAGGGAATCAATAGAGTACACAAGGGAACGATTTCCACCATATATAAACAATCAAACAAATAGCAGAAAGAAATGGACAACCCAAAATACATTTATATAAAAACTGAACAAAGCATTATTTGTACAAGAAACTGAAAGTACAACAAAAAAACAACTCCAATGACCAATCCCGATAACCAACTAACTCCATGTGACCCTGCTGGTCACTCTCCAACATAATGATCACACGTTACCCAAGGCGATCAAACTCAAGCTGAAACCTGCACAAGGGCTAAAAAAGAAGAATACTGTAGGCATGAGTATTAAAACATAGTAGGTTATCCTGATATTATATTCATAATGTACATCCTTTAAAATAAAAGAAAAATCAATTTCACGTTTTAAATAAAAATATAAAGGTATAATTTCAAATTAGTTCCCATGCTATAAAAAAGTACAATACAAAAACATGCATGATTTATGAACAAAAATGCTAGTAACCATTTTCAAATAGGTGAAACTTCAAAAATGAAAATATTTTTCAAGAGGGATGCATTAAATAATTTAAAATTTTAAATAAATCATAGACATTGATAAATTTATCAACCAAACACACCATATCCTGATGGTGAGTACAAAATTTCCAATGAACACAATTTATGGGAACACCCCAAGGCACTAGTTAGTTGTGATCCCCTTGTACCTAGTCTCTCAGTGAATGTAATCATAATAAATATCTGTTCTTATGATCATAAGCCACTATTAGGGATAATAACCATAATCTAGTGGTCCCCCAATAACAACATCATTATAGTTTAGTGAGTGCTATCATCTTCAAACATGAAATGTGAAACCGAGGCCAAACCCCATAGAATCACTAGCATACTTGTACACGTCCACCCACCTTGATACATGAGATTTCCTTTAGTTCTCAATCAGGTTACACATATTATAAAATAAACATTACAAATAAAAATTACATTACCAAACCATAAACACACATGCAGCATGCAATCATTCTTCACATTTCTTTCATGAATCAATATACCACTAAAAAGATTCGTAAAAAATTTTCAAGGAGTATATTGAGGCCTTGCAGATAACATCCATTCAAAAATTAACTTTTAAGGACCAAAAACCGTCAATAACATAACAACCCAGATTTGGAATCCCCAAAACCAAATAATAATTCATTTTCATTGACCATAATATTTTTCCAAAAGATAGAACGTGAAATACACATGGAAACCATTTTTACAAAAAAAAACAATTGTCAAACGTGCCTTTAATCCTTTATCAAAACTAACACGTGACCAAGGTTTTCATTTCAAATTTATTAAGGAGGTGTATACAAACCATTTACCTCATCAAACCACAATCATAAATCCCTAAAAAAATTCATGTAACATATTCCAAACAGAACCACTTTCTTAAGGATGCGAAACAGACCATTTTCTGACTACTCGGGCCAAAACATGTGGTAAACCAAATACCATTTTTTTGTAAAATGAAATCAAAATTTAAAATCCATATGAAGACAAAAAATACCGTTTATTATATTCCCAATTCATTTATAAATCCTAACAAATAATTTTTAAATGAAACGTAACACATAAAATTCAACCGGGCGATTTACCGAACATATAACACACCCTTTTAAACAAAACAATCTATTTTAATCACTGGGCAAAGAATAAAACATAAATTGCATGCCATATTTTATAAAATCTTCTGTAAAATATTCAAAATACAATAAACTAGATTCTAAACTCCAAAAAATAGTTTTGAAAGATAGTGATACATTTAAACTAACACATAGTGTGCACTTTTATGACAAAACAACACAACCTTTCGCAAAATAGGGCTTAAACAACCATTTTCTCACCAAGAAGATTATACAAATGCTGAAAAATAATAATAAACATATATATATACGATGAAAAAAATAAGAAAATTATGAAACATAAAGATAAAGGCACGTGAAAAGAGATATCCTACCTTAAATCCTTGGCATAATGGAAATGCACACACAATATCACCTTCTGAGGGTTTATAAACCATAAACCCTTGAAGACCATACCCAAATGAAAAAAACACATAAAAATAAGGTTATAACAGAACCCTAGGTCTAACATGATTAGGGGAGAATAAAAAACCATTAAATAATTATAATAGGATGAAGATGTAGGAGAAAGGAGAAGGAATCTCACCTTGGCACCTAGAAAACTATTCGTCTTCCATTAGATCTGCACCCATAGAGAAAAGGGATTGTCTATGAACATCATGGAGAGGATACAAGGGTCTATAATAACCTAGTATAGATGATTTTTTGAAAAAATAGTATGAATTGAATGATTTATTGATGAAAAAAGTTACCTTCTCAATTCTGGATGTTTAAAGGAAACCTGAGAACTTTCACCCTAATAATCGATTCAAATGATCTCCAAAAAGGTTAAATAGATAATGGGGGTGCAGATATGTATTTCGGATTCGAATTTATGGTGTAATCACCAAAATATATTAAACAATGTAATGATATAAAAGAATCATAATAAAATTTTAAACTGGAAATGATCCCATGAGTTGGCCCAATACCTAAATAAGTAACCCATATTCACCATGATTATTAATGCTAAATGGGTACAAAAGGATATGGTAGATTTAATATGTAAGTGGAGGAAACCTGGGATGTGGAATTAATGATTTTTTTTAAAAATAAAGATTCTATAAAATAATAAAATTTGGTTTTTAAATCTTGAAATGGGCTCACGGTTGGGCCAAATCATGAAATAACCACCCTTTCTCCAAAAAACTCCTAAACAAGCAATGGGGAACCCAAATTAGGGTAATTTAAAATACATGAAACTTAAAAACTCATCATTAATCTCACCATAGACCCATTAAAAAATATCAGGATTTTAAATTAAACAGATCAAAACATTGACATGGAAAACCGGGTGTGACAATTCTCCTCACCATTAATCGATTCTGCCCCCAGAAAGACATTGCACTTCTTGCTATAAGATCAACAACTAATGATTATTTATCAATATGTTCCAGAATACTAATCCAATTACACACCATTATAAATTAATTGATCTTAATCCTCTTACCTCAACCAAAACACCAACTCCCAATAACTTCTGAGAATAACCCCAATGATGGAGTCAATACCTCCACAACTTAACCAAGAACCCGGTTGTTGGGCCATCTACCAATAAACCCAACAACCATCATAACTAAAGAGTACTCATGAAAACCTAATATTCTAGTGAATTATAGAATTGAATCCCCACCATTGATAAAAAACTAGCACTAGATATTTTCTTATTAGGAAAACCCAACGAGACACATGGGGGGTCTCCCCACTATTAGAACCCAACTTGCAACGAACAAAGTAGAATTCAAAATTAACTAGAATTGGGAATCACATGTGTAATTACACAAAATATATCCTTTAACAACCGAACAACACATTTTAATAGTGTTATAACATGATCAATAAAACCACCCACTCCCAAGCGGAGGGTACAAGAACAGTGCCCACACTTTCGGCACGAAACAAAACCCCCACCACTCGGGGCAGGGAGGGAAGTGGACCCAATCATTAGGGGAAAGAAACCACCAAAGAAACAAAGGAACTACCCATAACTATCCACCTATGATCATGTACCACCAATTCCATACCCTACTTTCATATGTGGTCCACACATGGGCATTGATCGAAAAACCACATCCATGAAGGAATTACCATAGAAACCGTGTGAGGGGTAATTCCACCATGCTTGTTGTGACAAAGAGAAATTCACTGTAATGAGGAACCACAATAGATATATAGAAACTAACATACCATAATGGCGGGGGTATGAGCCTGATAAATCTCCCTACACCACTATAGATTTTCGAATAGCATGAAAAGATTCACTTCGAGGCCTATAGCTGCAGCCCTGATTCTTGAAGCATCTGCTGCACAGCGGTAAAGTGATAAAGAACTCACCACTAAAAAACGCACATTCTAGAAAAAAACACCATCATCTAAATAATAACACACTGATACATTTAAAAATTCAATCTCACATCAAACAAGGAGCAGAATGGACAAGGAATATGGCAAAACACAACAACGTCACCAAACAAATCTGTTATGTTCAAAAGAATTATCATGACCTGGAAGAACATTAAATTGATCCCAAACTACTCCCTATTCTAACAAACGGGATGGGGGGATCATCTGAGGAGGAGGATTTAACATTTTAAATGATTCCTTAGGCTGGTAAAAAGTAAATATTTCCAATGGTGAACTATCCATGGCCACGTCATAACATCAAACACATCTTTAGAAACCCACTCAACATTACTACAAAAACAAGCCACCAATAATATCTCATCTCAAGATACAACAACAATATGAATTCTAGATCACAAGGAATATTACTGAATAAAAAAACATTTAAGACCAAGAAAAAACTATCCACATAACCATTGCTTTATAAACAAAGGCCACTATTTTTCACCTCAAAACACTTTTGAAAAACAAATTGTCTTGGTGGTTTTCCACATTCACCAATGAATTTTCATCATGTCTCACCCACATGCACATTTCCATGCCACCCCAGCCACCCAACCGCCATGAAATATAGTCCATCCTTCCATATATCACTGAAACCAAGCACATGAACACCCATGAAAACACTAAAGGACAAAAAAACAACATCATTCCCAAATCATGTACCTTCAAAAGGAACACTAACCACCAAGTGAAAACCCTTTTCAGATTTCCAAAAACAAACAGCACGATATCAAGAGCCATATTTTAAAAAAAAAACCGCTTTTCATTTTTAAATTATTTAAAAACAACTAATCTACTCCAAACAAACCCTTCCATTTTTTTAAAATTTAGAACGGTATATTTTTTATAATCTGATGGCCATTGAGACCAATACCCTATCTACGAAGACACCAACCGATCAAAAAAATTTCCAATACTAATTTATCAGATTCAAACACTTTTCAACATCCCAAAACACCCCATTTAAAATAAATATTTAAAATCACATACAAATAATTCACACTTTCAAATCATTTTTTTTTCATCAAACCACAAGTTTCCATTAGGGGAAATTCAATCCTATTAAATCATTTCCACTTCCCCTAAAAAATGATTTTACCAAACACAAAACCTTCCAAAACCATTATTATATTTAATTGATGAAAATAACTTTTCCACATTTCAAATGAAAATCAATCCTTGAAAACACATTTTTACAATTCTCAAATAAGGAATTTCAAAAAAAAAATAAAAACCATGAAAAGACTGAGGGACCCAAAAATAAGAACTAGTATCAGTGGGTGACTAAAACATATGGTTGGCGGCCATATGTCAAACACTACACCAACATAGAGAGAATTATTAGGACATTTCCCCGGTTCCACATGGCTTTCCAGGCCCTGCGAGCTCACAAAGGCCATTAGTCAAACTCCCCTTGTCATATCCCAACACCAAAAATCAACCAGAATAAAGGACACTAATGAAACTAGAAATCCCATGGAAACCTGATGATCAGAAGGACAAAGAGTTTGTGACACTCTTCCTGAAAATACCCATAAAGTCCCTAAAATCCTACTTCTTATACCTTGATATACACTAAATAATAAGGGAACTCTAAAAACAATGGTATGCTAAGAGTCGACCTCCTTTGACACCATTTTTTCATGTACTAGCCCAAGTCGACCCTAAACTGGTCATAAGGGCCAGCCCGCAACAAGTCCTGAAAGGCATTCCTGATCCTCCCTGGATTGATACAAGCACTAAGGGAATCAATAGAGTACACAAGGGAACGATTTCGCCCTTATATAAACTATCAAACAATCAATGGAAAAATATGGACTGCCCAAAATACATTTATATAAAAACTGAACAGAACATTATTTGTACAAAAAACTGAAAGTACAACTAAACCAACAACTCAACTGACCAAACCCCAAAACCAACTGACTCCATGGGTCCCTGCTGGTCACTCTCCAACATAATTATCACACGTCTTCCAAGGTGATCGAACTCAGGCTGAGACCTGCAGAAGGAAAAAAATAGAAGAACACTATAGGCATGAGTATTAAAAATCAATAGGTTAGCCAGATATTCGATTATGAAGGCACATCCTTTAAAATAAATGAAACATCAATTTAATTTTTTAAATTCTAATATAAATGTTTGTTTTCCAAATTAGTTCCCATGCTATAAAAAAAACCATACAAAAACGAGCATATTTTATAAACAAGAATACTAGTAGCAATTTTCAAATTGGTCCAACATCCAAAATGAAAATAGTTTTTAAGGGGGTTGCTTTAAAAAAATTAAAATTTTAAATAAATCACAAAAAAATGACGAATTCTTCAACCAAACACACCTTATGCCGATGGGGAGTACAAAATAGCCAATGAGCACAAGTTATGGGAACTCCCCTTGGAAGTAGTTAGTTTTGAGCCATGGGTAACTCGTATCTCGTTGAAAGTAACCATAATAAATATCTATTCTCATGAAAACATGTCACTATTAGAGATCATAACCATAACAAAGTGTCCCCCAACAACATCATCATGATATTTTAGTTAGTGTTATCATCGTCCAACTTTCTACGTGAAATAGGGGCCAAACCCCATAGAATCACTAGCATACTCGTACACACCCACCAACCTAGATACCTGAGTTTCCCTTTAATGATAAATGAAGTTACAAATATTATCAAATACACATTACACATCAAAATTACATTACAAAACCATAAACTCACAAACATACTGAAAATATGCTTCACATTTCTTTCATGAACCAATAAACCACTAAAAAGGTTCTTAAAACAATTTCAAGGAGTATAACAAGGCCTTGCACATAAAATCCATTAAAAAATGCACTTTTAAGGACACAAAAAAATCAATAACATAAAAACCCAGATTTGTAAGCCCCCAAACCAATTAATATATCATTTTTATTGACCAAAATATTTAGCCAAAAGATTAAACATGATATACACATGGAAACCATTTTAAAAAAACAAATGCCAAACATGCCTTTATGCCTTTCTCAAAAGGAACATCTAACTAGGGTATGCATTTCAACTTTCTTATGGTGGTGTATACAAAACATTTACAGCAGAAAAAAAAAATTCATAAATCCCTTAAAATATTCAGGTTACATATTTAAAACACAACCATTTTCATAAGTATGAGAAACATGCCATTTTCCGACATCTCATTCCAAAACATGTTGTAAACCAAAACACATTTGTCTGTAAAACCAAATACAAATTGTAAAGTCATATTTTGAACTAAAATAGCATTAATCCTTCTTCCAATTCATTTATAAATCCAAAAAAAATTAAACTTAACAAATAAAATCCAACCGGGAAATTTACCGAACACTTAACATGCCCTTTTAAACAAAACAATCTATTTTAAGCACTTGACAAGGAATAAAACACCAATTTCATGCCATAATTTTAGAAGATACTGTAAAATATTAAAAATACCATAAACTAGGTTCTAATCCTTAAAAAATAGTTGCCAAATATAGTGGGATATTCAAAACAAACACTTAGTGTTCACTTTTATGACAATACAACACTACCTTTCACAAAACAAGGCTTCAACATCAATTTTACACACCAAGAAAATTATACAAATGATGAAAAATAGTAATAAAAATATATGTCATATGAAAGAAATAAGAAAATGATAAAAATTAAAATATTAAGGCATTTGAATGGGATATCATTCCTCAAATCTATGGCGTAATGGAAGCACACACTCAATGTCACCATCCAAGGGTCTATAAACCCTAAACCTTTGACAGCCAACCCCAAATGAAAGAAAACCCCATAATAAATTATGGGATAATATAACACTAGGTCTAACATGACTAGGGGAGAATATAAAACCATGAAATAATGATAGGAGGAGGAAGATGTATGATAAAGGAGAAGGAATCTCACCTATCCACCTATAAAACACTTCGTCTTCCATTACATCTACACCCATTGAGAAAAGGTAATGCAATGGAACATCATGGAGAGGCTCCTAATGTTGGGATGAAATCTCGAAAGAATATTTGTGGGAAAAGAGTACTAATTGAATGACTTTTGGATATAACAATTTACCTTTTCAATTTTGGATGTTTTGAGGAAACCTGTGAACTTTCACCCTAATATTTGATTCAAATGAGCTCCAAAGATGTAATAAGGGGGGTGAGGATTGGTATTTGGGATTCTAATGGGAGGGTGAATAACTGAAAAATATTATAAAATGAAAATGATATAAAAGAAACAAAAAATATTTTTAAAACTGGAAATGGGCCCATGGGCTAGCCCTATAACTAAATAAGTAACTCAAATTCACCATGATTATCAGTTCTTAATGGGTCCAAAAAGATATGGTAGTTGTAATATGTCAGTGGATGAAATGTGGGAAGTGGAATGAATGAATTTTTTTGAAAAATGATGATGTTATAAAAGAAACAAGTTTGGTTTTTGAATTAGGAAATGAGCTCACATTTGGGCCAAATCATGAAATAACCACCCTTTCTCCAAAAACTCTAAAACAAGCAATAGGGAACCCAAATTAGGGTTATTATACATATATGAATCATCAAAACTCAACATTAATCTCACCTAAGACCCAAGAAAAAGGATTGAGATTTCCAATGAACCAGATCAAAACAAAGTCATGAAAACCCGGGTGTAACAGAGACCATAATAACTTATTCCAGAATCATAAAAACATTTACTTACATTTATATTACTGGAGTATTCATAAAATTTTAATGAGGATAGGTGAGTATAGAAAATAAAACATAGGAACTTGAAATGAATGTAAATGAATTGAAAAAAAAAATTACCTCTTGAATTAATCTTCCATGAGAGCCTCTTTAAAAGAGAGGATTTGGTATTTTTATGAGACCAAGGGCTTCTATATGCAGGGGAGGAACTTGGGAGGATATTTGAGAAAAATTTAAACATGGAACCAGGCTTCAGAGGAGTGAAGAGAATTAGAGTTTGCGGGTGGTTTTTATAGTGGAGGAGAGGAGGGGTTTTTTAATTTTTTATTCACCAGATTATTATTTTTCCATAAGACAAGAAATAGTTATGATTACATGAACAAAAAGAGTAATAGGTTCATGTGAGTTTGATCTATGGGTACTTACATCAGTGATGAATCTAGGAATAGTGTATTTAACTCATAATGTATATATATGACAAATTATCGTATTTCACTATTTATAAAAAATCACATTGTTTAGGAAAATCCCAAAAATTCACCACAACCATTTTAGAAATGTAGAATTAAAAACCTAAATCCATTTTTTGAAAATAATTTTTTAAATTTGTTAATTCAATTTTCAAATAAAATCATAATTTATTTAAAAAAACTTTTAAATAATAAATCATTGTATAACGCCTTGAAAATTTAATCAAGGTCTCCAAAATTATCTTACTAACTAAAGACAATAAAAGGAAAATTTATGATTACATTTTATGAAAATATATTTCTATTGTAATTTATTAAATTAATTGTAAAATTGTAATTAAAATATTTAAGACAAACAAAAATACCAATACTTATGCTATGATAATTTTGTTACTTGATGGATGTATAAATAGTATTTATACATTCTTGGGTAGAGTTTCTATTTTTTGTCTGATTCACTCTTCATTACTATTCATAAGTGTGTGTTACTATTCATAAGTGTCAAGTTACTATTCATAAAAAATGTAATTTGATCCTATCAGACTCTACATTTCTTAATAAATGCAACAATGTCTGTCAGTTTTACAAAATTCAATTACGAGAAGTAAACAATTTATATCTATTGGCTAGATTATAAGAAATCGTTGTTTTTAAACTCAGTATTTTATGCATTCAATATTTATTTTCAAAGCCATGGGGTGTAGTAGTATCCCCTCTTTAAAAAAATTGTCCCTCGAAATATGAAACTGAACCTCAAATGTTAATTATGGATACTTGAAAATTTCCTTGTGGGAATCCCACCTTAGAAATATGGTCAAAATATCCTCTTAATGAGAGGGAAAGGAAAATGCATAAGTTATTACAAAACTACACATTCTAATTGGACCACATGGCCATGGAATAAAAATGAAACCATCATGTTTTGATGGAAACTGATAGAGAACATTCTTAGATGAAAGATCATTACAAAAAAACATAATATACAGCTACGAAAAATTTCATTGATATCATGAGAAAACATATGTGATAATTGGGAACATTTTTATTTAAGACTATTTTTCAAATGTCAGTTAATTGTTCAACTCTATAGGAGTATAAATATTCGATTCTATTTCATAAAAAAAATATTACATATTGTTTTTTTCCCAAAAAAATCATTACATCATCTCTTAACACCAGTTTCGTCATGTAGTGAAGTTATTATCTAAGATGTCATTCAATGATCAACTTAAACCACTTTACAAATGGTTTAACATTCCAAGAGATCATGATCTAATACATTAGAAACATTCTCATATCCATTCTTTCCAGATCCATTTACACAGGGTCCTTAGAAATCCTCGTTTTTTTTGAACTCCATGATCTATCCTGCTCAATGAATCTCCAACCATATTTTCATTCAATCAACACGAAGAAATGCTAAATTTTCTCATTCCTGACAAAGGAATATCCTCATCACGTGTCCCCATGAAAGGTGGAAATAACTCAAATTACGATAAAACCATATTTGAAATATTCATTCATCATTGCAAATGCTATTAAATATATTTATTAGATATCTAAATGTTGTAAACTCCATCAACAATAGCATATACCACTACTATATTGGGAGGTTTACTCAACACCTATATACCAAAGATTTTCCTAAACTGTTGGTGTATATTACTTTTAACAATAGTTTGAGTAAACCATTGGTAAAGACTTTTTAGAATTAGCTTTTACCAATGGTTTTGTAATAATGTTGGTAAAAGTATACTCTATACCAACGGTTCAATAATACCATTGGTATAGAGTGTTTTTATTGATAATATACCAACAGTTTTAAAAAATCAATGGAAACTGATTTCTTTCCCAATGGTTTTTATAAACTGTTGGGAACGTTGGACCACAAATTAGCAGAAGCTCGGGCTCCCCCATTCTGCACAACTGTAACACTAAACAGATGTAGAGAAGGATTTGGTTTACCATACTACCTAAAATTCTTCGATCTTCAAAATTTCTCAACTCATCACTTAGAATCTGTAAGTATACCTTCATTTTATTATTCTACCTCTACTATTTTGGTTTTATGGTTTCATTTCGGTGAATCGGAGTAGAGGTAAACCTATATTTAGTCAAGAAAATAACAACATGAAATAATTCCCATTTTAATCCTTTATTTTAATTTGGTAGTATGGGTTTTGTGTCTTTGTTTTTGTTTTAGAATTGTTAGTGTGAGGGAAAATTGGAGGAGAGAAATTTATATTCATTGATCTCAAATTGATTATTGACCAATGTAGATTCTAAGTACACAGCACAATATCCACCATGCTTGGTGGTTCTTATTTGGGTTATGACTCACTACCATGTCCCTAGTTAAGTCATGAAAATTAGTTCATCACATCAGTAATTTTCTAGTTGTTGTGTCTTGTTTCATTATAATTTTTTATGAGTGAACATTAGAGGGGAAAAATATTTTTGTAATGGAAAATGATTTCATTCAAATGTTTTTGGATTGAAAAAATTGGTTTTAAATGAAAATGAATTCTTTTTAAAATTTGGTGAATTCCTTAGTTCTAGACTTCTAATCTGTAGGTTCTACACTTCTAATATGTAAGTGATACAATCATTTTAATGTTCTGAATCTACTATTTTGGTTTTATATTTTTATTTTGGTGTGTATGACATTTGTTTTGTGGTTGATTTTGGTGGGTGTGTTGGGATTTGATAGTGTCACAGAGATAGTGATTATAGTATGGGATTGGTCTATAGGTATAAGTAGTAAAGTGAATCAAATTTGATTCAGAATGAATTATGTGTTAATATCATCCATATATTTTCAGTTCTTATAAGGCTTGGTATTACTGGGAATTTTTTGTTAATATCATCCATATTCTACATGATTCACAACATGGTAAGAATGTGTGATGATGTTGTTGAGATCATGGAGAAAACTCATACACTCCAGGTTGTTTATAGTGGCATGGTTAGTCATGAGTGATAAATGGATTCCTAATATAACTGTACTAATATAAAATTATGGTCATTTAAATATGGATCTCACTATAACAAGTATAGAAAAGTCACAAGTTTAATTCAATAATATTGTTATCATTGACATACTTTATTATTAAACTCAAATTTAAAAATAAATGTTTTTGTATATACTTTATGAAATTAAATCATTTTACAAGCCATGAACAGACCTATTATTGTATAATCCTAACCATTATCTACCCATGAGGTGCGCTTGACTTGGAGAACTAATTGGGTAATGAAAGGTATTACCATAGAGGTACCAGGAATGACTTATTGAACATGAGTGAATGATTTGGGATGTCTATAACACATAATATGACCTGAGGAATATGAATCTTATATGAGACCTCATGAATATGAATAGAAATAAATTTTAATTTATTTATTGATTACTTGTTCTTTGATTAATGATTTGGAATTCTTTGAAGAAACCAACCAAGGATTAATGTTAAAAATATAGCTTTTACTTCTAATTGGAAATCTCCTTGGATTCATGATGATTTGGTTTAGAATACCTTGAGTAAATATGCCTTGGATTCTTAGTGATTATGATTTACAAAGACATGGGGAATTCCTACAATATATGTGAAATGTTTCTTTAGATACTTCTAAATGTTATGGGAAAGACAAAAGATGATTTATGGTCTCAGCGTGACTTGGTGGATTGGGCCATCGGACCGGAATTGCATCATGTTCATATCAATGAAATTAAATGGAAAGTTCCATGTGATTCTTATGTGATGAAACCTATGAAAAAAAAACAATTTTTGGAAGTATTAGAGACTATTAGAGTTCTTGATGTCTATTTAAGCAACATATCTAAATGGGTCAACAAAAGAGAGTTGAATCTAAAATCATTGAAGACTCATAATTATCATGTTGTGCTGCATGAGTTGATTCCAATAGAAATCCGTCATCTTTTTTCCAATAATGTATGAGTGAGTGTTATTCCGTTATTCCATTTGTTTAGTTATCTTTGTGCTAAAATTTTTTCCAAGTCGTTCTTGCAAAAAATGTAGAAACATGCCCCATTAATTTTGTGTGAGTTGGAGAAAATATTTCCTCCATCATTTTTCACATGCATGTTGAATTTGACTATCCATATTCCCACTGATATACTTATCATAGGACCTGTTTCTTTTCGTTTAAAGTATTAAAATGAAGGAAATATGTACACATTAAAGTATTATGTCTGAAATAGGAATCATCCTGAAGGTTCTATCATGAACGGTTACTTGGCTCAATAATTTATGGATATCTGCTCAATGTATTTTTCTGATCAAACTACAAGAATGAACATACCAATAAAAAATGAAGAAGAATAGTAAGAGGAAATTGAATCCAGTTTTCCATCACTTCCTCAAACAGGAGGAATTCTTGGATCATATACTTTGAAGACATTAAGCCTTGACGAGTGGGTGATAGAACATCGCACAGTTTTGTTCAACAGTGATTTGTTCGATGAAAAAATCAGGTATCTAACTTTAATATTTATATCTTACATATATATCTGCTAAACTATTCATATATTTTTTTTCTACAGGGAACATAATGCAATGAAAAATAGAACGAAACATTCATTATCATTGAGAAGGAGGACGACTTTGCATTGAAAAGATTTTTCTTCTTAGTTATAACTGAAGGTCAAAATATTACTAATTAATATAATTAAATCAATATTTAATTATGTTTAATATTAATTTATATTGCAGGTATTGAGTTTTAAAACTAACTCTGTCTCTGAGGAAACAAGATCTTTGGCTTTTGGTCCTAATACCATGGATCGTGGCTGTAAATCAATTGCTATCAATGGGTACAGATTTATTTTGCCTAAATGAGCAAAGTACATGAGAACACCACACGATGGTGTTATGGTTATTGCCATAACAGATTGTTATGACAATGCATCAAATAGTAGACCACAATTTGAAAATATGGGTTACTATGGAGTCGTTGAAAAAATAATAATGTTATATTATTACTCTCATGGACGAGTCACGATGAAGATATTCCATTGGTTTGATTTGATGACGAGGCATGACACATTTATTGATGATTGTGGATTTTGAGTAATTAATATGACTCAAACTCTTTCTACCGAAGAACCATATGTATTGGCATCAATTGCTAAACATGTTTTTTATGTCAATGACCAACTTCGACCTGAATTTGGTGACATAGGAGAAGTAATTCCAAGACATATTTTTGATGATGGTGATGATGGAATTGACACCATCTCTACGGCCATTGGAACCAATCCATTTATTTCTTTTGATGACTTCAATAGCTCAATCGTCAGATTTTTCATTGAACCTGATGTTGTGGTGGGAAATATATTAAAATATCCATTCATTTCTCAATTCTTTTGGTTTACCTGAAGTTGGGTTGTTTAGGTTGAATCTATTCAAATTGATTTAATATTGAAACCTACATCATCTTCCAGAGCTAATGAAAATACATTTTTCCATAATTTTTACAATTGTTTTTCCCACTCATTTATTTTGTTTTTAGGGTTACACATTACTTATCCTTTTATATTTACTTCCATATTTGTTTTCAAATATAGGAAATGAAACCAATTGAAAAGAGGCAATAGAAACAGATTATAGAAAACAATCATTGCATGACCGAGATGAGGATTCCACAACTAATTCAAGTAGTGTGAATTTTATTTCAAATATATTTATATAAATTATATATAATGTCTTATGATTAATTTTATTTTGAATTTGTATCAGGATCCATCAACTAAGAAACAGTTATTTGATGAGCATCCGTGTAGGGGTCTCAGCACTCAGGGTTATCGTATGGGGGGGTACGAGAGCTAGATGATCTGGTTGGCATACTTGATTAGACCCTACTTGTCCCACTAACAGAAAATCCATCCCACATTCTTATCACAGTGTACTGTTAGGGATACACATGATATTTAGGCCTCCCATGTTTTCACCACCCTTTACATCTTACCCTTCTCACCCGTCTATACCATATCCGATGATGATTCCAACTCACCATCCAGCATTTGGCCAACCATCCCTATCATCTTCTTTTACTACTGATTCGATCTATCTGGTCTTTTACATTTCCTCTTCTTCGACTCATGCTCCACCAGAGTTTGTCCCTATGGAGCATACATTGGGACTCACTCCATCAGTACGTGGAGTTCATTTAGTTTCTGCGGATCCTGCGGTGCCCATTGATCAGACTACTGCAAGTTTACTTATAAAACCCTAACAAATTTTTACACCATTATTTATTTTCATTATAACATGTATTGATAAATATTTATTTTTCTTTCATAACAGATATATATACTTATAGAAGGCGGGGGCGGGGATGTACATGCATGCGTGCATTGTGGAACCGCCGCACACAGTTGATGGTGGATAATAATGAAGATAGTCAGATGATTGAAAAATCAGGGTAGCAATGTCAGAGTTTTTTGGAGACGCTTGAAAAATTCTCCAACATCATTCTTGTTAGCCTGCTCTCATGGAGACAACTACCAAATGAAGTCAAGGAAAAAGCCTAGGAAGAAATATGGTTAAAAAATTCAATTGTATTTAATGTAATATATTAGTTTTTGTATTGATATGAATTAATATTTTGGTCTCAACTGCGGTTTAATTTCCCCAATGGTGAGGGTGCACGACCAGAACATCTAAAGGATTTAGGCGAGATTTGAAGAGCATATAAGAAGAAGTTGTACATTGGATGACTTGATATAGTGGGCACAGAGTTGGAGGAGGTCCCTGTCATGAATTATTGTCCATTAGAATAGTGTCGATAGATGATTACTCATTAGGCGACTAGCAAATTTATGGTATTAATCAAATTAGAAGTATTTAAAAGAAAATTTACATGTTTTTAGGTAATACTAATTGTTGAATTTTATTTAGGATGCATCTAGAAGAAATAAAAACACATTGATGCTATAAAATACATCCACACATTGGGTCATACTACGATGCCAGATCATGAGAGACATCTAGTATGACAGTTTGTATTCTTTGTTTACAAATTTCACTTTCTATTTCTTCCTCCGTAGTTTATTAGATTGCTAATGTTGTTATATGATTTTATTTATTAAATTACAATATTTTTCGTATCCTATTTTAAATTATGGTTTCCAACATTCAATGTCATTGTAGAGGAATAAATCTAATATATATGGAAGTGTGCCTCGAGAAAAACTATTTTGCTCGAGTAGAAAGAGGAAAGATGGAAGTGTAGTTAATACACCAACTCAGCAGCAGATTATATGTTTTACGTTGTAGATTTAAAATTTTAATCTTTATTTTGTAACTCAACAATCTATTTATATATGTAATAGGTTTATTTATTGGCCTTGATCCCCATGAACCTGAAAATTTTGGGCCAAACGATCACTTACAGAAGATGTTGGGAGATTAGCACCCTTGTAGAGTATGCTTTTGGCCTGGTAATAGTATAGTTCCGACAAGGTATTGTCCCTCCTCAGGTACAAGTTTTTGTGCCACCGAGTTTTAGTAGGTTAAGGCACATGCAGAACAGGCTTAAAAAAGGGCCATATAGATGGAAGCATAGTCTGTTACGACAAACACTGCATTTATAAAAATGATGGAAGCATTACGTCCAACACTTCCATCAGAGGCCCGCACTGCTTGTGACGAATATATAACATTGATGCATTCTATACTTGGTAAACAAGGTGGAAGCTCTTGTGGTGGTCAAGACGATGGCGAGGAGGAGGTCAAGGTAGAGGAGGAGGAGGTAGAGGAGGAGGCCGAGGTGGAGGAGGAGGGTGAGGAGGAGGTTGAGGCAGACTAGGAGGGCGATGAGGAGGCTGAGGCTGAGTACGAGGTCATGGAGGAGGGCAGGGATGATGATGGGGATGATGATGAGGATGAGGGTGTGGGAGAAGATGATGGTGATGATAGTGATAGTGATGAGGGACCGATTGATCTATTATATTTTTTACATACATTACTGACCTTTGATGTTTATTGATTTGTTTTTCCAGAATATATGTCTGATTAGGTAGGTCACATTATCATTATTTTTTATCTATAAATAATAAAACTTGATTTTATGATTTGCTGTGAAATCCACCACTTTTAATGAAATTTTAATTTTTTAGATGTTGATATAATGAAATTATTTTTTTAACCTTAAATGAATTTGCTTAGAAAATATGTAAATTCCATCCAATGAACCTGGAAAAGTCCCCCAGACAGCCCCCCACCATTCTCCCTAGACCCCGGACATCCCCCCGGATAGCCCCCTGGACAGCCACACAGACATCCCCCCAGACAGCCCCATGGACAGCCCCCTAGATGGCCTCCCCACACTCCATCCTAAACCCCGGACAGCCCTCCAGACAGCCCTCCGGACATCCCGTAGGACACCCCCACCCTCCATCATGGACACCGGATAACCCCCCCCCCCCCCCCCTCATCCATAGACCCCAGACTAACCCCTGGACAATACCCCAGACATCCCCCCCCACCCACCTCCCTAGACCCTGGACATCCCCCCAGGCAGCCCCCTGGACAGCCCCTAGACAGCCCCCCGGACAGTCCCCCCACCCCCACCCTCCTCCCTAGACCATGAAAAACCCCCCGGACAGCCCCCACCATCCTCCTTGGACCACAGACATCCCCCTAGACACCCCCACCATCATCCCTGAACCCTGAATCCCAATCTAATCTCTCTTCAAGATTCACCCTAAATCCCAATGAAAAAGAGGCGTTTAGAGCATTAGAAGAAGATGATAGAAGAGTGAAAACCCTAACCTAAAAGTAGATGCAAGAAGAGGATTAGAGTCACATGGATCTTCAATCCAAACTTGACGGAACTCAAAACACCCAAGTGATATGCACGAGTAAACCCCGCCTCAAACCGAGGCACGATGTGGCTGGTACCACTCAAAGAGTCTCACTTTTATTTGAAATGGAAAAACATTTTAAATGAAAACAACAACTGACAGATGAAAAACTGAAAAAACGGATTCAGACTATGTTGATACTTTATAACAATGATCCATTGGTCATTTCTGACGTGTATGAGTCAACCCCACCTCAATCTGAGGCATAGTGTGGCTAGTACCACTCAAAGTGTCTCGCTTTTATTTGAAATTGAAATCATTTTAAGTTAAAACTACAACTGGCATATGGAAAACCAACCAAATGCATTCTGATTGTGTTGATACTTCACCAAAACAATCCATGGCTCATTTTTGACATGTACGAGTCAACCCCACCTCAATTTGAGGCACGGTGTGGCCGGTACCCCCCAAAGTGTCTTAATTTTGTATCAAAAGGACATCATTTTATGAGAAAACAACCCCTGGCATAAGGAAAATCAACCAAAGTCATTAGGATTTAGTTGAAACTTTAGGAAAATTATCCATGGGTCATTTGAGACTTGTACGAGTCATATCCGCCTCAATCTGATGGCCGTTGTGGCCGAAACCACTAAATCTATCTCCCTTTTATTTGAAATGGACCTGATTTTAAGTGAATACAACAACTAGAATACGAAAAACCAACCAAACACATTTGGATTGTGTTAATACATTATTCAAAGGATCCATGGGTCATTTTCGACGTGTAAGATTCAACCTCATCTTAATCTAAGTCACAGTGTGGCTGATACCACTCAAGGTGTCTTTCTTTTATTTAAAATGGATACTATTTTAATTAAAAACAACTGGCATATGGAAAACTGAGGAAACATATTCGGATTGTGTTGATGAATTAGAACAATGATCCATGGGTCATTTGTGACGTGTAAGAGTCAAACCTACCTCAATTTGTGCCACGGTGTGGTTGGTACCACACAAAGTGTCTCACATTTATTTTAAATGGACAACATATTAGGTGAAAACAACAACTGGAATACGGAAAACTGACCAAACACATTTGGATTATGTTAATACTTTAGAAATACGATCCAAGGGTCATTTTTGACATGTTAGATTCAACCCTAGTTCAATATGAGGCATGGTGTGGCTGGTAACACTCAAAGTGTGTTACTTTTTTTTTAAATTGACAATATTCTAAGTGAAAACAACAACTGGCATATGGAAAACTTACCAAATGCATTCATATTCTATTGATAATTTAGGAAAACGATCCATGAATCATTTTTGACGTTTACGTGCCTAGACCGCCTCAATATGAGGAACGGTGTTGCCAGTACCACTCAAAGTGTCTCACTTTTATTCGAAATTGACAACATTTTAAGGGAAAACAACAACTAGCATACAGAAAACCGAAAAAAAAAATTCAGATTGTGTTGGTACTTCAATAAAACAATCCATGGGTCATTTTTGACGTTTATGAGTCAACCCACCTCATTCTGAGGCACAGTGTCGCCAGTACCACTCAACGTGTCTAAATTTTATTTGAAATGGAAAACATTTTAAGTGGAAACAACAATTGGCATATTGAAAACCAACCAAACGCCTTCAGATTATGTTGATACTTTAGGAAAAGGATCCATGGGTCATTTTTGATGTGTAAGAATCAACACCACCACAATCCGAGGCATGGTGTTGCCGATACCACTCAAAGTGTCTTTCTTTTTTTAATGGATACTCTTTTAAGTAAAAACAACTGGAATACGTCAAACTGACCAAACACATTCAGATTATGTTGATACTTTAGTAAAACGACTTGTGGGTAATTTTTTATGTGTACATGTCAACACTACCTCAATACAAGGCGCTGGTGTGGACGACACCACTCAAATTATTTCTTTTTTGTTTCAAAAGGACATCATTTAAGTGAATTGAACAACTAACATACGGAAAACTGACCAAAGGCATTCAGATTCTATTGAAACTTTAAAAAAAAGATATGTGGGTCATATCTGATGAGTACGAGTCATCCCTACCTCAATATGACGGCCGGTGTGGCTAGCACCACTCAACCAATGTCACTTTTATTTGAAATGGACATGATTGTAATTGAAAACTACAATTGGCATATAGATAACTGAACCAACGCATTCAGATTGTGTTGATACTTTGAGATAATGATCCAAGGGTCATTTGTGATGTGTACGAGTCATCCCTATCACAATCTGAGGCATGGTGTGGCTGACATCACTAAAATTTTATTTCTTTTGTTTAAAATGGACATCATTTTAAGTTAAAACAACAACAAACATACGGAAAATAGAACAAAAGCATTTGGATTCTATTGAAAATTTAGGAAAACGATCCATGGGTCCTATGTAACGTGTACGAGTCAACCCCTCCTCAATCAAAAACATGGTGTGGCAGGAACCACTCAAAGTGTCTCTTTTTTAAATTAACATCATTTTAAGTGAATACAACAATTGACATATGAAAAACTAACCAAATGCATTCAGATTCTGTTGAAAATTTAGGACAACGATTCATGGATCATATGTGACATGCAAGAATCAACTCCGCCTCAATCCGAGGCGCGGTGTGGCCTTAACCACTCAATGTGTCTCTATTTTGTTTAAAATGGACATCAATTTAAGTGAAAACAACAATTGACATACGAAAAGCTGACCAAATGCATTGAGATTATTTTAAAACAATGGGACATAGATCTGTGGGTTATATGCGAATTATACGAGTCAACACCGCCTCAATATGAGGCATCCTATGACCGGTATATTTCAAACTATCACTCTATTTATTAAAAAGGAAAACATTTTAATTAAAAACAACTGGATTACGGAAAACTGACCAAACATATTCAGAATGTGTTGATACTTTAGAAAAAAGATCTATGGGTCATATGTGACTTGTACAAGTCATCCTTGACTTAATCCGAGGCATGGTGTGGCCAGAACCACTCAAAGTGTCTCACTATTATTTGAAATGGAAGAAACATTAAGTGAAAAAAACTGGCTTACAGAAAACCAACCAAACACATTCAGATTCTATTGATACTATATAACAATGATACATGAGTCATCTGTGATGTGTACTAGTCAACTGCACCTCAATCTGAGGCATGTTGTGGTAGTTATCACTCCATGTGTATGTCTTTTTTTTAAAATGGATGTCATTTTATGTAAAAAAACTGGTATATGGAAAACTGAACAAACTTATTCAGATTCTGTTGATACATTATATTAGGGTTATTTGATTCTAATTTATGAATTCAATTGTGTATGTGTTATAGAAAATGAAATTTCTTATGTATTCTTAATTCTGTATAACCCACCCCCTAGACACCCCCACCCCTATTGATAGCCCCCCGCCCCTGGACACCCCCACCCCTGGGACATCCCCAACCACTTGTATGTCATATTATATGTGTGTTATGTATAATTAAGAATTATGTATGCAACATAATTCATTTTTTATGTGTTATTGATTCAAAATTCATAATTCATTACATAATTAACTCTACATGTATTCTATTGAGAAATCAATAATAAATTCTTTATTGCTTAGAGTAATTGGTTTCATATACATGATTATAATTGTGGTACATTCCAAGTTTATAATATTATCCTATTTTTATGTGATTTTGTGTTCTATAGTAGGTGTTTTTATTGTTGTTAACAGTGTATGATGGTCAATGCAGTTAAGTGTGTAGTGGAGGAGAATTTAGGTGTCTTGTCTGCAAAATTTTAGAAATACACTATACCAACGGTTTCCTAAAACATTTGGTATAGTTCTGTACATATTTTTACCAATGGTTTAGGTAAACTATTTGTAAAAAATGAAAGTTATATTATTGCAAACAGTTTTAAAAAACATTAGGAATACTCAGATTACACTGCATTTCCCAACGGTTATACTAAAACCATTGGCAATGGGCTATCTCAATGCCTTAATTACCAACAGTTTGGTATATATTATACCAACTGTTTGGCATCCTTTGCCAAATTTTTTGAAACCATTGGTAAAGCCTTAGTTTCTAGTAGTGGACCACATGTCATCAAGTCAAAAATCAGTTTTGAGGTAGTCAGTACATATCTAAATGAATCATTCCTTCATCATTATCTTCATCATTTGATATATATTATGGGTTTTCCTTCCCTCAATCATGTTTTTTCAAAAAAGATTAACTTCCCACTGAATATATTTTTGTGGTACCAATCATCCTATAGTTTCGAATCCTTAATGAAAAAGTATTGGAGTACAATCCTCATATATTCCACAATTCTTATATTTGTACATTGCTGATTTTTTGTCAAATTAAATGATTTAAGACATGGAATATTAATCATAATACTTCATCTGTGGTAGTATCATAACATGATCATTAACCAGTTTCATCGTTTGGGTTATATTTCATTGACTCTTAGGACATTAATTCACATAATGTCGCATCTCCTTGTAGTTGAATCATTGTACATTGGAATCATTTTTCATGCCCTTTCAATCATGAAATTGGTGTCCATTTTCACCATACATATTACAATCTCCCATTCCCTTAATGAATTTACTAGGGTGATTCTTTCCAGATTTATCACCTGTGGGAAAACCCTTCATTCCCTTCCTACCTTTATCCATATATTTCTTTATAGTCATATTCTTATTTTTCATCCCTTCAAATCCATCAAACTTATTATGTCTTTAATTTACCTGTTAACACCTGATTTTGTTTCCTCATATGATGACAATAATTCTGAGACTATCTTCCACTAGAAAAATGGATTATGAACAAGAGATATATGGTTCTCCTTTAAATTTGCATCACGTTCATTGGTGCGGTTCTCATCCCTTCTTCTGGGTGATATTTCTAATGAATTTATTATATTATATTAGCTCAAAAAATTATTTACAATATATAAATATAAATAGTGTAAAGAACATATCATAAATTTATGCATCGTAAATCCTAAACCATATAATTTGGTTACATTAGAAGAAAAAATAAATCAGAAGGGTACGTAAGAAAAAGAAACATGATTAATCCTAAGAATATACCCCAGGAGTGTAAAACTAGGAGCACATTAAGGCCAATTTTCATGTACCAGGATGCCATGGGTCAAACCGAAACTGCATGTCGATGATGTCTCTCTTAGTTACATATGTTGCAGAACCACATCCACTGGAATTATCCATACAATGATGTATTTTATTGAAATATCCACATAATCTATTCCATACCAAAATTATATGATATGCTTGTATGCTTATCCTTAAATACTATCTTAGGTTTTTTCCCTAATCTATATTTTTTATATCTAGTTTCCATTTTTTCTACTAAACTTCCATTTGTACCAGCTGTAACACATTGACCCTAGTTTCCCAGAGCCAGTGAATTATTTAATATATTAGAATTATTATATGGAATCAAAACCCAAAGGACCATATAGTTTAGTAGTTTTGAGAACCAGATACATATATTTGTTCAACATTACTTCTTTAAATGAAATACCACATAAATGTTTTATTGGTTACATTCACAACTCCCTGTTTTTTCCTACTGGTCATTAACAAAAAATGACATCATGTCGTGAGAAAATGAATCATAAGAAAGGAGTGATATCAGATTCTTATTAAGGGTAAGAAATAAAATTGAATATATCATAAACATAAATATTATACATGGTAAATAACTCAAATCACAATCCTTTAAAAATAAACATGAACATATTTTGGAAAGAATATGACTAGAGTAAATATTCCATAATTAAGAACTATCATGGGTATTCTTCTAGTCAAATAACCACATGAAATTTCAGTTACGAGTTTCATAATGAGGTAATTCATCATGTGGGACATCATAACCATACCATAAAGGCTTTGTTCCAAGACCATAAATAACCATTTCATCAAGGCCTCGTGTGAATCATGTAGTTTGTCTCATGAAACCTACCGATGCACCAAAGAGATATAGCAGGACCCACCCAATACTTATTAAGTCCTATTTAATCATGTTATGAATTAGGATAAACATAAACAACATATAAATTCATATTGAAACTATCATATTAAATTTAAATAACATTCTCTATACATTAAACATAAATACTAACCATTCATTGAAAACATGTTAATGGTATCAAGAAAGAACAACCACTATCAAAATAATCCCAAAAAATTCCCTAAAACATGGTTTATTATATCATAGAAGATAATCCTCAATGAATAACATGATTCAACAAAGGTTGTTGACATATATAAAGATACATTTAAATGATACGTTTGAAAAATCCATGAGGAATAATCCTTAAACTCTACAATGTGACCCATACCACCATGAAACCTTAATATCATAATCACATTTAATGTCATCTGAAAAAGGAGACTCTTGATAACATATACTAGTGGGTAGTGAATACACCACATGTAATTAATAAGGGGTTCATATGTAATATATATCATAAAAGATAATGTGAGGTGAGAAAAATCTATTTTACTTTTGAAAGAAGAGTTCTTAAGGAAAATCAATTGTATTTTTCGTAAATCTTTGTGTAAATATGTTTTTCCAAAAATATATAACATATGGATATTGATGTAAAATTTTAGGATAAATTATTTACCAATAAATTGTAATAATTTATAAATTGTTTTTAAATAAGCTTAATAATTAAAAAATTTAAGTGTGATTTAAGGAATTCCTTAAAAGATTTAAAAGCACCAAGGCATGTTTTCTTTTATAAACCCCGATATGAAAAAAAAATCATTATCATTTTAAAATTATTTATTTTTGAAAGAATAATATTGCTTATATATATTATAGATTCTACTTCAAAAATATTTTGGAATTAGAGAACTTCCATTAATCGAGCTTGTATTTTGGGAGGAATTTTTAAACGATCCTTTTAAACAATATAGATCCCCATAAATTAATGTAGGATTATTGTTGGCAAAAATATATAGTATATTCACACATAATTTGGGAGTAGTATATAGGAATAAATAAGAATATCATAGAGGTGATTATAGTAAATGAGAAAGATAAATGAAAATGGAGGTTCGGGTAGAAAATACATAAAACGTTGTAATCAATTGAATCATATGACTCAAAATTTAAAATCCATAAATGATTCATTGAATATCATGAAAATAAAAAGATTCATGATTTGAAACATCAATGGGATGTATACATATAATATACCCAAGTAATAGTAGTGAATATGGAATATCTCACAAAAATGGATTTGAGATGAAGAAACCCTTAGCTTAAGTTTGATGGTGTTCTCTACATGATACTAATGACCTGAATAATCTAATTTAACTTAATTAATTAGTAATACCATAAACTCTTCTTAATTTAATTGATTTATTATAACATTATTATGTTCATTCATGGCTTTTTTAATGAGTTGAGATTTTTAATTTCATTCTTCAGGTTTGTTTGTTTCATGATCAGTATACTCATATACATGAATGAAAAATCATGTAAAATGGGGATGGTTGTGCAGAATTGATGTTATATGATATTAGAGAACATAAATAAGGTTACATGTTTGTACATTTCATTTGTATACTTTGAGTTAAGATTAATCTTTATATAAATTATTTAATGATAATTGTTTTTTTAAATAGCCTTAATTGAACACAACAAACTCATTTTTCATTATTAATCAAATCAATGCATATTAAAAGACTAAAAAACATTAGATAATACATAATAAAGATAATATAGTATGGTTTAACCATAATAATGGTCTCATTCCTAGAATTGATGATGGTAATAAAAATTGAAAACTCATCATCCTTGATAGTGGAAAACTAGCTGATCTCAGATAGTGTTTCCTACTACTATCATAAAATAAGGGTAAAGGAAAGATGATAATAAGTATTGCATAATCATAAAAAAAATTAAAGTACATGTAGGGTATTTCAGTTGTCATAATATTTGTATGATGTGTGGTGTGTATAGAAATAAAAACAAAGGAACTTTAATATAAAGTAAAAGATTTGGAAATAGGAATTTACATATTGAATTAATCTCCCTTGAGAGCCTCTTTTTGGGAGTGGATTTAATATTTTTATGAGACCAAGGGAAGATAGACGTGTTGGAGGTTCTTGAGATGATATTTGAGTATAATTTAGACAAGGAAAAAAGGATTGAGTGGAGTGGAGTGAAGTGGGGAGTGTGGGTGGTTTTTATAGTGGAGGAGAGGAGGGGTTTTTTAATATTATAATCATTAGTTTATTATTTTTTTCATTATACAAGAAATAGTGATGAATAAGTAACCAAAAATAGTAATAAGTTCATGTGAGTTTGATCCATGGGTTCTTACATCAGGGATGATTCTAGTAATAATATGTTTAAATTGTAATGTATATATAAAATAAATTACTGTATTTCCCTATTCATCATAAAATAATGTATTTTAGAAATATCCTAAAAAATTCACTCCAAACATTTTTCGACTCTTAGAATTAAAAAATGAAGCCCATTATTTTAAAATAATTATCTGAATATTTTAATTCACTTTTTAAAATAAATCCTAATGTATTCAAATAAATAAAATTAAAACTAAATCCCATTTTATATCTCCTTGAAAAGTTAATCAAGGTCTCATAAAATTTTCTTATTACCATAAGACAAAAATTGACAGTTTATGAAAATAAATTTCAATTTTAAATTATTAAATTGATCATTAAATTTTAATTAAAATATTTATGGCTTAGAAAAATACCAATACTTATGCTATGATCATTTGGTCACTTATAATATGTCTAAAGTATTTATACATTCATGGGTGAAGATTCTATTTTTTAGACATTTTAATATTCAGTACTATTCATTAGGGTATGTTTCTATTCGTAAGGGTCATGGTACTATTAACCAAAAATGTAATTTGATCATATCAGACTCTAAATTTCTAACTGAACACAACTATGTATGTTAGTATTTTGAAATTCAAATCACAAAAATGAAAAAATTATGTTTATTGGCATAATTAAAATAAAGTGTTTTCTGGTAGGTGCTTAATATTTTATGCATTTAGTATTTATTGTGAAAATATTGGGGTGTTTCATTCTCCCTTACGAAAATTTATCCCCCTACATTTGAAATTAAACTCTAAAAGCCAATGATTGATACTAGAAATTTCCCATGTTTGAATCCCACATCAGGAATATAGTTAAAAAATCCTCTTAAAAAGAGGGAAAGGGAAATGCATCAGTTACTACAAAAACACACATTCTAATTGTATGAAATGGTCATGGAATAATAATCAACCCATCATTTTCTGATGGAAACTAATAGAGAACATGCTCAGATGAAATATCATTAAAAAACATTAACTACAGTTATGAAAAATTTTATTTGATATTGTGATAAAAAATTATAATTTGACAACATTTTTATTTCAGACTGTTTTATAGAAGTTGATGAATTGTTCCACCCTGTAAAATTATAAATATATGTTTCTATTTAATAAATATCATGTACTTTTTTTGGCCCTAGAAATAACATTACATCATCTATTATCACCAGTTCCATCATGTAGTGAAGTTAATCTCTAAAACCACATACAATAATCATCTTACACCACTTCCAAAATGGTTTAACTTTACAAATGATCATGATCTAATGGATTAAAATTATTCCTATATCCATCTATTCCTAATCCACGTAAACAGGTTCATAAATAATCTTTATTTGTTTGGAACTCAATTATCTATCCATCTCAACGCATCTCTTACCTTATTTTCCTTTAATCCACACGAAGTAGTCCTAAATTTACAAATTTCTGACAGGTGAATATCCTCATCACGTGTTATAATAAAATATGGCGAAAAATCTAATTACCATAAAACCTTATTGTAAACATGAATTCATCCATAAAAATGTTTCTGGATATATATTCCATACATCAAAAAATTATGCAAACTCCATCAATGATAGAATATACCACTTGTAGACAGGTCAAATATCAGTTTTGAGGTAGTCAGTACTTATCCAAATGAATCATTTTTCATTATTATATGCATCATTAGAAATTTATTAATTGTTTTCATTCCCTCAATAATGAATTTTCCAAAAAAGCTTATCTTCTGGCTAAATATCTTTTCTTAGTACCATTCAACTTGTAGTTTCAAATCCTTAATGAAAAATTATTTCAAGAATATCATTAAATATTCCGTAATTATTATAACCAGTACATTAATGATTTTTTTTTTAAAATTTCATGATTTTTGACTAGGAATATTAAACATATTACTTCATTTTTAGAAGCATAAAAAATTTACTATTTTCCAAAATCATCATTTGGGGTATATTCCTTTAACACATGGGACATTGATTCTCATAAGGTACCATCTTTTTGTAGTTAAATAATTGTAAATTAGAAATTATTTTTCATTCATTTCCAATCATGAAATTGGTGCCCTTTTTTCCACACTTATAACAAACTCCCCTTACCTTCATGTATTTTCCAGGGTGATTCTTTCAAAAGTTATTACATATGAGAAAGCCCTTCTTTCCCGTCTTCAATTTGTCCATATTTTTCTATATTGTCCTCTTCTTCGTTGTCTTCCCTTAAAATACATAGGACATAGATAAGACTATAAATACCTTGTTAAAACATTATACTATTTTATCATATGAATAAGATACTTGGGAGAATATATTCCCTTTGAATGATGGAATAAGACCATGATATATATGATTTTTCTTACAATTTTTGTCACTTTCATTGGTAAAGATCTCATTCATTATATTAGGTTCCATTTATATTGAATTCTATATACTATATTAGTTCATAAATTTATGAATATTCTATAACATTATACATTGTATATATCATAATATAAATTTATGTATCGTAAATACTAGAACCATATACATTAGTTACATTGTAAGAATAAATCCTTCATAAATGAATATAATTAAAAAACATGAATTGTCTTATGTATATCCCCCATGAGTGTCAAATCGGGTGGCCAGTAAGACCCATTGTTGTGTACCAAGATACCGTGGGTCAAGAATGAATCTCCTTGTCAGAGTTGATACTCCTAGGAAGATCTATGCTAGAACCACGTCCACTTATAGTATCCAGATGAGGATGTATTTTCTGGAAATATTAACATAATCTATTCCTTACCAAATTTATAGGGTGTTCTTGTATGTTTATACTCAAATACTGTCTTAGGGTTTTTTCGCTAATCGATATTTTCAAAATCTAGTTTGAATGTTATCTATGAAACTTATTTTGTTAGCAACTGTAACACCCCGACCCTAGTTTCCCAGGGCCAATGCATTATTTAATATATTAGCATGATTTCATGGAATCAAATACCGAAGGACCAAAAAGTTTAGTAGTTTTTAAAAAACAGACACAAAAATTTGTTCAACATTACAACATGAAATTATATACAATATATATGTTTAATTGAGAAAATCCACAACTCAATGTTTATCCCTACTAGTCATTCATAAAAAACCTTCAAATCCTGAGAAAATGAAATATAATAAAGGGGTGATCTAATATGCTTAGTAAGTGAATGTAATACAGTGGAAGATATCATAAACATAATCATTATGCATTGTGAAAAATTAAAAACACATTCCTTAAAAAATTAACATGAACATAATATCGTAGTAATGTGAGATGTGTAAATATGCCATAATAATGGACTATCATGGTTATTATTCTAGTCAAAAACCCACATGAGCTTTCAATTATTATTTTCAAAATGAGGTAATTAATAATGTGTTACATCATACCCATACCATTAAGTCCTTGTTACAAGACCATAAATAACCATTTCATCAAGGCCTCATGCCAAGACCACAGTTACTCTCAAGAGACCTACCGATGCACCAAGTGGCTATAGCAGGCCCCACCCAACACTTACTAAGTCCTATGCATACTTACAAGGAATGGGGATAAACATAAACAACATATAAATTCATGGTTAAACTAAATATGAAATGTGAATAATGTTACCCCTACATTTAACATTAACACTAACCATTCGAGGTAAATAGGTGAATGGTATCAAAATAGAACATACGTGGTCAAACTAATCATAAAAAATTCAACAAAACATGGTGGATGATATCATAAGAGATAAAACTCAATTAATTAATAGACTCAACTAATTATATTGACATATATGAAGGTACTTTTAAATGACACCATTGAAAAATCATTGATGAAATAATCCATAAACATTCCAAAGTGTCTCATATCACTTTGTAACATTCAAATCATAATCCCTTAGAATATTAGGAGAATGAGTAGAGACTTGATATGATATACCAATGGTTATTACATAAACATATTTATTAAATACTTGTTGATCAATTCATATATCACATAAATGTTAAATTGAGGTGAGAAAAATTCATTTTACTTTGGAAAGAAGAGTTCTTTTGGAAAATCATTTGTATTTTTCATAAATATAGGTTTAAACATGTATATCTAAGAAATCAAAAAGTATCTACATTGATATTAAATTTGATGCATAAATTATGTACCATTTAAGTGAAATAATATAAAAACTATTTTTTAATAATCTTTATAATTAAAACATTTTAGTGTGATTTAAGGAATTCATTTAATAGATTTTAAAGCACATATGCATGTTTAATTTAATTAAACCAAAAATGAACAAAAATATCATTTTAATTTTAAAATTTGTGACTTTATAAAGTTATATATGCCTTAAAATAGATTATATAGTGTACCTCAAAATAATTATATATTCGTGAAGTTCCTTAGACCATTCCTGTATTTCAGGAAGAATTTTTGATAGATCCTTTAAAAATATATATAACTCCCAACAAATAAAAATAGTATTATGATGGAAAAAAATATATATATCATTGAAACCTAATTTATTAGGAGTACATAATAATTAATAATAATATCATTTATGTTATTAGAGAATAAGTGCAACCCCAATGAAAATGGAGGCGTGGGTAGAAAATAAATACAACCTTATAATCAATTGAATCATATGCCAAAAAATTAATAATAATTAAATTATTCATTGAATGTCATGATAATAAAGAGATTATTGATTTTAAGCATCAATTGGTATTATGCATAAAACATACGAAAGTAATAGTAGTGAATATGGAATATCTCACAAAAATGAAAGTGAGATTAAGAAACTCTTACCATAAGACCTAAGGTATTATTCACTTGATATTAATGACCAGAATAATCAAATTTATGTTCATTAGTTAATAATTATGGAACCTAATATTCATGAAATTGATTTTTTATAACATTATTATGATCATTCATGGCCTTTTTAATGGGTTAAGAGGTTAAATTTCACTGTTCGGGTCTGTTTGTTTCTTCATCGGCTTACTTATATAAAAGAACGAATAATCTTGTAAAATGAGGATGGTTGTGCAGAATTGAAGTTCTATGTTGTTATAGAAAATCTATATGGTTACATGGTTTTAAATTTTATTTGTTTACTAGGAGTGAAGATGAATCATTATATAAATTTATTAATGATATTTATTTTGGTTAATAAGCGGGTTTTGAAGACATTGAACTCATTTTGAATTATTAATCAAAACATTTTGTATAAAAATATCCCAGAACCGTATATGAAACATAATAAATATATTATATTATGGTTCCACCATAATAATGCTTTCCTGACAAGTATTGAAGATGGTAAATGAAATTGAAAACCCAACGTCCTTGATAGTGGTAAATTGGACAACTAAGATGGTGTATTTTACTTCTAGCATAAAAGATGGGTAATGGATAGATGATAATAATATATTACATAGACATTAAAAAAATTAATGTACATGTAAGGTGCTATATTTTTCTTAATATTTGGATGGGGAGACTTGATTAAAGAAAATAAATCAAAGGAACATGATATGAAAGTAAATGAATCGAAAAGAGGAATTTACCTCTTGAATTATTCTCCCTTGAGAACCTCATTAGGGGAGATGATTTGGTATTATTATGGGACCAAGGTATCCGGGATGTGGGGAAGGTGATTATGATAAGATTTTAGTATCATTTAGACTTTGAAATAGACTTTATAGGAGTGAAGCTAAGTGGGGAGCGTGGATGGATTATATAGTGGAAGAGATGAGGGGTTTCATAATATTTTAGTCATTAGATTATTATTTTTCCATAAAACAAGAAATAGTGTTGATTCCTGGACCTAAAAATTGTAATAAATGCATGTGAGTTTGATCCCTGTTTTATTACATAAGCAATGATGCTAGTAATAGAGTATTTAACTCACAATTTATAAATACAATAATTTACTGTATTTCACAATTTATAAAAAAATCATGTATTATAGAAGAATCACAAAAATTCACCCCAATAATTTTTTGACGTGTAGAATTCCAAAATGAAATAAATTTTTTTGAAAATATTTTTCTAAATATTTTAATTCAATTTTTAAAAAATCATAATTTATTCAAAAATAACACTTTAAATCTATAACTCATTTTATGACCCCTTGAAAAGTTAATCAAGGTCTCATATAATTTTATTATAACCATAAGACAAAAAAATAAATTTTATGAAATACATTTCCATTTTAATTTATTAAATTAATCATAAAATTGAAATTAAAATATTTATGACTTAAAAAAATACCAATACTTATACTATGGTCATTTTTTCACTTATAAGATATCTAAATAGTATTTATACATTCATGGGTGAAGTTTCTATGTTTTGATGTTTTAATATTACTTACTATTAACAAGGGTACGTTACCACTTATAAGAGTCATGTAACTATTCACCAAATATGTAATATGATACTATCAGAATCTAAATTTCTTCTTTAATGCAATTGTGTATGTCAGTTTTCTGAAATTCAAATCACATAAGTGAAAAAAATTAAGTTTATTGGCTAGATTATAAGAATGTGTTGTTTTATAGACACTCAGTGTTTTATGAATTCAATACTTATTTTCAAAATCTTGTGATGTTTCATTCTCCAATCCTTACAAATATTTGTCCCTCGAAATTTGAAATTGAACTTAAAAAGTAAATGGTTGATACTTCAAAATTCCCTTGTGGGAATCCAACAATAGGAATATGGTTAAAATATCCTATTAATAATAGGGAAAGGTAAATTCATAGGTTACTACAAATCTATGCATTCTAATTGGAGAAAATGGCCATGGATGAATAATCAAACCATCATGTTCAAATGGAAACTATTACAAAACATGATCAGATGAAAGATCAGTACAAAAAATACATAAACTACTATTATGAAAAATTTCATTGATATTATGAAAAAAATATGATAATTGGTCAAAGATTTTTTTAAGACTCTTTTCCAAGATTTGATGAATTGTTCCACTCTATAATAGTATCAATATTCACTTTTATTTCATGAACAAAATCATATCTTTTGTTTGTGTGTTGAACTATCTTTACATCATATCTAAGCACCATTTTCATCATATAATAACATTAAGATCTAAAACCTCATACAATTATCAGCATAAGACATTTCAAAAATGGATTAACATTAAAAAAGATCATGATAAAATACATTAGAATATTTCTCATATCCATCCATGATAGATCAATGTACCCAGTGTCCTTAGAAATCCTAATTTTTTTAGAAATCCATGATTTATTCGACTTGAGGCATCTATTACCATATTTGTCTTTAGTCAACATAATGAAGAGAAAAATTTTCACATTCCTAACATGTAAATATCCTCAACATGTGTCCTCTTAAAGTATGGTAGTAAGACAAATTACAGTAAAAACTTATTGGAAACATGCATTCATGTGGACACATGCTATTGGATATATTCTTTATATCCAAAAATTCTGTAAAATCTTTCAATTATAGCATGGACCACTTGTTGAAAATACAAAATCCAGTTTTGTGGTAGTCAATACACATCCAAATGGATCATTTCATTATCATTATCTTCATCATTAGAAATATATTAAGGGTTGTCCATCCCTCAATGACACGTTTTCCAAAAGGATTAACTTCTTACTAAATATCATTTCCTAGTACCATCCAAGTTATAGTTTCAAATTTTTAATGAAAATGTATTGTAGTAGAATCCCCATATATTCCATAATTCTGATAACCAGTACATTGTTGTCTTTTTCAAATGACATGATGCTAGACTAGGAATATTAATCAAACTACTTCATCTGCGGTAACATCATAACTTGATCATTATTCAGTATCATTATTTAGAGTATGTTCCTTTGGCTCTTGGGACATTGATTCGCATTGTGTCCCATACAATTTCAGTTGAAGCATTATAATTTTGAAACTGTATTAATGACCTTGAAATCACGAAATTTGTGTCCTTTTTCACTATATATATAACAAAATGCCATTCCCTACAAGCATTTACCAGGGTGATACTTTTCATAGTTATCACATGTGGGAAAACCCTTCTTTCCCATCTTCCCATTATCCAAAATTTTCTCTACTTTCTTCTTCTTTTTCGTCTCTTCAAATCCATAGGCCTAAGAGAAGTCTTTAACTAAATTTTTAACACATGATACTATTTATTCATATTTTAAGGATACTTGGGAGACTATCTTTCCTTGGAAAAATGGCTTAAGACAATGAGATATATGATTCTTCATACTATTTTCAACATAAGCATCGATGAAGTTCTCATTCCATCTACGAGGCACCATTTCTCATAAATTCCAAATGCTCTATTATCTGGTAAAAATATGAACATTCTATAACTCTAAACATGGTATAACACATATCATAAATTTATGCATCCTAAATCCTAAAACCCTATACACTGGTTACTTTGAAATATTTAGTCCTCTATAATGGTATCTAAGAAAAAAATGGAAATATCTTAACCATATCCCCCGAGAGTGTCAAACCAGATGCACAGTAATGCCTGTTTTCATGTACTAGGATAATATAGTTCAAGTCCTAAACTCCTTATCGAAGTTGTTACTCCTAGTTACATCTATGCCTGAACCACGCCCAATTTTAGTAACCAGACAAGGATTTATTTTCTTTAAATATCCACATAATCAATTACATATCAAAATTATAGGATTTTATTGTAGTTTAATTCTCAAATAAAATCATAAGGTTTTGTTCCTTTAATCTAAATTTTGTAAATCCAGTTTCCATGTTTTCTACTAAACTTCCTTTGATACAACATTAACACTTTGACCCTAGTTTACTACTATTTGTGATTTATATAACATATTGACGTAATTAAATGAAATAAAATCTAAAAGGACTATGTAGTTTTGTATTTTGGGAAAACTAGATACATACATAGGTTCAAAATTTCATGTTGAAATGAAATACAACATATATGATTTATTGGGAACATGCACAAATCCAAGTTTATCACAAAAGGTCATTCCTCAAAAAACATCTTCATGTCATGAGAAAATGAAACATACAAAAGGGGTGAGCATAGATTCTCATTAAGGGTAAGAAATACAATGGAAGATATCATAATCCTAAACATTAGACATAGTGAATCACTAAAAACATATGCCTTTATAAATAAACATCAACATAATATGGATGGAATACGAGATGAGAAAATATGACATAATAATGAACTATCTTGGGTATTCATCTATTAGAATATGCACATGAACTTCCAATTACTAGTTTCCTAATATAGAAATTAATATTGAGGGACATCATAAACATACCGTCAAGGACTCGTGCGAAGACCATAAATAACAATTTTTTCAAGACCTAGTTTTATGTTTTAAGTTTGTCACATTAGACTTACTGATGCATCTATTGGCTATATAGGGCCCCAATAAACACTTACTAAGACCAAAGAATTCGTACTATAAATGGGGATAAATATAAAATATATATACATTTATATTTAAAATAATATTTGAAATGAACATACCTTTCCCCATATATTAATAATAAACACAAACCATTCGAGGTAAATAGGGGAATAGTATCAAGATAGAACATCCACATTCAAACTAATCGTAAAACATTAAATAAAACATAGTGGATTATGTCACAGGATATTAACCTCAATGATGTACATGATTGAACAAAGTATTTTGACATAGATGAAGATACTTTTAAATGATACCATTGCAAAATCCGCAAGGAAATAATTGTAAAACATTCAAAAGTGTCCCATACATCCATGAAAAATTCAAATCACTATCCATTAGAATATCATTATAATAATAAGACTCTTTATATGATATACCAAGGGATATTACATACACCATATACACAGAATATGTTCTGAAAAAGTCATATATCTTATAAAAGTTAATGTGAGGTGAGAAAAATCAATTTTACTTTGGAAATTATAGTTCTTTTGAAAAATCATTTTTATTTTTCATAAATATGTGTTTTAACATGTATATCATAGAAAATAAAAGGGAAGGACAAGGATGTTACATTTGTGGCAGAAATTATGTATCCCTGATGTGAAATCATGTAAAAAGTGTTTAAGCCTTAGAATTCAAAAATATTACTGTAATTTAAGGAATTTGTTAAAGATATTATAAAGATAAATGGAATATCAGCTTTCATACAAACATTAACGAACCAAAATTTATTTTTCATTTTAAAATGTGTTATTTTAGAAAGATAAATATGGCTTAAAAAATATTATATAGTGAACATCAAAATAGGAAATAATATGAGAAGTTCGTTAAATCGAGTTTGTATTTCGGGAAATTTTTTTGAAAGATCCTTTTAGGAAATAACTCCCCTTAAATGAAAGTAGGATTATGGTTGAAAAAAATATATTGAAAATTCACACAGAATTTATGAGTATTAAATAAGAAAATTAATAATATCATTTAGAGAGTAGGAAAAAATATTAACCCGAATGAAAATGAAGGTTCAAGTATAGAATACTTACTACTTTGTAATCAATATATTCATATGCCCCAAAATTATTAATAATTAAATGATAAATTTAATATCATTAAATTAAATAGATTCATGATTTTAATTATCAATGTTATGTATACATACACCATACACAAGTAATATTAGTGAATATGGAATATCTCACAAAAATGTAAGTGAGGTTAAGAAACCCTTACCTTAAACCTGAAGGTGTTGTCCACTTGATCAAAAGGACCTGAATAATCAAATTTTGGTTCATTAGTTAAAAATTAAATAACTTCCTCTTAATTTAATTGATTATTTATAACATTAATATGTTCATTCGTGGCCTTTTTGAAGGGTTTTGAGCTATAATTTTATTGTTTGGGTCTGTTTGTTTCATGATCGGTATACTTATATACATTAATAGAGAATACTGTAAAATAAGGATGGTTGTGCAGAATTGAAGTTATATTTTATTAGTGAACATATATAAGGTTATATGTTTGAATATTTTATTTTGTTACATGGAGTTATAAAGAATCCTTCTATAAATTATTTAATGGTAACCATTTTGGTTAATTATCAGTTTTTGAACACAACAAACTCATTTTGATTTATTAATCAAAACCATGTACATAAAAAGATTCCAAAACCATATATGAGACATAATAAATATATTATATTCTTTTTTAACAATAATAATGTTTTTAGGATTATAATTTAATATGGTAACAGAAATTAAAATCCTATCATCATTGATAGTTGTAAATTTGCACAGCCCAGATGGTGTTTTTTAGTACTAGCTTGAAAAATGTTTAATAGATTGATGATAATAACATATTACATAATCATAAAAACATATAATTACATGTATGGTACAAGAGTTTTCATAACATTTGGATGAGGAGAGGTGAGCATAGAAATGAAAAAAAAGGAACATTAAATGAAGAAAAATATTTAAAAAGAGGAATTTACCTCTTGAATTAATTTCCCTTGAGGGCCTTTGTAGAGGAAATGATTTGCCTATTTTCTGAGACCAAGGGATAATGGATGTGGGGGAGGTTCAGGGGAGGTGATTTTAGAAGAATTAAGTCATTGGAAAAGCCTTGAGAGGAGTGAATAAAATTGGGGAGTGTGTGAGGTTTTTATACTGGATGAGAGCGGGGGTTTCTCAAAATTGTAATCATTTGTTTATTATTTTTCCATAAGACAATAAATAGTTGTGATTCCAAGACCAAAAATTGTAATAATTTTATGTTAGTTAAAACTATGGGTTCCTACATCAGTTAAGATGATTGTAATAGTATATTTAACTCATAATGTATATATAATGTAAATTATCTTATTTCACTATTCATAAAAAATCTAGTATTATAGAAATATCCCCAAAATTTATCTCAACCATTTTTCAATTTGTAGAATTCAAAAATGAAATCCTTTTTTTGAAAATAATATGAAAAAATTTATTCCACTTTTTAAATAAAATCATAATTTATTAAAAAAAACTCTAAAATAATAACTCCTTTTATAACACATTGAAAAGTTAATCAAGGGATCATAATATTTTCATAAAACCGTATGACAAAAAAATAAAATTTTATTATTAAATTTTATGAAAATAAATTTCCACATTAGGTTATTAAATTAATAATAAAATTTTAAATAAAATATTTATATCCCACCAAAATACCAATACATCTGTTGTGATCAATTTTTAACTAATAAGATGAAACAGTAATCTTTTTACATTCATGGAAAAGTTTCTATTTTTTGGGTGATTAATTATTCAATACTATTCATAACTGTATGAAACTACTCATAGGGGTTATGTTACTATTCACTAAAATGGTAATTTTATCCAATCAATCTCTAAATTTCAGACTGAATGCAACTATGTATGTGATTTTTTTAAATTCAAATAACTAAATAGCATTAATTATGTTTATTGGATAAATTATGACAAATCGTTGTTTTGTAGACACTGAGTGTTTTATGCATTCAATATTTATTTTCAAAATCTTAGGGTGTTTCATTCTCCCTTCCATAGTAAAATGTGTTCCTCAAAATTTGAAATTGAACATCGAAAGTAAATGGTTGATACTTGAAAATTACACTGTGGGAATCCCACATCAGGATTATGGCTAAAATATCCTCTTAATAATTTGGAAATGGAAATGCATAGGTTTCTACAAAACTACACATTCTAATTGGAAAACATGGCCGTGAAATAATAATTAAACCATCATGATCTGATGGAAAATGATAGAGAACATGCTCAAATGAATGATCATTACAAAAAACAAAAATTACTATTATGAAAATTTTATTTGATATCATGAAAAAAATATGATAATCGAATAGTATTTTTATTTAAGACTATTTTCCCAGAGATGATGAATTACTCCACTCATTTGGATTATTAATATAATTTTCTATTTTAGAAACACAATCATATCCTTTGTTTATTCCTTGAACTATCTTTACATGATCTCTTAGCACTTATAGCATCATGTAGTGACATTAAGTTCTAAAACACAATATAATGAACAAATTAAAGCACATCACTAATGGTTTAACTTTACAAAATATCATGATCCAATACTTTATAATCATTCTCATATATATCCTTTCCTACTCCATTTACACGTGGTCCTTAGAAATCCTCATATTTTCATGAGTACATAATCTATCCTTCTGAATGCATCTCCTACCTTATTTTCCTTTAAGTAAGATGAAGTATCCATAAATTTCCACATTCCTGACATGTGAATATCCTCATCCTGTGTCCTCTTAAATTATGTTAATAACTCAAACTACTATTAAAAATTATTTTAATCCTGAATTCATCCTTACAAATGTAATTGGATATATTCATTATATAAAAAAATGTTGTAAACTCCATCAATGATAGCATAGATAACTTCTCGACAAGTCAAAAATCAGGTTTGAGGTAGTCAGTACTTATCCAAATGAATCATTTCTTCTTCATTATCTTCATCATTTGAAATATATTATGGTTTTTCCTTCCCTCAATCCAAAATATTAAAAAATGTTTAACTTCCCACGGAATATCTTTTCTTGGTACCATTCAACTTATCATTTCAAATTCTTAATGAAAAATTATTACAGTACAATCCTCATATATTCTATAATTCTTATATCCATTGCATTCCTATTTTTATAAATGACATGATTCTTGAAAAGAAAAATTAATCATTCTACTTCATTTACAACAACATCATTAATTAATCATTTTCTAGTATCATTATCTAGGTTTCATTCCTTTGACTCTTGGTAAATTGATTCATATAATTTCCCATATCCATGAAGTTGAAGAATTGTAAATTCAAACCATTTTTAATTCCATTGAAATCATGAAATTGGTGTTCTTTTTCTCAACATTTATAACAAACACACATTCCCTTAAAGCATTTACCTAGGTGATTCTTTCCACATTTATCACATGTGGGAAAACCCTTATTTATCTTCATCCCTTTATCCATATTTTTCTCTACTAACCTCTTCTTCATTTTCTCCCCTTTAAAACCATATGAATCAGGGAGGTCTTTAAAAACATTGTTATCATAAGATACTATTTCCTCAAATGATAAAGTTACTTGGGAGACTCTCTTCCTATGAAATGTTTTCATAAGACCCTAAGATATATGATGATTTTTACTATTTACATCACATCTATTGGTAAAGATATCATTCCTTATGATAGGTGACACTTATAATCAATTCCATACACTATATTTTCTCTTAAAATTATGAATATTCTATAACATGAAACATGGTATAACACATATCGTAAATTTATGCATTGTAAATCCTAGAACCATATAATTTCGTAACCTTGGGTGAATAAATAATTCATAATGGTACGTAAGAAAAAAATCATGAATTATCTTAATCAAATTGAATATGAGTGTCAATCCAAAATCACAGTAAGGCTCGTTGTTGTTTACTAAGATACCCCAGGTCAAGCCTGAAACACCTTGTCGAACTTGTAACTCTTAGGTTCATCTATTTAAAAACCACATCATGATGTAGTATCGAGACAAGGATGTAATTTTTTGAAATATGCACAAAATCTATTCCTTAACAAAATTCAGGATGATATTGAATGTTTATCCTAAAATACTATATTAAGGGATTGTTCCTTAATATACATTTTCTAAATCTAGTTTCAATGTTTTCTACCAAACTTATATTGATAACTACAATTACGCCCTGACCCCGGTTTCTAGGAACCAGTTCATTATTTAACTTATTGGCATGATTATAAGGAATCAAATCTAAAAAGGAGAATTAGTTTTATTGTTTTGTAAAACCATATAAATACATAGGTTTAATATTACAACCTAAAACGAAATATAACATAGATGTTTTTTTGGGATCATGTAGAACTCTAGGTTTAACCCTCCAGATCATTCATAACAAACTTCATCATGCCATTATAAAATGAAACAATTGATAGGGGTGAGATCAGATGATTAGTAAGGATAATAAATACAGTGGAAGATATCATAAACCTAAACATTAGACTTGGTAAATAACTAGAAATGAATTTATTTAAAAATAATCTTGAACATAATATGGAAGAAAAATGAGATTAGTAATTATTCATTAATATAAAACTATCATGGGTATTCTTCTAGGTTAAAAACCACATGAACATTCAATTACAATTTTCATAATGATGGAATGCATAATACGAGGCATCATAACCATACTATCAATGCCTCGTGTCAGGACCACAAATTACTATTTCTTCAAGGAATCGTTCCAAGACCATGGTTTGTCCCATGAGACCGTCCAATTCACTAAGGATCAATATAGGGCCCTAAATGACACTTAATAAGTCCAATGAATTCCTCTTATGAATGGGGATAAACATAAAAAAAATATAATTTCCAATTGAAACTAACATATGAAATGTAAATAACATTCCTTATACATTAAACATGAACACTAACCATTCGAAGAAAATTGGTGAATGGTATCAATATAAACATTCATAGACCAACTAATCATAAACCATTCAATAAAACATTGTGGATGATATGATATGAGATACAACTCAATATTGTACATGATTAAATTGAGTGCATTGACATAGATGACATAATTTTAAATGAGACCATTGATATATCCTTGAGGAAATAATCCTTAACCATTCCAAAGTGTCCCATAAAACATTGAAACATTCAAATCCTAAAACATTAGAATATCATTATAATAAGGATACTATTGATATAATATACCACGGGGTATTACCGACACCACATGCAAGGAATATGTGGTAAACAAGGCATATATCTCATAATAGTTAAAGTGAGGTGAGAAATTTCTATTTTACATTGGAAAGAAGTGTACTTTTGGAAAATAATTTGTGTTTTTCATAAATTTGGTATTAAAATGAATATACTAGAAATGAAAATTGATGGAAATTTATATTACATTTGAGGCATAAATGATGTCCTACTAAAGTAAAATCATGTAAAAAGTGTTTTTAAAGAAGCTTTAGAGTTAAATCATTTTAGTGTGGTTTAAGAAATTCATTACAGAGATTTTACAGTGGAAAATAATGTTTACATTAATAAAAAATGAATAGAAAAATCTTTTTCATTTTACAGTGTGTGATTTTATAAAGATAAGTATGGATCAAAATAGATTATAGAGTGAACTTCAAAATAGGTATGAATCTGAGATATTCCTTAAACCGAAGTTGTATTTTGGGAGTAATTTTTGAATGATCCTTTTAAAAAATATAACTCCCCCTAAATGAAAGTAGGATTATGGTTAATATACATACATAGAAAATTTACATAGAATTTATGAGGAGTACATAAGAATTTTAATGACCTGGATCTGGGTTCCACACAATGGGTTCCCCAAACCCGGTTGGTCACATTACCTCATGCACATTTTCTCAAACGCCAGAGGCTGCCGAAGAGTTGCGAGGGGCTTGTACTGATAGTGGGGAAACTATGCCCTCATTTGTCAAAGTGTAGCACAGTAAAAAATTATAAACATACAAATGCGAAAGTAGCAACCAATAATCGACAATTGAACTGAAGTAAAAGATAACCGATTTTCATATATATGATGATGTAATATGTTCCTAATTCTAAGAATGGAGCCAAAATAGGATACACTGCAATAAAAAACATTACAACACAAGGTACAAGTATTTCAAATCCAAACAAATAGTGCAGCATGAACTCAACCACATCTCATGCATAATCTCGGTCCCATGTTCTTCTACTCCTCTGTAACAATCTATTACCTGTATAGGGACTCTTGACCTAATCAACACCTACAGTAATACAATCTGTTTGGGCCCAAGACATGACCCAAATAGGGTGTGAGAAATAAATCCCAGTAGCCAGCAACCAAAGGCCCATGCCCCACTATCAATGAAAAACGTGCAACAATAGTATGGAATAAAGAAATACAGTAATCTAGGAAGTACTCAAAATAAGCTACTCCTATCAGTTCCATTACCATTTAATTATTATTTTACAATTTTATATAATTGAATTATAATTTACCTAGACCCAACCTCGGCTGATAATCTCTGATATATTGCTTCCACAAGAACCACATCAGGCTATCGAAAAAGTAGAAGGTAATAACAATACCAAGCATGTGCTTTATCTTGGAAGGTATAACATAAGAACCCACCAGAGTGAATAGTAAAAGTAAATTGTGTCCTCAGACATGAAAATACTTACCCTTAGGTAATCATAATCGAAACCCTCAGGTGATTTACCTCAGTCATAATGAATATTTCCCTTAGGCATACAAGATATTTCCCTCAGGCATGGATGCTACTTCCCACAGGCATAAGAAAAGTAGCCCTCATGTTAAACGAAACACTGCCCTCAGGCTAAGAAAAACACTACCCTCATGCTAAGCAAGTAACTCAGCCATTCCCGACACATAAACAAGCAATTTATCTACGTTTCCTCTCATGAAAAATCAAAAAATACTTATAGACACGGCATACCCACGGCTATCCTGGCCAAACGACTAGACAAGGGAAATGCGACCACTAGGTGGCATTGGATCAAGGCAACGATCCCAAAAAGTAGTTTATATATGTTCATTAAATTAATTATTCAATTGTAGTTATCTTAGCAGTCAATCCCTCAACCACACGACACCCCACACATGGGCGGGTAGCACCACAGTCCACAAAATCAACTCGAAAGTTAGAAATAAACACCAGACCATCTACCTCGATCTCCTCTGATCGATATATGTGAAAGATGCCTTCCGAATCAACAAATAATGATGTAGATTTGTGATAAAAAATTACGCATTCAAACCAAAATTACTTGCCTTTGGTAATGAATTGGAAGGCGATGTTCATGAAAAGAGAAGATCTCACTCGCATAGTTCATACGAGATAGTCGGTGAAGGAATCAGAGACCCAGTGTGCGATCGGGAGATCCTCTAGGCTCTAGCATCCTCTCCCGCAGTTCTTGTCGAGTTATACACATCCTCTATCTAAATATGAAGCTACTACCTATTTTTAATGAAAAAACATAACTACACGGTGTGCTCCCTCAAATACACGGTGTGTAATTTCCATTTTTTTACTATTCCTCTAACGGCTTCTTTCCACCGTGTTACTTTTCACCAGCCGACTTGATTACACTGCAAGTATTACTAAGTACATGGTGTGTACCATAGTTCTGCTGGGGGCTACTCCCATCACCTTACTATTCACCTTCCGACGGATTACAAGGAATATATATACTAAGTACACGTTGTGTAGTTAGTTTTTACACCCTTCATCACTGACCGGACTACACGCCTTGTATTCTTATCCCACATGGACAAAGTACACTGCATGTGGAAAAAGTACACGGTGTGTACCTATAAATTTTGGGATTTTCTCTATTTCCCTGGTTTTCTCAAAAACACTTAAGGAAAAGGAAAAGAAGAAACTCATAACTCATGAATTAGAACCCAGTTCATACAAACATCCTCCCTCAAAGAAATTCGTCCTGGAATTTCCCTTCCAAGGGTGGTGAAGTTATAACTGAGAATATCATTGGCCATTAAGCATGTACGTCAGTCTTCCACTCTGAGGTTTTTTCCTGTACTCATCCATGCTTCCATATTACACATACAAGATGAACTGGCCGGCCTCGGAGAACCTTTGTGCCCTTATCAACAATATGAATTGGATACTCCTCAAAAAATGCATTGACCTGATGTTCAACCTCCTTGGAATGAAAAATGTGAGGCGAGTCTGAGTGATAATGGCGCAGCTGAGATATATGGAAGACATTGTGCATGGCCCGGTAACTCTGTGGGAACTGCAACCGATAGGAAACCGGCCCGAATCACTCAAGAATTTCAAAAGGCCCTACATAACTTGGTGAAAGTTTACCATGTCTCCTGATATTACTATGTTCCTACCTCAGAGAAACACGTAAGAAAACCATATCCCTGACCCGAAACTCCAAGGGTCATCTATGACAATCAGAGTAAGATTTCTGATGAGACTGTGCAGTAGCCATCTGCTTCTGTATCAACTGGACCTACTATGAAGTCTCCTTTATGAGACGTGGTCCCAAAAAATCTGCCTCACCAACATCCAACTACAAAAAAGGTGATCCGCATGGCCTACCATATAATGTCTTGTAAGGTTCAATCTCAATAGTTTCCTAAAAACTACTATTGTAGGACAACTTGACCAGGGGTATGTGTTTATCACAAATTCCCCAAAGTGTAGGATGCAAGCACATAACACGTCCTCAAACACTTGTATCATATGCTCTGACTGGCCATCTGTCTGAGGGTGGTAAGTTGTGCTCAGAAGAACCTGCATACATTGTTCCCCTTGAAAAATATTCTAGAAATGATATGTAAAATGAGCATCCCTATCTAATATGATAGAACATGGGACCCCGTGAAGATGTAATACCTCTCGGATATACAACATACTGATCTCATCAACACTGAAAGTCTCCTTGATCGGCAAAACCTGAGATACCATTGTATGTTTGTCCACAACAACCCACACGACATCACTGCCTTGAGGTAACCTCGGTAACCAGGTCATGAAGTCCATCGTGACCACATCCCATTTCCACTCCGGAATGGGTAACTATTGTAACAGTCCGGATGGCCTCGGATGCTCCGCCTTCACCTATAGACAGGTGGAACATCTCAAAACAAAACCAGCTACCTATCTTTTAATACCTGGCCACCAATACTACCATCTCAAGTCACGGTACTATTTGGGTACCTCCGGGATGCACTATGAAAGTTGATGCGTGAAACTACCGCATAAACTCCTCTCATATATTCCCTGGAACCCACACTCATCCTTGGATATGCAGTACCTCATCATCGCCTATCTTCCAACCAGGAGGAGGGTCTTCACTTGTGACCAACCCCCATAGAACTAGGCCTTCTGAATAGGATAGTTGTCTCATCCTCACTCTATCATGGAGGGTAGAAGTCACAGCTAAGGAAGAAAGATAGGCTCACCCCTGACTATCGGGAACCTCTAAATGCATCTTAGAGAACAAATCCATAAGCTTACACTCACTACTAGCCTCATGCACTGCCTGTATCTGAGTTCTCCTACTCAGTGCATCAGCTACTGCATTACCATTACTAGGTGCACAGACGAGCTCAATGTTGAATAACTGAAGGTATTCAACACACCTTCACAGTCTCAAATTCAATTCATGATGGGTAAAGATTTATTTCAGAATTTTGTAGTCAGTAAACACCTCAAAATGTTCTCCCAATAGATAATGTCTCCAACAGTGCAATTCATGAACTACTACAGCCAATACGCGATCATGCATCAGGTAATTACTCTCATGTGGCCTCAACTGTTGAGACCCGTACTCAACACTTGATCGCCCTGATCTACACCGCTCCCAGCCCAATACCTGATTCATCAGAGTGAACTATATATCTCTTCATTTTCCTCAGTAAGTATCAGGACTTGTGCTGATGTCAACCTTCGCTTTATCTCCAGAAAGGCTGTCTCGCAATATTCCAACCAAAAAAACTTCATACCCTTCTTATTCAATCCCATCAATAGTGTTTCTACAAGGGATATGTCCTGTATAAAGTGCCTGTACTAACCAGCTAGCCCCAAGAAACTCTATTTTTCAAACACATTCTTAGGTAGCTCCCAGGAAACTACTACTCTTACTTTCTCTGTGTCTACCGCAACTCCTACCTCTGAGATAATATGACCCAGGAAGTGTATCTAGTCCATCAGAAAGTGGAACATTGATAGATTAACATATAACTAGTGCTCTCTTAGTGTACTCAGTATGATCTCAAGATGGGTGGCATGGTAATGTCGAGTCTAAGAGTACACCACGATATCGTCAATGAAAACTACAACAAATGAATCTAGATAAGGGTGGTACACATGATTCATCAGATCCATGAAAACTGATGATGTGTTCATGAGTCCGAACGACATTAACAAGTATTTATATAGACCATATCTACTTCAAAAGGCTGTAAACGGTATGTCTGATAGTCTAACACACAACTTATGATTTCCTGATCTTAATTCAATTTTCGAGAACACTCATGCTCCTCAAGGTTGATCAAAAAGATCACCAATCCTTGTTAAGGGATATCGGTTCTTAACCTTCAACTAGTTCAGCTTCCGATAATCCACACAGAGTCTGAGGGTACAATCTGCCTTCTTTGCAAACAGGACAGTGGAACCCCAAGGAGTAGTACTGGGTCAGATGAAACCCTTTGTCTGCAACTCCTCTAACTTCTTATTGAAAACCTTCAATTCTGGTGTATCCATCCTATAAGGAGGAATGGACACCAGTTCCGCTCCTGGCATGAGCTCAATAGAGAAGTCCACTTCTCACTCAAGAGGTAGACCTAAATAGTCTTCTGGGAAGACATCCTTGAAACAATTCCCCGCTAGAGAGAAATAATTATAACATGTTCCTTGGTCATCCAGATATAAGTTCCCAATATGTGTTGTCACTCCACCTCACCCACGATGCTCGGGTCCAACACGGCTCACCTGGGAATCCCATTTACCATTTTATAGAATCTCTCTACCCTCTGGTGATGTGAAACTCATCCTAAAATGATTGAAATCCACAATGGCTTTAAAGGGTACCAACTAGTCCATCCTGAAAATGACATCATAGCCCGTCATTTATAAGACATATGTCCCATAGAAAGTGACACCCACCAACCTCTAGGGGAAACTCCTTGCAATGATGCACACCAGCCATTGTAATTTCCAACAGTGTGTCTAGATTAATGATATCAGAAGAAGAAGAAAACCAGAGCCCAAGGCTCTCCACAATGGGAACAGATATAAAGCTATGTGTAACACCAGTATCAACAAGTACCGAAGATAAAATAGAAGCAACTAGAATAGTACTTCTGATAGTGGAAGGTCTGGTATCCTCCTTAGGTTGGGTCTATTGCACTACATATGCATGCCCTGTGTTGCGGCCCTACGACACAACCTAGATCCTCTAATCTAACCTGCCCTACTGTCTCTAAGATCCTTGTCTCTGGCTACTATGACCACTCCCACCACCTCGGCCAATACATCCTGACATATTACAATTCCTTGACTAGTAAGATGCTTCTAGCCCCGCTCTTCCATGCAGAGTCTGCACATAATCGTTCTCACATGTCACTTGTGGAAACACCTTGCAAAAACACTAAATATGACCTATCTTGCTGAAATCTAGACACTCCACTGGGTCACGTGGACACTGATGTCTCTTTTTCCCCTCTTTACCCCACAAGTAGCACATCACCTAACCACCTGAAATATTATTCTAGCTGGTACTTCCACCATGTGATAAATACATCTCCCTCTTCCTCTTGTCAGTATAAATAGTACCAAAAACTAGTGCCGAACCACCCTGGCCCACACCAATAGCTTCTCACAGGTTCATCTCAGTAATCAGTGCCTGGTTCACAATAGCATGCACTATAGGAAACTTGAAAACATTCAACAGTGCTCGGATGTCATATTGAAGTCCATCCTCAAATCATCTATCCCTAAACATCTCATCACCCACTACAATAGGTGAAAAACACGGTTGCTCAGTAAAGTAGGAAGAATAGTCCGTCACTGACATGGCACCCTCCTACAAATTCATGGACTCTCGAGCTCGATCTTCTCGTAGCATCTCTGGAAAGAAAAAGTTATAGAAGGCTACCTGAAAATCAACCCATGCCATGTCTCGATGATTCTCAGTCTGTGAGGTAACATCCCACCATCTCTTTGCAGAATCACGCAACATGTATATAGCGATCTTGACCATCCTCCCAGGAGGCGTCTCCAAATGGTCATAGATCTTCTACATAGAAAATTTCTTTGAATAAACAGTCTATGGTCCACAATCCGTTGAAAACGTAGGAAGATTCTACTGCTGGAATATACATGTCAGCTCTACCATAGATGTGGTAGATGGCAGGTCTCACTCGATGGTCTGCATAAACTACATGAAGCTTTCACAGAACTACTCATCCACGCCTATATCTGGTATAATGGCTGGCACAACATCTAGCACTACTGGAGGATCCATCAGTAGCCCGTGGCATACCATCTCAGGATTATAATAGTTACCTATATCTTGGAGAGAAACTCGACGTCATCTCAACAACATTACTCTAAAATCTCAAACACACGCCTTAGATCAAGATCATCAAGGACTTTGAACTGGAATCTTAAGAAGGGAACAGAAGAAATAAAAAATTCAAGTTTTACAAAACAATACTACATGGTGTGTATAATAACTACATGGAATGTTCCCTTAAGTCTTTCACATTGGCGTGTACATCTTCCAGAACTGGTCGTGTAACACCCCAAACACATGATGTGTTGTCCTTACACAGGGAATGTACTTGAATTTTATTCCCCTACCCGAGTCCTTCAACATGGCTTAGCCACATGACTCTCTTTTTAATGAGACTACACGGTGTGTACTAGATGAGATTCACCGACCCATGTTGTTCGAGACACGACCAGTTACATAGCTCACACTACACGGCGTGTTCTAGATGGACACGACTTATATGGCTTAGATTCCAACTCCCCATGTTGTTAGTGACACGACCATCTACTCGGATGACACTCACGACATGTTACACCCACACACGGCGTGTACACCGCCCTTTTTCCCATGCCAAATGGCCAAGTCCACACAAACTCTCATCGCTCAAGACGACACGATGTGTCCCAAAGGTACATGTCATGCACTAGATGAGTTTTGATGACCCGTGTTTTTCAAGACACGACCAGATACACAATATTACACTACACGACATGTTCGGAATTGACACGGTGTGCATAAGCTATGATTTCTCCATCCATGTTGTTAGTCACACATGCGGTCACGGGGTCAACACGACCTGACATGTACAGCCGATACACGACGTGCTCCCTGTAGAGTTTTCCCAAACCCACGTCTCTACATACACGGCCTCTGCCATGGTTAGAACTACACAACATGTATATAAGGTAAACATAGTGTACTTAAAAAATCATAATCTATTTTCAAACAGAAGATTACTTGGCGTGTGTTCATAGAACCACATGCCGTGATGCCTGGGTTTTCAGATAGTAGACCACAAAAACTACTCTTAAGCCCCTTTTCCTTAAATTTCAAGTGTCAGTATACCAATACGTGGGGGCCTATAATCCCCATGAAAAAAAATTTAGCACCCAAAATTTATCATTATAGTAAGAAAAACAACAATATGATGGATTATGATCCAGTAAATTCTGGTCCAAGAGATCCCATACTTATCAGGAACCAATGTTTAGCGTCCATCAACCTAACCGTAACTCGTAACAATACCCTATCAACTGTAGCCATATATATCAAGGTACCTATCACAATAGCATGCATTTTCTATCACAAAATCTATCCCAACAACAGGTGGTTTCGAATTCACATATATGGAATTGAGAATATGGATGGAATGTGATTCTAACATGTTCCTAAATGATGAATGAGATGGCATACCCTCATCTCATATGGTTGCAACTAAATAGTACCCTGATATAAAAATATAAACAACACACTACAAGTGCATCACCCAATGGTGAAAATCAAATCAACTGTAAAAATGAAAAACCATGAAAAAAAATTCAACACGAGGTAAATTGGTTTTTCCATGTACATGGGTTAGCTACTCCCAAGAACAACTTATTTCTAAGTAACTAATCCTTCATATCCCTAGCTAAAGGCTCCAGATAGTATGTCAAGAGAAAAAACCCTCTGAAACCACTTTTTCACATCCCGGATCTGGGTTCCACAGAATGGGTTCCCCGAACCCAATTGTTCACATGACCTCAAGCGCATTTCATTAAATTCCAGAGGCTGCTGACTAGTACCGACGACCTAGAACTGATAGTGGGGAAACTATGCCCTCATTAGTCAATGTGTAGTGCAGTGGAAATAATATAAACATACCAAAGTGGAAGCATCTAACAATAATGGACAATGGAACTGAAATAAAAGATAACCAACAGTCATATATATTATAATGAAATATGATCCTAATTCTATGAAAGCAGCAAAAACAGGATACACTACAATCTTAAACAATACATCACAAGAAACAAGTATAAAAACCAAAACAAACAGTGCAGTAGGAACTTAGCAGCATCGAAAGCCTATGCTCGGTCCCATGATCTCCTTCTCCTCTGTAACAATCATGTACTTGTATAGGTACTCTTGCTCATATCAACACCTACAATAATATAATCTATTTGGGCCCAAGATATGACCCAAACAGGGTGTGAGAAATAAATCCTAGTAGGTAACCACCAAAGGCCTATGCCCAACTGTCAGTGAAAAACATGCTACAACAGTATGCAATAATGAAAAACAGTAAGCTAGGAAGTACTCAAAAGCTACTACTCCTTCTAGTTCTATTACCATTTAATAATTATTTATAAATTCAATATAATTAAATTATAAGTTCCCGAGACTCAGCCTCAACCGAAAATCTTTTATACAGTGCCGCATAAAGAACCGCATTAGGTTATCTAACAAGGAGATGTTAATAACAATACCAAGAATGTGATTTTTCATTGTAGGTAAAACATAAGAAAACACCACAGTGAATATTCAAAGTAAAATGTGTCCTCAGACATGAAAATACTTACCCTCATGTAATCCGAATCGAAACCCTTAGGTGATTGCCCTTAGGCATAACAAATATTCCCCTCAGGTGTACGAGATATTTCTATCAGGCCTAGAAGATACTACCCACAAGCATAAGAAAAGTTTCCCTTAAGCTAATCAAAACACTACCCTCAAGCAAAGTAAAACACTTCCCTTAGGTAAAGCATGTAACTAAGATGATTCCAACACATAAAAAACCAATTTATAAACATTTCCTCTCAATAAAACTCAAAACATTATTATAATTATGGCATACCCATGGGTATCCTGGCCAAACGACTAAACAAGGGTAACACACCCATTGGGTTCCACTAGATCAAGGCAATGATCCAGAAACAGTAGTTTATACATTTTCATTAAATTACCTATGCAATTTTAGGTATATTTATAGTCAAGGCCTCAACCACACGACACCAAAAATAGGGGAATGTATCACTATGGTACAAAAAATCTACTCGACAGTTGAAAATAAACACCAGACCACCTACCTCGATCTTCTCTGATCGATATATGTGAATGATGCCTCACGAATCATGAAATAACGACGTAGATCTTGGAAAAACAATTACACGTTCAAACCCAAATAACATCAATTTGGAAGTTAATTGGGAGGAGAGGTTCATGAAGGAAGAAGATCTCAACCTCACGGTTGAAGAGAGATGTTCATCAAAGGAATCAGAGTCCCAGTGTGTGATCGGGAGATCCTCTATGCTCCAGCCTCCTCTCTCGCGACTCTCATCGAGTTCTATGCTTCCGCTATCCAAAGAGAAGGCAACTGCCTATTTTTTTTAAAAAAAAGATAACTACAAGGTGTGTACTCTCTAGTACATGACGTGTACTTTACATTTTTTTAACTGTACCTTTGATGGCTTCTTTCCAACATGTTACTGTTCACCAGCCAACTTGATTACATGGCGTATATTACTAAGAATGCAGCCTGTACCATCGTTCTGCCGGCAGCTACCCCCACTATCTTACTGTTCAGCTACAGACTGATTACACGGTGTGTATATACTAAGTACACAATATGTAGTCTATTTTTACACCCTTTATCACTGAAAGGCCTACACGCCATGCATTCTCATCCCAGACGGCCAAAGTACAAGGCATGTGGAAAATATACACGGCGTGTACCCATAAATTATGGGATTTTTCCCCATTTCAATTATTTTCTCAAAAAAAACATAAGGAAAAGGAAATGAAGAAACCTGTACATCAAGAATAAGAATCGGGTTCGTACAATAATAAATAAGAATATTATTGATGTGAGTAGATAAGATGAGTAACCTGAATGAAAATGGAGGTTCAGGAAGAAAATACATATAACTTTGTAATCATTTGAATTGTTTAAACCAAAATTAATAACCCTTAAATGATACAATGAATATCATGAAAACAAAAAGATTCATGATTTTAAACATTAGTTTCCAGTAAAAATACACCATAAACAATTAATAGTAGTGAATACAGAATATCTCAAAAAAAATGGAAGTGAGATGTATAAACCCTTACCTTATGTCGTAATGTATTCTCCACTTGATCTTAATGGCCTGAATTATCAAATTTAGGTTCACTAATTAGTAATTTTAGAACCACTTATTCATGTAACAAAATTATTATTACCTTATTAAGTTCATTCATATCCATTTTGCTGGGTTGAGAGGTTCAATTTCATTGTTCGGGTATGTTTGATTCATGATCGATATACCTTTATACATTAATGTATAATCTTGTAAAATGAGTATGGTTTCCCAGAATTTATGTAAAACGTTATCAGTGGACATGTAGAAGGTTAAATGGTTGTAAATTTAATTTTGTTGCTTTTAGTGTAGATGAATCATTGTATAAATTATTTAATGATAACCCTTTTGGTTAATTAATTGTTTTTTAACACATCAAACTCATTTTGCATAAAAAATCGAAACCTTGTATAAAAAAATGTTCCAGAACCATAGTTGTGACAAAATAGATATATTATAGTCCTATTAAATCATAATAATGGTTTTATGACCATAATTGAATTCTTTATTTGAAATTGAAACCCCATCGTCCATGAAAGTGGTAAATTAAAACTTCTCGGATGGTGTTTTTTACTACTATCATAAAAGAAGTGTAAAAGAGAGATGATAATAAAATATTCCATATTTATAAAAAAATTATAATACATATAAGGTACTTCATCTTTCATAAAATTAGGATGACGAGAGAAGAGTATTCTAAAATATAACATAGGAACTTGAAATGAATGTAAAATAATTGAAAAGAGGAATTTACCTCTTGAATTAGTCTTCCTTGATAGAATCATTAGGGGGGAGGATTTAGTATATTTATGAAACCCAGATCTATTGGATGTGGGGGAGGATATTTGGAGGAGATTTTAGTAGAATTTTGTAAAGTCATAAGGATTGAAAAGAGTGCATAAAATTTGGGAGTGTGGGTGGTTTTTATAGTGGAGGAGACGAGTGGTTTCTTTATATTTTAATCACAAGTTTTTGATTTTTCCTTAAGAAAACAAATATTGATGACTACATGTCCAAAAAATGGAATAATAACATGTGATATTGAACCATGGGTTCTTATATCTGTGATGATGTTGGGAATATTGTAATTAACTCATAATTTATATATAGTGTAAATTATTTTATTGCACTATTCATAAAAAATCAAGTATTTTAGGAAAATTCCAAGAAATCACTACAACCATTTTTGGACGTCCAGAATTAAAAAATTAAATCCTTTTTTGAAAATAATTTTATAAATAATTTTTCAATTTAAAAAACATAATTTATTCAAATAAAAACATAAAAACTACAACTCATTTTATAACACCATGAAAATTTAATCAAGGCCTCATAAAATAATATTATAACCATAAGAAAATAAAATGACTATTTAGTATTACATTTTATGAAAATAAATTTCAATTTTAAATTATTAAATTAATTTTAAAATTGTAATAGAAATATGTATGACTTATAAGAATAACTATACATAGGTTATGATAATTTTTTCACTGGTAAGATGTCTAAATAGTAATTATACATTCATGGGTGATGATTCTTTTTCATTGGCCAATTTACTAATAATTAATATTTATAAGGGTATGTTACTAATAATAAGGGTCAATTTACTATTCAGTAAATTTTAATTTTATGCTATCAGACTCTAAATTTTTTACTGAATGCCACAGTGTATGTAAGTTTATCAAAATTCAAATCATAGAAGTGACAATATTATTTTAATTGGATAGATTATAAGAAACTGTAGTTTTGTTGACACTCAATGTTTTATTCATTCAATATTTATTTGAAAAATCAAGGGGTGTTATATTTTTCATATGTTATCCCTAGATAAAATCCAAAATCACCATTTTTTGTTTATACAGTGGTTGGAAGAGTTTGAGAGATATCAATTTCATTGAAGAGCCTCACAATTGTGGGTCTTGAAATATTCTTTGTATCAGTGACCATTTTAAGTAGTTCACCTATTAAGTAGGACATTGGAAAAAGAGTTATTTGTTTGAAAAATGATGTGGATGGACAAAAAATATTAATAATATTGGAATGATGGTTGGTTGTAAATTTGGATCTACATCTGTTTCCTATTAGAAATATTTCGTAAGGAATCCCCCAAACACCCACAAATTTCTCATCTAGAAGTTATAGTAATCAATATCAAAGGAGAATCGAAACACAAAATTTGAGGATTTAAACTAGAAAATGTGAAATCAAAAAAACAGAAGCTTATCGTTTCCTTTTGATTAGTTAAAAGAGGGATGCTACCTGAAAATCATACCCATAATCACGAAATGATGATATTTGGAGAGGAAAAGTACCTTAATCAAAGTGAAAGATATTTTGGAGTGACCTCGATATCGAAACAATTTTTGTGCAATACAATGATCAACATTAACATTTATAGGAATATATATATGATAATTATATAATGTTTAAATTTATAGATATTATGGAATTGTAATAAAATTAAATGGACCGAAAAATCAAACCAAAACATATATGAAAATGAAGAAATTATTACATGAAACCTGATTTTAATATATAATTGTTAAAAAATGGGTAAAAAAGATTAAAATTAAATCAGATATTATGTGATAGATTTTATTATGGTTATTTTATATATTTATAATAAACTGATATTTATTTTACATTAGTATTTGAGTTGTATAAAAGATTTTGAAACATATCGTAAATACGTTTTGTCTCTATTTTATTTATGTGGGACACATGCCTTATACAATAATTCTTTCTTTTTTGGGTGGTATAAAATGTATATGAATGTATGTTATGAATAATATTATCAAATAAGTGATATATGTATTCATATGATGATCCTACTTTCATGGGGAATACTATTAAAAAGATACCAAATATGTAAGGGTTCTAAATTACAATCTCTTTGTTTATCAGGATTGTTTATTATTATGCTTCTAATGATGAAATAATATGATATATTTCTCCAGAATCTCCAAAATTTTATTCTCCTATAGTAATATTATTTAAATTTAAATTTTAAATTTATTTTAATCCCTTTAAATAAAAAAGTTTCTAATGGCATAATTTTTTTTATTAAAATCGATATTATTTCTCTGCGGTCAAAAAACATTTTCCTTCATTTATCATGTTATCATAAAAAAATTCATTGAATGATTTTACTATTTTATAATGATTTTAAATACATTTTAACAAATTTTTGAATTATTTTTAGAAAAATTAATGTAATCTTTTTTCCATTTTTTGAAAGATATACCTTTTAGTTTTTAATAAAATATGAATTAAATCATTGTTTTAACATGTAAACCATGAATGGTATTTTCCCCCACAATTATCAATCATTGTTTCAAATGTCGATTTCTATGTTTCCAATGATATTTTATATCAAAATTATGTCTATAATTTTATGTAAAAATATAGTTTTTATAGGATTATTTTAAACATTTAAATGTTATTTTCTTTATGAAATATTAGAAGTTATCTTTTAAAATAATTTTCCATCTATGATGAAATACATTGATATTATTTACTATTTAATTGGTATAAGCACTAATAATACCATAAATATTCATTATATGAATGGATTATGTTTATAATGAAATGATTTTTATGATTCAGATTCTTCTTTCCATGTGTTAGGCTATGATGAAATTATGAAATATTTATGAAATCCATTTCATCTCCATATATTATGAAATACATAAAATTATGAAACATAATTACTTTAGGATTTCTTGTACTATTACTATTTAATGATATTATGACACACATATGTATGGTTTTTATTTGGCGATAGTTGTTATTTTATAAATCTGGAATGTGATTTTGTTATAACCTGGGATGGTTGTTATATTATAACAAAAAACGTCTTATATTATTTACTAGGTACACGTGGGACCCATATATCATTCCAATTCATTGGGTAAATATGTGTATCCTATGAAATAAAAAGGACCTAAATTGGATGTTAACTAAATTTTGTAAGGGAATTTTTTAACTATGAAAGACTAGGGTGTGAACCTTGACTACTATGACTGTTTATATGGTGATCACATTCTACTATGATATTTTTGTAAATAATGATTGAAAATTAAGGAAATCATTTCTTATAAATTTTTCTTTTCCACATATCTATGTATTTTTTCCAATTTTATGCTCTCAAAGATAATGTTCAACATTTTTCATTTCTTGTGAATTGGACAAAATATTCCATGACTTTTGTCTCTGATCTATTATAAGAATTGTATGGTTTTAAAATGTTAACATTATATTTTCATACAGCTTTTCTCTATTGAAATCTATACCTTCACTGATAACACATACTGAGCATATGAGATCAAACTTCCTTATGTTTCTTTTTCCTATTTTATGAAATAATGTATTCTATATGATATGTGTATTAAGGGTATTATTTATGATTTAATTTTTGTGAAATGATATAGATACTCTATGAATTAATTTTTAAGTATTAATGATTCCAAAGGCCTCAGACCTATAATATTTTTTATAAATTTTTATGTTATGTAATAGTTATTCTTCTATAATGATTTAAAATATATTTATTAGAATATAGTTTTGTTAAATTATTCTTGGTAATATATTTTTTGATCTATGAAATTTTGTGAATGGGAATTGTTAGTAATAATCAGGATCTCATAAATTTATTATTATAATATATTTAATTATGAACATTGATTTATATCCCACATGGTTACCCTTATTGAGGAATTGTGATCACCCATTCTTATATATGTTAGTTTTCCAAGTTTATTAATAATGGTTTTAAGTAGGATAATTATATGAAGTGTATTATATGTGTATATTTTTTGGGAGATATGAAAGATATTTTTTAGAAAATTAGATAATTACATATTTAGTCTCAAAAGACACTATTCTATTAAGATTCTGGGTGAGTATTATTAAAAGTGGTATTGAATATTCAGTTTAAATGATTTAATATTTATATATTTTATTCATGAGTTATATTATACATTATTTGGTTTTTCCAAGGAAACAACAACATTATACTTCAAATGACCAATTTACACTCCATGATAAGACACCACATTCCCATAGAAATACACATCCGAGGTCCATAACATATACTTGTACAGTATAAAATACATTTGAATTAATGAAAGTATTATACTAGTAACTTAGAGGCTCAGTAAGATTATATTCTGATTAACAATACACAAGGAAGTAATTAAAGGATTATATAACAAATTAATCAAGGAACACATCCAAGATAGTGTTCGTGAGTCATGTGAAACTAGTTTTTTTTCATATGTGACATTGAATAACATAACCATGAACTCAATATGATAACAATAAAACCTAATAGTGGCCTTCATGATATATTTCTTATTCACCATAAATTGGTAATATCATGAATTTAATTTGAACTTCCAAAACCAGTTAGATCCATTCATGTTAATGAATAACTTATCTATCAACGCATGTCAATAATTATTCTTCTCTATCATCTGGTTGAACCACACATTGTCTATGAATGTATCAAACTACCATATTATTTTTCTATGGATAACATATGTTCCCTAAAATGAATCAAACATGGATGAAAGAAACTCGTTAGCCTGGAATCATCAAAATAATTCACTAACTCTTATAACATAGAGTGTGCCATCTAATAAAGTACAATAAAAATTATATAGATTCATGTTTTCACTATATCATAAACATAATGTTGTATTATGTGGGTATATTTACAACTCATTAAGGGGAAACATCCAATAACACCATGACAAATTGTGAAAACAATATCACCTAAAATCCCACCGTACATTAAAATAACTCATCAAGATGAGAAATAATAGTTTTTGAATGATAATAGACCATCTGGTGGTCTCATTCACTAATGATCACCGCCTGATATCCATAATCATAAAATGGAAAAATTCTCATTTTGAAGAAATTTATTATCTCATATTTATAGTATAATCAATCTGTATCAACCATTACATCATATGGTTTTAATTGAAGTATGAAGAAATACCCTAGTGACTTTTTATTCCCCTTTATCTGATAATAACCCAAAAACAAAACAAGAAAACCTGAATAACCTCAAATATAATAGTTGACTCTAACATAATTGAATTCTATTCAACATTGAGTCCCATAATTTGTACTAATACAAGTTTAATAATGTCATGTGATGTTATTGAATCAAAAAGTATTAAAACATGGTAGAATATATGTATGTGGTACTTGAAATTATCTCTATAAAAAATGATGCTAGAAAATCCATAGCATTCATCTAGGTATTCTATAATCCTCCTAAAAACTAATCCAGAGGGGAAGCACCTCAATGACCATACTTTGTCTATTGTCCTAATACTTTTAGAATGTCATTGGGTGTTTCATTAATTACACCATGTACTCTTGATTAATAGAGTCCTAGTAACTATGTTATCGATAAATCCTAAGGGGAAGATACTACTCTGGTAATACATGAATCAATCCATATAAATTTATTCTATTCACCATGTTGGTTCAATCACTAAAATCAATGATGGGTGTGACTTCTATAAGAAGAAAACACTAGACAAGAACTCCTACTAGAGGCTCAAGAACTGACAGTGTCAATACCCGACTTGAGTTTCCTAGAGTCATTGGTGGTTTGATACATTAAAATAAGAGACAATAAATAAAATCCAAAAAGAATAAATTAAATTGTTTTCTTGAAAAATAGATACATACTTGAAAATCATTTTATTATTGATGAAACAATGTTCAAAAAAATATTTCCAAAAACTGCACCACTCTTTATTCTAGAATAACATTGTATATCAATCATAACAATTATATTTGAATCATTGTTCATGAATTATAAGAATTGTGATATAATAAATTCCAAAAAAGGGAATGACAATAGTAGAGGAAAAGGGTAAATAAAACATAATCTAAATGGAAAGGTAAATTATAGAAACACATTCCAATTATTTAATTTCATGAATATATTATTGAATTCATAAATAATGATAAAATAATTTTACCTACAAAGTAACATGATATCGATAATTTTCACTAGATATTATAACTAATATAATAATCGCATGGTCATAAATTACTAAAATTATAATTAGATCATTGATAATTTTGGATATCAAAACCATAATGTAAAGGATTATTCAAAGACATCTTATATGAATGGGTAATGTCTTGGTTAAAAAAATGTTATTTTTCATACTTTAATCTATTGATGCATAAAGGGGTTATAGAAGGCCCCACCCACTATAAACTAAATCCATGAATTCAAAATATTAAAGGGGTGAATCCTAATCAATATAAAAATTAATATTGTAAAATCTAGGTTAATAAAGGTTAATAATTTCCTCAATCAGTAAACACAATCACAAACAATTTTGAGTAATAAATAGAATTATATAAAAATAATAAATCCAATTTAAATGATCATAAACCATGTAGATAAATAGTAATGATAGTATCATTGGATTATATCCAAAGTAAAAAATAATTAACATTGAAGTATGCCATCTTATATGGAAACTGATTTTTAAAAGATAACTTGGAACCTTTCTTGTGGGAAATAAACATTCATTGATAATCACTATTTTTCTAATCTAAAATATTTATAAAATATGGTTCAAATACTTTTCTATGAAAACATACTCAGAAACATATAAATTATTTCTCAAAAAATATGATGTTAATGAAAACAAAAAATATTGTTCATATCATAAATGTTAAAAGTAATCATTTCTCTCACACTTTGGTCAAAAGTCAAAAATTACCTTATTATGAAAAAACAATAATATTCCATTTGATAACAACTTTAAAATTCAAATATATGTAAATTTATATCAATATATTCTCTGGGTAAAATTAATAAATTTTAATTTTTTTGGAAAATAATGATATGGAAAAAATGGGGTTTTGACCGAAGGGATAAATAATGAATATTTCTCCAATAAAGTTTATTTTCAACACTTTAGTATATAAAGAGAGTAAAATGAAGGTAAAATTTTTTTATAATTAAATATACATATTATAATAAAATTTATTAATTTATATATTGATGTATTATATGATTTCATTATAAAACCCATCTTCATAAACGAATAGAATGTATCCTTAAACCATTACAAATTTTGTAATAATGATTTATAAGATCCTCAAAAAAAATTCGAAATATCATGAGAATAAATAAAATCATGATATAAAATTTCAATGGTGCTGTATATACACCTCAAAAAAGAAGATAGGTGCATAAAAAGACATATTCCTCAAAGAAGGAAAATTGAGACCAAGATCTCTTACCTGAGGTGTGACTTCCTTCATACATGTTGAAATCAGATTTATAATAAATACTATTTTAATATAAATCTATTAATGGAAAATAATATTTTATCTTATACCATATAAGAGTTAATTATAATATTTTATCACTAGTTTATTAATAAATCATTTTTAAAACCACATTTAGGGTGATAATTTTTCAATAATTCATGTATGTTTTTGTTTTGTAATTTCAATAATTTTAATTTTATCATGGTTACATAATCTCCAAAATGATAAAAATGGAATAAGTATTATATATATTCAATATATTTATTAATAATCATCTATAAATTTAGAGATTGGAAATCTATTACATAGTTCATTGAAACGTTAGGCGGTACGTAAACCTGAACATATTAACCATTTTCCATTCTAGTAGAAATAAAAAAAGATTAATAAAATTTAAATTTTATAGATTTATAATTATATCATATATACCCCATATATCTCTTAAATATTTCTTTATTAACATCCATGTAAAGCGTAATGATTAATGATTCACATCACTTCGTGAAGCTGCAGTCCACTATACACACGAGCGGTGTTATTATATTTCCATATAATGGGACCTAATAAGGTATATGGGACATTAAAAATAAATATCTATATTAATTTAATAAAAATTATATAAATTTTTTAAATCCATCATTATATCCATCCCAGAGAGGTGGTCATGGAAGATGATTTTAATAAATTGGGTGGTAGTAGTTCATCGTAAACAAGATCAACAGTTTCATTTCCCATTGTATAGAAGTGGAGAAAGATATAGGTTATGAAATTGTGATAATAACATCCCTTAAATTTTGTGATAAATATTTTATTATATCATTATATTTTATTTATATTTAAATGAGGTTGAAGAATAAATTAAAAAAATTATTGTTTAGGAGTTTTACCTCCTTTTTGGAGTCTCTTTTGATTTATAGATAATGAATTAATTGGAATATTTCATAATAAAAATAATTCCATTAGTATTAGTAAAGGGAATTAATTAATATATATGAGAATTTAATTTCCAATAAAAATTTATATGGGAGTTTGAAGAGGAATGGATAAGGGTGTCCTTTTATAAATGTGGATGAGGAAACACATGGAATTTTTGAAATGACCTATTTGTACCCATGTTTTCCACATTAAAAAAGAAACCATAATGGAAAATTGTAGAATATCAGATATTATATATTCAAAATATGGCCATACTAATTAATTATACAATTATTTAGGTCTCCATATCCTTTTTCGTTGTTTTTTAACCCCCATCAAAAATGTTTTTACCTTAATCACAATAATTAATTTTTATTGTTTTCACTATTCACTATGATAAAAAATTATGATGTAATATAAATTATTGTTATTCAAATTATTTAATATATTTTTACAAATTCAATTCATATACGTGAAAAAATTAAGTTTAAAATTAATTCTTCAGACCCGTCAAAAAAGTATTTTTTCAAAGAAAAATATTCAGAAGATTAAATTTCATTTATATCAATATAAAATATGAAATTCACTAAAATGACCCAAATTTTATTAATTGTAAAATTATTGAACTAAATATAATTCAAAACTAATTTAAATTATAATTTAACATATTATAAAATCTCAATTAAAAGGTCATTTACATTAGAAACCTAATTTTTTCGTAATTCATCAAAGAAATAATTAATTTTGGTAAATTCTTCAATATTCAATCTTAGTTAATATTGATATGATGAAGCCAGAAATTGAATAATTATTTTATAATAAATTTTATTAATGATTTAATAATTAATTTTAATATATGTTCTAAAAACACGATGAAACTAATTTTTAGAAGTGATTTTTTTATCAAAAAATATTTCATTTTATTTTGAATGATTTTTATTCTATTTACGATAAATTAATCTATATAAAATTTATTTATAAATATGAATAATATATAATTTTTAAAATCTATTTATTATAATTCATATAATTTAAATTAATATCTAGGTTATAACTACATTTTGTAAAATGGTTTATTTACACATAACTGTGAATTCTGCAAGATATGAAAAATATTAAAATTATTTAAATGGAAATATATCATAATGTCATAGGGGGTGAAATTATACCCCCATAAAAAATTCACATTTAAAATTTGAATAATGTTTCCTTATAAATATATTTGGGTAGTTCTTTAATATATCTTCTTCTAAAACCTATGTTTCCAATTCTATCTTATGGTTTCACTATGTTAATTTTACTATAAATGTCATATAATTTCTCAAAACATGTTATCTTGTGTCCAAAATATATATTTAATCTTAATATTAATATATATATGGTTTAAATTATATTTATTCCATGGTGGGAACTTGTGTTCGGTCTGACATAGTGCTCTTTAACAAAGAGATATGTAACACCTCAAGTACATTAGAGATACCTTGATGCCTAAATGAACGTTCATCTAAATATACAATCCAATATAAAATTTAAAATGTTTTAATATTATTGGGGATCGATTTTTCATTATTTCAAAACCTTACAACCCCCATCCATGTAGATACTTTCATGAAAACATGATCTCCCACTTGAAATTACAAATATTACAACTAGTTATTAGTAATGATATTTTGTGTACTTATTTTATTTGAGGTAAACTTGATTTGCTTTTACCATTTATATTCTCTCCCCTAAAAATTATGGTCCGATATGATTTCTTTCACAAATTTATCCCAACATGTTGGTGTACAAAAAATATTTCTATATAATGCTTCGTATGGAACTATTTGAATACTAGGATGGAAGATGTTGTGTTAAGAGACTTCCGACAAAAGTAAATATAGTATTTTAAAGTCAAGAGTTCTTGACCTGAACATGTGTTAAAAAGTTTTAGAATCAATTTTATAATATTAATCTATTTTAGTGTGATGATAGATGCTAAAATATTTCTTAGAATCAAAGTAATGTTGAATACCTTGGAATAATATTGATGTAAATCATGGATCACAATAAAAAACAATTTAAAAGGTTCTCTATAATGTATTATAAAATCCATAATGTAGGTCCATGTGAATGTATCAAGAGGTTAATATTTATTTATGGTAAGTAAAAGTGAATATTTGATGATAAAATCATTAATAATCCACATTTCATCATTCTTCATAGGGTTTAATGGTATTCTATGGAAACTTCTATTTGTAATTTCATCACATTTTCACAAATGAATAGAAATAGGTTTCACGTATCCTCTAGGATATTGATTTACAACCATAACTTATTTAAAACCCAAAAACATTACATGTAATAGATAATTTACCACCTCATGTTAGCCTACCAAAAGCTCTCAATCAAATATCTATAAATCTTACTACTACAAGGGTGTACAGATAAATTCGATCTATGGTAATATTAAATTAATTATTTTTATAGATCTTGTATAGATGGAACATATAGTATTTTTCAATATTTTATAAATCTAACTTCAAGAAAATTCATCCAATTTTCCCTTATTCACTGATTAAAATAATCTTTTGAAAAATAAAATCACCGTGATTAGAATCATCAATATTTTCTAAAAAAAGATGATTTATAAAACATTTGAAAATGGAGTGATGTCTCTTGTTACTAAATGATTCCCAAATCCCTACTTACTAAATAAATGAACATTTAATCCATATAATTTATCATTTTCACTCACACCCTAGGATATTTCTATTTCAAACCATCTTCTATGTTATTTTCCTTAATAGGGTTGTACTATACTGGGAAATCAAAGTCCTTGAGTAGCTCGGGCCATCTCTTTTTTATCATGTTGAGATATTTCTATAAAATTTTGTTTTCAAAACACTTTTTGATATTTGTATATATTATAATGATTTCCATATACATAGATTCTCTATTTAATCAAATGAATGATTATGAATCCCAATTCATGATCAAGGGATAAATATTTTGGTTCATGAATATTTAACTTCCTTGATTTCTGGGAAATAACATTATCATCTAGATTTATGATAAATCTATGTCCCTTATTTTATGCATCCTTATATATTACACACCTATTATTTTCTAATGGTTCATTAAAAATTAGTACAATCATTAATTTCCTCTTTAATTATTCAAATCGGTCATCAAAATCCATTGTCCATATGCAGTAAAACCATTTAGGAGTAATATTATTTAAATTTTTATCTAATTAGGTTTTTTTGAAAATATCCCATCTAGTAACCTACCAATGAAATAAAACTACCTACCTCAGTTATTTTTATTAGTGTATTCCATTATTGGACAACCTTTGTCATTACCGGATCAACCGATATTGCATCCATGAAAAAACAATTTCCATAAAAATTCTTTCTAAATCCATATTTTACACTTATTATATTTCCCAAATAACTTTATTATTAAAAGTTTATTAAGAATAATCATTAAGTATTTATCATGGTCTTCTTTGCATATAGAGTACATCAAGATTTATTTGATAAATTCATTGAAAAAGATATCAAAATTTTCCATCAATACGTTATTCTATAGATATATTAATATATATAGTCAATTATTCAATCCAAATTAAATTAGTATGATATTTTGATGTCTCTATTCAATTGAAATGTTATATTCAGAATAACTTCATTCATTACTGGTAATTTATGATACCCGGAATTAATTATAATTTTTTAAAAATATTTATCTCCATTAAGTTGACTGAATAAGTCACCAATTCTTGGTATATGATAATGTTTATTTAACATAATTGAATTTATTTGCATATGATAAATATAGATCATTATAGATATATCTTTCTTCATAACCACAATAATGGATGATACCCCTTGTGAAACACTAGGGTTGGAAAATACCATATCACATAACTCCTATATTTTTTTCTTAAACTACATTAATTTCATGGTGTCGGTTATATAGATATTCTTTTAAATTGGTGATTAATTAATGATTTAATCTACAAAAAACTCAACTAAAAATTCTATAGGATTTATGGATAATTTATCAAGAACTATATCTTTGTAGTCCTTTATAATAATTACATAATCAATTATATGATTAAAATATACATCCATCAATTGTGTCTTTTCTTAACCCCCAAGGATCTCATTCAGAAGAACTAATGATGTTGGATTTAGACATTACTCAGATGATGAAGCCTCCCCTTTAATGATAAGAATTTCCACGTATTATTTATTATTCACAACCTCATTCTCCTTATAATAAATATTTTCATATTATTTTGATATAAATCCCATATCAATGTATTATGTAAAAATCAACCAATGGTATAATAATGAAATTAGAAAATTGGTAATGGTTATGAGTCATAATGAGAACGAACTATCACATCCTCCTTGTGGAGAGACGTCCATTGGGATTATCAATTTATATATCGCTTCTGAAGTTGCTAGGGAAATAACTATTTTCTTGAAAAAAATGGAAGACATAATGGAGTGAAAAGTTCTACAATCTAATAAATAATTAGATAAATTTGTGGATATTATTAATGTATCTACCTCCTTATTATTAGGGCTATTTCCTATAGATGTTGTAATCCCATAATCCTGGTCCTATTCAATTTTACTTTTATGTTCATATTCCCTTGACACATGATAAAATAGTTTTAATATCTCCCAATCTTTTTAAAGAAATATAATTTAACAATAGAAGATTATTTCCTGCCCTTGTAATCATGAGACTGGATTCCTTTCTCTCCTCACTTATAGAATATTAACATTCCCAAAAAATATTTTCTACGTTGATTATTTTATAATTTTTCAAATGTTATAAATTAAGTTCTACCCATCTTCGTTTTTTCTTCATTTCATTTTTATGCAAGTTCATAAAATGACTTATTATCATTATTTCCTTAAAATATTTCAGACACAAATAATTGTTTCTTTCCCTTGATATCAAATGATATTATATCCATTTATGATGGTAATGTTTTGGATACTACCACCCTTTGATTGATAGGACCGATTCCATCAATGAAATGGTCAATCATTATCTTTATATTTTTACGTAGTCAGTAACATACATTGATCTATATGTAATTTTGGGTTCAAACATAGAAAAGTTTCATTTTCCTTTTTTTCTATGACATAATAATATTATCCCAATATTCTCACATTTCGCGTTACAAAAACATTATTCCTCGATGATTACCTTAAAATACATTTATTTTGTATTTTTTATTTCCTATCTATCGCTATTTTTTTAAATGAATGAACACTATTGATCCACATACTCTAAGAGTTGATGATATATCCAAGAATAATTATCCTTTTCATTACTTCCCAAACTGACTAATATCTTCTCCAGAGAACAGATCCATTTATCATATACAATGGGATCTGTTGTGCCATTGAATTATGGTGAGTTATGATATGTAATAATTGTCAATCATTGTCACAAAATATAGATGATAAGATGGATAATCCATACAGAAAAGGTTATTTCTGATAACAATAGTTATTTTTCTTAATACAGTTATAGATTTTTCTACCCAAGACGCATCTCCAACTCTATCTTCATTTTCTTTCCCATGACTCTAATCTCTGCATTGGGTATGTGAATTGACAAAATTCCCTTTCCTTACACTAAATTTTATTTATAAATAATGGAATACACATTTATAGATCATAACATTACGAAAGATATTGTGTAATACTAAAAATATTGAAACACATAACCAAAATTTAAAATAATATTTTCCAATAATATAAAAATCATAAACATGGTTTATTTTGGAATGTCTTGAGATCATAAAAAATAAAATTACTTTATAATAGTTTGTAAAAAATATTTAAATTAACTGAAAAATATCCTCCATGGGATTTTCAATCTCGGTGTGTAGTAAGGATCATTTTCATGTACTAGGTATCACTCAAGTTAATCTTGACACACCTTTTTTTGATTTTTTACTCTACGTTAAATATGTGTTAGAACCTCATCCACTTATTGACTCCTGAAAGTAATGTATTACTAGAAAAAACCACATAATATCATCTCTACCAAATTATTAGAGAAATTATTCTATACATATCCTCAATGTCTATCATAGGGTCATCATCCCTAATATATGTTTTCATAATTTTATTTCCTAAGGTTTTTACAAAATTTCTTATGATACTGACTCTATAGATCCCGACCCATGTTACCTATAGTTAGTGGTTACATTATTACATTGGCATACGATATAAGGAATTATATCCCAAAGGTATGAATAATTTGATTGAGCTGGTAAATATATACATACATGAATCAAATTTTACAAATGAATACATAAATTACAAAAAAGTACACTTGTTTCAAGTGTATTATTATTTCTCCTTGTGTAACCCTTCATATCATTCATAATAATCATCTTAGTATCCTAGGGATTTAATCATAAGAATGGGGTGATATAAAAGTTTCAAAAAGGGTACAGATATAGTAGATTTCATGAATTAAAAAGAAATATTCAATGAGGTAAATAATTGAATAATATTACATTTAATCAATAACATGAGAATAACATTGTAGGAATAAAATTGATCAAATAATTCCATATACATAATCAAATGAGCATGAATCATTTCCATGGACATCCAAACTAATCGAATAATAACATGAAAATTAATGAATAATATCATAATGAGGGAAATAATAATGTATGAAATAACAACCAAAGCATCATGTACTCCTTCCAAGACATCTTACAAAAATAGATATGTTCATGGGAAGAAACCCAAGAATGATTGTGTCATGAGACAAACCGATGCATCAAGATATATAGGGGCACCAAACAACCACATAATAAGTACAATGCATTACTCATATGAATACGGTGAAACATAATCAATATAATCATTCTCATTGGAAAAACTCACATATAAAATTTTAATACCTTCCCAAATGAAAAACATAATCATAAACCATTTAGATTAATACAATGATTGGTATCAAAATAATACATCTCAGTCAGCTAATCATAAACCATCAATATAAATAATAATCATGGTATCTTTACATTATAACCTCATTAAATCTTAAATGACATCAATTTATATCATTATAGAAAGAAAATTATTTTGAATGTTCCCTTGGAACATTTTTTGAGAAAAATGGCGTTTCTATTAAAATAACTTTTACAAAATCAATAATATTCATAAAACATTTTCTTAACCATTTTCATTCAAAATCACCTTGGAATCATATAATGGAAGCATAAAAAATAATTATATTTTTGGTAAAAAGTTATGTTTATTCCATTAATGTTAAAATAAAACCGTCCTTTCACACTTTTATAAAAATTCCAGAATTTTCTTATTCAATGAGAGGAATGAATGTTAAATTGAAGCCCTATGTAACAATTAATTAAATGGTAAAAAATATTTCATAAAAAATTATTATAAATTTAAAAATAAAAATTGAAAACATATTTACAAATCTTGGATTTGGAAAAAAATAGTATGTCGACCGAACAGATAAATATAGAGAGTTTTATGAATACATTATTCTAAACTCCTCAAAAAAAATTAAAATAATAGAAATGGAAAATTTAATTTTAATGAGATAAATATAAGAGATTAAATAATTTACTTTATTGAGGTATGGATCATAATATTTCATTATTTGAAGAAAAAAATATAAACAATCATGATAAACAATGATATGTTATAATAAACCCATAACCAATTTGGTAACATTTAGATATAATCTCAATGAAATAATACCATTAAATGAGATATAGAATTTAATTATAAAAATTATTCAATAAATTTTAATGGTTTTTATACACACTTGATAAATTCATATAGGTTCATAACATCTCATATGCCTCAAATAATGAAAATTGAGACCAAAATCGCTTACCTTATGCCCGACATCCATTCTACATGATCAAACCTCTCGTATAAAAAATTTAGTTTTATAAAAAATATATTACAGAAAAATAATCAGCTATATCAAACTATATATTATATAAATATTTTTCTATAGCACCAATGAATTAAAATTTCATTGTTAATATCTCTTAATTTGGTTATAATTTCCTTATTTTAATTTTTGTTTTTGTTCAGTAATTTTGGAACATTCAGTTTGAAAACTATTACATAATATCTATAATATAAAAGATACAAATAAATATCATATATATTAGTATATATGAATTTATTTGAATCTATCAAATTTTGTGAAATAAAATGAATTACACTGTTAATGGTGATGGTTTTTCAGACATACGCATGAACACAAATTACATTTTCTCATTAAATAGAAATAAATGAAGGTTAATAAAATTTAAAATTTTTAGTGTGATTATTAATTATTATATATCTCAAATGTACTTTAAATTTATCCTCAAAACCTTACATTTAAATCTTAAGTGATAAAATATTCTCGTCGCTTTGTAAGGCGGTAGTCTTCTGTGCACATGAGCTACATTTTCATTTATCCATGGAATAGAAAATTAAAATATATATGTGTGTGATATTATAACTCCATAGTTATATTAATATAATAAATATAATATAAATATATTAAATCAATCATTATAAACATCCATGAGAGGTGGTGAAGGAAAACACACTATATCGATTCGAAATGTGGTAGTCCACCACAAACAAGATCGATGGTTTTGTTTCACATTTTATGTAAGTGAAGAAGGATATATGTTATTTAATATACCTAGTAAGATATTAATATATTTTATATACTATTTTAAACATTTCATACTTTTTAAATGTTATTTTATGGAGGTTAATTGAGAAATAATAAAAACGTCTGTTTCAAAATTTTACCTCCTCTTGAGAGTACTTCTTTAAGATTATAACTAAAGCCTTAATTAGAGGGTTTGATAATTAAAATAAAGAATATATAGAGTGTTTAAGGAATTAAAAAAGATATTTTAGCAGTTAATGTTTGTGAAAATATTACTGAAAATGTAAATAGGATTGGAGTGTGGGTATCCTTTTATAAGTGGGGGAGAGGAAACACTTGTAATTATTAGAAAGAATTATTTTTTCCCATAATTTTTAAGGATAAAGGCTCCAAATGGAATCATTAAAAAACCATAGAGATAAAATAGTATAACTATTTCCATAAAATATGAATTTTATAAATTTATATGACATTTTAATACTTTCATTTTTAGTTTAACCCCTAGTAAAATAGTTTTTACCTTAACGTCAATAATTATTTATTACGTTTTCAATATTAATTATGTTCAAAAAAATAAGTTAAAATTATTATAAAATATTAAATATTCTTATTTATAATATTTATTTAATTAATTGAAATTGAATTCGTAGAATTTGTTATAATCCAATTGAAATACTATTGTTGGCGCGTCAAAAAAATTATTTTGTAAAGAAAACATTCAAAACATTAAAAAGTTGTTATATCATAATTCATTTGAAAATTGATTTCAATGACATATATTAGTTAAATTATAATATAATATATGTCATTTTACATTAAAAACCATTGAATATATTATTTTAATTTTTAAATAATTAAAATGAAAATGTTTCTTTCATAAAAAGTAGTATATTTAAATATTCTTCAAAAAATTAATATTTTCCAAGAAAAATCAATAAAAGTAAATATAGTATTATCTTAATTTGATGATTTAATAAATGAGTGTCATTTTATAATCCAATTTTATAAATTTTGTTGAAAATAATTTGAAAATTAGTTCCGAAAACGTGATGTTACCGCTCTTTAGAAAAATACAGTTTTTCAAAAAATATATCATTTTTCTTTCAAATTTTTTTTATTTTTATTTGTTGTTAATATACAATCAATGAAATTATTTTATAAATTTTTAAAAATCTAAACATCACATTATATTTATTACTATTCATTTTCATCATTTTAATGTCATGGTTAGGATGGTATTCTTTATTACAATTTATTTAGGCTCAGGGTTGCATGTTCAACAAGATATCAGAAATATTGAATTTATTTAAATGGAAATATATCATAAATAGTCTAGTTATGAATATTATGTCAATAAAATGAGAAAAAGGGTCATTCTAAACTCTATTTAGTATAAAACTCACAATTCTAAATTCCATTAACATCAATCAATAACCCAACACAATGGAAGGTTCAGATTGCAACCATCAAAAGATGACTCATCCGACAAATGCACAATGATGATCACTATAACCATTAAAACCACATTTCTGTATGCCAATATGGTTAATGGGGTAACATAAAACTATATTTAAGGAAAATACATCTCCTTTAAATTCTATGAATTTTCCATCTAATTGGGAATATGGTCGGGATCATAATTAAGAATGTTTTTAAACAAGATCTATTGATATTTCAGAGAAAAATACGTTATCATAGGTTTTATAATTCATGTAACATTAATGGAATTATATTTCTATAATTAATATCAAAATTTAACTATTTCCAAAAAAAATCGCATGAAAATTATGACCCCTCATGCTCCCCATGAAATTAGTAACTACCACTAACACACTACTTGTCTCAACTGATTAGTGGCCAATGTAATCTATTGTTTTTTCCTAGTTCTTTGAATTGAATCAATAACCCCTTAAACCTTATCTTCGTCTATTTTTTCAATGTAATTTTATTATATTTTCAATTCTCTAAAGTAGAAAATCAAACAATTGAATCCTACAAGGCTTATCCTCCTCAATAAGTTTAACACTTCTATAGTCAACTTGTCCATCATGCTTCACCACACCAAGGGAATCCGAAAATCCACAATGAACGCCATCTATCTGTAATACGATAAGAATATCCAATTTGGGGGAACCTGAAATTAATTTAAATAACAATTTTTGAAAATTAATTTTATTTATCATTATGTTACCCCATCATAGGAACAAGTAAAAAAATCATGATGTTTGTACCACTACTAGGCCTCTACCCAACAATAATCACCATCATAACTGGAACATTCAGTTAGATTAAGGCCCATATATTAAATCATAGGGGTCCATAAATTAATTTTATAAATTTATTTATCTTCTTACAACACATGATAATTTTTTTAATTCCATTTCAATAACATGCATTTGAAATTGTTGCCAATTCCTAACTGTAAACTCCATTTTGACTCTAATAATGAATATAATTCCACTTTGTAATGAAATTACCCAACATTGAACCCCTACTATATAGATAATAAATATCAGTATTACATTATAATTCCTCTACCATTAGACCATAGGATGGGGTCAATAAATGAGGTTATAAAATCACACATATTGATAAAATTTCCATCACAATCTATGAAATATATCAAATAACCCACTATAACACTGAATATAAAATTAATATAAATATCCCACAATGCATGTAGATTTAACTCAAGATAAAAATCATAAAAAATACCAAAATCAAGTTATATGGCATGGAATATAATAGAAATATAAAGTCTTGTGCTAGTAATTATAATGATAATTTCAAAAAACACACATTAAAATGAGGATAAAGAATATTTATTCTTCTGTAAAAAACCCCCCAAATAAATGAACATCTAAATTAAGTTAAATATCACACACGGTCAAAAAAACCATCTCACTAAATCATTTGTTCATTGTATGGTGGCATAATATAAAAATAATATATATCACGATGTTACCCCATTAAAAACATCCGACAAATTTGGTCACTCGTGCAATCTAATGGACTATGTTTTATGTTTCAATCGCTTTTGAATCCATATAACCACATAAAAATCATACCTATAACCTCTTATAAATCATCACATCTGTATAAAACCACACATTGTAGTCACGCCCAATTATGGTAGTGTAAACATTTAGCGAAACAACCTCATTCCCTCCTCCTACCATAAGTGTAACCCACTATGTATGCAAATTAAAACCGTATAACCATATTACACAATATATAAATACTATGCCTTCAATAATTTAAAATTAATACATATACACCTCCTATGGGGGATCAAAATCCACACTAAATTTTATTTTAGTGTTAGAAAGAGGGAGCAATCAACTGTTTGTTACACATACAACTATTATGTAATGAAAAAACCCAAAAACCCATGACCTGATATGGGTGTCGATAAGGTAACCCTACAGAATTGAATGTTTATATTAAATATTTATAAATTATAAGAATTATAGTATTCACACAAAATCTAATCATATACTACTCTCTAAAAAATATTATTAAATTTCCCATGATTACCACTATGAGCAAAGATCCATTATTGAAAGAATCTGACCATAAAACATAACATAATATTTATTTTTTAATGATGAATTCACCTTCTGGTATTCCAAAGGATCATTATGGTTTATATTTTTAGGTAATTTGATCATAAATATTATATGTAAAATTCATATATTACTAAGTGAAAACATCTATTCAGTATCTATTTATAACACAATATAACACATATAAAAATAAACATGTTTTCAATTCATGAAAATTCTATATGACATTAAAAAAGATATATTATTCATTAATACCAAACCTTACATCATATGAACTCTTTTTAAATTTAGGATAAGAAACAATAACATAATTAGGTATATAAAATGAATAAATAATTTAGTTATGTTAAAAAAAATGAAACATATAACATTCCTACCTTTATCAATTTATTAATTGACCGTATGAAATAAATCATTTCCACATGAAAACACAAACTTTTTACATAAAAAAACCTATCTTATGAAAATGAAAATTCATTTAGTAAATAAAAAACATCAAATTAATGACCTATATTAAACCCATGTTATAAATAACTAGATCCTAGTTAAATCCATAGGAGAACCCACACTGAATAAATCCCACTATATTTCCATTAAAGATAAGGAACACTACCCATTTCATTATAGTGTTGTTATGGAGATCACCGTCCATATAAGAGATATTGTTATCAACAATTTATCATATATAATTATCATATACCATATCATTAATAAATAAGTAATTCTTTAACAATTTAATTAAAAAACCCCTGAAAACTATTTTTAACCCATACACAAATTGCATTGATATATAAATATACACATTCCTTTTTAAAAATAAATTTCAAAAAACAAAATACCGAAAACAAAGGAAAATGTTTTTTTATTGGAATAAAACATGAAATATTGTATTGGTATCTAAATATCAGATAACATTTATGGAATTAGGAAAATATATTAGCAATATATAAATAAAAATATATCATTCGATTTTATTTTTTTTATATAAATTCAATATTTCTATATATAATTATGTAAAAATGTATCTTTTTAAAACCATTGAATGGAAATAAAATTGGAGGTAAAATGTTATTTAAAATAATGTTTGAAACATCTATAAAATAGAATAAGAATATTACTCTCCCGTAGTCTAATCCTAGATATTTCCCTAAATGTGTAAATATAACAACCCATTATAACCACAATGAGTCTGGAACCATTTTTATAAGAATCCAACCACAATGCAAAAAAGTAATCTTGTGTTTGTATTTAATAATTCACATTCATTCATTACCAAGGGTCATTCAGGATTTGATTTTTAAAATGAGATTATAAATATTACATGTCAAATTCATATATTACAAAGTGTAAACATCTATTTATTATACTTTTATACCCTAATATAAAATGTTTAATATGATACATGTTATATTTTCTTGAAAAATCATCATGACATTAAATGTAAAATACTATTCTTACTACCAAACCTTACACCCTATGATTTTTTTTAAATTTTGGAATAGTACGAAATACATAGTTATATACATAAAATGAATAAATTCAATAGCCATGTGAAATACATGAAACAAATACCAAACATAAATTATCTTATTATTCTTTGAGTATGTGAAAAAAATCACTTCCAAATAAAAAACAACTGAAACACAAAATGTCCTAATGTGGATATTGGTAAGGCTAGACAACTCATGTGGGTTTTTATATAAACTATCGGTAAAATATGTTAAGAATATAAGTCTCACACAATTTATTCTTACAGTTTATGATAAACACCATTACTATAATATCCCATGATAACCCCCAGGATCTAAGAACCCTTATAGTAAGAATATGACTATAAAACAAAACATAATATGATAATTTAGTTAAAAATTCACTTAATATATTTTTCAATGATCATTATGGTTTACATTTTTTTATAATTACATAATAAATCATACATGTAAAAAACATATTATACAGAGAGAAAACTTCTATTTAGTACCCTTTTATACCACTATATAATAATTTTAAAAATGAACACATTTTATTTTCATTAAAAATATTCATGGAATTTAACATGAAATATTATTTATTACTACCCATCCTTACTCCCTATAAATTATTTTTAAATTTTGGGTAAGATAAAAATACACAGTTAGTTACATAAGATTAATAAGTTAATTAGATATTTCAAAAACATGAAACATATAACATACATAGCAATATAACACTATTCTTTGAGTGTATGAAATAAATCAATTCAACATGAAAAACACACACTCATTACTCGAATAAATATATTAAAACCTCTCTCATGAAAATTATAATACTTATGGAAAAAAACCCATTTCTGCAATAGGCCATGATAACCACCCTCAGCCCTAAAGTGTTATTATATGAATTCAACCATAAAACAAAACATAATCATGAGTTTTTATTTACGAATTAATAGTCCTTCATTCCCAAGGATATTTAGGGTTTAGTTTTTTAGATAATTAGATCACAAATATTACCTGTAATATAAATATATTATAATGTGAAAACATCTATTCAGTACCCTTTTATAGCATAATATGAATTTTTTTTTAAAAAGGCTAGTTTTCCATTAATAAAAAATATTCCTAACCTTCAACATGAAAATTATTTTTAACTACCCATCGTTACACCATAAAAATTCTATTTTAATGTGGTATAAGAAAAAAAACACATTTAGTTAAATAATATGTAGAAATACATTATTCCCTTGAAAAAACACATAATATACTTACATTTGTCACATTATTCTATGAGAGTATGAAATAAATCATTTCCTCCAGAAAACAAACAATTATTAATCTATGAAAAGCACTAAAATCTATAGAATGAAATTAAAAACCTATTTAATAAACATAAATCGTCATTTCCATAATAAATATTAAACCTCTGATAGAAATAACAAAATCAGAATAAATACATATGAGAAACCACATATTTTAACTCCCTCCTTTATTCCATTAAAGACATGGAATATTACCCATTTAATTTGGGAGCTATTATGGAACTCATCCTCTATATAATTTATATTGGTATCATCAATTTATCATATATAAATCTCTACTACTATATCCTTAATAAAAAAAATTACTATTTCAAATTTTTATTATAAAACATTTGAAAAATATTCTGAATCCATACAGAAATCACATTCATTTATTGAAATACCATTTCCTATTTATAAACTAGATTTGATAATAAAATACACAAAATAAAAGGAAATGGTGTTTCTATTTAAATAAAAGATGAAATATTTTAATGATATCTAATCATCAAATAATTATAATTTCATTGTGAAACTCTATTTGCACAGTATACATTAAAATAGAACATTCCTTTTTCCTTTTGTAAAGAAGGTCACAATGATCTATATTAAATATGTATAAATATTTTTCTAAACCATAGAAAAAATTAAAAATGAAAGTAAATTATTATTTAAAATAATCCTATCTCATTATAAATATATTAATATAATAGATTTAAAAATATGGAAATTGTAGAGCGTTATTTATAAAATAAACCTTTAAACAAGATAAAATTTGGTTAAATTTTAAATTATCCCTTACCTCAAGTCTCACACATCACATATATTCATTATCTTCCAGAATAAAAGTATTTTATTCCTTATATATATTATTAAGAACATTTTTCATGGTCAATAATCATTTTATTTTGTCTAATATCATGTTATAATCTATTACATAAACAATTAAGTTCACTTCAGACGTTACTATGTTATTCGACTCATATGTCCAAAATTAATTTTGTAGGTTGTCAATAGTCAAAGATGGAATTATTCCTTTCCCTTTAGAATTATAATCATTTGATAATTATAATATTTATAAATTAAATTTAAATTTAATACCAATCTTGGATTATGGTTTGGAAAAATTTTCTGTGTTATAATTCTAGTGATGGTAGGTTGTACATATGCATGAATAACATTTCCATTTCATAATGACGATGATGGAAATTTGGTAAATTGTATTTTATATTTTATATAATGATAATTAGATAATAAATACCATATTATTTCATCATTTATACTTATATGAATCATCCATGTGTGGTGTTTATGAAAAAAATCATCACATCCCTTAGTAGAGGTAGTAGTCCACACCTACGCATGCAAGACGTTACTATTTTCAATGAATATAAAGGTAAGAAAATATATGATATTTAGTAATAATAATTATAATTATCTCAATAATATAATATATAAAAATGTAATTCATCTTTTTAACCATTTGAGAGAAGCACTTTTGTAAAATGAAATTCATCTATCCATGAGGATGTAGTCCACCATACAAACGAACGATGGTTTTGTTTCCCATTTGGTTGATGGGGAAATAGATATATGTTCTAACATGAAACAAATACCATCACATTTTATATATGATACTAATATTTTTATATATTAATGTATGTATAATAAATTATTTATTATAATAATAAATAAAATGAAAGCACTTGTTAAATAATTTTACCTCTTCATAGAACTACATATAATGGTTTACAAAAAATTATATTTTATCACTTAGTTTTCTGATTTAAAAAAATATCTCTATGAAATATGGAGGGATTTAATTGTAGTATTTTTTTCCATAGATTATCTGAGACCAAAGGATTTTTAACTGTTAATAAAAGTGGAAAGGTCGTTCCATTTTATAATATAGGAGAGGGGCACTCGTGTATTTTCTTAAAGTATTAAATTAATGTAAAATAATTATCTTCATTAAATTGATCCAAATTGATATGAGTTTAATATAATATGGTTATTAGTATAATTTATTTAATTAAAGATAATTTCAAAAAAAATTACCATTATCTTTTTTATTTAACCTGTATAAATCGTTTTTTAATATTACCTCTATAACATTGTTTTTCACTCTTTTGGGGTCAATATATTTACCATCAAAGTAAAATTATCCCATAAGTAGAAAATATATGTTATTATAAATTTAATAACAATATATTATCTTAATATAAGACTGTAAGTAATTTCAAATGATTTAATAGAGCGTTATTTATGAAAACATGCCATTAATGTCGTTTTTTGAACTATTCATTTGATTTGAATTTGAAAACTATTCGAAAGAAAATGAATTTGAATATAATAATTTAAAATTTTCCTATAATTATATATTTTACTAAAATTATCTTATAATATTATTTTTCATTCAATAAATATCAACATTACTATTTATGAATCTTTTTATTTCTTTTTCAATTAATTTATTGATTACTATATTGATGTCGCATAAGCATTTGAGGTAATTATTTCATAAAAAATTGGTATTAAATTAACATGATTAAAAATAAATTTTAAAATTTAAATATGTATTTACTAATAAATCTAGACTATAATATCATAATTAGAAATTTAGATGTACATTAAAAGTAATAGAGTTATATTTTTTATCCAATCTTTTTCTTAAATATTATAAATGTAAGAATCAATGAAATAGGGCAGCAATGTTCTATATTATAATTTTTTTTTGAAAATTTATGAGTTAAACTCATCATAGAGGATAAATACATGTGTTAGTGTCATTTTTTAGTACATACCAATTATATTTAACCTTTATTAATTTATTTCCCCTTAACGTGGTGATAAAAATTTATTATGGTTTCTATTCATAATGACAAAAATGGAACCATTTAAAAAATTTAGACATCCTAATTCAAAACATGTAAGAAAAATTTCAATATTTAATTTCTCAAAGATGAAGAATATAAGTAAAAATTAAACCTTCAAAACAAGAGGAAAATTAGTTTTTTAGATAAATGCTTATTACTGAAAAAAATGTTCTAATACCAAATTAAAGAAAAAATTCTATTTCGAAGACTGTAATTGGGTTAATTTTAATCAAATTGATGTAATTAAATTTTAAAACTAAATTATAATATAATTTTTATTTATAAATATATGAAAATAAAATATATTATTCAATAAAAATCATTATTTTTTATAATTCACTAAAAATTAGTCTTTTTGGAAAATTACGAAATATTAAACCTAATATAAATTTGAAATACCCAATAAAATATAAGTATTGAATAATAATAATTCTTCAAAATTATTTTTCATGAACTTACCTAGGTTGTTACATTTATCCAATATTTTTTAAATTTCATCCACACATATTCATTCATTACTAAAAAAAGAGGGTATATCTTCCACCATAGAACTTCCATCATCGCATGTTTCTTCTTCAACTGTGAGGTTTTACACAAGTAATGAACATAAAAAATTACCTTATTTGACAAAAAATTATCTCTTGGGTTAATAAAAATAATAGTTTATTCCTCATATTAAATATTATCTTCCAATTCTTCTACCTTGGGTCCCTAAACATGAGATAAATCCAATACATATTTTCTTAAAATTAAATGTGAAACCACAGTATGTTCATAGGATTATCTAATAAGAAATAAAAATTGATAGTTAAAATATCCAAATTTCTCTTATATTTTATATGTTAGTTTTATATTTTTACTTATAATTACTTTTAACTAAAATGAATAACACTTTTCCATGGAGATACTTTATGAAAAAATGATCACCTACCATAAAAGAAAGTTATCTGTTCTAGTAATCTGCAAAAAATTAATTTTCTCCTTTGATTTGTATATATATATCATTGAATAATACTCCCCTTCATTATTATTTCCTCTACCAAAACCAGTCTCATAAATATCCTTTCACATACTTCATCTAAAAAGGTGGCTTCTGACACCTCTTTTTCACATACTTCCACAAATGGTTTCATTTGTATACTAGAATAAATAATATTATTATAATATATCTAAAACATTTAATGATTTTGATCCCAAATACCATCATAATCCATTGAAAATAAAAAAATTACCTCTATCATAGGGATAATTCATCTTGATTATTCATCTGATTTTCGATTATAATTTGTTTTGAAATTTAATTCAGTATCTAATGTCGGTTGATGTCCTTTTGAATTATTTTTCCTGATCCTAGGATGATGGTTGGATGTAATGTATAGTGGAACTCCATTTAATCTAACTATCTCTTTGAGATACATTTTATATAGGTGATCTAATGACAAAATATTTAAAACGGGAAGGAAATTTAAAGTTTTAGATTTTCTATTATCAATAATCCAAATTTCATTTGTTCCCACATGAAATATATATCAATAGACACACAAAATACATGGATTTATTTATCATTTACACTAAACACTAGAATGTGGTGAAGCATCCCCTTTTAAAATTGTCTTTATTCATTAACAAGTTGATGATTCAATTATTTCACAGAAAATCTGCAATATGTCTTCTCATTCCACACCTAGAAATTATCCCATTGTACTTAATACATCTTCATTCTACCAAGATGAATAAAAAATAATTAGAAATTAATATCATTCAATAACTCATTCTTTGAATTGGAATAAAAAAAGAACACTTAATTTTTTCCCAAACAATATAACCACTTATTAGTAAATATTAAGATTTAGAATCATATCCTTCTTAGGATATTGGAATTTTTTCTGTAAAATATGATCCTTCCTTTAAACATTCTTAATTATTTTTGACAAAGAAAATGGTACATATACATAAAATAGAAAAACAATGTACCTTCATTGAAAATTTATAGGCCACATTTATTAAATAATTGACAAAAGTGTAATGTTTAAAAGAAAACAATGGTAATATAACATTATTTTTCCCACTCATAGAACCATATACATTGTTTACATTTCCATGATATTAATGAAACATGTTGTAATAAAAATTAATCTATTACAATCATATTCTCTACCTCATTTCCAAAAAATTTTGAGAGAATATATACCTGAAAATATTAGTTTTATTATTTATTCCACCCCTTATATCATATAATATTTTCTAACATATTTTTAAATAAAAAAAATATACAATTATTCCAAATCATGTGTATGAAAATTTATCTCATGAGGTATTATTTTATGTGAAGCACAAAAAATTAAAGGATAATTTTGCATAAGGAATAAACCAGGTAACATAAATAAATAATCCATGTTAATGAAATATTCCCCAATTCTCTAAGGAAGGGCCAAAACTAGTGTGCATAGAAATATTTTTTTAGTTCTTAAAAAAGATCATCCCATTTATACATCCATTTAAATTTAATGAATTTTGGGTGACATATTCAATGGGATAGACAAATAAATATTGGTTTCAATAATGAGATGGTAATAAACTACTGATTTAAAAAAAACATAGAATCTCTATGACATTTTTAGGGCATCAATATTCTTCAAAAACATTATTTTAATTATAGTCAATAGTTATGCCATATTTGGAAATGATATTCATGTGGAAAAAAATTTCATATAATGAAATTTCGTATTTAATAAATTATTTATTTAGTATAATTTATTTTATTTTTTATAAAGGATTATGTATTTGTATTTCTAAATCATAATATATTTTAGAATATAGCAATATATCATCAATAAAGACAAAAAAATTATAAATTTTAATGACAAACTCTATTAATAAGATCCATAAATTCTACAAGTGTATTAGATTTCCAAGAAGGTAATAACTATAAAATCATAATACTAGTATCTAATCCAAAAAATGGACTTTAGAATATCTTTAAAATTCATATTCAATAGATGGTACCATAACATTACATAAATATTTTAAAAATATATCTCCCTTGATCTATTCAAATAAATAATTGATATGAATAAAGTATACATCATAATAATCGTGATGTTATTCAAGGATCTATATTAAATTTAATTTATCGTTGAACCATATTTTAAAAAAAATTAAAACCAGAAAATCCCATGGTGAAGTGTATAGTTAAATGCAACCTTTATATATATAATTTTATATCTCCTTTTTTCAGTTCAAAATGTTCTACATGAAAAATTTGATAAGGGGATTTCAAATAGTCATAGCATTAGAAACAACGTTAATTATAAATTCAACCTCTCGATCAATAATAACAAAAGAAAAATTATCCATATATACATCCAAAAGATCATTCAGTACTACGATATCATTAATCTGAACAATTTCTTTGTTTTCAACAAAATGATCTTTGTAACTTTCACTTTCATCTCTATTTAATCTCATAGAATCTAGGTATGTTATCCAAGGTATTAAATCCTTATATTGACCATTATTAGCTCTAAAATATATCATAACTTGATAAAATATAAGCCAAACTATTACCAACATAATATCAATCTCTATTATGGATTATTTAAAAACAATTATAGGAAGGAACATCACAGTAATGAAAATAAGATGATTCCTATAAATCATTTTTTTTAAATATTTCTACACATATTTTTTCCCCAAAATTCAATATTAATTTCATTTGGTGAGATAATGATTATAAGGACCCGACCTAAAAACAGTACATAATGTTGATTTAAATGAATAATTCACATTGAGCATTTTTTCAGGTTTAAATTTTTAGAGAATTAGGTCATAACTATTACATTACATCTCAAATGTTATAAAGTAGACACTTCTACTCAGTTGCCATTTTTTCACATAATAAAAACTCTTTAAATAATTGTCATGCCTAGTTCCATTTTTAGATAGAATTACTTTTCCTTGATCCCATTATTGACCATATTCATCATTATGTCGTGTGAAAAACATTTCAAAATTTTGTATGAGCATAAAAATCTCAGTAAGGGTTGCAAAAAAATAAAAGAAAGCATTAGTTTGTCATTACATTAATAACATAATCTCTTTAGCATACCTCATGAAATAATAATATTATTGAATCACACATAGAAAACATAAATAATAAAGGTATCATGTGTCATCCATATCATACTTACATTGTAGCTATCTTAACTACATAGGGAGTTACATTTGGAATACCAATCACGGTATATTCCCGGAATCTTTTAGGAGAAATATTCACATTTACCTCTATCATGTTACCCAATGCAATGGAGAGCTATCTCGGGCTCGCCCACCCAAGGATTATGATAGAACCACCTGTATATGTAACAATGCCCAAAAAACATAACATATTCATAACTCATAAAAAAATATAAAGGAATCATAACATTTCCACATTTCATTCATAATATATCATTTAAATATACTGACATAAAAAATCCATTATCAAAACCATTTTCAATACCAAAATATTTAACAGAGTATATGGTATTTATTTTCCTTTTAAAACATTATGACCTATTTTGGAAGCCATAGATCAAATAATTCTTGTAGTGGTGGAAAGGTCGTTGTAACCACATATGTTGGAAGAAACATTATTTTTTTGTTTTGGTAAAACAATTAGTAGAGAAAATATTTCTTTTGAATAAAAGTAAATTTCAAAGGGGTTTTTATACTGTTTTAAAGAATGTTGTGTAAAAAACAATATATGACTCAATGAAATGAGATTGAGACGAAGTCCCTTACCTAATGCCCAACTTGAATCGTTCATTCTTTAATATCCTGAATATTAAGCTAAAGTTAATTTCTAGTTGCATAAGAACCTTTTTCAAGTTTATTATTTCATTTATATCACATATTTCCATGTTATAAATATTTTGAAATCATTTAAGTTTATAACGGTCATTTTGCTGTTATTTAGTACTTGAGTCAAAAATGAACATCTAATATTTACAAGTTGTCCATGTGGTCAAAATTTCATTATATCCAGAAATATATTAATGATTTTGATATCATATATATCATATATATCATTTATATATATTTATTTATTATAGTACATAACCATTGGATGTAAGAAATGAAATGCACTGTTCATGGAGATGATAAGCCGTACGTATGCATGAATGCTACTTTCAATATGTATATTATAATTCCCGTTTAATATCAAATATAATAGCATTAACTATATCCTTTATACATCCCACATATGGAATTAACATATCATATAAATTTGAGGTGGCGGATGTCCGGATTTCCTCAAATGAAATTATCGCTTCTACCCATAATGAAAACCATAAAGGCATGCTATAAATGAAAAATACCGAAAAATAATGAAAAAATTAGCTTAAAATTTATCATATATAAATAAAATTCCATCTTAATGGCCTCTATGAGATATGATATGAGATAATTGAACAATCATCATTTCTTGAGATGTTAATTTTCCATCCACAGAAACAGTATGTTCTTTACCCATTGGATAGAGGTGTTTGTAAGTTTAATTCAAATCCTTCTCTTAAAAACAACCTAGTATATTGAGGATACTAGTGTTGTTATAAATTAAAGTAATAAAAAGAGTTTAGGGGATTGGATAAGTAAAATAAAACAAAATAACATAAGAGAAGACATTACCCTTAAATCGATTATCTCCCATTTGTATGAACTAAAAGTGATTTTTGATGTGCCTTATGCCTAAGGTAAGGCTTCTAAGAGGAATTGAGGGATATTGAGTGTTTATTTGGGCAGAGTCTGGACACGCCAAGGGGCTTGAGAGGTGTCAGTAATGGGTTATAGATGAGAGAATTTTATAAGGGGGGGAGGGGCCCTTTAGGAAAGTGTGAAAATATTATTTTATTATATAATAATTTTCGATTTCAAAAGGTCCAAAACTTATTAAAGTTGAAGAAAAGATGAATCATGGTCGAAAAAAAAACATTAAATAAGAATTAAAATAGTCTTGTATATTATTTTAATCGTTATAATCTTATTTATATAAATCAATTATAAATGAGGTAAACACTACGTCAAAATTATGTCAAAAATAATATTATTTATTTGGTGTCAAAAATTATAAAAAATATCATAATGTAGGAAATTTTAGTAGCATTCAAAATAATATTTATAGTATATTAGATAAATTATATAACCCTATGTAAATATTAATTTACTAAAAATATTTGTTTTTGTCATTTTTGTCTTTACATTAAGTTTATAAAAATAAAGTGTCATTATCACTCTTAAATAGCACGATGGGGTCCCAAAATTGACCCATGAATGCCCATCCTCGGCCATGAATCATCCAATAAGGTTAGGACAAGTGATATGGTAATTTTGTATTATAATGATATTATTTTTATCTATAATTACCCAATTTATCATTATCCGCAATAAATAACTCAAAAGTTACTATTCACCAAATAAATATTTATATATTATTGAACCAAATTTTACTTACTAATAAAAACCATATATGATGGATTTTTGAAATTCATTTCCTAGAAGTACTAAAGAAATTTTAAATTAAAAAATCATATTTTTACACGTACTTAGAGGTTTCACTATTCATCAAAAGTTGATGTTTTTCAGAAAAATTCCAAAAATTCAATCTATGCAATATTTGATATCCGGATTTCAAAAACGATGTCTATTTTACCAAAATAAATACATTGAAGTTGCATTAATTAATTTGAAATTAATTCTCATTATCAAAACAAATAGCATGTTTATAAGAAACAATTAATATCAAAAGATTGAAACTTGTTTATGTCCAATTTCAAAGTGTAATAACTTCCAATGACCAACATTGGATGAAAAGGTAAAAATATAACATAATTACACATTAAAACCAACTAAAAAAATAATATAACAATATAAATAATTTATTTTAAAAGATATTTTTGAATTAAAATACAGTATTTTTAACTATTCATTAAAAATGAATTTTATTAGAAAAATACCAAAAATTTACCCAATATAAATTTTGATGTCCCGATTATAAATAAAATTTTATTTTGTCAAATAGAGAATAGAAAAGTGTCCAAAACAATATTTAAAGAGGGTTCTCTATTAAAAGGTAGTAAATCTACCTTCAAAAGTAAATTATGCTTAAAATTAGATTCATTCATATTTTAATCCTCTAAATTTTATAAGATAAATGTAAAAACATTGAAAAAAATGTATAATCATATTTTTGTTAGTTCTATTAATTCTCTCCAATAGAATTGTTAGGCATTAACTACCAATTAAAATAATAATATTATATTATTATTGTGCAATGTAAGATTTCAAAGAAACCCATTGTTTCATATCAGGAACACCATCAAACATAGACACACCTTTTAAAGTAAATTTAATATTTAATTCACAAAATATTTATTGAATTAAAAATTTATTATTTCTTTATTTACCTGGGATGTTTCATCCTTCCCCATTTTGAAAAATTGTGTCCTCTCTATTTCATTCACTTATCAAATAAATGGGGGTATTTATCCCTCATAGCATTTTCAAATTCCCACATTGCCTCTTCAACCATATGGTTTTTCCACAAAAACATTACCTGGTGAATTACATTATTCCGGAACACATCCTCCCTATGGTCAAGAATCAGGACTGGTTATTCCTCATAAAAGAGATTCTCTTCCAACTGAACTACATATTGACTTAAAAACATGATATAGATCTGGAATATACATTCTCAACATTGAAACAGGAAAAAAATTGTGTACCTGGGATAAACGTGGAGGTAAAGCCACTATGTATGAAACTGATCCAACATTTTCTAGGATTTCATAAGGTCCTATGAACATCAGACTCAACATTCCCCTACTACCAAAACACATCACACTCTTCCACTGGGAAACATTGAGAATGACTTGATCACCTACCTCAAAAGAAAGAACCTTCATCTGATTATCCGAATTACTTTTTTTGTCTTCTCTGAGCTGTTCTTATATGCTTCTAAATCAACTGAACTATTTTTTCCATCTCTTCTACAATTCTGATCCCATCAAATTCCTTTCACCTACTTCATCCCAAACAACTGTAGTTCAACACTGCTTCCCATATAATGCATCAAATGGATCCATTTGTATACTGGAATGAAAACTGTTATTATATGAAAATTCATCCAAAGAAAGATGTTGGTCAAAACTTCCCTGGTAATCCAGTGATCAAACATGTAGTATATCCTCTAAGGTTTGAATGGTTATTTTTTTCTTTACATCTGATTATGGATTAAATGGTGTACTAAAATGTAATATAGAACCAAATGACTTTTGAAGGCCTTTCAAAAATTTAGAAGTGAACCTGGGATCACGATCACTTACAATAGAGCAGAGAATGCCATGCAACTAGACTACATCATTAACATACAACCGAATATGTTTATCTAGAGACAACGTATCTTGAATAGGAATGAAATGAGTAGTTTTAGTCTATCGATTAACAATAACCCAGATTGCATTATTACCTTGAGATGTCTTCACTAATCCCACAATGGAGTCCATAGTTATATTTTCCCATTTCCACTATGGCACCAGTAAAGACTGAACCATCCCTTACGGTAATAGCCACTCTACTTTAACCCACTGACAAGTCAAAAAATATATAGTAAAATCTGAATTATCTCTTTTCATGCCTTCCCAATAGTAATAATCTTGATGATTTCTGTACATCATAGTACTACTAGAATGAACTGAAAATGGGGAACTATGATCTTCAAATAAGAACTCATTCTTCAATTGTGAGTAAAAATTAACACATAATCTATTTCCAAATTTCAAAACACAATCATTATCAATGTTAAATTTAGGAAACTTACCATTCTTAACCAACACTACATTTTTTGGCAACTAATTATCTTCCTACCACACTTGCTTTATTCTGTCTGATAGTGATGATTTCACAAACACCTAAAACATTAAAGATGAATTTATAACACCAAAAACCTCTATGAAAAAGTTCATCAGACCAAAAACCAAATTATCTCGTTCCAAACGTATCATTTTTAATGAAGCATTATATTTTTTACTCAAAGCATCAATAGATTTATTTGTTATTTCTAGATGGTAAAGGACCGTACAATCATAATCCTTGATTAATTCCAACCATCTTCTCTGTCTTAGGTTCAATTATTTAGGTCTGAATATATACTTCAAACATTTTTGGTCAGTATATATTTCAAATTTATTTTGATAAAAATGATTCCTCCAAAATTTTAAAACTAAAACATCAATAGATACATCCAAATCATGTGTAGGGTAATTTAACTCAGCAGGGTTCAACTAATTTGAATTACAAGATATTACCAGATCAATCATTATAAGGACACAACTAAGTTTTTTAAATGAAGCAACAATTTAAATAAAAAACACCCCATTTTTTGAAGGTAGTGCCAAAACTGGAACATTTACCAATCTTCTTTTCAATTCCTGAAAAAAGTCATCACATTATTTTGTCCAAATGAACTTAATACCTTTTTGTGTAAACAAAGTCAGTGGGATAGATAACCATGAAACATTTCCCACAAACCACATTTAATAACCTTCCAAACCATGAAAAATAAAAATATGAATTATATTTGTGGGTCTTGGCTATTCTTCGAAAACTTTTTATTTTAGAAGGATCAATAGTTATGCCATTTTTAGAAACAATGGGACCAAGGAAAAAAATTTTCTGTAACCAAACCTCACACTTGCTGAATTTCCCAAATAATTTCTTTTCCTTTATGGTTTTCAATAAAACCCTTATATGACTTTAATGCTTCTATTTACTTTTAGAATAAACAAAAATAACATCAATAAACAGAACCAGAAACTTATCCCAAAACTAAAAAAAAATTATTCATAAGATCCATGAATACAGCAGGTGCATTGGTTAATCCAAAAGGCATATCTATAAATTCATAACTATCATATCTTGTATGGAACACAGTCTTTGAAGTGTTTGATTTCTTTACTTTCAACTGATGGTACCCCAAAATCAAGTCAATCTTCAAAAAATACTGAGCTCCCAGGTGCTGATAAAAAAATCATCAAAATGTAGCAAAGGATACTTGTTCTTACTAGTGATGTTATTCAATGATTTATATTCAAAGCGAGGTATTATTGAACCATAATTATTTTTCAAATATAACACAGGATCACCCCTTGGTGATGTTTTAGGTTGAATGAAACATTGGTCGAATAAATACTGCAATCACATCTTTAACTCTAAATGTTCAATTTGAGACATTTGATATGGGGGGTTTTGAAGTTATCTTAGCATCAAGAAAAATTTCATTAGTAAATTCAACTTCTCGATCAGGTATAATAACAGGAAACACATCAGAACGAACATCAAGATACTCATTTACCACTGGCACATCATTAATCATAACAGTTATTTGGTTTTGAACAACATGTTCAAGGTAACATTAATTTCCATCTTCTACTATTTTCTCACCTTCTTGATATGTTATCAAAAGTAAGTGTTCATTATTTTACACAAACTGAAAATCATTCTGAAAAGAAACCTCTTTAGATCTGTAATCAATCTAAGCATGATAAACATAATTCCAATCCATTCCAAAAATAACATTAAACACTACAAGAGAAAAAACAATAAGGTTTGTTGGAAGATTCATTCTTCACAAAAGGACCAGAAGGTTCTTATAATTTCGTTTTGTCTCAACATTTACTCTTGATGTTTTTACCATAAGTTCAGTATTAATATCTTGATATGTAATTCCAAATTTACTAAAAAACTTCTCAGAAATGAATGAATGGGTATCCCCCGAATCAAACAACACATTGTCATAATCTGAATAAACAAATAGTGTCCATGATACTACTTCATTTGATGGCCCAACAACTACTAAAGTAGTTACAAAGGATTTCCCCACCCCTTTCTTCTTGTAGTATGACTGCTATTCCTTGGTTGGTTCTTCGTTGGACACTTATTTTCATAATGACTCGTTTCTTTACTCTTAAAACATTTTATTGACTGTAAATTATATTTTTGTCTTACCATTACCCTGATCTTTTTCAGTGCAATTACGAGCTTTATGTCCCATTTTACCCTATCGGTAGCACTAAACAGAATTCAAAATACATTCCCCATCATGATTTTTACCAAAATGTTCATAGACTGTTAACTTATGTTTCTTACCATCATACTTTTTTGAAGATTTCTTCCATTTTTCCTGCCACCTTGACCTTTTATTCTCTTGTTTGTCAAAGAACACATGTTCATTGGAAAACTCCATTTCCACCATCCCTACACATAGAAAAATTTTCTCATAACTATTGAACTCCTGAGAAGATTAATCGATTAAATAATTTGCCTTTAATCCTATTTAAAAATGGTTGAATTTACTATCAAGATATCATATGAAAATTTGGAGCATACCTTGCCTATCGAGTGAATTTTTCTTTATAGGAAGCCACTGAGTCATCATCCTGCCCCAATTCGAGGAATTCTTTTCTCATCCTAAGACAAACCACCATTGGAAAATATATCTCAAGAAACATACGTTTGAAGTCATCCTAATCGAGAGAATAAACCTTCTTAGTATCCCTAATATTTTTCACCATTGACCACCACTGATCAGCTTCACCTTCAAAACAGTTAACTACAAGACTAACCTTTTGATGTTATGAACACCACATAAAATCAAAAATATTATCCAGTGCTTTAATCCACAATTATGAAAATATAGCATCAGTTGATCCTCTGAATGTTGGGGGATGTTGCCTCATGAAATGCTCGCCTACTAACATGTTCCTCTATGGTTAATCTAGCTGATCTCATGCATGGATACCACAAAAATTTATAGCCTGCATCAACTGTGTTGTCACTCCCACAAACTGTTCAGTACTGATTCCGACCATCTTAGGTTGCTGATTTGGAAGGTTTCCTTCCGCTGGATATCATCCCATTATTTCTGCCCTATTTCCATTGTGGAAAACAATTCTGAATACAATGATATCATAGAAAAAGAAACATGGTAATTTGTAAATACAATCATTTCAATATTAACATAAATTAATTTATGGATATTAATTTAACAATACCTTAGCTCCTAAGTTTATCTAAACCAACATTTGATACCAACTATAGAGAATCGGCCATAAAACCTTACATAATCTTTTATTAAATGAATAATTTACATTTAGGATCTTTTCAAGTTTATAGTTTTAGATAATTAGGTCACAAATATTGCATTAAATCTCAAATGTTACCGAGTAGACACTTCTACTCAGTTCCTATTTTTTCACAAAATAAAAACTCATAAGAAAACTGTCATGTCTAGTTCCATGTTTTAGACAACAAGAATATTCCATAATCTCATTCTTAACCCTATTCATCTTTATGTCAAGTGAAAAAATTCAAAACATGGGATGAGTGTAAAAACCTCAGTAAAGGTTATTAAACATATAAAAAAAATTAGTTTATCTTTACATACATAACATAAGCTCTTTAACGCACCACATAAAATCATATGATTTATGAATCACACATAGAAAAGAAAAATCTTAAAGGTAACTTGTGGCATCCATATCATATATACATTGTAGCTATCACAGCTTTGTAGGAAGTTACATTTTGAATACCCATCATAGTATATTCCCTAAATCTCTTAGGAGAAACATTCACATTTACCTCTATCACTTCACCCAATGCATTGAGGAGCTATCTCAGGCTCACCTTCCCTTAGATTATAATGGAACCACCCATATACGTAACAATTTCCATGAACTATAACATATTCATAACACATAAACCAAATATAAAAAAATATCACTTCCACATTTCAATCATAATAAATCATTTAAATATATTGACATATCAAATTAACTATGAAAACCATTTTCAATACCAAAATATGTTACATAGTATATGGTATTTATTTTATTTTCAAAAACAATACGACTTGTTAAGGAATCCATCAGTCAAATAATACTCATGGAGGCGAATATGTCGTTGTAACTTCGTACGTTAAAAGAAACATTATTTATTGTTGTATAATAAAACTATTAGTAGTGAAAAGATTCATTTTGAATAAAAGTAAATTTCAAAGGGGATCATACATTGTATAAAAAATGTTGTGTATAAAACAATATATGCCTCATTGAAAGGATATTGGGACGAAGTCACTTACCTCGTGTCTGACTTGACTTTTTTGTTATTTAATCTCGTGAATAATAAACTAATGTTAATTTCAACTTTCTTAAGAACCGTTTTCAGTTTTATTATTCCTTTTATATCACATATGACAATTTTATAAACATTATGTAATCATTTATGTTAATAACAGTCTTTTTTTTTCAATATTTGGTACTTAAGTCAAAAATGAACTTTTTATATTTACAAGTTGTCCATGTTGTCAAAATTTCATTATATCCTAAATAATATTAATGATTTAGATATCATATATATCTTATATATATAGTATCTATATGTATTTATAATAGTACATAACATTTGGAGTTAATAAATGAAATGCACCGTTTATGGAGATTCTAAGACGTACGTACGCGTGAACACTACATCCATTTTTATTTTTTATTTTAATAGAATTAAAATATAATGACACATAGTTTTTTTATAATTCCAGTATAATATAATATATAATATCATTAACTCCATCCTTTATACATCCAACATATAGAATTAATGGGTCATATCATTTTGAGGGGCAGTAGTCCACACTTCCTCAAAAGAAATTATCTTGTTTACCAATAATGGAAACCATAAAGGGATGATATAAATGAAAAATAAGAAAAAATAAATAAAAAATAAACATAATGTGTATCATATATAAATAAAATGCCATCTTGATGTCCCCCATGAGAGGTATTAGGAGATAATTGAATAATCATCGTTTTATGAGGCGTTAATTTTCCATCCACAGAAACAGTATGTTTCTTACCCATTAGATGGAGGTGTGTGTAAGTGTAACTCAACTCCATCCCATAAAAACAACCAATTATATTGATAATACTGGATTTGTTATAAAATAAAGGAATAAAAAGAGTTTATGGGGTTGGAGAAGTAAAATAAAACAAACGAACTTAAGAGAAGACATTACATTTAAATCGTGTAACTCCATTTTATTTAAACCAAAAGGGATTCTTGAAGTGCCTTATGCCTAATGTAAGGCTTCTGGTAGAAAGAGAGGGATATTGAGAGTTTCTTTGGTCAGAGTTTGGATGAGACCAGAGGCTTGAGTTGTGTGAGTAATGGGTTAGAGGTGTGGACTTTAAATAAAGGGGAGGAGGGGCTCTTTTGGAAAGTGTGAAAATATTATTTTATTATATAATGATTTTTGGTTTCTAAAGGCCAAAAAAGTATTAAAGTCAAAGATAAGATGACCCATGGACCAAATAAAATAATCCAATAATAATTGGACATGATTTTATATTATTTTAATCTTTATAAACTTATTTATGTAAATAAATTATAAATGAGGTAAACATTGCAACATTATTATGTCACAAATAATTTTATTTATTTAATGTCTAAAAATTAAAAAAAATAACATTATATAAGAAATATTTTTATATTTCAAAAGAAAATTTATGGTCGAAAAGATATCTTATATAACTCTATGAAAAAATTAATTTTTTAAAAGATATTTTTTTTGTTATGCTTTCATTTACATTTTGTAAATTAAAATAAAGTGTTGTTATAACTCTTAAGTGGCTCCATGGGGTCCCAAAATAAACCCAAGGATGCCCTTGGTCTGTCATGACACATCCAATAAGTTCAGGACCATTTTTAATGTAATTTCTATTATTATGATATTCTTTTTAAGTAGAATTACCCTATTTTCCATTAAGCATGTTAAAAAAACTCCAATGACACTATTCATCAAAAAATATTTGCATATTGTTGAACCAAATTTTACTTACTAATAACATCCATGTATGTTGGATTTTCTAAATTCAATTCATATAATCGGTAAAAATTAATTTTAATGAAAAATTCAGTTTTTAACAACTACTTAGTGGTTTCACTATTTATCAAAAAATTATGTTTTTTAGAAAAATACCAAAAATTCAGCCTATGCCATATTTGATATTTTTAATTCAAAAAAAATTATTTTTACCAAATTCAATAAATTTAATTTTCTTTAATTAATTTAAAATTAATTTTGGTTGTCAAAATATGATGTTTATGAAATAATAAGAATCAAATGATTGGCATTTTTTATGTCCAATTTCAATGTGAAATAAGATTCAATGACAAAAATTGGATGAAATGGTAAAGATATAATTTAATTATACTTTAAAATCAATTAAAAAGATAATTTAACCATATAAATAAATTAGATTAAAAGATAGTTTTCAATTAAAATACAGTGTTTTCACTATTCATTAAAAATGAATTTTTTCAGAAATATACCAAAAAATTACCCAATGTAAATTTTGATATCCCAATTAGTAAGTGAAATTTTATTTTTTCAAATAGTGCATAAAAAAGTGAACAAAAGTAGATTTAAATTGTTTTCACCATTAAAAGGCGGTAAATCAACCTTTTAATGAAAATTACTTTTAGAATTAAATTAATTCACCTTTTAAGACTCTAACATTTATTGGATAAATGTAAAAAAATTTAACCAACATGTATAACCACATTGTAGTTAGTTTTGTTCATTCCCACAAATACAATTTCTAGGCATTAACTACCATTTAAAATAATAATATTATATTATTATTGTGCAACATAAGATTTCAATGAAAATTGTTGTTGCGTGTGAGGTACGCCATCGAACATAAAACCCCTTTAAAAGTAAAATTACTATTTAAAACAAAAAATATTAATTAAAATGAATATGTATAATTTATTTATTTACATAGGATGATATAATTATTTTACTCGAAAATTTCATAGTAATAGGAAAATTCAAATATACAATTTAAGAAATGGAATTATCATAATTTCAATAATTAGGTAGCATACGTATGAAAAAATCCTTAGACCACTAACTAATATTAACCATAGTATTTTAAAATTCAATTGACACAAAATTTTATTCTTAATATTGGTGATTTCATTCATGATTAACTATCTTAAAAACATGTTATTTCAATTCCCGGACATATTTCAATTTATAAATCTCATTTTTTATTGGAAATCTATTACCCCCTTCATGGATTGTCCCAAACATTTTTTATTTGTTGTCATGCACCCTGTGACTCAACATGCCACACTGAAAATACTTTCCAGATCCTATCAAAAATTAAATTAATGGTACTTTACTACACATTGAATATGTTGGCGGTTTACCACCTAAATTATTATTTTGTTGGTTATCATTTTTTTCTCCTTGAACATTACATACTTTATTCCTCTCGATGAACATAAGTGTCTACAAACTCTATCTCAAATTTATTATCAAAAAAAAAATTCATTAAATTTTTTACTCTTATGATTTCAAATAACATCCTAAAATTTATATCATTCATGATTTAAATCAATTAATTTTCCAATTAATTATAAGGGAAAATTGGGTATGTACCATGCCATTATTAGAATAATGTATTTATATGAAAATATTGAATAATAATACTCTTTCATTAATTCAAGTAATTTTTTATACATAAAATGTCAAAAAAATATTGGGTAAAATTTTCCCTGAAAAAAATATTCTTAAATGTACCACATTTAATTCAATGTGGCCTATCTTTCTACCTAATATTCTTAAACAAAGACCATCATTGATTAGATTCACCTATAATGAAATAAATTGAAATAGTTACCTTTTTATGTAATGAATATCCTTGGATATCAAATATATATTCTTGAACACTGATACATCTATCGATTACAACTAGATTTAAAGTTCTATTGATCCTCTAATGGTCATATTTCATCAAATATCCAACTATAATATTGTTCCTATATAGAAAACATGGTTTCTCTCTAACATGGAAACCACCACCATTTATAGGAATTCTAAACTAATCTATCACATCAATTAATTATATAGTTTCCATCCAATCAATCTAGGATACTAATTGTGAAGGATATTTTCCTCTTGATACCATTCTACACCAGCACCACATTTTCTTTTGTGGAAAACCATTCTGGGTAGACATTAATTATACAACACAATAATGTAATCTTAAAATTCAATAACATTTCAACATAACCATATTGTACAAAAATTCAATGGTATTATATTAACACTATCATAGACCCTATAATTATCTAATCCTTTAATTTTTTTCCAGAAAAAATGATCTAACATTCCAAATTTACCTATCATTATTTTTCTGTCAATAAATCAATTTATTACATTGTCACATTTCATTATTGTTTATAGTTATAGTAAATTAGGTCATTAATCTAACATAAAAACCCTATTTATTACAATTTGGATATTTGAATTTATTAACCATTTTATCATGATATTATAGAACATTTAAATAGAGATAAGTTTCCTTTTCTTGAAAAATCATGATGACATTCAACATGAAATATTTTTTGCTCATACTAATAGTTAAGCCTAGTGAAAAGACATTTTATAACAAGGGATGATGAAAAAAAATATTTAATGGAAATTAAAAGAAGAAATTCATTAGTCTAGTAAAAAATATGGAAACCAAATTAATAATTACATATATAACATTATTCTTTGGCTGTAGTAATTAAATCATTCCAACATGAAAAAATTCTATTTCAATCAAATAAAAAAACACATAGAATGTAATTTTATACCATATTAGGAAAAATAGATAATGATTGTCATAATACATTTTAAACCCATTTTAAAACTAACCAAATATGTGTTTCATGAGAGGGACTAGACCAGTTGACTCTCACCTTTTATCCTTTGATGACAAGTAGCAATAAATAATTCATTAAAGAGATATAATGGTAAAACCCCTTCAAATAAGATATATATAGCTCTACCATTTATCTTACATAATTATAATGTACGATATAATGATAAAAAATTTATTCTTTCAAATTTTCATTATAAAACCATTAGAAATTATTTTCCATCAATATGAAAAACAATTTTCGAAAATAAAATGCCATTTCATTTAGAAAACCGGTTTTAATGATAAAATAACCATAATAAAGAGAAATAAGGTATTTATCAGAATAAAAAATTTAATCTTGTAATTAAAGGGAAATATCAACTAATATTCCTAGTAGTAAGAAAATTTATTGACATCGTATATGATATAATAGAACATTCATTTTTACTTTTTGTAAAGAAATCTAAAACATTCTTATAAAATACATAAAAAGTTTGCTTCTATAATACTACTAAATAAATTCATCATAAAAAAAATAATGCATTTAAATATATAATGACTATATATATACAACCATAAATACATTATAATAACATTTAGCTGGAAGAGATATAATTAAAAATAATTCAACAAAACATTTAAAATGGGGTATTAATTAAATGTGTCCCTTACATATATTATGAATCACCATGTACGTTATTTATTTTCTATAATAATATATATATTTAAATCATTTAATATATAAAGAACCATATTCATGTTTGTTATTCCTTTTATTTAATATAATACCATGTTATATTAAATTATATTGTCAATTAAGCTCACATGGGATGTTTTGAAAACATTTTGCTCATATGTCCAAAATGACTTTGGTATGTTGACTATGGTCAGAGAGGTCATAATTTCATAATATATAGAACAATAATCATGAAATTATTATTATTCTTATAATATAATTATAATTTTTCTAAATATCATGATAGTTGTTTACTCAAAATCCACAATATTAAAATCATTGAAATGGTCAGTCGTGCAAACTCAATAATAAAGTCTCTATTTTTCAATGCTAATGAATGATTATAGGTAAGTATTATTTTAAAAATATATAATTATTATTAAACCATAAATACCATATTATTTTTTTAGATATACTTATATATATCATCAATGTGATGTGGTGATGAAGAACAAATCACATTGCGCCGTAGACGTCGTAGTCTAGACATTTTCCCGAACAATATTGTAATTATTCAATAATTAGAATAGTGAGAAAATATATGATATTTTACCTTTAATTAATAATAATTATGTCATTAATAATATATATATATATATAATATATTTATTTGTATGACCAACAGTGAGAGGAGGTGATTGAAAACAAATTACCTCAGTTTATGAGGAGGTAGTCCTCTACACACACAAATGATGGTTTTTTCCCCATTTGATATAGTTAGAGAAGAATATAAATTATTAAATTAACATAATAACAACATTATATATGGAATATTATTATTTTATTGTCTTTTAATGTTAATGGAATATTACATAGAGGTATAAGAAAAAGAAAATAAAAATTATTGGTTACGAACTATAACTCTTTTTCCGAATAAAATCTTTATGTCTACACAAAAATCATTTCATGGATGTTTTTATGATAATAAAATTAATCTATGAAATTTGATGGATTTAATTAATTAATTTTTTCAGTTATTTTTTGAATTATAATTTCATTGAAATGTGAAGAGATAGGAGATCGAGTTTCTTTTTATTAGAGAGAGGAGGATCACTCTATGAATTTTTAAAAACTATTAAAATAATATTATTTTTTTATGATTAATATATATAAAAATTGATAATATTAAAATATAATACAATGATGACTCTGAATCATCTAATAAAATTAGTTTTTTACAAATTTATAGGATTTTTTTACCCAGATCATTTTATTTTAACTCGTGTTAACTATTTTTATGATTCCTATGAAAATAATGTTTTTAAAATTTAGTGGTCAATATTGTTACTATAAAAGTAAAATTGGACCATTAGTGGTCCATGTATTATATATTAATGTATATACTATTCACACCACATATATAATATTTTTAGTAATTTTATATCATTAAAAAAATAACATTAACTATAACATTTCATTTTATACATTTTGTTACAAATCATTTAGTTTGAAGATAAAAAAATGATAGAAATTGAATTAAAATATATTCACATAAAAACCTATCAATTAATATATTTATCTATTAAATTCATGAAACAAAATAATTCATTCATATTATATTACATTTATTATTATGAAAGTCTTTTTTAATTGAACTATTATTTTTCTGATGTTGTGTAACAATTTAATATAATTATTTCATCAAAAAAATACACATAAATTAACATGATAAATAACCATTTTTAATTAAAATTAATTATAATATTAAAATGATGTGGTTTTATTCTATTCATAAATTTTTGTAGATATTAAATTAAAGAATGTGACATTTTTACATCATATATTACTAAAATATTTTAAAGTTGAATTTCCTAGAAATATGGGCCTAATTTTTCATATTTAAAAAAGTATATGAAAATGTTTTCAATACACAGAAACACTAGGGTGCATAAATTTTTCACGGACATTTATTTATTTCTTGATTTATTTCTAAACACAATTACTCTATTTTCACATACCATGGTGATGGAAATATACTGAGGTATATATTAATAATGACTATAAATGAAAGAGAAATATATACCAAATTTTCATTTCAAGATGTAAAATAGGGATTTTAATTTTTTTTCAATTGCTTGATTTTGATGAATTTCATTTAAATTTTATCCCAAAAAACATGATGAAAATCCATTTTTTTGTAAAATGTCTTTTTAAGAACAAAATTATTTTCATACAAATTTGATGTATAAAATTAATTCTCACAAAAAAAACATGTATTATTTTTAAACAGAATGACCTAATAAAATTTTAAAAATAATTTAAAATTATATTTTCATTTTTTAATACTAGAAAATAATATATTGTTTTCATTAAAAATTCTTATTTTTCATTATTAATTGGAAAATAAATATTTTCAGGAAATTACAAAACATTCATCATAAGATAATTGATAAACTCTTATTTCAAAAATTAAATTAATTTTTTACTAATGATTTTATTATTTGATAATAATTATTTTATATAAAAAATATATTGCAAGAAAAACCAATTTGATTAGAAATAATGATTTTTCATTTTTTACAAATATTTTTCAAATATTATTATAATGATTTTATCCTAATAATATACAATTAACTAATAACAATTAGATATGAAAATGATTTATCTTGACCATACCTTGGTATTTACAGTTTCCAAATGTACCACAATACAATTCAGCCACATAAGCACCCCAAACCAGTCACATAACAATTAAATATTCCCACATAATCAAATAATAATATCATATAAATATAAAACTCCCATAAAATTTATATTCAATTTTACACTTTTAATGTGAAACAACTAAATAATTATTAACCATGTTTATTCACACAATTTCATTTTTATGATAATGATCCCATTCCCCTTAATCCACTAGATATCCTACTATCTATCAATTTCTATCCATTAATAATTTACCAATTCGTTAATTCCATCAATGTTCCAAGAATTTAGGTAATTATATCACAATATAGAAGAAACAAATCAAACCCCACAAAGACTACCACACCATCGAATTCTTATAACCAAAAATTCTTCACACATTTCCCATATAATTAGAAATTCCCACCTAGCCATAAAATATCAAACCAATGATAACATCCACATGGTAGCATTACCAGCCTTTTTACAACAACTCAAAAAATTAACACTATAATTAATTCCACAAAAACCACAAAAACCATATTTATCAGCAACTATGAATCCACATCAGTATACTATAAAAAACTAATTTAGTAACCATTCTCATCGAATACCCTTCTATAATAATTTTTTCATGAAAAATTAAATTCTCATATTTATATATTAATAAATAATAAATATTTACACAGAACTAATTCATTACAAACATTAAGATGTTAATAAATTATAAAATTTTATTATTCAAAAAAATAATTAGTATATATTGGCTATCATTGAAACACATTCGAATAGATAATAAGAACTCTAAATAAAGTTAATATCCATGTATATCAACTGTGAGTGACCAATTTCCCACCCTTAAATTTCATGATTATCTTAATTATATTAATTATTTTTATTCTTACTATCCCCTTAATTACTTAAAAGGTATGATTATACTATGATTACACATTATTTTAAAAATGATTAGTCTCAAATCCCATCACTAAGACAGATATTCAGTATATCACCACATGAGAATAAGGGAGAGCAAACAAATTTTATGAACTTGTGATAAAATCCCATAGAACCTATGAAAAACAATCCACCATCCCCCAAATAGTATAAAAATTCTAATACCAATGTAATCCCAATAGAATAACCACCTCAATAAGATAAAATTAAAAGGAGTGAATAATTAAGGGGAGGATGTAACCTTTGTTCAAAACGTGATAATCAATTGAATTGAATGATAAAATTTCACTGATGGGTGATAATAGATCACCAATAATTAAATTAAAATCACATATGGATTAGAAAATGTTAAATAAAATAAGATAAACCGTAAAAACACCATGAATGTCTCAAAAAATATAGGAAAAAATAGGATATCATGATATGATACAGTTCATCATGGTACAACATAGGTCTGATCATGAAATTGAAAAGAAATATTTCCCAAAAATTTAGGCTCAAACCATATTAAATTGATCAATTTAATTAATATCCTGAAAAAACAAATGAGTTCACACTAAAATATACTTCATGTAATATTAATCTTGAAAGAGTTCAAATATCTCCCTGACACAACACAATACAACACGCTTTACCATATAACATATAATATTAAGCTAAATATTCCTCAATGAACTACACATAGTAATGAATGCACCAAAACATTACTAACATTCCCCTATATGACTGTAGGTACATTGGATAATCAATGTTAAACACTCAAGACAAAATACATATATCATGCTATTGGCCTAACCATCATTCCCCACATACCAAAATAAACTAAAACTCTACAATGAACTATTTATCATTCCACAATTCCCAATGTTCGTAACATGATTTAGTATAACATGTTAGAAATTATATTTAATACCCTAAAAATCAAAATGACTCTCCTCCAAACCCTTTGGATAGATTCAACATCTGAAATACCAAATGTAATGATCAGATAAATTCTAGGTTGTTACATTGGATACCAATGAAATTATTCTCATCCATGTTATTGAAAAATAATTGATAATAATGAAAATGATAAAAATCAAACAAAAAACTTGAAGATACCTATCAAATATGAATGAATCCATCACCAGAATATAATATAACTCTGGGAAAAAATTGTAATCAATTCAGCATAGAATCATTCATATCATCATCAATTAAAACTATGGTTCAAATAAATTTTGAATACATATATTGCATTTGTGACTTATATTCCCTTGGTATATTTTTAATTATATCATGGCTCCATAATATAAAAATCCTGGGAATGAAATTCCTATAAAAAATATTCTCTCCATGATCCCTAAACAAGTATATCCCCCTCAATAACATAGTGTCACTAATTCAATTCTACTCTAAAGAATAATATATATGGGATTAATTGTAAATTTATTTTCATTTTTTATAAATAAGGAAGAATGCATGGTTTCAATCTATAAATGGAGGATTATCTAAACAACAATAAATATTACCAATATAAAAAAACACCTCAATTTTACTAATAGGCTTTTTAAAAATCATAAAACCTTGATCAATCATCCACTTCTTATGATGGTTAGAAACCATTAAGAATCCATTATCCCTGACCAAAAACACTAAAGGTATCCTCATTTTATTATCATAAGAACACATATATTCTATTTTCTAATTTATACAATCTTGAATCATATACACATACTTGATAAAGATATACACTACATCAAGACAATGAACCATTGACACTATAACCACATTCTAGAACAATGCGGATCTACATGATTTCCCATACAATTCCACAAATGGAGACACACTAAAAGATGAGTGATGGATATCATTACAAGCAAACTAAAAATAGATTATTATTCACAAATGAACCAATAAAAGATCAAACTCTATATAATATCATATCCTTTTGTGTCTGAATGATTTTCCTGGATATATAATCCTTTTTAGAATAAAAAGTTATGTTAGGGAATATTTGAGAACCAAGAGCATGATCCAATCCTATCTAGAATCAGAAGGTTAATAAATGATGTCTATTAAATTTATTCGTGCTCAAAACCCATTGAAGATCACAAACTCATCCAAATACATATGTTATAAATCATCTCATGCATAAGACACCTTTATCACTAAGAAATGAGATAACTTTATTGGTCGGTTCAAAATCACCCAAATAAAATCACATTATCTTTAAGATTTATGGAGACCAAGAAAAAACCATTCATATATTATCTTATTTTTATTTATATATCAAATGGTATCAATAAATATCTTATATTATGATAATATATTTTAACGTATATAAAAACTAATCACCATGAAATAAACTACATCACTAACCACATCATCCCTATAAACTATAATAGACACCCTAAGGCATGATATATCATGGGGACTCTTGGATAAAACATAAATGATGAACCATGAATCTCATAAGAAACATCATCTTACAATATTGAATGAGTTAAAAATGTTTCACCAAACAATATCAGATAATGGTCATCCCCTAACCATTCCATGACAAAACCCCAGAGAAAAACATATCTTGAAAAAACTCAACCTCCGTGTCTCCCCATTGGGACTCCTCCACATGTTTTAATATAAATTACAATACTATCATTTCTTAAAGAAAATATTTACCAAGAAAATTTTCCATATCAACATAAATCACGAAAATATCATCTGTTACATTAATTGAATATCAGGAATCACAAAGAGAATCTAAACATGAAATTATACTCAATTCATAAGGAACTACATTCCCATTACTTTTGGTGTTGGAGATCTCAAGGACAATTTATTATGTAAAATATGTCCACCTCCATTTACATAGAATAAAATCCAACTAATATAATTAATACATTATTATATTATGATTTTTAAATACCAATAATCTATCATCATCCACTGCCAACTTAGGATTTTGGGTGCCATTTATTTTTTAATGAGGATGTAACTTTAACGAAACATATGAGTTCATTTACCTCTGATTAATTAAAATTCAAAAAGAAATTATATATGAAGAATCAAATAAAACCTCAACCTCAATATCTTCCTCTAAAAATTGAATTATAGTATCATTTGTTAGTTTCCTATCCTTGTAGTTAATATTTCATATCACTGATTAGTCCATTTGAATAACATGTGTACCCTAGATAAGGCAATAAATGGTTCAAAAATAAATGACAAATCCTGAAGAAAAATATAATAATATTTCATTTATACCTATGACATTGGGAAATTGTATAAAACTCATTTGTATTTCCCATGAAACGACTACATTATTCTTCCACGGACACAAAACTACACCATAATGATAGCCCACATGACTACACAAAATGAGACATTTGGATATAGGACATAAATTTTCATAGCTTTTAATGGGGATAATAATGTATGTGTGCATAAAATATGTTCCTCCAATAATACAAAATATCCTTTAAATACAAAATATTTTCATCATTGAACACTAACTAATCTATGAACTCATGGAATACAATGTTCATGAGTCCCACGAAAATATTTGAAGAATCTATTAGACAAAACTTTATAAAAAATAATTTAAATTCCCATGATGAAGTAAAAACATAGTCTTCTAGATATCTTCTACCTTCATCACCATCTGATGATATCAATACAACTTTTCCTCCTTCAAAAATAATATAGATTCTTGAAACTGGTTGAATATGAAATCTATCATCACCAGAGGATAATGTTTTTTCAGTATCACATAATCCAATCAATATAATCTTATCCCTAACATTGTAATGAATTATTATTTCATAGAAAAAATATTATAGCACACTAAGGTTCCACACTAGTCCATTAGAAATACTTTTTAAATTAAATCATTAAAATTATTCTATAAATCTAACATATCAGAGTGTGTCATTGGTAAAATTACTGTGAAATCAAAGTGTAACCAAGTTCAAACTCTATCCCAAATTATATGTCTTATCAATTGGTAATATTATAATATATTATAGGAAAACATAAAGTAAATCCCTGAATATTATTGGAGACTCTATCTATTTCACACCCACTAATAATAATAATTATACTTGTTGAGAAAAATTTATTTTGAATACTTATAACACAAATTTTGGAAATTTTGAAATAAAAAACCATATATTTGAATTAAATATTAAATAGTTAAACTATCCCACATTATAAATTAATAACATCTTGCACAGATTATAACCATCAAATTCCAAAAGTGGAAAATTATTTTTGAATCTTTAATGATCATAAATCCCATGATGACTGGTGATTCCTCATCAACCATTCACAACATCAACACACATAAATTAGACAATATGACCACCAATAGGAAAATTGAAAACAAGGGGCATCATAAGCCTATCATCCATGAGTCATATAGTACAAAATATGGTAGGTGATATAATTTAGTGATAAGATTCTAAATCAAACATTAAATAAACCCAGATAGAGGATAATCAATGGGTACATAACATTACCTATAATCCAACAATCATTAAAAATTCCATATAATCATACTAGTTGTGCCTTTATCCCCTACCCAATTTTCAATAAATACAATAACCAAAAATACTGTGATTGCAAAAATTTATTGAGGAAAAAGGATATTACTAGGATATCCTTAACCTAATCCAACATCCCGAAGTAGTCCAAAGAGTTAAAAACATTATTATTAATAAAACAATAAGGGGAAAAATTCAGGTTGTACTATAACATAAAAAAAACCACACACTAACCACCATGTAACCCATCTACATGAAACACTATTATTTTTATTAATTTTCATGTCTCAGGTCATTAGGTAGAAGCTTGGGATTCAGACCCAATTTAAAATTTTAAGGTAGAAATTTTTGATGGTTTCGGGCCAATGCATGTGCACCACACTGTTAGCAGTAACCATGTGGTCAGCCTTTGTGAACATGTGGCTGAATATATATTTAAAGTGAGTAAATTTAATTAAATTAAAAATATAACTAAATATGATACAAAAAATTAGATAAAAAATTTATGTAATGCGTTTATAATAATTATTATTATAATGATGATAATAAAATTATGATGATGATGATGATTTTTATTATTATTATTAATGTAATTTTTATAATTATTACTAAGTTTATTAATATTTATGTTTTATGTTTTTTATTCCTTTTTATTTTTATTTTTATTATTTTTATATTATGTTTTTTTAGTCTTTTTTTCTTTCTACCCTATTCTCTTTATATGAATCATGTGGGATACGAATCCCCCTAACATAGGCATGCACATCCCGTCCCCCACATCCATCTCATCTCTAGAAAATTCACTAGATCACCCCTATTTTTTTGGTTGGCTTTTCAAGTTAATTCATCTTCTTCCTCCTCCCCCTCATTTCAATGTTTTCCCACCTATTCATCTCCCTGTTTGGTCTGGATGAACCCTAAGGATTTGAGTAAACTGATATTTGACTTCTCTCTTGTACTTAGGGTGTACGGCTGGACTATGGGGACTTGGTTTTCCTTCCTTTGAAGTGTTGTTTCATTCACACGCCTTCGAGATAGTTGTTTACATCTCTTACTATTCTGATTCTATCTATATACTTATTTCCAGTTATAATAATTATTTTTTGACATGATTCTCACCACTATAATGACTTTGGATAACTTATATTGGTGTTTTTGTGATAATAGAATTTTCTAAAAATAGATTTTGAATTATTTTCTTGTTTACTCTCATGTTTTCTTATGAATATTTTGAGTGGCTAAATGCTAATTGGTATTTAATAGTGATGTTGTATTATTTTTCTATTGGTTCCACTTTTAGTTATTGTGTTAAAATGGTTGGGCCGTAATTTGGCATTATCTGTGATGGCTATTAATTTTTAGTGTGATTCTTATGTTATTTTAGAATGTTTTATTGGTTTATAAAATGATTATTTGTAATTTTGGAATGAGTTTTAATTTATAATTTTGTCTTGAAAATAAATTCATAGTTAGAAAAATTGTTTAGATCATTTAACCGAATTTAGAGGTTGTCATTGGATTACGGAAAACGCATGGGTGCACTAAGTGCATGTATGGGTGTGAAATAAAATAAAAAGGGCACTATAGAATAAATTTTCCTTCAAGAACTCCACTACTCCATTTTCCATCATTCCCTAAATTTGTTTCATGTTTTTCTAAGAAAATAGGAGAAGTTGGGCTTTTAGTGTTTTAGAAATGTTTCAGTGTGCATTCCACGTTGTTTGGCCAAGATGGACTTGAAATAGGTTATGGTAAGTGGCTTAAATGGCCTATTTAAAAAATGTATAAGGAAAATGGTATTTAACATTTTTTGAAATGGCTTTTTATGTGTTTTTGGTAAATTTATTTTGGGTGTGAAAAACATAAGGGACTACATAGAAATTCTCACATTAAAATGGTGTTATCATAGACCATGTTTTTTTGAACCACAAATTGGTTTCCAAATGTTGAATGTGCTTTTGTTTTAACTTTTTTTAGGGTATTATCTTGTTTATTGAATCTTGTTTTTTTAATTATGCTGTTTTTGTCATTACTTTTTTGTTCTGAGCGGCCATTTGTTAGGAAACTCACATTCATATGCATAGAAAAGTATATATATGTGTGTGTGTGTGTTTTCCCCTGTTATGCGTATAATCATCCATGGTAGTGAATCTACATGAATGGGGCTAGGTGTTCGTATATATATATATAAATCTAATAATAGGTGAGTGGAAACTGATATATGCATATATGAATATATGTAAGGATCCCCTTGAACACTTTCATGGCCATCCAGGTGTGTGCATATGGGATAGATGTCCTTATATGTATGTGAAAAGGTATATGCTCAGTGGGGGAGTATCAAATCATATATTGAATATCCCAAGGTCCAATTATTCGGTTTAGTTCCACTATAAGGTAGGATCCCTATAAATTATCCATTAATTTTTTCAATAAATTATTTCTTTAATTTTGTATCTTGTTTTTAAAATAATTATTGATATTGAATTGTTGGTAAATTTGAATTTTGTGAATTGAACTGTTTTTCTATTATAATGTATTATAATAAATGAATTGATTATGTTTATCACATCAAGTGTTTGATGATATTCCCCACTGGCCATTATAAATTTGTCTTAGATTTAAAATGGTGAATTTGGTTTCTTAAATGGGTGTAAAAGTGAAGTTATTTTTTTGAATGTGGGTTGTGTTGGTTATTTTGAAAATAGGTTGGTATAGAATGGTTGGTTGAGGCTTGTTTGGTAATTTGATAAAATAAGTTACATTGAAAACTCTCATTGGGATGAACCTATTTCCCTATAGTATATTTATGTGAAAGGGTGGTCCACAGAAGGGACTTCCCCCATGTGTTGAATATTTGGGGAAAGAGGGGGAAATACCTTGGGGTGATTCAGGGGTGACTGTCAATTTTGTTGCTTTTTTGAAATTCATGTATATATTGTTGGTTGTTTTTTGGTTTGATTGGAACACCTATTTTTAGTATGATCTTGGGAACATAGCATAGTTAGTGAATTCTCGATTAATGATTACTGCACTAGTCTAGGTTATTTTACTAGCTATTATCCCATTCTCTGGTGTTATTTAGGTAACATTACTATAGGGTTAGGCCCCTAGATCAGTCCAGGTATAGAATTGATCAGGCATTTGGGTGTTATGACTCAATCGGGTAGAGAATGCCTTCAGAATGAGTCACATGTATATTCTGTTCTAGATTACTTAAGATATCCTAGGTTCAAACATGTATTTCAAAACATAGTTGTCGGAATAAAATGACTATGGAGCCTTATTTTCCTAGTTATTCTTGTGTTATATTTTCTATTTCCCTTTTTGTGTGGTTATTGATGCTACTTCCTCGTTTGATGTAACCACTTTCAGAAATTTATTGGTTGGTTTAAAAATATTTATGGAAAATAATTTAAAAATGTTTTTCACTGTCATCCTTCCTTTATAAGTGAAATCAAACATTCCCTCTCTCTAGAATGTTAATGTCTCATTCATAAAGAATAATCCAGTGTTAAATTGAGAAATGGAAATGGATAGTGATTTATTTAATGGAGGAAAATGTTTGAGAGCCTAGTTTTATTAATTGTATTTCAAACATTAATTTAATGGAACTTTAATTTAACCGAAATTCATATGGGTATAGATTTATTTGGAACACATACTATGTTTTAATACTCATACATATATTTTAGAAATGTTATTAAATTAATGATCTACTTCATTCTTTGATTAGGTCACTATAGTGAAATGTTGGTTAGAGGCCGGTGGTAACCCATATAGTCAGAGGGAGGTACACACAGTTTTATTTTCCCACCGCTACTAGTTCTCATTTTCATTATTCAGTTATATTTATTTATTTTTCATCCATTTACTGTCCAAATCATTCCCAACAATTTTATTTGGATGTTCATCACTAGTATCTAGCTTGTGAGGATACGGAACACCCTTTGGGACATGTCACGGGCTGGCTCGGTTGACCTATTTAGGGTTGACCTAGGTTAGATAGTGACACACCATGTGTGGTAAGAAATTGAAATCACTAATGGATAAAACCAAAAGATGAAAAAACACACTATAATGATAGTTTTAGTAGAGTATCAACACTACTAGATCATGAAAAATATGAACAAGAAAGTGGATGGCGCCTTGCTGGTCAAAACCTTGACCACTGTAACATTCCCAAACCTCCATATAAATCCATATTCCATTATAAGTTTTTATGACATTTCTCTCATGATAATCTAGTCCATGCATGTATTTTCATTATCATCTAGGCCTTTGATAACACATCAAATATTTTTGATTATGTAAATAGTATCAGTTGATGTTGTACTGAGTTAAATAATGCTTCCTCAAAATAACAATCTTGGGCATCATTATTTAGAAAAATAAATATAGTATAAATAAATTTCCATTGAGCTATATTTTAAAATCTTAAATTCTCAAGTTACCTTTCCATAGGATAAAAAATAATTACATCTTTACCATCATTAGTATAAAAAAATAAAACTCTTTAAAAATTGCTTCTATAAATATTCCAATGCTACTGAAGACTCATTTCCCTCTCCAAGGATTTGAAAACAACACTAATGAAACTCTTATCTTATTATATTGAAAGATAATGATATTTAATTATTCTTCCTAGAATGGAATCGATTGGTGGTGATCTATATATCCCCCAACCAGTATTATTTCACCTCATCAAAGATCCTCCCTTCATTATTTTCGAAACATGATACCAAAAGTCACACATATTTCTTCCAAGATTCATCCACCTTATTTGGGTCAACTATCCATATTCAATAGAATAATCTTGGTGAACTTCACCTACATAATCCAAAAAATAATTTATTACCACCATAAATTTATATATAATACGTGATGACCCTAAGCTAGAGAACTTGAAACTCATTTTAAGATTCATTTCATCAAATTCATTATATTTCCTAAAGAATTTCCCCATTTCATATGTAGTTGTATACAAGAAGGATTCATGTACATCTTCGGATATCTATAGATTTATATGAACCATCCTATCTGGAATGTTTAGTATACCAAGGAAACATTAATAGAATTAATGGGTTCTAAAAACACATGTGTATTATGTAGTCTCTATAGTTCTGTGATGTGAAAAGTTCAACTGATACAATTTCTCTTCTAATATCATGTCATACTTACCAGTTACTAACCCTAAACTCGACCATAACTCTCAACCACACTCTTATACAAATAATTTATTACTTTAATCATTTGGTAAGTCCTCATAGGCTAATAGTGAAGATGATAATGACCCTGAAAGTCCACCTCCAATAGGATATGAGTTTGTGAGAAGCATTAAGGGTATAACATCACACACATTAGAGGAATTCATTTCATAATAGATGAATAGCGTAAAGGAAACCACATGTTAACTCTATCTAAAATAAAAACAATATCCAGAAATCCATTTAAATATCTTTCAAGAAAAACATCACATCAAATTATAAAATAAACTCATAAACTAGAAATTTTGGAACGAACTGCAAGCCATCATCCAGTAATACCAATACTAATCAATAAAAATCGCCTAAAAATCTAAAATCTAAATATATATAAAATGACAGAGAATACACATATAGTATGTTTGATCCTCTACAAAACATATCTTGATAATATATAATAATAATAATAATAACATTGTGAATAATTAGTGTGTCCAACGTGAACAAAAATCAAGTGAACTATCAACTAGACTGACCATGGCCCACTAACCCAATATCGCTTCAAGGGTGTAGAATAGAAACCTAAAAACAAATAGGTATCATGTTGGTATCCTTCAAACACATCACAACATATTTGGTCCCTCTCTCACAACGATTACAAAAGTAATCTACTACATCCCCTTCTATATCGATATATCTAAATAACCACATATTACATCACAAAAATTATAGTATATCCATAGACACAACACATCACAACTACACATCCCAACCCCATCATAATAGTGTAACATGTACATAAAGTACATTAACCATATGCCCTTTTCCTTCTTGCACATACCCCACACTATAACCACTTCATAACCACATAACTATTTCATCCAGTATGTACATACTATTACTCAATCCTTTATATAATGTGTTTATAAAACTAGTATTATCCTCCATAGAATGTATTTTGATTGATGGTAGAGTGAGGGAGAGGGAGAAATCATCCATTTATTCCCTCTATAACTTGGATATTGGGGGGAAACCCAGAACCCATTTCTTTATATGGGAATCAATAAGGTTAAATAAATAGTGTGGTGGTTCATATAAAATAACTAGAAACTATAAAGTGTATGGTATTCAAACAAAATCCTTGCCAAAGGGTTCACATCAAAACCATATTACTATAATAGCCTGTAAAAACCACCACACACCAACAACTTACATAAGTAACAGAACACATGGAAACCTTGAAAGCACCATATAATACCATAAAAAAATAAAAACGTACCACTTAATCACCCAATATTTAAATTACAAATTTTTCATTACTATTCATATTAAATAAAAATAAAAAATTTTATTTTTAACTCATTCATTAATTATTATGTATGATTGTTATAACTATTACATTCTAACCATAACAATACAATTTCCATAAATATAGTAGACAGTCCACTACCTAGAAATTCCATCCCATTAATCATTTACCAGTTCATTAAATCTAGTCATGTTCCATTCCACTAAGAAAATATATCAAAACTCACTATAGGCAATACTAAAACAATAATGACAACCACACGACTCAATAACATCATCAAATATATATTTCCACCAATAACATGTAATTACCACTTATTTCCACATAGTGAAAGGAAAAAACATTTGGTATATGAACACATAATATTTATTGTCCTTCCCAAAATAATTTAATCCTACTAATGGTAGAGTTTTATACATAATAACACATTACCAAAAACACTATTAAATGGAAATTAATCTTCACCAAAAATAATTAAATTCAACATCACATTAATTATTATCATATACACTCTTATTAGTAATTAATCACTTTTAAATTAGAATATGTTGTTTAATCATCAATAGCCAAATTCTATATTGGATTGATTAATTATAAAAATTATATGCTTAACAAATTATTAATGATGATAGGCCACAATAATCAACAATGAACATGGGGTTTGACAATATAGAGTATAAATAAATAATAGTAAATCTTATGAAATAACATATAGACTTATAATGAACATGTGATTAACCCGTTTACCCCTTCAGTTTCATGATCGTATTAAAAATAATTACTGTGATAATTAATATTATCCTCAAAGCAAAAGAAATTTTCTATTAATCAAATAATTTTACACAAATAAATAAGTATAATTCATAAGTCCCCAACCTCAAATGACGATTCAATAATTTTTCATGCATGATTACCGAAGGAAGATAGATCACACCCCCGGTATCTCATAAGAAAACCACATAGAACCTATTTACAATTATACCCATCAACCTGATGATGAAAAAACATTAATGAATAACATGGAAAAAATACTATACCCTCCCCAACAATAATAAACAAGTGAGAATGAAGAAGAAGAGTTGAGTATCTCACCTAGGATTATGAGGGGATGGTCAATCAAAGTATTGGATTTAAGGTGACTAAAGGATGCTAAAATATGACCATTATTATTGAAACCCTATCCATTTCCATGATTATTATCATAATCAACCATAATATACAAACAGAGTATCGTAATGTCTTATGGCTTAAGAATATTAGGTATATTACGATAATGTATGAAACAAAAATAAAATCACATTTTATCAAATATTATTGATGAGATACTAACATCCTTTGAGCCTTAGATTTGAATAAGATGACACAGGGAATACATGAATATAATTATGAGCTAAAAAGGCTAGTAAGGGAATAAAAAAAGAATATAGCTTATCATATGGGTTAGAGGGAATTACATTATGGTTTAAAATGTCAATGAAAATGAATAAACATAAGGAATAATAACATGTATGAAATGAGAATATATAACCCAAGAAACATAGGACATTGGAGACAACATATATCATGACATAATCATTATTCAAGGTTAACTACCAACACCACTGTACATGGAAGACAAATGAACATAAATGAATATTGTTCACTCCATGTCCCAATATGACATATCACTAAACTACCCATTACCCAATGAATTAGAGGGCAATCCGGGAACACCCATCATATAATGTTCATTAATATTTTTTCCACATTAAGAATCAAACATAATGAATAAACATAAGGGTTACCTATATAAATAAATTGGTATCATAATCATATCACAAGGCAAAACCAAATCATTCATCATTATGATGTTCATGAAAGAATGGATTTATAAAATAAATGGACCTTAATAATGGAAAATAGGTCTATATCATGATAAATGATGTCCAAATAAAGTTAAATAATGTAAAAACCTTGATTAAGACACACTTTAAATGAGACACATTAGTTCAGTTTATGGTAAAATATTAACGATACATTAAAGAAGACAAGGGAATAATTTTTTTATAAAACAATAAAAGAACTAAGATAGTTTTTCATTATAATGATAATTTATTTTATAAAAATACGGTTTTCCTAAAAGGAATTATGTATTATATTATAAAATTGGTAAGGAATAACGATGCTACCTTCAGTTGAGCCTTCTTTTCGAGAGGAAATGAGAAGGGAGCATTATAAAACATTTATTTACCCATATAAGAAAGAAGAATTGATATAGTTACATATGTTCAAAAAATAAAAAATTACATTATGAATATTAAATGATAATTAATATGCATTAAATTTGGGTAATGAGTGAGATTTTTGAACATGATGGATAAAGGAGGTTAAGATATAATCTCATTACATATGTACATAAGTATTCTGCACTTGCACATAATACCATTGATAATGAAATTATATTCATCAATAATTTAATTCATAACATATTTGACCTGTATTTGATTTATTATAATTTTATTAAGTTCATTTATGTTATTTTGATGAGTTATATGATTTATTTTTGTCGTTCAGAGGATTTTGATTCCTTAGATTTCAAGATATGTTCACCTGTATACATGTATAAAAGATCATGTATAAAGGAAACTATTGTCATGAATTGAAATTATATTCAATTAATGAAAAAAATTAAATAAAATGGTCTTATATTTCATTTTTTCAATATATTAGGATTATTTATTATATAAAATGATAATGATAAATGATTAGATTATTTTGGAATTTTTTCAATAATCACGAACACGTTTTCATTTATTAATTAATATAATGTATATATATAGGACACAGAATAATAAATTTGTTGTAAAATACTTTTTAAAATATATTTTAACTATTATAATAGTTTCATGACCATATTCTAATGTGGTGTAAAAAAAAGTCATTGTCTGCAAAGGTGGTGGTTTGATACCTCAAAAATGATGTTTTTATTTTTATAAAAATCAAAAATATAAAAGAAAATGTGGTTTATATACCACTAAGAATATAAAATTATACAATTTAAAATACACTGAATTAATAATGAAACTATTAGATATGAATCTGAGGATTGAGTAAGAAAATAAAAAAAATTAAAAGAAATTAAAAGAACACAAAAGAATATTTTACCTATTCAACTTTTTCTCTTAGAGAACATCCTTAGGGATTCTTGGTTTGCAATTTTTTGGAGACTGATGGCTCCTAGAAGTGGTTGAATATTCATGGGAGAGGATTGGGATGAATTTGGACAAACTCCTAGGCTTTGGAGTTATCAATAGAAGGAGAGGTGATGACATGTATTTATAGAGGGAGTATAGGAGTTTTTTTATTCATTTTATTTTTATTTTTGAACAAGACTATGAATATTGTTCCTTATTGTGAATAAATATACTAAATAGTTTAATTTGTTTTTCAAACCGATGATGCATACATCATCCATACATCAACCATGGCTCAATAATTCATGTATTTATCTTATACCGTAAATTACAGTATTTCACTACTCAACAGACATTCAACATTTTTTGAATAATCCAAAGAAATCACCCTAATATTTTTAGAAATTTATATTTTAAAATGGTATGAATTTTGTGAAAATAATTTCTCAATTAAGAGAAATTATTTTTCTAAATAAAATCAGCATTATAAGGATCAAAAATAAAACATTATGTAATCTTTAGTTAAGTCCATAATTTTACATACTATCACATTGAGGATATTATCAGATTTGGAGTTTTAGAGAATTACATAATAACTCAAAAATAATAAAATAATAAAATAATAAATGGACACTTCTGAACAATATCCATTTTTTTATAATGTAATCCTTTTAAAAAATTGCGAAATATTTTTTTTGAAAACCCATTACGAAATTCAACAAGACTTATTCAAATCCCTTAGTAATCCTTTTGTCTAGTAAAAAATATTAAAAATGTAGGATTAGAATAAAAATAATAGTAATGGATATAAAAAAATAAACCATTATACAATTTATAAAGTTTAACAATTTATTAAAACATTAATATAAAGTAATAAGTTTTACCTTAATGATAAATAAATACATAACATTTCAAATAATCTCATTTCATTATTTTTTATATAAAACTAATGTCCCAATAAAATCCATAAAAATAATGTTAAATACATAAATGTAACTTGGGACATCATTATACTAGTCAATATTATAAATGAAATAACTATATTGTTGACTTCCATAAAATTCATTGTTATAAATAGAATTTGCGTACAACAAAATTCCATTCCCATTATATTATAGGGCTATCAATGACCCAACCATTATTGGTATATCACCGAACCACCCTTCCTTGGTTTATTATGGAACCACAGTCAAATGTACATTTAAAATAACAAATAAAAATTGGAATTCTCAAAATTTAATTGATAATATTTCATTTTCAAACCCACGAATACATTTAATGATATTAAACTAATTAGTCCATTTTCAAAAAATAATTTCATTAAAGATATTCCCCATAAGAGAACATGGGTTTCAATTTATTTTAAAAAAATTGATTCTTATAATGTATTCCAAATAAAATAATTTACATAAAATTTCTTTTATACTCCTATTATATAAATTAAAAAAATTAATATAATATCATGAATATTTACATGAGGAATGGATTACATCATTATACATTCAATGCATCCCATTGAACATTGGAAATTTAAATCATTATACCCATGAAAGAATAAAATTTACAATGATATTAAATAAAAAATAATAGTTTAAATATGAATATGGAATATGAAAGGGGATGAATATACACTTTTTAAAGGAATAACCGATAATATCATCAAGAAATTATTAAATGAAAGGAGGGTGGGTTGAAATCCCATACCTTGTGTCTAACTAGTCATGTATGTCCTTATCTTTTATAATAATAAACATTGAATAAATATTTACTTAATTTAAGGAACATTTAATGATTATTATTATATTTATTTCACTTATTAGAATGTAGTGAACAACTATTGAATTAACCTAGTTTATTTTTGGTGTTTTGACAATATTGGGTTCATGTGTGAATTTTTTTTCATGAATATCGTATTAATGTTTTGTGTAACATCCTAGTTTCGGGTACTTCCAAGAGGTTCCCCGTACACGGTTGGTCACATGGCCTCAACTGCATTTTCCCAAATACTAGAGGATGCCGACTAGCAACGATGGCCTTGGGAGTGATAGTGGGGAATCTATGCCTTAAATGGTAGATTAATGTAACAAAAATTAACAGATTATAGTAGCGGATGCAGTAATAATACCATACAACAGTAATCAATAGAAGACATGTACTGAACAAACAACTAATATATATATATATATATATATATATATCAGTATTGATTCATGTCACAAATATCGAGGAAAACATCCAAAAAAGTCATAATTATAGAATACATCAATAAACCAAGTACCAAGGAAAAAAAGTAAACAAGTCTGACCGCATCGCAAGCCTCAGCTTGTTACCATGCTCCCCAGCTCCACAAAAATAAAGTACCTAATAGAGAAGGGAACTTGAACTTATATGTACCTGGAGTAATATAATCTATTTGGGACCTAATGAAAGAACCAAATAGGGTGTGATACGAATCCTAGTAGGAAACCTCCTAATGTTCTATGCCTAATTGTATGTGAATATATATGGCAGGCAATAAGAAAAATGAAGCAATAAACATGGAAGTACTCAAAAGTAAGAAGTCATACAATTTTTATTACAATCATTTAAAATTTTCAATTATTTGACCAATTGAAAAAAAATAATCCCTTTGGTAAGTTCTCATGGCCTATCCTCTATGGTTTAACTAAAACTGGGATATAACGACCTCCTTGGTAGCTCACAAGGTCTATCCCCTTTGGTATCATGCAGAAAAATACTCTATGAGGAAACACTCACTGTCAATTCCCCCTATAGTATTTAAACGATAAACTAAAAAAACATTGATAAAGCATTAAATTTCTATTCCCTATGTGGTCTCGTAACAGTAACTATAGACACTATGGGCAAGCACTCAAAATCAATCCCCCCTTTGGTCTCACATCATCATAAAGAAAAAATAGACACTCTGTGGAAGCCCTCAACATCCATTCCTCATATGGTCTCACTACACCTAGTTCCCATAGCCCTGTCTAAATAAATTGTGCACAATGGATGTTCAGTAGCAAAAGTAAACCAAAAAGTACTACTTTGCTAAAATAGCTACATGTAATACCCAAACATTAGATAAAAATCACTCCATCCTAACAATATTAGGCATAGAAAGAAAGCATCCTAAAACACCGAGAAATACCAAATGATTAGTGTCAAATAAAACATGGAAAAACACCTCCATAGCCAAATAAATAACACTATTTACCCACAAGATCCCTAACTCATGAAAATAATCATTGTAGGGATCAACAGGGTTAAAATCCCTAAACAGGAATAACCCCAATCTAGGGTTCTATGCACTTTTGCACAAAATATTCAATGACTAACTATGGAAAGGCACAGACCACCTACATTGACATTGTACGATTGATATACCCTAGTGTCTGCCCTTGAATCGATATAGAAGGTGGTAGATCTACAAAAATGACAAAAATACTAAACCAAGGTTATCTCATAGAAGGGGTGAAATCATGGAACGAGGCTCTGTAAAATGAAATAAGTCACTGTAGCAATTCCTATTCAATCGACAACAGTCAATTCAGAGAACAGATGAAGGATCAATGATCTGAGAAGAATCACACTCCACTGTCACTCCAAAAAGAGATGCGTCAAGAAGAAGGAATTTTTGCCAACTAGACGTGACCAAGTCTGATCTATAAAATAAAAATAAAAGTGTAGGGTTCTTCTATAAAAAGGCTACAATGCGTGTTCATTCCAGACACGGCGTGTACTAGAAGTATTTCTTTGACCTGTGTTGTCAGTTAGACGACTGGATACATGGTTTACACTACATGGAATTTTCAAGAAAGACATGGTCTGTATAACCTATGTTGCATCCATCCGTGTTGTTAGTCACATGGGTGGAAACATAGACCTTTCCAATTGGCATGTTCCTCTATGGATTTCCTAACCCCAAGTCTCTACCCTACAGTAAGTGACACGATTAGAGACTACATGGCATGTACATAAAGTACACAGAGTGTACTAAAGAAAAAAAGTTCCTTCCTAAATAGAAGGTTACCTGGAATGTATTCATCAATACACATCGTGTATTCTGAGATTTTCTAGACAGTAAGCCTCATAAACTACACTGGAACACAAAAAAACACTCAAATGAACATTAATGTGCCAAATTCTGAAATTTGAGGGCCCATACTCCCCGCAAATCAATGTTTCGAATATTATACATGGTATATACAAGCATAATAGTGAAATAATCCACCAAATTCCAATACATCAGGGCCCATATCACCACAAGAACCAAAGTTTGACATTCATTCAAATAAAACCATACAAAATCCAATACCCTCTCAAATAGAAGTTATTCTATCAATGCATCTATCATAACAGTATGAATATCTAGCACCACTTCTATCATAACAACGTGATATTAGTAATGAACCCTAAATGTAAGGGCAAGAATTCATGACATGTATTGTCGTCCCAAACACTTTTCTTATGTAATAACAATGTTGGATGGTTTTACTTCATTTAATTTCCATTCTATCCAAACAAAAAATGCAAATGAACACAATACTTCTTTTATTCAATGAACACTAAACTGGTTACATTCACCTAACTAAACAAAAGTACCTATTAAATTACCTATCAGAGCCATGGGGAGGCCACACAACACAACAATGAGACCCAATAAATAGCGAAGATCCTTCAGGACTGTCAGAATGAAAAACATCAGGGCCAGAACCACGACAGCTATACTGAGCATCAATGGGATGATTAGCACAATCTTCATCAAATCATCCTGAATTTGGGAAAATGTAAGGCATGTTTTAATGTGGTCTGTAAGAAATCTGACCGTTTCCTCCATTAGTTGATTATTGAGTTTCTAACTGCAATAAGTGTAATTGTTGGTCATTCTGTTGGTTTAATTTGAAATATCTTGGCCTATTTTGTTTTCCAAAATACTTAAGGTATGTATTGTAATTATAACATTAAATATATATATATATATATATATTGAACCTTAAAAAGGATAATGATTTATTTTTTAATATGGGTTTGAATCATAACTCTTGTGTTTTAAATACCAATAGAAGCATGTACTCGATTATGGTACAAAGTATCATATTTCTGAGTTTGAAATTGTGCTTCAGACATATTAAAATAATAACTACTGTTGTATTTGATATTTTCTCTATACATGGTGACTTTTATATATTTAAATATATCTAAAGTTTTAAAAATATTTTATAATTGTTTTCACACTTTGATGTTTAAAACATGGTCTTTACTCAAAATATGTTTTGGATTTTGAAATATAATAATAGTATAAGGGTTTTTAAACATTGATTAATAATTTTAGGTTTTAAAACTCAGGTGTTTATAAACATGGTAAATTTATAACCTTACCATACTAAAATATAGGTGAGTACCCCACCTAGATGAGGTCCACCTTAGGCAGCCACTAAAGCCCATGATGAGCTTCCACAAAACCTCTAGCAATGGCCTTGGGTGGTGTGCAAGCCTGGTGCCAGGTAAGTCACATGGATAGGGGGTATAACAACCCATAAGCACGCACAAAAATGTTCATGTGCAAGGGAAACACGTGCGCCATCATGTGGGGAAGCACGATGACATGGGTGGGTGGAGCGCACCCCAAGAGAACACGATACAGTATGGTACCAAGAGGGGGGAGTTGTAATCAGAGCCTTGGTTGGGAGCTCTGGGGTTCTAAGAGAGCTTAGTCATCCTTATTGTTTCAATGTGGGACATGATTTTTCAGATGGGAACAGATCCAGGCCTTCCAATCATGCCACGTGAAATCTGATCCATTTGATCGGTTCAGCTATCGAACCCCTACGGCCGTAGTATATCAACCAAATTTTTTGTGTGTGATCTGATCCCAATGTATCTAATCAAAACTGTTCATTTTCTTTTAAAATCTCTTGTTGCTCATAATGGTTAGATAACATATGATCTAATCTTGAACATCCATTTATTTTTAAATCATCGCATCACATGTAGCAGTCTGATATTCTCCACATCAGTTTTGTGCCATCCATTGTTTTCCCAGTTTTTCACTAATGTGGCATCTTCTTCCTCCACATGTGCTACACCAGTGGATTCTTCCACATTATTTTCACTATTTTTTTCACACCCATGACCTCAGGTGGCCCCTGTTATCTCTCATTGTGCACAAAGACTGACAACCACAGTCTTATTTTAAACCGTGGGGTCTTAGTTTTCCAAAAAGTGCCATTAAAAATATTTAATATAATTTATAATAATGTTTTTATATAGATATCATGTTTTCACCTAAAACATCATGGATCTTCCTCCTCTCAAGCCTCAAGAAAGATTCTTCAAACCAAGTAAGGGTCCTAATTTGTCTTTCCTTTTTTCAGTGTGGATATATATATGTATATATATAAGTATATACATGTATATATATATATAGTTAAGAATATGACTCCCTAGTTCCTCTTGAGATGGTGGATTCTTGATCTGAAATATGCTCTTAATCCTTCCCCGAGCAAGGGTTTGAGTCTTTTTATGTGTTATATATATATATGATAATATAAACATAAGAATATATATATTTATATATCTATGTGTGTCTATGTGTGTTTCATAACTGAACCCTTTATATCATATAGAACAACATGAAATTAATTAACCTCTGTTTAACTAATTTTCCTCATATACACAAGACATGTATGAGTAATTAATGGTTTTGTGTAAGTACCGTATATACACCATGTATATTTGGTTATACATTTATATAAATATATATTTAAAAATAAATTTGGATTCTAAATCTAATTTATATTTTCCAGGATTGATGAGAATGAATAGAAAATGTGCTTTTTTAATATGAACGTTACTTTATACAATTATTTATATACACCCTTGTGTATAAACGAATTAAAACAACACTAAACCATAATAATGTACTAATTATGTCAAATTCATGAGTATAAATTTTGGGGTTTGATACTCTTATATAGATAAGTCTGAATCATTTATTTTCATAAATATTAAATGGTGTAATGTATGGCTGAATTTCATGCTTCTCATTTTTAACATTTTGCGTACCCTTGTGATATGTTATACGTAACCATACCAATAATAAATAAATCAACATCTTAGAATTTAATACACCACATGAAATATTTGGTTTACCTTTAAATTAAGTATGCATCCAATCCATGATTAATTTCCAATATCTATTATATTAATAAGAATTTATACTGTAGGGTTATCATTTAATGTGAAAAAAATGTATTTCTATTTTGGGAATTTCTTTTCATAAAATTTTCTATAATATTCTTATCATACATTCAATTTATTTCCATAGCCATGAAGTTGATAATATTTTTATTAAAACTGATATGCATGATTCACTTTTTATATGTAAATTCTAGAGAATGTAAACAAACTCAAATGGTGTTTTATGGAATAAATAATGTAAATTATTCAATGCGGTATGGGATATGTTGAATAATACGAAATGAGAAATTAAATTATTCTTGGTGGTATGAGAAACATTGAATAATAATAAACATCAAGAATCGTAATCTGTGACACTTGGAATGATAAGTTATTAGCAATTTAATAAATCAATGTGGTGTGAGCACATTGATTTAGAGAAATGACGATTGCATTGGACTTATTTAGAGTCGGGTGAGCCTACTATAGCCCCTCAGTGAATTAGTTGGTCTCATGAGATAACTGGAAATGGAATTGGATGAGGTCTTTCCCTATTAAGATTTATGGATTTTGGCTGAAGCCTTAATCATTTTAGATGTCATGCCTGTGGCCTTGATACAGTCCTGCATATGCACTTTCCTCATTATGACTATAGGATTTAATTAACCAGAATAATATTCTACTAGTAGAATTTTCTTGGTTAAAAATCTTATGTTTATGAGAATCAAAATATGTAAAAGCTTATTATATTTTATTTATGAATCACCCAATGATTTATGAGCCAGTATATGTTTCAATGTAGTAAAGGATGAAATTGAAGTTATTATTTTCATGTGAAACTGTCACGACCCGTCCTCGGGGCCCGTGTCGTGACTACCCCAAGCCCACCTTCCGTAGGCTAGGGGCTGGCGACTAGCACCAAGGCGTAAATCCCAACAAAAAGGGAAGGCATTGCCTTTGAAAAGTAAACAAGCACCACAGAGTAAGCAAGAAGAAAAGTAAACACTAAGTAAAACTGTACAAGCTGTGCTGAAAGTAAAAGGGGCCGGAAATACAAGCCCAACTGTAAAGTACAACTGAAAGGAAAAACAACAACTGAAAGGAAAAGCCGCAGCATTGAGCCATCCTCTAGAAGTCCCACCTGAAGGGTCGGTACAGATAGCCTCCACAGCTCCTCGGTCCAGCCATCCGCTCCGAGTACGTCCCGCCCAGTGGTCCACCTCCAGGTACCGTCCTACTCCGCACGCCTCCACCTCGATCAACGCTTCCCGTCGTCTGCAACCAACACCACGAAGTGCGGGCAAAGCCCGTGCAAGGGTGAGTATAAACTACTCAGTAGGGACCCCGAGACCCCCGAAGGTCTCCCGAAATCCACAAAGGATAATCCACAAAGGAAAGATACAATCACGAAGTATCATCTGACACGGCTTAGGTATATGCCCATACATATACCTAAGTCATCAATTCCCGTTCGGCTCCAACGTCCGAGCCCAAGGACAACTTAGTCCACACAGGAAAGAAAAACGTATACCCACACAAGATAGCTAAACACAATCCACAAAGGAGAGTAAACAGTAAATCCACACAGGATAGCACAACACAATCCAAAAAGGAGAGTAAACATTAAATCCACACAGGATAGCTCAACACAATCCACAAAGGAGAGTAAACAGTAAATCCACACAAGATAGCTCAATACAATCCACAAATGAGAGTAAACAGAAGATTCAGCTCACAAAGGTATACTTCTTCGGATGACGATAAAGATGATCACTGATCCAACTAAGTCGTCGGACCCACGAAGGATCGATAGGTAACTAACCCCCGCAAAGACCCACACAGGATCGGGTCCACACAGGACTTGTATGCGCTGGCTCACACAGAACCACTGAGCGCTGACTCACACAGGATCAGACCCACACAGGATCGGGCCCACACAGGACCTGTAGCACTGATGCACGTAGGATCGCTGAGTGCTGTAGTCGTCGCAGTCCACTGAGGATCTCTGCATAGTCATCGTCGCAGTCCACTGAGGATCTCTGCACGGTCGTCACCGCAGTCCACTGAGGATCTCTACATGGTCGTCGATGTCGAAGTAGCAGTCACAGCCATCACTAGGGTTCCCGCACACAGCAAGCTCATTCAGGAGGGTCCGCTCCATGAGCCGAGAGGTTGATACATCAACTGACACAATGTCCGAAGTTGATGTATCCAAAAGTTCTGTATCGTCAACAGGAACTCAACGTCGCAGATGGTGCGTCAATCGGACGCCCGGTCTGAGAGTTATTGGTTTTTTCGTTCCAGGGGCCCGGTTGGTTTTTAAGGCAAAACTAACCCGACCGTACTCCACCTGTGTCCAAACCTCGGGCGGAGTATTCCAAAAGATCCGTCTCACTTAGAGGAATTCAACGAAGCTGACGGCACGCTAATCGGACGTCCGTAGCTCAAGATATGAGCGTTTCCACTCCGAGGGTCTGGTTGGTTTCGTGTACGAACCAACCCGGACGAACTCAAAGTATTCCGAAACCTTGAGTCTGATATACCAAAATGACCGTATCGATCCAAGGATCGTGTATCCACTAACGGCGAGTCGTTTGGAGGCCCGTAGCTCAAGTTACGGGCGTTTGAACGAAGACCGTTTGAAGATGGGGGGTACGGGCCCGGGTCGACCCGGCCCGACCCCCTGGGTCGGTCGAACCCGGTCCGAACCGGTCCAACCCGGTCTGACCTGGTCTGGCCCAGTCGGACCGATCTGGCTCGGCCAGCCCGGCCCGGCTCGGCCGTGCGGCCGAGCGGCCGACGCGGGGGGAGCCGCCGCCCTGCGTGACACCCCTGCGACACCCGCGGGGTGTCGGCCAGACGACCGAACGCGGCTGAAGCCGCGTCCCGAGTGACGCGGGGGGAGCCACCGCCCCCGCGTGACACCCACAGGACACCCGCGGGACACCCGCGGGGTGTCTCCCTGGCGCCGGACGCGGCTTCAACCGCGTCCCGCGAGCGCCGCCGCCACGGCCGGTGCCGCGGTAGTCTCGTCCGGCGGCGCGCCGGGCGCCGCCGCGGGCCGCAGGAGTCGCTCTGGTGGCCCGTTTTTTTCCCGTTTGTGCCGTTGCTCCTCCCGGGACTCATTCTTCACTGTGGAATCATCAAACCTCTGTTGCGGTACGTTCCGTCGTCGCCCGCCAAATCCGCACAAAACGAAGAACGGCGGCGGGTCGTCGGGCCATGTTCGTTTGGCCCGCACCATCCGCGTTAGATATAAAAAATGGGAGAAATAATGTTCAACACATGAAAGCATAACCGAAAACAATTTTTAATGAAATAAAATTGTTTTATAAAACGGGTTTCTCAATTTGAACGGAAACGACAAGGGAAAAAGAGGCATTTCCACAAAATAAAACCCCTACCTCGTAGTCGTCGCGCGTGAGCGTTCTTCGCGGAATTGCTCATCGCGGAAGAGGGGGATCGTCGCGTCGTTTCGGAATCCGGCGTTGAGTCGGCGAACTCAACGGACCAAGAAAAAAAGATTTAAATTATTAATTAATAATTCTGTGTTTCGTTTTAAACCAAAAAGAACTTTTAGAAGAAACCTGAAATCACTCACCTCAAACGGTTGGTGATCGGAGATCGGGGCGGGGAAGAACGTCTCAGATTGGAGCATCGTCGATTTCCGCGGATGATGGCGTTTTTTGTGTTCTTTCCGTTATTCGCGTTCTTCGCAAAGGAGAGAGAAGATATGAGGATTCTGTCAAATCCTCTCAACACGCAAATAACCAGAGGTCGTGTGTTGGCCTTATTTTATTATTACGCCAACAAATTTGAAAACTGGTTAAGAAACGATTGAATTAATTTGTTGAATTAATTCGATGAAAGAAACTGCCCATTTAATTCACAAAATAAGCCGCCCAATTAAATGGTCTGTTAAGAATTTAAGAAAACGCTTCAGTTGACTTTTATAATGACGGGTTTTCGCAGGTGCGTTACTTAGCGGAAAGAAACGGCGGGGCTCGTGCGGGCCCCACCTCACAAATATCCTACCGAGGGGGTAGGATATTTTTTTGATAGCATCCTATCCAGATCAACTCAGTTTAAGCCTCTTTTAAGTGGCTTCAAGTGTCTTCCAAGTGGCGTATGTGAAATAAAATAAAGTTGTCGAAAAATTATTTTATTTCTTAACTTTAAGACTGAAAATTAAAAACCACACCCAAGCAAACGCAACTCCGGAAGAAGAGTTTCTAAGAGAATACCAGTGCTGCGATTTCATCGGTGCCCTCAGAATTTGATTCCAGGCAACGGTTCAAAAGATATAAAAACCCGCATGTCCGTTCACTGAACATACCCAAGCCATACTTCGGAAAATGATTCCGGGCACACCGGGCCTTGGAATCAGGTGCCGTCAGAAACTGCGCTCTTGTAAAATTCCAAAGAAAAATAAGAAAAAAATTTCCTTGAAATTTACAGGTCTTTACATTACTCCCACCTCAGGGATTTAATTCCCCGTAAAGATACATCAAAAACTAGGGAAAAAAAAGTGGGTACTGAGCACGCATCTGATCCTCCCGCTCCCAAGTGCTCTCCTGGAGGTTCCCGTGCAGCCATCTGATGCGCACAAGAGGAATCGATCGCCCACGTAGGACTCGCTCCTGTCGATCCTCTATCTCCACCGGGACCTCCACAAAGGTCTCCCCATCATCCAAGTCTAGCTCCCCATAATCAATGATGTGAGTCGGGTCATGCACGTATCTCCTCAGCTGAGATACGTGGAAGACGTCGTGCACCCGATGCAACTGAGGTGGCAGAGCCAGGCGATAAGCCACCTCGCCAACCCTGCTGAGGACCTGGAAGGGTCCGATGAAGCGTGGAGACAACTTGCCGCCTCGGCCAAATCTTCGCAAACCACATCGAGGTGAGACCCGCAAGAAGACGTGGTCGCCATCCTCGAACTCTATTGGCCTCCGCCTCCTGTCAGGATATGACTTCTGCTGGCTCTGTGCTGTCCTCATCCACTCCTGGATGACCGGGACCTTCTCTGTCGTGGCCCGGACCATCTCTGGTCCCACGAGTGCTGACTCCCTCGGGTCTGTCCAGCACAAAGGAGATCTGCAAGGCCTGCCGTACAACGCCTCGCATGGTGCCATCTCGATGGTGGAGTGGTAGCTGTTGTTGTATGCGAACTCCACCAAGGTTAGGTGGTCCTCCCAGCTGCGACCAAAGTCGAGGACACATGCGTGGAGCATGTCCTCGAGAGTCTGAATGGTCATCTCCGTCTGACCATCCGTCTGAGGGTGAAAGGTGGTGCTCAGACGTAGCCGCGTCCCGAACGCCTCCTGCAACCCCTTCCAAAGCCGGGAAGTAAAGCGAGCGTCCCGATCAGAGACGATAGTCGATGGCACACCGTGAAGTGGTACAATCTCCTGAACGTAGACACGCCCCAATCTCTCCACTGATCCCTGCTCTCTAATGGGTAAGAAGTGTGCCGAATTGGTGAGTCAGTCAACAATCACCCAAATGGAGTCGTGACCTCTAGAAGTGCGTGGAAGTCCAGTCATGAAGTCCATAGATATCCCGTCCCACTTCCACTCCGGGACCTCCAAGGGCTATACCAAGCCTGCCGGTACCTGATGCTCTGCATTCACCTGCTGGCAGGTGAGGCACCATGAAACGAACTCTGCCACAACCTTCTTTATGCCCGGCCACCAGTGCTGTCGTCTGAGATCCTGGTACATCTTCGCCACTCCTGGATGTACCGCCAAAGGAGAAGTGTGGAACTCTCTCAGCACCTCCTCTCGTAATGCGAATGGTACCAAGGTACGTCCTCTAAAAAGGACATCGTGCTCTGCTCCAAGGGAGAAACCATCAGGTGTCTATCCCGAGGATATCTGTGCACGCCGTGTCTCACAGTCAGCGTCCCCATGCCGTGCCTCTCTGACCCGCTGTAGAAGTGGAGGAGAGACGGTGAGAGACTGAAGGAATGCTGCTCCGTCTCTATCCACGAAGGATATCTGCAAGGTGGCTAGCTGCTCTATCGCCTCCTCACGTAGCTGGATGCCCGTCCTCCTGCTGAGGGAATCGGCTACCACGTTCCCCTTCCCAGGAGTATAGACTATCTCAAAGTCATAGTCCCAGAGGAACTCGAGCCATCGCCGCTGTCTCAGGTTCAGGTCCTTTTGAGAGAAGATGTACCTAAGACTCTGGTGGTTAGAAAAGACTGTAAAACGCTCTCCCATCAGATAGTGCCGCCATGTCTTTAGAGAGAAGACCACTGCTGCCAACTCCAGGTCATGGGTGGCATAGTTCTGCTCATGCGGCCTAAACTGACGTGATCCATAGGCAATCACGGCCCGCTCCTGCATCAGGACACACCCGAGTCTGGTCCCTGATGCATCGCAGTAGACTACGTATCCAACTCCCTCCTCAGGAAACCTCAAGATAGGTGCGCTGGTCAATCTCTGTCTCAGCTCTTGGAAGCTCTGCTGACATCTGTCTGACCACATGAAGGGTTTCCCCTTCTTCGTCAAAGCTGAGAGTGGGGACGCAACTCTGGAGAAGTCCAGCACAAATCTTTGATAGTATCCGGCTAGGCCTAAGAAACTCCCCACCTCTGTCACGCTCTTGGGTGGCTCCCAAGCTAGCACTGCCCCGATCATTACGGGATCCACTGCAACTCCCACCTTAGAAATGACGTGCCCCAAGAATTGGACCTCACGTAACCAGAACTGGCACTTCAAGAGCTTCCCATAAAGCTGGTTCTCTCGGAGTGTGTCTAGTACAACACAGAAGTGGTAGGCGTGCTCCTCCTCGGTGGTCGAGTACACCAAGATGTCGTCGATGAAGACCATGAAAAATCGATCGAGGTATGGCTGGAAGATCCTGTTCATGAGTCTCATGAACACTGCTGGAGCATTGGTTATGCCGAAAGGCCTAACCAAGAACTCATAGTGGCCATACCGACACCTGAAGGCCGTCTTCTGCACATCCTCGTCTAGAAATCTGAGCTGATGATATCCTGACCTGAGGTCTATCTTCGAGAAACAACGTGCTCCCTTGAGCTGATCGAAGAGGTCATCAATCCTCGGAAGAGGATACTTGTTCCTCACTGTCACCTGGTTCAGGCGACGATAATCGACACACAGTCGCAAGCTCCCATCCGCCTTCTTGGCGAACAAAATCGGGGAAGCTCAGGGTGAAACGCTGGGTCGGATGAACCCCTTGCCCTGCATGTCCTCCAACTGTCCCCACAGCTCTAGAAGCTCTGTGGGGGCCATCCGATATGATGGAGTGGATATCGGGGTTGTCCCGGGGTATAGATCAATATAAATGTCTACCTCTCTGCAAGGAGGTAGCCCTGGAATGTCGTCGGGGAAGACGTCCGCATACTGATCCACCACTGCAGGAAAACTAGGACTCAGCATGTCCACTGCTCCAAGGATGAGGCTAGCCAATTGATGAGTGATGGGTTGTCCTCTCCTCTGCGTGAGTCCATCCTGTGCTGCTAAGGCTCCCTTCTCGCCGGTGATGGTGAACCTGCTCCCGTTGGTGCGCACACATCGCACCTTGCTCCTAATGCAGTCAATATGTGCATGGACCGTAGATAACCAATCCATGCCCAAGATGACGTCGTAAGGCCTCGACGCTGCTACAAGAAGATCCCAGCTGAAGATCTCACCTCCTAGAGTAAGCTCACACTGCCGGCACCAGTGTGTAATCGTCGAGTCTGCTCCCGTAGGAGTCTCTAGCCATAAGGATCGAGCCAACGACTCTGTCGGAATGTCCGAGCTACGAACAATGGTAGAGGCTATGAAAGAGTGACTCTCTCCTGTGTCTATCAGAACTGCAGAAAGGGTGGAATTGACACAGATCGTACCTTGAATCATCAATGGCGCGTCATGGTCGTAGGCCTCTGTTGCCTGGAGCTATGCCTGTCTCTGCTCGCCAGCTCCCTGTGGTTGGGGAGGGCCTCCTGGTGGTGGTGGTGGCAGAGCCTCAAAGCGTCGCCCACCACCGGCTGCTCGGCCAGCACATCTGCCTCGTCTGCCTCCTCCATGTGGACCACCACGGTCGACCCTCTGCCTCTGCCTGGGTGGCCACTCCATCGCCTGCTGCTCCTCGGTACAGCGGGTCGGGTAGTCACGAGCCATGTGGCCCTGCCCGCCGCACGAGTAGCACTGCCTACCTCTCGGAAGGCTGGCTCTGCGCTGTGTGCCCCTCACTGCTGAGCCACTGTCCCGAGGTCGTCTGCCGGAAGGCCTGGTCTTCCTGGACCCTGAGTCATCCGTTGGCTACCTGCTGCCGAAGACTCCGCTACCTGCCGCCCTGCGGTAGGTCTCGCTGTGGACTCCGCCAGAAAGCTCTCGATCAGAAGGGCTCGCTCCAGCACTCCTGCCTAGGTCGGGATGCTGAGGGAGATTAGTGATGCCCTGATCTCGTGTCTCAATCCCTGCTCGAAGGTCCGGGACCAGAAGAAGGGGTCCCGCACCATGTCTGTCGAGTAGCGAGAAAGGTCGGTGAACCTCGTCGCGTACTGGGTGACCGTCAAGCTGCCCTGCTGCAGCTGAAGAAGCTCCTGGATGCGCACCGCACGGAGGTTGGCCGGGACGAACTCTGAGCGGAAGAGGCTCTCTAATTCCATCCAGATGAGTGAGGCCTCATCGTGTACCTGGAGCATCAGGCTCCACCATCGTCCTGCTGCTCCGTGCAGTAGGCTGGCTGCGAGGATCACCATGAGGTCTGCTGGTGTCCTCACTAGCCTGAAAACTTGGACGACTGCCTCTAGCCCGTCCTCGGCTGCCTGGGGGTCCTTCTCCCCATGGAACCTGGGTGTTCGCTGGCGCTAGAACTCGTGCAGAGCTCCGAGGCGTCGTGCATCGTCAGCGATCATCGCTAGAAGCATCGGGGGCTCGGCGGGTAATGGTACCGCCGGTGCCTCTGCTGTCAATGGGCCCTGTACTGAGGCCTCGTCGCTCGGCGGGATGTCGTCGCGCTCTACTCTCGGAACCCTAGCTGGCTTCCGTCGTGGGGCCATCCTGAAAAGGGAACAAGTGCACCATGGTCAGAACAGTATACCTAGTGAGCTGACACAAGTAACCACAAAGAAAACTTGAAACACACATGCAATCAATGTTTTTGTGCATTAATTCGGAAATCAGAAGTCAGGGTCCTGCTGTACGGATACGTCGGCTGCCGCACCAACACTGGACTCCCTGGACTGATAACCACACTCAATATGATAAACACTATTGCTTCACATAGAAGAAAGATCAGAGTCTGCAATAGAACCGACCACCTCTGATACCAATCTGTCACGACCTGTCCTCGGGGCCCGTGCCGTGATTACCCCAAGCCCACCTTCCATAGGCCAGGGGCTGGCGACTAGCACCAAGGAGCAAATCCCAACAAAAAGGGAAGGCATTGCCTTTGAAAAGTAAACAAGCACCACAGAGTAAGCAAGCAGAAAAGTAAACACTAAGTAAAACTGTACAAGCTGTGCTGAAAGTAAAAGGGGACGGAAATACAAGACCAACTGTAAAGTACAACTGAAAGGAAAAACAACAACTGAAAGGAAAAGCCACAGCATCGAGGTGTCCTCTGGAAGTACCACCTGAAGGGTGGGTACAGATAGCCTCCAAAGCTCCTCGGTCCAGTCGTCCGCTCTGAGTACGTCCCGCCCAGTGGTCCACCTCCAAGTATCGTCCTACTCCGCACGCCTCCACCTCGATCAGCACTGCTCGTCGTCTGCAACCAACACCACGAAGTGCGGGCAAAGCCCGTGCAGGGGTGAGTATAAACTACTCATTAGGGACCCCGAGACCCCTAAAGGTCTCCTGAAATCCACAAAGGATAATCCACAAAGGAAAGATAAAATCATGAAGTAACATCTGACACGGCTTAGGTATATGCCCATTCATATACTTAAGTCATCAATTCCCGTTCGGCTCCAACGTCCAAGCCCAAGCACAACCCAGTCCACACAGGAAAGAAAAACGTATACCCACATAGGATAGCTCAACACAATCCACAAAGGAGAGTAAACAGTAAATCCACACAGGATAGTTCAACACAATCCACAAAGGAGAGTAAACAGTAAATCCACACAGGATAGCTCAATACAATCCACAAAAGAGAGTAAACAGAAGATTCATCTCACACAGGTATACTTCTTTGGATGACGATAAAGATGATCACTGATCCATCTAAGTTTTCAGACCCATGAAGGATCGATAGGTAACTAAACCCCGCAAAGACCCACACATGATCGGGCCCACACAGGACCTGTAGGTGCTGGCTCACACAGAACCGCTGAGCGCTGACCCACACAGGATCAGACCCACACAGGATCGGGCCCACACAGGACCTGTAGCACTGATCCACGTAGGATCGCTGAGTGTTGTAGTCGTCGCAGTCCACTGAGGATCTCTGCATGGTCGTCGCCGCAGTCCACTGAGGATCTCTACACGGTCATCGCTGTCGAAGTAGCAGTTGCAGCCAGCACTAGGGTTCCCGCACACAGCAAGCTCATTCGGGAGGGTCTGCTCCACGAGCCGAGAGGTTGATACATAAACTGACCCAAAGTCGGAAGTTGATGTATCCAAAAGATGCGCATCGTCAACAGGAACTCAACGTCGCAGACAACACGTCAATCGGACGCCCGATCTCAGAGTTATTGGCTTTTTCGTTCCAGGGGCCCGGTTGGTTTTTGAGGCAAAACCAACCTGACCGTACTCCACCTACGTCCAAACCTCGGGCAGAGTATGCCAAAAGATCCATCTCACTTAGAGGAATTCAACGAAGCTGACGGCACGTCAATCGGACGTCCGAAGCTCAAGATATGAGCGTTTCCGCTCTGAGGGCCCGGTTAGTTTCGTGTACGAACCAACCCGGCCGAACTCAAAGTATTCTGAAACCTTGAGTGTGATATACCGAAACGACCGTCGCGATCCCACGATCGCGTAGCCACTGACGGAGAGTCGTTTGGAGGCCCGTAGCGCATGTTACGAGCGTTTGAACGAAGACCGTCCGAAGACGGGGGGTACGGGCCCGGGCCGACCCGGCCCGACCCCCCCTGGGTCGGCCGAACCCGGTCCGAACTGGTCCGACCCGGTCAGACCAGTCTGGCTCGGCCAGCCCGGCCTGGCTCGGCCAAGCGGCCGACGCGGGGGGAGCCGCCGCCCCGCGTGACACCCCCGCGGCACTCGCAGGGTGTCGGCCAGACGACCGGACACGGCTGAAGCTGCGTCCCGAGTGACGCGAGGAGAGCCGCCGCCCCCGCGTGACCCCCACGGGACACCCGTGGGACATCCTCAAGACACCCGCGGGGTGTCTCCCTGGCACCGGACGCGGCTTCAGCCGCGTCCCGCGAGCACCGCCGCCGCGGCCGGTGCCGCGGCGGTCTCGTCCGGCGGCGCGCCGGGCGCCGCCGCCGCCGGCTTCCGCGGGCCGCCGGAGTCGCTCCGGTGGCCCGTTTTTCTTCCCTTCTGCGCCTTTGCTCCTCCCGTGACTCGTTCTTCACTGCGGAATCATTAAACCTCCGTTGCGGCACGTTCCGTCGCCGCCCTCCAAATCCGCACAAAACGAAGAACGGCAGAGGGTCGTCGGGCCGTGTTCGTTTGGCCCGCACCCTCCGCGTTAGATATAATATACGGGAGAAATAAAGTTCAACACATGAACGCATAACCGAAAACAATTTTTAATGAAATAAAATTGTTTTATAAAATGGGTTTCTCAATTTGAATAGAAACGACAAGGGAAAAAGCAGCATTTCCAAGAAATAAAACCCCTACCTCATATTCATCGCGCATAAGCGTTCTTCGCGGAATTGCTCATCGCGGAAGAGGGGGATCGTCGCGTCGTCACGGAATCCGGCGTTGAGTCGGTGAACTCAACAGACCAAGAACAACAGATTTAAATTATTAATAACTAAATCTGTGTTTCGTTTTACACCAAAAAGAACTTTTAGAAGAAACCCGAAATCAATCACCTCAAACGGTTGGTGATCGGAGATCGGGGCAGGGAAGAACGTCTCGGATTGGAGCGTCGTCGATTTCCGCGGATGACGGCGTTCTTCGCGTTCTTCACGTTCTTCGCAAAGGAGAGAGAAGATAAAGGATTCTGTCAAATCCTCTCAATGCGCAAATAACCGGAGGTCGTGCATTGGACTTATTTTATTATTACACCAACGAATTTGAAAACTGGTTAAGAAACGATTGAATTAATTTGTTGAATTAATTCGACGAAAGAAACTGCCCATTTAATTCACGAAATAAACTATCCAATTAAATGGTCTATTAAGAATTTAAGAAAACGCGTCAGTTGACTTTTATAATGACGGGTTTTCGTGGTTGCGTTACTTAGCGGAAAGAAACGGCGGGGCTCGTGCGGGCCCCACCTCACCAATATCCTACCGAGGGGGTAGGATATTTTTTGGATAGCATCCTATCTAGATCAACTCAGTTTAAGCCGATTTTAAGTGGCTTCAAGTGGCTTCCAAGTGGCTTAAGTGAAATAAAATAATGTTGTCAAAAAATTATTTTATTTCTTAACTTTAAGCCCGAAAATTAAAAACCACACCCGAGAAAACGCAACTCTGGAAGAGGCGTTTCTAAGCGAATACCGGCACTGCGATTTCATCAGTGCCCTCAGAATTCGATTCTGGGCACCAGTTCAAAAGTTAGAAAAACCCGCTCGTCCGTTCACTGAACGTACCCGAGCCAAACTTCGGAAAACGATTTCGGGAACACCAGGCCTCGGAATCTGGGGCCCTCAGAAAATGCGCTCTTGTAAAATTCCAAATAAAATTAACAAAAAAATTTCCTTGAAATTTACAGATCTTTACAGAAACTGTGATCATGTATTACTCTTACTTATATTTTTTTTACTTTCACTTTAGCTGGTCACAACCATTAAAGTTATAATGAATTATACTTATTATTCTATTCTCCATATAATTTTTATTATAATGATTATGAATGGAATATGTTTCTTTATAACTATTATTGTATTTCAGGAAATTTGCTCTTATAATTTTTTGACCAAATGTTATGTTATGATGAATGTGTTACATCATTACAAAAGAAAATTTTCTATGAATAATTTTAAAGGAATGTATTTAGATGGTTTTAATTGGTATATTATTATTTTTTAAATCCCCTTACTAGGCATTCGTATGCTCACCCTACGTTTTCAATATGTTTTCTTTTACATGTTTTGTAGATTTGAGTCCCTCTGTTTGGTGACTTCTTAACGAAGAAATTTTTTCTATTTTTACTAAATTATAATAATTGTATAAAATTATATTGGTCCTAAACCAAAATGACCATCTCTAGTGGAACATGTGTGTGTGATTTCATCTTTCATTTTTGTTAAAAATATACAACCAATGTTTTATTTAAACTCAGCAGCGGTGCCAGGGTAGTCTGGGTACAGGTCCTTATTGTTGGTATCAGAGGAAATGTTAGAAAACCTAGGAAAATTATATCAATACTAAAAATGTGTTTCTATATCACTATATATATGTTTTCTTAAAATTTTCATTTGGTAGACGAAACAAGTATTTTGTCTCTCCCCACAGAGTTACTAGAACTTATAATATTCCAGTCATGTTCAAAGATGTACCCGCCGTTTGTAAACTTGCAACTGACCTATAAATGCCTTTATCAAGTGTCTAACATCCCAATTACCATTTGAAATCATCATGGTTAATGTCACGTTTACTACCTCATGTTGTAAGAGAAACTTTTTTTTATGCACACAAATGAAGTTATTGTGAAGGCCTCTTCATGTGTTTCACCCTATCAGAGGATTATTTGTACCTAGACATGTTTCGAGAAGCTGAAGAGGAGGGTGACCCCCTCAAGGCCAATATGTTCAATGTATAGTGTTTTAATAGGTATGGGAGGATTTATAATATCTAGTTTATAGAAAACCAAGTCATCTGATTGGTCTATTTGAACCATGTTCAATCCAATATCTCCTACTCCACACCTCCCATTCCACCTTTTCGAGGACCTACTATTTCCATATGAGTTTGACTCGAGCAGTGTGAAGTGTATCTGGGTGAATGAAATTGAAGTGTCTAAGAATGTTTTAGGGACCATTCTATGTAACGCCCCGACCCCAGCTACCCAGAGTCGGTGCATTACTTCGTAACATTGGCATGATCACAAAAGATCAAGTCTCGAAAGACCGATTAGTTTAGTAGCCTTGGAAACACTAGATACATTCGTAAACGTTACATTACATCACAAAGTGAAAAACTATAATAACATAGTCTCCATAGTCCACACTTCTATCCTCTTCGGACTATCCCTGCAGGTCATTCATAAAATACTTCTTCACATCCTGGAAAATATTAAAACATTGAAAGGGGTGAGCTCAGATGCTCAGTAAGGATAACAATATTGCGGAAGCTTTCATAAATAAACATAAAAATTTAAGGCAATGTATAACTAAACAAAGGCCTTATTAAACTTGAACTTCAGCATAATATGGAAAAAGTAAAATGAGATAATGTCATTCACTTCTTCACATGGATATTCTACTGGTCGAATAATCACATGCAATAACAATAACCACTTTCATAATGAGAGAATGTATAATGCCGGACATTCTGAAACATTTTGTCAAGGCCTCGGCCAAAACCATAAATCAAATTGGGAAAGGGCCTCGGCCAATTCCACGTCTAGTTGTCTCATGAGACCTACCGATGCATCGAGGAGCTATAGCGGGCTCCACCCGTCACTTATTAAGTCCAATACATTCCTCATATGAATAGGTTTAAACATATCATAAACCATAACATAATCGTATCACATAAAACATGCATAAAGGAAACATATAATTTCCACATTTCAATCACAAGATATCAATACAACACATTGTTATAATAAAAACGCTTTCAAAACCATTTTCAATACCAAAATAAAAGAAAGTTAAAACTTTGTATTTATTTTTCATTAAAAAAGAAGATGATGGCTTGTAGAGGAAGCCGAAACTCAAATAATGGTCACGGCGGCGGAGAAGTCGTTGTCGCCGCATAAGTAAGGAAAGAAAAACATTCCCTTTTGTCATTTAGCAAAATGCTTCGTATAAAAAAGATTCCTTTTGAATAAACATAAAAGTCAAAGGGGTTTATACACTGTATAAAAGAAAGTTGTGTATAAAGCCAAATATGCCTCAATGAAAGGAGATTGAGACGAAGTCCTTAAAAAGATCATTTTTAAAATAAAATAGATCTATTATGTGTATTCACTATAGGTACACATAAATAAAGTAAAAATACAAAGTAATAGATAATAATATCATGACATAATTTGAAAGTAGGAGATTAACCCAAAGAATGGAAGTTGGGTTAAGAAGTTCCCTTACCTCGTGTTTGACTTGACTCAACCGTTCTTTAACCTCCTGAATAATAAACTAGAGATAATATATACCTTATTAAGAACCATTTTCAATTTCATTATCCTTATTATATCACTTATTACGATGATATGAACATTATGTAAATATTTAAGTTAATAACGGTCATTTTGTCGATCTTTGGTACTTGAGTCAACAATAAGCTTCTTATAATTACAAGTTGTTTATGTGGTGAAATATCCATTATATCCAGAATTATATTCATGATTTAGATGTCATATATATCTTATATATCCAGTATATACATTCATTTATAATATTACGTAACATTTAGAGGTAATAAATGAAATGCACCGTTCATGGAGACGGTAAGCCGTACGTACGCATGAACACTACTTTCATTTCAATTTCATATTTAATGGAACTAAAACATATTGATATAAATGTATAATATAATTCCAGTATAATATAGTGTATAATACCATTTACTCCATCCTTTATACATCCCACATATGGCATTAACGATTCAAATCACTTTGAGGGGGCGGTAGTCCGCACTTCCTAAAATGAAATTATCGTGTTTTACCCATAATGGAAATCATAAAGTATTCCATAAATGAGAAATACAGAAGCATAATTAAAACATAAACATATTATATATCATATATAAAAATAGTGACATCTTAATGGCCACCTTTGAAGGTGTTATATGAGTGTTGAACAATCATCGTTTCGTGAGGCAGAAATTCGCCATCCACAGAAACTGTATGTTCTTTAACCATTAGATGTAGGTGTGTGTAAGTGTAGCTCGAATCCTTTTTATAACAACATCCTAGTATATTGAGGATACTGGTGTTGTTACAAAAGAAATGAATAAAAAGAGTTTAGGGGGTTGTAGAAGAAAAATAAAACAAAACAACATTAGAAAAGACATTACCTCAAAATCGGGTAACTCTTTTTGATTTGATCCAAAGGCTTCCTTGGGAAGAGTTCTGCCCAACGTGAGGCTTCTAGGATTAAGGGAGGAATGTTGGGAGAGTATTTGGGCAGAGGTTGGCCGAGACAAATGGCTTGAAAGTGTAAATGAGGTGAGAGAGGTGGGGGCCTTTTATAAGTGGAGAGGAGGGGCACTTTTGGAAGGATTGAAATGTTACATTATTACACAATGCTTTTCGGATTCTAATGGTCCCACACTTATATAATTCGAGTCTAAGGTGATAAGGTTTCGAAATATCCTCATCCAATAGGCTTTGGACAAGTGTAAGCCTTGGATTTTGATTTATCTTCTAATTTTATTTAAATCGTTAAATAATGAGGTCATCGCTGCATCATAATGATGTCATAAATAATTTAATTTATTTAATGTCTAAAAATTAGAAAATAAATACTATGATGTAGGAAATATTGTTAGATTTCTAATGAATATTTATAGACAAAATTTGGACTTGTGTAACCACACTTAAAAATTGTTTTAGTAAACTAACTTATGTTTGTGTCAATTTAATTTCAACATTAAATAAATATATATTAATGTCATTTTCCAACTAAAGTGGCTCCATGGGGTCCCCAAGTTGACCCATGGGTTGTCTTGGTCGGACATGACTCATCCAATAGGAGTAGGACAAGTGTCAAGCTCATCTTATATTATTAAAACATTATTTTTACCTTAAACTACACTAATTACCTCTAATCGCGATTAAGAACTTAAAAGTTACTATTCACCAAAAAATTATTTTAATCTCATTGAACCACATTTTACTTCTTAATGACAACCATGTATGTCGGATTTTTGAAAATCAAATCACAGAAGTGGTAATATTTCATTTAAACGAAAAATCAGTTATTTAACTGCCACTTAGTGGTTTCACTATTCATCAAAAATTGAAGTTTTTCAGAACAATGCCAAAATTTCACCCTAAGCTATAATTGATATTCCGAATTCAAAAATGATGTCTATTTTAAAAAATTCCAAACATATAAGTTGCATTAATTAATTTTATAATTAATTCCCGCTGTTACGACAAATAGCGTGTTTTTAAGAAACAATTTATATCAAAAGATTGGCAATTGTTTATGTCCAATTTCAATGTTAAATTAATTCTAATGGCCACCATTCGATAAAATGGTAAAAATATATTCTAATTATAACTTAAAACCACTAAATATTATAACTTATCACTATAAATTATTTTGATTAAAAAATTTGTTTTAAGTATTTTTCACTATTCATAAAAATTTGGAAGTTCTCAGAAAATTACAAAAAATTCAACATAGGCTAATTTCAATATTAGGAATACAAAAATGAAGTCCATTTTGAAATATAAAATTTCTATAAATTTAAAAGGTGTTTATTACTATTCATAACGGCTACTTTGATTCGTTGCGGTGTGTTAGAACTCGAACTTGCGTCCAATGCAAGCTATTGCATTATTGAAAGAGAGGCGTATCGTGGAAGCTTTGGGTGTTACATTCTCCCCTCCTTCAATAAATTGCGTCCTCGCAATTTGAAATTTTTCTTTGAAAATAAAAGGTTGAAAAGAGAAAATACCTTTGAGGAAAACCCACATCGGAAATAAGGTTAATAAATATATAACATTAAAAGAAAGCAGGATAAGCACAAAAGTCACCCAATATAGCCCATTCTAGGATTCTATGAAAATATGGATATGGAAGAAAAACAAACCATCAAGGTCTGATGAAGAGTTATAGAAAACAGGATTAGGAGAAAGTTTAACCATAAGAAAATCACAAACTTGTGATTGGTTAAACGGTCATTGATCCCCAGTTGGAAAAGTTAACCGACAACATTTCTGTTTTAAGTTACCTTTTATAATGTTGAGGAATTTATTTAGGAGATTTACTAAGAACGTAAGGGAATATACATACTTGTTATGTATACTTTCATTCGTTAATAAATTTTTACCACAAACCCAACTTTTACTCCAAATGGTAACGGAACTCAAAAATATTCTATTTATCCTAATTGTATAAGGTTCCAAATGTTAACACATACCATTTAGATTAGTAAAATTATTTTGTAATATCCAGGGACTTTCTGTAGGCTAGTGGTAGGAAATAAAGGCTTGTCGCACTATGGTTGTGGGTTCGATTCCTGCAGCTTTGTCCGACGCGACGGGTTATTCCCCACCCTGCAGGTTGTCCTTTTCCTAAAACTATAGTATTATAATATTCCAAAAATAATATTCAGAAATTCTTTAACCTTAAACAATACTATCCATGGTTCAACTTAATCCACTCCAACCATTATAGTTATCCAAAATACCTCTGTCCAGACTTTCTCTAAAATGTCTCTTAATTCCAGAATCAATTTATCAGATTCCCCAAACAATGTAATGTTTCTCTTATTGTCACATACTAAAAATATAATTACCTTCATCATATTAAAACCTTACTGAAATAAAAAAGTACTGCAGTACAATCCTTATATATATATCACATTATTCTAATAACCAGAATATAATCCATGAGTCCAAAATCACCAATACATTAGTTATTATGCTTCAACTGTAGTAACAGCATAAGATTGTCCTTGATCCCTTGGCCTTTTCTGAGGTAAGTTTCCTTGACACTTAGGATATTCATTTGCATAATGCCCCATTTCCCTACAATTGTAGCATTAAACTTTGATAGCCTCTTTCTTTCCCTTGCAATCACGATCCTGGTGACCTTTTTCTCCACATTTATAACAAACTCCCATTCCTTTTAGGCACGTACCAGGGTGATTTTTCCCACAATTATCACATAATGGGAAATCCTTCTTTCCCTTTTTCCCTTTATCTGACTTTTGTTCCACCGTTCTATTCTTCTCTTGCTTTACTTTGTTGTCATAAGACTTAGAGAATTCCTTTTCTGTCTTGATAGCACACGAGACAATATCTTCGTATGATGAGAAGGATTGTGATACTAAATCTCGACAGAGAAATGGTTTTAACCCATCAAAGAAACGATCAATCTTACTCCTTGGGTTACGTATATAATCGGCAGCATGCCTCGCTAACCTTGTAAAGTTAGCCTCATACTTTGCGACATTCTCATCCTCCTTCTGCCTCAAACTCAGAAATTGCCTTTCCATATCTGCTCGATGGTCACGAGGAAGGTATTTTTCTAAGAAAAGATCTTTGAACTCCTGCCATTCCATGTTTGTTAATTCATCATCTTCCTTTGTGTTTTGAATTAGTGACCACCATTGATCGACATCTCCAGTGAGGCGGTAAACTGCCATGACAACATTCTCCCTTTCACTACTCCCCAAGGCATGGAATATTTTCTCTAAGGAATTTATCCATTGCTTTTCTACTATAGTATTTGTACTCCCATTGAAGGTTGGCGGTTGTTGCCTCATGAAACGGTCTAGCATTGATCCTCCAAGTTGCGGATCAGGGTGCTCCATACGAGTAAGGTTGTTATTCATAACCTGCGTGAGTTGTCCCAGTACGGTGAGAAGCTGATCAGCACCAGTTGTATCACTAGCTCCACCATAATTATGCTGAGCAGGAGGGCAATCCCTACACGGAGTGCGTGCATTGATACGGTTTCCATTCCATCCAGCGCCATTTCTAAATAATGGCATAAACTAGATTAGTTCATGAATCGAAATACATAATTCCATACTTGTAAAACACTTAACATAAATTGAACTAATTATGGATATAATCCATAATTGTAAAAATGTTTTCTTTGAGGAAGTATATACTCATAAACCCTTCATAATGATTTGTAATGAAAATGAGAGTTATCCTAAGCATATCCCCCGGGAGTGTCGTAACCAAGAGTGCAGCAAGGCCCGTTGTCGTGCACCAGTTCCCGTTCGAGTCTAGCTCAAAGCGGTGTTTTCGGGTTTTACCCCTAGGTACATCTGTCCCAGAGCCGCCTCTACCTGCTCGTATCCAGACAGGGATGTATTGCTCGGAAAACTCACAACATCTCTACAATACCAAAATTCTAGGAAGTTCTTCTATACTAATCCTCAAAGTCTATCTTCGGGATATGTGCTCTAATCAGATTTTATCTAAATCTAGCTTCCAAGGTTAGTACTAAACTACCTCTGATACCAACTGTAACGCCCCGACCCTAGCTACCCAGAGTCGGTGCATTACTTCGTAACATTGGCATGATCACAACAGATCAAGTCTCGAAAGACCGATTAGTTTAGTAGCCTTGGAAACACTAGATACATTCGTAAACGTTACATTACATCACAAAGTGAAAAACTATAATAACATAGTCTCCGTAGTCCACACTTCTATCCTCTTCGGACTATCCCTGCAGGTCATTCATAAAATACTTCTTCACATTCTGGAAAATATTAAAACATTGAAAGGGGTGAGCTCAGATGCTCAGTAAGGATAACAATATTGCGGAAGCCTTCATAAATAAACATAAAAATTTAAGGCAATGTATAACTAAACAAAGGCCTTATTAAACTTGAACTTCAGCATAATATGGAAAAAGTAAAATGAGATAATGTCATTCACTTCTTCACATGGATATTCTACTGGTCGAATAATCACATGCAATAACAATAACCACTTTCATAATGAGGGAATGTATAATGCCGGACATTCTGAAACATTTTTTCAAGGCCTCGGCCAAGACGTCTAAAATGATTAAGGCCTCGGCCAAAACCATAAATCAAATTGGGAAAGGGCCTCGACCAATTCCACGTCTAGTTGTCTCATGAGACCTACCAATGCATCGAGGAGCTATAGCGGGCTCCACCCGTCACTTATTAAATCCAATACATTCCTCATATGAATAGGTTTAAACATATCATAAACCATAACATAATCGTATCACATAAAACATGCATAAAGGAAACATAACATTTCCACAATTCAATCACAAGATATCAATACAACACATTGTTATAATAAAAACGCTTTCAAAACCATTTTCAATACCAAAATAAAAGAAGGTTAAAACTTTGTATTTATTTTTCATTAAAAAAGAAAATGATGGCTTGTAGAGGAAGCCGAAGCTCAAATAATGGTTACGGCGGCGGAGAAGTCATTGTCGCCGCATAAGTACGGAAAGAAAAACATTCCCTTTTGTCATTTAGCAAAATGCTTCGTATAAAAAAAGATTCCTTTTGAATAAACGTAAAAGTCAAAGGGGTTTATACACTGTATAAAAGAAAGTTGTGTATAAAGCCAAATATGCCTCAATGAAAGGAGATTGAGACGAAGTCCTTAAAAAGATCATTTTTAAAATAAAATAGATCTATTATGTGTATTCACTATAGGTACACATAAATAAAGTAAAAATACAAAGTAATACATAATAATATCATGACATAATTTTAAAGTAGGAGATTAACCCAAAGAATGGAAGTTGGGTTAAGAAGTTCCCTTACCTCGTGTCTGACTTGACTCAACCGTTCTTTAACCTCCTGAATAATAAACTAGAGTTAATATATACCTTATTAAGAACCATTTTCAATTTCATTATCCTTATTATATCACTTATTACGATGATATGAACATTATGTAATTATTTAAGTTAATAACGGTCGTTTTGTCGATCTTTGGTACTTGAGTCAACAATAAGCTTCTTATAATTACAAGTTGTTTATGTGGTCAAATATCCATTATATCCAGAATTATATTCATGATTTAGATGTCATATATATCTTATATATCCAGTATATACATTCATTTATAATATTACGTAACATTTAGAGGTAATAAATGAAATGCACCGTTCATGGAGACGGTAAGCCGTACGTACACATGAACGCTACTTTCATTTCAATTTCATATTTAATGGAACTAAAACATATTGATATAAATGTATAATATAATTCCAGTATAATATAGTGTATAATACCATTTACTCCATCCTTTATACATCCCACATATGACATTAACGATTCAAATCACTTTGAGGGGGCGGTAGTCCGCACTTCCTAAAATGAAATTATCGTGTTTTACCCATAATGGAAATCATAAAGTATGCCATAAATGAGAAATACAGAAGCATAATTAAAACATAAACATATTATATATCATATATAAAAATAGTGACATCTTAATGGCCACCTTTGAAGGTGTTATATGAGTGTCGAACAATCATCGTTTCGTGAGGCAGAAATTCGCCATCCACAGAAACTGTATGTTCTTTAACCATTAGATGTAGGTGTGTGTAAGTGTAGCTCGAATCCTTTTTATAACAACATCCTAGTATATTTAGGATACTGGTGTTGTTACAAAAGAAATGAATAAATAGAGTTTATGGGGTTGGAGAAGAAAAATAAAACAAAACAACATTAGAAAAGACATTACCTCAAAATCGGGTAACTCTTTTTGATTTGATCCAAAGGCTTCCTTGGGAAGCGTTCTGCCCAAAGTGAGGCTTTTAGGAGTAAGGGAGGAATGTTGGAGGAGTATTTGGGAAGAGGTTGGCCGATCCAAATGGCTTGAAAGTGTAAATGAGGTGGGAGAGGTGGGGGCCTTTTATAAGTGGAGAGGAGGGGCACTTTTGGAAGGATTGAAATGTTACATTATTACACAATGCTTTTCGGATTCTAAAGGTCCCACACTTATATAATTCGAGGCTAAGGTGATAAGGTTTCGAAATCTCCTCATCCAATAGGCTTTGGACAAGTGTAAGCCTTGGATTTTTCATTATCTTCTAATTTTATTTAAATCATTAAATAATGAGGTCATCGCAACATCATAATGATGTCATAAATAATTTTATTTATTTAATGTCTAAAAATTATAAAATAAATACTATAATGTAGGAAATATTTTTAGCTTTCTAATGAATATTTATAGACAAAATTTGGACTTGTGTAACCCCACTTAAAAATTGTTTTAGTAAACTAACTTATGTTTGTGTCAATTTAATTTCAACATTAAATAAATATATATTAATGTCATTTTCCAACTAAAGTGGCTCCATGGGGTCCCCAAGTTTACCCATGGGTTGTCTTGGTCGGCCGTGACTCATCCAATAGGAGTAGGACAAGTGTCAAGCTAATCTTATATTATTAAAACATTATTTTTACCTTAAAATACACTAATTACCTCTAATCGCGATTAAGAACTTAAAAGTTACTATTCACCAAAAAATTATTTTAATCTCATTGAACCACATTTTACTTCTTAATGACAACCATGTATTTTGGATTTTTGAAAATCAAATGTAACACCCCAGGATTTCAGAGTGTGTTATTTCTTAAAAATAATTCAATAACTTGCACTACACGCAACACCGAGTTCAATCACACCATTAAAAGAGGTCATGAATAGTATTAACTACATTTTGAACTTTATATAATCCTTATAATTTTAGAGTCCCTATTATGAGTTTCTTAGTCATAATGCAAGAACAAATTCATTTTCAGTATTTCACTTTTATCAACTTCTAATAGTGAAACCTTTTTAAATACAATATTTTAAACTTTTTGACTAAATGGAGACATCAAAAAATTTAAAATGAAACATCCCAAGCTTCCACGGTACGCTTTCCTTTGGATAAAACAGTAGCGTGTGTTGTACGCAACTTCGAGTTCTAACACACCGTAACCAATCAAACTAGCCGTTATGAATAGTAATACCTACTTTTTGAAATTATATATATTTTATATTTTAAAATGGACTTCATTTTTGGATTCGGAATATCGAATTTAGCCTAAGGTGAAATTTTGGTACATTTCGGATAACTTTCATATTTTGATGAATAGTGAAAATTACTAAATTTTAATTAAAAACAACTTTTTTAATCAAATTAATTACTAGTGATAAATTATTAATTTGAGTGGTTTTAAAGTATATTTAGAATATATTTTTACCATTTAATATAATGTTGGTCATTGTACATAATTTTACAATTAAACCGAACATAAACAAGTGTCAATCTTTTGATAGTTATTATCTCTTAAAAAACACGCTTTTTGTTTTGACAGCGGGAATTAATTTTAAATTAATTTCTGCCACTTCTGTGTTTTGAATTTAGGAAAATGGATTCCATATTTGGAATCAGGATGTTAAAATTGTGTAAATAGGTAACTTTTATTTTTAGACATTTTGAATAATTACTGCGGTAAATATTTTATTTACCATGGTTAAGGGTAAATCCGGTGAATAAGGGTAAAAAAATAATATTATAATAATACTAAATTACCCTAAAACGTGTCTTAACCCTATTGGTTGATACATGGTCGACCATGGGCATCTTTGGGTCAATTTTGGGACCCCATGGATCCACTTGTAAGTGATAATGACACATTATTAATAAAGTTAAAATAAAAATAAAAATGGCATAAGCTTACACCTTTTTGAAGAACAATTTTTACATAGGGTTATACATGTTGGAATTTCGATTATAAATATTCATTAGAAAGATAAAACGATTTCCTACATAATGATATTTTATTTATAATTTTTAGACATTAAATAATTTATTTTATTTATGACACAATGATGATGCAGTAATTACTATAATAGTGAAAAATTAAAATAATTGATATTATAAATACCCAAATAAATATAATATGAAACTTTTAATGAATTAAACTAATTTTCTAGGATAATATGATATATTAGGATTGATTTAATTGACTTTTTTCGAAGTAATCAATCTGTTATGAGTTTCACAAAAATCAACTATTGAATAGTGTCAAAATTGACATAAAAGAGTTCTTAAAACAAATATTATATTATTAATTGATATTAAATTCCTAAAAATCTAAGGTTCGGCCAAAAGACTTATATTATGATAGGTTAATCATTAATGGACCACTTGGGGGTCGCTTGGATGTATATAGTAAGTTTATTAACCATATTATATAAAAATACAAAGAGACATTGTAAAAGTGAAACTAATTAACTTAGAGTTAATACTTAAAGATAAGGTTAATATAAGTACCCAAACCTGTCTAAATTCTATTGGATGAGTTGTTTTCGACCTATCCCCACCTCATCCTTTGAATAGTCAACTTTGGAGCCTTTGGAAACCGAATATTAATTTATTATAAATTAATATTTCTAGCTCTTCCAAAAGTGCCCCTCACCCCTCTTATAAAAGGGAACTCCTCCTTCTCTTTTCCTCACACCTCTCAAGCCACTTGGCTCGTCCAAAATCTGCCCAACTAAGCTCCCCACATCCCTATCCTCCTCCTTGAAGCTTCCCCTTAGGCAGAAAGCATTTCAAGAAGTCCTTTGGTTCCAACCAAAGTGAGTTACCTAAATTAAAGGTAACAATTTCTCTTAAAGTATTTTCATTTATTTTGCTTCTCCAACCCCCAAAATCTTTTTATTTCCTTTCTTTTGTAACAACACTAGTGTCCTAAATATACTAGGATGTTGTTATAAGAAGGATTCAAACTACACATACACACAACTCCATCTAATGGATGATGAACATAATGTTTCTGTGGATGGCAAACTAACGCCTCACGAAACGATGATTGTTCAAATACATCTTACCACCTCTCATGGTGGCCATTATGATGGAACTATAATTAAATATGATATTAATGATATATATTTTATATATAAGCTTCTGTAATTCCATTTTATTTCATTCCATTATTCGTTTCATGTTGTATATACATACGATAATTTCATTTGAGGAAGTGCGGACTACCGCCCCCTTAAAATGATATGACTCGTTCATACCACACATGGAACGTATAAAGGATGGTGTTAATGAACTTAAGTAACATATATAAAATATTATATTATACTGGAATAGTAATATACCTATGTATCATTTGGATTTGATTCTTTTAAAATGAAAATCAAATGGAAGTAGCCTTCGTGCGTACGTACGGACTACCGTCTCCACGAACGCGATAAGATTCATTCTCCATCATATCCATTCAAGTCTTATTCTCATTTTGGGGTTAAAAATAATGTTAATATCATTATGATTATGAATAAGATATAATCTATCCATTACAAACATGTCTTACGTAACCAAACATTTAAGAAGAACGAATCGATTATCACCCGAAACGACGATAATACTAAGATATTATTAATAAAGCAATGTTAAAAGATCATATATGATATCATATTAATGTATATGATTCTTGTATAATTTAATAACAATTATTTCACCATTATACAAGAGGTTAACCTACCCCAACCAAGGAAAAGTACAAGGTAAGGGTTATTTCACAATCTCTTCATTATCCGAGGTTGTTTATATGTAATAATCTACTGGGATCTCTTTATCATCCACATCCATGTTTCTTAAAAATGTATTTCAAAACATTTTTACTATTTACAAGAATATGGGTTAAAGTCATTTATACCTTTTTTTGACTTTTTATAAGAGGTTTATAAAGGAATCTTTCCGTCGTTTTCAAAACAAGGTCCTTTTTAACCTTTTCGACAGAATTGAGGTAAGAATGTTTTTTTTTAACTTATACGGCGGGTGCGGTTATTTTACGCCGTTATAAAATCTTCAAAGCTTTCCTTACAAGCTTATAAGAATATTTTCAAAGAAAATGTTTTATCTTATATGGATCTTAAATGATTTCAATATAAAAGGAGATATTTCTTTAAAAAGAATTTTGATTTCATCTATGTCAACATCCTTTGATGGATTTTAAGATTATTTGAAGTTGATTTATTATGATACAAAACTTCTATATTGTATTGAAGGTTTTGTGATATGTTTGACTGTGGATGTGCTATTTTTATACCATTCATAGTTTATTGTGAAATTATTGACATTTCGTATGCTAGTTTTAATACGAATGTTTATGTTATGTTTAAACCTTTTCATATGGGAATGCATTGGACTTAATAAGTGACGGGTGGAGCCCGCTATAGCTCCTCGATGCATCGGTAGGTCTCATGAGACAAACTAGTGTCTTGGCACAAGGCCTTGACAAAATCTTATTTGTAGTCTTGGCACGAGGCCTTGACTATGTGGTTATGATAGTCTGGCATTATGCATTCCATCATTATGAAAGTGGTTATTGATTTTTGCATGCGATTATTCGATTAGTAGAATATCCATGTGAATAAGTAAATGGCATTATTTCATTTTATTTATGCCATACCATGTTGAAAGTTCATGTTTGAAAGGCTTTTGTTTTAGTTATACATTGCCTGAAAAGTTTATTCTTATTTATGAAAGTTTCCGCTATATTGTCATCCTTACTGGGCATTTGAGCTCACCCCTTTTCTATGTTTTATTTTTCCCAGGAAGTGAAGAAGTAAGTTATGAATGACCTGCAGGGATATTATGTGGGGATATGAGTGTGGATTATGGATACAATATGTTGTTGTAGTAGTTTTTCGTTTTATGATGTAATGTAAAACTTATGAATATATCTAGTGTTTCCAAGGCTACTAAACCAATCGGTCTTTCGAGATTTGATCTTTCTTGTGATCATGCCAATGTTATGAAGTAATGCACCGACTCTGGGTAGCTGGGGTCGGGGCGTTACAGTTGGTATCAGAGGAAGTTTAGTACAAACCTTGGAAGCTAGATTTAGATAAACTCTGATTAGAGCACGTATACCTAAGATGAACATTGAGGATTAGTATAGAAGAACTTCCTAGAATTTTGGTATTGTAGAGACTTTGTGAGTTTTCCGAGCAATACATCCCTGTCTGGATACGAGCAGGTAGAGGCGGCTCTGGCACAGATGTACCTAGGGGTAAAACCTGAAAACACCGCTTTGAGCTAGACTCGAACGGGAACTGGTGCACGACAACGGGCCTTGCTGCACTCTTGGTTACGACACTCCCGGGGGATATGCTTAGGATAACTCTCATTTTCTTTACAAATCATTTTGAAGGGATTATGAGTATATACTTCCTCAAAGAAAACATTCTTATGATTATGGATTATATCCATAAATAGTTCAATTTATGTTAGGTGTTTTATAAGTATGGGATTATGTATTTTGATTCATAAACTGATCTAGTTTATGCCATTGTTTAGAAATGGCGCCCAGTAGAAGGAATGAGAACTCTAGAAATGCACATGATCCAAAGAGAAGGAAGGATCATATCTTTCATGGTCTTAAGCTAGAATTTATAAGAGAAATAGTCTCCCATGTATTATCATCATATGAAGAAATAATATCATGTGTTGATAAGATATGTAAAGAGTTTACTGAGTCCTATGTCTTTGAAGGGAAGCAAGAGAAGAAAAGGATGGAAGAGAGAAAGATGGATAAAGGGAAGAGGGAAAAGAAGAATTTTCCCATATGTGGTAACTGTGGAAAGAAACACCCTGGAACTTGCCTGAAAGGAATGGGAGTTTGTTATAAGTGTGGAGGAAAAGGGCACAAAGTACGTGACTGCAAGGGTAAGAAAATGGTTTTAAATGTACAATGCTTCATTTGCAAGGAGTTTGGACACTACGCGAACCTATGTCCCAGTCATCAGACTATGCCGCAAATGATGCTATTGGATAATAATCAAGTTATGATACTACCACAGATGAAGAGGAATGATTAGAGTTCTTATGTTGATTATGTCAATTGAGTGTTGTATCAACAATGTACTTATTATAATGATTATGGAGTATATAAGGATTGTACTGCAGTACTATTTCATTAAGGACTTGAGATTGTGTGGAACAAAGAAAAGTGACTCAATAGCAGGATAAATTTTTGGAAAATATATGGTTGAGAGAAAGATAAACCATAATATGGTTCTGATACCGAGTTAGTGATTTTAGAATAATACATGATTTATTTGGATAAATTATATTGGATATTCTTGACTACCTTGGAACTGATTAATGATCTGTATATTCCATTATTGTTGGGGTTTAAAACATTTTTGGATTGATGAAGTATATCCATAATTCTATATGGAATAGGGGAGCATGAATGTAATCAATAAGGAATATGGTAATTCAGGATGTTTCAGTGTATTAAAAGAATACAAGATGAAGGTATTCATATGCTATTATGGGGTAAAAAGGATATACATTATTCTTACCTTCCTTATAAATGTTGGACTGTGAGTTTGGACAGAAGTATTTTGGATAGTTCTAGTTTGGATTATTTTGGATTGCCATAAAAGGACAACCCGGAGGTCGGGCGGCAACCCGTTGCGTCCGGCAAGGCTGCGTGACTTGAACCCGCAACCAAAGGGCGACAAGGGTGTATCACCTACCACTATCCCACGAGATGTCCTGGATTAAATAAAGTAGTTTTTTAAAAGATCTGGTAGATGAATTATAAATTCGTTTATTTTGGAACCCTTTATGAATAGTATAAATAGAATTTTTTTACGAGTGAATGATGAGTTTTGGTAGAAATTTATTAATGGATAAAACTCTAATTATAAACTAAGTATATCTCCTTATTATCTTATCCAATCTCATAAATAAATTCCTCAATATTAATAATAGAAACTGAGAACAAAAATGTTGTCCTAGATGGTACCTTAAATCATCACAAATTTATGGCTTTGGGATTGTTGGCCTTTTCATAGCCATGTTCTCTACCACTCTCCATCAGATAATTGATGGCTAGATTTTTCTTCCATATCCATATTTTCCTACATGGAACCCTAGTATGTGTTATTTTCGGTAATCTTCATACTTTCCACTCTTTATTTTAAATAGAGTCCTCATTAATTCATTTTTCGATGTGGGATTTCAACTAAGATATTTTGAAACGTCAAAAATGTGTTATCCTAATACCCTATGTTTTGTTGAACCGATGGTATTTCAAATCATCATAGATTGATGAATTTAAGGACCTCAATTATACACTTGTTTGTGATTGATGACCTCAATCACTACCTATAAATATTTACGTTTTCCTCCGATTATATGTCTCTAATTTCCACCAATGTTCTCCTAATCGAGATCATAATTTGGTGGTGACCCTTTAATTTCTCTTTTCCTCATATTAAGACTAAATTTTAGTAACCCAATTTCCAATGTGGGTTTTCCCACAAATATATTTTCTACTTTCAACCTTTTATCTTCGAAGAACAATTTCAAATTGCGAGGACGCAATTTATTGAAGGAGGGGAGAATGTAACACCCCAGGATTTCAGAGTGTGTTATTTCTTAAAAATAATTCAATAACTTGCACTACACGCAACACCGAGTTCAATCACACCATTAAAAGAGGTCATGAATAGTATTAACTACATTTTGAACTTTATATAATCCTTATAATTTTAGAATCCCTATTATGAGTTTCTTAGTCATAATGCAAGAACAAATTCATTTTCAGTATTTCACTTTTATCAACTTCTAATAGTGAAACCTTTTTAAATACAATATTTTAAACTTTTTGACTAAATGGAGACATCAAAAAATTTAAAATGAAACATCCCAAGCGTCCACGGTACGCTTTCCTTTGGATAAAACAGTAGCGTGTGTTGTACGCAACTTCGAGTTCTAACACACCGTAACCAATCAAACTAGCCGGTATGAATAGTAATACCTACTTTTTGAAATTATATATATTTTATATTTTAAAATGGACTTCATTTTTGGATTCGGAATATCGAATTTAGCCTAAGGTGAAATTTTGGTACATTTCGGATAACTTTCATATTTTGATGAATAGTGAAAATTACTAAATTTTAATTAAAAACAACTTTTTTAATCAAATTAATTACTAGTGATAAATTATTAATTTGAGTGGTTTTAAAGTATATTTAGAATATATTTTTACCATTTAATATAATGTTGGTCATTGTACATAATTTTACAATTAAACCGAACATAAACAAGTGTCAATCTTTTGATAGTTATTATCTCTTAAAAAACACGCTTTTTGTTTTGACAGCGGGAATTAATTTTAAATTAATTTCTGCCACTTCTGTGTTTTGAATTTAGGAAAATGGATTCCATATTTGGAATCAGGATGTTAAAATTGTGTAAATAGGTAACTTTTATTTTTAGACATTTTGAATAATTACTGCGGTAAATATTTTATTTACCATGGTTAAGGGTAAATCCGGTGAATAAGGGTAAAAAAATAATATTATAATAATACTAAATTACCCTAAAACGTGTCTTAACCCTATTGGTTGATACATGGTCGACCATGGGCATCTTTGGGTCAATTTTGGGACCCCATGGATCCACTTGTAAGTGATAATGACACATTATTAATAAAGTTAAAATAAAAATAAAAATGGCATAAGCTTACATCTTTTAGAAGAACAATTTTTACATAGGGTTATACATGTTGGAATTTCGATTATAAATATTCATTAGAAAGATAAAACGATTTCCTACATAATTATATTTTATTTATAATTTTTAGACATTAAATAATTTATTTTATTTATGACACAATGATGATGCAGTAATTACTATAATAGTGAAAAATTAAAATAATTGATATTATAAATACCCAAATAAATATAATATGAAACTTTTAATGAATTAAACTAATTTTCTAGGATAATATGATATATTAGGATTGATTTAATTGACTTTTTTCGAAGTAATCAATCTGTTATGAGTTTCACAAAAATCAACTATTGAATAGTGTCAAAATTGACATAAAAGAGTTCTTAAAACAAATATTATATTATTAATTGATATTAAATTCCTAAAAATCTAAGGTTCGGCCAAAAGACTTATATTATGATAGGTTAATCATTAATGGACCACTTGGGGGTCGCTTGGATGTATATAGTAAGTTTATTAACCATATTATATAAAAATACAAAGAGACATTGTAAAAGTGAAACTAATTAACTTAGAGTTAATACTTAAAGATAAGGTTAATATAAGTACCCAAACCTGTCTAAATTCTATTGGATGAGTTGTTTTCGACCTATCCCCACCTCATCCTTTGAATAGTCAACTTTGGAGCCTTTGGAAACCGAATATGAATTTATTATAAATTAATATTTCTAGCTCTTCCAAAAGTGCCCCTCACCCCTCTTATAAAAGGGCACTCCTTCTCTTTTCCTCACACCTCTCAAGCCACTTGGCTCGTCCAAACTCTGCCCAACTAAGCTCCCCACATCCCTATCCTCCTCCTTGAAGCTTCCCCTTAGGCAGAAATCATTTGAAGAAGTCCTTTGGTTCCAACCAAAGTGAGTTACCTAAATTAAAGGTAACAATTTCTCTTAAAGTATTTTCATTTATTTTGCTTCTCCAACCCCCAAAATCTTTTTATTTCCTTTCTTCTGTAACAACACCAGTGTCCTAAATATACTAGGATGTTGTTATAAGAAGGATTCAAACTACACATACACACAACTCCATCTAATGGATGATGAACATAATGTTTCTGTTGATGGCAAACTAACGCCTCACGAAACGATGATTGTTCAAATACATCTTACCACCTCTCATGGTGGCCATTATGATGGCACTATAATTAAATATGATATTAATGATATATATTTTATATATAAGCTTCTGTAATTCCATTTTATTTCATTCCATTATTCGTTTCATGTTGTATATACATAAGATAATTTCATTTGAGGAAGTGCGGACTACCGCCCCCTTAAAATGATATGACTCGTTCATACCACACATGGAACGTATAAAGGATGGTGTTAATGAAATTAAGTAACATATATAAAATATTATATTATACTGGAATAGTAATATACCTATGTATAATTTGGATTTGATTCTTTTAAAATGAAAATCAAATGGAAGTAGCGTTCGTGCGTACGTACGGACTACCGTCTCCACGAACGCGATAAGATTCATTCTCCATCATATCCATTCAAGTCTTATTCTCATTTTGGGGTTAAAAATAATGTTAATATCATTATTATTATGAATAAGATATAATCTATCCATTACAAACATGTCTTACGTAACCAAACATTTAAGAAGAACGAATCGATTATCACCCGAAACGACGATAATACTAAGATATTATTAATAAAGCAATGTTAAAAGATCATATATGATATCATATTAATGTATATGATTCTTGTATAATTTAATAACAATTATTTCACCATTATACAGGAGGTTAACCTACCCCAACCAAGGAAAAGTACAAGGTAAGGGTTATTTCACAATCTCTTCATTATCCGAGGTTGTTTATATGTAATAATCTACTGGGATCTCTTTATCATCCACATCCATGTTTCTTAAAAATGTATTTCAAAACATTTTTACTATTTACAAGAATATGGGTTAAAGTCATTTATACCTTTTTTTGACTTTTTATAAGAGGTTTATAAAGGAATCTTTCCGTCGTTTTCAAAACAAGGTCCTTTTTAACCTTTTCGACAGAATTGAGGTAAGAATGTTTTTTTTAACTTATACGGTGGGTGCGGTTATTTTACGCCGTTATAAAATCTTCAAAGCTTTCCTTACAAGCTTATAAGAATATTTTCAAAGAAAATGTTTTATCTTATATGGATCTTAAATGATTTCAAAATAAAAGGAGATATTTCTTTAAAAAGAATTTTGATTTCATCTATGTCAACATCCTTTGATGGATTTTAAGATTATTTGAAGTTGATTTATTATGATACAAAACTTCTATATTGTATTGAAGGTTTTGTGATATGTTTGACTGTGGATGTGCTATTTTTATACCATTCATAGTTTATTGTGAAATTGTTGACATTTCGTATGCTAGTTTTAATACGAATGTTTATGTTATGTTTAAACCTTTTCATATGGGAATGCATTGGACTTAATAAGTGACGGGTGGAGCCCGCTATAGCTCCTCGATGCATCGGTAGGTCTCATGAGACAAACTAGTGTCTTGGCACAAGGCCTTGACAAAATCTTATTTGTAGTCTTGGCACGAGGCCTTGACTATGTGGTTATGATAGTCTGGCATTATGCATTCCAACATTATGAAAGTGGTTATTGATTTTTGTATGCGATTATTCGATTAGTAGAATATCCATGTGAATAAGTAAATGGCATTATTTCATTTTATTTATGCCATACCATGTTGAAAGTTCATGTTTGAAAGGCTTTTGTTTTAGTTATACATTGCCTGAAAAGTTTATTCTTATTTATGAAAGTTTCCGCTATATTGTCATCCTTACTGGGCATTTGAGCTCACCCCTTTTCTATGTTTTATTTTTCCCAGGAAGTGAAGAAGTAAGTTATGAATGACCTGCAGGGATATTATGTGGGGATATGAGTGTGGATTATGGATACAATATGTTGCTGTAGTAGTTTTTCGTTTTATGATGTAATGTAAAACTTATGAATATATCTAGTGTTTCCAAGGCTACTAAACCAATCGGTCTTTCGAGATTTGATCTTTCTTGTGATCATGCCAATGTTATGAAGTAATGCACCGACTCTGGGTAGCTGGGGTCGGGGCGTTACATCAAATCACAGAAGTGGTAATATTTCATTTAAATGAAAAATCAGTTATTTAACTACCACTTAGTGGTTTCATTATTCATCAAAAATTGAAGTTTTTCAGAACAATGCCAAAATTTCACCCTAAGCTATAATTGATATTCCGAATTCAAAAATGATGTATATTTTACAAAATTCCAAACATATATGTTGCATTAATTAATTTTATAATTAATTCCCGCTGTTACGACAAATAGCGTGTTTTTAAGAAACAATTTATATCAAAAGATTGGCAATTGTTTATGTCCAATTTCAATGTTAAATTAATTATAATGTCCACCATTGGATAAAATGGTAAAAATATATTCTAATTATACCTTAAAACCACTAAATATTATAACTTATCAATATAAATTATTTTGATTAAAAAAGTTGTTTTAAGTATTTTTCACTATTCATAAAAATTTGGAAGTTCTCAGAAAATTACAAAAAATTCAACATAGGCTAATTTCAATATTAGGAATACAAAAATGAAGTCCATTTTGAAATATAAAATTTCTATAAATTTAAAAGGTGTTTATTACTATTCATAACGGCTACTTTGATTCGTTGCGGTGTGTTAGAACTTGAACTTGCGTCCAATGCAAGCTATTGCATTATTGAAAGAGAGGCGTATCGTGGAAGCTCGGGGTGTTAAATTCTAACTAGAAGAACCTACCATGAAAGCCTCCGACGATGGTGGACCAGGTAAAGGAGGACATTAGAAAATCCATACATGTGTTGTCAGAGTGAGCAAGTAGTTATGTAACACCTTGGGTATATGAAAATTGTATAACTGAATAAGGTTATATGATTTGATGATTTAACATGATATTTAAAACAATGAATCTATTTGGATATGGTTTTTCCTTTCTGAATAAAACACATCTCTTGAAATTATCAGGTAGAAGACATGAGTTCACTAACCAAAATCTTATCTCTCCATTCCGAATTACAAGAACTCATAATTTTTTATGAATGTTTAGAAGACTATGAACCTTTTGCAAACATAAACTTGACTTGAAAATGATTTTATAATGTATCCCTTAGCTCCAATATTATCCATTCCTACAATGGGGAAAGCTACATCTACAATTATATTTGAACTACTCAATTTTCAAAATTTATGAAAAGGGGAAAGTAATACGAGGGAAATTTCCTATGCTTCCCCTAGCTAAGAACTATCATGCATCGATGAAATTTCAAGAATCTCCTTTTGAGGGTGACCATTGAGTAGACTATATGAACCATATCCTATGTTTTTCTATGTATGGGATGATACATGTACTCCAATTTTAAAGCATGATATAGTTCGAGGAATTTATAGAGAACTAATCCATTATTAGATCTCTGATCTCCACCCTGCTAAATCCTTCATCTAGAAATCTGAATGCATTATGCACTGGGATGATCATAGCTACTCTCGATGCTCTTAGTGTTTTTGGGTCAAGGAATTTGGGGGACTGGATAATAATTTAGTGATCCACTCGGGGGTATTCAAAAGATTGACCTTAGTGGCTGATATTGTGAGGGGATATTGGAGGTGATGTGATTCTGGTTTTTTTCGTTGGTTGGGTATGAATATTTTAGAATTGAGAGGACACAATTCTTTTTAGGGTGATAATTTTGAAATCCCGAACTCATTTATTATGTAATAACAATGTTGGATGGTTTTACTTCATTTAATTCTCATACTATCCGAAAAACACTTGAAAATGAACGCAATACTTCCTTTATTCAATGAAATTTGAAATTGGTACATTTTTTCAACAAACTAAAAATACCCACTAAAAGCCCTATCAAAGCCACTATGAGGCCACCTAACACAATAATGAGACCCATTAAATAGTGGAGATCATTCGGGTCAGTTATAATGAAAAAAATTCACATCCAAAACCACAATAGATGTACTGAGAATTAGTGGGATGATAACCACTATCTTCGTCAAATCGTCTGGAATTTGGAGCACCTTAATGAATGTTTTTATAAGTTCCTTACGTAATCTGGTTGTTCCTACTTTAGGTGGCCGTTGAGTTTCTAATGGCTATAAGTATAGTTTTTGGTCATTCTGTTGGTTTAATTTAAAATATCTAGGTGTAATTAGTTTTCCTAAATATTTAAGAAATGTATTGAAATTATAACTTTAAACATATAAAATCATTTTATAAACATTAAAAAAGATAATGATTTAATGATTCAGATGGGTTTGAATCATAAAACCTTTGTTTTAAAATACACGAGAAGTATGTACTCTTTTTTGGTACATAGAAACATATTTTTGAGTTTCAAATTGTTCTTCAGACAAATGAAAATAATAACTACTCTTATATTTGATATTTTAGCTATACATGGAGACTTATATATATTTAAATATTTAAAATGTTTTAAAATGATTTCATAAATGTTTTCTCCCTTTGATGTTTAAAACAAAGTCTTATCTCGAAATATGTTTTGGATTTTGAAATATAATACTTGTATACGGGTTTCTAAACATTGATTTATAATTTTCTGTTTTAAAATTAAAGTGTATATAAACATAGTAAATTTATAACCCTAGGATACTAAAAAGATATGTCAGTACCCCACCGAGCCAAGGGCCACCTTAGGCATCCACTAAAGGCCTTGATGGGATTCTCACAGAACCCCTGGTAATTGCCCAGGGTGATACACAATAATGTAGCATTCTATGTTGAGCGCACAAGAGGCCTAGAAAACTATAAGCACACACGGACGTTTGAGTGTGCATGGTAACCAAGCAGGACATCATGTGGCGTGGCACAGTTTCATGAGTGGGTGCATGAGTTTTCCTACAGAGAACCTAGTACCGGGTTGTACCAGGTGGGGGGAAGGAGTAATATGAGCCATGTTTAGGAGATCTGAGATTATAAGGGATCTTGGGTAGCCTCCCTATTTCAATTAGGGATGGGGTTTCTCATCTAGGAGAGAATCCAGGTCATCCGATCACATCACACATGAATAGAGCCATTTGATCGGTTCAACTATCAAACCCCAAGGTTGCAGAATATCAACCATGTTTTTTGTGTGCCGTCTGATCCTGATGGATCTAATCACGACCGTTCATTTCTTTTTAAAATCTCGCTTCGGTCATAACCATCAAATGACATATGATTTAATCTGTATGCCCATCCATTTCTAAATCACCACATAAACCATAGTTGTCTGATCTTTTCCACATCCGATCTGAGTCATTTTTTGTTTTCTAGGTTTTCCTCTCCCGTGGTGTCTTATTCCTCTGCATGAGCTGCACTGGTGGCTTCATCCTTGCTCTTTTCACAATTTCTTCCACAACCCTGACCTCGGGTGATACATGTTGTCTCTCATATTCCACAATGACCTACACCCATGTTCATATATTAAAATGAGTGGTCTTGGTTTTCTAGCAAGTGGCATTAAAAATATTTTATATAATGTATAATAGAGTTTATATATAGGTATTCCATTTCCACCCAAAGCATCATGGATCTTCCTCTTCTCAAGCCTTCAACAACCATCTCCGAAAAAGGAAAGGGTCATACATTGTATTTCCTTGTTTCGGTTTGGATATATATATATATACATGGATATACATGTTTATATATACGGTTAAGAATATGACCCCATCAGTTCCACTTGAGATTGTGGATTCTTGATCTTAAATATTCTCTTAATCCTTCACAGAGAAAGGGTTTGAGTCTTTTTATGTGTTTGATAAATATAAATATATATATATATATATATATCAGTGTGTGTGTGTGTGTGTGTTCCAATGTAAACATAAGCACACACACATATATATATCATTCATAATCAAACCCTTTATATGAAATGGAACAACTTGAAATATTGAACCCATGTTTACCAAATGTTCCTCATATATGAAAGACATGTACGAGTCATTAAAGGTTTGGTGTAAGTACCTTATATACTCCATGTATATTCAATTATACATTTATATATATATATATGTAAAAATAAATTAGGAATCTGAATCTAATTCATATTTTCCATGATTGAAGAGAATGAATGGAAAATGTGTATATTTGTTAATATGAATGTTTTTTTATAAAATTGTTTAAATACACCCTGGTGTATAAACAGATTCACACAACACTAAAACCTAATCCATTAGTAATTATAGATAATTCATAAGTATACTTTTTTGGCTTTTCTACTCTTATATACATATTTATGAGTCTCTTATTTTCATAAATATTAAATAGTTTTAGGTAGATTAAATTTCATGTTTTTCATTTTTAACATATCGTATACCCTTGTGATATGTTATATGTAAGTATACTAGTAATAAATGATTGGACATGTATGTGTTTAATTCCACACATGTAATATTTGGTTTATCTTTAAATTATTTATGCATCCAATCCATGATGAATTTCCAACATGTATTTTATTAAAAAGATTTTAGAATTTAAGGTTATAGTTTTATGTGAAAAATCATGTATTTCATTTTGTGTGTTAGTTGTCATCACATATGCTATAATATTTTGACAATACATTCAATATATTTCCATATCCATGTAGTTTATAGTATTATTATTAACATTGATATTCCTGATTCACTTTGTATTTGTAAATGTTAAAGAATGTAACCAAACTCAAATGACCCATTATGGAATAAAGAAAATAAATTATTGAAAGTGGTATGAGACACTTTGAATAATATGAAATAAGAAATTGAATTATTCAAGGTGGTATGTGAAGCATTGAATTATAAAAAAAAGATATGAAGTAATATGTGACACTTGGAATGATAAGTGATAAGTAATTTAATAAATTAATGTTGTATAAGAAATTTGATTTAGAGAAATGAGGAAGGAATTGGACTTATTTATTGTCTGGTGGGGCCTGCTATATCACCTTGATGCATCGGTAGGTCTAATGAGGCAACTAGACTTGGCATTGGTAGAGGCATTTCCCAGTTATGACTTATGGATTTTGGCCAAGGCCTTAGTCATTTTAGACATCTTCACCAAGGCCTTGACATAGTCCTACATATCCACTTTCCTCATTATGACTACATATTTTAATTACCCAATGAATATTTTACTTGAAGAATATTCTTGGTTAATGAGCTTATGTTTATGAGAATCAGACAAAGTAAAATATTTTGGAATATTATTTATGCAGAACCCAGAGATTTATGAGCCAGTGTATGTTTCACATTAGTAAAAGATGAAATTGACGTTATTATTTTCACTTGAAACTATGATCATGTATCACTCTGAGTTATAAATTTTTTAATTTCACTTTCACATTTCATACCCTATAATATTAGAATGTCATTTTCATATGAATATATACACCATCTAATTTGTATGATCCTGATTATGAATGGAACATTTTTCCTTATAACTCTGTTAGTGTACCATGAAATGTGCTCTTATAATTCATAGAAAAATTGTTTTGTTATGATACATGTGTTACAACATTCCTAGAGAATGTTTTTTATGAATAATTTTAATGGAATGTTTACAAATGGTTTTAATTGGTATATTATGTTATTTTAAAACCCATTATGTTTTCAATCAGTTTTATTTTAAAGGTTTAGTAGATTTGATTCCCTCTGTTTGGTGACTCCTTAACGCAGACATTTTTGTTCTATTTTGATGAAAATGTAAAATATTAATTTGACTCTCCACGACCAAAACCAAAAACAACATCTCTAGTGGAACATGTGTGTGTGATTTTATTTTTTCTTTTTATAAAAAATTAGCACACTATTTTTTATTTAAACTACACACGGACTCTGGGGTAGTCCGGGGATGGGGAATGACACATGTGATCTCTAGAAAGTTCTTATATGATGCATGAGATGACATACCCTCATCTCAGTAGGTTGCAAGAGAAATAGATCCTCAATAATATCAAAGATAACAGCCCAAAACACGTGAATCACCCAACATTGAAATTAAATCAATTCTAATAATTGCAAAACTATAAAAATTGTAATAAATGAGATCAATTGGATTTCCCCTATACACGGGTTATCTACTCCAGGGAACAACTTATTACTAAGTACTTGTTCTTTCTTATCTATGACTATAGGCTCCAAATAGTAGTTGAAGAAGAAAAAAATCCCTTTGATACAATGCATACAAAAACATTAGATAAAAAACTCTCCATCCTAACAATACTAGTCATGAAAAGCATGCATCTTAACAAGAAAAGCAAGAACAAATGGTCAATATCAAATAAGACATATTAAAACACCACCATATCCTAGAAAAATTACCCTATTTACACAAAAGATCCCTAACTCAAGAAAACAAACATAGAAAGCATCGATAGGGTTAAAATCCCTAAATAAGTAATACCCTAATCTAAGGTATTGGGCTCTCTTGCAAAAAATATTCAAATAATAACTATGGAAATTCACAAACCACCTACCTCAATGTTGTGAGATGAATATACTCTAGTTTCAACCCTTGAATTGACCTAGAACGCAATAGATCTACAAAAATTTCAAAAAGTCTCAACCAAGAATATCTCATAGAAGGAGAGAAATATAGGAAAATGCCTCTAGAAGAAGCAACAACTCACCGTGGAGATTAAAAAACAATCAATGGAGGTAAATTCAGAATAAGGATGAATGATTGGGGGCTCTGAGGAGAATCGTGCTCTTTAGTCACTCCAGGATGACACGAGTCGAGAAAATAGTGTTTTTCCCAATTAGACGCGACCTCAGTCCGATTTAACAAATAAATAGAAAATTACATAGAAAGCCATTTGAAAGTACAGAGTGTGTATATACCTTTACAAGGCCCGACTTTAGGCAGTCTCTAGGTCACCCTAGATGACCATGTACTCGGACGTCACCTAACCAATACATTGTCTCCTACGACAACCAGGTAAATGGCGTGTACTCCAATGTACACGGAATATACTCTTTAATTTTCCAGATTGAACTATTTTTCTCAAGAACACTAGAAAAGAAAAAATAAACCTAAAAAAGAGGTATTTGTTCTTAGAAACTTCCCCCATTAATGAAATTCGTCTCTGAATTTCTTTATCAAGGTGGCACAGAAGAAGAGTCATCAAACAACTCCAGCCACTATGATCGTACATCAACCTACCTCTCCCAAGTATCATCATATACTCGCTCGTGCGGCCATAACACTCATTCTAGTTGAACATACCAACCACCGATAACCATTTCACTGTGATAAAAAATATGAATTTGATCCTCTTCGAATAATGCATCCACCTCTATCTCAGCCTACTCGGTTTAAAAAAAGGGGAATAATCTGAGATGTAATGTCTCAACTTTGAAATGAGTAAGTCATCAGGAATAAACCGATACATTAGAGGTAACTGCAGCCAATAGTTGACCCGCCCGACCCTTTCAAAAACCTCAAACGGCCTGATGTATCTCGGTGAAAGCTCCCTATGTCTCCTAATCCTCCTATGTTGCAACCTCAGTGTGACATGTAGAAAACAATAATCTCTAACCTCTATATCCATAGGTCATCTCTTTCAATCAGCATAAGACATATGTCATGACTGTGTAGTATCCATACACTTCTGAATCTACTCCACCTGCTCTGAGGTCTCTTAAAAAGGAGAGTTCCCAACATAGATACCTCTCCTACCTCCAGCCAATATTGGTTTAATCGGCATGGTATACCATACAATTCTTCTCAAGGTGCCATATGAATGTTTTATCGAAAACTATTATTGTAGGAAAACTCCACAAGAGGTATGTTCTTGTCCCAAGAACCTCCAAAATCTAGGACAAATGCTCGAGGAATTTCTTACAGCACGTATATCATTCGCTTTGACTTGACATCTGTCTGGTGATGGTAAGCTATAATCAGAAGTAAATATATACCTAAATCACTCTATAGTCCCTGCCAAACCCTAGAAGTAAAACTGGAATTTGTTTCCAGAACAATGGAGTGCATAACTCCATGTAAACATACAATCTCCCGGATGTAAAGCCCTCCGAACTTATAAACACTAAAGGACTCCATGATTCGCAAGAAGTGAGAAACCTTCGTGATTCTTTCAATGACAGCCCAAACTACATCATTCCCTTGAGGCGACCTTGGTAAAAAAATTCTCGAATTATATAGCCACATCATTTTGCATCCACTCAGGAAAGGGTAATAGCTACAAAAGCCTAGCTGGTAATTGATGCTCTGCCATTACCTACTGACAGGGGGAACACCTCATCACAAATCCAACAACATCTATCTTCATACCTATACATCAATACTACTACTATAGATCTATATATATCTCCTTGACACCAGGATGAACTTCCCAAGATGAAGAATGAAAACCCCGCATCATATCCTCTCGTATGTATGTGGACACCCATACACATCCATGGAAGTGTAAGATATCATCCTCTCCCATGGTCCATCAAGGAATAGAGTCCTCTACAAAAAAATTCTTTTGTAGAACTAGGCCTTTCGAATATGATAGTTTCCTCATTCGAACTCTATCAAGTAGAGTAGAGGTAACAACCACAAAAGAATGAAATGCCAAATCAAGTCTTTTATGCACCTCCAAATGCATCTTAGAGAACAGAGCCATGAGCTACCACTCATTTTTGTCCTCTTGAACTACATGTATTTGTGTCCTCCTGCTCAGCGTATCATCTACTACATTTCCATTCCCAAGCTTATAGGAAAGCACAAAATAAAATCATTGAAGGTACTCAACTAACCTTTGTTGTCTCAAATTCAGATCACTCAATGTAAATATATATTTGAGACTTTTTTGATAGGTGAAAACCATAAAATGATCTCCTAGAAGATAATGCATCCAATAGCGTAAGGCATGAATAACTGCATCCATATCGAGATTGTGCGTTAGATAATTCCACTCATGTGGCCTAAACTACCATGAACCATATACAACGACTCCTCCATGCATAAGAACTGCTCCCAGGAATATACCTGATGCATCAAAATATTCATTATATCTCTTTCCCAGCTCTGGAAATACTAGTATCGGTGTTGATGTCAACTACCCTTTGACCTCCTAGATGGACGACTCATAAGAATATGACATAACTACTTCTCAAAAATTTTAGTGAGGCTTGTCAGTAGATCTGTTGAGCATAAAAAGTATTTTATGGAATTTTTGTCATCACCATATTACCTTGGAAAACTCCATTCATCAAAGACGTTTTTTGGATACTCTCAGGAAACTACTGCTATCACGTTCTCAAGGTCTACTGACATTCTTGTCTCAGAGATGACCTGGCCCAAGAAGTGAATTTGGTTAATCAAAAGGTGAAATTTTTAGAGATTAGAATATAACTAATTCTCTCTCAGTGTACTCAAAATTATTTAAATATGTGTGGCATCGTCGTGTTGATTGTGATTGCACACGAAGACATCTTCTACAAAAACGACCACAGAGGAATCCAAGTGAGGATAGAAGACATGACTCATCAGTTCCATGAAAACTATAGGCGGGTTCGTGAGAATGAACGACATAACAATGTACACGTATAGACCATGCCTATTCTAAAAATCTATAAGAGGTTTATCAGATGGTCTAACGTGCAACTAATGTTAACCTAATCTCAAGTCAATCTTCCAGAACACCAATCCTCCATGAAGCTGATCAAATAGATCTTAAATCATTGTCCATGGATATCTGTTCTTGACCATCAATTGGTTCAACTTTCTATAATCCTAAAAAATGTAGAGGGTACCATCTTCCTTTTTCACAAACAGGACAAGAGAACCCCCTGGAGAAGTATTGGATCAGAGGAAACCCTTTGCCTTAAAATCCTCCAAATGATTTTTAAGCTCCTGTAACTCTTGTGTATACATCCTATAAAGGTAATAGACACCAGTTCCACTCCTGTCACAAGCCCAATAAAAAATTACACCTCTCTCTATATAGGAAAACCGGAAAAGTCCTCTAGAAATACATCCCTAAAATGATCCACCCCTAGAGGAAAGTCTATCTGTGATGTCCCTTGGTCATCAAGATATAGACTAGAAATATATGCTGTAACTCTTCCCAAACAATAATGCTCAGGTACCGCTCTGCTTGCCTGGACATCCCATTCGACCTTATGTAAGAACAAACTGCCCTCTTGTGAAGTGAAACTCACCCTAAAATGATAGTATTTGACAACATAATAGAAGGGTACTTACCAGTCCATTCCGAAAATTACATCATAGCATGTCATCTCTAGGACATAGAGGTCCCATATGAAGTGAAGCCCAAAAACCTCAAGAGGTCACTCCTTGCAATGACGTAAACTAGTCATTGTAGTGCCTAATGTAGTGTCCAACGTCAAGATATTAGTAGAAGATAAGATACAGAGGTCATGGCTCTCCAAAATAGAAATAGATATTAAACTATGTGAATCCAATGTATCAAAAATGGTATAAGATAAAACTGATCCAACATGGATCTTACCTTGAGGTTTATAGAGTCCAGGATCGTGATCTTATTCAGTTAGCTCCATTGCAAAATTATGCCCTATACAGTGGCCCTGTGACCCTACCTGACGTCCCTGAGTGGATCCACCCTGCTATCGCTGAAATCCTACTGACTGGCTACCATAGCGGTGACCTACACCAAGGCATGAATGGAAAAATGGACTCTAGTTTCCAAATTGATTAAAATATGGTGGAGTTTCTCCTGAATGAGGAGTCATAGTTGAACCCTCTCATAGGATTCTGGTGAGAAAAACATACAGAATCGTTGAAGATTCCCCATATTACTGAAAACTCAACACTCCACTAAGTATCTCAGGCAATGTGGCCTTGTATGCCCACCCTTCCAGCACGTGTATCATACCACCTGGCTACCTGAAGGTGTATCTTACATACTCGAATCTGAATGTGTGAACTCCCTACATCGCATTCTACTATCAGACAAATAATCACTAACTCTGGATGTCAAACCGCCATTTTCCATAGCTCTAGAATCCCATAGGTTGCACTCTCTGATCAGCGCCTGGTTGACTATAGAAGATATGGTCGTCAACCAAGAGATGTTCACCGGAGATTGGATGTCATGCCTATGAGCATCCTCAAACTTCATCCCTAGGATTAACTTATCACCTCCTGGGATGGGCGTGAATCAGTATAGATCCATGATGAAAGAAGAATACATCATGACTGATAGAGTACCTAGTTCCAAACTCATGAACTCTCGAGTTTGATCAACCCTCAAAGTCTCCTAGTATATGTAGTCATATAAGTTATGATTGAACTCACCTAAAGCAATAACCTGCTAGCATCCTGCCTATGGAATCACATCCCACCATCTCTTAGTGTAATTTCGAAGACTATAAGTAGTAAGCATCGACCTCCTCTCTGGTGGTTTCTCTAAATGCTTGAAGACAGATAGTATGTCTTCTAACCATGACAAATCAGCCAGAGGTCCTCCATCCCTAATGAATGTGGGAGGATGTTGTTGTTGAAAGACCCGTGTAAACTCTGCCATTGACAGGGCCGGATGCGGTGCTCCCTGGAAGGTCTTCATAAACCTCATGAAGCCTTCTCGGAACTGTGCATCATCACCTATATCTGAAATGATGGTTGGTTCCAAGATTGGAGTGATAGGAGGGTCTCATGGTTATACCTGATCTACCATGTTCGGTGTATGATCATGTCCCTATATCAGGCATATAACGGGAGGAAGTCTCAGTGGCATGACTCGACAAGGTCAAGAGAACATATTAATTCAAGATTATCAAGGACTATAACATAGATTTGCAATAAAGGAATATGATAGTGAATGTATTCATGTTTTTCAATATAGGGATACACAAAGGGTATGCCCCCTAAATGGCGTGTTCTTTTAATCCTTCACATTGGCGTGTACTCTATCCATCCCTGGTCATGTAACACCCATACAAACGGCGTGTTATCACAAGACAATACATATACTTGAATCGTTTTCCCTTACCTGAGTTCTTCTACAAGCATAAACCACACAACTCTAAAAGACGACTACAAGGAGTGTTCTCCTTGAACACACCATTTACTACTTAAGATTAAAATGCTCGTGTTGTTAGCCACACGATCAGAGACACAGTTGACTCTTCATGGCATGTTTTTTCTAGACAGGGAGCATACTAGATGGATTTATTCCCACTGTTCTGTTGGTCACATGGTTGGGCACATGGTCTATATACAAGGTGTGTACATCTGGTAGACAACGTGTTCCCCCAATGATTTCCCAACCCCATGTCCCTCCCCACAATGATAGTGAAGTAATTAGAGAATACATGGTGTATAAATATAGTACACAGTGTATACTTAAGAAAAACAATTTCATCTTGAATAAAACAATTCATAGCATGTATTCAGCCATACATACAGTGTATTGTGGGGTTTTTCCAGACAATAAGCCTATGAAACAACTTCAGAACCGAGAAAAACACTAAAATGAACATTAATGTTCCAAATTATGATACTTGAGGGTCCATAATAAATGCGAATCAGATCATGGATACTTATATATGTCATTTACAAGCATAAAATTGCAATAATCCAGCAAATTCCAATCCATGAGGGTCCATAACACCTCAAGATCCAAAGTATGGAGTTCATTCAAATGAAACCTTACACAGTACAATACAATATGTTACACCCCAAGGTTCTATAAAAATAAATTGAAATGATTGAAATTTTGTTTAATGTAGATATTTATAAGTATCCTTTAATCATAATTTTACTCTTCAATGTTTTGAATTTCAAAAAATGGTATTTTACAATTGTGTTCAGTTTTCTATTTGATGTCTATTGGCACCAACTTGTTTTATGGTGACTAGTAACAAACCCCTATAAATAGTAATAAGAATAGTAATATGACCTTAATGAATACTAAATTGTATTGTAATTTTTTATCTTAAGGATTTATGAAAATGACATCTTGATTAATTTTGAAATGTGATATAAAAGAATTTATACTTTTTAAATTATTAATTTTTGAACTAAGTATAATTTTATTAAAAATTTTAAATTAAAAATTATTTGAAAATTATTTTCCAAAATGGAATTAATGTTTTTAATTATACACATTGATAAATGGTTATGGTGAATTATAGGGATTTTTCTGAAATAGATGATTTTTCAGTGAATAGTAAAAAATATAGTTTTGAGTTTCGGTGTGTTAATGACATCATTAATGATATAATAATGATGTAATTAATGGGTTCAACTTATATACCATAAAATAAGTTATGTGGTGTCCCAAGTGTCTTATACCAGGGGAAAATACCATGGTAAATCTCATGGTTTTGCAAATACCACTAATGAATGGTCCCTTGAAAATGATTAAAATAATCCCTTACTTTTGCTATAAATACCATCCCATTCGTTATTTAACACCATTCCAAATTCTACACCAACCATGATCTATCCTCCTTATGTCCGTAGTTTCCTTCCCAATGTTTTCTAATGCCCCTAAGGTACCGACCATCATGTTATAGGAGTTACTCTACAAGGTAAAAAAATTACCAATTTCTTTTTTTCCTTTTAAAGTTCTCCTTTTTTTGTAGTATAACATTCAAGTTTCCATACCATGTTGTTATTTTATTCTTTTTCTTGATCTATTCTGTATTATGATTAATTTCGGGATGGGTGAACCTTGTCTCCTCTCTTATTAATATTTTCTAAAACCATGTTGCATAGCCTTTAGGCTGCCGAATTGTTTAAGGGATTCCTCAATTATTCTTTTATTTTGAGTTCCTTTCTTTTCTTATTAAATATTCATATATAAATACCAAAGAGGCATTAAATATCCATAAATAATGTATATTATGGATGTTCTCATGTTCATGAAAAATTCGTCATCATTATTCTTATCCGCTTCCACTTATTCAAGGAATAAAAACGGTGTGCGTGACGTGTCGAATTACGAACATCTTGGATGATGTGATTTCAATTTCCATTAATTATTTCAAGTTCGGTCATAAAACCATTTTTATGGCTTAAAAATGTTATAATAGATGTATTATGTCTCATCCATGGTTTTAAAATTCTTTTTTACTCATGGTTTTAATTTTTAAGACAAAATGAGGTTGTTATTATTAAAGAACTACTAAAATGATCTAAACAAACATCATTAATGATTTAACTTATGAATAATCCTCATATAAAACATAAAAATGATAAATGGTATAAATAATGTTAATGGAAATATGTAAATACATTTTCATTCCAATTCTAGAGTTTCACATCCAATCGACATGAACAGCCATCGTGAACCAATTAAGGAAATCATGTGAGGAACTCACCAAAAAACAGTGCAAGGGACAAAATACTAACAATTAAGGGGTGAAATGAGGTTATTAAATGATCACATAAGATTTTATAAAAAATGAACATGATTCTGTAAAATATTAACAACACACTTTTAACCATTAAAGGGGATGTTTAAACAAGTTTGAAGTAAGATATGCATGAGGTAAGTGAATTCTTAACCTGATTTCCATCCATTGAGTTGACCTTATTCATCATTATTTGTGTGTTTTTTGAATTTTTTTTGGATGAATTATGATTATAATATGATTAATTATGTATATTTATAGATTATATGCATATTACATCCACTCTATTAAGTATCACATCAATTACATGATATTTTTAATGGAAATTTATTTTAAAATCCTCTTTTAAAATTCTGTTTTACAAAATTCATAATCAATATTTTTATACAAATTTTCACGTTGTATGATTATGTTATGGATCTGGGGAATTTTTTATGATTAAGGGTGTGACCTAAATTTCTATCCAATGAATTGGGTTTGTGTATGTTGGAGGTCATCCGTATGGTTACTCCAAGTGTAACTACGGCAGTTACACAAATAGTAAGGTAGCAATGAGGGTTACAAATTATAAAGTAGTCGAGAGGGTTACAATATTATGAAAGTAATTCCCCAGGATACCTTTATGGTTCTAATTATGTTCTTTGGTATTGTTGAAATATCTTGTTTCATAATGTAAGTATATATATACTTATGATAACTAGGTCTTTTGAAAACAATTTCACACAATACAAGTATTCATGGACTAATGTGTTTTCTCCTTCTTTTTATATACCTAACTGTGTTTTTGAGCCCAAACCAGATTTTAAATGATTTTTTAAGGTTTATGGATGTGTAATAAAAATAAATATGACATGTTAAATGTTGAATAATTTTCAAGGAATCATGTTTTATGTTTTAATGTTATAAATTTAGAAAAAATGGAAATTGTTTTTATAGAATCCACTTTATAACAATATGTAAGGTTATGAATATATTATGTCCCAATTCCTTAAAGCTGTAAACAAGAAAATATACTCAATTTAAAAGGAATTTTTTTCTTGACTTAATTGATGATTATGTATGTAATAATAATGGGTCCTTATAGTTGGTATTAGAAGATTGTTTAGATAACTTTAGGGGTTATGATAATGTTAAAAGAATACCATTAATGTTTTTTAATCTATCATTAATTTGAAATGTTAGAGAATTTAATGATTACTATGTCTCGTCATCTAAGATATGATTTTTCAGAATGGTTGTCTGGAGAAGGAACTGTGATACTGAAGAGGAGTGGCACTGAAAGAACAACATCCTTTCGGATCTACAGCCCAAAATAGTAGGAATTGGAACCGAGCAGTTTGTGATAGTAATGGATCAGATAGTGCTGGAAACAAATGGAGGTGGCATCCATGCAAGAGAACAAATAGAGGTACAAAACCTAAACATGACAGTAGTGGAACATTTTATGAGACAACACTCTCATTCTTTCAATGGATCTTCAGACCCAGTAGCAGCTAAAGGATAGACCAAAGACCTTGAAAAGATATTCGATGGTATGGGATGTTCATAAAATAAAAAGGTAAGTCTTTTAATTATTCATTTTGAAGGTGAATCTGATTAGTGGTGGTCAATGGTAAGTAATATCAGGGGTAGAAAGGATTTTGATGACTTTGAGTGGGTTGAATTTAAAAGTCTTTTCCTAGAAAAATATTTACCAAAGGTGGTGCGACATATGTTTGAGAGGAAATTCCAGGAATTCATACAAAAGGATGCAGATTTAGTGGCTGTGTATGATGAAAACTTTACCAGAATGGCGATGTATTATCCAAAACTTATTCTGGATCATTATAGAAAAATCAACTACTTTTTCTCAAAACAGAAGCTAATGTATTTAAGGATGTTTTCCTCTAATGAATTCAAAAGTTATGAGAAGTTTTTATGATGTGATGAGAGGATATAGATGGAGTTTTTTGACGATCACATTAATTATGGCTACAAGGAGAAGAAGTGGTCTAGGTGTAAAGCGATGTGTATTAATTAACCAATGAAATTTGATGGTAGAAAACCCATTTTCTAGATTGTGAATATTGTCGCAGGAAACAACCTGGGGATTTGTCTTAGAAAAACCATGTAGTGTTTCAAATGTGGTAAGTTTGGATATCTAGATAGAGATTACAATGAAAATGATCCTACAACTAATCCTGATAAGAAACTATAATGAATTTTAAATGTGGTGAGATGGGCCATTATGCAAATGCTTTCCCAAAGAGAGATCTTAATGATGCAAAGAATTCGGACTGTAAGAAGAAAGGTGTAGTGAGATCCATTGCAACTATTTCAATAGATGTCAAGCCATCCAATGAGGTTTTATCACATTCTTTTTTTGTTCACTCTAATTTTTCTAAAGTTTTTTTTGATACGTGGTCTACACATTCCTTCATCTCTGAGAAATTTTCAGCTAAACTGGAAATATCACCTCAAAAAAAGAGACCTGAGCTTGTTGTTAAAACACAATGGGGGAAATATTACAGAAATGTGGAATTATAAGAATCATTATATTGTTGTCTATGGAAAGACTATACCTAAAAACCTTATTGTTTTACTCTTAGTAAAGTTTGATGTTATTTAGGGAATGGATTGGATTTCTGTTTATTTGGCTAAGATTTACTATAGATCTAATGAAGATACTTTTCAGAAATAGTTTCAATTCATTCGAAAGAATGAAACCATACAACTGATAACATATTAGGAAGCTGAGAAACTGTTGAAAGATGAAAATGAATGTTATCTTTCTCATATTGATGAAAACAAGGGAACTATTCAGTTTGATGATTTTCATGTTGTAATGAATACCTTGATATTTTTCCTGATGACTTACCCACTATCATACCTAATCGGGAAGTCGAATTAACAATTGACTAGGTTTCTGATGATAATTTAATTTCAAAACCCCCATTTCTTATGGATCAAATAAAATTTCTTTAGTTGAAAAATCAGTTGTAGGATTATCATGATAACAACTTCATTCGTCCAAGCACTTCACCATGGTAAGCACCTATTATGTTTGTTAAAAATAAAGATTCTTCCATGAGACTTTGCATTGATTATAGGTCTTTGAATAACATCACTATTAAAAACATGTATCCTTTTCCTCATATTGATGAATTATTTGATCTTATCCAGGGATATCAGTACTTTTCCAAGATTTACTTGAGATCCAAATACCATCAGCTGAAGGTGAAAGATGATAACCTCCCAAAAACAGCATTTCATACTAGATATGGGCATTAGAAATTTGTTGTTATGCCCTTTGGGTTAACTAATGCACCTTATGTATTCATGAATCATATGAATATAGTATTTCATGTGTTCTTGGATTAGTTTTTGTTTGTATGTATTGATGACATTATGGTATTTTCTAAAAATAAAGTAGAGCATGAAAAACACCCAAGGTTTGTTTTACAAACCCTAAAAGAAAAAAAACTGTAAGGAAAATTCTACAAGTGTGATTTCTGGTTGAAAAAGATTTCTTTTCATGGGAATAATGTAAATGAGAATGGAATAACTTTTGATCCTACCAAAAATAAGTTGTTGATGAATGGACAAGACCAACAAATGTTAAAGAGATTCGTAGTTTTCTTGGATTAGCTGGTTATTACCGACATATTGTAAAGAACATTGCTTGGATATCTAGCTCGATAACAGAGTTAACATAGAAAGGGGATAAATATGTTTGGACAGAAGAATGTTTTGTTTGTATTTAGTAACTAAAGAAGAGATTGGTAAAAGATATAGTTTGGGCCATGCCTTCCCAAAATGGTGATTTCTTCATCTATAATGATGCTTATTTTAAGGGACTTGGTTGCATTTTGAAGCAGAATGATCAATAAATTACAAATGATTCAAGAAAACTAAAACCTCATGTGTTTAATTGTCCCACATATGATTTCTAATTATATTCTATGGGTTTTTATTTGAAATTTGGAGACATAATTTATATTGAGCCAAATGTCAGCTATTTACTGCCCATAATAGTCTGATGTATATATTCACTAAGAAGGAATTAAACATAAGGTAGAGAAGATGGCTTTAACTAATAAAGTATTATGATTAAATGATCAATTAAAATCTTGTAAATGTGAAAAATGTGGTGGATTCCTTTAGATGAGAACATCACCCATCATTAACCATATTACGTTTGGAACATGATCCCTTGATTAATGATATGATGAATTTTGGATTAAAAGTTTTTAGTGAAGGGAATACATATGATTTTTTTTCTGGTTTTAGTGCAGTGTTAGATGTTAATAAAATTTAAGAGAGAACAAAAGGATGAATTTGAGCTACAAAAAAGGTATAATTGGTTAAAATGGGTAAGCTTACAGAATTTAACCGTGATAAGGTTTGGGTATTATGATTTTTATAAAGGTCGTGTGTGCCCTATGATTCCCAATTGAAGAAAGAATTGTTGTGTGAAGCTCATTGTTCTTGATTTTCGTTTCATCCTAGTATTACTATGATATATAGAGACCTTCCGGTGTTTTACTGGTGGGATGGAATGAAAAGAGATATTACTGACTTGACCGTGAAATGTTTGACATGACATCAAGTTAAATTAGAGCGGATGTTATAGAAGGGGATGATTTTTCCTTTTCCAGTTATATAGTGGAATTGGGAGAATGTATCCATGCACTTTGTGGTGGGACTACCTAATACATATCGAGATGACAATGCAATTTTGGTTATTTTGGATCGGCTGAAAAAATCTGCATATTTTCTTTCTATTCAAGATACAATGTATTTGGATCAGCATTCTCGATTATACCTCAATGAGATTGTCAGGTTACATGGAGTTCCAATTAACATTGTATCTGAATTGGATCTGAAGTTCACTTCTATCTTTTTGAAGGGATAGCATAAGACGTTGGATACATAGTTAAATTTCAGTACAACATTTCATCCTCAATCATCTGGGTAATCAAAACGAACGATTCAATCTTTGGAGGATCTGATTTGAGATAGTTCAATGGAATACTTGGGAGGTTGGGATCAATATCTTTTTTTAGTTATGTTTTCTTATAATAATAGTTTTCATTCCCGTATACAGATGGTAACTTTTTAGTATTTTTATGGAAATCGGTGTCGGACTCTAGCGTTTTTGGATGAAGTCGGTGAATAGATGTTGATGGGGATAGATTTAGTAGAGGAAGTGGCTGAAAAAGTGAATATGATCCAACAACACATTCAGACATCTCAGAGTAGGAATAAAAGTTATGTAGATAACAAAATGAAATACTTATCTTTCGTGGTTGGTGACCATGTTTTCCTTAAAATACCTCCTTGGGAAAGTGTTATGCATTTTGGTAAGAAAGGAAAGCTAAGTCTGATGTTCATTGGTCCTTTTGAAATCACTGAGGATGTTTCTCCAATTGCATACCGAGTAGCTTTGTCTCCGAGTATGTCTCTGATATGCAATGTTTTTCATGCTTTGATTTTGAGGAAGTATGTACTATATTTGACTCATGTTTTCAGCCCGGAAGTAGTTAAACTGGAGGAGAACCTTTTAAATGAAGAGAAACCAGTTCATATTCTCAATTGAAGGGAACTGGTATTGCAGAATAAGGTAATCCACCAGGTAAATACTTTTTGGAGAAACCACATGGTTGAAGAAGCAACATGAGAGTCTAAATATTCTATGAGGGAAAGGTACCCTCACTTGTTTAATATGTAAATAAAATTGCGAGGATGCAATTTCTAGAAGGTGGGGATAATGTAACTCCCCAAGGTTTTCTAAAAATAAATTGAAATGATTGAAATTTTGTTTAATGTATATTTTTTTAAGTTTCTTTTAAAGATAATTTAACTGCTTCTATGGTTTGAATTTCAAAAAACGGTCCTCTACAATTATGTTCAGTATGTTATTTGGAGTCTATTAGAACCAAATTTTTTTGGTGAATTATAACATACCCTTATGAATAGTAATATGATTAGTAATATGACCCTAATGAATAGTAAATTGTATTTTTATTTTATTTTCTTATGGATTTATTGTAATGGCATCTTGATTAATTTTTAAATGTGATATAAAAGTAGTTATAGTTTTTAAATTATTATTTTTTAATTATGAATGATTTTATTTAAAAAATAAATTACAAATATTTAATTTTTTTTCCCAAAACGGTCTTCATTTTTAATTCTACATGTCGATAAATGGTTTGGTGAATTTTACGTATTTTTCTGAAATAGATGATTTTTCGGTGAATAGTAAAAACAAATACCGTTTTGAGTTTCAGTGTGTTAATGACATCATTAATGATGTAATGATGATGTAATAAATCTGGTCGACTTGTGTATAGTAAAATAAGTTATGAGGTGTCCCAAGTGGCTTATACCAAGAGAAAATACTATGTGTAAGATCATGGTTTTGCAAATACCACTAATGAGGTGTCCCTTGAAAATTATTAAAATAATCCCTCACTTTTGCTATAAATACCAACCCATTCCTTCATTAACATCATTCTAAATTCCTCATTAGTGAGTATTTTTCCTCCTTACCTCCCTTGTAGACCTCCCAAGGTTTCCGCATGCCTCTAATATCCCAACCTTCATGTTCTAGGAGTTACTCTACAATGTAAGAAAATTCTCAATTTCGTTCTTTTTTCCATTCAAGTTCTCTTTTATGTTGTATAACATTGATGTTTCCATACCATGCTCTTATTTACTTCTAATTCATGATCTATTCAGTATTATGATTCATTTTTGGATGGGTTTCCACTATCCCCTCTCTTTTTAATATTTTCAAAAACCATATTTCATTGTCGTTAGGCTGCCGATGTTTTGTAAGGGATTTCTCAATTATTATTTTATTTTCAGTTCATTTATTTTCTTATACATTATTCATCACTTCTTACCCAAGAGGCATGAAATAAACCGAAATTATTTATATTAATGATGTTCTCATGTTCATGTAAAATTCATCATCATTATTCTTCTCCGCTCCCATTTATTCAAGGAATAAAAACATTGTCCGTGATGTATCGAATTACCGACATCTCGGACGGTGTGATTTTAATTTCCATTAATTCATTAAATTATGGTAAAAAAACCATTCCTATGGTTTAAACAAGTTATAATATATGTAATATCTCTCATCCATGGTTCTGGAATTATTTTTTACTCAAGGTTTTAATATATAAGACAAAATGATGTTGTTATTATCAAAGAACCACTAAAATGATCTAAACGAACATCAGTAATGTTTTATCTTATGAATCATCCTCTCATAAAACATCAAAATGATAAACGGTGTAAATTATGGTTCTAAAAATAATTAAATACCTTTCCATTCCAATTCTACAGTTTAAATTCCAATCGACAAGAGCATCCATCATGAATGAATCATGGAAATCATGTAAGGAACTCACCCAAAAACTGTGTAAGGAACCAAATATTAACAATTACGGGGTGAAATTAGGTTATGAAATGATTATATTAGATATTATATATATGAAAATATTTCTATAAAATACTAATAAGACTCTTTTAATCATTTTATAGAATGGCTAAATTGATTTGAAGTAATACAATCCTGAGGTAAGAGAATTCTTAACCCGATTTCCATCCTTTGGGTTAACCTTATTCTTTATTATTTATGTGGTATTTAAATCTTTTGTGTGATGAATTTTGATTATAATATGTTTTATTATGTATATTTACAGAGTATATACATATTCCATCTACTTTAATAAGTCTCACTTCAATTATAAGATATTTATAAAGGGATTTTCATTTAAAATCCTATTTTAACATTCGATTTTAAAAAATTAAAAATCAATGTTTTTATAATAATATTCATGTTTTATGATTATGTTATGGATATTGTGAATGGTTTATGATGAAGTTTGGGACTAATATTTACCACCAATTCATTGGGTATTTGTATGTTTGAGGTTGGCCTAATGGTTACTCCAAGTGTAACTGCGATGGTTAGACAAATTGTAAGGTAGCATTGAGGGTTACAAATTATAAGGTAGCCAAGTGGGTTACAAGATTATGTATGTAATTCCACAAGATACCTTTATGGTTTTACTTGTGTTCATTGGTATTTTGTAAATCTCATGTTTCAAAAAATATGTATATATATACAGGTGATAAGTATGTCTTTTGAAAATGATTTCACACATTACTAGTATTCATGGACTAATGTGTTATTTCATTATTTTCTTATCCCATACAAACTATTTGTGCCTATACCAAGTTTTAAATGATTTACATATAGTAATGTATGTGTAATAAAAAGAATGAATCCATGTAAAAGTTTTTTGAATGGTCAAGGAATCATGTTTTGCGTTTTAATGTTTTAAATTTTGAAAAAAATGGAAACTATTTTTATGGCATCCACTCTGTAACAATGTGTAATGTTATGAATGTATTATGTCCCAATTTTGTAAAGATCATATTTTTAAAAGACACTCAATTAAAAAAGAAGTGTTTTCATGAATAAATTCAATATTTTGTATGTAATAAGGTTGGGTCTTTATAGTTGGTATCAAAGGATGGTTTAAATAACTTTTGGGTTATGATAATGTTAAAAGAATACCATAAATGATTTTTACTCTATAATTAAATTGAAATGTTAATGAATTTAAAGATTACAATGATACTTCATCTATGATATGTTTGTTCTGAATGGTGGTTTGTAGAAGGAACATGGATACTTAAGTGGAGAGGCACTGAAAAAATGACATCCATTCGGTTCTACTGCCTTGAATGGTAGGGATTGGAACGGTGCATTTTGTGACAGTAATAGCTTAGCTAATGCAGAAAAACATTGTGGTGGAATCCATGAATGTGAAAAAATAGAGTTCCACAATAGAACATGGAAGTAATGGAACATTTTATGATACAACACCCACCTGCTTTCAATGGATCTTTTGACCCCATAGCAACTGAAGGATAGATCAAATCCCTTGAAAATATATTCGATGTTAAAAGATGTTCAGACAATCTAAAGGTAAGTGTTTCCAATTATTGTTTTGAAGGTGAAACTGATTAGTGGTGGTCAATTGAATGGAACATTAGGGGTAGAGATGATTTTTATGGCTTGTAGTGGGATTTATTTAGAAGTTTTTTCCTTGAAAAATGTTTTCCTAAGGTGGTACGACATAGGATGGAGAATCAATTCCTTGAATTGATGTAAAAGGAAGAAGATTAACTGGTCGTTTATGAAGAAAACATCACCCGACTGGAAATGTATGCTTCAAATCGTATTCTGTATCTTGATAGAAAAATCAACCGCTTTTTCTCAGGACTGAAGGTAGGGTATCGAAGGGCGTTGGCCTCCATTGAATTCAAAAGTTATGAGAAACTTGTCCAATGTTCTGAGAGGGTAGAGATGGAGATTTCTGATGATCATGTGCATTTTGGAAACAAGGAAAAGAATCTGTCCATGTGGCAAGTGATGGGTAATAATCTACCAATGAAATCTAAGGGTAAGAAAATCCATTTTCCAGTTTGTGAAAAGTGTGGCTTGAAACTACTTGGGGAATGTCTCACCAAAACTAGGATGTATTTTAAATGGGGTTTGTTTGGACATATGGCACGAGATTTCAATGAAAATGATTATAAGACTATTCTTGATAAGAAAATTGTAAAGTGTTTAAAATGTGGTGAGATGGGTCATTATAATTATGCCTACCAAAAGAGAGATCCAAATGATGAAAAGACGCCAAACTATAAGCATAATGGTGTAGTGAGATCTATTGTGACAACGTTAGCAGATGTCAGGACATCCAATGATGTTTTATCAGGTACTTTGTTTGATCACTAAGATTTTTCTAAAGTTTTGTTTGATATAGGGTCAACACATTTCTTCATATCTACGAAATTTTAGGGTAAATTGGAAATATCACATCAACAATTAAGACATGAGATTGTTTTTAAAACTCCAGGGGAAATATTATAACAAAGTGGAATTATATGAATCTTTCTATTGTAGTATGTGGAATGTCTATACCTGAAAACCTTATTTTTTACCCTTATTCAAGTATGATGTTATTCAAGGAAGTGATTGGATTTATGTTTATCATGCTATGATTGACTATAGAGCTAATGAAGTTGTTTTTCAGAAAGAGTTTTATTTTTTATACAAGAATGAACCCATAAAATTGATAACATATCAGGAAGCTATGAAACAGTTGAATGATGGAAGTGAAAGTTATCTTTCTCATATTGTAGAAAACAAGGGAACTATTCAAATTGATTACGTGCTTGTGTTAATGAATACCTTGATGTTTTTTCTGATGAGTTACAATGTTTCATACATAATCAAGAAGTCAAATTCACAATTGAATTATTTCCTCATGCTAAGCCAATTTCAATACCCCAATTTCATATAGCTCAAATAGAAGTTATTGTGTTGAAAAATTAGTTGCATGATTTTCATGATAAAGGCTTCATTCATCCTAGCACATCACTATGGGGAGTACCTGTTTTGTTTGTTAAAAAGGAAGATGGTTCCATGAGACTTTGCATTGATTATCGAGCATTGAATAACATGACTGTTAAAAAAAAGTATCCTTTGCCTCATATCGATGAATTGGTTGATCAGATCCAGGGAGCTCAGTACATTTCCAAGATTGACTTATGATCCAGATACCAACAAGTGAAGGTGAAGGAGGATGACATCCCAATTTTTTTTCATACTAGATATGGGCATTATGTATTTGTTGTTATGCCCTTTGGCTTAACTAATGAACCTTATGTATTCATGAATCTTATGAATAGAGTATTTCACGAGTTCTTGGATAATTTTTTGGTGGTATTTATTGACGACATTTTGGTATTTTCTAAATATAAGAAGAGCATGAAAAACATCTAATGGTTTTTTTAAAAACCTTTAAATTAATGAAACGATATTCAATATTCAGAAAGTATGATTTTTGGTTACAAAAGATTTATTTTCATGGGCACATTGTAAATTAGGATGGAATAATAATTGATCCTTCCAAAACAAAAGTGATTGATGAATGGTCAGGACCCAAAAATGTTACAATGCTTCGTTTTTTTTCATGGATTAGCAAGTTATTACCGAAATTTTTTTAAGAACTTTGCTCAATTATCTATCCTAATAATAGAGTTAACACAGAAAAGGGGTTATATTTGTTTGGATAGAATATTATGATGTTTCTTATTAGGAACTGAAGATGAGATTGGTAAACACTCTAGTTTTGGCCTTGCCTTCCCGAAATGGTGATTTCATTATTTACAGTGATTCTTCGTTGAAGGGAATTGTTTTTTTTGAAGCAGAATGATCATGAAATTGCTTACGCATCCAGACAACTAAACCATCATGAGTTAAATTGTCCCACACATGATTTGGAATTAACTGCTGAGGGTTTTTCTTTGAAAATTAAGAGGCATAATTTATATGGTTACAAATGAGAAATATATATACTGGCCATAAATGTCTTAAATATATTTTCACTCAGAAGGAATTAAACATGGGGAAGAGAAGATGGCTTGAACAAATAATGGATTATGATTACATGATCAATTACCATCCTATAAAGAAAAACAAATTTGTGGATTCCTTTAGTAAAAAAAATCATGCATTATTAACCATGTTACATTTGGAACATGATCCCTTGATTAATGTTTTGATGAATTTTGGATTAGAAGTTGCAGCTGCAAGGAATACATCTGTTTTTTTTCAGGTTTTAGTGCAATCTTAGTTGCCAGAAATAATTATGAGCGCACAGAAGGAAGACTGTGAGATACAAAAAAGGTAGAATTAGTTAAAATGTGTATGCTTACATAATTTATCCTTGATAATGTTTGTTTCTTAATATTTGGAAAAAGGTTGGGTGTGCCCTATGATTCTGAGTTGAAGAAATATTTGTTGTGTAAACCTAATAGTTCCCATTTTTGGTTCATCCTGGTAGTACTAAGATATATAGAGACCTTTTAGAGTTTTACTGGTGGTACAGAATGAAAAGGGATATTACTGATTTTATAGAGAAATGATTGACATGTCAGTAGGTTAATGAATAGACTCCATTACAGAAGGGGATTCATCATCCTTTTCCAATTGTATAGTGGAAGTGAGAGAATGTATCCATGGACATTGTTGTGGGACAACCTAAGACATCTTGAGGTAACAATGCAATTTGGGTTGTTGTGGATTGGATGGAAAAATATAAACATTTTATTTCTATTCAAGATACAATGTATTTGGATCATATTTCTCAATTGTACCTCAAGGAGATTGTCAGGTAATATGGAGTTTCACTTTTCTTTCTATCTGACTAGGATCCCAGGTTCAATTCTATCTTTTGGAAGGGACATCAACAGTCGTTGGGCACAAAGTTAAATTTTAGTAAATCTTTTCATCCTCAATTATATGGGAAGTTAGAACGAAAGATACAAACTTTGGAGGATATGATTTGAGCTTGTTCAATGGACTACAAGGTAAGTTGGGATCAACATATTTCATTAGTTGAGTTTTCTTATAATAACAGTTTTCATTCCAATATATAGATGGCAAATTTTGAGCATTTTTATGGAATGTGGTGTCAGACTCTTGCGTTTTGTGATGAAGTCAATAAATGAAAATTGAAGGGGCCATAATTAGTAGAGGAAGTGGCTGAGAAAGTAAAGATAATCTGGCAGCACATGAGGACAACTTAGAGCAGGCATAAAATTTATGAAGATAATAGAAGGAAAGACTTCTGTTTGAAGGAAGGAGACCATGATTGCTATAAAATATCTCCTTGGAACGGTGTGATGCGTTTTGGTAAGAAAGGAAAGATAAGCCCATCTTTAATCACTAATTTTGAAATCCTATAAAAAGTTGGGCCAGTTGCATAATGAGTAGATTTTCCTTAGTGTTTTTCTGATTAACACAATTTTATTCACGTATAGATGTTGAGGAAGTACGTACCAGATTCAACTTTTGTTTTGAGCCCAGAAGTTGTTCAGTTAGAGGGGAAGCATTTATATGAAGAGATACCTGTTCAGATTCTTGATCTAAGGGAACTGGTATTGTGGAATAAGGTAATCCACCAGGTAATGGTTTTGTGGATAAACCACATGGTTGAAGAAGAAACATGGGAGTCTGAAAATGCTATGAGGGAAAGGTACCCTCACTTGATTAATAAGTAAATAAAATTGCGAGGACATAATTTCCATAAGGTGGGGATAATGTAACACCCCTTCAATTTATAAAAATAAATTGGAATTCTTGAAATTTGTTTTAATGTAGATATTTATATGTATTCTTTAAACATAATTTCTCTACTTTTATGCTTTGGATTTCAAAAAATGGTCGCCTACAATTGTATTCAGTATATTATTTGGAATCTATTGGAACCAACATTTTTTATGGAATAGTAACATAACCTTATGAATAGTAATATGAATAGTAATACGAATAGTAATATGACCCTAATGAATAGTAAATTTTATAATTATTTTTTTCATAAGGCTGTAAGATAATGAAATCTTGAATAATTTTTAAATGTGATATAAATACAGTTATATTTTTTAAATTATGATTTTTTGAATTAAGTATTATTTAATTTAATAATTGAATTAAAAATATTTAGAAAATTATTTTCAAAAATGGAATTCAATTTTAAATTCTATACATTGATAAATGGTTAGGGTAAAGTTTAGGGATTTTTTTGAAATAGTTGATTGGTGAATAGTAAAAAATACAGTTTTGAGTTTCGTTGTGTTAATGAAATCATTAATGATGTAATAATGATGTAATAAATCTGGTCAACTTTTGTAACGTAAAATAAGTTATGAGGTTTCCCAGGTGGCTTATACAATGGAAAAATACCATTGGAAAGCCCATGTTTATGAAAATACCACTAATGATGTGTCCCTGGGAAATTGCTAAAATAATTCCTCACTTTCACTTTAAATACTAATTTATTCCTTTATTAACTTCATTCCAAATATTTCATCAATGAATATATGGCCTCCATACCAAACTAGCATCCCTCCCAAGGGTTTCTCAGGCCCCCAGGGTCCCAACCTTCATGTTCTTGGATTTACTCTACAAGGTAATAAAATTCCCAATTTCATTGTTTTTTCCATTCAAGTTCTCTTTTATGTGGTATAACTTTCTAGATTCCATACCATGTTCGTATTTCATTCATATTATTGATCTATTATATATTATGAATCTTCTCTGGATGGGTGACCCTTGTCCCCTCTCTTTTTTATATTTTCTAAAACCATGTTGCATAGTCGTCAAGCTGCTGAATTTTTGTAAGGGATTATCAATTATTCCTTTATTTTGAGTTCCTTTATTTTCTTATTCATTATTCATATATTCTTACCCAAGAGTATTTAAATCTCCATAAATAATGTATATTATGGATTTTATCATGTTCATGGAAAATTCATTGTCATTATTCTTCTCCACTCCCACTTATTGAAACAAAAAAATCATTGTCTATGATGTGTCAAATTACCGACATCTTGGATGATGTGATTTCAATATCCATTAATTCATTCATGTAAGGTCATGAAACCATTTCTATGGTTAAAACAGGTTATAATATACATATTATGTCTCATCCATGGCTCGGTAATTCTTTTTTACTCATGGTTTTAATTTATAAGACAAAATGAGGTTGTTATTATCAAAGAGCCACTAAAATGATCTAAACGAACATCATTAATGTTTTTACATATGAACCATTATCATATAAAACATCAAAATGATAAATCGTATAAACTATGGCACTATAATTATGCAAATACCTTTCCATTCCAATTCTTCAGTTTCACTTCCAATCGATAAGAACATCCATCATGAACTAATCCTGGAAATCATGTAAGGAACTCCCCCAAAACAGTGCTAGGAAAAAATACTAACAATTAAGGGGTGAAATGTGGTTATGAAATGATCATATAATATGTTATAAACATGAAAATGTGTCTTTAAAATAATAATAACAGCATTTTAACCATTATACAGGTTTCTTAAACATGTGTGAAGTAAGAAAAGCCTGAGGTAATGGAATTATTAACCTGATTTCCATGCTTTGGGTTAACCTTATTCCTCATTATTTATTTGGTATTTAAACTGTTTTTTAATGAATTACGATTATAATATGTCTAATAATGATCTATTCATAAAATTCGTGGATGACATTATTTATATAATCAATAATATGGATAATCTATTCATAAAATTCGTGGATGACATTATTTATATAAAATTATATATATATTAATAATTATAATATCTTTTTTTTATTAATTAACATATTACTCCAACATCATTTTGTCACCATTTAATTTAATTATTTATTTCCAAAAAAATTATAAATAATTTACCATGACATAGAAAAAAATATTATATTTCTAAATAATATTTATAGTCTAAGATATATCTTTTGTAAGTACATATTTTAAATATATTACTTGATAAAAAATGATGTGACAAAATTTGCCTTCTCTTTGAATATAATATTATAATTTTCTTACTCCAAGTATTTTTTATTCCAAAGGATAAAACTTCTACCCATGAATATTTTTGGTAAAAAAACTCAACCAATATAATTTTTAAAAGTGTTTTGGTTATTGTATATTAGTTAAAAAATTATTTTTACCTTTAATTACCTTATTTACCATTAATTGTGGTAATAAAAATATTACCAACATTAGAATTCATAATGTCCAAAAAGAGAGATATTAACATGACATGGATATTATTATTAAAAATAATAATTTATTTTTAAATGTTAAAACACTATAATTGGTATAAATTAATTAAAAAATATTATCGTGGACGGTTCGATAAAAATGTTATTTAATGTAAAAACAATGAAAATTTCCCAATGTTTTTATATCCAATTTTAGTGTGAAATTGATTCCAATGACCAAAATATTTTTAATGATAAATATTTAATCTAATTATAATTTATAATTAATGAAAAAGAGAACATATGAATAAAAATAAATTTGATGAAAAATTAGTTTTGAATTAAAATTTTGTATTTTTCAAAATTCATTAAAAAATGAATATTATGAAAATAATACAAAAAAATTCATCGAATGTAAATTTTGATATTACTATTTTATAGAAGAATACTATTTTTTCAATTATAACTTCCAAAAGTTTCAAAAAGTGGATTTAAATATTTTTCACCATCAGAAGATGGTAAAATTATATTTTTTTGCAAAATATTATTTTTTATGAATAAAATTTAATTTGTTCTTATATTATGATGATAAAAAATATATGTTTAATTTTAAACAATATAATTAATATATTTTAAAAATATAATTCATTAAAATAACATAATAATATTTATTTGATTTTTTTATAAGCATGCGTTTATACACATCAATATTTTTTCAGAAAAAAATTCCAGTTGTTCAAAAGAATGTTTTTTTAATTATAATTGATTGTTTACTAATGAATTAATTATATATACATATGTATACCATATATTCATAATTCGGTTACAATTGTTAATTCATTTCTATACCAACAGAAAGGTTTTAATTGTAATAATAATGATAATATTTTTTTGTTCGTTTATGCTTGATGTGGCAAATCATGTACGCTATTAAACATTAAGTATCCTTTTTAAAAAACTTGGGATGTTACAAGAATAAAAAGATTTTTCCAAAGACGTTTTATTTATATATTTATATATTTCTCCATAGGTAATTTAATTTTAACACACATTTTCATAATAACCTAACTCATTACAACTAAAACAAATTACCGCTAACTATTAATCCCATGCTTGATCATATTCCATGAAATCATGAGCCATATAACCCTAATTACTGCATTTTAAGCACTTACATGACTATTAAATTTATTCTATAGTATTATTTTTAATATACTTCTCACTAGATGGGAATTGGGATTTCATACCTCCACGCTCATTTGATAAATTCTTTCACATGGCCTACTAACTAGACCTCTTATTTTTCTTATTGTCATGGGAAACATGATCATCAATAAAACACAATTTATAACTTCTCAACACATAGAAAAAGTTTTTCATAGATATTGATCTCATGGGAATTTAGTTAACTTTGATAGATTGGCTTTAATCATTAGTAAAATTAAATTTCCAAACAATCAATATCTCAGGTAAATTTTGGGACGTACATCGCTGGTTGAGTGAAAATTTAATGATATGAAGCCCCTAAATCTTCTTCATTTTTTAAAATTTCAATATTTCTTTCAATCCAAAGTCAAAACACATAAGGAAATATTTTTCAATGGCTTTTTTATTAAATTCCCCCAATTCCAATGAATCAATCACAACCCATTCTCTTATATTATAAACCATTGACCACCACTAGTCAGCTTCACATTCGAAATGAAAAATTCAAAGAAATGAATATTAGTGATCCTAAAAACCCATAAAATTGAATATATTTTCTATGGATTTAATACATCCAACATTTGTCATGAGTTCTGATGAACCACTGAAATATGGGGGATGTTGTCTCATAAAATTCACCACTATCATCATGTTACTCTTTGGTAGATCTGGTTTCTCTCTAGCATGGAAACCGACACTACTTTTAGACTGGATCAACTAATCCATCACAAAAAAAAATATTAGTTATGATTCCAACCATCTCATGATGCTAATTCAGAAGGATATTTTCCTCTCATGGAATACCCACGACATCCTCCTCATTTCCTCTTGGGAAAACCATTCTATAAAAACAAACTTTTGATGAAGAAAAATTGTATTTTTCAAATTATATATCTTTTTAACTTATCCAAAAAGTAAAATATTCTAATTTAATGACACTAATATTAAATAAACAATAATGTTATCTAAACCTTCCCTTTTATAAAAACTATATAGATCTGGCCTCATAACATTTCATAAAAAATAGTTAAATCCAGAATTATTTTTTCCATAACATTGAGGAACTTTTTTTAGTGTAATGTTTTATATAATTATTCTATAAATAAATCATAATAAAACTATAAAATACATATTGGACAATTTTAAATAGTATCAATTTTCCCCATAATATAATCCTTTTAAAATATAGTATATTTTATTTTATGTAAAATTTCACAAAATTAAACATGACTTCACCCAATCCTTTACTTAACCTTATGTCCTATAAAAAACAATAAAAATTGTTGGATAACCATAAAAATATTAGTATGTTAAATAAAAATAAGGAAAACATAATCCCATTTATGAACATTAAAACTAATTGAAAACATAATCATAAAGTAATATTTTCCTCTTTAATGATTATTAAGAACTTTCTTTTTAAAATAAGATTATTCAATAATATGTTTATAATCAAATGGTCACCATAATATAAATTACATGAATTGAAAATACATAATGGTATCTTGGGACATCATTGTGAATGTAACTCTAATTAATGTCATTACTAAAAAGATGACTTTTGTACATGTCACTCTTACATATTGAATATCCATGTGGTTGACTTCCATACACAATTCATTAGAGGGATATCACAGACCCACCAATTATTGGTTTATAAAGAAACCACCCATCATTGGTTTATTAAGGAACCATGTGTCCAGTGTATAAGTAACATAAGACATAAAATAATTAAATTATCTACATTTCACTGATAACATTTTATTTTATATCATAAGAAAAAATTTAATGATATTTAAATAATCTATCCATTTTCAAAACTTGATTTTAATAATGAAATTCCCAAATGGAAAAGAAGGGTTTCAATTTCTTTTAAAAACATATAGTTTTATAAAGGAATCTAAATAAAAAAATAGAATTAAAAAGTCTTTTATAGTCCTTTTATATCCATATAAATAAATATTTAAAATAATATCAAGAATATTAACACGAGTAAAAGATTATCTCTTTAACCATTCAAAGTATATCATATCACTTTGACCATTTAAATAATAATCCTCATGAGAGAAAATAAATTAACAAGAAATTAAATAACATTAGAATAGTTAAAATATGGATATGTAATGTCAAATGGAATGTATATACACTTTATGAAATATTAATGGTGTATATCACTAAGAAATGTCTTAAACATGATATTGAGATGAAATCCCATACCATGGGTCAGACTAGTCACATATTTATTTTTATTCATAAATAGTAAAATTATGTTAATTATTTAAAATCTACAGAACATTTATCAAGATGTTTCTTACTATTATTTTACTTATTTTAATCTTTTTAACAACAATTTTTAAACTATTTTTTTGTCTGGTGTTTTCCCCACATTTGGTTCTATATTAAAAAAGAATTTAGTATGTCAAATATGGTCAACAGGTCATTACATAAACAGATCAAAAATAACAATCATGGAATAATAACCATATTTATACATAAATTAAACTTTTATAACCAATCATGAAATATTATAATGAAAAATGATCCAACGTTACAATCAAGGAGATGGTAGGTCATACGTATGCATGAGAAACCGTCCCATTTTTTCAGTTATCATTATGTTAATAGGGTAAGTGAAAATAATATTTAAATAATTATAATTATATCTTAAAAAAAATATTATTTTATCATGAATACACACATATATATATATATATAATTTTTATGATGTAAAAGTATTCACATCCCTTCTTGGAGACTGTAGTCCAGAAATCCACGAATGATGTTATCACTTTTCAGTGTGTGGAAAAGTGTTAGACAAAATGATGTATTATATTTACATAAAATAAATTATGTAAATAATAACCTATATAAGTTATTTTTTTCACATATATTTAATTAAATCCATATATAATACATTCCTTCTAGTTTTTGAATGCATCTCATCGCTTTAAGGTGGCTGTAGTCTACACTTCCAGAAATGATGTTATCTTCTTTAAACAAAAGTGAAAGTATAAATGTATGATTTATAAAATAATTACATAATAATAAATTCATAATAAGTGTCATATATATATATAATATATAAACAATTATTCTATTATAATTTTCACCATGATTGGGGGTAAAGGAAGAACGAACAATCATCATTTTGTAAGGCGGTAGTTCACCGTACATAGAAACGGTATGTTTGTTACACATTAGATGAACGTGTTTGTAATTTAAGGTATAAATATTAATATAATACCATATAAATATGTTTTTGATAGTTTTATTATTATTTAATCATTTTCTAATAAAAAATTACAGTATGGAGAAATAAATAAAACCTAAAAGATTATTGAATAATTTTTCCTATTTTTTCAGGTAACTCTTTTTGGTTTTCTCCAAATGAATTGTTTTTTTAATTCATCCCAAGGTGATGCACCTAAATTTGGGGGAGTGATTCTTTAAGATTATTTGGGTAGTTTTTTTCAAGAAAAAGTTGCTTGATAGGTGTAAATATAGGGGGAGGTTAAGATGCCTTTTATAAGAGGGGAAAATGACACATTGGGAATTATTGAAAGGAATTGTGTCATCCCAAAGATTAACATGTCCCCTAATCGTTAAAAATATACCATTAGAGTTAATTGGACGTTTCAAGTTTGATATAAGCACATAAAATTATTTTTCGACATTTGTACGATCATTTTTATGCCTTATCTTTCAATTTCAATCATTAATTAAGCTTGTTTTTCCTTCATCGCTGTAATTAATTTTAAATATAGTCACTAATAATTTTGGTCAAAAAATAATTTAACATTTTTATAAATTATAAATTATGATGAATAAAAATATTTTATCCAATATTCTAGAATCCAATTACAGATGCGGCTGATATCAGATTTAATTATTCCAAGAGACGGGATGCGACATTGGGTTCTTAGAGTGAAAATATTTAAAAGTTTGGTTTATTTTATATCGAAATTCCATTTGAAATTTTTTCCAATTTTCTATATTTTTTTAAATGATATTAAATTTACCTAATTATACTTTAAATCCAATGAGAACATAATTTAACGGTTTAAAAAAATGGAAAAATAAGTAGTTTAAAACAAAAAATATTTATTATTCACAATTGATAAAAATTATTAAAGTTATCAGAAAAATACCAAAAGTTTAACGAAAGAAATTTTTGATATTATTCATTCAAAAATGATGTTTAATTTTACATATAAAAATGAAAAAATAATGAAAATTTATTTTCAAAATGTGTTCTCCATCACAAGGCGGTTAAATTTTCATTTAAAAAAAATATATATTTTATGCATAAAATAGGATTTATTATTATTTTAAGCATATAAAATATATTTAATGATTGTAAAAACATTTGGTAGACTTTTATAACCATAATATAGTCAGTACTATTAACTCCTTCCAATAAAATGTCTTGTATATAACTACCACTTAAAATAATAGTGTTAACAGTATATTACTATTTGGTATAACTCAATCTTGATTGAAATATAAGATTTCGTAGAAACTCATTGTTGCATGTTAGGTACTCTATCATGCATAGATTACTATTAAATTTCATATTACTAAATAATTCATAAATATTAGAAAATATGAAAATGACTTATTCAATCATTATAGTGGCTAATACAATCAGTTACTCAAAAAATATATGTTTTAAAATTATAAAGAATTTTAAAACAAATTAAAAAATTAATTAATGTATCCTAATGTTAAATTATTATCATAATAAAACTAAACATTAAATTATAAATTTATTTTATGAAAATAATTTTATCTTAATACATTTTATTTATTATAAAATTGTAAATAAATATTTAGGTTTCACAAAAATACCAACACTTACTTTATCATTTTAAAAACATTTTCTTACATATTAAAAGATATAAATATATCATATAATATTTTAAAGGATACTAAAATTTTATTTAAAAATTCATAGGTGAGGATACAATTATACATGTTGTTTTACAATTCTTACTGGCCTTGTTAATATTCCAATAGTCAGGTTACTATTCCATTGGAATATATTGATTACTTTCGATAAATACTTCATATTTCATTCATTATTCTTCTATAATGTTAATATTGTATTATCAATGTGACATTATTTCATTAATATTATACAAAATAATCCTAAAAAATTAAATTTCATTGATAACTTATTTTTATAATTGAGAATTTATCATTGCGTGTTCATGGAATGGGAGGAGTAAAAATATATTGAAAAAAAGAGATTCCCAAAATTTATAAAAAAAATAGAAAAATACGAAATCATATTGTCAAAATGGGTTTTCATTCCATAATGAATCCTTATTCTATAAATCATTGTTTGATATCTATTAAATCTCATGGATCAAAATAATTTAAATTTGAATACCCAATGATGATCTTGGTGCATCCTATGGGTTCATTTTATAATATCCCTTGTGTATGATTAACCCTAAAACATCCCAAATCTCTCCATGTCGTCGCATGACACGCTAAATGATGTACCTAATATTTTTATACTTTTCTATATATTTTAACGAGCATAAAAACTTGTTTTCACCAAATTTAAATCAAATTTGTGGTTAAAATTATTTTTATTAGTGATCATGGTGATTTTTAGGTAATTATTTGAAAAAGACACAAATGGGGGAAGTTTAACAAAAATTCAAAACAACACGGAAGGTACTTTAGGAATCATGATGTGTATCAGCACCCTGACATGGATCGACTAGGCCCTATACATACACAATTTTCCAGAAGACATTACACATCGTGTGCGTCATGTTACACGCTGTGTACCCCTTTTTGAAGTATTTGGGGGATGAGAGAAACAATACATGCCCATGTTGTCAACTGAACACTACACACTGTGTACGACCCCTACACACATCATGTAAACCATCTAGAAGTGGTTGGTGGCTAGTGAACCATATAACAAACTGTTGGGGGTGACGCTATATGCCATGTACCTCAACCACCTAGAGACACCTTGTTCAAAGTCATTTTTGGAATGTTAGCTCCCCTACCGGTAGAGAAAATATGGCCAAAACGCGTTTACTAGTAGAACACATTGTGTACTTTAGGCTACATGTATTGTAAAACTAAAAACTATAAATAACTAGATATCCCTCCATGTTCGAGAGTCATTCGGATTCATTCATTGGAATTTATTCCCAGGGAGAACACACTAGAGGTCACCAAGAAGAGAGAGAAAGAAGGGGGAGAAGAGAAGAGAGATGGTGCTTCTATGCTACCTTCCCGAAAACCTTCACTCCAAATCTTACAAGAGTATGTATTCCATTATGATGAGTTCTTTAATTACAATGTACTATATAAGTAGCTAAATTCTATATGAGTTGGGATTGTGTACCATTGTGAGTTGTAATTTGTCATTTGTGATGTTGTAATCATGTTGTTGATCCTTCATTCTCATAATTCCATAAAAAATCCTTTTAAATATCACTAGAAATATTGTATCGGACCACGTACGATATTTAGAGGGATCGATTATGAAATTCATATTTAAAACATCAATGACCATTGGGTGTTTTAATCATCTCAAAAGAGCACCAATTAATAAAATTGAAAGAAATCCATTTCCAAACCAAAAAATTTGTTTCCCTTGATTAAAAAAACTCACCAGACCAAGAGGGTTTAGTTATATAAATAAACTCAAATATTCAAATTATCATGAACAACACAACCTCATAAGAAAATTTATTTAATAAAAATCATTGAAAACCACAAACCCCGACACATTTGTTTTTAAATGTTTATAAAATGAAATTTTTTGAGTTTTTTCTATATCATTCATGTAATTTGTTAAGAAATTAATATTTAATCATCATTTTATCGAAACCAAATAGAATCATCACCATATTTAGTAAACATCACTAAACCAACTACAAAAAAAATAAAAAAATTAAAATAACTCATTTTAACTATAGATTGATCCTTTACTTGAACTATAATTGTTAGGGTAATATAATTTGGATTTATGAAAATAACACTTCAATAGTTACGATAACAAATTTTGGCGCTTTTTCCGGGGACACAGAAATTAATTTTGTTTTATTTTTCATCACGATTGTATCAATTTTAGTGAAAATAAAAAAAATTATAAAAACCTATTCTTAGTCTCATTTATCTTTTTACTCTTTTTTTCTTCCTCTTATACGGTTTGTTTGTTCAGTGTTTTGCTTATTCATTGGCGTATGAGTGACCGTGTCACTTATTCCAAGAGAATTGAGTCATCCGAGTTTTTTCCAATAGAACCATATATCAAAAACATTTGATGTGATGGTGTGCACTCATGGACGAGCGCAACCAAAACAATCCCATAGCGCATAATGAAGTTGGATATCCAATTGCTTTCTATGGAGATGGAAAACCATCTGTTTTAGATGAAAACTTGAACCAGGAATCTCCACTTATTCTAGGGTATGGCATGCAAAAGCTTCAATAGTTTTAACCAGAGTGGATTCCATACCTTCATCCAGGTTACGTGCCATACTTTTCTCCAACACAACAATTTTCCCCCCACCTGCTTGAGAGTAACTGCCCCCACATTGTACCCTTATTAAGTATTGTCTTCCCTCCATCCAATGAGCAAAAAATGGAATCTTATGACCACTGGTGCAGGATTAAGACTTTGAGATCAAGCATTCCATTATACAGATGATCCAGAACACGGTATAATTCAGTGGTTTATCTAGTGAGGACCTGAATGCTCATTACTGCAACTTCCTCGAGATCTGTGACACATTCCATTACCACGGAGTGTCATAAGATGTCATTCATCTTTACCACATCCCCTTATCTTAAATGGGAAATGGAAAAATACTGGATCTATGGATTGCCTCAGTGGTCTATCCTCACCTGGGAGACGTTATCCCAAGCCTTATTGTCCAAATACTTTCCACCATGGAAGACGGTGAATCTGTGGAATGAGATCCACAACTTCCAACTGCATGACTCAATATCCTTGTACGAGTCCTGGAAGTACTTCAATGATATTATACACAAATATCCTCATCAATACATTTGTTCTGGTAGCAAGTACAATCATTCTATGTTGGCTTGACCACAAACACCAAATTCGTGATAGAGGCCACTGCTGGAGGAACGGTAATGCGGAAATCTCTAGAGGAATAGTTTGACCTCATAGAGGAAATGTCGTCCAACACCTTATAGTGGAAATCAGAGTGGGGAACTCAAAATCAAGGTATACACAATATTGACTTCACCACGATGATTGTTTCTCTATTGGATGCGATGTCCAAGAATATTGATTCATTAAACATAAAGAACTCATCCGAAGCCATGTAGCAATCCATAATGCATGCAGGAAATGTAGTGACAACCACATCATTGTTGAATGTCTGGAGTCCACTCCCATCCCTTAAAAAAGTGAGTTGATGTATGTTTCTCATAACCTGGGGCTGAATATGTGTCTTCAGTAGCAGAAACCATAATGGTGAGACGAAATGTACATGGGGTACCAGCCAGAACAACAGAATCCTCCTCCCTAGCAACTAGCTGGCTGTGGAAAATAGCAGTACCATGACCCATATCCAAGAAAAAACATTAGGGTAATTACCAGCACTAAGGGTACCAAAATCTTCACCCTCAACCACCAAGTCATCCACCACCCTCACCAACTACACAAAAAACTCAGCAAGAACCCCCATCCAACCAAGATGAAATGCTGACCAAATTCATGAAAACTACTGAAACCATACTTCAAAACCAAGAAAATTCTATTAGAGGCCTGTACAATCAAATTAGGATACTTTATAACCATCTATCCTCAATGAAACATGGTACACTACTGGGTAACACTGAGAACAACCTGCAAGAATATTCCCACACAATCACTTTACGAAGTGGGAAGGAGCTAACATATACACCAACTGCAAAGCAAGGTGAGGCTACAATTATATCAAAACCTTCACCCTCTCCAGCTGAAGAAACCACAACGAAAGAACCATCCTCATCAAAATAATAGGATGCCCAACATGGAATGGGAAAAGTGGTGTACATGCCTTTTGAGTCCGCTTTACCATTCCGAGAAAGGATGAAGAAAAGGAAGTTAGATTACCTTTTTGGTAAATTCATGGAGGTATTCTGGAATATACACATCAACATACCTTTCAAAGAAGAATTAATTCAGATGTTGACGTACACATAGTTCATGAAGGATATTACTTCTCTCAAAATAAATATGAAGGATCTGGGATCCATTTAACTAAATAAGGAATTCTAGGTAGTAGTGCAACTCTCTCTTCGTCCAAAACTCCATGATCTAGGTCACTTCACTATCCCATGTACCATTGAATCAAGTAAGTTTTAAAAAACTCTCCATGACTTATGAGCTAGAATCAACATGATTCCCTTCGAAGTCTTCAAGAATGTGGGTCTCAATGATTTCAAACCCACCTGAGTGGCCCTCCAATTAAGAGTTATATTAATAAAATATCCAAAGGGGCCACTCGAGGATATTCTATTTAATATGGGAAGGATAATTCTTCCTATCGACATCCCCATTCTTGACATAGGGGATAAACAAGAGACACCTTTGATTCTAGGAAGGACTTTCTTGTCCACAAGTAAGGAATTGATCGATGTCTATTAAGGAGAACGGATATTCCAAGATGGTGATGTAATATTCTCCTATAATATCCTCAAGGATTTCAAGAAGGTAGCATCATTACTGGATCATGAGGACTGTTACACGGTAACACCCATGGACAAGAACTTTATCCATGAGGAAGATGGCCTGGTAATTAATTTTATCCCCGAGGACCCACTCATAAAAAAATATCCAATATGCTCCTGAGGAGTTACAATTTATTGAAGTCCAGGGTGGTCATTACTGGTAACACACAGTTGAACAAAAATGTTTTGAGTGAGAAGAGGTACAACCAATTATTCCTTTGATCATGAAGGCACCTCAACATGCTATGAATCCTCTCCCTGAATCTATAAAATCTGAATCCCTGGGTGATAAAAATACATTGCCATTAATCCTCAATGCTTCACTCAAAAAAATCAAGAATAGGCACTCATACAAGTTATGTGATGAATAAAACAAGTCATTGGTTGGAAAATTGTTGATCTAATGGGAATCAGTAACACCGTTTTCCCCATAATGTTCTATTGGAAGAAAGATAAATGCCCTCTCGACAACCACATAGATGGATAATCCATCCAATGAAAGAAGTTGTGAAGAATGAGGTAATTAAATTATTGGATGCTGAAATCAGATACCCCATTTCAGACAGCCCATGGGTGTGTCCTCTTTATGTGGTACTCAAAAAGGTGGGTATCACAAATTTCTCCAATGATAAAAATGAAATTATCCCTACATAGACTGTCCCAGGCTGGAGAGTCTGTGTAGACTACTAGAAGATAAAATATGCAACACAGAAATATAACTTCCCACTACCTTTCATGGATTAGAAGCTGGAACGACTGGTGGGGAATGAGTTTTAAACTTCCTCGATGGTTATTCTAGATATATCCAAATATCCATTTCCCCTATAGATCAAGAAAAGAGCACCTTGAGATGTCCATATGATACATTTTATTATCAATGAATGGCTTATTTGGTGTGCAGTTCTTTTATATCATGCCAATGATATATGTTGGAAATCATCCAGCACATGGAGGAAAACATCATGGAGGTCTTTATGGTTGATTTGTCTTTATACAGAAAATCCTTCAATAATTATCTGAAGAATCTATATATGGATTCAAAATGTTGTGTGCACACTAACCTAGTTTGAAACTGGGAAAATTCTATTTTATGGAGCAGAGTGGTATCGTTTTGGGCCACCGTATCTATATGAATGCGATAAAAGTTGTTCCTAAAAAGATATAAGTCATAACAAATATACCCATCCAAACATATGTCATAGATGTCTTATGTTTTCTAGGACATTTTGGTTTCTACAGCTGGGGTTTCCAAGAATTTTCAAAAATTTCTCATCCACTCACTAATCTCCTCTCTAAAGATGCCATATTCAAGTTTCATGAGATGTGTTCCACAACTTTTTAGCATCTAAAGCAATGACTGGTGGAAGCTCCAGTAATGATTTATCTAAATTGGGAGGCTCAATTATTAGTCATGTGTGATGATATCGACTATTCGGTGGGTGCAGTACTGGGGAAACATTTGGATCACATATTACGGCCCATTTAATTTTCCATCAGAACATTGAATGATACACATGTGAACTACACTACCAAGGAGATAAAAATGATTGTAGTGGAGTTTTCAGTTGACAGGTTTAGTTATTACGTGGTGTTGTACAATGTTATTTTATATACTGACCATTCAAAACTAATGTATCTGCTAATCAATAAGGATGTGAACACATGGATCATATATTGGGTACTCATAATCCAAGAGTTCGACTTGGAGATCCTTGACAAAAAGGGAAGTCAAAACCTTATTATTGACCACCTATCATGTCTGGAACTGCCTCATTTGGAGAAGGATGATATAAAAATTAGTGAAGACTTCCAAGATGATAATCATTTTTCCATAGAAGGACCACCTTGACTGTGGTATGTGGATATTGAAAATTATTTAGTCACAAGAGCAATTACCCCCAACCTCACATACCAGTAGAAGAAGCTGTTTTTTTTCTGATGTCAAGAGGTACATCTAGAAATAAAAATTACATTTTCGATGATGTAGCGATGGAGTGATTTGTCATTGCATCTCAGAGAATGAATTTCAATGAGTTCTGGAGTTCTTTCACCCCTCAATAGTTGGAGGCCTTCCTGGCTTAGACCGTACGATATCGAAGATCCTGCAGTTTGGATTTTTCAGGACTACAATGGACCGAGATGATCGTTACTTTTTTAATAGGTTTGAATGATGTCAATGAATAGGTAATATGGGATAATGTTCCAAGATACATCCACACCCCGTCCAAGAGGTCTAATTATTCGATGTTTGGGGAATTGACTTTATGGTTCCATTTCCCCCAATCATATGGGAACTCTTATATACTCGTCTGTGTGGAATATGTCTCCATGTGGGTGGAAGCCATTTCTATATCCCATGATATGACCAAGATATTTGTATCATTTTTGAAAAAACACATCTTCAACACAATTGGAATTCCTCAAGTGTTGATCAATGTTAGGGGAATGAATTCTAATAATGCCTTGATGAAGACTGTGTTACATAATTATGGGGTGAATCATGACATGGGAACACCTTATCATCTTCAATGTGGCAGATATGTGGAGTTATCAAATGTTGAACTAAAATAGATCCTAGGGAAAATAGTAGAGATTTAATGAAGTATTGGTCCCAAAATCATGATGATGCCATATGGGCATACCTACCATCCTTCAAAACACCTATGAGGATGTCTCCTATCCATCTTATCTATGGGAATCCATTCCACCTAATAGTGGAACTAGATAATAAAGCCTACTAGGCCATCAAGTCACTAAATTTGGATTTAATGTATACCGAGGAGATGCACAAATTCCAGCTGATGATGCTTGATGAGATCAGACGGGAAGAGTATGAGAACGCCTGACTGTACAATTAAAATACATAAGAAATCCATGACTGGATGATTTCCCGCAAAACCTTCCAACTCGATGGTCAGTTATTTCTCTTCAACTAATTTCTATGATTGTTTCCATCTTTGCGGAAATCGTGATGTTCAGGTCCATTTCAAGTGTGTAATGTCTCCAACCATGATGTGGTGCAAATTGCTGGTGAAGATGGAAAAACTTTTAAGGTGAAAGGACATTGCCTAAATTATTATCATCACATATAGGATATGGTGAGTTAAATTTCTCCCATAAATTTCCTGTAACAAGAGGTAGGTAGGTTGATCTAACGAATTAGAATAAAAGAATTTTCTAGGATGAAACCCCGATGTTACATGATGTGTAAAATCTATACACATGGCGTGTACTTATCATTCAAGATTATAATCCTAATATTAGAAATATATAGATTAACTATCTTAATAAACATGGATGATGTCAGTGATGATGGTTAAGTCAATGGGGTTTATCTGAGCTGTCACTGGTTCGAATCTCTCCACACCTTCCTTCGGCATGAGATTCATCCATTTTATACTCGTGATCTCTTACAAGACATGTGTGGTATTTTTTAAAATAATATAGAATTTATTCTAAATAAAAGAAAACCCATGATGGGGATAGACTGGCTTGCCTGGGTTGTATAACAGTTTCCAAAAGACCAGTGTTCAAATCATGACAACCGGCCCATTTTTATCTTTTTTCATATTAATAAAACCACACAATGTGAATTTCGATATACATCATTTATTCCATGTTTTAATGATTTAAATAGTTATTGAAATACGAACATACATGTAGGTGAAGTTGGAAAATTGGCAGAGTCTTGGCCCTGTATCCAAATGACCCTGGTTCGTACTCGTCTAATCTCCCTTTTTCATTCCTTCGATTCAAATTAAAAACAAAATGTCGTGCGTTTTCTTCATCCTATATAGTATTGGCCCTATACATTAAATATTTATATTTCATATACAAGAGTAGTATTACATCCTTTTCTCCAGAGGTTGAGGGACCATATTTTTATTGGCCGATCCCCGGTTTGAACCTTTCCCCATGCACCAGACCAACGGTTGTACTTCTCCTTTTCCAATTTTAGAACACACGATGTGTATTTCCTGACACATTACGTGTATATCATTATTATTAGTAAATTATATATATATATATATTTCATTTTTATTTTAATTATTACTATTAATTAATATATCGTTTACTATAATAATTATATTATAATTGTTATAAAAAACATAGTTATACATGATGTGTGAGTCCTAGTATACATCCTTTACCACGTGAATAATGGTCGCACCCCACCCGACATGAGCACGTGTCGTACGACCCCCTCTCTCCCTGTTTTCTTCTCTCACATGCCCTCTAGCCTCCCTACTTTACATCTGTCGACTTAGAGAGTTGTTCGACCTAATTTCTTATGAATTATACTCCTGGAATCAAGTACACCATTCTACAATCTTAGTTTCACAGTTTTCATACCATTTATGGAATTTAAAGGATAAATTTATGGTTTGGATTCCAAAGTAGCACATGCCTTTCTTGAATAACACAATCCCTATACATTTCTGTACATGTCCACACATGACACATTTTCTCCATTTGGATGATAAATAGTGGGTACGTTTGGTACACACCATGTATCATGCCTCTCCATGCCTTTAAACCTAGCCATGTCTATTCAGGACACGACCCCCTTCCCATGTACCTATACAAAACATGTTTGTTAAAGACATGTCGGGTCCTCCAACCCTTAGGAGGACCCCGTGTGGCAGACCTTCATGCCTCGTGCACCATGTTCACCCACACAGCATGTATCTCATCCACACGACATGTTTTACCCTTTTTCCCTTCTCCATGTTTAGCTATGTCTAGCCCTTTACATATGCATCATACCATGTTCAGGTACACTGTGTCTTCATGATGATACACACCATGTCCTACTTTTTTCCACATGCCCTCATTGTTTATCTTTCCCAGAACACAGGTTCTTACAAACCTCCTACTACACACTATGTACCCTTTATCTACACATCGTGTTTTACTACTTTTCTAGTTTTCTCACATTTTATTCTTTTAATTTTCCTTATTATTTGTTATTTTGTTTTATTTATATTTTCTGGTATGGATGATAGAGATTCTGTGAGTGGGAAGCATCCTGCTTCCACTGATGGGGGTGATCGACCTCTTCTCCGTTAGATTCTTCTTCGACAGGCAAAGTGGCCTGCTTTCGATTTTCCAGTTTTCCAGATGCCAACGTTGGCCTCCATTCCATCACTTATGTTTCTGCCTCTATGTGAAACATATACTAGTCTAGTGGTTCTTGGGGAATCTTATACTGATCCCCCTCTCGCGGCATCCTCCGCCCCATCCACTAAGGCCGCAAGCTCCTCTACCACAGCTCCATCTTCTTGCTCCACCACCTCTGAGATGACCTCTGCACCAACAATTGTCTTGATCGAGCCAACCCATCATTCTTATAATGGTCAAACTTCTGATTCCACTATGTTATTCACTACTACACCTCCTACCATAGTAGTGGGACCCACTATTCCATCCCCCACCATTGCACCACTGCCTGCACTTGCTGCTGCCCGCCATCCGCAACATCCATGCCTAGTTTTTTCATATGATAACCCTAAGGCCGAGTGTTTATGGGGAATCTTCCGTAGCACTGTCCAGTTGAGTGGTCTCTATCTCGGCATCGACATCCCTCATCGTACGAGTATATGGGAGGAGGTTAAAGAGATCATGGAAAATATGCATATGACTGCCACACTCCAGGTTTTTCTCTAATATAACATGATTTATTTTTCAATCCCCCATTCCAGTTTGATGGACTGACCTACCATTAAAGCCCCACCGACATTGCTACTCCCGTCTGATTTCAGCTAGCCATTTTCCCTTTCTCCTTGACTATAGCTGAGTTTGGCCAAGGGTGGGGATTTTACCCCCATCCTTCCACCCCACATCATGTCTCTACCTTGAACTGACCTGAGCACTTTAACATTGTTTCTATGAGGCAGGATCCTACTGGACCTGTCCATAGGTATTCTGCCACATCACAAAAGATCAGGCTCATTATTGACTCCCCATCTTCGCTTTCTTCACCAGTGCTTTAGAGACTTCCCCTTACCCCACCATGAGGATATGGGCATTGTGTCTGGGCAGGACATGGAGATCCTGACATGTATCTTCCTACATGACTACCCTAACCTCCCTTGTATAGCTGCCTCCTATTTCTATTCCATTATCCTTGGCTGTGAGGGAATCCAGAGCGGTAGTTTCTACACCACTAGATTGGCACACCATTTTGGGGTTTTTGAGCCCTCTCTCCCCCACAACCCAATAGGTTGTCCTAAACTTCTATACTTCCTCATGCTTATCTGTATCAAGATGGTTGAGCATCGGGGAGACATCTACCGGCTTTTTCTGGATGCCCATACACGTTTAGTGGTGAGGGACGACCCACCTGCTTCAACTGGTGCTACTACTTAGGATCCACCACATCCCCCTACAGAAGTCCCTTCTCCACCCCACTCCACTTCTTCTGACCTTCATTCTTATTATCTTCCTTCTTCTTTTGTTCCTTCTATCTCCCCACCTCCAGCTATTCCCTCATTTGATCTTCCCTTTACCCTCTTCGTAGTAGTGGGGGAGAAGCACTAGGTTCGTCTAGATTTTTATCTAGACTGGTTTGAGTCACTTTTGGGGCTTCTTCTTTAGTTTAATGGAATTCCACTACCCCTACACCTTCTCTTACCTCTTCTCCCAGACATTCTTCCACAGCTCCACTACCATTTATAGTTTTTCCCATGGATTCTGTTCTCTTTTCCACCACCGGTCCGGCAGCTACCTCTCTTGCTACTAGAATGGGCATAAATATAGAGCCACCCACTCCATCTTCCACTCCTATGGCTCTGACTACAATAGATTCTATTCCGATCACAAACCTTACCAAGCCTCTGGCATCTACTATTGTCACCACACCCTCACTTCCTAAACATCATGTTAGAGATGATACCTCTAATGAGTCAACCCCATGATTGGTTTCTAGCACATTTTATGTTTGTTTTATATATCTATTTTTTCTATGATTGGGATGTCCTATTTTTTATGTAAGCCATTTTTCATTTTCTATTCCATCATTAGTCAAAGGTACTCCAGAGCGCCTTGGACATCTATCCTTTTAAGGGATGTTTTTTCATTATTTCATTTTCATTTCTAATTTATGTTGACATCTTCCACTACTTACCCTCGGCATTCCCATTTTTTTCCCCATTTCCCTTATCTTCCTTGGTAGGGCACATGGGGGACCATGTGTTGTATTAAGTATGGTGAAGGGCCTCTTTTTACACTTGTCTTTTCCTTCAACTAATCTAGGAAACATCATTAATAGTTGACAAATTTTTAATTGTGGGACATTTTTGATTAATTATAATTATAAAAAATAAGGACTTAAAAGGGTATTTGAAAAGATATATGATTATTTAAATTTCCAAAGAATTATAAAATTATTTCTGATATAGTTTAATTTTGGATTTTATGTCTCGGACATTTAAATTTGTTAGACTGATCATTTTTTATTCAGGTCATGAACTGATTGACCCTTGTATTTTTCCCATTCTCGAGATGTATTCTAACCCTTGTTGACATATACTTTAGTATACTATCTTCCTTGTGAGATTCTTGGGATATGATTAAATAATAGAATTTTCTAGTTACTCTCTTCCAAACATGAGGATTTTTAATCATATTAAAATTTTGGAGGCATTTGATTTTTTTAGCCCCTTTGACAATGATACCTACCGTACATAAGATCTTCATAAACCCATAGAAAACCAAGAAATTACTTGATAGGAATCTAAATTACAAGCATATTATTCCATTTCTACCCAAATTCTTTTATAATTTTTTATGATTATTCATTTGAGTTTGGATAAGAGGGACTTTGGTTTTTCATGGAACATTTTGGTGAGTAACCATGAACATAATTATGGGAAACATTGTCACGTGTTAATTTGGAAAAAAGGGGAACCAAAGCCTATCATCCATTTTATTCTGGGTAGTCCTTATAAAAAAAATGAAAAATAGGGACACATATCATTCATTACACTTTTCTGATGGTTTTTGGACCCATTTTGGAAATGGAATATGATGGTGATGATACCCTTTTTTAGAGATCTTGATTGAGGATGTATTTTCATTGAGCTCTATATTGAATATCATTCATTATTTTTTAGAATTCATCATCCTTTTCAAGCCTCATTGATTAATGTATTATCATTAACTACCAATCCTTAGCCTCAAAAACATTTAAACCTTATTGAAAGACCTTATGATTTTTGTGATTTGACTTCTTAAGTGGAGAATGAAAACACTTTCATGACTAGGGATAGAGTGCATATACATAAGATTAAGCATAGCTATGATTAAATAAATCATGATTAATTATTTTGGTCTTATGGTGGGGTAAATCATCAAGAGGAAATTTTATCAATGAAAATATAAACAATGTGAATGAAGGAGGATGTAAATTATCAATTAGATTATATATGACGCATGATTAGAATAGATTTGGAAAAGAATTTTGTTTTGTGGATTTTAAAAATATTATGCAATGATTTTATAATTAACAGTTATAATTTGTTAAATGATTCCCCTTTAGAGTAAGAATTCTATTGATTGGATGTTGAGATCTTACTTGGGGACAAGAAAATGACTATGTTTGGGGGGAGTTTGATGTACCTGATTTGTTGATACAAATTAATGTATTTTAACAAGCATAAAAATATGTTATTCACTAAATTTCCATCAGTTTTGTGGTTCAAATTCTTTTTATTTTTGATCTTGAAAATTTTCAGGTATTTCTTTGTAAAAGGAAAAAATCGGGGGATGTTTATCAAAAATTCAAAACTACATGGTGTATAGATTAGGAAACACGCCGGGTATCAGCACCCAGACACAGTTTGATGAGGCCATGTACATTCTCATGCCTGCAGAAGCAATTAAATGACGTGTGCTTCATTCTATAGGTTGTGTACCCCCTTCTATATATAGTTTGTGGGTGAGAGCATGACTACACTCCCATGTTTACGACTAAAGACTACATGATGAGTACATCCCCAAAACACATAGCGTGGACCTTCTTGAAGTGGTTGGTGGCAAGAGAACCATATTAAACACCTTGTGGGGAGGGTTTACACACCATGTACCTTCACTTACCTTGTGACATCCTGTTCAAAGTCAAATATTGAATTTCATCTCACCTACCGGTAGAGAAAATATTTACAAAACGCGTTTACTAGTTGTACACACCATATACATTATGCTACATGAAGTGTACTCATAATTACTATAAATAGGTGGAAATCCCTCCATGTTAGAGAGTCATTCAGATTCATTCATTAGAATTTATTCCAAGGGAGAGCACTCTAGATATGGCCATGAAGAGAGAGAAAAAATTATAGAGAAGGTTCTTCCTTGCATCCTTCACGACGACCTTCACTCCAAATCATCACTGAGTAGGTAATCTGGTATCATGGGTTATTTAATTACTAGAAACCCTATGAGTAGCTAAATTCTCAATGTATTGGTGCTATGAACCATTATGAGTTGTAATTTATCATTTGTGATGTTGTAATCATGTTGGTTTTCCTTCGTTATCATAATCACTTATCAAATATTTCTAAATATATCTAGAAATCTTGTATCGGACCAAGAATGTGATTTCTAGTTATCATTTAAGGAATTACTATTTAAATCATCCATGGACATTGGGTGTTTTAATCATCTCACCCGAGCATCAATTAGTAAAACTGAAAGAAATCTATTTCCGCAAGAAAGAAATTGGTTTCTCTTGATTTATAAAAAATTCACCAGACTAAGGGGATTCAGTTAAGTAAATAAACTCAGAGGTGTGAATTATCATGAACAACAGAACCTCATAAGAAAATTTAATTTGGGTGATTTGATGGTATTTTTCTTGAATTTTCATTTTGTAAATATTACTGAAAAATAATTAATTTTAATTGCAACCTATTATTTCATTTTATTTTCTAATGGAGATAAATAATATTTTCAATTGGTTTTAAATAATATTAAGATAAATTATACATATAATAGTAAAATTTAGGTAATTCTAAAAAATATCACATTGAAATGGGATATAAAAATAGTTAAATTTTTTGATCATTTTTACATACAAAAACCATTATTTCATCTCATATATGGGATTTTTTATATATTAATTCTTGAAATGTATGGGTTTTTTATTTGAGAAAATTCATTAAAAATTTGGATTCCAAATAATTTATGTTGTCTAATAAGTTCAACTTAATTTTTTTCCAAAATGACTAGTGAATGTAATAAATATTTATTACAATGATTAAGGTAAAAATGAGTTTACATAGTGGTTAAACAATATCTTAAGGGAAAAAATAACCAAGAAACATGGTAAAAATATATTTTATGGACATATATATAAGATATAATACCTTTTATTCAAAAATGATGATTATTTTATGAATATTATTTAAGGGATACCTCTTAATAGTTTTTATGTTTTTATATATACTATAATGTCGCTCCTCATCCACTGTAAAAGGGAACTCGACCCTTACTTAATCACACCTCTCATGACAATTTTATCTTAACAATATTTCCCATATAATAACTCAACATACATCCCTTCATATTATAAGACTCCCAATGGGAATAAATTGAACCCAAAAATCCTGTTATTGTTATTCAAAATGAGTTACCTAAGGAAGATGTAACATCCTTCAGTAAGAACTTTTATTTAATATATTTCTCATCCCCCTCAATTATTCTTATGAAATTATTATATAATAACATCAGAATCATAAATATACTGATATGTTCTTATTATTGGCTTATTAAATAAACTCATGCACACATCCATCAAATGGGATATGAAATCATCGTGCGTGTCTGTAAAAGACTATCTCCTTGAAAACAGATGTTGTTCATTCGTCTGTTTCAACATTGATAGGTTAGGAATAATGATTTTATTTATTATTATATATTATATTTATGATTTATTTATTCTTATATAACTATTATATAACACAATCCTTCGTGATTATTTATTTTTATAAATATGATAACTTTGTTTGTGGTCGTGTGGAATGATGCCTCCTCAAAGAGATGTGATTCGTTCACAATTTACAAGGAATGTCTTAATGATGAATTTAGTGATAATATATTATATATAATAAGAAATTATTATGTTGGAATGATATTATATATATATATAAATACATATTCCATTTAATTTATTTAATTTTTATTAATAGGATAAGAAACTGGGAAGAGTGTTCACACATACGTACAACTTACCGCCTCGACGAATGGTTTATTTTATTTTCTATTTCAATATATTATAGATTATTGTGAATATATATATAATTAATATATAATATATTTATATCATTGTTATCTTGGTGGATATTTTTTAACCATTTTAAAATAAAGTGTAAAAAGATATAACTAATTAAAAAACATGAAAAAAATTACAATGATTACCCAAAACGAAACATTATCATGAAATTGTTAATAAATAGGTAATAAAAGGTAATAAGTTATTAATATATAGTATTATATAATTTAATATAACTATTTTTTATATTTTATATAAACTCATTATAAGTATAAGAGATTTTTCATTGAGTATAATGAGAGTCAAGCAACAAGATAGGCGTATTTCTACTCTCACATCTATTTGTGTGAGACTTTTGATTTTTTAACCACTTGTTTATTTTTTGTTGTGTATACACTCCCCATTACCGTATTAAATGATTGTTATCCTTTTAATTATTCATATTTAATTATCCATTTTTTAATTTCTCTTTAATGGGGTTTGTGGTTCATAATTTATTAAAACATTATGGTAATTTTGTCACAATTTTCCTTCTTTGAGACACAACTTTATTTATGCAGTACTATCATATTACATGGAGTATATAATACCTTTTTTACATGATATATCTAGAATATACATCCTATCGTAATATTTTAATAATAATTTAATGTTTTTTGTTTATGGTGATTTGGATTAAATGTTATCATAGTGGTAAGATTTTATTGCTACAATCTCATCATTTATCTGGATTATTTTGGATTATGCTTCTATTGGTAAAATATTATGATCCATCCCAAAATAATTCTAATTAAATTTAAAATAAATTTATTAATAAATTTATATCCTAGTATTGGAATCATTTATACAATTACTGCTACTTATAATAATTAATAACAAGTTTTTTTAAAAGCTAACATTATATCGCTCTTCAATCGGTAATATGTTTAATTCCAAAAAACCATGTTTCATGGAATTAATTATTATTTTAAATGTTATTTCAATATAATTTTCATATAAAAAGGATTTAAAAAAGGTTTTATGTCAACAAATTTCATTACATTATTTTCAAATAATCCTTTATACATTTTTAAGGAAAAATTACTTTTAAATGGTTTCCTATTTAAACGGTGTTTTCAATGATTTTAAAATATTCAATTATAATGTTTTAAATAATAAATGTTTTAAAATTTTATTTTTGTTTAAAAATTAATATAAATTATTTTCAAATCCTGACGAGCATTTATTCACTTAAATGTATTTTTAAACAATAATTTATGTCTAAAAAGAGTTTTAAATGTTTTTAAATCATCATTTATATGTTTTGACGGAAAAATATTTTTAAAACTTTTTTATGTCTAATGTGTGTTTTAAAATATTTTCAAAGAATAGTTTAAAATATTTCAAGGTAAAATCATTTCTAAAATTTTTCTTATTTAAAAATTGTTAAAATTATTTTCAAATATTAATTTATATGTTCACAAAATGTTATTTTGAAATAAAATGATTTCAATGATTTCAAATATTCATTTTTATGTTCTATAAGATGTTCTCAAAAAAAATATTTTCATAATGTTTCTAGTTCTAAAAATAGTTCTTTTTAAAAAATGATATTTTTCTCAAGAATTTTTTTTGGTGATTTTTATTTCTTAATTCTAATGTTTTCAATGTTTTTTTAACAACATGATTTTCAAATTGTATTATATTATGAAAATTTATTTTCAAAGAATGGTTTTCCATTACGAATGGATCTATGTGATCATTAGATATCCTTATACATCTCGGATAAAATCATTGGATATATTTAAATTGTACTAGGAATATGATCTTGGGATTCCATTTTTTATTTTTTTAAATGGTTTATGATTGAGGTGAAATGTTTTTTACAAATTCCAATTATCTTCCTTGGGTTATACCTCGATAAAACTCTTATGAAACCCACTTCCTTTAATGGGACATTCTATGATAAAATGATCATGAAATACATCCTTATTACATTGGTAGTGATCTGATAAAATTCTTATGATACCAATTTCATTTCTGGGGCATTGATATGATGTTCATAAAACAAATATTCCTATATAGGTCATGAAATAATGAATTAATTTATATCTTGTTGAACAAACATTCTTAATTTCATTATGTGATTAGGGGGGAATATATCTCCTTCAAATGTTTTTTATAATGATTTATATATCATGAGATAGACATGGATAGAACTACTAGTGAAATCAGTTCAGTAAAGGGCTTTGCACTCTAAAATGGTATTGAGATTGAACTTTGACTGTTAAGATGGTCATACGAGTGATAATATCCTACATAGATTGTTTTGGGAGTGAACCATGACAAATATGATGTTCATGGGATAGAACATTGACAACTAAGATTGTTTGGAGTGTGAAACCATTCCACTATAATGAAATGGATGTGACTGGTTATGGTGGTGTGTCCCACGTAATAGGTTTATCCCCTATGAAGTGCTATGATATGTTTGGGAAATGATCCTTTACTTGTATGAAATGATTTGATATGCATATTTGTCTACAAAAAATCTCTGTCTTATTCCAATGTTATGATGTCATGGATTATTCTCTTGATTACATTATTATTATTTTCTTATGTACTTCTAATATTTATTCAACGACTCATCATGAGGATCTTTGATATGTGGGGTACGACCTTCAAATGTTATGATCATGTTCTCGTACCCATATTTCAATGTTCTGCTTACATTACTCTATTATTTTTACCCTTTATGAGCATTTGATCTCACCCTTTCATATGTTTCAATTCCTCATGTTATGAATAATGGTAAAAATTATGAGTATAAAAGGGGAAGATCATTATGGGAGATGTTGAATTTTTTTCACCAAATTATAAAAATGTGTTCCCAATTTCCAGAGATACTAATCTACTATAGTCCATGGGAATGTTCTACTATAATGTGATGAATATTTATCTAAAATGATGTAGAATCCGTGTATTTTAATAGTAATTTAATATAGTTAGTATCAATGTAAATTTCTAGTCAACCTTTGGAAACAAGGATGGGAAACCATTAACAAGATACCTAGGTATATTTCTATGGATGTATCTATGTAGGTATCTATATATAAGACTATGGTGACAAAGATTTACGTGAAGGTGTCATAACCTAGAAATCTTTTAATTGATTTTTCATGATTGTGTTTTTTTCCTCTATAATATGTTTTGATCATAGTATGTTCCGTGTATTAGTCAATGGTGGGAACTAGAGGGAAATAGGTTAACCATGAATGTAACAGAAAATTGTTTTTTGAGAAGTCAAATGAGATGATAATTGGAGAGAAGGATATTGTGATAATAACTATTCAGTTGGTAAATAATATGATTAAATATGTAGATTTTAATCATATATCAAGCGCACCAAATATTATAATGAAACAGTTTGATGATAATTCGAGTAAGTGATACCACATTGAAATGAAAATTCATTTTTCTATATTTGATGAACGTGGGAAGTAGAACCCTAGGGAATGGCTTAGGGGAACATGATGGTTTTTTTACTTTGGGAAAAATAAAACATAGAAATTCACTACAAAGGGAAAATGAAAACATCAGTTAATGAAATATATAGGAAATTTGGACTCTCTATGCTATTATTAATTGAAGAATGATTTAAATTTGTAAAGTATGGGATTTATGAAAATCAATTTCATAAGTGGAATGATCATATTGAGAATTAGAAAGGTGGTATAAGTAATGCTTATGCAGATGATGATGAAGAGACTGTGAATGTATTATGAGAAAAATGTTATATTAAATAAGAAGAAGATAAAACCTAGTTAATTTCATAAGGGATTTGTGAAATGATTAATTTATTAAGGTATTTAAATCAATGGATTTTGTTATATGAATGATAAAATATGCTACTTTTTTTGTAGAATATTTCTTTATATCCATGAATATGTTAAATTGTACTATTGGACTAGGAAAATGGATTTTAGGGAAAGGAAATATTTTATGAAAAAAACCATTAAGGGAATTTATCCATTAATATATTCTAAAACCTATGAAAATGGTATTGGTTTTTGTTAAATAAATGATTGATATAGATAAATTAACGTTGATAATATTTGTTTCCTTAGTACCGATTAACATTATTTTGGAATTTTTTTATTCTATCATGGATATATTTTACAACATATATGGATTTAAAAAATATATCTAGAAATTTATGTTTTATGTAATGAATAAAGAAGTATATACGTTTTAAATAAGGATTTATGGTAATTCATGTCATTAACCTATTTCAAGGGAATAAATAACAAATATATTTTCATGCTTGATATGTGGAAATTAAGAGCTACTTTACTTGGGATCAATGTAAATGTGATTTATATAAATTTAGTGACCTTATATATAATTTTTTGTGATTTCATCTTTCATAAAGGTTAAACATTTATAGAATGTTTTAAATTAAACATTGGTTGAGGTTTAAAGTACCTTTAGGATAAATTGTTTTAAATTTTTTTTTTGTATTTGTTGAAAACTATGCTTTTTTGATATAATATTTTATTTTTTATCCCCAAAGAATGAAGTTTATGATTTATAATGAAAAAAGATTCTGAATATAGAAGTTGATGAATGAATTTTTTTTACTGAAGTGTTTTGAATGTGGTTGCTGATAAAGAGAAAGAATTCATAATATAGAATTTTTTTCAACCATTTTATCAAAATCAGATGATGATTTTCAGATCAAGATGTTCTCACAAATAATGACTACTTTCATGATAAAATATTTTGAGGAATTGGTGGAGATGTAGGAAGAAATAATAATCACTAAAGAGATTCACAAAATCAGGAAAAGTTTTCTATGAAAATCTAATTTAAGAATATATGAATATCAGAACAATGGTTTTGATCAAACTAGAACCAATTTTCTGAGAAAATAAGAAAAAATATTTTGAGAAAATAATAACAAAGATTCTATGTAAATCAGAACAAACTTTCTAATAAAATTTAAATCAATATTCTAAAAAAATACATACTTTCTTTCGATGAAAATCTGCATCATTTTTCTTGTCAAATAGGGATCAGGATTCTGGGCTAATTTGGAACAGTTTCTTAAGAAATTAAAAACCAAGATTATGAGAAAATTGGAACAAATATTATGATAAAATCAAAACCACTAATCTATTAAAATTAGATCCATCATTCTATAAAAAACAGAACCAGTTTTCTTAACAGACCAGAACCCCGATTCTGAGAAAATAAGAACCATGATTCTTAGAAAATAAAACTAGTAGTCTATGAAAATTGGAACTATGATTCTGATAAAATTAGGACCAGTTTTCCGAGAACATCAAAACCGAAATCTTGAGCCAATAGAAACAATGATTCTGAGCAAATTAGAAACAGTTTTATGTGAAAATTGGAACTAATATCTCTCTTTATCCTAATTAAAAAATTATACCCATGATCATGCTATATCTTACTGAGAATTATATGAAGAGTTGAAAAAGTAAAACATTAATTTCAATTTTTCTATAATCATGGAGAAATATTTGGAGGTTGAAAGAAGTTAATTATTGAATATTAAATGTTAATTTTTTCTAGATATTTTTAGATTTAAGGAATTGAAAAAAAATATCGTGTTTCTTATAAATACATTCTTAGATCATTCATTAATTATTAATTTTACGTATGCGCAAAAAGTGTATAACAAGAGAATTTGAAGTGAAAATTACCACCATATTAATGAATATTTGTTTTTATTTTTTGAGAAAATAATAATCCAAACTATCCTTATCATACTAAGAATAATGGACTTAACAAAACTAGACTGAGGATTTAGACTGATCATTTGATAGAGAAGATTAAACAATTTTTTTATTTATTTATTTGGAAATACTGTTTTATAGTAAAACATTATAAACTAATTGGAGTTTGTGTAATATTTTTTATCAGGAGATAAAAGGTTTCTAATGACTGTTGACACAATTTGTATTCACCGATTCATAATAGTGGATTTCCATAGACCCATAGGAGTGGTTATGGCATGGATGTATGTTCCCATACTATGGCCGAAACTTATAAATATTGTGTTCTTTTCTTTATTTCCATTTTTTTGATGTATGAGTATTTAATAAAGGTTTATAAGGATATAATACTTACAAGGTTGTAGTGGTTATGATTCTAGATGTTTTAAAACATATAAAAAGTGAACAACTGATTCAACCCCACATCTGAGTTAGTATTCGATCCTTGAAACATAAAGTGGTGTTAGAGAGAAGGTACCCTTGTTGAATCCTTATGATGGATAATATCAATTCAGTCAATAGTAGTGGGATTACAATATTCGATGGAAAAACTATTATGGATGAAAAATATGATGATTCTATATCTCCTAGATCTTGGCCCAAAAGTTTTTTATGCATCCACTATAGGGTTTCCACAAATTGGTAATGATGCTCCTATAACATTTAATGATAAGAGAAATAAATAATTTTTTGTAAATTACTGAAATTTAATTCTTATATCCTTTTTAGTAAATGATTATTATAATATTATGGGTCTCAAAATATCAAAAAGTATGTGGGATAGGTTGAAATGTGATTTCATAGTTAATAATAATGGCAAGGAAGAAATGATAAAAATCTGGCATAGTAAGTATGAATACATCAGAATGAGGGATGAAGATATATTTAATGGATACCTCGCTATAGTAAATGAATTTTTTGAAATATCATAGGATTACAAGATGTTCTAGAAGATTCTATAGCTGTGAAAAAATATATGAGAAACATTCTAAAAAGGTATTATTCTAAATTTTTTTCATTATAAGATAAGGATGATTTATCCCTTGATTAATTGTAAAACATTCTTATTTATTAAGAAATTTGGAAGGCCCCAATTACTAAAAACAGGATGAAAACTGAAATGGATTTTGAACCTATGATAATTATGAAAATTAAAGACATTGTAGAGGAACATCCATATGAGTCTGATGATAAAGAGGATGATTAGTTGATTGAAAAAATCATGTCTCTTATTTCAAATAACTATCGAAGAGGATTAGGAATGTATGAAGGTAAAATTCCTCTCAAATTTTTTTAGTGTGGTGGAATAAAACACTTTTCTATGAATTTATCTAAAAATTGAGTTAGATAATAACAATATGATTCTGAGGAAAACCTCAATGGAAGTAGTGAAGACAAAATTATGAAGAATAAAAGTATTCCAAAAAATATAAGAAGATGTTTTATTTAAAATAGTTATATTGAGTATAAAATTTGAATCATACTCAACTGAAAAGAATTTATCTGAAGGTAAATGTTTATAAAAATTATGAACCTTTATTGAAAATTATGAGAAAAAAGACTACTTAGATAGTGATGAAGGTGGTGAAGAATCATATAGAGAGTTTGACCTTAGAATTAAACATGTTTCATCTCAGGAGTAAAAAAATGCTCACAAAATAAATTAAAGTAATGAAGAAAGATATTATAGAGGTTTTTGAGGGATGAAAATAAGTCATCATGTAGGAGGATGAATACCTTAAAGAGATTTTATGTTACAAACATTGAATTTATGAATAGGGAAAGATGATTGAATATCATAGAAAGAAGCTGAATGATAAATAAAAAGAATACAAAAGGATGTAATAAAAAAAATTTATGTTCTAAATTAACTTGAATAAGATGAAAACAAACATCAACATACTTTGTAACTAAATATTTATACTTATAAAGTTTCATATAAGTCTCAATACTATGATAATGTGAAATCGTATCTTACTAAAATCAAAGTTTTATCTGATTCTTTTAACATTTTAGTATCCGGAAAAAAATGTTGAGAAATATCCAGTGAATAATGGAAGTGTGAAACCTATCAATTCTAAAAAAGTAGAAAACTCAATCAAAAGAAAAGAGGGTCCATGTCCTTATTATGTCATAGTTAAAGAAGTTACCAACCTCTACAATGTTTCTAAAGGGAAATATATTTTTAGAAATGAAAATCTAGATTTTAGGGCTATTGCTGGTGTTGTAGAATCTATTTTCACAGAGCATAAATTTTTTGGAACAATATATCTTTACATGGATTATGGTTTTAGAGAAATGGATGAAATTGGGTAAAGAGAATAAGAAATTTTCCTAAAATAATGAATGTTGATAAAGTGAATTCTCAAGATGTTATTAATATTTCAAAAAATAATCAATTTGAATGTTTGAAATATGTTAATGGAAGATGTGATTAGTCTATCCATCATGCCAAAATATGCATGAAACTGCATCCGGAACAAGATTATTATGATATGAATGAATAAACATGAAAATAAAACGATTTTTGAAAGAGATTATTTTTAGAAAACATTGAAATAAAGTAAGAAGAAGAAACCATGAAAACTTGATAGTGGTTTTCATGATATATGATTGATCATATAAAAATCTTAAAACTTTCTGAAATTCATGATGGAGGAGTAGTTATATTTTTCCATGATAGTTCCTTAAAAATAATAGGAATTAGAATGGCATATATTGATTATATGAGATTGAAAAATAATCAATTTTGACTTATTGATGGGAAAAAATAGAACTTACATTGTGTAAGTCTACATTATTATGATGTAAATGATGTCATCCTTAGAAAGGATTCTTATTTTATCAAAAGTATAAAAGATATAAAAATCATTAAAAGAGGAGAAAGAATGAGTGATAATATGTTTAAAATAAGAGAATTCATTAACATGGGTTACTTGAGTGCTAAAGATGAAAACAAGTTAATGCACCAATGAATTGGCCACCTTGGGCTTAAAGACATAAATAAAATTTCTAATTTCAATGTTGTCTAGAATTTTACATAGTTGAAAATAATAGGGAATTATTATTTTATTACATTCCCAAAAGGAAAGTTGACTAAAAAAATTCATAAAATTGTTGACATATAATCTAAGGACAACATGATCTTACTCATTAAAAATTATGTATATGGATGACACATCAATCAACAAAAGGATACATGTACGTTATTAGTTTTACTGATGATGTACCTTAAATTAGACACATCATGGTTAGGAATCACAAGTTAGAGGATATTAACATATTCAAATTCCTTAGAAAAGTTGTTGAGAAAGAATTGGTGGTTTCCATCTAGAATCCAAGAAAAGATAAATGTACCAAATTTCAAAATTATGATTTTTATGATTATCATAGAAAACATGGCAATAATAATTATTATAGTGCACCCGATACTCTACAACAAAATGTATTAGTAGAAATAAATAATATAATCCTGTCTGAAATGGGATGAAGTATGTTATTAGAATACGATCATTAAAAATTATTTTGGAGAGAAGTAATTATTATTAATATACATGTTCCAAATAGATGATTATTGGAACTGTTAACCAACATGACTCCATATTAAATGTTGTATAATGAAAACCCTTAATTTAAATAAATTAATTTTATTTGAATTCCATGTTTTTTTATGGTCCAAAATCAGAATTTTGGAATGTTTGATTAGAAATATGAAGAAGAAACATTCATGGATTTTTTTACCAAATGGGAGAAGTGACAAATTTTGGAAGAAACATTTACTAAATTTTATGGAATCATATGATCTGATGTTTTTTCAAAATCAAAATTCCACAATAAGTATTATTGATAATGATAAGGAGAATAAATTGTATTTTTCCAACATTAGTGATAGTAATTCAAAGCATTATTATCATAATTTTGATGAATCAGGTAACAGAGAAAATATAACTAGAATGAAACTTTTAAATTTCCTACCTTTTCAAAAAATGTTGAGTATGAAAAAATTATTGGGAATAATAGGGCACTAGTTCAAACTAGAAGGAATTTGATATTATAAAATCAGACATGAGTTATCTCAAAAGATGAACCATAATCAATTTTAAAGGATATTCAACATAATTAATTGGTGGATGCTATGAATGAAGAGTTAGGTCAAACTAAAAAGAATTAAGCATGCTTACTTAAACCAAGGCCATTAAATTAAAATGTTTTCAGACCAATTTGGTTTTATAGAAACAAATTTAATGAGAATAGAGAAGTATAAAGAAACTAAGAAATTATTTTTTGTAAAGGATATTCACATGTTTTATGAGAGGATTTTGATGAAACCATTTCCCCCATTGTAAGTCTATAAACTATTAAAATGTTTATTGTAGTGGATAATCAGAAAACTTACATTGTTTATTAGATTTATGTAATCTCAAAATGCATAAATGGTGATATTGAGTATGTTGATTACAAAAATAAACCTTTTGGTATTATACTTGATGAGGAAGAAAAAAAAGTATATAAATTGACTAAATCATTGTATGGACTAAAACAAGATCCACGTGTTTGGTATTTGAATCATTAATATTTTTGGATTATGATAAAAATTTCTAAAGGAAAATTGGATAGAAACATGTATGTTAACTATGTTGACTTAGAAATGTTAATTTTAATATTTTATGTTGATGATATAATTTTTGTTGCGGATGAAGAAAATATTGTGAAGAGTTTTCAAAAGAAATACGAAAAATTTGAAATGTTATTGTATATAGTATTAAATTTATTACTTAGGTTACATGCTCATGAAAAGAAAATATTTAATTTCTTATCTCACGAAAAGTATGACCTAGAATTGTTACTGTTTATTGGGAATGTTGATTCCCATGAAGTTTCAAATCCAATTATTGTGAGAACCAAGATGACTAAATATTAATCAGAAATTTGATTGAATATAAAAGACTTTTGAAAGATGATAAGAAGTATACGTTACCATACATATTGAAGAAATGATATTTTTTATTCCGTGAAATTTTGTTCTAGGTAACAGAGTAATACAAAAGAATCACATATGATTGAAGCTAAGAGGATTATGAGATATTTCCACGAAACAACATCATATGGGTTGTTATAAAAATAATAATGAGATAATGCTTCCAAGAAATATTGATTTCAATTGGGTGGGATATTGTATTGATATAAATTAAAACATTGTAGGAACATTTTTTCTTGGTGAATGTTGTGTGAGTTGGAATAGTAAGAGACAATGCTTAGTAAATTTGAGAATAGTGGAATCTGAATATGCTGTAGCTACTCAAGTTTTTACTGAAATTTTTTGGATGAATGTTCAATAGGAAGATTTAAAAGTAAATGATTCTTAACCATTGATGATACATTGTGTTAATTATAGGAAATTTTTTTACTTCAATGAATCTTTCCAACATTCAAGATCAAAACACATTGATATAATGTTTCAGATTATGAAAGGGAATGTCTCTACTGGAGATATTTTTCGGGAATATATTTCCACAAAGTATCATATTGATAATATCTTTATAAAAACAAAGTCAAAGGTAGGGATTGTTGAATTATAGATACACCTTCCTGTTCAGCCTCCTCCCATGTCTTCCAAAAACACATAAGGTAGAACCCCCACTTTTAAATAAATTATTTTGACAAAGGTGCATAGAAAGTAAAAACATTATTCATTATACAAATGTTTACATATAATTCATTTTTCATAAATTTGATTTTGTGGTTATAATATTACTGGGTAGAGAAAAAGGAAAGAGATAAAGAAAAATATAATATTGAGGTAATAATAAAGGTTAGGGGGAGTTATTTTGACATGTTCGCAAAATTTTATTTCCCATGGGGGATAGAATTCCTTAAAAACTATTACTTTATCCAGTAGTTTAGTATCCGAAAACTCTCTTTTTAGAAATGAGATATTTTGATAAATATAAAAAAAATGAGGTATTTACTAAACATGGGTTGTGAAATTAACTTAGAGTGGGAAAAGTTGTTAATAAGTGTTGTCAACAATTCCAACAAGCGAGATTGAAGTATATTTGTGATAAATTGTTTTAAAAATATTTTTTGTATTTGTTGAAGACTAACCAATTTTTGTATAAGATATTTTTTATCGTGGAAGAATGAAGTTGATGACATAGAAAAAAAGAATTTTCTTAAGAATGATGTTTTTGAATTAATATGTCTTTTTATTACTAAAGAGGTTTGAAATAGTATGTTGATAAAAATTGGTATATCAGAAGCTATAATGTAATGAAAGCTCTCTACACAAAATAAGATGATGATATGCTAGAAAATAAGTTCATACATATGATGAAAACATTCATTATAAATTTTTTTTTTCAGAAATTGTTGACTGGTTTGATGAAATATGAATCACTAAAAAGAATCAAAAAAATTTAACTAGTTTTCTGATAAAATAAAACCATGATTCTGAGAAAATCAGAACCTATTTTCTGAGAAAAATTGTAAAATAATTATGACACAATAGGAACAAATATTATATGTAAAAAGAACTAGAATTCTTAAAAAAATAAAAACCATGATTCTAAGGAAATTGAAACTTGTTTTCTAAGAAAATCATAACAAATATTCTAAGAAAATAAGAACCAATATTTTTTTGGGAAAATGAAACCTGTTTTCAATGAACATTAGAACACATATTCTATGAAAATCAGAACTAGTTATCTATGAAAATAATAACCAATATTCTATATAAATCAGAAAGATCATTCTAACCACATTAAATCCACAATTATGAGAAAATAGGTAAGAAGATTCTACATAAATCAAAACAATTTTTCAGAGGGAATCAGATCCAAGATTATTTGAAAATAAGAACAATTATACTAATCCAATCAAGTCCAATATTTATAGAAAATCAGAACCATGAATCTGAGTAATCCTGAACCTGATTAATGAGAAAAAAACCAAGATCTAGCTTAATTATTCACTGAATGTTGGACTGAGGATCTATCATTATTTTAAAACTAAAGATATGAAGAGTTGGAAATGTCAGAGATGAATTTAAAATTTTCATAAATCATAATGAAATAGATGTAGGCTTGATGAATTAAATTATTGAACATTAAGTGAAATTTGTTTTATATATTTTGAGATAAATATAAGTTGGAAAATTTTCATGTTTTCCACCTTTGGTTTTTGAGCAGATTATAAATACTTTCTCAAATAATTCATTTATTTTTCATTTTTACATACTCACAAAAGGTGAAGTAGTGTAGAAATAGGCATAAAAATTTATCACTGGATTATAGAATAATTTTATTGAGTTTTTGTGAAGAGACCAATTATAACCATCATTACTATACTGAGAAAATCAGACTCAGCCAAATGAGTCTATTGATTCAGACTGAGAATTATGTGGACAAGATTCAAAAATGTTTTTATTTTTTTTGGGATTTATTTTTTTATAAGTAAACATTATAATATGATGTTATTCAATAAAATCTTTTCTATTTGGTGTGAAAAGGTGTCTAACAGTTGTTGTATGAAGTTTCATTTACTTATTCCCAATAGTCGATTTCAATAGACACATGGGATTCGGTATGGCGACGACGTAGGTAATCACATAGAGGATAAGCCTTTGAATTTGTGTGTTATTTTCATTCTCTCCTACATTTTCCTATATGGGTATTTAATAATGGATGATAAAGATATAAATATTAACACATTTTAGGGGTTATGTTTTATGAATTTTTGAATCATATTAAATGTGAACAATTTATTTATCCCCTCCCACTCTTGATTTTGATTAAACATGTAGAAAGTCATGGTTTTATATATTAATTTATTTTCAATCTATATATGGATTTTTTGATACAGGATAATTTGTTCTAAACTTTTTTTAATAAATAATCTTGTGATGACCAATTATTATATTTATGAATATCATGATCTTCCAATTATTCCTTGATTAAAAATAATCCTTAAATTTTTGGAATAAGAGATTAAGTGAAAATTTAAAAAGGAAAAAGGGAGATATTGTACTTAAATAATGTAAGTATATATTACTATGAATATTCATAATCATTATGAGAGAGGTATTGAAATAACATGTTGTCCCATTATCATCATTTTTGATGACATAAATCACCTTTTCAATACTCGTTGATTTATGGCTTTATAATCATTAAAATTCACCAAACCATATTCTATAAAACTCTTCATTAGAATGTGATAGTTATATTTTTCACCCATGTCCAATAAGTACCCCAACCTATGTTAAACTATACGGAAACCTAGTTATAAGTTACTTTGAGTAACTGTTACCGTTCCAACGTTCCATTTTAAAATGAATTTTTTTTAATTCATTTTTATAATCCATGTTTCTATGAAAGGATATTTCATGAATTATTACATTGATAACCAAGATGAATTTCATGGGATAAATTCATTTTAGGTTGTTATAATGTAACACGCTGATATTTTGTGAATTTTTTGAATTAATGAAATCATCTCTATATTCTACATTTCATGCAATGATAAATATATATTGTGTTTTATGAAATATGTTAGTATTGATTGTGTTACACTCACCCTAAAGATATGAATTTACTACACATAAAACATTGATTATATTTTTGTACACGCAACACTATGAATGTATTGTGTTAAATATAATAATGAGTTCCCTCGGTAGCTTGTGTTACATTTAAGACTATGTTTTAACTACATAAAATATACTATTAATGTTTTTTTAAAATATTATTATAGTTACCAACTAGCCATTGAAATGAGTGTTATGAATAATATTAATTAACTTAAGAAAATATGGTTTACACATGACCAATTAACTAGAAATGAAAATAAAACCATTTTTAAAATATAGGAAGCCTTTTGCTGGAAAAATTTATTTATGAAATCAAACAAGGATTAACTAAAAAAATCAGTTATAAAACAATTAAAAATAATTTTAATGAAATAAATATATTTTATATAAAATAATATATTTATTTTTCATCATATTTTTCCTAGACACAAGATGAGAATATATCAAACATTCAGTATTGATGGATGAATTTTTTGGAATGTTTATTTTACTTCCATATAATGGTGGATCTAATATATATATATATATATATATATCTTTTCACACTTTTGTAATTTTTATTTGTGAAAATAAAATTAATTTTTGAAATAATAATATTATAATTTAACTTAGTTGACTATTTTTTTACTTTTCTAGGAAGTTACTGTTTCGATGAATAATGAAAACAATTAATTTTAAATAATTTTTTAAAAAATATATTTATATAGTAAATTTATATTTTAAATAGGTTATAAAGTTTATTTAAATCAATTATATATATATATATAAATACAATTTTTTACATTGGAATTAATTTCACATTTAAATCTTTTATAATGGCAACTAAAAATATTGATCAATTTCACGTTAAAAAACATAATTTTGTATCTCATATGCCAGATTACTTTTAAAATATTCTCTTAAAAATGTGTTATTAGAATTTTACATCATGGATTCCATATCCACGTTTAGAATATTTTATAATGTCTAATTTGTTAAACAAATATTTTTGACCCAACAAAATTAGTGAATGTAATTGAAATTAATTACAATGAATAATGTAAAATAAAATTTACAAATTGGTAAACATTTACATAAGTGACTTAATAACCTATAAACATATACCAAATCCATTTTATTTCCATATTTCGACTCTATTATAAATTTTATAGAAAATGGACCATTAATAGATACAGAGTTTGTAAGGGATATCTCCCAATTGGGGTTACATATTTATATTTTCATGAATTCCACTCCTCATATATTATAAAAATATACCTCACCCCCTAACATCATAACACCTCTCTAAAACGTTTGGTGTATCCCTGTCTTTTTAAAAAAAATTGAATTAATTAAATCTTTTTGATGTTTTTCATTTCTCAAAAAACTGAATATAGCTTGTGTTATAAGAATTAACTGTGTTTATCTTGAGTTATATGCAACACTGAGTTAAAAAATCACTTTATGCAACACATAGATTATCTAGTTGATTGTTAAAAACATTATTTGGCTTTTAATATTCAAAATACCAAGTCTCATAGGTAGCTTCTGTTACACAGAAAGATGAGTATTATTAAACTATAATATACTATTAATATTATTATAGCTACCACTTAGCCATTGGAATGGATGTTATGAATAATATTAACCATGTTATAAAAAAAATATTACGAAAGTCTAAAAAATAAATCATTCGTTTTTAAATTTGTAGAAGTGAACAAGAGAACTATTTTTAAATAATGAAATTTGATTTTATTATAAAACTATTTTCATATGTACAAATAAAATTTTATCCCCCTAACTAAATTGAAAAACTATTTATTAATATTGACAAAAATAATTCAGAGTATATATTTATTAATTATTTTTTATAACAATTCAATATATTTTATAGGTGCAAGATAAGAATAAATCCAATTTTATAAAATAAAATATGTATTTTTCGAAATTGTAATTTTACATCCTTTTAAAGGAAAATAAATTTAAATCAAATATTTGAAAATTTTATAAATTTTATTTGAAAAAATAAATATCATTATTGAAAATGAAATATAATAATTTACATTGGGTTATTTTTTGGTATTTTTCTAAGAAGATTTATTTTCTGATGAATATTGAAAAACACTGAATGTTAATTCAAAAATTATTTTTTCATTGAATTTATTAATATTAGTGTTATATTTTAATTTGGATGTAAATTATTATTAGATCAACTATACATTAATTAATCCAATTTTGTTTACTTGAACTATCTTCACACTGAAATTGTATAGAAACACATTTAAAACATTGGGAACATTTTTCATTAAAAACCCATTATCTCATCCCATCATGAAGATTAATTTTAATGTAATTTCTAAAATTATATTTTTAGAATTTAGAAAAATGTATTCGAGAATTTTAATCTTCATAATTTATAATTTCTAATGTTGTCAAATTATTTTTTAACAAAGTTATTATTTAAAGTAATTAAAATTATTTATAGTTATTAAGGTAAAAATTTAGATTAATTAGAGCTTTAATTTTTTTAATAAGGGACAAAATGATGTAGAAAGTTATACAAAATAATTTTTCTATAAATATTTTAACCATAGACCCGAATTTATCGAAATTGGAAAATTATTAGACTCACATGATCTAAGGGATAACTATCAATAGTTTTTACCTTTTTATAATTTTGAACTGCATTCTTTTATATAGGTGCTTGGGAACAAGCTAAGTAAATATCTACATTTAGACTCTAGAAATAGGGTTGTTTGTTAACTAATTTTACTATGAATCTATATTGAATTTTACATTTCTAATCCACCGGCTGAATGGATCTATAACTCAGTTGGAGAGGGGTTTTAGTTAAAGAATCCTTTAGTGTTTGAGTCATGGACGCACTTCTATTCACAATGATTTCACCTAGGTCCTCTGTATTATCTTTTTTGTGAGGAAATATATATCTACATGGGGATAATATATATGTTATTAGACATGGATATCCTTTGGTTGTGGAATGCTATGGATTAGATAATGGTTTACAATAGTTGGTTCAACCCGTCTCTTCTAATTTGGGGATTCCAGGTGAAGCAATGGATGTTTATCAGAAGGCTTCAAAGGTTACTCAGCTGGTAACAAAAGTCTGTCATAATATTATAAGTCTAAAATATGATTTTCCTTTTCCCTTCTATTCTGAGGTAGTTCTTGCTGACGTGATTGATGGGGTCAGCAGAAATGAAGTTCTCTTTTAGGAAGAGGTTGGATTGGTGGGAGAGAGAGGTGTACATAGATGAAATAAGGTGGTGCAGCTAGCTTCACCAAATACACCAAATGAATCTAACGTAAATGAGCTAGTTGGCACAGATCCATCAATGGGTGAGGATCCCAAAATAATGATATTGGATGTCACTTATAATAGATTTTGATTCATGGGACGTGGTTTTTACAACCAATGATTTTAGAAATATCATTGTAGGCCTTGGAGGATAAACCCTCTTATAGTGAGAAATTTAAATTTAGATGACGTAATTATAATTCTCAAAAATAGATTTAATTTTTTTGGAGAAATAGTGAGTCATGTTCTAAAGGAAGGAAATTAGGTTTAGGCTGGCCTTGTTAAGGACCTGACTATAGGATGGGAGGCTATTCAAGCGGATATGGATTTAGCTACAGACACCCCTGTTTCTTATAAGGAAGTGGGAATTATAGAGGTCTATCTTAGAACCCTTTCATGTAAAGGAAATAAAACTATTACGGATTCAGAATGTTTTAACCAACATAACCAGAGGATGTGAAAAAAAAAAATACTACTATGAAATACCTAGTCCCCTTTTTACTAGGTCCTGATGTAAAGGTAAATAACCTTTGATGTTTCCCAATATTATAGGAAACAACTTCGTCATCAAGTTCAAAGCCTCTAAAAAGCATGAGGAGGATGACACATATAAGGAGTTTGAAACTCAAGCAGGATAATCCCATGCCAATTATGTGGTGACTGCATCTTTTCAGGATTATGAGCTCCCCCTATAGGATTATACTACCACATAATCTTTTACAACATCTCAATGGTATGTAGATGAGATAAGTGAGGATTAGCATAGGAGAGGCTCCGTCAATTAGAGGGTGTTCATCGGGGGGAGGCTGCAGACCCTCCTAAGAAGTAGTGTGAGGCAGGCCCCCCTGAAGACCCTCAGTATCAAATAGCTATGGTGTTGGAATACCTGGATCAACTTATGCACTCTGATGAAGAAATGGTGTAGGAAGTTCTGAATATTAATGTGTAACAAGAAGTGATCATCCAAATAATGGGAAGATTACTTCGAGTGAAAAATACTAAGGAGAAATGTGAATGGTTTGTTAGGAAAAACTGAATTTCATGTAGGATTTAATATGTGGAAGATCAACACAATGGAATACATACAATAATGGGACAACATGGCCTATCATAATGAATACATCTTAATGGATGGTCTTGAAACTCGGATAACTTCTATTCCAAATATATTATTTACTGAGATTGATTCCAATTGGATCAAACTATTATTCCACAAATATTTAGTATCTATTTTGTGTTAAAATTGGATATATGTGATGGTTCTCACTTTCCCATTAAATGTATTTAGAAATAAAAATGTTAGTTTGGAAATATTTTTAAGACGGCCACTCCTCCTATTCTATAAAAGGGAATACGCCCTCTCACTTCCTTACACCTCTCAAGACAAATTAAATCATTAAGAACTTGCTTAAATCACCTCCCAACTTCGATACCTTCATCCTAGAGGCCACAATTTGGTTAGAAAAAGAAATCAATGAAACCATTTAGTATAAAACAAAATGAGTTTTCCAATAAAGAAGAAACAACTTTCCATAAGCTATTTGGTTTTATTTTCATTCCCTTACTACTAAAATTGTATTATCCCACAAATATATAATAACATAATTATCCTCAATATAATGAGAAGTCATTTTAGGGTTCTACCTACACTTATAGAAACAACCATTAAATGGGTAACCAACTTATCATTCTTGTATTTGATGTACTACTTCCTCCCAAGGCGATTTCATTTTTTTCCATTACCACCTCTCACAGTTGGTTATTATAATAGAATACGATTTTATATGATATATACGATACTTACGATCGCATTATGTTTCTAGAATTATTATATAAAACATACCATCAACATTTTCATTTTGTGTAAATATGATAACTTCATTGGTGCATGTGTAACTACTGCCTCATCAATGCGATGTGATTCCTTCACACATTACACGAAATGCACTAAGGATTTGTGTACTATATTTATATGATTGATATTAAATAATAATTATAATTTAATGCGCACAAATATTTTTATATACATATAAGTATTTAGCATTATTACATTTAATATGATTATAAAACAAAAACAACATCCATTCATACATATGGACTACCTTATTTATATATGGTGTATTCCATTTCATATTTCCTTATTTTTTAGATTATTATAAATATTTATATACTTATTGGATATGATATTTTAATCATATTTTACATTCATGAAATAAGTAAAAAATGATCTATTTAAAAGGATGAAGAATAATAAGTAAAAACATATATGTAAAACAATGAAAATAATACCCACAATATGACATTAAAATAAAATTATTAATAAATTTGTAATGAACTAATATTTATTATAAATGATGTTTGGATGTGTACTAAAAAATTCAATACTTAAGGTAAGGGTTTTCTCACCTTAAATTCATTTCCATGAGATTTATGCCTTATTCACCACTTGTTTCATTAGGGTGATTTGTATATTACCCATGAATATTTTCTTTGATTATTATACCATATTAATGAATATTTATATATTCCTTTTATTATTTATCTTTCATGGGGTTTATGGTTCAAAAGTTACCGAATCTTAAAAGTAATTTTGTCTAAATTTTTCTTCTTTGAGACACATTCCTTGTTATGCTCATATATTATTCTACGAGGTGTTTAAAATTCCCATTTACATATTATATCATTAATTTCCTTTTTTATAAAAAATTTCATATTCATGTATGTTTATTTTTTCATGGGGATTTTTTTGAATGTTACCAATGTAGAAAAAATTTATATCTATAATCACCTCATTTATCGAGATTGTTTTATATTCTATTTTCATTGATGGAATATTATGATCCATATCTCAGGAAAGATCAATAGTTTTATTATCTTAGGGTTATTCATCATATCATCATGTAATGTTACCATTTATCCACTCTTTGTTACTTATGATAATTAATAATGTGTTCTTATGAAAATTTTACTTTTTGTCTCTCTTTGGTTAGAAATTTTTGTTCATTCAAGACCACGGTTTCTAAAAATGTTTTCAAAAATATTATTCCATTCTCAGATAATATTTAAATGAAATATTTTCCCATGTTTTACATTATAATTAAATGGATTTATAAAAAGGAATATTCGTGTCATTTTCTTATTGATGCACTTTTCTAAATATTTTACAATAAAAAAATATCTAATATGTAAGAATTTATCCATATTCAATGACCATCCTACTATTAAATATTCATTTTCAAGTTTAAATGATTTGTCCTTTTTAATAAAATGTTTTTTCTAATATTCCAATCAATCATTTTTTATATTGATTTTCAAATAAAAACGATTTCTTGAAACGTTTTTTGTTTACAATTTGTTTAAAATGGTTTTCAAATATTCCTTTATTGGTTTTAAAAATTTTATTTTCAAAGAAAATGATTTAATTGATTTAATATACTATATTATATGTATTGAAAATATTTTTTGTGAAAATCCTATTCAAAATATTTTCATGATTTCATTACAAGTTATCAAAATTATTTCAGTCAGAAAGGGTTTCACATTTTTTTCATGATTAAATTATAAGTTTTCGATGTGCTTTCAATGAAAAAGAATTTCAAAAGGATTTCAATATGTCTTCATATTTTTTAAAATTCATTTCAAAAAAAATTATTCTAAAATGTTATCGAGCTTCAGTTTTATGTTATCAAATCTATTTTGAAAAAAAAATGTTTTGACAGTTTTTTATGTTTTAAAATTAATTTTTCAAAATTGGAATGTTATTTTTTTCAAGAAATGTTTCAAATGAATTTTCAATGATTCATAGATAAGAAATGGATTTCATGAAATTGCTTTATTAATGGAATTTCTATAAAATGCTATTTTTCTTATGGAATGTTCCAATTTATCTTTCATAATCCATCTTTATCATTGTTGAAATCAATTGAAATAGTTTATTATTTACCAGGGTTATGATCCAAAGGAACAAATATAATTATTTCTTATAATGTTTTACGTTAAATAAGAAATGTTTTCATGAAACCCATTTCTATTTCATGGTTTATATGATTTTTAAACCCATTATAATTCTTAGGTAACTAATTGAAGAAATTACAATGAAACCTATATCATTTCAATATGTTTTGATATGTTGATATGTTTATGATACTAATATACTTTCATGGGTTATGATAATATTTTTATGAAACCCATCCAATTTTATAGGTTATTATGTGATGTTTGTTTATTATCATGTAGAAAAATATGTATGATTTTATTATATGATTTGAATGACATATATCTCCCATATTTCCTTGGGTAATGATTTATATCTCATGAGATATACATGGAAGGAACGCGGAGTAAACTCAGTGTAGTAAAGGACTTTTTTCACTTAGATAGTCTTGGGAGTAAGCATTGACTACTATGATGGTCAGTGGATTGAACATTGACTAGTAAGATGATTTGGGGAGGGATCTTATTCTACTACAAGCAATGGTATTTGATTATCGATGGTGTTTTTCCCTGCCTAGTAGGTGTTTCCCACATGAAGTTTCTATATATGTTTCTGAAATAATCATTAACTTTTAGGGAATGATTTTATACATATACATGTCTTCCATAGATTTTATTTCTTATTCCTATGTTATGATCCCATTAATTTTTTCTCTTGATTAAATTATGATTCATGTATTATGAACTTCCAATCAATATTCCATGATTCATGTTAGTGATATTTGATACGCACGGTATCATCTACAAAATATATTTTCATGTTATCATATAATTATACTAATGTTATGATTACATATCTCCTTTATTTACCCTTACTGATCATTTGATCTCACCCTTTCTTATGTTTCTTCTCCCTGTGTTATGAATAATGGTTTTAAGTATAAGTACTAAAGGAAAAGATCATTGTTGTAAACTTTAAAGAATATTCACCATGTGATATGATTTTGTTCCAATTTTCTAAATGTGCTAAACTATAACAGACATTGAGATTTTATTTTTGTAATGTTTGTAGTATTCATCTAAAATTATGTAATATATATGTATGTCAATCTTGGGTTTCTATAGTTGGTATCTAAGTAAAGAATTAATCATCCTTCAGAAAATAGGATGAGAAAACTTTAGTGATACCCCAAGGGATATTTATAAGTATATATCTAGGGATGTATCTATGAAAAAGCCTATGGTTTCATAGATTTTAAAGTAGGTGCCATGATTTATTCATCCCATAAGTAATTTTTTAGGAGTATTTTTTTCATCTATGATAAGGGATTCTCAATCTATGAGACCAGGTCAAAGTAAATGGATGGATCTAGATGGATTTAGTTTAACATTAAATGTGATGGAAGATTTCAGATGATCATCTAAATGTGATGTGGAAACAATAATAGGATATTGTTATTATTCATAATTAGCTATCGAGGAATAAGATTAAATTGTGAAATTCATTGATTTGCTTGCCACATTGAATAACAGGAAGATGAGAATTTTGTAAAGTTTATATGGTAATGAAAATAGAGTAAACATGACTATTCTTCCTTTATTTCAAGAAGGTGGGAATAAAATCATGAACAAATTTCTCAAATGGGAAATAATATATTATCTATGCGGGAAAAATGGGTCATAGACTGGAAAATTATCGAGGAGTTTAATGTATTATCTATGGATAAAAAAGGGAAGTGTCCAAATAAATTTTCTAAAATAATAATTTAATTCAAGGAAAAGTAATGACCAATTCCAATTTAATAATTAAATTTGAAGGATTGCAATCTTTATGTATTTTATTCTGTAATTATGGATGCTAAACTATATAATGTTTTCTGAGTTTATTTTTTTATAATAAATTACAATAATATGTTGAATGGTTTCTTTTAGACATTAAAAGTCATTTAATGGAAAGGTGAAATTCATGGAAAATATGATAAAGGGAATACAACCCTTAAAATGATCTCTATGATGAGATAATGATATTTGAAAAAAGATACAATATATCTGAATTTGAAAATTGGATATTACTGATTAACATGTAAGTAACCAATGATATATTGAAAATATTTTCTATGTTATCACGGGTATAGTTTACATCATTTTGTATTTAAGTAATCTATCCCTAATAGTGAATTCAGGTTTATAGATTAGGATGTATTGTAATTAAGATTATTTATATATGTCCAGATATTTCAGGAAAATAGTATTCATCTAATTAGAATGTAAAAAAAAAAGAGATATCATATGATATATGGGGTATCAATATTAAGATAATTTAATAAAGTTATCTATAAACTTTTTTTCCATCTTTTGGAATGGTTATAATGTTGACTATTTATGGAATGGTTTATGTTAAATATCAGATGAGTTTTTAGAGATTTATGTATTACCTCACCATATTTGGTTTTATTCATATTGGATAACGTGTTCTAACAATTTATTTTGATAATTATTGACATATAGAATCACCTATCATTTTTATTTATATATCTCATGATCTACTAATGTCTGTGGAATAAAAAACTGACCTCTATTTCATTGAATAATAGATGATGTGAATGTAAGGTTTTCTGAAAATCATATATGTATATCTTATGATCTGAATTCCTAAACATTTGGAATAAGGGTCTTGAAATAAACTTTTGTCCTATTATCATCATTTTTATGATATCAATGACGTATTTCACACTTCAACAATTTACGGTTTTTTATATTTAACATTATATGGATCACCATCTTACATAAGATCAGTGATCTTTATAAATATCTACAATTATATATTGTTTCCTTCCATGTATATGTTGTCACATTCCACCTATATTTACACATGAGAGAACCTATTTATGAGTTACTTTGTGTAACTATTATGTTTCTAACATTCCATTTTTAAATAATGTTATAGAATTCATTTTTATGATGTTGGTTTATAAAAAATTAACATTCAAGTACTAACCAATTTATAATAAATAGAACTTTTGGGGGAGAAATTTATTTGGGGGGAGGGGGTAGAATTTAAAACCATGATATTTGGTGAATTTAATTTAATTAATTAATCCTTTTTTATATTTTTCTTTTCACACAACACAAACTATATATTTTTTTATACGAAAGAAATTTGTTTCTCTTTCATTATATATAACACTATGTTAATTGATAACTACATGCCACACTTATATTATCTTTTTAATTCATTAATTTTTTTCTTACATTACACACAATAACAAGTCCCCACAATATCTTTCGTTACACACAAGGGCGAGTTTTAGCAATCTATAATATACTACTAATAATACAATTAAAATATTATTATTGAACTAACCTGTCAATTGGAATGGTATTTACGAATATGATTATCAAAATTGAGAAAATATGATATAAAAATTTATATGAAACTAATAGTGGGGTTAAAAATTGTTATAAATTAATGTAAGAAATATTTGAAAATAATGAAATTACTTTTTAATGAAAACTAATTTTTTATGTACAAATTTAATTTATCTCAATAAGATAAAAATCACAACTAATTAATGATTTCAAAAAAAGTTATATATTATATATTCAATAAAAATTCTTGATACTTATTCAAATTATTTTTAGCTATAATATAAGAAAAAAAGTCATATTTTAGGCATAAAATATATTTTTTCATAAGGTAATTTGCCTACCTTATAATAGTGATGCCATATTAAATATTATTTTCTGAAAATTAAATAATTATTAATTTAAAAAAATAATCTTTATATAAGAAATCGTAATAAAAAAAATTAATTTGGGTAATTATAAGGTATTTTATGAGGTGTTTCATTTTTCAGATCAATAGTAATTAACCCCAAATTTTAATTAATAACGTCTTATTCAATTCATTTATTTTTATAGATAAATTTTATTTTATTTTTATAAAGTATAATTTTATCAATAATACATAAATTAATTTAATATAGGTAACTTTAACCAATTTCACAGAAAACTGGATATGAAACATTTTAATCTTTTGTACTTTTTCTTTTTAAAAACACTTAATCTCGTCCAATCTACCTGAATAATTTTAAATAAATTTATATGAATACTATGATTATAATTTGAAAAAATGGATTACATATTTTGAATAATAATAATTTATAATTTATAATATGGTCAACATAAATTTTTACTAAAGTTATTAGTGAATGTAATTATAAATAATTATATCAATTAAGGTAATATTGAGTTTACTTATTGGTTAAACATTAATATTAAAGGTCCAAATAAGCTAGAAAATTTTATAAAATTTATTTTTTGGATATATTTCGACCCATTAAACTATTTTATAGAAAATTTAAAATTATTGGAAGCACATGCTATAAGGGAGTCCTTTTAATAGTGTCCATCTTTTTGGATTTACAAGAATTCCACTCCTACTCCACTTTAAAAGGGGACACAACCCCCTCACTTTCTCACACAACTCAAGAATCATTGGCTCAAAAAAACTACCCATATATCTTCAAAAAATCCTTCAATTCATCTAATAGTAATAATATTGGTAATAGATTCTATTGTGTAACACCTTTGGTGCGATCCAAAAGGAGTTATTTGAAGAAGAGATTTAACATCCTTCCATAAGCGCTTTTTATGAATTTTTATTCTCCACACCCCTAGAATATTATTATTTCATGAATATATTAAAAATATAATATACATAATACATTGATATGATGTTATTGTATGGTTTTTAATTAGAGAAAACACACTTCCATAAAATGGGTAATGCACTCACCCTTCGTGAGTACAGTGGACTACCATCTTGTGAAATGATGGGGTTTGTTTTTCCTTTACCACCTATCATTTTTATGAAATATGTTGTAAATAATATTTATATAATATATATATTATATTAATGAATTATTTAGTATTTAGTATTTATTTTATAATGAATTCCTTCATTCATTCCATTTTTTGTAAATATGATAACTTCATTATTTGATGTGTGGATTACTGCCTCCTCAAAGTGATGATATTCATTCACATGTTACATGGATGGTGTTAAAGATGGGTTTCTTAAATATATATGATATATATGAAATAATAATTCTTCTTGAATGAATATAAATATATATATCATCTTCATCCTTATATTAAATATGATACATAAATGCAAACAACATTCATACGTACATACGACCTACCATATCCTTGAATGGTGTCTTCTATTACAAATTACTAATTTTTATAGATTACTATAATGATTTATATATTAAATATATAAGACATATAAAATTTTTTTTACATTAATTAAGTAAAAAAATAATATTCTACGTAATAGAATCAATTATACAAGTCATAACATATACAAAAAACAAAGCGAATATTACCCAAAACCTAACATTACCATCAATTTCTTTAAATGGGTAACAGAAAGGTATAATGAAATCATATATGGTATTATGTATAATAATATGGTTCTTTTAAATATTTATAATATGATTATATTTATTATATTTTTGGTTTTAACATGTTTGAAGACAATCTATAATTACGACAAGGGTTTTCCCGTCTCACTTTAGTTTTAATTTGATTCATTCCCTATTCACCACTATTTTATTTTTTATGTTTTATATAGTTCACAGGAATAAAAAATATTATTATTTTATGTACACATATTTGAATTTATAAATCCAATTTATTGTATCTCTTCCATGGGTATTATGGTTGAAAAGGTTTAAATCGGTAAATTAATTTTGTTTGAATTTGCCTTCTTTGAGATGCATTCCATGTTATGATCCTATATTATTCTAATAGTTATATACAATAACCAATTAGATGTTATATCATAAATATAATTATTTTCATAATTTTATATGAGTACCTTAATATTATTACTTCATGGGTTTTATGATCCAAATTTACCATAGTCGTAATAGTTTAGAGATATAATCTAATTATTAAACAATACAGTTTAGAAATATGAATTCATTGATAAAATATTATGATAAAAATATCATAAAATAATAGGAATTTTCTTCTCCTTGGGTTATTCATGATATCTTCATATAATGGTATAATTAATTAACTATTTTACACTTAACATTTTTATTTGGTTATACGAAAATCAGACATTACCACTCTTTTCGGTTGAAAATATATGTTCCATAAAAACCATATACTCTAAAAATATTTTCAAAAAATTATTCTATTATCCAATGATAATTAAGGGTAATTTTAACCATGTTTTACCTTTTAATCAAAAGTATTTTTAAAATGTAATATTCTTTTGTTTTTTGATCGAGGAACTTTTCTTTCATTTTTATGACGAAAAAGGAATTTTTCGATATGTATGGATTTATCCTCAATCATGAACTTCCTTCCATGGAAGATTCATTTTATTTTATAAAATATTATTTTTTTAAGAAAAATGTTATTCATAATTTTCTGTACATTCATTTTTAATTTTTTTTTCAATGAAAAATGTTTTAAAAAAAACCTATGTCTTGAAATTTTATAAATGATTTTTTAGGATTAATTTAAATTTTTTCAAAAGTGAATTATAAAATAAAATGATTTAAATTATTTTAAATACACTTTTATATGTTTTTATAAAAAATTCAATGAAAATTTTTTCATAATTTTTCAATGATTTCATTTTAATATTTTTAAGTGTTTTCAATGAAAAAAATTTTCTATCTGTTTCTAAGATTTATTTATACGTTTTATAGTGTTTTAAATTAAAAAAACTCAAAATATTACCAATATTTTTATATATTTTTCAAATTTTTTCCAAGTAAAATCACTTACAACGTATTTTCATGATTTATTTATATATTTTAAACGCATTTTCAATAAAAAAACTATCAAAATGTTTTGAAACATCATTTATATGTATTTGATTATATTTTCATAGAAAAAGCTTTTCAAAATGAATTTGGTTTTAAAAAGAATTTTTAAATGTGGTAAAGTGATCTTCCTTAAGAAATACTTTAAATAAAATTTAAAATTGTTCTTTATTAGAAAAATATTTATTTATAATGTATTATGAAATGGACTTTCTGGGAAATTATTTTTTCCTTAGGAAATATTCCATGTTTTTATTCAAAATCCCTCTCCATATATGATGACATCCTTTGAAAAATTTTATTCTTAAGGGGGATATGATCTTAGGAAACCATTCCTATAATTTTTTGAATGGTTTAGGTTTAATATGATATGTAGTATATGAAAACCATTTCTCTTACATGGGTTATATGGTTTTGAAAGCCACTTCATTTCATTAGTTATGCTTTAATGAAATGACTATGAAACCTGTACATTTTCTATATGTTATGATATGATAACTTGTTTATATTACACATTCCATTTCACAGGATGTGATAGAGTATTTATGAAATCAATCTCTTTTAAGAGGTTATTATTTAATATTTTTTTATGATATTTGGGAACACGTATGTATGATTTTATTATGTTATATTTTGGACCTATATCTCTATCTAATGGATTAGATATCAATTTATATCTTGTGAGACAGACATAGATGGAATGAGGAGTGAACTCAATTTAATAAACGACTTTTTTTACTAACATGGTCTTGGGAGTGAACATTGACAACAGAGATGGTATAGGGTGTGAACCATTAATTCTATGATAGGTTGGGGAGTGATCTCATTCTAATAAAAGAAAAGGGTTGTGACTGGGGAAAGTGGTGTATCCCGCACAGTAGTTATTGGCACTATGATGTGCCCTGATAGGTTTTGGATATAATCCATTACTTATAAGTAATTATTTTATATTATTACATGTTAAATATAGTTTCTATGTCTTCATTATACTTTATGCTCTCACTGATTACTCTCTAAATTCCAATATTATAAATTTATTATGAACTAAAAATGTTTATTTCATGAGGCCTGTAAATGATATTTTATATGAAGGGTATTTTGGTAAAATGTTATTATATTGTTCTCATAACCTAATTCTCATGTTATGCTTACATAGATATTTTATTTACCCTTATTGAGCATATAAGATCACCATTTCTTAGGATTACATTCCAGAGGTTATGAATTATAGTTTTATTGATAAATAATAAAGGGTCATATATTTTTAGGAAACATTTAATATCTATCACCAAGTTAAAATATTTTATTATGAGATTCAAAATTCACTAAACTAATATTGTCATCGAGCTAGAATTTTTGTAATGTGATAATTATTCATATAAAATGATGAAATATCCATGCATGTAATGCCTAGGTAGGTATAATTCAGCTCGTCCAAACCCCACCCAAATAATATCCCAATATTCCTTCCATTATCAAAGCATACTCCTTTTTTTATAAATCCATAAAAGGAGTCCCTTTCATGTAAACCAAAAGTACTAACCCAAAGAAGATGTAACATTTTTCAGAAAGTTCATTTTTTTTATTTCATTCTCCACCCCCTAAATTTATCCTCTTCCATGCATATATAATAAATTAAGTATAAAAAATAAAATGAAATATTGTTATTATATTGGAATGACCTACACTAACACACACATACATCAAATATGATACATAATCATCTTGTGTGTGTACTGAGAACTACTACCTCATGAACTAATGTCGTTCATTCATCCATTTCCACCTTTCAAGTAAAATAATAATGATAAAATTAATTTTTTATATGATACATATGTTTTTTCTATTGTATTTATTCTTATTTAATTATTAATTAACTCATACCTTCATTCATTCCATTTTGTGTAAAAAATAAAACTTTATTAGTGAATGTGTACTACCACCTCTTCAAAGTAATATGATCTGTTCATAGTTTTCATGGAATGAAATATTGATGGGATTAGGGAAAATATATAATATATATGATATAATAACTCTTAAACAATGATTTTATATATTTTAATATATTTTATTTACTAAAATTAATTTAATATAAAAAAATGGTAATACTGTCCATGCATACATATGGACAACCATCTTCAGGAATGATGTATATCAATTTATATTTATATCTTAAATATATTATTATAAATAAATATATAATTATTATTTATGATATTTATATCATGTTAATCATTCTAGAGATGATGAAATCATGATATATTTTAGAGGAACAATTATTTAACAAATCAAAAAACATCAGAAAAATAAAGTTGTTATTACCCAAAACATAACTTTAGTAGGGAATTGATAATAAACCGATAATAGAAATTGATATTTAAATCATATATGGTATGGTATAATTGAATAAGGTTATATATTATATTTTTAATAAACATATTCTTATTATATAGGATGTTTTAATGAGTACAATGAGACACAACACATACGGTATGAGGATTTTTAGTTTCCCTTTTATTTCTATGAGACTTATTCGTTATTCACCGTACAATTATTTTGTGTGGTGAATATACATCTCATGTATATATTATATAAATTTTATCCTTAAATTTATGGGCATTTACATATCTATTTGACAATATCACTTTCATGGGTTTCAAAATTCCTATGTCACCAAACCGGTAATGTAATTTTGTTTCAATTTTCCTTCTTTGAGAAACATGCAAAGATACGCTCTTATAATCTTTTACAAGGTGTATATCTTACCATTTGTAATGTTATATCATGAATATAATAACATTCGTGATATAATAATATTCATGTGATCTATTTTATTTCATGGGGATTATGATTCAATGTTACCAAAGTGTTAAGAGTTTATTTGTACAACCCCAACATTTAGTGAGATTGTTTAGAATAATGCTTCCATTGATAAAATATTACTATTCATTTATCAAAAATTATAATGAAATTTTTTCTTCTACGGTATCTCAATGTATATCCATGTAATGGTATCATTTTTTAATCCGTTTGTACTTAATATAATTAAGAATTGTTTTTATTGAATAATGTATTTATTTAATTATTTGGTTGCAAATCTGTTTTATTCAAGATAATTTTTACTAAATTTTTTTTTAAAATATTTTGCAAAGAGAATTTAAAAATGTAAAAAGTATTAATATTATGTATTATTATTAAAAATTGTTTTCATTTTTTAAATGATTATTTTTTATTCTTTTATGGGAAATTTTTTTCAACAATGTTTTATATTTTAGAAGTGTTTTAAATGGGTTTCAAATATTTTATTCATGATTTCAATGAAAAATGGATTTAATTTTTTTTTGTTTAAAATAGGGTTTAAATTATATTTTTATATTCTTGTACAAGTTTTCAAGAAATTATTTTTCAATAATAGTTTCTCATTAAAATTTATTTTCATTCATTTTAAATCATCCATTATATTTTTTCAAGGGAAATAGTTTACAAAAAATTTATATTTAAAAAGTGTTTTAAATGGCATTAAAATATCCCATTACTATTTTAGATTAGAAAATGTTTTTGAAACAGATATGTTTTTAAAACTATTTTAAATGATTTTAAAATATTTATTTTTTTTATTGTTTATTCTCAAATATAATGACTTCAATGATTCCAACCATTATTGTATAAGTTATTAGAGGCATTTTTAAAAAAAAATGATTTCAAAATATGTTATTTTTTTAAAAGTGTTTTTAATGGAAAAGTATATGTTTCTCAATAAATTATTTATTTTAACTTTAAATATTTTTCCATACATTACAAAATTAGTTTTCATTGAAATGGGTTTTGAAAATTTATATTTTGAAAAAATTGATTTTCAACGAACGAGTTTTTCATTTATGAAATTCTCTATGTGATATTTCAAAATCCATATCCATATAAAATTATATACATTTATATAGTTTTTACATTACTTGTAATTTTTTATATGGATTCAATTATTATTTTTTTAGTAAATGGTTTATGATTAATAATTAATGTTTTTTTATAAAACTTTTTTCTCTTCCCCTAGTTATACCATCTAAAATTATTTTGAAGATTGATTCCATTCATAGTTTATTATATGATAATATAATTATCAAAACTATCTATTTTACATAGGTTATTATATGAAAATATTTTTAAGATACCCATTTAATTTCATTTTTTTGGATATTATATTTATGAAACCCATCACTTTTTATGGTTCATGATTTGATTAAAGTTTAACAATCTTGTGGAATAGAAATATATTTATTCATTATCTCATGGGTGGGACCTATATCTCTCTCCACCGAATTGGGTAATGATTTATATCTCATGAGATAGAAATAGATTAAATATGAAGTGAACTCTATTCAGTAAAGGGCTGTTTTTTCTTAGATGGTATTGGGATTGAACCTTGACTAATATGACGGTCTTCATAGTGAAACATGACAACTAAGATACTCTTGGGTATGAATATAGACAACTAATATGGTATTTGGAGTGAACTATTACTTCTAATATGGTGTATGGAGTAAATTTACTAAACTATAAGGAATGGTCAAAGGATTGGGATGGTGGTGTGTCCGTCCCAGTAGGTGTAACCCCCATTAAGTACCCCGAATCATTTTGGAAACGAGTGTTGACTTATAAGAAATGAATTTATATACTTATGTGTCTGCAAAAATTACATTATTATTCAAATTTTATGATTTCATGTATCCTTCTCCTGAATCCCATATTATTCTTGTCTTATTAACATTAAATAATTTTTCCATGAGTCAGGATTATCATCTTTGAAATTTAGGGTATGATATTAAAATGTAATGATTGTGCTCTCACACACTTATGAACTTGTTATTCGTATATAACTCCTATATCTTAACCCTTACTACGAATATGATCTCACAAATTTTTCTTTTTCCATTCCCATGGTTGTGAATAATTATTTAAAGTAGTATTGAAAAAGTGGAGAATATTTATGGGAGATGTTGGTGATTTTTAACAATATTAGAATACTGTTTTCCCAGTATCTAAATACAAATAAATATTACAACCCTCAGGAAAGTAAATTTGTAATGCACTAACCATTCATCAATGATGATGTAATATCTATGTATGTTACTACCAGTTTTATATAGTTTATATTTATCTTTTATAGTAATTTCATATTACATGTAATGATTTTATTAGCTGTTTATGTTCATGATTACTAAAATTTTTATTATGTGTATTTTTTTGGTTCATGGATTATTAGCCAATTTATTTATTTATTAATTATTATAATTTTATTTATAAATTAATATTATTTATATTTAAATATTTACATGGTAAAATTAAATTTTGTAAATTTAATCTATATATTTTATACCTTGAAATTTATGTGTTTTATGTTATTTATAACAAATGATTTAATTTAGTTACACCAAAGTTAATGATGTGATGGTTATAAATTCCAAAAACAAATATATTGTTATTATTATAATATATTTGGAAATAAGGTCTATTTAGTACATTAAATCAATTTAGTGATATAATTTATAGAAACTGGGACATTAGAATATAATTCACATTAGTCTATGGGAAGAATATTTTTTTTAGAAAAATGGGTTTTCCATACAATTCACACCGTCTATTCCTTTGAGTATAATTTCTTTTATTATAATTTTTAATACAAGAAAGCCTTTCACATTAAATTTTCTTGTGTGGTAAATTATTATTTGATGAATTTGGTAATTAAATTTTACCATGGATAGAAAATACCAATCATTTATTTTATAATTATTTATAAAATAACATGATATAAACTAGTTAATTAGATTAGTTGACATACAATGTATAAATTAAACCCATTAAAAGCATATATATATATAGAAAAATAATGTGATAAAATATACATGATATGTATAAAAATTTAAATTTTGAGGTAATATAAAAACCCTAAAAAATCCTGTTATTAAACCTCAATCATCTAGTATGGTTATGTCATGCCAATTCTTGGTTCATGGAAGTTATTTAATATAATGAAAACATAATATTTTTAATACTAATATCTGGTTGTTAATAATGAATTTTAGCATTCTTATAAATGTGGTTTTGTGACCCTAATAGTGAGGTTCCCAATGGAATAGAGTTTGGATAATTCAGTATTTTTCTTATAGCATTTTATTTGATTTCTCAACTATATAGTATTTATATTAGACATAATTGACATTATTTCTCAAAAAAGAGTTATTCATTGAGATAAAATCTAAATATTAACAAATTAATTTAAAAATATGGAAATTAAAACACTAATAAATACGAGTTCATTATTATAGTTGGTGTATATTTAGTTCTTTTCTATATAAAATACTTGAAAAATATGATATTTATATGAAAACTATTTTTGTTATATGCTATAATAGATAAATGTTCATAATAAAATCTACCTTCGATATAATGTTTGTTATTATAAAAACTAAATTATAGAAATTTTATTGACAGGCTTAAAAACTAACGTGTTATTCATATGAAATAAGAGAGGTTGTATATATTTAAGAAACCACTTCATAAAAATAACCTACAATGAAGCTAATTTGATAAATAATATTATTATTGTAAGAATAATAATTATTCTAATAACAGTCAAATAATAATTATAGTATCATTAGAGAAACAGAAAATATAAATTCTTATGATATATTTGACATCATGAAGAGACTAAATTTGGAACAACAAACCAATGAGAGGTATAATAATTAATACGCATTGTTTAGTGTATGGTGAATGTGGGGACTTCAATTTCAACCCATTTACTCAATATGATTGGTTATATTAATGATTATAAAATATTAAGGTCATTTTTTAGGATACATTCGTAGTAGTTGACAATATATTTCAAATGTTTCTCAATTTATTTTATCAATTTATTTTTTTCTACAACAATGTTGAGTTTTAAATGTCATTAGAAAATCCCATAATTATGTTGAGAGGGATGATCATTAAATTGTTGGGTCATGATCAAGTACCATCATTATGATATAATGATATATGGTTTCAATCATTACAAAAATAAAAGAGTAAAATGAATGATTTCGAATAGAACAAAAACAAATCTACTGATTCAATACTAAAATCAAGTGATAATAATGAAGGAAATATTTTCCATTATAAAACTTCATGGATTGAAAAATTAATCCCCCATAATATTTGAAAGATTTTTTTCAATTCCAAAAAGTGTATAATCAGATGTATTTTATTAAAATAATTCAATTCCACTATTTCTGATTAATTTTTACATGATTCGTGTTTCTATATTACTCTTTTATGTGTATATAATGAGTCAAAACTGAAGAGAAATTAATAGAAAGGAATTTATGTTCTAATTTACAATAAAAAGTAATAGTTACTAAATTAGTGCAATAAAATACATAAGAAATTTTAATTCATTAGATTATATATTATCAAATCATTGGATATATATAACATGTTCCATCTCATTAAAAATAAAATTTATTCTTATTCAAGGGAAAATTATTTGTTTAATGAGAATATTAATCATTGATACAGATGGTTTATTTTTTTACTAAAATCTATAAAATATAAAATAAATTGTTTAAAATTAGTATATAAATGAATCTATTAAGAATATTTTATGAGATAAATTACATTAATCACATAAATAATTATTAAATGTGAAAATGATTCATATTTGAAACCTTCTTTACAATTTTTTATCTACATAACAAATAAATATTATTTACTAATTTCATATGTAATATGATTATGAATTTTTTATTATAAATCACATGATATAAAATAAGAGTCATTTTCTTTCATTTATAAGGTGTTTATGTTGACAATTTATATATTTCATTAAAAATATATTTTGTTAGAGACCATTGAGAGAAATAATTTACCTCAATGAAATTCAAAATCCAAATGCATAAATTTTACTAAAATATTTATTTCATAAATTACATTTTAATCCAAGGGAATGACACAATAAATAAGATATGTACTCGCGAATCATTTGGGATATATGCGTGTAATGTAAAAAACCTAATATTAGTTTAGTAATGAATATTAATAATAATAATATCAATGATGATTTTTTATTTCATAAAAATAATATTGTTGTTCAATGTTCTTGACACTTTAAACAACAAAATTCGAATATATCATATTATTGGATATTAATAATTAATTTAATTTTGATTGATATTTTTATTACTATAAAAAATGATTGAGAATCCTAACATCACTATAATCCACATATTTTTTATTGATGTATCCAATCTTATTAAAGAGAATAATAATAAATTTGAATTTTCAAATGGATTCGTAATGTTATAGTAGATAGTTTCATTGTGAGGTACTATATGTCACATAGTGATGTGACATGTTTCAAAAATGATGCTAAAACAACCAGATATAAATTCATTTATGGTATTTACGTGTTAGTATTAAATAAGATAGTATTATATATATAAATTTTTATAATTATATTTAAATATGGTTTTAGGGTACACAAATGTATGATTCTATACAGTAACAATTTAAAATAATATTTTTATTCATATATGTATCATATGTCATGAGGGATAGTGATAATTAACCACTAAGAGATAAATATATAGGCATTTATGGAAACTAGTCATCATTTAATGACATTGTTTGTGATGATACAAGGAAATCCGTTTCATTTTTGTATTATATATAGATATTTATTCCGCGAATGATACACTAGTATAACATATTTTTTGGGTTAATTCACTTGAGTATACAAAATTTAATTTCATTCATACTGTTATAAGTGATCATGATGAGAATGTTAATAATAATCCCATTTACCCAAGGTTATAAATTTACCATACATGTGATATTTCAAAATTTTATACAATTCATACATGAACCCTATAGATGAGAAAAACAAAGGAATTTTGGATATATTTTTATCATGTGGTGGCTTTTGTTTAACAAATTTGGTATTTATTATATTCTATGATTTTTATAGCATTTATGGCCTCTATATGAATGGTTAATGAAGTTCATAACCCCAACTAGTTAAGTGATATGTAATATATTCATATACATAAATGAATAATATAAAATTTATTTATATAAAGAAATTAAATGTGATGTTTTCAGTAATCTTTGTTAGTTTTTACTTAGAGAATATAGAATCAATGAGTTGATCTATACAAGGTTGATATCACTATTGTCTCATGCATTTTATTGACTTATTATATTAAGGGACTTTATAAATATGATTTAGGAGTTATATCTATATGTTAGATGGTTTTATTAAGATTAATGTATAAATAAAAAACGTGTGATCCCTTTATAGCTTGAGTGGCACTGATTCATTAATAGATACAAATCAATCAAAGAATATGGTCATTAATTAGAATTTTATAACCCTTTTAAATGGTGAAAATTCTCATAGTGGGAAAAAAATTAATGATTGAATACATATTTATTTTCATACAATGTTATTGTGAAAAACTAAAATATTGGTTCAATTTAATTTCATCATAGTGTTTTTTGAGGGTATATAGCGTAGATTTGGATATTCATTTACCAATTATTATATATGAAGTGATATAGAGTAATGTAAAATCAATTTTGAATGGATTTTGCGTATTTGATATATAAAAAAAATTACATTAAAAGATCCCAAACCACACATAATGAAATAGTTATACCATTACATGTGGTATGCATAGTTTTTAGATGGAGATATATGGATATAATATTATTCAATATTTGATCACACACAATATCCTCCTTTTCTATAAATAATATTGTATAAAAATTAGATATATTTTTTGGTTTTTATAGTGCATAATAATAAATTTTTAGAAATCTAACATTCATGGTGGGAGTTACAATGTTCAAGTTATAATAGTTAATTTCCGAGGAGTATCTGTAAAATTAATAATCATTTACATAATACTTGTAATAAAAAAATATTCCAATATAAATTTGATCATATTAATGATGAGGGGTTTTAATTCATAGTTCATTGAAACATGAATTATTATGAATCACATTCTATATATTTCGTTTAATCTGAAGGAACTATTATATAATGTATTTGAGAGGGGTCCTTGAAAAATAGTTTGAGGATTAATATAGAAAGTGGATAAACATGAAATAAATATTATTTTATTAATTTTTTAAATCAATGTAAGATCAAAAATGAAGAATTATGGTATGAAGAGAGGTAATTTAACCTCAAGAACTAAACCAAGGCTCCATAACCACTAAGTATCAAAGGGGGATAATGGGACAATGTCTACACCAAAAATACTAAGTGATTTATATAATAAAAATACACATTAAATCCCCAATTTTTCCATATAATATGTACCTAAAGACCATTGGGTACCCTTTGGTCATAAATCAACTCCCATGTGGCTATAATAGTGGTAAATTACCAATTTTCACTCCAACAGGTACCTACTAGCACCAAGCAAGGTACTCAGAATATTTTCTAACACCCCCTTGAAATCCTTACTTTTACTAAATTTTGTAAATACCATCCTTCATATTTTCCATGAGTTGATCCATCTCTATAATCCATATTAAAACTAAATCCTCTCTATAATATCCTCTAAATTTTTAAAATTAAAAAAGATAAAATAGTCTAGCGATTTTACTCTTATGGAAACTAACATATAATGATTCAACTGAAACCCAATTATTTGAGAAGTTTTGTAATGTGTTCGGTTGACATAAATGAAATCATTATAATAGAACCCCAATATTTTAACATACAATAATGAAATAAATTATTTTTTATAAATAAAACATACCTAATAACCTCATTTCAAGTAATGTGTAAATAATTGTTTTTATCTAAACAAGAACTCTGAAAAAATTGAATTGCTTAAAATTAGAGAAAAAATTAAATTTATTTCACAGCAAATAATATTCGCAAATAATCATCCCATATATAAATATAAAAAATCAATGGTTATACATGAAAACACACATAAATAAAACTAGTAATCAATAATTATTCCATTAAACCCTCACCAATTAGGTCACAACCAATCCATGTAATTATTTATTTTCTATATGACATATTCTATAAGTATTAAATTGGAAGAGGGACCAGCTTATATTATAAAATCCAACTATCTTCAAAAATATGTTACTTATACTAGTATAATTTATTTATAATATCTTTCTATCAAATAAAATATATTAAAAATATTTAACTATCAAACATAACTCAATATAGGTATAATGATATAAGCTCAATTAAATAACACATATATGTATATAGTATATATGATAATAAAAAATGAATATTCTCGATTTCATTTGAATTTATAAAAAATGTTTTAAATAAATTTTAGGATATCATAAATCCAATATATGAAATTTGTTTTCTTGAGTTATAATTTAATCTTGATCATTATTTCAAAAATAAATCTCAAAAACCCAAATACTCTTTAAAATCACAGAAATTGTAATTTTAAAGTTACAATCCCCATTATAATAATTAAGTTTATAAATAATTAAGAAAAAATAATTGATTTTTATAAATATAAATGTTCAGATCTTTATAAATAATAATATACAACATTTAATTTATTTATAACAAGATTTATTTATTTTATTACAACCACTTTGGTTTTTAAAAATGTATTTTTATGTGATATTGTATACCGCTAATGAAAAATAAATTCATGATAAATAAATTTTTTTCATTTTTTTCTCAATATATATATATGAATTTCATATCCAAATATATTACTTGTAATGTAATAAATAAATCAACTGAAATGTATAATTATTAGAATAAAGGTAAATCTTTTGAAATAAAAAATTCTATATATTTCATGTTAATTTTACAACCATGTATTTTTGTGTAATAAAAATGTGAATACTAATTTAGAGGTAAAAATTTAACCAAAACATTTTATAATTCACCTATGTCAAAAAAACTATTTCCGTGAATATTGATATACATGAAATCTCCCAAAAAAATAGAGAAACTAAAAAAGGAAACAAATTGTTGAAAGGTTCTCTATAGTCACATGAAAAAATATATACATGATAAATCAAGGCATATTACTAAATATGCGTGATATATTGGATTAGTAAAATACATTATGATTTTATATGTTCTTATTTTCACACGTACGACTATCTCAATTACTCAAAAAAATTAAAATAGAATTTTTATAACATAATTACCAGAATATTTTAACATAATATAGAGACTATAATTACATAATACCTTAAGCATGTTCATTTCAAATATATGTTGGATAATGTTCCATGGGTACTAATGAAAATGGTGGGAATGATTTACCTACTTAAAATAACCCAAAAATCCAATGATTTCTTATGGATATTTATAAGGAAATTCCTATACATTGGACTTTTCATGGAATATGAAAACTTTTTTAAAAAAACATAATGAATTAGATCAGGTCATAATAGAATTAATAAAATACATACCACATGTTTTAAATGAAATTTATATTAATCCATTGATAAGCACCTAATTACACCGGAAAATAAGGATGAGTTTGTATATGATAAATAATATAATTAAATATAAATAATGGAATATGTGAACTTTATACACATATAGACCGAAAAATTAAATAAAAAAATCTCATAATCACCTTCTGACAAGTAGTTTTTATTTTCATACAATATTAACCCAAACATACATGATTAAATTATTGCCATGAGATTGGGCAATGTGGTTATAGGAATCGTCACCCCTAATCAGTTTGGGTTTGTCCCAGGCAGGAGCATTCAAACATGCATTTTCACTGCCTCAGAATGCATTAATGTCATGAAGAGGAAGGTGAAATATAGGAATCTTGCAGTGAAGATTGAAATCTCCAAAGCCATTGACACCATGAAATGGAGCTTTATGTTGTCTATTATTAGGATGCATATATTTTACCCAAAGTTCATTAGCCTGGTTCATGCCATTATTCAGAGTGTCAGGATATCAATCTTGGTCAATGGTTCCCCCAGGGGCATTTTTCAGTGCTCTAGAGGTTTTCGGCAAGGGGATCCCCAATCTGGGATCCTATTTGCCATTGTAATGGATTACATAAGCCTCTGTCTGAACATTCTTGTCCAGGCTGGTTTGTATAGTCAGATTAAAGCAGGGGGAGACCTTTTTTATCCTACTCATCTCTTCTATGCTGAGGATATTCTCTTATTTGGTCAGAAAAATTCACGGATCGTGTCTTCAATAAAGTCCATCTTTAGGCATTATCAGGATGAGGATGGGCAGCACATTAGTTAGTAGAAATCTTTTGTGGTCTTTGGAGACGGAGTGACCACCAGGAAGAAAAATAAGGTCACTAGGCTGCTTGGGGTGAATAAGGGTTTATTTCCCTTTAATTATCTTTTAGTTCCTCTCTTTTGGGGTACAGTGATGAGATGTTACCCTGATTCCATGTTCTCTCATATCATTGCTCAAATGGAAACTTGGAAAGGAAAAGCTATGTCTCAAGCTGGGAGAATCTGCCTTGTTAATTCGGTGATCACTACTATGTTTTTTTATGCTTTCTCTATATATAAATGGTTTAAGGATCTGATCAAAGATCTTCAAAGGCTTATCAGGAATTTTATATGTACTGGGTCCATTAATGAAATGAAGATGATTGTTGTGGCTTAGAGAGAATGTATTAAGCCATTTGATATGAGGGGATTAGGTATAAAGGATTTGGGTCTCCTAAATGAGGATTTTATCAACAATTTTTCATGGAATTTGTTCACCCATAATGATAATTCAATGGAGTTCATCTCAGCTAGGCTCATCCCCAATCTTCTGAATGGATACAATTATCATCTTTCCTCTTCTGTCTGGACTGCTTTAAAAATCACCTTTAATAGGTGTATACTCTCTGCAAGGTGGATTTTTTGTACGGATTCCCATATGAATGCATGGAAGAATCCCTGGTTAAATAGGCCTATACATGAAGATGTGGATATCCCACCTTCCGTGATTCACATTTCAATTGATGATATTTTGGGAACATCTTTGGTTAAGTATGACTTCTTCTCTGCCCAGATTCAAGCTAATATCTAGTGCTACAAATATATTGACAGAGACACCCTTATATGGGAGTAGGGTGTCACATGCTCTCTGAAAACGTGTTCCCTTTACCTATACATGTGTGATGGTCAGATTACCACTCCATGTTGGCTCTTGGGTTTCCGGAATTATTTCATTCCACCCTCTAATTTTCTTCTTCTCTGGAAAATTTGGAAAGGCAGAGACCCTATCTAGGATCTTCTCAAGAAAGCTGGAAATAGGCTTGCTTCAGCCTGTCCACTCTATCTCATGGCTGAGTAATCAATTGAAGACATCATACTTTTCTGTGTTTTTTCAGATAGATTCTGGAGTTACATCCAAGATATTACATGTTTCCGGCTGCAGCACCAATGCCTGGAGGGATGTCTAGCCTCTGTTGTTGCTGCTCGGTGCAGTGTGCAGGTGGGGAATATACTTATGGCTACAGCAGCGGCCACATGTGGATTCATCTGAAGGGCCTGAAATGCCTTTTTATTTGAGGTTATTAATCAAACATTCCATAATGGTGTGAGGTCTATACAGAGGGCAGTTTGTAATTCATCCAAATGTGAAGGCTGGATGCATGAATAATAACATTGATGATCTTGTTATCCTAATAAATTCTGATATTTCTAGCAGGATTAAAAAACCGTTGGTTTTTATGTTATTGAGATGGATACCTCCCATCCCGTATTGGGTGAATGTTAATTTTGATGGGGCGGCCACTGGTACACATGGGCCTTCTAGTTGTGGTGGGGTCTTCCGCACCTATCGGGGCTTCGTTAAGGGATGGTTTTATAACTACATTGGACAAGGAAATTCCATTGAAGTGGAGTTATGGGCGTTGATCAAGGCGATTACTTATGTGGTTCATCATGGTTGGCATTTCCTTTGGCTAGAATCAGACTCAATGGTGGCTGTTGATATACTTAAACGGTGGTCCAGGGATATTCCATGGGTGATGTTAACTTTGTGGATTGAGTGTTTGCAACTTCTTAGTGGTCTCGTTTTTGATGTGATGCATTTTTACAGGGAAGCTAATCGGGTTGCTAATTCCTTGTCAAAGAAACCTATTGTGGACTCTTCTTCAGATTTATATTTTCACATTCTTGATTGTTTCACACATCTTGTTGAGGAAGATGCGCGTGGCACAATTTTTACTATGTTTTGTAAACCTCCCATGAATTACTGACTATCTTTTCCTCTTTTAATAAATTTTGGTAGGAGTGATCTTCTTGCTCGTGGGCCTTTTGAGGTATGATTCCGTCAACGATTCTATACAATTTTATTCATAATTAAAACGAACATGGAATTTTAGAATTATTGAAAATAGTATTTTTTTTGTAAAATCCGCCTTTATATGTAAAGAAGGTTTAAAAGGTATATTGAACAACAATGTATATCTAAAAAAATCAACCAATTCAAATTATAGAAAGAATTAAACTTACAAATTTACATCCCATTTTTAAAAATGGATTTAAATTTTAAATTTATGTAATAAATTAATTACATATACATTAATTATTATTTGAAATGGGAGAATAAAAATTTAGGAAAATTATAATGATATAATTTTAAAAAATAACCCCCCAATTTTTAAAATTAAATACTAGACAGTAATTATAATCATAATGGTATTGAACCACTAGGATACAAAATCGAAATCTATAAAATTTAACTCAATGGAACCACTATTTTTGGGAAGATGTGATTCAATCTTGACAAATTACATTCACTATCTTGTAATTATTTGGGGAACTAGATAGGTTCCCACTGTCTAGGATTTTCCTGTTAAATATTAATATTCCATAAATCAAAACTATAATCCAATGGGTTCCCAAGAATTTTTATAATTAAATATCAAGAAAAAATTACACCGAAATGGTAATGTCACAACATCAAAACTCATATAAATATATAGTACCAAAATATTATAAAAAATATAGTTTTTTTTCTCACATAACAAAAATAGAAATGATTAATTTATTGACAAAAATATTGATGGTGAATCACACACTAATATAAATTCGTAATAGAATGCATAATACCAACCAAACAAGTATTTAGTCCTGAAAAATTACTTATAGATTAAGGAATACATTTAAATTCATAGAGAAAACATATCCATATTCATGACATTAAACCTTATAATTTTTACATCAATAGTAAAAAATTTACAACACATACTATGAAGAAATATATCATAGGCAATTTTAATAATTATTTAAATAGAAACAAACTAAAAAATAATTGTATTTGTTTTCAATGAAACACATAAATTAAACCCAGTAATTATTTTTTAATAACCAAATTGGATTAATGGGGTTGAATATTTTTTTTGGGTCAATATAGTCTTCTTAATTTGTGATGATGTATAGTGATGGAGGAAGTTGAACATAAATAAACAATAAATGATTTAGTTATTTTTATTATATAAATGAGAAAAGGGATTTTTGGTTACTATTTTTAGTTCTTCTTCAAACAAAATCACTTAATCATCGATATGTAAGCGATTATTCTTGATAATATCTTATAGGAACTTAAATATAAATGTTATTATATGAAACATGAAAAATTATTAACAAGTTTCATTTCAAATTGATGAGCTCGATATTTTAAATACAATGAGAGTTGTAATTAAAATAGCCTAACATATGGTTGAACATAGAGAACTAAATAAATATTTGGATTTATGGAAAATGTAATCATTGAAATATATATTTGGATGATGTGTTTTTTTGTTTACTAATGTCTTAATATTTTTTGAAATGGTTTTGAATTGAAATGATGTAATTTTAAATTTATTAGTTGAATAATAATGAAGATAATATCTAAAAACTTTTCTATAATTGTATCAAAACATAACATAATTGTAATAAATACATCTATAAGAGTAAAAATCATTCCATAATGTTATTTATCATAATTTAAGAGGAAAAATGACTTAAAATATGATAATGTAATTTTTGTTAGTGTATCCTTGTACTTATTAAGGTTAAATAAGAACATCCTAAGGGAGATCAGTTAATATATAAGAGTATCTATATTTCTATATGCGTCTTCTGATAATTTTTAAGGGTGACTAAATAGATCACAAGTTTAAATGGATGGGTTTATAATAGTTGTTTACTCATAAAAATATTAAAATATCTAGATTTTTTTTAAATTATTACATGATAAGAATTATTTTAATCTTATCATATATTATATATGATGGAATTCACAATAGAACAAAACTATTAGAAAACCATTAGAGTTGTCTTTTATTCACATGTGAAGAGCTATACAATAAAATTTCCTATGTATACTGTCAAATTCATAATTTTAAATAGGATATTATGATCAAAAAATGCTTCTATTATAAAATCCGATGATTCTTGTACTATTCATCCATGTATTAAATAACATAATTGATGTGGCTTTATTTTTACAATGTTTTGCAACATCTTTTTATTTAATTTTTAATAATATAACTAATTAAATTTACACTTTTTGGTAAATATTCATTCTATTGTATTTTTTAATAAAAACTTTAATTTATGAAACATTATTATTAAATATGTAATTTTAGCCTTTAAAATAATGAATTTAGATTTATTTTTATTCTTATATATTTTATTATTTTGATTAGTTGTATTTATTCTGCTCAATATTTAATAAATTGTTTCTTTTGTTAATTAATCATTCAATCATCTTATTTGTGTAGTAATTGATTTAGTTTTCAATATAATATTATTTATTTTAATTTAGACTCATTAAAATAAATTAACATTATTAATTTATTTTTTTAATAATTCTAGAATTGTTTATTATTAATGTAAGTAACATAATATATAATCTAATAAAATAATGTGTTTATTAGTGTTATTTTTGTTCATTAATTACATACTTTATACTTTTAATAATTTAATTTCCTTAATATTTTTAAAATTAATGAAATAAACTAATAATTTAGATTCAACTACTATTAAAATCATATTTTTGTTAATTTAATTTAGTTTATCAATTTATGTGTTACATTTAACTATTAAAGTTTTTTATTTTAATGTTTAATTGAATCAGTTACCCAAATTAATTTTTTTAGAAAATTTATTTAGATTTTTCTTTTTAATAAAATAATCAATTAATTGAAATAAATATTTTAAGTGTTAGCTTTACTAAATTAATGGGTTTAAGTTTCTTATATCTAAATTTTTAGTTGTGTACATATGAATCACCATTGGATTATCCAATATTGACTTAAATTAATTGAGTTTTTAATTAATTTATGTTTTATATGTTTTTTTAATTTGTTTTAAATTAAGTTATAGAGTATGATATCTTAAATTTATGTTTTTATTTGTTTATTTTATTTTATTTTTGATGACACACTGATGTTTTTTAACTATTAGTGAGTTGAATCATCGATCACTTTTCAACAGTGTCGGTCACTCATGTGCATCGGTTTTTTCCCTCATTTTTAAACTATCGGTGATTCATTTTATATTAACTAACAGTGCCTTCTTTTATTTTCTTCTTTTATTGGTCCCATAAACTCACATCGATGCACGGTTCTCCTCCATCCACATACTGATGTGTCTTTCATACACTAATCATTTTTATTATTCTATAGGTGACTCCTAGATTTTCTTCTATTGATGCCACATATCTTTTTAATTTTTCTACTATTGGTGTTACTCTGCACCTCCTCAATACCTTGATACTGATTCCTCCCCATAATCATGTGACACCGATGCAACATTGGCGTCTATGACTTCTTCTTCTTCTCAAATCCACCCTCTGTCGATGAAGGTTTCACCGGAACACATTCAAAATTGGAATTAGAATTTTTTTCAACCACAAATTCAACAGATATAACACACAAAATCAAATACAATCAACACATGGACCATTGATTGAATCTACTTCTAGATCTGTTGATCAAGTGGAATGGATCTTGAGAAATACCTCCTTGAACCGCACACCCAGTGCCACCATATATGACATCTTGGTCACTGTCAAAGCCCGAATCACACCATTGCTTGATTTCACCACTATAAGAGATCAGAGGAGGGTCGTCGCTTGCTAAAATCTCAGCCGACCCGCAGATTTGTCTGATCACTATAAGGAAGAACCAAAGCATAGCTAGACTGAAGGTGGACCAAAATCTAGATCTGCGAGCAGTAGCTGAGGTGGAGCCGACGCCCCGGGGATTTCGAGCTGAGCCGGTGTGACACACCTGGTGATGGAGAATTACTGAAGCCACCATCACAAATCATGATCATGTTGTCGTACCAGCTGGAGACTGCCACGTGCAGGAGAAGAAGAGGCAGCGCCCGCTTGAGTCCGCTGCCATAGTCGTTTCTTGCATAAGGAACCACTCCCCTCTATTTTCCTGTGTGGGGGGTAGAAGAATCTTATATTTTTTTCATAATACAAACTAAAAAACATAAATAAAATAATTATTAAATCAAAATTTATTTATAAAAATATAATATATTTAATATTTCTTATATTTATAAAACACAATTATTAATTTAAATAACATTAACAAAAAATTACTTAAATAATAATGAATTTCAAATTAAATTGAAATAAATTATTAAGTTAAATTCATTATATTAAATATTAAACAATAAAATATATTAAATAAAATATTAAAAATTAATTGATTAATTAATGAATTAATTATTTTTATAATTTTAAATAATTTTATCATTCAAAGTAATAATAAACATAATGTTTATAATTTATATTAATAATGCTAATTAATAAATATTAATAACCTAATGATAATTTAACATTACAGTTAATATTGAATAAAACATTTTATACTTAAATAATAGTAATGACTTTATTTTTAACTTATTAAATAACCTTATAATACATAAATTATTATAACACATGTTTTTTAATTAAATAATAACTATTTTGATATTTCATTTCTATTAAAAATAATCTAATTTTTAAAATAATGTTATAATAATTTATTATCAATAATATTAATAAATTAAAATAATAAATAAAATTATTTAAAATCTATTTAAATCTAATTAGAGACTTTATAGTAAATTAATTACATTAATAATTAATATTTTAATTATGTTTCTGTATTTTCTTAACTATTTTTTTGTTCGTTCTTGTGAAGGTTCACACCAGAGTCGATAACACATCTAGGTATATTCAACTAACTCGTGAGGAGTTATTTTTAGGGGTATCGAAAAAATTATGGGTTATTCACCAAAAAGTGCATGTGTGGGGTGCACAACAAGATTTCAATGTATTGTCAGTGGAATAAATGTAGTGACACGTAGCTGATGACTATTCATTTAAAAATAGATTAGTCGCAGTTTTAGGGGGGGATCTCATTCACATTCGACGCACACAGTATTTTGACCGAAAGACTCCCTGGAGTAGCACATCAACAGATCCAGAGAAAATTGAGTCTGGAAGTAGAAATTTATAAGGTGTTTCTTTATCCCTCTCTCCATAATTTTTATACTATAATTTCATGTGTGTTTAATGTTGAAAAAATTATTATCATAGGTTGATCTTTCTTAGTTTTGGAATTTTAAAACATAATGGATTTTTTCTATAAATCATAATGTTCTTTTCTTTTTACCAAATTAGAATTAGTTTGTGAGACTGATTCTATTTCTAATCTTTGGATCATTTACACCTCAATGTTTTCAATATCCACTTCATGATCAATTTGCAATATTAATCTCAAAGGAATTTATGTAAGCTTCAACTATTGGGAAAATTGGAATTTTATAGCGAGTTAATTTCCAATTGTTTTTTTCTATGATCTAAAATAGATCAGTTGATTCTTATAGCATAAAACTCCATGATTATATCCTATATCTTATGAATTTCATGGAAACGGAGATTATTTAATCTTACATGTGGTGTGATTCAATTGTAAGCTATGGAGAGAACTTCCTTTCATCCCAGTAGTTCATAATTCTAGATAACATTTTTGATCTCACACATTGTCTTTCCTTTTATGAAGATTAGTATATTGTTTCATCATTAAATTACAGTTACTTAGTGTATGTTTTAGTTTCTTTGTCAAACTAGTTTTCTAATATTCACTGTAACACATATTTAAAAAATATAAAAAAATATAAACTAAGAATATATTTTCCCCACTACTGACAATAGTGGTGGTTAAAAATTCAGAAACCATAATATTTCTAACCTTCTATCCCTTGGGTTTGTCCCTTCATTACTATACTTTTGTAGGAGTTATAAATATTATTTTGAGGGCCGTGAAGACTATCGGCCACATCAAAATTTGGCATCACTGATGTAGAAGCATGTATTGAGAGTCTACGACTAGATAAACAAAAATAAATAAATCCATCAATTCATATAAAAAATCAGTATTTTTTTAAAAAAGTTTTTCACATGAAATTCACTAATGTTTGCGCTGAGCATGTAGAATTATACAAGGATTCGAGTGTGTTTAATCATAAAATTTAAAAAATGGAATGTTTTAAAAGCTCAAATTATCACACTAGACCTTAATGTGTTTTTTGTTGAGATTATAGACATATATCCTAAGAGTGTCTCTATACCTAGCCACAACATGCTACTTTCATTGAAGAAAATGAATATTTTGAGTCCATTCCTGACACCATATCTAAATTTGACCATGATGATCCTAAATTGGATTCTAGGGTGGATCTTTGGAATATATTGTTAAATGAAACCCATGAAATTCAAACTAAATACAGTAAATTTCAGATCAAAGAATGAAATAATTAGAAAAAATGATCTTGGAATTACAACATAGGGTTAAAGACCAAGAAGAATTTCGAGAAAATGAAAAATAAAATGTTTACAAAAGATTTAAAAATCAATTTGAAAAGGAAAGTTGTAGTGAAACTATGAACCAAAATATCGACATTGAAAAATGTGATTCTGTTTAACTAAAATTTTAAATAAAAAACTCACTGAATCAATAACACATTGTTGAGGACCCTAAAAAGAATTTTAATAAATATGATTTGGAAAATTTTGAAAATGAAATGAAACAGATTGAAAATTAAATCTCGGTTCACTTTTGGATGCCTACTCTTGAAAAAACACACTATTTTATAAAATTTGATAATGAAGTTACTCTTGTTAAAGTAAAACATCAAAATGAAAACACTCTATTTAATAATTCATCACACAAAATTTCTGAAATTTATAACAATGAGCCTGAGCATGAACTAAGAAATATTTTGGAAGAGATTTTTAGTCTAGATAACATTACATCTAAGTTTTTTTAATATGATTTGAAAAAAATATCTTCTCAATTTTGTAAAAGAAAACACAAAATATTTGTAAAATGTAGTATAAGGTGGAATATAAGCTTATTTTCATTGAAGAAACGATAAATTATGAACATTAATTGCCCTTTTCTAATAATCATCACTATGAAATGTCTACTGAAATATAAAACAATTTAGTCATACATGTGGATAAATGGTTATATTTAAACAATATGGAAATTGAATTTATTTAAGCTAAATCAATCCATACTCCCCTTGATAGGAACTCTTTTGAACACACTATAGACTTTGATTTTGAAAGCGAAGCTTTTGAAAATTCACTAGAAGTAGTGGTTGAACACACATTGGAATCGAGAATAATTAATTTTTCTAAACCAGTTGATCTTAATATTATTTTTTTAATGAGGAATTGATAGAAGAGATTTATAATATTTTGAAACCTGAATGTTTGGATGAACAACCATTGACTCGTCCCTATAGTTAAATTCCTTCCACAAATGGGTTAGGTGTTTAACCTTCTTGTGATGCTGGTAGTAGACTAGAGGGGGGATCACAATTGAGTTCCAATGTTCATATTTCTGATAAACACCTTAATATTTTCCCTCTTGAATCCTTGTGTGAGAAATCAGTAATAAGAACATTTGTTATTGATAATTTTTTAGTTAAGGTTGAGAGAAAGAACTGTGAGGACAATGTCACATACTTTGAAGCACTCAATTCATTGTTGTCCTAACCTAAAAATGTCAATTTTATCAAATTTGAAACAATTCTAGAGGTTGACATTTCTATGACCACAAATATTAAAGGGCATTACTTAGAAAATTTTATGCATGATAAGAGTTCGGTATTTGTTTTCTTATGTTTAAGAGGATACAAATTTCATTGTTTAAGTAAAAATGAATGGGATAATAATATGGGGTGGTTCCTAATGAGGAAACCATATCCACCTAGTGAATATGGTTATATCGATGTGAGTCTAGGTAGGGACTTTAAAACTATGTTTGTATGAGAGGCAACCTTTTTTCCTTTGGTTTTCAATAAAACATAATGAAATTTGAATAAATAAATTATAACAAAAAACCAATAACTCAGTGCTACATGGGAGTCAACACATGTTTATTCATTTCTGTTTACTTTTGTTCTATATTTTTTTCTTTTGGATAAGGTTCTTCTATGTTTTCTTCTGTATATTCTGCCTTTTCTTGATTTTTTAACTGGCTTACAAGCTCTATGTTTTTAGGATGTTGCTACTATGTAATAGAGTAGTGGAATGCAATTTCTGGAGGATTATTTAAAATAAAATTAATTTATGGAAGTGTCTTTATTTCTAAATTCATTTTATGCTCCAAATTACATTAATTAAAATTCACAGATAAGTCTACATTGCTCAGATTAACAGTGATTTATTTACCTATTGTTGTTCTTGATACATTATTTTACTACTACTGTTGAGTCATCTTAACTGTGAATTGATGATAAAATATTAATGGTGATACAATTATGGTTGCTTTTTATAAAAAAAAATTTCTTAATATTTTGCTTCATTGAAAATTCTTCTTGCATTAAAAATCGGCTGCATGATTTGATTGCATGAAAAAAATATGCATGTTCCTCTTGCTGAAAATTAGAATTCATTTATATATTAAAACCACTCATTTTTTGAACTTACATGTGGGTGGGGGTACATGTTCTTTGGTTTTTGTTTTTGTATTGAAAATACATTAGGATGGAGTGCTTAGAAATCATTCCGGTGCTCTGTTGAGCATATTATTGAACTCAATCTATAAAAATTCTTACACCCTACACACTATGCACTTACAAGATTCATGAAGTTGTTTGAACATTCATGATGATATTTTCACTATATTTAATGTTAATGCATGTGATTTTTTATGAATCTTCTCAACTTTAATTATTGTGGAAAACAATATTGTTGAACATCAATGAGATCCTTTATACATTCCATCTATCTAATGTAATACAGAATCTATTTAAAACTTAAACTATCAAATTTCTCTTCTCAATATTTTGAAGTCAAATTTGGGGCCAAAGTTTGGATTTAAGTGTGGGCGATGGGGTCAAATCATGACTGATCCAAACTGTGTTAAATTAGTTGTCCTTAAATTTCCTATGCAAACTTATTTCCAAAAAAATGGGTAAATGTTTTCAAAATTCATGGAAAATTTTAGGCTGTATATTGAACTCTAATGGGTCTTTCTTGTGGATAATATTTATTTGTTAGTGATTTTGTTTATTGAGTTTGAAATTAATTATAAGGCATGATTGTAGATTTATCTTCTCATAGAGATATAATAGGGATTTTGGTTTAGGAACTACCTTAATAAGTAATTAGGTTTTCATGTATGTGGAGTTATGATAATAGCTTCTACAACTGGAAGTATGAATCTATCTTATGGGATTCATTCTTCTTCGTTAATTTTATTAATAAAGGTAATCATTTTAGTGATCCAGTATAAATGATTTTTGATATAAATCTTTTGAAACTTGAGTAGTCTGCGAATCATGGATCCCAAAGTGTAACATTGAGACACTATATGTTGGGTGTGTTTCTTTTTACTATCAAACCCCACTGTAAACTTTGAATATGTGCATTGCACAGTGTTTAACACATGGTAAATGGATTGGGAATAAATAAATAATGCATCTATGGTCAAAAAGGAGTTTATTAAGGTGATGAGAATGATGAATTCTAGACGAAGAAGGGATCATTGGTTATATAGAAGTCATTTTGGTGGTATCATTAGAATGATTCCCAAAAAAATTAATTATTTTTGATGCATATGAAAGAGTCATTGAATAAGGTTCCTTCTAAAATATTCCTAACTCTACAAAATTTAAACATTTTGTCACTATTAAAGGTAGTACTTAATCATGGATTGGATTAGGTCATTAAAAAGTAACATATATGAGGCATTGATTCTCATTGATAGATGATTCCTTAATTTATTGATTAACCTTTTGAGTATTTGTTCTGGGAATGTCTTCATTTGAGCATTTGATTTCTTAAGCCTGAAATCAGTCATCAGTCATCGGTTCTTAAGTGATAGACATGTTATTGTAGGATCTGATTCCTAAAAATATTTTGTTTCTCAATGATAATAACACATTAGATTTTTGGAGGTCAAACAGTGCTTAAGTGTGGGTGAATTTTATGTGGCCTTATTTTTTACATAGTTTTCCACATCTTTTTTATTTAATTTTTTAACAATTTCAGTAATAAAATTTACACATTTTGATAAATAGTGATACTATTCTATTTTTATAATTAAATTCATTAATTTATAAAATATTGAAATTAGTTACCTAAATTTGCTCTTTAAAATAGTTATTTTAGAATTAGTTTAATTCTTATATCTTTTATTATTGTGAATAGTTGTATTTATTATTCTCACTATTTACTTATTTTTTTTAATTAATTTTATAATAAAATTATTTATGTTTTAATTAATTTATATTTTAATATAATATTCTTCCCTTTAATTTAGAATCATTAAAATAAATTAACTTTACTAATTTATTTGTTTAATTATTCTAGAAGTTTATTTTCATTATGTTAATAACTTAAGTTTTAATCTAACAAAATAATGTGTTTTAAGTGTACTTTTTGTTTGTTAATTATTTAGTTTAAAATTTTAATACTTTAATTTCAGTTATATTTTTTAAATTAATGAATGAAGTTATGAATTTAGAATATAAAATAATAAAATTTATTCTTTTACTCAATTAATTCAGTTTATTAATTAAACAGTTACGTTTAATTATTAAAATTTCATATTTTAATGTTTAATCTAATCAATAACCCAGTATGTTTTTTCAGTTAATCTATTAAGATTTTAATTTTTAATAAATTAATAAATTAATTATTTTAAATATTTTAAGTGTTATTTTTAGATAATTATTGATTTTATGTTTATTATATCTAAATTATTAATTGTGTACATATGACATACCATTATATTGTCCAAGAGTAACTTAAATTAATTGCATTTTTATTTAATTTTGGGTTTAGATGTTTGTTTCATTGGATTTAAATTAATTTGTTTGAGTTGAAGTTTTAAATTTATTTTTTTTATTTGTTTATTTTATTTTTTAGACGGAACACAGATGTATTTTAATTGTTAGTGAGTTAATTGACCGATCACTTTGCAATAATGACGGTCTCTCTTGTGCATCAGTTTTGGGATCTCATTTTTAAACTATTGGCGACACATTTCATTTTAACTAAAGGTGTATTATTTTATTTTCTTCTTTTATTGGTCTTAGAACCACAAACCAATGCGCGATTCTCCTCTATCCACATACCCGTGTGTCTTTCACACACCGATCATTTTTAATTCAATTTGTGACTCTCTACTTTTCTTCTATTGGTGCCACCAATATTTCGGATTTTTCTAATAATGGTTCCACTCCATACCTCCTCTATACCTTTATACTCATTCCTCCCTATCCTCCTCACGAGACATCGCCACCGCATTAGGGTCTTTTACTTCTTATTATTCTCAATTCCAACCTACATCAGTGAATGCTTCACCAGAACATATTCATAACTTCAATTAACATTCATTCAACCAAAAATTCAATATATCTATAAAAAAATATAATATATTATAGATATGGACCATTTCATGAATCTGGTTCTAGAATTGATGATCAAGAAGTGCAAATCTCGAGAAACAGTACCTTGAACTAGACACCCAGCGCCGCCACAGATGATGTCTGGGTCTCCATAGAAGCCTAGATCGAACCAATGTTTGCTATTGCCTCTGTAATTGATTGGAGTAGAACCACCTCTTGTTGAAATCCAGGCCAACCTACTTATTTTTACAATCATTGTAAGGCAGAACTGATGTAGAGATGAGCTGAAGCTAGACCCAAATCTTGAGCCACAGGTTGTTGCTGAGGTGATGATGATGCAATGAGGATGACAAGATAATCTGGTGTGACACCGCTGGTGACAGAGAAGTACCAAATCCACCTTCTTTATTCAGGATCCAATCGTAGAACCCGCTGGAGTCCACCGCTAGAAGGGGAAGTGGAGGTTGCGCCTACTGGAGCCCACTACTACAGTGGTTTCTTGTAGAAGGAACCCCTCCCCCTATTTCACCATGGGGGTGGGGGAAGTATAAAACATAATAAATAAAATAAACTAAAATAAAATAATAATTAAATTAAAATTTATTTATAAACATATAATAAATATAAGATATTTAATATTTATAAAACAGAATTATTAATTTAAATAACATTAATAAATTATTTAACTAAATAATAATCACTTCTAAAATAAATTTATATAAATTATTAATTTAAATTTTTTATATTAAATATTTAAAAATAAAATATATTAAATAAAATATTAATAATAAATTTCTTAATAAATTTATCAATTAATTTATAAATGTTTAAAAAAATAACTTTTAATGTAATAATAAACATAATGTTTTTAATTTACATTAATAATGTTAATTAATAAAAATTATTTACATAACATCAATTTATCAATTAAATTAATAATTAATAAAACCAACTACACATAAATAATAATAATGATTTATTATTAACTATTTCAATCAACTTATAATACTTAAATTTTTATAGCTTATGTTTTATAATAAAATAATAACTATTTTAATAATTCATTTTAATTAATAATAATCAATGCTTTAAATAATGGTATAATAATTTCTTATGAATAATTTTAATAAAATAACATAATAAATTGCATTATTTAAAAACTATTTAAATCTAATTAAAGAATTTATAATACATTAATTAATTTCACAATAAATATTTAAATTATATTTCTGCTTGTTTTTAACAGTTTTTCTTGTTCTTTATTGTTCTGGTTCACACCAGAGTCTATAACACATTTAGGTACATTCAACTAATCTGTGAGGAGTTTGTTTCATGTGTTTCGATAAAATGACGTATAAATCACAAAAAATTGTGCATGTTCAGGGCACAACAATAAGTCAATGTTATTTCAGTGGATGACATATAGTGACACGCAAGTGATGAACACAAGTTTAAAGAAAGAGTAGTAGTAGATTGGGGGGGGGGGGACTCTCATTCACATTCGATACATGCACTTTTTCTAGAGAAGGACTCTAGGGAGAAGCCCATGAGGGAGACAATGGAGTCCAGAAGCAAAGACGTGCTAGGGGAGTTCTTCTTCCCTATGTCAATAAATCATGCACTCTCTTATCAGGTATTTTAAATTTTGATAACAATATGATCATAATATGAACTTTATCAGCTCAAGAATTTTAAAACATATAGCATTATTTTCAATAAATCATCATGTGATTTTCTTTTTACGAAATTTGAATCAGTTGGGGAGTCTGATTCTGATTCTATTCTTTTGATTGTTCACTGTTCATTGTTTTCAATTTGAAATTCAATATCGATTGGAAAGATTGATCTTGAAGGCATTTGTCTAAGCATCAACTATCATGGAAATTTGAATTTAATAAATGTTAATTTCAAATTGTTTTCATTCCAAGACCCACAATTGATCTGTTGATTCCTAGAGTGTTGAACTCAAAGATTCAATCCTCTGTCTAATGAATTTCATGGAGAGGGAGATTCTTTAGACTTTACTGAGGTGTGATTCAATTGTATGTTGTGGAGTGAACAACCAGTCATACTAGTAGTTCAAATTTTTAGGGAACATTGTTGATCTCACTCTTTGTCTTTGCTCCAAGAAATATTAATTCGTTGTTTCATATTTAGATTATAGTTACTTAGTGTATGTTTTAGATTCTTAGTAAAAATATTTTTTTCATCATTATTGTACCAAATCATTTAAAAAAATAAAAAACATATAAAGTAAGAAGATGTTTTCCCCACTACTGACAATATTGGGGGTTAGAAATTCAAAAACCTTAGTTTTTTTCTTCATCCTTCCCTTGGGTTCAACCATTCACTACTATACTAGTGTAGTAGTCATAAATATTATTTTGAGGGCTCTGAACACCTCTAGCCATATCAATAACACCATAGTGCTGTTCTGATTCATTTTGATATATAACGAGACTTCATAAAACTAAATATTATTCATCTATAGATATTGAAAATATTTAATGTACTGATGGAAAATAAGAATTCAAATACAATTGATTTTACGGGACCCTATTAAGAATGAAATATATTTAGTTTCATGATATATTTTGTTAGAAATATAGAGTTTTACTTTTGAGTAATTGTAATAAGAATAAAAAAATGTAATTATCTACCACTTTAAAGGTAAATGTAACCGATTATAAATCAAAGGGAATTTTCATATTCAAATTATGGAAACAATATCAAAAATGATCGTTGAATATAAAATAGTTTTAGAAGAAAAAAATTTGGTAAGTCATATAATATAATAATTAAAAAAACATATCAATTTTATGAGGGATATAATGAATTTGGTATACTACTTATAGTAAGAGGATGTCATCACTATATCAATGAAGAAGGAAGATGACATCATCCTAGAATAATAACCTCTACATCATGGAAGAATAAATATGACTTTGATTAAATATGTATACTAGAAAAAGATATTGGTAATAAAATGATATCAATACCCATATTGATATATTGAATTACATTAATATGTGAGAACCACGAGATTATATACTCGATGATATTTGAATATCCTATGATATGAATGAATATAATATTTGACATAGTTATTTTAATAAAAATTCATTCCTGAACACAAAACTAAAAAGAAGGATTAGTTTAGGATTTTCTCATGGGTTTAATATGTGGAATATTTGAAGACTAATAGTAATAAGAATACTTACCTTGTTAGGAGACAATGAATAATTTTGGTAGATATATAAAAATGATTGTTGATAATATAAAAAACATGTTTGTATGTGGCTAAGGGATTTTAATAATATATTTTTCCGATGTACTCACATGATATTATGATTTTTGTTATTTATCACGTACTTATAATAACTTTTTTAGAGTGTAAATATACTTCTAGAAACATAACTTGAACATAGCAAGGATTAGGTGTCCACATTATGAATAAACCTTATAAAATTTTCTATGTGTTGTGGTTTTCATATTATTTATTTTTTAGTTTAAGGTTAGTGTTATTAGTTCATATATCATCCATAATTTTTAACTGATATAGTGGATCAAGTATCAAGAGGGGTTATCTACAAGAAATAGAAAAACCTAGTAAAAATAAAAAAACACAGATTCACCCCCAACCTGTGAGTATCCCATCATGAACATATATGATCCTTAATTTTTATCTAATCTTACCAAACATCCTTTGATTATATACAATTTTTTCCTATTTTATTTTCACAGCTTTATATGAAATTAATCTTTGTAAAAATTTATAAGTTCCTCAACAAGGGAACATATAAACCATCCCTCCTATAAATTAAATGAGCATCTCTTCTAAAACTGTAAATAATAGAAATACTATTTATATATTAAAATTGATAAATAATTCAAAATAAAAAAAATTGGATCTACCACTACGTAAATCTAACCCAAACGGTATTTTTCTCACATACAAAATCTATGTACAATTATCCATTGTAAGAAATACAATCACATGGTTATGTCCGATCAAGTGTTAAAGACAATGGAATGGATGATTCCATGAAAATAGATAATGTCCTATAATTTAATGAAAATGATTATTGGAATAACGTTTTAAACTAATTAGTAATGTATAAATTATTTAATGAATGTACTAACTAATTTAATATAATAGATGATATTGGATTCTCGAATAATGAGTTTAATTTTTCCTAAAAATTAAATAGTTGAAAAAATTTCAAACAATATATTGAAGCCAATAAATATATATATTGTTATTGTAATGAACACCATTACATTATCAAATAAGTGTTTGTAATTTTTTTTGGAAAATTTATTATTGAAATTCAATAGAAGTAAATAGTCATTCATTATAGTAAAACCACAAATCTACTAAAGATGATAAAGATACATAATAGAGAATCAATAAAAATGGGAAAAGATCTTAAAATATTATTTTCAAAAGAAGAGTAATATGTATATGGATAATGGTGAAAATTAGATACGTGAATGGGAATAGAGGGTTGGATAACATGATGATTATAATAATTATCAAAATCTATAATGTCATATGTTGGAAATAATATTTCTGAATCTAGAGAAAATCAAATATGGATCATCACTTAAAGCTAATGGAATGAGTCTTTCTCATGAAATCTTTTGAAGGTATTTATATATATATATATACTGATATTAATAGAAATTAATTATTGGGATTTTCGAAGAAAAATTCATTATAAAATTCAAAGAAAAATTTAACCTATAACATAGAAATTATTTTAGTATTTAATTGTTTAACATGCTATTTTAAATTTCAAATCCAAATCTTGAAATAAAATAGTTAACAAATATAATAAATTCACAAAATTATAGGAGATATATGGTATCTATGTTGTCCAACTCCACATGAATATCACAAATGTTTTTCATTTTTAATAAATAATATAAAAGTATACAGACTAAAATTTTCTATAATACAAGATATATAAGAAGGTGATTGGAATTTTTATGATACTTTTAGAGTAAATAGAATATTAGGTCTAATGAAATTGAGTGTTATAACAATAGATTAACTTATGTTGATTATTTAAACCATGTACTAGGGGTGGTAAAATGAATGAAAAATAAGGCTTATCTTAAATAATAAATGTCAACAAAATAAAAATAATTAATCAATTAGGAACATATTTTTTTATCATGGAGAACTTATATGACAATTAAAACAACAATGGAAATAGTTATGAAGATTATTGGGGTATTCCCATCAAGAAAAATTCATATAATTATCAGAAAAGAAAATATGAATATTAAAAGTTTATGGATTGTAATAGTAAGTCCCCGAGGGTAAATACAAGTAAAGAATGGTTTCATAAAAGTAGGGATAAGAAAACTATACCCAATAGGAAAACTAAAAAGGATTTTAACCGCAATAGAAGATGATTTTACTATGCGCTAAATGGAAACACCATAAAACCTTGAAAACTATCCATATAAAAAGTATTTATAGCAGTAAAAATATAACTAGGATCAATCGGATAGAGAAACAATATGATTTCTTTGTTAGAAGACATCCCATAAGAATATTTGTTAAAGTTTCCTAGATATGGTAGCATATGAGATACTATGAAATCATGTGGAATAACCAATAATTATACAAATGTTTAGAAGAAATTATTAACTATATTCCAGATCAATTATAAATTTATTGATTTATGGATAAGGAATTAGAAAATTAAAGAGATAGATAGAATCATATAATTCCACGTAGATAGGAAATCAAATTTCATGGGATGTTTTATTAAAGGGATGAATATGATTTATTAATAATAGGAATGGAGGGAAACATTATGGTGGAAAATTTTCAAAGGATAGTATAGCCATCCTATCATATTAAGAAAAAAATTAAATTATTAAGAAAACATTAGAGTATACATTTTTCATCTTAAATAATATAAATAAGAAAACATAATACAAGATGAGTATTATTTAAATAAATAAATACAAGAAACCCAAAAAATATTATACTAGAAGAATTAAAGGGAATACAAGTATAATGATTTAAAAATAATGTGGAAGCACAAAGAAATGAGTTCTTTTTGTTTAGATCCACGTCACATCAATGATAATCATTTCATAGAGCTAATATAAAACCATATTTATTCCTTAATATATTTTAGTTGTACTGATATGAAAGGTATTAAATGATGAAAATTAAGGGATATTTTTATGAGTGTCTCGTATGTTGAATTAAAAAAAGATTTTATCATAAAATAAATTAAATACCATGATGAATTGATATGAGATTACATCCTTTATGAGGTAGATTAGTAGAAACTCTTATAAAAAATCCTTATTGATTAGAATGGAAATTAAAAAAAATGAAACATGAGGTATCATAAAAATTTTACCAACCCATTTTTATATCAAATATGTTTAAAAAATGGAAAATGGTATTGAGTATTGTAGGGGAGAGATATTCCTAAATCTGAAAAACATTTATATTTTTCTTGAGATGAGTTATGTTTAATAATATCTAAAAAATCAGTTGAAAATCTGCTAAATATAAATAATATTATAAAGTTGTCACATGTTAGATAATATATAAATAAAATAAAATTATTAGTTACTCATTAATGTTTTCTACGCTATGAATATATCTCATTTAGATAGATCTTGAGAATTATGGATCATTTTAAGTATGATTTGATATAAAAAATTTCAACAATAAAATGGAAGAGATAAGTGGGATATACCCATATTAACATTATCAAAAATATTATCTATATGGGGGATAATAATAACATTAACAAAGTAATTAAAAATCATATTAAACAAATAGAAAATCTAGAACTATGTGACCAAATGGATTAAAAGGTTTGACGTTGTATTTTTTGTCAATATAGTTATGTCAATGTGTCTTGAGACTGTGTGATAGTGAAATATCCCAAACAATGACATTGGAATGATAGATATTTTAAATAAATAAATGTGAAAAGTATTATGTTTTTTGTAATTATCATTATGTATAAATTCATAAGAGGAGGAATTTTCATGTAATGATTATCGGAATAATCCAAATGAAAATACATGAAAATTTTCATTGGATAAATGAATGCATATAAAAAACATAGGGAAACTGAAATTAATGATATAGTTTTCAGAAAAATGTTGACATATAATACTTAAATAATAATATTTTCTCCTTGTTTTGGGGAAACCATAAAAATCATATTGATATTTTTATCGACTATAATTAGAGTTAAATGTATTTTGATGATTTGTATGAGTGTTATAAAATAACTAGAGAAGGATAAAAAATGATCTCTATTTATTTGGAGTAGTTATGTAATTTTTTGGTGTAGACTTATAATTAAATATGAATTATGTACCTTTTCATACAATTATAAATGAATATTTTAAGGTTATTCCATAATTTCATTTGATTTATGTTCAATATATAATAGTATCTTGAAAAACATATGAGTAACATGTACCAGAAATGTATCCACATAATTTTCATTAGGGGTACCATGTACATCATATGGGTAAGGGAGAGCATTGTAAGGGTGATTAATAACTTCAATATAGTAGATGAATTTTAATAACAACCATTTGAAATTTTATAAAGGAAACCATAAAGTTCTTCAGGATAACATGTTGAGTTGGTTATAGTAGTTTATTCTTATGCAGTGAACATATTCTAGAATTTTTTTTTCAGGTTTCTACATCATAAATGTAATTTTAGTCTTATGATATATCCTATTATATGTATATATAGTAAATTTAATTAAATATTGGGAAACATTTAGATTAATTTTTTATCTAATGAATATTTCTAAATAAGAAATTTTCTCATGATAATGTTGTAGGTCAAATTTTTAATAGGAATATTATTTTCTGGTAAATGATTCTAGAATAAAACTAGACGATTCCATATTTTTCATCAATACATTATGATTCAAAATATTCGACTTAGATTAGGATTTATGTTGGTATATTTAGGGGCCTAATTCCAATACATAATATAGCCGATTTCTAAGGATTTTGGTATAAATTCATCTATATGAGGATGAATTTAATTACTAAATATTTTGTGGAATTTTTTAATGAAGGAAACAGCCTAAATCTTATAGAATATTTAAATATAGACATTAACCTGTATAAAATTACCATAAATGTGAATCGAAAGGATAATATTCCACCAATAGGAATGTGAAGATCATATTCCATAAATAAATTGTTGTTTTCATTTTAAAATTATGGAAAAAAATGTGCATTATACATTGTAAATGTAAAATTTCATGGGAAGAATAAATAGTGAGAATTAATCTGACACTAAAATTGAAGATTGTAAAACCTATACATATAGTATGGAAATAATATATTTTATCGATGATATCAAGATATTTCCATTTTTGTTTTGATGAATAATGAAAAAAACTACATCCTGGAAGAATTATAGGTTCATAGATGAAGCATAAATTGGAATTTGATGATATATCAATATTTGATGAGGATATTGAAAAGCGAATGAGGTTGATACCAATTTCTTTTGTAAATATACAACGGGATGTGGTAAATATGGGAATCCTTGAACTATGTTATTCAATTATCATGTGATATGAGTGAGAATACTATAAGAGTATATTGGGTTAAAGGACAAAGTTGAAATGAAAATTGTACAAGAAGGAATGAGTAGTTAATGAATCATTCATGTGATCACTTGAAGGATCATTAGAATAGTATTGATAGTAAATATAAGGACCTCATGAATATACCACCATATATTTTAAGAAAATACCTCAAAAATATTAGGGCCTTTATAAATAACCCTCCAAAAGGAGAAAAATGTATTTTTAGGAGATATCCCTATACATTACACACTAGTGTTGATGTTTTTAAGGATATAGTTAATAATTATACTCACTAATGATTTATAGTGGAAATATAGGACTTCAAGCTCGTCCAAAACCCACCATGGAGTCGGTACCATATTGAGAATGAACCCTGTAGAATTATTTTTTGTTTTATTTTTCTTTATTATCTTCATTGAAGAGGTTATAATTATCAGGGGAATATATCAGATCAAAATATTTTATCTGATGCAGTGGTTAAAATATCTATGAGGTATAATTTAAAGAGAATGTGAAAGATTGTAGAAATAGGGTAACAATTATTCAACCCCCTCTCAATGACCAAACATGTTTACTGGTGACATCAATTTTAAAAAAATGAGACATTCACTTATATATAAAGTCCCATCCTTGAATGAAACATAAACATTAGTCAAATCATGAATTCACATTTAGGGTCTTTTCATGTTTATATTTTAATGAATTAGGCCATTATTAATACATATCATCCGATAATAATAAAAAATGAAGCTACCAATATAGTATCTATTGTTTCACCAATGTAAACTTGAATGGCCTGAAGACCTTTTTTTTCATAATACATCCTTATAGGGGTGGGGTGGATCCCATATAAGGCCCGAAGGCTTAAGAGACAATTATATGACCTGTAGGTCTTAAGGGAATCACCCATACAAGACAACATGGATCTTCTAGTCCCTAGAAAATGCCATGAAATCCACACTTCACCTTAACACAACTAGTTATCTAGCTCTCATGTGCAGAGCTACATAGGCCTGGTACTGATGACAATGCCATACACTCTTTTTCTTCAAATTCCAGTTAATTATTCTTTTTTGAATGTACCTCCTCTGAACCCTCATTTGGAGCCTTGAACCTTATAATATGCCTGGTATATCTCTATATTTCATGTGGCATGATGGCCTTGGGATCCCGAAAGGCCATGAGGTGGCTTGAAGGCCTTGAGAGACTGCTTGCTCGAAGGCCTTGGGTGGCCTAAAAGCCTTATAGGCCACAAGGACCAAACCGATGGCTCGAAAGCGTAGATGGATGAATAGTAATGACTGATACAATACCGAATAGTACCTGCTATAGTACCTATTGTTGTACCTACTATTGAATATGCTATAATACCTGCCACAATACCTAGAAATATGTCTCCACTCGGATTTGATCTTAGATCTCTTGGATGCAATTGTTGAGTCCTCACCGACTGGGTTGAAGATCAATTTACCACCAAAGTAGACCATTTATAAAATAAAAGATGATTTCATTTCATGATAAAAATATTCTCTACTTATTTCATTCTCTTAATCATCATTATACCCTACGAAAATAATTTAGAAACATTTTATCAACATGAAAAGTCAGTAAGTGATAAAATAAGGGAAGAAAACATTAGTCTGTCAATATTAATAAACCCATGAATTCTTATAAAACTTGAAAACATCATATCAATTATAAATCATAATGGTAACCTATGGAATCCCTATCATACATACAATTTAGCTTTCACAAATACAATGTGATTAACCTTAATGGTTACGTTTGGAATACCCATCACATTAAGTTACCTAAATCACATAGTGGATACCTTTATGTTTACCTCTGTCATGCATTCCAATGCATTGAAGAGATATCATGAGCAAACACACCATTGGTTTATCACGAAACCACCCATATATATAAGCAATGCCAAATAACTATAACATAATCATAACACATGAGCAAGATTAATGGAAAAATAACATTTTCCACATTACAATCACAAGTCAACATTTCAAGATCTTTATATAATCAATCCATTATCAAACCCACATTCAATACTAAATTCCTAAGAAAGTAAGATGGATTTTCTGTTTTTTTAAAACATTATGGCTTATATAGGAATTCCAAACCAAATAATGGTAATAGTGGCAGAGAAGTCATTATCGCTGCATATGTTAAATACATTCCCTTTTGTAGTTTAGTAAAATGCTTCATACAAAAAAAATTCCTTTCAAAAACCTTTGAAAATTTTTAAAATTTAATGGGTTTGATGATACACCGTATAAAAGAAGGTTTTGAATAAATCAAAATAATCCTCAATAAATGGAGAGTGATATAATGTCCCATAACTTTACTCTAAAATGTCTTATTCGTTCATTAAATTAATGAATAATAAAATTAGATTAATTTAAACATGATTTAGAAAATTTTCAGTGTTATCATTCATTTAATATCACTTGTTACCATGTTATAACAATTAGTTAATTATTTGAGTACATATTAGATGTTTTTTCTATGTTTGGTACTTGAGTAAAAAGGAAAGTATTTTGATGAAAATTTACCATGTGGTCATAAGTCTATTATATAAAAAGTTATATTCATGACCTAAATATCATATATATCAAACATCTATTTATTTATTGAAGTACATAACATTTTGAGATATGAAATTAAATGCTTCGTTCATGGATATAGTAGGTCGTACATATGTATGAACGCTACATTCAATTCATTGTCAAATTAATGAAATGAAAACAAAATGATACATAGGTATATTATAATTCCATTATAATATCTAGGATTTAATGGTATATAAGTACCTTAAATCCATTATTTTTATGATCCATGTATGACATGAATGAATCATATAACTTTGCGGGGGCGGTAGTCCACAGTTCCCCAAATGAAATTATCGTATACAAACATTATGAAAAGCATACAGGTATGTTGTTTAAAAAATTACAAATTCATAGAGACAATATAAATATAAAATATATCATATATAAATATAGTTTCATCGTGATGGCCACCATGTTAGGTGGTAGGATAAAATTGTAGAATAATCGTTTCGTGAAGAAATAGTTCGTCATGCATAGAAATAGTTTGTTTAATATAAATTAGATAGAGGTGTGTCTAAGTGTATCTCAAAACCATAGCATAAAAAACCCTAGTATATTGAGGATAATGGTTATTTATAAATTAAAGGAATAAAAATAGGTCATGGTGTGGGAGAAGGATAATAAATGAATGGATCTCGAGAGAATTTTTTACCTCTAAATCGGGAACTTCTTTTGATTTGAGCCAAAAGTCTTTCTAGAATTTATTTAGCATGATGTAATGATTCAAGGATGAGGGGAGAAATTTTGGGACCATATTTTATAATAACATTGATGAGAAAAGGGGATTGAGAGGTGTGAGTATGTGGGTAGAGGTTGTTGCCTTTTTAAGTGGGAGGAGGGACCCTTTAGGAAAGTCTTGAAATAATATTTCATTTTAAATCAATTGTTGTATTCTAATAGAACCAATGTGACATATTTTGAGTAAAAGATGATTATATGTATAAAGCCTCTCAATAAATTTGGTTTAGAGACGTTTAGGACAAAATTTAACCTTATATTTTTTCTTTAACCCTTATTTAAGTAAATTTACTCTTATCATGTCTTCAAATATTTTTATTGTTATGGTTTATATAGTTACTATAAAATGAAAACATAACATCGTGTGGATCGTAAATGAGATTTTAAACATTATTTAAGTTATTTTCTTGAATCATATATTCAAATTTCTATTATATCATTTAATGAAATAGTATTTGTTTTAAAAACACATTTCTGTCAATTTTGACAAAATTATGTAATTGATTTTTTTAAAATCATAAAATCATGATTAATTCGAACAAACTATTTAAAATCAAGGGTGAAATGTCATAATAATCCATAATTTTTTTTGGGAATCGTTATTTTCAAATTAAATTTATTTTAATATTTATAATGTCACTTATTTTAATCATCCATTAATAAGGTAATCACTGCATTATCAATTTTTCATAAATAAATTTCGATATATAATGTATAAAAATTATTAATAAAAACCCATGATTAATGAAATATTTTTATCTTTATAATGAATTTTTATATTCAATAAGATCAAGTATATAACCCTATATTAAAATTCTCATAGTGAAATGATACATGTTTATGTTATATGTCTCTTTAATTTTAATTACTTATTATAACATGTCGTTACCACTACCAAGTGGATATGAAATGGAAAAAGGTATAGAATAATAATTTTTTGGGTCACCATTGACTTATAAATCAAGATTAGAACACTTTTTAGGGTATTTTTATATTAATATAATATTTTTTTACTCATATTTACATAATATACCCTTTAATATTGGTAAATAAAAAAATTCATGAAGTTAGTATTTATAATATCCAAATATAAAGATATATATTTACATAATTTTGAAAATTTGATTCCAAATATAAAATCCATTTTTTCCAAATTTCAAACTCATAATTTGAAGTAATTAATATAAAATTAATTCATGTTTTCAAAACTAAAAAGCAAGTTCTGGAGAAGTAAAAACTATTAAAATATTGACGTGTGTTTATGTCTAATTTAAATGTGAAATTACATCAAATGACCAACATTGTATTAAATAAAAATAATAATCTAATTACACCATAAACCAATTAAATGGATATCATAACAATATAAATTAACAATCTGAAAAGGCTATTTTGAATTAACATGTAGTATTTTTTCACTATTCATTAAAATATGAATTTCATCAAAAAATACCAAAATGTGAACCGAGGTAAATTTTGACCTCCCATTTCCAAGTAAGAAGTTTATTTTTGTCAAATAAAACATATAAAAGATTAAAAACAATTTCTAAAAAGGGTTCACCATCAGAAATAGGTAAACCATATTTTTAAAAATAGAAGAGTATTTTATACAAAAAATTGGATCCTTTCCCATTATAAGCCTCTAAAATTTATTGAGATATTGTAAAAACATTTAACAAACATGTTTTATCATATTTTAATTAGTTTTGTCTATTACCATTAATAAAACTTGAAGCCATTAACTACCATTCAGAATAATTATACTATTACTGTATTAGTTTTTGTTATAACACAGAGTTGTGTGCAATATATGATTTCAGAGAAACCCATTATTGCATGTCATGTAAACTACCGGTCAACACATACCTTTAATGAGAAATTAATATCTAATTCATAAATATTAAGGAAAATTATTATTCTATAAATAAATAGGATGTTACATCCCTACCCCCTTTTAGAAATTATTTCCCCACATTTTTATTTACATATAAAATAATTGGGGATATTTTTACATTATAGAATATTCAGATTCCTATATTTCCTCTTCTACAAAATGGGTTTTCCCCAAAACCATTACATGATGAATCACAATATTCTTCCACTCTTTCTCTTTGTAGTTAAGAATTTTTATTTTCTATTGCACAAAATAATTATTATATTCTTACATAACTACCCCTTGACCCCGAACAAGAGATGTATCTGAAAGATACTTTCTCAACGTTGAATCATGGAAAAATTTATGTAACTGGGATAGACATGGAGTTAAAGACACTCTGTAGGAATTTGATATAACTACCTCTAGGATTTCATTTTTTTCTAATGAAATGTGGACTCATATTTCCCTTCCTACCCAAATGCACCATTTTTTTCAATAAAGAAACTGTGAGAAAGACACGATCACCTATCATGAATGAAAGATCCTTACTATAGTTATCCAAATAACTATTCTACCTACTCTGAGCTGTCCTCATGAGCATTTGAATCAAATAATATTTTTCTACCATATCTTCTACCAATTATGGTCCTATTAGCTTCCTTTCCATAACTGTATCCCTAAAATATAGAGTCTGACACCACATTCTATATAATCCCTCCAATGGCTCCATCATAATAGGAGAACGAAAACTGTTTTTATAAAAAAATTCAAAAAATAGGTATATTAACCCCAATTTCATTGGTAATCCATTGAAAAATCATGGATCATATCCTCTATGGTCTGAATTGTTCACACTAACTACCCATTTGAGTAAGGATGAAAAGATGTATTGAATTTTAATTCAGTTCCCAATGCCTTTTGAATGGCCTCTCCAAAATTTTGAAGTGAACCCAGGATCACGATAAGATACAATGGAGAGGGGAAACACATGTAACCTAACTATATCTTTAAGATACAATATTTAATTTTTATCTTGAGAAAATTTATCTCTAATAAAAAGAAAATGAGAAAACTAAGTTAATCTATCATCAATAACCCAAATAGCATTGTTACCTCGAGAAATCTTCAGTAATCCCACTATGAAATTCATGTATATATTTACCCATTTCGACTCTGGTACTCGAGAATGTTGACGCATCATGTTTGGTAATTTCCACTCTACTTTAACACTACTAGAAAATGATCATATACCCATAGTTCAAAACCGTGGGTATAGACCCAAAAACCATGGGTACATGCTATACCAATAGTTTGGGCAACCATGGTCATTGGGGGCGTCGGTATAGGTCCATGACCTATACCCATGGTTTAGAAAAACTATGGGTATAGGTTTTTCCACTAGTTCATAACTTTATTCCCACGGTTTGGAAAATGTGCGTATAACATATTTAACAAAATAGCGGCCTGTGGGATTCGATCTCGCGACCACTTCTCCATTCTCGAGCATCCTTAACACTAACCCATCACGTCATATATGTATATATATATATATTATTAAGTATATTTATTTAAACCATGGGTATATATGAATAAACCATGGATATTGAACTCCCGCCAATTTTTTTTGTTCCCGCGGAAAAAATAAATTTCCCGCGCACACGCGGGAAACCTATACCCACAATTTGTCAAAACCATGGGTATAGGTTTTTTATCCGACGACAATACCCACAGTTTTGGGAAAACTGTGCATATAGAGCACCATATCCCTACGGTTTTGGGAAAACCGTGGATATATGAATTTTTTTGATACCCTATACCCACAGTTTGGTGAAAATCATGGGTTTAGGGTAGCCTTTTTACACAGTTTGGGGAATCCATGGGCATAGGATATCAAAAATATCTATACCCATGGTTTTCCCAAAACTGTGGGGATATGGTGACATATCCCCACGGTATCCCCCAAAACTGTGGGTATAGGTCCATTTTACAGTAGTGTAACTTATGGACATGTCAAACACTTCGCAGTAAATTCACCAACATCTCTTTTCATTTCATCCAACCAGTAATACTCCTGAAGACCTATATACTTGTTATTACTTCAAGGATGAACTGAAAATGGAGAACTATGATCTTCACGTAACAACTCATTCTACAAATTTAAATCACAATTCACTCATAAAATCTTACCAAAAAATTAAACACAATCTTTATAAATTTAAAATTCAGATAACTGGCCCATGTAAACCAAATCTAGCATTTTCTAAAACTCACTATATTCATTCTGTTCTAGCTTTATTCTATCTGATAGAAATTATTAAACTAAATCATGAAACAAAACAGTGAAATTCCCTACACCAAAAACTTTTGTGCCAATGTTCATCAAATAAATAATCAAATGGCCACCTTCCAAATGTATCACTGTAAATGTAGAATTACTTTTCTAACCCAAACAATGAGAAAATAATTCTTCTATTCCATGCTAGTAATGGATTGTTCAATCATATTTGTTGATTCATTCCAGAAATCTTATCTATCTCATGTTTAATTATTATTATGTAAATATATAATTAGAACATTTATACTCAGTATATATTTTAAATTTTAATCCATATATATGATTCCTCCAAATTTTTAAAGAAAAACAACAGCAGCTAATTCCAAATCATGTGTAGGGTAATTTAACTCATGAGTTTTCAGCTAATGTGCATCACAAGCAAATACCAGATCATTATGAAATAGGACACAACCATGTCCTTCCAATGGAGAATCAATATAGATAACTAATTAACCATTTCATGATGGATGTGACAAAACTAGAGCATTCTGTAAAGTTATTTTAAATCCTAGAAAACATTCATCACATTCTTTTTTCTAGATGAACTTAACACCTATTCGAGTTAACATAGTCAGTGGGATAGACAATCATGAAAACTTTTCCACAAATATCTGATGATAACATAAAAATCCAGGAAAACTATTATTATATATATTATTTGTAATTCTTGGATATTATTAAACAATTTTTTAGAATGGTGAATAGTTATGAAATATTTAGAAACAATTTGACCATGGAATGAATTTTTTGTAACCAAAACTAATATATTCTTAATTTATGATACAGTTTCATTTCATTTAATGTTATTAAGAAAACCCTAAAATAAATTTAATGTTCTTCTATACGATTATAATATAGACGTATACCATTAATAAGATTATGATCCTTATCCTGGTTGGTAATGACGCCGTAAGAGTATCCAAGTGACCTAGGATCAAATCCAAGTGGAGGAATAATTTTAGGGTTAATGTAGTAGTTCTGTAGAAAAAAACGTGTATTATTGTAGCAAGTACTGTAGCGGAACTATAGCAGGTATTGTTTGGCCTTATTGAAACTGAGAATATGCCCCCATTTGGGCCTTTGGGCCACCGATTTGGTCCATGAATCCTTTAAGGCCTTCATGCCACCCAGGCCTTCAGGTCAGTAAGGCCTTCGGGACACCTCAAGGCCTTCGGGCAACCTTATGTGCTGATGCAAACCAGATAAGCTATAAATAACAAGCTCTACAAGGAGGATTGGTAAAGGATATTTCTCCACAAAATATTCCAAACGGATTGAAATAAATATAGGGTATAGAACCTACCATTGGGACAAGCATCTACATGCACAAGAATGCCTCGCCGAACATCTATGTGAATGTGGAGAACTGATTTCATGATGAAGATGCTGGGGAGGATTAGTTTCAAGTAGTTAGTCTCGGTTGTATATATGTTTGAAAGCCTACAGGAAATGAATTTCCCTTAGGCCTAAGGTCCATGGAATACTTACACGTTTGAGCTTTGTAAGGTTCCACCTCACCCCTTAAAAGGTGGATTATCAAAATCATTAAAAATGAAGGCCTTATGGCCATATGATGGATCATTAATAAACCCAAACAAAAAATGATCTAAGAACTCATAGAATATTCTATTATCAAGATCCAGGACTATAGTAGATTCATCATTTAACCCAAACGACATAACTAAAAATTCATAGTGGCCATATCTAGTATTAAATTGGATCTTCAGAATGCCTTCCACCTTTATATTCTATTGATTGTAAACCAACCCCATGTCATCCTTTGAAAACAACTAACCTCCTAGGTGATGATTAAATAAATCATCAATACGAGTCAAATGACACTTGTTTATAATAAAGGTATTATTTATGGATCTATAATCATTTATATGTCTCATTTAAACATCATTATTTTTAGAAAATAATATAGGAGCATCATATACTGTTATGTTAGGTAAAATGAATCCTTTATCTAATAACTCATGTAATTGCTTCTTTTACTCTAATAGTTATTTTTGGGTCATTCCATAAGGTGGTTTTGAAATGGTCTTACCATCAAGAACCTTGACAATAGTAAATTTAACTTCGTGGTCATTTATAATACAATGAAAATAATCAGGAAAAAAACATCAAGATACTCATTTTCCACTAGAACATCATTAATCTAAATAGTTCCTTTATTTTTAATGATATGTTCAAGGTAACATTCATTTCCATATTTTATTAGTTTCTCAGCTTCAATATATTTTACCAATGGTAAGGGTTCATTCTTGTACACAAACATAATTATTTTCTAAAAAAATATCTATCTCTATAATCGATCCTAACAATGTAAAATGAAATACAATCCTTACCCAATATAACATTGAACTGTACTAGAGGATAAAAAATAAGTTTTTCTCGAAGATTATTTCTATAGAAAATGATAGTAAGATTCTTAAAAATTATTTTTTTCTGAACTTATCCCCCAGATGTTTTTACCATAAGTTGTAAATTCATTTATTGAGATGGATTTCACAATTTTCTAGAAAATTTCATAGAAATGAATGAATGTGTATACCCAAAATAAAACAACACATTAAAATAATTTTAATAAACAAACAATTCACCTAATACCACTTCATTTGATATCCTAAAATTTGATGATATATTTTTAAAGGATTTCACCACACCATTCTTATTATTGTCTATCTGCTTCACATCATTCTAATTCTTCATCAGACACTCATTCTCATAATGAACTATCTAATTCCATTTAAAACATCTCACTGATTTTATATAAGATTTTGTCTTTTCATTATATTATTCAGTGTAGTTACAAGCCTTATGTGCTACTTTACTAAACCTGAAACATTTACTATAATTCAAAAGGCATTACCCTATGTGCTTTTTACCACAATTTCAAAACATTTAAAACATAATTTTCATACCATCAGACTTTTTTGAAGAATTTTTTCCATTTTTATTAAATATCAACATCTTATTCTACTTGTAGTCAAAGAACACATGATCATCAACAAAATCCATTTCCACCTTCTATGAACATCGAACATGTTTTTCATAACATTGTTTCTCACAAAAATACAATGCCTTTTAATACATTGGTATTAATCCTAAGAAAAAATGATTGATTTTATTATCACGATCTAATATGATGTTTGGAGAATACCCTTCCATTCGAGTAATTTTTTCTTTATAAGCAGCCAATATGTCATCCCCCTACCTAAATTCCAAGAATTGTTTTTCAATCCTATGTCAAACTACTATAGGAAAACATTTCAAAAGAAAAATTCCTTTGAATTCATCTAAAACAAGATCATCAATCTCCTCACAATCCATAATATTCGTAACCATTTACCACCACTGATCAGTTTCACCTTCAAAATGATAAACAACAAGAACATAATTTTTATTTATAGAACACCCCATCACCTCAAAAATATTTTCTCGGGATTTAACCCACTATTCAACTAGCACAGGTTCAGATGCTCCTATAAATGATGCATGATGATTCCTAATGAAATGCTCCACTACCGACATTCTCCTCGGTGGTTTTTCTGGAAAATCTTGCATACAAATACCAACTCCATTTATAGCCTTAGTCAACTACTCCATCACTACAAAAACTGTCCCGTTCTAATTTTGACTATCTTAGGTTGCTGATTTGGACAGTTTATTTCCTCTAGATGTCATCCCAGTAAAACAACCCTGTTTATTTTGTATAAAACCATTCTAAACATACAAATCATAGATAATGTAACACAGTAATATTAAAATTCTTTTCTAATTGACCATAATGTAAAAATATTTTTTGGATATTCTATTAAAAATATCATAAACCTTAATGTTATCTAAACTGACCTCTAATACCAACTATAAGGCCCCAACATTAAACGTTACATAATCTTGAGTTATATCAAGAATTCATATTGAGGATCTTTTCAAGTTTTGAGTAATAAATAATTATAACATTATTAAAACATATAATCCCATAATCATACAATAGGATACTTTCAAAACATTATCCATTTTTCAACCAAAGGAAACCCTTTTAAAAATAAAACATTATTTATTTTCATGAAAAAAATGTTCATGACTTATTTATTTATCTTACTCATCCTTAAACACTATGAAAACAATTTAAACACTGTGCATAATCATGAAAACTAGTTAAGGGTTAAAATAAAGAAAAAGAAACATTATTCAATGAATATTTTTAACCACAAGAATTCATAAGAATCATTAAAAAATCATAGAAATCATAAATCCTAAAGGTAATTTGTAAAATCCATATCGTACTTACATTTTAGCTTTTACAACTACAAATGAAGTAGCCTTCATAGATATGTTTGGAATACCCATCACAGTATATTCCCGAAAAATCTTAGGAGAAACCTTAACGTTTACATCATTCACATTACCCATTGTATTGGAGAGCTATCAAAGGCTCAACAACCATTGGATTATCACAAAACAACATGTATACATAATCAATGCCCATGAACTATAATGTAATAATAACAGATGTGAAAGAATAACAAATTTAACATTGTCCACATAGCAATCATAAGACATAATTTAATGATATTGATACAATAAATCCTTTCTCAAAACCATTTTCAATTCCAAAATACTTAAATTTTAATATGTTATTTTATTTTCATTTTAAAAACCTTACAACTTGTAGAGGAATCTAAATACCAAATAACGATCAAAGTGGTGGAGAAATCATTTTCACCGCATATGTAAAAAATATTCCTTATCATTTAGTAAATTGTTTCATTGAATATAGATACATTTGGAACACTATTGAATATGATTAAATTTAAAAGGTTATTATTATACACTATATAAAAGAAGGTTGTATATAAATCATAATTTTCCTCAATGACTGGAGATTGAGATGATGTCCATTACCTTGAGCCTAGTTTGTCTTTTCCATTTGTTAATTTATAAAATAATAAAATTACGTTAATTTCTCCTTCATTCAGAACATTTGATGTTTATAATTAAATTTATATCACATATTATCAGGTTATAACAATTTTATTATTATTCGAGTTTATATCATATTTTTAGTTGATGTTTGTTACATGGGTCAAAAATGAAATTTTGATAATGAAAATTGTCTGTGTGGTCAAAAGTAAATAATCTAAATAATGATATTCATGATTTAATTATCATATATATCCAATATATATGTATTTATAAGAGTCCATAACATTTTTATATAAGAAATTAAATGCATCGTTCACGGAGATAGAAGGATGTACATATGCATGAACACTACAGTCATTTCTTTATCATATTAATAGAATGAAAACTAAATGATACATCAGTATATAATAATTATAGTATAATATCTATGTTATATAATTTACATAATCTCATTAACTCATTACATTATTTCTTCTATGTATGGCATGAATGTGTCATATCACTTTGAGGGAGAGGTAGTCCACAATTCCTCAAATGAAATTATCGTACTTAAACATTATGGAAGTCAATATGGTTTATAGTAAATAAAAATTAAAAAATCATAGAGACAATATAAACATAATATATATCATATATAAATATATTTACATTATAATGGCCACCACGATAGGTGGTAGGACAAAATTAAACTTTCATCATCTCGTGAGATAGTAATTCGTCGTAGACAAAAATTGTATGTTCTATATCAATTAGATGGATTTTTGTGTATGTGTAGGTGGAAAACATATCATAAAAACATCATAGAATGTTGATTATTCTAGTTTTGTTATAAAATAATGTAATAAATAGAGTTTAGGGGTTTGATAAAGATAATAAATGAAAAGATCTTGAGAGAAGATGTTACCTCTTAATCAGGTGACTCATTTTGATTTTAGCCAAAAGGATTTCTTGAATTTCCTTTAAACCAAGTTAAGACATCTAAAAGGAATTGAGGGATGTTGGGATATTATTTTGAGAATACTTTTTATGAGACAAGGGTCCTGAGATGTGTGAGTAAGTGGGTAGATGTTTTGGCCTTTTATAAGATGGAGTAGGGATTCTTTTTGTAAGTCTTCAAATATATTTTTATTATATATTGATTACCAAATTATAATATCTAAAATTTGATATATTTTATGAATAGGATGAGGATGGGTCAAAATAGTTTCAATCAAATGGTTTGGGACATGTTTAGGTAAAAAATATAACCTTATACTTTGGATTTAACCCTTATTTAAAAAAATTAAATCTTATCATGTCATATTGTATTTTTAAACAATATAGTTAATAGAGTAATGACAAGATGCCAAGTGAACCTATATTGGATCATTGAAGAAATTTTTTTCATTATATAAGTCATTTGGTAGAATATTATATTTTTAAATCTATTATATCATTCAATAAAATATTATTAGCTTTAAAAACACATTTATATCAATTTTGAAAAATATTTAGTAAATGATTTTTTAAATTCATAACACCATGATTAATTCAAAAAAAACAACATTAAATAAAATTTAAAATATCATAATCATCAATAATATTCATTCATGTCTTCAATGTTTTCAAATTACCTTTATTTCAATTTTTATAATATAATTTATTTTAATCATTCATTAATAAGGTAATCACTCCATCAACCTTTTATCCATAATAAATTTATTTATATAATTTCAAAAAATTATAAATAAAATATCATGATGTAGGAAATTTTTTTATATTCATAATTACTATTTATAGTCCAAGATAACTGTCTTATAACCATATAATAAATTTTATTTAGTAAAAAGCTACAATTTTTTGTTATATGTCTCCTTAAATTCAATTAATTATTATAACATGTCATTATCACACCCAAGTGGCTTCAAAATGAAAAAAATTCTATCTTTGTATTGTTTTAGTTTAATATGACTCATCCAATAACAATTGGACACGTTTTAGGGAACATTTATAGTATTAAAATGTTATTGGTAACCTTATTTACTTAGTTTACCTTTTAACTATGGTAAATAAAAATAATTACTGAAGTTACTATTCATAATGTCCAAAAATAAATGCTACCTATTTATATATTTAGGAACATGGGATTAAAAATATCATGTTCATTTTAAAAATTCGAAAAATATATGTTTTGGTAATTAATTTAAAATTAATTCCCATTGGAAAAACCAGTAAACAAGATTTTAAAAAGTAAAAACAACCAAAAGATTGGCATAGGATTACATGCAATTGAAATATGAAATTACTTCCAATGACCAAAATTAGATTAAATAATAAAAACCTAATAAATTTATACATTAAAACCAATTAAATTTATTAAATATCTATATAAATACATTTTATTAAAAGATATTTTTGAATTAAAATACAGAATTTTTCAATATTCATTTAAATATGAATTTCATTAGAAAAATACACAAAATTCAACCAAGGCAAATTTTGATATCCCATTTCCAAATAAGATGTTTATTTTTTTCAAATGGAATATATTAAAGTGAAAAATTCTAATTATAAATAGGATTCACCATCAAAAGATGATAAAACAACATTTTTAAAATATTCAAGTATTATATACTTAAAATTGAATTCATTCACATTTTAAGCCTCTAAAATTTATTAGATAAATGTAATAAAATTTTAAAAACATGTTTAATTATATTGTATTTAGTTCTAATAATTCCTACCAATACAACATCTAGGCATTAACTACCATTTAAAATAATAATAATATTATTGTATTAATTTTTTGGTATAACTTAGAGCTGTGTGCAACATAATATTTCGTAGAAACCTATGGTTGTGTGTTGATTATGCTATCGAAAAAACCATCCCCTTAATGTAAATTAAATAAATAAATCATAAATATTAATGAATGATTATTATTCTATAATTACATGAGATTTTACAAAATATATATTAAAAACTCACACAAGAAAATTTATATTAAAAAAATGTAAAATTGAGAGTTAGACATAACATAATTTATTCTAAAAACACCTGATGACATTTAAATATAATCATTAATGTAATACCTCTCAAAATTACATATAAATTTTTAATAATTTAATAACCTAATATAAAGACTCAAAATGTATAATATATTAATCTTGGGAATGAATAATCCCCATTAATGGTCTATTGGATGATATCAAAACCCATATTAAGGTTTGGTGAACCTATATGTAACTCTCCCCACTAACAATCGAAATACCCCATTGTTCATGGGAGGTTCCTGTAATGACCTAATATTTCACAATGTATTATCCATAAATAACAAATATACTTATCTAAAAAAGCTAAAATGATCCCTTATTTTTTATTCAAAAAAATACGAAAATTATTGTAGTAATTTTTCCCTTAATAAATAAAAAGATTTTGATTAATGAAAAATGTACACATTGAGAGGATAAATAACTCATATGATTGAAAAGGATTGGTCATCCTAAAATAATTTTTCCGAGTGTTCATAAATTAATTAGAAATTTTTTAATGACTATTATGTTGATATATAATATTACAATCATTAAATTTGATATTGGAATGGAATAATACAATGATTACTTAATTTTCAAAAAGGTCAATTTTTAATAAAAATAATTTTCATTATATTATGTGTTTTCCTTTAAATAAATTTTTTTAAAATTTATAATTTCTATTTTTAAAAATGAAATTAATTTTTTGATATATCATATCAAAATTATATTATAGTAAATTTTTTTATTTTTCTGAAAATATTTATTTTTAAAAGAATTGCGTAAAATATTGTTTTAAAAAATACGAATGATTTTTTTGATAATACATTTTATAAATATGAATTAGATATTTATGAAACTGATTTATAAGAAAATTATATTTTTTATCATATTTTATGAATTTATAATTATTTATTTCTATTTAAAAACATGTCTTTCATATATTTTAACGTCAGTTACAATATTCTCTAAAAATATTTATTATAAATAATACATGTTTTATTTAAGATTTAATTTTTATTATTTCTAAAAATTTATTCTAATCAATAGGATTTAAAATTTTGATATATATATTCCACATTATATAAAAAAATTATTTTTTAGGTAGAAAAAATGAATTCCTTTGGTAAAAAATAGTTACAGTAGTAAAAACAAAAAACACTAAAATGAGTTATCCAAAGTGGTAAATGGCCTAACATGATGAAATTCTATATATAATTAAGTTTTTAAGGTTTTTATTCTCTAAAACAAAACCAAAATACATTATTGTGTATTTTTAAATTTTCATAACATGTGAAACATGTCTACAATTTATATAATGATTTTATATGAAAAATAATATTATTCCCACCACTTTTAAAATCGGTCAGTCACCACACCTTCAAGACCATAATAAATTTTACTTTCCATGTGAAAATTTAATATAATTCCATCTATTTGAATATTCATTTCCTTAACTAATATTCTAGGCATCAATTTTTATCTTATGTCTTCCATTTCGAAGGAGTCTTCCAAAGAAAAACAATTAATGTTCACAAAGTACATAATTTTCCATAACTTTCTTTCAAAACTATATTTCCCATTAAAAATAATTTCCCATTATTATATGTTAAATTTAGAATATATATTATTTAATTATATTATATAGTAGTAATAACCATTAACGATATTTTATCTTTTCCATTATGAAAAATGAAGGCATCATTTGTGCATTGGTGTGGACTACCGCCTCTATGATGTAAAAAATAACATTTTTCATTTAGATTCGTTTTTATTATTGAAAATATAAAAAAATATGATTCTTTAAATTAAACGAAATAAATAATATAATTATCATTTTTTTAATAATGATATTATTTTAGATGAATCACTTTTCTAACTGTGGTCACTCATCCATTATAGTGTGTTCTGGTTTGGTCCAGTCTAACCAACCATTATAACAATTCTATAAAATAATATCACGAATCACTATAATAACATGATTAGTGATAATAGATGTTATAAATATGTAAATAATTATTTTATTTTGGTTTTATAATTGTACATTAACATTAAATTCAATAATTAACATAAAAAATTATATTCATTTAAAATCACTAAAACATTCCCATAATTGATTTCATATTTAGGGATCATAACCCAAAAAAACATGGAATTGTATTATAATATTATAAATAATTGTATTTCATAAATTAAAATTCCTTGAGTTGTATTTTAATAATGAAATTTGGGATGATAACATATAAAAATACTTCTATTACAAAGCTAGTTCAAAATGATCAAGATTACCCACAATTGATATTGAATATAAATAATAGATAATTATTTTATTAATAATAAATTTACAACAATAAATTTTATTGAAGGTAATAAATAATAATAATGTTACTGAAATAGGTTTATCAAGATATTTATTTTTTTTATAAATAATAATCATATGATTTAGTGCTGTTCAGAAATTATGGTAAGAGGTTTTTGTCTAAAACTTAATTTCATCATACATAATTTACATTTTACACCATAATATATTTTATATAGATTGACTAATTTATATTGAATTAAAATGAACATATTCATTATTTTTATGGGTTTCTATATATCCCCTCAAAATCTCATTTTCCCTTGAATTATATATTACATTAATCAATTTTTATAAGAGAAATTATCCTCTTTTATAATATTAGGTAGGGAACCCCCATTTTCCATGTCCACATTTATTTTATTACATTGATAATGTCTTTATATATTAATAAATAATTTATTACGGTTATTTTCTATTAAATTTAAATCCATGAATATTTTTAAAATTATCTATTTAATGTTTTATGATGGGGTTGTTTTCATCATCGTGTGGAAATAATCTCATTTCAATGTCTACTATGTGAACATGTATTCCTTCCAAGTCTTCTTTTTTAGTGAAAAATCCTCTGTACACATTCGTGGTTTCTAAAAGATATTAAAATTGTCATTTTTTATAAAATATTCATTTCTTAAAATTAAATTCTTAAAATGGAAAGTGTATTCCTTATTTTAAAATTAATTTTTTTAAATTATAAAAAAAATCTCCTACATAAATATATTTTGATATATTTATTTCTTATTAATGATATTATATAAATATTACTTTCAAAATTTTCTCTTTGGATATATTATGAAATACTGATTTCAATTAGATGAGTCCTCCAACACTATGTTTTGGTTATCTATCCAACCACTATGAATATGTGGAACCTCTCTTCCAAATTTATTCCTTTATAAATAATATGTTTTATATTTATTTGTTTGAAGGTTGTTCACCTAAATTTCATTCATTGATTCATTGTGTAAATTATTTACAAAAATATATACCATTTATATATTTAGATTAAATAACTTATACTTTAATTAATGGTATCTTACCTGTTTTTCTGTTCCCATTGGATTCCCATTTATATTCTAGGGGTTTATCTTGTTTATTGATGAAATTATGATCATTTTCATTATATGATTCAATTTTAAAGGGATATGAAACTCATTTTATTTAAGTGGATCTTTTAAATCTGATTCATTATTTATTTCATGTGGTAAACATATATATGAATGATTTATTAGTGGGGTCCTATATTTCCATCCAATTCATTGGTTGAATGTTTATATCTCATGATACATGTATGAGTGGTTAAATTTTATATTTTTTATAAGTTTCTAAGCTATGTTTGTGACTCATGAATGTGATATTTACCTATAATAATGTTTGTGACCCATTTTATATGTACCTTTATGTTATGCTATAATGGATAAGATTTTTCTTATAATGGTTCCACAATCTTCTAATTCTATATTTTTTCATTTTTTTATGACTCTTGATTTCTGATCTATGATTTTTTTAGTTTTATTAACATAAAATTCATCCATTAACCATGATATTAATCATATTATTATCTATGCTCACTTATGATCATTTATTTTTATCTCTTATCTTTACTCTTACTATAAATTTTAGCTTACCCCATTCTTATATTATCATTTCCTTATGATATAAAAAAATTGAATATGTATTATCAATCTAGAATAATAGTATATGTGTATAATTTTATGATATATTAAGGAATTTTTATGTCATAGGTTTTTCCTATATAATAAATAAAATTAATATATTGAAAAACCTGTTTTATAACATAATATTTGGTCCAAATTCTCTAAACTTATAAACCTAAAACATTATGGCAGTGTATTTCTTGGATTTTTTAGAATCATTTATGTTATTATAAGATGAAAAAATTTATGGGAAATCATTATTAGTATTAGATATGGGTTTAAGTAACATTGGATATTATTACATTATCAATTGTGGTTGAAAATTTCAACAAGGGGTGAAAAGTTATGTTTAATAATAATTTAAATATTATAGACAACTGATTAGGGTAATTGCGATAATATTTATTATTTTCTGTATTATGGTTGGAAACAAAATGGTGAAACTCTAGGTAAAAATCAAGTGGATAAGTTTAAGTGTATGATAACATCCCAAATTTTTAGTAATGTAGAGATTCTGTAGGTAGCCTAAGAATTTTATCCCAGTCTAGATATTGGCTAGTGGATGTCAATGTAGAATAGTTTCCCCAAGGAGTAGATAGCATGAAATAGGATGGACGAGTATCAACTCAATCTTTAGTCAGGTACATATTATGTTCCCTATAATTTCACACCACGTTGGAAACTGATTTAGAAAATTCATTGGTAAATAAAATTATCATTAAAAACTATTACAGAGGATTTATTCTACTATAGAATTAAGATAGGGAATATGTAATTAAACAAACTAAAGATAAATATATTTAACAAAGGGTGATATACTTTAAACTGAAGTGTAATTTAATTTTTTTGGAGTAATCCATTGTTTTTGTTTAACATTTCTGGTTATTATATTATAAATAATATATTATGATATAAATTTTCAGCACTCGTGATTAATTTTTTTTCATTAATTTTGAATGAATCCTGAAGGAATAATTTTAATAATGGATCTCATGTTCAATATAGAGATTGTTCCAATGAAACACATAATGGAATAACATATAGAGTGAGTAATTTTTCAATTATTCCGACTAATCTATCAAAAATCATGATTAATACTGTGTACATTGTTTAGTTCCAAAGAAACCCCAATTAATAGAAGGATGGAAAACTAGGGATGTTCAAGTGACAATGATGATAAAGGATGTAATTTTCAAATTCCAACATGTCCAAAATGTTTGAAAATACCCAAGAAAACTATCTCAATGGAACTAGGACATGTTATATGCTTGGAAATGGAAATAAATATTGATCAAATCGAATAATATTATACACATATGAAAACACATTAAATGTCTAAAAAACATTGCTGATAGGAACCAACAACATCCAGGAATATATAATGCATATGAAAACACTACTATATAAGTGCATGCAAAAAATGAGATAGAATGAAGAACCCTAATGACCCACTAATTAACATTGAGTTTTTTATTCATATCTTTTTCAACCTATTATTCTATATATAATATCATAAAGTTGCCACCAACAGGAATATATACTTAATTTTTTATATTCATTAATTTTATTATCATAACCCATGTTTAAAACTCTTATCTAATAGATATTTATAGTATTGTTCATTGTATAAAATCATATTTTCCATACCCTAGTGAATTTTTTATGATAGAAGCATGAATTGGATCTCTATCATAGAGTATATCATAATTTTTAAAAATTAAAATAACAAATAAAAATATACCCAAAAAAATTTATTAATTCAAATTGTTTAGGAGGGATAAACCCCTCCTACAAAATTCTATTAACCATAAATAAAAGTCACAACATCATAATAGGGGTTTACAAAGATGAGTAAAAGTGGCACCACATGCATCTACTTCAACAATGTGTGAAAAGAAATCTGGGGAAAAAAAGGACCATTTAAAACATGATTCCACAATGGTATTCTTTGACAAACATCTGCAACCAGATCAGCCTCCCTATAGTCATGTTTCACATCAAGAGTGAGACGATGTGTAAGCTGAAGACACTCAACCCATGATGAAAGCATCATCCATTGGACACAAAAACATCTCATGATACTAAGATCATACATTTCATTATTCATAAAAGTACTTGGGGTTTTTGAAGCGATGATAATTTCTATGTGAATCTATCTAAATCCATCCTATAAGATTTGAATTTTATTTTCAAAGACAAGGACATTCTGTGATCTTCATGTAAACCCGATAAAGATTGTTGTCATATAATGGTACCAAACATTAGTTCCTGAATTATAGTGGAATGGGGTTGCCAGATGAGTGGTTCTCTATCCATGATGATATATCATTGAATATTAGCTTTGAAATGAGTAGGAATAAATTCGTAAGAGTTCATATCATCATATTGAAGAGTATAAATTGAGGAATGAAGAAAGTATAGGGGTGATATCCACAGCCTCATGGAATTTCCTAGTTAACCATTGAGTGCTCCATGAATTCATTCTAGTATTACTAAAGACAATACATCTAGAGTAGTACATGAGACTGTTACGGGTGGATTTCAATGCAGTCCAGATTGAGGAGGAAAGGTAATATGTGTAACTAGGCCAAAACATTGAGATGGGGCATGCTGAATGAGAATTCGTTGAAAATTCATTATAATTAAGCATATATCATGTTTATTTGTTTATGATAGAATCATTCGAAATACATAAGTAATTTATCCCGAAAACCCCCATATTGCTTGGCTTGATGCACTCTTTCTATGCTACTGTAACAAGCTTCTTCTCTTTAATGGACCCGATCCATATGAAATTTCAATTACATCTTTGAATATCCATGATGAGGGATTTGGGACATATGTAAATGGAAAACACATAGACAAACATAGATGTGGTCACCGAGTTAACAAGACGTATTCTTCTAACCTAGGACTTGGCTTTTCCATTTAAATTCGATATTTGAGCAATAATTCTAGAGAATATGGAATAAAGGTATAAATTTTTAACAACACCAAACAATAGTGGTACTCTATGGTAGTTAAAGGGAAGAGTGAATTTATTTACTCCAAGATACCTTGTAACTTTTTTCTTCTTGCTGATGGGCACCACATCCTAGAAAAAATGATTTAATCCAAATAATGGCTTTGTACACCACATCCTCATAATGCATAAAGATCTATTTAATTGAAGAAATGGTCATTCTTTCAGCCCACCCAAACAAAAGTATTTTGTCGACATAAAATAGACAAGAATGGGTGTGAATATCCCTTCTATATTTAATCTAATTATTAAATCCATATAGTCCAAGAATAATGAGGCATAGACTCATATAATCTTTAGTAAGAGTAAACATGAGGCCAAAAAGGGGATCTCCATAACAAACTCCTGATGAACATTGAATGAAACCCCTTGGAGAGCCAATGATTATAATTTAAATCCTAAAACTATTAATAAAATCATGAATCAAATTGATAAACATGGTGTAAATCTAATGAATTTTATGAATAGAATGTATAAAAATCCATTTCATAGTGTCAAAGGCCTTAGAATTTTTAATCTTTAAATCAAGATTTCCCCACTTAAATTTCCTTCTCATGAAAATATTACATTTAATATCCATGAAAATACAGGTCTGAATATTCCTCTATAAGACCAATACAAATTGGTTTGGGGGATGATATCCTTAACCACTCATCACAATCTCATAGAAATTGTTTTTCTGATAATTTTGGGTATGGTGTTTCGAATTTCAACCGGCCTAAAGGCACTAATGTCCAAAACATTATTGTTCTTAGGTATTAAGGAAATGAATTTATAATTGACACCATAAGGAATAGAGGCATGATAAAAAAATTCCCTCACCGCATTGATATCCTTATCCTGAACAATTACCTAACTGAACATGAAGAACTTATTTGAGAAACCATCCTGCCCTATAATGCTTTCAATTTTTAATTAGAACATGGGTGCTTTAACCTACTTCCCCTAGGGGTTCTACTAATTTATCATTCTTTTAATCATCAATTATAGGGATAATGTTATTCAAAATCATGTGAGTACTATCAGCCCCATTTTTATTATAATGATCAATAAAATATCTAGTCACTGCATTGGAGATGTAATTTTATGTGGTGAGAAAACATACATTATTGTTTAGGGCTGGTAATTCCCTCTTTATTTCCTTTACTTGTGAATATAATGAAATAAATTGGAATTAAAATTTCCTTTTATTTAACAATATAACATTATATTGTGACCTATACCAAATCTCCCTGGTATTGAGTATGTCATCAAACTTGGATAAGGCATGTATATCATCATTTGAGGCCAAGTAGTATAATTTATTGATGTTCACGAAGAGCTACAAATGATTTTCAGCTGATATAATATTTTCATCAAACGTGGAGAAGAATTACTTGCTCCATTCCCTAATCATCTATTGGGTATTCACTAGTTTTAAGGACATAACCTGGAAGAGACTACCATGACTCACACATTTCCATATATCAATTACAATTTCCCTAAACATTGAAATAACCTTCTAGGTTTTGTTAAAATAGAATGGAATATGAGCAGACTGTGCACCAGCAATAAAAGCTTCAACCATCAAGGAATTATGATCAGTGTGATATTTTTTGAGGGAGAGGCTAGATGAATTAAAAATAGTATTCCTATCATTAACATGAAATAGGAACCTATCCAGTTGGATGGCTTTCCTTCCATTCATGGTATATCATACCCAATAGAATCAGTACCAATAATGGATACCATAACTAGGTTACGTTCATAAATGCATTGTGAAAACTCATTTGTTGAAAGACTATTAATGTTGGACCTAATTTTCTTATTAAGTCAGAGGATAATGTTAAAATCACCTAAAATGATCCAATTATGAGGCAGATGTGTAGAGAGAATGTCCATATCACTCCACAATTATCTTATTTTTGTATAACTGTAAGAGACATAAACAAAAGAAACAAAAAAGGTGAATTCCTACATGCCAATAGAATATGATACTATATGATGACCATGATGACAAGAGACAAGTTATGGGGGAATCATGATTTATTACCCAATGTCCCTTCACATCATGTCCAATAAGATTGTGAGCAACAAAATAATAACTAAGGGACTTCCATTTAAATGCTCTCCTATAGGAAAACTTTATATTCTTCTCAATCAGTCCAATAAGCATTGGTTTTTTTGTAATGAAAATATGTCTAAGGGATTTTATCATGGGATCATTCTCAAGCCCTTGACAGTTCCAGAACATACTCTTAAAATATGAAGGGATGTCTTTCCCCTTATTTAAGGACCCCATTAGTGATATCTGTATTTTGATTTCTTCCCTTCCCGCTACTTTTCCTCCTATCATTTTTCTCATGAAGGATCTCTAATTCATAGACCATGTCCTCATTATCTAAACTATTAGTCAAATGATAATAACTAGTATCATCAACCGAAAACACACTAAATAATATACTAAATGTGTTAGGGTGCTACTGAAACCCCTTATTATTCCATCATCCGACCATCTGTTTGAAATCCTATTTGATGGGACGTGGGGGGAAAGCAGCATCCCCGAATAATTCCCTACCAGGGGAAGCAGGTGGTGGAGCATGCATTTGAGATGGTGTCACCCAGATTTCCTGTTCAAAACTAGATCTTTTGGTGATTCTGGATTGACATGGCCAGTAGGACTAGAGTCTTGTTTGTCCAGACCATGCACTGAGGCTAGCTGACTAATCTAGGAGGTAGACATACCTAAGGTAATTGAAGTACAATGAAGGAAATCATTAGAACAACCGTGGAAATGAATCGTTTGATAAATAACCAAATAATCATTCATGAAATTTATCCTAAGTGGCTGGGAAAGAACAATTCTAGCATTAGAGGTATCCAATGGTGGCTCATTATACTTATGATCTATTCCAAAAACTATGAAATCTTGAAAATTAGTTGGGACATCCATGGATTGAATAGATTAGTTATAAGGAGAAATAAAATACTATTCCCCTGAGATAGATCTAGTACTCCAATAAAAACAATGTTTGAGCACATGCAAACAAGTTGAGGGTAATATTCCTTAGCCTCCTACTCAATACTTACAATTCCAACAAGAGAAAGGTGAACAACATTAAGACCTTCCACCTCTTTCACATCATGATTGGGATCAATATTGGTTGACAGGGAATCTATTTTATTTTTACTAGTAGCCTTTTTGATGTGAAATAAATCATGCCCCATAATATTGAAAAAGGTACATATACCAGACCACCTGCATTCCTTATATAGATGCCCGATGAAATTTAAATCTTTGTAGAACTTTGACTTCATTTCATATAATATTCATAACGTAATAATATAATCCATGGATGATAGAACCACCCCATCCAATAAAGTTATTTCCATATCAAACTCAATAAGAAGTCGAGAAATGTGACCAAATCTGGGATTTTCTGTTTGGAGATCCATTCTTATCATATTTCTCAGAGAGGATGCAATATCGCATAGGATCTGTGGGTTCCAATGCATCTCGTAAAGCTTATAAATATGAACCCAAACCTAAAGATAGGTGTTAGGGACATTGAAGTGACTAATATTACAATCCCATTATTGAATTCAAAATAATACCCAGATTCTGGGAAACAGATCCAAATCTCCTAGACTACCTCATGCAGTCACCATTTTGGAAAACATCTTGGAAGAAACCCATTCAATTGACATCATCTTCCAATCACCAAAACCCCACATTGCATCAATTATATTGTTCAACTCTTTGAATTTCCACATCCTCTAACCTTTTGGGGTTAGGACTCGATCCATAATAGAGAACATAAATTTTTTTCCCCATTCTTCCACATCACTCTAATTAGGAGGGACATGAGTAATCCGACCCTTTTTAATCACCCTACCCATAGAGGGAAATATAAAGTCAAAGAATGATATATTTAGGGCAGATTTAATAGTTTCCACAAAATTCATCATTAAGACGGGTGTAATTGATGACGATTCCCGATTCAGCGGTTTTTTTACCTCGGGAGCATAGAGGGAGAACAAATCCAAGTTCCCAATCTGATCATCCCTATTCAAAGCCAAATATGTTTACATAGACATGATGTTATTTTAAGAATCACCCTTTTCCTAATTCCAAAATCCACCCTAGACTCCCCCTTATTCTTCCATAAAAACCTCATAAAATTATTGATGAAAGGAAAATAATAAATAATCTATGAAGAATTTATCCTAATATATTGGGGTATTTTAGAGAAATGAATAAAGGAAAACATGGTTTTAGTTATAATCCTATTGTCAGGGTAAATAAGTGTTCACTAATCATCCATGGAATATAAGGATGAAATAAAATTATAAATTTATTCTATATTCACCTCTATCTAATGAACACCATTAATTAATTCAATAGAATGGTTTAATTAAAACTTTGTTCATGCACTTTATTTTAGTGGGAGAATGTAACAACCCGATATTTCTCTAAGTATTTTTCATAAATAAATAAATTATTTATATACAAAAAACCTAACAAAATTGATCCACAACATATTATAAAAATACTATAAGTGAATATCATGAGAGTAATAAATCCAATAGTAAATCAAAAGACAGTCATACATTAAAAAAATTTACTTTTAGATGATAAATAACAGATTTCATTAAAAAGGGTTATTCTCCCTCAAATTAATATTTAATGAATGAATAAATTAAATCCTCCACTTTTAAATTATTAGTAAGATAATATATAATAATAATTTATTCAAATGGGAAATTGCTATGGAATAATTTCAAGAACACTTATTGTTCAAAAAATAACATATTTTTAATAAATATAATATTATTTGTATTCTATATTGTCATTTAAAATATAAATTTTTAAATTTTAGAATTTTTTTCCAAAATTTAACATTTTTTAAAGAAATTCTTATAGAATTCTCGTATCATGATCTTTTTGGATTTTTCTAAAAATAGGGATTTTTACTTTCATAGTTTAGACTATGGTTTTTAAAGATACTCTGACTTCTTTGACGTTATTAGTATATAATTATAATGTTAAATTTTCTAAAAATATTTTTTAGACAAATTATTTATTTTATAAGAAATATATTCAGATTCAAAATATTTATTTTAATTTATAAACTCATTTTTTATATTTAAGAATGTATTTGGAATTCTTCCCTAAAAATATTTTTATTTCACTATACATTTTTTATTTTAATGTAAAATTTTATCATTTCCAAAAAGTTAATATAGTAAAAATATATTTCATATTTGAAATTATAAGGTCCATATTATTTAATTAGGATAATATTTTTATTTGGATACAAATGAATTACGTAGGTAAAAAATGGTTGTAGTGGAATAATCAAAAATGGATGATAGGTTAAACAAGGGTTTAAAAGGCATATCATGTTAAAAAATGATTCTATTGGAGTTACTGGTTTTTTATAGAAAAAATAATATCCCAATTAAAATATGTTCCATTTTTTAGTCTTATTTACATGTGAAACATTCTCTCTAAATATATTAATACGAAATATATACAAGAATTTCATTCTAGCTACTTATTAAAGGGGTATCTCATCACCCCATGAAGTCTACTAAAAATTATTATTTACTCTTGAAAATTATCCCTAATTATTTCCACTCGATTAATCATTATCATTAGATTTGATAATCAATATGTTGGCATATCTCTTCCATTTATTAAGATTCTTCATATGGAAAACTCAAGTTTCTCACCATAAGTACGAAATTTTACCTAACATTATTTCATTTCAATCATTCCATTTTAAATATATTTTTCCAAATTTATTTAATATATTAAATATTTATCTTATAATGAATGTTATTATATTTTTCGATTAACCATTAACCATCTTCTTATATTCGATTAGTAAAAACAAAAATTTCATTTGTGTGTTTATGAGGACTACAACATCTAGAATGTAACACAACTCATTTTTCATCTAGTTGTATTATTTTTATTAAAACATATTTAAATATAATTCAAAAACATCATCAAAATTTAAATAATATCATTATTATTCTTTCATAATGGTATTACTCCAAATGAATCTCTTTCTTTACCGCACTCACCCATTAATTATAGTACGTTCATGTTTTGGTGGATCTAGCAACCTACATGAATAATGTTAAAAGTACTATCAATTATGAATATGATAACATATTTGTGATAATATATTATATAAATACTTAAATTATTATTATTATTATTTTTTAATGAATTAATATTCCATTTTTTGTCAATGAAAAATATCTGAAACAAGCACTCTTTCAATTTTACCTTTAAATATATTAACCACAAAAAACCATGGAATGAAATTAGAACATTATAAATAATTAAAACTCTTCAATTAAATTATATTTTATATTCTCATAATGATAATCCATGGGAAAAAATGAATTAAACCATTATTATTATGAAACTAGTTTAAAATGATCATGATTACTCATAACTAGTATGGAAAATAGATATTAACTAAAAAAATATATTCATAATAGTTTATTTTCAATGATGTCTACAAAATATTATACATGTAAATAATGTTTTAAAATATTTTTATTTTTACTTTTACTTTGAAATAAAATAGATTAAATGTCTTTGGTGGAAATTTGGAATTCGTGTAATGGGCTCTTCTATAAAATTTATTTTCATTGGAGTTATATAACATTGTCCACCACGATATCATTGATATAATGTGATTGATACTAAATTAGTGTATTTTACAATTTTCAGTAAATAATGGCATTTTTCATGTCCACTAAAAATTTTATTTTCCTTTAATTCATTTTATACCTGAATTGTTTTTATTATGTGCAATGACTACCATCTCTTAATTTTGGTTAGAAAACTCTATTTTCCTTGTCTGTATTCATTGGATAATTTTTATTATTACATTTAATATTCTTCCATAACATATTAATATCATTTTATAGTAATTTTTCTTTCATTAAAATGTTTTAATGAGATTTTTACTACTTCTTATATGATCCATTTTCAATAATGTGCAAAAAGAATATTTTTTAATCATTTTACTTATTAATACAACATTATTCCATTTTTTATTTTTATATGAAATATAATCACTGTAATTTATTTTCTACAAAAAAAAAATTGTGATCCTATATATTTTAAATGTTTCTATGTGATAATTTATTTAAAGGGTCATGTGTATTCCTTGTATGAAGTGTTATTCATTTAATTCTCCACAAAAGATCCTTTAACCATTAACAACAAATTTTGAAATATTTTATGCTTAATTGTTGATAGTATAAAAATGTTACAATCCTCAATATTATCTATATAGATTGTGATATAATATTTTCTGTCAGTGGTGCGATCCATCTGTAATTATCCACATCCTTTTGGGTTTGAGATTCTATATCAGATTTGATTTCTCAATTTATTACATGGACAGTTTTTTGTTCTACGTATAAAAACAAGGTTTTGTGGGTTTGAACATAATGAAATGTTTTACCAATTGAGGTTTGAGATTTATTGATTCTCAAGGAGTTCAGGAAAGTATTTGACAAGGGATAGGTGGCATGTTCTGTTGAATGGATTAGCTTGAGGCCATTAATGGTGTGAATATAAATCCACATTTTAAAAGGAATTCACTTGGTGTTTTCAACGTGTAAAACAGTGATATATGAGTTTGAATGGCTAAATATCTAAAAATATATTTAATCACCTCATTTTCACACCTTCATCATTTACTAGGAGTATCATTTTTTAATAGGGGTATTTTGGTCTTTATGGAGGTTATGGATTTTTGGGATTTTTTTGATAAGGGGCCTTGTGAATTCCATTTTCAGTTATTCCTCAACTCTTATACTTCTCTTTGGATCCCATTTAGCAAAGGATAATAAATAGTGAATTCTCAAATGGATTTATAGCATGCTATTCAATTATTTCATCACTCTTAATATCTTATCGATTTCATTTGATTTTATATATGGATTCAGTGTTAATTCTACACTTGTATAGTTGATTCGACATTGATGGGATAGTATTCTGATAGAATTTCATATAAGAAAAAATAGTATACATTTTAATATCATCATAAATATTATAATTTAAGGTAGTTAATCATCCTAATTTATATAATATTTTTTGTTAAATAATTATTTTTAATTAACGGTGTGTTATGTGAAATGTCTTCTGGATAGAGTAGTGTCTTAGGTGTGTTACAAAACATCTATAGGATTCTGGTAAAACAATTATGTGATAGGATGGCCTAGTTATATTTATGTGATTATGTCACATTAGTTTAATTTAACTAGTAAATTATATTATTGTATAATTGATTATTTTTATATATGATATGTGACAGGATCATGAGTTGAGATAGTAGTTTGTATAAGGCATCGATGGACTATATTGAGGTTTGGTGGATCTCGATTTGGATAATGAATCATTGATGTATGAATACATTATATTTAATACAAGATCATATATCTATTATGTATGATTTTCCTTTGATTCCTACATTTCATGTATTTGGGAAGAATTTCCAGGGACTGGTGATACCATTCAATGATGACATCAGATGATGATTGGAATCCTATGATCAAGATAATTTTTCATTAAAAATTTTCTGAATCAGAAAAAATAGTAGATGGTTTTTCTGAAGGATGAAAATGACAATTGAATTGATGAGATATCCTATGAGTTCATAATATGTAGACAAGATTATGGTTCTATGAGGTGCATTCTCCTTGGGATATTGATAATATGAAGGAAATCATAGGACCTCTACTGATGACTATGATGGAAGAGATTTTAATGTTTTATAAGAACTCCCACTTATGGGTAGTTTGGGATATTGACAAGAATTTTTATCTATATAAATGTTTTGAGATATGATGTGGTGTGATGGGTGGTGTTTCCTTTATGTGATGGGCTCAAAGATGTCCCTTTGGAGATGTCATATATGACGCATGTGTAGGTCAATGGAATTTTTGTGATATATCCTTGGGAATGAAATGGGATTAGAGTTATTTGATATGGTATAGTCCTTATTTAGTGGGTGTATGAGTTTTTAGGATCGTGATATAGATGTGGACCATGCTACTTGGATTGGGACATGATTAGCCTATGGGATGTGGTTTCACTGAGAGGTGAAGTGTATGAAATGATATTGATTCGAAGATACATGTTTGGTATGGTGGACCTAATGGATTCCATTATTAGAAAGGTATATCATGATTAGATAAGTGTCTAGGCCTTTGTTGGCTATTTCATTAAGATCAATTGGCTAGATGTGTGGTCCTTTGTGACCATATCTAATTTTTATTTGCGTATATGGCCTCCAAAGATTCTATGTCCAGCAACCCCAACTACAATTACCAAGAGATTATTTATAATTTAATAAATTATAATATGTTATAAGGAATCATAACCTGAAGGAAAAAAAACTTTTTTTATCCCTGTAAAAATTGATATATAAATGATTCTCATATTACATTTGACTATATATATTAACAAAATATTATTTTTGGAGAATATCATTAGTCACTCTAGAATATAATTTTATATCATTCAAATAAAAAAACCCAAATTCATGGAAAATCAAACAAAATAATGGTGATCACAAATTCTATATAATAGTCACATGATTCCGAATTTATCATGATTAAATCAAGAAAAATCAATATTGAACTCTCAATATATAATGGTAAATATCTGAATACACATTTCATCCAATTGATTTCTTGGATATCAAGATTAGATAAGAAATAATCTGTATGGAAAGGTAAGTAACTGACAATACATGATTTTTTCATAATTCTAATATAATTAATTTGTATGGAATGATGAATAACTAAACACAGATGCCCTATTAATAACATTACTGTCATGCAAATATAATGAATAATCAATATAGTAAGGTAAATGACTAATCCAATATTCCATTAAATCAATAAATTAGAATGAAATTAATCCATATAAAATATAACTGAAAAAATATCATGGATAATAAAAGATAAATTATTGATGATGTAATTTATTAATTATTTTACATCATGACCTCAAGAATCATAAAACCTCTAATATCAGGACTTTTCATTAGATAGTTCAAAACTATGGGTAACAACTAATTTAATGATAGCTTACTAATTCATATAATGAGACCAATAGTTCATTGATAGGTTATATAATTTTGGGGCCCACCCATCACTACATGATCAAAGCCTTTCTAAAATATTTAATAACAAATTTAATTAATGAACATTGTTCCTTTTCATCAAATATACATATTGATTCACAAGTATATATTTATATTTATTTACTATATATATAATCAAATTAAAATGTAGAAAACCATATATATAAATGATAAATGGTTTAATAAATAATATTATTCATGATAAATAATATTATTCTATTTTAGAAATTTAATTTCCAATGATCATAGGAAAGTGAATAGTTCAAGGGAATGATAATAGTTAAAAACTTACCATGAAAATGAATGTCAACGCTTTCCTTTCTAAAAATGATCATAAACCACATGAATAAATAATAATGATTTTATCAATAAAAAATATCCCTTGTTGATTATAAGTAAAATAATTTTTGTTTCTCATTGGGGAAAATAAATACAATAAAAATATCGTTAAAAACATTTTTGAGAAAAAAACATTTCAATTTTCAAAATATATTATTTTATAAATTCAAATTGGAAAAATATTTTAGAAAAAGGTTAATTTGAAAATAACATATGAAACATATTATCTAATATTTAAAAAAATTGTTGTTCATGTAATTAGTCAATTCCCTGAATATTTTACAAGTTAACATAAATAATCAATTAACATATTCAGGAAAAGACTAATAGGGCTTGTTTAGAAAATGACATGAAGATTCATTAATTTTTTTTCTTATAAAAATTAACAAAATAGATAAGGTTTTATTTAATAAATAATTTTAATGATTTTAGTTTTTTTTAATATTTTTAAAAAACATGGTTTTAGAAGTAAATGGATTTTCGACTAAAGTGAAAAATGAAGTCAGATTTACATATAAACATTTTCTCGACAATATAATGTACTAATGAGTATAATAAATAATACTATTAATTTAATGAATACTTAACAACTAGAAGAGTTGAAAATTAATTTTTTTTTATTTTCCAAATACTATATATTTTCCTTAAATTAAAATTCAAGCATAAATAATCCAAATTAAATTGAGATTGTAAAATAAACCCTCACAATGCTCATAATGTTAAAGTGAGATTTAATCCGTGAATATATTATGGGTATGAATTTTAAATCTAGATTATAAAATTATAAATACAATATAATATAATAAAAATTCATTACAAAAATTGTATTATAATATCAAAGATAATGAAAAATTAAAATAACCCAATGAAATGAAATTGGGTAATGATATTATTTTTCAGTCGGTAAATTTTAAGACAAATCCATTTGGGTGAAATAATTAAAATTAAATCCTAAAAAAACTAATTATTAATAAATCATGATATGACTTGTCAATGGAAAATTATATAAACTGTATAACATAAATTTTGTTCATAACATTTCAATATGCCTTAATGAATGAAAATTGAGATGAATTCCCTTACCTCACACTTACAATTGGTCAAACTAGATTTAACATACTATATAATAGGTTTATGAATATTATTACTTTTTAATAGAATAATATCAATATTTTTAATATCGTATATAATCCAATTAAAATTTTTTATCACCCATTGGTTATTTATATTTAATTACTTTTATTGTTTCAGATGTCAATTTCCTTAATTTCTCATGAATGTTCTGTCATAAAATATAGATTTCCTATACATATTATATAGGTTACTAATATCCATATATATATACATGTTATAAATATACTTTTTGTAGAGACTCGAAGCCTGACGTACGTGGACATTACATTACATTTGCGAAATACTTAGTACGTAACAAAAACACACACACAAGGATCGTAATAGTTTAGTTTCTTTGGAAACTCGGAACGTAATCTTCTAATCGTGGTGAAATATCTTCAACATCTCCTATAAAGATCTTCCCTTTTTTTTACCTAAAACCTTTCTTTATATCCTGGGGAAAAGAAAACATAAAAGGGTGAGCTCAAATGCTCAGTAAGGGTAAACAAAAGAAATATCAATCACATCGTATTCATAAGAACATAACATTTTGGAAATCTTAACCTGCAAAAGAGAGCATAATTTCATAACATGGGATAAATCATGGCAGTGAAATGTAATCACAATAATCATAACATAAAACATGAAACTTTGTGGCATTCACACATAATCATAGAGAATCATTTCTTGTTAGTCAAGACTCATTGCCAAGACTATCTTAGTGGACAAAGTCCCTTTTTAAATCGAGTAACCCTCGTTTCAGTCCTGTTTCACTGAACCGGTATAACCTACCGTTCCAGCCCTGTCTATCTCATGAGATATAAAATCTTTACCCAATGCATTGGAGGGAGATATATGTCCCACCCATCTTATAATGAATCCTTTCTTATGTGTGCCACATAATCAAAAACCATACATCATAGCGTAAACCATGTAATAAAAATGGGATTCTTAAACAACATGACATCATAAAACAATTCATATAATATAAAGGAATTCATAAAAATATTTCCATCACAACATAATCAAACCAATGTAATAATAGGGATAAAAACAGAACCCTTTTTATCTTAGATGGAAAATAATTTTGATAAAATAGTTGAACTCCATTCTTGAGGAAAATATCCTTTCTACTTCAAAAACATTTTTCCTTTCATAACATGTCATACGACTTTAAAATAAAAGAATTTGATTAAAAATAAACTTGAAAACTTGTAAAGGAATCTTCTTGGAAATAATGTTTTAAAAATCCATTCATTCCGTATAAGTTAAAAAAACATTCTTCTCGTACTTTTGTCGGAAAAGTCAAAAAAGTACCTCGTACGAAAAATGACAAAAGATTCCTTTCATATCTTTTACTAAAAACTCACCGAAGGGTAAAATAGGATTTAAAAAAATTATAGGTGGATGGAAATAATATTACATATTGATGAAAAATGGATGTTGATGATAAAATACACCCCAGTAAATACTTACGAATAAACAATCTCAGATAAAAATGAGATTGTGATATTTCCCTTACCTTAGGTCCGACTTGCTTTGTGAGTGTCCGAACCTCCTCTTTTTGACGCGCCTTTTCTTAGCATCCACTTAAAGAACTAAGGATGGTCTTTGAAGAAGACCAGGACCACTATGATGATACTAGGGAAGTGGAGAAGGGATTTTGGCAGGGTTTGGCCGAGCTTGAGTGCTCAAATTGGTGTGAGGAGGAGGGGGAGGAGGTGCCCTTTTATAAGGGAGGAGAGGGGCACCTTAGGAATATCTCAAAATATTATTTTATATTAAAGTAAAAATCGGTTTATAATGGTTCCAAATGGTATTATTACGAAGCTAAAGTGGGGATGGGTCAAAATCCTATCATCCAATAGGATTTAGAAAAGTTTAGGGTATTATTTTAACCTTATCAATTAGATTTAACTCTAAGTTAAATAATTTAACTTTTACCGTGTCTTTTTGTTTTCTTACACTATATGGTTAATACACTTACTATAACATGCCAAACGAACCCCAAATTAGTTATTATTAATATATATATCCTTATCTAAGTCATTTGGCCGAACCTTAGATTTTTAGGAATAAAATAACAATTAATAATATAATATTTGATTTAAAAACTATTTTGTGTCAATTTTGACACTATTTGATTTATGATTTTTTTGAAAGTCATAACAGAATTATATGTTCGAAACAAGTTGATTAAATCAACACTAATATATCATAGTAACCTAGAAAATTAGTGTATTTCATAAAAAGTCTCAAATTACATTTATTTTGGTGTTTATAACATCAATTATGTCAATATTTCATTAATAAGATAATTACTGCATCATCTTTGTGTCATAAATAAATTAAATTATATGATGTCTAAAAATTACAAATAAAATACCATCATGTAGGAAATATTTTTATATTTCTAATGAATATTTACAATCGAATTTATCTTATGTACAACCCTATATTAAAAATGTTTTAGTAAATATACTTTGATTTTAACTCTTTTAACTCTTCTTTGAATTAAATAATAATAAATGTCCTAATCTAATCCAAGTGGGCCTAAATGATAATATTTTACACTTAAGGTTATTTTTGGTCGAGATACACTTGTCCAATAGAATTAGGACATGTGTTAGGGTAATATAAATATCATTCTTACCCTTAATTACCCTATTTACTTTTAACCGTCGTAAATAAAAGTAAAAAGTTACTATTCACAAAAAATTATTTTCATCTCATTGAACCACATTTTACTTACAAACATCAACCGTGTCTCTAGGATTTTTGAAATTCCATTCACAGAAGTGGTAAAATTAAGTTTTATGAAAAATTCAGTTTTTAACTACCACTTAGTAGTTTCACTATTCATCAAAAATTGATGTTTTTCAGAAAAATGCCAAAATTTCATCCTAAGCTATATTTCATATTCCGAATTCAAAAATGAAGTCTATTTTACCAAATTCATAACATAGAAGTTTCATTAATTAATTTTATAATTAAATCCCGCTGTTAAAACAAATAGCGTGTTTTTAAGAAACAATATCTATCAAAAGATTGACACTTGATTATATCTGGTTTAAATGTGAAATTACATTCAATGACCAACATTGTATTAAATTGTAAAAATATATTCTAAATATTCTTTAAAACCACTCAAATTAATAATTTATCACTATTAATTATTTCGATTAAAAAAAGTTGTTTTTAATTATAATTTAGTAATTTTCACTATTCATCAGAATATGAAAGTTATCCGAAAAGTACCAAAATTTCACCTTAGGCTAAATTCGATACTCCGAATCCAAAAATGAAGTCCATTTTGAGAGCTAAAATTTCTAAAATTTAAAAAGTGGTTATTACTATTCATAACGGCTAGTTTTAATAAATTTTAGTAGCATATCGTTGTTTCGTGAAACTGAGTATTGCGTACTACACACGCTATCGAGGAAGGTTGCGATTGCGTGTAATGCAAGTAAAGTCAAAGATGCGTGTTGTGCAAGGTCCTTTTGGTGTAGCGTACAACACAAGACATTAATAAAATTAAAAAGAATATTTTTCATAAAATCTCGGGCTGTTACATTCTACCCCCCTTAAAATGAATTTCTCCCTCGAAATTCATCGGGGTTATAATTGGTTTACTATTTGAAAGTTTATTTAATAGAAACCCACATCATAAAAAGGAATATCAAAACCAATATTTAAAAACAAAAGTATGAAACGTAACAGTTACCCAAATAAACTAATCACTGGGTTTCCACATAGGTGAAAATATGGATATGGAAGAGAAATCTAACCATCATGTTCTGATGGAGAGTGGTAGAGAACATGGCTATGGAAAAGCCAGTAATCACAAAGCCATAAATTTGTGACGATCTAAGGTACCATCTGATTCATCAGATATAAGATCACTAGGACAACATTTTTGGTTTTCAAGATCGTTTCCCTAAAGTTAAAGAATTTGAATTAGAATAAATACTTACTTTATGTTGGTACAACCTCACTATTGTTCGTGCCTTTAACAATTTCCACTTCATCTCTTAAATAAATGAAGTTGAATTTGTTATTCGTGAAGTGTTAGCAGATCATGTGATAGAATGACGGGTCATTCCATCTGTCTCAAAAGGTTAGCAAAATTTATATACATAAGTCGATCTATAGTGAGATTAATCATATATGGTTCCTAAAATGGACTTATACTTTATATATCATACTTCTTAATATAATAAAACTAGTTTCTACTAAATAGGGACTTCCTGTAGGCCAGTGGTAGGCGATAAAGGCCAGTCACACTTCAGTTGTGGGTTCGATTCCCACAGCCTTGTTCGACGCGATGGGCTGTCGCCCGTTCTGCAGGTTGTCCTTTTTCTAAAACTATATTACTATAACATCCCATCGAAAAAAAACTTATATCCTTAAACAATACTAACTTATGTCCAACATAATCCATTCCAATCTTTAGGCTTATCCATAATACTGCAGTCCACTCTCATAACATAGTGAAAATGATTACCAGAGATTTAACACCATCGTAGATCCCCATATATCATAAGATATGTTTTGTTGGTCACATTCCAAACATTCAAAGTCCTTAATCATGTATTCTCTTGAATACCTTAGTGAAAACACGAATGCAGTTAAATGTTAACACTTTCCACATACCAAAATCATCAAAATTCTATATACTCAAATCATGATATCACTTAGTCCTTATATCAATGAGCTCATGAATACTGTTAAACATTTAATTTTCTCCTTAACCCTTCATTATGCGGATATCATCATCATTCCAAAAATATCTGAATAACCTTTCATGGATACTGGTAACATTAATAAAACACTTTTAAAACTCAAGGAAAGACAAAAATGTAACAATCCTTAGATGTCTCTTTATTCCATAGTACCATGAGATTTCTTATACAACATTACACATGATAAACATGTAATCATTTCACTATATTATTAAACCATTAACCGAGCTTCAACAGTTCTTTCATCTCACATATCATTTGTAGTCTCTTCATCATCATCCACATAAATACTACCCATACGACCATACTGATTCTCTTCATGAGTCTTTCCCTTAGGGAATTGGTTTGCATAATGCCCATACATTCCACATTTAAAACACTTAACCATTTTTGATGTCGTAGCAATACCATTATCCTCATCCATGGTGTTAACTGAACCTTTTCCTTTGCACTTACTTGCTTTGTGTCCTTTTTTTCCACACCCAAAGCATCTTCCAGTTCCCTTGAAACATTCTCCTTGATGCCTCTTCCAACATGATTTACATAGGGGAAATTGAACTTTCTTTCCTCTATGATCATCATGAAACTCCATCTTTCTCTTATTAGCCGAGTCAGGAAACTTACCAAATTTTACTTTATTGATCATATTATGAGATTGCTGATTCGGCATAATAATGATGTTTGGACTTCCAAATCCCATTTCATTTGGTTGCTCATAAAGAATATCATTCCATTGTCCATCATATCCTCCATTATCGTGAATCATCTTGTTTCCAGCCATTTTCTAAAACCCAAAAATAATAGTGTGAGAGGCAAAATAATGCTAAGGAAAACAACATAGTAAAGGTGGATTACCCTTAATATCTAACATCTTAGGTTAAATTCTATGATCGTTAGCGTAATTCTAGTACTATAACCTATACGTATACTTAACCTTAGGGACATCCCTAGACATACCTTAGAAATATCTCTAGGGATCTCACTAATGTTTTCACGTCCTAGTCTCCAAAGGTTGACTAAACCTTTCCTCTGATACCAACTGTAGAGACCCGAAGCCTGACGTACATGGACATTACATTACATTTGCGGAATACTTAGTACATAACAAAAACACACACACAAGGATCGTAATAGTTTAGTGTTTTGGAAACTCGGAACGTAATCTTCTAATCGTGGTGAAAGATCTTCAACATCTCCTATAAAGATCTTCCCTTTTTTTATCCTAAAACCTTTCTTTATATCCTGGGGAAAAGAAAACAAAAAAGGGTGAGCTCAAATGCTCAGTAAGGGTAAACAAAAGAAATATCAATCACATCGTATTCATAAGAACATAACATTTTGGAAATCTTAACCTGCAAAAGAGAGCATAATTTCATAACATGGGATAAATCATGGTAGTGAAATGTAATCACAATAATCATAACTTAAAACATGAAACTTTGTGGCATTCACACATAATCATAGAGAATCATTTCTTGTTAGTGAAGACTCATTGCCAAGACTATCTTAGTGGACAAAGTCCCTTTCTGAATCGGGTAACCCTCGTTTCAGTCCTGTTTCACTGAACCGGTATAACCTACCATTCCAGCCCTGTCTATCTCATGAGATATAAAATCTTTACCCAATTCATTGGAGGGAGATATAGGTCCCACCCATCTTATAATCTATCCTTTCTTATGTGTTCCACATAATCATAAACCATACATCATAGCGTAAACCATGTAATAAAAATGGGATTCTTAAACAAGATGACATCATAAAACAATTCATATAAGATAAAGGAATTCATAAAAATATTTCCATCAGAACATAATCAAACCAATGTAATAATAGGGATAAAAACAGAACCCTTTTTTATCTTAGATGGAAAATAATTTTGATAAAATACTTGAACTCCATTCTTGAGGAAAATATCCTTTCTACTTCAAAAACATTTTTCCTTTCATAACATGTCATACAACTTTAAAATAAAAGAATTTGATTAAAAATAAACATGAAAACTTGTAAAGGAAGCTTCTTGAAAATAATGTTTTAAAAATCCATTCATGTCGTATAAGTTAAAAAAATCATTCTTCTCGTACTTTTGTCGGAAAATTCAAAAATGTACCTCGTACGAAAAATGACAAAAGATTCCTTTCATATCTTTTACTAAAAACTCACCGAAGGGTAAAATAGGATTTAAAAAAATTGTAGGTGGATGGAAATAATATTACATATTGATGAAACATGGATGTGGATGATAAAATACACCCTAGTAAATACTTACGAATAAACAATTTTGGATAAAAATGAGATTGTGATATTTCCCTTACCTTAGGTCCGACTTGCTTTGTGAGTGTCCGAACCTCCTCTTTTTAACGCGCCTTTTCTTAGCCTCCACTTAAAGAACTAAGGATGGTCTTTGAAGAGGGCCAGGACCTATATGATGATACTAGGGAAGTGGAGAAGGAATTTTGGAAGGGGTTGGTCGAGCTTTAGTGCTCAAATTGGTGTGAGGAGGAGGGGGAGGAGGTGCCCTTTTATAAGGGAGGAGAGGGGCACGTTAGGAATATCTCAAAATATTATTTTATATTAAAGTCAAAATCGGTTTATAATGGTTCCAAAGGGTCTTATTTTGAAGCTAAAGTGGGGATGGGTCTAAATCCTATCATCCAATAGGATTTAGACAAGTTTAGGGTATTATTTTAACCTTATCAATTAGATTTAACTCTAAGTTAAATAATTTAACTTTTTACCGTGTCTTTTTGTTTTCTTACACTATATGGTTAATACACTTACTATAACATGCCAAACGAACCCCAAATTATTTATTATTAATATATATATCCTTATCTAAGTCATTTGGCCAAACCTTAGATTTTTAGGAATAAAATAACAATTAATAATATAATATTTTATTTAAAAACTATTTTGTGTCAATTTTGACACTATTTGATTTATGATTTTTTTGAAAGTCATAACAGAATTATATGTTCGATACAAGTTGATTAAATCAACACTAATATATCATAGTAACCTATAAAATTAGTGTAATTCATAAAAAGTCTCAAATTACATTTATTTTGGTGTTTATAACATCAATTATGTCAATATTTCATTAATAAGATAATTACTGCATCATCTTTGTGTCATATATAAATTAAATTATTTGATGTCTAAAAATTACAAATAAAATACCATAATATTGGAAATCTTTTTAGCTTTCTAATGAATATTTACAATCGAATTTATCTTATGTACAACCCTATATTAAAAATGTTTTAGTAAATATACTTTGATTTTAACTCTTTTAACTCTTCTTTGAATTAAATAATAATAAATGTCCTAATCTAATCCAAGTGGGCCTAAATGATAATATTTTACACTTAAGGTTATTTTTGGTCGAGATACACTTGTCCAATTAAATTAGGACATGTGTTAGGGTAATATCAATATCATTCTTACCCTTAATTACCCTATTTACTTTTAACCGTGGTAAATAAAAGTAAAAAGTTACTATTCACCAAAAATTATTTTCATCTCATTGAACCACATTATACTTACAGAAATCAACCTTGTCTCTAGGATTTTTGAAATTCCATTCACAGAAGCGGTAAAATTAAGTTTTATGAAAAATTCAGTTTTTAACTACCACTTAGTAGTTTCACTATTCATCAAAAATTGATGTTTTTCAGAAAAATGCCAAAATTTCATCCTAAGCTATATTTCATATTCAGAATTCAAAAATGAAGTCTATTTTACCAAATTCATAACATAGAAGTTGCATTAATTAATTTTATAATTAAATCCCGTTGTTAAAACAAATAGCGTGTTTTTAAGAAACAATATCTATCAAAAGATTGACACTTGATTATGTCTGGTTTAAATGTGAAATTACATTCAATGACCAAAATTGTATTAAATTGTAAAAATATATTCTAAATATAATTTAAAACCACTCAAATTAATAATTTATCACTATTAATTATTTCGATTAAAAAAGTTGTTTTTAATTATAATTTAGTAATTTTCACTATTCATCAGAATATGAAAGTTATCCGAAAAGTACCAAAATTTCAACTTAGGCTAAATTCGATACTCCGAATCCAAAAATGAAGTCCATTTTGAGAGCTAAATTTTCTAAAATTTAAAAAGTGGTTATTACTATTCATAACGGCTAGTTATAATAATATTTTAATAGTATATCGTTGTTTCGTGAAACTGAGTATTGCGTACTACACACGCTATTGAGGAAGGTTGCGATTGCGTGTAATGCAAGGAAAGTCAAAGATGCGTGTTGTGCAAGCTCCTTTTGGTGTAGCGTACAACACAAGACATTAATAAAATTAAAAAGAATATTTTTCATAAAATCTCGAGCTGTTATACTTTTCCCTTATATTAATATTAATAATCATTATTAATATTTGAACATGTATAGTGGATCACATCGCTTCTTAGAAATGACAGGTCGTGCATAGGCCCGAGCAACGTTATCATGTATTTAATAGGGGAAAGGGTTAGAAAGTGTGTAATATATTAACCATAAATAATATTGTTTTATTATATCAAAAAAATTACTAATTTAATCCGTATTATAGTCCATTTAAATCATATGTGAATATTAAATCACATCACTTCATGAGGCAGTAGCCCTCAAAACACATGAGCGACATTACAGTATTTTATATAGATTGGAAAATATGATATTATATGTGATAACAAAATTATAAAACATTAATTATATCCTAAATATAATATTAATTTTTTAAATAAAAAACTAAATTGATCCTATAATTTTGTTGTGGAAAATGAATTACATCGATTCTCAAGGAAGTAATCTATAGTACACATGATCAATAGTTTTGTTTCCCATTTCATGGAAGAAGAGATAGATATTAGTCATTACCATTACATAATAACCTATTACTATATGGAAAATAATTATTTTTTATATAATAATGTCTAAATAATATTTAATGTATGGGAAAGAAGAATTAAAATACAGTTTCTCATTTAATAACGTTACCACCTTTTCCGAAAACATCATTTGGTTTCACCAAAATCCTTCATATATAAGATTTATGATCAATAAAATAGATACAGGATGATTTTTTTCGATTAAGGAAGTAATTTTGGTAGGTCTTGGTAGATCAAAATCACTTTTAATGTCTGAAAAGTAGAGGATAGGGGTGGTATTTTTTATTTGGGGGATAGGGAACACATGGAAGTTATGATTATAATCAATTACACTGAAGTTTTTATCATGAAACAAACCTGAAAAAGGGACAGTAACAACCATTATAGATTACAAGGTATAAATATGGATATATAATTTATGTTTTATATTTGATACGATTATGTTAACCCTTATCCTTCATGTTTAACCCCTTGGTATATCAATATTCACCATAGTCACGATATTTAATTTTAATTTCTTTTAATATTCCTAATGTCCCAAAAATGAAACGGTCCATATTATGTAATATAAATTATTCTAATTCAAAATAGGGAATCCATTTTTCTAAATTCCAATCAAAGAAGTGGTAAAATCCAATTTATAATTATTCATACAGGCAAGATGAAAAATTGGGCTTCTAAATAGAAAATTCACATAATTATAGGAGGTTCAATTAACAAAATTCAACAAGGAAATGATTTCAATGACCTAATTTAGTTAATTTTTTTTAATTTTAATCAATTTACTTGAAAAACAACATTAAATATAATTTAACATTGAAATTTATTATAACAATGTATTTTGTTTTAAAAAAAATCAATTTTTCTCACTATTTATAAAAATATTGATTTTTTTGGAAAAATCTCAAAAAAATACCCAAAGATATTTTTTATTTTATTATTTATAAAACTATATTCATTTTATAATATATATTTTCTAAAAGTGGTGAATTTTTTTAAACTATGTGTTTTAGGCGCCACTAATCCTTTTTAAAAATAAAAATATTTTTGAAAACATTTGTTTATTTTAAATGATTTTCATTTTATTTTTATTCAATAGATTAATATAAATTTATTAATTTACTAATTAATATTAATAAAATCTATTTTAATTTCTATATTATAATGGTATATTATATTATTGTTCATTTTTTCTCAGTGTTGTGTATTCTTTATGCTATTGAAGAGATTAAATTTAATAAAATCTATTTCATTGATTGTTAAATCACAATGTTTCATGTCATATCCAATATTGAATAACATTTTATTTATTTAAAATCCTTGGGTGTAAAATTATCCCCATATTTAATAAATTACATCCTAAAAATTTAAATTTGATTTCATTGATTAAGGGTTTGACATTATGTAATAAAATTATTTCAAATCCAACCTCATAAAAAGGTTAATAAAACAACCTCTTGAAAAATGTGAAATAGAAATATGAAAGTTATCTTGTATACAACTTAATTAGTTTCCATATAGGATAATGTTGGTGGTATTTGAAGATATCATGGTATAATAAAAAAATTTCATAGATACATAGAGGTCATTGATCAAAATAATGTGAATTGTCAACGGACGGTTAATGACATGAACACCATAAATATGAGGTAATTTAAATAACCACTTGATTTATCAGATGCAAAGGTAATTGGATAAATTTTATTTGAGATCTATTTCATAATTTTAATGAATTATTTTTCATTCTAAAAATTTATGGAAAAATTACTACATGATATGTTTCTATTTTATAAGAGCATTTTCATCTTTTGGTTGTGCCTTGATTGATTTTCACTTCACCGATTACTCCAAAAAATTAATATGTAAAATTGAATTTTTTATTCATTTAGAACTAAAATATACCTTTAAATGATCATAATATCCATAAAATAGTATCAATCCATTCCATCTATCTATAAATTATTTCAAAAACCAATATGGACTGTACAAGTCATCCCATGCAATACATTAGTCATTAAACATCAATAGTAAAACCACTATTTCATCATAGAAATTTAGTTATGAAATCTTTTATGTAAAAAATAACAAATTTACCAGAACATAAAAAATAATAGCTGTACGATTTAAACCTTTATCTCACTTCAATTATGGGTTCAATCTCTATAGCCTTGTCGGATGTGATCAGTTTTCACCCAACATAGAGGTTGTCCTTTTTATAAAACCATATCAATGGAATTCCTATTACATTCCCAGAGTGTAATTACCCATAATACCCTCAAAATCAAAGACATGATAATCTATAAAGGTAAAAGATACAATTAAACTATCCACAAAATAGAAAGGGAAATATTCCTTGAATAAATTTGACAATAAAACATATACTAGTCACATTGGGTGTATTTTTATAAATATGTCTTAAAATATCCTTAATCAAATTTCACTCCCTTCACATAAAAACAAAAAAAAATTATTTAAGGATTTGAAATTATGATAAATCATAAACTGGTAAACTGATAATGTTATTCATAAGACTAAATTTAAGGAATTCATATATTCTTGTAAAATTTAATGTAATCATTAAATGCTTCATGATTCTATAAAAAACCATCACTAAAAATAATTCAACAAAATAATTTTGAAATCCCAATACATAAATAATTAAACAATAGTATTTCAAAATAGGTTCGTTATTGTTCTACAAGTAAACCTTCAGAAGAGGGAATTGACATGAATAATACTCAGGTTCCCACCTTTATGGTTATGAACAATAAATGGGTAACTTGGATGAAATTAATTTCCTTGTATTTTACTCTTTTATTTTACATATCAATTAATTTTTATTCCATCTTTCTACACGTACAAAAATTATCACATTTCATTGAGAGACTTTATGTGGCATCCCTTTCCACATTTCTGACTTGATGTAAATCCATTATTTTTTCCTCCATGTTCTTCACCACTCAAGCTCTTTGCAAATATCAATTTCAATTATTTTAGGTGATGGATAGGGTATATGTTCTTAATAATAATTTAAGATAACTAATTAGACATAATAACAATGCCATTTACTCACACAGTCATCCCAATAGGTATATCAGACACACCACATGTTTTTTATGTCACGACCCCCTCCCCACAATGTGTTCCCCTCCTAGGCTGATAATATGAGATGGGAGATAATGACCCCCGAGTACCTCCTCCAGTAGGCCTCGGGATGGCGACTAGAACCGAGGGTATAATAAACACAAAAATGAGAGGCATTACCCTCCAAGAGAACGCATGTAGAAGAGAGACAGAAAATATACACCAACTAACTCCAACTCAGAACTAAAATATCAAAGAAAACCCAAGTGTGCATATGTAATGTCATGAAAAAGTACTACAATAGGAGGGGAAAACTACAAGTACCCAAAAAGAAAGTAAAAACAATAGAAACCAAAACCCCGGACAACTCCTGCAACCCTAAGCTAGTAGAAACCAGCTTAATCTCCAACCGGCTCCAAGTGGCCTGAAAAATAGTTTATATATACAAAGGGTGAGTATAACTGTATACTCAGTAGGATCCTCCCTGAATCCTCTCAACAAAATGTAATGAAATCATGCTAAAGACCAGTGAACAATATGTTAAACTAACTCGTCCCCTAAACAGTTATACTAAGTTCCTAGCCTCACCATGGCTACTCTCACTAAGTAATGATTACAAGAATATATCATATAATAAATAATATCAAGGGTACCCCACTACTACATCCCCACTGGTTTGTTGCTTTTTCCCAACGTCGTATGTCCAAAGCATCTCTCTCCAAAAAGGCTTGCCCACCGACACCTGGGCGAAGCACCACAATATGCACCTCTTGAAATGAAACCACCACGTCCATGAAAGAAAGTAACTAGGTAGTTTTTAAGAGCCACCACAACTCGCATAACGTGTATCATACCTCTGGTATTACACCTCAAGGAATTAAATCCCATACACTGAGTAAGGATCCAGAAGCCATCACAACCTATACACGTTACTCCTATAGTAGTCCATAGGTTACTATATCCAGAATTTATGTGTGTGAATAACCACAAGCCATTACTGCCCTCTACACACATATAGGGGGAAAATAACCATTGTGCCTACCAGAACATGTAACAACCTAGAGAAGGGATCATGGAACAATATGGTAGTCATCTATCCCTCTTCCCACCAAACTTTTGGGGAAAACACCCCCAGGGGCTCAGAATCCCATGGGGTGTCAGTTTCCCTTACTGACAGTGTGGAGAAGCATATAGAAACACAAAAAGTATAGGATATATTATATCTCACAACCACACTATAAGAATAACCTAATCATAGACACAACTGTAGATAACGTCTCTCAGACTCTGGGTAGCCACTTCTAAGACTAGGTATCCTGTAATCACACAACCACATAAAGAGCATTTATACATTATTTCATTACCATTTTTATTAGTTTCACTTTAATTTAATTAAATCTTTATTCATTAATTAACCAAACACAATTCCACATTAAAATTCATTAGCATCACACCCAAAGTCCACTATTCATTCAAATTACAACTTCATCATTATGTTCCAGAAGACACCAACCCCATGGGTTAACACTATTTATTCAATTATTCATTACAGAATTACCTTCCCACATTCCCATACATTCTATAAAAACATTCTATGATACTAAACACAAGGGGGATCAACACGATGAGTAGAGGTACTACTCTTCGAGTCTTTTCCACATATAGAAAGGGTGTAGAACCATCCTCCATTGAGAAGCTAAACACTGAAAACATGTGGCATACCCCATGCGTCCTCGCCTATTTCGGATGAAGGGTTAGCAAGAACAGCTACCTTCGGTAGCGGGGAAAATTAAAACAGATAATCAACAAAAAAGAAACAGGAAGCATCCAAAAAACACATCCCTCCCATTCCATCATCCCTAGTGTCCTCCCTGACACCCACATGCATAAACTAATGCATCTCTCCACCCTAGGAAGCAATGTTCTCTGACAACCAAAAGGCCTTCATGCACCCATATATCACAACAACACTCCATTCTGACATCTCAACACAAGTATCATGAAAACATACATCGTAAAAATTTGGCTCTTGGCCCTTTAAAAATCAAGAGGGTTACTTAGAACCCTTCAAGAAATTATCAATCAATCAGTTATTTAATCTATCTTAAATTAAACGATTCATTATTCATAGGTTCCAATTTTGGGAAACCTAATTAGTAATCTAAAAATAATAATTAAACATTCTTACTACACCAATTTGATTAACATAAAATTAAAACAAGAAGAACAAGATTCATTTACATGCATCTTTATACATAGACAATAGTTATCAATCAATTCTAGTTTACATTATTTACCAATTTTCATCAAGAACGAACAACTAAATGAACCCAGCATGGATATAATACTATCTAGAAAACCAGGGGCAATAACATACGACTGATATCAATTTACTTATCCAGTTATAATATTGATTATGTTAATTCCATTGTGTTCTAGTGGGATAAAACATGCTAACAATACATTTTCACATAAAAGAAAGTAGAATCAACGAATCCCCTACCTCAAACAATTCTTGACGTTCTTTATCCACACAACGTGTCACGATCCTCCTCCCGAGACAACTGTATCCACCTGAGGATGACATGGTATGACTGCATCAACCAAACCCCAATAAAACTCCTTTAGAAGCATGGAGATTACATGCTATAAAATGGAAAGGAGAAACATTAGAAGATGAAACCCAAAAAGAGGATGATAAAACATACCTTATATCGAAGATTGATCGATACAGCTTGGTTGCATCAAAATAGAGTGAAACCAATCCGAGGAGAAAATTTTGATTAAAAAACTCTTGCAGAATAGATTAAAAAGTCCTATAATCTAATTGCTGGGTACAAAGAGGAAGAATTAGGGAGGAATATATCTCATCCCTTTAAAATATTTAACATATCGTCAGTTTAAGATACACTTGATTTTCCATTAAAAGAGGATGGCATTAAACCACGTGGTTTGACCAAGTAAAAACATCCCATGACTTAGAAAAAATTAATATAGGAGTTATGGCCTCTGAATATGCTTTAATGTCCTTAAAATGTGTCTTTAAATATATTTTAAATGAGAGTAAATGTTAAAGTGGTGAAACTGTAGGAAGCGTGAAACACTATTCAAAAACTCGAAATTTGGAAAAGGAAATAGAGGTTACCGATAGACCTCACCATTCTGGAAACACTGTTCACAAACTCAAAATTGGGCAATGTAAATAGATGTCACCAATAGTCCTCACCTATCTACAAACACTATTCATGAACTCAAAATTTGGAAAAGTAAATTGAGGTTACCATTAAAGGTTACTGATAAATCTTCTCATTGATATAACTATTCATAGATTTGGAAATTTGGAAAAAAAATAGAGGATACCATTAGAGGTTACTGATAGACCTGTTCACTAATAGAACTGTTCATAGAATTGGAAATTTGACAAAGGAAATAGCGGTTACTATTAGACCTCATCATTGGATATATTCACAACTGTGTACTGTTGGAACTATTCACCGAGGGACACTGAAGCAACTATCCATAGAATGGGAAAATTGCCAAAAGTGTTGGGGATGAGTCACCTTGACCTCCCAGAACACCTCAATCTCCATATTTTCACAAAGGAATGGACTGGAGAGGTCTGGGCCTTGACAGTAGATACCTCTCAAAACATTCTCATCCTTGAGAATTCATATCCAACCTAAAGTGAAAATGAAATGGGGTCCGATCAACCACCCTTAGATATACCTCTCAAAAGAGAGCAAGTCACAAAAGCCACAAAAGGAAACCATCTAATAAACATTAATGTTTAATAACCACAATGGCTACATCAATACATGAAAAGATTTAATCATCAAACAACTCTTGGTACTGAGCATGTATCTTTGACTCACGTTCCCAGGTACTCTCCTCCATGTCACTGTATTGCCACAAGACACGAACCATGGGGATAGAATGCATGCGCAACACCTTATCCTTATGGTCTTGGATCTACACAAGTCTCTCCCCAATGGGTTTTTCATCATCAACATTGATCTCTCCCCAATAGATGAAGTGAGAGTCATCATAAAGATAATGACGGAGCTGTGATACATTGAAAACATAATGTATCCGACTCATCTACAGGGGATGTTCTACTCGATATGCAGCTGCTCCAACATGAGCTAACACCTCGAAAGGCATAACAAAGCAAAGAGAAAGATTACTCCCATGACTAAATCTTCGCTTCCCATGATGGGGAGTCACCTTCAGAAAAACATGATCCCCAACATTAAACTTTAAGGGTCACCTTCTTTGAAAAACATATGATTTCGGATGATCTTACACTATCTTCATCCTATCACTAATCACCTGAACAATCACTATTGTATTCTATACTAGTTCCGGTCCAAGAATGACAGACTCTCTGACCCCAGTCCAGTACAATGGAGAACGGCAAGGCCGGCCATACAAGTCTTAAAACAGTGCCATAACTATGGTTGATTGAAAACTATTATTGTAAGAAAACTCCAACTAGGGTATGTGCCTCATCCATGAACCTCCAAAATCAAGAATACATGAGCGTAACATGTCTTCAAGAGTCTGGTTGTTTTCCTCTCTCTGACCATGAATTTGAGGATAAAAATAAGTGCAAAGGAATAATTGAGAACTGAAATCATGCTAAAAACCTCTCCACACCATTGAGGTAAAACAAAAATCTCAATCAGAAATGTTCATCCTTGGGACACCATGATGTCTCACCACCTCCTCTAGATACTACCTCGATAAAACATCCTCTGAGCATGAATCCTTGACTAATATAAAGTGGGCTGATTTTGTTAAACGATACACTACCACCCAAATTGCATCATTTCCCCTCGGAGCTCGAGGTAAACCAGTAACAAAGTCCTTTGATACGTCCCCCCACATCCACTGTGGAATCTCTAATGGATGGATAAGACCACCAGGAACACGGTGTTCGAAATTCACCTTTAGGTAGACCATGAATCGAGAAAGAAACTCTAAAACTGAATTCTTTATCCCAAGACATCAAAACTGGCTCTTCAAGCCTCGGTACATCTTTGTCTCACTAGAATGAACTGGTAAAGGTGAACTATGAAACTCGATGAGAACCATCTCGCGTATTGTAAAGGGAATAAAAATCCTTCTGTGATACAACACTCGGTGTTGTTCCACCTCCGACTAACCATCAGGGGCCTCACTACAAATAACTTGGCCTCTCTACACCTCCACCTCATGATTTACCAACTAGGAATCTTACACTTGCTTCACAAGAGATGGCTGCACCATCATCTGAAAAAGACACCCTATTCCCCCAACATATCCCATATAAATATGTAATGATGACAGGTCTTCCATTACTCTCCAGGAATCACCGAATTCATGCAAAACATCAATACGTGACATTAAACTCAGCGCATCAGATACAACATTTCCCTTTCTAGGTGTATATGATATATTTAAGTCATATTCCTATAAGAACTCCATCCACCGATATTGTCATAAGTTCGAGTCACGCTGGGAGAAAACATACCCCAAACTCTTATGATTGGTGAAAACCACAAAGCACTTTCCAATTCGGTAATGTATCCACAACATTAGAGAAAACACCATATTCCAACTCAAGATCATGAGTGGCATAGTTGCATTCATGAGTGTGTAACTGCCAAGTCCCATAGGAAACAACTGATCTTTTATGGATTAGAACACATCCCAACCCCAGATGTGAATCATCACAGAAAACATCAAACTGAACTCCCTTAGTTGGAAGACAATGAACTAGATCACATACTAACTTCTCCTTTAGATACTCGAAAGCTTCATGACACTAATCAATCCATTTGAATGCTTGATCCTTCTGGATCCAAGCTGTCAGAGGAGTCACAACTCGTGAGAAATCAGATATGAACCTCATGTAGTAGCCAGCGATACCAAGGAAACATCGCACCTCCAACACTGTCTTGGGGTATTCCCAAGACAAAACTATGTATATCTTTGATGGATCCATATATATTCCCTGTTGTGAACCAACATTTCCCAATAAACGGACTTCTCGATCCCTAAACTCACACTTCAGAATCTTCCCAAATAGATAATGTTTACGAAGTACTCCCAAAACAGCGTGTAGATACTCAACATGCTCCTTATCAGATATGGAGTGCATAAGGATTTCATAGATGAAAAATACCACAAAATTGTCAGGAACTCATGGAACACAACATTCTTTAATCCCATGAACACAGCTGGATCATTCGTCAGGCCAAACGACATTACAACCAACTCATAATTCCCCTAATGAAAATGGAAAGCAGTCTTTGGAATATCCTCATCCTTCACACACATCTGATGATATCCTAACCACAAGTAGATCTTTGAGAACCAACTTCCACCCTTTAGTTGATCGAATAAATCAACAATCCATGGATGAGGAGGGAGATTCTTTATCATCACTTTGTTCAAGCGACGATAATCGACACACAACCGCAAACTGCCGTCAGACTTCTTCATTAACAAAACTGGTGCACCCCACGTTGAAACACATGGATGAAAAAACCACACTGTAACAGACCATCAAGTTATATGCATAGCTCTAGTGACTCATAAGGAGGCATCCTATATGGATACATAGAGATAGTAGATGCTCATAGTGGTATCTCAATCCCAAACTCGATCTCTCGTCGAAGGGGTAATGCCACAACCTCTTCTGAAAAAACATCAGGGTACTCTTCTACAACCCTAAGATACACCAACTTCTGAACCTCTGACGAACTCTACATCATCTCATCCAACATGTATGAAAAGGACAAAATGTGCCTATGACCCATCTGAGGATCTCACTCGCCAAAAAACACCACCAACTCTCCAACCGCATAAAAGAAGATTACCAGATTCCTGAAGAAACCCATGATAGCTTGCACCGAATTCAACCAAACCAATATGAGGATGACATCATATGGTTTTATTCATAAAAATAGGAAATTTCCCCAAGAGCTGTGCTTCCCCAACACTAGCTCACAGTTTCTACATACTTCAATCAAATCATCTCGACCTCCAACTGGCGTAGTCAACGCCAAGGGCACTGGAAGCCTCTCTACCTCATGTCACAAAGCATGGACAAGGGTTGGTGATATGAAGAAGTGTTTCACATCTGAATCATAAAAATAAAACACCAAGGTAGAAAACAAGAAAAGGGTACCTCGAACGATGTCTGGCTCACCTAGAGCTGGCAACGCTAGAGCATGAAGCTAACCCAAACCTCCTCCACGGCCTCTCTGACCCTAATGATGACCACCACCACGGCCACACTCTGCTCTTTGAGGACAGGGAGAGTCATGGGGATATCCTCTTATTTCCCCATCAACCCTCTTCTAATCTAAAGCTGGTGCAACCTACTATAGATACCTCAGCTAGAATTGCCTCAACGGAGTAACCTGGAGCATAGCACCTGGTTCATGATGACTGCTCTGAATGGTTTATCACTCCCACTGCTAATGACCATGACCACCGTAAGAAAAACAAGTGTCTGATCCCTTGGCATAGGCCTAAGTGTTTCTGCCTCTATAGAAACGTGACATGAAGGGCTGGGACCAACCCCCAGTTGAACATAATCTATTCTGCCCTAAAAACCGGGAACCCTGGACCACAACTCTGCTTCATGGGGAATCATGATAATTCCCCTCTCGTGATGATCTGGCCCTATACAAAGTCCTCTAAATAACCTATGCCATCGCCTGCACCTCATGATTTGTCTTTAGCATAAATGGGGTGACCTGGTGCTGGATCTCTAGACACAAAGCCTCCTCATAATGCCATGCCCTGGCCTCCTCATCTAATAATAGGTATGAAGAATATCATAAAAGGTTCTTGAAATGGATTACAAACTCTCGCACACTGGAGATCCCATGTTGAAGGGTTATAATCTCTTAGCGACTAGATGTCTTCGTGGTCCAAGAAATTAACTCGACTCTAAACATCTCTCGATACTCCTCCAATTAGATAACTGACTCCTTGTGATCCCTAAGGAACACGAACCACCACTGCCTCCCTACTCCACGCAGCACCATCACAACCAAGGACACCTAGTGCTATTTATGAGCAAGGATCAAACAAAAACCTATCTCGATCTCCTCCAACCAGTCTTCGGTGACCACATCTGAAATGAAGCCCTCGTACTTCTGCAGACTCTGGTGCTGAAACTCTCAGAGTGTCATCCTCCACGTGTCTTCATCGTCAACCTCTACCCTGCAATGATTTATTGGAACATCCTACTAGACATTTTCTACACAAACATGATGAGGACATTGACTTGGAACTAGACCTATAAAATTAAAAACCATTATAGCTCCTAAACCTAGAATATGGAAGACTCAACATTAACTAATTAATAGTTTTCTATCATTGATTTTAGGTAAACCTATCCTAAGGTCTACCCATTCAAACATAAGCACAAATAAGAATGGTGCATTATCCATTACCATGTCTTTACCCTTCAAATAGTATCACATTGTTTAGTAACCATTATAAACATAATGGTACGTACAACATATCATATGTGACCCTAAATTCTTGTGTCTCAGTTAGTCTCTAGTGATTACATAACTTTCTAAACATGAATGACACTTTTTCCCTACCAACCCATGCAACCTCACATGTGCCTTACTCCAAACTCCATCTTATCCCTCAAACAGACCTCTCATACCACTCTGTCATGACCCCCTCCCCAAAAATTGAACCACTCCTTGGTCAGAAATGTTAGATCTAAGATAATGACCCCAAGTCCCACCTCCAGTATGCCCCGGGTTGGTGGCCAACACCAAGGGAAAAATAAACACTCAAATGAGAGGTGTTACCCTCTAAGAGAACAGATGATGAAGAGAAAGATAAGATAGACACCAACCAACTCCAACTAAGAACATAAATATAAAAGAACAACCAAGTTCACATATGTAATGTCATTCAAAAGTACAAAAACTGGATGGGGAAAACATCAGGTACCCGAAAGAATGTGAAAACAGCAACAACCATAGGCCCGAACAGCTCCCGCAACCCCAAGATTGTAGAAACTAGATTGATCTTAAACCTTATCCATGTGACTTGAAAAATAGTTTATATATTCATAGGGTGAGTATAACAAAATATTCAGTAGGATACTCCCCAAAGCTGCTCGTGCAAAAGTAAAGAAATCATCCTAAAGCACAATGAACAACAACTGAAACTAACTTGTCACCTAAATAGGTATACTAAGTTCCCAACCTCATCATGGCTACTCTCACCAAGTAACACATACATTAATATATCATATAATAAACAATATCAAGGGCACCCCAATACTACTTCCCAACTAGTTTTCTACTTTTCCCCAACGCCGTACGTCCTAACCATCTCTCTCTAAAAAGGATTGCTCTAGGACACCTAGGCGAAGCACCACAATATGCACCTCATGAAAAAAATCCACCACGTCCATGCAAGAAAGTAATGAGGTAGTATCCAGGATCCACCAAAGCTTTCATAATGTGTATCATATGTTGGGTATTATGCCTCAAGCCACTACAACCCATACACTGAGTAAGGATCCTCAAGCCATCACAACCTATACACGTTACACCTATAGTAGTCCATAGGATACTATATCCAGAATATATGTGTGTGAATAACCAAAAGCCATTAAAACCCTCTACATAGAAATATGGGGAAAACTAACCGCTCTCCCTACCAGAACAACCAACTACCAAGAGAAGAGAGCAGAGACAAAGGGGGTAGTCAGACATCCATCCTCCCACCAGAATATGGGGGAAAACTCCCCCAGGGATCAGAATCCCTGAAGTGTCAGTTTCCATTACTAACAGGGTGGTGTAGCATATAGAAGCATAAAAATTACAAGATATACTATATCTCAAAACCACACTATGGGCAGAACCTAGTCTTAGACAAATTGCAGCTAACATCTCACAGACTCTACGGTGCAACTTCTAAGACTATGTATCCTATAAGCACACAACCAATTATAGAGATTTAATACATTATTTCATTACCTTTTTATAAGTTGAACTTTACGTTAATTAATTATTGAAACATTAATTTACAAAAGACAATTCCACATTAAATTTCATTAGCAACACACCCAAAGTCCACTATTCCTTCAAAATTACAACCTCATCATTATGTTCCAGGAAACTCCAACCCCATGGATTAACACCATTTATTCCATTATTTATTATAGAATTACTTTACCACATTCTCAAGAATTCTAAAAAAACATTCTATGATACTTAACATAAAGTGGCATAACCCGCGTGTCATCGACTCATTCAGAAGAGTGGTAGGTGAGAACAGCTTCCGTAGGTAGTGGGGAAAAGTAGAATAGATAATCAACCAAAAAAACCAGCAAGAATCCAACAAACACGTCCATCCCATTACATCATCCCTGGTATCCTCCCTAACACCCACATGCATAAACGAATGCATCTCGCCACCCTAGGTGTCATTTTTTTCCACAACTGAATGGCCTACATGCCCGCACATGTCACAACGGCCCTCCAGGCTCACATCACAACACAAGCATCATGAAAAAAAACATATTAAAAATTGGCCTCTTGACCCTTTAACAAACAAGAGGGTAACTCAGAACCCTTCAAATAATTATTAAACCATCAGATCTTTAATCCATCTTGAATTTACCGATTCATTATTAATAGATTTCAAATTTCGAAAACCTAATCAGTAAGTTTTTCTCAAATAATTACACCTGATTACTACACTAATTTTATTAAAATCAAATTAAAAGAGGAAGAACCAGATTCATTTAAATGCATCTTTATCCATATCCAATAGTTATCAATTAATTTTGGTTTATGTTCTTTACCAATTTTCATCAATAACGAACAGTTAAACAAAGAAAGGATGGGTATTACACTATTTAGAAAACAAGGGGAAATAACATACCACAGATATCAATTTATTTATATGGTTTAAATATTTATTATGTAAAGTCCATTATGGTACAGTGGGATAAAACATGCTAAGAATACAGTTACTCGTAAATGAAAAGAGACGAAATGTATCCCCTACCTCAAACAGTTCTTGACGTTCATTATCCAGACAACATGCCATGATCCTCCACTCGTAACCACTGAATCCACCTAAGGATTCCACAGTACAAACTCACCTAATGAACCCCAAGAAAACTCCAATATAATCATGGAGATTAAATTCTATAAAAAGAAATGAAAAAAAGGAGAAGATGAACTCCAAATGAATGACGATGAAACAGACCTTATATCAAATATTGATCGATACAGCTTGGTTGCATCAAAACAGAGTGAAACCAATCTGAGGAGGAAAGATTGATTATGAAACTCTTATGGAATAGAATGAAAGGTTCTATCATCTCATATTTGAGAACTAAGAGGAAAAATTAGAGAAGAAGATATCCCTTCCCTTTAGAAGATTTAATGGTGAGGCAGTTTAAGATACGCTTGATTTCCCTTTAAAAGCGGATCACATTAAACCACGCGGTTTAACCATGTAAAAACATACCGAGATTTAGGAATAATTAATATAGGACTTATGGCTTTTGAATAGGCCATAAAGTCTTTAAAATAATTCATTAAATGTATTTTAGGTCAAAGGAAATGTTAGAGGGGAGATACTATAGGAAGATGGAAACACTGTTCTGAAACTCGAAATTTATCAAAGGAAATAGAGGTTACCAATATACCTCTCCATTGTGGAAACACTGTTCTTGAACTTAAAATTACGAAAATGAAATAGAGGTTACCGATAGACCTCACCGTTCTGGAAACACTATTCATGAACTCAAAATTTGGTAAAAAAATAGAGGTTACCAAAAGAACTGTTCACCGATAGAACTGTTCATAGAATTGGAAATTTGGAAAAAGAAATACAGGTTATCGTTAGATGTTATCAATAGAACTGTTTGTAGAATTAGAAATTTGGAAAAGGAAATATAAGTTACGGTTAGACCTCACTGTTGGCACTGTTCACAATTGTCTACCGTTAGAACTCTTCACTAAGGGTCACTGATGGTTCAGTTCACAGAAAGGGAAAATTGGAAAAGTGTTGGGGATGAGCCACCTTGACCTCTCGGAACACCTAAAACACCATATTTTTACAATGTAATGGACCGAAGAGTTCCAAGCCATTAGATTTTATGTCTAATGCTAACATGATTCCTTTCGTTCTAGCTGTTGAATTAAACAAAAAATTCGAAGTATGAGAGATAATAATTGTATTGATAAAATAATAAAATCATTTATAGGATATCTAAATCATGATATATTATTTTTAATATAAGAGACTTTATGATAAAACTATGTCATTAATTCCCATCTTCTATTTAAGTCCTTCATAATAATTTGTAATGAGAATTTTTATTTTCCCATTCATACCCCCCAAGAGTGTCAACCCCTGTGCCTAGTAAGGACTATTTAAATGTACTAGGTAATTCATAGGTCAATCCCAACCCAATGTTTTTAGAGTTATTACCCCAAGGTACATATGTTTTATAACTACATCAACTTATAATATCTATAATGGGATGTGTTTCTAGAAGAAATCACATAATCTCTACTACACCAGATCATTATACTGTTATTCAATATATATCATCATAGTAAATCATATGGTTTTCTTCTATAATCTATATTTTTTAAATATATTTTACAAGGCTAATACAGAAATAAAATAATACCAACTATAATTTCATCAAATTTAGAAACTAAGAGACAATGTTTGTGTTCGTAAATGGGAATATGATAAAAAAATTATATCCCTATGGACCGAATAATTTAGTAGAATTTTAAATTGGTTACATGAATGATTCAAATATAATATTTGATTATGAAAAATAACAATTTTATTCAATAATATCATTATTCCATGGATAATATAATTGCATATCATTAATTGTAAACTTCCTTGATTCTAGATAAGGGAAGAATAATATGAGTGAGCTCAAATTCTTAGTAAGTGATATGTAAAGTGGAATATATCTTGAGTAAATGATGAGTAATCAAAATGAAATTATCATTATAGTAAAGTAAATATCTAAACCCGTATATAATTTAATCTATAACTTGTAAATCATGATTAAATAAGTAATAATCAGCATATATGGGTAAATAAATGATCATAAATTCTATTTAGCTAACATGACTATCACGAATAGATAATGAATACTAAATATGGAAAGATAAATAATTAATCCAATATTTCATTTAAATGACAATACTATCATGAATAGATAAGGGATAATCCATATTTCAAGGTAAATGACTGAACACACATTCCATTTAATCAATAAATGACAATGAAATTAATACTTAGATATTATAATTGTGAAGAATATCATAGAAAATAAAACCTGAATTAATAATTATGGAAATTATTAAGTATCAGATGCCAGGATCTTAGGAATCATGGTACCTATATTATTATGATCATTCATAAGATAGTTTAAAATAATATCTAAAATTCCATTTTATCACAGCTTACTAATTCACATCAGGATACTACAGATGTATCAATGGGCTATATCATTTCATCCCCATATATCTATGAATTTAAAAATAATTTCTCATATATTTAATAATCAATTTTATTTATGAATAATTTTTTTTATCCTGAAATAGCCATATTTTTTAAATAATGTGGATTTATAAATGTCTCCATAAATTAATAGATAACATTAAATGTATAACACCATCAGTATAAATGATATAAATTTTAAGAAATAAAATTACCAATGATTAATAATATGTGTAATTACTGTAATTTTATTTTCCATGGATTATAGGAAAGAGAATATTTTAAGGGAAACTTATTGATTATAAAAATGAATCAAGAAAATAAATTTCAATACTTTAATTTGTCAAAATTTTCATGAACTATCCAGTCAAATAATTTAAAAAAATATCAATACAATAGTTCCAAGTAGGGTATCGGTAAATTTAAGGGTTTATTTCATTCAAGGATATAAATTCCATAAAACTATCTTTATAACATTTTTGAGTAATATATTTTTTCACATGGAAAATATATTTTTTATAAAACTATAAAGTTAGAAAAATATTTTAACATTAATTTTATTTTAAAATAACCTCTAAATATTATACTGGAATTTTTAGAACCATTATTTTTCATGATAAAATTAATTTTCATACATACTGAAGATGTTAAAAAAAATATTCATTTCACATATTTTTTAAATGGAAAATGGGACATGTTTCGGAAATGGTATGAGGATGGATTTTAAATTTTTTTAAAAAACTAAATCATGATTAAAATTCACACTAATATATCACATATGGAATTTTAAAAACATTTTTCCGATCATTTTTATAAATAATGGTTTTGGATATTAAAATATTTTTGACCAATGATTGAAATGAATATGGCGTTAAATAAGAACACATTTCCCTACAATTTTAATTACCATAGAGGTTAAAAAATTGTACCATTACATGAAAACAACATTAAAATATATAAGAGAAGAAAATTAATTATTTTTAATCCAATTATCAAATATGTTCAATTAATGGGAATTAAAGATTAAAAAATCCCAATTAAAATCAGATTATGAAATAAACCCCCACAAAATATCATAATGTTAAAGTGAATATTATTAAAGGAATATATTATATATCTAAATTATAAATCTACATATGTTTTTTAAAATAATACATTATATAGATGAAAGTAATTCTAAACAAATTCATAGAATATGTAACTGAAAAATACTAACATAACCCCATGAAATGAAATCGAGTTATTAAATTCTAGACCACTTGGTATGCTTTAAGTTAAATCATATTGAATGAAATAATTTAAATTTGAAACATTAAATACCATTAATTATTATTTAAACATGATATTTCAGTTCAAATTTGATGAATATACAACATAATAAAATAAATAAGTTGAACAATATTTTAAAATGACTAAATGAAGGGAAATTGAGATGAAGTCACTCACCTCAAACTACATTTTGATTTAATGTAATTTAAACTCATATATACTAGTTTTAATAATCCTATAAATTTATAAAATAACCATATACAAATTTATTATATCATATATTATTCCATTATGATATTTTACTCCTAATTTTTTAAAAATATTTAAAAATATTTATTATTTTTGGTGTAAATTTCCATGTTTTCTCATTTTACTTTTGTCATAAAATGTATGATTAATGTGTAAATTGTATATTTTCGTAATATAAATAAATTTAATTATTTTATAAATATAGTATTTTTTAATTATGTTCTTTTCTATAATCATTATAAATTTATTTACAAGGATAATGGATCTCCCCACTTCAAGGAGAAGGCAAGTCTTACTAACATGTGAGAGACATTATCAATTCCCTAATTGGTGAAACAGAAAGAAATTGAGTGATATTATAATTTTATAAAAACTATAATTTAATATATATAACATTTATTTAATAATTTATCAATATTACCTTTTATGTAAATTGTAATTGAAAAATGAATCACATCGCTTCGTGATACAGTAGTCCTTCGTACACATGAGCAGTGTTATCATACATTAAATGAAATGGAACGTAAGAATTTATATATGATATTAAAATTAAATAATGTTAATAATATAATATTTATAACATATATGTGTTAAATGGATCATTATATACATCCATTAAAGGTGGTGATTGAAAATGAATTTCATTTGTTCATGAGCCATGGCCAATCATACACACAATCAACTATTTTGTTTCCTATTTAATAGAAGGTGATATTGATATTGTTTATTAACATAACATAATAAAATTTAAGTATAATTAAAATTATTTGTTTATTATATGATAGATTATTAAAAAATATTTTAATGAGGGGAAGAAGATACATAATAAAACTACTTATTTAAATATGTTAGCTTTTTTTTCAGAAAACTTATTAACATATTCACCAAAATATTTACTATGAATGATCTATGATAAAAAATGACACTATAATGTTTTTTGGGGAGTTAAAAAGTTATTTTTTATGTATTTTTTTTCGAAAATGGATTTTTAATTATGAAGTTGGTAGGAGATTGGGTGGCCATTTATAAGTTCTCGGGAGGGCACACATGGAATTTTTCAATTAATCAAATAACCCAATTTTAAATCATGAAAAAATATATAATGGGTTATTTTATACAGTTATAACAAATAATATATAAATATTGATATAAAATGGGATTCTTATAATGTCTTAGTTCATTTTAAATCATATCATTATAGAATATCCCCTTCTGATATATCTTTTTTTAAAATAACTACTTTAATTAATTTTTATTGTATTTAATATTTAAAAATTTCATAATTTAATTTGTACATTTAATATAATATTTAATTTCAGGATTCAACATATATTACACATTTTCAAAAATTCAAATTCACATATTTTTCTCAATCCAATTTTAAATTATAACTATAGAGACAACCAAAAAATAGGGTTTGAAATAAAAACTTATCATAAGTATAAAATTTTTTGATGTCAAAATTAAATTTTAGGTTTTTAATAAATTAACATTATTATATAAATTGTAATATATTTTAACTAATTTTACTTCCAAAATAATTTCAAATATATTTTATCCTTGTAAGTTATTCAAATGAAAATGTAGTTTTCAATAAAAATCAGTATTTCCTTCTATTCATAAAAAAATGAACCTTTTATAAAAATCGTGAAAAATTACAATAATAGAATTTAGATATTATGATTTCAATAATTAATCTCAAAATGTATATTATGTTTTATACATGGGTGAAAATTAATTTTATGTTTTGTGTGATGTTACTAAAAAAATGATTATTTAAATATAATGATTCAAAAAAAGTTTTTTGTCTTTTAAATTATTCTTATTTTTATAATCAATAGAAACAATAATTATCATAATTTAGTTATAACTATTCATAATATGTTTTAAAATATATAGGTTATACTGGTAAATTATATTATGGTGCATTTACGCTCATGGTTTTGTGTTCCCCAAGCTATCTAAGAGATTAAATATAATGGAATATATATTTTTGAATGTTTATGCATGATGTTGCATGTCACATATTCAGACAAAGGTTTTCTCCATATTTTAATATCTATGGGTGTTTCCTTTTATGGTGGGTCAATGTGCATGATGAAATCTGCATAGTCTGTTGGTTGGGGTCAGTTTGAAAATCATTGGGTCTCTATGTTCAAAACAGATCTATACCTTCAGGGATAGGTTAGTGGTTCCCAAATGAGACATGTAATAGTCTATGAAGTCCATTCTGACCACATCATAAGGGAGAGTTTATGGGTCGATAGATATTTATGAACATTTCCAGAAAGGATTAGTTGGAGGGCCACCCATTGGTATGGGTCAGGGCCACATGATAGGACAAATAGACACTACCTAGTGTGAATTAATAGTTTCTTAGAATATGGTCGTGTGACACTTCCTAGTGTCAATGAGTAGTGGGTAATGGATTTAGATTCTACTCTACCCTTAATCAACTAGTATGTATTGGAAATTAGTTATCAATAATGATGAGATAACAAGGTGGATTTGGTATAGCACTGATTGTTATATGATCTTATTCCTTGGTGACTTGGTTTTCACATCTTAACCAGATACGTGGGATTCATGGCATCCTAAATAGAACACGAAGTCCAAGAAATATATATGACATGTTTATTTTATCTCTTACTAATAATCATTTTTTATGGAATATACTTGGGGCATTTACTGAGACCCAAATGAGATATATTTATCACATAATGTATGGGAACTGGGGTGATAGTATAGACCATATGGTTAATATCATGTTGAGTGTAGTATTGGTAGTGGATTAGGCGGTTGAAGAACAATTTTCTTTTGAGACACGGTGTGTGAGTAAAAATAATGGATGTTGGACCATTTTGAATTAATTTTATTTTCATCATTTGGGGATCAAGATAGTGGGAGTATAGGGTATCTATCCTCATATTCTAATGTCTATGACACTTAATATTAAAAAATTATTTTATGTTTACTCTGTTGTTTATGCGATGGATGTTTCGTTTTTTACAATGATTTATTACTCTTATTTGAGGTAATAGTTTCCAGGTTTATAAATTTGGCTCTCTCAACTATTTTAAAGTCTTTGGTGTATGGTGAGGAATGATTAAGTGTTCATGGAAATCCATTCCAGTAACTACAAATTGTCCTAGGATCAAGGAATTTGAAAATAGTAGAATAGTTATTTTTTGTTATTGGATTTTTTTTCAGGTATATAATTGATTTATGAATATTTATAATATTTTAATGGACTAAAAATGGTTACTCCTGAACACATTTTATATGGAATTTCCAAGTTACTAGGGGTGTGGGATTATTATTCTATATTTATGTTGTTATAATTGAGAATTTTATTGAAAATGACATGTATAATGAATATTGGATTTATTTTTGTGGTTATTTTACCATTAGAAGGATGTCATTTACATAAATCATGATTATGCACATAGGACCCAAATAACACTTTCCTTCTTATGGTTGATTGTAATTTTTTTTTGCATGTTTGTCTCTCTGAAGTGTAAACAATAACATATATTGATTTTTATTATATAACATGTTGTGGGAATTATACTCAGTTATACCAAGGTATTTTTTGAAATGAAAGGTCACGTGGATCCTGGGTCATGAGGTTCTCCAATTGTAAATATATGTTACCTTCTTCAAGGGATGCGTAGAGACACATGGTGGGTTACTGTAGACATTGGATGCCTCTATTATGGACCCTAAGGGATGATAAAGAATGTAATGTGAAATTAATTAGGACATATTTTGTCACTCACATAGAGTTTTTATGGTCTCAATGGTGGGTTTTAAGGGTGGGATCTATTAGAGTTTTTTCTGATTTGTAATTGAGATGCACATTTAGTGGTATGGTGGGAGCATGAGTAAAAACATGTGGGTTTATAGTGGTGAAAAACTAGAGAGTTTGGAACATACTAGGCACAAATAGAATAAGTTTTATATATTTATCTATATTATTTAATTATATAGTTAAATTCACCATGATATGTATTTTTTAAGATAAATAATTTTATTAAACTATTTTCCAATATGGTTCCATTAAAATGACTACTTTTAAAAATATTGAAATTTAATTGAAAAAAATAAATTAATATTTATGTTCATAATGTCGAAATTATAAAAGTATGAATTTTTATAATATTTTAAAAAATATAAATTTATGGTGATGTGTAAAAACCAATGTTTTTTAAAAAAATATGGTCTCTTTTGTGATATCGCAATGATATCGCAAGGATATACTAATCTATTAAAACATGTAATGAATAAATTGATATATTATAATCTAATTATTTAAAAAAATTCTTAACATTATAATTTTAATTTATTTCTTGAAAAGTATAAAAATCCAGTCCAGTGTCGATAGAGTGCCTTTATAGAGTTGACAACGTACAATTTGGATCCTAATAGATAATGATTGAATTCAAAAAAAATCCAAATTATCTATAAATAATTATATTTAATTGAGTATTTTAAATGAAATTTTCTAATTTTATAGTTATATAAGAATAATCTTATCCAAATGCATGTGCAATGCTTGCGTAAGGCACATGAAGTCAAAATAAAAAATTATAGATGTTTTATTGACATGGAGATGTTTAAATATGAGTTATAATGATTATAATTTATTATATTTAACATAATTAATATATTTTTATTGATATTAATTTAAATTTAATTTTTATATATGAAATAATTATCTTTGATTGTTGTGAAATGCTGATGTGTTGCTTGTGTGAGGAGATGAAAGAAAAATAAAAGGATTTTGATTAAAATCATAAGAACAGGTAAATGATAATAAAAATTGGTATATCTAATGGTTGATTATATATCAACCATGTTTCTCCAAGTGTAGAGTTTATTATCAATTGTATACACATGGATATAATTAAGACCCTTTAAAATGATTTATTTAAAAGAATGTCATGTTGTTCACAGTATAGTTTTTAATTCGTATTATATTATAATATATGGTTTCTCAGAAGATAATTTCAACATTAAATATTAAATGAAAAAATAATAATATTTTCATAATAACGATAGATTATTTTTATTTTGAAGGCTACATGTAAATACCATAAAGGTTTTCACATCTGTTGATGCTCCTTTCGTCACAGAATCTAAAGATCGGAAAAGGGAATATCCGAGCTCAAAGTGATTCATCCTTTGAAGAAAACATAAAAAATCAACAAAGGAAGGAAGAAAGGATCAACAGCTACCTCACCGCACAAGTTATCTAACTGGCACGCAAGTGTACTTGCACGGCTACCTTGGTCGCGCAAGTGACTTGCGCGACCTAAGTGGTAACCGCCCGGTAACCGCCCAGAGCCTTCTTTTTCCTATAAATAGACCCTGTGGGCCCCCCATTCGAGAGGATTTTTTCCAGAAACTTGGATTGAAGCTCCCGACACCCAAGTCTCTTCTCAAAGCTTCCGGAACACTTCTAAGGTAATTTCTTACCTATAACGGAAGATCTAAAGAGAAGAAGGAAGGCCTAAGGGTTGAAACTTATCAAACACTTGCACACCGATTTATTTCCTTCAATATAACTTGCGCGTCCCTTTTCTGGAAGAACCTCAAGAGGATTATAAAGGGTTTAAAAAAGAGTCGCTCAAATATTTCTATGCTGGTTGAAAATCGCACAAGTACACCATGTGTCGCGCAGGTATACCTGCGCGACCAAAACTTGCATGCCCACGGAAGACTTGCGCGCCTTTCAAGACTTGCGCGCCCTACCTTTTTGGGTGCCCATCTTGCCCATTTTACCCATCTTAAGCCATTACACCTTTCCATTTCAAGATTCAGTCTTCAAGACACTCTTCAAAGCCATTTATGGCATGATTTCTTGATTTGACTTCCTTATCTGAAAGGAATTCTGTGGAATATCTCTCAAAACCTAGTGATTTAAATATCCTTATGTCACTCAATATAGAGATTTCATTCATTCAACCTCATCCTTTAAGATGAGAGAATCCTTAACTTGGGTATCCTCCTCAGGAGTAAGTCCCAATCATAATCCTTTAAACTTGGGCATCCACCTCAGGAGTAAGCCCAAATTTCAAATCAGGGCATCCTTCTTTATGAGTAAGCCCAAATTTCTTAAAGATCCCAAACTTGGGCATCCTCCTCAGGAGTAAGCCCCAAACCTTAATCCCTAACCTGGGTCTCCTTTTCAGGAGTAAGTCCCAGTCATAATCTTGGGAATCCTTCTTAGAAGTAAGCCCCAAGTCCCCTAACCTGGGTCTCCCTTTTAGGAATAAGACTCAGTCATAACCTGGGCCTCCTTTTTTAAGAGTAATCCCCAGTCATAATCTTGGGTTTCCTTTTCAGGAGTAAACCCCAAACCCCCTTAAAATTTCTCTTAACTAGTCCTAATTTACCCTTGATTTGGGTTTCCTTTTCAGGAGTAAAACCCAATCATAAATCCCCTCCTAACTTGGGCATCCTCCTTAGGAGTAAGCCCCAAGATTAGAGTATTCAAATCTCCATAAAGCACATATACCTTTATGGACCATGTTCCTGGATTTTCTCCCTAAAATTGAATCCTAAACCTTCATCTATCTGGGCAGTCATACATACCTAAGCCCCAAACAATTTCTTATGATTGCATCTTTCATGGCACAATTGTCTAATTTTTACCAATACCTCTTATTTCTCACACCGAGCATGACTCACGTGAGCTTAGAGTGTAAAAGTAATTATGACATTCTTCTTTGAGCCATCAATCATAAACATCATACTCCATTACTCGAACTATGTGGGTTCTGATTCCTTTTCCAAAACAAAGGATACGTAGGTAGCCCATTTATGGGTTCGATCCCAACTTTGAAATAATCCCTGTCTTTCTGAATGGCGATAAACTTCAAGTGCCCCACTGAGTGGCTTTAAAACCAGCCTGGTCATCATAATGACGAGGAGAATTTTATATAAATGTTTTGAAGGATACCATTGACCAAGAATCTCTAAACAGATATAGATGATTCTCTATTGATGAAGAACCTCGAATACATATAAAAGATTCTCTAAATTTCTTGCATATTTAATCATTGATTGTTAAAACTAAAGGAAAGCACATTTTATACTTGGTAATGTAATAAGGATTCACGAACATAACTTAAATCTATAAAGAGAGTCCCGGAGTAGACAATAATTCCCCTCAAAAAGGTGTGATGAGTCCGACCTCCCATCCTCTCGGCCAAAGCAAATTCCTAAGCCTCATCAGTCCACAAGCTAATGAGCGCCTACCTTTGGAAAGTGGGTCCAAACGGATGTGGAATCATTGGTTGTTTCCGGTTCTACGAACAAACCCGCTAGAAACCGATCGGAACATTTGAATCTCCCGTCCAGGAGGTCATCCCCGAAATCTGTCGAGGAAACAAAAATGGTGAACCCGACGTGAATCCTTAACCAAGTTAAAGTGATGTTCTTCTTTTTTGTTAGGCCCCTTGGGCCAACAAAGCAATCATTGACATGTGCTCATCCAAAAGATGCAGTGGACGGATTCATCTTGATTATGTCTGTTATATGGAACAGGCACTCTTTTCTCAAGATCTTCTGCAAAATGGCTTTCCTTAAATTCACCCCTGTGAATACTGCTGCTGTAACACCTCTAGTGTGAGGTATGCTGCTGTGAAAACCAATGCTGCTACTCCTGCTGGAACGTCATCCTCTCTTAGGATGACATCACCAACTCAGCGTCTTCAATGTTGGGTTTCTAATGCATTGGTTAAGGAGTACCGTCACAACGGTACTATCCCAAATCTGGAGGCCGCTCATCAAGCCCTCCAAGTTAACAACTCTACCTGGTCGTCCGGACAATGGCGACCAGCGATCAAGAAGCAGGCGGTGCTGACTACCGTCTCCAACCGTTTCGGGTTGTTATCCCCGGAACACAATTTCCATTCACTCCCTTACTCTGAGGAAGTGAATGAGCAGGTCCCACAAGACCTTAATTCAAAAAGACAGGAGTCCTTCTCAAGGGCTCCCATCAACAATCTCCGCCAGACTCATGCGGTAGTGCGCCCTCAACATGATGAGGGTACCGACTCCAGGCATTCAGATCAGGTTCCTCGAACCCGAGCAGGCAAGATGAACCGCCAGAGACGGAATCCGGTGAACAATGGGAAGGTTGTCATCCCTGCCATCTCCGGAGAAGTCCACCAACCTAACTTGGTGGCAAACAACGAGCAGGCACACACACCTGACCGTTTTAATTCCGCTGTCCAGCATACTCGTCTGGCAGCATCAAGCCAATCCCGCCAGGCAATTCCGGCGGAGTACTGTAGGCAGGAACATACACCTGCTTATACATCACCAGTTAGTCAGCAGGCTCGTCTGACTACATATGATGGGTCTCATCAACCGCGTTTGGCGAAGCGTAATCAGCAGGCACATACACCTGCTAATACTAATCAAGCCTACCAATAGTCTCGCTTGGTAGAGCACGGAGAAGTCAGTCGGAAAGTCCCGACGACAAACAGGAGGCAGACTCAACTCTCTGCCTCCACACTTGAGTACTGTCAGGATTCACTGATAGGAAAAGGAGGACAGGAGCAGGCACATACACCTACTCCAAGCCCGGAATGGATGTATATCCCCGTTCCGGCGGCTGAAGTCACCAAACATATTTTGTCAATGGTGAAAGAGCAGAAGCAAATTCCTGCTCATATTCTGGATGCTTGCCAGGATATCATAACATCTTCAGCATCATCACAGGGACAGACACATAAATCTATCCCTAGCAGTGGAGTGACACATCAACGATTCACTTCGGAACAGACACACACATCTGTTCCAGTCCAAGAGGGTTATGGGGCATACTCCCCCATATCATACGGACAACCAAGTCAGGCACATACACCGGATTTGAGTGGAGATCGTCAGCCTAACCTGACCATCTTTCCTGATCAGGCACATACACCTGCTCAGAGTAACCACTTTCGTCAACAAGTGGTTTCTAAGGTGAGTAAGAAGGCATCTAAGAAAAATATCTGGCCAGCACAGTCAAGAGATCAAAGGCCAATTTGCAACAAGGTCTTGCTCGATGCTAGAGTTCTTGAAGCCTTCAGACATTTATCTGTCGGAATTCAAGATTCTACTCCCTCAGTTCTCAATAACGAGAACATTAATTTTGAAGGTCTTCAACAGACACTTCCTCATGAAGGCTTTCTTCATGAAAGTTCGGTCAATCATGAAGTTTCTTCTTCAGATGAGAGTCACAGGAACCCTCTGTGTGGTCAGAAGACCAAGGAACAAGAGATTTCATCTTTTGCTGTAACCCATCATGACGGGTCCTCCTCATGGTGATGAACTTCGCTGCGAAAGTCTTCTCCGCAGTAGTGATTCACGTTGTCTCGAAAATTCTTCAAAAGGCAATGTAGTGACGAGAAAGCCCTCCTATCTAGAGGCACTTGCAAACATAAAACCAGACATGTCTGATGCTTTACTATCGGCAGGTGAAACACTTTCTCCATCAGAAGATAGCCTGTGGTTCAGGTTATTCTCCGAACCATCCCTGGGTCATTCATCTTCCTGCATGAATAGTGATATCTCTGCCAATCTTGTTGAATCCGATGAAGCAACAAGGAAACACCAACTCTGGTCCAAACAGGTAGAAGAATATTCATTTAATGATAAAGAGGAAATGCTGAACATGAGGAAAAAACTGGCAAAAGGTGAAGTACCAGTCATGTTTTGGCCTTTGGCTGACTCCCAGTACGACATTCCAAAGATGTTGACGGATGATGGAATCCATGATATTCGTCTCAACATATGGAAGACTCTTTGTCAATTGAAGAAGAAAGTATTATCTTACGGTGATTATGAAAATCATATTAAGATAATAGAATGGTTACAACGCCAGATTGATTTGGCATCTCTATCAGTCCCTCGGTATCCAAAGGCTGAAAAGCAACAAAGAACCCTTCAACGTTCATGCCTTGGCGCACTAAGAAAATTGTGTCAGTTAATTGCCAATGCTCCATCTGATGTTTATATCAGAGGATGGGGTGTTCACGGAGCACTACATTTCACAGTGCTTTCCAGTCAGCAAAGCCCGCCGAAAATGGTATCATGCAATGTTATTGCCCATGGCCGACCACAGTCAATGGGCATTGTTCATAATCAAAAGCATTCTCAAGAACAGGCTTCAACTAGTTCTTCTCAAAATCAATTATATAGAGAACAAGTTGTTGAATTTCTCCTACATCAAGTAGGCGAGAATATTTCACAAGCCTCTCGTCTGGAGCAAACACGTCATCAAATGACCGATGTTTCGGAAATCATCCAACGATCTGTTGAACCAGGTGATAAAAGTGGATACAGGTTAATGCATCCAGCTAATTTACGAACTAAGATTCGCAAGATCAAGAGATATTTTAAGAAGATCTCAGACATAGCATGTCAAGAGACACCCCAGCTTGCCAGACTGGGGACTTCTCTAACCCAACCCTCAGAGTCAACAAATGGGATTCTAGGAGTTGAGCTGAAACAGCCGGAACATCCCCAGTCCACCGAACTGGGGACTTTTTCAAATCCTCAATCCCTCCCTCAGAGAAAGTCAGTATTCTCTCGATTAGGGAATAATCCCCAAGAGGAACGAAGAGCCAAGCTATCAGGAGATTCTCTCCAAGTGACGGTTCTCCAAGAAGTTCCTGAGGGATCAAGTCAACGGAATGCCATGTATCATCATGGACATAGAAGAAGACAATATCACAGAAATGCTGATGGAAAGGATTCCATGAAATATGCATCCATTAATGTCATCAATGCCATTACGGCTGATTCACCAGATGAGGCTCAATCAGAGGAATCAGACGAAGAGGTTCCTGCTCAAGAAGTTGTGCACACAGACTTCAATGAAGAAGGTGTGCGCACACGTAATCAAAGGCTTACCCAAAATCTGGGTATTCCTTCAAGTAACCCACTTCCCCCTCCCCGAAAATGATCCAATAAGGGGAAAGGAATGAATCAGGTTACTTCTCACCCTTCCTCTGAAGGAGGTCAATCGCTCTAATTAGAGCAAAGGTTTTCACAACAGGAGGAAGAAATGAAAGAATTAAGAAGGTTGAATGCATAATTACTTCAAAGTAGTCTTCTTCTTAAGATTGCTGAAGTCTGACAGCCGAAGGAATTTTTTGTAACTACTGAGATGGATCAGGAATATCCTCCTTTATCAGTACAACCTCAGAGGTCTAATCCTATGGGTCAAACGCAACAACAGTTGGCAGCACTACCATCAGTTGCAGCACCAACCACCACGTCTATCCAAGCTCCATTCATTGCACCTACTAAAAACCAAGTTCAACCTGATGTTTCTCAAAATTTAATAACTACTATTGAGTCATTAACAGCTCGGTTAGAAACTATGGAAGAGAAACGGGCGCAAGTTCAACCTGAAAAGAAAGTTTACCCTGAATGGGTAGATTCAATTTCTCCTCCATCCAGTTTTGGAAACCCTATTTTCCCTACTTTCAATGGATCAGGCGACCCTGAACAACATTTGACGCATTACGTGTCTTGTTGTGATCCTATGATGGGAACTCCAGAGCAGCAAGAAGCAGTGAAACTCAGATGCTTCGTGCGAACCTTGCAAGGACTAGCTTTTGTCTGGTATACAAGCTTGCAATCCCGGTCAGTCATCGGATGGGAGGATCTTCGTCAAAAATTCCTTCTTCAGTTTAGCTCAACTTTGCCAAAAACGACAGTTTTCGATCTAACATACTGCATGCAAAGGGAGAATGAAAGAGTCTCTGATTTCATTGCCCGTTGGAAGGGATTAACGTACTCCTTGAGTTTAGCACTCCCTCAGGAGGAATTGTTGCCAATCTGTGTGGCAAATTTGCGTGACGAATTACGCACGCCATTGATCCCTGTGAAATACACAGGAGGGTTTCGAGACCTTACTTCAATCGCTCAGCAGATTGAAGATTCCCTTATACAGGCTATGGTTAAATCTCGTGTATTTCCATCAGCTCGAGGAAGAAGAATGGGTAAAGCAGAAACTGCTACAGTTATGCTTAAACAAGCACCTGTACCTATATCTAATTCAAAACCTTCATCTTCTCGAAGGACTCCACCTCTTGAACGCCAACAACAAAGGCCGTTTCGTCCAAATGATCAAAGAGATCAATGACGAAAACAATTTGAGGATATGAAGAGTAAAACATACTCTTTCCGAAGTGAGCAAGTACCTGGTTACTTCATTTCAGCTCTAGAAAATAATTTGGTTCAATTACCAGTGCAGAAGAGGCCAAACAAGGAAGGAGATGAAGACCGTCCCAATTATTGTCCCTTTCATCAAATGTTGGGGCATCCCATCCAGGAGTGTTTTGTCTTTAAATACCTCTTGCAAAAGATGGTCGACTTGGGACAAGTCAAATTGAATTGTTCTTCAGCTCATGTAGCGTGTATTACCGCTACAGATCTAGAGGAAGGAGGCGAGTGGCAGGAAGTCAAAAGAAAAACTGCGGAAAAATATGATGATTGGATGGTCATAAAGACAATCAATCGGACCCATTCCATTTTGCGAACACAATTGAAGAAGCCAATTCTATCTCCTACAAAAGTTGTAGTAAAGCCTCCATCAAAAGATAAATCCTCAAAAGGGCAGCGCAATTCAAAGAAGAAAGAGGAATCAGGAGAAGATGAGTATGTATCAAAGCCTAAATTTTCTTTGACTCTGGCAGATTTCATGCCATCTACTTCAAAGCCACGGGCACCGCCCCATCAAACGGCACAGCCTAAACAGGCTAACCAGGCAGAGTCTTTATTAGACGAAGAGTTAATCTTTGGTTCTGTTAATATGATACAATTAACAGATTCATATTTCAGTCTTGATGAGCATGAATTCCCTGTATCAAATAAGGGAATCCGAAGAGGTTCTAGAGGTTCAGGATATAGGGGAAGACGTGGGTCTTTCCAAAGCCACTACTCTAATTTTACCCCTGCTAGCACTGTATATGCAGCAGAAACTCATGGTAGATCCCTTCAGCGAGCTCAAAAAGAAAAAAGCAAGTTCTTCTGCCAATGGCCAACTCAGTTTTGGCACAGTTATTTTGGAAGACCGATTAAAGGTTCCATTTTCTTTATCTCAGCAAGTATATGGATCTAATCAGTCTAATCTTCCAAAACCAAGGATGTTGCCAACTTCAATACAAGATGCATCAGCTTCCAAAGCATCTGCTTCCAAGGTACCAACTAAACCGCAAATTCCTATTGGGAAACGCAGACCTCTAGATCAAAAGTATGATATATTGAAACACTTGGACCAAGTACCATCCAAGTTATCAATTTTGGATGCTTTGAATCTGTAAAAAGATCATCGGGAAGCACTCATCGAAGCTTTGTCAAGTCCTCAGGAGTTTGAAGCTGAAATTGCTACAGCTAAAATCTATCACATAGAGAATAATCCTGCAGAATGCCATGCAGTGATATCTTTTACTGATAAAGATGAAGATGATGTTGTGCATGGGCACATAAAACCTTTGTACTTATCTGGAAAAGTCAATGGTATAGATGTTCGAAGAGATTTCATTGACAATGGTTCAGGATTCAACCTCATGCCCATTCGTACACTTCGTCGATTGGGCCTCACGGAATCTGATTTATCTCCTTCTACCATGATGTTGCAAGGATATGATAAAAATGAACAGGAACCACTGGGAGAAGTTACACTCAGAACTTAGTTTGGAGATCTTGTTTCCAATTTGGATTTCATGATTGTTGATCAGGACTCAGCTTTCAATATCTTGCTTGGAAGACCCTGGCTACATCAGCATGCAGCTATTCCTTCATCATACCATCAATGTCTCAAATACTGTTTCGATGGTCAAGTTGGAACATTGTATGGTGATAAGGCCCCATTCAAGACATGTGAGTCTTAATACATTGAGGCGGAATTTTATCACATGATGGGAATAAAAAAATCTACAATGAAGGAAATTACCAAAGTTAATGCTCCATATGGTTTGGATAAAATTCCAATAAATCCATTTTCACATGTGAGTACAGATTATGTATTACCTATCAGTCAAATTGACAAAATAGGCCCAAATCAAAATACTCTTATGGAAAGATCCATAATGTCAATTACGACAATCGATCCAGACAACATGGGAGAAATTGGTAACTTACCAAGCAGTGATGAAAACATAAGTGGTGATGTTTTCATTTCATCTGCTGAAGCCCAACAAGTCTATACTTCGCTAATCAGGCCAGAAGAAGTTATAGCAACACCAGAGGTGAATAATGATGTCGATTCTCGATCCATCATCTCCTCTTTATTTCCCAAAGAAGACCCTTTATCATCAATAGGGTCGGAAATGGAAGCTTTTTCTTCAAAATGTGAAAATTTTGACATATCATATGATCATGAGAATTTCGTTTTTTCATCTACTTTGCAAGTAGAAATGGAAGAAATAACACATGATGAAGAGGAAGAGGAAGATCTTAGAGATGCTCCTCCAGCATTTGAAGAGGGTATCTCTACCACTGTGGATGAACTCAGAGAAGTAAATCTGGGTACAGAGAAAGATCCACGCCCCACTTTAATTAGTGCGGCCATGACCCTTGAAGAGAAAGAGATGTATATTTATTTTCTAAAGAAAAATAAATATATTTTTGCTTGGAATTATACAGAAATGCCTGGGCTTGATCCTGATGTTTCTACTCATCATTTGGGTTTACCAAAAGAACATCGAAGTTTTAAACAAGCCGTGAGAAGAACACACCCAACCTATGCTTCCAAAATTGAGGCTGAAGTGGATAAGCTTATCAAAGCTAAATTCGTCAGAGAAGTTCAATATCCCAAGTGGTTGGATAATATTGTCCCTGTAAAGAAGAAGAATGGAAAAATTAGGGTTTGCATCGATTTCAGAGATCTTAATCGGTATTGTCCTAAAGATGATTTCCCAGTTCCGATTACAGAACTCTTAGTTGATGCGATGGCTGGCTATGAAGTACTTTCTTTCATGGATGGATATTCTGGATATAATGAGATCCGAATGGCCCCAGAAGATGAGGAATATACAGCCTTTAGAGCTCCTCAAGGTGTGTTTTGTTACCGGGTGATGCCCTTTGGTTTAAAGAATGCAGGTGCAACATATCATCGCGCCATGCATCGTATCTTCAAACCTCTTTTAGGGATGTTTGCTGAATACTATGTAGATGATTTGGTGGTTAAATCCAAACAACGTTCTAATCACTTGGCTGATTTTGAAGTCATATTCCACAAGCTTCGACAACATAATTTGAAGATGAACCCCTTAAAATGTGCTTTTGGGGTAACCTTAGGAAAATTCCTTGGCTTTATTGTAAGCCATCGTGGTATTGAAGTCGATCCTCAGAAGACCAAATCAATCCTTGGTATGTCACCTCCACATAATTTGAAATAATTAAGAGGAATTCTAGGACACTTAGCCGATATTCGGCGTTTCATCGCCAATTTGGCAGGAAAAAGTTTACCCTTTAACAAATTATTGAAGAAAGGAGTCACTTACCAGTGGACTGAAGAATGTCAAGAAGCATTTGATGTTCTCAAGAAATACCTCTTGAGTCCACCAGTACTCATGCCACCTGTTGAGGGTAGACCGCTTATCCTCTATGTGACAGCTTTAGAGCGATCATTGGGTGCCTTTCTCGCTCAAAAGAATGATGATGGGAATGAATATAGTCTCTACTATCTCAGTAGAACTATGCTTGAAGCAGAAACCCGGTATTCAAATATTCAAAAGTGCTGCCTAGCATTAATCTTTGCAGTTCAGAAACTGAGACACTACCTGCAACATCATGAGGTCCAATTGGTATATCGTAATAATCCGCTCAAATTCATCCTTAGTCGTCCAATGCTTACAGGACGTCTGGCAAGGTGGGCGGTTATTCTATAGCAGTTCGACATTCAGTATGTGTCTCAAAAGGCAATTAAGGGCCAAGCTCTGGCTGATTTCCTGGCTGAACATCCTTCAGTGGAAGACACGTATTCAGATATCGAACTCCCTGATGAGGAAATTTTCTCTATTCAAGAGAGTCCTCAAACATGGGAAATATATTTTGATGGTGCTTCAAGAAGTCCAACGGGGAAGAAAATGGAAAATCCTAAATTCAAAAAAGTTGGTTTAGGAATTGTGATCAATTCTCCAGATAAGGCAGTGTTACCTTATTCATTTTTGTTGTGGGAAGGTGGTACCAATAATGAAGCTGAATACCAAACTCTCATTACATGCTTGGAATTAGCGCTTCAAGCACAAGTGAATCACTTAAAGGTGAAAGGTGATTCAGACCTAGTAATCAAACAAGTCAATGGGGATTATGCCATCAGAAAAGAAGAATTAATCCCTTTGTATGATTACGACAGATAGTTAATGTCGGAATTCCCTTCAGAACCAACATTTTCTTATGTCCCAAGATCACAAAATGCTCAAGCTGATGCACTGGATAATATAGCCACAACTTTAGCTGATCCAAATCGGGATGAGACAACCATCTGTATTGCCCACCGTCGTGCAATTTCACCTTATGTTCAAGTCAGAACAGAGGAAATTAATGAAATTAGTCCCATTCCTGAACCGTATGGTCATACTACAGGATGAATGTCACCTATAAGGGAATACCTTCAAAATGGAACACTTCCACCTGATAGAGCCGAGAAAGAACAAATTCGGCGATGTGTGGTCAATTTTACTCTTTATGATAGCCCAAACCACCTCAAGAAAATTCTCTACAAACGTGGTTTTGATGGAGTTCTCTTCAGATGTATTAATGGTGAAGAGACAATGGCTGTCATAAAAGAAGTGAATGCAGGAGTCTGTGGTGCCCACCAGTCTGGACATAGACTGTCTGATCAAATTCGAAGGCTTGGATACTTTTGGCCTTGAATGATACAAGATTGTGTTAATTTCACAAAGAAGTGTCATTCATTCCTAGTATATGCCAACTTCATTCATCAACCTCCAGAGTTGCTTCATACAGCTAAATACTCGTGGCCATTTTCCACATGGGGAATGTATGTGGTGGGACCTTACCCTTCAGCTACGGCCAAGCAGTTTAAGTACATTCTTACTGCTACTGATTTCTTTTCCAAATGGGTAGAGGCAGTACCTCTCAAAGAATTCAATTCTAAATGCATTGTTAGCTTCATCAAGTCTAACATCATTACTATATTTGGTGTCCCTCATACCATATTGACGGACAACGGCACCAACTTCTGTTCTTCTGAGGTAAAGAAATTGTATCAAGAATACAACATTAAGTCCAACCATTCATCTCTATATCATGAAGTGGCTAATGTCCAGATAGAGGCCTTCAACAAGACTCTTTCAAATATACTGCAAAAGATGGTGGATAAAGATAAGAGGTCATGGCCTGATAAACCCTTTCATGCTTTATGGGCTTATCGGACTACCACTCGCAATGCAACGCGGTCAACTCCATATTCATTGGTATATGGAACAGAAGCAGTCTTGCCAATTGAAGTTCAATTTCCCTCACTCAGAATAGCCATTTGTGATCAGTTATCTACAGATGAGAAATCCCAAAAGCGGTTGAATGAATTGGAACAGTTAGATGAGAAAAGATTGTGCACTTTGCACCACTTGGAAATCTATCAGAATCGAATAGCACGAGCTTTTAACAAAAAAGTACGTCTTCGTTCATTCATTCCGGGAGAATTGGTATTGGTTCTCAGAGCACCAATGATACCAGGAAAAAAGCCTCCCAAGCTTGAACCAAAATGGGAAGGACCTTATTCAATACATAAGGTCTACTCCAATGGAGCATATTCTCTAATCTCAATGGATGGAGAACACATCACGACTCCAACTAATGCCAGATTTCTGAAGAAGTATTTTGTATAAACACAAAATATTGTTCCCAGATCCAAAACAATCACATTGGTTCACTGTTTTCCTACATGACACTAAACTGTATTATGTCCTATCTACATGACATTAAACTGTACAGAAGTTCCATATTTTTTCTGAGATGACATTAAACTATATTGTGTCCTAGCAACATGACATTAAACTGTGTGGCACTTCCAACGTCCAGCATGACGATAAACTATAAAAAGTCCCCAGAACTGATATCCTCGTATTGGTTCACCTTAGTCCTAGCTACATGACTTTAAACTGTACAGCACCAATTCGTCCTTGCTATATGACGTTAAACTATATAGCAATGGTCCAGTATGACTTTAAACTGTAACTTCATCCCACACGACATTAAACTGTGAAAAAATTCCCTAAACCGTCCAGCATGACCTTAAATTGCATCATCCCTGGTCCATGTAAATGACCATAAACTATTTTCAAATCCCTTATGTCCAGCAAGACGTTAAACTGTGATGTCCTAACTACATGACGCTAAACTTTATAAAAGTCCCTCACGTCCGGAAAGACGTTAAACTATATAATCATCAAAGGTCCAACATGACATTAAACTGCACCATCCACGGTCCATTCATATGACCTTAAACTATTCGCACTTTCATCCAACATGACATAAATGGTGTGTTATTTTTTCCTTACTGCATGACATTAAACTGCACAATCCCCCTTTCTTCCAATATGACGTTAAACTATTTTTATCCCCATCGTCCTAACTACATGACGCTAAACTGTACAGAAAATCCTTGATAGGTCCTACATGACATTAAACTGTATTTTGTCCCTGCTACATGACACTAAACTGTGCAGCACCAATAGTCCTAACTGCAAGACTTTAAACTGCATAGTCCCTAAATATGTCCTACATGACATTAAACTGTGCATCGTTAAGGTTGTTATTACCTCTTGTTTCTCACACCGAGTATGACTCACGTGAGCTTAGAGCAAAACTCAACCATAAAACTCTCTTTGGGCCCCTAACCATGTGTAAGTCCCAACAACATTTTAATTAGATCGTTGTCCCCAAGAACAACTTTATCATTAATTCATTCTTTAATTGAACTACACAGACTTTGATCCTTGCCCTCCAGGCTGGGTATGTAGGCAGCCTCCCAAGGTTCAATCCCAAAAACAATCTCTTCATATCGGTTCACCACCATCTCATATGATGTTGATTTGTGAAACCGCCTCTGGAATCAATATTTTTACATTTGATTCACTTTCATCCTTGTTATACGACGTTAAACTATACAACACTTTTGTCCGGTACGACAATAAACAACAATATTCTTTGATATCCTCACTTGAGAGAGAACTATTATTGACATTGATTTTTCAATCATGTCTCATTTCAAAAAAGACTACGTGCGTACATGGTAATGCCTAAACTTTTTATCTCAGGTTAAACCATCATTGCACTAAAGTCCCCTTTCACCCTTCACATGTACGAACCAAATTTGTACAAAGGGTAATCCTAGAACTACGTGGACTTGATTCCCATTCTTATGGGATACGTAGGAACATTCGAGTATCCCTCGATTCCAGTCCTAAGTCTTTTGGGCCTAACCCCAAATTTCACTTTCAGTCCCTTGGCTGAAAAGTCCTCATGAAAACACACATTGTGTATTCATTATTATGGTCCGAATTCTATGACCCTAAACTAAGATCACTCATACTTTCGTCCTGCACGACGTTAAACTGCATTTCAAGAACTACGTATGGCTTGATTCTCATTCTTATGAGATACGTAGTGAAGTCCAGGTTTTCAGGACCCAACCACAACATGATTATGGTTATCATTGACCTATGTATCTTTATATACATTGTACAATACCCATCTTTATGTGTTATAATACTAACCTTAAATATTTTCAGATCTTCATAACCCTTTTTCATAACTTCTAATCACAAAAATGTCAAACGTCTGAAATTCTTTTGCCTGACTATACAGCACATTCCCATAGGTGGCCTTGCATAAACAGTCCACATAAAAGACTTGTCATGTGAAAGATACTATTTATTTGACTATACAGCCAATTCCCATAGGTGGCCCTACATATTTCAACCCCCTAACGGGTTTTGTTAAATAATGGTAACTTCATTCTTGGGAGGAATGCCTCTTTTGTCCTTATTTGTCTTAAACGACAGTATGTAGGGATCCGCAAAAAAATAGCAATCCTTAACATATTTGTCCCATATCCTTTTTCATGATCTGAAAGTATTCAAGTCTATGGTTTATTCTTCTTCCCTACGTTTGGGTCAGACCTTCGTAGGAGTGATATTCATCCAGTTCTTCGATATTCTTGTTCGGAAATATCTTATCCATATTCAAGTACCTCTTTCCATACAACAAACTCTATAATTTAGAAAATTTGAATCTCCATAAACTTTCACAGGATTTTAGCATTTGGAAAGTAAATTTCTGGGAGTTCTTTTGCCTGACTATGCAGCACGTTCCCATAGGTGGCCTTGCATAAACAGTCCACATAACAGACTTGTCAGCCAAAAGATGCTATTTATTTGACCATGCAGCCAATGCCCATAGGTGGCCCTGCATATTTCAACCCCCAAATGGGTTTTGTTAAATAATAGTAACTTCATTCATGGAAACTACTTCTTCTAATTCCTTTTAGCTCTTTTTCATATCATTCCTCAGATTCAAATATTCTTAAGCCATAGTTTACATTTTTTTTCTCTCATACTTGAGTGTGGTAATATGTTTTCAGATAAATTGTCAAGGAATTGAATCAATTTTAATATATTTTTTGGTCAAAGCTATTTCGACCTTAAACATTAGCCCCTTTATGTCCAGCATGCATGACTTTAAACTGCCCACAAAAGACAAAGGAACTCTGAATAAAAGTCAAGTTCCAGCTCACTAAATATACATTTATGTGTAATTTAGGTAATATTGAGCAATTAAAAAGTTCAAAGTTTGTAGGATTATTTGTAATAATCCTAGTAAAAATAAAACTATGCTTACTAGGCCCATTGGCTTAAGTAAATTTGAAGCAGGTAATGAAAGAATGCAGGTACAAATGATTGAAGACAAAAGTGTTTTTCATTGATACACAAGAGTTCGAAGGACATCCATAGACTGGAGTCTCTTCACATTTTCAAGAATTACAAGTGGCTTTCAACATAACACATCATTTGATTTACGGCATCCCGAGCTTCATCAGCAACCACCTAGAATTCATTCATTCAACTGGATACAATAAGAGTAGCAGTGATACCAGCTCTTATTGGAACAATTGTAAAAGGATGTTCTTGAGTGCGGTTTGAGAAAATTTTCTTCCGATCAAACAGTGACTCTGTTTCTGTCCAAGAGACTTGGAAGATGGATACATGGATTTGAGAATGGAGCATTGGAAGTAAAGAGCCATTTGGAGAGAGTACTCTTTTCAAATATTGCTCTAATACCATGTTTTTCTTCTCTACACCAACTGGTAGTGGAAAACATTTCAGCCCATGGGTTTGGCATTTTCATATCTGCAAGGAAATGACATGGAAGAAGAATTTGAAAGTTCACACCATTGTTGTTGCTCTTAATGCACAGCATAACCGAAATAGAGGAGTAGCAGTGCAGCTGCATCTCAGGTGTATAATTGTTTGCATTTGGAACATTGACTCCTTGCAGATGACCATGACCACACAAAGGCAGATGAATGCTCTGTGGAAAATTAGGATGATATTTCTTCAAGTACTCAGCCAAATCTGGGAGAGTGCTGTTGCAGATATCATAGTAATCATGGCCAATAATGTTCATCATGTCATTAATTCTCTTGCTAGCCAGTTCATCAGTCATTCCAATTCCCTTAGGAACCATTGAATCTGCACAAAAGTTGAACAAATTAAACTCTTTAATGGGTTTATTTTTCATAAAATTTGTGAAAGAATTCAGAAAAAATGGCCAAGGAATTAAGTCGCGCAAGTCTAAACAATGGCGCGCAAGTATTTCGTGTGTCGTGCTAGTTTTTGACGCGCAAGTCTAAACCGCGCAAGTACGAATACCTTTACAGGAGCGCGAAAGTGAGGGAACAGTGGAAAAGAGACTTGCGCGGCTTAGGTGACCTACGCGGTGAGAGCTCGAGAAGGAATGAAGTTCGGAAATCTGGATACTTGTACGGAGGTGAGGGCCGTGTATTTATAGGCTAGGAGGCCTATCTGCGTGCCGCACTCAGAGCGCTTAAGGCCTGCGCGACGCAAACTTGTGTGCCGTTCTCTGTGCACTGAAGACTTGAGCGCCTCCCTTTTCCTTTGGAGGAATTCGATTTCCTCAGAGTCCAATCCTCTTTTTTCTCCGGATCCAACTCTGAGGGGGGACTTTTGTTGAAGCTCCTTTCGTCACAGAATCTAAAGATCGGAAACGGGAATATCCGAGCTCAAAGTGATTCATCCTTTGAAGAAAACATAAAAAATCAACAAAGGAAGGATGAAAGGATCAACAGCTACCTCACCGCGGAAGTTATCTAACTGGCGCGCAAGTGTACTTGCGCAACTACCTTGGTCGCACAAGTGACATGCGCAACCTAAGTGGTAACCTCCCGGTAACCGCCCAGGGACTTCTTTTGCCTATAAATAGACCCTGTGGCCCCCCCATTCGAGAGTATTTTTTCGAGAAACTCGGATTGAAGCTCCCGACGCCCAAGTCTCTTCTCAAAGCTTCCGGAACACTTCTAAGGTAATTTCTTACCTAGAACGGAAGCTCTAAAGAGAAGAAGGAAGGCCTAAGGGTTGAAACTTATCAAACACTTGCACGCCGATTTATTTCCTTCAATATAACTTGCGCGTCCCTTTTCTGGAAGAACCTCAAGAGGATTCTAAAGGGTTTAAAAAAGAGTCACTCAAATATTTCTATGCTGGTTGAAAATCACACAAGTACACCATGTGTCACGCAGGTATACCTGCGCGACCAAAACTTGCACGCCCACGGAAGACTTGTGCGCCTTTCAAGACATGCGCACCCCTACCTTTTTGGGTGCCCATCTTGCCCATTTTACCCCTCTTAAGCCATTACACCTTTCCTTTTCAAGATTCAGTCTTCAAGACACTCTTCAAAGCCATTTATGGCATGATTTCTTGATTTGACTTCCTTATCTGAAAGGAATTCCGTGGAATATCTCTCAAAACCTAGTGATTTAATATACTTATGTCACTAAATATAGAGAGTTCATTCATTCATCCTCATCCTTTAATATGAGAGAATCCTTAACTTGGGCATCCTCCTCAAGAGTAAGTCCCAATCATAATCCTTTAAACTTGGGCATCCTCCTCAGGAGTAAGCCCCAATTTCAAATCTGGGCATCCTTCTTTAGGAGTAAGCCCCAAATTCTTAATGTTTCCAAACTTGGGCATCCTCCTCAGGAGCAAGCCCAAAACCTTAATCCCTAACCTGGGTCTCCTTTTCAGGAGTAAGTCCCAGTCATAATCTTGGGCATCCTTCTTAGAAGTAATCCCCAAGTCCCCTAACCTGGGTCTCCCTTTTAGGAATAAGACTCAGTCATAAACTGGGCCTCCTTTTTTAGGAGTAAGTCCCAGTCATAATCTTGGGTTTCCTTTTCAGGAGTAAACCCCAAACCCCCTTAAAATTTCTCTTAACCAGTCCTAATTTACCCTTGATTTGGGTTTCCTTTTCAGGAGTAAAACCCAATCATAAACCCCCTCCTAACTTGGGCATACTCCATAGGAGTAAGCCCCAAGATTAGAGTATTCAAATCTCCATAAAACACATATACCTTTATGGACCCTGTTCCTGGATTTTCTCCCTAAAAGTGAATCCTAAACCTTCATCTATCTGGGCAGTCATACATACCTAAGCCCCAAACAATTTCTTATGATTGCATCTTTCATGGCACAATTGTCTAATTTTTACCAATACCTCTTGCTTCTCACACCGAGTATGACTCACGTGAGCTTAGAGTGTAAAAGTAATTATGACATTCTTCTTTGAGCCATCAATCATAAACATCATACTCCATTACTCGAACTACGTGGGTTCTGATTCCTTTTCCAAAACAAAGGATACGTAGGTAGCCCATTTATGGGTTCGATCCCAACTTTGAAATGATCCCTGTCTTTCTGAATGACGATAAACTTCAAGTGCCCCACTGAGTGGCTTTAAAACCAACCTGGTCATCATAATGACCAAGAGAATTTTATATAAATGTTTTGAAGGATACCATTGACCAAGAATCTCTAAACAGATATAGATGATTCTCTATTGATGAAGAACCTCGAATACATATAACAGATTCTCTAAATTTCTTGCATATTTAATCATTGATTGTTAAAACTAAAGGAAAGCACATTTTATACTTGGTAATGTAATAAGGATTCACGAACATAACTTAAATCTATAAAGAGAGTCCCGGAGTAGACAATAATTCCCCTCAAAAAGGTGTGATGAGTCCGACCTCCCATCCTCTCGAACAATGCAAATTCTTAAGCCTCATCAGTCCACAAGCTAATGAGCGCCTACCTTTGGAAAGTGGGTCCAAACGGATGTGGAATCATTGGATGTTTCCGGTTCTACAAACAAACCCGCTAGAAACCGATCGGAACTTTGAATCTCCCGTTCAGGAGGTCATCCCTGAAATCCGTCGAGGAAACAACATCGATGATGTAGTAATTAATAATTTAATAGAAAAATAAAATAAATAAAATAAATAATATAAAAAATATATCTAATTTGAGATTTTTAAAAAAATATATGAATTATATAGATGGATATGATATATTTTGGATATAATAAAATATTTCATTTTAATTTTCCACATTTTTATGTTTCGAATTTAAAAATTATGAAAAGTATCAAATTTGACAAAAATATATTTCATGAATAAATTATGTTATTATATTATTTAAAAAAATTCTTAAATAAGTTCAAATATGATAATATTCTAAAAAAAATTGCAATCTCCTGTGATTTTAGGCCTTTGTAAGTATTTCCCCATATATTAGACTTATTATATTTTAATATTTTATGTAATACCTAAATTTCTCGTCACCTAAATTTTAAATGGGGATTATCCCTTCACTTAATTTCATCAACATACTCCATTTTAATGAAATATATTCAGAAAAATTCCCCAATCCCCATCCACATCATCATTCTAGTGTTTCTGGTTTCACAAAACCACAATACCAAGCACCTTATAGATGTTCTTGAGGTGGAAATATTAATGAGGAAAATACTTTTTTCTTATCTTTTTAACTCTTTTTCACCTCTTCCATAACCTTACCCAAATAGAATGTTTCATGATAACACCAGTATCATACATATACTTGAATGTATTGTTCTTAATGGTTTATTCTTCATCGTGTTTATTATTTTATAATTTTATACTTAGAAATGAAATCGTCATCCATGGTGTGTCAACTCACAGACTTCATGGATGATGCGTTTTTATTCTCATTACTACATTCATGGTAAATTAAAATTACCATATTATTATATAGAATATAATATAATATATATATATATATATATTCTCACTTTCAAATTACGATTTATATTTTAAAAGAAAATCCATAATGAAAATAACATTATACCACGAAACTAACGCACCAAAAATATTGGAAATAAAAAACAAATTTTTAATAAATAGATGGAAAGATGTTATAAAAATACAATATAATGTATTATATATATGAATATGGTTTATAATAAATTATTAACACTATATAAACCATTACACAAGTGGTTTGATCATTTTTAATAGAAGTCAACCTTGAGGTAAGGGAATTTACTTATATAAATCTTCTTAAATGACTCTTTATACAAAATACAAAAATATTTTCTTATTAGATTTTATGGAATGATCATATTTTCCCATTTTGATGATGCCTTGTAGTTTTGATTTATTACTAGGAATATTTAATGGTTATTTTCAAATAAAATGTTCTCATTTATATGTGCACCATATTCTATTAAAATAATATTGTTTCCTCAACTAATTGTTCTTATGATGAATGTATACATGTTTTATAATTATCTTCTAGTTCATGGGAATTTGTTATGATGATAGGTCGTTCCTTTATAAACAAAATACAGGTGGGTCCATGATATATCTATAATGAATTGGTTATTTTGGAAGTTGATGGTAATGACTATTCCAAGTTGAACTACGATAGTTACATTCTAAAGTATTCATGAGTGTCGCCTTATTAGGCATTTGTGAGGGTTAAAAATCATATGTTAACCATGAGGGATATAATCATAACTAAGTATAGTAAGAAAATGATGCCCCAATTTTCAAAAATGTTTTTTTATTTTTGATATGTTTTATGGAAACCTTCATGTTTTAACAAAGTAATTATCTTTATTTTAATGGTGATACATTTATATTTCATAAGTTTATAAGTAATCATAGGATAAAGGTTTATTTCCATATTTATATGTTCGTTATAGAGATTTTTGTGTGCATCCCATGTTTTAAAATGGGTTTCATGGGGTTTATGGATTGGTAAAATAATATAAGATCCTAAGGTGAATGTTGTGACTATTTATCATGAAAATAATTCATGTTTTATTAAAATTTGTGTATTATGGTAATCATAGATACCTTTATAGTAGTTCCAAATTGTCATGTATGTGGTATTTTCATGTTGTATTATGAACAAATTATCTAAAACTCTAAAATGAATATATCATGGGGAATGTATGAAATTGAATTTGCGATGAATTAACTAGAATATTCAATGTTTAAGGCCATGTCTATTATAGGTTATACCATAGAACATTTTAGATATATTTAGAAGTTATGATGGTGTTAATATAATACAAAAAATAATTTTTACATTATGGTTAATTTGAAACGATGTATAATTTTATTATTACCATTATTATTCTTCAAAAATATGTCCATTAAGAATGGGTTTTCACTGATGAAATAGGAAATCTAAAGTGGGATGGCACTGAGAGGATAATCTCTTCCCAAATATGTAACTTGAAATTGTGTGAATTCAAAAAAGAAAGATTTTTATAGTAATTGGTTAACTTAATTAGGATAAAAATGGAGATAGAATCTATGAAATAAGAAAACCAGGAATTCCACAATGGAAAATGGCAATAAAGGGACATTTTATAAGACATCACCCTCCTTTTTTGTGGATCCTTTAAACCTATTGTATTTTAAGGGTTGATTATATCCATTTAAAATATTTTCAATTTCATGGGGTGTTTATATAATCAAGATTTTAGCCTTTATTTTTACTATTTTGAAGGTGAATCAATACTATGATGGTAAATTGTCAGGATGATCGATGAAAAAGAAGAGATCAATGCATTGTAATATGATGAATTTAAGAATCATTTCCTTGCGAAATATTTTCCAATGATGATTCAACATAGTATGGAAAATAAATACCTTAAATTGAAATAAAATTGTTCTGATTTAGTTTCCATGTATGAATAAAACTTCACTCAATTGACATGGTATTCTCTAAATATTATTTGGGATCTTGATAGAGAAATCATCCATTTTAACTCATTATTGAAGCCATGATATCAAAAGGGAATTAAGTTCTTTTAAATACAAAAGTTAAGAATTTTTTTTACTATGATCTTTGAGGATTGAAATTGAGTTGGTTAATGATCATCAATATGTTGAAAATAATAAAAATAAATGGTGTTGATGGAAATCAATGGGTAATAATCAATCAAATAAATCAAATGGTTAGAAAATACAGTTTCAATGCTGGAGGAAGTGTGGAAAATGAAAAATGGGTAATTACATAAAAAATCTCGTATGTGTTTATGTTGTGTTACGTTTTGACATTTATCTTGAGATTATAATGAAAATTTTCATTGTGTTGGTACTTTTAATTTTGATATAAAAAGTGTAAAGTGTTTAAAATATGATGATATGGGGAATTAGGAACACACCTTCCATAAAAAGGGTTTGAATGATGGGAAGAAGCCGTAATATAATAAGGAAGGTGCAGTGAAATCCATTTCGACAACATCCGTATATTTTCATCAATCTAATAAATTTGTATCAGGTACATCGTTTGATTACTCAGATTTTTATAATGCCTTTTTAGATATGTTGTCTACAAATTTGTTTATATATGAATAAATTTATAGTAAATAATAAATTTCAGATAAAAAAACCATTTATTTATTCAAAATAGTACTTTGATATATTAAATCAAAAATAATAATTATATGAATCTTATAATTTTTGTATGTTGAAGGAAATTTCTTGAAAAACATTGTTGTTTGACCCATAGTAGAGTTGGATTCTATTTTTGTGATTGATTAGATGTATGTCTACCATGATAAAATTTATTATAGATCTAAAGAAGTTTATTTTTAGGTGTAGTTTCATTATTTATATGTGAATGAACCCATACCATTAATAACATATCAGGAAGCATAGAAACTATTAATAGATTGAATTGAATGTTATCGTCCACATATTGTTGAAAATATGGGAACTATTTAGATAAATGATTTTTCTGTGGTAGATAAATACCTAGATATTTTTTTAATTATTTTCATGATGTTATACTTGATTGGGAATGAGAATTAACTCTTTACATAGTATCCAATGCTAAACAAATTTCAAAAACCCCTTATTAAATGGAACAAGTTAGACATCGATAATTTGAATAATGTATTTGCAGTAGTATATTGATAAAAGTTTCATCCATTCTAAGAATTAACAGTGGGGTGATCTAATTTTGTTTATTAAAAAGTAGTATGGTTCTATGAGGGTTTTCATTGACTATATAGCATTGAATAATATTAATTTTAAGAATAAGTATTCATTGCCACATATCGATGGCATGTTTAATTAGATACCTAAAGCACATTATTTTCCATGAATGACATGATATATGGATACCATCCGATAAAGATGGAGGATGAAATTATAAAAGTCTTTTTCCATACTATATATGTCCATTATGAATTTTTTATACTCATTGGTTTAAAAAATGACAACGGTTTATTTTATAGGTCTTATGAATATAATATTCCATGATTATATTTATAAGTTTGTGGGTGTTTTTGTTGATGATATTTTGGTTTCTAAAAACATATATGAGGATTATGAAAACAATCAAAGGATTATTCAAAAAGGACTTAAATAAAATAATTTATACAAGATGTTTAGTAAATGTGTTCGCTGGTTACAACATTTTTCATTCCTTGGGAACATTTTCAATATGGATGGAATAATATTTGACCGTCCCAAAAAATGTTTAATGAATGGAAAATACCTAAAAATTTTACTGAGATTCATAGATTTCAATGACTAGCACGATATTAAAAATACATTTTCAAAAACATTTAATAGTTATCTAGTATGTTGACTATGTTATATTGAAAAGGGGTTAAAATTATTTCGTTAGAAGAATGAGGTGTTTGTTTTTAGAACCTTAAAATGTTATTTTTTAATGCTCTTATTTTGGAAATACATTTCATAAATTGTGATTTTTTCATCGATAGTAATAACTCATTAAAGGTACATGGTTTCATTCTGATGCAGAATGATAATGTAAATGCTTATTCTACTTGTAAACAAAAACCACATGAGTAAAATTATCCCACACATGATTTTTAACTAACATCTGTGATTTTCTCTTAAAAAATATTGTGGAAAAATTTCTATGGATCCAAGTGTGAAATATATTCTGACCATAAATATTTTATATATATATTTACCCATAAGTAATTAAGCATGTGGTACATAATAATTCTAAAACTAATAATGGATTATGATTTCATTATCAAGTTTCATCCAATAAAAGAGAACAATGGGGAAGAATACATGATTCAAAAACATCACACATAATTAATAATGTTATCTTTGTAACATGACCCTTCGATTAATGATTTGATGGATTTTGTCTTGGAAATTGTTGGTGTAGGAAATTTCTCTATTTTTTGGGTTTCAATGCATCGGTCTCTCACATATAGAATTAATCATGCTTCAAATGAGGACTGTGAATTATATAAAAATTTATAATTTGTTAAGAAATGTATGTTCCTTCAATTTAATGTTGATTAGGATTGTTTAATATGATTTTAAATGAGATTATCTGGTCCTTATGATTATCATAGGAAAAAAAATTATTATATGAAGCTCATATTTATTTGTTTTATGTTCATCCTCACAAGACTATGATGTAAAGAGACCATTGAGAGTATTACTAGTTAGGTAGAATGAAATGATATATTTCTTATTTTACAATGAAATATTTGATTTTTTGACTGGTTATAGTAGAGTGAAAACTACCAACGACAATTATTCACCCTCTTTCTATTCTAGAGTTGAAATTATAAAATATATCCATATACTTATTGGGGGGACTAAATAAGGCATCTAAAAGAATCAATGTTCTTTTTGTTATTATTTATTGAATGACCAAATCTATAAATTTCCTTCAAATTCAAGATACTCAGTATTTAAATCATCATTCTCAACTACACTGCAAAGAGATTTTCTAGATTCATAGTGAACTTATCTCTATGGTATTTGACCAAGATATCATGTTCAGTCATAAATTTTGGAAATATCTTCATAAGTCATAGGTAACTGAATTATATTTCAGAACATCTTCTTATTTTCAATCTGATGGAAAGTCAATGCTAACAAATTATATATTGGGTGATGTGTTTTGAGATTGTTCAAAAGATTACTAGGGAATTTGGGATCATAATTTTTCTTTAGATCAATTTTCTTATAATTATTGTTTCCATTCTAGTATAATAATTTCACCATTAGTGGAATTATATACAAATAGGTGTTGAACAACAATACATTTTTGGGTGATATCATGTAATGGAAGCTTATGTGGTAATAATTAGTAGAGTATGTGGTTGAGAAAGTGAATAAGATCATGCAACACATGAGGATAGATCATATTAGGTATAAATGATAGCTAGATAATACAATGAAAGACCTTTATTTCAATGTATGTGATATTTTCTTCCTTAAAATATCTTTATGGAAATGTTTTTTGGTTTTTTTGAAAATAAGGAAAAGTCTATAGTTCATTAGACCTTGTGAAATCCTGGATAATGTTAGACCACTTGCCTACCTAGTAGCTTTGACTCCAAGTTTCTACCATATACATAATGTTTTTCATGATTTTTTATTAAGACATTATGTTCTGAATTCAACTCATGTGTTGAGACTAGAAGTATTTCAGATAGAACAAAACCTTTTTATGAATAGATTCAATTTTAGATTCATGATCATATATTGGAATTATTGCAGAATAAGGTGATTTTCTAGGTAATGATTTTGTTGAGAAATCACATGGTCGAAGAAGGAACATGGAAATTTTAAAATGATACGAGTGAATGGTATTTCTATTTGTTTAATTTTTGAAAAAAATTGTGAGGTCGATATTTTAATGGGGGGAGAATGTAACAACCTGTGTAATAATAGAATCATTTGGTTTTATATTTATTAGTATTCTCATATTAAATAGTTAAATTCACTATCTTAAGAAATTTTTAAAGTAATAATTTCATTAAACTAATATGTAATATGTTTACATATAAACGACTAATTTTAAAATAAATGAATTTTAATTAGGAAAAAATAATTTCAAATTCAAATTTAGAGTGTCAAAATTACATTAGTATGTGTTTTTGATAAATTTATTAAAAAGTTAATTTTTTTTGAATGCTAAAAAATACATTTTTTTTATAAAATATGATATCATCTATGATATCACAATTATATAAGTATAATATAAGAATATATTAAAAATTAGGCATGACTATATTGTTATATTTTAGTATAGTTAATTTAACAAAAAAATATAGAGCATGTAACTTATAATTTATTTCATGTTAAGTATAAAACTCTTCGACAATGCCGACGCAGTGCCTACACATCTGTAACAATGTAAAATTTGATTCCACGTAGAAATAATTGAGTTCTAAATAAAATTGCATCATATTTAATAATTATTATATTTAATTTTTAATTTTACTTTTATTTTATAATTTTATATTTATATATATGAATCCATTTCAAATCTTTGTGCAATGCTTTTTCAAGGCATTAAAAGTAAAATTAACTACTTAATGAATTTTTATTAACATGGATATGATTATATATACATAATGAATGAATATTAATGATTATATTGAACGTATGTAATATTGTTTTATTATATTTTTTTATTATATATATATATATAATAATTAACATTAATGGTTGTACGATGCTGATGTAGTTCAAGTAAAGAAAAAGAAAAATAAATAAAATTATTTTACTTAAATTATAAAACCCATTAAATGACCCAAAAGCTAGATATTTCTTTTGGTTGACTGTATTTAGATAATTGATTTCCCACGGCTCAGTTAATGTCCATTTAGAGAAACATGAATATGATTAACACACTTCATAATTTTTTTTAAAAGAATGTCAAGTTATCCAAACTAAATTTTTTTATTAAGTATAATATTTTAGAATATATTTTTCCAAAAATAGATTTTCGACCATAAAAATTTATTGTAAATATTATAAAAAATTTGGTAATCATTATAATTATTTTTAATATTTGGGCAACAAATGAATATGATAAAGGGTTGTATAGTGATGATTTAGTAATTATTAATTTAATAGAAACATTACATAAAAGAAATTAAAAATATTAAACAAATATAATTTTAGATTATTAAGGTAATAAAAAATTTCCATTTAGGAACATGATATGTATAGTATAATATACAATATATTTTTCTTATCTAACACTTTTTTTACTTTTTCAGAGTCATATTTATTAATAGTGTAAAAGTTGACAAAATTGTATTTCATAAATTAATTATATTATTAGAGTATTTAAAATAAAAATTTAATAATCCCAAAAATGATAATATCTAGTCAAAAATGTGCTCCCATATTATTTTTAGTCCTTTTTTAAATCTTTACCCTTATATTGGACATATTATATCTTAATATTTTATGTAATTCTTATATTGCCACTAACATCAATTATAAAAGAGGGATCATTCCATAAAATAATTTCTGCACCTTAAGCCATCTTGATAGGCCATTTTCTAAAAAATCACTATATTCTAGAGTTTCTGGTCTCCAAAAAAAACAAATTCTGATATTTTTAAAGAGGATCTAAAGGAGAAAAGTTTCATAATGTAAATTCCATTATTCTTTTTAAATTATTTACCACTATTACCATATACAAACCCATATACAATGTTTCATGAAAACTCTAGTATCATATATACACTGTAATTTTATTTTTATAATGATATATTAATCATCAAATGTATTATTTTCTTCTATATTTCATAAAACCAAAATCGTCCTCCAGGGTGTGTCAATTCACCACCTTCGTGGATGATATATTTTTTTTCTCATTACCACAATCATGTAATGTTTTATTTCACTTATAATTATTTCAAATGACTTATATATATATATATATATTCACTTCATGAGTTATATTTTTTTAACAAAAATTCCATATTGAATCTAACATGTAAGCAGGTAACAAACGCACATACGATGATGGAAATAACGAAATATTATTAGTAAATGGTGGAATTATGTTATAAAAGGATCATATATGGAATTATGAATATGAATATTATTCTTAAGTTAATTAAAAACACTATTTAAACAATTTTACATGAGGTTTAATCATGTTTGAAGGATTTTGAACCAAAGGTAAGAGACCTTCCATTTAAAAATCCCTTTTAAATTTCCCTTTATACTAAATTAAAAAAGATAGTATATAAAATAAGTGAAATGATTTCATTTTTTATATTTATTAATCGTTATTTTTTTGAATTATTATTTACAATAATTCATCATTTTTTTAATAATGTGTTTTCCTTTACATGTGCATGATATTCTTTAAAAATAAATTCTTTTCCTCAAGAAATTGTTTTTATTATGAAAGTATTCTTGTTTTAGGATTATGGCCAAGTTCATGGGAATTGTTTATGATGACAGTTGGAAACCATATAAACCAAATACATGTTTTCCTTGATAACACTATAATAAAATGGATATGTTGTATTTGGGTTATAATGGTTATTCCATGTTTAAATATAATAGTTAAATTATAAGGTAGTTGTGTGGGTTACACTATAAGGTAGCCATGACAGATTCAAATCATATGGTATACATGAGGGTTTGAAAAATAATTAGTTATAGTAATAAAATTATGCATGAAGTTATCTAGATTATTTTTTTCCTGTTTTCTATTTTTTATGGAAACCTAATGTTATCACAAATTACGTATATGATACTTCTATGGGTGACAATTATATCTTTCATGTGTTTGTATATATTCATGAACTAATGGTTTCATTTCCTATTTTGATCCTTATTGATATTTTTTTTCTTATTCTATGAATTGAAAAAAAATTATAGGGTTTATGTATGGGTTAGAGAAAAGAAATATCCAAGATTAACATTGTGAATAATTTTATAGGAAATATTTCATGTTTTGTTATAAAAATATATTATGTAAAAACGGATATTATTATAGTAGTATACAATTTTCATGATTTTGGGATTTTCATGAATGAATTCAGACCTAATATTATAAAACTAAACTAAACAGATCATTGGGAATGAACAAGAGTGAATTGATGTTGAATTTACTAGAGTATGCAGTGTCTACGGTTTGGTCCATTATCGAGTGTCCATGTGATATATTAAAACATGAGTGAGAAGACTATATTTTGAAGATGAGTATACATTATTCTTTTTTTGTATGAGAGAGAAAAAAATATAGGTAATAGTTAATAGTTTAGGTTAATAATCTTATCTTATATGATACATGACATCTGGGAGCGCGAGTCAAGATGTGTGATCATGTTGCATGGGAGTATAATATTGATTGGTTTAGGATATTCTAATTAGGACTAGGAATAGGATCATATGATTGGGTTTTCGTTGGATTTGTTTTCATTGATGTGGGGATTGATTATTGGATTGGTTTTTTAGGAAATGTATTAGTTTGTGTGTGAAGGGTCATGATGGGTGTGTATGGTGTTCTTTTGTGTGTGGAATTATGGAATGGGACACATATGGGTTCACTAGGAATGGTATGGGTCATGGATAAACTAGAATGTTGTATTAAAAGAGGTAATATGGTGGATTATATTTTGGATTGACTCTCGGATTGAGGTAACCAGTGTGTTCGGTGAGATGCTTGCAGTCATGAAATCATGTGGTATAGAAAAATAAGAGATCTCAATCAATGGTGTAAGGTGATATTAGAAATAGATCATGTTATTATTGTTTGGTTGATTAAGGGTCATCATCCTTATTAAGTAATGATTGGATGTGTGATATTTTAGTGGTACCTTTTTTGGATAATGGCGACAAATCAGGCCATTATAATGAATATAGTGTGGATTTCACCATTGGTTATCAAGGGGGATGTTCCATTTGATCTAGGAATTGCTGGAAGTTAGTGTTTCCTATTGAATCCTATGTAATTGTGGTACAACCACATCCACTATTATGTGTAGTGATGGAATGATCATTTTACATACAGAATGGGTGTTTTAGTGATTCTGATATTAAATAATGATGCTCCAATTTTGGGGATAATTCAATAATTGTTGTTAAATTCCCATCATGTCAAATTGGTCATTATTGAGGTGGGATAGACCATGTGATAATATCTGTGACACAAATATATTCATCACTAATAATATCCACTAATATTTTTCTCCTCATGTTATACCATTCTTGAATTTGAAAACATGTGTCCGTCAGAGTTGCTGCCTAGGAATTGGCCTCATAGTGGATGACATGATCCACGAATCACTCAAACCATATATGTATTAGTTCTCGGGGTGATACCATTATAATTGATGTAGTAAGTGTTGATAAAATCGAGTAATTACATTAGGAGATGAGTTTAGACTTCTATTTTGGTGTTCTATGTGACTTGTGAATTATACATTGGGTAATCCATGATTTTTCACCTGGTTGAATACTATATTCGTTGCATGGTTCATGGGGTGAATCATGTGACAAAAAATAGTTAGGTTTTTGTTATTGGAAAAAAAAATCTTATTCATGGAATGTTGTATTTCATCTCTTGGCATGAAAGGGACCATCTGTGTCGGGGTGGTTGGTGGAAATTCAATGTGGGAAGTGAGTGTTTCTTTTGAGGATGAATAGACAAGTGGGACCAAAAATTTTGAAAAAAAATCATAAGAAGATAGTGGAATAGTATTATATCTCTGGATTGGACACAAAAAGACGGGATTCGTAAAATGGAAAACAAATAGAATGTTGTTAGTAGGTTGGTAGACCACAGATTGAAGATTTTTAGTAATTGATTTATTTGGTTGAGAGTAATGTTTCATCAAATACGCCCTTTGTTAGTGGATACATATAGTGGATATAATTAAACCATAGGATAAATCAAGTCAAGGCACAATGGTTTCTTGGGTGAGACTGGGGTTTTTATAATCATATCATCATTTTTGTTGATAGTGAGTGGGTGGATCAACATTAGATGGTTAGTGTTTCATAGAGTAAGTGTGGTTGAGTTTCTAGGGATAGAACATGGTGAGTTAGAGGATAATAGATGTATTTATTAGGTTGAAATTAATGGTCTTAGGGTTAAGAAAAATTCTCATGAATGATAAAAAATATAGTGGACTCATTAATGTAATTCATTGTTAGTGTTTGAAAATTACCTTCGGAATCTGAAATTTCATTTGGTTGGAGGACAACATAATGAAATGGGAATCAGAATAGGGTTCTAAAGGATTAATTTCCAAAAAAATATTATGGGAATTTTTTTGATGTTATGTGGATGAATAGGGATTTTAGGAGATAATCGATGATGGTCAAGGTGATAGGGGTTACTGAAAAAATTATTCGGAGTCCATTAACACCATTAATTTATAATTCAAGTAGTTAATGGAATTAATCGAGTCCATTCAAGGAGTGAATGATGGTTGTTAGTGGGAGAAGGGGGTGCTACAAAAAAATTCATACTGTTACCATTATTGTTATTTCAGGAATGTTTTTCATTATTGTACTTTTTTATCCCATATCATTTTAGACTTTTTTAGGGTTGGTGGTTTCAAAACATAGGCAACATGGGGGGCTCATTATAGTTATTTATTTTCATTCCTCCCCTTTAATTCCAATCATTAAATACCATTATACTAGGGGTAATTTATGTTGTTATATATAGTGTATATATATTGATACATTAAAATATTCCATATAATTTCACACAATTATGAATCCTTTAAATTTTATTTTACAATTGTTTGTTAATTGCCCAAGTCTATAGTGGAATTGTCCATGATTGATAGGGCCATGAGAAACCTATTTTTTTATTTGATTTTTTTAAAAATAAATTATATACCTTTTATATAATTAGTAACATGAAACACAATGATAATATTGTACTACTTACAACACCATGTTAATCTTGAGTTACAGATAACCCTATGATTTAACAAAAACAAAATATATCATCAAAATGGGAATTTATGCATGACTGTGATAATCTATATGTAAAACATAAAATATTTAAATAATTACAACATGATTTAAAATATTTAGTATAATGGTTTTATAAAAATCAAAATTATTTATAAAAAATATTCTAATTTTTGTTGAAGCCATTATATGTATCAAAAATACTATTTTCTCAGAAAAAATTATTTCTTTTTGTGAACATTAAAAAAATAAATTTTCACTGTATTAGAAAATTAATTTGGTAAATTAAAATTCCTTTTTATATCATTATATTGAAATTTTCATTATGTTATTTATTATAGGGGTTTTACTCATATTCCCATATTCCATGAAGTTATTATTATTCTATTAATGTTCAATAGTGTCAGACCCTCGGGTCGATCATAAGGAGGCCTCTTACAACACATCCTCTATTATTATCACTATTAATAACTATATAATATAAACATAACTTATATAAACTATATGGGGGAATTTTAATTTCATAAAATTTAAATATAATAAAAAGATATAAATAAATTAAAATAAAAAAAATATAAGGCAGAAAATTCACAGTGAGGATTGTGGATAAAAACTGTTGTTCTTGGGGATTTATGGTGGCATTATCATTGTTATTAAAAATATGTTCTCATTATTTTACTAAATGTAGTGATCCATACCATTCACTTTACGCCCTCTAATTTTGATGGTATTGCCTTACACCAATACCTCTTCATGTAGTATTAATCTATTCCACATCAACACATAATCCAAACTCCACCGTTTGAATGAATTAGATATCAACGAGAAGACAAATTATTAAATGGGGGGGAAGAATTGAATGGTAGGGAATTTGGGGAGACCACTCATCATAATAATTTTAACTATAAATTATTACATATAAAAAATTATGATAAATAATTAAATCTCAAGAAACTAAAATACCACAAATTCTCCCTCGAAAAATTGTGTGGGTTAGTTCACTACAAACATGGAATTAAGAAAAAATAATGTTGTAAGAAACATATAAAAGAGAATAAATGATATAAGAACTAAAAAATAACATATGAAATATAAATATTCACTAATATATATAAAATTATAAAGAAAAATTACATAAAAAATCCAATTTATCCCTTGAAAATGGGTATATTTCGAAATGGGATAAGAGATACATATTTATAGGTAGAAGGGGTGAAGATTTCATGCTAACAATAATATATCTAATGAATTCAACATTTATGTCCCATTAAATGGAAGAATATGTAATAGGTTGCATCATTATTTTATTTTATTTTGTATCCTCTGATCCCCTTAAAAGTTTTAGCATCATTAACTATTTTATGTAAGATTTATGGAATAATTACTGAGGTTGACTTATTCTAGTTGAGAATTAAAGAAATATTCTTCTAATTTTTAACATTTAATGGATATATTAATAATTTAATAACTCCATAAAATTCATTTAGGATTCACTTATTTGTTTTCTCTTTCACATCTATTTAGAATCATCTTAATTAGAGGTTTTTATCTCTTATTATAATTATGTTATGTAGATGTGGTCCACCCTATCGGCCCGAAAAATTGTTCAACTTGATTGATTTTTTTGGGTATCTAAATGTTCGAAAAAATTTCTATCCTAGGAGACAAATATTAATAAAATAAATCATGGAATCGAAAAAATAGTCACTCAAATAGGATTTTTTTTAATTTTATTCTCAAAAATCCCTCGAGATTAAAATCTATTAAAATTTTAGATTGAAATCATTTTAACATTGAATCACCAAATAACAGAGAACCTAAAAATGTAATAATTACACATTAAATAACACTATTATTTAGAATAAAAATTTAATTATAGTATTGAATATTTTAAAATGGTATCTTCATCAATTATTTTATGGGAATTTTATGAGAAGATTCATTTATTTTTGAATAGTGAACAAATAATGATTTTTTAAAAACATCCTTTTTGTTTATTTTATTAATAAAGTTGAATTATATTATCAATTTATTGTATATTATAACGAGTTTAGTTATACATATATAAAAGAAAAATAGATTACTGAAATCAATTTTATATTGAAATTATAATAAAAATTTTTTAATCTTATGAACATTTTCGCTTTGAAATCTCACTTTCTCATTGTAAATGTGAGTTTAATATTAAATTACACTCCTCCACTTATATGAATGGAATTTTAAAAAATTGATTCAATATTTAGAAAAAAATTAATATATATTATATATTATTATTTACATAATTTTTTTACCATAGTTAGCAGTGAATCAATTTTAATGAACTAAGGTGATTAAATTTTAAATCAGGTTTTGTGCATTAGCTTCATTTTTAATAAAATTAAATTTAGATGCATATATGTTTTTTATTTAATAAATTGGATTTAATATTTTTAATAATTAAGTATAATTTATCTAATAATATTAATTTAAAATTTAATCTTAAAATATAATTTACCAACTTAAGAAAAGATACAAGTTACTATGGTAAATAATAAAATAAATAAATTGATAAAAAATAATTAATAAGGAATGACATGGTAAAAAATGTATTTATATTGAATAGTGGAGGCTTTTTTAAACTAAATCATCCTGAAATGGATTATTGTTATATTTTGTAGTCATATGAGATATGAGTGACCTCCAAATAGGGAATACTTTTGGGTATTTTTAAAAGAGACACTCCTCATCAATTATAAAAGGGAACTCGCGCCCTCACATCTTAACACCTATCAAGCCATTTTAATTGAGAAAAACCTACAAAAAACTTCCCAAACTCAATACAATCCTCATAGAATATTTATTTTTGATTCATATCCGACCTAGGAATGTTTTTGTTGAAAACCTAACAATGATTCCTATAGAATAGGAAACATTAAACAAAGAGCGTTTTTGTTTCATTTCATCCTCCAGAAACTTAAATTCATATTACAAAATTATTATATACAAATAATAGTATATAATATATAATTAGAATTTTTTAAATTAATTTCATTATAAACTACCATATGTACTTCCTTCAAATGGGTTTCAAAATCATCGTTCATGTATACGACGGATTACCCCTTCACGAACTGATCTCATTCATTTTTCCATTACCCCCTTTAGAGGCTAGTAAAAATAATGTATTAACTATTTATATAGTATATTTATCAAGTTATAATTATTATTTATATATTATAATACAATTAAATTCATAATATCTATTTTTATAGAATGGGATTTCATTGGTAGTGTGTATAAAAGACCACGACCATACAAATAAATTTGATTCATTCACGCTTTAAATGTAAAGATTTTTTATTTACATGTATGTTATTAAGGATGGGATTCATAAATTTATGTGATATATATTACATAAAAAATCTTTTTTAATGATAATATATATAATTTACTTTTCTTTCAGCCATTCTGATAGGAAAATGGATATAACATTCTTACAAACATCTGGTATACCATCTCTAAGAATAATTTATTTCATTTCTAATCACAATATTCTATGAATTACCCTAGAGAGATATATATATACTGAATAAATATGTAATTTATATATATTTTTATATTCTGTATATTATGAAACCATTATCAATATACTTTAATCGGGATGTAACTAGTTAAAATTTACATGAAAAAAGTAGTTATTTCCAGAAATATGATTTTAACAAGAAATTTTCAATAAATGGATAATATAAGGTAATATGAAAATTAATAACATTAAATTTATATTATTATTATTTTAAAATATATTTATAATAATAATATGTTAAGAATTCAAATGTTTTTAATATGTACTATAGAAGTGAAGACATAAGGTATGGAATTTTCATGTCACTTTTATTTTTTGGGAGGCAAATGTCATTTTCACATAATGATTAATTTATGTATTGTATACAATTCCCATAAATCTATTATTTTATTATTATATTGAAAAAAATATTTACATATCCATTTGAGTATCATTCTTTATTGGGGTTAACAGTTTTAATGTTATCATATTTGAATTGGATTTTGGCCTAAATTTTCCTTCATTGATACATATGTTTTATTATGCTCCTAGAAACTTTTATAATGTGTTTATACATACCCTTTCACATGTAATATCATGAATTTATTTATCCTTCTGGTTATTTACTATTTCATTCGATTTTATAATTTCATGGGACTTATGATTCATTGTAACCAATATGGTAAGTGTTTTATGTTAAAATCTTATGTTTTATCAGGATTTTTTAGGATTAAGTCTCAAATGTTGAACTTGAATAATATAATTCCAAAGAATTATTATTAATTTTATTATAATATGGTTTTACATGATATCCCCATGTAAATTTTCTATTTCCCACTCTTTGATACTTAAAATAGTTTAGTTTTTGTTTCATAAAAAACTATTTTAATTCTATATTCGGATGAAAATATATTTTCCTAAAAAAAAATTTATGAAATTTTTAAAAAATATATTATCACTCAATAATGATTTTAAAAAACATATTTTTACCTATGTTTTAATATTTAATTTTTTTGAATGGAATCTTCATATTGTTTTTCAAAAAATACACAGTTGTCTTTTACCGAAAAATGTAAATGGAATCCTCAATTTAAAATGAATGAATTGAACATAATTTTTCAACATCACGACCAATAATTATTTCAAAAAATCCATTATATTTTATAGATTTCATAATAAAAGAATAATATAAAAATATTACTTGTTTTTTTGCCCTGGAAAACGAGTTTGTGTATTTTAATGAATGTTTCTAGACATAATAATAAAGCATGGATAATTTTTCAAGATTCAATATTCATGGTCAGGGAGGACGAACCGAATCGAAGATTAGATGTTATGGTCATTCGATGTTATACTGCTAATAATGGCCATCTTAAGCGATTTCGAGGGAAAAATGGTTTTCCGCACCGGAATAGAAATTTTCTATGAAAGGATGGATGCTTTGTATAGAAGAATTGAATCTCATAGGAAAAAACATGATGTTGTATATAACCTATTGAAAAAAACCATTTTGTGCATCCAATGCAATGTCATCTTCCACACCGACCACCCAAAAAATGTCCAAGTACAGTGCACATATTTTTAGAGGTGTGCGCGTAGGATTCTTATGCCCCCAATGTGATGTATATCGGGAAGTTTCCGCGATGTCATGAGAAAAATGATTTGGAAGGTTCGAAAAAGTTTTTTGTTATGTTCAATATATTAGATTCTACTTGCAAGATTCTTACATGCCCAATGAGGCGTCAAATTCACTTTTGCACATGCATCCGCCACTAGGTGCGTTAAAGATCGATTCCATGCCTAAAATCTTACATGCAATCGCCCATTGTTTTTCTAATAAATAAATGTGCACCCCCTCCCCTCAATAAAAATTCCCTTGTGGTCGACTGCCACTCTAATACACGTATGATTACATCTTCCATGCCCGTACAGATGAATGAATCCCTTCATGTGTGATCATTCATGAAAGGTCCCATATGAGTCCGCTTACGCGTGGGGCCACAATGGTTTGACCCTTCCATGACCACTTTTCTTCCTAAAGAATGTGTGAGAAAGATTCCAATCCAATGTAAAAAATCCCCAATCATACATGTGAAAATATCAATATTGGGAACAATAGTGCCAATGTGCTCAATCTTCCATGCAGTTGTGTCGTAGAGTCCAATCATGTGTGCAACCCATCCTACATGTTGCACATCTTATGCGCAATAGTATCCAAGCCTATACCTAATCGTCCATACCGCGGGATTTGTGCCCCTACACCCCCACTCAGGATCACTAATGGGCTATAGTCCAAGCCCTCTGGGCATATCCCATCTCTACCATCACTGACCCCCGTTAAAAATGGAGAGTCTCCTAGTGAAAATTTCGGGTCGGGTCGCAAATATTTTACATTGAACCCTTATGCACATCCTTTTTCCACCTATGGAATACCATGATTTGAGATACTCCTCCACACTCCCAGAAACACCTTGAGTTTAAATATTCCTCTTCATTTGTTTCCCATGTAATGAGATGATATTCTCATCATCAATTCCCTTGATTAGGTTAAGTCGAACCATTCCTCATGTAACTCATCTTACCCCAATCACCTAAATCCAATACCATGATCCACCAGAAAGGGCCTCTCTTTCCTAAGTCCCAACACCATCCATTTCTAGGTTCCTTATGCCTATATGTACTCAATACATAACTTTAAACAATAGTACACCCTATTTGACAAACATAGGAAGCCTGTTGCTCTAAAAAAGTAAAGCAATATGCGCCAAACATAGGATTCCAATAGTCCTCAATACCTAAATTTAAAACTATAGCATCCCCTATAAGGAAATCATAGGATGACTCTTATTACAAATATGATATGCCATATATGCCATTCATAAAATTATAATTGTCCTCACTACATGACTATAAACTGTAGCATTCCCTAAAATTCAATAATAGGATGCCTCTTGTTCCAAATAAGAGATACCTTATGTGACAAGCATAAGATACCTCATGACATGATTACATTGGCATAATTTCAAGAGCATTGGAATCCATTCAAATATTCCTCCACTCAACCTCATGCATTGTGTGTCCTTCATTTGGATATTCATCCTCTTTCATGTATAATAGGACCCCATAATGTCCTAGTCCAATGCTATTTTGGCTCACCTACAATTCTGGGCCAATTCCCCAGAAGACATTGGACGACACTTCATGTTTGGCCTAGGGTTTCAAATACAGTTAATGGTTGGCCCTCGTTTGTTTGTTTCCATATCAGGATAACACGATGTGGATGCTGTGATTCGAATATGGTCAGCAGTTATCTCCCTTTTTCTTGCACCCCTATTGTGTTCCAATTATTGGGCATGTGATTCAAATATTTCATCAACCTTTGCTAAGGCCGATTCAAATTCCCTTGACATTATCTCTCTTATGCACTAGTGCATAGGTGTAAACCTCAATTATATGCCTCAACCCAGAAGAGAATTGGGATTCCCTCATTTCCAGACACAAGGAAAACATTATGGGAATCTTTAATGCAAAATCCCCATGCACCATTGCTGCTCGTTAGTAGCTCCAGGGATGCTTCCCTGTATAATTTCCATTCACGATTGCTACTCCTTAGCGGTGCCCAAGTAGCTCCCATGCATAAGCCACATCACCAATTTCTTCTCATTAGCATCACCCTGGAAGCTTCCACGCATTATGGCTATACACTATTACTAATCCTTAGCACCACCTATGGAGATTCCATGCATAAGCCCCATTCCCATTTGCGGCAACATAGCAGCACTCGGTAAACTTCCATGCGTATTCCCCATCCCGCATTGCCACTCTATAGAGTCTCCCATTCACCATCCATGGTTAAGACACATCCACCATTATCATTCCATAATGGATTCTGGGCATCCTCTATGTGTATGCCCCATCCACCATTTCCATTCCACAGCTACACCCGAGAAACTTTCATGAGAAAGCCCTATCCACTATTTCTGCTCCATAGAAACACATGGGTAGCATCCATGGCTTAATCACATCCAACATTATCACTCCATAGCAGTACATTGGAAAATTATTTGTATAAAACCCATCCACCATTTCCACTCTATAGTGTCTCCTAGTTAGCTTCCATGGGTAAGCCCCATTCACCACCCTTCAGGGCCATAACATTTCACCAAAATCGACAGGTCTGTTGTTTCCTCTTGTTTCTCACACTATGCATGACTCACATGACACTAGATTAAATAGTGACCATGAAATCCTCCTTGGGATGCCTCAGTGTATAATCCACATTCACCTTCCCTCTGAACTATTAAGACATTGATCCGTGGACTACTCTAGGAAAGGTACGTTGGATGTGACATCCCGGACCCGGCTGGCCCTCAACTAGAGTCCCGAGCCCGATTGGCCACATAACCCCTGGATTGTCTCCCCATAGGCAAGGGGCTATCGACTAGCAGCAAGGGTGTAATGGTAAATTAGTGGGGAGAATGTACCCCCATGTCAGAGTACACAATGGTATAGCAGAAAAGAAATAAAATTAGTGGAAGCTCAACCAATGGTAAACAGGTGGAAAAGGGGAACTTACAAACCAAACAACAGAAGTAAGAAAAACCCTGTCAGATATACAAAAGTCACATAGTCAGTGTCTAATACAAAATGAATGTTTGGCATGCTGATATATTAGAAATAGCTGGGAAGCATGCTATACAGTAATACAAAATGTGAACAAAAGTATTCCACATTCATCACTAGCCATCTCGGTCCTCTGCACTGGAAATCCAGCTAGAACATATATATATATATATCAACAACCTGACGCATGGCCATTTTATAAGGACCAAGCCTTAAACATTACATAATACTTAATTAAATGAATAATTCACATTGAAGATATTTTCAGGTTTAGATTATTAGGGAATTAGTGCATAACCATTACATCTCAAAATATTACAAAGTATGCACTTCTACCTAGAATCCATTTTTTTCATAAAAAAAACTCTTAAAAAAAGTCAGGTCTAATTCCATGATAATGAGAGAATGGCTTTTTCTTGATCCCATCCTTGACCCTATTCATCTTTAAGTCATGTGAAAGACATTTCAAAACTATTGATGAGCATAAAAGGCTCAGTAAGGGTTATAAAACAGTGAATGAAAACATTAGTTCATAAATTCATACAAAACATGAAATCTTTTAATTACATCGTGAAATCATAAGATTTATGAAATACACATAGAAATCGTAAATCATAAACATAACTTACAGCATCCATACCATACTTACATTCTAGCTATCACAGCTACATAGGGAGTTACTTAAGAATACCCATCACAATATATTCCCTAAATAACTCAGGAGAAACATTCACATTTACCTCCATCACATTACCCAATTCATTGGAGAGCTATCTTAGGCTCAACCACCCTAGGTTTATCATGGAACCACCCATATTCGTAAATAATGCCCAAAAACCATAACATGATCATAACACATAACACAAGTATAAAGGAAAGATAACATTTCCACATTGCAGTAATAAAATATCATTTCAAGATATTGAAATAATAAATCCATTCTCAAAATCATTTTCAATACCAAAATACGTAAAAAAAGTATTTGGTATTTATTTTTCCTTTTCAAAACACTCCGGCTTTTTAAGGAAGCCAAAGATAAAATAATACTCAGCACGGCGGAAAGGACATTGTCACCGCTTACGTTAACAAAAAATTCATTTTTTTAATTTAGTAAAATGATTTGTAGAAATGGATTCCCTTTGAAAAGTCAAGGGTGTTTATACAGCATATAAAAGAATGTCGTGTATTAAAACAAAGTATGCCTCAATGAACGGAGATTGAGACGAAGTCCCTTACCTCGTGTCCCACTTGACACGATCGTTCTTTAATCTCCTGAATAATAAACTAATGTTAATTAATACTTGCTTAAGATCCTTTTTTCAAGTTTATTATTCATTTTATATAACTTATTAACATGTTATAACATTATGTATTCATTTAAGTTAATAACGTTCATTTTGTCGATATTTGGTACTTGAGTCAAAAATGGACTTCTTATAATTACATGTTGTTAATGTGGTCAAAGGTTCATTAAATCTAGAATGATATCATGATTTTGATATTAAATATATCACATATATCCAGCATATACATTTTGTTTAATAGTATATAAGGTTTAGAGGTAAGAAATGAAATGCACTGTTCAAGGAGACGGTAAGCCGTACGTAGACATGAACGCTACTTTCATTTCTATTTCTAATTTTAATGGAAAAAAAATATTGATATATAGCTATATTATAATTACAGTATAATATCATATATAATATCATTAACTCCATCCTTTATAATTTCCACATAAGTCAATAACGAATCAAATCACTTTGAGGGGGCGGTAGTACACACTTCCTCAAATGAGATTATCGTATTTACCCACTATGGAAACCATAAATGCATAATATAAATTGGAAGTACAAAAGCATATGGAAATAATAAATATAATATATATCATATATAAATACAGTTCCATCATAATGGACACCATTAGAGGTGGTAAGATGTAATTGAAGAATCATCATTTCGTGAGGCATTAGTTTTCCATCCACAGAAACATTATGTTCTTCATCCATTAAATGGAGGTGTGTGTAAGTGCAGTTCGAATCCTTCTCATAACAACATCCTAGTATATTAAGGATACTTTTTTTGTTACAAAATAATGTAAATGAAAAGTGTTTAGGGGTTGGAGAAGTAAAATAAAAGAAAACAATTTAAGAGAAACCGTTACCTTTAATTTGGGTAACTCTCTTTGGTTTGAACGAAAGGACTTCTTGAAATTCCTTCTTCCTAAGTTAAGGCTTCTGGGAGGAGGAGAGGGAAGTAGGGAGCTTAATTGGGCAGAGTTTGGATGATCCAAATGGCTTGATATGTGTGAGGAATTTCATTGAAGTGGTCTTCTTTTATAAGGGAGAGGAGGGGCTCTTTAGGAATGTGTGAAAACATTATTTTATTATATAATAATATTCGGTTTCTAATGGTCCAAAAATCATTAAGGCGGAAGATAAGACGACTCATATTATAAATAAAACCATCCAATCAGAATTGTACATGTTTTGGATAATATTTTAATCATTATAATCTTATTTATTTTAATCATTTATTATTGAGATAAATATTGCATCATTATTGTGTCATAAATAATTTAATTTATTCGATGTCTAAAAATTATAAAAAAACTAATATCATGTAGGAAATATTTTTATATTTCCAATTAATATTTATAGTAGAAAATAGGACTTATATTACACCATATAAAAACTAACTACTAAAAGATTTTTCTTAATGTCAATTTTGTCTTTAAATTAAATTAATTAATCTATTTGTCAATTTCACTCTCTAGTAGGTCAAAGGGGTCCCAAAATCGACCCAAAGATTCCCATGGTCGTTAATTACTAAATAAATAACGGTATGGCAAGTGTTAAGGTAATTTTGAATTATTATAATATTCTTTTAACCATGAATTACCTTATTTACCATTAACCGCAGTAAATAAATGTCAAAAGATACTATTCACCAAAAATTATTTTCATCATAATGAACCAAATTTTACTTCTTGATAACAATCATGTATGTCAATTTTTTGAAATTAATTTCACAGAAGTGGTAAAATTCCATTTAAATGAAAAAGTCGGTTTTTTTAACTACCACTAAGTGGTGTCACTATTAATCAAAAATTGAAGTTTTTCAGAAGAATATCAATAATTCAGCCTAAGCTATATTTGATAATCCAAATTCAAAAATGATTCCTATTTTTACAATTTCAAAAACATAGAAGTTTCATTAATTTATTTAAAAATTTATTCCCACTGTTAAAACAAATAGCGTGTTTTTTTAGAAACAATAACTATCAAAAGATTGATACTTGTTTATGTCCAATTTCAAAGTGAAGTTAAATCTAATGACCAACATTGAATTAAATGGTAAAAATATATTTTAAATTTACTTTAAAACCAATTATAAAGATAATCTAAACTTATAAATAAATTATATTAGAATACACTTTTTAATTAAAATACAATATTTTTCACTATACATTAAAAAATGAACTTTATCGGAAAAATTGCATAAAATTGCACAAAGTAAATTTTGATTTCCACATTATAAAGAAGAAATTTATTTGGTCAACTATAATGTATTAAAGTGACCAAAACTAGATTTAAAAAGGGTTCTCCATTAAAAGGCGATAAATCGGCCTTTTAAGGAAAATTATGCTTAAAATTAGATTCAATCACTTTTTAATCCTCTAAATTTTATTTTCTAAATGTAAATATATTTAACAAACATGTATAATCATATTGTAGTTAGTTTTTTTCATTACCACCAATACAACGGCTAGTAGTTAACTACCATTTTAAATGATAATATTATATTATTAGTATGCAACGTATGATTCCAAAGAAACCCAATCTTGCGTATCGGGTACGCTATCGAACATAGAAACCCCTTTAAAGTAAAATTAATATTTAATTCACAAATACTAATAAATATAAAATATGCCTTATTCTTCATTTACTTGGGATGTTACATCCTTCTCCCCTTTTGGGAATTGCGTCCTTGTATTTTTTATTTACTTATCAAAATAAGTGGGGGTATTTATCCCTCATAGCATTTTCAGATTCCCACATTGCCTCTTCAACCATATCATTTTTTCCAAAAAACCTTTACCTGGTGAATTACCTTATTCCGCAACACTTGTTCTCTGCATTCATGAATCTGGACTGGTTGTTCTTCATAAGAGAGATTCTCTTCTAACTGAAATACCTCTGGGCTCAAAACATGAGATGAATCTGGCATATACTTTTTTCAACATCGAAACATGAAAAACATTATGTAACTGGGATAAAAATGGTGGTGAAGCAACTCTATACACAACTGATCCCACATTCTCCAGAATTTCATAAGGTCCAATGAACCTCAGACTCAACTTTCCCTTCTAATCCAACTCTGCCTTTTTCTGCAACTCACTGTCTTCCTTCTACGCTTTCTTTATTCTGTCTGATAGAGATGATCTCACTGACACCTGAAACAAAATAGAATAATTTCCTGCACCAACAACTTCTATGCCATAATTCATCAAATCAAAATCCAAAGGATCTTGTTCCAAACGTAGCATGGTTAATGAAGCGTTACTTTTTCAACTCAAAGCATCATCCACATTATTTGATTTTCCCGAATGGTAAAGTATCATTCAATCAGAATCCTTGATTAATTCCAACCATCTCCTCTATCTCATGATCAATTTTTTTGAGTGAATATATACTTAAAAATTTTGTGATCAGTATATATTTCACACTTCACTCCATACAAAGATGCCTCCAAATTTTTAAAGAAAAAACAACAGCAGCTACTTCCAAATCATGTGTAGAGTAATTTAACTCATGTGGTTTCAACTGACGTGAATCATAAGTAATTACATGATTATTCTACATTAGGACACAACCCAGTCCCTTCAACTAAGAATCAATGTAGATAACAAACCCACTATTTTTTGATGGTAGTGCTAAAACTGGAGGATTCACCAATCTTTTTTTCAATTCCTGAAAATAATCATCACATTCTTTTATCCATATGAACTTTACACCTTTTCAAGTCAACATATTCATTAGACTAGATAACCTTGCAAAATTTTCAACAAAACTCTGTTAATAACCTTCCAAATCAAGAAAACTATGAATCTCTATTATATTTGTGGGTCTTGGCCATTCTTCAACATCTTTTGTTTTAGCAGGATCAATAGTTATGCCATTTTATGAAACAATGTGACCGAGGAAAGAAATTTTTTGTAACCAAAACTCACAGTTGCTGAATTTCCCATAAAGTTTCTTTTCGTTTATGGTTTTCAAGACAACCCTTAAATGACATTCATATTTCTTATTACTTTTGAAATAAACCGAAATATCATCAATGAACACAACCACAAACTTATCAAAGAACTCGTGAAAAATTCTATTCATAAGATCCATGAATACAGCAGGTTCATTGGTTAAACCTAAAGGCATAACTAAAAATTCATAATGGCCATATATAATATGAAACATGGTCTTTGGAAGGTCTTCTTCCTTTAATTTCAACTGATGGTACCCCGACCTCAAGTCAATCTTTGAGAAATACTGAGCTCCCGGAAGCTGATCAGACAAATCATCGATATGAGGCAAAGGATACTTATTCTTAAAAGTGATGTTATTCAATGCTCTATAATAAATTCAAAGTCTCATTGAACCATCTTACTTTTTAACAAAAAAGACAGGATCACCCCATGGTGATGTGCTAGGTTGAATGAAACCTTTATCTAATAACTCCTCCAATTTCTTCTTTAACTCTAAAAGTTCAATTTGTGCCATTCGATAAGGGGGTTTTGAAATTGGCTTAGATTCAGGAACTATGTCAACAGTAAATTCAACTTCCAGACCAGGTATAATACCAGGAAACTCATCAGGAAAAACATCAAGGTACTCATTTACCACTGGAACATCATTAATCTGAAAAGTCCCTTTGTTTTCAACAATATGTGCAAGGTAACATTCATTTCCATCTTTTACCAGTTTTTTGACTTCCTGATATGTTATCAAAAGAAAGGGTTCATTCTTGTACACAAACAGAAAATAATTCTGAAAATAAACCTCTTTAGCTCTATAGTCAATCTTAGCATGATAAACAGAAATCTAATCCATGCGAAAAATAACATCAAACTCTACTAGAGGTAAAACAATATGGTTTGTAGGTAGATTCTTTCTGCACACAAGGACATGAATGTTCTTATGTTTTCTTTTTGCCTCAAAATTTCCTCTAAGTGTTTTTAACATAAGTTCAGTGTTCATATCATGAGATAGAATTCCAAATTAACTAGAAAACTTCTATTAAATGAATTAATGTGTAGACCCTGAATCAAACAACACATTGGCATAATCTGAAAAAACAGACAATATACCTGATACTACTTCATTTGATGGACCAAATTCTACTGAAGTAGTTGCAAAGGATTTCTCCACCCCTTTCTGCTTGTAGTCTGTATGCTTTCCTTCGGTTGAGGTCTTTGTTAGACACTCATTTGCATAATGACCCATTTCATTGCACATAAAACATTTTACTGACTGTAAATCAGATTTTGTCTTACCATTACCCTGATCATTTTCATTGCAATTATGAGCCTTATGTCCCATTTTACCACATCAGTAGCACTTAACAAAATTCAAAATACATTACACAGCAAGCATTTTACCACAATTTTCACAAACTATAAATTAAGTTTCTTACCATCAGACTTTTTTGAAGAGTTCTTCCCTTTCGCTTGCCACCTTGACCTATTATTCTTTTGTTTTCCAATGAATACCTGATCATCAAAAAACTCCATTTCCACCTTCTCCGCACAAAGAACAAGTTTTTCATAACTTTTGAACTCACGAGAATATAAAACCCTTTAATAATTTGGCATTAATCCTGAGTAAAAATGGTTGATTTTACTATCAAGATCTCATATGAAATTTGGAGCATACCTTGACAATCGAGTGAATTTTTCTTCATAAGCAGCCACTGAGTCATCCTCCTACCTCAATTCCTGGAATTGGTTTTCATTCCTAAGACGAAAAACCATAGGAAAATATTTCTCATGAAACATACATTTGAATTAATCCCAATCAAGATCATCAATCTCCTCACTATCACTAATATTTTTCACCATCGACCACCACTGATCAACTTCACCTTCAAAACGGTAAACTGGAAGGCTAACCTTTTGATGTTCTGAACAACCCATGACATCAAAAATCTTCTCCAGTGCTTTAATCCGCCCTTCAACTAGCACATGGTCAGATGATCCTCTGAATGATGGGGGATGTTGCCTCATGAAATGATCCACTACTAACATTTTTCCCTGTGGTTGATATGGATGATCTCGTACATGGATACCACCACTGTTTATCGCCTGAGTCAAATGTGCCATCACTGCAAAAAAATATTCAATTTCGATTCTGACCATCTCAGGTTGCTGATTTGGAGGGTTGTCTTCCTCCTGATGGCGTCCCAACATACCTGCCCTGTTTCCTCTGCGGAAAACCATTCTGAACACAAAAATATCTTAGGCAAAGCAACATGGTAATATTTAAATGCTATATGATGTCAATATTAACATAAATTAGTTTATGGATATTACATTAACAATACCATAACTCCTAAAATTATCTAAACCGACCGTTGATACCAACTATAAGGACCCAGCATTAAACATTACATAAGATTGAATTAAATGAATAATTCACATTGAGGATCTTTTCAGGTTTATAGTTTTATGGAATTAGGACATAACCATTACATCTCAAAATATTACAAAGTAGGCACTTCTACCCAGAATCCATTATTTTCATAAAATAAAAACTAATAAAAAAAGTCATGTCTAATTCCATGTTAAAGAGAGCATGGCTTTTCCTTAATTCCATCCTCGACCCTATTCATCTTTAAGTCCTGTGAAAAAAACATTTCAAAACTTGGAATGAGCATAAAAGGATCTGTAAGGGTTATAAAATAGTGAGTGAAAACATTTTTTCCTAAATTCATACAAAACATGACCTCTTTTACTTACATATTGAAATAATAATATTTATGAAAGACACATAGAAATCATAAATCATAAAGGTAACTTGCGGCATACATACCATACTTACAGTGTAGCTATCACAGCTACATAGGGAGTTACTTTGGAATACCCATCATAGTATATTCCCTAAATATATTAGGAGAAACATTCACGTTTACCTCTGTCACGTTACCCAATGCATTGGAGAGCTATCTCGGGCTCACCCGCCCTAAGTTTATCACGGAACCACCCGTATTCGTAAATAATGCCCAAGAACCATAACATGATCATAACATATAACATAAGCATAAAGGAAAGATAAAATTTCAACATTGCAATAATAAAATAACATTTCAAGATATTTAAATAATAAATCCATTCTAAAAAATATTTTCAATACCAAAATAAATAAAAAATAGTATTTGGTATTTATTTTTCCTTTTAAAAACACTTTTGCTTGTTAAGGAAGCCAAAGATCAAATAATACTCACGGCGGCGGAAAGGTCGTTGTCACCGCTTATGTTAAAAAAAATTCTTTTTGTCATTTAATAAAATGCTTCATAGAAAAAGATTACCTTTTAAAAGTCAATGGTGTTTATACCGCATATAAATGAAATTCGTGTATTAAAACAAAGTATGCCTCAATGAAAGGAGATTGAGACGAAGTCCCTTACCTCGTGTCTGACTTGACTCGATCGTTCTTTAATCTCCTGAATAATAAACTAAAGTTATTTTATACTTACTTAAGAACCTTTTTCAATTTTATTATTCATTTTATATAACTTATTACCATTTTATAACAATATGTAATCATTTAAGTTAATAACGTTCATTTTGTTGACATTTGGTACTTGAGTCAAAAATGGACTTCTTATAATTACATGTTGTTAATGTGGTCAAATATTCATTATATCCAGAAAGATATCATGATTTGGATATCAAATATATCATATATATCCACCATATACATGTTTTTTATAATAGTACATAACATTTAGAGATAAGAAATGAAATGCACCGTTCATGGAGATGGTAAGTCGTACGTACGCATGAATGCTACTTTCATTTCTATTTATTATTTTAATGGAAATAAAACATAATGATACAAAGGTATATTCTAATTCCAGTATTATATCATATATAATATCGTTAACTTCATCATTTATACATCCCACATAAGGCATTAACGAATCAAATGACATCGAGGGGGCGGTAGTCCGCACTTCCTCAAATGAGATTATCATATTTACCCACTTTGGAAACCATAAAGGCATAATATAAATGGGAACTACAGAAGAATAAGAAAATAATAAACATAATATATATCATATAAAAATAAAATTCCGTCATTATGGCCACCATGAGAGGCGGTAAGATGTAATTGAACAATCATCGTTTCATGAGGCGTTAGTTTTCCATCCAAAGAAACATTATGTTCGTCATCCATTAGATGGAGGTGTGTGTAAGTGTAGTTCTAATACTTCTCATAACAACATCCTAGTATATTGAGGATACTGGTGTTGTTAAAAAATAAAAGAAATAAAAAGATTTTAGGGGTTGGAGAAGTAAAATAAAAGAAAACAATTTAAGAGAAACAGTTACCTTTAATTTGGGTAACTCTCTTTGTTTTGAACCAAAGGACTTCTTGAAATGCCTTATGCCTAAATTAAGGCTTATAAGAAGAGGATAGGGATTTATGGAGCTTAATTGGGTAGAGTTTGGACGATCCAAATGGCTTGAGAGGTGTGAGGAATTGAATAGAAGTGGTCTCCTTTGATAAGGGAGAGGAGGGGCTCTTCAGGAAAGTGTGACAACATTATTTTATTATATAATGATATTCAGTTTCTAATAGTCCAAAATTCATTATGGTCGAAGATAAGATGACTCATATTCGAAATAAAATCATCCAAACAGAATTGGACATGTTTGGATAATATTTTAATCATTATAATCTTATTTATTTTAATTATTTATTAATTAGGTAAATACGGCATCATTATTGTGTCATAAACAATATAATTTATTTGATGTCTAAAAATTATAATAAAATACTATCATGTAGTAAATATTTTTAGATTTACAATGAATATTTATATTATAAAATATGACTTATATAACACGATATAAAAATTAATTAGTAAAAGATTTTTGTTACTGTCAATTTTGGCTTTACATTAAATTAATTAATCTAAATTGTCATTTTCACTCCCAAGTGGATCAAAGGGGTCCCAAAATCGACCCAACGATTCCCATGGTCGTTAATGACTCAACCAATAAGGTTAGGACAAGTTTTATGGTAATTTTGAATTATTATAATATTATTTTAACCTTGAATTACCTTATTTATCATAAACCGCGGTAAATAAAAGTCAAAAGTTACTATTCGCCAGAAATTATTTTCATCAGAATGAACCACATTTTACTTTTTGAAAACAACCATGTATGTTGGATTTTTGAAATTCAATTCACAGAAGTGGTAAAATTCTATTTAAATGAAACAATCATTTTTTTAACAACCACTAAGTGGTGTCACTATTCATCAAAAATTGAAGTTTTTCAGAAAAATACCAAAAATTATGCCTAAGCTATATTTGATATTATAAATTCAAAAATTATTTCTATTTTTCTAGTTTCAAAAAATATAAGTGGCATGAATTAATTTAAAAATTAATTCCCACTATTAAAACAAATAATGTGTTTGTTAAGAAACAATAACTATCAAAAGATTAATATTTGTTTATGTCCAATTTCAAAGTGAAATTAATTCCAATGACCAAAATTGGTTAAAATGGTAAAATATATTTTAATTTCACTATAAAACCAATTAAAAAGACAATCTAACCATATAAATAAATTATATTAAAAATAACTTTTAAATTAAAATACAATATTTTTCACTATTCATTAAAAAAATGAACTTTATCGAACAAATTCCAAAAAATTGCACAATGTAAATTTTGATGTCCCCATTCTAGAGAAGGATTTTATTTTGTCAATTATAATATATTAAAGTGACCAAAACTAGATTTAAAAAGGGTTCACCTTTAAAAGGCGATAAATCGGCCTTTTAATGATAATTATGCTTAAAATTAGATTCATTCACTTTTTAAGCCTCTAACTTTTATTTGATAAATGTAAATATATTTAAGAAAATGTATAATCATATTGTAGTTAGTTCTGTTCATTCCTGCCAATACAACGGCTATGAGTTAACTACAGTTTAAAATAATATTATTATATTATTAGTGTGCAATGTAAGATTCCAAAGAAACTCGTTGTTTCATATCGGGTACGCTATCGAACATATAAACCCATTTAAAGTAAAATTAATATTTAATTCACAAATATTAATAAATATAAAATATGTATTATTCTTAATTTACTTGGGACGTTACACATTGACCCTACTAGTACCTGAAGTAGTAATGTCTACACGGGTGCCACGGAGGCCGCCCGGGTAGGGTGTGAGACATGTCTCAATAGGCCACCACCAATGATGTCTATGTGTAATACAAATAGGTGTTTAAAAAATAAATAGTACGTGGTAAAATTCATGTAAGTAAGATAATGAAACAAACAACCATCCCCCTCATGTTCCAGAAGGACACCTGGCGGGTCTACTTGCTTCAGCTCATGGCTGGTATTCTGAACAATCACTAGGGGTATAAGTACATAGATATTGGTTATTACGAGCATGAGGTAAGCATGCCTCTCACCCATGATTCTCACATTTGTAAGAATAATCATTTGCATGAGGTAAGAATGCCTCTCGTCCACAAGCACTGTAGCTGGCACGGGGTAAGAATACCTCCCGCCCACATTAAGAGATTTATCTAGCACGAGGTAAGAATGACTCCCACCCACACATGAAGATTCATCTATAATGAGGTAAGAATTCCTCCCTCCCACACACGGGTTATCACAAGGAAGTCAACACAATATGTCATAACCATTCACATCACAATATATAAGGAAATCCATCTTATATCATATCACAATAACAAGCATGGCATTTCCACCCTACAATATCACATAATAACATCTCAAGGCAACATACATTTCAATTGATTCAAGGGGTACCGGCTACCACATCCTAGCCAACCTCTAACCAAGTTATATCATTTTCCTAACATGGAAAATTCCTTTCAAGACATATCGTTAAGGTCCAAAGGTGGAAAAGGGCCAAATCATAAGGCATAACATCTGTATTTGACCTTACCCAGTCCATACCTCATCTAAACACCCTATCCAGGTTAGATTCATCAATCTAATATCACACAGGTCATTTATATTTGAAGCGGTCATTATAAATACGTGGTTTGGTGAAAGACAAACCACGACATGATAATAATAACTCAAAAAGGAGAAAACCCAAAATATATACCATGTGACCACATACCTTAGAGTTATAGGCATAGACTCACTTGATATCGACCTCAGATTCATAGTAGGTTGGTAGAGATCTATGTTCCAGTCCAATGCCCTGGAAATAGGGCATATGAGCCTGCATAAAAAAAACAAGACGGAAGGCAAGATTTTATGAGGAAAGAGGGGTGTGTGAGTTAAGCCATAATGAGGGTGATCCAATGCCTTCAACTGATCTAATAATGGTAACTGGATGAAGAAATGATAATATATTGAGAGAGGAGAGGGTTTGGAGCTCAAAAGAGGGCTCCCCTCTAGTTCTGTCAGCTGGAGGAAGAAATAAACTCTTTAGGCATTTAAAACAAAACAAGGGAAAATGGAAATTTTACCCAGAATAGGGCCGCAAGGTTTAGGTGCACGGTTTTCCCAAACCATGTGAAATCCCGGCAAACCTCACTGCCTCCAGAACATGGTCGGATGGTTAAGGTGCACGATTTACCCAAACTGTGCACAAACCGTGTGGACCTTCCTGCCTGCAGACCAAAGGCCGCATGGTTTTTCTGAAACTGTGCACCACCCGTATGCAGGACATGTGCTACTGTATGCATGTCCATTTCTCAAACTCCCCGGCTCCGATCCCACTATGGGCACTCCCCAGACCTTCCTTAGGATATTACCGACATTACAGAAGCATAAATGAAAGATTTTAATTCAAAACTAACGATCCTTACCTTTTCCAAAGAGTCGGGTCGTTACAACCTCCCCTCCTTAAAGCAACTCATCCCCGAGTTGGCCTTTCCGAGGGTACTGAGGTGTCACAAACTAAAAGCCCTAGCCATTGAGAATGTATATCAGCCTCCCAATCCCAGGTCTCGTCCTGTACCCAGCCGTGCTGCTATAGCACTCGTACAAGAGGAACAGACCTTCCACGGAGTTTATTCACACATCGGTCAACAATTTTCATCGGATACTCCTCGAAGGAAGCATCAAAATCCAGTTCAACCTCATTAGGCTGAAAAACATGAGTCATATCTCAAAAGTACCTGCATAGCTGAGATACATGATAAACATCATGCATATCCTAATATCTCTGCAGAAGTGCAAGCTGGTAAGCTACTGGTCTTATCCACTTCATCACCTAAAAGCGTCCTACAAACCTTAGCGAAAGCTTACCCTACTTCTGTTACGTCTTGGCCCCATCCTGGGTGAGACCTTCAAGAAATGCCATTTCCCAACGTCGAACTCAAGAGGTCTCCGGTACTTGATAGCATAAGACTAGTTTCTAGACTGGGATGTCTTTATACGCTTCCTAATAAGTTGTATCTGCTCTGTAGTATCCTACACAAGACGTGGTCCTAGAATAGCTTCCTCCCCTACTTCAAGCCAACACAAAGTTGAGCGACAAGGACTACCATATAAGGATTCATATGGATCCATCAAAATGGTAGCCTAGAATCTATTGTTATAACTGAACTCTAAAAGTTTAATGTTTTCTTCCATGAACATCCGAAATCGAGAACACGGGTATGTAACATATCCTCTAGTAAATGTATTGTCTGCTCGGTCTGTCCGTCAGTCTGCAGGTCATACGCCGTGCTCAAATGTACTTTTGTACCCAAGGCATTATGTAAACCCTTCCAGAACCGAGATGTAAAATAAGGATCTCTATCTTAGAAAATAGAATGAAGATCCCCATGAAGGCGCACTATTTCCTTGACAAACAGTCTTCCCAAGTCATTAGTCATGAAGGTCTCCCACACAGGTACTAAATTCGTGACCTTTGTCAAACCGTCGATGATAAACCATAATGCATCATTGCCCTGAGGTGACTTGAGTATACTAGTTACAAATTCTATAGAAACATCATCCCATTTCCACTCGGGAATAGACAATGACGGAAAAAGCCCTAACAGACACTGATGTTCCCCCTTCACCTACTGATAGGTGGAACAACGCGTGATAAAACCAGATATCTCCCTCTTCATGCTAGGCCACCAGTACTGTCATCTCAAATAATTATAAATTTTGGTGATGCCTGGATGAACTGCCCATGCTGAGGCATGGAAATCCATCCACAACTCCTATCTGATGTCTGCTGGGACCCATACACACCAATGGAACAAAAAAGTATCACCTTCATCCATGGTCCGATCTGTAGAGGCATCATCAGTGACACTTTCCCGTAGAACAAGACCTTTCAAATGTGATAATTGTTTTTCCCTGACTAGTTCCAAAAGAGTAGATGCCACCGTTAAGGCTGAGAGAATAGTTTGACCCTAACCCTCTTGAACCTCAACGTGCATCTCTAAAAATAGGGCCATCATCTGAGACTCCTCATTAGATTCCCAAACCACTTGTGACAGAGTTTTCCGACTCAGTGCATTGGCTACTGAATTTCCTTTCCCAGGAGTGTAGGCCTGTTCGAAATCAAAGGATTGCAGGTACTCGACCCACCTGTGTTTCCTGAGATTTAGATCCCGCTGAGTGTATATATATTTGAGGATTTGTGGTCAGTGTATACCACAAAATTATCTCCCAACAAATTGTGTCTCCAATAGCATAAGGCATGTACAACCGATGCGAGCTCGAGGTCGTGCATCAGATAATTTTGTTCATGAGGCTTTAACTGAGGAGAACCATACACAAGTACTCACTCATCCTAAATCAAGACAGCTCCAAGCCCGATACCTGACGCATCACAAAAGACTATATAAGCTCTGCCTGGCTCTAGAAAGATCAGTATCAGTGCTGAAGTTAGTTTTCCCTTTAGTTCTTGAAAAGCTACATCATAAGGTTCTGACCAATAAAATCTCACCCAGTTTTTGGTCAAAGCTGTAAGCGGTGCTGCTAGGCATGAAAAGTCCAAAATGAACTGCCTATAATATCCAACAATCCCCAAGAAACACCTAATATAAAAGATGTTTATGGGTTGCTCCAAACAAATTAGAGAACTCACCTTCTCAGGGTCAACTGAAACTCCAAACTCGAAAATAATGTGAACCAGGAAGTCAACCTTATTTATCCAAAAGATGAATTTACTGAGCTTAACATAATGTTTATTCACTCTTAGTGTATTCAACACGATCTCAATATGGTCTGCATGGTCATGTCTCAAGAATGAATAGACTAAGATATCATTAACAAATACAACCACAAAAGAATCAAGGTAAGGGTGAAAAATCTGATTCATAAGAGCCATAAACACTTCATGTGCATTCGTAAGCCCAAACTTCATGACTAGGTACTCATAGAGACCATACCTTCCCTTGAACGTCGTGTGAGGTATGTCTGAAGTCCAAACATGCACCTGGTGATAGCCCGACCTCAAATCTATCTTTGAAAACAGCATCGATCCTCGGAGCTGATAGAAGAGGTCGTCAATTCAATGTAAATGATGTCGATTCTTAATAGTCAGTTGATTTAACTTACGATAATCCACACAAAGATGAATGGTACCATATGCATTCTTCACAAAAAGAACTGGTGATCCCAAAGGAGAAGTACTAGGAGGTATAAAGTCGTTTTCTTCGAGGTCCTCCAGCTGAATCTTGAGATCCAGAAGTTCTTTAGGTGCCATCCTACAAGGAGGAATGGTCACTGATGTTGGTCCTAGTATAAGCTCAATTGTAAACTTCACCTCTTTAATTGGAGGTAGAGAAGAGAAATCATCCGGGAAGACATCACAGAAATGATCCACCACCAGAGGATATACAGAGGGTCGTAACCCTTGTTCATCAAGATAAAGACTATAAACATGTGCCATTACACCACCTAATATCTAGTGTTCCGATCCTACTCGTTTTGCACTAAGATCCCATTCTCCTTGATGCATATGATTTTATCGATCTAGTGATGTAAACGCCACCCTATGATGATAGCAGTCAATCCAGGCCCTATAGGGAACTAACCAGTCCATCCGGACAATTACATCAAAACCTGTCATATCCAGAACATACAGGTTCCACACGAAAAGGTAACTGCCTACCTCAGGGGGAAAATTTTGACAACAACGAATTCCCTCGAAACAAATACCAAATTGGGTATCTAACGTGATCATTCCATGATATGACTCAACGTCGAGGCCCAAACATCCGATAATCACCTCTGATATAAAAGGGTGAGAAGCGCATGTATCAAACAAAGCATATACTAACATAGAGGCAACTAGAATCGTACCACGTACTTTAGATGGTCTGGTCCTGTGGCGTAGGCTCGATTGCATACTACTGGCTGGTACCACGACCCTGAGTCACAACCAGGCTACCCTGAGCAGACCCTCCCTTCTGTTGCTGAGAGTTATACACCAGATTACCACTGCCTCGACTTCCGCCACGACCTGATTGGCTGACGGTATTCCAGCTGCCTGACTGACGTGATCCTGCCAATCCCGCCCCAGGTCATGGAGTAGGTAAAGATCCATGCTCACTAGGCCCTAGGGGAAAAGTCCTGCCGAAACGGTGGAGATGACTCAACATACCACAACCTCTGCACTCCACTGGATTTTTTGTACACTGCCTCCTCAAATTTAGTGGCACCCCACATTGGTGATAGATACAAGTACCACCTGAGAAAAGGTTCTGACCACCACTACCACCACAACAGTCCTCAAAAAATCGCATCTTCCTAGAAGCAGATCCACTAGAACCCTTAGGTGCAGAACCACCCTTGTTCAAACAATCTGATTCTATCATATTCATCTCTGTGATCAAAGCCTGATTGACAATCTCTAGAATGGTCGTCAGCCTGAACACCTTAACCTGCAACCAGATGGTGTAACACTGCCCATCCTCAAAACACCTAGTGGTCGTGAGATCATTAGTAGAAAGTGTAGGAAAAACGCTCTAACTCAAGGAAACAGGACGAATATTCCATGACGATCTCGGTACCTTGTTTTAGATTCATAAACTCCCTAGCTTTGTCAGACCTCAATGTCTAGGGAAGAAATAATTGTAGAATACGGTCTAGAAATCTGTCCATATCATATCTCTCTGTTGTCCCGACTAGGTGGTGACATCCCACCACCTCCTGGCTGAACCATGTAGCATATAAGCTATGAGCTTGACCATCCTCTATGGCGGAACCTCAAGGTGCTCGAAGATGGTCATATTGTCTTCCAACCAGGACCCCACATCATGCGGTCCGCCATCTCTCGTAAAAGTAGTAGGATGCTGTGGCTGAAACTCGTGGGTAAACTCTGCCATACTCAGGGCAGGTCGCACTCCGCCTTGTATACTCTGCATCATACACAAGAACCTCTCACAAAACTGGGCATCGGCTCCCATATCGGGAATAGAAAGAGGATCCATGTGTGGCTCGACAGGAAGATCAACTGGCAGCTCAGGGACCGCCACCTCAGGAATGTGATCGTCGCCGCCTACCGCATGAGCGACTCGAGGACGTCTCAGAGGCATAGTGCTACAATGCCAAACGAACATCTCAAAAGAAGAAACCAATAAACTAAATGTTGAAATCTAGAAGTTAGGATAGGTACTAATCCTTCCTACCCCTAAGATCACCTATCCACGCCCATACGAATTCTTAGTTAAACCTACAACTGTTCAAACATAACTTATCCAAGTGACATGGCATTTCCCATCCCATAATGGCCCATAATCCTCATGAACTGAAAGATGAAACACACTAGGATGCCATTTCTCATTTATTTGTGCTAATTAAGTATTTTAATTTCCATTAATACAAATGATTGTTTTAGTTGTAATGTCATTTTCCGATCCAAAAGGGCCCATACACCTTTTTGAACCAAAAAGTAACACCCAAAAAAACCACATCATTCCTCAATTCACCACCTGCATGAAGGGTTATCACACTTTCAAACATATAAAAAAGGAATGAAAAAAAAACAAGCAATGCTCTCTAAAAATTTAAATGTGGCATGGGAAGATGCATGGCCTAATCATATTGTGCCTATAATGATGAATTTTATAATGCATAACCCTCATTTCATCGGGTTGAACCCTGAAATCCAAATTCCAACATTGCAAATATCAATAACATCACAAAACATTTGAAGCACCCAATGGTGAAATGGTACCAATAGTAAATAACTGAATCAATAAATACACAAAATAGGAAACTTGGCCCATACTCGTACATGGGTTCACGACTCCCAAGCACGGATCATGGAAAAGTCCCTACGTATTCCTAGTCTCCATGGATGTCATCGCCAAATAGTAAAGCAAGAAAGAAGGAAACCTGTTGATAACACTTTGTGACGTCCCAGACCCGGCTGCCCCTCTACCGGAGCCCCCGAGCCAGGTTGGCCTCATGACCCTTGGCTCGTCTCCCCATAGACCAGGGGCTACCGAATAGTAGCGGGGGTGTAATAGTAAATTAGTGGGGAGAATATACCCCCATGTCAGAGCACACAATAGTATTACAACAAAGAAATAAAAGAATACGAAGTGAAACCAATGGTAAACATGAGAAAAAGGGGAACATACAAACCAGACAATAGAAGTAAGAAAAACCCTGATATATATACAAAATCCACATTAGCAGTGTCTAATAAAAATGGATGTATGGCATACTGACACAGTTGAAATAACTGGCATGCATGCTATACAGTAATACAAAAAGAGAACAAAAGTAGTCCACGAGCATCTCTAGCCAGCTCGGTCCTCTACTCTGGAACTCCATCTAGAACATATATATATCAACAACCTGAAGCAGGGCCATTTCCCATACTAGTAACTACAGTAGTAAATTCTACACGAGTTCCACATAGGCCGTCGAGGTAGGGTGTGAGACAAGTCCCAGTAGGCCACCACCAACGATATCTACATTTAATCGAAATAGGAGTTCTCAAAATAAACATTGTGTGGTAAACTGCAAGTAAGTAAAGAAAAGAAACAAACAACCCTCCTGCTTAGGTTCTGGAAGGATACCTAGCGGGTCTACCTACTTCAGCTCATGGATGGTATTCTGAACAATCACCATGGGTATAAGTACATAGATATAGGTTATTACTTGCATGAGGTAATACTGCCTATCATCCATGCTTCTCACATATGTAATAATTTTTACTATAACGAGGTAAGAATGTCTATCGTCCATAAGCATTGTAGCTGGCACGGGGTAAGAATCCCTCCCACCCACACACGGAGATTAATCTGGCACATGGTAAGAATGCCTCCCGCCCACACACGGAGATTCATCTAGAAAGGGGTAAGAATGCCTCCCTTCCACACATGGAGATTCATCTGGCACGGGGTAAGAATTCCTCTCTCCCACACATGGGTTATCACAATCAAGTCAAAACAATATGGCATAAACAATCACATCATAATATTTAAGGAAATCCATCTTATATAATATCACATTAACTAGCATGGAATTTCCACCCTACAATATCACATAATCACATCTCAAGGCAACATACAGTCCAATTCATTTATGGGGTTCAGGATACCTCCTCTTACCCTACCTCTAACCAAGTCATCTCATTTTCCTAACATTGAAAATTCTTTAAATACATATCGTTATGGTCCAAAGGTGGAAAATGGCCAAATAATAAGGCATTACATCTATGTATGACCTTACCCAGTCCATACCAAATTTAAACAACATATCCATGTTAGATTCATAAATCTCATACCACATGGCTCATTTATATATGAAGCAGTCATTATAAATATGGGATTTGGCGAAAGGAAAACCACAACATGACAATAATAACTCAAAAAGGAGAAAACCCAAAATGGAAACAAAGTGACCACCTACCGTAGAGCTGTAGGCGTAGGCCCGCTTGACATCGACCTCAGATTCACAGTAGGTTGGAAGAGATATGAGTTCCAATCCAATGACATGGAAATAAGTCATATGAGACTGCATCAAAAAAGCATGACCGAAGACAAGATTTACCGAGGAAAGAGGGGTGCGCGAGGTATGTCTTACCGAGGGTGATCCAACGCCTTCGACGGATCGAATAACGGTCACAAGATGTAGAAATGGAAAGATATTGAGAGAGGAGAGGGTTTGGAGCTCAAAAAAGGTCTCCCCTATGGTTCTGTCCACTGGAGGAAGAATGAAAGCCTTTAGGCTTTTAAAAAAACAAGGGCAAAATGGTAATTTTTCCTAGAATAAGGCCGCACGGTTTAGGCACACGGTTTTCCCAAACTGTGCGCAAAACGTGCACACCTCACTGTCTCCAGAACATGGTCGCATGGTTTAGGCTCATGGTTTACCCAAACAGTGCACAAACCGTGTGCACATTCCTGCCTCCAGACCAAAGGCCACACAGTTTTTCTGAAACCATGCACAAGCCATGCGCAGGCCGTGCGCCACTGTCTACAAGTCCATTTCTCAAACTCCTGGGCTCCGAAACAACCCCGGACATGCCCCATCCCATCCTTAGGATTTTACGCACATTACACAATCATAATGGAATGTTTTGAAATCAAAACTAATGATCCGTACCTTTTTCAAAGAGTCGGGTCATTACATTGGAAATCTCCTCGAGGTTCAATCCCACCACCCATCTTTCCTGACCACTTCATGTCGGTTTATCCTCATCACTCATGTTGTTAAACTATATACATTAAAATAATGTGTGGTTTTATCGTAATATCCTAGTAAGGGTATGTAGGAAGCCACCCTGAGGATCAACCCTAATCACTAGAAAACATTGTTGCCCCCTTTATTAGGACCCACATCCTTGATATGTACCTTAGTGGCATTAGACCAACTCTCATGCCTCTAACCAAGTGTAAGCCCCGAAATGTCGTTGGGTCATTGTCCTTTGTGTACACATCAATTTCATTCCCCCACATTGATGTATGTGGACTTTGAATCCCTTCCATGGGGATACGTACAGAGCCTCCCTAAGGATGAATCCCATCACCCATTTCTCATCCTCGACTCTCTCATGAGCCTTTGAGTTTCAGGAATGTCATTCCCCAACCAGAAGGTTCTACTTCTTCCGAGTTCCATCCATGTGTCCATTCTCAAGGGTCACCTCTTTATTGTAGGTTCTGGGGGCAGTAGAAGCGTGTTGGTAGGTTTGCCCAACTTTAATTTTAACGTTAAACAAAGATCAATCTGAGATCCTTCACGATATAAAACGCCAAATCTTCGGAATAGAATGAAGAACATAAAGAAAATAAGAGTCCCAGAACCCTTGAGGAGGATCATCATATGTTGATTATAATTAATTTAATTAATGCATAAGAATTACCTTGTTGGAATTATTTCTTCATTGATGTGTCCGATCACGATTCAGTGATCCGTCGTTGCGTCGTAGAATCCAAGTGTAGGATTCCTCTAGTGGTGATCCACACGTTTGTCACGTATCTCCGGACATCACCGAAGAGATCTCCTGGTGCTAGCGCAGAGGAACCTTCGCTTGCGATGTCCGCCTTCGACCGCCTTTATCCGGTGGAGGATCTTGCTCTCGTAACTTGAGGGCATTCTTGGTGGAAAGGGAATTCTCTCTTGGCTTGAGAGTATTTCCAAATCCGTTGTGCACAACAATGGCTCTCCAAAAAATGTTGGGGCTGCGAGGATATTTATAATCAGGTCTGAGGTTAATAGAGTTATGACAATAAATAAACGCGTTACGCGTTTTATTTATTTCATTAACTGTTATTGAAAACCCCCATGTCGAATTATTAATTCCTTGACATGAACCCACACTGATTATAATAAATATCATTTAATAAAACAATATAAAATCCTCAAAATCCCAATTGGAAAAACTACACGGCGTGAAATAATTAATAGATGGCGTGTACTTGTTTTCCATAAAACTACACAGCGTGTATATTTAATATACACGGTATGTACTTTTATTTTCCATTTTTCTCCACCACATTTATTAGAACTTTAGTAATGAATATTTTTTTCTTAAATAAATGTAACTGCATTACTCGCTAATAAATATATTATTTTATCAACAGTATATTCTCTCGAATAACTAGTGAAAAAATAAATGCGATCAGACATCCTAAAATAATTATTAAACCACAGTCGGGAATAATATTTATTTAACTTGTTATATTAATATTTAACTGAGATACATGGACACACTTAGTGTGTGACCATCTAGGCCTCTTTCTCATTGGCATTAGGCTGCGCCTGCCTAAATTCCAAGGTTAGCGTCTAGCAACACGCCAAGGCACCCATAGAGAACGAAGTTAATGCCGCAATGATGTGTCACCTCCTACGAACGCTTACCGTGTAATATAATCCCTTTGTCTCGATATCTCCAATCAAGAGAGTTGCATGCTAGTGCCATGAACCCATGTGCTTGATTATTCTTTCTTTGACTTCCCAGAATTGAACTTTCCCATACCTTACCATGGACATGGATTTATTTAGGCTATATCAATTCCATCAAAGGGCCTGAGATATCTACTTCCGTTATGGAACGGAAGGGACAAATCCTTTCTCGCATTATCTATTAATGCAGTATTACTCGTGACACACCCAACATATCCTACCTCGCTGCAAACAGTGTGTCATCACAGTTTTCGTCAATACATCTAAGTGCGCGAGTTGTAATACCCATTAATAATAATCTTAAAGTATAAGGATCAATACACATGTCCGTAGATAGGAACATCCAATGACACTATGAAATGTGGATTTCCTACTGGCGGGTCTCGTTCTCATAATATCCTCCTGGATATTACCAAGGGCGCACACCATGAGAAGGTGCCTCAATGTTTTATGAGTCCTCACCCCTAATGACCTGTATTATTTGTGTCACTCAAATAATATCATCCGGCCATAGAACATACATTCAAGAACAGTGTTATGGCACTTTCGGGTTCTCATCATAGCAGGGATCCGCTATGACCCTTTAATGCAACAGCTGTCCTTAGGACATTATCACATGACATGTCACACAAAAGAACAATCAAGATGGGATAAGGCTTTTATTTAATGAATAAAGTACAATGTAGTTGGTTCTAGACCACCAACTCCAACAGACTCCCACTTGGACTAGAGCCAACTGCTAACAACCTATAACCCGCTAGCTCTCACATGATAATCATGCTTCTACTGAGATAGGCCTTTAGTCATGGGGTCTGCCACGTTCTCTTCAGTGGACACTCTGCTCACTGCAACTTCACCCCTTTGATAGAAATCCCTCAAGAGGTGATACTTCCGGATTATGTGCTTTGTCTGTTGATGTGACCTTGGTTATTTTGCAAGAGCCACCACTGCAGTATTATCAGAATACAGTGTAATGGTATCTTTACTGCTAGGTACCACATTAAGCTCCTGGAAAATGTTCCGAATCCAAATGGCTTATTTGTCTACATCAGAAGCCGCTATATACTCGGACTCCGCTGTAGAATCGGCAGCAACTGGCTGCTTTGAATTCTTCCAGCTCACAGCTCCTCCATTGAGACAAAAAACATATCCAGATTGCGACTTCAGATCATTCTGATCTGTCTGAATACCATCATCAGCATACCCTCTGATGAGAAGCTCCTCGTCTCCTCCATACACCAGGAATATATCCTAAGTTCTTCTCAGATACTTTAGGATAGTCTTAACAGTAGTCCAATGCTGTTCTCCTGGATCTGCTTGATATCTTCATACCATTCTCAGTGCATAGGCAACATCAAGCCTGGTACATAACATGGCATACATGATGGATCCTATAGCCGAAGCGTATGGGATCTTGCTCATCTTATATTTCTCCTGTTGTGTATGGGGACACATTATCTTAGAAAGATGTAAGCCATGTGACACTGGAACCAATCCCCTCTTGGATTTTTCCATACTAAATCTCTTTAGTATCTGGTCAATGTGTGTACCCTGACCTAGTCCAAGCTGCCTCTTGGATGTATCACGAATGATCTTGATCCCTAGAATGTAGGATGCTTCTCCTAAGTCCTTCATGGAGAAACACTTGTTCAACCAGTCCTTAACTGACAGTAAGGCTGGTACGTCATTTCCAATAAGCAATATGTCATCAACATATACCACTAGGATGACGACCGCATTCCCATTAAACCGCTTATAAACACATGGCTCACATTCGTTCTTAATGAAACCAAATTCCTTTATGGCTTCATCAAATCGAATGTTCCAGGACCTGGATGCTTTCTTTAATCCATAAATGGATTTCAGCAACTTGAAAACCCGTTTGGCTTCACCTGGTGTCACAAACCCTTCTGGTTGTGTCATATAGACAACTTCCTGATGGTTCCTGTTAAGGAATGCTGTTTTGAAATCCATCTTCCAAATCTCGTAGTCATGGTAAGCTTCTATGGAAAGTATGATTCTTATGGATTTAAACATGGAAACTTGTGAGAAGGTTTCATCATAGTCAATTACTTGACGCTGTCTGAATCCTTTAGCCACTAGCCTTACTTTATAGGTGTAAACTTGACCTTCCATGTCCAGCTTTATTTTGAATACCCATTTGCATCCAACAGGCTTTACATCAACTGGCTCATCGACCAGAACCCAAACTTGGTTATGATACATGGAATCCATCTCAAAATTCATATCTTCTAGCCATCTTGCAGCTTCTGAGCTTTTTACTGCTTCCTTGTAGGAGAGAGTTTCATCATTGTCCAAAAATAATGATTCACCATCCTCGGTGACTAGGAAACTAAATCTCTCTGGTTCCCTTACCTCTCTTGAGCTCCTACGCAGTACTTGTGTTTCTGGAACCTCTTCCATGGGGACCTGTGGAACTTGTTCCTATACCAACTCCTGTGTATCTTGAGCATCAACTTCGTCAAAGTCAATCTTGCTCCCACTATCCTTCTTGAGGATGTTCTCCCTCTCAATAGAGACGGCTTGTCTGGTGACATTCACTTTCTTTTCTTGGGGGTTATATAGGTAATATCCTTTTTTTTCCTTGGGATATCCTATAAAGATACACTTCGTGCCTCGGGGTGCTACTTTGTTGCCTGAGAAGGCCTTAACAAATGCCTCGCATTCCCATACACGTGTGTGCGACAAAGTGGGTTTCCTTCCATTCCATAACTCGGATGGAATTCCATTTTCCGCCTTAGTTGGTACTCGGTTTAATGTGTATGCTGCAGTTTGTAATGCATATCCCCAAAAGGATAATGGAAGATCCGCATGACTCATCATCGACCTCACCATGTCCAACAAGGTGCGGTTCCTCCTTTCACTAACACTATTCCACTATGGTGTATAAGGAGGAGTGACCTGAGATAGAATCCCAGACTCCCGTAGAAGATCGATGAACTCTTGGTTCAGATATTCTCTACCTCGATCCGATCGAAGCTTCTTTATCTTCTTACCAAGTTGATTCTCTACTTCATTCTTGAATTCCTTAAATTTATTTAAGGACTCTGACTTATACCTCATTAAGTAGACATAGCCATACCTACTCAAATCATCAGTAAAAGTAATAAAGTAAGAATATCCACCTCTAGCTTCTACTGGAAATGGTCCACACACATCTGTGTGTACCAATCCTAGAAGCTCTGTGGCCCTTTCACCTTGTCCACCAAAAGGCGGCTTGGTCATTTTTCCTTGTAAACAAGTGTGACATCTATCAAGTGGTGTTAGCTTAGTAGAGTCTAAATAGCAATCTTGGCAGAGGTTTGTCAAGTGCTTCTTGTTCACATGACCAAGGCGGTGATTCCATAACTGGGTGGTGTATGAGTCACGTGAGTTTGTTTCGTTGTCGATTGCCAACACTTGGTTTTTGTAATTTAATACATACAAACCATTATTCAAATGTGCCATACCATAACATACGTTGTTCTTATAAAAGAGACAACCCTTATTTCCAAACATGAAAATAAATCCATCCATATCCAAACAAGATACAGAAATTATGTTCTTGGTAACACTAGGCACAAAATAACAGGTTTGTAAAACCAAAATCATGCCAGTTGGCAATGAGAGGTGATAGTCGCCAATAGCCAATGCAGCCAGCCTTGCGCCATTGGCAGCTCGAAGATCCACCTCTCCTCTGGAAATCTTTCCAAATCTACTTGGTTCTTGCATTTTAATACAGTTGTGAGCCCCACAAGCTGTATCTAATACCCAATGTGTAGAAATAGAAAGATTGCACTCGATAACGAACACACCTTTAGCGTCCCCACGCTTCTGGGTGCAGTTCCTCTTCCAGTGGCCCTGCTTGCCACATGAAAAACACACTGCTTCCCGTTCCTTGCCCTACCTCTGGATCTTCCCCTTCTTGGAGGGACAGTGCTCGGGGGCTTCAGACCATTTATAAGTCTTTGTCCCGTTTGCCTTGTCCTTCCTTTTCTTGTTCACCATAAGGACCGCAGGTTTGTCATGCCCCATGTCCTTATCTACCTGGAGAATCAAGGTCAGAAGCTCCGATAGACTCTTCTCATTTCCGCTCATGTTATAGTTGAAAATGAATCCAGATAAGGTCTTGGGAAATGATGATAGAATGAGATCTGTATGCAACTCATCTGGGAATTTAATCCCTAAGATGTCCAAGCATTCAATGTAGCCAATTAGCATGACCACATGAGGCCCAGCTGGCGCAGACTCTCCAAGATTCGTGGTAAACAAAGCATTGGAGATCTCATACCTCTCCTATCTCGCCTTCTCTTGGTAGATATCTTTAAGGTGAGACATCATGCTATACGCATCCATGTTTTCATGTTGCTTCAAGAGCTCATTAGACATGGCTGATAGCATGAAACACTGGACATTTGTGGCATCATCCATGTGTTTCATGTAGAGAGATAATTCCTCATCACTAGCCTCTTTCCCTAGCGCAACTGAAATAGGCTCTTCCAGCACATATAATTTCCTTTCGTGGCGAAGGACGATGCATAAATGCCTCTGCCACTCTTGGAAATTGGTGCCGGTGAGAAGGTTTTCTTTTTCGAGTATGGTGCGCAATGATATGTTTGAAGTCATTTCCTTGCCTTTTCTACAATTTAATATGAGCAAAGGTTTAGTACTTTATAATAAAAATTGAGACAAATAAATAAATTAATACTTATTAGTCTCCCACGATTTTATCAAAATCGAATAGCCCTCACCATTGACTTTGGAATATTCTATTGCGTGAATATTCTAGTGGCAAGGATCCATATTGCCCTTCGCATTACCCCAACTAGGGTTGGTCAAGCAACTTGAAGGGTTTTAGGTAGGCATTCTAAATACCAACTGCATTAACTCGCAGTTCCTTGATCCGTTGAGTGGACTCCCCAATCCTGAAATCCTTTTTGGATTTCCTCAACCTTTGCCTCTTGGTCACACCAAGTCCTGCTGTGGCAGTCAACCCTTGATGCGAACCATGTCAAGTCAACCCAAAACCTTGAATTATAATTCCCCGATAATTAAAAGCACCCCAACTAGGGTTGGTCAAGCACTTTGAACTATGGTTCGATTCTAACCAAGATTATGGAAGGCTATGCCAACATAATATTTATTTTGAGGGATTTTATCCTTATACATAAATTGCCATTTTATTATCTTTGATTACATGATTGTTAATATTATGTGGGATATACTTAAGTGATTAACCATGTCTAAGATAATAACTACGTATAATCCAATTTTATTTTAGTTCCATCTTGCATGCTCGTTTAATTCATTAATTATGTGATCGTGACAACACACCCACAATAAATAAACCATGCAACTGACAAAAATAAAATAAATTGTATGATCATGAGCTTTTCTATTGGTTAGTTTATCTAGCGGTTGATAAACTAACCCAAGACCTAGGGGAGAAACAACTTGAACCTTTCAAGTTCGTGTTTACAGCTTTCCACCTGTCCACCTTGGTATCTCCTTGGATTGGTTTCATTTTGGCTCCTGACTTGAGCCGCCTCCACTAGATTGGGAGCTCCATCAATTACATATGCATTTATCTCACACGCAGGTGAGGGGAAAAAAGGGTTTTTACATAAAAGAATCCTTGGGCGCGCAGGCCCTACATATTAATGAGGAGATGGCTTGCAAGCCAACAAATTTAATTTAAATAAATAAATTAAAAGAAACCATTCACATACAAAGGTCTCGGTCTAGCTCATGATCATCCATACATGCAACGATATTTACGAATAAATAAAACTAGCATTCAATTCTTTAATCGTTCTTGTTTAAGATAAATCACGCTCGAATCAATTAATTATCTTTAATTAATCAATATTTTTATCTTAAATCCCTTTTCTGAATTTCCTTGAGATTCTCGTCCATCATAATTTTAAACAAATAAATTCATTTAAAATTATCCTTGTACACAACCTGTACCTTGGAGGCAACCCGAAGAATTCCCATTTATTACGCAGATGATAAATTAAACACATATATATAAAACACCTATCACGTGTTGTGCCTCAGCTTTACGCTTGCACCATGGTACACATCTCAAGGGTTTGTGTAATATAATAATTAATTTTATTAAATCTGCGTAATTTGGGTGAGTACACGGAGTGTAGTTCCGACTACATGGCGTGTACTTTTTCTTCACCGTCCATCCGAAGTACACGCTCGGGGATAGGGCGTGTTAATGTACTTCGGAAATTTTCGGAGTACACGGCGTGTAAAGTGGGACACACGCCGTGTAGTTTCCGCGTTACACGGTTTTCAGCCGGGCATGCTATGTACGGAGTACACGACCCAACCCAAACCCGAAGGGACTACACGCCGTGTTCATTGGACCAAACGGAATGTATTCCGGAAACCGTGTGCCACCAGTTTCTGGTCAACACACGGTGTCTTAAATTCTTAGAAAGAATCCAATACATGACCTGATTTGGCGGATCAGTCGATGCATTGAACCTAGACTACACGGTGTGTACTTCTGAATACACGCCGTGTATTCTGGTGTTATATGGCCAGAAACATTTGGCTCCTCCGGATGAGTTCCTCTATTTTATTTTAATCAAAATTAAAAGAAAAATCTGTTTCTATGAGGTGAACGAGAAACAAGAGAGGAGGAACAGATCTCGATATTCAGATTTCTAGAACGATTAAACATGATTTGAAATACTAAATTATTAAATGCATAAATCACCAACAAAAAATCTAAATAATTATAACCAACGATATGACCGCTCTGATACCACTTGTAGGTTTCGGGTGCAGCGGAAGCGCATTGGTAGGTTTTCCAAACTTTAATTTTAACGTTAAACAACTTTCAATCCGAGATCTGTCACGATATAAAACGTCGAATCTTTGGAATAGAACGAAGAACACAAAGAAAAGAAGAGTCCCGGGACCCTTGAGGAGGATCATCATATGTTGATTATAATTAATTTAATTAATGCATAAGAATTACGTTGTTGGAATTCTTTCTTCGTTGATGTGTCTGTTCACGATTCGGTGATCCGTCATTGCGTCGTAGAATCCAAGTGTAGGATTCCTCTAGCGGTGATCCACACGTGTGTCACGTATCTCCAAACATCACCGAAGAGATCTCCAGGTTCTAGCGCGGAAGAAACTTCGCTTGCGATGTCCGCCTTCGACCTCCTTTATCCGGTGGGGGATCTTGCTCTCGTAACTTGAGGGCGTTCTTGGTTGAAAGGGAATTCTCTCTTGGCTTGAGCGTATTCCCAAATCCATTGTGCACAACAATGGCTCTCCAAAAAATGTTGGGGTTGCGAGGATCTTTATAATCAGGTTTGAGGTTAATATAGTCATGACAATAAATAAACGCGTTACGCGTTTTATTAATTTCATTAACTCTTATTGAAAACCCCCATGTCGAATTACTAATTCCTTGACATGCGCCCACACAGATTATAATAAATATCATTTAATAAAACAATATTAAATCCTCAAAATCCCAGTTGGAAAAACTACACGGCGTGTATTAATTAAAACACGGTGTGTACTTGTTTTCCATAAAACTACACAACGTGTATATTTAATATACACGGCGTGTACTTTTATTTTCCATTTTTCTCCACCACATTTATTAGACCTTGAGTAATGAATATTTATTTCTTAAATAAATGTAACTGCATTACTCGCTAATAAATATATTATTTTATCCACATTATATTCTCTCGAATAACTAGTGTCAAAATAAATGCGATCATACATCCTTAAATAATTATTAAACCACAGTCGAGAATAATATTTATTTAACTTGTTAAATTAATATTTAACTGAGATACATGGAAACACTTAGTGTGTGACCATCTAGGCCTCTTTCTCAGTGGCATTAGGCTGAGCCTGCCTAAAGTCCAAGGTTAGTGTCTAGCAACACGCCAAGGCACCCATAGAGAAAGAATTTAACACTGCAATGACGCGTCACCTCCTACGAACGCTTACCATGTAATATAATCCATTTGTCTCGATATCTCCACTCAAGCGGGTTGCATGCTAGTGCCATCAACCCATGTGCTTGATTATTCTTTCTTTGACTTCCTGGAATTGAACCTTCACATACCTTACCATGGCCATGGATTTATTTAGGCTATATCAATTCAATCATAGGGCCTGAGATATCTACTTCCGTTATGGAACGGAAGGGACAAATCCTTTCTTGCATTATCTATTAATGCGGTATTACTCATGACGCACCCAACATATCCTACCTCGCTGCAAACAGTGGGTCATCCCAGTTTTCGTCAATACATCTATGTGCACGAGTTGTAATACCCATTAATAATAATGTTAAAGTCTAAGGATCAGTACACACGTCCGTAGATAGGAACATCCAATGACACTATGAAATGTGGATTTCCTACTGGCGGGTCTCGTTCTCATAATATCCTCCTTGATATTACCAAGGGCGCACACCATGAGAAGGTGACTCAATGTTTTATGAGTCCTCACCCCTAATGACCTGTATTATTTGTGTCCCTCAAATAATATCATCCGGCCATAGAACATACATTCAAGAACAGTGTTATGACACTTTCAGGTTCTCATCATAGCAGGGATCTACTACGACCCTTTAATGCAACAGCTGTCCTTAGGACATTATCACATGACATGTCACGCAGAATAACAATCAAGATGTGATAAGACTTTTATATAATGAATAAAGTACAAAGTAGTTGGTTCTAGACCACCAACTCCAACACTTATATGTCCCATCTCCCCACCGATCTATATGTACATTAGTTATTCTCCATGAGGATACATAAGAAGCCTCTCTATGGTTCAATCCCAACATCAATTTCATCTTCAAGTAGGTTACATCCCATTCCTCCCATCCACATCACTCTACCATCCTTCATCCATCTTAATTCATACTCAGGTCAACACATCCTTTGAGATCATGAAATCTATCCAATTGATGCCCTTTATAGCAACTAGGTAGCTATCTATGCGTAAGCTCCACACAATCCATTACCATCCAACCAAGAGTGTCCCTCTTGCGATAGGCTGCTAACCACCCGTAAGCCCTGTCATGTCTCTAAGTTGTTGTCCTTTATGTATAGACCAATTCCATGTCTTTCCATTCCAGTTATATGGGTTTTGATCCTTGTAGTCTCACAGGGTATGTCAGAAACCTCTATGAGGTTCAATCCTAGCCAATTGAAAACATTGGCATTCCCAATTTTGGTGTGCACTCTTTCTGATTCTCCCTCAGTGGTGTCCATATCATCCTTCATGATGTGATATCTTTTGTCTATGGGACACACCAACTCGGATCCATCATCATTGAGCGTTTTGATCCATCCATATAGTAAACCATCCAGGTGCTCCCCAAAGGATGTATGAATGTGATCGATATTAATGGGATGTTCTGATCACTCTCATTCTGTGTTCGTAAGATGTTAAACTCATGTCCAACTTTGAGTTTAACATGATATGCATGAGGAAAACCTTAGAAGGCATGAATTTGGAATAACCGACATTAAATGAAGTTAAACACTTGACATAACTCATGTTAAACATGTGTAGCTAAGGAAAACCTCATATACCTACATCGAGAAAAAATATCATGTGTTTAATGTAGGATTCCTTGAGTTCTGTGTCCTTGAGATACCCTATTATGATGAAGAATACAGGTTCCCTAATGTCCATGCATCCATAGATTTTCCAACATTCCCAATGTTATCTTCTACACTAAATAATGGTTTCTACCATATCTGGAACCGTTGGAATGTCTTGAGAGAAGCAACATAATAAACCAAAATCCACAATGATGTGGAACTCGGAATGAGATTCACAAAAAATGACTCAAATCTATGAGGGAGGCCCAGATTATTCGACGAGTTATAAGGAGGAATCCACAGAAGGAGGAACTGGTTTCCCATCATGCCATTTGGATTAAAGAGAAAATGTGCCTGAATAAGTGATGGATGCCACCTGCCTTTTGAAAGCGGGAAATCTGGGGAAAAACCAGTAATTCCTCAACAGATGGACCGACGCCCCGGTGAAAGCATCCGAAATAATTTTTTTAAAAAGTTTTTTTCAAAGTTGAAAGTATATTTTCTACATGAAATGTTTTATATGATATTTCAAATTTATTTTCATATATTATGACATATATTGGTTTTACCTATTTTTTATTAGGGATAAGATCCAAGGATACAATTCATATTTTTAATTTTAATGGAATACTTTTTATGTATTGATGTTTATCAATCTTGTTTATCTTCTACGGGTTATACCATCAGTAAATTTCTAAAAACCCCACATATTTTCTTGAATTATTCGACAGTCAAAATATTATGAATGATATATCTTTTCCATAGGTTTTATATAACTAAATGTTTATGATAACCATTTTATTTAATGGATTATCATATAAATACTGTTTATGATATTGTGATGTACATAATTATGGTTTTTTTATGTGAAGGGTAAGATCTATATCTTCCACAATGAAATAGGTAAAGAAAATATTTTTTAATCTAAAAGGGTAGACGCATGGTTATCCCATTCCCAAAAAGGAGTTTATATAGGTGGTTATCCCATTCTAGAGATTTAGGGTACCCAGGTGGTTATCCCATTTCTGAAAGAGGGTACACCTGAGATCATTCCAATCCCGAATCTGATACATTGGTGGTTATCCAAATCATAACATGTTATAAATGTCTTCATGGGTTAAATTGGAATATGATTATCTATTATTATGTGAATCAAAAACTCTATGTATTATGATAATTTTATGCTCTAATGACTCCTATTCATTGATTCTATGACTATTCATGTCTTATGAATAGGTAATCCTTATACCATGACACAGGTATATGATCTATGAAAAGTTGGGTATGAAAATTGTATGTTATGTTCATCATAAAATACCCTTATTCTTACCAAATGATTTCATACAATGTTAGATTGATATCTCTAATGTCTACCTTTACTAAGCATGGATGTTCACCCTTTCATTTGTTTCATTTCTTATGTTATGCTGTTAGTGGTTATATATGTTATGTCAATGATGAGTACTAAATGGGATGTTATTTGTTGGAGACAATGAAGATATTTAACCAATTTTAAGAATATTTTGTTCCATATTTCCAAACGTTAAAAAAACTATGGTCCTCATGCGCTAGTTTTTGTAATGCATTGAATATTCATCTAAAACGATGTGAAATCCATGTATGAAAATCATGGGACATATATTTGATAAAAATGCATAAGATTATTTAACCTCTCAAAACAATGATAGGAAAACATTAGTTAGATCCCTAGGATTATTTAAAATGATATTTCTAGTTATGTCTCTAAGGATATGTCTAAGGATGAGTCTTTGTATGACAGAATTTCAAGAAATTTTTTTAAAGAATAGAGTTAGTAATTTTAAAAAAATTATATACATATCTGGGCACTACAAGTAGATTTTGATCTAGAATAGATTTAACATGGGGTAATAACTATAAAAATAGAACATCAAGTTGGATATGATCGTCGCTCGATATATGAGAATGGGCGTTGTTGCACACCTAGATTGATGCTCTTGAGGGATATTTATGGGAATTTCATAAACTATATATGATCCATCATAAAGAATTTAAATAGATTGTGGATTTTAATGGCCTTAGATAAACCAATTTTGTCTCATATTTAAAGTGTGGTTACATTATTTTGGCATCCTATAAGTTATATTTAATGGCTATGTGGTTGTTCTATGTGATCATTTTTTCTTAAATAATGTCTTTTTCTATTTTAGTCAATGGAGACAACCAGAAGGGACTAGGATAACATTGTATGTAATTTATAATATGTTAATGTATAACAAAAAAGTATGACAGTCGGAGATTTAAATATTATGAAATCCTAATCAGCTATCATGATATCTGATTAACAACATGAACATTTTTGAGATTGAGAAATAATAGAATAAGAAGAAGATGACCTTTAATGAATGATTTTTTGGGTAATTAAAATAGAGGAATAAATATTTTGATTTCAAAATGTCAATATATTATGAAGAAGAACCTAGAATAATATCTGAAATAGAGATAAATATGTTATCTATATGCAAAAGAATGTCATATAGTGGAAAATATTCTTTGAGTTTAATGTCTTATATGTTTGTAATATGTGAATTACACAACTAAAACCTCAAACATCATTATCGATATCAAAACCAAGGAAATATATATTCAATGATAATAATTTATGTGTGATTATTCATGTATTCAAGAATTGGGATGAAAGGATTATGTTGTATATGTATTTTCCAAATAGTTTTTGTGTAGTATGAATCATAAAAATCTATGGATTATATTATTTTTGGATTCATATATGTCTCGATGTAATATTAACATAAGATTAATTGATTGAAACATGTATTTATATGTTTGAGGTTGACCATAAGTTTAATGTCTCAGAAAAAACTAATGAGGTATTACAACATTAGAGTTTATCTAGAAGATTTATATTTTGGGAGACATTTCAAGAAGTAGAAAACTTTGGTTTTGATAAGGAATTACATTTTATGGTAATATTTTTGAAGTTATTAGTAACCATTAGTGTTTACCTTATCCTTAATGTTATTGTAATTATGGATTATTTCAATTTAAAAAAATCATTAGTAGAATTTTTAAAAAAGGATAACCCACAGGGTTTTGGTAACAAATTTCATTCAGAAATGATATTGGGCATGGACCCACAAATATTGGGATATAAAGTTATATCATATTCCACTGGCCTATGTGAAATATTAATTATGGTGGTATTAAATAATGAGATATATTTTTTCTTATGTATTCATAGTAATTCATCAATCAAAGGCTAAGAGGTAAATGACTAGATATTTTTTATGGACATTATCCTTAATATAAAGTAAATTAGTAGACATAATAATGGGTTTTTTCATGAGACTCACCAATAAATATAATGGGAATAATTCCACATGGGTTATAATCGATCATCATACATTTTAATCTTTATTAAATTATATAAGAGAATTTTTTTGTTGGGATACATATTATATTAAATACATTATGTTAGTGTTAAGGTTTCATGGTGTTCTAAAATTAATTGTATGTCATTGTGATATAAAGTTTACACTAATGTTTCTAATAACTCATCAGAAAATAATGATATAGAGCTGAGTTTCAAACTTATTTATCAACATTAGATATATGAAATGTCTATGAAAATTATTTAAACCCTATATGATATGCTAATATATTTTCAAATTATTTGAATGGTGGTTGGGATCACACCTTCCCCATAATGACATTCCTTATAACAATACATATTACTCCGGAATTTAGATGGCTCCTTTTAAAGCCCTTTATATATAATGGAATGAAATTTCAAATAGAAAGAAATTTTAAATGGGTCAAGATGATGTGAAGAATACATGGTTAATTAAAATTTAACAACATATATGAACTTCACAAAGTTGGGAAAGAAAATATTCAAATATTCTTTGATGCAATCTTGAAATTGATGTTGTTAAGAAGACCTTTCTATTAAATTCTCAATTAGAATAAATACTAAAAACATCAACATTGGTATATCAATATCATTAAAATAAATGATTTTATGGAGAGGATATATTATCCTTCATAAATTACACCTAACCAATCTTAGTTTCAAGATGTGTTATTTTTATCACTCTTCATGCAGTACACACCTAATCCATACCATCTATAAAACTCATTGTTCACAAAACTATGAAATAACATTTCATATGATGAACAAACTGTAGTTATTTGGAATCAAATAATAAAATATTCAAAAAAATACCTCTCTTGGTCAATGTTTTATGGTGAATCCAACAACATGAGGATGATATGTGGGAACCTGAGGACTTATTGAGGTAGAATTAACCTCTATTTTTAGTACCAATGTGATGAATTTATTGGGGGATATAAATTTAAAGTCAAGTATAATATAAAACTTTATATTTTTATGAAATGTTCTTCAAATAATTTATATTTAGTTGATATCATATATTATACACAACACAACATTATTCATTTACTACACACAAGACCATGTTAATCTTATGTTACAAATGACATAATGATTGAAAAACGATGATATATCATTAAAATGTTTTTTTAAAAGGATTTTTAAAACCAATGCATTAAAAATTGAGATATGAATAGTAATAACTACTTTTACAATATTTAATATTATGGTTTTATATAAAGAAAACATATCCATAAAAAAATATTTAATTTTTGCTAATATCGTTATATATTTAAAAAATATTATTTTACCAAAAATTATTTTTTATTATTTTTACAGAAAATAATAAAATTAATTTTTTACACTATTGAAAAATTTAATTGATAAAATAAAATTCATTTTTAAATTTGACATGTTAAGATTAGATAATAGTGAATTTTTTGGATTTTTTTGAATAGATTCATTTTTAAATTAATTATGAAAATGTTGTATAATAATAAAAAATTCGTATGATTTATTTTACTTATAAATATAAATTTTATTTTTGAAATATTATTCAAATATATTTCATTTTGGGAAATTTCATATAGAAATTTAAAAAAAATGCAATCTTATGATCATTTTCTCTTGGAAAACCCTCTTTCTCATAGTGTTTATGGGATATATTTCAAATTAAATTATCCCAGTTCATTCAATAGAATAATGATAAATGGATTCTATGTTTTTTATTAGAATAATTTAAATTATAAAATAATATTAAAATATTTTTTACCATAATTAGTAGTTAATATATTTAATAAAATTAAAGTGATTTAGGTTAAAACAGGGTTTTGTGCAGAATATATATTTGTATTTTAAAAATTACAAACACATATGATTTTTATTTTATTTATGTTTTTTTTATTTTTAAAATAGGTAGGTTAAAATTATATAATACATATAATTTTAAGTTTATTCTTAATGGATTAATGACGAAGGAAAATAAATTCATACATGTTATTATAGCAAAAACAAAAAAGGTAAAATTGAGTAAACATAATGACTAGGGAATTACATGGCATAAACAGTGTTTATTTCGTGAGATGGAGGTTATTATGGAAAAAGTCATACCTACAAAAAATTATCAATATTTGAGGAATATGAGGTAAGAGTGTCCTTCATATAATAAATACTTTTGGGTATTTACAAAAGATTCAATCCAACATAATTATAAAATTGAACTAACATGCTAACTTATTCACCCAACTAATTAAATTTAGATTGAAATAATATTACAATGATCATAGTCCAACTGACCTCATCTTATACTTTAAGCTTTAGGTCATTGTGACAACCGGGCCCTGGTGACAGCACAGACACCCCGCCTAAACATGGCCGTCAGGTCCTGACCCACCAGGTACCACCAGTTGCCCCGCAGACACATGGGGCCCACCCCAGGAAACTTTCTAGGGTCCAGCCACATGCCTGAACGGGTCATCTGACTAATGATAGTCCCCACAGGCCAACACATGACCTTTCCAGTGTGCTTTGTCCTCACTCACACACATCCTGGGAAACATCCCAGAGGGTCACCCATCCTGGGAAACATCCCAGAGGGTCACCCATCCTGATCACTACTCCAGGCCAAGCACGCTTAACTGCGGAGTTCTAATCAGATAGGCTCCCGTAAAGGAAGGTGCACCTTGTTGACATGAGTCATATCATTTATCCATTTAACCCTTTTTATCATTCGGGGTGTTATAATCACCCCCCTTTAGAGCACAATGTCCTCGTTGTGGGCTATACATATCAACCCAGGCAGTGCACCGCGCACTTTAGGCTGGGTTCCTGCTCTGATACAAAATGTGACAACCGGGCCCCGGTGACAGCATAAACACCCTACCTTAACATGACCGTCAGGTCCTTACCCACCAGGTACCACCAGTTGCCCCGCAGACACGTGGGGCCCACCCCAGGAAACTTCCCAGGGTCCACCCACATGCCTGAACGGGTCATCTGACTAATGATAGTCCCAAAAGGACAACACATGTCCTTTCCAGTGTGCTTTGTCCTCACTCACACACATCCTGGAAAACTTCCCAAAAGGTCACCCATCCTGATCACTACTCCAGACCAAGCACGCTTAACTATGGAGTTCTAATCAGACAGACTCCGGAAAAGGAAGGTGCACCTCGTTGACATGAGTCATATCATTTATCCATTTAACCGTTTTTATCATTCTGGGTGTTACAGTCATTCATAAATCCATCTTAGGAAGGCTTTTGGTACAAACCTACAGATGATACCCAAAGTAGAGGTATCATTCATCAACAAGCATTTTTTATTCAATCATCCACACCATCAATTAATTTAATAATATGATTATTTAATACCCTAAGTATATTAAATATATATATTTATATATATGTTGTTATTTTAATGAAAATTTTTACAACTATATCCAATTCCAAAAAAAAATGGATGTCATCATTTTTGTGTATAACAGACTACTGCCTCACGAACTGATTTCATTCGTTCCTTGATTACCACATATGAATTTGAGGCATAATGATGGATTTTTTTAAATATTATATTTATGATGTTATTATCCTTATTTAATTAATATATCACACATACATTCATATGCTTGATTTTGTGGGAATGTGATAACTTTCCTCATATGTATGGAGGACTGCTGCCTAACGAAACAATATGATCCATTCACTCTATACATTATGGGTATTAAGGATAGATATAATAAACATATGTTAAATATATTACATAATTTCTTTTAGAATTTTAATATATATTCAATTTATTTCTCTTTCTTTCATTCTAATAAAAAATTGAAACAACATTTATGCGTATGTTTGACTTATCATCCCCAAGAATGGTGTATTCCATTTACTATCACTAATGTCTATAGATTAATCTAAATAAATATATAATGAATATATATAATATTTATATCATGTTTTAAATCCATGATATTATTAACCATGATTTAAGAAACAGGACTAAAAAATTATTAGTTAAAATCTATGTGTATAACGATGTAGATATTTCTCGAAAAAAGATTTTAACAAGGAATTGTTAATAAATTAGTAATATAAGGTAATAATAAAATTATATATGGTATTACATATATGATTATAATTATTTAATATACTTATAATTATATTATATCTATTATATAATATTTTCAAATTTATATGAAAGAGGTGAAGACTTATGGTAAGGGATTTCCACCTCATTTTAATTGTCTTTGAAAAAAAATAAAAATTCACAATGTGGATCTTTTATGTGGTGTATATATGAACCATGATTGTATTTTATAATTATTATCATGAAAATAATTGTAATTTATAAATCCTTTTGAGTATTTCATGATCATTAGGGTTCATTTTCAATGTTATCAATGTGTTAAAGGATTTTTCTCTCAATTTTTTATCTTTGAGACATATGTTATATCTTACACCGGTACAATTTTATGAGGTTTGTATATAACCTATTTTACATGTAATATCATGAATTTAGTTATACTCATTATATTTTCATATTTCCTTTTATTTTATACATTCATGTAGACTATGATTCATGTTTTCCCAAGTTGTAATGGTTTTATGTTAAAATATAATCATTTATCATTATTGTTTAATATTTAGTCTCCAGTGTAAATATATAATAATCTACCTATCTAGAATTATAATTAATTTTTTTATCATATGGTTATTCATGATATTTTAATTTAATAGTAAATTTTTTTCCAAAGATAGGTACATAAAACAAATAATAAATTGTTTCTAAAAATATATGAATTTATTACTCACTTCGGTCAGAGAACGTTTTTACAAAAACCATGTTTTCAAAAAATATTTTTAGATATATTTCATTATACTCTTCTGATTTTTAAAAAATAAAACTTTTTTCTTTGATTTAATTATTAGAAAATTGTTTTAATGGAATCTTCAATTCAATTTCTAGAAAAATATTATTGGGAGTTGAACAATATTGTGAAATGAAACTTAATTTTATAATATACATCATGAATGTTATTTTATTACTTAATGATAAACCATTTATTCAAAGTTTGCACTAAATTTTTCCAATAATATTTTAAATGAAAAATATTTTCAAATTGTTTTATTTTTCAAAATTATTATTCAAAAATAGAAATGATATTTTCTTAAGGAAAATTTTTAAATGATCTTTACAAATTATATTCCATATAATATGACATAAGTTGATGTTAAATATTTTTTACATGTGATATGATCCAAGGATTACAATCATTTTAATTTTCTAGGAGGTTTATGATTTTATTAAATTATTTTTATGAAGTCTATTTCCATTCTATGGGTTATACCGTGAGAAAAATCTTTTGAAACATTCTTTTTGTAATAGGTTTTCTACGATGAAATGATTATGAAACCTATCAAATTTTACAGGATATTTTGTTGTGAAATCTTTATGACACACATATAATTTCATGGGTTATGTTATGATGAATTTTTATCGTATTGTGGCACACATAGATAAGGTTTTAATAATTTAATGGGTTAAACCAATATCTCCCTCCAATTAATTTGGTAGTGATACACGTTCTATATATGAAAATGGTGAATGGTTGGTCAGCACATTACTGAAAAGAATGGAACACTGGTAGCCTTCCCGCGATAAAAAAAGAGGGTACATGAGTGGTTAGACTAATCCTAAAATTGGGTACATGGGATTTCATCCCAAGCCCTAAGTAGGTTCATGAGTTGTTAGCTGAAGACTCATATCTTATGAATGTATTAGTGGGTAGCCTTGACAAAATATTTTCTATGGTTATGTGATTACCAAAATACTATGTATTATTCCAATTTTATTCTCTCATGGATCATATTCTTGGATTCCCTTATAGTTTATGTCTTATGACCTACAAATCATTATGTCCTAACTCTTGTTTATGATATGTGATAGATTGAGTATGAGCTTAATAATTTAATATCATCAATGTGTACCCTTTTTCTTTTCAAATCCTTTTATACGATGATAGATTGATGTACATTATGTTTACCTTTACAAGGTATCTAATCTCTCCCTTTCTTAGGTTTCCTTTCCCTAATTTATGATGTAATTTTTTATATAGGGTATTACTATGTATATTACGAAATGGGAATATATTTGTGAGATATGCTAAACATATTTCACCAAATTATGAATATTATGTTCCATGGTTCCAAATGAACTAAACTATTTTGTTCTTTATGATTTTTTATAACAAATTGAATAAGCATCTAAAATGACATAATTTCCATATATTATAATATTGGGGAAGTATATTGATTTTTTTAGCATGATTAGAGTCATGAGATACTGTATCCATATCATCCACTATAATTTTAGTTGATGTAATCCACTATCCTAATTTATTTAAGGGTTTGGGATAAATTAAATTTATTTCCAAATGATCCGAGTTCCAGTTGACAAATAGTTTTACAATGGCGGTGTCGTAGTTGTATTGTGATCCTTCTATAGGTCGTTGGTCATTGTCTCGGTTTGACTAGATGAAAAATTAAACAATTGGTTTTTAAACCATATATCATAAATTTTAAAAATTATTTAAAATTATTTAAAATTTATTTTATATATTGTGTGATTTAATACTTGTTCTTGGGTAGACGTATGGACTAGGATGAGGCATGGATTGTCTAGTTTTTAGTGAAAAAAAATCTCATATTGATAAAATAACTCATTTCTTTCAATAACAACATTATTATACTCTTCAATAGAAGCACATAGTAATACTAGTAAATTTCATTGAAGAAATCTATAATAATATTGACTATTATATCTATGAATTGTTTGTAGATATAAAAACTATAGAATAAGACAATCACTATGGGGATCTCCATAGGTTTTAATTCACATAAAATGATCATTCCTAAGATGACAATAGTATAAAGAAATATATGTATTGGGAATATGATTTAGATTATCAATGTATGTTTTAAATAAACAACAAGTGAATTTTGAACAATGAAGTTTGTGATTAGTGGTTCATATATATAGGGAAATGTGACTATTAGGTATTATGGAAATATTTTTCAAATGTCAATATAATCTTTTGTTGATATAAAAATTTAAAATTATGGTTGTTGGTCATCATGTCCATTGGTAAATTTTTATCTCAGGTTATGTGGACAATATAATGTGATCGTTTGGATTGTTTTTTGATACATATGGATTATTACAAGGCTTCTTCTAGTAGGAACATCCACTACAAGGGTCTCTAGTTGAAGCTCAAAGAGGGATGTGGTGTCTGTTTGATTATTCGATGAAAAAATAAAATCCAAACATTTCCCAATGGGGTATGAGTGGAATCTTTTGTGGGATAATTTCAAGCTAGTAGGGATCACTACCCATGTTACCTTGGTTTAAGAATCCAAAAAGACTACTGGAATAACACTTTTAACCCTTAGAGTATTTCCCAATGTAAAAGGGGGTAAAATATCTTAACATTTAGTACTATTATGCTATATTCTATAGAAATTAAATTGTGGTTACACTACATTAATTCAATTATTACTTATCTAACTTTAATCTTCTTTATATGAACGAAAAATATTAACTTGAATATCAAATAGATAAGATAAAATTGATTTTTAATACAATGAAACATGAGATTTTATTTTTTAAACTTTTTAAAAAATCCTTGTTATGAAAAAATATGTATTTTAAATAAAAATTTTATTATTTAATTATTCTAATAATACACTTTTTTTAAATATAAATGGTAATATATTTTAATTTTGTCCAATTTTTTTTTTATAATGCTCTATAAAATAATTATTTCATAAAACTTTTAATTTTCAATAAATCATGATTATAATATAAAATTGAAAATTATTATATTAATATAACAATTCTGATAAAATTATTACTTTTTAATCAACATATAAAAATTACCCAAGTGTGAAATTTTAGAAATTTTCTGTCCAATCATATTTTTTGGTGATAAGAACAAATTTATAATTTTCAAGTACCATTATTTATATGACATCATGATGTATTCATGATGAAAAAAATTATAAAAAATTTTAATTCAAAAAAAATTGTAATGAAGGATTACTACAGTGAATCAAAAAAATTAATTTTCATAAAAAATTACATAATATTTTGGAACATTAATTTGACTTTTTTAAGTATTTCTGTATTTTATTGATAATGATGGGTTTTTGTGAGATTTAATTTATTTTTTATGTGATTTAATAGTAATATAATCCTCCTCTATTCATTAATTATTGAAAAAATTTATTTGAAATTATTTCACCCACAAGTTGCTAGATTAAATAATTAAATTACCAATAATTTAACACTTAGAAACACCCATTCTCAAGTAAAAATTACAACCCATTCTTCTCTTAATACCCACACCAAATAATTTTATAATGTACCCCCACCCTCTTCCCCCCCCCCTTCAATAGTCTCTACAAGGTAATTCTATGATTATAATGAGTCTCTCTCAATCATTAAAAGGTCATATTCAAAGAAAAGTGTCATATACCTCCATTTTTTACATTCTATTGTCATAAGCTATTAATTCTAAATTTATTTTATTTTAATTAATTTTTAAACAACCCATTACATTCTATATCATTCCTTGCTAATGAGATAATAAAACTGTCTCCCACTAAACCCTTTATTTTTTTATACTATGTATGCTGATGAAATCATTACTCGATTTACCATGTTATTTTTTTTATTATGAAAAAGAAACCCTATTTTCATGTATTCTTATTCATATAGACATAAAATTACATTATTTAGTGGGGATACCCATGCATAAAACTGACATAACCTATTCATCAGTTAAAATGATATTTACTTTTAATCTTTGATCAATATGACATGCATAATCGTAGACATATGAATGGTGCACCCTGATTGTGATCCAATTTATTGTGTAAAGAATTAATCCCTAAATATGAAATGTATATAATTCTATAGAAAAGTTCCACGGTGATGTTTTATTATAACTTTTCTAAATACCATGTTAATATGTTTTACAACACCATAGTGATAAACTATAGTGATGTTATTTGGAACATATCATGTATCTATTATTTATACATGCCCATGTAATGCCTCATGTTATTAACTTAAAATACTTAGGTCATGACTCATGTTCTTATATTCATATTTTAATTCCATTCCACATGTATCATCCAATTTGTTTTTTAGTGATATTTTTTCATTTTTTATCCTTTATTAGGATTTAGTCTCTTTCCATTCATTTTATAAATATCCCCAATAATTTTAATATAACAAATCACCAAGGATGAGATAATTAAGAATCCTTACATGATAGTTGAAAATTAGGTTATTCTTCCTTTATTTAGAAATCTATATCATTTATTATGTACCTAGTTTCCAAGACATAAAACATTAAAAGGTCCTTGGAATTTAATTATAAATGATTTTTGAAATGATTAAAGTAATAAAAAACAGCTGTAAAATGGTAGGTTTAAATAATTAATGACAAAGTTTTGGTTTTTTTATTTATAGAAACTTGGACTATAAGATAGTATAAACAATAGTATGGATTATTTTAATTATAATACAAAATACTTAAATATAAGTGAATTATAATGCGAGTAGATTCCAAGAAGGATCTCTATATTGCAATAGTACAAGTGGATGTGGATCTAGAATAGTTATTGCAAGGGTTGATCACACTAAAATCGGAGAATTTATCACACTAAAAATAATCATTATTGCATATATAATTGTAAACTTTAATTAGATAAGCATTCATTATCATATATTATTTATGAACCATAATTGAAATATGTACGGGGTAAGTAACAATTTACCTTTTATTTTAAAATGTTTTTCAATTATATGATCATAATATAGAAATTTGGGAAAAACTACATGATAAAACATTCTTTTATAATTTATTCTTAGTAGTGTACTTTTTTCTACTTTAGTGTTTTCATGTTGTATAAAATATAAGGTCTTGTGTGAAAAATAGTTTTAAGGGGTTCAAAAACAATGAATTTCAAAATAGGAAAAATTATGGCGTAAAAAACATCATAATGACATTAAATTAGATATTCCATGTTATAAATAATTACTTGAACCATATAAAGAATATATTATCACCAAAGTTGGAATAAATATCCATTAATTCCTTCATCCATTAACAATGTCATATTTTACCAGACCCTATTACCCTTTTATTGAAAAACCCTTGATAAATTTTATATAAAATATATTATATATACTCCATTATTCTATAGAATATATGTTCACACTTGAATTATATTAAATATAGGGATTATAAGATAAACGGTGGACGTTATTTAATAACATGAAGTATAATGATGAAATAGATGTTATGGAGATGGAACATATTCAAAATTGCTTTTGAAAAATTATTTTACACATACCTTAAAAAAATAATAGAATGGGAAAACATTAGACAAAATAAAAAAATTGAATATATGGGATGTCCTGAGATGAACTTTTCATTGTTTGTGTATTATGTTAAATTCATTATCATCAATTCTGGTAGGAAGGTTAATTGATTATTTTGTGGACTCAGACTGTATCTAAAGAAATATTTGGCAATATGATTGTTTCTGTGTTAATATGTGATAATTAAATGTTAAATATATGTTGTAATGGTGTTCAAAAATTACCTATAGTCATGTGGATAGAATTATTATAAGAGACAAATGGAAGAATTTTTTTTAAAGAATCTATAGATTGAAAAGAATGGAATTAATGTACAAAATCCAATGTGATTTTTTTGAAAAAATGAACTCAAGGAATTGTCTCAAAGTATGTGGGAAGTGTATCTTGTTTGGAAAGGCTGCATGAATTTCTCAAAACAAAAATTAGGAAACAAAAAGCACAAAAACCTTATTGGATGAAAATGAGAAGATTGTGAAATCACATCCTCCAGTGATATTCATTATATGTGGAAAGAATGGGAAAAAATTTAACAATAATATTATAATTATTATAGTGGTGGGAAATTGAATTCATCCACCACAATGGACAATGTATCATAATAATTATTTTTCAATTATGATGGTTTCATATGAGGCTCTAAATAAAAGGGTGGCAGGTAAAACTTTTGTTCACTCAATGAAAGCTAATATAATAATTTATCCTGTTTCAATTAACTCTTTTATTTCCTTTTATTTTTAAAATAATATAGAATATTTTCCTAATATACTAGAATAATATTTTAAATTTAAAATAATTGAGGGCCTATTCGTGCTATAAGAGTATATTGAGATTCCTATATTAACATTATTTAGAAAAATATTATTGAAAATATAGTATTTGTTCCACTTTTTGAGTTTGACATTATATTAGGGATAAATTATCTTTCAATGTATAATTCCATGGTTAATTATAGAGGTAATGGAAAAAAATATCTTCAGAAGGGATATGGTATTAATTTTAATTAAGATATATCTAAGCCTCTATCTTTTAATAGAATACTTCCTCTATACTTCTTTGTGAAATTATTGGAGAATAAAGGGAAAAAATGTGAATGTAAAAAGGATAGAATATGTACCCATTGTTCAAGAATTCATGGATGTCAAAAGTATATATAGTTTCATGAAATATGGAGATAGAATTATATATTTAACTCATTCTTAGAACTAAACCAATATCAAATACCATATAAAAATGGAATTCACAAAGCTATAAGAATTTAAGAAACAAACAGAAGGATATTTTTGTGAAGGTTTAATCTATACAAGTATATCTCATTAAGGATAAATATATCAATTATTTATGATTTCTGGAAGAATGTGACTATTAATTGAATATAAATAATATAATTATATCACAGTAAAGATAATTTTTCATCTTATAATAATTTATTACTTATTGGACCATCATTTTGGAGCTCAAATATTATAAAAGATTGTTCTTCGATAGGGGTATTTTAAATTTAGGGTGAGGAAGGTTGATGATTCAAAGACAACCTTTCAAATATGGTATGTAAATTATGTTTTTGTTGTTTTTACATTTGGTTTAACTAATGAAAATTTGACATTTGTATATTTATTAAATAGGATTTTTATGGATTACCTTGATATGTTATCAATGGTATTTTTTGACGACATTATTATATATTCTTAAAATCATGAGGAAGATGAGAAACCCCTAGTGGTCATATTACAGTCTATGTGAAAATGGAGTTTCCAAAAAATATCATAAATATGTGGTCTAGTTTCAACAACTGAAATTCACTGGACATATTTTATCTTGTAATGAAATATATGTATATCCAACTAATGCTTAATTTGAAAAGTAATAGCCTCATCTAATTATAATTAAGGTTTATCTTCCTTCAAAATAATCTATGTGAAAAACTATTCATGGATTTATAATCAATATACCATTTTAAACTGGAATGGAGTTATGTTTTGCTAGATAATGGAGTCTGAAAAATGTTTTCAAGGGAAAATAATAGGATAGTTAATATACTTTTTCTAGATGATCCCTTTAATGGAGATATAATTATAATTTATAGTGATGCATTATTGATATTAATTGGATGTGGAATCATGAAAAAATTAAATTTGAATGATTATGAACCTCAAAAATTGATGCCTCATAAGAATCATTTTCCTACACATTATGTGGAATTTTTTTGTGTTTATTTTTATTTACATATATAGAGACACTATATATATGGGGATAAGTGTGATAAATAAAGAAGACACCAAATTCTATGGTACACTATAACATAAAAGGAAGAGAAAATGTAAAAAATGAGAGGGTTGTAGCTTTTTAAAAACAAGGATTATTCTATTAATTATCACCCCGTTAAAGAAAAAAATCATTAATGCACTATGTCGTAAGCACCTTGGGGTTATTTCAATGTCGAGGTTGGAAGGATGTGATTTAAAAAATGAGTTGGTAAATACGGAAATTGATTTCATAATGGATGGTACATCCTCAATACAATACCAAATAATTTCAAAAACAACATTACTGTAGAGGACCAAGAAACCACAAAGATCGACCTTATAAAACAAAGGAAGGTAGAGGTAATGAAAAATTTAATTATTGACACATTTTTTCTAGATCATGTGGGGGTTATATTGTTTTGAAAAAGTTAATATAACCAATATATATATAAAAGGTTATGAATGATATAATGGGGTAATATTACAGCAAAACATTATCTATAAATCCTGATTTCAATAAAATTTATATAGATCCACATGATCTATTATTGTGGGATAACATGAAAAGGGTTATTTCAATGTATATTTTTTTATTTTTTTTATTTTTAAAATTGAACATATATTTTAAACCTTTTATGGGTGTGATGTAACTGATTCCAATACTATTATTGAAGATAGCCAACAATACTATGGTCTATTATAGTCTCATTCCAAATATAACTAAGTTAAAAAAAATCATATGGTTAATCATAAATTGATTAAAAATTTATGTCCATTTCACTTTTATATGAAATTATTTACCCCTTCATCACCATTCTCTTTTATATAATAAAAAATTTTGATGAATTTTGTGTGAACCTCTAAGTGTTGGTTTTTACTGTGAAATGATTTTTACATACATGTTTTATAGGATCATTCAATACTATAAAAACCTTAATTTAAACCTAAGAACCATCTATAATACATTAACTAATGGGTATACATAGATTAATTTTCAAATTATAGATGAAATATTAAGGGATTTTTCAAATAATTTCAATGGTTTATGAACTAGAAAAATTGACACATTGAATTATCAATTAACAATAGTTTACACTCATGTATTCAAATTTCTCCATAAGTTGAAAATTATGGTAAGAGGCGATGAACTCCAATGTGTAGTGTTGTAGTGTGTGTTGTAAAACTATTATTAATATACCTTCTAAAACAAACCATAGAGAAATCATAAGTAATCCAGAGATATATAATTTCTTCTTAGAGTCAACCGATGATTTGGGAGGATAATATAATTAAAAACATATAATTAAAGGTTGTGGATCATGTGTACCTCAAATGATCACCATTGAAAAGATTTATGAGGTTTTTAATGATTTTTAAACTAAATCCAAGGAATAATGGACCATTTGATATTCTAGATCATGTTGGATTTTGTTCATGTCAAAAATATCTAACAAAAAATCTTTCAAAAGTACGTGATGTTTTCCATGTGTCACTACTAATGAAGTATGTTTAATACCCATCCCATATACATAAAATAAATCTATTTGAATTGGAATGTAACATTTCATATTAAGAAGAACTGATCTAGATTCTAGATGAATGGAAATATTTGTCGAGAAACAAACAAACCGTTCTTTTGAATGTTTCTCGGAGAAATAATAATTCTGAAAAAGAAACTTTTGAGCATAAAGAAGTGTTGAAGGAAAAATTTTCCATTTTATATAGGATGAAAATTCTCGGGGAAATTTTATATGGGTGAGAAAGTAAAGTACCAAAAAAATTATATTAAAAATTTATCTCTTAATAACAAACATATTATGTTTTAAAATACAGGAATTTAGTAAGACAATTATATTTATTTTATCGGAATATAATAATATTAGAAACTTTAACTAATAATTTTACATGGATATAAATGTCTTAGAATAGTAAAATCAACATGGTAACTCCATAGGAATCAATTATCTCATGACAATCATTCTTATTATGATAACTCTAAAAAACGTTTGTGTTAAGAATATAATATACATTTTCAAGGGAATCTTTTATAATATGACATACATTGACAAGGGACGTGTAAGAAATGTTTTGAGTGAAGTGGTGAGTGATGATGTATTATATTATTGGTGTATATACATAGAGAGAATTGGGCTTTTGGAATTAATACTATTATGGTTGGTGGGAATTGTGATCATTAGTCAATGGTAATTATGGTCATTGTTCAATATAACCATTAAAATTTAAAAATTACATTTATATTTCCTTTATATTGTGATCGATGTGATTGGTTTGTGATACATATGGAATAATCCATTTCCTCTACCAGATGTAACATCCCTAATGACATTCACTAGTTAGACATTAGGATAGGGGTGGAATCAACGGGATTTTCACTTCATGAAACCCATTATTAACATCATAAAACGAGGATTGAAATGGATGATTCAAGATAGAAGTTATATGTATTATAGATCACCATCTAGTTGATGATTTTTTACGCACCCCAATATACCACTAGGATTGAAAAACATTCTGTTATGGAAGAAGGCTATGTAATAAAGGGTTTTGTAGGCCGTATGTAGCATTTTGGTGACATTTTTTATTGAAATAGTGATTACTCTAGTTAAATCCCATTTTTAATTGTTTTGTTAATATTCAATATATGTGAAAAACAATCCCACTTGAATATTTGATGAATGTGATAATTTTTTTGAAATAAAAATAATCCAACATTGTATCTTTTGAAATATGTATTAATTAATTTTTTATGAAAAAAAAATAAAAATATACAAAATTTTATTTTTTATAAATTATTATTTTTTAAAAAATTATTTAAATATAAATTATATCATAATTTAATTAATTCTTTAATTATTTTTAATAATAATTAGAAAGTTGAATAAGTCAAACAAATACTTAAATTTTAATAAATAACTATTTATGTCAAAAAGATAAATTATAATAATTGTATAATAATTTTGTCAAAAATAACATTATTTTAGGAATCATCACATCAATGTAATCTTACGGTAAATTTTTGGGAATTTGAAAAAAAATGGATGAAAAATCAGAAATTTTCATTTTATGAGTACTACGGTTTTTATGAAACCATTTTGATGTGATAATGATGAGATAATTTGTGAAATATTTCGTTCAATTGATAATTTATTTATTTATTATATTAACAATTTGAAAATATTAGTTTTAATTTATAATTTATTAGACAAATTTTCAGAAGCATAGTTTATTTTTCTTTCATAAAATATATTTTTGGATTTATTCATTACATGTGGTAGATGAGAGGTTTCATTTAGTTTTTCTTCTATTTAATGTAAATCCCAACCTCCTAGGATCATTAATTAGTCAAAAATATTATTCATAATTTATTTCACCCACAAGTGGATGGTGAAAATAATATATTAACCAATATTTTAACCCTTTAAAAAAACCATCATCTAGTATATATAACCATCCATTCATCCAAAAAACCCTACTGAAAATCCATTGATCAAGAATCTCCCCTCATTCCTCCTATCACAAGTCTATCAGGAGTGGATCATTTTTTTAAGTAGTATATCTCTATCTTTATGAATCTACTTTAAAAAGTACGTGTTATCTCCCACAGTTTTATAAATTTAATCAATTTTCTTCATGTTAAGACATAGGTTATAAATTTATATCAATTAAATGTGTTTTAAACACATTTTTACTATATATTTCATATATTATTAATGATATTATATAATTTTTTCTCCTAAACACCAATATATAATCTATTTTGGTTATACCTACCTGAATGGATTGAAGGCCTTCATTTTTATAGATTTTTGATAACCCCCCTTTCAAGGGATGAGGGGGAACCCTTACAAGGCCCCAAGGCTCAGAGATTACATGGCCTGTAGGCTTAGGAGATTAAATGACCTGAAGGTCTTATGGAATTCAACCAGACTATCTACAAGTAACTTCCCCTCCCCAAAATTATCATCCTGATAGTAGCTCTCCACCTTTGCATAAGCGTCTGGCTATGCTTCCCGTTCAAGCACAGGCTGGTACTGACGACATAGCCATACCCTCTCATTCTGACAATCCATTTGGCTCTGCTCTTGTGAGTGCACCTTCTCTGAATCCTCTTCTGGGGTTTCTCCTTTTTTGTAGTGTGACTGCGGCATGCATTCATGTGGATCGAAGGCCTTGGGGTGGACCTAAGGCCTTAAGGTGGCCTGAAGGCCTTGAGTATCAACTTTCCCAAAGGCCTTGGGAGCCCGAAAGCCTTGCAGGACCCAAGGACCAAACCGGTGACCCGAAGGCCCAGATGGATGAATAGTTTCGGCTGCTATTGTACCAAACCGTGCTTGCTACCATACCGAATAGGACCTTTAGATTCATGATATATTTGCCACTATCTTATTTGAGTGGTGTATGAACTGCCCATTATTCTACTCATTGTGTAATGTGCCTTCATTCATGGGTATTTACATCAACATTATATAGTCCTTCTTTCATGGGGTGTAGGTTTCAAAAGTTACCCAAATCAGTAAGGGAACGATTCACCCTCCACTTTTTAAAAGACTTATTTTTGTTAGGTCTTTTAATTTACATCTTCTTAATATTGGACTATGTTCTTATATATCCTTATTGATGTAAATTTTATATCTAAGTGATGAGATACCCTTTTTAACTCTCATCATCTCTTTTTCTGAATTTTAATGTGACGCTGTTAGGCTATCGAATTTCTGTAAGGGAACTTCTTATCCCAATTTCAATTCTTTGGGTAAAACATCTACTTCATGATTATGTAATGATATGAATATGTGTGGATGGCCTATATTTATTTTACCCTTAATATCCACTTATATTGAGTGTATTTATATTTTTCACACATAATTATGTAATTGAATTATCCTTAATCTGTGGATACCGTATATTTACGGGGCTTAGTCTCAATCTCCTTTCATTGAGGAATATTTTGATTTCTACACAACATTATTTTATAAGGTGTATAAAACCCTTTTGGCTATCAATTCCATTCAAAAAGAATCTTTTTACACGAAGCATTTTACTAAATTACAAAAGGAATGTTTTTTTCTTATGTATGTGGCGAAAATGACTTCTCTGCCGTCATCACCATTATTTGAGATTCAGATTCCTCCACAAGACATAACATTGTTAAATGAAAGATAAATACCATTGTAACTTTTCTTTTATTATGGTATTGAAAATGGTTTTGATAATGTTTTTATTATATCAATGTGTTGTATTGACATGTTGTGATTGAAATGTGGAAATGTTATTTTTTCTTTACGCATGTTTTATGTGTAATGATTATGTTATGGTTCATGGGAATTTTTTATGAAGACGAGTGGTTCAGTGATAAACCAATGGCGGGTGAGCCCGAGATAGCTCTCCAATTCATTGTTTAACGCGAAGGAGTTAAACACTATGGTTTCTCTTAAAAGATTTAGGGAATATACTGTTATGGGTTTTCCAAACGTAACAATGAGGGTTACTACATATGTAAGAATGCTATGAATGCCTCATGTTACCTTTATGTCTTATGATTCCTATGAGTTATTCATAAATATTATGCTTTCATGAGTTATGTTAAAGTTCTTATGTTTTATGAGTAGAGTATGATTTAATTAATTCTTATGTATACATGGACTAATGTTTTCTTTCCATATTTTTATATCCCTTACTGAGATTTTTATGCTCAACCCATGTTTTTGAAATGTTTTTCATAGGACATAAAGTGGAATAGGATGAAGGATGGGATCAATGAAATTTTATGTTGTCTAAAACATGTGACTAGAAAATGAATCTTTTGTTCAAGAGTTTGTATTTTTTTTTTAAAAATGGAAACTGGGTAGATGTGTCTTCTTTGTACTCTATGAGATATAATAGTTATTTCCTAATTCTGTAAAACTCTAATTCTAAAAATATCCCCAATTTTAATTATTCATTTAATTCAGGATTATGTAATTGTTTCAGGTAGGTGTCTTATAGTTTGTATCAAAGGTTAGTTTAGATAACTTTAGAGGATAAGATATTCTTTAAGCACAAGTGACATAACCATAATGGTTAGGATTTTAGAAAGAATAATAGTTATTTTTATAAAGTGAATGAGTTTAAGATAACATGAATAATTATATCTTAGTATTATATGATTATTTTACTGATATACTCACACTGACCATTTTGGTTTTAGTAAATGGCAGGATCTAGCAGGAACCAATGTAATAGTGGTTGTGAAGAAAACGGTGACGGTTTTTTGAACAAAAAACTGAATGATATGGGAGCTGCAATAAGAACACTTGTGGTTATTCTCAACCAACTATCTGGAGTCATGATTGACCATCTGGACCTTTGTGATTTTTATAAGGCATCATATATGTGAGAAACAAATCCCTATCGAAGATCAGGTAATAATCACAATGGTAAGTGTGTTCATAAAGCAAGTATCTGCCATGGATAAAGGAAGTATCTAGTTGACTCTAGTAAAGGGAAAGAAGTTCTTTCTGAAGGATAAATTGAATGTTTTAAATGTGGTGTGCATGGTCATTATGCAAACACATGTCCTACAAAGATGTTTCGGGAATGGGATCACCATGATCATACAAATATTCATTTACCAATACCTAATTCCATTTTGATTGAGGATGAAGAAACTAACAATGAAAAATGAAAAGTATCGATTATTTCTTAATATATGTTTTTCTATTATTGTAATTTTAGGATATGATTCATGATTTTACTTGTAGGAAAGAAGTATTTCCGAATAAGTTGGAAAGGAATGGTTAATGGATCATTAATAATGTTGATTGAGTAAGAATTCAACCTATTAGGGATTCAAAAGTTATGGTAGATTTTAGGATAGTGAAATTCTCAAAAGTATTAAGGAACTTTTGATGATGGGATTACATTAGAAGACTTTTTATATTATGTGTAACCCTGATGTTTGATATATGAAAATTTTATTCAATAAATAATTATCTTTTCTTTTGTGGATATAGTTATAAATATCCATTTGGGTTTATATGATCCTTGAATTTGAGGCAATTACCGGTTAATAAATTTTGGGATACAAAACGAAAGTTATTAGATAACCTTTGTGGTTAAAATATGTTATGGTTATTATTGGGGATTTTATCTCTTCTTTGGAATGTTATAAAATTATATATTTTGTTAAAAGGGAAAACACACAAATTGTGTGAAAACCCATCTTTTAAATGAACTCTTGGGAATCGAACCCACAAACAATGTGTGACTGGTATTTATCGCTTACCACTGGGATACGTGAAGTCCTTGGTTAGTATAACTAATTATTTTTAGTTTTATTATCTTATGAATCAGGAATAAGTTTATTTGGGGTTATCTATGGAAATGATTAACCTATCATGGAGGATATGTGATTAGGTTAATTACTTTTCAGTATGAGACTTTAAGAGTAACTGATGTTATTTAGAGATAAATGTTAAGATTTAACTTGGAATAAGATGTGATTAAATCCTTCATAGATTTGGGTTTCAATCTTAGTTTGGATTAATTATGACTAATTTTATGGATAGCATTTTATTTAATGGTCATTCTTGAACCATGTGTTCTTTTTGTTGAATTTTGGATATTAAGAGTAGTATTTATTTTTATAAAGGTTTATCCTTTTGGGGATTATCTTATCTTGTACTTACAATTTTGGTTTGGGATAAGGTCTATGGACATGGGAAATATATAGTTCATCTTTGGTGGCTTATATGATTCTCATGAAGTTGATTATAGTGCTCTTAATGTGAACAATTCATCTTAAATACTCATCTTCTGGAGAAAATATGAGTTTGTATAAGAAATATAGTAAGAGATGAAATTATACATGACAAGTAATTATGTTTACTTATGATTTAGATAAGCTCATAAATAAATTCCTTAATGAAATGTAACATAAAACAAAAACGTTGTCTGTTAACTTTTCCTACTGGGGAATCAAATACCGTTTAACCCATCACAAGTTTGCGATTTTATGGTGATTAACTTTTTCCTAAATATTGTTTTCTATCACTCTCCATCAGAACTTGATGGTTTGTTTCTCCTCCATATCCATGTATTCGTGGATTCCTAGTATGGGTTATTTGAGGTGACCTTTGTACTTTTCTTTATTTCCTTTAAAGTGACTGTTTAATTGACTCCTTTTCCGATGTGTTTCTTTCAATAATGCTTCTTATCCCAATTTTAAAATTGCGAGGACACAATTCCCAAATAGGGGGAAGGATGTAACGTCCCATGTAAATAAAGAAAATGAAATTTTCATATATTCAAGAATTAAATATTAATATTACTTTAAAGGATATGAGATGTTCTATGGCATACCCAATACACAACAACGAGTTTCTTTGAAATCTCATGTTGCACAGTAATAATATAATAATATTATTTTAAATGGTAGTTAACGTGTAGCCATTTTAATGGAAGGAATGAACAAAAATAACTACAAAATGATTATATATGTTTGTTAAATATTTTACCAATTACCCAATAAATGATAGAGGCTAAAAATGAGAATTAACCCAATTTTAAGCATAAATATTCTAATATTCTTTAAATGGTCGATTGACAGTTTTTTGATGGAGAACCCTTTTTAAAACTAATGTTTATCAATTTTATATGTTATATTTGACATAATAAAATCCTTCTTTATAATCGGGACATCAAAATTTACTTTTTGTAAATTCTTGTTATTTTTCCGATAAATTTCAATTTTTAATGAATAGTGAAAATGTTGTATTTTAATTCAAAACCTCCTTTTAATCTAATTTATTTATATGGACATATTATCTTTTTAAATGGGATTAAATTTTAATTAAAATATATTTTTACCATTTAATCTAATGGTGGTCACTGAAATTAATTTCACTTCGTAATTGGACATAAACAAGTGTCAATCTTTTGAAAATTATTGTTTCCTAAATACATGCTATTTGTTTTGACAACAGAAATTAATCATAAAATTAATTAATGAAACATCTATGTTATGAATGGAAATAATTTTTTAATTTGGAATATCATATTTACATTGGATAAATTTTTGATATTTTTTTGACAAATGTTCATTTTTTATGAATAGTGAAAAATACTGCATTTGACTTCAAAACCGCTTTTTCAACTAATTTTATAATGTAGTTATATTTTCTTCTTAGTTGGTTTTAAATTGTAAATTAATTATATTTTTATGAACTAATAAATTTTTTTTCATTGTAAGAAATTTTACTTTTCAACTGGATGTAAAAACAAGTCAATATTTTGATAAATTTTACTTTTTAAAAACTCGTCTTTGGTTGTGATAGTGGGAATTATTTTTAAATTAATTACTACAATTTCTATGTTTGTAATTTTGTTTAATTGATTTCACATTTGTAATCATATTTTCTAAATTATGTAACTAGGACTCTTTTGTTTTTGGACATTATGAATAGTAACAATGGTAATTATCTTAAATTATCGTGATTAATTAGTAATCGGGTAGTTATGGGTAATAAAATAATATCAAAATAATTTAAAATGAACCCAAAATGTATCCAAATCCTCTATTTTGATTCATGTCCAACCATGGGATGATTTTTACCGAACGTAAAGGCCCATGGAGTCACATGGCTGTAAGAGTGACATTTATGACTTTATTTTTAAAAAAGAAGAAAAATATAACCAAGGTTTGTATATCCTTAGTAAAAAAAATTTAATTTTGTTTACAGAAATGATCTATTAGAATATAAATATTCATTGGAAATCTAAAAATATTTCTTACATCGTGTTATTTTTTTTATAATTTTTAGACATTATAGAAATAAATTTATTTATGACAACATGATGATGCAGTGATTACCTCATTAAGGAACAATTTAAATAAAATATAAAAATAAGGTAAAATATAAGACTTATACTTCTTGAAAACCTATTGTATTGGTGGATTTAAAACCCTTATCACATTATCCTCGAAATATATCATTGTGTGACCTTTAAAATCTGAAAACTATTTTATAATAAAGTAACATTTCAAGACTTTCCAAAAGTGACCCTCCTCCCTCTTATAAAAGGCCCCCACCTATAGCCCCTTACCCACACCTCTCAAGCCATTTTATTGTCCAAAATCTGCTCATATTATCTCTCCACATCCCTCTTTTACTCTTAGAAGCCTCACTTTGGACAGAAGTCTTTCCAAGGAATCCCTTGGCTCAAATAAAAAAGAGTTACCCGATTTAGAGGTAATGTCTTCTCTTGAGTTTCTTTATTTTATTTTCTGGTTTCATTCTCCAATATCTTCTTATTATTTTATCCCCTAATAACACGAGTATCCTCAATATACTAAGATGTTTTTATGATAAGTATTCTACCTACAATTACACACACCTATGCCAAATGGTTAAAAAACATAATGTTTCTATGGACGGTGAATTACTGCCTCACGAAACGATGATTGTTCAATATTCTTTTAGCACCGTCCATGGTGGAAATTATGATAGAACTATATTTATATATGATATATATTATATTTATGTCCTCTATATGCTTCTGTATTTTATAATTAAAACATACCTTTATTCCTTGCATGTTGTGTAAATGCGATAATTTCATATGAGGAAGTGTGGACTACCACCCCCTGAAGTGATGTGACTCGTTCATGCCTAACATGGAATTTATAAAGAATGTAATTAATGAACTTATTTTACCCATATAACATATATATTATACTTGAATTATAATATATTAATGTCTAATGTAGTTTTAAAGTCTATTAATATGACAAAAAAATGAATGTAAGGTTCATGAGTATGTACGACTTACTGTCTCCATGAACAATACATTTCATTTCATATCTCCAAACATTATGGAATATTATTAAATACATATATACTGGTTATATATGATATTTATATCATGAAAACCATTCCAGAGATGATGTACTTATAATTACATTGACAATTCTCTTCAAACAAGTTCATTGTTGACTCATACACCGAACATCGACAAAACGTATGATATGAACTCACATAAACAAACTAATTATTATAACATGTAAATGTGTGATATTAATTTAATAATAAACTTTATAGTACGTTCTAATGAAATTTTAAATTGAAGAATGTTTATTATTCAGGAATATAAAGAAATGAACAAGACAAGTTAGACTTGAGGTAAATGGATTTCTTATCTCACTTTTAATTCTGTGATATTTCCATTGTTCGCCAATTATTTATTGCATGTGGTGTATTGTGTACAAACATTTGATATATATTATCATGATTATATTTATATTCATGGTATTCTGTGATTCATTTTGTTTTTATTATCTTATGGTCACATGACTCGATTTATTACCATGAGGTAAGCGGTTTTTATCCCACTTTTTATTCCCATGAGATTCATGCTATATTTTCTACTATCTCCTTTGAGTTGTGTATGTACTAACCATTATTCCACTCTTTGTGAAATATACCTTCGGTCATGGGTATTTACATCAACATTGTATAGCCCTTCTTTCATGGGGTGTACATTTCGAAAGTTACCCAAATAGTTAAGGGTACCTTTCACCCTCCTCTTTTTAAAAGACTTATTTTTGTTAGGTCTTTTAATTTATATATTCTTAATGTTGGGATATTCTATTACATATCCTTATTTTTGTAAATTTTACTTCCATGTGATGATATTCCCTTTTTATCTATCATCAACTCTTTTTCTGAATTTTAACGTGACGTCATTTGGCTGTCGAATTTCTGTAAAGGAACTTCTTTTCCAAATTTCAATTCTTTTGGATAAACCTCTACTTCTTGATTATGACGTGCTATAAATATATGTGGATGAACTCTGATTTATTTACACTTAATAACCACTTATATTGAGTGTATTTATATTTGGAACACAATATTATGTAATTGAATTATCCTCAATCTAAGGATACCGCCTTTGTACGGGACTTCGTCTCAATCTCCTTCCATTGAGTCATCTCTTGATTTCTATATGACATTATTTTACACGGTGTATAAAACCCTTTTGACTTTTGATTTCGTTCAAAAGGAATATTTTTACACGAAGCATTTTACTAAATGAAAAAATGAATGTTTTTGTATTATGTATGCGGTGACAACGACTTCTCTACTGCTGTGACCATTATTTGAGTTTCAGCTTCCTCTACAATCCATAACAGTTTTAAATGAAAAATAAATACCATGTTTTACTTTTCATTTATTTTGGTTTTGAAAATGATTTTTATAATTTTTTGATTATATAAGTGATTTTTATAGATATATTGTGATTAAAATGTGGAAATATTATGTTTCCTTTATGCATGTTTTATGTGAAAAGATTGTGTTATTGTTCTTGGACATTTTTTATGAATACGGGTGGTTCCATGAAAACTAATGGTAGGTGAGCCCAAGATAGCTCTCCAATGCATTGGGTAACATGAAAGAGTTAAATTCTATGGTTTCTCAGAAGATATTTAAAGAATATACTTTGATGGTTATTACAAACGTAACCATGAGGTTTACTCCCTATGTAAGAATTATTTGAATGACTCAAGTTACCTTTATGTCTTATGATTTCATTGAGCTATTCATAAATATTATGGTTTAATGAGGTATGTTAAAGTGCTTATGTTTTATGAGTAAATTATGATTTCAATGATTCTTATGTATACATGGACTAATGTTTTCTTTCCATATTTTAATATCCCATACTGATCTTTTTATTCTCATCCCATGTTTTTGAAATGTTTTGTCACAGGACATAAAGTGGAATAGGGTCAAGGATGGGATAAAGGAAAAGTCATGATGTCTAAAACAAGGAACTAGACATGACTCTTTTTTTCAACAGTTTATATTTTGTGAAAAAACAGAAACTGAGTAGATGTTTCTACTTAGTAATCATTGAGATGTAATAGTTATTTCCAAATTCTCAGAAACTCTAAACCTGAAAATATCCTCAATATGAATTATTTATTTAATTCATGATTATGTAATGTTTTCAGGTCAGGGCCTTATAACAGTTCCCCCGAATATTTCATTTCCCCATCAATCATACATAACTAGAACTATTTATTGTACATAAAAAAGAACATGTCTTTAATTTTCAGTTGGTTACTCCCCTTTTCCATGAAATTATTTATTGAATTTTCTTAATTGTCATTCTCTATGAATAATTAATTGATTGTGAGAAGTATATGCTAAATTTAATTTCATTAAAAAAAATTAAATATATTTTTTATGTTTTCTATATTATTTTTTTCATATGATTTTATAAAAGTATACTTTTAGTTTTTTAAATGTGAATTAACATTACAAACATTTTTTTTCTAAACATTATTATATACACATTCTTGATTTCCAAAAAAATAATCTTCTATATTTTAAATAATATTTATTTAATAAAATTAATGGATCATTGTATTCCTTGATTCTAATGAGATTCTTCAAATGCTCCTAAAAATTGATTTAATGAAATGTCAAAAAAATTGACATAATTATGGTGTGATTGAGGATATTATTCAAAATTTACCACCCAATATTTCCGTATAGATATATTATGAAATTACCATCCTTATCATATGAGTTGTCCCTTATTTTCATTGTATTGACTATCCATCCACTTTGAATTAGAATAACATATTTTCCAACTATTTTTTTGAATACCCAATTTTACATTTCATTCATTAAATATAGTTTACCTTTATCTAATACATTACTTTATCTCAGAAATTACTGAATATACCATATATACATTATCTGCAATGAATTTTTTTAGAATCATTTAAAAGACATTTTATTCCATGGGTTCATAATTTTCATTGGTGTATTTATGAATATTTTCCTTTAATGAATCCATTTATAAGGTATATGAACCCCATTTACCATCCATGTGTTCATTGTGATATGAAGAATGATTAATTTAAAGTGGAACTCATATGTATGGATAACTAATAGGAGGGATACTATTTCAACCATGAAGAATTTTTTTAAAATATTATATACCATGATTCAAGTATATGTGAGCACAATACAGTTTTATCACAGCTGTGGGTGTAGGTGTGTGACTCACAATGTTTATTTTTACATATGATCATGTTTATGCTACATTTTTATGGTTCTCTAATATAATTCTATCATGGATTGTGATTATTTTATTATGTTTCATCACACAGTTAATTCATATAATTTCCCTTAAGAGGTGACTCATGATTTATGATCCTTGATTTTTTGGGTAAAAATATATATATTTTGATTCCATAGGACTTTAATATATCCAAATTCTCATTATTTTCACTATTATTATCTTTGATTGTTATCTCTTTTTTTACCTTTTCTAATAATTTTCTCATATCCCTTTTTTATGTTTCCATTTCCCCATATTATTTTGAAATGTGATTTATATGATGTTTCTATAATATTATCATGTGTGGAGATTTTTTTTGATACGATGAAGATATATTATGGATTAATAATTTTTGTATATAATGGAAAATTTTAAATTAATTAACAAATACGTGGGTTTAATTTGTAAATTTGTGGTATTAATCCTCTATAACTCTTGGAAAAATATATTATGGGAATGTATTGTAATGAATCATTTTCTTTAAATCATGTAATTTTTCCATGATTACTTTTGGGGATTTCGTAGTTCACCTTCATTTGGATAAACCAATAATTACCCTATAAATATACTTAAAAAATATCAATTATGATAGAAGAATATAGAGAGGGAAAGAATGATTAGATGAAGAAGAATAAGATAAAAGAAAAATAATGGTGGTGTTCCAACCATTATATCACATGGTGATTATTTTATAGAGGAAGATGGGAGAGTGAAATCCCTTCCCCTATGAACATGTCACCCAAATTGGGGAGTAGGTTTTCCATTTTTTCTCCACATTGTTAATTAAATAATTAAATAAAATAATAACAATTATAATTAAAAAAATAAATCCATAATATAAAATCCCAGTAATAAGGAAAATAACTTGAAAAATTATTTTACAATAATAAGTAAATATTATATTACTAATTTTTTAAAATTGTAATTATCTAATAAATTTGATTAAAAAATTAAATATGAAGAAAAAAATAAAAAACTACTAAAATAAAATTCTTTATGTAATGAATACTAACATAATCAAAAAATAAATTTTTACCAAAATAATAAATTAAAATTTACATAATATCCCTAATATATACACAAATATTTATTTTACAGAGGCTCTAAAATATTGGAAGTGAAATAAAGTGTTTTGGGTGACCTTTCATAAATGAACAATTCTCACGCACCAACCATAGAATATTTAATAGACCACACATCTGTATCTAGAATAAATCTCATTACACATAGTTAAGATGTATGGTCCTCATATCATGCACCAGACAATGAAATTACCATAAATTGGAATAAATTTACATTTTCTCACAAAATACATAAATAATAAAATATATTTAATGTATATAAAATGGGATGTTACACCCACATCGATAGATCATGGAATAACTTCCCATAATTTATTCTCAGAATATACCTTTTATATTTTGTTAGTTGTACACTAACATGGTTTTATTACGTCAATGGGTAGTTTTCACATTGAACGAAAATTTCAATAAATTTTGAATTATTTTCAATTAACCATGAAACAGAATAATAAATATTATTTTATTCATAAAAAAATATAATTTATCCTAAAAAATTCTATTTTAATGATAATTTATCATAATACATGACATTATTATATACATTATATACGTAATGTCATGATTATGTGAAAACTCTAACCTAGACTCCATTTTAAAAATAACTTATATATTCATCATTTCCACTAACTCTGATATCATTGACGGTTTTTATTAGACTTCATTATACCAAAAATAATCTTTAGGAAATAATAAAACCCATTAATAAGATTTATGAAGAGAATAAATGTAACACTGATATATTTTTTATTTATTTGCCATTAAATAAAATCAATGTTTTTTATAGCATGACTTACAAAAAAATTATGTTTAAACTAGCTATGATATACTACTGAATTGTTATTATTTAATGGTGACCATAAAAACCTAACTATTAATTTTGTGGCATATATAAGAATAAAAACATCATAATAAATATAAAAAGGAAATTTATATAAATAAAATGCATAAAAAATAAGTACAAATTTTTCAAAAAAGTCATTTTATGCTAATAAAATAAGTTTTCATCAAAAAATGTGTCATTTCATTTTTTATCAGGATATTTTAATTCCTTTCTATCAATTAAGGATAATTTATTTAATAAAAGGATATCATATTTAAAATAAGAAATATGAAAAAAAAAATTAAGGTGATTTTTTGGTATTTTCTAAAACGGATTAATTTTTTATTGAATAATGATAAAATATTTATTTTTTACGAAAAATATTTTTTGAATTAAAGTATTTAGAAAGTCTATTTTTTGAATTGATTTTAAAATATTATTAGTTCATTTTTATAAAAATATTATCTAATTAATATAATTTTAAAATACATTATGCTTAATTATGGTTCAAAACATTTTTTTACATATAATGGTATTTTATGGAAAAAAAATTTCATCACTTTTCAGAGGTTTCTCATTAAAATAATTTATTCAATTTAACGATATTATATTTTGAAAAATTAAATACATATTTTTAATTATAATTTTCAATGTTGGAAATGAGGAAACAATCAATTTTTGAAACGAGGACACATTTATTACAATCATCCTTCTTTCTCAAATAGTTATAATATACTTTTCATTCTCACATCATTAAAATTTTTCATTCATTCTTATCTCATTCTGATTTTACTATCATTATCACCTCATTTTGATTTATGTCATTATCAATGTTAGTAGAATCATATTTCATTATCATATCCATTCTGATAGAATCCTCATAACGATGTATGTAACACCCCGAGATTTTATGAAAAATATTCTTTTTAATTTCATTAATGTCTTGTGTAGTACGCTACACCAAAAGGAGCTTGAACAACATGCATCCTTGACTTGCCTTTCATTACACGCAATCGCGACCTTCCTTGATAGCGTGTGTTGTACGCAACACCAAGTTTCACTAAACAACGATATGCTATTAAAATAATATTATAACTAGCCGTTATGAATAGTAATAACCACTTTTTGAAATGTTGTAAATTTTATTTTTCAAAATGGACTTCATTTTTGGATTTGGAATATCGAAATTAGCTTAGGGTGAAATTTTGGTGATTTTCGGATAACTTTCATATTTTGATGAATAGTGAAAATTACTAAATTTTAATTAAAAACAACTTTTTCAATCGAAATAATTAATAGTGATAAATTATTAATTTTAATGGTTTTAAATTATATTTAGAATATATTTTTAAAATTTAATACAATGTTGGTCATTGGATGTAATTTCACATTTAAACCAGTTATAAACAAGTGTCAATCTGTTGATAGTTATTATCTCTTAAAAACACACCTTTTGTTTTGACGACGGGAATTAATTTTTAAATTAATTAATGCAACTGATATGTTTTGAATTTGGTAAAATAGAAATCATTTTATAGTTCATAATATCAAATATATCTTAGGCCTAATTTTTGGTATTTTTCTAAAAACTTTCAATTTATGATGAATAGTGAAACCACTAAGTGGTAGTTAAAAAAACTGAATTTTTCATAAAACATAATTTTACCACTTCTGTGAGTGGAATTTCAAAACTCCGAGAGACACGGTTGATGTCAGTAAGTAAAATGTGGTTCAATGAGATGAAAATAATTTTTTGGTGAATAGTAACTTTTTACTTTTTTTTACCACGGTTAAAAGTAAATAGGGTAATTAAGGGTAGAAATGATATTATTATTACCCTAACACATGTCCTAATTCTATTGGAAAAGTTTAATTCGACCGAAAACAATCTTAGGAATAAAATATGACCATTTAGTCCCACTTGGATTAGATTAGGACATTTATTATTAATTTATTTAAAGAAGGGTTGAAATAGTTAAAATCAAAGTTTATTAACTAAATAATTTTTAATATAGGGTTATACATAAGATAAATTAGACTATAAATATTCATTAGAAAGATAAAACTATTTCCTACATAATGGTATTTTATTTGTAATTTTTATACAATAAATAATTTAATTTATTTATGACACAACGATGATGCAGAAATTATCTTATTAATGAATTATTGACATAATTGATGTTACAAATACCTAAATAAATATAATTTGAGACTTTTTATGATTTACACTAATTTTATAGGTTAATATGACATGTTAGTATTGATTTAATTAACTTTTTTTGAACTTATAATTCTGTTATGATTTTTACAAAAATCAATTACCAAATAGTGTCAAAATTGACCAAAAATAGTTTTTAAAACAAATATTATATTATTAATTGTTATTTTATTCTTAAAAATCTAAGGTTAGGAAAAATGACTTAGATAAGGTTATATATATTAATAATAAACAACTTGGGGTTCGTTTGTCTTCTTTTAGTATGTTTATTAACCTTATAGTGTAAGAACACAAGAAGACACGATAAAAGTAAAATTATTTAACTTAATGTTAAATCTAAATGATAAGGTTAAAATAGGAACCTAAACTTGTATAAATTATATTATATGAGAGGATTTCGACCCATACCTACCATATATTCTAAATATATCAATTTGGAGCTATTTAAAACCGAACTTGACTTTAAAATAAAATAATAGTTTTAGTTATTCCAAAGGTGCCCCTCTCCTCCCTTATAAAAAGGGCACCTCCTCCCTCTCTTCCTCACACAACTTTGAGCCTTCAAGCTCAGACAAACCCTGACAAAATCTCTTCTCCACTTCCCTAGAAACATCCTAGATGTTCTGGTCTTCCTCAAAGACCAATTTTAGTGCCCTAAGAGGAGGTCACAAAGAGGCGCTTCAAAGAAGAGGTAATTTCCGTTACCAATTCTTTCACCTTTATTTCTTCTTCCACTTCTTCTTCTTAGGTTGTTTCATTATTAAGTAATAACATCAGTATCACTCATATACTGATATGTTATTATATGTATGAAACAATCCTAATTCACCATCAATCCATCCTACGGAAAATGAAATCACCGCGCATGCGTACGTACGGAATACCATCTCCACGCCGTGGTGTAATCTGCTTTTCCACCAACACCTTACATGGATGGGTATTATGGTGTAAAGAATAACTATACATAGTTATTATAACATAATAATGATTCTTATATATTGTATCATCCACTCCAACTCAATTCAATAATTATGGAAATGATATCATCGCTCGTGCGTACGTACGGACTACCGTCTCCACGACGCGATGAGATTCATTCTCCATGTTAACCATTTAAGAATGATTATAAAGTATAAATAAGCAATAATAATGAAATATATGACATTATAAAGCTAATGGATTTATGTTTATATATATGTATGTCATCTACTTAATTCCATTCAACTCAATAAGGAAATGAAAACAGCGTTCATGCGTACGAACGGTCTACCGTCTCCATGAACGGTGTATTTCTTTCCATTTACTGATCTATTATAAATATATATATGTATTCTTAATATATATTATATATAAATCATGTTTTATATTCTGGAATTAAGTAATCATTATCTAAGTAATCATATGAATAATTACAAGTTAAAACACGAACGACAAATGAGATGATTTTACCCAAAACGCTACTTTAACATGAATTTACAAAAGAACGGGTAATACAAAGTCATAAGTGAACCATATATGATATAATAAAAATGAATATGATTCTTTAATAAGTAAATGACATTATTTAAATCATTATACAGTAGGTTCGTACACTTACGAAGCAAATTGGACCTAAGGTAAGGGAAATATTACAATCTCATTTTTATCCGAGATTGTTTATACTTTAGTATTTACTGGGGTGTATTTTATCATCCACATCCATGTTTCCTCAATATGTAATATTATTTTCATCCACCTAAAAATTTTTTAAATCAAATTTTACCCTTCGGTGAGTTTCTAGTAAAAGATATGTAAGGAATCCTTTGTCATTTTTCGTACGAGGTACTTTTTGACTTTTCTGAAAAAAGTACGAAGAATGTTTTTTTAACTTATATGGCATGAATGGATTTTTAAAACATTATTTCCAAGAAGCATACTTTATAAGTTTTAAAGTTTTTTTTAATCAACTTCTTTTAGTTTAAAATTTTATAACATGTTAAAGAAAGGAAAGTTTTTTTGAAGCAGAAAGGATATTTTCCTCATGAATGGAGTTCAAGTGTTTTATCAAAATTATTTTCCATGTAAGATTATAAAGGGTTCTGTTTTTATCCCTATTATTACATTGATTTGATTATGTTGTGATGGAATTATATTTTTATGAATTCCTTTATCTTATATGAATTGTTTTATGATGTTTAAGATTCCCATTTTTATAACATGGGTTATGAAATGATGTATGATTTATGATTTTGTGGCACACATAAGAATGGTATCATTATGAGATGGGTGGGACCTATATCTCCCTCCAATGCATTGGGTAATGATTTTATATCTCAGGAGATAGACATGGCTGGAATGGTAGGTTATACAGGTTCAGTGAAACAGGACTGAAACGAGGGTGACTCGGTTCAGAAAGGGACTTTGTCCACTAAGATAGTCTTGGAAATGAGTCTTGACTAAAAAGAAATGATTCTCTATGATTATTTGTGTATGCCACAAAGTTTCATGTTTTATGTTATGATTATTGTGATTACATTTCACTTCCATGAGTTATCCCAGGTTATGAAATTATGATCTCTTTTACAGGTTAAGATTTCCAAAAGATATGTGCTTATGTATATGATGTGATTGATATTTCTTTTATTTACCCTTACTAAGAATTTGAGCTCACCCTTTTATGTTTTCTTTTCCCCAGGATATAAAGAAATGTTTTAGGTATTAAAAAAAGGAAGATCTTTATGGGAGATGTTGAAGATCTTTCACCAGGAATAGAAGATTATATTTCGAGTTTCCAAAGACACTAAACTATTACGATCCTTGTGTGTGTTTATTTGTTATGTACTAAGTATTCCGAAATAGTAATGTAATGTCCATTCACGTCAAGCTTAAGGGTCTCTACAGTTGGTATCAGAGGAAAGGTTTAGTCAACCTTTGCAAACTATGATGTGAGAACTTTAGAGAGATCCCTAGAGATATTTATAAGGTTTGTCTAGGGATGTCCCTAAGGATAAGTATACGTATAGGATACAGTCATATAACTATGGTAACGATCTTTGAATTTAACCTAATAAGTTAGATATTGAGGATACTCCCCCTTTATAATGTTGTTTTCCCTAGCATGATTTTTCCCTCTCACGCTATTCTTTTGGGGTTTTAGATGATGGCTAGAACCCGAAGGAACCGTGTTGATCAATGCAATGGACAATGCAATGATTGTCCTCCTGAACAAACAAATGTTATGGGAGATGGAGTGCAAAATCTTATTTCTATACTTACACAATCTATGAATCATTCTGGACTTCCAAATGAGCAGAGAAGGGAACAATATTCTATTGAGTCCTTCATGAGGCAACGTCCACCTTCTTTCAATGGGACTTCTGATCCACTTGTTGCTGAACAATGGATCAGTACCACTGAAAAGATATTTTCAGTTCTTCAATGTTCTGAACATGATAAAGTCATCTTAGCAGTATATCGTTTGGAAGGTGAAGCTGATCAATGGTGGAATCTTATCAAGAATACGAGGCCAAGAGATGAAATTGAGTCCATGGAATGGGACGAGTTCAAGAACTTGTTTTTCAGTAAGTACTTCCCTCGTATTCTTCGAACAAAGATGGAAAAGGAGTTTCTTGAGCTGAAGCAGAATGATGATGAATCTTTTGGTATATACGAAGCAAATTTTACAGGACTTGCAAGGTATGCATATAGCATTATCATCCAACCTGAAAGTAAAGTTGATCGATTTTTAAGTGGCTTAAAACCAAGTCTTCGAAGGGCATTAGCTATAAGAGAATTCAGTAGCTATGAAGAAATTGTGCGTTGTGCTATCAAGGTAGAAACGGAGGTTGGTGTTACATATCCATCTCATGGTTTTGACAAGAAACAAAAGATGGAGTTTAAGGAGAAATCTCGTAATAATGGTGAAATGAAGATGAATGTTTCCTTATGCTCAAAGTGTGGAAAGAAACATGGTGGAGATTGTCTTAAAGGGACTAGAAAATGTTTTTAAGTGTGGAAAAGAAGGTTATCGAGCAGGTGAGTGTCGAGGTAATGGAAAAAGTGTTTCTAATGATGTGAATAAAGCAAACACTGCAGAGAACGCACCACCAACACTTCAATCTTCAAGTTCAAGGAAATGGGGCATTATGCTAATAACTGCCCTAATCCAAGGGTTAGTGATGATCAACATGAGAAACCACTTAAGGCAAAGGACAAAGGGAAGTCACATGCGATCACTATTGGCGATGTTGAATATGACAACGATGTGGTGGAATGATTAAGTGTTTATGTAATGGGATTCCAAAATAATGTTGTATACAGTATCGTGGAATATTGGAATATTTATGTTTTGGTCTATTGTGGTTTTCAATAATTTTATGGTACCGGTAACCATGAAAAGTGATTGAGACATTTTTGGTAAACAGATGATATGAGAATAATGAAGGGATAAGAAGATAATGAGATGTTTGATTGTATTCATGAGCTCATGATTGATATAAGGACTAAGTTATATCATGGTTTGAGTATATAGAATTTTGAGGATTTTGGTATGTGGAAAGTGTTAAATTTTAACTGCATTCATGTTTTCACTAAGGTTCAATTGGTATTCATTCTTCAAGAGAATACATGATTAAGGTATTCACATGTTTGTAATTTAACCAACAAGATATATCTTATGATATATGGGGGATAAATGATGGCATTCACGTGATTATTCTGTGACATTTCAAGTAATCATTTTCTTTATACTATGAGCTTGGACTGAAGTATTTTAGATAAGCCTAAATATTAGAATGGATTATGCTGGACATAAGTTAGGATAAAACGTTTTTCGATATTATTGATGGGATGTTATAGTAATATAGCTTTAGAAAAAGGACAACCTGTAGGACGGGCGACAACCCGTCGCGTCAGACCCACAACCGAAGTGCGACTGGCCTTTATCACCTACCACTAGCCTACAGGAAGTCCCGGTTTAGTAGAAACTAGTTTTATTATATTAAGAAGTATGTTATATGAAGTATAAGTTCATTTTTGGAACCATATACGATTAACCTTAAGATGGACTTATAACTTTAGCTAACCTTTTGTTTGAAAGAGATGGAATGACCCATCATTCTATCACATGATTTTTTAACAATGACAAATTCAACTTCATTTCTTTAAGAGATGAAGTCGAAATTGTCCAAAGAACGAAAAACGGTGAGACTATACCAAAATCACAAAAGTATTTCTTCTAATTCCAATTTCATCATCTTTAGTGAAATGATCTTGAAAACCAAAAATGTTGTCTTAGTGCTCTTATATCTGATGAATCAGATGGTACCTTAAATCCTCACAAATTTATGGCTCTGTGATTGCTAGATTTTCCATAGCAATGTTCTCTACCACTCTCCATCAGAACATGATGTTTAGATTTCTCTTCCATATCCATATTTTCACCTATGGGGAAACCCAGTGATTAGTTTATTTGGGTAACCGTTACGTTTCATAATTTTGTTTTTAAAGATTGGGTTTGTTATTCATTTTTATTATGTGGGTTTCGATTAATGAAACTTTTGAATAGTAAACCATTTATTACCCCGACGAATTTTGAGGGCGAAATTCATTTTAAGGGGGGTAGAATGTAACACCCCGATATTTTATGAAAAATATTCTTTTTAATTTCATTAATGTCTTGTGTTGTACGCTACACCAAAAGGATCTTGCACAACACGCATCCTTGACTTGCCTTTCATTACACGCAATCGCGACCTTCCTTGATAGCGTGTGTTGTACGCAACACCGAGTTTCACTAAACAACGATATGCTATTAAAATATTATTAAAACTAGCCGTTATGAATTGTAATAACCACTTTTTGAAATTTTGTAAATTTTATTTTTCAAAATGGACTTCATTTTTGGATTCGGAATATCGAAATTATCTTAGGGTGAAATTTTGGTGATTTTTGGATAACTTTCATATTTTGATGAATAGTGAAAATTACTAAATTTTAATTAAAAACAACTTTTTCAATCGAAATAATTAATAGTGATAAATTTTTAATTTTAGTGGTTTTAAAGTATATTTAGAATATATTATTAGAATTTAATACAATGTTGGTCATTGGATGTAATTTCACATTTAAACCAGTTATAAACAAGTGTCAATCTTTTGATAGTTATTATCTCTTAAAAACACGCCTTTTGTTTTGATGACGGGAATTAATTTTTAAATTAATTAATGCAACTGATATGTTTTGAATTTGGTAAAATAGAAATCATTTTTGAGTTCATAATATCAAACATAGCTTAGGCCTCATTTTTGGTATTTTTCTGAATACTTTCAATTTTGATGAATAGTGAAACCACTAAGTGGTAGTAAAAAAAACTGAATTTTTCATAAAACATAATTTTACCGCTTCTGTGAGTGGAATTTCAAAAATCTGAGAGACACGGTTGATGTCAGTATGTAAAATGTGGTTCAATGAGATGAAAATAATTTTTTGGTGAATAGTAACTTTATACTTTTTTTACCACGGTTAAAAGTAAATAGGGAAATTAAGGGTAGAAACGATATTATTATTACCCTAACACAAGTCTCAATTCTATTGGACAAGTTTAATTCGACCAAAAACAAACTTAGAAATAAAATATGACCATTTAGGCCCACTTGAATTAGATTAGGACATTTATTATTAATTTATTTAAAGAAGGGTTAAAATAGTTAAAATCAAAGTTTAATAACTAAATCATTTTTAATATAGGGTTATACATAAGATAAATTCGACTATAAATATTAATTAGAAAGATAAAATGATTTCCTACATAATGGTATTTTATTTGTAATTTTTAGACAATAAATAATTTAATTTATTTATGACACAACGATGATGTAGAAATTATCTTATTAATGAAATATTGACATAATTGATGTTATAAATACCCAAATAAATATAATTTGAGACTTTTTATGAATTACAGTAATTTTATAGGTTAATATGACATGTTAGTATTTATTTAATTAACTTTTTTCGAACTTATCATTCTGTTATGATTTTCACAAAAATCAATTACCAAATAGTGTCAAAATTGACATAAAATAGTTTTTAAAACAAATATTATATTATTAATTTTTATTTTATTCCTAAAAATCTAAGGTTCGGCCAAATGACTTAGATAAGGTTATATATATTAATAATAAACAACTTGGGGTTCGTTGGGCTTCTTATAGTAAGTTTATTAACCTTATAGTGTAAGAACACAAGAAGACATGGTAAAAGTAAAATTATTTAACTTAATGTTCAATCTAAATGATAAGGTTAAAATAGGAACCTAAACTTGTCTAAAATCTATTGGATGAGAGGATTTAGACCCATCCCTACCTTAGCTTAGAAATATATCAATTTGGAGATATTTAAAACCAAACATGACTTTATAATAAAATAATAGTTTTAGTTATTCCAAAGGTGCCCCTCTCCTCCCTTATAAAAAGGGAACCTCCTCCATCTCTTCCTCACACAACTTTGAGCCTTCAAGCTCGGCCAAACCCTGCCAAAATCTCTTCTGCACTTCCCTGGAAACATCCTAGAGGTTCTGGTCTTCCTCAAAGACCAATTTTAGTGCCCTAAGAGGAGGTCTCAAAGAGGCGCTTCAAAGAAGAGGTAATTTCCGTTACCAATTCTTTCACCTTTATTTATTCTTCCACTTATTCTTCTTAGGTTGTTTCATTATGATGTAATAACATCAGTATCACTCATATACTGATATGTTATTATAAGTATGAAACAATCCTTATTCACCATCTATCCATCCTACGGAAAACAAAATCACCATGTGTGCGTACGTACGGAATACCGTCTCCATGCCGTGGTGTAATCTGCTTTTCCACCAACACCGTACATGGATGGGTATTATGGTGTAAAGAATAACTATAAATAGTTATTATAAAATAATAATGATTCTGATATATTGTATCATCCACTACAATTCAATTCAATAATTATGGAAATGATATCATTGCTCGTGCGTACATACGGACTACCGTCTCCACGACGCGATGAGATTCATTCTCCATGTTAACCATTTAAAAATGATTATAAAGTATATATAAGAAATAATAATGAAATATTTGACATTATAAAGCTACTAGATTTATGTTTATATATATGTATGTCATCTACTTAATTCCATTCAACTCAATAAGGATACGAAAACAACGTTCATGCGTATGAACAGTCTACAGTCTCCATGAACGGTGTATTTCTTTCCATTTACTGATCTATTATATATATATATATATTATTAATATATATTATATATAAATCATGTTTTATATTCTTTAATTACTTAATCATTATCTAAATAATCATATGAATAATTACAAGTTAAAACACGAACGACAAATGAGATGATTTTACCCAAAACACTACTTTAACATTAATTTACAAAAGAACGAGTAATATAAAGTCATAAGTGAACCATATATGATATAATAACAATGAATATTATTCTGTAATAAGTAAATGACATTATTTAAATCATTATACAGGAGGTTCGGACACTTACGAAGCAAATTGGACCTAAGGTAAGGGAAATATTACAATCTCATTTTTATCCGAGATTATTTATAATTTAGTATTTACTGGGGTGAATTTTATCATCCACATCCATGTTTCCTCAATATGTAATATTATTTCCATCCACCTACAATTTTTTTAAATCCAATTTTACCCTTCGGTGAGTTTTTAGTAAAATATATGTAAGGAATCATTTGTCGTTTTTCGTACGAGGTACTTTTTGACTTTTCCGAAAAAAGTACGAAGAATGTTTTTTTAACTTATACGGCATGAATAAATTTTTAAAACATTATTTCCAAGAATCTTCCTTTAAAAGTTTTCAAGTTTATTTTTAATCCACTTCTTTTAGTTTAAAATTTTATAACATGTTATAGAAAGGAAAGTGTTTTTGAAGTAGAAAGGATATTTTCCTCAAGAATGGAGTTCAAGTGTTTTATCAAAATTATTTTCCATGTAAGATAATAAAGGGTTCTGTTTTTATCCCTATTATTACATTGATTTGATTATGTTGTGATGGAATTATATTTTTATGAATTCCTTTATCTTATATGAATTGTTTTATGATGTTTAAGATTCCCATTTTTATTACATGGGTTATGAAATGATGTATGATTTATGATTTTGTGGTACACATAAGAACAGAATTAAAAGATTATATGTGGTACCTTTGTAATGATAATTAAATCGTAATGAGAATACAATAATAATACGATCCTTGTGTGTGTGTTTTTGTATGAATTGTTTTATGATCTTTCACCAGGATTAAAAGATTATATTCTGAGTTTCCAAAGACACTAAACTATTACGATCCTTGTGTGTGTGTTTTTGTTATGTACTAAGTATTCCGAAATAGTAATGTAATGTCCATGTACGTCAAGATTAAGGGTCTCTACAATGTAATTCGTATTATTATTGTATTCTCATTACGATTTAATTATCATTACAAAGGAAACATCACTCTAAAACATTGAAAATATTAAAACTTAATCTTCATTGCATATCTAGACTCTAAAATGAATTTATTTTCTGGTACATCTGGACTGATCATCCATATCCTAGTTTCTAGAATTTATACTAAATTTATTATTACTCCATTTCATCAATACTTTTTATCATGAGAGTGTTTTCTGATTCATAAAAACTCTATGACCATAAAGAATATTCTGACATATGTTATAAAGTACAATGAAATTATAACACCTAAAATCACAATATTATTTAAAAAAACGTTAGAAAAAATCTATCATTCATTATTATGAACTTCTGACATGAAATCAATCTTTGATTCTGATGAATCTATAACATTACGTTGATGGATCGGAGACCGATTACAGGTATGATCAATAACTTCATCTTTTTGATAGCATCTATATCTGATTCTTCTCATTTTGAAAACCCGATCTCATAAGCCTATTAGAAAACAACATTCTTAAAGATAAATTTTTTATCTCCCTATATGTTTGGAACAAGAACATTCCATCTTTCTAATAAAAAATCATTAAGATGGACTGGGTTTGATCCTAAATAAAAGATTTTTTTTTCAAAGGTCAGTTGTTAACAAATAAAAAACATTGCTAAAAAAATCCTTAAAAATGGTTTTAAATAAACACTTCAGTTATTCCACTACATCCTTAATCTATTAACATGTCGACCTCATCCTGTTACCTAAGACCAATTTCCTTTCACATTATATATGTAGTTTCATCATCAGTAGAAATAAAACCATCAGTCATACCACCTTGTGGATTCTCTTTTGGAGCTTTCCACTTCAGACATTTATTATTATAATGATAATTCATTCCACTCTTAAAGCATCTAACTATCGATGATGCCTTAAGAGGCCAATATTCTCATCTTTTTTGTTGACTAAAATATTTTATTTTTCTTTTTTAATGATATAATTTGTCAAAACATATAATTGTCCCTCTAACAAAATCACTTAGGTTCTTATTTACATATTTTTGACATAAAGAAAACTGAATATTCTTTCTTTCAAGGTCTTCATTAACTGATGTCTTAGAAAACTCCATTCTTTTCTTATTTAGCGGGTCTAAGAGTTGGTTATTTTATACATTTTTGTTATATTCTATGAAAATTTATTAGGAATGATCAAACAATATGACCCTCTAGTGATCAACCACTTTTACTACACATCCGAAAACATCCAATCACATTAAAAATTAAAACAGTTCCACATGGTTCAATTTATTCAATAAATCCATAAATCATAGTATGAGAAACACTTATCCTAGTGAAAAACCACATAATCATGTCATAACCCTCATGGGATGCCAAAATCATGACTTCTTATGATTATCCTTAGAGATATATTTATACATATCCTAAGAGATATCCCAAGGGATATCACTATGTTTTCTCATCCTAGATAACAATTGTGGATTAAACCATCCCATTAATTCCATCTGTTGAAAACAATTCCCATCATAGGTGGATATAACAACATTTTATATGAATACTTATCACATTACAAAACTACATGCCCAATTTCCATAATAGGTTAGTGTCTTTCGAAATATGGATTGCAATATTATAACTTTTTAATGATCTTAAATGTTTCCCACAAATATATTACCATTTATTACTCCATCATAAAACCATTGTTCTTATCATTTTTAAAGTAAACATAAGAAAGGGTGATATTAGATACTCAGTAGAATAAAATAATGGATATATGTAAGAATAACATGAACATGAGTGTATGAGAACATGACCACAACATTTAGTGATCATACCATGAATATAAAAGATCATACACATGGTCCGTGGAAAAATGATTGGGAGAACCTAATATATGAATCATCTTGGAACCAAGACCATGATCCATGTGAGAGTAACCTAGAAATAAGAAAATGATTTTTTTGCAAACATGTAAGAATATATAATAATTGTTGACGATTTAAGGGTTATTCCCTAAACCTATTAGGACACTTCATGGGGGAAACACCAACTAGGAAGGATACACCACCATCCACTCTCACAACCTATTACTTTTAGTGGAATGGGTTCACCACAATAACCATCATAATATTCAAGGATCACTCTAATGATCATCTTAATAGTGAAGGATCACTATAAGAACATATTGTCAAATATATTCCTTTACATACATGAGTTCACTCTCCATTACATAATTATATATCTCATTCGATATAAATCATTAACCAAATCACAGGATGGATTTAAAGGTCTCACCCATCCTAAAATGAACAAATATGTTGGTATTCCAGATCATAATAAAAGAATTTATCATATCATGCCCCATAAAAAGAAATGGGTTTCATAAAAATCATATCATTTTCTATAAAATGAACTCGCTATTTAAATAATTTCTTAATTTCATAATATATAGGAAATAGGTTGGTCACATAATGACTTCATTAGAGAATAACGTACAAAATGTATTCAGTTTGATAAGCATTTTATCATGGTATAACTCATTGATGATAAACAGGTTTCATAAATAACATTTCATCATACACATAAATAATTCATATAAAGAATAATAATAGTGTCCTTGTTTCATATACCTAGTAAATCATAAACTATTTGAAATAATTTCATCATATATGGACAATGATTTGGATAGATCACTTGGAACATTTTCTAAAGAAAGCGGCCTTTATTTACAAGTCCCTTTTAGAAAAACATTTAAAAATTCAATTGTTATAACGAAATAATATAAATATCATATAAATAATTAATTTAGAAAAATAACTTTTCCCATTTGAATGAAAATTAATAATAAAAATAATTTTAATAAATATTCACATTAGAAATGGCTTTTAAAAATTATAAAATATGTTTGATGGAATTTTGGAAATATTTTTCATTGAGAAAAACTTCAAAACATATAAATACACCTTGAATTCATTATTGAAAAACTTTTTTTTGAAAAAACTTGGAAAAATTATAATGAATGCTTGAAAACATTCTGGAAACATTTTTATTTGAAACCCAATATTTAAATAAAATCAAAACTTCTATAAAATATTATAATGAATTTTTTATAAAAAATACCATGTAAACATGTAATGAAATGTTTATTTAAATTATGGTAATGATACCATATAAGTCCACACATGACGAACATTACCTTTTTATCATAAAAAGATAAGAAAGGTACTTTAATGGAATAATGAAAAGATGATTCATTTTTTTAAAATAATTATAAAGTAAAAAATGGTTGACAATTTCTATTAATAGTTATATTATATTAGTAAAACATTATTGAATTTTTTTATAAAATATATTTTTTTAATAAAACATATTTCCCACCAAAGAGAGAAATAAATTCAGATTTTTAAAGAACACATTCTTAATTATCATAAATACCAATTAGTATAAAAATGATACTCTTAAATTATTATATCTTGAAAAAATATATTAGAAGGAAAATCAGGATATTTCTTGAGTGGCGAATCATATGATTTCATTAATGGTAACATAATCATAAAAAATCTCGATAAACAATGAGATTCTAGTAATAATCTATTTCCACATTGGTAAAATTAAATCAAGATCCCAATGAATGAAAATATTAAATGAAGCATAAATCATGAAAACAATGATATTATGGATAAAAAATTACAATGGATAGATATATATCTTGTAATATAATAAAAGTATCAACCATAGCATCTGTCATAAAGAAGTAAAATTAAAACAAAATATCATTTCTTATTTGGTAACATTTGAACCATAACCCCCAAGAAAAATAGATAATAAAATAGACATGTAAAAAGAAATATATTTATGTATTATAATAATATAATAAATTCATGTGCATGATATACTCCACAAAAAATAGGTAGTGAATTTGACATATGTCTTATAGAAATAAAAGTGAGACTAGATACCCCCTTACTATAAGAGTTAATTTTAAATCATGATCCCTGAGAAATAATACAATAATTTAAACAATAAATATAATTAAATAAATTCAATTCATGATATAACATATATTATGGTATTACATTCACAAAATGAAATAATATGTACTGAATATTGCACATATATCATAGAAATAAAAGTAGGACAACAAAATCCTCACATTTAGCCTTGACACTCATCATATTTTTTGAAACATTCTATATAGTAAAAAACGTTTACTATAAAAATAATACTCAACCATATTAAATTATATCACACAATATATTATTTACTTATGATATTTTATTACTCATTTATTAACTGTTCAATGTTAAAGTTTTGTTTAGGTAATTGCATCCTTGTTTTTCGTATGCGATTTGATTTGTTTTATTTTTTAAGCTTACATATAACATGGATTTTTCATATAAATTCTGTAAAACATGATATTAATATGTGTTATATTTTCAAAATATGTATTAATAATAATCTATACAATTTATTAATATGAAATGGAATACACTTTTCATGGAGATGGTAGGTTACGAGTACGCATGAACATTGTTTCTGTTTTCATATCGTATTAAAAGAAAGATGTTAAATAAAAAGTATGAATATATTTGTATGTAAAATAATTACATTTCAATTATTATTTCATACATATGATGTATGTTTAATAATCTCATCCTTAATACATTCCACATAATGTGTTAATGATTCACATCAGTTTGAGGGGGTAATAATCTACATGTCCATAAACGAAGATATCACATTCACAAAAAATGTAATGAATGATGTTTTTTGTAATATAATAATTAAAAATTCATAAATACATCATAAATATAATAAATATTATACAAAAAAATAAATTACATTATTATTCCCAACTTTGAAAGGGGGGAATAGCAGAACAAATTATATTTGTTGTCAGGCAGTAATTCACCGTACACATTAATGATGAATGTGTATCCATTTTATGGTAGTGTGTGTGAATTTTGGTCATAATATTAACCTAAAAACATAAATTTATATTTAGGAAACTAATTATATTATATTTTCATGTAATAAAAATAATTTATGGGGTGGGTTTTGAACTAAAACCAAAGTTCTTTTTTAAGGATTTTATCTATTCTATGTGTATCTTTGTCTGATTTTTCACAAATGGATTCCTTGGTCTGATATATGAAAAAATTTATGATTTTAAGATTAATTTATTGGAATTTTGAAGATATTTTATCAGGGGTTTTTCTGATCCAAATTGGATTGAGATATGTAAAGATGTGAGGGGGTTGGGTTCCCTTTCTATAGTAGAGGAGTTATATTCTTGTAAATATAAAAAGGTAAACTCTATTATGAGGTCTCCATTTTGAAATGTACCTCCAATAATTTTCTATAATCTATATAATATGTTAAATTGTCCTATTATTTCTGGAAAATATAATTTTTTGATTTATCATTGTTTTTTGGCTCTTAAGTTAATGTTTAACCACGATATAAACTTGTTTTTTCTTGATCATTGTAATTAACCTTAATTTCATTCACTAATAAGATAGGGAAAAAATTAATTTATAATAATTTATAATTATTATTTATGTTTATTCAAATATGAAATCCATTTTGAAAATAATAATAATAGAAGTGTAAGAAATTTATTTGAAATTAATCACAGAGACATGTCACGAAAGTGTGTTTTTAAAAAGAAAATATTTAAATGTTTGAAAAGTTTTTATATCATAATTCATTGTGAAGTTAGATCCAATAACCTAAATTAAATAAATTAATGTAAAATTTTACTAATTATAATTTAAATCCATATTAAAATATAATGTTACTATATAAATGAACAATATGAAAAAGTAGTTTGTATATAAAATTCAGTGTTTTTTCACTATTTATCAAAAAATAAAACTTCTAAGAAAAATAATAAAATTTCACTAAATGTAAAAATTCATATTAAAAATTAAAAAATTAATTTTATTTTTTCAAATAAAAATTATAATTATAGAAAAGTTTCAATTTAATATAGGTTCACCATTAATGGGTTGTAAAATTAGATTTTAGAAAAGAAACATATTTTCATTCCTAAAATAATATTTATTCTTTTCTCTTGTATATAAAACACATAAGATGAATGTTAAAAAGCTGATTGTATTTAAAATTTAAATTTAATTAAATAAAATTTCAAAGGTTTTTAAATATTTTATTGGGGTAAACGTGTTTGATTTCATAAATATAGTTTTCTATCAAAACATTTCATATATTTTCAGAAGAGTTTCATTATTATTTCTAGTTAATTGGTCACCAAATAATCTTTATTATATAATTTCTTAAACCATATTGCCACAATATCGTTGATATTATTCATAACTACCATTCCAATGGCTATATGACTTCTATAAAATTATTTTTACAATATTATAAAAAACATATTATAGTTTGGTAAAACTAGGTCTTGTGTATCATGAATGCTATCAAAGGGACATGACATTACGTGTAACCTAAGATGAACATAGTTTTTTACATAAAAAAATCTCAACTTGTTGTTATGTATAATGAAAGAATAAATTTGTGAATTCATATAACATAAGCTATATTCTGAGTTATATAAAATATAGAATATTAAATTAATTTGACAAGAAATATATTTCAAATAATATTATGGTGTTAGAAACTATTAATTCTAATATATGAACATGTGTAGTGGCCCCCTAATATGATATTACTATCATTAAATACTATTTAATAAGTATATTGATGCAATAAAAATCATGGAAGTTATTTCATAGTGATTTATCTTTCGTTTTGTACATAATTGTGGGTATGAAATCGATTAAAAATCATTATAGATTTCTCACGTATGATAGGAAGTGATATCTCAATACTAGTTGATCATGATTCTAGTATCATCGCTAAATCCATGGCCATGGTAGAAGAAGATAAGTACATCTAGTAAGGCCAGTGAATAATAATTGAATAAAGGATGATGATACAAAGTGTGGGCCCTTTATTTTGAGATATCACGAGACAATGAGATTCCATTACATCAAATGTGTTCATAGGAGTGGTTTTCATTTCAATAAACTTTCCTTATATCTATAGGGGCCTTCATGAGTTTCTAGATTCCTCTCATGATCTATGAATTGTTTTCACAACTATTTAAATAAGTTTTGAGAGGGTAACACAATTATTGTATTGAAACTTCTGGGCCTATTCTAATGAACAAGATTATGAAACATGTTGAGACCTACCTTGGTGTTATGGAAATGTATGAGTAGAAATTATCACTGAGAAATAAATAATATCACTTTTTTTTATATAATAATTGGAATAGAATTTAATTAGTACATTTTTTTCAAAATATATTAGGTGAGTACATTGTAAAATATTTAACGATCAAATACAATATTTTTATTCATCATTATTTTAATATTTTTATGAATGGTGAGATGAGTAAATGGATTTTATTTATTGATTAATATATTTATTATATTCAAATTAATTTATAAAAATATAAATGACTTTTATGTCATAAACGATGGGTCATATAAATTATTTTAGGTATTATTAAGTGGGTAATATAAATTCAAAGATCATTGATCCTTTTTCGGGTATTTCATACCTCACTATATAAGTTAGAGGAATATATCATTTGGATTACAATTCATTAAATGTATTTGAGAGCCTCTATCTCATCTATCTTGTATCATAAAGAGAGAAGTAGACAACCCAATACATATATAAAATTTCTTCCTTATGGATCAAAGTTTCGACATAGATAATATCATCACGATTTCAAATAATTTATCATATCTTGATTATATAATAAAGAATTTAAGGGTCCTAAATCTCATTGAATTTTCATGTGTATGTTGATGACAAATTAGGATCCAACCATGGTTTCTTCACAAAAGGGTTATCCGAGATGAGTTCTTGTTAAGACACCTACAAATCAAGCGATCAAAATTTCAATTTTATTTTTTCCTTGTATCAATTAACCTGAGATACTAAGAATTTCATATTGTGTTCCACAACATTAGAGTAAATTTATTTACAACATTCTGCGCTAAAAATATTAAATCATTTCCCCATCCTCTTCTCTTGATCTCTCTAATATCATCTATTATACCATGATCATTGATTGTATAGGGATGAGAACCACCATAATACCATATTTTTTGGTGTATTATTATAAAATATGGAATATAATCAACTTCAACAGTGTGGAAAGGCATCCTATGATTATAAATTATATTCTTCACTAAATCCACACTTTTAATGTTTTAACACATCTATTTATCCCACATGATCTTCAAAATGATCTCCTATAACTCATAGACTCACAAAAATCTCAATGGTATAGCCACTTCCACTAGGGTTAGGCCATAAATGGGATAAGAATCATTAATTCAATAGTACTACCATTATCCCATCACAAAAAACAATTTGAATTCAATTTCATAGATTTCAGTTGGATCTTTACACTCAATAGGATTTAAGGCATAAAAATATGATGGTCATATTTTATCCAATATGACTACTATTTTGACATATGTCCATGAAATGTACACAAATATTTTTATGGAAGCACTAAACTAATCAAAAAATCTTCAATAAATTCAATAAATAATGGTTCATTTGACTGTAAATTATCCAAAAATCATAGAATCCCACATTGTAAATGCCTATGAAAATCTGTCCCATAATAATCTTGGATTCTTATCAGAATTTCATCAGAGTCTGACAGATGATGGTGCTCCCCAACAGCCTCGTATACTGACCCTTACTAGAGAAGATAATAATAATGCCTTATGAAATCATTTTATTTATGGTCTGCTTCACACAAACTTGTTCCTTTTTACAAATATGTTTTCATGGACACCCATTTACATCTTCATTCTTTTGTGGTTCCTGATCTCAAGCACTAGCTTGTATAGAGACTTCCTGAGTTCATTCCTTAAGTTTTGTTCTCTATATTCTTCATAAATCCCCACCATGGTTATTTATAAATTAGGGAGACAATGTTGTTAAAATAATTTTATGTTACCAACATTTTATGGAATGAGCTCTCCTATAACATAGCTGATTTTAATACAATATGGTGTTCTCAAATTCAAAACATCATTTCATCAAAATAAGTGTATATTTTCCAATATATCAATTAAACACCATTACAGTGATTTATTATATAAATCCCCATCAATCCAACAATAATCACTAGTACTTCTCAATTTTATTCATCTAATCAATAAACACAAACTGATTGAATTGGAAAATGGAATTTCCTCAACAATATCCACATTTAGTATTTACTAAAATTTAAAAACCTTTCAAAAAATTCACTAATTCACTTTTATCAATATTAAAATAATTTATAAAAACCCATATATGTATCTGATGATTCTTTCCCATCCATGAGTGCTCTAATGATTTTTCAATCATTTTCTCTAATATCATGGGAGACAACTATCTATGTGAGAAGTTATAGTTAAATGATATAATTAACATATTATAACATAGATATTTTCATTTAAAACATAAAATGAAGAGGCCACTACCATTATCCCACCCCATATTTTGCAACAAATAATACCCATTAAGTATTGATTATCCCACTTTTTTATAAACCCATATATCACTTCATAGATGATTCAAATATAAGATATAGATAAAAATATCTTTAAAAAATAAATAATTCATACCTTTATCTTGAATGAATAACTATGAAGAAGTGGGGTTCCCATAATTATGTCCATCTAAATTCATGGATTTGGTAAGACTCTAATGCCTACTGATATCTTTCAAAATCATTTTTGCGTAAATATTTATTCATAATATCCAAAACATGATCTCATATAAATACATATTCAATATTGAACACATGAATGAAATTATTTTATCATGTTTATAGAACTTGTTTGTTTTTGAAATAATAAAATTCATAGATATCATATAAATACCAATGTTATCAAGATATTTTTTCATCTATATCAACTAAATACATTCTTGATTTATGCTACAAAATATTACTCTATAGTGATTAAGGAAATTTTGTACTACTTATTCATTTTATAAGAAATAAAATAGTTTTTATTGAAAGTCAAAACTCATAATGTATATTTATTATCATCTATAAATATGACCCAATCCAAATCAATATATCATGGTAATTGATGTTGTTAATTTAAGTGATGGTATATGTCCTAATCCACCATAGGGTTGATATATAAATATATAACATTCAATGTTTTTATGTGACATTCCCTAGTAAAAACTGATATCTATATCTTTACATGTGTAAAACATGATATATAGATAAGTATCTATCTTGTAATGTAGAATAATAATAATTTTATAAAAGAGTGTCGTATCCAATTCTTCACATTCACCATATTTTAGAAAATTTATTCCCATCTCCACTAGGTTTTATATTCTATTGTAACATTATAATTGGAATTATTCCAACACCTCCATGGAATATTTTTATTGATAGAGAAATATCCCTTATTTAATTTTAATCTCCTGAAACCCAAAGAGAAAAAAAAATTCTCCAATTAATGACATCTCAAATTCTCATCATATTAAATATGAAAATAACATTTAGTTGTGGTCATATAAATCTATAAAAAGTATATCTTCGCCATTTATTAGAACCATTATTTGAAGGAATTTACTAGTTTTATATTTATGTTTTGATCAACCCCTCCTCAATGATAACCAAGAACCCTTAAGTATGTATCTATCCTCAATTACCAATCATGTGGCTGTAATTTCATCACATAAAATGTTTTCTTCAATTAGAACTCATTTGTTATCATCATCATAAATAATAAATTCGTATAGTTTCTTTATGTATATTGACCCTTTAATGACCCCTTTATAAAAATTTTATTTAATTTCCATTTGAAATATTTTAAATCCCTTTCTTAACAGTCATTACAAGAATTAATCAAATGGTTTCTAGTCAGACCACCAGTTTAAATGCTTCATCAACATCAATCCCACCAATTTGGGAATAATATTTAGACATGTTAAAATCATTATTCATTGTTACTATTCCATCTTAATTATTTTTTCTTGACAAATCTCATATGGTTATGTTTGTAGTTTATTCAAGCATTGTGATGATTTCCCTTGTCTATTTTTCTCAATTTGATCTAGTCCCTTCATCTTAACATTTTCCAACCATTACACTAGATGAGTTTAATAAAGTGATTTTGGTTACGCTAGAGATAAATTTTTTATTTGTTTCCCCTTCATATTTCATCTTTGAACCAGGGTTTTCTGATCTCCCACCATATTTTTATCTATGAAATCATCTCTATTGGACTGTTTAATTATAATAGTTATTCCTTCAATATTTTCTCCACTGTAAAAGATTTCAACAATGTTTTATTATTATATTTTACTCCCTTTAATTTTGACACAATGTCATCACTATCCATATCAATTTTGGACCGACTCTGCGAAAATATTCTATTTAAAAGATTTAATCTAGTCATGAGAAAATGAAATTTAATAGTTTTCGATAATGATAACCTTAAAACATTAAAATATTTTTCGCATCCATTTGTTATTACATTAATATATGTTTATCATAGATTTATTTATTATAAATATCCCTTCATATCCATATTTTTTGAAGATTATATTCATATTAATATTCATAATGAAGAATTTACTTCCAAATACAATGAAGTAATTTAGTTTGGGATTCATTCCTTAGAAAATTCTATATGGGATTTTTCCTTTATTTTGACATAGAATGTGAAATTTGATATGTACACAATAGATAAGAACATTTCCTTAATATATTTTTTTTTCGGGTTTTTCCAACAAAAATAGTTTGATTCATGATGTTAATTATATAATTTCTTCATTGAATTGCTTCTAAGGAGTTCTCACTGTTGAAACATGTTGTTGAATATAAAATTTCAAAATAAAATTATTTACAAGGCTATTTATGACTTCTATACCATTATTATTGTGATTTTTTTTACATTTTCACTCCAAGATTACTTTTATATCTTCTTGGGTATAGAGTTATGAACTTTTACCAAATAATATTTTGATTAATCACAATCAACAATGACATTCTTCTAAAATCATACCCAAACATAACATAATAAATTTTTTCATATAAATATTTATGAGTAAATATTGCACAAAAACACATATTAAAAATCATTAAAACTCTTCATCACTTTCCTTTAATTTGCTTGTGAGTCTTCCTAACAGTTTCCCATTTTGACAGGAGTCGTATATATGTGGGTTATTTCATGTGATCCTTGGAAAGTCACATGCTCCATCTATCTTAGCTACGTTTTCTATATATATTTGTATTATGTTCTCAGGTCTCTTATTTTATAGATATTTTTAATCTTTTTAAAAAAAATAACCTGTATTATTTATTGATAAAATTTATATTCTCTTTGGTTTTTTATCTTTAAATCCCAAGTGATCTTTTATTTTCATTAACAATGAAAACCTTCATTAGAAATTCAATAGCTTGTCTAGAGCCACCCAACTGACTCACACTAAAATAATTATGGGTAATACCATCAACTAAGAGAACATATATCTTCATAATATCTTTTTCACCAACTTTCTCATTCTCAAGAACAATGATTTAGGGTCTTATAACATTTCTATAATAAAACCACTCAACCTATGTCATTTTTAATGTTGGTGGTATTTTTTTTCATTTCCAGACATTCTTGAGGTACATCCTCTATCCAAATGCATAGAAATCAATATTGGTTACTCTAAAAACAAACCCATAGATATTTTTAATCTCATTAAATTTAATATATTTTACGACCGTTATTGAACATATTCTCAATATTAATACACCTCCCACTTTTTTCATAATTTTTCCTTTTTTTGCAATACTAATAATATTTTTTCAATTCCCTATATATTTGATGAGGTTCCAAGATAATTATTTCCCCTATTATTAGTCTCATGATTCATTTATCATTATACACTTGAGACATATTATTCCAAAATGTGTCCATAACTATTACACAAAAAACAATAACCTTTAAAAAATACATATAATTGAAAACTCTATAAAATTTTGTGTTTTGTTTCTAATTAAAATTTATTTTTTCAATGGACTAGAAGTATCAAATGTTTCCAAATATTCATTAGAAAAAATTGTAAATACCCAAATATTTATAGTTTAATAACTTTTCATTATTATTATTATTTATGTATAATATATAATTTTTTTGTTAATGGGGATGATTTTTCCAATAGCATACTTGATAAGAAACAACAGGTTTCCCCAAAATCATGTCTTCCCACAACATTGAGTTATATGGAAAAAAAATACTATAATACTATAATATTTTTATATAATAGTTAATTCCTAAAATTTGGAATGGAAAGAATGAATAGTATCAACTGAGATATTAAATGTGGTTTACACATGATTAAATAATGATTTATTAGTAACAAAATTTCATAAAAATAGAAGTAAAAACAAATTGAATATAAAGGTTGTGCTTTTATGAAAACCAAATTAAAAGAGAATAATTGTGTTCATAAAATCATATCTATTTTTATAGATTTTTATTTAATGTAAAATATATTTTATATATTCAATGTAATTTTTTAAATTCATCTTATATTTTATCAAGAAATGATATAAGAACAAATTCAGTTTTTCGGATAAAAAAAGTCTTTTTTCTAAAAATGCAGTTTTACCACCTTATGATGGTGAAACGTTTTTAAATCTATTTTTTTCAATTTTATATGTTTTTTGAAAAAAAATAAACTTGTTATTTAGAAGCGGGCCATAAAAATATACTTTGGATAAAATTTTACTATTATTATGATAAAATTTATATTTTTATGAATACTGATAAATGTGGCATTTTAATTCAAAAATTCATTTTCATCTAATTTATTTATATAGTTAGTTTATTGTTTTAATTGGTTTTAAAGTTTATTTGGATTTTCTTTTTATCCTTGGATCAAATTATTTTCATTTTAAGTAATTTTACTTAAAAATTGGACATAAATACATTTCAATATTTTGATAGTTTTTACTTCTTAAAAATCCACTTTTTAGTTTTGACAATGAAAATTAATTATAAAATAATTTCGTTACATTATGGGTCTTATATTTGGAAATATTTATTCCATATTTGTATCATATGGTCCAAATTGTGTAAATAAGTACTTTTTTATTTTTTGACATTATGAATAGTAACTTCCTAAATTATTTTTATTTACAATGGTTAATGTGTAAATTAGGTAAATAATAGTAAATATATAATATTATAATTATATAAAACTCCCCTAATACGTTTCATAATCTTATTTGATGAGATATATCCGACGATGGTAATCCTTGGGTCTATTTTGAGTCCCAATGGAGCCACTTTGGTGTGATAATGATATGTTATAATAATTATTTTAAAGTAAAAAAAGAAATATAACATAAAAATGTGCCTTTTCATAAACAAAAATCTTAATATAGGGTTATATAAATGATATCTTTAACTATAAATATTCATTAGAAATAAGAAAAAAAAATTTGCATCATTATATTTTATTTATAATATTTAGAAGCTAAATTAATAAATTTAATCATGATACAATGATGACACAATGATTGCTTCATTAATAAAGGTTTAAAATAAATGATATTATAAATATTAAAATAAATATCTTTCAACATAATTTATGTTTTAAACAATGTTTAAAGATATATATGCAATATTTGGATTCAGTAAATGTATTTTCAAAGGAATTTGGCTATAATAAATTTGTAAAAAACTACTGTATGGATTGTGACCAAAATTTACATAATTCCTAACACAAAATAATAAATATTTTATTAAATGATATTAAATTCATAAAATTGTAAAACTATTCCAAATTTTTTATATATGTCCAAATATGTGATAAATAGAATTTTTCTGGGAATTGTTACATGATATGGTGATTACATTATCCCACAATGTTTAAATAACACGATGTCACTTTAAGATTAAAAAGGGGGAAATAAGGGTAGAACCAAAAAGATAAGGATAAAAAATATTCAAAACATGCCAAAAATAATATTTTATAATATTTATTTTTACTAAAATCTTCTTCTGTTTCATTTAAATGAGTTTTGTCCATTTTTAATCGAAATAGAATTTATAATAAATTCATATTTCAAAACATTCCTAAAGTACCCCTCACCCCTTCTTTAAATGGGTAGTCCTTATTATCTTTATCTTATAATTACAATGGACTTTTTTTATAAATTATCTATCTAATGATATTTATATAATCCCTACCTTACTCCTAGATTCCTTACCATGGGCCTAAATCAATTCAAGAAAGCCATTGGCTCAAATCAAAAGAAGTTACCTGATTATGAGGTAACGTCTTCTCTCATGTTCATTTCCATTATTATCCTTCTCCAATCCATATGCTCTTCCTGTTAATTGATTACATAAGAACACATGCATCCTCAATATACTAGTAATTATTTATTAAAAGTATTCAAACTACACTTACATACAACTATATTTAATGGATACAAACATATTGTTTCTATGTACGATGAACAACTACCTCAAGAAATGATGATTATTCAATATTCTACTACCACCTCTTATTATGGAAATAATTATGGGACTTTAATTTTTTATGATACATATTTTATTTGTAATGTTTCTATTATTTAGTAATTTATATTTACAACATACCTTTATTCATTCCATAATGTGTCAATACGATAATTTCATTTGAGGAAGAGCAGACTACCACCACCTCGAAGGGATATAACTCATGAATTCCATACACGCAATGCCTAAATTATGGAGTTAACTGAAATATGTAACAAATATAGAATATATATTATACTGTAATTATAACATACCTATGTATCATTTAATTTTCAATCCTTTAATTTGATAATGAAATGAAAGTAGAATTCATGCATACATACGACCTACAATCTCCAAGAACCGTGCATTTCATTTATTATCACCAAATAATATAGAATATAATAAATACATGTATAATTGATATATGTGATATTTAAATCATGAATAACATTCTAGAGATGATGTACTTTTGACTATGTTTACATCAAAACAAGTTCATTTTTGACTCAAGTAACAAATATCGAAAAAAGTCCGATATGAACTCAAATAATTTAATAATTTCTATAACATGGTAATAAGTGATATAAAATGAATAATTAACATTAAAAAGGTTCTTGAGATAGTATAAATTAACCTATGTTTATTATTCCTAAAATTAAATAATGAATATGGAATGTCGGATTCCAGGTAAATGAATATCTAAACTCAATTTCCTCTCATTGGGTTATATGAATAAATCACTGATTTATATTATGAAAATATTAATTATGGGATAAATATTTATTTATTAATGTTTTAATTTTCACTAACCTTTGTTTTGATATCCTATTTCTACACATAATCATCCCATTGATAAATTCTTACGTCATTTATCCGAACATTGTAAGGGATCTTTTTAACCCTATTTCCGTTCTTTGGGTTAATCTTCCACATCTTGATTATGTCGTGCTATGACTATATGAGAACTGAATTTTTATATACTATTATGTATTTATACATTATTCATGTGTTTTTATTATGAATAAAGATAATTGATATATTTTTTAACCAAATTAAATTTTGAAGGAAATCTTATCTCAATCTTTGTTCATTGAGTTAAATATCATTGTCATTGGTTTTGTTTTTCCATGAATATGTGTGAATGGCCTTGGATTATTTTACACTTAATATCAACATATACTGGGTGTATTTATTTTTTTTACACATAATTATTTCATCAATTTATACTTAATCTAATGATATGAACTTTGTAAGAGACTACATCTCAATCTCCTTTCATTGAGGAATATCTCATCATTGTCCACCTTTAATATACTATAAGATGTATATACAACCATTTTGAAATTTTGTGTCATTAATTTATATATTCTAATGATATATAATGTTTAATTTGATTTTATTCATTAATTATTTTTATTTAAGGGGTTTTCAAGTGTTATGAGAATCTTGATCTAGATATTTTTAAAATGTTTTAGTGATTTATTCTTATAAATATTTTTAATTAATGTTCATATTTCCGAAATGGTATTATTAACTTATTAATACATACATTAATTTTTTCAAATTATAATTTCTTTTAATAGTTTCAATGTTGTATGGGACACTCTGATTCAAAAATACATTTATTAAATATCATAAATGGTTTTGTAAATGGATTGAATATTTCAATATCATGAATTGATTTATTCTGATTGATTAATGAAATACTGATAATTTAAATCTTGTAAGTGTTATGATTATGTAATGTTACATGCAAATTAGATTGGTGGATACATGATTAACTGAATATGGGTGGTTTTTTGATAAAATGATGGTGGGTGAGTTCGTGATAACTCACCAATGAATTGGGTAACGTGACAAAGGTAAAAGATAATGTTTCTCCTAAGAGATATTAGTAATATACTGTGATGGGTATTCGAAATTTAAACAATTTTTAATGATTTATATGAAGTTCTGTAAGAATCCTATGATTACATGACGGAATTTTTGTTGTTTATGTTTTATGGGTGAATAGTATGATTCTGTGAAAATATTTTCATGGGTTTAAAATTTTAATGTACTGAAAGTTTTATTAGATATTTTATATGCCTTAATTATATTTTTATTCTCATCCTATGTTTTGAAATATTTTCACAGGACATAATGAATAATAGAGTCTACTTTGGGATCAAGGGAAATTTATGTTGTTAAAATATGAAAGCATACCGTGTTTCTTTTTAAAAATTTGTGGTTTTATCAAAAAATAGATAGTGAGTATAATGTCTACTTGTAACATTTATGGTTTTATGTATGAGTTATGGCCTAATTATCTAAAACTATAAACCTTAAAAGATCCTCAAAGTGAATTGTAGAATTATCTTTAGATTATTTAACATTTAAGGATGGGGCCTTATAGTTGGTATCATAGGATAGTTTTAGACAACATTCAAGATTATGATGTTTTAAAAAGTGTTAGGGATATGATAATGGGTATATAATTATAAGGTATACTATACGATAAATGAATTAGAAACCCCTTTTTTGTAACACCTGAGATTTTTATAAGAAATATTTTGTTTTTATTTTATATCAATCATCAAATTAATCTTTCAATACAAACAAAATTATCTTGGCTTGTGTTACACGCAATCACGACCTTCGTTGATTGCTTGCGTCATACGCAATACCGAGTTTCACTAAACAACGATATGGTATTAAAATATTATTAAAACTAGCCGTTATGAATAGGAATAACCACTTTTTAAAATTTTGTAATTTTTATTTTTCAAAATGGAATTTTTTTTGGATTCGGAATATCGAAATTAGCCTAGGTTGAAATTTTGATATTTTTCTGGAAACTCTCAATTTTTGATGAATAGTGAAAACACTGGGTTACTATTTAAAACCCAAATTTTTATTTAAATAATTATTTATTTTATTTAAATTAATTTTAGGTCAAAATTGATACATAATACCTATATATGTTCAATTCAATTCATTGGAGTCATTTTATAATAATTTTAGATATATAAAAATTTTATTGAACTTTTCACCGTCTTTTACCCACCTCCTAGGAGAATTTCCAATTTCACAGAAAACATAATTTTACCGCTTCTGTGAGTGGAATTTTGAAAATCCTAGAGACACAGTAAATATCAAGGACTAAAATGTGGTTCAATGGAATGAAAATAATTTTTGGTGAATAGTAACTTTTTACTTTTTTTACCACGGTTAAAAGTAAATAGGGTAATTAGGGGTAAAAAAGTTATTATTATTACCCTAACACATGTATTATTTCTATTGGATATGTGTTATTCGACCTAAAACAACCTTAGAAATAAAATATGACCATTTATGCCCACATGGATTAGATTAGGACATTTATTATTCATTTATATAAAGAAGGGTTAAAATAGTTAAAATGAAAGTTTAATAAGTAAAAAAATTTTAATATAGGGTTATATATAAGATAAATTAGACTATAAATATTCATTAGAAAGATAAAAATATTTTCTAAATAATGGTATTTTATCTGTAATTTTTAGTCAGTAAATAAGTTAATTTATTTATGACACAAAGATGATGCAGTAATTATCTTATTAATGAAATATTGACATAATTGATGTTATAAATACCCAAATAAATGTAATTTGAGACTTTTTATGAATTACATTAATTTATAGGTTAATATGACATGTTTTTATTGATTTAAGTACCTTTTTTAGAACTAAAATTTCTGTTATGATTTTCACAAAAATCAATTACTAAATAGTGTCAAAATTGACATAAAATAGTTTTTAAAACAAATATTATATTATTAATTGTTATTTTATTCCTAAAAATACAAGGTTTGGCCAAATGACTTAGATAAGGTTATATATATTAATAATAAACAACTTGGGGTTCCTTTGGCTTGTTATTGAAAGTTTATTAACCTTATAGTGTAAGAACACAAAAAGACACGGTAAAAGTAAAATTATTTAACTTAATGATAAATCTAAATGATAAGGTTAAAATAGTCAACTAAACTTGTCAAAATTCTATTGGATGAGAGGATTCAGACCCATCACCACCTTAGCTTTTAACTAAATCAATTCAGAGCTATTTAAAACCGAATATGGCTTTATAATAAAATAATATTTTTTGTTTTTCCAAAGGTGCCCCTCTCCTCCCTTATAAAAGGGATCCTCCTCCCTCTCTTCCTCACACCACTTTGAGAATTAATTCACAGCCAAACCCTTCCAATTTATCCTCTAAACTTCCCTAGAAACATCCTAGAGGTCCTGGTCTTCTTCAAACACCAATTTTAGTGCCCTAAAAGGAGGTCTCAAAGAAGCGCTTCAAAGAAGAGGTAATGTCCATTACCGATTCTTTCAACTTTATTTCTTCTTCCACTTCTTCTTCTTTATTTGTTTCATTATGAATTAATAACATTAGTATCAATCATATAATATTATGTTATTATATGTCTGAAACAAACCTATTTCACCATCTATCTATCCTAAGGAAAATGAAATCACTGCGCGTGCGTACGTATGGAATACCGTCTCCACGCCGTGGTGTAATCTATTTTCCACCACCACCTTACTTGGATGGGTATAATGGTGTAAATAATGAATATATAAGATTATTTTAAAGTGATATTGATTCTGAAATAGTATACATACACTCTAATACAATTCCATGATCATGGGAACAATATCATCGCTCGTGCGTGCGTACGGAATACCGTCTCCACGATGTGATGCGACTCGTTCTACATGATTTTAATTGCATAATGATTACATAAATGAATTGACTGAATAAATATGATATATATTACAATAATACCATTCTGGAAATGAGGTATCTATAACCTAAAAAGAATAATAAGAATTTATTCGACAAAACACGCATAAGAACAAAAAGTAATAAACACCCAAATAACAAGTAGCAATGAAATATTACTAATAATAAGTTAAGAATATTACCATATATGATATCATAACAATGAGTATGATTCTGGAATAAGTCAATGGCATTATTCGAATCATTATACAAGATGTTTAGACACTTACAAAGAAAATCGGACCTAAGGTAAGGGAAATATCACAATCTCATTTTTATCTGAGATTGTTTATACTTTGGAATTTACTGGGGTGTATTTTATCACCCACATCCATGTTTCCTCAATATGTAATATTATTTCCATCCAAATAAAATTGTTTAAATCCAATTTTACCCTTCAGTGCGTTTTTAGTAAAAGATATGAAAGGAATCTGTTGTCGCTTTTCGTACGAGGTACTTTTTGACTTTTCTGACAAAAGTATGAGAAGAATGTTTTTTAACTTATACGACATGAATGGATTTTTAAAACATTATTTACAAGAAGCTTCCTTTATATGTTTTAATGTTTATTTTTAATAAACTTCTTTTAGTTTAGAATATTATGACATGTTAAGAAAGGAAGTGTGTTTTTGAAGTAGAAAGGATATTTTCCTCAAGAATGGAGTTCAAGTGTTTTATCAAAATTATTTTCCATCTAAGATAATAAAAAGTTTTGTTTCTATCCCTATTAGTAAATTGATTTGATTATATTGTGATGGAATTATTTTTATGAATTCCTTTATCTTATATGAATTGTTTTATGATGTCACGATGTTTAAGAATCCCATTTTTATTACATGGGTTACGCTATGATGTATGGTTTATGATTTTGTGGCACACATAATAATGGTATAATTATGATATGGGTGGGACCTATATCTCCCTCCAATTCATTGGGTAAAGATTTTATATCTCATGAGATAGACATGGCTGGAACGGCAGGTTAAACCGGTTCAGTGAAACAGGACTGAAACGAGGAATGAACTCGGTTCAAAAATGGACTTTTTCCACTAAGATAGTCTTGGGAATGAGTCTTGACTAATAAGAAATGATTCACTATAATTATGTGTGTATGACACAATGCTTTATGTTTTATGTAATGATTATTGTGATTACATTTCACTACCATGATTTATCCCATGTTATGAAATTTTGATCTCTTTTGCAGGGTATGATTTCCAAAATTTTATGTTCTTATGAATATGATGTGATTGATATTTCGTTTGTTTAACCTTACTGATCATTTGAGCTCACCCCTTTCTATGTTTTCTTTCCCCAAGTTAGGAAGAAGGTTATTAAGTAGGATATTCCAAAGCGGACTCTACATATGATGAAATAAATGGGAGAGAGTGTAGATTCCTTATGAACCAGTTGTTTATGTTTCCCAGATTCTAAAGACACTATACCTATACGGTCCATTCATGGTTTTTTTATATGTTGTAATAAGTGTACTTCAATTTTTAAGTATTAACAATTTAAGAAATGTATGGGTCATTATAGTTGTTATCCGAGGAAAGGTATAGTCATCCTTTGGAAACTAGGATGTGAAAGCCTTAGTAAGAATCATAAGGATAAGTCTAAGCATAGAACACAATCTTAGTGTTTTAGAAATGGCCACAAATAACCTAGGATAAGACCTTAAGTGTGAAATTTTATTCATGATTATGTGGTTTTCCTATTATAATTAGTGTTTCTCACACTATTCTTATTGGTTTTAGTCAATGGATGGAACCCTAAGGAACCATGTTAATGCAGAATGTGACGGGAAATGAAATGATTGTCCCCCTGAGCAACCAAAAGTTATGGGATATGGAATGAAAAATCTTGAATCCATGCTCACACAACTTTCTCAAGCTATGAATCATGTAGGACTTCCAAACGAGAAAATAATGGAGAAACATTCTGTTGAATCATTCATGAGACAACGCCCACCTTCATTCAGTGGGTCTATTGATCCATTAGTTGCCGAAGAATGGATCAGTACTACTGAAATGATATTTTCAGTTCTTCAATGTTATGAACATGATAAAGTCATCTTAGTAGTGTATCATTTGGAAGGTGATGATAATCAATGGTGGAATCTTATCAAGAATAAGAGGCCAAGAGATGAAGTTGAGTCCATGGAATGGGACGAGTTCAAGAACTTATTTTTCAATAAGTACTTCCCTCATATTCTCCAAACCAAGACAGAGAAAGAGTTTATTGAAATAAAGAAAAATTATGATGAATCTGTTGGTACCTATGAAGTAAATTTTAAAAGACTTGCATGGTACGCTTCTGGTATTATTGTCCTACCTGAGAGTAAGATCAATCGATTCTTTAGTGGAATAAAACCAAGTCTTCGAAGGGCGTTAGCCATAAGGGACTTCAATAGCTATGAGGAAATCGTTCTATGTTCTCTCAATGTTGAGATGGGGATTGGAGTAACCCATCAGTCATATGGGTTTGATAAGAAGAGGTAAATGGAATTCAAAGGAAAATATAAAGAGCACACTGAAAAGAAGATGATTTTTCCCTTATGCTCAAAGTGTGTAAAGAAACATGGAGGGAGTTGTCTTAAAGGGACAAGTAAATGTTTAAAATTTGGAAACGCAGGTCATCGGGCATTTGAATGCCCCAATGATGGGAAGAAGATGTCTAGTGATGTGAACAATGAAAATGATACACAGAGTGCACCTCCTACACTTCAATGTTACAAGTGCAAGGAAATGGGGAATTATGACAATAAATTACCTAATCCAAGGTTTTTTTATGATGATCGATGTCAATAAACTCTTAAGGCTAAAGATAAAGGAAAGTCACATGAAATTTCTATCAGCGATGTGGAGTACGATAATGAAGTGTTGAAAGGTACACTTACCATCCACTCTAAAGTAGCAAATGTTTTATTTGATTCTGGATCCACCCACTCTTTTACTTCTGAAGAATTTTCTACGGGTATCACCGTATTACCTCAACAATTAGATGTCGAGTTAGCTGTGACAACCCCTAATGGCACAACAGTTACATCAAAAGTTTATAATTCTTCTCCGATTGAAGTTTGTGGGAAAGTGCTTCCTTCAAATCTTATGATCCTCCCTATAGTTGAATTTGATGTGATTCATGGCATGGATTTGCTTTCTCTATATGGATCTCATATCAATTTCCAAATAAGGGAAGTCACATTAAATATTCCAGAACAATATTTGATCGTCTATCGATGCAAGGATGAACATAACCTTCCAGTGGAAATTTCTTCCATCTTATGGGTCTTGATTCCCCTAAATGAAGTTTATTTATCTAAAATGGTTGGTGAGAAACTCACGATTATGAATATTCCCATTGTACGGGAGTTTGATGATGTCTTTCCGGAGGAATTGCCAGGTCTTCCACCAAAACATGATGTTGAGTTTTCAATAGAACTCGTACTGGGTGATTTACCTATTTCAAATACACCTTATAGAATGGCCCCAATTCAGTTGCAGGAATTGAAGAAGAAAATCCAAGAGAATCTTGATAAGGGGTTCATATGCCCTAGTGCGTCACATTGGAGAGCACCTGTTCTGTTTGTTAATAAGAAAGATGGATCAATGAGTCTCTGCATTGATTATCTAGAACTTAACAAGATCACTATCAAGAACAAATATACTCTCCCGTGCATTGATGACTTATTTGACCAACTACGCGGAGCTCAATACTTTTCCAAGATTGATCTTCGTTCAGGGTATCATCAATTAAGGGTTAAAATGGAGGATATACAAAAGACGACTTTCCGTACAAGGTATGGAAACTATGAATTTATAGTGATGTCATTTGGTCTTACTAATTCCCCAGCAATCATCATGGATCTGATGAATAGAGTCTTTAGAGACTGTCTTGATTAGTTTGTGGTAGTCTTTATAGACGATATTTTTGTGTATTCAAAGATCAAGGAAGAAAATGAATATCACTTGAGAATTATATTGAAGACCTTGAGAAAGGAGAATCATTATTCCAAATTTACCGAGTGTGAATTTTGGCTTCAAGAAGTTTCATTTTTGGGTCACATAATCTCAAAAGAGGGGATATCTGTGTATCCAGCAAAAACAGAGGTTATCGAAAGATGGTCGAGACCAACAACAGTAACTTAGATCCAAAGTTATCTTGGTTTGGCTGGATATTATCGATGTTTTTTGAAAGTTTTTTCACAATTATCTAATCCAATCACCAGGTTGACTCGGAAAGGAGTTAATTTTTTTTGGACGGAGGAATGTGAAAAGAATTTCAAGTAGTTGAAAAGAAGGTTATCCAGTGCACCTGTGCTTACAGTACCTTGTAGTGGAGAAAGGTTTGTGATCTACAGTGATGCATCCAAAAAGGGATTGGGGTGTGTTATTATGCAAAATGATATGGTGATAGCTTATTCCTAACAACAGTTGAAAATTAATGAGCAAAATTACCCAACTCATGATTTGGAGTTAGCTGCTGTAATCTTTACATTAATGATTTGGAGGCATTCTCTTTATAGTGAAAGGTGTGACATTTATACTGATCATAAAAGGTTAAAATATATTTTCACACAAAAGGATCTGAATATACGCCAAAGAAGATGGTTGGATCTGATTAAGGATTACGACTGCTCAACTCATTACCACCCTAGAAAAGAAAACAAGGTGGAAGATGCATTAAGTCGACAATACCATGCCATTTTATCCATGATGAGGATCACAAAAGATCCAATATTTATGTATTTACAAAGGATGGATCCTGGAATTATAATGAAAGGGGAAAATCGTATCTTTCTCCAATGAATTTTCAACCATCTATACATGATAAGATTAAAGAGGCACAGAAAGAAGATGTAGAGTTACAAAATAAAGTGAGAAATGTTCCTGAATTAAACCTTGATTGTGATGGGATAATAAAGTCAGGAATCGGGTTTGTGTTCCTCCCATCCCCGAATTAAAGAAGGAGCTGCTGGATGAGGCTCATAGTTCTTCATTCTCTATTCATCCTGGAAGCACGAAGATGTATAGGGACCTGAAAGAGTACTTCTGGTGGGATGGCATGAAAAGAGATGTTGCTGAATCTGTCTCTCGATGTTTGGTTTGTCATCAAGGTAAAGCAGAGAGACAGAAGTCTAAGGGGATGTTACAACCATTACCCATACCCGAATGGAAATGGGAAAACATCACTATGGACTTTGTCATAAGACTTCCTAAAACATCCAAAGGAAATAATTCTATCTGGGTCATAGTTCATCGTCTTACAAAGTCGGCACACTTCATCGCTATTAGGGAGGATTTCTCTCTGGATCAGCTTTCTAGGATATATGTAAAGGAAGTGGTAAGATTGAATGGAGTGCCACCTTCCATTATATCTGATCGAGATCTGAGGTTTACTTCGAAATTATGGCGAAGTCTTCAGCATACTCTAGATACAGAGTTGAGTTTCATCACTGCATATCATCCTCAGACAGACGGTCAGTCTGATAGGACAATTCAAACTCTAAAAGATATGTTGAGATCTTGCTCTATGGATTTCAAAGGTGTTTGGGATCAACACCTACCTTTGGTGGAATTTTCTTATAATAATAGATTTCACTCTAGTATTTAGATGGATCCTTATGAAGCTCTCTATGGAAAGAAATACAGGACTCCAACTTGCTGGATTGAAGTTGGGGAAAGAAAGCTATTAGGACTTGATCTTGTTGATGAGAGGGAAAAAAAGTCAGATCTATTCAACAACACATAAGAGCAGCTCAGATTCGACAAAAAATTTATGACGATAACCGAAGAAAAGACCTAGAGTTTGAAGTGGGTGATAAAGTGTTATTACGAATATCTCCTGGGAAGAGAGTAATGAGATTTGGAAAGAAGGGAAAGCTGAGCCCTAGGTATATCGGTCCTTTCGAAATACTAGATCGTGTTGGGAAGGTTGCTTACCAATTGGCGCATCCACCGATTCTCTCTCAAGTTCATGATGTGTTCCATGTATCTCTCCTGAGAAAGTACATACCTGATCCTTCACATGTACTCAGCTCAGAAGTTGTACCATTGGAGCAAGATCTTTTTTATGAAGAACAACCGATAGAGATTCTCGATCGTAGTGAAAAAGTCCTACAGAACAAGACCACTCGCTTGGTGAACGTTTTATGGAGGAACCATTAATTAGAAGAAGTTACATGAGATCTTGAGGATATGATGAAGGAGAGGTATCCTCATATGTTTTTTACAAGTGACGAATTTCAAGGGCGAAATTCATTTTAAGGGGGGTAGAATGTAACACCCGAGACTTTTATAAGAAATATTTTGTTTTTATTTTATATAAATAATCAAAGGAATCTTTCACTACACACAACACTATCTTGGCTTGCTTTACACGCAATCACGACCTTCCTTGATAGCTTGCGTCGTACGCAATACCCAGTTTCACTAAACAACGATATGCTATTAAAATATTATTAAAAATATACGTTATGAATAGTAATAACCACTTTTTGAAATTTTATAAATTTTATTTTTGAAAATTGACTTCATTTTTGGATTCGGAATATCGAAATTAGCCTAGGGTAAAATTTTGGTATTTTTCCGGAAACTTTCAATTTTTTATGAATAGTGAAAACACTGGGTTACTAGTTAAAAACCGACTTTTTATTTAAATAATTATTTATATTATTAAATTTATTTTAGGTCAAAATGGATACATAATAACTATATAAGTTCAATGAAATTAATTGGAGTCATTTTATTGAAATTTTAGATATATAAAAATTTTATTAAACTTTTCACCGTCTTTTACCCACCTTCTAGGAGAATTTACAAATTCACATAAAACTTAATTTTACTGCTTCTGTGAGTGGAATTTCAAAAATCCGATAGACACTGTTAATATCAAGGACTAAAATGTGGTTCAATGGGATGAAAATAATTTTTGGTGAATAGTAACTTTTTACTTTTTTTCCCACGGTTAAAAGTAAATAGGTTAATTAAGGGTAAAAATGTTATTATTATTACACTAACACATGTCCTAATTATATTGGATAAGTGAAAATCGACCAAAAACATCCTTAGGAATAAAATATGACTATTTAGACCCACTTTCATTAGATTAGGACATATATTATTAATTTATTTAAAGTAGGGTTAAAATAGTTAAAATCAATGTTTAATAACTAAATAATTTTTAATATAGGGTAATACATAAGATAAATTAGACTATAAATATTCATTATAAAGATAAAAATATTTCCTACATAATGGTATTTTATCGGTAATTTGTAGACATTAAATAATTTAATTTATTTATGATACAAAGATGATGAAGTAATTATCTTATTAATGAAATATTGGCAAAACTGATTTCATAAATACCCAAATAAATGTAATTTGAGACTTTTTATGAATTAAACTAATTTTATAGGATAATATGAAATGCTACTATTGATTTAAGTAACTTTTTTCGAACTGATATTTTTGTTATTATTTTCACAAAAATCAATTACTAAATAGTGTCAAAATTGACATAAAATTGTTTTTAAAATAAATATTCTATTATTAATTGTTATTTTATTCCTAAAAATATAAGGTTCGGAAAAATGACTTAGATAAGGTTATATATATTAATTATAATCAACTTGGAGTTTTTTTGGCTTGAAATAGTATGTTTATTAACCATATAGTGTAAGAACACAAAAAGACACGGTAAAAGTAAAATTATTTAACATAAAGTTAAATCTAAATGATAAGGTTAAAATAGTAAACTAAACATGTCCAAATTCTATTAGATGAGATTATTTCGACCCATCCCCACCTTATCTTTAAAATAAATAAATTTGGAGCTATATAAAACCGAATATGGCTTTATAATAAAATAATATTTTTAGTATTTCCAAAGGTTCCCCTCTCCTCCCTTATAAAAGGGAACCTCCTCCCTCTCTTCCTCACACCACATTGACAATTAAAGCTCAGAAACCCCTACCAATTTCTCCTCTACACTTCCCTAGAAACATCTTAGAGGTCCTGGTCTTCTTAAAAGACCAATTTTAGTGCCCTAAAAAGAGGTCTCAAAGAAGCGCTTCAAAGAAGAGGTAATGTCCGTTACCGATTATTTCAACTTTATTTCTTCTTCCACTTCTTCTTATTTAGTTGTTTCATTATGAATTAATAACATAAGTATCACTCATATACTGATATGTTATTATAAGTATGAAACAACCCTATTTCACCATCTATCCATCCTACAGAAAATGAAATCACCACGCGTGCGTACGTATGGAATATCGTCTCCACGCCGTGGTGTAATCTATTTTCCACCACCACCTTACTTGGAATGGTATAATGGTGTAAAGAATGAATATATATGATTATTGTAAAGAGATATTGATTATGAAATAGTATACATACACTCCAATACAATTCCACGATCATGGGAACAATATCATCGCTCGTGCGTACATACGGAATACCATCTCCACGATGTGATGCAACTCGTTCTACATAATTTTAATTGCATAATGATTACATAAATGAATTTATTGAATAAATATGATATATATTACAATAATAATATTCTGGAAATGAGTTATTTATAACCTAAAAAGAAGAATAACAATTTATTCGACAAAACACACATAAGAACAAAAATTAATAAACACCCGAATAACAAGTAGCAATGAAATATTACTAATAATAAGGTAAGAATATGATCATATATGATATCATAACAATGAGTATGATTCTGGAATAAGTCAATGAAATTATTTAAATCATTATACAGGAGGTTCGAACCCTTACGAAGCAAATCAGACCTATGTTAAGGGAAATATCACAATCACATTTTTATCCCAGATTGTTTATACTTTGGAATTTACTGGGGTGTACTTTATCATCCAAATCCATGTTTCCTCAATATGTAATATTATTTATATCCACCTATAATTTTTTAAATCCAATTTTACCCTTCAGTGAGTTTTTAGTAAAAGATATGAATGAAATATTTTGTCGTTTTTCGTACGAGGTACTTTTTGACTTTTCTGACAAAAGTACGAGAAGAATGTTTTTTTAACTTATACGGCATGAATGGATTTTGAAAACATTATTTCCAATAAGCTTAATTTACAATTTTTCAAGTATATTTTTAATCAACTTCTTTTAGTTTAGAATTGTATGACATGTTAAGAAAGGAAAATTGTTTTTGAAGTAGAAAGTATATTTTCCTCAAGAATGGAGTTCAAGTGTTTTATGAAAATTATTTTCCATCTATGATAATAAAGGGTTCTTTTTACATACCTATTATTACATTGATTTTATTATGTTGTTATGGAATTATTTTTATGAATTCCATTATCTTATATGAATTGTTTTATGATGTAACGATGTTTAAGAATCCCAATTTTATTACATGGGTAATGCTATGATGTACGGTTTATGATTTTGTGGAACACATAAGAATGGTATAATTATGAGATGGGTGGGACCTATATCTCCCTAAAATTCATTGGGTAATGATTTTATATCTCATGAGATAGACATGGCTAGAACGGTAGGTTGAACCGATTCAGTGAAACAGGACTGAAATGAGGAATGAACTCAGTTCAGAAATGAACTTTGTCCACTAAGATAGTCTTGGAAATGAGTCTTGACTAATAAGAAATGATTCTATATGATTATGTGTGTATCCCACAAAGCATCATGTTTTAATTTATGATTAGTGTGATTACATTTCACTACAATGATTTATCCCATGTTATGAAATTTTGATCTCTTTTGCAGGGTAAGCTTTCCAAAATGTTATGTTCTTATGAATATGATGTGATTGATATTTCTTTTTTTTACCCTTACTGAGCATTTGATATCACCCCTTTGTATGTTTTCTTTCCCCAGGTCATTATGAAGGTTATTAAGTAGGATATTCTAAAAGGGGCTCTATATATGAGGAAATAAATGGGAGACAGTGTAGATTCTTTATGAACCAGTTGTTTATGTTTCCCAGAATATAAAGACTCTATACCTATACAGTCCTTTCATGGGTTTGTTATATGCTGTAATAAGTTTACTTCAATTTTGAATTATTAACAATGTATGAAAATTACGGGTCTTTATATTTTTATTCTTCTATTATTTTTAGGTGAGGCATTCAACTTTAAAGAAATTATGGAATATTAGTTTTTGGGATGAAAAATGTGAAATATTAAATAAATATTAAGGATAAAATGTATTGGTTTAATTTTTTATTATTTTATCTCATTTTTTAATGTTATTATAATTATATAGTTTTTTAAAAAGGAAAACACGATGACCATGTGTCAACCTGTTACATCAGACAAAGATGCGAGAATTGAACCCATAACCAAAGTGCGAATATTATTTGTCGCCAACCACTGGCCACCATGATGTCCCTATTTATTATGAATTATTCTTTGTAGTTATATGATTTTATGGATTAAGAATAAGTTGATTTTTGGATCTTATGTTTTATTAAATCGATGTCCTTAGTATATGAATATGGTTTTGTGATTAATTGATAAATGTAAATTTGGAAGATGATCTCTATTTTGGTAAATCGATATGATTTTGGTAAATCAAATGCTAATGGATTTAATTTAATTGTTATGATTGAATTATATTTTGGGAATAATATATTACTTCAACTATGGGATTTTCGGGAATTATAGTATTTATGGAGATTATTAACCTATCAAGGAGAAAATGTGATTAGGTTAATTACTTTGGGTATGATATATTAAGAGTGGTTGATGTTTTGTAGAGATTGATGTCAAAATTCTTCATGGAAAAATATATGATCAAATCCATATGAGTTATGGGTTTCAATATTAGTTATATAATTTTGAGGAATTTTAAGAAAATTTGTGTGTTTATTGGACTATGTATAACATGTGTATTGCTATTGAATTTTAGAGATAAAAAGTAGTCCCTCTCTGAATAATGGATTATTATTTTTGTGCGATTATCTGATCTTATACTAACTATTATGGTTTTGGTTAATGTCTAAATATGGAGAAATATTATGTTCATATTTTGAGGATTATATGATTCTATAAAGAAAATATGAGTGTGGGGTAGAAATTTATTAATGGATGAAACTCTACATGTCATGTTTTTATATTTCCTAATGTTATTATTCTTTGTGGTAAAATAATTACCTAGTTTATGAAAATGATCTTAAAAAAATTCTTTCTGTAACACCCCATGCTTCTATAGTACGTTTCCCAGTGAATAATGCAATATCATGCGCTGTACGCAACATCCAGATTCTAACATATCGCGACCAAGGAAACTAGCCGTTATGAATTGTAATACCCAATTTATTGAAATTTTTTAAAATTTATCTTTCAAAATGGACTTCATTTTTGGGTTTAGAATATCAAAATTAGATTAGGGTAATTTTTTGGTATTTTTCTGAAAACATTCATTTTTTGATAAATAGTGAAAAATACTAAATTTTAATTAAAAACAATTTTTTTAATCAAATTCATTTATAGTGATAAATTATACTATTTAGTTGTTTTTAAATATAATTAGATTTTATTTTTACCATTTAATCCAATGCTGGTCATTATACGTAATTTCATATTTAAACTGGACATAAGCAAGTGTCAATATTTTGATAGTTATTATTTCTTAGAAACACGATTTTTTTACAACAGAAATTTATTTTAAATTAATTTCTGCCTCTAATGTGTTTTAAATTTAGAAAAGTGGATTCCATATTTAGAATCAGGAGGACCAAATTGTGTAAATAAATAAAATTTATTTTTATACATTTTGAATAATCACTTCAGTAAATATTTTATTTACCATGGTTAAAAGGTAAATCCGTTAAATAAGGGTTAAAAATAATATTATAGTTATATTAAATTACCCTAACACGTGTTCTAACCCTATTGGATGATACATGTCTGACCATCGGCATCCTTTTGTCGATTTTGGGACCTCATGGAGCTAATTGTAAGTGATAATCACACTTTGTATTAGTTAAGTTAAAGTTAATACAAAAATGAAATAGGCATATATCTTTTAGTAAAACAATTTTTACATAAGGTTATATATATTATCTCTTTGACTATAAATATTTATTAGAATGCTAAGACGATTTCCTTAATAATTGTTTACTATTTATAATTTTAAAAAATTAAATAATTTTATTTATTAATGACACAATGATGACGCAATATTTTCCTAATTAATGAAAGAATCAAATAAATGGTATTATAGATGTTAAAATTAATATAATTTGAATGTTTTTATTCCATACACGAATTTTCAATGTTAATGGGACATTTTCAGATTGATTAAATGAATTTTTATCGACGTAATAATGCTGTTAAGATTTTAACAAAAACAAAATAGCAAACAATGTCAAAATTGACATAAAAGTGTTTTTAAAATGAATATAATATAAATAATTGATATTCTATTCCTAAAAATCTATGTTTCAGCCAAAGTTCATAAATAATATTATATATGTCATTAATGAACCACTTGAGGTTTGTTCGGAAGATTATAGTATGTTTATTTACCATATAATATAAAAATATAAAGAGACGTGGTAAATGTCAAACTAATTAACTAAGAGTTAACTCTAGAAGATAATGTTAATATAGTGACCCAAAACTAACTAATACTTAATGGTTGCATTGTTTTAGACCCATCCCCACCATAGATACAAAATAAATCATTTTTTATCCATTAGAAACTGAAAATTAGTTTATTATAAAATTATATTTCAATCTTTTCCTAAGGTGCCCCACACCCCTCTTATAAAAGGGAACCTCCCCTTCACTCAAATTCACACCTTCAATGCCATTTGGCACGGCCAACCCTTTCCCAAATATCCTCCCTTAATCCTATAGGCATTTCGTTTTTTATAAAGTCATCTTAAGAAGTCCTTTTGAACAAATAAAAAGGAAGAACCCGAATAAGAGGTAAATATTTTATCATCACTTTCATGTTCCTTTATTCTTCCACTTTCTCTTTATTTGTTATTTCTATTATAAAAAAATAACTGTTAGGACCAATATGGGCATATATACCCTAATGGGGGAGGGGGCGGTGAATCAGGGTATGGATATTCTTTTTCAAAATTCTTCCTTCCCCATTAGATCTTGGACTCTTTATTACAAAGGCCACATTGTTTGCACTTCTGTGTTAATTATGACAACTTCGTTTCTTCTTTATCTGATGATGATTCTTTAAATGCAATGTAGGGAAGTAATCAGGCAGACACATAGATTTTTTACTTGGTTCACCCTCACTGGTCTACGTCCAAGGAGCATACAATGACGATGTGTCATTGTACCAAATCTTCTAAATAATGCTACTATTTACAAGGTTCGGGCTAGATCACATCTATTCAAAGGATCAATACCTTTACAAGGTTTAGGGTCAGTTCACTACTTTCCCAAGGGTCACTCCCTATTTCTCCCTCTATGGATCACTTCCGATGGAGAGGATCACCATCTTCCTCTTACTTTTCACACTTCTCTGGAATGGATCCACTCACAGTTTATAGACCTGTAGGTCTCCTCATTATCACTAATGAATACATAATCTGTTGTATGTAGATGCACGGTTGAAGTTAAACTTTCACCCGTAGATGACTCTCACTTTGCACCATAGGTATCGGGAAATATTCTAGCTTTCACGCAGCCTAGAATCACTTTCGTGCATCATCCATTCCTAGAAACCTTCTCTAAGATGACATGAAAGTATTGGCGTGCAAGCTATAACTGGTGTGCAAGTCCACCATAAAATCTTGTGCTACACAATCTTCTGCAACTCCAAACTTGCGCGACTCACACCCTTTTACACCCATACAGATATTTTCGTGCAACCATCAACTATCATTATTCTTCAAAACTTGGCATGCAAGTGTCACCAAACGACTTGTGCAACACCCCCTTCTTCAACTCAAAACATGGGTGACACCATTCCTTTCTCAACCAAACCACTCTGGTCATGCATCAATCCACTGGCGTGCAACTTCTACTTGAGCGACCACACACCACTTGCGCGACCACCACACCTATGCGATGGAAGCTCTGATTTTCTCTAAGTGTTGAAATCATACAAAATGATGATGGGTTGACCTATATTTATAGGTATTTGGACACCCTGCATGACGGTGCACAAGTCTCCTCTCAGTATACATGTTTTGGTGCGCAAGTCTCTGTCGCGCAAGTCACTTGCGTGACCAACCCTAAAACTTGGGCGCCCCTTTTCCTTTTTCCATATTTTGATGTTCTGATCTTGAAAAACATAGGGTGATCAAGTTTCCTCTTCTGAAAGTCAATGGAACACAAGTCCCTTTTCCAAATACACTTTTCTCTATTTGTGGATTTTCAGGCCCCAAAAATTTTGCAAACACTTGAAAACGGAGCCACCTTGTATATGCTCTATTTTTACCACCTCCAGATCATCCATTCCTTTTTCGAAATTCTGGAATCAAAAATGGATCATTAACCACAACCTTTGAACTCGACATGTCACCAGGAAATCCCCTTTGTCAACAAATTTGTACGTCATGGTTTGCTTTGTCAACAATCACAACACAAATGTCCACTTTGTCAACAAACACAATCACCTAAAAAATTCTTCAATGACACCTTCAGGGATTGTTTCCCAAAAATAACTCTAGTATATTCTATATACTATGGAGTTATTATAAATATGGTACATCCATATTCGTTATTCTACCGATCCTTTTAATGACTTTTCATCATACGTGCGTATGTATGGATTACTGTCTCCATGTCGTGGTGTTGTTTTTCAGTACATTTTTATTTGGACGGTTAAAATAATGATGTACAATTGAATTAAATAATAAATATAACATGATAATTATTCTTTATATATGATATACCATCCAATTTTATATTATTTTAATATCAAATGATTGATATTGTCTCTCTTGCGTACGTACGGATTACCGTCTCCTCGAACGTGATGAGATTCATTCCCCATCGTATCCATTCAAGACTAATTTTCATTTGACGATTATAAATAATGTTTAAAGAATTAAAATAATTCTGAATATTAATAAGATACATCATATCCACAAAAAACATTACTTACGTAACATAGCATATAAAGGAAAATGTATCAGTTAACCCCTGGAATGATGATATTACTAAAATATCATTAATAAAGCAGTATTAGAAGATCATATATGATTTAATATTAATTTATATGGTTCTTGTATAATTTAATAACAATTATTTCACCATTATATAGTAGTTTATCCTAACTGGACCAAGGAAAAGAACTAGGTAAGGGTTAATTTCACAATCTCTTCGTTATCCAAAGTTGTTTATACATATTTATCTACTGGGACCTCATTATCATCTTTATCCATGCATCTTAAAAATGTATTTCAAACCATTATTACAATTTACTAGAAAATCATTTGATGAAACTTATACCCTTATATTACCTTGTATGTTCTGAATGGAATCTTTTCGTCATTTTATAAATAAGGTACTTTATGAACATTTTGACATAACTAAGGTAAGAATGTTTTTTAACGTATACGGCGGGTGCGGCTATTTTCTGTAGTTATAACATCAAAAAATCATCCACTAAATGTTTATAAGAATATTTTGAAAATAAATTGTTTCTTTTATAATTATATGTATTTTAAATTTTTTCCAAATAAAAATAGATGTTTCTCTAAAAACTGTTATGATTTCATCTATGCCAACATCCTTTGATGGATTTTAAGCTTATTTGAAGATGATTTTTTATGATACAAAACTTCCATATTTTTTTGAAGGATTTGTGATTTTTTTGACTATGATTGTGTTATTTTTACCATGTTCATGGTTTATGCATAATGTATTGACATTTCTTATTCTATTTTTAATATGAATGTTTACGTTATGTTTAATACATTTCATATGATGAATGCATTGGACATAGTAAGTGACAGGTGGAGCCTACTATAGCTCCTCGATGCATCGTTTGGTCTCATGAGAGAAACTAGTTTCTTGGAATAGGGCCGTGAAAAAATCTTATTTGTAGTCATAGCACGAGGCCTTGACTATGTGGTTATGAATTCTGGCATTATGCATTCCATCATTTTGAAAGTGGCTATTTATATTTTAGGTGATTATTCGTCTAGTAGAATATCAATGTTAATACATAAATGAAATTATTTTATTTGTATCTTTGCCATATTATGATGAAGTTCAAGTTTAAAAGGCTTTTATTTTAGTCTTATACATTGCCTTAAATGTTTATGCTTATTTATGAAAGTTTTTGTTATATTGTTATCCTTACTGAGCATCCGAGCTCATCCCTTTCTATGTATTATTTTTCCTAGGATGTGAAGAAGTATTTTATGACTGACCTATATATATATTCTGAGGGGATATGAGTATGGTCTATGGAAACAAACTTATTTTTGTTTTTCATTTTATAATGTAATGTAAAACTTATTAAAGTATCTACTATTTCCAAGGATACTAAACAGATCGATCATTCGGGACATGATTTCCTTGTTTTGTTCCAATGTTATATAATAATGAACCGACTTCGGGTAACTGTGTTCGAGGTGTTACAGTTGTTATGAGGAAGAAGTTTAGTACAAACCTTGTTATATATATTTAGATAAACTATGATTAGAGAACATTACCTTAAGATTGACTTTGAGGATTAGTATAGAATAACATCCTCTAATTTTGGTATTGTAGATATTTTGTGAGTTTTCCAAGCAATTCAAACATGTTTGGATATGAGTAGGTAGAGGCAGATCTAGCACAGATATACCTAGTGGTAAATCCCAAACACACCACTTTGAGCTAGACTCGAATAGGAACTGGTGCCCGACATCAAAAGCTATTCTACACTCTTGGTTACGAAACTATCAGGGGGTATGATTAGGAAAATTCTCATTTTCATTAAAAATAAATATGAAGAGTTTGTAAGTATATAATTCCACAAAGAAATTTTTTTACGATTATGGATTATATCCATAAATTTTTCAGTTTATGTTAAGTGATTTACAAGTTTGGAATTATGTATTTGGATTCCTAAACTATTCTAGTTTATGCCAATTTTTATAAATGGAGCATAGTGGAAGGAATGTAAATCTTGTAAACTCATGTAATCCATGTATTAATTTCTATCCAACTCAAGATATTTATAGTAGAGCAGATGAAGCAACTGGTTCTGATCATCTTATGACCATACTGGGACAACTCACTTAGGTTATGAATAATAACCATACCCGTATAGACCACCCTGATCCAAAGCGTGGAGTATCAATGTTAGATCTCTTCATAAGGCAACAACCACCAACATTCAATAGGTGTAAAAATCCATTAGTTGTTGAGAAATGGTTAAATACGTTAGAGAAAATCATCCACACCTTAGGGAGTAGTGAAAGGGAAAATGTTGTCATAACAGTTTACCACCTCACTGGAGATGCTGATCAATGGTGGTAATTGATTCAAAACACAATGGATGATGGTGAAGTATCAAATATGGAGTGGAGGGAGTATACATTTCTTTTCTTAGAAACAATCTTTCCTCGTGATCATCGAGAAGATATGTAAAGGAAATTTCCGAGTTTGAGGAAAAAAGAGGATGAGAATGTGACAAAGTATGAAGATAACATTACAAGGTTATCAAGGCATACATCAAAATATATATGTATCCCATGAAGTAATATTAATGTTTTTTTTGATGGGTTAAAACCTTTTATCCATTTAGAATTAGTCACACAATCCTTCTCATCATACAAAGACATTGTATCATGTGCCATTAGAGACAAAAACGGAATTCACTAAGTCTTATGACATTAAAGCAATACAAAAGAAGAATAGATCTACTGAACACTCTGAAAATGGTCATAAGGAGAAGAAAGGAAAATTTTAATATACATCCTACAGTAAATGTGGGAAGAAATACCATGGTACTTGTCTAAAGGGAATGGTAATCTGTTACATGTGTGGTGAAAAAGGCCACCATTCTCGTGATTCCAAGAGGAAGAAAGAGGATGTTAATGTTGATTGCTACAATTGTAGAGAAAAGGGGTATTATTTAAATGAATTTCATATACGCCAAGAAAACATACCTCAGAAAAGGCCAAGGGATCAAGGACATGCATATGCTATCACAACTATTGAGGTGGAAGCTCCAAAAGACATTGTGGCAGGTAATTTAATTATTTCCTCAAGTTTAGAAAATGATTTATTTGATTCTGGATCATTGCATTGTTTCATATTTTTCTAGTTTTCTATGAAAATTAGATATTTAAAATTTGATTTAACAAGGGATTTTTTAGTCAAAACTCCTAAGGGAAGTATCATTAAAACAATGTTTTGTGAATTAGTCCCCATTAGGTTATATAAATGTTCTTTATCTTCTAATATCATCATCAATCCAATGATTGAATATGATATAATTTTTAGTATGGATTGGATTTCGGACCATGATGGAAATCTTTATTGAAGGAAGAAGGAGGTTATGATTTTTGATGATGATGATAAATAACACCTTATCTTTAGAGCAAAAACGTAACCACCTAATTCTTATCTAGATCTACCCCTAGTAGCTCAACTAAATTCAATTGTTGTGGAGGAAGAGAATGAAATAACTATGAGTGAGGAAAAGAATGTTCAAATATAGTATTTACCTATTGTGTAAGATTATGTTGATGTATTTCCAGAGGATTTACCAGGACATCTTCCAGAATGATAAATTGTGTTTTCCATTGATTTAATTCTTGGCTCAAGGCCCTTATCGAAGACCCCTTTTAGAATGGCCACTATGGAATTAGTGGGACAGATGAAACAACTAGAGGAATTGATTAATAAGGTATTTATTCTCCCTAGTGTTTCTCTATGGGGAACCCCTACCCTTTTTGTTAAGAATAATGATGGATCTATGAGGTTGTGCATTGACTATAGGGAGATCAATGTTATAACAATAAAGAACAAGTATCCCCTACCTCGCATTGATGATTTATTTGACCATCTTCATGGAGCTCAATATTTTTCAAAGATTGTCCTTCGATCTGAATACCATTAGTTGTGAATGAAAAGGAAGACATTATGAAGAAAACATTTCGAACCTGGTACGAGCATTACGAGTTTAGAGTAATGCCATTTGGGCTGACTAATAAAACCCTCTGTTTTCTTGGATCTAATGAATAGGGATTTCAAGGAATATCTTAATGACATTGTAGTGTTATTTATTGAAGATATCTTGGTATACTCCAAAAGATACGAAGATCACAAAAACCACTTGTGCATTATTCTAAAGAATCTTAGAAGAAATGAATTATATTGGAAATTTATCATGTGTGAATTCTGTCTCAAAGGGATATCTTTTCTTGGATATATTGTCTCTAAGTATGGAATTCTGGTTGATCCTTTAAAGACAAAGGCAGTCCAAGAATTTCCATCACCGATGAGTATAACTAAGGTACACAGTTTTATTGGTTTAGCTGGTTACAATCGGCGTTTTATCCTGAATTTTTCTCGAATTGAAAAACCTTTAAACAAGCTCACACGTAAAGGGGTTAAATTTTTTTGGCCAAAGACTGTGAAGAATGGTTTGAATAATTGAAGAAAATATTAGTCAATGATCCTATATTGACACAACCATTGGGGAATGAAGGGTTTGATATTTATAGTGATTCTTCAATGAAAGGACTTGGTTGTGACATTATGAAAAATGATAGGGTTATTGCCTATGCATCACGACAACTAAAATTTTATGAAAAAACTATCCTAATCATGATCGTGAGTTAGCAGCTGTATTCTTTTCTTTGAAGATATGGAGACATTATCTCTATGGTGAAAAATGTGAGATATATACTGATCACAAGATTGCGAAGTATATTTTCTCACAGAAATAACACAACATGAGGCAAAGGCAATGGCTTGAACTACGCAAATATTATGATTGCACTATACACTACCACCCAGGGAATGGAAATAAGGTGGATGATGGTTTGAGTAGAAATGATCATGGAGTTTTGAACAAGATGAGAGTTGACGAGGATCCTATATACATGGTTCTAGTAAATATAGATATGGGAATTTTCTTGGAAGGTGAAACATCAATGATTTTTTAAATGGTTTACAAACCATCTTTTCTAGAAAGGATAAAAATTTCTCAGGATGATGATGAGTAGTTTCTAAATAAGATTAAAGCATTGAATGATGGGGGATTGAGTGACGTCGTATATGGAGATGGGATTTTAAAATTTGGAATGATACATTGTGTTCCTGATATACCTGATCTAAAAAGATTATTGTTGGATGAAGGTAATAGATCCAATTTATCTATACACCATGGGAGATCAAAATGTATAGAGATTTAAAGGGACATTTTTTGTGGGACAACATAGAGAGGGAGATTTTTGATTTTGTGTTAAGAAGAATGGTTTGTTAACAAGTGAAAGTTAGAAGGAAACAACCTAGAGGAGTCATGCAACATCTTCCCATACCTGAGTGAAAATGAGATAATATTACGATGGAATTTGTCCTGGGACTACCAAAGACTCCTAGAAGGAATGATGAAATAAGGGTCATTGATGACCATCTTACCATGTCAGCAAATTTTCATGCAATAAGAGAATATTTACCACTTGAAATTATAGCACGACTTTATATTAATGAAGTTATAAAACTTCATGGAGTACCCCTATCGATTGATTCGGATTGTCATCCCCATTTTAAATCATGATTCAGGAAAATTCCCCAGATATTCCTGGATACAGAACTTCGTTTGAGAACTTCCTACAACCCTCAAACTGGATAATAATAAGAACAGACTATTCAAACCATATAATACATGTTGATATCTTTCTCACTTGAATTTCAAGGTATGTGTTATCAATATTTACCTATGGTAGAATTTTCCTATAACAATAGCTTCCATTAAATTATTCAGATGGCACCATATATAGGGTTATACGGAAAAGGATGTCGCACGCCAACTTGTTTGGATGATTTTTGTGAATGAAAACTTGTAGGCCCATATCATTTGGAAGAAGCGATAGAGAAGGTGAAGTTTATCCATACCCACATCAATTCAGCTCAGTGTAGGAAGAAGAGCTATGCTAATAGCCGATGGAAGGATTTGAAATTTTATACAGGAGATTATGTTTTCGTGAAGGTATCTCTATGGAATGGAGTTATACGATTTGTTAAGAAGGGTAAATTAAGTCCTATGTACATCAAATCTTTCAAAATTCTAGAATGAATAGGGGTAGTATCTTATCGTTTGTCAATGCCACCAATTCTCTCCAATGTTCATGTCGTGTTCCACCTATAAATGTTGAAAAATACATGCTTCACCCAATTCATGTGATCACCTATAATGAATTAGAACTCGAACCTGATCTACCATATTGCGAAAAGTCTGTTAAGATTCATGATACAAGAGAACAAGTGCTGAGAAATCAGAAGACTCGTCTGGTAAAAGTTCTATGGAGAAACCATACAATGGAGGAGGCAACGTGGGAACCCGAGGAACTTTTGATGATGAACCACCCGAATCTTTTTATGTAGTAATATTATTGACCTTTATAGGATGAAATTATTTGAAGGAGGAGATAATGTAACACCCCAAGCTTCCACGGTATGTTTCCTTCTTAATAATTTAATAGTTTGCGTTGTATGCAACTTTGAGATTTTAACACATCGTGACCAATCAAACTAGCCGTTATGAATAGTGATACACACTTTTTGAAATTTTATCAATTTTATCATTTAAAATGGACTTCATTTTTGGGTTCAGAATATTGAAATTAGCTTAGGGTGAATTTTTGGTATTTTTGTTAAAACATCCAGTATTTGTTGAATATAGAAAATTACAATATTTCTTTTTAAAAACAACATTTTTAATAAAAAATAATTTATAGTGCTAAGTTATATTATTCAGTGGTTTTTAAGTATAATTAGATTATAATTTTACCATTTAATATAATTTTGGTCATTGGACATAATTTCACATTTAAACTGGCCATAATCAAGTGTCAATTATTTGATAGTTATTATAACTTAAAAACACGCTTTTTGTTTTGAAAACGAGAATAAATTTTAAATTAATTGCATCCACTTATGTGTTTTGCATTTAGAAAAATGGATTCAATATTTAGAATCCGGAGGTCCAAATTGTGTAAATAGGTTACTTTTATTTTTTGAAATTTTGAATAATTATTTCGGTAAATATATTATTTACCATGTTTAAAGGGTAAATCGTGTAAATTAGGCTAAAAAATTATATTATAATAATATTAAATTACTATAAAATGTGTTCTAACACTATTGTATTATTAATATCCGACCATTAGCATCCATTTGTTGATTTTGGGACCCCATGGAGCAACTTTTAAGTGATAATGGAACATTATATTAATTAAGTTAATGTAAATACAAAAATAACATCCACATATATCTTTTAGTAAAACAATTTTTACATAAGGTTACGTATGTTATCTATTAGATTATAAATATTAATTATAAATATTAAATTATTTCCTAAATAATGGTTTTTTATTTATAATTTTTATACATTGAATAATTAAATTTATTTATGACCAAATGATGATGCAGTATTTTCATTATTAATGAAAGAATCAAATTAATGGTATTATAGATGTGAAAATAAATATATTTTTAAAGTTTTGATGACATTCCAGAATTTTATAGGTTAATTTGACATACTAGGATATGATTAAATGAATTTTTCTTGAACTAATAATTCTGTTATCAATTTAACAAATACAAAATAGCAAATAGTATCGAAATTGCCATAAAAGAGTTTTTAAAACAAATATTTTATTATTAATTGATATTATATTCATAAAAGTCTAAGGATCAGCCAAAGGTCTTAAATAATATTATATATTTCATTAATGAACCACTTTTGGTTCTCCTAGATGTTTATAGTATGTTTATAACTATATAATATAAAAATTCAAAGAGACATGGTAAATGTCAAACTAATTAACTATGAGTTGAATATAGAAGATACGGTTAATATAGTGTCCCAAATCATTCTAAAACCAATTTGTTGATTAGTTTTAGACCCATCCACACCTTATACTAGAAATTAATTATTTTTCAGCCATTAAAAATAGAAAATGATTTTATTAAAAAAATCATTCTTTTCCTATGGTGTCTCTTACCCCACTTATAAAAGGGAACTTCCCCCATCACTCAAATTAACACATTCAAAGCCATTTTTCTCATCCAAAACCTGACCAAATATCCTCTCACCTATCCTCCATTTATCCTAGTGGCCCTATTTTAGTCATTAATCTATTCTACGTATACCTTTTGATCAAATCAAAATCATGAACATGAAGAAGAGGTAAATATTTCATCACCTCTTTTATGTTCCTTTCTTCTTCCACGTACTCTTTCTTTGTTGTTTCCATTATAAAATAATAACTCATGTATATTATATATACTATGATTTAATTATAAATATGTTACAACCAAATTCATTATTGTATCCATCCTTTGAATGACATGTCACCATACGTGCGTACGTATGGCTAACCATCTCCACGTCGTGCTGTAGTTGTTATTCAATACATTATTATTTGGATAGGAATAATAATGAAGTATAATTGAAGTAAATAATAAATATAACATGATAATGATATTTTATATATGACATAACATCCAATTATATATTGGTTTAATAACAAAATAATGATATTGTCGCTCGTGCGTACGTACGGATTACCGTTTCCACGAATGCGATGAGATTCATTCCCCATCGTATACATTCAAGAATAATTTTCATTAGATTATTAAAAATAATTTATAATGACTTAATATAATTCTGAATATTAATATGATACAACATATCCAAAAAAACATTACTTATGTAACAAAGCATATAAAGGAAAACGAATCAGTTAATACCTGAAACGATGATACAACAAAAATATCATTAACAAAGAAATATTAGAAGACCATATATCATATCGTATTAAAATATATGGTTCTTGTATAATTTAATAACAATTATTTAACCATTATAATAGAGTTTAACCTACCCATGGCCAAGGAAAATAATATGGTAAGGTTTTATTTCAAAATCTCTTCAGTATCCATGGTTGTTTATATATAATTATCTACTAGGACCTCGTTATCATCCACATCCTTGCTTCTTAAAAAAAATTTAAAAACCTATTTACTATTTACTATACAATGGGTTAAATTAATTTATACCCTTATTTGACCATATAAGTTCTAAAAGGAATATTTCCATCATTTTCCAAACAAGGTACCTTATGACATTTTCGACAAAATTTAAGTAAGAATGTTTTTTAACATAAACGGCAGGTGAAGGTATTTTCTGTTGTTATATCATCATCAAATCTTCCCTTACAAGCTTATAAGAATATTTCAATAATAAATTTTTTCTTATATAATTATATTAATTTTAAATTATTTCAAAATATAATGATAAATATCTCTATAATAATTTGGATCTCATCTACATCGACATCCTTTGATAGATTTTAAACTTATTTGTAGTTGATTTATTATGATACAAAACATAAATATTATATTGATGGTTTTGTGATATTTTTGAATCTGGATGTGTTATTTTTACACCATTCAGGATTAATGGATAATTTATTGACATTTCGTATGCTAGTTTTCATGTGAATGTTTATGTTATGCTTAAAACATTTCATATGAAAAATGCATTGGACATAGTAAGTAATGGATGGTGCCCACTATAGATCCTTGATTCATCTGTAGGTATCATGAGACACACTAGTTTCATGGGACAAGGACTTGAAAAAATCTTATTTGTAGACATGCCACAAGGCCTTGACTATGTGGAGATGACGTATGGCATTATGCATTCCATCATTATGAAAGTGGCAGTTGATATTGAATGTGATTATTCAATTAGTATAATATCCATGTGAATAAGTAAATGGAAATATTTTATTTTGTATTTTCCATAATATGATTAAGTTCATGTTTAAAATGATTTTGGTTTAGTCTTATACATTGCCTTAAATGTTTATGCTTATTTATGAATGCTTCCTATATATTGATATACTTAGTTAGCATCTGAGATCTCCCATTTCTAGGTTTTATTATTCCCAGGATTTAAAGTAGTATATTTTCACTAACCTACAGGGATAGTCTAAGGGGATACGAGTGTGGTCTATGGAAACAATGTTATTGTTGTTTTTCATTTTATAATGTAATGTAAAACTTATAAAAGTATCTAGTATTTCTAAGGCTACTAAACTGATTGGTATTTTGGGAAATTATTTCCTTGTATCATGCCAATGTTTTGTAATAATGCACCGACACTGGGTAACTGGGGTCGGGGAATTACAATTTCAATAATTATTTTACTAATGTGAAATCAGTGACTATTTACCCCATAACAATTTTATGGTTTTCTGATCATTAACTTTCTCCAGATCTTGTTTTCTATTACACTCCATCATAACATAATGGTTTGTTTTTCTTCCATATAATTTTCTTCCTACATGAAATCCTATTATGTGTTATCTAGGGTGACCATTTTTACTTCACTTTATTTCTTTTAAAGTAATAATTTTATTAACTCATTTTCTGATGTGGGATTTTTAGTGAATATTTTCACCACTATTTATAAAATTGTGAGAACACAATTTCCAAAATAGGGGAATGATGTAACTACCTAGGTATTTATAGAATAATACCTTTTAAAATCAATTAATTTATATGAATAAGATATTAATTTTAAGTTAATGGGGACTTTTTTATGATATTGTTCCTGACATGCAATAATAGGTTTCTCTGAAATCTTACGTTCCATAGAACATTGAGATATATGAAAATATATTACAATAATATTATTACTATTTTAACTGGTCGTTAATACCCTGTTGTTGGAATGGAACGAATAAATATTATCAAATAAATTTTGAAATATGGTTTACAATTTTTTAAATAATGATTCAATAGATAAAAAATTTATTAGAAATGGAAATAAGAACCAATTGAGTATAAAGAATGTTTTTTATAAAAACCGATTTAAAAAAGAATAACATTGTTTATAATATAATATCACCATTTATATATTGTGATTTAATAAAAAAATATATCTTTTATATTAAATTTAATGTATTAAATGCATCTTATATGTTGTCTCGATATTATATAAGAACCAATTCAATTTTCAGATAAAAGAAGTATTTTTCTAAAAATGATGTTTTACGACAATATGATGGAGAACAATTTTTAAATGTTGTTTTTTTCAATTTTATATATTCTATTTGATAAATAACCTTATTATCTAGATTTACGACAAAATATATTACTTTGTATGAAATTATGGTATTTTTCTCATAAAATCTTTAATTTTATGAATAGTGTAAAATAATACATTTTAAATCAAATTTAAATTTTCATCTAATTTATTTATATAGATAGATTATCATTTTAGTTTGGTTTAATGTGTAATTGGATGATTTTTTTATAATTTAATATAATATTTTTCACTGGAAGTAAATTCACTTTTAAATTGGACATAAACCCATGTTAATATATTGATAGTTTTTACTTCTTAAAACCCAGATTTTTTGGTTCTGACAATGACAATTAATTTTAAAATAAATTTTTAAAATTCTGTGTTTTGAATTTTGAAAAATGGATTCCCTATTTGAAATTATAAGGTCCAAATTTTTTAAATAATGTCCTTTTATTTGTTTACATTATGAATAGTAACTTCAGTAATTATTTCTATTTACCGTGGATAAAGGGTAAATTAAGTAAATATGGTTAAATTAATATTTTAATAATATTATTAAACTATCCTATCATGAGTCATAATCCCATTGGAAGAGATATTTCCAACCATGGGCCTCCATAGGTCGATTTTGGGACCCGGTGGAGCCACTTGTGTGTGATAATGACCTATTATAAAAATAAATTTAATGTAAAGAGAAATATAACATTACCATGAATCTTTTACTAAATCCATTTTAATATATGGTTATATAAATGATCTCTTTGACTATAAATATTAATTAAAAATATAAAATGTTTTCTTACATTATGGTATTTTATTTATAATATTATATGTTAAATAAATACATTTAATTATGACACAATGATGATGAAGTGATTGCTTCATTAATAACAGATTCAAATAAATGATATTATAAATATTAAAATAAATTTTATTTGAAATAATTTATGTCCTACAGAAATATTAGGGATGAATATTACATGTTAGGATTGATTCAATTTTTTTATGGAATTAGGTTGTTTGGAATTTTTAAAAAAGTCAAGTATGAATAGTGATAAAAATTGACCAAATTCTTAACATAAAATATATAGTAGTTTATTAAATTATATTAAATTCAATATAAATATAAGATTTAGAAAAATTGTTAAGATATTACCAAATATGTCATGAATAGAATTTTTGAGGGAATTTTTTTATGATATGTTAATTACATTAACCCACAATTTGTAAATATCATGATATCACTACAAGATTAAAAAGAGTAAAATATGGGTTAATCTAAAATGATAAGGATAAATTAATTATCGAAATCTATTTAAAAATTATTTGATTATGGTTATTTGAACCAAAATCATATAATATTTTAACTAAATGTGTTATGGAACATTTTTAATCGAAATAGAATTTATAATAAATTAATTTTTCAAGGCATTCCTAAAGTGCCTCTCACCTCCTCTATTAATATGAAATTCTCTTTCTATTTATCTCACACTCCCATAGAATTTTATTTCATAACATTTATTTCCAATAAATTTTATATTATTCCCCCATTATTTCCATAAGCCTTACCTTGGGCATATGGAAATTCAGGGATGCCTTTCAGATCAAATCAAAAGAAGTTACCTGATTTAGTGGTAAGGTCTTCTCTGATGTTCATTTCGTTTATTTTTATTTCTCCACTCCCTCTGATACCCTTATTATTTTATTACATAAAATCACCATTATCATAAATATAATATAATTTTTGATGAGAATAATTATAACTACACTTACACAGACCTTCATCTAATGGATACGAACTTACAGTTTCTATGTACGACGAACTACTTCCTCACAAAATGACGATTATTCATTTTTATCCTACCACCAATCATGGTGGCCATTATGATGATACTATATTCATATATTATATATATTATATTTATATTTTCCTTATTCTTCTGTAATTTTTCTTTACAACATACCTTTATGTTTCCCATAATGTGTAAATACGATAATTTCATCTGAGGAAGAGCGGACTACCACCCACTCGAAGTTATATCACTCATTCATGCCATACATGGAAAATATAAATGATGGAGTTAATGAAAATATGTAGCATATATAACATATATATTATACTGGGATTATACAATACATATGTATCATTTAGGTTTCATTCCATTAATTTGAAAAATTAATGAAAATAGTGTCCATGCGTACGTACGACCTATCATCTCCATGAATGGTGCATTTCATTTTTGATCTCCAAATGTAATGAAATATTATAAATACATATATAATAGATATATGTGATATTTAAATCAGGAATAATATTCTTGAGATGATGTAATTTTACTATAGAAGCAATTTAAGTGAAAAAAATGTCATTTTCGACTGAAGTACTGAATATAAACAAAACATCTGATATGAACTCAAAAAAAATCACTAATTTCTATAACATGGTAATATGTGAAATAAAATTAAAAATAGAAATTCAAAAGGTTCTAATTTTTTTTAAAACTAAACTATTTTTAGTTTTCATGAAATTAAAGAATGAATGAGGAAATTCGAATTCTAGGAATGGAAATTTCTAAACTCAATTTCATCTCATTGGGTTTTACGCATACTTATTCGATTATATTTTGTGAAGCTTAAATGTGGAATCACTATTTATTTATTATTGTTGTAATTTGCACTTCCCTTTGTTAGTATATTCTTTTTCTACACATAATTACCCCATTGATAAATTCATACATCATTTTTATGAACTTTGTACAAGAACTTCTTAACCCCGTTTCCATTCATTGGGCTAATATTACTCTTCATGATTATGTCATTCAATGATTTTGTGAGAAATAATTATTGATATCCTATATTGTATTTATACTTTAATTATATGTATTTATTGTGAATACACATAATTTATCTATTTTATTAAAATAATAATCTTTGTTAGGGAAATCTTATCTCAATATCCATTCCTTGAGTTAAATTCTGATGTCATTGGTTTTGTTTTTCAAAGAATATGTGTGAATATACTATGATTGTTCTAAAATTAATATCCACTTATATTGGGTGTATTTATTTTTTTCTCAAGTAACTATTTCATGGATTTATCCTTAATATAATGATATGATATTTGTAAGGTACTACATCTCAATCCCCTTTCATTGAGGCATATCTCGATATTATGCACCTTTAATAACATATATGGTATATATACAAACCTTTAGAACTTTTATATCATGAATTTCTATATAATAATTATATTTATTGTTTCATTTTATTTTATTCATTAATTTTTTTTATTCTAGTGTTTCTCAAGTGTTAAGGGATTGTTTAACTAAAATATCATTTTAAATGTTTTAAATATTTATTCCAATAAATATTTATCACTAATTCCCATGTTTTGGAAATGGTTTTAAGGATTTATTTAAATATACCTAATTTTTTTTAAATGTAACTTTCTTTCAAAATATTCAATGTAATATGGAGAATAATGATTAAAATATCTCATTAATTGTTTTAAATTGTTTTGGAAATGGATTGAATATTTCAATATCATAAATTTAAATATTATGATTGATGAGTGAAATGTTGATAATTTCAGTCATTTAAGTGTTGATATTATTTAATGGCACATTGAAATTTGATGGGGGTTATGTGATAAACCAAATATGGGTGGTTTCCTGAAAATCTATTTGATGGTGAGTCTTTGATAACACTCAAATGCATTAGGTAACGTGACATAGGTAAATAATAATGTTTATCCTAATAGATTTATGGAATATAGTGATGGGTATTCAAAATGTAACCATTAATATTATTCCCTATGTAGTTGTGAATGCTAAAATGTAATTATGATAGGGATTACACAAGATACCTTTTTGTTTTAGGAATTTTATGAAGTTTTGTTGGAATCTTGTGATTATGTGAAGTAAGATAAGTCGTTAATGTTTTATGGATGACAAGTATGATTTTTTAAAAATGCTTTCATGGGTTTTATGTATTCATGGACTAACATTATCATTCCTTATTTTATATTCTTTTCTGATACTTTTTTTCTCATTGTATCATCCAAATATTTTATTGTATATTATCTAATTAAAATAATTCAATAACTTGTGGTACACGTAACATCGAGTTCAAGCTTACCACAACTTACAAATCTAGCCATTCAAAAAGAAGTTATGAATTGTATTAACTATATTTTTAATCTTATATAATTTATATAATTTAAAACCCATATAACGTGTTTCTTAGACATAACATGAGAACAAATTCATTTTTTAAGATAAAAGAAGTATTTTTCAAAAAATAAAATTTTACCAGCTTTTAAGGGAAAACCCTTATTAAATCTAATATTTGACACTTTTATATAATCAGTTTAATGAAATTAAATTCTTATATAGAATCAGGACACCAAAATTTCGTTTGGATAAATTTTTTTTACTTTTCTGTTAACTTTCATATTTTGATGAATTGTGAAAAATAATAAATTTTAATTGAAAACAACTTCTTTAATTGAAATAATTTATAGTGATAAATTTTGTATTTGAATTATTTGTAAGTATAATTTGATTCAATTTTTATCAATTAATACAATGTAAGTCATTATATGTAATTTCATCTTTAAATTTGACATAAACACATGTCATCTTTTTGATTGTTTTTACTTATAAAAACCACCATTTTTGGTTTTGACGACAAAAATTATTTTAAAATTAATTAATGAAACATCTAGGTTTTGAATTTAGAAAAATAGAATTCTTTTTAGAATTCCGAATATCAAAATTAGCTTAAGTTTAATTTTTTGTATTTTTTCTGAATACATCCATTTTTTTATGAATAGTGACACACATTGCGTTATTGTTTAAAACTGACTATTTTATTAAAATAATTATTAATTTTATTTAAATTTATTTTAAGTAAAAATAGTTATATAGTACCTATATATGTTAAATTTAATTCATTGGAGTCATTTTATAATATTATTATATGTATAAATTTTATTTGAACTATTTAACGTCTTTTACCCACCTTCTAAGAGCATTTTGAAATTTGCATAAAACATAATTTTACCGCTTATGGGAGTTGAATTTCAAATAAACAATTGACATAGTTGACATAAATAAGTAAAATGTGGTTGAATATAATGAAAATAATTTTTTTCTAAATAATAACTTTTGGCTTTTATTTACCACTGTTAAAAGTAAATAGGGTAAATAAGGGTAAAATGATATTATAATTACCCTAAAACATCTCTTAATTCTATTGGATAAGTGAAATTCGACCCAAAAAAACATTAGTAATAAAATAAGTTCCTATTTGGTCCACTTGGATTATATTATGTTATTTATTACTATTTTGTTTAAAGAAGACTTAAAAGTGTTAAATTCAAAGTTTAATAACAAAACTATTTATAATATATAGTTATACATAAGATAAATTCAACTATAATAATTAATTAGAAAGATAAAATTATTTGATAAATCATGGTATTTTATTTTAAAATTTTATACATTAAATAACTAAATTTATTTATGACACAATGATGATGCAGTAATTACTTTATTAATGAATGAATCAAATAAATGGTATTATAAATATTAAAATAAATATAATTTCAAAGTTTTTATGACATCCACGAATTTTATATGTGAATATGACTTGTTAGGATAGATTCAGGGTGTCATGTTCAATGTAATCAAATTGTGATGACTTTCACAAGAAACCAAATACTAAATAGTGTCAAAATTTACATAAATGGGTTTTTTTTAAAATTATATAATATTCCTAGAAATATATGGATTGGACAAAGAGATTGAATAATATTATATGTTTCTTAAATGATCAAATTTAGGTTCTCTTGTATGTTTAGATTAATTTTATTAACCATATAGTGTAATAATACAAGAAGACAGGGTAAAAGATAAACTATTTAACGAGGAGTAGAATCTAAATGATAATGTTAACATGGTGACCTAAACCTATCTAAAACATATTGGATGAGTTTTTTTGACCCATCCCCACCATAGAGTAGAAATAAATAATTTTTGAGCCATTATAAACAAAAAATTATTATCTTATAAATTAATATTTCAAACATTTCTTAATGTGACCATAAACTTTCTTATAAAAGGGTACATCCCCTTCTCTCAAAATCACACCACCTAAGCCTTTTGGAGAGGCGAAATCCTCAAAACATATCCTATAAACTTCACTCATATCATCCTAGAGTCCTTACATTGATCATAATCAAACTATCAGATCTTTTTGGATCAACTCAAAAGGAAACACCTGAAGAAGAGGAAATAATTTCACCACCCCCTTTCAAGTTCATTTCTTCTTCCAGTCCCTATTTCATTGTTGTTTCCACCCCAAAATAATAAAACCATAACCTCCTACATACTATAATTTTATTATAAATATGGTCCAACCATATTCTTTATTCTATCCATCCTATACATGACAAAGCCACCATAGGTGCGTACATACGGCTTACCGTCTCCACGCCGTGGTGTAGTTTGTTATTCAAACATATCATTATTTGGATGGGTATAATAATGAATACAAAAGATATAAATAATAAATATAACATGTTAATGATTCTTGATATATTATATACCATCCAATAATATAGGATTTAACCATCAATATAATGATATTGTAGCTCGTGCGTACGTACGGATTACTGTCTCCACGACGCGATGAGATTCATTTCCCCATTCACCATTCAACAATGATTATAAAAATATATATTATTCATAAGTATGAAATATATGACCTAAAAATGATACTTAATAGATATATATATCTATATATATGTATGTATGTACTTACATATATCTTCTTCACTTACTTCCATTCAATACGATATGAAAACCGAAACAACGTTTATGCGTACATACGTCCTACCTTCTCCATAAATAGTGTTTTCCATTTTATATATCTATCTATTATAGAAATTTAAATTCTAAATATATATGATATATAAATATTGTGTTATATTTTGGATGTATGTAAATATTGATCTAAATGATACGATCAAGAATAACAAGTTAAAATATGTATGATTAAGAAAGTGATTATTACCCGAAGTGTTAATTTAACATGGAATGTATTTTAAAATGGGGAGAATAAAGTCATAATTAAATCATGTATGATATAATAAATATGAATATGGTTTTGGAGTAATTTAATATTATACTATGGTGTTTATACATGAGGATAAACGTATCCTCGACCAAAGGAAAGTGCAAGGTAAGGGTTAATTTCATAATCAATTTCTTATCCAAGGTTGTTTTTATATAAGTATATATTGGGAAATATTTATTATACCTTTCCATGATCCATAAAATATTTTTCCGAGGGTTTATTATTAAGAGAATTGTTTTCTAAAACATCATTTTAAATGTTTTATATATTTATTCTTCTAAACCATTCTCATTAATGTCCATGTTTTTAAAATGATTTTAAGGATTTATTTATATGGACATGAATGTTTTAAAATGTTAATTCCATTGAAAAGACTAAAAGTGGTATTGGAAAATTTGATTAAAAAATTTATTTTAAATGAATTCCTTTATAAAATATTTGACTTTTAAATGATTTCATAAAAAAGGGATATTTCTCTCAATGATTTTTACTGCTCATTTTCAACTATGTCAACATCCTTTTCAGGATATTATTCTTGATCGATGGTAATTTATTTTGATTAAAATATTCCCAATTTTATTGAAGGTTTTGTGATTTATTTGACTATGGATGTGTTATTTTTATACCATTCATGGTGTATGGTTAAAGTATTTGCATTTAATATTTTTGGTTTTATATGAATTTTTATGTTATGATTCCACCTTTTTATATAAGGAATGTATTGGACTTTGTAAGTGATGGGTAGAGCTGCTATAGTTTTTTGGTGCATCCGTAATTCTCATGAGACTATTAGATGTGGAATTGGCTGAGGCTTTTCCCAATTTTTTTATATGGTTTTGTTTGAGTCCTTAATCATTTTTAGAAGTCTGGGATGAGACCTTGACAAAATGTTCCAGAATGTCCCGCATTATACATTCCCTCATTATGAAAATATTATCAATGGTTCATTTAGTTATTCAACTAGTAGAATACCAATGACTATGTTTTATTGTGACATTATTTATACATATCATATTCCTCACATAAAGTGTTCTTTTTTAATTATTTGTAAATGTATGTGTTTTAAATTATTCACCATGCCCATTATTTATGTTATCTTCTATTATATTACTTAACCTTACTGACCATTTTATCTCACCCCTTTCGTATTAAAATAATGCATCGACTCTATGTAACTGAGGTCTGGGCGTTACAGTTTGTATCAGAGGATGTTTAGTACATTCCATGGAAACTATATTTAGAAAAACTCTGATTAGATAACATTACACTAAGATAGAATTTGAGTATTAGTATAGAAGAACTTCCTATAATTTTTTTAATTTATAGATTTTGTAAATTTTCTAAGCAATACATCCATGTCTCGATACGAGTAGGTAGAGGAGGCTTTAGCACAAATATACCTAAGAGTGAAATCTTTGACAAGGAGTTTCAGGCATGACTCGTGGTATCCTCGTACACAAAAACCGAACTTGTTGCACTCATGGTTACAATAATACTGTGGGATATGGTTATGATAATTCACATTTTCATTAAAATCCATTAAAAAGGATTTAGGAGTAAATACTTCTCAAAGAACACATCTTATGATTATAGATTATATGCATAATCATTGCAATTTACGTTAGTAATTTTATACGTTTTGAATTATGCATTGTAATACATAAACCAACCTGGTGTATTCCATTGTTTAGAAATAGAGCCTAGTAGAAGGAATGAGAATTCCTGCAATACATATAAAAGAAAGATTTAGAAGGATGGTATCATTCATGGTATTAAGCCAAAATTTAAAAGTGAAATAGTCTTCCACATATTCTCATCATATGAAGAAATATTATCATATGTTAATAAGATAAGTAATGAATTTCATTAGTCCCATGGCTTTGAAGGAAAGCTAGAGAAGAAAAGGATGGTGGAGAGAAAGATGGATAAAGGTAAGAGGGGAAAGAAGGATTTTCCCATATGTGATAACTTTGGAAAAAATCATCTTGGAAAATGCATGAAGGGAATGGGAGTTTGTTATATGTGTGGAGAAAAATGACACCACGTACATTATTGCAAGTGTAAGAATAAGGTTTCAAATGCACAATGCTATATCTACAAGGAGTTGTGACACTACGTTAATCAATGTCTAAATTATCAGAGTATGCCAAAAATGATGATATTGGGTAATAATCGAGTTATGATACTACCAAAGATGATGAAGAATGACTATTTTTGTTATCTAGTTTTTAAAGAATTATTTCATTTCAGTGTTGTATCAATGATGTACAAGTTATATAAATTATGGAAATTAATATGGATTGTACGACAGTGCTATTTCTTTAAGGGTTTGCGATTGTATGGTAACAAGTAATGTGACACAGTTTCAGGTTAATTTTTTTGGAAAATACATGGTTGAATAAAGGGTAATCAATAATACGGTCCTAATTTTTATATAGTCGTTTCAGAATAAAAGATGGTTGATTTGGATAAATTATATTTTATATTTTTGACTACCATGGAACTGATTGATGGTTTATTTATTTCATAATGTTTTGAATTTTCAAAAAAAATTCAAAAAGGAATATATCTAGTATTCTATAAGGAATAAGGGATCTTGAATTTAATCAATATGGTTTTATAGTAATTCAGGGTGTTAGCATGTTTTAAAGAATACATGATGATGGTATTCAGATGTTATTACTAGGAAAAAGAGATACTCATTTTGTTTACCTTATTTATAAATTTTGGAATGTGAGTTTGGACATATGTATTTTGGATAAGTATAATGGTTGGAATGGATTATGCTTGATGTTTGATACTATTATTATGTATAAATAATTTCCTAAGATTATTTTTTGGATTTTTATAAAAAGGATAACCTGGAAGTCAGGCGAAAACATGCTGCGTCCATAAAAGGTGTGATACTTGAACCTGCAACCGAAGGGAAACAAGGGTGAATCACCTACCACTGTGCTACATGATGTCCTAGTTTTTAAAATTTATTAATTTTAAATAGTGTGACAAATGAATTATAAATTCATTTTTTTAAAACCCTATATGATTATGATAAATAGAATATTTTTGAATTCTATTATCTTTTGGAGTGAAAGGTGAGTTTGTGGTAGGAATTATTTGAAGGATAAAACTCCACTTATCAAGTATATTTTTTTCCTCTTATTCTATGAATAAATTAATTATAAAACATTTGATAAGTGATCTGAAAACAAAAAATGTGTTATCCTAGTACATTATGTTTTGTTGAACCGAGGATATTTTAAATCACAATTTATTGATGGATTTGAGGCCCTCAAATTTTCAATTATTATGATTGATGACCTCAATCACTCACTATAAATTTTTAAATTTTCACCCCAATTATGTGTCTCAAATTTCAACCAATGTTCCTTTAATAAAGATCATAATTTGGTGGTGACTTATTCATTTTCCATTCCCTCTTATTAAGACACAATTTTATTAACCCAATTTCTGATGTGGGTTTTCCAAAAAGGTTTTTCTTATCCATTTAGTTTCAAAGAAGAATTTCAAATTGTGAGGAAAATATTTGTTGAAGGTGTGGAGAGTGTAACACCTTGAGATTTCATAGTATTTTATATCATTAATGTAATTTATTAACTTTCTCTACACGCAACACCGAGTTCCAGCGCACCACAACTTACCAAACTAGCCGTTCAAAAGGTGGTTATTAATAGTATTAACAGATATTTGAATCATATATACTTTATATAATTTTAACACCCATTTTATTTGTTTCTTATACATAATATGAGAACTAAATCATTTTTTCAGTTAAAAGAAGTATTTTTCAAAAATTGGAATTTCACTACATTTTAATGGAGAACCATTTTTAAAAAAATATTTGACACTATTAAATATTAAATTTAATGAAATTATATTGTTCTTTAGAATCGTGACATAAATATTTAGTTTGGATAAATATTTTTTACTTCTCTGATAACTTTCATATTTTGATGAATAGTGAAAAATACTAAATTTTAGATGAAAACAACTTTTTAATCGAAATAATTTATAGTGATAAATTATGAATTATAATAGTTTGGAAGTATAATTAGATTATATTTTTATCATTTAATACAGTTTAGTTAATTGTATGTAATTTGACATTTTAATTTGACATAAACAAATGTCAATATTTTGATTCTTTTTACTTTAAAAAAAACCTCTTTTGAGGTTTTGACAACAGAAATTAATTTTAAATTAATTAATGAAAATTCTATGATTTTAATTTGGTAAAATATAAATCATTTTTGAATTCTGAAAATCAAATTTATATTTAGGTTATTTTTTGATATTTTCCGGAATACATCTAATTTTTGATGAATACGGAAAAACACTGTGTTATTGATTAAAACTGAATTTTTATTTAAATAATTAGTTATGTTATTTAAATTTTGTTTAAGTAAAAATAGATATATAGTACCTATATAAGTTCAATTTAATTTATTTTAGTCATTTTATAATAAAATTAGATGTAGAAATTTTTTTTAAGTTTTTACCGGCTTTTACCCACCTTCTACGAGCATTTTCAAATTAGCATAAAACATCATTTTAGTGCTTCTGTGAGTTGAATTTCAAAAATCTGAAAGACATGGTTGAAATTATTAAGTAAAGTTTTTTTCAATGAGATGAAAATAATTTTAAGTGAATAGTAACTTTTGACTTTTATTTACCACAATTAAATGTAAATAGGGTAATTAATGGTTAAAATTATATTATAATTACCCTAACACATGTCCTAATTATATTAGATTAGTTAAATTCGAACAAAAAACCCTTAGGAATAAAATATGATCATCTTTGTTCCACTTGGATTAGATTAAGACATTTATTATTATTTTATTTAAAAAAGAGTTAATAGTGTTAAATTCAATGTTTAATAACTAATCCATTTTTAATATATGTATATTAATAAGATAAAATCGACTATAAATATTCATTAGAAAGATAAAATGATTTACTACATCATGGTATTTTATGTATAATTTTTAGTTATTAAATAAATAAATTTATTTATGGCACAATGATGATGATGTAATTACCTTATTAGTGAATGAATCAAATAAACAATATTATAAATATTAAAATAAATATAATTTCAATGTTTTTGGGACATCCACAAATTTTATTGGTTAATATGACATGATAGGATTCATTCAATGAATCTTTATCAAAGCAATCAAGTTGTGATGACTTTAAAAAAACAAATACTGAGTAGTGTCAAAATTGACAAAAATGAGTATTTAAAACAAATATTATATAATATTTATAAAAATCTAAGGTTCGGCCAATGGGATTAAATAATATTATATATGTCATTAATGAACCACTTTAGGGTCTCTTGGAAGTTTAGAGTATGTTTACTACCCATATATTTTAGGAATACATAAAGACACAGTAAAAGTTAACCTATTTAACTAAGAGTAAAATCTAAAAGATAAGGTTAATATAGTAACCTAAGCCTATATAAAACCTATTTGTTGAGTGGTTTTAGACCCCAAACCACCTTATCTAAGAAATAAATCATTTTGGTGCAATTATAGTCTGAAAAATATTTTATTATAAAATAATATTTCAAGCTTTTTCTAAACTGACCCTCACCTCTCTTATAAATGGGTACATACCCTTATCTCTAAATCACACCTCCAAAGCCATTTTCTTAAGCCAAAACCTACCAAAATAACTTCAAAACTTCCCTAAAATCAACTTATAGTCCTCAATTTGATCATAAATCAAACCTATGGAGCTCTTTTTGATCATCTAAAAAAAACAACTAAAGAATAGGTAATAATTTCCCCACCCTCTTTCACGTTTTTTTCTTCTTACACATCCTATTTCTTTGTTGTTTCCATACCAAAATAATAAACCCAGTACCTCCGACATATTGTGTTGTTATTAAATTTATGGTACAACCATATTTGTAATTCTCTCCATCCTATAAATGACAATGTCACAATACATGTGTATGCACGGCTTACCATCTCCATGTCATGGGGTAGTTTGTTAATCAAACACTTAATTATTTGGATGAGTATAATAATGAGTATAAATTATGTAAATAATAAACATAACATGTTAAATATTATGTATATATGATATACCATCCAATTACATTTGATTTCACCATCAATATAATGATATTTTCGCTCGTGCGTAAGTATGGATTACCATCTCCACAACGCGATGAGATTCATTTCCACATTCACCATTCAACGTTGATTATAAAAATATTTATAATTAATAATTATGTAATATATGACCTCATAATTATAATTAATAGATATATATGTATATATATTTATGTACTTACATATATCTTATTCACTTACTCCCATTCAATATGAAATGAAAACGGAAGCAGTGTTTATACATACGTACAACCTACCATCTCCATAAACTATGTTTTCCATTTCATATGTCTTTATAATATATATATTTATATTCTAAATATATATGATATATAAATCATGTGTTATATTCTAGAATTGTGTAAATCATGATTTAATTGATACGATCAAGAATAACAAGTTAAAACTCGTAGGATAAAGAAGGCGATTATTACACAACATGTTATTATAACATTGAAATCATTATTAAATGAGTAGTATAAAGTCATAAATGAATCATGTATTGTATTATAAATAATAATATTGTTCTTTTATAATTTAATATCATACAATGGTCATTATACCGGAGGTTAAACGTACCCTTGAACAAAGGAATGTGCAATGTAAGGGTTAATTTCACATTTCATTATTATTCGAGGTTGTTTTTATGTATGTGTCTACTGGGACATATTTATTATCCATGTCCATGTTTCATAAAATATTTTTCAAAGGGATAATTTTTAAGGGTCTTTTTTACTAAAATATTATTTTAAATGTTTTAAAGATTTATTTTTCTAAACATTTCTCATTAATGTCCATGTTTTCAAAATGGTTTTAAGGATTTCTTTATATGGACATGAATGCTTTAAAATGTTAATTCATTTCGATAGATTCAAAGTGGTATGGGACACATTGATTCAAAACTATATTTTAAATGACATCCTCTAAAAATTATGTGACTTTTAAATGATTTCATGAAAAAATGATATTTCTCTCATAGATTTTAACTGATCATTTTCAACAATGTCAACATCCTTTATGGGATATTATTCTTGATTGTGGTTGATATATTATGAAACAAATATTCCATATTTTATTGAAGGTTTTGTGATATATTTGATTTTGGATGTGGTATTTTTATACCATTTATGGATTAGGGTTAACGTATTGATGTTTCATATGTTAGTTTTAATACGAATGTTTATGTTGCGTTTCAACCTATTCATATGAGGATTGTATTGGACTTAGTAAGTAATAGGTGGAGCCCGCTATAGCTCCTCGGTGCATTAGTAAGTCTCTTGAGACAATTGTACATGTAATTGGTCAAGGCATTTCCAAATATTGATATATGGTTTTGGCTGAGGCCTTGATCATTTTTAGATGTTTTTGCGGAGGCCTTGACACAATTCTTCAAATGGTCCTGTAGTATACATTTCCTCATCATGGAAATATTATTGACAGTTTATGTGGTTATTTGACTATTAGATTACTCATGACTATGTTTTTTATAGAATTATTTACTCATCTCATATTCCTTCTATAAAGTGTTAAAGTTTATTATTTGTAAAATCATATGTTTTAAATTATTCACTATGCCTAATGTTTATGTTATCTTCTACTGTATTGCTTACCCTTACTGAGTGTTTGAGCTCCACCTTTACATGTTTTTTATTTTCCCAAGATTCAAAGAAGTGTATAATTATTGATAAACAGGGTTATGTTAAGGGATTAATGGCGTTCTCAAATGAACAATTATGTTGTGCTTTATTTTCTATTGTATAATTTAACGTTCGTATATATAATCTATTTTCCAAGACTGTTAAACTGGTCGGTCTTTTGGGACATGATTCATAGTAATCATGCAAATATATTAAAATATTTCACCGCCTCTGGGTAACTGGGGTTGGGGCGTTACACTCATCCGAAGATTCTAAATGTTTTTCATAGGACATAATGAAGAATAGATTCAAGCATGGGATCAATGGAATGTTATGTTGTTAAAACATGATATGATACCATGTGTCTTTTTAAAGTGTTTTTATTTTATAGAAAAAAGGATACTGAGTAGAAGTGTATACTAATAATATTTAATTATTTATATTTGAGTTATTACCAAATACTATAAAACTATATATATTAATTGATCCCCAATGTGAATTGTTGACTTCTCTCAAGATTATGTAACATTTAAGGCTAGGGCCTTATAATAACACTTAATTTTTGTGGTTATTATCCAATTTCATTCTAATTGAAAACTATGATATGGTGTTTATCTAAAAGTAAATTTTATCTAGGAAAATGATGTATGTGGCCTAGCATGAGGAATAGTTATATTTTCCATTTTATCATTATTCACTCTATCTCTACCATTTTTAATGTTTTGAACCTATAGAATGAGAATACAATAATCAGTGGTTAATCATTAAACTTATTTAACCTCAACTATGATTAGTTTCATTGAAAACCCCAATTCCAAAAAAATGGTATTTTTGAATTTAATATTCATCACACCATCAACCCAATTCATAACTTCTTCTTCATGCTCATCATTACTTTTGATGTTTTCGTTCACGATGTTTATTAATCTATCAATGAATCACACCACCTATTCTAGGATTATATTGAGCACTAGTTCCATTCATGAGTTTCTATAAATTCAAAATTATAATTTTTCAGATTCATATTTTATTGTGGAATTTCATTCCTCCTATAATTGTATATATATCATTGTTTTATGACAAGCATCATTTTCAATATTATTTTTATCCATAAAATTATCATGTTCTTCAATGGATAACTCTACCAAAACCTGTAGATAAACTCTCCCCATTAAATCAAAATTTTCAATATCTATATCCTCAAAATTTTATTTATTAATAATAGCCACTAAAATATCTTCCTCATGGTCCCTAAAATATTTAAATAGTTTCAGTTCAGACTCATTCAAACTTCCATCTTCATGATATAATTGATTTTTTCTCGAAGATTTTTATCTTTATTTTTTACAACAGTTATCTATTTTAGAATATTTCATTTTAAATTACACATAATAATCATCTTGAGAATTTTTTAAGCATAGGGTATCAAGATAACCTACCATGACACATCAAAAACAAACAAGTGGATGCTACCCTTTTAAATTTTTCATTCACCCTATTATGGTTGGAGAAATGTAAGTACATCACACCATAAAACTCAACATCATGTGGATCCTCTTTAATGGAAAGGGTATTAATTTCCTTGTATATAAATTTTAGAGAGTTATAATTTTCTAAAGAATCATTGTATTCATTTCCCATTTCATTTGGTATAAGTGTCATACGATGGTTTTCCAGTGATACATACTTTGGATCCTTATTTTCAAGCATAGTAACCATGGCATTATAGAGTGGGGGAAGTGTCCTTAAGATTCATTTCATGTTCTCAATATAATAAATATTATTTCTATACCCTCATATGGATTTTATAATATGATTTAGATGATCGTTGAAAAAATATAAAATACCAATTCATCTCATCCTCAAGTATTCATACTGACTCAATTTAACATGAAATATTACATCTCAAAAATTGTAATTTCCCAGATAAATATTCAAGAGTTGTTCCCACATCAGGAGAGAGTTTTTGTAGAAAATAACCTCTCTATATAAACTGTTATCTAAGGATCCCACTAATTCATTTTTTACCTTGGTATCAACATATAGTTCCTTTCAGTCTCTATTTAACAAAGCTCCACATTTTATGTTTGTTGTAATAGTTTAAATATATTTTCTATACACAGTCATTCCAATCGACTTGTTGTAGTTTTGTAAGGTGGAATATAATAACCGGAAATTGTTTACTTTAAATTTTATTAGGGCTTTATGATTAAAAACTAATTCTACTACCATATGGTTTATTGAGATAAACATCACCCTAAAAATATTCCCTTTGATACCACTTGTCAGACCATTATCAATGGGATTACCCTAAGAGAGGGATGAATTGGGTGGCACATCATTTAACCCTTTAAATACTTATTCATGATATTTTTTTCTCACTATGTTGAACACTCATTTTCTATTACCCAATTTATATTTATGAGATACTAAACTAATAAATAGAACATAGATAATTTTATGTGGTTCAACCAAACAGGAATTGTGAATGAGAACAAAATTGATGATGTTTTAATGTACCAACAACACTACTGTTGACTACATACATTGGTATACCTAATGAGGTCATTTCTCTAAACTACTTAAGTCATTATTTAGACAGTATGAGAAATATTACTACTCCTCATTCTATGTATGAACATATTGTTCCCATTCGGACTACCTTGATATTCTACATGATAATTTGATATAAAAACTACACTAGGAATTGTATGTACCTTCTAAATATCATGATAATGTTATAATGAGAGAAAATATTTTTAGAATTTCCTCTTTCTATTATTTTATTCTTCATGTAAATCTGAGGATCTATTTTACATTCTTCTCTACTAAAAATTATATTCTCTTAAATCATATCATCTATTAACATTAACTAAAATGGATATGAATGAACCCCTATTTTTAGTATTATGACATTTGTCCCATATAACTAGTGGGATTTTAATGAGTTCATAATTGTATGCAATCAATACATATTTCAATTTGTAATAAAAAATTTCATTTGACTAAAAACATTGCAGATATGGAATGTTGTTTTCTTCTAGGGTAAAAACAATAAAATGCATGTCTTCTATTTGGTGCATCATTATGAACAATTGTGCATAACCAAATTCGTTTGTGTGGAGAGGTATCATGTGGAATACAATTATATTTTTGACTATATCCACATATCTCAAAAAATAAATCCTCCATTACTCTCCAATGATATTAGATATAATTTACATTGACCCAATGAGTCTTAAAAATCTCTATATCCTCTAAACATATACTATGGTGTGTCCCCAATATGAAATGAATCATTAATTCAATATATCTTCTTGTATCACTTATCCATATCATAGTTCAAATTAGGTAGTGTAGATTCTGGTGGGGTCATCAAACACATAATGATGGAAGGTATAGCTTCGACATGGTAATCATTCATCCAACATGAATGTGGTGTAAATAATTATCCATGACATGGACACCAAAAAAATTCCATGATCAATGAAACTAATAAAAATATTCTAACAAATTCCCATATGTAGTGTTACATGTTATTCCAATGTGAAATAAATTCTTTTAGTTTAGCATCATAACTTCGTTTGAAAATATATTGCTTAATAATCTAATATTTCACTCAGTAGATCATTAAATTCAAAATTTAATAGCTTCTCCCCTACATCCTCACATTTCAAAATACACATTAGAGGATAAAAAACATTCCCCATGTAAATAACAGTTTGATGAACTTCTTTTCAAGCACACGTCCCTCCATGCATGGGTTCTCACAAGCACACCCCTATCAATCCTCTTAGCTATGTGGCACCTGGTATTGTCCACAACATTCTCTGGAGGGTTATCAAGTTCCAACCATGAGTTGGCTTCATAATATTTTCATACCTCTCATTTTTTATTTTAGTGAAACCGGGCACACTATGGAGTGGAATAAATTTTTAGTGGTCAATGTACTCTTGAATGATCTCTCCAATGGTGTATCCATCATTACTATAGTTCAATGTTTCCAATTTTAATAGACAATTAATTGAAATTTATGGCATGCAGTATGACAATTTTTCTTCCAAATAGATATCTTTCCCACCATCACCAATATGGATTAATATTAATCTATAACAGTCCTCTAAGAATCAATTAAATTTTTATCCCTTCATAAAATTTTCAACAAAAAACACCATAGAAATATCCAAATGTGGACTTGGATAATATTTTTATATAATTACAAATCATAATAAATAATTATTCAATTTTCAATATAGTCATTGTATTCTCCAAAAATATATTTTCATTAATATTGTTTTTATTGAAGCTTGTACACACATATTTTAAATAATTTATACGAAATTTAGAAATTTTATTTTCTAATGTTATATCATTTTAGTAATCATCATGTCAGATTTTTTATATGATTAAATTTTATTTTTTTAAGAATAATTTATCAATTAATAGTGAAATAACTACCACTATTATAAATTTTTTTTCTCTTAATGTATTACAGTGTATCGTTTTTTAATAATTTAATTGTATGTTTTCTTAAATCAATTTTATTTTTCATTATAAAATTAATGACATTGGAATTAATTTTAGGATTAATTTTTTAATAAAAATATTCTAATTACAAATTCATTTTCTAGAAAACTATTAATCATATCGTTATGTGGGATTATTTTTAAAATAATTTCTTGTAATTAATGATATTTAGAAAGATAATATTGTATCCATATTTGGAATCATAATTTAATAAAAAAATTAATTACTTCACATTCATATTTATAAATATGAATAACAACATTGGTAGAATAATCAATTACTGTTATAAAATTTATGATAGATAAAAAGGTTTTTGAATAGAACGATATGTTTTAAAAGGACATAAAAGAATATATAGATCCTATTTAATGGTTATATGTTAACCAAGTCTCATATCATTTTCTAAGACGAGTCATTTGTTATCATTATAAAGAATATAACATTAATATATTTTATTCATTAAAATATTCAATGTGTGTCCTCTCCTTTAGTTATAATAGGACACCTCATCTACTATCTTATACACACATAAATTTCATGTTACCTCATCCAATATTTACCTAAATAATTTAATAAAGTCACCAATAAAATAATATTACCTTTTTGAAACATAATATCGTCATACAAGGCTTAAGTTTTAATCCAAATATGGTTTCCCAGTGAAAATGTGTAACTTTTAATCGAGTCCTTACAATTTTATTTCATCCTCAACCTTCTCAAAAGTAGTTATGTCCATTATTAAATAATAAATAATTAATAATTAATATAATAATATGTTGTCATGTTTATGTTTCCACCTTTATTCATCTCATTATCTATAAAATTGGAAACAAAATCGTCGTTCCAATATACATGTGGACTAGCACCCTGAAGAGGGATGAATTTCATTTTAAGAACCATATTTCATGAATGTTTATTATGATTTATATAATGATTATATATAATATTTATTTCATAGTTATGCTTATATAATTATCATATCTAAATTAACTTCTTAACATTCCATCCTTCAGATGACAATAATTTTGCACCTGTGTACGTGCAGATGACCAACTCCATTAAGCGATGAGATTCATCTTTCATCCTAGAATAAAATTAATATTTCTAAAAATTTATATAATGATGAAATATTAAACTTACGAAATGATATAGACTTTGGAGGTTTTGAAACCATGACAAAGGTGTATATACAAGAACTATCTAACCAAAACAATCATTGAAAACAGACCAGTGCTCGCAGAATGTTCATTTTAATAATGAAATTATCAATAAAAGGATAATTAGAAATAATAATGAAATTATTCATATAGTTTTACAATTTAATTTGGTTCTTAAATACAAATAAATTAAATATATCTTTATTATATAGTATATTTAATAGAATATAAAGCACAATGGGACTTAAGGTAAGGTATTTATGTTACAATATCATTTCTTTTTGTTATTGGCTGTGAAATATTTATAATATAGGAAATTATATTGGTATTATCCTTTAAACAATATTTATTTTATTCTACATGGTTATTCATTTAATTTTCAGGTAATATTGTAATTTTCCTCTCTTTGGTACATAAAATTACTGAGAAAATGTTTGTTAGATGAAAATAAACATTATTTCCACTTTGGTTGGGAATATTTTCATTCCATGTATATATTCTCATTAAAATGATGTCATGAATTATTTTTTCAATTAAAAATGATTGATTAAAATAATTTAATGAATATTATAAATTTTATAAAAGTATTAAATGGATTTTTCTTATTTTTTATAGACAATGTATTGTTAACAATAGTGGGAATCGAATATTAGTTTTAACTTATAAAACAAGAATGGTTTTTACCACCACCATGAATAATTTTTTCATTGATTATTCCTCTAAAATATTCCATGGTTATTTACAAAAATAAAAAATTTCTAGAAATTTTTTTTTTATGTGATTTTAATAACTCAAGAGGTTTTCCATCAAGAAATGTTTTAGAAATAATTTAATGGTATTATCATGTAAGAAAAAATATTTTGATGTTACGTATTTATCACTAGTGACATGAACCAATGAGAGAATTATTATTTTTTATAATGATTTTCTATGATTATTATGATGGAACTTTTATGAAATTTGTTTAATTTTCAACATGTTAAGCTAAAACAAAAAGGTAAATGTTTCAATGATCATGGGGAATACATAAAAATAAATTAATATTATTTGTTTTTTGGGTATTTTATAATCCTCCAATGGAATTAGGGATATTATATTGTTATCTCATAGGATGATGGTGAAAATTTTTCAATAGATTATGAAAATAGTTGATCTCATTTTTAGATGTAAACATGAATTATTTAGTTATTCTATTTTTTTTGGCATTGAATGGATTGAAAATAATATATTTTCACATTGTTTACATGAGTATAATATCTTAATTATATTATACCAAGGTTATACTATGACACAACTTTAAATAATTACATTCAAAATATTATTATTTTATGATACATATGATTGGAAATTCATTAGTTATGTCTCAGTGATGATGATGACTTATTTTACACACCTCTTTAACATTCTTCATGATATGAATTTATTTTGGAATTTATGATCTAAAATTTTTAGGGAATGAATATTTTATGTTGAGAACATGGACTTGATTCTATTACAATAACCTTATCATTATCTAATGATTTCATAGGACTAATATCTATCATGTTTTCCCTTACTATGAATTTGACATAACCCTTTATTATATTTTTCATTACCATGTATTATTAGAAGGTTCTATGTATGATATATATATATATATATATATGTATTAATATGAGTATATTTATTTGTGATATTGAACATCTATTAATAAATATGTGTATTATGTATATATTCAAAAAGACAATTTTCCTTTAAGATCCTTTAGAGAGTTTATTTTTAACATGTATTGGAGATTAATCCAAAAATAATGTAATATTAATTTATTTATTCTTAGATAAATATAGGAAAAAATAAAATGAAATAAAAAATCCTATATATCTCACTATTTATACTCATAATTTCTTGTACATTTAGGTTTGTTGAGGCCACCTAATGAATAAATTTATGCACTCACCAATATAAAAATGCACTATGAAAATGGAATCATTTAACGCATCAGTATAATCAATTTTCCATACAATTTTTTTATCACCAACTCTAAGGTAAATAAAGAGATATAATTAGAGATTTTTTTAAATTATTTCATAATCAGCCATTATATTGATATGAAAATTCTTAAAAATCCCAATAAATAATTTTAATTCTCTAAATAAAGGAGTTCAAAATGAAACTACCTAATTTCGATGTCATAAGACTAGATAAATTTAAAGTATATTTTTTATAATGTTTATATTAGTATCCTCATTAAATAATTGATTGTTAAAATACATTAATTTTAATTTAATCATTAATTTATCATCATAAGATTCATTACAGGCCAACGGTTTGATAATAATAACAGGAGAGGAAGTTTAATGATATCTAATATAATTCATGATAAGCTCATGACATAGAAGGAAAACCTTGTCAAAACACATACAAAAAAATTTTGATTTCATATTATTGTTATTTATGATTTAATTCATATAATTGATACATATTTATATGATACAATATGGGATAATAATAAAAACAATATATATGTTGTATCTTCATAAATATATTGATATTTACTCCATTTATAAAATAATATCCCTTACCACAGATTCATGTTATCTACATTAACCCATTATTTAAAAAATTATCATTTCATTGTCTACATTAATTTCAATTCAACTCCAATCATAGTGGCTATGTGAAATTGCATCATTAATACTAAAATACATCGTACAAACAATTTTCATTTTTATTGTATATCTACCTACTAGACATGTTTATCAAATATATATGATGTTTCCCCTTCCAAAAAGTAAAATTATTTCTTTATAAACAATTACACTCAACGCGACATGTAATAAATTAAAATCGTGAATTAATTACATGGTGAACAAAAAAGTAGAAAATTGAAAAAATATAACGTTCAATTGTGTATTTTTTAAAATTAGTTTTAACAAAATTTTAATGAATCTCTATAAATATAATTACGGGTTTTTATTAGGGATGAAAATTTGTATCCATTAACTATGTACCAGGCCCCACCTAAAATTTTTTGTAGTGTTGAAGTTGTGATTAATTAGGATTTGATAGAGTTATGATGGAAAATTTATTACCAAATTATTATTAATGTTGGTTTGGGGTAGTTGTATTTTGGTAGCCAAACTCAATTATATCAATTATTATTAATTTGATAGCTAATAATTTTTAATAATATTACAATTTAAAAAAAATTATTATTATTCATTATATATTATATTTTGATAATGTATTATATATTTGAATATAATTAAATTAATAATCATTTATTCATTAATAATATATTTTAATATCAAAATAATATTATATAAAAATTTTATTTAATCTTATATAAATTAATTTAGTAATTATAAAATAATATTAAAATTCTGAAAATACAAATGATTATTTGAAATTGGATGAGTATTTATATAAGAATTTCAAAATATAACAGAGTTGGGTTAGGGTAATGGGTTTAAAAAGGGATTATAAATGTATTCAATGTAACATCTATATTTATAAGATTATTTAGTGGTTTCAGAAAATGGGTAGTATTAATTTATTAATGTTTGGTTAACATAAGAAATTATATTTTATAATTATCATTATTTTTTATTTCATTACGGTGTTCAATTCCATTTTACTCACAATATTATATTATTATTTTACGATTATAATATTTTAGGGGATTTTTTGAGAATTAAATCCTAAATTGAGAAATTTTTATTGTCAAATACGATATTATAGGACTAAGATATATATTAAACCATGTTTATTGAGTTTATTCCACTATGTAATTTTAATGGAAAAAATATAATTATAGTGAATGATTGGGAGAGAGTATTAACTTAGTAATCAAGATAGTCACTATTGAGATATTGATAGCATTAGGATGATGATGTGATTTTAAATAGGGGTACAGTCTCATCTCAGTTTACACACCAATAGTTTCATCCTATAATTTCATTGGTCCCCTCTTTAGTATTTCATGGGTGTGATTTTTTTGATGGAAGGTGATGCAATGTTGATATTTTTTCATATAATTAAGGGATGTGATTTTAATTGTTAAATATATTTTATACGATGTTATTACAATATAAATATATATATTTCACAACTATAAAAGATTTATTTTTAATTTTTATAATGTTTAATGCATCAGTAATTTAAACAGTAGCATTTGGAAAGGGATCATGATAAGTATCAAGGGTGTTATTACATATACTATATTTTGTTTCATTGACCCTTCTCATTTTGAATATCAATACTATGAAATATATGTGTTGTATCATGTTTTATGGGTTTCATTCCACTCAGTAAAGGTTGTGCTTATAAATCCAATGAGTATCCTGATTACGGAATCAAAAGAGTTCTATTCAATATAATTTCAAATGGGGCTCTGAAAAAATATGCATGTTTTATCAAAAAAAACTAATGAGGATTAATTTATTTAGTTTATGAATTTTAAATGATTATATCTTATTGATGTAAGAGAATGATTATTTTTTTTACTAAGATAATAAAATTTAGAACATGTGGAATTTCATGGAAACACATCTATGTAGGTGGATCCAATGAATCATTAACATGGTAAAATATTAATAAGAATTTTTAGTTGTTTTTAAATTATGATTATTGATTCATGACTTTTTGTAATCCATTGTACGTAGTTATTTTAATCACCCTTACGAAATGATTGAATTTTTAAAAAAGAAATGGATTGTGATATAGAGTATATTATTTTTTTAAAATTTATGTTTGCTAAAAGAATATATTAATTTGATATTTCATGAAGGAATTGGAAAATTAATTACAAAGTTATATTGTTTTTTTGATATAATTTATATTTAAATTTTCCTTTAGATTATTTTATAGAAAATATCATTTTTATATTGTGTTTCATGATATAGTATTCTTCATGCTCTATCATGAGGGTTGTAATATTGAAAACATATTTTTTGGATTGAATTCAATGTTATCAAAAACATATCATCTCATTATTAGGGCTATGTTATGGAAATCATCATTTTTTTCATGTTGGTTATAAAAAACCTCATGTATTTTGGTCTTGTTTTAAAAATTTATTTTAACAATTAATGTTGTTATTAATGTTATTAAAATTATTATTAAAAAATAATGGGTGTTATCATCCAATGGTTTTATGTTTTTCTACATTAGTGTATTGTTTAATATTATTATTACTTCTTGGGAAGTCACCACTAATATTTGGAAATGAAAATATAGTTTTCTATTAATATAGGGTTTTATCTTATTTAATATTTGAATAAGGAAAATTTTTATAGGAAATATTTTGAATAAAAAATTATTTATAAATATTCCATATACTATACTGATATTAATCATTTGACTCAAGCGTGATTTTGGTTCTAATAGGGTTGAGACTGATAATTGTTTCATTTTTATTAAATTGAAAATTAGTTTATTATATTTATTTATAATAAATAAAATGATATTTTTTAGGAGGAATCTCAGAAGGGAAAGAACTGTAAGAGAAGAAAATATTATCATTGGGTGAAAAATAGAGTTTGATGGCTATAAAGAGCCACCATATATATAGTTTCGCGGCACTAGGTACTCGATGTACAATAAGTTGTTCCCTCTAATTCGGACCCCCAGGTGGATGGTGTTTGAGATTACCCAACTAGACCATACATTAATAATACATAATTTTAAATGAATATACAATATATCATTTAATAAATCATCACCAGAAACTATGGGTTTTTTGTTTTTGTGATTAGATAAATGAACATTATTTATTGAAATAAGCATTTAACACCTACATCAAATTTCCCCACACATGAAATTCTATGAGAAGTTTTATATATAATAATCCTCTTAATTACCTAAGAAATGGAATCATATGAAAATTATGTTATCAAAAACTCTATTACGAGAAATACATAATTAATATCAATTAAATTAAAACATGTAATCATAATGATTATAGTCACGACCTAACCCAATCCGGTATACAAGCCACAACTACCCCAAGATCGGCTACATAGGCCATGGGTAGCAACAAGCTCCAAATCCACACTAAAATCGATGATGCGTTTACCAATAAACTTGTACATGGACAGAACCAACATAATGAGAATCTGTCCAGGGAATGAAACGAATAATGAATCAATGGTATAAATATACCCAAAATGCATGAACCACTAAACAGAATGAAGTATTTTTCTTCTATACTAAGATGAAAATGGTAAAAATAAACTCCCAAACTAGATCTATTTTCCAAACTCATAGAAAACTATAAATGTAAAATTAAAAAGAGTTCCAAACTCATGGATCCCAAACTACGACCATTTTACACTATATAAGCACCATTTATCCCTAAAATCATCTAAATTCACTGTCAACCTATTAATTTTTTTTTCAAAAGATATGAAACATGTTTGCTGAATCTCATTTTGAGGGAGTATATACGTACCATGTATAAGTACCTCAATGGTTGATGGGGAGTAGTGTGAGATACACCTATAGATGGAAGTAATAGATAAAATAATGTACAATAGGAGAGTGTATCTCAACCCAAGAGAGTGTCAAAGTAAACTCATCCATACACAAGGAGCTCGAAGTAGTGAGAAGATGAACTTCTCATCATGGAGAGACCCGAAGCTTGACGTACATGGACATTACATTACTTTTTCAGAATACTTAGTACATAACAAAAACAGACACACAAGGACCATAATAGTTTAGTGTCTTTGGAAACTCGGAAAATAATCTTCTAATCGTGGTGAAAGATATTCAACTTCTCCCATAAAGATATTCCCTTTTTTTTCTTACCTAAAACCTTTCTTTATATCCTGGGGAAAAGAAAACATAAAAGGGGAAATCTCAAATGCCCAGTAAGTGTAAACATAGAGAACATAAAAGAATTCATAAAAATTTGAATGCAAAAACTTGAACATAAAATCTAAACATCAAAATCTTGAGCAAAGTCATGAATCATGGAAGTACGTATGGAATATATCATAAGATAACATCAATCATGATAAAATAGAATGGGAATAAAAAATGTAATTGTGGAAACCATTAAGCACATGTCATGATTTCCACAGTAGCCAAGACATTGCTGCCAAGACCATCTTAGTAGACAAAGTCCATTTCTGAATCGAGTTCACTCCTCGTTCCAGTCCTGTAACACTGAACCAAATTAACTTACCATTATAGACATGTCTATCTTAGGAAATATAAATCATTACCCAATGCATTGTAGGGAGATAAAAGTCCCACCCATCTCATAATGAAATCATTCTTACTTGTGCCACAAAATAAACATACATCATTCATAATAACCTAATAAATAAAATGGGTTTCATAAACATCATCCCATCATCACATAATCTATATAAAAGAAATGCTTATCATTTCCTAATAATAAAATTGAAACCATGTAAATCATAGAGACATTAAACTTGAAACATACACATATGAAATAATGTCATCTCAGATGGAAAATGGTTTTGATAAAACATTTGAAATGAATTCCTGAGGAAAATATCCTTTCTTCTTCGAAATCATTTTCTTTTCATAAAATTCCATGCACTTTTAAAATAAAAGTATTTTTTTGAGAATAGTCATAAAATATTTTATAGTAATCTTCATGAAAATGAGGCGTTATGAAACCGTAAAAATCCGTTCACACCGTATAAGTTAAAAATAACATTCTTCTTGTACTTTTGTTGGAAAAGTCAAAAAGTACCTCGTATGGTAAAAAAAATATTCCATACATTCCATGTAGTAAAAGTCCAAAATGGGTAAAAAGGACATTATAAATACATGAAATCATTTTTATAAAACCTGGGATTGGATGATAAAGATAACCCCAATAAATACCTATGAATAAACAATCTCGGATAAAAATGAGATTGATAAATTATCCCTTACCTTATGGACGATATGCTTCGTACGTATCTGAACCTCATGTATAATGATTTAAATAATGTCATTGACTTATTACATAATCATATTCATTATTATGATAACATATATGGTTCACTTATGTCTTTATAGTACCCGTTCTCTTATAAATTCCATGTTAAAGAGCGTTTTGGGTAAAATCGTTTCATTTTTCGTCTGTGTTTTGACTTGTAATTATTCATATGATTACATAGATAATGATTAGTTAATTCAAGAATATAAAACATGATTTATATATAATATATATTCAGAATATACATATATATAATAGATCGATAAATGGAAATAAATACACCGTTCATGGAGACGGTAGGCCGTACGTACGCATGAACGTTGTTTTTGTTTCCTCGTTGAATTGAATGGAATTAATTGGATGACATACATATATATATAAATCATTCCAGTATCATTATTATTTCATATATTTCATGATTACTTATTATATATACTTTATAATCATTCATGAATGGTTAATCATTGAGAATTAATATCATCGCGTCGTGGAGACGGTAATCCGTATGTACGCACGAGCGATGATATCATTCCCATAATTATTGAATTGAATTGGAGTGGATGATACAATATATCAGAATTAGTATGATGTTATAATAACTATTTATAGTTATTCATTACACCATTATACCCATCCAAGTAAGGTGGTGTTGGAAAAATAGATAACACCACGACGTGGAGACAGTATTCCGTACGTACACACGCGCGGTGAATTCATTTTCCTTAGGATGGATAGATGGTGAAATAGGTTTGTTTCATAAATATAATAAAATAGCAGTATATGAGTGATACTGATGTTATTACTTCATAATGAAACAACTAAAGAAGAATAAGTGGAAGAAGAAATAACGTTGAAAGAATCTGTAACGGACATTACCTCTTCTTTGAAGCTCCTCTTTGAGACCTCCATTTAAGGCACTAAAATTGGTCTTTAAAGAGGACCAGGACCTCTAGAATGTTTCTAGGGAAGTGGAGAAGAGAATTTGTTAGGGGTTGCTTGAGCTTGAAGTCTCAAAGTGGTGTGATGAAGAGAGGGAGGATGTTCCCTTTTATAAGGGAGAAGAGGGGTACCTTTGGAATAACTAAAAATATGATTTTATTATAAAGTCATATTCGGTTTTTAATAGCTCCAAATTGAGTTATTTAGAATCTAAGGTGGGGATGGGTAGAAAAAAACTCATCCAATAGAATTTAGTCAAGTTTAGGTTTCTATTTTAACATTATCATTTAGATTTAACTTCAAATTAAATAATTTTTCTTTTACCGTGTCTTCTTGTTTTCTTACACTATAAGGTTAATAACCTTACAATAACAAGCCAAACAAATCCAAAGTTTTTTATTATTAATATATATAACCTTATCTAATTCATTTGGCCGAACCGTAGATTTTCAGGAATAAAATAACAATTAATAATATAATATTTATTTTAAAAACCATTTTATGTCATTCTTGACAATATTTGGTAATTGATTTTTGTGGAAATAATAACAGAATGATTAGTTAGAAAAATGTTAACTAAATCAATAGTAACATGTCATATTAACCTATAAATTTAGTTTAATTCATAAAAAGTCTCAAAATACATTTATTTGGGTATTTATAACATCAATTATGTCAATATTTCATTAATAAGATAATTACTGCATCATCATTGTGTCATAAATAAATTAAATTATTTAATGTCTAAAAATTATGAATAAAATACCATTATGTATAAAATCATTTTATATTTCTAATTAATATTTATAGTCGAATTTATCTTATGTGCAACCCTATATTAAAAATGATTTAGTTATAAAAATTTGATTTTAACTATTTTAACCCTTCTTTAAATAAATTAATAATAAATGTCTTAATCTAATAAAAGTGGGCCTAAATGGTCATATTTTATTCCTAAGGTTGTTTTTTTCGAATTAAACTTATCCAGTAGAATTAGTACATGTGTTAGGGTAATAATAATATCATTTTTTACCTTAAATACCCTATTTACTTTTAACCGTGGTAAAAAAAGGTAAAAAGTTACTATTCAGCAAAAAATATATTCATCTCATTGAACCAAATTTTAGTCCTTGATATTAACCGTGTCTCTCAGATTTTCGAAATTCCACTCACAGAAGCTGTAAAATTATGTTATATGTAAATTTGGAAATTCTCCTAGGAGGTGGGTAAAAGACGGTGAAAAATTCAATAAAATTTTTATATATCTAAAATTATTATAAAATGATTTCAATGAATTGCATTGAACTTATATAGGTATTATGTATCAATTTTGACCAAAACTAAATTTAAATAAAATAAATTATTATTTAAATAAAAAGTCGGTTTTTGAATAGTAACCTAGTGTTTTCATTATTCATCAAAAATTGAATGTTTTCAGAAAAATACCCAAAATTCACCCTAGGCTAATTTTGATATTCTGAATCCAAAAATGAAGTCCATTTTGAAAAATAATATTTCAAAAAGTGGGAATTACTATTCATAATGGCTAGTTCATAATAATATTATAATAATAACTCGTTTAATTAAACTTGGTATTGCATACAACGCACACTATCATGGAAGGTCGCGATTGCGTGTAATGAAAGCCAAGTCAGGGATGCATGTAGTGAAATCTCCTTTTGGTGTAGCGTACAACACAAGACATCAATAAAATAAAAAAGAATATTTTTCATAAAATCTTGGGGTGTTACATTCTACCCCCCTTAAAATGAATTTCGCCCTCGAAATTCGTCAGGGTTATAAATGGTTTACTACTCAAAAGTTTCATTAACAGAAACCCACATAGTAAAAAGGAATACCAAAACTTGGCTTTAAAAACAAACATATGAAATGTAACGGTTACCCAAATTAACTAATCACTAGGTTTCCACATAGGAGAACATAGGTGAAAATATGGATATGGAAGAGAAATATGACCATCATGTTCTGATGGAGAGTGGTAGAGAACATGGCTATGAAAAAGCCAATAATCACAAAGCCATAGATTTGTGATGATCTAAGGCACCATCTGATTCATTGGATATAGGAGCACTAGGGAAAAAAATTTGGTGTTCAATATCATTTCCCTAAAGTTGAAAATTTTGAATTAGAAGAAATACTTGCTTGATTTTGGTACAATCTCACTGTTGTTCGTGCTTTGAACAATTTCCACTTCATCTCTTAAAGAAATGAAGTTGAATTTGTTATTCGTGAAGTGTTAACAGATCATGTGATAGAATTATGGGCCATTCCATCTGTTTTAAACAAAAGTTTAGCAAAAGTTATCAAATATACATAAGTCAATCTATGGTGAGGTTAATCGTATACGATTCAAAAAATGAACTTATACTTCATCTATCATGCCTCTTAATAAAATAAAACAAGTTTCTACTAACCAGGGACTTCCTGTAGGCTAGTGGTAGGTGATAAAGGCCAGTCGCACTTCAGTTGTGGGTTCGATTCCCACAGCCTTGTCCGATGTTATGGGTTATCGCCCGTCCTGCAGGTTGTCCTTTTTCTAAAACTACATTACTATAACATCCTGTAAGCAATATCAAAAAAAAGTTCTATACTTAAACAATACTAACTTATGTCCAACATAATCCATTCCAATCTTTAGGCTTATCTATAATATTGCAGTCCATTCTCATATTATAGTGAAAATGATTAACAGATGTTTCATATAAAAAGCATGATAATACCATCGTTGATCCCCATATATCATAAGATATGTCTTGTTGGTCACATTCCAAACATTCGAAGGCCTTAATCATGTATTCTCTTGAAAAATGAATACCCATTGAACATGAGTTCTGTCAAAAGGTAACTCGTTCCACATACCAAAACCCAAAAATTCTATATACTCAAACCATGATATAACTATTTCCTTATATCACTCATGAGCTCATGAATACTGTCAAACATTTCATTTTCTCCTTATCCCTTCATTATGAAAATATCATCTTCTTTCCAATAATATCTCAATCACTTTCCATGGTTACCGGTACCATAAAATTATTGAAAACCATTATAGACAATACAGAAATATTCAAATATTCCATGATACTATATACAACATTATTTTTGAATCCCATTACATAAACACTTAATCATTCCACCACATTGTTGTCATATTAAACATCTCCAATAGCGATCGAATGTGAATTCCCTTTGTCCTTTTCTTTAAGTGGTTTTTCATGTTGATCATCATTAGCCCTTGGATTAGGGAATTGATAAGCATAATGCCCCATTTCATTGCACTTGAAGCATTGAAGTGTAGGTGGTGCGTTCTCTACAGTCTTTTCTTTATTCACATCATTAGCAAACCTTTTTCTATTACTTCGACACTCAGCTGCTCGATGACCTTATTTTACACACTTAAAACATTTTCTAGTCCCTTTAAGACAATCTCCACCATGCTTCTTTCCACACTTTGAGCATAATGAAACATTGATCTTCTTTTCATCATTATTCTGAGATTTCTCCTTGATCTCCATATTTCGTTTCTTGTCAAAAACATGAGATGGATATGTAACACCAACATCCATTTCTACCTTGATAGCACAACACACAATTTCTTCATAGCTACTGAAGTCTCTTATAGCTAATGCCCTTCAAAGATTTGGTTTTAAGCCAATGAATAATCGATCAACTTTACTTTCAGGTTGGATGATAAAGCCAGATGCATACATTGCAAGCCTTGTAAAATTCTCTTTGTATATACCAATAGATTCATCATCGTTTTTCTTTAGTTCAAGAAACTCCTTCTCCATCTTTGATCCAAGAATACGAGGGAAGTACTTAATGAAAAATAAGTTCTTGAACTCGTCCCATTCCATGGACATAATTTCATCTCTTGGCCTCGTATTCTTGATAAGATTACACCATTGATAGGCTTCACCTTCCAAACAATATACTAATAAGATGAATTTATGATGTTCAGAACATTGAAGAACTGAAAAAAACTTTTCAGGGGTACTAATCCATTGTTCAGCAACAAGTGGATCAAAAGACCCACTGAAAGAAGGTGGACATTTCCTCATGAAGGACTCAATAGAATATTGTTCCCTTCTCTGCTCATTTGGATGTCCAGAATGATTCATAGCTTGTGTAAGTATAGAAATAATATTTTTCACTCCATCTCCCATAACATTTGTTTGTTCAGGAGGACAATCATTGCATTGTCCATTACAATGATCAACACGGTTCCTTCGGGTTCCAGCCATCATCTAAAACCCAAAAAGAATAGTGTGAGAGGAAAAATCATGCTAGGGAAAACAACATAATATAGGCTGATTTCCTTTAATATATAACATCTTAAGTTTAATTATAAGATCGTTACCGATATTCTAGGACTATAACCTATACTTATACTTAACCTTAGGGACATCCCTAGACATACCTTAGAAATATTTATAGGGATCTCACTAAAGTTATCACATCCTAGTTTCCAATGGTTGACCAAACCTTTCCTCTGATACCAACAGTAGAGACCCGAAGCTTGACGTACATGGACATTACATTACTTTTTCGGAATACTTAGTAAAAAACAAAAACAGACACATAAGGACCATAATATTATAGTGTCTTTAGAAACCCGGAAAATAATCTTCTAATCGTGGTGAAAGATCTTCAACATCTCCCATAAATATATTCCTTTTTTTACCTAAAACCATTGTTTATATCCTGGGGAAAATAAAACATAAAAGGGGTGAGCTCAAATGCCCAGTAAGGGTAAACATAGATAACATAAAACAATCCATAAACATTTGAATGCAAAAACTTGAACATAAAATCTAAACATCAAAATATTGAGCAAAGACATGAATCTTGGAAGTACGTAAGGCATATATCATAATGGAACATCAATAATGATAAAATATAATGGGAATAAAACATGTAATTGTGGAAACCATTAAACACATGTTATGATTTCCATAGTAGCCAAGGCATTACTGCCAAGACCATCTTAGTGGACAAAGTCCCTTTCTGAATCGAGTTCACTCCTCGTTTCAGTCCAGTAACACTAAACCTTATTAACATACCATTCCATCCATATATATCTCATGAGATATAAATCGTTACCCAATGCATTGGAGGGAGATATAGGTCCCACCCATTTCATAATAAAATCATTCTTACTTGTACCACAAAATAAACAAACATCATTCATAATAACCCAATAAATAAAATGGGTTTCATAAACATCTTCCCATCATCACATAATCCATATAAAATAAATGGATATCATTTCATAATAAGAAAAGTGAAACCATGTAAATCATATAGACATTAAACTTGAAACATACACATATGATATAATGTCATCTCATATGGAAAATGTTTTTGATAAAAACATTTGAAATGAATTCTTGAGGAAAATATCCTTTCTTCTTCAAAATAATTTTCTTTTCACAAAATTCAATGAACTTTTAAAATAAAAGTATTTTGTTGAAAATTTTCATAAAATATTGTAGAGTAAGCTTCATGAAAATGAGGCTTTATGAAACCATAAAAATCCGTTCACGCCGTGTAAGTTAAAAATAACATTCTTCTCGTACTTTTTTTGAAAAAGTCAAAAAGTACCTCGTATGGTAAAAAAAAGATTCCTTACATACCATTTATAAAATTCAAAAAGGGGTAAAAAGGACTTTATACATACATGAAAACATTTTTAGAAAACATGGGCTTGGATGATAAGGATAACCCCAGTAAATACTTATGAAAAAACAATCTTGGATAAAAATGAGATTGATAAATTATCCGTTAACTTATGTCTCATATGCTTCGTATGTATCCGAACCTCCTGTATAATGATTTAAATAAGGTCATTTACTTATTACAGAGTCATATTCATTATTATGATATCATATATGGTTACTTATGACTTTATATTACCCGTTCTTTTGTAACATCCATGTTAAAGAGCGTTTTGGGTAAAATCGTTTCATTTGTCGTCCGTGTTTTGACTTGTAATTATTCATATGATTACTTAGATCATGATTAATTAATTAAAGAATATAAAACATGATTTATATATAATATATATTCAGAATATACATATATATAATAGATCGATAAATGTAAATAAATACACCCTTCATGGGGACGGTAGGCCGTACGTATGCATGAACGTTGTTTTCTTTTCCTCATTGAATTGAATGGAATTAATTGGATGAAATACAAATATATATATATACATATACATAAATCCAGTATCATTATTATTTCATATATTTCATGATTAATTATTATATATATTTTATAATCATTCATGAATGGTTATTCATTGAGAATGAATCTCATCACGTCGTGGAAACGGTAATCCGTACGTACGCACGGGTGATGATATCGTTCCCATAATTATTGAATTGAAGTGGAGTGGATGATACTATATATAAGAATCAGTATGATGTTTAATAACTATGTATAGTTATTCTTTACACCATTATACCCATCCAAGTAAGGTGGTGTTGGAAAAAACAGATTACACCACGGCGTGGAGACGGTATTCCGTACGTACTCACGCACGGTGATTTCGTTTTCCGTTGGATGGATAGATGGTAAAATAGGGTTTTTTCCTACTTATAATAACATACCAGTATATTAGTGATACTGGTGTTATTACTTCATAATGAAACAACTAATTAAGAAGAAGTGGAAGAAGAAATAAAGTTGAAATAATCGGTAACGGACATTACCTCTTCTTTGAAGAGCCTCTTTGAGACCTCCTTTTAGGGCACTAACATTTGTCTTTGAAGAAGATAAGGACCTCTAGGATGTTTCTAGGGAAGTGGGGAAGATAGTTTGGAAGGGTTTTGCAAATCTTTAAGGCTCAAAGTGGTTTGAGGAAGAGAGGGAAGAGGTGCCCTTTTATAAGGGAGGAGAGGGGCACCTTTGGAATAACTAAAAATATTATTTTATTATAAAGTCATATTCGGTTTTTAATAGCTCCAAATTGAGTTATTTATAAGCTAAGGTGGTAATTGGTAGAAATCCTCTCATCCAATAGAATTTATGGAAGTTTAGGTTTCTATTTTAACGTTATCATTTAGATTTAACTTTAAGTTAAATAATTTTTCTTTTACCGTGTCTTCTTGTTTTCTTACACTAGAAGGTTAATAAACTTACTATAACAAGCCAAAAGAACCCCAAGTTGTTTATTATTAATATATATAACTTTATCTAAGTCATTTGGCCGAACCGTAGATTTTTATGAATAATATAACAATTAATAATATAATATTTGTTTTAAAGACCATTTTATGTCAATTTTGACAATATTTGGTAATTGATTTTTTTAAAACTTATAATAGAATAATTAGTTCGAAAAAAGTTTACTAAATCAATACTAACATGTCATATTAATCTAGAAAATTAGTTTAATTCATAAAAAGTCTCAAATTACATTTATTTGGGTATTTATAACATCAATTATGTCAATATTTCATTAATAAGATAATTACTCCATCATCATTGTGTCATAAATAAATTGATTAATTTAATGTCTAAAAATTATAAATAAAATAAAATTATGTAGGAAATATTTTTTTATTTCTAATTAATAATAATAGTCGAATTTATCTTATGTATAACCCTATATTAAAAATGATTTAGTTATTAAAATTTGATTTTAACTATTTTAACCCTTCTTTAAATAAATTAATAATAAATTTATTAATCTAATCTAAGTGGGCCTAAATGGTCATATATTATTCCTAAGGTTGTTTATGGTCTAATTAAACTATTTCAATAGAATTAGGACATGTGTTAGGGTAATAATAATATCATTTTTACCCTTAATTACCCTAATTACTTTTAACCGTGGTAAAAAAAGTTAAAAAGTTACTATTCACCAAAAAAATATTTTCATCTCATTGAACCACATTTTAGTCCTTGATACTAACCGTGTCTCTTAGATTTTAGAAATTCCACTCACAGAAACGGTAAAATTATGTTTTATGTAAATTTTCAAATTCTCCTAGGAGGTGGGTAAAAGACGGTGAAAAGATCAATACAATTTTTATATATCTAAAATTATTATAAAATGACTCTAATGAATTTCATTGAACTTATATAGGTATTATGTATCAGTTTTGACCTAAAATAATTTAAATAAAATAAATAATTATTTAAATAAAAAGTCCGTTTTTGAATAGTAACCCAGTGTTTTCACTATTCATCAAAAATTGAAAGTTTTCAGAAAAATACCAAAAATTCACCTAAGGCTAATTTCGATATTCTGAATCCAAAAATGAAGTCCATTTTGAAAAATAAACTTTCTAAAAGTGGGTATTACTATTCTTAATGGCTAGTTCATATTATTATTATAGTAATAACTCGTTTAGTGAAACTTGGTATTGCGTACAACACACGCTATCGTGGAAGGTGGCGATTGCGTGTAATGCAAGCCAAGTCAAGCATGTATGTAGTGAAAGATCCTTTTGGTGTAGCGTACAACACAAGACATCATTAAAATTAAGAAGAATATTTTTCATAAAATCTTGGGGTGTTACACATCACGTATTTTCTACCTATAGTATGAGAGTAGACTCGTCCAACCATGAGAAGCAAGACATAGAAAACATGTGGCATACGCCACACATCTCCACCTCTCCTGGAAGGAGAGTAACCAAAATAAATGGATGGGGTACTGAATATATATATATATATATATATATATATATATTCTTAGTCAAATAAGCACAAATGGGAGAGTAAGGGGATCTACATCTCACAGCTCAACCCAAGAAGAATAGTACACAATAGTTCAATGGGAAAATCTTTCCACGAGCCCAACAACTCATATATCTTCATAGGAATCCCCATTCAGAGGGTCACTATCACCACAAATTCATACTACCAAATTTTTGAAGCACTAACTCACCCACATAGTTTTAGATTGTGTCTTAAGGATGTGTCTTGGTAGGGAAATCTTCCTTGTTTCTCATGAGTCCATTGGTATGTCAAACCACATCTTATCAATGATCCGTATAGTCTAGTGAGAATTAACATGAAGTAGAGGACTCATGACCTAGTGCATCAGGGGGGTCTACTATAATAGTAGTCATAGAAGTCATGTGTCCACACCGAGGGGGGGTCCATTATTGTAGAAGTCATAGAGGACCTACTCCCATGACGATGGGGGGTTACACTCTAAAAATAGTCATAGAGGACCTACACCCACGATGATGGGGGTTCCATGATGATGTTGTCAATGACCCATGTCTATATCAACTAGAGGGTGACCCACTAGTGTCATCGAGGAACCATTCCCATATCAGTTATATAGTGACACTCAGATATCCCTGACAGGCTTCCGGAAAACTACCAACATCAAACATCGCCTCCCAGATATCATAACTAGAACATTTCTCACCAAATCTCAACATCTGGAATGATGGGTTTAATAGAATTCAACATGAAAAAACACTCAGTATAGGCAAATCACTAGTCCAAAACAGGCATTCGGTGAAAAAGGATCCTTTCACCATAATATGTTTGAACAAGAGCTCATGGGACCCATGCCTCAATCCTGAATTTTAAATTCCCATACTATCCTAAAAATGTTCTCCTCAATGTTAGGATCACAATACACCGTGTTTCCTATCATTTGGGGGATCCATTTAGGAGTTATGACCATTTGAACATGCTGCCCACGAAGCAGCCCATAGACCTGCTGGTGCCTATGAACTGACCACTTTTGTCGGTCCAAATACAACATGAACCGGCTGCATGTGGACCAACAACCACAATCAATACACATTCCACACAATCCCTACTCTTATGGAGTTGAAAATCCATGGCTACATGGTCGACCGAAAGAGGGCTCTGCCCCGGTGGCCCCACATCTGAGCCGGTGCCATCTCAGGTCCACCTCATTTATCCCGGCACAAAAACCTGACTCGGACTAACTATCGTCCTTGTCCTAGCCCACCATCTTCTATTGGCCTGCACACCCCCCCCCCCCAATCCTACATCTTCCTCTGTCGGCCCTGCCAGCTCCACCTCATCTTCCATATCATGTGGCCTCACCACATCTTCCTACTTAGCTGGTCACTCAACCGCCTCCAACCTCGATGACCCCCATCGCGGACGCACGTAGTTTTTCTACCCACACATGGTTCATTGTGCCTCCTCTAATGAACAATAGCTAAATAAATCACATACCTGAGCTCCTTAGGTCACGGTATACACTGATCATCTTTGGTTTTTGATTTCCCTAAAATTAGGGGGTCCAATCGAGTTCAGAACCACCAGAAAACCATGAGTTGGGACCACTAGGATCCAATTGGGGCAGATCACAGTAAAAGAAGTATAATCTCAAAATTAAAATGTTTATCATCAATATCCAAAAATAATTGGCCAATCATCAGGAAAAATGGATTCAGGATTGACAACCAAATCCAAAATAAATCTTATTATGTGGGCACATACAAGATTTTAGAAAATAGATCAAATAATAAAGACAATAAACTCATAATTTTAGTCAAAATAGAGGAAATCCAAAATGAAACTTTATACTTAAGGATTAAGATAGATCATTGAAGAAAAACATTTTCACCCATGAATAAAGTATTTCATTGTGTTCGATGTGCCCTAATCTGTCCTTATATCCAGTTTCATTGCAATCTGTGAACATTCTCTATAGGGATATTCTAGAAGGAGGAGGAGGAGAGCTTCTCTGGTGGAGGTAGAATTGTGAAACAATGTTTTAGTCAATCCTACCTAGAGAAACCCATATATAATATAGTTAAAATGAATTTAATTAATTAATACATTAATTATTAAAATTCACATAGATATACCACTAATGAGAAATGAGTCTAAAAGTCCTGTACCGACTCATTTTATGCCACTCATAGGGTAAAAATTTCATTCGAGAGCCAATCATGGACTCATATTTTTATCCAAGCCATCATTTATTATTTATACCATTTCTTTCATGTGCATTATATAAAATACTATTCATATTTTTATAAAATTAATTTTGGGCTCACAGAGTCTCAGAATCACACGACGTCTTATCACCTAGCTCTATAAATATATATATAAGTATTTTATAGTATAACAATGAATAAAATTGGTCTCTACATAATTCCTTCCTTTAATATTTTCATTCCTCAAATGAAAACTAGGAAAACAACTGTGGATATTGAGTCGACATCTAGCTCTCCCACTCCTAGGATGTTTCCTTCATGTTTCTGTGTTGACACAACATGACTCCATAGGGATGGTCCATCGATTTAAGGAACAATCTTATTGATCCTTGGTTATCACTAGGTACTCTAAAAAGGTGGTCGCATATTCTATGTACATTTTCCCCCAGACGATGATGTTCTTAGGATCATGCATGTATCTGATCATCTATGTAACATGGAAGAAATTATGCACCCTCTCCAACTATGGGGATAGGGTGAGGTAGTAGAAATCGTCACCCACCCTCCATATGATCTTGAATGGACCAATCAAACATAAGGATATCTTTTTTCCCTGACTCAACCTCTAGATTCTGTGTCTTGGGGAGAATCTCAGGAAGAAATAGTCTCCCTGATCAAACTCTAATGGACTATATTTGTGATATGTGGAAGATTTATATCTGCTCTGGACCATATTCATCAATTCACATATGGCCATCACATTGTCTAGTGTTTCATACACCATATTTTCTCCCATGATGGATGACTCTCCAACCCCCATATAGAACCAAGGTGGCATGTAGGGATTCCATATAGGGCCTAAAATGGTTACATGCCAATGATAAAATATCTGCTTATTTTCATATTCTACCAAAGGAATGTGATCCTCTTAGATCTGGCCGAAATTCAACACACAAGACCTCAATATATTGTCCATCACATGGATAGTTCATCCAATATTTCCATTGGTCTGGGGATGAAAGTCTATACTCATCCAAATATGGGACATATTTTCCACATGTAGGGCTCTACACAATAGAGATATAAACCAAGAATAAGGATTAGTGACAATCATCAAAGGTACACTGTGATGGCAGATTATCTACTATACATACAAATTCATTAAGCCATCCACTAAACTCTACTTGAAGATAGTAAGGAAGTGTGTCGACTACATGAATCAGTCTACAATCACCCAGATAGATTCATTGCCATTTACTTTTCACAAAATACATGTGAAGATGTCAATGGATATTCCGTCACATTTCCACTCGGGGATCTCGAGAGGCTATATAAATCGTGCCAAAATTGGGTGTTCAGATTTCACATACATACCAGTATGGAACCATGAGCTGAAACCGGCTATTCTTAATCTCATGTCGGACTACAAAAATATAATCTAATGATCTATTTAAATCTCCCTCATACCTAGATGTATAGCTAATTGAATATTTTTGAACTCCCACATCACCTCCTCCAACATCATGACTGGAACCACTATTTTCCCATGGAATAATATCTCATGATTCCCTCATTCATAATATCCATCTGGTGTGGTGAACATGGATATATGAACATGAAGATAATTTTAGTAGATTTGTTCTAACTAGGTTTCTTTCACACAATCATGGAATGAAGGAGTCAACACAAACAACTATAGAAAAAATGTTACCCTCTGGCTCTTCCATGGTCATCTATAGGGAAGATAAATACTCTAAATCTTCCCATACTGTGAGATCCTAGTAATTACTACTAAGGGAACATTCTAAAAAATTTCCCTTTCCTTGTGTATATATTATCTGCATGTCATAATGCAATAAGAACTTCTACTGGAGTCACTTCCTCGGGTTTATGTCCTGCTAAGTGAAGATGTACTTGAGGATCTGGTGGTCTGAGTAATCCACAAAGTTCTCTCATAGAAGTTAATTCCTCAATATGATCAAAGAGGATACTATCACTTATATATATAGGTCATGAGTCTTATAGTTATCCAAAATAGGTCTCAATTTCCACAACCTCTTTGCATTTATTTCCATTCATTTCATCAATATGCAACTGAGACCAGATTCTGAGGAAACACAATACACTACGAACAAAAAAACTTCCTCTAGTAGAATCAAAACTATAGCTCTCATCAGCCTCTATCCCAATTCCTCAAAGGCCATCTAAAACTACTTAGACCTGGTAAACAGTTGTCCCTTCCATGTCAAAGTGGTCCAAGGGGATGCGATTCTAGAGAAGTCTTCCACAAATATCTTGTAGTTTCTAACCAACCATGAATGATTCTAACCTAAAAAGCATACTTGGGTGGATCCCAATAATGTATTGCTTCTATATTTACTGAATCCATGGATAAAGATTATTCAGAAATGAAATGCCCTAAAATCTGAACCTCATGTATCCAGAACTGGTTATTCGAGATATTTCTATAAATATAATGCTCTCGAAGTAAATCAAGAACCATCCGCAAGTGCTCCAAATTCTCCTCTACTATTAAAAAGTAAATGAGTATGTCATCGATGAAGAAAATAAGAAAATGGACCAAGTATTCTAACAACCCATGTTTTTTAAAATAAATTAAAATCTTGAAAAATAAATTTCTAGATATTTTTTTCTATCCTTTAAACATAATTTTGAAACTTCTATGTTTTGAATTTCGGAAAACAATCATCTACAATTATGTTCAGTATGTTATTTGGGATCTGATGTAACCAAATATTTTTGGGTGAATAGAAACCTAAACTTATGAATAGTAATACAAACAGTAATATAACCCTAATTAATAGTTAATTGTGTTAATATTTTATAGTATTAATTAATTAAGATAATAACATCTTGGATAAATTTTCAATGTGATAGAAAAGAAGATATAGTTTTAAAATTTATTATTTTTTAATTAGGAATGCTTATAATTAAAATTAAAATTAATAATATATAGAATTTTTTTTTCAAAAAATGTAGTTCATTTTTTAATTCTACATGTCAAAAAATGGTATGGGAAAATTTGGGGATTTTTTAGATATAGTTGATTTTTTTATGAATAGTAAAAATACAGTTTTGAGTTTCCATGTATAATGACACCATTTCTGATGTAATAATGATGTAATGAATCTGGTAGGCTTGGGTATAGTACAATAATATGTAAGCTATCCCAATTTTCTAATACCTTGGAAAAATACCATAGGAAATCCCATGTTTTTTTCAGATAACACTAATGAGGTGCCCCATAAAAATAATTAAAATATTCTCTCAGTTTTTGCTATAAATACCATCCCATTCATATATTAAATACATTCACAATTCCTCATCAACAAAGCTCTGGTCTTTTTACCTTTCTAGTAGTCATCCCAAGGGTTCCTTAATCCCCTAAGGTCCCAGCCATCACGTTCTAGGAGGTAATCTACAAGGTAAGAAAATAATAAATTTCATTCTTTTTTCTATTCAAGTTTCCTTCTATGTGGTATAACTTTCATGTTTCCATACCATGTTCTTATTACCTTATTATTCATGATATATTCTATATTATGATAAATTTATGGATTGGTGGCCATTTTTCTCTATCTTTCAAATATTTTCTAAAACCATGTTTCCTAGAGGTTAGGCTACTGAATTTTTGTAAGGGATTTCTCAATTATTCTTTTATTTCGAGTTTCTTTATTTTCTTATTCTTTCATCATATCCTATTAACCAAGAGGAATTAATGCTCCAGAAATTATCTATATTATGTATGATAACATGTTCATGTAAAATCCATCATCATTATTCTCTCCTCTCCCACTTGTTCCAGGAATAAAAACATAGTATGTGAGGGGTTGAATTACAGACATCATGGATGATGTGACTTCAATTTGGATTAATTACTTCTAGTCTGGTCATGAAACCATTCTTATAGGTGAAGAGGGTTATAATATATGTATTATTTCTCATCTATTTTTCTGGAATTCTTCTTCTACTAATGGTTTTAATTTATAAGATGGAATAAGGTCGTTATTATCATAGAACCACTAAAATGATTTAAATGAACATCCTTAATATTTAAACTTATGAATTATCCTCATATCAAAAATCAAAATGATAAATCATATAAATTATTGTACTAGAAATATGTAAATACCTTCCAATTACAATTCTGTTGTTTCACTTCCAATCGACAATAATATCCTTCATGAACCAATCATGGAAAACATATAAAGAAAACACCCCAAGACAATGCAAGGAAATAAATTCAAACAAATAAAGGGTGAAATGATATAATTATATGATCATATTAGATATTATAAATATATATATTTTTATATAAGATATTAATAACACTCTATTAACCATTATACAATATTTTTAAATGCATTGGATGTAAGAAGAACCCATGGTAAGGGAATTCTTAACCCTATTTCTATTCCTTGGGTTAACATTTTACATTATCTATTAGGTTTTATTTTGATTATTGGAGTGATGAATTTTTGTTTATATATTGTAGAATAATGTGTATTAACATTTAATAAACATGTATATTCCATTATATTAATTATCACTTCAATTATATTTTTAAAGGACTTTCCTTTTAAATTCCTTTTAAAAGACTCTCTAATAATGTTCAATGGGATTGTATTTTTATATGTATATGGAATGAGTGATTTCTACTTATTTCAAGAAATAATTTGCCATGATATGTTCCTTAGACATTATTTATGTTGGGTTGAGCCCATTATAGGTCATGATATGTTGGGTTGATCCCCATTATAGCTCAAGATATGTTGGGTTGAGCCCATTATAGATCAATATATGATGAGTGAGCCCCATTATACCTCTCCAATGAATTGGGTACTCTGGAGATGGAATTTGGTCAAAAGGTTATTCCATATACAAGGTTAAATGTAAGAGTGATATGGTAAATATGTCCCAAGGAAACAACATGTGTATACTATGCATTCTAACTTTTATGATATGGGTTGTATTGCTTTTTATGTTATCACATGACAATCACTTTCTATCTTTATATCCCTTACTAGGTTTAATACTCATACCATGTTTTTAAAATGATTTTAATAGGATATAAGGATGGGTACAAGAAGAAAGGGTTTTATGATGTTTTATATAGATTATTGTCAATGAAATCTTGCATTATGATATAATGTCAAATATTTTGAAAAAAATTGAAACTGTTTTTAATAGAGTCCTCTTTGTATGAATGTGGTATGTTATGTTTGTAAGTTATCCATATTTTTTAAAACTCTAAATCCGAAAAGATCATCATTGTGTAATAATGTATGTTATTATTTAAAATTAAAGATTATGTATTTTGATAAGGTCAGGTCCTTATAGTTGGTATCTGAGGATTGTTTAGATAACTTTTGGGGTTGGGATGAAATTTAAAGAATGCCATAATTGATTTTAAATCATTGATTAATTTGAAATGTTTTAGAATTTGAGAATTACCATGTTTATTCATCTAATTTATCATTTTTTAGAATGGCTGCCCATAGAATTAATAGGGAAGCTGAAGTAGGAAGGCACCAAGGCGCTGATTTCTGTCTGAATCTATAACCCGAAATGGTGGAAATCGGAACCGAGAAGTTTGTGATAGAATTGGATCAGTTGACTCAAGAAATAAACATGGTTGGTATCCATACTAGAGACAAACACGATCATCCATGATGAAACATTTCTGTTGTGGATCATTTAGGAGGAAACATCTTCCAACATTCATTGGAACAATAGATCTAGTAATAGTTGAATGAGGGATCAATTCTCTAGAAAAGATATTTGATGTAATGGGTTGTTACGAACATCAAAAGAAAATACTAGAAATTTAACATTTTATGGTGAATCTGATTAGTGGTGGTATCTGGTTAAGAATTCCAGAGAAAGAGATGATTTTTGACTGTCTGGAATGGGATAATTTTAAGAGTCTTTTGGTGGAAAAATATTTTCCTAAAACTGTTCGACATAGAATTGGGAAAAAATTCATGGAACATAAGTAGAAAGATGATGATTTTGTGGAAGAATATGAAGAAAATTTTACAAGACTATTAAGGTATGTATAGGATTTTACTCGGTATTTTTTAGAACAATTTATAGATTTTACTATTGTTTGAAACTATTTTATCAAATAGATTTGGACTCACGAGAGTTTAAAACCTATGAAAATCTTGTTCGTTGTGATGAAATTTTTTAGATAGAGTTTTTTAAAACAAATGTGTATCGTGATGATAAGAATAAGAATTGATCGGGTTTACAGGCAATGGGGAAGAACTCATCAAAGAAGTCTGGAGGTAAGAAAATGAATTTCCCATCTTGTGAAATGTGTGGTAAAAGCATCCTAGTGAATGCCTTGTAAATTATGTGAAATGATACCAATTTGGGAAGTTTGGAATCATGTCTCGTGAGTGCATGGAAAATGATCTGAAAAAAATGAGAATCCGATGTTGAGATACTTTAACTGTAAGGAATTGGATCATTTTGCAAATGTTCGTCCAAAGCTAGTTTCTCAAGTAGGGAATCAACAAGGTTGGAAGTATAAGGGTTTGGTAAAATCTTTTGAAACCAATTCAGAAGATGTTGATCCATCATATGACGTGGTATCAGGTATATTACTTGTTTTTTTAGATTTTTCAAAACTATTATTTGATTTTGTGTCTACACATTCCTTCATTTGTGAGAAATTTTCATAAAAATTGGAAATTCAACCTCATGAAATGAAACTAAATGTCATTGTAAAAACACCAAGAGAAAAAATTGTGGCAGAAAGAAATTATAAGAATTGTCCTATCCTTTTTTGTGGAAGGAATATACTGGAAATCCTTGTAGTTTTTGCTCCGGTACAGTTTGATGTTATTCTTGGTGTGGACTGGGTTTATTTTTACCATGCTAGGAAATATTGCAAAGAAAAAGTAGTTTTTTTCAGAATGAATTTTAGTTTGTATACAATAATGAACCCATACCATTAATAACATATCAAGAATCTAAGAAAATGATAAGGTAAGGGAATGAGTGTTTTCTTCCTCATATTTTTTAAGATAAGGTAACTATCCGAATTAATGATGTACCTGTGGTAGATGAATACTTTGATGTTTTTCTTGATGATTTTCATGGTTTTATTCCTAATCAAGATGTTGAGTTTAATATTGACTTAGTTTATGATTCTAAGAAAATTTATAAACCTCCATATTGATTGGCCCAAATTAATATTTTGGAATTAAAAAAACATTTGCAGGAATTATTTGATAAAGGTTTCATCCGACCTAGCACTTCACCATGGGGCACTTCTATCATGTTTGTTAAGGAAAAAGATGGTTCAATGAGACATTTCATTGATTATAGAGCCTTTAATAACATTATTTGTTAATTATAATTATCCTTTTCCTCATATTGATAACTTTTTTGATCAACTCCAAGGACCAAAGTATTTTTCTAAGGATGGCATGAGGTCGCGGTACCATAAGTTTAATGTAAAGGATGAATACATGACGAAGACAACGTTTTGTACACGAAATGGTCATTATGGATTGGTAGTTATGCCTTTTGGGTAAACTAGGGAACATACTATATTCATGGATCTTATGAATACAATATTTCATGAGTTTTTGGATATTTTTTTGTGTTTATTTATTACATTCTGGTATATTCTATAACTATATAGGATCATGAAAAACATCTACAGGTTGTTTTACAAAACATAAAAAAACTATATGGAAAATTAAGTAAGTTTGATTTTTGGTTGAAACATATTTATTTTCATGGGAACACTGTAAAAAATAATGGAATAATAGTTCTTCCTACAAAAACAAAATTGGTTGATGAATATGCAGGACCTAAAAATGTTACAGATATTCGTAGTGTTCTTAGATTAGCAGATTATTACCGACAGTTTGATAAAAACATTGCACAGTTATCTAGCCTAACAAAGTTAACACGAAAAGGGGTTAAATTTTATTGGACAGAAGAATGTGATATTTGTTTTTAGGAATAGAATAATAGATTGGTGAATGCTCTAGTTTTGTCATTGCCTTCCAGAAGTAGTGAGTTTTTCATCTACAGTGATGCCTCATTAAAGGGAATTGGTTGTGTTCTAATTCATAATGATCTAGTAATTGTATATTCTTTAAGACAGCTAAAAACTCATGAGTTAAATTATCCCACACATGATTTGTAATTATAAGCTATTGTTTTTTCTTTGAAAATTTGGAGGCACCATCTATACAGAGCCAAATGTCAAATATATACTGACCATAAAAGTCTGATGTGTATATTCACTCCGAAGGAATTAAACATGAGGTACATAATATGGCTTGAAATAATAAAGGATTATTACTGCACAATCAATTACCATCATAGAAAATCAAACAATGTGGTTGGTGACTTGAGTTGAAAACAACATGCATCATTTTCCATGTCATGTTTGGAACCTGATCCCTAGGTTAAGGATTTGATGAATTTTGGCTTAGTAGTTGTTTATACAGGGAAAACATTTAATTTGTTTCAAGTTTCAGTGCAGTCATTGTTATCCGATAAAATTAAGAAAACACCGAAGGAAAATCGTGAGCTATGGAAAAAGGTACAATTAGTGAAAATGGGTAAGTTCCCATAATAGAATCTTGGTAAAGATTGTGTTTTAAGATTTGTAAAAAGGATTTTTGTGCATTGTGATTCCCATTTGATGAAAGAATTGTTGTGTGAAGCTCATAGTTCACCATTTTCAGTTCATCTTGGCAGTACTAAGATGTACAGATACCTTCATATATATTATTGGTTGGATGGATTGAAAATAAATATTGCCAATTTTACATTGAAATTATTAACATGTTAAAAGGTTAAAGGGGAGCAGCAATTATTGAAGGGGATTATTTATCCATTTCCAGTACCAGAGTTGAAATGTGAGAATGTATCCATGGAATTTGTGGTGGTAATACCAAAGACTTATCGAGATTTATTGATTGTACCTTAAAGATATTGATAGGATACAAGGAGTTCATATTTCCATTGAATCTGACTAGGATCCCAAGTTTACTTCTAACTTTTGGAAGGTTCTTCAGAATTTGTTGGGTGCCAAATTAAATTTCTGTATAGCTTTCCATCCTTAATTTGATAGGCAGTCAGAACAAATTATTCAGACATTGGAGGATATGATTCGAGATAGTTCAATGGAAGAATAGGGAATATGGGTTCAATATCTTTCATTAGTTGAGTTTTCTTATAATAATAGTTTTCATTCCAGTATATAGATGGAACTTTTTGAGGCATTGTATGGGATGTGGTGATGAAATCCATCTCTTTGGGCTGATGTTGGGGAAATAATGTTTATGGGAGCAGAATTATTAAAGAGAGTGGCTGAAATAGTGAAGATGATCCAGCATCACTTGAGGGCAGCTCAGAACAGGAAGAAAAGTTATACAGATAAAAGAAGTAAAGACTTCTCTTTTGAGGTAGGTGACCATGTTTTCCTTAAACTATCTCATTGTAAAGGTGTGATGCATTTCTATAAGAAAGGGAAGCTATGTATGTGGATCATTGGTCCTTTTAAAATCATGGATAATGTTAAAATAGTTTCTTACTGAGTAGCTTTTCCTTTGAGTTTGTCTCACGTACACAATGTTTTTCATGTTTCGATGTTGCGGAAGTATGGGCCACATTCACCACATGTCTTGAGCCAAGAAGCAGTTCAGCTAGAGAAGAGCCATTCTTATGAAGACATACCAGTTAAGATACTTGATCGACGGGATTAGGTATGATAGAATAAGGTAATCCAGCAGGTAAAGGTGTTCTAGATAAACCACTTGGTTGAGGAAGCAACGTGGGGGGTCTGAAATTGCTATGAGGGAACGGTTCCCTCACTTGTATAATAATTAAATAAAATTCAGATGAAGCAATTTATAGAAGGTGGGGATAATGTAACACCACAAGTTTTTAAAAATAAATTGAATTATTGAAACATTTTTTCTTGTGTATAATAATAACTATCCTTTAAACATAAATTTGAAGCATCTATGTTTTGAATTTTAAAATACAATCATCAACAATTGTGTTTTGTAAGTTATTTGTAGTCTGATGGAACTAACTTGTTTTTTAGTGGATAGTAAAATACCCTTATGAATAGTAATATGACCCTAATGAATAGTAAATTGTATTAATATTTTATTTTCTTAAGGCTATTAGATAATAACATCTTGGTTATTTTTTTAATGTGATATAAAAGCATTTATAATTTTAAAATTGTTTATTTTTTAATTAGGATTGATTTTATTTAAAAATTATATTAATATTATTTGTAAAATATTTCCAAAAAATGGAGTTCATTATTTAATTATACACGTTGAAAAATGTTAAGGGTGTATTTTTGAGATTTTACTGATACGGTTGATTTTTCAGTTAATAGTAAAAATACAGTTTTGAGTTTTGGTGTATTAATGACAACATTAGTTATATAATAATGATGTAATGAATCTGGTCAACTTAGGTACAATACAATAATATGTGATGTGTCTCAAGTGGAATATACCTTTTGAAAATACCATGGGAAAGCCCATGGTTTTTCAAATACTACTAACGAGGTGTCCCTTGGAAATTATTAAAATATTCCCTCACATTTTCTATAAATACAACCCATTCCTTCATTAAATTCCTTTCAAATTCCACATCAACGATGTTATTTTTTCATTTCCTCCCTATTAGTCCTCCCAAGGCTTACTCAATCCCCTAATTTCCCAACCATTATATTCTCGGGGTTACAATACATGGTAAGAAAATTCTAAATTTCATTCTTTTTTCCATTCAAGTTCTCTTCTATGTGGTATAAAATTAAAGTTTCCATACCATGTTCTTATCACCTTTCTAATCATGGTATATTGTTTATCATAATTCATTTATGGATTGGTGACACTTTTCCCCTCTCTTTTTATTATTTTTTAAAACCATGTTGAATAGCCATTAGGCTTCCAAATTTCTATAAAGGATTTTTTCAATTATACTTTTATTTTGAGTTTCTTTATATTCTTATTCCTTCCCCATCTCCTCTTACCTGAAAGGCATCAAAGCTCCAGAAATTATTTATATTCTTGTTATTATCCTGTTAATAAAAAATTCATTATCATTCTTTTCTCTTCTCCCACTTATTTAAGGAATAAAAACATTGTCTCTCATGTGTCGAATTACTGACTTCATGGACTATGTGATTTCAATTTTCATAAATTCTTTCAACTCTGGTCAAGAAACCATTTTTATGGTTAAAACATGTTATAATATATTTATTAATTTTCATCCACATTTCTATAATTATTTTTCTACACATGGCTTTATTTTATTAGAAACAATGAAGTCGTTATTATCAAAGAACCACTAAAATGATTTAAACGAACATCATTAATATTTTAACATAGGAATCATCCTCATATAAAACATCAAAATGAAAAATGGTATAAATTATGATACTGTAAAAATTTAAATACCTTCCCATTACAGTTTCATAGTTTCAAGTTCAATCAACAATATTATCCATCATGAACCTATCATGAAATACTTGTAATGGAAACACTCCAAAACTAGGCAAGGAACCCAATACTAACAAATAAAGGGTGAAATGATATAATGGAATGTACATGGGTAAACACTATAATGTACTATTATGTGTATTAATAGTGTTTACACATGTACATTCCATTCTATTAATACTCACTTCAACTATATTTTTATAGGAAATTCCTTTTAAAATTCTTTTAAAGTCTCTTTAATAATTTTCAAAGGGATTGTATTTTTATATGTATATGGAATGGGTGATTTCTCCTGATTTCATGAATATTTATTACCAGGATATGTTTCTTGGAAATTATATATTCTGGTTAGATCCAATTATAGGTGACGCAATTTTGGGTTGAGCCCCTTTATATCTCCAGATATGTTGGGTATAGCCAATTTTAGCTGAAGATAAAACGGGTGAGCCCCATTATAGCTCTCCAATGCATTGGGTACTCAAGAGAAGGAAGTTGACTTAAAGGTTATTCCATATATATATTTTAATTTAATATTGATATGCTAAATATGTCTCATGTCAACAACTTGAGTATATTATGCATTCGAGCTTTTATGATATGGATTTTATTGGTTTTTATGTTATCACAGGACTAACGCTTTCTACCTTTATATCCCTTACTGAGTTTTACAGTCATCACATGTTATTAAAATGTTTTTCACTATATATAAGGATGGGTAAGATAAAGGAATGTTTCATGATGTTTGATATGGATTGTTGTCATAGAAATCATGCTTTATGTTTTAATGTCCTATATTTTGAAAAAAATTGAAATTGTTTCTAATAGAGTCCTCTTTATATGAATGTGGATTGTTATGTATGTATGTTATCCTAATTCATTATAACTCTAAACCAAAAAAGATCCTCAATGTGAAATTATTTATGTTCTTTTCTGAAATTCTAGACAGAGATACATTATAAGACTGGGTCCTTATAAGTATCGTTGGATGAACTGGTGCATTAGATCCATAAAGATGGCGGGGAATCATTTCACACATAAGGGCATCTCTACGAACATGTAGTTCCCATAGTAATATAAGAAACTCAAATTCATAATATTAGTCTCATGAACTCAAAACTAGTGGTAGATAGACTTGATATTGATCTTTGATAACCATATCACATCATGAAACTGGTCATAGAGTTCATTGATCCTCTGCAAGGGTTACATTCTCTTTATCATTTCATGGTTTAGGAATTGATAATTCACAGTAAGATGCAATCTCCCATATGACGTCCTTATTTAAAAAAAAATTAAATAACCCGCGGGACACATTGGGTATAATGAATCCATTCTTTTGAAGGTATTCCAAATATAATCATAGCTCTAAACGATTAGTTGGTGCATATGATAGCTCTCACTACTAAAAGATGAAATATGTGGAAGATGCATTCCTTGTAGGAATCTCAAGATAATTATGTTGTGATATAACCTCTACTGGGAACTCCATCTCCCATACCATGAGTATCAATGGAAAAGTATGAATTAATCCTATGTATAATAATACTTAGGTAATAGTAGCATAAAAACAGATCATACCTCAAATCATCTCTTGTGCTGCAGGGTCATGGGTATCCAACTCATTCAGGTGTTTGTGGCTTCGGTTGCCTACTCCCTGAGCCTATGGTGGGATGTCTAGTAGTGGTGGTAGATAAACCCATAGTTTATCCCCCACATATAGTCCTCCTTCTCCAATACCATCACCGCCAACCTATGGACCAGCATGTCCCCACCTAGGGGATCCCTGATCTGGGCATTGACTCTACTGTGGTGGTACATCTATTATCTTCATGGGATGTTAATCACCTCTTATCAAGCAGTCTTGTTCCTTGTGAAACTACCCATAACATTCATATTATTGGGAATACTCATTTTTATCCTTGTCCACTACGTTGTGCTTGACCATGTGCCTGAGTCTGATCATGGGGAGGGAAGTTGTGTTGAGATCCTGTCGACTGACGTCAGCTAGCTTCTAAACTCATCTCATTCCTATTATTTCAACTGCTAGATCTATATATCTATTTTCCCTATGATAGAAACATCTTTTTAAAAATTTCCCACTCCAGCGCCATGACATAGGTTTGAAATAATAGGGGTACCATTCTGGCACAGATCTCTCTACGGAGTCCCTGCTTAAACATCTATTCTCTGAATTAGCCATGCTGAATCATGTCAAGGGAGAAGTATGTATGGTATGACCAACTCACTGTGTACCTTGACATAATCATACCTCCAAACTAATGCTTCATAATCTTCTATATCTATATGGATCATAAGAAAGATGGGATGTACTCCTCCAAAAATAACTTTTGGGAGTCATCCCACTAGAGAATCAACTCATCATGCATATAAGTAAACAAGATCCACCCATTCCTAGATGATACATGGAAAAGGCTGGAAACTAAAACCACTATCTGATCTGTAGGGGTCCAAAAAGCATAAAGGGGCGGACCACTGACTCTGAACAATCCTCTACTACCTAGGGATCTATATCGCTGTGGATCCATAGATTTATCTGATACTGAAACTCGCCGACTGTGATTAGCATGCCCACATCCTCAGTCTACTCTAATGGGAGGATCTAAAAATAAATAGGTGGGGGTGATGATACCTACTCACCTAGAGGAATGGGATTGCATGATGGACTCTGAACTGAGTCACCATCGCTCGTAGGGTTATCATCCTGAATTGGATTTGGTATCTTATCTAGATTTTAGAAAGGAGGATTACTGGAAATTATCAAGGAATACCGCAGTTAGAAGGGAATATATATATCTATATATATTGATAATTATAATGGTTGGATGACTCAAGAAGGGAAGTCAAAGACTAAATCCATTATTATTCATGTAAAATTTTTCCCTACAAAAAAATATCCTAGGCTGCTAAGTCTACAAGTTGGTAATTCAGGTCCTGGTGTGTGTTTATGTCGGTTGCCTATACCATCACTAGACCCACTGCCCTGAAAGACTCACTCAATACACATAGACATTGTTTCCCTAAAACCATCCAATCCTTTTTTATGGAACATCTAAACAACACCCCAATGAAAAAAATATATCTAATGCCAATGTGTCATGACCCGACCCCAATTGGGGCTCAAGCTACCACTACCCCAAGCCCACCACCATAGGCTTTGGTGGCAATATGCACTGAAGGCACATAAAAATAAGAATGAAACATTCCTAAAAACCTTTACCCACACACATAGCCACCTTAATGAAATAGGACTGAGGGAAGGAAATGAAGAAAAAAACATTGGTATAAATATAAAAAATGCATGAACAACTAAACAGAACAAAGTACAATAATGTTTTATGAAAATAAAAAAAAGGTTAAAATATATTCCCAATCTAGAAATGAGTCCCATGTTGAGAGAAAACTAGAAAATTAAACCCAATGAGAGATCCCAGCTCCTAAATCCCAATATACAGCCACCGAACGTAGTCCAAGAACATTGTATCCCAATTATTTTGTAAGTCACGATAATCCTTCCTATAGTCTGCAGAAGACACAATTTTTGTTGGAAGAATAACATGTAGGGGCGATTATATTCATACCAAGAAGAAAACCCCAAATAAATGGAGGGGAAAATAAGAGATATAACTGAATATTGAACTATTAGTTATAACAAGGTAGAGTAAGAGAGTACACCTCAACCCAATAAGAGAGTGAAGATAAAATCATCAAAACAAATGGATATAGAACTGGTTATAAGATGAAAATTTTGTTGAATCTTTTCTACGTATAGAAAGATTGTAATTACATATAACCATGAGAAGATAGACCTAGAAAGTACTTGTCCTACCCCAGACATCCTCACCTCTCATGGAAGGAGGGTAAACAAAACCCTAGGATTGAGTACATAAACAAGACACACACACAGATATATATATATATTCTTAGTCATTGAATCCAAAATTATTGTGTAAGGGGATCTCTATCTCACACCTTAGCCCAAGAAGAAGAGTATCCAATAGTTTCAAGGGAAAATCCATCCATGATTCCCAACACCTCATGTGTCTTCCCAGGACACACAAGTCGAAGAGACTCTATCACCAAACCTTGATACTATACACTTTGGGCAGAACTAGATCACCCATATGGTTTTAGATCTTGTTACAAGGATGCTTATGGGTGGGGAAAATGTCCCTTTGGAACACGAGTCTAAAGGAATGTCAAAACATGTATCATCACTAATCATCATAGTCGAGTGGGAAAAAACTCAATGTAGAGGGCTCGTTCCCTATTCCATCAAGGGGGTTCTAGTCAGATAGTAGTCATAAAGGAACTTCACCCATGCCAATGGGTGTTCCACTAAAATAGACATCACAGAGCACTCATACCCATGTATATAGGGGGTTCCACTCTCATGTTGTTGATGACACCTGCCAAACCCGGCTGGAGGGTGCCACTCTCGTGTCGTCAAGGACCAAAGACCTTCATGACTGGAGGGTGCCACTCTGAAATATCTGACAGTATTCCTCAAAACTACCAATATATATAACATGTAAATTCTTCACCATATATCAAAACCCTTAATGGAGGTCTCCATAACATTCTATTATAAAAAAAACTCATGATAGGCTAAACACATGTCAAAAACAAACCACAAAAGAAAAGGGTAATTTTCTCCAAAACATTCAAGAATGGGACCTCGCACAGGTCATCCATTATTCTATAATTTTAAATTTCAAAAACTAGAATCAAAACATCCACATCGAAATCAGGATCACATCTCTATAGATGAAATGTCATTTGGACGGTCCATTTAGGAGTTATGGCTATTCAAACATGTAGTTTTAGAAGATGACCACATACATACAATGGATCACACACCACTATCATGGTTGGTCCACCTACCACTCAGATCAGATACCTATAGACCCACATACATGGTTGGTCTACCAACAGTGTTGACCGACCATTGTGGTCGACTGCCAGTGGACTGGCAGTTCGGTCACTACACATGTGGCATCTTGAGCTGTCGTGGAACCATGATCAACCGCAACTAGGATCCATCCCATTTTCCCCAATTCTAACCAAGTCCAACCCATCTACACCTCTTCTGGCCCAACCCTCCTGCAATCTAGTGTCTTCATGCACATGACCCGCCTGGCCGTACTGCCCCACATCATGTGTCTGCCTTCATCCCCCCCACCATCACCACCCTGTATTCCAATGCTTGTCGCTTCACTGTGTTCACTTTTCAAGCCATATTACCTACCATCTCTAGCCCATGCATCCCCCACTGTGGGAAGCCACTATGCGCTATCATGTGCGGCTGCCATGTGATATTTTGGGCTGACACTGTGATTTGCAGCTCACTAACGCCACACACTGATGGTTCCTTCTACGGACCACCACACCTCCTCTGATGGCTGAAAATTGAACCAATCATATATCTGAACTCCATGGGTTCTGATTTACACTAAACCAACCTCATTTATCAAATTTTCTCAAATATGCGGGTTCAATATAGTTTGGAACCACCTGAAATGATGAGATGGGACCACAATGATATAACCGATGAAGAATGAAAGCAAATAGAAAAAAATGCACAAGAAAATAGGTTTATTAACATTTTCCATGTAGTCGTGGCCAATGATCAAGAATGAATGATTTTGGTTCGAAAACAAGCTTCAAAATAAATCTTGTTATGCATGAGCACAGAAAGGTTTAGAATATAGATCGATGAAACAAAGATGATCCACTAAAACAGTTAATCAAAAGGAGGGAAACCCTTAAATGATGGGTCCTTGTTTGAGTTTTGAATTGATCACTGGATAAGAACATGATAGTCTGTTAGTGGTAGATGTCTTTGCATTCACTACATCTCGATCAATCCTATTCTTTTGTTTCATTGAGATCAGTCAATATTCACAATGGGGATCCGCCAGAGGGGTGTGGAGGAGAGCTTCACTGGCAGTGGGATAATTTTGATCCAATGTTCTAGAAAATCCTCCCTAATGAAATCTATATAGAATATAGTTAAACAAATTTAATTAAATAATAAATTAACTAAATATTTTTACTAAAACATACCACTAGCGAGTGAGGAGTTTGAACGTCCTATACTGACACATTTTATGTCGCAGCTATGGTAAAGACTATTTTCCAGACCCAGCTGAGGCCTCATATTTATGACCTTGGATACCATTTAAGTGTTGTAATGTTTCCCTCACATATGTGATATAAAATATTTTTAATATTTTTATAAAATTAATTCAGGTCACACAGGGTCCCTAAATCACATGTTGTCTCAATGCCTAGCTCTAGAAAAATATATATATAAATCTTTCAATGTCATACATGGAAATAACTAGTATCTAAAAATATCATAAAGTAGTATTCAAAAAAATATGTAGTAATGGGCACATAATCAAAATTTCATTTCAAAATAGCGTAATATTAACGAATGAATCATAAATATTTGGAATAAAATTGAAATGTGTAATCATAATACAAAAATCAGGATCTATGGATATATAACATAGGAGGTTGCCACAAATATAATCAAATAAATAAAAAACATATGTTAATGATATGCTTTAATATATTCATATAATAGAAAGGGATAACTATTTATGTCCCATATCATAATTGAAAGAGATAACCACAAATGTCCAAAAAAATAAAATATTAGTACATATAAAGATTCAAGAAAGGAATTGGGGGGAATATCAGACTGACCCATCCCATAATGATAAATCATACATATATGTGAAATGTAAACATTATCACATTCACGAAACAACCATTGAATAAATACATTCTGAGAAAGAAATGGGTTTCATAAAAATAATGTTGGGCATAAAAAATCATCATGATAAATAATGTTGGTGTGGCACTTAAATCAACTTCATATTCAAACATAATAATAAACAAAGGATATTTACATAATTGAAGAATACGTAATTAGTACATTGGTAAAATGATCAAATAATTATAAAAATTATCATTTAATTTTTTTATAGATTTTATATAAAATGGAAATAGATTATACAAATATTTTTTTATAAAAATTTATAAATTAATTAAGAATGACATTAATGAAACATTAAAACTTGGAATGGAAGTCTTTTACAAAATGTTGATTAATACGTTGGGAGAATGTAACAACATTAAAAATGTTGCAAAAATAATTTAAATATTCCAATGACACTTTTGTAAAACCAATAAGGAAAACATTAGAATGGACCTTAAAAATCATAAAATTATGGATAAGGACATGTATAAATAACATATAAAAACATGGACATGGATGAAAAATATTACATACTAAAAATAATTGATAATGTTTTTCCACTAACAATCATTATTTCTGGTGAATTATCAACAAATGGTACATGAAACAGTTATAATCCATGTAAACAGAAAATAATATCTAAAAGAGAATAAAATTGGTATTTTTTCAGAATAAAAAAATTCAATTTTCTCAAATAGGCATTTATACGTATAAAATATCTGTTTTAATTTGATATTGAGAAAAAACTGTAACATTTACTCTCATCTCCCACAAAATCACCTTAACAACCAATAAAAGAAACATAAATATCTCATTCAATTAATTAAATTCTTTATCATAATCGATTAAATTTTCTAAAATTTAATTATAGTAATTTATTACATATAGTTTTCTTATTAGTAATTTATTTTCATCTTCTATCATTAGTAGCTGTAATCATCTAATAACAGTACCTTGATGGATATGTTAATAATTTTTCTTTGATAACAAGTCAATTATTCCCAAAATGAAAGTTTAAACATATTATTATAATTATTTAATTAGTCACATGTTATTTTTATTGATGATATGTGTATGGACCGTGATAATGGAGTTCACAATGAGCATGTTTTGTGTAATTTTATCGATGACCATGAGTTCTTGTATAATGATCATTATTTGGTGTCACACTTAAATAATCATAATCTTAAAATAAATTTTCATTTAGTATCATATATTTATACTATAAATATATTTTTACTCATCGATATAATAAATGGTGAAGATAGTAAAACAACGTTCAGGTAGTTTATTGGACTAACCAAAAGAATAACATATTATATAATTGAATGAGTAAGAGTATATAGTTAAATTATAGTAATATAATTTAAAAAAACATGATGATGTTATTTTAATATCATTAGAGTAGATAAAAGTTTTCAAAATGTGTATAGATGATGATGTATCTAAAAAATATTGTGAATAACTATAAGATTACTTTTATTAATTTTCTCCATCTCAAAATGGATTCCTTTAAATGATGGACTTATGCCTCCACCTTGGGACTAGATGCTAGAAAATGTGTTAGATGAATTTATAATTTATAATTTGGTTGATATTAATGAGGCAACCAAATGAAAAATTTGATTTGATGTTGGTTGAGTATGGTCCTTTTATTGGTGAGTATGAGTGTAATTTTAGTAAATACACATTCCCCAAATATTCAATGAGTGTATCATTACAATTTAAGTGGATATAATGTCATGATAAATCCCATTAGGAACCCTTATTAGGGTTGTTCTATAGATGAAAGTGACCCTATTAGTATTCCCCCTATATGAAACTCACTGCCAACTAGCTCCAAGGGAATATAGACACATATATATGTTGAATTTCCCTTATTGTTTCATGAATATATCGAAAAAACATCCATATATATATTTATATATATAATAAAAAACAAGAAAAAATTTATTTAATTCCTTGTTTGATCACTAATTCCATCCTAGAAACAAGTGATATATATATATATATATATATATTTTGTCTGTGTGTATATGTATATATAAGGGTGATAATAACATTATAATTTGTTGGATCCTCCTCAAAAACTCTGTAACAAATGTAGAAGATATATACTAATGACTCAATAAATAAATAGCATAAACAAAACACACCTATGATTGGTAAACTATAACCTAATCCACACTGAGTATCACTCTCCCAATAACACATAAAATTATAGTATCGTAGGATAAAAATAAAACATTTTTAAAAGGTAGCCTCTATCCACTTTTCCCTTTACCTAGATAGCCACACAACCCAATTAAATACATAATGTGTTATAATCCATTCCATATCTAAATATCTATTCAACCACATAGCATATCATATCCATAGAAACCTATCCACTAACAATTTACATATACAAAACACAAATCACAACCTCATCATAAGAGGGTCTTGTGAACATGAAGGACATAAACTATGTGCCCTCCTCCTACCATGGATGAATCACACTATGTACCCATATCAGAACCAAAAAATTGGGAATCATGAATTTATCTACAAAAAAACTAAAATCTATTATAGCCCATATATACATACCTTCTGTGTAACAATAAGATCTCATGCTATCTATTTTGGGAGATCATTGAACATAGATAAGTCATTCATCTCTTACCTATATTACCCATGTGTTAGGAAAAAGACCTAAAACCCGAATATTTATATAGAAATATTGTCACCCCACTCATGCCACAGTGTGTAAAAAATGGAATATAATAGTCACCCAGAAGCCTTGCCTAAGGGTTCATGATAAAAAAATTATATTTTTTACCACAAATACCTGTGCATCATCACAATCACTTGATACCAAACACTACTATAATTATACATTAAATTATCCACATATATCCATACAAAAAACTATAAAACATTATTAGATTACCATTCTATTTACCATAATTAATTTAGAATTTTAACATTACTAATCCCATTAAATCTTGTAAATAATTTTAATTCCAATGCATTAATTAAACAAATTATCATTTATTTCTATTTTTCATTAATGATTAACATTTATTCTATACATTACAATTATTAATCAGATTCATCCTTGCCACTAACATTACACATTTTACTTCCGATAATTTGTTGATTCTATAAAATTATTCCATTACTGATTTCATTTATTCCAAGAATATTACAATCCACTTGGAAACTATTACACACCCCCACATCTAATAAAAATATCATCATACAAATAGTTACACTACCCATTCTAATAGGCATCATAAAAACCATAAAACAAACTCTATTACACCAAATCGACTGTACGACCACTACTAAACATAAAACATAAAAACCACCACTATTGAAACTAACAAAGAACCCATCACCATAACCAAACCCAGATTCATGAAATTTACACCCCAATTTAAATATTAAATACCTTATATAAATCAATAAATAATGTAAATCATAACAGAAATTCATAGTTGGTGACTTCTCCTCAAGCATTTTTTTTAAAATTGAATGTCATGTTCATCTATCAATAAAAATAATTTAATATATCATTAATACAAAATAAGTACCATATTTAGTGATTATACATTTAAGAAAAATGATTAAAATTTACCAAAATCAAGAATCGATATTTTCATAGCAGCAAACATCATCCTAATAAACGAAAAAAAAGAAATTTCATTTAAAATCATAATCACATGTGAATAAACAACCTTTAACATTTTAATTCCATAGTAAAATTTATTAGTTTTTTATATTAATTAATATTATCATAAAAATGAATTAAAAAATTATAATTCTATAATCTCACTTAATAATGAAGATTTGTCTATAATCCCATAATTTAACTGATATTTCAATGAGCATTCTGAAAAAATTCGAATTGTTTTATGATAACAGCACTGAAAACACCCAAGGAAGGACCCTAAAAACCTGTGGAGCACCATTACCTATCAAAAATCGGGAACTGAGACCATTAAAACTGAATTTAGTCAACACCAAATCCGCATTTGTTAGAGTGAGAAACATTAAATGAAGAAAAAGGTAAGATATGATATTGAAAATTTAGGGAAATTGGACCTCTATGAATAAGGGATTAGTCACTCAAAACAATGAATCAAAATCTACCCAATGGGGACATAAGATCCCCATCTATAAACATACTATCCCTTATGCTTCAGGGGTGGTTGAAGAAATCTATACTAATTTAAATTGAATTTCATTTTTTATAAAACCTGATAATTAATAAAACTTTGACTAACGGGTTATGATCACCATATAACGAGGATATATTGAGTGCATCTCTGAAAATCAATTCTTGACCTCCCTTTATCTCTCCGAAAATCTCAAATTCAAATCATCTATAACACTATGCATTAAATGAAGGCCATAACACGTCCATTTTGGTTACACTGTACAAATCAATCTTCCAAAAAACACTGTGTAAACCTCGACCTTCTCTCCAGAACCCAAACAAACACAAACCAAACCATGGTTTCAAGGGGAGAATCATTGATTCAATAAAACATAGATATAAAGATCTAACAAATTTATGACCTAGGAAGTCAGATTATAATGAAAATGGTTATGTAAAAATACTTCCGGAGATGAGATAAACATAGAACATACATAATATTAACCAATAATATCCCAATACCACTATTCCATAACCCAAAAAATCAAAATTGAAACTAAAATCATGTTAGATAAACCTATTAAATTCTCATTTAGATTAAAATATGGATTTTACAATGTATGAATAATCTAGCGAGATTCGTAGTACAAACAAAATTGTACAATATTTATAAATATTCCCTCACAACCCTTCATATCGAAAAACAATACACCAAGTTAAAACTAGCCTTCCATTTTAAGATATATAGATATTTAAATATAATGGCTTAATCAACTACATTTAAAAAAAATACATCATGTTGTATCCAAAATCCATAAAAAACAAATCCTTTTATAGCACATAACACCATTCCAAAACAAACCTATCCAACTAAAATTTTAGCTCCGACATCATCCTCTTACTTTCCTCATATTCCTAACACCCCAACACATAAAATAAATTATGTAATGGTCTATGAAATTCTAGATCATTATATGTAATGTTGGAAAATGGGCATGGGTCCAGGAACCCCTCTTAGAAAAATGTTATAAATAATATTATATATATTTTAGGAATCTTCTCATTAATTTGACCCCATTCAACTCAATATACCCTTACCATAGTGACTCGGTTTCTTCCTTGATAACATAATTTATGGACAAAAATTAAACCCACCTACATAATTTAAATGACATAATTCCCAAAAGAATCTATATTTTGTAAAATTAAATTTCTAAAAGTGATTAAATTTTTTATATATAATAAACACTAATACCAAAAAAAAAATTTCAAGGAAAAAATATTTTAGGAATAATAAGTTTATTATTATTATTTCATAAGAAGTTAAAATATTATATTGATGGAAAATTAATTTATATATATATATAACGTGTTTTGTTAATTGGTATACTCAAAAAATGAGAAATATATATTAAAACATATATTAAAAACAATATTTCAAAATATAATATTTTTGGTTGGCCATGAATCAATATATTAATTTTCACTATAAATCATTAAATTTTTAATATTTTTTAAATTTTATATGTCATGACATTATTGTTTTCAATCTATTATATTAAAATTATTTATTAAAAATATATAAATTTTACTTAATATACATTATGTATAACAAAATAATTTCATTATACTTATTTATATTTTTAATAATGAATTTGTAACATTTTATTTTGTTCATAAATAATTTTTTTTGATAATTACTTGTCAAATATTCTATGTGTAACACATTATTTAATTAAATTTATAAAATACTAAATATACATATTAGATGCAAGTATGACCACTGAAAATATATCAAACATCCATATATTCAACAAGCATCTATCCATTGGCCATATAACTAATATAAATATATAAAACATATATATTACCTTTCTACATAAGACCTAAAACGATTCACTAAAATTCATTCATCATAATCATTAATTTTTATCTAAAACCTATATATTATATTCCTATTTTTTTCCACTACCCATAATTATCATTAGTGGTACGATTTTCTTGTAAATATATGAGGATGAATATTTCATGATCACCGTATTTTAATTTTCTTTTTCTATACCCATGGTCCTACTATTGGAGGTAAATAATACATCCCTAAACCATTTCCGAACATATATCCTATTATTTTATCATAATAGTAGAAATAGTATCTTGTTATTTTTAAATGTATTTTTTTTTCAATTTCTTAATTTAAATCATTACAATTAAACTATTATTTTAGTATATAAGGTATAATTTAGCTTTGGGTGAATTTTTGGTATTTTATATAATAATTCATTTTTTAATGAATATTGGAAATACCACATTGAAAAATAAAATTACATTATTGTATTAGAATAATATTACTGTATATAAAACCATTTTTATAAACCATATATATATATATGATTTGATATTTTTATTTTGATCAAAATAATTGGATTTATAAACCTATGATTGACAGTTTATAACCTAAAAGAAATTTAATTCAAATAAAAAGAACTATATTCAGTTCTGTTTTAATAAAGTAATTACATGGTCAAATTCGGTATTGGATTGGTTTTAATGTCACATAACCCTTCATTAACTATTAATAAAACATAATAATCTTAATAATCACTTCAATAAACGATTTTGGTGTAAATGCATTTTTATACTTAAAAATCCATTTTTAAAAAACTGTGCCCATTATGTTTTTGAATATTATATTAAACTAAACATTCATCACAAATAGAAATTGAACATTCTAAATGATATTCCATATTTTTACTGGGAATAATAATTTTTTTATTATTTTTAATCTATCATTGGGTAGTAATTAATAGTTAGTGTGGTAAAACATCATCATGGTAATGGTTAAATGGGTTAATAATGGGTTTAAACTAAGAGATACATCATTTAATATTTTTAATACATATATAAATTTTACTGTAATAGGGAATTATGACCTATATCTAACACATATTATATGTTTTAATAAAATGTAGTTATTTTCCATGAGAATTATATTTATTACATTTAAAAAATCTTAATATTTAAAAGAGTGTCACTTCACTCATATATAAATGAGAACAAATTTTTCTTACTTATCTGCACACTCAAATATCCTTTTCATGAACAATGTCTGTGGAATTTTTTTAAAAATTACCTTATCTACTTATGATAGGTCATTTTATAAGCTTAAAACAAATCCTATATGAATTATGGTGTAACCCAAGAAAATATATCCAATAATGAGGTATACGTCTTAACAGAATTATATCAATTTTATTGCTTATTATACCTCATTAAAAACTATTTTTAAGATTATAAAATAACTAAGTATTTATATTTAATATAATAAAATCTTATTATGTTTATGTAAACACAATTTTATACCTTAGTTATACCTTATGGGAAACGAAAGCTTCACTCCTGTATACGTGTTGAATACTGCCTCCAAAATGTAATGTGTTCTGTTTTTCATCACCACCTCGTAAGGTTGGTAATAGAGATGGAACTAATGAATATATATTATTTTTATAAAATAATGATGATTATTTAATAATAAAATATTATATTTTATCTTACCCTCCCATCCATTGGATGATTATATCATCTATTGTTCATACATGTGAATTACCACCTCCTTGAAGCGATGTGAATCATTATTAATTTATTCGTTACATGGATTGTTCTAAAGATTGATTAAATAAATAAATATATTTTTTTATTTTTATCATGAATCAATAAAATTAATCAGTTACCTACTTTATTTTATTCTAATACAAATAATAATAAGAATGATTTTTATGCATACTTGCAGACTACAACCTAAATGAAACGATGTAATTCATTTTTCAATACCACATTACATAGATGGTTATAAAAGTGTATTAAATACATGAGAAGTGTATTTTTTTTATCGAGATGATAATTTTGATTCAATGAGTAAAATACATTAATTATTTTTTAAAATCATAACAATCATTATGTGAAAATGATAGAACATGAGTTTTTTAATGATTTTTTATGACCTTGCATAATGAACTTTTAGTAACTAAAATATGGGAGAACTAAAACTATTATACAAAAATATAGTGATATAATGATTATTACTTTATTAAATATAAAAAATATAGAATAGATATATAATATATGATTTTAATCATCAATGGATTATGAAAAATGGTGAGTTCGATGATATATAATGAATTCGAAGTTGATGGAGTAAAAATTGAATCTGAATTTTCTAGAATCTATCCATTTGAGTTCTCTATTGTGATTCCTAATAATATTATTATAACATTAGATTAAGATGTAAATTAATTAATATATATATATCAATCATACTAAGATTTTATATTCTTTTTTAAGAATTTAAATTTATTGTTTCTAAGAGAAAATCCAGTCACGATACTTTTTTTTTATTTTATAGTGTTTATTTTAAGAGATTTTATTATAATTTTTTCATTATAAATTTATTATAATTTTTAAAAGAAATTAGTATTCATGGGATCCTTCAATATTTATGTATTTTATTTATAAAAAGATATAGGGATTTATAATCATTTTGATTAATATTTTTCATTGTTAGGAAGATGGAACTCAAGTACATATGGTGAGAGGAAGTGAGATTCTACCAATAGTTTTAGTTAATCATGTCAAGGGATATGAAGACCGAACCCTCTTTCGGGATAAAATGAGGGATATAATACAATATGTTTAGATTGATATATACCTTGGATATATTCTATAGCTCTTCCTTACACTTTTTTCTAAATGTGTATTTTTATGTGTATCATTTTATAGGAGTATGTCGTTTTACAACCGATACTCATTGTTGTGTTTGGGAATTATCATTATTTTTCTAATTCATCGTTAATAGTATATGTACTGGTCACTTTATCGTCATTATGAGACATTTATTTTAAATTGATTATAATATTATTTTGCTTGTCATTTAATTTATTAGTTATATGAATAATTGATAAAATTAATACATAAAGCGGATGATTTTTTTTGTTTTTTTAAATAAATCCCTGAAATACAAGTACTTATTTATCCAAATTAAATGATAAATTATAAAATTAATTTGGATTAATAATTTACAAATAACTAGTTTTTGTTACTTTTGAAACTTCTTCAGCAGCTCATATCTTAATAAAAAATCCTTTTAAAATGATTTATGTAATATTGTTTTCCATTATAAATTTTATTTTAACCATGATTTTTTATCTGATAATTTATTTTTATAATGTGAGTTCAGGATAAACTTCACATGCCCCAAAAATCAAAAAAACTTATCAGAATCTCTTTATAACATTATAAATGATTCTTTATTATCTAAATTTGAAATACACCATCTAATATAATTACTATAGATAGTTAAATTTTGAAACCATTACATCATATGAAATTCACAAGGAAAACATTAATAATTATGGATGGTTTTATATGTTTTTTATGAAAACACATAAAAATATTTGGGAAGACGTGGATTCTGAAAAGTTTATTTTCTATGGTAACTAGACCAAAAAAAATTTGAATATGAAGAACATAATTTTAACATGTCTAACCAATGTAACTGTCTACCAGAAGTTGAAGAAAATGTGGCATGGATATTCATTTTCATTAGTATATGACTCCAGATAATTCTATCTTCTAGAATTTAAATAAAATAAAAAGAAGAAGAGTCCCTTTTTATGATAATGCATAGGATGAAATCATTGAAATCATTGATGTTTCATTTTTTTATGAAAACACTAAATTCAAAAAATTTTTATGTTTTAGGAAATAATTACAAACTTATCAGTAAAAGTTAGATATTTTAGGTGGGATCTGTTCTGAACATCATGAATAAAAAATGTACAATTCCATGATCATAAGAAAATTTAATTTTATCTACCAATTAAAATGAAAATATTAACTTAAATAACATAGATGAATTAAAACATTTTTACTTGTATTGTTTATATACCACTAGATTTATATTCTCGATATGGTGTCATATATTAGGATTTTATAACTAATGGAAATTAATTGAAAATTCTAGGAAAGGAAATATTAACGATTTACTAAAAAATAATTTTAATTCAACAAGATTACCTGATTATTTTTAATTTATTAATAAATTTAGAGAAATATTTAATTCCAAAAGTTATGTTTCAACTATTTAATCTTTAATGTCTGTTCATATAGACTGATTAGTCTTAAAAAATTAAATTTTTATTGATCGAAAAAAATATTATAGGTTTTGGATGAGGATTACCCTAGATTCACTTGAGTGTATTTTCTCATTAAAAAATATAAAACACTTAATAATTTTATGGTATTCTGTTGTTAATTTAAAATGATTAAACCCTATATTTTTTTATTGTCAAAAAAGATCATGGTAGACTATTTATTAACTCTATATTTTGATCATTGTTTATTAAAAACATTATAACCCATAGTTTCTATGCACCTAGAACACCATATAAAATTGGATTATTCGATCTATAAAATATAGAACTTATTGGAATTCCATTAATAATAATAATTGTGTATTAAATTTCAATAAAATTTAAAGATAATAATTTGAGTAATTTTTATTCTAAAATAAATTGAGTTTTAATAAATCCTTTTATTAAAAAATACTTACGATTTATAGACTATAATAAATCAAAATATATAATACATAATATTTTTGTTTTAATGGAATTTATCCTGGATTAGAAATAATAACTATATAAAATTGATCTAAAAAAATTAATTTAATTTTTATTGGTTATTATACAACTATAAATTCATATAGAGTTTTTTTTTAAAGAAAAATGATGTTAGTGAAATACTTCATGAATTATTTGATGAATTTGATCATTTTTTGTAAAACATTAAAAAAATAATATTGATGATATTTTCAAAAATATTTTTCCCTTTTTACCAAATAATATTAAAAAACTATAAAATTTATCTCATAAAAATTTAATACCATGTAACAGTCATTATCTAAAAATTACATCAATAGAAGATGTCCATTAATTAGTTAGATTTAATCTTACCACATTACCCACAAATTTGTTTGGGGGGATGTAATTAAACAAGTTAAATGTAGATGTTATCTATGAAATAAATGTGATCATAATTCCTTTATGTAACAATGTTTGACTAAAAAATCAAAGGAATGGTTTGGTTATTAAACTTGGTAAGGGCCATCTATGAATAACTCCACCAGGTTGAACAGATCTAAATTTGTGCTCTTGTTTAACATTCTATATAACTAATGGTAGTTAGAATAAAATTAAATAATATATTTAAATGTGATGAAAATGGAATTATTATTATAAATAATGATAAACATATTTCTAATGGATACTGTTAAGAAAAAATCATAGACTATGGTGAATCTTTTTAATTGTTACCTAGAGAGAAATATATCAGGATCTTATTAGATATTTTATCCAATCTAAATTTTAATTTATTTTAAATGGATACAAATATTACATTCCATAATTGTTATGTTAAAGAGAATGTTTATGTTGAACAACCTATTCCTAAAGGGATTAAATTTCTGGAAAATGATTTCAAACGTACGGAATAACTTTATAGACTAAAATAATTCCCAAGATCATGGTATGAATAAATCACTAGAAATTTTATTTAAAAAAATCATATGAAGTTTTTATCTAAACCTTTTCATAATGATTATTTTCAATAAATACATTTCCACTATTGAATATGTTAATGAAATAATATTTGTTCCAACCCAAAAATATCTTTTCAATATTTTTTAGATAAATAAAAAATAATATTGAAAAAATTGATTGGATGCATTACTTTTTCATTGGATATATTTTTTTCTTAGAAATAACATTGAAATATTTGAACTCAAAAAACCATAATAATGATTTACAAAAAAATTAGTGCTTAAAAATATGTCTAACATAATTTATTTGATATAAATATCAACAAAATGTGATTTTTTAAACTAGTAAATCAGATGATAAAATACTTTATAGAAGTTTAATAGTTCTTTTCTATATCTTACTACATATTGAATAGAAATTATATTTTCAATATTATTATGTTATATAATTCCTAGTAATCCATAATAATCTCATTTTATTGTGGTAAAAATTATTTTCGGATATGTTAATGGGTTTATAAAAAATGGTATTATTTTATTCATCTAAACACAATTTTTTTTTCTAAAAAACTATAGAGATGTTCTGTTTTGAGGATTTAGTTTAGAAAGAAAATATATATATGGAACATATAATTTCTTAAGAGAAGCTTTATATTCATGGTCCAACATGAGGAAAAATTGTATATCACATTCAGCTATTATAGAGAAATAAAGAAAAGTTGGATGCTATTTTTTAGTTGTGTTGATGCAACAGAAACTCATAAATTTTGGTTTCTAATTTAACGAAAATATAATTATTTGTGGAAATAATAGTATTAGTCAATTGTTAAAAAACTAATATCATTACTCTTGATGAAATAACTTATATCAAATTATCCATTTATATAAGAATCACACAAAAAAGTATATGTTTTATTCACTTTATCGTAAAAGAAAATTATCTCACAGATATTTTAATGAAACCTCATAATTATGATAGATTAAAATTCATTAAACGTAATTTTTTAATTAAAAAATAATTAATAATTAATCAAAAAAAAATTTCATTTGTTTCCACACCTCGTGAAATCCTCTCTATGTAAAAATTGTGATGAATTTTTTTCAAACACATCAATTTTTATTATATTTCTATTTTTCAAATAAATAAGTTATTAAAATATTTATTTTTATAACATAATAGTTCTTCATTATTCTTATATTTTAACATTTATTGGATCTTAAATATTATATATTTCTTAATATTAATGGTTTTTTTTAAATTATCAGTTTTTCATGATTAATGGTTTTTCAACCTTATCTGGTTTTCAACTATAATGGTTTATTGGTTTCATTATTAGATTTTATAAAATTATAATATTTTTCTTCAAATAACCCTAAATGGTAAAATAATCCAATCTTTTTGTATGTTAAATTCAACAAGGTTTATTCTCTTCAACTATGTATTTTACATTTTTCGTAATATTATTTTTCAACATAGGAGGAGATATTCAATAATGATAATTTTGATACATAAATATTATAGGAGAATTTATTATTACATCTCAAATAATGAAAAATTATCTTTTCCCATCCATTAAAATATAAAAATCAATTCTTGAAATATTTTATGGAGAATACTTTTGTGTATTTAATTTTTTTAATGCCTTTCAGAACTACTCATATATTAAAAGAAAAATTATTGGGTGATGAAAATTATAATTTCATATATATAGATTGTAATTTATACATATTGTCAAATTCATTTTTTCAATATTAAATTTTTTATAGTGAAATTTTTATCATTTTTAGTATGTTTATTTTTATTTATTGAATAATATTTGTAAAACATTTATGAAGATTACTGTTTTCCATGCTAAAGCTGTAAGAGCATCCGATATAGTCAAATAATTATCACTTATCCTAATTGATGTGGGTGAACTTCAATGTCTGATAATGAAAAATATTGTTTACTATTACATGGAGATTCCTCATAAGATCTAAAGGATGGTGGAAAAAGGGATAATGAACAACAAATCACCTCAGATGAAGATTTATTATATATAAAATTATGTTACAAATAGAATGTATGTTAAAAAATTAAATTACAACAACCACAATGAATTTTTTTTAAACATATATATTGCTATGGAAGTATCATATATATCCTAAAAAATATTAATGGATAATTATAAAAAAGCAATAAAATTTAATTTTTCAAATTTAATTTTTCATTATTTTATATTTATTTTTGAAAATCATAATAGCGACAAATTTATGAAAAAATTAATTTTCTATTTTTATCTTCAATATTAATTATTTATAGTTAATATTATTTAGAGGGGAAGAAAATATATTTAATTTTTCATATAATTATTTTTTTTTAATTTTTTAAAATAATTTGAGGGTTAATTATATTTCATGAAGATTACGAGGAGTTTTATTTTTAATTTCTATTCTTCTTTTCAATTTTTCTCTATTACATGGGTTTTCTAAAATGGTGGATGTTATTATGTTAATAAAAAAATTTAATTATGTCAGAAAAGAATAAAAAATATTATATGGAAATTATTTATGATGAGTTATTTTAAATATTTTAGGTTTATTCTGAACAAAAATATGATAATTGATATATTCAATGAAATAAAACTAATTTTTAAAAATAATGTGTTGTAATGTATAATTCTAAATTACATCCATCATATTTACAAATAGTGTGTTCGTGCTGATTTAACTCATTTATAGATGAAGAAATTTGTTGTTTACATCAGTAGATGAAAACATTTCTGTCAATGCAGTTATAAATTAATCCAAGTTTTATAGTGCAGATTTAACTCGACAATAGAGAAATATACTTACATATGTTATCTTTGGATGAAGAAGCATTTATCGATTTAGTTATAAAAACTATATATTTTATTAAATAAGCCCATTGGAGTTTTTTTTCTATAATTCATATAAATAGATTCATTCTTCATATTTCAGAAGTATGTGAATGGGAATTTAGATTGAGAATTATAAAATATATTGATTTTTTTGATGAATTTCATCTTTTATTGATTATAGTTTTTCTAATAAATGTAATATAATTACTTCGGAGTGTTTTTGGTATGAATTGCCTTTTAAATGTATGTGTTATATATCTCTTTTAAATTCTTATTGTAAATTTTCTTCTTCTGATCACTAATGAGTTATGTATTCTGTGGATAGTAAGATAGAATTTTTTTTGATAATCTAGATCACGTTCATCAGTGGTCAAAATGGTCGAGCTGATGCACATATAGTGTGAGGAAGAGTAAAATTACAAATTGGTTTAGTAGAAGTCTTCTGGGATAAGAAGTCATAACATTATATATATATGTGTGTAATATTAGGCACTATATTTGATTGATTTAAAATATAATTTACCATGGATCCATCTTATAAATCCACATTGTACATTTGTTTTAAATTGTTGTTTTTAAAATATCCTTTTATAAGAGCATTTGGATTTCAAAAAAATAATTCATTTCATTTTTTCAAGAATTTTTATTGTGTTACCAATTTAATCATTAATAATTTAAATACAAATCACTTTTTTCACTAAGAAAATAATATTTCATACATTTTATAATTCTATTATTCATATCATTAGTTTTCATTAGTAATATGAAAAATTGATTTACTTGATACTTAAAGTGGATAAAAATTGAATGTTTTATTTCAAATAAAATCCCAATAATTTTTTTACTACGTATAATACCTTTTAATAATAGATAAATCCATGTCCATGATTTAGGGGCCATAACCTCTAAATCTAAACATGAATGAGTAACAAAACAAAAATATACTAAATAATTTTTGTTAAAATGAATTGTGATTAAATGGTTAAAAATATGTAATGAAAAAAATTATATCTATAAATATAAATAGAAATTGAATGTGATATAGATTAATAATAAATATAAATTTGTTATACATGAGGCTAGAATGCATCAGGCCCAGCTATAATAGATGTTAAGGTTTTATTATACAATATCAATTATATATTATATTGTATATTGTTTTTATATTTATTATTGGAATTATATGTTTTCCCTACTAAATTTAATATATTATATTCTCCCCTATTTATTTCTTATATTCTCATGTATTCTTTCAATTTTGTATCTTTTTTGTTTACAAAACCATTGATAGGTTGTTTATTAGAAAAGATGACCTTATTTCACTATTTGGATCATTTATATCTCTCATCCATATCCATAATATTTATTTTTCATCATGTATTATTTTTACGTTACTAAAATTATTTCATATGGTAAATATTAGATAACTTTTACATTCAATTCAATGTTTTTGATATGACTATTTTTTATTTTTTTCATATCAGTCCATTTTTACTTTATATTTTTTTACATTACAGATTTCCACTTTTTCATTCTATCATATAAATTATTTTTTATCATAGTTCCCCATTAGTTTCCATCTTTTTTCGAAGAAAATATAATTACCATTATTTTTTGGAATTTCTTTATTAAAAATAATTTAAAAAAATCCTATTTCTTCTCATTTTAAATTTACCTTTATAATGTATTTTTAAAGGTGTCTTTACAATATGTAAACATCAATAAGTTAATCATATGTTTTACTAGAGAAATAATATAATTATACCATCAAATTTATTTCTCTATATGGATTATTATCAAGTAATTCTTTTTATTAATGTGTACTAATAATGATATTTTGTATTCTTGTTTTAAAATATTCATATTAAAATCTATTATGTATTGTATTTTTTATTCACTCTTTCCATTTATTTAAAAAATTAAACATAGTTAGTGGTGGATGTGGAATGATATTAGATATCTCTTTGATAAATTGGAATGTGTCATGAGACAATTAATCTTAGTTATATGTAATATCCCATTCTTATTAATGTATGATGTCAAATCATGACTGATTTTGAGTAATATTATGATGTATGAAATTGTGAATTCTGTTATTATTTTTTTTTCTATTTCATCCATGTATATATTCCACACATATGATATTATTTTTATAGAATATTTCATTATTATGTATCTCAAACATACTATTTATTCATTATTTATTCAATAATAGCTTCTGATTTATTCCTTCACTTACTGAAAATTTAGGATCAACCTATATTATTTTTTTCTTTCCCTGTGTATTAATAAGTGAACACTAAATGATTTCTATGATATAAAAGAAGAAATAATAATTCTCTCATGTGAATTTTATATAACATTTCATGTTTCTTATATGACAAAAGAAACATGTATGTATTTAATCTATCATGACTTTTAAAAAAATTGTTCATGTTAAATTAACTCGCTTGTATCTAGTGTTTATGAATTAATGTAACAAATGGATTTAGGTAAATAAATTCTGGGTTATTACAATTAGAATCAAATAATTTTTAGTGTAATTCTTTTATAATATTTTACTTATATAAAATTATTATTATATGATTCAACGTTGATAATTTTTTTGGGATAATGAATTATATGATTTTTATTAAAAATGTATCATAGTAGAAAGAATAAAAATTGAATCAATAACCATAACATATGTATGAATATACATTAATATGAATTAAATAGTCTATTGTTTATGATGAGAGTATTATAACTATATTAGGTTAGTTGAATTCAGTAATAACCAATAATCATGTTAATGTTGTACTACATTCCGATCGCCAACATAGTGCAGTAATGTTAGACTTATTTATATGACCACAAATTGTTGCATTTGATATGAAAAATAATCAACTAGTATATAATCATGGATTATATATCTTTATAAGATATATATTTATTTGGGATGAATTTAATGGTAAAAATATATTATATCATTATATCTTCAATGGGGATATGCTGATCAATGGTGGTCCTTGATCTCAGACAATAAGGATTTAAAATATATAAAGAGTATAAAATTTAAGATTGTTAAATAAATATTCTAAAAAAATAAATTCCTAATGAGAAAAAATGGTTATTGAAATAAAATTCTTCAATCTATGGTAATAATAAGAGGAAAATATTTTTGAATATGAAACTTACGTCACAATTTTATCAACTCGTGTTATATATTATATACATAATCTATGAATTTATATTGATTGATTCATTAAAGGGATAATGACTACACTTTTATGGGAATTTTTTCCTCATAATGTTTTTGTATTCATGTATATAGTATTAAGGGGTATTATAATTGAGAAATAATTCTCCATATTTTAAATATTCCAATTAAAATGAAGAAATACAGGTTCTAGATGAGAACATTAAAAATAAGACATAGAAAAATTAAATAAGTGAAGGGTGGAAATTATAATATATAATAGTTGTGTAAGGAAACACTATGGATATTTATTTATGGTACTAGTATTTTATTTCATGGTTAGAGAGAAGGTCCATCAATCTCATGAATTCAATGGAAAAAAGGATGCAAATTTCAAATGCTTCAATTGTAAGCAGCTGCGGAACAATTTGAAAACATTCCCCAAGAATCAAATTGATTTACCATAAAAATGACATGGGATAATTTCAAATCTTATGTGGTCATTTAATTTATGATAAATGTAGAAGTTATGTGATAATAGGTACATAAATCAAATACTCAACGGTATCCAATGCATTATTTGAGACTGAGTATACACACTCTTTTATATCATAAGTGTTTTCTAAGAGAATTAAATAGTCCCCATATAATCTAAGGAAAGAGTTTTAAACAAACATACCTACTTGAAATATTATTGGAATAAGGATATATCTTTTAGTTTATATTCATATTCCTTGATATTTCCTTGTTTTAGACATGATTATAATATATATAATTAAATTTTATAAAATCCTTTTTATGGATTATCTTTTAAATTATATGAAAATAAATTATTTCCATGAGAAGGATATTATTATTATTTAGAAAGGGAGAATATAATCCCTTATTTTATGGGTGAAATTTAATATAATAATCGTCAATGGGTGTAACTCCAATATCTCACATTAATGAAATTTAGGAAGTAGAGGATGATAAAAATAATTTTTGGATGTGTTTGTAATAATAGGAATTGAGTATGTTCCAATTGTAAAGGAGTTAATTTATTTATTTGTACAAGACATACTCAAACTTCCACCTGACCGTTAGGTTATGTTTTTTATGAATATCATTCCCGATGCAATTATTATTCCCAATAATCTGTATAGAATTGAACCAATGGAAATGGTAGAGTTGAAGAAACAATAATAAGAGTTATGCATTAATGTTTTTATATTCCATAGAGTTTAATATTAGGGATCCCCTATCTTGGTTTTCAAAAATATTGATGGATCATAGAGGTTTCACATCAATTATAAGGAGTATTATAAAGAACAAAAAATAATATGTATTTTTTTCCACATAATGATGACTTCTTTGATCAACATAAATGACCTAAATATTTATGAAGGATAAATATTTAATATTGGTATCATCTGTTAAGAGTGAAGAATGATTTTATACCCAATTTTCCTTTTCAAATGATATTTGGGAATTATAAGTTTTTTGTAATGCCCTTTGTATTGACTAATTCAATGTCTTTTTTATAGATATGATGAATAGAGTATTTAAGGATTTTCTTGATATCTTCATTTTGGTATTCTTTGATGATATATTGATACACTCCCAAATCATTGATGATAAGGATAATAATTTGGGAATAATTCATTATATTCATAGTGAAACATATTTATATAGAAAATTTAGTAAGTGTGAATTTTTTAACATGGATGTTTCATTTCAATGTTATACTTTCACAAAGATATAATATTTTATTATCCTTAAAAATGGGTTTCAATAAATTACCTATAATGGTGAATATAAGTGTAATATATGGTACTAATTTTTTTCGTAACTTACTATTGGTGATTTGTTAAAAATGTTCCCAATAGGCTAACTCCTTATCCAATTTAAAATATAATGGGGTCAAGTTCACATGGTCAATGAAATATGAAGTGTAATTAAGAAAATAAAGATGCTATTAGTTAATTCATTGATATTATCATTACAACTAGGAAATAAAGGATTTTTTATTTAGATTATTTTATTGGAGAAAGGAATGCGATGTATCCTTTCAAAAAATTGTATATTGGTTTTTTAAGTATCCATGAAATTGAGTAACCGGGAACTGAATCAGGATCTTGAGTTTTAGCTATAATAATTTTCATGATGTTATGGAGGGACTATCTATATGGTGAATTATGATACAGATATTTAAACTATAAAATATTAATGTATACATTATTAGTGGTATAGATTGACATTTTGAAAATATATGGTTAAAAATACTCAAGAACTATTGTTTATGGAGAAACATATCCCATGGTATGTAAAATAAGTTGCTTAAAGAATTCGGTTGGAGGGAGCATGATGTTTACTCATTGTTCAGTATTAAAAAGTTCACATAAGTAGGGATTTAGTATTGTTTAATTTTTTAACCATTATGCATAGTGAAACATCATTACTTTTATTGGTAATTGCTAAAACATCTTTACTGGAAACAATATTGAATACTGAAAGGATAATTAGGATTTATAAGGGAAGATAAAATACAAATTTGAAATTAAATTTTTAAACATCATCTGTAAAGATAGAGTGATCAATTTTGGGATGGGTTTTGGTTTCATATCAAAATTGGACATGAAGAGGGAGTTACTAGATGAATCACATAGCTCAACTTTAACTATAAAACATAGTAGCATAATTATGTACAGGTATTTAAGGAAACATTAATGGTGGGTTGGAATGATGAAATAAAACATATACATTGTGCCCATATTCTTGGTGTGCCTGCTGGTAAAAGATGGAAGACAACATACGAAGAGAATCATGCATCCTATTCGTATAATAATATGAAAATTGGAAGATGTTATGATGCATTTATTTGACTGGGCATCTAATGTCTACTACGAACAATGGTGCTATATGTTTCCCTATTTATGTCCTTTTAATGATTGTATATTTCATAATAGTAAAGGATGATCCAAGCCCTGATCACCTTTCCCAATTATATATTGGTGATGTTATGTGGCTTCAGAGTGTTCCTATATCAATTTTATATGATCAATACCCTTCATTTAGATTGAACATATTGAAGATCCTTAAAAAGAATCTTAAAAAACAAGATCACTTTGAGTACCTCATATCATCCCAAAACTGATGAAAAAAATGAAGTTATTATTCAATCATTACAAGAAATTTTTAGATCATGAAATATTGGTATTCAAGTTACTTGGGATTAGTATCCATCTATTGGGAAATTTTCACACAAAAATATATTTCATTCATGAAACATGATGGCACCGTATAAAGAATTATATGAGAATATATGTCATAAGACAAATATTTAGGACAAAGTTAAAGAAGGAATCTATAATTCACCAAACTTATATAGGTGATAATTTTTAAACTGGGGGATATTCATAATCTTATTAATGTTTTTAAATGAATATAAAAGAGATGTGTTTATAAATAAATAGAATAAAATGGAATTTCAATTGGAGTGCATGTATTATAAATGATGTATCCATGGAATAGAGTTATTTGATTTGGTAAAAATTTAAAATTGCGCTTACATAACATTAGTCCTTTTGATGTTTTATAGAGAATTTGAGTCGTAAATATTTTATTGGTTATGCTACCCTACCTCTATAATGATCACAATGTATTCTATGATTCATTATTAAGAAAATATATGTTAAATCCAACTTATGTGATAATGAATTGAAAGGTCAATTGGGAACCTAACAAGTCTTATAAATTAGATCATGTTTGGATTCATGACACAAGAGAGAATGTGTTATAGAATCACACAAATCAACTAGTGAAAGACTAATTGAGAATTCAAAATCTAGAGGATGTGAAATGGGATTCAAAAAAAATTGAGGAAGGATAAACTAAATTTTTAAAAGATTAAATGTTTCCCAATATTTTAGACTAAATAATTTTAGAGTAGGAAAATAGAACACCTGATATCTTTCTATAATAGGTAAACATAGCTTCTCGAAACAGCTTCTCAATACACATCCAATTATTTTACCTTTATAATATAAATACATCACATATCTATTTAAACATAACTATTATAACTATTATAATTTTAATTTGATAAAATTAATTTCATATTTGGGTTCATAAGGTTTAACGTTTCCTAGAGTAATTTATTCGAAATAATCGATTTTTGGGTGAAAATAGAAAAAATAACATTTATAAATAGACATAAATTTATCGTATAATAATGATTTTAATGATTATAAAAAAATTAACTGAGAAAATGTTTAATTAAAATGTAAAATAATTATTTCAAAATATTATATTGGATTCATAATCCAATGAATGACATTTTAAAACTTATGTGATGTTTTTTCTGATAAAAGAACTATTTTCAATATTTTTCATTAATTATGTAATTATGAGGTTATATTATATTTTTCATTAGGTTTAAATTAAAATAAATCTAATTTAATGATTCATAAACTATTTTTTTCATAATAATATATTTTATGCATGATTTTGGTTTAAAATCTTTTTTAGGATTTGAAAAACAACATTTTTTTATAAAATGTTCTCTTTTGTGAGATTAAATTGGAATTAATTTTTAATAACCATAGTAATATAAAAATTATAATTTATTAAATATTTGGAAATATAATTCTAAATTTTTGTTAATAATTTTAACTTAATTTTTAGTCATAGTTAATAGATACAATGGTTAAACAAATTAACTATGGTAAGAGTTAAAAGGGTAAATGTGGTGGTTAAGCTAAGGATAGAGCTTAAAAAATATCTATAACTAATCAATATTTTATTTTTTTGAATGGAATTAGAGTATAAAATATCGAAACATTTAAATTTACTAATTTGGTTCTACTTTCATAGATATTTTCATTTATTATGATTAAAATTTCTAAATATTTACAAGAATGTCACTCGTCCCATTTATAAAATGAACCACCTAGTATCACTTTTCCAAACACTAAAGCCTACTTATATAAAGAAATATCTATAATAATAAAATTCCAAAACTAGTATCCAGAACCTCCATATCCAGGTATCATCCGAAGAATAATTCTATAGGCATTAAGGAGTAATCTATAGGAATATTTCCATGGAGAAGGTATAAGTCTTAAAAGAATTCAGACGTGTTTTTTTCTTATTCAGGCAAATTAAAATATATTCTAACCACGCTAACATAATGAAAATATAATATTTACAATATGGAAATTTTATTATGTTTATGTAACAACTATTTTGTACATTTTTCCCTTCCATTGGGAAATGAAAATGGTTCTCATGCCTATGTAAGGAATTCCACCACCATGAAGCGATGTGTTTCACCTTACATCACCACCTCACATAGAGTGTTATAAAGATATAATTAATTAATATATGTGGTTCTTGGGAAATAATTATAAATATATAAATATAAAATAATATCTACATTTTTACACTCTCATCCATTTGAAAATGATTATGTCCCTCGTGTGTACATATGGATTACAACCTCCATGAGATGTTCTGTTTGCATTGTCATTTATCACATAAATGGATGTTAATAAAGACATAATTAATTAACAAATTTTTATTTTATATAATTATTAGGACTCTATTAAGGTAAATATTAACTAATTTATTTATTTTTATTTATTAGAAAAATGAAAAACTATTTCATGTGTATATGGGGACAAATACCTTTGTAAAACCATGTAATTATTTTTTTCATAAAAACCCACACGTAACATTATAAAATTATATTAAATATATAAACTTTTTATTTATGATTAGTGAGACTATAAAAAATTTACTAAGGTGAATATACTAATTCTTCTAAATCAAAACGTTCATATGAAACAAAATAGTTAGTACCTAAATAATTGATTTTAACAATGAATTATGAGTAAAAGTGTGAAATTAATTTGTAAATAAATTATATTAATAAATTTAGATATAAAATAATGATCTTTTATAGATGAAAAATAAAAATAAAAATATTATTTTTTAGGTTTTAACAGAACAGTCTAAGAAAGAATCTATGTTATGGGGTAATTCTACAAATATAATTTTCAGTCAAGATTGTTTATTTTTATATTTACATTGGTCAAATTATATGATATTTCACTCATAAATCCCATATATTTTCAAAATAATTAGTTATTCATAGTATAACAAGATAATAGTTCAATTTTACTGCTTTTTTTTACTGAAAACCACATTATACATGTTTGTTGAAAAATCCCACCATATTTCTCATTATTAGTTGGGAATATTTCTATCCCATATCAATATTATTTGTTTTTATTATATTATATACATTTATAAACATGAATTATATATTAATATCAATGTTTTTTAACATTTAATTTGAATTAATTTATAAAAATAAAAATTAACATTTTTTGGAAAAGCTATTTTTTATATTTTACAAAGGTGATAAATTAATGTATTTATCTTTTATCAGAAGACTGTCTTTTCCCAACATCATATAAATTATTAATTTTCAATATTACTCTATAGTTTATCATGGGGCTTCAAAGAAAATATTTTTCCTATAATTCTATTAATATTTCTATTTAATCTGTTTAAATACAATGTGATATGTCTTTTTACTTTTAATGGGAAATTATAAGGTCCTTATAAATGTGTTTTTCAAATACGTTGACATACATTAAATATTATCATCCTTTACTAGATATAAAAAAAATTAATTCATCCACCTTATTTCTATGTATGTATTATTATCATGATTCTTTATTTGTTATTTATTGAATATATTCCAATCTCATACTCATGTTTTCAAGTATATATATTAAAATTAGTTTTGTATTGTATTTTTTATTATATATTTTGAAATAATGAATGAATTATAATTATTAAATGTTGGGTGGGCCCAAATATTATATATCTCCCATATTAATCATTTTTTCTCCTGCGATAATCGAGATTTGGTATTTGTTGTATGCCTAACTTATTTATGTATGATGTCCTGAAATGATTCCTTGATAGCGTGATTAGAATTTATGTTTTATACATTATATCATTAAAAATGAAATAATATTTATTCATGTTATTATATATGTTAATATATCATCCATGTATATATTCACCTTTTATGATATTAATTATATAGAATATTTGATTTTTTTTCTTATCTCTATAAAATTAATCATGCTGTATTTATTTTATGATAGCTTATGTTGTATGATTCCCCTTACTATGCATTAAATATCATGATTTATTATAGTTTCATTTCCTTAGGGTAACAATTTTTGAACATTGGATTATTTTTAGGACATACTAGAAGAAATAAAGACGTTCTATTTAAAATTTTAAGTATTATTTCTATTTTTTGAATGTAATTTAACAATTATGTAATCATATAGTATCTCAAGTCCACAAAGCTATTTTATATTGTTATATATACTGTCATATATTTTTTTCTGTGGTATTATAAAACCCCCCAAATCTAGGCTATTGGAGTCAGTGTTATTATAGTTTTGGATTTATTCAACTTTTAATTATTATAATTATGTTTCATATTATATTCCCATAATGTATTAATTTTAATCTTTTATTTTAACATTTTTTCCTCAATAAACTATATCATTTTTTATTTAAGTATAGTGTTACATGTGAAATAGGTTATTCAACTTGATAACGAAATAAAAATGTAATGTGTTGTCAAGAAGGTACTCCAGGTATATAGTGGGCCCATCTTATGTTTTTTAAAAGGGAAATAATTGTATTTTTTTAGTCCATATATTTTAACATACTATAGGGTGTGTTCATCCTATGCTATTAAGAGAAGGGAGGGCACACCACTCTTTATTTTATTCTGGTTCCATATATGTTTATTGTTGAGTGAATATGAACGCATTTGTTATGCTTTTTGTATGTTTTCTTCCCTCAACTTCACCACCTTCATATTTTCCCCCTTTATATCTAACTTTTATAGAATATTATTTTGTAATCACATATTATTCTATCATATCATGGTGAAAATTTGTTAATAAAATATATATTTCACTTTTTGTCTAGAGGAGGACAAGGATATGTGAATGAACATGGATGAGAGTTATTTTATAATTAATAAATTTCAGCCTAAATTTATATTATTTGTTCATTAATTTTGGATATAATTGGTAAATGAATTATTGGTGGTTGATGGTGATTTTTTTCAACAATTGAATTCGGACTATGATAAGTGTAAACCACATGTGATACGCTAACTATAATTGGTATGCATTTATTTTTGACTATTTATGTAATTTTTAGATTTTTTTTATTATCAGTTCTAAAAACATTAAAAATAGTAGGACAATGAAAGATACATGTTTCTTCAAAATTCATGACCACTAATATAGAATCAACCATCAGTACCTTACATGTAGAATATTGTTTGAAACAGTGATAAGTAGAATGAATACCTAGAAACACTAAAATATAAGTGATAATACAATGAATACTAACCATTTTACTAAAAAAATATACTTCATCGCTTAAAAAACACAAAACTAAATGAACAATACAAAGATATAAATTGGGATAATTATGTGATTCAAAAATTATTCCTACATCAATTAGAAAATAATTTAGTTTTATCATTTAAGTGGATGAATAATGAATTTTTACAAGTTCAATAGTTACCTAGAAATGTGACCCTACAAAATCTATTTATATTTTACCCGATAGTGAATACATTTTTATTAACTTTTGATGATTTCGAGAAGCCTACCATTCACCATGAAAACCAAAAATTGACTATAGATTGCACTTTCTAAATTTTTGTCTTCAATGTAATAGTCCATTGTATACAAATAATTTTTATAATATACCTATAATGAACTTAACAAATCCTTTGTAAAACACCAATCAAACCTTATTTCAATCCATCAGAGTGATCATATATTGCCCCAATGTTCAATCTAAGGTTATTTGTTCACCTCAATGAACATCCATTACTAGAATTCACAAATGCCGATAACTACTATCATCTATCACTTATTTTTATAACATGGTCATCTAGACAATGCCTTTCAATATACATCATATCCACATGTTTCCTATGTCTTTCTTACAAAATCAAGGAATTAGAACATGAAAGGTGTCATATAATTTAATAAAAATATCCCACATGATAACTAAATTAAAGGATTCAATATTCCTTTGACAAATATATAAATTTACATTTAATTAATATTTTTCAATAGCAATCATTGTCTCCAATCTCTATTTTTATCACATAATATTTCATCTGACTAGAATTTTTTCCCATTATATTCTTACAATAATCAATTCATCTAGACCAATTCATTTCATACTTCTTTAAGGGATCCATACTCTATTTATATAGTTGATAGTGAAACTACCTGCTATAGCCATGATATACAATCAATAGTTCCCCCTTAAAAATTAAACATAAAGATGGTGGAACTCTTCTATACAGCTATATCTCCACAAATGTCCACACTAACAAACCCCTATAACAGATCATCCATTATGGATCATATATAGTTACCTTTCAAACCATTGGGATATTAAAGAATCCACTTAATTTATTCATAGTGTTCCTTTCTCAGATTCCCTATTGGGCATATGAGTACTACCACTACATGAATAATATTCTACATTATACAAAATATTTCATATATACCATTTTTTACAACCCACCCACTATGAGAACTCTTCATATACCTAACATAGAGATAAGTTATACCATCAATTACAACCTCTAATAGGTGATAGGTTTGATATTATCATTGAGGGAATACAAAAAATAAATTGGAGGTTCTTTCCAAATATATAATTGGATCACAAAACATGAACAACATATAAATTGTTTAATATAAATGAATAAAAAATATTATAATTCCTATCATTTCTTACATTAATAAATCCTCCAAAATAAAATTCCAAATTAAAACTCAAATTGAATAAATTTAGATAGTAATCATTATGATCTACTACTTTAATGTTAATATTGGACTCTAAATCCCCCTATAAACATAAAAAGTTTATTCTTATAGGGGTTATTATAAAAACATACTACGTAGGATCCTACACAAAATATCTAATACTAATGTTAGATAGGTCTACTAAAAGTTCAATGAGTAAATAGAAAAACCAATCCACACCTATATTAGGTAAACTACCACCAATCCCACTATGAATCACTAACCCAATAATAGGTTCAATTAAATTAACATTGTAATTAAATAATATGTCAGAATGGTACCTAAAAAACTTCCCTAGTTGTTTTTAACTCTCATTCGCCAATAAAAAATGTCATAGTTCTCCCAATAAATTTTATAACCATGCTACAATGAATCTTCTCACAAACGTATAACACATACCATGATCATAAAATTATTATCACATACCCACACACACATACTATATCTTAATAACATAGAAATTTTATATTATATTTCAGTATCATGAACTTGAAGAACATTAACCGTGTTTCCTCCTCCCATCGTATAAGTCCTCAACCATATATCATTATCTCACTCACATAAATAAATAAGAAATTATATCTCCTATTTTTACAATATGTACATACATATTGTATTCCTCTACCTACATTGAGCTTTTACAATCTATAATACACTATAAATGGAGAGTATGGGAGAAGGGGTAATCAGCCATATATTCCCCTGCATCCTGGATTTATAGAGGAACACCCATAACTCAAAAAATTTAAACATTAGTATGGTTGTTAGACAAAGGTTTGATATGTATGATATCAAAAGGAAATTATATCATATATATTTCCAAAAAAATAAAAACTATGGTTGCTGAACACAACATCACTATTAATTTCAATAAATACCTCCACATCAACACCACCATTCACTATCCATACTTGAATTTTAACAACTCATACTATTTCCACATTTCCATAGAAAAATTACACAAAAATATTTATAATTTTCAATTTAATAATATAGTTATCCTTTTCAATACACAATATCTTATCATCCAAATTTAATTCATTATGGAATTCGTTAACTATATTTATGGAAAAATTATTAATTAACCCATATCCATGATTATCATAGCTTCTAACCAATAAACCCAACTATGATTAGCTTATCTCTATTTAATTTTTTCACATTTATTATATAAATTGTAACCTAGTACAATTGCCATATAAATTATTTCCATCCAAAATTCATATAATCAAGAAACCACATCAGAATGCCCAACAAACATAACCACTACCATGAAAACCAATTGAAACAAGAACCAACTACCTCTACCACCACCATACAGCCAATACCTACACCGAAAAACTAGTGACATTAATACAACACCAGGTCCATTGTATTCACATCACCACAATTAGAAAACCATATTCAAACACAATAAAAAATTTCAAAACATGCAGTAAAACACACACTTAATAAACTTTAATCACTCCTACTATATAAATAAATTAATTAATTCACTGATATCACTCCCCCAACATTAGATTTTCAAAAAATATTTTATATCTATATTCAAATAAATATTCTTTTATGATAAGTGATTCTAGATAATAATGAAAAATAAATTAATATTTTTTTGTAATAAATAAAACGCATAGTGGAAAAGAAAAATCATTATAGAATTATAAAACAATAATGATAAAAATATAAAAAAAAATTAAATAACCAGAGACTAATCCAATAAACTATTTACTTTCAAATTAATAATTATAATATATTATATTTCCTTGGAAAATTCAATAAATTTAACATTTTTTTATATTTTATTTGATAATACAATAATTTTAAATAATAAATCAAATAAATTTTAAATCCCCTTCCTCAATATAAAGCATTATCAATTCGTTATATAGGATAAAGGTGGATGATAGATGTTTTATATACGATAAATTTATAAGAAACACAGAAACAATATCTGGATTATGAACTCCCATCAAACAATAACTAAAAATCAATGATGGTTACTACTTTCACCTCTCACTTAGAACAAAAAATGTATATGGGAATTGGGGGATGAAAATATATTGAAATATTGGGGAATAATATATTAAAAACATGAGATAAAAATGATTCAATGGTGATGATAATTCACTAGGAATATCTCTATAGTTGTTCTGCATTCTAAATAATAATAATGATCTATACAATAGGTTGGGAATATCATTCTTGAAAAAAACATATTCATGAATCAAGTAGACATTTTCCAAGTTGTTACTTTTTTCAACAAAATATGAGACCCATTAATTTAATATTTTGATCAACATAAATTTTTATCATTACATCATGATATATAATCTCAATTGAAATCATAGAGTAAACTATCGGGGGTAAGCTATTTTGGGATTTTTTTAAAAATAATTATTTTTAGTATTTGTTTATTTTGAATTAAGTTATCGATCATAAAAAAGGTTTATAGATAAAATATGAAAAATGGAAATTTATCTTAAGGGGTAAATCTTTTTATTATGAAATAATCTAACATATTAATATATTACTCTTTCATGGGGAATGAATATAACATTTTTTGTTTTCAAAAAGAATCATATTTAATAATTTAGAAAAGTGATTACTTTAAAATTTTAACAAATAACTCTTATATAATGAAATATATTAAATTGTGTGACTCTTAAGCATCTATATTTTACTCTTTCATAATTACCTTTTTAACACAAATGTATTACATGGTGATTCATAACATTGTGTGTCCAATATTGATTTTAAATATTCTTTTACATAAAAAATATAATCTTTTTGCATGAGGGAATGAAACATACATATTGGAAATTTCAAAAAACTCATCGATATATATATGTGTAATTTTTAATTGCAAAAATTAAAAATATTTTCTTATTAAATGAGATACGTATGGGTCATTATGAGTGGTGTGTAAGGGTAGTTATTTAAATAAAAATCATAGAAGTTATTTACATGAAAAAGGTAATACATAAGAGTTATTGTAGAATTGAGAGAAAATAAAGGAACATATCATCAACAAATAATTACATTACAATCCAATGAAAATCAATAAAAAAACTTCTTTAACTACTAAAACCAAAAAATAATTCTAGAAGCTCACTCAATGAACAAAATTGAAAAAATGTTTTTGGTAAAATTTGGACCCTTACATAAGATACCTCTCAAAACAAATTTATCCTTTAGAGTCTTGCCATCATATAAGGAAACTGTAATAAGAAACCCAAGAAGCACAAATGATAAACCTATAAAGTTGATACAATACCATTAATAAAGATTAATAATACATAAAATTAAAATAATCATAAACAAATAAGTATCAAATTAAACATTTCATCATCATAATAAAACAAATGTTCCAAATGTATCATGTTACAAAGTTTGAATATATGATTCATGTTCCCTAGTAGTCACTCAAGTACATTCCACCTCTATAAAACACATTCCAATTGAATTACCTTCCTACATATCACTTTTACCAAAAATCATAAATCATGATACACTACTCCCGAAATGTTGTTACAAACATTATATCTATGTCTTCATCAGAGGTGACATGGGATTCCATGAGAATATATAAGTGGTGTTATAAGACATGGACAATATCATGAATGTTTCTCTAATTTTGGGAAAAATGAATAGATATTCCACCTTACTGATATTCTCAAACACGAGAAAGAGAATGATAATGCAAGGAGAAATCATACACACTCAATGAAACCATTATTTCCTTAAATGTGGGGAACCCCTCAAGAATATAAAATATCAGACCTCAATCTCTATAGGTATCCAATATGATAAATATAAGATTATTAAGGTCATGTTACTCCCTTATCCATTGTCTAATCATTTAGAATTTCATCATCTTTCTCTTTACAACACATGGTCCACAGACCACCAACTCTATAACCTTGATTCAACTGAACTAATATCAATAATATAGTCTATAGAAAACCATAAAATGGTAGTTACAATAGAAGAGTGAGAGATTTTATTATAGGATAACTATTTAAAAGGTAGTTTCATTTCCCATGATCCAGTAGAAACTAAGATTCATCCACACAATAGATCCTCCGTCTTCATAATTTTATTCTTTATCTAACAGTTCATCCAAGGATAGTTGAAAGCTATATGATTTTATTGATATAATCAAGAATTTACAATACATAACTGGACATTAAAGGTGGTATACGGATCCTGATCAGTGAAGATGGTCCTAAAACCCCTTCAATCCTCAAAATCACATCCCCACACTACCTCACCAAAAATCTATAACACACATCAAATAGAATGTCAATAAGTGAGTCGAATTCATTAACCCATCCATAATAATTCATATAGTACCCCCCCCCCCCAAGAAAAAAACGTTATATGATTAAAAAATACATTGAAATATCCTCTCACTACCAATATAGAATATTTAGTGTCTTACATAACCTATTAGAAACACAATAATCCCCCATAACCAACTGGATCATTAATCATTATGACACAAACTATACCATAAATCACTTATTATATAGCCACTGGAACTAAATCATCAAGGAATAATACAATATGTATCTTCTATGATTCAATGGAAAGGTTTGTCTATGAAACACATGAAGAAACACCTCTTACACAATAGGCAAAAAACATACCTCAAAAAAATATTGAATGAGGATCATTCTATGACCATCCCTTAGAAATATCACCATAAAAAATTTTGATTGTGCATCACCTATACGTCTGAGTCTCCCAAATAAGACTCCCCATTCATTATAATGTATGATTGAATCATAATCTTGAATATGAAACCATTTTTATTAAACTCTAATATATAAACAATAATTAGTGTAGGCTCGTACATCACTCCCCAGCTATCTAAATAATCTCAAATATCATCTGGTCAATAATTTTTTCCTAGCACGCCAGTAATCACATTGAAATTTCTCTTAATGTTGGATATCTGAAAGACATAATCTTATTTTAACTCTATTCACCTTCACTATTTTAGATTCAAATAAACAGTGAGAGAATATATACCTCATGATCATTTGATCTATGAGGAACTAAATTTGTTCATTGATTTGGTAATGTCTCAATAGTTTCAGAAAAAATGATGTAAAATCTTACTCTATATCAAGGACGAAATAGGGATACTCATCAAAATATAATTACGTAAACCCATATTGAATCGTCACTCTATACAACATCAAAATTTAAATAAATAATTGATTGGATGTTTTCGAAAAAATATTGATCATAAATCCATCATCTAGAAATTAAATATTAAGGTCACTAATCTGCATTCTATTTTATTAGTTGAAATTTTCATCAAACTGATTAATCTATAAGAAATTTTTGTCTTTCCTGGTGACAGTAATCATTAGGGAAACAAAATAGATAAATCAAATAGAAACCCTAGACAATAACATTTAAGATAAAGGAAGATAAGACTATATACAATATTCTTAACTTCCATACAATACAAAATTGTCTCATTTTTCCAAGTGTATAATTATACTCCCAATAATGACACCACGTGCCTATAAAAACACACCTTGTATATATAGTATATTCATAAAGAAAAAAATACATATAGTGGGTGGTCTAGAAGGACTTGTAATATTGAGTTATATAATCTTCAAGATCTCCTTCTGAATTTGAGTTCAATAGACTATTTTTTATGAAAACTATAAAAAATTAATCCATAAAATAATACAATATGGATTTTATGAGTCTTATTAACAAAGATGTGAAATTTATGAATTTTAATGACATAAAAACAAACTCAATGTTCCTATATCGACTCATATAAAATTATTCATAATATCCTCTTCATCCACCCTTATCTAATGATATCTATAGTTGATGTAAATCTTCAAAAACTATCAAGATCCCATCATTTGATCAAAAAATTATTTATTCTTGGGAAGTGATAGTGTTTATTAATATGCACATGGCTCAAAAAATGTTATTATTATAAGGCCCCAGACTTAAACATTACTTAATCATGATTTTTTTCAAGATTACACGTTGGGGATCTTTTCAGGTTTAGAGTTTTAGAGAATTAGATCATAAAACATGCAGTACATTCCACATTTAAACAAAGTGGTTACATAAAAGATATTACTCATTTTTTCCATCAACAGAAACATATTTAAAATAAAACATGGATTATTTATTCAGACTTCCATGACACTATCATAACATCATGTACCTTTCCCTTGTCCTATGAAAAACATTTTAAAAACTTAGGATGAGCATAAAAACCTTAGTAAGGGATATAAAAGTATGAAATTAAAACATTATTCGACGTATGAAATCTTACTTTACCCATAAAACATAAGCACTTTAACATACCTCATCAAATCATGAATAAATCATAGAAATCATAATACATAAAGGTAACTTGAGGAATTCATAACATTCTTACGTAGGGAGTAACCCTCTTGGTTACCTTTGGAATACCTATCATAGTATATTACCTAAATCTCTTCGGAGAAACCTTAACGTTTAACTCCTTCGCGTTACCCAATTTATTGGAGAGCTATATCGGGCTCACCTGCCATTAGTTTATCACAGAACCACCCGTCTTCATAACAATGCCCAAGAACCATAACATAATCGTATCACATAAAACATGCATAAAGGAAACATAACATTTCCACATTTCAATCACAAGATATCAATACAACACATTGATAGAATAAAAAAATTATGAAAACCATTTTTAACACCAAAATAAATGAAAAGTAAAACATGGAATTTATTTTTCATTTTAAAAAAATGTTATGGCTTGTAGAGGAAGCCAAATCTCAAATAATGGTCATGGTAGAAGTGAAGTCGTTGTCGCCATATACGTAGGACAAAAAAAATTCCTTTTGTCATATAGTAAATGATTCGTATAAAAAGATTCATTTTGAATAAACGTAAATGTAAATGGGGTTTATACACTGTATAAAAGAAGGTTGTGTATAAAACAAAATATGCCTCAATGAATGGAGATTGAGACGATGTCCCTTACCTCGGGTCCGACTTGACTCGATCATTCTTTAACGTCATGAATAATAAACATGTGTTAATTTATACTTTCTTAAGAACCTTTTTCAAGTTCATTATTCCTTTTATATCACTTATTACCATTTCATGATCACTATGTAATTATTTAAGTTAATAATGGTCGTTTTAACGATCATTGGTACCGGAGTCAAAAATAAACACTTTATAATTACAAGTTGTTCATGTAGTCAAATATCCATTATCTCCAGAATTATATTCATGATGTAGATGTCATATATATCATATATATCCAGTATATAAATTCATTTATAATATTACATAATAATTTAGAGGTAAGAAATGAAATGCACTATTCATGGAGACGGTAAGTCGTACATACGCATGAACGCTACATTCATTTCTATTTCGTATTATATGGAATGGAATCATAATGATATAAAGGTATATTAAAATTCCAGTATAATATCATATATAATATCATTAACTTCATTCTTTATACATCCCACATATGGCATTAACGAATCAAATCACTTTGAGGGGGCGGTAGTCCGCATTTCCTAAAATGAAGATATCGCGTATACCCATAATGGAAGCCATAAAGGTATGCCATAAATGAAAAATATAGAGCTTAAGTAAAACATAAACATATTATATATCATATATAAATTTAGTTACATCTTAATGGCCACCATTGAAGGTGTTATATGAGTGTTGAACAATCATCGTTTCGTGTGGCAGAAATTCGCCATCCACAAAAACATTATGTTCTTTAACCATTAGATGTAAGTGTGCATAAGTATAGCTTCAATCCTTATTATGACAACATCCTAGTATATTGAAGATACTGTTTTTGTAACAAAATAATGTAATGAAAAGAGTTTAGGGGGTTGGAGAAGTGAAATAAAACATAAGAACACAAGAGAAAACACTACCTTTAAAATGGGTAACTCTTTTTGATTTGAGCTCAAAGGCTTCCTTGGGAAGACTTCTGCCCAATGTGAGGATTATAAGAGTAATATAGGGATGTGTAGAGACAAAATGGGCAGGGGTTGGCCGAGAAAAATGCTTGAGAGGTGTGGGTAAGGTGGTAGAGGTGGGGGCCTTTTTTAAGAGGAGAGGAGGGGCACTCTTGGAAAGTTATAAAAGCTTACTTTATTATAAAATGCTTTTCGGATTTAAAATCTCCCAAAATTATATATTTCGAGGATAAGGTGATAATAGTTCGCAATAAACCCATACAATAAGTTTTTGTTATGTGTAGATCTTATATTTTACATTATCTTTTCATTTTATTTAAATCGTTAAATAATGAGGTAATCGCTCCATCATCATGGTGTCATAAATAATTCAATGTATTCAAGGTCTCAAAATTATAAAAAAAATTTAATGATGTCGGAAATCTTTTTATATTTATAATTAATATTTCTTGTCAAAAATATGACTTGTATAACCCCATTTAAATTTTTTTTCGTAAAACAACTCATTTTTGTGACATTTTTATTTTAAGTTTAAATAAAAAGTTTTTTATGTCATTTTCCTACCAAAGTGGCTACATGGGGTCCCCAAGTCGACCCATGGATTTTATTGGTCGGCCATGACACATCCAATAAGGGTAGAACATGTTTCTTGGTCATTTAACATTATTAAAACATTATTGTTACCTTAAGCTACACTAATTACCTCTAATTGCGATTAAAAACATAAAAGTTACTATTCACCAAAAAATTATTTTAATCCCATTGAACCACATTTTACCTCCTAATGAAAACCATGTTTGTTGGATTTTTTAAATACAAAATACAGAGGTGGTAAAATTTCATTTAAATGAAAAATCAGTTTTTTAAGTACCACTTAGTGGTTTCAGTATTCATCAAAAATTGAAGTTTTTCAGAAAAATACCAAAAATTTACCCTAAGAAATATTTGATATTCCGAATTCAAAAATGGTATCTATTTCACAAAATTCAAAACATATAATTTACATTAATTAATTTAATAATTAATTCCTACTGTCAGAACAAATAGCGTGTTTTTATGAAACAAAAAGTATCAAAAGATTGATACTAGTTTAAGTCCAATTTCAAGATGAAATTAATTCCAACGAACACTATTGGATTAAATGGTAAAAATATATTCTAATTTCACTTTCAAACCAATTAAAAAGATAATATAATAATATAAATAAATTAGACTAAAAATTTGTTTTAAATTAAAATACAACATTTTTAACTATTCATTAAAAAATGAATATTATCGGAAAAATACCAAAAATTTACACAAAGTAAATTTTGATGTCCCGATTATAAATAAGAGTTTTATTTGGTCCAATAGAAAGTATATGACTGGCCAAAACTATATTTAATGACGGTTTGCCATCAAAATGCGATAAGTGGACCTTTAGTGAAAATTGGAGTATCGATGCCTAAAATTGAATTCTTTTCATCATTTAAGCCTTTATCCTTTATTGGATAACTGTAATAACATTTAAAAAACATATATAATCATATTTTAGTTATTTCTATTAATTCTCTCCAATACAACGACTATGTGTTAAATATTATTATTTTATTACAAGTGTGCAACGTAAGATTTCAAAGAAACTCCTCGTTGCGTATCAGGTATGATATCGAACATAGAAATCTCTTTAAAGTAAAATCAATATTTAATTCGTAAATATTAATAAATATGAAAATGATTTAATCTTAATTTACCTGGGATGTTACATCCTTCCCCCTTTTGGGAATTGCTTCCTTGCAATTTTATTCACTTATCCAAATAAGTGGGGGTATTTATCCCTCATAGCATTTTCAAATTCCCATGTCGCCTCTTCAACCATATGGTTTTTCCATAAAACCTTTACCTGGTGAATTACCTTATTCCGCAACACTTGCTCTCTATGGTCAAGAATCTAGACAGGTTGTTCTTCATAAGAGAGATTCACTTCCAACTGAACTACCTCTGGGCTCAAAAACATGAGATGGATCCGGCATATACATTCTCAACATCGAAACATGAAAAACATTATGTACCTGAGAAAAACTCAGTGGTAAAGCCACTCGGTAAGAAACTGATCCAACTTTCTCCAAAATTTCATATGGTCCGATGAACCTTGGACTCAGCTTTCCTTTCTTACCAAATCGCATCACACATTTCCATGGTGAAACTTTGAAAAAAACATGATCACATACCTCGAAAGATAGATCCTTCCTCCGGTTATCTGCATAACTCTTATGCCTGCTCTATGCTGTTCTCATGTGTTTCGGAATCAGCTGAACTTTTTCTGCCAACTCTTCCACCAATTCTGGTCCCATCAACTTCCTTTCACCCACTTAATCCCAGAATGCTGGAGTTCGACACCACTTCCCATATAATTCCTCAAACGAAGCCATCTGTATACTGAAATGAAAACGGTTATTATAAGAAAACTCAACCAAAGAAAGATATTGGTCTCAACTTCCCTGATACTCCATCGAACAAGCATGTAGCATATCATCCAAAGTCTAAATTGTTTGTTCTAACTACCCATCTTATTGAGAATGAAATGCTGTACTAAAATTTAATTCAATACCCAACGACTTCTGAAGGCCTTTCCAAAAGATAGAAGTAATCCTGGGATCACGATCAGATACAATGGAGAGGGGAACTCCATGTAACATTACTATCTCATTAAGATACAAACTGGAAAGTTGATCTATGGAAAAAGTATCTCATATAGCAAGGAAATGAGCAGATTTAGTCAAAAGATCAACAATAACACAGATTGCATTATTACCTCGAGATGTCTTCAGTAATCCTAAAACAAAGTCCATGGATATATTTTCCCATTTTCACTCTGGCACTGGTAAAGGCTGAAGCATCCCTTTCGGTAACTGCCGCTCTACTTTAACCTGCTGACAAGTCAAACACTTCACAGTAAAATCAGGAATATCCCTTTTCATTCCATCCCACCAGTAATTCTCTTGAAGTTCTCTATACATCATAGTACTGCCTGGATGAACTGAAAATGGAGAACTATGAGCTTCACATAACAACTCTCTTTTCAACTGTGAATCACACGGCTCACACAATCTCTTCCCAAGTCTCAAAACACAATCATTATCAATGTTGAATTTAGGCAACTTACCCTTTTGAACTAGCTCTACCTTTTTCTGCAACTCACTATCTTGCTTTTGTGCTTGCTTAATTCTATCTAATAGAGAAGATTTCACTGATACCTGAAAAAAAATAGAAGGGCATCCTTCACCAACAACTTCAATTCGAAATTTCATCAAATACTTAACCAAAGAATCACGTTCCAAACACCGCATTGTTAATGAAGCATTACTTTTTCGACTCAAAGAATCAGCCACTTTATTTTCATTTCTCTGATGGTAATGAATTGTACAATCATAATCCTTCATTAATTATAGCCATCTCCACTATCTCATGTTCAATTATTTCTGAGTGAATATATACTTTAAACTTTTGTGATCAGTATATATTTCACACTTTACACCATTAAAATGATGCCTCCAAATTTTTAAAGCGAAAACAACATCAGCTAATTCCAAATCATGTGTAGGGTAATTTAACTCATGAGTTTTAAACTGTCATGAAGAATATGCAATTAACGGATCATTCTACATGAGGACACAACCAAGTACCTTCAAAGAAGCATCGTTGTATATAAAAAACTCACCATTCCTGGAAAGAAGTTCCAAAACTAGAGCATTCACCAATCTTCTTTTCAACTCCTGAAAATAATCATCACATTATTTTGTCCAGATAAACTTAACACCCTTCTGAGTTAACTTAGTCTTTGGACTAGATAACCATGAAAATTTTCTAACAAACCTTCGGTAATATCCTGCCAAACCAAGGAAGCTACGAATCTCAGTTTCATTTGTGGGTCTTGGCCATTCCTCAACAACTTTTGTTTTAGCAGGATCAACTGTTTTTCCATTTTTTGAAACAATGTGACCAAAGAAAGAAATTTTTTGTAACCAAAACTCACACTTGCTGAATTTTCCATACCGTTTATTTTTTTAGGATTACAAGATAACCCTTAAATGACTTTCATGTTCCTCCTTACTTTTGGAATAAACCAATATATCATTAATAAACACAACCACCATTTTTCACCTGAGTCAACTAATCTATCACTGCATCAAACTGTTTAGTTCTGATTCTGACCATCTCAGGATACTGATTTGAAAGTTAATTTCCCTCTGTATGCCTTCCTAGAAAATAGGATCTATTTCCTCTATGAAAAACCATTCTTAACACAAAAATATCTTAAGAGAAGCAACATGGTAGTCTTTAAATTCTATATCATTTCAATCATACCATAAATTAACTTATAATTTCACAATTTTCTAACTCCTACAGTTGTCTAAACCAACCTTTGATAGCAACTATAAGGCCCTAGCCTTAAACATTTCTTAATCTTGAGTTATTTCAAGGTTACACATGGAGGATCTTTTCAGGTTTACAGTTTTAAAGAATTAGATCATAAAACATGCATTACATTCCACATTTAAACAAAGTGGTTACATAAAATATAGTACTCATTTTTCCCATCAACGAAAACATATTTAAAATAAAACATGGATTCTTTATTGACACTTTCATGACACTATCATCACATCTTGTACCTTTCCCTTGACTTGTGAAAATCATTTCAAAAACCTGGGATGAGCATAAAAAGCTCAGTAAGGGATATAAAAGTGTGAAATGAAAACATTAGTCCATGTATGAAATCATACATTACTCATAAAACATAATCATGTTATCATACCTCATCAAATCATGAATAAATCATAGAAATCACAAGACATAATGGTAACTTGAGTCATTCATAACATTCTTACGTAGGGAGTAACCCTCATGGTTACATTTGGAATACCCATCACAGTATATTCCCTAAATCTTTTAGGAGAAACCTTAACGTTTAACCCATTCGCATTACCCAATGCATTGGAGAGCTATATCGGTCTCACCCGCCATTAGTTTATCACAGAACCACCCATCTTCATAACAATTACCATGAACCATAATATAATCGTATCATATAAAACATGCATAAAGGAAACAAAAAATTTCCACAATTCAATCACAAGATATCAATAAAACACATTGATATAATAATAACATAATGAAAACCATTTTTAAAACAAAAATAAATGAAAAGTAAAACATGGTATTTAATTTTCATTTTTTTAAAAAAAATTGGCTTGTAGAGGAAGCCGAATCTCAAATAATGGTCACGGTGGTGGAGAAGTCATTGTCACCGCATACGTACGACAAAAAAACATTCCCTTTATTCGTTTAGTAAACGCTTCATACAAAAATATTCCTTTTGAATAAATGTAAAAGTAAAAGTGGTTTATACACCGTATAAAATAAGATTGTGTATAAAATAAAATATGCCTCAATGAAAGGTGATTGAGACGATGTCCCTTACCTCGGGTCCGACTTGACTCGATCGTTATTTAACGTCCTGAATAATAAACTTGAGTTAATTTCTACTTGATTAAGAACCTTTTTCAAGTTCATTATTCCTTTTATATCACTAATTACCATGTCATGAACACTATGTAATTATTTAAGTTAATAACGGTGGTTTTAATGATCATTGGTAGTTGAGTCAAAAATAAACTCTTTATAATTACAAATTGTTCATGTAGTCAAATATCCATTATCTCAAGAATATTATTCATGATTTATATGTCATTTATATCTTATATATCCAGTATATACATGCATTTATAATATTATATAATCATTTAGAGGTAAGAAATGAAATACATCATTCCTGGAGACGGTAAGCCGTACGTACGCATGAACGCTACTTTCATTTCTATTTTGTATTATATGGAATGGAATCATAATGATATATAGGTATATTATAATTCCAGTATAATATCATATATAATATCATTAACTCCATCCTTTATACTTCCCACATATGGCATTAACGAATCAAATCACTTTAAGGGGGTGTTAGTCCGCACTTCCTAAAATGAAGATATCATGTATACCCATAATGGAATCCATAAATTTATTCCATAAATGAAAAATAAATAAGCTTAAGTAAAACATAAAAATATTATATATCATATATTAATATAGTAACATCTTAATGTCCACATTTTAAGGTGTTGTATGAGTGCTGAACAATCATCATTTCGTGAGGCAGAAATTCACCATCCACAGAAACAGTATGTTCATTAACCATTAGATGTAGGTGTGTGTAAGTGTAGAAAGAATCCTTCTTATAACAACATCCTATAATATTGAAGATACTGTTGTTGTTACAAAATAAAGGAATGAAAATAGTTTAGGGGGTTGGAGAAGCGAAATAAAACATAAGAACACAAGGGAAAACAGTACCTTTAAAACGGGTAACTCTTTTTGATTTGAGCTCAAAGGCTTCCTTGGGAAAACTAATGCCCAATGTGAGGCTTCTAGGAGTAATAGAGGGATGTGGAAAGGCAAAATGGGCAGGGGTTGGTAGAGCCAAAGGCTTGAGAGGTGTGGGTAAGGTGGTAGAGTTGGGGGCCTTTTATAAGAGGAGAGGAGGATCACTCGTGGAATGTTATAAAAGGTTACTTTATTATAAAATGATTTTAGGATTTAAAAGCTCCCCAATTTATATATTTCGAGTATAAAGTGATAAGAGTTTGAAATATACACATAAAATAGGTTTTTGAAATGTGTAGGTCTTAGATTTTACATTATCTTTTCATTTTATTTAATTCGTTAAATAATGAGGTAATCGATGCATCATCATGGTGTCATAAATAATATAATTTATTTAATGTATAAAAATTATAATAAAATATCATGATGTATGAAACCTTTTTAGCTTTATAATTAATATTTATAGTAAAAAATATTACTTTTATAACCCCATTTAAAAATTGTTTTAGTAAAATAACTCATTTTTGTGACATTTTAATTTTAACTTTAAATAAAATGTTTTTAATGTCATTTTCCTACCAAAGTGGCTCCATGGGGTCCCCAAGTCGTCCCATGGATTTTTTTGGTCGGCCATGACATATCCAATAAGGGTAATACATGTGTCTAGGTCATTTCATATTATTAAAACATTATTTTTACCTTAAACTGCACTAATTAACTCTGTTCGCGATTAAAGACTTAAAAGTTACTATTAAACAAAAATTTATTTTTATCCCATTGAACCACATTTTACCTACTAATGACAACGATGCATTTAGGAATTTTGAAATTCAAAACACAGAGGTGGTAAAATTTCATTTAAATGAAAAATCTGTATTTTTATGTACCACTTAGTGGTTTCACTATTCATCAAAAATTGATGTTTTTCAGAAAAATACCAAAAATTCACCCTAAGCTATATTTGATATTCTGATGTCAAAAATGATTTCTATTTCACTATATTCATAACATATATGTTACATTAATTAATTTAATAATTAATTCACATTGTCAGAACAAATAGCTTGTTTTTATGAAACAATAAGTATCAAAATATTGACACTAGTTTAAGTCCAATTTCAAGATGAAATTAATTCCAACGACCAATATTGGATTAAATGGTAAAAATATATTCTAATTTCACTTTAAATCCAATTCATAAGATAATATAATCATAAAAATAAATTACACTAAAAAGAGGTTTTGAATTAAAATACAACATTTTTCACTATTCATTAAAAATGAACTTTATCGGAAAAATACCAAAAATTTACACAAAGTAAAATTTGATGTCCCGGTTATAATGAAGAATTTTATTTGGTCCAACAGAAAGTATAAGAGTTACCAAAACTATATTTAATGACGGTTCTCCATCAAAAGGCGATAAGTGGACCTTTATTGAAAATTGGAGTATCTATGCCTAAAATTGAATTCTATTCATTTTTAAGCCTTTATCATTTATTGGATAAATGTAAAAACATTTAACAAACATATATAATCATATTTTAGTTATTTATATTCATTCCAGCCAATACAATGACTACGTGTTAAATAATATTATTTTTTTACTAGTGTGCAACGTAAGATTTCAAAGAAACTCTTCATTTCATATCGGGTACGCTATCGAACATACCAACCTCTTTAAAGTAAAATCAATATTTAATAAGTAAATATTAATAAATATTAAAATCCTTTATTCTTTATTTACCTGGGATGTTACAAGTATATATAAAACCTCGTACCCTCATCCACCTTCATGAAAAATAACACTATAGAACCCCATAGTGACATATAGGATGGAAAGAATTCATTATGTATTACATAATTAATCAAAATCCTAAACTCTGAATGCATATAGGGTTTTTCCATTTCATATAAATTGAAATAAAAATGGGTCCTTGTTGAAAATTTATCAAAAATATAATATAACCAAGACTGTGTAGTTTCCCAACCTCTTCTAAAGAAGCAACTGAAAACTCCTATAAAACCCTATGAAACTCCTATTCCTGAACTTATAATGAACCAACTGATAACACACCTAGAATAATTGCAAGAGATTATGAATTCCTAAAACTCATATTATAATCTCAATCACTAACAAACACGACATGTTGGCCACTTAAATCATAAAAATTGTACTCTTAATGAAATATATGAAAATACCTATATAATATAAACAGTTGGTACCATGAATGAAAAATATTTTTATATTATTTATTGTAATAAATCCAAAAAATGACATATTTGTCCCCAACATCAACTCAAAATACTAAAACACCTCAAAAAAAGAAAATTTAAAACCTACTGGAATAATATAAACCAAGGGTATCAGATTTATCTCTATCTTGAGACCCAATGCATAAACAAAGTATGGCTAACTAAAGGAATGTGACGGTACAAAATCAAATATGGTATTAGATATGGTAGATGATAAATATATGGTACCTCATATAATCAATGGACCATAGGGTGTTGGAATCTCCATAGAATGAAACTAATTATAACTAACTTTACTTCCTCATTAGACTTAGTAATAACCACCTCTATAGAGATGCTCAATCCTATATAAAAAATAGGAATTCAGGGATATTTTACCTACCTGGTTTACATCTCCTTGTTGAAAAAGAACATTTCCCATATAGATGATATAATCTATAGGGTATCCGTTATTGAAGATGAAATAGATATTGAACACCCATATAAAAATGACCATCATGATTATATAGGAACTAAAATCATTGATGTCTAAAACCTCTGAAAACAAAATAGATGACTACAGAGTCTCTGGTAAATGAATGAGAGTACTAAATCATTAGAAGTGGGGAGAAAAATGTTGATTCATACTCCCTTTTTGAATAAAACACCATCTACCATGGTATCTGCTATCCCCTAACTTATGTCATTCTCCTCATCATGCATTGATGTGTTCCTTCTTGATATGTACCAAGATTCATGGGCATCCTCTCTATTGTCTTGGGCTTATTATTCACCACCACGTACATAAGAAACATAAATATGGTGACTACATACCAAATAGTTGGATACAATGCCTCCCCCAATTGCTACCCTCTAAAATCCTCATCTTGACAAAAATCATGGGAAAAATAGTGGTGGTACTTGTATATATCCACAAAATAACTACAAAATAATGCTCCCCAATTGAAGTGTTATTAAATTATTCCTCTTCAAATCCACCTTCATTTGTTATAGGAATTCTTTATGAAAATATATCTTAAAATTAACCCAAGAAACATCTAAATCCTTCAGCAATTCTAATTCTATAACTCATACTATTTAATCCACTAGGACTTATCCTCCTCATTCAGTTTAACCCTCTTACATTTAATTAGATCATATTTTCATGTTGTGCAACCTTAACCCACATGAAAATGATAACTATGTTCCATCCCAATTTTCACAAAATAAATCTTCTATGCTTGTTAATAGGGAATTCATTAATATTCATTAAATTTGATTCATTTAATCTTCACATAAACATTATAATTCAGTCAAAATTAAAATAATCCGGATATATATAACTCTACTATTTTTATACCATAATAACAACATTAAATCACCTCTGTTGTTTATTGAGCTTAAGGTCATTGAGTTTGATCACATAGGGCCTACATTATATGTTTTTCAGTTACTCTCCAAAGCTAAATCACATAGTAGGCTCGGATAATAATTTGTTTCTAACAATATTTTGAAATAATCACATGTCCTTTACCCTAAAATCTATTCTAATCAAGGAAAAATGGTTTGATACCACTATTTTAGGACTCACACCCACCACGAACCCCTCTTGAGCCTAAAATAAATATAATGGTAACCCTTAAATTTGACTTCCAATATGTCATTGGATTGTGATTATTATAGTTGAAATATATCATTTAATTAAAGGAATTTCCCTTATAAATCCTATGATCACATAAAGAGAACCACCAATAAAATTCATAATTAAAATCAATATCAAAATTCCATAATGTTTCAAATTTCTTAAATGAATAAAAACATTAAAAATATAATACTCAATTTAAACACCTATAGAAGAAACACTAATAGTATTATCTGAAATCTGATATACTAATGTCCATATAAATCAATAAATACCTCCTTAATATGAATAAAAAGAATTTATATTTATAAATGGAATATAATATAACTATAGTAATTATAATACTTCTCAAGACCTCGCAAGGGAATCTAGAAGAATCATACTAATACTTTTGTGAATAAACTGTAGAACCAACCAAAAACTATATCAATTCAACTACCACCCAAACTCACTAAGGACCACTCTCCTAATAATGTATTCTAAAATTATAACTTCTAAATTTTATGAATTAATCTTGAAGGTACCTATCAACCAATTACCCATGGATTTTTTATCTCATTACCCAAGGGAAAACATATTGGTTCTCTTAATCCATTTTGGAGACATGAAATAGCACACTTATCACACACGACTAATGTATACCACATAACATAGTCATAAAATTATAACCACATATCAACACACTCAAAAAAAACCAAATCACACGTTACAGTTACCTTATTATAGGTTTTCATTGACAGGAAGGACTTCTACCATGTTCCCTCATCCTACCATGCACAACCTTTGCCGTATATAATAATCTAAATTATACAACTAAATCTCTATGTATATTCTATAAAACATTTTTTAATTATATTATATTATCCTATACCTACAATGATCTGTCACGCCCAATGAAATATCTATATGGGAGAGGGGACAAGGAGGTGTAGTTGACATCTATTCCTTTACCAATATGGATGTTTGGGAAAAACACTTGAAACCCAAAACATCTGAGAATCAGTAATGTTTTATGGCACAATTGCGGTGTGTTAGAAATTACAATGAAATTTTATCATATATATTTCCACAATCAAGCCCAAACTAAGGTTTCCTACTAAAACTACATTAACAATTCCCATAATTACCACCCCATTTGTACCTTCAACCACCATTCACTACTTTCATTCCTATAACTATGAACATCCTTACATTTTGTTATAGAGAAACCATTAAAACATATATAAATTATTATTTTATAATATAGTTTCCCATTTTTATACATTATATCATACTAGAACTATTATATTGATTATTCCTTTCATTATCCATATTTATTAACAACCCATTCAATAATAATGTCCCATATTTATCTCAGTTTATTACCAATTATACCCACTATTGTTACCCCATTAAAATTTAATTCTTGTCCACTACATAAATAAATTTATTCCCACTACTCATATAATATAAATTATTTCAATACATATTTCATACAATCTTGCAACCATATTTCACCCTAACAACTAACTAATCAGAATAACAACAGCCTTATGAACACATCTCAATATAATGAAGAATCCATTACACCAACTGTATTTCATATTTAATTTCCCAAAAAATATGGAAATATTATAACACTAGGGACACTAGAATTACAACAAAACCAAAATAACACATGAAAAAGAAAAATTAACAATGAAAAACTCAAAAGTAAAATGAAATAACCAAACATTTTTTTATCCTTGTGTATATATGAATAAATGTTATTTATCACTAATATCAATACCAAGACATCAAATTTTCAAATAGACATTTTTACCATATTTAGCATTTTTAAAATTTAATAAGAGTTGATCTGATAAGGTAATCCTAACAATAATATATTTCAAACATTATAAAATAAAAATCACATCAAAAAACAAATTCACAAAAACATCATTAATCAATAATTATTAAACTATAAAAATAAAAATAAATAAAACAAAACTCATGTGACACCCTTGTTCAATGTAAATTTCATTATTCCCATTTATTATCATTCTTAGGTCTATTTATACAATATAAATAATTGAAATAAGTAACAAAATAATTCTATAATTCACACTAATGTAGAAGGGAATTATTGAATCCCTTTATTATATGTGTCGCATTGGAAATTTACAGTGCTGGTATAGGGATAAGGAAATAATAGCTCAAGAAAAACAACATATAAGATTGAATTTAACAAAATAAGACATAGAAATACCCAGAAACCCATGAATTAAAAAGAAATCCAATAGTAACTATGACCTCCAAATAAAAAAGGGGAAGGATATTGGGGGAAGGGAGGAAAGCCATATTAAATTTAAGTTTCATTAACCACCCAAAACAAATATCCAAAAAATATTCAATAGTTGTAAATAGTCTTTATTGATGATTATTTTTTCATGAATGGATAAAAATAAGTGGAACAATCTAACTAAGTGGATGGGAAATTCATTTTTTGAAAAAAAATGTACGTATAGATGAATCTCATTGTGATTCTATCAGGTGATTCAATATTTTAAAATCCATGTAATCTATCTAATGTCGTACTAATGTAAGGAATGATATCAATCATAAAATATAAAAAATTAATCCCCCATCATAAAATCATGTCTTAAATCCAATAGGGTGAATTATTTTATTTATAAAAAAAATATTGATTTTAAGGGCTCTATAATTGCAAATTGAAATGTCAATAATAAAATATGATTTTGGATGAAAAACTAAAAATTAACTTTTTAATGACGGTTTATTTTTATGCATGGATAAATACTTTTTTGTATTAATATATGATACTAAATAAAGGTATAAACTTATTTTCTAGTATGGGAGGGAAGACTTGTATTTGTTAATTTTATAATCATATAACTTTTAAATTCCAATTAATTAAACTTACATATATAAATCTCATTAATCAAATAAATCTTATCCATATACATTTTAATTTTATTTAATCTTTTTTCAATCATACATATTACTCAGATATTATGGAAATTATCAATTTCTCAAAGGTTATTTAATGATACTTTTAGCTATCAAAATAGTTTTTTATGCACGAATTAATGACTCTTATGTATTGAAAATTTAATAATGTTATCAATATGTATGGATAATTTATCACAGTAAATATTTTATAAATGAGTATTGTCGTGAAAAATTGGATATGTAAGGGTTATTATGGGTTATATATAAACATCGAATTATGATAAAGGAAATACATGGGGGTTATTCCCCTGACCAATATAATATAAAACAATAATATAGACTTATCCAAAAGCAAGATAATACCTAAGAATATATAATTACATATATATTCCATTAAAATTGAAAAAACACCTCCTATTAAAGAATATAATAGAAAAATTCCCTAAACTCCATGAATACACAAAAAATAAAAAATAAAGGGCTTGGGAATGTCCAATCACTTATAAGATTCCGGAATATTGATATATCTAGTACATACTCCTTGTTTATATCCTCATATTCCATTTTAGGATATTTTACTTTAGAGAAAATAATGTGTTTATCTAATGGGGTCATAACATGATTGCATTCAGTCATTCTAATTCATTTGGTAGACTTCATAATATACTCCTTATATGATATAACCAATGTGGAATTATTTATGTTTATCTAGATATATATCCTAAAAATTTGACTGGGTTCAATGATATTTTCAATCTCAAAAATTACATCCAAATAATCATTTAACTCCTTAATACAATCCATATTTGGACCCTATAGGATAATATCATCCACATCAAATAGATAATGACATAACATTTATTGTTGACCACATTTTTGTTATACGAATTAGGTGACTTCCTCCAGTTACACCCCTTCTCATTCTTCAAGGTATCGAACATCACATTTCACTCCCTTGGTGATTGATTCAAATCATATAAGATCCACATCAACATAAAAAAAATTATATAATGGTATTTTTAAAATATAAAGTTTCAATTATTTATATACATATCCTAATTCAAATAATCAATAATGATCATTAACTTCACATCTTACAATACATGATATCAACCATCTAAAGCTGCAACAGATATCACCATTTGGATGGTTGTATGGTTTGCAATAAAATAAAACATTTCACAGAAATATCTTCCTTTCAAATGTTGAATTGTTTTATAACTAACCTATAATTGTACCTTTTTTAATATAATCTTCCTCTAATTAATTTTACCATTTTTTTATAATTCATTCTTTTTTTGTAAATTCTATTAGCTCTCATGTTCTATTTTCATAAAATTAATGAATCTCCTTTTTCATAGTTAAATGCCATTATCTAAAATCATTGAGACTCATATTTAATAACATGCTCTTAGGTTCTCATACATATTTAAGAATCCAATTATGAATATTACTTATGAATCTTCATATTAATGTTTTGATCCAAGTAAACCTACACAACTAAACTAGTGGATGTTCTATTTTAAATAAAATTGATTCTTGAATTTCACCAAATGTAGATCTACCTTGTAATTATGAAATTCATTATTATATTGATAAATAACAACGCATTATATAATTAAGTCATTCCTTGGTTACTAAAATTTTAAACACCCCAATACATCAATTCATATCATCATTGATATGTTTCATTTATTCTTTTCTCTAATACAACTTCTATGAATTCTAAACCATTTATCTAGACGTAACAACCAGAAGTACTAGTGTAGAAAAAGGTTTGGAACTCATAGAAATTGAATGAACCTAAAAAATAGTGTACTAGAAGTAATAATACCATTCACCAAAACCACTACATCAAAATTCTCGACACATGATCTCCAATAACTCCCAGAACTATCACACATGTGGAAAAAATGAAACTAAGAAATGGAACTATATGGTTAAGAATGTATTCCTACATCAAAGTGAGTGTAATGAAAAATGATTTAATGAAATATATTTTCAAAATAAAATTATTTCATTAATATATTTCATTATTTTACACACCATGTTAAGCTTCTGTTACAATTAACAGATACTTAGTTTGTGTTACATGCAACACTGTATTTCTACGAAGTATTTTTTTATTATTGTAAATATTTAAAGAAAAAAATTATAACATATCCCTTAGTATGGAGGGTAAGAAAATTATTAAATTAAATAGATATTATTGTATAAAAAGTATTATATAATTCTTTCCCAAATTAAATATAAATGAATATTAGCCTTTTTTATTGTAAAAAAGTAATTTTTTTCAAAAAACACTACTTAAATGTGTACATGTGTGTTCTAAACAAATTAAGAAAAAAATAAACCAGGATAAATTATATTACATATATATATATATAATATTCAATATATTTTTTTACATTCATCTTATGTGTTTTCTACAAAGAATATATGAATAAAAATCCACTTTTAGACATAAAAGAAATATTTTTCTAAAAAGGCGGTATTGCCTCCTTTTGAGAGAACACTTATTAAACATAGTTTTTTTTGACACATTTATATATTATTGTTTAAAAAATAAACTTTCCCTTTAATATGGGGTTATTAAAATTAAAGAGGGAGATATTTTGGTAACTTTTGGAAAAATGTCATGTTTTGATAAATAGTGAAAATTATGATTTTTAATAAAAAATATATTTTCATTTAAATCAATGATACTGTAAAATTTTAGATTAGTTTAAAATTTTATATATTTAGTTATAATATAAATAATTAAAATGTTATTTTTTAAGGACATTATACATGAATTTATTTTATAAAATTGGTGTTTTAAATGAAAATTTTTCTGAAAAAAATAGTTTTCCATTGGGTTTTACCTGTTAGATTTTAAATTAAATTATGAACATTCTGTGTTTTTTATTTTTAAAATTTTATTTCAAATTTGGATTAATAGGTTTTAAATTTATTTAATATCTCCATTTTATTTTTAGAAAATATTAATAGTAATAATGCTAAATTTCATTACCACGGTAAAGGGTAAATTGGGTAATTTCGGATAATTTTTTTTATAAAGACTATAAAATGACTATAATCTATGCCAAAAATTTATGAATTGTATATAATTCAACCCTTAACACATAAGGAAATAAATTAATTTTTTTAATGGACACATCTCTAAAAAAATGTATTATGTAATAATTAATCTAATGAAAGACACAAAATGATACTTTCTTTATCATAAATATCTCTTATGTGTCCACGTAGGAACAAAATAGGGTTATAAACAAATAAAATAGATTATTTTAATATTTATTTATTTATTTTTATGATTTTAATTTATATTATATTTTTTTATGTGAAACAATTACCTTTATCCATTATGTAAAACTGATGCAGTTCTTATGCATGTAAATGAAAATTCAATAAAATTGTTCTAATTAAAATTATATGAACCATTCAAAAAACATTACTAAATATTATTTGATTAGAATATCATGACTATAAAAATACCAGGGTCTAATTGAGGACCATTTGGAGCCACATGGAATAGATTATGTCATTTAAAATGTTTTATTATATATATATGAAATATTTTCATATTCATATTTTTAATAAATATAAGATTTTTTAATATATGGTTTTACGTAATCTAAATTATATTATAAGTATTATTTGGAAATAAAAATAATTTTTCTTCACCATACTAATATAATTATTATTTTTAGTTAATATATAATTATCTTAATTAATAACGCAATTATGATGTATTATTTATTTAATTAATGAAAAAAATCAAATAAATGACACTAAAAAAATTAAAAGATTTTTTTTTAAAATTAATTAAGGTACCCCAAAAATTTTATATATGAATTTGAAAACATTGGTATTTAATAAAATATTTTTTATAAATTTAACTACTTATAATGATATTTTTAAAATCTCATATAATTAAAAGTTTCACAATCGATTGTTAACTTGTTAATGTAATTAATAGTAAACTGGATTTACTATGTGTTAATTAAAATTATATGGTTTAAAATAATAAAAAAACTTGAAAAAAACAGTTTTTATGTCATAAAAACCTTATCCCAGCTGGGATTAGGATACATGTCATTTTTAAGTTATTTTGATTGATATTTAATTTTTTTTAATTAATTTTATTTGGAAATTCCAAAAGAACCCCTCCTCACAATTATAAGATAACGACACGTACCTAACTTCTTCAGACAACATTTACCCTTATTGTTCAATTTAAATATATAAAATTATCTTCTCCACATCCCATTACACAATATAGAGGTTCTTCTATTCTTAAAAGACACACTCTATAGTCCTTTGAAGAAGATATAATGATGTTGTTTCAAAGAATAGGTAATCACTCTAACAGATCACACTATTTTTATATTATCCTATATCTCCTATAAATATATGATATATATAATAAAATTAAATCTTCAGAATCATCAAAATTATTACATTTTATTATGATTTTAATACATCACTATACAACCCCTTTTCCATCGAACAATAGATGAAAGCATCCCTCATGCGTACATATGAATTATCGTCTTCATATAGCAATGCAATACATTTTAAATCACCATATTTTAGGAGTTATAATTTTAATGGGTTTAATTTTTATATCTAATATTAATCATATAATTATAATTCTTTAATGATGACATCATATCTACATTTTTACAATCTATTCTATTTGGAAATGATAATGTCGCTTCTACATACATATGGTTTACCATATCTACAATGAGATCTGAGTTTTTTCATCTATATTTTACATGGATGAACATGAGGATGAATTTTAGGAATATATATTATATATATGAGATAAAAATTATTCCTTAATGATAATATATCCTATAATTTTCATTCATTTAATATGAAATTAAAGTGAACATAGCGCTCAACCGTACGTAAGGCCTACCATCTCCAAAATCAGTGTGTTTAGTTTCTATATTTTATATAATTGTATATATAATTATATAACGAAAATTTATGATTTTTATATCTCGATAATAATTATATATATTATTAAATCATTATATAATTAAGAGTTCCAATAATATTACAAGTCTAAATACATGTTATAGGAAAATCCGTTATTACCTGAAACATATCATTAATAATAAAATTATTAATAAATAAGTAATAGGAAGCCATAATTAAAGAATATATAGATTGATAAAATTGAATAAGTTTCAATAATAGATTTATATTAAACATATATTTAGGATACATTAGGCTCTAATGAGTATGAATATAATCAAGACATAAGATAAGTGATTTGTGTATCACTTTTATTTTAGTGGGACACATGCCTTATACACAAATTATTTATTCTATGTGATGTACATACTTCACATGAATGTATTTTATGAGTCTCATTATTAATATTATTTTATTTTCATATCTATATTGTTTTCTTTGTTCATGTGGAATACGATTCAAAAAATTATAATTTTATAAGTGTTTATTTCACAATCTCATCAACATTTAGGACAGATTCGTTTTAAATATCCATTGGGAATAATAATCCTCATTTAACATGTTTTTGAAAAATGATTTAAAAAAAGTATTTTCTATTCTCCAATTAAAATTTGAAGTTATTTTTAACTATGATGTAATTTTTTTAAATTTAGTAAGAGGAATCACTTTTTCCTTTTAAAAATGATATACATTGTGGATTTTCTAGAAAAGGTAAGAAGTGAATGTTTTTTACAATTATACAATATGAGAAAATTGTACACTTTCCTGATGAAAAAATGCCATGAAGATTACTCTACAATAATACAAGTTCATTATCAAATAAAATGTTTTATTTTAAAATAAATATTGTTTTTAAAAAAAGAAAATGATTTCAATTATATAAATAGGTATTTTCCCCACGAATTATTTTAAAGTGAACTATAATGATAAATTACCATATATGGAGAAAATATTTAATGTTTATTATGTTTTATTAGGGTTATTTTTAAAGGATACCATCACTATTACTTCTATGTTTGGTTTAGGCTTCTGATGGTATATTATTTATGAAACTTTTTTCTTTTCCATGGGTTATGTGATGATTTAATGGTGTTCCTGTAAACTATATCATTTAATGTGTTCTGATATGATTAGTTATTTATGTTCATGTGAAACACATATATATGGATATCATTATGTGATGGTTGGGACCTAAATCCTCCTCCAATTAATTGGGTAATAATTTATATATCATGATATAGACAGGACTAAAACAGGATGTCAACTGTGTTTAGTAATAAAATACTACAATGAGAGTAAACTCGATTCAGTAATAGAGAACTAGGATGAGAGTAAAATTAGATAATTAATATAGGACTTGAGTGGTAGTAAACATTGTTTTCTTATACATGGATCGAATAGAAGTATTCTCAGTTCATTAATACATGGATAGAATGGTTTGTGACCCTAGTTTAGTAAGGGACTTTGTCCATTGTGATAGTATTGGTTATGAGACTTTGAAAAATGGAAATGATTTTCTATGCATATGGGTTGTCAACAATTTCATGTATTATGTTACGATTTCAAATAATTTTATCATTGTTTTTCATGAAAATCTATTATTTAGTCCATGAAATGATATCATGATTCATTGATCTATATGATATAATTTTCAAATGTTATTTATATTTGAATTTATTATGATTATGATATAATTTGATATATTTTATGTTTACCCTTAATGACCACATGATCTCTACTGTTTCTTATTTTTATTTTTCCAATGATAGGAGGAAACATTTTAATTTTTTTCAGATTGATTTCACAGGGACAACGTTGATGACATATTGTGAAAAAATAGAACTTGGGTATAGTGGGATATAGTGTCACATTTTATGAACCAGTTTTTTATGAATCCAGGATAGAGTTTGTTATATTTCACCAATAATATTAACCTATAAGGTACCTAGGTATGTAATTGATCAATTATTTTTTTAATTTTATATGTTTATATGGGAAATTTTTTAATATTTTTCATGGTTATTCCTTTTCTATAGGATGCATAAGTGCAGATTCTAGGCTATTTCATATGGTATCAAAGCCGAGATTAGATAAATTTGATGATTATGATGTTCTCAAGTGAATGTATCTTAATAATTATAGACACAATCATGGTAATATAAGACCATTTTTTTTGAGTCTAAGATTCTTCCTTTGAGGTTTTATGTAAGGATATTTTATGGTGAATAATGATAGTCTTTGAGGAAATTTTTAAGGTAATTAAAGGGTAATTTCATTTTGGGGATGAAAATGGATGGTATGAGATGACCATTAAGTTCAAAAGAAAATTCATTAATTTTTAATATGTTATGGATATTTTTTATTATGTTCTTAGAATTTATGGAATTTATTAATATTGATTAAAAAAGGAAAACATGTAGGATTGGTAAAAACACATCACGTTGGGAAAAGTTAGAGGTATTAAACCCACAACCAATGTCTGATAAGTCTGTATCACATACCACTATCCTGTAAGAATTTCTAGTTTTTATTTCATTTTATTCTTAGTTAAATGAACTAAGGGCTAAAGATAATTTTCATTTTGGTAAAATAATTTTTATCATATAGAAAACTATGGGATTATAAATTGACTTGGAATTATGTGATTAATGTAATTTTATATGACATTATCTATTTTCGAATCCGTATATGATCAAGCTAAATAGAACACAATGGGATTTTATTTGACAAGAAAATTATGAATTATATTTGATTTTATTTTTATTCATGTTATTTATACAAATGGGTAACAAAACACGAGGACTATGAAGGAAATTTATTTTTAGTGTGAGACATTAAGACTGAATAATTATATTTAGAGATAAATGATAATATTTATCTACAAATAATATGTGTAAAAATAAATTTTGTTTTTGTTTTTTAATATTGGAATATCATATTTTTTGAAGAATTTTTATTTAATTTTTTGGTTTAATAATCATTAATGTACATTGGTTGTTACTGATATAATTGATTGTTCCTTTTTTAAAAATTATCATACAATGTACTGAATATTTTTGGTTGTGATAAATTCAAACTGATAGAAATATTATATTATAATACACTATTACTGATTTTGTGATATGTGGAAGATGATTTTGATACTTTAGGAAGAAAATACATCATTAATAATCATCATCTTGTGAAATGAATAAGTTTGTGGTGGAAATTGATGATGGGAAGAAACTCTAATTCTAAAGTATGATTTGTTCCTTATGTTCTTAGCATGGATGATAAATGAATTACTATACTCTTGGAAAAGAATATATAAATAAAAAAAGTTGATGAAAAATTTATTTCATTTAATTTTATTACTGATAAATCAATTGTCTTTTTACGAATCACATATTTTTGGTTTTGAGATAGTTATGTTTATATGGACTATGTTCTCTATCACTCTCCATTAGAACATGATAGATAGATTTCTATTTTTTTCCATGTTTTCAATTACCACCTATGTTCTTCAATGATGAAACCATGATATGAGATACTTTTGAAAACTATTATGTTTTTAACGTTACCTTTTTAAAAATATACATACTATTCATTTTTATAATGTGGGTATATATGAAAATAACATTGATGTTCTAAACCTTTCATAACCGAGGGGAATTTCAAGGGAGAAATTCATTTTAATAGCGTTAGAATGTAACACCCTGTGTTTTAAATAAAATATATATTTAAATAATATTATTTCAATAATATATTTCATTGTATGCAACACCATGTTAACCGTGGGCTATACGCATCACCGACATAGGTTGTGTTACACGGAACACACAGTTTCAACAAAACATATTTTTATTATTGTAATTATTTAAAAAAAATTATAACATAGACATTATAATGGAGGGTATGAAATATATTAATATAATTATTAAATTATTTTTTACACATGTATATACAATTCATCATCTATTCAATTATAAATTAATGAAAAAAATTTATTAAAATTAAATAAATGAACTGTTTTTATGAAAAAACAAATTTTATATTGATAGTTGTGTTTTATATGAACAAATATAAAAATAAATATTGATGAAATTAATTATATATATATATATAATATTAAAACTAAATTTTTAAATTCATCTAATTTTTTTAGATATGATATAAGAGAAAATTCAATTTTATGCATAAAAGAATTATTTTTCTAAATAGACAGTTTTGATGACTTTTGATAGGGAAATTGTTAAAAATATAGTTTTCACAATTTTATAGATTATATTTTAGAAAATAAAATTCTTCCTTTTCAAATGGATTTTAAAATTTACTATCATTGAAGGTTGGTATTTTTAAGAGAATTTTCATGTTTTGATAAATTGTTAAAAAATGATTTTTATTAAATGATGTATTTTCTTTTGAAACCATTAAAATTTAATATTAGGTTTTACATAAGTCTTAAATATTAATTATTTAATTTTAATTAATAATAATTAAATTTAATTTTTTAAATGTATTTTATACATGAATTTTTTAATACAAAATTTATGTTTTAAAAGGGATTTTTTCTAAGAAACTATTTTTAAGTTGTCTTACTAATTTTATTATAAATTATTTAGGAAATTTAATTGTTTTGAATTTATAAACATGGGTGGAAATTTTATTAATATGTTTTAGTTTTTATTAATAGTTTCGTTTTATTTTTGTCTAATCTAAATAGCATCCTTTGTAAATTTGGTTACCACGATAAAGGGTAAATTTGGTAATTTGACTAAAAAATAAAATGAAATAGATAGTAAAACGAAGTTAAAAAAATATTCTAAAATACTATTGGATGATGATAATTAGAACCTCAACACATAAGGATCTAAATTATATTTTTAAATTGACACATGTCCATGAAAACAACTTATATAATTTTTATATCAAAGAATGACACAAAATACAACATTCATTGCCATAAATATCTCTTGTGTGTCCACATAGGGAAAAAATACGATTTTAAAATTATAAAGGATTATATTAATATTTTATTTTATTAATTTTTACCATATTAATTTATTTATAAATTTTCTCCCTAACATAATTACCTTGAATTTTTAAGAAACGTTGTTGTATTGCTTGGGAAAGCAGACGAAAAGATGATAAAATGATTTTAATTAAAATAATAATAACTATTAAAATACCAATAGACTTGAATAAATAAAATTAGTTTATTATATCGAGACCATAATAACCCAAGGATCTAATTAAAGACCATTTATATCCATATGGAAATGATTTTTATTTTTATAAAATTTTACTTATTGTATTGTCAAGGTAGTCACAATCATATTTTTAATTACTATAACATTTTTAATATATGGTTTTCTAGAAGATAAATTAAATTATAAATATTACATGGAAATAAAAATATTTTTCCTTCATTATAGTATTTTTTTTATAAATATTCAGTGAATATATGTAGATTAAATAATTTCACAATTATGATTCAGTAATTATTCAACTATTGAAAAAACAAAATTATTGATCTTAAAATATTGAAATAAAAACATTTTAAATAAAGTGAGGGGATCCATAAATTTACATATTCATAAAAACAATTATTAATTTAATTAAATATATTTTTGAAGTTACCTTATTGTCTTGATATTTTTAAAAATCCTTGTAATGGATTGTGACAAAATTGACACTAATGATATTTTATGAAAATAATAATTTTTTAATTTATTTAAAAATAATAAAAATATTTTATAAATATTTTATTATATTTTATAAACTATAATAAATTGACTATCTACTGAATATTTACACTATATATGTAAAAATTATAGAGTATTGATATTAATGAATTTTTTACAATAAATAAATGTAAAATGAGTTCGCTATAAGTTAATTAAAATGATAAATTTTTAAAAAATACCAAAAAATGTCATAAAAATATATTCCAATGATAATAAAACAACATATCATCTTATATTTGAATTATTTTTATTTTATAGGTATTGGTACTAATAATGAATTTATTATTAATTGATATTTTTAAAGATTCCAAAAGTGTACCACATTTAAATTATAAAAGAGAACCACGTCCCTTACATCTTTACACCACATTAATCCATGTATATTCACCAAAAAATGCAAAATTATCTTCTACACTTACCTATATAGATTCTAGTGGTTCTCATATTCAAAATAGAGCAACTCTAGTGATCTTTAGAGGAGATCAATATACTTTATTTTAAAGAAGTGGTAATCGGTCTCACTGAACATTATATTTATATACTCATCTATACCTGATATAAATCAATTATATATCTCATAAAATAATAAATTTAGAATACTATATATGGTGAAATCTGATTATGATTATTAACATGCCACTATACAACCACTATCCTATCAAATAAGAGATAAAAATATCACTCATGTGTACGTACAGTTTACCATCTCCAATAGACATACAATTCATTTTCCATCACCATACTTTATAATAGATAATTATGAATGTTTTAATTTTAATATATGATATTTTGAAAAAATTATCATTTTTTAATAGTAAGAAAATATCTACATATTACCATCTAATCTTCTGGGGAATGATAACAACGCCGATGCCTATGTTTTCCTTACCCTCTACACGATGTGATGTCTTTACTTTTTCATATATATTTAATATAGATGGTAATACAGATTAATGATATGATTATATATGATATACATATAAACAAATGACTCTATAATGATAATATATCATATACATTTATTTCACTCAATATGATAACAAGATTAAAACAACATTCATGGGTACATATGACCTACTGTCAGTAGGAATGGTTTATTACATTTTTATATTTTATAGATTATTATAAATAAATACTTATAGAATATATATTATACTTATATAATGGATTTAATTTTAGATTTTATGAAATCATTAAATAAATAAGAGGTCCAAAATTGGTTAAATCAAAGCACATGGGAGAAACAAAGAAGTTTTTACCCGAAATGTAACTTTAACATCAAAATTATTAATAAACAGGTAATAGAAATAAATAATTAAATAATATATGGTATGGTATAATTGAATAGGTTTCTATAATAGATTTATAATAAACATATACCATCTATACATGAATTTTATTGAGTATGATGAGAATCCAGACATAATGTACATGATTTTTTTGGGAATTTATTTCGGTGAGACACATGACTCACTAATACTAAAATGGGAGAGGGAAGTGCCACATTATATCAGCGCTATGAAAAAACCACTGATAAAGAAACCCCGTATCAGTGCTAAAATTTTGGCACTGATAAAGGGATTCTTTATCATAGATTTTCTAGCGTTGATAGAGGGACACACTATCAGCACTAGAAAAGAGATGATAAAGATACCATGTCTCAGTTCTATAATTTTATCACTGATACAAGGGTAATTTATCAGTTCTTTTCTAGCCCTGATACAGACTCCCTCTATCAGTGCTAGAAAAGTGCTGATAAAGAATCCCTTTATCAGCGCGAAAATTTTAGTGCTGATATAGGGTAACCTTTATCAGCGATAAAAAAGTGCTGATAAATGGACCCTTTATCAGCTCTAGAAAAGCACTGATAAATATTCCATTTATCTGCGCTAATATGTTATCACTGATACAGGAAGGATTTATCCGTGCTTTTTTAGTGCTGATAAAGAGGACCATTATCAGCGATTTGTTAGACCTGATAAAAATGTAGTCCCTTTTTTTATAAAGTCAGTCACACAGTTCCCTCATTTTATCGCGTCCTAATGCTCTCACGGTACTGAAACCCTATGACTCTCCTCCGCTACCCACTAAGCTTTGTGTTGCTGGACCTCCACCTCCCTCGAGCTTCTCATGGACAGACATCCACTGCCTGCTGAGCGTCATGTTTCCGGTCCTCTACCGCCCTCGAGCTTCACGTCGTCGGACCTCCTCCGGCCTCGAGCTTCACCTTTTTGGACCTCCGCCACCCCCAATCTTCACGTGCTGGACCTCTGCCTCCCTCGATCTTCACATTGTCGTACCTCCTCCGCCCTCGATATTCACGTTGTCGGACTAGGTGTGCAATGTTTTTTTGGTACGCTATTACACAGACTCTTCTAGAATTATTAGGACCTATGTTTAAGTATTGTTACAACATGAAGATGAGTTTGTGAAATTTTTGAGTGAAGGTTTAACTACCTTGGTTTTATGCCACCATATGTCGGAACACACTGAGATGGAGTGCATCCGTGAGCGAGAGAAAAGCTTGTTTTCATTGATGGAAGTGTTAACGTAGTTCAATGAGTGAGCTGAGCTAATGATATATAACTTTTCAGTCTCTTGATATTCCATGATATTAAATGGGAATCAATCCTTATTTATTTATTCAACATGGTGTGGTAAGTGATCGACATCAGAAAGAGGGAGCCCTCTAGGTTGAAGGATAAATTCATTTCAATGTTTTATATCATATTATAGGGACATGAACCATGTTTTTTAACTTCATGCAATGATAATATTGGACACACATTTTAATATATTGTGATCATGATTATGATAATGTATTTTATGGTTGAATATATTTTACCAAAATTTCACACTGTTTCGTATCATTCAACTAGAACATATAGTGAGGGTGAGGTGAAGTTTTCATCCATAGAGTCCCTATACCATGTGAAATATGGGTAGAGGATGAAAACGATTAAGTTCATGATTCATGGACCAAAGGGGGTGTGTCATAGAATTTTTGGCGTGTCTTGCAATAATAACGACCTGATGTGAGAAGGGGCTTGTGGCTGATCAACACCTCATGAACCAACATATAACTAGGATGTTTGATTTTTAGTCAAATAAATATATCTCAGACTAAAGGGGTGTTTTATTCATGTAAAATATCTCTTGATAAGTCTAGTATTTATGGAATGATTGATATTCTCATCATTAATGGCAATCAATGAGTTTACACTATTAGAGTGAAGTTTATGAAAAATTTAAGGTCCTTCCCACTTGGATTCCAGTTTCACTAAATTCATCCTAGGTATCATCGATTCCATTATATCCAAAACCATGTCACCTTAAAGTATGTAATGAAGGATAACCTTTTTCATTAAGGACAACACCACCCGGTTCTGATGCATTTCTAGGTCATCCAATGCTTGAAATCTATTTTCTTCGAGGGGCTCCCCCTTCTTTCCTTCATGCTATCTATGTAAATTTTTCAGGAAGTGAACTTGTATGACATGATGCCTAGACCACCAAGCATTCTGGCCTTGTCACCCCTACCTCCATCAATGTCCTTATCCCTTGCTGAGGTTACTGATTGCTTCTCTATAGTGGCTAGGCCCCTTCCTAGCAGTGTATTTTCTGTCTCCCTTGGCTCTGATCTTGTCATGCATCGCCAAATACTTATTGATCCAAAGAGAACTCCATCAACATCCCCCATGATTCATTACCCATCATTCCCCTTCCCCTTTGGATCCTCATCTCCCACTCACATGATTATTGCCAACCAGAAGTGATTATGAACATGTTCAAAATCCTGTGACCTCAATGAGAGATCATCCTCCCACTTCAATAAGGCTAGTAGATTTAGATCCAATGTCAGAGCCCTATCCTACCCATCATTATTATATTCATATGTAATGATCATGGTATTAGTACCCATGTTAATCGGACTTCCTCACCATAGAAATCAAAAAGCATAATGTTATTATTGTTGTTTTTAAATAACACATAAAAAACTCTAATAATCATAGAATTCTGTTGGAATATTACGTTCCATGGATTTATACACATTGACCCCTCCAACAGACACAAATGGGTATATTGGCACAATAAATATGTTTTTGAGACTGTTCAAGATTTCAATCAATTCATCACTACCAAGGTGTCCAACGGTGACACCTTCTTCCTTATGACTTTTGTTTTTGGAAGTTATTACCCTCTTCAATGGGAATCTATATAGAGTGACCAAAATACCTTTGATCCTGGGCACCATCCATTTTTTTGGGGTGACTTTAATGTCATTTCAAATGAAAAGGAAAGGAAAGGTTGAAGCCCATTCTAGAGGAAGTCCATCATGGAGTTTCTTCAGTTCATGGCTGGGAAGGGCCTCATTGATCTCAACTTCTCAGGTGACAGTTTCTCCTAGTGCAACAACTGCAGGGGCCATCACCGATTGTGGAGTCTATTGGATAGGTGTCTATCCAACATGAAAGCCACTAAACTATTCACAAATATCATGTTTTTCATCTGGCTTAAGGTATTTTGAACCACTCTCCCCTATTGGTTTCAATTTTTACTTGGCATGATCATCAAGAACGGATTCACATCCACCAATAGTGGGTAAAAATACTAGGGTACAAGGAAATGGTTTGTAAAATATGGAATGAACCCTTGTAGGAGTATCAGGCCACCTTCATTCTTAGTGACCTGACCTCGAACTCCAATAGGTGTGTGTTCGCCCCTTCCTCCTCAGGAACCTTCACCACCTGGGAATACTATAGCATATGGACTCCTTCAGAGTATTCTAATAGATAGAATGATACCTTGGCTTTACTAGATTATTAACACCAGTTTTAGATTTATGTGTCACTATATAGTTATTATATTTTCTTATTATTTCTTACACACCACCACTTGAGTTGAGTAACCTGATTGAAATCCGTATTCGTACTTTGGCTCTAATGTGGATATGGGATTTTATGTGTTTGTGACATGTGTATGTGTGGATATAAGGTTATTTAGGCATGAGAATATTGAATGTAGGGCATAGATGTAGGAGTGGTAGATGTATCATTCTTGATTATTCATGTGTTTGGACTGGGGTGATTTGAGATAACTATAATGAATCTAATGTAATTATATTTAATGTATATGAATAAATACTAATGGTTACACTCTATTAATCTCTATTTTTATAAGGAATTGGTTCTATTATACTGTATTTGGAAGTCTTGTTCTGTGTACATGAACCAAAAAATAATAATATTTGAGATTCAAATAAGATGAAGATGAATAAAGATTGGATGGATGCTAGTCTTGTTCTGTGTTTCATTTTAAATTTTTGATGTCCCCATTTAGTCAAAAAGATTAAAATATTGTATTTAAAAAGGGTTCACTATTAAAAAAATGCAATACTGAAAATGTATTTGTTCTTGCATTATATCTAAGAAACTCATAATATTGATTCTAAAATTATAAGGATTATATAAAGTTTAAAATTTAGTTAATACTATTCATAACCTCTTTTTAATGGTTTTTTTGGAAATTCATGGTGCGATTGAACTCGGTGTTGCGTGTAGTGCAAGTTATTGAATTATTTTGAAGAAATAACACGCTATGAAATCTTGGGGTGTTACATTCTCCCCTCCTTCAAAAAATTGTGTCCTCGCAATTTGAAATTGTTCTTCGAAAATAAAAGGTTGAAACTAGAAAATATATTTGTGAGAAAACCCACATCGGAAATTGGGTTAGTAAAATTTAGTTTTAATATGAGGAAAAGAGAAATGAAAGGGTCACCACAAAATTATGATCTCGATTAGGAGAACATTTGTGGCAATTAGAGACATATAATTGGAGGGAAAACGTAAATATTTATAGGTAGTGATTGAGGTCATCAATCACAAAAAATTTTAAAATTGAGGTCCTTAAATTCATCAATCTACGATGATTTAAAATACCATCGATTCAACAAAACATAAGGTATTAGGATAACAAATTTTTTACGTTTCAAAATATCTTAGTTGAAATCCCACATCGAAAAATGAATTAATGAGGCCTCTATTTAAAATAAAGAGTGGAAAGTATGAAGATTAACGAAAATAACACATACTAGTGTTCCATGTAGGAAAATATGGATATGGAAGAGAAATATAACCATCAATTATCTGATGGGGAGTGGTAGAGAACATGGCTATGAAAAGGCCAACAATCCCAAAGCCATAAATTAGTGATGATTTAAGGTACCATCTAGGACAACATTTTTGTTCTAAGTTCCTTTTTCTAATGTTGAGGAATTTATTTATGAGATTGGCTAAGATCATAAGGAGATATACTTACTTTGTAATAAGAGTTTTATCCATTAATAAATTTCTACCACAAAATCATCTTTCACTCGTAAAAAAAATTCTATTTATACTATTAGTATAGGGTTCCAAAATAAACGAATTTATAATTCATCTACCAGATCTTTTAAAAAAACTACATTATTTAATCTAGGACATCTCTTGGGCCAGTGGTAGGTGATACACCCTTGTCGCCATTTGGTTGCGGGTTCAAGTATCGTGGCCTTGCAGGTCGTGACGGGTTGCCGCCCGACCTCTGGGTTGTCCTTTTATGGTAATCAAAAATTAATCTCAAACTAGAATTTATCCAAAATACATATGTCCAAACTCACAGTCCAATATTTATAAGGAAGGTAAACATAATGTAGATCCTTTTTACCCCGTAATAGCATATGAATACCTTCATCATGTATTCTTGTAAAACACTGAAACATCCTGAATACCATAATAATTATGGATTACATTCATGCTCCCTTATTCCATAAATAATGCTGGATATACTTCATCAATCCAAAAATGTTTTAAACCCCAATAATGAAGGAATATACAAATCATTAATCAGCTTCAAGGTAGTCAAGAATATCCAATATAATTTATCCAAATCAATCATGTATTATTCTAAAATCACTACCTCGGTATCAGAACCATATTATGGTTTATCTTTCTCTCGACCATATATTTTCCAAATATTTAACCTGCTATTGAGTCACTTTTCTTTGTTCCACACAATCTCATGTTCTTAATGAAATAGTACTGCAGTACAATACTTATATACTCCATAATTATTATATCAAGTACATTGTTGATACAATACTCAAATGACATAATCAACATAATAACTCTAATCATTCCTCTTCATCTGTGGTAGTATCATAACTTGATTATTATCCAATAGCATCATTTGCGGCATTGTCTGATGACTAGGACATAGGTTCGCGTAGTGTCCAAACTCCTTGCAAATGAAGCATTGTACATTTGAAACCATTTTCTTACCCTTGCAGTCACTTACATTGTGCCCTTTTCCTCCACACTAATAACAAACTTCCATTCCTTTCAGACAAGTTCCAGGGTGTTTCTTCCCACAGTTATCACATATGGGAAAATTCATATTTTCCCTCATCCCTTTATCCATCATTCTCTCTTCCATCCTTTTCTTCTCTTGCTTCCCTTCAAAGCCATAGGACTCAGTAAAATCTTTACTTATATTTTCAACACATGATATTATTTCTTCATATGATGATAATACATGGGAGACTATTTCTCTTATAAATTCTGGCTTAAGACCATGAAATATATGATCCTTCTTTCTCTATGGATCATGTGCATTGCTGGAGTTCTCATTCCTTCTTCTGGGCGCCATTTCTAAACAATGGCATACACTAGATTAGTTTATGAATAACAATACCTAATCCCAAACTTGTAAGACACAAAACATAAATTAAATAGTTTATGGATATAATCCATAATCATAAAAATTTCTCCTTTGAGGAAGTAAATCCACATAAACCCTTCATAATGGTTTGTAAAGAAAATGAGAATTATCCTAAGAATATCCCCCGGGAGTGTCGTAACCAAGAGTGCAGCAAGGCCCGTTGTCGTGCACCAGTTCCCGTTCTAGTCTAGCTCAAAGCGGTGTTTTGGGGTTTTACCCCTAGGTACATCTGTGTCAGATCCACCTCTACCTGCTCATATCCAGACAGGGATGTATTGCTCGGAAAACTCACAAAATCTCTACAATATCAAAATTCTAGGAAGTTATTCTATACTAATCCTCAAAGTTCATCTTAGGTCTACGTGCTCTAATCAGACTTTATCTAAATCTAGCTTCCAAGGTTTGTACTAAACTTCCTCTGATACCAACTGTAACGCCCCGACCCTAGTTACCCAGATTCGGTGCATTATTACATTACATTGGCATGATCACAAGAAAGATCAAATCTCGAAAGAGTGATTGGTTTAGTAGCCTTGGAAACACTAGATATATTCATAAGTTTTACATTATATCATAAAGTGAAAAACTACTACAACAACATAATGTCTCCATAGTCCACACTATTATCCCCTCATAATATCCCTGTAAGTCATTCATAACTGACTTCTTCACATCGTGGGAAAAATAAAACATAGAAAAGGGGTGTGCTCAAATTCCCAGTAAGGATAACAATATAGCGGAACATTCAAAAATATGCATAAACATTTAAGGCAATGCATTACTAAAACAAAAGCCTTTTAAACTTGAACTTCTACATAGTATGGCAAAATTAAAATTAAATAATGCCATTTACTTATTGACATGGATATTATACTAATCCAATAATCACATGAAATATCAATAACCACTTTAATAATGTTGGAATGCATAATGCTGAACTTTAATTTCTTTGTCAAGGCCTCGTCCCAATACCTAGGGGCTAACTGTAACCGAAACCCAACCCGGAGTGCCTCTAATAACTGGACACCACCCCGGAGTGCCTCTAATAACCGGACACCAACCCGGAGTTCCTCTAATAACCTAAGACCAAACCGGAGTTCCTCTAATAACCGGAGACCAAACTGGAGGGCTTACTTTTACCGGTCGCCAACCCGGAACATACTTGTCTAACACATTCATCTGAATGAAAGGTTGAAATATAACATAAACATTCGGATTACAAATAAATTATGAAATGTCAATACTTTAAACAAAAACAATGAGTGACATAAGAATAACTTATCCACAGTCAAAAATATCACAAAACCTTCAATAAAATATGGATGTTTTGTATCATAATAAATCAACTTCAAATAAGCTTAAAATCCATCAAAGGATGTTGACATAGATGAAATCAAGACTATTTTAGAAAAATATCTCTTTCTATTTTGAAATCATTTAAGAGTCTTATATTTATGAATTAAACCATTTTTTTGGAAAATATTCTTATTATCTTGTAAGGGAAGCTTCAACGATTTTATAACGGCGGAAAATAACCGCACCCGCCGTATAAGTTAAAAAAACATTCTTACCTTAATTTTGTCCAAAAGGTTAAAAAACACCTTATTTGGAAAACGACGGAAAGATTCCTTTATAAACCTTTTATAAAAAGTCAACCAAGGGTATAAATGACTTTAACCCATATTCTAGTATATAGTAAAAATGTTTTGAAATACATTTTTAAGAAACATGGATGTGGATGATAAAGAGATCCCAGTAGATTATTACGTATAAACAACCTCAGATAATGAAGAGATTGTGAAATAACCCTTACCTTGTACTTTTCCTTGGTTGGGGTAGGTTAGCCTCATGTATAATGGAGAAATAATTGTTATTAAATTATACAAGAATCATATATATTAATATGATATCATATATGATCTTTTATCATTGATTTGTTAATAATATCTTTGAATTATCGTCGTTTCAGGTGTTAACTTACTCGTTTTCTTTTATATGTTTTGTTACATAAGCCATGTTTGTTATGGATAGGTTGTATCTTATTCATATCCATAATGATATCAAGTCCTTAAACATCATTTTTAAATCATCAAATGATAATTATACTTTAATAGATATGATGGAGAATGAATCTCATCATGTTCGTGGAGACGGTAGTCCGTACGTACGCACGAGCGACAATATCATTCTTTTGATATTAAAATATTATATAAATGGATGGTATATCATATATACAGAATCATTAACATGTTATATTTATTATTTACATGAGTTACACATCATTATTATACCCATCCAAATAATAATATATTGAATAGCAATTACACCACGACGTGGAGACGGTAAGCCGTACGTACGCACGTATGGTGACATGTTATTCAAAGGGTGTATAGAATACTGAATATGGTTGTACCATATTTATAATAACATCACAGTATATATAAGATACTGCAGTTATTATTTTAGAATGGTAATAACAAAGTAAGAAGAAGTGGAAGAAGAAAGGAACTTGAAAAGGGGTGGTGAAAGCATTACCTCTTCTTTCGGTTCTTCCTTTTGATTTGATCAAAAGGGCTCCTTAGGTTGGCTTTCTGATCACACTAAGGCCTCTAAGTTGTAGTGAGGGAAGTTGGGAGAGTATTTGGGCAGAGTTTGGCCGAACCAAAAGGCCTTGAAGGTGTGAAGAAATGAGAAGGAGGAGTGCCCTTTTATAAGAGGGGTGAGGGGCACCTTTGGAAAAGCTAGAAATATTAATTTATAATAAATTTATATTCAGTTTCTAATGGATCCAAAGTTTATTATTTAAATTTTAAGGTGGGTATAGGTAGAAAAAAATTCAACCAATAGAATTTAGACAGGATTGGGTTACTATATTAACCTTATCTTTTAGTTTTAACTCTTAGTTAATTAGTTTGACATTTACCATGTCACTTTGTATTTTTTATAATATATAGTTGATAAACATACTATATACATCCAAGAGACCACCAAGTGGTCAATTAATTTTGAGCCTATCATGATATAAGTCTCTTGGCCGAACCTTAGATTTTTAAGAATTTAATATCAAATAATAATATAATATTTGTTTTAAAAACTCTTTTACGTCAATTTTGACACTATTCAATAATTGATTTTTGTGAAACTCCTAACAGAATGATTACTTCGACCAAAGTTAATTAAATCAATACTAACATGTCATATTATCCTAGAAAAGTATTTTAATTCATTAAAAGTCTCAAATTATATTTATTTGGGAATTTATAATATCAATTATTTTAATTTGTCACAATTTTGGTAATTACCGCATCATCATTGTGTCATAAATGAATTAAAATATTTAAAGTCTAAAAATTATAAATAAAATATCATTATGTAGTAAATATTATTGTATTTCTAATGAATATTTAAAATCGAATTTATCTTATGTATAACCCTATATTAAAAATGTTTTAGTAAATAAACTTTGATTTTAACTCTTTTAACTCTTCATTGAATGAAATAATAATAAATGTCCTAATCTAATCGATGTGGACCTAAATGATAATATTTTATTACTAAGGTTGTTTTGAGTTGAGATACACTTGTCCAATAGAATTAGGACATGTGTTAGGGAAATATTAATATCATTATTACCCTTAATTACCCTATTTACTTTTAACCGTGGTAAATAAAAGTAAAAAAGTTACTATTCACCAAAAATTATTTTCATCTCAATGAACCACATTTTACTTCTCCATATTAACCGTGTCTCTCGGATTTTCGAAATTCCATTCATAGAAACGGTAAAATTAAGTTTTATGAAAAATTCAGTTTTTTCAACTACCACATAGTAGTTTCACTATTCATCAAAAATTGAAGTTTTTTAGAACAATTCCAAAATTTCACCCTAAGCTATAATTGATATTCCAAATTCAAAAATGATATCTATTTTACAAAATTCAAAACATATAATTTGAATTAATTAATTTTATAATTAATTCCCGCTGTCACAACAAATAGCGTGTTTTTAAGAAACAATATATATCAAAAGATTGACAATTGTTTAGGTCCAATTTCGAAGTGAAATTAATTATAATGAACACCATTGGATAAAATGGTAAAAATATATTCTAATAATACTTCAAAACCACTCAAATTAATAATTTATCACCATTAATTATTTTGATTAAAAAAGTTGTTTTTAATTAAAATTTAGTAATTTTCACTATTCATCAAAATATTAAAGTTATCCGAAAAGTACCAAAATTTCACCTTAGGCTAAATTCAATACTCCAAATCCAAAAATAAAGTCCATTTTGAAATATAAAATATATATAATTTCAAAAAGTAGGTATTACTATTCATAACGGCTAGTTTGATTGGTTGTGGTGTGTGTTAGAACTCGAAGTTGTGTACAACACACGCTACTGTATTATTCAAAGGAAAGCGTAACGTGGAAGCTTGTGATGTTTCATTTTAAATTTTTTATGTCCCCATTTAGTCAAAAAGTTTAAAATATTGTATTTAAAAAGGGTTCACTATTAAAAAAAATGCAATACTGAAAATGAATTTGTTCTTGCATTATAACTAAGAAACTCATAATATGGATTCTAAAATTATAAGGATTATATAAAGTTTAAAATATAGTTAATACTATTCATAACCTCTTTTTAATGGTTTTTTTGGTAAGTTATGGTGCGATTGGACTCAGTGTTGTGTGTAGTCCAAGTTATTGAATTATTTTGAAGAAATAACACGCTATGAAATCTTGGGGTGTTACATTCTCCCCTCCTTCAAAAAATTGCATCCTCGCAATTTGAAATTGTTCTTCAAAAATAAAAGTTTGAAACTAGAAAATATATTTGTGGGAAAACCCACATCAAAAATTGGGTTAACGAAATTTAGTTTTAATATGAGGAAAAGAGAAATGAAAGGGTCACCACCAAATTATGATCTCGATTAGGAGAAAATTGGTGGCAATTAGAGACATATAATTGGAGGATAAATGTAAATATTTATAGGTAGTGATTGAGGTCATCAATCACAAACAAGTTTAAAGTTGAGTTCCTTAAATTCATCAATCTACGATGATTTAAAATACCATCGATTCAACAAAACATAAGGTATTATGATAACAAGTTTTTGTCGTTTCAAAATATCTTAGTTGAAATCCCACATCAAAAATTGAATTAATGAGGCCTCTTTTTAAAATAAAGAGTGGACAGTATGAAGATTACCGAAAATAACACATACTAGGGTTCCATGTAGGAAAATATGGATATGGAAGAGAAATATAACCATCAATTATTTGATGGGGAGTGGTAGAGAACATGGCTATGAAAAGGCCAACAATCCCAAAGCCATAGATTAGTGATGATTTAAGGTACCATATAGGACAACATTTTTGTTCTAAGTTCCTTTTCTTAATGTTGAGTAATTTATTTATGAGATTGGCTAAGATCATAAGGAGATATACTTACATTATAAATAGAGTTTTATCCATTAATAAATTTCTACCACAAACTCTTCTTTCACTCGTAAAAAAAATTCTATTTATACTATTCGTAGATGGTTCCAAAATAAACAAATTTATAATTCATCTACCAGATCTTTTAAAATAAACTACATTATTTAATCCAGGACATCTCTTGGGCCAGTGGTAGGTGATACACCCTTGTCGCCCTTCGGTTGCGGGTTCAAGCCTTGCGGCCTTGCCAGTCACGATGGGTTGCCGCCTGACCTCTGGGTTGTCCTTTTATGGTAATCAAAAATTAATCTCAAACAAGAATTTATCCAAAATACTTCTGTTCAAACTCACAGTCCAATATTTATAAGGAAGGTAAACATAATATAGATCCTTTTTACCCCGTAATATCATATGAATACCTTCATCATGTATTCTTTTAAAACACTGAAACATCCTGAATACCATAATACTTATTGATTACATTCATGCTCCCTTATTCCATATAGAATGCTGGATATACTTTATCAATCCAAAAAAAATTTAAACCCCAATATTGATGGAATATACAAATCATTAATCAGCTTCAAGGTAGTGAAGAATATCCAATATAATTTATCCAAATCAATCATGTATTATTCTAAAATCACAACCTCGGTATCAGAACCATATTATGGTTTATCTTTCTCTCGACCATATATTTTCCAAAAATTTAACCTGCTATTGAGTCACTTTTCTTTGTTCCACACAATCTAAAGTCCTTAATGAAATAGTGCTGCAGTACAATCCTTATATACTCCATAATTATTATAACAAGTACATTGTTGATACAACACTCAAATGACATAATCAACAAAAGAACTCTAATCATTCCTCTTCATCTGTGGTAGTATCACAACTTGATTATTATCCAATAGCATCATTTGCGGCATAGTCTGATGACTGGGACATAGGTTCGCGTAGTGTCCAAACTCCTTCCAAATGAAGCATTGTACATTTGAAACCATTTTCTTACCCTTGAAGTCACGTACTTTGTGCCCTTTTCCTCCACACTTATAACAAACTCCCATTCCTTTCAGACAAGTTCCAGGGTGTTTCTTCCCACAGTTATCAAATATGGGAAAATTCTTATTTTTTATCTTCCCTTTATCCATCGTTCTCTTTTCCATCCTTTTATTCTATTGCTTCCCTTAAAATCCATAGGACTCAATAAAATCTTTACTTATCTTTTCAACATATGATATTATTTCTTCATATGATGATAATACATGGGAGACTATTTCTCTTAAAAATTCTGGCTTAAGACCATGAAATATATGATCCTTCTTTCTCTTTGGATCGTGTGGATTGCTGGAGTTCTCATTCCTTCTACTGGACGCCATTTCTAAACAATGGCATACACTAGATTAGTTTATGAATAACAATACCTAATCCCAAACTTCTAAGACACATAACATAAATTAAATAGTTTATCGATATAATCCATAATCATAAAAATTTCTCCTTTAAGGAAGTAAATCCACATAAACCCATCATAATGGTTTGTAAAGAAAATGATAATTATCCTAAGAATGTCCCCTGGGAGTGTCGTAACCAAGAGTGCAGCAAGGCCCGTTGTCGTTCACCAGTTCCCGTTCGAGTCTAGCTCAAAGCGGTGTTTTCGGGTTTTACCCCTAGGTACATCTGTGCCAGAGCCACCTCTACCTGCTCATATCCAGACAGGGTTGTATTGCTCGGAAAACTCACAAAATCCCTACAATACCAAAATTCTAGGAAGTTCTTCTATACTAATCCTCAATGTTCTTCTTAGGTCTACGTTCTCTAATCAGAGTTTATCTAAATCTAGCTTCCAAGGTTTGTACTAAACTTCCTCTGATACCAACTGTAATTCCCCGACCCTAGTTACCCAAAGTCGGTGCATTATTACATAACATTGGCATGATCACAAGAAAGATCAAATCTCGAAAGACCGATTGGTTTAGTAGCCTTGGAAACACTAGATATATTCATAATTTTTACATTACATCATAAAGTGAAAAACTACTACAACAACATAATGTCTCCATAGTCCACACTATTATCCCCTCATAATATCCCTGTAGGTCATTCATAACTTACTTCATCACATCTTGGGAAAAATAAAACATAGAAAACGGGTGAGCTCAAATGCCCAGTAAGGATAAAAGTATAGCGGAACATTAAAAATAAGCATAAACATTTAAGGCAATTCATTACTAAAACAAAAGCCATTTAAACTTGAACTTCAACATAGTATGGCAAAAGTAAAATGAAATATTTCCATTTACTTATTCACATGGATATTCTACTAATCTAATAATCACATGCAATATCAATAACCACTTTCATAATGTTGGAATGCATAATGCTGAACTTTAATTTCTTTGTCATGGCCTTGTCCCAAGACCTAGGGGCTAATTGTAACCAGAACCCAACCCGGAGTGCCTCTAATAACCGGACACCAACCCGGAGTGCCTCTAATAACCGGACACCAACCCGGAGTTCCTCTAATAACCAGAGACCAAACCGGAGTTCCTCTAATAATCGGAGCCCAAACCAGAGGGTTTAATTTTACCGGTCCCCAACCCGTAACATACTTGTCTAACACATTCGTCTGAATGAAAGGTTGAAATATAACATAAACATTCAGATTACAAATAACTTATTAAATGTAAATACTTTAAACAAAAATGATGAGTGACATAAGAATAACTTATCCACAGTAAAAAATATCACAAAACCTTCAATAAAATATGGATGTTATTCTATCATAATAAATTAACTTCAAATAAGCTTAAAATCCATCAAAGGATGTTGACATAGATGAAATCAAGACTATTTTAGAAAAATATCTCTTTTTATTTTGAAATCATTTAAGAGTCTTATATTTATGAAATAAAACATTTTTTTTGAAAATATTCTTATTATCTTGTAAGGAAAGCTACGACGATTTTATAACGGCGGAAAATAACCGCACCCGCCGTATAAGTTAAAAAAACATTCTTACCTTAATTTTGTCGAAAAGGTTAAAAAACACCTTGTTTGGAAAACGATGGAAAGATTCCTTTATAAACCTCTTATAAAAAGTCAAACAAGGGTCTAAATGACTTGAACCACTATTCTAGTAAATAGTAAAAAAAAATTTGAAATACATTTTTAAGAAACACGGATGTGGATGATAAAGAGATCCCAGTAGATTATTACGTATAAACAACCTCGGATAATGAAGAGATTGTGAAATAACCCTTACCTTGTACTTTTAATTGGTTGGGGTAGGTTAACCTCATGTATAATGGTGAAACATTTTTTATTAAATTATATAGGAATCATATATATTAATATGATATCATATATGATCTTTTAACATTGATTTGTTAATAATATCTTTGAATTATCGTCGTTTCGGGTGTTAACTTACTGGTTTTATTTTGTATGTTTTGTTACATAAGCCGTGTTTGTTATGGATAGGTTGTGTCTTATTCATATCCAGAATGATATCATGTCCTTGAAAATCATTTTTAAATCATCAAATGATAGTTATACTTTAATAGATATGATGGAAAATAAATCTCATCGTGTTTGTGGAGACGGTAGTTCGTACGTACGCACGAGCGACAATATCATTCTTTTGATATTAAAATATTATATAAATGGATGGAATATCATATATACAGAATCATTGACATGTTATATTTATTATTTACATTAGTTACACATCATTATTTTACCCATCCAAATAATAATATATTGAATAACAATTACACCACGACGTGGAGACGGTAAGCCGTACGTACGCACCTATGGTGACATGTTATTCAAAGGGTCGATAGAATACTGAATATTGTTGTACCATATTTATAATAACATCACAATATATATAAGATACTGAAGTTATTATTTTAGAATGGTAATAACAAAGTAAGAATAAGTTGAAGAAGAAAGGAACTTGAAAAGGCGTGGTGAAAACATTACCTCTTCTTCGGGTTGTTCCTTTTGATTTGGTCAAAAGGGCTCCATAGGTTGGCTTTACGATCAAACTAAGGCATCTAGGTTGTAGTGAGGAAAGTTGGGAGAGTATTTGGGAAGAGTTTGGCCGAACCAAAAGGCTTTGAAGGTGTGAAGAAATGAGAAGGAGGAGTGCCCTTTTATAAGAAGGGTGAGGGGCACCTTGGGAAAAGCTACAAATATTAATTTATAATAAATTAATATTCGGTTTATAATGGCTCTAAAGTTGATTAATTAAATTTTAAGGTGGTTATAGGTCGAAAACAACTAAACCAATAGAATTTATATAGGTTTGGGTTACTATATTAACCTTATCTTTTAGTTTTAACTCTTAGTTAATTAGTTTGACATTTACCATGTCACTTTGTATTTTTATAATATATAGTTAATAAACTTACTATATACATCGAAGCGACCCCAAAGTGGTCCATTAATGATGATACAATCATGATATAAGTCTCTTGGCCGAACCATAGATTTTTAGGAATTTAATATCAATTAATAATATAATTTGTTTAAAAAACTCTTTTATGTCAATTTGGACACTATTCAATAATTGATTTTTGTGAAACTCATTACAGAATGATTACTTCGACCAAAGTTAATTAAATCAATCCTAACATGTCATATTATCCTAGAAAATTATTTTAAATAATTACAAGTCTCAAATTATATTTATTTGGGAATTTATAATATCAATTATTTTAATTTGTCACAATTAGGGTAATTACTACATCATCATTGTGTCATAAATAAATTAAATTATTTAAAGTCTAAAAATTATAAATAACATATCTTTGTATGAAATCTTATTAGATTTCTAATGAATATTTACAATCGAATTTATATTATGTATAACCCTATATTAAAAATGTTTTAGTAAATAAACTTTGATTTTAGCTCTTTTAACTCTTCTTTGAATTAAATAATAATAAATGTCCTAATCTAATCCAAGTGGACCTAAATGATAATATTTTATTCCTAAGGTTGTTTTGGGTCGAGATACACTTGTCCAATAAAATTATTAAATGTGTTAGGGTAATATTAATATCATTTTTACCCTAAATTACCCTATTTACTTTTAACCGTGGAAAATAAAAGTAAAAAGTTACTATTCACCAAAAATTATTTTCATCTCATTGAACCACATTTTACTTCTCAATATTAACCGTGTCTCTGGGATTTTTGAAATTCCATTAACATAAGAAGTAAAATTAAGTTTTATGAAAAATTCAGTTTTTTCAACTACCACTTAGTAGTTTAACTATTCATCAAAAATTGAAGTTTTTCAGAACAATGCCAAAATTTCACTCTAAGCTATAATTGATATTACAAATTCAAAAATGATATCTATTTTACAAAATTCCAAACATATATGTTGCATTAATTAATTTTATAATTAATTCCCGCTGTCACAACAAATAGCGTGTTTTTAAGAAACAATATATATCAAAAGATTGACAATTGTTTAGGTCCGATTTCGAAGTGAAATTAATTATAATGAACTCCATTGGATAAAATGGTAAAAATATATTCTAATTATACTTTAAAACCACTCAAATTTATAATTTATCACCATTAATTATTTAGATTAAAATTGTTTTTTTAATTAAAATTTAGTAATTTTCACTTTTCATCAAAATATTAAAGTTATCCGAAAAGTACCAAAATTTCACCTTAGGCTAAATTCAATAATCCGAATCCAAAAATGAAGTCCATTTTGAAATATAAAATATATATAATTTCAAAAATTAGGTATTACTATTCATAACGGCTAGTTTGATTGGTTGTGGTGTGTGTTAGAACTCGAAGTTGCGTACAACACACGCTACTATATTATTCAAAGGAAAGCGTACCGTGGAAGCTTGGGATGTTTCATTTTAAATTTTTGATCTCCCCATTTAGTCAAAAAGTTTAAAATATTGTATTGAAAAAGGGTTCACTATTAAAAAAATGCAATACTGAAAATGAATTTGTTCTTGCATTATATTGAAGAAACTCATAATATGGATTCTAAAATTATAAGGATTATATAAAGTTTAAAAATTAGTTAGTACTATTCATAACCTCTTTTTAATGGTTTTTTTTGGTAAGTCATGGTGCGATTGAACTCGTTGTTGCGTGTAGTGCAAGTTATTGTATTATTTTGAAAAAATAACATGCTAGGAAGTCCTGGGGTGTTACACTAATCAAAACAAATCTAATAACTAATAAAACATGATGGTTTTTTTTCTAATGAAACTAGATGGGGATATTGTAAAACCAAAATTCATAATTGTGAACTCAATTTTCTTGTAATGACACTATAAAGTAGTATTCATTTTATCCCCCTCATTCACTATCACGTGATGATACCTATAATTTAAATCATTGTAAAAAAAAGTTGGATCACTTAAACTAATCCAATAAATTTTATGTCCTCGGAATGGGGAATAGTTCTAGGTAATCACATCTTTCAACCATTGGTAGTCCATACACAACCTCAAATCAAAATCATCCTTCTTGTTGAATAACACTATAAAACCCCAATATGACTTGCTGGGGAGATGATACCGTTTTTAATCAAACAGTTGATCTAAATTATCAACTCTGGTAGCTCATAAGGTTATATATGATATGGAACCTTTGATGTTAGAGAGGAACCATGGTAAAATTATATCTGAAACTCAATATCAAATTAAGGGGTTAACAATCCAACCATATTAGGGAAAAATATAGAAACTCATAGAAAAGTCTTAGAAGCTCTACCACCCACTCCTCTGTCATTCCTATTTACAAATTTTCTAGTTGATACAAGAGGGGTTCAAAAGGCATACATCCCATGTAATGATCTCCCTCACCAACAAAAAACATACTCTAGACATATACTTCATAGAATAGAAATATTATATGAAATAAATAGATGCTGATATGCATATAATAAAACCATTCAATTCTAACAATGGCATCATCTGGTTTAATATATTTTAAGAATAAGTCCCCCTTGGACATAATCTCCCCAAATCATTACAATATAATATTGACATGCATGAATAATTATTGAATGAACTTTAACTAGCATATAATAAACCAAGGGAACTAGAAGACTCTCTACATTGAGTCCCTCTACATAAAATAATGTGGTTTCGCTTAATTGGAATGATTTTCTTGAATCATATAATGTGATATTCAGGTTAGATGATAAAAATATTGTAAATAAATCAATCTCTGGAATAATAAACATTGGAATCTCCACAGCATGAAACTAACCATGACATGATCTTGTGGAAATAATCGGTGAACCTGAACCAACTAAATTATGATATTTTATTGCAATACCTTGTATATAGTGATTTATACACTTTTTATATCATTTACAATGATTTTATTTCCATGTCCGCTGTATAAATGGAAATTTACATAGATTAGTTGTCATAAAAAATGGTTATAGAAGTTCATAGACTATAATGAGAAATTCATTATAATATGAAATTAATATTAAAAATATTTCATATGGTCTAGAAACATTATTAGGAATAGATGTTGATTATGTAATACTACATGGTTTTGGTGTCTCATAAGCTTTGAGACATCATCTCACGAAGTTTTCACTTGGTTATCTTGAGTAAATGTGATTATTAAGGCTAACCCAACAAAATGACCATTCAGTGTTTCTTGTTTTATTGGTTATTCCTATCTATGAACACATGTAATGGTATCTGAAGATGACATTATTTTCAATTTTTATCATTTGATATCATACTTTTATAGAACGGGTGGACCATGACATTGAAATCATGGTGTGGTAGCTTATATTGGGAGCATCATTAGTTGTTTGACATCTATTTAATAATCATTATAGAATTTATCCCTTTAAATACGTAGAGATATCTTGGGCACAATTGTGTAGGATTTACGTACCTTTTCCAAATCCATTTAAAAGGTAGAAGAAGGAAAGTCTATCCAGTATGGCCAATGAATAGTGATGAAACAAATGATGATGAAATAAAGCGTGCATCCTACTTTTTGAGATATCATAATCCAAATAGATTATATTACCCAACTTCTTGTCTTATAAATGTTTTGGTTCATATTATTCCTTGAGATGATGGGAATCCCCTGGGTGTGGAATTTTCAAAACCTCCTCTCCAAAAGAAGTTCCTCCCCACGAAAGGGTCGTAATGCCTCAGCAGGGAAGGAGATGTTTCCAGTAGAGATGACAGGGCATCCCATGAGGTAACACCTCGATCAGCGATATTTCTTCACAGTATGTCGTCCGCCAGGTGAAGTGTGCCCATTCTTCACAGTCGGTGAGTCATCAGGTGACCCGACAAGGCGAGTGGTACATGGGAGGTGGGAATTCCTCCAAGAGCAGGTTCCCATGAATCGAACCCCAGACCTCACCGAACACTGTTGATATGGCCCTCGACCACCTACCATTACGCCACCACTGAAGCGGATACGTTGTCGTTTCTATGATTACACATTATCTCTTTATAAGCCTAGGAGGGTTTCTAGAATCTTCTCATAGTCTGTCAATTGTATTCACTACTACTGAGATAAGGGCCTAGACGGTCACGCCCAATATCATATTCAAAAGTTTTTCCTACTCTAAGGAATTTGAGTTTATATTATGGTGGGCCCACCATGGGGTCTGAGATATGTCTAAACATATAAGATCACCAAATGAATAAATAAATTCAAATTATTTTTGATTATATTTCTTAGTTTTGAAATAATTTATTGAATGTATGTAAATGTAGAAAATTACATATTTGGGAAATATTAACAAATATATGTGATTTTAATATTAAAAATTCATTTAAAATTTTCATGAATGATGATATGTGTTAATGACTAACTCTTATCACGTAATATAATTATTATATTAATGTTAATTGATAAATATATAAATAAAATTTATGACCATAATATTTGGTCATAAAACATCATTTCTTTTCTTATAGGGAAATAAATATTTGAGTATCAGGGAGTTAATTACAGGTATTTATTGATTCACAATAAAATGAGGAGAGGGATCTCATAAAATGTACTCTTCACTACTCAATGGTGCGAGCATGTCTCCCTTCCATCTCCCTGTTCCTATAGAGATGTGTTATCATTCCATATTCTCGATCTATGTATGTCTTGGAAAATTGAAGGAACATAAAAGAAATGACCGTCATGACATCAATTGCATCATTGGAACCTCACGCTGGCACCCTGATTCTGATGATCGATGATCCCATAAGATGATTGATGAATTTCTGAACTATCATGAGAGATTCAAAATCAGATTCTTTAGGATATGATCATTCATGAAAATAATATTTCAAGCATGGCCACATATCGAACGATTTATTTGACCCGTTCATTTTTGTTCATTGATTATTCACACTATGATCTTGGGGTCGTAATTGGGAACTAATTCACTGGAGAAAACATTGTTATGTTGATCATTGGTGACATTTTTTAAAATATGAATTTTTGGGTCCTTCAAAGCATTCTTGGTACGAAAAACATCAATTATAACGATGTGTTAAAATTTCAATGCAATAAAACATTAAAATTTCATTAAATTTGAATATGGGGTCATTATAGTCCCAAGAAAATGTTTAAATATTACCCTAGATGACCAAATTGCAGGCACCTGAAGTTTAGAATATAGATTGAAATTTATTTATAGTTATAAAATTTTGATGAACATAACTATATAAATATATGTTAATTTCAACCCAATGATGTGTGAAATGGCGCTTTATAGAAAATCCAAACACCTGTAACAATTCTAGTGGTGGGAATAGTAAATTTCATCTATGTGTTTTACTGAAAAAATATGGAATGTATTTTAATATGATAATATTTTTTTATTTTTGTTTTCTATACCCTATAAATATTGTTTCAAAAAAGAAAATAAAAAAGACAAAATAGGGCTTGCTCGACCACTTTTGGGATGCACATGGGTGTAGGAACAAAATTCATATATAAGTGTATATTTAAACATTAATATATACATATATTCTTATTTTTAATAATAAGTGAAATTAAATAATATTTATATATTTAAAAATATTTAATTTAATAAGTTAAGTTTCAAGATATTTTAAATTTTGAAGTATAATTATGTTATATGATGGGACTGAATGATGTAAATTTTTAATTACAAATATTGGTGAATTTTTAATTCATTAAAATATCACTAAAAAATATTCTTTTTCATGTTTATTATTTATGTGAGATTATTTAATAAACATGAGTTTAACACCTATCAACAGATCATGATTTGTATACCGACCAATGCATTTATAATGATTTTTTGGTTCTGTTATTTATTATGATGAATGTTTTGAATAATTATTCTAATAATTGAAAATATGTCTGTCATCTTTGTGTAATTAAATGTATAAGAGACTATGATATCTGATAAAATATTTAATTTGTGTTCTTAATTCCCAATACCACATCACCTATGTGCGAGCATTGTTGTATAGTTATGAGGACAAGTAGTGACGTACTTCGCACCGAGATGTGGTGATGCACGTGAAAAGAGTTTGACACAATGGATTGGTGAGATATGTAAGTCAGGTCCCAAGAAACCAAAATCAAATAGTTACCCATAGTGACACATACATGACTTATTTAAATGGTATTTTTCATATTATTTACATTCAATCTTTATTTTTGGGGTTACCTATGCATTTTTTTAGGAAATGGTGAGTTTCCATGATTTGGGCCAAACTTTGAGCCCATTTCCCGATTTAAAAACAAAATTTGTTTTTTTTATAACTCCTTCATATTTCAGAATTTTTAACCCATTCCACTTCCCAAATTTCCTTCCCTAACTTATTATAATCACCATATACATTTTTACACCTTATGAACTCAATATTAATTTGGATTTTGGTGATTTATTTAGTCATCGAGTAACCCCGTATGTCCATTTCCTATTTTATTTTATTTATAATTATTTAACATCTCACTGTTTACTGTTATTCAGTTATTCTACCTCCCACTTGAGGCCAACATCCCTATTAGTGCCTCCATGTTTGTGTATCCCTCTATGGAACTCATTTTCATCGTAGATTATAGAGAAATTGCTCAAGGATTCTCAAATCATCCAGATTTGAGAAGGTAATTTGTGTCATTAATAAATTTGCAAATTTTCACTATTTTCACCAATTTTTTCCCCACATGACCTACTCTGCCTCATTCAAGCCTCTCTATCAGTTTTTGTTTCTTGTATATTCATCCTTTGGTGGATTTGAGGTGATTTCTTCAAGACCCCGTAATAAAAAGGTTTCCATCATTCTACCTCCAATTTTCTTAGGGTTTATCTCGTTTTTATAGGGTTTCATCCATTTTCTATTAAAGATACTAATTTAATGAATGTAGGGATTCAAACCTCGGGTATGTTATTGAGTTTCATGGTCCAATCATGTGGTTTTAGATTTTTTTTCAATTCCTTGTGGTGTGGTGGTGGTGCAGTTAAAGATTCACACAAGTATTTGAGGGTTTTGACATATATGGTAGGTGATTCCATGTGTCAGAATTGTATAATGGGTTAGATTATGGGATTTATATTAATTTTATGTTCCAATTTTATTATTTTTAATGAAAAAACTATTTTTGGTTGTATTTGTTAAGAGGCTAATTTTTAAGTTCCATTTTTTTGAAAATGGGTGTTTTACTTTTTCATGACATGTTATACAAATTAGTGTTGTTTTATAATTTATGGAAGGAATTTATAAAAAAATTAGTTCTAAAAATTTTATTTTTGTGTAATATTGGAATGAATATTTTGTTAAGATTGGGGATTTAAATGGATTTTATTTGCACATATTGTTTTGTCACTTGTGTTATTATTTTGTGGAAATTCTATACATATTTTTGAGTTATAAAAATGGTGAAAATCATTTTTAGATACTTTATTGATAGTGTATGACCAGAAATGTTGTATTTATGTGTAAATGGTATTTGGTAGCATGAGGAACTTATCTTAACACAAAGAGGGAGACCTGGGTATCTAGGTGGGAGGAGGTGCACTAGAAAACTAGTGATCCATAGTGGTTCCACCCCTATTTTACGTAGCAAGTTTTACAATGAAAACACTAATATAAATAATGATGATGATAATGTTGGAGACCACTAGGTTATGGGTGATTACCCTACCAGTGGCTCATGCATGAGAACTGATACTGTTATGGTTACTTTCACATCAATATGCGAGGAACATGAGGCTCACTACTAACTAGTACCTAGGGGTATTCTTATTTATAGTGCTCATTGACTATTTGGAATTTATCTTCATATTATGGTGTGTTTGGATGGAAAATTCAGTATCTTACATGTTTTATTTTAATGTACCTATTCTTCAATGTTACCCACTTTGAAAACTATTTTCGTTCAAAAGATGCACCTTTAGAAATTATTGCTACCATTCTTTGTTTATAACACTAGAAATATTTTTATCATACAATGCTTGTCACATTGAATCGTTGGGTGGGATCTAGTTGGGATTAGGATCACACCCTACTTACACCTTTGAGTGTAAGTATACTTGGTTATGTATGAAAAAAGTAAGGTCAATGCTTTTGGAGATGGTGGTTTGAGTTGCTAGTCGCTCTCATTGTGCAGCGTTGTGCAGATGGATCGTGGTTGATGTCCCATGGTCATGTGTCATTAGTTGGGTTGTTATTGATGCTAATTTTGTAGTTTTGTATCCCTTATGTCATTCTAAAAAACTTGTTTTATATTTTTAATTTTTATTTAAGGCTAGTTTGGTTGGTAATTTTCAGATATCGTTTATTGATTTTATTTGGTTGATAAATGATTCTAAACATAGGTAAATCATTCCCAAACCAATATTTATGATACTCGGGCACTTTTTCTAGACCCTGGTGATAGGTAATTCCCTTTAGGTATTTCCATGGTCTAGTTTTGGTGCTGGTTTTGATTGTGACTATAATTGATTTGTGACAAAATGGTATGAAATACAGAGAATGTTTTTGGGATGTATTATTATTGTGGGATGAGTCGGGATAGAAATTATCTAGGACTATCTGGGATTTTCATTTTGGTCATGAGTAGGGTGCATGGCCCCACCTATCATGGAAGACCTCGAGACTCCATGGAACATTGGAATTGTTTGATTGACTTCACATCCAAGTGAGACGTGTGGGCTGCATACTACACATGATTAACTGGTGGGGGTGGAGTAGTTGTTTATTTTATTATGGAAATATGTTTGGATTATTTATATTTTATGTTATTGATGAAAGTATTATAATTTTTATATTATTATTTGTTCTTTTGATTATTGTCTTTTGAATCATCATGACTCCCCAAAAAATCTCCCATGCACCCACAAAATGATGCTGGAAAGAGTTATCCCTCACTAATTGATCGTAGGATGGTAGAGATTGTGGTTAAGGTTGTGCATGTTCTAGTATAAGGACAAGATCCTATTCTAGCTTTGTATAGGGAAGATGAGGCCAGTCCAATGAAAAATCCCAAAAGTTTCAAAAAATCAATCTTCTTACATTCCGAGGTAGCACAAGAACCCATGAATTGGAGGACTAGCTGAAATTGATTGAGTGCATGTTTGAGTTTCTGAAGAAAAAAAAATGAGAAGGATAGGGTAAAGTGTGATTCATTCTTGTTTGAGGGTCCCGGTCGCAGGTTTTGGGAATTGGTTCTCTTAGCTTGGAAGCATGATCTGATGAGATGGAAGGACTTCAAGGTTATCATCAATGACCAGTACATACAAGATGTTTTGGCATATTCGTGTTATAGAGATTTTATGGAGCTTGATTAGGGGGTATTTTTATGATGGAGTATGCCAACCATTGTGTTGAGTCGGTTCGGTATGCTTCATAAATGTCTCCAATGAGAAGATGATGGCCAATAAGTTTGAGAGAGGTCTGCATTAGGAGATGTATTCCCTGGTCTTTCTGTTGAAGCTAAAAACCAATGCAGATGTGGTTGATCGGGTGTGTATAGTGGAGATCAACCCCAAAGAGAGGGCTTGTTTTTCTGGGATGATATCAGGTCTGGGTAGTGGAATCTCTTACATGAAGAATAGGAAGATAAAGGTGTAGGGAATGAAGGGGGTGGCAGATCAATTCAACCTTCCAATTAGTTTTCTTTAGTGGCTTTGGATGCTTTGGATGCAAGGTATGTCATATTCCACCAGTGTGTCATTCCATGACATGTCTGACCAACATGAACTATTTATTTGATTCCTTTTAATAGTATAGGTGTTATAGGACACTTGAAGTGCTTTTTGTAGGATGCAACGTGCACACCAAATTTTGGTAGGATCAGTCGCTTTCAGGGGAGTGCTAGCTCAATCAAAGTCGTCAAGGACATAGTGATCTCAGTTTGGGGGATGTGGCTGTAGGGTTAGATCATATTCTAGTTTGTTCTAGGTTAGGGTAGAGCCATAGGTGAGTAGGTGCTCACAGGAAGGGACTAGCCATCTTCATGTGGTGGATCAGGCACCGATGAGATTAGAGGCCGAACTGTTAACTATTCAAGGTACCATTCTGATTTCCTCTTCAATAGTTTTTACTCTTTTGGATACTGGTTCTCTTGTTTCATTCATCTCTGCTCATACTGTGAACATGCATAATTTTCCAACCGAACTTTTGTGCTTTATGATGGAGTTGGTGACGCCGGTGGGAAAGAAGATGGAATAAGGTCTCAAGTTCTTGTTGTGTGCGCCTTCCGTGTCATGGGTTGAGATGGAGTGGTACCTTATGGTCATAGATATGGATCTTTTTTAGGTGATACGTGGAATTTATTGGTAGGTTCACTTTCAAACTCAAATCGATTTCTATAGGTGGAGGGTGAGTTTCATGGAACATGATAGGAGTCGTTAGGCTTTTCATGGGGAATAGGATCCTCGATTGGGTCGTTCGAGACCTCCACTCCCATTGGTGATAAATCATATCTTCTAGTTCTTGATGCTCATGCTAGAGGACTAAGGTCATGCACTTGAGGGAGGGTAACCTCATGTAGTGGATTATTTCATAGAGATATTCCCAGATGGTTTTTCAAGATTACCCTCAGAGCGAGACATGGAGTTTTTATTCGATTTGGCACTGGTAACACAACTGATATCTGTTACCTCATATCGTATGTACCCCACTGAATTGAGGGAATTAATTATTCAGATGGACAATTTGGAATCCATAGGATTCATTCCCCTCATCATCTCTCTTTGGGCCACTCATGTTCTCTATGCGAAGAAGGCTAATAGGTCCCTTCAGTTGTGTATTGATTACCAGAAGTTGATCATGGTAACAATCATGAACAAATATCATTTTCCCCAAATAGACGATTTATTTGACATGTTGAATGAGGATAATTGGTTCTCAAAAAATGGACTTGTATTTGGGATACCATAAACTCAAGGTGAAAGAGGTAGATATCCCAAACACATCCTTCTGAAGTAGGTACGACCACTTTGAGTATATGGTCATGACCCTCGTATTGACCAATGCTTCATCGGTCATTATGGAACTCATGAACAGAGTGTTCCACCAATATCATGATTCCTTCATCGTGGTGTTCAGGGAAGACATCCTTGTTTACACTGGATCTGTGGAGGAACACGAGCATTATCTATAGATCTTGTTGGTCACTTTTACGGGATAACTGCCTCTATGAAAAGTTTCCTAAGTTCACATTCTGGAATAGGGAGGGGTTGTTTTTGGGGAATTTGATCTCGGAGAAGGGGGTTTCAATGGACCCTGACAAGATCAGTGTGGTTAGGTCATGGGAGCATCCAAAGAATTTGTTTGAGATTAAGAGTTTCCTCAGCCTAGATGGTTACTACAGGTGGTTATTTTGAGACCTCTCTCAGATTTCTTCACCCATGACCAAGCTCACCTAGAAAGGGGTGATTTCCTATGGGGCTCAGAATGACAGGAATTAGTCAATGAGATGAATCGGTGGTTAACTACCACACTCGTGATGATTTTTAAAGAGGCCAGAAAGGGGTGTGTCATATTGTGATGCTTCAGGTGTAGGTCATAGTTGTGTGATTATACATGGTGATCACATGGTGGTGTATGATTCTCGATAACCCTGACCATATGAAAACAATTTTCCGACCCATCACTTGGAGCTATTGGTTGTGATGAATTCATTGAAAACATGGTGTCACTGCCTATATGGGGAGAAATTTATAGTCTATTCTGATTACAAAATATTGTCCTACATCTTCTCCCAGAAGGACCTCAAACTGTGGTAGGGCTATTGGATATAGTACAAGAAGGTGTTTGACTTTGAAATTTTATATACCTCAGGCAAGGGTAATGTGGTGGAGAATGCTTTGAGTAGAAATGTACCATTGCAGGCATTGATGAAGTCTAGTGATGAGTGGAATCTGATGGGTCTCTTTTCTCAGATTCATGTGGGGACCAAGGAGAACGGTGGATGTGTGTTTTTTGTGACAATTTAGTAAACTACCCTCCTAAATTTGACTCAGTGAGAACAACCCATTGAGAAGATTTTTCAGTGGTTAAGGTAATTTCATTATGCTGGGGAGGCGTCTTCTGATTTGTAATCATCTCCGGAATGAGCCTTGTGCTTCAAAGGGATGTTCAGTAGTGTCGTTGTCTCTACAGAAGGTGGTGATGCGGGATAGCCACCGGTATCAGTGGGTTGTCCATTGGGGTGACACAAAGAAGTAATACGGTGTTCGATGACAGTTTTGCTGGCCATGTATGAGATAGGAAATAGCTGACTAAGTGTTGAGATGATACACATGACAACATGTGAAAGCGGAGCACCAAAGGCCTTCCAATTTGCTCCATCCAGTACCCATTCCAACATAGTAGTTGGAAGATGCCACCATGGACTTCATTGTTGGATTACCTTGTCAACCTCAAGCTATGAATTATATTTTAGTAGTGATTTTTATTCTGAAAAAATCAACCAAAATAATTCAGATCAAAGATACTACTATAGTGGATGAGTTAGTTTATTTGTATCTCTAAGAGGTGGTAAGGTATCCCTGTGCTGAATTGGGAATAACTGGAGATAGAGCCTGATTTGTTTATTTTTTAGAGGACAGTGCGAATATATGATTCCCAAGAGAATGTTCTTTTGGGAAATTCTATTTCTATAATTCATATTTTTTGGAATCATGGGAAAGATACACATGATACATGTGAGCGGATGTCATGGGTTAAGGAAGAGTACTCACTCGTGCTTTTCGATCAATATTTGGGTTGACTTTCTAGGGCAGAAAGTCTTTCATAGATGGAAAAATTGTCACAGCCATAACTTATTTTATGATTTGGGACAAACTGTGAACCCATTTCTATATTAAAAAACAAATTTTCTTTCTTTGATAACTCATTTGTTTATCAAAATTATTCACCCATTCCAAAAACCACATTGACTCCCTGACCTATTAAAACCACCATAAAAATTTGGAATGCCGAGGAACTCATTATCATTTTTGATTTAGGTGATTTGTTTAGGCATTTGGCCAACCCGTAAGCCTGTTTCCTTTTTTCAAATGTTTTTAATTTATTAATATATCATTCATTTTTTATGTTATTTGGTTATTCTATCTTTCAATAGAATAAAAATTACCTACATGTGCCCCCATGTTCATGTCTCCCTCTTTGAGCTCATTTGTATCGTTGATTTGGGAGAAATTGATCAGGGTTTCTCAAATCATCCAGATTTGATATGATAATTTGTGTCATCCATAAATCATTCAATTTTCACACTTTTTGCCCATTTCAGTCCCCACATAACCTATTAAGCCTAATTTCATCCACCCTATCAGTTTTGGTTTCTTGGAAGTTCAACCTTATTTGGATTTGGGGTGATTTCATTAATATATCACATGTAAGTGGGTTTCCTTCCTTCCTCCACCAATTTTCCTAGGGGTTCTCCCATTTCATTAGGGTTTCATCAATTTTTTCATGAAGTTACATATGTATATAAAGTAGGTATTCGAAACTAGGGTCTGTTTTTTAGTTTTATGGTCCAATCATGTGGTTTTTTGTTTGTGTTCACTCCCTTGTGATGTGGAAGTGGTTGGTTGAAGTTCCGCACAAGGATTTGGGGGTTTTGACATATATGGTAGGTTATTCCTAGTGTAAGAATTATATAATGAGTTATCCTATAGTATTTATATTTTTTTATGTTCCTATTTCATTAAATTTAGTTCCAAAATTGTATTTGATAGAATTTGTTAAGAAGTTTATTTTTAAGTGATCTGTTTTTTTGCTAAAATTGGTGTTTTACTTGTGCATTCCATGTTATAGCAATTTGTTTTGTTTAATAATTCCTGAAATGGATTTATAAAAAACTTTAGTGCTGAAAATATGGTATCATGTAATATTGGTTTGCAATTTGTGTTATTAGAAGGGTTTTAAATAGATTTTATGTGAAATGTTTTGTTGTAACTTCTCTAATTATTTTATATAAATTATAAGCATTTATTTTAGTTATACAAATGTTGAGAAGAATTTTTAGCTACTATTTTGAGAGAGTATGACCAAAAATAGTGTTTTTTATGTGTAAACACAATTTGGTAGGATGTGGAACATATTTGAGCACAAATAGGGAAACCAGATTATTTTGGTGGGTGGACTTATACTAGCATGCTAGTGATCTGGAGTGGTTTTGTCACTATTTCACATATCATGTTTGACATTGAAAACAATAACAAAATTATGATTATGATGATGTTGGGTACAACTAGTTTAATTTTGATTCCCTAAATTGTGGCTCATGTACAAGAAAGGATATCGTTATGGTTAGTTTCAGATCGAGATATGGGTTACATGGGGCTCTCAACTAACTAGTTCCTAGGGGTGTTCCTGGGTATAGGGCTCATTGACTATTTGACATATATCATTGGATAATGGTGCATTTGGATGAAAAATTCAATTGCATAAATGTTTTATTTAAATGTAAATATTATTTAAAGTTACCCACATTGAAAACTATTTTTATATAAAACATTCCCCTTTACAAATTACAGCTACCATTCATTGTTTATAACATTTTGATGATTTTTGTCTTATAATTCTTTTCAGATGGAATCTTCCGCTGGAATCTTATTGGGATTATGATCACACCCTACATACACATTTGGGAGTAAGTTTACTAGGTTAGTATTGCACATGTGAGGGCATGGATTTTAGAGAAGTTGGTTCTCGTTGCTAGTTGCTCTCGTTGTGCAAAATTGTGGAGAAGGCTCTTCGGTGATATCCCCTTGTCTTGTCGTGGTATTTGGGTTGTTTTGGCGGCTACTTTTTTAGTTTGGAATCCCTTTCTCCATGTTAAAGGTCTTGTATTATGTTCTGAATTTTTATTTAAGGGTGTTTTGGTTTCTCATTTTCAGATTTAGTTTATTGATTTTAATTGATAGTTAAATGATTCTAAACTCAGGTAATTCATTCCCAAAACATTAGTTAAGATAATTGTTCCCTTGTTCCAACCCATGAGAAAAAGAAATGCCCTTCAGGTGTTCCATTGGTGGGGATTATTTCTAGTTTTTATGGTGACTAGATTTGGATCGTGACACATAGGGTTTGGGTTAATTCATTATTCACTGTATTGGTAACCAATTAGTAATATCACATAATCACATCGTTAAATTTAATTTATTCATGGTTTATTAATTTTTGAATGTTTTGTTCTAACACATGATGACATAAAATAAAAAACTAAAATATACTAATAAAATGAACATGTGACATGCTGAATGTTATCGTTTAATTACATGATTAGTAGTGATTATGATCACATAGAGAATTCTTATGACATTGAAAATGATTTCATTTTTTCATGTAATAATAAAACACTAAAGGAAATATTATGTCACAAATTCCTTCCATCCCAAGAATTTGAAAAAAAATAAGGTGTATGGGGTTCTCATCCGATTTTTTTTGGGTAATTTCATTATTGGGGAGTTCGAATTTAATTTATGGGTAGATGTAACGATTTTGGGATGAAAATGAGTATCAAAATATTACTTACTGAAACGTTAGAAGAAATTATTGTGTAAAAGGAGGTTTTTATTTAATATTTTGGGACATCACTAAATAGATCAAAGAGCAATAAGGTAATCAGTTTGTCTAGAAAAATTCCTACCTTTAACTATCCATGCAGTGGTGTAGCCTAAGCTTATTAACTATGAGAAGTGTTTTAAAGGTTCCCTTCAACTAGGATACTCAATTGATAGACTCTTCAGATTCTAGTATATAGGGTTTGTAGAGTTCGATAAAATAGTTGGATACTTTTATGGATTTAAAGAATCAGTAATGTCTAATTGGAAATCAACATAAAATTAATAATCTACAACATTATATTTTTTTGTATAAAATGGAATGTAATACCACATTTATGCAGAGATATATTTTTTTAAAATCGTGGTCCTACTGGCATTAGTTTCTATGAGCTGTACAATCAAATTTTCAAAATACTATAACATATGAAATTCATGGTTCTTGAGTCCCCAATACCTATAGAGTCACCTAAGGATGAGAGGGTGAGAAAAATAATTATAAACTAATGTATAATGAATATTATTGTTATTTCATAATGGTATCATCATCTTATGACGTTACTTCAGGATATGACATCATGACATGGATGAATTCCCCAATTTTCTCTTTATTGAGAAACATGTGAGGATAATGTTTAGAGAGATTTTGATGTTTGATGATTACATTGTTGACATGTCAATATGAAATATGAATCATAATCTTATAAAACATCTCGTTAATATATCATTATATCCCATTTGTTATAGTTTCATTTATGATTATAAAATTATAATTATGTATAAATGTATTCATTACTTTATAGGTAATGGTTTTCCAAGAAATTAATGTAAGATAGATTAGTCTTTAGTTATTATGGTGAAAAAAATTGAAAGAAAATGTGAAATGTCCAACGGAATGTTTTATACCAAAAGAACCTTTTAGAAAATAATTCTAAATATATAGGTAATTAATATTGGGGTTTTTCAAGTCATTTCATGAGATAATTATATAGATGATAAATGGAATGAACTAAAAAAATAGTCACTTAATCAGTTATATTAATCATTTATTATTAAAATTTATTTTTCTGTTCTATAATATTGAATAAAATATTTCTACTACATATTTATATTCAAATTACATAACCAATTACATATAGAAACATTACTATAAGTAAGGTGAGTCCTCCAAGTGGTTAAGAAAGGGTGGCTTCAAAGTCATCAGTGAGAGGTATACACCATCTATATTTATAAGTAAATGGTTCTAGATGAAATTATAATGATTATAACCAACCATTTATCATATCTTTCTTTTGGAAAATAGTTTACATTATCCCACATTGGAAGGATTTTTCTTCCATTGTTAAATAAACAACTAATAGTTCAATTTTAATCATAGGAAACAATAATGTATTTAAAAGGAATGACATATATACCCAGTTTTGGAAGGATAATTCATTGTCTAGAAAAACATTGTATTTGTCAAGATAAATCCAGTATTATTTTAGAAACATTCAGGATAAATATCATTTGTATTATCAATACTTATAGATGTTTAGTTTGGAGAAAAAACCCTAAATAAAAAGGTGGGACACATTAATTTCCGAAATAGTTCATCTAGAAACTATGAACTATTCTGATATTATGATAGAGGTAAGTTGGTATACTTCATAAGATTAATTTCATAGTTTTTGGGAATATTGATGTGATGTATGGTATATTCATGGTTAGAAGGTATGAGTTTCTTCTGGTTGTAGTGTCGAATGTTATCTTGACCAGTCATTCATCGTTAAATATAACATAGCAAGGAGTAATTCTTAAACACACATTGACATATCCACATTAAATATATGAAACTAATAAGTAGGATTCATGACAAGTCATATATGTACACATTTATCAATATAATTTATCATGGAGTAATTAATAAATGAAAATTTCCTTATACACATTAGAGTCCGAATGAATGTAAATGGGTCATTAATATTGATACATTCATCAATTCAAAAAACATACATTAATTTGAGACATGATTCGAAAATAGATGTGTTATACCTTAAATATATTCCCATGACAATGAAAAACGAATATCATGAGTTTCATTATTATAAAAATCCATTATTTCATAATAACATGTGTTTACATGAAAAGAGTTTATTAGAATACAAACAACCATGCATCAAGGGAAACACAATGTGAATTTAAATTAATTAAATTTATTTTTTAAAAGTATATTACCGAAATACCTATGATATAACTATTTTAGTCAATTTAGATAATATATTTCTATAGAAGAGTGAACATGTATATTTTATATTTTTGGGTGAAATATTGAACAGGGTTAATTCAATGATGTTGTTGCCCAAGTACTAGGCATTGGAACAAGTTCCATAAGTGCTTATAGAAGATGAATTTTATAGAGACACACACTGCGTAGGAAGGGTAAAACCATTGCTATAGTTTTACAATCATCATGTTTAGGGATAAATTATTTTTTAAGGACAATAAATCCTACCATTAATCAATATGTGAAAATTAGTTAATATTGAATGATCAGTTAAAATTAAAAAATGGATTCTATGAATCAACATACTGGGGATTATTATATTAAATATTTTGGTTAGTAATAAGGTACTATTTTACATAGATGTTACAATTTTAGTACCACTATATACTTAAATCCATTAAAATTTAAAGTTTCATATCTTCTTCTATTATCAATAAATTATTCATCAGATGTAACGACCAAATATCATTGAAGGTGACTATATGATGAAACCATAAGGGGTTAGTGACACCAGAGAATGCCAATAAGTGGCGAATGTTTCTAAAATATATATTTAGATTTAGGAATAAAAAAATATCATTGAATATTAAATTGGAATGAATTTTTTCATGTGTCTACATTTGGTTAGTGATATATCCATAGATTTTCAAATATAATATGTTTGGTAACATGTGGAAAACAACTATTGGTGTAAGATTATGATAAGACCATAATGAAATTATTTATCTATATATTGAAATAAATTAACAACTTACCCTACAGGTAAAATGGTCTTCTGAGGTTTATCTAATTGTTTTTAGACATATTCAATAGTATATATATTGACAAGGTATTGAAAAATAAAAATTTGAGAAATTCTAGTTAGGATTGTTATCATTGTCACAGAGAATAAATATATCTATGATGACATGTATGGGACATGGGAGGATACTATTATAGGGATTTGAATCTAAAATTCATATACAATAGATAAATCACAAATGACATGATATGCAAAAGATTTTATATTACCAAAAGAAACATTAGGGTAGGAAAATATCAGTTGTATCTAGGAGAAATGTAAGGGATGTAGTCAGAAAAATTAAAATGTACAAGAAAAAGTGCAATGGATATATAACTGGTATAAATAAATAAAGGGTTACTGGTTATATGGGGACCCAAACTAGTCTTAATAGGTCAATATGATCTAATATCATATTTAGGCTAAGGTGATGAAGTAGAGAATCATATACAATCGAGTGGTTTCCACACTAACAAATAATGAGTACGTTTAGGCTTCTAATATAGTGAAATAAGAAATATATATTATGAAAAAAAATAGATTTCTTGGAATCACACAAAGTACATAATTTTTTTTCAAAATATGAATTATAAAAAATCTACTACTAGTACATGACATGATGCAATGTTTAGAAAGTTGATAAAATGATATATACTCTAGGATTTCATCTCTTATGGTTTTTTAATTATAAACATGATGTTTCTAATAGAAGAATTTCCACATGATGGAATCATTGAAAGCCCATTTCTAAATTCACAACTCATTAGAAACATGATAATATTATGTAAGGGTAGACATGTTTCGTTAGAGTGTTGGCTTTACTGAATGTCGCCGTGTTATAATAGTGGTATCCCTAGACCCATTTAAAAGTATTTTATGATTACCATACCGTGTATATAGTGAGTTATAAAAGATGTTATAATTCAAATTATACATTTTATATTTTTAAATCCTCTATTTAAATGTTGATTTCTATATATTAGTTTTTGTATAAAAATGTTATAACAGTTATTAGGCTATAATGAAAACCTCATGATACAATGTAATTAATTTTAATAAAATTTCCTCAGGTCAAGATACAACATTAAAATAGACAAAGATGATCTCTGGAAATTTGGAAAAGTGGGTTATAAGCATTGATACATATTCTAATTATGTTCATACTTATTGATCTTATGTAGACGGGATTTTTGGGACTAACCTTCAAATATGATCACTATATGCTTCGAGGTTCATTGGTCATTCCTATCTATGAATATTTGTAATAGTCTATAAACATGATATTATTATCAATGTGATTCATTTGATCATGTAATACAATGTGAGGAAAAAACAATAAATTGAAGTCATGGAGAGAAATATTATGTTGGGTATGTCATTGGTGGTTTGGTATTGATTGAAAAATCAAGATAAATTTTTTCTTCTTGCAATAGGAAGAGATATATCAGGCCCATTTTATATAGATGGATGTAACTTTACTATATCCCTAACTATGGTAGAAGATGATAAGTCAATATAATAAGTTAAATGAATAATAAAGAATTAAATGGTGATGAAATAAGGTTTCCATAATTCTTTATGAAATATCATGATACAAAAATACTATATTACACAATGTGAGTTTGTAGGAATGTTTTTATTGCTATCACAACTCTTTATCCCTTTAAGGTCCTTGATTGGTTAATAAAATATTCTCCTGGTCTTTGAATAATATTCACTATAATAGATATAATGGCAGAGAGGGTTACAAAGTATAGTGCATTCAAAATATTTCATATTCTAATGAATAAGTGTTTAGGACAAGATGGGCCCCACCACGGGGTCCCTGAAATGTTCAAGGAAATAAAATAACATAAGTAATAAATAAGTTCATATTATTCCGGTTTATAATAATTAATAATGTAACACCCCAAGATTTCATAGTGTGTTATTTCTTCAATATAATTCAATAACTTGCACTACACGCAACACCGAGTTCAATCACACCATGACTTACAAAAAAAGCCATTCAAAAGAGGTTATGAATAGTATTATCTAAATTTTAAACTTTATATAATCCTTATAATTTTAGAATCCATATTATGAGTTTTTAGATATAATGCAAGAACAAATTCATTTTCAGTATTGCACATTTATCAACTTTTAATAGTGAACCCTTTTTAAATAAAATATTTTAAACTTTTTGACTATATGGGGACATCAAAAATTTAAAATGAAACATCCCAAGCTTCTACGGTACGCTTCTCTTTGAATAATGCGATAGCGTGTGTTGTACGCAACACCGAGTTCTAACAACCAATCAAACTAGCCGTTATGAACAGTAATACCTACTTTTTAAAATTATATATATTTTATATTTCAAAATGGACTTCATTTTTGGATTCGGAATATCTACTTTAGCCTAAGTTGAAATTTTGGTACTTTTCGGATAACTTTCATATTTTGATGAATAGTGAAAATTACTAAATTTTAATTAAAAACAACTTTTTAATCAAAATAATTAATAGTGATAAATTATGAATTTTAGTAGTTTTAAAGTATATTTAGAATATATTTTTACCATTTAATATAATTTTGGTCATTGGACATAATTTTACAATTAAACCGAACATAAACAAGTGTCAATCTTTTGATAGTTATTATCTCTTAAAAACACGCTTTTTGTTTTGACAGCGGGAATTAATTTTAAATTAATTTCTTCCACTTCTGTGTTTTGAATTTAGGAAAATTGATTCCATATTTGGAATTAGGATGTTCAAATTGTGTAAATAGGTAGCTTTTATTTTTAGACATTTTGAATAATTAATGCGGTAAATATTTTATTTACCATGGTTAAAGGGTAAATCCGGTAAATAAGGGTTAAAAAATAATATTATAGTAATACAAAATTACCCTAAAACGTGTCCTAATATTAATGGTGGACACATACCCGACCATGGGCATCCTTGTATCGATTTGGGGACCCCTTGGAGCCACTTGTATGTGGTAGGGACACATTATATTAATAAAGTTAAAATAAAAATAAAAATGCCATAAGCTTACATCTTTTAGAAGAAAAATTTTTACATAGGGTTATACATGTTGGATTTTCGATTATAAATATTCATTAGAAAGATAAAAAGATTTCCTACATAAAGATATTTTATTTATAATTTTTAGACATCAAATAATTTAAATTATTAATGACACAATAATTATACAATGTTTACGTCTTTAATAAATCATTTAAATAAATAAGATTATAATGATTAAAATATTATCTAAAACCTGTCCAATTCTTATTGGTTGATGTTATTTAGAAAATTAGTCATCGTAGCTTCGACCTCAATGATTTTTGGACCATTATAAACCGAATATAATTTTATTATAAAGTAATACTTTCACTCTTTCCTAAAGAGCCCCTCATCTCCCTTATAAAAGGAGACCACTTCTACTCATTCCTCACACCTCTCAAGCCACTTGGATTGGCCAAACTCTGTCTAAATACTCTCCCAACTTCCCTCACTACAACCTAGAGGCCTTAGTTTGATCAGAAAGCCAAAATAAGGAGCCCTTTTGATCAAATCAAAAGGAAGAACCCGAAGAAGAGATAATGTTTTCACCACCCCTTTTCAAGTTCCTTTCTTCTTCCACTTCTTCTTTATTTGTTCTTACCATTCTAAAATAATAACTCCAGTATCTCACATATAATGTGATGTTATTATAAATATGGTACAACCATATTCAGTATTCTATCCACCCTTTGAATAACATGTCACCATACGTGCGTACGTATGGCTTACCGTCTCCACGTCGTGGTGTAATTGTTATTCAATATATTATTATTTAGATGGGTATAATAATGATGTGAAACTCATGTAAATAATAAATATAACATTTTAATTATTCTTTATATATTATATACCATCCATTTATATATTATTTTAATATCAAAAGAATGATATTGTCGCTCGTGCGTACGTACGGACTACCGTCTCCACGAACGCGATGAGATTCATTCTCCATCGTAACCATTAAAGTATAATTATCATTTGATGATTTAAAAATTATGTTTAAGGACTTTAAATCATTCTGGATATGAATAATATACAACCTATCCTTTACAAACATGTCTTACGTAACAAAACATATAAAAGAAAACAAGTAAGTTAACACCCGAAACAACGATAATACTAAGATATTATTATCAAATCAATATTAAAAGATCATATATGATATCATATTAATGTATATGATTCTTCTATAATTTAATAACAATTATTTCACCATTATACAGGAGTTTAACCTTCCCCAACCAAGGAAAAATACAAGGTAAGATATTTTCTTATCTCACATTCAATTCCGTGAGATTTCCATTATTCGCCACTAAATTATTGAAAGTGGTGTATTGTGTACTGGCATTTGATATATATATTATCATGATTATCTTTATATTCATTTAATTCTGTGAACAATTTGGTGGTTATTAACTTTTGGCCATACGACTAAGTTGATTAACGTGGTAAGGGGTTTTCATCTCACTCTTTATTTCCGTGAGATTCATGCCATATTTCCACTATTATCTTTTGTGTGGTGTATGTACTGCCCATAATTGTATTCTTTGTGTAATACACTTTACCTTATGTGTATTTACATTTTCATTGTATGATACCTCTTTCATGGGTTGTATGTTTCATAAGTTACCAAATTGATAAGGGATTACTTCACAATCTCTTTAATATCTGAGGTTGTTTTTACGTAAGTATCTACAGGGACATATTTACTATCCATGTCCATATTTCATAAAAGAGTTTTCAAAGGGATTCTTTCTAAGGGAACTTTTACTAAAACATCATTTTAAATGTTTTAAATATTTATTCTTCTAAATCATTCTCATTTATGTCCATGTTTTCAAAATGGTTTGTAAGGATTTATTTATATGAAAATGAATGTTTTAAAAGTGTTAATTCCATTCAAAAGTTTCAAAGTGGTATGGGACACTTTGATTCAAAAATGTATTTAAATTCCTTACATTCTAAATTGTGTAACATTAAAATGTTTTCATGAAAAAGGGATATTTCTCTCAATAATTTTTAAAAAACATTTTCATCTATGTCAACATCCTTTGATGGATTTTAAGATTATTTGAAGTTGATTTATTATGATATAAAACTTCCATATTGTAATGATGTTTTGTGATATGTTTGACTGTAGATGTGTCATTTATATAGCATTCATGGTTTATGAGTAAAGTATTGACATTTCGTATGCTAGTTCCAATAAGAATGTTTATGTTATATTTCAACCTTTACTTCATATGAATGTGTTGGACAAGTATGTTCCAGGTTGGGGACTGGTTAAAGTAAGCCCTCCAGGTTGGGGACTTGTAAAAGTAAGCCCTCCAGGTTAGGGACTGGTAAAAGTAATCTCTCCGGTTTGGTCTCCGGTTATTAGAGACACTCCGCGTTGGTGTCCAGTTATTAGAGGCACTCCGGGTTGGGTTCCGGTTACAGTTATCCCCAAGGTCTTGGGACGAGGCCTTGAAAAGAAATTAAAGTTTAGCATTATGCATTCCATCATTATGAAATTGGTTAGTGATTTTGCATGTGATTATTCGATTAGTAGAATATCCATGTGAATGAGTAAATGGAATTATTTCATTTTATTTATGCCATACAAAGTTGAATGTTCAAGTTTGAAAGGCTGTTGTTTTAGTTATACATTGCCTTAAATGTTTATTCTTATTTATGAAAGTTTTCGCTATATTGTTATCCTTACTGGGCATTTGAGCTCACCCCTTTTCTATGTTTTATTTTTCCCAGGAAGTGAAGAAGTAAATAATGAATGACTTGCAGGGATATTATGTGGGGATATGAGCGTGGATTATGGAGACATTATGTTGTTGTAGTAGTTTTTCATTTTATGATGTAATGTAAAACTTATGAATATATCTAGTGTTTCCAAGGCTACTAAACCAATCGGTCTTTCGAGATTTTATCTTTCTTGTGATCATTCCAATGTTATGTAATAATGCACCGACTCTGGGTAACTAGGGTCGGGGCGTTACAGTTGGTATCAGAGGAAGTTTAGTACAAACCTTAGAAGCTAGATTTTGATAAACTCTGATTAGAGCACATAGATTTAAGATGAATTTTGAGGATTAGTGTAGAAGAACTTCCTAGAATTTTGGTATTGTAGAGATTTTGTGAGTTTTCCGAGAAATACATCCATGTCTGGATACGAGCAGGTAGAGGCAGCTCTGGCACAGATGTACCTAGGGGTAAAACCCGAAAACACCGCTTTGAGCTAGACTCGAACGGGAACTGGTGCACGACAAGGGGCCTTGCTGCACTCTTGGTTACGACACTCCCGGGGGATATGCTTAAGATAACTCTCATTTTCATTACAAATCATTATGAAGGGTTTATGAGTATATACTTCCTAAAAGGAGACATTTTTATGATTATGGATTATATCCATAAACAATTTAATTTATGTTATGTGTTTTACAAGTTTGGGATTAGGTATTGTTATTCATAAACTAATATAGTGTATGCCATTGTTTAGAAGTGGCGCCTAGTAGAAGAAATGAGAACTCCAGCAATGCACATGATACAAAGTGAAAGAAGGATCATATATTTCATGGTCTTAAGCCAGAATTTATAAGAGAAAGAGTCTCGCATGTATTATCATCATATGAAGAAATAATATCATGTGTTGATAAGATAAGTAAAGAGTTTACGGAGTCCTATGGATTTGAAGGGAAGCAAGAGAAGAAAAGTATGGAAGAGAGAAAGATGGATAAAGGGAAGAGGGAAAAGAAGAATTTTCCCAAATGTGGTAACTGTGGAAAGAAACACCCTGGAACTTTCCTGAAAGGAATGGGAGTTTGTTATAAGTGTGGAGGAAAAGGGCACAAAGTACGTGACTGCAAGGGTAAGAAAATGGTTTCAAATGTACAATGATTCATTTTCAAGGAGTTTGGACACTACGCGAACCTATGTCCCAGTCATCAGAATATGACGCAAATGATGTTATTGGATAATAATCAAGTTATGATACTACCACAGATGGAGAGGAATGATTAGAGTTCTTATGTTGATTATGTCAATTGAGTGTTGTATCAACAATGTACTTGTTATAATTATGGATTATATAAGGATTGTACTACAGTACTATTTCATTAAGGACTTGAGATTGTGTGGAACAAAGAAAAGTGACTCAATAGAAGGATAAATTTTTGGAAAATATATGGTTGAGAGAATGATAAACCATAATATAGTTCTGATACCGAGGTAGTGATTTTGTAATAATACATGATTGTTTTGGATAAATTATATTGGATATTCTTGACTACCTTGGAAATGATTAATGATTTGTATATTCCATCATTGTTGGGGTTTAAAACATTTTTGGATTGATGAAGTATATCCAGCATTCTATATGGAATAAGGGAGCGTGAATGTAATCAATAAGGAATATGGTAATTCAGGATGTTTAAGTGTATTAAAAGAATACATGATGAAGGTATTTATATGCTATTACGTGTAAAAAGGATCTAAATTATGTTTACCTTCCTTTTAAATGTTGGACTGTGAGTTTGGACAGAAGTATTTTGGATAGTTCTAGTTTGGATTATTTTGGATTGCCATAAAAGGACAACCCGGAGGTCGGGCGGCAACCCGTCGCGTCCGGCAAGGCCGCGAGACTTGAACCCGCAACCGAAGGGCGACAAGGGTGTATCACCTACCACAGGCCCACGAGATGTCCTAGATTAAATAATGTAGTTTTTTTAAAAGATCTGGTAGATGAATTATAAATTCATTTATTTTGGAACCCTATACGAATAGTATAAATAGAAATTTTTTTTACGTTCTATTATCTTTTAGAGTGAAAGATGAGTTTGTGGTAGAAATTTATTAATAGATAAAACTCTAATAATAAAGTAAGTATATCTCCTTATGATCTTAGCCAATCTCATAAATAAATTCCTCAATATTAATAAAAAAACTTAGAACAAAAATGTTGTCCTAGATGGTACCTTAAATCATCACTAATTTATGGCTTTGGGATTGTTGGCCTTTTAATAGCCATGTTCTCTACCACTCTCCATCAGATAATTGATGGTTAGATTTCTCTTCCATATCCATATTTTCCTACATGGAACCCTAGTATGTGTTATTTTTGGTAATCTTCATACTTTCCACTCTTTATTTTAAATAGAGGCCTCATTAATTCATTTTTTGATGTGGGATTTCAACTAAGATATTTTGAAACGTCAAAAATGTGTTATCTGAATACCCTATGTTTTGTTGAACCAATGGTATTTCAAATCATCATAGATTGATGATTTTAAGGACTTCAATTTTACATTTGTTTGTGATTGATGACCTCAATCACTACCGATAAATATTTACGTTTTTCCTCTAATTATATGTCTCTAATTGCCACCAATGTTCTCCTAATCGAGATCATAATTTGGTGGTGACCCTTTCATTTCTCTTTTCCTTATATTAAGACTAAATTTTAGTAACCAAACTTCCGATGTGGGTTTTACCACAAATATATTTTCTATTTTCAACCTTTTATTTTCGAAGAACAATTTCAAATTGCGAGGACGTAATTTATTGAAGGAGGGCAGAATGTAACATCCCAAGATTTCATAGTGCGTTATTTATTCAAAATAATTCAATAACTTGCACTACACGCAACACCGAGTTCAATCACACCATGACATACAAAAAAAGCCATTCAAAAGAGGTTATGAATATTATTATCTAAATTTTAAACCTTATATAATCCTTATAATTTTAGAATCCATATTATGAGTTTCTTAGATATAATGCAAGAACAAATTCATTTTCAGTATTGCACATTTATCAAATTTTAATAGTGAACCATTTTTAAATACAATATTTTAAACTTTTTGACTAAATGGGGACATCAAAAATTTAAAATGAAACATCCCAAACTTCTACGGTACACTTCTCTTTGAATAATGCGATAGCGTGTGTTGTACGCAACACCGAGTTCTAACAACCAATCAAACTAGCCGTTATGAATAGTAATACCTAATTTTTAAAATTATATATATTTTTTATTTCAAAATGGACTTCATTTTTGGATTCGGAATATCTAATTTATCGTAAGGTGAAATTTTGGGACTTTTCGGATAACTTTCATATTTTGATGAATAGTGAAAATTACTAAATTTTAATTAAAAACAACTTTTTTAATCAAAATAATTAATAGTGATAAATTATGAATTTTAGTAGTTTTAATATATTTAGAATATATTTTTACCATTTAATATAATGTTGGTCATTGGACATAATTTTACAATTAAACTGAACATAAACAAGTGTCAATCTTTTGATAGTTATTATCTCTTAAAAACACACTTTTTGTTTTGACAGCGGGAATTAATTTTAAATTAATTTCTGCCACTTCTGTGTTTTGAATTTAGGAAAATGGATTCCATATTTGGAATCAGGATGCTCAAATTGTGTAAATATGTAGCTTTTATTTTTAGACATTTTGAATAATTACTGCGGTAAATATTTTATTTACCATGGTTAAAGGGTAAATCCGGTAAATAAGGGTTAAAAATAATATTATAATAATACAAAATTACCCTAAAACGTGTCCTAACCTTATTGGTGGACACATACCCGATCATGGGCATTCTTGGGTCGATTTGGGGACCCCTTGGAACCACTTGTATGTGGTAGGGACACATTATATTAATAAAGTTAAAATAAAAATAAAAATGGCATAAGATTACATCTTTTAGAAGAACAATTTTTACATAGGGTAATACATGTTGGATTTTCTATTATAAATATTCATTATAAAGATAAAAAGATTTACTACATAATGATATTTTATTTATAATTTTTATACATCAAATAATTTAAATTATTAATGACACAATAATAATGCAATGTTTACCTCATTAATAAATCATTTAAATAAATAAGATTATAATGATTAAAATATTATCTAAAACCTGTTCAATTCTTATTGGTTGATGTTATTTGGAAAATGAGTCATCGTTTCTTCGAACTCAATGATTTTTGGACCATTATAAACCGAATATAATTATATTATAAAGTAATACTTTCACTCTTTCCTAAAGAGCCCCTCCTCTCCCTTATAAAAGCAGACCACTTCTACTCATTACTCACACCTCTAAAGCCACTTGGCTCGGCCAAACTCTGCCCAAATACTCTCCCAACTTCCCTCACTACAACCTAGAGGCCATAGTTTGATCAGAAAGCCAACCTAAGGAGCCCTTTTGATCAAATCAAAAGGAAGAACCCGAAGAAGAGGTAATGTTTTCACCACCCCTTTCCAAGTTCCTTTCTTCTTCCACTTCTTCTTTCATTGTTCTTACCATTCTAAAATAATAACTCCAGTATCTCACATATACTGTGATGTTATTATAAATATGGTACAACCATATTCAGTATTCTATCCACCCATTGAATAATATGTTACCATACGTGCGTACGTACGGCTTACCGTCTCAATGTCGTGGTGTAATTGTTATTCAATATATTATTATTTGGATGGGTATAATAATAATGTGAAACTCATGTAAATAATAAATATAACATGTTAATTATTCTTTATATATTATATACCATCCATTTATATATTATTTTAATATCAAAAGAATGATATTGTCGCTCGTGCGTACGTACGGTCTACCGTCTCCACGAACGCGATGAGATTCATTCTCCATCGTAACCATTAAAGTGTAATTATCATTTGATGATTTAAAAATGATGTTTAAGGAGTTGAAATCATTCTGGATATGAATAATATACAACCTATCCTTTACAAACATGTCTTATGTAACAAAACATATAAAAGAAAACAAGTAAGTTAACCCCCGAAACAACGATAATACTAAGATATTATTATCAAATAAATATTAAAAGATCATATATGATATCATATTAATGTATATGATTCTTGTATAATTTAATAACAATTATTTCACCATTATACAGGAGGTTAACCTACCCCAACCAAGGAAAAGTACAAGGTAAGGGATTTTCTTATCTCACATTCAATTCCGTGAGATTTCCATTATTCGCCACTAAATTATTGAAAGTGGTGTATTGTGTACTGGCATTTGATATATATATTATCATGATTATCATTATATTCATGTAATTCTGTAAATAATTTGGTGGTTATTAACTTTTGGCCATACGACTCAGTTGATTAACGTGGTAAGGGGTTTTCATCTCACTCTTTATTTCTGTGAGATTCATGCCATATTTCCACTATTATCTTTTGTGTGGTGTATGTACTGCCCATAATTGTATTATTTGTGTAATACACATTACCTTATGTGTATTTACATTTTCATTGTATGATACCTCTTTCATGGGTTGTATGTTTTATATGTTACCAAATCTATAAGGGATTACTTCACAATCTCTTTAATATATGAGGTTGTTTTTACGTAAGTATCTACAGGGACATATTTATTATCCATGTCCATATTTCATAAAAGAGTTTTCAAAGGGATTCTTTCTAAGGGAACTTTTACTAAAACATCATTTTAAATGTTTTAAATATTTATTCTTCTAAATCATTCTCATTTATGTCCATGTTTTCAAAATGGTTTGTAAGGATTTATTTATATGAAAATGAATGTTTTAAAGTGTTAATTCCATTCAAAAGTTTCAAATTGGTATGGGACACTTTGATTCAAAAATGTATTTAAATGCCTTACTTTTTAAATTGGGTAACATTAAAATGTTTTCATGAAAAATGGATATTTCTCTCAATAATTTTTAAAAAACATTTTCATCTATGTCAACATCCTTTGATTGATTTTAAGATTATTTGAAGTTGATTTATTATGATATAAAACATCCATATTGTAATGAAGTTTTGTGATATGTTTGACTGTAGATGTGTCATTTATATAGCATTCATGGTTTATGAGTAAAGTATTGACATTTCGTATGCTAGTTCCAATAAGAATGTTTATGTTATATTTCAACCTTTACTTCACATGAATGTATTGGACAAGTATGTTCTAGGTTGGGGACTGGTCAAAGTAAGCCCTCCAGGTTGGGGACTGGTCAAAGTAAGCCCTCCAGGTTAGGGACTGGTAAAATTAAGCCCTCTGGTTTGGTCTCCGGTTATTAGAGGCACTCCGGGTTGGTGTCCGGTTATTAGAGGCACTCCGGGTTGGGTTCCGGTTATAGTTAGCCCCATGTTCTTGGGACGAGGCCTTGACAAGAAATTAAAGTTTAGCATTATGCATTCCATCATTATGAAAGTGGTTAGTGATTTTTCATGTGATTATTTGATTAGTAGAATATCCATGTGAATGAGTAAATGGCATTATTTCATTTTATTTATGCCATACAAAGTTGAAAGTTCAAGTTTGAAAGGCTGTTGTTTTAGTTATAAATTGCCTTAAATGTTTATTCTTATTTATGAAAGTTTCCGCTATATTGTTATCCTTACTAGGAATTTGAGCTCACCCCTTTTCTATGTTTTATTTTTCCCAGGAAGTGAAGACGTAAATTATGAATGACCTGCAGGGATATTATGTGGGGATATGAGTGTGGATTATGGAGACATTATGTTGTTGTAGTAGTTTTTCATTTTATGATGTAATGTAAAACTTATGAATATATCTAGTGTTTCCAAGGCTACTAAACCAATTGGTCTTTCGAGATTTGATCTTTCTTGTGATCATGCCAATGTTATGTAATAATGCACCGACTCTGGGTAACTAGGTTCGGGGCGTTACAAATAAAGATTTTATATATTTAAAATATTTCCAACTATTAATGTAAATATAGGATAAATATTATATGAATGAATGTTATTTTAATATTATAGGTTTTTATAATATTTGAAAGAATTATAGGTCATGTTAACAAATAAATTTTCATATTAAGTATATATATATAATATAATACAATTATGTTATAAAAATATAAATAACATTTATGGCCTAATTAGATGTCCATTTATTATAATTTAGAGTTTATTTAGTGAGAAATAAATATCCGAGTATCAAGGTGTTAAATTCATGCATATATTGATTCGTTATTAAATGATGATAGGGATATCATGAGATGTAATACTCACTAATTAATGGTGAGAGCGTCACTTTATTATTTCTCTTGATTCCTTTGTATATCCTCTCATCCTAAGCAATCGATTATATTTATTCTTTGTAGATTGATGGAACAGAGCAGCAATGATCATCTAGTTGTCAAAGGAATCATTTAAAATATGTGTTAGCACCAAGATTATTACCATTGTCACTCTTTCTAGCTTTTGAAGAATTTGTGGATGATCTAGAGGAATTTAAAATAATATCATTTGAGAAACGATCTTTAGTAAAGATAAGATGTCGAGTGTGGGTGTGGATCTTAAAAAGTATTTCTTCCATTTTTTTATTGCATTATTCATGGGAATATTTCCAGTTTTTATCTAGATAGTTCTTCTCTAGAGATTATTTTGTTATGTATATTATTGGGGATTTTTTTAATTCCCCATTTTTAGGGATTTCTCTATGCACATAGTACAAACAGGTCCTCTACCTCGTTGTCTCAACCGATGGCCACTTCATTGGAAATGCTCAACCCAATTACCCTATAGAAAGTGTGTATCATTGGGTTTTAATCTACCTATACCATAATTCTTTTGCTGAAGAGGATTATAATTCATTTATTCTTACTAAGGGCTTCTTTGAAACTATTTTTTGTTCTGAAATGGAATCTATTAACCCATATTACACTGGCCTCACAAAGTAGTTTTGAAATGAATCTAAGGGTTACCAAAACTACCACAGGAATGAAATAAATGAATGGAATCTTAGTTGGTTCTTGAGAACTATAATCTCTAAAAAAATATGAAAAGTTACACTATGGTTAACTCTTTTTTCGTTGGGACCTCTATATTCCAATCATCTCAAACCCTCCATGAGTATTCGTATTTCTTATAAATTACAAATGGATCCCCCTCCATAATGAAACCATAATAGTGAATTCATATTCTTGATCCCCTATACCATATTCTACACCACTTGAAACATATTTGACATCAATAGGATAACCATATACTAAATAGATGGATGTATGAACTCCTAAAAACACAATACTCTGGCATCCTTATCTGGAAAAATTCTATGTAAAAGAAATGAAGAAGAATGAATTGAATCCCATGATCCTGCGTGATCAGGAACCCCATTATTGGGAGAGAAACTGCTCATTCATTACCTTCTTCATCATTGCTGAAAGGAACTCTACATGGAAAGGATTATATAAATCATCCCATGAAACATTCAACTCATTGAACTCTCTAGGAAAAAACACTGACATATAGATTCTCTAATCCTACTAATATCTAATAAACACAATGATATGTCCTCATAGGGATAGAATACAAGTGATATACAACTCCACCAACTAGTTCCCCATTTCCAAACTAAATTCACTACACTCATTCTTCACTAATCATAATCATTTTAATTCACAAATTGTCCTCCACCAAGTATTGTCATTCTTATCTCGGTCAACCCTCTTATGGTTTTTTGAACTATAATACCACACATCTTTATTATGGACCACATGAAAATAATATATCGAAGCCTTCTATATATGAAATAAATAGAGTATAATATTTTTTGTAACATGTAATCTATAATCTATCATTAAATTAGATTTGTTTTAATTCCCAAAAAATCACCATATTTTAAATATAATAATAAACATCATAATTTATTCCACTATCTAAGGTATATAAAGATGAATAAATATTTTTTCACTATGGTTAATTAGTAAGATAATGATCCATGCATCAAAATACTAGATACATAATATTTTTCATCATAACTGGTGTCCCATTCTATATCAGAAACTATATTTGAAATATTTATTTTCCCAGGAATATCCATGAAATCCCTACTAGTTCATAACTCCAAAAGCCATCCTTACACTAATCCATAGATCTGAAAAAAATCTATCACGACTCTCCTCCATAAGGAATCCCTCTAGAAAATAAAATGAAGGAGTGAGTGACCCATAAATCCTACACTTAATAGGCCATATTATTTTGATTATCTCTAAGTGTATAATATAAAAATATGAGTAATTTCCTACATAAATCTAGGAACATATAAATTAAACCACTATTCAGGACCATATTATAAAATGTAGATCAATATCCAATATTGAATTCAATGTCATATAGTATCAAATCCTGAAAAATAAAATAAAAAAAGATTCCCTTACTGTACTGACTCCAACAGAATGTATAAATCTCAATATAGTAATGTTCTTCATGGACAATAAATCCCTATATAGATGAAAAAAAGAAATTTATATACATGGTCTACCATACTTTTATACTAAGTGGGATCATCCTCAATACCACCCTTGAAAATGTCGATTAATCAAATTAATTCTTCAATTAATAAATAAAATATTTAAAACTCACTAAAAATAAGTAACTTATCACCAAACCTCATCAAGGCTTACGGAACCATAAATCAACCCATGTATAATGACATAAAAATGAATAGATATATCAGGAAGGTATACTAATACCACTTCCCCATTATTTTTCACTCTCATTCTATAATAAAAAAATCTTGGTTCACTCATCCATTTTATATAGCAACATAACCACATTTCCTCATACAACAGAAATATCGTAACAAGGATATCATCATCCCATATTCCACATACCACATCTCCATAATAATAATGTATCATTAAAATAAATGATAATTTTTTTTCAATTATTCTACCATGCATCAACCCTTGATATATCTCATCCTTTTGGACATAATCACCACATTAAATTGTATTATCATGTCTCCATTACCTCACATCATTCACACTCTATTCTTTATAAGTTATATCATTTGAATAATAACTTAACAACATCATATAATTTCCATGTCTTGAATGGAGATTAGGGAAGTTTGAGTAGTCATCCCTTCATTCTCATTCCATCCATGATGTGGGACAAAACAAATGGAACCAAACAAATTGGGAGTTCAGTAATGATATTTGATCATTGTGGGATAAATATGAGAAAAATGATAAAATTTAATATACATAATAAGAACATAGATGGCCAAACTCAATGATCACAATATAAATAATACCCATGAAAAACACCACACTACAAATTTCACCAATGAGAACCCACATCCATTCTTAAATTATAAACCAACCACACCATTCAAAAAAATCATCCACAATAGAAATAACCATTTATCAGCAAATAATATCTTTTATCAATTCCAGATTTAATATTTTTTATATCTGAATTACATTCATTATGTCATTTTATTACCCATACTTTTTGTTACACCATTCATTATCCATTGGCCATGTTTTCTCCACTAATAACCTTTCATTCAATCATTAAAATGTATTTATAATTACACTATTTATTAAATTATATCCAACATCACATTTCAAAATAGACATGGTCATTTACATCCACCCATTATCTTCCCATTTTCAGGTTATTTAACCAAAATATTCCCTATTTTACGAAATCTATGACCTAACCCCAAAACAACCAACCAAAAACCCCAAAACCACCACAAAACACTTTCAAAAAGCTACATAAACATCCTCCACACTATTTACTTCTCACATAAACATCCATTCATACATTTACAACCACATAACCATGAACCAACACTGATACATAAAAAACATTTTTTATCAAAGCATATTATGGAAGATAAGTTGTATCTCCCACAATATAACTATTTCCAACAAATAAAAAAACCCCAATAATCCCTAACAAAGACCACAGAAATCATTGAATGGTTAATACAACCAAAAAAACAATCAATCTCAAAACCGTTAGTGAATCACTTCAAAAAAATCCTAATAATCATATTTTCATGTCAATTATTTCTATCCATCATAAAAATCATTGCTAAAATTCAAAATTTGCAATGAAATGGTTTCTTTATAACCATTATGTAATTATGACTTTATTCAAGGTGATTACTTCTATTTAATATTATAAAAAATATATATCAATGAGGAAAAAAATATTCATCACATCCCCAAATAGTCATAAATCATAAAATAATATCATGCAACCATATAAAACACTAATGGATCACCACTTGACCTCAATTTCATTAACCCCATTTAATTATCTTAAGTAGGATAATCATTATCATACATCCAAAGTAAGTAAAAGTATCAAACATCTATATTAGACAACAAATAAAGAAAAGTCTCAAATAAACTACCTTAAAAATATATAAAGACTGTTAACGAAGAATAAGTGATGGGGAAGACCCTAAGGACAAGATCCCAAGTAAACAATTAAATGAGAAAAATCAGAGTAACTTCCATAAATCCAGTACCCATTGAAAAAAATATAAATTGAACCACTAATACAGCCTTCCCCAGATGAATTATAAGATGAAAATCCAAGAATGGGAATGGAAACTCACCTCAGACAAAATCTCCCAATCAAACAATGTCAATAATAAAATGTTACCAAAGGAAGTTGAATAATATAAAAATATGATACAATTATCACCCGGTTATATATAACAAATGATGAACACTAATAAAACTATATATACTTTTAATTTAACATAAATCAGAAAACATAAGGCATCATAGTGTGATAATCCATGTTCTTTCCCCATTGGGGATAAATCAATGGAATGTTCATAAATCACTCCATGATCTATCCCATATTCGATTATTGAATGCATGGTCAGACAAAAATATAATATGATTAAGGAAAGGACATGGAATGAGAATTAACATGATGATATGATTTATGAATTCCCAAACATCATGAGAAGTCCTGTAAACTATTAAAGATTCAATAAATGAAACCTTGATGTGGTAAAATCAACAAATACAGAACTAAGAATCATGATCTCCAATGATTTATAACAAAACTAAGAACCTGACACCATGAATAGAAATTTATTAAGGAAATAAGAATATATAAAAAGTAAATATAAGGTATTTAAATTGGGAAAATTCCACTTTAAATCCCTTCATTCTATGAGAAAATATGGATATATAATGACTAAACCTCAAACCCAATACAGTGTAGATCCTAACCGTCATGGTATTCTACCCTAAACTATAGAACATCCAAAAATAACTATATAAAACCCCACACTATGACTTATCACTTAATGAATTGACAATCCAGAGAACATAACTCTTATATCATACATTTATCCTATTAGACATAAAATAACACATGCATTATATAAAACTATCCTCCTAACTATAATATATACTTCATCCTTACCTACCTTCTTCAAACCTTCTCTGACTCATCCAACAAATAACATTTGAAAAATAAGAGTCTATGAAGGATTTCTCCATTAAACTTCATCAATAGTCTTGATTTTTCTTTCACATAAGTTCATCACATTGCTTAATATCTTCTAATGTGTTTGATTAATTCAGTTTTTAGTATCTATTAATGCCAAATGTGAATGAAATTTCTATTAATTTTGTAAGGAAGGAGGAAAAGAGTTTCATGATACCCTAATTTCAAGTACGGATCCCTAATGATGATGTCATATGAGATTTCATTATTCTTCATCCAGATATTTTTCTCATTTTTTAATTTATTTGAAAATAATCTCTAAAAATCATATGGACTACGATCATTAAATGTTACAATACCTTTCTAATAATAGAACCATTTGTGTTTTAATGGTGAGTATTATTTATGATTTGGTAGTAAATAAACTATTTTTCAATGATTATTTTAATATCATTTCAGATATATAGTATTCTATTAGACGTAATAGAAGAAGATTAAGCTGGAAAACTTCTTGTGGTGGTGGATGAATATCCTGAAGTCATTATCTAGGTTTTCTTTATGATACCACAAATGTGAGAGGTTAATTCAATATTGATTTCATTAGAGGTACAAATACCTTCTATTTACATCATTCCAAATGTCTCTAATCAAACTAAATAAACTTTTGTTTTCTTACCTAACATAATAAAAAATTGATTAATACGTCCCATAGAGTCACTATGGGTGACCTCAGTTCACATTATAATGAATGTGGGCATAAATATGTGTCATTTAACTGATTATGGGAATCAAAACCATGACACCATTAAATAAAAACAGCCATTGGATCATATTGATGATCATATTGATCAACTCAGGTTATTTAGAATGTATTGTGTGAATGAATTCAGATCAGGATACCAACAGTTAATTATAATTGAAGTGTACATGCATATTATTTCCATTAGACACATGTACAATCATTATGATAATCTAATTATGAATTATATTATTAAAAATTACTCTATAGTCATTATAGAATTGATGATCCGTATATTATATATATATACCACAATGCTTTTTCCTTGTGGTTTGGGGATGATATATTTTTGTACCTAAATGCCTTTTCCCATAATGATATATCACTTATAATTTTTTCTATGTTCATTGGCGCAATTGAACGCTTCATTAAATTCATATGTTCTACAGTTATATTAGAATTGTTTATATCCCAAATGTCCCTTACTACAAGGGTGTAATATAGTGAATGTTCAGGGTCAATCCCAAGGGGAGATAAGATGGAACTGGGAACCTATGGATTGAATCCATTTAGTGTAGACGTCCCTAATAATTGGTTCAGTTTGGGAAATATATATATATATAGAGGGTTCATGGTTTACATCAAGAATGAGAGAGGGATCAGGATCAATTGTGGGGACTTGTTGAAAATTCGATCTTAATTCTAACTATGTTGGATCCTAAGGTTTAGGATTTGATGCAATTGGAGGTTTATAGTTAAATATGGTGAATTTACTAGTTCTACATATGCAGTAACTATTACTTGATCTAAAAATAGTAGAAAATTAAAATAATTAATCTTCAATTCAAAGGAAGAATTTTTTGTAGCTTGTTGGTCATAACTATGTCTACTCCAACCAGTATAGGGTCCTTGACTAAAATATACCATGGTCAGGGATGATCAAATTAATTAGAGAGAAAAATATTATTTATCATGGTTACAAATCCTTAAGGTTACCATTTTTATAATTAGATATTTATTTTGTTTAATTACCCATACACTCTATCTCAACCCAAGGTGGTTTAGCTACATAGGTTGTCATTTAATGGAAGTAAATGACGAGTCTAAATTGTTCTCAATATGTTATAAACAGTTGAGTTTAAAAATATAACATTAATACAATAATTTATTTTAAATAAATGGGAGGATCATGTAACTATGATTTTGAAATATATATCTATAATCAAACAAAATTCAATTAACTACTTACTTGAAATTGAAATGAGTGAAATAGAATCTCATCGATTAGTGGTGATATAAACAATGATGATGAATGAGAGGATGAAAAACAGAATGAAATTATGTTGAAAGAAAAAAAAATGATACTTGTATTAAATAAAAATATGGAAAATATAATAATAAATTATTATTTTATAGGAGACAAAGTAATAGAGAACACGAAGGGAATGAAAAGCACAAAAGTTATCAGCTATATATCTCTCAAATACACTACCCTAGTATTTTATTTAAAGGAAAAATATTAAATTATGTGTAGTGTGCATTCACATCATGTAATTTCGATCCGTTTATTCCTCTAAAAATTTTAAATCCAGGAATATCAAACACATAACTCATCTGAGATTTGAAGATTCAACTTCTTTCACTTCATTTATCTGAGACTCAATATATTTTCCTCCTTTTGACTTTATCATTAGAGTAGGAATTATGTTCAATGTTTTATGATTTGTATCATCCATTCATGATGTGTATTGGAATCTCTACTTTATGTTTTCATGGCATGATTCATGACTAGATTCATGACATAGAAATGTTGTGTTTATCAACTACACGCCATTAGTAAGGTTTCCTAATGTGTAATAAGAAGATTGATCTCCTTTTTTAAATCTTCCCCTTTAGAAAATTGGAAGCCTCATTTTTGAATAAATAAACACATAAAAATTTCATTATTGAATAAATAATTAAAATTCATTAACTAAAATATAAGAAAAAGTATATATGAGTTCAGCTTAATAAATTACCCGAAATTGATCAATTTTTTGTCATTATGAAAAATGGTCTCAATATTGATTTAAAAAATTGATAAGTTTTTAAAATAATAAACATTCCTTATGTCCAAAAAATTAATCTAAGAATATGAAGAAATGTTTAGTCTTCCGAACAGTCCCTACATAGACAAATATCCATGCCTAATTGCTCAGTTCTATAAATGAATTCTGATCATCTAATTACAATATCATATCTATTTCATAAATTTTATACCAATTTTCAATGTACTTAAAATGGAATTTTAAATCATCTCTTAGGTTAAAATGAACTTTGAATTATTCTCATACCTTGAGTAGATGCACCTAACCATAGGCTTTCATTGGTTCTATCATATTCACATTGTAAGGATAAATACAAAATCAATCATGAGGGATTCATCAATTGGGCTCTAATGACTCTAATATTATCGGTAGGTCGGTAAATTGGGTACAAAATATCATAATGGTGGGTACTCTCTAAATATTAATTCCTTATAATCATGAAAAGTTTAATAAAATGAATCCTCTATGGAAAATCATGTCCACACTCCCAGAAGCTCGAATTGGATCGATGTATATGTCATGTAAGTGAAAAAAATATAACATGTTTCTCTATTTTTTGTTTTTCTTTTTCTTTTTTTGATTGTTGTCTAAGAATGGTCTAACATATTTACCATAACCACCTAAGATCTATCAGGGGATTCATCGGTTTGGGAATATTGATTTTTGACCTTCTTAATACACAAACCATATCAATATCTCTTTTCTTTTGTATTTTTTAAAAGAAGACGATATAAGTGAAATGATACAATGTATAAATGGTTAACAACCAAATGTTCTGATGAAAGAGTCAATACATATCCACAATAGAATCATTTTTTGTTGTATGAAATCTACCCATAGACTTATTTAATGTAATGTCATGAATTATGAAATGAGCATGGTAAACGGTCATTCATGGAAACTATGGGCTTAATGAAGGAATGATGTAAGGTGGTTCAAAGGAAAAAATACCTCATAAAATATCTCCTTAATCATTTTAAAAATGTATTTGTTCAGTTATACCTTCAAAAAGATCTTAATGCAAGATGTGATAATTTTACATGTCCCAGGTATCACTCATGAAATATTCTTATAGAAGAATATTAAATTTTAGGCGCATACTCCTCTCAAGAATGAGAATAATAAAATAAAGGTTCAATTAATAATTTTATAAAACCAAGTAATAAGTTAATAAACTGTATCATTAAAAATGAAGAATTATTGATTAATTTTAAGATCATCAATCATTCCAAATAACTAAACACTGACAAAAAATATTTAAAACAATTCCTAATTTAAATTTTCATTAATTTATAGGGGGATAATGTTTTCCTACTTAATGCATGCTCTCAATTTGGAAAATTTCTCTTACACAGCTGAGAACATGCACAAATTCAACAGTTTCATAAGTGAAAGGAATAAAAACTCCCCCAAACATAAAGGAGATTGTGTCAGTATTGTCTATGTAATTATTATTGGACTGTTATGGGAAAATAAATCTTTCAAAAATTAAATGGGAATTTAAAAAATAACGATAAAGTGAATGAAAATATCTCTATAAGAAGTGTCATGCAATGGGGGAATGTGGATGTCTTGAGTTAGACTTGGGATACCTAAAAAATGTGGTAGATATATAGTTCCTACGTGAGAAAAAACATTAGTCCAAATGTATAAAAAATTTAAAATTAGTATGATAGGCATGTACACATTATGATGAACATTGGAAACCAATTTATATTTAATTGTATATATGGAAATATAAGAGAGTTATAGTGACTCATGAAAAAAGAGACACTCAAACTAAAACCCTGTAAAATGACCAAGATGAGAATAATTAATAACTATGGATTTCCACTAATAATATTCTAACATAATCATTTTAATCCTTACAGATGGATCAATGTATCAAGTAGTGTGGTCCATTGGCTCAGTCTCTCCTCTAGTATCTATATATACTCATGGAAGTGTATTCTACCTCGCGATGACATTTGGTAAGAATGACGACTTCATGATCATTGTTAGCGAGGATCTTATGTGTTTGGAAGGGTATATATACTCGTGTTGGATTATATTTTGCATTAATCTCTATTGATAGTTCCTGAAGTTGACATTCAATCTTTTCCACTAGATGAGTCACTCGTTGAACCATAATAGATAGTGTTATCGGTCCATCAACAACCATTGATGCATTAACGGATCTAGAAATGGATATTGAAAAATTAAGAGATATGAATATTAATCTAAGAGAAAGTGTTGTAAAAACCAGTTCCCATATATAATGAATATATCATTACAAAATTGGGGAATATGCAGACTACAATAGAAAAAATGGGCATCCATGGCATAGATATCTATACCAGAAAATGTGATTGACGACAAACTAACATAAACTACTAGAATAAAAAATTTCATCCAAGTTCCGCTCATGATAAGGTGGTTGGAGAAGATATCCAGCTGAGTTAGTGGTAGTGGCAAAAACAGTTGTTACTGTAGAAGTTATGGAGGGTGCAGTCACGGTGCTGCAAAGATGAGATGGTTTAGGTAATGGAGAGGTTTTGATTTGAAGTGGAGCTACTAGTTTGGAAATTTTATTGTCAAAGGTATCCTATGTGCATCTAGTAGTGGAAGACACCTTGCCCTACCGGGCCTACTCTGCAAGGTACTCTTACGGGGCTATAGGGTCAGTGATCTCTGAGGGTAGGTTAGGATGGGTTATGGGTGGGGTGGGAGATGTAGAATAGGAGGGGTTGATATGAGATGGTGATCTTGTATATTCTATGGTATAAGGGTGTGGAGGAGGGGTATTTAAATATATAGTCTTAACTAATGGGAGGAATAAATGATCTAAGATCGATCGTAGGTTCTCCATGATGCAGACTTTCATGGCCTAATGATCTAGAAGGGTGGAATGGATGGGTATAACTGTAGAGGATTCAATGTTGGTGGGGGTAGGAACATGGGTGGTAGGTGATGATGGAAAAGTGTTAGGTGGATCATGTGGCGGGTCCACCATAGGTGGTGGGTCTGCTGGTGGTGAAGCCTCAGGCATGCCTAGTGCCCAGTGGTATGTATCGTCTTCCCTCACCAAGAGTTACATATCTTGAAGCATCACAAAATCAATAGCCTCTATGGTTCCAAGTGATGTTAGGGGTAGTGAATCTTTGAAGACACTGAGATGTCTGTATAGGTGTGTTATAAAAGAGCCTCACATCAAGGTACCTAGGTTCCACTATGCATGAGACCGTTAGTAGTAGGCTAACATGGAATCAATGTTGATGGTTGGGCTAACCCATAGATGCTGTGAAGATGAGTACATCTACATGGATCACACTCCCCTGTGAATAATTCTATGCAAACCACGCATGGGATAAAGCTCTATGGAGTATCTGAATGTTTGGGCTAAAAAACTAGGTGGACTTGGTGACTCGTCAGTCATGTGGTATCTGAGCATCTCATGAAATCATCTTTATTAGGTTCCTCAAATCAGTCTAGAGATTCTTGATCTGATGTTTCAAAAAGTCCTCGAACATTGGAAACTCTTCTATAGAGATGTCCAGTCGAATATTGAACTCCACAACTAAGTGGTCTTTTGGATGGTAACCTAGAATAAATCTCATGCTACCTGTATTGACCTCAAATGTAGAAGGGAACTCCAAGAATATCTCTATATTTGTTTCCACACATTCCTAAATAAGGAAGAATACATGGATTCTTTTTAGGAGTTCAAGGATATCATTGCTGGTGTTCGAGAATATAATAATGTCTATGTCTAAAGTCATTTTTTCCTCGAAACTATTTGAGGATTCATCTTGAGCAATGTGTTCAGCACATGCTGCAATTAATGGTGATGAAGGTGCGGGAGGTGTAGTACCACTAGGGTGTTTTCTTGGTTGTGGTTCATTGTTGTATGATGACTAATCATAGGGTTATGGATGTACCATTTTGGTTCATTCCATTGCAGAAGGAGGATGGAGTTGTTTAGATGATGGAGGGGGGCATTTAAGGCCAATTGAAGATATGGGGATGTGGTTACTCTTTTTTGGTCGTAGTGAGGTGTGGGTTATGCGGCCGAGGGAGGAGGGTAAGGGGAGGGATTTTTTTCATCTAATGGTAAGTATTTAGAGATAAGCGTATGGAGGTGGTTTTTCTATTGGTCATGAAGGAGGGAGAATTGTTTTTTGGAAACGGATAAGTGGAGGTAAGTGATTGTGAGAGAATTTGGGGAGGGAGGTGAGTTGTCAGGCGAGAGGGAGAGGGGTCGCATGTATGTGACATAGGGATGAATAAGGTCATGGTGTTAGTGGGTTATTGGGTCATAAATATCTATTCATTACTTTCTTTAAAAAATGAATTGAGAAATTACATGATGTGTAACAATGATTCACATTGGTTAATAAAGGTTTCAGTGATGTTTTCAATAAGAAATGGAAGACGTCTTGTAACAGGGTTACATGACGTGTAATGGACCATTTTTTATCTTATTTTATTCAAAATCTATCCTTCATCTCTTGGCCTATCCTATGTTATCATATGGATATTCTAATATAATCTAGTTTAGAATGAAATACCATTGGTTCCCCCTAGTCAGTGTTTCCTTTAACATTGATAGAATGATGCCTTTAACACATAGATAAACATTAGGATTATGAAATAACGTTCACATATGGATCCTTTCATGATTTTTAATCATTAACAATTCACATTTAATGGTGGTCCACTCTCCTTAACTTCAATGGTACCATAGTGAAAAACTGTGACGACATGGAAAGGGCCAGACCAATGAGATTTCAGCTTCCGATGAAAAAATTTCAATCCAAAATTAAATAAGAGGAACTTATATCCAGGTACAAATATAGGTATTCAAATATTCTGATCATTCCATTTTTTATTTCTCTCTTTGTATGTATTGGAATTTCATCCAGAATAATTTCTGATTTCTTCCAATTCATCATGCTATAGAATCCAAGAATCTATGACCTTCTGATAATACAAATTTAGCTTCTTAACTTCCCCATATGAGTGATGTTATAGTTCAAATGGAATATGACATAGTTTCCCATAAACCATTCTGAATGGTGTGGTACCAATGGGATTTTGGTCCATAGTGTGATAAACCCATAGTGAATCATCCCATTTTAAACTCTTGTCTCATCAACATGTGTTTATAACCATTTCCATGATTTTCTTGATCTCCCTATTTGATAGTTCGACATTCCCACTTGTTTGTGGGTGGTAGGGGATCCTGTATTATTGAGATTACATTCATTTAATGAAATAAATTTACTTATTGGTCGGTAAAATGTGTTCCTCGATATATATTGACTAATCTAGGAAATCAAAATCCTGATAACACATTATTTTTTAGAAAATTCATGACCACGTTTTTAGGTCATGTGATGTGGCGTCAACCTTTACCCACATTGAGACATATTCAATACCAACTAGAATATAGTACATTCCATGTGAATTGAGAAATGGTACCATGATTTCTATTCCCCATACATTGAAGATTTTGACATCCATGATGGGGTTTTGAGGCATTTCATTTCTTTTCCCAATGGTCCATGTTTGTTGGAACCTATCATAGCTTTGATAGAATTCCCTTATTTCGTGGTGTAGCATGGGCCAGAAAATGCCATTTTGTAGAATTTTTTCTATAGTGAACTCAGGTCCATGAATTCCTCCAGTGATTGATGTTTGAAACATTTCTATCACATTTGGGACATCATTTTTGGGAATGTAATATCGTAACAACCCATCAGCGTAGCACTTGAACAAGATTAGTTCATCCTATTAGAAATTTTTTACTTCATCTAAATATATTCTTCTTTATTCGTAATAAATCTCTTAATGGAAAATCCCCATGATTAGATAATGTTCAATATCATAATACCCCAGTTGTACCTTAATACTGAACAGGGTTTCATCTGGAAAATTGACGTTGATGTTAGTATCATCATCATCCATGATGAGTGGAAGAGGGAGTTTGGATAAAGAATTAGCTATAAAATTTTCTATGCCCTTGGTATATTTTATTAAAATATAAAATTCTTGTAGAAGATGGATCGACCTTATCATCCTTGTCCTGGAATCCTTTTTTCATTAGATAAATGAGGGAATCATGATCGGTGTTCACGATCACATTAGATAAGACCAAATATGATCAGAACTTTTCGAAACAATTCACAATAACAAAGAGATATTTGTTGGTAGTCTTTTAGTTTACTTGAGCTTCATTCTGGGTGTGGATGGAATAGTAAATAGGATAGAATATTTGACTAACTGATTTTCTTAAAATAGATCCAATAGAGAAGTCTCCATCATAAGACATTAATTAAAAATCCTTATCCCAATTTGGTTACATTATTATAGAGTATTAGATTATTTGTAACGCCTCGACCCCAGTTACCCATAGTCGATGCATTATTACATAACATTGGCATGATCACAAGAAAGATCAAATCTCGAAAGACCGATTGGTTTAGTATCCTTGGAAATACTAGATACATTCATAAAGTTTTAAATTACATCAAAAAAACATCTTGTCTTCATATCCCCTCATACTATCCCTGCAGGTCATTCATAAATTACTTCTTCATAATCCTGGGAAAAATAAAACATTGAAAGGGGTGAGCTCAGATGCTCAGTAAGGATAACATTATAGCAGGAGCTTTCATAGATAAGCATAAACACCTAAGGAAGTTTATAACTAAAACGAAAGCCTTTAAAACTAGAACCTCAGCATAAAATGGAAAAGATAAAATAAAATAATTCCATTTACTTACTCACATGGATATTCTACTAGTCGAATGATCACATGAAATATCAGTAACCACTTTCATAATGATGGAATGCATAATGCCATACTATCATAACCACATAGCCAAGGCCTCATGCAATGAATACAAATAAAATTTTTCCAAGGCCTTGTGCCAAGACACTAGTTTTCCTCATGAGACCTACCGATGCATCGAGGAGCTATAGCGGGCTCCACCCATCACTTATTAAGTCCAATGCATTCCTCATATAAACATGTTTAAACATAACATAAACATTCATATTTAAACAAGCATACTAAATGTAAATACTTTAACCACAAACCATGAATGGTATAAAAATAGCACATCCACAGTCAAACATAACTCATTAAATACAATATGGAAGATTTTATTGTACATCTCTCGATAATAATGAATGATATTGACATAGATGAAAATAACGATCAAAACTATTTGAGATAAATATCCCCTTCTCTTGAAAACATTTAAAAGTAACAATATTTGTCAAGAATCCATTTAAAAATAGATTTTCGAATCAAAGTGTCCCATATCACTTGGAATATTTTAAAAGGAGTTTTAATTTTAAAACTTTAATGTCCATATAAATAATTTCTTAAAACCATTTTTAAAACATGGACATTAATGAGCAAGATTTAGCAGAATAAGTATTTAAAACATTTAAAATGGTATTTTAGTTAGAGTTTCTAACCAAAAGAGAGACACTTGAATACAAATAATTGAGGTAATCAGAACATTTTAATATCATGATAATAAAGGGATTCATGATATACTATGTCAAAGTACATTATATACACCACATAAAAGTGATTTGGTGTATAACAACAAAGAAGTCTCAATGGAATGTAAATTGAGATGAAATCTCTCATAAAGGTCGTATCCTTAGGTTAAGGATAAATAAACAACATAATTATGTGTGAAAAATGTAAATACACTAAATATTATTGGACATTCAGTGTAAAATAATCAAGGGACATTCACACATATTCTACTAAAAACAACACCAATGAATTGGATGTTTATCTCAACAAATCGAGATTGAGTAAAACTTACTCTTATCAAGTTCATACCGATGACTTGAGAAATTATCAATGGAGTGATTATGTGTATCAAAAGTTTATCCACAGGAAGGAGAGTAGAAATTATGACATAATCAAATGAATAGTGATTCCACACATAATCTTATGGTAATATAATCAATGAAATATGCATAAAGCCAAATGAGTGGAAATTGAAATTTCAAATTCCCTTATCGATTAGGTAACCTACGAAAAATACAACCATGAAAGTAGGATCATACCATGATGATGTAAATACCCATAAATTAACCTATATTACACAATGAATACAATCATGGGCAGTACACACACGCCACATTCAATAATTAAGTGGTGAACAATGGAATTCTCACAAAATTAAGAGTGAGTTAAGAAACCCCTTACCACGTTGTAATCATCTGAGTTGTATGAACAAAAGGTAATAACCACCAAATGATTTTCAGAATAACATGAATATAAAGAGAATAATGATAATATATATCAAATTTAAGTACACAATATACCACTTTCAATAAATTAGTAGGGAACAATGGAAATCTCACGGAATTGAAAGTGAGATCAGAAAATCCCTTACATTGTACTTTTCCTTGGTTGGGGGTATGTTAACCTCCTGTATAATGTTGAAATAATTGTTATTAAATTATTCATGAATCATATACATTAATATGATATCATATATGATCTTTTAACATTGCTTTGTTAATAATATCTTAGAATTATCGTCGTTTCGGGTGTTAAGTTACTTGTTTTCTTTTATATGTTTTGTTATGTAAGCCATGTTTGTCATGGATAGGTTGTATATTATTCATATCCAGAATTATATAAACTTCTCAAACATTATTTTTAAATTATCAAATGATAATAATACTTGAATGGATATGATGGAGAATGAATCTCATCACGTTCGTGGAGACGGTAGTCCGTACGTACGCACGAGGGACAATATCAATCTTTTGATATTAAAATAATATTTAATTGGATGGTATATAATATATAAAGAATCATTATCATGTTATATTTATTATTTAAATTAGTTACACATCATTATTATACCCACCCAAATAATAATATATTGAATAACAATTACACCACGACGTGGAGACGGTAAGCCGTACATACGCATGTATGGTGACATGTTATTCAAAGGGTGGATAGAATATTGAATATTGTTGTACCATATTTATAATAAAATTACAGTATATATAAGATACTAGATTTATTATTTTATAATGGTAATAACAACGAAAGATGAAGTGGAAGAAGAAAGGAACTGGAAAAGGGGTGGTGAAAACATTACCTCTTCTTCGAGTTCTTCCTTTTGATTAGATCAAAAGGGCTCCTTAGGATGGCTTTCTGATCAAACTAAGGCCACTAGGTTGTAGTGAGGTAATTTGAGAGAGTATTCAGGCAGGGGTTGGCCAAACCAAAAGGCTTTGAAGGTGTGAATAAATGAGAAGGAGGAGTGCCCTTTTATAAGAAGGGTGAGGGGAACCTTTGGAAAAGAAAGAAATGTTAATTTATAATAAATTCATATTCGGTTTCTAATGGATCAAAAGTTTATTATTCAAAGGTTAAGGTGGGGATAGGTCTAAAAACATTCAACCAATAGAATTTAGACAGGTTTGGGTTACTATATTAACCTTATCTTTTAGTTTTAACTCTTAGTTAATTGGTTTGACATTTACCATGTCACTTTTTATTTTTATATGATATAATTAATCAACATACTATATACATCCAAGAGACCCCCAAGTGGTCCATTAATGATATACCTATCATTATATAAGTCTCTTGGACGAACCTTATATTTTTAGGAATTTAATATCAATTAATAATATAATATTTGTTTTAAAAACTCTTTTATGTCAATTTTGACACTATTCAATAGTTGATTTTTGTGAAACTCATAACAGAATGATTAATTTGAAGAAAGTCAATTAAATAAATCCTAATATGTCATATTATCCGATAAAATTAGTTTAATTCATTAAAAGTCTTAAATTATATTTATTTGGGTATTTATAATATCAATTTATTTTAATGTTTTACTATTATGGTAATTATTGCATCATAATTGTGTCATAAATATATTAAATTATTTAATGTCTAAAAATTATAAATAAAATATCATTATGTATTAAATTATATTATATTTATAATTAATATTTACAATCAAATTTATCTTATTTATAACCCTGTATTAAAAATATTTTAGTAAATAAACATTGATTTTAGCCCTTTTAACTCTTCTTTGAATTAAATAATAATAAATGTCCTAATCTAATCCAAGTGGACCGAAATGATAATATTTTATTCCTAAGACTGTTTTTGGTCGAGATACACTTGTACAATAGAATTAGGACATGTTTTAGGGTAATATTAATATCATATTTACCCTTAATTACCCTATTTACTTTTAACCGTGGTAAATAAAAGTAAAAAGTTTCTATTCACCAAATATTATTTTCATCTCATTGAACCACATTTTACTTCTTGATATTAACTGTTTCTCTCGGATTTTTGAAATTCCATTCACATAAGAGGTAAAATTATGTTTTATGAAAAATTCAGTTTTTTTAACTACCACTTAGTAGTTTCACTGTTCATCAAAAATTGATGTTTTTCAGATCAATGTCAAAATTTCACCCTAAGCTATAATTTATATTCCGAATTCAAAAATGTTGTCTATTTTACAAAATTTTAAACATATAAGTTGTATTAAATAATTTTATAATTAATTCCCGATGTCACAACAAATAGCATGTTTTTATGAAACAATATATATCAAAAAATTGACAATTGTTTAGGTCCAATTTCAAAGTGAAATTAATTCTAACGAACACCATTGGATAAAATGGTAAAAACATATTCTAATTATACTTTAAAACCACTCAATAATATAATTTGTCACTATAAATTATTTTGATTTAAAAAGCTGTTTTTAAATAAAATTTAGTAATTTTCACTATTCATCAAAATATATGTTTTATCCGAAAAGTTCCAAAATTTCACCCTAGGATAAATTCGATATTCTTAATCCAAAAATGAAGTCCATTTTGAGATATAGAATTTATAAAATTTCAAAAAGTAGGTATTACTATTCATAACGGCTAGTTTGATTGGTTGTGGTGTGTTAGAATCTCAAAGTTGCGTACAATGCACGCCATTGCATTATTCGAAGGGAAACGTACCGTGGAATCTTGGGGTGTTACATTCTCCCATCCTTCAATAAATTGCGTCCTCACAATTTTTAAAATTGTGCTTGGGAATATAATGGAAAGTCCCACATCAGAAAAAGAGTCAATAAAACTATCACTTTAAAAGAAAGAAAGAGAGGTATAAAGGTCAACCAAGATAACCCATACTCAAATTCCATGTAGGAAAACATGGATATGGATGATAAACTAAGTGTCACATTCTGATGGAGAGGGATAGAAATCATGATTAGGAGAAATTTAACAATAAGAAAACCACACACTTATGTTGGGACAAACAGCCATTAGTCTCCTAGTAGGAAAGTAAACGGGCAACATTTTGTTTTTAAGTTACATTACATAAGGATGAGGAATTTATTTATGATATTGACTAAGAATATAAAGTTATATACTTACATTTTAAGTAGAGTTTCATTATTTAATAAATTTCCACCACTAACTCATTTTTTTTAAACGATGAGTATTCAAGTAGACTTGGTCACACTGGAAGAGCTAGAATAAACTTCTATAGAATCACATGATCCATGCAGGATGAACTATATATTTACATTGTCTTTAGAGATTATTCAAAACCAAAATGGTTAGTACAAGATCTAATGATCCCCCAAAAGGGTATTCCTTGAGAGAAATAAACACTAATCTTAATTTCCAAAATTAAACCAACAATACCACAAAGTTAAATAAATACCATTCAATAATCATTTGTCCTTAAAATCATTTAATATAATGAAAACTAATATTGAAAACCAAAACTTATTAAGAATGTAGTCTTCCACGTTAAATTGTATCTCCAAATGACATGAATTATTTTTAATGTCACATACTTAAAAGTAATTAACCTAATCATTTCCATAAATAACACAAATCATTATAAATCCACAATAAAAACATAGATAAAAACCATTACTCCTCAAATGAAATCCCATACTACTCTATTTTACTTTGGCATATAGTGTTCTCAACAAAGCGAACAACTTCCAAAAAAACAATTATCACTTAATCACCAAATTATTTTCCTATACTAAGGGTATTCATTTGATAAGACATAAGATCCCAAATCAATTTATTATTGATCAATAAAATCATTTTACTAAAAATAATATTCACACTAACCAGGGACTTCATGTAGTCCAGTGGTAGGCGATAAATCCCAATCGCACTTTGGGTTTGGGTTCGATTCCCATAGCTTTGTCCGATGCGACGGGTTGTCACATGGTCTACGTGTTGTCCTTTTTCAAAAACTATATTTTATAACATTATCAAAATGAGATAAATTCCTCAAAATAACCATAACATAATTTAACCACAAATGTTATCTCATACCTAGCATTTTCATCCCAAATTATATTAATTTGTAATTGCCTCAAATCTAATGATCATATAAAACGAAATGGTTATTTATAACTATATCCACAAGGGAAAATATAATTCTTCCATAAATATCATTCTCACATGGAAAACGTTAGGGTTACAAATACAAGAGAAAATTATTCCAATGTAAACCCTTCAACAAGGATCACTAATAATTTTTAAACATTTATCCAACCGTTTATTTCCACATAGCTTATTCTCTGACCAATAAAATATCCTATAGAATATGACATTCACTCGGGTAATGGTCAGGTCCCCTATATTTATGGAAAATGACTATTAATGGACTCTTGGGACCATTTTTATCTTCTTCCATAGTACTCTTCATTTTTCATTGGCAATTCTTCACTTTATGTCCTTCCTTCCTGTACGTAAAGCGTTTTTTTGTCCCATTGAGACACTTTCCTAGGTGTCTCCTTCCAGATTTCCTGCATGATGGAAATTGAGGATTTCTTTCTCCATGGTCTCCACTATTGGAGCTCTTATCATTCATCACCTTTCTCTTCTTTGTTGAGTATGGTAATTGGTTAATATATATATTGTTGATCATATTTTTCGAAAATTGATTTGGCATAAAGACGATATCTTTTATGCCTATCAACATTCCATTTTTTTGCTCATTGCCACCACCGTTCCCACCTTGTACATCATTCTCAAAGTCACTATGGATTCCATGGAATCCATCCATTGACTAAAACCAGAAAGCATTGTGTGAGTAATAGTAGTCATAAAATCATTTAGAGATTAACATGTCACCATATTCTCAATTTGAAACACATTAGGATTAACCAAGGTCATTTACTCTTATCTTATATATATATAATACTTTAAATCGGTTTGTAACGAAAATGTAAATTATCCTAAGAAAATCCCATGGGAGTGTCGTAACCAAGAGTACAGCAAGGCCTGTTGTCATGCACCAGTTCCTGTTCGAGTCTAGCACAAAGCGGTTTTTTCGGGTTTTACCCCTAGGTACATCTGTGCCAGAGCTGCCTCTACCTGCTCGTATCCAGATAGGGATGTATTGCTCGGAAAACTCACAAAATCTCTACAATACCAAAATTGTAGGAAGTTCTTCTATACTAATCCTCAAAGTTCATCTTAGGTCTACGTTCTCTAATCAGAGTTTATCTAAATCTAGCTTCCAAGGTTTTTACTAATCATCCTCTGATACCACCTGTAACGCCGCGACCCCAGTTACCCAGAGTCGGTGCATTATTACATAACATTGGCATGATCACAAGAAAGATCAAATCTTGAAAGACCGATTGGTTTAGTAGCCTTGGAAATACTAGATACATTCATAAAGTTTTACATTACATCAAAAAAAACATCTTGTCCTCATATCCGCTCATACTATCCCTGTAGGTCGTTCATAAATTACTTCTTCATAATCCTGTGAAAAATAAAACATTGAAAGGGGTGAGGTCAGATGCTCAGTAAGTATAATATTATAGCAGAAGCTTTCATAGATAAGCATAAACACTTAAGGCAGTTTATAACTAAAACAAAAGCCTTTTAAACTTGAACATCAGTATAAAATAGAAAAGTTAAAATAAAATAATTCTATTTACTTACTCACATGGATATTCTACTAGTCGAATGATCACATGCAATATCAATAACCACTTTCATAATGATGGAATGCATAATGCCAGACTATCATAACCACATAGCCAAGACCTCGTGCCAAGACTACAAATAAGATTTTTCCAAGGCCTTGTGCCAAGACATTAGTTTGCCTCATTAGACCTACTGATGCATCGATGAGCTATAGCGGGCTCCACGCGTCACTTATTAAGTCCAATGCATTCCTCATATGAACATGTTTAAACATAACATAAACATTCGTATTTAAACAAGCATACGAAATGTCAATACTTTAACCACAAACCATGAATGGTATAAAAATAGCACATCCACAGTCAAAAATAACTCATTCAATACAATATAGAAGATTTTATTTGACCTCAATTGATAATAATGAATGATATTGACATAGATGAAAATAACCATCAAAACTATTTGAGATAAATATACCCCTTTTCTTGAAAACATTTAAAAGTCACTATATTTGTCAAGAAGCCATTTAAAAATAGATTTTTGAATCAAAGTGTCCCATACCACTTTGAATCTTTTAAAGGAGTTTTAATTTTAAAACATTAATGTCCATATAAATAATTCCTTCAAACCATTTTTTAAACATGGACATTAATGAGCAAGATTTAGAAGAATAAGTCTTTAAAAAATTTAAAAATATTATTTTAGTTAGAGTTTCTAACAAAAAGAGAGACACTTGAATACAAATAATTGTGGTAATCAGATCATTGTAATATCATGAGAATAATGGGATTCATGATATACTATGTCAAAGTACATTATATAACCCACATAAAAGTGATTTGGTGTATAACAACAAAGAAGTCTCAATGGAATGTAAATTGAGATGAAATCTCTCATAAAGTCCGTATCCTTAGGTTAAGGATAAATAAACGACATAATTATGTGTGAAAAATATAAATACACTAAATATGATTGGACAGTCAGTGTAAAAAAATCAAGGGACATTCACACATATTCTAGTAAAAACAACACCAATGAATTGGATGTTTATCTCAACAAATCGAGATTGAGTAATACTTACACTTATCAAGTTCATACCGATGACTTGAGAAATTATCAATGGAGTGATTATGTGTATCAAAAGTTTATCCACAGTAAGGGGAGTGGAAATTATGACATAATCAAATTAATAGTGATTCCACACATAATCTTGTGGTAATATAATCAATGAAATATGCATAAATCCAAATGAGTGGAAATTGAAATTTCAAATTCCCTTATCGATTAGGTAACTTACGAAACATACACCCATAAAATAAGGATCATACCATGATGATGTAAATACCCATAAATTAATCTATATTACACAATGAATACAATCATGGGCAGTACACATACACCACATGCAATAATTAAGTGGTGAACAATGGAATTCTCACAAAATTAAGAGTGAGTTAAGAAACCCCTTACCACGTTGTAATCAACTGAGTCGTATGACCAAAAGTTAATAACCACCAAATGATTTTCAGAATAACATGAATAGAAATAGAATAAGGATAATATATATCAAATGGCAGTACACAATATACCACTTTCAATAAATTAGTGGCGAACAATGGAAATCTCACGGAATTGAAAGTGAGATAAGAAAATCCCGTACCTTGTACTTTTCTTTGGATGGGGGTACGTTAACCTCCTATATAATGTTTAAATAATTGTTATTAAATTATTCAGGAATCATATACATTAATATGATATCATATATGATCTTTTAACATTGATTTGTTAATAATATCTTAGAATTATCGTCATTTCGGGTGTTAACTTATTCGTTTTCTTTTATATGTTTTGTTATGTAAGCCATGTTTTTCATGGGTAGGTTGTATCTTATTCATATCTATAATGATATAAAGTTCTTAAACATTATTTTTAAATCATCAAATTGTAATTATACTTGAATGGATATGATGGAGAATGAATCTCATCGCGTTCGTGGAGACGGTAGTCCGTACGTACGCACAAGCGACAATATCATTCTTTTGATATTAAAATAATATATAATTGGATGGTATATCATATATACATAATCATTATCATGTTATATTTATTATTTAAATGAGTTACACATCATTATTAAACCCACCCAAATAATAATATATTTAATAACAATTACACCACGACGTGGAGACGGTAAGCCGTAAATACGCACGTATGGTGACATGTTATTCAAAGGGTGGATAGAATACTGAATATGGTTGTACCATATTTATAATAACATCACAGTATATATAAGATACTGGATTTATTATTTTAGAATGGTAATAACAAAAAAAATATAAGTGGAAGAACAAAGGAACTTGAAAAGGGGTGGTGAAAACATTACCTCTTCTTCGGGTTCTTCCTTTTGATTTGATCAAAAGGGCTCCTTAGGTTGGATTTCTGATCAAAATAAGGCCTTGAGGTTGTATTTAGGGAATTTGAGAGAGTATTTGGTCAGGTGTTGGCCGAAACAAAAGGCTTTGAAGGTGTGAAGAAATGAGAAAGAGGAGTGCCCTTTTATAAGAGGGGTGAGGGGCACCTTTGGAAAACCTAGAAATATTAATTTATAATAAATTCTTATTCGGTTTCTAATGGCTCCAAAGTTGATTATTCAACGTTTAAGGTGGGGATAGGTCTAAAAAAATTAAGCCAATAGAATTTAGACAGCTTTGGGTTACTATATTAACCTTATCTTTTAGTTTTAACTCTTAGTTAATTGGTTTGACATTTACCATGTCACATTGTATTTTTATATTATATAATTAATAAACATAATATATAGATACAAGCGACCCCTAGTGGTCCATTAATGATATACCTATCAGGATATAAGTCTCTTGGCCGATCCTTAGATTTTTAGGAATTTAATATCAATTAATAATATAATATTTGTTTTAAAAACTCTTTTATGACAATTTTGACACTACTCAATAGTTGATTTTTTTGAAACTCTTAACAGAATGATTACTTCGAAAAAAGACAATTAAATCAATCCTAATATGTCATATTATCCTATAAAATTAGGTTAATTCATTAAAAGTCTTAAATTATATTTATTTGGGTATTTATAATATCAATTATTTTAATGTTTCACTATTATGGTAATTACTACATCATCATTGTGTTATAAATATAGTAAATTATTTAATGTCTAAAAATTATAAATAAAATATTATTATGTATTAAATCTTATTATCTTTCTAATAAATATTTAAAATAGAATTTATCTTACTTATAACCCTATATTAAAAATGTTTTAGTAAATAAACATTGATTTTAACTCTTTTAACTCTTCTTTGAATTAAATAATAATAAATGTCCAAATCTAATCCAAGTGGACCGAAATGATAATATTTTATTCCTAAGGTTGTTTTTGGTCGAGATACACTTGTACAATAGAATTAGGACATGTGTTAGTGTAATATTAATATCATTTTTACCCTTAATTACCCTATTTACTTTTAACCGTGGTAAATAAAAGTAAAAAGTTACTATTCACCAAATATTATTTTCTTCTCATTGAACCATATTTTACTTCTTAATATTAACCGTGTCTCTCGGATTTTGGAAATTTCATTCACAGAAGCGGTAAAATTATGTTTTATGAAAAATTTAGTTTTTTTAAACTACCACTTAGTAGTTTCACTATTCATCAAAAATTGAAGTTTTTAAGAAACAATATATATCAAAAGGTTGACAATTGTTTAGGTCCAATTTCAAAGTGAAATTAATTCTAATGAACACCATTGGATAAAATGGTAAAAATATATTCTAATTGTACTTTAAAACCACTCAATAATTTAATTTATCACTATAAATTATTTTGATTTAAAAAGATGTTTTTAATTAAAATTTAGTAATTTTCACTACTCATCAAAATATATGTGTTATCCGAAAAGTTCCAAAATTTCTCCCTAGGATAAATTCGATATTCTTAATCCAAAAATGAAGTCCATTTTTAGAGATAGAATTTATAAAATTTCAAAAAGTAGGTATTACTATTCATAACGGATAGTTTGATTGGTTGTGGTGTGTTAGAATCTCGAGGTTGCGTACAATGCACGCCATTGTATTATTCGAAGGGAAACATACCATGGAAGCTTGGGGTGTTACATTATTATTTCCCACAATATTTTGAATGACTTATAATAGTATTTTATGATTTCAAAAGGAACTTATTTTGACAATATGTGTGTTAGTGGGTGTGATACTTTGGCAAAGTCTTTTACCAAACACATGTTGAATCCAGCATTACCCAGAAATCTCCCAATACCATTAACATTGGATGGTTTAGATATGTCCTTAATTTCCTTAATTTTATATGGGTATACTTATATTCCATCTTTAGTGATTTTATGTCCCATTACTATTCCTCCTTGTTCCATGAAATGATAATTTTTCCCATTAAAAATTAAGAATTTCTCTTCATATCATTGTAGGAACAACTTTAGATTTCAAAGGTATACTTCAATAGAACCTACATGAAATGAGAAGACATCCATGAATATTTATATTAATTACTGTACCATATCATGGAAAATAGGAATCATGAATTGTTTATATTTTGGTGGTGCATTACAAATATATAAGGACATGCACAAGTAGGCAATAGTTCTAAATGAGCATGTCAACAAGGTTTTTGAGTAATTATATGGATCGAATGAAATATGATGGTATCCTAAATATATATCAAGAAAATTTTATAATAAATGTCTTATAAATCTCTGTGATATTTTATTCATGAATGGAAAAGTAAAATTACTTTTTATGTTGTCACATTTAAGCTTCTGTAATCCATGAAAAATCTCCATCCATTATTGGTGTGTGTTGAGATAAAATAATTTTAATCGGTTTTTCCATAATGAGTCAACCATTCATGGGGACTACTTGTAGCAGGATCGCCCATTCACTATTAAAAATGGAAAATATTATTCCATATTCCAAAATATTTAGCACGTTCTTTTTAACAACTTCCATTATTGGTGGTCTTAGATACCTCTATGATCGACATTTGGGGTTTTCATCTTCTTCAAGTATAATTTTTTAGGTACATATGGTAGGATTGTTTCCTTTAATGTTAGATACACCTAATGAAATTGAATTCTTTTTTATTCACTATACTTCAACAAATTGTTTTCTTGTGACTAGGATTGTTTGGAATTGATGAATACTAGAATATATGTCGATGATCATACATATGAATGCTTAAGGGTACTCGGTGGGTGATTAAACTCCAGTGTTGGGGGATGAATGAATAAGCATGTTAATTGTGGAAATGTACTTGTTGTTAGTGGTTCATTAAAGCTAACTTCCTTATAATTATATTCTTATTCTACAAGTGGGAGTGATTCCTAACTATCTTCTTCTATGACCGTGTATTCATTTCTTTGTTGGGTAATATAGATGGCATTACAATCATTGGCCTCATCTATTTGTTTTATACGATTAAATATGTTGAAGACCACCTATTATTGTAAAACAAGAAATATAATATGACCTTTATTGACATATTTTAGATCTTTTTATTTTCCAATAGTGTCAACTAAGAATAATGGGCACATCACCATCTTTTTCCTTTTCTAGAACCACGAGGTCTCTTGGAAAGATGAATTCTCCCACATTGGCCAGCAGAACCTCAATAATTAAACTAGGATACTTCACTAAATAGTTAGAATTTTTCAGTGATACTCCTATTGGTTTATGCTCTTGAAGTCCCAACATATGAAATTCACTCATTTGCATTAGGTTGATGTTTTCTCTGAGATCACACAAAGCCCTTTCAAATTTTAAAGTCTCTAATAGCACATAGGAATGGAAAAATTATGAGGTCTTTCATCATTTCTATAATTTTATTCTAAACGATAGGAGATAATTATTCATTTATTGAGAAGACCAATGTACTTCCATTTTTATTTAATTAGAATGAATATCCTGAAAAAAATTATGAAAAGCTGCCTTTTGAACAGTTGCTTCAGTAATGAATATGTTGATATGCAATATATTGAATATTTCTAGAAATATCTTTTATTATGACTCATGTCCCCCATATCATTCTCTTTTTTGGAAAATTAAGTGTTGTAATTTGTGGTGGTGGGGTAACATAAACTGGCTCTTCTAGTTGCTTAGGTGTTTGAATGTCTGAATCTAGTGATGCATCGTGGGGTTTCCCATTAGAGGACATGTCAATATCGTCTTCATCTACTGGTGAATTCTTCCTGGGTTACTTAGTTTTTCCTCATTCAATTCCATTAAGTTGTTGAAATCCATAATTATTCCACTTCTCAACACAACTTCCTTAGATGTTTCTCTTAGGTATGTCGCTGTATTTCCAGGTAGAGTACCTGGTAATTTGTTTGATAGGGTCTTTGAGATCTAACCTATCTGAGAGGAAGGCTATTATTTCAATTATTGTTGTGGTTTGGGTATAGGGTTCGTGGGTATATACCATGGTGGTACTTTGTTACGAAATTTTTCTTGACCACTTCTATGTTGATAATATCCTTGGTTGTTTTGAGGTGGCTACAGAGCTGGCTTCTACTAAAATTACTATTGTTGCTATTTAGAATGGTGGGTTTTTATTATTTTAATTTATGTAATTACAATCCTAAGGATATTAATCTTAAATTACAAACATTCCATCATAGTAAAAGTGTTGGATACTTTCCATTTCACATGATTGTACATCCACCACGGAAGGAGGAGGGGGTTGTGTAGCAAAGAGTAGGAATGATTCTAGGTCTTTTGTGAGTGTTTCATCTAGTACTTCTAGTCTAGTGTTCACTTCCACTTAGTATATGCCATTTCAAGGTGGTTCGTGTTCAATTTTACACTAGGATTCACTGTGAGATAATTCATCTAAAATATATCTTCTGGCGTGAGGTGTCATGAACATTAGTCCTCCATCAGTTAGAATATCGATGACTATTCATGATGCTAGTTAGAGACATTGATAAAATGACCGGAACTAGATCCCGATGTCTTATCTTGGTGTGGTAATTTCCTCATTACATATTTGAATCATTACCAAGCCTCCCAAGTGAATTATCCATCAGTATGAGTGATGCTTTGAATTTCATTCAGAGGTTTCCAAGTCAGGATTGATGGGTTGTATTTATCCAGATATTTATTGTCCAGATCGTCCCAAGTCATGATTTTATCAAGATCATGAATCTAGATCCAATAATTGCCTCTATATCATAGATAAAAGGAAAATATTCAATGTATAATTTCATCTGAGGATACTCCCTAGTTGTGAAAGCTATAATATACTTCTGGGAAGCTGAAGATGTGATCAAGCATGTCTTCACATTGCAGTACATTGACCTGGACCATGTTCTGGATTATATGAATGAGTCTAGTCTTTAACTCAAAGATAAATTATTTAATAGTGGATGAAGAATTCTTAGTGTATCACTATGGATTGAGGGAAATCCATATTTTATGATGTTCATCTCTTGTTTCATTTAGTTCTCTACTAGAACTTGTTGTTGCATGTTCAAAGGGTTCAGTGGGTTGGGTGCTGCTGGATTGTTCATGTCACCCATGTTTGACCGACATCTTGATGAGATGTATATTTTGATCTCGGGATTGAGGCCTAACTATTCTTATTCTTGATGGATCCTTGAATGAGTTGAAAATCCTTGGTACATGCACTATGTCACATTAGTAAGGATGGAATAGAATCTTTAGAATGATAAAGAAGAAAATGGGGTGAGGGAAATGTAATCCCATGTGTTTTCTAGAGGTTATTAAATGTGAAGCACATCTTTAGTCTCCCCGAATATGGAACCAAAATTTTACCCACCCTAACATGTTGTCATGTTTTTTTTGTCTGTGGTCGGATTAGAATTTTTTGTTTCAAAAACATCCCTTACTACTAATTTTTTGTCTATTTAAAGTCTGGGGTCGATCCCATAGGAAGTTAGGCTTGAATTAGAAACCTATGGCTTGGAAAACATTTTTGTAGGACTCCGTATGAATAGGTTTAGTTTGGGAAATCTATTTCTAGCGGTTTGATGGATTAATTTTTTAATAAGTAGGGATTGGTATCAATTTCAGCGATCTGTAGAAAACATGATCTGAATTCTAACAAGACAGGATCATAAGGTTTTGGCTGCAAATCAAGTGGATGTCTTTAGTAGACTATGTTCAAATAAACTAGTTCTACCTAAGACGTAACTATTACTTGATATAGAAATAGCGACAACATTGATTCATTAAGCATGGGATTAAGGTAGAACGTATTTTAGGCTCTTAGTCATAACCTAATCTACTCCAACAAAGAGAGGGTCCTTAAGTCAAATATATTTTGGTCTTTGATGTTTGAATGAATTTGAAAGATAAATATTAATTATTCAGATTACAAGTCCCGAAGGTTACCATGTTGAGAATTAAACATTTATTAATTTATTTTACCCCTACTCTCGATCCATACCCTATTTATTTTATCCACTCATGGATAGATTGAACACAAGTAACAGAATATTTGAAATCATGCTCAACATTCAAAGAAAAATCGAGATTTAATAGTTAACCAACATGAAATTATTTTTATAAATAATTGGGATGAAGATTACACTATGATTTAGAAATATATATCATGAATTAAAAAATTTAAATAACATCTTACTTGAAATGGAAATGAGTGAAATAAAATTTCGTCAATGATCGGTGCTCTAAACAATGATGATGAATGAGAAGATTCAAAAAAGGAACAAATTCGATATTGAAAAACTACTCATGATAATTGTATTAAATTAAAATAATGAAAACTGTTTATGAAATTTGAAGTTCAGAGGAGAGGGAGTAATATGGAACATGAAGGGAATGAAAATCAAAATATTCAACTAATATAGCACTCTAAAATTTGATTCCCTACTACTTTATGTATATGAAAAATATTACATGACATATAATCTGTATTCATGTCATGTCATCTTGATCTTTGTATTCCTCCATGGTGTTAGAATCTACCTGTATCTCACTGATATCTCATTCAAGAGATGATGATTTTACTCCTTTTACACCGTGTATGTAAGACTCATTCCATATACCTTGCTTAAATCATTATCTTTAGAGTGGGAACTATATTCAATGGGTTCAAAATGTGTACCATCCACTCAGGACGTGTAAGGTCTTCCCTACTTGATATTTTCATGACTTGGTTGAAAAATTTCAATATGTTGTAATTTTGATCTACACATCATGTAATAATGTTTCATGAATTGTAATGGGAATTTTTTTCTTCTTTTTTTCATTTTCACCTTTAAAACATTGGAAGCCTCATTTCTGAAAAAAAATACAAACCATGTGCATTGTCGAATCAATAATTCAAAATCCTTAACATAATGATAAGAAATGATATATATGCTTTCATATTATCATTCATTGAATAATAATTTCTAGTATTACAATATTTAATGTTATAATTTCGAATTCAAGATCTCATATTTTTCTAGATATACCAAAAATTATATTAATATTATTCATGTTGAATTAAGGATACATTGGAGATAATGTATCTTTAAGACTGTACCATAGTATTACTTTGTTACAAGATTTTCTTGGTTTCATTCAATAAAACTGAAGACTATTTCACACCATAAAAATTTGTTGTCTCTATTAGAACTACCATTACATAATCCATATATAGTTCTCATCAGTTTAAATTTATTATGAATGGATTTTACATGGAATAAATTTTCATTTAATGTATTCAATGGATTCTCTTCTTAGAACTAATTCATTTGTACTGTGATATTTAACCTTATAGATTTCATATTGTTGAAACAATCTCCATTTAATAGTAATCTTCATGTAAGGCTATATAGTGGGATGTTATCTCTTCTATTATGTAATATTTGTGGTGAGAAATACTTCCAATTTACTCCATTCATCCTAACTTAATGTTAAATATTTATATTGAAGGTACTAACACACATTTAAGAGTAAGGGGATCCTGAAGAAGCATTCTAGGATCCTAAGGGTAGGTTTGAAGCATAATTTTGTTATCTAGGGATTGTTATCATTCATATTCCATCATAAATAAGAGACAAATGACACTATAACTTCTATCATGGTATGCTGTGATAAAACAAATGGGTTTTTCTTGGTCATATCATGATCATTGTCTGCGGGATAACCCATGAAACAATAAAAATCTACCATAATGGAATTTAATGACATGGAATAGTGAACAATATTCAAATAATTGATTCATTTGGTAATAAGTAGGGACATATAACCTAGGCTGGCTCACAAAAGTATATCTCATGAATTATTATATGTTCCTCGATAAACTCATGGGTGTATGCAAATTATCAATCTTTTATACCTAGGACTAGTGATAAACGCAACATGAGAATCATTATACAGTAATACCTTTCTAATATAAGTCATTATTATTTGGCTAATAAAATGGTGGTTGGGTATGTAATTCATCACATTGTCGGTTGGAGCACAATCAGTATAAGATATTTTTACTGGTATGGATATTAAATAATATATTCCATGATTAAATTATAATGTATAAATTAATTCCCATTTTTAATTTAGTAAATTTTGAAATTTTTTGATACCTGGATGATGGAAATGTGATATAACCCTCGGTTTGATGAATAAAATGTCATCTTTTCATCAAAATATTCATCCATTTTTAAAAAATAATGAAATGATGAGGTGGCTTGAACAATATTAATAGAGAAACATGTCTACTGGTCACTCTGTTTCATGGGAAAAGGGGTTATATTAGATTACATATAATACTTATTATAAACAATGTGGTAGACATTATTATATAGATGTATGATATTTTTTGAATGAGATCATATCAAACACCATAGTAGCTTGGTTAGCACTGACAGTTTGCAAGATTTCACTCATTGCTTATGTTTATCAAATATGGATTTTGAATTTTATTACCAACAATAATAATGCTTGTAAGAATCACAATTTGGATAAAGTGTAATGACTATGTTTTTATAAAAATCATTATTCCAAAATAAAGAGAACATTATAAAATTTTAATAAAAGAGTTGTATTGATCCACAATGTGTTGTGAAATTTTTAACAAAATCCATATATATTTTTGTGAATGTTATAGACTAATGTATATGAAAAAATGTATACGAATACAATTTATAGGACTTAAGGATATGTTTTTCAAAATAGATAAATAATTTGTAGACCAATAATGCATTGGTTCAAATAAAGAATGGTGTTCATATGATGCAACCCAAGACTAATTTTCTTCCAATATAATATGTGCTCTCAGATGTCACCTGCACTACAACATCCTCACATAATATTAGTTAGTTATAATCCATTATGAATGGATTTAACATGGTTTTCATACTCATTTAATTTTTTCAATGGATTCTATAATATAAATTAATGTAATGGTACCATGGCAGGAAACCCAATAAGTTTCACATGGTCGATGAATTATTAATATAATAATGGTAATTGATGATATTTATATATATATATAATTGTATGTGATCCATCATGTTTTTTGAGATATGTTTCATGAGAGACATCATAATCCCTCTCTTCTTCCTAATATTATTTTTATCACTTATTGTGTGGGTGCTAGGACCCCTTCAAGAGTATAGGGATTATCAATAATCATTCAAAGATCCAAATGCAAGTGGATTTCATATAGATGAAAAACTCTGATGTTTTCTACGTTGGTGATTTTCAAAAAACTCACTCCATCGAAAACTGATGTTTGAGGCCACTGAAAAAATTATACATGTATGTTCAATTCATCTTTTTTCTATTTCGTTTCATTACTTAAAGATAGATTGATTTTTTAAAGGATAGTTCACTATCAATAATACTAAGATGATTAACTATACAAAATAAAATTCATATGTTATTTTATTTATGAAAATGTATAGTTTTATATCCTGAAAATATTTATTCTATGATGTACTAGGTAAACCCCAAAAAAGGATACCAAATGCTTTCGGCATCTGGATGCATATTTCTAATTATTTTAAAAATATTTTCAATTTTGAATCTCCCTTGATTGATTTCACCTAAATGAAAATAAAATTTTAATAATTTGAGTATCTTTAAGAGTCTTTTTCTGAGTTAAAGGGTATTATGATTCCAACCTAGGTCTTAGTTCATCTAATCCGATGAAATGATATATTCATTATAATGATAACATAGGTATGGTATTTAGGAGTGTTTTGATTCATGAAGTTTATGATGTGACATATAGATCATACTTTTTGAGACCTCCTCTAAAGATCTGACCCACTCAAGATATCAAATTAGTTATTCTAAGGCATACAAATAATAAATTGGGAAAATATATATATTTGGAGATGTCTCAAGTACCATAACGATATAAGATATATTAAATCTTGGAATGATATCAATATATGGTAAATGATATAGGTGAATTATCCTTGTAAATTTAACATTTATTTTTCTTATACACTAGGTAGAGTGAATTTGTTCATTGTTACTCTAAGTAAAAAAGTATTGTCTCATGTAAAAGTGACTAAGGAAGAATCAAATTTAATGAGCTTTTCCCCTAAGTTGTATTTAAATGTGATGGAAAAATATAATGAAGTATAATTTGGATGTTTGAAAGTTAAACCATAAATGGATGATATTATTTTTAAATAATAAGTATGTGATATATATATTCACTGTATAAGTGGGATTCTCAATTGTTGGGAGAACTCGAAAGATTGGTCTCTATCACTATATAATAAAGTTTGTTTTTAAGAAATAAGGGAATTTATCTTTAATATGGTAGGATGTAATTAATTATTGGTATTATTCTAGTTGGGAATCTCACCTCAGTGGATGTAATATGATCCTTGACTTTTGGTGATGATATTATATGTCATTGATAAAATGATAGATTATATATTTCATGGTTCAATACCACTCCTATCAAAAAGTGAAATACAAGAACCCATTTCTTGTGAGATTATTGAAACCATTACCCATTCCATTGTAGAAATGCGATGATATAAAGATGGAACTTTTCGTTAGATTTCCCAGTCTCTTTGTTGGAAGAACACCATTTGAGATATTATTGAAAATTTTACAAAATCATATGACTTAATTCTTCTAAAAATGATCCTAAAGGTGTAATATCTTTAATTATTAGATCTATAATATATTATGAAGCTTCATGGAGTTACAAATATGATATTCGTCGACCAACACCCTTTCAATATTTCTCAATTTTTAAAATCGATATATAGAGTGATGGTTTCTCAATTGAGGTTAATAATAACTTATCACACACAGATATGAAGCTAGTCAGGGTGGTAGTTTCATATCTCGGAATATATAAAACATTCATAAGTGATTTCATTCTAAGGATCATGGAATAATCAAATACTATTGAATGAGTTTATTTATAATAACTATTATAAATGATCAATATAGAAATATCTTATTGAATCTATCTATGGATGGCGTTATCAATCCACTCATTTTTGGTCTTATAAGATGATCATTCTCAATTGGGGACATGTATTATTTAGGAGGTGAGAGTTAAATTTAGGTTGACTGTAAAAAATATTTGGTATGGTTCAAGGAAATTATAAATCATAAGTATATATTTTTCATCATACCTAATACGTTTCATTTTTTAATAAGGTATTCCTCAATTGCACTTCACAACTATAAAATCAAATATTGGGTTATTAGGGTACATTAGTATGGTGGTGTGTTGGGTCATTTGAAATAGTGTAATATCTCGAGAAATTGGAATACTGACTATCTTTACCAGCACATTTTTCATCCATTCATGGTGTGATCCACGTATCATATCTGAACATATATCATTCCAATTTGTCTCTTGTGATTAAATGGGATATTTTGGATTTGGAACTAGATGTCAATATGTAAGAGAAAATAGTTTTTATAATTGATTATTAGAATGAGGTATTATAGAGTAAATATATCTTTCTATTATATGCATTATAGAACTATGGTAATGTTATCAGGATAATTGGGAGCATGATGATTTAATTGAATATTAATGGACACAATTATTTACTACTAAAAAAATGTGAAATTTCGAATTGAAGAAAGTGGTATAGTCAAGAGAAATAAAACACCCACATTATTTTTGGTATATTTTTATTTTTTTATATTTATATTGTTTTTAATGTTTTGGGATTTTGTGTCAAAAAGTATAGAAAATGGTTATAAAGTGGAGGACGCCCAACCAACTGATGGCTATTATTATAAAAAATCTCATTTTTGAAAGGTGGGTGCTGATTCCGGTGGAATATTCCTGGCTACTGCATGATTTCCCTAACCATATATCAAAATTTTGAATCCTTAATTGGTTACTTCACTTTATAATCCACAATTGGTGCACATTTTACCGAGCCATATAGTGTTTTAAAATTTTAAATTTACATTTCGATTTTTGAAATGATATTATTTTTATTTTGATTTGACCTCCCCCCTCTTAATCTGAAAATTATATAGATCTTCCTAGCCTTTTTCATCTACCTCTCAAATAATTTTTTTTTCCTCCTTTAATCCAAGTGTTTTATATAAACATGATCCCTCATTTCTTATTCATTTATCTTGTATATTATTTTATCTTCCCTTCTTCTTCAATGTTTTCCTCTTTTCCATAACCTTATATTCCATTGTGGCTAATAACTCATTTAAGCAGAATTATAATAATAATTTTCTTGATTCCCAGGGGTTTTGGAAGGTCTATATTACCTTATTCTCTAATTATTATAATAAATAAACTTGAATATAATGGTGAAATTATTTCTTTCCATCATAATATCTTTTCCTTTGACATACACGTTTATCATAATTTCTTTATTATATTATGATATAATGATTTTTTAAATTGGAGTATAATTTTTTTAATTTTTTTGAATATTGGGCTTTAGTATGAGGTATACTTCATGGTTTCTAAGACCTATTAATATTAAAATATTTTCCATGCCTATAAGTTGTTTTTTATAATTTTGTAATGGGTGTTTTTATTCTAAAGGAATTTTTGAATAATATCTTCGAGGGATTATAATATCACAAAATGAGGTTTTATAATTAGTGTATGCTGATGGTCTATAACAACTTAGTAGGTAATTTGATTATCAGATATTGATTTTTTTTCTTATTTATACATGCCTTGGTGATTGATAAAATTAATAGAGTTGGCACATTGATCAATTGAGTTATGATATTTGTTTTAGTCTATTTTTACATGTGAATATTATATAGTTATATTTGTAATCATGTTGGTTGCTACACTATCTTATATTATCCACTGGATTGTTCCCCTGGTGAAGTTAATACCCTGGAAAGATAGTTGTCACTAGGTGAGTCTAGGGATAAGTTGGGGTACGAGTATGTCAGCTCGATCATTAGATGGTAGTAGTTTAATATGTCATGTCTCAATTTATCCCTTTTAATTTGATTTTATAACCCCATGTTGTGTTATGATCAATCCATGATTCGCTCCAAACTCTAGCTTACTTGTTTTTATAATCAGATTTTTTATACTTGTTTATTTAAACCTTGTTTATGCTGTTGGAAATTTTATTTTTATACCAATCAATTTAAAATATTAATTTTTTCCCTATATGATGGTAAAATAGAGACATTTCATTCTAATTTTGTTTCAATCTAGTGTAAATACTTTTATAAAGGAAAGGAGTTATTAATATTCTTAATGATGTCCCACTAGTTTCTCCAACACACCCTACATACATCTACAATGTGAATATAGATATTTTTATATCATATACAAGTAAAATTAAAGGGAAAACTTCCTTTAAAGACCTAAAATGATTAATTCTTGATCCTGGTATTGATGTGATGTCCAGATAGCATTTTTCATGAGGTAATGTGTTGTGTGTATTTTATGGACTTTTCTGTCATGTTGTGATGTTTATGTATCAACTATAATGACATTATAATTAATTTGGTCTATTTTTAATTAAATATTCCTATGTTTACCACATTTTATCTCAATATAAAATTATGTTTTTATGTTTAATTTTAAAAGTTCTTATACCATGTATGGCTGAGCTTTATATTGAAAATTATTATTCGCTTTTATTGACAATATAATATATCGGAACCTTGTGTTTGAATAATGATTAGAGTATGCTATGTGTTTTATTGGATTTATAGTGATAATCCATTCCCAATGGTGTTGTTATATACCCACTACATTTTTCTCTAGCCCATGGTGATAAAGAATGCTCTTAGGACCATATGTCGGGCCAACTTGGGTGATGGGGCAGTTTCACAAGGATCTGTTCATTACCCTACACTCCATTGCTCATGGTTTTTTATAGTATGTGACACCTAATAATATTCACCAAATTTATACCTAAATAAAATTGATTTAGTTAAATAATTATAAAATTTAAAATAAATATAATTAATTATGGAGACTCTTGAATGAGTTAGGTGATCTTCGGTGATTATGGTGTTTGAAAATCGCTTGGTTGAGGATGAGGTGAGCTGGAATAAGGGGATAACATTATAATTGAGGTAGGTGTACCCTAATAATTCCTCTTTATATGGTTATACATATATTTTATTGATTTTAATGATGGTTAAGAGGGAATGATAGGATTTTAATGTAATGCCCCAACCCCAGTTACACAGAGTCAGGGCATTATTACCTAGCATTGGCATGATTCATGTAAATCCTGTTCCAAAAGACCGATGCATTTAGTAGCCTTTGAGATACTAGATACCTTCGTGAGTTTTACATTACATTATAAAAGTAAATACTACAAAAACAATATTTCCATATACCACACTCATATCCCCTCAGACTATCCCTACAGGTCAGTCATAAAATACTTCTTCACATGCTGGGAAAAATAAAACGTTGAAAGAGGTGAGCTCAGATGCTCAGTATGGATAACAATATAGCGGAAACATTCATAAATAATCATAAACATTTAAGTCAATGTATAAGACTAAAACAAAATCCTTTTAAACATGAACTTCAGGATAATATGGAAAGCTAAAAAAATAATTCCATTTACGTATTCACATGGATATGGTACTAGTCATATAGTCACATGCAATATCAATAGTCACTTTCATAATGATGGAATGAATAATGCCAGACATCATAACCAAATATTCAAGGCCTTCTACCAAGACTACATATTAGATTTCCTCGAGGCCTTGTTCCAAGACACAAGTTTGTCTCATGAGACCAATCGATGCATCATGGAGCAAGAGCATGCTCCACCAATCACATACTCTGTCCAATGCATTCCACATATGAAAAGGTTTAAACATAAAATAAACATTTTTATTAAGAATAGCATACTAAATGTAAATAATTTATCCATAAACCATTAATGATGTAAAAATAACACATCCACAATCCAAAATATAAAAAAACATTTAATACAAAATGGATGTTTGGTATCAAAATAAATCAACTTCAAATAATCATAAAATTCATCAAAGGATGTTGACATAGATGAAATCAAAGCCATTTCTAGAGAAACATCTTTTTCTATTATGAAATAATTTAAAATTAATATAATAATAAATGAACACATTTATTTTGGAATTATTATTTTACTTTTTTAAGGGATGCTTAGATGAAGTTATATTGGCGGAATAAAGCCACACCCACATTATAATTTAAAAAACATTTGTACATTAATTTTGTCAAAAAAAAGTCATAAAGTACCTTGTTTGGAAAATGATGGAACGATTAATTTATGAACATATATGGTCAAATATGGTTATAAATGAATTTAACCCATTGTCTAGTAAATTGTAAAAAAAATTTAAATACATTTTTATGAATGATTGATGGGGATCATAAAGAGGACCCAGTAGATAATTACATATAAACAACCTCAGATAATAAAGAGATTGTGAAATTAACATTTAAGTTGTTCATTTACATGGTTGAGGGTAGTTAAACCTCCTATATAATGGTGGAATCATTGTTAATAAATTAAACATGAACCATATACATTAATATGATATCATATAAGATCATCTAATATTGCTTTGTTGATGATATTTCGGTAGAATCATCATTTCAGGTGTTAACTTATTCGTTTTCCATTATATGCTTTGTTACGTAGGTAATGTTTGTTGTGGATATGATGTATCTCATTCATATTAAGAATGATATTAAGTCTTTAAACATTACTTTTAAACATTAAATAAAAATTATTCTTGAATGGATACGATGGGGAAGGAATCTCATCGCGTTTGTGGAGAATGTAATCTGTACGTACGCACGAGCGACAATATCATGATTTTGATATTAAAATAATATATATTTGGATGGTATATAATACATAAATAATCATTATAATGTTATATTTATTATTTGGATAAATTATACAACATTATTATACCCATCAAAATAATAATGTATTGAATTAAAACTACACCATGACTTGGGGACGGTAAGCCGTACATACGCACGTCTTGTGACATGTCATTCAAAGGATGGATATACTAATTAATATAGTTGTACCATATTTATAATAACTTCAAAATATATATCAGATACTTGATTTATTATTTTATAATGGAAACAACAAACAAAATAGGATGTGGAAGAAGAAAGGAACTTGAAAGAAATGAATAAATATTTACCTCTTCTTCAGTTTCTTTCTTTTGTTTTGATCAAAAATGCTCCTTAGGATGGATTTAGGAATTAAAAAAGGCCACTAGGATTAATAGAGGATAGTTGAGAGGGTATTTGGGTAGGGGTTTCCATAACCGAATGGCTTTTGTGGTTTGAATTAGAGCGAATTGGAAGTGACCTTTTATAAGAGGGGTGAGGGGCACCTTAAGAAATGATTGAAATATTATTTTATAATAAAATAATTTTCCATTTAAAAGGGATAAAAATGATTTTTTTCAAGGATAAGGTGAGTATGGGTCGAAAACCACTCAACAAATAGGTTCTAGACTGGTTTGGGTGTCTGTATTAACCGTATCTTCTAGATTTAACTCTTAGTTAATTAGTTCGACATTTAGAATGTCTCTTTGTATTTTTATATTATATGGTTAATAAAAATACAATAAACATCCAACAGAACCTCAAGTGCTTCATTAATAGAATATATAATATTATTTATGAACTTTTTCTGAACAATATATTTTCATGAATAGAATATAAATTACTAATATACTATTTGTTTTAAAAACTATTTAACGTCAATTTTGACAAAATTTGATTTTTTTTTAAAAATTCATATCAGCATTATTAGTAAAAAAAATTCATCTAATAAATAAAAACATGTCACATTAACACAAAAAAATTCTTTTATGGCATCGAAACGTTCAAATTATATTTATATTAACATCTATAATACCATTTATTTGATTCAATCACTAATAAAGAAAATACTATATCATCATTGTGTCGTAAATAAATTTAATTATTCAATGTCTAAAAATTATAAATAAAATACCATTATGTAGGAAAAAAATTTATATTTCTAATTAATATTTATTGTCTAAGAGATAACATATATAACCATATGTAAGAATTGTTTTACTAAAATATATATGCTTATGTATTTTTGTATTTACATTAACTAAATTAATATAATGTTTCGTTATCACCTACATGTGGCTCCATGGGGTCCAAAAATCAACCCAAGGATTCCCATTGTTGTAAATATATCATCCAATAGGATTAAGAAACATGTTAGGGTAATTTAATATTATTATAATATTATTTTTTACCCTTATTTATAGGATTTACCCTTTAACCAGGGTAAATAAAATATATACCGAAGTAATTATTCAAAATGTCTAAAAATAAAAGTTACCTATTTACACAATTTGTAAATCCTGATTTTAAATATGGAGTCCATTTCTCTATATTCAATACACAAAAGTGGTAGAAATTAATTTAAAATTAATTTCCGTTGTCAAAACAAAAACCGTGTTTTTAGGAAATAATAACTATCAAAAGATTGACACTTGCTTATATCTAGTTTAAATGTAAAATTACATCCAATGACCAAAATTGGATTAAATGGTAAAAATATAATCTTATTATACTTAAAACCCACTCAATATTATAATTTATCATTATAAATTATTTTGATTAAAAAAATGTTTTTAATTAAAATTTAGTATTTTTCATTATTCATCAAAAAATAATGTTTTCATAAAAATACAAATAATTCACCCTAAGCTAATTTCAATATTCCGAAACGAAAAAAGAATTCCATTTTGAATGATAAATTTGATAAAATTTAAAAAAGTGGGTATTACTATTCAAAATGGCTAGTTTTATTGGTCGCGATGTGTTATAATCTCAATATTACATACAATGAAAGCTATTGCATTATTTAAAGGGAAACGTACCATAGAAGCTTGGGGTGTTACATTATCCCATCCATAAAATAATATCAACCTCAAAATTTCTAGAATATTACAACATCAAAAGATTTGGGTGGTTCTTCATCGAATGTTCCTTGGGTTCCCATGTTGCCTCTTCTATTTTATGGTTTCTCAATTGAACTTTTTCCAGACGTGTTGTCCAGTTTCTCAACACTTGTTCTCTTGTATCAAGAACCTTGAAAATCCATTCATAATAGTAAATATCAGGTTCCAGTTCTAATTCCTCATAGGTATGTAAATGAAATGTGGGAGGCTTGTATTTTCTCAATAGTGATATGTGGAACACATCATTAACTTTGGAGAGACTTGGCGGCACTGCCAAATGGTAAGCTACAGCCCCAATTTTTTCTAGAATTTCTAAAAGTCTGATGTACCTAGGACTCAATTGACCCTTATTACTGAATCTTATAATTCCCTTCCATGGAGATACCTTCAAGAAAACATGATCTCCTACCTAAAATTCCAAAACCATCCTTTGATTATCAGTATAGCTCTTCTACCTACTTTGTGGTGATTTGATGTGGGTTGGGATTACCTTCACCTTGTTGATAATTTCCTCAACATGTTCTAGGCCTATAAGTTTTCTGTCACCATCATCATCCCAATAGGTTGGTGTGAGACATCTCTTTCCATATAATACTTCATATTGTGCCATCTGAATATCTGAATGGAAGATATTGTTATAGGGAAAATTATACTAAAGGTAAATATTGATCCCACATACCTTGAAATTCAAGTGAGAAAGATCTCAACATGTCTTCTATGTTTTGAATAGTTTGTTCTGACTATCCATCTGTTTGGCGGTTGTAGGCAGTGCTCAAACGATGTTCAGTATCCAGGTATTTCAGAAGACATTTCTAGAATATTGATGTAAAACAAGGATCATGATCAGAAACAATGAATAGGGGTACTCCATGATGTATTAAAACGTCATTAATATAAAGACTTTCTAAACATTCAAGTGGTAAAAGTTCTCTTATATCATGAAAATCTGCTGACTTAGTATGATGATCAACAATTACCCATATTGCATCATTCCTTCTAAGATTCCTTGGTATCCTCATGACAAAGTCCATTGTAATATTATCCCATTTCAATTAAGGTATGGGAAGTGAATTCATGACTCCTCTAGGTTGTTTCCTTCCATATTTCACTTGTTGACAATGTAACACCCCAAGCTTCCATGATGCGCTTCTCTTTCAATAATGCAATAGCTTGCATTGTATGCAAGTTCGAGTTCTAACACACCGCGACTAATCAAATTACTAGTTATAAATAGTAATAACCACTTTTTGAAATTTTATAAATTTTATATTTCAAAATGGACTTCATTTTTGTATTCGGAATATCAAAATTATCCTAAGTTGAATTTTTTGTAATTTTCTGAGAACTTCCAATTTTCAATGAATAGTGAAAAATGCTTAAAAACAACTTTTCTAATCAAAATAATTTATAGTGATAAATTATACTATTGAGTGGTTTTACAGTATAATTAGAATATATTTTTACCATTTTATCCAATGGTGTTCATTATAATTAATTTCACTTTGCAATTAGACATAAACAATTGTCAATCTTTTGATATATATTGTTTCTTAAAAACATGCTATTTGTTGTGACAAAAGAAATTAGTTATAAAATTAATTAATGCATATTATATGTTTGGAATTTTGTAAAATAGACATCATTTTTGAATTCTGAATATCAATTATAGCTTAGGGAGAAATTTTGGGATTGTTATGAAAATCATCAATTTTGGATGAATAGTAAAACCACTAAGTGGTAGTTAAAAAACCGATTTTTCGTTTAAATGAAATATTACCACTTCGGTGATTTGATTTTCAAAAATCCGACATATATGGTTGTCATTAGAAAGTAAAATGTGGTTCAATGGGATAAAAATAATTTTTGGTGAATAGTTACTTTTAAGTTTAATTAATCGCGATTAAAGTTAATTAGTGAAATTTAAGGTAAAAATGACATTATAAAAATATGAAAATACCTTTACACTTGTCCTACCCCTATTTTATGAGTCATGGAAGACCACGAAAATCCATGGGTCAACTTGGGGACCCCATGGAGCCACTTTGGTAGGAAAATGACATTAAAAACCTTTTATTTAATTTTAAAATAAAAATGCCACAAACATGAGTTGTTTTACTAAAACAATTTTTAAATGGGGTTATAAAAGTAATATTTTTGGATATAAATATTAATTAGAAAGATAAAAAGATTTCCTACATCATTATAATTTTTTATAATTTTTAGACATTAAATAAATTAAATTTTTTATGACACAATAATGATGCAGCGATTACCTCATTAATTAACGATTTAAATAAAATGAAAAGATAATGTAAAATATAAGAATTAAACATGTCAAAAACCAATTCTAAGAGTATATTTCGAACCATTATCACCTTAACCTCTAAATATATCATTGTGGTACCTTTATATTCCTAAAATCATTTCATAATAAAGTAACATTTCAATCTTTCCAAGAGTGCCCCTTCCTCCCTCTTATAAAAGGCCCCCAACTCTACCACCTTATTCACACCTTAAATCCATTTGGCTACACCAAAATCTACCCTCATACTCTCCCAACTTCCCTATATTACTCCTAGAAGCCTCACATTGGTCAGAACTCTTCCCAAGTAAGCTTTTGGAAAAAATCAAAAAGAGTTACCCGATTTTAAGGTAATGTCTTCTCTTATGTTATTTTGTTTTAATTTGCTTCTCCAACCCCCTAAACTCTTTTTATTAATTTCTTTTGTAACAAAAACAGTATCCTAAATATACTATGATGTTGTTATAAGAAGTATTCTAGCTACACTTACACACACCTAAATCTAATGGTTAAAGAACATACTGTTTCTGTGGATGTCGAATTTCTGCCTCACGAAACGATGATTGTTCAACACTCATATAACACCTTCAAAGGTGGCCATTAAGATGTCACTATATTTATATATGATATTAAATATGTTTATGTTTTACTTAAGACTCTGTATTTTAAATTTATTTCATACCTTTATGGTTTCCATTATGGGTAAACACGATATTTTCATTTTAGGAAGTGCGGACTACCGCCCCCTAAAAGTGATTTGAATCGTTAATGCCATATGTAGGATATATAAAGGATGGAGTAAATGGTATTATACATTATATTATATTGGAATTATTGTATACCTTTATATAATTATAATTTCATTCCATTAAATATGAAATATAAATGAAAGTAGCGTTCATGCGTACGTACGGCTTACCGTCTCCATGAACGGTGCATTTCATTTCTTACCTCTAAATGTTATGTAATATTATAAATGAATGTATATACTGGATATATATGATATCTACATCATGAATATAATTCTGGAGATAATGGATATTCTACCACATAAACAACTTGTAATTATAAGAAGTTTATTTTTGACTCAAGTACTAATGATCGACAAAACAACCGTTATTAACTTAAATGACTACATAATTTTCGTAACAATGTAATAAGTGAGATAAAAGGGATAATAAACTTGAAAAATTTTCTTAAAAATTTAGATATTAACTCTAGTTTATTATTCAAGAGGTTAAGGAACGGTCGAGTCAAGTCGGACACAAGGTAAGGGAACTTCTTAACCCAATTTCTATTTTTTGGTTAATCTCCTACTTTCAAATTATGTCATGATATTATTATGTTCTATATTGTATTTGTACTTCCATTTTGTGTACTTATAATGAATACACATAATTGGTCTATTTTATTTAAAAAATGATCTTTTTATGTGACTTCGTGTCAATCTCCATTCATTGAAGCATATTTTGTTTTATACACAACTTTATTGTATACGGTGTATAAACCTCTTTGACATTTTTGTTTATTTAAAAGGAATATTTTTATACAAAGTGTTTTACTAAACAAAAAAAGGAATGTTTTTTTGTCATACGTATGTGGGGACAATGACTTCTCCGCCGCCATGACCATTATTTTAGTTTCGACTTCCTCTACAAGCCATAACTTTTTTTAAATGAAAAATAAATACAATGATTTAATTTTCTTTTATTTTGGTATTGAAAATAGTTTTGAAAGTGTTTTTATTATATCAATGTGTTGTATTGATATCTTGTGATTGAAATGTGGAAATGTTATGTTTTCTTTATGCTTGTTTTATGTGATACGTTTATGTTATGATTTATGATATGTTTAAACTTGTTCATATGAGGAATGCATTGGACTTAATAAGTGACGGGTGGAGCCCACTATAGCTCCTCGATGCATCAGTAGGTCTCATGAGACAAACTAGTGTCTTGGCACGAGGCCTTGACAAAATCTTATTTGTGGTCTTGGCATGAGGCCCTGGCTACGTGGTTATGATAGTCTGACATTATGCATTCCATCATTATGAATGTGGTTATTGATATTTCATGTGATTATTCAACCAGTAGAATATCCATGTGAATAAGTAAATGACATTATCTAATTTTACTTTTGCCATATTATGTTGAAGATCATGTTTAAAAGGATTTTGTTTTAGTTATACATTGCCATACATTTTTATGTTTATTTATAAAAGCGTCCGCTATATTTTTATCCTTACTGAGAATCTGAGCTCACCCCTTTCAATGTTTTAATATTTTCCATGATGTGAAGATGTATTTTATGAATGACCTGAAGGGATAGTCAGAAGAGGATATGAGTGTGGAGTATGGAGGCTTCGTTATAGTAGTTTTTAACTTTATTATGTAATGTAACATTTATGAATTTATCTAGTGTTTCCAAGGCTACTAAACTAATCGGTCTTTTGAGACATGATCATTTGTGATCATGCTATTGTTACGCAATAATGCACCGACTCTGGGTAACTGGGGTCGGGGCGTTACAGTTGGTATCAGAGGCAGTTTAGTACTAACCTTGGAAGCTAGATTTAGATAAACTCTGATTAGAGAACATAGCTCTAAGATAGACTTTGAGGATTAGTATAGATGAACTTCCTATAATTTTGGTATTATAGAGATTTTGTGAGTTTTCCGAGCAATACATCCATGTCTGGATACGAGAAGGTAGAGGCGGCTCTGGCACAGATGTACCTAGGGGTAAATCCCGAAAACACTACTTTGAGCTAGACTCAAACAAGAACTGGTGCACGACAATGGGCCTTGCTTCACTCTTGCTTATGACACTCCCAGGGGATATGCTTAGGATAATTATCATTTTCTTTACAAACCATAATGAAGGGTTAATGAGTATATACTTCCTCAAAGAAAACATTTCTTATTATGATTATGGATTATATCCATAAATAGTTCAATTTATGTTAAGTATTTTAAAAGTATGGAATTATGTATTTTGATTCATAAACTAATCTAGTTTATTCCATTTTTTAGAAAAGGCACCTAGTGGGAGGAATGGAAACCTTATCAATGCACGCACTTCGTGTATGGATTTCCCTCCTGCTCAAGATAATTGTTGTGAAGCTGGAGATACAACCAGTGCTGATCAACTTAATACCATACTGGGAAAACTCACTCAGGTTGTGAATAATAACCTTACTCGTATGGAGCACCCGGATCCGCAACGTGGAGGATCAATGTTAGATCGCTTCATGAGGCAGCAACCGCCAACATTTAATGGGGGTACGAATCCATTAGTAGCTGAGCAATGGATAAACTCCTTAGAGAAAATATTCCACGCCTTGGGGAGTAGCGAAAGGGAGAAGGTTGTCATGGCAGTCTACCACCTCACTAGAGATGCCGATCAATGGTGGTCGCTGATTCAAAACACAAAGGAATATGAAGAAGTATCAAGTATGGAATGGAGGGTGTTTATGGAAACTTTCGTAGAAAAATACTTTCCACATGACCATTGAGCAGATATGAAAAGGAAATTTCTGAGTCTGAGGCAGAAGGAGGATGAGAATGTCGTAAAGTATGAGGCTAACTTTACACGGTTAGCGAGGTATGCTGCAAATTATATAAGTAACCCCAGAAGTAAGATTGGTCATTTTTTTGATGGGTTAAAACCATTTCTCCGTCGAGCATTAGTCTCAAAAACCTTCTCATCGTACGAATATATTGTCTCGTGTGCTATCAAGACGGAAAAGGAATCCTCTAAGTCTTATGACAACAAAGTAAAGCAAGAGAAGAAGAGAATGGTGGAACAAGAGACAGATAAAGGGGAAAAGGGAATGAAGGATTTTCCATTATGCGATAATTTTGGTAAGAATAACCCCGGTACTTTCCTAAAAGGAATGGGAGTTTGTTATAAATGTGGAGAAAAAGTTCACCAGGCTCGTGATTGCATGGGAAAGAAAGAGGCTATCAATGTTGAATGCTACAATTATAGGGAAATGGGGAATTGTGCAAATGAATGTCCTAAGAGTCAGGGAAACATTCCTTAGAAAAGGCCGTGGGATCAAGGACAAGCTTATGCTGTTACTATATATGAAGATGAATAATTATGGTATTTGTGTTTTTGGACTCAAGGATTATATTCTGGTCATAAGAATAATGTGATATATATAAAGATTGTACTGCAATACTTGTTTATTTCATTGAGGTTTTAATATGATGAAGGTAATCATATTATTAGTATGTGACAATAAGAGAAACTTAACTCTGTTTGGGGAATCTGATGTTACAATTGTTTTTGGAATTTAGAGACCTTTTAGAGAAAGTCTGGACAGAGGTATTTTGGATAAATATATAGGTTGGAATGGATTAAGTTGAACCTTGGATTGTATTGTTTAAGGTTAAAACATTTTTGAAGATTATTTTTGGAATATTATAATACTATAGTTTTAGTAAAAGGACAACCTGTAGGTTGGGTGATAACCCATCGCGTCGGATAAAGCTGCAAGAATCGAACCCACAACCATAGTGTGATAGGCCTTTATTACCTACCACTAGACTATAGGAAGTCACTTGTTTTTACAAAATAGTTTTCCTAATCTAAATGGTATGTGGTAATATTTTTAACCTTATACAATTAGGATAAATAGAATATTTTTTAGTTCTGTTACCATTTGGTGTGAAATATGGGTTTGTGGTAAAAATTTATTAAAGAATGAAAGTCTACATGACAAGTAAGCATCATTCCTTACGTTCTTAGTAAATCTCATAAATAAATTCCTCAACTTTATGAAAGGTAACTTAAAACAAAAATTTTGTGGTTTAAGTTTTCCAACTGGGGATTCAATGAGCGTTTAACCAATCACAAGTTTGTGATTTTCTTGTCGTTAACTTTCTCCTAATCCTGTTTTCTACAACTCTCCATCAGACCTTGATGGTTTGTTTCTCCTCCATATCCATATTTTCATAGAATCATAGTATGGGATATCTTGGGTGACCTTTGTACTTCTCTTTATTTCTTTTAATGTTATATTCTTATTAACCCTATTTTTGATGTGGGTTTTCCACAAAGGTATTTTCTATTTTCAACCTTTTATTTTCGAAGAACATTTTTAAATTGTGAGGACACAATTTATTGAAGGAGGGGAGAATGTAACACCCCATGCTTCCATGATACTGTTCTCTTTCAATAATGTAATAGCTTGCATTGTACGCAAGTTCGAGTTCTAACACACCGCGACTAATCAAAGTAGTTGTTATGAATTGTAATACCCACTTTTTGAAATTATATAAATTTTATATTTCAAAATTTACTTCATTTTTTTATTTGGAATGTCGAAATTATCCTAAGTTGAATTTTTTGTAATTTTCTGAGAACTTCCAATTTTCTATGAATGGTGAAAAATGCTTAAAAACAACTTCTTTAATCAAAATAATTTACAGTGATAAATTATACTATTTAGTTGTTTTAAAGTATAATTTGAATATATTTTTACCATTTTATCCAATGGTGTTCATTAGAATTAATTTCACTTTGAAATTAGACATAAACAATTGTCAATATTTTGATATATATTTTTTCTTAAAAACACGCTATTTGTTGTGACAGCGGGAATTAGTTATAAAATTAATTAATGAATCTTATATTTTTGTAATTTTGTAAAATAGACATCATTTTTGAATTCGGAATATCAATTATAGCTTAGGGTTAATTTTTGGGATTGTTCTAAAAAACTTCCATTTTGGATGAATAGTGAAACCACTAAGTGGTAGTTAAAAAACCAATTTTTCGTTTAAATGAAACAATACCACTTATATGATTTGATTTTAAAAAATCCAACATATATGGTTGTCATTAGGAATTAAAATGTGGTTCAATGGGATTAAAATAATTTTTGATGAATAGTAACTTTTAAGTTTAATTAATCGCGATTAAAGGTAATTTGTGAAATTTACCATAAAAATGATATTATAAAAATATGAAAATACAGTTACACTTGTCCTACCCCTATTGGATGAGTCATGTCCAACCAAGACAATCCATGAGTCAACTTGGGGACCCCATGGAGCCACTTTGGTAGGAAAATGACATTAAAACCCTTTTATTTAATGTTAAAATAAAAATGCCACAAACATGAGTTGTTTCACTAAAACAATTTTTAAATGGGGTTAAACAAGTAATATTTTTGACTATAAATATTAATTAGAAATATAAAAATATTTCCTACATCATGATAATTTGATATAATTTTTAGACATTAAATAAATTAAATTGTTTATGACACCATAATGATGCTTCGATTACCACATTAATTAACGATTTAAATAAAATGAAACGATAATGTAAAATCTAAGACATAAAAATGTCAAAAACCTATTGGATTAGTATATTTTGAACCCTTATCACCTTCTCCTCGAAATATATCATTGTGGGACCTTTAGAATCCGAAAATCATTTCATAATAAAGTAACATTTCAATCCTTCCAAGAGTGCCCCTTCCCTCCTCTTATAAAAGGCCCCCACCTCTACCACCTTATTCACACCTTCAAGCCATTTGGATCGGCCAACCTCTTCCCAAATACTCTCCCAACTTCCCTCTCTTACTCATTGAAGCCTCACTTTAGGCAGAACGCTTCCCAAGGAAGCCTTTGGCTCAAATCAGAAAGAGTTATCCGATTTTAAGGTAATGTCTTCTCTTATGTAATTTTGTTTTATTTTTCTTCTCCAACCCCCTAAACACTTTTTATTAATTTATTTTGTAAAAACACCAGTATCCTCAATATAATAGGATTCTGTTATAAGAAGGATTCGAGATACACTTACTCACACCTACATATAATGGTTAAAGAACATACTGTTTCTGTGGATGGCGAATTTCTGCCTCACGAAACGATGATTGTTCAACACTCATATAACACCTTCAAAGGAGGCCATTAAGATGTCACTATATTTATATATGATATATAATATGTTTATGTTTTACTTAATCTTCTGTATTTTTCATTTATAGCATACCTTTATGGTTTCCATTATGGGTAAACGTGATATTTTCATTTTAGGAAGTGCGGACTATCGCCCCCTCAAAGTGATTTGAATCGTTAATGCCATATATGGGATGTATAAAGGATGGATTAAATGGTATTATACATTATATTCTACTGGAATTATAGTATACCTTTATATAATTATAATTTCATTCCATTAAATATTAAATAGAAATGAATGTAGCGTTCATGCGTACGTACGGCTTACCGTCTCCATGAACGGTGCATTTCATTTCTTACCTCTAAATGTTACGTAAAATTATAAATGAATGTATATAAAGGATATATATGATATATATGATATCTACATCATGAATATAATTCTGGAGATAATGGATATTCTACCATATAAACAAGTTGTAATTATAAGAAGTTTATTGTTGACTCAAGTACAAAAGATCGACAAAACGATCGTTATTAACTTAAATGACTACATAATTTTCGTAACATTGTAATAAGTGATATAAAAGGGTAATTAACTTGAAAAAGGTTCTTATGAAAGTATAGATTAACTCTACATTATTATTCAGGAGGTTAAAGAACGGTCGAGTCAAGTCGGACACAAAGTAAGGGAACTTCTTAACCCAATTTCTATTCTTTGGGTTAATCTCCTACTTTCAAATTATGTCATAATATTATTATGTTCTATCTTGTATTTGTACTTATTTTTTGTGTACTTAAAGTGAATACACATAATTGGTCTATTTTATTTAAAAAATTATCTTTTTAAGTGACTTCGTCTCAATCTTCTTTCATTGAGGCATATTTTTTTTATACACAACATTATTGTATACGGTGTATAAACCCTTTTGACTTTTAGGTTTATTAAAATGAAATCTTTTTATACGAAGAATTTTACTAAACGACAAAAATGAATGTTTTTTTGTCGTACGTATGTGGCGACAATGACTTCTTTTCCGTCGTGACCATTATTTGAGTTTCGGCTTCCTCTGCAAGCAATAACTTTTTTTAAATGAAAAATAAATACAAAGATTTAATTTTCTTTTATTTTGGTATTGAAAATGGTTTTGAAAGTGTTTTTATTATATCAATGTGTTGTATTGATATATTGTGATTGAAATATGGAAACTTTATGTTTCCTTTATGCATGTTTTATGTGATACTTTTATGTTATGGTTTATGATATGTTTAAACCTGTTCATATGAGGAATGCATTGGACTTAATAAGTGATGGGTGGAGCCCTCTATTGCTCCTTGATGCATCGGTAGGTCTCATGAGACAAACTAGTGTCTTGGCATGAGTCCTTGACAAAATCTTATTTGTGGTCTTGGCACGAGGCCTTGGCTACGCGGTTATGATAGTCTGGAATTATGCATTCCATCATTGTGAAAGTGGTTATTGATATTGCATGTGATTATTCGACCAGTAGAATATCTATGTGAATAAGTAAATGGCATTATCTCATTTTACTTTTTCCATATTATGTTGAAGTTCATGTTTAAAAGGCTTTTGTTTTAGTTATACATTGCCTTAAATGTTTATGCTTATTTATAAAAGCTTCTGCTATATTTTTTATCCTTACTGAGAATCTAATCTCACCCCTTTCAATATTTTAATATTTTCCAGGATGTGAAGAAGTATTTTATGAATGACCTGTAGGGATAGTCAAAAGAGGATATGAGTGTGGACTATGGATACTTCGTTATAGTAGTTTTTAAATTTAGGATGTAATGTAACATTTATGAATGTATCTAGTGTTTCCAAGGCTAATAAACTTATCGGTCTTTCGAGACTTGATCATTTGTGATCATGCCAATGTTATGCAATAATGCACCGGCTCTGGGTAGCTGGGGTCGGGGCGTTATAGACAAACCATACATCTTGACACAAAATCAGCAATCCCCCACTTCATTTTGTCCCACAAAAAATGTTCCTTCAATTCTCTATTCATTTTGGTGCTCCCAGTTTGTATAAATAAATTGGAGCTACGAGCATTATCCATCAATTCTCTATTTAGATTATGTATATCAGGAACACAAATTATCTTCCCAAATTTTAAAATCCCATCTTCATATACGAAGTCACTCAATATCCCGTCATTCAATGCTTTAATCTTCTTTAGAAACTCCTCATCATCAGCCTGAGAATTTTTTATCATATCTAGTAAGATGTTTAGGCTACCATTTGAAAATGTATTGATGTTTCACCTTACATGGTTATTCCCATATCCATCTTTACTAGATCCATGAATATAGGATCCTTTTCAACTCTCATCTTGTTCAAAAATCCATGATCATTTCTACTCAAATCATCTGCCACATTATTTTCCTTCCCCAAGTGATAGTGAATAGTGAAATCATAATCCTTGATTAGTTCAAGCCATCAGCTTTCCCTCATGTTGAGATCTTTTTGTTAGAAAATATACTTCAATATATTGTGATCAGTATAAATCACACATTTTTCACCATAGAGATAATGTCTCTATATCTTCAATGTAAATATTTCAGCTACTAAATTAAGATCATGAGTAAGATAGTTTTGTTCATGAATTTTTAGTTTTCATGATACATAAGCAATAACCCTATCATTCTGCATAAGGACACAGCCAAGTCATTTTTTTGAAGGATCACTATAAATAACAAACCCATCATTTTCTGATGGTAGAGTCAATATTGGAACATTGACTAATATTATCATTAATTATTCAAAACATATTTCACACACTTTTGTCCAATCAAATTTAACTTCTTTACGTGTGATCTTGGTTAATGGGTTAGCCAATTGGGAAAAATTCTGGGTGAAACGCCGATAATAACCAGCTAAACCAATAAAACTGCATACCTCAATTATACTCATTGGTGCTCGATCAACATAAATTCTATCCATAGAGACAATATGGCCAATAAAATAACTCTCTTCAAGACAAAATTCACACTTTCTAAACTTCCCTTTTAATTCATTTCATCTAAGTGTCTTTAAAATAATGTGCATGTGATCTTCAAGATGTTCATAGATTTTGGAGTATTCCAAGATATCATCAATAAATACCACTAAAAAGTCATCAAGATATTCCTTGAAAACTATATTCTTTATATCCATGAAGGAAGAGGGTGAATTAGTCAATCCAAAAGTCATTACTGTAAACACATAATGCACAAACCTAGTTTGAAATACTATCTATAGAATGTTTTCATTCTTCATGCACAACTGATGGTATCCAGATCAAAGGTTAATCTTTGAAAATATTGAGCTCCATGAAGTTGGTCAAATTAATCATCAATGCATGGTAGGAAATAATTTTTCTTTATTGTTACAGCATTGATCTCCCTGTAGTCAATGCACAACCTCATAGATCCATCTTTCTTCTCAGTAAAAAAGACATGGGCTCCCCCTGGAGAAACACTAGGGAGAATAAATCACTTGTTACTTAATTACTCTAGTTACTTCTTTAGTTCCACTAATTCCACAATGGTCATTCTATAAGGGGTCTTAAGTATGGGTCTTAAACCAGGAATTAAATAAATGGAAAACTCAATTTCTCGTTCTGGAGGATGTCCAGGTAAATAATCTAGAAATACATCAATATACTATTTCAAAATAGGTACATCTTCTATTCAAAAATTCTTTTCCTCACCCATTGTTATTTCATTCTCTTCTTCCACAATAATTGAATTTAGGTGAGCTATTGGAGGTGGATCTAGATTAGAATCAGGTGGTGACGTTTCTTCTCTAAATATAAGGTGTTATTTGTCATCATCATCAAAAATAGTATCCTCCTCCTCTTACAATAAATTTTTTCATCATGGTTCGAAATCCAATCCCTACTGAGGATTATATCAAATTCAATCATGGGTATGATGATGAGATCTGTAGATAAATAACATTTATATGCCCTAATGGGGACTGATTCACAAAACATTGTTGCAATGATACTTCCCTTAGAAGTTTTGACTAAAAATACCCATGTTAAATCAAAATGGAAATATCTAATTTTCATAGAAATCTCGGAAGATATGAAACAATGCGATGATCTAAAATTAAATAAAGCATTTTCTGAACTTGGGAAGACTATTAAATTACCTGACACCACGTCTTTCAAAACTTCAACCTCAGCTGTTGTGATAACATAATCATGGACTTGATCCCTTGGCCATTTCTGAAGTATGTTTCCTTGGAGATTAGAACATTAATTTTCATAATTCCCCCTTTCCCTAAATTAGTAGCATTCAACATTGACAGCCTCTTTCTTCCCCTTGTAATCACGAGCCTGGTGGCCTTTTTTACCAGACTTGTAACAGCCTCCCATTCCCTTCAGGAAAGTACCTGGGTGTTTCTTCCCACATTTACTGTAGGATGGATATTCAACTTTTCTATTCTTCCCCTTATTTCCATTTCCAGGGTGTTCAATTGATCTCTTCTTCTCTTTCATTGCTTTAAAGTCGTAAGACATATATAAATTATTTTCTATCTTGATAGCACATGTGCCAATATCTTCGTACGGTGAGATGGACTATGAGGATAATGCTCAATAAAAAAATGGTTTTAACCTATCAAAGAAATGATCAATCCTACTTCTTGGGTTACATATATAATCTACATCATGCCTCACAAACCTTGTTAAGTTATATTCATGCTTTGCGACCTTCTCATCCTTCTTTATCCTTAGACTCGGAAATTGTCTTTCTATATCCACTCGATGGTCATGAGGAATGTATTTTTCATAGAAAATGTCATTAAACTCTATCCATTATATATTTGATACTTCACCATATTCCTTTTTGTTTTGAATCATTGACTACTATTTATCATCATCTCCATTGAGGTGGTAAGCTTCCATGACAACTTTTTCCCTTTCACTACACCCCAAGGCATGGAATATTTTTTCTATGAAATTTATTCATTTCTCAGCTACTAATGGATTTGTACTCCCATTGAATGTTGGTGGTTGTTTCCTCATGAAGTGATCTAGCATTGATCCTCCATGCCATTGATCAGGGTGCTCCATACGGGTATGGTTATTATTCATAACCTGAGTGAGTTGTCTCAATATGGTGATAAGATGATCAGCACCAGTTTTTCCCTAGCTCCACTATAATAATTTGAGTATGAGGAAAATTCCTACATACTTTAAGTGCATTGATATGGTTTCCATTCCTTCCAAAAGGATCCATTTCTAAACTATGGAATAAATTATATTAGATTATAAGTCGAAATTCATAATTCCATACATGTAAAACACTAAACATAAACTGAATAGTATAGTGATATAATCCTTAATCATAAAAATGTTTTCTTCGAGTAATTATATACTCATAAACCATTCATAATGATTTGTAAATAAAATGAGAATTTTCATAAGAATATCCCCTTGGTGTAACGCCCCAACCCTAGTTACCGAGATTCAGTGCATTATTACATAACATTGGCATGATCACAAAAGATCAAGTCTCAAAATACCGATTAGTTTAGTATCCTTGTAAACACCAAATACATTTATAAGTCTTAAATTACATTATAAAGTGAAAAAAACAACAATATAGTCTCAATAGTCCACAATCATATCCCCTCAGACTATCCTTATAGTTCTGTCATAAAATACTTTTCACATCCTGGAAAAAAACATAGAAATGGGTGAGCTCAGATGCTCAGTAAGGATAATAATATATTGGAAGCATTCATAAATAAGCATAAATGTTTAAGGCAATGTATAACTAAAACAAAAGACTTTTAAACTTGAACTTCAGCATAATATGGAAAAAATAAAATTAAATAATTCCATTTACTTATTCACAAAGATATTCTACTAGTCGCATAATCACATGCAATATCAATAACCTCTTTCATAATGATGGAATGCATAATACCAGACTATCATAACCACATAGTCAAGGACTTGTTCCAAGACTACAAATAAGATTTTGTCAATGCCTTTTTCCAAGAAAAAAATTAGTATCATGAGACCTACCGATGCATCAAGGGGCTATAGCGGGCTCCACACATCACTTACTAAGTCCAACGCATTCCTCTTATGAACAGGTTCAAACATAACATAAACATTCATATTAAAACTAGCATATGAAATTTCAATACAATTTCCATTAACCATGAATGGTATAAAAATAACAAATCCACAGTCAAACATATCAAAAAAACTTCAATACATTATGGAAGTTTTGTATCATAATAAACCAACTTCATATAAGCTTAAAATCCATCAAATAATGTTGACAAAGATGAAATCAAAACAATTTGAGAGAAATATCTATTTTTTTTAAATCATTTATAAGTCACATATTTATAAAAGAAAACAAATACTTTGAAAATGTTATTATAATCTTGTATGGTAAGATTTGACGATTTTATAATGGAAGAAAATTTCCGCACCCACCGTATAAGTTAAAAAATACATTCTTACCTTAATTCTTTTGAAAAGGATAAAATGGACCTTGTTTAGAAAATGACGGAACGATTCCTTTATAAAAATCTTATAAAAAGTCAAAAAAGGGTATACATTACTTTAACCCATAGTATTTAAAATAGTAACAATGTTTTGAAATACATTTCTATGAAACATGGATGTGGATGATAAAGATGTCCCAATAGATACTCATGTAAAAATAACCTCGAATAATAAAGAGATTGTGAAATTAACCCTTACCATGTACTTTTCCTTGGTCGAGGGTAGGTTAACCTCTTTTATAATAGTTAAATAATTGTTATTAAATTATACAAGAATCATATACATAAATATGAAATCATATACGATCTTTTAATATTTCATTGTTAATAATATTTTAGTATTATCGTCGTTTTGGGTGTTCACTTACGTGTTTTATTTTATATATTTTGTTACATAAGCCAGGGTTGTTATCCATAGGTTTTATCTTATTCATATCCAGAATGACATCATGTCCTTAAACATATTTTTAATCATCAAATGATAATTAGTCTTCAATGGATACGATGGAGAATGAATCTCATCGCGTTCGTGGAGACAGTAGTCTGTACGTACGCACGAGCGACAATATAATTATTTTGATATTAAAATAATATATAATTGGATTTTGTATAATATATACAGAATAATTATCATGTTATATTTATTATTTACATGAATTACACAACATAATTATACCCATACAAATAATAATTGATTGAATAACAATTACACCGCAACGTGGAGACGAAAAGTCGTACATACGCACGTATGGTGAAATGTCATTCAAGGGATGGATAGAATAATGAATTATGTTGTACCATATTTATAATATCATAACAGTATATATATTATACTGGAGTTATTATCTTAGAATCTAAACAACAAACAGAAAGGAAGTGGAAGAAGAAAGTAACTTGAAAGAGGTGGTGAGATTTTTACCTCCTCTTCGGGTTCTTCCTTTTGATTTGATCAAAAGGGCCCCTTATGTTGGCATTATGACTAAAGGAAGTCCTCAAGGATGATGTGAGGGATGTTTATAGGATATTTGGGCAGCGGTTGGCCGAACCAAATGGGTTTTAGGGTATGTATTTGAGAGAATGGGGAGTGCCTTTTTATAAGAGGGGTGAGGGGAACCTTTGGAAAAACGTAAAACATTATTTTATAATAAATTAATATTCGGTTTATAATGGCTCAAAAATAACTTATTTCAAGGATACGGTGGGTATGGGTCAAAATACTTTCAACTAATAGATTTTAGATAGGTTTGGGTTACTATATTAACCTTATAATTTATATTTAACTCTTAGTTAAATAGTTTGACATTTACCATGTCTCTTTGTATTTTCATATTATATGGTTAATAAATACACTATATACATCCAAGAGAACACCAAGTTGTTCATTAATGATACACCTATCATTACATAAGTCCTTTGGCCGAACCTTAGATTTTTAGAAATATAATATCAATTAATAATATAATATTTATTTTAAATACTCCTTTATGTGAATTTAGACACTATTTAATAATAGATTTTTGTTGAAGTTATAAAAACATTATTAATTCGAACTAAATCCATTTAATCAATACTAAAATATCATACTATCCTTGAAAATTAGTTTAATTCATAAAAATTCTCAAATTACATTTATTTGGATATTTATAATAACAATTATTTTAATATTTCCTTAATTAGGTAATTACTGCATCACCATTGTGTCATAAATAAATTAAATTATTTAATGTATAAAAATTATAAATAAAATATAATAATGTAGTAAATATTTTTATCTTTATAATTAATTTTTATAATAGATTTTATCTTATGTATAACGCTATATTAAAAAGGTTTTAGTTATTAAACTTTGATTTTAACCCTTTGAACTCTTCTTTAAATTAAATAATAATAAATGTCCTAATCTAATCCATGTGGGCCAAAGAAGATCATATTTTATTTATATGGTTTTTTTCGGTCGAATTATTCTTAGCCAATATAATTACGACATGTGATAGGGTAATAATACTATCAGTTTTATCCTCAATTATCCTATTTACTTTTAACCGTGGTAAATAAAAGTAAAAACTGACTATTCACCAAAAATTATTTTTATCTTATTGAACCACATATTACTCATTTATATTAACCCTGCCTCTCATATTTTCTAAATTCCACTCACAGAAGTGGTAAGATTATGTTTTATGTGAATTTAAAAATTCTCCTAGGAGGTGGGTAAAATACGGTGATAAGTTCAATAAAATTTTTATATATCTAAAATTATTATAAATTGAAACCAATGAATTACATTGCACTTATATAGGTATTATGTATCTATTTTGACATAAAATAATTTTAAATAAAATAAATAATTATTTAAATAAAAATTCGGTTTTAAACTATAACTCAGTGTTTTTCACTATTAAGTATAAATTGAATGTTTCAGAAAAATACCAAAAACTCACCCGAAGATAATTTCCATATTCCGAATCAAAAAATGAAGTGAATTTTGAAAGATAAAATTTATAAAATTTCCAAAAGTGGGTATTACAATTCATAAATGCTGGTTTGATTGGTTGTGGTGTGTTTTGGAACTCGAAGTTCTGTGCAACACACACTACTTCATTATTCAAAGAGAAGCGTACCGTGGAAGCTTGGGGTGTTACATTCTCCCCTCCTTCAAATAATTTCATCCTTGAAATTTCTATAATATTACTGCATAAAAAGACTAGGGTGGTTCTTCATCGTATGTTCATCAGGTTCCCACATTGCCTCTTGCATCTTATGGTTTCTCCAAAGAACTTTTACCAGACGAGTCGTTCAGTTTCTCAATACTTGTTCTCTGATATCAAGACACCCGACGGGCACTTCGGAATAAGACTGATCGGGTTCTAGTTCTAATTCCTCATAGGTGAGTACATGCATTAGGTCAGGCATGTATTTTCTCAATAGTGATACGTGGAAAACATTGTGAACTTGAGAGATATTTAGTGTCATTTCCAAATGGTAAGATACAACCCCAATTTTTTCTAGAATTTTGAAAGGTCTGATATAAATGGGACTCAATTTTCCCTTCTTACCAACACGTATAACACCCTTCCATGGAGAAACCTTCAAGAAAACATGATCTCCTACATGAAATTCCAAATCCTTCCTTCGGTTATCAGAATAGCTCTTCTTCCTACATTGATCTACTTTGTTGTGGGTTTGGATTACCTTCACCTTTTCCATATTTTCCTCCACAAGTTCTGGGCCTATGAGATTTCATTCACCAACATCATACCAATAGGTTGGTGTGCGACATCTCTTTCTGTATAACGCATCATATGGCGCCATCTGAATACTTGGATGGAAGCTATTTTTATAGTAAAATTATAGTAGAGGTAAATATTGATCCCACATACCCTGAATGTCAAGTGATCACGATCTCAACATGTCTTGTATGGTTTGAATAGTGCATTCAGATTGTCCATCATTTTGGGGGTGATAAGCAGTGCTCAAACGAAGTTCAGTATCCAAGGCCTTCTTGAGACTCTTCCAGAATCTTGAAGAAAAACAAGGATCATGATCAGAAACAATCAGTAGTGGTACACCATGAAGTCCTATAACTTTGTTAATATAGAGTCTTTCTAGACATTCAAGTGGTATATCTTCTCTTATAGAAAGAAAATGTGCTGACTAGGTAAGATGATCAATAATGACCCATATTTCATTGTTCCTTCTAGGAGTATTTGGTAGTCCCACGAAAAGGTACATTGTGATATTATCCCTTATACACTCAGGTATGGGAAGAGGTGGCATGACTCCTCTAGGTTGTTTCCTTCCAAGATTCACTTGTTGAAAAACCATACATCTTGACACAAAATCAGCAATCTCCCTCTACATGTTGTCCCACCAAAAATGTTCCTTCAAATCTCTATAAATTTTGGTGATCTCAGTGTGTCTAGAGAAATTGGAACTATGAGCATCATCCAACAATTCTCTTTTTAGATTAGGAATATTGGAAACACCATGTCTCATCCCAAATTTCAAAATTCCATCTTCATAAACAAAGTCACTCAATCTCCCATCATTCACAGCTTTAATCATCTTTTGAAACTCTTCATCATTGGTCTGAGAACTCTTTATCCTTTCTAGTAATGATGGATTGGCAACCATTTGAAAAATCATTTATGTTTTACCTTCCATGGTTATTACCATATCCATCATTACTAGATCCATGAGAATAGGATCCCGTTCAACTCTCATCTTGTTCAAAACTCCATGATCATATCTACTCAATGAATCTTCCACCTTATTTTCCTTCCCCGGGTGGTAGTGTATCATGCAATCATAATCCTTGAGTAGTTCAAGCCATCATATTTTCCTCATGTTGAGTTCATTCAGTGAGAAAATGTACTTCAAACTCTTGTGATCAGTATAAATCTCACATTCTTCACCATAGAGATAGTGTCTCTATATCATCAAAGAAATGATTATAGCAGCTAACTCAAGATCATGAGTAGGATAGTTTTTCTCATCAATTTTTATCTTTCGTGATCCATAGGCAATAACCCTATCATTCTGCATAAGGACACAACCAAGTCCTTTCTTCAATGCATCACAATAACTAATGAACCCATCATTCACTGATGGTAGATTGAATATAGAGGCATTGACTAATATTTTATTCAGTTCCTCAAAACAATTTTCACACTATTTTTTCCAAACAAATTTAACCCCTTTACGTGTGAGCTTAGTTAATGGGTTAGCCAATCGGGCAAAATTCTGGACGAAACATCAATAATAATCTGCTAAACCAATAAAACTACGTACCTCGGTTATACTCATTGGTGTTGTCCATTATTGGATTTCTCTTGTCTTAGAAGGATCAATACAGATTCCATCCATAGAGACAATATGGCCATGAAAAGAAAACCTCATGAAGCCATAATTCACACTTTCTAAACATCCCATATAATTCATGCCTTCTAAGAGTCTTACGTATAATGAGCAAGTGATTTTCATGATCTTCGTAGCTTTTGGAGTATACCAAGATATCATCAATAAATACCACTACAAATTCGTCGATGTATTCATTGAAAACTCTGTTCATTAGATCCATGAATACATAGGGTACATTAGTCAATCCAAAAGGCATTATTGTAAAATCGTAATGCCCATACCTGGTTCGAATTTTTGTCTTCAGAATGTCTTCCTTTTTCACACACAAATGATGGTATCTAGATCGACGATCAATCATTGAAATGTATTGAGCTCAATGAAGTTGGTCAAATAAATCATCAATTCAAGGTAGGGGATACTTGTTCTTTATTATTATAGAATTGATCTCCCTGTAGTCATTGCACAACCTCATAGATCCATATTTCTTTTTAACAAAAAAATAGGGTCTCCCCATGGAGTAACACTTGGGTGAATAAATCCCTTATTACTCAGTTCCTCTAGTTGTTTCTTTATTTCAACTAATTCCACAGTTTCCATTCTATAAGGGGTCTTCGATATGGGCCTTGATCTAAGAATTAATTCAATGGAAAACTCAATTTGTCATTCTGTAGGATGTCCAGGTAAATCCTTTGGAAAAACATCAACATATTCTTTCACAATAGGTACATCATCTATTTGTACATTCCCTTCTTCACCCACAATTAGTTCATTCTATTCATCCCCAATAATTGAATTTAGTTGACATACTGGGGGTGGATCTAGATAAGAATTAGGTGGTGGTGATTCTTCTCTAAAGATAAGGTGTTCATTATCATCATCATCACAAATCGTAACCTCCTTCTTCTTACAATAAATCTTTGCACTATGGTATGAAATCTAATCCATACCAAGGATTATATCAAATTTATTCATGGGTATGATGATGAGGTCATTAGATAAAGAACATTTATATTCTCTAATGGGAACAGATTCACAAAATTTCATTGCGATGATACTTCCCTTAAGAGTTTTAACTGACAACACCCTTGTAAAATCAAAATGGAAATATCTATTTTTCTTAAAAAACTGGGAAGATATAAAACAATGCGATGATCCAGAATCAAATAATGCATTTCCTAAACTTGGGTAAACCATTAAATTACCTGCCACCATGTATTTTGGAGCATCAACCTCAGCAGTAGTGATAGCATAAGCTTTCCCTTGATCCCTTGTCATTTTTTGATGTATGTTCCCCTAAAGCTTAGGACATTCATTTTCATAATGTCCCGTCTCCCTGCAATTGTAGAATTGATCATCGATAGCTTCTTTCTTCCGCTTTCAATCATGAGCTTGGGGACCGTTTTCACCACACTTGTAACAGACTCACATTCCCTTCAAGAAAGTACAAGGGTGTTTCTTCCCAAATTTATAATTGGATGGATATTAAACTATTCCCCTCTTCCCCTTATTTCAATTTCTAGATTGATCAGCAGATCTCTTCTTCTCTTGCTCTGCTTTAAAGTCATACAACTTAGAGAATTCTTTTTCTGTCTTGATAACACGTGAGACAATATCTTCGTATGAAGAGAAGGATTGTGAGACTAATGCTCGATCGAGAAAAGGTTTTAACCCATAAAAGAAATTATCAATCTTACTTCTTGGGTTATGTATATAATCTGTATCATGGCTTGCAAACCTTGTAATGTTAGACTCATACTTTGCAACATTCTTGTCTTCCTTCTTCCTCAGAATAAGAAATTGACTTTCCATATATGCTCAATGTTCATGAGAAAAGTATTTTTCTAAGAAAATATCATTAAATTCTCTCCATTCCATATTTGTTACTTCAACATCTTCCTTTGTATTTTGAATAAATGACCACCATTAATCAGCATCTCCTGTGAGGTGGTAAACTGCCATGACAACCTTTTACCTTTCGCAGCTCCCTAAGGCATGGAATATTTTCTCAAAGGAATTTATCCATTGCTCAGCTACTAGTATAATTATAACCCTATTGAATGTTGGTGGTTGTTGCTTCATGAAGCGATCTAACATTGATCCTCCACACGGCCGATTGGGGTGCTCCATACAGGTAAGGTTATTATTCATAACCTGAGTGACTTTTCCCAGTATCGTGATTAGTTGATCAACACCAGTTGCATCACCATCCCCAATATAATTATCTTAAAAAGGAGGAAAATACCTATGTGGAGTGAATTCATTGATACGGTATCCATTCCTTCCACTATATTCCATTTATAAACAATGGCATTAACTAGATTAGTTTATGAATCGCAATACATAAATCCAAACATGTAAAACACTAAACATAAATTGAACAGTTTATGGATATAATCCATAATCATAAAAATGTTTTCTTTAAGGAATTATAGGCTCATAAACCCTTCATAATGGTTTTTAATGAAAATGAGAATTATCCTAAGAATATCCCCAGGTAGTGTTGTAACCAAGAGTGCATCAAGGCCCATTGTCATGCACCAATTCCCGTTTGAGTATAGATCAAAGTGGTGTTTTCAGGTTTTAACCCTCGGTACATCTGTGTCAGAGCCGCCTCTACCTGCTCGTATCTAGATAGGGATGTATTTCATGGAAAACTCACAAAATCACAACAATACCATAATTCTAGGAATTTCTTCTATATTAATCCTCAAAGTCCAACTTTTGTCTATGTGCTATAATCAGAGTTTATCTAAATCTAGATTATATGGTTTGTACTAAACTTCCTCTGATACCAACTGTAAGGCCCTAACTCTAGATACCCAGATTCAGTCTATTATTACATAACATTGTCATGATCACAAAATACGGGGTCTAGAAAGACCGATTAGTTTGGTAGAATTGGAAACACTAGATACATTCATAAGTCTTACATTACATCATAATGTAAAAACTACAACAATAGAGTATCCATAGTCCACACTCATATCCCCTTAGGCTATCCCTGCAGGTCAGTCATAAAATACTTCTTCACATACTGGAAAAAAACATAGAAAGGGGTGAGATTTGATGCTCAGTAAGGATAAAAATATAGCGAAAACATTCATAAATAAGCATAAACATTTAAGGGAATTTATAACTAAAACAAAATACTTTTAAACTTGAACATTAGCATAATATGGAAAAAATAAAATGAAATAATGGCATTTACTTATTCACATGGATATTCTAGTAGTCGAATAATCACATGTAATATCAATAACCTCTTTCATAATGATGGAAGACATAATTCCAGACTATCAAAACCACATAGTCAAGGCCTTGTGCCAAGACTACAAATAAGATTTTGTCAAGGCCTTTTTCCAAGACACTAGTTTGTCTCATGAGACCTACAGATGCATTGAGGAGCTATAGCGGGCTCCACCCGTCACTTACTAAGTCCAATGCATTCCTCATATGAACATGTTCAAACATAACATAATCATTCGTATTAAAATAAGCATACAAAATGTCAATACATTCTCCATAAACCATGAATGATATAAAAATAACACATCCACAGTCAAACCTATCACAAAACCTTCAATACAATATGGATGTTTTGTATCATAATCAACCAACTCCAAATAAGGTTAAAATCCATCAATGGATGTAGACATAGATGAAATCAAAACTTTTTGAGAGAAATATCTCTTTTTTTAAATCATTTAAAAGTCACATAATTATAAAGAAAACATTTACATTGAGAATATTCTTATAATATTGTAATGGAAGATTCAACGATTTTATTATGGTGGAAAATAGCCGCACCCGTCGTATATGTTAGAAAAACATTCTTACCTTAATTATGTAAAAAAGTTTAAAAAGAACCTTGTTTGGGAAAAAATGGAAAGATTCATATATAAACATCTTCTAAAAAGTAAAACAAGGGTGTAAATGTCTTTAACCCATAGTATATATAATATTAAGAATTTTTTGAATACAATTCTACAAAACATGGATGTGGATGATAAATATGTCCCAGTAGATACTTACTTAAAAACCACCTCGGATAATAAAGAGATTGTGAAATTAACCCTTACCTTATACTTTTCCTTGGTCGAGGGTAGGTTACCCTCATGTATAATATTTAAATAATGTTTATTAAATTATACAAGAATCATATACATAAATATGATATCATATATGATCTTTTAATATTTCTTTTTTAATAATTTTTTGGTATTATCGTCCTTTCGAGTATTCACTGACTTGTTTTATTTTATATGTATTGTTACATAAGACATGTTTTTTATCCATATGTTTTATATTCTTCATATCAAGAATTATATCAATTCCATAAACATTATTTTTAATAATCAATTGGAAATTAGTCTTGAATGGATACGATGGGGAATGAATCTCATTGTGTTCGTGGAGACGGTAGTCCGTACGTACGAACGAGTGACAATATCATTATTTTGATATTAAATTAATATATAATTGGATGGTGTATCATATATACAGAATAATTATCATGTTATATTTATTATTTACATGAAATACACAACATTATTATACCAATCTAAATAATAATGTATTGAATAACAATTACACCACGACAAGGAGACAGTAAGTCGTACGTACGAACATATGCTGACATGGAATTCAAGGGATGGATATAATAATGAGTTTGGTTGTACCATGTTTATAATATCATAAAATTATATAAAAGATACCGGAGTTATTATCTTAGAATGTAAAAAACAAAGAAAAAGGAAGTGGAAGATGAAAGGAACTTGGAAGATGTGGTGAGATTTTTACCTCTTCTTCGGATTCTTCCTTTTTATTTGATCTAAAGGGATCCTTAAGTTGGATTTATGACAAAAGGAAGTCCTCTAGGATAAAGTTAGGGAATTTTAGGGGATATTTGGGTAGGGTTTGTCCTATAAAAAAGGCTTTGAGGCTATGAATTTGAGATAAGTTGGAGTGTCCTTTTATAAGAGGGGTGACATGCATCTTAAGAAAAACATAAAATATTATTTAATAATAAATTAATAATAGGTTTATAATGGATCCAAAGTATCTTATTTAGAGTATATGGTGGGGATGGGTCGAAATAAATTCAACCAATTGATTTTAGAAAGGTTTGGATCACTATATTAACCTTATCATTTATATTTAACTCTTAGTTAAATAGTTTGACATTTACCATGTCTCTTTGTATTTTTATATTATATGGTTAATAAACATACTATATACATCCAAGCGAACCACATGCGGTTAATTATTGATACACCTATCATTACATAAGTCCTTTGGCCGAACTATAGTTTTTAAAATTTTAATATCAAATAATAATCTTATATTTGTTTTAAATACTCCTTTATATGAATTTTGACACTATGTAATAATTGGTTTTTTAAAAGTTCTAACAACGTTATTAATTCGAACTAAATTAATTTAATCTATCATAAAAATTCATATTAACCTATAAAATTATTGTAATTTATAAAAAGTCTCAATGTACATTTATTTGGATATTTATAATATCAATTATTTTAATATTTCATTAATTAGGTAATTACTGCATCACAATTGTCTCATAAATAAATTAAATTATTTAATGTCTAAAAATTTTAAATAAAATAAAATTATATATGAAATAATTTTTTCTTTCTAATTAATATTTATAATATAATTTATCTTTTCTAACCCTATATTAAAAATGTTTTAATTAATAATCTTTCATTTTAACTCTTTTAACTCTTCCGTGAATTAAGTAATAAAAAATGTCCTAATCTAATCCAAGTGGGACAAATAGGTCCATATTTTATTCCTAAGGTTGTTTTGGGTCGAATTATACTTAGCCAATAGAATTAGGTCATGTGTTAGGGTAATAATAAAATCAGTTTTACCCTTAATTATCCTATTTACTTTTAACCGTGGTAAATAAAAGTAAAAAGACACAATTCAGAAAAAATTATTTTTATCTTATTAAATAACATTTTACTCCTTTATATTAACCGTGTCTCTCGGATTTTCGAAATTCCACTCATAGAAGCGGTAAAATTATGTTTTATGTGAATTTGAAAATTCTCCTAGGAGGTGGGTAAAAGACGGTGAAAAGTTCATTAAAATTTTTATATATCTAAACATATTATAAACTAACTCCAATGAATTACATTGAACTCATATAATTATTATTTATCTATTTTGACCAATAATAAATTTAAATAAAATAAATAAATATTTAAAAAAAAAATCGGTTTTAAACTATAACTCAGTGTTTTTTAACTATTCATCAAAAATTGAAATTTTTCAGAAAAAATACCAATAATTATCCCTCTAAGTGAATTTCGATATTCCGAATCCAAAAATGACGTCCATTTTGAAAGAAAAAATTTATAAAATTTAAAAAATTGGGTATTACTATTCATAACGGCTATTTTTATTGGTTGTCGTGTGTGTTAAAACTCGAAGTTGAATACAACACACGCTACTGTATTATTCAAAGAGAAGCGTACTGTGGAAGTTTGGGGTGTTACACTAAGAGTTTCATTACAAATAGTGCAGCAAGGCTCATTGTCGTGCACCAGTTCCTGTTCGAGTCTAGCTCAAAGTAGTGTTTTTGGGATTTACCCCTAGGTATATCTGTGCCAGAGCCGCCTCTACCTGCTCATATCTAGATAGGGATGTATTTCTTGTAAAACTCACAAAATCTCAACAAAATCAAAATTCTAGGTATTTATTTTATACTAATACTCAAATTCTATCTTACGGTAATGTGATCTAATCAGATTTTATCTTAATCTTGATTCTATGTTTTTTTACTAAACATCCCCTAATACCAATTGTAATGAAACAACCATAGTTACCTAGATTCGGTGCATTATTACATAACATTGGCATGAAACAAAGAAATCATATCCCTAAAGACCGATCAGTTTAGTATCCTTCAAAATACTAGATACATTCATGAGTCTTACATTACAATTTAAAATAAAAAACAAAACAAAATTATTTCCTTTGACCACACTCATATCTCCTTCAGACTATCCATGCAGGTCACTCATAAAATACTTCCTCACGTCCTGGGAAAAATAAAACATTGAAAGGGGTGATCTCATAAACCCAGTAAAGATAAAAATATAGAGGAAACTTTCATAAATAAGAAAAAAAATTAAGAAAATGTATAAGACTAAAACTAAAGCCTTTTAAACATGAACTACAATATTATATGGAAAATATAAAATCCGATAATTCAATTTACTTATTCACATAGATATTATACTAGTGGAATAATAAATTCAATATCAATAGCCACTTTCATAATGATGGAATGAAAAATGCCAGACTTTATAACCACATAGCCAAGGCCTTTTGGCAAGACGACAATTAATATTTCATCAAGGAATTGTGCCAAGACACTAGTTTTTCTCATGATACCTACCGAGGCATCGAGAAGCTATAACAGGCTCCACCCGTCACATACTATGTCTAATGCATTCCTCATATGAAAAGGTATAAACATAACATAATCATTCGTATTAAAACTAACATACAAAATGTCAATACATTATCCATAAACCATGAATGGTGTATAAATAACACATCCAATGTAAAAATATCACAAAACCTTCAATACAATATGGAATTTTTTTATCATAATAAATCAACTTCAAATAAGTTTAAAATCCATCAAAGGATGTTGATAAAGATAAAATTAAAACCTTTTTTAGAGAAATATCTCTTTCTATTTTAAAATCATTTAAAATGCAATAATTATAAAATAAAACATTTATTTTGGAAATATTCTTATAAGCTTGTAAGGGATGGTTTTATGATGTTATAATTGCGGAAAATAGCCCCACCCGCCATATAAGTTAAAAACAATCTTAAAATAATTTTTTCAAAAAGGACATAAAGTAACTTCTTTGGAAAACAACGGAAAGATTCATTTCAGAACTTATATGGTCAAATAAGGGTATAAATTTCTTTAATGAATTTTTTAGTAAATAGTGAAAAATTATTTGAAATACATTTTTAAGAATCATGGATGTCGATGATAAAGAGGTCCGAGTAGATAATTGTGTATAAACAACCTCGGATAATGAAGAGATTGTAAAATTAACCCATACCTTGTTCTTTTCCTTGGTAAAGGGTAGGTTAACATACTTCACAATGGTGAAATAAATGTTATTAAATTATACAAGAACCATGTACGTTAATATGATATCATATATGATCATCTAATATTGCTTTGTTAATGATATTTCAGTACTATCATTGTTTCGGGTATTAACTGATTCTTTTTCCTTTATATAATTTTTTATGTAAGTAATGTTTGTTGGGGATATTATGTATCTCATTCATATTCATAATGATATAATGTCTTCAAACAATATTTTTAATCATCAAATGAAAATTATACTTGAATAGATAAGATGGGGAATGAATCTCATCCCGTTCGGGGAGACTGTAATCTGTACGTACACACAAGCGACAATATCATTCTTTTAATATTAAAATAATATATAATTGGATGGTATATCATATATAAAGAATCATTATCATGTTATATTTATTATTTATATTAATTATACATCATTATTATACCATCCAAATAATAATGTGTTGCATAACAACTGCACCACGACGTGGAGACGGTAAGTCGTACGTACGCACGTCTGGTGACATGTCATTTAAATGATGGATAGAATAATGAATATGGTTTTAAAATATTTATAATAAATTCAAATTATATTTAATATATTGTACTTATTATTTTATATTGGAAACATTAAAGAAAGATGAAGTGGATGAAAAAAGTAACTTGAAATAGGTGATGAAATATTTACCTCTTCTTTGGGTTCTTCCCTCTGATTTGATAATAAGGGCTCCATAGGTTGGCTTTATGACTAAATTAAGGACTCTAAGAATAAGGGAGGACATTTTAAAGGATATTTTCTTTTGGTTTGGCTGATAAAAATGGCTTTGAAGGTGTGAATTTGAGAGAAGGGTAAGTTGTCTTTTTTAAGAGGGGTGAGGGGAACCTTAGGAAAAGATAGAAGTATTATTTTATAATAAAATAATTTTCTGTTTATAATGGGTCCAAAATAATTCATTTAAAGGATAAGGTAGGGATGGGTCGAAAACCACTCAACCAATAGGTTTTAGATAGGGTTGGGACATTATATTAACCTTATCTTTTAAATTTAACTCTTAGTTAATTAGTTCGACATTTACCATGTTTCATTGTATTTTTATATTATATGGGTAAAAAACATACTATAAACTTCCTAGAGAACATAAAGTTGTTTATTAATGAAATATATTATATTATTTAAGTCCTTTTTTAGAACCATTGATTTTTAAGAATAGAATATAAATTAATAATATAATATTTGTTTTAAATACTCTTTTTTGTCAATTTTGACACTATTTTCTATTTTGATTTTAAAAAATTTTTAATAGCATTATTACTTCAAAAAAACTCATTTAATCGATCCTAACATGTCACATTAACCAAGAAATTTCTTGGATGGCATAAAAACTTTCAAATTATTTTTATTGTAACATCTATTATACAATTTATTTAATTCCGTCATTAATAACGAAAATATTGCATCATAATTGTGTCATAAATAAATATAATTATTAAATGTATAATAATTCTAAATAAATTACCATTATGTAGGAAATCATTTTATATTTTTAATTAATATTTATTGTCGAAGTGATAACATATATAACCGTATGTAAAAATTGTTTTACTAAAAGATATATTCTTTTGTCATTTTTGTATTTACTTTAACTTAATTAATATAAAGTGTCATTATCAATTAAATGTGGCTCCATGGGGTCCCAAAATTGACCCAAGGATTCCCATGGTCAGACATTAATCATATAATAGGGTTACGACATGTTTTAGGGTAATTTAATATTATTATAATATTATTTTTTAGCCTTATTTACTGGATTTACGCTTTAACCATGGTAAATTAAATATTTACCAAAGTAATTTTTCAAAATGAATAAAAATAAACATTTCCTATTTACACAATTTGGAACTCCTGATTCTAAATATAGAATCCATTTTTCTAAATTCAAAACATAGAAGTGGATGAAATTAATTTAAAATTAATTCCCATTGTCAAAATAAAAAGCGTGTTTTTACGAAATAATAACGATCAAAAGATTACCACTTACTTATGTCCAGTTTAAATGTGAAATTACGTCCAATGACAAAAATTCGATTAAATGGTAAAAATTGAATCAAATTATACTTAAAACACACTAAATATTATAATTTAGCACTATAAATTTTTTATTAAAAAAGTTGTTTTTAATTAAAATTTAGTATTTTTCATTATTCATCAAAAAGTGAATGATTTCAGAAAAATACCAAAAAATAACCCTAAACTAATTTCGATATTCTGAACACCAAAATTATGTCCATTTTGAAATATGAAATTGATTAAATTTCAAAAAGTGGGTATTACTATTCATAACTGATAGTTTGATTGGTCGCAATGTGTTATAATCTCGAAGTTGCGTACAACGCAAGTTATTGCATTATTCAAATGGAAATGTACTATGTAAACTTGGGGTGTTACATGATATATAACCTTGGATGAGTTCCACTATGTGAGCTGGTTTTGGGGAGTTTGGTAATACCTTAAGTAAATCCAATGGTGTTATGTATTTCTAGTTTAGTTGGAAATATATATATCGTTACGTGTGGGGAATGTATAATAAATTATTTAAACCCATATAGATTGTCCATCAATGATAATTGTTTATAATTTATTTGTTTTGGTGGATCATAATATGATCGATGTTGTATTAGAAACATGTTATGTTTTCTTTTTCTATCATTATCAATTAGCATGTGTACCTAATATATATCTAGATGTATTCCTTTTTCTAATGAATATTTCTCTTCATTTTGATTAGCAAGAAGTATAAAATAGAATCTCACCAACCTTGGTTTGACAATAGTCAAAAAAATCCTCATTTATAATTATGGGTCCTTATGATCACCTATATTGTACTAGAACCATCTTTGGGATGACAAAAGGAGAATCATGAATAAGAGTGTGTTATCTCTGGATTATAATTTTCATACACATCCAATGGGTGTATTATATCCCTTTATATAGGCTCCCTCAATTCCATAAATGTATTTTAATATCGATTATGATCACATTGAAGTTAATATGATGTATTATAAAGCATAGACCATTAGATCTTCATAATCATTTAAATGTTTCAATTCATTATTACAAGAATGTGTAATTGTAAACGAGTCAAGAAATTCATTCATGACCAAAGGAGACCATATGGGGGATGTGGTTAAAACCATTAAATCAATATCTTAATTGTATTATATGTTATTATAGAGGCATCACATTCCTCTTACTTTATCATCATATTGGAATTTGTGACATACATCACACACATATTGTTGTTTATGAATCACAGTATATCATAAAATATGATGTATCAATTTTAGTTCATTTCCAGAAATGTCCCACTTAAACTAAAATATCATAATGAATTTATGTAAAATATCCAAAACTCTCTGGGAATCCATCCACAAACTTTTTGATATAGTTTTTCAATCTCTCTTCATTTGGAAGTAAACACTCTTGAAAAAAATTATTCTTTATTATATGGTCTAGCTAAGTGAACCTACATGATTTAATATCATTATTAATATATATGGAATCTCGATTTTTTTATTTGTAAGAAAAGTGAGGCCTGTATAAAAACATAAATACTACTCAGACAATAAATGGGTTAGATGTGATCTGGATCAAAATATACTGATCTCTCCATTTGAACATGGTAAACAAAAGATATATTGTATAAATAGTATGTACATCAATATATTACTATTTTTCACGATATCAAATAACCACTATACATGGAAATTTTAAATCTTTTATAGGCTAACTCATTCCTTCATGATTCAACAAAATGAGATGATCAGGTCTATAAATACATTACATTTCATTCAATTATAAAATAATCACATCACATGCCCCTCGTCCAAGTAACCAAGTACATAACATGTCACATTACTAAGAATTACGATTCATTTCCTCAATATAATTTAATCAGTGTATTGGATGTTTATATTCATCATAATATTGGAGAAATCAAATCATAGTTGAGCTATATCAAATGACATGGTCATTCACATACCCATCCACCCTCGGATTATCTAAGCCTCGATGATTTCTTAAGAATGATATCAAATTATAATTTTTCTCCATATAGGGATTTCACAATACTATGGAAAGGAATATTCATAATAATTATACACACCTATGTATAACCGTGATCATTTTACTTTCAATGTGATATAATATGCTAGGTCTGTCGACAAAATAATTCTAGACTTATTACTACTTGATTCTATTTATTATATACTGTATATAAATCTTAAAATAACCTAAAATATTTTACTCAAATCAATATTTACATAAAATAATAACCAATAAAATTCGATGAGGATCATCAAATAGGTTAAACTCAAATCCATATATGGATGGGATAATTTTTATTTCACTTCATATAAAATATGCATACAATATGAAAGAATGATAAAGTAGATATTTCATTTTATAAATCATGATATACTTTATATTGTAAATAATCCTTATGAATAATTAAAAAAATTATACATAAGATCCTATATAATACTTCATATATGATATACTTCAATATCATCATTATGTTTTTCCACTATTATGGGTTTTTTTGAACTCATTACATCTCTTAGTAATTTCCACCACATCACTCTGTGACCATATGAAAAGAACCTCCCACTAAAATATTTGGTGAGTGAAATATATATAAATATGTTATTTTCAATAATGGTGAGATTTTAGAATTATATTTCTAATTTCAATCTTCATGAATATTTTTTCAGACTCCTTGACATTCACTTTATTACAGAAGCATATTGTAACTTTTTTAAATATGTATTTACATATAATTCCTATACACAATTAGGAAATATATTGAAGTAATTTTTATGAATATTTAATAGAAAAATATCATATTTTCTAACTCTTGACTTCCTTATGTTCATACAAACTTTAATAAGTCTCTGAGATTATATATTCTCTTCAAAATATTATTCTAAGATACGTAAATTTTTTGTGATTAGAAATAAAGTCCGATTTTTTTAATTGGTATATTTCAAAAATGAACAATTGTTTCCATATCTTATATGGTATTCTATGGGTTTTGATCAATTTTTGAAGAGGGGGATTTATTATTTAAAATATGGAATTGTGTTTTGGAAGGAACACCTAGCCACATATTTTAACAAACTTCAAAATAAATGCTTTCATCTTGAATATAGAATTTCATTCCTTGTCTAAGTTTTAAACATGTTATACAAATATATGGATCATAATCCATGATTACAATCTCAAATTTATCATAAAAACACTTTTTTATAAGATAAAATATTTTATCATATTTGATAAATGAGATAATTATTTACATACTTTATGAAAAATCCATCTCATATTGATATATTACATTCTATTCAAATAATTAATGTCAAAACTCTTTGACTTTTCACATGAATGAAAAATAAAAGATCTATTAATTTTTACATTGCATTTGAATTCTTATATACTCAAAAAATTTATAAAGTATACATTTTTTACAATATAACCATAAAATTGAATAATTGGGTTTCATAATCATGATACCATACACAGATATTCCATCAAGTATCACAAAACCCTTAAAGTATTTAGTAAATTCAATCATGTGGAACGATTACTTCTCCTTCCTAATAATAACTTTACAATTCAATGAACAGGACAATATTATGTAAGTAACATTTATAGACTCTCCAAGCAACATTTCTTTATTATTTTTGAACACATACCCACTTTTATATTCAAGAAGAAACTAGCAAAAGGAATTCACATATCTAATTTCATCATTTATTTATAATATATGGAAAATAGATTAGTATTTTCCCAAAAATTATTTATATTTAAAAAAAATTCTATCTAAATTAATTATTTATCCACAAAAAACATATATGAAACCTTAAATATCATATATGAATTTGAATACTAATTGATATGTAATATATGAGAATATATTAATTATTATTATGTTATTTTTCATTTAATTTCTTTCAAACGTTTATAGAATCATCTGGTGGATGAAAAAGTTTATTTTTTCGTAACATTGGACAATGTTTATCTACCACATATAATTTCTCTAAATAAAATATCTTATGTTACTAGTTGTATGATTTTATTATATAATGCATCTACATTTCATGAAATAAACTCTATGTTTGTTTTATGATGACAGTGTTATTCATCAAAAACAAAATATTTTATCAGATGAGTATGATGTTTTATAAAAATTTAATAAGAAAAAATATTAAATTTTATCCATGTAAAATGATGAACCTTTTTAAACTCATCAAATCCAATTATGGTAAAACATCTGTATTTCACTAAGTAATCAAACTTCTTTTTTATTCCTCCTAGAACATAGACAATTGTGTAGAGAAATATACCAATCATATCTGATATTATTTTTATATATTTGATTGGAAACCCCTTTTCCAAAATCTGTCATAAGTATAAACCTAACATTATTCCTCTAGTATCTTATATCTTAGATTTTTCTTATTATGTGTAACCAAAATATAATATAATGATTCCGTTATCTAACTTATAAGGGTATCCATTTACATGATCCTTTATAAAAGATAATCCTGTTGTACATATAACACTATTAGGTTGTCTTAATGATCAAAAATTTTAAATTATTTTTATAAAATTTTCATATCATATATTGAAGTTTTTCTATTTAATAATATTTCCTATGAATGATCTATACGAAAAATATAACAAAAGAGGAGACTGGAGTTCATTTTTAGAGTCCTCTATCTATTGGTGCATGTGGCCACCCATTGTCATACCAACAGATGGTGGATATACCACACTATATAGCTATTGAAACCAACTGACTTTCCATTTGTATCAAAAAAAGGACTCAAAATGAGTTATTGGTGAAGGCACACACATGTATTAATTTAACTCCTAATGTATCTATTCAACACCCGTTACCTCAAAAATTATCCTAATGCTATTGGATTCTATAAATACTTCACTAAGGGTTATTATACTGTACCATTTACATTGAAGATAATTTTAGTGGTTTATTGTGCCTCATTTCATTATTTTCAATCTCTATTCACGCATGAATCAGTTTCTCTAAACCATAATTTAGTATTTTTATTGTGGTTTAAAGGTATTTCATATAAAAGGGATCTTATTTTTTTATTCCTTGGGTTCCCATTACCATTGACAGATAATGTTTGGTTCAAAATACCATTAACAGTTTGCGATATTTGGTTTTTTAGGTACAATAACTAAAATTATAGCCATGCAATTATGTTTTCTTCCAAAACCACCAAAAAAATTGATGATATTACTTCTAGAAATAGGTCTCTACACTAATGATAAAGATATTTTTTCAAATTGAAACCTCTTAAGTATCATAATGTTAGAAGAAATAGTGATCCCTTTGTAGATTATTAATGAAATTTTAAATCAAAATCTTGTTCATGTAACATTAATCTTAGGTTTACATAAATAAATTAATTATGGTTTGTCACGATAGTTATTTTAATTTAACCATTTTCATTTAATTACTGAATAAATAGATGAAAATTCACTGACACCATCTTTCTATCTCTACTTAGACCAAAATTTGGTATTTGAGTGAACCATTATATCAAAACCTAATCTGGTTTCAATTAACTAGCAATTAGAGGTAAACTATACCTAAATTATCTGAAGTTATCCGGAAGGAAACTAATTGAATAATTCTCAATACATTGATATAAATGGTTATTATTTTTGTAAAACTACAATGGATTATTTTTTTAGAAGAATATTTTATATGGTTTGAGAATATTTTTACGTGGATATACCCCAGATCTAGAAAAATAGTAAAAATAGTCTCCTGATGATTTAGTAGCTTTTGATATTGATGAAAATTCCTTGAATGGTCAAAATTATTTGGTATATAGAAATTAATTTAATATAATTTATACAGGTAATATCCCTCATAAAAGTGAATAATTACTAGATGATATGCATGAGGATACCCAAAAGGTAAATGATACTACATTTGACATGTACCAAAATGATTTTGAATGAATCAGTATTCATCCAAATGAGTCCATAAGTGAAATATTTACCCATTTCACTAATATGTGTAATAGAAGGTATTATTTAGGTGGCGTACTTATCAAATATACACTTGTAATGATAATAATATTGGTCTTTCTAGGTACTTGGAAACCAAAGGTGATGTTTATTCATGAAGTTAAGGACATCGAAAAAACATTGATGAATAGATCATTGGGTATCTCAAGAAATATGATACTATAATTAATAGTAAATCCAAAAAAGGAATCTGATGATTTCAACAAGAAGAGTTATATTTCCTTCAATGTTAACAATAATTAATATTTTTGAACTAAATATGATATTTCACATATTTCCATTAAGATGATAAATATATTCACGAAGAATAATTTGTACCACTATGAAAAGAATAAGAGGCCAAAAACCAAACAAGATGTGATATTCAATTAGTGGATAAAAAATGTTTTCATAATTCAAGAGTTATAGACTCAAAAAAAAATAGAATGAACATAATTAAGATTTCATTATCTCAATGTACATTGTCAGTGTTGACTCCCTATCCTCATCAATGTCGTGTAATGGTAGCACCCAGTGTCTCATAAACAACATGATTTTATGAAAAATGTTATATTGGGAATGAAAATGAATATCTAAAAGGGTTAAAATAAAAAGTCAAAATATATTATTTCAAAATAAAATAAATATATAAATATATGATTCTGTTTCCTGTTAGAGGTAAATAAAATTTTGAAAAATGAAGTAAATAAATGTAAAAGATTTTGTTTAAATGATCAACCCTATATAAAAAATTTCAGAAATAAATTCAAATTTCTCAAATATTATCTTTAATAATTCAACACATTTGAGATGAATTTAAGATTGATTTCAGGTTCCAAAAAAATTTTTCATGGTACTTAAGGTATTTGTTACTCTAATTATTAATGTAGCTCTAGAAATTACAAAAATTCAACTTTAATCAAAGGTAGATATAAGTATAAATTTTTTAATAATGACTGAAAATCTGGGCACAAAATTTATGAGTGGGATTAAAAAAATCTTATTACTGAATCCCAAAAGCTATTCATCTTTCATTAAGTTTCTATTCTAGAAAAAAAATCCAAATATATTATGGGTTCCAAAATATATTTTGGGTGACAATTGTGGGCACAAATTATGGTAAAAAAATATTTAGCCTCTTAATTGTTTTGTACTCAAAATATCTCAACAGGAATCACCATAGATCTATATAGTATTTGAATCGTGAGTTCTCAAGGAATATGAGTAGCCACCATATCATGTATAACAACTCTAAAGAGATTTATGGTATATATTTCATCTTTATTGAAAAATAAAAGAGTAATATATTCCATATAGATACCATTTTATTATAAAAATAATTTCTTATTAAATATTTTTTATTTTATTAATACTTAATGCATAATATAATTATAATTTTTCAATTGTTTGATAATGTTTTTAATGCTTCAATTCATAATATTTTTTTCAATTATTTTTCAAGTAAATATTTTATTTTTGGCTTCTAAATTTCATAATTTTTATGTGATTGTTTTTAAATCACTTTCAAACAAAAATGTTAAAATTTTACGTGCCCAAGACAGTGATTCGTTTCTATCTTATAGATGCATTATGCATTGTGGCACAAGATCACTTGTGAAAATCTACTAAAAACAACTAGTATAATATTTTCTAAATTTTCATTTTCTGAATGATATTTTGTGTGAGGCTGGAAAACATAGTAAAAAACAAAAGTTTTGTATTGAATCAAAATAAAGATAATGTAATCATCAATGTCCCTTAACAATATATATCATGATATTTTTAGACCAATCCATGTTACTGGTGTTGTATATAAATGTTTCATATTTTTAAATTATGATGTTTAATAAATATTAACCTCCGTATATTTCATGGAAAAAAATGAGTCTTGTAAGGTCTTCATTAAATATACCAAGAAGGATAAAAATTATTATGGTTATATGATCATTACTATTTGGAGTGGTCATATTGTATAGTTTCAATTTATCTATTTTGATCTTTTTTCTCTCTTACAAGGTTATCACCATTCTTTTTCCACTCCTTGAACTCCACAAAAAAACATGGTTTTTGAATGATAGAATCAACCATTAAAATGCAATCCATGAACTCTCCTTAATTAATTTAATGAACCTAAATATTTTTCAGCCAATGTATTCAATATCTCATGTCATACCATTAATAGTATAGTCAAAAGAAACATTCACAAAATTTCCCCTTATGAGCATTGGTGAATTAAATTACCTATGTTTAGTTTTTTTTAATGTGTTTGGTTGTGAATTTTTATTCATAAAACAAAAGATAACACAAGTAAATTTAACCCCAAATCGTACAAAGGAATATTTCATGGGGTTGAAATCTGAATTAAATCTTACATGGTTTTAAATAAAAATACATAGACCATTTATGTTTCTATTCATATCAAATTTAATGAAAATTTTACCATATATCATCCTCAATTTGATAATGCAGAGGTGTACCTAGAAGATATCGTGTTAAATAAAACTCAAACACTTAAATGTTTTGTTTTTTATGTATAATGCACCCCTTTAAACATGGAATTCTTTAATTCTATAGATTATTATATTGAAAATGATATCGGTGATTTCCACGCTGATACTCAAAGATTTTAATAAATTTTTAATGTATTATAACATTCTTCATTTATGTCACTACTGGAGCCAAATAATCTCAATGATACCAAAAATATGAGAATTCAGATCTTACTATTCAAGAAAAATTTAGTCAAATTACCAAGAGAAATTAATGAAATCTAGTGGAATGGACCTATGAATATCATGTTATTAGAAACAAATGATTTTTTAAAAATTAATTTGATTAGATATGTAATATAACTCATAAAAATGATTGAAATGTTGAAAAAGGTTATAATCAATTGGAAGGGATTGATTATGGATGGAAAATTAATTAACCATCTAGGATATAATACACTAGGATATTGTTGGAATTGTTATATCCTTTAAAAATTAATCCTTTTCAAATGTATTTTTACTGTTCTTTTTAAAAAGGATTTATTTCCAAAAATGTTTTTGTAGAATAAAAACCCAATTTTTATGATTATAAATTTTTATGTAATGTTTTCATGTAAACCAAAAACAATTCTTTATTAAAAAAATCCCACTCAGTTTGGTATGATCATTTTTCTAAATATATTTTAGAGTGTTTTTTCAAAATGAGGAAAAATTATTTAACATTATTTTTAAAACAAATATCCAAAGATATTAGTATTATTAGAATTTTTAATTATGCTGATATTTTTGGTTAAACCAAATAGTTTATTTGAAATGAATTTTTCTATCTATTTATTAAGGAATTTTAAATTATTTTAATGTGAGGACAAAAAAATTTTCTAGGTTTTGAAATTTCATAAAATTGTGAGGGTAATTTTTTAAATAGGAAAAAACACTAATGATATTTTATATAGGATGTAAATAGATAATTTTTAATATATTTTTACTCTATTTATTAATTCTTAAAATATTTCATTGTAAGAATCAAGAAAATAGATGTACAATGTGATTTAGAGTAGTATGATTGTGTGACTTCTCTATCATACTATAACCTATCCAGACATAATGTTTAGTGTATACAATTTTTCCAATTGTTAAGCCAATATAATATAGTCCCATTTAAAATACCAGTGTCCCTTTCCACGTACATGGAAAATACCTTATCTAATGGATTAGTGAAAAAAGAAAAATTATCTTTCAACATTGTAATTTATGACCATGTTACTATTATTTGTGATAACATGTGTTAGAATTATCTTTCTATAAATAGTATCCAATACACTTTCACAAAAAAATAGTCATTTGGCTATATTTTCATAGAGAAAATTTCTAAAAAACCAAATGACGTGCTATATTTTTTCACTATTCTTCAAGTAGCTGATTTCATTATAAAACCCCTTATAGATTAATGATTCTAAAAAATAAATTGTATGTTAGTAATATGTATCTTTTAATATTTTATTTAATTTTTACAAATCATGGGAATTTTCATTTAATTTTACTATTTATATTTATTGATTTGTATGACAATATTAAAGTCTTATATTATTCTCATGTAATTTTTTTTAAATATGGAAGTGAATGGTCTATTTCTTTCACACTCTTTGGTTTTGTATTTTTTATATTATTTATATCTGGAATTTCATTTTTTGGTGTCCATTTATACAAATAAATTCATGCATCATTTTTGGAGATCCACCTTTTTTTAAAATAAAAAATGTTCTAGGAGAGGGACTTGTTTTAAAATTATTTTTTTATTCTCATAAGACAATGAATATGTGACTTTATTATTTTCAACATCAATAGTCTAGATTAAATGTTTGAGATCATTCATGTTTTTCTTTTTTTTTAAATTATATTTCTATAGAAATATCACTTTTATATTTCTAAAATAATAATTTTACCTCTCTCAAAATAACATTAGGTAAGGTCTTAATAAATTTTTAAAAAAAATATTTTTTTTCTAGAATATGAATATTCAATAATGAATGCACTAACCATGATTCTATAACACTTTCTCATGATCTTATTCAAAATTTATATGGGGAATAAGAGTTTGTTTATATGAAATTTATGTTTAGGTTATAAGAATCAACATCATCTTTTAAACTCAATGTGTATTAAATATCTTTCTCCCCAAAATGAGGTTTATAGGATAATTTTCCATTAAAAAATGATTCAATTTTTATTTTAATAAATAATGAGGAAATTGTAATAGTAATTAGAGGTACACTAATTTTAAAAATTGGGATGAATGTTTTCATATTGGAAAAAATTATCAAATTGTTTGAAATATAAATCATATTACACTAAAATATTGAATTTTTTTAATCTAATATGAATTTTATTATTAAAAATAGAAATTATTTTAATTATCTTCTTGAGAAATTTATCATTCATATTATTATATTGATAAATTTATTAACTAATTTTATAATGAAAAGGGGTCGATTTTTTTGAATCTCACACTTTTAGGTGATTGTAATTATTAAAAACAATTAAATTTTGTTTATAATGTTTTTATTTCAAAGATTTTAGTGTTTTTGTTTTAGAAACATTTTCATGAAGGTTTCAGAATAAATGAAGGTATCATTATTAGAGTGGATGGTATTTTTGGATTCCTCTACCTACAAGTACCAGTGGCCACTAGTTGGGGTACCACCATCGTAAGGATTCATCCGTAAAAAATATATATTCTGAGTATTTAGACAATATAAAATTTTCATAAATTGCCTAATACTTTTTAGGTTTATTGATTTTAATATTCTATCATAACTCATAAATAATAATCACATATATTAAAAGTAGGAAAATTTTTCTCAGTATAAATTTTTTTATAATGTTAAACTTTTAAAGTGAAACATGATTCCCATAAATGAAAAATCCTGACAACATTCGTCTTATCTTCATAAAGTACCTTATCCATCCTTAATCCCTTTAATAGTTTTTTCAAAATATGGTATGAGCCCAAAAATATAAATTAGGTTCATAAAAAGGATGAAGGAAATTTTTAGTCTATTAATACTTAAAAAAAATTCCCTTTTCAAAATATTATTTGGGTAATAAATATAAAATTTCTTACATAATAAATCATCATCTCTAGCCAACGATCTTCAAAATTAATTAAGAAAAATATAAATGGAAAAAATATAAATCAAAAGTATTATTTTCAATCATAAAGAAGTCATTATAAATTTATTTACACAGTTTAACTTTTTATGCATATGAAATGAAAAATATATTACCTTGTTAATGTATATGGTTTTCCCAAAATCCAATAGAATGAATATATTAATCATGTAGTTTTATTCAGAAATCATTTCCATATCCTTGTTACATACACATGTAATAACCACCACACATATAACCATCATAGTTTCACTTAAAATATTTATTATTGTTTTACATGGAATAAATATCGTAGTGTATTCCCAAAATCACATTGGAGAATCCTAATTGGTTAATTCCACCCTTTACACAATGAATTTGAGATATAAAATGTGATCACCCAACATTAGGTTATAATGAAACCACCCAATATCATAAACAATGTCCAACAATAATAACATAATTTTAACACATAAAACAGTACTTCAAAAAACATTAATTGCTTCCATATGAATATTTTTTTTAATATTTATATATCCATCTAATTTAAAACCCAATATTCAAAAAAACAAATAAAAAGTTAATTTGGGGTTTTATTTGAATAAAACATCTAATCATTGAATATAATCTAAAAAAACTCATGGATATGATTGTTCGAAAATTTATTCTCATTGTATATGTTAAAATAGAACATTTAATTTTTCCTTGTAGTAAAGAATGTCAAAAAAATATAATAAAATTTTAGTTATAGAAAATATTTAAATAAAAGTATAGAGAAATAAAATTTCCTTTATAATTTAAATATTTCCAAAAAAATATAGAAAAAAGTAATTTTAAATATATGGTTATTGATGAAAAATTTAGGTTTATGGAATAATTTTAAATGATTTAATGAATAACCCTTACCTAGAGTATGAATCATCACATAAAATATATTTCATAACCAATAATAATAGGTTAATTTTTTAAAATTATTAATTGATAATTATTTTTTCTATTCCTATTATTTTATCTCTTACCATGAGATATTTATATATTTTATTAATTAAATTCATATCAGTTGTTTTGATGATATACATTTCATAAGTGTTATATGGATTTAGTAATTAAACTATGGTGAATGAGATTGGTATTAAATCCTGTTTAAATAAATAATAATTTTTTGTTATATTTTTTATTAATTAAATATTATTTTAAAACAAATCATGAATTCTAGTTTTGTGAAATGAACTATGTTACAATCATAGAGTTAGATGGATGTACGTACACATGACTATTTATTTCATTTTTCCACAATCATAATGGAAAAACTATTTGTACCATAATATATTTCTTTAATTATAATAATGTCATAAATTTTATTTTATTTCATTATACATAAATATATTTATATATATATATCATCAATGTGATGTGTTGATGTAAAACAAATCACATTGTTTGGTCAAGGTAGTGGGCCACACATAAGAAAAATTGATCTTATCATTTATCAATGCAAGGAAAAATAAGAATTGAAATGATATATTAATTTATGAGAATGATACATTTGTCAATAATATAATATATATACTTTAAATTATTTTTTATATCAAATTATGGGAGATTGTGATGGAAAAAAATTTACATCGATCCACGGGGTGGCTGTCATCCATACACCTAAGTGATTTATTAATTTTAAATTTAAAGAAATAGGAGATAAATATAGGTTGTGTAATTAAAATAAATACACCTAAATATATAAAAGATAATTGTTTAATTATATAATTAATATTGAGTAATATTTTATGGTGGTTTAAGAAAAAAATTAAGAAAACATACAGTTAAAAACTTTACCTCATCTTTAGAAACACTCCTTTATTTAATTACTTAAGGAATCAATGTATGGTATTATGAGTATAAAAGGTCCTATATAATTATCATAGTGATTATATAACGTTATTTATTTAGAAATTGGATATACTAAATAGGATTTCATTATAATATAATGGGAAGAATTTATTTCCTTTTATAAGATAATGGAGGGGCACTATGGAAATTTCTCAAAATATTATGTTAATATAAATTTATTTACATTTAGTTATTTATAGAAACTTATTTATTATGAGTATATGATTATTATGTATCTAAATACTATCAAAAACTAAAAATAACAGTTATTTGGATCACATTTCTTCCATTATAATTTTTAACCCCTCATTAACCCATTTCTCACTTAACTTTACAATAAGGTTTTTTTACACTTTACGAGTAAATATAGTAAATATAAAGGGAAAAATAACCCATATATAGAGAATGGTTGATATTATAGGCTATATGTTAATAAATATAATGAATCTCATATTTTTAGGAAATTTACATTATTTAATAACATATTAATTACTATAAAGTATCATTAATGTCGATTTTTTAAATAATTCATTAGGTTGAAATTAACAACATTATGAAAACAAGAAAAATTTAACAGTTTAATAAATTCATTAAATTTCATGATAATATATATAATTATTGTATCACAATAATTATATCCAATTATATTTCTTTTAATATATTTAATATCATATATCTTACTTTTCTACTAATTGACTAATTACTATGACATCTATGCGTAAATATTTAATGTAATTATTTATTAATTAAATTTTTTTCATAGTGATGGTAAATCATTTATTTTTTAAAATATTATTTTTAACCTAACATTTCCACTGAATAATTCCATGTTAAAAATTATTATAGTTATTAAAATAAGGACTATGACATTTTTTACCTTTTGAAATAAAATATCATAATGGTTATAATCACATACATATAGAAAAAAGGGTCGTATAACCAAATATTAGATGATTAGGGATGAAATTAACTCATCTAATAATATTAATTAATGTTTTAAGATCATTTAATAATCTTTTTCATTTTCTTATTAGCCGTTAATTATCAGATTTACCATTTATGGTGGTAACAAAAATAGTTATGGTTTCTATTAATAATGAAAAAACATAAAAGTAACCTATTTAAAAAAATTAAATAACTATTGAAAATAAAGATTCAATTTTTAATGATTTAAAACACACCAATTTATTAATATAATTTAAAGTTAAACTCATAAAACCTTATAAAAATAAGATTTCTGATAAACGAAACATTAAAATATATATTTTATTTATACATGATTCATCTATAAAAAAATAAAAAACCCCAAAGAAGGATTGTAAAAAATTAAACATAATAACTAAATAATATAAATACTACCAAATAGAATATATGTTTTGAAAAACATTAATGGAAAAATAGATTTCAATAAAAAAACATTATTTTTCACTATTAAGTGATAAATGAAACCCTTTAGAGAAATTTCAAAAATTCACCATAAAATTACATTGATATTATCATTCCAGAAATGATATTTATTATATCAAATATGGCTTCTAAAATTTTAAAAAAATTAATAATACAATTTTCTCAAAAAAATTGAAAACCGGTTTTTGAGGAAAACATATCTTTGAAGAATAAAATGGTATTTCAAGAAAGAAATGTTCTTATTTTCTAGGATGTAATAAATATATTTTTATTTGTCGAAAAAATTTTATAATCAAAAAATAATATTCATATTCCTCACCTATAATTTATCAGATAGGTTATTATTCTCATATTTGATTAATAATATTTTGTGGCTCGTTTATGCTCGGTGTCTTTGATTTTTTTTCTATGAAAGATACGATTCTATAAAAAATGGAATATTACATCCCCCCCCATTAGGTAGTTTCATAAATGAAATATTAAATCAAGATAGAAAACCCGTTTAACAATCAGAATATATTTGTCGAAATACCATATCATAAAAAGGGTTAACAAAACTTCTCCTTGAAATGTGAGAAAAGGGAAGAAAGATGTTCATCTAGAATAACACATAAATAGGTGCCCTTTTATGAAAAAATTTCTATGAAGTTAAAACATAGACATGGGTGAAAAAATAACACTCATGAACTGATATAGGGCGATAGAGAACTTGTTTATTAGAAAGTTAATAATTAGAAAACAATAAATCATTGTTGCATTAATAAGCCATAGATTTCATGGTTAGGAAATTAAATGGATAAAAATTACATTTCATGATCCTTTTCATATATTTAACTTATTCTTTTATCATATATACTAAATAATAAGGCAATAATCATTCTTTACAAGTGGAATTTCATCCATTGGCCATTTATGTCATATTTTATATATCTAGTTAAATGGTGTGTAGTTAATCTGAAAGCACTAATATAAACTCCTATAAGATCACTTAATTCCCAAAATAGATAAAAATTAATTCCTAATATCTATGGAAAATTTCCAAATTCAAAATTTTGAACATAGTGTAGGACAATTCCCAAAATTAATAAACTGTCATCCAAAGAAACCGATAATTAATCAACAGATCCTCAATAACGACACCCAAAGATTAACATAGATTATTCCATAAATATCTAATATTAAAATTCATAAATATATTTTAATCTAATATTTTATCTTAATAATTTAGTGGATTTTATCACATTTATTAGAAGATAAATTTAATATTTCTCTGTAAATAATATCCATAATTCTTATTATCTCATAAAAAATGTATATGCACAAATTATATGATCTCAAAGATATGAAAATAATTTCCGAAAAATACAGGAATAACCATAAATCTATATTTTGATCATATATAATTATAAAATATAACCCAATATTGACTCTTAAAATAAAATATCATAATATCACATAATATTCCCTAAAATTATAGTTATCTTCTTTTCAAATCACATAATCACCAAATCACTTATAAATCCCACAGTTAAGATAAAATTTAAGTTACTAAAATCAATATACTCATTATCTGTGAAACCATTTATATAAAAAAAATGATATCACACTATTCAAAAAATTACATAGGCTCATGATTGGTGATGCACCGATGTCTCCATTAGATTGTGGGTTCAATCCCCATAGCATTTTTATATACGAAAGATCATAACCTACATTGTAGGATGTCTATTTACTAGAACAATATTTACATAATTCCTAAAACATTCTCAAAAAATATAATGAGAATCCTAGAAAATAATCATAATCATAATGTATCATATAATCTCTGAATGTTAACAATACAAATAAACTAATGTCCACTAAATAGAAAGACTATTATTTTAGATAACTATTTCACATGATAAATATTAGGGTTACCTATACCTTACACATCTAATTGAAGTAAATATTTTTCTACCAATGTATTCCCAAAAAATTAAACCAAAAAAATTCATAAAAAGATAATTTTTATAAGGTCTTCATATTCTAAAAAATCATCCCATACGATATGATATAATTCATACCATTTATTTTTCATTAATAGTTCCTTAATGTTTAATTTTAATGGAGTTATGCATTACTAAACATTCATATGTATGGTCTTACAGATCTCATTTTTGATCTTTACCCATAGGTAATCAATTTTAATACTAATTATACTTCCCACTTTTAAAACATTCATTGTATATATTGGGAATAAAATTATTCTTCAATATGGTGTTAATTTAACAATTCATTTGACATTATCATATTATTTCATTATTCCCACATTTACCACATATAAAATGTATTATTATTATATTAAGGAATATTATTTGGTTCTTCTACACACAATCATGGAAATAATATTGTTGAATATTTTTACATTTAAGATATTTAACACCTAAAATTCCATGCATCTTCACTTATCAATTATTTTTTTAGTTATGAAACTCACATAGGTTTATATTTTTTATAATAACTTGTGATTTCATGTTTAGAATAACCATAATATATTTCATTGTCGCTCCAATTTAATCTTTTTCTTAGTCAAACAACCACCGCATTTTTCTTCACATCCATTTTTACATTAGATCTTTATTGATACATCCATTTTCTAACCCAAAACATTTAGTGTGAACATATCAATAAAATTTCAGTAAACCATATTTTGAGGATTTTAATTATTAATATATCATTGAAATGATATCATTAACTCTTTTCAATTTATCCAAAATAAGAATAATTATAATTATTTTAATACACTTTTTTGTTATAGTGGATATTTAATTTATTTTCAAAAAAACATCTGAACCTTTAATGATATCTAAACTCTTCTTTGATACCAATAGTAAGGACTCGTGCGTAATCATTTTATATTCTACTGTATTTATAATAGAATTTATTTTCTTATATTCCCAGTGTTCTCCTAGTTTTATAGATTTATAGAGTTATTCGATAAATATTACATAATAGTCACATATATTACAAATATTACATGCCAAATTAGAATCCATTTTTCCACTATATAAAACTTTTATTAGATTACATAATTTATTTTCATAAAAAAACATCATGAATTTAAAATGACATCTTCCTTTCCATTACCCATCCTTAATCCTAACTTAAAAATTAAGAAAATTTGATGAGAAAAAAATAATAGTAAGAGATATTAAAATAAATATATAAATCAGAAGTCCAATAATTCATAGAAAATTTTTCCTTTTAAAAATAAGCATTATGATATAAATAATCTTTTTCTTACCCAAGAAATCATGTTCTTGGCCTGAATCATTTCATAAAAAATTTCATATAAAATATTAATGTAAAAAATCATACTCTTAAGATTTATTTTTAAATCATTGAAAACTAATAATGTATGTTTTCACAAAGATATACTTGTAGACCTTAAAAAGTAGCATATAAATTCCTTTTTCTTGTGAAATCAATATATTTACATAAAAAACCAAATAAATCATAGACAAATCCTGTAAGTAACTTGATGTCTCATTATCATATCATTATTACTTAATAATGGAATAATTATCATGGATATAATTTTATTAACCATCTCTATTAAGCTTGAAATGAACAATTACCATCATGGAAATTCTTGGAATGATTATTATAGGATATTCACATAATCTCTTACGAGAAACATAATCAGATAAATCTATATTTCTACCAAATTCATTGGGGGTATATAATTGGATAACCCATAATTTTTTATAAATGAACCACCCATTATCATAATCAATGATCTAGAACCATTACATTTTTCAGACACATAATAACATGAATCATAAAAACATTACTTTCAGCCATCTGAAATCATTTTCAGATATTGATATATCCCTTCTCTTTGAAATAAATTTTTCATAACGAAAATAACCAAAAACGAAAAGTAGTATTTTTAAGGAAATAAAACAAAAATTCATTTAATGTAATCCAAAAATAAAATAATGGCTAAATAGGTCGGAAATTTCAATTTGACCACATACGTTAAAATAGAATAATCATATTATATTTTATTAAAGAACACCAAAACATTAAATAAAAATATTCCATTTCAAAACCATTAATATAACTTCAATATGGCATACAATTATACATTTAATTAAATTATTTCCATATAAATACAACCATATTATAAATTTTAAAATTTGAACATCGAATATTAATTGAGATATTAAAAAACATTTTACAATTTATTTTAATAAAAATCCCTTTACCTAAAGTCTTCTATTAAATTTACATCATGTATATTCATTAATAATAATCATAGGAAATTTATGGAAATGATTACGATAATTTATCAAGTTTATTATTCATTTTATTGTATCACTAAAATTGTTATATTTATTCATTTAATTAACTAAATCCATATCAGATATTTTGGTGAAATTTATTTTGTATATCCAAAATGGATTTGATTAATTTACTATTATCAAATTGATAATTATTCCATAATATCCAGAATAATAATAATTAAATATTTATTATTTTATATATCAATTATACTTTTAATACCAATCATAAAATAATGTTATGAAAAATGAATTGTGCTACAATCGTGGAGATGGTAATTCATATATACACATGAATAATGTTTCCAATTTTCAATGATAACTATGAAAACAAGGAAAATATATTATTTTAATTCAAAAATTATAATGATATAATTTATACCATGTTATTTATTCAAACATACATATATATATAATCCATGTTTTGTGGTGATGAAAAATGAATCACATCACTTCGTGGAGGTGGTAGTCCAGACATATACATTAACGATGTTATCGTATTTCAATGACTAAAAAGTTAATAAACCAAATGACACATTCTTAGTTTAAAATTTTTATATATTTAATTTGTATAATATACACACAATAAATAAATCATTATAACCAGTATTTATATAGTGTTATTGAAAGAAAATTTCATTGATTCTTGAGCTGGTAATATGAAAAAAAATCAAATGAGTGGTCCATTTCCCATTTGAATGAAGTTTAGATAGATATAATAGAAACATAGGATTTTTAAACTTTTTTGTTACATATTTTTATATAAATATTAATTAAACTACAAAAACACCCACCTAATAAACATTATATTTTTGTCCCTTGGGAAATTGGGAAAACAATATTATTAATTAATGAATGATCTTCAATGCCTCTAATAATGCTCTCCCAATTAATTAATCCTTATAAAAAGAACCTACTTAAAACATTTCATCATAACATTGGGAAAGGAATCATATGAATGGGTGAGCTCAGATGCTTAACTAGGTTAAAGATGGGAGATGCATATGCATAATAAGAATGTAAAGGTACGAGAACTTGAGCATAAAAAATGAAAACCATACACTTAATATCAAATGTCATTATCATGAATCATGTGAAAAAAATTGGATTTTAATAATTTATTATTATTAATTAAATCCAACAACATTATCTTAGAGATAATAACATTGAATGTACCCATAAAATTGTGGAATACATATAATAATAAAAAATCAGTTCCATAGTAGTTAAGACTAATTTACTAGGTTATCATTGTGGAATTGGTTCATACTTTAAACCAAAGAACTAGAATAGGATCACTTCCTAGTACTGCCATAGTAGACAAATTACATTACTGAACTAGTTCCACTCCAATTTCCAATCTTATATATCTCAAGTGATATAAATATAAATCAATTAATTGGAGGGTTATATAGGTCCTACCAATCGCATAGGTAAAATTAAATGTATGGGTGACACAATATAATAAAACATCCAACATATCAAAACCCATGAAATTAAATGGGTTTCATAAACATATTGACATAATAATTTTTTTTTGAAAATATAATAATCATATTATTGGTATATATCCTTAGAAAAGAATAAATTACATAAAATGAAGTGATTATATATTGATAATTATAATGGAAGATAAATCTAAAGGAATTTTTCATTTGAAATATATATTATCTATTAAAATAAATTATTTAATCAAAAAATATTTCATAAATTCTTTTATTTTAAAATAATTCTGAAAACCATATAAATGAAGCAATAAAATTTATTTAAAACATTTTTCATGAGGAAAATGAAATTTATGGTTTGATCAATTCATTATAAAAAATAAATAATTTTCAAATTAATTTTCATTGAAATAACCACAAATAATTATAATGTAATCCTAAGATAATTGAATGGCTAGGATTATTTGAAACTGTATTCATTCCATCCTTGTTTAAAGAAATATTTCTTTCACATTTTCTATTAAATCCTAATGAGAATATTTCCAAAAACAATATGAATATTTATATAGTTCATTTAAAAAAATAATATATTACTAATATTTTATTTAATAAATCATTTTAGAAATGTTACAAAAAAATTCAAAAACATTTCTAGAAAACATGTTTAAGGAAGGAAAAATTATTTCGATTGAAAAATTATTTTTCTTATAAACATTATTTTTGACATCTGGATTACATGATGAAAGAGAAATTATGGGGAAAATGTATTCTCATTAAATAAAAATAGGATAATAAAATTAAAAATTTACTTGGGAGATGGATCATAATATATTTTCAATAGAAACACAGTCATTAATAATCATGATTAATGATGAACTTGTAACAGAAACTATTTAACACATTAGTAAAATTGAGACATAATCCCTATGAAGTAATATCAAAAAAAGATACTTAAAATATTATTTTTATAAATAAATTAATTATATTACATGTCATATTATATTTATAAACAAGTCATAAATGAGGTTAGGTCCATAACATAGACTTATGTCTCAACGAATTGAAATCGAGACTAAAATATCTAACCACATTGGTATCTTTTGAACTATAAACCCCAATAATGATAGATACTAAAATAGATTTGTAAATACACATAATTTTAAGGATTATTATCATAAAATAAATTCATGGTTAGAATATACGCCACATAAAATAAATATGTGGTGAATATTTCATGAGTATCACAAAAGTAAAAAGTGAGATGGAAATCATTTACCTTATGTCTCAGCTTCATTAATACATCTTCAAAACACCTATATAAAAATATTATTTAATTATAAATACATTTACAAAAGACAGTTATATATTTCATTCATTATGTCCATTCATAATCAATTTCATAAAAATTTCTTTCAAAAAATCACATTTCAGATAATAACTTCGTTATTTTTCTTGTATGTCTTGATGTATAATTTTTTTGGTCCTGTAACTTTCATCATGGTCCCATTATAACAAAATTATTAATAATGATATAATTTTCCTATTTATAAATAAATTATAATTTTATAATCAATTTTTAAAGATGTTTTTGAATAATTATGTATGTTACAATCATGGATATGGTAGGTCATACAAACTCATGGGAATCATTTCCAATTTTCATAAATTGTTATTTAAAGGATATGTGTAATATTTTATCATTAAATAATTATAATAATATATTAAATATTGTATTATTTATTTAAATATACTTATTCATATAATCCATGTTGTTCTGTGATGAAATGATTAAGTTGCATCGCTTCGTGAACGTGGTAGTCCACATGTAGAATAACGTGTTTATCAACATTCATTGAGTACAATTGTAATAAATTAAAGGATATATTGTATTAATTTAATTATAAATATTTTATAAATATAATAATTATGTTATTCATATCATATATAGTTATAACCTTTATCATTATTATCTTCCATGTAAAGAGTTAGTCAAAATGAATCACATCACTTTGTAATGGTGTAGTGCACCATATACACAGAAAACATTAATGTATCCCCTATGTAGTGTAATGTACTGAGGTAGATATGATATAATTACTCAATATGTATATTAATTTTATAAATATCATTTATATAACTTATAAGAATCATCATACCCATCTATGATTTGTGGTAATGGAAAAAAATGACAACGGTTCGTGTGGCGGTAGTCTGCCATACACATAACTAAGGATTTCATAACCCATATAATGGAAGTACAACAGATTGTAAGTTATGATATTAAAATAAAGACATCTAATTATATGTAACATTATTATTTTATTATATAATTGTGTTTTAATGATAATTTTGGGATATGTATTAAGAAATAAAATTAAAAACAAAGATGAATGGCATTAATCCTTATTCAATTAACCTCCATAGCGTTGTACATAAATCCTTCGTAGGATATCATTTTTCCTAAAATAAGGAATCAAGGATTATAGGAGACAAATTTGGAAGTTATTGGTCAGATATTTTTGGAACAAAAGGGGTTTGATTTTGTGATTAAGAGTGGGGACATAGTGTCCTTTTATAAGTGAGGTGAGTGTCACATTTGTAATGTTTGAAAATAAAATATTTTGACCATGTTCTTCCCATGAAACATGAATAAAAATGGAGAAGTATCTAGTAATATAAACTATTAGGTCAAAATAAGAATAGAAAATATTTTTTAGACATTTTTAGTTTATACAAACCCTTATCATTTGAATTTAACCCCTCGGTAACACAATTTTTTCCTTAATCGTGGTAATTAATTTTTAATATTTCACTATTATTTTGGTAATAAATTATATTTATGACATTTTATAAAATTAATTATTCCAATTAAAAAATATTTAATCCATTTTCCAAGTTTAATTATCAAAAGTGGGAAAATATGATTTAAAATAAATCCCACCGAACTGACGAGAAAGCGTATATTCAAAGAGAAAATGATCAAAAGTTCTCCAAAACATATATATTCTAGAAAATTATAAAAAAAATCACCATAAAATAATTTTAATATTATAATTTCAAAAATGAATATTTTGTTTTATAAAAAAATCTATAAGTGTCAAAAATTAGTCTTCAAATAAGTTCATACGATGGTGACAAAATTCTTTTTAGAAGTATACATTTTTATGTATAAAATTAGATTCATTCTTATATAATTTCTATAAAACACATTAGATGAATGTTAAATAATTGATTAAATATATAATGTATAAATTTAATTAAAAACATTATCCAATAGTGATTTTTTAATTTTTTTTAATGTAAATCACTTTTAATTTTATGGAGATTTTTTTTTCAGAAAATGATTACTTTTTTTAAATTGTTTTAAATTCAATTTTAATTAATTAATCACCAAAAAAATAATCATACATATATATTTAAGCCATATATTTTCAAAAAAAATTAGTATTATTCATATATAAATTTCTTATGGTTCAATGATATCTATCTTGTTAAATAATAATATTTTAATAATATGCCATGTTTCATTTAAGCTCAGCCTTACATGTAATACAATAAGATCATATCATTGAGGGTCATGAGAAATATATTTTTTACTTCATGCTTTTATAAATATTGAAGACATTAAATTTATATTAAATTAAAATTCAAAAAAAAATTGGGTGTTCCATTCGAACCCATTAAAATGATTTCAAACCTCAAAATTCATCAATTTGATTCCAACACCTGAGGATTTTTCTACCTTATTATGTCTTAAAATTCCCATATATCTTCTTCATGATGGTTTTTTCACCAAAAAACTATGACCATGTTAGTGGTCTTGTATCATATAATTTTCCATTGTTTTTAAGAATAATTTCCTCCATTAGTTATGATTTAATCAATTACACTTCATCTATTACTCTATAAAATGAAGAAGATTTTTTTTTATTCCTAAATAACTAATGGATTGAAAGATCCATAATTGAATGATAATTCATTCCTTCTATCTCCATTTTAAAACTTTTATCACATGATATCAAATATGCATACATCCTCATTTGGTTCTATAATATATTATTCTCTTAAAACTCATATAAGGTTCAAATTTAACCATTCAATAGATAGTTAACCTTATAACCCTTCCAAAAGTTTAAAACACAAAGCTTTTGATTGAAGGTAACTGAATTTTTTATATCAAATTATAATTAATCCCCCAAATAATATGATGTAACTCTTAATTGTTACATAATAACATGTGAATAACATTCTTATGTATTCTCTAGAAGCGCGATACTAACATAAATTGCAATAAAACATTATTTAAAAAAAATACAATATTCCATATTCCTTAAATAAAATAAAGATTATTAGTGATATTTTTTAAACACAAAAATGTATTAAACTTCTTCAATGATATCATAAAATATTTTTTCAATAAATCATTATTTACTTCCAAGATAATCAGTTCTATAAAATTAACATTATACAAACTAAAAATTATTTTTTCATTATAAAAAATATATTAAATTTTACATTCTAAAAGTCATGTGTTTTTCATAAATTCTAACCTTTACATTTAATCAATTTTGTGGGAAAACAGTACCATTCAACATATTCATGAAAATCCGTTATGGAAAACTTTTATATTACAATTATTATATATTTCATGTTTAGTTTAAAATAATTATTCAATTCCTTTTCAAATAAAATTCAATCATTCCACCTCATCCTTAAGCTATTAACTTGTATTTTTTGTCATATTTCATAATACTTATTTCCTTTTATAACAAAGTCACTGTCTCTTTATAATTAATAAAAAACCATTAACCATACAACCCTTCTTATTCCCTTCTTGAAATTTCCCCTTAGGGCATTCATTTACTTAATTCCTATAATTTTTCCCATTAAAAAATTCAATAGTTGATGATACCATAGGGATACAATTATTATCATTAATTTTCTTAATTAAAATTTTCATTTTTCTTCATCAATTACGTGATTTGTGTCCTTCTTTTCCACACTCAAAATATCTTATTGCCCCTTTGAGACATTAAATTGAGTACTTATTCCCAAATAATTTACATATATGAAATTATCTCATCTTTCCAAAATGGTCACCCCTACCTGAACTCTGAAGGAACTCTATCATTCTCATTTTTAGTGAGTCTAAGAGTTTGTTAAGGTGTACATACATGATAATGTTATGTGTAAATTGATTAAACATAATAAAAATATATAATCCACATTTCATCATCCCATTTGGCATCTCATTTGAAATGTGTTTTTAACATTCAATTTTTACCCAATTCCATCCTTTTCCCACCATTTACTAAAACCAAAAAACATAGTGTGAGCAATGATAATCATAGTAGGAAAAAAAATTATCATGACAATCACTTATAAGATTTCAAAATCCTGACACCGTTTTGATTAATCTATGAGACCTTAGGGTTATAATAAGTTATTCATAGTCATCAACTATTTAAATCTGTCATAATTATAGTTAAATAGTTAGTGAATTTACAATGAAAATAACCTTTAGAGTATCATACCAGGTGTGAGAAAAGGCCCATTGTCAAGCACAAGGTGATGATTGAGCCTTTCTCAATATGTTATTTTCAGAGTTATTTCCCTTATGTATATTAGTCCTTGATCCAAATACACTTGTATTATAATGATATGGAGTAAATTCTTAGATACCACTCACTATTTTATTTACTAAAATTCCATGACATTTTCCTACAGTTTGACTCATCCTCATACTTATCTATAATGGAATCCATAGACATTTCATTATAAATTTCCTATGTGATATCAATATGTGTTTTTTATCATAATTTAAAATTTTTAACTAAATATTTACTGTTATTAAAACTATAGTTACTTGAACATATCATACATCGATATTCATTGTTTTTTAATGAATATTCATTACATTACAGAAACACGTGCCTAAAGAATATAATAGTTTAGTGGATTTGGAATCATAGAACACAATATTCGTAATTAATGAATTATCTTCAATGTCTCCCATAATGATTTACCCATTAAATACTCTTCATAGATTCAATCTACTATAAACCATTCTTTATAAAATTGGGTAAGGAAATAGAAAAAAGAGTGAGATCAAAAACATAGTGAGGTTAAAAAATTTAGATACGTAAGATTAATACTATCATAAGAATATTTGAATATAAGCATTAAAATTGAAGACTGTATAATATATATGAATGATCATAATCGGACATCATAACATAATGATTAGTAGTTCATTAGGCATGAATAATTAAAAAATCAAATAACATGAGCCACAGGAGCATAACATTGGAATATGAAATAAAATTTTGGCATACAGAAAAACATATAAAACTATTTCCATATTATTCAAGGGTAAAATCCAAGGCTATCATAGTTGAATGAGTTCACTCCCAATAGCATATTTTCTGAAAAATTCTCTTACTAAGCCATGTGACCTCACAATTCTATCCCACTCTACCTCATGTGATATAAATATTTAACCAATTTATTAGACGAGTATATAGGTCCCAACCATATCTAAATGAATCTCATATGTATGTGTGCCAAAAGATCATAAAACATTCATCATATCATTATCCATGAAAGGAATTTGTTTTCATAAACAACTGGTCACTATAAACCATTTATGTAAAGAATAGGAATGATATCCTTGGTTCATATTCCCATCATATGATAAGTCGCATTAAAGGATTCCATCATAGATATTTAATGACTTTTAAAGATAAATAAATTATATGTTTTTTGAGAAAAATAAAATTTATATGAAAGTTCATTTTAAAAACTAAAAATATTTTAGAAATAATTTTCTTTAAAATAATCATGGAAAACATAGAAATGATGATTTAAAAATAATTTAACACATTTCTTGAGGAAAATAACCTTTCCAATTTAAAAATCACTTATAAATACATAAAACATTTTCAATTTTTTTTAAAATAACTTTTAATACCAATAAAGTGATGTTCAAAGATAACAATGGTCATTATGGTAGGAAATTACATTCAAGTAGTACATGTTAAAATAAATATTCCATTATTTTGTTTGTTCACAGTCTAATAATAATTTTTTGGAAAATTAAATGAATATTTATTTCAAAAAAAAAATTAAAACCTGGTTAATATTTTCATTAATAAATATTTTGAAACATTTTAATAACATTTTTTCTTTTGATTTAGAAATCATGGTCTTGGAATAAAAATGTTTTTGACAGAAAAGAATAGTTTTCTTAAAAAATTTATGTTTAAACTATTGAGTACATGATGATAGAATAATTAATGGGGAAAATTAATTCTTATAAAATTTCGATAGGATAAGAAAATTAATGACGTTATTGAGTGTTGTATCATTATATTTGATCATCAGAAACATAATGATAAACAATCCTGATAAATGATTATAATGTAGCATAAAATATTTAACACATTGGTAACATAAAAACGTAATCCTAATAAAAAATATCAATAAAATAAATAAATATATTTGTGATAAATATATTCATGAAATATCATGTAAAAGGGAATGTATAATTACCTTTTAATTGAAGTCATGGGAAAAAATAACCACATGTCTCAACGAAGTCAAATTGAGACAATTATACCTTACTACTTTGGTGAATTTTCAACCATAAACCCCATTAAATAGAGATAATAAAATGGATATATAAATCCCAATAATTTTTAGTATAATAAATTTTAAATACATTCATGGTAAGTATATACAGAACCTAAAAGAAATATGAGGTGAATATGAAATGTGTCTCACATTAGTAAAATGTGAGATGAAACCCCTTACCTAAAGCATAAATTTCCTTCAAAATCATTTAAACATCTAGTATAATAAATATTAGAATATTATACATACATTATCGAACCATACTTAAATATATAATACCATAAATGATTTACTTGTTTCCTTTTACTACCTATTTATTAATTATTACATGGTAAAATCATGTTTTGGGAAATTGCTGCATTGTTTTTCATTTACATCCTAATTGTTTAATTTTTTCTTCCTATTAATTTGACCCTAGTTTTATAATAATAATGAAATAATTATTCATATTTACACATCAATTATACTTTTGAGACCACTCACGGGTATTGGTTTTCAAAAATGAAGTATGTTACGATCATGGAGACCGTAGGTCCTATATACCCTTGAGTAACATTTCAAAATTTCAAAAATCATTTTTGAAATGAGTTAACTGATATTTTATAATTATATAATTTTAATAACATCATTAATAAAACATTATTTATTTAAATTTTCTTATACATGTCATCCATGTAGTGTGGTGTTGAAAATTTAGTGTTACATCACATCATCTAGGCAATAGTACACATGTACAAGAATAATGTTATAATATTTAAATAAGTGAGATGGTAATATAGAAAATGATATATTATACATTTAATAAGATAAAAATGTCATCAATATTTTATTTCTGTTATTTATAACATTTATATTTGTTAAATTAGTCATTATTATCTGTCATTTAAAGCGTTAGTGATAATGATTCACATTTTTATGTGAACTGGTAGCCTACTATACACACAACAAAATTATTATAACCCGTATATAAGGGATATTTATAATGTTATATATTATTTGGGACATGTTCGGGGGATAGTTATGGTCAATTCTTGGAAGACAGTGAAATGGGAGGAACGAGTAGAGGTTTTCACGTCCCAATGAGGAAGAAGGGATAGAAATAAAATATGGATCCATTTATCTTCATTTAGACCAAGAAGATGAAATAAAAGGGGATTAAGGATTAATCATACATCCCTAAACCATTAGATAGAAGTTCATACAAAATATTTTGGACTAATGAAATTGTGTTTGAGCCCTATAAAAATGAACATGTGAATGAGGTAATCATAAATATGGTATATTGAAGAGAAATGATTAAAGGATTTGAATATAAAGATAAATAGATTCATGATAAGGGTGATATTTCTGATGAATCATTAGTGAAAACAGTTGACTCTCAACATGTACCTGATCCAGAGTTCAAGAAAAAAAATCATGGGATCTTCTACTACACATTAATTAAGATATGTTGGATAAGGTCTTGATTATTCATTATTCTAATGAATATATTGAAATAAATAATTGGAGACTAACACATAGATAAAAAACAATTATTGGTCTGATTGGATTAAAAAAATATCTAATTCTAATTATTGACTTCAATGATAAGATGATAAAAGTGGTGGAGTTCATGAAATGTTTGAAAAGATAGTCCTATCAATTAAAAATATAATATCTAAGATGAAAAAAAAATGTAAATAATATTATCTTGAAATTATATAGGTATGTTTCATCTAATTGTTTCATGTATTATTTTAATAATTTTGTAATTTCGTATAGAGTTTTATGTATCCAGTAAGAACATGGAGGTTTCAAACTTTTTCCAAAAAAGTGTTTTAAAAAATAAATTTAGTTAATTGTATGGGTAATAATGTTATGTTTTATATAATTAATATATAGGTATAGTAATTTAAAAATATCTTATTAATTGTTTATACCAATCTCCACAAAATCGTGACAGGTAGTAATGGTGAAATGAATGACATCGGTTTGTGAAGTTATAGTCTGTTATATACAAGAACAATGATTTAATAACAAATTTTATATAAGTAGAGAAGTTTTTAGGCGATGAACAAAACCAAAAAAGAATCCCCTTATATGGATTATAATTAGGTATTTATGTTACGATTTTTTAATACTAATTCAAGGAGGAGGAGTAACAAAAAAATAAAAACATTCATTGAAAATGTTATATCTTCTTCGAGTAACCTCCTTTGGTTTGCATAAAAAGTATTGTTATTTTGGAATTATGACCAAAATAGAGATTATAGGATGATATATGGTATTATTAGAATTTATTTTCTAATATCTTAGAAGAACCAAAAGGGGTTAAATATTTGAATAATAGAGGATATGTTGTGGACATTTATAAGTCTGGTGAGTGGAAAACTATAATTTTATAAAAGAAAAAGCTTTACCCACTTTTTTCTCTTGATAAATGGATCCAAAATTGATTACTCTAAATAATTATAAATGAAGTTGAAGAAATATATACATCAAATATATATTAGAAAATAAATTATGTTATTTAATCTCTTATATTTTTATATTAACTCCTCGGTGAAACAATTTTAATATTAACCGTTGTAATTTATTTTTACGGATCTCATGATTAATTTAACTAAAAAATATATGTTTTCCATATTATAAAATATATATCTTTATGGATCCAACTATATAATACATTTTTTAAAGTTAAATTCATATAATTGTAATAATTTTAATTCAAAATAATCTCATAGATGTTATGAGAAAGCCGATCTTCCCAGAGAAAATGATCAAAATTTCACAATCTTTTTATATCCAATATAAATATGAATATAATTACAATGACCTATGTTATATTAATAGATATGTTATTTATATTCTGTTACATTAAAATTAATTTAAAATATAATGTCATTATATTATTAATTTAAACATAATGGTAGTTTTCAATTACCAGTCAATATTATTCACTATTCATCAAATAATGAATCATTTCATAAAATTATAAAAAATTAGTCCTAATATAATTTTCATGAAACATTATCAAAAATTAATATTATGTTTTAAAAAATACTAAAAGTTAAAAAATAATTTTTAAAATTGGATTGTCAAATAGAAACAAAAATACGTTCTTTTAAATAGATTTTGAAGTGTAAAATTAGATTTTTTTCATGTATCATGTCTATAAAAAATATTACAAAAATGATATATAGTGCATTAAATATATTAAAAAAACATTAAAAACATTAGTATATTGGTTTTCCTCTAAAATAACAAAACTTTATTATATGTATGTTATTGGTCTTATTATATAAGCATGGTTAAGGAATATTTAAAGGAGGGAGGTGAAGAAATAAAAATAATACAAGTTGTTAGAAACTATAACTCTTCTTTGGAAAGTCTCATTTAATAAAAAAAGATAAGCTTTTTGGTGTTGTCAGTAAACCCATAAGAATACTTACACAATGATTGGATGGATTATAAGATAGCAGTTTGGAAATGATAGTCTAAATAAAATTGGTTTTAGACTGTTATGTATTGGGAAGAATTGATTCCCTTTTATAAGAGAGATTTGGTAAACTTTTGTGATTTATCAATATATTAAATAAATATAAATAAAGGTTTTATTATAAACTTTTAAAAAATATTTATTTATAATTTAGTATGATTATTGATGTTAATTATCTTATCCAATTTAAATTATACACATTCTTATCATATTTTTACCTATATCCTTTTGTTTTAATCCGTCATTTTCCCTTTTCACACTTACCATGAAAAAGAATATTTTTACAATTTGATGGTTTATATAATAATTTTAAATGAAGAAAAGTCCTACGAATGTATCATGGTTGATATAATAAACCATATCCTAATCGAAAGTCCAAGTTTTTGATTTTTTGGATGTTTATATCATTTAATTAAATACTATTCATTATAACATTTTATTAATGTCAACTTTTTGAACCATTCATTAAATTAATTTTATTATAATCAATAATACAATAATATTTAGAAACTAAATATTATAATACATCCATAACTTTTAATTATCATCTAGAAAATTAGTGTTTCACAATAACTATCTAAAATTATATAAATTTTATTATTTTTAATTATTTTCTTTTTTTTTCAGAACTTGAATAATTACTATGTTAGAGTTGGGTAAAAATTTTATGTAATTATATATTATGTAAAAAATAAACAAGAAATTACCATGATGAATAAAATAATATATTAATTCAAAAATAATATTCATAAAAGAACATATCCTTCAGTTAACCATATTTTAAAAAATAATATATTTATTAAAACCATGACTGTGTCATTTTTTAGCTTTTATTAAACAAAATATTACAAAACTTATAATCATATCCAAATGGAAAAAGGCCATGAAACCATGTAATATAATATTATACAAAATATAGACACATTTAATAAAATTTTGGCAAGTTTAATGTTATTTTTATAATCCTTGTCATATTATTTTAAACCCTTAACTAGTGTATTTACCATTTATCATAGTAACCAAATTGATATGGTTACTATTACTAAAGAATAAAAACAATTTGAAAATGTTTAGAAAATTTGGACCTCATGATTTAAACAATGGAATATGTTTTTCAATATTAAAAACATTTTTGTGGAAAAATTAATTTGAAAATAAACCAGTTAATTTTCATAGAAATTGGGTAATCATAAAAACACCTTTTTAAATATAAATAGTTTTCTTAGTAAATTAAAATATAAAATTAATTTAATATTCCAAAATTAGATTATTTTCATTAAAAATGATCAAACTAAATTTTAAAACTAATCTAAAATATACTTTTTCTTTTAAAATACTTTCAAAAATCAATATGAATTCTTATTTATCATTATTCATATAGAAATAAAAAAATTAAAACAACAAAAATTTGACTATAACATTATTTTGATGTAATAATATAAAAATTATGTTTATTTTATTAAAATTTATTTATAAAATTTTGAAGGAATTATAAATACATTTTTTCAGAAGAGTAAAAAATCATTTTTTAAAGAAAATATATATTTTGATGAAAGAATTAGCTTAACTGAAAAATGATTTATTAACTTATAAGAATTAATCAAAAAGTTTGTATTTATTAGGAACATTATTTTTATATGTTTTAAATATTTTTCATTTTTTTTACACACACCAATTGAATGCATAGGATAAAATAGATACAATTGGATAACAAAATCTCATGATACCTTTATGCTCGGTATTTCTTATTTTTTACCCAATCAAACATAGTCTTCATTAAAAAAACATAGGGTAATACAACCAAATGGATAGTGGGATCCATATAGAATACAAGTTCTATCCACATTCCACTTGAATTCTTATTGAACACGCCAAACATCCAATGGTTTCAGGAAAAACCTTGTTTTATTCTAGGTTCCACATAATGGTCAATGTCACCCACTGACAATCGGGTGTTATCTATATAGATACAAAACATGCCATTATTAATGGGCCCTACATGCATCAATTGGAATCTTAATGGATATGTTGGACCCCAAGCACCTATATAATTCTCTTTAGGTTTTTAGTGTCCATAAATAAACCATTATGGTTCCTTAAATGGAACTAATTATCATAAATATTATTTTAGAGTTCTACTCTAAAACATTCATTAATTCATAGCTCAATTCACTCATTTGTCCCCATATCACACTCTTAACTTTATTTATATTGATCGAATGATCATCGGTGTTCTTTAAGGGTATTTCATATATATACCCTTTATTTTCCATATCATGGATTCTTATTTCCATTGAGTGTGATGATTTTGGTGATCACTACAATTGAGCATGAGTGGTATGTTCACACGACTATTGAAATTTTGGAGGATTTTTTTCTCTTGGAAATACTAAAAACATCTAGTTTTATAATTAGGTAATAAGATATAACTATTAAAAATAATTGCTCTTAATTCTTATAAAAGTTTTATGAACTATAAATAAATATCTTGGTTTAAACAAAATCCACATAATGATATTGATGAGAGGAGACATAGGGATCACATTACTGATTTTTTTGAACTCCTTCATCAAAATCATTATCATTGTCTTTTAATTTACTCATTGATTAACTCTCAAAATATTATTTTATCCATTTATTTTGTTTATTTTAAATTTTTTTAAAATTAATAATGGGGTTTAAAACAAAACTCATACCTGAGGCCTCTTTCCATATTTACTAAAACTAACATATCCATGGGTACCATATATTAGAAAAACCAACCAGGTTGAATGATCAAGGGCATGACATGAATTACTTTGGAGGTAATCTTACACATAGTATTATAAAGGATATTTTATCATTCCATTTTATATCATATGATTACACATTAAGTGTATGAATTCTATAAGGGATTTTGTTTTGAATAATATTCTGACAACTAAATTAATACGTTAAAACCACATTAAGGAGTAAGCCATTATAAAACCCATAGTTTTGTTCTACTCCACAAAAAATAATTTCCAAAAATGTTTACACATATTAAAAAAAATTATTCACAAGGAACATAAAATTTTCATTTAAAGGATTATAAATATATTAAAACAGAAATACCCATATGAGCAGGCCTAGTGTGAAAGATATCTGACAATCAACAATATAAAATAAGGCATATTCCACCATTTGAGTGGGAAGTGTGACCCAAATTACCTCTATATGGGGATACATTACTATAAAGAGACTAAAATTCATTAATACATGAACACCTAATATGTAAAAACTATATTAAATAATTATATTCCATCTAGTTATTTACCTAAAAAATGATCTCAATATAGAAGATGGATAAATACATTAGCTTGACTAACATATAATATATTATATGCATGTGTCTAAATTTTAGAATAATTATTACTACATTATAATAAATTAAACATAATAATTAATGAAATAAAATTTATATCAATAATGAAGCACAAAATAGCTATTAAATAAATAAAACAACACATTTATAAACATAAAATAAATATATATGAACAATTCATTAATAATTCTAACAATAGACACATTATAATTTACAAAAACATATGCACATTCCATAATGTTGAATATAAAATCATTATATTCACTCCCCGAATATGTATCATATCATATTATTGTTCCTATTGTATTTTACTAGTACCAAACACGGGAATTTTCATGACATTGTTATTAATTTAAAAATATTCATTCACAACTCAAAAAATTGGGGTGATGATCTATGGAACATGGTTCACTCATTGAGAGAGTGGGATAAAATTGGAAGAATAATTAAAGTGAGTGGGATGCTTATGAAAAATGGAAATGCATTGATGGATGGTGGTGATACATTTACTATTAAGAATTTAATAAACTTATATATATGAATTTATATGTAAAGATGAATATAAATAAAATTAATGTATTCAAAAATCATCTAGGACTAACACGCTATGTCATGGATGATTATCGACTTCTATAAGTGAAGGTCCCACACCCCATCATGTGGTGGAGTACCGACTCTAACTATAGTATGGGGGTCATGTGCCTCCTCAAGATCAAAGGAGTGTTAAACCCATACATAAACTTCTCTATATGGAGGAATCATGGCCAAAAATATTGGAGTACTAACTCATTGATTATTGTTTACCCTAACATCATAATTTCACCAGGGGGTACCTGAACCCAATGTTTTTTTCTATATTTCTCAATCATTCCCTATCGTCTACATTTTCGAGATAAGATCATAGAACATCACAATATTCCATCATAATGGTATCTGATGACATTGAGAATCATTCAGTCATAATATATATGAAAATTCAATTAGAATTAAATGTTTACGTGTTTGATTTTGACAACCAATCAATAAGATAAAAAACCACCAATGAAAACATAGTTCATTCAATGTGATATACAAACTATAGAATGTTTTGTTATTGTATTGATACCATTTAATATGATTTATACCCAACTAATTTCAAAAATGGTGGTTGGGACTATACTCTTCATCTACTTTGGTTTTATAGTTCCTCAGAACCTTGCATGTGACCTAAACCCACACCATATGTGATATAAAAACATAAAACCTTACTATTGAAAGGAAGAGATACATGAAATGACTCAAATGGTCAAAAAATGTGTGATATTATAATAAATGTATGTTAATCTATGACAAAGACTTACATGACATGTTTTAGAGGTCACATTCCTTGTATTCCTTGATTCTAGATAAAGAACCTTCAGTTGTGTACAATTTGACCCTTCACCTTTACTATGTTTTCCATTTTGTTTCCTTCGCTCAACTAGAAATGAATGGATGTTATAGCCACACCCCCAGTGGTTATATTCTCTATTTTTCATCATCCTTTCCAGCATTAGTTAAACATTCCATATGCTCGAAAGCACTGTCCCATAAATTCTAGTATCCAATCATCACCGAGGGACATTTTTTCATGTGTCAATCATCTTTACACCACGACACTAGTCTGCCTTCCCATATGTGAACCAGTTTGGGTTAAATTTAACCATTGATTTCAGGAAAATCGATTTTTTTCCAAAGTCTAAATTTCAAAATTGTTATAATTCCAATACTTTGTACTATAACATTGATATCATAAAATGATTGAAAATATAAATATGTCTAACATAACCAGTTGAAGATTATTAAACAAAGATTAATAGGTAATTGTGAAAGAGTAAACTACTATGGTAATCTATTATTGAATAATAAAATATTTCTATAATGATGATAATAGGATAAACATATATAATTCTTAACCTGAAAAACATTGGTGAAGATTTTTTGAGGAAGAATCTCATGAAATTAAAGGGTACAAAAATAATTTTTTTAAAATTTCAGGTAAAAAACAAGCCTAGAACAATATAGTTCATATTTTAATGGGATTTATAATTTAGAACCAAAAAAAGGTTTTAAATGAAAAACCAAAATATGATATTAGTTTGAAACAATAGAATCATAGAAATCATGGAATAAAACATTGATTGAACTCCTATTTTTGAAAGATAGACATGAAAGATTTTATGAAATCCATGAATTGAAATGGTGTTATGGAATTTGAAATCATCAATATCAATAAAAGATAAGCATTGAATGGATTTTAGAAAATAATGTTTTTATAATTAGTTGAACGTAGATTAAAGAATATATTTCAAGAATTTATGAAATAAAATAACATTAACGTTAAATTAAATTAAATAGAATAATAAATATGAAAAATAAAAAATTTAATTTATATAATATCACTATTAAATTTATTAATATGTTACCCAAAATATATGTTCTTATACATAAATAAATTTTGGATCATATATTAATATTTATTAATGGAAGGTTAAGAATGTGCAAAATGAAAAATTTTGTTTATCAAAGTCTATCCCTATGTATAAAGTAATTAATATGGAATAATCCTTAGATAAAAACAATATAAGTGTCTCCCATTTTTTTATTCTAAGTGTTAATGTATACAGTAGAAAATGCATAAAGGTGTAGTTCACATTAATGAAATGAATTCAGATGAATATATAATTATCCATATAGATGCAGATTTACTACCTACAATTGTATCTTGTAACTATAAAAATGTAACTGTATAGATTTCCATACAGGTGTACATGCACTCACTAAATCATTATGCATACAGTAATTTCATGATTTTTTAAAATAAATGGATAATTTAAATATACTATTATAGTATAAAGGGGTGTGTACCACCAAGTATTCTATCCATGGATAATGTTTCTTTAAAGTTTGTTGTCTCGATATTTTAATTTTAATTTTTACCCTTTCTAATCTCATAGAAAATCCAAATATCATGAGTATACAAAATATTATAGAAATATTTTTATATCATTTTATGTGGTTTAATATGATAGTGATTACCTATAAATGGTCACGAAAGAAGTGAAAATGGTTGAAGGTAATGCAGAATCATGTTATATACAATATAACATTCTTAACTAAAATTTACAGATATTGTTATTAGTTATCACCTGAAACAATTACATGCTTGAACAAATATAATTGAAACACACACATAACATATGTAATTCAAACACACAGAAATCATATTTAATTGAATCATATGTAATTGAATCATACACAGAACATATATAATTGAATCACACAAAATTTATATAATGGTCACTAAATTATATTACCTACATGAACATATGTTGTTGAAACTAAAAACAAACAAATGAAAACAATATTAATTATTTAAAATGTGACTATTATAATTGTAAGTGAATTTAAATTATATAATTCTTAAAATTCTTAAGTCATGTCTATAAATAATTTTTATAACTTTACAACATATCTCACTTGAATGAACTCATTTTTATTACAAAATAATATTGTATAATAATTAAAATCCACAATGTGTTTGGGGAAAAGAGTATAAACATAGATAGAAGGTTGACTTCAGAACCATGATGGATAACTAATATAGATGGATGATATATTGAGAACTTGTAGATCTTAGAAGGGATGGATTGGGAATGCATTGATGAACATCCAACTGGACTCATTCCTGATCACTTTAAATGACAAATTGATCAAAAAAAATTATATATTTTTAATATTTTGAAGAAAATATTATATAAAATTCCATCTAAAGACATGTTTTAAAAATAATCATAAAAAACTAGGTGATGTTATAAGTATTCTCAAACATAACATTATCATAATGAGTATATTAGTCATGCATGAGTTTAATGAAATTAAACAGATGTGTAGCAAAAAAATTAAGGAAAATCAATACTAAGTTAAATCCATGAAATAAAATATGCTAAAGGTGAATCCATAAAATGAAGATATGCAGTCATAAAATATAAAACCCATGAATTTTAGAGTTATGTTATAACCTTTCCACGAAGTGAATAAACAGAAAAAATCATTTCATCCTCATTAAATATTTTTACCAAGCTAAAAAATGGTGATAAGTTTGTTTCTAATTCCTTCATAATCATGTAGGGAAGATAAATTCCCAAAATTTGATTAGAAATTGACTAGTAATTGACCATTGAAATCAAAAAATGGAGATCAAATGTTTTATTTCCAAACAATTTTGGATTGATGTAATAAAATCATGTATAATTGAAACGATTTAGAGAATTTAAAATCAAATATAAATAATTTATTCAAAATTTAGAAAGAATAAATAAATTAACATAATGTTGGTATATAAACATATAGTAACGAATTATAATAGTTATATTAGTATACAACAGTTCTGATTTTGTTTCCATGGGTTAAGGTAAACATGATTTTACAGAGTAAGGTTACATTAACATTTTTTATAGTCATATTCTACTAAATCCAGTCGAATATCTCATTCTATAATTAGAAATTTATTATTTTTATCATATTAATTTTTAATTAAATTAATAATTATATTTCTATTTTAATGTGCTAGATATACAGTTAAAGGCATCATGGTTACTATTATTTTTCATCTTTACAATGTTATAAATATTAGTATATGAAACACTGTCAGTTATACAAGACATTCATCCAATGTAGAAAATATATCTATAAACTAAGAATAAAATGTAGTCAAAAAAAGAAAGCAACAGATATGGGTATATAATTATAAATTAATCTTAGTTCTATATTGAGATAAAAAATATTATGGGATGTTTTAAAATGTAAAATATCATTCAAAATTTGTGTCATGTAGTTTTATAACATCAATAAAATTAAATTTAAATCAACCAATTAAACTAAAGATGAACAACACGGTCATAGATAACACAATATAACCTAAAATATTAATATAGATTCCTAAATACAACAAACCAACTCTAACTTCTGCTAAAATGAACAGAAGAAAACAGTTTTTTATAAAATAATTAATTTAACTGGAAATGGGAATGGAATCACAATTTCAATATATGATAATGTAATAAAATATCAATGTAAATTGAATGAAATTTTATTTTTATATGGAATATAACCTAAAATATAATATAACTATTCATATTTATAGAAATAATAAAAGTCAATGCAAGGAGAATATAAGAAGTGTATCTATAGAAAGTGAAATATTTCATAGTAGTGTGATAAAAATATATTATTAATGTGTAGAGTAAAGAGGTGGGTAACATTAAGTATTCTTGCAATGGATGAGGTTTCTTCCAAGTTAGTTGTCTCAATATTGTAATTTAAAGTTTCTCTACTTTTAATCTCCTAGAAAAATCAAATATTATTTGTTTTCAATAGATTATAGAAATATTTTGTTTTTTTATTTCTTCTGTATAAATGGGTTACCGATTACATAGAAATATCTATGACATTAGTGGGATTTATTGAAGTTAATGAAGAATCATGTAATTTACATATATCATATTTTTAAATAATATTTACAGAGTCTATTATCTATTGTCACCTAAAAACGGTACGGATTTGAAAATATATTACTGATATGCACATCGAATATATGTAATTCAAACACACATAAATCATTTGTTATTAAATCATACAAAATTAGAACACACAAAAATATAAGTAATGGAAACAAACATAACATATGTAATTATCGTCTAAGATTTTTACCATCATGAAGATATATAATTGAAAGAATGTAATGGATGACTTGTAAATACAACATAAACATGTACCTACACTAAATATTCACAATTATATATAATTGGAATAAATTATTTTGTTAAAATATATAGGCAAATTTTATTTAACAATTATGTTAGAATAAAATGGTTAAAAATATCACATTAGAAGTGTCAGATCAAAAGGATTAATATTTTAAAATATCATAAAAATAACAATCCAAAATGTAATTTAGTAAATAAAAATAAATAACAAACTAACAAACTAATTGTTATTAGATGAAAGATAATGAAAAATGTATATTCAATTATGAAAAAAATTAGAAAACAAATGAACCTTTAATTTAGTGAAATAAATTTAAATATATATATATATAAAAATTATACTAAAATTAAAAAACATATGTTTAAAATTTCTCTCACTGAAGGAACATGCAAATTAAATTGTGAAAAAAAATAATTTAATGGGGTCAACAACCCCAATTAAAACCAAAATTATAGAGCATCCTTATTTAAAGAAGGATGTGGATGATGGGTAAATACAACTTAAATATGTACCTAAACAAATTATACACCATTATATATAAGTGGAATCAATTATTTTTTAAACATGTATTGAAAATTTTGAAAATTAAGAATAAGCATGATCATATATATTTAAGTCCAATAAATTATTTGAGAAAAATATAATCCTTTATAAAAGTAATTTAAAAAATAATATAATATAATATAGAAAATAACCTTTATAGTTATTTTGAATAAAAAATTTCATTAATAAATATAAACATTTTCATAAAATAATGAAAAAATATGAACCTATATAATAATTATTTTTAACATAAAATATGAAATAGAACATAGTGGATAAAACAATCAGTATGTGAAAACAATTAAAACAAAACCTTATCATTAGACCTATAATCGACCAATTTCTTCTATAACTAGAGATTGTTTGTTTTCAATTTCCAATGATTTTTCCATGATTTTTCTGAAAAAAATAAAAATAAGAAAATGTTCAGAAAAATTAAATTGTAAACCTTTATTTATGTCAAAAAAATATGAATAACATTCCTCAAGGTAAAAAATTCATTTTATGGGTTGATACGTACACCATATTTTTAGTAATTAGTGATTTATTAATATCTGTTTCACCATGATTTTCAAAGATTCCACAATGAGCATACACTTTATTTCAATTGAATTATTAAAAAAATATTTTGATTTCTTTCATTTGTGTTAATGAATTAATTTTTTTTGGAAATTGTTAAGAAATGTTTTTTGAATTTAGGAAATCTACACTAGTTTGAGATTATAGATATGGAGTTCATGAAATTATTCCTAGGCAACGATGTGAATTAAACAGAATATGACTATAATGTCTCACAAAATATTCTTGAAAATGAAATTATGAAAGTAAAAAATAATTTAATGGGTTCTGAAACCTTAATTAGAATCCCAATTATTGAGTTTCATTGTTTAAAAATGTAGTAGATGATTGGTAAATACAACATAAATATGTACTTGTATAAAATATGTACCATTATATGGAAGTGGAATCAATTTTTTTGGTTACATATAATAAAAATTGTATTTAACAATTAGTTGGGAATGAAATGGTCATAAATATTATAGTATAATTACTAAATCAAAAATATTTGTATTCATAATAATAACATAACGATAAAAAGCCAACATGTTGTTTTGTTAATAAAACATTGAAAAATTTAAAACCTAACTACTCTTGGAATGAAGATAATGAAATCTATATAATCATTTATGAAAAAATATAAAATTAATGAACCACTACTGATGTGGATTCAATTTAAAAATATATATTTAAATAATTATTCTAATAAACAAAAAAACATACATGTGTGAACTAACTATCTTCATAGAAACATGGGAATGAATGTTTGAAAGAAAAAATTTGAATGGGTTCAACAACCCCAATCAGAACACAAAATATTGAGTTGGATTTTTTAAATAATGTACTGGACGACAGGTAAACACAACTTCAATATGTACAGATATAAAAAATGCAATATTATATAGAAGTGGAATCAAAAAGTTTGTTAACATATATTAAAAAAATTTGATTTAATATTTAGGTGGGAAGAAAATGGTTAAATTACCATAGTAGAGGTACCATATAAAAAATAATTTTTTTTAAAAATAACTTAATAATTTAACGTTAAAATGGAACATGGTAAATAAATAATTGAAAAATCCACACACTGTTCTGGGATGGAAGATAAAAAAATGAATAATAAATTATAAAAAAATTATAAAATCAATCTACCTCTACTAAAGTGGAATAAATTTTTAAAAATATATAAACAATTATTCTAACAAATAAAAAAATGTACATCGGTGACTATTCTATCACATCAAAAACAGACTAATTAAAGGTAGAAAAAATGATTTTGTTTAGCAACCTCATTAAAAACCCAAAATATTGGGTAGTATTATTTAGGGAAGGCAACAATGACTAGTAAATAAAACTATTATATGTACCTATATAAAATATACACAATATTATGAACATGGAATCAATTATATTGTTAACATATCTGAAAATAATTGATTTAACATTTAGGTGGGATGAAAAATTCACAAACAAACAATGTGTTATTGTATTAAGGATAATAAATAATATATAATCAATTATGAAAAAAATATAAAATTATTGAACCTTTACTCCAGTTGAACCAGTATAAAAAATATATAAACTATTATAATAAAAAACATACCAATGTGAATGATAAAAATATATAACCATATTCAAATACATATGTACCAATAAAAATATACGAAAAAATTATCCAAAAAATTGAACTTCTAAAAAAAATTAAAATTTAAAAATTCAAATCATTTAAAAATATTATTCATCGAAAATATTGACCAATAAAAATATTAAAATTCTAAAATAATAATGTAATTAGTACAAGAATAACCTACCTCTATGTAACAAAAATATATTCCTAAGGTAGTCCTACTCTTTAGAAAGATGGGATGATGTCAAAAATAAGGAATTCAGATAATAATAAATAGATGGAAGCAGTAAGAAAGAACTTGGGGGATAGTAAAAGGGGGTTGCAGACTATAGGAAGAGATGGATTTACGAAAAATGGAGATGGAGATTGATTAAAGAATGTAAAAAAACATTGAAAATCCGTGAGGATGAGAAGAGATTTTAGGGTTTGATGGAACTTCTGTAAGGGAGAGATCATAGAACACCTTGGAAAATACCAATAATGGAATAAATGTAGAGTTATTATAGTAGAGAGGGAATTGATGTAGGAGGGAATGGAGTTAACCACAATCATCTGAATGAGGTGGGATGAGGAGGTGGAGATTAGAAGGTGGAGAGGGTGTGGAGGAGAGGCAGATGCAATATGTAGTATTCTGAAGAAATCGTGATAGATTTTTATAGTCGAAGGCAGATATAGAGGTGATAGATTAGAAATTTTTCTAGATCTGGAAGAAAGATGAGATTCAATTTATTTTGATGATGCATGGGTAGGATGTTGAAGTAATCTTCATGGTTTTCAACAAATGATATTCTCTATAATGTGGAGATGGATTATTTTGGGGAGATATTGTGGGTCTGTAGCTAGGAGGAGGAAGAATGAGTGGAGGCGTAGAGAAGGGGAGTTATGTAGTTAGAGGTAGAGAGGGGAATCGAGGAGGGATATGGGGAATTAAGAGGGGAGTTATAGAATATTTTGGGGTTTAGGGGATCAATTAAAGAGGAAATAATGGGATGGTGAGTGAATTTGAATGAGATAGAGCCATGTACAAGTTTATTTCTAGGGATTAGATACATAGAATAAATTTCACAAGATTCATTATTGATAATGGGAGTTGGATATGTGTACTCAAATCTACAATTGGCTACACCATAATAAATGTTGGAATTTATTATCATTAAATCACTAGAGTTATATTTTAATGATATTGTATAATATTTAAATTCATGATTACCACAATAAGGTAAAATCTATTTTAATTAGAGCCACATATCAATAAAAAAGATAATTATAAGGATAGTTTATTTGTATCTATTTCAGTGAAGGTATTTCATGGAAAAAGACGTGACACTAGCCCTTAATTCTATAAATAAAATTCTATGAATTTCAATAATGATTAATGCATTAATTTATATGTCCAAAATCATTCTTGAGATGTATTATGAAGTGGGAATAATGTTTTATAAAGAAAAACAATTGTGAATTAGAAAACTATAGAACTCTTTCTCTAAAACTCTCTAAAACTACACAATTTTTTCTTCAAAAATAATGAAGAATAAATAGCATCACATTATATATAAATACTGAGGATCCATGCTATGTTTGGATGACTCTTCTTCAGTATTTAATTAATCAGATAATCTATCGTTGATATATCTTCTATTATATTAGTTGTATCATTGTGTTGTAGCTTAAATATGTAAAAACTATCTCTATTTATTATCGTTCATTATAATGGTTTCTAGAAAAAGATTATTTGATAGATATTTATTTAAAATACTCTATGGAGACAGATCAAATGATATTGTGATTGTATTATGTATTGAATTTTTCCAATCATTCATGTAGTCCCTGAAAAAAGATTTGAAGTCCCTGGTAAGGGTATTGGTATAATGAAACCCATCATCCTCATAGGGAAGAGTATTAGTGGAGTGGGATATAATTCAACTACATATTTTTCTTCGATTTGAATAGGATACATTCCATTTTTACATCAAGATACATGCACATATCAAACTTCTTGCTCGGTGATGAAATTTGAGAAAATAATTAAACAAGGGAGTTAGTATCAAGATCGTGTAATAGTAAAATATATTTTCATTTTACTGCATCAGTTTCTATATCTAACACCACATATGTTCAAGTATTATAATGAAATAGTTTGATAAATAATTATTCTTCCTATTTTTTGATTCCCTGAAATTTATAAACCCTAGATCTAATTAAAATTAATCAAATGAAATGATGACCATGTGAAATTTTCTATTTACAAGAAAAAAACATAAAGAATAGTAAAATCGCCTCAAAAACCAAAATCAAAACGACTTTATTGATTCCCTTAGTTGGGGAAAACATCCATAATGAATCCTTGGAATGAAATATTTCATTTTTATCACTTTTTTTGAAAATATAGAACAATTAAATCATTGATGTTTCAATTAAATTCCTTGAAATAGATATTCCAAGGCTATAATGAAATTCATTAATAAAATAGTGAAATATTATATAATAAAATTATTGTCATTCAAATAAGAAAAAATAAATAATACAATCATGAAAAAATTAAAATATATTATGTCTCTATAATGAATCATGAGAAATAAATTTAACTATTTTTCTATATAAATAAACAATATAATAATAAGAATTGCTATGGGATATAGGTGAAAAGTGGAAAGTAAAGTAGTGAGAAAAACCATGAGATCAACGATGATACACTCACCTAACTTTCTCAAAAAAAACTTCTCCCTCATTATTTATTTTCTATCACCAAAATATACTCAAAAGGTAGCTCCACCATCCTTAAAATTATGATTTCCTTTAAAAATTAACCATTTTCTAAAAAATAGAAAATAAAAGCGATAGAGAATATGAGTAAAAATTAATAGTTTACCAAATTTCAAGACTCACACAGTATTTAATATAAAGTTAATCAGCATAACAAAATAAGACAATTGAATGTGAAAATATAGTTGAAAGATTATCATGGATAACATTATAGTATTAAAACACAAAATTCAAGATATATTTAAAAAAATAAAAAGGACTCACACCAAAATATTATGAGAATATTTATAAATACAGTCATTTACACCTCTTAACATGACAAGCCCGTTATTTACCACCATTAATAAATTTATACTCAGTCATCCACATCATAGTTAAGAACAAAACATTGAATAAATTCTAATATATAAAATATTTAAATTCAATAAGATACCAATTTATATAGTTGTGATATATCATTCAAGATTTAATGTGATATATTACCATAATGTTCAATACATAGTAGTGTAATAACAATTTAAAAAAATTCTTTGGGGTAGTTATAATCTGATCGAAACTGTTGAATTCGTAGGAAGAGAAATGGAATATGGAGGTGAAAAATAATAACTACATTGTCAAGGATTCTTTAATAGTTTAAGAAGAGGAGATGGCTTGATTAGGTAATCAACAAAACTTAGGGAACATAGAAAAAAGAAGATATTTGGAAATGAAAACCTAACTAATTGAGAGATTATGGATCAAAAATAGGGAAGGGTGTCTACGAATAAAAAATAAATGAAACCCAACCCAATTTGAGAAATCATAGGACTATGACAAGAGACATGACTTCTATAATAGTGAAGGAGGGTACCATGAGTGGATAATGATGGTGGGATGAAGATGATGGGATGCACACAAAACCCTCATTGATGGTAGAGGCAAATATGGATACTGAAGCAGTGTTGGAGGTTGAGGTGAAGGCAGCGGATGATGTGTGGCAGGAGGTGGAGGTAGGCATAGAGGCTGATACGTAGGAGGAGGCAGAGGCAGAGGCATTGGCTAATGTAGATGAAAGTCTAGGAGGGTATATAGTTATGGTATTGTGGGGAGGATAATATGGGTGTAAGAGAGAAATTTGGGAGAAAGGTGAGGAGGGGAGGTTGATTATAATTGAAGGTGAGGGAGACACATAACAAGGAATTTATATGGAGATGAAATGTGTTAGAAAATTTAAAAGCATTATTATAGATAATTTATATTATTATTATTATTGAATATATTATTTAACATATGTTTTGCTTACGGAATTTGAATGGTGAACCATCTGTAGCATTGTGACCCTGAAATATAGGCTGATAAGGAGAAGGGGAGTTGGGGAGGAGGGGGAAGAGGGGGGAGTTGGGGAGGGATATAAGGAACCATGAGAGGAGGGAGAGGACAGTTGGAGTGTGGGGGGGATTTCATGAGGAAGTATGGGATGGGTGAGAAGATGTAAAGGTGAGGGAGACACATATGGTAGATTTACTGAAGAGTTAATATGTGGGAGAAATTTTACAGCCTCTATTATTTATAATGGATGATAGCCTTATAAATGAAAATCTAAAATTAGAATTGTCATGAAGAAATATTGTATTTATTACTATTAGAATACTCAAGTGATATTTGATTGATGACCTAAAATATTCTATTTCTTGATTATCACATTAAAGTTAAATAGATTATAATGAGAGATTAATATTGAGACTGAGGACAAGAATAATGATAGTTAATTTTGCTCTATTTTTGTGGATATATTTCAGGGAAAATAGAATTACATTGATCACTAGTTATTCAGATTGTATTCCTTAAATTTAATAATAAGTATCCCATCTATTTCTAGGTGCAGAATTTTTCATGATAAGCGTTCTCATGTAGGAATAAACTTTTATAAAGAATAACCAAAGTGCATAAGTAAGAAATAGAACTCTTTATAAAAAAATTCATTAAACAATATTCATTTTTCTTCAAAAATAATGAATAATAAATCTCATCTCATCATATGTTATTATTGTTGTTCCATGATGAGTTTAATATAATCTCCATGAGAATCTTATCATTCAGATATTCTATCTTGGATATCTATTCAATTAGGATAGTTGTATCTTATAATTTAAAGATCAAAAATGTAAAAACAATCTCTATTTATATTCATTAATTATAAAGGCCAATGGTAAAAGAAAATTTGAAGGATATTGATTGAAAAGACTATATAGAGCTCGACCAAAATCTATTTTTATTTTAATATGAGTTGAAGTTTTTATCACAGTCATGAATTCCAATGAAAGAGGACTAGAAGTCCTTTGTAAAGGGATTTGTATTGTGAAAATCACCATACCCATATTGAAGAGTGTTATTGGAGTGGGTGACAATTCCACTGTATATTTTTCACTGATATGAAAAAGATATAATTTTTTACTGACATCGAGGTGCATGCATATATAAACCATATATCATTGTGTTGCAATTAGAGAAAATAATGATACCTAGGCATCATATTCAAGATCATGTAACAATAAAAAATATTTTAATTTTATGATATTAGTTTATATTTATAACATAGAATCTATTCAATGATGGAAAATTAATGTTGTGATAAACAATTATTTGGCATATGTACTATTGTCCAGAAAATTAGAAATCCTAGTTCTGATTTATATAAAATAATTGAAATTATGATCATGTATAATGTTCTATATTTCATGAAAAATGGAATTACCATTATTAAAACCACTTCAAAAAAACATTAAATGGAATTTCTTGGATTCCCATAGGTGGGGAAAACGTTAAAAATAAAACCTCAAAATGTAGTATTTTTATCATTATCTCAGTTTAAAATATAACACCCATAAATAATTAAATAATTAATTAAATTCCTTATAATGAATATTACATGTAATTAATGAAATTCAATAAAAATAATAGGGAAAAATTAAATAATAAGTTCCAGTTTTTCATATAATAAAAATAATAATAATAACATCAAAAAAATACAAAAAGGAATAAACCACATTCAATAATCATTGAAAATATTATTCAATATTTCAAAAATATAAAAAAATGTTACACTAAGAATAATTGATTTGGTATATGGGTATAATGGGACATGTAAAAAAGTGATAAAAACTTTGGGATAAATGATTATGTAATCACATACCTATCTCAAAAATTTTTCCATCAGTGTCTTTATTTTATATAACAAAAGATATATTTAAAAATCTCTATCACCATCCTTAAAAGCATGATTTACTCCAAATATTATCCATTAACTACCAAAAAACAAAGAAATTGGAGAGTTAATATGAGTAAAATTTAATGGTTTTCCAAAACTTATGACACATATAGTATTTTAAAAAAATTTCTTCGAGATACTAAAATAGGACAAATTCATGTGCAAAAATTATTGAATGATTTTCATGGTCTGAGTCAATGAATGAAATCAAAAAAATTCAATATATCATAAAAAACATTTGAAAAGGACATACACCCATGGATTCATAGGGGATTTACAAATAGTTTCATTTATATCTCTTACTATGACATTATTCTTATTTACCACCCTTAATAAATTTATGTTCAGTCGTAGTCATGATATTGAAGAAGAAAAAATTGAATGAATTATAACAAATAAAACTATGAAATTCAATAAAATACCTCTATATATAGAAGTTATATATCCATCTAAAATGAACTTAATATGTATAACCCAGAATTTATAAATATAGTAGTGAAATAACATTAAAAAAAGAAAATATAAGTCTACAATCACTTAGAAACTGTAATGTTATTGGAGAGATACATTGAATATGGATTAATGAAATTAAAACTACATGTTCAGGGATGATATAATAGTTGGAGAGGAGGATATAACATTATTAGGTAATCTATGTTACTAAGGGAACATGGAAATATAAAGAGATTGATTGAAGAAACCCTACCTGATGGAGAGGATATAGATATGAAATAGGGACGAGTGTTTATGGATCCAAAATCAATGAAATCCTAACCAACGTGATAAATTAGATTTTGATGTAAGGAGAAATGACATATTGATCATTATAGGAGGCTTCCAAAAGTTAATAATGTGGGAGGAATGAAGAGGAATAGAAGCAGTTGAAAGCATTGTTAAATGTTGAGGTAGATTTGGAGGTCGAGCTAATGTTAGAGATGGTGGCAGAGATAAAGGTGGAGGCCAATTGGCCGGAGGTGGTGGAGGTTGATGATGATGCAGAGGAGAGTCGAGTCAGGGATGTGGATATGGGATTTTGGGGAAGAGAGTTATGTTTTTGGGGAAAATGTAAGAGAATGGTGATTTAGGGAGGTTGAGAGTATGTGAATGTGGGGGAAAACATATAGTGGATAATTAAAGTGGGGAATAAATGTGTTAGAAAATATAAAAGATTTAGTGTAGATAATAGAATTAAATATCTGTATTGTTTAAAATATTGATAAATATATATTTTAATTTCTATTATCGAAATTACCTACATAATCCAAATATCAAATATTAATCTCTATTTAATCCTTTATCAAATCAATCAGCAATACATATTTTTAAGTGTCTATATAATTTCATTATATTTTTTTTTAATTCAATCAATTCACATTAATATATATAAATATTTCATAAATTTGAATATTAAAATCTTTTTATACTTTTTTTAATTTATGAGAACATTATAAATCATACATGTAATTTAAAAATAGACACATTTTATCCAAACTATATGTTATGCCATATAACATTCAAAAATTTAAAATATATCATTTTCATATTAAATATATAACCATTTCATCCCATGAAATATTTATTTCCTCATGTTTCATTCATATATACATGCATAGACATCTATAATTATTAACATCTCCATTTAATTGATCCATACATAATATTGGAATCATATAAATATATAGATACTTTTATGAAAATTTTAAAATAATAAAAAAAACAAATAAACATCTATTTATTTTCAAAATACGAGTTATTAATATAAATATTTCACATTTTATTTAGCCACAGTTATATCCTATTTAAAATATCAAACTCTTATATTTTATAAATAATATATAAAATACTATAATTTTTTCAAAAATATAAAATTCTTAATAGTTTAGGCTAATATCATATTTTATAATAGATTAGTATAATTATATGATTTAATTAGAGATTGAGATCAATTTTTACCCTTACATATAGTTTTTTTGTTAAAGGGGAAACCCTTATATATGGGGCATACAGTATGAAAGAATAAATTATAAAAAATAATATCCTTAAATATTAGGTCACGCATATATTAGAGAAAATTCTATAATAGAAGTCCAATGACCCCCCTTTAGTATATTTCAATTATTGTCTTCCCAGAAATAGGAAGATTTCATCCATGTTTATTTTTCTTACCATCTATTGTGATCTCATGTAAATAAACTAGCCCGAGTATCCTAGATATAGTGCCTTACAACATTAAATTGACCTATTATACGAGGAATCACAACCAGAAAGAACAAATAGTTTAGTATTAATGGTAATCCAGATGCATACATGAAATTATATTTACATTTCAAATATAATACACAGAAATTATTTTATTTCAGAAAACCATTATTCCCATTAGCGTAACCCAACTAGCCAGTCATAGAATACTTCCTTGTATCTTGGAGAAAAATAAAAAAATCAAAGGGGTGATATAAAATGGTCAATAAGGATAAACATATAGTGGTAGAAATAAATAAATAAGTCTTAAAAATATAGAAAGGGAAATTATAGAAAAAAATTTCATTTCATCAATAAAATGAGAATAATATAGATGTATTAAATGATTATCAAATAATAACATATAAATAATCACGTGACAATGAAATTTAACCATGAATATTGTGTTAATTGAATAATCACAATGAATATCTATAAATAATATCATAATGAATGAATTCATAATTCAAGAAAACATAAACATACATTCAAGGTTTCGTTTAAGCCAGAATACCTAAACATGTTCGGTCTCATCCTATATTAAAAACAAATGTGTCTCATGAGACATTTTGATGCATCGAGGGGCTATAATGGGCCCCACACATCAAAAACCATGTCTAATTAATTCATCATATAAAAGGGGATAAATATAAATAACATAAATATTAACGTCTAAAAACTAAAATATAAAATGTGACTCCCCCAATCAATTATCATAACCATAATGCATCCATAGTAATATTGACAATGTTATCTTAATAACACATCCACAATAAAACAAATCATAACCCATCCAATGAAAGAATAAGGATGATACTACTACAATTTATCCCAATATGATTAGATGTAAGACAATGGGTCTATGTCATTGTTTAATTTAAATATCATATGATGATATATAAAAGTATTTATAGGAAAATATCTATTTAATTTTGAAAATATCAGTATAAACCAAATTTTAAAAAAAATTAAAAATAAAATCCTTTAAAAATAAACATGAAATATTTATTCAAATATAGATAGTTCAAGTTGATATAAAATTATGTTCATGTCATAACCTTTAAAATAAATATTCATTCATAGTTTTGTTAAAATCCAAACATGAATTGTTTAGAAAACAACATGATGATTCCTTTTATAAATAAAACAAAAAGTACAAATGTGTTAAAAATTTATTGATAAACTATTTTGAATATTTTAAATGAAATTAGATCATTATTATAAAATAATGGTTTTGATGAAAATTAATTTCTGAACAAAAAAGTGAAATAATGTTTGATTTTTACAAAAACATTATCTCAATCATTTCCATTACCATAGTGTGAAAATTAGTAGTATTACATTAAAATTAAATGAATGGTTCTCGTAGACTAAAATATATTCATTGTAGCAAATAAATAATATAAAATTCCCCCGTTGTAAACTTAAAAAACAATCCCGAATAATGATGAGATCATGAAATAAATTCTTTCCACATTAGTAACTTATAAATCATAGGACCCATAAAATAAAAAAATCACCAAATGAATCATCAGATAAAATGAAGATAAATAGATTCATGATATTATATATAAAAGGGGAATTATATATTCCCCAAAAATAAATAATCTGTTAATAAGTCATATATCTAATAAAATAAAATGTGATATGGGAAACCCTTATAAATATCAAAACATTTAAGTGAGTAATAATCAAATGAGTTGATTATGTGCATCCATAGTAAATCCAAATCAAATTTTTAACTCTAATATTAGATGATAAAAATTCATTTCACACATAAACATATAATGATATAATCAATGAAGAACAACATTAATTAAATGAATGTGAATTGAGTTAAAAATCCCTTTCCCTTTGGTTAGACATCCATAAAATGTGTTCAAACCACATGTATGATGGTTACGAAAATATTATTAATATATATATATGAACCGCATTCATATTTATAACATATTATTTGATCATTTTGAGATATAATTTCACCCATTCAATATTAATATTTCATTATTTTCACTTTTTCAGATGTTAACTTCATTTTTTCCCATGCGAGTTTTGTCTTCAAGTTGATAGTTCTCTTTTATTGGGTATATATCCATCATCTACAAAATGATATTAATTTTATAAATGTCATATTTAATAATTAAATTCATTTTTTATACAATTATTCAATCTTAAACATAGAAAATGATTTTCAACACTCCATGAAGATGGTGAGCAATAAGTACGGATGAGAAGTGATATCATTTCTAAATGGAAGAATGATTAAGGAAGTGGATTAAATATTAATTATTAAAAACAAGATAGTTTTTATTAAAACTCTTATATACATTACACATTAATACATTATTTAATTACTTAAATTTACACTTAATAAAACCTAAAATATTGAGAGGTATCATGTATTTGTTAATTAGGTACGTTGTATTAAAATATTAATCATTAATTAAAACATCATTATTGAAAACATCTTTAACATGAATGAGCCTAAAACTTGAATTGGATAACCTAGGGAAATACATAAGAAAGGGGTAATCCACAAATCCCATATATGGAATAAACATGTAATAACATGATGATAATAATACATGTCAGACAAGGTATAATAATGATGTATAAAGAAACAAGAATAAAAGTCAGGATATAACACTATAATCATAACATTGAAAACATGGAAACAAATTAATACACTACATCATAGGTCAAGGCATAACCACCATTACTTCATAGAGGAAAATGTTCGATATAAAAATATAGTAAACCCCTATCCAAAAATGATGTATCATGATACTTAACTTATCCAAATGCATTGGAGTGCTATGTAATTTTGGGAACACTCGTCAGTTTCATTTTCAATGTCATTATAATGTGTGCCACATAGATCATAAAACACGGATTCATTCATCATCATAATCTATTCCCTGATCATGGAGTTTTTAATAAGTATAGTATCGTCTGTAATAAAAGAATTTATGTTCCAAAATGTGAACACCCTTGATATGTAATGGGTATGACATTAACAATATAAATAGTTTTCCCTGGAGAATCACAGTGAAAATTTAGCAGCATATCGACGTCACATAAATTTTCATACATTGGGTTCATGAAAATTAAGGGATTATATAATCATTTTTACATGAATTGGGCACTATTAGGGTCATGTAAGGACACTTCCACAAATATAAAATTAGAAAAATAAGTCATATGATAATAGATATTTTTGAAAAAAAAAGATAAGGGGTGGGATGCTTACAAAATGTATCCAAGGTAATGGGTTTACATGGGATGGATTGATGGGAGAGAAATGGGACTCTCATTATTTATATATAATAAGGTAATTATGGGGGAGGTGCTAAATCATTCCCTATCATTAGTAATTGAAAATAAAATTTCATATCGATATAATGAAACATGATAAACAATAGAATGAAAAAAACCCTTACATGAGTGTGTGGCTCCAAAAGAATGAAAAGGGGCTTCTCGAGAGATTGGGGTTCCATATAAGGGTTCTAGAGAAGGGGAAGTAGACTAAGGATGTGACAAAATTATTTTTAGTGAAGATAAGTGGGATCTTGGGTGGGTTTATATAGGAAATTGGAGGGGAATTATTTAATATTTCCTAAAAATGTTTTTGGACTCCATGTAATAAAATATTCAAAATAAGAAAAATTCCTAATATATTTACCCACGGTTTTGGTCAATGTGATGAGTATTTAATTATTTTATTTTGAAATGGGAAGAACATATTAAAATAATTCTCTTTCTTATGTGGAGGTGAGTCACACTTGTATTTAAATGAATTTAAAACAATAAAATATTTTAAATGAATTGGAGGATTCATTAAGACTTAATAAAATTAATAAATCAAACTTAAAATCACATTATTTTAATGGTAAACCAAATATTGTTTCACGTATACCCATTATAGTGTTCATTATATGATTTTTGGTTCAATAGGATTTCTTAAAACACACTGTATATTTATATAGTATTTATTTTTTACCATAAAAGTTGACTCTCAAAAAATTAAGAAAGATTATCCATTGTATAATTTCATTGTTCTGATTCCAAAAATATTTATAATTTTATACAAATAATTTATTTAAATATCTGAATTTTTTCTTTTAAAATAAGATTCTACATTTTTGGAAAATGCTAGCTTTTTTAAAATAATTATTTTTGAACCCTTGTAAAAAGTCCATTTAACTTCATTATAATTATATTACCATTTATAATTAATAAACCATTATAATAATAAAATTTGAAAATACTATTTATTTCAAAATAATATTACTTCATCCAAATAAATCCCTTAATTTTATTTTGAATATTACATTAAAATAAAATTATTGTTTAATTGAATCAAAATCAAGGTAATTTATAATGTAACAATAAAATAAAAATACATTAATTGTTCTATAAAATATACATTTTAATACTATTATGGTATTGATACATATACCATTATTACACCAGCATACTCACTATGAGTAAGGTGTGTCACAATAAGACTTTCATGGGGTCGTTCGGTGAACATTATTTTGGCCATGGTATCGATGATCATAAACATCTCCCATACGTGGTTTTTATCATGATTACGTTGTTGGAACTCATATTGGGCTTCGTCAAGGGAAAATGATAGTGATTTTATCTCCCTTGGAAGCTCTGATAAATGGGATTCATAGTGTATAATCCAACAGAATGAGGCCACCACTACTTTTTTCTATGTTGATGGGATTTGTTAAATCCAAAAATTTATATAAATCTTGTGATCATTGTTTAAGTCATATATTTACAATGGTAATATTCTTAATCTTATTTTAGATACAATTATATGAAAGTGTATGTTAATGTTTTTTCGATAACTATATTACATAATAATACATTTAATTAAATACCAAAGGGAAACATCATTTATAACAGTTCGGGTCATTACAATCTTCACCCATTGAGAAATTTATCCATCAAAATTTTCATTTCACCTCCTATCCATTATAAAATTAGGGTAATTTTGTCTCATCATTTTTTCTAGTTCCCATGATTCTTCTTTCAACTTGTTATTTCTCCACAACACATTGACATGTTTCTTTATCATATATCGAAGGATAATTTCTCTACGATATATGATATTCACCAACTATTACTAATTGGAAAGAACATTCTCCAGTGGCACCAACTATGTACTTATTCAAAATTGATACATGTAATATATCATGAACTGAACAAAGGATAGCTTGGAATGCAAGTCAATAGGCCATCGCTCTAATGCCATCAAGGATTTGAAAGGGACTGATGTATCTTGGAATAAACATTCCCTTCATCCCAAATTTCATCAATTTCTTCCATGGTGATATGCAAATGATTACCATGTCTCAAAATTCAACCTCTAGGTATGATCAATGATTAAAAACATATCTCTTTTGTCAACACTGATTATCCTTGATGTGTTTTTGAATGATCTTAACCCTTTACACCATTTCTTTGACCATTTTATGACCTATTAGATTTTGTTCCCCCACATCATCCTTGCAAACATGTGTCTTCCACATTTTACAATAAAGGGATTAATAGTGACCCGTTAGGATTCTCAATTGGAAATATTTGTTGTAAGAAAACTCAAATAGAGGAAAATATTGATCTCATCCTCCTTTAAAGTCCATTGATCATGCTCTTGACATGTCCTCATGTGTTTGGATAGTCCACTAATATTGGCTATTAGTTTGAGGGTGATAGGATATGTTGAAGCTTAAATCATTATTCAGAGTGTGATAGAGACTCTCCCAGAATGCATTGGTGGGTCTTAGATTTCGATTAAATGTAGTCGATAGCGGTACTCCATGAATAAAGACCACTTCCCTCAAGTATATCTATGTAAGTAGATCCAGTGATAATTCCATTTGTACCATAATGGTGTGAGAAGTATTTTCAGATTATCCAACACAACCCATATAGAATTATTCCATCTTGATGTATTTATAATATTAGTGACAAAGACCGTTGTTATGTTTTCACATTTCTATGTAGATATGGGTAATGGTTGCATCATCACCATGCATTTTTTCCTTTCCACTTTCACTTACTAACATACATGACATCTTAATGTATATTTAGCAATCTCCTTATTAATATTTTCCAACCAACAATTTTCTTAGATATCATGAATCATATTTATGTTTCTTAGGTTGGTAGATAAGGTTGATCTATGTGCATCGTCCAACATCTCATTCACTAACACATAATTTGATGGTTCACATAGTCTTGGCCCAAATCTCACTACACCTTCATCACTAACATGAAAATCTGAGTATTTTATGTTCCATATAGCTTCCATATTCTACAGAATTCAATAAAAACACTTTTATCATCCTTTAACCTATATAGAACAGACGATCTGCAAATAATGTATGAAAATATTGATGATGTTACTTCCTTTATGATTACTATGTACATTCTTTGCAAATATAAGAATATAAAATCCCTCTCAATTCTCACTAATGACATAATTGTTGAATCATATCTATTTAGAGAATATTACACTTTATTCTATTTCCTAGGATGGTTTTTGATTGAACAGTCATAGTCTTTCATTATCTATAACCATCCACATTGGTGAATATTCATCCTTTTCAAGGTGAATATGTACTTAAGAATTCTGTGATCCATATATATTTCACACATCACACCAAATAAATAATTGCACAAATTTTTTTAAAGTGAAAGTCACTACAACCAACTATATATCATGTGTTGGATAGTTTTTTCCCTTAACTTTCAACTTTGTTGAATCATAGGAATTGACTTTTTCATTTTTAATCAACACAGTGCCGAGATTCTTCTTCTACGAATCACTCAATACCACGAGAAGACCTCCACTTGTTAGTAGTGTGAAAGTAGGTGAAGTTAATGACCTCATTTTCAACTCCTTGATTCTTTCTTCAAATTAATCATTCCAAGAATGCATGACTCCTTTCCTTTTTAGTTTGGTGAGAGGGTTTGAAATTTTGATAAATTTCTCAGGAATCTGCAACAATACCAACCTAACCTAAGGAAAATAAGAATATTTTTCAAATATTTTGGCCTTCGCCATCCTTAAATTGCTTCTATTTTTTAATGTACTTTATATATTTCATTTATATTGATGATTTTACCCATAGAAAGGATATTTTCAAATAGGAACTCACTTTTTATATACTTGGAATAAATATTTTCCTTTCGTAAGGTCTTTAACACAATATTCTAATGCTCATAATTCTCCTCTTTACTATTTATGTATATTAGAATATTTTCTATAAAAACTACCAAAACATTATTGAGCTTATCTATAAAGACTCTATTATTCATTCCCATGAATATTTATAGATCATTAGTGAGTCTAAAAATAATTACTATGAATTCATAGATCTTTTACCTTGTACGAAAATATGTGTTGTGGATATCCTCATTATTCACCCTAACATGGAAAAATCTTGACCATAAATCTACCTTGGAAAATTATTTTTCTCCATTTATCTGATTGAACATGTCATAAAATCAGGGAAAAGGATTATTGTTCATTATCATGATGTTTTTTATCTCAATGTAATTGATGAAAAATTTCATTTACCCATATTTCATCATGATGAATAAGTATGGGGAACGCATGGTGAGGAACATGGGAATATGAAACCTTTATCCAAATTGTTTTGTAGTTGTTTTTAAATCACCCCACATTCTACAAAAACTAATCTATTTTGAGTCTTTGATAATGGTAATTCCTTAGGTATATGCTAGATCTAAAATTCAACATCCCAGCTAGAAGGAAGGCCATGCAATTCCTTGGGAACCACATCAGTGTATACCATCAGAATGGTCATGTAATAAAGAATAATTCATTCCTTAGACTAAATCAATTGAAATATTATTTTTTCTCGTTGTTCGATAACATCCATACTTGAGATGATGGTGCTATATAAGATTAACCCTTCTCCTTGTATTTGTATAGAATCTTAGGTTGATTCACATTACAGAGAGTGATTTCCATCTCATAATCATTTATGTTGGATCTATATAGGGAAATCAAATCCATTCATATAATTACATAAAATTCCTCTAAAGGATTATAATAAGGTTCTTTGGGTAAATACATCCCACAAACATTGACATGGGATGATTTAGATACTTAGGATTAAATCATTTACCAATTTTCTATTTTCAATGACACCTCTACTTCTGTGATCTTTGGTGGTTTCTGAATAGTTCTAATAAACTTTTTTTGATGTGAAGGGTTTTTTAGAACCATAATCAATAAGTACGTTTTCTATTATTGAATGAATAAATATTTACCTCTCACCACTTCATTGTCGGGATTCACTTTCTTGGTAGTAATAGATAATGTAAACCCTTACTAGATTGGAGGTTGATGGTTGTCTTTGAAAACCGTTCTTTTTTTATTGGTTTTCAAAGTTCCATGGTACAATGTAGTAGTAGAAATGAACAATGTGATAAGAGTTTACAATAGAATCCCTTTCCTCTATCAAAGTATCAGGTTTCTTATGTTGGAAATTGTTGCCTCAGTTCCCTTCTTTCCCGTACCTAAAGCATTTTCTCTCACCTTTAATCAAGTTTTAGGGTGCTTATTTCTAGACCATTAGATAGTGGTATGTTGAAATTTCATTGAATAGTTAGATCTCTATATCGGGCCACCAGAGTTGGTTTCCACTTTCCACTTCTTATTCCTATGATACCCTTGAGATTCATCGATCTCCATTTCAACATTGAGGGAACATCGGAAAATTTTCACATAGTTATCAAAGTCACTGATCACCAGGGCTTTCCTTAGGCTACAATTAATCTCACCAAAAAAGAGGTGAACATTGGAATAAGTGTTATGGAAAAAAATTTGAGTCATACTATGAATGTATTGTTATATTTTCTTCTTATTCCCTGACTAATTCATCATTTTGTTCTCAAATGAAAGAAAGTCCATTTTCATATTAAGATGGAGAGTGCGAGCAAAATATTTATCAAATATTTTTTCCAAAATACCTTCCAAATCATTACTTCGATATCATTCATTGGATTCTTATTTTATATCCACATCCAAAATTGATCATCTTCACCCCCACAAGATAAGAAACCAAAAGAACCTTCACTTTTTCGGAGCATTGAAGGACGATGATGTTTTTCTCAATAAATTTGATCTATTTTTAGTTTATTAATGGATTTAATGATCCATTGAAAATAGAATACTATTATATATTGAAGCTATGATTTCAGATTTTTCTCATTTGGGGTGATTTGTACGCTCCTCTTTATCTAGGATAATAGTCAAAACATAAATCAATTGAGAGAGTATTGTCATGGATTGTGAGATTCCTTCTCCCAGCTGGCTGGGAATCTCATTAGGGAAGCCATAACCTTGATATTCACATTGATTGTTTACTTGATTCCACCTATTTATGGAAATTTTATAGAATAATAGAAAAATTATGTATGAGTATATTTAACTTTCAAACACATAAATGGAAATTTAAGTACATTAAAGGGATAACTTATAACATAAATGCATTTCCTTAACTTAAGGATTTCTAGGATTTATTCTTTGCTAGCGATGATATATTTCATAACCTATAATATTATATGAACTATTTATTCACTTAATAATGTTTCATAATTTTCTTATAAATTACCAATGCATATCCCCTAGGAGTGTTAAACTAATTGTGCAGTAGGGCACGTCGTCGTGTACCAGGTTACTATGAGTCAGGGAAGAACACCATGTCGGAGTTGTTACTCCAATGTATATCTATTCCAGAACCATGTATACATGTAGTATCCCGGTAGGGATGTATTTTATTGATATGTCACTTAATCTATACACAAAATAAATTTTAGGGATGTATTCTTATACATATTCCTATCTCAAAATATTTTTCAAGAGTTTTGAAATCCAAATCAAAATAATAATTGAATTGTTCCTATGATACTAACAATAAAAATAAATATATTTATCATACATTAATACATGATTTAATAACATAAAATTAAATTTAATAACACTTGAAATATCTAGATGTCTAATGTCTTTGGGAATTAGATACATTTAATTACAACATTAAACATGAATTATAAAATCTTTATTGAAATCTTCATTAACATGCATGAGCTTAACAATACATTGGATCACTTGGGGAAATATATAAAAAAGGGGTAAACCATAAAGCCTAGTAATATAATAAACATAACATAAAATGAAGATAATAATTAATGTTATAAAATTAAAATCAATGAGGCAAAAAGTAACATGAATAATAATATATGATATAGTATGATAATCATAACATGGGAAATGTGGAAACAATGTAAAACACTGCTTCATTGGTCATGAATAAACTGCTAAGACTTAATAGTTGAAAAATTAACATAAGATAATTAGGTAATCCTCTTTCTCAACATGATGTGTCGTGATACTTAACAATACCCAATGAATTTGATCACCTTATAATTTTGGGTGAACCTGTCACTTTCATTTTCATTCCCATACTTAAGTGTGGCATATAGATCATAAAATATTGATTAATTAATCATAATAATTTACTCCATGATAAATGAGTGTGGAATAAATACATGTAAGTCCCCAATAAAATTTTATATGTTCATAAAATTGAACACCATTGATAGGAAATGGGTATGACATTCACTACAAAATTGGTTTGTCATGGAAAATCATGGTGAAAATTTGGTAGTATAACATCTTCAATTAAATGTTCATGAAATGAATTAGTGATAGATAAATGAATCTTACATCATTTGGAAATGAAATGGGAAGTACTGTGGACATTTATGGACATTTCCAAGCATATATAATTAGAAAGTTCAAGAATATGATATTAAAAAATCTTGAAATAAATTAAATGTGAAGGGTTGCCTATGAGATTTCAGGTTGGTAGCAGGTGTACATGGGGGGGAATAATTAAAGTTAAAGGGCTATATCATCATTAAAAATTAATAAGATAAGTATTGCGGAGGTGAAAAAATTTACCCCATATTTATTAATTTAAAATAAATGGGCATAACCAGATAATGAAACATGATAAAGATTAAAATGGAATGAACCCTTACATGACTGTGGGGCTTTGAAATCATAAAAGGGGTATTATTGAGTGCTTGGAGTTCTTTTGGTTTATATAGAGGGTATGGAAGATTAAGGATGTGATCCAAGTATTTTAAGTGAAGATATGTGGGACCATGACTTGGATTAAATATGAAATGAGAGGGGAATTCATTATTATTTCACAAACATAGGTTTTGGACACTATATAATAAAATATTCAAAACCACAAGCCATCCCATAGTTTTTTACAACATTTTTCAAATTGGTGATGTTTTTATTATTTTATTAGGAAAAGGTCCAAAAATATTTATATAATTCCCGATATTAAGTAGATTTGAGTCATTCTTTTAAATAAATGAATTTATAATTCTGAAATATATTAAATGTTCTGAAGAGTCCATAAATGATTAATAATAATTAATAAAGTAAACATAAAATCAAATTATTTTATGGGAAAAAATATATTTTTCCAAGGATACCCATTATATTATTTATTACATCATTTTGGGGTCATTATGATGTAATAAAACATGTTATATATTTATAAGGTATTTAATTTTTACTGGAAAAGATGATTGTAACATAAAATCATGAAAAATTAACTATTGGATTCTTTTGAAAATCTGATTCCAAAAATAATATTAATTTTATCTAAATAAATTTTTAAATATGTGCATTTAAAAATTTTAATATAAGATTCGACATTGATTGAAATTACTGGGTATTTGACAATAAGTTTTTGTGAACCCTTATAAAAAGTAAATTTCACTTATTAAATATTATAGGAACAACAATAATTAGAAAAATATTTCATAATAACATTTTGAAATAAAATTTATTTCAAAAATCCACTAATACCCCGAAAAATCACTTAATTAATTTTTAATATTAACCGAAAATACACTTTGTGTCTAATTGAATCAAAGTAAAAATCATTTATAATGTAATAAAAAATGTAAATGAATTATTTATTCTATAAAATATTCATATTAACATTATTAAAGTCTTGATACATATCCATTTATTACACTATCCAACACCCTAAGAGTGAGGTGTGCAATAGTGAAAATTTCATGTGGTCATTTGGAAAACATAATTTGGGCTGTGATCTCGATGAGCTTGAAATTATCCCAAAAACTATTTCTCCCATGCTTCAGTTATTGGATCTCATCATGGGCTTGGTAAAGGGGAAATCCCTATGAAGTTATCTCCCTTTAAATCTGTAATAAATTGTCTTCACAGGGTATAATCCTATTGTATGAGGCCATCACTTCCTTTTTCTTTGTCAATTAGATTTTATAAATCACTATGCTTATATTATTCATGTTATCACTATTTAACATATATATTAACAATGCTAATATTCATAACATCCATTGAAATCCGAATATATAACAAAAGAACTGCATGTGTTTTCTATTAACATATTACATAATAATACATTTAATTATATCACCAAGGGAAACTTATTTTATATCCATTTAGGACATTAGAAGTTCATAAAATGACATATATATCCATAATTTCCATAATTAAAACCATCCATGTAAAATAGTAATGAAAAATGAATTACACCACTACATAGAAATGGTACGTCCTACGTACACACATGAAATGAATTTTTTCATAGTATGGAGAATAGATGGAATATTTTTGTCCCATAAATATTGTATCATCTAATTATATTGATGGTACTAGAATTATTACTTTAGAATTTGTAAAACAAATTAAGAGGAAGTATAATAAGAAAGAAAATTGAAAGAGTTAGTGAAAGAAATTTCCTTCTCATAAATAATTATTCATTATATCTCCTCTTAGGGGCTATAGAGATAGTCATCCTAGAATTACAGAGCCAACAAAACTTATTTAAGGATATTTGGAATAGAAATGACCTTATATTGGTCTAAATAGATTGAAATTAAACTGAGATCCAAGTGTTATTTTTTTATATAATGTGGATTATTTTTGAGACCAGGAACTAAGATGACATGTGATACTAATGCCTTCTGTTCCATGAATAAATTTCTAAAATATATAAAATATGTTAAATTGAATAGACATGTAGTTTTCTAGAAAAAAATTGAATAACTTCAAAATAGGTCCCTAGATATTAAATCTAAGGGAACCGTTTTATTCAGAATTAATTTTTTACCCTAGGCATAACATAACAATAGTAAGCGTAGGTCATTTATAGAAAAGTCATCTTTGGTGCAGGAATAGAGAAAACAATTAAATAAATAATTTTATTTCTAATTCTTTGTGCATGGATTATTTATTCATTAAATAAACTCTTGTGGAATAATCATAGTGTTTTCCTCATAACCCAAGAGCCATTAATGAACCGTTGGAGATGATGTTGGAGGATTCATCTCAAAAAAATGTGGAACATATCATGAATTGACATTCGACGCACAACATATTCAAATAATACCACCAATGATCAATGTGGGACTATTTACTTCCTCATAGATCGATCTAAATTGAGGCAGGGATGTTGTTTTATTTGTATCATTTCCAAATTCTTAATTCCTAAAATGAACACAAATCAATTGACTATTGGATAGTTTTGTGGATTTGGTGAATTTTTGTGATGGGTTTCTGTGGGGAAATTTTGGGGAAATTTCTTTTATTTGTTTATTTATTCATTATTATTCTAATATCAATGAATCTATATCAATACAACCATTGATCTATGTTTATTCCACTCGTTTTTTCTTATTCTTTTATCCGCTGGTGATTTTTTTATCCATGTGTGATCTTCATTTGGATTCAGGTTTGATATATCCCCATAAATCAATAATTGTGAATCTATTTCTTGGCTAAAAAATCTGATATCACAGATCTATGATCATCATAAGTTGATGGTGGTGTGATTATGTGGATGAAATTGGATCAGAGGAAGTAAAAACTTGTTTTTTTGTGTTCTCTAGCATACAATTATGAATGAAGAAAAATACAATTTCCTAAGAGGATAGATGGCCCAGATCTTGTTGATTTGGGGATTCCATGACTCTAAGAGGCTTGATGTATGTTTTTTGGTAATTTTTTCATTATATTTAAGGGAGGAATAATTTCTGAGATGCAGAGATCTAGATATGGGATTCTAAAAAATACCACATTACAGGATGTGTAAACCAGATCTAAACAGCGTGTGAGGATCCATTTGGAGAGGCTAATTTTTCATGTTGGAGTTAAGGATAAAACAGTGTGTGACCCTATCACATGTGATGTGAACCCTTTTGAGTGACTCAACGTGTAACCCAATGGGTACATAGAGACTAGTTGGAGTATAAAGGTTGGAGCAAGTCATGTACACCCCCACAAATACATGACGAGGACCAAGTACAATGGATACGCCATGCACTAGTACATGGGAAAATGTACACAGGTTGATGCTATGTACTGGAACATGGTTAGACAACACATGAAACCTACAAACAATGTACTTGTACCCAGAAATGGATAGGATACACAAGAAATTTACATGTATATGACCTAGCATCAAGGGACGCGATGTATAACCCTTCTACACATCATGTGATTTTTAATACATTGCTTATATCCCATGGGATTTTTATCTTGAAAAGGGTCCATTAGTGTCTATTCCCCCAAATTTGTTCTCAAAGGGTTATTGTGGAATTGTCTCCTCCTAGTAATAATATGGATTTAGTGAGAATTTCTAGATATAGTCATTGAAATCCCTTTGTGATGCTCAATGTATGACCCTCTATTCATTTTCATTCCTAGGTGGTGTTCTTTGTATAATCATTAACAACATTATGTGTGATTTTGTCCTATACATAGTGGGTTAATCCCGATTGAGTTGTTTTTATCACCACATGGCCTTAGAAGTGATCATATTCTAAGTATCATATACTCTTCAAACCATCAGTATGTACATATAATGATGAGACCTCATGAGAAATACCTCTAAGATAGACATCATCAGTGTTATCAGACTCATGTGTGTGTTCTCCCTGACATATTATTGTAGAATCTTGGAGCTGTAATCCAACATTGGTATATTACGGTTATGTATTACCCATATAGTATGTGACATTGTTTAGTATATCTGGATGTTCTAGTTTTATGTGTTGTGGAAATACAACATTGTTGATTTGACAATTTTTCCTTTTTTTTATTTTGGGTAGTTTTGGTGTTTCATAATGTATATTGTTAAACTCTTCCCTTCACAGTAATTTCACACACATTTTAGGTCCGGTGTAAATGATCAACCTTTTCACAGAGTCCATGATGGACTACTATCAGATGGTTCTTATTGAGACGAGATAGACGTCAGTGTGTTCCTGAAGATTTTGAATGCATTCCCTAGTACATACTTTGGAGTTATACATGGCCTTAAGACTCTTTGTGTTGGAAAATTATTTGGACCTATTTACATTACATTACAATATTTTGTACTGTGGATGAGGTATTTAGATGTATTCATTTATATTTGATCGGTTGTTCATACATTTCCACATTTTATAGGTTCAGTGATGTGTGTGTGTGTGTGTTGGCTAAGGCATCCCAATTTAGTGATATGACTTCGTGGCACTAGTTGATAAACGCAATACTAGATGTTGGCATGGGGAGTCATTACATTGGACCCACTAGGATAGGTTGTGATAATGTGGTATTAGAAGATTTTATTCTACTGTGGGATCTCAGTCTATTAGATTGATTTAGGGAAACAATGTTATGTGTTTTGAGTTTTCCATTCAGGCTAGGGAATTTATTGTTGGTTTGATATCCGATATATCCATACACCAAGACTATAATCATCTATATTTTGACTCGTTACATGAGAAAACTTATTTAATGGAGAAAATGGTACATGTATCATATAATAATTGGTTGTGGTTTCAATTTCCATCATGTGTAATCTCTCTATATATATAATCATCAATCATGGTACATGATGTTTTTGGAACCGTGGTCATTCTATGCATGAATTGGAGTATGGTTTGTGTTTGTTTTCAAGCCTTAGTGGAAGTTTAGAATGTGTTCTAGCAATGTGACCTTACAGAAAATGTAGATAACAATATTGAAGGTGACACCATTTTCCATTGTTTGCCAAATTTTTGGGTCTGAAAACCAAAAAAGGAATAAAAGTGGTTTTTGGAAATGAGACTTGAGTGTTGTTGACTTGAAGGAGATGAAACTTGTGCGCCTTTTGTTTTTTAAGATCAGAACATGAATATATGGAAAAGGGAGAAGGGTGCTCATGTTTTTTGTTTGGTCGCACAAGTGACTTTCATGTCGAGGGAAGACTTGCACGCCATCGTGCATGGTATCCAATTGCCTATAAATAGAGGTCAAAACTTCCTCATTCTTTACGAAGTTCAGACATATAGAAAATCAGATCACCCTTCACACGGGTTTAGTGGTCACACAAGTGGTGGTGGGTCATGGAAGATTCAGTTGTGGGGAAGTTCTGTGTTGCACTTCTAAGGTGGTTTGGCCGAGAAAGTGTGTTGGTTGCCCAATTTTGGAGTTGGGGTAGGAAGTTTCGCACATGTGTTTTTTTGACACTTACATGATAGGATTTGAAGAAGCGCGACAATTGACCTTTGGGTGCCAAAACCTGTTTGGGTGGGAAATAATGTGAGTCGTGCAAGTTTGAAGTTGAAGAAGTGTGTGGCGTGCAAGTGGCAGAGCTGGACTTGTGCACCATCTTGAAACTTGCACGCCGGGCATGGAGAAGCATGCCAGGTGTGGTTAAAGTACGCCAGTCTTTTTGGGGCTACGCAAAAGCTGGTAGTTTTCCCGATACCTTTGGTTTAATGTGAGATTAGTCTATGGGTGGAAGTAGGACTTCAACAGAGCATCTACATACAACAGAGGATGCATTCTTTTTTAATGTTGAAGAGACCTTCACATCTATAAACTGAGTGGGACTTTACCAGGGGCAGTGAGCCATGGGGAGTCAATAGGAGTGACCCGAGGGAGGCAGTAGGCTATCCCTGAACAATTGTAGGCAGTGAGCATGGGACATATTGACTGTTCCAAAATCTTTTTAATCCACAATGAGTGAAGAATAGTGGAATTTGGTACGACCGACAACATGTCGGTGTATGATCATTGGACGTATCACGTAGTGGTGAACCAAGTAAAAAGTGTTGTGTCATCTCTTTTCTTGAGAATGTTGTATTTATTCTCATATCCTTCATAAAGTTTAAACTAGTTTCTACCAATGTGAGAACGGGATCCATCAATTTAAGATAAAACTTGACACCCTAATTCACCCCTCCCCTCTCATGGTGTCATGGGGTCCTTCATGTGGTATTAGAGGGAGGTTGTTGGTGTTTGATTTGTTTGTTTACCGCCATGAAAAATTCAGCCAGTGTTAGGGGAGTTCCCCTATTTGATGGAAGTAATTATTTGATTTGGAAGAACATAATGAGAACTCATCTAAGATCCCTTAGAACCTATGTTTTGTTTTCCACTATGAAAGGTATACGTGTTACTGATCCAATAGGGATGGCTATGACTGATGTCGATATAATATTATTGATGTTGATGCTAAAGCGCAGAATTCTCTCACCGCAGCCCTTTCTGATCAGATCTATCTAAAGGCGATGAGTTTCACCTCCGCAATGTCCATGTGGGATAAACTAGAAAATATTAATGAAGGAGATAACAAAGCGAAGAAGACAAAAATAAAAGTCCTACACAATAGGTTTGATGATTTGAAGATGCATCCTGGTGAGAATGCAGACTCCTTCAATTGAATTACTGAAGTGGTTGGATCAATTTGGGGACTAGGTGAAGAAATAAAAGACGTTGACATTGAAAAGAAAATATTAAGAAGACTTCCACCCCTGTATAGTGAAAATGTGTCAGCCCTTGAGGAAAGAGATCATTCCAAAAAAAATTGGATGATCTGTTGAGCATCCTAGTGGCATATGAAATGAGATTCAAACGAGAAGATACTACTACATGAGTAAGAACGAAAATAGTGTTCAAATCCATAGATAAACTGAAAATTTCAATATATAGTAGTAGTGAAGACGATGAGGAAAAAGAAATTATTTCTCTCATTGCCCAGTAGTTCCAGAAGAGAAAAGGTAAATTCAAAGGAAAGATACCTCTAGCTTTCTTTCGTTGTGGAAAATTCGAGCACATTTCTTCTCAGTGCTTAAGAAAGTTTGATGATGATCATAAGGATTCTGTAAACATTGAGAAGGCCCAAAAAATGTGTTTCAAGATAGGAGACATAAAATCTAGAAAGAATGTTCTGAAGAAAAGTTTCGTCTATGAAGAGGAAGAAGATGATAATATATTCTATGATGAAGAAGTACCAGAATTTAAAACTAGGAATCATGCTTCCATGATGGCCACTATTGAAAAATAAGAAGATACTAGTTGATAAAATCAGTTGAAAACTAGTAAGGATTTCGAGTTGCAACATAAGGATGCTGTAAGTAAGCTTAAGATTAAATGTAAGAGTAGCAATACGTGTAAATAAATTGTAGAAGAATCAACAGAATATGTTGATCAACTTGAAGCTGATATAGAAAGAATGGAAGAATTTGTGAATGTACAATCTAAAATCCTTGAAAGAAATGACGATGTAGTGGATCTGAAGATGTGAATTGAACAGTAGTGGGAGGTCATTAATGACCTCACATCCAGACTGGAAGAAAAATCCAAGAATTATGAGGGTCTTGAAGAGGAAGTTGTTACTCTTTGGTGTAAACTTGAGACTGAATCAATTTCTAAAGTATCAAGGAAGAAACTACAGTTTTGAATATTCTCAGATGCAGAATTACTGCAAAGAGACAAAAGTGGTTCAGATGGGGTTGAAAAAATCATGAGTGATCAAAGACATGCTTGCATAAGAAAGAGTGGAATTGGCTATGAGGTTGAGACATCAACGGCTGGAAGTGAAGAGAGCCAAAAGAAAGACAAGATGAAATTTGGACATGTTGAACCGTTTCCTGAAGTGATGAAAAAGAAACCCTCAATCCAAACAAAAAGGAGAACGTAATATTATCCTCAAACATTCATAAATGAGAGGCAATCTAACTATTCTACCAAGGAAGAAGGTATGATGAGAAATTCAAGTGAGAAGCCGTTTTCTCTCATGAAGTGTCAATTCTGTGGCTATCTGGGCCATATCATGTCATATTGCGAAGAGGCAAAGAGCTACTTGAATGGGGACGTTCTGTAATGTCAAAAAAAGAGACTGACTTCATATCCTCCACCTTATAGATGAAATAGTTTCAATGGATATTGTTTTCGTTGTTCTAACTTTGGTCATAAGGATGTTCATTGTAGGCAGAGAAGGGACAGAGACACCTCATACCGGAGTTCAAGACAAGTCAAATCTCATCAACAAGATATTTTTCCTCTTACAAACTGGTTTTCTCCTCTCAAAAAAGACTTCAAATATGAAGAACCAGTGTAAACATATGAGATAATTGAAATTCCATTAGTGATGTATACTCAATCCAATGTCTCAAGGAAGGAAAGGAAAAAAATAGATAAATCCAACCTTACAGAGGTGGACCTTAAAGCTACAAATAGCAACAGTACCTGGATTCTGTATAGCGGTTGTTCATCTCATATGACTGGTAATGTTGGCCTGTTAATAGATATCAAAAGGAAGGTTGATGGTACAGTACGATTTGGAAATGATGGATCTCTGAAAATTAAAGGCATTGGAAGTACTGAATTAGCTAATGGATAGCTAAATAAGATTGATGTCCTTTACGTAGATGGCCTACGTCATAATCTACTCAGCGTGAGTCAACTCTATGACTCGATACATATAGTTACTTTTAATCAAAAAGGTTGCACTATCAAGGGAAAGGCAGGTAATTCACATATAAAGGGATGCGGAACAGAAAGCAACTTGTATCAGTTTGATAGTAAAGAAAATGTTGGTTACATGACTGTTGAAGAAGAAAAAAATTTGTGGAATTAGAGACTGGGACACATCAATCAACAAGACATGGAGAAAATATCAAAATTGGGGATTTTCATGGACATTCCCAACCTGAAGCGTGAGAGTGAAAAGATTTGTGATGCTTGCATTCATGGAAATCTGGTCTGCAGTTCATATCGTCCAAAGAAGAAAAGGGAATATCATCTTCTCGACCTAATTCATACAGATGTATGCGGGCCGATAAATGTTGTCAGAACTCATGGAGAAAGGTACTTTGTACATTTCATAGATGATTACAGTATAATGGCATGTGTTATGGTCAATCACAAGAAACGAAAAGTGCTTGAATGCATGAAAACTAATCGGCGAATCTCAAAGAATAAATCTGGATGAACAATCAAAGTGTTTCGATCTGACAATGGATGGGAATACACACCCATTGAATTTGAAAATTACCTGGAGAAGCATGGGATACAACATGAGGTAGCTGCTATGATAACTCCACAACAAAATGGAGTTGTTGAATGTAGGAATCGATAGGTGAACAAAATGGCATGAACTATACTGTTTGAGAGTCGTATTCCATGACATTACTGGAAAGAGGTTGTTCAAGCTGTAGTGTATATTCAAAATCGAACAGGAGTTTACATGGGTGAGATGAAGACACCATATGAATATTAGAATGGATAGAATCCCTCTTTTAAATACATTCGTGTTTTTGGAAGTAAATGATTCATCAGATAAAAGAAGTAAATCCAGGGAAGTATGGTGATAATGTAGATGATGGAATTTTGCTCGGATACTAAATGAACAACAAAGCCTACAAGTGTTTTAACAAGCGATTACGAAGGATTGTGGAAATCAATGATGTTAAAATAATTGAAGAGAAAACCACAAATGCTTCAAGGAAGTAATATGCTGATGTGAAATAATGTGAGGGAAAAAGTGAACGTGGAGAAAATAAAAATACAGAAATAGAAGAAGCTGTAAAAAACACTCAGCAATCACATCATGATGTTGACTTAGAAGAAGAATCTAAAGAAGAAACTATGGATGGAGAGAATGAAACTGAACCTCATAGGAGAAATCAAAGAGCTGAGATTGATCCATCTAACATAATTAGGGGCATGAGTGCACCCACTCAAACAAGGAGGACAAGGAATAACATGCAATCTGCATTTCTATCAGTTGTGGAGCCATCCTTATTTGAAGAAGCTGCAAAGGATTAATCATGGGTGAAATCCATGAATGAAGAGTTAGATCAGATTGAAATGAATCAAACATGATATCTTGTCTATATACCTAAAGGTAACAATGTGATTGCTACAAAATGGATCTTCAAGAATAAGTTTATAAGCATGGAAGTCTTATTAGAACTAAGGCACGACTGGAATGTAGAGGATACTCCCGGATTGAAGGCATTAATGTTGAAGAAACCTTTTCTCCAGTGGAAAGACTGGATTTCATCAGGCTTTTCCCTGCCATGGAACTCAGAATAGGATATAAAGTATATCAAATGGATGTCAAGACAACATTCTTGAATGGTGTACTCAAAGAATAAGTCTACATCAAACAACCAGAGGGTTTTGTTCTTGGTACTGATGAAACAATGTTCTAAAAACTGAATAATGCTTTATATGGTTTGAAGCAGGCACCATGAGCATGGTATTCTCAGCTAGACTCGTATCTCAAGAAGCTGGAATTCAAAAGGGGATGAGTAGACCACAATCTATATGTGAAGAATTCTCCAAAAGATCAGTTCATGGTTCAAGTCTACGTTGATGACATTATTTTTGCTGGCAGTAGGTAGAAATTAGTGGATGAATTTTCCAATCACATGAAATCAGAATTTGAAATGTCTATGATTGGGGAGCCTATATATTTCTTGGGGATGGAAGTGATTCAAAGGTAGGACTACACTTTCAAATCTCAAGATAAGTATGCAAGAGAGATGCTGAAGAAGTTTAATATGCAAGAATCCATACCAATATCAACTATGATTGCAGTTGGAACCAAACTTGGAAAGCATGAGGATGTGGCATCTGTAGACCCCACTATGTACATGATGATAATGGGGAGCCTATTATACCTGAAAGCGAGATGGCCAGATATTGTCTTTGCAACCTATCTAGCGGACCGATTTCAGATTAATCCAAAGGAGGAACATATGACATTAGTAAAATGAATCATGAGGTATATTCAAGGTACTCACAAGTGTGGATTATACTTTGTTGCAGGAAGAGACAATGAATTATCAGCATTTTTTTATGGTGATTGGGCTGGCGATGTAGTGTATAGAAAGTCTAACAGTGGTGGAGCATTCTATATTGGGAATAAATGTGTTGGCTGGTTGAGCAAGAAAAAAGAAAGTACTTCTCTTAGTACTTCTCAAGCTCAGTATATCCCTGCCATAAAGGCATGCACTCAAATGCTATGGATGAAGAAACAACTAACAGATATTGGTGATGAGGTGAAGCAACCAATGGTAATTTAATGGGAAAACAAGTGTGTAATTGATCATACGAAGAATCCTATTCAGCATTATCGTACAAAACTTATTGAAATCAGGTATCACTTTATCAAAAAAAAAAATTTGACAAGGAGTGATTAGAATGGATCATGTTGGAACTGATGAAAATGTGGCTGATATCCTGACCAAGCAACTGTCAGCGGATGTGTTTGAGAAGCAGCGGGTGAACCTTGGTGTTCAGCCACCTCTTAGTGCATAAGGAGGTTACGAAATACCCATCTCCCAAGTTATGATAATTGATTTTAATCTGTTTATAGATGCGATGCAGGTTTGTGGGGGAGATACTATCCATGGGGAGTGTGGTTCGAGCTGAATAATGAACAATTACCGGTATTTGGGTTTATTTTCATTGGGGGAGAAAGGAATAAATTTAGGCATGCAATGCTTTATTGACACATTGATAATTCAGTGTTGGGAAGGAATACATTGGACGATCAGTGATTGGAAGGAATACATTGGACGAGAACCCAATTCAAGCTTCCTCTCTTGTTTTCTACACTGATCATTACTCACGTAGACTTAGAGTGTTGGTTGAGTTGATTCGTACGTTAGTGGTTTTCCCATGTATGGTGCTCTATTGAATTTATTTACTGATTTCCAAAAAACCCAAAGGGGATATTGTTGAAACCATGGTCGTTATATGTATTAATTGGAGTGTGGTTTGTGTTTGTTGTCAATCCTCAGTGGAAGTTCAGAATGTGTGCCACCAATGTGATCGTATAGAACAAGCAGATAACAATATCGAAGCTAACACCGTTTTCCAGTGTTTGACAAATGTTTTGGACTGAAAATTAAAAAATGGAGAAAAGTGGTTTTGGGAACAGAGACTTGCGCACCGTTGAATTTAAGGAGAGGAAACTTGTGCCCCTTTTTTCAAGATCAGTTCATGAAAATATGGCAAAGGGAGAAGGGAACTCATGTTTTTTGTTTGGTCACGCATGTGACTTGCGCACTGAGACTTGTGCACCGAGGGAAGACTTGCACACCGTTGCGTAGGGTATCCAACTGCCTATAAATAGAGGTATACCCCTTTTCATTTGGTATTAAGTTCAAACATAGTGAAAATCAGATCTCCCATCGCGCAGGTGTAGTGGTCGTGCAAGTGGTGGTGGGTCGTGCAAGTTGAAGTTGCACGATAGTTGTTCGTTGTGCGTCCAAGGTGGTTTGGGCGATATAGGGTGTTGGTCACCCAAGTTTGGAATTGGGGAAGGAAGAGTCGCACAGGTGGTTTGGTGACACTTGCGTTCCAGGATTTGAAGCATTGCAACAGTTGAACTTGGCACTCCAAAACCGGTTTGGGTGGAAAATAATGTGAGTCACGCATGTTTGAAGTTGTAGAAGTTTGTGTCGCGCAAGTGGGAGGGATGGACTTGCGTGCCATCTTGAAACATGGGCGCCGATCATGGATAAGCACGCCAGGTGTGGTTGAATTATGCTAGTCTTTTTGGGGCTGCGTGAAAGCTAGTAGTTTGCCCGATACCTTTGGTGTAAAGCGAGATTCGTCTATCGGTGGAAGTAGGACTTCAACAGAGCATCTACATACAAAATATGATGAATTATTTTGAAATGATGAAGAGACCTTCATGTCAATAAACTGAGTGGGACTTCACCAAGGATAGTGATCAAGGGGGATTCAATGGGAGTGACGTGAGGGACGGAGTAGGCTATCCATGAACAAATGTAAAGGTAGTGAGCCTGGGACAGAGTGACTGTTCCCAACTCGTTGTAATCCAAAACGAGTGAAGAATAGTAGAATTTGGTATGACCGAAAACCTGTTGGTTATGCTCCATGGATGTATCTCTTAGTGGTGAATCAAGTATAAAGTTTTGTGTCATGTCCTTGCATGTGAATGCTTTTTTTATTCCCATATTCATCATACAGGTTAAACTAGTTTCTACCAACATGGGAACAAGATCCGTCAGTTTAAAAGAAAAATTTGGCAACCTGATTCACCCCACCCCTCTTGGGGTGTCTCGGGTTCCTTCACATGTTTATTTCAGGATGCCTCTATAAGACATGCCATCTAGGATTTAGCATCAAAATCACGAGGTTGATCCCCTCAGTGATGATGCATTGATATAGGGACTTTGGTGTGAGGTGTTACCTTCGGGTGGTGCACCAGCTATACCACTATATGATGACTAGAACATGGTACCTATTGTACAAGGGGGTGAGATGTGTATATTGATCACACATTAAAATTTTCAGCAAAAGATACCCCTTAGGTTCTAAGGGGAGCATATCCCACAGGCAGTCGATGATTGCGTTGAGGTGGTGACTTCAGTTTTTATCCTTTTCAGGACACCATTAGATCATATGGTGGTCCATGAATTGAGACATTTTCATATATCAATTGAATGATAGTGGGTTTTCTAACCCATTATTATTACTAGGTGAATCATTCGTGGATATAGTTTGAGAAATATTTTTAGATGAGTTCTCACCCACTATGTAGAGAGCTATGCATACCCAAGATCTTATTAAACTCTAGTAGGGTAGCACAATAGTATCCAATTATCATAATGGCATACCAACATCTCCAGGTAATCGATGAATAATTCTCATGAGTAGTTATTCGTGGATCAATCCTTTGAGTGAGGTCAATGTGAAGATATAAAAGTAGTGTTATTCCTCTATGCATTCTTACCTATGCTCGGGTGCTAGAGAGAAATTCGGTTGTACGTAGTTTCAGGACTATGTAGATACCCACTATGAATTTAAGTAGAGGAAATTGTGGGATAAGATACTTTAACAGGGTCATTGACCTAGAAGAGGCATTGGTAGAGAATTAGAATGTGCTTGTCACTTTGAATTGTTACCATAACCTCCCCAAGTGGTCCATTCTAGGCATAGAGAGATAGAGGAAAGGGGCGACAGACAGATTTAGGTAGTCAAAGAATATGAAAAAATGGATCTGATAATGATTCAAGTAATGACCTTTAACTTTTCTACCTCAGTTGTAATATTGATACACACATGTTTTATTCACTGATTTCTTTCCACATATCTTTTTCGAGACATATAGATTCTGATGTATCCCTTTCCTCATCCATTATGCTTAGATCCCCCAACTAGAGAAGACTATGTGATTAAGAACACATTCCAAATATGTGACCTGACTCGTAGAGGTGATTGTTTCCTATGGCATCTCTTGGTATTATTGTTGAGGCCGTATTCCATCATTCATGTTGTGGATATGTTATCCACTTTTCATTCTATATTGATTTTTTCGGTGAAGGATGTGGTGCCTCTACACTGATGGGAATAGATTCTCCATTTTTGGTGAAAAGAAACCCTAGGAAGTACAGGATGTAATCATACATAGGTGGGTGTATCTAATATCTCTTCAATTTTCTATACTCCCCTTTGAGTAATGGATATTATGAGTTCCTAGTTTCCTAGAGTAGAAGCGGATTATGAGGATGTATTCCATGAGGATGTTCCATCTCCCCATCAAGAGATATAATATTTCATTGATATACACCATAGTAAGGTCCTAATATATATTTCAGGATATTGGATGTATCCCATAGAGATTATTCTAGTGAGGGTTTTGTTGGAGGACTTGTAGAGGAAGGGATTTTTGAGACCCCATGTTTCAAAATGTAAAGTTGATATTTTTTTCGAATGTTTTACTGGATATTGAGTCTATTTGTGGACTATTATTGCTTGAACTTGGTGACTATGAAGACCATGTATCCACTACTTGGGATTGGTGACCACTTTTATCTGTTGAGAGAGATGTGATGGTTCTCAACGATTGGCCTCAGTTTAGGCTATCATCAGGTGCATGTATGGGATGATGGTACACTGAATATGAAATGATGATGTTGTTAAATCCAAAATGAGTACTTGGTTATTCCCTTTAGTATAAAACAATCCATAACCATGTTCACGAGGCTCATGAACAGGATCTTCCATCCTTTACTAGACCGATTTTCGATACCCTTCATCGATGCTATCCTTGTGTACTCTAAGTCTAAAGAAAATAAGGCGAGATGATTGAGCATAGTTCTTGACTTACTCTGAGAGCACCATATTTATGAAAATCTATCGAAGTTCTAGTACTGGATTCATTATGTCCACTTTCTAGGACAATTTATATCAGTATATGGAGTAGTAGTGGACCCATCCAAGGTTGAGGATATATTATCTTTGGATAGACCCAAAAGTGTGATGGAGGTGAAGATATTCCATGGGATAGTGGGAAATTAAATGAGATTTAAACCTAATTTCTTTATTGTATCAGCACCCATGAAATCATTGACTCATAAGGGGATCCATTCATTTGGAAAGATATGTTTCAACTAGATTTTTAGTGGCAGAGGTAGAGTGTGATGAGTGCTCCCATATTGAGATTTCGATAGGAGAGTGTCAAGTATTTAGGATTATGCATTGCATATGGGACATGGAATGGTTTTGTTATGATGTAAGGTAAAGTAGTTATTTTCAATGGTTCATTTCAATTAGGGCGAAATTAGCAGAACTACATATCCCATGATCTTTATTTTGCAGTGGTTGTGTTTACACTGAATATGTGGTGACACTAACTGATGTGCGAACAATTTATCATGAACTATATTCATAATATCCTAAAGTATATATTTTCAATGAAGGATATTAACATGATAGGGAGGAAATGGCTGTGGTTACTCTTTGATTATAGCTTCCAAATTTTCTATACAACTTAGATGGGAAATGTAGTATTAGATGTTATCAACATGAGATCTTATTCAAAGTTGTTGAATGAGGTATCATAGTAGTTGTCTCCATTTCAGTTACTTAAATGATGGAGGAGGATACCTCTAGTAGATGGTTGTCACCCTTATGCCCCAATAGTCAGTTTGGGAGGCACAACAAGGGGATATACTGTGTAATCCTTTACAAACTCAGATATCCAATGGACATGATCATGATGTATTTTATAATGGTGGGTTGAAAGTATTTCTTTTCAGGGGACACCCAATTTTCCTAGTGATGTTGTGGGATGAGGTTCTGAAAGAGTTTCATACATCTCGTTTGGAGGGACATCTAGTTGTGGAAATGATGTACCAAGACCTATGATGCCAGTTTTGATTGCCAAGGATGAAGAAAGTATTTGAAGAGTTTGTCTCTCAATGCCTCACTTTTTACCACGTGAAGGCTGAGCACAATGTTTTATTAGGTTTGACTCATCACCTTGAGGTGCCATAACAGAATTAGGATAATATATCCATATAATTTTTTATGGTCTTACCCCATAAGTATAGGATACATGATTCCATATGGCTGATCATAGATCGAGTCACCATGTCGGCCCACATTGTACCATTTTAGGAGTAGAGTTTATAAGTGATATTTAGACTCCTCTATGTGAAAAAGATACTAAAAATACATGTAGAAACATAAATAATCTTGTTAGATCATGATTATTTCCTCACGTCCTTGTTATGGAAGGGATTATATTAGGAATTTGGGACTCAGTTCTGTTTGATCATTACATTATACCCCTAAACTAATAGCCAGACCTAGAGGACCACATAGGTTCTGGAGGACATATTGTGATCTTTCATGTTAGAATTTTTTCATTGATGTTAGGATCAACAACTACATGTGATGTTTTCATATTAAAATAGTTACCATTACACCATTGTAATGGAACCAGTATAGGATTTCTATGTGTAACCCTGTAGTTCACCACTTTGCTAGACATAGCTAGGAGAGTCAACACTCAGGGGCCTACAGTTGGTACAAGCTATAACAATGATGTTTCAGATCATCCAAGATCAATTATGACTATAAATATCTATAATACATCCTATTTTGATAGATGAAGAAGGCCTTTATAGTTGGAGTAAGAACAAAATAGGTTCTTATATGTTTCACCAAAATCTGTATTATATAGTTTTTTTGGGGTGAATGTTATCTTTAAGATTAATTGTACCTTTCTAGATAATTCCTATAGTTTAATAGGTGGAGTACCACTTAGATAAACCTCTGTAGTTAGACATGGCACATGATGTTCTCCACATGTTGCAGTTGAGGAGGTACATGCATGACCCATCACATGTTATTGACTCAGGCAAGCTAGACATCAAGGATAGAGATACATTTTTTGAGTACTCAGTAGAGATCAAGGATCCACATTGGAAGATCCTACGTGGGTAACTGATAGTTTTATTGTGTTTATTACTGGTAGTATTGGAATCTTAAGAAGAGCACATGGGAGAGGGAGGCTCATATTCGTGCTTAGTACCCGTATCTCGTTGAGTAGCCCTAGTTTTGGCTTATTGGGACATGAATCCACTTGGTGGAGATAGATTAATTACTTAGATTTTCCATGTATTATTTTTTGATCTTGTAAGGATTATTTTTGAGACCATGAGAAGAGAAAACATTTGAATTGATGACCTGGTGTGCCCAGAATAAATGGTTGCAATATATTAACTATATTCAACAACAAGTGTTAAATTTTTTCTTAAAAAGTAGAAAAAATTATAAATAGACACCTTTATCATAAATTCTATGGAGTAATTGAATTCAAAATGTTGGTTACCCTCAGAGCGACTTAACCATCATCATCATGGGTCCTTTGTGGAAAATTCATCAGGGGTATCAGAATGAATGAAATAATATAATAAATTATTTTATTTTTAATTCTTGATGAAATGATTAGTTAATATTTATATATATAATTATAGAATAATAGTAGGGTTATCTACATAACCCTTGAGCCGTTGGAGATCCACTGGTGAGTAAATTGGATGATTTCCCTCAAAAGAATGGTATACAAATCACAGATCGATAATCGATGGACAACGGATTCAAACGATCTTTCCAATGATCACGACGTAACACTACTCTTTATTAGTAGTAAATCAAAAATAAGGTGGAGGGTTTTATTGTCTTTTTTTCCTTCCCCATTCTTGATTCCTATAATGAACTTGGATCAATTGATTAAAAAATTAATCCATTTATGGTGCATATTTGTCGGAAGGGTTTTTTATGGGAAATTTGTAGATGCCGAAAAATGTGTAAGTGCAAGAGAAAGTTACGTAATGAAAAAAGAGAAGTCATATTCGGACCCAGAGGCCCGATCCAGAGGGCCCAGAGAGGTTTCGTGCAAAAAAGGAGAAGTGTGCCAAAATATTATGTCCCGCACGTAAGGCCCCGGTATTCGTGAAAGGTCCCGGCATAGGCGTGAAATAATATCGCGCATGTGCCCCGCGTGGTTCATATTCCGCGCCACCGCCTCGGTCGTGAAATTAAATCCTACAATACTGTCATTCTGCACCGTTAGATGCCTATAAATAGAATTATACATTCTTCCTTTTGAGGGATGAATAATTTGAACCACCTCTTCTGCGTGTAATTGCCATTCCGGGTGTGTGAAATATGGCGTTCAGGTAGGGTTCTTTTTTGTGCCATGTCACCCTGGGATCCGCCTTCATGTTAGACCCCCCTGGAATAGACTAAATTCCAACCCCTAGGGGTCTTCCCCCCTACGTGCAATTCATTCCATTGCATGAAGGCCTATCAGTTGCGCGCAATCTTTGCGGGCACCCTATCCTTACACTCGGCCCTCATCACCTGCGTGTAATCCTGCCACCTTGCACGCAATTCATTCAAGTCACGCAAAGGCTCGGCCTCCCTTATTTCAGGCATCCCCAAGGCCTGCAAGTAATCCATTGACGCTTTTCACCTCGGTTCTCCCCGGGCATTCCATGTGCATGAGTACGATGCCCTCCTTATGGGTACCATTTATAAGTGTCATGTGCACCCTGGGCATTCGTATCATGTATGGTTTTCTCGTATGGACATCTAGGCTCGTACGATGCAACTTCAAAATCCCTCGAACAATCCTTCCTGTTGTGTTGTTTCGCCTCATTCTTTTTCACATAGGCACGCTAATGGCTATTGCTCCTTCGCATATCTACACTAACGTGGACCCTTCGATGGTTCACCCCATGCCACCCCCTCAGTATAGCCTTGCCGATGCCTTCCCTTCCAGAAGGGGAAGAAGGCACCAGTTATGTAAGTCCTAGGGTTGTGGATCCAACCCACCACGTCCGAGCTGCAGGACGTTAAACTGCCAAGCACCCTGTCCTCATCACATGACGTTAAACTGTGACATGGCCCTATGCCTCGCATGCAGGGTCCCCCAACATTGGACATCCTCCATTCCCTCTCGTCTCCACGGGGATGGTGGGGTCAACCATTACAGGGGGTGATTTATTAGAGTGGTGTTTGTCGGGGAGGAAGGGTATCCTCCTTGGTGTAATCCCCTAGTATTTATTACGAGTGGTAGCACCCATGCAACTCTGTACTTCCCCAGCGCCAGGGCCAGCGGAGAGTATGATGGGTAGTGGGGCCCCTCCTTTCTTGGGTCCCAAATCCCTCTCCTGCTGCGCTTTATCACCCTTGGGCCTCCATCCTGGAGTAAGTCCCGGCACCATGGGCTGCTCAATGCGTAAGCCCCTCTTCGCTTCCAACGGATGCAACCTTCGTGACGTGATCGTCATTTCTCTACTGCCTCTTGTTTCTCACACCAAGGATCACTCACACGTGTATAGAGTGAGCATCGACCCTGACCCCCACCTTCGGCGAACTATGAGGACTTTGATCCATGTCAAGGCATGGTATGTAGGATGCCTCCACGAGGTTCAAGCCCACCACCCGGTAGTTCTGACCCCTCCACGTCGGTTCACCAACACTATGGGCCGTCTCAGAGCGTATGCCCCATCCATCCCAAACTACGGGGACTTTGATCCGAGCTAAGGCATGGTATGTAACGAAGCCTCCACGAGGTTCCATCCCCTCCACTATGGGATGTCTCAGAGCGTAAGCCCCATCCATCCCGAACTACGAGGACTTTGATCCATGCAAATCATGGTACGTAGGAAACCTCCTCAAGGTTCAAGCCCCACCACTATGGGTCATCTCAGAGCGTAAGACCCATCCATCCCGAACTATAGGGACATTGATATATGTTAAGGCATGGTATGTTAGAAGCATCCACGAGGTTCAAGACCCACCACTGTGGGTCGTCTCAGAGCATAAGCCCTATCCATACTGAACTACGGGGACTTTGATCCATGCTAAGGCATGGTATATAGGAAGCCTCCACGAGGTTCATGCCCCACCACTATGGGCAGTCTCAGAGCCTAAGCCCCATCCATCCCGAACTACGGGGACTTGGATCCGGGCTAAGGAATGATATGTAGGATGCCTCCTCGAGGTTCAAGCCCCACCCATATGGGTCGTCTCAGAGCGTAAGCCCCATCCATCCCGAACTACGGAGACTTTGATCCATGCTAAGCAATGGTACATAGGAAGCCTCCATGAGGTTCAAGCTCCACCACTATGGGCCGTCTCATAGCATAAGCCCCATCCATCCTGAACTACGGGGACTATAATATGTGCTATGGCATGGTACGTAGGATGGCTCCACAAGGTTCATGTCCCTCCACTATGGGCCATATCAAAGCATAATCCCCATCCATATCGAACTATGGGGACTTTGATCTGTGCTAAGGCATGGTACATAGGAAGCCTCCACGATGTTCAAGCCCCACCACTATGGATCGTCTCAGAGCATAAGCTCCATCCATCCCAAACTACGGGGACTTTGATCTGTGCTAAGGCATGGTACATAGGAAGCCTCCATGAGGTTCAAGCCCCTCCGTATGGGTCATCTCAGAGCGTAATACCCATACATCCAGAACTAAGAGGACTATGATCCGTGCTAAGGCTTGGTATGTAGGAATCCTCCACGAGGTTCAAGACCCACCACTATGGGTCATCTCATAGAATAAGCCCCATCCATCCTGAACTATGGGGACTTTGAGCCCTGCTAAGGCATGGTACGTAAGAAGCCTCCATGAGGTTCAAGCCCCACCACTATGGGTCGTTTCAGAGTGTATGCCCCACCCACCCCGAACTATGGGGACATTGATCCGTGCTAAGGCATGGTACATAGGAAGCATCCATGAAGTTCATGCCCCACTACTATGGGCCGTCTCAGAGCCTAAGACCCATCCATGAACTACAGGGACTTTGATCCATGCTAACGCATGGTACATAGGAAGCCTCTACAAGGTTCAAGCCCCACCACTATGGGTCATCTCAGAGTGTAAGCCCCATCCATCCTGAACTACGTGGACTTTGATCCATGCTAAGGCACGGTACGTAGGAAGCCTCCACGAGGTTCAAGCCCCACCACTATCGGTCGTCTCAGAGCATAAGCCCCATCCTTCCCGAACTACGGGGACATTGATCTGTGCTAAGTCATGATACAAAAGAAGACTCCACGGGGTTCAAGCCTTACAAAAACCATCAGCCCCGACCGTCTCCGGGTCGTTGTGCCATGCCCCCCTCCCCCTTTTACCACCTTGGGCCTCCTCACGGCGTAAGCCCCAATCCATCTAGACCCCAGGTCCCTCTTCACGTCGGTTCACCAACCCCATATCCTTGGTCCGTCTCAGAGAATAAGCCCTAAATGCCCCTTCCCGCATGACATTAAATAGCATTCCAATGAACTACGCAGACTTTGATTTCCCGCCACGGGGATACGTAGGAAGCCTCCACGAGGTTCAAGCCCAACACCCATGTCTCATCCTTTCCTCTCCCTCGAGCTCACACACCTCGGGAAGCTCATGCCCTAACCCGGAGGTTTTACTTCCTCTAGGTCCCATCCTTGCAGTCATTCTCACGGGTCACCTGTTCAGGTGTCCCACCGTTTCATCGAACTACGATGACTTTGATTCCCTGCCATGCGGATACTTAGGAAGTCTCCTTGAGACCCAAGCCTAAAGCCATCATCCATCCTGATTATTACTCGGGCCGCCACATCCCGGTGGGATCATACCGTTTCAGTCCCCTCCACTATATCCGGGAATCCGCCCACATGTTGGCCCCAAAATCGGTGTTCCCTCCATGGGGTTTTTTCAACTTGATCCACTCTAGCTAGTGTTCCGATCAGTCCAACCCGTCTCCGCTGGATCTTAAACTTGCGGCACACCCTGTGTTAAACATGGGAAGCTAAGGAAAACCTCAGATATGTGCCTATGGCATATAATTCCACACATTAGATGTGGGATTCCTCGGGCTTCTTCTCACTCATGAACCCCTATAATAAGGGATAGAAGATAGAAATGTCAGTTCCCCAGCGTCAAGACACGCCAGTGATTCCCCAATTTGACTACTCTCCAAACTGAAGGTTTCTGCCCTGACCGGCCCCTTGGAAGGTCCTCACAGAAGTGGCATAATTAACTAGTGTCCATGATGATATGGTGTAACACCCCAAGCTTCCACGGTATGCATCTCTTTTAATAATACAGTAGCGTGTGTTATATGCAACTTCGAGTTCTAACACACACCACAACCAATCAAAGTAGCCATTATGAATAGTAATACCTAATTTTTAAAATTTTATACATTTTCTCATTCAAAATAGACTTAATTTTTGGATTCGGAATATCAAAATTATCCTAGGGTGAATTTTTGGTATTTTTCTGAAAACATTCAATGTTTGATAAATAGTGAAAAACAATGAGTTATTGGCTAAAACCGACTTTTTAATTAAATAATTATTTATTTTATTTAAATTTAATTAATGTAAAAATAGATAAATAATACCTATATATGTTCAATTCAATTCACTGGAGTTAGTTTAGAATAATTTGAGATATATAAAAATTTTATTGAACTTTTCACCGTCTTTTACCCACCTCCTAGGAGAATTTACAAATTCACATAAAACATAATTTTACTGTTTCTGTGAGTGTAATTTCAAAAATTCAAGAGACATGGTTAATATTAAGGAGTAAAATTTTGTTCAATGAGATGAATATAATTTTTTGTGAATAGTAACACATTACTTTTATTTACCACGGTTAAAAGTAAATAGGGTAATTAAGGGTAAAAATGATATTAATATTACCCTAACACATGTACTAATTCTATTGGACAAGTGTATCTCGACCAAAAACAACCTTAGGAATAAAATATTATCATTTAGGTCCACATGGATTAGATTTGGACATTTATTATTATTTAATTCAAAGAAGAGTTAAAAGAGTTAAAATCAATGTTTATTTACAAAAACATTTGTAATATAGGGTTATACATAAGATAAATTCGATTGTAAATATTCATTAGAAATATAAAAATATTACCTACATAATGGTATTTTATTTATAATTTTTATACATTAAATAATTTAATTTATTTATGACCCAATGGTGATGAAGTAATTCCTAATTAATGAAATATTAAAATAATTTATATTATAAAAATCAAAATAAATGTAATTTGAGACATTTTTATGAATTAAACTAATTTTTAAGGTTAATACGGCATATTATTATTGGTTATATTAATTGTTTTCGAAGTAATAATTCTTTTATAAAATTATAAAAAACAAAATACCAAATATTGTCAAAATTGACATAAAAGATTTTTTAAAACAAATATTATATTATTAATTTATATTCTATTTTTAGAAATCTAATGTTCGGCCAGGAGACCTGTATCATGATAGGTGTATCATTAATGGACCAAATAGGGGTATCTTTGAGGTATATAGTAAGTTTATTAACTATATAATATGAAAATACAAAGTGACATGGTATGTGTCAAACTAATTTACTAAGAGTTAAAACTAAATGATAAGGTTAATATAATGACCCAAACCTGTCTAAATTCTATTTTTTGAATGGTTTTCGACCCATCCCCACATTAACATTTAAATAATTCACTTAGGAGCCATTATAAATCTAATATAAATTTATTATAAAATAATATTTCTAGATTTTCCTAAAGAGCCCCTCCTCCCACTTATAAAAGGAGACCACTTCTAACCAATTCTTCACATCTTGAAAGCCTTTTGGTTCAGCCATGACCTACCCAAATAATCTCTAAAATTCCCTCACTACAACCTAGAGGCCTTATTTTTATCAGAAATCCAACCTATGGAGCCCTTTTGATCAAATCAAAAGGAAGAACCCGAAGAAGAGGTAATGTTTTCACCCCCCCCCCTTTCAAGTTCATTTCTTTTTAACTTCTTCTTCTTTGTTATTCCGACTCAAAAATAATAAATCTAGTATCTTATATATACTGTGATTTTATTATAAATATGGTACAACCAGATTCAGTATTATATCCATCCTTTGAATGACACGTCACCTTACGTGCGTACGTACGGCTTACCATCTCCACGTCGTGGTGTAATTGTTATTCAATAAATTATTATTTGGATGGATATAATAATGATGTGTAGTTCATGTAAATAATAAATATAAAATGATAATGATTCTGTATATATTATATAACATCCAATTATATATTATTTTAGTATCAAAATGATGATATTGTCGCTCATGCATACGTACGGACTACCGTCTCCTCGATCGCGATGAGATTCATTCCCCATTGAATCCATTCAAGAATAATTATAATTTAATGAATAAAAATAATTTTTAAGGGCTTGATATCATTCTGAATATGAATAAGATACAACCTATCCATAACAAACATGGCTTACATAACAAAACATATAAAAGAAAATGAGTAAGTTAACATCCGAAACAACGATAATACTAAGATATTGTTAACAAATCAATATTAAGAGATAATATATGATATCATATTAATGTATATGATTCTTGTATAACTTAATAACAATTATTTTACCGTTATACAGGAGGTTAACCTACCCCCAACAAAGGAAAAGTACAATGTTTGGGTTTATTTCACAATCTCTTCAATATCTAAGGTTGTTTATACGTGATTATCTACGGGGACCTTTTTATCATCCACATCCATGTTTCTTAAAAAAGTATTTCAAATCATTATTAGTATTTTAAATACTATGGGATAAAGTAATTTATACACTTTTTGAATTTTTATAAGATGTTTATAGAGGAATATTTCTGTCATTTTCCAAACAAGGACCTTTTTACCCTTTTTGACAGAATTAAGGTGAGAATGTTTTTTTAACTTATATGGCAGGTGCGGCTATTTTCCACCATTATAAAATCGTTGAAGCTTCCCTTACAAATTTATAAGAATATTTTCATATTAAATGTCTTCTTTTATAATTATGTTACTTTTAAATGATTTAAAAAAAGAGATATTTCTCTCAAATGGTTTTGATTTCATCTTTGTCAACATCCTTTGATGGATTTTCAGGTTATTTGAAGTTGATTTATTACGAAACAAAAATTCAATATTGTATTGAATTTTTTGTGATATGTTTGACTATGGATGTGTTATTTTTATACCGTTCGTGGTTTATGGAGAAATTATTGACAATTTTTATGCTAGTTTTTATACGAATGTTTATGTTATTTTTAAACCTGTTCATATAAGGAATGAATTGGACTTAATAAGTGACAGGTGGAGCCCACTGTAGCTCCTCAATGCATCGGTTGGTCTCATGAGAAAAACTAGTGTCTTGGCACAAGGCCTTGACAAAATCTTATTTTTAGTCTTGGAACGAGGCCTTGGAAATGTGGTTATGATACTCTGGCATTATGCATTTTGTACTTATGAAAGTGGTTATTGATATTGCATGTGAGTATTCGACTAGTAGAATATCCATGTGAGTAAGTAAATGGCATTATTTGATTTTTATCTTTTCCATATTATACTGAAGTTCATGTTTAAAGGTATTTTGTTTTAGTTATACATTGCCTTAAATGTTTATGTTTATTTATGAAAGTTTCCTATTTATTGTTATCCTTACTGAGCATCTGAGCTCACCCCTTTCTATTTTTATTTTTTCCAGGATGTGAAGAAGTAGTTTATGAATGACTTGCAGGGATAGTACGAGTGTGGAATATGGAGACAATTTTTTTGAAGTTTTCATTTTATGATGTAATGTAAACAGTATGAATATATCTAGTGTTTCCAAAAGTGCTAAACTAATCGGTTCTTCGGGGCGTGATTCCTTGTAATCATGCCAATGTTATGTAATAATGAACCGACTCTGGGTAACTCGGGTCGGGGCGTTACAGTTGGTATCAGAGGAAGTTTAGTACAAACCTTGGAAGCTAGATTTAGATAAACTCTGATTAGAGCACATAGACCTAAGAGGGAATTTGAGGACTATTATAGAAGAACATCCACGAATTTTGGTATTGTAGAGATTTTGTGAGTTTTATGAGCAATACATACCTGTCTGGATATGAGCAGGTAGAGGCGGCTCTGGCACAGATGTACCTTGGGGTAAAACCCAGAAACACCGCTTTGAGCTAGACTTGAACGGGAACTGGTGCACGGCAACAGGTCTTGCTGCACTTTTGGTTATGACACTCGCGGGGGATATTCTTAAGATAATTCTCATTTTCATTATGAACCATTATGAAGGGTTTATGAGTATATACTTCCTCAAAAAAAACATTTTTATGATTATGGATTATATACATAAATAGTTCAATTTATGTGAAGTGTTTTATAAGTAAGGAATTATGAATTTTGATTCATAAAATGATCTAGTTTATGCCATTGTTTAGAAATGGTGCCTAGTGGAAGAAATGGAAACTGTATCAATGCATGCATTCCATGTAGGGATTGCCCGCCTGATCAAGATAATTATAGTGGAGGAAATGATGGAAAAGGTAAAGATAATCCAAAACCACATCAAAGCAGCTCAAAGTAGGGAGAAGAGCTATGCCGATAATCGAAGGAAGGATTTGGAATTTCATGTAGGAGATCATGTTTTCTTGAAAGTATCTTCATGGAATGGAGTCATACGTTTTGGTAAGAAAGGTAAATTGTGTCCTAGGTACATCGGACCTTTTGAAATTCTAGAACGAATTGGGTTTGTAGCTTACCGTTTGGCAATGCCGCCAAATCTCTCCGAAGTTCACGATGTGTTCCATGGATCACTATTGAGAAAATACATGCCTGACCCTACCCATGTACTCACTGTTGAAAACATAGAACTGTAACCCAATCTATCTTATTGTGAAGAGCCCGTCATGATTCTTGATACGAGAGAACAAGTGCTAAGAAACCGGACGACTCGTCTGGTAAAAGTTCTCTGGAGAAACTATAAGATGGAAGAAACAACGTGGGAACCCGAGGAACTTATGATGAAGAACCACCCGAGTCTTTTTATGTCGTAATATTCTAGAAATTTCTAGGACGAAATTATTTGAAGTAGGGGAGAATGTAACACCCCAAACTTCTATGGTACGCTTCTCTTTGAATAGTACAGTAGCATGTGTTATACGGAACTTCAAGTTCTAACACACACCACAACCAATCAAACTAGCCGTTATGAATAGTAATACATAATTGTTTAAATTTTATACATTTTATCATTCAAAATGGACTTCATTTTTGGATTTGGAATATCGAAATTATCCTATGGTGAATTTTTGGTTTTTTTCTGAAAACATTCAATTTTTGATGAATAGTGAAAACACTGAGTTATTGGTTAAAACCAACTTTTTATTTAAATAATTATTTATTTTATTTAAATTTAATTAATGCCAAAATAGATACATAATACCTATATAAGTTCAATGTAATTAGTTGGAGTTAGTTTAAAATAATTTTAGATATATAAAAATTTTGTTGAACTTTTCACCGTCTTTTACCCACCTCCTAAGAAAATTTGCAAATTCACATAAAACATAATCTTACCGCTTCTGTGATTGGAATTTTGAAAATCTGAGAGACACGGTTAATATAAAGTAGTAAAATTTGGTTCAATGAGATGAAATTTTTTTTGGTGAATAGTAAGTTTTTACTTTTATTTACCACGGTTAAAAGTAAATAGGGTAATTAAGGGTAAAAATGATATTAATATTACCCTAACACATGTCCTAATTCTATTTCACAAGTGTATCTTGACCAAAAACAACCTTAGGAATAAAACATTATCATTTAGGTACACTTTGATTAGATTAGGACATTTATTATAATTTAATTCAAAGAAGAGTTAAAAGGGTAAAAATCAAAGTTCATTTACTAAAAAAAATTAATATAGGGTTACACATAAGATAAATTTGATTGTAAATATTAATTAGAAAGATAAAAATATTTCTTAAATAATGATAGTTTATGTATAATATTTATACATTAAACAATTTATTTTATTTATGACATAGTGGTGATGTAGTAATTACCTAATTAATGAAATATTAAAATAATTGATATTATAAATATAAAAATAAATGTAATTTGAGACTTTTTATGAATTACACTAATTTTATAGGTTAATATGACATATTATTATTGTTTATATAAATTTTTTTCGAAATAATTATGCTGTAATGAAATTATCAAAAACAAAAAACCCAATAGTTTCAAAATTGACATAAAAGTGTTTTTAAAACAAATATTATATTATTAATTTATATTCTATTTATAAAAATCTAAGGTTCAGCCAAGAGACTTATATTATGATATTTTTATCATTAATGGACCACTTAGGGGTCTTTTGTAGGTATATAGTAAGTTTATTAACTATATAATATAAAAATACAATGTGACATGGTGAGTGTCAAACTAATTAACTAAGAGTTAAAACTAAAAGATAAGGTTAATATAATGACCCAAAACTATCTAAATTCTATTGTTTTAGTGGTTTTAGACCCATCCCCACCTTAAAATTTAAATAATACACTTTGGAGCCATTAGAAACCGAATATGAATTTATTATAAAATAATATTTCTAGATTTTCCTAAAGAGCCCCTCCTCCCCCTTATAAAAGAACACCACTTCTAACCAATTCTACACACCTTCAAAGCCTTTTGGCTCGCCCAAGCCCTACCCAAATACTCTCTAAACTTCCCTCACTACATCCTAGAGGCCTTAAATTGATCAGAAAGCCAACCTAAGGAGCCCTTTTAATCAAATCAAAAGGATGAACCCGAAGAAGAGGTAATGTTTTCACCACCCTTTTTCAAGTTCATTTCTTCTTCAACTTCTTCTTTATTTGTTATTACCATTCTAAAATAATAACTACAGTATATTATATGTACTGTAATGTTATTATAAACATGGTACAACCATATTCTGTATTATATCCATCCTTTTAATGACACATCACCATACGGGCGTACGTACGGCTTACCGTCTCCACGTCGTGGTGTAATTGTTATTCAATAAATTATTATTTGGATCGGTATAATAATGATGTGTAATTCATGTAAATAATAAATATAACATGATAATTATTCTTTATATATTATATAACATCCAATTATATATTATTTTATTATCAAAAGGATGATATTGTCGCTCATGTGTACGTACGGACTACCGTCTCCACGATCGCGATGAGATTTATTCCCCATCGTATCCATTCAAGACTAATTATCATTTAATGATTAAAAATAATGTTTAAGGACTTGATATCATTCTGGATATGAATAAGATAAAACATATCCATAACAAACACGGATTACATAACAAAACATATAAAAAATGAGTAGGTTAACACCTGAAACAACGATAATACTAAGATATTGTTAACAAATCAAAATTAATAGATCATATATGATATAATATTAATGTATATGATAATTTTTATAATTTATTTAAAATTATTTCACCATTATAAAGGAGGTTAACATACCCCTAACCAAGGAAAAGTAAAAGGTAAGAGTTTATTTCACAATCTCTTCAATATCAGAGGTTGTTTATACGTGATTATCTACTGGGACCTCTTTATCATCCACATCCATGTTTCTTAAAAATGTATTTCAAATCTTTATTAAAATTTTAAAGAATATTAGATAAAGTAATTTATACCCTTTTTGAATTTCTATAAGAAGTTTATAATGGAATCTTTCTGTCGTTTTCCAAACAAGGTCCCTTTTACCCTTTTCGACAAAATTAAGGTAAGAATGTTTTTTTAACTTATACGGCAGGTGAAGCTATTTTCCACCATTATAAAATCGATGAAGCTTAACATACAAGATTATAAGAATATTTTCCAAGTAAATGTATTCTTTTATAATTATGTGACTTTTAAATGATTTCAAAAAAAGATATATTTCCCTCAAATGGTTTTGATTTCATCTATGTCAACATCCTTTGATGGATTTTACGCTTATTTGAAGTTGATTTATTATGACACAAAACTTCAATATTGTATTGAAGTATTTGTGATATGTTATAAGGTGGATGTGTTATTTTTATATCATTCCCAGTTTATGGAGAAATTATTGACAATTTGTATGCTAGTTTTAATACAAATGTTTATGTAATGTTTAAACCTGTTCATATGAGGAATGCATTGGACTTAATAACTGACGGATGGAGCCCGCTATAGCTCCTCGATTCATCAAGAGGTCTCATGAGACAAACTAGTGTCTTGGAATAAGGCCTTGACAAAATCAAATTTGTAGTATTGGCACGATGCCTTGGCTATGTGGTTATGATAGTCTGGCATTATGCATTCCGTCATTATGAAAGTGGTTATTGATATTGCATGTGACTATTCGACTAGTAGAATATCCATGCAAGTAAGTAAATGGCATTATTTTATTTTTATCTTTTCTACATTATACTGAAGTTAATGTTTAAAAGGCTTTTGTTTTAGTTATACTTTGCCTTAAATGTTTATGTTTATTTATAAATGTTTCCTCTTTATTGTTATCTTTACTGAGCATCTGAGCTCACCCCTTTCTATGTTTTATTTTTCACAGGATGTGAAGAAGTAATTTATGAATGACCTGCAGGGATAGTATGAGTGTGTACTATGGAGAAAATTTTGTTGAAGTTTTCATTTTATGATGTAATTTAAACTTTGTGAATGTATCTAGTGTTTCCAAGACTGCTAAACTGATCGGTCCTTCGGGATGTGATTCCTTGTAATCATGCCAATGTATTAAAATAATGCACCGACTCTGGGAAACTGGGGTCGGGGAGTTACATATGGCACCGTGAAGAGATTCATGAACCATGACAAAATCTATGTGGGAGACCGAGACTAGGTGACGAGCTCTTAGGAGGAATCCATGGAAGGAAGAACCGACATCCCATGCTCCCGGTTTTGATCAAGGAGAAGACGTCCCTGAATAATGTATGGATGTCTCCCTCCTTTGGAAAGTGGGAATGCGGGGCCATAGCAGCGCGTCCTCTGCGTGAAGGATGCGTGTGAATCCCCGGAGAAAGCGTCGGAAACAGGAAAATGGTGAACCCGACGTGAATATCCTCTCCTCAGATTGGGGACTAGTAGTGCTCAGGACATCAAGGGATAAGCATGTCACATGACCTCGTCATCCGGTACCAGTTCCTACCAAGAAGGCCAAACGTAGAACTCGCCAGATGTTGGGACAGTCAGGACGTTGAGCATCTTGTTCTGCTACATTGTAAGCGTGGATCCCTCTTGCCAACCTTGGAAGATGGAATGGTGCTGGGGCTCTAGTTTTCAATTCCTTTTTCTAGTAGTATTAATGAGTTCTTCTCCTTGCTTTAGGAATCAAGTCATTACCTATGGAGCTCGATCACCTGCCCACCGATGCAGGGGAAGGGGAAATATCAGTGCGGATTCCCTGTGTGATTTTGCTTCTTCCACGATGGTCGCGACTGCCACGACTGCTGGGTGCCCACGCCCTCTATACCCATCAGAGATTATCTCGTGAAGGGTTATCAATGAACTTGTACGTAGGAACAAGGAGGAGGGGGTCATCCCAAACAGGGATATGGCCCGCCTAGATCTTGAGGCGGTTGTGCCTCACCATCCACGCCACCCCTGAGGGCCGTGCAGGGAGCCGCTACTCCCCACCCCAACATTCAATCACTTCGGTAGCTTGTCCCCGGATCGCATCAACAGCTCCCTCCCCTATGCCAATGAAGAAAGAGGTATTCAGGCTGACCCGATTGGAGTGTCGCTTCGAGGGCTCCAGGTAAGTGCCCCCACCAGGCCGCGTAAGTGCCGCCCCCTGGTCCCTCGAGCCGAGGAGCAGGTAGTTCACATGCCTGCACCACTGGCTCTAGTCCACCTAACCTGACGCCAGCGTCGGGCACGAGAAGATGAATTTGTTCATCGTGGGGTGTCAACAGTAGAGAACATTGTGGCCCGAGCCACCTTTGGTTCACCCCTCCAAATCCCAGCATACGTCGAGTAGGGAAAGTAGTTCGCCCGACCCAGATCGAGCCCCCGACCGCCCCACGGGCAGGTTTGGTCGACTCTTCCAGTCACCGGAACAAGTGATGGCGGCCGCGGACCAATCCGCAGATGTGCTGCCTGGCGCGAGGACTCACTCTGCACCACCACTACGGAAGATGCGGGCCCCCCTACTTCGAGTCTCGGCTTGTAGGTCTAACCCATTCCACCTTTAACCCAGGAGAGGTTCTTCCCTATGACATCAATTCTCCATGCGGGGGTCTCTCCTGTGCCCACTACAATGGGTACGAGGTCACTCCCCCTACCGCGAATAGCGAGCATGGAAGTATTGCACATCTGGTCACTCTCCAGCACGGAGGACCTCTCGGTGTCCCTTTCGACATTTTTTTCGGTTCCCCTCTCACCCCGGTTTCCCCTAGTGGAAACTTTCTCCACCCTTTGGCTGGTAAAACTAGGGGACCCCATGTCGGATGTCAGCCCTGCCCTAAAGAACCATCCAAGGGCAGGAGAGAAGGCTGCCGTCGCTTCAAGAGGAATCCTGGGGAAGGCCGGGCTGAAATTAGGACAGTTTGCTTCTCAGAATCTGAGGTGGAGTCCGATCTAGATAAGGAGCCCTCCACTCAGTCCTCTGAGTCAATGGATGGGGTAGGAATGAGGAGCATCAGTCTCGTGCTTCCAGAATGCGAAACCTTCCAGATCCTTATCTCCGTCTAAAGTTATATCTAGGAGGATGAGACCCTGGAATGCTTCCAGGGGCCGACGACGCAGTCACCACCGTCACCTCCAGAATCACCCTCTACCTCAGACCTATTTTGGGGGTCAATGGTGGAAGAGTCAGGACGTAACCAACCCCCAGCAGAAACTGCTACCACGTCAGGGGTTCTGGTCGACGGTCCATCTTACCGCAACATAGCGGCCAGTTCACTACAATCCTCAGGGGACAACCTGTGATTTGGTGGCCAATCAGCCCGTTCGTCGTATTCTTCACCAGCAAGCCTGCCATCCTAGTGGTCCACCTCATTTTTGCCGCCTGTTACTCATCCACCCTCAGTTGACGAGTTGGGCAATCAAAGGCCAGACCCTGGATATGAGTCGGGGAACTTCTGGACCATCCTCGCAGCGGGCCACAACACTGAGAAGTTTTGGCTGGTCGCATGATCAAATTTTGGTATGCCAGAATCACTCACTCATAAGGAATTTGAATTCTTCCGCTAGACCCTCTGGGCGACTCACCTCCGACTTCTCCACCGGTGAATGACTTATCCCGGGAGCCAAGAGAACCTTGAAGCCATCGGCGAACAATGCCGCCTGGTGGACCAGGCCACACTCCTTGTAGTTCTACACCCAGAGTCACCTGGGCACCATATGACCCTCCAACAACAGTGTGTTCATATTTTTCATGTACTCTGCAGAGTTATCGATGAGGCTACCCCCCATGTGAATGTCGGTGGCAGGGGGAAGTATGCTGCCCTACTCATCAGTGTGATTTTCCTGAAGCCTAATTCCCTTTTCAGTGGTGAGGGCATGCCCCTAGGAAGAGTGGTGGTTAAATTAACCGACCTAACAGGAGAGTCGAATGAGCTGGGCCCTCTCAATGGGGACTACCCCTAGAGGACATGCTTCCACTGGACCCATCAGAGAGGATTACTCGCCAATAAAGGAACCTTATAGCTCTCCCTGCACCCACCGAGTCTCTGGTACTGAGCCAGAATTTCAGCAAAGGCAAAGAGCATGTTAGAGCTACCAAGAACTCTGACCCATCAGCCTCAGTGCCAAAGACGGGAGAGGACCCTGAGAAGGCCTCGCTGTATCAGCAACATCCCGACTATGGAAATACCAGGCTAGGGTAGCAGGGGCAGGAACAACTACCCATCAGTGAGATTCTCTCAGGAAACCCTGATCCTACTATATTGGATGATAGTGTAGAAAATGGAGCCCATGGAAAGAGAGAGCGGTATGTCTCGCCGAAGCCTCCTGAACGACAGGACCATCCAGGGAACAACGTTCGGCTTCCTCCAGCTGCCCCAAGGTTCACTCCACCAGCCACTCTAAGAGACGGTGATCATGGCTACCGCATTGAAGAGCCCGGAAATGCGCTCATGGTTACAAATCCCCATCAGGACAAGGACCCACGCTCAGAATATCATATGGCGGTACTCATTGCCCACCTGGATGCTTTGGAAACGCGACAAGTGGTTGTCCAACCGAATAGAAAGCTATACCCGGCGTGGGTGGATGACATTCCGGCACCCCCAGGATTTGGAAATCCCACTTTTTACCCCTTTAATGGGATAGTGGACCCGCCGCAGCACCTGGTCCACTTCAATTTGAGGTGTGGGCCAATGTTGGGGACTCCGGTGCCGCAAGAGGCTGCCAGGATCGGTTGCATTGTTTAAACACTAGAAGGGCCGACATTCGTTTGGTACAGCCATCTCCTCTCTGGATCTGTGACTAGATTGGAGGACCTTTACAGGCAGTTCCTTTACCAGTTTTGTTGTACCACCCAGAAGACGAACATCGCAGAACTCTTCAGGTGCAAGAAAAGGCTCGACGAGCGAGTCGCAGACTTTATCGCCTAGTGGAAGGGGCTCACATACTCCCTTGACATGTCGTTGACTCAGAAGAAATTACTGACAATGTGTGTGGGGAATGTCAAGATGGAACTGGTTCCCTCCCTGATCACCTATAATTATCCCAGAGGGTTCTGAGAGTTCTCGGATAAGTCCCACCGCTTCAAGGATGCTCTACAATAGGATGTCCAGGTGATTATCCACCAAATGAGGCTAATATTCATTTCTATTATATATAATATTCATGTGATTTATTATTCATAATCACCATTTTAGTACATTTTACACTTTGAACATCATTTCACATTACGATTGTAATACCTTCTTAAAATGCACTATTATGTGGTACATTTTTTAACATCATTTAAAGTACTAAATGAATCATCTGATTTTAAGGAATCTAATTATACATATTTTAATTTGATATTTTTGTAAATTTATCTAAACTTAAATATGATCATTTTTGATTCAGGGATCAATGGAGAATTCCTGGAGGATGATGGAGATATTTGGTAATGAAAGAAAGTAATTCTGGAGAAGGCAGATTGACACCATCCCACTGATGAGAATGTGTGGACCAACAAAAATGCCCAATTAATCCCAAATTTCGTGGGATGATAGAATATATCTATAGTAACAAATAAATCTACAGGATCCAGTGATAATTCGGCCTCCATGGTGACCATTTAGGCGGACCAAATTAAGGATAAAAGTCTGGGCCAGATTCTGTAGCTCAGAAACACATCCCACTAATATGATCATATCTCGGTATCCACAACTCCAAATAATCCCACATTTTACAGTAGGATAGAAGGGATCCGGTGCTCCATTTTCATTCTTTATGTCCAACTTTGATTCGGCCATCTAGAATAACTTCCAAGTGCGTCTGTTCGGTGACAGAAATATGGCTGCCACCTCGGGTCAAGGGTGGAAAAATCAACTCTCCCTTACTTTCCACCCACCTATGGCCTACCAAAATTAATTGAGGAGACATGGACTGTTGGAGGCTCGACCCAGGGGATGGAAATGCCTATTTAAGGCAGTAGTGTTGTAGGATTGAAGAATCTTGGAGCTTTCTTGCATTGTAATGTTATGTTGTGGTTTTGTTGTCTCAAACTTGTCTTACACATGTAAATTGTATTAATTCATCCTTGTTTCTTAATAAAATTTCTTCTTCTCTTATTATTTTGTTCTTCTCCTTATCATTTTGATACCATTGGTTCAAGGTGTGAACTTGTTTGTACCAAACCCTATGAGATTATCACACAACGGTGGAGTGATTGTTATTTTATTGTGTTTTTTTACTTCTCTATTTCCTCCCTCATGAGTCTACTTTCCGCTTCCATTGAAACCATAGAATCAATGGAGGGGTAACCCACTTATGGGTTGATCAGAGGGAGTAGTATGGGTCTGGATTGGATGTTATTTATCACCCCATTAATGTATAATCACTTCTTTAATTGAGATTTTTATTTGATGATTTTTAAACTCCATCGTCCTTGTTGAATTTAAGGCCACGCACTTCATGTGCTAATACGAACCTTTACCTTGAAGTGCTCAAAACTTTGATCCTTCAAGTGTATAGGTGATTAGTATTAAATTGTGTAGGTATTAAACCAGTAAGTGTTGATGTTGTTTTATCTTCTTAAATGATTCCATCTCAAATATAAGAAATTGAAATAATTGTAAAGGAAATACGTCCAATCCACCCCAAGTGATATCCAAGGATCAACTCACTCTTTTAAATTGAATTTACTTAAATCTTTTAGTTATCCTTTAAAACCATCTAAAATCAACCCATGTCGGCCACTTCATTGCCAAAAACAGTCTATAGAATGTGCATGTCTATAGGATACTTCTTAGGTCTTTCTAGATTCGACAACTAAAGCTAGACTACAAGGACCGTTCTACCTTCATATCTTGGGTAAATTTGAGTGTGAATCAAATTTTTGCGCCGTTGTCGGGGACCTAAGTAAGTTATTTTAGACACTGTCATCCTTTTTTTCATCCCCCTTCTCTATTCTCACCCCCTCACTCCTATGGAAATCAATTTTTAACAAGCCCAAACATGCGGAACCTCTCCCTACATTGATCACCCCACACCAAGTGTGATGTACGATGACTATCCTAGTTTCTACTGGTGGGATAACCAACAACCTAATGAACCACAATATTTTTACTCCTATGATCCACAAAACATCCCAATATATAATGAGTTTCAATCCCCACCAAGAAAATCTGAACACCCTCTTGTGCAATTCCAACAACATAATTATCTACCTGGAATAGACCATATTCTTCAACCCCTTTCCCATCATGATCCATAACCATTACTTGAAAAACTATGTCAATAAATGGAGAAAATGAATTTTGAGGTTTCATCATTGAGGTTAGAAATACAAAGCATTAAAACTTGTGAGGAACCTATCCCTACACAAACTGTCTCTTCCATAACCTTATGTGAAGTGTCTAGTATCCCACAAACCTCTCATGAACTTACTAAAGAGAAAACCTTTGGATTTGGGGAATATGAGGAGGATCAAGGAATTGTTGATAGTTGTTTAAATCAAGAGGAAACTGATTTTTTGTATTCACATGAGGAAAATTTGACATCATGGATTGAGTCTCATGAATATAACTCCATTGATGATTTTTCAAAAAACACAAATCACTGAACCATTAAGAGAAATCACAAACTTTGAGTCCATACCCATTCCTGAAACTAATATTTCCAATTTGGTGGTTGAATCTTCTATTCAAAAGGAACCAATTCTGTTGAGTAATTAGGAAAATGAAACTGAGTACAATTCAAAGTCCCAAGTTGTGTTTGAAAGTTTTATCCTACCTAACCATGAACAAAAGGACTTTCCATCCACCCTCAAGTTTCCATTCATTGGGGATAGCCAAAAACTTCCATTTGTCACCATTTATTATCTTGAAACCAAAAAAGAGGTAATTATTCTTAATGTCTTAGAAAATACTACAAAAGAAATTGAATCCATCGTTTATGAGATTCCTCTGATTTACCTGCACATTTTAGAACAGAGGTTTGTGCATGAAACAAATTCTAAACATCGAATCAATATCATCCTACTAGAAGTTGTGAAACATGTGGTCCCTAAAATGTTTAAAGTTGGTATTGGATAAGTTTGGGGGTTCAAGTCAAGCTAAAGATGTTAAACAAAGTGATTCATGGGAGGCAACCCATGGTTTTCAAGTTTCTTATCATTTTGTTGTTTTAATAAAATTTATATTTTAATTAATAATTTTTTTATTTAAAAAAAATAGACTGTTGACCTGTTCTTCTATTATGAGTATGGATGGGTATGAAAGGGGAGCACTATATTCATCTGTGTCACATGGTGTGATCCTTGAGTAATACCTTACCCAGAAATTTAAAAAGAAGACAATGTATCATCAGTTTATTTTATTTTATATATATAATTATATTTTACTTATATATATATATATATACTCTTTTGTTTTGTTTGTTTTTTTCCTTTTCCCACTAGGGAACTCTGCAAGCGACATGGATATCAAATGACTAAATTGGAGCAGCAAGAACTTCAAACATCAACCACCAGGTGACTTCATTCCATGACCCTAATTTTCAATTTCCTTTTTGAACTTTCATTCTCTACGTCTACCCCCTTCTAAATTTTCTTTTCCTTAAACATTGGGGACAGTGTTATTTTATATTGGGGGGGAGATAAAATAAAAAATGCTTTTTTGTCAAAAAAAATTGATAAATGATTTGAAAAAAAAAATCTGAAAATGGAAGGAAAAATTCCTTTAACTTTAAACATGGTAATAAAAATTGAAAAATTTGATACTAAATATCAAATAATTTAGCATACCCTGATTCCGATTTTAATCCTGGTATAATTTCATGAGTATTGATTTTGGAAAGTGTGGTTGTCCAATATGATATTTCATCATTTATATTTTCATCCAAATAAAAAAAAGATCACAATACACGTCCTTTGGATAGTGGGGTATTAGTTTGAGTTTATGGGGTCCCTTAAATAAATAGCATGGGTTTGGTGATCATTTTAGTTTAATATGAGTATTAAAAAAAATTAAAAAATTTATTATTAAAAAAAAATTGCGCGTAGAGCAATGAAATGACCTAATGCGTGGCTTTTGGCTTTTGGGGATCGTGACTCCATAGTTTTCTGGCATAGAGATAGTAATTATATCACTATTTTTGTTAATTTGAATTTGTTTTTGACTGAGTTAACTCGAGATAATTCCCGAGTATGTGGGCTTCACTTGATGCCCTAAGGTCTTTGATCCTGGGAGTCATCGACAAAGTCTCGCTACAGGGTTGACTCTTTTGAGTGCAACTTCAATTACCATAGAAAAATTGCAAAAAAAAAACAAAAACAAAAAAAATTATACAAAAAAAATTGAATACTCATATTAATATTGAAATATGATTCCACCTAGCGCTTCCTTCATTTCCCCTTGAATAAAGATTAACCCCCACGTCTATTGTGATACACAACACATCCTCATACTTAATTGACATTGGATGAAATATGACAATGAATTTGAACAATGGATTGGGATTGAGATTGAGATATTCTTATGAAACTATATTGTATTAAAATATTTTGATGGGTTTCATGATTTTTTGGTATATGGGTTTCTTGTGATCATTGTGTATTAAAATGTTTTTGGAAAATGGAATTCGACTTTCATATTGTTGAGATATATTTTTCTCGGGACTAGCAAAACTCAAGTTGGGGGTGTGATTATCCACTAAATGAGGCTAATATTCATTGTTAATATATATAATATTCATCTTCTTTATTATTTATATACACCATTTTAGTGCATTTTACACTTTGAACATCATTTCACATTATGATTGTAATACCTTCTTAAAATGCACTATTATGTGGTACATTTTTTAACATCATTTAAAGTACCCAATGATTCATCTGATTTTAAGGAATATAATTATAAATATTTTAATTTTATATTTTGTGGAAATTTATCTGAACTTAAATATTAACATGTTTGATTCAGGGATCAATGGAGAATTCATGGAGGAATATGGAGATATTTGGCAATGAAAGGAACAATTCCGGAGAAGGAAGATTGGACATCATCCCACAGATGAGACTGTGGAGCCCATCATAAAGTCCCAATTAATCCAAAATTTCGTGTGATGCTAGAAGACATGTATAGTAACAAATAACTCTTCAGGAATGAATGATAATTCGGCCTCTATGGTGTCCATATAGGAGGCCCAAGTTAGAGATAAAATTCTGGGCCAGATTCTGCGGCCCAGATAAACATCTCACTAATATGATAATATCTCGGAATCCACAACTCCAAATGAGCCCAAATCTTACAGGACGTTAGAAGAGATCCGGAGATCCATTTTATTTTCCTAGGTCCCACTCTGATTCTTCCATCTAGAAGGACTTCTAAGCGCGTCTGTTCGGTGAAGGAAATCTGGCTGCCACCTCGGGTCAAGGAGGGAAAAATCAACTCTCCCTTACTTTTCACCCACCTATGGCCTACCACAATTAATTGAGGAGATTTGGACTATTGGAGGCTCGAACCAAGGTCTCAAAAATTCCTAATTAAGGCAGTAGTGTTGGAGGATTGAGAATCTTGGAGCTTTCTTTCATTGTAATGTTATGTCGCGGTTTTGTTGTCTCAAATTTGTCTTACACATGTATGTTGTATTAATTCATCCTTGTTTCTTAATAAAAGTTCTTATTATGTTCTTATACTTATCACTTTGTTACCGTTTGTTCAAGGTGTGAACTTGTTCATACCAAACCTTGTGAGATTATCACACAATGGTGGAGTGATTGTTATTTTATTTTGTTTTTTTGCTTCTCCATTTCCTCCCTCATGAGTCTACTTTCCACTTCCATTGAAATCATAGAATCAATGGATGGCTAACCCACATATGGGTTGATCCAAAGGAGTAGAAAGGGGCTGTATTGGATGTTATTTATCACCCCATTAATGTATAATCACTTCCTTAATTGAGATTTTAATTTGATGATTTTTAAACTCCATCGTCCTTGTTGAATTTAAGGCCACTAACTTCATGTGCTAATATGAACCTTTACCTTGAAGTTCTCAAAACTTTGATCCTTCAAGAGTATAGGTTATTAGTATTAAAGTGTGTAGTTATTAAACCAGTAAGTGATGATGTTGTTTTATCTTCTTAAATGAATCCATCTCAAATATAAGAAATTGAAATCATTGTAATGGAAATACGTCCAATCCACCCCAAGTGATAACCTAGGATCAACTCACTCTTTTAAATTTAATTTACTTAAATCTATTAGTGATCCTTTAAACCCATCTAAAATCAACCCATGTTGGCCACATCATAGCCAAAAACAGTCCTTAGAATGTGCGTGTCTATAGGTTACTTCTTAGGTCTCTGTGGATTCGACAACCCAAGCTAGACTACAAGGACCATTCTACCTTCATATCTTGGGTAAATTTGAGCGTGAATCACCGGGCATGCCTGCTGCACCATGAAATTCCATAAAGGAGAGCTTCCAGAGTAGAGCCTGCTGCCATGGCCTGGGTAGAGCCTTCTGCCATGGCCTGGGTAGAGGCCCCCAAGAAGCTAAATTTTCTACCAGTGGAGACCGCTCCGCAGCCTCCCAGAGGTCCTCCACCGAGGGCACAACTTCTTTCCTTGCAGCGCCTGCCCCAGAATTGGCATGCGCCTCCGTGTAACGCACATCCGCCACCTAGGAGAGATAATCTAGTTCTTCCCCCTCTACAGGATCCTCCATCCCCCCATCAGGGTCAGGCTCTTAGAGCCCCTTTTCCGTATAGAAGGAATCGAACCTACTTGTTCGATGAGGCTCAGGTCCCCGGCTACTTTAGTAGCACCTTGGAGCAGAGATTTGTGCGACTGCCTGAGTGTCAGAAGCCGAAAGAGGCACATCTCACTGATCACCCCATCTACTGCCCCTATCACCGGATCATGGGGCACACCATCACGCAATGATATGTGTTCAAGGTCTGGATCCAAGACCAGATTAATAACAACACAGTCAGGTTGGGCCCATCCATGGAACAAGTGGCAGGTGTCTTTGTGAGATAATATAGCAGTAGCGACGACAGAGGCACGTGGCAGCAGGTCCCTGACCACGGGTCCCAGAAGTATAGCAACTAGATGTCTCAAAGGATGGTCGCCCACGCCCATGGAATTATCCATGCACGCCTGAATAAGCCAGAGCCTTCAGAAGTTGTGGCCACCTCTTCAGCATCATCATCTCTGCTGGCCTCTTCCGTGGAGAGCAAGCATCGACGGCGCAAGAAGAAGAAGCACACCCCACCAATACCGTCTCCGTCTCGCACTCTTGGTGACTTCATTCCCCCGGAGATGGGCATCCCTCCCAGAATCCGCCTTGTGGTTGATGATTCGTCAGGTGACATTCATGGGTACGCTTTGGTTAACATCGTTGAGCTGGTAAATCCTTATATGACTCCCAACGTGGGGGAATGCCAGACGAACCTCCCCAATGTCCCCAGCCGATGCCAACGTTGGCAGATCCACGACCATATGGGTCACCGGGGCATGCCAGTTGGCACCTATAGCCAGGCCGCGCATGCCGCTGAGACCAGAGAGCAAGTCCAGCGTAGAACTCAGCATGCAATAGGTCCTCCTCTACCACCGTTTCTGTTACTGGATCAGGCAGAGCCACTTCGGCCGTCTCACGGTTAGCTTCTCCCAGCCACAGGCCGATCTCAGTCGCCCGGTTCATACTCGGCAGCTACCCTCTGAGCTCCGAATAATGAGAAGTGGGATTTCCCCAGCACCAGTCAGCTGCCGGTCCAGCCGGCAGTGTCCGCCATGCCTCTAGACGCAGAGCGGCCTCTTATAAGCAGAATTTTGTGCCTGGCACTGAAATATGATGTTCTGAAGCATCTTTCCAGCATCCCAACAAGGATTTCCATCCTTGAATACCTTCTCCTATCACCGAATATGTGCGAAGCACTCGCGGAGGCTTTAAGAAGCCCCCTCTTGTTTGAGACAGAGGTAGAAGCTGCAGAAGCCTTCCACGCTGAAGCAATTGAGAGTGATGAGTGTCAGGCCATCATCTCGTTCTCTGGTAAAGATGAATACCCTCCCATAACTGGGCACATTCACCCTTTGTAAATCACTGGCCAATTCAATGGCATGGATGTCCGCCGCTGTCTGGACGACACTGGCTCTGGGATTAACCTAATGCCGACTCGGACACAACAAAAGCTGGGTTTGTTTGAGGATGATTTTACTCTCTCAGACCACATAATCCAGAGATATGACATGACTGAAAAGACCCTGGTCGGCAAAATCTGCCTGAAGACCTAGTTCGGTGGCCTAGTTTCTAGTACTGAATTCATGGTTTTCCAACAGGACACCACGTAAAATGAGTTGATGGGAAGTCTATGGCTCCACCTATATGCAACAGTCCCTTCATCGTATCACCAATGCCTCAAATACTCCCTCAATGGTCGAGTAGGTGTTCTCCAAGGAGATTCGTCTCCTTTTTCCTGTTATGAAGCCCGTTATCTGGACACTGACTATTACAAGAGCAAGGATAAGAAGATTCTGGCAAGTGAGGTTGAACCCACGCCTATCAAAAGTGATCCCTGGGCTGGTCTGGATGATGCCTACATCTTCCCGATCCATCATTTGGAGGCCACAACCCCCAACATCGGGCATTGTTTTGTTGTTTCGGGTACAAGATGAAGTTATATTCCCAAATCCGAGAGATGGTGGAAAATCACCTCGTAATCCTACAAAAACCAAGCTCAGGTGATCCCAAAACCTTATACCCCCATACGGTATCAAGACGTCTGGCTCATGGAAACGGCAGTCCATCATACGTGTCTGTTTTGCCAGACTGAGATAAGTCGTCTCCAGCCGATGCACCACTGATGCTTTGATGTTATCAAACGTGGCCCCTTGGGCTGAAAAATAGATGGAATTGGGTCTACATCCTTCATAGCCATGGTCTCTGAAACGCCCCGAACCCAGTTACCCAGATTCAGTGCATTATTACATAACATTGGCATGATCACAAGAAAGATCAAATCTCAAAATACCGATTAGTTTAGTATCCTTGGAAACACTAGATATATTCATAAGTCTAAAATTACATCATAAAAATGAAAACTACAACAATATAATATCCATAGTTCACACTTATATCACCACATACTATCCCAGAAGGTCATTCATAAATTACTTCTTCACATCCTGGGAAAAATAAAACATTGAAAGGGTTGAGCTCAAATTCCCAGTAAGGATAACAATATAGCGGAAACTTTCATAAATAAGAATAAACATTTAAGGCAATGTACAACTAAAACAAAAGCCTTTTAAAATTGAACTTCAACATAATATAGCAGAAATAAAATGAAATAATTCCATTTACATATTCACATGGATATTCTACTAATCGAATAATCACATGAAATATCAATAACTGCTTTCATAATGACTGAATGCATAATGCCAGCCTATCATAACCACATAGCCAAGGCCTCATGCCAAGACTATAAATAAGATTTTGTCAAGGCCTTGTGCCAAGACACTAGTTTGTCTCATGAGACCTACAGATGCATCGAGGAGCTATATCGGGCTCCACCCGTCACTTATTAAGTCCAATGAATTCCCTTATGAAAAGGTTTAAACATAACATAAACATTCGTATTAAAACTAGAATACGAAATGTCAATACATTCTCTATAAATCATAAATGGTATAAAAATAACACATCCATAGTCAAACATATCACAAAACCTTAAATAAAATATGGAAGTTTTGTATCGTAATAAATAAACTTCATATAATCTTAAAATCCATCAATGGATGTTGACATAGATGAAATCAAAAACTATTTGAGAGAAATATCCCATTTTTTGAAATCATTTAAATGTCACATAATTATAAAAGAAAACATTTACATTTAAAATATTCTTATAATATTGTAAGGGAAGCTTCGAAGATTTTATAATGGTAGAAAATAGCCGCACCCTCCGTATATGTTAAAAAACACATTCTTACCTTAATTCTGTCGAAGAGGTTAAAAGGGACCATGTTTTGAAAACGACGTAAAGATTCCTTTATAAACTTCTTATAAAAAGTCAAATAAGGGTATAAATGACATTAACCCGTATTTTGAAAAATAGTAAGAATGTTTTGAAATACATTTTTAAGAAACATGGATGTGGATGATAAAGAGGTCCCAGTAGATAATTACATACAAACAACCTCAGATAATGAAGAGATTGTGAAATAACCCTTACCTTGTAATTTTCCATGGTTGGAGGTAGGTTAACCTCATGTATAATGGTGAAATAATTTTTATTAATTTATAAAAGAATCATATACATTAATATGATATCATATATGATCATTTAACATTTCTTTGTTAATAATATCTTAGTATTATCGTCGTTTTGGGTGTTAACTTACTCGTTTTGTTTTATGTGTTTTGTTATGTAAGTTGTGTTTTTCATGGATAGGTTGTATATTATTCATATACATAATGATATCTAGTCCTTAAACATTATTTTTAATTCATCAAATGATAATTATACGTGAATGGATATGATGGAGAATGAATCTCATCGCGTTCATGGAGACGGTAGTCCGTACGTACGCACGAGCGACAATATCATTCTTTTGATATTTAAATAATATATGATTGGATGGTATATCATATACAGAATCCTTATAATGTTATATTTATTATTTGCATTAATTACACATCATTATTATACCCATCCAAATAATAATATACAGAATAACAATTACACCACGACGTGGAGACGGTAAGTCGTACGCACGCACGTATGGTGACATGTCATTCAAAGGATGGATAGAATACTGAATACGGTTGCTCCATATTTATTATAACATCATAGTATATATAAGATACTGGAGTTATTATTTTATAATGGTAATAACAAATAAAGAAGAAGTTTAAGAAGAATGGAACTTGAAAGAGGGTGGTGAAAACCTTACCTCTTCTTCGGGTTCTTCCTTTTGATTTGATAAAAAGGGCTCCATAGGTAGGATTTCTTATCAAACTAAGTCCTCTAGGTTGAAGTGAGGGAAGTTGATAGAGTATTTGGGTAGGTGTGGGCCTAGCCAAAAGTTTTGAATTTGTTAATTATAGATAAGGGTGAGTGTCCTTTTTAGATCCGGTATATTGGGAACATAAAGTCTCTTCCCAAATTTTAAAATTCCTTCTTTATACACAATGTCTCTCAATCTCTCATCATTCATTTCTTTAATCTTCTTTTGAAATTATTCATCATCGGTCTGAGAACTCTTTATCCTTTCTAGTAAAGATTTTTTGGAAACCATTTGAAAAAGAATTGATGTTTCACCTTCCATGGTGATTCCCATATCCAACTTTACTATATCCATAAAAATTGGATCCCTTTCAATTCTCATCTTGTTCAAAACTCCATGATCATTTCTACTAAAATAATATTCCACCTTATTTGCATTTCTCGGGTGGTAGTGCATCGTGGAATCATAATCCTGGTGTAGTTCAAGCCATCATCTTTGCCTGATGTTGAGTTCTTTCTGTGAGAAAATATACTTCAAACTCTTATGATCAGTATAAATCTCACATTTTTCACCGTAGAGACAGTGTCTCCAAATTTTCAAGGAAATTATTACAGCGGGTAAATCAAGATCATGTGTATGATATTTTTTCTCATGAATTTTTAGCTGTCGTGATGGATAGGAAATAACCCTATCATTCAGCATAAGGACACAACCAAGTCCTTTCTTCAATGCATCACTATAAATAACGAACCCATCATTCCATGATGGTAGAGTCAATATAAGAGAATTCACTAATCTTATCTTCAAATCTTCAAAACAGTATTCACACTAATTTTTTCAAACAAAATTAACCCCTTTACATGTGAGCTTCGTTAATGGGTTAGCCAATCGGCTAAAATTCTGGACGAAATGTCGATAATAACCTGCTAAACCAATAAAACTGCGTACCTTAGTTATACTCGTCAGTACTGGCCATTCTTGGATTGCCTTTGACTTAAAAGGATCAATAGAGATTCCATCCTTAGAGACAATATGACCAAGAAAAGAAGTCTCCTGAAGCCAGAATTCACACTTACTAAACGTCCCATATAATTCATGTCTTCCAAGAGTCTTCAGGATAATGCGCAAGTGATTTTCGTGATCTTCATAGATTTTGGAGTATACCAAGATATCATAAATAAATACCACCACAAAATCATTGAGATATTCCATGAGAACTCTATTCATTAGATTCATTAATACAGAGGGTGAATTAGTCAATCCAAAAGGCATTACTGTAAACTCGTAATGCCCTGTCTTCGGAATGTCTTCATTCTTCACACACAATTGATGATATCCCGATCGAAGGTCAATCATTGAAAAGTATTGAGATCCATTAAGTTGGTCAAATAAATCATCGATGAGAGGTAGGGGATACATGTTCTTTATTGTTATAGCATTGATCTCCCAGTAGTCAATGCACAACCTCATAGATCCATCTTTCTTCTTAAATAAAGGACAGGGGCTCCCCATAGAGAAACAGTAGGGAGAATAAATACCTTATTACTCAATTCCTCTAGTTGTTTATTTAGTTCAACTAATTAAAAAAGGCCATTCTATAAGGGGTCTTCGATATAGGCTTTGATCCAATTAAAACAATGGAAAACACAACTTTTCGTTCTAGAGGATGTCCAGGAAAATCTTCCAGAAACACAACTATATATTCTTTCACAATAGGTACATCCTCAATTTGAACATTCCTTTCCTTAGCCACAGTCATTTAATTATCTTGCTCCCCAATAATTGAATTTAGTTGAGCTATTGGGGGTGGATCTAGATAAGAATTATGTGGTGACAATTATACTCTAAAGATATGGTCTTCCTTATCATCATCATAAAAAATCGTAACCTATTTCTTCTTACAATAAATCTTAGAATCATGGTCTGAAAGCCAATCCATACCAAGGATTATATCATACTCAATCATAGGTATGACGATGATATCAGTGGATAAAGAACATTTATGTTCTCTAATAGGGGTTGATTCACAAAACTTTGTTGTAATGATACTTCCCTTAGGAGTTTTAACTGACATCTCTCTTGTTAAATCATATTAGAAATATCTAATTTTCTTAGCAAACTGGGAAGATATGAAATAATGCGATGATCCAGAATCAAATAATGCATTTGCTAAACATGAGGAAACCATTAAATTACCTTCCACCACATCTTTCAGAGCTTCTACCTCAGCTATAGTGATAGCATAGTCTTGGCCTTGATCCCCTGTCCTTTTCTAAGGTAAGTTCCCCTGACGCTTAGGACATTCATTTGCATAATGTTGCATCTCCCTGCAATTTTAGCATTGGACATCGATAGCTTCCTTCTTCCCCTTGAAATCACGTGCTTGGTGGCCTTTTTCACCACACTTGTAATAGACTCCCATTCCTTTTAAGCAAGTACCGGGGTGTTTCTTCCCACATTTACAGTAGGATGGATATTCAACTTTTCCCTTATTCCCCTTATTTCCATTCCCAGATTGATCAGCAGATCTCTTCTTCTCTTGCTTTTCTTTAATGTCATAAGACATAGAGAATTCCTTTTCTGTCTTGATAGCACATAAGACAATGTATTTGTATGACGAGAAGGATTGTGAGAATAATTCTCAGTGGAGAAATGGTTTTAACCCATCAAAGAAATGATCAATCATACTTATTGGGTTACGTATATAATCTCTAGCATACCTTGCGAACCTCGTAAAGTTACCCTCATACTTTGCGACATTCTCATCCTCCTTTTTTCTCAGACTTAGAAATTGCCTTTCCATGTCGGCTCGATGGTCATGAGGAATTATTTTTCTAAATGCAGATCTTTGAACTCCATCCATTCTATATTTTTTACTTCATCATCTTCCTTCGTGTTTTGAATCAATGACCACCATTGATCAAAATCTCCATTGAGGCGATAAACTGCCATGACAACTTTTTCCCTTTCACTACTCCCCAAAGCCTGAAATATTTTCTTTAGGGAACTTATCAATTGCTCAGCTACTAATGGATTTTTACTCCCATTTAATTTTGGTGGTGGCTGCCTCATGAAGCGATCTAATATTGATCCTCCATGCTGTGGATAAAGGTACTCCATACGGGTAAGGTTATTATTCATATCCTGAGTGAGTTGTCCGAGTATGGTGATTAGACGATCAGCACCAGTTGTATCACCAGATCTACTATAATTATCTTGAGCAGGAGGGCAATCCCTACATGGAGTGCATGCATTGATATGGTTTCCATTTATTCCACTAGGCTCCATTTCTAAACAATGGCATAAACTATATTAGTTTATGAATCAAAATACATAATTACATAATTATATAACACTTAACATAAATTTAACTATTTATGGATACAATCCATAATCATAAAAATGTTTTCTTTGAGGATGTATATACTCATAAACCCTTCATAATGATTTGTAATGAAAATGACAGTTATCCTAAGAATATCCCTCGGAAGTGTCGTAACCAAGAGTGCAGCAAGTCCCGTTGTGGTGCACCAGTTCCTGTTCGAGTCTAGCTCAAAGCGGTGTTTTCGGGTTTTACCCCTAGGTACATTTATGCCAGAGCCGCCTCTACCTGCTCGTATCTAGACAGGGATGTATTGCTCGGAAAACTCACAAAATCTCTACAATACCAAAATTCTAGGAACTTCTTCTATACTAATCCTCAAAGTCAATCTTAGGTTTATGTTCTCAAATTAGAGTTAATCTAAATCTAGCTTCCAAGGTTTGTACTAATATTCCTCTGATACCAACTGTAATGCCCCGACCCCATTTACCTAGAGTTGGTGCATTATTACATAACATTGGTATGATCACAAGAAATATCAAATATCGAAAGACCGATTAGTTTAGTATCCTTGGAAACACCAGATATATTCATAAGTCTTACATTACAACATAAAAATGAAAAATACCACCTCATAGTCTCCATAGTCCACACTCATATCCCCACATACTATCCTAGCAGGTCATTCATAAATTACATCTTGACATCCTGGGAAAAATAAATCATTTAAAGGGGTGAGCTCAAATGCCCAATAAGGATAACAATATAGCGAAAACCTTTATAAATAAGAATAAACATTTAAGGCAATGTATAACTAAAACAAAATCCTTTTAAACTTGAACTTAAAAATAATATGGAAGTAATAAAATGAAATAATTCCATTTACTTATTAACATGGATATTCTAGGAATCGAATAATCACATGCAATATCAATAACCACTTTCATAATGTTGGAATACATAATGCCAGAATATCATAACCACATAGCCAAGGCCTCGTGCAAAAACTACAAATACGATTTTGTTAAGGCCTTGAGCCAAGACACTAGTTTGTCTCATGAGACCTACCGATGCATCGAGGAGCTATATAAGGCTCCACCCATCACTTATTAAGTCCAATGCATTCCCATATGAAAAGGTTTAAACATAACATAAACATTCGTATTAAACCTAGCATATGAAATGTCAATACTTTCTCCATAAACCATAAATGGTATAAAAATAACACATCCACTGACAAACATATCACAAAACCTTAAATACAATATCTATGTTTTGTATTATTATAAATAAACATCAAATAAGCTTAAAATCCATCAAAGGATGTTGACATAGATGATATCAAAAACTATTTGACAGAAATATCTCTTTTTTTGAAATCATTTAAAAGTCACATAATTATAAAAGAAAAAAATTTACTTTTAAAATATTCTTATAAACTTTTAAGGGAAGCTTCTAAGATTTTATAACGGTGGAAAATAGCCGCACCCGCCGTATAAGTTAAAAAATACATTCTTACCTTAATTCTGTCGAAAAGGTTAAAAGGGACCTTGTTTTGAAAACAACATAAAGATTCCTTTATAATCTTCTTATAAAAAGTCAAACAATGGTATAAATGACTTTAAACCATATTCTATAAAATAGTAAGAATGTTTTGAAATACATTTTTATGAAACATGGATGTGGATGATAAAGAGGTCCTAGTAGATAATTACGTACAAACAACCTCGGATAAAGATGGGATTGTGAAATAACCCTTACCTTGTACTTTTCCTTGGTTAGGGGTAGGTTAACCTCCTTTATAATGGTGAAATAATTGTTATTAAGTTATACATGAATCATATACATTAATATGATATCATATATGGTCTTTTAACATTTCTTTGTTAATAATATCTTAGTATTATCGTCGTTTCGGGTGTTAACATACTCGTTTTCTTTTATATGTTTTGTTACGTAAGCCATGTTTTTCATGTATAGGTTGTATCTTATTCATATCCATAATTATATCAAGTCCTTAAATGTTATTTTAAAATCATCAAATGATAATTATACTTGAATGTATATGATGGAGAATGAATCTAATCGCGTTCTTGGAGACGGTAGTCCGTACGTACGCACGAGCGACAATATCATTCTTTTGATATTAAAATAATATATGATTGGATGGTATATCATATACAGAATCTTTATCATGTTATATTTAATATTTACATGAATTACACATCGTTATTATATCAATCCAAATAATAATATATTGAATAACAATTACACCACGACGTGGAGACGGTAAGCCGTACGTACACATGTATAGTGACATGTCATTCAACGGATGGATAGAATACTGAATATGGTTGTACCATATTTATAATAACATCACAGTATATATAAGATACTGGAGTTATTATTTTAGGATGGTAATAACAAATAAAGAAGAAGTTGAAGAAGAAAGGAACTTGAATGGGGGTGGTGATAACAATACCTCTTCGTCAGGTTCTTCTTTTGATTTGATCAAAAGGGCTCCTTAGGTTGGCTTTTTGATCAAACAAATTCCTCTAGGTTGAAGTGAGGGAAGGTGAGAGAGTATATGTGTAGGGTTTGGCCGAGCCAAAAGGCTTTGAATGTGTGAATTAGTGAGAAGTGGGAGTGCCCTTTTATAAGAGGGGTGAGGGGAACCTTTGAAAAAGATAGAAATATTATTTTATAATAAATCCATATTTGGTTTCTAATGGATGCAAAGTGGATTATTTAAATTTTAAGGTGTGGATGGGTCAAAAACCACTCAAACAATAGAATTTAGACAGGTTTGGGTTGTTATATAACCTTAACATTTTTTTAACTCTTAGTTAATTAGTTTAACATTTACCATGTCACTTTGTATTTTTATATTATATAGTTAATAAACTTACTATATAATCCAAGAGACACACAAGTGTTCCATTAATGATACTCCGATCATGATATGAGTCTCCTGGCCAAACATTATATTTTTAGGAATTTAATATCAATTAATAATATAATATTTGTTTTAAAAACATTTTTATGTGAATTTTGACACTATTCAATAATTGATTTTGGTTAATGTCCTAAAAAATTTATTAATTCGAAAAAAATTCATTTAAGCAATAATATAATGTCATATTAAGAAATAAAATTCATGGATGTCATCAAAACATTCAAATTATATTAATATTCACATTTATAATACCAATTATTTTATTCATTCATTAATAAGGAAAATACTGCATCATTATTGTGTCATAAATAATATTAATTATTAAAAGTCTAAAAATTATTATGAAAATATAATTATGTAAGAAATATTTTTAGATTTATAATGAATATTTAAAACTGAATTTATCTTATGTATATCCCTATATTAAAAATGTTTTTCTAAAAGATATATGCTTTTGTCATTTTTGTATTTATTTTAACTTAATTAAAATAATGTTTCCCTATCACGTAAAAGTGGCTCCATGGGGTTCCAAAATCGACCCAAAGATACACATGGTCGGACATGTATCCACCAATAAGGTAAATACACATTTTAGGGTAATTTTTTATTATTATAATATAATTTTTTAACCCTTATTTACCGGATTTACCCTTTTACCATGGTAAATAAAATATTTATTGAAGTAATCATTCAAAATATCTAAAAATAAATGTTACTTATTTACACAATTTGAACATTCTGATTCCAAATATAGAATCCATTTTTCCATATTCAAAACACAGAAGTAGCATAAATTAATTTAAAATTAATTCATGTTGTTAAAACAAAAAAAGCGTGTTTTTAAGAGATAATAACTATCAAAAGATTGACACTTGTTTATGTCCGGTTTAATTGTGAAATTATGTACAATGACCAACATTGTATTAAATGGTAAAAATATATTCTAAATATTCTTTAAAACCACTCAAATTCATAATTTATCAATATAAATTATTTTGATTAAAAAAATATGTTTTTAATTAAAATTTAGTAATTTTTACTATTCATCAAAATATAAATGTTATCTGAAAAGTTCCAAAATTTCACCTTAGGATAAATTCGATATTCACAATGAAGCCCATTTTGAGAGATAAAATTTATAAAATTTTAAAAAGAAGTAATTACTATTCATAACGGCTAGTTTGATTGGTTGTGATGTGTGTTAGAACTCGAAGATGTGTATAACACACGCTACTATATTATTCAAAGATAAGCATACCGTGGAAGTTTGGGGGGTTACAGTCTTAGTGGTTCATGAATCTCCAGATGTGATGACCACAACCGTAAAAGTAGGTAGAAGCCACCCATCTGGGATTGATATATCAGAAGTAGCTCCCCCTGTGGATGATCCCTCCACATGTGGATGAGAAGATATAGAGGACGCTCCCCCTGCCATTGAGGAAGGCATCTCAGCCACGGTCGATGAACTGGTACAGGTGAACCTCATAAGTTTGGAAGATCTGAGAACCACATTGATTAGTGCCGCTATGTCTCTCGAAGAGCAACAACGGTACATGAACTTCCTTATGTAGCACCGAGATGTGTTCGGTTGGAGTTACTATGTGATCACAGGACTAGATCCTCAGGTAGCCGCCCACCACCATGGTCTCCCGAAAAACCCTCGCGGGTTCATGAAGCATCCCGGAAAGATACACCCTTTGTCACAGTGCCATGGTTGAGGCCAAATTTTAGAATATTATCAAATCCACATTCTTCAAGGAAGTTCAGTACCCCAAGTGGTTAGCCAACATTGTGCCAGTCAGGAAGAAGAGTAGGCAGATCAGAGTCTGTATCGACTTCCGCAATCACAATCGTCACTGTCTGAAGGATGGTTTTCCCATTCCAGTGACAAAATTTTTGATTGATGCTACAGCTGGATTCCAATACCTCTTCTTCATGGATGGTAACTCTGGATATAATCAGATCCAGATGGCCCCCGAGGATGAAGAATCTACCACATTTACGGTGCCCCAGGGTACTTTCTGTTACCAAGCCATGCTATTCGGACTGATGAATGTAGGCGCCACCTCTCAGTGGGCCATGCATCACATATTTAATCCAATCCTCGGGAAACTGGTGGAATGTTATGTGGACAACTTGGTGGTCAAATCTCACCAGTGCCGGGACCATCTAAAGGATCTTGAAAAAGTGTTCGGTTTCCTCCGTTACCGCCACCTGATGATGAACACTTTAATGTGTGCCTTCGGGTTCACCTTTGGGAAATTATTTTTGGCTTTGTTGCCCAGCACCGAGGCATCGAGGTCGACCAAGATAAGATCAAGGAAATCAACCAGATGCCTCCCCCAAAAAATATTTGGGAGATTCGATGTCTTCAAGGCCACTTATCTTACATACGCCGATTCATTGCAATTCTGGACAACAAGTGTGATACCTTTTCTCAGATCATTAAGAAGGGAACCGCTTATAAGTGGGATGAGGAGTTCCAGACCACCTTTGAGGAAATGAAGCAATATTTTATCACATATCCGGTCATGATGCCACCTGTCTCCGAGAAGCCACTGATTCTCTATGTCACCACCCTGGAATGATCCCTAGGTGCCCTTCTCGCCTAGAAGAACAATGAGGGGACGTGGAATAGCCTCTACTACGTCAGCCGCATGCTCCTTGATATGGAGACCAGATAATCCCCCATCGAGAAAAGCTGCCTTACGCTCATATTTTCCATGTAGAAAATGCGACATTACCTACAACATTTCGAGGTAAAGTTGGTCTCTCGAGTGGAACTGCTGAAGTATATTATGAATAGCCCGATGTTTACTGGCCGACTAGAATGGTGGGCGGTGATCCTCCAACATTTTAACATCAGGTTCATGTACCATATGGCTATCAAGGGGCCCACATTGGTAGACTTCCTAGCTACGCATCCAACCTTCGCAGATCAGCCTCTAGACCTAGGTTTTCTTAATGATGCAATCCTCTCAGTCGATCATGTCGTCCCATGATGGAAAATTTACTTCGACGGTGCCTCCTGGAGCCCCATTGGTAGGAGACTCAATGATCCTAGGCTCAACAGAGTGGTCACTGGTATCATCTTCATCACCCCAGCACAAGCTATTCTTCCATACTCTTTCCTGTTGTCAGAAAGATACACCAACAAAGCGGTATAGTATCAGGCACACATTACTGGTCTCGAGCTCGCCCTTGAGATTGACGTACCCCATTTTCATGTGAATGGGGATTCCGAGCTGGTCATCATGTAGGTCAATGGAAACTATGTTGTCAGAAAGCCAGAACTCATGCCATTGTTGGAGTGTACCCTTCATCTAATGGCACAATTCCCTTCTCGGACGCAGGTCATTCACATCCCACAGTCACAAAACGGTCGAGAAGATGCTTTGGCCAGCCTGGCCGCATCGCTTGCAGAGCCCGAACAGGATGACCTGATTATCTACGAGGCACAACAGAGAGTGATTTCTCCCATTACCCCAGATGATGATCACGGCCCATGGATAAACCGTCCTACCACGGGTGCCCATAAGTCAGGAACCTCAGGTAGTTTGGATGTGGTGATCGAAGTAGTTTCCTATTGGAGGACACCTTTGGTCGAATACCTCCAATTTGGTAATCTCTCGTCAGACCAGGCTGTGTGTGAGTGAATATGACGTCGCACGCAACAATTTACCCTTCAAAGTGGTCCCAGCCTTGAGAAGATCATTTATAAATGTGGATTTGACGGTTTTCTCCTCCATTGCCTTCATGGAGTCGAGATTCCATAGGTCATGCAAGAGGTTCGTGTCGGTTCCTGTGGTGCCCATCAGGTCGGGTCAAAACGGTCTCACTAGATTCTGAGACTGGGTTACTTCCTGCCCTCCATGATCCATGACTGCATCGAGGTCACCAAGAGGTTCCATGCATGCAAATTCCATGCTAACTTTGTGCATCGGACACTGAAACCTCTCTATACCACCAAGCACTCTTAGACCTTTGCAGTCTAGGGGTTAGATGTCGTGGGGCCATACCCACCGGCATTTTCTCGCTAGTGCCGGTTTATCCTAACCGCTACGGACATCTTTTCCAAGTGGGAGGAAAAAATTCTTATCAAGGAAGTCATGGCTCGTTCTATCATCGACTTGACGAGTTCTAATATCATCTATCGATTTGAGGTACCCCATGCCATCTTCACCGATAACGACACTAACTTCCGAGAAGCCGAGCTGAAGAAAATGTACACCACATACAACATTTGCTCAAACCATACCTCCCACTATCACGCACATGCAAATGGATGGATTGAGGCATTCAACAAAACCCTCTTTAACATTTTTTAGAAAACGGTTGGTCAGAACAAGAAATGTTGGAAGGATAAGCTCCCAACCCCCTTTGGGATTATCAGACGACGACCCGTAATTCCACCCAGGTGACACCATATTCCCTTTAGTACGGAACAGAGTCCATCCTACCCATTGAGATTCAACTGCCCTCATTGCGCACAATAGTATATGACCAGAAAGTGACAGATAGGGTGGCTGAATTCCATCTAGCAGAATTGGAAGCACTGGACGACAAAAGGCTTCGTGCCCAGCACAACCTAGAGTGGCACCGGAGAAGTATGGCTCATGATTTCAATAGGAAGGTTTGCCTCCGCTATTTCCTACATGGTGACATGGTATTGGCCCTTAGAGCACCGATGATCCCTGGTAGGAAGCCACCCATGTTGGATCCCAAATGGGAAGGTCATTTCATTGTTCATAAGGTTTATCCCAATGGAGCGTACTACTAGGTGACCATGTATGGTGAGCGTATAACTCCTCCAACTAATGCCATGTTCCTCATGAAATACTTCGCATGAGCCTCATGGTACTCCACGACCTTAAACTGTATGGTCCCGCATGACCCTAAACTGCATCTGGTCCTGTCTGACCGTAAATTAAACGATCATCCCGCATGACGTTAAACTGCAAGCTGGTCAGGCCTTCCTAACCAAGGCCCAGCCTCATGCCTTTTGGCCTTCTAGGGCCCTAGCCCACTTTCTTACCTAGATGGTACGGTGTGGTGTGGGGTTATGTCATCATTCACGTTAGGTTATTCTCCTCACCATACACCTCTATTGTCTGGGGCCTCCTCCTCCTCTTCCCGTCCCCACTACAAGACGTTAAACTGCGAGCAGGTCAGGACTTCATGATAGAGGCCTAGCCTCAGGCCCCTTGGCCTTTTCGGGCCTTTGGCCCAGGTTCTCTCTTATGGGATTGTTCAGCGTGGTGTGGGATTATTTCCTCATTCACATCAGGATACCCGTTGTACCGTGCACATTCTTGGATGAGATGCCTCTCATCGTCCTACACAATGTTAAACTATTCTGATAGAACTATGTATGACTTGATTCCCATCCTTATGGGATACGTAGGACCACCCGAACTCAAAGATTTTAGGTCCAGATCCTTCTCTTAAGAGATCCAACGATCTCCCGGTCACCTCGACCTGTTGGCCGGTCCCTCTCCATGAGGGGGATAAATAGTTGTGGTGTAGGGTTTTTGGCGTCGTGCCCCCCCATCTCCCGGGAATCCGCCATCTTTTTTCCACTCTCAAATTGAGCCCCTTGACCCCTTTTCAGTGGTCCACTAATGTGTTCAGAGTACTCTGGTCTAGGACCTGGAGTGTCAGATTCAACTTACGCAAGTTCCTTCCACTTTTCAAGCTTTGTGTTTCCCCTCATTCGGGCCCCCGTTATCTTTCACACCCGGAGGGACCCCCAAAAATGGAATGGATACAATTCCTAAGGGATCAACTGCAATTAAGGGCCAACACTCCCGAGGGTATCAGACAAAAAATTGATACAAAGCTCAGGTTTCGAACATGGTCCGCGGTCGACGCTCATTTGTTTTTCCCCATTACAGGCTAACACGACAGGATGTTGTGTTGTGAACATGGTCAGCAATAATCATCTGTCGTCACACCGGCTCCTTGAGGCCTGTAATATTTGTCGGATGATTTACATTATGTTCCACCACATCGTGTTAAGGTGGAATCTCGACACACTTATCACTAACCCTCAGTGCACCTCCACATGTCAGGCAGACAAAGCTGCAATACAGTGTCTCTCGGGGCTCCTGCGATCCGAGCACTGAGATTATAGGTTGAGATCTTCTCTAAGATCCATGTACATCTTGACACTCATCCCCATGGGATATGTGGGGTCGCCCAGTCAATGCATTTCAGGCCCAGCTCTACTGGAGGCTAGTGTCTCCTGCCGCTTTATCTTTAGACTTTTTCCGACCCCTTGGCCCGAGGATCCTTTCCCGGAATTGCGTGTGGTAATGTTATGGGACAATGTCTTCATTCATGGTAGGTCTGCTTTATCGCATCATGCTCATTCCCCCAAGTCCAAGCCACATGATGATAAACTGTAATGGTATCGTCCTGGCCGCACGACGGAAAACGGCACTGTATTGTGATAACCTCTCCATAGAAGGCATTGCGTTGGGTATCAGTCATTTACCATACCATTTGTCAACGCCCGTATAAGGCATAACTATTTTGGTGGTTCCAAGAATTACTAACCTAGTCATTTCTTTCCACAAAAGAAAAACCATTCAAATTAAAGGATAAACAAGATACATCAAATGCCGCTTCTTTTGCTGCGAGGGATAGACCCGCACACCCATTTAATCCCTTGCACAGGTACCATACCGGGCCGTTCCACCCTCCATGAACTACGTATGGATTGATTACCATCCTTATGGGATAGGTAGGAGCGCCCATGCCCTTCCCCATGAGCCCATCCTAACGTTCTTTCTCGGTCCCTTGACTGGAGAACTTCTCCGGGGAACACATGGTAAGTAGGAACTATGTCCTCATTCACGTCGGGTCTTGTAACCGCCTTATCATGTATCTCTTTCTCTCCTTACCCAACCATGGTCCGAGTTATAAGACCATAAACTAAGACCCTTACCAGAACTACGTGCATCTTGATTCCCATCCTTATGGGATACGTTGGAATGCCCATACATTTCGTCTTGGGCCCAACCCAGGGAATCATAAGCCTATTCCCCCCTCACTGTCGGCCCTTTGGCCTAACTTCTAGGGGAGTTGTGTAACTATAGCATTTTCCCGGAATAAGTTTGGGATGCCCCATAATGATGTTGGGAAGGGACAGTTATCCCACCATAGAGGTCCTATCTTAAAGCAAGAATGATCTGTGATCAGATTAATATGTCCGCTTAGTGTGCCTCCACCACTGTGGAGTAATCTTGGGAGTGTTTGATTCCATATGAACAACCCATCACTCTGATTTCCACGCTTCGCATGCCCCTTTATTCGGATCTTCATCCTCTTTCACATTTGAAGGGACCCCCTAATGGCATGGATACTTGAACTATGGTCTACCTGCTATCCTGGGAAAATGTTCCTCATGACTGGTCATGTTTGCAGGGACCCCCTAATAGTATGGATGCTCGACCTATGGTCCAACTATTGTCCTGGACCAACGTTATGGATGGCTGATCGACGATAGTTGAGTTAGACCCCATGTTGCGAACATGGTCAGTGGTCATCCATCATTTATTGTCCCAATTTCAGGCTAATGCGATATGGATGCTGCGTTTCCGCCATGGTCAACAATTATCCTCCATCGTCACACCCCTCCCATAGTGTTCCAAATTTGGGTAACTTGATTCACCTTTTTCAACTCCCTATGTTCGGATTGATTCCAATTCCCTTGGAGTTGCCCCACTCGTACGCTAGAGCATGTTTAGAAGACGATACATCAATTGGTCTGAGGTCCTCTGACTTTGGTTGGGCCTCCCTCGCATCCTCGAGAACCCAGGTTCAAATTTCGAATGCTCGGAGCCCAGTTGACGCTCTCAAAATCGAACGAAGTGATAGTATGGGCCTCCTATGTTTCTCAAGACCCACATGAGCTTAGGGATGGGTTGCTATTTATTTCAGGATTATGGTTGATCATGTTAAACCAGAGGGACAAGTATGATTATGAAAAGGGGAATGTATGTAAGCTTGTCTATACATGCAGTTCAGGAAAAAAAACATAAAGCAGCAGAGCAGGACAAGTATAGGGGTTTGACCAAAATAGCCCCCCTAGGGGTCGACTTCTTGGATGTATCTCTCCAATGACACCACTTTTTCACTAGTGGCCTCCAAGATTGCCTCCCATCCCCTGTGAATTCTATCTTCATTAGCATCCACGAAGCACAACTCGCAGACCCTCGCCTGTTCCCATGCCTATTCTGCTTGGAGCTCAGTTATCTGATGACTCGCTTCTATGAGTTGATATTAAGCATCTTCCAGTGGGGTCCTCAACTACTCCACAAGCACAGAGGAGGTTGAAATAAACACATTTTTCTCCTTTGCCTATTCCTCGAGGCATCAGACCTCTTGTTCCGCACTCAAAAAGGCCCGGATACTCTCCGACTCATCCTGGCACCTAATGACATCGGCATGCCAGCTGCTCTCCCGCATCCTCTCAGCCATGTAATCATGGACCGTTAGATGAATACTATGAGCATCCACTCCTCCAGCACACATGAAGTGCATCTAGGTGTGGAGAGACCCCATCTGCTTTAGCCATTCCGCTTGGGGCTGAATAAGGAAACGTCGGATGCACTTCCATCCCTTGTGTCACATCATCCGACTCTCCTCAGCCACTTCTGAATCTGAATCATCAAATTCTTCAGGATAATTTGGCTGGTATATAGGGAAGACATCCAACAAGGTAGTATCAGGGTCTTCCTCAGAAATTCCTCCTAGGGGAATAGGTTCCTCAGCATCCGGATGACCTTCCTCTCTCCCCTCGGTTCCAGTGGCGCCCGCATCAGCTTTCAGCTCAGCCCCAACGGCATCACCTCCAATGTTCGCTGCTCCCCAATCACCGATTGATGGAGCCAACTCTGTTTGTGAGGCATGTCCTAGATGGAGTGGTGCATGTGTCATCGGCATGCTAACAGATGGCTGAGGCTCAACAGCCCGATGGGCCTCCAGTGCCATGATCACTGTACAAACAAGGAGCACCCTGATCAGTTGAGTCATCCGATAGTGAGTACCAGTATTGAATAAAGGAACATACAGGAACCCAAGGCATCATACTCTATTGCTCTGGATGCTACAAGAGCTGTCACGGCAGGGGATCCCTCAGCACTTGTCAGCTCAATAATGAGCATCAGTTCCCCACCTTACCGAATTGTGGCCTCCTCCCCTCTTTCGGCTGGAGAAGAATGGTCAGTGTTTATGTGATCTGGTGTAAGATGAGGAATTTGGGATAAGGATTTCAATGGAAAGAGAATACAGAATAAAATTTTTAAGGGTTGGATCCAACCTTGAGCAGTTCGGTCACGTCCATGTCGGAGCCGATGATATCACCGCTTTCTCCGAGAATTCATTGGTGGGATGCCCCTTACGATCCTTCACCTTCAGACTCCCCTTCTCACTCTTCTACACCTTCCCCTTCTCCTATGGCCCACTCTCCTGTTTCGTCACCCTCTGATTTGTCGCTGTCATCTTCCCCCGGTGACATCCTCTCCGGATCATTCTCCTTGCCGAGCAGCACCTTCACCAAGAGAGGTGGCTCCGCAGGCCAACCACGCTAGCGTGAGTAGGTGTCCACGACTGTCAGGTATGCATGCCGCTGGTGGAAGTCTACTCTATCGGTGACCCAAACAATCCAGACTTCTAGTAGCTAGATCCCTTCCCGCATTATCTTCTGCCAGAGAGATTCAGTACTCATTGACTGCCGCAGAGTTATCCAAGCCGACCACAGCGCGGGGATAATGACATCCTGGGAAGGTTCAAGCATGTATTTTATTTGCTTCCTAGGACGTTCCCTGGCCGCTCCATGGGCCCCTCCTCCTGTAGGAAAATAGGGCATGGTCGCGCCATTAGACACCCCCACTGCTGAAGTCCTGGCTTTCGCAGGCCACGTTTCCTGAGGCACTGCTGGACCTCCTCTCCTAGCGGCACCCTACCTACTCTCTCACCAATGAGGTTCTACGCTGAAAACCTTGAGCTGTCGGATGTGCTTCCACAGAAACCCCTCAGGGTATGCTACGGTCCAATGGTTAGCATAATCAGTTGATAATCCCACATCGACTCCGGTGGGCGGAAAAGAGATTATGTCACCAGAGACGTAGGTTGTAAATATCAGCCACAACTAGTGAGGAAGACGAGGACACATCTCCTCTAATACATCTGTGTATACCCTCATCAGCATTCACTGGAGGCATCCGAACTGCCTAGCGAACTAGGATGGCACTTTAGGCTCACAGAAAACCTTCCCATCAATCCGGACCATGAGTACTACACCTCTGATGCTTTGGAAGTATTCCTTCTTCTCTAGTGAGCCTTGACTATATTCTACCAGCTGACCGGTTGGGGTTAGGAATAGGCTGAAGGAGAAGTTGACATGGTTGTCGATCCTGATCTGTATCCCCTCCTTGTTTAGCGTTATTGGCGCGACCCCAACAATGTTCATCAGAGAGGGGCGCAAGATGTTTCTTGGGGGTCGAATGGCATTTGGGAAGGTGTAGCTGGCACAATAAGCCGCAACCCAGCCATGAAAGATCTGGAAGGGGCGGCATACTCTTTGTGGTGATCCCCCTCTTGAGATGCGTCCCAAGATGGTATACAGCTAAGCCAGCATGGGGACCACGAGGTTAAATTTTTTGTTGGAAGACATGATTCCCACCATCACCAAGGTCGCGGGGCGGACACCCATCCTTGCGTCGCATACTGGAAAGAGCCACCCACTCAAAAACGTGTCTAGGAATCTGGCGTACTGAAAATTCGGGTCCTGGGCTTCTTTGATGTTGTATCCCCATGATCAGTATTCCCCCACCTTGAAGATCCTCCAGTAGGACCCGCTCTTGCTCCTCTGAACTACGGTTGGACACAACATTCCCCACCATGGCAACTTGGCGTCCGAGTCCTTCTCCAAGAACAGGCTGAACCAGTCCTTATAGGAAATTTACATCAGGAAGTCTTTGACCATCAGCCTCTCCTTGGCTGACTCCAGTAGGTGCCACGTCATTATGGGGGTTTGAGACCAGTCACCCCATATGTTCATCGACGGGAGGAACTCATCGTATTGATGGACCTCCCGAGGGATGCCTCTGATGTAGTGTATGTCCCAAAGACTAATGTCGACTTACCTGTGATGGAGATGAAATGTGTTGGTTTCAGGGGACCACCGAGTGAACAACTTCGGTTCAAGCTCAGGTTGCCAGTAGAAGTGGACCTGTGATGTCCACACTGCCTCGAATAGACCAATGTGCCCCAGCTCGGCCCCAAATTGGTCACATGTGTGGCGAAACCAGTATGCCTAGACCCACTCACTAGTGAAGTTGCCCCCAGACCGCAGGTACCATTCTTGCAGCCACCCTTTAGTCTCTTTAGTGATGCTCTAACTGAAAGTGCTCGCATAGAGGGCTGGAGAGTTCTCCGCAATGGGATCACTCCCAGCAATGGTCCTGGTCCTGAGATTCAGGACATGTACATCCATGTGCCTAGTTTCTCTGGCAGGACGACTGTTGTTTGTGATGTTGTATCGAGGAAGGTCATCTTCGTGGGTCACCCATGACCGTGGTGTATCAACCTCAAAACCTGGTAGGGGATCTTTATCCAGAATGCCAAAGTTTCACAATGGAAGATTATCTGATAAAGCGTATTCTTTCTGGGCGGGAGTTAGCATGTTGAAGAGCGTTTGGTTTTTGGAGACCACCCTTTTTGTACCATAAACCTTCGGGTTCACTGCCATCTCAGCTCTGCATGCATCAGCCTCCTCCTCATCAACCTGGTTTGCAGCCATTTTCTTCAAGAAAAGTGTTCGGAAGTTGTGCATGAAATCAGGGACTTGGGTGCGGAATCTAGTAGTCGGGCACATAAAAGCAGCAACTTGCGTGCAATCTCCGAGTCTTGTGCGAAAAATCTAGGGTTTGCGCATAAAAGGCCACTAAATCTGGGCAGAATTACACATAGAAAATCTGTTTTCGTGCAGAAGCAGAAGCAATTTCGCACACAAGACCTCAGGTCTTATCATGCAAGAAACGCCTTATGGAGTATGGGGCCCATGGAAGCTTTTATTGGCCAAGTCAGGGTTCAGCACCTGCGCATGAAAAGGATTCTACGCCTGACCAGGGCTTTTCACGCCACTCAAGCTTTTTATGTGCCAGTGGCCCATTGGCCCTGTATTTCGGCATTTCCCTCGGAATCTGATCGTTGCGACCCCTCACCGATCCAATTTCAAGGGGGGGAATTTGTAGATGATGAAAAATGCGTAAGTGCCAGAGAAAGTTCCGTAATGAAAAGGAAAAGTCATATTTGGACCCGGTGGCCTGGTCCAGAGGGCCCGGAGAGGTTTCACACAAAAAAGGAGAAGCGCACGAAAAAATTATGTCCCGCGCGGAAGGCCTCGGGATTTGTGAAATGTCCATGTGCCGGCGCGAAATAATTTCGCAACGGTGCCCCGCGTGGTACATATTCCATGCCACCACCTCGGTCGTGCAATTCTTTCACATAGGCCTAGCATTCCGCGTCATCGGATGCCAATAAATAGAAGGATAACCCCTTCCTTTTGAGGGATGAGGAATTCAAACTGCCTCTCGTGCGCGTAATTTCCATTCCATGCGCGTGAAATATGGCCTTCAGGTAGGGTTTTTTTCACGCCAAGTCACCCCGGGATCCGCCTTCGCACGAGATCCCCCTAGATTAGACAAAATTCCAACCCCTCAGGGTCTTCCCCCCTATGCGCAATTCCTTCCATTATGCACAGGGCCATCAGTTGCACGCAATCATTGCGTGTCCCCTGTCCTTACGATCAGCCCTCGTCACTCGCACGTAATCCGGAAAACTTCTGCGCAATCCATTCAAGTTGTGCAAAGGCTCGACCACCCTTATTTCACACATCCCCAAGGGCTGCATGTAATCCTTCAACGCTTTTCACCTCGGTGCTCCCCAGGCATTCCCAGTGCACGAGTCTGATGCCCTCGTTCTGGGTGCCATTTGTAGGTGTCCTGTGCACCCCGGGTGTTCATATCATGTATGGTTTTCCCGTACGGCCTTCTCGGCTCATATGAAGCAACTTCAAAGTCCCTTGGACAATCCTTACCATTGCGTTGCTTCTCCTCATGATTCTTCTCATTTTCACGCTAACGTCTATTTCTCCTTCGCATAACCACGCTAACCTGGACCCTCCGATGGTTCGCCCCGCGACACCCCCTCAGTATGGCCATTCCAATGCCTTCCCTTCGACAAGAGGTAGAGGGCACTAGTTATGTAAGTCCTAGGGGTGCGGACCCATCCCACCTCGTCCGAGCAGGAGGACGTTAAACTACCAAGCACCTTGTCCCCAGCAGATGACATTAAACTATGACTCGGTCTTGTGCCTCGGACGCAGGGTCCCCCCGCCTTGGACATCCTCCACACCCACTTATCTCCACAGGGATGGGGTGCTCATCCCTCACAAGGGGTGATTAATTGGAGTGGCATTTATCTGTGGGGAAGGGAAGCCTCCTTGGTGTAATCCCCTAGTCTTTCTTGAAAGAGGTAGTACACATGCACCTCCATACTTCCCTAGCGCCAGGGCCAGCGGTGAGCTTAATGGGAAGTGGGCCCCTCCTTTCATGGGTCCCAAATCCCTCTCCCATTGTGCAGTGTTGCCCTTGGGCCTCCATCCTAAAGTATGTCCCAACACCATGGGACGCTCAATGCGTAAGCCCCTCTTCGCTACCCACAAACGCACCCTTCGTGACATGATCGTGAGGTCTCTGCTGCCTCTTGTTTCTCACACCGAGCATGACTCACGTGGGCTTAGAGTGAGCACCGACCCTGACCCCCACCTTCGGAAAACTATGAGGACGTTGATCCATGTAAAGGAATGGTACGTAGGAAGACTCCATGAGGTTCAAGCCCACCACCCAGTCATTCTGACCCCTCCACATCGGTTCACCACCACTCTGGGCCGTCTTAGAGCGTATGCCCCATCCATCCTGAACTACGGGGACTTTGATCTTTGCTAAGGCATGGTACGTAGAAGCCTCTACGAGGTTCAAGCCCCACCACTATGGGTCGTCTTAGAGCGTAACACCCATACATCTCGAACTACGGGGACTTTGATCTGTGCTAAGGCTTGGTACATAGGAAGCCTCCCCGAGATTCAAGCCCCACCCCTATGGGCTATCTCAGAGCGTAAGCCCCATCTATCTTGAACTACAGGGACTTTGATCCGCGCTAAGGCATGGTATGTAGGAAGCCTCCACGAGGTTCAATCCCCTCCACTATGGGCCGTCTTAGAGCATAATCCCCATCCATCCCGAACTACGAGGACTTTGATCCATTCTATGGCATGGTACGTAGGAAGCCTCCACGAGGTTCAAGCCCCACCACTATGGGCTATCTCAGATCATAATCCCCATCCATCCCAAACTACAGGGTCATTGATCCATGATATGGCATGGTACGTGGGAAGCCTCAATGAGGTTCAAGCCCCACCACTATGGGCCATCTCAGAGCATAAGCCCCATCCATCCCGATCTACGGGGAATTTGATCCGTGCTAAGGCAAGGTACATGGGATGCCTCCAAGAGGTTCAAGCCCCACCACTATGGGTCATCTCAGAGTGTAAACCCCATCCATCCAAGACTACAGGGAATCTGATCCGTGCTAAGGCATAGTACGTAGGAAGCCTCCACGGGGTTCAAGCCCCACCAATATAGGCCGTCTTAGAGAGTAAGCCCCCTCCATCCAAAACTACAGCGACTTTGATCCATGAAAAGGCATGGTACGTAGGAAGAATCCATGAGGTTCATGCCCCACCACTATGTGTCATATCAGAGTGTAAGCCCCATCTATCCCGAACTTCGAGGACTTTAATCCGTGCTAAGGCATGTTATGTAGGAAGCCTCCATGAGGTTCAAGCCCCACCACAATGGGCCGTATCAGAGCGTAAGCCCCATCCATCCTGAACTACGGGGACTTTTATCCATGCTAAGGCATGGTATGTAGGAAGCCTCCATGAGGATCAAGCCCCACCACTATGGGCCGTCTTAGAGCATAAGCCCCATCCATCCCGAACTACGGGGACTTTGATCCATACTAAGGCATGGTACGTAGGAAGCCTCCATGAGGTTCAATCCCCACCACTATGGGCCATGTCAGAGCGTAATCCCCATCCATCCTGAACTACAGGGACTTTGAATCGTGCTAAGTCATGGTATGTAGGAAGCCTCCCTGAGGTTCAAGCCCCACCACTATTGGTCGTCTCATAGCATAAGACCCATCCATCCCGAACTACGGGGACTTTGATCCATTCTAAGGCATAGTACGTAGGAATCCTCCACGATGTTCAAGCCCCACCACTATGGGTCATCTCAGAGCGTAAACCCCATCCATCTCGAACTATGGGGACTTTGATCCGTGCAAAGTCATGGTACGTAGGAAGCCTCCACGATGTTCAAGCCCCACCACTAGGGGTCGTCTCAGAGCGTAAGCCCCATCCATCCCGAACTACAAGGACGTTGATTCGTGCTATGACATGGTACATAGGAAGCCTCCAGGAGATTCAAGCCCCACCACTATGGTCCGTCTCAGAGCGTAAGCCCCATCCCTCCCGAACTACGGATACATTGATCAGTGCTAAGGCATGGTACGTAGGAAGCCTCCACGAGGATGAAGCCCCACCACTATGGGCTGTCTCAGAGCATAAGCCCCATCCATCTCGAACTACGGGGACATTGTTCCGTGCTAAGGCATGGTACGTAGAAAGCCACCATGTGTTTCAAGCCCCACCACTATGGGATGTCTCAGAGCGTAAGCCCCATCCATCCTGAACTACGGGGACTTTGATCCATGCTAAGGTATGGTATGGTGGAAGCCTCCATGAGGTTCAAGCCCCACCACTATGGGCCGTCTCAGAGCATAAGCCCCATCCATCCCGTACTACAGGGACTTCGATCCCTGCTATGGCATGGTATGTAGGAAGCCTCCACTAGGTTCAAGCCCCACCACTATGGGTCGTCTCAGAGCGTAAGCCCCATCCATCCCGAACTATAGGTACTTTGATCTGTGCTAAGGCATGGTACGTTGGAAGCCTCCACGAGGTTCAAGCCCCGCCACTATGGGACGTCTCAGAGCGTAAATCCCATCCATCCCGAACTACAAGGACTTTGATCTGTGCTAATTCATGGTACGTAGGAAGCCTCCACGAGGTTCATGCCCCACCACTATTGTAACGCCCTGCCCCCAGTTACCCAGAGTCGGTGCGTTATTACGTAACATTGGCATGATCACAAAAGATCAAGTCTTGAAAGACCTATTTGTTTAGTAGCCTTGGAAACACTAGATATATTCATAAGTCTTACATTATAACATAAAGTAAAAAAAACTACAACAATATCTTCTCTTCATATCCCCTCATACTATCCCTACAGGTCATTCATAAAATACTTCTTCACATCCTGGAAAAATTAAAACATTGAAAGGGGTGAGCTCAGATGATTAGTAAGGATAACAATATAGCGGAAACATTCATAAATAAACATAAACATTTAAGTCAGTGTATAACAAAAACAAAAGCCTTTAAAACTTGAACTTTAGCATAATATGGAAAAAGTAAAATGAAATATTTACATTTAATAACTCACATGGATATTCTACTAGTCGAATAATCACATGCAATATCAATAACCACATTCATAATGATTGAATGCATAATTCCAGACTATCATAACCACGTATACAAGGCCTCGTGCAAATACTACAAAAAAGATTTTGTCAAGGCCTCGTTCCAAGACACAAGTCTTTCTCATGAGAACTACCGATGCATCGAGGAGCTATAGAGGGCTCCACTCGTCACTTATTAAGTCCAATGCATTCCTCATATAAACAGGTTTAAACATATCAAAAACCATAACATAATCGTATCACATAAAACATGCATAAAAGAAACATAACATTTCCACATTTCAATCACAAGATATCAATATAGCACGTTGATATATTAAAACCATCTTCAATTCCAAAATAAAATAAAAGTAAAACATGGTATTTATTTTTCATTTAAAAAATGTTATGGCTTGTAGAGGAAGTCGAAAGTCAAATAATGGTCATGGCGGTGGAGAAGTCGTTGTCACCTCATACATATGAAAAAAGAAACATTCCTTTTTTTCATTTAGTAAAACACTTCATATAAAAAATATTTCTTTTGAATAAACATAAAAGTAAAAGGGGTTTATACACCATATAAAACAATGTTGTGTATAAAACAAAATATGCCTCAATGAAAGGAGATTGAGACGAAGTCCCTTACCTCGTGTCCAACTTGACTCGACGGTTATTTAACCTCATGAATAATAAACTAGAGTTAATTTCTAATTTATCAAGAAAATTTTTAAAGTTCATCATTCCTTTTATATCACTTATTACCATGTTATGAATATTATGTAATTATTTAAGTTAATAACGGTCGTTTTGTCGATCTTTGGTACTTGAGTCAAAAATAAACTTCTTATAATTACAAGTTCTTCAAGTGGAAAAATATCCATTATATCCAAGATTATATTCATGATGTTGATATCATATATATCATATATATCCAGTATATACATTCATTCATAATATTACGTGACATTTAGAGGTATGAAATGAATTGCACCGTTCATGGAGACGGAAAGTCGTACGTACGCATGAACGCTACTTTCATTTCTATTTCGTATTTAATGGAATGAAATCATAGTGATATAAAAGTGTATTATAATTCCAGTATAGTATTATATATAATATCATTTAATACATCCTTTATATGTCCCACATATGGCATTAACTATTCAAATCACTTTGAGTGGGCGGTAGCCGCACCTCCTAAAATAAAGATATCACGTTTACCCATAATGGAAACCATGAAGGTATGCCATAAATGAAAAATACATAAGAATAAGGAAATAATAAACATAATATATATCATATATAAATATATTGACATCTTAATGGACACCATGAGAGGTCTTAAAAGAAGATTGGACAATCATCGTTTCGTGAGGCAGTAATTCACCACCCACAGAAACAGTATGTTCTTTAACCATTAGACGAAGGTGTGTGTAAGTGTAAATAAAATACTTCTCATAAAAACATACTAGTATATTGAAGATACTGGATTTGGTACGAAATAATGGAATAAATATATTTTAAGGGGTTTGAGAAGAAAAATAAAACAATATAACATAAGAGAAGACATTACCTTAAAATCAGGTAACTCTTTTTGATTTGAGCCAAAGGCTTCCTTGGGAAGACTTCTCCTCAAATTGAGGCTTCTAGAAGTAATAGGGGAATTTGAGAGAGTTTTTGGGTAGAAGTTGCCTGAGCAAAATGGCTTTGATGGTGTGAATAAGGTGGTAGAGGTGGGGGCCTTTATATAAGAGGAGAGGAGGGGTACTCTTGGAAAGTCATGAAATGTTACATTATTATGAAGTGATTTTCAGATTTCAAAGGTACCATAATTATATATTTCTATGATAAGCTGTCAAGGGTTAGAAATAAACTCATCCAATAGGTTTTTTACAAGTTTAAGTCTTTGATTTTACATTATCTTTTCATTTTATTAAAATCGTTAATTAATGAGGTAATCGGTGCATCAACATGGTGTCATAAGAAATTAAATTTATTTAATATCTAAAAATTATAAAAAAAATTTACCATGATGTTGGAAATCTTTTTAGATTTCCAATGAATATTTATAGTCGAAATGTTAACTTATATAACCCAATGTAATAATTGTTTTAGTAAAACAACACATGTTTGTGACAATTTAATTTTTACTTTAAATAAAAAGTTATTAATGTCATTTTCTTACCCAAGTGGCTTGATGGGGTCCACAAGTTGACCCATGGATTATCTTGTTCAGCCATGACTCGTCCAATAATGGTAGGACAAGTGTCAAGATATTTTCATATTTTTATAATATCATTTTTACCTTAAATTTCACTAATTACCTTTAATAGAGATTAATAAAACATAAAAGTTACTATTCACCAAAAATTATTTTCATCTCATTGAACCAAACTTTTCTTCATAATGAAAACTATGTATGTCAGATTTTAGAAATTCAATACACTGAAGTGGCAATGTTTCATTTAAATGAAAAATTAGTTTTTAAACTACCACATAGTGGTTTCACTATTCATCACAATATAAACGTTATCCGAAAAGTTCGAAAATTTCACCCTAGGCTAAATTCGATATTCCGAATCCAAAAATGAAGTCCATTTTGAATGATAAAATTTATAAAATTTCGAAAATTGGGTATTACTATTCATAACGGCTAGTTTGATTTGTTGTGGTGTGTGTTAGAACTCGATGTTGCGTACAACACACACTACTGTGTTATTCAAAGAGAAGCATACTGTGGAAGCTTGGGGTGTTACATTCTCTCCTCCTTCAAATAATTTCATCCTCAAAATTTCTTATAATATCATTGTATAAAAAGACTCGGGTGATTCATCATCATAATTTCCTCGGGTTCCCACGTTGCCTCCTCCATCTTATGGTTTCTCCATAGATCTTTTACCAGGTGAGTCGTCCGGTTTCCCATCACTTGTTCTCTTGTATCAATAATCCTGATGGGATCTTCGTAGTAAGACAGATCAGGTTCCAGTTCTAATTCCTCATAGGTGAGTACATGTGTTTGGTTAGGCATGTATTTTCTCAATAGTGATACGTGGAACACATCGTGATCTTTGGAGAGACATGGCGGCATTGCCAAATGGTAAACTACAACCCCAATTCGCTCTAGAATTTCGAAGGGTCCGATGTACCTAGGACTCAATTTACCCTTCTTACCAAAATGTATAACTCCCTTCCTTGGAGATACCTTCAAGAAAACATGATCTCCTACATGAAATTCCAAATCCTTCCATCGGTTTTCAGCATAGCTCTTTTTCCTACTTTGAGCTTCTATTATGTGGTTTTGGATTACCGTCACCTTTTCCATTGTTTCTTGCACCAGTTCTTGGCCTATAAGTTTTTTTCACCAACGTCATCCCAACAGGTTGGTGTGCGACATCTCTTTCTGTATAACGCTTCATATGGTGCCATCTGAATACTTGAATGGAAGCTATTGTTATAGGAAAATTCTACTAGAGGTAAATATTTATCCCACATACCCTGAAAGTCATGTGAGAATGATCTCAACATGTCTTCTAAGGTTTTAATAGTTTATTCTGATTGTCCATCTGTTTGAGGGTGGTAAGCAGTGCTCAAATGAAGTTCAGTATCCGAGGCCTTGTGAAGAATTTTACAGAATCTTGATGTAAAACGGGGATCACGATCCGAGAGAATCAATAGGGGTACTACATGAAGTCTCACAACTTCATTAATATATAGTCTTGCTAGACATTCCAGTGGTAGATCTTCTCTTATAGCAAGAAAATGTGCTGACTTGGTAAGATGATAAAAAATGACCAATATTGTGTCATTCCTTCTAGGATTCTTTGGTAGTCCCATGACAAATTCCATCGTGATATTATCCCATTTCCACTCAGGTATAGAAATAGGTTGCAATACTCCTCCGGGATATTGCCTTCCAGATTTCACTTGTTCACAATCCATATATCTTGACACAAAATCGGCAATCTCCCTCTTCATGTTGTCCCAACAAAAATGTTCTTTCAAATATCTATACATTTTGGTTCTCCCAGGGTGTATAGATAAATTGGAACTATGATCATCATCCAACAATTCCCTCTTTAAATCAGGTATATCGGGAACACAAAGTCTCCTCCCAAATTTCAAAATTCCATCTTCATACACAAAGACACTAAATCGCCCATCATTCATAGATTTAATCTTCCTTTAAAACTCTCCATCACCGGTCTGAGAACTCTTTATCCTTTCTAGTAAGGATGGTTTGTCAACCATTTGAAAAAGAATTGATGTTGCACCTTCCCTGGTGATTCCCATATCCATCTTTACTACATCCATGTATATAGGATCCTTTTCAACTCTCATCTTTTTCAAAACTCCATGATCCTTTCTACTCAAAGCATCTACCACCTAATTTTCTTTCCCCGGGTGGTAGTGTATCATGCAATAATAATCCTTGAGTAGTTCAAGCCATCTCCTTTTCCTCATGTTGAGTTCTTTTTGTGATAAAATATACTTCAAACTCTTTTGATCAGTATAAATCTCACATTTTTCACAATGGAGGGAGTGTCTCCATATCTTCAAAGCAAATATCATAGCTTATAACTCAAGATCATGAGTAGGATAGTTCTTCTCATGACTTTTTAGCTGTCGTGATGCATAGGAAATAACCCTATCATTCTGCATAAGGACACAACCAAGTCCTTTCATTGATGCAACTCTATAAATAACGAACCCATCATTCCCCGATGGTAGAGTCAATATAGTAGCATTGACTAATATTATCTTCAGTTCATCAAAACACTCTTCACACTCTTCTGTCCAGACAAATTTAACCCCTTTACGTGTGAGCTTCATTAATGGGTTAGCCAATCGGGCAAAAATCGGGACAAAACGTTGATAATAACCTGCCAAACCAATAAAACTGTGTACCTCAGTTATACTCATCGGTGCTGGCCATTCCTGGATTTCCTTGTTCATAGAAGGATCAACGGAAATTCCATCCTTAGAGACAATATGGCCAAGAAAATAAATCTCATGAATCCTTAATTCACACTTGCTAAACTTCCCATATAATTCATGTCTTCTAAGAGTCTTCAGGATAATGCACAAGTTGTTTTCATGATCTTCATAGCTTTTATAGTATACCAAGATATCATCAATAAATACCACCATAAAATCATCAAGATATTCCTTGAAAACACTATTCATTATATCCATGAATACAGAGGGTGCATTAGTCCATCCAAAGGGCATTACTATAAACTCGTAATGCCAGTACCTTGTTTGAAATGTTGACTTCATAATGTCGTCCGTCTTCACACATAACTGATGGTATCCAAATCGAAGGTCAATCTTTGAAAAGTATTGATCTCCATGCAGTTGGTCAAATAAATCATCAATGTGAGGTAGGAGATACATGTTATTTATTGTTATAGAATTGATCTCCCTGTAGTCAATACACAATCTCATAGATCCATCTTTCTTCTTAACAAAAAGGACAGGGGATCCCCATGGAAAAACAATAGGGCGAATAAATCCCTTATTACTCAATTCCTCTAGATGTTTCTTTAGTTCAACTAATTCCACAGTGGCCATTCGATAAGGGGTATTTGATATAGGCCTTGATCCAGGAATTAAATCAATGGAAAACTCAACTTCTCGTTCTAGAGGATGTCTAGGTAAATATTCCGGAAACATGTATACATATTCTCTAACAATAGGTAAATAAACTATTTGAACATTCCTTTCCTCTACCTCAGTCATTTCATTCTCTTCCTTCCCAATAATTGAATTTAGTTGAGCTACTGGGGGTGGATCTAAATAAGAATTAGGTGGTGACGATTCTACTCTAAAGATAAGGTGTTCCTTATCATCATCATCAAAAATCGTAACCTACATCTTCTTACAATAAATCTTCGCATCATAGTCCAAAATCCAATCCATGCTGAGGATTTTATCAAACTCAATCATAGATATGACAATGAAATCAGCGGATAAAGAACATTTATCTTCTCTAATGGGCACTGATTCACAAAACATTGTTGCAATGATAGTTCCCTTAGGAGTTTTGACTGAAAATTCTCTTGTTAAATCAAATTGGAAATATCTAATTTTCTTAGAAAACATGGAAGATATGAAACAATGAGATGATCCATAATCAAATAATGTATTTTCTAAACATGCGGAAACCATTAAATTACATACCACCACGTCTTTCGGAGCTTCAACCTCAGCAGTAGTGATAGCATAAGCTTGGCCTTGATCCCTTGGCCTCTTCTGAGGTAAGTTCCCATGACGCATGGAATATTCATTTGCATAATGTATCATCTCTCAAAAAATATAGCATTCCAAATTGACAACAACTCTCTATCCCTTAAAATCATGAGCTTGGTGGCCTTTTTCACCACGCTTGTAATAGAATCCCATTCCCTTCAAGCAAGTATCGGGGTGTTTCTTCCCACATTTACTGCAGGACTAATATTTAACTTTTCCCTTCTTCCCCTTATTTCCATTTCCATATTGATCAGAAGATCTCTTCTTCTCTTTCTTTGCTTTAATGTCATAAGACTTAGAGAATTCCTTTTCCATCTTGACAGCACACGAGACAATATCTTCATACGATGAGAAGGTTTGTGAGACTAATGCTCGACGAATAAATGGTTTTAACCCATCAATGAAATGATCAATCTTACTTCTTGGTTTGCGTATATAGTTTGCAGCATGCCTCACTAACCTTGTAAAGTGAGCCTCATACTTTGAGACATTCTCATCCTCCTTCTGCCTTAGGCTCAGAAATTGCCTTTCTATATCTGCTCGATGGTCATGTGGAAAGTATTTTTCTATGAAAATATCCTTAAACTCCCTCTATTCCATACTTGATACTTCTTCATCTTCCTTTTTGTTTTGAATCAGCGACCACCATTGATCGGTATCTCTAGTGAGGTGGTAAACTGCCATGAAAACTTTCTCCCTTTCGCTACATCCCAAGGCATGGAATATTTTCTCTAAGGAGAATATCCATTTCTCAGATACAAATGGATTTGTAGCCCCATTTAATGTTGGAGGTTTTAGCCTTATGAGACGATCTAACATTGATCCTCCACATTGTGGATCAGGGTGCTCCATACGGGTAAAGTTATTATTCATAACCTGAGTGAGTTGTCCCAGTATTGTGATAAGTTGATCAGCACTAGTTGTTTCACCAGCTCCATTATAATTATCTTGAGTAGGAGGGCAATCCTTAAATGGAGTGCATGTATATATAAGGTTTCCATTACTTCCACTAGGCGCCATTTCTAAATAACGGCATAAACTAGATTAGTTTATGAATCAAAATACATAATTTCATAATTGTAAAACACTTAACATAAATTAAATAGTTTATGGATACAATCCATAATCATAAAAATGTTTTGTTTAAGAAAGTATATAATCATAAACCCTTCATAATGGTTTTTAAAGAAAATGATAATTATCCTAAGAATATCCCCCAGGAGTGTCGTAACCTAGAGTGCAGCAAGAACCGTTGTCATGCACCAGTTCCCATTGAAGTCAAGCCCAAAGCGATGTTTTATGGTTTTACCCCTATGTACATCTGTGACAGAGCCGCCTCTACCTACTCATATCCAGACAGGGATGTATTGCTCGGAAAACTCACAAAAATCTCTATAATACCAAAATTCTAGAATGTTCTTCTATACTAATCCTCAAATTCTATCTTAGGGCTATGTACTATAATCAGAGTTTATCTAAATATAGCTCCCAAGGATAGTACTAAACTACCTCTGATACCAACTGTAATGCCCCGACCCCAATTACCCAGAGTCAGTGCATTATTATGTAACATTGGAATAATCACAAAAGATCATGTTTCGAAAGACCGATTAGTTTAGTAGCCTTGGAAACACTAGATATATTCATAAGTATTACATTACATCATAAAGTAAAACAAAACTATAACAACATCTTGTCTTAATATAATTTCATACTATCCCTATAGGTCATTCATAAAATACTTCTTCACATCCTGGAAAAATTAAAACATTGAAAGGGGTGAGCTCAGATGCTCAGTAAGGATTACAATATAGCGGAAACTTTCATAAATAAACATATACATTTAAGGCAATGTATAACAAAAACAAAATCCTTTTAAACATGAACTTTAACATTATATGGTAAAAGTAAAATGAAATATTTCCATTTACGTACTCACATGGATATTCTACTAGTAGAATAATCACATGCAATATTAATAACCACTTTCATAATGATGGAATGCATAATTCCAGACTCTCATAACCACGTAGCCAAGGCCTCATGCCAAGACTACAAATAAGATGTTGTCAAGGCCTCGTTCCAAGACACTAGTTTGTCTCATTAGACCTACTGATCAATCAAGGAGCTGTAGAGTTCTCCACTTGTAACTTATTAAGTCTAATGCATTCCTCGTATGAACAGGATTAAACATATCATAAACCATAACATAATCGTATCACATAAAACATGCATAAAGGAAACATAACATTTCCACATTTCAATCACAAGATATCAATACAGCACATTGATATAATAAAACCATTTTCAATACCAAAATAAAATAAAATTAAATCTTGGTATTTATTTTTCATTTAAAAAAGGTTATGGCTTGTAGAGGAAGCCGAAACTCAAATAATGGCCACGGCGACAAAGAAGTCATTGTCGCCGCATACGTATGACAGAAAACACATTCTCTTTTGTCATTTAGTAAAATGATTCATATAAAAAATATTCCTTTTGAAAAAAATTAAAATTCAAAGGGATTTATACACCGTATAAAAGAATGTTTTGTATAAAACAAAATATTCCTCTATGAAAGGAGATTGAGACGAAGTCCCTTACCTCATGTCTGACTTGACTCGACTGTTCTTTAACCTCCTGAATAATAAACTAGAGTTAATTTAAAATTTCTTAAGAACCTTTTTCAAGTTCATCATTCCTTTTATATCACTTATTACCATGTTATGAACATTATGGAATTATTTAAGTTAATAACGGTCGTTTTGTTGATGTTTGGTACTTGAGTCAAAAATAGACTTCTTATAATTACAAGTAGTTCATGTGGTAAAATATACATTACATCAAAAATTATATTCATGATTTAGATATCATATATATCATATATATACATTATATACATTCATTCATAATATTGCGTAAGATTTACAGGTAAGAAATGAAATGCACCATTCATGGAGACAGAAACTATTCGTAAGCATAAACTCTACTTTCATTTCTATTTCGAATTTAATGGATTGAAATCATAATGATATAAAGGTTTATTATAATTCCAGTATTGTATCATATATAATATCAATTACTCTATCCTTTATACGTCCCAGATATGGCATTAACGATTTAAATCACTTTGAGGGGGCGGTAGTCCGCACTTCCAAAAATGAAGATATTGCGTTTACATATAATGGAAACCATGAAGGTATGCCATAAATGAAAAATACAGAATCATAAGGAAATAATAAACATAATATATATCATATATAAATATAGTGACATCTTAATGGCCACTATGGGAGGTGTTAAAATAAGATTGAACAATCATCGTTTTGTGAGGCAGTAATTCGCCATGCACAGAAACAATATCTTCATTAACCATTAGACGAAGGTGTGTGTATGTGTAAAAAAAATAAGTCTCATAAAAACATACTAGTATATTTAATATACTATTGTTGTTAAAAAATAAAGGAATAAAAATATTTTAAGGCGCTGGAGAAGAAAAATAAAACAAAAGAACATGAGAGAAGGTATTACCTTAAAATCGGGTAACTCTTTTTGATTTGAGCCAAAGGATTCATTGGGAAGACTTATGACAAAATTGCGGCTTCTAGGAGTAATATAGGGAAGTTGAGAGTGTATTTGGGAAGGGTATGGCTGAGCTAAATGGATTTTATGGTGTGAATAATGTGGTATAGGTGGGGGCCTTTTATAAGAGGAGAGGATGGGCACTCTTGGAAAGTCAAGAAATGTTACATTATTATGAAGTGATTTTCAGAATTCAAAGGTCCCAAAATTATATATTTCGAGGATAAGGTGAAAAAGGTTCGAAAGATACTCATCCAATAGGTTTTTGACATGTTTATGTCTTTTATTTTACATTATCTTTTCATTTTATTTAAATCGTTAGTTAATGAGGTAATCGCTGAATCATCATGGTGTCATAAAATATTTAATTTATTTAATGTCTAAAAATTATAATAATATTACCATGATGTAGGAAATCTTTTTAGCTTTCCAATTAATATTAATAGACGAAAATATAACTTATATAACCCCATGTAATAATTGTTTTAGTAAAACAACACATGTTTGTGACAATTTTATTTTTACTTTAAATAAAAAGTTATTAATGTCATTTTCTTACCCAAGTGGCTTAATGGGGTCCCCAAGTTGACACATGGATTATCCTGGTCAGCCATGACTCATACAATAAGGTTAGTACAAGTTTCAAGATATTTTCATATTTTTATAATATCATTCTTACCTTCAATTTCACTAATTACCTTTAATCGCAATTAATAAAACTTAAAAGTTACAATTCACAAAAATTATTTTCATCTCATTGAACCAAATTTTGCATCCTAATGACAACCATGTATGTATGAGTTTTGAAATTAAATAAATAGAAGTGTAATGTTTCATTTACATGAAAAATTAGTTTTTAAACTACCACTTAGTGGTTTCACTATTTATAAAAATATAAAAGTTATCCGAAAAGTTCCAATATTTCACCCTAGGCTAAATTAGATATTCCAAATCCAAAAATGAAGTCAATTTTGAATGATAAAATTTATAAAATTTCAAAAATTAGGTATTACTATTCATAATGGATAGTTTGATTGGTTGTGGTGTGTGTTAGAACTCGAAGTTGCATACAACACACGATACTGTATTATTCAAAGAGAAGCGTACCGTGGAATCTTGGGGTGTTACATATATTGGACGTATCATATCATAATCCCCATCCATCTTGAACTATGGGGACTTTGATCCATGCTAAGGCATGGTACTTAGGAAGCCTCCACGAGGTTCAAGCCCCACCACTATGGGTCGTCTAAGAGCGTATGCCCCATCCATCCAGGTCTCCGGGGACATTGATCCGTGCTAAGGTAGGGTACGTAGGAAGCCTCAATGAGGTTCGTGCCCCACCACTATGGGTCGTCTCAGAGCGTATTCCACATCCATCCCAAACTATGGGGAAGTTGATCCATGATAAGGCATGGTATATAGGAAGTCTCGACGAGGTTCAAGCCCCACCACTATGGGTCGTCTCAGAGTGTAAGCCCCATCCATCCCGAACTACGAGGAATTTGATCCGTGCTAAGGCATGGTATGTAGGAAGCCTCCACGAGGATCAAGCCCCACCACTGTGGGTCGCCTCAGAGCATAATCCCCATCCATCCTGAACTACGGGGGCATTGATCCGTGCTAAATCATGGTATGTAGGAAGCCTCCATGAGGTTCAATCCCAACAAACCATCGGCCCCGACCGTCTCTGTGTCGGTGGGCCAAGCCCCCCCCCCCCCCTTACCACCTTGGGGTGCCTCAGAGCATAATCCCCAATCCATATGGACCCCAGGTCCTTCTTCACATCGGTTCATCGACCCCATATCCTTAGGCCTTCTAAGAACAGAAGCCCCAAATTCCCCATCATGCATGACATTAAACTGCATTCCATTGAACTACACAGACTTTGATTCCCCACCACGGGGATATATAGGAAGCCTCTATGAGGTTCAAGACAAACACCCATGTCTCATCCTAACCTCTCCCTCGAGCCCAAGTGCCTTGGGAAGCACATTCCCTAATAAGGAGGTTTTACTTCATCTGGGTCCCATCCATGCGTTCATTCTCATGGGTCACCTCTTCAGGTGTCCCACCGTATCATCGAACTACGAAGACTTTGATTCCCTACCACAGGGATACGTAGGAAGTCTCCTTGATACCTAATCCCAAAGCAATCATCCATCCTGATTCTTACCCAGGCCACCACATCCCGGTGGGATCATGCCATTTCATTCCCCTCCACAGTATCCGAGAAGCAGCCCATGTGCTGGACCCAATAACGGTCTTCCCTCTAGGGGGTTCTTCATTCTGATCCACTCTTGCTAGTATTTTGATCAGTCCAATCCGTCTCTGCTAGACGTTAAACTTACGACATACCCAGTGTTAAACATGGGATTCTAGGGAAAACCTCAGATACATGCCTATGACATACAATTCCCCGCATTTGATGTGGGATGCCTCGGGCTTCCGTGCCCTCGAGATGCCCTATAATAAGGGAAAGAAGACAGACATGCCCGTTCCCCAGTGTCAAGACATGCCAGTGATGCCCCAATGTGACTACTCTCCTAACTAAAGGTTGCATCCCTGACCGAACCACTTGGAAGGTCCTAACAAAAGTGGCGTAATTAACTGGTTCCCATGATGATATGGCACAGGGAAGAGATTCACGAACCACAACTTAATCTATGAGGGAGACCTGGACTATGTGGCGAGCTCCGAGGAGGAATCCACAGAAGAAAGAACCGACATCCCATCATCCCAGTTTCGATCAAGGAGCAGACGTCCCTGAATTAGGTTCGGATGCCGCCCACCTTTGGAAAGTGGTAATGTGGGGCCAAAACATTATGTCCTCTGCGTGACGGATGCACGCGCGTCCCCAGCGAAAGCGTCAGAAACAAAATTATAATAGAATTATGTTGATTTATTAATTTATTCATTTTTTCCCATGAAAATGAATCTATTTTAACAAATACATTGATTGAGGATTTTTCCTTTATTTTTTTCTTGTTCTTTTCACCCCGAGTACTTCGTTCAGAAGCACTGTTCTACATGTGGACTGGGTTTCAACATATCCTGATCAATAGATCATTGCATGAATATTTCATGGTGAAATTATATGATATCATATATATGGGATCAAAATGAATAAAATGTGGTGTGATGATAGAGACAATAACATTTCAAAATACTTAGAGACGATATTTTCAAGTTCCTCGGTAAAAAATAAAAAATGATGAACAATGCCATTTCAAAATCATGTCGAAGGCACATATCATTTTAATTAAATGATATAATAGCTCAAGGATAATCAATATTCATTTTTATGAAAATGTTACTATTGGGTTGAAGTCCCAAGCAATAACTGGAATGCAGGGATCCAGATCATGGATATTAGAAAATCTACTGTTACAAAGCATGTAAACCAGACCAACACGCAATGTGGAACCCCATTTCAAGTTGTTAGTTTTTCAAGAATTATTTAAGGATCACACAACATTTAACCCATCCTCGGTGACTCTGTGTGTACCCTAGAGGGTATATGGACATGGGTTGGAGTACATAGGTAGGACCATGTCGTGTACCCACCATACAGATATGACATATACCATCAATATAAGAACATGTACACATGTTGATGATATGTACTATAACATAGGTAGACCACATTATTATCCTACATACTATGTACTTCTACATAGATAAGAACATGAGATTTGGTGTTTTTACACATGTAGGACACTATGTCAAGGGATGTGGAGTGTAACACTTATATACGTCATGTAATATTTCTAGATGGCTTAGATCCCTTATCCTTTTTATCATGGACTAGTTTTGTTAGGTTATGTTCCACTGTATCCTTTATTTGAGGGTTAGTATGGAATTCTACCCTTTTTCGAGGACTACAATCCATTCTAAGAAAATTATTGTATTTAGTGGTTTTAATACCACTATGAGGCCCATACTGAGATCCTTTATTCATATTTATGTCCTAGGTGGAGTTCATTATATCACAAATAAAAACGTTATGTGGGAATCAATCATTTACATGGTAGGTTAATCAAGATTGAGTTGTTGGTATCACCCCATAGAATTGGTAGTGGTCCTCATCTGTGTACCATATTCTCTTCAGACCATTGGCATGCACTTCTAATGTTGGGACCTGAAAGGCACTACCTCTTAGATGGAAGACATCCATACTAACAGACTTGGTCTTGTTTTCTCCTAAATGAGTGCTAGTGGAATATTAATGCTAGAAACATTGGATGATATACAATGTTTTGGGCTTACATCTATATTTCATGTCTTTGTTGAGTATATCTCTATATATTTACAGTTTTTGGGGGAGACATATACCTATGTAGGGAAAACTTCTTTTTCTTTTGGTGTATGATTTCTGATTTTGGGGTGTTCTACTAAGTGTTGTTATACTTACACCTACATGGGATTTTCCCACACAAATTTTGTCTTGTATAGATGATAGAACTTTTCACGTAGTCCTTGAAGGGCCAGGATCATATGGTGCTTACTGAGACCATCTAGATCTAGGTGTGTTCATGTGGCTTTTCACAATATTCCATAGTAATTACTTCTGGGTTGGATTTGAGTTTCATACACTTTTTGGAGGGCTTGTATTTTTCCATTTATACATTCCATGACATTATGTCACAATTTTGTTGTGGGATTTAGATGTATGCATGAATGTTTGTTCATTTTATTTATATTTTATCATATAATAAGCTGGGATATATGTGTCTGTGTATAGGTACATAGGCTAATTCCCCACATGTTAGTGATATGCCTTCTCGGTGAAAGTCACTAGCCCCTGGATAATTGGAGGTGGGCTTTGGGAGTAGTGTAAATGTTCCCACTATTATGGGTTGTGACATAGGTGGTGCGGAAAAATTATTAGGGAATTAGGGTACTTATACTTGTGGAAGTGTGGTTTTAAGGACTAAATAATGATTATTTTGTTTTTAAAGCTAAAAACTTTTGTGTGGAATTAATTTCAATGAATTTGGTTGATAATTAATGTTTTAAATAATTCATAGTTTTTTGAAACACATCAAAAACTAGTTTAATGTTTTTTATAGGTATTTTATGATTTTACCATCTTCCCTAATCTAACTACATTATTTTACCTAGTTTGTGGTAAATATTTTTTTACGGTGCTAAAATATTTATAACTACAAATAAAAATGGAGTTATTACCTACATGTATATACTATTTAAAATATTATATCCATTTTATAATATTCAAATAAGAAAAGGCACAAAATTAAATTTATTTTTATACTAGAAAAATGCAATCAAAAGTTGTTTTCCCATGGAAAAAATACATTTTTAAATATATAATATTTTAATAATTTTTATAAACTATAATATCAATTTCAAAAACCAAAATAGGATTATTTAAAATAAAAATAAACTAATATAAAGAAAAAACTAATCCAAAACATAAATTTACCATGTAATTAAAATATTTTTTTCAATAAAACCATAATTTTTCAGTATTCATTAAAAATAAACCGTTTTGAAAATTCCAAAAAATTAACACCAAAATAATTTTAATATGATGATTTAGAAAATGAAGTTATTTTAATCAAAAAAATTTCAAATTGTGTAATAATTAATTATATTTATTTCCTCATATAAATAAATTAAAATATCTTTTTGAAGACAACATATATTTAAAAAATATACTGAAATTAAAAAAATATGATTTTATTTATTAATCATAAATAAATATTTATTGAATATTAAATTAATATATTCTTCCTAATATTGCTAGTACTAATTCCAACATACAATTTAATGGCTATTTAATAATATTAGTGTTAAAATAATATTATTTTGGTGTTTTTTATGATCCGTATTCCATGTAACATAATTATCAAAGGGGTTAAATTTATTTAAAAATATTAATATCATAAAAGCATGGGGAGTAAAATTATCCCCCTATTCAATAAATTCAATCCCTAAAATTTTAAATCACACTTCAAAAATAAATTATTGATATTTTGAAATTCATTTGAGGAAAACCAAAATCTTAAAAAGGGTTATAAAAAAATCCTCTAAAAAGGGGAAAGTTAAATTCAAATGTAACTTCAATATAGATAAAAACCATATATGAAACTGTTCTACACATGATCTTAATGTCTCAAATAATCAAATTAGATTAATTAATTAATTATCTTAAAGCCTTTTATACATGTAATTAATTTATTATAGTTTCATCAATTTAGTTTATAGCCTTTTGATGAGTTATAGTGTTCAATTTTGTCATTTGGGGTGTTTGTTTTCTTAGTTTCCATTATTAGATCTCTTATATATGAGTATGGATGTTCATGTAGAATGGGTATTACTTTCCAAAATTGAAATTAAATGTTTTTAATGAAAAAGTGTAATTGTTATTATATATTATATTGTTTTTAGATATGATGATGAATCATTATATAACATGTTAATGATAATAATTTAGATTAGTTTTTGTGGTTTTTAGATCACAACGATCTCATTTTATTTTTCCATCTACTATTATGTATATATTATAGTTCCATAACATAAAAATGGCTAAAAATTTTATTTTAAAATCTTTATCATCCATTAAAATATTTTTAAGACTATATTTTATGGAAACTATGGAAAATTAACACATGTCTTCCCTGATGGAGATAAATCGACACAACACAGATAAAAATTTCATTTTTAGTATAAAAGGGAGGAGAAAAGGGTGTGATGATTTTTTATTCAATTAGAATATTAACATACCATTATATGAAAGGTAATAGATTTGTCATTCCATTTAAATGAGGGGTGGTGAGGATATCTAATGAATTTAAATGTATTGAAAATAAACAAAATTATAATAAATATGTATTTTTATATTGAACTTATCCTCCTTGAGAACAACTTTAGTCATTTTTTAAAATTTTTTGAGACCATGAGATCACTGATGTCGGGGGAGGGGTTTGGGAAGAGTATTGGGAGTAATTTGTACTAGACAGAACGAATGGAGGGTATGTGGAGAAAAGGTGGTAAGTGGTTGTATTTATAGTGGAGGAGGGGGTGTTTTCTCATTATTTTATTCATTATTTTATAATTTTGGGTCACAACCATGAATAGTTTGAGAATTATCACTAAATATATCAATATAATTAAGGGAAGTACGATATTATAGTTCTTGCATCATTTAGAGCTCAATGAATTCTATATTTAACTTATAATGTATATATACTATAAATTACCGTATTTTAGTATTCAAAAAAAAATCAAGTATTTCAGAAAAATCCCAAAAATTCACTACAACCATTTCTCAATGTGTATAATTTTATAATGAAATTTATTTAATGAATATAATGTTTTAAAAATGAGAACATTAATTTTTTTACTAAAATCATCATTTACATGGAAAATACCAACATTATAATTATAACTGATTTGAAAACTCTTTGATATATTAATTAAGGTCTCATAAAATTTTCTTATAATCATATGAAAAAAATATTAATTTACTATTACATACTATGGAAATAAATTTTATTTTACAAAATTAAATTAAATATAATTGAAAATAAACACTTATATTTTAAAAAATATCAACACTTTATTAATATTGTCTAAAATATTTTATTATTTAAAATATGATATAATTATGTCGAATTTTCATTTATAATATGGATAAATTTTATACATGCTTTCATAGGTGAGGTTACTATTCTATTGATTGGTTTAATATTCAAAAAGATCATATTACTATTCCTAAGGTCAGGTTACTATTTCATTGTTATAGATTCTTTAACTACTATAAATACCTCTTATTTTATTGATTATTCATTTATAATGTTTAAATTTATTTTTATTAATGTGATATTTGGTTACTATACTATATGAGACAATTTTAATAAAGGGATTTCTATTCAGAAATTTTTGGGTTGTCACATAAAAACCCAGCTTTAGTATACTGTAATGATATATCATGTAATATTTTTATCCATGTGGTCAATTGTTTACCTACTTCGTATTTATCACTCCAATGGTGGTATGTGTCCAATGACATTCATCATTACATCCATGCTGTTATGGAATAGAAATGTATGGATGTAAATCCTTAACTTGGAGAAAATTAACCCATTCCTAGGGAATATTCACATAGGGAAGGTCCCTTTAATAATTAAAGTCCCAATAAAGGTATTTTGAGGATAGTTCGATGTCTACTTTTGATCCTATTACTTGTTTAGTAAGGTTGAGATTTCTAGGGGCAGGTTTTGACAAATTTTTCATAAAATTTTTCTCTTCATCCCTTATCCACAATGCCCAGTGAAACATTGACGTTGATGAGATTATTCAAGGAATTCAATATATTTTTGTATGGAGATTGAGCTATTGGGATATTTACTAATGATGGGAAGGTTGATGACTAGATAAGGTCATATATTATTTCTTTTAGAGGTGGTGTGCTGGTAACATGCATCGATGCAAAGGTTATGTGTGATACCTATGCTCCATATAGTTTTCTACACCAATTCACGTTCCTTAAATATATAACTATATCTCTTAACAAGTATCTATGATATGAAAAGGAACCAATGATTGTTGTATTGTTTTGGATGCTGACAGTAATGGATCTAACTCATGCTATAATCAACCTAAATCTAGATGGTGGATCCATTAGATTGACCTCTTAGTACGTTGAGGCCTAACATTTTTCCTATCTCAATAGAGTGTATGAATATGTTCACCCTTGATTTGAGTATTTAACAATTATCAGGAATATATTTTGGGTGATAAAGGATCATCCCCCATAAGAAGGTGTTTTTTCTCCCATAGTGAGTGCTTCATCCCCATTAGAAGGTGTGGATGATGAGGAACCAATTTTTCCCAAATTAAAACATACAGGGTTCAGTCCACTTTTCAGGGTTAATAGGGATGCAATAGAAGATTTTGGGATTAGGTGTTCTGGATTCCATTGTTCGGAGGAGATACTAGTTTCATTTTTTCTTCCTTAATTTAAGGCTAAGATATTAAAAAAGAAATTAAATTGAAATATTATCAAAAAATATTCCTGATAGGCCAATAGAACCTATGAATATGAAGGGTTATATGTATTCCAATTTTGGCATGACATGCCTTATGATGCTAAATTCAAATGATCACTTCCTCATGCAAGGCTATTGTTTTCAGAAAAAGGACATGTTTGAGACCCACCCAGACTTTTCATTTAGGATGATCCAACTAAAGTTTTGATTTATATATAAAAACTATAGATTCTCATTTATGAAACTAACTGCTAGATCCCTACAATGAGACATGTAGAGGACATGTTGAGATGAGGTGCTACTGGAGGAGAAACCCACCCATATTCAAATTAATGGACTCACTATGTTGATTTCAAGGATGTATGATCCCTTTTATAAGGTATCCAATTTGGTTATTCATTTATATTATCTCAAATAATGTATTCATTCTAAGGGTAATGTCATATTGATTTTTAGTGATCTATGGAGAAATTATTTGAGATTCCATTGTCCAAATAATACCCAAATTGAACCCCACTCAAAACCAATGAATCATCTCTAGAATTAGGAGAGATATCCCTATGAATGTGGAAAATGGAGGCTGAGTTGGTAGGAGAATTTCCCCTTTTTCCTACAATATATGTCTTTGATGAGGCCAACTCTAGTTTTCTAATATAGAAAAATAAATAACATTGTCAAAAAACTCATTATCTAATGACCTTGTTACTAAAGGTCAGTCCAATTGGTATCATTTACATGTGATTTATCTAGAATAAAATTTTAACCTATTTTGAGATTGTTGAATCTACTTCCCTATCCTCTCTCAAGGGGCACAAAAATGAGCCTCCACGAATAGAGTAGGATGCTCTTGACCAACCACAGATTCCAGCTTGCGAGTTGGCACCCTGGAAAATAAAATATCGAGGGATGAGGATACATTATCTATTCATATCACTAATAATGACATTGTAAGTTGGGTGAAGATTCTGTTAATGTCAAATGTACATAATAAGGTGTCAGATACGAAATGCCAACTTTTACTTTTTATGATATTTTTGGTTCATATCATGCACTATAGGACCATGCAATAACTGATTCTAACACTACAGTTGTCTTTGAGGAAAATGTTAAGGGTTTAAGGTCGTTGAGTGGGAGTTTTATACTAGATCCCTAGAAAAATATTTTGGAAAGCCCAAAGTGTGAGACTCCCCTGGGGTTGTGGACATTAATACATTCCATGAGAAATCCCGACAATAAATTTGATGCAATATGAGAATATGTTAATTTCACAACCTCATTAAAAGACTATATAGAATTTAATAATAAATTGAATGGATGTGCATCTTTGTTTTGTGTGAAATTATTTTTTGGCATGGTGGCTTTATCGTGTCTAGTTGAATCGCATAACTTCATCGCGAGAGAGTGATAAAAAATTGGTTCATGATCAATGTGTTAATTACATCATACTCTCACTATTGGGGGGGGTCACCTTAGATAGATCAAGAGATATGGAGTCTTCATAAACCTCCCATGGTGAGCTACTGGAATACTTAACAGAGTTCCCCTCATCAAGAGTTCTTGGTTCAAATAGACGAGGACAGGGATGTGAGGTAATAATCCACCAATTCCAATTCTCTATCAATGGCCGAGAATCAAAAAATACATTTATCATCCCCTTAATCATCTGTTTTTATCCTTTTGAGGCTAACAATGAGTACAATCTATGTCCCATTCCATCAAATTCTGTATCCAGACATGACGGAGGAGCTTCTATGACGATGCAACCATTAAAAGATGGAGAACAAATTATAAACCGGAGGGAGTGGGAAAGGGTTCATTATATAGTAAAATGATCCAATAAAACACTTCTCCCACTAACAGTGTCTCTTAGTCGGATTTGGAGTTTCATAATACCCTTTTCATCACACACCATGTGGCTTGGAGGGTCATGTTGATAATAATATTTGAGATGCCATTAGAATTCATACCTTCATGAATTTATTTACATCCATTTTTATTTGGTATGTTTTGATACAACATATTTGATTACCACATGATTCATTACACTATGGCGAAGATCATTGTCTGGAGGGTGTGAAAATATACTCTTCAACAGAACCTCATAAATTCATAGATTCATGTCAACACCAAAGATCACCAGGTCGCATTATCCTAGGTGGAGGCCAATTATGCTAATATTTTAGTGTAATTTATGATGTAAATTAATTATAATACCATTCAAATGTCATTCCATCAATTAGAACTAGATGCTACCCATGGGGAACCCGTAAAACATCTCCAATCTCTAGAAGGATTTCAAAATAAAGGGTTAGTGGATATTGTGACAAAGTTGGAGGCTCTTCATAGGTCTGACTAGATTAGAGTTATTCTATTTTATGGGATATGACATGTCTTGAGATAGAATTAAAAAAAATGAAGAGTTATATTGATGATAATTTGTAATGTGGGGTAGATAGAATACATCTTATGGATGCACCAATTATTTCATTTTTTCTCATAAATGAAAACAATTTTATTTATCATGATATACATTTTTTTTCTTTTGAACCTCAACACATGGAAACCCCCCTCCCCCACGTAGAAGTCACTAAACTGAGGTAGATCCCCATCCAGGGAAGGATCAACTAGTCATAACCACAATCAGATGGATGGGTAGATTTTATAATTATTTCTTAATACATGGTTCCTATAGAGTGTATATTAATTGTTTAATGGTTCATGTGGACAACCCTAAAAAATTTCATCTTTGGTTTCATCACCATAATTTTTTCAAATTTTCAATATATGGAAGACTAAGAAGATGAAACATTCCATTTTATAAGGATTCTCTTTTCTGTATTCATCTGCACATGTTTTGTACCTACTTCATTTAATTCCCTGTTTTCTACCTAAACCCCATTGAGGGATGGACTAGAAAGCTAAGGCAGAACTTTTTTCAACAGTTCAATTCATAGATTTTCAATGTGGAGAGTACATTCTCTTTTTGTGGGATGTTTATATTTGTGAAATCCAAAATAATGGAATTGGATTTTTAGGTTGAACAATATTGACTATATGTAATCAAATGATGACATAAATAAGGGTTGTTATCCATGAATGTTTTGACATACTTCAAATACTTGATTGAGAATATTGAGCCATAATTTTTCTATTCTTGAATCTAAAACCTAATATTAAGGATTAAAAAAGTTATCTCTTATGGATGATTTTTCCACTATTTGATAGACCCATGTTGTGGGATACAATAATAAAATCCAACTATGGTGGGTTGAAACATTATCAAATAGTGACATCTTTTTTTCTAAAAATACCATTTTTTGGTGACATTATACGTATCCAACTATGGAATGTTACATCATAGTCAACCTTGGGTGTTCTCCATAATTCAATGATTCATATATTGAATGCCTATGGGAGTTTAATGAGATTCAGATTTCTCAAGACCATGATTGGTTATTTTGTCAAGGTAAGATTTCTAATAATGAAGAGAGAATATGTATTGGAAATATCCATGAATGGGAAACCACTCCTTGAATTTGGATTTTGTGAATGATGTTATATTTTATGAAATGTCCTATTATAGGGGGGAAATCCCACTTTTTTATAAGGGTTGAAGTTTCATGGAGTTTAATATCAAGTAACCATGATAATGTTTATGTAATTTAATGACTTAAAATGAGAAAACTGTGGTAGTTTTTAACATCAGGTTACTTGGAAATTATGTAATGAAGAATAATTTTGTACAATAAGTACATTGGGGTGATAAAATTTATGGTCTTTGTCATTGATCGAAAGGTTAATAATTCTCCCCCTTCATGTTAATTTGTCTAGGAATTCACAATCTCATTCAAGTAAGAGGAGTGGAATATTTTAATCTATAGTCTAGGGATCTCCAGATCCAAAGAGTGGTATGGAGAAAAGGTATTGTGGAGATAGAGTATTTCTCTCCAAATGAAGATGTTACAACTGGTTCACAATCTCATTTTTTGGGATATATTACAGAAATACCGTCGGGGCGTTTAATAGCATAGTTTACTAGCAGATTCATTTGAATGAAAAACTTGTTTTATGGGAGACGTTATGCATATCCAAATAGGTTATATTTCAACACAGTTATACAAAGGATTTTATAGGAATTATGAAAATTTAGTGTTTATGGAAAAAAGATGTTTATGGTGATTCGGAATTTCAGAGACATATTGTTATGTTTTTTGGAAGGAATATACCCAATTACCAAAGGAGAATTTCATGTCATAATTACCCAAGAATTGTAGAAAAGGTTTCCTCTGCAGGATTCACCCATGTATGGGAAATATAGTGACTTTAGTTTTAGTTATTAAGACTAGGAACCTAGCATTAATGAAATGATAGGTGATATATGGCCTACCAGACCATGGCTGTTTTCAAATACATTAATCATAAGGGATAAATTTTAAACCAAGGACTTTCGGGGATCCCATATCTGGATAAAGGATATGGGACAAAAAATGTGAGGGATGAACATTGACCAATTCTAATTGTAGGTTCCAACATAATGCCATCAAATCATATGAGGATAGAAGAGGCTTCTCCTTGGGGAAAATTTACTACTGTTTAACCAACCCCTTTTGTGGGATAATTTATACAAAGCCTACTTGGGAGTGTTACTAGATATAAAAATAATAGAATCCTCTTGATGAAAAACTTATTTTATTAAAAATTGTTTTCATATAAAACTAGGGTTCATTACTACATATTCAAGAAATGGAGCCCTCATGTATCTAGATTACTATTTCCAGAAAATGTAGGAAGATTATGACGATTTTAAGGTGTCCATGATTATGACTATTACAAGTTGAAGGGATATGTATGAGTATAAAATAATTCATTGGACCAATTTTGGCTATGAACTGAATATTTCCATGGATAATATTACTCATATATTGGAAAGGACATTATTATTTCTGTTGTGGACCCTTGAATGGGGGACCTGAATTAAGGGCTCCTACGTAGATATTTTTATTATATAAGAGAGGGGAAATTTATATTTTCCCCATGGTTGGAACTTGAAAATGGGGCATATGTTCCACTATATATCTCACTTAAATGAGAATAAAGTACCATGTAGTTCATGAGGTACCATGAATGTTTATGTCATGCAGTCATGACCTTATCCACAGCGTTTAATGTCATACGGTAAGGATTTTAGTCATACAGTTTAACATAATGTGTTATAGAAGAAGGTGACACGATGTGAATGGAAATATTCTGGCTGGACCCGGGAATAAGACCTGAGAAACAATACGTATCTTGATGGAGCTTGAATCAAGCCCCACATAGTTCTAAAATAAATATCCCCCACACTAATTGATTCATGTGTGGGGGGGGGAATGGTTTTTTGTTTTCAAATACATGATCATGCATTGGGTGAGACACCATATTGAATCCTATTATATAGGTCTTACTCATACATAGGAGAGTGAAGTAATTTCCAATATTTTTTGTGGTTGGGGATAAGATTGAAAATTCATATATCACTACATATCTCATTAAAATAGGAATCATGCCACATGTAGTTATGGAAGAAATTGTATAGTTTTATGCAATGTGACGAGGAGTTCTAGTGTGATTTTCAGGTCTTAAATTTAGGACCATTATAGTCCCAATGTCAATTTATATTACTTAATCACACATAGAAATCTTTAAATAAAACTTCTAAGAACACATGATCTATGATTGGTGTGATAAGGAAAGAGTAGAAATGATTTATTCCACCACAAAAAAATAAAGGTGATGGATATGTCTATTTTGATTTTGTATTGGCTGGACTAGGATATGGGATATGGGTTTCACTACATAACTCATTATAATGAGAATCAATCATTATATAGTTCCTGAGGTTCCATGCAGTTTAATGTGATGTCCGGAGAAAATTATCCTTGCAGTTTAATTTTATGTGTCAATGATGGTGGTGAACTGGTGAGAAAGAGAGGAAAAGTGGATGATATTCCCACATATAGAAATTTTAGGCTATGTATCTCATTATAATTAAAATCAAGTCACATGTAGTTACTGATAGATAGTGAAATTTAACGTATTCTTTGAGGAATTTGTCCATGTGGTTCTATATCTTATGATAAAGATGTGGGTCACATGATGTGAAATGGAATATTGAAGCTAAACTAGGGGATAAAACATGGTTGTCACAATGTATCATTCTACGCCAATAATCATTCCACATGTAGTTATTGAAAATAATTCCTCACATTAATCGTGTTTTGATGATGGGAAAAGGTGGTGTTTATATTTTCTCGAATGAGTACTAGACCCAATACATGAGGTATAGGAACTACTATGTACCTCATTATAATGAGAATCTTACCATACATAGTTCTATAAATGTTTCTGATGTAGTTCATACTCATACATTGTGAAAAGTGGTATTTTTTTCATTTGAGCAACCTGTCCTGGGATGGGATATTCATGCATCACTTCATAACTCATTGTAATAAGATTCAAGCGACACCTAGTTCCTTAATAAAAATGTGTTACAGACATCGGAATATGATATTATGAATATCTCAAACCCAAATCAAAAATTTTTGTACAATTTTACATAATAAAATATGGATGTTAACAATGCATTTTAAAGTTTTATAGGTAGGAAATGACAATATTTTGGCTTATACGTATAAAGGGGGGACCATGTACCATTGGGGAATTGAAATTATGTGAGTAGGACTGGCACATGGGAGCTACCCATCTGTTATTTCTCCAGTCTATCCAATAGGGAATCTCGACCAACTGAGGGGTTAAAGGGATATGATTAGTACTTAAGCCTGATGTGGAGTATAAGGCCCCAGCCTTAAACCTTACTTAATCTTGAGTTATTACAAGAGTACATATTGAGGATCTTCTCAGGTTTAGAGTTTTAGAGAATTAGATCATGAAACTTGCATTACATTCCACATTTAAACAAAGTGGTTACATAAAAGACAGTATTCATTCTTCCCATCAACGGAAACATATTTAAAATAAAACATTGATTCTTTCTTGACAAATCCTTGACACTATCATCACATCATGTACCCTTCCCTTGACCTGTGAAAAACATTTCAAAAACTTGGGATGAGCATAAAAATCTCAGTAAGGGGTATAAAAATATGGAATGGAAACATGAGTACATGTATACATAAGAATGATATAATACTTTACCCATAAAACATAAGCACTTCAACATACCTCATCAAATCAGGAATAAATCATAGAAATCATAAGACATAAAGGTAACATGAGGCATTCATAACATTCTTACGTAGGGAGTAACCCTCTTGGTTACGTTTGGAATACCCATCACAGTATATTCCCTAAATCTCTTCAGAGAAACCTTAAAATTTCACTCCTTCACGTTACCCAATGCATTGGAGAGCTATATCGGGCTCACCCGCCCTTAGGCTATCACGGAACCACCTGTCTTCATAATAATTCCCAAGAACCTCAACATAATCGTATCACATAAAACATGCATAAAGGAAACATAACATTTCCACCTTTCAATCACAAGATATCAATACCACACATTGATATAAAAATATTATGAAAAAAATTTTCAATACCAAAATAAAATAAAAGTAAAACATAGTATTTATTTTTCTTTTAAAAAACGTATGGCTTGTAGAGGAAGCCGAAATTAAAATAATGGTCATGGCAGCGGAGATGTCGTTGTCACCGCATACGTACGACAAAAACATTCCCTTTTGTCGTTTAGTAAAGGCTTCGTATAAAAAAGAATCCTTTTGAATAAACTTAAAAGTCAAAGGGGTTTATAAACCGTATAAAAGAAGGTTGTGTATAAAACAAAATATGCCTCAATGAAAGGAGATTGAGACGAAGTCCCATACAAAGACGGCATCCTTGGTTTAAGGATAAATCAATTAAATAATTATGTGTGAAAAACGAATACACCAAATATAAGTGGATATTAAGTGTAAAAAAATCAAAGGTCATTCACACATCTTCAAAGGATGACATATTCAATAACTACATGTTGAACCCATAGAAATCGAAATTGGGTTATGAAGTTCCCTTGACAGCCTAACAGCATCACATCAAAATGAGTTGATGAGAGATAAAAAGTGTATCTCATCACTTGGACATAAAATTTACATCAGTAAGGGTATATGGGAACATATCCCAACATAACAATATGTAAATTAAAAGACCCAACAAAATAAGTCTTTTAAAAAGAGGAGGGTGAAAGGTTCCCTTACCGACATGGGTATCTTTTGAAACATACACCTCGTTAAAGAAGGACAATACAACATTGATGTAAATACTCATAAAAAAAAGTATATTGCACAATGAGTAAAATAATGGGCAGTACATACACCACTCAAAGGAAATTGTGGAAAATGTAGCATAAATCTCATGGGAATAAAAGTGAGATGAAAAATCCCTTACGAAAACTCGGCAGCCTAACGACGCCACTTAAAACTTCCAAAAATGGATTGATGAGATCAAATAGGGTATCTCATAGTATTAACATAAAGTTTACATAAAGAGGAATATAAAAGAACATCCCCCAACATAACTAATAGGATCTTAAAAGAAGTGACATAAAGGAGAGGACTTTAAAAGAAAGAGAGGTTAGATCTCTTACGAAAATTTGACAGCCTAACGGCGCCACTCAAAAATTCCAAAATGGATTGATGAGAGGAAATAGGGTCTCTCATAATATGAAAATAATAAGTACAGTAGGAGTAATATAAAATGGCATCCCAATCATAAGAAATATGATCTTAAAATGAATGACATAAAAGAGTGTACTTAAAAAGAAAGAGAGGCGTAGGATCCCTTACCTCAAGTCCAACTTGTCTTGTTCGTTTCTTTATATTCCTGAATAATATACTTTGGTCAATTTATAATTGATTAATGACCTCCTATAAATATTATTATTCAGTTAATATCACATATTTTACGTTATAATAATTGGTTAATAATATGAGTTAATATCAGACGTTTTTGTCGATGTTTGGTACATGAGTCAAAAATGGAACTTGTTGGAAAATAATTTTCCATGTAGTTATAGGTACATCATATCCAGAATAGTATTGATGTTTTAAATATCATATATATCTAGTATATATATTCATTTTATACTATTCCTTAATATTTGGTGATAAAAATTAAAAGCACCGTTCATGGAGACGGTGGGTCGTACGTATGCATGAACGCTACTTTCATTTTTTTGTCATATTAATGGAATTAAAACAAAATGAGATATATATATATATATATATATGATATAATTCCAGAATCATATCCATAATTTATATGTAATATATTACATATATATCCATTATATATATGTACTTATAATAGTACACAACATTTTGAGATAAGAAATTAAATGTATCGTTCATGGAGACGGTAAGCCGTACGTACGCATGAACGCTACTTCCATTTCTATTTCATATTTAATGGAATTAAAACATAATGATAAATAATAGTATTTTAATTCCAGTATGGTATCATATATAATATCATTAAATATACCCTCTATAAGTACCACATATGGTTATAACGAATCAAATCACTTTGAGGGGGCGGTAGTCCGCACTTCCTTAAATGAAGATATCGCGTTTACCCATAATGGAAACCATAAAGGTATGAAATAAATGAAAAATACAGAAGCTTAAGTAAAACATAAACATATTATATATCATATATAAATATAGTTTCATCTTAATGGCCACCTTTGAAGGATTTAGAAGAATGTTGAACAATCATCGTTTCGTGAGGCAGAAATTCGCCATCCACATAAATAGTATGTTCTTTAACCATTAGATGTAGGTGTCTGTAAGTGTAGCTCTAATATGTCTTATAAAAACATCCTAGTATATTGAATATAATGGAGTTGTTACAAAATAAATTAATAAAAAGAGTTTAGGGGGTTGGAGAAGCAAAATAAAACAAAACAACACAAGTGAAGACATTACCTTAAAATCGGGTAACTCCCTTTATTTTGAGCTCAAAGGATTCCTTGGGAAGACTTCTGCACAATTTGAGGCTTCAAAGAGTAAGATAGGGAAGTGTAGAGAAAAAATGGGCAGGTTTTGTCCGAGCCAAAGGATTTGGGAGTGTGGGTAAGGAGGTAGATGTGGGGGCCTTTTATAAGAGGAGAGGTGGGGCACTCTTGTAAAGTTGCAAAATGTAACTTTATTTTCAAAATATTTTCGGATTTTAAAAGTCCCAAATTGATTTATTTCGAGGATAAGGTGATAAGGGTTCTAAATACACTCATCCAATAGGTTTTGGACATGTTTAGGTCTTAGATATTACATTATCTTTCCATTTTATTTAAATCGTTAAATAATGAGGTCGTCGCTGCATCATCATGATGTCATAAAGAATTTAATTTATTTAATTTCTAAAAATTATAAAAAAACTACTATGATGTAGGAAATCTTGTTATATTTCCAATTACTATTTATAGTCAAAAATATGACTTGTATAACCCCATGTAAAAATTTTTTTAGTAAAACATATCATGTTTGTGTCATTTTTACTTTAACATTAAATAAAAAGATATTTATGTCATTTCCCAACCAATGTGGCTCCATGGGGTCCCCAAGTTGAACCATGGATTATATTGGTCGGCCATGACACATAAAATGAGGGTAGGACATGTGTCTAGGTCATTTCATTTTATTAAAACATTATTCTTACCATAAAATACACTAATTACCTCTAATCGCGATTAAAACTTAATAAGTTACTATTCACCAAAAAAATATTTTTATCCCATTGAACCACATTTTACATCTTAATGAAAACCATGTATGTCGGATTTTTGAAATTCAAAACACAGAGATGAAAAAATTTCATTTAAACGGAAAAATCCGTTTTTATAAGTACCACTTAGTGGTTTCACTATTCATCAAAAATTGAAGTTTTTCAGAAAAATCCCAAATATTCACCCTAAGCTATATTTGATATTCGGAATTCAAAAATGAAGCCTATTTTATAAAATTCAAAACATATAAGTCAAATTAATTATTTTAATAATTAATTCCCGCTGTCAGAGCAAATAGCGTGTTTTTATGAAACAATAAGTATCAAAAGATTGACACTAGTTTAAGTCTGATTTCAAAGTGAAATTAATTCCAACGTCCACTTTGGATTTAATGGTAAAAATATATTCTAATTTCACTTTAAAACCAATTCAAAAGATAATCGAATCATATAAATAAATTTGATTAAAAAGAGGTTTTGAATTATAATACTCCATTTTATACTATTCATTAAAAAAATGATCTTTTTCGGAAAGATACACAAAGTAAATTTTGATGTCCCAATTCTTAAGAAGAGTTTTATTTGGTCCAATAGAATTTATAAGAGTGATCAAAACTATATTTAATGATGGTTCTCCATCAAAAGGCGATAAGTGAACCTTTAGTGAAAACTAGGGCATATACGCCTAAAATTGAATTCTTTCCGTATTTTAAGCCTTTATCTTTTATTGGATAAATTTAAAAACAATTAAAAACATATATAGTCATATTTTAGTTATTTCTATCCATTACCGCCAATACAATGGCTACATGTTAACTACCATTTAAAATAATATTATTTTATTATTAAAGTGCAACGTAAGATTCCCAAGAAACTCGTTGTTGCGTGTTGGGTACGCCATTGAGCATAGCGTCCCCTTTAAAGTCATATTAATATTTTATTCACAAATATGGATAAATATGAAAATTTCATATTCTTTATTTACCTGGGGTGTTACATGGAGACCCATATATATGGGACTACTATGAGTATGTCAGATCGTGGTATTTTGGAGGCTTCTTAATAACTAATGAAAAGGATGTTTACCATTTAGTTTAATGTAATATTTTGAGGATTAATGGTTTCTTATAGTTTTAGGTCATATGACTTGGACCATATGTCCCAAAATTTACCATCATTTGGAAAGGAAAATTAGTCCATGAAGTATAATATTGTGAAACATGGACTCTTTTCATACCTTTTATGGTGAAGTGATAAAGACTAACTAAGTAGCTTAAATATTCAAATCTGAGAAAAATGGGGTGTGATTAAATGAAATATTTATTTAGGAACCTTCCATTGGTTAGGGTCATAATGATCCCCACATTAATTGTTATTAAGGAATAAGATCTGTTAAAGTGAACATCTTATATGGAGTAAGGTCACCCTTTCATTGGTTAATGATTTGTAGGATTCATTCCTAGTATCATGGGTGTCCTAAGGACAAATACATGATCTCTTTTGATGAATGAAAGGAGGAAGACTCTTTGGATAGTGAATTGCACTATCTGATTTTGATATACAATCGTGTGATTCTAGGTGTGAAATATTTTGTCATCGAGCTTCTTAGTTAATATTGTAGTATTTGGGATTTCTCATTTGGGGATATATGGTCACTAAAATTTATATAAAGCAAATTTAATTGAACCACAATGGGATTTTATACTTCTTTTACATACCCCTGTTAGTATGGTGTCACCTGTGTGGTAGCACATGTTATAATCTAGTAATCCCATATGGAAAGCAAGAGTTTATCAGGATATGAATTTTTACCCTTTTCCACTGTCATTTGGATTATGGATGAAAGTGTCTTATTTAAGTCCTAAATCTATTAGTTAGACACTTAATGATAGGGTTGTGAATGGTTTGGTTTGATATTGAACTCATGATATATATTTTCCACTTCTATGTAATATAAATTGGTTTTGTTGTCAATGAGTATTATATGAGGCATACTAAATATGGTATTCATGTTGTCATTCTAAAATATAGAAATTCTTTTAGCCCCAAAATTCATTGAAGGGTATTTCCTCATCCCATTTAGATAATAAATTTGTATCAATTAGGATGTATTTAAACAGCTTGGTTGTAGCTAATGTGTATTTCCCTAAAACATCCATTTCTATTTTGGAAAATGTCTAAGAGTATTTAACTGTATATATAATATATACTAGTTGATGTATGATGTCTTCATGGACATGTATGGAATGATTTTTTTGTAAATCCTATGAAATCTGATATCATCGAAGGCCAAAAGTATCTAAGCCTTTGTATTCGGTGGGAAATCATGATTCCAAGCTGGTGGGTGGCAAAGTCTTGGTTGTACTCTTAGTTCGTGATAGTATTAGTCTATTTTCAATTGATTCATATAAGAAGGACTCTATGAATGGATCATTTATTGAATAATTTCTAGTGATTTGGGACAATGTAAAGAGTGAATTTGTTTACTCACTGGTGTATTTTATCATTTCCAACTCTATCTGATGGAATAATTTCATTTTTGATGTAGTCCATGATCGTAATCATCAACCAAGATTTAGGATCATATGTTTTAGTTACAAGACAGCCTTAATTGATATCTTCTATTCTGATTTGAATGGAATTTGAGACAATTCAGCAATGTATAATACTGATGACTATTTCATCATGGTTTAGTTCAACCAAATCTATAACTATATATTCCAATTCACCTATCCTGTAATTCAAGGATCGTAATATGTGATTCAATGTAATTTATAGGGGTAACTCTTACATTAACCCTCTTATATAATCAATTAGGGGAATTATCTCCTATTTTCTTATAAAAAATCCCTTATGACATGATTGATTACCCACTTTGAATTGCCTTTCACCTCCAAATGGTCAACTAATATTTGGAGTACCGGTTAGAGGCCTGCACTAAATACCTAATATTCTACCTCACTGTCACTAAAGCCACAGTATAATAGAATGTATTAATGAATTTATAATTTTTCTAGAGATATAATCAGGATCCCTAGCACAACTATTTTGAGATTAGGGTCATTTATTCTCTTCCCTGTTGGGATCCTAGATGCACCATCAAAACACATTTCTCACATTTAGGGGAAACTATAACAACCAAAACCATTATGAATACATATTTTTACATTCTTATAGTTATTTCATATGGTATAAAACACATACATATCATATAGAACCCATTAAAAACATTATTCTCATTAATATTGAATTCAAAAAGTGATATATATATAAATTAAAGAAAATATACTGATAGAATAGTATCTTGACCCTTGGAATAATAACACTACCATTAGGAATAGTAGTCCATCCAATAGAAGGGTAACCTCTCCTGTAAAATTATATATATAAATTATGAATCTTATAAATAAAAATATAACATCATTATGTAAGTGTAGAAGTAAATAAATGTTTCAAAAATGATAAATTATGCATTGGATTATTTGTAAAAAATAAATTCTTATTTATAATTATATAATAAATATAATTCGTTAAAATAAAAATTTTATTCATAAAATAGATTCATAAATTAATATTTTTATTTTTTATGATTATAATATAATATTATGATTCCTTAATTAATTTCGCAATGTGTTGTAAAATCGATTATAATATTAAATATGGTATTTTTTAAAATATAATTATTTTAATTAAAAATTACAATTATTTTATTTAAAAAATTATTTTCGTAAAATGAAGCCCATTTTTAAAATCAACGTTTTGATAAATGGATCCGGTGATATTTTTGAATTTTTTTAAAATAGATGAAATTTTGGTTTGTAGTGAAATACGATAATTTACGATATATGCTAAATACATGAATAATAGAGTCATCATTGATATATTACTAATGTAATGAATCTTCATCAAAGCATATAAAAATGGTATATAAGATTTTTTATAATTATTTTCTTTAATAACATGAAATTTTAATTCAGAAGAATTATACCGATTCAACATGAACCTCCAAACTTGTATACAAGTGAACCAATCACAAAAACCAAGAAAAAACATTCTCAAAATGATGAAATTTAATTATATAACTCATCAAAATGGAAAAAGTGTTGTTAATAAAAAATAATAAAAATAATAAATTTATAAGAGGATCGGTATTTATTAATTATAAAATATAATTTTATTATCCAAAACATTAATGTAAAGAAATCATTCTAACATATGGTAAGAGAATTTTAGAACTAAACTCATTTTCTTTGTGGTATTCTTCTATCATGAAAAATTATTGTGTGGATAATATTTTAATATTTTCTACATATAATTTCATTGTACATACCAATAATTTTTTGTATATACATTTTCACAATATAATTTTATGGCTAATACAAATATTTTCCAAAATAACTCTTCTTTCAAAAACAAATTTTGACTTCTCTTGAGATTGTATCGTCTTTGTTAATGTGTGATGATTATTATACCAAATATGATTCACCCTTTCTCATTTGGGATCCCAATGTTTATTCATGAACTTATTCTTTATGAAATGAAACCCATTTTTTCCATGGTTTATTTCATTTCTGAGTCTAATATGTGTTTTATGTGGCATGCAAGATTATGTAAATTCAATGATGTAACAGGTGACCCCAGACTTATATAGCACTCCAATTATTTTGGTAATGTTTTGTATCTCATTAGATAATTAACAATATTAATGAACATTATTCTAGGGTTTTTCACAATGATAATGTTATGATTATTCACATATGTTATGCATGAACATGATGCTAGATTTGTTCACAACTATGTGTTATATTTGAACAGCAAGACACGATGTTTCATTTTTATGAAAGGCCACACATTCCATGCCATTATATAATTATTACTATCATTATTATTCTAATGATCCTATGATGGTTTTATTATGATGAGGATTATGATCACCCATGTAATATTGAATCATTTCTTTTATTCATCAATTTACTATGATTTTAGCTCACCCATTTATTTGATGTATATCCTCAGATTATTACATATACTATGAAGAACACAAGGGCCATTAATAATCTAGATAATAATGAATTGAATTAATTATTATATTGTAATATTAATCTGTGATGTATGGTCTAAATTTTTCAATGAAATGAAATATTTTTTTCCTAGTTTTTAACACTATTATATTGTTTATATTTAAAATGACTAAACAGTTATGTAATAAAACTTGGGTTACTATAGATGGAATCAGATCATATTTTGGTTAATATGGGAATTAGTATTAAGGAACATTAGTGAAGACCTTTAGTATGAAACAAATTATATGAAATCATCCAAGAAGATTTTTATTAAAGTATTATAAATATTGGAATCCCATAAGATATTCATTTGGAGTTAATTTCATTAATGAATAATTTATTTTTCCGGACATTAAGGATTTTATAATTTTAAAACCTTTTTATTTTTAGAAAATGGTTGTAGCCAATAAAAACAAGGCCAACAACCCATATGAGGGAAGATTCACCGAATACCTGAATGACACCCCCAATGCCTTGGGATGCGGAGTTCAAAATTTCATGGTGATACTTACCCATCTATCATAATCTAAGAAAAATAACATGAATGATGTGAAATGTCCACCTTCAGCTAATAGGTGAATCTATCTAGCAAATATTTTATGCAGAACAAATATTTACATCTAGTGGATCTTCTGATCCTGTTGTTGCATAATAGTGGGTTAACTCAATGGAGAAGATATTTTCTATGATTCACTATTATGAGAATAATAAGGCGACTCTATAAATATATTATTTATATGTAGAGGTCTACCAATATTGGTAATTTATTAAGATCACCAAGGAAAATTATGAAATTGAAGAGATTGATTAGGAATATTTCCTGAAAATATTTCTTAACAAGTATTTACCACCAACACTTCTTTTAAATAGGATGATATAATTCATAGAGTCGATGAAAAAGGAAGAAGATTATATAATTTCTTACAAAGAAAATTTCACAAGGCTTGTAATGTACACCTTAGGTTTCGTTATCGACAAAGATAGAAAAATATATAAATTCATTATTATTATAAAACCATACCATTGAAAGGATCTTTATATTTGAGACTTTAGTAGTTTTTAATAAGTTGTTCAATGTGAAATAAACATAAAGATAATGTTCATAGAATGGTTCATCACTATGGGGATAAGAACTGAAAGTTGAAATTTCATGTTAGATGATTTAATGAAAAATGTGGAAACAAATCTCAACCACTAACATGTCAAAAACTTTGGAATAAGTATTGTGGGAATTACCTCAAAGGGAAAAGGAAATTCTTATGTGTTGGAGGGAAGGCCACCAAACTTATGAATATCAAAGAGACATATAGAAGATGTCCAATGTGATCAAAGAAAGAAGAGAACCACCCATGGATCAATACTTCATATTTTGGGAGAAAGTGAAATAGGAAAGACAATGCACTAAACCTTGTTTCCTTATGGGTAATCAGAATTAGAAACCACTAAAGACAAATAAACAAGGGAAATATTATTCCATCATTACTACTGAAGTATATCAAGAAAACTAAGTAATGGAAGGTAAACATACTATTCAATAAATAATGGGTAAATTCTTAATTAATTATGTATCTATACATTCATTTATATATTGAATGTTTTCTATGACTACTGAATTGAATCCATAAAACCTTGAAGTAGATAAATTCATAAAAAGAACTTACGGTTTGATAATTTCAACCCTTGTTTTGGACTATTCTATTTTTGGTGTGTTTGGGATGATTCTTATAATGAATATTGTAATACATACCTTAGTGCAATTCGATGATATAATGGGAATGTATTGAAAGATATTATATATATCACATATATTTTGTAGGAGAAAGAAATTTCTTTTCCAATTCAGAGTTATCCCATGCATCTCTAAAAATAAACGATTGACCATGGATCTACATTGGAGAATCCCTCAATGTTGTTGGTGTTGATTAACTATGAAGAAGAATAAATCAATAAAATGGTTGAGTAAAAGGATGGTATCAACTTGGAGAAAATTCCAATTATGTTGGAATACAGTGATGAATTTCCCAAAGAGTTACCCAGACTACCCCTAGATCAGGATGTATGGTTCATAATATAACTCACTCCCAGAGTTACACCAAAATAAAAATTTCCCTATCAGATGGTATATAATGAATATGAGGACTTAATGAAATTTTTTAAAGATAATTTATAAAAAGCATTCATGTTCCCTAGTGCATCACCATGGGGTGAGCTAGTGATATCTATAAAGAAAAAAAGATGGATCAATGTGGATGTGTATAGATTATTTGGAACTCAGAAAGACCACCATACATAAAAAGTATACTCTTCCAATGATTGATGATTTTTTCAGTCAATTAAAAGATCTCAGTACTTCTCAATGTTGAATATTCATTTTGAATTTCATCAACTGTTGGTGAAGAAGGGTGATATTTAGAAGGCAACTTTCTGCACAAGGTATGCAAACTATGTGTTCCTGGTGATTCCATTTGGACTTACTAATTCCCCTAAATTTTCCATGTATTTGATTAATATAGTATTTATTAACTACCTTGAATTTTTTTGGGAAGTTTTCATTGATGATATTTTCATCTAATTTATTATCTAAGAGGAACATAAAGAATATCAAAGGATAATTTAAGGAAAATAAAGTATGAAAAAATTCTGAACCATGCTATGAAATTATGACTTTTGGATGCATTGAGTATCATTATTAGGACACGTGATCACATGCAGGGGATGTTTTGTCGACCCTTCAAAATATGGTGATTGGGGAAAGGCCCAGACCCACTAGTTTCATGTAAAAATGTAGTTTTCATGAAATATATTGGAAGTACTAATATTTATTGTGAAATTTATCATTATTTTTATCCTACTGACTATGTTAACAAGTACAGGGGTAGTGTATTCCTTTATGGAAGAATGTGATGACATTATCTATGAGTTGAAGAATAGGATGATCACTACACCTATAATCATATTACCAGTAAGTGGATGATATTTTTTGATATATTGTGACAATTGAAAGAATGTAATCGCTTGTGTACAGAAAAAATAATAACATTTTGTTTTCATATTCCATATGAAACAAAATGATCCATAATCAAAACTACTGAATGCATGATCTAAGGTTAGAATCTTTGATCATCACCTTGAATATTTGATGTCACTACCTCTATGGTGAGAATTGAGACATAGATTCCGATCACAAGATCCTAAAATATATATTCACACAAATGGAACATAACATGCATAAATGTATATGGTTAGTGAAAATAATGGACTATAATTTCTCTATTCACTATCCTTATTGGAAGTCAAACAAGGATTCATATGCTCTTAGTAGAATATACCTTCTACTCTATCCCTAATGAATAATGAGAATGACCATATCTTTTTGGGTATGAAATGGATGGATTTGGAAGTCATAATGGTAGGGAATACATCCTACCATATGCAAATTATTACCCAACCATATATCTAATTGAATATTAAGAAGGAAGAAATGTATGATCAAGAGATTCTAAAGAATTTGAATGAATTAAAGGAAAGGAATCTCTAAGAGCTCTTTATCGATTATGATTGTGTGATTCAGTTTGGAATGAGGTTGTGTGTTCCATAATCACATAAGTTAAAGAATTTTATATTGGATAATGAACATAACACAATTTTCTCTATCCATATTGGAGGTACCAAAGTGTACGTTGATCTTCTAGAACACTTCTATTGGGAAAACATGATGAAGGAGATTACAGAGTATATATCAAGGTTCTGGATATGTCAATAAGTTAATGTGAAGGAAAAAAAATCAAAATGGATGATGTACCCATTTCATTTACCCATGATGAAATGGGAGAATGTTACCATGGAAATCATCACTAGTCTCCTGAATACATCCAAATGAAATAATACGACAAAAGTTAGGGTGGATCAACTAACCAACACTACCCACTTTATTTCTATTCGAGAATATTTCCCAGTTTAAAAACACTCAAATATATATGTTATTGTAGTGGTGAGCCTACATGGGGTTCCAATTTCAATCATTTTTTATCGTGATTCAAAGTCCAAATCTAAATTTTGGAGAAACCTTCAACATGACTTGAGTACTAAATTGAATTTTATAATGAAATATCACACCTAAACAAGTATGAAAACTAAAAGTAATGTTCAAACACTCAATGACATGATAAGAGTCTGATCAATAAAATTAAATGGTGTGTCGGTTCAATATCCCCCATTGGTTGAGCTCTCTTATTAAAAAATATTAGACTCATGTATTCTGGTGTATCCATATGATTCACTTTATGGAGGGAGATATACAACTCCAACCTATTGGGATGATGTTTTCAAACGATATCTCCTTGGATTTAATCTCACTAAAAAGATCATAGTGAATTTTATAGTTATCTAGAAACATGTCAAAGTCTCTCAGAGCCATAACAAGTGGCATGTAGAAAACTGACAAAGGGACTTGGAGTAAGATATTGGATACAATTCCTTCCTTTGAATATCCCCATGGAAAAGATTCATGTTGTTTGGAATGAAAGAGAAGCTTATCCCAATGTACATTGGCCCCTTTGAGATTCTTGATCCCATAGGATCAGTTTCGTATTATAATACACTACTACCATGTATGGATCTAGATCATGACTTGTTCTACATATGACTCCTGAGAAATTTCATACCTGAACCCTCGCATGTAAATAATCCGTAGGTGGAACAACGAGAAAATAATTTATTATATCAAGAGATGCTGATAAAAATCATGGACCGAAGATACAAACTATTTCAAAATAAGAAAATTAAACTTTTCATTATGTTTTGGATGAAACATAAGTAAACTAACTCACTTGGGAACTAAAGGAATCATTGAAAGTGAAATCCCATCAACTATTTATGTAAAAAAAAATTTGTGGGTAAAATTTCAAAAGGATTGAAGAATATAAAGAGAAAAACATTTATCAATAGATATTTTTCCATTATAATAATTATTTTTTGGGGTTTAACACAAATACATTTCATGACATCCAAATAAAAACATTATTCTCTTAAATTAATTTTTAAATATGTGATATTCATAGAAATTTAAAAACATATACCGATAGAACATTAACATGACCCTTATAATAGTAACCTAGCCATCCAATATAGTAATATGTCGAATATAATATTAACATGTCAAAAGAAAGTATAAATAATATTTATGGATCTTATAAATTAAAATATGATATAATTATATCACTGAATATGTATATAGATGTTTTAAAAATGATAAATTATGTGTTGGTATTTTCGTTAAACATAAATGTTTATTTAAACTTTAATAATTAATATAATGATTCAATAGAGAATTTATTTTTATAAAATAGATTTCTAAATTAATTTTTTTCTTATAATTATAGGATAATTTTACGAGACCTTAATTAATTTTTAAATGTATAGTAAATTCGATTATACTATTTAAATAGTTAATTGTCGAATAAATAATGATTTTATTTAAAACATAAATTTCCTTGATTTGGAATCTTTTTATTAAATGGAGTCTATTTATTTAATTTTAAACATCAAAATTTGGTTATGGTTAATTTTTGGTATTTTTCAAAAATAGTTGAATTATGGGTGAAAATTGAAATACAATAATTTATGATATAAGCAAAATACATTAATATTTCAGTAATTTCTGATATATTGATGATGTAATAACCATTATATCGAACGATAATACTCTATTTACTATATTTAGTCATAGGAATTAGACCTATTCATATTTCATTAGGTGAAATTACAAAATAATGAATATAATTATATAAAAACACACCTCTCCTCCCCTATAAATACCACCCCTCACCATTTCTTCTTCCCACACATCCAATGACATTAATATTTTAGAAATTGAACCCAATAAAATTCCATTCAATAACCCCCACTTATAGGAGCATATGGTCCCAACCAAAGACTAAAACCAACCACTATATGAGGGATCTCAAAGAGTAAGAATTCAATAGGTAAAATCATCCTTCTTTTTCATTTAATTTAATTTTATTTTATTTTTATCATATCCTATCTTAACCTACTATTAACAAATATAAATCATAAATAAATTATTTTATACATACTGTTATGCTATTGTGTTAATGGATGATCCATCACCAAACCTCTTCACATCTTTCTTTTATTATTAAAATTAAAATATTCTCCTTGATGTATCGATTTACCACCAATGTGGACGATGTGATTTCTATTTTCGCCTTTAAGGATGGTCATAAGACCACTATCATAGTAAAATAAGATCTTATTATACATATTATAAGTTATATATTTTTCTTTAACAAATATATAAAAATTCTATTAAATAAAATTATAAAAGTTCACGATGGTCGTAAAAACAGCCAAAATAAATTAACTCAATTTTATTAAAATTTATTCTAATGAATCATCCCCCTACCATATAAAAATGATATATAATATATGTTCCAAAATTCTAATTCCATTAATAATATACAATGTCACTTCTAGAGAATTGATACCATTTAACATGAACTTCAATACTTGTATACTAGTTAGTCAATCATGAAAACCATGAAAACCAACACTATCACGATGATGAAATTGAATTATATAACTCGTAAAAAAGGCCCCAAATGAACATAATAAAACAATAAAAAATAAAATAAATATTTAATAGTTTTAGTAATTATTAATTGGAGAATATAATTTTATTATCCATGATATTAAAGGTAAGAAATCATTTGGGAAAAAGGTAATGTAATTCTCAAACCCAACTCTTTTTCATTGTGTTACTCCTCTTTCATGAAACATTTATCTGTGGATATTCATTTAATATACCTAAAATATAATTTTATTTTACTTAACATTTATTTTCATGATATACATGATCCCAATTTATTATTATTATTAAAAATACAATGATTTTCAAAAAGAAATATTTTTCCTCAAACCCATTTTGACTTCTCTAGAGATTATATCTTATTAACTCAAGTGTGATGATTATTCTAAAATATATGCTCCCCCCATTTAAATTCTGGAACCCAAAAGTTTATTCATGAACATATTATTTATTAAATGAACCCATTCCATTCCATGTGTTATTTTATGTTAATATTTATATACCTTATATGTGTCATGTATGAGTATGTAAATGTTAGGAAGTGATGGATGAGCCAAGAATTATATAGCTCTACAACGAATTGGGTAATATGATTTATTTCCTAAGGTAATGTAAAATATGCAAGAATATGATTCTATATTTTTCAAAATTAATGAAGTTGTGATTATGAAAATATGTTGTGTGTTAACATGATGATAGTATGGTTCCCAACTATGTTTGTTATTTTACCACTAAGGCATGATGATTATTTTTTATGTAATGAAACATTCCATGATATTATCTAACTATTCATATAATTACTATTATGATGATACTATGATCATTCTATGATGATGATGATTATGATCACCTATGTAATATTTATTCATTTCTCTTATTCATCTTCTTTGTAGACTTTTAGTTCACCTCATTACTTGATGTATATTGTCATGTGATTACATGTACTAAAGAGAAAATGAGGGAAACTATTAATCCAGAGAAGGAATTAAATTAATAATTATTTTTTAAAATCAATATATGATGTATGGTCCTAATTTTCTCAAGATACAAAACATTTCAATACATGTTTTTTAAAACTATTATGTTGTTTATCTTTTAAATTTTGTAATAGTTATTTAGGAAAACTAGAGTCTCTATAGTTGGTATTAGTGCATAGTTGGGTTAATTTGGTATTTAGGATTGGGGAAAATTAGTGAAACCCCTTAACATGAGACTGAGTATATGTAATCTCCCAAGAATAATTGTTTTAGAAAATTTCTAAACCTATGGATCCCACAATATATGCCTGTATTGTTAATTGAATGAAGTCAAAAATTTAATTATCCTGATTTGTTGACTTATGTTCTATTCCATGGTATTCTATTCAAGAAAATGGTGGGAATTAGGAGAAATCGGGATAACAACCCTTATGAGGGACAATGCAGTGAATTCTTGAATGACATACCCAATTCATTGCGATGTGGAGATAAAAATCTCATCGTGATTCGTACACATATGTCTCAAGGTATAAACAATAACCTTAATGATGTGTAATTTCTACATTCACCTAATAGGGAGCAATTATATATCGAATATTTTATGTGCAAAACCCCACTGACATTTAGTGGATCTTTTGTTCCACTAGTTTCAAAATTTGGTTTAACTCAATGGAAATGATCTTTTATATGAACCAATATTCTGATAAGGAGAATATGACTCTATCCATTTATTGTTTATATAGAAAGGCCTATTAATGGAAGTAATTGATTAATAAAACCACGAAAAAAGATGAAATTTATTATATCGAGTGGGATGAATTTTAGAAAATATTTACTAACAAGTATTTCCCTCAATATATTATTATAACGATGAATAAACCATTCATAGAGCTAAATCATATGAAAGGTGATTATATCATGTCTTACAAATAAATTTTCACAAGTATTTTAATATAAACTGTAGGTGTTGTTATCAATAATTATAGAATAATAGATTGGCCCTCTAGTGTTTTAAAATGAGGCTTGTAAAATGTACTAGTTATTCGGGACATTAGGAGCTATAAATATATTTTTCAATTGTATATCAATGTGGCTATGGTTTTTAGATAATGGTCTTATCGCTATAGGGAAATGTAATGAATTTTAGAGTTTCAAGATGGAGGATATAATAAAGAATGGTGGAAATAAAATTCACCCAGTCACATGTAAAAGTGTTGGAAGAAGCATCATGGGAAGTCCCTCAAAGGGAAAACTAAATCCTATAAGTGTGGGTGGGAAGGCCACCAAGATCAAGAATGTAGAAGAGACATATATAATGTGGAAAATTTTATGGAGGAAGGAGAAAACCACTCATGAATAAATACTTCAACAATAGGTATAAAGGGTAATTGGAAATCTAGTGAACTAAACCTTGTTTCATAAAGGGTTGTCAGATTTAGCAACCACCAATGCAAAAGGATCAATGGAAGGATAATTTCATCACAACTTTTTATGTATAGAAATAAAATAAATTCATAGAAGGTACCCTTCATATTCACTCTATAATAGAAAAATATTTTTAGATTATGTTTCTTTGCATCCAATTATATGATGCGTGTTTTCTAGAACAATTGAGTCAAACCCTTGATACCTTGAAGTAGAGATATCCAAAAAACACCTAGTGTTGTAGTCTTTTCAACCATTATGTTGGTCTCTTATCCTATTACCTTATATGTGAATATTCTTCCTGAAAATCATATATTACATCCCTTTGATGAATTTGACACTATACTGGGCATGGATTGAATCTCGTTATATATAGCACATATCAACTATCAAGAATAGGAAATATATTTTTAAATTCATAATCATCCTAGGATTATTTACTAAAGTAATAAATATAAAAAATATTATTTTTAAAATCCCTCAATGGTGTGGATGTTGATTCCCTGTGAAGAATAATACATCTCTAAAATGGTGGAATCAAAGGATGTTATCGACCTGGAAGAAATGTCTAATATGTTAGAATTTAGTTATGTATTTCTAGAAGAGTTACCTAGACCTCCAACAGATCATGAGGCAGATCTCTCAATATAACTCACACCTAGAGTTACTCCTAACTCAAAATATCTCTGTAGGATGTACTCTATTGAACTGAAAGTGTTAAAGAATAATATGCAACAAAATTTGTAAAAAGGTTGAATTCAACTAATTGCAATGTCGTGGGGTGAGCCAGTAGTCCTTATAAAGAAAAATGATGGATCAATGTTGCATTGTATTGATTATTGGAAACTCCACAAGATCACCATATTGAAAAATTATAGTATTCTAATGATTGACGACTTTTTTGGTAAACTTTGGGGATCTCAGTACTTCTCAACAGTGGATATTCATTCTGGATTTCTACAAATTATGGTGAAGAAGGGCGATATTCAGAAGACTTCTTTCCCCAAAAGGTACGGGAAATGTGAGTTTCTAGTGATGACCATAATACTTACTAATTCCTTGGAAATATTTATGAATTTGATGAATTGTATCATTAAAAACGACAGTAAATTTGTTTTGAACTTTTTATTGATGATATTATCATTAAATTCATGATCAAGGAAGGACATGAAGAATAGTTAGGGATTGTGCTAGAGATATTAACGATGGAGAAATTGTATTACAAGTTCAAAAAGTTTTAATTTTGGATGAATCAATACTCATTATAGGGAAACATGATCTTGAGAGATGGATTTTATATGGACCCTCTATAAACCATGCAAATTGAGGAATGACCCAGACCCACTACTGTCCTCATAATATGCAATTTTCATTGAATAAATGGGTAAAACTAATTTTTTTTGAGAAATTTCTCATGAATATCTTGATCGATAACAACGTTTACAAGGAAAGGTGTAATGTACGCTTGGATAAAATAATACAATGAGTGATTCATGGACCAAATGAAGAGGTTGATCTCAATACATGTAATAAAATTACAAATAAGTGGTGACTGTTTTGTTATATGTAATGATTATTAAAAAAGAGATTCATTTTTGAGCTCATAAAAATGATATTTTGATAGCTTAAGCCTTAAGATAACTGATGATTCATAAGAAAAAATACCCAATACAAGGTCTAGAGTTATGATTTGTGATCATCGCTTTGAATATTTGGTGGGACTACCTCTATGGTGTGAGGTGTGAAATAAATATTAATCAAAATATCCTAAAGTATATTTTCACACAGAAGGAACTCATCATGCCTCAAATTATATGGTAATTGATACTCAAGGACTATGATTTCCCTATTCTCTATCATAAGGGGAAGGAAAACGATGATGTTGATGATCTTAGTAGAAAAAACTTTCCACTCTATCCCTAATGTGGATTGAGAAAGACCATATCTTCCTAGATATGAAATGGATGGATTTGGAAATCATAACGGTAGGATATACATCCTACCTTGCCCAAATTTTTTTTCAACCATCCGTCCAAGAGATGATTAAGAAGACAAAAATGGAAGATCTAGAGCTTCATAAAGAGGGGGATGAAATAAATGAAGGAAAGCTATAAGAGCTCCATATCGATGATGGTTGTATGATTTGGTATGGAATGAGTTTATGTCTACCTTTAAACCTAAGATATAGATGAAGCTATTGGACAATGAACATACAACTCCATTATCTATCTATCTGGGAGGTTCTAAGATGTACCTTGATCTTCGAGAACACTTATAGTGGGACAACACGAAGAAGGATATTTCAGATTATATCTTAAGGATTGAGATATGTGACTAAGTTAATGTGGAAATATAATAGTCCAAAGGGATGATGAAACCATTTCATATACCCATGTGGAAATGAGATAATTCACTCATGGACATCATCATCAGTCTCCCAAAGACACCCAAAGAAAACAAGGCCATATAGTATTTAGTGAATCGAATAAAAAAAAATCACTATATTTCTATTCTGGAAGATTTCTCACAAGAACAAAATTCTGAGATTTATGTAAAGGATGTGATGAGGCTGCATGGGGTTCCACTTTCTATCGTATCTAATCATGATCTAAATATCACATCAAAATTTTGTAGAAGCATTTAACATGACTTGAGTAATGAATTTAATTTATAAACGGCCTATCACCCCCAAATTGATGGCCAATATTAAATTAATATTCAAAATATATATGGAATTCTTACAGCCTACTCAATGGAATTCACAGGTTGATGAGACCAGTATCTCCCAATGGTTGAGTTCTCTTATAACAAAATCTTCTACTCAAATTTTCAAGTGGCTCTATATGATAATTCATATGGAATGTGATGTAGAACTCTAGCCTGCTGAGATGAAGTTGGTGAATGAAGGCGACTTCGACTTGAGATTGAGAAATATATCATAGATAATGTTGATGCCATCTAGAATTTTCTTAAATATACATAGAGTCATAAAAAGATCATTTCTAAAAATTGATGAAGGGATATAAATTTAGATGTTATATAAAATTCCTTCATTCAAATATCCCCATTGAAAAGAGTCGTGAGGATTGGAAATAATGTGAATCTTAGAACAAGGTGGATTATCCCTTTAGAGAACCTTAATCGCATAGGAGAAGTGTCCTATCATCTTGGACATGCACAATATATGCCATAAGATCCAGACGTGTTCTATGTATCACTTTTGAGGATGTACATACCTAACCCCTTACATGTACTAAATCAAGAGGTGTTATAACTGGAGAATTATCTATCATATAAAGAGAAGCTGATAAAGATCTTGGACCGAAGAGACAAAGGAAAACACAATAAAACAACTCACCATTTCATTGTGTTATGGAGGAACCATAGGTATAAATAAGAGAATTGGGAACCAAATGAAGAAATGAAGGATAAATACCTTAACCGATTTAGGTAAAATAAAACTTAAAGGGTGAAATATCTATATTTTTAGAGAATGTAACGACCCAACCCTCCATAAATATAAATTTTTCACTTGTTATACAAATTTTATATGATATTAAACACATAAATGTTGTAGAGATCCCAATAAAAACAAATCTAAAAAATGAAGAATTAAATGAGTGATATTCATAGAAATTCAAAATATTATACTGATAGAATAGTAACTTGACCCTTGGAATTGTAACAAGAACATGAAGTATAGTAATCTATCCAATAAAATAGTAACCTCTCATATAAAAGTATAATTAATATTTTGGTATCTTATTAATTAAAATATTATAAAATTATATTATAGTATAACTAAATTAATGTTTTTAAAATGATAAATTAACTGTTGGTGTTTTTATTAATCATAAATTTATATTTACAATATTATAGTTAATATAATTATTTAAAGGAAACATTATTTTCATAAAAAATATTCATAAATAAATACATTTTACTTATTATTATATGATAATTTCATGATACCTTAATTAATATTTCAATGGGTAGTAAAATTTATTAAAATATTAAAATCGGTATTTTTTAAATAAAGGATTATATTATTTAATAAGTAAATTTCTCATATTTATAAAATTATTTTTATAATATGTAGTAATGTTTTTAAATCTACAAATAAATAAATTATTAGAGTGAATTTTTGGAATTTTTATATAATAATTGAATTTTTGGTGAATTGTAAAATACAATAATTTAGGATACGAGCTAAATTTGTGAATATTTGAGTAATTATTGATGCTTTGATTATATGAGAAGAATTATTTAGAACACTCCTTCCATATTTTCATTATTTAGTCATGGGAATCAAAACAATTCATAGTCATGAGGAAAAATAATAAAACATTAAATGTAATAATATAAAAACACCCCTCTCCACACCATTAAATATCACCCCTTTCCACCTCTTCTCCTCACACCAAAAAATACATAAATAATGTAAAAATTCTACCCACTCCACTTCCCTACCCTTTCCCTCATGTCTAGGTTCTTCTAGTCTCATCAAAAGTCCAAAACCAATTTCCTTATGGAGGGTTTTTAGAGAGAAATAATTCAAGTGGTAAAATCCTCTTTCATTTTCATTTAATTCATTTTTTGTTTTTTTTATCCTATGCTTACCACCCATTATCGTAGTTAAATGTTAAATAAATTACCTTATATATATGGTATTGTTATTGTATTAATTTATTATCCATCATCAAACCTCATCACATCTTCATTTTATTCTAAAAATGAAAACATTTTCTGTGATGTTTTGATTTACCACCATAATTGCTTATGCATTTTCCATTACCACATTCTAGGATGATCACAAAATAATTATCATATTTAAATAATATTTTATTATAAATATTATTATATATATTATGTTATGTAACAAATATATAACCTGTCTACAGAATAAATTGATATAAGTTCTTGATATTTGTAAAAACGACCAAAGTATATTAAATCATGTTCATTAACCTTTTATCTAATGAATAATCCTTATACCATATAGCCAAATGTTATATAAGATCATTTAAAATTCAATAAGTCTATTAATCTATAGTATTATTCCCATTTCACATAAACATCCATACCTGTATATAAGCGAATTAATCATCAAAACCTAGAAAATGAACACTCCCCAAATGAAAAAATTTAATTATATAACTAATCAAAAAGGCTATTAATGAATATAATAAAACTATAATAAATAAAATTCATGTATAAGAGGTTATATATTTATTAATTAATTAATCTAATTTTATTATCCAAGATATTATTGTGAATAAATCCTTCATATAAGTAAGGGGATTCTTGAACCCAACTCATTTTCATTGGGTTATTCCTACTTCATGCCACATTTCTCTATGGATATTCATTTGATATTCCTCAATAATAATTTCATTTTACATACCATTTATTTTCTAGTTATACATGTTTCCAATATAATTTTATGACAAATACAATGACTTTCAAAAAAAATTTCTTTCTAAAACACATTTTGACCTCCGTTTAGATTGTTTCTTCTTCACTCATGTGTGCTGATTCATATTCCAAATATATTTATCCATTTATCACTTGGGAACCTAATGTTTATTCATGAATTTATTATTTACAAAATGAAACTCAATCAATTATATGGGTTATTTTATGTCTATTATTGATAAATTAGTTCTACTAGTCATGTATGATTTTCAAAAGGTTTTGAAGTGGCGGGTGTGTCTGGAATTATATGACATGCCAATGAATTGGGTAATGTGATGTATCTCAGGAGATAATATGAAAATTTTGTGACACATATGTTTTTTTTGAACATGATTTTAGATTTGTTCGCAACTCTATGTGGTATTTTACGACTAAGGCATGATGTTTCACTTTTATTCAATGTCGCATTTGATGACATTAAATAGGGATTCCACCAATGATTATGACAATGTTTCTATTCTTATTTTATGATGATTATGATTATTTTCAACAATGTTATATTGAATCATGTCTCTTATTCATCCTTTTAATGGTCATTTACCTCACCCATTTTTTTGATGTATATCCTCAGTAGATTACATGTACTAAGGAGAACATGAGTTCCACTAAGTAGCTAGATAAGAATGAATGAAATTAATTATTATGTTTTAATATGCACATGTGATGTATGTTACTAAATTTCCCAATATACTATGACATTGGTTCCTAGTTTTCTATCACTATTATGATTCTTATCATTAAAATGTTGTAATTTTTATGTTAGAAAACTATGGTCACTATATTCACCTTGAATAGAGAATATCTCATAATCGAGAAATTAAGTATTTAATGACATTATTTATACAAATGGGTGTTTTTCCATAAACTCTATCCATTTATAGTCATTCACTACTTTCTAAGGAATGAATTGTGTATCAATCTTCTAAAAATATAACATCACATCATACCAAACATCCTATCAACATAGAAAAGATGATGACTCGTTTCTATGGGTTATTTCAAGAGATGAAATGGACCTCATGGTGTGGTAAGAATGTCCTCAATTTCTGAAACATAATGATTAATGATAAGCATCATGTCTCAATTTCTAAATAATGAGTCTCTACATCGATCATTGTTCGACTGAGATAGTAAAGGAAGTCATCATTCTTAGATTTGTTATTTTGTTCAAGGAAGGCTCTTAGTGATCACCCTAAGGCCATTATATATATAATGAGTTGATTTCCAATAGTATATGGGGATAATACTTTTGGTCTCATGGGATATTTTTTGAGTGGTCAAATGCTTCCTAACAGTCACTAGTCCACTGATATGTGAACCGCCTATTCATTGGTTTGGTGAATGGAAAAACTTTCTATAAAGTATGAATATGAATTGTTGGTTATTTGATATGTTTAACTAATTTTCTGTCCAGTCTTTATGTTTTGAAGGAGGTGAAATGATAAGGGTAGATTTTATTTTTTCAGGTTCAACATCAATGTTGTGATGGAACATGAGGAAATTGAGAGATCATCTTGAGGATACCCTGAAAAAATAATTTAGGGCCTTTATCATTAGGATATGTGGTCATATCATGTTGTAGACGGTCTCCAAGACACCCAAGTTCTGAAACAAATATTATCACGTAACCACTAGCTCGTCAACAAAGAATTTGATAATTATACATACGAAGGGTTAGAAGATCTATTTCATTGAATGTCAGTATGAGGCATAGGTGTTCTTCAAGCCAAAGGGCATTACCTGATTGCAGAATACTCTATAGTGGGTCCTGAAGGTAGTGGTTTATGCATCTTCTAGGGCCCTCAGAATATGGTTGTACCCTTAATATCTATTCATTATTTGGAGGGATTCATAACCATTCGTTGCATCAACAAAGATTTTGGTGATTCGAACCGGGAAGTCGAATTTTAGAAAATGTATGTTGATATCTCTAAAGTCGATGAAAAATATGTTATTAACATTATTCTTCTTTATAGGAACAATACTGGATATCCTTTTCTTATATTGTACACCTTGGATAAAATCAAATATGATGAAATTTTCAACTTTATCCTCAATTTTGGAGGTTTGAGTTTTGTGTGTCCATATGGTTGTCTATTGTTTTCCCCAATTGTATTCTAAATAACCAAAGTTATGGGTGTCCACCCAGGTATTGAGGCATGGAAACTCTATATAATTTCATAAGAACATTCCTTACTGTTTCATTAATAATAATGTATGTTACCCCTATTAATTGGAAGTCCTGTCCACACTATTCAAATATGTTGAGGGATCTCCTTCCATATCCAGAATTATTTTTCAGAATTCATCAATAGTGCCTAAGACACCTTACTCAAATGATAGATGGGGAATCTGAGAGGTCTTCCTTCTATTAATTTTTCTTCCTTCTTTAATATTTATTCCTAATCTAGGAAAGTGAGTGAAAAATATGTTTTTATCTAATTTTGGGTTATTTCCAAAATTTGAAGATTTGAAAAATGAATCTACCATTTCTGGCTTAATTGATGGAATGAGACCATTTTTGATCTATAAATAGTATATTAGAGAATAAGAATGAGAATATTCATTTTCTTTAATTGACATGATGAAATATTCTATACCAGTTAATAGAAATGGGATGTGTGGAATCTTGGGGGATGAAATTAAGAAATTTTATTCCTGGGTTTCATTACTGCATAAAATGTTGACAACATCTCGTATGCTATCCGGTTCATTTTCCATGATGGACATCATGAAAGTCATAGAATGAGGGCATCAATTCGGGGTCACCCATTCAATAATATTTATGGGAAACACATACTCTGCACTTCACTACATGGAAGGATTAACAAGATAATATACTAACCATATTGGCAGTTGATTTAGGCATAATCATCAATTGTTAACCATTTCTCCTCACTCTGTTAGAATCACGCGTCAATAAAGTATGACTCATATGATTTGAATGGGGCTCTTTCACCAGTAAATGTTTCAATTTTTCAATTGAAATAATATTTGAGGAATTTTTTTATGATGAAGGTATATCTTTATGATTATATATCCATTGTCTTCATATAATAACATTGAAGTTTTTATCCTTCATGATAAGTATGAATTTTGAATAAGACATGAGATCCCCAAACTCAATCCTGAGTTTGATTTCTCCAAGAGTATTTTTCACAGTCTTTTTATAACCCTAAGAATTAAATTTGAGGGGGAAAAGTGAGATTAATTGAAACCCATTTGAAGAAGTGATTGGACTCGAATGAGGTTGACTCCTATGCCATTGTCAATGAATGTGCATTTTATATCAATTCCATTTAACATACTTACTATATAAAATGGTCTAACATGTCCCTATATGATTTCATCTTTGACTTAGTCTATAAAATAGACGACCATGTTGAATTATGGTGGAAAATTCTCTACATGATACTCTTTTGTTGTAGCAACCTCAACCAAAAATTTATGAGGGATTGACAAGGCCTCCATGAGTGCTTCTCGAAGGTCTTTTGATAAAAAAACAGAAAACTGGACTAACAACATTGCTGACACTAGGGACAATTTCCTCAAAAAGACCACAAATATGTTCCAATGTTCTTAACATATAATAATGGTGATACTCTTTGTTGGGTTATTTAGGAACTAATTTATTTGATGCAGATGGATCAACCCTTGAAATAGGAACTAGATGTTCTTCTGAATCATATAGAATAGGTCAACTAGGTATGAATGTACACAAAAGTTGGTAAGGTGATGAAGACTCTTATAGACAATCTCCTATTATGATCATTTCATGGAAGACCCTTTCATGTGTGGGGAGCTTCTTTTTTACTGTTGAGTTTGCTGGATAGATCTCCCAAAATTTTTTGTCATGTAAGCGGTTTGAGTAGGGATTTGGTTAAAGTAGAGACTCCTAGAATGATCACGTATTCCCTTATATCATTGACTATCAAAACATACTCCCCTAGTTCCCTAATTAAATTTATTGAAATTAGTTTCATAACCACACTCATCGTCTTTGAAGGGATCCATTAAGTGAGTGAAAATAATGGAACCAATGATTAACTCCACATCTAGTAGGGATTTTTTCTGGTGGTTCAACTGTAGTTGTACACTTTGTGGGGGTTTTTCCTATAATTTTTCAACTAACAAACTGATTTCCCATGAAGATAAATCTAATTTTAGTCTTGAAATAATCTCTTTTTAATATTTTTTGTATCTTATTCATCTAGCCATGTCACTTTTTCTAAATACATGCTTTTGGGGGAATTAATTTTCAATGGAGTCAGCAATAATGTGCCAAAAGTAGTTTAAGGCATAATTGGTTATTTCAAATTGTTTGAAGGATATCTTGAGTCCGGTTGATCTTCTTTCTAACCATCCCATTATAGAAAATTTTCATACTCATTCTATTAAATTCCTTCCATTCATTATCCTACATGGAATCAGCGGTATACAAAATGTTCTAATTGAGTAGGAGACCTTCCCAAATTCACATTTCTGGATTCCACTATCGTTTGAATTATGAAATTGAAATAAAAATTCATTGGTATGTTTTTTCCCATTACATTAATGATGGGGAAAAAGATCAAGATATATTCACCTATATTATTTTTGGGGTTCCCAAGATTTGAAATCAAGATCAAGTTGTTCTCCAGTATTGAGATGTTGTAGATATGGATTTGTTCACTTAGAAAAGAATAGAACATGTTCTTCCTCTCCTCAAATAGTTTTTTCCATTTCCCTCATCAATCATCCGGATTAGGTGGGCATTGTTATTAACACTCAAGAGGTGGAACCACCTAATATGGTGTATGATTTAGAGTGAGAGTGGATACATTACATTAGCGTACCATTGGTAACCTCTTATTTTACTAATATCATTCCTTGATCTAATGGAATCATTAAAGACATAGCCTTAGTTTGTGAAATATATTCTTTCACTATGTGAGAAATCATGGAATGGTCAAAAAACCCTCTTGTATATTTAATAGGGATAAGTTTCATTCACAACTTATCGTGAAGATTCACTATACATATGGGCCACAAGAGTTCTTGATGGATTTGTTGGTTTAAGGATTATTTCAATCCATTCCACCATAAAGGAAATATGAGACCCTTTCATTATCTCACAGTTTACAGTTTTAGAGGTCTATTACTCTTTTCTTCTCTTGCATCAAGTATAATTGGAAGATAAACATCATACAGAGGTACTAAAGCCCTATAATTCACTATGAAGGAAAGAAAGTGCATCATATAATGGTTAGTCCTTTCAATTATTTCACGAGTAACTACAATTTCATTTCTTCCTTCTATTCATGATTTCCCAAGAAGGGATCACAACAAGAGTTGAGAGGTGTTAAATGATGCTACTGTTATCCCGATAAATTAAAAATTGAAAATGAAGGATTCCAATGGTTTTGAAGGGTAAGATTAGGATTTACCCATTTAGGTTAAGGAATAAGAGTAAGGTTATTTTCTTGTTTCATAATTATGATTCGTTCCTCCTCATAATATAATTAATTATTGAGTGAAAAAGATCATTCATGACCCACTTAGGGAATGTCTAGTTGATAAAATGTAAGAATAGGTAAAACAGCTGATAGTTTCATTAGTTGATGAATTGTAGGGATCTTACAAAGGTATATTATAGTGGAAATTATATGAGGATGTTTCTGTCCATGTTCTTGTTTTTACCCATACAATGAGAAATCATTATCTAGTCCAATAGGATTAAAGTATATTGGTGGTTGGTATCCAACATTAATGGAATTTTCTAGATCCACTATGATTGTTGTTACAAAACCTCTTTGTTGTGTTATGTAGGTTGTGACCATGAGTTAAGAATATTCTTTTAGAATGTATCTAGCATGAAGGCTTCCTTAGAGTACCTAATAATTTAGTCCCCTCAATTCATTCATCTTTTTCTCTTTTTGAGAAAATGTTTCATCAAGTGAAGGATATAAAACTCTCTAGGACATTTGTGAAGCACAATATTACCCATACCCTTTTCCCTGTTGGATTTATTTTGAGGAGGTTATTGAGGTGTTATTAAGGAAACACCCAAATTCATGGGATGTCTCTAGTTTTTATTATGCACACTACTTACAAAAATTTCAGTGTGTATCATATTTTGACTTGAAATCTCCTCCACCAATTCCTCCATTGAATTATCCTCATATACTTTAGTGTTTGTAGGGGTATTGTTAATGAAATTATCTATTGTGTAATGTGTTTCAAGAGTTCTATAATTTTAATTGAGAGATTACTTTTTTCTAGAAACTCAATGCGGCCTTGTCCTCTCCAATAATATTTCTCTAGAATTCATTTGGAAGATGGTAGTCTGAAGGGAATATTAATATTGTTTAGTCATGTGAATTATTAATGAAGATAATGTATCACATGATTGACTGAACTAGGGGGATTCAATAAATAGTGTTTTCCCAAATTTTGAAAAGACATACATCTACTGAGGATGAGGTTTTTAGGTAAAAAAGAATCCCAACCAAAAGGGTAGGGGCTGTTACTATTCTACTTTCACAACTATATGTCTTTGATTATCTTTCCTCAATCGTTGAGTTAAAAAATTACCTTTCCTAGGAGGTTGGGGATTCTCCATAACTATCATAGAAAATACTTTTGGGGATTCCATTCTGTTTTTATGGATTTTAGATCGAACATGGGTTGGAAGCATCATTTGATATGCACCTGAATCATATCCTACTAAATATCATTGTTCTGTTGTTTTATTTTTTTATCTGATGAATAACATCACCAAAGATAGAATATGTTTTTATATTTTATTATTCATAATAAAAAAGTATCCCAATAGATTTTTCTCTTCTATATTGACATCATTGGGAATCAATCAGGTCCTATTTGGTTGAGCATTTCATCGATTTTGAACATAGTTTGTTTGATAAATCCCGTGAAAATCTATGACAGTGCATGATTCCACCTTTTTGGAAATTATTGGTTAGGGTGTATAGTAAAATAAAATTCTCCTTTTCCCCCCATCCTCTGATATAAACATCATTTGTAGCCTTAGCGATCATCTATCACAATATTTCTAATTAATTGAGGCATTAATGTTGATGGGATCCTTGTTGTTTCTCAAGGTTGGAATGTCTTACACATGGGAGAGCATCCATGTAAATTCGGAATTTCATCCCTTCCATTACCTTGACACAAATTTGGTACACATCATAGGGTAATAATGTTTCTTTGAAATGAAACATATTTTTCCATATATTGTGGTGAATTTTGGGAACACGATCTTCATAAAATACCTCTAGAATTCTTTATTGAGGGGTTTCTAAAGGCCCAAACAGGAATCCTATATCACATTTATCCCGCTGTTTCCTCATGATCATAATTTCATCTTTATATTTTTTCAAATGCTCCTCAACCTGATCCTACCAAATTATACACTTTCCTGGTTGCCTATCAAAAAAATATTAGTGGATACTTACTATTTTATTTTGGAAATAGGTGACTCATGTGTGGTTCATAGAATGACCATAGAATTTAGTTGTCTTTGAGTTGAGAAATAATTTCACATTTCTAAAACAAGGCATCAACCATCACTGTCCTATTTTTCTCAAGTACCATATGATTGGAGGGAATTTTCATCAATACAACACCAAGTGGAGGACCCTATTATTGGCAGGAAGCACTACAACAATTATATATTTCGTAATGAATTATGTCATAGGGAGGACTAAATTGGTGGAATACAAAAAGGGGAATACCATCTAGCTCATTGATCTAATTTCCATGTGGTTTTCTACCATGAATCACATTGGGAGATGGGATCATGAGATTGATCAAGTTATGTTCGTGAAGCAATCCATCATGGTGAAGTTTCCAAGGAGGACCTTTATAATTACTATTACTTCCCCCGTAATTTTGTAATGGAATAGTTGGATCTTGAGGTACCATAGATAATCATCTGATGGCGTTAAAAACACAATCACTATGTTGAGTAGTATCAATGATCTACTATTCATTTTTTAGTCATCTCTAGTGTGGATTATTCTTGGATTCCTTCTTCTGAAAAAGTAGGACTACATGATGCGAGAGGCAGTTTTTAGGAACAAAAACTAATTTTACTAGATCCCATATAGCTAAAAAAAATTCAGACATACCCTTGGAAATTTGAAATGCGTCTGTGTCTTCTTTGGAGTGGACACTGAAAGGGTTTTATTATCTCATTTTTGAATGGGTGTATATTTCCCATCTATTTGTCCATATATTATGGGGGAGTTTTCCCAAGGACTCTCTTATATAAGAGCATATATAAGTGTATTCTCTAGCGTGGCATGCTCCATGAGACACCTAATTTGTGGGGACAGAGCTCTTTGAACATCCATCAATCAGTAATATCATCTCCATAATGATGTCCATGTAGGTCTGTTGGATGTGGGTAGGGATTGTCATATAACCTTTCACCATTTTTAGGATATTCTTGGTGAATTTGACAACTAGAACCGGGATATATTCCATTAACATATTTGGTGCAGGGTTATGTTCCTTCTAATATAATCCATTTCCTTATAGTGTATACTGATAGTACTCTTTTGTTGGAATAGGGGTTTGGGTCTACCCCAGATTCATCATTGAGACTTTCTGGATGATCTCCCCAGAACCTGCTAGATGAAAGTGGTGGAATGATTCTTGAATACAACTAGGTGTGTGCTCCAACATTCATTTTTTTCACTAAAATTGGTTGGAGGACTTCATTGAACACTGCTAAGTGAATGTTATGACCTAATTAAGGTACATGGATAGGGATTGGTTCATAATCATATATTGGCTCCGTATATTGATGTTCAGATTTTTGGGAGTGAGGAGCAATTTGTTCCTGGTTGTTGTGTGCCACCATGTTTGGTTTGTAGGCCTCTCCAGTTGCATCCATTCAGGTATACTAGTATAGATGATTATTTTAGGTAAGTGTATATTTATAATCATGGGTTTAAATCTAATTTTAATGGTGGGATTCTTTAGATGCATCATGTTAAGTCAACTATATAGCTGAATTACACTTTGTACATTTATATTCCTTCTCATATATTTCCACCAAATTTGATTTATGGGATACTATAGAGAGGAAAGTGGTGTGGAACCACTCTCTGTTGAATGGTTTCTACCCCTGATGGGAAATCTTGTATTTCTAAATTGGATTTCCTAGTCCAAAATCCCGAGGATGGAACCCACATCATGCTCAGGGTTCACTGCCATGCATCGTTGACCGGGCTGATCGATTATAGGATCCAATTATAAGGATCCCAATGACTTCTGGGTGAGTAATTTATGGCATATTGATCTACATAATTGTTATAATAGAGGTACTAGTCATTGTAATCTAGGGATATAATTGTAAAACATTTTAAGACAACAATTACTGTTGACTGCAACTCGACAACAGGTCACCACTGATTAGACAATCGGTTTGTCTTTACAAGCTGTAGGTCTTATTGGGAAGACTCCTGGGTTAGTATTATATCTCTCTAGAGATCCACTTTGACCCATTCATTAGACGGCCTGAATTGAAGATGTTGGTTTGGTGAAAACATCCCTTTCATGGTTGAAGCCCCAACATGAATAAATTCTAGGGTGTATGTTTGCTGAAGATATAAGGATTCCAATGGATTGAAGGGAGTTATAATAGATTTTTCATTGACATAGATAACTAACACACACAAACACTCATCCAATCAACATCTCATTAAATAAACACATACACTATTGATTGGATTGTTTTGACCTATTTCATTTTGATAGAGAAATGGTCCAAATAGATGGGTTAAACCATCATCTTTGATAAGGATTCACATCGAGTACAAAATTTTTAATTTTTTATGAATAAATTGTCTTCCCGATGGTTGATTGAAGGGGGTTGAGTTTGGTGAAATCATTTACATTAGGTTCCCCGTTTTTTTTTCTGAAGAAAAATGGTTAACCTAGAAGTTGATTTCACAGGGTTGAGTTTTGTGCAATCATTCAAATCAGGTTCACTATTACCAAAAGGTTTCCAATATGTTTTGTTCATGGAACCAAAAATAGAAAATGGTTCTCTATCTGTGTTTATGCATAGACCATAATTGAAATGGAAGGTTCCCATTATGAGTTTTGACCAATGATACCTAAGAACTCCTACTGTTTGAGAGGATTGTAGTTTGGTCTCATCACACCATTTTGGGGGGAATTATTTCATATTCATACACTCACTTTTAGATTTAAGATATATTCCTGAATCCTTCAATTTTTCTCATGTATGGAATAAGCCACCCTTGAATTATTAATCAACTATTAGCATGTCAGGAGCATGGAATCATATATATATACAAGGATCTTCATCAATGGAGGTATCTATATGTATCTGAGGTTCACCACCAATGGTATCCTCTTATGTATTGATTAGAGATTATTTGGTTGTCATTACAATGATTCAAGTTTTCTTCCACATAATGGGGGTTATCATATGTTCACCATTATCCAGGGAGATAAGAGTATTTTTATGTTGGTATTAGACCCATGAGATGGGTTTCCTATTTATTATTTTGAAAGGAATCATAACACACATAGTTCGACACCACTTAATGGGGAACATCAAACAATATATGTTCATTTGATAATAGACAAACCATGTAGTTTATCATTATGTGACAATAATTTCTATGTCAATGGTTCTTAGTCAATGTTTGGCTTGGGACTTATTCCAAATAGGACAAGGAAACATGAAAGGGATATAGATTCCCCTGTTAAATAAGACTCTACTAGAAATGCATCCTATAGAAAATCAAAGCAGATTTAGGTTTTTGGGTTTGAGCCTCATGGAGGCTTTCTATGTATCTAATTTGGATGGGTATCAAAGCCCATGTAGTTTGGTTGTGAGGATCCATTCCTCTCGAGGCCACATTTTGTCTTATAGAAGAGTTTGGCCCTTTGATATGTTTAAATAGGGGATTTCTCTTAATGAGGATTCCTTGGTTGGGTTTTGGGCCATGAGAAGTGACTTGAATCATGATGATTTTAGTGTTTGGTTTGAGGCTTAAACTTGAATAGGATTCCCATGAATTGGTATGCTTTTGGGGGCTTATACCACACAGGATACCCAAAAGGTTCAGTTGGGACATGAACTTTCAATGATGCCCAAAAGGCTCAAGAATGTACAGATTCAATGATGAACACGAACCTATAATCCAACTTATTCTATGCTTAGAATGAGAAACAAGAGGAATCAGTAAATCGAAGGAACTACAAAATTTTATTTTCCCTGAGGTCATATACATGTATTTTAGGACCCATTCATATGGATGAAATATAAAGTAAGGTGGGAGGGATATTTGAATGGAAGTTATATGCCAAAAAATGGATCCAATCATGATGAATCCTTAATTATGAATATCCTATAATTCCATATGATTTAGGATGATTCATGATCTAATGAGATAAAAAATTGGAAGTTAAATATCTAAGAGCCCACAAGATCCCTCTTTCGCTGGTGGAATAGGCTAGGGATACAGCAGAAGAAGAAATGGCTTTGGTACACTCATTCCTTATATTGTTTCATATCTAGGATGGTCACGTCAGACAAAACATTTTTGTATGACCCATCATCTAAAAAGGATAATGAGTTCAACATTAAACATGAAAGGCTAGGGGCTTAATCTCGGAGTGATACCCTAAAATTGGTTCCGAAAGGAGAATCTCATTCATTATTGATTGGAAATTCAAGAATGATAATAACCCTCACCAAATATAACTATGATTCCACTGAAACCACCCCCAACATCAGGGTACTCATGAACACCATAATGCATATCTATATACACACCTATGACCATAACAGTCAGGTTGTACAAGTGTGGGACACATCCGACTGAATGAATTAATATCCAAATGAGTGAAACAATTCTGTGCATTTGGCATGGTTTTTCAAGATTAATGATTCATTGAAGGTTTCAATTTGTTCCTTCATAGCCATGAGAACCAAATTAAAAGATACCTAACCCTTGGTGACTTGAATGAAGGCCTAAGAATAGAATCATGAAGGGAAGAGTATGGGAGAGCCTAGGGTGTCTCTCATATTGTACTGGTTAGGAAATCCTATAAGTGAAATACATAGGTTGACTTGTGAGGGATGAAGTTACATTAGGTGATGGATGACCTGGGAAACTAAACATGGGAGAGGATTTTCGTAAGGCTACAAGGGACTCCAAAGGTGTTCCCAAAAGTTTCTCGCACATGTCCCTTGTCACGAACCAACCCGGGCCAACCCTGAACCGGTCACCTCAGCCGGTCCGCGACATGACCCGAGAGGGGTTCCCGATCCTCCCGGGCTGGCGACAAGCGCCAAGGCATCAACAGAGAGCAAGTGGGATGATTTCGCCCAATAAAAATAAATAATTAAAGCAGCAGAAAATAACAGAGCAGTGCAAAATAAATAAACAAAGTAAAGTAACTAACAAGAACAAAAGAAAATAAATCTAACCGAAAGAGACAACCACTATCTCCATGTGACCTCGCGGGTCACTCTCCAACTCATGACCTAACGTCACCCACGGCGAACGCACCCAAGCTGTAGCCTGCACAAACACTAAAAATAGAAAAGAACTATAGGAGTGAGTATTAAAACTCAACAGGCTAGCCTGATATCTATTCCTAATGCACTACCTTTAAATAAAGAAATTTACCAATTACAGGTTTGAACTAAATATACAAAAATATTGGTTTTCACACACACGCATTTCCATTTATAAAACAAGTATCAGTCCATTGCCTTTTTAAATTTTAAAACAAGTTTAATGTTTGAAATTAATAGTTTTATTTTTTTTAAAACATTTTCTGCGATCCATTTAGAAATCCAAACATTAATTATTAGCCAAAAAGGAAAAACCACACATATCTCACAACACACGCCACGAGAAATGGAAAAAGTGGAACACAAGGGCCAGCAACCGAACTAGACCTCTCAAACGTCCGCCACATATAAAAAAATACTAAAAGAAACATGGGTTGAAGATAGGAGATCGTGAACAATCCAGAACGTACTATACATCTTACTCATCCGGAAGGCATGCCCTAACTCGATGATGTCATAACGCTCTAACACCCGACCTAGCTCTGCATTGCCTAACCGAGGGGCCCAATCCCCATAGAAGCAAGAACTCAGTATTCCCCTGCTATGGGGCCACTAGCTAGTGCGTAATCTAAACTAGTGCAACAATCATTCTCAGAAGATTCACTCACTATGCCAGGTTCCCATGTCAACACATGCAATACACAAGGGTGCATCCACAATGTAAATTTATCAGTCACGATGCACAAACATCACATAGAGCTCATACAATCAACGCACACCAAAATTCACCCCTGAGTGGGTTTTCCATAATAATTTATTTTATTAAAGTGCCAAACAAGCCCTCACCAATTTTAAAGAAAAACCCCATTTCTCAAGAAAACCCAAAATGCATGTTCAAAAGAAACCATTTATCTTTAAAACTAGAACTTCATTTTTAGTTCCATGAATTATGTTTAAAGTTCAAATGGGCATTCTTTCAATATTGGGTGTCCGCTCGTCAAGAAAATATTTCAAGAGACGTGTATAAAATAAACGACTCTTTTTTACACCAAATAATCATTTAAAAATTAATTATCTTATATTGTTTATTATTCATTAAAATTAATAAAATGACAAGCAATTAATAAATTCTAAATTTAATGGTGAGTGCAGTGGGGGACCTACCTCAAGACCAAGGCGCGACGATGGCGCTAACTCAGAAACAGGCGCGACGACGGCACTCACATGGAAACAAGTACGACGATGGCGCTCACTCGGAAGCAGGTGAGACAACGCTCACTCGGAAGCAGGCGAGATGACGACGCTCACTCGGAGAAAGGCGCGACGATGACGCAACCTCAGAAACAAAGCGCGATGATGGCTCTCACTCAGAAACGCCCCGCGCGGGTCCTAGAACGTCAATCCAACCCAAATAAAAAATTAATTAATAAAAACTCTAATCAATCCAAGGCATATATATATATATGTATAGATATATATATGCATCAAATATAAATATAAAACAGGCATAAAAAGGGTTATACCAACGAGTGGTCACGACTAGAAAAGTCCACCAGAGGGCTGGTCGGGCAGAACCGACAGGGGGCTGCAGAGGGCGCGCGACGGAGGCAACAAACTCAAAAGAGGGGGCGGCCAGTCAGAGGGCACGCGACGGGTCGAAAGGCAGATGATAGGAGGGTACGAGCTGGTTGGGGTTCTGCGATGGCCGAGAAGAGGTCCTGCCAGTCAGAGATGGCGGTCGAAGGGTGCGGGGTAGCCCAAGGCGGACAACGGCTGGCGAGGACATAATAGGAGGGTTGCGGCGATCGGAAGTGGAGGGTTGGTGGCTACCGATTTGCTTGACCAGGGAGGTCCATGGAGGGCAGGTCTTCGGCGGGCTGCTCGAACGCAGCAAGGGGATGGGTAGTGGGTGAGCAAGACGCATTAGCAGGGGGTTGCAGAGGGCGCACAACGGGGCGGCTGGCGGAGCGGGCAGGCTGCAAGCGTGGAGGCCGAACAAGAGGGATGGCAGGCTTCAGACACGTGGCTGGGGCGAGGTGCGGCTGGCGATGCGGACTGAGAGTGAGACGGACAGGGATCCGAGGTGGTTTGGTGCCGCATACAAGAATCCAGGAGCTGGATCACGATCTGCATGAGGGATAGCAGGCAGGAGGTGAGCAGGGAGGACGATGTGCAGCGCCAGGAGTAGGAGAGGGTGTTGGGTCGCATGCTCGGCTACTGTGCGGAGAAAGCAGGAGACGCCCACGGCAAGGGTGGTTGGGCGCTACATAGGTGCGGTGGAGAGGTGTTGGTGGAGGTGCTGCAGATCGGTCAAGCTGAGGGTGCCGCGGATGTCGTGCGAGGGAGCAGGAGGCGGGCTGTAGGCGCGCTGGACAAGGACGGAAAACAATAGCAGGGGTCGGCTGCGGATGCTGCTACAGGAGGGGAACCAGGTGGGGTGCTTTACACGGACGATGGGCATCAGGAGCGGCGTGGCGTTGGGGGTCGGGTTACTCCCATGTCGCAAGGGATGGTTGCTGGTGCGTGGGAGGCTGCTGCGGTATGAGGGGTGCGCATGCAGGGAGGCTGAGGGAGGAGCCGGGGCCTAGGGGTGGTGTTGCGCAAGGCAGGAGGCGGAGGGGAGAACTAGAGGATGGGGGATGTAGGCGCGGGCTGGGGAACAGGGTGTCCGGGTCACACGAGAGAAGAGAGAAAGAAAGAAAAAAAGAAAGTGGGGAGGGGACACCCGCGTGGAAGAACAACAAAGGAGAGGAAGAGAAAAAAAAATTAAAGGATAATGAAGAAGAATAAATAAGTAAATAAATAAAATAAAATTATAATAATAATAATAATAATAATAATACTAATCCAATAATAATAATAACAACAATATTAATAATAACAATAATTATTATTATTATAATCGGCCAACTACGCAGTCTCCAAGACTGATCGCACGATCGGCGCTAGCGTTGCGGATACCGTGCACCTACCCGGACCGAATGCGTGATGACTGCTAGCAGTGCGGTGACTGCACACTGGTCTGAGACCCACCAAAAACCACCAGAGCTTCAAAAATTTAAATCTGGACCCAAACACAACTCTGTCCAAACTCGCGGGACTGAGAGAAAAAAAATAAAATAAAAAAACTAAAAACAACAGGAATTCATGGTCGGGGTGTGACAATTCTCCCCACCACAGACACTTTCTTCCCCCAGAAAGTCACCTAGACAATAGTTGACACAACTTGAGTTTATTCCCAGAAAAAATCATAGAGAACCGAGAGTTTCGGGGTAATCATTCCCAACAAAGGTCACACCCGACCAAATCAAGAAAAACCACTGACCGAGATTGAGGAGAGAACATGAGAGAGTTCTCCCTACCCCAAGAATTTACTAATACAAAAACCTTTGAAACTCTAAAAAACCATCCCCTGGGGGGGAAACACGGGAACTCCCAAACCAAACAAAATCATTTTTCCCACATGTACCGAACAACACACCTGAGACTTGATGAGAAGCTTTCCACGGAACAATCAAGCAACTAGTGGATGAGAAATTCACTCAAAACCTCCCAAAAAATTCATGAAACGAACATCTCTCTAACAGACACACCTGAGGCCGACTCAAAATTAGAACAGTTTTGTTTATTTATGGGCCCACACCATTCAAAGAGACCAAACAACTTAAAAACAACATTGAGGGTAGACAAGACCGCTTGGATTGTGGGGAAAAGAGCTCATCACGCCACTGCGACAAAATATGAGCTTATGACAGCGAAGAGAATAGAAAAAGGGAAATTTTGCATATTTCCATTCCAAAGCCGAAGTCATTATCTAGACAGAGGTTCCACACACCCTTGGAAACTCCTAACTATGTGCGAGCTTCACCCCGAGACCTGTGGCTGGGGCACTGATAGCTGAAGAATCTCCTGCCTCAGAGTCAGGCATTTCCATCTTCTGGTCTCTAAATCCTTCCATTCAATGATTCGAACAACCACGATGGTCGTACATTTTCTAAGGGATGCAACACGATGACTTAGAATATCCGGACTGGCCATACTAGTGGCGCACAGGAGATTGGTCTGACGAACTGGGAACTGGTACTGACGAGGATAATTTCATGGAGATAGGTTCCACTGGCATGCACTCCTTGCCTGGTGGGAAACCTTCACGGAAGTCGACCACCATTAATCACACTCAAAACTCTAACGATGATGAGACCATTCATCTTTACTAGTCCAAAGCCGAACCCTCAAATAACTCTAGGGCGGTACGAACCTTAACTATCCTGGGAGTTCTCAACTGCCTGAAGACACACAATCTTTCAAAACTATACAACTACCTCTAATAGACATCAACTACCTCGATAAGCCAGAAACACAAAAAAGGAATTGAGAACTGAGAATAACTCATTGAAAACTTTGGGAGGCTTTCTCGGCGGCGTACTCACGACAACACAATAAACAACATCGAAACAGGCATCAGGCCAAAACTCAATCAAAGTAACAACACAAGCTAAGGAAAATAATCCCATAATCCAAACATATACAACACAAGGGGAAGTCACTTTTCCAAAACTATTATTTCTTTAAATTTTTCAAAACTCACCTATGGAACTTTATGAACCATCACACGTGAATTAATTCAATCCCGCTCACATCATCTGTGAACAAGTGCCCCCACGCACTTTCCATACACACCCACGCACGTGTGACCCTCCATAAATAGTGTCAAGGTTCAAACACTTCTTTTCCTTACCAAATCCAAACACATACCAACTTTTTTTCCAAACTAATACACCTTCTCTTTAAAAACCCACTTTAGTAATTTCAAAAACAATTTGGAAGAAACACTTTTCCATTAAAAAAATTTCACTTTTAATGCACACCCAAATCAACTGAGACTAAAACAAAATAGAAGCTGCAATAACCCACTAGAATGCGAAACTAGTGCATATGTCTGACCCAACGACATGGTGGTGAGCCATTCCCCAAGTAAGGCATAACACTATGAGGACCTTAAACCGGGCACTTGGACTCCACATGGGTCACCACCCCATGTGAGACCACAAGGTGAACCGATTTACCTCCATTATCATCCATCAATCTAAAGCAACCAAAGAAAAGAGACTCAAATCTCGGACTAACCCTGGTAACTCTAGTCTCGTCATGAGCGGTGGTGATCAGGCACCGACCCGTAACCTACCTCTTGATCCCTGAAAATCCAAATCTCCATCTACTAGACATCCCAAATAACAAAGGGTGCATTGAAAAGTGAGGTCCCCTAAGGGCCGACCTCCTATGATAGCATTTTTTCATGAACCAACCCGGGTCAACCCTGAACCGGTCACCCAATCCAGTCCGCAACATGACCCGAGAGGCGTTCCCGATCCTCCCGGGCTGGCGACAAGCACTAGGGCATCAACAGAGAGCAATTGGGAATGATTTCTCCCTATAAAAATAAATAATTAAAGTAGAAGAAAATTACAGAGCAGCGCAAAATAAATAAACAATGTAAAGTAACTCACAAGAACAGAAGAAAATAAAGCTAACTGAATGAGACAACCACTATCTCCGTGTGACCTCGCGGGTCACTATCCAACTCATGACCAAACGTCACCCACGGTGAACGCCCCCATGTTGTAGCCTGCACAAACACTAAAAACAAAAAAGAACTATAGGCGTGAGTATTAAAACTCACCAGGCTTTCCCGATATCTATTCCCAATACACTACCTTTAAATAACGAAATTTAGCAATTACAGGTTTGAACTAAATATACAAAAATATTGGTTTTCACACACACACACTTCCATTTCTAAAACAAGTATCACTCCATTGCCTTTTTTAATTTTAAAACAAGTTTAATGTCGGAAATGAATAGTTTTATTTATTTTTAAAACATTTTATGCGATCCATTGAGAAATCCAAACATTAGTTATTATCCAAAAAGGAAAAACCACACATATCTCACAACACACGCCAAGGGAAATGGAAAAAGTGGCACATAGGGGCTAGCAACCGAACTAGACCTCTAAACCATCCACCACATATAAAAAAAATACTAAAAGAAACATGGGTTGAACCTAGGAGATTCTGAACAATCTAGAACGTACTATACATCTGACTCATCCTGAAGGCATGCCCTAACTCGATGATGTCATAATTCCCTAATGCCCGGCATAGCCCTGCATGGCCTAACCGAGGGGCCCAATCCCCATAGCAGCAATAACTCAGTATTCCCCTGCTATGGGGCTACTAGGCAGTGCGTAATATATACTAGTGTAGCAATCGTTCTCAGAAGATTAACTCACTATGCTAGGTTCCTATGTCAAAACATGTAATACATAGGGGTGTGTCCACAATGTAAATCAATCAGTCATGATTCACAAACATCACATACAGCTCATACAATTAATGCACACCAAAAGTCACCCCTCAGTGGGTTTTCCAAAATAATTTATTTTATTAAAGTGCCTTACGGGCCTTCACCAATTTTAAAGAAAAACCTCGTTTCACAAGAAAACCCAAAATGCTTGTTCAGAAGAAAGAATTTATCTTTAAAACCAGAACTGCATTTGATGTTCCGTGAATTATGTTTAAAGTTAAAACGTGCATTATTTCAATATTGGGTGTCCGCTCGTCAAGAAAATATTTCAAGGGACGTGTATAAAATAAATGGCTCTTTTTTACACCAAATAATCATTTAAAAATTAATTATCTTATATTTTTTATCATTCATTAAAATTAATAAAACGACAAGAAATTAATAAATTCTAAATTTAATGGTGAGTGCAGTGGGGGACCTACCTCAAGACCAAGGTGCGACGACGATGCTCACTCGGAAACAGGCGCGATGACGGCGCTCACGTGGAAACAAGTGCGATGACGGCGCTCACTCAGAATCAGGAGAGACAACGCTCACTCAGAATTAGGCGAGATGATGATGCTCACTCGGAGACAGGTGCGATGACGACGCAACCTCAGAATCAAACCGTGGCGATGGGGCTCACTCAGAAACGCCCCGTGCGGGTCCTAGAATGTCAAGCCAACCCAAATAAAAAATTAATTAATAAAAACTCTAATCAACCCATGGCATATATATATATATACATACATCAAATATAAATATAAAACAGGCATAAAAAAGGGTTATACCAATGAGGGGTCGTGACTAGAAAAGTCCACCAGAGGGCTGGTCGGGCAGAACTGACAGGGGGCTACGGAGGGCGCGCGACGGAGGAAGCTAACTCAAAGGAGGGGGCGGCCAGTCAGAGGGCACGTGATGGGTCGAAAGGCACACGACAGGAGGGTACGAGCTGGTTGGGGTTATGCGACGGCTGAGAAGAGGTCCCGCTAGTCAGAGACGGCAGTTGAAGGGTGCGGGGTAGCCCAAGGCAGACAACGGCTGTCGAGGACATAATAGGTGGGCTGCGGCGATCGGAAGTGGAGGGTTGGTGGCTGCCAATTGACTAGAGCAGGGAGGTCCAAGGAGGGCAGGTCGTCGGCGGGTTGCTCGAACGCAGCAAGGGGATGGGTAGTGGGTGAGCAGGACACATAAGCAGGGGGTTACAGAGGGCGCACAATGGGGCGGCTGGTGGAGCGGGCAAGGTGCAAGCGCGGAGGCCGGACAAGAGGGATGGAAGGCTGCTGGAACGCGGCTAGGGTGAGGTGCGGCTGGTGATGCAGACTGAGAGTGAGCCGGAAAGGGATCCGAGGTGGTTGGGTGCCGCATACAAGAATCCAGGAGCTGATCACGATCTTCATGAGGGATAGAAGGCAGGAGGTGAGCAGGGAGGACGATGTGCAGCACTAGGAGTAGGAGAGTGTGTCGGGTTGCATGCCCGGCTGTTGTGCGGTGGAAGCAGAAGACAGCCGCAGACAGGGGTGGCTGGGCGCTGCAGAGGTGCGGTGGATAGGTGTTGGCAGAGGTGCTGCAGATCGGACGAGCTGAGGGTGCCGCGACTATCGTGCGAGGGAGCAGGAGGCGGGCTGTAGGCGCGCTGGACAGGGACGGAAAACAATAGAAGGGGTCGGCCGGGGAAGCTGCTGCAGGAGGGGAACCGGGTGGGGGTGCTGTATGCGGACGACATGCAGCAGGAGCGGCGTGTCGTTGGGGGTCGGGTTACTCCCATGTCACAAGGGCTGGTTGCTAGTGCGCGGGAGGCTGCTGCGGTGTGAGGGGCGCGCATGCAGGGAGGCTGAGGGAGGATCTGGGGCCTAGGGGTGGTGTTGCGCAAGGGAGGAGGCCGAGGGGAGAACCAGAGGAGGGGGGATGCAGGTGCGGGCTGGGGAACAGGGTGTCCGGGTCACACGGGAGAAGAGTGGAAGAACGAAAAAAAAAGAAATTGGGGAGGGGACACCCGCGTGGAAGAACAACAAAGGAGAGGAAGAGAAAAAAAGTAAAGGATAATTAAGAAGAATAACCAAGTAAATAAATAAAATAATAATAATAATAATAATAATAATAATAATAATAATAATTCTAATCTAGTAAAAATAATAATAATAACAATATTAATAATAACAATAATTATTATTATAATAATCAGCCAACTACGCAGCCTCCAGGACCAAGCACACCATCGGCGCTAGCGGTGCGGAGACCGTGCACCTACCCGGACCGAATGCGCGATGACTGCTAGCAGTGCAGTTACTGCGCACTGGTCTGAGACCCACCAAAAACCACCAGAGCTTCAAAAATTTAAATCCAAACCCACACCCAACTCTGTCCAAACTCGCTGGACCGAGAGAAAAAAATAAAAAAAATAAAAACAACAGGCATTCGTGGTCGGGGTGTGACATCCCTGGTTAGGGAATGAGACCTCACACTATTGTCCGTAAACCACATAGGATAGGGTTCGTCATTGATGATTCATGCACTATACACCAAGGGAATTTTTTTATTACATTTTCCTGATTAAATCCATCTTCTTTAGGTTTCATATGGCTACTTGAAAGATTTTATAGAGCCTAATCTAAGGACTAGGGCAGGTAGAATGTTGGCAGTTGTTCAGGAATTTTGGTCCATAAAAATGTTGAACCTCATCGTACTATTTATAAGAAAATATAGGACCCTAGGAGATTAGGATGACTTGTGTTGGTCAATCATATAGGCGTATGTACATGTTGATCATGCAACCCCATGCATATGGTCTTCATGAAGGATCATGTGTTGGTACACTGCATACCAACACTTTTTGTGGGTACTTGCATTGAAGGAATTTTACAAAGTGTTGCGGCATTGAATTTATTCACATACCTGATTTAAATATCCTTAATTTATTTTTTTTAACAATAATACATCCATGTGACATATATTATATTCAAAATTAGTTCTTTTTTGACTAAGTTGATATGTGATGAAAGGGATTTTGTCTGAATTGTCCATCCATTATAACATATATTGTATTATGGACCAAATTTATTTTATATGGTCAATATATATACACTTTGAGGTATATAACATGAATATATTTATTTATTAATGGCAATTAACATTTTAAATAACGATTAGTTTTCAAGGGGTTAACATTTTAATTTTACCAAATAGATATGAATTTATTTTACTATTAATGTTTTTTAGATTAATTATATTTTAATTAATATACTCTTATAATATGTCCTTCTTGAACTATATAAATTTTATTATCCTATACATATTTAATAACATTCAATTTTTTCTTATACTTTTCCCCACTTTTTCATTTGAATCAATAAAATAGATTTTTAAAAGAAAACATGATATTATTTCTATTTTTGATCAGCTGTATTTTTCATCAATGACAATATTTTTAAAATATGATTTAAAGAAGTCCTATTAATTTTATAAATATAATATTAAAGAAATTTTATGATATCTTTTAATTTTTACATACTCTTAAACTTATATTTTTTTCGAAAGGATGCATTTTTTATTTTCATTATAATAAATCATAAGGGGTGTTTTTTTTAACATATACCAAGTTAACGGATTTCCGTCTACTAGAACCATTTTTTTCTACTTATCTACTTATAAAATATAATCATGGTTTAAAAATTTATTTAATGAAATTAGATTTTTAAAAAAATTTCTTTAATTTTCTTTTATTCCTTAAAATATTTTATTTTATTACCAATCCCAATTTCTATCTCTTTTTATTTTTTGGACATTAACATTGTCTTGAAAAATTTAACTTTCTTTCAATAATATTTATTAAAAAATTATGTCTCTCTTCCATATCCATATTATTTATATCATTGATATATATATTTCCTAAATTGTATAAAATTAATACATATAGTGTTTTAGTGTGAATTTTTTTATTTATTGTCAAACTTTTGATATTCTATATTATTTAATCAATTCTAATATTTTACGATAAGGAATATTGTTTATAATGTAATTTTGTCATTAATTATGTTAATAATGCATTAGACATGCAGTTCTCGGAGGTGTCTGGTTTTAGATATCCCATCTATTCATCAATATATAACATGTGATAAACTAGATGGATATCATTATTAAATGTTTTTTTGTGCATACATACCCATATTTGAATGTATCTTAGCATAATTCCTTGATGATGTTTTTTGAAATTATTGATTTTCATCATTGAGAATATTATTATTATTATTATTGTTATCTATTATATTACACATTTTTACTTTCATACTCCACTTATTGATTAAATTGTAAATTATTATTGTTATTTTTCTTGACATTTTGATTATTTTATATTAATCTACGATATATTCCACCGTTTAGAGTCAATAAGAATTATATATGGCTTTTACATTCCTCTATATTTTGAAAATCATAAAAACGTTATTTTTAGAAAAATTAACTTTATGTAATGATTATTTTCTTATGAAAAATTTCCCTTCTATGGGGAAATTTTTATCCTTCCCCTAGTTTTCATTTCCTCGTTTTATAACCTCTCAAAACCCAACTCTTTTTATTACTATGTCAAAAATTAGGATTCTTATCTAAAACACCATTATAATTATATTTCTATGGATATAGAGTCTTTTATTTTTAGACTCTGAATTCTATGGTATTTTGACTCCGAATTCACTGAAATTTAGACTCTTAATTCTGCAGAATTCAGGATCCGAATTCTTTATAATTCAGACTCCAAATTACTCATAATTCACCCTCTGAAATCCTTATAATTCATACTCTGAATTCCTCTAAATTCAAAATCTATATTTTTTGTAATACAGAATCTGAATATCCATGTTTTATAGAATTTGAATATTTATACATTTAGACTCCAAATTATAGTAGACTCTGAATATTCCTATTTACTTAAGATACATCATTTTTTATTAAAAATTAGTTTCTTTGTAAGAAACGATGTCATACAATTTGTTTCTAACTAACTGTTGGTTGAGTTAGACATGTACAGGTCCCACTGAGATTCAAGGATTAATATGACCATTGTAGGTGGGAGCCAACCGTTGAAGTCTTTCCAATAAATAGAATCTCATTTTAATGAGACAATTATCTGTGAATCATATTCCAAGATCCAATAGAATACATGATATGATTCTGTGATGTGATTTATAGAGAGAGAAAGACTCTAATGCTTTGTGTGTTTCATGATCATCTTGTTCATCTTGCTTCATGTGACTTTGATTGTTGTTGATTACAATAGATGGCTTCAAGTAATAGTAACAAAGAGGTGTCGGCTACCTTAATGTTCAATGGCTTGTAGGGATAGAAATATAGAGTTTGATATTTCTTTCAAGGGTTAACCCTGGAGTGGGTTAGACAGACTTTTTTGAATGTATAAATCAATGGACCTTTATCCAAGGTTGTTTGATACCCTACTCATTGGGATAAAAGATGTCCTATATGTTACTTATTCTTGTTTCATGATTTATTTCTAATTTATCTTTTTATAGAATGAAAGTATAACTTTTTTTCTTTCTTGAAATTTACTTACTCTGATAAATAAGATTCTATACGCTTTAAGGTAGAATATTTTGTTAATAAAACTTTTCCTACATTCCATTTATAGATCAATATTTCTGTACCCTAATAATGTTTTCTTATAGTTAAGAAATAAAAGAGTGTTTGTGTGTTTACCTTGTTTAACTAAGTTGAACATAGTTTTCCATAAGGATAAAAGAGAACGTTTTTTAAATAAAAATTCAACCCCCTCTTATAATTGAGTATCTACAAACACTATTTTGATCCTACAATTGGTATCATATGAGGTCTCTCAAATACTTATACTCCCATATATGTTTTCATACTAAAATTTTCCTTGTTCTAAATTTTTCTTTCTTAACCATTTTTTTTCATTTTCTACTTTTTAATTTTTATCTTTTTTATAATATTTTACTATTAACAAGATTTTATGGAAAATATATTTCTTTATAGAATGGATTTTATGAATATTGGTTCGATTGATAACCTTAATATCACAAGATCGCCAATTTTTTATGTAAATGATTATTAGTTCTAGATAGATAGTATGAATACCTTTTTCCATAAAACTGAAGAAAAAAATTTTATGTTGCTTACAAGAGATTACAAAATTCCCCATAAAAAAGTCCGAACCTTCAACAACCAAAAAATTAGAATAATAACTAAATTACAAGGTACATAATACTTTGTTGTGTTCTATGACCAGGAATATATATAGTCAAATATCATTATGTGAAGCTACTAACTATATATGGAATAAACATGAATTTTCGCATTTTGGAACATCAAAATTGATAGAGATCAGAAGTGTAATGTTTATTTCAGAATATCATGGATTTGTTTTTCCCTATGGAGAACCAATTTTCAATGTGAAACAAATATTTATGACTATTGCAATCATTCTTCAATCTATGGATAAAAAATTTTTAGATGATGAAATTCTTGTGGACATGACTGTGTATATTATTCCCAATGAGTGGGAATCCAAAATAACATCCATTGATGAGAACATGAAAGTTTCTAATATTAATATTGATAATCTTTTTCGAACCCTCATTCAATATGAGACAATAATGAATAGATATGATGATATAAATAAGAAGAATAATGGAAATGGAAGTGTATCCTTTACTACTACTATTTTCAAGACCCAGAAAGGGTTAAAATATATAAGTCTAAGAAATTTAGTGTTCTATCTGAGTCTAGAGAATGTGAACATTAAGAAATTGAGTTAGCTAATAATGCATAAAGAATGACCATGATAGTGGGAAAGAAAGACTTTCAGTATAGATATATGAATAAAGAAATAATATACTAGAAAGACTCATATGTCACTTGCTATAAATGAAAAATATCCAGACACAACAGGCTATATTTTTATATGCCTAAAATAAAATATAGAAAAGAAATTCATTCTAAGATAAATATAAAGAAGTATTACCAAGATAAATTATAGAATGTATTAAAGGCTAATGATACATGGAGTTCCAGTGGTGGTGACTCATCTGATGTATCCTGAGAGTATCAATCTTCAATTCAGAAGAATATTATCCAACTTCCCATCGACAATCATTTTCTAAGGGCCAAGGTAAACAACGCAAAATCTATCTGGAATGTATCTATTATTTTAAATTATACTAATGATTAACATTATAATCCTTCAGATGAAGAATCTTTTTCTGATGAAGATAACTCATTACATTCTAAGGAATAAGTGTCTAGGTTTTCAATACTTCTTGAAAAAGAGAATTATAAATTCTAGAAAAATCATGAGAAGAAATGTTCTAGAATGACTATTCTTACAAAAGAAGTTTTAGATATTTCTAAAGATCATGATGAGAAAAATATTGACCTAGAATTTTTTTGAAAACCATAAGAATGTAAATTCAATAAAAGATGATTTTTTATGATTCTTAAAATACTTACTACTGAGAAAAACCATCTTAAAAATTTTAATATCAAGGATAAGAACTTGGTAGTTAAACAAATGTCATTAATATTTTCATTTAGGAAATGTCTATTAAACTTTACATCTAGTAAGTAAAACATTTAAAAGAGGTATTCCTAATATCATCCTCTATGGAATAGTTCTGGATTTGGTTATACTCACTCAAAACTAGTTTTTAGTAACAATTAGTTTGTTCCCCAAAGTATTCCAATTTGTACTAAATGTCAATGTGGTTGACATTGGGAGAGAAATTTTTCATTAAATAAAACCCAATCATTAGATTATCATAAAGCTTATTTTTACAAGAAAATGTTGGTTCCAAATGTTTTACATTCCAACATTTCTATGTCAATGAATATTGAACACTTTTATTTTTAGTTAAATAAATATAGTATCAACATCAGTATATGGTACATGTATAGTGGATATTCCTGGAATATGAATAGTAAGAAAAAATTCTTTTAAAATATTATATAGATAGAAGTAGGAAAATTTACATTCAGATATAATGCTTAGGGATAAATTATTTGTATATGTAACATTATTCTTCTTTGAAAAACATTAATGTCATATGTTTTATTTGTTAAGGGTCTTAAGCACAACCTCATTAGCATAATTCAATTATGTGATGAAGGTTACCTTGTGAATTTCGAGATGAAAAATGATTAATACCCAATTCCATGGAAGAGTTTAATCTTTCTTCCATATGGCATGAGAATGTATATACCCTAAACATAGAATACCTTAAGATCCAACATCTACCTTGACTTAGTGCAATGGGTGATCAATAATTGTTCTGGAATAGAAGGTTAGGACACTATATCCTTATAAACCTGTGAAAACTCTCATAGAAAAGACTCATTAAGGATCTACTAGAGCATAGATTTTAATGTAAATTTTTTTTTGATATTTTTCTATATGGAAGGAAACATAAATTGATTTTTAAATCAATTAGTGAAGTATCTAATTTTGATGCATTACATTAAGTGCATATGGATTTATTTGGTCCAATTGAAATTGGAAGTAATGGAGGAAAATACTATCTATTTGTTTTACTTGATGACTATAGTAGATTTACATGGGTCTATTTTCTAGAAATTAAATATGAAGATTTTTATTATTTCATAACTTTTAGATCCCCTGTTAAAAATGAGAAATACCTTTTATTGATAACTATTTATATTGATCATGTAGGTGAATTTCAAAATTTATAATTTGAAACTTTTGTAATAAAAAAGTCATTACTCTTAACATCTCATCTCTAAGAACTCCTCAATAGAATGGTGTTGTTGAATGAAGAAATAGAATTCTTCATGAGATAACTAGAACCATGTTGATATAATATTCTATTGAGAAAAAAATTTGGAATGAAGATGTTAGTCATACTTTTTATAATATAAATCGAGTTTTAATAAGTATTTTTTCACAATAAAACATCTTATGAAATGTGGACTTGTCAAAAACCTAGAATTTCATAATTAAATGTATTTAGTTCCAATATATTCATCTTGAATACTAAAGATAACTTATATAATTTTTTACACAAATCCGATGAAGGAACTTTCCTAGGAAACTCCACTACATTAGATGCTTATAGTGTTTTTATAAAAAAATACTTGTACTGTTGAACAAACAGTGGATATTTAATTCGATGCAATTGATCATTTTGTTTTTAAACAACCCAATCTCACAACCATGGATGTATTTTCAAAAACTGATTATTAACCTTTGATAGAATATTCTTCTAATATGAAAATGGTCATGAAAATATTTCTAAACAATTTAACCCTGATGATTTTCTACCATATGTTGACGAAAAAGTTTTACAACTCACAAATCAGTTGTTTCTTATGAATCATCCAAGTGATAGTATCATTGGTGATGTAATTCAACTTATAAGTACTAGAAGTTCGTTAAGAATTGAAGTATCACATTAAACATTCCCTTCCCAATTAGAACAAAAAAGCATTTATGAAGCTTTTGGTGATGATGATTGGACTAAATCAATGCAAGATGAGCTAAATAAATTCGAAATGAACAATGTCTGGACCTTGGTTGAGAGACCTGAGGGATCTTTTATAATTGGTGATAAATTGGTCTTCAGAAATAGGTGTGATGAAAATGAAATCACAACAAGAAATAAATCTAGAGTAGTTTCAAAAGTATATAATCTACATGAAATAATTAACTATTATGAAACATATTCTCTAGTAGCTAGACATTAATCTCTTTTCATTTTACTTTCCTTTTCACATTTATTTAAATTTTAAATTTATCAAAACGATGTGAAGTGTGCTTTCTTTAATGGATATGTCCAAGATGAAGTTTATGTTGAATAATCTACCGTTTTGAAGACCCAAAACATCCTAAACATGTTTTCAAACTTTCTAATGATTAATATGGACATAAACAATCCCCTACAGCCTAGTATGATAGACTTATAAGGTTTTTGTTACGAAATAAATATGTTAAGGGAACTGTTGATCCAACTATTTTTATAATGAAATATAAGGAAAATGTTTTGATGGTTCAAATTTATGTTGGGGACATTATATTTGGATAAACTCATAAATCTTTAACTAATTCATTTGTGAATCTCATGAAATCAGATTTTGAAATGACTATAATGGGTGAGTTAACATTTTTATTAGGTCTTTAAATTTCTCAGAAACAAGTAAGAAAAAATATATAAAAATATAATTACATTAAATATCATATTAAAAAGTATGGTTATGAAAACACTAAAAGTATAAGCACTCTAATCGGTACATCAAACTCCCATGATCTTGTTGAAGCTGGGAAACTAGTAGATCAAACATCTTTTAAATGTATTATAATAAGTATACTATACATGATAGCTAGTTGTCTAGACTTAATGTTTCTGGTATGATTACCTGCAAGATATCAATCTAATCTTATGAAATCTCATTTAAAATTAGTGAAAAGATTTTTCTCTATTTGAAGGAAACCATGGATTTAGCACTTTTATATACATCTAGATATGATATTGTTTTAAATAGATTTTTGGAACCTAATTTTGGTGGATGTAGAATGTATAGAAAAAGTACATCCAAAACATGTTATTTTTTAGGAAATTCGTTATTTATTTGGTCAATTAAGAAACAACACTTAGTAGCACTTTCCTCAGATGAAGCTAAATATGTAGTAGCAGGAAGTTGTTGTGCCAACGTGCTGTGGATGAAACACATAGTCACAGAATATGTCATGTGTTTTAAAAAAACATATATTGTGTGATAATAGTATTTTCATTCCCTAAGGAAGAACCCAACACAACACTCGTGAAAAACACATAGATATTAGGGATCACTTTCGTAGAGTTCACACACTTAAACAAGATATCATTCTTCAATTTATCAGAACACAAGATCAATGTGGTGATATTTTTACAAAATAATTACCCTGAAATATATTTTATTACACTAAACAAATGTTTGTAAGGATAACTATTATTTAATTATACATATTTTTTTTTGAAAACTATTTCACTACATTAAAAAACTCATTTTCCTAAGGATAGTATTGTTTTTCTTCAGTCACATTTTTTTGTAACCAATTGTTTTTCTTATTCAAATTTCTTGTAACCAAATTTTATTCCTTTATCAAATATTTTGTTCCCAAATTTTTTTAATCAATTTTTTCGTAACCATTTTTGTTCTTAATCAAAAATTTTCATAACCCAAATTTCTTTTATGAAAAAAATTCAGAACTCAAATTATGGAACCTAATTAATCCTTTACCTAATAACATTTTCTAGAAACTAAAGTTTTTCATTACTGAAAATTATATTAGAAATCTGGATGTTATGATTCCTTACTGAAATTTTAAAAATTGAATTTATTAATTTTTGTTATTAATGAAATTTTTTATCAGATTCACTTTTCTTAAAACTGATTATTCCATAAAACCTCAAAAGATCAGAACCAATCATATCTTTCTTCAGTATTCATCTCAACTGTCAGATAAATTAATTCTTGTTTCCACCATTATATCAAATTAAGAATTAGAACCGTCACTTATATGCCTATGTAATGGACTCCCTGTTCCTCATCCCGCATCAGTTTTCAAGGATTTATTTACAGAAGCAATGCATATCTTCAAAATTCTCGTTCTGTTTTTCAACATTTGAATAGACTTTAGATGTATCTAGAAGCCTTCCCATATTATCTGATATCATCAGTTAAGGAAATATAGTACTATAAAATCTACATGGAATGGTTGTTTTTCCCAAAGTTATTATCCATGTTTAATTGGTTTATTAATAAATATTTTAAGATGAATGGATGGGGGCTTTTGCATCACCATGCCAAATAGTCAGGATCTAGTTTACCCAGACACGATTACGGAATTCTTTGAAAAATTATGCTTTTATAATGTTGGTGGAAGAGAAAAAATTTCATTCAAGAGATTTGGAAAAACTTATTCCCTATCCTTTAATATAGCAGAAAATATTCTTGGAGTTCCATATGAAGGTGAAGAAATTGTTTTCTCACACAAGTTTCTAGATATATCATGAAGTATTGATAAGGAAAAGGCAATTGAATTACTTGGACTGAAAGAAGTAAAATCACCATATTTCAACCATATATCTTGAAATCTAAGGATGCTAGCCTTGTGAGTAAAAGGGTTTCTCATTCCGAGACAAAAAAAGACAATGACTCCTTAATGAAAAGTAATGTCTTTATTAGGTATTTTTAATTAACCTGATGATGATAAATATTGTGAATTATATCTTTCTGATAATCACCAACATCATGAATGGAATGCTAAAATCCAATATCATCATCTATCCTCCCATTTTTTCTAGTATCATAGTGGTTATTTAGAATCATTAAAAATTCCATGCACCTTTATGCCAAGAATTCTCATGATCGTTTTGATAAGAGATGACACCATAATGAGAAAGAATGTTTGTTTCAATACCATGTCTGATGAATTTTATTATATTTATAAAAGTGTGGTTGAAGATCTAGCTAAGAAAGTGGAATTATGAGAAACTTCTATGAAATAAAAGAAGAAGAGAAAGGTAAAAAAGAACCAAAAACCAAAGGTAAGGCTATTGTTTCGGAAACTCAATCAACTCAACAAAGTCAAAAAAGAAAAAGAAATTCCACGAAGAAGTGGTATAGAAAAAGGGGGAACATAAGGAAAATAAGAAAGGAAGGGATCCATGTTTTGGCCAAGATCCTTCTGAGGAAAAGGCATTGAAAATACATGTTGTTGAGGCATATGAAAGGTAAGAAAAAATAACAACTCAAAATGAAAATGTCTAAAGTCGAGTTAGTTCACGAACTTCTCAAGGATACTATGAAAGCCTATAAATAGTTACAGGTACCAAAAACATTTCTCCAACAACTAGTACATATAAAGACTCTGGGAAGGAAATTTATAAATCTAGAACCTGAAATGAAAGAAAAAATAGCTCAGGAAGAAGAAATATAAGAAGAAGAATAGGAATATGAAGATGAGAGTGATTATGTTATAAAGAAAGTGTAAGAATATCATGAGAAGGAATTTCCTTCTGAAAATTTATCGATCTGGACATCTCAGGTCGAGTTAACCAATATTATATTTCTATGAAAAGGGGATAATCGATAGGAAGAGGTTGGAGAACCTATTGATGAAGTAATTAGAAATTGTGACTTCATCCAACCCGATGATCTAAAGGGAGATGTAGAGAAATAAGAGAGTGATGAAGATAAAATTTTCCAACTTTTAGATAGCGTACATGAATCCAATATGTTTGAGGATACTATTTCTAAAGTAGAAAAATGAAAATAGGTTGTTGCTGATACACCTAAGAAGGTTGTGGTGCTTAATAAAGATGATTGTGGTTCATCCAAGAGGAAAGATGAAGATCCCGAAAACTAATCTTCTCCTGTAAGGGAATGGGATTCATAATCCTCATCCATGGGTTATGATTTTTTGTTCTATCAATTAAGAATTTTTTGAACACCATGCCTTTGTTTTTGAGTATCGATTTGAGGTGCTAGTTGCTTCAACACTCCTTCAATCAGAAGAAGGATCCAGTAAGCATGTTCATCAAAAAATTCATCAAGCATGAGATATATATCTAAACATTCCTTATCAGCTGTGATGCTTATATTAGATAATGTAAGGAAATTAAAATGTGGTCTAAATGAACAATTGAAAATGTGTTAATTATTAATGAATTACAAGATTCAGTTAGTTATACTTTTGATAAGTCATATGATAGGATCAAAAATCATACAACATGTTTTTTAGAGAAGCTTATCATTAAAAAAGTAGCCCAGAGGTTAGAATATAACGATCTGAATGAGAATTTGAATTCAATTGCCAAAACTTTTATGCGAGAACAAGAACTCTTGGAAGAGTTGTAAGAAAAATTAAATCAGCAAGAAGATATAGTGACGTCTCAAGAAGAAATTCTTACGTATCAGGATGAAAAAATCATTGCTCTGGAAAAGAAAAATCAGGTTCAGGAATAGTTTCTCAAAAGGTTTGAGGATGATTAGAATAAACTACAGAAGTTAAAGGCTGCCTTTAGAACGATCATGCTGATAGAAAAGAAGGATGTGTATTTTTTTCCTCTCAATTCTGATATTTGGATGAATTTTTTATCCTGTATCAATATTTACAATAATAATGAATAATTTTTTACTTTATTTGTTTTTTTTGTATAGTTATAATCTTTTAGGTATCATTTTTTTCATTCTCTCTATGTCTTTTTAAAAATCAAATATTGGGAGAAAGGAATGATAAAATGAATACTATGTATTAAATAATAGAATGCCTTAAGTAAGGGGGTGTATACTAAAATGAAAACTTCTCATGAAAAAAAGAAAAATCTATCTATGGATTTCCATAATATGATCCTTAGAGATTTAAAAACATAAGGGGGAGTTAGTCGTATTCATCATGATTCATTAGTAAATGGTGTTATGTTTTTATTTTAATGTTCATAAATTTTTTTTAGTCACTATATTAATTTTCAAAAGGTTGTTTGTGCATTCAAAAAAGGGGGTGATTGTTGAGTCAATAAGGTTTCCCTATAACTTTTCCATTCCTCTAGGTTTGGAAAATCAGAAAAAAATTATTTTAAGGAAAATTATATTTCTCTAAGTAAAATTTCACATCACTATGGAAATGTTTTACCTTACCCTGGTTTTCAGTGCCTCATTTTATAACCACTCAAATCCAAATGTATTTTTTTACTAAGAAATTTTTTTTGGATTCCTATCAAAAACCTCAAAATCATTACATTTATTTACATATAGATTTATCTGTTTTTAGACTCTTAATTCAAGGAAATTCATACTCTGAAATCTCTGAAATTTGGACTCTAATTCCTCATAATTCAGAATCCAAAATCCTCATAATTTAGTACCTGAATTCCTTAGAATACAGACTCTCAAATTCTCATATTCCCAAATATGAATTCCTCAGAATATATACTTTTAATTACATATAATTTGGACTCCAAAATCCTTATAATTCATACACAATGTTATTTTAAAAATTGAATCTGAATATCCATTTTTTCGAAAATTTGTTTGATTATACATTGAGACTCTGGATTCTATTAGACTCCAGATATTCATGTTTACATAAGCTAATTCATTTTTCCTACACATGATTTTTAATTTTTCAAAAAAATTTGTACACTTTTTTTCTAACTAACTGTTGGTTTTGTGACACATCTACAACTCCCACCGAGATTCATGGAAAAAAATGACCATTTGAGGGGGGGGGGATTTTACCATTGATGGTTTGACTATAAACAAGATATCATTTGAATGATCTTATTATCTATGAATCATATTATATGATCTAAGAGATTACATGTTGTGATGTTGTGAATTGATTTCTATATAGATAAAGACTCTCATGCTTTTTGTGTTTCATGGACATCTTGTTCAGCCGTGAACATCTAGTTCAGCTTGCTTCTCAAGACTCTATTTATTGCAGAGTATAATAGATGGATTACAGGAATGGGAAGAAAGAGGTTCGAACTACCTTAATGTTAGAGGATATGAAGGTATAACAAGACATTGTCCGATATTTCTATCGAGGGATTACCCTGATGTGGGTAAGTTGTACTTTCTTGAAAGTATAAATCCAGTGTCCTTTATCCAAAGTTGTTGGATACCCTACTCATTGAGATAAAAGATTTACTACTTGTTACCTATTCTTGTTTCTTGTTTTATGTTAGATTTATTTTATTAAAGAAATAATGTATAAATATATTATAATTTATTTTACATTACTTACTCTAATAAATAAAATTTTATATTCTTTAAGGTAGAATCTTCTATTAAGTAACTTTTTTCTATGTTTTTATTCTGGACCCATATTTCTAGACCCTAATCATGTATGACTTATTGTTATGAAATAAAAGAAGGTTTGTGTATTTACGTTTTATTACTTTTTTTACATTTTTTTCCTTATGGTTAAAAATGAATGTTTTTAAACTTATGAATCATCCCCCTCTTGTAATTGAGCATCTCCATACACTATTTCAATTCTACACATTGTACCCAAACCATAATGATAATTTTATCTCCCAATGTTTATTTTTATTTTCCCTAATATATGAATAAATAATAATTGAATGAGTTTTATGGATGGAGAATATATTATTTAGTTATGTTATATATTTTATTTCTAATGTTAAATGGCAATCATATTTGTAGTGGCTTTTTCAAAACTACTAAACTAATCAATCCTTTAGGATGAGATCCCTTGTAACTTATTCTAAGGTAAAAAAATTTACATTGACTCCGAATTATAGGAATTGGGTTTCTCATAGTTTCTATTAAAGGAATAATAATATAAATCTTCAGAACTATATTTTGGAATACACGTATTTGTGAAAAGAACCTTATGTTATAATACGAGGATAAGAATATGTATATAATGATAAAACAATGTTTTGGTAAAGTAGAAATTTTTTAGTTTCTTAAGAAAATAAATCATTTTCAAGATATTTAATAATGGGTGTGACTATGGAACAGATTCACTTATAGGTAACAACTCTAGATGAGGAAGATTGGGTACTACCATGATCGTTAATAGTTCATGATGAGTGTCCATCATACAACACATATGGATATAAACTCTCAAGGGATGTTATTTGGTTGAATCACTTTTTATTCATGAATCAATTGGATGTATTTAATAATAATTTTACAATTTGAGGATATTCCCATAGAAACCAATTTTATTATTTTGAGATTAGCTATATTTGTTTAAAATTTTATGTTCTGTGATGTAGTATATTTATAATTATATACTATGATTTTAAATTTATAATTCAAGAAACTAATATTTTACATTTTTATTATTCATGCATAGAATAAGGAGTAGTATGAACAATCATGTGCAACTTAGATTTTTTCCTAATATGCAAGAAAATAAAAATGGTGTTGGATGTGATAAGATAACAGACATATTAGGGAATCTAAACCATGTTATGAATAATAATCCAACACATATAGTGAAGAATTTTGTTCTACAATATGATACACCTATAGTAGATCATTTCACATGATAGAAGCCTCCAAATTTTAGTTTGGATACTAATACACTTATAACTAATAAAAGGACCAAGTCACATGAAGAGATATTTATATCATTTTTATATAGTAAAAGGGAAAAGGATTCACTGGATGTGTCTTGTTTTAATGTTGATGATGGTCAATGATAGTCATCGATCTAGAAAATGTGGGAGGAAGAATAAATTAAACATGTGGAGTTGTGATATTATGAATTAAATTATTTTACAAATATTTCCTTCATGACAAAAAAACAGGTATGAAGAAAATATTAGTCAACATAAATAAAAAAAGAAGAATAGAATGTTTTATATAATGGTCTTACTGTTACAAAACTAGTAATGTATGTTAAAGATTACATATGTAATCTAGAAATTAAAATTGACAATTTCATTGAAGGGATTATGATAATCCATTTAAGGTATTTGTTTTCTAAAAACAATTCATTTTATATTGAAATAGAATTATGGTCCACAAAAAGAGAGAATAAACTTTCTGTATCTATTATCCTTAAGGTAAATCAAGAGATTATGGGGTTGTTTGAGAAGAAAAAGGGAATGCAACAAAGAATAAAATGTGAAAAAACCAATTTCTATCAAGTGAAAATTATGGAAAGAAACATATGAGAAACTTATTTAATAGAATGATATTTGTTACATGTTTGGATTTAAGGGTCATATAGATATTTAATGTGGTGAAAATAAAGAAAACACTACTATATAGAGATTTAAATATATATAATTATGGTACAATTCAAACAAATATCACATATGCCAATAAAAAATACCACAAAAGATGATATGTAGGGAAGGTCAAGTTTATGTGATCACTATATGTGAGGTTGAAGTTCAAAATGATGTGGTGGTTGGTACTATAATCATACCATCAAATTTACTTAATGATTTATTTGAATTTTTATCTTATCACTCTTTTATATCTACCACACATTTCATGAAAATTAAATATTTATGTAGTGCCAGAAGAATGTATCATCATTCAAGACATCAGGTGGAAAAAAACCATAGTAATGATGTGTTAGTTAGTTCCCTTGATAAAATTTATACATGTGTTATTTTCATACATGATCATTATTACTATTTTTGACTTTGATATTATCTTTTGTATGGATTTAAATTCAAATTATATTAAAAAATTTTTGTATGAGAAGGAGATTATGATTCATAATGGAGATATAGAATACCTTGCCTTTATAGGCGTGTCTTAATCAACTGATTCTTTTCAAGATCCACCTACAGTAACTCATTAAAATGATATTTTTGGTGGAAGAAGATTGAATGAAATATATATTCTAAATAAATCCATTAAATTGAATCTATATCTATTTAATGGGAAAACATTTATTCATTTCATGATGGATTACCTAAACCTCTGCCAAAGTGTAACATTTTGTATTCAATAGGTTTTATACATGACAGGAGACATATATCAATAATCCATGTAGAATAACAATCATAGAATTTGTGGAACTCATGAATAAACTACATGATTTGTGTGATAATGTTTTTATACACCAATGTTTTTAACCATGGGGGCCTGTATTCTTCTCATTAAAAACAATGATGGATATATGAGACTATTCATTGACTCTAGGGAAATAAATTCTATCACAATAAATTATAATTATAAAACTCTTTATATAGATGAATTGTTTGATCAATAACAAGGAGAAAAAATATTTTTTAGAGATTGAACTTCATTTTTGCTCTCTTCAATTAAGAGTAATGAATGAAGATAGTCCCTTGAAAATATTTTATATAAGGTATTTAAATTTATAGTTTGCATTAATTCCTTTTGGATTTACTAATGCAACATCAAATATTATGGATATTATAATTTTTAGTATTCAAAGAATATCTTGATAAAATGATTTTAGTATTTATAGATGGTATCTAGGTATACTATAAATGATATGATGATCCTGAGAGTCACTTTAAAAACATTATTGATAATGTTATATAAAATGTTTTATGTAATAAATTAAGATTTTTTTAATTATAGATTACAATAGTATCTTTTATAAACATTATTCTGCCTAAATATGGAATATAACATGATCCTATGTTGGTAAAGGAAGTAAAAGAATAGTCAAATCCAAAGCACATAACTAAGGTATGTAGTTTTCTTGGTTTGGTAGAATATTATTAATGACATGCTCAAAATGTTTCCAGATTCGATAGTTCGTTAACCAAACAAACACATAAAGGGGTCAAGTTTATATATATAAGTTAATGTGAAGAATGTTTTTGAATATTTTTAGATAATATTGGACAATTGTCCAATATTGAATCTACCATCATAATGGGATGGAGTTGTCAGATATAATGTTGCATCAAATAAGGGACATGATTATGTCCTTATATATAATCAGAACATATTTTCTTATATATAAAGGTTGTTAAATATTCATGAACAAAACAATCCAACCCATTATCTTAATTTGGTCGATATAATATTTTCCTTGATGATATGAGGAAATTTTCTCCATAGAGAATTATGTGATATATACACATATCATAACTGTCTAAAATATTTGTTTTCGAAGAAATAGCTCAACATTAGGAAACTTCTATGGCTTTAAATACTCAATAATTATTATTTTTAATTACAATACCTTATAGGGATGGAAAATAAGGTAGGGGATGCATTGAGAATTTAATAATAATTGTTTCCTAGCCAAAATTAATATTTATTGGGATCCAATGTTCATTGATTTAGTAAACATGGATATGGGAATTATTAATGATGGGGAAACCTCATCCATTTTCCAACATATTGTAAAACCATCTTTATTAGAAAATATTATATGTTATTATCATAATAATGAGATTTTCTAAATGAAAATTAATGTTATTTATGATGGGAAATACACTGAATTTGTTTATTAAAATAATGTTTGGAAATTAGGAAAGAGGTTCTGTTTTCCATTTACACCTATGACTAAAATGGAATTATTAGATGATGTTCATATCTATAATTTATAAATACCCAATGGTATAACATGTATGTATATGGATCTAAATTAAAATTTTATGTAGGATAATATAAATCAATAAATTATTGATTATGTATCATGTTTATTAGTTTTTCAAGATGTAAATCCTTATAGACCATATATAAATGGAATATATTAACCTATAACTATTCCTATGTGGAAATATGATGATATCACTAGGTTTTTTGAAAATATATTTCAAAACACTCCATGAAAAAAAGATTCCATATAGATTATTATTAAGCATCGTAACCAATCCACACATTTCCTTACTATATGAGATGATTTACCTCTTGAGTATCTTCCATAGACCAATATGAATAATGTTGTAAGACTTCATGGTGGATGTATTTTAATTATGTAAAATATTTATCAGTGATTTAGATAAAAAATTGAGGATATTTCTTCATAAGGATATTGATATTAAGGTTTATTTGAGCATTACATATCGTCTTAATATTGATGGATTGTAACAATGAAATACTCATACTTTGGAGGACATTTTTAGTTTATTATCACTGGGAAATCAAGGTATGTGAGATCAATATTTTCCTTATATGGAGTTTCCCTATAACAATATCACCTATTTATGTATTAGAATGGAACCATATGAAGTATTATATATGAAAACTTGATGTATTACAACTTGTTGGGACGAAGCTTGTGAAATAATTCTTATAATCTTAAAAAATATTGAGGAGAAAATAAAGGTATAGAATTTTAATATCTACAGTATTGCTTCTCAATTAATGAAAAATATTTATATCATTACTTCAATGAAACATTTGTGATTTCAATTTAGAGATCAGGTTTTTTTTTGAAAGTATCCTGATTGAGGGTGGTATAAGATATGGTAAAAAAGAGAAACTATGGACTAGGTACATCATACATTTTTAAATTATGAAAAGAATTAGAGTTCTGCCTTACCATTGGGAAATGAAATCAAGCCCCTATAAAGTACATGATTTTTTCCATATCTCATTATTAAATAAGTATATTCCAAAACCAAATCATGTGCTCAGATCTGATTAAAATATAATTTGAAACCGATCTATCTTAGTATGATGTGATTATCTTGATTCTTGAATCTAAAGTAAAATTGATTCAGAATCAGATGAATCATATTTTAATGTTTTCTTGGAGAAATCATAATATATTGGAGATAACTTGGGAAATTGATGATTTTATAATCAAGAACTACCCAAATTTTTTTAGAAAGTAATATCATATAGAATTTTAAGGATTTATTTTTTGAAGGAGTCAAGATTGTAAAAATCAATATCCAATTATAGTAAGTGAACATTTTATCTTAATGTACCTATTATAAAATTATCATTTTAATATTTCATGACATTAAAATTTGAATTTTATAGTATAAATATCTATTTCAAACATACTATATAAAAACATCCTAAAAATAAATTTTCAAATATTCCATTATAAATAAGCTTTTATGAATAATGAAAAATGAATTATTTAACTTATCCCCCTTTAATATATAATTTTATTGGGAATATTAATAATTAATCTTGTATTTATTATCCATTTGATAGAAACAAATATAAAATTATTTTGAGGTAAAAAATAGATTTTTTTCAGAAAAAACATTTTTAAGTACATAATATCTTTTCAAATTAATTGATTAAAATAATCTATAATGTGAATGAATTAAAAGATTTTATCAATTATATATCTAAATATATTAATATAAATTCATATAATAATAATTTTCATTCGTAGAGTTAATTAATGTTCATATTATAATTAAAAAATGATTCTTAATGAAATACAGTTTTTATCACATCTTGTAGGTTTATTTCAAAATTAATTTCACCCACTAATATGAGTTGAGTTTTATAAAATTCAATCAATTTTTTAATCTGGAGGATTAATTTTTTTAAATGAGATGAATATTATTTTTGGTCCTTGAGAATAGAAAAAAAAGGAAAAATTTTGTTACCATGATTAAAGGTAGAATGAGTTAAAAGGGTTAAAAATAAAGGGATATGGCTTCAAGATGACACAAACAAACTAGCATAAACATTATTGGTTTGTTTAATTTATACTATATCATTATTAAAAAGTAAGGTGAATAATTTTTTATCTATTATTGTTAATTAAGTTGTAAATATATTTTTAATGTTTTGAAAACATTCCAGAACCTCCTCTCCCTCAGTTATAAAAGGGGACCTACTCACCACACTTATCCATACATCATGATCCATTTACCTCAACCAGAAACAAAATAAAATCCCAAAAAATATTTTCCACACATTAAATGTTTTTCTCAAACAAAATACCTACATAGGGTATTTATATCAATATATAAAGGAGATTTTTCAAAGAAAAGGTGATCATCAAAACTAAACAATTTCAATTTTCTTCTTCTTTTATCACCATAAATTCTTTCTTAACCATTACTCTATAATAACACCATTATATACAATATAATAAGATTTTGTTATGTTAATTTAATAATATTTATCCATCTCATTCTCCCTAAATTGTGAAATATAACCATACCTTGTGTGTACGACATACTACCACCTAGATAACTTATTTAATTTGTTTTCAAGAGCCACCAAAATTAGACAGTCATAATAATGAAAATAATAAATATATATGAAATTTATAAAATAATTATTATTCCTTAAATAAAATATATTATCTAATTCCTCACACTTCCACTCATTAAAAATGATAATGATGCTCTTATGTACGGGTGGACTTCCACCTCCATGAAGTGATCATATTGATTTTAATATCAAATTTTCAAGGATGGTTTGTAATTTGATTATAATGAATACATATTATTTTTTTGAACTTATTATCTTTCTAAATACGATTAAACTATAACATATTCAAAATAATCAAATATTCTATGATGAAACATGCATGAGAAAGATAAATAGTTAACAGCCAAAATAATGATAACATTAAAAGGTTGTTAACAACTATGTGATAAAATATTTGTAGTGGATTATAAATGTTATATTAAATTTTAGTAAAATTATTTTCTATATTAATAATATATTTAAAATCACTATGTAAGTGGTTAAGTCACATTCAACTATGTGTAAGTTTGAGGTTTTAGATTTTATCTCAATTTCCACTCTATTAAGACATATTTGGTATTATGAACCTATTTTATTTTATGTTATATTTATACAGAAATTAAGATCTATATAAAAGAAATATATATTTATTAATGGAAATTAATTTTTCCATTAATGTTTACTCTTTAAAGGTTTAAAATTTAAAAGTTTCAATTGTGGTAAAAATTTATTTTATAATCAAATTTTTTGGAATTTCTTATATTTTCATTGAAGAATCTTATAATCCATCATTCATGAAATATATTTATTTTTGTACCATATATATATATTTAATTATATTCTATTTTATCTTAAAATTTATCAACACATTGGAACATTTTTCAAGTATGTAAATATTTAAAAAAAAATTCAGTCTTATTTCAATTTTCATCTTAAAATTTTTTTATTCCACGCCCATATTTTTTAAAATAATTTTAGAAAGGTAATTTTAATTTAATAAAACGATTTATTAAGGATATATTATGATATACTTGACATTGAAATGTTTTTAAATGAATCCCTATATTTTTTTTATATGTTCACTTTTGAAATTCGTTTCAAAAATTCAAAATTAATGTTTATTTTTAATATATAAGTCGTTATTGGATTCTCTCACCTTTATAAAACTTTTATGGTATATATCTTGTTATACGTATTTACCATGGTTTTACTAAAAATAATCATTATCGAAAATTTATTTAAAATATATCTCATCTATTATTTCCAATTCTTTAAAAGAGTTAATTTTACTACAAACCAATATTTATGAGGAACTGATGGCCATATTTTATCTTATAATAATGATTCGGTCATTAAATTTCTCTTGAAACATTCGATTTTTTATAAAAATATTTAATCAAACCTTAAATTTCAATTCATATTAATATTCTTTATATCAAAGTTTTTATTTTTCTAAGACCATATATTATCTCTTCATTAGTTTTTTACTATGAATGTTATTTGATTGAATAGAAAAATATTGATATTCTGTATTGTTTTCAAAATATATATATTTTTTAATATGTTATATTTTTTATTAATTAAATTAATAATCCCATATATAAGGAATTAATTGGACAACCAATTTTCTGTGGTTCTTAGTTATAGATATCGCCTCAATGAATTGATTAATCACATGATACAAACTAGTAGGCAGGTTTTATTAAATGTTTTCTGGTGTATACCAACCGTTATTTGAAATTATCTTTGAATAAGGCCTTGATCAAGATATCTACCATTTTTTATTTCATTCATTGATAATTTAGTTATTATTATTATATATTAGATTATTTGATGGACATTTTTCATAGACTCATTTTATTCAACTGCTATTGATTAAATGGAACATGTTATTAGTTATATACGTTGTTATATTGGTTATGCCTTATTTACTCATGATATATTTCATTATAACCATCCTTTACTAAGCATTTCAGCTCACTTTTATTTTTTTCGTTTCCTTATTATTTAAAGTATCATTATTTGAATGAATTTCAATGATGAATAATATTTTTTAAATTATTTTTATATTTTATTTCTAATATAAAATGGTAATCATGTATGTATCTCATTCTTCAAGACTACCTAACTGATTTGTCATTCAGCAAGATATCCCTTATATCTTAGTTAAATGGAATAAATTAAACATTGTCACTAGGTTACTAGAGTAGGGTTTTTTATTATTGTTTTATTTTTTAGGTCTTACCATATAGATTAACCATATATTAACGTTTGTACCCTTTCCTATGTAACAAATATTTACTATGGTTACTATTAAAAATGACAAAATATAAAAGGGCCCTATTTACCCAATTTGAACACCATAATTTTAAATGTGTAATTAGTTTTCCAAGAATCAATTTCTATAAGAGGAATAAAATAATTTTTTTATAAATTTGTAATATGAAATGAATAACGGTATTTAGAAAAAAGCGTTTTTATGAAAAAAATTAACTTATATAAAAATCGGTTACAATCCTAATCTAATGTAATTAATTTTGTAAATTATAATTATTTTATACTTCTGTTATATTAACATAATACTAATAAAAATTTTACTTTTAAATAATTTATTTTAAATAAATGAAATGAAAGTTTTTCAAAAATCAATTTCATTCACTTTGATTTCAAAATATACCCTTTTAGAAAAACGTAAAAAAAATCCTATGCTATTTTTACTAGAAGATTTAAAAAATAATGTAAAAATTTTCCAATTAATATTCTAGAATATACAAATTAGTATTTTAAATAAAACCCTATAATACATGACAATGAATTTAGTATGAATAAATATTTATCTATTTGGATTGAAAAATAAAAAAAAATTAATATAATCAATAAAACTATATGAAATATAATTGATGAATATTAATAATGAATGAAATAGAATTATTATTACCTGGTTTTTCACATGAATAAATTTTTTAAAAATATTCATTTCAATTATAAAAATATATACTCATTTCCCGATGATATCATGTTGGGTCGTGGAGATATTTCAGACAGAGAAGACTATAAAATAATCCATTATTTTAGATTCAAATTAGGGGATCATGATTGAATTTTTAATTTACATTATATAATGAATAATATAGATATAATCTATTGCGATGTATTTATATTACATTCCATTAAAACCATGATATCAATGATTTTTTATTTATTTTAAAATGGAATATAAAATAAAGTGTTATGACATGGAAAACAATGATGGGTATATATGACATCCAAGAGATATAAATACATAGAAATCATTTAATTATTTATGTATAATTTTTTTAAATACATTGAATGTCTATTTGGGATTGGACACTGATGGATTTAATATATTCGAGACTCCATGTAAATTTTATAAAATATAGAAATTTATTTTGATCCCTTACAATCTACCAATTTGTATGTGTATGAACAAACATATTTCATAATTTCGATGATATTTTTTAGAAATAAAATACTGGGAAATGTTCTTGATGTATACATTTTTCATCATATAAAATAACTGAAAGTGATTCAAGATAATAGTGTAAATACATTTGATGCATCAAGAGATTAAATACTCAAATTTAGTGATTCACTAATGTGGATGAATACTGATACACAGATTAGGAAGCATGCCTAGTTAGAATACTTGATAAAATAATTGGGCCCTAATGACCGCAAAAACACCTCACCCTAACATGGCCATTGAGTTCTACCCATCCAAGCACCACTAGTTGCCCGGTAGACACATGATCCACAACTTCGGGCCCACCTACCGGTATAAACCAATCACCAAACTAATGATTGTCCCCACCATCCAAAACACCACGTTTTAGTGTTATTTTCCCTCACTCACACACACCATAAGAAACCTTCTATGAGATTATCCATCCTAATCACTACTCCAATACAAGCACACTTAACTATGGAGTTTCAATCAAGTAGGATCCTAAAAAGAAAAGAGATCCTTTTAACATTAGTTATATCATTTAGTCATTTTACAATTTATCATTATGGGGTGTTATATTCAAACCTCTTTAGAGCATGAAGCCCTCATTTTCGACCCTAATTCTAAAAAAGGCATTATATCCACACATAAATCTTAATTCCTCCAATAATGTGTATGATTACTAATTTATATAGATTAGGAAGAATGTCTAGTTGCACTAGTCCCTATAACAACTTGGTCTTTTGGATATCACATTTACTCCCACCTTAACATGGCCATCAATACATGTCCACACATCACTAACACTTTCCCATGGAAGAACATGGTCCCCTACAGGGTCCCCACTCATGTTCCTAAATGGATAATCATACTACCAAATATCACAATGGAAAAAATGGTATTTTTTGTAATTTTTACACACTAACACACACCATTGAAAACATGCCATGATTTCACCCATCCATATCACAAATCCAAGATCTGAACATTACTATAGAGTTCTAATCAGGTAGGCTCCCTAAATGAATGTTTTTCCTTTTCTAGAATAGTCAAATATTTTTTCATTTATCCATTTTTCATTATGTGTTGTTACATTAAACCCCTTTTGACAAAAACAACCATCATGTGGATCCTACGTCTCATCACAAGAAATGAAACCATACTTATGGTTGGTTTCTCCTATTATGGAAATATAACACCTTCGTCCCATTGATATCATAGAAATCCTTCCATAACATGGCCTTCAAATCCAGATCAACTTAGCACCACTAGCTACCTCGATGATACAAGGGACCCTTCATCGGTACCACCCACATGCCTGAATGAATCATCCGATTAATGACTATACCAACAAGAAAACACTTAACCCAAAAAATGTGATTTTTCATACACTCACACACACCATCACAATATTATAAAGGGGTCACTCATCCTGATCAATACTATAGGACAAGCATAACTAACCATAGACTTCTAATCAGGTAGGCTCTCGAAAAGAAATGTAAACCTTGTTGACATGATTAATATCATTCAATAATTTAACCCCTTTGTCATTGTTGGGTGTTACAATCTCACTATCTAGACATATCCAATTCGAATCATTCAATTTGATCATATAATTATTCCTTATAGATAAAGTGGGTATTCATAAGAAATCATATATTAATAAATGTTTATCATACATATTGATTTAATAAGACAATATGTCATTGATTAAATGATTTGAAGAAACTATGAAAATTATTATGAAGTATAGAAATCAAGTCATAATTATCAACTATAAATTCCAAATTTGGGAGATAGTATTAGTCGATCATTTTTTGGGAAACAATTTCAAATCTGATCAGATATAGTTCATACACATTAATGGATTCAATATTTTATTTTCTTGGAATATTCCTTATCGATATTTTCAATTGTTACATAATAATATTAACATTATTCACAATGGAAATAACATATGATAATGTTTTCCTTTATATAATTAAATGATCAGGGAAAATAATAAGATAATATTAACGCTCAAAATGAATTTTAGGACATGAATATAAATCACATTTTTTGGGAAAATGTTAATGAAAAGTATCTTTTAATAGTTTTTCAATGGAAAATAAATTGATATATGTTTTATAGTAGTGAATAATAATTTTGAAGGAACATGATGAATATTTTTGTGAAATTTCAGGATTTTTTAACTTATAACATTATAAGTTAAATGTGACTAAAATTCACGATACACATATTTTTATGAAGTAATTTCTAATATTGTAATTGTATTATTTATTTCTGAAAAAATAATAATAATTTAAATTTTTTATTATTATTCATATACAATAGTGAGAAAATTTTAAACCCCAATGATATTTATAAATATAATTAAATATTTAAAAAGCCACATTTTGATTTAGAGATAACATTCGCTCCATCATTTTTCACTATGATGGTCCATCTAAATATGCATTTGAATAAGTAATTTAATGTTAGACTGACCATAAATTATTAATGAATGTATCTTAATGGGGATTAATGTCCTATTAATTATCAATCATTAATATATTAAAAGATTTATACTCATTACATATATGGGTTTTCAATCTATGTTATTTTTTAAATTAATTATCCTTGTAATTTAAATTATATTAGGAGTAATAAAAAACCGAAGGTCTTTATTACTGATGTTTATAAATCCAATGTAAATCTCTATAACTAACTAGAAATCACATTCATAGATATGATGTTGAAAACATAAAAATACATTTTTTTCTTTGATACTGATAGAGGTGACCCAATTTTAACCATCCAAATATTACTATATCAAAAGGGAAAATTGGAGCACATACAGTGTCAAGGACATATTATGTTAATAGTTTTAAAGATTCAAGAAATAATTTTACATAAACAATATCCATGAATTAAAGAGAGTATCATTTAATATCCTACATTAGGTCACAAATTAATCAATATAAAACCCTTATAGACATAATTGATTAAAAATAAAACATGATAATATAGGATAAAGGAAAGATATAAAGCATGAGATCGAATTATAATTATGAGTAAACATAATAATTTAAACATTCATAGATGTAACTTAGAGATATGTCAATATCTATTAAACCACTATTTAATTACCCGTTCTATTATTTGATAATGATCATCACATAATTTGAAAATCTTTATCCATATCTCATCTTTTACACACCATAAAATATATAAGATTTCCAAATATTGACTGATTATGAATTGTCCCTATTTTGGATTGTTCCACTTCTTTTGATGTAATCTATATTATAAGTAGCATAAAATGCATTAAATGTTGTTTATTGACTTGTTTCTACTTAATCATATTCAACATTTCATGAACCTACTCAATGAAACATTCATATGATATCTAAATCTTATGATTCCTCATGTCATGAGTAATCCTCATTCAACGGATTTATGTAACTTCTTATAAGTCCTGAATTTCAAAATACATATTCAAATACTTATTTAACAAATCAATATTAGTTATATATCTTCTAACAATAATAATATAGTCCACATAATGTAAGAGAATATTGAAAAACACTCATAAACCCATTTATTGAAAAAATAATGGTCAAAAGTAATTCAATTACCATCAAATTTATCTATAAATGATTCGAAATTACTATACCACTACATCGATATCTATTTCAGACCAAATTAACTTTTATTAATATTATATACTATGTTTTTTTTTATTTGTACAGTGAATGTAGTTGATCCTAATACAAAAAATGTTTTTCATCTTCTTCAAATTAATCATTTGAACATGACAAATTAAAACACCAAATTTCACATGATTGGATGGATTCTTCTGGTTACAAAAATTCTAAGAAAAATTTTTATATTGTCATTAAATTAACTTCTAAAATATTCCCTACTAATTAAAAATACATCATGGAGAGTGAGGTATTTCAACTTGTTTCCTACAAGAAGATGAGGTCTATGGAAGATCCTCAAGTGGTGGTTGAGAAAACTATTTCATATCATACTTACCATTCCCTTGAACAAAATTTTGATTATTCCATTGAGATTCTTGATAAAATTATTGGTTTTTATTATACACTACACAAAAATAAATATCCCCAGGAGATTCATCCTCAGGCTGGAGAAATAGTAGCTCAGGAGATGATGACTCCAATAAAAAGGGACAACTCTCCTAAAAAAATTAAAAAGAAGCTGGTGGATACCTATGAATTTGAAATAAAAAACGCTGATACACTACTAGAAAGGATTAAATATATTACTTCATTTATTGGGAGATATATAGGTAGGGGAGCAGGCACATAAGATTTGACTAGAATTCAACTTGAGATGAAGAAATCAAACTATGTGAATGATTGAGAAAAAAGTTAGGTAACTAGCTCTTATGCTTTAGGAAGACAACCTTGTTTTATTATACCCTATTTGGAACCTATGTTTTTATTTATTATTTATAATAAAAGAGGCACTGCCTCCATGTTTTGAAAATCAAATAAAACCCATAAAAATTCCCTATTATAAGATTAGACATGTCATTTAAAATTAATTCATAATGATAAACTAATACTTCATCATGGTATTGTTTTCCCATTAATGATTTAGCTGAAATTTCCTTATCGTATTATCATTTTAGAGATGGATTCAATGTTATAATCCTGTTAAAACTGATCCACACATACTCCAAAATCCTTAAAATTTCATCATAGAAATTCCCATGTGATTGCAGGGATGATCATTACGTTTGGATCACTCACCAATGATCACCAAAAGAAATTTAATTGATACGTGAAGGAATTGGTATGGTTCTCTTAGGGAATGTTGTGGAAGATGAGTTATAATCATTGATATTATAATCATTCATGATAATTTTCCCTATGGTTGAGATAACTCTATTGGGAGATGTTTTGTTCACATAAATTTCTAACAAAAGGAACTTATGTAACCATGTATTTAATTAACTATATTTGGGAATAGATAATTTCACCTAGCCCATTTATTATTCTCTTAATATTTATCGAACCCCATGTTTAATAATAGTAAATATAATATTATTATTAATATTATTTTCATGACATGTGATAAATTCATGGATAAAATAAATATCATTCCTGAAATAATTAAATTAATATTTATTGAAATGAAATTTAACATTTTATTCCAACCATACTCTTACTTTTTCCCATATTTCCTCTTCTATATTTATTAAACCATGAATAATATCTCTTTATTTAAATTTATAAATAAATAAATATCACTAAATATTTCATTAAATAAATTAATATTATTTTCATTATATAATTAATAAATAGTTATTAAATATATAAATCACATATTTATGCTCTCAAATAACTGGTGTATGTAAATATGTGATTAACCCAAACCAAATAAATATTAATTCCCAAAATAGGATAAAAGTATACAATTATAATATTAAATTCATATAGTTTTAAACTAAGATTCTAGATAAACTTAGTTATTGACCCAGTAGACCAATTTCACAATATCATTATAAAAATTCACATAAATTCATAGATTCACATCTTTAATGACATCAAGGAATCCCTTTTGAAAGAATTTAAATGTCTCAATGATAGTAACCACATATGAATTATCACTATATAATATAATCTATTTTTTATTATGTCTTCTAATTAAGAAGATTTTTACTCATGTCATCAACCTATGTTCTAAATATTTTATTCTTTGACATTTCACAAATGAACCTATTTTTTATAAAATGATATGAAAATGGAATTTAGTAAAAACATGTTGAGAGATGTGGAAATTTGATAATAAGATGTACTTAGGATAATTTTTAAAGGATGAATAATGAATATAATTAAATTTGAGATAGAAAAAATACTACTATATGGTAGTATTTATCTAAAAACTGATGGTGTTAGAATTAGGTATGGTTAATATGTGTGAAATGTTTTTAGTTCCTAAGTCATATTCAAGATTTCTTGAGTTAATTATTCTTTTGTGAGGTAAAGGTATTAGGGGTTTTTTAATAATTTTGGAATCTGTTTAAAGATGTTTAGAGCATGTCTGAAATCATTTGAATGAAACATGAATTATTATTACTTAATACAAGAATTTTGGAAATGGAAAAGACTGACATTGAGTTATCATGATCAGTACCAATATGATTTTTGGATAGCATTGAGTTTATTAAGAACCTATTTAGTGTTTCCAATGAAAAATATAAATTTGATACTTATATGTAGATTCAGATCCATATTTTTAAAAAAAAATTGGTCCAAATTTCATTCTTTGTTAAATCAAATGTTGAATACATTTGAGGGGTTTTTGATAATTTATTTTTAATTTAAATATTTTTATTTAATAAAAAAATTAAATTCAAACAATTCATGGTGGGTTATTATTCATGGAAATAAATAAAAAAATAAAATAATGTGATTCAGTCTATTATTATAGAATTTATACTAGATGATTTTGTGGAACTATTATTCATTGAAAATTACCACATGAATCCTTGGGTAAATATGTGATTCTAGATTCTATCTCTAAGGTGAGTGAAATGGAATAATTTTTTTTCTAAATTAGTCAATGTTGATTATGTTTTTATTTATCGACATAAATTTCAAAATAAATATGATATAGGGTTTTCCATAATATCACTCTACTAGATGGCCCATCATACCATGATATACCTAAATCTCATTCATAGGTGGATATTCTTTTAATATACTGATTTCATAAAACTTTTATAAAAACAATTATGTGATGAAAGATAGAACTTGTCAGTTTAATCATGATAGAATGTTGATTGAAATGGATATAAATATGAGAAGTGGGATATATTGAATATTATGTCATTAGTGAATTTGAAATAAAAATTTAATTTATTCTGTAACTGTTTAATTATAGGTTGTAGATTGAAGATTAAGGACCAATAAAGAAAATATATTCACTTAGTTATATGTATATGTGTTTGATGAGAAATAAGTAGTTATTTGTTTGAATAAGGATATTAGAATATTATAAATAATATTTTGGATAGAAATAAATGATATGGCAATGTATTTCATTGAATTAAGTGATAAATACATAAAATTTGTCTTTTCCATATATTTTTGAAGAATATCATTCTTGATGAATTTGTAAACAATGGTAATTGCATACATTTTTGTATGTGTAAATTAAAGTGGGGTCGTTATTATGTTTTATAATGGAAGAATAATAATTGGATGAACTCAACACAAGAAACAGGTCAATAGATATAAATTAGGGTAATGTTAATCAGTTCTATCCAATATTTACATCATTGAAATGTTGGATGTAGTTGAGTGTGAGATGCACCAAAGCACTGCCATAATACATGAAAATTCGCGTTTCATGGATATACTCAACATTCTTGTAATATAATTTGAATTCTAGTTGATAATGTTCTATATGTGAGTTAGAAATCACATAAAGTAATATCCTTATCACATTAATAGGTGGAACCTATAAATATTTGTGTATTTTATTGTGTTTGTTTGATTATAGAAGTGATTTAACGACAAAAAACACTAATATTAACTTGTTTCTAATGATATTTTAAATGAAAGCAAATAAATAGACCATTGATTAACCTCACCCAATTATTTCATAGAGATTTTGTATGTGGTTCTATAAGTGGTGTTAGCACCATGATTCTATTTATGTAATTAGATGTCGGTAATTTTATATTAAAAGTCTCTCAAGATGAAGATTTATTCAGTGATTTAAATTATCATTAGTTGAAAATTTAAACTCATGGAATAGTAAGTCGATTTCCATATTTTATGGGAAAGGTTATTATAGATTGTAGGGTGAGATATTTTCAAACCTTTAATCTATGAATAATGATGTATTGGAAGTAAAAACTGATAGAACCCCCTACGTGTTTAAGGATCTTCTATAACAATATATAAAAATAATAATTTGGACAATTATGATCATACTATAAATTATAATTTTTTCATTTATATTAAGAATTTTAATTTAAGAAATTAAATGGAATAAAAATACAAAAGGTATTTAAGAAAAAATAAAAATATTTATGACGGAAAAACCACTGTGAAGTGAGTAAAGATATAGATTTTGATATTAAAGTATGAATATATTAGAATATATGATTATAAAACTATTGATAACTTCTTAACAAGTGTAGATAATGTTTTTATTATGAACTAATTTTAAGGTGTGAAGTTAGATGATTCTACATTTCTAGATCATATCTTCAATAACCAACATGATTATTTTTAGGAAAAAGTTTCATATTTGAATGTAAATGATCTAGGTATTATTCCACTAAATTAATTATAAAATATTTTGAAATCCCATGAGATGATAAAATTTTATATATTCACGAATAAGGTGAAGTATGAAATGGAAATATCCTTTAAATCCCAAATTCATATGACATTGATGAATTTTTTATATTAATCTTGTACATTGGATTTTGATTATGTGGTAATTAAATTTTTGGGGAAGTTATATCCCATATATTAAGAAATATGATAGGATAAAAAGTAAAAAAATGGGGATCACTCTTTAAATTCGTTCAAGTGTGGATATATTGGACACATTGTATTAAACTATCAAATATTCAATGGTGAAGATGATAGTAATGATGATAATAAATTCAAAGAATATTATTTAAAAATAAATCCAAAAAATGAATGGTTTATTCAAAATATTGTTTTAGAAGTTATCTACATTTAAAAGGGTGAATTTATTATCTAACGAAAGTGGAGGAAATGAATATCAAGAGAAAGCTGAGATATCCATGGATGAGGTTAGTGAGAAAATGATAATTGGTTAAATTAATGATAAAGTCGAATCCTATAAATAAATAAGTTATAAAATTAAATAGCAAGAGAGTGAATTGGAGTCCTTATTTAAGAGAAAATAAAAACAATTTCTTACAATTATTTTATATATGATGAAGGAGTTATAATATTTAATAAGGATAATCATTCTGAAGGTAATAATTAAATTTTATTTGTTAATGAAAAATCCATATTAATAATTAGTATTTATGATATGATGTATTTTATTCATGATTATAATAATCTTAAAATCAATGTGAAAGAGAATGTGAAGAAAATATATATGGATTTTGACCATATACAATATAAATATTTTAAAAAATAAGGATATCTGTGAAACTCCAAATCCAAATTTTATATTTCTATTTTTTGTTTTGGAAAATGAAAAATGAAGAAATATAATGGATAATCTAGAAAAAAATCAAATTAAGGGAATGTGTCTGAAAATTTAATTAATGAGAAAATATAGAATTTTAATCGAGTCATTCAAAACAACATTTTAGAAAAAAATTGGTGACATATAAAAATATTTAAAATATAAGAACACCAACAAAATGTCTTAAACTAGATCACATGGTGACTCTATAAATTTAAAAAAAATTAATATTAATAATAAGATATTAATAGTTAATAATTATTTTGGTTGTCAAAAAGGATATAATATTGGTTACTCGACATTGTAAGGAAGATAAGTACCATTTGGGAATAATATTTTGTTTACAATAGAAATAAATATCTCTATATATTCTTCTGGTACTTTAATGAAATTTGGAAAACGAATATGAAATTTTGAATTAACTAATAACATCTTAAAATTCCCATGAGCCTTGGGGAGAAAACTTTGGGGGAGATCTAGTCATCTAAAAGGAAGGAAGTTTAAAAACTGGTTATGAATTCAAAACAAAAATCTGAGAATTAGATTCAATCTATTCAGGAAGTACTTATATGATGAAACCATTTAGGAAATCTTGAAAATAAATGTGTCATCATTTTATGACCCAAAAGAAATTCTCAATGCCAAAAATCCTCAGTATAAGAAGAAAATTAATGTTCAGGAGAATAATTTGGTTTTGTATATTGAATTTAAAAAATATAAAGATGGAATTTCATAGATCTTGTAATGAATATGATCATCCCACCTGGCTAGGGACATTAAACTAGTTAAATATCTTGTAATGTTAATAGAAATATTAATTTTTTTAACAGAAGGTTTAATTAAGAATAATTTATTCATTTCAACTATGATAGTAGGAAATGAAACAAATAAAAAACACTCGATATATTGATGAATTTTAACACACTTTTTTGAGACATTATATAATTTTTAATAAATGAAACATATTTGTATTTATGAATTATGGGTTCTTGGTTTAGTACCTAGAATATTAAAGAGTTTTTACTATAGGATAATGAACTTAATTAAATATATTTCAATTGGGTAATAATAAAAACACATTATATTTTAGAAAAAATTAGAGAATGAATTATAGAATCAAAGGCTTGTACTCTAAACTAAATAAACATGTTTAAGATCAATCAATGAAATTTTTTTAGGATCTTCCAACTCTAAAATTATAAAATATATATATTTTCTACGCATTCCAAAAGGGTAATATTGTAGTCTCCTACCACATAAAGTTCATGATTAGTTCACTCAACCTTTTGATCTCATTCGTATAGATTATTAATGGTCAATTCGGAATCAATCAACCAATTTATATAAGTAATTAATTTCATTTATTTTTTAAATCAATTCTATTAATTTTTATATGTTTATTAAACAAAATTCAATTTTATTAATAATTTATAAATGTTATTAAATAAGTTTATATAAAGAATGTGGTTTTACCCTAAAAAACTCAAGACATACAATTGAACTATGTTTAAAAATAAGATTTTTAGAATCTTATCTTTGTAAGAATGGAGTTCCACATGAACATACATCACCAAACACACCACAAAAGAATGGTGTTTCAAAATAGATGATTTTTTGGTAGATATGTCCTAAAAAATGATAGTCAAGAATGATACATCAAAAACATTTTGAGGAATTATAGTTTGGAAGCATTTCATAATAAAAATCATTATTTCTAATGGAAAAATTCATGTGTGTATTCACATGATATTTAATATAAAAAAATCCTTGTTTTATATTTATTTTATTTTTTATAATCCCTAGTGTTATCATGATTAAAGGAGAAAATCATAGATGTTTTGAAATACATGTGTTCATAGAGTCTTCCTATGATATATTAAAAAGAGAAGAGGATAAAACTGATATTAAAAATGTACGAGAAAGAATTTTAACACTACCGATGTAAATATTATAGGAAATTATATGAAAGTAATTTATCTTAATGAAGAATGTTTTTGAAGTGATGAAAATATTATTTTATTAAATAGCGAAATAATTTATTTAATGAAGAATTTTTAAAATAACGTATAGGATATATAAGAATATTAATTCATTTAGGGGATGAGGAAATGTTATAAAAATCTTAAAAATAATGTGTATGTCCAAAATATTATTAGAGACTAAATACTATATGTGAAAACTATGAGAAACTTGGGGAATGTATGTCATGCATCATTATTTCTCAATTAAAAATTAGATATGTTTAATAATATTTGAATAATCAAGAGTGGGATGGTTCTATAAATGAATAATTGGACTATATCGAGAAGAATGAGACATTGGGATTGATACCTACACCAGAAAACAAAAATTTTATCAAGAAAAGTGGGTGTTCTGATATAAGTTGAATGAAAGAGGTAATGTTTTTAGAAATAATAGAAAACATTAGAAATGGGTATTCTCATATTCATGTATTATACTTTGATGATACCATTTCATTTGATTCAATACTTATTACCATAATAATACTTATTTCTATTGTATATTAATGGTAGTAGATGATTTTTTAATCGATGTACTCTTTTCCTTCTTTAATGGTAGGTTGAAAGATGATTTATATATTGAGAAACCATGTGGTTTCTTTCTTAGATAGGATGTGATTTTTCAATAGGATAAATAAAGAATTATAAGTTATGAAATAATTCCAAATATATTGGAATTCGAAGATAAAAGTTAATTGAAAATTTTGAATTTTAGTAATGGAAAAATGGGAAACAACAATTACATAATGATCAAAAAATGTATCTCTCGCAATTATGGTTTATAGTGATAAAATAATTTTATTTGAAATACTACTAAACGTTTTAATGATTTTTAAAATGATATGAGGATATTTTAAATGTACTTTCTTGAGGATAGGATGTACCATCATCACGTTAAAAAATTTCAAGAGAGACATCACATTTTTCATTATAAAGCAAAGTATTCTAGGGAACCTATAAAAATGTTTCTAATGGATAATTAAAATCCATTATTTACTGAAATTGTAGTTGGAACCAAGATATAAAATGAAAATCAAGGGAACTAAGAGGATCCAGAGGAATTATAAAATATTTGTATAATTCATGTATACTTTTCAACATCAAGACCAGATATAGCTTATTTTTTACACATTGTTGAAAGTATCAATGTTCCAGAAAAGTGTAACACTTCTGTAATATCAAGTGGATTTTTTGGTATATAGATGGTTCACCATATTTTTTTATAATACTATTTCGATGGGAAGCTTGATATGATCAGTTATTCAGGAAATGATTGGGTATGATATATTGTTGATAGGGGGTCTACATTTGGAAAATTTTTAATCCATGGATATAGGTGAGTTATTTGGAACACAAATTATAATATTTTAGAAACCATGTTATCTTTTTAGGATCGATATATGATTTCCACTCAACCCATATCCAACTGATGTGGATGAAGACCAAGTTGGAATTTCTCAAGTTTGTAATAATCTTTCCACTACATCATAGGTTTGAAAATCATAGTGATGTGAACATAACAAGGATGAAGAAAAAAATTTAATGATCAAATCACAATGATAAAAATTATCACTTCATTTTGTTTCTTATGGAAATAAATGAATTGATGTTCTCATTTCTTCCAATAACTAACAAAATTTCCAATGTGTTCGCCAATTAACTATCCAAAGAATAATTTAAAAAACTTAGGATGAGGTTGGGAGTTCAAACTCATCCATATAAAATATAAGGTATCATGTTTTAGACCCTTCTCCCAAATTTTCATTGTATATTATTGTCAAAGGTGGGAAAAATAAAATAAAAAACATTATTTCTATGTTTCATCTTATAATCTTGTTAAAGGGGGGACATATTATATACTGAATTTTCTATTTATATATTTTACACATATAGGGATTAATCATTTGGGGTATCATATATTTATATAGAGTCATTAAATGGTGAAATAAATGATTTCAATATGTTTCATGTGTGACATTTATTAATAATTTTGGTGCAGTGAATGATAATAGTTGTTTTCATTTGGTTCATTGGACATATCTATAATGCCGTTGAAAATTATGATTTCATGATTATGTATTAATTAATGAAATTTTAATTGGCATATTTTATGATAAAAAATTTATTAAATAAATTTTTATTCTAAAATTTATTCTAAATTGGAATCATTTAATCATGTAATTTAAGAGAATATGGTTCGAAGAGGTTGAATGTAAATAATTATTTCTATAGAAAACAGGTTATTTTTCATATTCTTTTTTCAAAGACTATGTTCACTCCCACTAGCATAGAATTAGTTTATGATGATTCATTTCCAGTTCATATAATTTTAATAGTGATTTAGTTTTGTTGGTTACAAGAATACAAAGTGGGGGATTATCAAGAACAATTAATGGGCTCAGGATGTTTGAGAAGAATATGTTCTTGGTAGTGTTTTTTGAATTCTCAAGAAGAATCTACTCTAATTTTATACTAAATAGATTCCTCTAAAATATAGTTTCATCTATAGAATAATTATCAATGGAATTTTATTAGGGTATGGTTAATTTCATTCGTTATCTTATAAATTTATAAATTTTATTAAGAGTTTCATGAAATAATTATAATCATGTGAGGTGAATGTGTTATTGGTTTTTTAATTTATTTGAAATTAAATAGAAGAGGTTTGTAATAATTTGAAATAAATTGGTATTCTTGGAGTTGAAGGTTGGAAATTTGGAAATGATAAAGGACAATGTACAGTTTTCTAGACCAATAAAGAGCTCACATGAACTCTATATTACTATACCTATTGTTGATATCACCTTCACAGATTTCATCTAGAGTTTTCTTGATGAAAGAAAATAATACCTGTAGAGTTACATTGGATATTATAGAGTTGATTGTTAGCAAATTTGGGATTCATCATGAACCAACCTAGAGTTTCTAAAGAAGAATGTAGAGTTGACACTGTCACGACCCGTCCATATAAAGGGTTTCCCCTTCATGGTCAAGGTTGTCATCAGTGATGATATTTGGGAGAAAACATGAATGAATCTCAATTAATATCCTACCAACCCTAGGAAGCTCTCCACAATCAACATGCTCCGAGGTGGATCACATCCTAACACTGCATCAACCTTGGCTGGGTCCACAGACACTCTATCTGTTGATATGTCATGTCCCAAAAAGTGGACCTCCTAAATCTAGAACTGGCACTTCGAGAGCTTCCCATAAATCTAGTTCTCTTAGATTACATTGTGAACTATCCGCAGGTGTCTCGTGTGCTCCACCGTTGACACTAAGTACACAAGGATTTCATCGATAAAGACCACTATAAACTGATCCAAGTCTGGCTGTAAGATCTGGTTCATCAATCCCATGAACATTGTGGGGGAATTTTTCATGCATAAAGGCATCACCAAGTACACATAGTTACCGTAACAACATCTAAAAGTAGTCTTAGGCATATCCTCGTCCAGTACTCGTAACTGGTGATAACCAGATTGACGGTCAACCTTTGAGAACCACTTTGCCGCTCTCAGCATGTCGAAGAGGTCGTTAATTCTCGATAGTGGATACCTATTCTCCACCATCACCTGGTTTAGAGGCCGGTAATCCACGCACAACCTCAAACATACATCTTCCATCCTTGAAAACAAGACTGGGCTCCCCTAGGGTGGAACAAATTTTCTTACAAAAACCTTTCTATGCAAGTCCTCCAACTACAACCTTAGCTTGTGAAGCTCTGCGGGATCCATATGATAAGAAGATGAAGAAATTGGTGCCGTCCCGGGGTGTTAGTCGATGCATAAGTCAATTTCCAGGCTGCGATGTAGTCTAAGAACTTATTCGGGAAATACAACCTCGTACTCTACCACTACTACTGGAAATTGGGATCTAATCACATCTACTGCTCTGAGGGAAAGGCTAGCCAACTCATGAGTGACTGGCTACATCCTCATATGCATGAGCCTATTCTGTGCTAACTGGGGTTCCTTTTCTCTGAAAAAGGAAATCATCCTCCCCCCACTACAGACACACTGCACTCTTCACCTAAAACAGTCTATCTGGGCTGGGACTAAAGATAGCCAATATATACCGAGAATGGCATCGTAAGGCATTGATGCTAACACCAAGAGGTTCCAACCAAATCTATCACCTCCAAGGGTAAGATAAAAATATCTAAAAAGGTGTGTGATCGTCAAGTCTCCTCCCATAGGTGTCTCCAAGTATAAGGTTAGAGTCAAAAGATCTACCAAAATCTCAAGGATTCACACAATAAAATGTGGCGATGAAGGAATTACAGGAACATGTGTCTATAAGTATAGAGGCTAAGGTAGCAAAGACACAGATTATACCTCGTATCATCCCTGGAGCCCCTGGGTCGTATGCTCTGACCGCATGCAGCAATCCCATCCCTGTCCCCCAGCTACCGGAGCCTGGGGGGGACCTCCAGGGGTGGTGGTGGAAGTATGTTGAAGTGTCTGCCACCACCTACAGCTCTCCTTTCTCCTATGACTTGTCCACCACTTGGAGGGTTTGTCTTCTCCACTCTATGCCTCTGCCTCAGTGGTCTATTCACTGCTTCACTATCAGCAGCTCAATCGGTCGGACACTCTCTAGTGAGATGTCCCCTACCGTCGCACGCATAGCAACGCTTCTCCATTCAATGACTGGATCCATCCTGAGAGACCTAGACCGTCGATCCCTGATATTGGGTTCTCCTCTGATGTCTCTCACGTTATGATACCTGTTTCTGATGTCGACTCCCTACTGCCGAGGTCTACGGACCTGTCTTCCTACCGCTGACTGTCGTCGGCTGTATCTACTTTGTTAAGAATATCTTGATCACCAAGGCCCGCTTGAGCACTCTAGCAGGATTCAAAATATACAGAGGCATGAAACTTGCTCGGATGTCTCCCCGTAGACCTCGCTCGAAGGTCTGAGCTCTGAAGTAATGTTCATTGACCATATCCATCGAGTACCTGGGGAGGTTGGTGAACCTCAATGAATAGTCAGCTACCGTCATACTACCCTGCTAGAGCTGAAGAAGCTCCTGGATGCATACCCCTCTCAGTGTAACTAGAGAGAAATCCTCCCTAAAGAGTCTCTCAAACTTATTCAATGAAAGAGTCTCCTCATCATGAGTCTTTGTGGTCAGACTCCACAATCGTCCCGCCAAACCCTGAAGAAGGCTCGCTCCAAGGATCACCATTTGGTCTGCCGGTGTCATGACTATGCAGAAATCTCTAGTAACTGCCTCAAGCCAGTCCTCTGCTGCCTAAGGGTTGGGATCGCCTCGGAACCTAAAGGGTCTCTGTCTCTAAAATTCATGGAGTGCACTAAGCTTGCGCTCCTCGTCAGTCGGTACTCAGGTACCATGGGCAGCACCACTGGTGGGGGCATAGCTGGTGCACCACCTAATGGAAACTCCTGTGGAACTGGTCCCTATATCGAAGCCTCTTCACTGAGGGGGTCATCCGTGTGATCATGCAGCTTAATCCTAGTGGGAATGCGTCATAGAGGAATCCTGTAAAAAACAAGATGTACCATTAGTATATCTGGATAGCTGACTCAAAGGACATCGAAAACACAACCCATTCCTATATGATGCATGTACCTTTTTTCTGCTTCTAGTGTTTTCGTGTACTGAGTTGAAAATAAGGTTATCAGAGTCCTGGTGTATGGATATGTTGGCCACCTGCACCAAAATTGTTTTCTCTGGCCTGAAAGCGGATCTCGAAACACTTAACCCTGTTTCTCTAAACCCAATATCATAGACTCATTGTCATATGGTAGTACCGAACACCTATGATACAACTCTATCATGACCCGTCCCAAAGTGGCCCATGCCGTGACTCTCCATACCTGACTCCAATAGGCTATGGGCTGGTTACTAGCACCGAGTAGTCATATTACTAACATGGGAGTCATTGCCCAGGAACATGTACACAAGAACACATCTCCAAGACCAAAAATACTGAAACATAAAAACCACTAATGAACAAAATTAATGCATACAACTAAACCAAACCAATATAGTACAACGAATAGAAATGTTCTGAAAGGAAATAGGGACAGAATACAAGCCCACCAAAAAACAAGAGTCTGAAAACTACAATGTCCGACCTGTAAACACAAAGAGGTACTAGGACTGCTGCTCATAGACATAGGAACTCCTTGATCTGTAGGGAACTCAGAAAGCTCAGTCATGTCATGGTTCACCGTATACCCTATCAAATGACTACTCATCTACACAAGACACAACACGTGCGGGATAAGCCCTTTTAGGGGTGAGTATAACAAAACATAGTAGAGGACCCTGAAAAACAAAAAGCCATACACAAAGGAAAGGCATAGTCATCTCTACACAATATATGTCTAATGAACATATTATAGGATAAAACAAGCCAGATATACCCAAAACCCATACTCATGGTCTAGATACAAGTCACACAACTGCATACCCCCGTCTAGGTATTCAGTTCAAAGATTCCATGAAGGACTCATTCTTGGAGAACACACTCCACAAGTCTAGTAGATCTGATGATGTCCATACGAGAAGTTTTGATTATCAGGATATGTCACCAGATTTAGTTACACTCATTACTGGAGACACACTCTTGATTGGGAAGATCACGATAGATTCATACACTCATTATGGGAGACACACTCTGGAGTGGAAAAGATCACGATACACAGATGAGGATCAATGCCAGGCCCATGGCGGATACTGCGACTTATCTGTATTATCCTTCTTGGTAGAGGATAGAAACCCTCTAGAGTTTTTCACATCTATTCTTGACTCTACCTTGGGTATGGAATGGATAGAGGATCTCTCTCTGGGCCTCTTGAAGGGATTCCAGACTCTATCACAGAGATTCTTGTTAAAGGGATCATGCTCTTGTAAAAGGAAATGATTCATGACCTTAAGGGGAATGAGAAGAGGGGGAACTAACCCAAACAAAACTTTTCCAAGAAATTATGGACAAGAAGACCAAGCCATTTTCCAAAAAGTACACAGCGTGTATAAAATTCCCACACCGTGTCTTCTAACGCCGGGTATTGACCATGTAGAATGGACCATGTGGTAAGGATGGTCGTGTAAAATAGTCATTATATGGCATGTTGTAAGGAGTGGATGTCGTGTCTAAGTAACTAGAGTCGACTCCATGTACATTGTCTATGTGCCCATACACAGCCTCAACCCATGTTTGCCAACCCATGTAATTGGTACATGGTGTGACCTGCATTACTGGCCTTGCATGGAAGTGGGGTGGAGTACACAGTCATGTACTCCATCCTGTGTCTATGTGTACCCTGGATACACATTGAGTCCCACGTAGTGACCTCTGCCATGCTGCATTGACAGTACACGCCGTGTCGCGAAGCCGTGTAGTCCTCCTCGTGTCAGTGTATCGCCCAAGATACATGCCGAGCTTCGTTGATGGTCCAACATGCCGTGTGACTGGGGTCACTACCGTGTGATAAATATCTGACCATCGAAACCATAACTGCTAATTCTGGTACAACACGGTGTATTCTTCAAAAGTTCACGATGTGTATTCGGGAATTTTCCAGAATCGCTGACTTCCTCCATCGCACCATCCGTGTTGCCCCGTTCATCGATCTGGTCATTCGATCTCCATGAAACTAACGAGTTTTGGTTGCCCTGACCCAATGAAGCTGGTTCCCTTTTTTTGAGCCTCCGATCGATCCCAAAAATACGTACATATCCACCTATGCAAAGAATGCTTGAAGAACAGTCTTTCCCAATCCGGTACGATTTGTCATCCGCTATCATCGTCACCCCTCTGCTAGGTCGTCGTGACCTCGGATCATCATCAATGGATCATTTTGAATTCATTGTGTGATGAAACAATCCCAAATTGAAGATCTTACGTCACGATGAACTAGCGGAGGTGCGACGACGATAGCGGATGATGAATTGAATCGGATTGGGAAAGACTGCTCTTCGAGCATTCTTCACACAAGTGGATCGTTACGTGTTTTGGAGACCGATCAGAGGCCTGAAAACAATGGAATCTGATTCGTGGTGTTAGGGTGACCAAAACTCGTGAGTTTCATGGTGATCAGATGACTGGATCGACGAAAAGGGCAGCACGGAAGGCGCAGTAGCAGAAGTCAGCAATTCTGGAAAATTCTAGAATACACGGCGTGTACTTCTGAAGAACACGTCGTGTAGTACCTGTGGCTGAAGCTAGGGTTTTGGGGGCCATATAGGTATCTCACGTCATGTTACCCCATTCAAATGGAACATTGTACCTTCCTCGATGATCGATGTGTATCTCAGGTGATACACAGACACTGGGAGGACTACACGGCTTCGCGTCAAGGCATGTACTCTCTATGCATCATGGAAGAGGCTGCTACGCGGGACTCGGCATGTATCTAGGGGATACACGGACACGGGATGGAGTACACGACTGTGTACTCCACCACACAGTCAGGCAAGGATAGTAAGAATGGTCACCTCGTGTACCGATTACACGGGTTGACACACATCGGTTGAGGTCGTGTACGGGCACATGGCCAGTGTACATAGAGTAAACCCTAGTTACTGAGACACAGCGTGTACTCCTTTCCACACACTGTGTACTGACTTTTTCTACACATCCATCCTTATGACACGGGCCATTATACATGGGCAGTACCCGGTGTCAGAAGACACGGCAAGTGACTTTTATACAAGACGAGTAATTTTTGGAAAATGCCTTGTTCTTCTTGTCCACCTTTTCTTGGACATGTTTCGTTGGGGTCAGTGCCCCCACTTCTCGTTCCCCTAAAGTTCAGGCATCATTTCATTTTATAGAAGTATGACCCCTTCAGCAAGACATTCTGTGATAGAGTTAGGCATCCCTCTGGGAGGCCCGAGGCGAGATCCTCTATCCATTCCGGACCCTAGGTAGAGTTAGTCATCAACATGGCCAACTCTACCGGGTGTTGATCCTATAACTAGCTGGTGAATCCGGATGTTTCATAGTATCCACCATGGCTCTGGTTGTGATCATCATCTATGTATCGTGATCATTCCCACTCAGAAGTGTGTCTCAAGTAATGAGTGTATCTATCTATCGTGATCTTCCCACTCAAGAGTCCGTCTCCCGTAATGAGTGTAACTACCTATCGTGATGTTTCCCAAAAAATTGTACTGTTCGGAAGGACATCATCATAACTACCAGACTCATGTAGTGTGTTCTCCTGGAACTAGTCCTTCATGTAATCTTTGAACTGAATCCACAAACCGTGGTATACATTTGTGTGACTGGTCTCTAGACCACGGGTCTGGGTTTTGGGTATATCTAGATTGGGTTCTCCAATTATATGTTCAGTAGAAATATACTGTGTAGATATGATTGTTCCTTTCCTTTATATATGGATTTGTGTTTTTGGGGTCCTCTAATAACTATTGTTATACTCACCCCTACATGGTCTTTTCCCACACGTGTCCTATCTTGTGCAGATGAGTAACTTTTTGACAATGTCAAGGGAGGATCGAGACTGGACCGAGCTTTCTCAGTTCCCTATAGGCCGAGGCATTCCTATAGCTATGAGCATCAGTCCCAGTACCACTTTGTGTTTATAGGTTGGACTTTTTAGTTTTCAGACTCTTGTTTTTGGGTGGGCTTGTATTCTGGTACATTTTACATTAAGCACTTTACTTTCTGTTATACTCTGTTTGTTTGGTTTAGTTGTATGCATGAATTTTGTTCCTTATGGGTTTTTACATTTCAGCATTTCTGGGCTTGGAGATGTGTGCGTGTTTATAGGTTATTCGAAAACGTCTCCCATGTTTATAATTTTCCAACTCAGTGCTAGTCACCTGCCCCTGGATTTTTAGAGGCGGGCTCGGGGAGTCGCGGTGCGGACCCCTTTGGGACGGGTCATGATAGACACAACTATGTCAGTGTTTACTCTAGAATTATAAAACATTAATGTTCCATAATTAAAACCTTGTTAAAAAAGACAAAATATAAATTCATTAAAATATCTTGATCAATTATGTTTTATCAAAACTTATTTCAAGGGTTATCAAATTGAATTTACAAAATACATGGAAAAATATTCTCTATGGGAATAAGTATCATAAATAATTATTTTGATTCCAAATATTATTTTAGAATTAATATTAGACGATTCTGTAGAATTTTTCTTTTTTAGAAATTATATTATGAAGACTTGGTTAAATCCATGATTCTTTACACTTTCCGGGAGATGATCGAAGATGAATAATTCTTTATTAATTCAAGTGATGTCATGTAAGATATTCTAAATTAATATAAATATCACAATAAATTATGATATAAGATATTCAGTGATTTTTACTATAAAATGATCTTTAGAATAATGAGATTATGGAATCTGATCAATATTTGGATATTCATTTACGAAGTAAATTTCACAAAAGTTATATAGATATAAATTAGTTAATGAAGATGAACCATATTATTTTTTATATGAAATCTGTAGTTACAAGAAGTTATTATGTGGGATTGCAAGATAAATTGAAGGCAGATTCATTAGTGAATTAAAAATTTTAAATAAATTTTTTCTATAATGCTTTTTTTATCAGTGGATGACCGAAAAACAAGGAAATTTTATGGGAAATACATTCATTTTGTTAAGTGTATATGTGTTTGATGATGAACAAAAACATTTGATGTGTGTCAGTGAAGAATACATAAAATTATTGAGAATATTTTGGGGAATAATAGGTGATATGGTCATAAAGTCCATATGAGGGAGTGGGATGGACAAAATAAGTCATTTCCTGAACATATTTTTTAACAAACTCATTAATGATGATGACAAAATAAAAATTTATTTTCCATAGTGTTGGGTATGAAAATTGAATTGGTGACTTGATTCTATTCAATTATAGAATAAAAAGAAGTGTAAATAAATATTCCAAACAAATAGAAACCTATTTATTGGTAGATTTTATATTATTATTTTAAAAAATTTAAATTATTGTAAGTGTTTATTGCACTAAATTACTATTGGGCGATTCGAAAGCATGACTTTCCTGGTTATAACACAGCCAGTTGTACTCACAAGTGAATTATTATAGGTAATGGGTTCCCAGTCATTTCTAAATCACATCAAGGACTATCCATCTCTTATTTAGTTCTGAAACATATAAATTTGTGTGTTATATTTTATTTAAGTGTTATTTTATTTATGGGCCAGTACTAAACTATAGTCATCTAAAAATTTGGGGATGATTATTTTGTAAGAAATATAAAAATAATTAATATCACCAATGCCCCCCTCATAGAATTATTCTAGTGGTCCTAAAATTAATTCTATAGACATAATTAAGATATTTCATTCTAATAATAGGTCATAATATTTCTACAACCATTGAACACAAATGGGAAAATATTCTATTAAATAATTCATTAATTCCATATAAATCATGATGCAACCAACATACCCAACTTTGGACATAATATATGTCATACAGTTTACAAGTATATATCCAAATACATGACACATGATATGAACTAATAATAATCACATGTCTAGGGACCAATAAATGTGTATGTAAATAGGAAAATCTAATAAAAATATAACGTGTGGATTTCCAACTATTGGGTTTTGTTCTCATAACATCATCTATTAAAAATTACCTTGGTAAAAATTCATGATATGAAGTCAAAATATCATATGATAATCCTACACCTAATAGAGTAAATCATCAATTTTTTATAATATGAAATCATCCAAACATTAAATATTTATTAAATAATAAGATCACTACTCTCCAATATTTTCATCATAGTAGGGATCTTTATGACTTTTCACTATGACAAGTACCCTTATGACATTTTCTTATAAAATGATAAATATAAGAAGAGTATTAATGTCATAAGAACATTATTATTATTATTATTTTGTAACATACATAAAATCAAAGTGTAATAGTGGTTGATTATATGTAAAAGACATCAATAGTCTCAAACTTATGCTAGATCCAACTTATAACAACATTGAATCCACTAGCTCTCTTCTGATGTTCATTATCTTTTTAAGATAAGGCTTCCATCAATGGTCCTATAGTGTTTTCCTTTGATGAAACTCAACATACTATGAGCTCACCTCTTTGATAAGAATAACTTAATAGGTGATAATTTTGAAATTTTCCAGTCATCCATTTTTTTAACATTGACAGCTTTGTTAGATCCACTTTTTTAGTAACATCACAATAACTGTGATTGATTAATTAATTTTGTAAACTATATCAAGCTCTTTTAAAGAATAAAACAAAATGAATATTTTTTTGTATCAAAAACTATAATATACATAGGGACTATTGTAGAATTAGTGGAAACTGGATACTTTGATCTCTTCCATCTCATAGTTTCTCCATTGAGACTAATGAGACATCCTAACAAATAAATTATATCATTAAGATTTATTTGGTCACTATAATCATTATAATAAATTATTATTTACTCATTATATCTTCCATATACCATGAACATATCATTCCTATGCCTCAAATTTAGAATTATTTGCTTAAAAATAGTTTTATGTTACTCTAATGGATCTTATTTATATCTATCACCAAGATTATAGAATAGGAAACACTAAGCCTGATACAAAACATGGTATACATGATGGATATTATCCCATTAATTTAAGGCATCCAACTCATCATCTCTCAAATTATGTTTGATCACACATTTATTAGAAAATATGAATACATTTTAGCAATATAACCAATAACCTTTTTTGGATTGTTCCATACCAAATCACTTCATTATCTGGTTAATATATATATCTGTTCTTTGTCTATGTATCCTCTAGGATCTATAAAGATTGATATTTATATTAAGGATTTAGGTTTCTTCACATGAATCCCATATTAGAGAATCATGTCTTCAATAAGTCCATAACCATCGATAAGACTATTATATCATTTCTAAAAAGTAACACTTCAATGACATATACTATTAGGATAACAATATCATGTCCAAAAAAATAATTTTGCAAATATTATCACATTCATTAATTAGTATTCCAAATTCTCCAATAGATTATGTAATATTAATTTTTAATGACTTGGATTCTTCATTTAGTCTATAAATGGATCTTTTTAACTTTTATACCTTATTTAAATTATATGGTTGCAAAAACATTTCTATTTATTTTTTCATATATTCATATTATATATGGTTCTTGTTAAGGAAACTATTTTTAAATCCGTCTTCCAAATATCATTATCATGATAAGATTCCATTCGAAGTAAAATTATAATATATTTAATTATAGAAACCTGAAAAACAGATTCTTCAAATGTATTTGACTTGAAATTGTATAAAAACATTATCTAATAGACATGATTTATATGAAGTAACTTTGCGTTCTATTTTAAGTTTATTATTCAAAACCCATTTTCTCCAAATGATCATTACATAATCTTGTTGATCAACTAAATACTAAAATTTTCTATTGATAAATGGAATCTATCTCAAATAACATAGATTATTTCATTTATTAATATTATGACGTACCTACTACTTCATTATATGAAATATGATCATTATTTTTAGAAAATAATGATTACCTTACTCAAATGAATAGAAAACCCATATCTCTCTGGTGCACCTATTTGGTTATGTTGTCTGTAGAACACCCTATTTCTCATGAAATAGATGAATTGGTTCCTATGAATACTTTTATGTATCTTGATAATCAACTTCCTTTAATTCATTCATTCTCCCATGATACCTTTTAATAATGTATTCCCTCTTTAGAATGTTTTCATGTTTTTTAATAAAAAATATTTTATCTGGATAGTTGTATAGGTAATATCCCCATAATTATATTGGATATCTGATAATGATATAGCTCATCTCATGGGGTTCTCATTTGCTTCCTAACGAGGCCCTGACAAGAACCTTACATCATCATACATGTAAATTTGAACCCATGTATTTACTTTTATACAATAAATCTTATAGTATTCTATTTAAGGATTTTATTTCAACCTAGTTGAGTGTGTATATCTCAATCTGTAATTATTATTCCCAAGAGGATAATAGGAGGTTAATATATCACAACATCAACCAAACCATTTCAACCAAGGTGTTCTTCTTCCTTTAACTAACAACATTCTTTTGTGGTGTATAATTAGTAGTGAGTTAATTTTATTTAAAAATTCACATAAATAGTAGAGTGACTATTGATTAAGACACTCACCATTTTGATCTGATAAGATAAATATTATCACCTCACTATGTTTATTATATACCTCATTCTTTAATTTCTTAATTTTATAAATGGATTCTAACTTATACATCATTAATTATACATCAGCATATATACTCAAATGATCCATAAATTTATTGATGTCACAACATCCACCTCTAGATTATACACGAAATTTCTAGTAGACATCAATGTATAAAAATTCTAGATTCTTCATTGGCCTTTTTCCCTTCCCCAAAAAAGAAGTTTTAGTCATCATTCATTGTAATAATGGGTGGAAACTATCATATTTTTTAGTTAAAAAAATATAATTATCTATCATGATAGATCTTTTTCAATCATTTCACATTTACATGACCAAGATTGTGATGCCATAGATGGGAGTGAATAAAATTCAGGCCAACATTATTTATTTTCAATTACCAATACATTTTTTTCATCTTCTAAAATATAAAGATCATTATTTTGATGTTTATTACAATGAATTTTTCAATAATATAAACAAAATCCACTTTTATACCCAAATATGAAAGTAAAACCATCGATATTCTGGATGGATATATAAATTATGATTTTATTTATTCTTGGAACATACTAAAAAATATTTTAAACTATGATCATTTAGGTAGAAAACATGAGGTGGTAGTCTCCTATATCCAAGGAAACTTCTATTGCACTATTGAAAACTGAAAGATACGCATGTCCTATAAAAACATTCTTGAATATCCTTTGATATTGTATATAAATACAAATTTGATTACCAAATATTGTATTTAATACCCTAGTTATAGATATTGGAAAATTACACTCAATAATTGACGCACATTAAGCTTTCTTGTGTTTCTTTATTCTTGTGTAGTAATTATCCATGTAATCTTACTTTCTACATGATAAAAAATAGATATCATTCTTTTTCATATAATTGGATATTCCTATTATAAGAAGGATAGTTCTCATGACACGTTCAATTAAAATAATTTCTTGTTACATTTTCCATTTCCTTCTTTATATGCACTATAAAGACTCCATGTTTTCTATGCATCATGTTCTTATCTATATATAGAATCAATTTGTGGATTTCTAAGAGTAACATATCAGTATTAATCATATTATAATTCACAATAAATCACTAGAATATATAAGGTGTTGAATATAATATAAGATCTATGTTAAACTTATTGGGTTCCTTAAAACCCTAGATATCCAAGATCTAAATGTTTCCAGACATCTTGATACATTCGGACCTGCTAGAACCCCCTCTCCATTATTACATGTAAAAAGATCATTGAATATATCATATATCTCTCATTTTTCCTTATCCTAAAAAATATAACCAACATAAGACATGACACTATAAGTTTTTATTACCACGGGTTCCTTTTGGAGCTTACTAGACATGGATGATAACATGTGACATAGGAGATCTACAACATCAGCTAATAGTATATATAGTCATAGATTTCCTCATCACTAGCCTCTTTGGCTGGTTTTTAGCACCCTGAATCAGGTAACCTAGAGTCTACTATTACATTATTACATTGGTAAAAAAAATAAGGGATCACAACATGAATTATAAATTCTTTTTTATGTCTTGGGAGACTAGATACACACATGAACTCCACATTTCAATATAAATGAAAAACAAGTCATGAAAAACATTCTTGTATCCTATAAATCATTCAAAATTCTTATAATAATATCCAAGGTAAAGGAAAATAAAAAATGGTGACCTCAGATGATTAGTAATGGTTATGTACAATGTAAGATAATAGGAGTAAAGATAGGAAAATCAATATGGGGGAGGGGATAATCTAACCACATTTATTTTAATAATCAACAGTAGTTTAAATTACATCCATTGATATTATCAACACATCTTCACATGGATAATGGAAACTAAATTATTAATAAATAAAATCCATAAATTCATTTATTCATGATATTTGTATCAATGCCTTGTCCTTATTATAATGATGATTACCATTAAGTTAATAACTAATACAATATTCATATTAAATGGTCAGGTTTAATCCAGATACCCATCTAATATAGATTGCCTACTATTTTTTCATGTGAGGCATGTAAATGCATCAAGGGATTATCTATAATCAGTCTCCATCCTTCACACAGATGCCCTATAAATTCATCATATATTGAATGATCAATACTATTCATTCTCAAATTTCATTATAAATAAAAATTTACCCATATTAAATGAAATATACAGAATATCTCCAAACTGAATGAAATATTCATTCTCCATAATCATCCTTAGACTAATACTATATATATAAGTGTTATATGGTTTAGAAATCGTTCAATTTGTATAATTAATTTTGTTTAACTATGTTATAATTAATATATAAACATGGAAGAGAAAAAATGTCAAATGAAATTAAGGGGCAAGATAATGAATGTTATCACGTGAAATTTAATGAACAAAAAATCATGATTTAGTAAAGGATGAATGAGTATAATCAATTAATCTAAAATAAATATTTTTTAGTAAATAAAATACATTCCTGAATAGAAAATAAATGGTATAGAAAAAATTAAAAAAAATCTTGTTTATTTTGTTAAGAATAATTTTATAAATAACATTAAAAATTCATTCTCATAATAAAATAATACCCTATTATTTTGGTATATTTAAATACTAAAAATTTATTGAATACTAAAATAAAATATTCATTGAAAATTAACATGGAAAAAGATATATTGATCTTGATAACTAATAATTTATATGATGGTAGGAGAGTTGGGTAAATCCTTATACATTAAAAATAAATATTTTTTCAATTTTGTAAAAAGATGAAAATAACCCATGTGGAAAATGATCAAAGGTTTCCTTTTAATTATTTTTTAAAATAGGTTGAAATGATTCCAAAGGAACATTGTAATGCATTGAATAATAATTAATAATATTCTCAAAAAATTTAATATAACATCAAAATTGGAGAATTTTTTATGGAAAACATTAAAATAATTTTTCCAAAAGAAGGCCACTTACCTGTACATTACATATTTATTCATAATATAAAAAGAGAGTAAATGTAATATAATCTTGTTCCCCAAAACATGTCCATATGATGCAAAAATATTTGGGATTTATAAGTTTAGGATAAGATAATTTTCCCCAATAAAATCTAAACATAAAAAATCCCGTAACAAAATGTGATCACAATAAAAATACATTACCTATAACATACCAATTGATTCCTAATAAAAAAATAGGAGAAAAGAAATATAAACATATAGACCACAAATATAAAAAAAAGGATATAGAAATATATTTTTTTAGAGTTCTGGATCATATTTTATTTTTAAATGACATATGGTCCAAAACAATCCCAAAATGAAATTAGATTGTAATAGAAATCCCTTACCATAGGTCTCTTCTTAGTCATACCTATTTGATCCTAGAATTTAATGAATATAAATTTATTCAATATATTATTAATAAAATTCATAATATATATCATGTTTTTTATGGTCAATTTAAAATCATACAAAATCATTTTATTAACTAGTTTTTCATTATGTCGACCACATTAATGTAGGTCAGTGAACTTCTCAAAAATTAATTAGGTATATTATTCTTGTTTAAAAGATTTATTAAATGGTATAATCATATACCATATATTAATAATTTATTATGTAGAATTTATATTCATTATATACATTTATAGAAGAATACCTTCACGATGGAAATATAAAAAAATCACATCGCATCTTAGAGGAAGTAGTCCACACGTACGCATGAGGGACATTGTAATTTATCAAAGGGTGAAAGGGTAAGAAAATAAAGGATATATTATATTTAAAGAATCATAATAATGCAATAAATATTATATATATTCCTTAATTAATCCTTTATAACCATATAATTAAAATTGTGATGACTAAATAATTTCACCGCTACATGGATATAGTATGTCGTATGTACGCACGAGTGATGTCATCATTTGACATATAATGGAAAGGAGGTAGAAATGGTCATTACCTAATCATAATGAAATATCAGAAAATTTGTGATTCTAGAGACATTATGTTTTTATAGATACAATAGATTTATAGGATATATAGGGGAAAAATAATCTTTTAAAGAGTCTAGTAAGATGATTTCATATTCTTTTAAATACGTACTTTGGCATACACCTTAATCATAAATATGATTCACTTAGGGTAATAAATAAAGCTCTATAACTTGGTAAATAATATAATTAAGGTATTTGTGAATGTATTGGTCAACATATTTGGTTCATGGAGTGTGGATAAGTGAGGGGTGGAGGTTCCCTTATATAAGAATGGGGAGGTTCACACTTGTAACTATACAATGTGTTAAATAAAAATTATGTGATATTCATATTCATGTAGAAAAAATAAATCAAAATTTTATATATAATAACCGATAGGGTCTAGACAACTCAACCAAAAACATTTGGACAAGTGATATAGATATTTTAAGTCTTATGTCTTAGTTAAATCCCCTTAATCACTTTTTACCTTAACGATAACATCTTGTTATTTTCAATTTTAACACAATTATATGACAAAACATAAATGGGAACTTATAAAGACTGTGAAATAATGATTCTAAATAAGTAATCCATTTTATAAAATTTAATTTATATAAGTACCATAATTTTACTTTAAATATATGTACACAAATTTAATAAAAAATAGTTTTTTGAAATGATTTCATATTTGATAATATAAATCATTTTACATTGAAATATAGTATAACTGTAACATAATAATAATTCTATCTGAATTTTATTTAAATTATTTTTTATTAAATTTTGTCTTTTAAAATTAAATCAACATAATATATATATTAATATAATGTTTTTTTATATAAAATTAAATTATTTTACAAAAACAACATTAATTTTAGAAAAAAATAATTTAAAATATTATAAGTCATTATAGTTATATTTTTGAGAATATTTTTTTTATATTCTATGAAATAATATGAACAGGTTTTTAGTAATCATACTGTAACATTTAATATTTTTTCATTTCAAAATCATTACATAAAAATATTTTCTTTTTAAATACAATGATTGATTATTATCATATATATATAAAGGTAATTAATATATTTAGTATTGATATATTAATTTATTAATAGTAAAATATTTTTACAAAAATATAAATACTATATTTAGTAAAATTTAAATGTTATTTAATAATGTTGAGTTTATATTGTTAGTATAATAATTTTTAAGAAAAAAAGGCTTTATCATAAATGAAAAGTGATTATAATTATTATAATATAGAGATAAATATATTTTCAAAATTATATTATGAAAATAAATGTGCATAAGATAAATTATAATTTACTTATACACACTATGAAAAAAAATTTTGAATGATAAATGTAAATTTAAGTAATACATTAATATCATGAAATAATAACATTTGTAAAAATATTAATTGAAATTATATATAAGATGAATAAGAATTTTATTATGAATTAATAAAAAGAGTATATTAATATAATTTATTAGAAATGTTTTAATAGAATTATTTAATTTAATACATATAATTTAATTCATTGTAAAAAATGAATTTCCACAATGGTACCGAGTTGCATAAAAGAATGTTTCAATTCCTTAATCATGTGTGATGTTTTTATATTCCTTAGGTAAGGGTATCATTAACCTATGTAAGGGTTAGCACACTTTTTACCTTTTTACCAAAGGGTACCCTAAAAGAATTTTTAATGTCTAAAGAGAACCATCGCTGTGAAAATGCAGTGTTTCAACTATGTGAGGGTATCCAGCCACTGTGTAAGGGTGCCACAATGCTACCAAAGAGTACACATGAGTTCTGTAAGAGTAAATAGAGTTTTTTAATGGTATGAAAACTATTACTGAATTGTAGTCTCACTCAATGTTTAAGGGTCATGACCACTATATAATGGTACCAACCTAGATTTCATAAGTGTACCGCACCCAATACATGGTTTATGTATGGGTAAACCACACATAATAAATTCTATATAAGGGTACCAAGAAAAAAATGTATGAGTAACCTATTTGATATCAACCCTACATTAGGGTTTCCAAAAACATACATTATCTTAAAAGAAAATTAAAAAATCCTGTGTATTTGTACCAAAAATCAAGTAAATTTAATTCTATTCTCGAATAATAGTAATCAAGAAATTTCAGACTTAGATCCATTACATCATCATCATCTTCCTCATTTGAAAACATAAAATAAAATCACCAAATATGTATTTTTTATGTAATTACCAAATCAATATACATTCGATTTTTATTGAAAAAGAATAAAAACATCAGTGAAACATGGAAATAATATGAACATCAATATTTAAAATCATTTTATATCTTTATGACCATTTAATAAGATTCTAAGTGCTCTGTATTCTAGGGAGAACTCAAAAACCATTGAAGCGTCATGTTTGGAGGCCTATAAGTTATTAAATGGTTAGAGTTAGGAAGTCAAGATCTATGAAAATATCAAAATTTTAAATTATATGGATGTATACAACTAAATATTCTTATCATCATAACATGAATAATTAGTTTGTGAAACTAGGATAGAAATATAAATTATATTTTATATAAACTTAATTTTAGAAGATATTTTATCGAATAATCAAATTTAAGAGGATGAGGAACTAGTCTCTAATGTACATAATATTTAAATATAAATATATAGTTAAAGTTGAAAATTTAATGATCTTATTTTCATCAAGGTATAGGAAGTATAATTAATATATACCTCAATTTTTTACCGTTTCAATTAAGAGATTTATAAAGAAATCAAGAAACTAGTAAATATTGTACAAAAGAGTATCGTTTAGGATGGGGATTCTTCCAAAACTTCTGAGGATTCTATCAATGAAATCCCTTGGAATAAATCACATAATCTTCTATATCAAGGTATTGAAAAAATTGGTTTATTAGATTTTTATTTTCTAATACTCTTTCTTGTAATGGGATATGATTTTAAAAATCTATTTCATGAAAAAAATTATTGTGAGTGAAAATGCTTTTTTGTTAAATCGTATTTTATCATTTTCATAAATAATGGAAGGGAAATAATTTTCTAAAATTATTTCATTTAGAAATCTTATTTGAAAATTATTTGTTTTAAAATCCTTATAAAATGTATTCTAATTTGAACATATGACTGTGTAGATTATAGAAATTTTTATTTTTTGTGTTAACTTTTCTTTGAAATTCATGGATGTCATTCAGGACTCTATTTATTTTATGTCCATGAATTATATTTAAAATCAACATTCCATATATGTTATTAATAATATTTTCTGATGTTCAATTTCCAAAACTCATTTATACAAATTGTCTATGAAGTTTTTCATTAAATATATTAATTATGTAATTAAAAATTCTATTTTTATCCATATTTGATATTTTTATTAGATATGTAATTATTTTCCTCTTTGAAAATAAATTACATAGATATTAATTTTTTGGGTGGTTATTTTAATTGATTTATAATGATAAATTAATGCCTTACATAACTTTTTTTATTAATAATTTGTAAAATATTTATTGGTAATGATGTTGATGAATTGGGTTTCAACCCATATTCTCATGGGGACTTTGTCCTAATAGTGTTATTTAGACCATCAACACTACGAGTGGATATAATATTTTCTTAATGTTTTCCATTTATCATTAAATTATATAAAGATATATTATTTTAAAAAGTAATGTTTTGAAATTACAAAGAAGGATTTTATATTTATTTCATAGGATTTTCGGTTTATACTTAAAATGGGTTTTTATAATAATATTTTTTTTAATGAATGTTTTCAAAAAAACCACCTATTTTGGATATTGAATCCTTTAAATTTTGGTTGAGGGAAAATTTATTTTTATATCTAATGTTATATTTAGAAATAAAAATATTTCATATAAAATGATATCTTTTTAAAAATAATTTATATATCATTTTAACAGGTAAAGGATTTTTACCACTATTTTCAAATCCGTTAATGAGAAATTTTTTTCCCACCATGTGGAATAAAAAATTATAGGTCTTAGGGATGACTAGAAGATCAGTGGTTAATAGTATCAATTATGTGTCTAGATTAAGTGAATTTGGATAAAATGTCATAGATTTTTTTATAAATTCTTATAAGTATTATGATTTCTTAATACAATAAAACTCTAATGCAAAATGGTCTTTCTGTTTGTAGGTTATCAATTTGTCTTATAATGTATGTTTTAGATGTTTGAAATTTGGAAAAAATCAATATATGGTAGACATATAATTTTTATGTTTTTAGCATCTAATCCAGGATTACGGTTATTGTGATAACACATTTTGATATGAGAGCAAGGTTTAGACGACATTAATATTTAGGATGATTCAATTTATGTATAGTATAAGCTTTTTAGAATATGTGTTAAGTCATTAAGTGGATGATAATGTCTTAATTTAATGAGAGATCTAGTTATCCTAGTTTTCATAATTTTCATATGCATATATGGTAATATAAAACTTAAATTTTGAATTTTTTTTAGTGATGGGTTTATTTACGGAATAATGTATTCAATTTTGAGGAAATATGATTAAGGGTATTTTGAACCTCTGTGGTTTCATTGATCATTGATGATAATGTTATTGAGGGTAGTTATAAAACTAATATTTTATAATTAAAATTATGTGGATGTAATTTCTTTAATAAATAAATAACCCAAGATTTATAGCACAATTAAATTTTATGGGTATAATTATTAAATTCTATTTTTCACAACTAAAATATACTGGGATAGGTTTTTACATATTTTTTTTCTACAAAATTAAATTCTAGTATAAAATATATTCTGGAATAAGTTAATTTAAAATATTATAAGTTATTTAAATTTTAACATTTAGCTATAATTGAATTAAATTTCATGAAATAATATGAATATATTTTTATTAAATATAATGTCCATTTAATATGTCAGTATTTGAAAATTAATACTTAACCATAATTCTTTATTCCATGAAATAAAATAGATTGTTATCCAGATATGGATATAAAGTTAATTAATATATATAGGATAAATATATGAATGTATTAATAGTAAAATATTATTTATTGATCAACATAAATACAACTGTTAGTAAAACATTAATTTAATGGATGAATAATAAAATTTTAATAGTAATTTAACGTTTTTTAAAAAAATAAGACATTGTATTAAATGATTAGTGAGTATAATTATAATAACATATAAATAAATAATTTTTTGAAATTATATTATACAGAAGAATTTTTATAATATTACTTATTGATTATTAAGATATAAAGTGATAAATTATAGAAAATGATTAATGTATATTTTAGAAAGAAATAAATATCATGAAATTATAGCATATGTATTTTTTTTAATAAAATTTAATTTTAGATATATAAGAAATATATTAAGATTGAATAAATAGAATATATTATTATTAAATGATTATATGATTTTTAATAGAATTATAATATTTAAAAAATAGAATATAATTCTTCGAAACGAAATGAATTTATATAAATGTACCAGACTATGAGAAGGTAATATTAGATTTCATGAACTTATTTTAAGATCTATTATTACTCGCATAAGTGTAGAATTGATATGTTTAAGGTTTTTCTTAATTTTTACCTTTTGTAGGTAAAGATAACCTAAAAATACTATTCACATTTTAAAGGAGCCCCAATCTACATAAAGATAGTGTTGCTGCTACATTAGGGTAGCCACATGCTCAATAAGTGTATCACACCACTGTGTAAGGGTACACCCATGTTACGGAAGGGTACAATGACTTACTTAATTATATGATATATCCCATGTAAGGTATATGGCCCCAGCCTTAATCATTACTTAATCTTGAGTTATAACAAGATTACACATTGAGGATCTTTTTAGGATTAGAGTTTTAGAGAATTAGATCATAAAACTTGCATTACATTTTACATTTAAACAAAGTGGTTACATAAAAGATAGTATTCATTTTTCCCATCAACAGAAACATATTTAAAATAAAACATGGATTCTTTCTTGACACATCCTTGACACTATCATCATATCATGTACCTTTCCATTGACCTGTGAAAAACATTTCAAAAACATGGGATGAGCATAAAAAGCTCAGTAAGGGATATAAAAATATGGAAAGGAATCATGAGTACATATATACATAAGAATAGAATCATACTTTACCCATAAAACATAAGCACTTTAACATACCTCATCAAATCATGAATAAATCATAGAAATCATAAGACATAAAGGTAACTTGATGCATTCATAACATTCTTACGTAGGGAGTAACCCTCTTGGTTACCTTTGGAATAAACATCACAGTATATTACCTAAATCTCTTCGAAGAAACCTTAACGTTTAACTCCTTCGCGTTACCCAATTCATTGGAGAGCTATATCGGGCTCACCTGCCATTAGTTTATCACAGAACCACCCGTCTTCATAACAATGCCCAAGAACCATAACATAACCGTATCACATAAAACATGCATAAAGGAAACATAACATTTCTACATTTCAATCACAAGATATCAATACAACACATTGATATAATAAAAAAATTATGAAAACCATTTTCAATACCAAAATAAATGAAAATTAAAACATGGTATTTATTTTTCATTTAAAAAAAAGTAAGGCTTGTAGAGGAAGCCGAAACTCAAATAATGGTCACGGCGGCGGAGAAGTTGTTGTCGCCGCATACGTACGACAAAAACATTCCCTTTTGTCATTTAGTAAATGCTTTGTATATAAAAAGGATTCCTTTTGGATAAACTTAAAAGTCAAATGGGTTTATACACCATATAAAATAAGGTTGTGTATAAAACAAAATATGCCTCAATGAAAGGAGATTGAGATGAAGTCCCATACCTCGGGTCCGACATGACTCGATCGTTCTTTAACCTCCTGAATAATAAACTTGAGTTAATTTCTACTTTCTTAAGAACCTTTTTCAAGTTCATTATTCCTTTTATATCCCTTATTACCATGTCATGAACACTATGTAATTATTTAAGTTAATAACTGTCATTTTAACGATCATTGGTACTTGAGTCAAAAATAAACTCATTATAATTACATGTTGTTCATGTATCCAATATATCCAGAGTTATACTAATGATGTAGATATCATATATATCATATATATCCAGTATATACATTCATTTATAATATTACATAAAGTTTAGAGGTAAGAAATGAAATGCACCGTTCATGGAGATGGTAAGCCGTACGTACGCATGAACACTACTTTCATTTCAATTTCATATTTTATGGAATGGAATCATAATGATATAAAGGTATATTATAATAACAGTATATTATCAAATATAATATCATTAATTACATCCTTTATACGTCCCACATATGGCATTAACGAATCAAATCACTTTGAGGGTCGGTAGTCCGCACTTCCTAAAAAGAAGATATCGTGTTTACCCACAATGGAAACCATAAAGGTATGCCATAAATGAAAAAATAGAAGCTTAAGTATAACATAAACATATTATATATCATGTATAAATATAGTGTCATATTAATGGCCACCTTTGAAGGTGTTAAAAGAATATTGAATAATCATTGTTTAGTGAGGCAGAAATTTACCATCCACGGAAACAGTATATTCTTTAACCATTAGATGTATGTGTGTGTAACTGTAGCTCGAATACTTCTTATAACTACATCCTAGTATATGTAAGATACTAGATTTGTTACAAAATAAATGAATAAAAAGAGTTTAGGGGTTGGAGAAGCAAAACAAAACATAAGAACAGAAGAGAAGACACTACCTTTAAATCGGGAAAGTCTTTTAGATTTGAGCTCAAAGGATTCCTTGGGAAGACTTTTGCCAAAAGTGAGGATTCGAAGAGTTATAAGGGGATGTGGAGAGACAAAATGGGCAGGTGTTGGCCGATCCAAAGGCTTTGGATGTGTGGGTAAGGTGGTAGAGTTGGGGGCCTTTTATAAGAGGAGAGGAGGGGCACTCTTGGAAAGGTACAAAAGGTTACTTTATTTTCAAATGAGTATCGGATTTTAAAGGTCTCATGTTGATGTATTACGAGGATAATGTGATAAGGGTTCGAAATATACTCATCCAATAGGTCTTTGACATGTTTAAGAAATAGTTTTAACATTATATTTTCATTTTATTTAAATCCTTTATTAATGAGGTAATCGCTGCATCATCATGATGTCATAAATAATTTAATTTATTTAATGTCTAAAAATTATAAAAAAAATATCATGATGTAGGAAATATTTTTATCTTTCCAATGAATATTTATAGGAAAAAATATTACTTGTATTAACGCATTTAAAAATTGTTTTATTTAAACAACTCATGTTTATGTCATTTTTACTTTTACTTTAAATAAAAGGCATTAATGTCATTATCTTACCCAAGTGGCTCCATGGAGTCCCAAAAATCCACCGATGGGTTGTCTTGGTCGTCCATGAAACATCCAATAAGTTTAGGACATGTGTCTAGGTCATTTCATATTATTAAAACATTATTTTTACCTTAAATTACACTAATTTCCTCTAATCGATATTAAAAACATAAAAGTTACTATTCACCAAAAAATTATTTTGATCCCATTGAACCACATTTTACTTCTTAATGAAAACCATGTATGTCAGATTTTTTTGAAATTCAAAACATAGAGGTGGTAAAATTTCATTTAAACGAAAAATCAGTTTTTAAGTACCACTTAGTGGTTTCACTATTCATCAAAAATTGATGTTTTTCAGAAAAATTCCAAAACATCACTCCAAGCTATATTTTATATTACAAAATAAAAAATGATGTCTATTTTAAAAAATTCAAAACATATAAGTTACATTATTTAATTTAATAATTAATTCTCGCTGTCAGAACAAATAGCGTGTTTTTATGAAACAATAATTATCCAAAGATTGACACTAGTTTAAGTCCAATTTAAAAGTGAAATTTATTCCAACGAACACTGTTGGATTAAATGGTAAAAATATATTCTAATTTAACTTTAAAACCAATTGAAAAGATAATCTAATCAAATAAATAAATTAGATTAAAAAGAGGTTTTGAATTAAAATACATCATTTTTCACTATTCATTAAAAAAATGAACTTTATCGGAAAAATACCAAAAATTTACCCAAAGTAAATTTCAATGTTCCAATAATAAAGAATAAGTTTATTTTGACAAATATATATTATAAAGTTGTCAAAAGTTTGATTTAAAAATGGTTTTCCATTAAAAAGCAGTAAAATAATCTTTTAAAAATATTAGTGTATTCCATGCTTAATATTGGATTTATTCTCATTTTAAGCCTCTCAAACAATATCTAATTCATTAATAGACCTAGATTAAAAATTTGTACTATTCATTACTTACTTGGGTTGTTACATCCTTCCCCCCTTTAGAAAATTGCATCCCCGCAATTTATTTACTTATCGAATAAGTGGGGGTATTTAGCCCTCATTGCATTTTTAAATTCCCCTGTTGCCTCTTCAACCATGTGGTTTTTACACAAAACCTTTACCTGATTAATCACCTTATTCCGTAACACATGCTCCCTGTGGTCAAGAATCTGGACCAGTTGTTCCTCATAAGAAAGGTTCTCTTCCAGCTGAACTACCTCTGGGCTCAAAACATGATATGGATCTGGCATGTACTTCCTTAACATTGAAACATGAAAAACATTGTGTACCTGAGATTAAATTGGAGGTAAATCCACTTGGTAAGCAACTGATCCAACCCTCTCCAGAATTTCATATGGTCCAATGAACCTTGGACTCGACTTTCCTTTCTTACCAAATCGCATCACACTTTTCCATGGTGAGACATTGAGAAAAACATGATCACCTACCTCAAAAGAGAGATCCTTCCTCCTATTGTCCGCATAACTCTTCTGCCTCCTCTGAGATATTCTCATGTGTGTCTGTATCAGCTGAACTTTTTCTGCCAAATTTTCTACAAATTCTGGTCCCATCAGCTTCCTTTCACCCACTTCATCCCAGAAAGCTGGAGTTCGACACCACTTCCCATATAACGCCTAAAATGGTGCCATCTGTATACTGGAATGAAAACTGTTATTATATGAAAATTCAACCAAGGAATGATGTTGGTCCCAACTTCCCTGATACTCCATTGAACAAGAATGTAGTATACCCTCCAATGTCTGAATTTTTCGTTCTGACTTCCCATCTGACTGAGGATGAAAAGCTGTACTAAAATTTAAGTCAGTACCCAATGACTTCTGAAGGCCTTTCCAAAAGTTAGAAGTGAACCTGAGATCACGGTCAGATAAAATGGAGAGAGAAACTCCATGTAACCTTAATATCTCTTTAAGATACAAATGGGAATGTTGATCTAGGGAAAAATTATCTCATATAGCAAGGAAATAAGCAGATTTAGTCAAGTGATCAACAATAACCAAGATTGCATTATTACCTCGAGATGACTTCGGTAATCCCACAATAAAGTCCATGGATATATTCTCCCATTTCCACTCTGGCACTGGTAAAGGCTGAAGCATCCATTTCGGTAACTGCCACTCTGCTTTAACCTTTTGACATGTCAAACACTTCATAGTAAAATCAGCAATATCTCTTTTCATTCCATCCCACCAGTAATACTCTCGCTGATCTCTATACATTTTAGTACTGCCAGGATAAACTGAAAACGGAGAACTTTGAGCTTCACATAACAACTCTCTCTTCAACTATGAATCACAAGGCACACAAAATCACTTCCCAAATCTCAAAACACAATCATTATCAATGTTGAATTCAGGCAACTTACCCTTCTGAACCAGCTCTACCTTTTTCTGGAACTCGTTGTCTTGCTTCTGTGCTTGGTTAATTCTATCTGATAGAGATGATTTCACTGATACCTGAAACAAAACAGAAGAAAATCCTGCACCAAAAAATTCTATGCCAAATTTCATCAAATCCTTAACCAAAGGATCACATTCCAAAAAAAACATTTTTAATGAAGCATTACTTTTTCGACTCAAAGAATCATCCACTTTATTTTCTTTTCCCGGATAGTAATGAATTGTAAAATCATAATCCTAGATTAATTCTAGCCATCTCCTCTGTCTCATGTTCAAATATTTCTGAGTGAATATATAATTTAAACTTTTGTGATTGGTATATATTTCACACTTTACTCCGTACAAATGATGCCTCCAAATTTTTAAAACAAAAACAATAGCAGGTAATTCCAAATCATGTGTAGGGTAATTTACCTCATGAGTTTTCAACTGTTGTGAAGCATAAGAAATTACCTGATCATTATGCATTAGGACGCAACCATGTCCTTTCAATGAAGCATCACCGTAGATAAAAAACTCACCATTCCTGGAAGGAAGTGCCAAAACTGGAGTATTCACCAATCTTCTTTTCAATTCATGAAAACAATCATCACATTATTTTGTCCAGATAATATTAACACCCTTCCGAGTTAACTTAGTCATTGGACTAGATAACCGTGAAAAATTTCTAACAAACCTTTGGTAATAACCTGCCAAACCAAGGAATCTACGAATCTCAGTTACATTTGTGGGTCTTGGCCATTTTTCAACAAATTTTGTTTTTGCAGGATCAACAGTTATGCCATTTTTCAAAATAAGGTGACCAAGGAATGAAATTTGTTGCTACCAAAACTCACACTTGCTGAATTTCCAATACAATTTCTTTTCTTTTAAGGTTTGAAAAATAACCCTTAAATGTCTTTCATTCTCCTCTTTACTTTTAGAAAACACCAAAATATCAACAATGAAAACAACCACAAACTTATCCAAGAACTCATGGAAAATTCTATTCATAAGGTCCATGAATAAAGCAGGTGCATTGGTTAGCCCAAAAGGAATTACTACAAATTCATAATGGCCATATCTTGATTGAAACTTTGTCTTCGGAATATCTACTTCCTTTACCTTCAACTGATGGTACCCCGATCTTAGGTCAATATTTGAAAAAAACTGATCACCCTGAAGCTGATCAAGATAATCATCGATCTGAGGCAAAAGATATTTGTTCTTAACAGTGATGTTATTCAATTCTCTATAATCAATGAAAAGTCTCATAAAACCATCTTTATTTTTAACAAATAAAACAGGAGCACCCCATGGTGATGTGCTAGGTTGAATGAAACCTTTCTCTAATAAATCGTGCAATTGCTCCTTCAACTTTAAATGTTCAATTTGAGCCATTAGATAAGGGGGTTTTCAAATTGTCTTAGCATCAGGAACTATGTCTACAATAAACTCAACTTCTCGATCTGGTATTATTCAATGAAACTCATCAGGAAAAACATCAGGATACTCATTTACCACTGGCACATCATTAATCTGAACAGTTCTCATGTTTTCAACAATGTGTGAAAGGTAACATTCATTTCCATCTTTTACAAGTTTCTCAGCCTCTTGATAAGTTATCAACTGTAAGGTTTCATTCGTGTAAAAAAACTGAAAGTCTTCCTGAAAAGAATCTTCTTTAGCTCTACAGTCAATCTTAGCATGGTAAATAGAGTGCCAATCCATACCCATGATAACATAAAACTATACTAGAGGTAAAACAATAAGGTTTTCAAGTAGGTTCTTTCCACGAATAAGGATAGGAAGATTCTTATAAATTCTTTTTTCCTCAACATTTCCCCCAGGTGTTTTTACCACAAGTTCAAGAGTCATTTCTTGAGATGGTATTTCCATTTTACTAGAAAAGGTTTCAGAGATTAACGAATGTGTAGACCAAGAATAAAACAACACACTGGCATAATCTGAAAAAACAAAGTACCTGATACAACTTCATTTGATGGCCCGACATCTGATGAAGTAGTTGCAAAGGATTTCACCACCCCTTTCTGCTTGTATTCTAACTTCTTCCCATCACTCAAGCTTTTTTTCAGACACTTGTTTGCATAGTGACCCATCTCGTTGCACTTAAAACATTTCACTAACTATAAATAAAATTTGGACTTACCATCACCTTGATCTTTTTCAGTGCAATCACGAGCCTTATGTCCCATCTTACCACATCGGTAGAACTTTACAGAATTCAGAAGACATTCCCCAGCATGCCTTTTACCACATTTATCACAAACTGAAAACATAGTTTTCTTACCATCAGACCTTTTTGAAGAATTCTTTCTTTTCTCCTACCACCTCGGTCTCTTCTTCTGCTGGTGGTTATAGAACACTTGATCATCGGCAAACTCCATTTCCACATTCTCAGCATATCAAACAATCTTTTCATAACTTCTAAACTCATGAGAAGCCAATGCCCTTCGAAATTTTTGATTTAATCCTGAGTAAAAACGATTGATTTTACTATCAAGGTCTCGGATAATATTTGGAGCATACCTTGCCAATTGAGTGAACCTTTCTTCATAGGCAGCCACTGTGTCTTCCTCTTGCCTCAATTCTAGGAATTGTTTTTCCATCCTAAGTCAAACAGCCTTAGAGACATACTTCTCAAGAAACATACCTTTGAATTCATCCCAGTCGAGAGCATCAATCTCATCAGCGTCCATGATATTTTTAACCATCGACCACCACTGATCTGCCTCACCCTCTAAACGGTAAATAGCAAGACTAACCTTTTGATTGTCTAAATACCCCATGACATCGAAAAATTTCTCTAGTTATTTAATCCAACCATAATCTATCACATGGTCATATGATCCTCTGAATGATGGGGGATGTTTCCTCATGAAATGTTCCACCACTGACTTGTTCCTCTGCAGTTTATCTGGATGATCTCGTGCATGGATACCACCACCATTTATCGCTAGAGTTAATTGTTCCATTACTACAAAAAACTGTTCAGTTCCAATTCTGACCATCTCAGGATGCTGATTCGGAAGGTTATTTCCTTCTGTATGCCTTCCTATTACTACTTCCCTATTTCCTCTGCAGAATACCATTCTGAACAAACATGTCTTAGATGAATCAACATGGCAATCTTCAAATGCTATATCATTTCAATTTGACCAAAAAAAATATATTTTTGGATAATCATTTAATAAAATTCTAAATACTAAAGTTATCTAAACTGACATCTGATACCAACTATAAGGCCCCATCTATACACATGACCTAATCTTGAGTTAATAAAATATTACACATTGAGGATCTTTTCAGGTTTCGAGTTTTAGAGATTTAGATCATAAAACTTCCATTACATTCCACATTTAAACAAAGTGGTTACATAAAAGATAGTATTCATTTTTCCTATGAACGGAAACATATTTAAAATAAAACAAGGATTATTTATTGACACTTCATTAAAACTATCATCATATCATGTACCTTTCCCTCGACCTGTGAAAAAAAATTCAAAAAACTGGGATGAGCATAAAAAGCTCAGTAAGGGATATAAAAATATAGAAAGGTAACATGAGTACATATATACATAAGAATGAAATCATACTTTACCCATAAAACATAAGCACTTTAACATACCTCATCAAATCATGAATAAATCATAGAAATCATAAGACATAAAGGTATCTTGAGGCATTCATAACATTCTTACGTAGGGAGTAACCCTCTTGGTTACGTTTGGAATACCCATCACAGTATATTACCAAAATCTCTTTCGAGAAACCTTAATGTTTAACTCCTTCACGTTACCTAGTGCATTGGAGAGCTATATCGGGCTCACTCGCCCTTAGTTTATCACGGAACCACCCTTCTTCATAATAATTCCCAAGAACCATAACATAATCGTATCACATAAAACATGCATAAAAGAAACATAACATTTACACATTTCAATCACAAGATATCAATACAACACATTGATATAATAAAAACATTATGAAAACCATTTTCAATACCAAAATAAAAGAAAACTAAAACATGGTATTTATTTTTCATTTAAAAAAAGGTATGGCTTGTAGAGGAAGATGAAACTCAAATAATGGTCACGACGGTGGAGAAGTTGTTGTCGATGCATACGTACGACAAAAACATTCCCTTTTGTCGTTTAGTAAACGCTTCATATAAAAAAGGATTCCTTTTGGATAAAAATAAAATTAAAAGGGGTTTATACACCGTATAAAAGAAGGTTGTGTATAAAACAAAATATGCCTCAATGAAAGTAGATTGGGATGAAGTCCCATACCTCGGGTCCGACTTGACTCGATCGTTCTTTAACCTCCAGAATAATAAACATGAGTTAATTTATAATTTATTAAGAAACTTTTTCAAATTAATTATTCCTTTTATAGCACTTATTACAATGTCATGAACACTATATAATTATTTATGTTAATAACGGTCATTTTAATGATCATTGTTACTTGAGTCAAAAATAAACTCTTTATAATTACAAGTTGTTCATGTATCCATTATATCCAGAGTTATACTAATGATGTAGATATCATATATATCATATATATCCTGTATATACATGCATTTATAATATTACATAACGTTTAGAGGTAGGAAATGAAATGCCTCGTTCATAGAGATGGTAAGTCGTACGTATGCATGAACGCTACTTTCATTTCTATTTCGTATTTTATGGAATTGAATCATAAAGATATAAAGGTATTTTGTAATTACAGTATAATATAATATATAATATCATTAATTACATCTTTTATACTTCCCACATATGGAATTAACGAATCAAATCACTTAGAGGGGGGGGTAGTCCGCCCTTCCTAAAATGAAGATATCGCGTTTACCCAAAATGGAAACCATAATGGTATGACATAAATGAAAAATACAGAAGCTTAAGTAAAACATAAACATATTATATATCATGTATAAATATAGTGTCATATTAATGGCCACCTTTGAAGGTGTTAAAATAATATTGAACAATCATCGTTTCGTGAATCATAAATTCACCATCCACGGAAATTGTATGTTCCTTAACCATTAGATGTAGGTGTGTGTAAGTGTAGCTCGAATACTTCTTATAAAAACATCCTAGTATATGGAAGAAACTGGTTTTGTTACAAAATAAATGAATAAAAAGATTTTAGGGGGTTGGAGAAGCAAAATAAAGCATAAGGACACAAGAGAAGACACTACCTTTAAATCGGGTAACTCTTTTTTATTTGAGCTCAAAGGCTCCCTTGGGAAGACTTCTGCCCAAAGTGAGGCTCATAAAAGTTATATAGGGATGTGGAGAGACAAAATGTGTATGGGTTGGCCAATACAAAGGCTTTGGAAGTGTGGGTAAGGTGGTATAGGTGTGGGCCTTTTATAAGAGGAGAGGAGGGGCACTCTTGGAAAGGTATAAAAGGATACATTATTTTCAAATGAGTTTCGGATTTTAAAGGTCCCACATTGAAGTATTTCGAGGATAAGGTGATAAGGGTCCGAAATATATTCATCCAATAGGTCTTTGACAAGTGTACGTTATATTTTTAACATTGTCTTTTCATTTTATTTAAATCCTTTAGTAATGAGGTAATCACTACATCATCATGATGTCATAAATAATTTAATTTATTTAATGTCTAAAAATTAAAAAAATATCATGATGTATAAAATCTTTTTATATTTCCATTGAATATTTATAGTTAAAAATACGACTTGTATAACCCCATTTAATAATTGTTTTATTAAAACAACTCATGTTTGTGTCTTTTTTTACTTTTACTTTAAATAAAAGGCATTAATGTCTTTATCTTACCCAAGTGGATCCATGGGGTCCCAAAAATCGACCCATGGGATTTCATGGTCGGTCGTGGCACATCCAATAAGGGTAGGACATGTGTTTAGGTCATTGCATATTATTAACACTTTATTTTTACCTTAAATTACACTAATTACCTCTAATCGCGATTAAAAACTTAAAAGTTACTATTCATCAAAAAACTATTTTGATCCCATTGAACCACATTTTACTTATTAATGACAACCATGTATTTCATTTTTTTTTTAAATTCAAAACACAGAGGTGGTAAAATTTCATTTAAACGAAAAATCAGTTTTTTAAGTACCACTTAGTGGTTTCACTATTCATCAAAATTGAAGTTTTTCAGAAAAATATCAAAACCTTACCCTAAGCTATATTTGATATTTCGAAATCAAAAATGATGTCTATTTTAAAAAATTCAAAACATATAAGTGACATTAATCAATTTAATAATTAATTTCCACTGTCAGAACAACTAGCGTGTTTTTATGAAACAATAAGAATCAAAAGATTGACACTAGTTTAAGTCCAATTTCAAAGTTAAATTAATTCCAACAACCACTATTGGATTAAATGGTAAAAATATATTATAATTTAACTTTAAAACAAATTCAAAATATAATCTAGTCATATAAATAAATTATATTAAAAAGAGGTTTTGAATTAAAATACAACATTTTTCACTATTAATTAAAAAATGAACTTTATCGGAAAAATACCAAAAATTTACCCAAAGTAAATTTCAATATTTCAATCATAAATATTAAGTTTATTTTGAAAAATAGAGATTATAAAGTTGTCAAAAGTTTGATTTAAAAATGGCTTTCCATCAAAAGGTAGTAAAACAATCTTTTAAAAATATTAGTGTATTCCATGCTTGAGATTGGATTTATTCTCATTTTAAGCCTCTAAAACACTATCTAATTCATTAATAGACATAGATAAAAAATATGTATTATTCATTACTTACTTGGGATGTTACATCAGTGTAGTGTCACTCTCCCTCTAAAGGTCAGGGATACCATGTAAGTGTACCATCCTAACTTGGATAATGGTAACACACCGAACACATGGGATTTGTAAGCGAAACTCACACATTACTAAGGCTATCTATATGTCGAAAAAAAATTATTTAATAGTGATATATTATATATATAACCTTAAGTAAGCATCTCCAAAACCTCTCTAAAAGTAATGTAAAGGAATAAGATCTTACATAAGGGTACCCAAAACTCACATAAAGTTAAATTCCATTCTCATGTAACGGTTGGCTCAAAAATTTTGGTATAAAATTATTGGGTCATCATCCTCTTCCTCGCATGACACTATTGGATAAAATAAATCAATATATGTATTTAATTTATCACTAACATAGTAGTATACATTTTATTTTTATTAGGAAATAAGAACAATATTATAGAAACATGACAAGAATATAAACATCAAAATTTAAAAAATATTATCACTCAATGTGACCTTGTAATAATTTTCCATTCTGCCCTATATGCTTAAAAGATCTGAAACGACCATGAAGCATCATGTTTTGATACATATAGATTATTAAATGGTTGGATTTAGGAAGTTAAGATCCCTCCATTATCTAAAGTTTTGTATTCTATGGAAAATTAATACCTCACATGTTTATCCTCACAACATGGAGATGGGTTTTGATTGAGTTGGATTGTAAAATAAATTATATTTTATATAAATATAATTTTAATTGATATTTTATTGAATATTCTTGATTAAGAGGATAAGGTACTGGATGTTGCAATATCTAATATTCAAATATTAATATACTGTTAATGTTTTCTCATTAAGGGGAACATTATCATTGAGTGAAAGATTGTCTAACTATCCTAATGATCTCTAGTCACATATTTTTAATTTCATGATTGAGAGAGAAATTTCGAAATAATAAATAATATACACACGTATATATTTTTTTGAGGGGAATCTATATAATATTATTAGGGTTCTATAAGATAAATATCTAATAATAAATCATCTGATCTACATTATTAAGGTTGAAAAAAAGGATTTAAAAAATTTCTATTTTGAAATACCCCATCAGGTAATGGGATATTATTTTAAATTGATATATTAAAAATTACCAAAACCTTATTGTAAGTGAAATTATTTTTAAAATTTACTTATTTTTGACTCTTATTTGTAAAGGAATTTGTTTTACGAAATCTATTTTATTGTTTTTATAATTTTAGGAAATGATATTATTGATTATAAAAATTATTATTTCATGTGTGAAATTTTCTTTTATATTTATCGATTTTATCCATGATTATATTTATTTTTTTACCATGAACTATATTTCTCTTTGAGGTTAAATATGTGTTATGAAATTTTTTTCCTTAACATCAATTTATATGAATTATTTCTATGTGTTGTGTATGAATATTTGTATTATTTTTAATATATTTAAAATTAACAATTCTCATTTTTGGAAACTTTGTTATGATCATTAGATATGTAATGATTTTACTATTTGAAAATAACATACAAAGATATAATTTTTTGAAAGGTTCTTTTAATGGATATAAAATAACCAAGTAAATCATTACAAAAAATATTTACATAAATTTTGACATATTGGTTATGGTTTGGAAGATGAAGGTTGGGGGGTGCACCAATATTTTTATGGATAATTTCTCAAAACAAGTGGTGTTTATTCCTTAAATATTCTTAGTGGCCATGATTTTTTCCTAAATTTTTACAAGTATCATTTAATTATGTAAATATATATTAAATTAAAAATTCATGTCTTGATATTTAAAATGTGAAATCTAAATTTTTTTAAAATGATATTATGTTAGTAAAAAATTGGTTTTCAAAGTAATATGTCTTTTTAAAGAATGTTTTGAAAATAATATACTTTTTTTACACCGTGATTTTCTATAGAGAATTATGTGTTATATAAAATTATTTATTTATTATAAAAAATTAATATAAATGAAAATATTATAAAAATAATTTATATAACAGTATAGTCTGGAAAGTGAATCACCCATTTTTTAAAAGCAGTTATTTAGAAATGTTTTTCACCCTCAAATTTTTTTAAAAAAAATCATAGCTCTTATTAATAAGTAGGAGATCATTGTTTTATTATCTCGATTAAGAGTCTATCATGAGTGAATTTAGATAAGAGTTCATAGTGTTTTTTCTAAACTCTCATATATATATATATATATATGTATATATATATATATTAGGATTTCATAATCCTCTAAAAATCCAAACCTTAAAGGTCCTCATGTTTTATAGTGATCCATTTTTTTCTTTGTATTTTTTATGGTTTGGATGGTATAAATATGGTTATTTTTTTGGTAACAAGTCAAAAAATTATAGATTATGTTTTTAAAATTGGATCTAAAATTTAAGGTTTTGGGATTTTGTAATATGGTTGATGAAAAATAAAATATTTTTTAATATGATATAAATTAAGGTTTTAATAAATTTCGAAAAATCCAAAACTAAATGGTACCAACTAACCTCCTCGTCAATAGTATGAAAACAAAAATAGTATATTATTTGAATGAAATATTACTTAGGTTCCAAAAAGTCAAGCTTGTGGTTCATAGTTCAATATAATGTTTTTAAACATAATAGTTTAATCCTTGAACACTTATTTGGTCAATAAAATGGCCTTATGAATTTTATTTCAAGACAACTTCATGATAATGTCATAATAGTTATAGTATTTAATAAATATATATTTTCAATGATCATCCTAAAATTAACTACTTCAGAAAATTCAAAAAAAATAAATCAAAGATAATTTCAAAATGATGAATTCTAAAATGAAGTTCAGTTTCGTCAAATGATATTTATAAAAATGAGATAAATTAATTCTAATTATTCAAAGACAAAACTTCTGAAAATATGTTTTTTGATTAATGTGTTCTTATGGAATAAAATAATGTTATTATTATATATTTCCTATCAATAATAATTAGATGGATGTAATCATTATTTATTTAATTAATTATTTGTTTTAAGAAATAATTTATACAATTATTTCATAATTTGATTATTTCAATTCATACACACAAACCCAATGGCTTGGTTATAAGATTTATATTTAAATAATATTATTTAATAGTTTCATTAGATATAGGGTTGTGTTTTGTTCATTCTATTGAATATAGTAGTAATTTAATGGAACCTAAAATATTAGGGTGTTACATTCTCCACACCATACAGGTATTTTGTACTCTCAATTTTTATTAATTTTGAACATATTGTGAAATTTAATTGATTTTATCAAGAATTTATATTTCAAGGTTAATATTACATAATTTGTTATTTCGAAAATCAATAATATGGGATGCTTCATAAGAATTTTACTTATGAATATATTTTAAATAGTACCAAAATAATTTATTGATACTTTACACATAATATTTAATAGATTTATCTTTAATTTATTTTATTGATTAATTATAAGAAAATATAATTTCATGATTCAATTCATCTTTTAATTCCATTTGACATATTACTTTAATCAGTTTCCTCATAATATTTTAATAAATAATTAATAATAGGAATTTATCAAGATTGAATGATGAAAAATAAACCATTAATTGATTATAATAAATTAAAAAGAATGAAAATGTATTTCCCTCATCCAAAAAATTATTAAAATATGTTAAGAGAATTTTCAATATAAATAAAACTTCTTTTGAATATGTAATACATAAATTTCTAAAACATAAATAATGACACCCATATAAATTATTCAATAATTTTTCCTTTAAATTATAATACCACTATTTGGATATAGAGAATTTGTTTCTTCATCTAATAATTTGAAATCTAAAAAAACAACTTATCCCCAAAAAAAATCTTTTTTCAATGTAAACTATAGGTATAACAACCATTTTTGAAACTTGGGAATAATTTTAAAACATATAATAAATAAATCAATATTTCTTAATTATAACTAGATTCCATTTGGGTAACTTGATTTTAAAATAATCCAATAGATTTTCCTGGAATGATTTTCTATCCATGAAAATTTAAAAAAAATCATAGATATGGTATCAATGAAAGAAAATGTTTATGATAAAAGTTCATGTTATCACAACATAATGGCTTTTAATTTCATCTTTAGTAATTTCATAAGCATTCACTTACTACCTTTAACTTTTTGAGATAAATTCATTTGAATCATAGAGAATTCAATAGTTTAGTGACTTGTATGTTTATAGTTGTAACACTATACATTGGTGATATCTTCATATCTCTTTGAATTCACAAACGAAGTGTCATTTTACTCCACACATGTAGAAAAATTGAATTTCTCTTAAACAATGACTATTGTTTTTCATTCCCAAATTATCACAAGTTAGATGTTCCATCCTTACCTTATTTTCCTTCCCTTTATTTATTTTTTCTTGGTAATTTGTCATCATTTTTTCCTTCAATTAACTTATAGAATATATGAAATTGGGAATTCATTTTCTACTCTAACAGAACCTGATACATTTTTTTATATAATGAAAACATGGGAGATACTAGTGAAATTTGATGTCTTGGATTAATCCAATCAAAGAAATAGTCAATCATACATTCTAGTTTACATACATAATCCGTAGTATATATGGATAATATAGTAAAGATATCATCATACTCCTCAAAATTTTCTACATCATTATTCATTGTGTTGGGGAACATTCTATCCTTTTTAGTTCACTACGCTTGAGTAAAGTATCACATAATGAATATCACTTCAAAATGTTCTCAATTCCATACATTATAGGGGTTAATGACACGCCTTCTTATGGGTCAATGACTATCATTGATCTATATCTCCCTTTAGATAATACAATTCCATTGTAACATTTTCCATTTCATTACTTCCCAAGGCTAGAAATATCTTTTTAATAGACTTGTTCTACTATTCATATATTAATGTATTATTATTTTCATTAAATGATGCAGATTTATGACCCATAAAGTGGTCTAACATCAACGAATCTTGTTAAGAAGCATTATTTTATTCCTTATAGGCATATTTTTTTCATAACTTGTGTAAAAAATCCTCATATAGTCATAATCTTTTTAGTTACATTACTAGCCTTGTTAATATTATCTTGAGGGAAACACCTATATTGGTTTTGGGTGTTTTTATTTTTTTATTCCATTAATTACACTCCATTTCTAAAAACTAAAATACACTATATCAACTCTAAACCATACGATTCATATTTACTACTTCTAAATCAGGAAAAATACCTAATATAAGTGGAATATTTATGTTAATAAAATCTCATAATCAAAAGAATTGTATCATTGCGAATATCATCAAATCTTAACAGTATTTTAAAATTATTTTTAGTGGTTTTCAAAGAGCATGTAAATCAACCAGATCATTCCCCTCCAGTGTGTCTAGATTTTGTCTTATTATTAGGCCCACTCATTTTGAATCGTGTTAATATCAGTTTGATACTCAACTAGCCTTTTTTGGTTTTTAATCTCATGGTTAATTAATTCCACAACTACATACTCTTTTTGATATCCAAATAGATTTCTAATTTTTTCTAAACCAATCATTCCCAACCTTACCATTACTTTATGATATTATCTTATACATAGACTTATCCTTAATGTTTTTATATGTATTTTTCTCTAATATATGTTTTTCTAAATCAAAATCCCATGTTTTTTGTTAAACATCATTTGATACCAAATGCACCACCCAGACTCAACTAACTAATAGTTGGTTCTCAAATTTTTATAGTATTACAAAAAAAGACTTCTCACCATGAAGGACAGATAAAATTTTCAATTAATTGAAATAGGATACTTACATGACTATCATGATACAATATAAATTGAAACCAGATCATAAAAAAATTATTAAATCCTTGAACATTTACAAAATATTCTTCTTCATATCAAGAGGAAAGGAAAACAAATAAAGGGTGTTCTTATACACTTACTAAGGGATACATATGGTGAACTCATTGAAGTGAAAATAGGGTACACTCAGTGTGGTAGAGCGATTAATAAAATAACATGTCATTCAATTAATAACATCAGTTCAATACACATCCATGGATAATATAAATAATTAACCTCAAGGATAGTGGAAATTAAATTCGTAATAATGTAACGAAATAAATTCAGAAAGTCATGAAATTTATTTCAATGCCTTATAAATGTCAACATAAAACATACCATTAAATAATTAGATAAGAAATCGTTATGATTGAATGGGTAGGTGTTACCCAGATACTCATATAATATGGAATGAATGTTGTTTGTTCCCATAATACTTATAGATGTATCGTGGGATCATCTATAACTGTTCCCCAACCATCACATTTACATCTTATTAATTCCATTGATATTGAATAATCAATATAACTGATTCAAAATTTTTTCTATAAATCAATATTTATCAATATAGAATCAAGGATATGGAACATAACCTCAGTAAATGAAATTACCATTCTCAATAAACTTCTCTCAAAAAATACCACATATATAATTGGTGAAATGTTGAGAAAACATAATAGTTCTATAAATTATTCCATTTAAATCCATGATAAATAAAATATGAACATAGGGGAGAAAATATTATCCAAAGAAATTGAGTGTGATAAAGAATGTGATCATGATAATATTAACGACCATAAAACCAAGAATTAGTAATAGATGAAAGAATTCTAAAAATTCATCAGTAATTTTGGTTTACTACTAAAACAAGACATTTCATGATTTGAAATTCTATAAGTGAAAAAATAAAAATAACTTACTTATAACATTTTTAAAAAACATTGCTATAAATAAAATTACATATTATTTCAAATCCTTTCAAATAATAATTACCATTTATTTGGATATAATTAAAAACATATAAATTAATATAAAATTGAGAAAAATATAATATTTGAAAATAACCATTGAATGGTGTGAGTGAATATTATTAATGAATAATTATTATGACGTCAGGAAAGGGAAGTCAGGTTGTACTAGGTAAAAATCATTAAATTTTCACATTTGTAAAAAGGTTAAAAAACATTTATAATTTTATTATAAGATTCAATTTTATTCATTCATGAATAAATTCTAAAAATTATTAGAAAATACCATTAATAAACTTTAAATAATAATTAATAATATTCGTGATGCTTTTAAAAGAACCTATAAGGGGAAGAAAAGGAGTTGGAAATAAAATTTCAAAATATTTTTTCTTACAGAAAATACCTTTCGAATAACCTACCTATTGATTATTAATAAAAAAATATAATCAATTTAATTCAAACATGTAAACACCAAAAATAAATAGATGATAAGTAAATAGAATTTGTTTAATTGGTTAGAAACACATAAATTTTCTAAATTAAATATGAACAAAAAAAATCCTGAAATAAAATGATATTGTAACAGAAATTTGATAAATATATCATAATTGTTTATTATTAACATAAAATGATAAGAAATTGAATGAAAACATTTAAACCCATATATAAAATAAAGTGAATAAAAATATATGGGTTAAACGTGGACAAGACTATATAATGTTCCACAAGAAAATCTGAACATAAATAATCCCAAAATGAAATTATATTGTAAAAGAAGTCCCTTACATTGGGTATCGACGTATTCAGATGTATTTTATCTTTATTTATATTAAATATGTTTTCGTTAAATGTTTTATTATGAACATGTTTCATGAATATTACATTTTATGGTCCATTTATTATCATCTTAAATTCACTCATTGAATAGTTCTTACTTACATTGACCACATTATATTTGTTCGATCCAATACACCAAAATTTGTTTAGTATGTTATTTATAGTAAAAGATGTCATGAAATGGTTCCATCATCTCCTGAATATTAAAATTTTAATTAATATATTTTTTTATTAATTATTTATAATTAAGGAATCCTCGATATATGGTGGTAATAGAGGAACGAATCATATTTCTTCATAGAGGTGGTAGTACACATGTACGTGTAACAACCCGAGCTTCCACGATACGCTTCTCTATCAATAATGCAATAGCTTGCATTGTACACAAGTTTGAGTTCTAACACACCGTGACTAATCAATGTAGCCATTATGAATAGTAATTACCACCTTTTAAAATTATAGAAATTTTATAATGGACTTAATTTTTGTATTCTTAATATCGATATTATCCTAAGTTGAATTTTTTTTTAATTTTCTGAGAACTTCCATTTTTTATGAATAGTGAAAAATACTTAAAACAGCTTTTTTTAATCAAAATAATTTATAGTGATAAATTATACTATTGAGTGTTTTTAAAGTATAATTAGAATATATTTTTACCATTTTATACAATGGTGTTCATTAAAATTAATTTAACTTTGAAATTGGACATAAACAATTGTCAATCTTTTGATATATATTGTTTCTTTCTTAAAACATGCTATTTGTTGTGACAGCGGGAATTAATTAGAAAATTAATTAATCCAACTTATATGTTTGGAAATTTGAAAAATAGACATCATTTTTGAATTTAGAATATCAATTATAGCTTAGGGTAAAATTTTGGCACTGTTATGAAAAACATCAATTTTTGATTAATAGTGAAACCACTATGTGGTAGTTAAATAACTGATTTTTTTCATTTAAATGAAATATTACCACTTCTGTGATTTGATTTTAAAAAATCTGACATACATGGTTTTCATTAGGATGTAAAATGTGGTTCAATGGGATTAAAATAATTTTTTGGTGAATAGTAACTTTTAAGTTTAATTAATCACGATTAAAGGTAATTAGTGAAATTTAAGGTAAAAATGATATTATAAAAATATGAAATGACCTTAAAACTTGTCCTAATCCTATTGGATGAGTCATGGCCGACCAAGAAAATACATGGGTAAAATTGGGGACCCCATGGAGCCACTTTGGTAGGAAAATGACATAAATAACTATTATTTAAAGTTAAAATAAAAATGTCACAAACATAAGTTGTTTTACTAAAACATTTTTTAAATGGGGTTATTCAAGTCATATTTTTTTCTTAAAATATTCATTAGAAAGAAAAAAAGATTTCCTACATCATTATAATTGTTTTATAATTTTTAGACATTAAATAAATTAAATTATTTATGACACCATGATGATGTCGCGATTACCTCATTAATTAACGATTTAAATAAAATGAATGGATAATGTAAAATCTAAGGCTTGAACTTTTAAAAAACCTATTGGATGAGGATATTTCGAACCGTTATCACCTTATCCTCAAAATATATCATTGTGGGACCTTTATAATCCAAAAAGAATTTCTTAATAAAGTAACATTCCATGACATTCCAAGAGTGCCCCTCCTCTCCACTTATAAAAGGCCCCCCCACTACCACCTTACTCACACTTTAAAAGCCTTTTGTCTCCGTCATCCTCTGCCCAAATACTCTCCCAACTTCCCTCCCTTACTCCTAGAAGCCTCACTTTGGGCAGAAGTCTTCCCAAGGAAGCCTTTGGCTCAAATCAAAATAGTTACCCGATTTTAAGGTAATGTCTTCGCTTATGTTATTTTGTTTTCTTTTGCTTATCCAACCCCCTAAACACTTTTTATTAATTTCTTTTGTAACAAAAACATTATCCTAAATATACAAGGATGTTTTTATAAGAATTATTCTAGCTACACTTACACACACCTACATCTAATGGTTAAAGAACATATTGTTTCTGTGGATGACGAATTTCTGCCTCACGAAATAATGCTTGTTCAACACTCATATAACACCTTCAAAGGTGGCCATTAAGATTTCACTCTATTTATAAATAATATATAATATTTTTATGTTTTACTTAAGGTTCTTTATTTTTCATTTATGGCATACCTTTATTATTTCCATTATTGGTAAACGTGATATTTTCATTTTAGGAAGTGCGGACTACCGCCCCCTCAAAGTGATTTGAATCGTTAATGCCATATGTGGGATGTATAAAGGATGGATTAAATGATATTATATATGATATTATAATGGAATTATAATATACCTTTATATCATTACGATTTCATTAAATACGAAATAGAAATGAAAGTAGCGTTCATGCGTACGAATGGTTTACCGTCTCCATGAACGGTGCATTTCATTTCTTACCTCTAAACGTTATGGAATATTATAAATGCATATATATACTGGATTTATATGAGATATATGATATCAATATCATGAATATAATTCTGGATATAATGGATATTTCACCACATGAACAACTTGTAATTATAAGAAGTTTATTTTTGACTCAAGTACCAATGATCTACAAAACGACCGTTATTATCTTAAATAATTACATAATGTTCATAACATGGTAATAAGTGATATAAAAGGAATAAAAAACTTGAAAAATGTTCTTAAGAAATTATAAATTAACTCTAGTTTATTATTCAGGAGTTTAAATAACGGTCGTGTCAAGACAGGACGCAAGGTAAGGGAACTTCTTAACCCAATTTCTATTGTTTGGGTTAATCTCCTACTTTAAAATTATGTCATGATATTATTATGTCCTATCTTGTATTTGTAATTTATTTAGCTGTAATTATAGTGAATACACCTAATAGATCTACTTTATATAAAAAAATGATCTTTGTAAGGGTCTTCGTCTCAATCTCCTTTCATTGAGGTATATTTTGTTTTATACACAACTTTATTTTATACGGTGTATAAACCCCTTGGACATTGACTTTTCTTCAAAAAGGAATCTTTTTTTTACAAAGAGTTTTACTAAACGACAAAAGGAATGTTTTTGTCTTACGTATGCAGTGACAATGACATCTCCACCGCCATGACCATTATTTGAGTCTCGGCTTCCTCTACAAGCCATAACTTTTTATAATGAAAAATAAATACAAAGTTTTAACTTTCTTTTATTTTGGTATTGAATATGGTTTTGAAAGTGTTTTTATTATATCAATGTTTTGTATTGATATCTTGTGATTGAAATGTTTAAATGTTATGTTTCCTTTATGCATGTTTTATGTGATACGATTGTGTTATGGTTTATGATATGTTTAAACCTATTCATATGAGGAATGAATTGGACTTAATAAGTTACGGGTGGAGCCCACTAGAGCTCCTCGAGGCATCGGTAGGACTCATGAGACAAACTAGTGTCTTCGAACGAGGCCTTGAAAAAATCATATTTGTAGTCTTGGCACGAGGCCTTGGCTACGTGGTTATGATAGTCTGGCATTATGCATTCCATCATTATGAAAGTGGTTATTGATATTTCATGTGATTATTCGACTAGTAGAATATCCATGTGAATAAGTAAATGGCATTATATCATTTTACTTTTTCCATATTATGCTCAAGATCATGTTTAAAAGGATTTTGTTTTGGTTATACATTGCCTTAAGTGTGTATGTTTATTTATGAAAGCTTCTGCTATATTTTTATCCTTACTGAGAATCTGAGCTCACCCCTTTCATTGTTTTAATATTTTACAGGATGTGAAAAAGTATTTTATGAATGACTTGCAGGGATATTCAGAAGAGGATATGAGTGTGGGCTATGGAGACTTTGTTATTGTAGTTTTTCACTTTATGATGTAATGCAACATTTATGAATGTAACTAGTGTTTCCAAGGATACTAAAATAATAGGTATTTAGAAACACGATCATTTGTGATCATGCCAATGCTACGCAATAATGCACCGACTCTGGGTAACTGGGGTCGGGGCGTTACAGTACGCATATGATATGTTATCATTTCCCAATTGATAAAATGATATGGATGTAGATAATACATTACATTTAACAAATATTAATTATTTATAAAATATCATATATATTCATTAATTAAAAACATATATCCATTGAAGTGATGAAGTGATAAAAATGAATTACACCGTCATGGGGAGATAATTGGTCATATTCTCCCACAAGCGTTGATTTTGTTTCCCATAAGATATAAAGGAATGGGAAAATGGTTATCCCATAATCAGACTAAAATATAATTATATTTTTTATACTTTATACATTATGTTTTTATATATAAAATATATTTATTGGAAGTGTAATATGAAATAAACATTAAATGATTTTACTATGAAGATTACATATTTTTGTACAGACTTCATTTTTCATACACCTTATTCATTATTAAGATATTATTAGTGTATGAAAAGTAGATCTAATACATGGTAAATCTTACTATGAATGTATACAATTAGGTATTTTTTGAGATAAGTGGATCATGAATTGTCGATAAGGGAGTGGATGATTTTTCATTATATAAGTGAGGGGACTGGTACCCTTATATTATTTATTAATATTCATAGTCTAGATGAACCATGGAAACAAAAATTAATATATAATAATTGATAGTGTATAAATCCAAAAAACCAATCACATTTGGAAAAGTGATATGGATATGTTTATTCTTATCTCTTAGTTAAAAACATTTAATCCCATTTTTATCTTAACTATTAAAACATAACTTCTACCAAGATAACATTATTATATGATTAAAATAAATGAGTAATTATATAAAAAACTATTATTCGAAATTTGGAAGCCATTTTATCAAATATAATTGTTTTAATGGGAAGAAATTTACTTCAAATATAAGACCAAAAATCATATGAAACATTGTTTCTAGAAAACAATACAATCGACATACATGTAAATATAATTTTACATTGAAATAAAGTATAAATTTTATTAAAATGATTTTTTTAAATTTAATATACAAAATGATTTTTTTTAAAATTTTATTTCCAGAAAAAAGTAAATAGTATAAGCTAATCTTCTCTTTAAACATACTGAATAAAAAATTATGTTATTCAAGGAAAAATAATTTATACACTCGGCATATTACTATTCAGAAGATCCAGTATCATTCTAAAAAATTCATATTGGTAAGGATATTATATATTTTTTACATGGATCATAGTGATAAAGTCAATGTCATATTGGTTTCCATTTTCTAAAATAATATAAAATATTATTTTTATCACTTTATCTAGATTACGGAAAATTTATAATAATTTTTTTTATTTCACACTATTTTTTTAAATCCCAAAATCTCTCATATTTCGATTTGAAATATTATATAGTGCTATTATTCTAGTGGTACATATCAATATTTCAATTTTCATAACTCATGTGAGGGTTTTTTTCATAACTCAATGATATTAACATTAGGGTAACCTCCGAATTTCAATAACCCATTTATCTTTGATCCACCGAGTGTACTTTGTAATGCTAAAATGTAGAACATATATTTTCTAAACCCATGCATCCATATTTGTATATGATTGATGGATTCCATTACACCCAATAAAAATTTAGATAATTTTTTCTTTCATGATTTTTTATTCATTCATTTTCTATTATTTTGTAAGATAATAAAAAAAATTAACCATGAAATTGATAAAAATAAAATAAATAATGTTTCATGAACATAATATTTCTAACGGTTGGTTTATGGTGTGGATGATAAAACAACCCTTCACCATCAGAAAAAAATCTTTCAACCATGTCTTGGTTTGAGTTTCAATATTCCTCTATTCATCATATGTATCTCATTGGTTGGATTTACCTCAAATTTTATCACGAACCACATCCACACACTTGGACGATACATCCTTTAAATACTCTTATAATCACATATGGGTGTGGGGATCAAATGGATTAGTTATGGGGTTGATATTAAATAAATCATGGAAAATTAGAACCATTCTATAATTTCTATTCATTTCCACGTTATTTTGGATGTCATGTGGATTATTTTCAGATCCAGAAACTAATATGGAATGAGATTCTGAGGCCCGATAAACCTGGAATAAATTTTCAAAATTCATTACGTATATTAATATCATTGGTACGTAGTTTTTTTTAAAAAGTGGAATAGATACCTAACAGGGGCCTATATTAGGAATTTGAGGGTACTGTTCAGTTCAAAAAATGAATTTTATAATAGGAGGAACATAACCTTTGTTAGGGTGATGCATTTTGAAAAAAGATTCCATTGGTGAAAATAAATATAATAAAAAAATAAATTTGGATATTTTATTTTTTATAATGCGGAGACTAGGGTAATATATATATATATATATATATATGTTCATGTTATTGTATTAGGGTTAGATTATAAACCCTAGATACCAAGATTATCCTTGGAGAGTGTACTTGGAAGAAGGAATTAGATTGGATCAGAATCGATGATCATTGCACAATTGGAGTTTGTGGATCACCCTAGTGATGGAAACACATGACCATTCTTAATCATAAAATTATCCAAACATTAGGAAGGATATTGATTTGGGATATGTTTCTGGTAATTTAATCTCATTCATAAGGGGATAAGTTCCATGAAAAACTATTAATTCCTGCATTGAAGGTAAATTTTGATTTATTGATTTATTTTATTTTTCATTGTTTATATATCCCTAATAATATTCAATTCTATGAAAATGTAGCAAGTCCAAATGAAAAAAAAAAGTTTAGGTTAGTTCCTCACATTTAGTGTCTTATAGTTTTCTATCATGTTTCTTTGACAGTTCATATTGGGTATTTCTTTTGGCTCATGGTTCAATGATTTTTTGATCATTGTGTGACCAGTCATCAATGTAACGGTTTTGTACAATTGGTACAACATTCAATAGAGATTTAGACATCAGGAATGATGATGAATGAATAGGATTTTAGGAGGAAACACACCCAACTATTGGTATTTCATTTTCTTTGGTTACACATAGAGATACGAATGGATAAGGATGATTCTCGATGTGTTTTAGGGGATAGAATCCATCAAGTGGCTGATGAAAAGGATGGTAAACCCCATATCGGATATTCCTGGGTGTGATTGATGGAGGATATGGAATATATGAGTGATTCATGAACCAATAATGGGTTCTACGAAATCATGTGTTACATGAAGTGTTCTCCAAGACCACTCACCGTGAGGGACCCTCTTTGCGGTTCTATAAATTCCACAGAGTATAAAAGGTTCACATATCTTCTGAAACATACTAGTTAGACCAAGATGTATCATAGAGGATAAAAAATCAATTACTGGCCATGTACAAGGATATGTCCATAGTACATGGCCATGTGTATACAGGAGTGGGAATGACCAGGTGTACATGGGCATAACCAGGAATATATGGGTGATTCATGAACCAAAAATGGGTTATACACAATCATGTGTTACAGGAAGTGTTCTCCATAACCACTCACCATGAGGGACCCTATGCGTGGTTATATATATTCCACAAAAGTGAAAAAGTTCACATATCATGTGACACATACTAGATGGATCAGAATGTATCATAGAGGATACAAAATCAATTACATGACATGTACGTGGACATGGAAATAGTACATGGAAATGTGTATACTGGAATGGGCATTACCATGTGTACATGGGCACATTTAGGTGTACACTATTTGGTACATGGGAAAAGACAATTGAAAATGGTCTAGGTAGATATCACCAAGAAGGTGTTGGAAAATATCTACATTACATGTACTACTCATACACATGTTTGATATGTGGATTTATATTTTTTTGTGATGTATCTCTACATGGGAATACCTTGGGATGGATGGACTATCTGTAGACACCTAGTACACGTTTTGTACACCCTTTTAGTGTGTTTTTTCCCTTAATTTCATTAGTATGGGACAATATTAGTTGACTATTTGTCCATGACATATTTTTTACTGAAGGGTAAAGTGTGTTACTACTTCCACAATGCATTATTGTAATCCCCATTAGATGACGAGTCTCATATAGACTATGTGGTGTCCTTCTATGATGCTGTAGTGCGATCCTCTATCATTTTTGTACCCTAGGTGGGGTTTGTGGAATCAACATAACCTCCTTGAATTGGGTATTGATCCTCCTACTAGTAAGATGAATCTTTATGATTCACAATATCATTTTCATATGATCCCCTATGTACTGAGTGATCCAAATTTGGTTTTCGGTGTCCCCTATCAATCCTCATCGTGACCCCCTCTCTATGTATTAGGATCATCATAGACCAATTAGGATTATTGGGGAGGGTCCCAATGATCTTTACTTCATGGATGATGGTTTAAATTAATGAAATGGATCATGTAGTTTATTATCCTAAAATGATAATTACTTCATTATTATTCTAGTGGCTGGTATTAGTCCCAATATCCTAGTGGTTTGATGTCCTTCTTGAATATATCTGGGTTTTCCTAGTGATGAATTGATTGTTTTATCATTTTATGAGATGACTATTCTTGATTCTTTAAGATTAGTGTTTTGGGGTGTTTTACTGGGTATTGTTTTACTCAGCTCTATATGGTATCTTCCCATACGTGTTGTCTCTTATGTTTTCAATGACCGATTTTATGGTGTACTTGGATGATACGTAGTGGGTGGATTTTATCTTGAGCTTGAGAGACCAAGGTGTTATTTTGGGTTCTATAATTTTATCATAGTGATCACCCTTGGAGAAGGTTAGACTCTCTATAGTTTTTATTGGGGTTTTTATTTGGTCTCCTTTCATTTTTTATTACTTTACTTTCATACTCTTTTTGTGTGATTGTATATGTATACCTGTGTTCGTTTCATTTGTTTTAAATTTCATTATTGAATGGTATGGGAGATTTATGCGTACATATAGGTATATTTGGATAATGAATCCCCAGTGTGGGATATGACTACTTAGTCTTGATCACTAGCTCTGAGCCTATTGGAGGCTGTCTTCGGGTAGTCCCAGTTCAGACCTCAGGGGGTCATTTTTTGGAAGAGCGGTATTAGAGGAGTCAGTTATACATTAGTAATGGAGTTTATGAGATTGGTCTGGGGAAATACTTTAATGTGTTTTGAGTTTGTCTTTTTGTCTACAGACTCTACCATTAGTGCAGTGGCCAATGTATCCTACCCCAGAGCTCTGATCAACATCTTTTCAACACGGTATATGAAGCTATTGGTTGGAGGGAAAAAATGGTACATGCATCAAATATTTCTGGGTTGTGGTTTCCATTTAGTCTTGAGCCATCTCACTAGATATACTCTTTGAACATGGTATATCTTACTTATATCATGATACCTCCATGAATAAATCCTACCAGCATCCCACCGCATGATCATGATATCATCCGCTAAGTTAAGATGCTTCAGTGTAGGGGCATGTACGAGATATATAAAATATGGGTAGTTTCCCAGGTAAACCAACACCCATTGAAAAGAAGATATAACTTTCAGTTCCAACTACAGATTCTCACATTATGAGTATGATTTATGAGTTCTATAGGTAGTGACCTCCAAATTTTATAGGGATCTAGACCCCCATGTCAATGAGGGATGGATAGAGGAATTCACTAGATTTTTCGACCTTATCATGCTTTCTTCAAATCAAATGGTGGTCCCTATGATGAGTATTAAATATGGATCGGTGGGGTGATGGTGGAGTTTGTTGAATCATTCACAAGATGAGACTATTATCTCTTAGTAATACTTTAAGCATCTATTCTAATAATATTTTTATCTAAAAAAATTTTCATTAGTGAAAATACATGACATTATAAATCGTTAGTAGTGTTGTCTCACCATGGAAGAGTATTTGGTGAGTTTTACTTATCAATCATGATACTCCATGGATATGGTTCGAGAATATTTTCTCAGAGCATGGCCATGTGAGAAGGGTTTATACTTGGAAATAAGGTCTTTAGTGGAATCCCATTGAAATCCAAAAAAATGTGGGTGTTCTTCAGCTGGACATGGTGGTGGAGATATTCTTGGGAAATAATTTACTCATATTGGGTGCTGGTAGTGGGCACATAGAAGCTGAGACTTTTCCATTAGGTATCTGAAGATATTTATAAGGTTCCAAGAATGTTATATTATTTGGGAGGAAATATAAAGACATTGATTCAGTAGTGTATTTCACTCAAGATGGCTTGAATCCGTAGGTAGAGATTTTGTGTTTCTCTTATGATTATCTAGTATGTATGGAACAATATTTTCCATGTCGCTGTATATTTCATTGAGAGATGTTGAGGGATAGGTGATGAAAATTCAGAGGTAGGTTCATAGTGGTTCTTTGGGTAGTAGAATTGGTATAGGGGTCAGAAGATCTACAGGAGGCGGTCAATGGTTTGACCTATTACCACCACCACACCCATGTGGTCCATGTCAGGAATTGGGAGTTGGTTGTTAGGGAGTACTCCAATAATTATCAATGGCGTCCTATGACCCCAAGGCTTTAGGGATGATTGATGTATGATCGATGGATTTTATACCTGAAATGTAGAATTGATTGTCATATGTGAGATTCATTCCATTCATTACAATTCCCAATTATGAGACATATAGATTTTGATTGTCTTATAGTTCAAACCTTATTTTTATATAATACGACAAGAGGAGAATCAAAGATTTTCCACTTATATCAATTGTGTGATCTAACACTTAGATATGCGATATTCGTATGGTGTCACTTTGTATCTGCGATGAGGCCTTAATATTTCATCATAGTTATAAACATGATATCCACTGTTCATTCCCTAATAGACTAATTTATGCATAGGATACGCTGTTTCCACAGTGATGAGATGAGGCTTTACTTTTTGGGTGAAAAGGAAACTGTGGTGGATTTGGATGAGGTCTGGTATAGGATAGGGTAGCAGATTACTCATGAGTTGGAAAGCATGTACCATTTTGTAGTTGATGCTATATGATACTAGTTTCCTATGGTGGTGGCGGAGTACATTGACATATTTCCTGAGGAAATTCTAGGCTTACCTCCCCACCATGATCTAGACTTCTTCATTGAATTACATCTCCAGATGACCCTGATATCAGCACCAATGTATCAGATGGCCATCGTAGAGTCTCGTGAGTAGACAGTGAAGTTAGGGGACTTGTAGTGCAAGGGATTTGTGAGACCCAATATTTCTCCAAGGAACCCCAGGTATCATTCACTTGGAAGGAGGATGGGGGCCTATGACTATGTGAATATTACCAACTCATGAACAATGTGATGGTAAATAATACGTATCAAATAACTAGGATGAAATACCACAATGATCAGTTGATAGGGGAACGACGATTCTCAAACACTTGCCTTAGATTTGGTTACGACCAGTTGCAAGTACTGTATGAGTACATACCTATGATGAAATTAATTAGTCACTATGGTCACTATGAGAAAATTAGGATTCCTTTAAGGTTGAAAACTCCCTACTAGTGTTCATGGGAATAATTAAATTGATATTGTAACCTTTCATACACTAGTTTGTGGTGGTTTCCATTGAGGAAATCCTTGAGTACTCGGCGTCTATGGAAGATCATGCAAGGGACTTCTGGATGGTCCAAGATATACTCAAAAATCAATATCTTTATGGAAATATATCAAATTTTCAATTTTTTATTTGAGAGGATCACTTTTTTGGACATGTTATACGAGATGTTGTAATGGAAATGGAACTATTTATGGTTGAAATAGTGCCAGCTCGGGAGCCACACAAGAGTGTTACAGTGGTGCAGACATTCCCTAGGTCAGCTGGGTACAATAGATTTTTTACCTAAATTCTTAAATGTGTTAAAATCCATGAAATATTTCATCTATAAAGGGTATCATTTTTTGTGGATGTAAATGTTCCAAATGTTCTTTTAAAAGATACTATAGAGGTTGAAGAGCCCTCTCATATTGAGATTCATGTATTCTAGGATGCATCATGGACTGGTCTTGTTTTTGTTCAATGTAGATAAATTAGACGACTTCCTATGGATTATTTCAATTAGGAACACATGATAATATCTATGAAACCCAAGATATTTTTCTAGAAGCAGTTGTCTTCCTATTAAGGATGTGGAGACAATACCTGATGGCCCAGTGGTTTATCATCTTCTTTTACCAAAAGAGTCTGAATAATATATTATCTCTAAAAGAAATTAACATGAGACAATGGTGATGGGTATATATCCTCTTAGACTATGATTTCAATCTTTTTTATACACATGGTATGGGGAACATGGTGGAAGATTCTTGGAGTAGGAGATCTTGTTCTTAGTAGTTGATTGATGCAACTGATAAGTTATCCATATTGCAGTTTTCCTTAGTAGAGAAGGATGGGGATTCATTATATAGTTGGTCAATGGTTGCGTATAATATGATTTTATAGAATGTTAAGGATTCAGAGCATGGATTTACTGACTATGAGACCTAATATACTTTGATATCCAATGGACTTGTTGCTTGTGGATATTTTGATGCTAGGGAGCATGCAATAATTCTCAAAGGATTAAAAATTGTACCATTGGAGTTGTGGGGGGATGTGATAAGGGTGTCTCACAGATCCCATTTGGAGGTACATCCATGTGTGATAATATGTGATGGGATATATGATATCATTTTTCATGGACAATAATGAAGAATTGTTTTACATAGTCTGACAGATGATTCCTCACTTTTCCACAAGTGATGGATGGGAACTAGGTTCCAGCGGGTTTAGATCCACCCCTAGAGGTTCCAAAGGGGAAGTGGGATTGTATGTATATATAATTAATGATAGTGTTACTATGAACACCAAGGTCACATGATTCTACATTGGTTATCATAGACCAACAGGCCAAATAGGCCCACATCCCATCCATTCATGAGATGTCTTCAGTAGAGAAAATGGGACAGTTGTCTATGCAGAAGATGGTATAGATCCATGGAATTCCATCGATGATAATTTTAGAATGTGGTACTTGGTTCATGTCCCGATTATTGAAAGGATTCTAGGAGGAATTTAGGACTTAATTTTCCAGGATCATGGCATTTCTCCCTCAGACTAACAGCCAGAATGAGCAAACCATTTTGGTTTTAGAGGTTACGATACTAGATTTTAGGCTGAATTTTGGTTATAGTTTTAAGGATCATATGCCTTTTATGGAGTTTTCATATAACCAAATCTACCATTCCACCATTGGTATGGAACCATTCAAGTCCTTGTGTTGGTGACCCCGCAATTCACCACTTTCTTGGACTGATCTAGGTGAGTCAGTACTCATGGGGTTATAGTTAGGGTGAGAAACTATAGAGAATATGCAGATCAATTAGGAGTGAATTTGGACTGAAATGATTCATCATAAGTCTTATGTGGACTAATTATGGAGACCTATAGAGTTCTATGAGGGAGACCATCTGTTCACGAGGGTCTCACATCGATGAAAAACACATATGTTTTTCCATGGTAGAATGATTTATCTAAGATTCATTTCCCCTTTCCTGATACTATATAGAGTTGGTTAGGGGTCACTTTACTTATCTCTATCACCATAGTTCTATCGGGTAGATGACATCTCCCATGTGTCATATATGACAAGGTACATTAACAACTTATTACATATTATTGACTTGGGAGAGCTATACATTGAGGATAGAACTACATTTGTTGAGTATCAGATGAAGACTAACGGTTCAAAGGATGTGATCCTTCATGGTTGATTTATTCCCCTAGTGTTAGTTTTATAGTACTCTAGGAGTCTTAAGGGGATAACTTAGTGGTGGGAGACCCCAAATAAATCCTATTAAACTCATCCTTTGGAGAAGGTCTTTCTATTTTTGGGACACAAATCCCTAATATGGGAAACTTTTCCAGGTAATATTGCCAATATATTATTATAGGATAGTATATGGATTATTTTATCAGCGATATTTACTGAGAGTACATAATACTTTGAGGATTGATGATCTTGGAATAAATTTAGGAAAGAAAATGTGATTAATAATATTACACAAATTCATTTTTCTTAATAAAGTATAAAAACACCCATATGGGGGCCTGAATCAGTTATCTCTAGGCCTCATTGTGTTCAAATGTTTGTTTTGTTCTATTTGGAACATAAAAATTATCTTCAAAAATTGTCTGTGAAAATATAATAATGCTGAAAATTAATTAATCAATTATATAACATTATTTAATTTAGATTTTTAATAAGGATACTTTGAACTTCTATAATTATAAGGTTTTGATATTGTCTAAGGGATGACCACTAATGCCTAAATACCTAGATTGCTATTGGAGGGTGTTCTTAGAAGATGAAACTGGTTCATATCAGTATTGAGGATTACTTCACCATTATATTTTTTGGATCTCACTTGTGAAGGAAACATAATACCATACCTCATCACTGATTGATTCCAAATTTAGGCAGGATGAAGATTTGCTGTTACCATCATGTAATTTAATTATAGAATAATGAGGATTAATTCCATGAATAGGAATTTATTTATGGCTTAATAATATATTCAAATCGACTAATTTATTTGATTATTTTTTGTTTATAAATTCATTGACAATTTTTAATCATTTGAAAAAATATAATGGGAGAACAAACAAAGGCTGAGGATTATTCCTAAAATATGGATCTTTATGGTTTTCTCTGCTATTTCATCATGCATTCATCATGGGTATTTCCTTTTTTCTATGGTTCAATGATTACTTAGTATTTTGAATATTGTGTGGATTTTATGTGTTGAAATATATCAACTCCCCATGTATGGATTATGATGGAGGTTATGATTCATGGATTGATGAAGATAGAGGATGATTCTTGAATGAATAAGATAGGACTAGAAGGATTTCATTTTTTTCAAGAAACACATGGAAATATGGATGGTGAATGATGATTCTTGACCCATTTGGGGTCTACAATCATGAAATCAAAAGATGCTAAGGCCAATCAACCGAAAATATAATTTATGTGGTCATGATTTATAGATGAGGCGATATATCTAGGTGATGTGTGAACCATGCATGGGTTATATGAAATCACACATTACATGGTATATTCTCTAGGATCACATGTTGTGAGGGACAAATTGTATCATTCTGAGAAAAAAGATAACCCATTTTGTGTCCGTCTCCTACACCATGTGAGTGATGTTATGTGGATTAGATTATATCTTAGAGGATACATGGGAAATTTATGGAAAAGTACATAGACACGACCAAAGCTCATGGCCTAGTTTACAAGAGAATGAGAATATCCAAGTGTACATAGGCATGGCCAAGTATGAACAGGTTGTTAAAATGTAAGGTGCAGAGGTACACAGCCATGGGAAGATAGCATTGGAAATTATCTGATAAATATCTACATGTCATGAACTACTCTCACATGCCATGTATATGGAGTTTATATGTCGTGTGAGGAAGAACTGCATGGATAGACCAAGATTTCGATGGACACCGTGTACCCCCTTGGAGGGTGTTTGTATCCCTTTATTTCTTCAGTAAGGGATAATATAGATTTTATTTGTTCTCTTGGCCCATTTTCCATTGAGGGTGTAGTGTGACATTACATCCGCATCCCAAGATTTTGATCCCTTTTTAGGATGAGTCTCATATTGAGTTTTTTTGTGTCTTTCTATGAGAACTAACTATGGTCCTCTATCATCTATATAAACTATTTGGGGTTTTTGGAATTAGTATGACCAACTTTGTAAGTGTGTTGACAATCCATCTAACAAGCAATATCAGTTGGGGTTGCGGTTTTATTGGCATAGGATCTATTATGTATGATGTTGATCCAGATTGATTATATGGTGTCCCCTAGTGGTTCATAGTGTGACCGAATCACTAAGGGCATGGGTCATCTGAGAACAATGAGAATTCAAAGGACAGACCTAATGGTATGATCTCTAGGATGAGTTTCTCCAATGATGTCATGGATCATGGAGTATATTATCCCAGAATGACCATTTCTTCTAGAAGAATCATGTGGATGGAAGTTGTTTTTGAACACCTACTGATGCAGTGTCCTTATTAAGTATATTTTGATTTTTCTTACTATGCATTAATTTCTATTTCAATATTATAATATGACTATTATTTATGATTCATGTTTAGTGTTTTTAGGGTGTCATATTGGGTATTGTTATACTCACCCCTGGATTGGATATTCTTGCACGTGTTGTGCCTTATGTAGATGATGACCGATTTGATAGTGTCTTGAGAGGAGAGGGAGGAGGTGGAAAATTTCATGATCTTAATAGATCAATGTTTTTCTAGGTGATTTAATATGATCATATTCTATTCACTTGGAGAAGGTTGGACTCTCCATAATTTTTGGTTGGGATGGTATTTGGACCATTTCAATTTCAGTACTTTATTATCATACTCTGTTTGTAAGATGATAGATGAATGCATGCATTATTTTTTGTTAGATTACATTTCATCATTATATGGTCTTAGAGGTGTGTTCATGAATAGAGGAATATTAGGCTAATGACTCCTATGTGTGGGTTATTCCTACTTGGTGATGGTCAACAACCCTTGGCTTATTAGAGGAAACATCGGGTAGTCAGGATTCAGACCCTAGTGGGTCAAGTCATGACACATACCTGATTAGAGGAAAGGATGACTCATAGGGTATCAAATTAAATTAATATTTATTATTATTATTAAAAATACATACAATAATAATTAAATTAAATTAAATAAAAAATATACATATTTTTGACAAACTCAAAAAATCCACACATGCATTGAATACACATTTTTAAACTAGCTTACATTCATTTCAAATCAACTTAAATTAAGAGAAAACGAACTCAAATTAATTAATTGTCATTTTAAATTAATTAATTAATTTTAATGTTAATTCAAAACATCTTGTATATTACAATCATTTATATTTTAAAATAAAATAAATTGATTTATTTTTATAATATTAATTATGTACATTTTGTGTTCTTAGAGGCAGCATGGTGCGTACTTGTCTGAACTACATAATGTATGGTACTATTATGTACTATAAACTCACAAAATATGCCCCATACATAATGTTTCACATAATTATGTGGATTGTTTTTTCAATTAATTAAATGTGTGTACATGTTAATAACAATGAATATATGACTATTAATTTATATATAGTACATGGTATGTAATAACCATACAAAATGTGTAGTTCTATATTTTACACAAAAATGTTATTACGTATTTAATATTCTTAAAACTAATAAAATAGTGTATAAATTAAATTAAATACCCAAAGTCACGGGTTTATTATGTTAAATGGTACAATTTAAATTTCTTGCATGCATATTAATAACATAGAGTGCATCCTAGCTCAATAGGCCATCTACGTAGACGTGTATGTATTACATGACTTGTATAGATAGATACATTTCATGTAAAAGGTTTTATCACTATTCATGATACACACTTTGGGGTATTGCATCTATCTCATCAATGGATATTTATGAGCTACATGATATGTACACCTGTTATACACCGTGCAGCCTTTGTGTTGTTTGATTATATGTCTCATAAATGATGTAAAAATAATATACAAGCCTTTGACTACTTGGTTTTCGGTAATATCCATGAAAAAACTTCTGCACTACATGACATGTATGTGAGTTACATACCATGTAGTCAGGGAATCCTTTTTCTAGTCTGTCTAGGTAAGCATACGACATTCAATAAAACAACATGCCATTTTCTTCACATGGAATGGTTGAATTAATTCAACACACATTCTAGTTCAAAACAATTGATACATATTGTTTACCTATGGGTTACACACAATGTAGTCATGTGTTATCTGGATAAAAACCTCAGTACCTCGGGACATGCTATTCAAATGTTTTTAGCACTTCTTAATAGGTTTCTAATTGTTCGAATGGGAATAAAGAATATATCTTGAATTTAGATTAAATAATGAATAAAAACATAAAAAATTGTTTAAATTGAAAAATAAATAATAAATAATTATAAATAATATTTGACTACCCTGATACCCATTGAAGTTTTTTTAGAGAAATTAAAGCTTTTTGGACAATTCCCAATAAAGGTATTTTATCAACATGTTTAAAATAATCATAAAAACTAAAAAAATAATAACCCATGAATCCATTAAGATAAGATCATCACATATACTTTATATTTTATATATAATGATAAAGAATAATTTACCATTATTATATTATTGACAACTTGCTTGTCCCCTTATTGTTTTATTGTTGATGTTGTGAATGGTTCAGGGGTATAATCCCCCTAATTGAGATCCAAACATGATATATGAGCCTTAGAACATAACCAATGAGATTTTTGAGCCCTAGCATAGATGATTATTTCACTACTGTCATTCATCATTGATTTCAATAATAAATGTTTTCATGGTTTTAAATAATTTTTTTGATTCTCTCGATGATTATGAGGGAGGATGAGTAACATTTTTTTTTGATTTGGAAACAACTGTAGAGAGTTTTCTGTAGTTTTATGTTTTTTCTCTAGAGAGGTGTGTTATAAAAAATAATGTCTATCCCAAGGAAATGATATAAACAGGTATTTATAGAATATATTTGAGATTAAATAATTTCACATAGACCATTTTTTATTTTCATAATTTCAAGTGAATCTCATGATTAAAAATAATAAAAACAATTATTTATTTATTATTTAATAGAAATTTTTTAAACTCATGGATAAAAAATACCATTTCTTAAATTAATAAATTAATTTTTTTAACGATATTTAATATATCCTTCCTTTCATAATCATACCTTGTTTCTTCTTTTCTTCTAATTAATTAATGAACATTAAATAATGAAAATTTATTTAAATAAATATATAGCCCTACATTATTCAATAAAAAAATAAATATTATTTTCAATAATAGTTGAATAAATATTTATTAAATATTTAACTCACATATTTATTATCTCTAATAAATCATGATTTAAAATTTGTGATCAACCACAAGAGAATAAATATATATTCTCATAACTGGATAGACTTGGTGTGGGACCTTCTAAGAATTTTTTCCAATGTTCTGAGGCTAACTCACAACAAACCCATCATTATCATCTAGAAACATGTCTATTAGTCTGTAGAGGAATATGTTAATTATTTCAATGATGATAACAATATAAAAACTATAAATGTGAAATATAATCTCTTTGTATCGATATATCTATTCAGGTAGGTTTCATAATCATGTCACCAGTCTTTGTGCCAGATATATAATTCTTCAAATTTGTGTAAAAAAGATTATTATTTTTTATAAACTACATTTACTAGGGAATTAATTACGTTATTTCATTCCACTCAAAAAAAATAATATATAAACTTCCATTATACTCAAATTGGGAAATCCTTTATTATATTATTAATCAATTATTAGTTTGTAATGATGAAATCAACTTACCCATCTTCACCATGAACATATGTCATTACAATTTATCAAAATATATCTAAGAACAAAACTCCTGATATGAATTAAAAATAATCTTATGTCTATGGACCAATAAAAAATATTCAAATAGGAACATCAATTGACAAATATAACACATGAATTCCATATGTTTTGGTCACATTCTAATAACCTCAACTCGTCATGATTACAAAGGGACAACATCTTGAGAAGAATTACCCTTTTATTATAATCCTCCTACCCTTGATATCATATATCATCTATGTCTTTTTTGATGATATAATATATTAAAAGTACATGTATCTAAGAACATAATCATAGAAAATAAAATATTTAATCATAGAGGTGAACTACTATATCATTTTATGTTGATAGGTGAACTTAGGATATTATCACATAAAATATCATATAGAAACAAATCATTATGTGATAAGAACATTTTTAATATTTAAATTCCTGAATATAATGTTCATCAATGTACAATAATAGTTGGTTCTATGGATACAAATCCAATAATTATTTTTCATTTCACCTAAAATAAAATTTTCTACTCCATGTAAATCCCTTAATCAAAATTACCATGCAATAATTCAGTATTTATAACTGTTTGTGGAACCTCTAGGTTGAGATTATCCATGAATCCATGAAAAACACTGATAAATATTTTTTTAGTATATGGGAAAAAATTTCATCAACATAAAATCCTTCTATTAACCCTTTTTTCACACCCATATTTGTTTTTTACAATGGTTATGAGCTTCAATATTCCCCTATGATTCAATATACTATCATGTTCCTGAGTTTCTTCATTCCGTGTAATGACTATATCAGGTCAAATGTGCAGTTCTTTTTTAAAGACTGTTTCCCCACTTGTATTTACTTTTTTATTCAATAATATTTTTACTCCTGATGGAATAATAATCACTATCTAGATATCTCACATTATAGTGAATTAGATTCTCCAGTCATGATTATCAATGACTTGGTTTTTATTCTCTGGTTAGTCTATTCCACCGTGCTTTGTGTGGGGTCAATTCTAGAATACCAGATAATAGAGGTATATCTGCAGATATAAACATATTATTTTGTGATGATGTATCATTGGTGTTTGTGGTATTACAATAAATATATTTATCATAAGTTAGCGATACAGGTTCTAGAATGATATGATTTTCCTCAAAAATTTTATTTTATTGATTCTTGAAATCAATAACTGTTTTGTCATTATGAAATACCACCTATCTTATTTTAATAATACTTCTATTTATATGATCCCATATTTAGTATCCAAACTCCTAATGAATATATCCTAAAATTATACATTTCATTCCATTTACATCCAACTACACACACTCATATTTTAGTTTGTCTAAAAATTCTCTTCAACTAAATAATCTCATGCTCGTATATGAAACATCTTTACCATCAAGAAATGTTTTGGGCACATCACAGTTTATTATAAAGCATAGAGAAAGGTTGATAAGAAAAATTATAGTCTGGATTACATTCTCCCAAAATGTTTTTGATATCTTTTCTTCCGATACCATGCACATAACACTCTTATATATGGTTTTTTATTCCTCTCATCACCACCATTATGTTGAGGTATCATTTGTGTTTATTTTTCTAGCCTTATGGTTAAACTTGTATTTTATTCATCAAATGAACCATTAAACTCATATCTCTAATCTACATCCAAACTTTTCAATTGTATGATTGTTTCTCATTCCATTTTCACATGAAAATTAATGAAAACATCAGTTCCCCAATCATTAGTTTTCAAAGAAACTATAAAAATATTTATATAATGTCCATCTCTGATGGTCATAGAATTAATAGCTACTCCCATTAAATTATTGATGATCATTCATGCATATTTTTTTTAATTAGGTGTTATTTTTTTCATGGTACAATAAATAAAAGTGTCCAAATGTGTTCCTTCTATTCTGATAAGAGGTCTTTCTTAAAAAGAATTTTGATTCCTCTCTCACTCACGCAACTAAGATGTTTGTGCCACACTTCTACCAAAATATCTTATCTCTATACATTTATTTCTTCTCCACATGGTCTAGCATATTTATGGAAGAGATATGTGTCATTATATAAATTATAAATTAACAATTCACCATTAGTATACTTCTATTTTATATTAATGAAGAATGTGATGTGTCCATCACCATCAATCATTAATATGGATATCATATTGAGTTCAATACCAAGAGAATGCCTCATATCCTTCAATAGAAACATGTATCTAATATTACGCTCAAGAAAAATATCACCAATACTTGTAATTTTTGATACACCACCATTTTCAATAGTCACATGTTCTAAACTCCTTTAATGGTAAAATTAGAAAAAACATCTTACATAAATTACATGGTAGGAGGAACTTGAATCAGTCACCCATGTCATGTATTGTCTTGAAATTTTGACATATTATGCCTAAAAAATAATTATCTATTTATTTGAAACTAAAACATAAATATTTTTAGGTTTACCTTATTTATCCCTCTACTCTAATTTAAGCTTTTGACACTCCTAGATAGAGTGTATTTTCATGCTAAAATACTGGAACTTCATGTATTATTTTGATTTTAATATTTATAACTTCTGCCATGTTTGATTCTGCTCATGGGTTTATTATCCTATTATTCTTTCATATCATATTTTTTCCTACTTATTTCAGTGATACGATCTTTGAACTCAAATTTTTATCCCTCATAATTCTCTTTATATTCTTCATTCGTCTTTATGTACATCACAACTTTAATAGTGAGAATTCTATATGGTGTTGAATTTTTAATTAACATGACCAATGTGTCCCATGTATTTGGTAAAAACTCAATATTAAGAGGCCATGAATATCTTATTTAACCATTATTTTTATGGAGTTAATTTCATTAAACAAATCTTAGAACATACCCATGTTCTTTGATATATTTTTCAAATCCAAGTAATTCTAGATAAAAAGATGGTGTAATATTTTTATCATTATATGGTGATGTTTTCCATATTTACATATTTTCCATATTTTTCTATAAAATAGATGCATCAGGTTTGTTGAATACGTTATATATGATACACATATTGTTCCACTATATGATTTGTAAAGTTCACTTTTTATTGAGCACAACCCACTCTACATCAACTATTATGGTACTAGATGATGTATCATACTCAGTGGACTAACCACTATCCACAGGTCCCTCTAATGGCTCTACATTGAGATTAGTTTCCACCCTTATGGGCCTTCAGGAATATTTAATATATAAAAGTTCATTATTTCTGAGTTTATTTATATAATAATTGAAAACAATATGATTAATCTTGTAATATTTATTTTCCTATATTTTTTAGTCTTAATCTCTATAATCTAATCTTATGGATGTGTTTTGAATAGTAAAAATAGTAGGAATTGATTCCTAGATTGCTGAAATATAATCAAATTGACCAATATATGGTTAAAAATAGAAACAATTGTTATTTAATGACAATGTGGCACTAACGTGGTACTCTAGAGATTTCGTTTTAAAATTTATTGGTGTGAACAATGACATCTTCAAAAGAGAGGGGTTACTGTGTCACCTTAGAGTAGAGATGATGTTTATTTTCCACTAGATAGCTCATTTTAGCCATGTTTTTTAAATTCTTAGTTACATTGGAACCATCACAGTAAGAGTATTCATAATACATGTTCAAAAATTAAATCCAACCAAATTATATTTCATGGACATTGAAAAACCATAACTACTCATCACTGTTTCAAATCTAGCGACTATGATACCAATTATTTGAGTAGAAGAAGTAACATAAACCAAAAAACAAATATGAATATATAATAAAAATAAAAAATTTGTCAATTTAACATGGTTTGCAAGGGTCTTCTTATGACATCAATACAAATGGCTTGAGATTTATTTTACTCTCTCTAGATAAATCATTATAGGATAATAACTATTAAAGGTAGATTTTTCGATTTTCCCTCTATAGAGTTTGATACCATTTTGGAGGGGAATTAAAAAATTGATTTCTAAATGATTATTTCGTTAGATTATCTTTCCTTTTAAAAAACTACCCTCTACAAGATGCATCCATGTGTTTTTTTCAAAAAAGAGAAGAATCTATCATCATCCTAATAGTCCACATTAAATCACCCCATAAATTGAGAGTAAACCCAAAAAAATATTGAGGAAATGGTGAAGATGATGTGAAAAGTAGACGCATTATGCATATTGGAATCCATTTAATAAAATCACCCAAAACAAAATATATTATATTTTTTTAATTCACCACCCCAAATCAATTTTCTTATGGGTTGTGTCATTTTTTATAATCCAGAGCACAGACAAATTTGTTTTACAATCAATAAATTTCCAAACCTATAAAATGAAGGATAAATATTCCCTAACCCAAGAATATTGATCAATATCTAACACATTTAATCTCTTATATTTCATGGTACTGACATAAAAATAATCAGAAATAATTTAAGTGGTATTCTCAGTATATATAAAAAAATTAGTGAATCAGTTGAAAATAAATTCTTACCTCATTAAACTATTTAATTTCATTTTATTTTGAATCACTAAGAATTGGATTCATTTTTATTTGAATAACAAAATATAAATAAATAAATAGTAAAATTCAAAGAAATTTTATTGATATTTTTATCTCATATCTCCCTATGATTATCATTTCATCATAGAATCATTTCCTGTCACATTATTCATATGTTATCTCACATCATAATTTTGATAATTTGATCACCCCATTGATAACCATAACCATAATTTGAATACTATGTTAGAACAATACCTATATTCAAAAATTAGTATTGATCAATCAATTCAAAAATGTATTATTCTCTGCACTATAAAGGCATACTACTTAAAATTCAATCAACCAAATGGTACTCCCAACCCATGGAATCACCTAAAATAATACTACCCATTTTTTTAATCACTGAAATAGTTAATTATCATATCTCATAGATCTAAAAATTATAAAATTTCCATTTTTAGATCATATACTACATGAAGGTCTCATATATGGTTTGATCACCTTTTTGATTAATAAACATTATGTTTTTTGTCATGTTTGAGGGTTCATTATCCAATTCTGAATGATGTAAACCTCATGTCTAATGAAATTTTTCAATAAAATATTTATATATAAACCCCCAATGATAAATAGGATATTTGGCATGGTAAATTAATAATTATATTAAATTAGAATGGAATAAATAATACCTTGTATTATTATATTTATATTATGTACATGTTGACTATATAAAATCCTTTTCGAGTAACCATATTTGTATAAGGAGGAATAAAGGTAGATCCCCTCTAATAGAGATCTACACATTATCCATTAATCTCAAAACAATACTGATGAAATGTTGGGTTCCAAAATTGAATATCAATAATCATATTTTTTTTCTTCTTAGTTAATTAATGTTTTTTAAGGTTGAATGATTGTCTCTTGTTCTTCTCATTATTTAGAGGGTGATATATTAAGGAGTCTATAGAAAAATGTACTATTTGCAATGATTCACAATTCTCAATTAACCCTACACATTATATATATCCATTTATTTAAAGAGTAAGGGTTAAGTTTAAAATATTATTTACATTCACATAGGCATATAAATAATATAATAAACCTTATCTGTCCTCATTCTATATAATAATAATATAATTCTATTTATATGGATTTCTCTAATTATAAAGGTGATAAATATTATTTTACCATCGTGCAAAATAATAGTTTTCACTACACACAATCTTGGTCCCCTCATCCTCATAATTTATCAAATACCAGAATATTTATTTAATTAAATATTTATTCATATATAAATATTCAATTATAGGAATATATAAATAAATAATAAATTAATCAAAATAAATATGTTATTGATAGTTTTATGAATAAATGTTTATTTAATATTTGAGATCAATAAAACTGAATAAAATTGTTCCACAGTCTTGAGAGTAATATTTATTCAAATAATTAAATTCAAATATAATTTAATAAATATCAAGGGAAATTATTATTATCTGACCCTCTGCTATTATTTTTTGTTAGAATTTGGTACACTTTCCTAAAGATGAGGATTATTTTATAGAAATGGGTCAAGTCAGTCAAGTGAAATAATCACATGTTAGAATACCAAAACCACAAAAAAAATTATATGTAATATACTCTCTTTGAAGAAATATATCATCATTATGGTCACATAGAAGTTTCTATAACCTATATTCTTGATATGTATTTCTTTATATATCTGAAATAAACTAAAAATTATATAATGTCCGTGGATTATAATCTGAAAGTATCATTTTAATAAAAGGTGCAGGATATAAACATCCATAAATATAAAGTTTAAATTATATCCATAACTTATTTATTAATAACATGTCACTCATTAAACTCTTATAGTTTTTTAGTACATAAAAGTATTTGATTCATGAAAATAAATAACTTTAATCTTACTCTAAGGACCATTAAATAGTCTATTGGATAGGAAAATCTAAGGTCACATGGACGTGTGTAATTCTTACAGGTGGGTTTGTTCTCCTAATCTCCAATATTATAGATTAATGACCAAGAACTTTATGGGAAGAAGTATCATCTGCTTATGCGTACTCACACTTGATATCCACTATTCTATGTTTCCAATCATAGAATGTAATCCAACTCAAAAAAATATTATATAATATTACCATGTAATTTCAGGTATTTATTCATAAAAGGTACATTTGATGACCTTATGAATGCAAGAGATGCTCAATGAAATTATTAAATTAATTTAATATAAAACCATAATGAAATTATAATAATAAGTTTCATTAATATCAAAATATTTGAATATATATGTAATGAAAATTATGAACAATAGTCTTAGGAAAACAACTCAAACTGACTCCCACTCGGTCTAGAGCCAACTGCCTACGAATATTAGTTTTCAATACCTCACATAGTGATCATGTTTCTTATGATATTAGTGATTAGTCTAGGGGTTCACTATGTTGTCATACCTGGATATTATTTTCAAGAAAATATCAACTATTTGAGAAAAATCAGACAATGGATGAGACTTTTGAAGTATTTTGTTCATCTGCTGACGTCAATTTGGTTCTATTAAATATTCCACCACTTTAGTATTATCCTAATTGATTATGGTATGACCATTATTCCTAGGTACCCCAAAAATTTCATGGATGATATTGGTATCCAAAAATATTCTTTGGTTAACTCGAAAACCGAAATATACTTGGTATTTTTGGTAGAAACTATGACCATGGATTTCTTTGACAAATTCTATAACACAACACCTTAAATGAGAGTGAATATGTATCCCCTATATGATTTTATATCATCTTGATATGTTTTGAAACTATTATATAAATATCCACTAATGAACAATTCATTATATCCTCCATAGAACAAGAACATGTCTTTAGTACACCTATGATAGTTGAGGATATTCTTGACTACCATTCAATAGAAGTCACCATATTTAGTTACATATTTTCTCAACATAGTTATATAATTGATTAAATATATCCAACTATTTACCATAAAAAACATATATGATCCAATAATTGATTTTTATGGAGTTCTTATCATCCTTTATGTTTCCTTATATGTTTGAGGTCACATTTTCCTTGAATGATGCATGTCATGTGACATTAGAATAAATATCCTACCAAATTGTTTCATATTGAATATATTTTGTATATTTCCAATATTTTATCCTTAATATTGAATGTTCAGGATATAAAATCTATCATAATAAATTTTCATCCTAATAATATATGTTTTCACTCCTAATTCCTTCTTGGAGAACAATTTATTTTAACATGATTTAATAGAATGTAAGACTACTGTTTAATTTCTTATATGTAGTATGATATAAACATAGAATATAAAGAAAAGGACCACACTCCCACTAAAACACTTAAAGAAAAAAAGGAACATATTCATTCATTATAAAACTAATTTCTTTTATGGCCTTATCAAACAAAATTTACACTGAACTAGATTATTTATTTAATATATAAATGGCTCATTACAATTATGATATGTTGTTGGCATCCGTCGGAGTCGTAAACTCTTCAGATTGTGTATTATGGACATATTACTAAAGGATCATATTAAGGAGTTATATTTTTATTTTCATTTTACAAATCTCATAGTCATGGAAATCCAAAATGGAAAGTAGAATTATAATAAATTTCAGCATCGTAAATGGTGAAACTGATTCTGTGTAGTCTATTACTTAATTAAATTTGAACGCTTTTGTAACAATGTTATTCTTTATAAGTATTTTATTGTCTATCAATGTCAAGTTTCTTCTTTATTACCCATTTATAATAGTTGTTTTTTACATCCACTATAGTATCTAGAAATATGTATCCTTGTTTTTTGTATATCAGATCTATTTTAAAATTCATTTTTTTACAAAGGAACATTTATTCCACTTACTACATCATTTTAAGTTACAAGGTCAATATTGTAAACTACTAATGATCCACCATCCTTAGTGTCTAAAATATCATATCGTTTAGGTTCTCAATCTTCTCTTGAAATCATACATAGTATGTGTGTCACTTGAACTATTCTTCCATGGGGAACTATAATAATTTTTCATGTTCCAACTCTTATGTACCATATGTATACACTTCATTAATGTATATCTCGCTCTCATGATCTATTTTATTGATGTAAATATACTCATGGAATATGGTTTATATTTCCACTGTTAGAATTTTTATAAGGGGTCATATTGGTAATATCTCCTTGCATCCATAAAGGGATCCTATAAAGTCACACTTTGTTTCTTTTGGTGATATTTTTCTACCTGAATTGGCCTTAAAAACTCCTCACAACCCCATATATATAATTTAGAAAACATATTTTTTCTTCCATATTGAAATTATTTTTAAATAATATTTCTCACTTTAGTCGGCACTTGATTTACTATATGCTATTTTGTATAGAACACAAATCCCCAAAAGGATAATGGAAGAATAACATGAATAATCATTTATCTTACCATGTTTAACAATGTTTTGTTCCTCCAATATAATAAACTATTACATTGATGTTTATAATGAGATGTGAGTTGGGATTGAATCCCAAAATCAAATAAATAATCAATAAATTCTTATCATAGATATTCTCCACCATTGTTTGTGTGGATTCTCATAACCTTTCATAACAAAATGGTTTTCAAATTCAATGAAAAATTCATTGAATATATGAAATTAAAATGACTTATACCGAATTAACATTACATATCTGTATCTACCAAAATCATAACTAAAATTTGAAGTATGATAAATCACTCCATTATTAGACTATAAATGGTCCCCACAAATCAGTATGAATAAATTCAATACGAAATTTATCTCCTTCACCTATTCTATTAAATAGGTCTTTAGTAATTTTACCTTGTAAATATGTGTGACAGACACCAAGTGGTTTTTGTTCAATGAAATCCTAATATCCAACTTTTTGTATGTTTTTCAAAAGCATGTATTTTATATAACCTATCCAATGATTCCATAGTTCTGCCTGGTATGAGTCATGTGAGATGGTTTGGTTATCTTGTTCAACTAATTAGTTTTCATAACACAACACATTAATATGATTATTTAAATAATCATTTCCCAAAAATTTAATTTATTTATAAAATAAATAAAATTTAATCCCAAATTTTAAAAAAATCCATCTATATCAAGAATAAATGTGTTAATAATGTTTTTTTAACTTAAATAAAAATCTATTAAAATGAAAATCATCCCCATCATAATTGTAAGGTGGTTATCCCTAATAGTCATAATACAAAGTCTAGGCCCATTGGGAGCTTATAGGTCCCCCACCCATTCTTCAACCATTCAAAATAAAAATGTTCCTATATTTCCACACATAAGTTATCCCCACATGCTCTATATATTATGAAATTTTTTAAAAATGATAAATTTACACTCAATAAAAAATATACTTGAAGATTCAAAGTTCTTCTATTCTTGCGTTCAGTTTTTCTTCCATTGGCCCTTCTAGCCACCTATAAACTTGTCAACATCCTATTCTTTTACTTATCCATTGATCTATATCTTTTTGTAATGGTGATGTGAAGAATATTTGGAAATAGAACACCTCACCCCTTCATTCATTTAATTCACCATATCGATGGAAGAATTTTCGCACTGCATCTATTTATCAACATGGAAAAAAATGTAACAGGATCTATAACTGAATTATATATGATTTTCATACTTAAATTTTTTATAATTCTAGGAAATAATTGATATAGTTATAAAATAAAGATATTGGTTTGTTGTTCATAAAATAATCTATACTCTAGAACATCTAGGTGATCAATGTATATAATGTGTTCTACTATGTGAGTCCCAGATGACACAGCTTCTCAAGGATTACTCTAAAAGAGCATCCTTGATATATCAAACAGTTCCTATCTATATCTCTCTTAATATAGACCGTAGATATGTTGGATCTTTCTATAAGCATCAATGTCTTCATGTGAAATCATGATTTCATTAAACATGGATAAAATAATTAAACAATGAATGTTAACTCTGTTTATAATGTGTTTATCCTATACATGGAAATAGTAATCACTCTCCACCTTTGTAGGATGATCAGGAAATGATTATTCTTGCATATAATACTTCATTTCATGGTGAACACAACACATAGGCATCAAAACCATTACGTTAGGTCCCTTATATTAAATAATGTCACTTTATCCCAAATTCAACATAGGTATAATTTAATTGAATAAAGATAAATTAATATATAATTATAAAAGGGTAGATAAATAGTAATTCATATGAATACAATTTATGTGGGATAGGTGGAATTTAATTTTAATAAGATTCCCATGAATTTATTAAGTCACAACAACCCAAACATTGGACTCAGAATGTGTTGTAACATTCTTGAATTGAGTGTCATTGACATTTAAAATTTTAATGATCACAAACCATGATTCATTTATTACTAAGGTTTCAAATATTATATGACAAAATTTTAAATACAAATATTACATATATATAATATTTCTAATAAGTTTAATGGAAAGAAATTGTCTGGATGCGAGTAACGGTTACCTCCAGGATGAGCTACCACCAGATGTGAGTAACTGTTACCACCAGGATGAGCTACCGCTAGATGTGATTAACCATTACTACTATAATTGAGTCACTACTACTACCAAAGAAGTCACTTTCAGTGGAGTCACTTCCAGATCTATAGTCACTTCCATTAATCACATTAACATTGTTTTCCGGGATCTTCTTTGTGAATGGTTCAACAACATAATCTACTCTTTGATGGTTTGACCAAGTCCTCAATACAAAGAAATAACTGATATGATGAATGTGGATCTCATTAAACAAGGGATTCTATATATTCATGATGAATCTATCTCTCTAAATGATGATAGAAATATAGATACAATGATGTCTGTCGACCAAGAAAATTGTTTGATTAATGTTTTGAATTCTGTAAAACCTGCTAATTCACATTCAATAAAGATAAATGACATAGAAGCACTAAACGCATTGAAAGGATTTAATTATACAATAGATAGAGATTTTAGGAAGAATTCTTGTAGATTTATTTGATCCTCTATTCTACTTCAAATTTTCCTGAACAAAGCATATACTACTCAATATTAATGATTTGAGGATTAAAAACAAACAAAAGACATTGAACTAAACCTTTTCTATTCTTATGTGTTCTAATTGTTTAATTGTTAAGTAGTGTGTTGTTTTAATATTATCAATCACACACTGTCTCCATCATGTTCTTTGAGAATACCAGTTTTCCTTTGCTTCCTCAATATATTTCCAACCATATTTGTGGAAGAGGTCCCATTTTGACCTATACATTTTATTTCATCCCATTTATAACTATGAAAGAGGATTTTTAGCCTAGAAATCTTGTAGTTGTGGAATTTATTCCTAATCCAGTATTTGGATGTGATTAATTAAATTTATAATATTCTTGGTAGTAAGTGATTTCCAAGTGGAAGTGATTAGGTATCACCTTAAGAATGGACCAATTGTTTATTCTGTTGTGTCACTATGTTGTTTTTTTTTCATTTTTCTATCACATTCAAGATAACATTTCATCAACAAACAAAAAAAAATTCTTTGGTAATTAATCTTACGTATTGTCTATTTAGGTTTCTATGAATATAAATTGATCTCAAATGTTATTGTATTTCTAATCAATAATTTAACTCGGACCTAATCACTCATTAAGAAATATTTTAAATTGACAAATCGTATATCAATTTGATATTTTGATTTAATAAACAGTTTATTTTATTCAAGGGTTTCATCTCTTTAATTAAATAAAATTTTATTTAGATCTCACATCACACCATAAAGATTTACTCTCTCTAACCAACATTTGTCATTAGATGAATGTATAAAATTTACCACTTTTTACCATGTTTGTAGTTCTATTTTAATGAACTCAAATTTCATTCATTTATAAATATAATTTTTTATGGATAATAGAAAAGAATGATCTTCTACCAACATACCTCTTTATTTTATTTGAAAAAATGATTCTCAATGTAAAATAAAAAGTAGAATACATTTCGAAAGTATATATATTTATATATGGGTTGTAATAGAAGATCAATATGAAATACCTAAAACACCTTGAAGTGATTAGAGTAGTGCTACAAAAACGTCCTACAATAATAATTATAAAGTGATGAATGATTTGTTCTATACATAGGGGGATGATGAAGTCAATATAATATCTACATGAAAATCTTCTATTGAAATATGGGATACCTTTTCGGTATCACAAGACGGAACATCAATTGTCAAGGAAATGAAGCAGAATACATATAAAATCAAGTTTGATAATTTTTAAGTTAAATATGATGAACCTATTTCTAATATGTATCTCAGGTTTAATGAAATAGTGAATATTATTCACTCACCTATAAAGAATGTGGTAGAAAAAGATCAAGTGATGATACTACAAATAATCTTAGCCAACTATTAGACGGGAACATCTGTGTCAATCAAAGATTCATGTGATGTAAGTAAAATACCATCCAATGAATTTATTTTAAAGTTAACAATATTTTAAGAGGAACATAAATTAAACAAAATGATTGATAAATATGCAACAAAATGAAAATTAGTTTCTTTCAAATCTACTACCTCCAAAAAAAGTACAAGTCAAATATTCCAGTGAAGAAGGATCTCCCGATGACAGTGGTGAAGAAATGGAACACAAGGCAAGACGAATGAAGATATACTATAAGAATCACAATTTCATCAAAAAAGTGATTTTCATAGGAGATTATGATAACAATGTAAAGTGGAAAAAGGTTTAGCAAAAATTTGATACTCAAAATGAAAATACATGTTATGAATGTAAGAGGAAAGGCCACATTAAAGCTGACCATCCAAAATTAAAATATGAAAAAATATGGGGATAAGTAAATGAGATAAAAAAGGCCATGAAATCAACATGGTGTGCCTCTTAAGATAGTTCAAGTGCCTCTGAAACTAATAAAGAAGATAAATCCTCCAAATCTAACATTTTTTTTATAACACGAACTTTTGATGTAAAAAATGATCTTACTTTTTCTCTTTTTTATGCATTATACATGTCTGAAAATGAAGAATGTAATGATAATAAATAAAACATTAACATCAAAGATATGTATGATTAATATAACATTATGGAAGATAGATTTCATGAAATAAAAGATAATTATAAGTCTCTCATAAAATATTTTTCCTTAATAGTAAAAGGTAAAAATAATCTTACTATTGAAAAAGATAAAAATGATCAAATATGGAAAGAAATCGATGAATTTAAATGGTCAAATTAATAGCTAAATAGTTATATAGAAAAAATTTCTAATAATAAGAAAACATTTACTCAAATACTTGGAAAATAGGTTTCTCCCATGTATGAAACGAGCATAGGTTACAATGTAAGAAAAATAAAAATTACAGAAAACTAGTTTTACATCAGGTTCCAGTATTGAATGCTCATATACTACAATAACCTACTCAGCTAGACCTAATAAAACTTTATCTCTCAATGTCATCAATCAGTTTATAGGAAATCTATTAAACAAATATGGATATCGAAATCACTTTTTATTAACATATCTGGACCTAAAACAATTTGGGTACCAAAATCATTTTGGGGATTAATGTTTTTGTGTAGGAAACCTATTTAAGGAAATATAACAAAAGCATATGGTATCTGGGTAGTGGATCTTCCCGACACGTGATTAGTGATTATTCAAACATCAAGAATTTGATTAAATTTTATAGTGGGCATGTTACTTGTTGTGAGAATTAAAAATGGGATATCATTGGACTTGGCCAAATTGGTAATTAAAATTCATTATTAATTTCCAATGGTTTATTTGTATATAGATTGAATTAAAATCCACTTAGCATATCCCAGTTTTGGGATGATGGATTTTATGTGAAATTTTAAGACATTCAGTATCATGTTATTAATGATAAAAATGTTTCAATTTTTGTTTCTTTGAGAAATTATAAGATTTATTATATGAATTTAAATTATTTATATTCAAATAATCATTCAAGACTATGTGCCTTTAATAAAGAATATATTCATTGGAGTAAGATAGTAGGGAATTGAAATATTCACTAACATAGAATGCTTACATGGAAAGGGTTAGTTATAGACCTACCAAGGCTTAAATTATCAAATGATAGAGTTTGTAACCCCATACCAAATGGGAAACTTCATAATATTTATTTTAAATCTAAGAAATTTATTTCAACCTTTAAACCTCTATAGTTAATTCATATGAACCTTCTTTGGAACTTCATGATTTTCTAGTCTAAATGGAAAAAAATATTTCTATGTCCTTGTAGATGAATTCTATAGAAACACATGCATATTCTATATATTTCAAAAAAATTGAAACTTGTTCTTATTATTTTATGTATTTGAAATCTTCAGAAAACCATAGTGGACTTAATATTAAGACGTTGATGAGTAATCATGTTATATAATTTAAATAAAATGATATTAAGTCATTGTGTTTTCAAATTTACTGTAATAACAAGTTTTATAATCTTAGAACACCACAAAAAATGGTGCGGTAGAAATAAGAAATACGGCTCTTCAAGAGATAGCCCAAACCCTGAAAAATGAGTGTGATATACTTATTTACTTTTGGGATAAAGCTAGTAATATAGCTTGTTATATTATTAAAATAATTTTGATTATACCTATCCTAACAAAAACACATTATGAGTTATGGAATAATTGAAAACTATTGGTTAATTACATTAGTGTTTTTGGTTATAATGTATTTCTTCATAATATAAATAAAAATTTGGAAAATTTTTTTTCCATGAGGGATAAAGAAATTTTCCTTGGGTATTAAACTTCAAGTAAAGCCTATAGAGTGTTTAACAAGAAGATAACAAAAATAAAGGAATATATTCATACCATGCTTCATGAAACTAATCCCAATGAAGTTAATTATATCATAGAAGACCTTTAGGATGCAATTCCACCTTTTAATATCAATTAAAAATTGTCTAAATGTTTTATTAAATAAACTGACAATATAGCTAGTGATCCACTAGAACTAGAATAGGAAAAAAACCGTAAACCTACCATCAAATCTTCTCAAAGACCCATTAAGACTCATAAAGACCACCCTTTAGATGGATTAATAGGAAACATAGACATAGGTACACCGAACATAGCTTCCCTAATAAATTAAATTGAACATCAAGCATTCTTGTCACAAATTGAACATAAGAACCTCAATTATTCCATTAATGATGAATTTTGGGTATTATCATACAAGAAGAACGTAATTACATTGAAAAAAGTAATATTTGGGGACTTTTTGATAAAACTAAACATACCATGACTATTTTCACCTTGTGGGTGTTCAGAAACAAGCTTGATTAATGTAGCACTATAGTAATAAATAAAGCTAGATTAGTTTCACATGGCTATAATCAAGAAGAACTTATTGATTATGATGAAACTTTTCCACCAATAGTAAGACATGAAGCCATTAGGATATTTCATTCCTATGCAGCACATTTGGACTTCAAACTAAATAAAATGGAAGTTAAATGTTCATTCCTAAATGGATTTATAATTAAGGATGTTTTTGTTGAATAATCCACATGATTTCAAAACCCTCATTTTCCAAATCGTGTTTTTAAATTAACAAAAATTTTGTATAGATTAAAATAGGCTCTAATAGCTTGGTATGATAGGCTTACCTTTTTCTTTATTTCAAACATTTTTTCAAAATAAATAGCTTGTCCAACTAACTTTATAAAACACATTTCAAAAGATATTTTTATAGTTCAAATTTATGTGGATGATATTATTTTTTGATTTCAAAATTATACTTTTTATTTTGATTTATCACAATTAATGAAAATATAATTTTAAATGAGTTTAATGGGTGAACTCAATTTAATTCTTGGATTTTTTATTTTTCAAAATAAATAATGAATTATTTTAAAAACAATTAAACACCCAAACAATATTTTTAAACGTTTTTGAATGGAGACTACCAAAAATAAGTGATAATCCCATGATTACAACCTGTAAACTAGACCTTGATGAAACTGGGAAATCAATATATAAAAATAGGTATAAAAGTATGATTTGAAGTATTCTCTACTTAATTTTAGTTGTCATGATGTTATGTTGTTCATATTTATGGGTTCTTGCATTCATGAAAATCCAAAAGTTTCAAATTTATTAGCTATCAAATTAATTTTTAAATACCTCAAGTATACAACAAATTTAGGGTTGTTCTACCCAAGAGGAAATTCTTTTGATTTATTTATTAATTTAAATGATAATTTTTGTGGTATAATGTTAGACAGAAAAATAACAACATGAACATGTCATATTTTATGAAAAATATCTAGTATCATCTTGTAGTAAGAGGAAAAATTCGGTTGCACTACCTACTTTCGTAGATAAATACAAAGCTGCAGGAAGTTACTATGAGAAAATATTGGGGATGAAACATGCTTCACTATACTTTGGATAACAATTTATAAATGTTACAATTAATTTTGATTACACAAGTGAAATAACAATTTCAAAAAATCGAGTATCTCAATCTAGAAATAAACATATTGATGTAAGATATCACTTTTTGAGTAATCATTATCAAAAGTGTGATATAAATTTAGAATTTTTGGGAACTAAACATTAGCTGGCGGAAATATTCACGAAGACATTGAATTATAAAACGTTAAACTACATCAAACAATCATTAGGAATGATAAAAATTGGTTGATGAGTCACTGTTGATGAGTCACTGTTGAGGAGTCACTATTGATGTGTCACTGTTGAACGAGTCACCATTCCTTTTTTATGTTACCATTATTTTTAGGATCATTGTGATTTTTCTGGACCGATTGAATTTTTTTTCTTAATTTTATTTTTATTCTTTTAGAATCCCTAAATGATAAAAAAATTTATTACACAAAATCAATTAACTTCCTCTATCCCATAAGCTATAAATCCCTTTCCTTCGTCATGAACAAATCTTACCTCTTTCTTGTTCCACCTGAAGCCTTCAACTGATTCTAATGGCCTGTATGATGAGTGTTACCCAATCAAATATAGAATTGATATGGAATACCATTAGGCAATGAGTATCCTCAAGTAGTTTTCAATCCATTACAATAAACTCATATTTAAGGAACCATATATTTGAAGCATAAAAAGAGATTGATTCACACTGGATTCCAAAAGGCAATATGCTAGTGTCAAATGTAACAGAATAAGAAAAGTTCAGGAACTAGTTTACCTCAAATCATAGAGTGTATTATCCAAGTATAGTTTTTTAATTTTATCAAAATTGACAATTCATTTTTTGGGAGAATGCTGATAGAATTCAAAGCAGTTTAGATATAGAATATATTTTTTCTTCATGAGAATGGGAAAAAGGTATACAGTTTCTTCATAAAGGAGTTTCGGATGAATTCCAAGGTAGTATACCTAATGATAAGCTAGAAGAGACTCTCCAAGAATTTACTAGAGATCGAACCAAGATAATACTAGTAGATATAAAGCTTGATGGAGAGTTCAAGGTCCTATTTATGTTTGTACAGTATGTTTTATGTCTAAATAAAGGATACTTCAATACAATGATATATCGAGATGTATATTTTATGTCCATAAAGAGATAAGAATAAATCATTGCAGATTTTTTATGGTCCATATGCAAGATAAGTGCAAGAAGAGCACTAAATAAAACTTTTTAATTTATCCCAAAATTATCTCTTCTATTTTAAATTCCAATGGTCTAGTTAAAACTATAGAAGAAGCTAAGGACAAAATGGGTAGTTTTTTTCTATCTAAATATATCAAAAAAAGAGTGAAAGAAATTTTAAATTCCAAGAAGAGATGTTGTGTTAGGGATAATTATACCACATATAATGATATTAATCTTATTGATCACCCAACAAGACCAAATTATAAGGTGGATCTCGGTCTTGAACCAGATGAAATTCCTTAGTATTCTATTCTAGATGTTATTTCTGAAAGGGATAAAGAAGATGAAGATGATGAGTCATTTGAAGAAGGGAGTGATCAAGAGATAATTAAATCTATACCTAGAGTATCCATTGAGCATGTAAATTATATAGGATTTCTAATGTTAAGAGAAACAGTCTTACCTGAGCATGATAATGAAGAAGATACTAAAGTTTCTAAAAATACCAGTATAAATCACCTACTCTGAGCCATCAAGTGAGGTCTGTAATGATGGAGAAAATGATTTTATTTCTGAATGAGTAGATAAAGAGATTATGGATCATGAGAAACTATAATAATATTCTAATGGGGTTGATAAGGATAAGAAAGATTAATCTCTTGAAGAGAATACTAATTTTGGACATAATGGAAGTGGATTTGACCATAGAGTTGATCAAAACAATTAAGGTGGTTCTGCTTATGAGTGTAATAAACCGAATAGTTTCAATCCAATTTATCTTACCCAATAGTTAGATCAACTTTAACTATCTAAAATAGTTTTATCAAGTCTTGTCTAAGAAATTTATACTAGGTACACACTGACTCCTAATATTACAATAGTTCTTTCAAAGGATACAGAAGATGAAAGTGAAGAGAAGAAAACTCCCAATCCTTTTGACCAGTTAGTAGAACTAACTTAGATAGAATCATTGGAGAACCTGGAATCTAATCTAAGAGAAGTTATACCAGCTACACTTAATGGGGAGTTTACTACCTCTCCTCTTAATTGGCCAATTCTAGTAGATTAGATTCCATAGAAAGAAAATTTTCATCTACATGAGACAACTCATATGCTATCAAGAACAAAAGTTGGTCAATTCTCTCACAAGACTAGAGACTGTCCAATTCTCCCCACTGTCAAATATTCTATCAGAGCCATTGAAAAATTGGAGAAATATTAATGTTTTTTCAGACCTTGGATAACATAGAGTGATTTTGATGATGACTCTAAATTCAAAATAGAAGGAATCCTAGTGAATCATATAGATGAAGCTGGTGAGTTACGGCCTTTCACACTTATGGAAACAGAAAGTCCAGCTGAGGATGTAGAATCACATGAACAACATAATCTTCTTACTTATTCAATAGTGTTTCTTCCTAGTGTTGTAATTTTAGCTTATTTAGATTCATTATAGAAATATGTTCATTCATATATGTAAACCTTTAGAAAGAATTTGGTCTGTGACTTTTGACATGTCTTGAACAATCAACCATCTTCTCTTGCTCGCCTTAATGAAGAATGTGTTAGATATTTGGTAGATCTGTTCATATCTCATATTCAACCCATGTTTTTCATATTCAACAAATGGATGTTGAAAATAGAAGATCTACAGCTGAGGTAGCATATTTGAAATATTCATTGGAGAGTCCACAAGCCTCTTTTTAATATTTTATGAGTTCATATTCTTAGAATATGGGTAGTTTTTCTTCTACTTCCTCTAAATCATCATCACCTTCTCCTACTCTAGTACATTTAGATAGAGTTCTTTATCAAAAAAAAAACAGAAAAAATATAAAATGCCTTGCATGATGTCATAACTCATGAAGAATATATTGGGAGATAAATCATCAGGTAGAACATATTCTTCAATCCTTAAAACCATATTCTGGTGATCTTAGAGAATATAAGGAAGTGATCAAAAATACTATCCAAAATAATTTTTCAAGGATCTTCCCTAAGAATGATATGTCAGAAAATTTCATGTTTCATTCTAAAAACTGGAAGATTCCACAAGCGACAATTGCCTTCAAAGAACATGTGATTTAGTTAAACATTCTTACTCCAGATCTTCATTTGTTTATGGAGGAAAAGGAATATTTCTTTAATGTAGTTGAATGTGGAGGCTCTATCCTTATGGACTTTATTAATAATTTGAAAAATTACCTCTATGTCCCTCAAATTAATATTATTTCTCATGATGGAATTCTTATTTCATTAGTTCATTCATCCAAATGCACTACATAGTACAAGACTACTAAAATATCTCTGTCAACCAGTCTTATTCCTCCACCCTTGCAACCTCTATGTTTGTCACCAGTAGAATCTATCCAACAACTCAAACCAATTCATTTCAGAGAATGACATCCTCCTACTACCAATCTACCATCTGATACAACCTTTGCACTAAATTATACATCAAAAATATCCTCTCATGTTGATGATAGAGGTAGGGGAATGAACAAAAGGAAGGATAAAGTCGAATATCTACAATCTTATGAGGTTTGAATCTATTTTGATGTTATTTTTTATAGATATTTTTTACTTTCTTCTACTAATATTTATCTCATTTTATTTCCAATATTTTGGGTACTTGGTTAATTGAAATCCTATGTGTTATTTTTTGTAATTTTGTTTCTATTTATATATCATTTGATAATCTCATAGGGGTAGGTAATGATGCAGTTAATTTATCATAATATTGTTTTCTAACTAGAATAAATTTCTACTTATTGTTTATTACTTTTTAGTACATGCTTTATAAAATTCCATGTTTTGTGATCATCAAATGGTGGGAGAATGTTTTCCCCTCCTTGAATAGACTGTGTTTGAAATATCTTATTTAAATTATCACAAAACAATATCCATTCGATACTAATGCTTCGCAAGTTGTATGATAAAATTTTATGTGAACACGTTACTTCTATAATATTCCTTCTAAGTGTTATGGAAAGACCCCATTTGGCTGCGAGTCAATGTTACCACCGGGATGAGCTACCACTAGATGTGAGTCACTATTTCCACTAGGATGAGCTTACAAAAAATGCGAGTCACTGATAATGCTATGATGAGATACTGCAAGAAGCGTGTCACTGATTCTAATAAAGAAGTTACTATCAGTGGAGTCACTGCTATAAATCTTGTTACTGTTGTTATCTAAGATCATCAATATGAATTTTTCACCATCAAAAACTATTCATGGATGTTTTTACCAAGTCCTCATGACTTAGTGAATGCTAATATGAGGAATGTGGATATCCATCAACAAGATCAGATATATATTCATGAATAATCTTTCTCTCAGAAGGATGATAATGATAAATATAAAATGATTACTATCAACTAATAAAATTTGGCAATGAAAGTTTTGAATTCTCTCAAACTTGAAACTTCACATTCTTTGAAGATAAATGGCATAGAAGAACTGAACCCTTTTCCATGATTGATTGAGAAAATAGACATAGATCATATAAATCATTCCAATATATTTCTACGATCCTATGTTCTACTTCAAATTATCTTGAACAATGCCTAGACACTTTACCATTCTGGTTTTGTGGATTACAAAAATATAGAACACATCATACTATGTTTTTCTATTCTTAATTGTTCAAGTTGTGTTACTTTTTAGAATTGTGTTGTTTTACAATTATTCAACACACATTGTCTATTTCCTATAATAGGAGAATACTTGTTATTACCTCCTTCCTCAATCTCATTCCCACTATGTTTGTGGAGGAGGTCCTTGTGTGAATCCCACATATAACTGTGGTAGAGGATTTTTGTCATAGATAGATTGTTGATTTTGACCATTTACCACATCCAAATTGTGTATTTGTTTGATTATATTTATAATATACTTAGAAACATGTGATTTCCATGTATAGGGGATTGTATATCACCTTAAGATTCAAACTCTTGTTTATTCCAACATGTCACCCTAATATTTGTTTTGTTTTTCTATCATATTCAAGATAACATTTCATTAACAAACCAAACAATTTAATTGATAATTAATCTTAACTAATGTTTATATATGTTTATATCTATGTAAATTTCTCTCAGTTTTTAAGGTATTTCTATACAATAATTTAACTGAAACTTAATCACTCTTTAGGAAATTTTTGAAGGGTTAGATGTTATATCGATCTTATGTCTTGATTAATTGGTCAATAAATTTTATTTTGGATTTTTAATTTTTTTTAATATATTTACAGAAATATTTATTAGGAACTGAATTAAAACTTATTGATTTACTCTCTCCAACCAATATAACATTTAGTTCCTCAAATATTCTAGGGTTCCAGAACCACATGCCCCTTCTCATAACAAGAATAAGTGCTCAGTAAATTACTCAATGGTATTTAGGTAGACCTGTATTTTTCAACTAAATGATTGAAGATCCTTGATCCATTGAGTATATTCCATAAACATAAAATCCTAATTGGGATATCTATACACTTTCTTCCATGTTACACAAAGTCTATAAAATTTTTCTTATGTTGATGTAAAATGTTTAAGTCAGCAAAACACATCTATAAGAACTCCACTTATAAATGTATGTTTCCATATAAGGGTTCATTAAACACTTAGTTATAATTTTATAATTTCTAATTGTGTAATGTATGGTTTAGTATAACATAAAATTAATTTGATAGATTTAATTTTATATGTGAAATAATTTCACCTTTTATCGTTTAAAAATCCTTTTATTATTAAGTGGTCTTTACTTTAGTGATTAACCTTTTTTTGACAAAGCAATTTTAGATAATCCATTCATTTAAATTTCTTATTTTCATATTAGTTCATTTATTTCTATAATCATGGAAATGAATCCATAAAATAAAATATGCATAATATAGATTTAAATAAATAATAAATGACACACTCATTAGATTATCTAATGGTTGACTTACTAAATAGATATTAAATTAACCTATGAGCATATGTGAAACTTATTTTTCTATTCTTGGTCTTAGTTGTAGTATTCCACCTATCCTCCTATGTATCATTTAGGTTGGTTTCATCTCACTTCAATCTTGAACTACATCAATGCTCCTCTGGGTACCCCTTTTATTACATATAATTATAAATCACATGCAAGTGAGGGGGATCAATGTATTTTTTCGCAGAATTATATAAATAAAATTGGACACATACATCCAACATAATAAAAGAGGGAGATATGATACATAGTCAATCATATTTAATTTGATAATAAAATATTTCAGAGCCATTGAAAAAAACTAAATTAAATTAATCAAAAAATGTTATTTGGTCTAGTTAAAACTCATCACTGGTTATACACATGCAATAAATATCTACAATTACACAGGATAAAATTTACTAAAATTAATCATATTTTATAAGGATATATGTTCTTTATTTATTTAATTAATTAATTCCATTTATGTTTATGACCATCCAATGTATCATAAAGATTTCCATCATAAATTCATTAATGTAAAATAAATTGGAATGACTAATAATTATAGGTAATTACAATAAACAAATTGCTCATTTATTAATTCCAAAAAATCATTTTTTATGTAGTCAAACACACCTAGTGTTTAGAGTCTAATTAGGTTTTAGGGATGTAATTAATTATTTTAATTTCATTTAATTTTTTTCATTTAATGGGAGACTTGATGAAGTGTACTCATGATATACATGTTTTCTTCCTCAATTGTCATGTATTTATGATAAACACCAATGGCCTTAGAACATATCTTGTCTAGAATACACTTTTTTTAATAAGTAGCAACATGATATCTATTATTGTTTTCTTATTTCCCTAAAACCTACTAATTAACATGGTTTGTTCTTAAGAGGTGGAACCACGTGGTAAATAATTCGGATAAAATCCATGTGTTTCTATCATCATGTTCCCAAAAAACCCATTGATTGAATTGAAATGTTCTTCAGATGGTGGAATTAATGAGATAAACACCATGTATTTTGACAACATGTCTTGTGTATCATTAATTATACAATATTTTAGTATCACACAGTTAGAAAATTTATATTTTAACATACTGTTACCATGATGATTATAACCAAATTGTGTAGAATACATGATGTGTACTCCATCTAAACAATGTGTAATCGAACAAACCATATTCCATGTTTTCCAAATCAATACATTGTTTAAAATAAATGCACCATGTGTAATTAATACTCAGTGTGTCTTGTATACCTAACTTATCCATCTATGGAAATCATGGGTACAATATGTGTACTCTTTTTATATACCGTGTGACATAATTATCTAACAAGAAAAAATTGAACATCCTGGTGGCATCTATAATAATCATACATATTTTCTTAGTCATTATGAATAGAATTAATTTTGAATAATGAATAATAAAATGACTAATTCATGTTAATTAATAATTTTATTAAATAATGAATAATCAATAAATGATTGATCCATCTACTATTATGAATAATTGATTAAAATTTTAATTAATAATTATAAATTTAAGCATTACTAATCTAATGAAACTTTATGTTTCCAAAAATTAGGACTTACGTTTCGGTTAATAACAATTAAATTTTTAGTTTGATTTTATGGATCATTCTTCAAATTTTCAAGATGTAAATGTCATGAACAGTGAAATTTTATGATTGAATATTGACATAAGATATTCAACAACCCAAATAGTATCCTTTGATCATAAAATTTATAACAAATTAAAATTAAATAAGAATAAAAATTTCCTCTTCTTGAGATCATTTATTGATGAATATACTGATAATACAAATCCCAATTCAGATATCCATTATTGTGTAGGGTGGACCTAAATTAGAGCCACTCATGTATTGATCGACATGTGTCCCTTCAATCTTCAAACAAAATTGAATTTGTTTTTTGGTGATATTGTGGTGGATTTATCACCTAGTGTTCTTTATATTGATCACTTATAGTTCTTTTCGAATTGAAGGATTCTACATTCTTATTCTCGTTCTTGAGTAGATGAAATTAGGATGAACCTTGATAGGATTCTCACTTTTTTATTAAGCATTCACAATATATGTATCCCAATATTTATAGAGTTGGTGATAAGGATAAATGTTATTTAATTAAACATCAGTCCTTAAATAATATACCAATCCATATCAAACCACATGCCATATAATAATAATAATATTATTATTATTTTATTACCTCTTCCAATTATAATAATGATAAATATTATTTTACTAGATTGTAAATTAATTTTTTATCACTGGACACTTTCTTTTTCTACTCCTCCTATGTATTTATCAAATACACAAATAAATATTTAATTTAATATTTATTCCTAAGTAAATATTCTATTCACTGTATGTTCGATAAATATTTATTTAATATTTGTGATCTATAAAAATGAATGAAATTAGTCATCGATATGGAGAATAATATTATTACCTTAATTAAATTCGAATAAAATTTAATATTTATGGAGAGAAAACCCTCGAGTCTGTCCCTCTAGGATTTTTTAACATTTTCTATAGGAATTCTTGGATAAGGTCTAAGATTACTTTCTATAAACTGGTCAATGAACCCAATAGAATTTAGATGGTGTGGAAACACCGCTCACCCCAAAAAAGTGGTTACTATATAATTTAATCCATCTGTCCAAATATATCATCAATAAGGCTTCAGATGTGTGTCATCCACTTATGTACTTGATATGTCTTTCTTTGATTATATGAAATAAATTCATCAATACAAAATGTCTATGTAATTTAATGTGATGATTCCATTTCAACCAAAGATATGTGATATCAAATTCCAAAAATATAGAAAGGAAAAATCCTTCCTCTAAATATTCATTAAGAATATTTACCATATGACATACCCAACATACCCTATTTTCCAAAAACATATGGCATCTTGGTTTTGGTCAATAAAATAATTTACAAGAGTCCTGAAAAAATATTAACAATAATATTAATGTTAGTGTACCATTTGATATACTCAAAAATTGGAATATCCATTGATATAAAAATATGGTGAATTTATATAGGTTAGTATATTATCCTAATATATTGTATAGGAGATTACAAATGAAAAAAATTATGGGATGAAGTTTCATATTTATATGAGTACACACACCTAATTGTAAAAAATCTATGTGTCCCATCATAGAATGTTATCAGACTGTGGAATAATATTTTATTATATCAATATGGAATTTCAAGGTTCATATCTCAGTGGTCAACTGCCATGACCTATTCTAGGTGATTGATACTCTAAGACATTATTAAATTAAATTAATGCAGAACAATGAACAATATCTAATAAGGTTTTTCATTATTACTTATATCTTATAATATATAGATATTAAAGTGTTCAAATAGTTTTTTCTTGACCACAAACTCTAATACTACATAGTACACTCAGTTCAGTTTTTGGAGCACACATCAAACACATCTTTACAATCCCTTGTTAGGATAGGCAATCCAAAACAACTAGGTCACTCCTAGTATATTAATCTATATCAAGTGTATTACTTACAAAACTATTGGATTCATGTTTAAAAAATCAATCTAGTTAATTCTCACATCCCAAAACATTGATGAGTTTTCAAATTCACCCTTTGAATCTAATAGTTTTATATTAAAAATATATATATAAACCCCTTAAAGTCTTTAATGATTTCCCATAAACTGATCATAAAACTATTTTACACACATTTACTTATCATAGAATTTATATTACCTAATATATTTTCTCCCCAAAATCTCAGTTTCATTTTAAAAGAAAAGGATCATTTAAAATAAGACTAACAGATAAAATAATTCCCATCACACCCTGCTCCATCACATGTGTTTTTTTAAATACCGCATTTTCATAAATATACCAAAATCATTACCTTATGGTGGACCAACGATAACAATAAATTTCTATTAAATTATTTAAATTACCCCTATTTAAAATAAATTATGATTTCCATAATAATCTATTTGAGGAAAAATAGAATATATTATTTATTTATTTTTAATTAATTTTGGATTTGTCAAGGTAGTATATTCACCAACACTAAATATAAGCACATGTGGAATTCTTTGTGACTGGTAACACCATAATACATGAATAATGCAATAAATAGCTATTCATTAATCCTAATGGATCATCCCAAATCCCATCCTCCCCAAACATGAATCATTACCCAAAACATCACTCATACCTAGGGTGATAACTTATAATGTAGGAATATAAAAGAATCATTTTTTAAACCAAATTTATATAGGCCTACATGAATGTTTCTTACCTCCAATTTTATAAAACCCTATCTTTACCTCAAATTGTATTTATCCCAACTAAACTACCCTCTAATTATATTTTTTCCATCAATGGCCCAGTTTAAAAAATCCATAGTTACATCCCCACATGAACTAAGTTTCACCTCCCCATATAATAGAGGCTAATGACTACAATGATGGATTAACCCAACTATGAGGATACTATCACCTCAAATATGTATTATCTGTTTCATGTTTTAATCTAATGAAAAATTCATAAAACCCATCCATACACTAGTAATACCCAAAACCTAAGGTAAACATTTGGGTGCTAAAAGTGGAATCGTGCAATATTTTATATCAAACAATGTAATGGTCAATATAATATTAATCAATAAATAGTGAAAAATAAATAAATAAAAACAACATGAATCAAAGATAAATACCCATTATAACACATTAGTTCATTTAGAATATAAAATAAATACATGAAATACATTGGCTATAAGCCCAACGTAATAGATTATATTCTTACTAATTCTCAACCTCCATTACATTTCTCATCATAATCCATAACTATATATTAGAGATGATAAGTAAACCTAGAATTATATATCAAGGTCTTATCTTATACATCAAAAAAATCCAAGAACATTGATAGGGGTGATTCCAAAAACCTAGTTGGATCTCTCCCCTAACAACCTGAAGTACTAATGATCAAGTGGATACATTAAAAAGGATTTGGTGACCTTAAATCAATATAAATTAAAAAATAATCAAAGCCTGATTATTAAACATTGTTATGATTGTAGGCCATTATGTTGTAGAGGGAACACCCACCCAAAGGAAACAGAATAGTACAACCAAACTATGGTCAATTTTAACCAAAATTTAATTGAATAAACTTATTATCTAATGTAATAATATGATATATCTCAAATCTAATATCATCTAGTTAGATTATATTACAATATGGTGTCTTCTTACAACAACTAAAGTCACTCAAGGGAGTCCTTCCTAACCCATAAGTTATCTTATTACCTATAAATAACCAAGACATGAAATTTCATGACAAAAAATTGTGGTATTAAAAAATACAACAAGATATAGTCGAATAGGTATTAACCCTTTATTTCAATTATAATATGATAGGGAGTACAAAAAAGGAAATTCTAAATGGCGTAGAGAAAAAAATTAAATCGTATTAGTAATCATATCACAAAAAATATGTTAAAAAATATCCCCTAATGAGATAAAATAATGTAATTATCGTATCACATGAACTATCCAATCTCATCTCACTAGTCTTCATTGAAACTATCAGATAGGATTATCATAGGGGACATTTAGCGTTGCCCAATATTTATGGTTCCATTATCGGGTATGGATGTTATTTTTTTAATTCTGTAACACTATAGATACACATAGATCCAATTGATATAAATACATATAGATCCAATTAATCATATAATAGTATCATTATAAACTGTGTTTCATGGCCATTATCTTATCATAAGTAGATCCCTGGAGAAATATATTTTTTATAGTTTCATGAAGTTGGATAATTTTCCTTGAAATCACAAACATATTTCTTAAATAATTCTCTCCCATTATTCTATTTCTATATCCCCTAAGATACAGTATAAATATTGAATATATAATATCAACATTGAAAATAATCTTGTGCATCTAACCTTGAATGAAAATATCAATCACACATGTTTTCTCCAATATAAATCAACAGGGTTGTTTTAGATATCACATATCAACTAGGGTCATATCTTGGTCAAGATATATATCATGAAATTAACAATATATCACATAATATATGTCTACATTCTTGGTATGAAACTTGAAAAATCCTTAAAGACAAAGTAGGGAACCCACTCTCCTCCTATCGCAAGATCAATGTCTCTATCATTGAATTATCACAACATTCAGACAACCTCCCATGATCTGGGTCACATACCATGCATCATTATTATAAAATTATTATCTCCCAAAACTCATCCATATCCATTAATAAAAATTATACGATGACTCCCCCACCTCAAACACTGATTTCAATAAGACAGAGACTCCTTCAAGAAATAGAAGATTCCAACAAAATAATAACAATATGTCAAATCAACCTGTAGAGTATATAGTGAATGATATTACCCATTGATCATTCAATATTTTTTTTCATCAAACCATTCCATGGATAATTTCATGACCTAATCACAACCCATGTGTGTCCTCCCGATAATATCTCCCTGAGGTTCTGTGACTAAACTCATGGTTTCCAGGAACCTATAATTTTTATGCTCTATCTCAACCCTGAATGGTATTATAAGGGTTCCTATGAACATATGTCAATAAATAATGTACTAAAAATAGAAACCTTTTTCTAACCAACCCATACTATTTTATAATGAATAAATATAGTCACCATATAATGTGATACATTATCATGAAACTAAATAAGTCGTACTGGATATTAACCATTTAGTATAATGTAAAAAATCATACAAACATTGGTAAAAATTATCACAAAATCCCTAACATAGAATATCCAAATTTGAGGAATAACATTAGTAATGTAAAAAATAAGTGTAGTATTTTTATATTCCATCATATCAACAATAAAATACATCTTAAACATTTCCATATTAAGGGGAATAACATAAACCCATATGAGAGAGGGGGGGAGGCCCTCTAAAAGTAGGCTCTCCTAATATCACTTTTACATAGGAATAATGGGGTTCAAACATCCCCATAAAAAAATAAGAAAATTCCCCCAACAAAATTATTGATAAACCTTCCTCAGGGAAGTAACATCACATTAGGATTCACATGGATATAATTGAATTCTCAGTGTGAGTTGTTGAAGCCTACTGAAACCCAATTGTGTACTACTTATAATGAATTTCATTTATTGAATATTACTATAATATTTGATATGCTTCATAGTGTAACTACCTAAATAAAACCATTGGTTGTGATCTAGAGATCCACAAGACAATATTTTTACCTCCCCATACACAAGAGTCTATCAGCTATAAATGAGGGTATGAATTCTATTAGTGGGAAGACTATACCCTCAGTAACATAACCATTCCCCAAGAATATATATATAATTCAAAAATTCAGAGTAATCAAGTGAAATATGATACATCATAATGTATTATCAAATCATATACATGAAATAAAATAGAAAAAATAATTGGGATCTTGTTGTAGAAGTCTAAACCAGAATAATCAAGATGATATGAAAAAAAATTACTGTAGAAATTGTATGTGGTGTATAAGGAACCGACCTTAAAACATTAAATAATATTCAATTAAATGAATAATTAACATTGATGATCTTTTCAGGTTTATAGTTTTAGATAATTAGGCCATAACTATTACATTAAATCTAAAAAAATTAAAATATAGATACTTCTACTCAGTTTCCATTTATTCATAATATACAAACATTTAAAAAATATTCTTGTATAGTTTTATGTTTTAGACAACATTAATTTTCATTGATCCCATCCTAGACCCTATTCATATATAAGTCCAAAAAATACATTTCAAAACATGGGATGGGAATAAAAAGCTCAGAAAGGGTTATAAAATATGGAAAGGAAAAATTAACCCATCAATAAATAAAAATCAATGAAACCATACTTTTCAATCATAACATACCTCATGAAATCATAAGATAAATGAATAAGACACAGAAATCAGAAATCATAAAGGTAACTTGTGGCGTCCATATCATACTTACGTTTTAGCTATCATAGATACGTAGGGCATTACGTTGGAATACCCATACCAGTATATTCTCTAAATCACTTAGGAGAAACATTAATGTTTACCTCTGTCATATTACCCAATGCATTGGAGAGAAATCTAGGACTCACCCACCATATGATTATCACATAATCACCCGTATACCTAAAAAATGCCCAATATCCATAAAATTATAATAAAAAAACACAAGAATACAAGAAGGATAGCATTTTTACATTACAATCACAATATATCATATCAAGATATTGAAATAGAAAATGCTTTATCAAACCATTTTCAAAACCATTTAAATCATTTAATATATATATTCTTTAAACAAAGTGTCCCATACCACATTGAATCATTTAATGTAATTAACATTTTATAAAATTAATGTCCATATAAATAAATCCTTAAAAACATTTTTCAAACATGGACTTTAATGTGAAATATTTAGAAGAATATATATTTAAATCGTTTAAAACTATATTTTAGTTAAAGAGTTTTTAAGAAAATCAGAGATTCTTGAATACACACAATTGATGAATAACATCAATAAAAGGTAATAATATCACGAGTATTGAGAGATTTGTCATATAATATGTCAAAGATAAGTATATACACCATATAAAAGTGAGTTGGTGTATAACAATAAATAAGTTTCAATGGAATGTAAATTGAGAGAAAGTCCCCTACAAAGATCATATCATTAGATTAAGGATACATCAATGACATAATTATGTGTCAAAAACAATAATACACCAAATATAAGTGGATATAATGTGTAAAACAATCTGAGGAAATTCAAAAATATTTATATCACGACATAATCAAGAATTATAAGTTGAACCCAATGAATTGAAATTGGTATGAGAAGTTCTCTTACGGAAATTCGACAACACAATGACGTCACTTTAAAATTGAGAAAATGATTTGATCTGAGATAAAAGGTTTTATCGTGAATTGGACACAAAATTTACAGAAATACGTATATAGAATATCATATCCCGACATAATAAACTGGAAATTAAAAGACATAAAAAAATGATGTCTTTTAAAAAGAGGAGGGTCAAATATTCCCTCACTGATTTGGTAACTTACGAAATATACAACCCATGAAAGAAGGATCATATGATGAAGAAGTAAATACCAATAAATTAAATTATATTACACAATGAATACAATAATGGTTAGTACATACACCACACAAATTTAAATAGTGGAAAATATAGCATGAATCTAACAGGAATAAAAAGTGAGATGAAAACCTCTTACCACGTTGTAATCAATCGAGTCGTATGACCAAATGTTAATAACCACCAATTGAATCACAGAATACCATGAATATAAATAGAATCATGATATTATATATCAAATTTTAGTACACAATACACAACATGCAATAAATATATGGGGAAGAATGGAAATCTCACGAAATTAATAGTGAGATAATAAACCCCTTACCTCGTGTCAGACTTGACCCGTTCGTTCTTTAATCTCCTGAATAATAAGATAATGTAAAATTATACTTATTTAAGAACATTTTTAGGTTTATTAGTCCTTTTATATCACTTATTACCATGTTATAAACATTATTCAATCATTTAAGTTAATAATGGTAGTTTTGTCGACTTTTGGTACTTGAGTTATAAATGAACTTCTTATAATTAAAAGTTGTTCATATGGTCAAAATTAAATTATCTCAAGATTGATATTCATGATTTATATATCATATATATAATGTATATCCATTATATTTATGTATTTATAATATTACATAACATTTTGATATATGAAATGAAATGCACGGTTCATGGACAAGGTAAGTCGTACGTACGCATGAACGCTACATTAATTTCTATTTCAAATTTAATGGAATGAAAATATAATGATACATAGGTATATTATAATTATTGTATAATATAATATGATATATATGTTACATAATTTCATTAATTCCATCCTTTAATCGTTCAATGTATGTCATGAATGAATTAAATCACCATGAGGGGGCGGTAGTCCGCACTTCCTCAAATGAAATTATCGTATTTACACATATTTGAAACTATAAAGGTATTTTTTTAAATATTAATTACAGAAGCTTAGTGAAAAAATAAAAATAATATATGTCATATATAAATTTAGTTCTGTCATAATGGCCACCACAAGAGGCGGTATGAGATAATTGAATAATCATCATTTCTTGAGGAATTAGTTCGTTGTCCATAGAAATAGTAGGTTCTTTACCATTAGATGAATGTGTGTGTATATTTAGTTTGAATAATTCTCATAAAAAACCTATTATATTGAGGATACTGGTGTTTTTATAAAATAAATTAATAAAAACATTTTATGGGGTTGGAGATGTAAAATAAAACAAAATAACTTAAGAGAAGGCGTTACCTTTCAATCAGGTATCTCCCTTTGGTTGGAACCAAAAAGGTTTACTTGAATTGTCTTCTTCCATGAGGTATGATTCTAGGAAGAGGAAATTGATGTTGGGAGCCTAATTTGGAAGAGTTTGGACAAGACAAGCGGCTAGAGAAGTGTGAGGAATGGGTTAGAAGTGAGGACTTTTTATAAAAGTGAGGAGGGGCTCTTTAGGAACGTTTGAAAATATTATTTTACTATATAGTGTTTTTCGGTTTATAAAGGTCAAGATCTCATAAAATTATAATATAAGATGACTCATGTTTTAAATAAAATAATCCAATAAGAATTGTATAGGTTATCGATATTTGTTTAATATTTATAATCTTATTTATTAAAATCATTCATTAATGTGGTAAACACTCCATCATTATTGTGTCATAAATAATTTTATTTATATGATGACTAAAAATTACATACAAATTCCATGAATTAGGAAATATTTTTATTTTTCAAATGAATATTTATAGTCAAATTGATACCTTATATAACTCCATGTTAAAATTGATTTACTAAAAGATATATGTTTAAGTTATTTTTGTCTTTACTTTAAATTAATTTATATAAAGTGTCATTATCACTCCCATGTGGCTCCATGGGGTCCCAAAATAAACCAAAGGGTTCCCATTTTCAGAAATGTATCAAAAAATTGTAATAGGAAAAATTTTAGTGTTATTTTTTTATAATAATAATTTGATACACTTATTTACCTGATTTACCCTTTAGCCATGGTAAATAAAATTTTTACTGACGTGAATATTCATATTTTCTTATACTAAAAGTTAAATATTTACAAAATTTGGACCTCCTAATACCCAATTTTAATTCCATATTAACAAATTAAAACCACATTATTGGCATAAATTAATTTATAATTAATTCTCGCTCTCAAAACAAAAAACATGTTTTCTGGAAATAATAACTATCAAAAGATTGACACTTATTTATGTTCAATTTCAAAGTGAAATTACTGACCAATGGCCAACACTGGATTAAATATTTATAAATTATATAAATATAAAATAAAACAAATTAAAAAAATAATGTAACCTTATCAATAAATTAGATTTAAAGGCAGATTTGAATTTTAAGACAGTATTTGTCACTATTTATAAAAAAATGAATTTTATCAGAAAAATATATAAAATATTCCCAATTTAAATTTTTATTTCCCAATTTAATAGAATAATTATATTTTATCAAATATAACATATGAATATGGAAAAAACTAGATTTAATGAAGGTTTGTAAACAAAAGGTAGTAAATCAACCTTTTAATCAATATTAGAGTATTTATGCATAAAATCGGATTCCTTCTTATTTTAAGCATCTAAAATTTATTGGATAAAAGTAAAAACATTTAAGAAAAATATTTTATTGTAAGATGGTTAGTTTTGTTCCTTCCCGCCAATACAACGACTATGCATTAACAACCATTTAAATTAATAATATTATATTAATATTTTTCAGTATAACTCAATGTTGTGTACAATGCGTGTTTTCAATGAAACCGGTTGTTGCGTATTAGGTATTCCATCAAACAAAGAATCCCCATTAAGGTAAAATTAATATCCAATTCACCAATTTTAATAAATATAAAATATTTATATTCTTTATTTTCCTGGGATGTTACATCCTTCCCCCCTTTTGGGAATTGGTGCTCTCAATTTAAAAATTGGGCTTCGAAAATTCATTGAATGTTCCGCATCAGAAAAAAGTCATTAAAAATATCAATTTAAAGGAAGGAAACTGAAATATAAAGGTCACCTGAGATATCCCATACTAGGATTCCATGTTGAAAGACATGGATATGGAATAGAAACAAACCATCAATGTTTGATGGAGAGTGGTAGAAAACATGATTAGGAGAAATTTAACCACAAGAAAATCAAAAACATTTTATGGGTTAAACAGTATTTGATTCCCCAATTGGAAAAGTTAATGGACAATTTTATTATTTTAAGATACTTTTCATAAAGTTAAGGATTTTATTTAGGATCTTATATAAAAACAAATTGAAACATACTTACTTGTCATGTAGACCTTCATCCTATACTAAATTTCAACCAAAAACTCATCTTTTCTCCAAACGATAGTATTCAAAAAGACATAGTCACATTAAAAGCACTAGAATAAACTTCTAGATTATCAGATAATACATGAAATATAAACTATATATTTCCCTTATCTTTAGACATCAACCAAATCCAAAACCTTTCGTACAAGACTAGATAAAGCCCATGAAATGATAATACTTTATAAAAAGAATTATTACTCTTAATCCCCAAAATTTGACAAACAATACCCAATGTCCATCTAAGACCATTCAATAAACAAATGTCCTTAAAATTATTCAAACTATCCCATACTAAGATTGTAACCCAAAACTCAGAAGGATTTAATCGCATAGTCTTCCATAATAAATCATAAAATTTAGCTCCAAATAAAATTGACTACTCTTAAAGTCTTATACTGAAGTGTAATTAACCAAATCACATATTATCTATGATAGGTTAATAATTTCCATAAATAACCCGAATCACCATATGTCCATAATAAAAACATATATTCTTCCAAAATAAAATTCCACCATTACTCATCAAAATAAAAGATAATTATTCCTTGAATAACATTTTCATATATCAAAATTCAGGGTTACACATACTATAAAATGCCTTCCAATTTAATATCATCCTCAAAAGAGCCTTAATACTTTAAAGAATTTCATCATCATAAATTCTTCCACAAATCATTAATCCCTTATATGTTGACTTCTTACTCATTCAATGTTCTTCGGGATTAATTAACCATTCCTTACCAACATATTCTGAAATATTTTTTCCTACAAACAAAATCATGAATCATATCCTATGATTCAATAATATCAAAACATATGTTAAGAAATAAACCATACCTTTCAATGTCCATTTTCAGTTTCATCATCCTCAATTGGAATGAAATTAGGTATTGTTAAACATATATTTTTACGATCTTGGTGATCCTATTACCAAAACTTCTTCATAGGACATCTATTTGTATAATGACCATGCACAGATCATTTAAAAAATTCGATTGATCCCTCAGAAAGAACTTATTTCCCTTTATTAAAGTCAACAGGATGCTTCCTTCTTCCATGGAAGGTTCTTGCTTTATGACCTTCATTCCCACATTTATAGAATCTTCTAGTCCCTCTGAAGAATTTTCCTACGTGTTTCTTTCCAAATTTTTGACAGATATGGTTTTAAACATACTTAACATTAAGATTATTACCTGAACTTCAATAGGGATTTGTTTCATTCCAATATGATACCTTATAAAAATAACCATGGTTTTGGTGCTCAATCATGATTCTAAATAGTTGGTTGAGAATAACCACAAATGTTCTCATTGCAACACCCATTTCATTTAGTTTCTCTTTCAAGAAAACTGTCACAGTTTTCTTTACATCCAATATTACATTGGTGCCTTCTAGATCTATCCATTTACTAAAACCAAAAAGGTCAGTGTGATTATATTAGTAAATTCATCATATAATATTTTACGATGAGGGTAAGCAATAATTTAGACTTATTTATGTTATCTTAAACACATTCAATTTATCTAAAATAACTATGGCTCCATATAATATGATAACCATTATGGTTATGTAACATATGCATAAATAACACCCTAACTTATAAAGTTATCTAAACTGACCTCTGATACCAACTATAAGGACCCAACCGTAAAGCATTACATAATATTTAATTAAATTAATAATTCACATTGAGGATCTTTTTAGGTTTAGAGTTTAAGAGAATTAGGACATATTTATTATATTGCATCTCAAAAAATTATCAGACAGATACTTGAACTCAATTTCTATTTTTTATATAATAAAAACTCATAAAAAAGATTCATGCATTGTTCTATGTTTTAGATAGCATAAATCATACTTGATCCCATCCTTGACCCTATTTATCTTCAAGTCTTATGAAGAACATTTCATAACATGGGATGAGTATAAAAAGCTCAATTAGAGTTGTAAAATAAGGAAAGGAAACATTAACCCATAAATAAATTCAAATAAATTAAACCATACTTTTCAATCATAACATACCTCATGAAATCATAAGATAAATGAATAAGTCACAGAAATCACAAATCATAAAGGTAACTTGTTGCATCTATATGATAATTACACTATAGCTATCCCACCTACATAGGGAGTTACATTGGAATACCCATCAAAGTATATTCATTAAATCTTTTATGAGAAACATTAACATTTACCCCTATCACGTTACCCAATGCATTATAGACCTATCTCTGGATCACCCACCCAAGGTTTATCACTGAAGCACTTGTATACGTAAACACTGACCAATAACAGTAAAATAATAATAAATCATAACACAATCATAAATGAAAGATAATATTTTGACATTCTAGTCACAATATATTATATCAAGATATTGAATTAAACAATTCATTATCAAACAATTTTCAAACCCATTTAAAACAATTAATAAATATATTTTTGAATCAAAGTGTCCCATTCCACAATGAAGATTTTAATAGAAATAATATTTTTAAGCATTAATGTCTTTATAAATAAATCATTAAATACATTTTTAAAACATGTACATTAAATAGAATTATTTATAAGAATAAATCATTAAATCATTTAAAACTATATTTTAGTTATAGAGTTTTTAACAAAATTTGAGACTCTTGAAGACAAACAATTGAGGAATAACATCAATCAAATAATATAATATCATGATAATATAAATATTCATGATATAATACGTCAAAGGGTAGTATATACACCATATAAAAGTTAATTGGTGTATAAAAATAAATACGTTTCAATAGAATGTAAATTTAGACAATGTCCCTTGAAAAGATCATATCCTTATATTAAGCACAAATCGATGACATAATTATGTGTGAAAAATAATAATACATCCAATATAAGTGGATATTATGTGTCAAAAAATCATAGGACATTCACACATATTCATAGTATGACATAATCAAGAATTATATGTTTTACCCAAAGAATTGAAATTGGGTTAAGAAGTTCCCTTACAGAAATTCGACAGCCTAATGACATTACATTAAAATTGAGAAAATGAGTTTTTGAGAGGGAAAATGTTATATAATTACATGGAAACAAAATTTACATCAATAAGGATATATAATAACATATCTTGATATAATAAAGTGGAAATTTATAGACATAACATAAATAATGTCTTTTATAAAGAGGATCGTGAAAGATTCCCTTTCCAATTTGGGAACTTACAAAACATAAACCCCATTAAATAGGGATCATATGATGAATAAGTAAATACCAATAAATTAAATTATATTACTCAATGAATACAATAATAGGCAGTACATACACCACACAAAAGGAAATAGTGGAAAATATAGCAAGAATCTCATGAGAATAAAAAGTGAGATGAAAACCTCTTACCACGTTGTAATCAATTGAGTCGTATGAACAAAAGATAATAGCGACCAAATAAATCCTAGAATACCATGTATATAATCAGAATCATGAGAATATATATCAAATGGCAGTACATAATACACCACATGCAATAAATAAGTGGCGAACAATGGAATTCTCATGGAATTAAAAGTGAGATAACAAACCCCTTATCCTATGACTGACTTGACCCATTAGTTCTTTAATCTCATGAATAATAATCTAAATTAAATTTATACTTTATTAAGAACATTTTTTCAAGTTTATTATTACTTATATATCACCTATTTCCATGTTATAAAAATTATGCAATCATTTATGTTAATATTGGTTGTTTTGTAGATATTTGGTACTTGAGACAGAAATGAACTTCTTATAATTACAAGTTGTTCATGTGGTAAAAATTCCATTATCTCCAGAATGATATTAATAATTTAGATATAATATATATCATATATATCCAGTATATTTTTGTATTTATAATATTACATAACATTTTGATATAAGAAATGAAATGCACCGTTCATGGAGAGGGTAAGCCGTACTTACGCATAAAAACTACTTTCATTTCTATTTCGCATTTTAATGGAATGAACAAACAATGATACATAGGTATATTATAATTACATTATAATATAATATGATATGTATGTTACATAATTTCATTAACTCCATCCTTTATATGTTCCATGTATGTTATGAATGAATCTTATCACCTTGAGGGGGCGGTAGTCAGCACTTCCTCAAATGAAAATATCGTATTTACACATATTGGAAAGTATAAAGGTATATTTGTAAATATTAATTACAGAAGTATAGAGAAATCATAAAATTAATATATATCATATACAAATAATGTTCCATCATAATTTCCACCATGAGAGGCGGTAGGAGACAATTGAACAATCATCATTTCGTGAGGTAGTAGTTTGCCGTCCATAGAAATAGAATGTTCTTTAACAAGTTTATGGAGGTGTGTGTAACTTTAGTTTGAATACATCTCATAAAGACAACCTATTATATATTGGATATAGGTTTAGATTTAAAATAATGTAATTAAAAGGGTTTAATGGGTTGGAGAAGTTAAATAAAAGAAAAAAACATAAGAGAAGACATTACCATTAAATCGGGTATCTCCCTTTGTTTTGAACCAAATGGTTTACTTGAATTGCCTTTTTCCTAGGGGAAGGATTCTAGGAGGAGTATAGGGATGTAGGGAGATTAATTGGTAAGAGTTTTGATGAGCCAAGGGGCTTGAGATGTTTGAGGAATGGGTTAGAAGTGAGGTCTTTTTATAAGGGGGAGGAGGAGCTCTTGAGGAATGTTTGAAAACATTATTTTATTATATAATGATTTTCGGTTTCTAAAGATCCAAAAATCATTAAAATTAAAGATACGACGACTCATGTTAGATTTAAAATAATCCAATAATAATTGGACAGGTTTTAGATATTTTTTTATTCTTTATCATCTTATTTATTTAAATCATTTTTTAATGAGGTAAATAATGCGTCATTATTGTGTCATAAATAATTTTATTTATTTGAGATTTAAAAATTATAAAAATGCCATGATGTTGGAAATCATTTTAGATTTCAAATTAATATTTACATTGGAATATATGACTTATATAACCCCATGTAATAATTTATTTATGAAAAGATATATGTTTAGGTTATTTTTGTCATTACTTTAAATTAATTAATATAAAGTGTCATTATCAATCCCTAGTGGCTCCATGGTGTCCCAAAATTGGCCCAAGGATTCCCATGGTCGTATTTGTATCATGAAATAGTATTAGGATACATGTTAGGGGAATTTTATATTAATATAATAATATTTTGTTACCTTTATTTACAAGATTTACCCTTTAACCACAGTAAATAAAATACTTACTCAAGTAAATATACATATTTTCTAAAAATAAAAGTTACCTATTTACACAATTTGGACCTACTAATTCCAAATATGGAATCCATTTTTACAAATTCAAAACACATAAGTGGAAAAAATAAATTTAAAATTAATTCTCACTGTCAAACCAAAAAAGCATGTTTTTATGAAATAATAACTATCAAAGGATTGACACTTATTTATGTCTAATTTGAAAGTGAAATTAAATACAATGAAAAAAATGGGTTAAATTGTAAAATAATAATATAATTTCACTTTAAAATCAACTAAATAAAGAATCTAACCTTATAATAAAATTATATTAAAAGGCGGTTTTGAATTAATATACAGTATTTTTAAATATTCATTAAAAAATGAATTTTACCACAAAAATACCAAAAAAATTACCCAATGTAAATTTTGATGTCCCTATACTAAATAATTATTTTATTTTTTCAAATAGAACATATAAAACTGGCCAAAGCTATATTTAAAAAGGGGTTTTCCATCAAAATGCGGTAAATCAACCTTTTAATGAATATTAGAGTATTTATGCCTAAAATCATTGTATTTCGTAATTTTAGCCTCTAAAATTTATTGGATAAATATAAAAAAATTTAAGAAACAAATTTAATCATAATATGGTTAGTCATTTGAATTTCCACCAATACAACAGCTATGTGTTAATTATCATTAAAAATAATAATATTATATTAATATTTTTCAGAATAACTCACTATTTGGTGCAACGTAAGTTTTCAATGAAACCTATTGTGGTGTATAAGGCAATCCATCGAAAATAGAATCCCATTTAAGGTAAAATTAAAATTTAATTAATAATGTTTAATAAATATAAAAAAGTTATATTCATTATTTAAATGGAATGTAACAGGCTGTGTCCCTTCATTACCACTAACTTCAAGCCTATTCCTTCTTAGGCACCTATCATGGGGTATTTTACCTTTATTAGATCCCTATTCATTAAATCTATACATGAATCGGATTTATCATATAGGGTTTTAGTAATAAAAAATGTAGGTAAGCACCAATTCATCATTAACATAGATTCACAAAATATAGAAAAGTGTATATCATGACATAATTAAATAATAAAATAAACAAACAGTCACACATGCATCATGTCATCATGTCTTAACCAAGATTCCTCTAACCTTGGCCCAACCAACTTTTCTATGGTTTCATTAAGGATGTCAATATATGTGAATCCATGTCCCAACATTAATGAAAAGTAACACTCCCCACCCTAAAGGTGGTTGTTCTCCCAGAATGATTAAAAGTACCATGAGATATGCTTGTTTCAGTAGGATAGTACATCACCCGTGTATGGAATCCTCCCACTGTTTCTTATAACTGTTGGATACCCTATCCGAATTATTTTTCTACTACGACTTCATGAAAAATGACAATGATCCAACCCATTCCATCATATTAGCCAAAGTTTATGGCCATCATTTTATCATCACACTCCAACTCAAAGGTGTTTTATAACTGAATATAAGATACATGCTACTTCTGATACCTAATGAAAGGATCCACAAGATATTAAAAAACAATAAAATATTTTAATATAAAGGAACACCAATCCACATAAATTACATTTTTCAAGGGGATTCACACAAAGAATACAGTCATATATCACAAATGGATCTCAAGGGACACTAACACCCCTTAAAGTAACATACATAAATAAAGGGTATTAAGAATAAACTATAAATAATTAAATAATTTAAAACAAGTCCCAATATAGTAAAAAAATTCTTACCTCAAATATTTAAACATCAACACCAACTTTCTATGAGGTTTTCATCTCCCAAACCTACTTGTCTCACTAGAAATAAAATCGCTCTCTCCATAATCAAATAGAATTGGTTTCACATAAAATAATATAGTTTCTAGATTCAGACAAAATGAAGATAAATTCAAGTGTTAGTATAAAACATACCAAATGAAAACAGCCCTCAATTTTATAATTTAATTCTTGTTAAAGTGAAATTTAATAGCTAGAATGTGAGAAACTACGTAAGGAAGGATTCAAAAAGAGATTCATTATAAAGGAATCATAGAACGTCAATGTTCCATGAAAGGATATATTTTACATTAAAAATAATTAAAAACTCATTATCTTACATTATATATCACGTAAATAACCAAAACAGTCCTATTTAGTGTCATCCAAATATGGAGAAGAAGATATCATCTAGAAAAATATGGAATCACTAGTTTCTACACTGAAATTCCCAAAAAATGAATCACTGGGAAGAGATAATGAAGATGGCCATTATATCAATAAATGGTGCAGATTGATTTATCTAAAAAAATGTAAAAAATCATATATTTCAACAAGGATAAAACACCACTATTCCATACTAGAAAACACTTTAATACATCATCAATCAATAAATGTTAAGAATAATTAAGAGGTTTAATCGAGGATACAGAAGTGGATAGTGAATAAATCACCCCCCCCCCCTTAATAGTCGAACAAGGTTTGACGAACAAAAATTGAACCTTTATAGAGATTCAAGGAGGGTGGTGATCATATAATCCCTTACAAAGGAGCATGACCAACACCATTAACTGTAAAAGTGACCCTTACACCACATTACATGGCCACAATATATCCAATCCATTTCCCCATACTAATTTCATATTTTGTAACATAATACGTCCACTACTTCTTGCACCAAGAAACGGTTATTCCTATTTTGTGATGAAAAAACAAAAAAAATATCCCATAAAAACCCCCAAAACCCACTCTAGTCATTGAATAATTTACCCAACAATAGATCCAATTAAAAATACAATGTATAAAATAGGAAACAAGGATTCCCTTATATGAAATAATATAACTTGAGGCTCTAAAATATCCTCCGATAAGTACTTCTCATCTCTGAGAATCATCTCTAGGAATCCTACTTGAAAAACTTGTTCCACTAATCCTGAACATCTACCTCTGACTACTACGTCTCTTTTTGGATTCTTCTAGGAAGAAACATCGTCCAAATTGGTAGTATATTATACCCTTGAAGGAATTTATTTCTCTTTTCTAAAATAATCAATCGGTTCATTACATAAAATGAATATGGCTCTAGCTCAACATCCTCACACTCAAAGACATGTGTGAGATTGGTTAAGTACCCTCGAAGCTAAGAAACATAAAACACATTATATATATCTCAATACTGAGAAGGAATATCGTATATGGTATTCCACTAACATAATTTGATCATTCATCTCTAAGGGTCCAAAAAACTACTATTCATCATTCCTTACTTATAAAGGCATCAATTCCATAATTGAAGAGTCATCTATAGTAAAACATGATAACCCATTGTGAACTCCAAAGTTATCCTTCTATGGTCGATATATGATCTCTATCTGTTCTGATTTTCTATCAACCTCTTTCTAATCATCTACACTCTTTTGTAGCTATCATGTTACATAATGGGCCCCAGAACCAGTGAATCACTAGCATCATCACAATAAACCAATAAAAATTATGGATACCATAAAGTGCCTCATAAGGTTCCATAAAAAATGATTATTGGTAATTGTTTTTTATGAAAACTCAACCAAGGATATGTGATCATCCCAATATTCTCCAAAATCTAGGGCGTATGCCCAAATCATATCCTCCATTACGTGAATTGCCCATTAAATTGTCTGTCTTTATGGGGATGATACGTAATGTTCAACATCATCTAATCCTGTATGGAATTCTATAACACCTCCCAAAATCATGAAAGAAATGTTTCTTCAGTGATCGATAAAATGATCTAGGTAACACCATGAAAGTGTTCTATCTGACGACATATATATTTTCTATCACTTCTATTGAGTGAGTATCATGGATCAGTAAGAAATAGGAAACTTTTTTTTATCTAATCATTAATCACAAAAATGGTGCCATAGATCTTTTGGTTCATAGGTAACCCCCTCACAAATTCCATCATGAAATACTCAAAATTAATCATCGTCACATGAATTGTTTGGAGATATCCAATAACAATATATTTCTCAAATACTATCCTCTTAAATGTATGGAATTCTGAAACAATGTTAGAAATATCCATTTGTATACTTGGCCACCCATATTATTACCTAAGTTCATGGTAAATCTTATTCACTCTAAAATATACCACCAGCATAGAGTTATGGAAGTAACTCATTAGCTATTCACTAATGGAATCAAGGGATTTAACTGTACCATGTACTAATATTACATCATTGTCATCCAAAAATACATTAGGTATCAGTTAACCTCCTATTAGTTGTTATAATGTCATATAACACTTTAGGTAAATCCCATATTCAACATTCACATTGTCTACTAAAAAAATATGTGACCACTAATGGAATTCCATTCACCCAATTCCTAATAAATCTACAGCTTATCGATAAGAGAGTATTTAATGACTCTAAAATTACCTAGTGTATAGTTTATATCAAATTAAGACATCTTTATATACTCAACCAGATGACTCTACCAAGAATTGGTGTCTCATTATAAAAATATATAGAAAGGGTATTGGGTTCTATGTAGACAACAATGATTTTTCTGAAAATATTTTTTCTCAAACACATCAATGGGAAAACCACAACATCCTGATCCATGTCATTAGTATGACAGTTCTACTCCTGGGCTTATAGATGGCATGAACCATAAGATACAACCTACTCTCTCTACATTAGTATTACTCCCATACTAATAATTGATGCGTTATATTATATAGAATAACCAGTCCATAGCTTAGGAGTTATTTGCACTTGAGCTACATTAACCTCCACTTAACCTCAAGAAAATCCTCTTCACGTAGGTACGAATACTAAAACTTTACTTCTTTCTTCGTCAATGTAGTCATGGGTGTTGATAAATTGGAGAAGTCCGGGATGAAATGATGATATTATCCCACTAAACCCAAAAAATCACATACTCTTAAACACATTCCACGGACATGTACATGACATAACTACCTTAAATTTCTCTAGGTCCATAGATCTTCCCATCATAGTAACAAAATTCATTAAAAACATCACCTCTAAAACCAATAAGCTACACATTGACATATTTACATTAATCTAATGTGGTCATAGTGTATTCAGGAATATCTTGATATTACTATAAAATTATTATTGGTTCATTGAGTAGATTATGATGAATTCATTAAATAGTGTGATAAATGGTCCAATATAAGGGTATAAGATCTCATTCATGAGATACATGAAATATTATGGCACATTTTTCATTCCAAATATCACTCACATTTACTATATAGTCCATACATAATTTAAAACACATTCATCCATATTTCCTCCACTCTAACCTACTAATAGTGATAGCTTGATCGATGTTCAATAATAGGGAACCAATGGGCTCCCTCAAAATAATCGAATAGATCATCTATTCTATGGAAGATGTTTTATGTTCATAAACGTCACTATTTTTATCATCTGTTACTCTACACATTGACAAATACTACCATACACCTTCTTGGATAACAAGAAAAGTGCACCGAACAACGATGTACTCATCCAAATATTTCCATTTTTGACCAAGTCCTTGAGTTGTACCTTGAGATCCTTTAAATCATATGGAACCATTCGATAATGAGGTAATGAAATTGGATATTCACCTGGAATGAGATCAATCATTAATTTAAATCCTCTATATGAGGGAATTCATAAGAAATTTTATAGAAATATGTCTTGATAGATATTCCCAAATATAAGAAAAGATGAGGGGCTCACCACTTATCCTGCTAAAATATACAATGCTCTAATGTGTGTCATGATCTTTCCAAGATATATCAATTCCAAACCCACTATACTTACTTCTATTTCCCATTATATGGTAATCATGTACTTCTCTCCCATTTGAAATGTACATGATACCCATCTATGATAGAAATCAATGTGTACTCATCTAAAGACCCAGATATTCCATTTAATTTTTTTAATTATAAGGAATTATTTCGAGTCTGCAAAAATTGATGACGTGTGATTCAGAGGCCTGGTGTGCCAGGAATGAATTTTTAAACTTTTTTCAGGTGAGTTCAGTAAACGCGTGAGCTGTGTTTTTTAACTTTTGAACCATTGCTCCGATTAAATATCTGAGGGCATTGTTGAATCCGCAGAACCATGATTCTCTTAAGGGAAGCTTTACTTTGATAGTAGTAGGTCCGGAGAGGAGTTGATTTTTGTGACTTTTCAAAGAAATGAAATAAATTAATTTCGTTATTTTATTTATTTTCCACCAATGGACAAGAGGAGTGTGGGACCCCCAGTGAGTCAGGCCAATGAATGGATTGACATTCCAAATCCATTGTAATAACATCATTGGGAAATTAGGAAGATTCCTAATTTATGAGCCCCATTAACTCCATGTGTCATTACATACTCTCCCCCTCTCCGTGAAATATAGAGCATGGGGGAGGGGTATCAGAAAAGCTTCACCAAGCAACGAAGTTCTATTGGAGTGCCATAACATCAAGCCCTTAGAGGACGGGGCCAACCCCAGCCGGAGGTGATATGTGACACCGAAACCCCGAACCGAAGTTTGACGTTCGAGCGACGGTGAGGATAGCTTGTTATGGGGATGAAGAACAACTGGAGTCCCTCAACCATGAGTGATCTCCAACATTTCAAGGCAGGGGATAAGTTTTTTGTATTTTTTAAATTATTTCCCTTTCCCCGTTCTTAGTTAATACGGAGAACGTGGGTAAACCGTCTAATGCGTTGACCGGCGATTAATTTTTCTTTGTGGGTGGTTGTTGCAGGGTATCATTGTGGGGATCATCTTGTTGTTTAATTAAATTTATTATTAAACCCCGTAATATCATACATAATATAAGATAATGCGGAGGGCGCGGGCCTAATGAACACAAAAGAGGATCTAGTGGTTTACCGTAATTTGTACTGGCTCCCTATTGAGTGAAAGAGTATTGTCCAAGGGGATGCCCTTGGCCTTCAACATTTTCATCCTACTTGAGGGCGGTAGGGATCTTGTTCTGTTTTTGCCTTCTTAATCCAATAAAAAACATCTATGGTGAGCACGTCGACGCACGCCGCAAGAGGAATGCCTTGTCTCATCTACCGCGGTGAACGAAGGAGGTGGCCGACACGATGACCGGTCATGGGAAGGGAGGATACATGACCGTCTCACCACTAACGAATAAAATTTGTAGCTGAAGATGTGGCAGAGGCAGAGCCCACCTCTGGCGGGTTTGGCGATGACCGACCAGTGCCCTCGCGACGCTGGCGCCACGCCTACTGAACGACCTTTTTGCTATTCAGGAATCACGGAGACTGGGGGGTTATACCCCCCCCCCCGAGTTGGATTGTGTCGGATCGCCGCCCTCATGTCAGCAAGCCGCCCTTTTGTCAGGCCACTTCCCTCACACACAGCCACCACCCTCAGAGGTGGTTGCCGCCCTCGGATTGGGCCCACGTCCTCAGAGATGGCCGCCACCCTCGAGTTGGGCTGACACCCTCACACTGGGCCACCGCCCTCAGAGCCAGCCGCTGCCCTCGATCCGGGTCACCGACCACACATTGGGCGGCCACCCCTCAGAGCAGGTCCCCACCCACAGACCGGGCTGCCAGCCAAGCATGCAGCCGCCCTTAGACCGGGATGCCGCCCTCATACCAGGCCACCGGCCTAGGAGGCTGCCACCCCCGGACCAGTCTGTTACCCCCCAACAGGATGGGCCACCCCTTTTTAAGCCACCCTCTTCAGGTTGGGCTACCCTTTCAGGCTGCCCACTTGTGGGTTAGACCGAACATAGGCCCAACGGGCCGAGTCCACCTCGGCCCATCCAGGCCCAAAAACACTCAAAGGACCACATCATGAGACTCAGATGCCTGTTTGCGGAACCTTATATGGAATTGGGACCCTTGGAGCGAGATGTTTCTTTTCTACAACTCCATTACAGTTTTGAAGAAACTTGGAGTTTGGCCGGGTTGGATCATACTCGAATCTTACAGGGCCCTCGGCACTGAAATCACTATAACGCGCAGACCAGGTATCTGACTGACATGTCGTCTATTGAATTGGAACCTTTATGACTTGGTGTATCATTGGGTTACATCATTGTGAGACTTCAGGTTGGTTGATATATGACTGATGGCTAGGGGAGTGGTTCTCCCAAGCGCACTACTAAAGAATCTTGCGACTGGATGAGACCAGACAACTACTGACATTTTGACTCTGAGTGACTTGACAGCCATGGTATGTGATAGAGAGGAGTACCTTAGTAGACCACAATGGGGTTGGGTGGTTCTGTGTGACCTGGTGGGACACGGTGGGGAGCAGTTATGGTACACGATGGGGTGGAGTAACATAACAGACCACAATGGGGGTGGGTGGCTCTATCTGATCCGACAAACCCATAGTAAATGATGGGGAAGAGAAACAAAATAGTTCAATGTTAGTGGGAAGTGGATCGGAGTGACCCGGTAGGACCACTATACTCGATAGAGGAGTATTTCTCCAGTAGCCGAGGCATTTGACGTTGTGACTAGGGATTTTACTTATTACTACCCCTATAATAAATCATGGTGTGACATGTCTTTACCTTGTGTTTGTGATTGAGGTTATGTTATGTGGTACATTACCTGTTTGGTAATCTATATTCGTGTTGCTACCCCGTGGTTTTCATTATTTAACTCTAGGAGAACATTGGGATCTTGGGGTCCCTACTGAGTATCGTTATACTTACCCCTGCACGGGCTTCACCTACACCTTATTGTTCTTTTTTTGGAAAATGTACAACATTAATCGAGGCTGAGGGAGCCAGTTCTGGATAGTGCTCGAAGGTGGACCATTTGGCGTGACATGACGTAGAGGAGACGAGCAGATGTGGAGAGCAGTGGTGGTGATAAGTACCTACCATTCATGTAGGAACCTCGGAGGACGACCCAGTAGCTATTTTCCATTTTCTTTCAGTTGTACTGTACTTTCATTCATACTTGTAATTTTATAGTTGGCCTTGTATTTTGGCCCCTTTTACTTTTAAAACTCCTCTAATACAGCATTTTACTTCATATTTTCTTATTTTTGTGTTCTCGTACTACGTGTTTGTGTAGATTTAAAGGCAATGCCTTCCTATTTTATGGAATATTCCTTTCAGTGCTAGTCGCCAGCCTTTTTCCAATGAATGGTGGGCTTCGGGTAGTCACGGAACAGGCCTCGGGGGATGGTTCGTGAAAATGTGGTATAAGAGGATTTAGGTTCCACTGAAGAACTAGTACATTGATATTTTCTATGTGGAAATAGTGTTAAGTGTTTTGAGTGTGGTTTTCAGTTCAGGGAGTCTAGTGTTGGTGTAGTAGCCGATGTATCCATACACTAGGACACTGAATTCTGATTTACGACTCAGCACAAGAAAACACAGATTCCGTGTGTTTTGAAAAGTCTTTCTTGTGTTTTCTTGACTCAGATCACCAGGTATAACATTTACCCATGTGACAACTGTTTCTTATCCGGATTTTACAACGAAGACAGCCCCCCCAGGTTCCCTGATAGAGTACGTGATGATGGCCCACCGATTGATGAGGCCTCATTGCAGGGCCCCCTTACAGCATTGGCTCTTTTAGGTGGTGTACCAGCAGCACCACTTCCCATTGGAGATTTGTCACTAATATCTCCACCAGCAGAGGTTGCATGTTAATTGAGTGCGTTGCATGAGTTCCAGTGGCAAAGGCCTCTGAGGTTCCAAGGTGAGACAGTCCCGCAGGTGGCTGAGGACTGGCTTGAGGCTGTGGCCAGATTTTTTCACTTACTTGGGACACCAACGGATTTTATGTTGATCATGGAAGCCATCCATTTTCTTGCAATGGTAGGGAGATGGGGGAGACTAATTATCCAGATACCTGATGATGCAACCCTCTTATGTGTAGACATCGTGGGCCTTTTCAGGGTAGAGTTCATCCTAGTGACCTTATGCTTTGTGTGTATACAGGAGCTACTTCACTTATAACTGGGCAGCATGAAAGTGGCACAGTACTTGGTGAGGTTCACTAATGTTTCTCACTACTCCTATGACATGGTATGAGACCCTTTTATCAAGGTCTGGACATTTAAGAAGGGTATCCGACAAGAGATCATAGCATTTATGTTATCCCTCATCATTTTGACATAGGTTGGGGTGCTTGAGTGAGCTCTTTTGGGGGAGAGGTTCCTAGCTGAGCAGGCCCCGACAACAAGAGCTACCACCAGACGACAGGTAGCCGAGTCCTCTGTAGGTGGAAGTATGTATATGACATAGAGGTCTAAGTGGACTAGACCCTCTAGTGGATAAACCTAGGATACATGGTCAGAGGTGCGAAGATCAAAAGGTAGAGGGAGATAGGCGATGGGCACACAGTGTTACATGTGTGGTGGGCAGGTTCATATGGATCGCGACTGCCAAACCCGTTGTACCAATGACCAACAGATAGTTGAGGAACTGAAGAGTTAGAGGTAGAGGTTCGAGCGATGAGGTCCGTATGGTGGTGGACATGGCAGGGGAGCTGGTCGTTCAATAGGCGGTGAGCGACATTTTGAGATTCTACCGCCACCAACACCAGGTGGTGCACCCCGACCCCAAGGAGCATGAGGGTAGGGATAAGGTATCATCTGTGTCTACTCCCCATTAGCTGCAATACTTATAGACATAGGTTCAAGTTACTTTTTTAATTGCAACGGCCCTCGTTCAGAGCTTAGATATTCTAGTAGAGCTGTTGGCTCGATCTACATGGCTAGAGACATCTACGAGAGTGGATTCGATAATTACATAGTGGTCCCAGCAGTGTGATGTTACTCTAAGTGGTGAGAGCTTCTGCTGGGCTCTCCTATTATCAGCGTCGAGGCCTTACGACGTCAACTTGGATATGGACTGGTTATCCTCAGTCCATGCGTAGATTGACTGCATTATGCGCAATGTGTGGTGTGTCCACACAAACGGGACTAGTTTTTCCTTCACCAGTAAGAAGGTAACCTTTACAATATAGGATTGACTTACCCAGAAGAGTGTGCAACTTATTACTCATCATTTGGCTAGCCTTACACTTAGATTAGTTGATGTTGATCGTCTGAGCTATCTTGTAGCGGTGGACCAGTAAGACGATGTCTTTCCTGATAATGTTCTATGACTACCTCCACACAAAGTGGTATACTTTTGCATCGAACTCTACCCTGGGATGGCACCGATATCTACAAAAACATATCTTATGTCTCTCGTAGAACTTCGTGAGTTACGTGTACATTTAGAGGACTTTCCAAGAATGTTGTTCATAAGACCTTGTGTTTCTCCATGGGTAGCCATGATTTTGTTAGCCAAGACTATAGATGGGTGTTTGAGACTCTATGTGGACTATCTTTGCCTGAAATAGGTGACCGTTTAAAACATGTATCCACTTCCGAGTATTGAAGATCTTTTTGATCAGCTGAAGGGAGCTCTCTGGTTTTCAAAGATAGTCATCTGAATAGGCTATCATCAGCTCAGGATACGAGATGAGGATGTGCAGAAGATAACCTTTAGATGTCGGTATGGCCATTATGATTTCTTGGAAATGCCATTCGGTGTGACCAATGCCCCAACATTGTTCAAGGGACTCATGAATAGGATCTTTCGTCGATACCTCGATCACTTAGTGGTGGTGTTCATCGATGACATCTTGATATACTCGGCGACATAGGAGGAGCATGCCTATCATCTATAGACGGTTCTAGATGCACACCAAGAGCACCAGATTTATTGTAAACTCTCGATGTTCCAGTTCAGGATACGAGAGGTCCACTTTCTAGGACACATTATGTCAGAGGTAGTAGTTTCAGTGGATTCAGCAAAGATAGAGGTTGTGCTAGCTTAGGAGCCACCCAGGAGCATGATAGAGGTGCATAGTTTCTTGAGGTTTGATGGATACTACCGGAGATTTGTTCCTGGCTTTTCCAGAATTTCAGCACCTTTGTCAGCTTCGAAAAAGAAGGGGAAAATTTTCCCATGGAAAGAGATATGCCAATAGAGTTTCTAGGAGCTAAGGTAGAGGCAGACGAGTGCCCCCATATTGAGGCTACCAGAAGAGGGGGTTGGGTATGTAGTCTACTGTGATGTATCAGGAATTGGCTTGGATGTTTCCGGATATAGGAGAAAACAGTGATCACTTAGGGTTCATGACATCTAAGGAAACATGAGAAGAAATATGCTACCCATGACCCGGAGTTAGTAGCAATGGTCTTTTCCTTGAAGATGTGGCGACATTACTTGATGGGTAACAATTTTATAGTCTACTTGGATCAAAAGAGTACCAGGTATATATTCTATTAGAAGGACCTAAACCTGAGATAGCGGTGATGGCTAGAGAATCTCCAGGACAATGACATTGAGATAGTTTATACTCCTAGGAAGGGGAAAGTGGTAGCAGATGCACTTTGCAGGAGATCTGGTCTGTAGGTTTGGAGTGCGACGACAGAACAGCTAGACGCATTGCAGATATCCTACATGGATAGAGATGGAACAACTTACCTCTAAACTATGACAGTCACACCCCCACTCCTTTAGTGAGTCAGTGAGGCGCAGCTTCGGGACCCTGACTATGAGGATCGTCCTACTTAGATATCGTCAGGACAGTCACCTGATGAATTTTCTGAAGGCGGGGAGCACATCATCCTCTTCAGAGGATGAACAATGGTTGTAGTGGTGCTACGGTAGGAGGTGTTGAGGGAGTTCAATACGTCCCCAGTGTTGGTAGATCCTATTGTGGTGAAGATGTACGAGGACCTCCAGCGTTAGCACTGGTGGCCATGGATAAAGAAGACTGTGGTAGAGTTTGATTCACAATTCCTCACTTGTCCGTAAGTGAAGGCCGAGCATGAGGTTTCATCAGGATTAGCTCAGCCACTAGAGGTGCTGGAGTTGATGTGGGATGAGATCTACATGGACATTCTGATAGGGCTTCCATGTATATCTAGGGGAAATGATTCTATATGGGTGATCATTGACGAACTCACCAAGTCGGCCCACTTCCTACCTATCGGAGAGCAGGGATCAGTAGAGGGAATGTGAAGCCTCTATATACAGGATATCATGTGACTACATGGGGTGCCATCAATGATCGTCTCTGACCATGATTCACATTTTATATCCCAGTTATGGAAGGGATTTCAGGAATCATTTGGGACTCAGATGTGTTTTTGCACTTCCTTTCATCCTTAGATGGATGGTCAGACAGTGTGGACCATTCGGAAACTTGAGGACATGCTTCATGCATGTGTCCTAGTTTTTTTCTTCATTGGAAGGATCACTTTCCCTTGGCAGAGTTCACATACAACAGTATTTATCACACCACCATTGGTATGGAACCATTCGAGACCCCTTATGGCCGACCCTATCAATCACATATATGCTGGACAGACCTAGGGGAGTCAGCACTTATTGGTCCTGAGTTGTTACGGGCTACCACTGAGAAGGTTCAGATCATCCAGGAGCGAATGAAGACTGCACAGAGTCGAAAAAAGTTGTATGATTACAGAAGACAGATTCCTTTGGAGTTCTAGGATGGGGGCCATGTTTTCTTGTGAGTATTTCCTCGACGGAGACTATAGATATTTGGCTGAGGCGGTAAGTTATCACCATGGTTTATCGGGTTGTTTTTAAAACATCAGAGGATATGAAAAGTGGAATAACGCTTGGAACTTCCACCGTAGCTGGAGAAGGTGCACAACATCTTCCATGTATCCCAACTGAGGAGATACATGCACAACCCATATCATTTCATTGACCATAGTGAGCTGAACTTAGTGGATGGGGTGACATTTATAGAGGTTTCGGTAGAGATTGACAATCGACAAGAGTGGGTCCTTTGTGGGTGGTCGATACCTCTGGTGCACGTTTTCTGGAAGCACACGAACCACCAGGAGAGCACATTGGAGCGGGAGGCTCATATTCATGCTTAGTACCCCCAATTTTTTTCCTTAGTTTATGTTGTGGCCTTTGGGGATGTAAATCCATATGATTGGGAGAATGTAAATACCCTGATTTTCTATGTTATTTTTTTAATTATATGGATTTATTCTGAGTCTACAAAAATTGACAGCGTGTGATCACGGGGCCTGGTGTGCCTGGAATAAATTTTTGAACTATTTTAGGGTACATTCATTAAACTCTTGAGTGGAATTTTATATCTTTTGAACCATTGCTTGTTTAAAAAATATGAGGGCACCATTGAATCCACAACGTCAGAATTCTCTTAAGGGAGGCATTACATTGACCGTAGTAGGTTTGGAGAATACGTTAATTTTTGTGACTTTTAAAAGAAATGAAATAAAATAATCTAATTATTTTATTTCTTTTCCACCAATGGACAAGAGGAGTGTGGGAACCATGGGGAGTCAGGCCAATGAATGGCTTGACTTTCCAAATCCCAAGTAACGATGCCGTTGATGAATTAGGAAGCTTCTTAATTTATGAGCCCCATTAACTCCCTGCTTCGTTACATACTCTCCCCCTCTCCTACAAAAATAGATCTTGGGGAAGGGTTATTAGAAAAAACATCCCCAAGCAATGAAGTTATGTTTCAGTTCCATAACGCCGAGCCCATAGAGGACAAAGCAGACTCCAGCAGGAGGTGACGTGCAACACTAAAACCAAGAACCAGAGTTTTACATTCGAGTGGCGATGAGGACAGACTGTTTTGGTGATGACAAATAATGAGACTCCCTCAACTGCGATCTCTCTCCAACATTTCATGGTAGGGGTTAATTCATTTATACTTTTTAAATGATTTTCATCTTCCTTGTTCTAGAATAATATGAAGAACGTGGGTCAACCGACTAATGGGTCGAACCGCGATTCATTCGTCTTTGCAGGAGGTTGTTTCTGGGTATCTTTGTGGTGTTTATATTGTTGTTTAATTAAATTTATTATTCATCCCCTTAATATCCTCCCTAATATGAGATAATGTGGAGGGTACAGGCCTAACAGATGTAGCCCAAACCCGCTGTTATCTTGCTATCTTTACGCCACCTTGGAAGACCGTGAGCACGTCAATGCACTCCGCAAGAGGAATGCTGCAGCTTTTCATCCACGGTGAATGGAGGTGGTGGCCGGCATGACGGCCGGCCGCGGAAAGGGAGGTGGCGCGACCACTGGAAAACGGAAGCCACAGCTGAAGCCGCGACAGAGGCTAAACCTACCTCTGGCAGGTACTGCAGCGACTGAGCAGCGCCCTCACGGTGTCACCACCATGCCAATGTAATGGACATTAGGCCGTTTGGGATTTTTGGATACTGGGGGGTTACACAACCACACTTCGGATCGAGTAGGGTTGTCGCCCTCACACTAGGTCGCCGCCCTCATATCGGGTCGTCGCCTTTGGACCAGGTCACCGCCCTCGGAGCAGGCCTCCACCCTCGGACCAGGCCTCCTCCCTCGGAGTAGACCACCTCCCTTGAGTGTGGATACCTCCCTCATGTTGGGCCACCACCATTGGAGCTGGCCGCCGCCCTCGAGTCGGGTCTTCGCCCTCACGCCGGGTCACCGCCCTCGGAGCATGCCACTGCTGTCGGACAGGGATGCTAGCCCACGTGGGTCAGGCCGCCTCATTTCAGGCCACCCTATTCCAGTCAAGAATCCCATGAGGGTCACCCCCTCTTGTGGGCTAGACCGGACATCAGCCCAGCAGGCCAAGTCAACCTCATCTCAGCCCAGACTGGGTCAAACTGGACCTGGGCACAACTACACCCAACAACACTCAAAAGACCTTATCTTGAGAATGGGATGCCCATTTGATGAACCATATAAGGAATTAGGACACTTGAAGATAGATGGTAATTCTTACCTACTCGATTAGTGTTTCATAGAAACATGGTTTTTGTTCGGGTTGGATCGCACCTGAATCATATCGGGCCCTCAGCACTGAAATGCCAATAACTCACAGACTGGGCATCCGACTGACACATCGTTAGTTGCTTTGGAACCCTTATGACTTGGTAGATCATTGGGTAAATTATTTTTGAGACTTTGGGATCGTTGAGATATGACTGATGGCTTGGGAAGCGGTTATCCCAAGTACACAACGTATGAAACCCTGTGAATGGGAGTGACCTCATGACTGCTAACTTTTCGACTCGGAGTGACTTGAATACCATGGTACGTGATGGGGAGGAGTGTATTAGAATCCCACGATGGGGGTGGGTGGTTCTGTGTGACCTGGTGGCCCATGGTGGGGACCGGATGTGGTACATGATGGTGAGGAGTACCTTAGCAGACCACGATGGGGGTGGGAGTCTCATTGTGACCCGGCACACCCACAGTACGTGATGAGGAGGAGTACCTCATAAGTTCAAGGTTAGTGGGAAGTGGCTCGAAGTGACCAGACATGCCCACTGTACTCGGTAGAGGAGAATTTCTATAGCAGCTGAGGTGTTTGATGATGTGACTAGGGATATACTTGTTACTACCCCTAGAATAAATTCTTCTGTGAACTGTCTTCACCATTTTCTTGTGATTGAGGTTATGCTATGATGCACTATACATGTGTGGTAATATACATTTTTTGTTTTACCCTATGGGTTTTCATTGTGGAACTCTAGGAGACCTTCGAGGTCTCAGGATCCCTACTGAGTATCGTTATACACACCCCTGCACAGGCTTCGCCCGCACCATGTCATGTCTTGTGCATATATCATACAACATTGATCGAGGCCGATGGAGCCAGGACTCGACGGTTCTCAGTGGTGGACTGTTCAACAAGATGTGATGCAGTAGAGATGAGCGGACGTGGAGTTCAGTGGAGGCGATCTGTACGTACCCATTTGGTAGGATCCTCGGATGATGACCTAGTAGTTGTTTTCCTTTTTCTTTCAGTTGTACTTTACATTCATTCGTACATGTACTTTTACAGGTGGACTTGTATTCTGGCCCTTTTTACTTTCAACAATATTTTCCCACATCAGTTTAATTCATAGTTTATTTTTGTTGTGTTCTCAGACTGCATGTTTGAACAGGTTTAAATGCAATGCATTCTTGTTTTAGGGTATATGGCTTTCGGTGATAGTCACCATCCCCTAGCCTATGGAAGGTGTGAATGGGGTAGTCACAACATGGGCCCCAGGGGATAGGTCAGGAAAACTCATAATATAGTCAACCAGTCTATACCAGTAGTCACCTTGAATCTTTTTAGGTCCATAATCATGAACCCACATAAATTTCCATAACTAAAAATTAATATAGGAGACTCTAGTAATCTATGAAGAGTGTTATATTTCTTGACCAATATTGTATCTAGTGTGAAAAAATTAGAAGTTAAGTTGTCTACAAAGTCATGTATAGTAAAATCATGTGTAGGTATAATGGAATGGAGAGCATTTCTATCAAACAATGTACTAGATAATGAAAAAGTGATCAATATCATACTTCAAAGAGTAGATGATTCATTACCACCATTCAAAGGATAATTATATACTATATAAAATCATCTTACATCAAATCCATGCCCTTTCTTTAGAGACAATGATTTATTAGAAGTCTGAAAACTCTATTAAGATCCAACACTCCTAACATTCAATGATCTCCTAGTAGACCTTCAAGAATCACATGAGAAGAAAATTATAAAGGTGGCTAACCCTTACATAATAGTGAAAAATTCAAAGGGATTTTAGAATGAATTTCAATAATTTCCCAATTTCCCATAATTAAAGCACATGCAATAATAATCTCCCATAAAGGACATTAAAGTGGTCCTACTCTGACCAGTCATATAGATTTATGGATGATCATGACCAACCATCCTATTCCTATTAATATAATAATATCTCATTGTAGTGAGATGGATTTTCCTAACAGGTCCAGTCTGGGCTGGAAGAAAACATACTACCATGTCCACATCTATCCTCATATCAATATTTAGGGCCATGTGAACCCCCAACATAAAAATATTCAAGTAAAATCTACTAACCTAATGTATGATCTTAGGATGATGGAATGTACCAAAAATCAAATCCTTCTATGGCTCATTCATAGAAAATATATTAACATACTTAATTAACTCTGTGAATCGAGTATAAAACATAGATGTATACAAATGTCATTGTTGAAAATCCTTGAACTCCTAGGAACGGTCTAGCATCATCATATCAAGATTATATTACAAATGAAATAGATTCTTGATGTTCAACCTAGTAAGACCCTCTTAATTTCAAGATTGACTCTTTTTGGTATATTATTTCTTGGTAGGTCCTTCTAATGTGAGTGTCTCTATAATAACTCGACCATCCTCCTGAGTTTAGACAAACTAAAAAATTCCATTTTTATTATCTAAACAATCCTCTACATCTTGTAGGAAACCAAAAAACATAAAAGTTTTTTGGATACTAGTTTTAGAAGTATCTATCGTGATAGTTCATGGATGTTTCAACCATGAATGGAAAAAATATGAATGATTATCAGTTGAACTAGATTTTATACGAAAATCATCAGTCCTTGTAAAGGTGTATATTGGGGGTACTTCCTACTACATCGCTGGTGGAACAGACACCTCCTCCCCCATGAGTGAATCCTAGGATACCATAATAAGTGGACCCATTATACATCTCCATGGTAGAATTTTAGAATTTCCATAAAGATCATTATAAATATTTTATGTTGTTTTCTCATGTTAGACCCCAGTTATTGTATAGGATAACAAAAATTTTCTCCTATGAGGATGCCAATAAACAATGATATATCCCAACTAAAATGATCTGAAGTCTATATCCTTTCACAATATTCATAGTAACACATTGACACACACACAAATATAAATATATATATATATATATGATTGATAACATGCTCAAGATCAACTAATTAATTCCAATAAGTATATCCAAAAGTATAGAAAGATGGTATATCACTTAATCAAGAAATACTAGTCTATAATTAACATAGAGAATGATCAGAAAATTAAATTAGTGATCTAGTATGCATCACACAATATATATATATATATATATTCTATGTTATCCCACGTGCCATGTCATGTTTCATGAATTCTCTCAAATTCAATAAAATAGTAATAGTAATCCCACGAATTGACACTCAAATGTTAGATACATATGAGCTATCCAGGAACACAAAAACACTCGAAAATGATTCCCACATAGCATATATTCATCTTATAATGTTCTAGGCCAGTAAAAAGAAAATAATATTATTATAGTCTGAATATATTTTTAATGACTCAATCTATACGACTAGGATCGAGCTAGAGTTCCACAAGATCTCATGCGTACCTACCCATATGGAAGAGGTTTTTGACTAGCAGTGAGGTTCAAAATGTCATCAATGTTTAGACTATACCCTTAGTAAAATATCATTGTAAAAATTAAATAAATTTAATATAAAATAGTCAGAGTAACAAATTATGTGATAATATATCATAATCCAATATCATAAAACCCATTTGATATTAAATAAATATATAAATGTGATACAACTGTAGAAAAATAAACCATAGTAGTTAAGATGGTAAGAAAAACACTTTTAGTTGCAATAGTTTAGAGAATGTATGAATGTCACCTCTGAATCTAATACATTATACCCTCAAACCTCTATCATATGTAATTTTCCTTTCATGATATCCTAGGTTTTGAAATCTACATGAGCATCACAATGCATATTCATGGTGTGGGTAATAAACCTAGTAGAAGACCACCTTTGAGTCCCTAACATAAGTTCATAAAATATATAATAGTGGACATCAATAAATATGTATATTCCAAAATAAACATACAACCAATCAGGTAATGAGTCATCGTTCACTAAAGAAGAATCCATAAACCCCAGAACCACCTTATTCAGCCTGATTTGGATATGGTTTTGAATGTATGTCAGTCTAGGTACTTTATTTAAGAACAATATGCTTTCCCCACCCTGAAGGTGGTTGTTATAGGTAGCACCATAGACCCCACCCTAATAGTGTCATTATCCTCATTTTATGGTAAGTCTCATGTGATGTGCTTCATGTAATTGGATAATACATCACCCATCAATGTAATTCTTCATCTTCATCTTATAACCAGTGGATACCCTATTCCTATACACAATCTAACCCCATGCGAGAAAATATTCCTATGATTTGATCTATTCCATCAAACTATCCATTGTCTACAACCATAATCATGTCATCACACTCCCCCTGTATGGGGTCGTCTAAACAAAATTGAACATCCTATTAATCCAGATATATGGAAAAACATTCTATATTCTACAAAACAAAAAAAATTAATATCATGGAAATAAACAATAAGGAATATCAATAAGAGTTCTCAAGAGGTGACATAGAAATCAACAGGTCACATATCATCCATAGATCTCAAGTTCCACTCATACACCTTCAAGCAACATATATTAATCAAGGGTATCATCACAAAAAATAAATCATGAAAAAATCCTATTAAAGGACCAATTTGGTAAGAAAAATTCCAGAATTATGGTTTTAAAATTTAATTCTATTTTTTTGCAAGGGTTTTGTCTCCCTAAGAACATTTTCACACCAACCCGAACAAGCTCACACTCTAATAACTCATAGAACTGGTTTCATATAAAATAATATAATTTCTAGATCAAGACACAAGGATGAACAATCCATGTTTTAGATAAAAAATACCTGATAATAATGACCATTATTTATAGAATATGAGTATGGTATAAAATAAACAACAAATATAGAACTTGAGATACTCACAATGAATTTTTTCAATAGGCGGTTCACCACTATTGCGTAGAAAATTTCAAATGGTCCTCAATAAGATCTATTTTATATTAAAATTGATTAAACCACCATTATATTAAATGGTAAATAATTTCTATAACCATAATATTCGCATTTAATATTTTCTTATGTAGTAGAAGATTATTTCTCTTGGAATATGAAATTGCCATGTTTTCTACTAATGTACCAAAAAAAAGAATCAATAGTAAGGGATGGGGGAAGGAGGCCTTTGATTGATCCAATGGATGGAATGATTAATCCAAAAGATTAAAGATATCAATTCGTGATAAAATACTATCTCAATAATCATCAATCTCTCAAAAAATATCTATTTTTTAACCAATGGATGGGATGAAAATCAAGAGGTTTTAATTGAGAGAAAATGATAGAAATGGAAATTAATATCTCTACCAAAACATTAGAACATGGTTTAAAGACTAAAAATTGAATATTTATGTGGATACAAGGAGTATTTAGATCATTTAATCCATTACAAAGGATCTTGATCATCACCGTGCCCTACATTATGGTATAGCCTTGGTCATGGTATCCATTATCACATAGCCAAAAATGGATTCCACTAAGTAATTTCCTCGAGAATTAAGCCATTATACACCTCACCATGACATCAAAAATTTGTGTTGTCGTGTCTTCTGGGTCAGGAAAAATAACAAGACCTCTCAGACCCCACATCTAGGAAAACCTATTTCCCATATCCCTTTTACTATCATGGCACACTCTATGGCCATCATGGCTTGCACCAGGCCATGGTGTTTCTCTTTTTGGGTAAAAAACACTAAAAATCATTGGAGGACACTAAAATCTACACTATTTTCTCAATAACTTACCCAAACATGAATTCATATAAAATGTTAAAGGACTCAAGTTAGAAAAATTCATTCATACATGAAACCAAATATTATGATCCTGTGCACATACCAAAAAATTTTACTTCTGAAATCACAAACCATAACCACCCATGTTTTTGAATAAAAATTTAAAAATTCTTACTGGCTAATATAACACTAGAATCCAATATTCCTCCATTTTAAGTAACTCTTAATAAATAAGTTCATTCAATTTTTCATATCTTAAATTCATTTTATATATTCTATATAAATTCATCATATTTACTTCTTTGATTCATTGTATAACATTTATGAGAATTAAAAAAAATCAAATTGAACTTTTAAGTGTTAAGTATTCATAATTAATTTCACATTTATTAAATATAGTTACTGCTACAAAAGTTATAACATATAGTATTAATGTTTTCAACTTTTTGACTGTCCAATGTTTTCTTATATAACTAAGTTCATCCTAATGGTGATTTCATCTAGTTCAAGACATTTTGTTCCAAATATATCTTAATTATTTTATCTATTTTCCTGGATGAGGAATTATCATACCATGGGAGGGAAAATCTTATAAAATGATTTTTTTTATTCATAGAACACATCATCAAAATTATTTGTTAATAATAATTTATTCATGGAGAATTAATATAACAACTATGAAATAAAACAATTATTTTTTTATCTATAGGTTTATTACTAGTGATTTTCTTTTAATTTTCCACAGTTATTTTTTGAATTTTTTTAACAAATTTACAGGAATTTTTTGTTTATAGATATTTATTAAAAATTTATTCCAAAAAACCAATTTTCTATTATTTGTTCTATTTCTTTCTCTAAAAATATCAACACTAAATCTCCTCCACTAATGTAGTTCTCTACAATCCTAATATAAACTATGGACTCTGAATGGACCATCCTTCTCCACTAAAATTATATCCAGTAACCCATCAATTTTTATATCCCATTAAGTATATCCCTCCATTCATAAATTTAGCTCCCCCACTCCCTATCTTAATCAATTCTAGTTTTAATCTTGCGAAACTGATAAAACCAAACTCAACACCACTTTTTTCTATATTATTGAGTCCCTTTATCCAAATATTATTCATTGAGGCGTTTTTATTAATTTATATGGTTTTCAATGATATAACTAGATTTCATTTTTAAAAAACCATAATGATTTAATATTGTATACGTATGATTATTTTTGTGGATAATTTTTCATTTAATTCGTTCCTTGGTTTACATAGTCATTATTCAATAGTGTTTTATTCAATTTCATGTTATATAAAAAACATATAAATTGTCAATCTAGTTATGTTATGGATTCATATTTTTTCACTTACATTAATTTCATGATTATTTTATCGATGAAATATTCATTTACATTTTATTTTTTACCTAACATCTGACATTATGAGTAGTATTTCAAAAAGAAAATATATACCATTGTTATATGTGATAAGTATAATCATTTATTATAGTATAATTTTTTTTATAATTTTTTATTTTAATTATTTTTTTACTATGAGCATTAAATATCCCATTTTTTTAGTTTTATATGCATGGTAAATGTTTTTTAACATTATGTGTTTTCATGTACATAATACCATATTTTTAAACGATATATATTTTATAGTTTTTAGTGACATTTTCATTTATAAATCATTAAAAGTTAATTATTTTATTTGATAATGTATTAATTTATAGGTTATATTTTAATCATATTTTCTTTTCACTAATATGTTTCATGTTATTTTATCTATTCTTTATAAATAGTATGAAAATGGATATCACTCTGATAAATTGTCCCTAAAATACACCTCAATATGCTAAGGGATTACGTGTATATTTTTATTTTTAAAATGTAAATATATCTGTGGATGTATTAATTAAATGTACTTGGAATAATTTGAATTTCAGATGAATTTTCAAAAGGAATTAGTTTATAAACAATTGTTATTTAAAAAGTTATAAAATTGATATATTCGATGGAGTTGGCATCGTTAATCGAGTATTATCAAAGTCTAAGATTTTTCCATAATTATAATAATAATGATATTACATTAGTAGTGGATAATGAATTGAATATATTATTTACTGTTGTTTTGGTCATAATTTCATAATAATCTGAAGGTCATAACATGTTGGCACATTCTCATGTTGATTTTGTGGACATTAATATAAAGGAAATCGTTACTAAGAAATTAATGTGTTTTATGAATTAGTAAAATATATAAATAGATTTTTTATATAAGTATGTTAAATTTATTCGAATTCATTATTTTTACTAAATTGAAGAATTTCATGTTTTTATATGAAATTAAAAATTAAGAAATTCTTGTGATATTAGATTATTTGCATGATAATTTTGGTAAAGATAAGATCCATGCATGCTTTTATGATATTGAAAAGGTAATTAACAATTTTGGTCTCAATTATATGAAGATAGAATCATTTTCCAAAGAATTTTTTTTATATTAGGGAGAAGATTCAAATAGATATTAGTGTAATGGATTTCATATAAATGGATTTAGATCTATATGCAATTACACATGGATGAATGGGTCTACTACTTTAAAGAAGTACCAAACTCCTATTAATTTTTCTGTTATTTTACATTAAAACCATGACTGTGAATATTATTTTAATCATCTAAAATTAAAAATCAGATAAATTGGTATGATATATAAAATAATAGTTATGCGTTTATGGGGCTACTAAGTAACTCAACAGTAGAAAATTTATTTTATTCTTTATATCTAAATATATATTCTGATTATATCAATGCATGTATCGAATTAACTGCAAATGATTTAATGTCCCTAGGAAATTATGATCCACTTATATAACCTACCTACTTATTTTAATCCCTTATAATTTTCCTCATTGGATTTGTATGAAAGGAACTTCTTTTATTATATTGGTTACTATTCAATGTAATAAAAATTAATAGAAATGATACCTATGTATTCATTCATCCCCATCTATAAAACATTAATAGAGTTATGTGATAATAGTGTGGGAACATATAGTAGCCTAAATAAAAATAAATTTTAAATTCATACAGTTCACATGTGGACCATTTAAATTACTAGAATTAGAAATTTCACTATTTAGTAGACTCACTATGGCCTTGAATACCTAAATTTAACCCTAATATTGACTATAAATGGATAAATTATATTAGAAATTTATTTTCTATTTTCTCCAATTAATGGATGTTTATCATAGGTTTTGGTTTAACAATTCATGATTTGAAAAACTAACTAACTTGAATCCCCCACTAAAACCATCATATAGATCAGAAATATTTACAAAGTTATCAACTACTAAAGAAGAATTTGGGGAAGAATATATTTTGACCAATGGTATCAAATAATCTAATATAATGTTATATATAATTATAACACAACAATAGAATAAATATTTTATATTTTTAAACATCCATATTTTGAACAATAAATGTTGCATAATAATCTTGATGTTATAAACATTGATATTATTTTATGTGATAATGAGATTTTTAAAATACATAATAATATTGGAAAATTAATGGATTTTATTAATTTTGATAAAGGATTATGATAAATTAATATTATTTTCTTTCTATGGGAAAATGTGAATGAAAATTATACTTTAAAAATAATTTAAATATTTGGAAAAATATATATGCCCTCAAAAACATAAAAAATGTAAAGGTAACTTATCGATATTCTTGTAAGATTTCATGATGTGTTTATTAATATATCATAAGTTACATATACTATAAAGTTATGACATATATATTTTTAATGATAACATATCCAAAATGGCATCACGAAACATGTTAACTAATAAAATAACTATACTTTAATTGATTCTTATATGTTCATCAGATGGATTTGTGATAAACATTAAAATCATACATGATTGAAAGACTATAGAAAATAATTCTTAGGAATCGTTATCATCTATAAGAGATATTTACACCATAATTTTTTACTATAATAATTCCTTTGAGTAAAAATGTTTCAATGGAATCTATACTTTGTGAACATTTACACAGTTAATGGATATATCCTATAGAAAGATATTATAATTTTACTTTTGTTTCTTTATTGATTTTATTATTATAACTTGTATCCTATAAGGCTTTTATGTGATGATTTTTTTGGTTCTAAGGACATTTTAAGTCCAATACAATTAATAATTCTGAACCATAAAACTCTATTACTAAAGGTTACTTGGATAAAAAAATTTAAATATCATGTTTGAGGAAATTGGTTGGGATTGTTATAGGATTTAACTGAGTTGGATGTTTTGATTAAAACACAAATTTTTTCTAATAATTTAGTAAATCAAATATATTTTTATATTTTGGTCATCAGATTAAATAAATATCTTTATTTAAAAAACACTTTTGGATTTTACATAATCACAAATATTTAATCTTATAAATATTGATATTACTAAACCTTTCACTGGATAACTAAAACACAAAAAAATATATGAGAAAAATTTCAAACACAAAAATAAGAATGAGATATTAAATTTTCATAAAAATATATTATTTTTTGGTTTTCGTATTTTTTATCTTAACAACAGGTGTCATATTTACAATATACAGATTATTTAATTCTATAAATAAAAATTTTTTTTATCCATTTTTATAGATCATGAATGCTGATAATACAGAAAAATGTTTGATTATTTGAAATGTTTATCTAGAGGACCTTTAAATCATACAAGTAGATTAAATGCCTAAAATTTTAATAGATACAGGTATTGTACATTATATCTCAAATATGGATTGAAAAAATAGTATCATCTTCCAAATAATTAACATAGTTTGGCTGTTGTGGAATGTTGAGTGAAATTATCATATAAAATTATCCTGGAAGCATTTTTCATATTATTTAAATTCAAATGGGATGATATTCACAAGGGTAAAAAAATATGTTTTAATAATTTACTTTATTAAATCATTTTTTATAATGGAGGGCTTGAATATTATGATCCATGTATTTTAGCTTCAAAATATTAAATGATACATTTTTTTGATGATGGTGTTAATTATGGTGAAGTGTTTTAGTACATTTAAAAATAACAGATTCTTATGATATGGTGGATAATATTATAGAATAAATACTTCTGGTCAATGGAATCAATATAATGATATTGGGATATTTATCAATGATGACATATGAATTTCTAGTATTTTAAAACATAATAAACACAAGGACACCATATTAGTGGTGGATAATGAAAATCAATTTTGTATGAAATTATTGTGCATTTAATCCCCACTTAAATTAATTAGTAAATCCTATTATTTATACTAATGTAGAATAGTGATTAATTCATGAATATAATTTCAATGACAAGCATTGTTTTTTTATTAATTTAATAAGAAATGATATTCATGTTTAAAGTGCATAGTTGTTATGCTGGTAATAATCATGAATCCAAAATTGACAATGAATTATATGGCATAATTTATTTTAATATAGCCTTTATGAAGTATACATTGATGGTATAAGGGTAGAAAAATATTGAATTTATTATATATTACATACAATAAAAATAATATTTTGGCCAAATAATGAAATTTTTTAAGAACCAAATTTACTATTTAAAAATTAACATATGACTGGAAATCGTGTTGGTAATTTTAAATTTTATTATTTCTTTATAAGTGTAACTTTATTCTAACTGATTTCATTGATGTTTATATTTTAGTAATATTGCTGAGGAATACATTTTTTGTAGATTAATGTTGAGATACATGAATATATAACACTCAAACTCCAACAATAATAGTCCCTACAATATTAGACGTGTTTCCGACTATTAAAAATATACTTCCCACTATTACACGGGTTTTAAGAGACATGAGTATTAGCGTTTTAGTTTAGCATGATAACGATTATAATTCGACACCAAATATTTTATTTTACATGCCATTATTAGGGTATTAGTGGGTGACCAATATAAATATGTATGTCATTATAAAAAAAATTATTAGTTTCATAGTTATATTAAATATTTAACAATATTTTTTTAGTTATGAAAATAATAAAATAATAAAAAACAAACATAAAAACATTGGGTTTTTTGAGGTTGAATAATTTAATGGTGGATATGAAATTATAAATTTCTTGGGAGCTAATGGATGATTTTAGATGAATATATGGGTTGTTTTACAGAATCATGCACATAATCTAATTACCCTCCCCATAACACATCATGACTTAATGAATCTTATAATATGTTTTAAGATCATGGTATTTTGTAATTAGATAAATGTATAATAAAATTATAATTGATAAATAGGCTATTTATATGATATTTATATAAAAATTAGTGTACTGATAATTTATATATATCTTATTTAAATGTGGTTTTCCATTTTTACATGGTTGATTCAATTTTGGTTCATTGGACTTTGAAAATTTGTTGGGGGATTAAAATATTTCATGTATTTTTATTGTGTGAATTCAATTATGTCTTAGTTATACTCTAATAGATGCATGATAAGGTACCAAGGGGATACCTAAAGAGAAATGGAAATAAATTTTTTTGTATCTATTAATCTAATTCAGACGAGTTATTTTTTGATGTCATATTATATTGTGATAAATTGATCAATAGTGTCATAATTTATAGTAATTTAACATTATTTTCAATAAATTTCTAAAAAACATTGTGAGTATATATAGTAGAAAATCACACATATGATTGGGTCTAGGATTTTTTCAAGAAGAATATAACCCATGTTAACATTTCAATTATTATTAAATATATTAAATTTTAATTAATTTAGATTTTATAAATTTCAATTTTTTAATGTAATAATATAGGAAAAGGAGCTTAATAATCAGGTTAGATGAACCTAGACATGGTTCAATGTCTATACAACATTATATTGGAGTTAAATGAATTGGATTATTCAGATAATAGGGATAAACAATTTAAAATTTTAATTTATATTATTAAATCTATATATAATTTTACGATATTTAATGTGTAGGTTAATATAAAAGAGGTATGACTAGAAAAGACATCACATTCATTATCAATTCCCCAGAGAAATAATTTTTCTTAGGTTTTTGGAAATAACCATGTGGGTTATATATGAATAATGGGGTTCGAAACATCCCCATCACAAGAATTTGGGAGGTCCCTGACATAATTCTTAATGAATCTTTCTTCTAACATGATTCCATGTAGTTTTAATGATCCAATATCAATATAGAAAATTTCAATATTAGATGTAAAATTCTAGGAGGAGGAATCATGCATAAGAGCTCGAGATAAGAATTTTGATACAGGGGTTCTTAGACTACTTTATCCCAAGACATGATATAGGGTACGTATAATGATATTACATCCATGACAAAACAATGTCAATAAGGTATAATTAGATAGGTATTTTAATTTAATAATATTATTATTTCATATAATCAAATTTATTTTGTGTTTCCTTATGTACAAGAATTGAAAGCTAGAAGTTGAATTAATAATGAAGAGTGTGTGTCATTTCAATATAGCCATATTGACACAGTTTCATACAGTTGATGGTGTTTTCTAGGTGTGTATTTATATTCACCCTCTACTTCAAGGGTTGATATTAGTTTAATGATGGCTCCCCTATATTCCCATGTCACAAAGGCTGCAAACATTGAATTTTTATGACAATCAAAACATGAAGAAATGTTTATATTTATAATTATTGGTTGTCTTAAATATATATATACTATATTTATTTTAATAAAAAAAATTATTACTATCATAATTTTTTTTATCAAAGTAGTTATCTAAATATTTTGTATTGAAACATGTATTGCTTGAGTTGCAATTTTCATCATTTCCCCCATTAACTGTGGGCTAAACTACAACTATTATATAAAAACATTATTAATTATCATATAATGATTTAAGTTTATACTATTAACTGAATAACCATTTATAATTTAATATGTAACAAATAAATAATATAAAATTAATTATTTTCAGTTTATCCCACCGATAAATATGAAATATTTTTTAACTCAGAAAAAATCACAACAAATATTATAAACCATAATTGAATCCACTACTAAAATTGTATAAATAATATAAAGTATCTATTTTATTAACAGTAGTTTATACCCATTCTAAATATAAAAATACACATTAAATGTTTAATAATCATTAATATATATTTTAAGCTCAGTTTTTAGAATAATTTTACATAAAAATCCTCATTTGAATTTTGGACATTTCTAACGACAATAGAATCTATACCTCTAAAAAACAAGGTCATTGTTTTTTTTTGTAATTTTAAATGTAGATAAAAAAATTATATTTTAACATTTTTTGTTGAGAGATTTACATAAAGAACTAGTTTTAGAAAAATACTTATCTTGAAATGTATGTTCTATTTGGTTTTTGATATGTGAATACAATCTTTTGGTTACAGGTTAAATTCTACCAAAACGATTGATTCTAGAATTCTTCATGAAACCCCATATAGAGATTGCGGTGTGGAGGAAAACCAATGTTTTGAGACCATTATAGTGAAAAATGAAATTTTTTGGATGTGTGTGTGATACTAAGGGATGATTTTAAAAATAAATCATTATTTACTTTGAGTCAGAATTTTATATGATGAAATATTTGGGCAGCTGGTTTTTTACTTGATTAAGAAATGGATGACTTTGAATATTAGGCAGTGATGAGACAAGTTTTATAGGATGTAATTTTCAATAAAATGGCGACAATAGTCACTTTAAAATTAAATTATAGAGACAATTCTATTCAGATTCATCTTCAGTTTCTATGTCGAATTTTTATAGTTAAGAATCTTCTAATGTAGAGGCTTCTATATTAATTCAATTCTGAAGTGTTTCTATCATATATTATGTTAATTATTGAACAATGTAGTTCCCTATTTTCTTTTTCTTCATTTACACACATTTTTAATACGGTTTTATTTCTTTTGAATGGGTTTTTATGGGAAAATAAATTTGGTATTGATATTCTATAGCCTAGTTCCAAAGTTTAGTTACTAACACCCATTGTAGTTTGTTTCTATGTTTTGAACCATTAATTCAAATTGTTAAGGTCATGATTTATTTCTTCCTATTTTAGTGTTCTGATAAAAAATGTGGAAACATATTTTGGTAAATGAGTTCAATATATTATGACCTTATTCAATAGACCGTACCTCTAAAATTATTATTTTTCTACACATGGAGTTGTAATACAATTTTTTTAAAACATTTTGGATCCGGTTTTTGGATCTAGTGAGATATTATTATTTAAATATATATGTTATTGGAAGCGGGTAAGGTCAAGAATAATAAATTTGATGAGTTAATTTTTTGATTGTAAAGGATAATTATTGATACTATCTATTCAAGATAGATTATGAGGCTTCATTGAAGATAATTAAACCATAATTGATGTAAAATTAAGAATGAGAAATTATTAATTAGAAATCATTTTGAATAATTTAGATAATGTCATCCTAGAATGTATCCTTTTACATCTGATAGATGAAAATTTCAACTATGTTGATTTCTTCACTTGAATATATATATAAGTAGCCAAAGGATTTGTAATAAGTGTTTCTAATGAAATTAGTCTTTTACTGAAAATATTAGAATTATGTTCTATGGTGTATCATGTGAATGACATCATTAGTATTTCAAATTATCATTAGTTTATTAAGGGGACATTTTTGGGACCACTATAGGCATTTCCCCACCTATCATCACCATCAGATTCATAGGATTTGATGAATACTATAGTGATTAATTCAATTAGTTTTTACATATTTTTCAAGTAAATTTAAAACATAATTTAGAATGAATAAATTTAAGGGAAGGAGATTCTAGATTCAACTATATATTCTTTCATTATGAATGGTAGATGGAATTATTCTTCATGACAATATATGACGAATGGGTAAGAAATTATAGAAAGGATTCAATGTAATTCAGCTAATATGAAACCTATATACTTACATTGTAGGAAAAAAAGGAAAATTCAATAAGGATATCTTGCAAAAAAGGGTCAATTTCAAAATACATGATTCTGAATGTTCATCCATAAATATCATTTTGGAAGAAAAAACATAGTCTAGGGTTGAGTGTCACTAGTCAACTAGATTCATGTATAACATACTCTAATTCATATTCTCAATCTACATTTGTTATGGGGAATATAAATAAACTTTAGTTTTGGAGGATTTAGTTGGGTTCACATTACAGACGATGAAACTCCCAAGATCATGTTAAGGGGGATGTTTTCATTCAAATAACAAATTGATTATTTCTCTAGTTTCAAGTGGTTTAACATATGACATTGATATGAAAAAACCTTAACTTATTAGGATTTTAATTAATCATATAATTATGGTATTTAAATTAAAATAAAATTTCAATTTTTAGCCATGTAGTAGGAGACATTTTATAAAATGGGACTCAGATAAAGAATATGAGTTTTTTAAAATCTACAAAAGATGTTTTTGGAAATTTTTATTGTCTTGATGATTGTTTTATGTTCTGAAGTCAATACTAGAGTGTGGTTTAGGTGACCCATTAATTTAATTTTATTTCAGGTTGGGCACCGTGTCATGTAGTGGGATAAAATGACATGGCGAGTGTCTAATTTAGAAACATGGGGATGACTATGTTGTAGAGACTTCCATGGTTGGGTAACCATTCCATGTCCATGGTGAAGGCACTAAAACTATGTGAGTGTGGTTCTTGGGGGTTATCTCTATGGTAAATGAATCAAGAAAAATTAACATTTTAGAGGTTGTGGTGTTCTAGAAGATGAAAAAGTTTCCTAAATCGTGGTATGCATTATGACATTGTCATGTGTGCGGTGATTGGGAATTTTTTCTTTTATAAATAGTGAGGTAAAATTTCAAATGTTGGAGATTGTGGTGAATGAGAAATTATGAGGTTGATTCCACTATGTTTTGGGGAATCATTATAGAGGGTTGACCACATGCATGGCCCTACACCATGTCACAAAACTGCTATGTCATGGAGGGTATAGAAGCAATGTTTGATTATTAGGATAGGGATACATGACAATAAATTGGTTATTTACAAGGGTTGGGGATTAAGGATATTGGTATATCCTATATGTATTTTCCTTCGTTTGCCTATTTTTATGTTTCATCAGTCAGATGAGGGAATAATGGAATTGTATAACTAATTGATTTTGTATTACTTTATTATAAAATGATTATTTATTATTCATTTATGTGTACTGTGATATTTATTATGGATTTTTTTGGTTTTTTTCATTATTCTTATGGGAGGGTATAGTCTCCTCATGATAATTCTATAGACCCTTGCCGTATATTGAAATCCTCTAGTATATGTGGTGCCATGCACGAGGTCACATCACAGTTTGTCTCGGTAAATGATGAGTTATTGTAGGAAAAGAGAAATTAGAAACTTGTATTAAAGCATCATTTCTTGTCTTTTTTTGGTAGAAATGGATTGTGGACGTTTCTTAGCTTGTTATAGACCATAGACTGGTGCATTGTGAAAAACTTTTTCATTGTGAATTGAAGGATATTGATCACACTAGGACATATTATATATTTTATCCCTTATATTTATTTTATATATTTCTTATATAAATTATAATCCCAAAACCTTTTAAAATCATTTTATATTTTTATTCATTTTTTAAAAAACATATGAAAAAGATAAAATTACACTAATAGAATGTTTATATTTTATCATAATTTATAAACACTAATATAAATATAAAATTATATATTTTCATATGAAGTACTCATTGAGATAAAATTTATTTAACTCTACTTAGAGATGGCTCCAGTCATAAGAGGCCCATTGGTGTTCCTCAAGGAGAAGAAAATATAGGTGATGTCATGAAGGCCTATATTTAGTACTTGGTACATATATTAGAGAAAAAATATTATAATTATTTAATTATCATTCAAATGGATAGATAAATGATATCCCTATATATTCATGGAATTCCAGGTGTGGAATTAGAGTACAAGTCATTCAACTAGGTGGATCATGTTGAAGGGAAAAATTCTATCATTAATAGTCCATCTTGTTTCATAGAGACATGGCTTCATTTTTTAGAATATTTAATGTAATTATCAATAAAATACCTAATTTCCTTCATTCTAAAATTATTTATATGTACACGTAAGGACAGTTTTTCTTAAAATATTTCTTATTTTCATCCTCTCCATCTATGTAGTAATAAACCATTTTTGATCACTCAGTGAGGAACCATGATGTAATACATAATGTGAACATGTAATTTTTAAATTATATTTTAATTCAAGGTTTGATATTTTGTTTTATATATTATATTTTTATTTTTTAGTTGTGTACAAGTTTTTCACACTCACAATCAATGGATTTTTTTGGGTATCCATTCATGTGATTATTCACTCCCATGTTCATTATTCGTTCTCTTTCTCAAGAATAGTGTTTTTATGGATTGTATCAATTCATTTAATCCATATGAACACACCCATACATAAAAGTATAAAAATATAGACAACACATAAACTTCGACATGTGTTTTATTTATGATTTTTGGTTGTGACATCGAGAAAAATCATTAAATCATCATCGGTTCCTTTAAATCACATTGTTATTCCAACATAGTCCTTAATGTTTTCTTTAAATAAAAAAACACAATAATTTATTTTTAGAATTTGAAAATTAATAATTTTTATATGTATACATCTCCCTTAAATTAATATTTAATGCGCATTACGATAAATAACAGTTGTAGTCTCACTTCAATCAAATAATTTCAACTCTTACACTTTAATTACTCAATTCTGTAATGTTTCATGAACCCAAACTTGGTTTTTTTAAAACCTCTTCTATTTTATAAAATACAAACCTTATTTTAATATTATCTATCTAAATAATCATTTTAAAATGACATAGGGTTCCTATTATTCTAAAATAAATAAATAATATAAATAAACATCCAATTTGATTAATTTGAAAACATGATCATATTTTGGCATCATTTTCAGGGATCTGATATCATTTTTTTAATTTATATATATATATATATTTATTTATTTTTTACCATTTATAACATTAACTTCCCCTTCTCATTTACCCCTTATTCTTTTGGTTTTTATTTGATTCAAAATATTTCATCTATCCTTCTTAAAATTTTCTTCTATCTTCTAACTATCATATTTTATAGTTCATTTTATATATCTATTTGTAATGTTTTTTTCCTTTACCATACCTTTAAATAAATAATTTAAAAAATACTCACTATTGATTCATGAAATTATTTTTGAAGAAAACATTTCTTTATATTGACCAGTTAGTTGAAAAACTCTATACTCAGACATTTGATCTCCAATAATATGGAAATAAGGATATATTTTAAAACCTATTGGGAATAATTAATAGGTATACAACAAAGATAATATTAAACAAAATAAAATACTCTGAATAATGGTTGAAAATATGTATACCTTAAAATAATTGGTTATCCCATATATGGATTACTAACTTTTCCCCATCCAATACCCTATGGAAATAGGAAACCTGGAACTAATATCAGGTCATATCCACATAATTTTAAAATTAAATGGTCTTATTTGTGAGGAACCACAAAAACACCTCATGTATTTTCACATAGTGTTCTACACCACGAACCCCGAAGTTGTGTGAGAGGACCATATAAATTATATTTATTTCCCTTTCTCCCATGTTAATTTTGATAAATATTAGTTTTGTTATCTTAATATCACAAATGGTGTCTATAATTAACAATAAATACTATTTATATAGAATTTATTCGATACCTCTTGAACTAGATCATCTATAAAAGAATTCAATGTCATTTTTTAAGAACAAGTAGATTCACTTCCTAAATAATGTAAGAGATTCATATGACTATTCTATTTTCACATCCTAAGATTTTATGAAATATATTTTTCATAGTTATTATCAATTATTAAATATAATTCATTACAAAAAAACATTTTTTGTATTTCATCACACACAAAACTATGTTTATCTTGTGTTCCATGAAAGATTGACATCATTTTATTACTTATGATACACACAAACCCAAGCCTTACCCGACATCAATATACTATTAATATTATTATAAAAGTTATTACCTAGTAATTTGAATGTCCATAACAAATTAGATTAACTATATTATGAAATTATATTTTAAACATGTTTATAAAATTAATTCGTTGGTTACCAATTAATTATAAATTAAAATAAATACGAATTGAATATAGATTATATTTTTTACAAAAAAACTATTTTTATTACAACAATGGAGTTTTATCTTTTAAATTAAATTAATCTCCATCAGTGCAAGATAGAAATGAGATTAATTTTTTTTATATTTAATAAAAAAATTAGATACATACGATATGTTTTATAGTCTTATGTTTTGAATATATCCAATATTAAGCATAAAATGTTGAATATTTTTTAAGAGTAGTTTTACCACATTATTATATAACACTTATTTTAAAACAACATTTCAAAACATTTATAAATTATATTTGAAAAGAGAAAATTATTTTTTTTTCTAATATAATAATTTACCTTGGATGAATTTTTGGTATTTTTCATAGAGGATTCCAGTTTTCATAAATACTGAAAATACTCATTTTTAACTAAAAACTATTTCTTTGTCTAAATAACACATACTTATAAATTATATTTTTAATTAATTATAAATTATAATTAGATCTTTTTTTTTCATTTAATTCATGTTAGGTCAAGGGATTCAATTTTACAATGCAATTTTATATAAAAACATTTCATGATTTTGATCTTTTTACATTAAAACCCCTACTTCTCATTCTCTCTACGAGATTAATATGATTCAAAATTCTTCCAATTATGTGATTTGGATATAAAAAACTAGATTATTTATTTATAATAATCATGATTTTTAATTTATGTTAAGTTCATCTTTGTCTTTTCCTAAAATATTAGTGAAAGTAATTAAAATTAATTAATGTTATTTTGGTCAAAATGAGATTACTTAGTAGTAAAAAATTAATTTTATGATGGAAAATGACATAGAATCTTGGTAGAAATAAATTGGATGGAAATATATATATCATATTCCCAATTAGATCTAATTTTTTTCTTATTTGAGACACATTATGTTTGGGAGACATCACAATAACGTTTACCTTTTTGTATTTACAAGAATGCCACTCCTCGTACACTATAAAAATGCATTCACTCTCCCCCATTCTTCACACCTATCATGAATATTGGATCAGCCATAACATCTCAAAATTAGCACCCAAAATCAATACTATCATCGTATAATCCCTAATATGTGGAGAAATCCGACCAATTCATCTCTTCGGTGCAAGAGCTATCTGAAAAAACAATAACACTCAATGATCACTATTGTTTATTTCTTTCTAAACAAAATCAATTATAATTATTCCATTATTGTATAATAATGAAAATATCATAAATATACTAATATTCAGTTCTGCTTATTGTTATACCAACACCTACATGCACCTCCATTAAATGGGTATTGAAATCATCGTTCGTGTGTATGGAAGACTAACACATCATGAAACGATCTCATTTATTTTTCCCATTACCAACTCTCATGGTTGGGAATTATGATGTAAATAATTTATTATAATATATGTTTTATATCTATCATTTCTTCATACATTATTAATATTTATATAACACATACCATAATTCTATTCAATTTGTGGGAACATGATATCATTTTTTGTGGACTTGTGGATTGTCGCCTCCTCAAAGCGATGTGAAACGTTTACACATTAAATTGAATGTATTAAAGATGAGTTCAATAAAAAAATGTGGCATAAAAAATCTATGTGATATTATTTAAATAATTACATTTTAGTAAATATAATATATCATTTTCTTTATTTCCATTCCACACAATGATGAAGTGATAATGTCGTTCGTCGATGTGTGGACAACCACATCCTTAGAGGAATGAGATTCCATTTATATAAAACTAATTCCGTATATAAGTATATATGATTAAATAATATCATATTTATGATTTAGTTTTAATTTAAGAAAGATAAATTTTACATGTAGCATCCTGTTACTATTTTAAGGTTCTCCTAAACCCCTATTCTGCCAATTCTTTGGTTGGTTCTCCTCAACGACTATTTCGAGAGAAAATTTAAAAATATTATAGGGATATAGGGATCTGAATTGTTAGTGAATGGTCTTATCAAACTGTGTGACCTCCTGGTGAATATTTTTGAAACCCGTGCAATGAGGGGTTTTCCTGGATGGCACAAAGTTCCTCATACCAGACACGCACAAAGGAGAAATCGTGAGACCCCATCATCTGGGCACAAAATTTGACAAAATGGGTAGCTCTACCCAAGAAACCATGCAATATGCTTTAATTTAATACTAATGTTTGATAAATATTCACCAAATCCTCTTTTTTACCCCCGATCAACACTAAATATCCCTATTTCATTGTCTATGGTTGATAAGGATCTCAAAGACCAATTTTTCACCTCCAAACCCGCACCAAGGTGGATCGAAGCTAGGAAATCTTTATATAGGACTTTAAAAGTAATATTTCATTAACTTTACCTTCTATCCCACTCTCTTATTCTCTCATACCATGTGTTTTTTAGAAACCCATGTTGTTGGATGAAATAATCCCCTATGTTCAATATCATTAATCTAGGTTTTATTCTTAGATCAGCATCGTCAATGTTCATAACTGGAGGTTACCATTATATGCAATTTGTTTTTTATTTTCATGGTCAATGGTATACGGTTTCATTGAAAATTTTTCAATTTATTTATCCCTAAATAGATTTATTTAAATTTAATGGCAATCAATTATATTGTGAAAATATGATGTATTGTAAATCGGTATTTTTTTTATTTTAATTGGCATGAAATCGGGGACCCCCCATCTAAATCAATTGGGATATATATATTGAATTTTATTGAATTCAATTTTTGAATTTGAGTTATGGAATTTATATTGTGGAATATAAATTTTGAAATGGATTATGGAAATTTATTTAAATTTTTTATCTCAAAAAATGGCTTCAATTTTTTTCATAGAAACCATGTGTTTTTATCCAGGAAAAGGAAATATTTGACAAAAAATCCATTTTTGACGAAAATTGGAATATTGGAATGGAGAAAACAAGATAATTTTATTTTGAACTATTTTAAGGTAAATTTACCATTATTTATTATTGTTAAAGAACATGAAATCAAAGGTAGTTAATGAGTTATTTGGGACAAAACTCTATTGACACATTAAAACTTGAAAAAAATGCAGTAGATGACATCCTTGATGGGATTATGTTAAGTTATCCATAAATATTGTATTAGGTATGTGTGTACATATATTTCAATGATCACATATTTGAGTGTGTACGGATCCAATAACTTGGAGTTACCATACCTCTTGGCAGAAGACCATGTTTCTTATGGTTAATGTTTTGATATTTATATATTACATTATATGTAAATTATTTTACACATTCCTTGTGAAATAATATAAATTTTTTCACAAAAATTTTTTAAGGCATTTTTTTAAATTATTTGCATCATTTAAATGGTAAATTATTTTTTTTAATTATGCTTTTGAATTAACATGTCAGTTTTATATAAAATAGAAAGATTTATTGGGATAGGAAATTGTAAAATTTTCTTTTTTAATCCTCAGTGATACCTTACTAGGATTTTAGCGCACAATGAACATGTGCCATTAGGTGTTTTTAGATTACATTAATCCAGGTCTGAGAATAGGTAAAGCACTATGTGGAGGTGTTTCTTGTTTTCGATCCTTGGGATTGGAAAGTGGTGTCTTATTGGTAATCAGGTTGTTATCCTATTTTATGGTACATTTTGGTTTTACATAGGGTATGTTAACCTATTTAAATTATATTAAATTTCCCCCAATGGTGTTTTATTTTATGCATACTAACTTTTATCTCTTGTTTCTTTGGCGTTTGTGTCCAATTCATTCCAACTATCAGATTGTATGCTGCTAGTTACTAGTGGTTATCCCAGGGTGATCGAGAAAGACCATCGATTCCTATTAGGTTAAGATTGGTTATCAGGGTACTATGGTATCTATGTTGGTTTTTGAAAAAGTGGTATCAAATTTCTTGGTTAAGAATCATTCTGTGATGTCATTATGATGTTGAGTAATCTTTCGGGACATACGAGGTCGTTCTGGTTGTGTTTCTGACTATCTATCACCAAAATGAGCCTTAAGATCCCATGAGTGGTTTGGAAAATGCATCTAGAAGAATAGATATAATATTTTCCTTAATTATTATTTGGATAGCTTGAAATAAATTTTTTTAACTATATGATGGGATTAGTATCCCTTTTTTCTCACATTGAGTGTTAATTTGATGTCTTTAATGTTTTCGGCAGATATTGTGTAGCATCATGTATCCGGGAAAACATGTGAATAGGATCCAGATGGAATATGATGATAAACCATAATGAGAAAAACCTCTCAACAAGAATAATATGGTTGATTTAATTGTGCCCACCATCCAAGATTTGAGATAGGAACTTGCACCCATTCTCATTCAGGGTAATGTTATGGAACCTCAAAGGGATATTTTGAGGATTCCTTTTTAGGATTTCTTTCACCAAAATCCTCCATCATTTAAAGGATCTAATAATACTAAATTTTATAAGGATTTGTTAAATGATATTGAGATTCTATTTGAGTTCATAGAGACATCGGATGAAATCAAAGTGACATATTCCACCTTCAATCTAGATGGACATAGCAAGAGATAGTGGTATAAGATGGTGATAATGAACAAGCATGCTGTCTTAGAGTGGAGATACATTAATTTTCATTTCATAAAATAGTTATATCCTGAGTTAATAGTGTTGGTCATTGATATAGTGTTTTTCAATCTCTGGTAGGCTGAATGGATATTGATTGAATATGAAAATGGATTCATAGATCTTATCCAGTTTACATTTGAAATGTTATAAAATGAGAAGTTAATGAATCGATGGTTAGATATAGGATATTGATATGATATTATTTCAATGGATTTATTACTAATGATTCCTTCTTATGGTGATGTTATGTATAGATATTTCATGGTTGATATGGACAAAGTTGGTAAGTCAAGTTTTATAGAGTTCCTTTTTCTCCTATTGGTGTTGTGAGTTCCTTTAATGGAAAGAGGAAGCGTGATGATTCTCAGGGTGGTTATCGATTTTAATGTGTTTTTGTACCTCATGTAGTTCCTGTAATAGGACATGTTATCTATTACCAGTGTGGAAATATAGGGAATTTGTGTCAGTTTTTCATAGAGGAACCCAATATATATGGGTCATGCATATTCTCAAGTCACTTATAGATATTCTTTCATGTCTTCTCCACTCTAGATAGTTGCACGAGATCACCAACTCCTAAAAATATAGTGGTCCAATTTTATGATTCTCAAACAAAGGGTTTCCATCCACAAGAATCTAGAAATAATCTTCTTCACACAGTGGAACAGTCTCTAGTGGAAGTAGATACAATTCAAACAACTATGAGAGGTAGCATCACAATAGCTTCATCATTAGTGAATACTTTATTTGATAATGGTGAATCTCATTTGTTTATTTCAACCCGTATTGTGAATATTCATAATATTCCTACACATATTGTTTCTTAGGTGATGGATATTACTATGCCCCTCTAAATGAAGTGAGATCAAGGTCTCTATAGTCCAACATACAATTTTTCATTATCAGATATAGATCTTGATTGGGATTTTTTTCTTGCCATAAACCATCTTTTTTTTGTGGCCCAAAGGGCTTATTTTTAATTGATTTTCTGATAACCCCCTTTTAATGGATGAGAGGGAACCCTTACAATGACCATAAGATTAATAATTATATTTCCCGTAGTCTTGGGGATATTACAGGACCCGTAGGTCTTATAGAAATCATACGTACTATAACTACATGAAACTGCTCCTCCCCATCATCTTCATCATGATCATCTCTCCTCCTTTGCATGACTGTTCACCTATAATATCCATGTATAGAGGTGCACAAGAATAGTAAAAATGGAAATTCCATACCCTCTCATTCTTTCCACGTCTTTTTAGCCCTGCTCTGGTGAATTCACCCTGCTCTTTCTTCCTCTGAAGTGGTTCCTTATAGAATTTGTATGCGCAACTGTAAATCTGGGGCCCCTGAAGGCCTTAAGGTGTCCTGAAAGCCATGAGGTGGCCCAAAAGACTTATTTACCTGAAGGCATGGGTGGTCCAAATGCCTGAAGTACCCCAAGGCCAAATCGGTGGCCCGAGGTGAATATTTCTAGCTACTACAGTACCTAATAAGAAGAGTTGGGCCAAAGGACGAGTAGAGTTGGACATTATTATCCATATATAAGAAAATAAATATCAGTGTTCTCTATTGAAACATAGCTGGAATATTTTTTTTAATGATCCCCCTCGAGATCTCATGGTGTCCGTTGAAGTTTTCCATTCTAACTTCTCTTGTTTTCCTCTAGAAAAGGAATCCTAGTTTTCTATTGATTTAGTTCCTGGCACTCAACCAATATGTATTCCACCTTACTGCATGGTACCAAATTTTATGAATGTGTGGAATAAATAGTTGGATTTTTTTATAGAAATTATTTATATTCCCAAGTGTGTCACCTTATGTGGAGACAGATCTATTTTCACAGAAATATGAGGCGTCACTTCACAATTGTGTGAAATACCAAAAACATAATAGAGTTATTACAAATAAAAAGAATTTTTTCCATGGATTGATGTTATTTTTGACCTTTTGAAAGGGTAGAGTTGTTCTTGAAGATTGATTATCATTCCATTTACCATATATTAAGAATAAAATAATCTAACTTTCAAGAAACAACCTTTTTATAAGGTATGTCTATTATGAGTACATTTTCATGCCATTTGGGTTGATCAATACCCCTTTATTTTCTATAGATTTGATGAATATGATATTCTAGGGGTATCTTAATACATCTGTGGTGGTATTTGTTAATTAAATCCTTGTTTAATATATGTATGATGAGGATCTTGTGTGTCATCAGAGATGAGTTCTATAAATGTTGAGAAATCACTGCATTTATTCCATGTTTTAAGAATGTAATTTCTAGATTTGGGAAGTAATGTTTTGGGGACACATGGTGTTGATAGATGGTATTTCAATTGATCCTCATAAGGTGAAATCTATTATTACATGGGAAAAACCCAAAAATGTTTTTTGAGATTTAGATATTCTTGGGTTTATCTAGGTATTATTTCTATATTGTAAAGAAATTCTCAATGTTGGATTCTTTGATGACTGCTCTAAAATGTAAGGGAGTAAATTTTACATGGGGTGAAAGTTGTCTTAATTATATTGCTGAGTTGAAACATATTTTGACTAAAGTGTCGATGTTGACTCCTCCATAGGCTTTTCAGGGCTATTTTCTCTTATGTGATGCAAAAGGCATAGGTTTGGGATGTGTTCTTAAACAGAGTGATCAGGTCATTACTTATGGATCTTGTAAACTGAGACCTCGTGAGAATAATTACCTGACCGATGACCCTGATATTTTAGTTGTGATGCATGCACTAATGATTTGGAAGAATTACCTTTTTATAGAATAGTTCAACGTGTATTTTGACTATAATGGATTGAGTTATATCTTGCATAAAAATGAACTGAGTCTCCACTTGAGGTGTTTGGTGGAATACATGAAATCCTTCAACATTGAAATCACATATACCTTGGGAAAAGGGTATGTTGTCACAGATTCTTTGAGTAGGAAACATCTGACCCTGTACATGAATGAATCATCAGTATAGTGGAACCTGGTTGATCTTTCTGAGAAATTTCATATTAGTGTTTTTGAAATATGGGTCAATGCTTCCATAGCCAGTGATCAGTTAATATCCACCCTTTTCGAGATGATTCTATAGGAGTAGCATCTTGATGATGAATTTTTTAGAATTATAGACCCTATATATAGTGGAGATACTATTGATGGCTAGTGATTCCCTATAGAGGTAATTCTATGTTATCATAATCAATTTTTTGTACCATTTTCATTCGGGAAAGTAGTGATAGGGGATTTATATAATTATCATTTTTTAGTGCACCCATAAAACTCAAAAAGATATATGTCATGTGGTGTTGATTCTTGTGTTCAAGTATGAGATAAGGAATTTTGAATTTTGAATCTAATTGTTTTATATGCCAACAAGTTAAGGAAGATCACTAGAGACCTTTTGGTTTTCCTTATCCATATCCAATACTATCATGGATGTGGGATGATTTCTCAATGGAATTTCTGTTTGGGTTTATGTGTACCTAGATAATGAATAATGTTATACAGGTTGTGTTTAATAGGCAGACTAAATTAGATCACTTGGATAACATTGAAGATACAACAAAATTTGAGGATTTGGGGAAATATCTATGTGAAATAGGTTTTTTTGATTTTACTATGTCATATATATTGTAGTCTCTGATAGGGATCCATGGTTTACTTATCTTCTTTAAAGAGGACTTATAGAGAAAATGGGATATCATATTTTTTTTATTATGGTATACCATCTATAGTGGGATGAACAGATCTATAGATCCTTCCAAATTCTTTAGGACATGCTTCGTACCTCCATTATTGTCTTTTGTGGAGATTGGTATGATGATTTGGTGTTAGTTGAGTTTTCTCATACCAATAGTTACTAGTTCATGATCAGTATAACACCCCAACCCCAGAAGCCCGGAGCCATTGAATTATTTTAAAACATGCGCATGATTACAAGGTATCAAATTCCAACGGACCAATCAGTTTCTTAGTTTGGAATGAAATATTACATATATGATACCCATAATACATTTTGAAGTAGAAATTACAAACATGATACATAATAAAATGAAATAAAATACTTCCTTGAAAGATTATTCAAATATTTTTTCTACATAACCTAGTGAAATGAAACCTAATAAGGGTGATATAAATTGATTAGTAAGGGTATGTAAATAGTTAGGTATAATAAATCAATGAGAATAAATTAACATGGAATGTTAAATAACTGATAACCCATGTCATTCAATAAATTCACTAAAAATGAATTGTATCCATAGATATGTCAAAAAAATCTCATCGATGAATATTAACTAGAACTAAATGAGGAAAATACCTTCTTAAGGAATTTAATGTTTGAGGAACATAAAAACCTATTACCATCAAGTCATTTCACAATATGATTTAAATCTATTTATTGAAACACATTTAATTTGGCCAACTTTTTTTCTCATGAGAATCTGTGGATGCATTGGGGAGCTATAAAAAGTCTGAGATCCTCCCATCAATACTAGTCCATTTCATTCATCATATTAAATAATCAAAATAAATAGAATTCCTTATTAAATAAATAAATTAAATAAATAATATGGTTTTATAAACATATCCACAATTAATCAGATAACTTTAAAAATGATCATCGTATGTAAAATGAGATATAGTTTAGTGAATAATAATATACATTTTATGAGAATATGGATATTCATGTAAATTTCTGATGAAAAATTATTACATTAATGAGACTTTTCCAAGAGAAGGTTATAAATCACAAAAGTAATTAATATTTCAAATATAATCATTAAGAACAATATGGGGGAGAAAAATCGTTAACCATTCCAAATGTTCCCATACCACTTAAAAAATTTGAATCATAAAATATAGAAAGGCATGACATTAAATGAAACTTATAATATCATGATAATAATTTGGATCATCATATAACATGAAAAATTAATTATATACACTGAGTAAAAGTGGATGGGTTCATAATAACAAATATTTCTCAATGAAATGAAAATTGGGACAAAATTCTCTTACCTTAACCTTCATTTAGTTATCTGGTATTTATCGTCCATTAAAGTGGTTTAATATATTTTAATAACTTATAACAGAAGCATAATAATATTTATAATATCATAATAATTCCTTATAATATTTTATTACCTATTTTTGAACACACGTCCATTAATTTCACTATTTTGGTTGTTAATTACCCAGTTTTCTCGAGTATGTTTTAACTTTATATTTGTTGTTATCATCAATTAGACATGGTTTCGTCATTTGAATAATGTAAAAAATGTATTAATCATAATATGTAATTATTATATATTTATTTATTGTAGTCTATTATATTTTGATACTAGAAATTAAGTGCACCATTCATTGAGTAGGTAAGTTGTATGTACGCATGAATGCTAGTTTTGTTTCATTATTGTATTAAAATAATGAAAACTAAATCATAAATATATGTATTGTAATTATATAATGTTATTTATGTTATATAAGTTAATTATTCTTTTTAAAATACATCTTTTAGATGTTTCTTGTATAATATGAACAAGACATATCGCATTGAGGGGGTGGTAGTCCACACTTCCTCAAACGTAATAATCATATTTACATAAGATAGAAAGAATAAAGTAATGTTATAAAAAAAAGAAAAATCATAAATAAATAATATATATATTATATATAACAAATATAAACCAATTTTTCATCATAATCTCAACCATGATAAGTGGGATGATAAAAACCAATAATCATCATTTCGAGAGGCAGTAGTTCATTGTGCATAGAAACAGTATCTTCGTTACATATTGGATGGAGGCGTGTGTATGTTCAGGTATAAAAAATTAAATAAAAACAACATATAATATTTAAGATACTATTATATATAAATATAATAATGGAATAATGATATTTTAGGGGTTTTAGAAGGGAAATTAAACTAGAGTGTTTGAGAGAAGAGGTTGCCTCTTAATCGAGTAACTTCTTTTAGTTTGTACGCAAATAATTCCATGGAAGGATTTATGAAATAAAGGATGATTCATGGTTAAGGGATGGATTTGGGGAAGATATTTTTTAAGATATGGTTCTAACCTAATAGGTTTTAGGGGTCTAAAGATGTAGAATAGGGGGTGTCCATTTATAGGGAAGTAAAATGACTCACTTTTAATTTTCATAAACAAGTTAGGTGTACACATGTTCATAACTAAAAAAATACATACCAAACCAAAAACACCCAATAATGATAGTTTTATGGTAGATATATTTCTATAAATATTTTTTTTGAAAAGTTTCTATGTCATTTGGGTCCATATGTTAAAGGATTAATACTTTATTAAGCATGATTTTACCTTAACAATTATAATTAATTTCAATTACATTCACTAATAATTTAGATCAAAAACTAATTTTACAATATTAAACATTATAAATTATGATTATTAATAATATTGAAAACATTGTTCCATATTCTTATAATCTATGTGGAAAAAATTAATTTAAAATTTATCCTGCAAGCGGGTTGACAGCGCGGGTTTTAAAAGTTAAAACATCCAAAATTTTGGTAGGGTTTTAAATTAAATATCAATGTAAAATTGAATATAAAAACCTAAATTGTATTTATTGATAAAAATATTATGTAATTAATCTTTAAAACCAATTGAGATTATAATTTATTGTTAAAAATATATTAGATGAAAAATTAGTTTTGAACTAAAATTCGGTATTTTTAACTATTCATTTAAAAATGAAATGTTTCAGAATAATGTCCAAAATTCATCCTAACTTAGTTATTATGCTTAAAATTAAAATATTAAATTTATTTTTAAATATTAAGTCAATTAAAGTGTCAAAATTTATATTTAAAATGAGTTTTTCATTAATAGGTTGTAAAATTTACTTTATATAATAGATGTTTGTATGTGTAAAATAGTTTTTGTCCTTATCATATGAATATAAAACCTAATGGATTAATATCCAAGACTTTATATTTAATATAATATATAAATTATATCGTATTAATTTCAATCACTAATTGTATTTAATTATATTTTTCGGGTAAAACAACATTGTTAACATAAAAAATAGTTCTCTCTAAAAATATTTCCCCTGTAATCAGTTGGTACTTATACCCATTTCTATTTAATTTGTAACAAATTAATTAGTTATGTTAAATAAATATTTTAATTAGTTTGTTGATAATATTCATAATTACTAGTTTATTTATTTTTATATTAAATGATAATATTTTAATAAAACATTGTTATTTGGTGAAACTTGGTCTTTTGTGTAGTGTAAGCTATAAAGGTAGGTATCTCTTGAGTGTAATGCGAGAAAAATTTATGTTCAATTCAATTGAATTTATATCATGTATTGAAAATTATTAAAATAGTAAATATATATTAGAGTCTCGAGATATTAAATTCCATTACACACTTTGTGTCATGTGTCATGGATATTATGTAATACAATATTCACACTCTAGAATTTTAGGGTGTTACATTCTATCCACTTTATCTAAATTATGTCATCCCAATTTAAACACGATATAGGGATATGGGGATTAAAAATAAATTAATTTTGAAAGACCTACATCATAAAAAGTTTTAAAAATGACATATTATTTAAAAGAGGTAAATGAAAGTACAACGTTCACGTAACTAGGTTCACTAGTAGGAGAACATTGGTTGAAATGGAAACATGGTTACAGAGGAAATATATAATAATCATGTTTTGAGAAAGAGTGCTAGAGAATATGGTTTGGATAGTTTTAACAGTCAGAAGCCCATAAATCTATGAGGATCTAAGGGGTCATTTGATCCATCCGAAATAAAGGTACTAGGACAATTTTTTTTCAAAACACCCCCTTTTATATAGTAAAATAATTTTTTCACTCTATAAGTATATAAGTAAATATAAATTTCTATAAAAATAATATTTTCCTTTTATTATTCCTTGAACTATTTTGATATCAACTCTTAGAAAAAGATTCATCCTATAGTGAAGTAATTCATTGAAATCTAAAATCTTTTACAATGATAATCTTAAACAATTATATAAATGGTTATCTTTTACAAAAGATTATGATCCAACCACTTCTGAATGGAATTAACTGAATATCAAAAAATGAAATTATCATTAGACATTGATTAACATAAAGAAACACTAGATTTTTACATTTCAATAATGTGAATAACTTCATCATGTATCCTCTTAAAATGTGTTAAGAACTCAAATTACCATAAAAACTTATTAGAAATATGAATTATTCATAATTCTTGATGTAATAAACATGTTATTGGATATATTCAATAAATCCAAAAGTGTTGTAAACTCCATCCATGAGAGTATAGACCATATTTAAAGAAGCCATTAATCAATTCCAATGTAGTCATCACTTATCCAAATCAATAATTTCTTTACCATTATCTCAAAATCAAGAACATATTAATGGTTATCATTACCCAAATCATGTGTTTTCTGAAATGTTTAACTTTCTACTAAATAATGATTCCTCGTATCATTAAGAATATAATCTCAAATACATAATGAAAATGTTTTATAGTACAATCCTTATATATTTCATAAATCATAGGATAAGAATATTATAAACAAAGTACTTTTACAACATATTTCGTTGGTCCAAATATAGAAGTACATTTATCATTAAACTTTGGTCATTTTAGTAGAATATGCTTGACCTTGATCCCCTGTGGAGGTATATTACCTTGAAATTTGGGGCATTGGTTTTCATAGTGCTCCATATCTTTTATGTTATAAAACTTAATATCTATTTTTCCTTCTTCCCTTTACATTCCTTTACCCAGTGACCCTTTTCTCCACACTTATAATAATCTCCCAATCCATTCAATCATTTACCAGGGTGATTCTTTCTACAATAATCACAATATGGAAAATTATTCATTATATTAGTATTCTTTTACACATTCCATTTTCAAGGAATTCATAATACCTCTTCTTCTCTTAGTTTCCCTTGAATATATAGGATCTCAAGAATTCCTTCTCACTTTAGACAAACTATCAAATAATGTATTAGTATGATACGAAATTATGAGAAACCAGTGCCCTATGAATATTTACTATAACACCTTAAAAGAATTGGTTGATTTTGTACTATGTGTGGTGTATATAATCTATATCATACCTATCTAACTTTGTATAGGTACCTTTATAATTCATAACACTCTATTTTCCATTTTTCATTATGCTATGAAACATTCAATTCATTTAGATTTGTTGATCACTAGGGAAGTATTTATTGAAAATTTTATCCATTAATTCTCACAATTCCATGATATATATTTCTTCTTCTTCCCTAGTATTATAGATTAAGGACTGTCATTAATCAGCATCAACTTAGAGACAATATAATGTAGTTGTAACATTTTCCTTTTCATTGCATCATTTTCCAGGAATATCTTCTCTAAAGACATAATCCATTTATTGGATACTACTGGATCAATAGTCCCACTAAATGATAGGGTCCTTTTCAGATAAAGTCATTCAAAATCAATGAATCTTGTTGGGAAATAGGATTCTCCATCTGGGCAAGGTTTTGTGTAGTAATCTGAATCAACTGCAGTAATATTTCCACATCATTTGAAATCCCAATACCTGCTGTATTGGTTTCCACAATAGGAAAATCTCTTCATTTTCCATGACTGTTGATACCATTAATCCTTCCATGCACCATTTCCATAAAATTTCATATACTATAATAGTTCATAAAATTTTGAACATTTTGTATCTCTAAATATCATGTAACATAGATAAAGAAATATCTATATAGCTATTATCATAATCGTGAACAAGGATTATTTGGGGATAACATTACATCTATATCCTTCATTATGGTATGTAAAAAAATGTGAACTATCCCCAGTGTTTCCATAATGAGTGTCATACTAGGTGTGCAGTATGTCCTATTGTTTTGTTCTAGGTTACCCTGAGTCTTTCTCAGAACACAGTGTCAAAGATATTACTCATATGAAAAATTGTGCGAGAACCACATCCACTTGTGCTATCTAGACATCGATGTATTTCTATGAATACCCACATAATATCTACCTTTCAAAAATTCTGATATTTTCTTCTATACTTATCTTCAAGGCTTATCTTAGAGAAATTTTCTCTAATTTATGTTTTCTATATCTATTTCACATGGTTTCTTCTAAACATCCCTTGATACCAACATTAACGCCCCAAATCTATAATCTCGAAGAATGTGCATTATTTTATTAAATTTGAATTATTTAAAGGTATAAAATCCTAATGAACCAACTATTTTGCAGTATTGTAAAGTCAGAATACATACACAATACCCATATTACATATGGAATTAAAAATTATAAACAATATTTATAATAAAATAAAATATCATGTATCCTTAAAAGCATATTTAATTATTTATTTTTCATAAAATGTAAAATGAAAGATGATAAGGGTGGTCTAAAATTCTCATTAAGTGTAAGTAAATTGGAATCAATAATGAATCAATGAGATTAAATTAACACGGGAAGATAAATAACTGATAACACATGTCATTCAATCAACAATGTGAAAATGAAATGTATCCATAGATATGTTAACACAAAATCTCATGGATGAATAATAACATGAACTAAATGAAGAAAGTTTTTTCTCAATGGATGACATTTCATTGTTACATAAAAACATATTACCATCTAGAACATTTATAAGACAGTTTAAAACTATGGATAGAAACCTATTTAATTTGGCCGACTTATTTGTCTCATTAGAACCTGTCAATGCATCATAGAGATACATAATGTTCAGGCTCCATCCATAAATATTAGTTCAAACCATTCCTAATATCAAATAATCAAAATAAATAATATTCCTTATCATATATCCTTTTTTAATAAATAATGTTTTTTTAAGAATAATATTCCAGTTAATCAAATAGCTATCAAAGTGAACATTTTATGTAAAATGATATACAATTTAGGAGACAATAATATCCATTTAATGAGAATATGTATATTCAATTAAATTTCTAATGAAAAATTATTACAAAAAATGGGATTATTTAAAATAAGGTTAACAATTAAAATTTGAAGTGAGATTGTAATGATAATAATTAAGAACAATCTTTAGTTGAATAATCTTTAACCATTTTAAATTGTACCATGCCACTTATAAACATTTGAATCATAATCTCCACAAAGTTATGAAATTAAATAAAACATATAATATCATTTGAATAAGGGGATTCATGATATAACATGAAAAAGGAAGCATATACAATGAATAAAAGTGATTTGGTGCATAATAACATATAAGTCTTAAGAAAATGTAAATTGAGATAAAATTACCTTACCATGAACATACGTTGGTTATATGGTTTTATCCTCATATATAGTAATTTATGATATGTTAATAACTTATAAAATAATGATACAGAAGTTTATAATATCATATATTAATTGATTATAATATTTTATTACCTCTTTCTAACACACTTTCATTAATTTCACAATTTTAGGTGTTAATTGGCCAATTTACATGAGTAAGTTTGAACATGTCATTTGTTGTTATCATTAATTAGATAATTGATTCATTATATCTATAATGTAAAAAAGTTTTAATTATCATATATAATCGGTATATATGTATTTAATGTAGTCCGCTATATTTGTATATTAGAAATGAAGTGCACCCTTCATGGAGAAAGTAGGCCATACGTACGCATGAATGATACTTTCATTTAATTTTTATGTTAAAATAATGAATCATAAATTATTCATAATTATATAAAAATTAGAGAATAATTTTTATGTCAAATATGTCGCAAATTTTGGTTTATTCTATCCTTTAAACATTCTAGGTACGGTATGAAATATTCATATCACTTTGAGGGGCGGTAGTCCACACTTCCTTAAAAAAATTATCATATTTACACAAGATGAACAGAGTAAAGGTAAGTTATAAATATAAATTAAATAATAATAAATACATTATTAATATCAAATATAACATATATAAATATATTTACCATTATAATGACCACTATGATTTATGGAAAGGAAAAAATGAGCAGTCATCGTTTTGTGAGGCAGTAGTACACCATACCCAAAAACAGTTTGTTTGATACCCTTTTTAGAACCCATTACATAAACAAATCCTATCAAATTTTGAATACTGGTTTCTTATATCATAATGGAATAAAAATGTTTAAGGTTTGGATAATTTAAATTAATCTAGAGGTATTAATTGAAGAGGTTACCTATTAATTGGATAAATTCTTTTGGTTTGTACAAAAAGGATTCCATTGAAGGCTTAGGTATAGGTGAGGAATTTTGGGAAGCTATTTGGGAATATATTGTACTAAACTAAAAGGTTTGAGGTCTGTGAAGAATTGGTAGAGATGTTGGACTTTTAGATAGAAGAAAAATGATTCACTTAAAATTTTGGGAAACAAGTCAGATTTACACATGTTCTTACCTAAAACAATTCATTAAAACCAAAAAAACTAAAAAATGGAATGTTTTTTCTAGGATAAGGCCGTACATTAGGTTTTTGACAAGTTTATAGGTCATTAGGGCACTTAAGTTAAAGTTTTAGTCCTTTATTAATCTTAATTTTCATTAATAATTGTAATTAAATTTAATTACATTCACTAATATTTTAGGTAAAAACTATGGTGGACTTATTAGACATTATAAATTTTGAGGAATCCAAATATTTAATACATTTTTAAAACATCCTATCACATAACAAGAAAAAAACCCAATTTAAAAATAATCCTGCAAGCAGGATGACAACGTGAGTTTTTAATGTAAAAATGTTTAGAGGATTACTATGTTTTTATATTAAATTTCTAAGTTAAATTGGTTAAAATAACCTAAATTGGATTAATTGATAAAAAAAAATTTGTAATTACTTTTTATAACCAAAGAATATAATAATTTAACCTTATAAATTTTTTTAGGAAAAGGCAGTTTTTAACTACAATTAAGTGCTTTTTATTATTGATTTAAAAATGAAATGATTTAGAAAATATCAAAAATTCACACTAACCTATTAATTATGTTTCTCTTTCAAGGATGACATTTTTTTGGAAATATTAAATCAATTAAAGGGTCATATATAATATTTGATATGGGGTTTCCATTAAACGGTGATAAAATTTCCCTTATAAAAATATATGTTTTTATGTGTCAAATAGGGTTTATTATTATCTAATGCATATAAAAAATAATTGGTTGATAAAACGAATAATTTATTGAATATATATATATATATATATTACAATAATATCACTCAATAATTGTAATTAAAATAATTTATTAGGGTAAAACAACATTTTGAGTATAAAAAATTGTTTCTAATAAAAATATTCCCTTTAAATTTAGTTGGTACTTATTCTAATTTATAATTAATATGTTACCAATGAATAAGTTATTTAAACATTAAATTTTCATTATTTATTTAATACTATTAATAATCGCCAGTTTATATCTTATCACATTAAATAAAAATATTGTAATAATACATTGTTATTTGGCGAAACTCGGTCTTGCATGTAACGCAAGCTATCGAGGAAGGTCACTATTATGTGAAACACAAGCTATATTGATGTTGTGTTCATTAAAATCTATGTTATTTATTGATTATAATTAACATATTAAATATATAATAGAGACTCGGGATATTTTATTCCCATATGGTCATGTGGTTGTGTGCCATGCATGCTATCAAATACAATATTCATACCCTACAATGTTGGGGTGTTATAATAAAATGGGTCCTTATGAGGCCTTGTATGGATGTCCATGCATATATCAATGGTTTTCATTGATATATTGGTTAAAGATCCATGGTTGGACCAAGCATGGTTTAAGAGACAAAACAAAAACATTCAATTGATTCATCAAAGAATGATGATGATACATATTCAATATACATCTTATGATGATCATAGTTTTAGACCATTGGAATTGTCAGTTAGTGACCATGAGTTCTTGAAAATTTCACCTTGGTTGGGTCATCGATAGTTTGGTATAGAAGGAATGTTTGATTATCATTTATTGAATTTTTGATGTTTTTTTTTGTATTTGTGGAATGTTTCTTACTATTTAGCTCTCCTTTCACAGTAGAAATCAATACAAAATGTTATCCATGTATCGAAACATTTAAAGTATCTATCTGATCCAACTCATGTTCTATGATAGAGTGATCTGGATGGGAAAGCAGATTTATCTGTGTTTGAGCTTCCAGTAAGGATAGTTGATTCTAAATCCAAGGTACATCATGAGTGGATGATACCATTGGTATGATTTATATAGAAACATGGTTATGATTGTCATTTGAAGTGGGAGAGGAAGGAATGGATGAGAGTTTAGTGGCCTAATCTTTTGGACATGGAATATTTTTAATAGGATTTTTTGCCACAGAAATTTTCTATGGCGGGGAGGTTGTAACATATTGTTACTATTTTTATGCACTCGTAAACCACTATTTTAATAAATCGTTGGTTGGGTATCATTGAGGGGTGATTCATGTGAAATGTTGGTAACATTGGAGGGCTCTTGGGATATGCATGGTTGGCTGTATGTTTGTTACAGGACATGCACCCTACTAGTGATAACCATGAAAACCCAGGATGTGGGTGTTTGCACAGTTGGACTATGGTTTTTCAAACTGTGTTCCCATAAAGGGGAAACCATTAAACCCTATCATTTTGGGAGAACATATAGGGTACATGGTTTGACAAACTTTGTGGCCCTTCCAAGGAAACCATGCACACATCTTTAAAATTAATCCGAAAATTTGTAAAGATTTCTTAAACCCCGCTTTTTGACCCTAACTCAACCCTAAATCACAATGTATTATTATCCAATGTGTATAGGGATCTGAAGGATCGATTTTGGATACTACCAACACTCTCCAGGGTGGATTGATGATAAGATATATTCATTTGGTCCTTTCCCGATAATATTTCTTTACTCGGTCATTCTCTCATTAACTATACTTATCTTCTCTATAGGTTTTTTCATATCTCCATGTTGTTGGATGATCTAGTCCTCATTTTTTGGATCATGAATCTAGGTTCCATCCTTGTATCCTTGTTTCCTTTGATCTCTATTGGATTTTAAAATTTTGGTAATTTTCTTTTATGATCACATGATCAAGGGTACGTGGTTCAATTTAATATTTTATAATTTATTTAGCACTAAATTTCTTGATTTAAATTAAATTCATTTTTATTATTTAGTGAAAACATAATTTATTGTCAATTGTAATTTCAATTTTTTTTCCATGAAATTGGTAAAACCCCCCAATTAAATTGAATTTGGGTGTGTTTTTTGAAAATTATAAAATTGAATTGTTGAATTTAAAGTGTGCAATTTAAATTTTGATGTTGAATTTTTAATTTTAATTTTGAAATTGATTTCAATTTTTTTAATAAAATAGTTTAAATTGTTTTGGTATAAACTCTTTGGTTTTATCTCAGATAAAGGCATTATTTGACTAAAAACATATTTTGTTTCTAAAATGGAAATTGGATTAATGAAATGGAAAAAATACATTTATTTCATTTTCAATAGTTTTAATGTAAATTAACAATTATTGATTATTTTTAGAGAATATGAAATCCTTAGTAGTTAGTGAGTTGTTTGAGACATCACTCTATTAACACATTTTAAATATATAAAAAATCATATGTAGTAGGCCACATTCGAAATGGTATAGTGATGAGTCCTCCTAGGCCAGTGTCTAAGGGATATGGGTACATATATTATTGTTATCACTTATTCGAATGTGTGGGGATCCCATCATATTGAACTATCATACCTCAAGAATATAAACATGTTTCTCACTATAAAAGTTTTGATACATATGTTTTCTATTTTTGTAACCTTTTTTACACATGCCTCTTGAATTTATATAAACTATTTTATATCAAATGTTTAATAAAATATATATTTAAATTATTTTAATTAGTTGGAAGGTAAAGACTGTTTTTTTAAATATTATTATGATATTCCAATTATATTCTATTTAATATTTAAATATTTATCTAGTTATTTATTGGTGGCATATTTATATGTATTACATGTTGATACCCTACTAAGATTGTAGAACACACCCTTCCGATACAATTAGGTTTTTGTAGGTTATCTTCTTCATTTTTTGAGCGAGGGTAAAAATCCACATAGAGGTGGTTCTCGTTGTTGGTCATTTGGATTGGAGAGTTGTGTCTTATTGGTACATGTGTAGTTACCATTTTTTATAGTAATTTGTTGTTGTACTTAATTTTTTTTACCTATTATAATTTTGGTATAGTTACCCCTGTGGAGTTTTCTTTTATGCATATTGACCTGTATCTCTTTCTTCCATTGTGTTTTTGGATAACTAATTCCCACATTCATTGTGTTTGATTCCAAGTGTTTGTTGTCAACTCAGGGGGATTAGGAATGCCCTTCAGGCCATGTTTGGATGAGCTTGATTATCTGGGTAACATGGTATCATGGTTTATTCAAGGTATTACATACCTTCTTTCCATAATGATCATTGAAAAAATGGGATCCTTACAAATTAATTTGTATAGACAACCATCTCCATGATTGGTACATTGGTTCATTATTCATAACCATATTTCATGAATGGTTTTAAAAGTAAAATTAATATATAAATATAATAGTTATTTCATGATTATTATTTTTTATATATTAAAATAAAGACCTCATTTGACCTTACTCAATCTACCAATGTTGTTTTTTGACGCGTAATTCAAATTGGGTCAAAACACCCGACATAAACATAATTTTTAGGTAGTTATATACAGTATTGTAATAATTCAAAAAAAAGTATTAATAAACCTGAAAAATGTCATAAATAAAGTAACTAATTAACATTAAATTATTCTTCCAGAATATGAAGACACATGGGACAATTCTGACTCAATGGAATGAACTATATCTCAATGGGGGAAGCGGGATGAGAGAAGCGAGACTCTCTCTCTCTCTACGACATGATGTATATTGGGTTTTAGATCGATCGAGATGGCACTCCTTACTGTGGATCTGCTTCCTCTTGGTAGGTTTGACTCTTATCGATCTCCTGTCGCCAGTGGATTTTGCGGTTGTGCTACGGAGGCGGTGACTGGATCTGTCGGTGATGGGAACTCGGTGGATTCGGATGGCACATGAGGCGTAGTGGCGGCGACATCTGGTGCTTCAAGGAAGACATTGTATGTGGCGGATGCGGTGAGCGGCGGGCTGCTACCGGCCGAGGGATGTGGTACCTTGATGGCGATGACATGTGTTGCAGGTAAGGGCTCTGGCGGCACGATCTCGTCTCAGGTAGGCGTGAATGACTGTGATGCCTCGGTGCCTGTTGAGGGAGGTGTCAAGGGAGGTTTCAGGGCAAAGGAAATTTTTGTGGCTGCTAGATAGAAGGCCCAAAATGACATATCTATTTCACAAGATGGATTTGTATCTGTTGGAGCCGGTACAAATGAACCAGCTTTGGAGAGTTCTGCGGCTATTAGACAGGATGGCAGTGCTCGCTCCTTTGCACATCTTAAGGGTGGGCTTGATTCTTCTATTATAAGAAAGGGGAATACTGTGCACATCAAAGTGGATCCTATTGCAGTCTCCTAAAGGATCAAAATGGGTGAGTACTCAATCATTTCTCACCTTTTCCTTCTTAAGGGTACACAACCTATAAAAATTGATGATATAAAGGAATGTATTTCTCTAATTTGGGGATTCTCAATACAGAAGTGATTCTCGCATGGTCAGGGATATTTCTATATGATTTTCCCAATGGATTAATTTAAAGTTCATGCATCGGTCTTTGGTTCCATTTCCCTCAAACCTAGAATTATTCATTTAAGGGAATGGGATAAAAATTTCAACCCTTTGGATGATGGTAACACTACGAATCAGATTTGGGGTTGAGTTTATGGATTAAGCTGGATACTCTGGAATCCTAAAATATTATATTATATTTCCTTATCCATTGATATACCAATAAAAATTTATACGGAGATGGATGTTTCCTGTTTTAGCCACTTTGCTAGGTTTATGGTTTAGATTGAATTGGGCTCCACTCTTGTTGACAAAGTGATGCTTGCTACTAATAAGGATATTATTGAGCTGAATATTATTTATGAAAAAATGCCTATGTTCTACAAGGACTGAAATGTTATTGGTCAAGATTTATCTTCTTGTCGGTGTTCTTTAGTGTGAAGCTTTTGTGCATTGCATGGCCATAATGTCAATAACTGTCTGAAGAAGGAAAAATCTCCCTCTGCTTGGAAATCTAAATCACAGTTGTTGCCTGAGGATGACAAAAACATGGGTAAAAGCATGCGGGACCTGAGCACAATTTCTAATCATGTTGATAAATAGGTGCAACGTGTCGCTCATGAAGCGGCATATAAAGTTGATGTAATGGGTGACCGACCAGATTCACCCAAGGTATGTATTTTCCCTAAAAATCAAAATAAGTCTTGGGATAATATTTGTACGGATGTAGAGAATGTCCAACATGTTGATACTCCATGCAAAAGAAAAGAACAGGGAATAGAGAAAGAAACACAGCTCAAGGTTGATCAGCAACTCTTTCAAGAAAAAATGATTCCCTCTGTGAATCGAAAAGGTAAAAAAACTTTAGATTACGACTCCCCAGTTGTCTCTAAGGCTTTTCACTCTTCCACAAAACCTTATGTGCATAATTAAGGATTTAATCTTGTTTCACACAAGAATACAATGCCCCCAGTTGCTTCCGCAATGGCGGTTGAGAAGACTACTACAGAGGAAATGATGAAGCCAGTAAAAATAAATGCTTCTTTTGACAATGAAACAGAGGATAGCTCATGTTCTGATAGCACTAATGCTGAGACACTGTAGGGAAGACATCAAGTTCTTGCGAATAGGGAATGTGCTAGAAAAAGTCGATCAAGAGGTTGGGGAAGAGGACATGAAAGATCGGAGCTGATTGCTCTTAAAGAAGAAGAATGAAGGCTAACCTAGTGTCTTCTGAAAAAGGTTAAGAATTAGTCATTGTTTTTGGGTTTCTCTATTTTTCCTGTACTCCTTCCTTGATTTATTCTCTCAATTTCTTTTAAAAAAGGAGGCATTTTCTTTTAATAAAATTAAATATGTGTCAATTCCCTTTCATTGAGAAATTTTTTTAAGTTATACACCCACCATATTTTATGAGGGGTATATAAACCCGATTTTATATATCATATCATGAAATTATTTGTTTTTATGATATTTAATGTTCTGTTAAATGTTATTCCGGAATGGGTATTATGATTCAAGTGTTTCAAAGTGGTATGAGACCCTTTGGAATGTTTAAATATTTTCTTTCTCAAAAATGTTATTAATGATATTTTAATGGTATTTATATCCATTAACATCAACAACCCTTGTTCTTACTAATCCAATACTAGGTGTATTTCTTATTTATATCATCTTAATTCCTTATCTGGATGGATTAATGTTTTTTCAAATAAATTATTGTGGAACATGTTTCTATTATATGGGATAACCATTATTTTAAGAGATTATTAATGAAAGAATTTATTTTTCATGGTTTAGTAATTTTTCAAGGGATTGTTATGGAACCTATTTCTTTTCCATTGGTTAATAATGATTCATAGATATTGAAATTAAAATCATTTACATTATAAGAGTTTATTTAGTTAATAATTATTAATGATTATTTTTATGATTTTTATAATGACTGTGTTTTATTATTGACATTTTACATTAGAATTATACGAAAAAAGTGAACTCGATACAAATTATACCATGTACTGAGCCCTGTTATAGCTCACAAGGAAGCCCAATATAAATTATTTGAAGGGTTATTCTCTATTAGAGCCCATGAATAATGGGAAATAATAATATTGTATATACGAAAAATTGATCCCTATTATAGATCATAAATAATGGGTAATCATGATATAGCATATATTAAGGGATTATCCCCATTATAGCTTATGATGAACGGATGATCCCAATATACCTTATACGAAGGGTGATCAATATTATAGCTCTCTAATTCATTGGGTATTAAAAATTTTGGAAGACAGCCTTATAGTTATTCCACTTAAAATTGTTTTATGTATATGATGCTCCAAGTCCAGGAAAAGAGTTTTAATTTCTTGTTATGGGTTTTAATGATTTTGTTTGTGTGTTTTTTATTCATGTGAATTTTTTTTTGAATATCAAGGTAATAATTATATATTTTTTCATGTGTTCATTGGATTAATAGTTTTCCTTCTTTTTTATCCCATTATTGAATTTTTGTGCCCATCCATTTTTTTAAAGTGATTTTCTCAATATTTAAGGATGGGTAAGGGAAGTGAATAGTCAAGTCAAAAGTCATGGATATTTTCTATGAAAATATATCATTACTTATTTTTACGTGTTTTATTTTTCTTGAAAATGGAGACTGATCAAGAGTTTCTGCATTTTATTTATGCTTTCTTTATATATGAATTATAGAATAATTCTCTAAAACTCTAAATCTAGAAATAACCACCATGTGAAATAATGTAAATTTCATTACATGAGCTAAAGATTATGTAATGATTAAGTTCAATTACTTATACCTATAATTAACGGAAATTTTTAAATAACGTTATACATTATGAGAGTATTAATATAATTCCATTACAAGATTTTACTTTTCAGTTATCATGAAATGATATACCATGATATGATTTCCATGTTGCTTCATATAATGTATATTTGTTATGAATGGTTTTCTATAGAGGAAACAAGAAAATTGTTGTGGGAAGGAATGAATAGGTAAATATACTACCAAATTAGCATCCTAATATGGACATAATTGTAATAGAATAATTGTTTTCTATGATGGATTAATGGACACAATATCTAAATGGTGGTGGTATCCATAATTTGGAGGAACCTGATCTCCCAAAAAGGAACATGTCTATAGTAGATAATTTTTTATGAAACATCCCACATAATTCAATGGATCACTTAACCTAGTGGTAGCCAAAAGATGGATCAATTCACTTGAAAATATATTTTACATCTTGGGATGTTCAGTGCATCAAATAGGAAATCAACCCATTTATAGTTTTAAAGGTAAATCTAATCAATTGTGGTATTTTGGAAAGAATAAGAGAGATAGAGAGAGAGATGTTCCTGATCCCAGAGAATGGGATACATTCAACTATATATTCCATGAGAAATATTTCACAAAGGTTGTTAGGCCTAGGATGGAGAAACAATTGTTGGAATTAAAGAAAATGGACAACGATTCGATGTCTGTGTATGAATAAAAATTCACAATATTGTCTAGGTATGTTATGAATTTTATTCAAGCTGTTAATGATAAAATTAAATGATTTTATTCAATATTTATACCCTGTTTATAATGATATTTGGTCTCTCAAGAATTTTAATGTTATCATAATGTTTTTTTGTTCATAGAAAGATGAGATGGAGTTTGTTGATTCTTATGTTCCATGAAATGATAAGAGTAGCACATGGTAATGTTTGTCGGAAAAAGATAAGCAACCAACTAAGAATTTTTAAGGTAACCCATAAACATGTTCCAAATGTGGAAAATAAATTCCGGAATGTATATTACTATATAGAAAGTGTTACCTGAGAGGTAATTTTGGTTATAAGGTTTATTACAACATGTAAAAGATTCCTAAACAATCCAATAATGAGATAATATATAGCTAATAATTTTATGATGCTTTAGATCAAATAAGTTGGAACATTATGCTAATGTTTGTCTAATTAAGCTCACTCAGGTTGAAATCATCATGATTTGATGAAATCAAATGAATGGAAAAATAATTTTCTACTTCAATAGTAAATATTGGCCATCGTGGGAAGTGTTGATATATTTAGGGAGCTTGGTTTTTTAAGGTTGATCATAATCCAAATATATTAGGAACCTGATTTTTAATTTTTTAAATAAAGGAAATGCCTTAGTAGACATTTATTTAGTTTTTATATATGTATGAGGTATGTGTTAATAAGTATTTTGGGGAAGAATAGTGATATAAGTTTAATTGTATTGGTTACCATTAAGGTAATATATTTATTGAATGATTTATTTTTATCTTTGGGTATTACTATTTTACATTAGAGATTAATTTATTATCTAATAAAATGAATGTTTGAATTATCTTTCGACGATATAACTGTTTATTTTATAATATTTAAAGAGAGGAGGAATATTGTGTTATCCTTTTGAATATTATGTGATCCATTTAAAATTATTCTATCACTTTATGCATGAAAATTCATCATGGATACTCATTGTTTAGATAAATAGATGATTATAAGGTGTTTGTTGATTAAATTATGAATCATTACTCATCATTTAATTATATTTCCTTATGCTCATAGTATACATTGTGAAGAAATCCTTTAACTATAGGAGAATGATCTTAAAAAATATTTCATATTACCATTTTATGATGACATCAATGAACTTTTAAGAACCAATTTTGCTTGTGTTTTTCATTATTTACATTATATTGACCATTTTCTTTTTTTTTCTCTCTTAGTCCATGAGAATTATTTTTTCCTTCAAAATTAATATTTTAATTTCCAAACAATGTTCTCCATTTGTGGAATCCTAGTTATGTTTATCATCTTCTAACCTTTATATTTTCCACATTCGATTTTTAAGAGGATGTTTAATTATCAATTTTATATATGTGGTTTAAATTAATTTAATCTAGAAATTTTAATCAATTGATAATCGAGATGAATTTTCAGTGAACAATTCATTTTAAAGGGGTTAGTATGTAAAATCCTTAGATTTTATGAAATATATTATTTCAAAATAAATTTAAATTCATAAATATATAATGTAACATGAAATAAATTGTTTATATTGCAACACATGAAACACTCTTTTATCTTGTATTTCCTGAAACATCGAGTTCTATTGATGAATTTTGTTACACAAAAGCATCAGTACTACCAGACAATAATATATTATTAATTTTATTATGATAGTTATAACATAGTCATTAGAATGGAAGTATTGAATGAGACTAACTAAATTATGAAATTATATATCAAAAAATTTATTAAAATAATTCATTGGTTACCAATGAATTTTAAATGAAAATAGAGACCAATTGAATAAAAATGACGTGTTTTTTTGAAAACAATTACATTTACAATGGAATTTTATCATAATAAATTAATCTAAACGCTATTATGAAAATATACTTAAAAAATTATATCTCATATATTTAATAAAATATGTTTAAATTAATCCATCATGTTTTAAAGGATTATGATATGAATAAATTCATTTTTAAGAATAAATAGTTATATATTTTTAAATGGCAGCTTTGTCACTTTTTAATAGAGTTCTTATTTTATTTTTTGTTGAAAATATATATCTTAACAAAAATAATTTCTTAGTATTAATATCAAAATTTACATTGGCTGAATTTTGGTTATTTTCTGATATGTTTAATGTTTTTATGAATACTAACTAATACAAGATTTTAATTGAAAATTTTTTTATATAAAAATAATTTATATTTTTAATTATATTTTAATTTTTTTTAGAGAATAATTAGTACAATTTTATATCGTTAAAAAAAATTAATTCAATTTATTCAATTCCATATTAAAAATTGGATATATAAAAATTCTTGACATTTTAACTTTTTACATTAAAACTCTTCTTTCTCGTTCTATCTACATGAATAATTTTCAATTAAATAATGTCAATTATGTGATTCGAGTTTGAAAAAATGGATTAAGTATATTTAATTATAATAAAATATACTTTTTATTAATTTCAACATACTTTTTTTACCAAAAATATTATTGAAATCAGTTAAAAGTATTTTCATTTATTAAGGTAAAAATGTGTTTACATAGTGGTTAAATAAAAATCTTAATGGAAACGATGACCTAGAAATTTATCCAAATTAAATTTTATGGAAAAATTTATACAATTTCCTTAATTTGAACTAATTTTTTCATTATTTGAGTCACGTTATGTATGGGAAATCTCCCAATATTGTTTACCTTTATGTATTTATAAGAATGCCAGTCCTCCTCTATAATAAAAAGGAACTCAATATCCTACATTATTCACACCTCTCAAGAATTTTGACTCATAAAAACCCATCATAAATAATCTTTAAACATCCATCCTATCATAATATAAGCATAACATTGAGATTAAAGAAAACCATGTAAGTCCATTGGTTCAATCCAAATGGAGATACCTGAAGAAGATGTAAAATTCATCAACAAGAACTTTTGATTTATTTATTTCTCCCCACATCAATTATTAATATTCAATGATTATATAATAAAATAATTATAAAAAAATATACATGTACATTTTATGTAAATATTTATACCTACTAATACCCACAATTCCTTCCACTGGATAATAAAATAATTCGGCATATGTTAGATGAACTACCACCTCATGAAATGATGTCTTTTATTTTTTCCTCAACCAGAATTTATGGTATGTAATTATGATGAAAATAATATTTTTATATGATATCTATGTATATTATGATTTATTAATACTTATTTAATTTTTATATAACACATACCTTCGTTCTTTACATTTTTTAAACGATAAAATTATTTAGTTACGTGTGGACTATCGCCTCCTCTATGAGATGTGAGGCATTCACAAAATAAATAGAATGTATTAAAAATAGGTTTAATAATAATACATGATATAAATTTAATATATATTATTTTCATGACATATTTACTTTTATTGAAACATATGATATCATTTTCTTTATTACCTTTTCACACACTGAAAAAGTGATAACATCATTTGTGGACATGTACACTACCTCCAACTCAAGGCGATGTGATTTATTTTACATCACAATAAATATATATATAATTATATATTATTAAATAATATTTTAAATATAATATAATAAAAAATTATGAAGGTAAATTTTACAGAACTTGTTTCCAAAATTATCGTTGAAAATTTGGAATGTTACTCATGCTCACATACAACCTATAGTCTCCATGATTGTAATGTTGGATAATTTTTCACAACTATATTTCATTATTATTTAAAAACTATTATTTATGTATAAATATTATAATAAATTAGTTATTACTATTATGTACATATTTTATTAATGACCCCTTTTCACCTAATTCGACTTACCAAAGTTGGTTTTAACACATAAACCATATATGATCAAAACACCCAACAAAAACATAATTATTTAAGTAGTTGCATAAAAAATCTATAAGTCAAATAAATTAAATTATAAAATGTAAAATAATTCTAAAGAAAGTAAATAATTTAAAGATATTTATTATTCATGAATATAACGACACACATGACAAGTTGGACACAAGGTAAGGGACTTTATCTCAGTATCCTTTCATTGATGCATTCTATTTTATATTATATACCCCCTTATTTTGTGAGGTATATATACTGCCCCATTCACATGTTATATAGTTAATTTATGTATTATCATTTCATTTAATGTTATGTTAAATGTTAATCCATCATTGGGATTATGATTCATAAGGTTCAATGTGGTATGGGATAATTTGTAATGTTTAAATATTTTCTCCATTAATAATGTTTGTAATGGAATTTAAATGGTGTTTCCATTAATCAACATAAAAAGGCCTTGTTGTTACTTATCTTCTGATAGGGTTATTTCATATTTATACCAATCTTATTAATTCTCTAGATATATTAATATTGTATTAATGAAATTATTATGGAACCTGTTTCATTTCCATGGGTTAATCAAGATTCGAAGTGATTGTTAAGGAACCCATTATATTTCCAAGGGTAAATCATGTTTCAATGTGATTTTATGGTACCCATGTTTTCCATAGGTTACTCATGTTTTAATGATATTTACATTAAACAAATTTCATTCCATGGGTTGATGTGGTTATAAATTATTAATGATTGTTTCATTGAGTTTCATAATGAATGTGTTTTATTATTTATATGGTATTGGAGAATTATAAAAAATAGGTGATCAGAATTTCATTTATACAAAAGTTTGTGCCACATTACTACTCACTAGTGAGACCGATATAAATATACGAATATTTGAGACCCATTTTATCTCATGAATAATGGGAGATACTGATATAGTTTATATGATGTGATGATTCCCAGTATAGCTCATGTAGAATGGGTGATCCCAATATAGCTTATACAAATGGATGAGCCCCATTATATCTCATAAATAATGGGTGACCCTAATAATTATTATAAGAAGGGTGGGCCCCATTTTAGCTCTCTAATTCATTATATAATGATATTGTTGGAAGTCATACTTAAGGTTTTTGCAATTGAAAGGGTTTAGAAAGGGTTTATATGTATGATTATCTGTGTCAACTAAAGGAGTTTTAATTATGCTTTATTGGTTATAATAATTTTATTTCTATGTTTTCTATTCATGTGAAAATGGTTTATTTTAGGATCAAGGTAAATGTTATATGAGTTTTCATGTGTTCACTAGATTAATATTTTTCCTTCTAATCTATCTATTACTAATATATTGATTCTCAGCCCATGTTTTTAATTTATTTTCCTAGGATTTAAGGATGGGTAAGGGATATGTAGAATACAAGTTGAAATTCAACGGGATTTTCCATGAAAATAAATCATGATTTTTTATGTAATATTTTATTGGAAAAAATGGATACTGACTGAAATATTCCACTTTATATTTCATGGTTGTCGTTATGTATGATTCATGACCTAATTCTATAAAACTCTAATATGGAAAAGATATTACATCTGAAATAAAGTAATATTCTTGACATAAAATAATGATTAAGTAATGATTAATGTCAGGGACTTATAGCTCTAGTATCACCCACCACTAAATTAATAGAGAACTACTAATTAAAAACATCAATAAGTGTTTTGTCCTCATAGAACTTTTAATTATAGATTCCACAATAGGTGGTGATCTAGTGGATAAAACATGGATTATTTCTCATAACATGATATTCAACATGTATGAAAATTCAAAAGAAATTTGGACACGAGAAATATCACCCACTCAAAATGTAAATGATGTAAACCTTTCTTCCTTGGAATAAAAGGTTGATAACAAACATGATGAAATTAATACACTTTAAAGTCAATTTTCACCAACTCAAGGTAATTCAAAATATACACCTATTCCTCTGTATGGTGGTATTTGTGCTGATAAAATTGATTTCATTGATCAATTATTCCAACATCACGATTAATATGAGCCTTATTTCATGGAATTTATGGGGTGTCCAAATTATAAAGAACATACCTTAATGTAAGTTAAAATTTTGAAAAATCCGGACCCAAGGTGGAAATCACAACCCTAGTACCAACAATGATGTAACTCACGCTATCTTAGATATAAATGGTATTTATTGGGACAAGGTGAACAAAATTATCATATATTAAAATATTAATGTAATCCCCCTCTTCCTCCAAAATGTAAATCAATACATGATGAAATGGTGAATAAAATGGAATCCCATAATCTCCAGTTCTATCATACAACTGAATTATTTATTCAATACCTAATTAATGAAGAGGAAAAATGAGAAAACATCCTCAATGAGATAAATATGAAAGGTTCAAGGCAACTACCATCTCAATCTACTATTAATCCTAATTATACAGGTAATGCATGTTATATTGAACTTTATAATGTCAAAAATGTTTATTCTTTCAATGATTAAACCCAATAGTTATTTTTTCCACTCACAATCATTATTAAAAATATTCAAACAAAAATAGATGAACAAAAAAGGTAAATAAACATTATCATTGAGGATTCCCATGATCAATACATTCATACTCCTTTTACCTAAATACTTTCTCAATATAAGAATTTTTTTTTAATGAAATTGATAATGATATAATGCATAATTTTAAAATGGTAAAAGTTAAATATCCTCTCTTAAATGTAGTCAAACAAATTATTCTCTTTATAAAATTCATTAAAGAGATTTACCCATTTTTTGTGAGTGGGGGGAATGAGGGAGTCCGACTTGGAAGGAATATTTTGGACATGATAAAATTATTTTTTTTCTAGCAAAATTCATAGATCTAAGAACATTTATAATAATTTCCATCATATGAGAGACTTTATATTTCAAAAAAATTATTTATTTTGGTACAAAAATGAATATGATGCCTCAATTTTTGTATACTTTTTTTTTATTTTTAGGAAACTCAATCAACAAACATTGTTATGAATCATTCTTGTGAGAGCCCAACACAGCTCACTAGAGTGATCAAAGAAAAACTATTGTCTGTAAATAATCCCATATATCCAACAAAATTCTATGTGATTGAGACGGAATATACATGAACCTAGGACATGATCCTACCTTACATAGAAGAAAATTTCTTAAATATGTTTGTGTAATCATTAATGTACACAATATAATATTATATATGGAGTGTAAGGGGGAAAATGAGAGCTTTAACTTTATTGATGTAATAAAATACACAATTAAAGAGACTATAATATTTTGTATATTTTATGGAAGTGATCCCCATTAAAATGAAGAAAAAAAATTATTTCCTTGACACACATTCTTATTCTTATCCCTATTCATCATTAAATGATTCTGGGTTAGGAAATTCATGTTTTGACTATTGCGTCGGTTTGGAAGAATATTATTTCCATAATTTAATTTATGAGTTTTTTCATTTTGAAGTACTCATGAATGTTAACAATTCCATAAATTGAATTTCCATTGATTATATGTCCATATATAATAAACAATAGTATATAGATAGTATCTTTATCCTCACTCACCCCAAATTCTATCCCTTGATACAAAAACCATTGGTGTCTGAATTAGAACCACTTCCCTTTAATTTAAGATATTCATATATTAATGATCTTGGCCAATTAACCCTTAATATTTCCAATAAATTATCTCTAGAGAAGTAATTAAAGCCACTTATCCATTCTAGAGAGTAAAAAAGTAATATGATGGACAACATTACATATTTCAAGGACTATCCCATCTATTTTCATACACTACATAATTTTGTCGGATTGGAAAGAACACATAAGGCAAGATCAATGCTAGTTAACTCTCACCCTCCATGAAGAGGTATAAATATAAGTTTAAAATTTACTTACCACTAGGATCATATATGTCTTATGTGATAGTAAGTGGGTTTGCCTATGGAAAATCATGCCTAAAATTGGAATAAGATTAGTGTCAAATGAAAGGAACTAATTTCTTTACACACATGTACGTTATAATTTGAGAGTCTATATTGAGTACTATAGGCTAAATAAATCCATATGAAATGATTGGGTTTCATTAACATTCATTGAAAAAATATTTTAATGATTGTATGGCATATCAAAATATTACACCCTTAAATACTATTCTAGTAATTTTAAATTCCATAAAACCTAAAGGGATAAAATAGACAATATTTGCAATTAATTTGTCACATTTTTAAATAGTTTGATGTTATTGGATAAATTTAATTCTCCCCATACATTTCTTTAATATATGTTGAATATTTTTTTCTGGATTGTTAATTGAAATTAACTCTTCATAGATGATTTTATAGTTAAAGGATCATCCTTTTATGATGGTTTGATACACCTTGATGTCATGTTCTACCATGGTATTAAAAAATATACAATAAAAAATTATGAGAAATGTTATTTATAGATGATTCATGAATAGTAATTGGAAATTTAATTTTGAGTGATGGAATTCAAGTTATAAATAAAAAATTTAAATAATTTTTCTCTACCTTAACAAAAATGTTTTTATGAGGTAAGGTCTTTATTGGTTCATGTAATTTTTTATCAATGAATCATTAAATAATTTAGAAACATTAAATTTCCATATCATGATTGTTATAAAGGAATCTAAATTTTGTGGATAAATAATTTGAGATTAAATTTATTTCACTAAAAATGAGTAATGTACCCCTCCCCATCATGTGACTAAATATGTGGGTTCACCCCTTCGAACATATGTTTGATGCCTCTATTTATTATGTTGGGGTGGTTTTATCACAACGTGTATAGAGAGATACTCATTTAGTTGCATATACCTCACATATACAACACCTTAGCTAGTAAAACAACAACACAGAAAAATAGATCTTATTTCAATTATGTTTTCCTAGTATAAGTTTCATTATTATCTACTTGGGTGATAATTCATTGTAATTTCTAATCATCACTCCCTTGTAATTATCATTAAGAATCCCAATGTAAGACTCTCCTCATACAATGGATGATCCTTACCTTGGAGGTTTACCTAAATATTCAACACAAAAAAGTGGGTAAATTGTTTTAGTTGACCACATTAGTTGTATTTCCCCACTATTACACTATAATGTTAACTCATTCCCCAACATAAGATATTTATTCCCTCATGAGAAACTTTGTGATATAGTGGGAAATAAAACATAGTGTATTGATATTGTGATCTTTTAGTTGAATCTAGAGTCCTCATTGATCTTAGAAATATAAAATCCCATATGCATAATCATGAGTCCTGATGGTACATTCAGAATAAGTCATAACACTAGTGGAGAAAACGTTATTTACTTCACCATTTTTTTATGTCGGTTATATATAACCGACATGATAATCTGTGAAACGTGGTTTTTTACATCAGTTATAAAATAACCGACATAAAAAATGCTGTGAGTAGATTTTTAACGTCGGTTATTTTAATAACCTATGTCATAAATCGCACGCGTTCGTTTTTTACATCGGTTATAAATTAACCGATGTGAAAAAAAAGCGCGGGGGTTTTTTACGTCAGTTATTTGATAACCGACGTAAAAAACGCGGCTTTTGAGGCCTTTTTGACATCGGTTATTTTATAACCGACGTAAAAAAACAACCCACAGAAGTTTTGTACATTGGTTATTCAATAACCGATGTAAAAAACTGTGATTTCTGATGTCTTATTTATGTCGGTAATAGAATAACCGACGTCAAAAACCAACACGCGCATTTTCTTACGTCGATTATAAAATAACCGACATAAAAAAAGTTGTGTTTGATACATTTATAACATCGGTTATTCTGATAAATGACATTATTAAAGTAAAAAAATAGTTTTATAACGTCGGTTATTAAATAACCGACGTTATAAAACATTTAAAAAATTAACAAGCCCTGTGGATTGTCATTTACGATTTTTCGATCGACAGTTCGACGGATCATCTCTCTCATGCGGTAAACCCTAATCAACTAGTCAATCTCGCCACGTTAAACTCGTTTTGCCTTAATTGTTTATCATATTTACTCTCATCGAATCTATCATCTCAACTAGAATCACTCAAGTAAGCCTTCCACGAATTTATTTCGTTTTTTTCCCCGGATAGTCTATATTTATGTTTTGTGATATTTGTGTTTAAACTATGTAAGATTCTTAGATTTCGAACCCTCTTACTTCTTTTTGACATCATCATCTTATTTATCATCCCTAGATCTATTAGATCAACTCGCAATATTCATTTAAGCCTCAACTACTTCTATTTAGTTTGTTTTTGTTTCACGAATGCCCGAAATTGATGGTAAATTTTATTTTCATTAACAACTAATGATCCCATTCACCTATATTACTGCATAGAATAGTTATTTATTAGATGTATTAATTAGGAAATGATATTTCATGTGTTGTTGCTGCTTATGTTTGTCCTCTTTTATATGAGAATCTATTAGACATATAATTTAATATTTGTTGACCTCTATGGCCCTTCGATGCATCGTTAGGTCTCATGATTCCAAATAAAAATGGGTTCTGCTGAGGGCTTACCCTACTATTTTTTGAGGCCTTGGCCAAGGCCTCGACAATAAGTTTAAGATTTCTAGAATTATCCATTACCTCATTATGATATTAGTTATCGAGAAAACTTGTGATCATTTGACTAGTTGAATATAAATGGTAATTTTTAATTATCATTCGATCATTTAAGCAGACATATTTAATAATACTTAATTCCATCTATTTCATGCTGAAGTATATATTATGTTCATGTGTTTTTAATTGTTCACCATTACTAGTTTTTATATGTAAACCATTGTTTGGGGTTTGTCCGGGGGGTGGGGGTTGTCCAGAGGGTTGAGGGTGTCCAGGGAGGACTCCAAGGGGGTGGGTGGGTGTGGGGGGCTGTCCAAGGGGGTGGAGGCCTGTCCAGAGGGTTTTGGAGGTTGTCCGAGGGTGGGGGCTGTCTAGAGGGTTGGGAGTGTCCAGGGGGTGTCCAAGGGGGTCGGGGTGGGGTGTTGTCTAGGAGGGGTGGGGGTGCTGTCTGGAGGGGTGGGATGCTGTCCAGGGGGTGGGGGTTGTCCAAAGGGTTGGGGGTGTCCAGTGGGGTGTCCATGGGGGTAGGGGTGGGGGTGGTGTCCAGGAGGGGTATGGGTGTTTCCTAGAGGGGTGGGGGTTGTCCAGGGGGTGGGGGGTTGTCCAGAGGGTTGGGGGTGTCCAGGGGGGTGTCCAAGGGGGTGGGTGGGTGTGGGGGGCTATCCAAGGGGCTGGGGGCCTATCCAGATGGTTTTGGGGGTTGGCCGAGAGTGGGAGGCAATCCAGAGGGTTGGGGGTGTCCAGGGGGTGTCCAAGGGGGTGGGTGTGTATGGGGGGGCTGCTCAAGGGGGTGGGGGCCTATCCAGAAGGTTTTGGGGGTTGTTTGTGGGGTACGGGGCTATCCAGAGGGTTGGGGTGTCCAGGGGGTGTCCAAGGGGGTAGGGGGTGGGGTGTGGGGGTGGTGTCGAGGAGGGGTGGGGGTGCTGTCTAGAGGGGTGGGGGGCTTTCCAGGTGGTGGGGGTTGTCCAAAGGGTTGGGGGTGTCCGGGGGGGGGGGTGTCCAAGGGGGTGGGTGGGTGTGGGTGGCTGTCCACGGGGGTGAGGGCCTGTCCATAGGGTTTTGGGCGTTGTTCGGGGGGTGGGGAGCTATCCAGAGGGTTGTGGGTTTCCAGGGGGATTGACTACTGCATCGTGGATTCTGAGATTATGACATGATGATTATGCTGTGATGGTTGGATTTACATTGTGATTTTCTCCATCTGAATTTTTATTTTAAATATGATTTGATTCTCAGGTTTACTCCATTTTCTCCAATTTTCTGTCAACCATGTAGGTGCCATGGTTTTCTTTTAATCAATGAAATTGAAAATGGTTATATCTAACAATATTTTGTTTTAATAATAATATTCAAGAATATTTTTTAAAATATGCATAGATTTGTTTTATATTTCAAAATTGTTTTACATTCAAATTATGATTTTTTCATATAATCTTATATTTTTCTTATCTTAAAATATATATATTATTGATATTTGTTATAGGTAATAATGAGTCGAAGTTGGATTATAGTACATCGAATGAGCAATGAATATGAGGAAGGTGTTGATGCCTTTTTGGAATTTTCTAAACGAAATGTTCCAAGTAGTGACATTTTTTTCTGTCAATGCGTAAAATGTTTGAATATGAAGAAGTGGAAAAGTAGGGAGATAAAAGATCATCTAATATGTCATGGTTTTAATCCGAGATACAGCCCTTCGATTTGGCATGGGGAAAGTGGAAAAAAATTCACTAATGAAGATGAATCACAAGATGGTAACTTCGATGGAATTGAATAAATGATTCACGATATTGTAGCAGAAAAAATTGAGATAACAGTTGCGCATCTATATGGTGATGCTGAAAAACCATTATATCCTGGCTATACAGATTTTACGGTTTTTTCGGTGGTGTTAAGATTTATTAACCTGAAGGTGAAACATGGATGGAGTGATAGAAGTTTTACAGAGCTACTACAGTTGATGAAATACATTCTTTCAAAAGATAACGATCTTCCAGATTCACATAACAAGGCCAAGAAAATATTATACCCGATGGGTATGGGATAAAAGAAAATACATGCCTTCCCGAATGACTGAATTATATATAAGAAGGAATATGAATTTCTGTCAGAGTGTCCTATATGTGGGACATCAAGGTATAAGGTGAATGAAAAATCGCAGGCTGATGTAGAGATTACAAAGCTCCCTTCAATGGTATTTCGGTATCTTCTTATAATTCATCATTTCAAATGTTTATTTTCTAATTCACATGATGTAAAAAAGTTAAGATGGCATGCTGATGAGCGGGTATGTGATGGAAAAATACGTCATCCAGCTGATTGTCTACAATGGAAGAAAATTGATGCGTAATATTCTACATTTGGAAATGAAATTAGAAATATCAGACTAGGGTTGTGCACAGATGGAATGAATCCATACCGAACCCTCAGTAGCACACATAGTTCATGGCATGTTTTATTTGTAATTTACAACCTCTCTCCTAGAGTTTGTATGAAGTGAAAATATGTCATGTTGAGTATAATGATTTCTGGTCCAACGCAACCCGTTAATGATATTGATGTTTACTTGTAACAGTTGATTGATGATTTGAAACTGTTAAGGTCTGGTGGTTTTAGGGTGTATGATTCATATAAAATAGAATATTTTCAATTGCATGCAGTGCTTCTGTTCACTATAAATGACTTCCAAGCGTATGGAAATTTGTCTGGATACAGTGTTAAAGGGAATAAAGCATGTCCAATTTCCGAACAACAGACGTCATATTGTCAATTGCATCATGGGAGGAAAACAGTGTACATGGGTCATCGAAAGTTTTTACCTATGGATCACCCATATAGAAGACAGAAAAAGGAATTCAATGGATCACAAGAATTTGATACTGCTCCGAAACCATTATCCCCGGATCTGTATTTTGAGAGGGTGAAAAACCTTGATGTGACATTGGTAAAGACACGTAATTCTGGTAATGATAGACATATTTGGAAGAAAAGGTAATTATTTTTTGAGCTACCATATTAGATTTATCATTATGTTAAACATAATATTGATGTCATGCATGTGGAGAAGAATATATGTGATTGTTTGATTGGAACATTGTTAGATTTTAATGGAAATACTAAATATTGTTTGAATACAAGATTAGACTTACTATCAATGGGAATACGTTAGGAGTTAGCTTCCACTCCTAATGGAAGAAGAACACTTCTTCCCCCGACTTGTCGTACATTATCGAAGGGGTATAAAATTAACTTTTTTCAGTGTCTTCATGATATCAAAGTACCCATGGTTATTCTTCAAATGTAAAAAATTTTGTCTCATTTAAGGACTTGAAGTTGATAGGTATGAAATCCCATGATTGTCACATCATGATGCAACAAATTCTACCAGTTGCATTGCGTAGAATATTGCCCATTCATGTAAGAAAGACTATGATGAAGTCGTGTTATTTTTTCAATTCAATTGGTAACAAGGTGATTGATGTGAATGCTTTGAAAATTTTGGAAAAGGGTGCAATTTTTATACTTTGTCAATTGGAAATGTATTTTCCTCCAACTTTTTTTGATATAATGGTTCATTTAATGATTCATCTGGTTCAAGAAATAAAGCTTTGTGGACATGTATATCATCGTTGGAGGTATCCTTTTGAAAGGTATTTGAAAATATTAAAGGGGTATGTTAAAAATCCATATCGACCTGAAGCCTCCATTATTGAAAAGTATATTTTTAAAGAGGTAGCAAAGTTTTGTACGATCTACATGGATGTGGCACAACACATAGGTTTGCCTCCATATCGCCATGAACGGGTTAATAATGAGGGAAAGGGGATTCGTGGATTGATTGTCAAATCATTGTCAGCTGAACAGATGAAGAAGTTAGAATCATACATCTTGAATAACATAGTTGATGCTCAACCGTATATCACATTGCATATTAATGAGTTGAAACAATGTCATCCAAAGAAGAAAGAAATGTGGATTTTGGATGATCACAACAAAACATTTTTGTCATTGATTAAAAAGACTTTTCATGGTAGATCATGAGTATCAGAGACATTAAAATGGATAGTGGGTGGTCCATGTTTAAATGTGATAACATGGTCCGGTTATGACATTAATAGATATACATTTCATACGAAAGATCAGGACAACAAAAGTGTAGTTCTAAATAGTGGTGTATTGGTGTTTGTAGAAGCAATGCATTTTTTGAGTGCTAAGGACAAAAACCCAATTTCTGCATCAAGTTCATATTATGGAGTGATTGAAGAAATATGGGAGGTTGATTACATTAAAATTAAGGTTCCTATTTTTAACTGTAAATGGTTTATCGGTAACAACAGTGTCAGACACGATGAATTTGGAATGACACTTGTTAATCTGAATATATTGGAAGACACAGCTGATTCATTTATAATTGCAACACATTAAAAAAAATTTCTATGTAGTAGATCAATCAGATATGTAGTGGGATATTGTTTTACAAGGGAAAAACAATATGTTGGTGAGGATGATGTTGATAAAAATGCTGATTTATGTGAGATCCCTACTTCCAGGGAATGATTAACAGAACATAATGATGAGCATGTTGAAGACATGGTTTGTTCTATAAAGAATGATCCGGACGAATGAATTTGGGAAAACAATCCATTTGTACATTCCTAAAATTACAGATAACATATGTTTATTTCTTGTTTACATTTATTTTTTTAATAAATGTTAGATATTGTATGTTTTTTATTTATTAAAACATGTTTTAAAACAAAATAAGTATATGTTTTTGTTTGTTTTAAGTTTGTTTAGTTTAGTTTATCATGTTTACCATTACATGAATTATATATCTATTAATTTTGTTCAGTGACAATTACTTTACCATGTTTACCAGGTTTACCATGTTTACTACGTTTACCATCTTTACCATCCTTACCATCTTTACCATTTTTTAATATGCTTACCACATTACCAATGTTTACTATTACGTTACATAGTACACTATTCTATTTTCTGATTATAGTAGTATTAAAATATTTGAATTTTTATATTTTTGAACCAACGTTTGTTTTTTTTTATTTGAAGGATAATGACAGATCATTCACTTGATCAACCACATGATTCTGGAGATGAGCATATTGGTCATACCTCTGGGGAGGAACATTCACATGCTCCTATTATAACAAAGAGTTCAAAGGTTGGTAAACGTGGGTGCACATGTTTACCAAAATTATCACTTGCCCGTACAGATGATCAGAGGATAGTCATTGATTTTGATGATGATGATATTCCTAGAGGTCCAAATGCAAAATCTTTTAAGAGTTTTGTAGAAACTCACGCTAAGAGAAAAGTATGAATTTTGTATGATGACTGGAGAAGTGTGGGTAAATAGATAATCTCTCTGCTTTGGGAGACGATTTTGGTATGATCTTTTTCTATTATTTGTATATTCTTTACATTTTTCTAGTATATATAATATCTTTAACCTTTTCTTTGTCATATGACATTTGATATTCCTGACACTAGAGGAGTCAGGATGAAATGCTCCTCGTTGGCATCCATGAGATGGAGGGATTTCAAATCAACCCTCTCATCTGATTTCATTTATGGTCATAGGAGTCATGACAATGCATGTCGTATATATCCTTTTATAGATGAAGGCACATGGAGACAGTTTTTTGAAAGTAGAAGAAAAGATTCATTTTTGGTAAGGTTAGTGTAAACTTTTATAATATTTATTATATAAATGATCTTATTAATGTTTTGTTAATGATTTCATATTCTTTATTTACATCAAACAGGGAAATCTCATCAGGAGATCCAATTTAAAAATGTATACCCTCATAGTTTATCTCGGAGAGGTTATTCATTTTTGGAAGAACAAATGATGGCAGAAAATTTTCAATAACTAAGAGCTAATTCATCAAGCTCTGGAGAGTCGGCCCCACCATCCCCTCAATCTAGATATGAAAAATGGAAGAGAGCTCGGAAGGGCAAAAAAGGGAAATATCTTTCGGAAGAATCTAGAATCATAGCTGAGAAGATTGTAAGATATCTATTTTATTTATATAAGTTAACCATTTTCTTCCTATAATTTCAATCATTACAGAAATGTTCAATTAATTAATACAAGACTCTTTTGAGGAGCAGAGTTCACAGAGGACAATTACAGCTACTTGGAGGGAAGATATTTTATCTGTATCATTGGGAAGGCCCGAACATCCTAGTCATGTAAGAGGATATCTGGCAGCTGTATCGAAAAGAAAAGTGTTTCCAGGTTCTTCAACTTCAAATGTTTAGGGGGTTTATAAAAAAAATAGAATCCTTGGATGCTGAAGTTCATAATATTAATGCGATGATGGCGGACAAGATTAGAGCATCGGTGCAGTCTATGTTTTCAGACATGCAAAGACAATTTCAGACTGCAGCTCCCACTCCTCAACCACCCCCTGCAGACCCCATTATTTATCCTCCACCTCCGCCAGTAGCTCCCACTACCCCACCTCAGCCTGCGGACCCCATTTTTTATCCTACTCCTCTGCTACAACTTCCTACTTATTGTGATTTGTATGTTGATGATTCTCAACATCATATAGTAGCATATGGGTTGGTATATTTTTTTAGAGATACAGTTCATCATCAACAATTATAAGTAGAGAATCAGAGGTTCATTGTATAGGATATTATTGATAGATCAGCTTGGGTATGATTACCTACAGATGAGGTGGCGACAGTTGGACATAGTATCATCCATTTTTTAATTTTTCCATGTAGACTTCTTCGACTCATTACCATAGAGGTATGAATGTTAAATCTTTTATTTTATTTTTTTATTAAAGTTGTTTTATCATTTGAAAACTAATATATTTTTTAACTTATTTTTACAGGAATACTTTAAAGGTAATGAAATACTATATAGACAACAAAAAAAGACAAATGGATTTGACATTAGATACAGATTCTAGTAGTCTTGAGAGATTGTCAAGATATTCAAATTTGTTGGCGGGTCATTATGAGTTTCCAATGGAAGCTCATGTTTGTGGACGTGAAATAAATGTGGGGATTATGAAAACTGATATCATGGATCTTGTTACTAGAGATAAGTTGGGCATCAATGTGGTGAAAATATTTTCCATGTAAGTCTTAACACCTTTTCCCTGCGTTATATTTATTAAAAATGTATACTTTTGTCTGTTTTGTATTAGGTATCATTATAAAATTTGTGAGAGGAATGAGCTAACAGATGTATATGGATTCATGGACCCGCAATTGATTTCCCCTAAATCATGTGCATTGGATGAGGAACAAAGAATGCTTTATATTGCAGAAAGACTTGAAAAGAATATAGTCACACAATGTTGGATGATGCTTTTTTTGAGAGGTATGAAACACATCTCTCTAAAAGAGTTAATTATCTTTTAACATAAAAAATCAATAACATTAAATTTCCTTTTATCAGTAATCATTGGATGTTAAGGGTTTTTCTCCAAAGGGATAAAGAACTTTATTGGATATGATTTGTCCATGATGATGTTCAGGAAAGTTTTAAGAATATATTTGAAAAATATGTTTTAATTTCTCAATAGTTTTATATATTATAATGAATTTTAAATTTACCGCATTAGTATTATTTTCTAACAGGGCATGGGCCTAATTTCGAAAAAAACAAATAAAATGAATGTAAAGATCAAATATGTAAATGAGAAAAGTAAATATCCATTTATAATTTGTACTTTTTGATTTATTACATAAAAATAATATATTGAATTTATAGTCATTCAAACAGAATTTTCATGAACAACAAGGCATCATCAAATACTGATATTATATGTTAAGATTTTTGTATGAAATAATAACAACTGGGACAGTTGTGAATTTTCACCTGGTAAGATTTCCTCTTAAACTTTTCCATAATATTTCAATTCGATTTATTCATTATACACGTTAACTACTATCCTTTTCATTTGTATCTTTTTTATGACCCTTAACCCTATACTACTGAAGACATCAAACACTTACTAGTGGAGTTTTCGAATTATTTTACAGGTTTGATTGAATTTTAGTTGTTTGTATTGTAAAATGTAATTTTGAATATTGTCGTGGTAATTGTGTATTTGGTAGTAGTTTAGCTTGGATTTAGTTTTTTTTTTTGAAGTTGACTGTGTATGTTTTGAATGTTATATATGTGAATGTTTAATTTTACTCTACTTTTTGTTTTGGTCTACTTATGATGGTTTTTTGGTATGGATTATGGTCTGGGGGGAGGGGTTCCAAGGGTGTGGGGGTGTTCAGTGGGGTTGGGGGTATCCAGGGGTCTAAGAGGGTTGTTCGGTGGGGTGTGGGGTAGTCTAGGGGGGGTGGGAGGGCTGTCCAGGGGTGTGGGATGACTGTCTAGGGGGTGGGGGTATACATGAGGGTGGGGGTTGTCAAGGGGTGTTTGGGGCTATCCAGGGGGTTGGGGGCAGTCCAGGGGTGTGGTGGGTCTCAAATGGGGTGGGGAAGGGTTGTCCAGGGTGTGGGGGGAGGTATACATGAGGGTGGGGGGGTGTCCCGGGGTGTTTGGAGCTGTCCAGGGGGTCGGGGCAGTCTAGGGGTGTGGTGGGGGCTATCAAGTGGGGTGAGGGGGTGTTGTTCAGGAGGTTGGGGGTTGTAGAGGGGTGTTTGGGGCTGTCCAGGGGGTTGGGGGCAGTCCAGAGGTGTGGTGGGGGCTCCAATGGGGTGGGATCTGTCAAGTGGGTTGAGGGGGTGAGGGGGTGTTGTTCAGGAGGGTGGGGGCAGTCTAGGGGTGTGGTGGGGACTCCAATGGGGTGGGGGAGGGCTGTCCAGTGTGTGGGGGGTATACATGAGGGTGGGGGGTTGTCCCGGGTTGTTTGGAGCTGTCCAGGGGGTTGAGGGGCAGTCCGAGGGTGTGGTGGGGGCTGTCAAGTGGTGTGAGGGGGTGAGGGGGTGCTGTTCAGGAGGGTGGGGGTTGTCTAGGGGTGTTTAGGGCTGTCCAGGGGGTTGGGGGAAGTACATGGGTGTGGTGGGGGATTTCAAGTGGATTGAGGGGGTGAGGGGGTGTTGTTCAAGAGGGTGGGGGTTGTCGAAGGGTGTTTGGGGTTGTCTAGGGGGTCAGGGGGTAGTATAGGGGTGTGGTGGGGGCTCTAATGGGGTGGGGGAGGGTTGTCCAGGGGGTATACATGAGGGTGGGGGCTATCAATTGGGGTAAGTTCTATATGTTATCAATGTAAATGCTTAAACTTGCTTTAGTTCATGTTTTGATCTCCTTCTATTTTTGGGGTACGAATTATTGATTTGGTTTCTAGTTGATTCTGGGGGAGAGCAGAGGACTGCAGTCGATTTTTTTTTTAAAAAAAATTGTCTTCCACGTTGGTTATTTTATAACCGACGTGATAAAGAAATCGAGATGGGTTTATCACGTCAGTTTTTTTCATAACTGACATGATAAACACCTATGGCATTGTTTATCACGTCGGTTATTGATTAACCGATGTGATAACCCCCCCCCCCCCCCCGGACTAGTTTAGCATGTCAGTTATATAATAACCGATGTGATAAACCATCGCCCAAGAGTTTATCACGTCGGTTATTAAATAACCAACGTGATAAACACCCCTGCACGTGTTTATAACGTCGGTAATAGTATAACCAACGTGATAAAGCCCCGCCAGTTTATCACGACGGTTATATAATAACCGACGTTATAAACACCCCCCGGGTTTTTTCACGTTGGTTATTAATTAACCGACATGATAAACACTGTGATGTTATGTTTGTTACGTTGGTTTTTAAATAACTGACGTAAAAAACGTTATTTATAACATCGCCCATATTAATGTCGGCTAAAAACAGACAAAAAATGAAAAATAACTGACGTAAATAATGTTTTCTACACTAGTGTAACTAAAGAGATTTTTTTGCAATTGGGTTGTTAATCAGTGTATCGTAAAACATGAGTTCACATCTATGTTGATATTCCACCAATCATTATCTTATAGGGGCCCATTTGTCTCTCAAAATATATCTCTAAAAGTCATTGATTATGGAACTTATTGGCTAAAATTATTCAAATATATCCAATACATCTATAGGTCGTGATCATGATGTCAACTCATTTGGAATATCTCCAAGAGGAATTAAATGCAAAAAACCCCGAAGTTAGTGTGTGGGATATTTTATTCAAAGGGAATTAACATCAAGGAAATTATTCCAATTTTTTTTAATTTACATCTTATTTTTTGTTGACAATATCACTAAATGGGGTTCATTAAAATAAGCAATGACTAATAACTCATGATTGTTCATTAATGTTTTGAGATTCCAAATTTTTGGCAGGTTTAGTTTAATCATGATTATCATTAACAACCATGTTTCTCATTTAATTTTATGAAACATAGAAAATTTTCTCAATAGGTATGCGGTTGTTCAAAAATCCCCTTACTTATCTCCTCTTAACTCTTTTAAAAGATGAAATTTTAAATCATGAAGTTATGAAAATAATGGAAAAAGTTTTTACCGAACAAGAAGTATTAAAGTATTCACTAGTATGATTTATTATGGGTGTACAATATCTGTAAAATCCCAGGTAAATAAAGAATATGAAATTTTTGTATTTATTAATATTTTTCAATAAAATATTAATATTACATTAAATGGGATTATATATTCTATGGCCTACCCAATACGCAACAATGAGTTTCTTTGAAATCTAACGTTTCACACTAATAATATAATAATATAATTTTAAATGGTATTTAGTGCCTAGCCATTGTAATGGAGGGAGTGAACAGAACTAACTAAAAAAAATTTATATTTTTTTGTTAAATATTTTAACAATTACCCAATAAATTATAGATTCGTAAAATGAGAATGAATCCAATTTTAAGCATAAATATTCTAATATTCTATAAAAGGTCAATTAAAATCCTTTTGAAGGAAAACCCTTTTTAAATCTACTTTTTGTCAATTTTTTATATTATATTTGAGAAAATAATATCCTTCATTAGAATAGGGACATAAAAAAATTTACTTTTTGAATTTTTTTTATTTTTCCGTTAAAGTTCATTTATTAATGAATAGCGAAAATTCTCTATTTTAATTCAATACCCCCTTTTAATCAAATTTATTTTATGGTTTTATTATCTATATAATTGGGTTTAAAGTGTAGTTAAAATATATTTTTACCATTAAATCCAATGGCGGTCATTGGAAGTAATTTCACTTTGAAATTGGACATAAAAAAGTTTTAATTTTTTATAGATATTATTTCATAAAAACATGCTATTTGTTTTGACAGAGGAAATTAATTATAAAATTAATTATTTAATCTTCAATGTTTTGAATTCTGTAAAATTGAAATTGTTATTGAATTTGGAATATCATATTTACTTTGGATAATTTTTTGGTATTTTTCTGAAAAATGTTCATTTTTAATGAATAGTGAAAAATACCGCATTTTACATCAAAACTGATTTTTCATCTAATTTAATTATTTAGTTATATTTTCCTTTTAATTGAGTTTAATGTGTAATTGAATTATATTTTTATAACTTAGTACAATGTTTTTCATTGGAAGTAATTTCATGTTTCAATTAGATGTAAAAACAAGTCAATCTTTTTATAAATTTTACTTCTTAAAAATCCGTCTTTGGTTGTGATAAGGATAATTATTTTTAAATTAATTATTGAAATTTCTATGTTTGGAATTTGGTAAAATGGATTCCATATTTGGAATTAGAAGGTCTAAATTATTTAATTAAGACTCTTTTTTTCGACAATATGAATAGTAATGATGACAATTATCTTTAATTATCATGATTAATTAGTAATCGGGTAGTTAAGGGTAATAAAATAATATAATAATAATATAAAATGACTCCAAAATGTATCCAAATCCTCTTGTCTGAGTTATTTCCAACCATGGGATGCCTTTTACCAAACTTGAGGGCCCATGGAGTCACATGGGTGTGAAAGTGACATATATGACATTATGTTTAAAAAAGAAGAGAAATATAACAAAGGTTTGTATATCCTAAGTAAAAAAAATATTAATTTTCCTTAAATATATGTTATCTTAGACTATAAACTGTAATTGGAAAGATAAAAATATTTTCTACATCATGATATTATTTTATAATTTTTAGACATTAAATAAATAATTTTTTTATGACACCATGATGATGTAGTGATTACCACATTAATGAACGATTTAAACAAAATGAAAATATAAGGTAGAATATAAGACTTTAAATTGTAGAAAACCTATTGGATGGGTGTATTTAGAACCATTATCCCCTTATCATTGAAATATATCAATTTGGGACCTTTAAAAACCGAAAACCATTTTATAATAAAGTAACAATTCAAGACTTTTCAAAAGTGACCTTCCTCCCTCTTATAAAAGGCCACCACCTCTACCCTATTACCCACACCTCTCAATCCCTTGTATCGCCCAAAATATGCTCATATTATCTCTCCACATACCTCTATCACTCCAAGAATCCTCACTTTGGGCGGATGTCTTCCCATGGAATCCTTTGGCTCAAATCAAAAAAAGTTACCTGATTTAGAGGAAATGTCTTCTCTAGAGTTTCTTTCTTTTATTTCCCTTCTTCACTCACCTCTATATTTTTATTATTTGAACCCATAATAACACCATTATCCTTAATATACTAGGAATTTTTTATGATATGTATTCTACCAACACTTACTCACACCTCCATCTAATGGTTAAAGAACATATTGTTTCTGTGGATGGCGAATTACTGCCTCACGAAACGATGACTGTTCAATCTTCTTTTAACACCTTTCTTGGTGGCCATTATGATGTCACTATATTTATATATGATATATATTATATTTATTTCTCCTCTATGCTTCTATATTTTATATTTATAACATACCTTAATGCTGTGCATGTTGTGAAAATGCGATAATTTCATTTGAGGAAGTGCGGACAACCGCCCCCTCAAGTGATGTGACTCGTTCATGCCAAAAATGGAATTTATAAATAATGTAATTAATGAATTTCTTTACCTATATAACATATATATCATACTGGAATTATAATTTATCAATGTCTTATTTAGTTTTAATGTCCATTAATATGACAAAAAATGAAAGTAGCGTTCATGCGTACGTACGACCTACCATCTCCATGAACAGTACATTTCATTCCTTATCTCCAAAAACTATGGAATATTATTAAACAAATATGTAATGGATATATATGATATTTAAATCATGCAAAACAATCCTGATGTGATGTACTAATAACTACTTGGACAATTCTTTTCAAACAAGTTCATTGTTGACTCATGTACCAAACATCGACAAAACGTATGATATGAACTCACATAATTAACTAATTAGTATAACATGATAATATGTGATATGAATTTAATAATAAACTTTAAATTAATTACTTAATCAATTATAAATTTTCCAAAGTTTATTATTCAGGAATATAAAGAAATGAACAAGACAAATCGGACTTGAGGTAAGGGGATTTCTTATCTTACTTTTACTTCCGTGAGATTTCTATTGTTTGCCAATTATATATTGCATGTGGGGTATTGTGTACTTCCATTTGATATATATTATCAATATTATAGTTATATGTATGGTATTATGTGATTCATTTTCTTATTATTTTCTTTTGGTCATATGACTCGATTTATTACAATGAGGTAAGGGGTTGTATCTCACTTTTTATTCCCATGGGATTCATGCTATATTTGCCAGTATCTCCTTTGAGTTGTGTATGTACTGACCATTATTCTACTCTTTGTGTAATATAATTTTTATGGGTATTTACATAAACATTTTATAATCCTTCTTTTATGGGGTGTGCGTTTTGAAACATACCCAAATCGGTAAGGGAACCTTTCACCCTCCTCTTTTTAAAAGACTTATTTTTGTTAGGTCTTTTAATTTATATCTTCTTATGTTGGGATATGTTCTTATATATCCTTATGGATGTAAATTTTATGTCCAGGTGATGAGATACCCTTTTTTATCTCTCATCAAATCATTTTATTTAATTTTAAAGTGACGTCATTAGGCTTTCGAATCTCTATAAGGGAACTTCTTAACCCACTTTCCATTGTTTGGGTTAAACCACTACTTCTTGATTATGTCATGCCATGAATATTTGTGGATGACCTCTGATTGTTTTACACTTAATATCCACTTATATTTAGTGTATTTATAATTTCCACACATAATTATGTAATTGATTTATCCTTAATTTAATGATACCGTCTTTGTACTGTACTTCGTCTCAATCTCTTTTCATTGAGGCATCTTTTGATTTCTACACAAATTTATTTTATACAGTGTATAAAACCCTTTTGACATTTAATTTCATTAAAATGTAATATTTTTATATGAATCATTTTACTAAATTACAAAAGAGAATGTTTTTGTCTTACGTATGTGGCGACAATGACTTATCCGCCGTCGTGACCATTATTTGAGTTTCGGCTTCCTCTACAAGCCATAACATTTTTTAAATGAAAAATAAATACCATGTTTTAATTTATTTTGGTATTTATAATGGCATTGATAATGTTTTGATTATATCAATTTGTTGTATTGATATATTGTGATTTAAATGTGGAAATATTATGTTTCTTTTATGCATGTTTTATGTGATACGATTATGTTATGGTTCATGGGCATTGTTTTGGAATACGGGTGGCTCCATGATAAAATATGGGCGGGTGAGGCCGAGATAGCTCTCCAATGCATTTGGTAACGTGAAGGAGTTAAACACTAAGGTTTCTCCAAATAGATTTAGGGAATATACTTTGATGGGTATTTCAAACGTAACCATGAGGGTTACTCCCTACGTAAGAATGTTATGAATGCTTCAAGTTACCTTTATGTCTTATGATTTATATAAGTTATTCATAAATAATATTATTTCATGAGGTATTTTAAAGTGCATATGTTTTATGAGTAAAGTATGATTTCATTTATTCTTATGTATATAGGGGATAATGATATCTTTCCCAATTTTTATATCCCTTACTGAGCTTTTTATGATCATCCCATGTTTTTGAAATGTTTTTCACAGAACATAAAGTGGAATAGGGTCAAGGATGGGATCATGGAAATTTCATGCTGTCTAAAACATGGAACTAGACATGAATATTTTGTTCAAGAGTTTTAATTTTGTGAAAAATGGAAACTGAGTAGATGTGTCTACTTTGTAATCATTGAGATGTAATAGTTATGTCCTAATTCTCTAAAGCTCTTAACCTAAAAAGATCCTCAATGTGAATTATTCATTTAATTCATGATTATGTTATGTTTTAAGGTTGGGAAATTATAGTTGGTATCAATGGTTGGTTAAAATAACTTTAGAGGTTAGTTAATTCTTTAAGCACAAGTGACATTTCCATAATGGTTAGGATTTTAGAAAGAGTCCTACTTATTTTTATAAAGTGAATGAGTTTAAGATAACATGAATAAGTATATCTTAGTATTTACCCTCCTAATAAGATATTATATAATGATTTTACTGATATAATCACACTGACCATTTTCGTTTTAGTAAATGGTTGGATCTAGCATGCACCAAAGTAACAGTGGATTTGAAGAAAACTATGACGTTTTTTCGAACGAGCAACTGAATGATATGGGAGATGAAATGAGAACTCTTGTGGTTATTTTCAACCAACTATCTAGAGTAATGATTGAGCACCTAAACCGTAGTGATTTTTATAATGAATCATATATGTGAGAAAAAAAATCCCTACGGAATTTTCGGTAATAGTCATAAAGGTAAGTATGTTCAAAAACCTATGTGTCAAAGATGTGGAAATAAACAACAAGGAAAATGTTTCAAAGGGATAGAAAGATTCTATAGATGTGGAAATTAATGTCATAAAGCAAGAACCTTCCATGGAAAAAGGAATGATCTAGTTGAATCTATGAAAGGGAACGTAGTTCTTTCTGAAGGATCAATTGAATTTTTTAAATGTGGTGTGAATGGTCATTATGCAAACACATGTCCTATGAAGATGTTTCTGAAATTGGATCACCAGGATCATACAAATATTCATTTACCAATACCTAATACCATTCCAATTGAGGATGAAGAAAAAGACAATGACCAACAAAAGGTATGGATTATTTCTTAGCATATGTATTCCTATTATTGAATCTTAGGATATGATTCATGATTTTGTTTGTAGGAAAGAAGTATTTCGGAATAAGTTAGAAAGCAATGGATAATGGATCATCAATAATTTTGAATGAGTAATAAAACAACATATAAGGGATTCAAGAGTTATGGTAGATTTTAGGATGGTGAAATTCTTAAAAGTATTAAGGCTCTTTTGATGATGGGTTTGCATTAGAAGACTTTTTAAAGTATTTGTAACCCTGATGCTTGATATATGAAAATTTTATTTAAGGAATAATTATCTGTTCTTTTGTGGATTTAGTTATAAAGAACCATTTGGGTTTATATGATCCTTGAATTTGAGAAAATTACCAGTTTATACATTTTGGGATTCAAAATCAATGTTATTAGATAACATTTTTGGTTAAAATATGTTATGGGTATTTTTGATGAATTTATCTATTCTTGGGAATGTAATAAAATTATGTTTTTTTGAAAAGGGACAACACAAAAACCGTGTGACAACCCGCCGTGTTGGACGAAGCTGTGCGGATCAAACCCACAACCAAAGTGTGACTAGTATTTATCGCGTGCCACAGGACTACGTGATGTCCCTAGTTAGTATGACTAAATTTTTTTAGTTATATGATCTTATACATCATGAATAAGTTGATTCTGGGTTATCTATGGAAATTATTAACCTATCATGGAGGATATGTGATTAGGTTAATTACTTTTAAAAATGATACTTTAAGAGTAACTGATGTTATTTGTAGATAAATGTTACGATTTACCATGGAAGACTATGTGATTAAATAGTTCAGAGATTTGGGATTCAATCTTAGTTTGGATTACTTTGAAGAATTTTATGGGTAGATGTTTATTGAATGGACTTTCTTGAACCTTGGGCTCTTTTTGTTGAATTTTAGAGATTAAGAGTAGTATTTCTTTTTATAAAGGATTATCCTTTAGGGGATAATCTGATCTTGTACTAACAATTTTGGTTTTGGTTAAGGCCTAAAGAAATGGGAAATATATATTTAATCTTTTGTGGATTAGGTGATTCTCATGAAGATGATTATAGCGCTCTTAATGTGAACAAGTAATCCTAAATACTCATCTTCTGGAGAAAATAAGAGTTTGTGTAAGAAATATAGTAAGAGATGAAAGTCTACATGACAAGTAAGTATGTTTCCTTATGATTAAATAAGCTCATAAATAAATTCTTCAATGAAAAACATAAAATAAAAACATTGTCTGTTAACTTTTCCTACTGGGGAATCAAATTCCATTTAACCCATCACAAGTTTGGGATTTTCTAGTAGTATACTTTCTCCTAGACATATTTTCAATCACACTCCATCAGAACATGACCCCTTTTTTCTCCTCCATATCCATGTTTTCATGGAATACTTGTATATGTTTTCTCGGGTGACCTTTGTACTTTTCATTCATTATTTTAATGTGACAATTTAATTTACTTCTTTTACGATGTGGGGATTTCAATGAAGTTTCTGAGCCCAATTTTAAAATTGTGAGGACACAATTCTCAAAAGGGGGGAAGGATGTAACATCCCAGGAAAATAAAGAATATGAAATTTTCATATTTATTAATATTTGTGAATAAAATATTAATATATCTTTAAAGGGGATTCTATGTTCGATGGCGTACCCAATACGCAACAACAGGCTTCTTTGAAATCATACATTGCACACTAATAATATAATAATATTATTTTAAATGGTAGTTAACGATTAGCCTTCGTAATGGCGGGAATGAAAAAAACTTAAAACTTGATATATATGTTTGTTAATTATTTTAACATTTACCCAATAAATTATATAGGATTAAAATGCGAATGAATCCAATTTTAAGCATAAATATTATAATGTTCTTTAAAAGTTTGATTAACATCCTTTTGATGGTGAACCCATTTTAAATCTACATTTTTTAAATTTTATTTGTTATATTTGACAAAATAAAACCCTTATTTAGAATCAGGACATCAATATTTAATTTGTGTACATTTTTTTTATTTTTCCGATAAAGTTCATTTTTTAATGAATATTGAAAATGTTGTATTTTAATTAAAAACCTCCTTTTAATCTAATTTATTTATATGGTTATATTATCTTTTTAATTGGATTTAAAGTGTAGATTAAATATATTTTTACCATTTAATACAATTTTGGTCATTTTAATTAATTTTACTTTTAAATTGGACATAAAGAAGTGTCAATCTTTTGATAGATATTGTTTTTTAAAAACACGTTATTTATTTTGACTGTGGGAATTATTTATAAAATTAATTAATGAAACTTATATGTATTGAATTTGGTAAAATGGACATCATTTTTTAATTTGTAATATCAAATTTACTTTAGATAAATTTTTGGTATTTTTCTGACAATTGTTCATTTTTAATGAATAGTGAAAAATACTGCATTTTACTTTAAAACTGCTTTTTCATCTAATTTAATTATTTAGTTAGATTTTCCATTTAATTGGTTTTAAAATTTAATTGAATTAAGTTTTTATCACTTAATACAATGTTGTTCATTGTATGTAATTTTACTTTTCAATTGGATGTAAAAAGAAGTCAATCTTTTGATAAATTTTACTTCTTAAAAACATGTCTTTGATTTTGACAATGAGAATTATTTTTAAATTAATCACTGAAATTTCTGTGTTTGTAATTTGGTAAAATCGATTAAATATTTGGAATCATAATTTCCAAATTATTTAATTAAGACTCTTTGGTTTTGGACATTATGAATAGTAATGACGGAAAATATCTTAAATTATCATGATTAATTTGTAATTCGGTAGTTAAGTGAAATAAAATAATATCATAATAATATAAATTGCCCCCAACATGTGTCAAAATACTCTTGTTTGAGTCATGGACGACCATGGGAAGCTTTTTACCAAACTTGAGGGCCCATGGAGTCACATGGGTGTGATAGTGACATTTATGACATTATTTTAAAAAAAGAGAAATATAACAAAGGTTTGTATATCCTAAGTAAAATAATTTTATTTTTATTTACATAAATTATCTTTTAGACTATAAATATTCATTGGAAAACTAAAAAGATTCCCTACATCATGAATTTTTTTATAATTTTTAGACATTAAATAAATAAATTTATTTATGACATCATGGTGATATAGTGATAACCTCATTAATGAACGATTTAAATAAAATGAAAAGATAAATTAAAATCTATAACTTACACATATAAAAAACCTAATTTATCAGTGTATTTCGAACCATTATCACTTTATCTTATAAATATATCAATGTGGGACCTTTATAAACCGAAAACCATTTTATAATAAAGTAACATTTCAAGACATTTCAAAAGTGACCCTCCTCCCTCTTATAAAAGGGCCATCAACTCTACCCTCTTACCCACACCACTCAAGCCATTTAATTGACCAAACTCTTCTCATATTTTCTCTCAACATCTTTCTATCACTCCTAGAGGCCTCACATTTGGCAGAAGTCTTCCCAAGGAAGCCTTTGGCTCCAATCCAAAAGACTAACCCGATTTAGTGGTAATGTCTTCTCTCGAGTTTCTTTCTTTTATTTTCCTTCTTCACTCACCACTATCTTTTTATTATTTGATCCCATAATAATACAATTATACTAAATATACTATGATTTTGTTTATGGAAATAATTCTACCTACACTTACATAGACCTCCATCTAATGGTTAAAGAATATACTGTTTCTGTGGGTGGCGAATTACTGCCTCACGAAACAATGAATGTTAAAAATTCTTTTAACACATTTCATGGTGGAAATTATGATTGAAATATTTTTATATATGATATATACTATTTTTATGTCCCCTCTATTGTTATGTATTTTATATTTCAGACATAACTTTATGCTTTGTATGTTGAGCAAATGCGATAATTTCATATGAGGAAGTGCGGACAAACGCCCCCTCAAGTGATGTGACTCATTCATTCTAAACATTGAATTTGTAAAAAAGGTAATTAATGAACTTATGTTACCTATATTACAAATATATTATACTATAATTATAATATATCTATGTCTAATTTAATTTTACTGTCAATTAATATGACAAAAAATGAAATTAGTGTTCATGCGTACATATGGCCTACCGTCTCCATCAATGATACATTTCATTTCTTATCTCAAAAAATTATGGAATATTATTAAATACATATATAATAGATATATATGATATTTAAATCATGAACAGAATTCCGGAGATGATGTACTTATAACTACATGGACAATTCTCTTCAAACAAGTTCATTGTTGACTCATGTACCGAAACATGACAAAATGTATGATATGAACTCACATAATTACCTAACTATTATAACATGATAATATGTGATATGAATTGAATAATAAACATTAAATTATGTCCTTAAGCAGTTATAAATTGACCAAATTTTATTATTCAGGAATATAAAGAAACGAACTAGACATGTCGGACTTGAGGTAGGGGGTTTCTTATATCACTTTTAATTCAGTGAGATTTCCATTGTTCGCCAATTATTTATTGCATGTGGTGTATTGTGTACTTAAATTTGATATATATTATCTAGATTATAGTTATATTCATAATATTATGTTATTAATTTGGTTCTTTTTATCTTTTGGTCATATGACTCGATTTATTACAACGAGGTAATGGGGTTTTATCTCACTTTTTATTCACATGAGATTAATGATATATTTTCCACTATCTCCTTTGAGTGGTGTATGTACTTCCCATTATTCTAATATTTGTGTAATATAATTTATTTTATGGGTATTTACATCAGAATTGTATAGTCCTTCTTTCATGGGGAGTATGTTTTGAAAGTTACGCAAATCGGTAAGGGAACCTTTCACCCTCCTCTTTTTAAAAGACTTCTTTTTATTAGGTCTTTTAATTTACATCATCTTATGTTGGGATATGTTCTTATATATCCTTATGGATGTAAATTTTATGTTTAAGTGATGAGATACCCTTTTTAACTCCCATCAACTCATTTTCTGAATTTTAAAGTGACGTCGTTAGGCTGTCAAATTTCTGTAAGGGAACTTCTTAACCCAATTTCAATTCTTTGGGTTAAACCTCTACTTATTGATTTTGTTGTTCCATGAATATGTTTGGATGACCTATGATTGTTTTACACATAATATCCACTTATATTTAGTGTATTTATCATTTTCATACATAATTATGTAATTGATTTATCCTTAATCTTGGGATACTATCTTTGCATGGGACTTTGTCTCAATCTCCTATCATTAAGGCATCTTTTGATTTCTACACGACTTTATTTTATACGGTGTATAAAACCCTTTTGACTTTTCATTCAAAAGGAATAATTTTACACAAAGTGTTTTACTAAACTATAAAAGGGAATGTTCTTTTCTTACGTATGCGGCGACAACAACTTCTCCGCCGCGGTGACCATTATTTTAGTTCCGGCTTCCTATACAAGCCATGACATTTTTAAATGAAAAATAAATACCACATTTTACTTTATTTTGGAATTGAAAATGGTTTTGATAATGTTTTCATTATATCAATGTTTTGTATTAATATCTTTTGATTTAAATGTGGAAATGTTATGTTTCCTTTATTTATGTTTTATGTGATACGATTATCTTATGGTTCTTGGGCATTGCTTATGACGACAGGTGGTTCTGTGATAAACTAAGGGCGGGTGAGCCTGAGATATCTCTCCAATTCATTGGGTAACATGAAGGAGTTAAATTCTAAGGTTTCTCTCAAGAGATTTAGGGAATATACTGTGATGGGTATTCCAAACGTAACCATGAGGGTTACTCCCTACGTAAGAATGTTAAAAATTCCTCAAGTTACCTTTATGTCTTATGATTTCTATGAGCTATTCATAAATATTATGATTTCATGAGGTATGTTAAAGTGCTTATGTTTTATGAGTAAAGTATTTTTTCATTGATTCTTATGTATACATGTACTAATGTTTTCTTTCCGTATATTTATATCCCTTACTGAGCTTTTTATGCTCATCCCTTGTTTTTGAAATGTTTTTTACAGGACATAAAGTGGAATAGGGTCAAGGATGGGATCAAGGAAATGTCATGCTGTCTAAAACATGGAACTAGACATGACACTTTTGTTCACATGTTTTTATATTGTGAATAAAATGGAAACTGAGTAGATGTGTCTACTTTGTAATCATTGAGATGTAATAGTTATGTTCTAATTCTCTAATACTCTAAACCTATAAATATCTTCAATGTGAATTATTCATTTAATTCATGATTATATATTGTTTTAAGGCCGAGGCCTTATAGTATCGGTTTCGAAACACCCATTATAAATTCATTATATGTAATCATATTTATGAATCATTTTTAACTCCCTTTGGATATAAAGATCCATTCATATTGGGTTATTAAACATATTAATATGAATCACTCAAATATAGGTTAGCATAGGATGTTTCAAATTTAAAAGATGTAATAAATTCAATGTGATGCATATGAGAACACTCAGATCTATAAAGAATAGAAAAATTTTGTACATGATGATATGATCAAACATTGGAAGTTAAATATATGTGATAAGTTTCTCTTGTGTAGTTCTAGGATGAAGTTCATAACATGCCATCATTGTTCGCAATGGATTGGCCATTAAAATATTACTAACTTTTATCTTATTCATTTAAAATAGTCTTTTCCTGAGACAAGTGGATGAATTTTTACCCTCAATAAAATGTGACATAAACACTTCTATAGGAATTTTGGAATGAATCTGGCCAAGGAACTCAAGCAGGGATTCCACTTATAACACCACATAAAAGGATTCCCATTTTTTAGGATCACTTATGATGTCAAAAACACTAAGAGTAGGGTGAATCAGTATAAGATGCGTTATTACTAATTAAAACTTATATCTATTATTTTCAATTGCACTTATTGAATGAATAGTTTCACTCAATCATTAACATCAATTCGTATTCATGTATATAAAAAAGGAATGAAATGAAAAAAATAAGGTTTGTTAATGAGGTTCACCTCTAGTATAGATGAATAATTCCTCAATGTGTCATGGTATTTATCTAGAGCACACTGATCACCTATTATATTCAAAAGGAATGCGGGAAATTTTATGACCATGGACTCATAATCATGGAAGCATATATGTAATATGAAGTCACTAAATTTTAGTTATTTGGAAACAAGGTTTGGATAGTAACTTCATAAAGTGGCTTAGAAGTAATCACTCATTTTACTCCAAGAAAATATGGATTTGATCTTCTACCACAATACGCAACAATATTTTGGACTTCCTTAAACGTAGAAATAACTAGGTTTTCTCTATCCTACTTCCTTTTCAATGTTAGATTTTATCAACAACAATGTAAATAACCTATCCTTTTTTATCTTATATTCATTTTTTAATTTTTTTTAGATAATATGAAGATTATAACACTTGAGATTCAATTATATTAAGAATTTTAATTAAAGAAATAATAACACAATACACATAATATTAGTCTAGAATTTGATTAAAACATAAATTATAATATATTAAAAATTTAATTTCATTAAATTATTTTCATTTTTAATTAAAAATATAAAAATAAAATTGTGGTGAAATTTTTTGATTTTCTTGAAATGTTTTATTATGTAGTGAAATGTAAAAATACTAATTTTTCAAATGTTTTGATTTCATTTCATAAAATTAGGTAATTTAAATTAACATTGCTTTTTGAATTTTTTTATTAAATAAACATATGACCGATTATTCATATAATAATCTAATGTGAATCAAAAAAATTCCAGATTTTAATATTAGTTATTTTTTATGTTTTAAAATTCATTTTTTTAATATTCGGATTTTATTAGATTTTATGAATTTATATTAAAATCAATTTATCATAATTAATGAATATATATATATATATATAGTTTTGTTGATATTTTAAATTAGTAGTTTTAAATTTGGAAAATATTTCTATTTTATATTTAAGAATTTCAAATAGAAAACATGGTTAAATTTATCACATCATTAAATGGTAAATCGAGTAATTAAGGTAAAAAATAATCTGATAAGGAATGAAAAATAAACCCAAAACATGCCTTTATATGAAAATATCGGATTAATCTATTAATATCCTTAAAAAATAGAATAGATGTCATTTTTTATATTCATTATTCAAAATAACATTTATAATTTTTTAAGTAAACAAAATTCCCAAATTTTATACACAGTCTTTTAATAAATTTTATATGTTCAAATAAGGATAATAATATGTCATAAATAGATATAAAATTTAATTTTTAATATAATTTTAATTATTTTGGTCTTGGTGATTTATTTTTAATTTTTAGTGGAAGAATAATTAGTTTAATTTTCTATTGAAAACTGACATATTCTTTATTCAATTAATTAAAAAATAAAATGAATGATTTTAAGAATATTAATAGTTAAAAAATGGATATATTTTGTGTTTCATTAATTTTATAGATTAAAATAGAATATTAAATATTTTTTTAAAATATTATATTCTAATTAAATATTTTTTTATGTTATATTTAATGAAAAATTAAATAAATAACGTCAAAATTACATTAATGATATTTTATGATAAATAATATTTTAATTAATTAATAAAAAATTGAAATAGGATAAGGGGATAAAATATATTATATGAGATCACATCTTGGACATTTATGATCCAATTTTAACCATATAAGTTAAACAATAACCCTTTAAGATTTAAAAATTCTTTACCACAGTTATGATTAAAAATTTTACCCAAGTGGTCAAATGAAAATATATTTTATAAAATAAAAATAAAACCTATATAAACATAATTTTATGTGTATATTTATAACTTTTTGTCTTTTTATTATAATAGATGGTCATTTTAATGTATTTTTGTGGATTTAAATAATTGCATCTTAGTCTTTTTAGAAAATCCATGTGTGTCATTTCCTTACCTTATAGAAAGAAACCCCTTTCTCTCAATTTCTCCCACATCTTTGATCCATATAGCTCAACCAGAACCTTTAAATATCTATTATAAACATCCTTATACATGTTATTGTGTTTCATGTGTTTCTAAAATACCAAACATAAGACCATTATGATCATATCTTAAGGAAATCTATTGTGGAAGAGGTAATCATCTTTACTAAACCTTTAAATTAGTTTCTTCTATAAATTTCTCTAAATATGTAGAAACTAATATAAAATAATGAATTAAATATCATAAATGTATTGATATGTTAATATTTTTATGGGAAAACCATTTTCCACTGATTATAAATCCTATGGAATGTGAAAACATTGCTCGTGCAAACATATGTATTATCATCTCTACAAATAGGTGTAATTCACTTTTCATCACCATTTTACTTAAATTTTTATAACGATGTATCTAATGATTATATATTATTTTCTTCCATAATTAATATTCCTGAATTATAATATCATATTTACCATCTTACCTTATAATACGTCAGAAAATGATAACATCGCCCATGCATTTCTCTAGACTACAACATCTTGGAAACATGTGATCCATTTTTCTATTCATCATTACATGGATGAAAATAAGGATTAATTTAATGAATATATGTAATATATTAATTATATAAATTATTATGTAATTATTTATTATTAGATCATTTAGTTTGTTTCATCCATCAAAAATTGAAAGCAGATTTCACGCATACGTATGACCTACCATATCTATAAATGTTGTTATTCATTTCCCAACCTATAATATTCATGGATGACTCTATATACATATATAATGAATATATATGATATTTATATCATTATTAAAATTATTTATATAATTAAAATCATAATTAAAATACAATTTGTGATAATTATGTGATAAAACATCATGAGAAAATAATTCATTTGACATCCAAATTAATTATAATAATGAAATATTATAAATGAAAATATGATAATATTTTATAAATGAATATTATATTATTTTATAAATATTAATATGGTCATATTATAAATTAATTACCTTTTTAGAAAAATAATATATCAGGTTAAATCTTGTTCAGCTAACGGAAAATGTGAGGTAAAAGATTTCATCTCAATTTCAACCCTATTGAGACATATTTGGTATTATCCACTTATTTATTTTTATGTGGTGTATATACTAACTATTTGATAGATTTAACATTAATATATATTTATTAATGATAATTAATGTTTCATTTGATGAATACTATTTCAAATGGTTACAATTTGAATGTTACGAAAAAGGTATGAATTTAATCTAAAATATCATTTATTTGTAGTTGCTCTTATTTTCATTAAAATAATATTGTAATAAATATTTCATAACATCCATTTATTTTATTACCCTATAGATATTTATTGAATTAAAACCTTATCTCCCAATATTTAAACTATTTTTCACTTGAATCAAGCAATGTAATATTTTGAAGAAAATTCAATCTTATTTCTCTTTTTGATCAGGTATATTTTTCTTCTGTGTCAATATTTTTGACAATTAAATTAAAAAATTATTTTCATTTACTCAAATTATAAATTATGTAAATTTTTTGTTATCATTTTCTTATTAAAATGTTTGAAATGAATATTTATAAATTTTTAAGCTTCATTTTCTACTTTAATTAAAAAAAGGAAACATGATTTTTTTAAATGATTATGGTGTAAATATATTTTCTCACAGACATAACTATATTACACTCGTTGATTCATCCATAAGTTATAAATGGTTTTATAAGGAAAATATTTAATGAAATAATGTTTTAATATATTAACTCCAATTTATTTATTTCTCAAAAGGACATTATTTTGTTACAGAACCAATACGTTGAGAAATTTGGGGTCATTTTTTCTTATTATTTTTGTGGTCATGAAATTTCTCTTGAAAAATTCACAATCATGTGATCATTAGATATTAAATTTCTAAAAAATTTAAATATTATATGTATCATAAATATTATTATTTCATAAACTATATACCATTTCTACATATGGTTTTTTATATTTAATGTTACTTGATTGGTTGGGTAAATATTTATATTCTATATTAATTATTTAATATATATATATATATATATATATATTGATAGGGAATATTGTTCATGAATTAAATTTATCAATAAATATATGAGGAATTAAATAGACTTGTGGTGATTGGTGGGGCCTAGAATTATATATCCCTTTAATGCATCAATGGGTCTCATGAGACAAATGAGATGGCCAAAGTAAATAGGTTTTTTGTGTACGCCAAATCATAGTTTTTAACTAACATGGTGTATGGTCGTTAAAGTAAAGATATCTTGATTTCTAAGATTATGGAATCCTATATTAATAATTTTATTTGTTGAGGATGTATTAATTTCTTTTTATAAGATTAAAACATCAATATTACCCATGGATACATTTTGTGCTCATGTTATTGATTAAATAGCTCATGTTTTCAGTTATTTACCTTGATAGTTGGAATATTCCTTGTTTAATCATGATATATTATATTGTATATAACCCTTACCTAGTATTTTAGACCACCATTTACTTTTTTTCTTTTCTTGAGGATATGATGAAGAAATGTCATAATGAGTTTCAAGGATGAAAAACGTTTTCCTCTGTTATGTTTTATAATTTATTTCTAATATAATATTGTAGACATGTATATATCAAGTTCTTTAAATATACAAAACAAATTAGACAATCAGGATGAAATCACTTGTATCTTATTCAAAGGTAATAAATTAGACATTAGATATTGGTAAGTGGAGTTGGTATTTATAGAGTCTAAATTAATGTAATTTTTGTATAAACTTTAAGAACTAGATTTTAAATGAACGTAGTTAGTAATTAAATTACATAAATAACGTATAATCTAACCATTATATAGTTTTCTATTTTATGGATCAATATTCATGATGATTATGAAGAGACTCGGTTTGTTCTATTTTTTAGTGGTATAACCTTATAGAAAAATTGAATCAGCGCCAATTGTCAATGTTGGGATTGCCCTGCAAAGAAACCCAATACAACTGGTGTTGGAGATGAGCAAATCACGGCCACATTAGGCATGTTAACCATGGTTAGGACTAATAACCTTGAATATATTGAGTGAAATTATATTACATAACATGATAAACCTATATTACATCATTTCATGTCACATAAGCCTCCATATTTTAATTTTAATACTAATCAACTGGTATTTGATCAATGGATTATGTCTTATGTAAAGCTATTTCATACCATGGGATATAATGAAAGGGAAAATATTATTCTTGTAGTGTATTTTCATATAGGTTATGAAGATCAATTCTGTTCATTAATCCTCAAAACTAGGGTATAAGAATAAATATATCATATTAAATGGAGATATTTTAAGGTAATACTCTTTTAAAAATATTTATCTCATGAGAAACTGATTGAAATAAATATAAAGTAACTTAGTTTAATGAAAAGGGATGAAGAAAGAGATGTGAATTATGAGACTAACATTACCATACTATCCAGCAATTCTATATATTACATATGAATTCCAAAGATAATTATTTACCATTTATTTGAATGCCTTAAGATAAAACTCCAAAGCAAACAAGTTTCTAAAATTTATCATCATGTAATTAAATGGTATTATGTTCCACCTAAAGGGGAAGTAATTTTCTAGAATGTATGTCTTCAAGAAAAATAAAGAGAAAAATTTGTTCGTTGCGAATCAATAAACAGGAAAATAAGCATAAAAGTTGAATGGAATGACTAAATTTTCATCATGTGAAATTATATAAAGAAACATCATGGAAACTTCTTTAACGACATGGGAGTTTATTTAATGTGTGGATATATGTTTCATCTAACTAATAATTGTTATTAAATGAAAGAAATAATTGTTATCTTGTGCTTCAAATATGGATAAATATGGAATTATTGAAACCAATGTCCAATGAATCATATGAACCTACCATATAAGAGGATGAGAGGATAAGGGTAAGCTTATGTGATCATTACATATGAGATTAAAGTTCTTATAGATATGGTTCCAAGTACATTAATCATATCATAAAATTTAGTTTATGAATAATTTTATTCTTTATCTCTTTACAATTTAATATATCCCAAGTATTTTATGGAATTTAGATATTTCCCAAGAAACTTAAGAAGTAATTTTTCAGTCAAAAATCCTATTTGAATTCTTACCTCAACATGGATGTGTCAATAAGATTCCATTATGGAACATAGAAATTCACTATTTGAAGACATTATTGTTTTACTTATGGTTTATTTTGATATAATTTATATATATATATATTATCATTATAAATGTAATTAATACATTTAATATCAAGATATGGAAATAATTTTTTATGATGAGGTTACATAATTCTTTATCATTAGAGGGGAGGCATCATCATCCGAGTTATTCCAATATCCACACCGAGTAACTCTTCTAAATTTAATTATTAGGGATTAATAACAATAAAAATGTATGTATGGAAAAGTTAAACATAAAATTTATGATGAACCTATTGTAGAGTAATAAATTAGTTTATTTCTGGAATAATTACATGTATATCCATAAGAAAGTGAAGTCAAGTTTTCTATATATTAAATCCCTAATGAAATACCAATATTGAATACAACCTATAGAATAAGAACTGTGTAATTTGTTGAGTTGAATAAATAACTATAGGAGTTGGGTGATAATGGATTTATACACACTAGTGTTTAACTTTTCGGAGAACATATTCATTTAATTATAAATAATGATGGATTTGTGAGGTTGTGTACATATTATAGGTAAATCATTGCTATTAATGTAAAGAACTAGTATCGTTTACCTCATTTTGATGACTTTTTTTATTACATTTATGGATCTAAATACTTCTCAAATATTGAAAGTCATTCTGGTTGTCATTAATTGTTAGTAAATACGGAAGATATTCTGAAAAAATTATTTGATACGAGGTATGGACATTAAATTTTTAATGTAATGTCATTTGGATTCACTAAGGAATGATTTATTTTTATTAATCTAAGGAATATATTTTTCAGGGAATATCTTGATAATAATTTTGTGTATTTATGAATGATATCTTTGGGTACTCCAAAATATATTAGGACTAAGTGAATCACATGTGGATAATTATCAAAAATCTTCAATAAAAATATTTATATGGAAATTTTTAAAAATAAGAATTATAGCTTTAGAATGTTTCTTTTTATACTTATATCATCTCTAATTCTAGAATCTAATTTGGTCATATGAAGATAAATTCTATTAAAAACATCTTATTCCAATTAATATAGTTGAGGTACATAGTTTCATTATATTGATATGACAGGATTTGTGAATTTTTGCAAAAAGATCCCTCTTGGAAAACCACTAAACATATAATAAAAATAGAGATCTAAATTTCAAATAAAAAATAATGTGAATATTGTTTGGAAGAATTTATGTTGATATTGGTGAATGCTCTAATTTTGACATCACCATCAAGAAATGATGGGTTTGAGATGTATAGTGATGCATCAAATAGGGGACTAGGTTGTTCCTTTATTAACCATGTAAAATTTTATTTTCAATTATTTTTGAAGTAAAATTATTTAAATTACATTACAATTTAATAAAATTATTTAATTTTATTGATTTTAATACAGAATTTTAATATTAAAACATTATGTACTTATGAGAATTTTCTCTTTGCAAAACTGTTATATAGTCATATCTATAGTTAAATTTTAAATTGAATTTTCAAAATTATATGAATTGAATTTGGACTAATGGATTAGATATTTTTAATCATCATAATTTTTATTATCTAATACGTTTAACATAATTTTTTACAATTATTAATAGTAAAATCAGTTAAAATTAATTGTCACGATCAATGTAAAATCTAATTCATCAATGGATAAACTCAAAAGATAAGGATTAGAATGACCTATCAACATATAAAACCCATTTTTTATGAAAATTCTTATACTTTATCACATATTAGGGTCCATAATTACCTATTTTGAAGGATTTTTTTGCATAATAATAATTTGGGAGTAATTTATTGTTTTCAAAAAATTCCATGCGTGTCCTCTACCCCACTTATAAAATGACACCAACTCTCCTTCCCTATTCACAATTCTAAATCCATTATTTTCACCATTAACTACCAAAATAAATTCCATTATCCAATAATAAAAACATAGATTATTTTGTTTGATAAGAAAACTATCCTAGTATGGATTTTGGTTCAAACCTAAAAAAGTTATATAAAGAAGAGGTAACTTTATTGAACTAGTGTTTTTATTTTGTTTTATGTTCCAAATCATTAAAATAATATTAAACAGTGATTATATAATAAAATCAAAATATTAAATTTATTTAAATTGTATTACATTAAGGGAATGACCTATATCCAACACTGCTTCCATCAAAAGGGATATAAATCCATCGATTGTGAGTACGGTGGACTACCACCTCACAACTAGTGTATTTCATTTTCCATAACCACCTTTAAGGGATGGATATAATTAGGGATATATCATATGTATAAAATATTTAATATAGTATTACACTTATTTAATTTAATTATCACATATACCTTTTTAGTTTTTATTCCATTTAAAATATGATAATATTTCCCATGTATATGGTGAACTACCACATCGTGAAGAGATGTGACTGTTTTTTCACTTATGCTTTACATGGAAGGTAATAAATATAAATCTTATGAATATATTTGATATGTATGAAATTATATCAAATATTTAATATAAATATGTCATACACTTCCTTACCCTTTCACTCATTAAGGGATTGATATCTTTACTCATGAATGCGTACGGTCTACTGTCTCCACATAGCGATGTTATTCATTTTCCATCAAGAAATATTAAGAATGGTTATAATAATATATATAATGAGTAAAAATGAAATTTATAACATTATTTGAATTCTTTATTTGTGTTTTTATATCCTTTTTACCTGAACATAAACTTTCATGAAAGGGCGTCTATGAGAAAACAAGGCAAGAAACACAAAAAAAATTAAAATAATGAAATATTATAAACAAATGGGTTGTATATTTTCATAAAAGGATCATATGTGATATTATATATAAGATTATGGTTCATTTATAAATTAATAATCATCTTAAGTCCATTAAATATGAGGTTAAATCTTGTTTAAATAATATGAAGCGTGAGGTACAATTTTTTCGTCTCACTTTTACTTCAATGAGACGTGTTCTATATGAATCGCCTATTTCTTGTGTGCAGTGTTATTAATTAAAATTTTATATTTTGTATCATGACTAAATTTATCATTGTGATATTTGGTGTTTCATTTGAATTATCTTATTTCACTAGTATTATGATTCAAAAGTAACCAAAGAATTAATATTATATTTTAGAATCTCATCATTTATCAGGGATATATATGATTACAATTTTGTAGATGAATTATTATAATAAATCACTAATGAAACTCGATAATTTTATTATCCTCTATTTATTAAGTATTTTTAATGTTATAATTCAATTTTTTCTCACATCAAAACCTAAAATTTTTGTCAATTTGTTTTAATGAAATACGACCTTATTTATATCTTCAGTTGCAAATACTTTTTTAATCCAAAATAAATTCTTCTAAAAAATGTTTTCAAATATGTTATTAACATTATCCAGATGATTTAATAAATTATATATTACCCATTTTTACAATTTAAAAATTGTTTATAAATTAATCTTCAAGTAATTTTCCAAACAAGTCTCGTTTTTCTTTTTCAGAATATTTGAACTGATTCTTTGTTTATTCATATACAATATGAATTTAATTTCCCAATTTCATGACCATTTATTATTTTAATATTAATTTATATGTTTCCAAGTTTGTTTTAGATGAAATTTATTCAAAAAATATTTTTAGATATTTTAGTTTAAAAAAAATCAAATTGAAAAATATATTTTCCTCGAGAATATTTTCAAATAAAATTTAATATATTTCTATTCGTCAAAAATAATGACCTGTATTTTATACATATTATCTATTAGGAATATGATTCAATGATACACTATTTACTTTTCTTCTAGATGCTTTATGATTATATTGGATGGGGAAGTACCTTTTCGATACCATTATATTACTCTGGATAGTTTCTGATTCTGTTTATTGGTAGGGGTAACTATTAAAATTTTTATGTTAGTTTTTTCAATAAGAATGTTTATAGTTTTTGTGTTTCACCCAATTAATATCTGTAATTTAATATAATAATTAAGTGATGGGAGGTCCCTATGTAGCCCCTTTTATACTTCAGTATGTCTCATGAGAAAAACTAGCTTGGGTTTTTGGCTGGCACCTAACCCATTTATGAAATATGTCTTACTAAAAGGCCTTGATAGTATGGTTATGATTTACAACATTATTAATTTCCTCATTGTGATATTATTTAATTATTCTATATGTTACTATTAGATTATTTATAATATACATGTTTAAATTTAAAGAACATGTTATTATTTATATGGAATTATTTTATGATCATTTATTTATTCTATAATATTCATCATGATCAAGATATTTATTTATGGAATTTGATTAGCTATTTACCTTTCCATATTGATTATTTCATATATATTCAAGATACCTTCCATTGTACTCATATTTCTAATGAGCATTTGAACTCACCCATTTCTTATGGTTTTTCCCTAGGATGTCAAGACGAGTATTATGATTTATATGTGGGGTTATACTAGAATAAATAATGATATAGTAAAAATAAAATACGATGTTGTATTTTATTCTTTAATTTGTTATGTGAGATTCAATTATGTGTCATATTTACAAAGACTAATAACCTAAATGGTCCGTAAAGATTATATTCAATGTATCTTATTCAATTTTAATAAAGAAACCATCAACTTTGGGATCTAGAGACTGGGTATTTAATGTTGGTATCGTAGTAAGTTTAGTAGAAACCTTGTGAGATAGATTTTAGAAAACATAGATTATGATACATAACCTTATGCTAGAAATTGATGATATGTATTGAAGAAAATTTGAAATATTTTGTATGGTATAAATTTTATTGTTTTTATTACAAATAAATCCACACATAAATACTAAATGTGCACATGGTTCTTGAACAGATGTACCTAGGGGTAATAAATATAAAAAAGGAGTGTCAAGAGTGACTCGATTTTTACCTGGTACATGATAATAGGCCTTTCTGCATACTTGTTTGACACTCATGGGGAATATTATTTAGGTCATTATCATTTTATATACAATCCATATTAAAGGGGTTTAAAATAATTATATTATTTGAAAACATCCCACACAATCCTTGTTTATTATTATGAGATTATATACTCAAATTTTTTAAATATATGTTATATATTTCACTAGTATTGGGATTATACATTATGTTTCAAAATGTTATAACCTAATATAGGGTATATAATTATTTATAAATAGTACCTAGTATATGGAATGGAAACTGTATCAATTCATGTACACCATATAAGTATTACGATCTGATGAAAGATAATGAAGCTGGAGCGGGAGTTTTAGAAAGAACTGATCAAATAATAACCATATTAGGGAAAAAAGAATCTGGTTATGAGAAATAACCTTGCCTATATGGACCAGTATATTGATCCCCCATGTGGTTTAAAAATGTTTCACCCCATCAGGTGTCATCAACTTCTATAATTCAGTGGTATTGTAGATATATTTGTATTAAATAAAATCTTAAATGTCCAGAAATATGATATTTATTTATTTGGGAAGCATTTAAATGGACAAAAATTTCCAGGAATTTTATTATCTCTTTGAAAATGCCGATAAATGGTGTTATTTAATTCAAAGTAATAATTATAATGATGATATCTCATTCAAGGTATAAAAATATTTAATGGAAAAATTATTGGAAAATCATTTTCCTCACAACCAACAAGTAGATATAGAGAGTCAATTTCTATATCTTGTATAAAAAAGATAAAAATTTTAATAATTATGATAAAAACATTACCCTACTAGAAAGTCAAGATACAGACTGCATATATATTCTAGAGAGAGATATTGACCATTTCATTGATGATATAAATCCAGTTCGTCAATGGGAACTTATATCCCAATCATTATCATCATATACAGATACAACATCACGTGCCATCAAGATAGTGAATGAATTACACAACTCCAATGGGTTCAAAGTGAAGTAAGATAAAAATATGATGAAAAATGTAGATAAAGGGAATAAGGGAAAGAATGATTTTCCACCATGTTATAATTATGGAATGAAGAACAGTGGTACATTTTTTAAGTGAATAAGAGTTTTCTACAAGCGATGAGATAAAGGTCAATATGATCCTAATTTAATGCTAAGGATCGGTGTTTCCAATTTTCAATTCATCAACTATAAAGATATGAGGCACTATCAAAATGAACTTCTTATGTGTCCGGGGAATATCCTTAAGAAATCTATGGGATCATGGTCAACATTACGTTATTGATATAATCAAAGTGTAATTATTAAATTTCCTACATTTGAATTCAAGAAATATATTTTAGAAGTATTTTATCAATGAAATTATCATTATAAGAATCAGAAAATATATTAGTGTTTTATTACAATAGGGTTTCTCTAATAATCTAAAATCATATGAAAAATAGTACTAATAATAATGAAATGTGATCCTGTTGAAAGTTGATCTTTTTAGAAAACACATGATTAATGGAATATAACCCTTAATTTGGTACCACTGAAGATTTCGTAATTATAAAGATACTTAATTGGGATAGTATTGGTCACCACTATTCTGTTAATGATTTATGTTATCTTTGATTGTGTTTACTATATGTTTAGATTTATAGAATACATTTGAAAACATGAGATTTTATTTTTGGAATCATGTATGTTTTCATTATTATTTTATTGTGATCAAGTTACTCAAATATTTGGAAAGTGACATTGAGAGACACATTATATTATCAGGTGAATATAATTTTAATTTAGTGATATTCAATTTAAATTTTTAGACATTGAATTTGGAGAATCATATTTTGGATGATTATAAAGGTTAACTATATATTGAATCGATTAAATTTTTCTTTTTTTATTATTAGTTAACTTGTGATAACCATTTTATTTTTTGAAAATATCAAGATACAAGAGGAATGAATTGTAATTCTAACAATCGTTTAAATATTAATTGGGTAGAAAAATATACTATGATATTAATTTATTCAAGTAATAAATGATGTTATAATTTATCAAATAACAAATAAAAGATAAAATTGTGTCTATGAAATAGAAATATATCATGTAATTATATTTTAATATGTTCTTAGTCTATATGTTAATGTAATTACTCAACTCCCTAAAAAGGATCTTGAAACAAAATTGTTATCATACTATAATTAATAATGATGAATCAATTGGCACCTTATCTCATCACAGATTTATGATTTTTTGATTGTTGAAATTATATAAATCATTCACTTTATTTTGATCAAGAACATCTACCACCCTCCATCTTTATTTTGGAATTAAAATTTTCTTTCATCTCCATATATTCACTTCCCACCAATGTTCCCGCACCTAGAAACCAAGTTATGTGATTATTATAGAATAAATTCATACTTCCATTCCTCTATTTTCATGAGGATATTTATTAACCATTTCAATTGTTTTTTATTTCAGGAAATATATTTTAAAATTTCAAAACCTTTATTTTTATGATCAAGATAAAATTTTGGGGACGTAATTTATTTATGGGAATTAGAATGTTATAAAATATGATTTTAAAAGAATTACACTGTATTTGATATCATAAATAAGTAACCACTACATGATTAGAATAGAATGTGACACCCCGGGATTTTATGATATAATTATTTTTTAAAAATTCAATAAATTAAATATCTTGCAATGCGTGTAACATGGGGTTTGAAAAAATGTTATACACTATTAAAATATTATAATCCAAACATGACCATTATAACATAGGTGTTAAGATAGAGGGTATTAATAGTAATAATTATGTTATGAAAATTATACAGTTTATAAATTAATTAAATAATATTAACGGTTATTTGGTGATTGTAAATATAAAAATAACTATTTGAAAGAAGAAGAATTTTTTCTCAAAATTGTATTTTTCTAAAAGGTTAATTACTCTAGCTTTACAGATATCATTTAAAATTAATTTTTACTGATTTTAGAAAATTTATTTGAAAAAAAATGATTTATTTTTTAAATATTCATATAAAATTTATTTTGGGTGAAAATTTTGGGTGTTCTGAAAAGATCCATTTTTTGATAAATATTGAAAAATATTTATTTTTATTGAAAACATTCTTTTCCATATAAAATATTTAAGATGTTAGATTAAATTTTGTATTTTTTTTTCAAGTAAAATTAGTTCTATTACATTAAAATTTAACAAATTTAGGTCATTTTAATAAATTTAATTTTAAATTTTCATATTAAAACATTCTATACCTGTGATAATTTCCACTCTGGAAAACCGCTATTTCGTCGTGTCTGTTGTTTAATTTAATATTTATTGATACCACATATGTCGATCTATTATGGAAAAATTTATTCCATTTTGGAATAATAATAATTTATATTATAAAATAATTACATGTTTTTTTATTACTATAAATAGTAAAACAAGTAATATTTATTATTGCAGTTATGGTTTAAACTGATTTACTTGGGGGGTTAAAAAAAGATAAGATTTAAAATAACCTAAAATATTGTAAAAACCCATTTTATGGAAATGTTTTTAAATTATCACTTATAAGGGTCTATAATTTACCATATTGGATGTTTTTACATGATTAGAACGTGGATGTAATTGATTCCGTTCAAAACTTCCTTGTGTGTCCTCTCCCCCACTTATAGAAGTTCACACACTCTCCACCACTCTTCACAATTAAAAATCCATTTTTTCCAATAACTATGAAAATAACTTCTTAAAACCCTTAATTGTACTATATATTCCTTTTTTATCATAAATTCATCCTAGGAAGTATTTTGGTTCAATTCTAAATAATTTATCCAAATCATATGTAACATTTTAAAACACACCTTTTTTGTTTCTTATTCCCCCTCTATAAAATATAATTAAACCCTTATTATATAATAAATCATTTATCAAAAATATACTAAGATTTTTTTATGTTATATTCCTGACCTATATCGATATCCACTTCCATAAAATGGGAAATTAATCCATCGATCTTGTGTACGGTGGACTACCATCTCACATACCGATCTGATTTGTTTTCTATCTACACCATTTGAAGATGGATATAACTATATATTTAAAAAAATTATATTATATTTTTTATATTATTATACATAAATAATTTCAATATCTCATATACCTTCTTACATTCCATTCCATTTAAAATATCATAACATTGATCTTGTGCATGGTGGATTATCGTCGAGCTAACCGACATATTTTTTTTCATCAACAACATTAAATGATTAATTTAATAATGGATTTAATACATGTATATGTTATATATGATATTAATATAAATAATTAATTTTAATATGAAATTTAATTTCATATGTTTTTTTCTATTTAAAATATGATAACAGCGTCCGGGTGAACAGAGGACTACAACCTTGTGAAGCAATGTTATTCATTCTTAACTTACTCTTTTAATGGAAAGTAATAAATGAATATTTAATGAATATATGTGATATATATGACATGATATGGTTCATTAAAATTAATATATCAAACACAAACTTACCCTTTCACCCATTATGGGAATGATATTGGCACTCGGGTGTATGTATAACCTACCGTCTCGACAAAGCATTGGGATTCCTTTTCCTTGAAAAAATATTAAAAATAGTTTGAATAATTTATATACTGGGTTAATATGCAATTTATAACATTATGTTTATTATATATATGATTTATTTATATCATATGTATAAGAACTGAAACTTTCAGAAAAAAATATGCATGAGCAAAAATGGAAATTAACACTCAAAATAAGGGGAAATGAAATATTGCCAAAAAAGGATGGTCAAATGTTATAATAAGACAATATATGATATTATAAATATGATTATGATTATTTAATAAATTAATATAATTATTTAAATCATTATATAATAATTTAAATCATGTTCAACTAAATTGAAGTGTGAGTTATTGGTGTCTTGTCAAAATTATACATTCATGAGAAATATTACATATTCAGTACTTAAATATTTTGTGAGGTGTAAATAATTTTAATTTTATATCTTATTTCAGGAATATATATATATTTATTGTAATTAATATTTCATTTGAAGGTATTTATTTTGTGTTCCATATCATTTAAAAGTAACCAATGTGCTAACGATTTATTTTCTGATCTCATCATTTATTAGGATTATTTTTTATTAAATTTTTAATGATGAAATATTTTGATATATCCCTCATGAAATAAATTAAGTTTATTATCCTCTATTTATTGATGAACTTTTCATGTAATAATATATTTTTTTGCTATTTGGTATATAGAATAATTGAGAAAATATTTTCAATAAAGTCTGAATTTATTTATCTCTACGGTAAAAAATCTATTTTTCACTAAGAATAATGTCTTCAAAAAATGTTTTTAACATTCTCATAATAATTTTTGGAGGAAAAGTTTTAGAATTTTTAATTTTTTACAAAAATTTTGAAATCAATTATCTTGTCATTTTTTAGATAGGTCATGTTTGGATTTTACCAAAATTGTCAAAGGAATTATTTTAAAGAAATTTACTATATAAATGTAATTTACCACCATCATCCAAAATTAGTGGTTTCAATATTAATTTACAAGTGTCATTGGTTATTTTCAAATAAAATTATCTTATATTTTTTAGATTGTTTAGTTTAAAAAATAATTTCATTGTAATAAAAGAATATTTTTCTATATAATGTTTTTTATAGTATTTTTTCGTATTTATATCTGTAAAATAAAATAAACTTAATTTTATTATGATCCATTTGGATTATGATATAAGGATACCATGATTATAATTATTGAATAAATATTATGATTAGTATGGCTGGAGATTTTTTAGTTTTATAATATTCGTATTACTCTAGAAAACTTATGATTATGTTTATTGATTGGGGTAATTATTATCATTTCATATACTAATTCTTAAATACGGTTGTTTATGTTGATTACATTTCAACAATTTAATTGTAGGAATGAATTTGACTTAATAAGTGATGATTTTTCCCTATATATCCCCTCGATGCATTAGTAGGTCTCATGAGGAAAAATTGATTGGTTTTTTGTGGAGGCCTTACCCACTTATGAATGATGTCTCGGAACAAGATATTGATGATATGGTTATAATGAATTGAATTATAAATTTTCTCATTTTGATGTTAGTTTTTGTTGTTACATTTTGTCATTCAATTAGTTATAATATCCATGGAAATATTTCATGGTCATGTGATTATTTATATGGAATTATATAATCATCATTTAATATGATCATATTATTCTTCTTGTTTATATTTTTGATTAAATGGAATGTTTTTTAGTTATTTTACATTCAATATTGATTATATATTATGTATTCATGATAGATTTTCATTACTCATAACCTTAAAAAGGAATTTATCTCACCCCTTTATAATGATTTTCCCCCATGATGCCTAGATGAGTGTTATGATTTATATGTGTTGTTAATATAGATTAAATAATGATGCACTCAAATAAAATTATATGTTATATATTATGTTTTTAATTATTATGTGATAATTAGGTATATATTTTTTTACCAATACTACAACACTATTGGGTCATCCAGGATATGTTTCGTGGTATCTTATTCTAATCAAATAAAGTAACCACTGACTCCAGGATACTAGGGTTGATCTCTTTACAACAAGTAAAAAATTTCATGGTAAAATAAGAAATATCAATCTTCTTTAAATCCCACTCATAATATTCTTGAACGTCCCTACACATTTTAGTGTTTTAGGGTTGAACAAAAATGACAAGATATGAGCTTCACTCAATAATTTATTATTTATCAGAGAGTCACAAATCACACAAAACCTCTTACCAAATATTATAACACCAACATAAAAATTGAAAAATTCCAGAATCATTTTTTTGATAAAAATCATTTCCCTTTTTTCAAATCCTGATATTCATTGGCAGCATGCGTAATTTTGTCTATTGAAGATTACTTCATGGGAACCAAAACCAAATGAGTGGGAGTTCCATCATAAACAATTTATATAAAAACATTTATAAATTTAATGAAAAATGTATCATGTTTAAAATTTAGAATAACTAAAGATTTATTATATTTTAGACTCAAGGAATTTGATACTTTGTTTTATTTACTTGTATGATAGTGAATCATGAAACCATAATACTTTTTCAATTCCAACCATCTTCTCTACTTCATGTTCAACTATTTTTGAGTGAATATACACTTTAAATTTTTATGGACATAATATATTTTACATTTTAACACATATAAAAGTTGTCTCCAAAATTTTAATGAAAAAAATATACAAAATCAAGATCATGTTTGTATTGATTATTAAATTCATGATTAAATTCTAGTGAAGCCTAGGTAGTTACCCCATCATCTAACATCAAGACACAACCATGTCCCTTTGATGAAGCATCATTGTAAGTAATGAACCCACTATTTCTAGTTGTGTTGTATAATAGTAATCATTAACTAATATTCTTTTCAATTCATAGAAATATTCATCTCATCAGTTTATCTAAATAAATTTAACTCACTTTTTAGTTAACTTGTTTAGTGGGATAGTTAATTGATAAATGTTCTATAAAAACTTTAGACGTAAGATACAGATCAAAGAAAAATTAAATTATTATAGACATTCAAAAGTGTGGGCCATTTCTCCACTACTTTAGTTTTAGATAGATAAACAAGTATTCTATCATTAGAAGAAATATTCTTAAGTAATAAAATATAATTTCCTTAAAACTCGCATTTTATAAATTTTCTATACAACATATTTTATTTTAATGTCTATAGTTCAATCCTTCAATATTTCTCATGTTCCTAATAACATTACAAATAAACTAGAATGTAATCTACAAATGAAGCCACAAATTTATCCAAATAATCATTGAATAAAATACATATGTTCCGTAAATATATCGAGTTCCTTCATTAACCCAAAATTCATAAACTCAAACTCATAATAGCCATGAATATTATGAAATATTTTTCATAGAACATTTACCCCTATCACATTAAACTGGTGATATTGAGAAATGGTATAAATATTGAAAAAATACTGAGCACCCTGTATCTAATAAAATAAGTTATTGATATATTGAAATAGATATTTTTTATAAAGAGTGATGTTATTTCGTTATCAATAATAAATATAAGGTATCATAGAACCATCTATATTTTTTCTGAAGAAAAAATGAGAACCCCATTCTGAAGTGATAGGTAAAATGAAAACCTTATATAGAAAGTATTTTATCAAATATTTTAATTAAAAATTTTATACTTGAGACCTTCAAGGAGGGGGTTTGAAATTATATTAGAATCATACACTAATACAAAATAAAATTATTTCTCTTGATTATGAATAACACCATGAAAATCATCAAAAAATACACCGAGATATTTATTTACTTCTGGATAATCACTAATTTGGATAGATTCATTCTTTTCAAAATTATTTGAATGATAATTTTCAATATAATATATTATTTGTTTCTTATATTATTTTTATATTATAAAATACCTGAATTCATTTTTATATACAAACAAAAATGCATTATAAAAAATAAATTGAGTATCTATCTAATCTATCATAATAAGATAAACTGAAATCCAATCCATACTCAAAATTATAGAAAACAATATAATTGTAAATATAGTAAGGTTTTTAGGGAAAAATATTCCATAGATGATAACATGATTATTTATATAAATTCATGATTCTGTTATATAACCCACAATGGTTTTGACCAAAACATTTAAATTGATCTCTTGAAATAGTATTTCTAATTTACTTGAAATCTTCCCAGATTTAAATGAATTCATAGATTATGGGTCAAACCATACAATATTATTAACTATATAGAGAAGTAATATACCCATCAATACATCTTTTAAGGGTCTTGTATTTGTAATATTAGTTGAAAAATACTTTTCCAAACATTGCTTATATTGGTCTTGATGATTCGCACCTTGAGTATCTAACATTGGATATGTGTTAGCATAATGACCTAACTCAATGAAATTAAAACAAATTAATTTTTGATAATTATCTATATTATCATTAAAAGTTTTATGAATACATTTTTTTTTCTTATAGTAATAAGCCAAATGACCGATCTTGACATATATGCATCACTTTCTTAAACCGTTGAAATGTTCCTTAAAATTAATTTTACCACATTTTGAACATTTGATATTCTTAACTCTAAATATCATAGTTGACTAATTCTTCATTTATACCCTATTTATATAGAGTCTTGTTATTATTTTATCAAGGTACATAATTGTTGAAAATTTATATCTCAACTATAGTAGAATATATAATAATGTCCTCATAAGTTTTAAATTCGTGAGAGGCCATTTATCTCTATGAAATTCGCTTTAGAACTATGAAAATTCAATCAATTTTATTTTCATAGACCATAATAAAATTTGGTGTATACAAAACCAATATAAAAAATTACATGTAAGAGGTAATTGAGTTTTCTCTCTTTTTTCTTCAGTTCCAAAAATTTCATTTTAATTATATCTATAGGAAATTTAGTAAAATAATTCCAAAAATGGATTTAAAGACCTTTCACTCGATAGAATCAATATCTTTCATTTCAATGGTAATCATATTTAGAGACCACCATCAGTCGGATTCACCTTCAAAATGATAAATATAAAGGATTATCAATTGATGTTTCATACATCTCTAAACATAAAAAAATCCAATTCATTTATACCTCCTTTTTCTTCCACCGGGTTTGAAGATCCACAAAAATTCATATGGTTTGGTTGCATTAAATGATTCACTATAAACATGTTCCTCTATGGGGAATATTGTTTTTCTCTTTTGTGTGTTCCACTATTAATAGCCTACCGACAACAGAGTTAACACGACTACAAAATTCATAGTACCAATCATTCTAGGATTCTAATTTATAAGACTATTATCCCATTATTGTATTCCTAATTAGGAATGAATGTTTCATTTATATAAAACCCTCATATAAAGACATAGATTATCAAAATTATCCTTAACATACTAAAAATATTTCTCCTGATAATATAAATGTTAATTTGAATCTTTTATAGGATACTTTTAATATTATCTAAACCTCAAATGTTATCTAAACATTTTTTTATAATGTCAAATATAGAATCATGTAAATTTAAAATCCCCTAAATATTATTATAATATAAATGATTTCATATTTTAACATTCTCATGTCCTTTTAGGTTTATAATTTTAAAAAATTTAAAAAATATAAAAGATTAGACACTTACACAAAGTTCATATTAAATCCATAAAAACATATCTTTATGTTTATACCCATGTTTCATTTAATACACTTTAATTTATTTAAGATGATTCAATAGTGGATTTCTTGACCTTGGAATAGTTTTTAATAATTCTGAGATCCTATGAGAAAAACATTAAAACATATGATGAACAAAAACTTCTAAGTATGGGATATGAAAATAATCAAGAAATCCCATTGGTATAGTGAATAACATGAAAACTCATGAAAATACAAACCTTTTCACAATAAACCAATAGGAAAATAAATAAATCATATCCATGTGAGAGAATTAACCTTTTCTAAAACAACCATTTAAAACCAATTTTTAAGAATATTAAAACGATGAAGTCATTTTGAGACACATTAAAATTAATGATATAAGGCCCCAACCATAAAAATTTCTTAATCATGAGTGAATTCAATAATTTCAATTCATTTCAAAAATAAGATCTATTGATGTTTAGAGAATTAAAAAAATTACCATAACTCATAGATAACCACCTGAATATTACAATATAGACACTTCTACTCACTATCGATTTTTATTTCATAAAACAAAAGAAAATTTTTAAAGAAACACAGTTTAATTTCAGGTCTAAACGTCTTGACAATTCCTTGATCCCAAACTTTACTCTATTCTTCTTTAAATCCTGTGAAAAAACATTTCAGAACATTGGATGAGAATAAAAATCATAGAAATGGATACACAAAGAAAGAAAATTGTTTGTAACACCCCAAGGTTAGAAAAATTGAAGTGAATGAAACAATGAGTATATATATAATGGAACATTGTATTAAGGATATATATACAGATTTCCATTAAACCTAATTTTATGCTTATATGTTTTTAATTTCAAAAATGGACATCTATAGTTTTGATCAGAATGTTTTTTGGAGTCTGATAAAACCAAATTGTTTTTTGGTGAATAGTTACATACACTTATGAATTTTAATATGAATTTTAATATGACCCATACTAATTGTAAATAATATTATTATTTTAAATTATTAAGGTTATAAGATAATGAGATCTTGATTAATTTTTTCAAGGTAATATAAAATCGGTTATAGTTTAAAAAATGTTATTTCTAGAATAAAATATGAATTTATTTAAAAATGAGTTTTCTCATACATGGAAAATTATTTTTAGAAAATGGAGTTCATTTTTTAATCTTATGCATTGAATAATTGTTAGGGTAAATTTTTGGAATTTTTCTGAAATACATGGTTCTTTTTGTGAATAGTGAAATTCTATAATTACGAAATATGCTAATTAGATGAATTTATGCATCATTTTTGAGTAACAGATAACATATATTTCAATTTTTTCAATGTAAAATAAACTTATTACAATTTTGGATGACATTAATCAATATTATTCATTGTATTGAGAAAAAATTAAACTATTGATTAAAATAATGGAAAACCCTTCATCTCCTCCACAATAAATACAACCCTCACCCCACCTTCCTCTCACACCTATCAAGCCTTGAGAATTTCCTAAAGTATTCCCAATACTCTTACCAAGTACCTTACCCACGCCCAAGACCTTATGGCCTCACCAAAATTCCAAAAACAAAGGCCTTAATAAGGATATCAAGGAGAATATATCAAGAGGTAAAAATCCTTTTTCATTTTCTTCTATTTTCATTTCAATTCTTTTTCATTTCATGTAATTCATTCACCTCACTTTATCCAAGAGTCACGGAAGCTATATAATATTATATAATCTTAATGTGATCATGTTTATGGAAAAATTTTAACTTCATTATTTCTTTCATATTCCTCTTATTCTATAAATAAAAACGTCGTCTGTGATGTGTCGATTTACCAGAATCGTGGACACTGTGTTTTTAATTTCATTTAATTCCTTCAAATATGGTTTTCAAACAATTTATATGTATTAATTAGTCTTTAATTTGTATGATTCATTCTTTTTCAGGATCTTTAGTTAACAGATATATACTATTATGTTATATAATGAAACTAGTTCATGATTATCAAAGAACTACAAAAATTATCTAAATGGATGTCACTAATGATTTATCTAATGATTCATCCTAAAACCATATAATAATAATTTATGTAATCATTTAATATTATTCAAACTAATTAATTCCATTTCATTCCAATTATGGTGTTTGGATTCCATTCGAGAAGGAAATACTTTACAAACCAACCATGGAAAACATGTAAAGCACTCACCCAAAACAAGGGAAATAACAAAATAATATTTATAATTGTGTAAAATAATGTTATAAAAAAATCATATAATATCTTATAAACATGAATAAGTTTTTGTAAAATATTAATAACACCATTTTACCATTTTATATAAGGTTTTAACAATCTTTAAGTAAGACAAACACAAGGTAAGTGAATTCTTATCCAAATTTCCATTCTGTGGGTAAACATTATACATCATTAATTATGACATACTATAATTTTTTTTGTGATAAATATTGTTTATATTTTTTTAATTATTTGTATTTATAGTTCATATACATATTTTATCCATTTTATTAACCCTCACTCTAATTATATGATATTCATAAGGGTCTTTTCTTTTAAAAGCCTCTTTTTAAATTCTATTTTACAAAATTCAAAAGAAATGTTTTTATGTAATTATTAATGATTTTATTATGTCATTATTTATAGGAATTGTTTATGTTGAATGGTGTGACCTATATCTCCCTCCAACACATTGGTTAGGGGTAAGATGGAGGTCAGTCATATGGTTATAGCAAGTGTAATAGTGATGGTTACACCATTAGTTAACCATGAGGGATACCTTGTAAGGTGGCAATGAGGATTAAAAACCATAAAGTATCTGTGAGGGTTAAAAAATTAATTAATTAATTACCCAAGATACCCATATTCTATATATATATGTTTTCTATGATTTATCAAAATTTCATGTTTCTCAAAGTAAGTATATGATTCTTTATGGCTGAGAAGTATGTGTTAGTTTAAATGATTTCATATGTTGGTATGTATTCATGGGATAATGGTTTCCTTACATTATTAATATTCCTTACTATAATTTTTATGCTCATTCCATGTTTTCAAATTCTTTTCACAGGTTATAAGGATATGTAATATAAATAAGTTAGTCAAGTAAAATTTTATGAAGAAATTTCAAAGAAATCATGTTGTTGTTATCTGTTTAAATTTTTTTGTTTTGGATGAAATGGATATTGTTTTAGTGGTACCCACTATATCATCTAGTGGTATGATATATATGATTTATTTCCTATCTTTATAAAAACCAAAACCAAAAAGTTCTTTGGGAATGTAAAGTAGTGAAATCTAGTAGAAATAACTAAAATATGTAATGTTTAAGGTCGGGTCCTTATAGTTGGTATCAGAGCTTGGTTTTGATAAAATTAAGGGTTAGTAGGATGTTAATAGAATACCATATATTATTTTTAACTTATTTTTATGTTTAAATGGTATATAATGTAAATAATACCGTGTTGATTCATCTATGATATGTCTTTTCAAAATGGTTTTCCACAGAAGGAATAGGGATATTGATGGTGGAATGAACAGAGAGGATGATATCATTCAGAATCTGCTACTGATAATGGTGGTAATCATAAACAATAAATTTGTGATTATAATGGAGCAACTGACATAGGTAATAAATGGTAGTGGAGTCCATGCAAGATAACCACTAGGTCTACTACAAAGGAACATGATGATAGTGGAAAATTTTATGAGGCAACACCCCCTTGATTTCAATGGAGCTTCTGAATAATAAGTAGATGAAGGATAGATTAAAGTACTTGAAAAGATTTTCGATGTTATGGGATGTCAAAATAATAAAAAAATTAGTCTTCCTATTTATCGGTTTAATAGTGAAGTTGATCGGCGGTGGTCAGTGGTCAGAAATATAAAGGATATAGAGGATATTTAAGCATCAGTATGGGATGAATTTAAATGACTTTTCCTTGAAAAGTATTTTCCTAAAATGGTTAAAATTTGGATGGATACTAAATTCATTGAATTAAGGAAGAAATAGGTATATTTATTGGCCATGTATGAAGAAAACTCCACTTGGAAGGCAAAGTACACTCCAAAAAATATTTGGGATCTCGATAAAAAAATCAATCTATTTTAATCAGGATTGAAGCCTTGATACAAACGGGAATAGGCTTCTAGAGAAATCAAATTTTATCAAAAACATGCCTGATTGTATGATATGGTGGAAATGGAGTTCACAAATGCTCATGTGTGCATTAAGAACAATGGTAAAAATATGTCCATATGTAAAGAGATTGGTAAGAATCAATCAAATAAATATTATGGTAAAGAGTTTAGTTTCTAGTATGTGAAAATTGTGGTCAAAAGAACCCCGGGAAATGACTTACCAAAACTAAGATGTGTTTTCGATGTGTTCGGTTTGAACATATGACCTAAGATTGTAATGAAAATGATCATAAGACAAATCCTGAAAAGAAAACTATAAGGTGTTTCAAATTTGGTGAGATGAGTCATTATGAAAATTCCTTCCAAAATAAATATATGAATGATTAGAATCATACATAATATAAGAATAAGGGTGTAGTAGGATCCTTTGCGACTACGTTATAGGATTTTAGTCCCTCCATTTAAGTGTTATCTTCCACTTTTATTGTTTAATCTAATTTTACTAATGTCTTGTTTGATACTTGGTGAACCCATTATTTTATATCTAAGAAAATTTCTGGTAAATTGGAAATATCACCTCCAAAAATGAGACTAGAACATACTGTTAAAACAATAGGGGGGAAATGATACAATAAAAACTAATTTTATGAATCTTTCTATTGTTACGTGTAGAAAGAAATTACCTACAAACATTTTTTCCCTTATTATAGTTTGATGTCATTCTGGATATGGATTGGCATTATTTTTATCATGATAATTTAAATTGTAGAGCTAGAGATGTTGTTTTTTAGAAATATTTTCAGTTTTAATACAAGAACGAACCAATAAGATTGATAACATATAAAGCATCTGAGAAATTGTTAATGTATGTAGATGAATGGAATCTTTCTCATAATGTCGAAAATAAAGGAACTGTCAGATTAATGATGTTCCAGTGTAAAATTAATACCTTGATGTTTTTTCTAATGAGTTAACTAGTGTAATACCCAAAAGAAAAGTTGAATTCACAATTTACTTGGATCATAATGCTAATAAAATTTCAATGCCCCCTTATCAAATGTCTCAAATGAATCTTATTTAATTAAAAAATTTATTTCACGAGTTTCTAGATAAGATATTCATTCATCCTTGCACTTCACCATGGGAAACCAATGTTTTTTTTGTTAAAATGAAAGATAGTTCCTTGATACTTTTCATTGATTATAGATATTTGAACAATATTATGATTATGAATAAGTATTTTTTACCACAAAGCGATGACTAGTTTGATCAGTTATAGGTTTCTCGATATTTTTCCATGATTGACATGACATCCAGATATAATGAGCTGAAGGTGAAGGGGGAAGACATTATAAAAATAGCTTTTCAAACTATATATGGTAATTATGAATTTGTTTTTATTCCATTTGGGTTAACCAAGGCACATAATGTATTCATTGATCTTAAGAATAGAGTATTTCATGTGTTATAGGATAAGTTTTTTTGTTGTGTTTATTGATGACATTCTAGTATATTCTAGAAGTAAAGAGGAGCCTGAAAACTATCTGTGGGTTATGTTTACTACCTTAAAACAAAAGAAACTCTATATAAAAATCACCAACTCTAAATTTGGTTGCAAAAAAATTATTTCCTTGGACATATTGATTCTAAATATTGAATAACTATTGATTCATCTAAAACGAAATTTGTTTAATAAAGGGTAAAACCCACAAATATAATTGAGATTCATTGTTTACATGGTTTGGAAGGCTATTACAATAGGTTTTTTGAAATCATTGCACAGTTATCTACTCCAGTGACTACGTTAACCCAGAAAGGAGTTAAATTCACCTAAAAAAATAATGATATGATTATTTTTCATAATTGTAAAGAAGATTGGTGAATCCTCTAGTTCTGACCCTACCTTCTATAAATGGTGAGTTTTTTATCTAAAGCGTTGCATTTTTAAATGGACTTCGGTGTGTTCAGGTTCAGAATGATCAGGTAATTTCTTATGCTTCAAGACAACTAAAACCTATTGAGTTAAATTATTCCACACGTGATTTGGAATTAACAACTATAGTTGTTTCATTAAAAATTTGAAGGTATCATTTATATGGAGCCAAATGTGAAATATATACTAACCATAAAAGTCGGAAATATATATTCTATTAGGAATAATTAAACATTTGGAAAAGAATATGGCTCGAGTTTATAAAAGGATTGTGTTTTCAAAATTGATTACCATCCTAGAAAAGAAAAAAAAGTGGGAGATTCCATGAGTTGAAAACACCATGCATCATTAACTATGTTATGAGTGGAACAAGACCCTTTGATTAATGATTTGATGAATTTTGGATTCGATGTTATTGGTGTAAAAAATTCTTCTGTTTTGCTTTGGGTTTCAGTGAAGTCATATTTTTCAAAAATAATTAAGAAAGCACATAAGGCAGAAGAACAGTTACAGAAAAATGAAGAATTGGTTAAAATGGGTAAGTTTATAGAATTTTACATTTATAAGGATTAATTTCAAATTTTTGGGCAGAGATTTTGTCGGCCTTGTGATTATAAGATAAAGAAATAGTTGTTCTGTGTAGCTCATATTTCCCTATTTTAAGTTAATCCTGGAAACCCAAAGATGTACATAGTCCTTTGTGAAAATTATTGGTGGGATGGAAAGAAAAGTGATATTACAGATTTCACCTTGAAATGTTTAAAATGACAACATTTTAAAGGAATGGATGTTACTGAAGGGGGTACATCAGACTTTACCAGTTCCAGAGTGGAAATGGGAAAATATATCCATGGAATTCATTGTGAGGATACCAACAAGTTTTTTAGGTAACAATGAAATTTTGGTTATTTTTGATCGACTGGCTTAATCTACTCATTTCAATCGAATTCTAGATATTATGTATTTAAACCAGATTTCTTGATTATACTTCAAAGATATTTTCAGGTTACATAGAGTTTCTCTTTTATTTTTATATGACCATGATCTCAGGTTCACTTCTAACTTTTGAAAAGGCCTTCATAATTAATTGGGATTGAAATTAAACTTCAGGGTTTCTTTTCATCCTCAATCTGATGGGCAGTCAGAATGGATGATTAAGACTTTGTAGGATATTCTTTGAGCATTTTCAATGGACTACCAGGGATTTTTGGATTATCATCTTTCATTAGATTAGTTTTTTTATAATAACAGTTTTCATTCTAGTATACATATGACACCTTTAGAGGAATTATATGGGAAATAGTGTGAAACTCGAATATTTGGGATGAATTCGGAGAAAGGAAGTTAATGGGACAAGAATTAGTATAGGAAATGGATAAGAAAGTGAAGATGATCTAGAAACACATGGGGATAACTCAGAGTACATAGAAAATTTATTTAGATAATAATAGGAAATACTTTTCTTTCAAGGTAGGAGATCATGTTTTTCATAGAATCTCACGACAGATAATTAGTGTGCATTTTGGAACAAAAGGAAAGGTAATTCCACTGTTCATAAGAACTTATGAAATACTTGAGAAATTTGGACTGATTTCCAACCATGTATCCTTGCCTCCAAGTTTATATCAGGTACAAAATGTTCTCATGATTCGATTTTGATTAATTGTGTGCCATATTCATCACATGTTTTAGGCCTAGAAGTAGTTCAGTTGGAATAGAATCTTTCATAGGAAGAGAAACATGATCATATTCTTGATAAAAGAGAATAATTATTGTGGAATAAGGTAATACACTAGGTAATGTTTTTTAGAGAAACCACTTCGTTGAAGAATAAAATTTGGAATCTGAAATTTCAATGAGTGAAAGGTACCCTCACTTGTTTAACAAGTAAATACAATTTCCAGGTCACAATTTCTAGAAGGTGGGGATAAAATAACACCTCAAGATTTTAAAAATAAATTGGAATGCATGAAAAATTGAATATTTTCATAGTGAAACATTTATTTAAGGATGTATTTATAAACTAGTCATTAAACATAATTTTTCCACTTCTGGGTTTTTAATTTTAAAAAACAGACATCTATGGTTGCGATTAGAAAGTTATTTGAAGTATGATAAAACATAATTGTTTTTTTTTGTGAATATTAAAATAACCTAATAAATATTAATTTTAATATTAATATTAATATGAACCTTATGAATATTAATTAATATTATTATTTTATTTTCTTAATCTTATAAGATAATAACCACTTTATTATTTTTTCAAGGTGATATAAAATAAGTTATATTTTTGAAATTTTTATTTTTTGGATTAAATTAGTTTTCAAAAATATATATTATCATATTTAGAAAATTATTTTTAAAAAATGGTGTTCATTTTTAAATTCTACACATAGATAAATGTTTATAGTGATATTTTTTTCTGAAAAACATGAGTTTTTGTGAATAGTGAAATTTGATAATTATGAAATAAGCTAAATAAATAAATTTATGCATCATGTATGAGTCATGGATGGTGTAAATGGCTATTAGTTAGACCTAACATGCACTTATTACTATTTATGGTCATGTGAATCGAGAATATTCATAGTCTTGAGAAAATGTATTACAATAATGATTACATTAATGGAAAACTCCTCCTCTCCTCCACCATAAATACCTCTCTCAACCCCCTCATCCTCTAAAACATCTCAAGCATTGAGAATTGCCTAAATTATGAACAATACCCATCCCTAGTACCTTCCCCGAATTCAAGACCTACTGGTCGCATCAAATGTCCAAAACTAAAAGCCTTAAGGATGATCGCAAGGAGAAGAGATCCAGAGGTACAAAACCTATTTTATTCTCATGTGTTTTGTTTTCAATTCTTTTTATTTTCATATAATTCCTTCCTATACCATAAATAAAGAGGAATTAAATCTCCAGAATATTATATATTCTAGATGTTATAATGTTTATGGAAAACATTCATCATCATTCTTCCTCTCCGCTTCCACTTCTTCTAAAAATAAAAACACCGTCTGTGACGTGTCGATTTACCAAAATCGTGGATAGTGTGTATTCAATTTCCTTTACTTCCTTAAAATATTTTTTCTAAAAACATTTTAATGGATTAAATAATTTTTAATGTTTATTATATATCCTCTTTCATGTTTTTTAGTTATTATATATACATAATATTAATTTATAAAATGAAACTTTTTCATGATTATCAATGAACTATCAAAATGATCTAATTGGATATCACTAATTATTTATCATATGATTCATCCGCACAATATATACCCAAAATTATTTATAGAATAATATAATATTTTGAAATCATATTAATACCTTTTAATTACAATTTTGTAGTTTCTATTCCATTCAATAAGGAAATCCTTTACAAACCGACCATGGACAACATGTAAGCACGCACCTAAGACAACAGAAATAAAAATCATAATATTTATAAATGGGCCAAATTATGTTATAAATTGATAATCTAAGGTTTTATAAACATTAATATGTTTTTTCAAAATACTAATAACTCTATTGTAACCATTATACAGGAGGTTTAAACAATTTTGAAGTAAGACAAAACCAATGTAATGGAATTCGTAACCCAATTTCCATTCTTTGGGTTGACCATATACTTCATTAATTATCATGTATTAAAATTTTGTGTGTGATGAATTTTTTTTATATTATATTGAATTGCATATATTTATATTTTATATACATATTTAATCCACTCTATTAACTCTCACATTAATTATATGATATTTTTACGATGATTTTTTTAAAATCCTTATTTAATATTTTGTTTTGAAATTTTCAGAAGAAATGTTTTCATGAAATTACTCATGCTGTATAATTGTGTTCTGGTTATTGAAAATTTTTTATGATAAGTGGTGGGAATTATATCTTCCTCTAATTCATAGGGTCTTTGTATGATAGAGGTCGGACATATGGTTACTCCATGTGTAACTATGATAGATACACAATAAGTTGTCCCTCACGTTTACATTGTAAGGTAGCTGTGAGTGTGGAAAATCATAAAGTAGCTATGGGGGTTACATAATTAATAACTAAGTCCTCATGATACCCTTATGATATATTTATGTTTTTCAATTATTTATGTAAATCTCATGTTTCACAGTGTACGTATGTATATGATTCTTTATGGGTGAGAAGTATGTGTTTGTGAAAATGATTTAGATGTTTATATTTATTCCAGGGATAATGGTATATTTCGTTCTTTTCATATCCCTTATTGTGCTTTTTATGATCATTCCACATTTTTAATTGATTTTAACAGGTTATTAGGATGTGTAAATGAAGTAATGTTTTCAAGTAAGATGTTATGAAGATTTTTCAATGAAATCATATAGGTAGTTTATGTCTAAAATTTTATATTTTGGAATAAATGGATAAAATTTTATTTGTACCAACTTCAAATTCATGTGGGTTGGTATGTATGAGTTATGTCCTAACATTATAAAACTCTAATCCAAAAATATCTTTGAGAATGCATGATGTGAAATATAGTTGAAATAAGTTAAATATATTAGTTTTAAGGTGGGGTTCTTATACTATTTGTCCTGTTAAAACATGTAAACCATGAATAATTTATCATAATTGATACTTTTCACCTCTAAGAAGTCGTAAATACACTTCATCGAATATAATCTCATTGCTTAATTTTTTTGTAATAAAACTATTACCATAAACCTATTGAAAAAACATATATCATATAGAGGTATCTTGGGACATAATCGTACTAAAATTGAATAACCATATTGTCTACTTCCTCACATATCACTAAATGGAATATCCATATGGATAAATTCCTTACCCAATGCATTAGGGGTTGTAAATTAACAACTCGTAGATAGTTTATCATAGAACCACCCATAATTGGTTAATTAGGTGACAACCCATATTTGGTTTATCACCTAACCACACATCATTGGTTTATCATGTAACCACACATAAAATTTCCGTGTAACATTATATAATCATAACCCATAAAATATTTAAATTATCATCATTTCACTCATAAAATTTCATTTTGGAATCATAAGAAATAATTTCAGGATATTGAAATAGTCAATTCTCTTTCAAAATGATTTTCAATACCAAAACACCCAAAAGGTTATTATAAGATTTATCTTTATATTGAAAATCATTAAGGATTATAGAGGATGCCAAATATAAAATAACAATTATGGCGACATAGAAGCCTTTTTCGCCACATACATTAAAAAAGCATTCAATTTGTTTTTTTAGAGAAAATAAAATTCTTCATATAAAAAATATTAATTCTAAAAACCTTTAATTTATTGACATAAAATGTCATGTATAATCCTTTTATATCTATATTAACAAATATGTGAATTAATATCATGAAGAAAATATTTTATAATTAAATCTTTAATTTTTCGAAGTGTTCAATGTGTCTTAGACCACTTTGAACAATTAAATAAAAATATACATGAATTAATAATTTTACCAAAACATTAATTTACATTAGTATAGATAAAATATGGATATTAAATTTAATAGTGGAATAAAAGAATACAGGTGAAAAGATCATGAAATTCTTTAAAGAAATAATATTGAGAAGAAGTCCCTTACAAATATCATTTTGTAAATAAAATAGTTCGATTAACATGTTTTCAATATAAATTCTAATAAAAAAGTAGAAAAAATGATTACATATTCATAAATAATTTCACACATAATATTGGAATGAGAAAATCAAGATGTACATGTTTAACCCAAAGAATGAAATTTGGTTTAATAAATTCCCTGAACTCGAGTCTAATTCGTCATATGTGTTATTTATCTTCATGAATAGTAAACATCGGTTAATTTATACTTGAATTGGATAATTTTTAATTTATATTATCATTTTTATATCACTTTTTACCATGTTATAACAATTACGCAATTATTTAACTTTATATCGGATGTTTTGTTGATATTAAGTTCTTGAGTCCAAAATGAACTTGGTATGATGTCAATAGTCCATGTGGTCATAATTCCATCATATCTAGAGTATAAATATGATATTAATATCTTATATAATTATCATATAATTTTTTATAATAATTTTTTAAGAAAAAAAAACCTCATTCTTGGAGACAATAGGTTGTACATACAGATTAACACTATTTTTTGTTTTTATATCATATTAAAAGATCAAACATTAAATGAAATGTAAGTAAATATTTATACATAATTAAAAACATTATAGTATCATTATTATGTAATTTATATAATATATTTTTTCTCAAAAAAATTATTTTTACATTCCACGTGATTTTTTATTGAATCGCATCATGTTGAGGAGTCGGTAGTCAACACATCCCCAAACGATGTTATCATATAACCAGAATTTCGAAAACATGATGGTATGATTTATATAACATTTTCATAATATTAAATAGATTATAATATATATATATATTAAAAGTTTATTTCACTAGAATAATGTTTTTAATACTATACATGAAGGTGGTAATGGTAAAAGAACAAAAAACATTATTCACAGAGGTGATTACCCGATATAAGTTAGATAAAAATCACATTTCCTTGAATAAGAGGTGGTGAGAAATGAAATGGATATCATATATTAAATAAGAACAATAACACTCTAGTATGTAAATTATTCTGTATTATAATAAATTGATGGATAAAGGAGATGTTAGTAAGTAGAAATAGAAAATAAATTAAGAGAGGAACTTTGAGAAAATTTCCTCTTGAATATACCCTCCTTGACAGACCCTTGAAGGCCTCGGATTTTCACTTTTGGTGACGCAAGAAGAACTTGGACATGGGGAGAGTGAGGTGGGGATGTTTGGGAAGATATTTTAAGATCTTGAAGTATTTTTAGGTCGATGTGGGGAGGTGAGGTTTGTTATTTATACTTGAGGATGTGTGGGTTTAAGTGATTATTTTGTTGATTATTTTATATTAAAAGCTAACCATATAGTGGTGTCATTAAATTATAATACTTTGGAATTTAAATAATTATGTATAGGATGTTTAGGGTCAATCCATGGCTAATAAACCCTTTAAATTTTTTTATTTTTAGGTTTTTTAATAGTTTTACTTTTTATTTTAACATTTCTCAAAATTTTACATTTATTATGGTAAATAATATTTTTACCATGGACACATTTTTTATATCTGAAAATGAAATTTAACATACAAACTAATTTGAGCCTTTTGATTACAAATATGGAATCCATTTATCATAATTCAGTTTATAGATTTAGGGAAATAAAATTTTAAATTAATTCTGCAGAAAAAACTAAAAAACGTGGTTTTCAACTGAAACATTCAAAAGTTTGAAATGTTTTTATATCTAACGTGCTTTTGAAATTAATTAAAATGAAATAAATTTTTAATCAATTATAAAAACATAATCTATATATTCTTTAAAACTTATTAAATGATATTCAAAAAACTGAAATAAATTAGACGAAAAAATAGATTTTAATTAAAACGCAATATTTCTCACTATTTATTAAAATACTGACTTTTATCATTAAAATACAAAATATTAAAAAAGATATTAATGTCCCTCTTACAAATGAGAAGTTTATTTTTTTAAAATAACTTATAAAACTATCAAAACAAGATTTATGATGGGATATCCATCAAAAGTTGGTAAAAATATCTTCCTTGAAAAAATACTCGTTTTATACATAAAATTGATTTTGTTCTTATATCAGGTCTAGAAAACATATAATATTATCTTTTAACATAATATTCATTTTATATTTCATTAATTTAATTCAAAAAGCGTTATATATTTATTTTATAAACACAATTATTCTTAATTAAATATTTTTTCATAAAAATAAACCCTTTATATTGAATTAATTTTTATTTAATTTACAAATTACATTGGAAACCAATAAATCTATATATAAACATGTGTAATACATATTTTCATTATTCAGTTAATATCGTTCATTTCCACCATTCTAATAGCTAAGAGATAACAACAACTTAAAATAATAATATTATTAATATATTATTTTTTGGTATAAATTTGTCTTGTGTGCATCGTAATATTTTAGAAAAACCCATTAAGACATGTTGGGTATGCTATCAGACTTAACATCCATTTTTAAGTAAAATTACTATCTAATTTGTAAATATTAATCAATATAAAAAATCATTATTGAATATTTACCTAGGATGTTGCATCCTTCCCCCCTTCTTAATATTATGTCCTCACAATTTCAAATTTGGGATTCATAAAAAAGGATTCTCTTGAAAAAATTACTTCATTAAAATTCCACATTGGAAAAATACATAATAAAACATTAACTTTAAAAGAAAGAAATTGAAGTACAATTGTCACCTGAGATAACATATTCTATAATTATTTTAAGAATACATGGATATAGAAGAAAAATATACAGTCATATTCAAATGTAGAGTGATAGAAAACATGATATGGATAATGTTAACAATCATAAAACCACAAATTTATGATGGGTTAAATGGTATTTGATATCATATCATGAACATTAATCGCATAACTTTTATTTCTAAGATCCTTTTCATAGAGTTGTGGAATTATTTTAATAATTATAATAATACCATAAGGAAATATACTTAATTTAAATGTAGAGTTTCATCAATTAATTGATTTCCACCACAAACACATATTTTTTTATAAATGATGAGTATTCAAGTTGAATTTATTCTTCCAAAATCACTAGAATAAACTTTTAGATAATAACATAATCCAAAAAAATTAACTACCTATTTATCCTATCATAAAACATTAACCAATACTAATATATATATCAGATAATATAAAATAATTCTCTAAAAAGAATAGACCATTGGATGAGGAAAAGGTAATTTAATCTCAAAAATTCAACAGTAAAACCCAACGTTCAACATCAACCAGTCAACAAAGAATTATCCTTAAAATTCCATAAAATAATCCAAACTAAGATTGAAACCTAAAATTCAAATGGATTTGATCATGAATTCTTTGATGGTAAATTTAAATATTTATATCCAAATAACTTCAACCACTCTTAATGTATTATAAAAAAAATGTAATTTACCCAATCACATATTCTCCAAGATAGGTTATGATTTTTCATAAATAACAAAAATCGCTATAATTCCACAATAAAAATCACATATTCATTCAAAAAATAAATTAACCTTTAATTTCATTTGAAAATACCAAATGATTCTATTTAACATAATCATATAAAATTCCCAAAATAGAGATCATTAAACAAAAAAAACATATATCAATTAATTCCCAAATAAATTTTCAAAACAAAGAATATCTGTTTGATAAAATATAAATTCCCAAAATCAAATTATTCTTATTCAATCAACTCGTTGAACCAAAATGAAAATACATACTGACTAAGGATTTCACATAGGATAGTGGTAGGAAATGAACTCTTGTTGCCCTTCGATTGTGGGTTCAATTCCTATGGCCTTTCTAAATGGGATTGGTTGTCACCCATCTTATGGGTTGTATTTTTTTCTAAATCTATATAATTCTAATAAAATCCCAAAATGAGAAAAAATCATCAAAAATAACAATAAAATTTTTTGTCCACAAATTTTATCTCATACCTTTCATTTTGAAACCCAAAATGTAATGACCCTTAATTACCTCAAAATAATTGATTATATAAACCCTAATATTATCCTTAAATTTATAATTATGTCCACACAAGAAAAGATAATTCTTCATCATATAAAATGTTCACATAACAAACATTAGGTTTACACATACTAGAATAAATTCTTCCAAAGTAATCCCATAATCAAAAGTCTAATTATTATTTTAAACATCTTATCATCCTATAGTCTACCGTAAATCTTGAATGATTTATATAGTTACTTTTTAATCATTGAGTGTTCTCTGTGATCCTTTAACCAGGATTTTCCATATTAATCATTAATACTTCCCACCTATAAAAAAACAAGAATCATGTCCTAAGATTTAATAATTCCAAAACATGAGACATGATATAATCCATACCTTTAATAGTTCATTTTCATTTTTTTCATATTCAATTTTAATGGCATTTTATATTGCTAAAAATATATTTTTGTTTTCCTCTTCATCCCATTCATGGACCTTCTTCGTAGGCCTTTGATTTTCATAATGACCATACTCCAAACATTTATAACATTCAATCGATAACTCGAGAATAACCAATCTCTCTTTCATTGAGTCAACTGAACACTTCCATTTTCCATGGAAAGTTAATTTTTTATGACCTTAATTACCACATCTATAACATCTTCATATTCCATTAAAACATTTTCTTTATGTGTTTATTTCCACATCCATGAGATATATGTTGTTGAATATACATAACTTTATGATTATTACCTGAATATTCACTTGGATTAATTTCACTCACATATGATGCATTATAAAACTGACCAAGGTCCAAGTGGTTAATCATGACATCTAATAGTCAGTTAACAATAACCATGAGAGTTCTCATTATAGATATTAATTTATTCCGTTTCTTATTAAGAGAACCACCACATTTTCCTTCACATGAATTATAAATTTGGTGCATGATGGATCCATCCATTTACTAATGTAAATATATTAGTGTGATTGTATCATTAAAACAATCATATATTATCTTATGCCTAAATATCACCCAAACCTCTAAAGTTGTCTAATCCATCCTCTGATACCAACTATAATTCCTCATCCTTAAACATTACATAATATTAAGTTAAGTCAATAATTTGGAATTATTTGACATTGAGGATCTTTTCATGTTTATAGATTTAGATAATTATGTCCTAACTCATAGATTAAAACATAAATATTACAAAGTAGACACTTCTACTCACTATCCAAATTTCGTAAAAAATGTTTTAAAAGAAGCATGGTTTTGTTTCATGTATAGACTTCATTGATATTATTTAATCCAATCCACAACTATATTATTCTTTAAATATTGTGAAAAAAATTCAAAAACATGGATGAGAATAAAAAGATCAGTATGGGATACATAAATAAAGAAAAAAGATTAGTCTTGTGAAAACTCGCAAACCAGGAATACATTATAATAATGTAATACTCTTCACCTTTATGAAGTATTAAATACACTTTACCAAATATATGCTCACTGGTTAACCTTTTATCAAGAAAATATTACCTTAAACCCTATAGAATGAAATATATTACATATAAAGGTAACTTGGGACATAATCATACATAAATGTAATAAATTTACTGTCTACATCCACACATAGCACTAAATGGAGGATCCATGTGACTAACTTCCATACCCAATGCATTGGAGGTTATAACATAACCACCCGTCCTTGGTTTGTCACGGAACAACCCATCATTGGTTTATCACGTAACCACCCATATTTGTTTTATCGCATTACCACTCATCCTTTTTTATCATATAACCACCAATCAAAGTTCTAATTAATACTATATAAACATAAAATATAAAATATTTCAATTATCAAGATTTCACACCTAAGATTTCATTTTTCAATAAGGATAAATCGTTCAAGATATTGAAATAGTCGATTATCTTTCAAATCCGTTTTCAATACCAAAACACCCAAAAATGGATTAAGGCATTTATTTTTCTTTCAAAAAATGTTATGTCCAATATATTAAGACAAGTATAAAATAATGGTTACGACTCCATAGAATTCATTGTCTCATTAAGAGTTAAAAACATTCTTTTTTTCGTTTTGTAAAGATAATAAAATAATTCATAAAAAAATATTACTTTTGAAATACTTTAAAATGTAGAAAAAAAATTTCATTTATAATCCTTTTATATATATATTAATAATTATGTGAATTAATATCTTCAGGAAAATATTTGATAATTAAACCTTTAAATTTTCCAGGTGTCTCATGCCACTTTGATCATATATATCATAATCTCCATGAATTAATACATTTTCGAAAACATTGATTAACATCATTATAGATAAAATTTAGATAAAAATTTTCATACTGTCTGTATACACACCTAATAAAATAATAATTGTGCTTATTATAAAGAAATGACTCAATGAAAGGTGATTGAGATGAAGTCCCTTACAGAAATCACTTAGTTAATAAAATATTATCAATATGTTTTTCACAGTATATACATATATAAAAACTAGTAATAAATATAGTATTATCAAAATTAATTTCACACATAATAGTTTAATGACATAATCAAGAAGTAGAAGTTTAACTCAATGAATGTAAATTGGGTTACAACATTCCCTTACCTGGAATCTGATTCTTCTTGTGTGTTCTCTATCTTCTTACATAATAAATATATATTAATTTAAAATTGATTTATAACCTTATTAAAGTTTATTATTCCTTTTCTTTCACTTATTACCATGTTATAATCATTAAAAAATTATTTATTTTCATATCGGACATTTTGACGATATTCGGTTCATGAGTGGAAAATAAACCTTGTATTATATTAATAGTCCTTATGGTCATAATTCTATCATTTGATGAATATAAAACATGATATAAATATATTATATATTAATTATATAATTATTTATCAAACGATTTTATGAAAAACAAAAATCACCTTTCATGGAGATCATAGGTCGTACGTATGCATGAACATTATTTTTTCGGTCGAATTGAATGAATGAAAATTAAATGAACTTTATGTAAATATGTTTAAATATCTAACATCATTAAACTATAATTGATATTTTATTTGTATAATATATATTCCCTAAAATAATCCTTATTATATTCCATGTGATGTATGGATGAATCACATCATTTTGAGAAGTTTGTGTTCCACATATCCCCAAACGAAGTTATCATATAACCAAAATTTGGAAATCATGATGGTATGTTCAATATAACATTTAAATAATATTAAATAAGTTAAAATAAACATATTAAAATATTATATGACCATAATAATGGTTTTAAAATTATCCATGAAGTAGGTAATGGAAAACGAACATAATCATTATTCACGGAGGTGATTAATCGTCATAACTGGGACTACACATTAATTTCATTGAATAAGAGGAGGTGATAAATGAAATTGATATGATAAATTCCATTAAAATCATAAAACTCTAGTATATAAATGATTCTATAGTAATAATCTATTCATGGATGAAGGAGGTGAGGAGATGCGGGGAAAAACAAATTAAGAGAGGTACTTTGAGAAAATTGCCTCTTGAATATCCCCTACATAAAAGACCCTCGAAGACCTTACATTTGGTCATTTTGAGAGAAAATTAGAAATTCGACATAGTAAGAGTAAATAGGACATGATTTGGTGGAGATTAATGTATCTAAATAGATTTTGGGTCAGAATGGGGAGGTGAGGGTTGTTATTTATACTTGATGAGTGGTGAGTTCTGGTGATTAATTTGTTGATTATGTTATATTAAAATAAAACTATATATAGATGTAATTAAATTACATAAATATTGAATTAAATTATTGTTTTATAGGCTGTTTAGGTTTTAGAACACCCTCACACACCCTTAAAATGTAGTAGTTTTTAGGTTTTTTAAACTTTTATATTCTAATTTTAACCCATGTTAAAATATTTTTGTTACTATGGTAACTAATTTTCTGACCATGGTAACATTTTTTATCTATAAAAATTAAATTTACAATAAAACCAAATTTGGAAATTATTATTCCAAATATTAAATCCATTTTACTTAATTAAATTAACATAATTTGAAAAATTATATTTAAAATTAATTCAACGGACAAAACAAAAAAGCATGGTTTTAAACTAAAACGTTCAAAAGATTGAAATGAATTTTATATATAATTTCAATTTGATATTAAGTCCATTGTAAAATATTAGATTAAATTATAAAATATATATATATATATACTTTAAAATCTTTTAAAAGGACCTTCCAACAATATAAATAAATTAGAAAAAAATGTAGTTTTGAATTAAAATTCTGTATTTCTAACAATTCCTTTAAATACTAATTTTATCCAAAAATTCCAAAAATGAACCAAAGTAAATTATTATTCTATTTTTTCAAAAAATAATATTATTCTGTAAAAATTATCTTACTTATGTTTCAAAAACTATATTTAAAACGGGGTTTCCATTAAAAGGTGGTAAAATTGCCCTTTTTTTAAAAAATACTCCTTTTATGCATATAATTTATTTGGTTCTTATATCATGTGTAGAAAACATATAAGATACAAATTAAGCCTTATATTGAGATTATATTTCATTAATATAATTTATTATGAGTGATATGATTATTTTATAAACATAATCATTATCATTTATATACATTTTCAAAAAAAACACATCTTTTATATTCAATTAGTTTTTATTTAATTTCAATATAAATTTGGTAACCAATGAATAATTATATAAATATTTGTAGAAAATATATTAAAAATTCATTTAATATCATTGGTTTCATATATTCTAATGGAAAATCAATAACTACAACTTAAATTAATATTATTAATATTATATTATTTTGTGTTATAACTTTATCTTGTGTGCAATGTATGATTTTGGGAATACCCATTGTTGCATGTCGAGTACGCTATCAGACACAGAATCCATTTCAAAGAAAAATTTCTATATAAATCATAAATATTAAAAAATATGAAAATTTATTATTCTATAATTTCCTGGGATGTTACACATGAAAAATTTTATTAGAAAAGAAACACTTTCACCTTAAAATTTTTATAAAAATATTTACCTCATGAAATAAAAATATTTACAAAAAAAACATTTTTACAAGAATAAAATAACAATAATAGGGAATAAAAATCATAACCAAAGATAAATTTAAATTAAATCAAGTCAAAATAAATAAAATAAAGTTAATTCCAAAGGAGTGACCATCTAGGTGGTCTCCCTCATTGTCTCGTTCATAGAAAAAAATCATTTCTCAATGTGATGGACAGCAATCTCGAGATCACCTATCATCATCTGCTTTTTCAATCTCACCCATTATAATTTATAATACCTATGTACCACATAAGGGAGAAAATATATGTAATATTTCACCTTTGAATAATAAAATACCTGAAAAAAAAGTATTTTAACCCATAATAAAATCACTTTCCATTCTCTTACAAATAATAGGAGAAATATCTTTTTTTGTAGAAAACCTATAAAAATGAAAAAATAAAAAAATATATAGAATTGGAAATTATTATAAAGACCATTTAATATTATTTATGAATATTTATAATTAATAATACATATGTCATTGGGAAATGTTTTTCTCGTTCAATACATTAAAAATTATCATTTTTAACATTTTAATGAAGTAAAAAAATTAACAACAAATTTTTTTTTTCATTTTCATTTTTAAACCTCTATAAATAATGTAACAAAATATTAAAAATGAATTTTATAAACCTTTGAATCATATATAACAACATTCATGAAACATTTAAAATAACAAGGATACAGAGAAAAATAGTTGCAAAGAACACCTTAAGATTATGATTGAATGAAAAACTCTTACCTTATGTCTAATCTAGCTTCATACATTCTATAACTCCCATATTATAAATTTCTATTAGTCTTTACATGGTTAATAGCCTTTTAAATTTTAATTAAATTTTAATTATTCCTTTTATTTTAATTATTACCATGATTTATTTATATACTAAAATTGTTTAATTATTTCCATGTTTTAAAAATCAAAATTATGTCATATGTATCCTATATATTTATTTTATCTATCATTTTAAAAAAAAATTATTATTGGTGAGGAAAAATGAAACACATCCATTCATTGAGGTGGTAGTTCATACGTACACACGAGTGGTGTTTTAATTTCCTATAAGATGGAAAAATGTGAAAATGGTTATAACATGCACATAATAAAATTTAATTATTTTATAGATAAATATTTTATTATATATATTTTTTCTAATATTATTGAAGGAGATATAGTAATAAATAATAATGGAATAGCTTAGTTAATAATTACAAAACTTCTCTAGAAACCCTCATTTTTTTACACCTTAATCCATCAAGGATTGGTATTTTAATGAAATTAAGACCACTATGATGTGTGCAAGGAATTAATAAATGTATTTGGTTGGGTATTATATTATCTATAGTGCTAATGGTTTTTGATTAACTTAGGGGAGGAGGTTCCCTTTTATAAGTTTGTGTAATGGAACTCTTGTAATTATTCTTAACTTATAGACATTATAATTTTCTTACTCATTATAAAGAGAATCTAAATATAAGAAATTTGGAATATATTTTAATATGGTTATAAATACTATCATTAAATAATAATTTATATAATATTTTGTGACCTTAAAAGTCATTTTTTACCTTTATTAATCATATTTACCCTTTACCATCATAACAAATTTTTACTGTGGTAACTATTCATTATGAACAAAAATGCAATTGAATTCATTACAAAATTTGATCCCCATAAATTCAAATATGTAATAAATTTTCTAATATTAAATAATTATAATGGGAATAAATTAATTTTAATATATTAATGAGAAATTTAATGAAAAAAAAAAATTAGAAAAAAAATTTATTCTTGAAAATGAATTTATACCAAAATATAGTATAATACTGACTCTTATGGAAGTAATTGTATATTTTTTGTCAAATGAGTCTAATTTAATAAAATATATTTACATCCACAAGTGTATCTACAAAAATCAATATTTATTTTTCGAATATGGGATCCATTTTATAATTCAAGGCTTCTGGAAACATAAATGTTTTTCTACCACTTATCGGTTCCTTACAAGACACAAGATCATTATTATCTACTAATAATGATTCCCCATACATGATATATCTTGATCCTAGGATTTTTTTATACATTACCTAAAAGGATATTTATAGTTTAAAAGCCTTATAATAATCCTTTGGAAACATAAACACTTCTAGTTGTTCCATATAGACAGATTCTATACGATTCACGTTAATGAAGGCTATTTTTGTATCCATCATCCAAACCTCATAATCATGAAAAAATTATAAGGAAATTTTAATTCTAAAATATTTTATTATAGTAAATATGGAAAATTATTCATCATATTTAATTTCTTGATGTTTTTTGAACCCTTATCTAGCTATTATAGCCTTATATGTACTAGCTTGTCTATCCATACCAAGTTTCTTCTTGAAATCCATTTGAAACTAATGAGCTTTAAATCTATTATAGGATCGAAAAAATTCCATATATATGAAATCCTACTTATATATCCTGATTACGACCCACCTATAATATTATGTTACACTTATTTCTTCCTTGTGGGACACAAGTTCATTATTATAAACTAATAATTAGTGGACATCCTTGATGACATTAAATGAAATGTAATTTATTATAAAAATAATATTTTTTACTATTTACCCAAATATAAGTCCTTTCATAAAGATAAAAAATCTCCATAATAAAAATTCAAAATGATAAATCCATAATTGCATTAGTTTTTTAAAAATTATATTTATAAAAATTTGAAATTTAACCATTAAATAAAATAATACAATTCATAGAATCCAATTTAGTTTGAATAAAACTATTACAATTTTTATTGAAAAATTATATAAATTTACAAAAATATTTATGATTAATATGGACCCATAAAAGGATTAATTATAAATAATAATATTGATTCATTACTAGGATTACATAGGTCATCAAATAATGTATTTCAAGGATTCTTCCACTAACTCGACTTCAAAAAAACATCACTATTAATCACATATTCATGAATATTTAAATAATTTTAAATCAAATATTCCTCTAAAGTATTAAGGTAAAATGTATTCAAGTTAGGTTTTAGAACTTGATATTATTTATAAAATATAAAATTATAAGAAACTCATACCTTCAAACCATCAAATATCGTTTTTACCAAGGGAATGGATCATTAACAATTTAGTGGAAGAACCTTCTACAACTATTCAAATCTACTATAATAGACTCTAGAAACAAAATCCAAGTAGCATTAATTTATTTTACATATAAAGAATTTTGGTTTCAACATTCATTATAGATATAATGCATGTCTTATATCTTCATTCCCTTAATACAGAGAGATTCCACACTTGGGAACTTCATGAATATTCTCAATAAACATGGGAAAAACATATTTAAAAACAATTTTCATTAATCAAATATAAACATAATTAATATTTAATTAATGATTATTGAAAAAAAATAAAAAGACACACAATTTGGGTTTAACAATATTCTCATTTTTATTTTATTCCAATTTCATTTCTAGAAATTTCATGTCAACTTATTATTCCATTTATAAATTTTTAATTTTTAATTTCTCTTATTTTCCCCTTTCTCATTATCTTTATTCACATTATTCTCTCCACCAATATTAAAAAAAATTACAAAGGTATAAATATAGGGTGGTATAAATAAATTATTAACAAATGTATCCATTATTACTCCATTATATGTATTTGTGAGTGATTCTCAGTGTAGAAAATAATAGGGTCTAATTTAGATTACAATGTTATCCATTAAATAATTATAATATGATATAACTCATAAAATTTGTTAATTTGGTTCCTCATGGGATCCATATATATGATTATTATAAAACTATTAATACCAATTAATATATAAATATATATATTAGATATGTATAACTTGAAATACCTACACTCATCTCAATGCTGGAATTAATAGCATTCTAAAAACATCCACTAGGTTTTATATTCCATGATGACACCCATAAATTATTCAACATTTTATCATTATTTCATTGATAAAATCATTTTCCCCCATTAATATCATAATTTATTCTTTTAAACCATGGATGATAGAATATACATTCAATTATTTTTATTGGAATATCAAAAACACTCTTCTCAAAATTTTAAATTTTTATATATTGAAAACTATAAAGGATTCTCAAATATAAACTCTCCTAGAAGGAATAATCCATCCCCACTTCATAATTTTTTATATTTTCAATAGATATTCATTTAATAAAACAATTTATATTTCAAACCACATTTTTTATTTTCTTCATTTTTATCCAATTTTGACAATAAGCTTATCTTCATTAGTTCTTCCCTTGGGAACATGTTTCACCTTAAAATCATTATAATGTAGTAATAAAAGTACAAAACAAAAGTTAATGTAATAATTTTTAATTTATTTTCTACTTAATGAGAGAAAAAATGAAGAAAATTTCCTCTCAACTAAGATACATCATCCTATTTTACTCTATTTATGTGTGAATTCTCAATTCTTGTTTTTTAGATTACTAAGTAGACTTGGATAGGTTGAACACTTTTTTTATTAGTATCTTTATATGGAAAATTATTCATGATATTATCTATCATTTAACATTAATTATTTCTTTCTTATTTAATCCATTATTCTAACTCATCTAGATCGGGTAGTAAGGTTATACAGTCCTTTAAAATATGTTTACCTATCTTAAACCTTCTTGATGAAACCTCTAAAATAATTTTTTCATCATTTATTGATAACCTCTCACAAAATTTGGATTATTATTGTCGATTTTTTTTATAATCATCACTTTACTATTCCTTTTCCATTTTCATTTCCATTTCAAACCAAGCAAGCCAAATAACAAGACATACTTTAAAATAATGATCTAATTATTCAAACCATCCACATGGCTTCTCAATAATATATTTCCCCAAATCTAAATTTTTTCACATGAGATGATATTCCATTATCCACTTTAATGATTCCATTAAAACCAATCCATGTGGATTATTTTCAAATGAACTACTTCAAAAACTATGGAAAATAGTATTAATCTTTATCAGCACTAGCTAAAAATCATTAATATAGGTATCATTTACAAGTATTTTTTTCACTGATAAACACACCCATTTATCATCATTATTGGTGGCCTTTATCAATGGTAAATAATCATTAAAAATGGTATATTCCAAAAAAAAATTTATATCATTTAAATTCATATATTAATATATAAATATTAATTAAACATATTAACTAACTAATATTAATAGACATTTCATAACATTTTTCTTTATCTACATCATTCATTTATTCAATTTGACATATATATCAAATATAAATATTTAGTTATTAATTAAAAAACTAACTAAAGTTGTTACAATTAATAAGTTGTAAGGCCGAACAGAATCTAGAGAAGTCTAGAGCATATTTCAAAAACTATTTTTCTATTTTATTAGTAAAACATTGTGGGTTTTTGGTAGGTGTAATTTTAGGGTAAAATTAAATATTATTGGAAGCCCATGGGGTTGTGCATGGTTAAAACATGGATAATGAAAATTATGCGTCCACTTTCCCAATCTGTTCACCCCAAGTGAGTGGGGGGTTTTCCAAATTATGGCATATTTCTTAAAAAGTGTGTTCCACATAAGAGAAATTGTACACCCTCTTATAATAGGCACATAGTTAGGGTACATATTTTGAAAAACTGTGTGCCCCTATCAAGGAAACCATGTCTTCGGGATTTAATTCCACCAAAGTTTTTAAAAAAATTCCCGAACACCTTATTTTTTATCCTTAAACACTCCTATTCAGCATAACTTGTTTTTCAATGTTCATGGAGGTCTAGATAGGACTCCATGTCACATAGAACATATTTTATGAATAATCTATGTTATAATTGAATGATCGTCTCCTATAACATATATGATCTCTTCCCCATTCAGTTTTCTCTCTCTCATTTATCTCTTTTATGATGAAGAAGAATGATTTTACTATATTCATAATGGGTTTAGATATATTTTTTGATTGTGGTGTTACTTTTTATCTTGATCGTTGGTTTTGTTCTATGATCTTCCTCACTGTTGTGATTTCTATCACTCTACTTCAATTTTGGGATTTTCATTTAGAAAAGTTCAATCAATAATCTTGTGGTAGGTGCTTTAATTTTCAATTCCCATAGTCAGGATTATAATTTACTGTATATGTTTGTGAAATTTCAATTTTCAATTTTTGAAATCAGATCATTAATAAAATTAATTAATTCATTAATTAATTAATGGGATTATGTAATTGGTGGAAGAACGTGATTATGAAATTGATTGAAAAAATGGTTAATGATTTGGTAGAGCAATTGAAATAGGAAAAGGGTAGACACCCTTAGGGTGGGCTAATAAGATAAAATTAATTATTGTAATATGTGATTTCTTGATAAATGAAATTGTGAAATAGTTTACTAATGAATTATAGAAATTTATGAAAATTTAATGGAAATATGGAAGGATGTGGTGTGATATATATTATTGAGTTTTGGGATATGAACTACTACTCTAAATACCAACTGGGTGACACACTACCCCTTTATGCCCCCATTATATTTATGTATGATATGTGATCAGTGAGTTATTGGATATGGACTTCTTCTCCAAATACCAATAAGGTCCTAGACTACCGCTCTAGGACCCCATTATATTTATGTATAATATGTTATCACTATGTTCTGGGATAGGGACTGCTTCTCCAAATACCCACAGGGTGCCAAAATTTTACTCTAAGAAACCATTGTTTAAATGTTAAATTAGAGTGATTTTATTAAAGTAACCCCATAATGAAATAAAATATGATGTGCCTTTAGGGGTTGTTCAGAATCCATAATGAGCAGAAGTAGGTATTGTTGGATCATGTGTCATCGTGAACTTGTGGTCTTATGTGGATATTTTAATAATAATTTAATGTAAAAACTATTTACATTATTTATTTTATTTTATTCTTTATAGAACTGCACATACTGTTATAGACTAGATATTTTTTAGACGTTGGTGGTGGTAGACTACTGAGTTGTACTCACAACCAACTCAGGTTGCATGATCGGTACTCGAATAGTCATTATTCGTGCAGTACAAAATAAGGGAATGATTCCTATGTTTGATGGATGAGTTGTGATGGTGAAAAGTTGAGACAACCAGACATGATGTTGGGACCCCGCTTGGGAGTTGTGAGTGTCTTTACTTTGGTTTTCCTTTTGACATGTGTCACGTATATGGAATGACATGTCTATTGCTCTGGTTTTTCAAATTGTTTTCATATTTTTTAATATCATGTGACACTGGTCTGTATTGGTTGTGTCATTATTCTAGTTATGGTTTATTATAATTTGGCTAATTTTTTTAAATTTCCTCTTTTGTACTAATTTTATAAAATTGGTATAGTCTTCCCATCATATCTATTAGACCCTCGTTGCTAGTTGGTAACCTCTAGTGTGTGGGGAGGTGTTCCCGAGGTCATGTAACCAACTAGCTATCCGAACCACCATGTTGAACTCGGGTCAGGACGTCACATACTTCATATAATAAATTCACATGTTTATATATATAATTAATTAAATTCATTAGATAAAAGAATATACATTAATAATTTTTTTAAATATTATCAATTTAGATTTTTATTTTTTAATATTTAGTATTTAATATATTATGTTTTTAATAGTTAAATTTTATTTATTTTTTATAATTAGATTTAATATAAACTATTTATCAATTGTAAATTAATATGTATATATATATATATTAATTTTATTAATTTTATTTTCTATTTATTTAGCTAAATAATTTTTTTAAATTTTAATTTTTTTCTCTTATAATTTTTATGCGTTTACTTTTTTTGAATTTATATTCATTTTAATATTTGTTTATATTTATTCATTAATACTTAATGTTTTTAATACAACTGTAATTTATATATATCAAACCTCTGTGATATTAATTTCACACACATATACATAATTAATATAGAAACACACAAAGACATAATATTTCTACAATTTATTCAATTTTAATTATACATTTTAGAATTTTATATATTGATAAAAAATATATTAAATATATATTATCATTTTAATCGATAAATTTTATTCATTTTTATATTTCTATTGAATTCATACTATTTGTTAATTTTATATATTTCTTCAAATTTATTCATTTATAACAGTATATATTCAATATTGATATTAATTATTTTTAACATTTATGTAATTTATTCATTTTCAAATTTTCTTTTCTTAATATATTTTTAAATATTATACTTTTTTATATTCATTTATAGTTGTTTGTTCAGTAAAATTTATTTTTTTTAATTTTGTTGTAATTCAAATTATTAATATATCTAAATTTTTATGTTAAAATATTTTTTTAATTTTTAAATAATATATATAATTAATGAAAGTAATTAATTTTATTAATTTATTCTTTTATTCATTATTTATTTCATTGATAATTATTTTACTGTATTCATTTATAATTTATATTTGTTTAAAAAAATTTAATTTTATTAATTTTAAAAATTTATTTATACCTATTAATTGAATAACATCTAATATTTTAATACAATTATATCTTTCAAAATTAATACATTTTTTAATTTTAATTTTAATATTTAATTTTTTATCTTTTGAAATTTTATATAATTAATAAACATTTTCGAATATTTTAATATTTTTTGATATATTCATTATTTAATTAAATTTCACTTATTTTTAATATTCATTAATTTAATATAATTTACTCATTAATAATGTTTAGAGTTTTTTGAATTCTTTATAATCTATTTATTTTTTAATATTTTTTTTTGTTTTATGTTTTTGTAATTTGTTCATTTTTTTTATTTTATACATAGTTATTCATCAATATATATTTAATTTTAATAATATTTAAATATATTCATGTAAGTATATATATATATAAATATGTTTTCCATAAATATGATTTATATACCAAATATGAATTTACATTTTATAAGTCATACATCTATTGAAAAATGGATTATAATTAAAAATAATATTATTTAAAAATATACACTAATTATTATCGAGTATTAGATGAGACATATTATATAATGTTATTATTTAATTGAATAAATTAACATATTTGAATCTTTTTTCATATATATGCATTAATTGCATACATACAAATATATATAATTAATGTAATTTTATATGGAAGCACACACACATACAATATTTATGTGATTTTTTTGATTTTTTTTTCATTTTATAATTTCATTTAGTGACATAATATATATAATAAATTTTGTTTTTAAGCAACAAATTTTATTCACTTATAATAATTTTATTTGATAAATACTATTTATTTAAATACAATATATTTTTATAATTTATTCATTTTTATTATTATTTATTAAATAATATTATTTACTACTTTTAAATATTCTTTCAATTTATTCATTTTTTAATTTATACGTTTTTATTCTTTACCAATTAATGTTTTTAATATGGTATGTGAAATTTATATAATTAATATGTATTCATTTATATTTTCACATTAATTCATTTTTTATTTCCTTAATAATATATATAATTAATAAAATTTATTAATTTTATTAATATTATTTTAATATATTATTTTTTAAATTATTAAATTTTATTCTTTTTTAAAATTCATTCAAATTTTAATATTTATTTACATATATTGTTATTTTTTTAATTTTCCTTTGAAATTTATTCATTTTTTAAATTTATTTATACATATCTATTCATTAACATTTAATTTTTTAAATATGTATTCATATTTATTTTAATATATATTTATTTTAAATTTGTCATTAATTTATAAAATTAATAATTATTATTCAGTTTTAAAATATATTTTAAGTCCATTAAATTTTAATTATTTAATACAACTCATTTTTAACATTCATGCTTTTAATATTATTTGTTCATTAATAATGTTAATTATTTTTTACCATTTTAAAATTTTTATTAATTTCTAATATATATTCATTTTATATTTTTTTTTAAAAAGGATTTTTATCAACACGTTTTAAAAAGAACTGATAAAGCTGGTTTTTATCAGTGTGAAAATATGAAGTGGTGATAAAACATATCTTTGTCAATGCTGGAATTCTAATGCAGATAAAGAAATGTTTTATCCACTCTTGATATTGCTAATAAAGATATATCTTTATCTAATTATTACTATACCACTAATAAGACCCATATTTGTTAGAGATTTTTGGAATGCACGTATAAAACCTTTACTAGTCTTATAAATTAAACCCTAACAAAACCCACTTCTTCGTGTCATTCAAGATTTAGCAGTGGTTGACACCTTCTATCACCCCCATCACACCTCATGGAAGAATAGATCCTCTAAAAACCTAATGTTTGTGAATACTTATACTCATATTTAGTCAGTATTGGATTATTGAAACATCTTTACATCTTTGATGCCTCGCCATATCCATCCAAGTCTCACCTCTTCGCACTTGTTATTCCAAGATCATATGAACGTTTCTGTCAAAGATCATGATCCCTCTAAGGCCTCATTGATGGTCCGTATATGGTCTATTTCAATGCATTGTTTTGATGATTTGGGCTTATGAATTTAATTAGATCTCATGAACATATGACATTATAAAATCATATAGAAAGTGTCTAGAACCTCATAATTAACCTTGATATTCAACATCATTCCATTGAGATAGAGGAGGAAAAAAACTTGGGGGATATCTTTTATATAGGATGTGTAAATAAAAAAATTAAAAATGAGTTATGGATTTTATATATTGGAATATAGGGAAAAATCATTCACGTATCTATCTTCACCAGGAAGAGTGAACAAGGTTCTCTTTCATATTCTCCATTTTCAATACTTTCACCACATACCATTCCTTCCCTAATCACCTACCATATCAAATTTCCCTCATCATATGGGTATTTATTTTCTAGTCTCTAACACTAGATAAAGAATGCCAAACACATGAATAATTTGCATTTCTGTTCGTAAAAGTTAATCCAGTTTGGTGTCCCCACTGGGATGTGGGTTGGATTTGATTTCTTCCATCGGCCTATAGTGAACTCGTAGCATAAAAATTTTCATTTTGACTCAATTCACATAATTTTTTATCAAGATTACCCCGTTTATATAATTTTTTTTCTCAAAGTAGTTTTCCCCCAACTTAACCAATTTAGGATTCCATCCATGTTCATTCTAACCTCGATCCTAAGTATTAAGTGAGTCTTTATTTATCACCTGATCCTCAGACCAGTTGGTGAGGTATCCTTAAGTGCATCTATGATACCCAGGTTCAATTCTAGTTAGAGGCATATTTATGGTACTATATCAGTACGGTAGCAGTACTGTAGCATATTGTACACTATGTAGTTATTGTAGCAGATCTATACACTATGCAGGTACTATAGCATGAATGTACACATTTTAGGTATGGTAGAACAGTTGTACACTGTGTGGGTACTATTGTAGTTACTATAGCAGGTACAGTTCAGTACTGTAGCAGTTGGAACTATTCACCTTGGGCCATTGGTTTCGGCTTGGAGTCCTTAAGACTTTCGTGCCACCGATTTCTTTGTCTCTGTAGGGATTTCGGGCCTCCTTTAAGGCCTTTGATCCACCTTTACGGCCATCGGGCCACCTCAAGGCCTTCGAGCCTCATAAAGTTGCCCCACACAAACTCAACAATAAAGGTTCAGCCGCAAAAAAGAATTCAGAGCAGGTGCACTCATCAGAGTAGAGACAAATGGATTGTCAGAATGGGAGGTTATGGCTATGTCATCAGGACCAGCCTATGCTTACACATGAAGCCTAGCCAGATGACCATGCGACGGTGGAGACCTAATATCACGATATAGATGCTGGGGAGGGGTAGTTCCTTATTGATAGTCTGGTTAAATTCCCTATGACCTTCAGTTCATGTAATCTCTTATGCCTACAGGACTTATAATATATGACCCTACAGTTCTTGTAAGGATCTCCCCTCATCCCTTAAAAGGGTTGTTATCGAAAAATCAATAAAAAATAAGTCCTTCGGGCCATTCGGGGGAACACAAATCTTTCTTTTCATTGTTTTATTTTTCATTTCTATGATTTAAATCATTCCAACTACCATATAATTTCTTTAAGTCAACATTTTATTCTTCTTTAACATTTTTCTGTTCTTCCCATTGAGATAGAACCACAATTTTTTTAAAAACAAATCATAGTTCAAAGGACTCCTAGAAATGTATTTAACCTATACTGAAACTACCCTTCAATCTTAAAATTATAATTTTATCCATTATTAAAAACATACATATCTAATTTAATCTAATTTAAACCTCACTCCCAATTTCCACTAGGATAACTTTCCAATGTTTTCACTCTCTTTTAGTTCCACTAATTAATGATTTTTTATGTGATCTCAGGTAGTTGTACTTTTTTTAAAGGTTGGGGCTAAAGCCTCATTTATTATTAAAGCAAATCAAAGTCCTTTTTTTAACAGGGAATTGGGAGACCCATTACATAGCCAAAAGGCTAAGTGGTAATTTAGCCCATTACATGGCCTGTAGGCCCAAATTTTTTATCCAAGGCCCATTCTATGAATAGAAATACTACAGTACCCGCCTGCTATAGTACCCACCGCTGCTACAGTTCCCTTCCACCAATCCAGTGATATGTCACCGCTAAAGTACCCAACTTTTCTATAGTGCCATTGCTGCTATAGTACGCTATAGTACTGCTACAGTATTCTGCGCCCCATGGTGTTTGAACCATCATTTTACATGTACAATTATGGGGTGCATACCACAAAGACTAACCCCAACTAAAATCCCGGGTAATTGTACTTATACTCCAATAATTTCTTTGAGATTACTCTTTCAACTATTCCAACATGGACACTTCTTCAACCATTTTTGAGTTTGTTTGTTCATTCCATCCCTAATAATAATTTTCATTGTCATTACTTGATCATTCCCCAATCTATGTGAAATTTATAATTGTGAAGAATTCATCAAACCACAAGTCTATTTCTCCACTTTTGTCTAGTAGCTTGAGAACCCCAACATGAGGAGTGAAAAACTAAACCCTGAAGCCAATGAATGGTTCCTAATCCAAGCTCGATACATGGCCTCAAGAACATCTCCTCAAACACCAAAGTCTTATGACTAGCAGTTAAGGCCTAGGGTGTATCTTTCGGGAGAATACTCCCTCTTGTCAGAGTGTAACACTGTGGTAGAAATGTATAATTCAACATCAGAAGCAGTAAATCAATCTGAAAATATATAAACATCTAAAAGACATATATATATTATAGAAGTAATATTATATAAATTTATGATCAAATCATTTATCTACAATGAATCCATAATAGGTATACAACAGTTCATACAATACATGTATCAAAATACCAAAAAGATAAGAAAGTTGATCTCTATATAGAATGATTATCCTTGTCATGTTCCTCTTCTTCCTTGATCATAAGCATGTAACAAATTTATGCATCAAACTGTGGTTTCTTTCCCTATTCATTACCTTCATCCATAATGACTTTTTGGGTACCTTGTAGTAGCCCGGGTAGGGTTTCAGACACAATCCCAGTAAGTGAACACCCAAAGTGCCTATAAGGAATCATTGTTGTGAAATATAATATAATTTATAGGGAAATATATATCATACATAAGTAGAAAAGTAAAAAAGAAGTTCCCAGGGAATGTATATTATGAAACATGTGATATTGTATATCTATACAAGGATCCCTACAAAACAAGTGTCATGATCATATCACAAGGTAGTAGTAAAGTTAAAGGAAGTAACCACCACGACCATGTTGTATACACAATCTCTCATATAACCAATGGCCTAGTGTAAAACATGGAACACCATATCAACCATGTCAAATAAATATAATCAACGATTCCTATCAACCATGATCATGTTGTACAAACAATAATATCACATTTACCACGGTCGAGTCGTATAATTAATGTGTCAGACCCCTCGGGGCCATATCCAACGTACAACAGACCGGGACATCCTCATCAGGTCCGTGGAGAATCTCGATGGAAACTCGGTAATAGCACTGGTGGGTTCTAAGGATCATGTCAATAGCGAATGTCCTAGGAAAGTCTGACAAGCGATATCCAAGTGCAATAAATGCCCTTGGCATCCTATGAAATCAATATCCAAGGATAATATAGATCTCAGTTATGAACTACCATAAATAATGACCTATGAGTGATACTTCCATGGATATAAATGGAATGATGACCTGTGGTATACCAACTAAGGAACCCACTACAGTGTCAATACAAATCACATTCCATTAATCAATTCACAATCAGTCATGTTGAAAAGTATAGCCACTAATATACAAATTCTTATTCAATTATATTCGATGATTTTACCAACTCATATAAAAAATCAATATAATCATTCAATTAAAAGCATCAACATGAAAAGAAGGAAGTATTCATCTTATAAAAATAATTTAAATTTAATTTAGTTCATTACAACCTTCAACAAACTATGAACGCACAATCCTCACCTCATATGTAATATAAAAAATTTAAAATCTCACAAGCACACCCCATGGGTTACTATGGGTGGGGAAACTACCTCCAACAAGTCTCAAAGAACGAATGGGAATCCCCAACTTGTTTCATTTCATCTAATTCAAGTACTAAATTCAATTTTGGGTTCATATTAAAAATTAATGTGGAATAAATTTGGTAATTATCTCTATAAATAACCAAAAAACTCTAGAAAACTATATACCCCCTACCATTGGTCTGTAGTAGAGTTCTAATCTAGTATCAGCTTTTGATTCAACTCATATCATAAGAAAAGAAAAAAATGAAAAAATAACCTCCAAATAGGGTATTTTATCCCTCACCAAAAATAATCCTCCAATATGAAGTTAAATTAAGATCAGCATAAAATTAATAGATTACTCACCATCAGGAATCCAACAAGATTGCAGATGCTCAATTTTATGTTCAGGTATAGAATCATCATAAAAGCCTACGTTTTTGGCTTCATAAAGAGAAATAAAAGCTCTCTATTTTCCAACAAAGGGATAAATTAATTATTTTTATGTATAATAGATATTAAATTTTTAAAGAGTAAATTTTCTACAAAATTATAGGTTTTATGGTTTGGTTGTATGGTTGTCCAATCCATGGGAGAACTATGTGCCATGTGTTGTGAAAAGGGGCCACCCACATGGTCATTGTGCACAATTTTAATAACCTTTTGAAAACCATGAACAATAACTCTATCAAAAAATGTTTCTATATCATAGGTATTTCCCACCAACATCATGTTTTCCTCAAACCATGTGGGATCCACTTTCCCACTATCCATACAACATACATTTAGGTATACTATTTTGCTTGTCCCTAATGATTTCTACAAATTGTACGTGCTTACTTTTTCTACAAAAATAATATGTTCCTAGATCCTAAAAATTCCCAAACACTACCATAACACCTGTGATCACATTGGTAACACAAATTATGTAGTAAAAATTCAATTAATAAAAAAACATCAAGATACGTAACTTGTGTAAAAAAATGATTCTTACAATATTCCCCCCAAAAGCAATTCATCATATTACTTCCCTCTCAAGGGTGGTCAATAATAATAATATGACAACAACATCCACTAATAATTTACATGGGCCTTCCACTCCCAAGTATCAACCTAGAAATTTCCATTCTTCTAAAGAACACGTACTGTAGGAACTGACTGGCCTCAGAGAACCTTCATGGTCATGTCAACGATTAAAATATGATCCTTCTCAAAGGGAGCATCTACCTAAAACTCAACCACATTTGGATGAAAATCATGAGATGGGTTTGAATGATAATGATAAATCTAATATACATCAATGTTATTGTTCATTTCTCAGTACATATAAGGTAACTACAGTCGGTTGGTTACTAGATCGAATCACTCCAGAATCACAGATTTCTAGACATGTCATGGTGAAATATTTACCTATCTCTTGATCCATCTATGTCCTAGCACCGATAAAATATGTAATAAGAATTTATACCCTACATCTAACTCTAGATTTCATCTATGGTTATTGGAATAATATTCTAGACGAGACTTTGTAGTATCCATCTGCTTCTAGATCAACTAGACTTGCTCAGAAGTCTCTTTCATGAGATGTGATCCAAGTAAAGATGCATCACCAACCTCTAACGAGCGCATAGGTGATCAGCCTGCAAAACCATACAAATCCTCATAATGTTCCATATATATAGTCATATAATAGCTATTATCAGAGGCAAAATCAATTTGGGGTATCTACCTCTCCCCATATCCCCTCGAATCGTGGAATCATTCATGTAAAATGTTTTGAAAAACATATATCATATGCTCTCACAAGCCATCAGTGTGAGGGTGGTATGTAGTACTCAAAGTCACCTTTTTACCCAATTCTCACTACAAATATGCATGAAAAGAGGTATAAACCTGGTGTCCCTATTTGGGACAATAGAATGAGGGACCCCCTGAATTCATACTATCTCATGGATATACAACCTCCCTAGATCAACCACACTGTTGGTCTCCTTGATCAGTAAAAAATGAGTTTCCTTCACGATCCAATTAAAATATACCCAATCAATATCACTACCTTGAGAAAACCTTGGTATACCGGTCATAAAATTTATTGTGACATTATACCATTTCCTATCCTGAATTTGTAACAATCTTAAAAGTCTATCTGGTTGCTGATGTTCTACCTTCACCTACATATTGGTGGAATACCTCATGACAAAACCATCTACATCTCCTTTTAAAATAATTCATTGGTATTAATGGCATATTTCACTGTAGATCATAGTGACACTGGGATGCACTACCCAACTTGTGGCATAAATCTTTTGCATCATCTCCTCATGTATGTCCACAAAAATAAAAATTCATCCATTGATAAACATGATCTAATCCTCACTTTCTATCCATCTAGGTGGTAGTCCCTCATGTAAAACATTAACACACAGGACTAGGCCCTCAATATATGACAGCTATCTCATCATCACTCTATACCTAAGGGTGGGGGTAAATGTTATAGATGAAATAAATTATTCCCCTAACTTTTTGGAACATCCATGAGCATCCCATATAACAATTCCATAAGCTTCCACTCGCTACTAGCCTACCAAATTTCATGTATCTAAGTCCCCCTACTTAGTACATCAAAAAAAACATTTCCTTTTCGAGGAATATAGGAACGCTTCATGTCAAAATGTTGTAGGTACTCAACCCACCTTCACTTACTATGATTCAGATCACAATGTATAAATATATATTTATGATTTTGTGGTCTACTTACACTACAAAAGGCTCTCCAATTAGTGTCTTTGATAGTGAAAATCATGAAAAACTATATCTAACTGAATATCATCCATCTGGTAATTGCACTCATGTGGTCTCAGCTACTAAGACACATACACCATGACTCTATCTCTCTATAATATAACTTCTTCTTACATGATACCTGATGTATCAAAATAAAAAACGCAACTCCTTCCTAGAACTAGTACAATTAGAATTAGTAGTCAATCCAATCACCATTTTAGTTCCAAAAAGACTATATCGATGGTATCTAACCAAACAAACTTCACAACCTTCTTAGTCAAGCTCATCTACGAAGCTTCTATGTGTGAGAAGTCTAGTATTAAATGATTGTAATATCCTTCTAGCCCCATTAATCATAGTATATTAAATACTTTCATGGGTTTCTCTATGTAAAATATAGATCTCACCTTATTTGGGTCAACTGATACCCTATATATGATCTAATATGACCTCGAAGTGAATTTAATCCATCAAAAACTAGAACATTTTGATATTTTCATATAAATGATGTTCTCTCAGTGTATCCAAAATTATTTCAAGATGTTTTGTATTTTTGGGAATATTTTTAGAATATACAAAGATTTTGTCCATGAAAACAACCAAAAAATCTAGTTATGTATAAAAACCCAGTTAATTTGTTCCATGAAAACATCAGCACAATCATGAGACAGAATAAAATAACTATATACTAATATAGACCATTCATGCTACAAAAATCTATATAAGGTATTTTTGTAGGTCGAACAGATACATGATGATACCCCAACCTCAAATCAATTTTTGAGAACACCTGATCTCTTCATAGAAAATAAGAAAAAAATCTATCTATGGAATGGGATACTAGTTATTAACTATAAACTAGTTCAATTTTCTGTAATCCACGCATAACTAAAAGTTAACATCCACCTTTTTTGAAAAAAAAATGATTTAGAGAACCCCGTGATGAAGTATTGGTATTTGTAGACCCAATTTCTTCCAAATCCACTAGCGGCCTCTTGAGATCCTAATACTCCATTGTATCCATACTATATAGAGTAATTGATACCAGGGTAGCTTCCATAACTATATTGATAGAGAAATCAACCTATACTTTAAAAGTTAAAACAAAAAATCATCCAAGAAAACATCACTGAAATGATCAATCACTAAAGTAAAATTTTCATGATGTTCTCACTAATCATATAGATAAAAAAGTAATCTTGGATATCATCTCACCTATCCCATGATACTCTGGTATTTATTAACTCAAATAAACATCTCATTGACCCTTTTGAAAATAAAATCTGCCTTATTATGACGTGAACATCACCCTCTGGTAATAAAAATCAACATATTCTTGATAATATCCTAGCTAATCCATCCAAAGTATGATGTCAAACCCCATAATTTTGAGGAACAAAATATTCCAAACAAGGTGACACCCATAAATCTCAAATGGGTACTCCTTGCACTAATGTACATCCTTTTTCCTGATTGCAAATAGAGTGTCAAGAATCATGACACCCTCAAGAAACTGTTTAAAGATCCCATCTAATTCAACCACAAGTAAATATATAAAACAATGTTATGCGCTAGTATAAAAATATTTGATACAAGAGTAGTGGTTTCTATGATCATACAATTCATCATAGAGGGAATGGATTGGAAATCCTCCAGTTTCACCTATAAAAAATACATATGCCCTCAACAACAGCCTTGTGACACAACCTCACTACATGGAGTAGGCACACTCTGTGGTCCATGTACAACTGGTGCATGGCTTCTTCAACCACCACCACCACAACCTCATCCTAATCGATAGGTACTACTCTATCTCCCAACCTGATGCAATTCTATTAAACCCACTCCTAAACCTGGTGTTAAGGATGACCCCCTTCCACTAGCTATTAGAGGAAAATTCCTACAAAAAAGTTTCAAGTGACCAATTCTACCACAATATCAACACTCGATTGGGTTGTGATCACAATAATTCTTCATGTGGTATCTTATTTCTCAGTGATGTAAAAAATTCACAACCAAAACTCACATCATAGTTTGTAGAAATATCATGTTTAGCCTAAAGAACAATACTTTTTACATGAAGATGTTAAACCATTGGGTCTAGAGACTGAACTACTCTTCTATATTCCCTCAACTTACCATAGGTTCTAGTATATAATTAGTTCTTAATTTACAATTTAACTAATATTCTTCAACTATAACATGTTGAACTAAGATCGAACTGTATGTTGGATACATTCCTCGAAGTGTCTCATACTCGAATGCTCATCAACAATGTATATCGTTGTAAAACATTGCATCTCTGTAAAGTGTGTCGAATACTCCAAAACTATCATAGTGCCCTTATCCAAACACATGTACTCACTAGCCAAATATACTCTTAGAGTATTAGGGATAAATTAGTTCTAGAATCTTGTTTATAAATCCTTCTAAACACTTTTACATAGTGCATTATTCTAGTTCAAAATATCACACCAGTGTTTTACTACTCAATATTGCATAAACATCGTGAGATTAACTCTCTTGTTAGGAGGTTTATCAAGATGATAAAATATCTATATAGTTGTATAAATCTACATCTTTTTATAATTTTACCACCATCCCCTAAAAATGTGGGAGGATCCTGCAACTAGAACACATGTTCCAGCTCACACATAGACATGGAAGACTACGATGCTCCATGAAAAGTCTACATATAGTGAAAAATCCCTCATGGAATTGTTCCTTAACATCTATGTACTGTATAACTATTGGTTCCTTATATCACAATATAAGAGGATTAACCTGTATCTCATAGACCACCACCTCTGGAGCATGGTCGTCACCACCCCCTTGTCATACGACTAGAGGTCGTGATGGTGTCAGGTCTCTAAAATTCCAACTACATGAATCAAAGAAGAATAATATAAATTTCACAATTAAAAGCATAGGATATGGTATAATTTTCTTCTAATTAGGCTATTCAACACACCTTTCCCCAAAATTTCGATTGGTAAAATGAACTAGTCAAAAATGTCATTCGACACACTACCTCTTTCCCACTCAAAAGTTAGGTCTAGTTCAAGTCTCTATTTATCATTTCAAATTTTCATTTTAGTTTCATATTCTTTTTACAATTAATTTTAAATTGTTGAAAAAAAATGGTGTGTCATATTCCAATGCACAATGGCCCATACTCATTGTGAACTAAAATACGGCATCCACCTAATCTACCCTATAACCTATTCTATTCCATGCCAATCATGGTCTATGACTCAATGTTTCATACTTGGCTTCTTAGAGTGTCTACTCTACCATAATTTGGGAAAAATACTTCTTAGGTTATGATAGGAACTCTTAGTACCAACCATGTTTCTCAAATCCCAAAATAGAATGTCTTTCAAAATAATTTGTATATCTTTAATGGAACATATGTACACATATTGAAAATAAGATATACATCTTATATGGAATGGAATGATGCATATAATTTTATTTATAGAAGGTTCCTAAAATGATACATGATATGGAATAACCTCATATCATCAAGTTGAAATAAAATAGAACATAGATTCATATAAATAATAACATCACATCTCAAAGTGCATCAGCCAATAGGGGAATCAAATCATCTATAGGAGTGAAAATCTAGAAAGTAGCAATTTCCATTCAATGAAATTTTGTGTTTCTTTAATTTGATTTAGCTACACCTAGAAATATCTCATAACCAAATTCTAATTCCTACCTATACCTATTTATTGTCTCCAAATAGTATGTATGGAAAAGAAATAGGTATGATGCCACCTTTTAACATCCTAGACTCTGATTCCATTGAACAATTCCCCATTCCTGGTTGGGTATATTTCCTCAAGTCACTACTGGAAAACTAACATATACCAACTGTTTGGAACTATTGGTATAGGCCTCCAAACCGTTGGTATAGCCTATACCAACGGTTTGGAGAACCGTAGCCAAGTAAGCCGTTGGGATAGGTCTATACCAATGCTTTTGTGAAAACTGTTGGTATAGACCTATACCAACAGTTTTGGAAACCGTTGGTATAATTAATATGAAAATATATAACAACGGTTATGGAACCATTGGTATATGTATTTCAAAAAAAACATTCGCTAGGATTTGATCCCATGACCCCTCATTTATCATTGAACGACATAACCACTAACCTAACATGACTTTTGTGAATATAATTACATAAATATATATATGTATTGTCATAATTATTTTAAATTTTGATTTATATAATGTTCTCGGTAAGAAGATATGATAAAAATTCTTAGGACCTATACCAATGGTTGTCAAAACCGTTGGTATAGGTCCTTAGAGTTGGAATTCTTTTTTGAGATGACGGTTGATTTCCAGGGGACCTTTCCCAACGGTTTTGGAAAACCGTTGGGATACGTATTCCCTTTCCCAACGTTTTGGACAAACTGTTGGGAAAGGTGTCCACAAAGTGGACTTTTCCCAACAGTTTTCCAAAACCGTTGGGAAAGGGTATACCTATCCCAACAGTTTGGCCAAACCGTTGGTAAAGGTGGCCACAAAGTCGACTTTTCCCAATATTTTTTCCATACCATTGGGATAGGTATAGCCTTTCTGAACAGTTTTGGAAAAACGTTGGGAAAAATGGCCACAAAGTTGGATTTCCCAACGGTTTGGCCAAACCGTTGGGAAAAGGACCTATACCAGTGGTTTTTACAAATTGTTGGTATAGAAGCGTTGGGAAATGTCAGGTTTCCAGTAGTGAGTGCATCACCCAAAATTGAAAAGGATTATGACTAGTAAAGAGGGATTTTGGTGTGTCATTGGGGATACAATTCCCTCGTTTTAGAGTGTAAGATAGTGGTAAAAAAACCCAATTCAATAATAGGAGCAGTAATGTAATTATAAAATAAATAAACATTCAAAATAAATACATACATATATATTTGTGTGTGTGTGTGTGCCAGATGTAATCTCAAATATAATGATGATCATGTCATGTTTCTACAAAAAGAACAAAACAGGTATATATAATTCAGTACAATACATGCATCAAAATACCAGAAAGGCCAAAAATTACTATCTCCAAATAGCATCATGGGCCTCAACTTAGTCTTGTGATCCCTTTCTTCTAACCGTGGAACAAATTCAATAATAAAATTACGAGGGATTTCCATAGTCCCTAAATTCATCCTTATAGTCTTTCTGTGTACCCAACGGTATCGTGAACCAAGTGTGGGATACAATCCCAATTAGTAAACACCAAAATTGTCGATAAAAAAAATCCTTGTTGTGTAATATAAGCTTATAGAAAGTGAAATAGATATCATAAGTAAGCAGTAACGTAAAATAAATTTTCCATGGAATGTATACTAAAAATATGTTATATTTTATGTCCATATAAGGATCCCTACAAAATAAGTGTCAAGATCTTACCACAAGGGAATTGTTACGTAAAATGAATTAACCACCATAGACATGTCGTATACACAATAACTCATCTAACCTCCAATATTTCTATAAATCCTAAAACGCCATATCAACTATGGGAGAGACTTATAATCAATGTTTCATATCAACCACTTCCATGTCAAACAACCAAGAATATTAAATTTATGGTGGTTGATCTATATAAGAATATTTTCAAACCCCTTGGGGCTGGATCTAATGTATAAAAGACCAAGCAGTCCTCATCGAGAACATGGATCATCTCAAAGGAAACTCTATAATGGAAGTGGTGGAGTCCAAGGATCATGTTAACAAGGTGTATCCAATGTGACTCCAGTAATAAATATCTAAGGGGAATAAATTCCCTTAGCATCCTTTGGAATCAAAATCCAAGGATCATACAAGTCTAAGGTATCCACTATCATAAATTAAGACCCATGGATGAATATTATATGGAATTTAAATAGAATCATTTTCTATGAAATACTAACCAAGTATTAAACTAAAATTTCAATTCAAATCACATTCCATTCATCAATTCATAATCATTCATGCTCAATGACTATACCCAATCATATAGAAATTCACATTAAATTATATTCAATGTGTTTACCCACATATATAACAAGTCCATATAACTATTAAGTCTAAATAATCAATATTAAAAGGTGTAAATTTCCATATTATAACAATAAATTCAATTCAATTCATTCTTTGATTCCTCAAACTAAGAAAACAAAAAAACACACCTCATGGTTGGTATAAAAAATGGAAAATCTCAGAGGCAGACTCCATAGGTGGCCTTTTTTGGGGAAATAACCTTTAATAAGTCTCAATGAACTAATGGGAATCCCAAAAATGTTCCTTTTTCTATTATTAAAATATTCATTAAAAAATTTGGTCATTATGAATAGTATAGTGGGCAGCACTTTAGAAATTATCTCTATAAGAGAACCAAAACACTTTGGAAAATTATATACTACCTACCGCAGGTCTATAGTACAGTGCTTCACTAGTAAAAATGTCTAATTTGACTCAGGTTAGAAGGAAATTGAAGAATGATTTAAGAACATAAAAATAATAAATTTTATCTTTTACATAAATAAATAATCCAATCTGAAGTTAAATGAAGAAAAACATAAAAGGAAATGAGTACTCATCATCATGAATCTAAGGAGACAGACGATACTTGATTCTAATTTCTGATGTAAAATCAGGATAAAATCCAACACTGTGGCTTCAAGAAGAGTTCACAAAGATCGATGTTGTCCAACAGAGGTAGAAATGAATTAGTATTATTTTTCATATATTTTCAATGTGAAAGGTGTACATTTTCATCAAAATACCAGGTCACATGGGTTGGTTACATGATTGTCCAAAATATGTACCAACCTTGTGACATCTACTATTCGATGGGGGTACCTACATGGTTATTGTACATAGTTTGACTAACCATGTGAAAAATCTGAAAAATTCCCCTATAAAAAATTTAAACTACTCCCAGAAGGATGTGTGCCTCCTTTGACACAGTTTTCTCAAACCATGAATCCTCCTCTTTCCCACTATATAGACATCACATGGATAGTAAGATACATAGGCTTGTCCCGTATGGTATCTAATAAGTATGTAGTATGACAATTTATCCCAAAAACTAGGTTTTAGGCTCTTAACAACCTCATAAACTTCTTGTAACACCTTTTATCATATTAGGCACTCACATGAGACTGTAAATATTAATTTAAACTAAAAACAACAAGATTCATACATTACATATCATGTACCTAGTAATGAAATAAATAAATATCAAATCATCCATCTTATTAGACTCCCACCTATAAATGTTATTGAAACATTCCTTAAATTCCTACCATTTTATCCTAAAAAACATCAAATGGATATCCTGGACAAACATTCATATGTTTACCTCTTGTTATGTCTTTCCATGTTACCCTTGTGTAAAATGATAAATTCTTAGGAATCATCACCAATAAAATTAAAATTTTGTGTTCTACATTCATGAATTTAGCATCATCCGTAATCTCTCTTCTTCAAATATTCCATCAATTGTTAATTAACTACATTAATGATGCCAAAAACATCCTACATTGTTTCATAAACTGAACATTATTATTACATAAGAAGGTTAAGAATGTGACACCTTCTCATAAGAAGTTATTTAAGATTCAAATTTCAATAAAATCTATCATTTTTCCATTACAATATTTTTTATTACTTATTTGAATGTTTATAATATGTATGACTTTTCTATTAAGAAATTACTAAAATTCATAGAAGCATATATAAACTTATCATTTGATAATTAATACCTTCATTGTATTTAATTAATTTTCACAAAAAAATTAATTTATATTTAATCTAATATGATGGATAAAAATTTCAAATTAATGGATGTCAACCATCTGACAAAATAGAATGAGGATGATGTTTAAGATTTCATCAAGTTTTCAACTAAGTGTGCATACAAACCTTCCCATATCTTTTTCTGGTGTTTATAGAATTGCTATTCAAGATAAATTGATATTACTGATTTGGAAGAACGTATTATTTTTTGTAGAGTATATCAAATATATAAATTTTGTAATAAAAAAGGGTATAAATTGAATATACATAGAGATTTCAATGATACTATGATTTAATAACCATTTGATATGGACACTAGTGTGAATTATTTATGCGGTCTTATGAAAGAAAAGAAAATGGAAATTCAAAATGACCATCATGATTATTAAAAGTTGTTTGAGAAGTTGAATTATTGTGAAAGGAGTCCACTATATACCAGATGTACTAAAAATACAACAACATCAGCTGTATTGAATTTATATAATTTAAATGTTGGAAACAGATAGAGAAATAACATCTTAAAAAACTACCTGGTCAAATGAATGATATGATGCTAGAATAAATTGGGCACCATTCTCAAACATATTATTCTAAAATAATTTTACATTCAATGTGTATGATATTTGAAAAAGTACATGTTTTTCTAAATAATGTCATATTGTTTCATAAGGACCATGAATCACTCATAACTTTTCATATTTATGGCTCAAACCTATAAAATAATGATTAATATAGTCCATTTATAGTTATAATTTAATATAATTCAAAGGTTTAAGAAACTATATAGATGTTATCACAAATAGTTAAAATTTAAATGGAATTAACACATAATAATTGAATATGGTAACCTATGTCACCCAGTGGACTCTCCTTAGAGGAAGAAAACTTATTATGAGTATCCTAAATTTATAAATTAGACAATGAACCTATATCATGTGTTGTCCATAGAAGAAATAAATCCTTTTGTTGTATAGATTATTACTCACTATACATGGCCAGTTGTGTTGGTAAATTATAACTTACCAATGTGGTTATAAAAGATATAATGATACATTATGTTTTCTTGGATTATATCTAGGCCAAAAAAACCCTTTAAAAATTTTGATTTAATTTTGGATCCAGTGATATAATATTTTTAATTTATGTGGGATATAGGTATTATATTGTAGGATGATCATAGAAGTGATGAATTAAAATTAAGATTGATGTTTTATGGGACGAAAAATATAATTCCTATTTATTTAAAGTTTTCATGATATTTCAATAAACAAATGATTCATGTCACTTTAGGTTGCAGGCTACCTAAAATCTTATGATATAAATTATACATACATTGTTTAAATTTCAAATCCACTTGTAGTAATGTTATAGACCCCGTGATGTTTCCAATCGGAAATAAGGAGATTAGAGTCATGTCATATGAATACAAAATGCTCTCCCCACCATTACTCATAAATATAATTATCAAACTGATCCCTTGGTTAAAGAGATTCAACAATGTTGTTAGATCCATTACATATGGATGTTCCCCATTGAATTTTATATATATATTTTGAAAGAGTGTGTCCTGAATTGATGTGGAAAAAATGTTGTAATGAATAGTGATATATTAATTGATGTTTTTAAATTTTTTACTGATTACATATTAGATGTAGATAGCATTGGTCTCCCAAAATATCATCATAGTAAAGGCCTTATGAAAGAACGGATTTCTAAAAAAATTGTTGAAATAACAATTACATTGTGGGAAGAATATCACCATTATATTTTATATAATAGTTTACAGGGTTATCTATACATTGAACCCCAAGAGGTAATTCTTATACATTTGAATCAATCAATGTCTAAAGGATGGATATCAAATACCATTTTTAAATAGTTTATAGGATGGTTCTGAGATGAAATACTTAATTATTTACTTTTTAATCCTAAATCAAATTTTTAAACAACATCATTGGCATTCTAGGGGACCAAATAAAAATTTTATATCACATTATGATATTGTAATTACATTGGAATAAGATGAACAAAGTACGATACAAAATTGTAGAGTTATGCTTATAGAAAAATCAATGCATATATCTCATCACATAGATATAAATAAAATTTATATGAATATGTCATATTATTTGCATAATTGAACAAATATATGAGTTGGATAATAAAACATTTCAAATATTTTTTTTATTATAAATGGATTTTTATATAAGTGCAGATAAAGTCAATGAATTGGGCTTCATGAAGGTAAATTTTAATATGGGAGGGTATAAGGATTATTTTTTCATAATGCATTCACTGAGAGTGTAAGAATATTATATCCAAAATTCAGTAAATAATAATTGACCAATGATTCCATCAGTGACTCAAAAATTACAAGTACACATGAAAATTAAATTGAGGATTGGCCTTTCATTGGAATGTCATAACTATTTCACAATAGTCCAAATGTAAATAGTTTCTTTTATGTAAGAAGGGTCTAAAAGGGGTAGATTTTGATACTCGATAGAGGCACCAATCCTTCAACAATTATATAATAAACGATTTAACAAGTAGGTTCATTTTTTATTAATTTACAATGTTATTCCATGTAATAATATTTGTAATCTAATACATTTATATAATATAAAATAAATATTTACCTACTCATGTTAATAATTAATTATTCATAGAATGATGTTATAAATATCAGGGAGGAAATGAATTACCATACTAAAAGAGTATAAATATTAGGCGATAAACTACATGAAGATTAAAAGTTATATAAATTTAACATTATGTTGTAAAAAGAATTTATCAGGGAAAACCGAAAAGTTATAATATTTTAGGTTGTATGGAATCAATATAGCCATCCTGTTGACCCCAATAAGTTAATTTTGATTAGCTTTATTGGGGTCACAACTCAAATACATATCCAAATTGGTATGAATATATGGCCCAATGTCATGTCTACATTGAAGAAAACCACTTTCGAGGATGTCTGGGTAATGTTTTGTTCTACTTTCACTATATCACTAAAAAATATACTGATATAATGATTTTCATTTTATGTTCCCTTGAATATATTTTTTATTTTTTATGATTCTCATAATATATTTTTCTTAATAGTCAATAGAAAATATCATAGAAGAAACCTAGATAATATAATAGAAAATAATATCATGTATGCTTATGAGGATGTAAATCCCCACCCAAAAACAATGTATATACATATTATTAACAAGAAAACATGGAAATATATCATTTTTATTTGTGATGAAAAATAATTTATGGTTCATTTTAATCGATAATATTTTTTTGAAAAAATTTTCTTTATTAAGATTGTTTCAAAATTGTTATTAAATAAAACTAAAAATGAGTTCTAAAAATAAAAAATGTTCATCAAAACCCATATAACCCTCTCTTAAATTAAGAATGTTGTAAACTTCACTAGGGAAGAATATTATGTATTTTAAATCTATAGTAAATGTTTTATGTGATATGAAATAACATATGATTATTTTTCTACATGTAAATTAAGGAATAAAGTTACAAAACCACATAGATTTTAGTAAACCGTAATTTTCATACATATATTTCACATATTATTTTATTAATATTCATTATAGAACATAATGATCCATTATATAATTATATATTTCTAGTATTTTGGGAACTTAGATACCTAAACACCTGGTTTATAAATGATCTACAAAATCTTCTTTTAAGTTATTCATAACTAAAAACCTTCTTATATATATCATACATAATACCTTTCTTCATAACCTAGGTTAGGGAAATATTATAAAGGGTGATATTAGATGCTCATTAAGGAAAAAAGGGAGATATCAACATAAAACGACCATACAATAATGAGAACGTGATACTAACATTTAAAAATCATACCATGCATATCATAGATCATAATTTTGAGTCATGGAATAAATCTAATTAATTAATGAGATAATAATCATATATTAATCAAAGAACATGATCTATTATTACATAAAATTATCATAATAAATGAGTTTTAGGTATACACATAAGAATAAAATATAATTTCCATTATAGTCAGGGATCAAAAAACACTATAATAGTGGATTGGGTTCCTTCGCCCAACCCATTATAGTATTCAAGGTTCACTCGCAAGACTATCATATTGGACATATTCACTTATTTAATAGGGTTTTCTCTCCATTATAATCTTTCTTATCTAATGATATATTAATTCATACCTAATTCATTGGAGGGATAAATACTTTTGGCCCCACACATAACATATTAAAAATCATATATATATATATGTGGCATAAGATCACAAAAAAATCATCATATCCTGACCTATAAAATGAAATGTGTTTCATAAACATTTAATCATATAATAACTTGTATAAAGGAAAAATAATTGATAAAATTTTCATTATAGGATAACCCATAGAATAGAAATAGGTTCATAAACATATCATTATGTTAATTGTTCAGACCCCGTGGAAAAAAAGGGTTCATAAATATCTTATCATCCTAAACATAAACCATATAAAGAAAAAATAAGGATGGTATCCTTGGATCATATCCATGGTAAATAATAAGTGAAATCATCGGCTGTTTTCATTTATGAATAGAAATACCATTACAATATCATTAAAAATTCGTGAGGAAAATACCCTTTCAAATTTGAGAATCACTTTTCCGAAACATATAATTTACAAAGTATTGTGAAAATAATTTTCTTTTATAATAGTATTATAAAATTATAATTTAATACTTATAGTATTAAGTGTTCGTGATGGATGTAAATATTTATCAATTTTTATATGATAAAATAAAACATTCCTTCCTCATTTTTGAAAAAATTAAAAAATTATGTCATTAGAAAAATGGAAAGAACATTATTTTTAAATAATTTTATTAAAAAATATTAAATTGGTAAAAATGATGTTAAAAAATCATAATATAGTATTAAAACCATTATTTAAAACATTTTTTTTAATTATGGATATAAAACTAAAAAATCGATTGAAGAGAGAAATAAAGTCTATTTTTCATAAAAATTTCATTCTCTCTCTTGAGTAATTAAATTGAGGAAAATAAAAGGAAAACATTTATTCTCAATAAATTACTTGATGAGAATAAAATTCATGATATTATTGATAGTTAGATAATAATAATCCATCAACATAAACTTAATCATAAACAACCCTAGTAAACAATAATAATGTAACACAAAACCCATACCGATTTGTTAGCTTCTGAAACATAAGGATCGTGAAAGAATAATTTCAATTGGAAAATTAAATATCATGAAAATAAGTTTAATTAAGATATAAAATGTAATATTTTAGTATATATTTCTCTTAAAATAATATAGGTGCATGATATTACAAATGTCCCAAAGAAGATAATTTCGAATGAGAAACTCCTACCTCAAGATCCACTTTCTTTGAAATAAATATTACCTCATGTATGAATAAATTAAATTTATTTTACATCTATATAAAATCTTTAACATAATTATAATATCATATTTAATCCTTTATAAATTTTCAACACCCCTATATCAATAATTCCATATTGAAATTATTATTTCAATGTGGTAAAAGTTCTGTATTTCACGAGTATTTCATTTCAGTAGTTTTGGTTCTTAAAATTTGTTCATGGTTAAATAATCTCTTGAATATGAATATTTTTTCAAATATAATATATATTAATTATATATATATTACTTATATTCATCCACAAAACATAGAGATAGAAAAATTAATAACATTGTTCATGATAATAGTAATTCGCTGATACACATGATTTTTTTTCTTTTTTCGATAGATGGAAGTAAATAAAGGAAAATAATAATTCACCATTACATAATCATTATTATATCATATAATTAATTTATAATTAATAAATATATCATAATTACCATCTATGTAAAAAAATTAAAAACATACCACATCATTTTGTTGAGGTGGTATTCCACATGTACGCACGAGCGACATTAATATTTTCATCCTGTTTGGAATTTAAGAAGATATATATGATATTATAATTAAATAAAAATAACTTTGTCGTAAATATATTATAAAAACAATAAATATATAATAATAACCATCCATGAAATTTTGGGGGTCAAAATGGATTGTTTCGCAACATAAAGATGGTAAGTCACGCGTACACATGAGTGATACATTAACATCATCTTGGATGGAAAAGATGGTGGATAATGATGATTTAGTAATAATATTAACATTTATGTATATTTAGGATACATAATTTATTATTTTTTGATAATTACCATCGACTTGTATTAGAAAAATAATAATTAAAAAAGAATGTGATCAGTTAAGGAGAATACATCATTATTGAAATAACTCCTTTATATCTCCTCATAAGGATCTGTGGGTTGGTTTTTTCGAAACCCATAACCTATTTAAGTATTATAAGATATTTCTAAGGTAATTTTTTTAGTATATGGTTGTATAAGGCCCCAGCCTTAAACCTTACTTAATATTGAATTAAATTAATAATTCACATTGAAGATCTTTTCAGGTTTAGAGTTTTAGAGAATTAGAACATAACTATTACATCTCAAAATATTACAAAGTAGAAACTTCTACTAAGTTTCCATAGAATAAAAAACTCTTACAAAGAAACATGTCTAGTTATATGTTTTATATAGCATGACTTTCACTGGATCCCATCCTTGACCCTATTCCACATTAAGTCTTGTGAAAAACATTTCAAAAAAACATGGGGTGAGCATAAAAAGCTCAGTAAGGGATACACAAATAATGAAAAATGTTAGTTTTTCAAACATCAAGTAAACCATGTATACTTTATCAAAGAAATACCTTTACCTTTATGAGGTAGTAAAAACTCTTAACTGAATAAAATATCATTACATACACTTTTGTAACCAAAGTATTACCATAAAACCCATATAAAGAACACATAACGAATAAAGGTAACTTGGGACATAAACATACTTAAGTGGAATAACCATACGATCGAATTCCACACATATCACTTAATGGAATATCCATACAGCCAACTTCCATACATACTTAATGGAATATCCGTACAAAAGACTTCCATACCCAATGCATTGAGGTTATAATGTAACCACCCGTCCTGGTATTCACGGCACCACCCGTCATATGGTTTATCACTTAACCACCGGTAAAATGTCCAAGTACCATTATAAAAATCATAAGACATAAAACAAATATAATGGAAAGAAAACATTTCCACACTTGGATCACAATATATCACATAAATATATTGACATAACAAATCCATTATAAAAACCATTTTCAATACCAAAATACATAAAATATTATATGGTATTTATTTAATTTTAAAAAAAACATTACGGCTTGTTTAGGAAGCCAAAGACCAAATAATACTCGCGGCGGCGGAAAAGGTCGTTGTCACCGCGTACGTTAAAAGAAACATTCCTTTTTGTCGTTTTGTAAAATACTTCGTAGAAAAAGATTCATTTTGTATAAAAGTAAAATTCAAAGGGGTTTATACACCATATAAAAGATAGTTGTGTATAAAATGAAATATGCCTCAATGAAAGGAGATTGAGCCGAAGTCCCTTACCTCAGGTCCGACATGACTCGATCGTTCTTTAACGTCCTGAATAATAAACTTGAGTTAATTTATACTTGCTTAAGAACCTTCTTAAAGTTCATTATTACTTTTATATCACTTATTATCATGTTATAAAAATTATTTAATCATTTAAGTTAATAATGTTTGTTTTGTCGATATTTGGTTCTTAAGTCGAAAGTGGACTTCTTACAATTACATGTTGTTCGGGTGGTCAATGGTTCTTTATATCCAGAATGAAATTCCTGATTTGGATATCATATATATCATATATATCCAGTATATACATGTATTTATAATATTACATAATCATTTAGAGGTAAGAAATGAAATTCACCGTTCATGGAGACAGTAAGCAGTACGTACGCATGAACGCTACTTTCATTTCTATGTCATATTGATGGAATTAAAACTAAATGAGTGGTATGTATATTTTAATTCCAGAATTATATTAATCATTTAGATGTATCATACATTATATATATCCATTATATATATGTACTTATAATAGTATATTACATTTGGGGATAATAAATGAAATGCACCGTTCATGGAGACGGTAAGCCGTACGTACGCATGAACGCTACTTTCATTTCTATCTCATACTTTAATGGGAAGAAATAATAATGATATAGAGTTATATTATAATTCCAGTATAAAATCATATATAATAACTTTAAATCCACCTTTTATATGTCCCACATATGGCATTAACGAATCACATCACTTTGAGGGGGCGGTAGTCCGCACTTCCTAAAATGAAATTATCGTGTTTACCCACAATGGAAACCATAAAGGTAAACCGAAAATGAAAAATAAAGAAGAATAAGGAAAAAATAAACATAATATATATCATATATAAATATAGTGACATCTTAATGGCCACATTTGAAGGTGTTAAAAGAATGTTGAACAATCATCGTTTTGGGAGGCAGAAATTCGCCATCCACAGAAACAGAATGTTCTTTAACCATTAGATGTAGGTGTTTGTAAGTGTATCTCAAATAATTCTTATAAAAACATCCTAGTATATTGAATATACTGGATTTGTTACAAAATAAAAGAATAAAAAGAGTTTAGGGGGTTGGAGAAGCAAAATAAAACAAAAGGACTCAAAAGAAGACATTACCTTAAAATCGGGTAACTCCCTTTTGTTTGAGCTCAAAGGCTTCCTTGGGAAGACTTCTACCCAAAGTGAGGCTTCAAGGAGTAATAGAAGGAAGTGGAGAGACAAAATAGGTAGGGGTTGGCCGAGCCAAAGGCTTTGGAAGTGTGGGTAAGGAGGTAGAGGTGGGGGGCCTTTTATAAGAGGAGAGGAGGGGCACTCTTGGAATGTAAGGAAATGTTACTTTATTTTAGAATGGATTTCGGATTTTAATGGTCCCACATTGATGTGTTTCGGGGATAAGGTGATAAGGGTTCGAAATACACACATACAATAGGTTTTTGACATGTGTTGGTCTTAGATTTTACATTATCTTTCCATTTTATTTAAATCGTTAAATAATGAGGTCATCGCTGCATCATCATGATGTCATAAATAATTTAAATTATTTAATGTCTAAAAGTTATAAAAAAATACTATGATGTACGAAATATTTTTATCTTTCCAATGAATATTTATAGTCCAAAAGTTCATTTTTGTAGACAAAATTAAAAATATTTTACTTAGGTGATACATTCTTTGTTACATTTAAAATTCTTTAAAAATAAAAAGATAAAAAGTCACTTTCCCACAAAAGTGATTCCATGGGGCCCCGAAGTTTGGCAAAAGGCATCCCATGGTCGTCCATGAGACAACCAGTAGCCTTAGGACACATTTTGTGGTCATTATTTATTATTATGATACTATTTTATTATCCTTAACTACCCGATTACTCATTAAACAAGATAATTAAAGATAATTAACGTCGTTACTATTCATAATGCCCAAAAACAAAAGAGTCTTGATTACATAATTTGGACCGTCTGATTCCAAATATGTCATCACTTTTACCAAATTCCAAACACAGAAATTTCAATAATTTATTTAAATATAATTCCCGTTGTCAAAACAAATAGAGGGTTTTTTAGAGATAATATTTATGACAAGTTTGGCACTTGTTTATGCCTAATTCCAAAGTGAAATTAATCTCAATGACCATAATTGAATTACATGGTAAATATATATTCTAATTACACTTTAAAACAAATTAAAATGATAATATAACCATATAATTAAATTATATGAAAAATCATGTTTGATGTAAAATGCAGTATTTTTCACTATTCATTGAAAAATGAACATTGTCAGAAAAAATACCAAAAATTAACCCAAGGTAAATTTCAATGTCCCAATAATAAATAATATGTTTATTTTGAAAAATAGAGCATATAAAATTGTCAAAAAGTGGATTTAAAAGGGGTTCACCATCAAAAGGCGGTTAATCGACCTTTTAAAGAATATTAGAATGTTTATGCTTAAAAACTGGATTCATTTGCATTTGTAATCCTCTAACATTTATTGTAAAGAGTAAAAATATTTTACAAACATATATAATCAAATTTTATTTATTTCTATCATTTCCCGCCAATAAAACGGCTATGTGTTAACTACCATTTAAAATAATATTATTTTATTACTAGTGTGCAACATAAGACTTCAATGAAATTCTTTGTTGCGTATCAAGTATGCTATCGAACATAGAAACCCCTTTAATGTAAAATTTATATTTAATTCGTAAATATTAATAAATATGAAAATTCTTTATTCTTTATTTATCTGGGATGTTACATCCTTCCCCCCTTTTGGGAATTGCGTCCTCACAATTTTATTCACTTATCAAAATAAGTGGGGGTATTTTTCCCTCATAGCATTTTCATATTCCCACGTTGCCTCTTAAACCATATGGTTTTTCAAAAAACCTTTACCTGGTGGATTACCTTATTTTGAAACACATGCTCTCTTCTGTCAAGAATCTGGACTGGTTGTTCTTCATAAGACATGTTCTCTTCCAACTGAACTACCTCTGGAATCAAAACATGAGATGAATCTGGAATATATTTCCTCAACATCGAAACATGAAAAACATTGTGTACTTGAGATAAACTCGGAGGTAAAGCCACTCTGTAAGAAACTGATCCAACATTCTCCAGAATTTCATATGGTCTAATGAACCTTTGACTCAGCTTTCCTTTCTTACCAAATCGCATCACACCTTTCCATGGAGAAACCTTGAGAAAAACATGATCACCTACCTCGTAAGATAGATCCTTCCTCCTGTTATCCGCATAACTCTTCTGCGTGCTCTGAGCTGTTCTCATGTGTTTCGGAATCAACTGAACTTTTTCTGCCATCTCATCTACCAATTATGGTCCCATCAGCTTCCTTTCACCCAATTCATCCTCAAATTCTTGAGTTCGACACCGCTTCCCATATAATGCCTTAAATGGTGCCATCTCTATACTGGAATGAAAACTATTATTATAAGAAAACTGAACCACGGAAAGATGTTGGTCCCAACTTCCCTGATAATCCATCGAACTAGCTCATAGAATATCCTCCAAGGTATGAATTGTTCGTTCTGACTGCCCATCTGATTGCGGATAAAAAGATGTACTAAAATTTAATTCAGTACCCAAAGACTTCTGAAGGCCTTTCCAAAAGTTAGATGTAAACCGGGGATCACGATCGGACATAATGGAGAGAGGAACTCCATGTAACCTGAAAACCTCTTTAAGATACAAACGGGAATGTTTATCTAGTGAAAAAGTATCTCTTATAGCAAGGAAATGAGCAGATTTAGTCAAGCGATCAACAATAACCCAGATTGCATTACTACCTCGAGATGTCCTCAGTAATCCCACAACAAAGTCCATGGATTTGTTTTCCCATTTCCACTCTGGCACTGGTAAAGGCTGAAGCATCCCTTTCGGTAACTGTCCCTCTGCCTTAACGTACTGACAAGTCAAACACTTCACGGTAAAATCAGCAATATCCCTTTTCATTCCATCCCACTAGTAATACTCCCGCAGATCTCTGTACATCTTAGTACTACCAGGATGAACTGAAAACGGGGAACTATGAGCCTCACAAAACAACTCATTCTTCAACTGTGATTCACAAGGCACACATAATCTCTTCCCAAACCTCAAAACACAATCATTATCAATGTTGAATTCAGGAAAATTACCCTTCTGATCCAGCTCTACCTTTTTCTGCAACTCACTGTATTCCCTCTGTGCTTGCTTAATTCTGTCTGATAGGGATGATCTCACTGATACCTGATACAAAATAGAAGAACTTCCTGCACCAACAACTTCTATGCCAATGTTCATCAAATCAAACACCAAAGAATCTCATTCCAAACGTAGCATGGTTAATGAAGCATTACTTTTTCGACTCAAAGCATCGGCCACTTTATTTGTTTTTTCCGGATGGTAGTGAATTGTACAATCATAATCCTTGATTAATTCCAGCCATCTCCTCGGTCTCATGTTCAATTCTTTCTGGGTGAATATATACTTTAATCTTTGGTGATCAGTATATATTTCAAACATTACTCCATACAAATGATGCCTCCAAATTTTTAAAGCGAAAACAACAGCAGCTAATTCCAAATCATGTGTAGGGTAATTTACCTCATGAGTTTTCAACTGTCGTGAAGCATAAGGAATTGCCTGATCATTCTGTATTAGGACACAACCAAGTCCTTTCAACGAAGCATCACTGTATATAACAAACTCACCATTCCTGGAAGGAAGTGCCAAAACTGGAGCATTCACCAATCTTCTTTTCAACTCCTGAAAACAATCATCACATTCTTTTGTCCAGATAAACTTAACACCCTTCCGAGTTAGCTTGATCATTCAACTAGATAACCGTGAAACATTTTCAACAAAAACTTCGGTAGTAACCTGCCAAAACAAGAAAACTACGGATCTCGGTTACATTTGTGGGTCTTGGCCATTCTTTAACAACTTTTGTTTTATCAGGATCAACGGTTATGCCATCTTTTGAAACAATGTATCCCAGGAAAGAAATTTGTTGTAACCAAAACTCACACTTGCTGAATTTTCCAAATAGTTTCTTTTCTTTTATGGTTTGCAAGATAAACCTTAATTGACTTTCATGCTCCTATTTACTTTTAAAAAAACAACCAAATATCATCAATAAAAACAACCAACATTTTTCACCTGAATCAACTGAGCCATCACTACAACAAACTATTTAGTTCTGATTCTGACTATCTTAGGATACTGATTTGAAAGGTCATTTCCCTGTGTATGCATTCCCAGAAAATGTGTTCTGTTTCCTCTATGAAAAAACATTCTTAACATAGAAATATCTTAGGCAAAGCAACGTGGTAATCTTTAAATGCTATAACATTTCAATCGTACCATAAATTAACTTATAATTTTACACATTTCTAACTCCTAAAGTTGTCTAAACCGACCTATGATACCAACTATAAGTCCCCAGACTTAAACCTTACTTAATATTGAATTAAATGAATAATTCAAATTGAGGATATTTTCGGGTTTAGAGTTTTAGAGAATTAGAACATAACTATTACATCTCAAAATATTACAAAGTCGACACTTCTACTAAGATTCCATAGAATAAAAAACTCTTAAAAATATACATGTCTTGTTCCATGTTTTATATAGCATGACTTTCCCTTTATCCCATCCTTGACCCTATTCCACATTAAGTCCTGTGAAAAACATTTCAAAAAAACTTGGGGTGAGCATAAAAAGCTCAGTAAGGGATACACAAATAATAAAAACTATTAGTTTTTCAAACATCAAGTAAACCATGTATACTTTATCAAAGAAATACCTTCACCTTTATGAAGTAGTAAAAAACTCTTCACTGAATAATATATCATTACTTACCCTTTTGTAACCAAAGGATTACCATAAAACCCATATAAAGAACACATAACATATAAAGGTAACCTATGACATAAACATACTTAAGTGGAATAACCATACGGTCGACTTCCACACATATCACTTAATGGAATAGCCATACGGCCAACTTCCATACATACTTAATGGAATAGCCATATGGTCGTCTTCCATACCCAATGCATTGGAGGTTATAACATAACCACCCGTCCTGGTATTCACGGCACCACCCGTCATATGGTTTATCACGTAACCACCCGTCAAATGTCCAAGTACCATTATAAAAATCATAATACATAAAACAAATATAATGGAAAGAAAACATTTCCACACTTTGATCACAATATATAACTTAAATATATTGACATAACAAATCAATTATAAAAACCATTTTCAATACCAAAATACATAAAAGAGTATATGGTATTTATTTCATTTTAAAAAAACATTACGGCTTGTTTAGGAAGCCAAAGACAAAATAATACTCGCGGCGGCGGAAAAGGTCATTTTCACCGAGTACGTTAAAAGAATCATTCCTTTTTGTCGTTCTGTAAAACGATTCATAGAAAAAGATTCCTTTTGTATAAAAGTAAAAGTCAAAGGGGTTTATACACCGTATAAAAGATAATTGTGTATAAAACAAAATATGCCTCAATGAAAGGAGATTGAGATGAAATCCCTTACCTCTAGTCCAACTTGAATCGATCATTCTTTAACGTCCTGAATAATAAACTTCAGTTAATTTCTACTTGATTAAGAACCTTCTTCAAGTTCATTATTACTTTTATATCACTTATTATCATGTTATAAATATTATGTAATCATTTAAGTTAATAATGTTTGTTTTGTCGATATTTGGTTCTTAAGTCGAAAGTGGACTTCTTACAATTACCTGTTGTTCGTGTGGTCAAAGGTTATTTATATCCAGAATGAAATTCCTGATTTGGATATCATATATATCATATATATCCAGCATATACATGTACTTATAATATTACATAATCATTTAGAGGTAATAAATGAAATGCACCGTTCATGGAGACGGTAAGCCGTACGTACGCATGAACGCTACTTTCATTTCTATGTCATATTAATGGAATTAAAACTAAATGAGAGGTATGTAGATTTTAATTCCAGAATTATATTAATAATTTAGATGTAACATATATCATATATATCCATTATATATATGTACATATAATAGTACATTACATTTGGGGATAAGAGATGAAATGCACTATTCATGGAGACGGTAAGCCGTACGTACGTATGAACGCTACTTTCATTTCTATCTCATACTTTAATGGGAAGAAATAATAATGATATAGAGATATTTTATAATTCTAGTATAAAATCATATTTAATTACTTTAAATCCATCCTTTATACGTCCCACATATGGAATTAACGAATCACATCACTTTGAGGGGGCGGTAGTCCACACTTCCTAAAATAAAATTATCGTGTTTACCCACAATGGAAACCGTAAAGGTAAACCGCAAATGAAAAATAAAGAATCATAAGTAAAACATAAACATAAAATATATCATATAAAAATAGAGTGGAATCTTAATGGCCACATTTGAAGGTGTTAAAAGTTTTTTGAACAATCATCGTTTCGGGAGGTAGAAATTCGCCATCCACAGAAACAGTATGTTCTTTAACCATTAGATGTAGGTGTGTGTAAGTGTAGCTAGAATACTTGTTATAAAAAAGCCTAGTATATTTAATATTCTATAGTTGTTACAAAAGAAAAGAATAAAAAGATTTTAGGGGGTTGGAGAAACAAAATAAAACAAAAGGACTCAAAAGAAGACATTACCATAAAATCGGGTAACTCCCTTTGGTTTGAGCTCAAAGGCTTCCTTGAGAAGAATTATGCCCTAAGTGAGGCTTTAATGAGTAAGAGAGGTAAGTGGAGAGACAAAATGGGTAGGGCTTGGCCGAGCCAAAGGCTTTGGAAGTTTGGCTAAGGAGGTAGAGGTGGGGGCCTTTTATAAGAGGAGAGGAGGGGCACTCTTGGAAAGTAAGGAAATGTTACATTATTTTAGAATGATTTTCGGGTTTTAATGGTCCCAAATTGTTGTGTTTCGAGGATAAGGTGATAAGGGTTCGAAATCCATACATACAATAGGTTTTTGACATATTTAGGTCTTAGATGTTACATTATCTTTCCATTTTATTTAAATCGTTAAATAATGCGGTCATCGATGCATCATCATGATGTCATAAATAATTTTATTTATTTAATGTCTAAAAATTATAAAAAAAATACTATGATGTAGTAAATATTTTTAGATTTCCAATGAATATTTATAGTCTAAATTATAATTTATGTAGACAAAATTAAAAATATTTTACTTAGGTGACACATTCTTTGTTACATTTAACGTTCATTAAAAATAAAAAGATAAAAAGTCACTTTCTCACAAAAGTGATTCCATGGGGCCCCAAAGCATGGAACAAGGAATACCATGGTCGGACATGAGACAACCAGTATCATTAGGACACATTTTGTGGTCATTTTTTATTATTATGATACTATTTTATTATCCATAACTACCCAATTACTCATTAATCAAGATAATTAAAGATAAATACCGTCGTTACTATTCATAATGTCCCAAAACAATAGACTCTTGATTAAATAATTTGAACCTTCTGATTCCAAATAAGTCATCTATTTTACCAAATTACAAACACATAAATAGAAATAATTTATTTGAAAATAATTCCCGATGTCAAAACAAATAGTGGGTTTTTTAGAAACAATATTTATGAAAAGGTTGGTACTTGTTTATGCCTAATTCCAAAGTAAAATTAATCCCAATGACCATCATTGAATTACATGGTAAAAATATATTCTAATTACACATTAAAACAAATTATAAAGATAATATAACCATATAATTAAATTTTATGAAAAAGCAGTTTTGATGTAAAATGAAGTAATTTTAACTATTCATTGAAATATGTACATTGTCAGAAATATACCAAAAATTAACCCAAGGTAAATTTCAATGTCCCAATCATAAATAATATGTTTATTTTGAAAAATATAGCTTATAAAATTTTCAAAAAGTGGATTTAAAAGGGGTTCTCCATCAAAAGGCGGTTAATCGACCTTTTAAAGAATATTAGAATGTTTATGCTTAAAAACTAGATTCATTTGCATTTATAATCCTCTAAAATTTATTTTAAATAGTAAAAATATTTGAAAAACATATATAATCATATTTTAGTTATTTCTATCCATTCCCGCCAATACAACGGCTATGTGTTAACTACCATTTAAAATAATATTATTTTATTACTAGTGTGCAACGTAAGACTTCAATGAAACTCTTTGTTGCGTATCGGGTACGCTATGAAACATAGAAACCCCTTTAAAGTAAAATATATATTTAATTCGTTAATATTAATAAATATGAAAATTCTTTATTCTTTATTTACCTAGGATGTTACAGGTTGACATATAATGTTCAAAGACTTTTGAATAATAGAATTGAGGGGTTCCCTTTTATAATTTAGTAGAGGGTCACTCTACGGATTTCTTATGAGAATGAAATATAATATAGTAAATATCTTGAAAAATTACTCCAAATGGATATGTATTTGAAGGTAAGGAATAATGGGGTTAAAATAAAATTATAAAATAAAATTTAAATAGGTTTTAGACTCATTTTAAACCTTTTATATTTTGATTATGTGTCTCGTCAACCAATATTAACCTTAATAGGGGTAACATTTTTTTACACATAAAGGGTTATTGTTTTATTTATAATATATAAATAGGTTAATAAATTTTTAATAGATAAAATTATATACCATATCATACCCACATTATCCACTTTCAATGTTATTATGATTTCTAAATAATTGTAAAAATATATTATTCTGATAAAATCACATTGTTGTCTATTTTGACATCATTCCATTAATACGACATAAAACACCTCAATACAAAGTTATAATTAGAATTTAATAATTTTAAATAAATTAAATATTTTATATTTATTTAAAAAATCAAACAAAACTATAAATCACTAAAATTATATTACATTTAAAATTTCCATAATTATTTATTCTATTTTTTATTTATAGAATTATTACTATATTACAATTGTATAAGATTATAATGTAATTATATAATTACTAAAATTATAAATAAATTTCAATAATGAAAATAATTTAATTATTTCCAAAACAAACACATATATTAATTAAAAAAATCCCCTTTTTCCTAGGTGGGAACATAGTATATATTCAAAAGTTAGTGGGTGACCATTTGTAATATTCATTGATTCAAATATTATATAGGTCAATTTAATGGAAGTGTGTTTATTAAAACTCTATTTTAAGAATACTATGATATAGATCAATTTATATTCATCTAGTAGTAATTCATATGAGAAATTTTGACCATATTTCTTTGTTTTAAGCATGATTAACAAGATTTACCCTTTTCCAAGGTGATAATTTTTACCACAATTAATATTCATAATGCCTAAAAATAAAAGAGAATAATTTTTTACATTTTAACCAATTAATTATAAATATGGAATCAATTTTACCAAATTAAAATCCTATAACTGGTAGAAATTAATTTTGAAAAAATTAGTGTTCAAAACATGTTGAAAACTGCTTCAAAAATTTATTGTTTTTTCAGCAGAACACTGGATTTATTCATATCACATTCGTAGTAAAAATATTATATTAATGATAAATAATATGACTAAATATATAGTATATAAATTTAATTAAAATAATCCACCAATATTGATTAATTTAATTTTTTAGGATAAAAATATAAACCACATATAAATATAGGTTTTTTAGGAAAACAACTTTTTAATTATCAAATGATTTTTATTTTTTCCTATTTCATTGATAACCAATGATTTAATTTTATTAATATGTAACTATAAATATTTCATTAATTATTTATTAGAATTGGTAAACTTTAATATAATGGTTAGGTGATAACTATAATATAATAATATTTTAATAGTATATCGTTTTTATTTTAAAATCGGTGTTGCATGTACTAAAAGGTCTAAAAAATATAATTATTCAAAAGAGAATATATTATAAAATCTTTGGATATTACATTATAACACTATTGAAATGATTTTTTTCAGCCAATTTTTTCACTCTAATACACATATATGATTATATCACTATTTCATTACATCTTCAGGTTCCCAAGTAGCATCTTTGAATTTTTGAATTCTCTAGAGAACTTTCACCAAGTGAGTAGTCTTATTCTATTGGACTTTATCTCTATGATAAATTATTTATTCTAGTTTTTCATCATAATTAAGATCTTATTCTAATGATATTACCTCTTATTTTATTAAAAATTATTGATTAGTTGTGTACTTCTTCAGGGGAGATATATGTAATACGTCATGAAAATGAGAGAGGTTCAATCGATTTCCAAATAGTAAGATATCTTCTCTAATTATTCAAGAATATATAAAGTTCCAATATTCCTAGGTATAAAATTTTTATTATCTATTAGTCTCATAACATTATTAATTATATAAATTCATAGAATAAAATCTCACCAACTTCAAATTCAAAATCATGCCATGGATTTTCAGTATATCTTTTCTAACAACAATGAGCATCCTTGATGTGTTGTTGAATGAATATAAATTTAAGTACCCATCATTAAAAAATAAATATTATATTTATTTTATTAACTAAAAATGAAATTATGTTCCCATATAGCTTTTAAGTTTAGAGTTTTAGAGAAATAGTACCAACTCTTACATATTAAACTCATACATAACAATTGGAAACATATACTCAGTAACCAATTTTTCCACAAAAGAAAATGGTTTAAAAAAAGTGTTTTATTTTAGTGAAATGTCTTTAGAAATTTGATCTTGACCTCATCCTTTTCCCCAATATTTTTTAAAATGATTTTATTTTTTTTAAATTTTGTATGTATATAAAAATATCACTACAAAATATAAAAATGATGAAAGATAGCATTAGTCCATAAATACTTACAAAAATATTACTTTTTTAGAAAATAATCTTCGCTCTCAAAATAAAAAATTTATTACCCCAAAAATATGATTTTCTTCCCAAATATTCCAATATATTGTTTATAATAATTTAAAATTAGAATTATACTCATAATGGTTTTTGTGAAAATTAAAAAATATCTTCAGAAGATTTTCACAAAGTTATACTTTTCAACCTTAAGAAGTAACATAGTCTTTCTATTGAACATAAAATCATTAAATTTCCTTTTAACAAAATGATATTTCTTCAAACACAAAGGATGCATAATAAAAAAAATATGTAAATTGGGGGATCATATTCTTATCAGACTTAATTATGATTTAACACTCACACATACCATATGATGTGACCCCCATGACTCCCTAGAAATAATCCACATGGTTATACTTGGATATAACCATCATAGTTACACTTGAAAAAACCTTCATGGTCAACATGAAACAAACCCAATGAATTAAATAGATACCATGAATCTACACATATTTGGTTTATAATGTAACCAACCATCATAATAAGAAATACCAAAGAACTGTAACATGATCATAAAACATGGATTCTTACATCCTAAAAAACCTCCTCAAAGACAAACAGTTATTTTAATAGAATATTGCACATATAAAAAAGGAAAATTTTTATTTGAAAATAACAAATAATCTTGTAATGTAATATTCGTAAAATTAATGCATCATGAAATTGGGAATATCCACTCATGTTTTATATGTTAAAAACATTTCTTTTTAAATTTGGTAAAAATAGGCATTAAAATATGTTTTTTTAAAATGTCACATAAAAAGATCAAAATATTGAAGTGATCATTAATAAAACAAATCAATTTTGTATATTATATATAAATAAAAATAAGATAGGTCAAAATAAAACACAATATAATCAAAATTAATTTCCCACATAATTTTTGCATGACACAATCAATGGAGTAGATGTTTAAATCAATGAACGGAAATTGACTTAAGAATTCCCTTATATAAAACCTTAAAAAGATTATTTTTTTGAAAATAATTGAGAGAAAATCAAAAATTAAATTTCAAAAAAATTATTTCTACATATATAAATTTATACAAATCATTTTTTTAAAAATATGGATATGAATTAGAATTATTTTTAAATAAATATTTAAAACATTAAAAATGAGGTTTTTTTAGATAGAGAGTCCCTTACCCTGAGTCTGAATCATCACATAAAATCAGTATATTCATGAATAAAAAATAGGTTAATTTATAATTTCATATTAATATTTTAATTTTTAGGATAGATTTTATATTTCTCATTTTTATTCAATATAAAATTAATTAATAATTTAATTTCACATCAGGCGTTTTGATTATATTTGGTTCCTATGTCTAAAATGACTTCAGTTAGATGACTATGGTCAAAGAGTTCATTATTCCATCATAACTAGAATAATATTCATGAATTAATTATAGTTTTTATACTTAAATTTTTGTTTAAATCCATACCTTAAATATTTTTGTGAATAATTAACAATGTTACAATCATGGAGATAGTATGTTGTGCGTTTGTATAAGTAACATTACAATTTTTTCAATGATCATTATGAATGGAAGGAAAGTATTATTTTATATATACTTATTTATCATAAGGTATTTTATATCATTTTAATAATTTAAATATTCTTATAAATATCATTTATGCGTTGTGCTAATGAAAAATGAATCACATCACTTTGTGGTGGTGAGAAATCACACGTACGCACGAATGACATTATCATTTTTTTGTATTGAATGACATAAAATGATATATTATCTTTCCATATTTATTAATATGTAATTTATAACATATAAAAACATTTATCTCACCATTATTACAATTCTTGAATGACAGTGATGGAAAAAAAATTACATTGATTCATGTGGCGATAGTCCATCGTAAACATGAACGCTGAATTATTTTCACGTTTTATAGAAGTGAAGATGGATATAGGTTATTAAACAAACTTAATAAAATATATTTATATTCATGAAAAAATATATATTATATTATTATTGTATAATAATATTTTAGGTGTGTTTAAGGAAAAACAAAAGTAAAACCTGTAGATAAAAAATATACATCTTCTTTGCAAATCATTTTTTCCTCAACACCTTAAGACCACTAAGGTTGATATTACGCCCTAAAATGATAGATATAATGGGGTTATGGATTCTAGAAAATTATTTTGGAAGTTATTTTCATATCCTAAAGGCTTTTTATGTGTGAATAAATGAGATTAATAGTTTCCCTTTTATAAGAGAGTGGAGGGGCACTGTTGAGATTCCTCAAAATATAAAATTAATATAAATTACTTTTTTATTTAAAATTGATCAAAAATTATTAATTTATAATATAATATTATTATGTGTCTAAATAACCTCATTAAATTAAAATTAGAGATGTTTTTTCTAAATTTATACCGTTATCTTTTTCTATTAACTCATATTTACCCCCTTTAACTCTTAATGTGACAAAATCGATTTTTACTCTATGAGGGTTATTATAGTTAATATAAAATGATAAAAGACCCATAAATGAGTCATGAATAATAATTTAAGCATTATACTAATTATATGGCAGAATTTAAGCTTTTTTGGTCACTTATAAAGTTTAATAAAATATTAATTACTATAAAAGATCCATAATGTTTATTTTAAGAACTATTCAATACATTCACTTTAATAATATCATGATAAATCTTATATTTCAAAAAATATATTTTAATATGTACCTAACATTTCATTTTCAACAAATGTTTTCTACCACATTAATTATCACCAATTATACTTATTTAAAAAAAAATAATACAATTAATTTAATTTTTAAATTAATTAAAAATTATTAAATCACTGTTGTGAATGTTCTTAAAAGAATTATTTCATTATTAAAAATTAAAAATAAATTACAATGATAATGATAAGTCTGTTAGATTTCAAAATACTATTTATAGTCCAATATATCCTCTATATAACCCAATATTAAAAATGTTTTATTTATTAAATATATGATTGAGGTATCTTTATCATTTATTTAAATAAAATATTATAAATGTCATAACAACTTATAAATGGAAAAAAAATAGCATATATTCAATCCTTGGATGATTTTTAAGACATTTACATATAAATAAAAAATTTACAAGTTGAAGGGTCATTTTATAGTCATTGTCATATTATTTTACCCTTAATTACTAGTTTTACCTCATTTACCCTTTACCATGGAAATAGAAATTACTAAAGATACTATTAACATTTTTCAGAAATAAAAGTTAACTATTTACTAAATTTTTAAACACTGATTATAAATATGGAAACTGTTTCTCAAAATTGAAAACAAAAATTAATCGGAATTTAATTTAAAATTAAATTAGCCAAATGCGACAAAAATAGTTTTTCAAAAAATGCCCCTTTTAAATAAAAAATTATTTTATACTAAATTGAATTATAAAATACATTTAGAAAACGAAAGTATTATTTAAAATCAAAAAATAAAATTTTAAAAATAAACTAATTTTTATTTTTATTTTTCCAATACTTTAAATAAAAATACAATTTTCAGAAAATATCATTATTATCACTATTCATTAATATAGAAAACCTTCCATAAAATTTTCCAAATTTCACTATAATATAATATTTATATTATGATTTAAAATATTTTATTTATTTCTTTAATTTAAATATCTAAATGTTCCAGGAATTAATTGCATTGTTCTCTCATAAAAGAAACAATAATGATTCTTAAAAAAGCGTAGTTGACGAATAAAATGACTTTACTAAAATCAAGTGCTAAATTTATAAGAATTAATTAATAAATCATTAGTCATTATGAACATTTTAAATTTCATAGTTTAGTTAATTTTTTCATTCCCTCTAATTTATTTTCTACGTTATAAAGGTCAAATAATAACAATATTTACCTGTTCGTTTAAGCTCGAGGTAGTGTATCTTGTATGAAATTTTACATATTCATATATTTTAAAAACTATGGATGTTGCATTATTCCACTATTTGGAAATTTAATCCTCACATTTTCGAATTTGGGCTCAATAACTAAGGTTGGAATTTTCAAAATACCATTGTTGAAATCCTATATTGGAAAAAGGATTTGTAAAATTCTAAATTAACAGAATAAAAGAGATGTATGGTGTTTATCTAAAAGAACACATAACTAGGTTTCTGTATATTAAAAAATGTACATGTGAAAGCAAATATAACACACAAGTACTAATATATATTGATATAGAACATGGTTTTTTGCAATTGAACATTCAGTAAATCATAAATTTATGATGATTTAAAAGGCTATTGATTTCTTGGAAAGAAAATTATGCAAATAACATTTTCATTTTATGATGTTTTTCATAGAGTTGAGAATTTTTCTTACTAACTATAATGAAAACATGAGGAAATATACTTACTTGATAGGGTGAGTTTAATCATTTGATCAATTTGAACCACAATATCATCTTTTTCTTCAAATGTTTAGTATTAAAGATGAATTTTTCAATCCAGAAACATTATAATCTAGTTATATGGAGATCAAACTACAAAAAAAATAAAAATTGAATTTTTCTCCCCAATGTTTAAAAAAATATGAAATGTTTCCCCAAAAATAGTAAACATTCATACTAATAAAAACTACATTAATCTATAAAATTAAACATTAATATACAATTTTCAATATAAATCACTTAATAGATTCCTCAATAGTATTATAGAATAATATTGAGACACAAAAATACAAAGGATTTGATCACATAGTCTTCAAATAAAAATTTAATATTTATTTTTATATAATATCAATCACTCTTAAAGATTCATACTAAAATTTATTTTCTATAATAATATAATCTTAAGGATATGAAAATCATATTTATAAATTACCTAAGTCACCCTAAATAAACAATTAAGTCAGATATACTAATAAAATATAATTCAACCTTTATTTATCAATTAAAATCAAATATTGCCTTATTTAACATAATCATATAGGGTTCCCAAAATAGTGAACGTCTTCCAAAATTGCATTGATCACTTTCACTAAATCCATTTTTCAAATATGAGATTAGAATATATGTTCCCAAAATGAACAAAACATTTATTTTTTAGAGATATTAAATAAAATAAACAATTTTGTACTAACCAGTACATTACATATGCTTAGGGTAGGTGATTCTTGCTTGGCTATCATTAGTTATTGGTTCAATAACCATGTCTTTGTCAAATATTATGAGTTTCTTCATGGTCTATGGGTTATACTTTTCTAAAAATATATAATTCATATAAAATATCCAAAAAATATGAAAAACTCCTCCAAATAAGAATAATATATTAAAAACTGGAAGAAATATTTTAACATTAATGGTTACATCATACCTTTCATTTTTCATTACAACATGTAATATTCCATAATACCTCAAAAATAAATGTCCCCAAAAAATATCATTAATAACCTTAAAATTTCATAACATGTCACCTCCAAAGGTGTTCCTAAGACATTGGAATAGTAATGACCCACTTATTCTGATTTTCATGAGAATGAAATGAATCATTAGTTGGAATTAAGCAAGATTCCCAAGATTCCAAAGGCTGGAAATAAATGTCAAACGGTTTTCATAAAAGTGAGCGACGATTTACATTTTGGAATAAAATCATTGATCAAAAACCATAACCAACTAGACACCATATGGTACATGAACTAAGAAAGAAAAATCAACAACTCCTTTTATAACCAAAACCCAAAAAACTAAACCAAAGTGGAAGAAAAACTACTATTAAATCAAAGATCAGAAATAAAACTAATGAATTCCAGATGACCACAAGGCTCCATGCTCCACAATCTCCATGCTCCAATACCACTTAATAACCAATTTATCATGAGGTGCTACAAAAAAATTGTGATACTTTATGTCATACCATGTATCAGAATATAGTATCTAAAAAAGCACCTAAGTTCCAAAGAAGGGGTGAGTATAAAACATAGTAGGCTTTCCCCAATGACATCCATACTCAGGACAATATGATAAAAATGTTAGAAATATTTAAATAAATCCATTTTTATAAAATAATTCTGAAAAATAGTTTATAACTGAATCTAACCATGTTCCAAAAACCATTTACAACCAAGGGTAAACAAGTTCTATTTTCAACCAGTTTTCCAGTACATCGAATTTCTAGAAAAACAACTAAACAAGACATTAAAAAATATTCTCAATATTATTTTTTCATACTCATTCCTTGGTCCAAAACAAACACACACATGCATGCTTTTTTTGAAAGTTACATACTCATGTGCGGTCTCTTGTCCAATTAATTTAGGACCCAATGACACAGACCCTTGATCTAGGGTCACACAACTTGTACGCTAATGTTATATGTCCCTTATTCTGGGCCATGTCTAACATGAACTCACACAACCCATATATTCCAAAATCATTCAAATAACCCAATTCAAACCATTCCAATAAAACATTTCAGTTATTTTAAACCATTAATAAAACCAATTCCAATCAATCATTACATTTAAATAAATCATTCCTTTCATTAAAAACCCTTCTATCCAATCCATTTTTCATAATTCCAATAAATTCCCATTTAAAAATTTCATTTTAAAATCAAGAGTAAAACACTTTTCTCAAAAGCACTAATTTTTCATATTTCCAGAACCATCACTAAACTAGTTTCAATCAATCATAAAGAATCCAATTAAAAGTTAAATCCACCCGAAGAAGTAAATTTGAAACCATTCCATTCAGTTCTACAAAGTAGATCTAAGAATCTGAGAAGAGAGGAGAAGTAGATCTAAGCATATCTAAGGAAGTGTGATAAGAATAGAGAAGAATAATGAAATACCTAATGAACATGGATTCAAATCACCAAAAGAATTCAGATTTCATCTGGATTGATAGTAGAACCTTTTTTTGGCCTTAGGGAAAAACAAATCACATATTAGAGATGGATTGGAAAAAATGGGTGGATTAAAGGCAAGGCCAACCTAGATCCACTTTTTAATGAGGTGGTTCTTAACCCATGCATTGTTTAGTCATACGATTAAAAAAATTATGCACTAACCACATCTTATAAAGTGCCTCAAGAATATCCTCACATAGCCACCTCGCATGGTCTATCAATCAGTGCACTAACCATGGCATAACTAGTGTATTAAACCAACTGCTACACACGGTTTCTCCTAGGATTTCCGCATGGTTTTGACTACTAGTGTGCAGACCATGAACCTCTCTTTTATCCCCTAACAACATATTATAAGTTCACCAAAATCTTCCATCCTTCATGCATAAACATTATATACAATAAAACATATAGAAAGGGTTACATACTAGAAACCGGGGCTACTAAATTCTCCCCACCATTAGTTTATCCATACCTAAAAAGTTAAAAACCATAATTTCCTTGAAAGAGTTCATGGCCATTGATGTTTAATTTCATTCTCATGTTCCAAAGTCTTTTTATAAATATGACCATGTTTCCATAAACCCCACACTATACTGATGCACTTTTCACGCCATGCATTATTCTTCCTATCCACATTCTGCACTAAGATATACACCAACCAAGAATCCATCTCTAGGTTAACATGATCTCATCTAATAAAATGGTCAAGACTAGGCTGATTCATTTTCAACTAAGATACCTGGAATGCATTATACACTGAACTAAAGCATGGTGGAAATTCCCACTAATATTCCACCTCTCCATCTCATTCCAGTATCTCGAAAGGTAAAATAAATCGAGGAGATAATTTTCCCAACATCCGAAAACAATGGTGTCCAAGCATTGGAGAAGTTTTCAAGAACACATCATCATTCACCTCGAATGAAAATGGTCTTCAAGGATGATCCTAATAAGATTTCTAATGACTCTAAGCTATCTCTATCTATTTCTAGATCAACTGAATCTTCTCTATTTTTTCTTCGACAAGGCTCCACCGAACTAGTAATGTATCACATGTTTCCACCCAACATAGTGGATAATGACAAGGATTCATATTCAATGCCTCAAAATGATCCATGTGTATTGAGGCCCGATAGATGTTGTGACATGAGAACTCCATTAAGGATATATTCTCCTCCCATGAGCCACAAAAATCCATTACAAAATCCCACAAAATGTATTCCAATGTCTTTATCATCCTTTTGGATTTCCCATCTGTCTAAGGATGGTACATTGTACTCATATTCAACTGAGTCCTAAGGGATTTCTATTAAGATTACTAGAAACAAGACGTGACCCTCATATCTATGTCTGACACGATGGAAATATGTATTCCATGTCTCTTTACCACCATTTAGATATTGATTTTTTACTGATCCTCCACCGTATGAATTTCATGAATTGGGATGAAATGAGTTGTCTTCGAAATCCAATCCACTATCACCCATATAGAATTGTGTTTTGATTCCATTCTTGGGAGGCCTATAAATAAATCTATAGCTATCTTCTCCCATTTCCATTTTAGGATAGGTAATGAATGGAAAATACCTATATATTTTTGATAACCTACCACAACTTGCTGATAAGTTAAGCACCTTGAAATGAACATAGCCACTTTCCATTTTGTACTAGTCCACCAAAACTGGGCTTTCAATGCCTTATACATCTTCTACATACCGAGATGAATATTCCATCTCTAATGGTTGAATGTGTGAATAATTTTATTTTGAAAATACCTAAAAACAACCATATGATCTCTGATCCACAAAACCAGATTCCCATCGTGTTTCTAGCCTTCAACGGTCTCCCCACCATTGAGTTTTGAACTCATATCCAAACAATATTCATCAACTATTTGTGCCTATTTTACCATCTTTACCAAATCCTTCACCCTATAGACAGATAAGAAAACTACCTCACCACCATGATCTTCACATTCCACAAGACTATCTACTTAGACCCACATTAACATCCACTCATCTAAATCTTCTTTCAATAACTGTGTATATCAATTTCTTCTAAATGCATCGGCCATCGAATTACCTTTTCCTAGTTTATACATCAAGTCAAAATCAAACATATGAAGATACTCAATCCATATCCTTTTCCTCAAATTTAAATCTCATTTTCATAAATTGTGTTTCAAGCTCTTATGATCTCTAAACACGGTAAATTTCTCACCAAAAAGATAATGACTTCAAATCATCAAGGCACGGACAACCGCAGCTAACTCCAAAACATGTTTTGGGTAATTCTTCTCATACACACTCAACTACCATGAACTATAAGCAACCAAATGGTCTCCTTTCTTTAGAACACATCCCATCCAAGATCCCAAATCATTATAGTACACTACACACCCCTATCATGAATCTAGAAAAATCAAGATAGGTTCTAAAGTAAGATGAAATTTTATCACTTGGAAAGACTTCTGGAATCCTTAGTCCATAAGAATGAATCACTATTTTTTTTCAAAGCTATCATCATTGAATCTAGTCATGAGAATTCATGAAAAAATATTTTCTAATAACCAGCTAGACCAATAAAACTATGTTTCTCAAAGACCTTATTTGGTGGTTTCTAAGAGATAATAACTTCTATCTTCCCTGGATCCACTAAAACAAAATTTTCAGTAATTAAAATGCAAAGAAAGCATACCTCTTGTATCCCAAAAGAACAGATTGAAAATTTGGAATTCAAATGATGTTCTTTCATGATTTCAAGCACAATCATCATGATTCTCTTGCGGTAAACCCTCTTCAATGAATACAACAATATTTCATCCAAAACAATGAAAAAAATAGAATACAAAAGTCTCTGAAATATCTGATTCATAAATTACATAAAGACTAGTAGTGTATTCATATGTCTAAAAGTCATAATGACGTATTCATTTTGGTCATATCTACTTCTAAAGGTCGTCTTTTGGAATAAAATCCTTCTGAACTAGCAATTAGTGATATCCTAATCATGAGTCAATTGGTAAGAACCATTGAGCTCTACTAAATTGATCAAATAGATCATAAATGCATGGAAGTGGATAAAAATTATTTATTGTATCTTGGTTATGCTTATGATAATCCACACACAGCCTTAGATTTCTATTAGGATTCCTCATGAAAAAGGCTAGTGTTCTCCATGGAGATGCCCTCAGTTGAATAAATTTTTTTTCCCAAATCATCCAATTGAACTTTAAATTCCCTTAATTATTTTGGTTTCATCCAATATTATAGAAGGGAAATAGTACTAGTCCCCGGTAGGAGATCAATCATAAACTCCACTTCCCTTATAGGCGGTAAACCTAAGATGTTCTTGGGAAAGTGTAAGGTCCCGAGTTTTCATAGAGTATATTATTGTTTATGTTTTGGTTTGGGCCTCTTTTTTTTGGTTGATATGTTTTTCGCCATTTTTATGTGAAGTATTGGGGGTGTTTCAGTGGTTCAGGACATGAAAGAGGAAGAATTTTTTTTGGGATGTTGCGTAGTTTGTGCATGGTAAGTGATAACCGTGCGGGGTATCCCATGTAACTGTGCATCCATGTATAGAGGTTTACAGAAAATTGATGTAGGGTTAAGAAAACTATGCAAGAATCCTAGGAAACCGTGTGAAAGTAGTGTTTTTACATGAGTGGCTCATGCATCGTTTGTGAACTATTCATAAACCCGTGTAGGTAAACCGTGCGGCTTAGAAACATTGAGAAAATTACAAAAAAAATCCACTCTGGAATTTTAACCCCCAACTCGGTTTTCTCCTCAATTTCACCCCCTGAAACCCTATTGATGATATTGGACATCCCAGGATTCCAAGATGTGGTTCTCGTTATATTCATGACCATTTGATGTGTTGTTGGTTACAGATCAAAGCCCCGGGTAAGTCTAATATCCTCCTCTCATCTTATTTTTTATCAGGGTTTTCATCTTTCTATCATATCCTTATAAAGCTCTAAGAACCTATTTTCCGGTGAGATTTATGTTGAGGATTCATGGAATGTTTGAATCCGGATCAATTTCCATGATTAAGAGTGTTTTTATCAATGGATTAGAGGTAGGTGGTCTATAAGTTATATCTCACGGTTTTGTTATAGATTTGTGTATTTGTGTCGATATTTTTTCTTTCTCTTATTGTATATTGGTTTCCTTGAGTAATATTTGTTATATTGAGTGTCTAAATTACTTATTTAAACCCTCACGATCGCTATGGGATCTGTAGAGGAGTACATTTCTATTTTAGGGACACCCATGGGGTGCACCAGCAAACCTAAACCTAGGGTTAAGTGAAGGATTGCTGAATAATAAAGAGGAACCCATGTATAATATGTTTTATTGGTTGATTAAGTGGTAAATAGAATGATGATAAATATTCCTAGGGTGATAACTGTATAAGTAGTTGTTTGGAATGACATGAAAATGGGAAAACTGGGTCGAACAAGATTATGCCAATAGTTTTGAAAATTTTAGTTTGAAATTCCTAAGACGATTCATGCATATTAAATTGTGAACATATAATTGGATGATGTAATGCAGAATGGGTAGCATATCAATGGGATTCAATAAGTCAATTGATGAATATGTTTAATAGGTTAATACATGGGAATTGAAGTATGCCCAATAGTTTAATGTAATAAGTGGTTGTGTTCGGAGATATTGGAAATTTACTTGAAATGAATGAGTGAATAAATACATGTGGAATGATGTATGGGCTTAATGGGTAAATGTATAGTCATTGGTGAATTTGGATATCACATAGGTGTTGTTGAATAAACTCAAAGGGTTAAGGCACGAGAATGTGAACTTTGATGATTAACTATAGATTGTAATTGGTAAATGTGTTAACATGTTATGGCATAGTGTTAATTCCCATGTTGTTTGTTATGCATTGTGATTAATGATTTTCAATTACATTGGTTGTGTTATATTTTATAATGGTATGGTTGTGGTGATTGATAAATAAGCATGTGAGCATGGCTTAGTAGAGTGGCATATTGACTTGAGGTTCTACACCCATGGGTCGAGTTAGACTGAGGCTCTAAACTACATAACAAAATGCATAGGTTAGGGAAGGAGACAAAGGCTCCATTCCCCTAATTGTGGAATTTCACCCAGACTGAGGATTAAAGGTGTGGATAATGTGTTGATGCGATATGTGGATCTCTATTGAGATAGGGACTTGATTTTTTTCCCCTATGCATTGTGATTGACTGACTTATACCCCTATTTAGAGGATAATTATGCCCATCCCATGTAACTTGTGATCAATATGGCTTATGTAACAAAGGTGGTGTAATAAATGGAATTGGGATTAATTCTAGTCATGAATTAAATGAACCCTTGTAAAAAAATGGCACCTGAACTGTCCCTTGCTGACATACATTTATTTTTTACATGCATTTAATATATATTAGACTGCATATTTTTTAGACACTGTTGGTGGTGGCCAACTGAGTTTTGTACTCACCCCTTCTCAGGTCGTCGTTGTGTACCTGATCAGAACTCTTAGTTGTAGGTCAGGACACAGGCATAGGCCCTACTCTAAGATGTTGAGTTAGGATCGGGATATTCATAGAGAAGGACCCAGACATAGAGTCGGGAACCATTTGGATTTTTGGCCATTTTTTTATTTTGTGTTTTTTCACTTTACACTATTATACGGTATGACATTTTTACATTTGATTTGTGTTTGTACCCATTTCGAAAACGTTTGGTTATGCATGTTTATTGGGTTCTCATACTGTTTCTGCTATTTATATTGTGTACTAATCTATCTTTCTCTAGTATATAGGGTCTAGTCACCCCACGTGGCTCATTTGACCCTTTCCGCTAGTTGGTAACCACTAGCATACATGGAGGTGACCATGAGGTCATGTGACAACTCATCTTGGGGCACTAGTTTAGTAGATTCTAAGTCAGGGATGTTACAAAGTGGTATCAAAGGAGTTATTTTCTCTTTATTGCTATTTGGGGAAGGTAGGAAATAGATTAGGATGTGTCTGACCTTAGTGATGATCTCGTGCATGGGAGTAGCTAACCCATGTATGAGGGAAAGCCCAAGTCACTCTAGTTGGTAATTTCTATTCTTGATGTGGGTTGTTATAGTTGAATGATATATCACCATTGGGTGATGAACATGTTTTGTGATTAGACGGATTTATGATATTTCTCTCATGATTGTAATGGTATGAGGTTGCGCATTCATGCATCAATTTAGTCACCTAATGATATAGATTTAATGAATCATTATAAGAACCCACATGAGATTCGTGTGCAAGGAATAGAGAGTAGAATTAATTTTACTTCATTGATAAATATTAATAAAATGTTTCTTATTAATGGTATTGAAAGTTGGTGATTGTAAACAATGAAAATGAATAGTTAAAGAATATTATGTATACAGAAATGTTGTGACTGAGGATAAAATTTTGTGTTGTGATAAATAGTAAAGGTTGATTTGGTGTCAAAAAGAAAAATGATTGCATAATGATGGTAAAATTTTAAATGAATTTTCATAATGAAAGGTGTCAATTAGTTAAAATAATGATTATAACAAGTTTTGAAATGGGAAATGTTCTTAAGAGAAAGTGATTGTGATGTAAATGAAGAATTGGGTCAAAGAGTTGTTGACTAAAGACTTGGGATTTAGTGAATTGGTTACCCCAGGTTGACCATGACCCATGGTAGGTATGGTAGAGGGTGGTGTTCTATGTGTGATGATGACATTTGGGAAAGAGCATAAAGAATGTGTTGTTTAATGTTTCTAGTGTGAGAACTTTTCCATATGTGGTTAGATTATGTCGTTCATTATTCAAAGTGTCATGTTAATGATAAGTTTGAAAATGAGAATGATTGATTTCAATAGTGGATATCCTATTTGATATCAGTTGGAACCCAATATGTGTGGGTTGGGGCAGCGAGAGTACTCTAGTTCGAGACTTTGGATTTGGATTATGAGTCATGGCCGATTGTGAAATGGACTTGGCGGTGTGTTTAGTGAACCTTTGGAAGGGTTGTTTCCTTGGTCTTGTAGGTAATTTATCATCAAGGTGAGTGAGGGAACTCTCGTGGTTTCTGACCGAATGGAGTACATGATAGACCCTAATGATAGTGCATGGGTCTTGGTGACCTTGTGAGTAGGGACCTTGTGATTTGTGTCTTGAATTTGGATAGGATGTTTTGGTCATAGTTCCAATGAATTTGTACACCTTTTTAATGGAACCTAGTATAGATGGTTGTTGGTGTGCTAGGCATCGTGTGCATCAGAATGGGAGTGAGAGTTCAATCCATGAGCATTTCTTTGTTCATGTCATGATAAGTATGGTTTGGAGAGAGAACCAATGGCTTCTCCTGGTTGTGACTTCGGTATAGGGAGTTGGTATCATTCAACATTACAGGTGAGCTATGAGAGAGTTCATACATGGTTTCTAGTGCTTTTGGGTGTGTTTATCACATGTAGACGTTTTAGACTTTGATAGTGGGACTCAGATTGTTTCACAGTGCAAGATTGGCCTTGAGGGATAAGAGGGAATGTTTATTGTTGGTTGGGCCCCTCGAGATGTGGTTATATGATGATAGTATCTGAAAATAAAGGGAGAACTTGTGTGAGGATAGCACAGCGGTGCATGTACCTTAGTGTATGAAGCATAGGAGATGCTTCATAGGTGGTGTCAATTCATACTAAGTACCCCAATATTTAGTGGATGGTATAGTTGTGCCTGATTCTTTCATAATGACTTTTTTGTTCTTATGATTCGAGGTAAGGATTTTTTCTGAGGGTTGTATTGTATGAATGCATGACTCACCTATTTTGGTGACTTTTCGTAGAGGTCTTGAAATTGTTTTCGTGCAGAAAATACAATGTTGGGGGAAGTGTGGTAATATGTTTTCGCTCGATGGTGACACATGTGGTGAGGGTGGTCATGTAGCTGAAATTTCTAGTAAGAATTGATTAGTTGTTGGGTTAGATGTAGAGGTCATATCAGGTATGATGAGTCTGACAACCAATGATATATGGTTAGGTAAGTAAGAAGGAGATGGGATATACACCAGTTCAGGTTTCTTTGTGAGAGATCATTAGGTATATCGATGTGGTAAACCATTGGGCGACGATTGATAGTGGAAAGTGATGAAACAAAAGAACTAGAGCATTTTGGTGGGAGTATCTCCACATGAAATTTTGGTTTACAGTTTCTTGGTGATTTGTTCGTGGAGCGATTGTTAAACTTCTTCGGCAATCACACCTGAGTGGTGTTGGTTAATTGTAGATGAGATGTTTTCAATAGGGAGGCTTGAAATCCTTGGAAGTTCATAATGTTCCCTAATTCAACAGAAAAAATGGATAAGTTGGTAGAGGTGTTCGGCAATGAATTCTTATCATAAATCATCTAGTGATGAGCATGCCCAAAATCTTGAAATCGTTCCAGTTACATTTAAAAGATCTGGCTCACGCAAAGAGACATGATGGTGTTTGGTTGGATGAGGGACTTTATGTAGTTTATGCTCAAGGAAATGATATATTTGGATTATGATGGTGGGATTAACACCATCTATTTCTGGGGGTAAGGTCCTTAGGATGGATCAAATGACGACAAACGTCTTGGGTGTGGTTCACGGAAACCCAGAACGGGCACTGGGTGATGTTCATTTTCTTGTTTTGCAAAAAAGATAGATAGCCATGTCATTTTTTTGGGGTTTGTCTTGTGATTGATTGTATGAAATAGTGGTTGGAACCACTCTAGAGAACAGTGGTAACAAAACTCTTAAGGTGGGGAGTTATAATTCGGTCTTGAATGTGGTGAAGATTCATTGAGCTGATGTAGTGGCACCAATGTGCCAATGAGGAACCTGTGAGGTGCATGTCAGGTTCCTCAGAGTGGCATGTGGTCCTTTTAAGTGGTTTCTGATGAGCCATGTGTTAACTTGAGAATTGGGTGGTTCCATGTAATTCTTGTGATGTTTATGTTGAGTCGTAGGAGGGTGTTGTTGGATATGAAAATAGGTTGTTGAAAGATAAGTTGGGGACCTATACCTCCAACAAATATTGGGGTTAGGCTTGGGTAATTTTCCCTTCTACGGTTTTTGAACATAGTGAAGTTGAGTGAATCATGGCCATTTTGTGTGGTATCATGCCATGGGTGAATCTTGATGATGGTATAGAGGGTGGTAATCTCGTACAGATGGAATTTTACCAGAATTTAAGAAATTACCTCAGTGGGTTTGTGGGATGATAATAATAGGCTTTAATTCAATAAGTACCTTGGGAAGCTGAGAAATGGGTAGCATACCCTCAAGGGAAGGTAGATGTTCTAGGAAAAGATAGTCATATGTGGTCCGGTATGATATAGTAAACTAGATTGGGTGTGGTGAGAGTGACCCACCACAAAGTTAATGTTGTAGAGGAAAGTGCCTTTTGAAATGAATTTTTTACTTTAGTGAGGTCAATTTGATCTTATTCCTTCAATGGATAGTGTAGGAATTTTCTCACAAATGGTTTCGACAGTGCGACAAGATACCACTGTAGGGAAATTCCCTATGGATTCTTGGGAGTAGTGGGTTGGATCATGTTAGGTGATGGGAAAGTAGAGTTGAGTTCTGGTGGTCCATCTTCCATGTATGAGGTTCCATGTAACTAAAAATGGTGGAGAGAAGCATACAAAATAAATGGTTTGTTTCCGATGTGATCAGAGTTTTGAGTTGGATGGACATGAGTGGTCACTGTTCGGGTGAGTTCACCATGGTAGAGAGCTTTAGAACGTATTTAATTGGCTGAGTAGTCGAGATTTTTGGGATGAGTTTTGATGTATATTTTTGAAATGAAATATTTAGGAAATGTGGTTGGAAGTAACATGTGCTACCCTTTGGGTGATATCGGGTTTGGGTCACCATTAGAGTTTGAAAAATAGTGTAAAATGATGCCAAGTGAATGGGTCATTAGTTATGGAGAGGATCGGGCCGATTGGCTGTCGACTGGTTCCTCCATGGTGATGTGATTCTGGGAGAGAAGTCTCTGTGTGTTGTGAGTTGGGTGCCATAGCCTATGTTTTCTCTCTGAAGTTCTAGTTGTTGGGTATTGTTGGAGGTGACACATCCTTGTAGGGTAACTGTTTCATGTAGTGGGTTGTTGTGGGGAAGACTTGAGGGAAAATTCATTGTCATTGATCCATGTCTAGTTGTCTTTTGATGTAACTAGAGACTTGAATGATGGGAATGGATCGGAAGGCCTAGTGGAATGACCTCAAGTTATTGAAGCATAGTAATGCTTGGAAGAGCAGCTCGAGGATGAGCAATTATAAGGTGGGGCGGTTGTAAGGTGCGAGATTTTCTTAATATATTTTTTTGTTATGTTTTGGTTTGGGCCTATTCTTTTTGTCTAGATAAGTGTTTCACCATGTTTCTGTGAATTCTAAGGGGTGTTTTTTGGGTTTGTGACATGAAAGAGGAAGAAAAACGAATTTCTGGGCATGTTGCACAGTTTGTGCACGGTTAGGGAAAACCGTGCAGGGTATCCCTAGAAATCGTTCATCCATGGATAGAGGATTACACACGGTTGGTCCATGCTTAATAAAACCATTCAGGAATCCCAAGAAACCATGTGAAGGGTATTTTTTTAGATAGTGTCTCAGAGACAATTTGGAAAACCGTGCTGGTAAACCGTGTGGCCCCGAAACATTGAGAAAATTACAGAAATTTCCTTTCCGATATTTTTATCCCCAACTTAGATTTCTCATCCATTTCACCCCTGCAAACCAAGTGACATACTTGGATAACCCAATCTTCCTTGTGGTGGTTATCCTTCGATTCATGGTTGTTTGGAGTGTTTTAGGTTGCAAATCCAAGACTTGGGAAAGTATAATCTCTTCCTTGATTCCTCTTTTTGATTAGGGTTTTCATCTTTCTCCCATCTCCATCTGAAGATCTATAACCCTCTTTTTCAGGTGAGATTTAGGTCGATGCTTTAAGTGATATTTGAATCTGGATCAAAGACTATGATTAAGAGTGTGTTCGTCAATGGATTCGATGTATTTGTCCTACAAGTTATATCCCATAGTTTTGTTATTGATTTGTGCATGTGTTTTGTTATTTTTCGTTTCTCTTATTTTGTATTGGTGACCTTTAGTATGATTTGGTAAATTGAGTGTCTATTTGATTTATTGAAACCCTCACGATGCATGTGGGAAGCGTAGAGGAGAACTTGACCATTTTTGGACCACCAATAGGGTGCGCCAACATACCCGGACCTAGACTGTGGAAGGGTTAACGGAAGGGTTGTCAAATAATAATATGGATACCATGTAGAATATGTATTGGTGGATGATTACGTGGTAAATAGAGTGACGATAAATATGCCTAGGGTGATAAAGGCATGATGTGTTGTTTGGTCTGGCATGAAAATGGGAAAATTAGGTCAAACCAGATTATGTCAATTGTTTAGAGAAATTAATTTAGAAATACCTAAGATGGTTAGTGAATGTTAAATGGTGAACTTATAATTGGAAGATGGTATGGGGAATGTGGATCATGTTAGTGGGATTTAATAGGGAAAATGGATAAATTTGTTGAATGGGTTAATACATTGGAATTATGGTACACATAAATGTTGAATGTAATAAGTGGTAGTGATAGGAGATATTAGAAATGTACATGAAATTCATGACTGAGTAAATACATGTGGAATTCTAAATGGGATAAATGGGCTAAATGGGCTTAATGGGTAAATTTATGGTTATTGATGAATTTGGATAAGGCATAGGGGTTGTTGAATAAACTTAAAGGGTTAAGGAAAGAGAATAAAAACTTGGATAAATTAATATGTATTGTAAATGATAAAATTTTTAATGGGTTATGTCATATTTTTAATTTCCATGATGTTTGTTATGAATTTTTATTGATGATTTACAATGGCATGGGTTATGTTATGTTGTGTTATGGTATAGTTGTGGTGATTGATAAATAATCATGTGCACATTGCTTGTTAGAGTGGGGTATTGACTTGATGTTAAACTCCCACATGTCATGGTAGCCTGAGGCTCTAAACTCCACCCCAAAATGCACAGGTTAGGGAAGGGGACCGAGTCTCTATTCCACTAATGGTTTCATTCCACCCCAACTGAGGCTTCGAGGTTTGGATGATGTGTTGGTGTGATATGTGGATCCCTATAGATATAGGGACTTGATTTGTTTCCCCTATGTATTGGTATTTATTTCCTTATACCCTTATATAGACGAAGATTATGCCTATCCCATGGAACATGTGATCAATATGGATTATATAATGAAGATGGTATATGAAATAGAATTGGGATAAATGCTAGTCTTAAATTAAATGAACCCTTTTTAACTAACGAAACTCGAACAATCCCTACTTTACATACCTTTTATTTTCGAAATGAATGAAATATCTATTAGACTGGATATTTTCTAGACACCATTGTTTATAGCCTACTACGTTTTGTAGTCACACCCTACTTGATATGTACATGGAGAAGGGCCTAGACATAATGTTGGGACCCATTTAGAGTTTTGGCCATTTGTTTTATTTAGTATTTCTTTCTCTTTGTACTATTATACAACATGACATTGTTACATTTGATGGGTGTTTTTACCCATTTGAGAAATGTTTGGTTATGCATGATTATTGGGTGTTCATATAGTTTCCACTATTTATATTGTATTCTGTTGTGGATTACTCTAGTAAATATGGTATAGTCCCCACACACAGCTTATTAGACCCTCATCGCTAGTCAACAACCTATGATGTATGGGGAAGCATGCTGGAGGTCATGTGATGACTCAGGTCCGTGAACCGGTTTAGTGGCTTTCAGATCGGGGACTTTTTAGAAATACATATGGAAATTGATCCATATTTTCTAGAAAATTGCTATCATTAATCTCTTCAATTGATGAAAAAGTCAACACCTCAACCTGGTAAGAGATCTTACCCATTACTATCACCAACAAACTCATTGTACCTATCATTACAACCCTTTGTACTCTGAAAATATTTTAGACATCATCCTCATTTTTGAAACAAACCATTATTCTATAATAGTTGTTGTGAGATTTGATTGTTGTCAATAAATCCATACCTAGGATTTCATCAAAGACATCCATCTCCAACATTGAGAACTCCCACTCCAACTCATGTCTATCAGTGGTTACAGAACATTCCTTAAACATAAAGGCTCAGTATTCTCTTTCACCAAGAAGGGTATGATGTATTTGCACTAAATACATCATCTCATGTTTTAAACATAGAAAATAAATATCATGAGAATAAATGAAGGAATTTGATTCCCTAGTATAAAAAACACTTTCATAAGGGTGTATCCCAAAGGAAGTGTACATATCACTCTAAATGGTCTAGCCTGATCAACTAAAATCACCTACTCAGCTCCATACCTGCTCTGTCGCTGCACTCTGATCCTTATCTCATTGTTGAGATTTCCTTTTATGTGGAGTCATGGTGTTCCTTGAATCATCATGGCTATCCTTGATCCACTAATGAGTTTGATTATACTTCCCTTATCCGATCAAAGCATAATATGCTTGTGATGCCTGAGAAGTGTCTTGAGTACCTATCCTTAGAGCACTATGACAATAGTGATTAAGTTTCCCCATATTATTTTAGTTATGGTATGCTCTAGGTTGTGAAGTATACTCTTTATTTTTGTGGTCCAATAAACAAAATTGGAAACAACCTGGTTTTCCTTTGGTTCATGGAGGAAGGTTCACTGATCTACCCTCTGATTCTGATTCCTAATACCACCATGGAAGTATGTGTCCCTCTTCCTCTTGCTCCAAACATTCGAGTTCCCACCATTTCCCATAGGTATCATCAAACATCCTCCACTGATAGATCCATAGATATCACATTCGTCCACTATCACTCTGTTCACCATCTATGTATAATATGAAATACAGATTACCACAATCCTCAAGAAAATATCCTATCTTAGCCCCGATTCAAAGATGGGTGTCTTCAAAAATGAACTTACCATAAATTATGGTGAAAATTTTACTAAATACATTAATCTAGCCACATACTCTATGACAGATTCATATTCCGGCTTCATGATAAATAAGTCTATCATTCGCTAGAACCTAAACATATAAGGATGGAATTTATTATTATACAATTATTCAAAATTCTCCCAACTAAGTCCTTAATCCAATTTAGCCTACTCTAATAGATCCAACCACAGGCATGAATGATTATCGAGCATATATGTTTCTAGCTTAAGCATGAACTCCACTGATGTGATGATGAAATTGAAGATAGGATTTTTCCTATTCAGCCACACCTCCACCTTTTCAGATTCAAAATCAACCTGGATGATGAGTGGATTCTTCTTTATAAACTAGATGGATTGATCCACATGCCTTTGCTCATCCCTCCGGTTCCTAATGTCTACATCTTTGAAAACTTGAATGATACACCGAACCATCTCTTGGTTCACATTTGGTTCAGGTGAAACCAGATTCTCCATAGCTTCTTCTAGTTGGTTTTTATATTGTCTATTGGATGCCATTTTCTAAACCAATAACAAACTCTATAAGTCTTTCTCACTAGAAACTAATGGATTAACATTTCATATTCTATCACATCAAATATCATCAAATTGTATTCCAAAAACAATTTTCCCCATTCAACCAAGTTTGAAAAATTCTATTCATTCTTTTGAAAATCCAACTATCCTAAAAAATCAAACTTTCTCTTTACAAAATATTCTATTTTAAAAAAATAAAGCATTTTTCATAAATTTTCACATTTTTGAAAAAATATTAAATCATAACTCAAAATGATATATGAAATACTAGTGGGAATTCATTCATCTACAATTAATGTCATGCTCATCTCATTGTCTAAATCCATGACAATGATATTTTGAAAATCCAATATGTATCTCTAAAACACTTATCTACCCAACTCCATGGTAACTTGAAGTTCTTTATAAAAATCTTAGCTATGTATCATTGTGATCTATAATTCAATTCCTGACAATCTTACATTTTTATATGATTCCAACCCATAGAATTGATAATGAATAATTCAACTCCAAAACCATGAAACTGGAGACTACTTGTTTGAAAAGGACCGAACAAACTGATACCATTTTTAATGACCCACTTATTCTCATTGGCTTGAGAATCCAATGAATCATTACAAGGCCTTAAAATACATCCCCAAGATGAAAAATGAGGGCAATAAATTTATAAGTGTTTCAATACATGTGGGGGATGGTTTACCCATTAGGAATAGAATCACTAACCAAAAACCATAACCATATTAACATCATAGGATTAAAAAACAAAGAATAAAAAATCAACAATTTCTTTTATATCAAAAACCAAACCAGTAATACCATAGTTGAGGACAAACTACTATCACATAAAATAGAATAGTGACAATTAAAGACTCCGAGATGACCACAACGCCCCATGATTCACAATCTCTATGCTCCAGTATCACTAAATAGCACAAGTATCATGAGGTGGTGCTAAATATGTGTCATGCTTTACCTTTTAACATTTATTAGAAGACAAATTCTGTAAAATAAGTAATGTTCCAAAGAAGGGGTGAGTATAAAACTCAGTAGTATTTCCCCAATGACATCCCTACTCATGCCACTAGGATAGAGAAGTTCCAACATTTATATAAAACTATTTATATAAAAATACTGCAAAATTGTTTTTAACCAATTCTTACCAAGTTCCAAAAAACATTTATATCCTAGTGTTAACAAGTCCTATTTTCAACCAATTTTCCATTAGGTCATGTTTCCACAAAAACAACAAAACATGGCTTTATAAACTATTTCTCAATATCATTTTAGAATACTCATTCCATAGTTCACAACACAAACACCCATGCATTCTTCTTTTGACAGTTTCATACTCATGAGTGGTCTCTCTTCCAATTACCTTTTGTCCAAATGACACATGCCGCAAATACAGGGTCACACACCTTATACCCCAATGGTACATTTCCCTTATTTTGTGTCACATAGGACATGAACTCACGCAACCCATATATTACAAAACTATTCAAATAACCCAATTCAACCCATTTTAATAAAACATTCTTTTTTTAAGCCATTAAACAAAAAAAAATTCCAAGGAACCATTCTATTTCAATAAATAGTTACTTTCATTGAAAAATCTCTCATCAAATCTATTTTTCATAGTTCCATCAAATTCCAATTTCAAGATGTCCTTTTGAAATCATGAATAAAACACTTTATTCCCAAGAACTAATTTTCTATATTTTAACAATTATCACCAAAAAAAGGGTTTTAATAAATTTTAAAGCAGCCAATTCACAATCCAATCCACAAATATAAATAAATTTAAAAAAAATTAATTTAGTTATACTAAGGGGATTAAAGAGTGTATCCACCTACCTTGATCGTTTTGAGGAAAACTGAAAATGGACGACGAAGGCTCAGGAATCATGGTCGATTCTCCATGAAACCAACTTGGATCTCTCCTCATATCAATAAAAGGACCAAATATCAGAATATTTGTCAACCATAATATTATATTTATCCATAATGGGAGTATATATGTGAATATGAGAAGATATGATAAGTATATATTAGAAAATGAGCCAAGAACGAAGAAAAACGATGACATACCTCAACAATCTATATTCGAATCCTCAGGGGAAGCCTTCAAATTCCATCCAGATCTATGGGAGAACCTTATTTGGACTTTGGAGAAGAATAATCGTGGGTTATAGATGGTTTGGATATAAATAGAGTGGATTTAAATCAAGGAAAACCTAGATCCACTTTTTAAGGAGGTAGTTTTTAACATGTGCACGGTTTAGTCTAACAGTTAGAAAAACTATGTAATAACAGTGTGTTAGCTGAAGCCTCAATAACTGCCTCACATATCCTCCTCAAATGGTCTCCCTAATCATGCACCAATCATGTCAATTATACTACCTCAAAACTACTACCGCACACGTTTTCTCATAGGATTTCATCATGGTTTGGACAACTCAAGCACAGCCCGTGTACCTCTTTTTTATCCCCCAAAAACTTATTTAAAGTTCACTAAACTCTCCCAATCATTATCCATAAATTTAATATACAATAATATAATAAATAAAGGGATACATACCAAAAACTAGGCAAACTTTTGGACTTATGGTGAACCCTAAAATTATTAACACATGATGATATCCATAACTTTTAGAATAGCTCAGGCGAAAATACCCTAGTCAATAGAGTTATCTAAACACTTCCCAGATAAAATTTAAAGGACTCAACCTAAAACAATACATATTCATTTTATTTTAAAATAAGAAATAAATTATTTTTCCCTAGGATATATACGGTTTTTAGTTTTAAAAAATTAGTAAGAAATAATACACTGTAAACCTATACATTACAAGTGCACACTTATACTCATTATCCATCTTTTTCAATAAAGGAATACCTTTTAATGTAAAACATGTTTTTGCTTTCATGAAATATATTAACAAAATTTATCATCACCCCATCATTATCCCTACTCATCCTTAAATCACTATGAAAAAAATATACTAAGTGTGGGATTTGAAAAAAAGAATAGTATGGGAGATAAAAAAGAAATAATGAAACCATTACTCTAAAAATAATAATAAATATTTTATTCTTTCATAAAATAATCTTTTTTCACGAATAAACATTTTCTTACCAAATAATTCTTATTCCCTTGCCAAAGTTTCCATAAAAAAATTCATAAATATATTAAGGGAAAATTGATGCTCATAAACATTTCTTGGAAAATATCAAAATATAATTACATCATTCACATAAGTTAATAATTTTCAGCCTTAAGAAGTAGCATAGTATTTCTAACAGACTGACAATTAATTTTTTTTATTATAAACCCTCTTTTAGGGGTGAGAGGACCCCACATGACATCATGACTAGATCAACAACCAAATATCCACAGTTAGTTCAAGGAAAAAATTACTCATTAAAAACTAAAAACCAAATATCCTTCCCAACATCATAACTATGAAGACCAGATTCCACCTGCAAATCACTGCTCATCAAGCTATCTCATGCATAAATGCATGGGCTTGGAATCAAAGACCATATCATACCCTCTCAAATGAACGAATTTGAATAATAATTATAGGTGAAATATCTATTCTCTTAACCTCCTATGAAGCACCCCCTTGTAGATGAAATATTTTCAAGTTACCTTTAATTCAAAAAGAATACCACAATGCAAACATAACAACAAATAGAAATCATTGAAGCAAAAATAACATCAGATGGAAATTCCCTTAAAAATATTATATCATTGTAGTGATAATTAATAAAATGAATCAATTATGTGCATAAGATATAAATCCACATACTATAATTTAAAATACCACATATGATAAGAAATATTAATTTTACACATAATCATAGATTTACATATTCTATGATTTATATGATTAACTCAATTAAAATAAATTGAGTTAAAAATTATGTTACATAAAACCTTAAAAAGATTCCGTTTTGAAAATATTTGTGAGAGATTTGAAAAATAAAATTTTAAAAAAAAATTTCAGTATAAATACATGCAAAAAATAATTTTTAAAAAACATGTACATGAATGATAATAAAAAATTATAAATTAGATCTTTAAAAAATTTAAAATAGGGTTTTTTATTTAAAGAGTTCATTAAAATAAGTTTGACTCAGTGGGTACAATATTTATCTTCTTGAATAATAATACATAGTAAATTTATAAAATTTTGATAAAAAAATTCATATTTATTATTCATTTTATATCACTGATTTATATGTTATATGAAATTACATAATCATTTAATTTCACGTTGGATGTTTTGAAGATATTCAGTTCATAATTCAAAAATGACTTTGGTCAGTTGACAATGGTTAAATAGTTAATTATTCTGTCATATGAATAATAATATTAATGACATTATTGTAATTTCTACAATTAAATTATATATTTAAATCCATCCATTAAATATTCTTATGAAAAATGAACTACCTTAAAATAACATAGACAATAGGTCGTACGTACGCATAAGTAACATTCCCATTTTTCAACGATCGTTATGGATTGATGGTATGTATTATTTTATATTTAAATAATTATAATAACATATTTAATATAATATTACTCATTTATATATGATTATGTATATCATCATTGTGGTTTGGTGATTAAAAATGAATCACTTCGCTTCGTAGAGGTGATAATTCAAACGTACGCAACAACGACATTATCATTTTGTGTGTCTGCAATGATAAAAATATAAATGATATATTATATTATGAAAATTATAAATATGTAATGAATATAATAAATAAATTTCAATTATATAATTATAAAAATTATTTAAATAAGATAAGGTAAAATGAATTGCATTGATTTGTAAGGCGGTAGTTTATCGTTACACATAAACGTTGAATTATTTTCACATTTTATATAAGTGGAGATGGATATTGGTTATGAAACTAACATAATAATACTTAAATATTCATATAATACTGAATTTATTTTTTTATCATTCATTTAGATGGTTTTATGGATGTTTAAGAAGAAACCAATCTAAAACATGGAGATAAAAAATGTACTTCCTCTTTGAAAATCCTCATTTCCTTAACACCTTAAGACCACTAAGGTTGGTAATCTACCTAAATGATGTACAATAGAATGTGGTTATGGATTATAGGAATTTATATTGGTATTAATTGTCCTATGAAAAATTATTTTTAAGTGTGATGATATTTGAAGAAGACGTGACCTTTTATAAGATAGGGGGAACTCTTGGCATTTCTCAAAATATTAAGATAATATAAATTTATTTTTAATTCCAAATAATTCCAAACTTATTAATTTCTGAAATAATATTATTATGGGTAGAAATTATCTCAGTAAATAAAAATTATATACGTTTTGATTAAATTTAGAACCATATATTTTAGTATTAACAATTATTTACCCCTTAAACTATTACTATGACAAAAATGGTTTTTACACTTTGAGGGTCTGTATAGACACAATAAAATGAAAAAATACCCATAAAGAAGACATTAGTGAAAATTTATACCTTATACAAATTATTTATACAAATTTTATATTTTTATAAATTTTATACTATTTAATAAATTGTTAAATACTATAAAATATAATCAATGTCAATTTTAGGAACTATTCATTACATTGACTATAATAATATCAACATAAGACATATAATAATAAAAAATATTTTATTATATACCTAAAATGTCATGATATTATATAATATAATTTGATACAATGAATTATGTCCAATTATATTACTTTTAACGCTTCTAATATTATTTCTTTGATTTGGTTAATTAATTAAATAATTACTACATCATTATTGTGCAAGCCTTCAAAGTATTTATTTCATTACTAAAAATTAAAAATAAATTTCCATGAAGAATATAAATCTATTATATTTAAAAATAATTTTTATAATATAACATCGCCTCTGGAAAACCCTGTATTCATAATTTCATAGTTATTAAATGTATTATTGGGACATCTTTGTCTTTTCTTTAAAAGAACTACTATAAATTTCATAATCACCACTACATGGTTACCAAAGGCCATATATTGGATCATTGGATGATTATGGAATATATATATAATCATAAAAAAATTGGGTCAAGTGTATGGTTTATTTTATAATCTATATCATTTTATTTTTACCCATAATTGTTTGATTTTTACATGATTTACCTTTTACACTGGTAATAAAGTTTACTAAGGATACTATTCATATTTCACAAAAATAAAATTAAAATATTTAATAAATTTGGAACCCCTGTTTCCAAACACATAATCTATTTTTAAAAATTCATAACATATAAGTTTTAAAATTTAATTTAACAATAATTCGGCAAAACTCAACAAAAAAGAGTTTTTCGAAAAATTTACATTTTTAATCATAAAATGTATATATAAAAAATTAAGGTATAAAATCCATTTCAAAAACCAAAACAGGATTATTTAAAATCTATATAAAAAAATTAAATTTTAAAACTTATCTAATATATAATTCTAATTTTTAAATACTTGAAAATAAAATACAATGTTCAATAAAAATCAGTAATTTTTACTATTCATTGATAAATATAACTTGTCAGAAAATTATAAAAATTTCATCATAAGATATTTTTTATATAATAATATAAAAATTATATTTATTTCAATAAATAAATTTATAAAATATGAAAAAAAACATTTTTTTTGTTCGTTCACAAAAGCAATAAAAAATTCTAAAAAGAAATGTATTTAGGGAATAAAATGACCCTACAGAAATTATGTAATTGATTTTATAAGAATGAATTAATAAATTATTAATGAGTAGAGACATTATATATTTCATAATTCATTTAATACTATTCATTTTAGTTAATTTAATTGAATGGTTATAATTGTCAAATAATAACAAAATTGAGTTGTTCATTTGTGCCCGGTGTTGCGTATCTTGTCTGATGTTGAACAATCTTAACATTAAAAAACCCAGGATGTCAAACTAAAATTATTTTTCATTTACAAAACTGGATCATTTTTTCAATATCCTTTTTTCTCCAAATTTATCATACTAGGATAGAGTGAAACACTTCTTTTAGTAATGGGCTTTATAAGGAGCCATCTAAATGCTTGGGTGAATGGTATTGTTGTACGAAAACTTGAAAAGATGAAGGTTTTGATCACAATAAACATTAAAATACATATAAAAATATCTCAACAAATCCTTTGGGTATTTATGGTACTCTTAGACCATCCATCTTTCTGATGATGAAATGTCATACTGGAACTCAACTCGGTATTCAAAGTAGGTTGAAGACATCACCATAATATTGATGTAATCCATAGATTCCAATATAATACAATAGAATGTAGAAATACATGAAACATTACCACATCCATAAATTTTATTTTGGAAATATTATTTAGAGAGTAGTCTTCTCTGATCAAAATAATGTTTTCTAACTTGATAGTGTGATCAACTACATCTGAAATGGCATTCTATCCCTTAGAATTTTGGGGGAGTGTGATGACAATGTCCAAGGTGATTTTTTCCCATTTCCATTATTATTTGGGTAATGGTTTTAAAATCCCCTTATAATTATGTCTCTTATACTTAAATGTATAACATACTAATCACAAAGATACACAGTCAATAATATCTCACTTCAAGTTGTCTTGCAGAAAATTACTCTTTCAGATCTCTATACATCTTCAAACATCGAGGATGAATAGAGACTGATGAGATATTAACCTTTTCCAATATCTCCTTCATGAAAAAATCTATGTATGGAACACATACACATGTCTCAAACATTATCATTTCATTTTAGTCAATATGGAACACATGAAAATTTCTCACCATCTTATATAACTCAACATCTTCCTTCTATTCCTCTTTAGTATTTATTTAGATCGAAAGTTAAACACTCATTTGAGAATGACAATAATTATCCCCATAATTAAATATTTAAATATACAACCTTTGAAAATAAATAAATATTTAATCCCTTTTTATACTTATCTTATTTAATCTTGCAATATCCTTTTGACTGTGAGCATGTTTACCTAATTCATGGTTATTTTAGAGAGTATAAAAGAAATTATCTATATTGAATGGATGGGAGTATAAATTTTGAATAAATACATGAGAGAAATTTTCCTAATCATTTTTTCAAAAAAATTATCAACTTTTTTCATTATAGTTAATAACTATTCAGATTTCCTATAGGTGTATATATTAATACTATATAATGGGAAATCCCTGTGAAATGTGATTCAGAATCATGAGTCCCTCTATCATTTCGATGGGAAATAATTCTTTTTAATTAAAAGAAATTGAAAAGAAAAATTATTTACTTTGTTATGCATTTATTAATAAAATAACATATGACACACCCCTCTTGATTCCTAAAATTTTGGACTAAAACTCTACAAAAAATAATAAAAATATATTTTTCGCATTAATTATTTGTTTTTGTTTTATAGGAAGCACTAGATTCTCATAATAATCAATTAGGACACCACCAAAGTTTATTTTTAGGGATCTAAAGCATATATTTCCTTCAAATTGACCACACATAATTTCTATTATAAAATTTTAATGCTCCCCAATCAATATTATAAAAAAACATCCAAATATATGTGTTAGTTTAGGTTTTAATTGGATTTTTTTATGATATAGGGGTTTATAAATATCCCCTAAATCATGATATGAGGATAGTGAATAAAAATAAGAAGCCTAAATATTCCTTCAAATGAAATATAGATTATGTTTTTTATAGTATTATTTAACTATGAAGACATATTTACAAAACAATTACTAATTTTGGTCAATTTTTATGTAGTGTCTAAAGCAAAATACTGATAATGATTTTGGACATTATGTATTCAAATTTATAAAAGATTTCTTATACCATAAACATATTAGTATCCCGGAATAGGTAATTTTTTAAAGTAATTAAAATTTCATTTAAAATATTTTTGAATCATTTGTTTGTCTGTATTTTTTATGATTTAACGAGAATTCAAAGAATCAACTAACTCAAAAGAATATGATTTTTTTTAGATTTGATAGGGCAGAGTACACTGTGTTAGATTTTTTTTTCTGACATCAATTTGAGTTAATTACTTATTATGTCTGTGATCTAGTATAGTATATGACCTTATAGATAAATTTGGGATGTAAATAATTAATACAACAATGGTTAGATATTATTTTTCCAAATATAATATTCCTATAGTATTAGAAATCATTAAGTTATATTTTTTAATATATTATATTTTAAATTTATCAAACTAGAAATGATGAATTAACTGTGACTCGAATTTTTTTAATATAAATGTTTCATTTTAGTATAAAATGAATGTCACAATTTTAATATAAAGAAAACAAGCTCGGATTATTTTTAAAATTCGGGTTAATAATCCCTAATTTATTTGTAATATGCCGGATTCGACCACACATCCATATGATTAATGATGAGGTCAATATGACTCAAATGTCATGTTTTCTATATATAAGTGTCATTTTTGTTAAAAAAAATCTCACATGGGAAAAATATATCAAAAAAATATTTAATTTTAATAAAAAATTTAAAAAATTATCCATGATTAATTTATAACATATAGAAATTGACCACACATCAATCTGACAAATGATGTTATTCGTGTGACAAAAAGTGTGTGTTTTCAATATAAAAGTGATATTTTAGTTTAAAACATGCATTATAATGCCAAAACTGAAAAAATGAGGTTAGATTGTTGTTTAACATTATGAAAATAAAAAATAATTCATTTTTGACATGTATGGATTGAACTCACGTTAATCTTACACAATATGTGAGTGTTATGACTCAAAGTTTGTGTTTTCAATGTATGTATAATTTTACATTAAAATATTATTCAAAAATATAGAACTAAAAAATATTCTTGTATTGTTTTCAAAATATAAAAAAAAGTCTATCATTCATTTGTGGAATGTATAAATTGATTGCATGCCAATCTGATACATGATGAGGCAAATATGACTGAGTGCGTGTGTTTTAAATAAAAAAGAGTCATTTAGTTTAAAATACATGTCACATTTTCAAGAATGATAAATTATCTCCAAATGTTTTCAAACATTATGAAAAACATCCATTATTCTTTATTTATGTGTAGTCATTAAATACACATCAATCAGACAAACGAGGAGGTTGGTATGGCACAAAGTGCATGTTTTCAATATAAAAGTGTCATTTTATTTTAAAACATTGGTTATATTGTCAAAAATAAGATAATAAGCTCATATTATTGTTAAAAAATAATAAAAAAATCCATAATTTATTTTTGATATGTAGGAATTAACCACATGTTGATCTGACACATGATGTGGTCGGTATGATTCAAAAATTGTGATTTCAATATAAAGTGGTCATTTTATTTTAAAACGCCTAACACATTGCCAAAACCAAAAAAACATTTTCTCAAATTATTTACAAACATTAGTAAAATGATCCTTAATTCAATTGTGACATATTTGAAAAAACATTATATCAATTTGAAACACAATGTGGTTGGAATGAATGAAAGAGTGATTTTAATATAAATGTGTCGTTTTACTTTAAAACAGACATAAAATTTCAAAAAATTAAAAAATAATATTATATTTTCTTCAAAATATTGAAAAAATATCCATAATTCATTTGTGACATGTATTAATTGACCACACATCAATTTGACACATGATATAGGTGGTAGGACTTAAAGTGTGTGTTTTAAATAGAAGTTTCATTTTAATTTAAAATGGATACCACAAATCCAAAAATGATAAAATTAACATGTATTGGTTTAAAACATTAGTAAAATTGTCTATCACTAATTTTTTATATATTTTAATTAATAACACATCAATCCATCACATGATGGGGTATGTATGACTCAATATTAGTGTTTGTAGTATAAAAAATTCAATTTCATTTAAAATGTGTCACATTGTAAAAATGAGGAAAGATGGGATCAATTTTTCTAACATTAAAAAAATGATGCATAATTAATTTTTAAATTTTTTTAATCCACATCTCATCAATCAAAAACATGAGGTGGACAGTATGACTCGGACATCATGTTTTGAATATAAATGTGTCATTTGTGTTTATAAAGAATGTTGAAAATCCAAAAACAATGAAAATGAGATCATATTGTTTTCAAAAATTAGTAAAATAATCCACAATTCATTTTTGATTTATAATAATTTACTTAATATTAATCAGACACATGATGTTGGATGTATGACATGATGTGTAGGTTTTCAATATAAAAGTATCATTTCTATTTAGAATGTGCATCACATATCCAAAATAGGGAAAAGGATCTTTGATTCTATTAAAATATTATAATAAATATCCATAATAATTTTCTGACATGTATGAATTGGAAACATGTCAATATGAATCACAATTTGGTTGGTAAGTGTATCACCCCATTATTTTATAGTACATTATCTCATTAATGTAATTCAATAGCTTACGCTACACACAACACCGAATTCAAGCGCACCACAACTTTCCACACTAGCCATTCAAAAAGAGTTTATGAATATTATTAACTGAATTTTGAATATTATATACACTATATAATTTTAACATCCATATTATGTGTTTCTTAGACATAATATAAGAACAAATTCATTTTTTAGATAAAAGAAGTATGTTTCAAAACATGAAATTTTATGACCATTTAATGGAGAACCCGTTATAAAAACAATATTTGACACTTTTATATATACAATTTAATGAAATTAAATTCTTCTTTAGAATCGGGACATAAAAAATTTAGTTTTGATAACTTTTTGGTATTTTTCTAATAACATTCATATTTTGATGAATAGTGAAAATACTATGTTTTAATTGAAACCAACTTTTTTAATAGAAATGATTTATATAGTTAAATTATACACTTTAAAGGTTTTGAAGTATAATTAGATTATATTTTTATCATTTAATACAATTTAGGTCATTATAAGTAATTTCACATTTAAATTTGACATAAACATATGTAAATCTTTTGATAGTTTTGTACTTTTTAAAAACCATCTTTTTGGTTTTGATGGTGGGAATTAATTTTAAATTAATAAATAACACTTATATGTTTTGAATTTTTTAAAATAGACTTTATTTTTTAATTCATAAAATCAAAATTATATTTGGGTGAATTTTTGGTATTTTTCTGAAAACAATAACTTTTTGATTAATATCGAAAACCACTATGTTATTATTTAAACCCAACTTTTTATTTAAATAATTATTTATTTTATTTAAATTTATTTTATCTCAGAATAGATATATAATACATATATAAATTCAGTTAAATTCATTAGAGTAATTTAATAATAAAATTAGATGTATTAAATTTTATTGAACTTTTTAACCACTTTTACCCACATTCTAGGAACATTTTTCAAATTTGCATAAAACTTTATTTTACCACTTCTATGAGTTGAATTTCAATAATATGAGAGAAACCATTGATATTATAAAGTAAAATATGGTTCAATAAGATGAAAAGTATTTTTGGTGAAAAATAACTTTTGACATTGATTTACCACGGTTAAAAGTAAATAGGGTGATTAAAGGTAAAAATGATATGATTAATACCCTACCACATGTCTTAATTATATTGGATAAGTTTATTTCAACCAAAAATATACTTATAAATAAGATATGATCCTTTTGGTCCACCTGTATTTGATTAGGACATTTATTATTATTTTATTTAAAGAAGAGTTAAAAGTGTTAAATTCAAAGTTAAATAACAAAACCATTTTTAATATAGGGATACAGACAATATAATTTAGACTATTTATATTTATTATAGTGATAAAACTATTTCCTACATAATGGTATTTTATTTATAATTTTTAGACATTAAATAATATAATTTATTTATGACACAATGATGATGCAGTAATTACATTATTAATAAATAATCAAATAAATGGTATTATAAATATTAAAATAAATATAATTTCAATGTTTTTATGATATAAACAAATTTTATAGGTGAATATTACATGTTAGGGTTTATTAAAAGTATATTTCTTGAAGTAATAAAGTTTTGCTGACTTTCACAAAAACCAAATACCAAATAATGTCAAAATTGACTTAAAATTATTTTTAATACAAATACTATATTATTGGTTGATATAATATTCCTAAAAATTTAAATTGCGGCCAAAGGGAATAAATAATATTATATATTCCATTAATGAACCACTTTATGTTCTCCTGGATATTTATATTGATTTTATTAACAATATAGTGTAATAATACAAGAAGACACCATAAAAGTTAAAATATTCAACTATGAGTTAAATCTAAAATATAAGGTTAATATGGTGACCTAAACCAGTATAAAACCTATTGGTTGAGTGGTTTTAGATCAATACACACCATATAATAGAAATAAATCATTTTTTAGCCATTAGAAACTGAAAATTATTTTATTATAAAATAATATTTAAAGCTTTTCCTAAAGTGACCCTCACCTCTCTTAAAAAAGGGTACTTCCCCTTCTCTCAAAATCACAACTCCAAAGCCATTTGTCTCAGCCAAACCCTGCCCAACTATCCTCCCAACATCACTCACATAAACCTAGATTCCTTAATTTGACCATAAATCCAATTTAAAGATCCATTTTGATCTAATCAAAAGGAAGCATCTAAAGAAGAAGTAATAATTTCACCACCCTCTTTCATGTCTTTTTCATCTTCCAAATCCTTTTTCATTGTTTTTTACTTACCAAAATAATAAATCCAGTACCTCCTACATACTATGATGTTATTATAAATATGTTACAAACATATTAATTATTATATCCATCTGCTAAGTGACAATGTCACCATACGTGCGTACGTATGGATTACCGTCTCCATGTCGTGGTATAGTTTGTTATTCAAACACTTCATTATTTGGATAGGTATAAATATAAGTACAACTGATGTAAATAATAAATATATCATGTTAATTATTTTTTATATATGATATACCATCCAATTACATAAGATTTTACCATCGATATAATGATATTGTCGCTTGTGCGTACGTACGGATTACTATCTCCATGGCGCAATTAGATTCATTCCCATGTTCACCATTCAACGAGGACTATAAAAATATATATTATTAATAAGTATGTAATATATGAAATAATAATTCTACTAGATACATATATATATATATATACTGACATATATCTTATTCACTTACATCCATTCAATATGATATGAAAACTGAAACGACATTTATGCGTACATACGGCCTACCATCTCCATAAATGGTGCCTTCAATTTCATATATATATCTAATATAAATATCTATATTCTAAATATATATGATATATAAATCATGGTTTATATTTTTGAATTATTTAAATCATGATCTAAATGATACAATCAAAAATAACAAGCTAAAACAGGTACGATAAAGAAAATGATTATTTCCCAAAATGTTAATTTTTGAGGAAAATCATTATTAAACAGGTAGTATAAAGTCATAAGTGAATAATTTATGAAATAATAAAAATGAATATGGTTCTAGAATAATTTAATAACATACTTTTTTCATTATACATGAGGTTAAACGTACCCTCAACTAAAGGAAAGTGCATGGTAAGGGTTAATTTCACAATCTCTTTATTATCTGAGGTTGTTTTTACATAAGTATCTACTGGGACATATTAATTAATCATGTCCATGTTTCATAAAAGTGTGTTCAAAGGGATTATTTTAAAGATTATTTTTACTAAAACATCATTTTAAAAGTTTTAAAGCTTTATTCTTCTAAACCTTTCTCATTAATGTCAATGTATTCAAAATGGTTTTAAGGATTTATTTATATGGACATGAATGTTTTAAAATGTTAATTCCTTTCAAAAGTTTCAAAGTGTTATGGGACAATTTTATTCAAAGATATCTTTTAAATTAATTCCATTATATGAATTTTAAATGATTTTGTGAAAAAAGGATATTTCTCTCAAAGAATTTTACTTGTCAATTTCAACTATGTCAACATCCTTTACGGAATATCATTCTTGATCGAGGTTGACTTATTACGATACAAATATTCCATAATGTATTGAAGGTTTTGTGATATGTTTGACTGTGGTTGTGTTATTTTCATACAATTAATGGTTTATGGATAAAGTATTGACATTTCAAATGATAGTTTTAATAGGAATGTTTATGTTGTGTTTAAACCTTTTCATATGACGAATGCATTGGACTTAGTAAGTGACGGGTGGATCCTGCTATAGCTCCTCAATTCAATGATAGGTCTGATGAGAAAAACTAGTGTCTTGTCCCAAGGAATGGAAAAAATATTATTTGTAGTCTTGCTATAAGGCCATGACTATGTGCTTATGAAATCTGGCATTATGCATTCTATCATTATGAAATTATCTATTGATATTACATGTGATTATTCGACTAGTAGAATATCCATGTGAATAAGTAAATGGATTTATTTGATTTACCTTTTCCACATTATGCTGAAGATTAATTTTAAAAGGCTTTCGTTTTGTTTTATAAATTTCCTTAAATATTTATGCTTATTTATGAATGTTTTCACTATATTGTTATCCTTATTGATCATCTGAGCTCACCCACATCTATGTCTTATTTTTTCCAAGATATGAAGAAGTATATTTTGACTGACCTTCGGAGATAGTATAAGGGATATGAATTTGTTCGATGTAGACATTGTTGTTGTTTCTTTCATTTTTTAATGTAATGTAACGTTCATGTATGTAATCTATTTTCCAAGATTGCTAAACTGGTCGGTCCTTTGGGACATGATTCCTTGTAATCATGCCAATGTATTAAAATAATACACCGAATCTGGGTAACTGGGGTCAGGGAGTTACAGTTAGATTCAGAGGATGTTTAGAAACAACCTTGGAAATAGATTTAGATAAACACTAATTAGAGAACATTACCCTAAGATAGACTTTGAGGATTAGTATAGAAGAACTTCCTAGAAATTTGGTAATGTAGAGATTTTATGTATTTTCCAAGCAATACATCCCTGTCTAGATACGGGGAGGCAGAGGTGGCTCTAGCGCAGATGTACATATGACTGAAAACTCCAACAAGTAGTTTCAGTCTTGATCTAAGGTATCCTGGTACACAACAACGGTCCTTACTGTACTCTTGGATATGACACTCCCATGGGATATGCTTAGGATAATTCACATTTTCATTAAAATCCAAGAGTAAATATTTCCTCAAAGAGAAATTTTTATGATTATAGATTATATGCATAATCATTTCAATTTACCTTATGTATTTTACATGTTTGGAATTATTAATTGAAATTCATAAACTAAACTAGTGTACTCCATTATTTATAAATAGATCCTAGTAGATGGAATGAGAATTCCAGCAATACACACGATCGAATGATTAGGAAGGATCATATCTTTCCTGGTATTAAGCCAACATTTAAAACTGAAATAGTCTCCCACGTATTCTCATTATATGAAGAAATATTATCAGTTGTTAATCAGATAAGTTAAGAATTCTCTAATTTTTATGGATTTTAAGGGAATAAAGAGAAGAAAATGATGGAAGAGATAAAGATGGATAAATGGAAGAGGGTTAAGAAGTATTTTCCCATATGTGATAACTATGGAAAGAATCCCCTTGGTAAATGCTTGAATGGAATGGGAGTTTGTTATATTTGTGGAGAAATAAGGACACAAAGTACATGATTTTAAGGGTAAGAAAAAGGTTTCAAATGTATAATGACTCATCTGCAAGGAGTTGGGACACTACGCGGAGCAATGGCCAAATCATCAGAGTACACCCCAAATGCTGCTATTGGATAATAATCAAGTTATGATACTACAAAAGATGAAGGGGAATGATTATATTTATTATGTTGTTATTAAATTATTGTTTCATTTTAGTATTGTATTAATGATTTACATGTTATAATAATTATACAGTATAAAAGGATTGTACTGCAGTACTGTTTTATTAAGGACTTGAGATTTTTTAGAACCAAGAAAAGTGACTCAATAGCTGGTAATTTTTTTTGGAAAATATATGGTTGAGAGAAAGATAAAACATAATATAGATCTGATACTAAGGTAGTTATTTTGTAATAATATATGATTTATTTGGATAAATTATATTGGATATTCTTGACTATCTTGAAACTTATTAATGATTTGTATATTCCATCAATGTTTGAGTTTACAAAATTTTTTGATGGAAGGAGTATATCCAGTATTCTATAAGAAATAAGGCTGCTTGAATATAATCAATAATTTTTTAAGGTAATTCATGTTGTTATAGTGTTTTAAAATAATACATGATGAAGGTATTCACATGTTATTTCATGGAAAAAATGATCTTCATTGATTTTACCTTCCATATAAATTTTTTACTGTGAGTTTTGACAGAATTATTTTGGATAAGTCTAAATGTTGGAATCGATTAATTTTTATGTTGGATACTATTGTTAATGTTAAATTATTTTTTGATATTATTTTTTGATTGTCATAAAAAGGACATCTCGGAGGTTGGGTGACAACCTGTCGGGCCCAGCAAGGCCGCGAGACTTGAACTTGCAACCGAAGGGCAATAAGGGTGGATCACCTACCACAAGCATACGCGATTTCCTGGTTTTTATAATATAGTTTTTTAAAATCGTCTGACTAATGAATTATAAATACATTATTTTTTGAACCCTATACGATTAGGATAAATAGAATATTTTTCAATTCCATTATCTTTTAGAGTGAATGATGAGGTTGTGGTTGGAATTAATTGAAGGATGAAATTGTACTTATCAAGAATAATTTTTACTATTATTATATGAATAAATTAATTCTTAAACATTAGGGAAGGGATATTAAATCTAAACATGTTTTATTCTAATACCTTATTTTTGTTGAACTAAAATTATTTTAAATCATCGCGGATTGGTGGCTTTGAGGCCCTCAATTTTACACTTGTTTGTGATTGATGACTTCAACCAATCCCAATAAATATTTACGTTTTCCTCTAATTATGTTTCTATAATTTCCACTAATGTTCTCCTAATCGAGATCGTAGTTCAGTGGAAAATGTTTCATTCCCTTTCCATCTTATTAAGACTAAATTTTATTTACACAATTTTAGATGTGGGTTTTCCACAAAGATATTTTTCTATTTTTAACGTTATATTTTCGAAGAAAAATTTCAAATTGTGAAGGTGTAATTTATTGAAGGAGTAGATAATGTAACACCCTAATATTTCATTGTACATTATCTCCTTAAAGTAATTCCATAGTTTGTCTAAACGTAACACCGAGTTCGAGCGCACCACAACTCACCAAACTAGCCTTTAAAAAAAGTGATTATGAATAATATTTACATTATTTTGAATATTATATACTCCATATAATTTTAACATCCATATTATGGGTTTTTGAGACATAATATATGAACAAATTTATTTTTTTCAAGTAAAAGAAGTATTTTTTTAAAAAAATCACTTTTTCCGCCTTTTAATGGAGAACCCTTTTTAAAACCAAAATTTGACACTTTTATATATTCATTTTAATGAAATTAAATTATATTTTAGAATCTAGACATAAATATTTAGTTTGGATAAATTTTTTGTACTTTTCTAATAACTTTTATATTTTGATGAATAGTGAAAAATACTATGTTTTATTTGAAAATGACTTTTTTAATAGAAATAATTTATAGTGTTAAATTATGAATTTTAGAGGTTTGAAAATATAATTATATTATATTTGTATCAGTTTATACAATGTAGGTCATTATAAGTAATTTCACATTTAAATTTAACATAAACACATGTCAATCTTTTGATAGTTTTTACTTTTTAAAAACCCCCTTTTAGGTTTTGACACCAGGAATTAATTTTCTATTAATAAATGAAACTTCTACGTTTTGAATTTGGTAAAATAGAATTCATTTTATAATTTGGAATATCAAAATTATCTTTGAGTTAATTTTTTGTATTTTTCTAAAACATTCAATTTTTGATTAATAGTGCAAAAAACTGCTTTATTATTTAAAACCGACTTTTTATTTTAAAATTTTTTTGTTTTATTTAAATTTATTTTATGTAAAAATAGTTATATAATACCTATATAAGTTTATTTTAATTCATTGGAGTCATTTTATAATAAAATTAGATGTATTAAATTTTATTGAACTTTTTATCTTCTTCTACCCACCTTCTAGGAGCATTTTCAAATTTGTATAAAACATAATTTTACCAATTTTATGAGTTGAATTTCAAAAATCGTAGAGACATGGTCGATATCAGTACGTAAAATTGGGTTCAATAATATGAAAATAATTTTTGGTGAATAGTAACTTTTGACTTTTATTTACCACGGTTAAAAGTAAATCGGGTAATTAAAGGTAGAAATGGTATTATAATTACACAAACACATGTCCTAATTCTATTGGATAAGTGTATATCGGCTAAAAACCTTAGGAATAAAACATGATCCTTTAGGTCCACCTGTATTAGATTAGGACATTTATAATTATTGTATTTAACGAAGAGTTAAAAGTGTTAAATTCAATGTTTAATTACTAAACTATTTTTCATATAGGGTTACACACAATATAAATTCAACTCTAATTAATCATTATAAAGATAAAAATATTTCCTACATAATAGTATTTTATTTATAATTTTTAGACATGTCATAATTTAATTTATATATGACACAATGATGATGCAGTAATTACCTTATTAATGAAAGAATCAAATAAATGGTATTATAAATATTAAAATAAACATAATTTTAATGTATTTATGACATAAAAGAATTTTATATGGGAATATTACATGTTAGGGTTCATTCAACGTATCATTCTTCATGTAATAAAGTTGTGATGGCTTTCACAAAAACCAAATACCAAATAATGTCAATGTTGACAAAAATTAATTTTTAAAACATATACTATATTATGGGTTGATATAATATTCCTAAAAATCTAAGGTTCATCCAAAGGGATTAATTAATATTATATATGTCATTAATGAACCACTTGAGGTTCTCTTGGATGTTTAGAATAAGTTTATAAACTATATAGTGTAAGAATACAAGATGACACGGTAAAAGATAAAATATTTAACTAAGAATTAAATCTACAAATAAGGTTAACATGGTGTCCTAAACCAGTCTAAAAACTATTTTTGAGAGGATTTCGACCCATACCCACCTTATCTAAGAAATGAATAATTTTGGAGACATTAAAAACTGAAAATGATTTTATTATAAAATAATACTTCAAGATTTTCCTTAAGTGACTATCACCTCTCTTATAAAAGGGTACTTACCCTTATCTCAAAATAACCCCTCCAAATCTATTTGTGTTGGGAAAAAATCCCTCAAGGTATCATTGAATCATTTTTGAGGTGATTGTGTTTGTTGACAAAGTTGGAATCTGTGTTGTGTTTGTTGACAAAGCAAACCATGACATAAAAATTTGTTGAGAAAAGGGATTTCATGGTGGAATGTCGTGTTCAACGGTTGTGGTTAACGATACATGTTTGATTCGTGAATGTCGACAAAGGAATGGATGATCTATAGGTGGTACAAAAAATAATAGATACAATGTGGCACCGTTTTCCAGTGTTTGCCAAATTTTTGTGCCTGAAAATTGACAAATGAAGAAAAGTGGTTTTTGGAAAAGGGACCAGCGTGCTGTGTACTTGAATGAGAGTAAACTTGCGTGCCATATGTTTTTAAAGATCAGAGCATCAAAATATTTCAAAGGGATAAGGGGTGCCCACGTTTTAGAGCTGGTCGTGCAAGTGATTTGCGCGGTCGGAGACTTATGCGCCGAAAGTTGTGCGCCAAGGGGACACCTGCGCGCCGTCGCGCAGGGTGTCCAAATGACAATAAATACAGGTCGACCCTTTTTCATTCTGTGAAGAGTTCAACACTTAGAAAAATCAGAGCTCCCATCGCGCAGGTGTGGTGGCCACGCAAGTGGTGTGTTGTCGCGCAAGTAGAAGATGCGCGTCAGGTGATAGTTGCGCACCCAAGGTGGTCTGGGTGAGGAAGGAAGAGATTCACGCAAGTTCTGATTTGAAGAAGGAATTGTCGCGTAAGTGGTTTGGTGATAGTTGTGTGCCAAATTTTGAAGAAGCATGATAGTTTTTGATTGTGCACCAAAATTGGTATGGGCGTAAAAGGGTGTGTGTCGTGCAAGTTTGGAGTGGCAGAAGCTTGTTTCACGCAAGTGGTTGAGGCGGACTTGCGTGCTAGTTTTGACTTGCGCACCGAGACTTGCGCGCCAGCTTAGAGAAGGGAGCCAAGTAAGGTTGATTCCTGGCAGTGATTTAGGGCTGCGTAGAAGCAGGAAGATTTCCCGATCCCTATGGTGCAAAGTGGGACTCATCTATGGGTGAAAGTTGTACTTCAAAAGAGCATCTACATACAATATATGATGCATTCATTAGTGATAATGAAGAGACCTACAAGTCTATAAAATCTGAGTGGATCCATTCCAGAGTAGTGAGAAAAGGAAGAGGAAGAAGGTGATCCTCTCCACTAGTAGTGAGCCAGAGAGAGAAACAGGGAGTGACCCTTGAGAAAGCTGTGATCTGACCATAAACCTTGTAAATGTAGTGATCCTGGGCATAGAAGTGATCTAGCCCAAACCATGTAAACAGCAGTGTGCTTATAGTGGATTTGGTACATGGTCACATTGTCGGTGTATTCTCCTTGGACGTATCCCAGTGAGGGTAAACCAAGTAAAAATTGATGTGTCTTTTGCATGCTTTACTTTCTGTTTATATTGTGCAATGGGGAAGAGAGAGAATAGTGTTTTTCTTAACAGAAAAACAAGATCAGAACAGGATTTAATTTTTAATTAGTCATACCTTAATTCACCCCCCCCCCCTCAGGGTATTCAGCTTTGTGGACCTAACAATTGGTATCATAGGGAAATGTTTATATCAGTGGTTCTCTCTCAAATGGAGGTCACCAACCATAATGGGATTCCGATCCTCGACGGGAACAATTTTTAGATATGGAAGAATAGGATGCAGCACTACTTCACATATTTGGGAATGGATGTATTCACAACACCAATGCATGGCATAACAACTGATATTAATAGTGGTGCATTATCAGAAGCTGAGCGTAGAGAGTTGGATGCTGATTTCAAAGCAATCAATTCCATAAGGGGAGCCTTATCCAATCCTATATATACAAAGGTTATGTATTGCAGAACATCACATGCCATGTGGGAAAAGTTATTAAATATACAGGAAGGGGATGCAAAGGTTAGAGAGGCAAAGCTGCAAGTGTTGTGGAACAAGTATGATGATATGAGAATGAACCCAAATGAATATTTTGAAGCATTCTTTGATAGGGTAAATATTTTAGTGGAGGACATGAGAGGTATTGGAGAAGTTATTGAAGATATAAAAATTTTGAAGTGCATCCTAAGAAAACTTTTACCTCGGTTTAATCCGAAAGTTTCTATTTTGGAAGATTAAGACCCAAAAGAGCTGACATTGGATAACCTGCACATCACACTTGGTGCATATGAAATGAGAAATTATTATAATGATTCTATGGAAAAGGGTAAATCCAAAAAGGTGGAATTTAAGGCCATGAATAATCTCACCATTGAAGATTCTCAGGAATATGAAGAAACATATGAGGTAATGTCATTTCACTTCTCAAATCTTCAAAGACGAAAATGAATGTTCAAAGGGAAACTTCCACTTTCTTGCTTTAGATGTTGAAAAGTTGGTCATCTTACCGCAAGGTGCCCCAAAACGTTTCAAGAAGAAAATGATGAATATGAAGTTGAAATTCCCAAGAAGAGATCTTCAGCCTATGTGAAAGGGAATAAGTAGTTCAAGAGAAATTTCTTCAAGAAGAAGAATATTCGTTCATAAGAAATAGACATTTTAGATGAGTCTGAGGTTGAAGTGGTGGAGGAGATTGAAAATTGCAAATATCGTTGAGAAAATTCTTTGGGGGAAGTTGTCAGTAGATCTCAAGAAAAGAACGAAACCGAATGTGATGATTAAGAAGTAGAAGTTGAAGTAAGAATAGATTTGAAAGGTGAGTTAGAGGCTGATCTTGAGGATATAGATGTTTGGAGAGCCAAAATAATGAAAGATAACAAATTTGTTCGTGATTCCAAACCCTATATGCTTCAGCAGGAAGAAGATAAGTCCGAGTTGATTGAAGAAATTGACAAACTCAAGTTATCAACACCAGAGAACTCAGAATCAGTTAGTGAGTATAAGCTCAAGATTGAAGAATAGAAAAGAGAGATCGATGGCTTGAATAGAAAAGTGAATGATCAAGTCAAGTGTATCAAAGATCATGAAGAATAAGTGGTCAGTGTATGGTGAAAAATGAAGGTTCAAGAAAAACTCTTGACCTCCAATGTGATATCAGAAAAGCAGGTCATTCAGAAGACAGAAAATATGAAATAGGGGGATATTAGTTCAACAGGAATGAAGCAGTAATTGAGCTCAGATATTAAGGTTGATTCAGGGATTGATCAGAAACAAAAATCTGTGGCAATTGAAGTCAGACCGCAGGCACCCGTCCCGAGATTGAAGGTTGATTTGGGCACAAAGCAGAATCCGAATATTTAGAGATCCCAAGGGGAAACTCGTTGTGTTGAAGTAACACGAAATAATGCACCTTATATCAGGTGTTATTGTTCTGGAAAGATGGGACATTCACAGTTTGTATGTTCCATAGCCAAGAGATATCGAAGGGAACGAGAACAGACATGGAAGCCAAACAAAGAACGGTTTTCTAAAACAAATTATTAAGGACACTACTTTTGGTGTGGAGGATTTGGGCACATGGCTAGGTACTGCACTTCGACCATATCGATAAATGTGACAAAGTAGAATCAAAGTGTTTGCAAGAAGCAGATCAATAAACCAACAGGTGAGTTAAAAATGTAGAATAGATTTGTAGCTTTTAACGATGAAGAAGGTCCATCATACTCTGGGAAAGAATATAATTCTCAATCCATGCCGAGTGTTAAGGAAAAAGTGTGGACCAAGAAGAAGAAAAATGATAAGGCTGTGGGGGCAGAAATTGCCCTTAAGTCATCAGATCACTCTGGTGTGTGGATCCTTGATAGTGGTTTCACATCTCACATGACATGTAATAAGGATCTTGTTACATGCATAAAATATGACAAATAAAGAGTTGTCAAATTTTGAAATGATGAAGGCCTGAATATTATTGGATCAGGAAAAGACATGTTTGGGGGAAAATAAATGACATGTGTTGATGTCTCGGTAGTATAGGGTCTTAGTAATAACTTTCTCATTTTCCATTCAACTGTGTGACACTGGGCACTCTATCCAATTTACCAAGAAAATGTGTGTTGTAAAATGAAAATATAGACCAGTTGTTCTATAGGGAAAAAGGACAAAGGGAAATTTTTACCGTGTAAGTGGGGAAGAAGATATGTGTTTCTTATCTAGAGAGGAATAAAAAAAGTTGTGGCATAAGCGACTTGGTCATCTATGTCAACAATCTATGGAAGATCTTGTAAAGCGTGATGCTGCTAGAGACCTTCCCAAATTATCACATGATCGCACTCATATGTGCGATGCTTTCCAACAAGGGAAGATCATCAGAAAGACATACAATCCAAAGGAACAGAAATCAACAAGAGTGCTCGAATTGGTGCATGCTGATGTTTATGGACCTATCTCACCACGAGCCATAAATGGGAAAAGGTACTATGTCCTTTTCATTGATGATTATAGCATAATGGACTGGGTATTTGCCATTACCCATAAGATAGAAGTGTTTGATTATATCCAGCAGTATAGAAGGGAATCAGAAAGGATGATTGGGTAGAAAGTTCTAATGTTTCGTACTGATAACGGTACAAAATTAACAAACAGTCAAGTAGAAGTCTATCTCGAGAAACACGGGATCATGCATCAAGTTTCATCAGTGAGAACTCCCCAAAAGAATGGAGTAGTTGAAAGGAGAAATTGGATCATAAACAACATGTCCAAAATGATTCTTATTGAAAAGGACCTACCAGAGAAATTTTTTAAGGAAGCTGTTTTGAAATCGGTCTATATTTCAAACAGGTCTCTGTTGTGTTCGAAGGAAGGGAAGACTCTTTATGAAATGTGGTACGGAAAGAAGACAACGTTAAAATACTTTTGAATCTTTGGAAGTAAGTGTTTCATTTTCAACAAAGAAAATTAGAGGAATTTTGAGTCATGAGGAGACGAGGGGATATTCATTGGCTACTCAGGGAAAACCCAAGCATATAAATGCTTCAACGAAAGGCTGGGAAATTTTTTTGAGAGAAGTTATGTCACTATAGTTGAAAATGAATAGAATACTCAACGACCTAGCGAACAGTTTCTGGATGATAGTGATGAGGAGGTAAGCAACACAGGGGGAGTAGAAGTGGCAGAGGATGACTCAAAAGAAGATACTGATGATGAGCAAGAGGAGACAAAATCTGAATCTTCTAAGAAGCCAAAGAGTCGAGCTGAAATTGATAGGCAAAATATCATTGGTGATCAAAAAACTCCGATTCAGACTCGAATAATGAAATCATCATAGCAAACATCGTTTTTTTCTCAGGTGGAGCCAAAATGCTTTTTCGATGCAACTGAAGATAAGTATTGGGTTCAAGCTATGAATGAATAATTAGACGAGATTGAGAAGAATCATATGAGGGAGATTGTTTCGAGGCAAGCAGATAATAACGTCATTGGGAATAAATGGGTCTATCGAAACAAGATGAATGAATATGGAACAGTGGTTCAAAAAAATCATGACCAGTGTGCAATGGATACTCCCATATAGAGGGAATTGATGTTGATGAGACATTTGCACTGGTTGCAAGGCTGGAGACAATTAGATTCTTCCTAGGCATAACAGTTCAACGAAAGTTCAAAGTGTTCCAGATGGATGTCAAATCTGCATTCATGAATGGGGTTCAAAAAGAGTAAGTATATATTGAGTAGCCATATGGTTTTCCAATTCATGAGGATGAGAAAAAGTTTGTAAACTGAAGAAGGCATTGTATGGGATAAAACAAGCACCAAGAGCATGGTACTCAAGGCTTGATCAGTACATGAAGGATCATGATTTCTAGTTTGGGGGACTTGATTACAATCTTTATTTCAAAAGCAACAATAATAAATGGATTATGGTGTTGGTTTTTGTCGATGACATAATATTTGGCAGATCAGATGAAGCTCAGTGCAGAACATTTTCCGATTTCATGAAAATTGAGTTTAAAATGTCAATTATTGGAGAGCTAACGTTTTCCCTTGGATTACAGGTGACACAAGTAAGTAATGGAACTTTCATTTCTCAATCCAAATACACCAATGAGGTTCTACGAAGGTTTGGAATGGAAAATTTGATGGAAATTAAGACTCTAGTTGCTACCCGGACGAAACTGTCCAAAGATAAGGATGGCATGGCAGTTAATATCATAGAATAAAAGAAAATTATTGGGATATTTCTGTACTTGACTGCAACTAGGACTGGCATTGTTTTCACCACATTTTAAGAAGCGAGATATCAGATTAATTCTAAGTAAAGCCACATGCTTTCAGTGAAAATAATACTTTGGTATATCAAGGGCATGGTGGAATTTTGCTTGACATATATTGACAAATCTCAGACAGAGTTATTGGTATATACATATGCAGATTGTGCCAATTCAGCAGATGATAGAAAATCAACGTCAGGTGGTGCATTATATCTTGGTGGACTATGTATTTCTTGGTCAAGAAACAAGCAGGATTGAATTTCATTAAGCACCGCAGAAGTTGAGTATATTGCGGTCACTCAAGATTGCACACATTTATTATGGATGAAGCAACATCATGAAGATATGGAGGTTGATGTGAAGTCTCCGATCAGAATCCATTGTGATAACTCAAGTGCTATCAATCTTTGAGGAAATCTCGTCCATCAATCAAGGACAAAGAACATTGAGATAAAGTATCATTTTATCAAGGGGAAGGTTGAGCAGAGAATCATGAAGTTGGAGTATGTGACTACAGAGCTATAGGTTTTAGAAATTATGACAAAGGCCTTACCCAAGGAAGATTTTGAGAGACATCGACTAGCTCTGGGAGTTCCATTGACTCCCCGCACTTGAAAAATAGTGTGGCTGTGAAAACCCCCTCTCCCTGAGGTATGATGTGTTTGTTCCCTAATGTGATGATGTGGGTTCTCTTATCTATTATAGAACACAAAGGAGTGATCTTTGGGTTTGTTGACAAAGGGGGAGAAAATAGTGAATGTTCAAGGGGGAGACAGTGTGGAAATTTGAGAAATCATGACATATATGGGGAGAAACTGACAGGTGGAGCAACAAGATAGGGGGAGAGTAATGATAAAGGGGGAGAATATTAAATCTGACAATGCTAGAAGTGATCAATCAATTAATATATATCATGATAGTTGAGGATCATGATAAAATCAGAAAAGTGGTTTTAGAATATTGTAAGAATATTTACAAAAATAGGTATCAGTTTGGTGTCAACAGTGGGTGTCAGAGTTGAAGTGATTCATTAATGAAATTTCCATTTACTCTTGTTTCTCACGCTGAGCATTTCTTATGTGGGCTTAGAGTATTTGTTGATTAAATCCTTGATCGCTATCAGAATATCAATATGAAAATTGTGGCTGAAGAATTAATGATGTATATTTTTATGGAAGTGTTTACAAAAAACCCAAAGGGGGTATTTTTGGGAAAAAATCCCTCAAGGTATCATTGAATAATTTTTTAGGTGATTGTGTTTATTGACAAAGTGGGACTCTGTGTTGTGTTTGTTGACAAAGCAAACCATGACATACAGATTTGTTGAAAAAGGGGATTTCATGGTGGCATGTCAAGTTTCAGGGTTGTGGTTAACGATCCATGTTTGATTCAAGAACATCGACAAAGGAATGGATGATCTTGAGGCAATACAAAAAGAACAGATACAATGTGGCATCGTTTTCCAGGGTTTGCCAAATTTTTGGGCCTGAAAATCGACAAATAAAGAAAAGTTGTTTTTGGAAAAGGGACTTGCGCGCCGTGTACTTGAAGGAGATAAACTTTCATGCCCTATGTTTTTTCAAGGTCAGAGCATCAAAATATGGAAAAGGGATAAGGGGCGCCTATGTTTTAGAGTTGGTTGCGCAAGTGATTTGCGCGGCAGGAGACTTGCGCGCTGAAAGTTGCATGTCGAGGGGAGACTTGAACGCCATCGCGCAGGGTGTCCAAATGCCTATAAATATAGGTTGACCCCTCCTCATTCTGTGAAGAGTTCAAAACATAGAAAAACAAAATCTCCCGTCACATAGGTGTGGTGGTCTTGCAAGTGGTGTGTGGTCGTGCAAGTAGAGGTTGTGCACCAGGTGATAGTTGCACGCCCAAGGTGGTCTGGGTGAGGAAGGAATAGAGTCGCGCAAGTTCTGAGTTGAAGAAGGAAGTGTCGTGCAAGTGGTTTGGTGACACTTGCACGCCAAATTTTGAAGAAGCTCAAAAGTTGTTGGTTGCACACCAAAATTAGTTTGGGCGTAAAAGGGTGTGCATCGCGCAAGTTTGGAGTTGCAGAATCTTGTGTCGCACAAGTGGTTGAGGTGGACTTGCTCGTCAGTTTTGACTTGCACGCCCAGACTTGCGCGCCATCTTTGAGAAGGGTGCCAAGTAAGGTTGATTCCCGACAGTGATTCAAGGCTGCGTGGAAACTGAAAGATTTCCCGATACCTTTGGTGCATTGTGAGATTCATCTACGGGTGAATGTTGTACTTCAAAACAGCATCTACATACAACAGAGGATGAATTCATTAGTGTTAATTAAGAGACCTATAGGTCTATAAACTATGAGTGGAACCATTCTAGAGCAGTGAGAAAAGGAAGAGGGAGAAGGTGATCCTCCCCACCAGAAGTGATCCAGGGAGTGAACCTTCGGAAAATTGTGAGATGACCCTAAACCGTGTAAAGGTAGTGACACTAGGCATAGAAGTGATCTTGCCTGAACCTTGTAAACAGTAGTGTGCTTATAGTGGATTTGGTACATCAGCACATTTCCAGTGTATGTTCCTTGGACGTGGCCCAGTGAGGGTGAACCAAGTAAAAATTGTTGTGTATTTTCCATGCCTTCCTTATTGTTTATATTGTTCAATGGTAAAGAGAGATAAGAGTGTTTTTCTCAACAGCGAAACTAGATCAAAACGGGATTTATTTTTTAATTAGTCATACCCTAATTCCCCCCCCCTCTTAGGGTATTCGGCCTTGTGGACCTAACAATTTGGCTCAACCAACCACTGCCCAAATATCCCCCCAACATCTCTCACATAAACCTAGAGTCCATACTTTGATCATAAAGCCAACCTATGGAGACCTTTTGATCAACTCAAAAGGAAACACCTGAAGAAGAGTTAATAATTTCACCACACTCTTTCATGTTCATTTCCTCTTACGCTTCCACATTCTTTGTTTTTTCCGTACCACAATAATAACTCTTGTACACCCTACATACTGTGATGTTATTATAAATATGTTACAACAATATTTGTTATTATATCCATCCTCTAAATGAATATGTCACCATACGGGTGTACGCACAACATACCGTCTCCAAGTCGTGGTGTATTTTGTTATTCATACACTTCATTACATGGATGGGTATAATAATGAGTATAACTGATCTAAATAATAAATATATCATGTTAATGATTTTGTATATATTATATACCATCCAATTATATACGATTTTACCATCAATATATTGATATTGTTGTTTGTATGAACGTACGGATTACCATATCCACGACGTGATGAGATTCATTCCCACGTTCACCATTCAACGATGATTATAAAAATATATATTATCAGTATGTATGTAATATATGACAAAATAAAGCTTCTGGAAATATATATATATATATATATGTACTTACATATATCTTATTCACTTATTTATGTTCAATACGATATAAAAACATAAAGAACATTTATGCGTACATACAGCCTACTGTCTCCATAAATGGTGCCTTCCATTTCATATATTTATCTATTATAAATATTTATATTCTAAATATATATGATATATAAATCAATTTTTATATTCTATAATTATTTAAATCATGATATAAATGATACGGTCAAAAATAAAAAGTTAAAACATGTACGATAAAGAAGGCGATTATTAACCAAAATGTTAATTTAACATGGAAATCCTTAATTAATTGGTAGTATAATGTCATAACTGAATCGTGTATGTTATAATAAAAATTAATATGGTTCTGGTATAATTTAATAACATACTATTGTCATTACACCATAGGTTAAACGTACCCCCGACCAAAGGAATGTGCAAGGTAAAGGTTAATTTCACAATCTTTTTATTATTTGTGGTTGTTTTTATGTAAGTATCTATCAGAACATATTTATTATACATGTCCATGTTTCATAAATGTTCGTTCAAAGGGATTATTTTTAAGGTACTTTTTAATAAAACATCATTTTGAATAATTTAAAGATTTATTCTTCTAAACATTTCTCATTAATGTCCTTGTTTTCAAAAGGGTTTTAAGGATTTATTTATATTGGAATTAATGTTTTAAAATCATAATTCCTCTAAAAATAATCAAAGTGGTATGGGAAAATTTAATTCAAACAATCTTTTAAATGACAACTTTTATATTAATTTTAAATGATTTCATGAAAATGGGATATTTCTCTCAAAGATTTTTACTGATCAATTTCAACTATGTCAACATCCTTTATGGGATATTATTTTGGATCAAGGTTGACTAATTATGATGCAAATCTTCCATATTTTATTGAAGGTTTTGTGATATGTTTGACTATGGATGTTTTATTTTTATACCATTCATGGTTTACGGATAATGTATTGACATTTCATATGCTAGTTTTAATATGAATGCTTATGTTATATTTAAACATATTCAAATGAGCAATGCCTTTGACTCACTAAGTGATGGGTGGAGACCGTTATAGCTCCTTGATGCATCAGTAGGTCTCATGAGAAAACTAGTGTCTTGGCACAAGGCCTTGACAGAATCTTGTTTGTAGTCTTGGCACAAGGCCTTGACTATGTGGTTATGAAGTCTGGTATTATGAATTCTATCATTATAAATTAGCTATTGATATTACATGGGATTATTCGACTAGTAGAATATCCATGTGAATAAGTAAATGGAATCATTTGATTTATCTTTTCCATATTATACATATTTTTATGTTTAAACGGATTTTGTTTTAGTTTTATACATTGGTTTAAATATTTATGCGTATTTAAGAAAGTTTTCGCTATATTTTTATCCTTACTGATCATTTCATCTCACCCCTTTAATGTTTAATTTTTCCTAGGATGCGTAGATGTATATTATAAATGACCTAAAAGAATAGTCTAAGGGATATGAATGTGGTCAATGGAGACATTGTTGTTGCTGCTGTTTTTTATTTTATAATGTAATGTAACGTTCATGTATGTAATCTATTTTCAGCGACTGCTAAATTGATCGGTCCTTCGGGACATGATTCCTTAAAATCATTCCAATGTATTAAAATAATGCACTAACTCTAGTCTATTGGGGTCAAGGTGTTATAGTAAAACTGAATGTGTGTTTTTCTAAAATAAGATTAATTTTACTTTAAATGTGTTTCACATAGCCATGACTATGAAAAAAAGATATTATTATTTTCAAAATTAATAAAAAAAATAATTAATTAATTTCTGACATATAGGAATTAATTTCACATCAATCTGAAAAACTATATAGCTAGTATGGCTCGAAGTGTGTGTTTTTAATATAAAAATATCATTTTTTTAAATGTGCCTTCACTTTTTCAAAGGAGGGAGAATTAGGTTGGATTATTTTTTCAAACATGAGTAAAATTATTCATAATTCATATTTGATGTGTAGGTAGAGAAATCCTGAATATCTAACAATATTTGAAATCTTTATTACTTAAAGTTCATGTTTTCATTTTAGAAGTGATATTGTAGTTTATGATGCTTCACACATAGCCAAAACAATGAAAACAATATCATATTATTTTCAAAATTTATTATAATCATCAATAATTCAATTTCATTGTGTACGAGTCATATACTTTCTAATATGACACACAATTTAATTGGTACGAATTGAAGTGTGTGTTATCAATAAAAAAGTTTCATCTTAGTTTAAAATGTCCATCACATAGCCAATGTAATGAAAATGAGCCTAGATTGTTTTTAAACATTTTTAGATTATTCAGAATTCATTTGTGTCATATAGGAATCATTCACACATAAAAATAACACACCATGTGGATGGTGTGACTTGAATTCTAGGTTTTCAAAATAATTTTTTTATTTTAGTTTTATGATATAATTATTAATAACTATTTAATTAACTAATATAATTAATACCTAATAATTTTGTAAATTAGTTCAGTAATTATAAATATGATTAATATAGATTATTAATTGAAAATGTAATAAATAATTCAAAGTATAATTATTAATTAATGGTATAGTTCATAGTTAATATAAAAGTAAATATTAAATTGATAATAATAATTAATAGTACGACAGATAATGTCATTTTAACATTTAGTAATTAATAATATAATTTATCACTTCTGGATTATATAACATTAAAATTAAGGTTTTATTATTTTTTATGTATTGTTTCTAAAATAAAAATTGGTTTTATTGTAGTGACATGATTTTAAACGGAGGTTTCCCATTAAAAAACCTATCATTTTTTCTTCTTTTGTATATTGGGTTGTGTTTTTACTAATTAGTTATAAATATGACATCAATAAAAATATTTTATACGTAAATTTTGAATTTAATTGATGGTGAAAAGTGATTTTTAGATTACAATCCTATAACAGAATTTTCATTAAGGCATGTTACATTATAAAAAATTTGGTGATTGAGGTGTCTAGGGGAATTATAGAGTTGTTTTGTGGAGGAAGGGAGGAGTTTTGGAGCCATTTTAGATGGAAGAAGAGTTTTTTAGAGGTTAGTAGAAGATCATTTTGGTACATACTTACAGTAGATCCTAATAGTAGATGCAAGAGATAGATTCTAGTGGCAGTAAACATAGTCTAGTATTAGAAGTTGGTGGTAGAATGAGATTGTAGATATTTATGGTGGGTACTAATGATAGATGATGTTGGTAGGGTCTTGAGGCAGGAAACTTAGTCAACGGTTTATTCTAGTGGTATATCCTTGTGATATATATTGGTGGTAGATTATAAGGGTAGGGGACTTAATCTTATTATAGATTCCAGTGGTGGATCCTTGTGGTAGATCTGGAAGATAGATGTTAGCTGTAGATTCTGGATATAGATGATGGTAGTAGATCATGGCCATAGATCCAGTAATTCAAAAATTTCTAATTTCTATATTTTTTAATCTTGATTTTATGAAGAATGGTTTCAAATTATGAATTAAAGGAATTAAAATATATTTTAAACTAGTATAATTATATATTCCATTAATTAAATTTTGGGACCCTTTTAAATTGATATACCACATGGATTTGAGGGGATACACCATTAATAGTCAATTAACGCGATATCAAATCTCACTACATTTTGATCTATTCAGCAATACCCTGAAAATATAAAGTATGAAAATTTTATTCGATAGTGTTTATGACACACAACACCAAACACATATGAGAATATAATATTTTGAGAATTTATAATACATTTACTATTTTAAGTAAATTTAATATATTTTATAGCTTCTAATTAATGCAACAGTGAGTTAGTGTACGACGAACACAACAAAAAGTTTTGTCAATGAATGTGTTATACATAGGACTGAGTTTTATCAAAAAATAATATATAATTAAAATATAATTATTCATTATGACTGAATGCCCCAAAGGCCAATATTTTTATTGATTTTGGATAAACCGATTTTTTAATGGTAAAATGGGGAAAACCTAAGACGTCAAGGATAGAGAGACATAAAAAAAATCCAAAATCAAGAGGGATGAAACCGAGAACAAGACTACATAGAAGTACCCCTAACCAACATCAATGTCATTAAGGCATGCCTCCACCATAGCATGGCTTCTTCACAAGTTGTCCCATGAAAAAAATGCATCGGGCTTGTATGGATGGTGGCTCCATACCCTTTCAAAATTCCAAATATGAAAAGCCACGCATGGTGAAGGAAACCAAATCAATCCTCATAAAAATAAATTCATTGTAGACTGTCTAGGTACCCCAGCATGAAGCAATCATTAGTCCATGGCACCACCATCAACAACCAACCTGGGAAAATCATACCGCACTCCACGAGACACCCCACCACCAACGTCACAGAGTCCTAGAGGACATTCCAAGGGATACAAGTTCAATTCATCATCACCTAGGAATGGAAGGCCAAACATCGTTCTTAGGGAACACCACCTACTGGGGAATTTGGGTCATCTTAAACCAGAAATTCCACTCATTTCATGGATCTTCTCGAATTAGACCACGGATGAACCCTCACTGGGTTTCAGAACAGGGCAGTTATAGTAGTGAGAAAATCACCATAAAGGTGGAATGATATATCCTATCTATTAAATTATTGATTATGAATAATATTAGCTAACTTATGAAATAATTTTTTTACACAAAATATAAAATTAATTCACTGGTTTTATATTATTTATAAATGAATATAAAAACCAATTGAATATAAAAGGAATGTTTTTATAGGAAAAAAAATTTATTATCACAAATATTTTTTATACTAATTAATAAAATAAACGAAATTTAGTGACTAAATTTAATTTAATATATATGTTATATATTCAATTAAATTTTTTTAACATCAATTCAATATAATTGATAATATTGATACATTAATGAAACCAATATTTCACACAAAAACCATTATTTTATAAAGGCACTTTAACATTATTTTAATTGGAAACATATTTTAAATATAAATTTTGGCACTTTAATATATATTATATGTTAAAATAAACAAAAATTTTCTAAATTGAATCATAAAAATTAGTTTTCGGTGAATTATTTTTATTTTTTGAAGATTCAATTTTTAATAAATGGTTAAAAATACTACATTTAAATTCAAAACTACTTTATTGTCTAATTTATTTATAAAGATAAATAATTTTCATAATTGGTTTTAATGTTTAGTAAGATTAAATTCTTATCCATTAATAAAATTTAGTACAATGGAATAAATTTCACATTGAAATTGAATATAAAAATTTAGAAAACTTTTTAACAACTTTACTTTTAAAAACTCTCATTGTCATCATGTCTAGAGGATTAAATTTAAATTAATTTCTACCACTTATGTGATTAGAATTTGAAAAAATCGTTTTTTATATTGAATCATAATAATTCATAATTTATAATAAGATCCACTTATTTTTTTCATAAATATTAGTGAAATTAATTGAAATTAATTACAATAATTAAGGTGAAATTAAGCATAACAGGGGACTAAACATTGAACATAAAGTCCAAATGACCTATAAACATGTAAAAATGCCATTTTACAGACATATTTAAAACATATCCCCCATTTTTTATAATTTTTTCTATTATTGGAGACACATTCAATTGGAAAAACATGTTTGGAATTCAATTTTCCAAAATTTACAAGATTCATACTCCTCCTCCAATATAAAAAGGCACTGTTAACTCCCACTTCATCACACCTCTTAATACACTTTTTCATGACCAGTATATTCCCAAATATCCCATCATATACACTAACATCATCCTATAGGTCTATAATGTTTATGAAATCCATCCAAGAAATACCTTTTGATCAAACAAAAAGGATTTACCCAAAGAAGAAGTAGCATCTTTCCTCAATCTCTTTAGTATTATTTCCATTATAATGCATCTCAAAAATCCTTATTAGATGATTATATAATAAATATATTTATAATAATTATACTTATATTTTTTTATTTTAGTGGTTAGACCTGAAATTACACACACTTCCATTTAATGTGTATCGAACGTAAAGTTTTTGTGTATGGAGAACTACCGCCCCATGAAATGAAGTTGTTAATTTTTCTTGTACCACCTCTTATGTTTGGAAATTATGATGGAAAATATTTATATATAAGTTATATAATATATTTATAATTTAATTATAATTATATAATTATTTTATAATTCAAATCATTATTCTTTTGACTGTGTGTACGTAAGACAACATCGTTTGTGGTAGTGTCTACTACCGCCTCCTAAAAGTGATGTGATACGATCACATGATAATGGAACATATAAAAATTGTTTTAATTAATAATTTGTGACATGAAAAACATATATATTATATTCATTACATAATTACATTTTTAAATAATATTTATATATATATAAATATTATTTTCCTCATTACCCTTTCGCACACTTAAAATGATAATGTCATTTTTGGACGTCTGGACTACCACATCTTCAACACAATGTGATTCATATTGCATAAAAAGAATTATAAATATAATTAAATATTAAAAAAAATATTCTATAGATTATATATTTATAATATAATAGATATTAATGTTACTTATCATCATTACATAATGATCATTGAAAAATGGGAACCTTACTCGTGTGCATGTATGGCCTACTGTCTCCATGAATGTAACATTGGTTCATTTTCACAACCATATTTACTGATTTTTCTTAGGATGTCTAATTTAGGTATAGATGTTATAATTATTTCATGATTATTATTTTGTAGAATCTATATAATGACCCCATTGACCATACATTACCTACCAATTTTTTTGACACAGAAAATATATTTGGTCAAAACACTTAACATAAGCATTATTGTTTTAGTAGTTATATAAAACATAATAATAAGTAAAATATAAGTAATTATAAACATTAAAAGGGTTCTGAATCAGTTAAATAATTAATATATGTATTTTATTTTTGAATATAAAGACACATGAGACAAGTCCGACTCATGGTAACATATTTTGTCTTAATTTACATTCCTTTAAGATTATCTATTGTTAAGAACTTAATTCCATTTATATGGTGCAAATAATAACACTTTATTATATAACATCATGATTAAATATTTATTCATGATATTGTTAGTATATATTTTAATTATTTCATCTAACCAGATTTGAGTTTAAATTTACCATGTGGAAAATAATTTCATAACCCGATTTCTATTCATTAGGTTATAATACTTCCTCATTGTCTTTAATATTCTATGATTATGTATATTATGAATTTAGGTACCTATTTTTGTATTATATCTTTTAGATGTTTATCTATATTTAATGCTTATAATCTACTCATTTATAGATACTCACTTCAAAATTATAATTTTTCCAGGTTTTACATTATAATATTATTTTTATTTGGGATTATTTACACTTGAATTCCCATATGAAGAAATTATTTTCTCATTTTAAAATAAATCATTTAATTATTTTTCTCATGGTTATTCATTATCTTTTTAAAAAAATAGTATCATTTTTTCCATCCTTTGTAGTTATAATAATTTAAATAATTATATTCAAGAAAACCAGACATCATTTATATCTATAGTTGAAGAGCATGTTTTCTTCTAAAAACCCTACTTTTCTAAAAATAATTTTGAAAAAAAATTAACCTTTACAAAATGATTTATTAAATAAATTTTTACCCTTCTTTATTTTACCAATGTTTTCAAATTAACCTTCTTGTTGCCTTATGAACATGGATTTTTTAAGATTTTACTATTCAAAAGGAATGTTCTATTAACCTGGTATTTAATATATCGATTTAACAGCCATCATTTCCTTTAAGTTTCCATTTCAAGGAAAAAATTTATTCTTTTTAAAATATATTTTTTCAAAAGATTCTTTCAAAAAAAAAGGATTCTCAAAAAAAAAATTGTATCTTCTTGAATAATTTTATTAAGATATTTTATAGTATTTCTATTCATTAATGAAAAAACCCTTTATTTTCACTCTACATGGGAAATGTTTTATTGATAACATCCATAGTTTTCCTATGGATTGTTTATGATTTATTTTACCAAGTATATTATTCACATTATCCTCCTTTATTCCGTTGTTAACCCCCTTGAAATATGAAATTGAAAGTGTAAGGGGAATGAAATCGAATTATTTTATAGCATTTGTTGTTATGGATGTCTTAAACTGTACAGGTGAATAACCTATATAAAATAAAGTTTGTTACAAGCCTGTGTTTGAGTTTTATTTTTAGTGTTATGGATCCTTTATTTCTATGACTTTTTTATCGCCCTAAATGAACATGTCTAATCTATTATACTCATCTGAAAAATATTTCCACTGGAAAACTATACTTGAGAAATAATAATCATAAATGTAAAATGGAACATGAGAATACAACATAAATAAATATGAAATTTATTATGTCTTTTATGTGGAATGAGTTTATGAAAGTGGATGTGTGGTGTGGGTTTTCTTTGTTCATATTTTTTGAATGATAGCAGCTCTGTTGTGATGGATATGACAGGGAGGTGTTAGGATATAAGGTTATTGTGATGGAATGTGGAATATGGTGGAAAGAGGTGGAATGTGGTGATTGTGTGGGAAGTTGGTTATGGAAAGGAAATGGTGTTGTTTTGTGGTCATAATATCTAGATGCTGTGGATGATGGTGTTGTCAGATTTTGGGGTATGATTTTTATTATGTGTTCTGATAGTTGTCTGAGTAGTATTAGATAACATGGTTTTGCTAATAAAATAGAAATAATAAAACAAATTGGATAACATAAGAATAAAATATAATAGGTTGTGTGGTTTAAATGGTGGGATATAATTGTAAACAAATGGGATGTAAAACATATAATGAACACGAGATTAGAATTGAAATGGGTAGGAAAAAGAAAACTATAAATTCTCTATGCTTGTAATGAGGAGATAAAAAGTGGCTATTCCTTTTTGGATTGGGATGTTGTGTGGTTCATATAGACTTGGTAGAGAAAGTGGTGTTATTTTTAGTTGGTTGTTATATTTGTAGTGAACCCATATCTTTGGTTTTCCATTGATTATATATATATTATATTATTTTATAATTTCTATACATTCCCCACCCATGTTGAGTACATGGAATCAATAACCAACAGTTTTGGTGGTGTTCCCCAAAATCCCTGTGGTGGGGCTGGATAGATAGACACTCAATCTTCCCCTCTCCTATGTACATGAAATTAAGAAACTAACAAGTTATGATTTTTGGAAGTGAAAAGTACCATTTTAAGGATTTTTATGATGCGGTGTGATGGACTATGTGTTTTGGGTAGGATATACTGAGATGGGATGATATATATTATAGTGGGGGTAATTCATGGTTTTAGGAGGGGCCAATGTTGATATAATTCATTTTTACGATACTCTACTACCCTAGTGATATGGCGATATGAGATGTGATGGACCATATCTCTATAGGAAGGATTTTATGTGATGTATTGTTATACAGAAGAGGTGGGAGCACCATGACATTTTTCATTGGGGTTTGAGAGAGGTTAATTAGTGGTAAAGTGGATTGAGGTACCTTTCACTGATATGATTCATATTATGTTATTATAAATGGACATGTTACATGGTGAGGGATCCTTGGTGAGGTTGGGTTTGGATAGATGAACAATTTAGGTACGGTTGGTTCTACTATTTTCTCATTGGGCATTAGTATGCTCTTCTCACATATACATGAGAGAATTTGGTTTTCCTACTGAGCATACCTATATTCTCACCCCACATATATCTAAACTATTTTTAGGATATTATGAGAATAATGTGGGTTGTATTTGATATTAATACCACATACCTTTGGAATGATGTTGTATTACTTCCTTAGTTTTCTTTTTGGGTATTGTATATTGGAGAAAATCCTTTTCATGAGTGCTATTTATTCATGCATTGTGTAATGGATCTTGGTTATTTTATTATATTATTTCAGGTATTTAATTGGTCATTTTAATAAAGGGTATCACCTCCCATTTTGAGACTTTTACATACCCTCAGTGCTAGTGGAAATCAAGGGGCCAACTAGAGGTTGGACATGGGGGTAATTATATATCTTTATTTATTGCAGTATCTTTTCTGGGAGGGAGTTGTGATAAAGTGGTATAAAAGGAAATTTGGTTGAGAGATTGGATGGATTTTAGAATTATGCACTGTGAGGATTGCATGTGTTGGTATATAAATTTTTTTAGTTGACCATGGTGGGTGACATAGGCTAGGGGTCCAGCTAAGACTTGGGATTTTAGGACCCCATGATCGAGTGTATAGACTTAGTGATTTTTGAATGATGAGGTGAGGAGGACATTTTTTCCGGATAGAGACCTAGGAGATGATCATTCATAATGATGGCTTGTGTTCTTGTTATAATTGGGTGGTTTGGAACTGGGAACGTTTATATAAGAAAAAATAAATAAAATGGATCTTAATAATAAAATTATATACTAGTGGGATTAGGAAATATTAGATTCATCTTTCATATAGGATTCCCGGTCATCATCCGAATGTGGCCCGGGTAGTGGAGGTTGAACAGGCTAATATGGTTGATCACACGAGGGTTAACCTAGTTGAGAAGGATGATCAGTGGTAGAGGGAATTTGGATCCTTTTGGTAGAAGGCTTTTAGTTTGTATGAGGGTAATATTTTAGATATGTAGATAGATAGGTGGTTCGATGAGATAGAGATTGAATACAATTTTATTAGGGGCATGATAGATTAATGGGTCTTTTGGTGGGTATTTATATGTGGGTATCTGTGCATCAGTGGTGGACATTATATCTTAGTGAGAAGGAGTGATATGTTTTGTGGGTAAACTTACTAGAAGGAGTTCTTGGAAGAGTTACATCCAGAAATTATAATGGAAATGAAGAGGTATTATTTACTATATATTCTCTTGGGGAGAATGTTAGTATGGGAGTTGGGATTCAAGTTCAAGGACAATCTATTTCTTTCCCAGTATAATTATCCTAATGATTATTATTGTGAGTTATGTCTATAGTAGGTTCTCAATCATCTGATTCAGTATGAAGTCACTCCCTTTATGTTGCTGATGTATTTGGAGGTTCATAAAAAGGGGGAGTTGATCGAGTGGATTAAATCACTTGGGAGGATATCCATGAGAGGAGATCTAAAATAATTCATTTAGGAGAAGATTTATTAGTTGAAGGTATTAGGTGATTGGGCCTTAACAGCTTCCATTTTAACCTATTAGTGCAAGTGGTTTTCATGCTTTTCTAAAGGTCTTAGGGCAAATGTATTTTTTTGGGGGGGTTATGGCCATTGTTAGGAAAAATTTCTAGTGGTTTCTCAAAATTAGATTCATGAAGGTGGAAAGGTTCTGTGTTATCCTTAGAAACATTTTTTGGTGATGCCATTTTAGTTGTAGGGGAAGTGGGCCTATGATCCTCTAAGAGGGGATGAAACATATAGTGTTCAACCTTAGGATGTTCCTCGAGTTTAGGGACGACATACTAATCATGGTCCTCAAGATAGTTATTACATGATATGAAGAGGATGTAGTCATGGTCAGTTACACATAGTAGATGCAACAATATCTTAGGTTCCAATGATCATTAGATGTATCATGAGTTTATCATCTACACTTTTTTTCACTTTTTTTGATTTTGGTGATTCACACTCCTTTGTTTCACCCATTCATTTATGTTCTTTAGAACTGAAAATAGATATTTTTACCATGACTGTGGTGTTGAATAAGACTACCAGAGGCCACACCATCTAGTTTGATGGGTGATGGAGATATATACTGATGATTGGGCCACACCTGTTGCACCTTGACCTGGCAGGTTGTATTTTATATTTCCTTATAAATATTTTTTAGTTATTATTATTATTTTTATTATGTAATGTAGGTTTTGTTTTGTTTTTTCTTTTTTCCTTTTTTATTTCATTCTCCCTCTTTCCCTTTTATCCCCCTCAAGGTGAACCTCACCCCACCCCATGTTCACATGCATTTCACTGCCACCCCTCCCTTAGGTCGCTCCCCCTCTCGTGGCCACCTGCCTGTGAGCCTCCACTGGCACCCTACTCTCCCTCAACCTTCTCTTGTTCATCCCACATCAAGATGTGCTAGCCCAAAGGGGCTCTACCCTTCGTTATGTGACCTCCCCTCCACGTTCATCCTCTGTGCTTCAATTTCATCTGTGGTTCCATCATATTTCTCTCTAAATCTCCAAGGTATGCTACTATCTCACTTATCCTCCCTCTATCCAGCTGTGTTTTTCTCTCTCTAGAACCCTATAGAGTTTGCAAGAACCCTAGGTATTGGGGTGTCTTTGATTTATTATTTTCTCCTATTATAGGTTTGTGTGTATAGTCTCTTGAGGCCCTTTGGTGTGTGTCCTCATAATCACCGTCAAAGGAATGGCTGTTCTGTGCATTTCGGTTTGCCGGAATTGACCCAATATGAGTTTTATTGTTTCCACTTGTTTCACACCTCTTGTATTTTTAGATTTTAATATTTTTAGATCCCTATTATGTTTTAAGTACGACGTTGAATGGTTTCTTTTTTGTTCATATTTTTTTGGTTCTTCACTGACATCCGAGGTAAGAGTTAATGTTGTTGGTTAGTTTCGCACCTGGTTATATGGAATCCATTATGTGTTTTAAGGTTTTTAGTAATTATCTTATGGTGTATGGGTCGCTGCTTTGTTATTTCATTCCATCTTGGTTCATCGGCCACCATTTGATGTGAGTTTTCTCTTGCTTAATTATTTAATTTTGTTTTATTTAAATCCTTTTGTAACTATTAGTTTCTTATTTATTATTATAGTAAGTTGTGGTGTGTATTTGAGTCATCCGAAGCAAAGATATATATGTATATACATGAGTAGGCATGCGTATATACACATCCTCTTTGTTCATGTTCCCTCATGGAATGTGGAATATGTTCTTGGATCAAAGGATATATAAATACATATGAAAATTTCTATGCATGTTGGTGAAGCGGACTCAGGAAGCCTTCGTCAAAAGGTGTGTGTCTTGAGTTATGTTTTTCTAGATTGTTTATTCATATATCAGCTACTTGGTTCTCACAAAATTTACTTTTAGGCCCATCATTGTTTATAAGGTACATGGTTAATGTTTTGTATTGTGTTGGACTGTTCTGAGTGAATTTGAGCTGTTTGTCCAAGGGCGACTCACTTACGTGTGTAGAGGTAAGTAAATATATAGATGTAGGTTCCCCCAGTATGTGAATATTCATTTGTGGCATTGAATGTATATGTATGGGGATAAGTGTGTCTATGTGTATTCATAAAAATGCTTGTGTAGGTGAGTGGAGACAGGTATATGCGTATAATCAAACATATAAGGATCCCCTTGCAAATGTTCATGGGCTATGAGAATATGTGAATAGTGTCTAGGTGTCTTTTATTGTATGTGAAGGCATGTATTATTAGTGAGGGAGCTGCATGTTTTAGTTAGAAAGTGTCAAGAGCCAAAGTGGATTGCTTGATTCCACTCTGAGGTTGTTTCCCTATTCCCTAGTCTTTATTCAAAGTTTCCATTATTGCTCAGTGTTCTATTGAAAGTGTATTTTGTTCTTTTATCTGAAATGCATATGCAATATATATATATATATACATGTGTGTGTGTGTGTATAAATGGTTCTAGTTCTTGAAATGTATTTTTTTCTACTTGTTTTAAATGTGAAACGAGTATTTCCAAAAGACAAGTGGCCTTTCGGATATTTTTTTAAAGGGTAATGACCGGTTTGATTTCCAAATAGTTCCAGAGTAACATCCAAAATGGGTTTTTGGAGAACATTTTTTCTAAAGAAAAGTCTTTCTTGTGGAGTAATGAGGCCCGTTTGGCACCTTGAAAATGATTTGTGAATGTGAAAACCCCCTATAAAGGCATACCCCATGGTTTTAGAAACATTATGTGTGTGTTAATTGTGTTATTTGGGATATGATCCTAATGAAGAGGCTTATGTGATGTTCTTGGACAAAGAAAGGGGAATGAACTTAAGGAGGAATAATGGTGGTGAGAGTTTGAATGGTTTTTAGATAATGAGAGTGTTGTGTTCATTTATGTTCTTTTGATTAAAACCTTACCACCGCTTGAAAAAGAGCACATTGGTAACCCTAGGTACCGAGGTGGGATGACTAGCACTAGTGTTCTAGTGATCCAGAGTGGTATCATCCCTGTTTCACATAGAAATTTTGATGCTTAAAACACTAACTAAACTATTATTATGATTTTTGGGACCACTAGAATATGGGTATTCTCCCTACTAGTGGATCTTGCATAAGAACGGATAATTTTCATGGTTTCTTTCCACCGAGATGCTAGGTTATAGGGTCCCACTTGTGCTAGTTACCTATAGGGATTTCTCAAGGTGCTCGATTGTGACATGTTTTTTTATGTGAGTTTTCATTTCAGTTTTTCTCAAATGTTGTCTCATTTTTAAAAACCGCATCTTAATATATGTTGGTTTCCTTTCATTTTGGTAATGTTAAAGCATTCTTGGATTTTATATTGAAAATTTAGTGGCAGAGAAATGTTTTTCTTAAAAATGTAAACTTGTTACATGATTTTGAAAAGAGTGAAAATATTTTTTTAATATGTCTCATTTTCAAACTCGCATGATTGAGATTCTTATTAAAGGTAAGGTAATAGGGTGTTGTTATCCCTTGTATTTCCTACTAATTATCTTGGTGCTCACTCCTACTTTTTAGTTTCAATTTCTAGTCTTGGATCACTATGGGAGCGAGTGTGGTTCTATGTTCAGAGGTGACCCATGGGGTCACATGGAGGTTAGTATAGCTTGTTATCTTTATTTTATTTCTCCACTCTTAGTGTTTACCTATTTTTTCTTGTTTATTTATATTTATATATCTTTTATTTTTGTGATAAATCATTCCAATCTTCTTATTTTGATTATCGGCACTAGTTTTCAGCCTGTGGGGATCAGTAACTCCCTTTGGTCTGTTCCACGGACCAGATCGGGTGACCGGTTCAGGGTCAACTCAGATTATTTTGTATAAAAATGGTATCATAGGGGAGGTTTATCCCATGTCCTATAGGGATGTTCGATTGTTTTTTGTTAGGATTTGAGGAATCCAAGTGGTCAATTACGAGTAGCTTCTGGATCAACACCTATTCAGAATGAAACATGAATTTCCAAGTTAGTCCAAGATGGTCATTCCTTGATTTCCATTCTTGGATATCGATTATTTTCAAGGTACGTAGTTCTGGTGTGTGTTTCTAGATGGTCTTGAAATTTGGTAGTTATTTTAGAGGGGTGAACAGTTGTTCAGTTTGGCCTAGAAAGCCATGTGCAGACCACACAATTACTTATGATGACTTCCTATTTTCTCACTTCATTGGTGCACGGTCTGCCAAATAATTTGACCAGGACGTGTGTAGAAATTGTTTATTTTAGAATTTGAAATCTTGATTTATCGATTGAATTGGTTTCATTGGTATGTTCTTGGTGTGGGTTTTAGCCGGTATTGGCATGTCTTCTTGGGACTTAAAATTGGTGATGGGTTTATTAAAATTAGATTTCCAAAATGAAAATCATGGTTTGTTTAAAAATGAAATGAGTTATTTGGAAAATGGAAATACATTTGGGAACTATTTTGGGATCTTTGAAAGCTTTTACGAAGTGTTAATCCAAAATAGATTTGAAAAACTGTTTTGGGGTTTTTGAAATGTTATTATAAATGTGGAATGGATGATTCTTGGAAATGATAATTTGGAAATGATTTATTTGAACTTTGGAATTTCTATGGACGCCCACATGTATGGATGAATGTAATTGGATGTGGATGGTTGTTGTTACGCTTGGATGGGTTCTTGAGTAGGCACTGGAACATATGTATGTGATGTTTCCGAGAATACCAATGGTGGGTGATCATTTTTCAAGTATTTTTTTGTTTTCCTAAAGAATTTTTTTTATTATTTATGGGATGGAATGAATTTTTTTAGGAAACTTTAAAAGGGAATGTGGGTTTTAAAAATAGAGCTTTAGTGTTGAGATGCTTTTGAAATGGGAAGGTTCTAAAAAAAGTCATTTGTGAAAGTGGAGATTAGGCTTGCATGGTGATGATTCTTGGTATTATTTTTATTGATATTTGATTTGGTTATTGTTTGGTTTTGTGATGTATTAGTTTATTTGTCTGATTCTTGTTTTCGAGCTGGTGTTCCATGGTTGAAATGATTCTTTAGTTTTGAGTTAATTATTTATGGTTTAATGTAGAGGCATGTTTCTTGATTAGATTTAGGTTGGTTTTGGACTTCCTGTTTAGAGTATGCCACCCAAAAAATGACCAAAGGTCCCTAAGGGGTCATTCTTATTTGTTAGTTTTACCTAGACCCCCAGTGGAACGGTGGGGTTATTTTATTTTCATTTTTTATTGTTTTCTCTCTGGTGTATGAGGTTTGATAGGGATTTCAGTGTAACATGAGGAAGTCGAGTGTTTCTTCGGGTCTTTGGGAACTCTATATGTCATGAGGCCATTATCAATTATGGTTTTATTAAGAGTACCAAGTTGGTATAGGTGAAGGGTATTTCCATCTTTCTTCTTGCAAGGTGAGTTTGGAGTTAGTTTTTATTTCATGTTCAATTTTTTGGACCCCCTCTCCTGTGTCGGAAGCCGGTCAGCGCTGGTGGATTCATTATGGAAGGTCTAAATCACATGTGTTATCTTGTTCATAAAATTGTGTGGAGACCCATTACCTATATCATAAGTTTTAGGAGTTGAGTTTTGTTTTGTGAGAGGTTTCAATTCAAAAGGTTTCAATGTTAGCCTGAATCCTAATATGGTGGGGAGACCCACTATGGGTCTCACTGATGTCCTCCCTCAAGCTAGTCAGTTGCAACATGAAATGATAAGGGGTCACACAAGAGTCAGGGTCTTGATTGGTTTTCTGATTTGTTTTGATTTTGGAAAGTCAGTATTCTACTAGAGTCTTAATATGGTGGAGAGACCAAATTAGAAAAATTCTCAAAGAAAATATTCATCAAGGTGTTCTTTTCAGGGAAACTATTTTCCTCTGATCCACCCAACCCAAATCAATATAGATGGTTATCCCACAAGATGGGTCATATGGTTAATGTTCATTGATGATTTGAAGCATACTTTAGTGATATCTAAGTTAGGGTTTGGGGTGTTGTAGGTTATGGTTGTGTTTTGAAATGTGAGTCTCATGTCGTTGGTTCTTTCTCTTGGTAGTCCAAGTCATGAGGTTTTAGATCTTTTGTGGAATTTGAGTGTTCAGCCCTCAAGTGGTAAGGGTTTCATTTTGATAATTGTTCCATCCTTATTTAGAGCTTCTAATAGCTGATCCTTATGGGACTTTTAGGGGTATAACGTGTCAGGGTGGGGAGAGTTATCATGCACCGACTTGGTGTGTTGAATGTTATTTTTCCTTATAACTTTTTTATGTGATATTATTTTTATTATTATTATTTATAGTAGGTTTTATTTTTTTTAAATTTTGTTTAATTTTTTTTTTCTTTATTTTTTTCGTTTTTATTTCTTTCCCCATCTTCCCTTCTCCTCCCCCTCACATCATGCTTCACCCCTCCCCCTATTCAGCTGCATTGTCTCGCCGCCCATCCCTTTTCTCTCTCCCCCACTCATGTCCTCCTTTTAGAGATCCACCACTAACTCCCTGCTCTCCATCATGCCTCTCTTGTTCAACCCCCAACAAGACGCACTGGCCAAAGGGGGCTCTCCCAATGTCGCGCGACCTCCCCTCAAAGGACCTCCTCCATGCTTCAATTTATTATGTGGTTCCTTCTAATTTCCCTCTAAAACACCAAAGGAATGCTTCTCTCTCACCTCTCCTCCCTCTTACATGCCATGTATTGCTCTCTATAGAGACCCACAGAGTTTGAATGAACCCTAGGTATTAGGGGTGACATTGATTTCCATTTTCTCCTATTCTATGTTGTTATATATGGTCTCTTGAGGAACATTGGTGCATGTCCCGACATTTTCCATCCAAGACGAGGCATTTCGATGCATTTCGGTCTGCTGACATTGACTTGTGGTGTGTTTTTGTTGTTTCCACTTGTTTTGCAACTCTTGTATTTGGGGATTTCTGTTTTTTCGGATCCCTATTTTGTTTTTGACAATGTTTTTGATAGTTTTGTGTTGGTTCAACTTGTTTTGTCTCATTGCCAACACCCAAGGTAATGATTAATGCCATCTGTTGGTTTCAAACCTGTTTATGTGGCATCCATTATGTGTTTTGTGGTTTGTAGTAATTAAATTTTAGTGAATTGGTCACTGCTTTTTTATTTCAGTCTATCTCGGATCGTCAACCACCATTTTAGGTTAGGTTTCTCTTGTTACATTGTTTAATTTGGTTTTATGTGAAGCCTTTTTTACTATTAGTTTCTTTTTTTATTGTTGTAGTATATTATATTGTGAATTCAAGTGGTTGTAAGTGAAGATATATATCTATATACATGTGTAGGCATGTATATATACATATCACCCTTGTGAAAGTTCCCTCAGGGCACAAGGAATATATTCTTGGATAAAAGTATATATAAATATATATGAAAATATATATATGTGTAGGTGAAGCAGTCTTGGGCAGTCATCATCAAAAGATGTGTGTATTGAGGTATGTTTTTCTACATAGTTATAGCATCCCGCCATTTTATAACATAAACTTTCATTACATTACACAAAACTGAGGATCTTTAAGGTCTAGTGTCTTGGAAACCAGGAACATAATACATGAAAACAACATAAAACATTCTTCTTAAACACATGAAAGGCGTCTCCTTAAGTTAATTCTAGGTTCATTACTGCATCTCATAACCTGGGGACATACATCAAAAGAAAGGGTGAGCAGAAGGCCCAGTAAGGGAAACAAGAGGAACATTTTACATCTGAACTTGAGATACTTCAATAAGGACATGAAAAGAACTTTAAGGCATGAGAAAGAAATCATGAGGCATGTCATAATAAAAATAACATTTTCCATAACTTGAAGATGTGGCTACATCATTTAACATAGACAATCATGAACATATCACCAAGGTCCATCCCCAAGGTTTCATTTGAAAATTACCAAGGTTATTCACCAAGGTATCGTGAAAATTGTAATCTCTAGTGGTTACATCATTACCCAATGCATTGGAGCGCTATCAGGGTGCACCATTAAATTTTCCTTTATAATCATGTGATCCACATGTATCATCATCAAACATTTCATAAATAACCCACATAGCATAAAATAAATGGGTTTTATTTCATAATCATAACGTTTTAAAAACTGCTTTAAAGACATGATCTTTACGTCACTTTAAACCCACAAAAAGGGAAAGTTGGACTCAATTATGTAAATCCCATAATTTAAAATAGAACATTTTGATATATATGTGAATACCCTTTTAGAAATAAGAGCTTTGTGTATTCACTTTATAACATAAAATAATTTTTGAGAAAAGAGAGGGGCATTTTGAGACGAAAATTCTGCAGCATAACGGCTATGTTACAAGGTTTTAGAAAACATTGAAAAGAGAGGGGACATGGGTCACCCACTCATAAATGATCCATAAAATAGTAGGGGAAGAGAATAAGATGGATATATGGACATGGTAATCAAATTTTAAGGACATACCATTTGAAATAAAAAAACATGGAAGGAAGACAAAAATTAGATTTCTCTTATGAAAATTCGGCAGCCTAACGGCATCACTTAAACATCAATAAAAATGAATTGAAAAGATCAAATAGGGTCTCTCATCATATGATCATAAGAGATCAGTATGATAGATATAGAGATCATACCCCAACATAATAAAAATGAACTTGAAATACTTGACATGAAAATTGAACTTGAAAAATGAGAAGGGTGAAAGAATCCCTTAAACATTCGGTAGCCTAATGGCATCACTTAAACATTCATAAAATGAAATGATGAGAGTAAGAGGGGATCTCTCATAATATAATAATTAAAAGGGAAGTAAGAGTAATATAAAATAACATCCTATCACATAAGAACATGAAGCATAAAAGGAATCACATAAAAGAGATTACATGAAAATAAAGAGAGGGGTCGGATCCCTTACCTTAAAACGTGACTCTTGAAACTCAAAGGTTTGGACCTTGAGGGCTTGGGGGAACCTTGGAAGGACTAATTTTGAGGTAAGGAGACCAGAAATTCGTTGGGTGAGAGTTGGGAGTAAAAACTAAAGGAGGAAAGGGTGGGTATTTATAGGGAAAATGAGGGGACAAGGCATTAATGGCCAAGGGACACCTCACAAGTGCTTTTCTCAAACCCATGTGCTCTCTCGTGATATTTTTCATAAATATAGGCCACATGGGGCCCCCAAAATAATAATTCATCACCCTTGTCCGGCCAACCCTTGAAATATCTCATGACCTCATCATGACACAGTTATGATGTCATTAAACATACCGAAACCCTAAAACTGTATTTTTACTATTCACTGAAAATTCAACTTTCTCAGAATAATCCCAAAATTTCACCTTAACCAAATATCAATGCTCTGATTTCAAAAATGAAATCCATTTTATAAAAATAATTTTCTAAAAATTTTTAATTTAATTTTTAAATAAAAACACTATTCATTGAAAATTCATTTTTTTCAGAAAAATACCCAAAAATTACCTTAACATAATATCGATGCTGTGAGTTCAAAAATAAAGTCCTTTTTATAAAAATAATTTTTTAATTATTTTTAATTAAATTTTTAATTAAAAAACACTATTCATCTGAAAAAACTAATACTTGACTAATAATTTATGAAATCGTTATTTACCCATTTTATTGAATCACATTACTTAATCTAGGTGTATAAATTATATTAAAACTTTCTTTGAGTGAAATTACTAATCCATTTGGTCATATTAATAATCCTAAGCGTAAAATCACTATTCATAATTTACTATTCATCAAAAATTAAGTTGATCTTATTAGGCTCCAAATTCCTTACTGAACACTTTTGTAGAAGACCATTTTTTTGAAAATCATTACACGTCACTAGTTATTTAGGGTTTACATAAATGTTTTAAAATATCCCTTTTTCAAAAATTCATCAATAAAATATATCCTAAAATTATCTGGACAAAAGAAAATCCACAAACATCACTAAAGGAAGATATCTCAATTTATTCAGCCGAAAGGATTACACAAGGAAGCTAGGGTCTCGTCACATAGCCCCTTATAACACCGACATAAGACCTAAGTGTAAGGTGTGCTATGGTGAGAGAATCTGAGGGAGGCTCAGATAACATTGCCCTAGTAGTAATCTCTACTAACTTGAACTTCTCCTTTAGGCCTTTTCGTTCAAGCTTGAAACGCTGGAGTTCGTCTTGGGCTTGGTCCAAAGCGAAGCCCACAGATGCTACCTCCTTCCCAAGCTCTGATAACTGGGCTTCATAAGGGTCGAGTCTACTGGATGAAGCCATCGACTCCTCTTTCTGCATTGACCATTAACATCTTATTAATTCATTAAGAGTAAGTTAATATACTACTCAAAAAGATTGGGTCGTTACAATATTTTATTCTAAATTCTACTTCTTGGTTGTCACATCATTTAATTTAAGGTCCTTAATTCTTTAAAAGTTCCCTAGTTAATGTTGTGTAGTGTGTTGGACTGTTCCAAGTGATTTCGAGTCACTGGTCCATTCAAGACTCACCTGTGTGTGCATAGGTAAGTAAATATATACATGTAGGTTCCCCCGTTATGTTCATATTCATCCATCGCATTCAATATATATGTACGGGGCTAGTTGTTCCTCTGTGTATATATACAAATGCATGCTCTGGTGAGTGGAGACTATTATATACATACTAGAATACTTGTAAGTATCCCCTTGCACATGTTCATGGTCCATGAGAATGTGTGCATAGGGGTTATGTGTCCTTGCATGTATGTGAAGGCACATATTCCTAGTGGGGGAGATGTAGGATTGGGTTAGAAAGCGTCAGGAGCTGAAGTGGATGGCTTTATTCCACTCTGAGGTAGGTTCCCTACACACCGATCTTTATTTAGAATTTTGATTATTGCTTAGTGTGGTTTTAAAAGTGTGCATTATAATTTTATATGAAATGCATATGATATATATATATGTGTGTGTGTGTGTGTGTGTATAAATGGTTCTGGATCTTGAAAAAAAAATTATTTCTAGATGTTTTTATTTTGAAATGAGTATTTCTAATGATCGGAGGCCTTTCGGCTGATTTTTTTAAAAGGGTAATAACGTATTTGATTTCCAAATAGTTCTAGAGTATTTTCAAAATTGGGTTTTGTGTGAACATGTTTTCAAAATAATAGTCTTTCTTTCGTAGTAATTTGGCCCCTTTAGAACATTGAATGTGATATTTGAATGTGAAAACCCCCTCTTAAGGCATTCCCAAATTTTTTTAGAAACATGATGTGAATTTTAAATCTGTGATTTGTGATATGTGACTAATGAAGAGGCTTATACAATGTTGTGCGACATAAAAAGGGGAATGAACTTAAGGAGGGAGAATGGTGGTGAGAGGTTGAATGGGGTTTGAATCAAGAAAGTTTTATGTTCATTTATGTTCTTTTGATAAAACCTCACCACCATTTTAAATAGATCACATTGGTAAACCCGGATATCTTGGTGCGCGGACTAGAACTAGTGTGCTAGTGATCCAGAGTGGTATCGTCCCTCTTTCACGTAGAAAGATTTATATTTACAACACAAAATGAACTATTATGATGTTTTTGGGGGCCACGATGTTATGGTTATGTTCCCTACTAGTGAATTGTGTATGACAAAATATAATATTCAAGGTTACTTTTCACTATGATGTGAGGTTCTTGGGTCCCACTTGTGCGAGTTACCTATAAGGATTTCCCATGGTGCTAATTGGTGACATGATGTTTTTTAGGTGAGTTTTATTTTCAGTTCTTTCTCACTAAATGTATCATTTTTAAAAACCACATATTAATATAAATTATTTTCATTTCATTTTGGTAATGTTAATGCATTATTGGATTCTATTTTGAAAATGTAGTGGAGGTGAAACGTTTTTCATAAAAATTTATACTTGTTACTTGATTTCTAAAGGAAGGAAAACATTGTTTTAATAGGTATTATTTTTAAACTATCATTATTTAGTTTCTTATTAAAGTTAGGGCCATAGGTAGTTCTTATAATTTGGATTTCGTACTAAGAATCTTGGTTCCCATGGCTACTTTCCATTTTCATGTTCTCGTTGTAGATCGATCTTGGAGCGAGCGTGGTTCTATGTTCAGAGGGGACCCATGGGATCCCTTGGGGTATGTCTATCTAGTTATCTTTATTTTATTTTTTCATTTTAAGTATTTACTTCTTTAGTTTGGTTTATTTCATTTTATCTACCTTTTATTTTTTGGGCTATATCACTCCCAACATCTTGTTCTGATGCACGACACTAGTTGTCAGCCCGTGGGGATCAAGAATGACCTTCTTGTCATGTCGTCAACTAGATCGGGTGACTAGTTTAGGGTTGACTCATGTTGGTTGGCATATTTTCTTACTTCAGATTTAGTCATATGATTTCATCCTCAACGTTAACTGGTTTTATTCAGTGCATGTCATTAAAGACTGCTTACATAGGAGAGTCATGTTCTTGGAAGTGGATATCCAACGTGTATATTTTTTTTATTAAGTGGAGTGGTCAAGTGGATAATTAAAATTTTCAAACCCTTATTTATTTTATGGAAGTGATTTATATGTAATCAAAAGATTCCAGGGTAGTGGTGGTTCTCTAGGTTGTCAGGGAGTTTTGGGATGTTTTCCTAAAGAGATTATGACTCTACCCCCTTGACATGATGTTGAGTTTGTGATAGATCTACAGCCCGATGCTTCTCTAATTTCCATTTATGCCTATTTAATGTCACCCTTTGAGTTGAAATAGGGGAGAATTTAGATATATTATATGATTTATAAGGGTTTCATCCAACCTAGTGTGTCACCATGGGGTTCTCTAGTGTTATTATCTAAGAAGATGGATGGTAGTTAGAGGTTGTGTATATAATATCTATGATTGAACATAGTGATGATAAAGTAACTCTATCCTCTAACAATTATATAATATATTTTCAACCATATAAAATTGATGAGTTTGTTTTCAAATATTGATCTATGGTATAGATATCACTAGTTGAGGGAGGAGGATGATGATATCCTGAACACTTCATTCAGATTCAGGTATGGGAACTTTGATATTGTGGTCATATCAATTAGTGTCACAAATTTACCAGTTATGGACATGGGACTCATGAACACTATGCTCCATAATTTATTATACTAGTTCATATTCATGTCCATCTATGACATATTCATCAACATGAATTCACAGTAGGAGCATGTCGATCATCTCAAATCTATCATGTAGGTTCTTTGATTCCACTGTATCTATAGAATGTTTTATAGAATCATGTTCTATAAATGATATGTGTACTTACATGAGAATGTGGTGTCTTGGTAGGGTGTGTAAGTGGACTAGTTGAATGTGGAGGTGGTTTTTTCCTTAGAAACACCCAAGAATGTGTGGTAGGTTAGTAGATTATGTGGTCTTATAAGATATTACATGGGAATCATATATGATTTATCATTCTATTTTGGACCTATTTATATATTTAACTATGAAGGAATAAGATTTATCTATACTTGTTAGTATCAGCTAGTTGTTGAAAACCTAAAGGGGACATTTCTTAGTGCTCTACTACACCAATTTCCAGTAGAGGGGGTGATGTATGAGGTTTTTTGTGATACATCACTACTAGGATTTGGATGTGTTTTGATATACCATAATGTAATTATCTTGTATGTTTCTAGGTATTTAGGTCCCCAAAAGATTAATTATTCCACCAAATATCTGGATCTAGTAGATTTTTTCTCACTAATGTTGTTGTGGCATTACCTCATTGGGGAGTTCTATTTGGTCTTCAAGGATCATGAGAGTTTTAGGTATTCCTTTTTTATGTGTGATTTGAATATACATAATATGAGGTGTTTGGAGTTTCTTCAGGACTATGGTATTGTGATCTCTTACACCGTAGGAATGGGGAATGTCATGGATGATAGTTTGAGAAGGATGTTCTAAAAGAATGTTAGTCAAGAGTCTTGGGATTCATGGAAATAGTTGGATGAGTTGGAATCCTTAAACATGGATACAAGGGTGGTTGATGGTTGTGGTTGATTATTTTAGATGATGTCACATTATTCTATAATACAATAGGCAGTGGATTCTCAAGGGTATATCTGAAGGAATATGTGATGTGCGATCATTTGGGACATGGTGATGCTTTGGAGTGATGGTCAGAAGATAAATTGAACTGAATTTTGTTTCATGGGAGGATTCGTATTCACGTATCTATTTGTGAGGGATTATTTATGAGTTGTATAGATATCCTTTTGAAGTACACCCATGGGTTCCTATGTTGAATCATTTCTTTAAGATATAGTTTTGGTGGCTTGGGATGAAACAGGTGCTTGTATAATTTGTGGATCAATGCTTATTTTTAAGAAGGAAAAGGATTAGTACCATGTTCAAAGAAGTTTTTTACAACCCCGAGAAACTCCTTAGTGGAAATGGGATGAAATATAAATGGACATTATCATAGGATTACCCTGAGCTCTAGAAGTTTGTGATGATATCTAGATAATCATACATCAGTTGATTAAATCAGCTCACTTGAAAGCTATCAAGGAGTGTGGTGCAGTGGATGTTTTAGAAAAAAGGTATGTGAATGATGTTTATCAATGACATGGAGTTCCAAGATCCATTTTCCTGATCTAGATCCACATTTTACTTCACTGTTCTATATATTACAGTAGTATGTTTTCGGAACTTTATATATTTTAGCACTTCTTCCTCCCTCAAATAGATGGAAAGATGATTAAACAATCCAAATGATAGAGGATATTATTCAGCCTTTTATTATAGACTATGGTAGATCTTGGGAGAAAATATTCTTTTATTATCTTTTATATAACAATAGACATCACTTTTCCATTTTCATGGCTTCATTTTAGGAATTATATGGACAACTATTTTTTTCTATATTATAATGGACAAAAGACGAGGAGTCTTAATTTCTTATGCCCAATGTCTTGCAAATCCTGATAGAGAAGGATCAACTTATTCATGAGAGGATAAAAGATTCAAATAATTGGGATATATTTTTTTAGATCATAAGAGGATTCTCTTATAGTTTGAGGTTGGAGACCATTTGTTCTTGAATACTCTCCCTTGATATAGGAAACATAGGTTTGGAAGTGTGAGTAATCTGTCACCCCAAATTTTTGGACATTTCATAGGTGGTGGGGAATATTGGAGATATGGATTATCGGTTGGAACTACCACTATGACTAGATTGGATCCATGACATCTTCCATATCTCTTATCTTCATCAATGTCTTCTAGATGAATCCCTTTTCATTTAATGTTTAGAGTTAGATATTGAGGATTATATGAAATTCATACAGAATGAAGTAGAGATCTAGGATCATTGAGAGAAGGTATTGTGAGGATGGGTCATTCCTTTGTTTTATTCTGATTTGGAGGGACGGTGTGATGAGGAGATTAATTGGGAGAATGATAAATATTTGTCTTCCAAGTAGAAATATTTTTTTTATATTGTATTATTTTTCATTAATTTTGTTTATTATGTGATGTTTGGACCTCACTATTTTATAAGATATGTGATTCTTCTATATTAATATAATGTGTGATCAATATATTTAAAGCATATAAAGAAGGTAAAAATTGATTTATAATCATGATGCATTATAATTTGACATGATTGAAAATGTTTGGGTGATTCAGTGTCCCCAAAAGATGATAGTATCTGGACATGGGAGATGGAATTTCATGATTTGTGTACTTGAGGCTCATTTCTATGTTGGTTTGGATTTTTTTTCGTTGGTTATATATGGGGGTTGAAAGGGACATGAAAGTGGTCATGTGAAAGAGAGGAGGCTTGTAGTTTTGAGGTATGATGTAGAATTGTTTTTATTTGGTTCATGTTTTTGGTTAGCGGTCATGTTTAAAATGTAATGATATCCTTAAGAGGTATCTCATAGGATTTTTGTTTTGAAATTTTTCCTCTTTATTTCTTGGTTTGTTTTGATTCTTGAGGGTTAGAATATTTTGATAAGTAGATAATGTAATAACCCATCACATTGCAGAAAATATGGTGATTGAGGTGTTCTTGGGAAGTCTACATGTGTTTGGAGGAGTAAGGGATGAGTTTTGGAGGGAAATGGGGTCTTTTGGAGGTTGTCAGTTGATCTTGGATGTAGATCCTGATGGTAGATCTTGTCGAGAGATGATGTTATTATATTTAGTTGGTAGAAAACGTTTCTGGGTGGTAGATAATTGTGGTAGATCCAAACTACAGAACCTGATGGTTGATACTGATGGTAGATGGTGGTTGTAGATTCAGGTGGTATCATACTTAGTTTGGCGGTAGAATCTAGTGGTAGATGTTGAGGGTAGATCCAAACAGTAGATGATGGAGGTATATTTTAGTGATATAAGACATAGATTGGTGGTAGATACATGTAGTAAATGTTGATGGCAGATCCTAATGGTAGACCATGATGGTAGATCATGATGGTAAACCATGATGGTAGATGGTGTTGGTAGATTCTAGATAGAGATACAGGTAGTAAATCCTAGTAGTAGATCCATTTTTTCCCTTTGGATATTTTGTTGATGAAAAATGGTTTCAAATCTTCAATTAGTGTAATTAAAAGATTTTGTAATTGAGGATAATTATATCTTCCATTTCATAAAAATAAAGATAATTTGAAATGGATATACCATGTGAATTTGATGAGATTTACCTTTAATTCTCAATTAAATTAATATCAAATCCCGCTTGTTTTAGATTTGTTCATTATAAAACCAATAAGATTCCATCGTTCTTTCTATATTGCCTTCCCTCAAGACTAAAAGACCAAGATCCTATTCTCATGTAGTCAAGAACATTGTTGTTGTAGTTGGTTTGAGTTCCCTGTTTGTGGTTTCCTCATGTGTGTGTTCCCCCTCTTTTTGGAATATAAAATTATGTAAATGTTCTTTCTTCTAGGTAGGGGTTTCTTTTTTTGCCAAGTATATCATGCAGGCTAGGTTTCTTTTTCTTATCTATTGAGAGGATGGTCTTATCTGGTAAAAAAAATAATTTAATTGGTTTTATTTAAATTTAAATTGTAATGGGAATGAACTCACATGTATTTACCATATTTTAATATGTTATAAACTATACGGGCTAATACTACAATAAAAATAAAGGTTTTTGGAAGCCTTTGATTTTTTTTATAGTTGGGGTGTTAGTGATCCCCTCTTTTTATTATTTTTTTCACCCAAAATGAACTTGGTCAATAACATATACATAGATAAACAAATATTTTTTTAAAAATGGATTTTTAATGAAAATATAGAAGTTGGATTTTCTTGTAATGAGAAGACGAAATGTGTCTTTTTATTTTTGGCATGTGATTTCGTGTAGTGTATGTAGAAGTGGAGGAAAAAGAGGTGTCTTTGTGAGATGGATTTTTCATTGTAGTGAACTCATAGTTTGGGATATTGGTGGATTTATATATATATATTATATTCTTTTTGTGATTCAGTTACATGTCACACCAATTTCGAGTACCAAATACCGATAACCCAAAATTTTGATGGTGTTTTACAAAATATCCCGATTGCGGGGGTGGATAACTAGACAACCTCTCTCTCAATATCCCTCTTCTAGGCAACAATGAAATTCCCAAGTTGTGATAAGAATAATTAAAAGGTGTTATTGAAGAGATGTGGTGTGATGGCCCAAGTTCTTTTGGGTAGGATATGGTGAGATAGGATGAGATGCATTGTGGTGGGGGTCATGCATGGTTGGAGTAGGAAAAAAGATTGATTCCCTTTATGTTCACAATGCTATACAAACCTAGTTATATGCTGGGACATGATGTGATGACCAAGGTTTTCGTAGGATGGTTGTGATGTGATGTGATGTGATGTGATGTATTGTGATATGAAAGTGGTGGGGGCACTGTGATGTTTTCTATTAGGGTGTGAAAGTGACTAATAAATGGTAAAGTGGTGTGGGGTACCTTCTATCAATATGATTTATATTATGTTATTATACATGGATACATTACATAGTGAGATTTGTGAGGTTGGGTTTGGATAGATGACATATTTAGTTGTTGTTGCTTTTTTTTCTTTCACTGGTGTATTAGTATGCTCTTTTCAAATGTACTTGAGAGACTTTGGTTTTCCAAATTAGTACACATTTAAGCTCACACCATGTATATATACATTGATTTTATGTTTTTAGAAGTACTACATGGACTGTGTTGGACATTACTAACTCAGAGCTTTGCAGAGTTGTTGTGTTACTACTGTATTTTTTATTTTGGGTATTGTACTTTGAAGACTATTATTTATATATATTTTATTCATTCATGCTTTATGGGATGGTTCATGGTTCATTTTTTACATTATTTCATTGATTTGATTGATCATTGATGTCCTATCTATCGACCCAATATATTTTATAGAGTTTAATGCCTCCCATATTTATATTTTTATATACCCTTGATTCTAGTCACCAACCCATGACCTCTTGGATGCGGAACATGGGGTGATTACCTATCTTTTTTCATTATTGTATATTTTGTGGGATGGGTCATGAAAAATATGTTTTTCTATATATTTTTATTATAATTTTTCTATTTTTTATAATATGGTAAGTTTTTATAGGACTGATGAAGGGATTATTTTCCGTAGCTGATGTGATCTTTATCAGCAGTAAAATAGAAGTTTTAATTAATGTCATATTTATCAACACTTTTGTTTTAATGATGGAAGAGGATGCACATTTTAATGTCACATAACATGTCAGTTTTAAAAAGTCATGAAAATATCTTTTCTAGTAGTGATAAATATCTTTTAGGTATTAGTGACTTTCATGGTGTGTCCTCTTTTACCACCTTTATAGCCATTAATGATTGACACTAGCAAGTCCATGCCAGATCCATTTTTATGTGTGCATCACCCACATCAGCTCGTGAACCCTTTCTCCTCTCTTGCTTCAACCAACCCTCATCAAGAACAAGAGATATCCCTTATAGCACTATATCACCCAGACCTATGTTAAAGCCTCTTTGGTTTCAACAAATCGCACTGAGTGAGACCCTATTATAGTGCACAAAAAGAAGACCTCCTCTTCTATACTGACCCCATCCACTATCTTGGTAGTAGTGGAGATCTGGGAGCTTGTAACATAATCAATGTGTTATTATTTCTATAAGTAAAGATTTATTCACTAAAATTTAGGTGTGTTGTGATACTTAGTTGACCTTGGAACCATTATCACAGAAGTTCATTCGAGTTTGGTGGTGGGTCCCATGCGTTGAAAGAATGCAGTGGTTCACATTAATATCTCGGTGGTCGATGTAGTGATGCTTCTGATTTCATGTTCATTTGGGGTGGATGGCAACAAAATTTACATCCACACGAACATAAACAATTTTTTTCATTATTTTATGTTTTGTGTTTGTGTTATGGGTGTCTTATTCTCCAATTGTTGTAGTTATGATTATACCTTGGTTTTTTCATGCTAATTTATTTACTTTTCCTATTTTCACTATTAAAATCATCCATCATACTGTGGTATCCATTAATGATGCTAGATAAAAGAACTAATTAATGTAACTTTTATCATCGTATTTAATGGGTTACCTTAATCAGTGCTTAAAATGGCCCTGATAAAGGGTTTCCTTTATCAATAGTAAATATAAGTGCTGATAAATTCCAACCTTTATCATCCCTTTTTTTAGCATTGATAAAGGGTTGTCAACTATGATGTAAGAACCCAGTTCTTATTTTTGAGGTACGGGTTTCTTCTTTTCACCTCCCTTAAGTATTTTTGAGAAATAAGGAAAATGGGGGAAAATCCCAAATTTTGGAAGTACACACCGTGTACTTTTCCACGTGTTGTGTACTTCTGGCCGTGTGGGATGAGTACACGGGGCATGTGGCCATGTCGTCAATGAAGGGTTTAGGAACCGACTACACACTGTTTAGTGGTCCTTTACATGTCATGTAGTCAGTTGGCAGGCGAATAGTAAGGCGGTGGCCAGCTATGGGGTAGCACACGCCGTGTACTCATGAAGACACGCTGTGTAGTCATGTCGGATGGTGAACAGTGTGGTGCTGGGAGGAAGCCGTCAGAGGAACTGTTTAAAAATGGGAAGTACACGATGTGTTCTTGGAAATACATGCCTTGTACATTGTTGTTTTGGCATAAAATGGGCAGTAGCCTCCCTTGTTCATAGGGAAGGCTTAGAACCGGACGGGAGCTCAGGAGTGGACGGACGGAGCTTAGGAGATCCGTCGATAGCAAACCTTGAATCTGTTTTTTCTTTTGTCGATCTCATTGGAACCGTGCGAGTAAGCCCTCCCTTCTACTCAAGCCGTTCTTTCTAATTCTTTCTTAAAAGAATGTTATTTACGTTTGAACGAGTTTTCTTCTTCGTCAGATCTACGTCACCTTTGGGTGTTTCTGGAATCTACGTTCGCGTATATCATTCGTTGGTGTTTAAGGTAGGTGGCTTGGTGTTTATTTCCAACTTTCATGCGTGTTTGTGTGTTTTTGAGCTACGTACCCATATTTGGGGTGTCATGTGGCTGAGGCATTGGCTATTTTAAAACTGTTGTTTGAGATCATTGCTTGGATCTAGGACCACCCCGGGGGTGCGTTCCTCTATTTAGCCATTTTGTCAGGATACCCGAGGGTATGCCTTTAAAGTAATGATTATAGAGTTTCCATGAGAGGAATTTCTTGTGAATGTTTATTTACATGTTGGGCATGGCCCGGTTACTTGTGCCTGAGGGTAGTGTTTTACTTAGCCTGTGGGCGTTGTTTTTCTTAGCCCGGGGGAAGTTGTTATCTTAGCCTGAGGGAAACTTCTTCCGTGCCTATTGGCAATAGACTCTGTGCCTTGGGGCGACACTATATACACCTAAGGGCAAAATCTGTTCTGCCTATGGGCAAGTAATTGCGGGTTACGTTCCTGATTACCTGAGGGTAAAGGTTGAGTGTCTTTGGACACTGAATGTTACTTAGAAATTCACTATGGTGTTTTCTTAAATGAAATGGATTAAATGAATAATAAAATGGAAATATAATTGGAAACTTAGTTACTTTTGAGTACTTCTTAGTTTATTTCATTTTACTACCGCACATGGTTGTTGCGTATTTTCACACAGTTGGTGATGGGCCTTTGGTGGGTGCCTATGGGGATTTATTTCCCACACCCTGTTTGGGTTGTGATTTTCGACGCAAACATATTACATTTCTGCAGGTGTGGATAAGGGAAAGGGTCCCTATACAGGTACTTGATTGCTGCTAGGGTGTAGGAGATCATGGGACATAGCTTTGGCTCCCGATTTCGCGAGCTGTTCTATTTTTCTTTTCTGTACTTGTACTTCAGTTGTATTGTATTGATTGGGTAACATGTTCTGGCTGTTTTGGTAGAATAGTTACATGTTTCATCTTCATATATATATGACTGCTTGTTTCCTGTTTTGTTATCAGTTATCTATTTCAGTTATATATAATGTTGCTGCTTCCACTATTGTTGTATGTTTATATTATATTCCACTGCGCTACACTTTGAAAAATGAGGGCATAGTTTCCCCACTATCAGACCTGGGCCCTCGCTGCTGGTCGGCAGCCTCTGGCGTTCTGGGAAATGCGCTTGAGGTCATTTGGCGAACCGGATTCGGGGCACCCCTTGAGTGGAACCCAGAACCGGGATGTTACAAAGTGGTATCATAGGGGTTATTTTCTTTGACTTATTATTTGGAGCCTTAGTCAGGGATATGACGAATGGTATTTGGTAATAAGTTGTGTCTGGGTGTAGCTAACCTGCGTATAGGGAAATTCCAATATACCTCATGATTTCAATTTTACATATTTTTCAATTTACAGTTGATTTGATTTCACGGTTGGGTGACGCACATGAGATTGTGATATTTATATTTTATCTATGGGTTCTATTTAGTTGCAACCCGATGAGATAAGGGTATTCCATCTCATGCATCATATAGGCACATGATTGAAATCACATGCCATGCATAGTTCCATGCCATGTAGGTGCATTAGGAATTCACATGTTGTTGTGATAGTTGTTGTTCTAGAAAAGCATGTTTTTGTGATAGCTGCTTGATACATACTTGCTATGTAAGAGGGTATTGGTATATAAGCGTGTTGATATAATGGACACCAAACATTGGTTTTTGGGGAGTATGGGCCCCCATTGACCAGAATTTGGTGTATCATTGATTGTTTATTTTGTTATAACACATATAAGTTGTCAAACTTTGATTCATGGGGAGTATGGGCCCTCACGGGTTGGAATTTGACACTTAGGTGTTTTTTCTGTATTTCTGGGTTTCGGGGAAGTTTCTGTGGCATGTTGTCCGGAAACCCACTATACACGCCATGTAGTATCTTTAAACATGCCATGTATGGCCTTTTGTTCGGGAAGAAAAATAAGCTTTTTAAGTACACACCGTGTACCCAGAGTACATGTCGTGTAGTCTCTTCCCGTGTCACAAACCATGTGGGCGGCGACACGGGGTAGGGAATATTTGGGGAACACACATCGTGTACCGGATGTACATGTCGTGTGGTGTTGACCCAGAGTTCTTCCGTGTAACTGACAACATGGACGGAGGAGACCTTAAGACATACACATCGTTTCCACTATGGAACAAGCCGTGTAGTCTGACATGGGGACCTGGCCGTGTTGCTAACAACACGAGTCGGTGTGATCCTTTCGGATAAAATCCATGTGTCTATAGAACACGCTGTGTAGTGTGACCCATGTCTCTGACCGTGTATCTAACAACACGGGTCATAGAAGCTCATCTAGTACACGTCGTGTACCTGTGGGACACGTCGTGTAGTCTTGTCTAAGGAAAGACCGTGTGTACTTAGCCATGTGGCTGGGAGACAGGGTAGTGTACACACCGTGTGCGGGTGTAACACGCTGTCTAGTTGCAAGCCGAGTAGTTGGACGTGTCACAAACAACACAGGCATTTGAAAATAACACCATACACAACGTGTAGATATTATACACGCTGTTTAGTTTTTGTTCAATGGGAGCCATGTGGAAGGACCCGGGCAGGGGAAGAGAAGTCAAGTACACGCAATGTAGTCATTATACACGTCGTGTAGTATTGTATTGAAAATCATGAAATGTCATCTTCATATTGTTCCCTTTATGGTTCCTTCGCTTTTAGTCTTGATAAATCTTGATCTATGGTGTGTTTTTGACCTTGTAGTGTCATTTCTCCTAGACGGTCGCGCGTTGTTCACCAGGAGAGTAGAAACGAGTATACTCCAGAGATGGTGGGCCACGGGCTACCAGTGGATCCTACAGCAAAGCCAGATGTGGTTCCGACTGTTATACCAGACACAGGCATGGAGGCGCAGTTCCGTGAAGGCTTTATGCGGTTCATGCAGCCCTTTCAGGGATCATCGCAGGCTGCTACATCTATGGCCGAGCTGACACGTATCTTTTAGCAGCATCATCTTCCTACGTTTTCAGGGGATGGTGGACCATAGGCTATAGAGTCTTGGCTAGGATCGATGCAGAGTATTTTCTAGCATCTTGAGATGCCTCTAGGGCGGAGGGTCAAGCCCACGACATATATGCTGCGTGATTCCGCCAAGAGGTGGTGGAATGTTAACACCCAGTCATAGAATCACAGGGACATGGCGTGGGAAGATTTTCAAGAAGTCTTCTATGAATTCTTCTTCTCAGAGATGCTGAGGGAAGATAGAGCTCGAGAGTTCATGAATCTGCAGCATGGTGCTATGTCGGTGATGGAATATTCTTCTCGTTTCATCGAGCTTCAGCACTTTGCACCCATGCTGGTGGGTGATGAGAAGTTGATAGCCAGACGTTTTGAGGATGGTATTCGGTATGACATCCGAGCGTTGGTGAATTTCTTCAGGTTACCTTCAGTACACACTATTGTGAACCAGGATCTGATTACAGAGAGAAACCTGCGGGAATCCAATGGTGTGGGCCAGGGTGGTACAACACACGTTGCTAATAATATTTCTACTGGAAAAAGGAAGAGACAGATGGCCTTCTCTCAGGGTGGCAGTACCAGCCAGACGAATGCTTCAGGTGGCCAGGTCTTGTGCTACCAGTGTGGTAAAGAGGGGCACAAGAGACCGCAGTGTCCATGAGACCCAGTGGAGTGTTGAGCTTGTGGAAAGATGGGTCATCTGCAGTGCTTTTGTAGGGAATTTCCACCAGTAGCTAGTGAGAGGGGGTCTTTGCAAACTCCGCATACCGGACCCGGAATAGTGGCTTCTTACCAGTCCAGGAGATGGAATATGTCGGGGCGTGTAGAAAAAGATGGTGTTCGTGGTCGTGGTATCCAGACACCAATATCTCAGAGGCAGTAGGGCGGGACAGGTCAGGGTAGCCAGGCTGTGTCGCAGGGCTGCAGCATTGGGCAGGCATATGTAGTGCAACCGACCCAGCAAGAGCATTACCCCAAACCATCTATAGTCAGAGGTACTATTCTAGTAGATTCTGTCTTTTCTTCAGTACTTTTCGATATGGTTTCTACACATAGTTTCATATATGTGCCCGTTTTGGAGAGCCTTGGGCTCCATGTTTCTTATTCTTTGGATATTATGACGCTAGACACTCAGCTGGGGACTAAACGGCTGGTGTGCGTCAGTGCAAGGAGTTCCCCCTTGAGGTTGGTGGGTGTAAATTTCTTTGGGACCTCTATGTCTTAGAGATGAAATCTTATGATGTCATTCTCGGGATGGACTAGTTGGTTCACTTTCGAGCCTTTGTAGACTGTTATCGTTTCAGGGTGAGTTTCACGTCACCAGAGGGAGGAGAGTTTCTATACAAGGGTGAATGGGATGTTCCAGCGAGTTGAGATGGTCCAGAGCATCATGGGCATGGTGGAGTCACATCCCAGATTGCTAGCTTATATCTAGATAATCAGGGGACTTGTCAGAAATATTTTCCTCCAGTGGTTGATCGTTTCGAGGATGTCTTCCCGGACGATTTTTCAGGTCTACCTCCAGAGCGAGAGGTGAATTTCTCTATTGATCATGTTCCAGGGGCATCACCGGTGTCCATTCCTCCTTATAGGATGGCTACACTAGAGCTGCAGGACCTCAAGAGGTAGTTAGAGGAGTTACTGGCAAAGGGATTTATCTGACCCAGTACTTCTCCGTGGGGCTCTCTGGTCCTTTTTGCGAACAAGGCGGATGGTACCCTCAGACTCTGTGTGGATTTTCAGAAGAAGAACCAGTTGACGGTTAAGAACCGATATCCCTTACCGAGGATTAATGATATTTTTGATCAACTTCATGGAGCACGAGTGTTCTCGAAGATTGACTTGAGGTCCGGATATCATCAGCTGCGCATGGGACCATCGGATATACCGCTTACAGCTTTTCGGAGCATATATGGTCTGTACGAGTACTTGGTTATGTTGTTCAGACTCACAAACGTGCCAGCAGTTTTCATGGCTCTGATGAATCGTGTGTTACATCCTTATATTGATTCTTTTGTGGTAGTATTCATGGACGAAATCTTGGTGTACTCTCACACTCGACACGACCATGCCACCCATCTTGAGATCGTATTGAGTACACTGAGAGAGTATCGTCTATTTGATAAGCTCTCAAAGCCCCACTTTTGGAAGGACTAGATTCACTTTCGGGGTCATATCATCTCAGAGGCAGGAGATGTCGTAGACCCAGAGAAGGTGAGATCAGTAGTTTCTTGGGAGTATCCTAAGAACGTGTTTGAGATACGAGGTTTCTTTGGGATGGCTGGTTACTACAGATGCTTCATACAAGACTTCCCCTGCTTAGTGGCACCGTTGATGGGTTTGACTAAGAAGGGAGTGATGTTCCTTTGGTCAGAAGCTTTCGAGACAGCCTTTCAGGACCTAAAGGGAAGGTTGACATAAGCACCAGTCCAGATACTCCCAGAGCAGGGGAAGAGATATACAGTGTACTGTGATGCATCAGGTATTGGGCTAGTATCAGTGTTGATGCAGGGAGATCGAGTTGTTGCATACGGGTCTCGGAAGTTGAGGCCACATGAGAGGAATTACCGGACGCATGACCTCGATTTGGCTGTAGTTGTGCATGCGTGGCGCTGTTGGAGACATTATCTATTGGGAGAGAATTTTGTGGTTCTCACCGACCACAAAAGCCTCAAGTATATCTTTACACAGCGTGACTTGACTCTGAGTTATAGGAGGTGGGTCAAATACCTACAGTCCTTTAATTTTGAGCTTGCCTATACACCTGGTAAAGGTAATGGAGTAGCTGATGCATTGAGCAGGAAGACTCAGATACAGGCAGTGCAGGAGGCTAGTGGTGAGTGGCAACTTATGGCCTTGTTCTCTAAGACGCATTTGGAGGTGCACGGTAGTCATGGGAAAACCTATCTTTCATCTTTAGCTGTGACTTCTACCCTCATGGATAGAGTGAGGATGAGACAACTATTTGATTCAGAAGGCAGAGCTCTATGGGAGTCAGTGGAAAGTGAGGACACTCCTCCTGGTTGGACGATAGGCAGTGATGAGGTTCTGCGTTTCCATGGATGAGAATGGGTTCCAGGGGATATACGCAAGGAGCTAATGTGGGATTTTCATGATTCATCTTGGGAATCTCATCCTGGAGTTACCATGATGTACAAAGAGTTGAGACGTCAGTACTGGTGGCCGGGTATAAAGAGAGAGATAGCTGGTTTTGTTACGAGGTGTTCCACATGTCAGTAGGTGAAGGTGGAGCACCAGTGGCCAGCCGGACTGTTATAGTAGTTACCTATCCCGGAGTGGAAATGGGATGATGTCGCGATGGGCTTCGGGACTAGATTGCCGAGGTCACCTCGAGGCAATGATGCCGTGTGGGTTGTTGTGGATAGACTCACGAAGGTAGATCACTTTTTACTGATCAAGGAGACCTTCGGTGTTGACGAACTCTGAAGGTTGTATATCCGAGAGATCATACGTCTTCATGGGGTCCCTCATTCAATCATTTCAGATAAGGATGCCAATTTTATGTCTTGTTTCTGGCAGAGTTCTCAGAGGGCACTGGTTACAGAGGTGCTTCTGAGCAGAGCTTACAACCCTCAGACCAATGGCCAGTCAGAGCGTACGATACAGGTGCTTTAGGACATGTTGCGTTCATGCATCCTAGACTTTGGGGGCTCTTGGTAGAAGCATATACCCCTAGTCGAGTTTTCCTATAACAATAGTTTTCATGAAAATATCGAGATGACACCTTACGAGGCTTTATATGGTAGGCCATGCCGATCACCCTTGTGATGGATTGAGGCAGGTGAGGCACCTTTACTAGGACCACGTCTGGTGCAGGAGACTTCTAATCATGTCCAGTTGATTTAGAAGAGGATGGCTATTGTGCAGTCTCGTCAGAAATCTTATGCTGATCGCCGCAGACGACCCTTGGAGTTCGTGGTTGGGGATCAAGTCTTCTTGTGTGTTTCTCTGAGGCTAGGACACAGGCGGATCTTGTGACAAGGAAAAATTTTACCGAGATCTGTGGGGCCATTTCGGATTTTGGAGAGAGTCGGGCTGGTTTCCTATAGGCTGCAGTTACCACAGAGGTACCTAGCCATGCACAATGTCTTCCATGTATCTCAGCTGTGTCACTATCATTCAGACTCGTCTCACGTATTTCAGCCAGAGGAGGTTGAGATTGAGGAAGATGTGTCCTTTTATGATCATCTGATTCGTATCGTTGATGTAACGCTTCGACCCCAGCTACCCAGAGTCGGTGCATTACTTCGTAACATTGGCATGATCACAAAAGATCAAGTCTCGAAAGACCGATTAGTTTAGTAGCCTTGGAAACACTAGATACATTCATAATTCATACATTACATCATAAAGTAAAACAAAACTACAACATCTTCTCTTCATAAACCCTTATATTATCCCTTCAGGTCATTCATAATATACATCTTCACATCCTGGAAAAAATTAAATCATTTAAACGGGTGATCTCAGATGCTCAGAAAGGATAAAAATATAGCGGAAGCTTTCATAAATAAACATTAACATTTAAGGCAATGTATAACTAAAACAAAAGCCTTTTAAACATGAACTTTAGCATAATATGGAAAAAGTAAAATGAAATAATTCCATTTATTTACACACATGGATATTCTTCTAGTCGAATAATCACATGAAATATCAATAACCACTTTCATAATGATGGAATGCATAATGCCGGACTATCATAACCACGTATCCAAGGCCTCGTGCCAAGACTACAAATAAGATTTTGTCAAGGCCTCGTGCCAAGACACTAGTTTGTCTCATTAGACCTGCCGATGCATCGAGGAGCTGTATCAGGCTCCACCCGTCACTTATTAAAACCAATGCATTCCTCATATGAATAGGTTTAAACATATCATAAATCATAACGTAATCGTATCACATAAAACATGCATAAAGGAAACATAACATTTCCACATTTCAATCACAAGATATCAATACAACACATTGATATAATAAAAACACTTTCAAAACCATTTTCAATACCAAAATAAAATAATGTTAAAAAAAGGTATTTATTTTTCTTTTAAAAAAAGTTATGGCTTGTAGAGGAAACCAAAACTCAAATAATGGTCACGGTGGCGGAGAAGTCGTTGTCGCCGAATATGTACGACAATAAAAACATTCCTTTTTGTCGTTTAGTTAAACACTTCGTATAAAAAGATTCCTTTTGAATAAACGTAAAAGTCAAAGGGATTTATACACCGTATAAAAGAAACTTGTGTGTAAAACAAAATATGCCTCAATGAAAGGAGATTGAGACAAAGTCCTTACAAAGATCATTTTTAAAATAAAATAGATCTATTATGTGTATTCACTATAAATATACATAAAGAAAGTACAAATACAAGATAGGACATAATAATATCTGGACATAATTTGAAAGTAGGAGATTAACCCAAAGAATGGAAATTGGGTTAAGAAATTCCCTTACCTCATGTCCGACTTGACTCGATCATTCTTTAATCTCCTGAATAATAACCTAGAGTTAATTTATAATTTCTTAAGAACCTTTTTCAAGTTCGTTATCCATTTTATATCACTTATTACAATGTTACGAAAGTTATGTTGTCATTTAAGTTAATAACGGCCGTTTTGCCGATCTTTGGTACTTGAGTCAAAAATAAACTTCTCATAATTACAAGTTGTTTATGTGGTAGAATATCCATTATATGTAGAATTATATTCATGATTTAGATATCAAATATTTCATATATATCCATTATATACATTCATTTATAATATTACATAACATTTAGAGGTAAGAAATGAAATGCACCGTTTATGGAGACGGTAAGCCGTACGTACGCATGAACGCTACTTTCATTTCTATTTCATATTTAATGGAATGAAATTATAATTATATAAAGATATACTATAATTAAAGTATAATATAATGTATAATACCATTAAATCCATCCTTTATACATCCCACATATGGCATTAACGATTCAAATCACTTTGAGGGGGCGGTAGTCCGCACTTCCTAAAATGAAAATATCGTGTTTACCCATAATGGAAACCCTAACGGTGTGCCATAAATGAAAATTAAATAATATTAAGTAAAACATAAACATATTATATATAATATATAAATACAGTGACATCTTAATGGCCACCTTTGAAGGTGTTATATGAGTGTTGAACAATCATCGTTTCGTGAGGCAGAAATTCGCCATCCACAGAAACAATATGTTCTTTAACCATTAGATGTAGGTGTGTGTAAGTTTAGCTCTAATAATTCTTATAACGACATCCTAGTATATTTATTATACTGTTTTTGTTACAAAAGAAATGGATAAAAAGATTTTAGGGGGTTGGAGAAGCAAATTAAAACAAAATAACATAAGAGAAGACATTATCTTAAAATCGGGTAACTCTTTTGATTTGAGCCAAAGGATTCCTTGGGAACAATTATTCCCAAAGTGGGGCTTATAGTATTAAGATAGGAAAGCTATGAGAGTATTTGGGTAGAGGTTGGCCGAGCCAAAAGGCTTTTAAGGTGTGAGTAAGGTGGTAGTGGTGGGGGCCTTTTATAAGTGGAGAGGAGGGGCACTCTTGGAAAGTAATGAAATGTTACTTTATTATACAATGATTTTCAGATTCTAAAGGTCCCACGATTATATAATTTGAGGATAAGTGATAAGGGTTAGAAATATTCTCATAGAATAGGCTTTGGACAAGTGTAATGCTTAGATTGTACATTATCCTTCCATTTTATTAAAATCGTTAATTAATGAGGTAATCGCTGCATCATCATGGTGTCATAAATAATTTAATTTATTTAATGTCTAAAAATTATAAAAAAATATCATGATGTATGAAATATTTTTATCTTTCTAATTAATATTTATAGTCAAAAATATGACTTGTATAACCCCATTTAAAAATTGTTTTAGCAAAATAACTTATGTTTGTGACATTTTTATTTTAACTTTAAATAAAACGTTTTTAATGTCATTTTCCTACCATAGTGGCTCCATGGGGTCCCCAAGTTGGCCCATGGATTGTCTTGGTCGGCCATGACTCATCCAATAGGGGTAGGACAGGTGTAAAGGTATTTTCATATTTTTATAATATCATTTTTACCCTAAATTTCACTAATTACCTTAAATCGCGATTAATTAAACTTAAAAGTTACTATTCACCAAAAAATTATTTTAATCCCATTAAACCACATTTTACATCCTAATGAAAACCATGTATGTCGGATTTTTGAAAATCAAAAAACAGAAGTGGTAATATTTCATTAAAACGAAAAAACAGTTATTTAACTACCACTTAGTGGTTTCACTATTCATCAAAAATTGAAGTTTTTCAGAACAATGCCAAAATTTCACGCTAATCTATAATTGATATTCCAAATTCAAAAATGATGTCTATTTTACAAAATTACAATCATATAAGTTGCATTATTTAATTTTATAATTAATTCTCTCTGCCACAACAAATAGCGTGTTTTTAAGAAACAATATATATCAAAAGATTGACAATTGTTAATGTCAAATTTCAAAGTGAAATTAATTATATTGATCACCATTGGATAAAATGGTAAAAATACATTAAAACCACTCAATAGAATAGTTTGTCACTATAAATTATTTTGATTAAAAATGTTTTTTTTAAGTATTCTTCACTATATATAAAAAAATGGAAGTTCTCATAAAATTACAAAAAAATGAACTAAGGATAATTTTGATATTATGAATAAAAAAATGAAGTCCATTTTGAAATATAAAATTTCTATAATTTTAAAAAGTGGGTATTACTATTCATAATGGCTACTTTGATTAGTCGTGGTGTGTTAGAACTCGAAGTTGCATACAATTCAAGCTATTGCATTATTGAATGAGAAGTGTATCGCGGATGCTCGGGGTGTTACATTCTCCCCTCCTTCAATAAATTGCGTCCTCGGAATTTGAAATTTTTCATTGAAAATAAAAGGTTGAAAATATAAAATACCATTGTGGAAAACCCACATCGGAAATAAGGTTGATAAAAATATAACATTAAAAGAAAAAAAGTGAAGTACAAAGGTCACCCGAGATAGCCCATACAAGGATTCTATGAAAATATGGATATGGAATATATACAAACCATCAAGGTTTGATGGAGTGTTGTAGAAAACTAGATTAGGAGAAAGTTAACCATAAGAAAATCACAAACTTGTGATTAGTTAAACAGTCATTGAATCCCTAGTTGGAAAAGTTAACCGGCAACGTTTTTATTTTAAGTTGCCTTTTATAAAGATGAGGGATTTATTTAGGAGATTTACTAAGAATGTAAGGGAATATACATACTTGTTATGTAGACTTTCATTCTTTAATAAATATTTACCACAAACCCATCTTTCACTCTAAAAGGTAATAGAACTCAAAAATATTCTATTTATCCTAATTGTATAAGGTTACAAATATTAACACATACCTTTTAGATTAGTAAAACTATTTTGTAATAACAAGGGACTTATTGTAGGCTATTGGTAGGTAATAAAGGCCTGTCTCACTATGGTTGTGAGTTCGATTCCTACAGCTTTGTCCGACGCGACGGGTTATTCCCCACCCTGCAGGTTGTCCTTTTCCTAAAACTATAGTATTATAATATTCCAAAAATAATCTTCATAAATGTTTTAACCTTAAAGAATACTATCCAAAGTTCAACTTAATCCATTCCATCCTTTATAGTTATCAAAATTACCTCCGTCCAGACTTTCTCTAAAAGGTCTCTAAATTCCAAAATCAATTTTATCATCAGATTCCTCAAACAAGGGAAAGTTTCTCTTATTGTCACATACGAAAATATAATTACCTTCATCATATTAAAACCATAATGAAATCAACAAGTACTGCAGTACAATCCTTATATATTTATATCACATTATTCTAATAACCAGAATATAATCCATGAGTCCAGAAGCACCAATACATTAATTATTCTGCTTCAACTGTAGTAACAGCATAAGATTTTCCTTGATCCCTTGGCCTTTTCTGAGGTAAGTTTCCCTGACACTTAGGACATTCATTTGCATAATGACCCATTTCCCTACAATTGTAGCATTCAACATTGATAGCCTCTTTCTTTCCCTTACAATCACGAGCCTGGTGACCTTTTTCTCCACATTGGTAACAAACTCCCATTCCTTTTAGGCAAGTACTAGGGTGATTCTTCCCACAATTATCACATAATGGGAAATACTTCTTTCCCATTTTCCCTTTATCTGTCTCTTGTTCCACCATTCTCTTATTCTCTTTCTTTACTTTGTTGTCATAAGACTTAGAGAATTCCTTTTATGTCTTGATAGCACATGAGACTATATCATCGTATGTTGAGAAAGATTGTGATACTAAAGCTCGATGGAGAAATGGGTTTAACCCATAAATGAAACAACCAATATTACATCTTGGGTTACATATATAATCTGCAGCATACCTCGCTAACCTTCTAAAGTTGGCCTCATACTTTGCGACATTCTCATCCTCCTTTTGTCTTAGACTCAGAAATCGCCTTTCCATATCTGCTCGATGGTCACGAGGAAAGTATTTTTCTAAGAAAAGATCTTTGAACTCTCTCCATTCCATACATGATACTTCTTCATCTTCCTTTGTATTTTGAATCAGCGGCCACCATTCATCGGCATCTCCAGTGAGGCGGTAGACTGCCTTGACAACCTTCTCCCTTTCGCTATTCCCAACGCGTGGAATATTTTCTCTAAGGAGTTTATCCATTGCTCATCTACTAATGGATTTGTACCCCTATTAAATGTTGGCAGTTTTTGCCTCATGAAGCGATCTAACATTGATCCTCCACGTTGCGGATCAGGGTGTTCCATACGAGTAAGGTTATTATTCATAACCTGAGTGATTTGTCCCAGTATGGTAATAAGTTGATCATCACCAGTTGTATCTCCAGATCCACAATAATTATCTTGAGCATGAGGGCAATCCCTACACAGAGTGCGTGAATTGATACAGTTTTCATTCCTTGTACTAGGCGCCATTTCTAAACAATGGCATAAACTAGATTAGTTTGTGAATCAAAATACATAATTCAATACTTGTAAAACACTTAACACTAATTGAACTATTTATGGATATAGTCTATAATCATAAAAAAAGTTTTCTTTGAGGATGTATATACTCATAACCCTTCATAGTGGTTTGTAAAGAAAATGAGAACTATCCTAAGCATATCCCCCGGGAGTGTCGTAACCAAGAGTGCAGTAAGGCCCGTTGTCGTGCACCAGTTCCCATTCGAGTCTAGCTCAAAGCGGTGTTTTCGGGTTTTACCCCTAGGTACATCTGTTCCAGAGCCGCTCCACCTGCTCGTATCTGGACAGGGATGTATTGCTCGGAAAACTCACAAAATCTCTATAATACCAAAATTCAAGGAAGTTATTCTATACTAATCCTGAAAGTCTATCTTTGGGCTATGTTCTCTAATCAGAGTTTATATTAATATAGCTTCCAAGGTTAGTACTAAACTGCCTCTGATACCAACTATAACACCCCAACCCCAGCTACCCAGAGTTGGTGCATTACTTCGTAGCATTGGCATGATCACAAAAGATCAAGTCTCGAAAGACCGATTGGGTTAGTAGCCTTGGAAACACTAGATACATTCGTAAGTCTTACATTACATCATAATGTAAAACAAAACTACAACATCTTCTCTTCATATCCCCTTATATTATCCCTGTTGGTCATTCATAATATACTTCTTCACATCCTGGAAAAATTAAAACATTGAAAGGGTTGAGCTCAGATGCTTAGTTAGGATAACAATATAGGGGAAGCTTACATAAATAAACATTAACATTTAAGGCAATGTATAACTAAAACAAAAGCCTTTTAAACTTGAACTTTAGCATAATATGGAAAAAGTAAAATGAAATAATTCCATTTACTTACTCACATGGATATTCTACTAGTCGAATAATCACATGAAATATCAATAACCACTTTCATAATGATGGAATGCATAATGCCAAACTATCATAACCATGTAGCCAAGGCCTCGTGCCAAGACTAAAAATAAGATTTTGTCAAGGACTCGTGCCTAGACACTATTTTGTCTCATGAGACCTACCGATGCATCGAGGAGCTACAGCGGGCTCCACCCATCACTTATTAAGTCCAATGCATTCCTTATATGAATAGGTTTAAACATATCATAAATAATAACATAATCGTATCACATAAAACATGCATAAAGAAAACATAACATTTCCACATTTCAATAAAAAGATATCAAAGCAACGCATTGATATAATAAAAACACTTTCAAAACCATTTTCAATACCAAAATAAAAGAAAGTTAAAAATGGTATTTATTTTTCTTTTAAAAAATGTTATGGCCTGTAGAGGAAGCCGAAACTCAAATAATGGTCACGATAGTAGATAAGTCGTTGTCGCCGCATACGTATGACAAGAAAAACATTCCCTTTTGTCGTTTAGTAAAACACTTCATATAAAAAGATTCCTTTTGAATACACGTAAAAGTCAAAGGGGTTTATACACCGTATAAAAGAAACTTGTGTATAAAACAAAATATGCCTCAATGAAAGGAGATTGAGACGAAGTCCTTACAAAGATAATTTTTAAAATAAAATAGATCTATTATGTGTATTCACTATAAATAAACATAAAGAAAGTACAAATACAAGATAGGACATAATAATATCATGACGTAATTTGAAAGTAGGAGATTAACCCAAACAATGGAAATTGGGTTAAGAAATTCCCTTACCTCGTGTCCGAATTGACTCGATCGTTCTTTAATCTCCTGAATAAAAAACTAGAGTTAATTTATAATTTCATAAGAACCTTTTTCAAGTTCATTATCCCTATTATATCACTTATTACAATGTTACGAATGTTATTTAGTCATTTAAGTTAATAACGGTCGTTTTGCCGATCTTTGGTACTTGAGTCAAAAATAAACTTCTCATAATTACAAGTTGTTTATGTGGTAGAATATCCATTCTATCCAGAATTATATTCATGATTTAGATATCATATATATCATACATATCCATTATATACATTCATTTATAATATTACATAACAATTAGAGGTAAGAAATGAAATGCACCGTTCATGGAGACTGTAAGTCGTACGTACGCATGAACGCTACTTTCATGTCTATTTCATATTTAATGGAATGAAATTATAATTATATAAAGTTATAATATAATTCCAGTATAATATAATGTATAATACCATTTAATCCATCCTTTATACATCCCACATATGGCATTAACGATTCAAATCACTTTGAGGGGGATGGTAGTCCGCACTTCCTAAAATGAAAATATCGTGTTTACCCATAATGGAAACCATAAAGGTATTCCATAAATGAAAAATACATAAGCTTAAGTAAAACATAAACATATTATATATCATATATAAATACATTGACTTCTTAATGGACATCTTTGAAGGTGTTATATGAGTGTTGAACAATCATCGTTTCGTGAGGCAGAAATTCGTCATCCACAGAAACAGTATGTTCTTTAACCATTGGATGTTGGTGTGTGTAAGTGTAGCTCGAATACATATTATAACAACATCCTAGTATATTTTGGATACTGGTGTTGTTACAAATGAAATGGATAAAAAGAGTTTAGGGGGTTGGAGAAGTAAATTAAATCAAAATAACATAAGAGAAGACATTACCTTAAAATCGGGCAACTCTTTTGATTTGAGCCAAAGGCTTCCTTGGGAAGAATTATGCCCAAAGGGAGGCATCTAGGAGTAAGATAGGGAAGTTGGTAGAGTATTTGGGTAGAGTTTGTCTGAGCCAGAAGGATTTGAAGGTGTGAGTAAGGTGGTAGTGGTGGGGGCCTTTTATAAGTGGAGAGGAGGGGCACTCTTGGAATGTAATGAAATGTTACTTTATTATACAATGCTTTTCGGATTCTAAAGGTCCCAAACTTATATAATTCGAGGATAAGGTGATAAGGGTTTGAAATATTCTCATCCAATAGGCTTTGGACAAGTGTAATGCTTAGGTTTTACATTATCCTTCCATTTTATTAAAATCGTTAATTAATGAGGTAGTCACTGCATCATCATGGTGTCATAAATAATTTAATTTATTTAATTTCTAAAAATTATAAAAAAATATCATGAGGTAATAAATCTTTCTATATTTCTAATGAATATTTATAGTCAAAAATAAGACTCGTATAACCCCATTTAAATTTTTTTTAGTAAAACAACTTATGTTTGTGACATTTTTATTTTAACATTAAATAAAATGTTTTTAATGTCATTTTCCTACCAAAGTGGCTCCATGGGGTCCCCAAGTTGACCCATGGATTGCCTTTGTCGGCCATGACTCATCCAATAGGGGTAGGACAAGTGTAAAGGTATTTTCATATTTTTATAATATCATTTTTACCTTAAATTTCACTAATTACCTTTAATCGCGATTAATTAAACATAAATGTTACTATTCACCAAAAAATTATTTTAATCCCATTGAACAAATTTTTACTTTCTAATGACAACCATGTATGTCGGAATTTTGAAAATCAAATCACAGAAGTGGTAATATTTCATTTAAACGAAAAATCAGTTATTTAACTACCACTTAGTGGTTTCACTATTAATAAAAAATTGAAGCATTTCAGAACAATGCCAAAATTTCACCCTAAGTTATAATTGATATTCCAAATTCAAAAATGATGTATATTTTAAAAAATTCCAGACATATAAGTTGCATTATTTAATTTTATAATTAATTCCCGCTGTCATAACAAATAGCGTGTTTTTAAGAAACAATATATATCAAAAGATTGACAATTGTTTATGTCTAATTTCATAGTGAAATTAATTATAATGAACACCGTTGGATAAAATGGTAAAAATATATTCTAATTAGACTTTTATACCACTCAATAGTATAATTTATCACTATAAATTATTTTTATTAAAAAAGTTGTTTTTAAGTATTCTTCACTATTCATAAAAAAATAGAAGTTCTCATAAAATTACAAAAAATTCAACTTAGGATAATTTCAATATTACAAATACAAAAATGAAGTCCATTTTGAAATATAAAATTTCTATAATTTTAAGAAGTGGGTATTACTATTCATAATGGCTACTTTGATTAGTCGCGGTGTGTTAGAACTGGAAGTTGCGTACAACGCAAGCTATTGCATTATTGAATGAGAAGCGAATCATGGAAGCTCGGGGTGTTACAGTTGATAGGAGCATGAAAGTTCTTCGAGGCCGGTCAGTTGCTCTCATACGGGTACTATGTTAGCATGGCCGAGTGCAAGACAAAACATGGGAGTGGGAGATCAATGTACATGCTCAGTCGCCAGAGCTGTTCTGAGCTTTATCTTCGCCACCCTTGGAAGGGAAATTCGGGGACGAGTTTCTTTAAAGGGGAATGTTTGTAAGAACCCAGTTCTTATTTTTGAGGTACGGTTTCTTCTTTTCTCCTTCATTAAGTGTTTTTGAGAAATATGGAAAATGGGGGAAAATACCAAATTTTGGAAGTACACACCGTGTACTTTTCCACACGCCCCGTACTTCTGGTCGTGTGGGATGAGTACACGGGGCGTGTGGCCATGTCGGAGATGAAGGGTGTAGGAACCAACTACACACCATGTAGTGGTCCTTTACACGCTGTGTAGTTAGTCGGTATGGGAATAGTAAGGCGGTGGCCATCTTTGGGGTAGCACACGCCGTGTACTCCTGAAGAAACGCTGTGTAGTCATGTCGGCAGGTGAACAGTGCCGCGCTGGTGGGAAGCCGTCAGAGGAACAGTTTAAAAATGGGAAGTAAACACCGTGTACTTGGAAATACATGCCGTGTACATTGTTTTTTTTCACGTAAAATGGGTTATATCCTCCCATGTTCATAGGGAAGGCTTATAACTGGACGGGATCTTAGGAGGGAATGGCCGGAGCTTAGGAGATATGTCGTTCACGAACCTGGAATCTGATTCTGCCTCCCTCGATCTCGTTGGAACTACGCGGGTAAGCCCTCCCATATCCTTAATCTGTTCATACCAATTCTTTCTCGAGGGATAGTTATTTATGTTTGAATGGGTTTTCTTCTTCGTCAGATCTACGTCAGCTTTGGGTGTTTCTGGAATTGATGTTCGCGTATATAATTCGTTGGTGTTTAAGGTTGGTGGGTTGGTGTTTATTTCCAACTGTCTTGTGTGTTTGTGTGTTTTTGAGCTACGAATCTATATTTGGGGTGTCGTGTGGCTGAGTCCGTGGCTATTTTAACTACCTAGAATTGTATAGGTAACTAATAAAATGGTAAAACTGTTGTTTGGGATCAGTGCTTGGATCCAGGACCACCCCGGTGGTGCGGTCCTCTATTTAGCCATTTGGCCAAGATACCCGAGGGTATGCCTTTAAAGTAATGATTGCAGAATTGCCTTGAGAGGAATTTCTTGTGAATGTTTATTTACATGTTGGGCATGGCTCGGTTACTTGCGCCTGAGGGCAGTGTTTTTCTTAGCATGTGGGCGTTGTTTTGCTTATCCCAATGGTAGTTGTTATCATAGCCTGAGGGAAACTTCTTTCATGACTATGGGCAATAGACTATGTGCCTGAGGGTGATACTACCTACGCCTAAGGGAAAAATCTGTTCTGCCAATGGGCAAGTACCTGCGGGTTATGTTTATGATTACCTGTGGGTAAGGGTTGAGTGTCTGTGGACACTGACTGTTACTTAGAAATTCATAGTGGGGTTTTCTTATATGAAATTTATTAAATGAATAATAAAATGGCAATATAATTGGAAACTTAGTTACTTTTGAGTACTGTGTAGTTTATTGAATTTTACTACTCCACCTGGTGGTTGCATATTTTCACACAGTTGGGAACAGGCCTTTGGGGGGGTGCATACTAGGATTTATTTCTCACACCCTGTTTCAGTCATGATTTTTGGCCCAAACAGATTACATTTCTGCAGGTGTAGATAAGGGAAATGGTCCCTATATAGGCACTTGATTGCTGATGGGGTGTAGGAAAGCATGAGACTGAGCATTGGCTTGCGATGTTGTGGGCTGTTATATTTTTCTTTTCTGTACTTGTACTTCGGTTGTATTGTGTTGATTGGGTAACATGTTCTGGCGGTTTTTGTAGAATAGTGACATGTTTCATCTTCATATATATATGACAGCTGGTTTCCCTTTTTGTTATCAGTTATCTATTTCAGTTATATATACTGTTGATACTTTCGCTGTTGTTGTATGTTTATATTATATTCTGCTGCGCTACACTTGGAAAAATGAGTGCATAGTTTCCCCACTATCAGACCTGGGCCCTCACTGCTGGTCGGCAGCCTCTGGCGTTTGGGGAAATGCGCTTCAGGTCATGTGGTGAATCGGGTTCTGGGCACCCGTTGAGTGGCACCTGGAACTGGGACGTTACATATGACATTGTCCCATAATAGTTATCTCTTATGTTTGGGCTAGGATTTTTAGATTTGGGTGTTCCACTATCACAACATTCTATGGCTCTCGGGGATCAGCACCCGCATACATCTTCACACAGGGTTGACGCCTCCATGCACCAACACAGCTACCCAACCTGCATAATCGGCCCATCTACATGGAAACTCACAAGTGACATTTCCCTTGTTGGCCTATACATGACCCACTATCTTTACCTTGGACCCATTTTTTACTACAATATATATATGTGTGTGTGTGTGTGTCCATATAGTAAAATTATTTAAAAATTGAAATAATTAAACAAATAACAAATAAAAATGATTAAGTTACATAAAATTAAAAACATTATTAATTGAATAATAATTATAAAAATGAGTAAATTAAATACATATATATATATATATATTATAAAAATAAATAATCATTATATATTTAATATAAATATTAAAAATATTAAAAAAATGTATTAATGGAATAATTATTAATAAAAATGAGTAAATTCAACGTAAACATATATTATAAATAGTAATAAATAGTATACATTAAATATAAATATATAAAATGTGTAAAATGCCGTATTTCAACAAAAAATAATAATCAATGAAAAAATTAAAAATTATTGAAATTTTTTTAATGAAATAATTATTAATAAAAATAAATATATTTAATATAACAATAGATTAATTATATATCATATTGTTGTTTTCTCATATATTTATTTAAAACCGATTTATTAAATCAATTTATATAATTTAATATTAATTAAAAATTATTTTTCTCTTAAGAAATTTTATTTTTTCATTGTCATTTTTGCCAATTTGACATATATATATAGAATAATAAATATTTCATTAATAATTAAAAAATTCACTGAATATGTTCAACTTAATATTTAATACAATAATTTCCCATGTACACCTATACAAAATTAATTCAATTTTATAAATGCAAACATAAACACATAATATAAGTCATTAACATTAACATTTTATATTTTTATTATTAATATTTAATGGTTAATATTTAATATATAGTTTTACTGTTACATTTTATTCATTTCTTATATTTATAATTAACGTATTCTAATTAATTATATTATAATTAATATACATATATATCATCATAATGATTATTCATTTTTATTATCAATTATTTCATTATTATTTTTTTAACATCTTTTTATAATTTTTTCATTTTTTTATTTCTTAATAATTTTTTATATTCTATCCATTTTTAGTGTTTATTTATATTTATTGATTAAAATTTAATATTTTTAATACAATTTTAATTTAAATAATTAATATATAATAATTTTCATTTAATCATGTATTCATTTTTTATAAATATTAATATTAATAATTTGTTACTCATTTTTTAAATATTTCTTCAATATATTCAACTTTTAATTAGAATTCACTTATTTTTAACATGCATTCATTTAATATTATTTATTAATTAATAATGATAATCTTATATATTTTTATAACTTATGAATTTTAAATATTTATTCATTGAATATTTTTTAATTAATTTATTTATTTTTAGTATTTATATATATATTAAATGGATTCATTTAAAATTTTAATTTCATTAATTTTTTTTAACATTGTTATTTTCAAATATTATTTTATATATCTTATTAACATTTAATATGTTTCTAATACAATTATAATTTAAATATATCAAACTTTTGTTACGTTAATTTCACTCACAAATATATTATTTATTACATTTTAATATTTTTTAAAATTTATTCATTTTTTAAATCTTTTATTCATTAATAATCCTAATCATTTTGATTTTTTTTAATTTCATCCCTTTTCCATTTTACATTAATTATTATTTTTTGGAATCTTATCCATTTTAATATCTATTTATATATGTTTATTAATTATCATTTTTTCTTTTAATATGAGGGAAATTTCTATAATTAATATGTATTCAATATCATTAAAATATAATAATATTTAATTTTTTTTATAATCAGCGCAATTAATAACACTTATTCATTTTTAAAATTTATTTATTCATATTACTATTTATTTCATTAATTAACATTACATATTATATATCATCATTATTCAATTTAACATATATCAAACCTATGTTTTGTGTGTGTGTGTGTCTTATCATTAATTACAGAAATAAATTTACATAATTAATGCAATCATACATAGAAACACAAACATAATATAAAAGTAATTTATTAAAATTTTAATATTCATTTTAGAATTTCAATTAGAAATTGAATTTATCTAATATATTCTGTTTTTAATCAGTAGTTTTTACTTATTCTATTTTAATATTATTTTAGTTAATATTATATATGCATATTTAATATTCACTCATTTTTATATATTTTGAGTATAATCATTTTCTAATATTTATTTATCTTTATTTCTTTACTATGTTTTAATATTTTCAAAATGTATTCATCTTCATTTTAATATATTTGATTATTTAATTTTTTTTTAATTTGAATAATTAAAAAAACATATCCATTGTTTTTAATATTGTTAATGTCTATTGATTTTTAATTATTCAATTGCACTCATTTTTAACATTCATGCATTTAATATTATATATCCATTAATAATGTTAAAAATATATTAACAAACATTTATTCATAAAAATATATTTATATACCAATATATATATATATATATATTTATTTATAAATGTATATTTACCAAATTTATAAAATTATAAATTTAAAATTATAATTAAATATATAATATTTAGAAAATAATAATTTAAATAATTATAAATAATTAACTATAAAATTATAATAAGTATATTAAAATAACAAAGATATTTTTTATACTTATAATTATATCTATATTTATTTATATATAAATAAATATGTATATATATAATTTTGTTAATATATTTGTAATTATATACTAATATTTGTTAATATATTTAAAAGTTTATTTTTTTATATAATTATAATTATATCTATAATTATATTTATAAATGCACATTTACTCTTGTTTTCAGGTATTTATAATTATATATATTTATATATATTTATAATTATATTTGTAAATACATATTTTCAATTGATTAAATATATTTATTATTTTATAAATATTTATTTATAATTATAGGTATTTATATATATTTATAATTTTATACTCACAAATATTTTAATTTTATTAATTATTTTATTTAATATTATTTATATAGGTTTTTATTTGCATTTTTTAGTGTTAATAAAGATATATCTTTATAAGATGTATAAAAAGCATACATAAAATGTATATTTATCCACACTAATATTCAAGCACTGAAAAAGAGTGGTTTTATTAATGCTTTATTTTGTAGTGCTGATAAAACTTTTCCAAATATTATAAATTTAACCCTAAGAGAACCCAGTTCCCTTTCATCATTGAACCTCTCACAGAAGTCCACCTCTGCCTCCACTCCCCCTCGACCTTCTCAGAAAAATCAAGCCTCTCAAAACCAAAGGTATGTTATTATTTGTACTCATCTCTCATTTATTAGTGTATTTATACTGTTTGTGACACACATCATCTCCCTCTCATATACCTAGCACAACCATGCATATCCACCTAAAATATCCAATTCTTACTGGTCGTTTGGTAGGGATGATTCTTGGGGATGTTTGATGATTTAGAGGGATTAAAATCAATTTCCCTTATCAGAATGTTTAATTTTCAATACGGTTCTGTTTTTTTCCTTTCCCTTATGAAGTTCTGTAGCATAAATAAGACACATACTTCACCCAATGTATATAAATTTTTATATATAATCAATTTAAAATAATGCTTCAGTCAACATCAATTCCCTGGGATGGTTTAAATAATCCATCTGTACAATGTGGACACCTAATAAATGAATATCATTTGACTTAATTGTAATAGGGTATCCCTTTAATAAAACATAGAAATCTTATAATAACTTTTAATTAATATATTTATTTTAATTGTGATATTAAAAAATTTCTATTCTCTTAATTTTATATATAATTATATATAATATTTTTCTTTCCTAACACAATAAAATTTTATTGAAATATTGTATGATACATGAAGACTTTAACACCCAAAAGGATTCCCTCAAAATGAATTCATTTTTTTTCAAAACCATGTAATTCATTGTTTTAATTTTATATATGCTGATGTGAATAATTTTATTGAGAAAAATCTATATGTTTTTAAAAAAAAAATTAGAATCTCTTGATGACCGCATAATGGTTTTCACATAGAATGGGTGGAATTTTCAGATACAATAAATTCATTACATATAAATTTATGATGAGAAATTTTTTAAATGACTATTCAATGATAAATCATTCATTTTACCCTCTTTTTTATAGTTTTTATGACTGTATTCGAAATATGCACCTATTAATTAGTTGAATTAGTTTTTTGGGCTAGGTTTATAGATGATCCATGAAGTAGATATAGTTATTTGAATTAGAGAATCCCAAAAGATAAGTCAAACATTGTACTAATGATAATATAAAAATCTATTTAAGGAATGTAAACAATGAACATAGGGGGTCAAGGATATATTTAGTGCATTCCCACCAACTCAGTTAATGTGTATCATTTGGATTCATTAATTAGATTGGGTATTATCATTTTCTTAAAAATAAAATTTTATACTAATTATTTGCTCAAAATTTAAAATCACTTTTAATATTTTATTAAATTATATACATTTTATTTAAAAAATATAGTAAAAATAATAAAATATTGGAATTAAAAAACATGGTCATTGAATATTAAGTCAATTATATATAGTTATATATGGAATATTATTATATCCTTAGAATATCTATATTCATTTCAACCTTAGTTCCAATTTACAAGTGGGTCTTTCTTAAATGTTTGTTCGTTATCTTTCAAGAACCCCAGTATTTTTATGAGGTAATAATCCCTTTATATTTAGATTTTATGTTTAAATGGTGGATAATTGCAATGCCATATGAGATCATGGAGGTATCAGGGGGGTGTTTGGGGCTGGTTCGGAGCATAGAACAAAAGTATTTGGGTGAAAATGGCTTTTTACATGGTCAGATTAAACCATGCGGGGTAAAATGCAATGTTATATAAAATTGTGTAAGGTTTGATAGTTTGGATCAATAAGACAAATAGTTAGTCCAAACTATGTGATTTGGGACACACATTCATGTGACTATGTTTGCAGTTTTGATAATGGGTCTTTGTATGGTTTCTGTATTGTTAGTCCAACTATATGTGGTAACTTTGTAGGTTCCCCTCTCGTATAGATAACCATGCATAGTTTGCAAATAGTTTTTCAAAATATGTTCTAAAACCATGAAAACTAGATTTTTAGGTAATTTTATGATTTTAAATCAAATGAAAATATTTTTAAAACAACATTTTCTCACTTTTCGTTCTATGCACAACAACACACCCCTATTGAAGCACTCATCGATGACTAATCATTCATTTGAGGTAACTTCTCAGTCTAATCATTGGTTGAAGCGCAGAATGTCTTGTTGTATCTTCATCGGGGAGTACATGATTATTTTTTAGTCATTCATCATTATTCTGCCTATCTATGTCTCTATTTATGTTCAATCTATCTTTACATAATAATAGGTTATTTGATTGTTCTTTATTTTTATCTTAATCATAGTCAAATCTAATTTTGATACTAGATGATCACTTTACTACCAAGCTACAGTCGGTGTTCTATACATTTTCCAGGATTGTTTTACGTAATATCTAGAAAGCTTCCATTGTGCCTCCTGCCATACTTTCTGGCACGACCCTAAAATTGAAATAATAAATTGAATTAATTGATATTGGACCACTTAGGGATTCCTTTAGGTTCTATTCAAATGTAATGGTGGATTTTCCTCAACCAAAGTCCACTCATAAGTTGGTCCATGTATTCTACTTGTATTTCCCATTTTTTTGAACCACCCATGGGGTGTGTTCATGAGCATTCCTAGTAAGAGGAATCCCATATATAAATGAAATGAATAAAAAGACTTTTAGGGGATGTTTTCTCTCTGCATTCATTTAATTCTTGATTAAATTATTTTTATTGAACTTGAATTGCTTAAATGTTTTATTTGGAAAATGTGAAAAAGATTGGGTAAACTCATGTGATATATTTAAATGTGAATTGTAAACAACAAGTGAGAATACTCCTTATTTTCCTTGAATGTGAGTTACGTTTTTTTGTGTAGGTAGAATCATATGGTATGAAATGATAAATGGTATGAAATGGTGAATAAATGAATATATTCCCTACAATATTCTTTTTGGATCGTGAATTTTGTAGGAGAATCCTTGGATAGAGTATGCTTCTTGGGTCTTGATTTTATTGGATACCTCGGGCCTTTATACCCCATATATCCGGATTTCTTGGACTCACGTAAGAAATTTTTGGTTGACATCCTCCTAGGACTTAAAGTATTTATTAACCAAATTTCCATCGAGATGATTCTTGGACTCGATAAAGATGCATTGGTCTTCGACACCTTCACTATCACAATTCATTGTCTAACACATTGATTATATGGAACGAACGCAAGAAATAAAATATAGTTGGTTGAACTGCTCATTCGTGGATATTCTAAATATTTTTTTATATGGGAAGGCCAGGGTTGTTATGGTTCTATGGATTATATAGGGAGGCCATGGGATTTACACCATTTTACTTGTGGCTTCCTTGTATATGATCTTGGAAATCTTTTATAGGGATCCTTGAGAGGCTATTCATGATTTCCAGTTTACTAGCTTTCATGTCATGGTAATCATTACTTTATTTTATTTCTTACCTATTTACCTTCCATTATTTACGTTGTTATATTTCATATTCATGACTTGTACAGACCTTTGGGTTTTTTCTTACATGTATTATTTTTCACACCCTATTTTTGCTACATTTGGGAACCCAAAAGGACTATTTGGAATCCTATAGATACAAGGGAAAGCACCCATAGTTCGAGGGTTGATTTAGTGCATTCTATAGGAGCATGGGATAACAAGATCAAGATGAGTCTCATAATGCTATGTGGAGATATTTATTTTTGTTATTTTTGTTATTTTTACATATGTATTGTTTTCTAATTATTTTTACCTATTTCGGATACATTTTAGAAACTTGTGTCATCATCATTGTACATGAGACACTTCTAGTATTATTATTATCTATTCATATTGTTACCTATTATCTTACTATTATTCTACTTTTTTAGTTGACTATTACTGATATTACACTATGTTACATTATGGTAATACGTCATAGTATCCCCCCACACACACACCCTAGGACCTCATTACTAGTTGAAAACCTCGGGTGATTTGGGAGATGTACTTGAGGCCATGTGACCAATATGGATCGAGGAACTATTGAGTGGAATCAGGGTTCAAGGTGTTACAAAGAGGTATTAGTGTGGGTTATTTTTTGGTTTTTTATTCTATTTGGTAAAAATATACATGGATAGAAAGGTATTCGTGTTTTCCAATGAGTATTTCTTGGGCATAGCTAACCCACATACATGAAAAAGATAAATTTCCTCCAATTAAATTGCAATTTTATAGATTTTAACTATTACAGTTGATTTGATTCAACCATTGGGTGATACAATTAGGTTTTGATATTATTAATGATGTGACTATGGGTTCTTTTTTATGTTTCAACCTTACTATATGAGAGAATTGAAGCTCATGAATCATTTAACACACTTTCTAGAAATCACATTTCATATATCAAGTCATTCCATGTATGATTCATTACTTATTTATATGATGTTTTGATAATTCATTTGATAGATGTACCTACTATTGTGATATATTTTGTGTAGTGGATAGGAAATTTGATTCCATATTTTATTTCATAAGATATATGGTCCCTTTTGGACTTAAAAGTGACACACCTTTTGTTTCAATTATTTAAAGTGATTTTGATAAGGTATAGATTATATGGGAATCAAATTTTGGATCATGAGATTTTATGGGACCTCATGGATTTGTAATTGGTGAACCATTATTTAAACCTTATTAATATAGGAATGATAGAAACTAAATTGAAAATGAATATGAATTGAAATGGAAAAAGGAACATGGATATAGAGACATGACCTAAACCCTTCTTTTTTGTGGGATAAAGGCATTGTATCAAGTTGTTATTTGTGATTGTTCTTTTAATAGTCATGGATTTAAGAGCATTCTATGTGGTATGACTTGGTTATTTGAGGGTTTGTACCATTCTTATCCTTTTTAGAAAGGAACATTGATGGTGTTATTTTCTAAGGCATGAGTTTGGAATTGTAGATGCATACAGCTACAACAGCCTCCAGTCCTACGCCATGGGGGAGGTGAAGACCATTCTCCAAAGGTGGATGAACATGGGATAATGGTGGATCCTAACATAGTGAAAATTGAAAACTCGGTTTTTGATTCAATAAATATTGATGATGCATAATCCTTTGAGGGGTTCTATCACCTTGTGCATACTTTTCTGAGAGCATTGTAGCCTTGGTTGTCTATGGATGAGTTGTTGTGTGTGTTCTAGAAGGAGAATCCTACAATGTTTTTAGGGTATTTGGGTTCACTGGATGATGGGATATGGATAAAGACTATGTTGCTGATATCTGAGCACCATGAGGCACCACCATAGAAGAGATTGAAGCACACGACTTATATTCTTTGTCGAGTAGTAGAGGACCGGTGGGATGTTCTGAACCATGATGACAGGCTGTGAGATATGTCTTAGTCTGATTTCCAAACTAGGTTTTATGACTATTTCTATCCTAAGACTCTGAAAGCATAGTGGGATAGTGTGTTCACGTGTCAAGAGGAGGTTGTTATCATGGTTATTGAGTAATGGGAACACTTTACAGAGATTCAATGTTTTGTGATGATGTACCTTACTAATGAGGTATCGAGGGAGAGACACATCAAACAAGGTATATAACATTCTATCAAATCTTTAGTCAACATGTTCATATTGATCTCTCTCACTGAAATTGTGAATCATGCATTGACTATAGAGAAGTACATGAGGGATGTTGGGGGTGTAAAGCAGTGCATAGTTGTTTCTCGACCCAGCAGATCAACTTCAAGTGGTAGGAAGTGATGTTTTGAGGCATCACCTATGATGAGTACCAGTCAAGATTTGAGTACTGGTAGACTATTTTTCTTTCATTAGTGTGGAAGATGGGGCCATTGGAAGAATCAATGTGATAGAAACCTAGCCGTGTGTCAATTTTATAGTAGGATGGACCACTTATAGAATTTATGAAGGACCTTGTGTAGCGACCCAAAGCTTGAAGTACATGGAAATTACATTACTTTTACGGAATACTTAAAACATAACAAACACAGACACACAAGGACCGTAATAGTTTAGTGTCTTTGGAAACTCAGAATTTAATCTTCTAATCGTGGTGAATGATCTTCAAATTCTCCCCTAAATATCTTTCCCTTTTGTTTTCTTACCCAAAAACTTTCTTTATATACTGGGGAAAAGAAAACATAAAAATGGTGAGCTCAAATTTTCAGTAAGGGTAAGCATAGAGAACATAAAACAATCCATAAACATTTGAATGAAAAATCTTGAACATAAATTTAAACATCAAAATCTTGATCAAAGACATAAATCTTGGAAGTACGTAAGGAATATATCATAAAGGAACTTCAATCTTGATAAAATTGCATTGGAATAAATCATGTAATTATGGAAACCATTAAGAACATGTTATTATTTCCATAGTAGCCAAGCCATTGCTGCGAAGACCATCTTAGTGGACAATGTCCCTTTCTAAATCGAGTTCACTCCTCGTTCCGGTCCTATAACACTGAACTGGATTAACTTACTATTCCAGCCATGTTTATCTCATGAGATATAAATATTTACCCAATGCATTGGAGGGAGATATAGGTTCCACCCATCTCATAATGAAATCATTATTTCGTGTGCCACAAAATCCTAAATCATACATCATAGCATAACCCATGTAATAGAAAGGGATCCTTAAACATTATGCCATCATAACATAATCCATATAAAAAATGGATATCATTTCACCATAAGAAAAGTAAAACCATGTAAATCATAGAGACATTATACTTGAAACATACACATATGAAATGATGTCATCTTAGATGTAAAATGGTTTTGATAAAACACTTGAAATGAATTCTTGGGGAAAATATTATTTCTTCTTAAAAATCAATTTAATTTCACAAAACATCATGAAATTTTAGAAGAAAAAGATTTTGTTGAAAATATTCATGAAATCATTTGGAGGAATCATCATGAAAATAAGGCTTTATAAAACCGTAAAAATCCTTTCATGCCGTATAAGTTAAAAAAACATTCTTCTCGTACTTTTGCCGGAAAAGTCAAAAAAAAGTACCTCGTAACGTAAACAAAAGAATAATTCCTTACATACCATGTAGTGAAGGTCAAAAATGGGTAAAAATGACTTTAAACATACATGAAAACATTTTAATAAAACCTGGACATGGATGATAAATATAACCCCAGTAAATACTTACGAATAAACAATCTCGGATAAGAACGAGATTGGAAAGGATATCCCTTACCTTAGGTCCGATTTGATTCTTAAGTGTCCAAACCTCCTGTATAATGATTTAAATAATGTCATTGACTTATTCCAGAATCATACTCATTGTTATGATATCATATATGGTCATATACTTAGCTTCTTATTATTAATATTTCATTGCTACTTGTTATTCGGGTGTTTATTAATTTTTGTTCTTATGTGTGTTTTGTCGAATAAATTCTTATTCTTCTCTTTAGGTTATAGATACCTCATTTCCAGAATGGTATTACTGAAATATATATCAAATTTATTCATTCAATTCATTTATATAATCATTATGTAATGAAGATCATGTAGAACGAGTCGCATCACATCGTGGAGACAGTAGGCTGTACGTACGCACGGGCGATGATATCATTCCCATGATCATGGAATTTTATTGAAGTGTATTTATACTATTTCAGAATAAATATAACTTTAAAATAATAATATATATTTATTATCTACACCATTATACCCATCCAAGTAAGGTGGTGGTGGAAAATAGATTACAACACGTCGTGGAGACGGTATTTCGTACGTACGCACGCTCAGTGATTTCGTTTTCCATATGATGGATAGATGGTGAAATAGGTTTGTTTCATACTTATAATAACATATCAGTATATGATTTATACTGATGTTATTACTTCATAATGAAACAACTAAAGAAGAAGAAGTACAACAAGAAATAAAGTTGAAATAATCGGTAAAGGACATTACCTCTTCTTTGAAGCGCCTCTTCTTAACCTCCTCTTAGGGAACTTAAGATGGTCATTAAAGAGAACCAGGAACTCTAGGATTCTTCTAGGTAAGTGGAGAAGAGAAATTTTCAGGGGTTTTCTGATCTTGAAGGCTCAATGTGGTGTTAGGAGGAGTGGGAGGAGGTTCCCTTTTATAAGGAATGAGAGGGTCACCTTAGGAAAAACATAAAGTATTATTTTAGTATAAAGTCATATTCGGGTTTTAATAGCTCCAAATTGACTTATTTAAGAAGTTAAGGTGGGGATGGGTCGAAATACTTTCATCTAATATAATTTATACATGTTTAGGTTACTAGTTTATCCTTATCATTTAGACTTAACTCTAAGTTAAATAATTTAACTTTTACCGTGTCTTTTTGGTTTCTTACACTATATGGTTAATAAACTTACTATAACAAGAAAAACGAACCCCAAGTTGTTTATTATTAATATATATTACCTTGTCTAAGTCATTTTGCTGAAACCTTATATTTTTAGGAATAAAATAATAATTAATAATATAATATTTGTTATAAAAACTATTTTATGTCCATTTTGCCACTATTTGGTAATTATTTTTTTTGAAAATCATAAAAGCATGATTAGTTCCAAAGAAGATAATTAAATCAATAATAAAATGTCATATTAACCTATAAAATTATAGTAATTCATAAAAAACCCAAATTACATTTATTTGGGTATTTATAATGCAAATTATTTTAATATTTCATTATTTAGGAAATTACTACATCACCATTGTGTCATAAATAACATAAATTATTTAATGTATAAACATTATAAATAAAATACCATTAGGCACGAATTCATTTTATATTTATAATGAATATTTATAGTTGAATTTATCTTATGTATAACTCTATATTAAAGATGTTTTAGTTATTAAACTTTGATTTTAACTATTTTAACCCATTTTTAGATAAATTAATAATAAATGTCCTAATCTAATCCAAGTGGACCTAAATGGTAATATTTTATTCCTATGGTGGTTTTTGGTCGAATTACACTTATCCAATAGAATTAGGACATGTGTTAGGGTAATAATAATATATATTTTACCCTTAATTACCCTATTTACTTTTAACTGTGGTAAAGAAAAAAAAGTTACTATTCACCAAAAATTATTTTCATCTCATTGAACCACATTTTAGTCCTTATTATTATCCATGTCTCTCGTGTTTTCGAAAATCCACTTATAGAAGCAGTAAAATTATGTTTTATGTGAATTTCTAAATTCTCCTAGGAGGTGGGTAAAAGACGGTGAAAAGTTCAATAAAATTTTTATATATCTAAAATTATTATAAAATGACTCCAATGAATTACATTGAACATATATAGGTATTATGTATCACTTTTGACCTAAATAAATTTAAATAAAATAAATAATTAATTAAATAAAAAGTTGGTTTCTAAAGAGTAACCCCGTGTTTTCACTATTCATCAAAACTTGAAAGTTTTTAGAAAAATACCAAAAATTCAACCCAGGATAATTTTGATATTCCTAATCAAAAAATGAAGTCCATTTCAAAAGATAAAATTTATAAAATTTTAAAAAGTGGGTATTACTATTCATAACAGCTAGTTTATATAACATATCATTGTTTAGTGAAACACGGTTTTGCGTACAACACACGCTATCGTGGAAGGTCGCGATTGCAGGTAATGCAAGACAACTCAAGGATGCGTGTAGTGAAATATCCTTTTAGTGTAGTGAAAACATGAGAAATAAATAAAACTAAAAATACTATTTTTCATAAAATCTCGAGGTGTTACATTCTACCCCCCTTAAAATTAATTTCTCCCTCGATATTCGTCGGGGTTAAAAATGGTTTACTACTCGAAAGATTCTTTAATAGAAACCCACATCTTTAAAAGGAATACCAAAACCAATATTCAAAAACTAATGTATGAAATGTAACAGTTACCCAAATTAACTAATCACTGGGTTTCCACGTAGGAGAACATAGGTGAAAATATGGATATGGAAGAGAAATCTAACTGTCATGTTCTGATGGAGAGTGGTATAGAACATGGCTATGAAAAAAATCCTACAATAACAAAGCCATAAATTTGTGATGATCTAGGGTACCATCTGATTCATCAGATATAAGGTCACTAGGACAATATTTTTGGTTTTCAAGATCATTTCCCTAAAGTTGAAGAATTTGAATTAGAAGAAATACTTACTTTATTTTGGTAAAACCGTTGTTCGTGCCTTGAAAAATTTCCACTTCATCCCTTTAAGAAATGAAGTTGAATTTGTCTTTCGCGAAGTCTTAGCAGATCATGTGATAGAATGATAGGTCATTCCATCTGTCTCAAACATAAGTTAGAAAAAGGTATATACATAAGTCCATCTATGGTGAGATTAATCAGATATGGTTCCTAAAATGGATTTATACTTCATATTTCATACTGCTTAATATAATAAAACTGGTTTATACTAAACAGGGACTTCCTGTAGGCTAGTGGTAGACGATTAAAGGCATGTCGCACATCAGTTGTGGGTTTGATTCCCACAGCCTTGTTCGACGCGACGGGTTGTCGCCCGTCCAGCATGTTGTCCTTTTTCTAAAACTACCTTATTATAACATTCCATTAATAATATCAAAAATGTTCTAGCCTTAAACAATACTAACTTATGTCCAACATAATCCATTCCAATCTTTAGGATTATCCAAAATATTGTTGTCCAATCTCATATTTTAGGGAAAATGATTACCAGAGAGTTCATATAACAAGCATGGTAATACCATCATTGATCCCCAAATATAATAAGATATTTCTTGTTGGTCACATTACAAACATTCGAAGGCCTTAATTATGTATTCTATTGAAAAATGAATACACATTGAACCTTAGTGAAAACACGAATGCTGTCAAAAGTTAACTCTTCCCACATACCAAAATCCCAAAATTCTGTATACTCAAACCATGATATCACTTAGTCCTCATATCAATCATGAGCTCATGAATACTATCAAACAATTCATTTTCATTTTATCCCATCATTATGAGCATATCATCTGCCTTCCAAAATATTTGAATCAATTTTCATGGTTACCGGTACCATATACTTATAGAAAACCACAATGGACCAATACATAGATAATTCAAAATTCCATGATACTATAAATGAGATTCCATGATACAATTTTAAATCCCATTACATAAACACTTAATAACTACACAAAATCATTTTCATACTCAACATCACAAATAGTGATCGCATGTGACTTCCATTTATCCGTTTCCTTAAGAGGTTTCTCACATTGATCATCATTAACCCTTGGATTAGGGAATTGATTAGCATAATACCCCATTTCCTTGCACTTGAATCACTGAAGTTTTGGTGGTGCGTTCTCTACAGTCTTTTCTTTATTCACATCATTAGCAACCCTTTTTCCATTAATTTGAAACTCAGCTACTCGATGACCTTCTTTTCGACACTTAAAACATTTTCTAGTACCTTTAAGACAATCTACTCCAGGAATCTTTCCACACTATGATCAAAAAGAAACATTCATGTTCTTTTCATCATTATTCTGAGATTTCCCCATGAACTCTATCTTTTGTTTTTTTCAAAACCTTGAGATGGATATGTTACACCAACTTCCAGTTCTACCTTGATAGCACAACGCACAATTTCTTCATATCTACTGAAGTCTCTTATATATAATTCCTTTCATAGACTTGGTTTTAAACCACTGAAAAATCGATCAACTTTACTTTCAGGTTGGATGATAATGCCAGATTCATACCTTGAAAGTCTTGTAAAATTTGCTTCGTATATACCAACAGATTCATCATCCTTCTGCTTAAGCTCAAGGAACTCCTTTTCCATATTTGTTCAAAGAATACGAGGGAAGTACATAGTGAAAAACATGTTCTTGAACTCGTCCCATTCCATGGATTCGATTTCTTCTTGGGGCCTTGTATTCTTAATTAGAGTCCACCACTAGTCTTCTTCACCTTCTAAACAGTAAATAGCTAAAATAAATTTTTCATGTTCTGAATAGCGAAGTATGGAAAATATCTTTTCAATGGTACTGATCCATTGTTTAGAAACAAGTGGATCAGAAGACCCATTGAAAGATGGTGGACATTGCCTCATGAAGGAATCAATAGAATATTGTTCCCTTCTCTGATCATTAGGAAATCCAGAATGATTCATAGATTGTGTAAGTATTGCATTAAGATTTCGCACTCCATCTCCCATCATATTTGGTTGTTCGGGAGGACAATCACTGAATTGTCCATTACATTGATCAACACGGTTCCTTCGGGTTCCAACCATCGTCTAAAACCCAAAAAGAGCAGCGTGAGTGGCAAAAATCATGCTAGGAAAACAACATAATAAAGGGGGAGTACCTTCAATATCTAACATGTTAGGTTTAATTCTAATATCGTTTCCATAATTCTAGGACTATAACCTATACTTATACTATCCTTAGGGACATCCCTAGACACACCTTAGAAATATCTCTAGGGATCTCACTAAAGTTCTCGCATCCTAGTTTCCAAAGGTTGACTAAACCTTTTCTCAGATACCAACTGTTGAGACCCAAATCTTGATGTACATGGACATTACATTACTTTTGCGGAATACTTAATACATAACAATCATTGACACACAAGAACAATAATAGTTTAGTGTCTTTGGAAACTCGGAATTTAATCTTCTAATCGTGGTGAAAGATCTTCAACTTCTCCCCTAAATATCTTCCCCTTTTGTTTTCTTACATAAAACCATTCATTATATCCTAGGGAAAATAAAACATAAAAAGGTTGAGCTCAAATTCTCAGTAAGGGTAAGCATAGAGAACATTAAACAATCCATAAACATTTGAATGCAAAAGCTTGAACATAAAATCTAAACATCAAAATCTTGAGAAAAGACATAAATCGTGGAAAGTATGTAAGGAATATATCATAAAGTAACATAAATCTTGATAAAATAGCATGTGAATAAATCATGTAATTGTGGCAACCATTAAGAACATGTTATGATTTCCATAGTAGCCAAGACATTGCTGCCAAGACCATCTTAGTGGACAAAGTGCCTTTATGAATCGAGTTCACTCCTCGTTCCAGTCCTGTAACACTAAACTGAATTAACTTACCGTTCCAGCTATGTCTATCTCATGAGATATAATATCTTTAACCAATAAATTGGAGGGATATATCGGTCCCACCCATCTCATAATGAAATCATTATTTCGTGTGCCACAAAATCATAAATCATACATCATATCATAACCCATGTAATAGAATGGGATTCTTAAACATCATGCCATCATAACATAATCCATATAAAAAATTGATATCATTTCATCATAAGAAAAGTAAAACCATGTAAATCATAGTGACATTATACTTGAAACATACACACATGAAATAATTTCATCTTAGATCGGAAATGGTTTTGATAAAACACCTGAAAATAATTCCTGAGGAAAATATCATTTCTTCTTAAAAATCAATTTCCATTCACAAAACATCATGCAATTTTAAAAAAATTTTTTTTGTTGAAAATAGTATTGAAATATTTTGGAGGAAGCTTCATGAAAATATGGCTTTATAAAACCGTAAAAATCCTCTCATGTTGTATAAGTTAAAAAAACATTCTTCTCGTACTTTTGATGGAAAAGTAAAAAAAAGTACCTCATAACGTAAAAAAAGAATAATTCATTACATACAATGTAGTAAAAGTCAAAAATGGGTAAAAATTACTTTAAACATACATGAAATCATTTTTATAAAACTTGTACATGGATGATAAATATAACCCCAGTAAATACTTACGAATAAACAATCTTGGATAAGAAAAAGATTGGAAAGGTTATCCCTTACCTTAAGTCTGATTTGCTTCGTAAGTGTCCGAACCTCTGGTATAATGATTTAAATAATGTCATTGACTTATTCCGTAATCATACTCATTTTTATGATATCATATATGGTCATATTCTTAGTTTCTTGTTAGTAATATTTCATTGCTACTTGTTATTCTAGTGTTTATTACTTTTTCTTCTTATGCGTGTGTTGTCGAATAAATTCTTATTCTTCTCTTTAGGTTATAGATACCTCAGTTACATAATTTTAGTAATGTAATATATATCATAGTTATTCATTCAATTCATTTATATAATCATTATGTAATGAATATCATGTAGAACGAGTCACATCACATCGTGAAGACGGTAGGTCGTACGTTCGCACGAGCGATGATATCGTTCCCATGATCGTGGAATTGTATTGAAGTGTATGTATACTATTTAAGAATCAATATCACATTAAATAATTATATATATTTATTCTCTACACCACTATACCCATACAATTAAGGTGGTGATGGAAAATTGATTACACCACGGCGTGGAGACGGTATTCTGTACGTGGGCACGCACGGTGATTTTGTTTTCCAAAGGATGTATAGATGATGAAATACGGTTTTTCATAATTATAATAACATATCAGTATATGAGTGATACTGATGTTATTACTTCATAATGAAACAACTAAATAAGAAGAAGTAGAAGAAGAAATAAAGTTGAAATAATCGGTAAAGGACATTACCTCTTCTTTGAAGAGCCTCTTTTTAACCTCCTCTTAGGGAAATAAATATGGTCTTTGAAGAAGACCAGGACCTCTATGATGCTTTTATATAAGTGGAGAAGAGAAATTGGCAGGGGTTGGTCGAGCCTGAAGGATCAAAGTGGTGTGAGGAGGAGTGGGGGGAGGTTCCCTTTTATAAGGGATGAGAGGGGCACCTTAGGAAAAACATAATGTATTATTTTATTATAAAGTCATATTCGGTTTTTAATAGCTCCAAATTAATTTATTTCATAGATAAGGTGGGTATGGGTCTAAATCCTCTCATCCAATATAATTTAGACAAGTTTAAGTTACTATTTTATCCTTATCATTTAGATATAACTCTAAGTTAAATAATTTATCTTTTACCATGTCTTTTTGGTTTCTTACACTATATGGTTAATAAAATTACTATTACAATCCCAACGAACCCCAAGTTGTTTATTATTAATATATATAACCCTATCTATGTTATTTGGCCGAACCTTAGATTTTTATGAATTAAATAACAATTAATAATATAATTTTTGTTTTAAAAACTATTTTATGTCAATTTTGACACTATTTGGTAATTTATTTTTTTGAAAATAATAACAGCATGATTAGTTCTAAAAAAGTTAATTAAATCAATAATATAATGTCATATTAACCTATAAAATTATTTTATTTCATAAAAAATCTGAAATTCCATTTATTTGGGTATTTATAATATTAATTATTTTAATATTCCATTATTTAGGTAATTACTATGTCACGATTGTGCCATAAATAAATTATATTATTTAATGTCTAAAAATTATAAATAAAATTCCATTAGGTATTGAATCTTTTTATCTTTCTAATGAATATTTATAGTCTAATTTATCTTATGTATAACCCTATATTAAAATTGTTTTAGTTATTAAACTTTGATTTTATCTATTTTAACCCTTCTTTAAATAAATTAATAATAAATGTCCTAATCTAATCCAAGTGGACCTAAATGGTCATATTTTATTTTGAAGGTTTTTGTTTGAATTAAAATTATCTAATAGAATTAGTACATGTGTTAGGGTAATAATAATATCATTTTTATCCTTAATTACCCTATTTACTTTTAACCGTGCTAAACAAAAGTAAAAGTTACTATTCACCAAAGATTATTTTCATCTCATTGAACCAAATTTTAGTCCTTTATAATAACCGTGTCTCTTGGATTTTCAAAATTCCACTCACAGATGTGGTAAAAATTAGTTTTATGTGAATTTCCAAATTCTCATAGGAGGTGGGTAAAAGACGGTGAAAAGTTCAATAAAATTTTTATATATCTAAAATAATTATAAAATGACTCCAATGAATTACATTGAACTTATATAGGTATAATTTATCAACTTTCACCTAAAATAAATTTAAATAATGTAAATAATTATTTAAATAAAATGTCCGTTTTTAAATAGTAACCTAGTGTTTTCACTATTCATCAAAAATTGAAAGTTTTCAGAAAAATACCATAAAATCACCCTAGGCTAATTTTGATAATATGAATCCAAAAATGAAGTCCATTTAAAAAGATAAAATTTATAAAATTATAAAATGTGGGTATTACAATTCATAACTGTGAGTTTATATGACATATCGTTGTTTAGTGTAACTCGGTATTGCGTACAACACACGCTATCGTGGAAGGTAGCGATTGCATGTAATGCAAGCCAAGTCAGAGATGCGTGTAGTGAAAGATCCTTTTGGTGTAGTGTACAACACAAGACATCAATAAAATTAAAAATAATATTTTTCATAAAATCTCGGGGTGTCACACCTTGCCTCCAATAATGAGTATGTAGGGGGTCAGCTTCGACACTAGGTTCAGGAGAGTATTTCTTAGCTCCATGTTAGGAAAGGAGTTGGAGTTGTTTTTGTCGATTAGGGTGAGTTAGTTATGGTCATGACAGAGGCATCCAAACACTTGTTACACCATGACAGTAGAGTAGGCCATCTTTTAGAAGTGAGGTTGTATCATAGGGTTTTAGTTCAGGAGAGATCTTTTTTTGTAAAACCTACCCATTTGGATCAGGTTGTTGGACCATATATAGTGAGATGTTTTATTTTATTAGCCTTTACACTAACATATAATCTTTTTTATATAGTTGTCTTGCGTAGTTTAATCTATGAGCCTATGGTGAAAAGTCTTGGGATCATTATAGTATATTCTGAGACCATTAAGATGCCAGACACTTGGCTGGGAATTAGAAAGGATGATTTTATCTAGTTGAAGGAGTTCCCCCTTAAAGTATGTGGGTGTAACTTTGTATGGAATCATTATTTTCATGAGCCGATGGGGTTTTATGCCATACTTGAGATGGACAAGATAGTAGCTTATCGAGTTTATGTGGAATACCATCATCATAGAGTGACTTTCACTTCACCCGAGGGTGCTATTTATACTCAAAATAGTGAATGGGATGTCCAGAAGAGTTGATCAAGATCAATGAATTATGGGTTGCATGGAATGACAACCCAAATATCTAGTTTTTATCTGAATTATCAGTGAACACATCAGAAAAACTTTTCACTAATGGTTCATTATATCATGTATGTGTTATCCTATGACATTTCTAGTTTACCTCCTGAGATGGAGGTTGATTTCTCCATTATTATAGTTTGAGGGGCTTCATTGGAATCCATTTCTCATAATAGGATGGATTTGATGAAGTTACAAGAATTCAAGAAGCAACTATAGGATTTAGATGAAAATGGGTTCATTAGACCCAGTAATTCTCCTTGGGGTTTTCAGATCCTTTTTGCGAAATGGGTGGATGGTACCCTAAGGATATGCATGGATTATCATAAATTTAACTATTTGATGGTTAAAACCCAACATCCTCTACCATTTATTTCATGACCCATCCCCCAGGGCCTGTGTCGTGACAACCCCAAGACCGCCTTCCATAGTCCAGGGGATGGCGACTAGCACCGAAAGGCGTATCCCCTAAAATAGAAATACATTTTCTTTAATCTTGTACAAACACACAGTCCAAGAACAAAAACAGAAGAAACTGTGATGTAAACTACTGAAGTAAAAGAGTGCTGATGGTTAATGGGGCGGGAATACAATCCCAACTGGAAAAGTACATGTACAACTGAAATGTGAAATATAACTAAAAAAGGGAAAATAGATCAGGGTTCAACCTATGAGGATCCTACCTGAAGGGTCGATATAGGTTATGAACAATAGTCCTTGTGTCATGTCACACCAAATGGTCCACCTCGGAGCACTGCCCAGTCCTGACTCTCTCAGCCTTGATCAATGTTGTGCATCATTTGCACAAGACACAACATGGTGCGGGCAAAGCCCGTGTAGGGGTGAGTATAACTATAGTCATTAGGGAATCTTAAACCTCGTAAGTCTAATAGAACTCCACAAAGTAAAACCATAAAGCATGATCTCAATCAGAAAGCACAAGGCAATAGACACAAATCAGTTCGAGTCTCATCTCAAACCAGTTATACAACTTAGAGAAACAAGATTATGATGTTGACCAACATATTATCGCTATGAAAGATGATAGCCAGCTACATGATTCTCTAGGTAGAGTAACAAGTGACATTCCCAATCATAATATCGAACACCTTGGCTGTAAGAGAACTCCTCATTTATCGAGTATTGCAGTCCTATCAGGTCACACAGATGCGCTTCCCACAGACCATGAACTACTGAGGTACTCCTCCCCATCATTTACCATGGGTCTGTAGGGTCACAAATCATCAATCCCTCACCATGGTCTATTGAGGTAATCCTCCCGATATTGTACTGTGGCTGCTCCCCACCAGGTCTTACTGAGGTACTCCTCCTCATCATGTATCGTGGTCGTCGAGTCACTTCGAGTCGAAAAGTCGGTAGTTTTCAGGTCTCAGTCAGTCGTAGTGTTCCCAATATAGCGCGCTTGGGAGAACTGTTCCTCAAGCCATCAATTGTATTTCAACCATCACAAATTCTCTCAAAGAAGTAACCTGATGATTTTCCTTGTCACAAGGGTTCCAATGCAATAGACGGTGCGTCAACTGAACGCTCGGTCTGTGCGTTATGGGCATTTCAGTGTAGAGGGCCCAGTTTGATTCGGGTGTGATCCCACCCAGCCATTCCCAAAGTTTCTCCAAAACACTGATAGAGTAAGTCAAAAGGACCATATCATTCTAAGGATCCCATCATTGTAGATGGATCCTCAAATGGACGTCCAGTTCTTGAGATTAGGCCCTTTAAGTGTTTATGGGTCCGAGTCCGGTCTGACCTAGTCAGACCAACTTGGCCCGACTCGGTCTAGGCTACACCACAAAGGACTCATCCCACTGGGAAGAGGTCCAGTCGGGCCTGCAAAATGGGGTGGTGAGCAAGGGCGGACCGACCCATGTAGGGAGGATCCCTCAAAGGGGAGGCCCAGCCCGCGGTGCTACGCGGCCCGACCGATGGGGCACAGCCTGGCCCATTTGGTGGTGGCCTGTTGGGCGGCGACCCACCAGCCGGTGGTCCACTGGGAAGGTGTCCCCTCCTGCTGGCGGCTTCCCAATGCAGGGCGGTCCGGTGGCGAAGGGTGCGACCTGTAGTGCTTCCTCAAGGTGGCTCGGGGGAGCCGCTCCCCCGAGATCCCGAATAGCCAAAGATCGTTTGGCATTTTGAAGCGGCGGTGACACGTGGGCGCCACCCAATCAACATGCAACCTACCAGAGGTGCAGGTTCTTCCTTTTCCACTGTGGCCTCGTGCTCACCGGTGGTGCGTGACAGTGTGCCACCCTTCCCTTCTGCGGCCCACTAATGAGTCGGTCGCCTTCTCCATCTACCGTAGCTGACGAGCCTCGACCCCTTTGGACACTGGCAGCGCACAACGGCGCACCGCAACTCCTCCACAGCAAGTTGGTGTCATCTACTTTCATGTCCTCTTAGGCTTTGTGCCGCAGCCTCCACTAGCTACATGCGTTGGCACGTCACCACCTTTGTAGTTGTTTTGTGCCGCTGCGCAGGCGGTTTCCCACCAAAGGTGCAAGGGTAACAAAGTTGCAAAGGGTTCGTGCTAGGATCGTTAGGCCCACTCCCTCCATGTTAGCTCGTGATTAAAAGGAGGGTAAAATGGTTTTTAACAATTTCTTGTATTAAACAACAAACAAAACCCCACAAGGATATCCAGTAATAGCCTCTAGAAAAACGAATGATTTACTGATCAACCCGTTTCTCGGTTGACCCGCATTTATCATAAAATTTTCAAGAACGGGGATGAGGGAATATTTTAAACATAAATTAATAAATCCCCTACATTAAATCATCAGATAAATGCCTACACTTGAAGGCGGGTCAGTGTTCTTCGTTCCCACAATAGGATTCTAACGACGCCACTCACATGTCATCCTTTGGATCGGGGTTCAGTGTCACCTGTCACATCCTGCTGGGATCGGCTCTATCTTCTAAGGGTCTGGCATCACAGTTCTCCTTCAACACTTCATTGCTTCCCAAAGCTATGCTGATACCCCTCCAATGATTCATATATGTAGGATACGGGGAGGGTATGTAACGATGTTAGAATTTAATGGGGCTCATAAATTAGGAAGATTCCCAATTCCCCAACGATTTCGTTACTTAGGGTTGTAAGGTCAAGCCATTTATTGTCTGGAAACATCGTTGGACCTACTCCTTTACTTGTCCGTTGGAGGATATGAAATAAAATAATAAAATTATTATTTTTTCATTTATTTTGAAAACTCTCAAAACATAACTTTTTCTCCAGACCTACTGCAGTCAATGTAAAACCTCCCTTAATAGAATCTCAATACTGCGGATTCTATGGCACCCTCGGATTTTTAATCCGAGCAAAAATTCAGATGTTAGAAAACACCACTCACAAATTTACTGAACATACCCAGAAAGTGTTTGTAAAATTAATAACATTCACCCTCAACCCACACCGGTCATGGTTAGGATTTTCATAGGGGAAACACACCCCAAATAACTCAATGGTACTCTTAGATTTTTATTCTGAATTACCGTTTATATGTTATGGATTTTACAATAAAATAATTTCCACTTAGTTATTTTATTTACGGCCAAAAACTAAATTTCATTGGTTGCCCATGTTGGGCAATGTTATTATCTTCCTAAGGAAATAATACCCTTAGGAGATCAGCGGTGGTCTCGTATTTTCAATCCGAGTTACTGTTCATGAGTTGTAATCATTTGAAAAATAAAATAACTTTATTTAATTATTTTATTTACGACCATTCCATTTTCAGGTTTTCTCACTGGAGGCATGCTCCAGCTAAACATAAGTGGAATCTAGGGTAAACCTGCCATCCTGAAAACAACAGTGCCCTTAGATTTCTAATCCGACCAACCGTTTAAAATTTATTCTACATTTTTAGGAAAACTGTTTATGCATGCAAATTAAAGTTTAACAAAACATTGATGGATCATTCCAGGCACTTCGGGCCTTGGAATCATGTGGTGTCAAATTTTGTAGTCTCAAAATAATTCCATATAATTAAAAAAAAATTATACAGAAATTTTGGGACATTACTTTCTCCCCACTTTAGGGCATTACGTCCCCGAGAGCAAAAACATAGACTAAGGAAAAAAATGGGGGTACTGAGCACGAATCTGATCCTCCCACTCCCATGTGCTCTCCTTGAGGTTCTCATGATTCTAGCGAATGTACACTAGAGGTATAAACCACCCATGAAGGACCCGATTTTATCGATCCTCAATCTCTACAGGACCTCCGTAAACATCTACCCATCGACTAAGTCCAGCTCGCGATGGTCAATGACATAAGATGGGTAGTGCACGTATCTCTTCAACTGAAATATGTGGAAGAAGTCATGCACCCTCTCCAACTACACTGGAAGTGGCATGTGGTATGCCACCTCACCTATTCTTTGAAGAATCATAAATGGCCCTATAAACCCTTTTGATAACTTGTCCCCTCGCCCAAATCTCTGTATTCCCCGTCGGGGAGAGACTCGCAAGAAAACATGGTCCCCTACTGGAACACATTAGGTCTTCACCTCCTATCGGCATATGACTTATGTCTAATATGTGTAGTCTTCATCTGCTCCTGGATGCTCTGAACCATCTCAACGGTAGCACATACCATCTTTGGACCCATAAGTGTTGACTCCCCTAGGTCTGTCCAACATAGAGGTGATCTGGAAGGTCGACCGTATAGGGCCTCGAATGGTGTCATACCGATGGTGGAGTGATAATTGTTTTTGTATGAAAACTCCACCAAGGTCAAGTTATCCTCCCAAATGCGGCCAAAAATATTGGAGGCATGCATGTAGCATGTCCTCCAGAGTCTGTATGGTTTACTCCGTCTGACCATCTGTCTGAGGATGAAAGGTGGTGCTCAAACGTAGCCGAGTCCCAAACGCCTCCTACAATCCCTTCCACAACCTAGATGTGAAACATGTTTCATGGTCAAAAATGATCGTTGATGGCACCCTAGTAAGTCTCACAATCTCTTGCATGTAAAGGCATCCCAAGCCCTCTACTGATCCCTACTTTGGGATAGGTAGGAAGTGGGTTGATTTGGTGAGTCGGTCAATGATCACCCAGATAGAATCATGTCCCATGGATGTTCATGGAAGCCTTGTCACAAAGTCTATGGAGATCCCAAGCCACTTCCACTCCGTCACCTCTAGTGGCTGAGCTAAGCATACTGGAACCTGATGTTCGGCCTTCACTTTCTGACAAGTGAGGCATCGTGAAACAAATATTGTTTTTTCATTCTTCATTCCTAGCCACCAGTGCTGACGTCATAGGTCATGGTACATCTTCACCACACAAGGATGTACTGGAAAAGAGGACGTATGTAACACCCTCAACACCTCCTCCCGTAGATCCACCTTTACCATGGTACATCCTCTGAAGAGGATGAAATGCTCCCAAACATCATAAAATTCATCAGCTGTCTATCCTGAGGATATCTGAGCGGGTTGAGCCTCGATGTCAAAGTCCCCAAGATGTGCCTCCCAAATTTGCTGAAGAATTGTAGGAGTGACAGTCATAGACTGGAGGAAAGCTTCTCTGTTTTTATTCACAAATGATGTCTGCAGCACGACTAGTTACTTTGACACCTCACTCAGCACCTATAGACCAGACACCTGCCGAGTGCATCTGTGACCACATTCCCCTACCCATGGGTATAGAATATCTTAATGTCATAGTCCTATAAGAACTCTAGCCATCACCAATATCTCAGGTTCTGGTCCTTATGAGATAAGATATACCTAAGAAACTTGTGATCAGAGTGGACTATAAAACATTCTCCCATCCCGTAATGTCACTACATCTTCAAGGAGAAGATCACTGCTCCTAATTCTAGGTTGTGGGTGGAATAGTTCTACTCATGTTGTCTCAGATGTCGTCAGCCATAAGCGATCACTACTTTCTCCTACATCAGAACATACCCAATCCCAGTCTCTAATGTGTCGCAATAGACAACATACCCAACACCCTCTTCTGGTAGCCTCATGATGGGGGAACTCAACGGTATCGACCTCAGCTCTTGGAAACTACGATGGCATCCCTCCATCCATATAAAAAACTACCCCTTCTTTGTCAACACCGAAAAGGTTGACGCAACTTCGGAAAAGTCATGCACGAACCTCTGGTAGTACCCAGCCAAAGCAGAAGTCCCACTCCCTTCAGGGAGGTAATCCTAGAAACATCTTTTGAAAGGATGTCCACACACTCTGTTTCTTCTATTGGGAACTAAAAACTCAAAAATTCTGTTTCCATGGGGGTAAGGTTGGATGAATCAAGTGTGATAGGCTGCACTCTCCTATTCATGATTTTATCCAGTTCTACCTGGGATTCCTTCATCACTGACGGTGTGATCTTACCCTTGAGGTGAGAGTTTCAGTTTAAACCTCTTGGGGTCGCTACTAAGTATCATTATACTCACCCCTGCACGGGCTTCGTCTGCACCTTCTTCTATCTTGTGCAGAAGATATACAATATTGATCAAGGATTGGGGAGCCAGGACTGGGTGGTGCTCGGAGGTGGACCATTTGGCATGATGTGACACAGGGACTACATTTTGTGAGATGCACCTACCCTTCTGGTTGGATCCTCGGAGGATGACCCATGAGCTATTTTCCCTATTTAGTTATATTTAACTTTTCAGTTATACTTGTACTTTCCAGTTGGGATTTTATTCCAGCCTCTTTTACTTTGAGCACTCATTTACTGTAGTACTTTACTTAATAGTTGTTTCATTTTGTGTTCTAGGACCATGGTTTTATACAGGATTAAAGGCTATGCCTTCCCGTTTTAGGGGATACGCCTTTCTGTGCTAGTCTCCATGCCCTATCCTTTGGAAGGAAGTCTTGGGGTAATCACAACACGGGCCCCGTGGGATGGGTCAAGGCAAAGTGGTATCAAAGGGAGGATAAAATGGGTTTAACAATTTCTTTTATTAAAAAAGAAATAAAACCCCACAAGGAAAACCCATAACAACCTCATGTAAAATGAATGATTCACGGATCAACCCTTAGTCACTTGACCCACGTTCCTCATATAAATTTCATGAATGAGGAAGAGGGAATATTTTAAGGAAACAATAACAAATAAACCCCTACCTCGAATAATCGGAGAAATGCCCGCGCAGGAATATGGGTCGGTGTTCTTCATTCCCACAACAGGCTTCTAACGATTCCGCTCATGTAGGATTGAAATATGATGTAGATGGTTAATATACAAGAGGGGGTGAATTGTATAATTTAAAAAAAATTCTCTGGAACTTTTAAAAATGTTATAATCCTTCCTATTGTTTAACAATGTCAAACAAGGTAAATTCACAGGACCTCTTAGTTATACAAACATCCTAGATTACGAAAATATGGTTCTGGAAATGAAACTTAAGAATAGTTTACATGGAAAATGATTCTACCTTAAATCGTATAGAATATTACTAATCAAAGTATACAAGTAAAAGAAATTAGAACATAGTTATACTATATTTAATAATAAAAATAAAGAAGAAAAAAAACTTGAAACAGTAAAAGTTACAAGTATAGAATCTTTTAACCCAAATAGAAGGGTATCCAACAAATTGGGATAAAGGGATCTTGATTGATACTTTCAAGAAATTCTATCTTACTAACACTAGGGTAAGCCCTCGATAAGAATATCAGAGTCTGTCTTGATATCACTACAAGCCCTCGAACTTCATGGTAGTCGGAACCTCTGTCTTCCTTATCAAAGATGTCACCAAAATTTAGGTTAGTCGGATCCTATATCACCTTATCCTTAGAAGCCCTTGATTTTACACAACAACAGTCAAAGTCGCACAATGCAATCTGAACAAGATGTTCAGTATGCACAAAGCATGAGAGTATCTATCTCTATAAATCACTTCAGAATGTAATCTCTAGAGTTGTAGGACACAACCTTCAAATGAGATCTTATTTATAGGCTAATTTCCAATGGTCTTCTCCCTCCTCCAATGGTCATATTTTTTCTTGAATTTCGGAGGAACCTGTACACATTTCACTCAAACAACGGTTGGATAGAAACAGAATGCACGACATCGTTTTATAACTATAACAATTGTATGTAAACTATGGTTGGTCAACCAAATCCATTTTTCGGAGTCTAAGGAAAAATACAATTTGGAGTCTAAGAAATTTAACCTTCAGAGTCTATATTACAAGGATATTTGGATTTTGTTTTTCACGGAATTAAGAATCAAAATTCTATAGTCTTCGGAGTCCGAATTCTTAGGAATTCAGAGTCTGAATTATAAGGATTTCGGAACCAGAGTTCTATGGAATTCAAATATTGAATTATGAGGAATTCAGAAATGGAATTCTAAGGAATTAATAACCTGAATTATAAAGAATTCAGAACCAAAATTTCATAGAATTCAGAGATTGAATTTCTGAGAATTCTGATTCTGAATTTCAAAGAATTAAGAATTTGAATTTGGATCCTAAAAACAAGAGTAATATATATCTATGTTTTTATATAATTACGAGGTTTTAGATGTGAAACCAAAATTTTCACTAATGAGTAAAAATACGTAGATTTAGAGAGACTAAATTATGAACAATGAAAAACATGTAAGGATAAATTTTCCTTTGGGAAGGAAAATTTTCCTTATTAAGAAAAATATTATGGAAAATGAAATTTGACTTAAGATAGGGTGTTTGTGATTTTCAAAACATGAAGGAATGGAAAAGTCATAAGACATCCTTATTGACTCAATAATCTCCCCCTTTTGGAAAGCACAAACATCCTTATGAAAAAGAATATAAGAACCTAGAAATTTTTTAATATTAAAAATAAAAAACATATATCCCTTTACTTATGGATCAAAGTGAATACAACTAAGTCCCCGTTAGGTTTTAGAAACACTAAGGATCATATTCTTGATTTTCTGAAATTTTTTTTTCATTTTCTAGCATACTAAAATATTCATGATGAAAACTCCCCCTTAGATGAACTCCCCCTTACATAGGGAAATTTATTATTTACTAAGTATTATTTTTTGACATTCCTATCGCCCCATTTGTGATTTTCAAAAATAAATACAAGGAATGGAAAAGAAAATATGGTACCTAAAATATTAGTACTGAACTACCAATAAATATGAAGATCATCTAAAAATCTATTAAGTTCTAAAGAATTTGTACAAAAAAAGTAATACAAAAAAATATTGGATTTGGAAAATATTATCTTTCCTTCTCCTTTGGCATCAGCTACTTCACTGTGGTTTTTAACTTCTTGGGCTCTTTGGGATCCTCTTCTACACACTTGAGTAACCGATCTTGATCTTCTGTTTTCTTCTCTAAGGATTTAATTTTCTCTTCCTGAGCCTTAAGAGATTCTGCCTAGACCTTCAGAACATCATCTTGCTTAGAAATATTCTATTCATTCTCAATTCTATTATCCATTTCCCTCTTGCAAATCTATGCAACTGAATATAATTTCCCATTCAGATATTTCACTTATTGCTTCAAAGAAGTCTATTCAAGTGTTATATTTTCAACAAAACAATTAGTGAGATCCTTGATCTTCACATATTCAGTGTCAAAAGCATCCCTGACACTATCTTGAAATTCATCAAAGATTCTCATTTCTTCTATATTCTTCATTGACTATCTTGTCATCTTTCTACAAGATCTTTTGTGAGCTTCGTATCCAATGAGAAAGGTCTTGATGTTTGCCTCAAGACTGACACATTTATCCATAACCATGGATAATGAATCCAATTTTTGATTTAAAATATCCTGAATCATATGAAATATTGATTATATACGAGGGAATATTGGAATAGTCCCAACCATCTTCTTCAATGACTGGAAAAGAAATTCATGGACAAGAGAAAATGATTCTAAATCCAAGACTTTGGTTGGTGAAGGTTCTTTGTCAACCTCAGTAGCCTTCCTTTTTTATGAAGCACCAACTTCTTTCTTCTTTACCACTTTTTTTATATGTGTACCAACTATCACCTATTTTACCTTATCATCTTTCAAAATGACTTCTTCTTGATTAGAAGATTCATGTTCACTATCTGATAGCTAAACAATTTTATCTTCATCAACATATTCCTTCTCAGCTCCTACCTCAACATCCCCTTAGTGAATGAAATCGTGATTGCTATTCTTATTTTCAAACAACGTATTCACTTCTTCCTCACCCTTCCCATCTTTTCTTAGGGTATCAAGTTTTGAAGGCTCAGCTTCAGAAGTTTGGATAGATAAATTCTCAGAAGGACTCTCCTTCTCATGATAGTCTTCAACTTGCATTATCATATCTTCAGTATCACCACTTCCTTCTTCTTCTTCTTCTTCCACTTCTTCTTCTTGCACTATTTCTTCTTCTTGATGTTGGCCTAGAATCACCATTTTTTTCCCATAGTATCTGGTAATAGTTCTATCAAAAACGATTATGCTACTGGAATTTTTTCAGATGCTTTATCCACATATTTAAGAAGTGATTGTCTTATCTCAGCCTCCGACATCTTCTTCTATTGCTTCTTCTCTTTTTGTTCCTTTTCAAGATTCTTAGCAGTCTTTTCCTTCAATGCTTTTTCCTCAGCAAGGTCCAAGCCAAAAATAGGCCCCCCATTCTTCATTTTCTTCTTATATTTTCTCCACTTAGCCACTACCACATCAGGATAAGTCTTTTGATTCTTTGAATTTGGAGGTTCTAAATTAGTTTCCTTAGCGACTAGAGATTTTTCTTTTCTCTTCTGGTTCCTTGACCTTCCACTTACTTCCACCCTTTTTAGAGGTTTCAATCACTTCCAGATTTTTTGATAGAGCTTCAACTTCTGCTTTCGACAAATCATGAAATACTCTAGATTGACTATTAAATCCAATCATCATCCTCCTCAAAGTATCATCACTCAAAAAAATCACCTATCAATTTCATGGAATAGAACTGCAAGGAATATTGAAAGACAGAAGACAAAGAACAATGATATTTGTAATAATGTCTAGATACATGATAATCTAAGGCTTCATATTTCCATTATTTATATTCTCAATCGTAACCAAGATATACATAATTAGGATTATCATTCTTAGGTTCTCTAGGAAATCCCGAACATACATAACACTTTTCATCAGAGTTTCCTTTTCTCCTTTTCTCGGAATGAGAAAACTTTGAACCCATAACTGAAGAATCTGAAGATGTTTTGAGAGATGAATAATTTTCAGAGTCTTTACCTCTTAAAGTCCAATAAAAGATATAGAATTTTCCTTGTAAAATGATCCTATTATATCATATATCTTGTGTGATAAAAACTCTTCTTCTCCCTCATAAGGAATTCCTATAAAATGCGTTCCCATGTTATAAGAAAGAGAGTATGTCTTTACATATCTTTTGAAATAAGGTTTATCTTTTCCTCATTCATTGAAAATAATGTCTCAAAGAATTCAACCAGTAATTCTGGATACACCGGATCGTGTGTTCTTGGTTCTGATATACATACACTCTCCCAGCTATTCAGCTTGATATTCTTAGAATCAATGGAATCATACCTAGCATAAAAAATTGTATGGACTAACTTTTCTCAGTTTATCTTCCACTCCAAGATTTCCAAAACAATTGAAATTTCTTTCTGAGAAGAGGCTTCAGTAGACATTCGGAAGTAAGGAAACATTAAAAATCTGGAACAACTTTGAAAACAGAGGCATAGCTTCAGTATGTGATGGCTTAGAGTTCTATGTAGGACCACTATTGGGGGTCCCTTATATAGGCAATTGAAGCGATGGTTTAGCTTCCCTAATTGATCGTAAACATGAAAGCTTCAGGAGAGGATATGGCGGTTGAGATGATTTCCGAAGAAAGATTTTGATTGATACTGATCTTCTGTGGTTTTTCCATAAAAAACATTCGAATTTATGGAAAATTGAATTAGAAAATTTTGAAAACAAAAATAGAATTCCATCAAGTAAAATATTATTAAGAAAACATAGAAAAGGAAAGATACCTTTCAGATTTCTAGAAAGATTATTCTTAATGAGGAAAAATTCTTTTTGAATAGCTTTAGATTCTAAAATTTGGATTACAAAAAAAAAATTAGACAACAAATTTTTTTACTATAAACATTTTTAACTATGAAAATTTTTACTACAAAAATTTTAACTACGAAAATTTTGATTACCAAAATTTTGATTACGAATATTTTAACTACGAAAATTTTGATTAAGAAAATTTTTATTATGAGAATTTTAACTATGAAAATTTAGATTACAAAAATTTTATCTTCGAAAATTTTGACTACAAAATTTTTAACTATGAATATTTTGGTTAACAAGAAAATGTACTCCCCCTAGAAAAAGGAATTTCTTAATGTAAGGAGATAGGTTTCAATATGTAGTTAATAAAGAAGATTACCTTACAATTATCATTCCAAACTTTTATTTAATGTATTCAAATCTATCAGATGGTAAAGATTTTGTGAAAATATCAGCAAGTTGATCTTGCATTCCAATAAATTGAAGAATGATATCTACTTTTTGTGTGCTGTCTCTAAGAAAGTGATGCCTAATATCTATGTGGTTTGCACAATAGTGATGTGGAGGTTTTTTTAATTAAGGAAATAGTGCTAGATTTATCACACAATATTTTTGTTTTGGTAAAACTCATATCATAGTCTGAGAGTGTGTGATGCATCCACAACACTTGAGCACAACAACTTCCAGCTGCTAAATATTCAGCTTCAGCAGTGGAATGTGCTACACAGTGTTGCTTTTTGCATAACCAAGAAACTAATGAATCTACTAAGAAATGACATGTTCTAGATTTGCTTTTCCTCTCCATTCTACATCCACCAAATTCAGCATCCGAAAATCTTTTTAAAATAAAATCATTTCTAGAAGTATAAAAGAGACCTAAATCCATGGTTCCTTTTAAGTAGAGAAAAATCCTTTTCACAGCCTATAAATGGGATTCATTATGATTGGATTGATATCTTGCACATAAGCATACTGAAAACCTTAAATCTGGATGACTAGCTGTCAAGTAATGTAGAATTCATGTCTTGCCTCTAAAAGATGTTTGACCTATTGGCTTCCCAGCTTCATCAAGATCAAGTGAATTTGAGGTACCAATAGGAGTAATTAAACTCTTAGTGTTTTCACATCCATACTTTTTAAGAAGATCTTTAATATAATTATGTTGGGATATATATATTTCTTCTGGTATTTGAGAAATTTAAAAACCAAGGGAAAATGTTAACTCACCCATCATAGTCATTTTAATCTTATATATCATTATATCCATAAAGGAATTAGTTAATGATTACTATGTTGAACCAATTTTAATGTTTTCAAAATAAATTGGAACAATCAAAACATTTTTCTTATATTTATTTATAAAAAGGGTTGAATCAGTATTTCCCATAACATAATTGTTTTGAAGAAAAAATCATGTAAGTCTATCATACGCGGCTCTAGGGGCTTGTTTAAGTCCATATAAAGCATTGGTAAGTTTAAAAACATGTTTAAGATGTGTTGTATCTAAAAAACTAAAAGGTTCTTCAATAGAAACATCATATTGAACTTAACCAATAAGGAAAGCACATTTAACATCCATTTGAAAATTTTTGAAATTAAATAATGCTGCAAAGGCAAGTAAAATAAGAATAGATTCAAGTCTAGATACTGGAACATATGATTCTTCATAGTCTATTCCTTCTTGTTGATTATAGAATTTATCAAATAATCTAGCTTTATTTCTTACTATGATTCCATTTTCATCACAATTATTTTTGAAAACCAATTTTACTCTAATAATAGTTGTTTCCTTAGGTATTTCCCTCAATGTCCAGACTTTATTCCTTTCTAATTCATTTAGCTCATCTTACATAGCTTTTATCCAATCATAATCACCTAAAGCTTCACCATTTCCTTTTGGTTCTAATTAGGAATGGAATGCTATATGTTCCACTTCATTTCTTAAGGAACTTCTAGTCCTTATAGGTTGATTTACATCACCAATGATACTATCACTAGGATGATAATTAAGAAACAACTGCTTTGGGTTTTTTAAAACATGTTCATCAACGTATGGTTGGAAGTATTCTGGGGTAAATTCTTCAGAAACATTTTCTAGAACATATTTTTATCAGAAGGATCTTCTATCAAAGGTTGATAATCAGTTTTTGAAAACACATCTAAAGATGTAAGTTGAGGATGTTTAAAAACAAAAGGATCAGTTTCATCGAATTTAAAATGTATTATTTTTCAATAGTACAAGTATTTTTATTGAAAACTCTATAAGCCTTAGAAGTTGTGGAGTACCCTAAGAAAATTCCATCATCCTATTTTGGTGAGAATTTGTGTAGATTATCTTTAGAATTCAGAATGAATACCTTGTAACCAAAAACCTTGAAGTAGGAAAGTCTAGGCTTTCTAGCATTACATAACTAATAAGGAGTTTTATTAAGAAAATATCTAATCAAAAAATGATTTATAGTATAACACGTAGTACATACAACTTCTGGTCAAAAATGTTTGGCTACCAAATATTCACTCAACAAGGTTCTTGTTATCTCTTGAAGAATTCTATTTCTTCTTTCAACAAAACCATTTTTTGAGGTGTTCTTGGTGCTGAGAAGTTATGATTAATTCATTTTCTACTAAAAAAAGTATCAAATCAGAATTTTCAAATTCCTCTCCATGATCACTATGAATAGTTATCAATGGAAGATTTTTATCTTTTTTAACATGGGCTCTAAGACTTTTGAAATAATAAAATTCTTTAGATTTATTTTCTAGAAAATAGACCCATGTAAATATAGTGTAATCATCAACTAGAAAAAATATATAATACTTCCTTCCAATGCTTCCAATTTATGTTGGACCAAAAAGATCCATATGCACTAACTGTAATGCTTCCGTAGTTGAGACTTCACAAATTGATTTAAAACTTGATATATATTGCTTTCCATATTTACAAGGATCACAAACTTGTGAAGAATCCAATCTAAGATCTGGTAGATATTCAACTATTCTTTTCTTAGAGAGTTTTCATATGTTATTAAAGTTACAATGTCCAAACCTTCTATTCCATAACCAAGAGTGATCTTTCATTACACTAAGACAAGGAAGATCTTCGCTCATAAGGTCTTCTATATTTAGTGTTGTAACATTATCCTGCCTATGGGTAGAAAGAATAAACTCTTCCTTGTAATTGTGTACTAAACACTTTTCATTCCTAAAATTCACATGGTAACCTTCATAACATAATTGACATATGTTGATAAGGTTGTTCTTATGACCCTTAACAAATAAAACATTTGAAATCAGAGTTTTTCCAAGAATAACAATGTTTCCTATTCCAATAATTTCTCCCTGAGCATTATCCCCAAAAGTTACTTTTCCCTTTTTGGCTTGATAATATTTTCAAAGATGTTTTTGTTACCAATAATGTGTCGGGAACATCCACTATCCATGTACCATGTATTACTGTTGTTACTATCTTTAATTTTATAAAAACAAGAGTGTTAGACTTTCGAAACTCAAACATTCTTGGATCCAGAAACTTCTGAAAGCAAAATTTTATGAATCCACATTTTCACTGAAAAATAAGATTTATGAAAACCAAAAGACTATGTTTTATTTAATGAAAAAAATTTCCCAATGCCCACCACACTAACACTTAGTGCAAAATAGAGCACTTTGAGAAACAAAAAAAAATTATTACTAAAAATCGGTTTTAAATCAGTATAACCAAATCCAAAATTATTCCTTAGAGGTCAAAATTGGAAATACATTTTCTCAATGTTTTCATTACCTAAGGTAATGTATGACAAACACTTCCTCAGGGAAAATATTTCTGACTTCAGTCTAATAACTAAGTTGTTATCCTAAAAAACATTAGCTTTATCACTAAATCTGGTCTCGAAAACATTTTTCTTAGATATTAAATTTTCTAGATCCATAAAATTTTTATCCTTCCCAAAATTAACTTCCTCAAGGGTTTTTGAAATACATTCAAAATCATAAATTTTCTTATCATGATCTTTAGAAAGATATGATATTTCTTTTGTAAGAATATAAATCCTAGAATTTTCCTTATCAAGCTTTTTCTTGACTTTAGAATTTTCATTGTCAAGGAGTTTAGAAAACTTAGACACTTATTCATAAGTTGGTAAAGTATTATCTTCATCATAAGAAGATTCTTCATATGAAGATTCATAATATTTATTATTACTATAATTTGAATTCAAGGATACATTGGTTACTGATACAAAATTGTGTACCTTGGACATTAAAAATGATTTTCAATTTGTAGATTGAAAAGTAGATGAAGATTTTTCCGACCCAAATATTCGTACTCTGAGGATTCTTCAGAAGATTCAACACTACTGATACTCCAGGTGTCATTATCTTTAAAAACTATCTTAGATTTATCCTTGTTATACTTATTTCTATTCCTCTCACAATGCTTTTCCTTTCTGTCTTTTCTCTTAAGAAATGTACAATCTTTTCTTATATTCCATGCACTTTTCCATTAATAGAAAGTAATTTCAAGGTCTTTCTTGTCCTTTTTTTCTTCTTATATCTATACTAAAATTCTTTATTCCCAAAAATCTTGTTCATATTTCGAGCAAGATTAGCTAACTCATTCTCAGAATGTTCACTTTCACTAGATTGGGATTGTATAATAGTGTTTTTTGATTTGGATCTTGTAAATATCTCTAGAGTCTTGGATTTCATATGATTTGAAGTAGTTGTAAAAGCAACACTTCCATTCTCATTCTTCTTCTTATTTAGATCAACATGTCTTTTCATTCTAGTCACAGGATGAAGAGGAGTTCCAAAAATCTCATCAAGAGTAATATGTGAGACTTCCTATTCTCATATATAGTCATTACATTTGATTCCCACTCATTAGGCATGATATCTAAAATCTTTTCTATAAGTGCCTCATCATCTGAACCTTTTTCACCCATGGATTTTAAACTATTAAAAATATTCATAAACCTCTGTTATACATTGCAAACTGGATCTCTATAAGGAATGAAAGAAAAACAATGATATTCAGCTCTGAGCATAGCTCTTCTAGTTTCGATAACTTTGGACATTCCAAAATTAGTGACCTCCAATTTCTTCCAAATACAATTTTCATCTTCACAAGAATAAATCTGGCTATATATATTTGTGATCATAGAATGCAACAAAGTATTGTGTAACATGTAGTTTAGTTGATATCCTGACTTTTCTTGATTAGTAAAAGTCCTAACTTCCTTATCAGGAATCTTGTAATCTCCAGTAAGCATTACAATGTTTTCAACTCTAGTGTTAATGAAAAAATTCTTCATACGATCTCTCCAATATTCATAATCATTCCCATCAAATATAAGTGGTCTAGTAGGATTAAGATTTTCAATCGAACCATCATTCATTCTTTCCACCTCAAAAAAATATCTTTCTATATAATCTTGTTAGTAATAAAAGGTTTGTATACTAGTATAAAAATATCCTAAGAAAGTAAAATATATAACAATGGAAACTTGAGAAAGAAAACTTATATATGAATATAGGTAGTTCAGAGACCTCCTGTGATACCAATTTTATGATCAAAATATGATGTAGATGCTCAGTATATAAGATGGGGGTGAATTGTATACTTTAAAAAAATTCCTTTGGAACATTTAAAGATGGTATAAACCATCCTATTGTTTAACAATGTTAAAGATGGTAAATTCACAAGACCTCTTAGTTCTAAAAACTTGCTAGATTCTGGAAATATGGTTCTATAAATAAAACTTAAGATAAATTTACAAGGAAAATAGATTCTACCTTAAGGCATATATAATCTTACTAATCATAGTATTCAAGTACAAGAAAGTATAAGATATTTATACTACCCTTATTAATCAAAATTCAGCAGAAAAAAACCTGAGAAAATACAAGTAAAAATTATATAATATTTTAACCCAAAGAGTAGGGTTTCCAACAACCATGGATAAAGGTACATTGATTAATAATTTCAAAAATGTCTGTCTTACCCACTCTTGGGAAAGCCCTCGATAAGAATATCAGAGTCTGTCTTGCTATCCCCACAAGCCCTCGAACTTCATGTTAGTCGACACTTATGTCTTCCATAACAAAGAAGTCCTTGAACATTAAGGTACTCAGCACCTCTGTCATCCTATCCCTGGAAGCCCTTGATTGTACACAACAACAATCAGAGTCGCACAATGCAATCTGAACAAGATGTTCAGTATGCATGAAGCTTGAGAGTCTCTCTCTCTAGAAATAACTTCAGCATGTAATCTCTAGACCTGTGTAACAGTGTTTTTGGGCTTGTTCAAATGAGATCCTATTTGTAGGTTCATTCCCAATGGTCAGCTCCCTCCACTAATGGTCATATTTTTCATTAAATTTTTGAGGGACTTGTACACATGTCACTCAAACAATGGTTTGTTAGAAATAGAATGCACGAAATCATTTTATATCTATAACAAGAGTAAGAAAAATATTTTTTCTCAAACTAATCCATTTTTCAGAGTCTAAGGAAAAATAAAATTCAAATTCTACGAAAGTTAACCTTCGAAGTCTGTATTACAATGATATTTGGATTTTTTTTTCAAGGAATTCAGAATGATAATTTTATAGACATCGGAGTCTGAATTCAAAAAAATTCAAAATATGAATTCTAAGGAATTCAGGGTCTGAATTATAAGGAATTATAAACCTAAATTCTAAAGAATTTGGAACCAGAATTCTAAGGAATTCAAAACCCGAATTTCAGATAATTCAGAGTCTGAATTTCAATGAATTTATATTCTTAATTTCAGAGAATTCAGAATCTGAATTCGGATCCTGAAAATAGAATACTCTATATCTATTTAATTATAGAATTCTGAGGATTTAGATTTGAAACCAAATTTTTTCACTAAGGAGTAAAAATATTTTTATTTAGAGAGAATAAAATCTGAACAATGAAAAACATGTACGGATAAATTTTCCCTGGGGAAGGATAATTTTTTATTAAGAAAAATCTTCAAGAAAATGAAAATTTTCTTAAGATATGGTGTTTGTGATTTTAAAAACATGAAGGAATGGAAAGGTACTAAGGAAGACTTATTGACTCAATAGCTCGCACTTCATCCTCTGATTCATGGTTCGGTATCACCCATCACCTCCCACTGGGATCGACTCTATCTTCTAAGGGTCTGGCATCATGGTGCTCCCTCAACTCTTCATTGCTTGGCAAAGATGTGCCGATACCCCACCCCAATCTCTATATTTATAGGAGAGGGGGAGGGTAAGTAATGACATTATAATTCAATGGGGATCGTCAATTATAAAGCTTCCTAATTCTCCAACGACTTCGTTACTTAGGGTTGGCAGGTCAAACCATTTATTGACATGACAAATCGCTGGCCCCACCCTTTTACTTGTCCGTCGGAGGATACGAAATAAAATAAAAAATATATTTTATTTATTTTCTTTTAATAAGTATAAAACATAAATTTGTCTTTGAACCTACTGTGGTAAAATTAAATCTTTCCTTAAGTGAATTCCAACACTGTAGATTCAATAGTTCCCTAAGTTTTTTAATCCATGAAACGGTTCAGAAGTTAGAAAATGTTGCTCATGCGTTTAATGAATGTACCCAAAAAAAAGTTCATAAAATTAATAACACTCACCCTCGACCCCCACCATTCTAGGTTTGACTTTTCCTAGGTGAAAAATGCCCCAACAAAACCAATAGTACTTTTATATTTTTATGTCGAGTTACCATTTAGATGTTATGGATTTTACAATAAAATAATTTCCACTTCATTATTTTATTTACGGCAAAAAAACTAACATTCACTGGTGGCCCACGTCAGCCAATGATAGTATCAGCATAAGGAAGGCATTCCCTCATGAGTTCATAGGTGGTCTCAGATATTCAAAATGTGTTACCATTCATGAGTTATAAGCATTTGAAAAATAAAATATCTTTATCTAATTATTTTATCTACGGTTATGACGTTTTTTGTTTTTCTCACCAGAGGCCTGCGCCAAGTAAAATTAATTCATGCCAAGGGTAAACCAGCCATCCAGAATGCAACGGTGCCCTCAGATATACAATCTAGGAAACTGTTTATGAGTTATTCCACTTTTTCTAGAAAACTGCTTACGCACGCTAATTAGAGCTTAACAAAACTTTGATAGATCATTCTAGGAACTCCGGGACTTGTAATCATGCACCGTCTAATTTTGCGGTCTAGAAATAATTTCATATAATTAAAAAAATTATACCGAAATGTTGGGACATTACAATGGATATATAAACTATTTGATCAGCTTTGATGAGGTCAAGTGTTCTCAAAAATTGATTTGAGGTACAGATATTACCAGGTACATTTTCGACAAACACACATACCTCATAAATAAATTTTTAGTAGGTATGATCTATATGAATAATTAGTTATTTCATTTGGTCTTACTAATGTGCCAGCAGTTTTCATGGTGCTGATGAACTAATTCTTCCATCCTTATCTACATTCATTTCTGAGGGTTTTCATGTACAATATCTTGGTGTATTCCCAAAATCAACACGACCATGCCAAACATCATTAGATCATTTTGGATTCACTACGATATATTCTTTTATATACTATGATTGTAAAGTGCCACATCTGGATGGATCAAATTAAATTCATAAGTCACATTATCTCAGAGGTAGTACTATCAGTAGACCAAGAGAAGGTGACATATATAGTTTCCTAGGAATATCCCAAGAACTTCTTCAACATATGGAGTTTCATTAGGCTAGCTGGATATTACAAGTATTTCATATAGGGTTAATCATGCTTAGTAGTGCCACTAATGGTATTTATTAAGAAGGTTGTGAAGTTTGTATGGACAGATACCATTGATACATGCTTTCAATAGTTGAAAGGAAAATTATCATTGGAAATGGTCCTAATACTTCCAGAACAGGTTAGAAGATACACTATGTTTTGTGACACATCAGGTATCAGGCTTGGAGCAGTGCTATTGTTGGGGGATAGAGTCATGGTGTACAGATCTAGGCAGCTAAGGCCACATGAGAGGAATTATCTAACACATAATCTTGAGTAAGTTGTGGTTATTCACAAATTATGTAGTTGGATACAATACATGTCGGGAGAGCATTTTGTGGTGTACATGGACCAAATAATCCTCATGTATATATTTATATAAGCATGATCTGGATATGAGGTATCAAATGTGGGTGGAGTACCTATATTTTTTTGATGTAGATCTTATCTACAAACCTAATAACGGAAATTTAGTGGCCAATTCATTGAGAAAGAGGACTCAGATACATGCATTTCATCAGGACAGTAGTGACAGTAGTGACATATTCACTACTAGATATAGTGAGGATGTGGAATCTATCAGATTTAGAGGTCCTAATACTATGGGAGAGTGTGGAAGGTGAGGACTCACCTCCTAGTTAGACCATATGAGACGATGAGATCCTGTATATCCATGGTTGTGTTTGGGTTATAGTGGAAACACATGATAAGTTGATGTGGTAGTTTCATCCCTCATATTGGGTAGTGCATCCAACAGTCCCTAAGATGTACCTTAACATGAACCATTAGTAACGGTGGTTAGTTATTAAAATTGAGGTAGTTAGTTTTGTTATGATTTGTTCCACTTGTAAGTTGGAAAAGTAAAAACATCAATGACCATCCATAATTTTATGACATTTACCTAAAGCCCAAGTGTATATGGGATGATGTCAATATGGATCTCATCACCTGTTTACTAAGGTCACCTTGGGGCAGTGATGTGTTATGAGTTTTGTAAAAAGTCTAATGAAGTTTTTACATTTCTTGATTATCTATGATACCTTTTGTGTAAATGAGATTGGAAGGTTTTATATTTGTTAGATATTATGACTTCACGAGGTCTCAGGAACTCTCATATCAGATAAGGACACCCGCTTTACATCTTGTTTTTTTTAACAGTTTTAGAGGAAACTGGGCACACTGGTGCTTCTAAGCCCAACATACCACCCTCAGACTTATGAGTAGTCAGAGGGTACAATATAGGTGCTTGAGGACAAGTTGTTTGAATCAATCTTGGATTTAGTGGGATTTTTGGAGTGGTATATTCCCCTATATGATTTCTCCTACAATAATAGTTATTAGGAGAAAATAAAGATGGAACCATATGAGGATTTCTATGTTAAGACATGATGATCACCCCAATGATGGTTAGTGGTTGGTGAAGTAGCTTTACTGGGACCATGTCTCTTATAGGAGACTTTAGAGCATGTAAAGTGGACTTAGAAGTGGATGGATACTGCACAGTTTCGACAGAAATATTAATTGGATCACCACAAACAACCACTACAGTTTGAGGTTAGGGATCAAGTATTTCTATGTGTTTCACCGAGGCTAGGATATAGTCATATCAGTATATATTGTATGATTACACTATGATATGTCATGCCTTTTATGATTATGGATAGAGTCAAGTCAGTAGTTGACTGGTTTTAGTTATCTTAGAGGTACTCAGACATGCACGATTTCTTCCACACATCTTAGTCGCACAATTATAATTGGGACTCGTCTCATGCTTTTCATCTTGAAGAGTTTTAGTTACAGGCTGATGCATCCTTTGAGAAGTATTATATTAGCATCATTGATAGAAGAATCAAAGTTCCATGAGGGCAGTCATTTCCACTATTATGAGTGATATGGCAGTATATCAATTTATAGTAAGAGACTTGGGAGTGAGAGGATGACATACTTTCTTAGTGGAATGAAATTTACTTAGACAAATCTTAACCACACTCTAGAGGGAAATTCGGAGATTAATTTCTTAACATCGGATATTGTAAGAACCCATTTTTTCATATGACGTATGAGACACTTTTATTTCGGTTTTAATGTTTAAATTTGTCCAAATGTGAAAACCATTTGTGGTCATAGAGGTATTGGGGGTGTTTGGGGATTGTTCAGAGTTTCAAACCCATGTTTTGGGGTGAAATTGGCCTAGCATATAACTAGATTAATCCATGGGGGTCAGGTAACATTGTTAGGTAATACCATGAAAGGATTGATAGTGGGTAGCTACAATCCTCATGGTTTGACCAAATAGTGTGATTTGGGCCACATGATTGTTCCACCAGGTATGATATTTTGACAGTGGGTTTTTGCATGGTTACTCAAATGATGTAAGGTAACCAGGTAGGTTCCCTTATCCTATAGCTAACTATGCATGGTTGGTACATGATTTTTCAAACCATACACTCAAACCATGCGACCATGACATTTTGTGTAATTTTATGGTTTTGAATAAAATTAAAACATTTTTAAAACCCCATTTTCTAACATTTCTTTATATGCACATCAACTCACCCCTCATGAAGCTCTTGTCGATGACTATCCTTGGATTTGGGATAAATTCTTCCATCCTTCTCAGATTCAAGTGCAAAACAACTCATCAAATTAGCAGCATTGATTACTCAATTATGTTTTAGTTATTCATCATTCTTCTTCTTATCGACAATTCTATTTTGGTGCAAGATGATTTCCCTTAAATTCAATTTTATCTTTTGTTATTCAATTTTCTCCCAATATGAGTCGAATCATTAGATGATATTAGACGATAAATCAACTACAAATCTATTGTATTTGATATATACATTTTCCTTGAGATTTGGTACTTGATATGGCCATCTATTGTTGTGTCTCTAGCCAAAATTTATGGTGCAACCATGAAATTGAAATGATAAATTGAATTAATTAGTATTGGACCTATTATGGATTCCCTTAGGTTCCATTGTGATGTAATGGTGGTTGTTTCCCCAACCAAATTCCTCCTATTGTGTGTTCCATGTATTCACCTTGTATTTTCCCTTAGTTGAACCACCCATGGGGTGTGTTCTTTAGCGTTCCAATTAAGATAAATACTATATATGAATTAAATGAATAAAATGGATTTTTAGGAAATTTTTTCTTCCATTTGAATGTGATTGTTTATTAAATAGTATAAATTGAACATGAATTACACTAATAGTTTATTTGAAATATGTTGAAAAGATCGGGTAAACTAATGTGATATATTTAAATGTGAATTGTGAAAAATGAGTGGGTATACTATTTGTTCTCTATGAATGTGAGTTATGGTTATATGTGTGGGTATACTCATATTGTATGAAATGATAAATGATATGAAAGGGAAAATGAATAAATAGATTCCTTGTATGATTCTCCTGGAATCTTGAATGTGTAAGTGGATGCCTTGGATAGAGTATGATCATTGGGTATTAATTATGTAGGAAGTCTTAGGCCTTGGTACACCTTGGATCTAGATTTCATGGACTTGCGTAGTATATGATCAGTTAACATGCTCTTACGTCCAACCAGTACCTAAATGAGATTCCATTGAGTTACTCTAGGTACTTGATGACGATGCCTTGGTCTTCTACACCTTCGATCTGGCCCTTCATGGTCTAAAATGTTGATTGTATGGCATGGTCGTGAGAAATATGATATATTTGGTTGAACATCTTGATTATGGGTGTTATGACTCTTTTGGTTATACAGTGAGGATGTGGTTATTATGGTTCTATGGGATATAAGTATAGGTCATGGTTCTTACTCTATTTTACTTGTAAATTCATTATATAAGAATGTTTCCCATATTTTGCACGTATCCTTTAGAGTATATTTTGGATTATCATTTTTAATGTTTTGATTCCATGGAAATCATTAATTTATTTTACTTCGTAATTGTTTACATGATCATTGTTTATCATGTTATATTGCACATCTAATACTTCTATAGAACTTTGGAAGGATGAATAATGGTATTATGTCTCATAACTAGTTTTTGATGGCTTTGGGTACAAAAACAGACTATTTGAATGCATGTTGAAATAAGGGAAAGCACCCATAGTTCGAGAGTTGATTTTTTCCATGTTTTGGAGAAAGGGATCATGAGATCGATCTGGGGATCATGATTCAATTTGGAGATATCAGTTATTTTTATTTTTGATATTTTGGCATATGTATTTTATTGTACTAATTTGAACCTATTTTGGATTCTATATAGAGACATGTATCATTATAATTTTTTATGAGACACTTCCGCTATTATTGTTGTCTATTCATGTTGTTACCTGTTTTTTGACTATTATACCAATCCACTATGAACTATTATTGATATTCCTCTACGTTACACTCTAGTAAGATGGAATAGTCTCTCCGTAGACGCATCGAAGTCTAATCATACTAGTCATCAACCTCTGAAATTTAGGGAGATACACTTCAGTTCATATGACCAACCTGGCTCGAGGAACTAGTTGTGGTGTCCAAGTTCGGAGCGTTACAATCTTTTACTAACCTACATTAATTCTAACCACCATTGCATTTATTTAGGCCCTTGACATGCTTTTTGTAAAGACCCGTAAAATTCAAGGGAAATTTTTTCTTAATTTTCTTTGGAATTTTACAAGAGCGTGGTTTCTGACGTCACCTGATTCCAAGGCCCGGAGTGCCCGGAATCAATTTCCGAAGTTTGGCTCGGGTACGTTCAGTGAACGAACGAGCGGGAATTTCTAACTTTTGATCCGGTGCTCGGAATTGAAATCCGAGGGCACCGATGAACTCGCAGCGCCGATATTCGCTTAAGGAGACCTTTTCCGAGGTTTCGTTTATTTCGGGATGAGAGATAGTTTTTGGGAGTTTAGAATAAGTTAAATAAAAAGTGTGGATTACATTTTTTTTATTTAAACTTATTAGTTAACTTCTCTCAAAGGAAGTTAGGGGTGGGACCCACACCCACTTAACCTCCCTTGAGAGGATTAAGTGTGGTGGGGCCCACACGAACCCTAAACTTTTCACCTTCTCCCAACTCCCTTAACCCCTCTTTAAATGACATGAGTTATTTAATTTTGGAGTTATCCTTTTTGAATTTCAAACCTTTGAAATTCTTTTGTTAAGTTTGTGATTAAAATAAGCTCTTATCTTTTTTTGTTGGGTTAGAACTCTTTAGCCATCTTGAGAGCTTTTGAGAGCTTTTCCTACTTCTTCAACTTTGACGAAGAACGCTCAAGCTCCGATGAAGAACGCCACTCCTCTCTTCTTCGTCTTCTGTGTCAACGAGAGGGAACGTCGCTCCCTCCTCGGACTTCCTTCGTCGGCATACGAAGATTCGCCAATGACGTATCTCTTCGGACGTACCTCTTCGTCATCGGATTTGACGAACGACTACCGCGACGCCCGACCTCCACGACGTTGTCTTCCGCGGGACGTTGACAATCATCGAACCTATACCCAAGGTAGGGGTTGTTGTTATTGTTTATTTATTTATCCTTGATCGTGGTTCTAGCATGACTAACGTGAGAATTATAATTTTGTGTTATTGTTTAACGTGAGGGGTTCGGACCGCATGAACACGGACGAACCCCCTCCATCGTTCTTGTTGATTTATCTTGCGGGTGAAAACAAGGTGGCGTGGTGCCGTCGCACCACGCGGATAATCGTATGTTTATATTGCGCGGTGCCGTCGCGCCGCGCCATGGATAAATCATCAAGAACGCGACGCCGTCGCGCCGCGTCAAGGGGAATCGGAGGCGCGGTGGAGGGGCGCGGTGCCGACGCACCGTGCCGAACAACGAACACCGCGGCCAGTTCCGGGCCGCGGCGGGACGAGAAGACCGGCGGCCGGGCCGCCGGCGTCGGAAGCCGGAAAGGGGACCGGATTTTCCGGTCCCATTGGAGAAAACCGGCCGGCAGTTGCCCGGCCGGAAGATCAAAAGGCAGGGGAAATAAATTCCCCCTGCCAGCTTAAAAAACCCCCCTCATTTATGAGGGGGGCGGTTTCCTTTGGGGGGGCAGGCGGCCCCCCCGGTTTAATCAAGCAGGCCCCCACGAGGGGGGGGCATTTTCCAAAAGGGTGCGGCACATATGCCGCGCCGCCACTCCAAGAAGAGGGGGGCTTGGCCCCGCCCGCGCGCTGCCTCCGTGCGGCGCCAGGCCGCCGCGCCACCGCGCCGCCGGCCGGCCGGTCCTGGTCGGACCCGGGTCGGGTCGACCCCGGGGGGGGGGGGGGGGGGGGGGTCGGGCCGGGTCGGCCCGGACCCGGACTCCCCCGTTTCGAATCAGTTTCGGTCTTTTAGCCATAACATGAGCCACGGACCTCCGATTGACGAACCGTCTACGGCAACGCGATCCTTGGATCGAGACGGTCGTTTCGGTATATCGCACTCAAGTTTTCGGAATACTTTGAGTTCGTCCGGGTTGGTTCGTTCACGAAACCAACCGGGCCTTCGGAGCGGAAACGCTCATATCTTGAGCTACGGACGTCTGATTGTCGTGCCGTCAGCTTGGGTGTGTTCCTCTTAGTGAGACGGATCTTTTGGCATGCTCCGCCCGAGGTTTGGACGCAGGTGGAGTACGGTCGGGTTGGAGTTTCCTTAAAAACCAACCGGGCCCCGGGGACGAAAATGCCAATAACTCTCAGACCGGGCGTCCGATCGACGCGCCGTCTGTTGCGTTGAGTTCCTGTGGACGATACGGAACTTTTGGATACATCAACTCTAGACTTTGTGACAGTTGATGTATCAGCCTCTCGGCTCGTGGAGCGGACCCTCCGAACGAGCTTGCTGTGTGCAGGAACCCTAGTGCTGGCTGCGACTCTTACTGTGACTACTACTGCTACTACTGCTACTGTGACTGCGACGACGACAGTACAGAGATCCTGTGTGGATTCGACGACGACGACTTCAGCACTCAGTGATCCTATGTGGATCAGTGCTACAGGTCCTGTGTGGGCCCGATCCTATGTGGGTCTGATCCTGTGTGGGTCTTTGCGCTCAGCGGTCCTGTGTGAACCAGCGCCTACAGGTCCTACGTGGGCCCGATCCTGTGTGGGTCTTTTGCGGGGGTTAGTTACCTATCGATCCTTCGTGGGTCCGACGACATAGATGGATCAGAGATCATCTTTGTCGTCCTTGTAGAAGTATACCTGTGTGAGTTGAATCCTGTTGCATTCCTGTGTGGATCGTGTTGTGCTATCCTGTGTGGATTCCGTTTTGTTTTCCTGTGTGGAATACGTTTACTTTCCTGTGTGGACTGAGTTGGACTTGGGCTCGGAGGTTGGAGCGTATTTGAAATTGTTGACTTAGGTATATGTATGGGCATATACCTAAGCAGTGTCGGTTGTTACTTCGTGATTGTACCTTTCTTCGTGGTTTATCCTTTGTGGATTTGAGAGACCTTCAGGGGTCTCGGGGTCCCTACTGAGTAGCTTATACTCACCCCTGCACGGGCTTTGCCCGCACTACGTTGTGTTGGTTGCAGACGACGGACAGCGTTGATCTTAGCTGAGGCTTGCAGAGCAGGACGGTACCTGGAGGTGGACCACTGGGCGGGACGTGCTCGGAGCGGACGGCGGGACCCGTGGAGCAGTGGAGCTATCTTTACCCACCCTTCAGGTGGGATTTCCAGTGGACAGCTCGGTGTAGCGGTTTTTACTTTTCAGTTGCTGTTTTCCCTTTCGAGTTGTACTTTACTTTCAGTTTGGGATTGTATACTGGCCCATTTACTTTTCCGCACTTTCAGTTGTACTCTGCTTTTGCTTAGTGTTTACTTTCCGCTTGCTTACTCTGAGGTGTTTGTTTACTTTACAAAGGCAATGCCTTCCCTTTTTACCGGGATTTAAACCTTGGTGCTAGTCGCCAGCCCCTGGCCTATGGAAGGCGGGCTTGGGGTAGTCACGGAACGGACCCCGAGGGCGGGTCGTGACACTTCTTTTCTATTTTAATTTATCATTCTAACCCATTTATAGGTACCCAAAATTTTATTTAAACTTTGGTCCCAGTTATGGGGACTCCCAAAAATAAATTGAATGCTCTAATCAAGCTGAACGTCACTCTTTAAAATGTTATTATGACCAGAACTCAAAACATCCATATCTACTTCCAAATTTTATAAAACTCACTCCTAGATTCCACTATGAAATTTTTTGAGAGCTGATTTTCAACATTGGTTCCACTGAGGTTTAGTTTTGTTTTCAGGTGATCTCAGGTAGTTGGTCTTATACTCAAACCATCAGTTTGAGAAAAGGATTTCATCTAATCCCATGGGGAAACATATTTAACTTTTGTTAAAGTTGATTATTTCATCATGTGATAAATTATCATCAACTTCAGATCGTAATAACATTTTCATTGAAACACCACCTAACCCACCATGTGTTAAGGTAATATATGAATAAATATCAACTCTTATATATTATTGGACTCCCATATAGAATGGTAATAGAAACCGCCCAAGATTTACCACCTTTTTAACACACAACACATCAAATCAAGATCCTGGACCAACAACCACATGTTTAAACCATGTTATTTCTTTTCATGTAACTATTTTGTGAAGTGAAATATTTTTTGGAATCATCACAAATAAAATTCTAATGTTGGGTTCCACATATTAGAATTATCTATAACTTTCTTTATTGATTATAAATATTTTATGTGTATTTGTTTTTTTGTAAAAAAATGAATATTTTATGAACCAAATATGATAGATATGATTGTAAAATGGATGCACACTGGTGATATGAAAAAGCGTATGAAGATGTAGTTAAATATTTCATTATGTTTTCAATGGAGCACGCATATTACCCTTCTCAAATCCTTTCTCCATGTTTACATTGTATTTATTCAAGGAAAATAATTTTTTAAGTGTTGGAAGATATTTTATTTTTCCTAGAATAGATCAGATCTTAAAATGTTTGACTAAACATGTCAAGAAACTAAATGTACACACTGATTTGGATGATACTATGTTATATGGATCATTTGATATGAATGACGTTGTAAATTATGATGGAGATCTTATTAATGAAATAAAAATGGAAATTGAAAATGATCTTTAGGATTGTCCAATGTTGTTTAATAAGATAAATTGATTTGATAAGAGACTATTTTATACAGTTTGAACTAAATATACAATATTTTCAACTATATTGATGTTTTAAAATTTAAAAGATAGTAGTGGATAGAGTGACATAATATTTATAGAACTAGTTGGTCTCGTGAATAATATTATACTAGAATAAAATAATCTTTATTTTCGATCATATGATGCTAAATGAATGCTACATTCAATTTTAATTATATCTATAAAATATATAATTTCACAAATGATTTCATATATTTTCCCATGGACCATGAATCACTCGGAAAATACACTATGTATTGCATGAATCTTAAAATAAAGATTAATTGATACCTACAAAAATTTTATTGTACTTTCCAATCATTCTATGGTTTATATGACTATACATAATTTAATAAAAAAGGTGAAATTTAACATGTCACATAGATATAGTAATTCAAGATTATAAAAATTAATATCCATTAGACTCATCATAGTCGATGAAAATTGATTATGAGTATCCTAAATTTTGAAATGTGTCAAGAAACATTTTCCTAATGTTATCTATGGAAATAATGAATCCATTTGGTGAAAATTGTAGTACTCAGAGTACATATGTAGTTTTGTAGTAAATTATAACTCTTCACTATGTTTATTCTTGAAGCGCACATACATTATGTTTTCACAACATATAGCTGGACCAAAACAGCATGATAATGATATTGATGTCTATTTCGATCCATTTATCAAAGATTTGAAATTGATGTGAGATCCATGTTTTACATTGTATGATGCTCGTAGAGTGTAGGATTTACATTGGGATGCATGTTGTGCATAATGATAAATGACATTCATGCTTACAAATACATGTCAGGATATAGAATTAAAGGAATGTTAGGGTGTCCCATTTGTGAATAATTATCACACAGAGTTTTGTTGAAACATTCCTCAAAGAATATGTTTTTGGGATATCATTAATTTTTACCTTGACGATTTAAATTTAAATCCTAGATGAAGACATTTTTTGGGAATACCAAATAAATCACATCACTATCTCTACGAACAAGTGATCAATAATTTGACAAGGTAAATGATACTGAAACTATTTTTAGAAAACCTTTTTTAAAAAAACATATTAAATCTGGTTGGAAAAAGATATCAATTTTCATTGAATTACTATATTGTAATTTTTAAAATGTCATGCAATTTCTAGATGTCAACCATATAAAAAATGTATTGTATAGAGATATAGGAACATTATTAAATTTTCTTGACAAAACATAATATGGAATCAAGGCAAGGTTAGATGTTATTAGAAGTGGGGATAAGGGATGATTTGGCATCGATAATGGTTGAAAGGAAAACATTTCTTCCTCTAGTAGATTATACACTATCTAGACAAGAAAATTTACAATTTTCCAATTTCCTTAATAGTGTAAATGTTTGAGAGGGGTATACATTAAAAATCTTGAATGTCATGTCATTGAAAAATTTAAAGTTAGAGGGTTGAAAATTATATTACTACCATGTTTTGATACATGATTTGATGATCGTTTCTTTATGATGCATTCCTCCTAAAAATTTATGATATAAATTAACTATATTTGACATTTTTTAAAACTATATACTATAATGTTATAGAAAAATGAAATTTCTAATCCTGAACCAGGATATTTTTGTAATATTATATTAATTAGAGATGTTCAATATAACGACCCATACTTTACATACATTGTTAATACTTCAAAATTGAAGCACACTTATTACAACATATGACAAAACCACAAAGGACCGTATAGTTATAGTGTCTTTAAAAACTGGGAAACATAAACAACTGGTTCATAAATCTTCTACAGTGTCTCCCATTTATTTCATCATATCTAGGGTCCCTTTTAGCATATTCTACTTAATATCCATCTTCCTGACCTGGGGAAAAGAAAACATAAAAGGGTGAGCTCAAATGCTCAGCAAGGGCAAATAAAGGAAATAAAAATCATATCATATCTTTTTGAAAATCAAAACCTGCAAAAGAGATCATAATATCTTAACATGGAATAAATCATAGAAGTGAAAATGAGATCCCCATAACATAAAACTTGAAACTTTGTGGCATGCACACATAATCATGGAAAATCATTTCTTGTTAGTCATGACTCATTGCCCAGACTATCTTAGTGGACAAAGTCCCTTTCTGAACCGAGTTCACTCCTCGTTTCAGTCCTGTATCACTGAACCGAAATAACCTTCCGTTCCAGCCATGTCTATCTCATGAGATATAAAATCATTACCCAGTGCATTGGAGGGAGATATAGGTCCCACCCATCTTATAATGAATCCTTTCTTATGTGTGCCACATAATCATAAATCATACATCATCGTATAACACATGTAACAAAAATGGGATTCTTGAAACCTCATGACATCATAAATCAATTCATATAAGATAAATGAATTCATAAAAATAATTCCATCACAACATGATCAAATCAATTTAATAACAGGGATAAAACAGAACCCTTTATTATCTTAGATGGAAAATAATTTTGATAAAACACTTGAACACCATTCTTGAGGAAAATATCCTTTCTTCTTCAAAAACACTTTTCTTTTCTTAATATGTCATAAAATTATAAACTAAAATAAGTTGATTAAAAATAAACTTGAATAATTGTAAATTAAGCTTCTTGGAAATAATGTTTTAAAAATCCATTCATGCCGTATACGTTAAAAAAACATTCTTCTAACTTTTTTCGGAAAAGTCAAAAAGTACCTCGTACGAAAAACGACAAAATATTCCTTTCATATCTTTTACAAAAAACTTACCGAAGGGTAAAATTGGATCTAAACTATTGTAGAAGGAAGGAAATAATATTACATATCGAGGGAACATGGATGTGGATGATAAAATACACCCCAGTAATTACCAAAGTAAAAACAATCTCGGATAAAAGTGAGATTGTGATATTTTCCCTTACCTTAGGTCCGATTAGCTTTGTACGTGTCCGAAGCTCCTGTATAATGGTTTAAATAATGTTATTGACTTATTCCAGAATCATACATATTTATATGATATCATATATGGTCATATTATTAGCTTCTTGTTAGTAATATTTCATTGTTACTTGTTACTCGGGTCTTTATAACTTTTTATTCTTATGCGTGTTTTGTCGAGTAAATTCTTATTCTTATCTTTAGGTTATAGATAATTCATTTCCAGAATGGTATTAGTGTAGTATATACCATATTCATTCATTCAATTCATTTATATAATCATTATTAAATGAAGATCATGTAGAACGAGTCGCATCACATCGTGGAGACGGTATTCCGTACGTACGCACGAGTGATGATATCGTTCCTATGATCGTGGAATTGTATTGGAGTATATATATATATATATATTATTTCAGTATCAATATTACTTCATAATAATCATATATAGTTACTCATTACACCATTATACCCATCCTTGTAAGGTTATGGTGGAAAATAGATTACACCACGGCGTGGAGACGGTATTCCGTACGTACGCACGCGCGGTGATTTCATTTTTCCGTAGGATGGATAGAAGGTCAATTAGGGTTGTTTCATATTTATAATAACATATCAGTATGTAAGTAATACTTATGTTATTACTTTATCATGAAACAACTAAAGAAGAATAAGTTGAAGAAGAAAGAAATTGAAAAGATCGGTAATGGTTATTACCTCTTCTTTGAAACGCCTCTTTGAATCCTTCACTTAGGGAACTAAGATTGGTCTTTGAAGAAGACCAGGACCTCTAGGATTATTCTAGGGAAGTGGAGAAGGGAAAATGGCAGGGGTTGGCCGAGCTTGAGTGCTCAAATTGGTGTGAGGAGGAGGGGGAGGAGGTGCCCTTTTATAAGGGAGGAGAGGGGCACCTTAGGAATATCTCAAAATATTATTTTATATTAAAGTCAAAATCGGTTTATAATGGTTCCAAAGGGTCTTATTTCGAAGCTAAAGTGGGGATGGGTCGAAATCCTATCAACCAATAGGATTTAGACAAGTTTAGGGTATTATTTTAACCTTATCAATTAGATTTAACTCTAAGTTAATTAATTTAACTTTTACCGTGTCTTTTTGTTTTCTTTCACTATATGGTTAATACACTTACTATAACATGCCAAACGAACCCCAAATTGTTTATTATTAATATATATATCCTTATCTAAGTCATTTTGCCGAACCTTAGATTTTGAGGAATAAAATAACAATTAATAATATAATATTTGATTTAAAAACTATTTTGTGTCAATTTTGACACTATTTGATATATGATTTTTGTGAAAGTCATAACAGAATTATATGTTCGAACCAAGTTGATTAAATCAACAATAATATATCATAGTAACCTAGAAAATTAGTGTAATTCATAAAAAGTCTTAAATTACATTTATTTTGGTATTTATATTATCAATTTTGTCAATATTTCATTAATAAGATAATTACTGCATCATCTTTGTGTCATAAATAAATTAAATTATTTGATGTCTAAAAATTACAAATAAAATACCATCATGTAGGAAATCTTTTTAGCTTTCTAATTAATATTTACAATCGAATTTATCTTATGTATAACCCCATATTAAAAATGATTTACTTATTAAACTTTGATTTTAACTATTTTAACCCTTCTTTAAATAAATTAATAATAAATGTCCTAATCTAATCCAAGTGGGCCAAAATGGTCATATTTTATTCCTATGATTGTTTTTGGTCGAATTACACTTGTCCAATAGAATTAGGACATGTGTTAGGGTAATAGTAATATCATATTTACCCTTAGTTACCCTATTTACTATTAACCGCGGTAAAAAAAGTAAAACGTTACTATTCACCAAAAAATTATTTTCATCTCATTGAACCACATTTTAGTCCTTGATATTAACCGTGTCTCTCGGATTTTCGAAATTCCATTCACAGAAGCGGTAAAATTAAGTTTTATGCAAAATTCAGTTTTTAACCTACCACTTAGTGGTTTCACTATTCATCAAAAATTGAAAGTTTTCAGAAAAATACCAAAATTTCACCCTAGGCTAATTTCGATATTCTGAGTCCAAAAATGAAGTCCATTTTGAAAAATAAAATTTATAAATTTTCAAAAAGTGGTTATTACTATTCATAACGGCTAGTTTTAATAGCATATTGTTGTTTAGTGAAACTCGGTATTACGTACGACGCAAGCTATCGAGGAAGGTCGCGATTGCGTGTAAAGCAAGCCAAGCAAGTGTTGTGTAGAAAAAGATTCCTTTGATGATTTATATAACATAAAAGTCTCGGGTGTTACATTCTACCCCCCTTAAAAAGAATTTCGCCCTCGAAATTCGTCACTTTGTGACAAACAGATGAGGATACTTCTCCCTCATCATATCCTCAAGCTCCCATGTAGCTTCTTCAAGTTGGTGGTTCCTCCATAAAACTTTCACCAAGCGAGTGGTCTTGTTTCTTAGGACTTTTTTGCTACGATCCAGAATCTCTATCGGCTGTTCTTCATAAGAAAGATCTTGCTCCAGCGGTACAACTTTGAGCTGAGTACATGTGAAGGATCTGGTATGTACTTTCTCAGGAGAGATACATGGAAGACATCGTGAACTTGAGAGAGATTCGGTGGAAGCGCCAATCGGTAAGCTACCTTCCCAACACGATCCAGTATTTCGAAAGGACCGATATATCTAGGGCTCAACTTCCCCTTCTTCCCAAATCTCATAACCCTCTTCCAGGGAGATATTCGTAAGAACACTTTATCACCCACTTCAAACTCTAGGTCTTTTCTTCGGTTGTCGGCATAACTTTTCTGTCGACTCTGAGCTGCTCTTATGTGTTGTTGAATAGATCTGACCTTTTCTGCCATTTCATCAACGAGATCAGGTCCTAATAGCTTTCTTTCCCCAACTTCATCCCAGCAAGTTGGAGTCCTGCATTTCTTTCCATAGAGAGCTTCATAAGGAGCCATCTGAATACTGGAGTGAAAGCTATTATTATAAGAAAATTCCACCAAAGGTAGGTGTTGATCCCAACCTCCTTTGAAATCCATAGAGCAAGCTCTCAACATATCTTCTAGGGTTTGAATTGTTCTCTCAGACTGACCGTCTGTCTGGGGATGATAAGCAGTGCTGAAACTCAACTCTGTATCCAGAGTATGCTGAAGACTTCGCCAGAACTTCGAGGTAAATCTCGGATCTCGATCAGATATAATAGAAAGTGGTACTCCATGCAATCTCACCACTTCCTTTACATATATCCTGGCAAGCTGATCTAGAGAGAAATCCTCTCTAATAGCAATGAAGTGTGCAGACTTTGTAAGACGATCAACTATGACCCAGATAGCATTATTGCCTTTGGATGTTTTAGGAAGTCCTGTGACAAAGTCCATAGTGATGTTTTCCCATTTCCATTCGGGTATGGGTAATGGTTGTAACATCCCCTTAGACTTCTGTCTCTCAGCTTTAACTTGTTGACAAACCAAGTATCGAGAGACATATTCAGCAACATCTCTTTTCATGCCATCCCACCAGAAGTACTCTTTCAGGTCCCTATACATCTTCGTGCTTCCAGGATGAATAGAAAATGATGAACTATGAGCCTCATCCAGCAGCTCATTCTTTAATTCGGGGATGGGAGGAACGCAAACCCGATTCCTGAACTTTATTATCCCATCACAATCAAGGTTGAATTCAGGAACATTTCTCACCTTCTTTTGTAACTCGACATCTTCTTTCTGTGCCTCTTTAATCTTCACATGTATAGATGGTTGACCATTCATTTGAGAAAGATAAGATTTTTCCCCTTCCATTATAATTCCAAGATCCATCCTTTGTAAATCCATAAATATTGGATCTTTTGTGATCCTCATCATGGATAAACTAGCATGGTCTTGTCGACTTAATGCATCTGCCACCTTGTTTGCTTTTCCAGGGTGGTAATGGATTGAGCAGTCATAATCCTTAATCAGCTCCAACCATCTTCTTTGGCGCATATTCAGCTCCTTTTGTGTGAAAATATACTTTAAACTTTTATGATCAGTATAAATATCACACCTTTCACCATAAAGGTAATGCCTCCACATCTTTAATGCAAAGATTACCGCAGCCAACTCCAAATCATGTGTTGGGTAATTTTGCTCATGGATTTTCAACTGTCGTGAGGCATAAGCTATTACCATATCATTTTGCATAAGAACACACCCCAATCCCTTCTTGGATGCATCACTGTAGATCACAAACCTTTCTCCACTACAAGGTAGTGTGAGCACAGGTGCACCTTCTTTTCAACTCCTTGAAATTCTCTTCACATTCCTCTGTCCAGACAAACTTAACTCCTTTTCGAGTCAACTTGGTGAGTGGATTAGATAATCGTGAAAAATCTTTTACAAAACGTCGATAATATCCAGCCAAACCAAGAAAACTTCGGATCTCAGTTGCTGTTGTTGGTCTTGACCATCTTTCGATAACCTCTGTTTTTGCTGGATCCACAGATATCCCCTCTTTTGAGATTATATGACCCAAAAATGCAACTTTTTGAAGCCAAAATTCACACTTGGTAAATTTGGCATAAAGCTTCTCCTTTCTCAGGGTCTTCAATATAATTCTCAAGTGATCTTCATGCTCTTCCTTGCTCTTTGAATAGACAAGAATATCGTCTATAAAGACTACCACAAATTGATCAAGATAGTCTCTAAAGACTCTATTCATTAGATCCATGAAGATAGCAGGGGCATTAGTAAGACCAAATGGCATCACTATAAATTCATAGTGTCCATACCTTGTACGGAAAGTCGTCTTTGGTATATCCTCCCTTTTGACCCTTAATTGATGATACCCTGAACGAAGATCAATCTTGGAAAAGTATTGAGCTCCGCGTAGTTGGTCAAATAAGTCATCAATGCGTGGGAGAGGATATTTGTTCTTGATAGTGATCTTGTTAAGTTCTCGATAATCAATGCAAAGTCTCATTGATCCATCTTTCTTCTTAACAAATAGAACAGGTGCTCCCCAAGGTGACGCACTAGGGCGTATGAATCCCTTATCAAGATTCTCTTGGAGTTGCTTCTTCAATTCCTGCAACTCAATTGGGTCCATTCTATAAGGTGTCTTTGAAATAGGAAAAGCACCCGGTACGAGTTCTATTGAAAACTCAACTTCACGATTTGGTGGAAGACCCGGCAATTCCTCCGGAAAGACATCATCAAACTCCCGTACAATGGGCATATTCTTAATCGTGAGTTTCTCACCAACCATTTGAGATAAATAACCTTCATTTAGTGGTATCAAGACCCATAAGATGGAAGAAATTTCCACTGGAAGGTTATATTCATCCTTGCATCGATAGAGGATCGTAGATTGATCTGGAATATAAAATGTGACTTCCCTTCTTTGGAAATTGATATGAGCTCCATGTAGAGAAAGCCAATCCATGCCAAGAATCACATCAAATTCCACTAAAGGAAGGATCACAACATTTGCAGGAAGCACTTTCCCACAAACTTCGATCGGAGAAGAATTATAAACTTTTGATGCGATTGATGTGCCATTAGGTGTTGTCACAGCTAACTCAACATCTAATTGTTGAGGTAATACGGTGATACCCATAGAAAAGTCTTCAGAAATAAAAGAGTGGGTGGATCCAGAATCAAATAAAACATTTGCTACTTTAGAGTGGATGGTAAGTGTACCTTTCACCACATCGTTATCGTACTCCACATCGCTGATAGAAATTGCATGTGACTTTCCTTTGTCTTTAGCCTTAAGAGTTTGTTGACGTCGACCATCATCATCAACCCTTGGATTTGGGCATTGATTGGCATAATTCCCCATCTCCTTGCACTTGAAACATTGAAGTGTAGTAGGTTCATTCTGTGTATCCCTTCCTTTGTTTGCATCATTAGACATCTTCTTCCCATTATCACAGCATTCAAATGCCCGATGACCTTCCTTTCCACATTTAAAACATTTACTTGTCCCTTTAAGACAACTCCCTCCATGTTTCTTTCCACACTTTGAGCATAAGGGAAAGTTCATCTTCTTTTCCGTGTGCTCTTTAGATTTTTCTTTGAATTCCATCTTCCTCTTCTTATCAAACCCATGTGACTGATGGGTTACTCCAATCTCCATCTCGACTTTGAGAGCACATCGAACGATTTCCTCATAGCTATTGAAGTCCCTTATGGCTAACTCCCTTCGAAGACTTGGTTTTAAGCCACTAAAGAATCGATCGATCTTACTCTCAGGTTGGATAATAATACCAGAAGCGTACCTTGCAAGTCTTGTAAAATTTGCTTCATAGGTACTAACAGATTCATCATCCCTTTGCTTCAGTTCAAGGAACTCTTTCTCCATCTTTGTTCGGAGAATACGAGGGAAGTACTTATTGAAAAATAAGTTCTTGAACTCGTCCCATTCCATAGACTCAATTTCATCCCTTTGCCTTGTATTCTTAACAAGATTCCACCATTGATCAGCATCTCCTTCCAAACGATACACTGCTAGGATGACGTTATCATGCTCAGAACATTGAAGAACTGAAAATATCTTTTCAGTAGTACTAATCCATTGTTCAGCAACTAATGGATCAGTAGACCCGCTGAAAGAAGGTGGACGCTGTCTCATGAAGGATTCAACAGAATGTTGCTCCCTCCTTTGTTCGTTTGGAAATCCTGCATGATTCATAGCTTGAGAAAGTTGTGTGAGCATGGCTACAAGATTTTGCATTCCAGCTCCCATATCGTTTGGTTGCTCAGGGGGACAATCATTGCATTGCCCATCGCATTCCGCATTAACACGGTTCCTTCGGGTTCCAGCCATTGACTAAAACCAAGAAGAATAGTGTGAGCAACACTAATTATAATAGGAAACCACATAATTCAAGAATAAAATTTTCATGCTTAAGGTCTTATCCTAGGTTATTCAAGGCCATTTCTAAAACACTAAGATTGTGTTCTATGCTTAGACTTATCCTTAGGGTTCTTACTAAGGCTTTCACATCCTAGTTTCCAAAGGTTGACTATACCTTTCCTCTGATACCAACTATAACGACCCATACTTTACATACATTGTTAATACTTCAAAATTTAAGCACACTTATTACAACATATGACAAAACCACAAAGGACCGTATAGGTATAGTGTCTTTAGAAACTGGGAAACATAAACAACTGGTTCATAAATCTTCTACAGTGTCTCCCATTTATTTCATCATATCTAGGGTCCCTTTTAGCATATTCTACTTAATATCCATCTTCCTGACCTGGGGAAAAGAAAACATAAAAGGGTGAGCTCAAATGCTCAGCAAGGGCAAATAAAGGAAATTAAAATCATATCATATCTTTTTGAAAATCAAAACCTGCAAAAGAGATCATAATATCTTAACATGGAATAAATCATAGAAGTGAAAATGAGATCCCCATAACATAAAACTTGAAACTTTGTGGCATGCACACATAATCATGGAAAATCATTTCTTGTTAGTCATGACTCATTGCCAAGACTATCTTAGTGGACAAAGTCCCTTTCTGAACCGAGTTCACTCCTCGTTTCAGTCCTGTATCACTGAACCGAAATAACCTTCCGTTCCAGCCATGTCTATCTCATGAGATATAAAATCATTACCCAATGCATTGGAGGGAGATATAGGTCCCACCCATCTTATAATGAATCCTTTCTTATGTGTGCCACATAATCATAAATCATACATCATCGTATAACACATGTAACAAAAATGGGATTCTTGAAACCTCATGACATCATAAATCAATTCATATAAGATAAAGGAATTCATAAAAATAATTCCATCACAACATGATCAAATCAATTTAATAACAGGGATAAAACAGAACCCTTTATTATCTTAGATGGAAAATAATTTTGATAAAACACTTGAACACCATTCTTGAGGAAAATATCATTTCTTCTTCAAAAACACTTTTCTTTTCTTAATATGTCATAAAATTATAAACTAAAAGAAGTTGATTAAAAATAAACTTGAAAACTTGTAAAGGAAGCTTCTTGGAAATAATGTTTTAAAAATCCATTCATGCCGTATACGTTAAAAAAAACATTCTTCTAACTTTTGTCGGAAAAGTCAAAAAGTACCTCGTACGAAAAACGACAAAAGATTCCTTTCATATCTTTTACAAAAAACTTACCGAAGGGTAAAATTGGATATAAACTATTGTAGAAGGAAGGAAATAATATTACATATCGAAGGAACATGGATGTGGATGATAAAATACACCCCAGTAATTACCAAAGTAAAAACAATCTCGGATAAAAGTGAGATTGTGATATTTTCCCTTACCTTAGGTCCGATTAGCTTTGTACGTGTCCGAAGCTCCTGTATAATGGTTTAAATAATGTTATTGACTTATTCCAGAATCATACATATTTATATGATATCATATATGGTCATATTATTAGCTTCTTGTTAGTAATATTTCATTGTTACTTGTTACTCGGGTCTTTATAACTTTTTGTTCTTATGCGTGTTTTGTCGAGTAAATTCTTATTCTTATCTTTAGGTTATAGATAATTCATTTCCAGAATGGTATTAGTGTAGTATATACCATATTCATTCATTCAATTCATTTATATAATCATTATTAAATGAAGATCATGTAGAACGAGTCGCATCACATCGTGGAGACGGTATTCCGTACGTACGCACGAGTGATGATATCGTTCCTATGATCGTGGAATTGTATTGGAGTATATATATATATATATTATTTCAGTATAAATATTACTTCATAATAATCATATATAGTTACTCATTACACCATTATACCCATCCTTGTAAGGTTATGGTGGAAAATAGATTACACCACGGTGTGGAGACGGTATTCCGTACGTACGCACGCGCGGTGATTTCATTTTTCCGTAGGATGGATAGAAGGTTAATTAGGGTTGTTTCATATTTATAATAACATATCAGTATGTAAGTAATACTTATGTTATTACTTTATCATGAAACAACTAAAGAAGAATAAGTTGAAGAATAAAGAAATTGAAAAGATCGGTAATGGTTATTACCTCTTCTTTGAAACGCCTCTTTGAATCCTTCACTTAGGGAACTAAGATTGGTCTTTGAAGAAGACCAGGACCTCTAGGATTATTCTAGGGAAGTGGAGAAGGGAAAATGGCAGGGGTTGGACGAGCATGAGTGCTCAAATTGGTGTGAGGAGGAGGGGGAGGAGGTGCCCTTTTATAAGGGAGGAGAGGGGCACCTTAGGAATATCTCAAAATATTATTTTATATTAAAGTCAAAATCGGTTTATAATGGTTCCAAAGGGTCTTATTTCGAAGCTAAAGTGGGGATGGGTCGAAATCCTATCAACCAATAGGATTTAGACAAGTTTAGGGTATTATTTTAACCTTATCAATTAGATTTAACTCTAAGTTAATTAATTTAACTTTTACCGTGTCTTTTTGTTTTCTTTCACTATATGGTTAATACACTTACTATAACATGCCAAACGAACCCCAAATTGTTTATTATTAATATATATATCCTTATCTAAGTAATTTGGCCGATCCTTAGATTTTTAGGAATAAAATAACAATTAATAATATAATATTTGATTTAAAAACTATTTTGTGTCAATTTTGACACTATTTGATATATGATTTTTGTGAAAGTCATAACAGAATTATATGTTCGAACCAAGTTGATTAAATCAACAATAATATATCATAGTAACCTATAAAATTAGTGTAATTCATAAAAAGTCTTAAATTACATTTATTTTGGTATTTATATTATCAATTTTGTCAATATTTCATTAATAAGATAATTACTGCATCATCTTTGTGTCATAAATAAATTAAATTATTTGATGTCTAAAAATTACAAATAAAATACCATCATGTAGGAAATCTTTTTAGCTTTCTAATTAATATTTAAAATCGAATTTATCTTATGTATAACCCCATATTAAAAATGATTTACTTATTAAACTTTGATTTTAACTATTTTAACCCTTCTTTAAATAAATTAATAATAAATGTCCTAATCTAATCCAAGTGGGCCTAAATGGTCATATTTTATTCCTAAGTTTGTTTTTGGTCGAATTACACTTGTCCAATAGAATTAGGACATGTGTTAGGGTAATAGTAATATCATATTTACCCTTAGTTACCCTATTTACTATTAACCGCGGTAAAAAAAGTAAAAAGTTACTATTCACCAAAAAATTATTTTCATCTCATTGAACCACATTTTAGTCCTTGATATTAACCGTGTCTCTCGGATTTTCGAAATTCCATTCACAGAAGCGGTAAAATTAAGTTTTATGCAAAATTCAGTTTTTAACCTACCACTTAGTGGTTTCACTATTCATCAAAAATTGAAAGTTTTCAGAAAAATACCAAAATTTCACCCTAGGCTAATTTCGATATTCTGAGTCCAAAAATGAAGTCCATTTTGAAAAATAAAATTTATAAATTTTCAAAAAGTGGTTATTACTATTCATAACGGCTAGTTTTAATAGCATATTGTTGTTTAGTGAAACTCGGTATTGCGTACGACGCAAGCTATCGAGGAAGGTCGCGATTGCGTGTAAAGCAAGCCAAGCAAGTGTTGTGTAGAAAAAGATTCGTTTGATGATTTATATAACATAAAAGTCTCGGGTGTTACATTCAACCTTATATAATTCTTTGAAATAATGGTCCACCTAATGGTTAACATTATTACAGATGTTCAAAAATGTGGTCATATGCATTTCATATAGATTCACCCCATTAAATGATATAAAAATATTTTTAATGGATATATGAATAATAGAATTCATTGATAATTTTGTAATGTAGATTGATTTATTGTAAAATATGTGGTTGAATTATATATTGATTACTGATATGATGTTGATACCATTGGTCTACCAAAGTGTTGTCACAATGAACTTATTATGGGAGAAGTGATTTTCTAGACATATGTTGTTACAATTAATATTAAATTGTTGGAGGATTTTTACCTTTACATTTTATATATTAGTGCAGTGATTTCTCTATTCGTTGAGGCCCGTAAATTAATTCCTACACATTTTAATCCATCAATGGTTGAAAGAGGTATATTAAATAATTATAATTAGTAGTTTATAGGATGGTACTGAGATTATATTAATAATGAATTATCTATAAATTAGAATTTAGTTATCAAATGACTTCGATGGCTAGTGAGAGGAAAAAATATAAATGTTAAATCTTACTCTTGTTTTTTAATTAATGGAAAAACATTCTATTAAATGAAATATGATGATCATAGTACATTGAAAAATAGTAGAGTAATGATTATGATGTAAGTGCTGAATGTATCTGGTTCCAATAATAAAAATTCAATTAATTTTAATATGTCATATTTCAACATCATCGAAAAGATATACGAGTCCGATCGTAATAAATTTCAAGTTCCAATTTTCCATTATAAACAGGTTGAAAAAAGGAGTGTAGTGAAAGTCAATGAATTGGGCTTCATGGAGATAAATTTCAGTGTGAAAGGGTATAAGGATGATCCATTCATAATGTCATCACAAGAAGTGTAAATATTTTTTGTCGCAGGTACAAAAAACTATAATTGTTCAATTGTCCTATTGGTGACTAAAACAACGATAGGGTCAAATGAAAATTAAATTGAGGATGACGATTTCATTGGGAGATTACAATCATCTCATCGTGGTCCCAATCTATAAAATTACTGATACATTAGAGGGGACCATAAAGTTGGTATTTAGATACTCAATAAGGGACTCAGATCCCTTCAACCATTAAATAAAAAAGTTATTTCAAAGATAAAGTTACAGAGTTTTTAAATATACTACACTTTTACTCATAATATTATGTGTTTCTACTATATCTAGATAATGTAAATTTAATGTTTGACATCACATGATGATAAATAATTATGTAATTTATAATTAAACCAATACTAAGGAAGAAAATATGGTTAATTTTGGAACTTTATAATTATTATCTTACCAACAATAAGTTAATGAAAAAAATGACTTAACATCACTCTGTCAAATAAAATTATCAAGGTGAGGAGAAAGTGTATAAAATTTGTAGTTTTTTGGATTTAATGTGGACAACAAGTTAACAAAAATAAGTCAATGTTCATCAGTTATGATGGGGATAAAATAATAATTCATGTTCTAATTGATATAAATATGTGGAACCATATCTCTTTTTTATTGATGTAAAAACATTGGGAGGATATTAAGTCAATATAAAAATATATTTTCTATATTTTATGGAAAAATATATAATTAAACATTCATTTAATTTTCATTTTCCCTTGTACAGTTAGTATTTTATATGATTTCTATAATAAATATGTCTTAATGGCCACTGAAAAAGGTCATACATGATTCTGGACTCTTATTAAAAGAATCATCTTTCGGATGCTGAATGGAATGTAATGTCTCACCCACAAGTTATGTATGCACACATTATAAGATAGAATATATGGAAATAAATCATTAGTTTTAATAATGAGAAATAATTTTTCGAACAATGTATTTAATAATATTTTCTTTTAAATTTTTTATTTTATCCACTTTTATTCAAAATAAATTATTTATGAAATAGAAAACGTGTGTTAAAAATAAATAAAAACACAACAAATCCAATTTAACCCAACTGAAAATCATGGTTGTATCATGATTAACATGGAAAGAAAAATGGAATGTATTTTAAATTTATAATAAAATTTTTATGTAATGTGAAACAACATATCTTCCTCTAATTAAATTCATAGTAATGAATGAAAATATGAAGCCACATTCTTCCCATGTCACATGATAAAGAAGGGGGCCCAGGTAAATAATGACAGTAAACTGGTTAATGAAAATTAATAAGATGTATGGGATGAAAGTGTAAGTATGAAATAATAGTAATTTTTTATGATTTATAATATTATTACATAAAGTAATCTATTTATGTTCATATTTTTTATATGGTCTTTATATAAAGATCAATATCATCTATACCTAAAGAAAATTTACATTTAGTAGCTATGAAGTGGCCCGAACATTATGGCCATGTTAAAGGTGTATGTTTTCAAGTATCACCTTTAATATATTTAAAGATGAAAAATATTCAAGGACATGCACATGAGATGATGAAAATAATATAGGAATAGATATATTCTTTTAAATATATTATTATCTGGTCTAGTTTAGCGGTCTAATTTATATGAAAGGATCAAAGTGAACTGGAAGTGAAAAAGAATAATATATGAAGAGCCAAATGACCGCCGTTAACTTTTAGTCTATCAATTCCCCCAAAATGCCCACCTTATTTTAGGTAATTTATATTTTTCATTACTCTTTCTCTAAAATGTGAATCAAATAGCTTATAAAACAGTAAATTACTAAAATTATGTAGGGTTAAGTTCAATGTGATTTATATATATCAACACACATATATCACCTTGTTGTGATGGGTATGGTGTATAATATCCCAGATACATGCTACACAATAATCATACTCAAATAGATCACATGACAGAGCTGATGAAATTATATGATAAGCTATGCACTAAGTTTCTTATTAACTTGATGATCTGGATATTACCATGGTCAAAGATGATATTACAATATTCGTAGCACAGAAATCTAATGTTATAAAGTAACATGAGGTATTTCCATAAAAATAGATTAAAAATATTAATAAATGATGAATCATCATCTGAAATGAGGTATGGTATTACAAATATTTATAATGACAGGGAAATGAACATTCAGATGAAGATAATCTAATAAATCAACCAAGAAATAAAAAATACCGTCTCCAAGTTTCTTCTACCAACCAATTACACTCTTACATATATTAAAATTATAAGTTCAAGAAATCACAATATTAAAAATAGAGATATTTCCAACATTCAATATGAAGAATAAATATTTGGAAATGTCATTATAGATATAAGTTTGGAGAGTATAGATAAAATTGTCAAGTTTGAATGGTTGGGAGTCCAGTTGTGAATATATACGTGAGGTATAATTGCATAACCCTTTTCTCAAAAACAAATTATCCACTATATATATTAAATTTAAAAACTATTCATATTTTAAATATTCAATTATATTACTACTATATAAATGGAAAACCATGGGAAGCATGATTTGGGATCATTAATCCCTATATCATCTCCATGTATGAAGGGAATGTATGATTTTCTAAAAGATATTTCATGAAACTTATCTTGAATGTTATAGGAATTAGCAACACATCAATTAGCCTCAACTGAATTCGATGCATAGTGTGATCAGTATGACTTGAATTGTAAGTTTTTAGTTCATAATATACATTTTAGTACAAAGTAAATATCACATACTCAAATCCTAGATAATTAATTAATATATTTTTAATACTTTGGGATACTAGTCTAAATGTTATTTTTTATGTTTAGGAATCAATTGAACCTCAATATGATACATGGTGAGGTTGATGTGAATCGAAGTGCGTGTGTTCTATATAGAAGTGTAATTTAATTTAAAATTCACATCACATATCTAAAACTAGTTGAATGAGATCATGCTTTTTTCAATATTTATGAAAAAAATCATATATCATTTTTGACATTTACGAATATACCACACCCAAATCTGACACATGAGTTAGTCGATATGAAATTAAGTTCATGATTTCAGTATAAAAGTGTAATTTTAGTTAAAATGATTATCACATATCAAAAACTAAGGAAACAATCTTAGGTTATTTTCAAACATTAATAAAATGATATATAATTCATTTTTGAAATGTTGGAATTGAACATACATCAATATGACCACTGATGTGTAATGTATAGCTTAAAGACTTTGTTTTAAATATAGAAGATTCATTTTTGTTTAAAAATAGTTCACATATCCAAAAAAGATAAAAAAATCTTATATTTATTTCAAACATTAGGAAAGTGATCCATAATTAATTTGTGATATTTTGGAATGTATTGTATGTCAATCTAGGAGATGATAAGTCAAGTATGGATCAATGATTTTTTTTCAATATAGAAGTTACATTTTAGTTTAAAATTATTTTTCACAATGAAAAAACTAATAAAACCATCTTGTATTGTTTTCATAATTTAAAAAATGATCCTTAATTCCCTTTTTATGTGTAGGAATCAACAACATGTCATTTTGACCCATAATGTTTCCAGAATGACTCTAAGTGAGTTATTTAAATATAAAATTAACATTTTAGTATAAAACTTGCATCACATATCCAAGATTAAGAAAACTATCTCATATTTTTGTCAACAGTAAAGATATTGATCCATATTTAATTTTTCATTGGTACGAATTTTCAACACATCAATCCAATAGATGATGTTGTTGGCATGACTTGAAGTGTGTTCTTTCAAAATAAAAGTTTCATTTTATTTTATGATACATATCACATATCCAAAACCATGAAATAAGTTCATATTGTTTTTAAGATTTAGTACAATGGTCTATAATTTATTTATGACATTTAGTATTTGAATTTATATCTATCCTAAAGAAGAAGTGGATTTTATGACATGAAGTCTGTGTTTTCAATATAAATGTAATATTTTTGGTTAAAATGAACACCACATATCTAGAACATAGAAAAAATGATAAAATTGTCTTAAACAATTAGTAAAACGATCAATAATTAATTTTTTATGTGTAGGAATCAAACTCACATAAATCCAAAAGGCAATGTGGAAATTATGAAATTAAGTGTGTGTTTTCGATATAAAAGAGTTGGTTTAGTTTAAAAGACTCATAAAAAACCCAAACAAAGAAAATGATATCATACAGTATTCAGGATTTCTGAAAACAATAAATAAATAATTTTAAATTGGATTAGTTTACTAAACATCAATATAACACATGATGTTGGTGGTATAACTCTATGTATGTGTTTTCAATATAAAAGTGTCATTTTATATTAAAACATTCATCACATATCCGAAATCTAGAAAACAATCTCACATTATTTTAAAAATTTAAGAAAATTATCCATATTAATTTTTCAAATGTAGGAATCAATCAAACATAAATTTGACATGAGATTTTTTTGACATGACTAAAATTCATGTTATCAATATAAAAGATCCATTTTGGTTTAAAACTCATATCACATATCCAAAACCATGAAAACATGATCAGATTGTTTTTAAAATTTTGGAATGTCATCTATAATTCAGTTGTAATGTGTAGGAATCAACTATATTTCAATCTTAAACATGTTGTGGATGGTATAGCTCAACGTACATGTTTTCAATAAAATGTTTTTTTTTAGTTTAAAATATGTATCACATAGCTAATATTGACAAAATATGAAAGAATTATTTTCAATCATTATAAAAGTGATCCCTGATTCATTTTTAATGTGTAGAAATTAATTGTACATCAATTTGAAACATAATGTGGTTAGTATGACTCAATGTTCAATTTTTGAACATAAAAGTGTTATTTTAGTTTAAAAAATGCATCAAAGAGCCAAAACTGAAAAAATGGGCTCATTCTATTTTCAGACACTAAGATATTGCTTCATAATTATTTTTTTTTGTGGAGGAATCAACCGCATATCAATCAGATACATAATGTTGTCTGTTTGACTAAAAGTGAATGTTTTCAATATAGAAGTGTCCGTATAGTTCAGAATGCATCTCAGGTAGCCAAAATTCAGAAAAAAATCTCATATTGTTTTCCATATTGAGAAAAATATTCTTTAATTCATTTGTTATATGAATGAATCAACTATTCATCAATCTGACATTGGAAGTGTGTGTTTTCAATAAAAAAGTTTCATTTTAGTTTAAAATGGGTATCACATTTCCAAAACTATGAAAATGAGTATATATTGTTTTTAAACATTGGGAAAACAATCCAAAAAATTAGTTGTGACATGTAGGAATTGACATTACATCAATCTGATGCATGATTATCTTATTATATCATTAATACATATACACACTAATTAATAATATAATTTTTTCATATGTATATTATTTATGTTTAAAATAATATTTATTTTATTTTTTAATTTTGATTTACTAAAATCAGAATTTGTTTTATTTCAGAGACAATATTTTTTATAGAGGTTGATCTTTTGAGATATTATTTTATAAAAGTTATGATTTTTTACATTGGTTGTATTTTTTTTGATTTATTGTTAATATCAAATCAATGTAAATATATTGTATGTAAATTTCGAATTTAATTGATATTTAAATGTCACTTTTTTAAACATAATGTATTTCTATAAGTGTCATTGCCTATTTATGTACTAATTGGAATTGCTATTATAGGGTTGTTGTAGGGCAGCTGTAGCCATGCAATAGCTACATGGCATGTATCAGTGCTATTAAAAGAACTCATAAACCCCCCTTTATCAGTTAATGTAAAAGCACTAAAAATGGGTTCTTTATCAATAGTTTTTTTCAGTAATGATAAATCCCACTTTATCAGTGCAAATAAAAGCACTAATAAATTCCCCCATGGTCATTACTAAAATAATCCACAGATAAAAGACCCATTTATCTATGATATATTTTAGAATTAATATATGCTCCCTTTATCAGGACTCTTACTAGTGCAGATAAAGGCCATGCACTTTTAATTATTCGTAGGTGGTCAGGATTTTTTTGAAATGACAAATCCCTTTTTAGTGATATTAAAGGCCTCGCCTATAATAGTAGTGTTGGTTGAAGACTAAATTTATGTAATTATATTACTAATTATTTTAATTATATTTGTATCTAATCTTATTGTCAAATGAGATTTTAACACAACGTTTGATGAATGATCTTGTGACACCTAATATTTAATCACGAGTGGGAATATTAGAGAATTTATTTATCCAAATGTCGATTGTATGTGTAAGAGAATCATAAGTCACACACAATTCAATTATTAATATTTAAATATATTAATTAAAAATTATGGTTTTTGTGATTTATCTTCAATGTTTCATGAGAGAGACCAAATAAGTGAACATATGTGAGTGAACCAAACACAGATAGATACTTCCACTAGGTGTGAAACATGTCATTGTATTTCACCAATTGATTTCCAATGAAACATCTCATAATTTTTTCATTTGACTAGATAATTAAACATTGAATAATTATTGAGAAAATCAAAATGATTTCTTATATTATAGAATGAATCCTAATGGTATTTTGATTAAAATTATAATTAGAGATAATTAACTGAATAATTATTTTGATGTGGGAAATTAATTACTACCATTGTATGCATCAGAATGAGATTCACTAATCTAGAAGATCTATATAAACATGAATCATCTTGAACTCCTTAGATTTGTTTCAGTTAATTTAATTAGTTGTTTAATTTTTATATTATTATTTTTTAATCACATGAAAAATTAATTCAGCTATTTTATTGAAAATGAAATTACTAGTTTCTACATTGATTATATAGTTGTTTCAACCCTTCTTGCTTCATATATTGTAGTAGGTGGGTCACAAATTCATAAAATTAACAAGTTACAATAGAGCATTCAAAGAAACTTTTTATTCTCATTGTGAAACCCTTCATGATATTCTTGGGGTTCCATTGAATAGATCACTTCATTTTTTTACTATTCATGGATAATTCACTTGTCTTACTCATTGACATTATGGTAGTGTTACATTTAGTATTTTTATCTTGATTATTTCCCAAGGTTGAATTCTACCCTTCATTTGATTTTATGGTCTTCTATTATCTATGATTTTTATATATGTTTTATTGAAGTCGTTATGTATGCTTCAGTTCTATAACCATTTTGGTTACAAACATCTTAGGTGTTTTTTAAATTTTCAAATATATATATATATATGTGAAAAAATTATTTGTATCCTTCCTCTATGGAAATTTCTTTGGATTATATTTTCTCCTCATTGATGTTTAATTTCTTTGAGTTCCATAGGTATGAATACTATACCAGCCATTCAAATCTTAATACCCAAATATGTGATAGCACAAACAATGAACAACAAAACATGATCTTTTCATTCCCACAACAGTCTCGACAGATTGTTTTGCATACTATTTTTTCCACTCAATTTAGTGAATGGGTTTATATTCTGTAAAAATATTCTACATTATCTTCCACCCACCTTAGATGAGGTGTTGTTTTCATAACCATTTTTCATTACCAATTATTTTAATAATTTAGATTTAGAATCCACACTATTAATATAAATACTATTATCATCAAAAAAATTTTTTGAGATGGGAGGTACATTCTATTTAGAACATTTTATAGATTTATTATAATATGATCTCATTCTCTTATATTCATATTATTGATTTTATTCAATATATGAATCCTCCTTGTATTTACATGCGGTAATAACTCTTCTATTCGGTTATTTTTAAGTCTTATCTTTAGTAGTTTCATGATTTTTTAGTATGATCTCAAGATAAATACATTTCATATTGATAATTTTTTTCTCAACATAGACATATTTAAATCTATCATCACATTCCTTTTGGATCATTTCATCTTCTTTGTTATGAATTTTACTTATTGTACAAAGTGTCATTATTTTTAATTCTATTTTATTGGAAATATAGGTGTGTATTTTTGAATTCAATGATTATGTAAATACTTTAACATTTCATATATATTTTTTAAAAATTATTTGGTATTATTAGAATTCTTTGAAAATTGAGGGCACCCGATTCTGAGGCCCGGTGTGCCCGAAACAGAATTTTGAACTTTATTTATGGTACATTCAATAAAGGTGTCGGCTGCATTTTCAAACATTTGAACCAGTCCTCAGAATTGAAATCTTAGGACACTGTTGAATCTGCAGCACTGACATTCTCATAAGAGAGGATTCACTTCGACGGTAGTTGTTCGGGTGAAAAAGATAGTTTTTTGGGCTATTAAATTAATAATAAAATAATTTTGTTTGTTATTTTATTTTTCTCCAACTGTTGAGCGGCAGTGACCGGACCGCTAAGTTTTCAAGTCATTTAATGGCTTGGCCCTTTCTTTTAGTGATAACTATATTGAGAGATGAGTGGTGCATTAATTATGTTATTAATGAACCTCATTAAACTATATTGTGTTCAACCCACATCCTCTATCTATTTAATTGAAGCTTGGGCCTGGGATTTTGGGATGGCTGTGAGGAACCACTAGCGAAGTACAATGACACATCCCACCATTGGAGTATGAAGTCTTGGTCGAAAATGAACTGGGATCGACAAATGTCGGTGGATTCATCAAATGCAGAGTCTTCTTCCACCGCTGTGAAGTCTTCAAAGAATCTCAATGTATAGGATTTTTCATGGTTTAATTATTTGAGTTGAAGATGAATAAATTGTTTCCCGCCTGTTATGATATTAATGTGGAGGGTTCTGGTCAAACGAACAAGGCATAAACCCTCTGCTGCTTCGTTCATGTCATGTTCTTTATGGGACGATCATACAACACGACAGAACCTTAAAACCGGGAGGCACGTAGTGATGAAGACATCCCGAGAGGCTATTATGCATGAGAAGAAGGTTAAATGGACAACCAGAGCTCACCTGGTGGCCCGTGGAGGTTCTGTCGATGCGGCCGCACTGGCGACCGGTGCTAGCAGCGATGATGGTGGCCGAAGCTCGCTATCCATGGAAGAGGGTGGCGCCACTTGGCACCGCGAAGGATGGGTATGCGGCTAGATCTCAGCCATCTACAAAGGTAGGAGGTGATGGCCTGTCACAAGCTACGGTGAAGCAGGCCACATCTTCGAAGCCGCGGCGAAGGAAGGGTACCCGCTCCCTGTGGGTCCAGTAAGAAACCAAGAAGCGCCACCTGGCACTGCCAATTAAGAGTCGAATGGCTCTTTGATCAGTGAAAAAGGTGGACCACATTACCCTCTAACATTTCACGCTAGCCAATGGGCCAAGTCGCCGCGACCCAATGGCCTAAGCCCCCCCACCCCCCAACAGGGTCGGTTTGGACCTGGCTGGGTCGACCCGAACCTGTTCAGGCATAGTTTCGCTTAAAGATCTGTATAATGTGAACCATACATCCATTTTATGAACCATCTATGATGTTGTGATCCTTGTAGAGAGATAGACCTTTTGAGATACTCCACCTGAGTATTGGAAAAAGTTGGAGTACGGCCTGTTTGGATCGTACTCAAATACAACCAGGCCCTCATCACTAAATGCCTATAACATGCAGATCGGGAATCTGATTGATGAACCATATGTCGCGTTGGGACCCTTATGAAATGGATGTCCTTTGTGATTTTTTATGGAACATCGTGTTAGTTGAGGCATGACAGATATCTTGAGGAGCAGATTCTATAAATCTCAAGGGAACCAGGTGTGGAGAATCATATGGCTGACTGCCAATTGAAGAGCGACCCAATGTGGATGAGCATCATAGAGACCATTTCTTGATTTGAATTATAGAGAAATTGTGTGGATCAGTATTATAGAAACCCTGTGTGGATCAGCATTATAGTGACCCTATGTGGATCAGCATCTTAGTGTCCCTATGTGGTTCAGAATCTTAGCAATCCTATGTGGATCAGCATCAAGTGAACCTGTGTGGATCTTCATTATCGCGACGCTCTATGGAAAAAAATTCTGACGACCCTGTGTGGATCAAAATTGCATGAACCAATGAGGACCATCCTTATAGCGGCCCATCATGGATCTGTGATATACGACCCTATGTGGATCGACAATGGAACAACTCCCACATGGTTCAATTGTGGAAACTTCATAATAGAATAAAATGATATAACATTTGGGTAATCATATTTATTTTTGAACTCTGAGTTGTTAACCTGGTTTGAGATGAGTATTTTGTTTTGTTCTTGTGAGTGAGATCATGATTTTTTATTTTCCTTTGTGAAATTATGAGAGACCTTAGGGGATCTCGGGGTCCCTATTGGATATTGTTATACTCACCCCTGCACGGGCTTTGTCTGCACCTTGTTGTGTCTTGTGTAGACGACGATCTTCCAAGACTGAGACTCAGGTAGGTAGGACCGAGCGGTGGACAGTGGTGATAGTTGATGTACAGATCTATGGAGATGAGATGTACCTACCCTTCAGGAACCTTAATGGATGATACCAGGAGTTGTTTACTATTTTCTTTTGTAGTTGTAGCTTTCAGTTGAGCTTGTATTCCGGCCGTTTTACTATCAGTACACACTTTTACTACTTCAGTTGTACGTTGTGGTTGCATCTTGTTGAGTACATTGGATGTGTGTTTGTACAGGTTGAAAGGAAACGCATTCCGGTTTTAGGGCTACTCCTTTCCGATGATAGTCTCTAACCCTTGTCCTATGGAAGGAGAGCTTGGTGTAGTCACGGCATGGGCCCAAGGGGATGGGTCTTGACAAAGTGTTATCATAGGAGTCGGTTCTACAAAAGAAATAGGGCTCTGATCTTTCCAATGGAAAAATTGTGTTAAGTGTATAGGGTGTGGTTTTTAGTACGTGGAGTCTAGTGCTAGTGCGGCGGCCGACGTATCCATACACTAGGATCCTGAATTCTGATTTCTGACTCGGTGCACGAAAACACTGATTGTGTGTGTTTTGGAAATGTTTTTATTTTGATCTATTTTTATTCAGCTCACTAGGTATAACTTATTGACGGTGGAACACCTATATCATTTCAGGATGCCACCACAAAGATAGCCAACCTGGACTTCCATGAGAGTTCACGATAAAGGCCCACCGAGCGACGAGGTTTCGGTGAAGGGGCCTCTTACGGTGATGGCACCTTCGAGTGGGGCACCAGCAGCCCCACCACCCATTGGGTTGCAGTTTCCACCAGCCCCACTAGTGGATGGTGCATGCTAACTGAGTGTGTTGCATGAGTTCTATCAGCACATAACTCCGAGGTTTGGAGGCGAGACAGATTCCCAACCAGCTGAGGACTGGTGGGAGGCTATGGTTAGGTTTTTCCACCTAGTTGGGACACAGTATAGCATATGGTGATCCTAGCTACTAGCCTTTTCTAGTGAACATTAGAGAGATGTTGGAGTCTAAAACACTATATGCATGAGGATGCGACACTCACCTGGTTGGACTTCGACACCCTCTTCATGGAAAAGTTTGTACCAACAACTTTACGCTCAGCGCGCATCCAGGAGTTGCTGCACTTACAGAAGGGAAACCTGTAAGTGGCCATGTACTTGGTGAGATTTACTCACCTCTAATGCTACTCCACCGACATGGTACAAGACCCATTCAGCTGGACACAGACCTTTGAGCAGGGTCTACAGTGGGAGATCACAGCATCGATGATATCATTGAATATCCTGATGTAGGCTAGAGTGATCAAGAGATAATTATTTGTGGAGAGCTTCTTAGTAGAGTAGGCACTGACGGTGAGATCCACCACATGATGACAGGAAGATGATTCATATTTAGCAGGTATTAGGTTGATGACACAGAGGTACAAGCAGGCTAGACCCTCCGATGGACAACCCCAGGATGCAGGGTCAGAGGTGCGGAGCTTGCGAGGAAGAGGGGGTTAGCTGAGAAGTAGATTGCGCTTCATGTGCAGCGGACAAGGCCACATGGCTCGAGACTGCCCGACCCTCCGTAACTATGATCATCAGAAGATTGAGGGACCACTAAGACATTGGAAAAGGTACGAGAGAGGAGGTCCATAGGGTGGCGAACGTGGAAGCGGAGCTGGTCGTGCACCAAGAGGTGGACGATGGTTTGAGGTTCTACCACCACCAACCCCAGGTGGTCCACCCCAACAATAGGGAGTAGGTGGACAGGGGAAAGATTAGCTTTAGGTGGGAGAGGCTTACAACCATTTCCCTCTATAGATGATTATAGGTATGATCTGTGTCTATTCCACCATAGCTTTAGTACTTATAAACTTAGGTTCCAGTCACACTTTTATTTCTATTGAACTCATTTGGAGATCGAATATTCCAACGAAGCTGTTGGCTCAATAATTATGATTATAGACTCCTAAGGGATAAGATTCAACAATTACACACTAATGTAGACAGTGTGAGCTCAATCTAGGATGTGAGAGCTTCGTTTAGGATCTCTTAGTAGTAGCATCGAGGCCTTACAATGCGATTTTGGGTTTGGATTGTCTATCCATATTCCATACTCAAATAAAATATTTTAGGTGCGAAGTGGTGTGTGTCCATGAAGATGGGATCTCATTTTCCTTCACCGGTGATAAGGAAACCTTCACTGCACAGGATGGACATTCTAGGATTAGGGTGTATCCAATCACTCATCAGTTGGCTAGCCATACCCTTGAAGTAGTTGACGTGAGGATTCTGAGTCATCGTGTAGTGGTGGTCCAGTATACTGATGCCTTTCCCGATGACGTTCTAGGACTAACTCCTAACATAGAGGTAGACTTATACATAGATATATACCCTGGGATGACATCGATATCTACACCATCATATTGGATGGCTCACGCGGAGCTTCATGAGTTGCGGGTACAGTTGGAGGACTTATATGGTAAGAGGTTCATAAGACCCAGTGTTTCTCCATGGGCATCCCCAATTTTGTTCACCAAGAAGAAGGATGGGAGTCTGAGGCATTGTGTGTGAATCAGGTGACAACGAAGAACAAGTATCCACTCCCAATGATTGATGACCTATTCGACCAGCTGAAGGGAGCTCAATGGTTTTTTATGATAGACCTCATATCAGGATATCAACATCTCAAGGTACGCGTTGAGGAAATACCAAAGGCGACATTCAGGTGTCGGTATGGCCATTATGAGTTATCAGTGATTCCCTTCATCATAACCAACACTCAAACATTATTCATGGGGATCATGAATAGGATCTTCCATCCATACCTCGATCGCATCGTAGTGGTCTTCATTGAATACATCCTGATATATTCAGCGTCAGAGGAGGAGAACCCCACACACTTGTAAATAGTTCTAGATACACTCTGAGAGCAGAAGCTTTATGGAAAACTGTCGAAGTTATAGTTCTGGATACAGGATGTTCACTTCATGGGGAACGTTATCTCAGAGGCTGGAGTCGCAGTGGATCAAGAGAAGATTGACGAAGTGATTTCTTGGGATCCACCCTAGAGTGTGAACGAGGTGCAGAGTTTCTTAGTATTGGCTGGGTACTACTAGGGATTCATACATGACTTTTCTAGAGTTGTGACACCCTTTTTATATTTGGAAAAGAAGGGAAAATCCTTTGTGTGGATAGAGATATGCCACCAAAGTTGTCAGGATTTGAGGTAAAGGCTGACGAGAGCCCCCATGTTGAGGATAAAATAAGGGGGTGTTGGGTGTGTAGTCTACTGCAACACATCAGGGGATGTTCTGGGTTGTGTCCTGATGCAGGAGCGAGCAATGATCACCAATGGTTCACGGCAGTTGAGACAACATGAGCAGAACTATGCTATTCATGAACTAGTATTAGCTATAGTGGTCTTTACACTAAAGTAGTGGTGACACTACTTTATGGGTGAATGGTTTACTGTTTAATCTGATCACAAGAGTCTCATATATATCATCTCATATAAGGACCTGAACCTGAGACAACAATGATGGTTGGAGTTCATCCAGGAGTGTGACTTCGAGATAGTCTACACTCCTTGGAAGGAGAATGTAGTAGCAGGAATAGTCAGTGGGAGGTCTTGTCTACAGTTTTTGAGTGAGGTGATAGAGCAGCTAGCCGCATTACAGATATCCATTGTGGTTAAATATAGAGAGCAGCTTACCTCCATTTTATTACTTTCACTCATCCATTTCATCAGCGAGTTCGGGAGCCACAACTTGGGGATGAAGACTGTGAGCCCTGACATGCACATATATCCTCAGGACAGTCTCTTAATGGATTTTATGAAGGTGGGGGGTATGTCATACTTTTTAGAGGATTCACCATGGTACCAGTGACACTTCGAGAGAAGGTGTTGAAGGAGTTCCACACAACCCATTTGGCGGTACATCCTGGAGTGGAAAACATATACCAGGACCTCCAGCATCAGCACTAGTGGCCAGAGATTAATAAATAAGTGGAGAAGTTTGTATATTGATGCCTCACTTGTCAGCATGTGAAGGTTGATCATCAGGTACTAGCCGGCCTCGCTCAGCCACTTGAGGTACCTATGTGGAAGTGGGATAGTATATCCAAGGTCTTTATGATGGGGATACCACGTACATCCATGGAACTTGATTCTATTCAGGTGATCATTGATCGACTCACCAAGTCAGCCACTTCCTACCCATATGACAGCAAGGATCTGTAGAGAGCATGAGATGTCTCTACATACAGGAGATTGTGGTACTTCCCGTGGTGCCATCGATGATCATCTCAGATCATGACATATATTTTATATCCCTCTTGTGGAAGGGATTACATGAGGACTTTGGGACTCTGCGATGCTTGAGAACTGCCTTCCATCCTCAAACAGATTGTCAGAAGGAGTGGACCATGCAGACAAACGAGGACATGGTTCGTGCTTGTGCCCTCAATTTTGGATATAGTTGGGAGGCCCACCTTCCCCTGATGAAGTTCTCATACAACAATAGTTATCACTCCAACATCGGCATGGATCCCTTTGAGGCCATGTATGGGAATCCTTGCAGATCACCTATATGCTGGACAAACCTAGGGGAGTCACCACTTATGGGTCAAGAGATGGTACAACCTACCACAGAGAAGGTGTAGATCATCCAGAAGCGGATTAAGACTCCACAGAGAAAAAAGAAGTTGTATGCAGATAGTAGATAGAGACCCTAGGAATTTGAGGAGGGAGACCATGTCTTCCTAAGGGTCTCCCCCCTATGAGGATTAGGGTGGTTTGACTATACTAGAAAGCTATCTCCGAGGTTCATCAAACCCTTTTTGATCTATAGACGCTGAAAAGTGCATAAGCGCCGCAGAAAGTTCCAAAACATAAAAACAAAGTCATATTCGGACTCGAAGACCCGGTTCGGAGGGCCTGATAGTGTTTCATGAAAAAAGGGGAAGCGTGCGAAAAAATGTGTCTCACGCGGAAGGTACCTAGATTTGAAAAGAGTCTCAGCGCCTGTGTGAAATAATTATGCACCCATGCCCTGTGTGGTTGATATTTCATGCCACCTCCTCTTTCATGCAGTTATTTCGTGCAACCCTATATTTCACGCCCCGGGTTGCCTATAAATAGAAGGCAACCCCCTTCCTTTTCAAGTCAGAAGAATTTGAACCGCCTCTCGTGCACGTAATTTGCATTCCACACACGTGTAATATGTATTTCAGGTAAGGTTCTTTTTTGCTCAAAGTTGCCCCGGGATCCACCTACGCGCGAGATCCCCATGGATTAGACTAAACTGTAGCCCCTTCGGGGTCCTTCCTTTGCAAGTAATCCTCTTTCTTTGGCGCACAATCCCTTCCTTTGTGCACAATCCTGTTGAGTCATGCGCAAAGCCTCATCCCCCTATTTTTCCCTAGAAACAATGATATCACGCCAGCCCGAAGATTTTTCACACCGGACCCCCTTATTTCACGCAATCCCCCAGGGCTGCATGCAATCCCTCGGGGGCTTTCACCTCGGTGCTCCCCGGGCACCATCTTGCATGAACGCCTGATTCCCTCCTTCTGGGTGCCATTCTCTGGTGTCTCGTGCACCCTAGGCATCCGCATCATACATGGTTTTCCCGTGAGACCTTCTAGGCTCGTACGGAGTAACTTCAAAGTCCCTTGGAAAATCCTTCATATTGCATTGCTTCGCCTCATTATTCTTCACATAGGCATGCTAACAGATATTGCTTCTTCGCATAGCCACGCTAACGTGGACCCCTCGATGGTTCGCCTCACGACACCCCCTCAGTACGGCCGTGCCGATGCCTTCCCTTCCACAACGGGCAGAGGGCACCGGTTATATAAGTCTTAGGGGTGTGGATCCAACCCACCTCGTCTGAGCTGCGGTACATTAAACTGCCAAACACCTCTTCCTCAACACGTGACGTTAAACTGTGACCTGGAACCGTGCCTCGCACGTAAGGTCCCCCCTCCTCGGATATTTTCCACGCCTACTAGTCTCTATGGGGATGGGATCACCCCTCAAAGGGAATGATATCCTCCTTATCGGAGTGGTTTTTATCTGCGGGGAAGGGTATCCACCTTGGTGTAATCCCCAATCCTTCCTTCCATGAGTCAGCACACCTATTCCTCCTCACTTACTCGGTGCCAAAGCCAGCCATGGACGTGGTGGGGAACGGTGATCCCTCCTTTCATCTTCAGTCCCCCAGGCTATCAGAGGAAGTGATAGGGAACATGACCCCTCCTCTCTTCCTGGGTGCCAAATCCCTCTCCCACTGCTCTTTGTCTCCCTCGGGCCTCCATCCTGGAGTAATTCTTGGAACTATGGGCCGCTCAACTCATAAGCCCCTCTTCACATCCCCTGGACGCACCCTTCGTGACGTGATCATCAGGTCCCGACAACCTCTTCTTTCTCACACTAATCATGACTCCAGTGAGCTTAGAGTGACCACCGAACATGACACACCATGGGACGTCTTAGAGCATTAGCCCCATCGAACCCGAACTATGGGGACTTTGATATGTGCTAAGGCATGCTAAGCAGGAAGCCACCATGAGGTTCAATCCCCACCACCATGGGCTATCTCAGCGCGTTAGCCCCATCCAACCTGAAATACGAGGACTTTGATCCATGCTAAGGCATGGTACATAGGAAGCCTCCATAAGGGTCAATCCCCGCCACCTTGGGCTGCCTCAGAGAGTAAGCCCCAAATTCCCCTGTCCCGCATGACGTTAAACTGTATACCCGAACTATGGGGAAATTGATCTGTGCTAAGTCATGGTATGTTGGAAGCCTCCACAAGATTCAAGCCCCACCACCATGGTTCGTCTCAGATCGTAAGACCAATCCAACCCGAACTACATGTACTTTGATCTGTGCTAAGGCATGGTATGTAAGAAGCCTCAACGAGGTTCAAGCCCCACCACCATGGGCCATCTCAGAGCGTAATCCCCATACAAACTAAACTACGGGGAATTTTATCCATGCTAAGGCATGGTACATAGGAAGCCTCCATGAGGTTCAAGACCCACCATGTGCCATCTCAGAGTGTAAGCCCCATCCAACCCGAACTACGGAGACTCTGATCTGTGCTAAGGCATGGTACGTAGGAAGACTCCATGAGGTTCAAGCCCCACCACCATGGGTCATCTCAGAGCATAATCCATGTTCAACCTGAACTATGGGGACTTTGATACGTGCTAAGGAATGGTACATAGGAAGCCTCCACGAGGTTCAAGCCCCACCACCTTGGGCAGCCTCAGAGCGTAAGCCCCAAATGCCACCATCCTGCATGACGTTAAACTGTATACCCAAACTATGAGGACTTTGATCCATGCTAAGGCATGGTAAGTAAGAAGTTTCCACGAGGTTCAAGCCCCACCACCATGGTCCGTCTCAGAGTGTAAGCCTTGTCCAACCCGAACTATGGAGACTTAGATCCATGCTAAGGCATGGTACGTAGGAATACTCTATGAGGTTCAAGCCCCACCACCTTGGGCCGCCTCTGAGCATAAGCCCCAAATTCCCCCATCCCACATTACGTTAAACTGTATACCCGAACAACGGGGACATTGATCGATAATAAGGCACGGTACGTTGGAAGCCTCTACTAGGTTCAAGCCCCATCACCATGGGCCGCCTCAGGGTGTAAGCCCCATTCTCTTCCCGCATGATGTTAAACTGTATCAGCCACCTGAACTACAAATACATTGATTACCTTCCATGATGATATGTAGGAGGCCTCCATGAGACTCAATCCCATCACTCTTCCTGATCTCCCCCTCAGGCCCACATGTATCAGGAAGCTCATTCCCTAACCTAAACGTTCAACTTCCTCTGGGTCCCGTCCACATGTTCATTCTCACGGGTCGCCTCTTCTGGCGTCCCACCATATCATCGAACTATGCGGACATTGATTCCCTATCACAAGGATACATAGTAAGTCTCTTTGAGGCTCAAGCCCAAATCCATCATTCATCCCGATTCTTACTTGGGCTGCCACATCCCGGTGGTATCATGCCACTTCACTCCTCATTTCCCCCACAGAAATCAGGAATCTGCCCATGTGCTTTCCCCAATGTCAGTGTTCCCTCCACAGGGTCCTTTAATATGATCCACTCTAGCTATTGTTACAATATGTCTGATCCGTCTCCGCTGGACTCTAAACTTGTGGCACACGTAGTGTTAAACATGGGAAGATGAGGAAAACCTCAGATGGATTCCTATGGCATAAAATTACCCTCGTTCGATGTGGGATGCATCGGGCTTCCACTCCCTCGAGAAGACCTATGATACATGACAGAAGATAGACATGCCAATCCCCAATGTCAAGATACGCCAGTGATGCCCCAATGTGACTACAATCCTAACCAAAGGTTGATGCCCTGATCAGACCCCTTGGAAGGCCCTCACTGTAGCATTGTAATTAACTAGTGTCCACGAAGATATGGCACCAGGAAGAGCTTCATGAATTGTGTTTTAAATCTATGAGGGAGACCCGGACTAGATGAAGAGTTCAGAGGAGTAATCTATGGATGAAAGAAATGATATACCATCATCCCGTTTCGATCAAGGAGCAAACATCCCAGAATAAGGAGACGATGTTGCCTGCCTTTGGAAAGCAGGAACGCAGGACAATAGTGGCGCGTCCTCTACGTGAAGGATGCACGCACCCCAGCGAACGCGTTGGAAACAAGGTCATCAGCAGAGTAGGAAAGGTGTTATACTATCTATCTCTTCCCCCATAGATGCATCAGGTCCATAATGTTATCCATGTGTAACAACTGAGGAGGTACATGAATGATCCTTCCCACATAATCGACTGGGGAGAGCTGGAAATTGACAATGGGGTGATGTTTTTAGAGTTCCAGGTGGAGATAGATGATCAATATGAGAAGGTCCTTCGTGGGTGGTTGATTCAACTGGTGAAACTTCATTGGTATAACAAGAACCTCCAAGAGAGCACCTGGGTATAGGAGGCTAAGATACGTGCTCAGTACCCCCATTTTTTCTCCTACTTTTGTTGTACCTTTTAGGGATGAAAAAACCTAAGGTGGGAAGAATGTAAAGACCAGAAATTCCATATAATTTTTTTAAAATTATTTGGGGTTATTACGAGTCTGCGATAATTAACGGCACTCAATTATGAGGCCCGGTGAGTCTGGAACCTAATTTTAAAAAACATTATGGTACGTTCAGTAAAACTGTGGGCAGTGTTTTCTATATTTTGAACGAGTACTCGGAATTTAAATCTGAGGACCCCTTTTAATCCGTAACACCGATATTATCATAAGGGAGGCTTCACTTCGACCATAGTGGGTCAGGAGAAAAAGATAGTTTTTTAACTATTAAAAGAATAATATAATAACATTTTCTATTTCTTTTATTTTTCTCCAATGGTAGAGTGGTGGGGGAGAGACCGCTGAGTTGTCAAGACATTTAATGGCTTGACCCTTTGTTTTTGTAACAACTCCGATGAGATATTAGAGGTGAATTAATTAACTTATTAATAAACCTCATTAAATCTATGTAGCATTAAACCCTCTTAATACTTCTATTTAATTAATGCTAGGGCATGAGATTTTGGGACCGTTGTGAGGAACCTCTAGAGAAGTACCGCGACACCATAAACTGACGGAGGACAGAGGCTTGGGAGACAACGAACTGGGATCGATGAATGCCGAAAGATTAATCAAACGCAGAGTCTTCTTCCACCACCATGAAATATTTAACGAATCTTGAGGTATGGGGATTTTTCATGGTTTAATTCTTTTAATAGATGATGAATAAATTTTTACCCGCCTATTATGATATTAACGTGAAGGGCGCAGACCAAACAAACAAGGCCCAGACCCTCCGCCAGTTTTTTCTTATTAGATTCATTGGGGGACGATCGTACAACATGGTAGAACCATGAAACAAGGAGGCACGCAGTGACGACTGCATCCTGGGAGGCCCGTAGGTGAAAGCATAAGGAAAAAAGGACCACCAGAGCTCACCCAATGGCCCACAGAGGTTGTGTCTGTGCAGCACCAAGCGTAGTACCAGCACGATGGAACAACCAACTCGTGTCGATGGTGATGGCAGTGGTTGGAGCTCACCAGCCGTGAATGAGGGAGGCACCTCTCCGTGCCATGACAGATGGATCGGCGTGCGGCTCTCGGCCTGCCGTAGAGGCGGGATTCGATGCGTCGTCGCATTCCGCGATGAGGTAGCCCACAGCTTCGATGTCAGGAGGAAGGTAAGGGACCCACTCCCTATGGGTCTCATGGACAACCAGGTAGCATCATCTGGTTCTGCCAATTAAGATCTAAACAGCTCTTTGAGCCATTTGGGAGGTGGACCGTGCAACCTTCGCATGGGTAACGCCATTCGGCGGGCCAAGCCACTGCAGCCACGCCCAACGGGTGTGGGTCGGGCTGGTCCACGGCCCAGCGGGCTGAGCCTTCTACGACCCAGCCCAACCAGGCCAGACAAACTAGTTCGGGCTGGGCCGGGTCAACCTAAACCCATTCTGGCCCAGTTTTTCTCAAAGAGTATTATCTTGCGAACCAGACTTCCATTTGACGAACTGTTTATGATGCTGGGATTCTTTGAGAGAGATGGTACTTTTTAGATACTCCCCCTAAGTTTTGTATAAAGTTGGAGTATGGCTGGGTTGAATCGTACCTGATCCCAACCGGGCCCTCGGCACTAAAATGCCTATAACTCGTAGAGCGGGCGTCTGATTGATACACCATCTGTGGCGTTGGGACCTTTACAACATGGAGGTTCTTTGGTTTTTCCTTTTTAGAACTTTGGGGAAGTTGAGGCATGACCAATATCTTGAGAGGAATATTCTATGGATTCAAGTGCACTGGGTGTAGAGAATCCTCTAGAAGGTTGTCAATTGAAGAGAGACCGTATATAGATCAACATCATAGTGACCCTTTGTGGATCGGCAGTATAGTGACCCTATGTGGATCATCATTATAGAGACCATATGTGGATCAGTATGATACTGATCTTATGTGGATCAACATCTTAGAGACCCTGTGTGGATCATAATCTTAGCGAACCTGTGTGGATCAGCATCTTGAGACCCCTGTGTGGATCAACATCATAGCGACCTTGTGCGAATTAGCATTCTAGTGACCCTATGTGAATCATCAATGTGTGACCCGATGAGGACCATCCTTAGAGCGGACCATCATGGATCAGTGATCTACGACCCTTTTTGGATCGAAAATGGAACAACTCCCACATGGTTATGTTTTATAAGCTTCCTTATGGAATAAAATGATCTTTATTGAGGCTAATCATCTTTATTCCTAAACTATGAGTTGTTTAGCTTGTTTGAGCATGGTCTTTTGTTTTCTTCTTGTGATTGAGATAATTATTTCTGGTTTTCCATTTTGGAATTCTGAGAGACCTTAAAGGATCTTGGCGTCCCTAGTAGGTATTGTTATACTCATCTCTACACAGGAATTACCCACACCATGTGGTATCTTGTGTTGATGACTGGAAACCTTAACTGAGACATAGAGAGCTAGGACCTGACGGTGGATGACAGTGATGGTTGAAATATAGAGTTGTGGAGATTATATATACCTAACCTTTAGGTAGGAACCATGGTAGATGATCCCAGGAGATGTTTATTTTTTTTGTTGGATTTGTATCTTTCAGTTGGGCATGTATTACGACCCCTTTACTTTCAGTACACACTTTTACTACTACAATTTTACTTCGTGGTTACATCTTGTTGTGTTCTTGGGTTGTGTGTTGGTATAGGCTTAAAGGAAATGCCTTTCTATTTTAGGGATATTCCTTTTCAGTTCCTGTCGCCAACCCCTGACCTATAGAAGTCGGGCTTGGTGTAGTCACAACACTGGCCCTGGGGGATGGGTCGTGACATATTACCTTAGGATCATTTTCAATTGCTTAGAACTTGTCTTCAAACTATTTTTCACCTATCTCTTTCACATGTATTCCATTAAGACACAAATTCTAAAAAATTTATCATCATTCTATTGCCTCCAAATTTATGGATTTTATGGCCCCAATTTTCATAGAGAGATTAACATATGTTAATTTTTTTCTATATCTTTCTCAATCTTTTTTATTCTTTTTATATAGGTTTTGGGTGTAAAGGAAGTTGGTTGAACCTAACCCCAATGATTTTTTTTCTTCATATACAATGAAAAATTCATAATAATATGAAAAGTCATCATCATGTCTAAATAATATTGTTGATGAAACTAGATAAAAGATTATGAAAACTATGGAGTGGATTTTTTTTTGTTAAATTTAAAATTAATTTAAAAATAATAATTACCTCAGTGTTGTAATTTTTTCTTTAATGAAGATATGGATTTTTAGAATCCTACTTGAATTGAAAAATTTATGAATTTATGGGATCCAAATTATTATCCCTTTATTAGTGATTTTCACATAATATGGTATCTCTAAATGACACTAATAGAATGTTCATCTCTAACTTAGACTATATGATTATCTTGTGTTGTTCACCTTGATTGTAGCATGGCCCTTTTGGCTTGAATGATTATCTCTCTTGTTCTCTCCATCTTGATAAGGAGGAAGATGTGAAGGAATTTTCTAGATCATGAGAGAAACCCTAGATAAATTCTTCATTGAGAGATAATTCTCTAGAGTGAATTTCTTGTGCACAAAAATGTCATAAGTGAGTCACCCTAGAAAATGATATACTCTAGTATATATAAAGATATGTTGCCTATTGATAATTTTATAGATCCCATTAACCAATTATATATTCCTTAGTGAAGCCTATGTCTAATAGTAAAAATATTATTATTATTATTTCCTTCACATGTAAAACACATGAATATAAAATAAATATCATTTAATAAATAATTAGATAAATATTTTATTAAATGATAAGTAAAATATCATTGTCACTAGACCATTAACTTCATATATATTTCCTTCTCAAAATTAACTGATCCTTGAATATTAACTATTATCCATTTGATAAATAAATAAATATTGTATTCACAGTCTTTTGAATAAATATTAATTTTAATGTTCTTGTAACTAAATAAATATTTATTTAAAAATAAATATTATGTATTATCTTGTGAATAATAAAATATATTAATAAAAAATTTATTAGGTGTTGTTTTGAAAAAATATTTATTTCTTATTCAACTCATATATATATATATTATTTAGTGTAAAACTGGTGAATGAATATTTATGATAAAATATAATATCCTGAATAAATATTATAACTTGGTTTTAAAATAATATTTATTCAATATATTAAATTCAAATATATTTTAACTGAGATAAACAGATACACTAAGTGTGTGGCCCTCTACAACTGTTCATTAGTGGCATTAGGAAAGCGTGAGTAAAGTCTAATATCATTGTCTAGAAACACATAAAGGAACACATAGAGGAGGAATATAATATCCCAATAATGACTACCATAAATTAATTCTCTTTGTTCTATATAAACAATTTTTCTTTATTTCTCATCAATAAGGTTTCTTACTCGTGACTTTAACTAATATCCTCAGTATCTATTTTACTAACTTCTTGAAATGATCCTATCAATACACCATAATAATGGATTTTGGTTTTACAATTCCAATTCCAATCAAAGAGATAAGATATAAACATCCATAAATATATAAGTTAATGATTCTTTCTTAACATATTCATTAATACATTGTCACTCATGAAAAATCCAAAGGATCCTACTTCACTGTCAACATACAGAATCATAGTTTTGTTAAAATATATAAAATTACCTGACTCATGATATGCATTAATTATAACATCATGTCTAAGTATCATTAAAAATGTTTTAATATAGAAATATCCAATGACACAAAAACATATTGAATTATAACTAGTGTGTTTGTTCTTATAATCATTTGTCTTAGATAATACCAATGTATAACATTAAGAGATTAATTAACATCTATTAATGAGTACTTTAACCTAGAATTAAATATAAAACATGTCACATAATTGAATTTTATCCTGACCATAGATCATAATTTTAATAATAACATTATTGAACATCAATAAAGATAATGATACATTTTTCATGTAAATATTACTCATTAATAGGGAAATGTACATTACAAACATTTCGATCCATGCTAGACCCATAAAGTTGTAGTTTATTTGTAGAATAGATACAAAATCCACTTATTTAATTAAAAATATTTAATTTATCTCACAAATATCATCTCACATAGGACTCTTATTAATCATACCCTATGTCAACCTTTCATCATAACATGGGGAAACGAAAAAAAGAAATGATTAGGTCATGTGCTCAATAAGTTAAATATAAGAGATATGAATAAATTATAATAATAGAGAATAAATTAAGAATAGGGGTGTGATTAAATGATTATAACATAAAATAATTGTACACAATAATTCAAATTTCATTAGTCATAAATCATGGAATAATAATTTTTCATAAAAAAATACATAATTCATAGGTATATAGAATTATCAATAATCAATAATGAACCACGAGAACATTTAATAATCACAAGACATGAGTTTTTGGAATACAAATAAGCATTCAAAATTATTTACTTAGTTGAGGATCACTAACAAGACTATCATGGTGGGTTGGTATCACTCCCCATTACATCATATCCTACTCATGGTTCACTCCCATTAATATCATAGTGGATATAGTCTAATACTTAACTGGTTTCACTCATCATTTCATTTCATACTATCTCATGAGAAATCCATATTTACACAATACATTGGTGGGATATACATTTCCAGGACCAACCATCAAATATTTATAACTATACATATATCTTCCACAAGATCATAAATAATTCATCAATCATCATATCAAAACATGTGTAAAGTAAAAAACTTTAATAAACATTTCATCATTTCCTTACATAATAACCCTTGGGAAATAAATAGGTTTCTTAATATTCTAAACATAATAATCATAAAAAGATAAAAAAATAATATGGATGGTAACATTGGATCATAACCCTAGTAAATCTTGATTATCATCAATGAATTTTATCATATATGAAAATTTTCATCAAAATATAATTGTAATATTTCTTAAGGAAAGAGAACTTTTCATTTTCAATTCAATTATTAAAAAAAACTTCATAAATGTTATGGAGAAAAAACTATTATAAATAAAAAATGGAATATTTTAATGGAATCTAAAAATCGTTGAGCGGTCATGATGGTGAGAAATTTTGATCATGTTGTAATCAATAAGAAAAATATTTATTTCACACCATTACTAAAAAGTAAATCATTTAGGAAAGTCCCATAATAATATTTAAAAAAAATTAAAACATGGGTAAAATTGAAATTAAAAATTAAATGAAGAATATTAAAAAAAAAATCCAAATATTTTTTAAATCATTTATGTGGATGAAAATTGTTTTTTGATCAGAAAAGGGGAAATAAGGTTAGTTTTTGTAAAAAAACATTTATGGAACCATTTTAGTACAAAAGAAATTAAAATGGTACTTATGATTAAAAAATATTAATATAAATATAGGATAATAAAAATTATAGGGTTTTACCTCATAGTGATCGTATAATTTCTTCAATGGACATTTAAGCATAAACAGCCCCGATAGAAATGGGATTGAAACATAAATCTCTTACATAAATTCTCATCTTGGTTCATAGACATTTAAATATCCTATATAATAAATATATTTTTATTATAGATATATTATAGTATCATATACATGTTTAACATACCAAATATTATTTACTTATAACATCTTATCAACTTTTTTTAACAATTCATTAATAATATCATTTTTCTGGTTGATAATTGCTCATGATTAGTTTATAGTTCAGTTAGACTGTTCTGGTAGATGGAAATTTTTCATGGGTTCATCATATTTATAATTTTAATAATTATATAATTATCATCTTTTATCTTCATTTAAAATTTTATATTTTTTCATATAAATTCGTGATAAAAAATTAATTTCATCTCTTCACGGAGATGGTTGTTAGTACATATGCATAAGTATGTTCCCACATTTTGATGGTTAGAATGAAAGAAACATCAATCATAATTCAATATTAAAGAATCATTATTATATCATATATATCATATATATTAATTATATCTATCCTTATTTATATCCATGTAAAACAAAATGAAAAATGAATCTAATCACTTTGTGGAGGCGGTCATCCACACATACATATGATTGATGTCATCTTTTTTAATGGATAGAAATGTTAGAGGATATATAATATAATATGATTTAAAAAGTGCCATTATTTAATAAATATAATATATAAAAATTAAGTATGTTATTATAACCAACCATGAATGATGATGGTGAAGAACGAATCATATCTCTTGGTCGAGGTAGTAGTTCACACGTACATAAGATAAGTAATTTTCATTTCCCATTTGATAGAAAAGTGGGGTAAAATTGTCAATTAATCATAAAACAATAATATTATATATTTAATGTAATGAATTAATTATTTTATAATTGATAAAATATATTTATCAGAGTTATAAGAAAAAATAAAATTTGGAGCACTGGATAAATAGTTATACCTTTTTGATGAGAAACCTCCTATGGCTGGCACTAGAAGACTTGAAAAGGTAGAATTCTAAAAAAATAGTATATCGAGGTTTGTAGGTAAATTTTATGATGTAATTATGGTAGGTATATATATAAATATATATATATATATGAGGTGTGGAGAATATAGGATAAGTGGTACCTTTGTAAGGGAGATAGAGGGTAGACATGGAATTTTTCAGAAGATTGAAGCAAAATAAAGTGATTAAAAAGAAAAATACATCCAAATGAATCATATTTTATAATGATATGTGTCGGGGTCTAAATATCTAAAAAAATATTATTTATATAATTTTAAATGGAAATATCATCCTTCTGTATTAGTTTAACCCTCATAAATCTTTTTTAACCATAACGGAGGTATCAAAATTTTCATGTTTTTACTATTCATTATGACCAAAAATTAAGTTAGAATAATTAAATTATATTAATTATGATGATTAAAAATATTGAATCCATTTTATAATATTAAATTTCCATAAGTTATTAAAATTATTTTTAAAATTAGTGCTCAAAACGCAATGAAAAGCATTTTTAGCAAAGAATCATTTAAGCATAAGATTGAGTTTACCTTCATTCCTTACCATTTAAAAACTATTTAATAAATGTTAAAGTATTTGATTTGATATATATTAAATATATTTCATTAAAATAATGCATAAATAGATACTAATTTAATTTATTATGACTAAAAAACATTATACACGTCAAAATGTTTTTTAGAAAAAAAAAATTTTAAGTCCAAAAATGAACTCATATGAAGATAAAGTATATAGATTATTCCAATTTAGTTAATTATATTATTTATAATGAAATAATACTTCAATTAATTAAGTAATAAATTAAATTTTTTATGGGAATATTTCTATGACAACAAACGATATTTTTATAAAAATTAGTAGTTTTCACTATTCACTAAAAAATAAATCTTTTTAGAAAAATACCAAAATTTAACTCTAAGATGATTTTGATATTATTATTACAATAATTATATCATTATTTTCAAATAAAATTTCTAAAATTGCACTAAATTATTTATAATATTCATTCATAATGATAAATAAAACCCATTTTTGAAAAAATTGTTTTAAAGCATTAAATGAATTTACTAAATATATAATACTTATGTATTATAAAAGAATCATGGAATTATATAAAACCAACATAAATATTTTACCTAATGTGGTTATTTATATTTATACTAACTATTTTAACATCTATTTTATAATTATATACTATTTTATTTTTTTAGACTTAGGCTTGCATGCATCGTAAGTTATTAGAGAAATTATATTTATTTGATGAGAAATATAACATAAATTATTGTGGAGTTACATTAAAAAACTTATAATAATTTTAACATTGAAATTCCATCACATTGATACAAAAAACTGAGTATACATTTTCCTTATCATATCATCCAGCTCCCAAGTAGCTTCTTTTAATTTATTGTTTTCCCAAAAAAAATATCAACTTATAGAGTTATCTTGTTTCATAGAACCTTATATATAAAATAAAAAATCTCCACTTGTTTTTCCTCGTAAGAGATGTCTTACTCTATTGGTATGAATAATGAATTTAGTACATTTGAATGATCAAGTATGTGCTTCCTATGGAAAGATACATGTAACACCACATGAACTTGATAAATATTTAGTGGAAGTTCCATAGAGTATGATAGCATCCAGATACGATCAAGAATTTCAAAGGGACCAATATATCAAGGTCTCAACTTTACTTTTTTTCTCATACTCATAAACTTATTTCATGGATATATTAATAGGAATACATTATCACCAACTTCAAACTCTATACCTCACTTATGATTTTAGCATAACCTTTTTTGTAAAATAATAGCTTTCATTATATTCTATTAAATGGATATAACATCCTCTAATATCCACTTAGATAGCTCAGGTCCAAAAATATTTCTTTCTCTAAATTCATACAATCATGTTGGAGTTATTGAATTCTTCCCATAGTGGTATTCATAAGGATCCATATAAATTCTTGAGTAAAAAATATTGTATCATGAAAATGACACCAAAGGAATGTGTTGATCCCAACCACCTTTAAAATCCATACAAAAATATCTTCACATTTTTTCTAGAGTTTGAATGGTCCTCACAGATTGATCAAAGGTTTGAGGATGATATATTGTAGTGAAACTCAACACTATATCCAAGCATACTTATAAATAACATAAAGGTTAACCTCATATTTACATAAAATATAATAGAATGTGGTACTCCATGAAACCTTAACACTTACATAATTTATATCATAGGATGCTTTTAAATATAGAAATACACACTGATGGAGTTGAAGTGTGTTCACTTTGTAAGGTGATCGACTATAACCCAAATGAAATAACAGAATTTAAATGTTTTGGGGATTCGAATAATGAAATCTATGGTGATGTTTTCTCATTTCTATTGGATTATGGGTAATATTTGTAACATACCATTAGACATCTATCTCTTGGACTCACATTATTGACATACTAAGAAAAATATATATTCTCTCCAACATCTATCATCTTGTTCTTCCACCCAGAAAGAAATCTTTCAAATATCTATAAATCATTGTAATTCTAGGATGAATAGATAATGATGATCTATGAGACTCATACAATAGTTCCATTAAATATATTATTGAAGGGATGCATACTACTTTATAAACCTTATCATTCCATCACATAGATGGTTAAACTCAATAAAATTTGTCAACTTCTTATGAAATTACACATCCTCATTCTGTACCTCCTTAATAAACACATGGGTGGAAGATTGAACATTTATATAATAAATATATGATTTGAATAATTGAATCATTATTTCTTGATTCATTATCTGTAAAGCCTTAAATTACGGTCCACTTTCAATCCTCATAATTGAAAAAAAGGAATTGTCTTTATGAGTCACATTATCATTCACCATGTATTCTTTTCTATGGTGGTAATGTATTGAACATTCATATCCATTAATCAATTCCAACAATATCTTTTGGTGAATATTCAACTCTTTCTATGTGAGTATATACATCATTTTAGTGTAATCAATATATATATCACACCATTCACCATAAAGATAATTACATAATATTATAAATGAAAAAATTATATATATAAACTTCAAATGCTATCTTGAGTAATTTTTCTCATGATTTTTTAATTGGAATGAGGCATATGCTATCACCATATCATTCTGTAGGTGGATGCATATAAATCCCTTATTTTATGAATCACTAAATATTACAAACCCTTCTCTACTATAAGGTAGTGTATAAATAGCTGATTTGGCCAACCTTCTGTTTAGCTTCTTAAAATTTTCCTCACATTCATTTTTTCAATGTAACTTAGATCCCTTCTGAGTCTACATGGTTTTTGGATTATAAAGTCATTATAAATATCTCTCAATGATTTTGTATTATCCTATCAACCAAAGTAATATATATATCTTTGTTACTATGGTTGCACTGAGAAATTATTCAATAACACCCATATTTAAAGGATCCATCGATATGTCGTCACTTGAAATTATATGACCCAATAATGTGACATTATGTAGCCAAAATTCACACATGGAAAATTTAGTATACAAATTCTACTTCCTCATTGTCTTTATCAAAATCCTAAAATGTTCTCCATTATAGAAACTTGGGTTTTGGAACTGTCAAAATTTGAAACACTCCTACAAATAATTCCTGTGCCATGAACAAAAGTTGTGTCGATTCTAAGGCTCATTGTGACCAAAATTAAATTTATAAAAATAGAAAGTATTTTATACTGTATGAGTGGAAGATATGAGTTATCTCATAAATGATAGCTCATATTAGAAATATGAGGGAACAGTTGCATCTAAAGAATACTATTTATCCTAGGTAGGGTGTAGCCTTTGCGGGTGCAGGGTTGCTGTAGAAAAAGGTTACCAGTGGCATTTTCGTAAATAAATGAATAATTTATTTATGGGTGTCGGCTCGAATAACTTCTGAACAGAGTCTGATATCAATATAATTAGTGTGTGTTTGAGTACATAATGTCACGTTTACCCTAGGGGTGACCCAAACTTCTCTTTGTCGGGAGGTTTGGTTGGCGGTGAAGATGGTTGTTGACTTAATTAATTAATTAATTAATTAAAAAATCAATCAACCCCCCCCCTATATCTACGTTGCACACATGGAGGAATCAACCTCCTACCTCCATTATTCACTGATGAACATCAAGAATGAGAAAAAGAAGCACTGATGAGCTCCAATTCCGATAGTGGATGCTCCCGGATCGTGCAACGGTAGGTTTGGAGTGCAGATCAAGGCTCGAACATTGGCATTTCGCCCGTGAGGTAGGTATTTAAGTTTTAGTTCCCCTATTATATTTATTCTTTAAAATTCTATGATTATTCTTTGTTTCAGGGATGTTCGGGTCTTGAGGGTCGCGCAGATGCCTTCGGATCACGATTAGGACCACCGAGGTGACCCCGACGGCCCGTATAAGACCCGCCGGCACGACACTGGCGGGGCGTTGGTGAGTCACGGCAGCGCAGGACCCCAGCGGTGGCATGAGTTCCCGAAAACATATCAGGACACCCTATGGTGATGGGCCGCTAGCTAGGGCAGACCGACGTGTATGGCGGCTAGGCCGGTCTTGGCCAGTGCAGACCAGCCAAGTCGGACGATCCGGCCCATTTTATAGTTGGGAGTCTTTAAACACTCATAACTCGCAAACCGTAACACTGATTTGAGATATGTTTTCATTGAAATGTTCCTTGCATTGATATATACATTTTGAGATCACTTCGGGAATATTATTATTCCAATTTTTGGCAGGGGGACATGAAACGTTGAAAATAATAATACTATTTTATTATTATTCAACTTCGACCCACTATATCTTTGGCATAGGGTATCCGATTGACACGCCGTAAGTGGTGTTGTGATCCTGATAGTAAGGAAAAAATTTCAAGATAGTTTTTGGGCTCCGGTACTGAGATCAATATATGGGCCCCATGATGCAGGTTTTGGGCGTTTATAGAGAAACATGACTTTTCCATCTAGTGTTTGTTTTGGATGAACAAGTAGACGATCTCGTGATTTTTTCTAAGGGGATTGAAATATTGTGATCTACTTGATGAGTTTTGGAAATGAGGTGTGGGCCCTACTCGGGTTCGTTAAAGGGAATAGTACCTTTTTCACTATTTGTCTGTTTCGAGCGAGTAAATATCTAATCTTGTGTGTTTTTTCCGCATAGAACGCGATGGTAGCCTTGGTTTGAAACTCGGAGGTACATTGTGCGGCGATGTTGCAGGTCACTTGGGTTAGCGACATTTGGACCAGCAGTATTTGAGTGAACTCCCTTGGTTTGTTCTTGTAATACTTCATGATTCCATGGTACGTTTCCCTTTGAATAATGTAGTAGCTAGCATTGTACGCCACTTGGGGTTTTAAAACACCATGACCAATCAAACTAGCCATTATGAATATTAATACCCACTTTTTAATATTTTGTAAATTTTAATTTTAAAAAATGACTTCATTTTTGGATTCAGAATACCAAAATTAGCTTAGGGTGAATTTTTGGTATTTTTCTGAAAACCTTCAATTTTTTATAAATATTGAAAAACACTGTGTTATTGTTAAAACCAATTTTTTAATTAAAAATTAATTATTTTATTTTAATATTATTTAGGTAAAAATAGATAAATTATACCTATATATGTTAAATTTAATTAATTGGTGTCATTTTATAATAAGTTTAGATATATAAAATTTTATTGAACTTTTTATCGTCTTTTACCCACCTTGTAGGAGCATTTGAAAATTTAAATAAAATATAATTTCACCACTTTAGTGAGTTTAATTCCAAAAATATAAGAGACACAGTTGAAAACATTATGTAAAATGTGGTTCAATAAGTTGAAAATAATTTTTGGTGAATAGTAACTTTTGAGTTATATTTACCACGATTAAAAGTAAATATGGTAATTTAAGTGAAAGTGATATTATAATTACCCTAACACATGTTTTAATTCTATTGGATAAGTGTAATTCGACAAAAATAAACCTTAGGTATAAAATTTAATCCCCTTTGGTCCACATGGGTTGGATTATGTCGTTTATTATAATTTTATTTAAAGAAGAGTTAGAACTGTTAAAATCAAGGTTTAATAACTAAAAAAATTTAATATAGGTTTACATAGAATATAAATTAAACAATAAATATTGATTATAAAGATAAAAATTCCTACATTATGCTATTTTATTAATTATTTTTTGGACATTAAATAATTTAATTTATTTATGACACAATGATGGTGCAGTAATTAACTTATTGATGAAATATTAAAATAATTGATGTTATAAGTATCCAAATAAATGTAATTTGATACTTTTTATGAATTACACTAATTTTCTAGGTTAATATTAAATGTTGGGGTTGATTATATAAATTTTATTCGAAGTGATAAGGTTTATATAAATTTTAAAAAAATCAAATACTAAATAGTGCCAAAATTGAAATAATTGAGTTTTTAAAACAAATACTATATTATTAATTGATACAATATTCCTAAAAATCTAAGTAATTGTAAAATGACTTAGATAAAGTTATATATATCAATAATTAACCACTTTGGGTTCTCTTTGCAGTTTATAGTAATTTTTTAGAGCATATAATATAAAAATACAAAGAGTCATGGTAAATGTCAAACTATTTAACTAAGAGTTAAATATAAAAGGTAAAGGTTAATATGGTGACCTAAACCTATATAAACCTATTGGTTGAATGTTTTTCGACCCCTCCCCACCTTATTCTCTAAATAAATTATTTATGATCCATTAGAAACCAAAAATGATTTTATTATAAAAAGTTATTTGAAGCTTTTCCTAAAGTGATCCTCACCTCTCTTATAAAAAGGCACTTCCCCTTCTCTAAAAATCACACCTCAAAATCCATTTCGCTCGGAAAAAACCTACCCAAATATCCTCAAAACATTAGTCACTTATACCTAGAGTCCTTACTTGGATCATAAAGACAACCTATGGATCCCTTTTGATCAACTCAATAGAAAACACCCGAAGAAGAGGTAATAATGTCACCACCCTCTTTTAAGTTATTTTCTTCTTCCACTTCCTCTTTATTTGTTGTTTCCATACCAAAAAAATAAACCCAGTACCTTCTTCATAATGTTATGTTATATTAAATATGGTATAACCATATTATTTTTTATATCCATCCTATATATGGCAAAGTCACCATACGTGCATACGTACGGCTTACTGTTTCCACGTCGTGGGGTAGTTTTTTATTCCCACACTTCATTAGTTAGATGGGTATAATAATGATTATAACTGATGTAAATAATAAATATAAAATTATAATGATTATTTATATATAATATGACATCCCATTACATACAATTTAACAATCAATATAATGATATTGTCTCTCATGCATACGTACGGATTACCGTCTCCACGAACATGATGAGATTCATTCCCCATCATAATCATTAAAGAATAATTTTCATTTCATTATTAATTATAATGTTTATGAACTTAATATCATTCAACTTATCAATAAAATACATTCTATTCATAACAAACATGGCTTACATAACCAAGAATATAAAGGAAAACGAATCAGTTAACACCCAAAACGATGATACTACAAAAATATTATTGACAAAGAAATATTTAAAGATCATATATGATATCATATTTATGTATATGATTATTGTATAATTTAATAACAATTATTTAACTATTATAAACGAGTTTAATGTAACCCAGACCAAGGATAAGTACAGGTTAAGGATTAATTCCACAATCTCTTCATTATTTGAGGTTGTTTATATGTGAGTGTCTACTGGAACCTCTTTATCATCCAAAACCGTGTTTCTTAAAAATGTATTTCAAAAAAATTTAATATTTAAAAGACTATGGGTAAAAGTAATTTATTCCTTAATTTGACCTTATATGTTTTGAAAGGAATCTTTTCGCCGTCTTCCAAACAAGGTACTTTATGACATTTTGAAAAAATTATGTTAAGAATGTATTTTTTAATTATACATCAAGTGTAGCTATTTTCCATCATTATAACATCATCGAAGATTCCCTTACAATATTATAAGAATATTTTCAATATAAATGTTTTTTTTATAATTATGTGACTCATAAATGATTTCAAAAAAGAAATAGGTATTTCTCTCAAATATTTTTGATTTCATCTATGTCAACATCCTTCAATAAAATTTACACTTTTGGAGGTTGATTTATTATGATAAAAATATTCCATATTAAGGTTTTGTGACATTTTTGACTATGGATGTGTTATTTTTATGACATTCATTGTTTATGGTTAATGTATTAACATTTAATAATCAAGTTTTAATACGAATGATTATGTTATGTTTCAACCTTTTCATATGCGGAATGTATTGGACATAGTAAGTGACCAGTGGAGCCTGCTATAGCTCCTCGGTGCATCAGTAGGTCTCATGAGACAACTAGAAGTTGAATTGGCCATCGCCTTTCCCAAATTTTATATGTGGTTTTGGCCAAGACCTTAATCATTTTTAGATGTCTTGGTCAAGGCCTTAACAAAATGTTTCATAATGTCCCGCATTATACATTCCTTCATTATGAAAATATTATTGATGGTTCATGTGGTTATTTGACTAGTATAATACCCATGACTATGTTGTATTATTTAATTATTTACATAGCTCAAATTCCTTCCATAAAGTGTTCATGTTTATTATTTTTAAAGGCATGTGTGTTAATTTATTCACCATGCCTAATGTTTATGTTATCTATCGTCGTATTACTTACCCTTAGTGAGCATTTGATCTCACCCCTTTCCTATGATTCATTTTCCTAGGATATGAAGAAGTTAGTTAATAGTGACTTTCATGCATAATTTAAGAGACTTGGATGTTTCTAAGGGAATGAATTAGTGCTTGTATTTCTTTTCAAGTTGTAATTTTGAACTTATGTATGTATCTTGTTTCCAATAATACTTAACTGATTAGTCTTTCAGGAAACGATTCCAAGTATCATGCCAATGTTATGTAATAAAGCACTGAATCTGGGTAACTTGGGTCAGGGAATTATAGTTTATATTAGAGGATGATTATTACAATCCTTGGAAGCTTGATTTAGAAAAACTCTGATTTGAGAACATTACCCTAAGCTAAACTTTGAAGGTTAGTATAGAAGAAATTTCTAGAATTTTGGTAATGTATATATTTTTTTAAGTTTTCCAAGAAATATATTCTTGTTTGGATATGAATTGGTAGAGGAGGCTCTGGCACAGATATACCTAGTAGTGAAAACTCTAGCAAGGAGTTTTGGGATTGATCTAGGGTATCCTGGCACACAACAACGGGCCTTGCTACACTCTTGGATATGACACTCCCGTGGGATATGCTTAGGATAATTCAAATTTTCTTTATAAACCTTTATAAAGGATATATGAGTATATAATTCTTCAAAGAAAACTGTTTTTATGAATATGGATTATATCCATAAACTATTCAATTTATTTTAAGTGTTTTACATGTTTGGAATTACATATTGTGATTCATAAAAAAATCTAGTGTATTCCATTGATTACAAATGTCACCCTGTGGAAGGAATGAGAACCATATCAACACACATAATCCATGTAAGGACTGCCCTCATACTCAATATAAATATAGTGGAGTTGGTTATGTAACTAGTGTTGATCAGCTTATCACCATACTGGGACCAATCACATAGGTTATGAATAATAACCATACCTGTATGGAGAACCCAAATCTACAATGTGGAGGATCAATGTTTGAACACTTAATGAGGCAACAACCACCAACATTCAATGAGAGTAAAAATCCATTGGTATCCAAGCAATTGGTATGTTCTTTAGAGAAAATATTTAATGCTTTGTGGAGAAGTGAAAGGGAAAAAGTTTTCATGGCAGTTTATCACCTCACGGGAGATGCAGATCAGTGGTGGTCATTAATCCAAAACACAAAGAAAGATGAAGAAGTATCAAACATATAATGGAGGGAGCTTAAAGAGACATTCTTAGAAAAATAATTTCATCGTGACCATCGACCGGATATAGAAGGAAAATTTCTGAGTCTGAGGAAAAAGGAAGATGTGAATGTCATAAAGTATGAGGCTAACTTTAAAAGGTTATCATGGAATACAACAGATTATATATGCAACCCAAGGAGTATGATTGATCGATTGTTTGATGGGTTAAAAAAATTTCTCCATCGAGCATTATTCTCACTATCCATCTCATCGTACGAAGATATTATCTCATGTGATATCATGACAATAAAGAAATTCTCTAAGTCTTACAAATTTAAATCAAAGTAAGAGAAGAAGAGATCAGCTGAACACGCTAGGAAAAAAATAAGAAAACTAGGAAGAAGGGAAGAGTTGAATTTCCACCCTGTGATAAATTTGGAAGGAATCACCCTAGTGCCTATCTAAAAGGAAAAGGAGTATACTAAAAATGTGGATTGAAAGGCCATCTTGCTGGTGATTGTAAGGGGAAGGAAGAAGCTACCAATGTTCAATGCTACAATTGTAGGTAGATGAGACATTATTCACATGAATGTCCTAAGCTCCAAGGAAACTTACCTCAGAAAAGGCCAATGGAGAAATTCCAAGATTATTCGATTACTACCACAGAGGTTGAAGCTCCGAAAGAAGTGATGGTGGGTAATTTAATGGGTTTCTCAAGTTTAGTCAATGCTTTATTTGATTCTAGATCATCACATTGTTTCATATCTTCCTAGTTTACTAAGAAAATTTTATATTTCCAATTTTATTTAATAGGGGAGTTTTCAGTCAAAAATATTCTGGGAAGTATCATTGTTACAAGGTTTTTTGGATCAATTCCCATTAGGGGATATAAATGTTCTTTAACCACTGGTCTCATTATCATACCCATGAATAAATTCAATATAATCCTCTGTATGGATTTTCTTTTTGACCATGATGTGAAAATTTATTGTAAAAAGAAGTATGATAAAAAAAATAATGATTATAAGTATCTTATTTTTAGAGTGGAAACATCACCATCTGATTCTTATATAGATCCACCCCCAGTAGCTCTACTAAATTCAATTATCAGGGAGGAAGAAAATGAAATTATTGTGGGTGAGGAAAGGAATGATAAAATAGAGGACATAACAATTGTGCAAGAATATGTTGATGTGTTTCTAGAGGATTTACCTGGACATCCTCCTGAATAAGAAATTGATTTTTCCATTAATTTAATTCCCGGTTCAAGGCCCATATAGAAGACCCATTATAGAATGGACACTATAGAATTAGTGGAACTAAATAAAAAACTAGGGGAATTGAGTAATAAGAGATTCATTTTCCCAAGTGTTTCTCCATAGGGAGCCCATATTCTTATTTTAAGAAGAAAGATGGATCTATGAGGTTGAGCATTGACTACAGGGAGATCAATGCTATAACAATAATGAAAAAGTATCCCATACCTCACATTGATGATTTATTGGACCAAATTCATAGAGCTCAGTAATTTGAAAATATTGATCTTCTATATGGATATCCTCAGTTGTGCGTAAAGAAGGAAGACTTTCCCAAGACAGCATTTCCAACCAGGTATGGGCATTATGAGTTCACAGTAATTCCTTTTGGACTGACTAATGTACCCTCTATTTTCATGGATCTAATGAATAGTGTTTTCAATGAATATCTTGATGACTTCATTATGGTATTTATTGATGATATCTTGGTATACTCCAAAATCTATGAAGATCATGAAAATAACTTGCGCATTATTCTAAAGACTCTTAAAAGAAATGAATTATATGGGATGTTTAGAAAGTGGGAATTCTAGCTTCAGGGGATTTGTTTTCTTGGCCATATTTTCTCTAAGGATGGAATATCTGTTGATCCTTATGAGACCAAAGCAATACAAGAATGGTTAGCCTCGATGAGTATAACTGAGGTATGCAGTTTTATTTGTTTAGCAGGTTATTATCAGTGCTTCATCCAGAATTTTTCCCAATTTTCAAACCCATTAACCAAGCTCACACATAAAGGATTTAATTTTTTTTGACAAAAGAGTGTGATTTTTTTTGAAAAACTAAGGATAAGATTATTCAATGCACTTATATTGACTCTACCATCGGGGAATGATGGGTTTGTTATTTATGGTGATGCATCACAGAAATGACTTCGTTGTATCCTTATGAAAAATGATAGAGTTTTTACCTACGCATCACGATAACTAAAAATTAATGAGCAAAACTATCCCACTCATGATCTTGAGTTAATAGTTGTAATCTTTGCTCTGAAAATTTGGAGGCAGTATCTCTATGGTGAAAAATGTTATCTTTATACTGATCACAAGAGTTTGAAGTATATTTTCTCACAGAAAGAACTCAATTTTAGGAAAATACAATGGCTTGAACTACTCATCAATTATGATTTCACTATACACTACCACATGGGGAAGTAAAATAAGGTGGAAGATGCTTTGAGAAGAAAGGATAATGGAGTTTTGAACAATATGAGAGTTGAAAGGGATCCTATTTTCACAGATCTAGTAAATATGGATATGGGAATAACCATTGAAGTTGAAACATTAATACTCTTTCAAATGGTTTCCATACTATCTTTAATATAAAGGATAAAGGATTTTCAAACTGATGATGAGGAGTTTCAAAAGATGATTAATGCTGTGAATGATGGGAGATTGAGTAACTTCGTATATGAAGATGGAATTTTGAAATTTGGGAAGAGACTTTGTCTTCTCGATATACCCGATCTAAAAAGGGAATTGTTGGATAATTCTCGTAGCTCCAATTTCTCTATACAACCTTGGAGCACCAAGATGTATAGAGATTTGAAGGAATATTTTTGGTGGGACAACATGAAGAGGTAGATTGCTGATTTTTTGTCATGATGTATGGTTTTTCAACAAGTGAAAGATGGAAGAAAACATCCTAGAGAAGTCATGAAACCTATTCCCATACCTGAGTTGAAATGGAATGATATTACGATTGACTTTGTCGTGGGACTACCCAAGACTCATAAAATGAGTGATGAAATATGGGTCATTGTTGATCATCTTACCATGTTAGCAAATTTCCATGCTATAAGAGATGATTTACCACTTGAACATCTTGAAAGACTATATATTAATGATGTTCTAAGACTTCATGGAGTACCCATATTGATTTTTTCTGATCGTGATCCTCGTTTTACATCAAGATTCTTGAAAAGCCTTCAGAAGGCTCTAGCGACTGAACTTTGTTTGAGCACTACCTACCACCCTCAAACTGATGGACTGTCAAAACAGACTATTCAAACCATAGAAGACATGTTTAATATTGGTCAAATTACTTTCTAGGTATGTGGGATCAGTATTTACCATTGGTAGAATTTTCTTATAAAACTATCTTCCATTAAATTATTTAGATGGCACCATATAAGCATTATATGTAAAGAGATGTCACAAACCAACTTATTGGGATGATGTTGGGGAAAGAAAACTTGTAAGACTAGAACTTGCTGAGGAAACAATGGAACTGGTGTAGATTATCTAAACCCACATCAAAGAAGATCAAATTAGGCAAAAGAGCTATGAAAATAATCAAAGGATGTATTTCGAATTTCAAGTAGGAGATCGTGTTTTCTTGAAGGTATCTTCATGAAACGGTGTTATACGATTTGTTAGGAAGGGTAAATTAATTCCCAGATACATTGGACCTTAAGAAAGTTTAGAACGAATTAGAGTTGTAGCTTATCGTTGAAAAATGCCTCCAAGTATCTCCAAAGTTCATGATTTTTTCCACGTATCATTGTTGAGAAAATACATGCATGACCCAACGCTATTACTCACCTATGAGCTTGAACCAGATCTATCATTTTGTGAAGGGCCTACCAAGATTTTTGATACAATAGAACAGGTGTTGATAAACTGGATGACTCGTCTGGTGAAGTTTCTATGTAGAACCCATAATATGGAAGAGGCAACATGGGAACCTGAGGAAATTTTGATAAAGAACCACCCGAATCTTTTAATGCAGAAATATTCTAGAAATTTCAAGGACAAAATTATTTTAAGGAGGGGAGAATGTAACACCCCAATCTTTCGTGGTATGTTTCCCTTTGAATAATGAAGTAGCTTGTGTTGTACGCCACAATGAGTTTTAACACACCATGACCAATCAAACTAGCCATTATGAATATTAATACATACTTTTTAAATTTTTATAAATTTTTATTTTCAAAAAAGACTTCATATTTGGATTTGAAATATTAAAATTAGCTTAGGGTGAATTTTTTGTATTTTTCTAAAAACCTTCTATTTTTTGATGAATAGTGAAAAACATTGCGTTATTGGTAAAACCGACTTTTTATTTAAAGAATTAGTTATTTTATTTTAATTCATTTTTGGTCAAAATAGATAAATATTACCCATATATGTTAAATTTAATTCATTATAGTCATATTATAATAATTTTAGATATATAAAATTTTATTAAACTTTTTACCATCTTTTACCCACCTTCTAAGAGAAATTGAAAATTTGCATAAAACATTATTTTACCACTTCTATGAGTTGAATTTAAAAAAATCTAAGAGACACATTTGACATTAGTAAGAAAACTTTGGTTCAATAAGATGAAAATAATTTTTGGTGAACAATAACTTTTGACTTTTATTTACCACGGCTAAAAGTAAATAGGGTAATTATGTGTCAAAATGATATTATAATTACCATAACACATGTCTTAATTATATTGGATAAGTTTAATTCAACCAAAATAACCTTACGAATAAAATTTGATCCTCTTTGGTTTAGTTGTATTATATTAGGACATTTATTATTATTTTATTTAATGAATATATAATTGTGTTAAATTCCAGGTTTAATAACTAAATCATTTTTAATATAGTGTTACACACAATATAAATTGACTATAAATATTAATTAGAAATATTAAAAGATTTCATACATAATGGTACTTTATTTATAATTTTTAGACATTAAATAATTTAATTTATTTATGACACAATGATGATGTAGTAATTACCTTATTAATGAAATATTAAAATAATTGATATTATAAATATCCAAATAAATAGTATTTGAGATTTAGGATGAATTAAAGTAATTTTATAGGTTAATATGAAATGTTAGGGTTGATTAAAAAAAAATTATCTGACGTGATAATGTTTTTATGGATTTCAAAAAAATCCAATACTAAATAGTGTCAAAATTGACATATTTAAGTTTATAATAAAAATACTATATTATTAATTGATATAATATTCCTAAAAATATATGATATGCCAAAGGAAAGAGATAAGGTTATATATATCAATAATAAACTACCTAGGGTTATCATTGAGGTATATAGAAATTTTATTAACTATATAAAACAAAAATACAAATTGACATGGTAAATGTCAACGTATTTGACTACGAGTCAAATAAAAAAGATAAGGTTAAAATGGTGATGAAAACCTGTCAAAAACATATTGGTTGAGAGGTTTTTGACCCATACCCACCTTATCTTCTTTATAAATAATTTTTAAGCCATTATAAACTGAAATTAATTTTATTATAAAATAATATTTCAAGATTTTCCTATAGTGACCCTCACCTATCTTATAAAAGGGTACTTCCCCTTCTCTCAAAATCACACCTTGAAAGCCATTTGGCTCGGCCAAACACTACCTAAATATCCTCCCAACATTACTCACTTCAAAATAGAGTCCTTACTTTGATCATAAGGCCAACCTAGGGATCCATTTTGATCAACTCAAAAGGAAACACCCGAAGAAGAGGTAATAATTTCCCCACCCTCTTTCAAGTTCTTTTCTTCTTCCACTTTATCTTTATATATTGTTTCCATAACAAAATAATAAATCCAGTACCTTATACATATTATTATGTTATTATTAATATGGTATAGCCATATTATTTATTCTATCCATCTTATAAATGACAAAGTCACCATACGTGCGTGTGTACGACTTACCATCTCCATGTCGTGTTGTAATTTGTTATTCAAACACTTCATTATTTGGATGGGTATAATAATGAGTATAACTATTATAAATAATGAATATAACATGTTAATGATTCTGTATATATGATATACCATCCAATTACATACGATTTCACCATCAAAATAATGATATTGTCACTCGTGCATACGTACGAATTACCGTCTCCACGAACGTGATGAGATTCATTATCCATCGTAATCATTCTAGAATAATATTCATTTTATGATTAAAAATAATGTTTAAGAACTTAATATATTTCTATATATGAATCAAATACATTCTATTCATAACAAACATGGGTTATATAACCAATCATATAAAGGAAAACGAATCAGTTAACACGACAAATGATGATACTACTAAAATATTATTAACAATGAAATATTAAAAGATAATATATGATATCATATTTATGTATATGACTCATGTATAATTTAATAAAAATTATTTTACTATTATACAAGTGGATAATGTACCCCCAACTATGGAAAATTACAAGGTAAAGGTAAATTCCACAATCTATTCATTATCTGAGGTTGTTTATACCTAAGTATCTACAGGGACCTCTTTCTCATCACATCTTTGTTTCATAAAAATGTATTTAATTTTTTTTTACAATTTACTAGAAAATTTGACTATATATGTTTTGAATGGAATCTTTTCGTTGTTTTCCAAACAATGTACTTTATGACCTTTTCAACAAATTAAGGTAAGAATGCCTTTTTAAACTTATATGGTCGGTGCTGCTATTTTTATCCGTTATAACATCATCGAAGCTTCCCTTACAAGATTATAAGAATATTTTCAAAATAAATACTTTCTTTTATAATTATGTGACTCTTAAATGATTTCAAAATAAAAAGAAATATTTATCTCAAATTGTTTTGATTTCATCTATGTCAATATCCTTCTATAAATTTTACACTTTATTGATGTTGATTTATTATGATACAAATCTTCCATATTAAGGTTTTTTGATATGTTTGAATGTTTAAGTTTTGTTTTTATATGATTCATGGTTTATGGGTAATGTATTGGCATTTTATATTCTAGTTCTAATATGAATTGTAAAGACCCAATGTTTCATTAATGGAAATCCCTCTTGATCTAATTAAATGTCTCTTTGTGTAAAATGTTTATATAAAATGTCAACTTTATTGATTTTATGTTAAAAATTGTGACAGTTACTTTTATAGCCATTGAACAATGATCACGTGATTAGTACAAATATAAGGCTTTAACAAACCCAATTTAGTCAGACAAAGGAAGCGATGGACTCATCCAGTATAATTTCTCCATACGAAGCCCATTTGTCGGAGCTTGTAAAAGAGGTGGTGTCTTTGGGCTTCAATCTTGACCATTCCCAAGCTAAGCTTCATCATGTCAAGCTCAAACATGACCATCTACGGGAAAAGTGGATGTTGATAGATATTACCACTCGAGCGACGTTATCTAAGCCACCCCAAGAGTCTGTCACCATCGCACACCTTACCCTTACGTCTTATGCGGCTGTTTTAAGGGGTTATGTAACAAATCACTAGTATTATGTTCATGTACATTATTTTTGTATATAATAATGAATATACTTTCTTGTCATTATTGATACATTATAAATAGTTTTTAATGTACAAGTGGTGTTTTTAGTTATTATTTAATTAAGATTTATATTTTATTAAATTAAGAGATTTTTGAATTAAATAATATTTTAATAAAATATTGTTATTTTTATTAAATTAATTTTTATTAAATATAAACGATCTTATAATTTTATGATTGCAATAGTAATTTTTATTAAGGTTTGAAATCCATTTTTTCGTCAAAACCCGTGAATTTTCGATAAAAGTCCGTTTTTTTGAAGTGAAAATTAAAATATTTAGAAAATTATTTAGATAAAATAAATGTTATTTCTGGAATCAGGATGTCAAAATTATCCAACGGTAATTGTTTCATAATTTTCCGAGACAATCAATTTTTTGGGTAAAAATTAAATACCGTTTAAATATATAATATGTTTTATGACATCATAATGACCCAATAGTGATGTAATAATATACTATAAGATTTATTTTGGTAAAATATATGTTTTAACATTAAAATAATGTGATTTTTGGTTGGTTTGACTTATTTTACAAAGAATTAATGGACCCCTCAAGACTTATTCAACATCTTGTCTTTTTAAATTATTTTCCATGTGAGTGCGACTCACCTCTACAAAAGCAACACCATTATTTTAAGAAGTTCGGACTTTGGAATTATAAAATATTTTTTTCAACTCCCTTTTTCCAAAAACCAGGGGCAAAAACCATGATCTGATTTGTGGTTTGGATTAGTTTAATGTAAGGGGTCCCAAACCTAAATAATAAAGAATTCACTCACCTTTCCTATATAATCCCACCCAAGCTCCCACTTCCTCCTCACTCAAAGCCTTTTTAGTTCTTCCAACCTCTGAAATACTCTCCCTATAATCCTCCCAAGGTTCCCCAAGCTCCCAAGAAGCCTCTCTCATGCCTTTCTCAAGCCTTTGGAAGCACACTTCCAAGTAAGGTTTTTTCTTCATTTCACTTTTTGTCCAATTTTCTAAGTATTGTTATGCCTTTTAAATTTCAATTATAAATGCCGGGGTATGGTTTTTCTCCTCCCCCATACTTCCCTATTATTGTTTTAATGATGGGCGACCCCTTTCTCTCTCATTAAATGCCTCCCATGTACACCCGTTACTATGCCGAATTTCCGAAAGGAACTTCTCTCTCCTCATTTACATTCAAGAAATACATTTGTATCAGGAATCTAAATTCCATTACAATTGTTGGGAAATTTATCTATATGAACCCCTTACTGTCCATTTCATGTAAATATGATGAGTAACCCCTTTCTCTGTCATTAACCATTTTTATGAATTCTTATGTCACACCGTTATGCTGCCGAAATCGCACCAATTTTCTAAGCCAATGCCATTGTGTAGTGAATACCATGACCATTTCTCCATCAAGGGTATTCACCTTTATGCACATTTACTTATTTATTATATATTTTCATGTATGAATTCTGCATTCCTTTATCTTAGAATAAATTATTATGTTTTATGAATCCATGTTTTATGATCCATGTGGCACACTTATGCATGAAATGAAATGTTTAAGAAGGGTGCACCCTTATAGCACTCCAATGCATTGGGTAAAGTATTGTATCATGATATGTCATGTAAAATGAGTGTTGAATCATGCTAATTCAAGTTCAATGATTCTTTACTCATGCTTCATTTTCAATGAGGATTTACTCATGCTTCATGTGCAATGAACCTTGGCTCATGCTAATTCCATGTTAAGTGTTGTTGCCACATTTCCATGTTATGATTATCATGATTTTTCATGATTTTTCATGACTTTATGTTCATGTTTCTCTTATTCTCTATTTATATGCCTATTGTTTAACATGTAATGTACTCTTCATGTATTCCATGTTTATTCCATTACTGGGCTTTATAGCTCACCTCTTTTCTTATGCATGTACTCAGGTTATCCCATACAATGCTAAGTACGAGGGAATGTAGTGGTCATGTAAAGAAAGTTTTCAATAAAGATGTTTTATTTCATGTTTTATGTTGTTATGTAAAGATCCTAATCCCCAAAGACATTATACCTCTCGATCTTCCATGTTGTATCAATTGAATAGTTTATGTAATAAATCATGTTTTAGTTTGTAATAAAAGTAGGGTTGTCATATTTGGTATCGGAGGATATGTTTAGTTATTTTTGGGATTAGTATTAGAAAACCCTAGTAAAGACATAGAGACTAGACTAAGTATAATAAATAAATCCCTACGTTTTGGTAAGTACTAAGTAAGTGGTTTATCAAACAAATACATCCATGTCTGGATACGAGTAGGTAGAGGCGGCTCTAGCGTAGATGTATCCTAGGGGTAAAACCTAAAAATACCACATTGAGCTAGAATCGAATAGGAATTGGTGCATGAAAACGGGCTTTTCTGCACTCTTGGTTACGACACTCCCGAGGGATATGTTTTGATAAATTTACAAGCATAGTATGAACCCTTATTAAGGGAATAAAAAAATACCCCTAGGAATATATGTCAGATAGTAGATCATGAAAAGCCTAGATTGAAGCCTATAGACACATGAGTTAAGGAAATAAAAGTTTATTTATAAGTCATCAACTTTTGTATTTGGATTACCCTTTATGTGTTACCCCCTAAATTTAATTTTATTCCAGCCAATGTCTAGTAATAGGAGGACTCAGGCTAACAACCGATGTGATGATCAGTGTGACGACTGTACTAATGAGATGACCAATCCAATGGGAGAGGGAATAGCGAACTTTGTCACACTTCTCTCTCATATAACTCAAGTTTTTAATAGAAAAACGGGTCAATAGGAATGTCCAAACCCCCCTAAAGAGGAACAAGTCATTATCATGAGCTTCGTGAAACAAAGGCCTCCTTCTTTTAGTGGATCATCTGATCCCACGATCGGTGAACAATGGATCAACACCATTGAAAAGATCTTCTCCATCCATCAATGTTCTAAACAAGAGAAGGTTCTCCTAGCGGCTTATCGTATGGAGGGTGAAGCTGATCAATGGTGGATGTTGATAAAAAATAAGAAGCCGGAGGAGAAGACCAAGGCATTGGAGTGGAAGGATTTCCAGAAGATTTTTCGATAAATATTTTCCACGCACCTTCTGGATTAAGATGGAAAGGGACTTCCTTTACCTCAGGAAAAAAGAATAAGAATTTATTGGAGCATATGAGGAAAAATTCACAAGGCTTTCACAATATGCTTTAGGCTTTGTCGTTACCCACGAAAGAAAGGTTGATCGCTTCTTTGGTGGGATGAAACCTAGCCTGCGGAAAGGATTAACGATCCATGACTTCGAGAGCTATGAGAAATTTTCTGATGTGCCCTCAACTTCCAAATGGAGATCAGGGAATCACAGGGGTATCATGGGGACAAGAAGCGTAAGGTGTACTTCAATGCTGGCAGTCCGATGGATAAATCCAACAGTTCTAAGAAGATCCAGCACCCCACTTTCCAAAAGTGCAAAAAGAATCACCATGGAAATTTCCTCAAGGGGACGAGGAAATGATTTAGGTGTGGAAGAGAAGGGCACCAAGATGTTAACTATCAGAAAGAAAGACTCGCGGCTGCGACAGAGGAGAGGAAAGTACCATTCAAACTGCAATGTGTTGTTCATTGCTACAACTGCAATGAATCGGGTCATCTTGCAAATCAGTGCCCTAATCCAAAGGTTTTCGGAGGCAACCAATAACCTAAAAGGCAGCAAGGAAGAGATTTTTCCATCACTTCTACTGAAGTGAACCCCGACAACGAAGTGGTGATAGGTACGCTAGTTATTCATTCAAGAATAGGGAACTTAATTTTTGATTTAGGTTTTACGAATTATTTTTTTATCTCAAAAGTTTAGTAGAACAATTCCAGCACCACCAAAAATCATGGAAGTGAAGATATCATTGAGTACGGAAAATGGGGAAATCATTGCATCCCATTAATATAACTCCACCCCTGTCATAATCTGTGGATTGAATTTCCCAACGAACCTTGTCATACTCCCTCAAGTTTAATTTGACGTAATTGTTGGAATGGATTGGCTTTCCTTATATAGAGAAAACATAAGTTGTCGAGAGAGGGAAATCACACTCCATATAGAGAATAGACCCCTGATTCTTTACAAGTGTAAGGAGGAAGATGAATCTCCTTTAACTCTATCATCTCAAGCATGGATATTACTGCCCTATAAGCTTGCCTATCTAGCTCAGATGATTGAGTCCAAGGAAGAAACCATCCTTGAAGAAATACCTATTGTGAGGGAATTTGCTGAAGTGTTTCCCAAGGAACTGCCTATTCTTCCTCCTAGAAAAGACGTTGAATTCTCAATTGAACTTATACCTAGAAAACTACCAATATCCAAGACTCCATTTAGAATGGTTGTCATTGATCTTGAAGAGATGAAGAAACAACTAAAGAAGAATCTAGATAAAGGGTTTATACGCCCAAGTGCTTCACCATGGGGTGCACCAGTCCTCTTTATCAAGAAGAAGGATGGGTCAATGCAGCTTTGCATTGATTATCATGAACTTAACAAAATCACAATAAAGAACAAGTATCCTTTTCCACAAATCGATTAATTTTTTGACCAGTTGCATGGAGAACAATACTTCTCCAAGGTAGATTTGGGGTTGGGATATTATCAAGTAAGGGTGAAGAAGGAAGATATCTCCAAGACTCATTTTCGTACAAGATACGAGCACTATGAATTCACAGTAATGCCTTTCGGACTCACTAATGCTTTAGAAATCTTCATGGACCTAAAGAATAGAGTCTTTAGAGATTACCTTGACAAATTTTTGGTAATCTTTATAGATGAAATTCAAATATACTCCAAAACCAAGGAGGATTATGAGGAGCATTTAAGAACTGTACTAGAGACTTTGTGCAAGGAGAAGCTCTATCCAAAGTATAGAAAATGTGAGTTCTGGTTGAAGGAGGTCTCATTCTTGGGCCATATCATCACAAGCAATGGGATATTTGTGGATCCCTCTGAAACAGATGCAATTGAGGGATAGACAAGAACAACCTCAGTAACGGATATCCATAGCTTCTTTGGATTAGCTGGATATTATTGACTATTTGTGAGAAATTTTTCACGATTTTCTAACCCTCTTACCAAGCTTACTCAAATGGGAGTAAAATTTTCTTGGAGTGATGAATGTGAATAAAGATTTAAGGAGATGAAAAGGAGGCTTATCACTACGCCCATACTCACTTTACCCACAACTGGGGAACATTTTGTGCTATTCAGTGATACTTAGAAGAAGGGATTAGGCTGTGTGCTGATGCAGAATGATAAAGCGATATCCTATTCTTCAAGATAGTTTAAAATCCATGAGCGAAACTATCCAATGCATGATCTGGAGTTAGCGGCTATGATCTTTGCCTTGAAAATATGGAGACATTATCTCTAAGGGGAGAAATGTGAGATATATACTTACCACAAGATTATTAAATATATATTCACACAGAAAGAGCTTAATATGCGTCAGAGAAGACGGGTAGAGCTCATCAAGATTATGACTATTCAATACATTTCCTCCATGGGAAAGCGAACAAGGTGGTAGATTCCCTTAGTAGAAAGGACCCAGCGATTCTATCAATGATGAGAATTTAGAAGGATCCAATCTTCATAGACTTGATGAATATGAACATGGGAATTATAAAGAAGGGAACATCATCAATCCTTTCATAAATTATTTCTCAATCGTCTCTTTTGGAAAGGTTAAAGGATGCTCAAAAGGATGATGCGGGAATTCAGGAAAAAGTGGAAGCTATCAAAAAAAGGAAATCCACTGAGTTTAATGTTAATGAAGAAGGAATTGTGCGATTTCGGAAATGATTATGTGTTCCATCATGTCCGTAGAAGAATAAGTAACTTTTGGATGATGCACATAGTTCAAATTTCTTTATTCACCAAGGGAGCACAAAGATGTATCAAGATCTCCACGAAAACCTTTGGTGGGATAATATGAAGAAGGAGATCGCTGAATATACATCAAAGTGTCTGGTGTGCCAGCAAGTGAAGACAGAGAAGCAGAAGTCTAAGGGGATGATGCAACCATTGCCTATACTAGAATGGAAATGGGAAAACATCACCATGGACTTTTTCATCGGACTTCTGAGGACATCCAAAGGCAACAATGAAATCTGGGTTGTTGTGGATCATCTTACAAAGATTTCACAATTTATTACTATTTGGGAAGATTTTTCATTGGATCCACTGGCACAGATATATATCAGGGAAGTGGTAAGGCTGCATGGAGTACCGCTATCTATTGTGTCTGGCCGAGATCCAATATTCACCTCTATGTTTCGGAAGAGTCTTCAACATGCTCTGAATACGGAACTGAACTTCAGTACGACCTATCATCCTCAAACTGATGGACAATCTGAGAAGACTATCCAAACACATGAGGGCATGTTGAGAGCGTTCTCAATGGACTTTAAAGGAGGATGTGATCAACATCTTCCTCTAGTTGAGTTCTCTTATAATAACAGTTTCCAATTGAGCATCCAAATGGCACCATATGAAGCCCTGTATGGGAAACGGTGTAGAACACCAACATGTTGGGATAAAGTCGGTTACCGTAAGCTTCTTGGACCATAAATGGTCAACGAAATGGTGGAGAAGGTGAAAAATATTTAGCAGCATATCAAGGCAGCCCCGAGTCGACAGATGAGTTATGAAAATAACCGTCGATGAGACCTTGAGATTAAAGTTGGAGACATGGTTTTTTATGCATATCTCTGTGGAAGAAGGTCATGAGGTGTTCAAAGAAAGGTAAGTTAATTCCAAGGTACATCGGCCCCTTCGAGATTCTTGATCATGTCGGGGTTGTGGCTTATCGACTAGCACTTCCACCAACCATGGCCAAAGTACATGATGTCTTTCATGTATCCCTAATAAGGAAGTGCATTCCAGAACCTTCACATTTACTCTCTTCTGAGGTGGTACAGTTGGAGGGTGGTCTTTCTTATGAGGAGAAACCAGTGAAGATCGTATATCGTAGAAAAATGTTCTACGAAATAAGACAATGCCCCTCTTCAAGGTGTTGTGGTGAAACCACAAGTTTGAAGAAGCGATAAGGGAGTCAGAGGAAATGATGAAGCTGAGTTACCCACATCTATTTTAGTGTGGGAAAAGGAAATTTTGGGGGGGAAATTTCTTAAGTGGGGAATATTGTAACGACCCTATGTTTTATTAATGGAAATACCTCTTGATCTAATTAAACTACTATTTATGTAAAATGTTTATATAAAATGTCAAATTTATTGGTTTTATGTTAAGAATTGTGACCATTACTTTTATAGCCATTGAACAGTGATCACATGATTAGTATAAATATAAGGCTTTAACAAACCCAATTTACTCAGATAAAGGAAGCGATAGACTCATACAGTAGAATTGCTCCATATAAAAACCATTTTTCGGAGCTCGGAAAAGAGGTGGCGTCCTTGGCCTTCGCTCTTGACCAAGCCCAATATAAGGTTCATCATTTCATGCTCGAACGAGACCGTCTAAGGGAAAAGTGGAAGTTGATAGAGATTACCACTCGAGTGATGTTTTTTAAACCACCCCAAGAGTTGGTCAATATCGCACACCTTAACCTTAGGCCTTATGCGGCTATTTTAAGGGGTTATGTAACAAATCTCTAGTACTATGTTCATGTGCATTATTTTTGTATATAATAATAAATATACATTCTTGTCATTATTGATACATTGTAAATAGTTTTTAATGTAAAAATAGTGTTTTTAGTTATTATTTAATTAAGAATTATATTTTATTAAATTAAGGTATTTTTGAATTAAATAATATTTTAATAACATAATATTATTATTATAATATTAATTTTTATTAAATATAAATGATCTTATAATTTTATGAATGCAATTGTATTTTTTATTAATGTTTGAAAGCCATTTTATGTTAAAACCAGTGAATTTTTGATAAATGTCGGTTTTTATTTTAAAAGTGAAAATTAACATATTTATAAATTTTTTTAGATAAAACAAATGTTATTTCTGGAATCAGGACGTCGAAATTATCCAATGGTGATTTTTTCATAATTTTCTGAGAGTTAAAATTTTGGGTAAAAATTAAATACCGTATAAATATATAATGTGTTTTATGACATCATAATGACCCAATAGTGATGTATTAAAATACTATAAGCTTTATGTTCTTCTAATATATCTTTTAACATTAAAATAATGTGATTTTTGGTTTGTTTGACTTATTTTACAAAGCATTAATGGACCCCTCAAGACTTATTAAACATTTTGTCTTTTTAAATTATTTTCCATGGGAGTGTGACTCACCACCACATAAGCAACCCCATTATTTAAAGAAGTTAGGAATCTTGCCTTATAAAATATTTTTTTCCTCTCCCCTTTTCCAAAAACCATGGGTAAAAACCATGAGCTGATTTGTGGTTTGGATTAGTTTAATGTAAGGGGTCGCAAACCTAAATAATAAAGAATTCACTCACCTTTCCTATATAAACCCACCCAATCTCTCACTTCCTCCTAATTAAAAGCCTTTTGAGTTCTACCAACCTCTGACATACTCTCTCTAGAATCCTCCCAAGGTTCCCCAATCTCCCAATAGGCCTCTCTCAAGCCTTTCTCATGCCTTTAGAAGCACACTTCCATGTAAGGGTTTTTCTTCCTTCCACTTTTTGTCCAAATTTCTTTGTATTTCTATTCCCTTTTAATTTAAATTATAAATGATGGGGTGTGGTTTCAAACCTCCCCCATACTTCCCTTTTATTTTTTTAATGATGGGAGACCCCTTTCTCTCTCATTAAATGCCTCCCATGTACACCTGTTACTATGCCGAATTTCCGAAAGGAATTTCTCTCTCCTCATTTACATTCAAGCAATACTTTTGTATCATGAATATAAATTCCATTAAAATTGTTGGGACATGTATCTATATGGCCCCCTTAATGTAAATTTCCTGATGAGGAACCCATTTCTCTCTCATCAACTATTTTTATGAATTCTTATGTCACGTCGTTAAGCTGCCGAAATCGCACTGATTTTCTAAGCCAATGCCATTGTGTAGTGAATACCATGCCCATTTCTCCATCAAGGGAATTCAATGTTATGCACACTTACTTATTGATTATAAAGTTTAATATATGAATTCTGCATTCCTTTATCGTGGAATATATTATTATGTTTTATGAATCCATGTTTTATGATCCAGGTGGCACACTTATGCATGAAATGAAATGTTTAAGAAGGGTGCGCCCTTATAGAGCTCCAATGCATTGACTAAAGTATAGTATCATGATACGTTATGTGCAATGAGTGTTGAATCATGATAATTCAAGTGTAACGAGGGTTTACTCGTGCTACATGTGTAATGAGGATTTACTCATGCTCCATGTGCAATGAGCCTTGGCTCATGCTAATTCCATGTTAAGTGGTATTACCACATTTCCATGTTATGATTATCATGCTTTATCATGCATTTCTTTTCGTGTTTCTATTATGCCCTATTGATATTCCTATTTTATAACATGTATTGTACACCTCATTTATTCCATGTTTATTCCCTTACTAGGCTTTATAGACCACCCCTTTTCTTATGCATGTCCTCAGGTTATCCATGGCAATGCTAAGTACAAGGGAATATAGTGGTCATGTAAAGGAAGTTTTAAATAATGATGTTTTATTTCATGTTTTAAGTTGTTATGTAATGATCCTAAGCCCCAAAGACATTAGACCTCTCGATCTTCCATGTTGTATAAAGTGAATAGTTTATGTAATAAATCATGTTTAAGTTTGTAATAAAAGAAGGGTTGTCATATGAATGTTTTTGTTATGTTTCAAACATTTTATATGAGGAATGTATTGGAATTAGTAAGTGACGGGTGGATCCCACTATAGCTCCTCAGTGCATCGGTAGGTCTCATGAGATAATTTGACATGGAATTGGCCAAGGACTGTCCCAATTTTGATATATGGTTTTGGGAGATGCCTTAATCATTTTTAGATGTCTTGGCCGAGACCTTGACAAAATGTCTCAGAATATCCTGCAATATACATTCCCTCATTATTAAAATATTATTGATGGTTCATGTGGTTTTTCAACTAGTAGAATACCCTTGACTATGTTTTATAATGGAATTATTTACTCAGCTCATATTCCTGCCATAAAGTGTTCATGTTTACTATTTATAAAGTCATGTATTTTCAATTATTCACCATGAATAATGTTTATGTCATCTTCCACTGTATTTCTTACCCTCACTGAGCATTTTATCTCACTCCTTTCTTATGTTTCATTTTCCCAAGATATGACAAGTTTGTTATGAGTGAATTCCATGCATAATTTAGGAGGCTTGGATGTTTTTAATGGAATAAATTATTGTTTTATTTCTTTTGAAGTTGTAATGTTGAACTTATGTATGTATTTTGTTTACAATAATACTAAAACTGATCAGTCTTTTGGGAAATGTTTCCTTGTATTATGCCAATGTTATGTAATAAAGCACTGACTCTGGGTAATTGGGGTCAGGGCATTACAGTTCCTATGATAGTTTGTGTGGCATTACAACCCTAGTAAAGGTTTCTGATCTCCTCGATATGATAAATTTCATATAGTGTTGTGATATCACTCCGATGAGCCTGGACTATGATCCTCTGGCTTCACTTCCATAGAACGGGTTCCTGGTATCAATGTGATGGTTTATACATGGTTGGTGATCCCAAATATAGCAGGAAAACCCCATAAGGTTTGAGGTATCATCGGGAATATGAACCCCTCCACAATGGGGTGTTGTAGTAGGGACACAGTATCGTCAGTTATATGATCCCCTAATCTGTGTGTGGTTTTCGTATTGTTTGTGGGATCTTTGGTTCAATCCCCTACATTGTGAGTTATAATAGATGGGTTCTCTATGTCATCAAGACAACCTTTATACATGCAGCGAACCTCTATCTGAGTGTTGTGATCTGTGGAATGTCAGATCAGGTTGTAGTATCCCCCAGTGGATCCTGGTAGTGATCCCCGTATAGTTTGTGGTATCGTCAGTTCGATCCCCTACATTGTGACTTATAATAGATGGGGTTCTCGATGTCATCAGGATAACCTTTATACAGGTGGTGACCCTATATTTGAGTGTTGTGATCTATGGAACATCAGATCAGGTTGTAGTATCCCCCAGTGGAACCTAGGATTGATCCCCTATCTTAGAAAACATCATGTTACTAGATTGGGTTCTTGTATCCCCTATTGGATCTTGGGAGTGATCCCCAATCTGAGGAGTTTGGTGTTTCTAGTGAGATTCAGTGTGAAATTATTTATTCCAATATCTAATAGAATGTATCTCTCTGATGGGAATTGTATGGGATAATAGATCCCAATGAGCATGTTCCCTTGGTTATGTGTTGCCTTGGAGCCTCGTATAGTGTTTGATGTTGGAGTTGAGGTTGGACCATCATGGGGATTTGTTCCTCACATGACTATAACTTGGTGTTATTAGTATATATAAGAGAATATAACTATTTGAGATGTATAGATGATTTTTTCCATAGAAAGTCTTGATATAGAGTTTCTCTCTCGTTAGGGTTCCCTCTGGATGGGATGAGAAGACTAATGACTTTTGGTTTCTCCTTTTCCTTTTTGGGGTTTTGGGGTGCCTTCTAATATCTTTATACTAAGCCCCGAACGAGATTATCCCACACATGTTTTGTGTCTTGTGTAGAACACATGCCTTTTGATAGAGTCCCAGGAGGACCTGGAGCAGGCGTAGCATAGTAATCTTGAACGACCGGGGTGTTTAATGGAGCTAAGCTAAAGAGATTTCTATTGGGTACATTTGACAGTGATCCCCTTGTTCGGAGAAGGTTGGATGCTTTTGCAGTTTTTTTTGTGGGCCTTGTAATTTCCCTTTTGTACTTTTGATGTACTATGGTTGTGGGTTATGGCAATGCATGCTTTTATTTTCTGTTTTAATATATATCTCTGAACTATTTCATGGAGGTGTATGAGGGTGTGTGTTTGTAGGTACCTTAGTCTAATGCCTCCCATGTGTGTGATATCCTAATCTGTGCTAGTCTCCAGCCCCTGGCCTATTGGAGGTGGGTATGGATGGATGGAGCCCCATTGGGTAGGGTCATGAAAGAGTGGTATCAGATGAGGTTCCTCCTTTGCAATCTCTGGGTGTAGGTGGTCTAGCTATGAGTTTTTTTGGTTGGATACTGGCATTGTTAGGATGTTTGGAGTTCGTCTTTCAGGTCGGGGACTCCAGTGCTGGTGTGGTGGCTGACATATCCATTCACCAAGACTTTGATAACTTTCCTTTCAACTCAATACATTAGGACACTGGTTTTAGGGTAATAATGGAACATGAATCATATAGGGATGGGTTTTTGGGTTTTCTTGTCCTTCTTGAGTCAGCTCCCCAGATATACTCTTTTACCGTGGTGCATATTGATTGTATATGATGTTGCCTTTGTGATGACAACTAGAAAGGGTTTCGTAGAGGGATTGTGGTGATGATCGGCCCCGAGTAGTGTATTTGAAGTAGGGAATAGGTTCTAAGGCTGCTCCTCCATGTGGTAATGCAGTTGATCCACCACCTGTCGAGTAGTTGGTTGTGCTGGCAGTGCAAGATGAGGATGTGCACCGTCTAATTGCACTGTATGAGTTATAGATAAAGTGACCTCTAAGGTACCGGGGGGATCTATAACCCACCAGACAGTTGATGACTAGATCAAAGCATTCACCCAAGTTTTCTGCTTGGTGAGTACACCTCTAGATTAGATGATGGTCCTATTGGAGAGCCTTATGCATGGTTTTTCTAGAAGATGGTGAAGTTTGGTGATGCAATCCCATGATAAGGAGATTATCACGTGTGCATAATTTTAGTGTCTCTTCAGGGAAGAGTTCTATCTTATGACGCTGAGCTCAGTGTAGATCCAGGATCTTCTATCGCTTTGGTAGGAGGGAATGGCTCTGATGGAGTACTCGGTGAGGTTTACATACTTGTTGCGCTACTCCCTTGACATGGTTCAAGACCCATTCCTTAGGTCTCAGACCTTCAAGAAAGGCCTACACAGAGACATCTGAACAAGTGTGGTTTCCTTGTGCCTGACCGCATATGCTGGAGTACGGGAGGGGACCTTGGTGGTGGATAGCTTTCTGGTTAAGCAGATTCCACCCGACTATGCACGACAAACGGGAGTTGAGACCTTGGCACCTGGTTCAGTAGCTGGTAGCCGACGATAGTCGTAGGGGTCCAGATGTGCTCGAAATTTCAGGAGGCAACCCCACGATGGAGGATCTAAGGCTTGGGGATCTCAAGCCAGTTTTGGTTAGTTTCAGCAGAAGTTGTGTTACGCTTGTCATGGATGGGGACATCTTGGTAGTGATTTTGTGACCTAGCGTGTAGATGAGAGGGAGATGATCAAGAGGCTGCCTCGATAGAGGCAGATTCTCAAGTATGGAGGTCTGCATGGTGGAAGATGTGGTGATGGAGCTGGTGGAGCAGCAGGAGGTGGCAGGCGGTACGAGTTTTCACCACCACCACCCCCAAGTGATCCACACCAAGATCAGGGAGTAGGTGGACAAGGGAGAGGACAACTACAGGCCTCTAAGGTTATTGACCCAGATGCACTGTAGATGGATAGTGGTATGCTTTGTGTGCTTTCTATTTTATGTAGTAGTTTTGGTAGACACTATTAGAGGATACTATTTCTATTTTGTTTCCTTATCGAGGTTTGTTCATGGAATTTCTAAGACCATGTGTTGATGTTGTCTGATGTGCTTCAAATGCACAAGTTAGAGGGATCCTTTCCCCAGTGAGACGTGTTTTTGTGACATGATTAAAACATTGTGGGTGAGTCAGTGCCTCCCAAAGTGGATATTATTGATGTGAGAAGGATAAGTCCCTTTGAGTTATGTATTCAGGGCAGGTTTGTGTGGTGTGGAGTTTGAGATAATGGCCTTGAGTTCCCCATAGTGTGTGCTAGTTGGTAGCATGGGAACCCCTGGGGGATTTGTTGCGGTTTTGGTGAACTCATTGGATTTTGTGCTAATGGATTTTCAGATATAAAAAGTCATAAGGTGGGGAGGATGTAGTGACTCAGGTTTTGGACCTGTCAGACATTGGAATACTCGTATGAATACTTCTTGAGCCCGACACGAATGCAGCGTGCGATTCCGAGGCCCGGTGTTCCTAGAATTATTATTATAAAAATATTAATACTATATACATTTAGAAGATAATTTATCTCCTAAACTATATCTCTAATTAGAAATCTGAGTGTACGGTAGAATCCAGAGCATATCGTTTACCCTAGGTGGGTTGTAGCCTTTGCGAGCGTGAGCCTTCTGTAGAAAACAGTGATAGGTGGTGTTTTCGTAAATAAATGAATAATTTATTTATGGGAGTCAGCTCAAATAACTCATGAACAGAGTCTCGGATCAAAAATCTAATCACCCAGTTGAGTTTATAATGTTTCGTTTACCCTAGGGGCAACCTAAAATTATCCAGTCCGGGAGGATTGGTCGGGGGAATAGATAGTTGTTTAATTAATTAATTAAAAATAAAAATCATCCAACCCCCCCGGCCTATGGCTCATACAAGGAGGGAGCCTCCTCCGTCCTCCATTCTTTGCTAAAAACCCACCAGATCAAAAAAACAAAGCACTGACGAGCTCCAATTTTTACTGCTGACTCTCCCGAAGTAAGCAGTGGCAGGTTTGAAGCACAGATCTAGGCTCTTACATCATCATTTCGCCCGCAATGTAGGTTTTTTGAGTTTCAATTTCCCTAATACCATTTATGCTTCTAATTTCTTCATTTTCTCATCGTTTCAATGAAGGTAGGGTCTATATGGTCGCATAGATGCCTTTGAATCACGATTTGGAAAATTGGTGTGACCCTGATGATCTGAGGATGACCCGTAGGTGTGGAATTGACATGACGACGCTGGTGCCAACGGGGCAACGCAGAGCCTTGGCGACCGGCTATCCGGAACAGTGGCAGTGTGGGACCCTGACGGCGGTGTAGGTTATTATTGGTGGTGCGGGGCACCCCGTAGTTGAAGGCTACATGTCGGAGCAGACAGGTTTCCAGGCCGGTCTTGGCCGGTCCAGGCCGGGGCGGACCGACCACGTCGGCCGGTCCATCCCATTTTCAAGTCGGGGCTCTTTGAACCCCGATAACTCGCAAACTGCAACTCTGATTTGCAATCCGTTTGTCATGACACATTCCTTGTAGTGAGATGGAACATTTGGGATTTCCATGGTATTTTTATGAATTGGGTTTTTGGATCGGGGCCATGAAACATTGAAAATTATAGTAATATTTTATTATAACTCAACATCGACCCGTTGTAACTTATGAACGAAGAATCTGATTGATGTGCATTATATGGCATTTTGATCCTGATAGTAAGGAAAAATTTTCAAGATAGTTTCCAGGCGCTAGGACCAAGATCAGTGTGTGGGCCCCATGAGGTTGGTTTTTGGTGTTTTTTGAGAAATGTGACTTTTCCGTCTCTTGTCCGTTTTGGATGAATGAGTAAATGATTCGTTCAATTTCTGATGGGATTACAATGGTGTGATCTTCGTGATATGTTTTGGAATCAAGGTGTGGGCCTCACTTGGATTTTTTATAAAATTATATTACTTTTTCACCGATTATCCATTTCGGGTGAGTAAATAACCTACCCTGCATGTTTTTTCCACGTAGAACGTGATGGTAGCCTTGGTTTGGATGTCAGAGGTATACCGTGTGGTGATGTCACAGGTCTCTTGGGTTAGTAACATTTGGGCCAACAACAGTTGAGTGTACTCCATTATTTTGTTCATATGAGGGTTTGAGTGGCATTACAACCCCATTACAGGTGTGTGATCTCCTTAATAGTATTAATTTCTGATAGAGAATTTGTATCCCTCCGGTGAGTTTGGAGAAGGATCTTATAGGTTTTCTTCCCTAGATCGGGTTATGGTATTGTTGTGACCGCTTATCCATGTGCAGTGATCCCCTATTGAGTAGGAAAACCCCATAGGGTTTGAGGTATCATTGATAATATGATCCCCTACATAGTGGGCCGTAGTATTAGGGTTCTATTATCATCGGTTATACGATCCCCTACTCAGCATGTGGTTTCAGTTGAATTTTTGGTATCATTGGTTCAATCCCCTAATTCATGAGTTATAACAGATTGGGTTCTCAGCATTATCGAGCCCACTTTTATATGGGAGATGATCCTCTATCGATGTGTTGTGATCTATGGAACATCAGATCGGGTTGTTGTATCGCCAGTGGATCCTTGGAGTGATCCCATATCCGAAGAGTTTGGTGTTTTTTGAGAGTTTCAACATGACATTCTTAATGACGATATCTAATGGAGTGTGTGTCTCAGATGGGTTTTATCTGGGATGACAGAGAATTACGAGCATGTTCTCTTGGTTATGTGTTGTGTTGGAGCCTCGTGTAGAGTTTAATGTTGGCGATGAGGCTGGACCCTCACGAGGCTCAGTACCTGAGATGTGTAAATCAGGGTGTTCTTGGTATATGTAGGGGAATATACCCATTTGTGTTGTCTAGAAGAGTTTATCCGATGATGGTCTAGAGATGGAGTTTCTCTCTCATTCAGGTTCCCTCTGGCTAGGATGAGCAGACTAATTCCTTTCAGTAGTTCCATTTCTTTTGGGGTTTTAGGGGCATATACTATGTATCTTTATGCTCTCCCTGGCATGTTCTTTTCCCACACATGGTTTTGGTATTATGCAGACCACATGCCTCTTGATGGACTCCAAAAAGGACCCAAAGTAGGCAGAGCTTAGTGAGCTTGACCGAGCTGGGTGTTTAATGAAGTTGACCTGGGGAGCTTTCTGGTAGGTGCATTTGATAGCGATCCCCTCATTTTGAGCAGGGAGGATGATTTTTCAGTTTTTTTTGGTGGGCCTTGTATTTTTCGTTTTCTACTTTTTCTATACTCTGGTTGTGGGATAGGTGTATGCCTGCTTTTCTTTTAAGATTATATATATATATCTATATCTATACTATTTCATGGAGGTTTATGATGGTGTGTGTGTATAGGTACATTAGGCTAATGCCTCCAATGTGTGTGATAGCCTACTCGGTGCTAGTCTCCATCCCCTAGCCACTTGGAGGCGGGCATGGGAATTCGCGGCTCGAGCCCTATTGGGTCGGGTTGTGAAATCCATTATCTTCCTTTATTTTTAGATATAGTAGAATATCATATATAAATACTATTACAATCTGATCAAGGAAATCTATAAATACTATATTCCATAAATCTATTAAGATATCATTATAATTAGTATGTCCAAGTGGTATTACTATAAATTCATAATGACTATATCTCATATAAAATATTGTTTTGGGTATATCCTCCTTCTTGACACTCAATTAATGATATCAAGATCGAATATCAATATTTGAGTAATATTTTTATTCTATTAAATAATTAAATAAATCATCAATATAGGGTGTACAATACATGTTCCTAGTTGTGATATTTATTATGTTCTCAATAAAAAATGAAAATACACATTGACCCATATTTAAAAAAAATGGGTTCACCCCATAGGATACACGTGGGCATATGAATCCCTTATCAAGATTTTACAGTACTTTCTTATTAAATTCCTATAACTCAATCAGGTCTATTCAATATAGGGTCATTGGAATAGGTGTAGCACTATTAATGATTACTATAAAAAACCCAATCTTTTGAATTAGGTATATCTAAGGAAACTATACAGGAAATACATCATAATTATTCTAAATGATATGAATATATTTAATTTTGAGTATCTCCATAACTATTTGAGATATGAAAACCCTCATGAATAAGAAATGAGATACACACAATGGAAGCAATATCCATTCACATCTCCTATTAATACTCACACTGAAATAGGATATTGGGTTTGTTTTAAATATCATATATGACTTCTCTTCCTCAAAAAAATGATACGGTTTCAATATAGAGAGATCCAATCCATTCCCAAATCATATAAAATTAAAATGGATAGAGAATCACAATTATAGGAAGCACATTTCGACAAACTGATATCACATATTAGATACAAAATTTAGAATCATTCATCATACCATTAGGTTTTTTACTAATAAATATACATCTAATAATTGAGGATATGAATGAATATGCATAGATACTTTTTCTTATATAAATTAATTCATAATACTAAGCTCACATAAGATACTTTAATATTTTAGTGTTATTGTCACTTCCTGAAGTTCATTATTATATTTTCTCCTTTACTACATCCAAAATGGTGTGAATGTGCATCAAAAATCATAGTGAGGAATCCAATAACCATGAAAAAATCATTCATATGATATATAAATTGGTACACGCTAATTTTAATCTATGTCACCTTAGGTTTAATTATGGTCATCCCTAGTTATCTTCTCGTCAAATCATTCATAATGATTCATATGGATATGTGAGTTAACCCAACAATGTCCACCTATATTTTCAAGTAATGATCATCGTAAAGGCCCATTCACTATGAATCAAAATAATGAATGCGATATACTCGACCAACACTTTTTAAGGTTGCACCCCTATATGAATCTATGTAGAAAAGAACATCAACTTATAGTATCATAACAAGGATATTTGGATAGAAAAAACACATAATATATTCCTTACCAAAACATTAGGATTTTATCCTTTAATTAGAGTTATCACTTTGGTTTTCAAAAAACATATTTTATTCTAATGTTTAATGATTAACTATTCCCTAATCTGATACTAACTATAAAAACCCATTCTCTTTATAACTGAATATTACATTTTATTTTACGAATATACATTACATAACATTATGATCCACAATAGAACCATAATGGTTTAAATTATTTGTAGACTAAATACATAATACTCTTATTTCTTGAAGGATATTAAATATCTCCCTAAAAGATCTTCTCATATAGAACACTTCTTAGACAAACCCAAATTAATGTTTTTTCATAGTCTTGGGAAATGAATCAAAATAAAGGGTGAGCATACATGCTCAAAAACTATAAATATAAGACATATAAATTAGTGATAATAAGTTAGAATAAGATAAGAACAAGGGTATGAGATCATGTTCATAACTTGCAATAATAATACCCATTAATTCAAATATCATTAATAATAAATCATGGCATATTGTCTTTTCATTGAAAAAGAAATATGTTATAAATGAGTGAAATCATCAATAATCAATAATTATCCATGATAAAATATCATAATCATAATATATATGTTTTTAGAAAACACATAATTATAATGTCCGAGAACTAGGTTCCAATCAACTGGTGACCAACACCCGATAGGCCACATGGCCTCAAGCGCATTTCCATAAATGCCTGAGCCTGCCGAATAGAAGCGAGGGCCTAGGGTGTGATAGTGGTGAAGCTATTCCTTCATTGGTAGAGTGTAACACATCGGATAATCATATACAATAGAGGAATTAGTTAAAAACATAAAACTAAAATAAACATCATAATACTTATAAGATAAATAAACAAATATCATTAAATACAAAAGTTGATGCATCATGTCACATGTTCTTTGAAAATAGCCAAAAAATTACACTACATTAATAAATAATATGTGTCTCAAAAGTGGAAAAGAAACAAGGGAAACAAATAATCATCACAAGGCTTGGCTCGGTCCACTGCTCTCTGACTCTTAAGAAACACATCAGGTACCTGTAGTAGGGAACATTCCCTTAGCAACACCTAAAATCATATAATCTATTTGGGCCCAAAAGCATGACCCAAATAGGATTTGAGACTATATCCCAATAAGAAAACTACCCAAGTTCCATGCGAATCTATCAATGAATATATATAACTGAAAGTGTAAAATAGTGAATGAAGTAAACAGTAGGTACTCAAAAGTATGCACAATAGATGTCTCAAAAGACAAAGTAAACAAGTATATTTGAAGACCGAATCCAGGATTGTTCTTTGTAATCTTAAATTCTTCATAAATCATCCATTTCATTATCCAAGTTCCATGAATTATATAATGTCTCAACGTCCGTCTAAGTCCTAACGACCCCCCCCCCCCGTAAAAAATTAATCGTTAACTCGTGACACAATAATCATTTTGTCATTTAATCATTTGATAATTTTACAATAGAGTATGGATTGGGTATCCTTCAATAGATCTTAGGTTCACTCAACATTTTAAAATAGGTCTTAATGAGATCTACCACCATATATGTGGCTTCCTCACGAATTTTACGTAGATATCATATTAAGCCCATCCATTATCCTTTAACCGAGACAATGGTTCACCGATAGTATATTAGGTGTGATTAGTCAAATTACCCCAACCTAATCTTTTAATCGAGACTATGGCTCACCCATTGCTAATTACCTCTTTTAATCATTTAATTCAATTACACATTCCATCTCAAAATCAATACGTGTGAATTAAACTATCACATTTCCTTAACATAATCAACTCACGTGGGCTTGGTATACATAATAACCAAAACATGTAAATTGAACTATTACATGGTAAAACATGGTAAAAGCACATGGAAAAAAATATAACAAGACTATTATGAAATTTAAACAAATAAAAGGCATAACAAAATTGTTATATCAGGTTGGAAATTCAGTTAATGAGAAATACAATTTCAATAAACCAAAAATGGGAATTTATGTAAATACTTATAGGCATTATCTTCCACATGTCCATACAAGGGAAACAGACCCATAGGGTGGCCCAAAATCAAAGTTTACAACAGCAAACATTCTTTCAAATCATCTAATCAATTACATAATAATCAATTGGGAATAACAAGGGTTATTATTCAATCAAGAGGCACCCTAAAAGTGTTTGTGTGACACTCCAACATATATAAACATAAATACAATTTGAGAAAGGAACAAAACCACCTACCTCATCATAGTACGACTCTCCTTATCTAGCATCAGGCTTTGATTCACCCTAAAGTGGGGTAGATATATAAATCAAGAAAAAAATAAATCAGTGATAACATAATAGAGAAAAAAAATTAGGAAGAAAGGCTCAAGAGGAACCTAGAGCTCACAGATTATGTTTGAACGCAACTTACAATAAAGGAATCAGGGTTTGGAAGATAAATCTGGAAGGAAAATGGATTTTGGTAGTGCTGTTTGCAACCCCAGACAAGACTTCTATCCATATGGTGAAAAACAATGCTACTGACCTCATTAATCATTCACAAAATTACACGGTATGTACTTTCGATTACATGTCATGCCTATATAGCTTCCTGGCCTGATGTTTATGTGGTCGTGTTCTGGGATTATAAGGCGTGTATCATTCGATACACTGCGTGTACCTATAAGTACATGACATTTATCCCCTAGTCACATCATGTAACAAGCATGCAGCCAGTCCCTTGACCACTTTCCCCCCAATTTCTTAAATATAGTCTGAAAAGGAAGGATCTATACCTCAATAGAATAACCATGTTCTTAGAAAATTCACCTTTTAGATAAATTCATCCATGATTTTTCCTTCAAAAGGATATGAAGAAATAATTGAGAACAACTTCATCCATTGTGATCGTAGGTCAGCCTCATTCTCCCAAGTCTCATCCTGCACTCAACAACGCTAACATAGGTCTTGTCCTAATAGAATGGACCATCCATGGATAACCTTCATGCTATGATCTACAATATGAATGAAATGTTCCTCAATTGATGCATCTTCCTACCACTCCACTTCCTAAGACTGAATGTGGTTGAGATGGGTCTAAAAAGTAATGTCTCAACTGAGAAACATGGAAGATGATCTTCATATACCCATACCTCTGAGGTATCTACAATCAATATGAAAATGGCCCGACCCTCTATTTAATCTAAAATGGAATGATGTATATTAGTGAAATCTTACTCTATCTCATGATTCTCTAGTGTCCCAAACACAGTGTAACATGCAAGAAACTTGATCCCTAAACTCTAACTCTAGATGTCCTCTACAACGACTGATATAATATTTATGATGAGACTGCATAGTATCCATCGACTTTTGAATAAACTGGACCTTCTCAAAAGTCTCCTGAATGAGATGTGGCCCTAGTAATGTTGTCCCACGCACCTCTAGCCAGCACATGGGTGATCAGCATGGCCTAACATACAAATCCTCATAAGGATCCATCTCTATTGTAACTTGAAAACTGATATTGGGGGAAAATTTAACCAGGGGAACATTCATCTGCCATGATCCCCAAAAGTCTAGGATGCATGCTCGCAACATTTCCTCCAGTACATGTATGGTACGTTCTAATGGTCCATCAATATTAGGGTGGAATGTTGTGCTCAGAAGCACCTGTGTACCCAACACCATCTGAAAACTATGCCAGGAATGATATGTAATTCGGGAATACCTCTTTGAAATTATGGAATGAGGGACCCCATGAAGTCGTACCAGCTCATGAATATACAACATCCCAAGATCATAAACAACAAAGGCCTCCTTGATCCGTAAGAAGTGAGTGACCTTCATAAGCCTGTCAACCACCACCCACACTGCATCATTACCTTGGGATGACCTTGATAATCCCGTCATGAAATCCATCACAACGTCACACCATTTCCACTCTAGAATAGAAAACTATTCTAAAAGCATAGCTGGGTGTTGATGTTATGCCTTTACCTTCTGACTTGTGGAACACCTCAGAAAAAATCAACCACCTCTCTCATCATAACCGGCCACTAGTACTGATAGTGAAAGTCACGGTACATCTTGGTAACTCTGGGATGCAATGCCCAAGATGAATCATGAAACTACCACATTATCTCCAAATGTATGTCCACTGAAACACAGACACATCCATGGTTCCTCAATATCTCATCATCACCCACCATCCAACTAGGAGGTGGATCCTCACATACTACACATTCCCATAAGATGAGTCCTTCAGAACCTAATAGATGATTCATCCTCACTCCGTCTAGGAGGGTAGAAGTCACAGCTAAAGGGGAATGGAAATTTTGTCTCTGACTATTGGGTACCAATTATTTCATCTTAGAGAAGAATTCCATAAGCTTCCACTCACTACATTCTTCCTGCACTGCCTACATCTAAGTCTTCATGCTCAATGCATCAGCCACTACATTGAATTTTCTTGGGATCTAAGAAATCATGATGTAGAATGATTGTAGGTACCCCACCAACCTTCACAGCCACATATTTAAATCCCAATTAGTAAAGATGTACTTGATAATTTTCTGGTCCATGTACACCAAAAATCACTCCCCTAATATGTAATGTCTCAAAAAACGTAAATCATGAACAATCACGGCTAACTCGAGATCATGTGATAGATAGTTCCTCTCATATGACCTCAACTATCAAGACATGTATGCAACGACTAGATTCCCCTACATAAGCATCGTTCCCAGCCTGATACCTAATGTGTCAGAGTAATCATTGTAACTCCTACCCAGATTTGTAAAATTCAGTATCGGTGCTGATGTTAATCTCCCTTTCAACTTCATAAAGGTCAAATTTCAAGAATCTAACCATATATACTTCACACCCTTCTTTGTAAATTCCATAATTAGTTCTTTTAGGTGTGATAAGTCATGTATGAAATTCTCCTCGTAACCAGTCCTCCATAGAATACTCTGCACCTTAAATATATTCTTAGGCCTCTTCTAAGTAACTACTGCTCTCACATTCTCTAGGTTAACTATTACTCCTCCCTCCAAGATTACGTGACCCATGAAATGAACCTGATCCATCCAGAATTAGCACTTTCCGAGCTAGAATATAACTGATGCTCTTTCATTATAGTCAAAATTATATCAAGATGTGTTTCATGGTCATGTAAATTTTGGGAATATACCAAGATATAATCCAGTAAAACCACCACAAAAGAATCCAAGTAGGGATTGAACAATCGAATCATCAGTTCCATGAAAACTGTTGGTGTGTTTATGAGATTGGATGGCATTACCACATACTCATACAAACCATAACTGCTACAAAACGTAGTTCGAGGTATGTTTGAAGATCAAATATGTACCTGGTGATATCCTAGCCTTAATTCAATTTTTGGGAACACTTGGGATTCTTCAAGATGATCAAAATTTCCATCTATCTATGGCAAGGGATGTCGGTTTTTATCTGTTAGCTGGTTCAGTTTTCGATAGATCACACATAGAGTGACGATATAATCTGCCTTCTTTTCAAAAAAGGACCGGTGAACCCCCTAGAGAAGTATTGGGTTGCATAAACCCCTTCTCCTCTAAATCCACTAACTGTCTATTGATCTCCTATTGCTCCATCATAGCCATCTTAGAAAGAGTAATGGATATTGGGGAAACTCCTAAAACTATTTCGATCATGAACTCCACCACTCTCTCCAGAGATAACCCCAAAATGTCTTCCAAGAAAACATTCCTAAAATGATATGCCATTGGATGGAAATATATCAACCATGTTCCCTGGACATCCAGATATATATTGGAAATCTATTCTATCTCCCCCTCAACCCATGATTCTTAGGTCCATCTCAGCTTTCCTAGACATCCCACTCTCCCTTGTATAGAAATGATCCACCATCTGGTGACTTAAATCTCACCATGCGGTGATAGAAATATATGAAGGATTGGATGGAGACTAACCAGTCTATTCTGAGTATAAAATCAAATCTTATCATCCCTAAGACATAGATAACCCAAAATAAGTGATGCCCACAAATTTTATGGGGGCACTCCTTGCACTTTTTCACACGTACCATTCTAATCCCTAACATAATTTTTAGTTTCATAATGTCTTCATAAGTAGAAAAAAAGATCCCTAAGCTCTCCACAACATGCACAAATATAAAACTATGTGAAACCCATGTATCAAAGAGTTAAAAAGTTAAAACATAAGAAAATAGAATAGTACCTATGACATTAGAAGGCCTATGATCCTACTCCTATAGGGTATGTTACATTACAAAGGTATGGAATCAACAATGGCCCCGAGACACTAAATGGATACCCTGAGATGGTCTGCCCTGCTGTCGCTGAGATCCTATGGTTGGGATGCCACAACCACGACCTCTACCTCGGCCTGACACATTCCAATTCCCTGATGGGTGAGAATCTTCTGACCCTGCTCCTAAACATGGAGTCATTTCAGACCCTCACTCACTAGATACTAGTGGAAACATCCTATAGGAACATTGTAAGTGGCCCATCATTCCACACACTCATCTCTAGACTGGGTCCATTGAGCACTGGGTTCAAGTACGCTCGATTATACTTCACTGGAAGTAAATCACTGGGCTACAAAAAGATACATTCTAAGTAATATATTCTTTGTGTTTAAGATCCAGATGACACTTCCAACTATCAGTCAAAATAGTACCATATCTTGGTGCCAACCCTCCATTGATCACACCATTAGATTCCCTCTAAGTTCACTCAGTAATCAGAGCATGGCCCACTATAGAAGATATATTAGTCATATACAAGATATTCAACCATGAGTGGATTTCATACCTAAGACCATCCTCATATCAACTAGCCTTTTATAGATAGTTACTTAGTAGAATAGGTGTGAAGTGTTGGAGATTGGTAAAGTGGGAGGAGTAATCCATAACTGATAGAGTGCCACACTCCAGATGCATAAACTCATAGGATTTGTCATCCCTCAGCGTCTCGGGATAGAATTAATCATAGAAGGATTTTTAAAAATATCCACATGCCATGTCTCACTGACACTCTATCTGTGTGGTAACATCCACCAACTTCTTGGCGGAATCACACAATATATAAGTTACGTGCATGACCATCCTCTCTGAAGGCATCTCAAGATGCTCGAAGATCGAAAACATGGCCTTTAGCCATGATTTTGTAGCTTGTGGACCACCCTCCCTAGAAAACATGGGCAGATTCTATTGGTGGAACACTTTTGTCAGTTCTTCTAAAGAAATAGTAGGCCGTGGTGCTCCTTAAATGGTTTTCATGAACCTCATAAAGCCTTCACGGAATAGTTCATCAACACCTCCATCTGGTATAACATCTTGTGCCACAACCGGAACATTTGGTGGGACCACTGGTATCCCATGGCCTACCTCCTCTAGGGTATGATCATCTCCACCCTCCTGAAGTACTACTAGAGGTCTTGGTGGTTTCATTGCTCTATAAAGTCCAACACATTCACCTCAATATAATATTATTTATCAAGGTATGTAGTACAATATAGTTAGAACTAAATAAAATAGTTAAATCCTCAAAATTTAACAAAATATGAGAAATCCGGGTGTAGGAACCATACATTATGTTTATATCTAATCCATTACATGGTTGTTTACTCCAACTAGACTAGGCATTTAAACACCCTTGGTACACGACATGTCATCCCGATACACAGCGTGTAGATTTAGACACTCACATAGGCATATAACTCTGCCTTTTTGGTTTTGTAAATGTCCTAGGTAAACGATGTGTCAGGCCGACACCCAAAGCATACTCAAGCCTTACCTCTTGGACATGAACTTTTACAAGGATAGAACCACATAGGTCTACCTATATAAAACTATACACAGTGTTCATAAGGTACATGACATTTTTAGATCAAAACTTATTAACCCATGTTTTCTCTCACACGGTCTGTGAAACAGTTATCTACCACGTGACGTGTACTTATATTACATGGAATGTACATGGAAATGTTCTTTCTTCCCAAACAAAAGTATACAAGGTTTGTTTTCATTGGACCACATGCCGTGTTGTTTGGGTTTCCGGACAGTAAGTCTCAGAATCTTCCTCAAGAACCCTATTTTTTTGTAAAATAATGCAACGGTGTGCCGATTTCTAATCTACGGGGGCTCATACTCTCTGTGAATCAAATGTCGGAATCCCCATATAAACCATAAAAATAAAATCTATATCCCATAGAAGAATTATGATCCACTTAATTGCGATCCAAGAGGGCCCATACTCCTCAGGGACCAATGATTGGATTCCATCCTATTCATCTAAAATATGTACCAATACACCTATCACAATAGCAATAATAACTATAAAAATATCTATTAGAACGTCATACATATCTAGAATGACATCTACACAACAACATGAAATCAGTAATTCTATTTAAATGGAATGTCATGAATGCATGGTACATGAAATCAAACAAGTGCCGATATGATGCATGTGATGGAATACCCTCGTCTTATCCGGTCGAAAACAAATAGAAAAAAATGATATCTATAATAATGGCACAAAACAGTCATGTTACACAATGGTGAAATAGAATCAACTATAACCACACAAAATAAAAAATCACAAGTTAATTCAAGGAAATTTGGATTTTCCCTGTACACACGGTAGATAATCTCGGGGGGAAAATTACCAAATCCCATTTCCTTCATATCTCCACCAAACAGGATGGAAATAAAGGGAAAATATCCTCTAATACCACTTTGTAATGTCCTGGATCTGGGTTCCACTCAAGTGGGGGCCCATACAAAATTGTTCACATGGGCCCAAGTGCATTTTCCCAACCGCTAGAGGATGCCGACTAGTAGGGAGGGCCTAAGGTGTGATTGTGGGGAAACTATGCCCTCATTGGAAGAATATAACATATTGAAATAATCATATACAATAGCAGAATCAGGAAAAACATACAACTGAAATAAATAGTGGAATAATAATAAGATAAATAACCATGCATCATTCAATACAAAAGATGATGCAGGATGTCACATTTTCTAGGAAAACAACCAAACAAGTACACTATAATAATACAAAATATGTGACTAAAAAATAAACAAGGGAAAATAATAATCATCAAAAGCCTTAGCTTGATCCCATGATCTATGAATCCTATAAATCACATCAAGAATATGTATTTGGATTCTTTCTCAAATCCAAACTTGCAATCATGTAATCTATTTTGGTTCAAAGGCATAACCAAAACAGGGTGTGAGAATAAATCCCAGTAGGAAACCACCCAACGATAGGTATAATATCTTAGTGAATATATATAATTGATAGTGTACAATAGTGAAAGGAGTAAATAATAGGTACTCAAAATTAAGCACAACATATGTCTTAGAAGACAATGTAAACATGTATAAGTGAAGGCTGAATTCAAGATTGTGCTTTGTCTTGGTAGATGCATCATAAGTCATCCATTTAATTATTCAAGTTCCATGAATAATATAGAGTCTGAAGGTCCATACTAGGAGTGATGGACCCAATTTAAAACTAACCATCAACTCATGACACAATAATCATTTAGTCTTTTAATCCATTTATGATTTTCTAATAGTGTTTGGCATGGGTATCCCACAGTGGATCTTAGGTTCGCTCAAAATTTTAAAATATAGCTCAATGAGCCCGACCACCATATATGTGGCTCACTCCTGAGATTTAAATAGTTAACCTCTTAAGCCCATCCATTATCGTTTAACCAAGACAATGGTTCACACATGGTATATAAGGTGCAATTAGTGACATCAGTCTGACCTAGTCTTTTAACCAAGACTATGGCTCACCCATTCATAAAAACCTCTTTTTATAATTTAATTCAATTACAAATTCCATCTCAAATGCAACACATGTGAATTAAACTATCACATAGACTTAGAATAATCAAATCATATGGGCTCAGTGTACATAATAACCAAAACATGTAAATTAAACAATTACATGGTCAAACAATGATAAATCACATGAAAAAAACATATAACAAGACTATTATGTAATTTAAACAATTATAAGGATTAAAAAAACAAGTATCTAACATTTTAAATTCATATAATGAGAAATAAATTTTTTACAACAAAACAATGTGATGTTATGTAAAACCTCATAGGCATTCTTGGTCACACTACCATCCAAGGGAAACACACCCATGGGGTGTCCCGAAATCAAGGTTCACAACCCTAAAAAAGATTTAAAATCATCTAATCATCAACATAATAATCAATTTGAAATTACATGGTTCATTATTCAATCAATAGACACCCTAAAAGTGGATGCACAGAACTCTGGTATATATAAACATCAAGAAAATTCTTGAAAGGCACAAAACCACCAACCTCTTCGTAGTACAACTCACCTCATCTCGCATTAGGATTTGTTTCTCCCAAGAATATGGTAAATATACCAAATGAGAAAAAACACTCAACCCTTGATAACTCAATAGAGAGAAAAAATCAGGAAGAAATGCTCATGATTAATCAAGAGCTCACCGATCGGGTTCGAACGCTACCGATGACAAAGGAATTGGGTTTCTGTTTATTATTTTGGGAGGAAAACTGCTCTAGGAACAATTTTTCATGACCCCGGACAATCCTTCTATACATATGATGAAAAAATTTATAATGCCCTATTTAATCATTAAAAAATTATATTGTGTGTAGTCAAGATTACACACCATGTCTATACAGTTTCTTGGCCTGACATTTATCTAGTTGGGTATGGGGATTACATGGCGGGTAGCCTTCCATACACAGTGTGTACATATATACACATCTCATCTACATCCCAGTCACGTCGTGTAATAGGCCTATTGACATCCCCTTAACCTCTTTTACCCCATTTTCGTAAGTGTAATCTAAAACACAATGATCCATACCTCAAAGGAAGAACTAGGTTTTTAAAATAATCATTAAAACATTTCATTTTTCAAGGCCCTCATCTACGACTATCATAGTAAATTGGGTTTTCTCCCCTTTGAATCATGTCAATATTCAATGTTTACTACTAAGATTATCATAGTGGATAGAATCCCTTAGTGAACAAGATTCACTCTCCACTCCAAATCATACTATATCATGAGATATCCATCTCTTTCCAATACATTGAAAGGATATATAATTTCGGTCTGAAAATTTCAACCTATGAAAATTTTGAAATGTTTATTCCAAAAATGATATATTTTTTATCAAATAAAAACTTAAAATGATTCATAAGTTAAGTAGAATATTATCTCAAAAATAAAAATTTAAATAATTTTTATGGAGAATGCATTTTTTAAGCATTTAATGACTTTACTAAAAATTGATTACTTAGTTATTATGCATTAATCAATGTATTATATAAATCTTATATATATATATATTTATATTTATAATATGGTTCTTCCTATTTATGTCTCTAATTTTAATGGCTAGGTTATAATGGTATACTATATGATGGTTGATTTAGACTTAGGGTTTCATGTATCATAAGATATCAAAGAAATTAAAATTATTTTATGACAAATATATTATAAAATAATGGGTTATTACATTCATGATTCTATTCATGGTAGGGAACTATTATGAACTTTTCAATGTGATAGATACTCTTGGAAATTATCAAACTCATGTTATATAAAATTAAAATCAATATGTTATATAAGAATTATTAATATTATCATTTTGAATATATTCAGGACATATAAATTACATATTTGTGGGTTCTAGGTAAACAACTCCAACAAAATCCCACATTCACTATAACTAATTACTAATTAATTTATGTTCCCTAACTCTCACATGATATCCATTATTCTGTTGAGATAAAGAATTACTCTATGATTTTTGAAATTATTTTCCTTGGAAATCATGTTTACTATGAAATCACCTTTCTGAAAAAAAAATCCCTCATGATATGAAATTTTGAGTATATGTGCTTCATCAACTATTGTTGATATTGATCCTTGCAAAGAGAGACCATTAAAAATTATCATAATATATTGTGATAACATCTTTACTATTAGGTTTCACATAATGATATTAGAAAAGGTTTGATATAAACATTGCTTATTTAGTTTCATCATAAGCCACAATATAATCAAAATATTCTATAGAATTAGTGTCCATATATTTCATTGATATCTTACCGCTCACAGATCCTCTGTTATGAGGGACAATATATCCCGATTTTAATTTCAGATCATCTTTATCTGTCAATAAACTATATTATGTATACCCATTGATTAATAGATCCTCATATTTTATATTTACATGTAAAATATCATTAGTAACCCTAAAATACTAAAGGAGGGTCTTTTTTCATCCAATAGTGCTCTCTAAGGTGATCTTAAAGCGTTTCTACCATGCTTATGGTGTAGGAAACATCAATCCATGAATATAGGATAAAATATATAAATAACTCTATAGATGACGTATATGGGATCATTATCACCCTATGTATCTCCTCTTATATCTGCGGAAACATTTTCATTTAGAGACAAATTCCATGTGACATTGTAAAAAATCACTTCTTGGATTTTTCCATACTGAATCATTTCAATAACTTTTCAATCTATGTAAATCGACTTAGTATAAGAAGTTTCATGGATTTATCAAGATGGATCTTGATCCTAGGAATGTATATTACTTCACCTAGTTAATTCATGGATTTTTTTTGTTAAAACATGTCTTTAAGGACTATAAGACTAGTATCACATTATTAATTGTTAATATACCATCAACATTTACTATATATAAAATGATTTGTCTCCCACTAAATCACTTGTAGAAAAAAGTCTCATATTAATTCTTCATAAAACTGAATTCACTTATGGATTCATCAAGGTGAACGTTCTCTGATATATATGTATACATCAACCTATAAATGGAACTTTGATTCTTGAATACTTTATTATAATACATTGAAATCAAAAAAACATCTGGTTTCTTCATATATACATCTTCTAAAACATTCAATTTAAGCAAGGTTTTTTACAATTGTCTTCCAAATATTATAATCTGGGTAATTTTATATGGAAATTCGAAATGTAATTGATTTGAACATAATAATTGTTGAAATATAATTATCATAATCAATTCTGTGATTTCATTTAAACCCTTTATAATTATTCTTTCATTACATGTATTAGTATTCTATCCATATCTAGTTTCTTCTCAAACCCTATTTGAAATAGACAAGATTTATATCCACTCTAGGATCAATAAAAATATATACTTTGTTTTGGTATATGGAATCAATTTTAGGATTCATAGATTCTTTCCACCTAGAAGATTTTATTCCATATATTACTTCTTTATAATACACATGTTCGTTATCATCAACCAATAATGAGACACCATCCTTAGTTAATAGAAAATAAAATATTTATAGTTCTCTAATATCTATTTTTCTCATACGTAGGCCTTGAATCTCTTGAACTTCTTTTTCTATATGGATTTGTGGAATATGTTCATAAAACAATTCTCATGAATCATGATCTTGGAATTAAATTAAGTCTATCACACCCCCACTATCTCCTTTAGAGTGGTGATCAAACTCAAAAAATGTGACATGCCGAACCCACACTCCCATGTCGGGTGCCATAAACACATAATATGTATACATTATTTGGTACCATCATTAAAATACAGGATATAACCATATACAATTTTTAAATAATATTTTATTGTTAAATAAATTACATTTGATGGATATTTTCATGTATAGATATTTGGATAATTAAAAAACGTCTTAAACTAAAAAATCACAAGGCTTTTTCAACTAATATACATTTTTTAGTTATATATAAAATCAACTTAAATTATGATTAGTATTCAACATATCCCATAAATTTTTCCACATGTGTTAAACTTATAATCATGTCACGTGTAATAATTTTCTGCATAACTTGGGGAATGGAAACACAATACAGTTTTTAGTTTAAATTCTTTGTTATAGAAACATATAATAGAAGAAATCATGGCATAAACCTAGAATAAATATTATGGATGGAATAGGTTAAACATGAAGCCACAATCAACATGAAATTTGACCATGTCATATCCATTAAAATATATAAAAACCTTGATATAAATAATATAGATATAATATTTATGGAATTCATAGTTCTTGACATCAAATACCTACAACCAATGACTTATTCCAAGAAATTTACCTTTCCTTCAGATCGTAGTCAAAATATCTTTATAAATTGGGAAGGCAAAAATCAAATACCTAAAATTATTTCGTATTATCAACACCATCGATGAATCAAGGGGATATATCATTCTAGGACACACCCATCACCTAATAATGTAAAATGAATTCACTACAAGAGTAAACATTACCTTTCATAATATTCCCTAGGGGACATTTGGCAGAATAAAAACAGTTCAAACCACATAATTAATAATATTAAATATCGATAAAAGATAAAACTATGTTAGAATCCTATAACTGTTTGGAATGGAATTCATAAACCCCATGACAATAACAGGATAACATGATCATAACCCATCTAGAGAAAAAAGTTGTATGGCCAAACAATACATATTGAACATGCCAATAATCGTCTATATTGGAATAACAAATATATGGTACACCAATACTTTTCCCCATGTCAATAGAATATAATATTTTTTATGTGAACATAATTTGATGTGAGTTATGGAAAATTTTATTTTCACACTATATTTAAAGTTATGTATATGAAAAATTCAATATTGGAATAACATGATCATAATCGATCTAGATAAAGAAAGTGGATGGTTTCAAATAAACATATCCTAGGAAATAAAAATTATTTTTCAAAGGGTTTATGTGTTCTAAATGTATATCTCAAGAAAAAAAAAGATATAATGCCAAAAAAGAAAAATAAAGGGTATACTTTACCCAACTTATATGAAATAAGTTCAATGAATGATCACAACTCAAGGAATGAAAATTGATTTTCTGAAAATTATCATTAATGTGGAAATGACTTTATCAATAGCCATTTGAATAATGAAACATGATTTGGATGGTGAATCCAATAAAATATAAGGATATAATTATTGAATATTCATGGGATAGTAAATAATTATAAAACCATAAAAATGGAACATAGTTCATAATATGTAACATGTCTCAAATAATTAGAATTAAGACCAATAAAACCATTCAGGTTGGAGTACCACTTTAATAAAAAACCATTAAAAGATAGAGATTGTAATGGATCTTAAAATAATATTATTAAAAGTAAATTCATGATATTATATATCAAATAGATATTATATACATTATAAAATGAAATTAGGTGTATAATATCAAACATGTCTTAGAGAAAGTAATTTGAGACGAAACGTTACCTCTTGTCCGAACATCCATATATTTACTTTAACCTCCTATATCACAAACATATATATCTTAATCACTTAATTAATATCCTAAATAACATCCATTTCATTATATAAAATTCTTAAATAGTCTTTATCTATATAAATTCTACCAATTTTTTATATTATGTGATTCCATTTATTATGGTTTGTACTAGTTTCATAACAGCGTTCACTGTATTTATTCATCTTCAAATGTTCATTAGTAATAGATCAATAATGTTTCTTTTAGGGATATTTTATAATTATTTATAATGATTCAAATTAATTTAATGAGTATTTTATTCTTTTTCCATGAATATGAAATTGATAATAATCATGCTTCATTGTTTCTTGATGATGAATGTGTGCTTCTAATTAATAAATTAAATATTGATATAACATCGCCAGAACCAAAAACAAATAATTTTTTAAACATTTATGTCATCTTATATTTCTATTTATGTTCTCATATTCATTCATGATATAGCGTTAAATTATCATTCATTTGGGTGGTTAATCTGACCCAAACATGGACTTGCTGATATTTAATGACTGATTATTAGCCAGTTTTTTTTATATCAATATTATTGAAGAATAATATTTTTATTAAGTGTTTATTGTTGTGATATATCAAAAATGAACAGAATTATAATTTTAATAATGGATATTTAAATATAATACAACTTTAATAAAAAAATTCATTTAGTACACAAATTTTAAATTATTTAATTAACATTGATCATATGTTGGAGTGGTTAATATTTAACAAATTTATAAGGGAAGGGAAGGGTTGTTTTGTTTGTAACACATAAATTTTCAATAATCTATAGTTACTATTGAATTTTCAAAGTCTATATAATGGAAAAAAGTGGGGAGGAACATGAGTGTGGGTCAAAACTCACCCCAACCACTCATTTTTTAATCAACATTGATTGTTTTATGGTTTTTTTTGTTTTAACATCAGTCTTTACCCAACCCAAATTTTATCATTGTAGGTAATTTTTAAACATTAGTAATTAATTTTAATGATAATGATTAATATTTAACTTTTTTTTATAAATTTAAATATCTAATTCCAAAAAAATTAAATTATTTGATTAAACGAAAATTTTAATGGTGTGAAAAGTTGAATTTATAATAAATTCACGTAATCGTGTAAAAAAGTTTCTTTTTGAAAATCTCATTGTAAATATTTAAAATTTATATATAAGAAAAAATTATCATCATTACTGATTTTAAATCCATAAATTGATTTATTAATTGAATAAATGGTATGAGTCTTACCAAGGAGGACAAAAATGTATCTCAACTTAAAAATGATTTATTTAAATAGAAGACAAAAAAATATTTTATATTAAATTTCGTTTTAATTGAATTGTATAAAAATTTTGCATAATTTTTTACGTTAAAAATATTTAAAAATGAATAATTTTATTACATAATTTCATATTTTCTTACTCTAATGATTTTTAAATATTCTATGATGTTCTTACATAGTGATGAAATCATAGATATTATAATTTTGCAAAATCATACATTTTTAACTAAAAACCAACCATTTAAGAAAATGATAAACAATTGTAAAAAATAAACCTTTTATATGAAGAATTTAAAAAATAATTTATTTTATTAATTTCAAATACCAAAATTTATATGTTCAATTTTTAAATAAAATCTTAAAATATAATGAAAAACAGTTTGTATTAGAAAATTTCATTTTCAACTATTAACATTTTTATTCTTATTTCATTTATTTTAATGACTAAATTGGTGTTAACAACTAATTAATATATAAAATTTGTTATCATTAATATTATTTTTCTTGAAATATAAATTTGTATCCCATAAAAGACATTTTTTAAAAATATTTTGTTTAACAATAAGTGATCGTATTAGTCACTCTAAGTAATATAATAGAATTTAATTCATAATAAAATTTTCCTTTATTTTCATTATGTATATATTTTATAAATCGGTTACCCTTATTCATTCCCTCTAATTTAAGGGCAAGGTTTGGACGATTTTATATTAACATTAATATTTTATCTAAATATTTCACCATTTTGTTTATGTCTTCTATAGCTTGAAAAGAAATCTATTAAAAAATTATCTTTTTAAATGTAATAATTTATTTTTATATCTTGGGGTTACATTCCCTCCCCCCCAAATAAATTTCATCCTTGTAATTTAACTCATAATATCATATAAATATATGTAGGGAACTAATAATTTAACATACACTACTAGATGGACATGAGTTCATTTAAAATGTGGAATGACATTTATCAATATGAAAAAAATAATTATAATCTCTTTATAAAGAGAGATATCTCATTCCTAATTTTTCATTGAATTTTACTAAGGAATTTTAATCAATATCCATAAATAATAACTTCCAAAAACCAGTAAAAATGGTTTATTGGATAATTATTCCACCAGGGGTTTTTATTTATAACTCAATATCAAGAAGTCGGTGAAACCTCAATTGTAATAGGATAATAGAAAATATTGAGTGAAAACTTACTATCTGAATGATTTGTAGTATTTGAATGGGATTTTCCTTGTCTACACGGTTATTGGTGACTATCCACCTTGGTAGCCAGTGGAAGAGGACATTGAGTGGCATAATTCTCAAATATTTTTCAACTGAAGAAATATATTTTTATAGATTATTTATTTACTGAACACATAATAATCTAATCACCCTTATCTGCATGGTTATAGAATTTTTCTTTCCATTTAAGGAAATTTTCCCATGCTTCTTCAAATATTTTTGACATGTAAGAAAATGACTCTTATATCAATTATCATATTCTTCAATTGGTATTTCATGAGAATAAAAATTTATATTATTTAGTGTGATTGGTAATTTTAATTTTTTCACACTATTAGTCATATTTCATGATATCTAGTTTTGCATAATCACAAGATTTCTCACTCCATCTCCCATTCCAGTGCATTGTTCATTAATGTAATCTCTACATTTTCCCTCTCACCCATGGTTGCTTATTTTTTCAATTCATTACTAAAACAAAAATAGATAAAATGTGTGATGATAATTATATATGAATTATCATAAATAACAATATTAAAATTTATCCATAATTTTCCTCACAATATAACACTATCATGTAAGCCTATTGTTATTACAACAAAATAGGTTTTAGTCCCAATTCAACCTATATCACTCTTCGTTTACCAAATATCCTTTTTTATTCAACCTAGGTTACTTTGAGTTTGTTTATATTTTTATTTTTAATATATTACTTAAAAAGAGACCCCAATTTACTATTAAATTTCTCAAAATATTCTAATCATAAAAAACATTAAAATATATACTCTTAAAAATCCAAAGTATCCTTCCTCAAACAACATTAATATTTCCTATAATCATATTTCCATGTATGTATAGACCCCAATCATATAATATCAATAACATACCTTTACCCAAACCTATTTGAATCTTCAATACATTAAACCACAGTGAGATCATACTTTACTCTCAAAATTAACTCTATCTTTAACCGTAGAATGGTATTAATCACTAGCTTATATGTTTACACACTACTCATTATATATCATACTCCAAAAAATGTTTTGGACTTCTCAAAAAATGTCATGAATCAATTATCAATCCCAAGGTTACCAATAAAAACTTATTTTTTAAAAAAATAAAACTACCCTTTATTATTTCAACATCATATTTATATAGAAATTATGATTTATACTTATCTTAATCACGTGTTCTTGAATAATTATCCCAAAAAATGTATCCATTTAATAAAATCACTTTTCATGGTTATTAATACCATTTAATATATGTTTTTAATACCATTAAATATAAATTTCTAATGTGTCATGACCCAACCCTACCCGGCTCAAGCCGCAACTACCCCAAGACCGCCTCCATATGCCAGAGGCTGGCGACAAGCACCAAAGGCTAAACAAATTGTTGAGGCCTTTGCCTAAGTACCTGTACACACACACAACCCACTAAATGTAGAAGTTCAGAGTAAAAGGAAAAGTAAAGTACTAACTGCTTTAAACAAACCAACAAGGTGCATCGACCTCTAAACAGTAAAAAGTGAGTGATGAAAGTAAACTGAAAAGAAAAGGGGAAAACATGAGCCCAACTAGAAAAGTCCCAAAACCCAATAACAGGTAAACCATAGTAAAATAGCTGGGAGAGTCCCACACCTAGAACTTGACTACGACCGTCGCACGTGGTACAAGCTCCCGAACTCCTAAGCTGCTCTATAGTCACGAGAAACATGTCTGTCGTCTGCAAGGGCACATCAAGTGCAGGAAAATCCCAATAAGGGGTGAGTATAAAAACACTCAGTAGGATACCCCGAAGGCTCGATGGAGCAACAAAGGAGGTACCGAAGGGTGAGTAGTAGATCAAGCAGGGAGTTGTAAATATGTAAAATAGAGAGTGCAATAAATAGTATAGATCGACCCAACAAGAGGAAGGAAGTAAGATCGTCCTAACACAAGGAGATTGAAACATTGAGAAGATGAACTTCCTGTCGAGCCTTCACTGCCTATAGCAGGATATTAGACTCGTCCAACCACAAGAAGCAAAAAACTGAAAGTGTGTGGCATACCCCATGCGTCTTCACCTCTCCTGTAAGGAGAGTAACTAGAACCCAAGAAGGGGGTGCTGGAACAAGGTATATGCATATCAATATTCTCAAACAAGAAACCCAAACAAGGTCATAGGGGGATCTCCATCTCATTGCTCAGCCAAATAATGTGAGTCACCAATAGTCTTAGAAGTAAACATCATCAATGCCTAGTATCCCACACGTCTGTCCCGAACTACAAGTCAAGAGGCTCAAATCACTGCACCTTGACATTATCCGCTTTGGGCGGTACTGACTCCCCCACATGGTTTTAGGTCGCGTCACAAGGTTGCGTCTCGGTGGGGAAAGTGCCACTCGTTCTTGAGAGTTCTGGGGAAATTCAATCCACACCTCTTCATTGTCACACAGTCATGAGGTCTTCTCAAAGTCGATGTTGTCACATCACAGACCCGTACAACCATGTGTACCGCTCTTATTATCATGGAAGAAACCCACAGACTAGCCTAGTAGAAAGAACTGAGTCTGAGAGAATTCATTGGGTAACCCACTTCCCATCCCATCTAGAGGGTAAACCCTAAGAGGTCATCGTGTAACCCACTGCCCAGCCCCGCTGGAGGGTAAATCCTAAGAGGTCGTCAGGTATCCCAATGCCCAGCCCCGCTGGAGGGTAAACCCAAAAAGGTTTTCGGGGAACCCACTGCCTAGCCCCGCTAGAGGGTAAGCCCTAAGAGGTCGTTAGGGAACCCACTGCCCATCCCCACAGCAGGGTAATCCCTAAGAGGTTATCGGGGAACCCACTGCCCAGCCCCACTGGAGGGTAATCCCTAAGAGGTCGTCGGGGAACCCACTACCCAGCCTCGCTGGAGGGTAAACCTAGAACTGCTCTGGCCATCCCTACCAGATGGTGCAACACTAGCCAAAGGAACACGGAGTGGGTATCGCGCAACGACCCAACTCCGGAACAACTCAGCTAGCAGAGGGTCAGCGCCCGTGTATTGTGGGTCACGCCGATACCTGTAACTCTGCCTAGGGAAACATGTCATGGTATATTATGGAAGGAAGATATGATCTCGATACTCGGCTAGGGATTCTGTGCCCCAGTCTCACTGGGCTCTGCACCCTACTAGAAACAACCTCATGGGTATGGGATCGATGCCCGCATAAAGTATTGGTCACACTTAATCCACAATAACCCTACTAGGTAACACGAAGGGATGTGATAATGAGAGCCCACACGGCTAAAAGAACAGGGGAACCCAAACAACTCCGCCAATCAAACCGTTGAGAACAGAACCAGGGGGAAACCACTCCACTCTACTGGTCTAAACCATCATTGACAGAAGGACCCTCTCCATCAAGAGTGGTCAAAGGAATGTAATGTAGAACACGGTATGCATATGGGTCCCTCACGACGTGTGTCCCTATCTCATCTCCAAACCACGTACACAAAAATTATCGGTTACAAACTTCAACATGTACCTCTAGGAAAACCCGTATACTCCAAGAGTATACCACATTTCCAGCACAAAAGCTATCGTGCACACAATGTCCAACTTCAATGCAAGAAGGGAGAAAACATAAGTTCTCCAACTTACTTCCACCACTGCCCTAGCATGGCCAACCACCCCTCTTCAAAAATTTACATCACTCTCATAGGAGTGCTCACAATAACATGCCAAGGGTTCCCTGAAAACACCGCTGGAAGAACCTCCACTCATACACCGTTCATGCCTCTACATTTAATGAGATCTCGAATGAGGCTCGACACATCCAAACAGATTATACCATTGTAATCCTCGTGAAAAAACATGTGAGATAGACTATATACTCGCCTCAAATGAATATCCGATGTCAAAGTTGTCCAACACCACTTTACGCCTGAATGACGTCCCACGGTCCCATGCCACGATCCCGAAAATAGGTGGGCTCATCGCACCATTGCAATCCCCTCGAGAAAACACGTCAAATTGACTACTTACACGCGTGGAATATATATCTGGAGAAAATTATGCATTTCATCATACCACACACGATCGGTGCTACGTGGGACCCACATCACAGTCCTGATGCACTGCCAATAGATCGCATCATTGCGATCCTCTCAAAAAATCCCCCAAGATTGACTATTCACTTGTCCGAAACGGACACCCGGTGAAGAGGATAAAATCACCGCCAACGCCCAAAATGACCCCCGTGGGGCCCGCTCTACCATGCTGAATTAAAGAGGGTGGATTGCACCATTGAAATTACCTTAGTAAAACACATAGAATTGACTGCTCGCACACCCCGAATGGATGTCCGATGAAAAAGTTGTTAAACACTGCTCGCAGCTTAAAAGACGGGTAGTGGGCCCCATGCCTCAATTCTAGTTTCAATGCCTGAATCCACCCTGGAAAACTCTGCCTCAGTGCCAGGGTCCCAACGCCACTGACGACGCTCAAAATGGACTTCAGATGTGTTCACGCTGCCCAAAAAAAGAACCCCCAGAATAACGCCAATCCAATTAACAGGCGTGTTGTGCAACCGAGGCCTCCGTCTCAGGAATTAAAAACTCCCGAAACCATCTAAAAAGGTTTGTCTTGATTCCAGGAATGCGTCTCCATAGATGTCACATGAGTCTGACACATGGCCTGAATTTTATGGTCGTTTTACGTTTTAATGGACCGAACGGGTGGGTCGGGCCGATTCGGCCGGCCCACCATATTCCTGAACCGGCCCACGGTTCACCGCACAGGTCCTTGTCGGCCCATGGTTCACCACAAGGTCCTTGTCGTTGCTGCAATATGTGGGTCTTTATCATCCATCCGGGGTCCAAAGACCCCAGTCTCCCGCGCGTGTCGGCCGGCAATAGCCGGTCCAGCCGCGTCGTCATGCCCCGCTAGTGCCCCCCCCCCCCCCACCCGCTGGCACCGCTAAAGACCGCTGCCGCCGAGCCGACGCCACCACCGCCTGCGAGCCCCTCCGCTCCGCCACCACTGAGGACCTCCCGGACAACCGTGCCTCCACCTTGACCCCAGCCACGCCGCCGTTGGGACTCGCCGAGCCGCCGTTGGACTGGCCAGAACCGCCGGAAAACCACCTGAAAACCCCCTGGAACATCATCGGACCGTTGCGGTCGCCTCGGGACTCAGATTTTGAATCCGAAAAATGCATCGGAAATCTTAGAAAAAATAATAAACATATAAGGGATTATCTCGACAAGATAAATGCAATTCGATTAATGTATATGAATTAAAAGAATGTGCGGATGTTTAAAACAAAATACGCACGATCCTACCTTGTTGGGCGTAGCCCATCGCTTCACGCGGGATCCGCCATCGCCGAAGCCAAGATCTCCATGATTGTAGAGAGAGGATGAGGTATTGAGCTTCCCTTGAGGGGGTTTTACCAGAGGAAGTGAAATGGGGAAGAAGGGTGGAGTGGGTTATGGCTTAAGTAAGCAAATAAAATCAATTTTTATTAATTCTTTCTAATACCCACTGGAAGTCCCGTACCCGAACTCTCGGCGGGGTCGAGGTTAAGCCTCCAATAGGGTAAAAACCACCTCCCTAGAACAACTGCGGTCTCAGAATTTCAAACCAAGTCTCCGTTTGAAAGTTATAAATTCAACGTCTAAGGCCGCTAAATTACAAAAATGCCCCTAGTGGTGTTTTCCACAGAAGGTCTGCACCCGTGAAACTGACACTCCTCCTAGGGTAAACAGTACGCTCTGCACAAACCAATTCCCTCGGTTTTCTGATCCAAGATACCTTTTATGATTTATTCTATTTATTTGGTGTGCTTAGTGTGAACGCACTAAAAATTTAATTCCGGCCACACCGGGGCTGAGAAACATACGCCGTCTGAAGGCGCTGCTCTGGAATAACATCAAGAATTTTCCAAAGTCATTTATAGAAAAAAACGGGTTCTTTCATAATGAAATGTTTTTTAATGTTTCATATAATCCTCATAACTTTTATAATATACTCAGATATCATCAATGAGTACTCACTAATGAAGATAGTTAATATTTTCGAGAATTAATTTCTATTATAATATATACCTCACTACAATAATTAATACAAGGAACCAAATATTTTCCATCATAATAAGAATATACTAATATTCTGAACCATTTTAATATGCTCCCTTATTCATCTATAATACATAGTGGTTTCTTGATACATACCATTCACAACTTCATCTTCATGATCCTTTTTCTAGAAAATACTAATACCAAAATGGTATTAATGATATCAAAAATATTTATATGAAAAAAGAAACATAAATAGTTCTTCCCTTATGAAACCATTTTTTAACAGATCATATAATTAGATCATACTATAACTCTCTTTTTGCACCCATTGTTATTCATAGTCATTTTTCTATTGGGTTTTGTAACCTAATTAGATAACATAATTCTTAAATCCATCATAATGGTTCATAAAGGTAATATGATTAACCAATTAAGATCCCCCTAGGTGTGTCAAACCCTATGTGCAGTAAGCTATATTTTCCTTGCACTAGGAAATGAATGGGTTAATACCTAATGCACCTTTTCAGTGTTATTACCCCTATATACATTTCTTCCATATCCTATATCCACTTGTAGTATTCAGATTGGTATTTATTTCTTGAAAACCCATATAATCTTTATTTTAACCAAACATGAAAATAGTATCCATTAAATAAACTATTTCCTAGGGTTTTCACCAAAGATCTCTTATCCTAATCCTAAAATAAAATGTACATTATTACCTCAGTATTATTTCATTTACTATTCAAATGGCGTATCCATATATTTTAAATTTTGATAAATACTAACTTATCAACACTTAAATTATCCCCAATAAACATCTTAATCTCGAAAGTTATATAAACCATTCTTTTGATAAAAAATGTTTCACCCTACACCCACACTACCAAGTCTGATTCCATAAACAAATACTTTACATACATGCTTTGATTCAAGTTGTTAAATCCTAGATATAACCATCCATAATTGAAAATAAATAACTATTATTGAATCTATTACATTTGAATTAACTTTTTTAAGTTTATAATTTTATAGATTTAGGACACATTATAAACTAATAATTCCCCTACATTTCTCAACTAATTAATATTTTCTCATTTTATATTAGAAACTATATAATAATGATTTGTCTTCAGCATCTCCCATAAATTATTCCACACAAGTTATCCTTCTAAGAATTTCAAGTGTACAAAATTTCTTCATAACCCGGGTAATGGAAAAAATAAAAAAGTGTGATATCAGTTTCTTAGTAAGGGAAACATATAACAAAATAAATCATGGCCTAAACATGGCATAAATATTATGGTCATGATAGGTAAACAAAATGATTCCATAATCAATATAAAAATTGGGAGAATTCTATATCAATGAAAATAAATAAATACATGGATAACAATAAAAATAATATCATACTAAAAAAATTCATAATGATGGACATTATAAACCTAATAAATAGTCCTTGTGCCATGACAATTAATTATCATTGAGAATGCAGTCGCAACATCTTGTTGAATTGGGAAGTCATACACCAAATACCCAAACCTTTTTTTCCACATGGGGCCCACAAATGTATGAGGGGATATATAATTATGATCTATGTATATCACCTAATTAAGTCCAATGCATTCATCATAAGAGTTAACATGACATTTCACATGATTCCCTATGGAACATTTGGTTCAATAAAAACATGTTTATACATATAATGTGGAATAAAAAATATCATAAAATGATCAAACTATGTTAGTAGAAAATAATAACCATGAATATCTATACTTTTATCTATGTAAATAACGGTATGATATGATCAAAACCCATTATGATAAATAAGGTCGGTGGTCAAATAATACATTGTAAAATGTCCACTAACAGTCCCTATTAAAATAATAAGACAACATACACTAATACTTTCCCCTTGTTAAAATAATAGAATAATTTCTAGGTGAAAATGATACAATCTGAGTTAATAAATATTTAATGTTCCCACAATATTGAATAATGAGTATACAATAATGTTAATGTGGAAAAATATGATCATAGTCCATCTCGGGAATGAATTTTGACGGTTTCAAAAGAACATATCACAAGAACTGATAATTGTCTCTCAAAGTGTTTATGATATATGAATGTATATACCTAGAAAATAAATAAATAATTCAACATAATAAATTAAAAACCTATATGTACCAAAAAAATATGAAGTGTGTTAAAATAATGATCCTAACCCCACGAATAGAAATTGAGTTATCAAAAATCCTCACAAATAGCGACACAACTGAATCAATAACCAAAAGAAGAAATAAACATTATAGTAAATACCATGAAATACAATGAAATAATGTATTGAAAATTAAAGGGATATTAAACCAATATAAGTGAAAACAAAAGCAACATGGTTTATAACATGTAACATGTCTCAAAGAACTAGAACTATGACCAAGGAAAAGCTCACAGTTTGAGTAACACATTAATCAAAACACATTGAAATAGAGGACATTAAATTTATCATAAAATATCATAATATGAACATAATTCATTAAATTATATTGAAATAGGTTTTATATACAACCAAAAATGAGATTTGGTGCAAATAGAAAACATATCTCTAAGAGAGTAATTTTAGAAAAAACCCTTACCTCTTATCCTAAAATCCACAAACATTCTTTAACCTCACATATCACAAACATACATATCTTAATTACATAGTTTAGAAACTTACTTATATCTATTTTCACTTATAATATTCAATTTTAGTCATTCTCTATATGAATTCTACTGATTTCCCACATCATATTTTTTTGTTTCGTTTATTGGTACTAGTTTCATAATATAATTGACTATATCCATTATTATTACAAATTTATACATTAATATATAAATTAAGTTTCTATTATGAATCATTTATAATATTATAAGATATTTCAAAATCTATTCATGAGTGTTTTATGCTTTCTGTGTGAAGATGAAATGAATAATTAACATGTTTCAGTGATTCTGGATGATTGAAATGTATTTTATTAATTAATAAATTTATTTTTAATATAACATATAAAAACTTTAAATATCATTATATACACATTTAAACCATATTATACATTTAATTATGTTCCCATAGTCATTCGTGATATAAATTTATAGCATCATTCAAGTATGTGGTCAAGTTAATGAAAATAGAACTTACCCTGATTTAATGAATGAATATGAGGTGATTTTGTTGTAATATCATTATAAAAAAAGAATAATGATCTAATTTGTTTTTTATTACTGTGATATATTATAATTAAGAGTAAGACTAAGAATAAAAAATTGTTATGGACATACTATACAATTTTAAGAAAATGTTGTCCTCTTAGTACACTTATTTAAAATGATAAAATTAGTGATGATCAGTTTTTGATCATATATTTAATCAGTTGTAACTCCCAAGGTTATTTAAATAATACTAGACTCGATATATTTATTAAAACAAAACGCCCAGATTTAAGTTAATTGGAATATTCTATAAAAATATTATTATTTAAATGTGATAGTACTAACATATAAATTAAATTAGAGGGGTGGAATGTGATTAAATGCATTATGAAATGTATATAAAGGTTAGGATTTAAAAAAATATTGTTAAATTCTTATTAATTAATCACTCAAATTTTTATTAAAGTCATTTTATTATTTAAAAAAATATGTTTTCTTGAAAAAGTGATTTTATATATTTTTGTGGGGAAAATTTATAATTAATTTCATAAATTTATTGAAATTTTATTTTATAAAAAATGTATCATTTTTTAAATAATCATATTGAAATTATATTATGGTGAAATTTTAATATTTATCTGAAAATTTGGACTTCTCAATGAATTGTTAAAAAAAATGTATTTTATTGAAAACTATAAATTCTTTTAATTTATTTAAAAAGTAAAATTTTATATTGAATCCTCATTAAAAATTAATTAGTTCATTTTGATTACAAAAATCCAATTATATTCTTTGGAATTATTTTTACACTCTAATTAGGCATAACAAATATATTTAATAAGGATTTTTTAAAAAAAATCCCTTTTTACGTTTTAATCTTAAATTATTTCATGACAATTATAGAAATTTAATATTTCAAATTTTAATCAATATTTGAAATCAAGAGTTCCAAATTTTGTAAAGAGGTCCCTTTTTTTGTTTAATATTAATTATAACCATAGTAAATAATTAAAACGACATTAAGGGTAAACCATTAAATTGAAATTAAAAATAATTTAATAATAACTTAAAAATGAACATTTTAATTTACATTGTTATATTTTAAGAATTTAGTTCCACTATTTATATAATTTTTTTTAAAATATGGAAACTTTTTTCAAAAATACATTAATTTTTAACTTTATATTTTTTTATGTAATGAAATGTAAAAATAACATTCACTTTATTTTATTATCTTCAAATTCTCAACATAGGGATAATAAAAGGATATATTCAGTTATCAATGGGTTATTTTAAATATAAATGTATTTTTGTCAAGGTAATTTAGTTTTATTTTTTAGTAATTAAATAATTACCATAAATGCTTACTCAAGGTCGATAAGTCGTTTACTTAATTAATAGAAAATAAAATAATTTATTTTAAAAATGTAATAATTAACATAATTTAAATTAAGTACTATTTTATATGATATATTATATAAAAAATCATATTGTAGAGGTTTTAACTGATTTTATCTCAATTCAATTGTTTTTATGTTGCTTTCAAAGTCATATTAAATGAATTGTTCCAAAAATGAAATTAATTTTGTTTTATAATAAATAATATTTTATTAACATGTTTTAAATTCATAAAAATAATATATTCAGTCAATTTGTGGGAATATGTATAAAACTATCAACTATAGTACATTTATGGTTAAAATTTACTTGTAAATTAACTATCTTAACCCCTAATGTGTAAAAACAATTTTATTACTAGAATTGTCAAAAAAAGGTTATTGAGGGATTAAAACAATAATATTAGGGTAAAAATTAATATAAACATGTCAAAAACATATGGGATGAGAGTATATAAATCCATACTCATCATATCTTATAATTATTTCAATTTAGATCCCTTTTCCTTTAGATAATAATTTATATTAATTTAATATTTTAGATGATTCCTTGAGTTTCCCTACACACATTTATTAAAGGAACCGCCTCTCCTCTTTTATTCACACAAAAAAGAATTTTAGATCATCCAAGAACAACCCAAATATCTCCCTAATATCCATATTCATATTATATATGTCTTATTTTAGGCATAATACACACCTTTAATGTATTAAGTCCTAAATAAAAGGATATTTTCTGAGGAAGATATATACTCTTTAATCGAATGTTTTCTTTTTTTTTCTTACACCTCCATAAAATCTTATTCTGAAATAATGACATAATAAAATCAATATCTAAAATATAATGATACTTTATTATGTTAAATTAATAAGCTACATCCATATCCTCTTCATTCAAATGGGAAATGAAACAATCATTTATGTGTGTGGAGGACCACCGTATCGTGAAATGATATGATTCGGTTTCCACCATTACCCAAAACCGATGTTTGTGATGTTGGATTTATTGTTTATATATTATATTCATTAGAATATTATTATTATGTAAAAATATCATACTATATATTTTCATACCTTTCCATTAATTGGAAAATGATAACGTCTTTCAAGCATACGTGTGGGTTACCATCTCCATTAAGGGATGTGGTCCATTTTTAATTACCAAATCAAATAGAGGGTGTATATAAGTGTACTTAATGAAATAATATTACATTAATTATATAATGATAATTATATAAAAATAAAATAAAAACTAAATTTCTTTCCATCATGATCCATGAAAATGGAAATTTTACTCATGGGTATGTATGGCCTACCTTCTCCATGATGTAAATATAGTTCATTTTTCATATTCATCTTTCATGATTTGTTTTAAAATTATAATTTATATTAAAAATGATAATTATTTCATTATTATTATTCTAGATATTATTATATAATGACTACTTTGACCATAGTCAACCTACAAAAGTTATTTTGAACATATGAGATGAATATCCTCAAAACAACCGACATGAATTTAATATATTATGTAATTATATATAACATTGTAATATGTTAATTAAAAGGAATAATAAATTTTAACAAAATTATTAACAATGTAAATAACTAACATAAATTTATTATTCCAGAAGATACAAAATTCTTTTTATGACTCTGGCTCGACTTAAAGGATACTTAACATGAAAAAAATCATTTTAAATGTTTTAATGGTTTATTTTCTGAATCTTTATCCAACATGCCCATAATATTAAAATTATTTTATTGATATATTTATATAGTCACAAATGAATTATAAAAGAATTTTTCTTTACCTTTTAACCTTCATTAAAATATTTTCAAAATGAATATTTTATGTATTTTATAAGGAACATTTTGTATTTCATTACAAAATACAAAAAAGAATGTTTTATTTTAATGAATCCATAATTGAAGGTTTTTCTGACTATTGTAATAGTTACATTTTTTTATTCATTTATATGTTTCAATGTTTTTTCAATAAAAAAAATATATTTCCATTTTTTCTATGTATTTTCAATTTTTTTATGTGGAATCGATATATTGATATCTAGAAATATTTTACTTATGGGTATAAGGGATCTCTCTGAACTACCCTTTTATATTGGGTTATGGCTATTCTCAATCTAACTCACTTTCTATCTACCTTTATTTTTATAAAATGAATATAAAATGTTTATATATTTCTCTCACATATATATCGATTTATTCTACCTTCCTTGATGGGGTGATGCATGCCTAATTTTCATTTTGCAAATACCTTATTTATGAAATATCTTTTGATTATGATATGAGGGATTATTATGAAACACATTTATTTCCATGGGAAATTCTTATGATTATGATTTATGATTTATTTACTTTTATGACACACATAATCATTAACATGATATTATGATCATGACCGAATATCTTTCTAATACATTGGCTAATGTTTTTTCCTCACGAGACATTATATATGAGATTTAATAGTAAACCTAACCTATGATGGGACTATTTCTACCCTGTGATGTTGTATTATTAGTTATCCTTGAATTATTTTTTTGTCATTTGTTATGTTTATTCTAAATTTCCTATGTTTTGATGAACTTATGATATCAGATTCTTAATATTATTCTCCCATGTGATTACTCATAATAATATGTTTAAAGGAAAGAATATGCTACCTTATAAGGTTGAATTGTATAATTATTTTGAAAAAATCATAAGTAATTATTTATTTTAGAGGAACATTTATGAGAATTAGTTTTCCATTAATATTTCTTATGAATTTTTTTATGAAAACCTTCTGGTTGAAAAGTTGATTTCTTGTGTAATAAAATATTTATTTTGAGACCATTTTTTATTTTTTAAATATTGAAATATTATTTAATTATTCATGAATTAACAAGTTTCATTCATTTTTTTTATATTTCCCATATTGGAATTTTTATACACATCCCATGTTTTCATATTTTTTCACAGGGTCTTATAGATGACTGGGGTAAAGGATGAGGTTAAGATGAAAATTGTTAAAATATTTCATTAAAAGAAAACTTCTTATATCATAAAAGTTTTTTTTTGAAAATATATACTAAGTGGAAGTGTTCAATTTTTAATTTAATATTTTATTTATATAATGATGACGGTCTAATTAACTAGAACTCTAAACTGTATAATCCTTAAATCTTATAAAATGAATTACTTTTTAAAAAATAATGATTATGTAATGTTAAATGTTAGATCCATGTAGTTAGAATCAATAGAAGTTATTATATAACTTTGGATATTAGTATTAGATACCTTTGTTAAAACCCTATGGATAATACTAACCATTGGATAAAATCCTAAAACAATTTCCAAGATAGAAATTATATGGTTTTTCTAGTAGTGCATCTATATCTAGATACTAAAGATGGATTTGGTTTTAGAACAAATACATATAAGAGAAATAACCTAGAAAATAGTAGGTTGTGTATATCTCGACTATCATTTTAGTCAACAGTGGGTGTTCTCATACTACACACATGGTTTTACACTCCAATGGGATATGACTGGGTTAATTTTCATTTTATTTATAAACCATAAATAATGATTTTAATTGATGGTTATCATGGATGACCTAGGATAAACCGAATCTTTCATAGATTAAAAATAATGTGTCATGATTTAGACATCCTATAAATGATTTTTCATTATTATAATTAGTTTTTATCACAACAATATTTTTGGTTTTAGTACATGGATGGAACTATGAGTAATGATGTTAACATTGAATGTGATAAACAATGTGGTGATTCTGAGAATCCAATTGGGATGTTAACTGATTTGAAAGATATTTTGGTTATTTCTAATCAGTTATCATGATACATTATTAAAACCATGTACCTTTAACAAATCTGTGACTCACCAAAGAATATATGGAGGGATTCCACTATGATCTCAGGTTGTGGAGACCATGGAAGAAAAAATTGATTTTCCTTCATATTTGAAATATTGAAATCAACACATAAGAAAATGTCTCAAAATAATGAAAATAATTATGTGTGAAAAGAGGGTTATATCGAAATGAATTTCCCTGAAAAAATGATTATCATAATTTAGGGAATTAAATTCTATCCTAGAGATCCACTTATATTCCATTTTATAAATGGTGGGGAACCTAGGAATAATCTGAGTCAATTCCCTCTCATAAGTGATAACTCCATGAACAAGTAAAGATCAAGGTTAAACTAATCATTGAAGTTGGAGGATTGAACTATTTATATATTGGGATTTGAAAATTATAGAAGTATTTTTATCAATGGTATTGTGGTTACAAGAATCATGAAATACCTAATGATTCGTCCAAATCTATTTTTATTTAATAATTTGAAAACATATAATGATTGATAATGGTACATAGAAAAGTTATTTATTATTAAGGTGATATTTTTGGAAAACAAAAAATTAAGGTAAATATAACACTCAATATATTATTATTTTTTTGACTTTCTAATGTAAAATTGGGATAATGAGATGGTTGAAATTTATAATGAAAATGGAATTGTATTAGTAACATTTAAATTGGTTTTTGATTTCATTAAAAAGTTATTTAGTCCATCATATTGACATTTCTTGCATTTTTTTTATTTATATAAGTACTAAATAGCCTATGATTAATATATATTATTATAATTTTTTGAATCACATGTGTTTTCATTAAAGGTTAACGTGTTCATTATAGATATCCTCATGGATTTATAAGTTAAGTTTGGACATATGTTCAAAGTCAAAGATACCCCATTTGAGGTATTATGTAATGGTATTTGGAAATAATTTAAAACATTTACTGGGTTTTTGGGAGAATATTCGATTGAGTTTTAACGAACCATTTGGTTATTATATGATTTGGTGTTATGTTAATGGGATAGTGATATGTAGATTTTCTTTATTTTTGAAATGTTATTCATTGAAGGGGTGATATTTTTTGAGATATTTATGTTGAAGATAAGTATTACATTTCATGTTTTTTTTAAATTTGATTCATGTAATTTTGTTGTAGTTTACTAAATTTCAATATTATATAATAATTTATTATGATTATTAATGATATTTTGGGGGATTCTTGTTTGGGGTGAGATATATGTAACCATTAGGTTTAATATGTGATTTAACATAAAGGATAATTTGAGAGAAATGTAATTAATGTTTTATAAATATAAGTTTAATGTTATAAAATCACTTTTTAGAATAAGACATTCATTAATGTTGATTTTATTTAGGATATGTGGGATTTATGGTTATTTAGTAAATGATCTATGAATAATTTTTTTATTAATGTGGAAATTTTGGAGTTAAAAATATTATTTCTTCATATGAGGGTTTTTAAATTTTGGATAATATCATACCTTATGTTTACCATTCAGTTTGGATAAATATTTTTCGATGATAGAAATATATTAGTATCCATTTGTAGATTATGAATTTTATTTTATTTCATTGGGATTAAAAACTCATCTTCAATACTCATCATTTGGAGGAAAATATGTGATTCTAGTTAAAACTGAATGTGGGATGAAATTATACTTTTCATGTAAGTATATTTCCTCATCTTGTTATTCTAAATGGTAAAGTAATTCCTCAAATCCAAGAAAGCGATCATGACACAAAAAAATTATCTTATTTCCTTCATTTTCATTAAATCTATGTTATTTTCCACACCTCTTTCGTTTATGGATTTTAGATCATTAATATTCTTAATAACATTAAGATTTTTGCGATCAATGATCAATGTCACTCCCCCCATTATTTGGACATTATTATTTTATTCTATGTCCATATTTTCACTTCCCACTGATGTTATCTAATTTGGAAACCTAGATATGTGTTATTCCAGTTGACCTTGGTATTTATCATTCCCTCTTTTCTTGAGTATTTTTAATTAACCATTTTTAATATGTCTGGTTTCAAAAATGGTATTTTGAAATGTCAAACCCTTGTTTACCAACCCTGATTTCAACTTTAGAGGAAAAAATTATTAAATTTGATATGAATGTAACACCCCAGATTTTTTAAAATAAAATTATTCTTGATATCTTACTTAACATGCAACATCTCGCTTTATGAAAATTTGGATATACTAAAAAATAATATTATTTAAATGTGACCATTATAACCAAGCTGTTGAATAGGTTTGTATTAATAGGATAAAAATAATTAAGAAATATATATAACATTCCTAATCAATAAAAATTAATTTATTAATTATTATAAATTCATCTATCATCTTTTTATTAAATTCATTTTTTTGTTCATAAAATTTTCTTTGTACAAAAATAGTTTTTATTGATTTTTGGGGAGAAAATATTATATTTATTTTTTGAAACTTTTATAAATTTTAATTTATAAAATTGATATAATTTTTGAGATCAAAATATTAAAAAAAATCTGATGAAATTTTGAGTTCTATCTAAAAAGATTTATTTGTCAATGAATTGTGAAAATTCTAAATTTTATTCAAAATTCATTTCCTTTAAAACTAATTAAAATGTAATAATATAATTTGGATTATATTTAAAATTTAATTTTTTAATTTTTATTAAAAAATCTAATTTTATTTTTTTCAATGAATTTTACACATGAATTAGGTATAAAAATAATTTTAAACTTAAAAGGAATTTTTCTAAAATAATATTTGTTGATAGATTTTACATATTAATCTTAAATTAGTTTATTCTATACAATAAGTTGAATCTTAAAAAATGGATTCCATATTTTGAATCATGATCTCGAAATTTGGTAAATAATTTCCTTTTATTTTTTTATTATGATTAATAACCATATTAAATAATTCTCACCATGGTTAGGATAAATAGGGTAATTATGATTAAAGATAATAGGATAAGAACTAAAAAATGACCCTGACATAAAAATTTATCCAATTTTAAGACATTATTTTTTCCATTTCGTTTCATGTTTAAAAAATATGGAAACTTGTTTCCATATTTCTTTAATTTGGACCTTTATTTTATTTTATGTAATGAAAAGCCAAAAATTTTGTTCTCTTTGTTTTATTTCATCTACATTTTTAACATAGGGATAAATAGTGGATATCTTTATTTAAAATATGTTTATTTGAAATATAAATCATTTTATTATCATGTAATTTTTCTATTTTTTTAGTTAAATAATTACTTTAAATGCTTATACAACTCTATTACAATATTTATTCAATTGATAGAAAAAATAAATAAATGATTTTTAAAATTTTTAGTGTAATATTTTTTGATTAAATTATTATCAAAAATGATTTATTTAAATATTAATAACATATTATATATTTTTTAATTGATAATAATTATATTAAATAGTTTTCATATGTTTTTTGATGTCAAATTAAATAAAGAATTGCAAAAATGACAATAATGTTATTTTATAATAAATTATATTTTATTAAATGAATCAAAATTCCTAAAAACCTAAATTCATAAAATTTACTGTTATAAGTTTATTAACCTAAACTATGGTCCTTAATGGACAAAGTTTTCTTTTATAATAACTATCACAACCCCTAAAGAAGAAAAAATGGTTTTATCACCATAATTATAAAAAAGGTTATTCTGGGTTAAAACAAAGCGATAAGGGTAAAAACATAGTATAAACATGTCCAAATATTATTTTTTGAGATTATTTTAACCCAATATAAAATTATATTCAAATTATATTGGAATGTATCCTTTTTAACATGAAAATTAATTTTTAGTAATTTTATATTTAATGTCATTCCATGAGTTCTCCTCCTATCACTTATAAAAGGGAAGCTCATATCCTCTTTAATTCTCACTTAAAAATCACTTATCTAGTCAAATACCTTACCAAATATCTTTCTAAAATTCTTTTACAAATTTTAGATATCATTTTTTAGGATAAATACCAACCTTAAATTTCTTAATGTGTAATTCAAATGAGCTTTTCAAAAGAGGTATAATCTTTATCCGAATGTTTTAGTTTTATTTTCTCTTCCATATACTTCAAATATTATTCAAACAATTGGAAACAAAAACATAATTATATAAAATATAATTATATGTATTTTTTAATTTAATAACCTAAATTCATCCCATCTTATAAACATTAGGAAATGAAACCATCATTCATGTGTACGGTGGACTAATGCCTCATGAAACTATGTAATTCATTTTCTACCATCTCCTCTCACATATGTTTTTTATGATGGATTTAATGTACACATATTATATTCATGACATATTTATCATTAAAAATATTGACACATCATATATTTTATTACCATTAAATTAATTGAAAAATTATAACGCCATTTGTACGTACGTGTACATTACCACAACCATGAAGAAATGTGATTTAGTTTTCATTCGTGTATCATATAGATGGTATATATAAGTGTATTTAATACAATAATATGCCCGAATGGCCTGGAGGCCTTCTTTTTATTTTTAATACAAAAAATATGATATTTATGATTTAATTATAATTATTTTAAATTAAAACATTACATACATTTTTTCCATCATGATCATTGAAATATGGTATGTTACTCATGTGTACAAACAGCCTACCATCTCCCTAATTGTAACATAGTTCATTTTTCATAACCATATTTCATGGTTTGTTTTAAATGTATAATTGATATTTAAAATTTATAATTATATCATGACTATTATTCTATGTATTATTAAATTGCAACCTCATTGACCATATTCAACCTACATAAGTCATTTTGTACATATGAGCCGAATATAGTCAAAAAAATCCAACATGAATTTAATATATTAAGAAATTATATATAAAACTATAATAAGTGAAATAAAAGTTACAATAAACATGAAAAGGGTTATTAATAAAGTAAATTATTAACATAATTCTATTTTTTAAGAATATAATAATTCGTATGATAGGTCAGACTCAAGGTAAGGGAAACTTTATTAAAAAAATATCAATTTAAATGTTTTAAATATTTATATTCTAATTATATCTCATCAATATCCATAATATTAAAATTATTTTATTTATTCATTTTTATTAAATAAATGAATTTTAAATAAAATTGTATTCCTTTTTTACTTTATTTCAAAGGTTTTCAAAATGAATATTTTAAATTATTTTATACGGATGTTTTTTATAGTCATTATAATATATAAAAAATGTTCAACTTAAAAATATGAGGAATTGATGGTTTTTCGCACCCCAATATTTGTTACATGATGTATAGATTACATTATAAGATTCTGTGTTTTATTCAATGAAAACAACTCTTTTAATTTGATCTAATTATTTTCAAATAAGGATTCAAACGGAAGAGATATTTTAATATCAAAGAATATTTTTATTATATGTGTAAAGGATCTATCAGAACCTCATTTTTTCTTTTTTTATGTCCCATATCAATCTAACTCTTATTTTTTCTCCCATTAATTTTATGGAATGACTCTAAATTATGAATATATGTCTCCCATATATACAAATTGTTTATTTTGGCTTCCTTGCCATGGTGATACTAGACTTATGTTCATTTTTCAAAGCCTTATTTATGAAAACTCATTTGATTATAATATGAGGAAAGATTATGAAAACCATTTCTTTATATTATTAATTTTTATTATTATAATTTATTAATGATTTTGTTTTTCTTAACATAATCATGATCATGATATGATTGCTGGAGCAAAATAATGCTCCATTGATTTAGGTAAAGTTTGTGTCTCATGGGATGATATGTATGGGATTATGGAGTAAACTTAATCCATGATGGGACTCTATCTACAATTTATTATTGTATTTGGAGTTATAGTTGACTTATTATTATGTATTATTATGTGTTACTACTACAATTTTAATGTTTCTTTGATCTTATGATACCATGTTCATTATTTAATGCTTCAATGTGATTACTCGTGAGCTTATGTTTATAGTAAAGTATATGCTACTTCATAAGGGTGATATGTATATAATTTATTTTAAGAAAATTCATATGTAATTTAGGATTCAAAAAGAACCATTATGAGTATTATTTTTTTCCTTTATAATTTATTATGAAATGTTTTGTGAAATTATTTTTGAAGAAAGAATGATTTATTGGGTAATTAAATGTTTTCTTAATCCCAATGATTAATTTTGGAAATGAAAAATATTTTATAAGTAATCATGATCATACTAGTTTCCTTTTTTAATATGTACCTTAATTAACCATTTGACCACATTCAACTCTTTAAATTTTTTTTCATAGGGTTTTGAGGATGATTAGGGACAAAGATGAGGTGAATATGATAATCGTGAAGATATGTCATGAAAATAAAACCATATATATAATAAGAGTTTTATTTTGTTGAAAAATGGAAACTAAGTGGAGGTTTCCACATTGGAGTTTATTATTTTATTATGTAATGGTTATGGTATAATTATTTAAAAATTTATTATAAAGATCATAAAATGTAAAAATAATTAATTCATGACTTAAAACTCATTATTATGAAATATTTAAGGTTATTTTCATTGATTGGTTAAAATAAATTTCAAAATAATGTATTACCGATATACAAATATCATATTTTTTCTTCAATTCCATCCTGAGATCCATCCTTTTAAAGTTGTGATGGAAAATGAAACTTGTTTCATCATGGAGGCAGTAGTCCGCAAAACATAGGAACAATGATTTTTTTCTCTTATTGGATGATGTATATGAATAAATAGTGATAATACCCTTAATATAGTAACATTAACGTATAAAAATGATAAAAATATCAATATATTAGTATTTATTTGAAAATATGAAATAATGTAATTAATAAAAAATACTATCTTGATGATAATACTCTTTTTGAGGCTATAAATTTTCCTTAAAAGTGTCCTAGAATATTATGGAATTGTATTGACTAATGCTGACAATAAGAACATGAATATGAGAGTGGGTAAAATGATTAGATAAATTTCACTATTTAAAGGATAAATTTGAATGATATTTTAGTCTTTACGTAGTAAATATGTAACCCATTTATAAGGAAAGATAAGGGTGGTTTAGGGTGTAACCATTTAATTTTCAATAACATAAAGAATCTATTCAAGTGTCAAAGGGGGAAAATGAAAAAAAAATGAGAGGAAAATGAGTTGGGGTCTAAACTCACCTCAGACACTCATTTTATGACAAACTTAAGTCTTATAGAAATTTTCTTTTAATTTTTTTCCTTTAACCCAATCATAATATTTCATTGATAATTAATTTTTAATCCTTAGTAGTTTATTTTTATAAATAAACTAAAATTGAAATTTTTACCTAATTTGATACTTCTAATTTCAAATATGAAAATTATTTTATAAAATTAAATTTCTAATTGTGTGGGAATTTTAATTTTTAAATAAATTTACTTAATCACATAAACAATTTATTTTTTAAAAACAACATTTTTATACTTTTAAATTTTTATATATGATAAAAATATAACGATTAATGAATTTAATTACAAAAATTGATTTTTTATGAGTTCAATAAAATTAATGAGTATTTTATGGATATCAAAAACCGAACCTCAAATATAAAATATTTTATTAATGAGAAGAACAAAAAAAATACATTAAATTAACATTTAACTTTAGTTTTTATAATGTTTAGCATATGATTTCTATATACAAGTAATATTTAAAATTTCATAATGTTATTAATTAATTTAAAATTTCATTACTTTAATTATTTTCAAATCTACAATTTGAATTTTTTTTATATATAATTAATAATTGATGTTCATTTTATTAATTTCAAATTTCAATGTTTATAAATTCATTTTTTGAATAATAATATAAAATATAATGAAAATCCTTTTTTATTTAGAAAATAAAATTAAAAAAATAAATTATTTATATTTTTATTTAATATGAGCTACAAACTAAATTGGTTTTAACTAAATATTAATATCAAACATAATTTATCATTAATCATATTTTCTTCAAATTGAAAAGTGTATCTCATAAATGTAATTTTATAGATTTATAATTTTCTAAACAATAAATGATTTTATTAGTCATTTTAGGAAAACTAATAAAATTTAATTCATATTATAAGTAGTCTTACTTATTATTATTCATATATTTCATAAATTTGTTAATCTTATTTTTTATAATTAATTCAATAGCTTTGTTTTAAATATCATACATAAACATTATTATTTTATCTGAATATATCATAGATTGATTTAAGTTTAGTGTTTCATAAAGAGTAAGCTATCAAAAAATTGAATTTTTTAATGTTAATAATATATTATGATTCTTGGGTGTTATAAGAAAATGAATTTATTTTAACCACAAACTTTTTCTCTTAGGTATTCTATAGATAATATTATTTAATATCCTTAAGGAAATAATTTGAAGATAAACTAAGTCCCATATGGTGAAAGTTTTTTTTTTCAGAGATAGCCCTAATAATTTATTTGAAACACCACACTCATATATGTGAATAAATGAATTTACTTTCACTCAAAAGTTATTATCAAATTACATTTTTTTTAATTATTTAGGACATGGTTTAGTATGTGTGCATTGTTTGTAATGTGTATCCCCAAAGGATAATGGAATACTATCATAAATCATCATTGATATCAACGTATCCAATAGGGTTTGGATCATCCATTCACATAAACTGTTCTATTTTGGTGGTTATGTAGAACTGTGTTGGGATAATAAAATAAACTCTATCAGGTAATCAATGAACTATTGGTTAATATTTTATATTTCACTGTTTAACTGGAGTTCATTATCATTTTTCTATGTTTTTCCCAACTTTATTCTTATATTCCTACAATTTATCAATCTAATTAAGTATATACATCATTAAATATATATATTTCAATATATACTAAATTCATTAATAAAATTTATTAAGTATGAATATCCATCCATTGAACAGGAAAAATACTACACACAACTATATGAAATTATTATAGAATATTTGTAGCCCTTACACATATTGTATTAAATGTAGCTTTGGTCTATTTAACTTATTATCAAGTGTCACATATAGCTTTTTTTCCAAAAAAAATCTAAATATCCCTCTTGATATATTTTATTCAAGTTCCTTTCATTTAGATGTCCTATTTAGGGATCCCTTAGATGGGTGTGATATGAGTCATGTGAACATGATTCATTATCATTTTCCAACACATGGTGCAACTCTAAGAATCAAGTAACCTAGATTTGGTGGTTATTTTATGCATTCAAAAAACATACAAGAAATCATATCCCAAAGGATTGAATAGTTTAGTAGTATTGGTAGACTATATACATTCATGATTCTCATATTATATTTAAAACCATACAATATAATAAAAAATTCTAGTGATTAAATTATTATCTCATCTAACAGTTCCAAAAAATCATGCATAGATATTATAATGTCTTATCTTGGGTTCAACAAATTGGTTCCCTTGGATAGTTCACCAGATGAACTCAAGTGCATATCCATGTATGCTAGAGGCTTCTGAATAGTATTGAGGATCTAACATGAAACAGGAGAGGACCATACCCTCTATATCAAAGAAATACAATATATGAAATCAGTATATCAAAAGTAAATATAATAATTAAAAATAACCAACAAGGATGAGATGTCACGTAATAAAATCTTCTTGTAGGGAAAGTGACCATAAACCAAAATAGTAAATATGTCATTTCGTGTAATTGTTATGTATTGACTGAAATCCAAAAATAAAGACACACTTATAACTCCCAAATTGGTCTTGATATAATTTCAGATCCCCTCATCCACGCTCCTTTCTAAATCCGAACACATCCATCAAACATTGGACCTTTTCCCATATCCAGAATTGCAAACATGAAGTCTACTTGGGTACCAATTGGTGGATCATGTAGGGTGTCAGTACAATTCATTTGGTGACTACCCTTAGTGTCAAATGAAATACCCATTCTGTTACTATGTATCAAAAAAATATGGAATAATGAAAATGTCGAGGATAAGTGAACAAGTTTCAATTTTTTTACCATTATTTAATTAACTGCATTGGTACTAAGGTTATTAATGAAACCCAGGTCAATCATACCATATTAAGTCTGTGTCAGAATATAAACCATATTTCATGGGATGAATAATTTAATTCACAATGTCTTTCATTATCCGACTATTCGAATTTCATTTTGGTACCTTGGATAATCGGTCTAGGGTCTATATCACATATTATTGGAGTATCATTATAACATCATTATCATGGTTACATTGAGCATCATCTTTGCACTAAAATCATGGATACATGGAGTATCAGTCCAACCCCAAAATCATGAGTACTTATAGCATCAATCTAGCATCAAAATTTTATGTACTTGGAGAATTGGTTCACCATCAATTCCATTCCAATATTCAAAAATATCAAGTATTAATATCAATGACCTTTTATTAAATATACAACATGGTACCATTTTATTTACAGCATATCCATTTAACATATTTCATCCCTTTAGTAACATGAATGAGTATTCATTAACAATTTACCCCAATTACAATATATCATCTCACATCTCATTTACACGTCCATTTTAATCCAAATAGTCATTATATCAAGTTAAAATTATAAACACATTAAAAAATGATTTAATTTTATAAACCCTCTAATTACCTATTCTCATTCAAAAATTATCATTTCATGTAAAATTGGCACACCCCTTGGGTATCCATTAAACATGGTTTCATAGTCTCTAATAGACCCAATGTGATCCATGAAGGGTCTCACAAATTCATAGTGATTTAATTAACTTCTATAATTTTAAACATAATTATGCAATGTGGCTACACAATGATACAACTATGAATAAGATCATCATCAAGAATATGTAAATTATGATGTAGACCACTTACCTTAGGTTCATTAAAAAGATCCTCCAAACAATTTCCATTAATTTGAGGTAGGACAATTGAATACACAATGAGAAAGATGATCTAAGATAAAAAACTAGAATCAAGATCCAATGAAAAAAATTCAATTAAAAACAGTATCAATACCACCAAAATGGGAAGATTCATCCCTCTACACTATGACCTAATGATGCGAGATAGATAACCTAAATGAAGGAAGATATTTCATAACATAGAGGAGTCGATTTCTTTCGCTGGATCTTTAATTCAAAATAGTATAGGGATGAGGAGACATGGAATCCTCTTAGGATCCTATAAAAGTGAATTTATTTGATTTAGGTCATGCGGGGGTGATTAGAAATAAAAATGGGGGTTTGAAATTTTTTTTAAAAATTTTAGAGGATTAAAAGTTTGTACGTATAGTTTCCCAGATATGCCCCACAGTAAGAAAAATTGTGCACCCTAACTATGCACCCCTAATATGTATGGTGCATGGTTTCTCCTAGCCAGGAACATGGTTTTTTAAATTTTGTTCCAAAAGTGCAAACCCCCACTATCCTAGGGTGAATATATTTCTGGTGGAGGGTGCATAGTTTTGGAAAACCATGCACAAACACTGCACTGCCCAACACCCCCACCCGGCCAAAGATCTTGAACACACCCAAGGAAAGCCCTAACCATAATTATATTTCACTAAGGGTAAAAGGGAACCTTAAAAAAGTAATGTGTGTTCTTGAGAAATGTTAGGATAATACAACATCCCCACCTTATAATATATCATCCTTGATCTGCACTCGTAAGCAACCCTAATCCTTCATAGTGAAAAGGTTAGTACTCTAAGCCCGAATATATTATTCTCTTTCCCATGATTCCTCTTGAAAATATCCATATTTCCCTAACACTTGGACTAATAGTATGTCCTTTCCCAAAAATCATTCTCACTATGATCCATAATAGGAATCATGTGTTCCTTAAAGGGCACATCAATATCAAGATCAAAATAATCAATATTGTTCACATCAAAAGGGTTGGGGTGGTACTATCGAAGTTGTGAAACATGGAATACACCATGCATAGAAAAATACATATATGAAATATACAATCTATTTTCCACTGGTCATATCACTCCACATTCTCAATTGGTCTAATAAAATTTGTTACCAACATGACCTACTTCTGAATCCGATGGTGACCCAATATTCATGACACATGAAGATATACAAGGTGACACTCTGTAAACTCAAAAGGTCAATGAGGTCGATCAGAATAATACTATAGTATAATTTTCTTTATATACATTTGTATCTAAATCAATTAAACATTTATTGGCATCTCCAACATGAGACTTGATACAAAAAACTCTAACTCACCCACCTCTATCCAACATTAATGTGATCTACATGGCCTATCATAAAGTGACTCATATGAATCCATATGATTGGTCACTTGATAAATATTGTTATTGGTGAACTAAACTTGTGATAATTTATTCTCCCAAGATTCCCAAGGTCTAGGAAGTATTCCCATAGTATGTCCTCCAACGCCTATATAGTACACTTTGATTTATTATCTGTCTATGTGTGAAAAACAATACTCAGAAACACCTGAGTACCAAGAGCCTTCTGCAAGCCTTTCAATAAGTGTGAAGTAAAGAATAGATAATGATCCAAAATAATACTTCACATCAAACCATGAAAACATAGTATCTCTTAAACATATAATTTCCTCAATCGATCAACCATGTAGGTTTCCCAATTTGGAATGAAATTGGATAATTTTTTCTACTTGTCAAAAATTACCAATATCGCATTATTCTACCAAGGGGTCCTCAAAATACCTTCCACAAGGTTTATGGTTCCATCTTCCCATTTCCATTCCTGAAATAAAAAATGTTTTAGAAGGCCTATAGGTCCCTGATGCTTTACATTAACTTACTGATAGGTGTAGTATCATGTCACAAAACCTATAATCTTCTTTTTCATTATTTCCCACTGATACTATCTTTATATATCACAGTACATGATCATTAAACTAGGTTGAACCACCAGATTTTATTCACGAAACTCATGGATTTGTTCTTCCTTTGTACAAGTAGGCACAATAACATGGACCAAGACATAGATGACCTCATCCTCATATATAGTACAATCTGGAGCTGGCTACCCAACATCAAAACAATCCCTCTGCACTTGACACTCCAGATCCTCATACATATATTTATATTCCATGTCAGGATTGTAGTCTCAATGGATAAGGATACAAGGGCCATATATTAATACTCATATTGAATGCCCATGTGCATCTCAGCTAGCAAATCCAACATATTCCTCTTAGAACAGGACTCTAGGACCACCTGAGTTTGTGTATTTTATCTAAAAGCGTGAGTAACACCGTTTCATTTACATGGAATATTAGTTGGATGAATATAAAATGATTTCTTATACTTGACCAATATTCACTGCCATATATTTAAATCTCACAGATAAAAGATTTACTTATGTATTTTTTGGTCATTATAAATATTAAATAATTCATCCAGAAGGTAATGTCATGGGAACTATAAGGCATAACCCACCACTACAAACTGAAGATCATGAATAGGATAATTCTATCCATGTGGCTTCAACTATCATGATTTATATTCCTTTAAATGACTGATCTATATTAAAACATTCACAAGTTGATTTTGTGACATATCACAATACAAGTTATTCTTCTCACCCAACACATAAAGGATTAACATTGGTGTAACAGTCAAAAACTACTCTAACTCTTTAAATTCATTATCATGTTCTCGAGACCATTCAATCTTGATACCCTTTTGGTAAGTGAAAAAATATATTCCTATTAATGAGAAAACATGATGTCTACTTGGGTACCAATCAATAGCCTGAGTATGGTATGAATACAACTCAATAGGTCACCACTAACAAAGTATAAAAAATATACAGTCTATAACAACGTATACAGTAGTACAAGGAATAATAAACATGTCATGAAGAAGTTAACATGTTTCACTTTTTTACTATTATTTAATCAATTGCATTGGCCCTTGGATTATCAATGAAACTAGAGTCAATCATACATACTTCATCCATTGTAGGGTCTAAACCTCATATCATAGGACCAAAACATTAATTCAAAAGGTCCAACATTATCACATTGTTCAAATTTCATTTTAGTAGCTTGGAGAATTATTCTAGGTACCATATCACTAATGATTGTTGCATCATTCTATAATAATTTTCTCTTGTAATTACAATATTATTCTAGAACCAAAACCATGGGTACTTGGAGAATTAGTCCACCAAAAAAATCATGGTTATATAGTGAATTAGTCTATAAACAAAATCAAGGGTGGGCATCTGTACAATACTAATTCCATTACATTATTCACACATGTCTAGGCTCAATATCAATGTCATTTTATCAAATATATGAAACAATGCCATTTCATTTACAACATATCAATTTAGCATCATTCCAATCATTTTTCAACATGAAAAAGTACTATTTAACCATTTACCCTAATTACCATCAATCCTCTCACACCTCATTAACACTTCCAAGCTAAGCCGAATATTCATTTATTACAACTAAACAAGCCATTAAAATTCAAAAATGGTTTAATTTTATAAAAATTATAATTTCCAAATTTTCATTCCATAATTATCATTTCAAGGAAGATTGGAACCCCCCATGGGTATCCATTAAAACATTTTTCAAAATATCAAATGGATCCAATGGTATTCCCTACAAGAAAAATACCATATCCCAATGGTTTGTAACCATTGGTATAGACCTCGAAACCGTTGGTATATCCTATACCAACGGTTTAGAGAACTGTTGTCTAGTAAGCCGTGGAGATAGTTCTATACCAAAAGTTTTAGAAAAACTATTTTTATAGACCAATTCCAATGGATTTCAAAACCGTTGGTATAAGTAATATGAAAAATCTATACCAATAGTTCCATATAATTTTTGGTATATGCATTTAAAAAAAGAAGTATTATGATGGTTTTGATCCCAGTACCTCCAGTTTATGATTGAACGACCTAAACACTAACCTAACATGACTTTTGTGAACATAATTTCATATATATATGTGTGTGTATGTGTGGGTATGATCATAAATATTTTAAATTTTTATTTTTTTAATATTCACTAAAAGAAGATTCTATAAATAATACATGTAACTATACCAATGGTTCTCAAAACCATTGGAATATACCTATACCAACCATTCTGAGAACTGTTGGTATAGATTCATTGATTTTGGGACCTATACCAACGGTTTGGGGAAAACCATTGGTATAGGGTCTCTATTATGGACCTATACCAACGGTTTGGCCAAAGCAGTTGGCATAGGTCTATATAAGTGACCTATACCAACTTTTTTCCCCAAACCATTGGTATAGGTCCCCCCTATACCAACAGTTTGTCCAAAACCGTAGGTATATGTCCATATTAGTGACCTATACCAATGGGTTTGGCCAAAACGTTGGTATAGGTCCATATAAGTGAACTATACCAATGGGTGTCCCAAAACTGTTGGTATAGATCTTATTTCCAATAGTTATTTTTGAAGGATCTCAAAAATTAATAGGGATTCAATTGAATTTTGTAATTTAAATATAATTTTGGAATGTATATATGAAATGACACAACCATAAAAATATCTCATGAGAAATCCTATGGGAATTATCTAGTATAATACCTTCCCTAGGTCAATGATGAACATCCACCAAACCTTATCCCTTGATTCAAGGTAGAACGTCTAAATACACAATAGAGAATATGAACATGGATCAAAACCTTGGATCAAGATCCAATGAAACCTGATCCATTAAATCATATATATATATATAATCACTAATAAGAAGATTCATAAGGATAGAAATGTGGGAAAGAGAGAGAGAACCTAAATCAAGGAAGAGATCACATACTATAGAGGAGTTAGTTTCTTCCACCAGATCTTTAATTCATAGGTGAAGACATTCGAGGAGCCTAAGGATCTTCTTAGATGCCTCCAAAAGAAAAATAATTTGATTTAGGTCGAGTGGGGTTTCTTGTGAATAAAAAACTAAGGCCCTTTGAATTTTTAATTAAAATTTTGACAGTTTGAAAGCCAACAATAATTTTTCTTGGATGGGCCGCATATTTAGAAAACCCATGTACCATAACTGTCCTCCCCTACTAAATGGGGTGCACAATTTCTACTATATAGTTTCATGGTTTATAAAAATATGTACCAACCATGAAAAAAACCACTATCTTGGGTGAAAAGTTTCTACGGTAGGCCACATGGTTTAGAAAAATCTTGTGAAAACTTTTCACATCCCAAACCACCTCCCCCCAAACTTTTAAAACTAACTAGATCAAACCCAGGACAAGGACCATCTAAAAGGATATTAAAATAGGGGTTAAAAAGTACATGGAAATGAGTAACATAACTTCCCAATAAAGGTAGGGATTTTATATATCCCTTTATATTGTCATAGTGAAAGGAAAACATAATAAAGGCTGATCTCATATGACCTATAAAGGAATGAACACAATAGAATCTATCATAAAATAAATATACGATGAATAATATGGTAGAGAGAAAAAATAAAAAATTATTCCATAAAAATTATCATAAAAGGTGATTATATCCATGGATTACAAACCAACATAAATAATCAAAATGTTAAAAATAACAATTTTCATAATGATAGAACGTATAATTTTGGACATCATAATCTAATTACCAAGGCCTCGTTCCAAAACATCTTACATAAAAAATAGAAAGTTGTGCACCGAATACCAAAACTAGTTTCTCTGATGACACACACTAATTAATTTAGGGGCTATAATGGTACCCTAATATCACTTACTAAGTCCAATTCATTTATCATTTGAATGAAATGAATAAAAAATCAATACAAAATTAACATAAACCAAAGTATTAAAAAACTAACATATGAAATGTTAATATTTTTCTCAGTGAATAATTATAAAAACATGATCATAATATTTCTAGAGTAATATGATGTATGTTATAATTATATTATAACCCTAATGTAGCATTAGATTCATTAAATTATGTTGTAAAAAATAAAAATACTTATAAAGGATCACTGTAACATTTCTTAAAGAAATTATCATTTTCTTTTTAAATCAATTATTTTAAATACAATAATTTATATAATATTAAGAAAAACCATTTAATTTAAAATAACATTGGAAGGATGTTAATAAATATTAAGGTCAAATAATTTTCATAAATGTAGGATAATCTGTTTGTGTGGAAAATGTTAAAACATATATTCTTTTCAAACTTTTTATTAAAAAATACCTCATTCCGAAAATGATAAGAAGATTCCATTAAAAAATTATTAAAAGTAAAAAATGGGTATAAATTGATTTAATAAATAATTTGGTAATATTATAAAAACATTATAAAATATTTTAATGGTAATATAAAAATAGAATAAAAAAATTTATGTCTGAATAAAAAACATTGTTGGATTTCCCTAAAAAATCATTCAGAACGCTTTGTTATTAGCAAATTAAAATGAATGAAGGAATTATAATTTTGATAAATCACTATTCGAATAAAAAATAAATAATATATTTTAGAAATAGGTCTCATAATTTCAACATAAACAAATTCATGGATAAATAATCTTAGAAAAAAGGGAGACTGTAATATAAAACACTTACCACATTTGTAACATTCGAATCATATTCCCCATTAAATAAAAATAATCAAATGATATTTTTAATACTATTAATATAAATAGATTCATGATATATCGTATCACATCCTCAATAAATTCACCATATGATGGAAATGAGTGGGTGATATTACATATGACTCATAGAAACAAAAGTTATATGAGATACCCTTACCTAAGGTCGGACATGCATCATAAGTGCTTTGAACCTATGGTGTAATAAAATTAAAACTATTATAAGTTTATAATATTATAATATTAATAATTATAATAAAATTAATTGTTTATTCAAAAAATAATATCCATAATTCATTAATATTATTTCATTATCAATATTTGCTCGGGGGTTAATTGTTTCATTTTTTGTATGTTTTGATTTGGATTTTTTGGTCCCTTTATCTTGATCATAGTTACATAATCTATATATTTTTAAAGATTATATAAATATCATAAATTTTGATTATATTTATATTTAGAACCACCCTTAAATTTAATATATAAAAAATTTAATTATATTATTCATGGAGATAGTATCCTATACATATGGCTGAATACAGTTTTCATTTTCTAATTAAAACAGGGAAAGAAAAATATATAATATTTTATCATTATTAGGTAATTAATATATCACAAATATCACACACAATCACCCAAATATATGTATACTAAATCTATAATTATATTCTATAATGAGAGGTGGTGATGGAAAATTAATCATATCTCTATATGGAGGTGGTAGTCCACACGTATGCACGAGTGATAATTTCATGTTCCTTTTGGTGGAAAATATGTAGAAAATATTTGTACCATAATAGTTTTAACATCTCATTATATTGAATATATTAGATTCATTACTTTTTTATGAATACAATAGTTTTAGAAGATGTATATAAAGAAATGTACATTGAAATAGTTGGGCAAGACGGTTACATCTTCTTTGAGGGAATTTCTTATTCTTACACCTTAAGCCTTCTTAATATTGTATTATGGTGGGAATAGATTATCAATAAATAATTAAATAATATATAATATTTTTTCGGTAGCAATTTACTAAACTTGGGAGATCCAATTATATTAATAAGGGAGGATAAGAGGTTCCCTTTTATAAGTGAGGGAGGGACACACACGGTATTATATAAAAAATTTAACTAATATAAAACATTTTACAAATTAAAATGGCACAAAAGGGATAATAATTATATGTTTAGATAATTTCATGTAGAAATATCTTTAAAAATTATATTTATAAAATATTATTTGGCATTTTTGTCCTTTCCTTTTAGATTACTCTCCTGGTAAACACTTTTAACCTTAATCGTAGTATAAAAATTTTACTGTTTTTAGTATTCATTATCACCAAAAATTAAGTTAATATTATTACCAAATATTAATTGTAATATTTAAAATTTTTAATATATATTTTTATCTTTAATTTCCAAAAGTGATAAAAATTACTTTTAACATATGATCATAAAATTGAATGAAAGTCATTTTTAGGGAAATGTTTGTCTTAAGTGAAAAAATTATTTTAAAGTAAAGTAAAGTATAATGTTGATTCAAATGGAATTAATTATATTATTCTAAATAAAATGGTTCTTCTTTTCTTTAAAAACAAAAAAACCAAATTAACCTTTAAATACATGATTAAGAGAGAAGTACTAAATATATTTTTTATTTGAATAAAAATATTACCAATATTTTGAAATGGTAATGATATATTTTTAAGTTTAGCCCTCTATTTTTATATGAATATTATTGTTTCTTATGTATAAATTTTTTCTATAAAAAAATTCATACACTTTAAGGTTATTCTTTTATCATTATATTATAATAAAAGTTACAGTTTTTTGTAAACTCATTATTTTTTGTTATTTTCCTAAAAATCAACCATTTTAGAAAAATCACCCAAATTTGTAATCACACGTCCCCTAGGGCCCATGTTGTTGAAGCATACCACATCCATCAGGTCACCCTAATGCACCACCTATCTCTGGCCCACCGAGGACTCTATCAATGTTGTCGATCATCAGCACAATACATGAGACCTGTGGGTGAAACCCATGTAGGGGTGAGTAAAACAATACTCAGTAGGGACCCCAAACCACAATGGTAATCCAAAAAGAAATTCAGAAGGCATATTAACAAAATGGTACACGAAGTGTATCCTCTAAGATGTTTAGTCAATAGTTTCCCTTGGGTTTTCTTACATAGGTATTTTTCAACAAAATGTATAACAAGAACATCCGGGTATACTCAGAAAGGAGTCCAAGACGTAAGGTCTCATCCACTGACATCAAAATGGTTCTACTCATAGAACACTCGTTCTTGGATATCACACTCCTCAAGACATCTAATAGTATGTATAATAGGTCTACCAAAAGTATCCAAAAGAACACCTCATATCGATATGCCATGAATTTTCCTAAGACATCCACTCTCACTATGTCAAGGAGTCTTGATATCATAAGAAATCTTTAGTCATAGGATTCTGATCAAGAAATATTCTAATATGATGAGACATATAGTCACTCTAGTAGAGTCTCTCTAAATATTTGCAGGATACCTACTCTGTAGCTTCGCTGGAGACCTACTCGGTGCCCTCACCGGAGACCTACTTCACACCCTCTCATGAGACCAAATTTGTGTCTTTGCATGAGACCTACTCAATTTCTTTGTAGGAGACCTACAATGTGTCTTAATTGGATACCTACTCCTTTATTTACAGGAGGCCAACTCCATGTCTTTACAAGAGAGAAACTCCACATCTTCTCCACAACAAGTCACAAGATTCCATCCTTAGCACACTTTTTTTGGGAGCACCTAATCCTTCAGCCAATTTGTTATACACCAACCTCTGGAAAACTTAGGTAGAGTATCTCAAAAGGACTGCCTTGTCTTGAGGGTCCCAATTCTGAAAATAGAACTTCCAATGAACTCATAGTTTGAGAGTTATGGGAATTTTAGCGAAAAGGGTAAGTTGGTTCCAGGTCTGATCCGAACCAACCCGGTCGTGTTTGGGCCGGCTTGAACTGGCTCCGCCCATTGGGTTTCTAGACCATGGACCATCCTAGCTGCTCGGTTTCCTCCATCTGAACCTACCTATGTATGATGGTTTGTTCTTATGGGTGCATCATGTGAGACACACCCCTCCCGCCAAGAAGATGCGATCAATAGATCATGACGCCAGTCCACCCCATCGTGACCACTCCTGGTCATGGGTCCCATTCGGCTCATGCAGTGCCCCTACTGTAGCCCCCTATTCGTCTAGCCATCGAGCCGGTGGCCACCTATTACTGGGTGGCAGTGCTGCTACATTCCACCATCGATGTCTCCTGGGGGGTCCATTCATTGAACCGGGAAATCCATTAAAAACCTCAGGTCATCGCTATCACTAACATGGGCACAAGATCATCTTTTCATCGCTTCAGGTGTTCGGACACATTTGTAATCTCCATGTAATTCATAATGTGACAACATGGGTCCATCAATGAAAAATGCAAGGATGGGGATAGGAAAGAGAAGATGAAGACCCTTAGAACAGAACTTTTCCATGTTCGTGTTAGCCTTGGTATGATCATGTAATCCAGATTACCAAGAAGAATAATCATCACTTATTCACTTTTATTATGTACATTATCTCTACCATAAAAACGATTGAACCAGAGATCAACATGTTCATGTGTTATTATTCGTTCATCATTGGAATTAATAAAAGGGAAATAAAGATACTAAGAAATGAATAAACGACCTATATCAATGTTTGGATCTGTCATTGGTGAAGAACGGTTTTGTGCTCATTCATCGATCATCAATCTATGATCCTCGATCTATGATTAGAAATCCTTTAGCATTCATCATCGTTTGTCATTTTCTAACAGGAGGGAACCACCAACACCTTTCTCCAGAGTTTTTTGGGAGATCCAACATTATGTGTTAACCCTAAATTCTTATTTAATTAGGGTGAAAAGAAAATGAATCATCTCGTTGTAGCGTTTCAGCGTCACCATGATGTTTTATCTATGAAAAAAACTGGTTAACTCACCACTACATCATAGTGTCCATGTGTCTCTACAAAACATTTAAAATAAAGAAAACAATCTTTTTAAAGTTTATTTTATTATTCTTTAAAATGTCCAAAATTAAACCTTCAGAGTAGAGCCACACCGGTCGATGTTAGGAACCTCATAAGAAAAACACTATAGTACGAACTGAACGGTGGTTTCATATTTCTAGTATTAGTCACCGTTCATGAGTTATTATGATTTTAAAATAGAATAATTGTATTTTATTATTTTATTTTGGGTTATGTCATTTTTAGTTTTTCTCACTAGAGACCTACACTGACTAAAGTTAATTCACAACTAGGGTAAACCTGTCATCCTAAATGAAATGGTGCCCTCAGATTTTTGATCTGGGCAACCATTAATGATTTATTCCAATTTTCCAAGAAAAACACTCACACATGCAATTGAAAACATAACATTGTTTCAAACCATTCTGGTCACATCAGACCAAGGAATTGCACTCCGTCTCAGTGTCTGGTTATATAATTTTCCCAGAAATTTTCTAAAAATAAAACTTATAAAATCTGAGTCATTAAAAAATTCATCCTAAAATAATTTTGAACTGAAAACATTAAAAATTGGGATAATTTTTTCAAATAAAATTTATAAAAATGAAATAAATTAAATCTTATTATAAACATTAAATTCCTAAAAAACTGGGTTATAACTATAATTTTTAAATAATATTATTTTTTCACTTTATTTATAATATAAGTTTTGTGTGGTAGATTATATTGAATGTAGTATTCTTTAATATGAAACTAAAATCTTATATTGGAACATTATATCATACTATATAAATTCTTTTCTTGAAATTTTAATTCAATTCGAGTATATCATAAATTTATAATTGATTTTATGATGAATTTTATTTTAATGGATAAGACTATGGAACAAATTATTTCACAAATAAAAAATATATGTACCATTATAAAGCTTCTACTTGTGAATGTGCTTCCAGAAGAGTAACTTGATAATTAATTGATAAATTCCAAATAACAGAATATATTTAACTTTCATTTATTTATTTTTGGGAACTAAAAATATTATATACATTTGATTCCATTAAATTTTCTAAGTGAATGTTTCTTGTTTCAATTGACTGATTATTTTAATCAGCTTCCATTTCTGATTGTAATAATGAATGAATAAATGAAAATTTTAATTCTTAAGGAATTAAAATCTGCCATCAAATTATTATAATATCCCTAAATGAATGGTAAGTTATTTCACGCCCATAAAAAATTATTTAAAAAGTTATGATAATACTCAAAATGAATAATCCTTCATATGAAGAGGTATTAAATTAATTCTTAAAACATTAATTATAACTGGCATAGAAATTCTATAATATTTTATCCTTTAAATAATAATACCACTAGTTTAATTTTTTTAATTTTTTGGTACACCTAATAATTATAAAACCCTAAAAACTAATTAAACCATAAAAAATAAGTATTATTTCAAAGTTAAAGATAGGTATAACAAACATGTTTCCAAATATAAAATATCTTTTCAATTTAACATAATTTTCTCAATACGTTATCTTTATAAATAGATTCCCTATATGTATCTTGATTGATAATTCCTTCCTCGTAGTATCAAGGGATGATTTAATATCCATGAAACATATAAAAGATTATGTAGATCTATAATCAATTAAATCATGAGGGTATGACCAAATTAAATTCTATCACAACTAAATGTATTTCAAATTTAGTTGTAGTAATTCCATAAGCTCAGAGTTTCTCCCTTATCCTTTTCTAAGGTAAATTATCATGATTCTTAGGGAATTAATTTACATAGTTCCCAATATCATTATATTTGATACACTGGACACTGGTGGATTCATTATTTATGTTTCATTCACACTACTAATATCCATTCCCTCTAAACGTGAAGTTAACTGACATTACCTTAATGAAAGTACCTGGATGTTACTTTCCACAATTATCACTTGTTTGATGTTACATATTTACCTTATCTTCCTTCACCTCATTTATTTTTATTTTTGTTCTTAGTTATCCCCATTTTCTATTTATTTCATCTACAAATATATGCCTTAGAGACATATTTCTATATATTTATGTAACTTGGTACCATATTATCTCAAGATGAAAACCATTGAGAGACTAGTTCTCTTCAAAGCCTTGGAATTGGTCTATAAAATCAATATTCAGTCTTGTTTTTTGGATTTGGTACGTTGTCTACGGTGGGACATTCTAATATTATAATGTTTTCCTCATACTCAGCTACAATTTCTTCTTCTTAATATCTTATTTAGATTCTTTTCTTTTCAATATCAGTTCTTTGATCACAGAGAATGTATTTTTTTGAGAATATCTCGATAAAATCATTCCATTAGATTCTCTTTATCTCCTCCTAATCCTTTTCATTTTGAATGAATAACCACTACTGATAATTATCTTCCTTTAAATAATATACTTCTATAATAACCTTCTTCCTTTAATTAAATCTCAACAAAAGATATATATTTTTAGGGGAATTGATCCACTGTTTTGATGTTAATGGATTAGTTTTTATACCAAATTATGGAGGTTTCTTCCATATGTAGTGGTCCAACCTTAATAAATCATAATATGAAGCTATATTTTCTTCCATATGGTAAATTTTTACTAGCCATAACCTTAGACAACAATCTGAATATAATCATAATCTTCTGATCTCCGATCCCATTCATGTTAACTTTCTCATTGGGGAAATTATTTTATTTATTATGAATTTTGACATGTTTCATGTTCCATCCATTATTATTTATTTCTAAATAATGGCATTCATTTAATTTTCTCATTACACAATGATTTTTAAATAATAGTGTATAATTATAAACATGATCTAATAATTTTATATAATTAAAAAATTATTTTCAACCAATCATTGAATCATAAGAATAGTATATTTTTGAATATACTCAAATCATAATAATATTTTCAAATATTTGATATTGGTTTGTGAAGATCATTTCAATAAAAAATTAATATCTCATTGGAGTGTCTATCGAAGTGTGAAATCTTAGTTTCACTCATTTGTAATCCAAGTGAAGGTCACGTTTATTCTCAACAAAACTTCCTCGGGGTTCTTAACCTTTGGAATATTTGTTCTACATCTGAATCCACGTGATAGTATCTATAAATGGATTTAAATTCATGGAAACCACACATTCCCTTCCTTACCTAAACCTAATGACATTATCCTAGACTTAAACATATCCTTATAGTCATCTGTAGGGTTATTTTCACCAATATATGTTTTATTAAATATAGTTCCTAAGGATTATTCTAAACATATTCTAATACCATGTTCAAAACCTCAACTTGAGTAACCTAGAGTCAGTGTTTGTCTTAATAATTATAAAAATATAGAATAGATCACATCCTAAAAGATAAAATAGTTTAATAGTCATGGGAGACAAGATAAAAACATTATTATGAAATTACAATTGAAAACATGAAATAAAACATAAAATTTTGTATATAAAATTATTTTATATTCTAATATATCTCAAGATTCATTCAGAAATCCCTTATTAGTGTCATAAGAAAATTAATCATAATAATGGGTGACATAAAATTCTTAGTAAGGTAATGTGTACAATGTAATCTATAATTAAATAAATAAAGAATGAATAATATGTGATAGATAAAAAAATATACAAATATTAAATATAATTATTATCATAATAGAGAAATATATCCATGGATTAGGCCAAAAATTAATAATCACAAACACAACCATTAATATTTTTATAATGATAGAATTTATAATTTCAAATATCATAATCTTTCTTCCAAGGCTCCATGATAAGACATCTTGCCTAAATAGGTTACATGTATACCAAATACCCAAATGCTTTTGTCTAATGAGACCTATTGATGCATATATGGGCTATAAAAGGTCTCTCTCATCACTTATTAAGTCTGATGCATTCCTAATATTTAATAAATGAACAAAAATAAATACATAACCAATATAAACATCCATATTGAAAAACTTGCAAATAAATGTTAATATTTTCCCCAATCAATCACTAGATAAACATGCCCATAATAGACCTAGATAAATATTATTTAAGGTATCATTAGAGTATATATCTTAAAATTATTATTATTTCTCAAATGATGCTGACATTGATGAAAATAATTTTAAAAGCTCCCAAAAAATCCCTTAAGTAAAATTCCCTTTTCATTCTTAAATCAGATATTTAAACTCTAAATATTTCTCGAATATTGGTATAAAAATTTTCTCCAAAAATAATGATTGAAACATTTATATTGAGTTTTAATTGAAATATTTTTCATGATGTTTGGAAAATTGTTTCATGTATCAAACATTAAGGCAAGGATTTTTTTCAAACCTTATTTAAAATTTACAATGTTCTGAAAATGACAAGAATATTAATTTTTAAAAAAATTGTCGAAATTCAACCATGGTTAAAATTTTATTTTATAGAAAATTGGGGGATATTAAAATAATTCTTGATATCATTTTAAAGAATAAATGGTCATGGAATAAAAAAAATCTTAATCAAATAGAAAAACAGTATTGGTTTTCATTTGAAATTTCCTTTTGGAATTTTGAGGGTTTATAGAGAGTAAAATGAAACGAAAAATTCTAATTTATGGAAATAAATAGTGGATAATAAAATAAATATAATTTTGAGATATATATCATATAATGTATTTATTTAAAATTCATTCATAAATAAACCTGGTGAAAAATGAGATTATAACATAAAACCCATACAAATTTGGAATCTTTTGAATCATAACACCCATGAAAGAAATAAATTCAAGTGAAATTTTAAATAACATAAATATAAATTTATTCCGAATATATAATATAAAAGTGTTAGTATTTAAATCACATAAGAGAAATGAGTGGTGCACATTACATATGTCTCATATAAAAAACAGATACAAGACACCCTTACCTTAAGTACGAATTTCTTCATAAGTGATTTCATCCTCTAGTATAATACATTTATATTTATTATAATTATACAAAAAATAATATTAAAAATTATAAAACCATACATGGTTTACTTTTAACATATTTTCACACTTTCATTAACATTCTTTCATTATTTTCATCATTTCATATGTTAACTACTTCATTTTTCATGTATGTTTCGATTTGGCAGGTATAGACCTTGTATCTTAATCATGGTCAAAAATATATATGAAACTATTAATATTGTTATAAATATCATATATATTCATTATATTTAAATTTATATACATCCATAAATGGTGGAGATAAAAAAATGAATTTCGTTATTTATGGAGACGATATTCTATACGTACACATTAACGATGTTTTCATTTTATTAAACAAAAAAAGAAAATAAAAATAAATAATATTTTATCATTTAAGAACCTTAATTATTTTATAAAATCACACACATATATATATATATAATCCATCATTATATCCATAAATTTGATATGGTTATGGAAAATAAATCATATCACTGCGTGGCGACGATAGTCCACACTTACGCATGAGTGATGCTATCATTTCTAATTTTATATAAAGGGTATGGAAAATGGTTTTCCCATAATCATAATAACACCTCATTATATTTATACTGTATACATTATTTTAGGATGGATAAAATGGGATTAGAGTATGTATAATAAGAAATAACCATTAAAAGAGTCATTTAAGATGATTATCTATTTTTTCAGTGACCTCTATTATATGACACCATGACCCTCATTAGGATGGTCTTAGGGTAAGACCAGAGGATCATGAATGTTTATAAGGAAGATGGAATGGTTTTTGGGTAGGGATTGACTAGCCTAGAGGCTTCTCAAATTTTTTGTAAGGGTAGAGTAGAATTTCCCTTTTATTAGTTATGATAAGATAAGGTCTAAATTTCATTAAACAGTAATATTTACATATGTTTAAATGTAATTTTTAACCTTATATATTACCTTAACCCCCCTTGGAAGACCCATTATTCCTTAACAATGTAGAAAAATTATTTTTTTTAATATTCCTTAAGATAAAAAATTATATTGAAATTATAACATAATATTGATTATATTGATTCCAAATATGGAATCCATTTTAAAATATTTAACTTATAGTGGTGTTTAAAAATAATTTTAACAATTTTTTTGAAATTAAACAATAAGTGTTTTTAGGAAACTGTTTTTAAAGCATAAAAAAGATTAATCAGAAAAAACTAGTATAATATTGAATTAAATGTAATTAATTGGATTATTTTAAATAAAAATAGAATTTTTTGTATTTAAATCCAATATTAAACCTAAATTAACCCTTGAAATACACAGTTAAATGAGAAGAACTAAAAATAGTTTTTATTTGAACAGAAAAGTTACATAGATTTCCAAAACATTAAACATATATTTCTGACTTGAACATTAATTTTTTATATTCATTATATTTATTTTTATTCAAATAACCATCTTAAAAACTATGGTACACTAATTCCCATACCAATCCTTATATGGACCAATTAGATTTCCTATTCCCCATAGGTTGGTGACTCGCACCTTGAATCATACAAGAATCACAAGTGAAATGTTTTTCAATAAAAAAATTGAAATAAAAAAAGATACAGGTTAGTATGATCCACACTCCTCATGTAGGAGGTAATAAAATCCAGAATGTAAAACAAACCCAAAACATTACATAATATAGTGAAACAACATCTGTCAAGATAAATGCTCAGACATAACCCGTGTAAAAGCTGGATTACACATCCATCGGTAATCTCCATCACTCTTGGTCCCATGGGTCAAGAACATCCACCACCTCTAAGTGGTGATTTCCATTTGCATGGACCTATCATATAATAATATAAAAACATAGAAAGAAAAAAGTAGGGCATGATCTAGACATCCTAGTAGGGTCTCACCAAGTGTTCAATAAACAATGCGACAAAAATAAACTATTTATGATTACAATTTAATTAAAATATGGAATTTCATGAAATTTACATATTTTCAACGAAACATGATCTCAATTCAAAAATATGGAAGGTGCATCAAAATAGGATTAAATGATCATTTTATATAAAAAATGTATATCAAACAAGTATCTTGAGTAAAATAATTCTATAATCAATGTTATGAAATTATTAAATAAAACCATATCATAGCAGACTATAATAATCCATGTGGTACATTAGTTTATATTAATGGTATCGTCAAACATCTCATTCATAAAAAATGATCAATATATGCGTGAACACTTGAATCAATTCCCCTTTTGGGGAGCCCATTATGGGAAATCAATCTATACTCAATTATAGAAGCCCATCATGGTAAATCATACCAAACATTAAATCACACCATCTATTTTTCTCAAATCCACAAAACAATTTAAATTCCTTTAAAACTCGGGGCTTTCAAAATGTTCATTCCCTTTTCAAAATAAAAATTCAATCTTCTCAAAAAATTATACCAATTAAAATTAACTTAAAATCAATAAAAAATAAGGTATTCAATTAAAGGGTAAATTTTAATTGAACTACGTACCATTAATCACTTTATCAAATCAACACAACACCCGGAAAAGTATCTTCCAAGGAAGAATGAAGGTGTAGTAGATAAAGGAAACAATCCTCAAATAAAGATCCATAATAATGATATAAAATGCATCAATAAAATGATGATTTATCACTCTCTTAAGTGGATAGAATATGAGATAGTAAGAAAGAACACGAGAGGAGACTCACTTATTGGAAGGTGATTCAATGAGATCACAATCTCTTAGATTCAGAAATAAAATATTTTTGAGAGTAAGGAATCCTCTAGGGAGTAAAAAAAATTATAAAAACTATTTAGGTCAAGTGGTGGTGTTTAGGTATCTTAAACGATGGTCCTAGGATATTTAATTAATTTTTAGGTTGGTAAGAAACTTGAACACATGGTTTTATAGATATATTTAATAGTTATGTGTAATTGTGATCTTTGACTGTGCTCTTTTATTGGGCTTCTTGATGGGGTTCCTTGATTTTCCACAAAATTAAACAATCCATGTTCCAACGATGAAAAATATCACTATATAAGGTTGCATGGTTTGGTAGGGTGGTTGCACAATATAGACAAACCATACCCCCCCCATTCTAGTGGCTTATCAAAGGTCACACGGTTTATTAGAACAAACAACATGGTTTTACAAAATCATGCACCAACCATGTATATTTCCATAGGGTTCCAAAAACATTTGAACTTCAAAAAAATACGACACAAGCCTCTATCAAGGTATGATCAAAACCAGGGTCAAGGAATACCTGATATTAAGTAACTAGATATTAGATTTTAAAAATATGTATTTTAAATAAAAAAGGGTTAATAAACCGTCATGTTTTTCTTATAAAATTATATTTTCATAAAAGCAGTAGTTTTTTTCTAAATTGATAATTTTCAGTATTCACCAAAAAAAGAAAGTATTTTAGAAAAATATTAAAAATTCGCCATAAGATAATTTCAACATGATAATTTAATAAAGTAATATCAGTTATTTAAATAAAATTTATAAAATTTCATAAATGAATTTTAACCTTTTTTACTTAAAACCCATTTTTACGAAGAGTGTATTCTTATGACATAAAATAAATTTATTGTTATACATCTACAAGAAACAAATATTTGATAAATGAAAAAATATTAGATAAATTATTATTAATAAAAAAATAATATATATATATATATATATTATAATTTTGTTATTAATATTCATACATTCCAACCCATTAGATATGTTATAACAGTCATATTTAAATATTATTATTTCTTGAATCTTTTAAGCTTGAGGTTATGTGTGGTGCACATTATTGAACATATTATTCATTTTAAGGAAATAAAAATTTTAGGTTCTTAATTTCTCCCCTCATTATATAAACTGTATCCTCACAATTTCCATTCATTCTGAGTATCTCATGGAAATTTTATAGATTTTATCATGAATTTTAATTTCAAGGATAAGACTAGGGAACTTATTTTTTCATAAATAAACAATATGTGTACTTTAGTAAGACTTACACTGGTTAATGTGTTTATAGAAGATTGAATTATTAATTAATTGTTACTTTATACAAAAAACATGATATATATATATATGTATTCTATTTCTTGATTTTTGATGAATTATATGAAAATATACTTAGTGGATTCCTTTCACCTTTCAATATAAAAGTGGTTTTTTATTTTGATTGAGTGTTTTAATCATTTTAGTTTTATTATTATAATGATGAATGAATGAGAATAATTTCACATGCATAATGAAAAAAATAAAAATTCAATGGTTCAGAAGATCGATAAATGAATCAAAATTTATCTCATCTATCTAAAAAATGATTGAAACAAGTTAAGAAAATACTCAATATGTATAAACCTTATTTTGAATAATTAATCAATTGATTCATTGAACATCAATAATAACACCAATAGAAATGTGAAAATACTTGAACCATTAAATTGTAATACCACTAGTTCAATATATATTATTTTATTCTTCAATTCATAATTTAAAAAACCAAAAACTAATTAAACCCCCAAAAATTAAGAATTTTTCAAATAAAAACATAGGTATACAAACCAAGTTTGTAACTAAGAAATAACTATTCATTTTAACATAAATAATTTAATATATTCTTATTATAATAATATTCCAATTATGTGTATTGATTGATAATTCTTTCCTCATAGTGTCAAGGGATGATTTGACATCCATGAAAAATATAAATTAGATTATAGATACAAAATCAAATAAAGTTTGAGTTTATTATTAAAGTATATTCAATAAAACCATAACAGATTTAAAAATTATATGTATTCATTTCAAAATCATGGACTTGTTCCATTTTCTTATTCTATGTTAAATTATCTTAATGATCTGGGAATTTATTTCCATACTGCCACATCTCTTTATAGTAGAATCATTGTACATTGGTAAATTCTTTCTTACCCTTACATTGAGACACATGTTGTAATTTCTCTATAAACTATAAGAAAACTCACATTCACTTAAAGCACATATCAAGGTTGTTATTTACATAATTATCATAGTGTATACATTTTAACTTTATCTTACTTCCCATCAGGTCTGTTATTTTTTCTTGGTTTTTATTTTTATTATTCTTCTATTGATTTCCATTAAAAATATATTTCATGGACAATTATTTCTATTTCTTGATTTCACTTAATACCATATAATCATTTGATGAAATTGTTTGATAGATTAGTTTCCTTTGAAAGCCTGGATTAATCCCACTAAAAACAACAATCTCACATTATTGATTATGTGCGTAGTCCATATTATGCCTTGCTAATATCATAATTTTTTCTTCATTTTTAGAAACACATTCCCCTACATTATTTACAATATTGATTAATTTTCTTTCAATATCTGCTCTTTAACCATATTGAATGTATTATTCCAATAATATCTCCTTAAAATTATTACATTAAATTCTCTTTATCACCTCCTCTACCGTTTTATTTTGATGAAATTACCACCATTGATCAATATGCTATTTTCACCAATACACTGTCATAATAATCTTCTATATTTCATTACTTATTAAATTAACAAATATCATTTCAGTGGACTTGATCAAATAGTAATATATAAATGTATGAATAGTTCTTAAAAAGAATAGAGGTTTATTCTAAATTAAGTGATCTGAAATCAATGAATCATACTGTGAAGCTTTTGAAACCAATAATTTTAATACATAGATATTACATATTAATAGATGAGTATTCATTGCATAATGTTTTGATCCATGCTATAATCATTATGGTCTACTATATTTGGAAACATAGAAACATACAGAATTGGTTCATAAAATAACTATATAGTATCTAACTTATTTCGAATATAATTATCACCCTTATTAGAAATGTAACATACATAAATACCTTTCTTTATATCCTTGGGAAATGAAACAAAATAAAATGGTGAGTTTTGATGCTCTATAAGGTAAACAATGGATAAATAAATGATCATATAACTGCAACATACGAAAATGGGTATGATAATATGACCTAGAATTTTTAATACCATAATTTAAATATCATATATCATAATCCTATTTCATGGAAAAATCTGTCTAGTGCCCGAGACATTAATCATAAAGGAATTAAATAACATGATCCATGAGAGAATAAAATTAACAAAAAACATGGAATTGTGGCATAAACATGAGACTAGAAAATATTTTCATTAGTAGTCATGGACCACTTCCAAGATTATCATACTAGATTAGGATCACTCCCCAATATATTATATTACTCAAGGTTCTACCCAAGACTATTTTAGTGTATAAAGTACCGTAAAAATTGGGTTCACTCTACATTACAGACCTATTTATCTCATGAGATATGAATATTTACCTAATGAATTAGAGGGAGATTTAGGTCCCACCATTAATATAATTAAAATGATAAATATGTGTTCCCAAATATTATAAACCATCCATTATAACATAACCCCTGAAAATAAATGTCTTTTAAAGACATTTTTCCTATCAACACCCATGAAACAAAATTGGTTTCATAAACATTTCTTTATAGTATAACCCATGGAAATAAAATAGGATTTATAAAAATCTGTTTATCATAATAATTAGATTATATAACCAATAAATATTCATTAAAAATATAATATTTTATCATAGATGGAAATGATTTTAATATATCACATAGTTCATTTAGAGAGGAAAATAGACTTTCCATCATGAAAATTATTTTTTTAAAAAAACTAAAAAATCACGTAAAAAAGAAATAATTTTCCCTACAAAACATGAAATTTCATAAATGATTCATAAAACATTGATGTTTCATAACAGTAGGAAAATAAATTTATGTTGTATAAGTTAAAAAACATTCTTCTCATAATTTTGTTAGAAAAGTCAAGAAGTGACTCTTCTGGAAAATAAATAATGATTCCTATAAAAAATATTAGAAAATAAATTATGAAAAATAATTTAAATAATTATATTAAAATAGTGAAAGTATTATTTAAATCAATTTGATAAAACATGGATATTGACAAAAAAGGATTTCACCTGAATAGAGAAATGAAGACATTTTTTTAAAATAAATATTTTCATTCACTTGAGTACATTATGTGAGAAAAATGAAATAAAAACATGTATTGAGAAGAAATAATAATATTATAATAAAAATCATATTTTTCATGAGATATGGATAATAATTTTTCATCATCATTGGTATAGTCATAATCCAACCTGATAAACATTGAGATTGTGACACAAAACCCATACCTCGAGTTTGAATTGCTTCAAAATCAATCTAACCTACTCTATAATAAATATAAATTTATCCTAATTCTATAAGATAATCATAATGAAACTAATAATATCATATAATATCACTTTATAACATCTTAAAACTACATTTTATCAATAATTTGTTTTTAAAATCTTGATTTTTGAGTGTTAAGTGTTTCTTTAATCATGGGTATTTAGTTAATTTGTTCTTATACATGTACATTAATCTTGGTTACATCAAATGAATAATATTAATCATGATATTAATATCATATATTCATTATATAAATTTTTATAGTCATTCATAAAATTTACATATAGAAAAATGAATTACATCATTCATGGAGACATCAGGTTGTACGTATGCATGGATGTTTTTTTTCATTTTCCAAAGGATGTATTAAATGAATGTAAAATATTAATTAATATTTTTATAATCATTATAATATCATATATATTCCGAAAATTTTCTCTGATTACCATTAAGTTAAAATATAAATGAAAAATGAGTCACATCTCTTTGTTATGGTCGTAGTCCCCACGTATGCGTGGGTGGTGTTATTTTTTCCAAAAGGATTGGTTGGTAAAAATTTAGAAATATTATAATCATTTAAAAAATATTAAATATTTCATAAATATCATATATATATATATAGACATTAAACCCATTATAATACGCATCCGTAAATTATGGTAATGAAAAATGAAATATGTCACTATGAGGAGAAGATAATCCGTACACACACATGAGCGTTTATATAACGTCTTCTATAATGGAAAAAGTGGGTGTATAATTATATTTTAAAAATAATAATTACCTTTAATTATATTTATTAAATTTTCATTTTTATTTTATGATATATATCCTAGATTTAGAGGACGTAAATAAGAGTAGAAAATAAAGTGATGAGTTAAGTTTATTACCTCTTATTTGAGACGATTCCTTTATATCTCCACTAAAGGGTTATAGGGTTGGTATTTTAGGAATTAAAAAACCTATAATATGTGTAAATGAAGTATTATAAGGGAAATTTTCATAGTTTAGTTGAGATAAAAGACTCAAAGTGGTGTGAATAAGTGAAAAAGGAGGTTCCTTTTTATAATTGAGGTGAGGGGGACTTTTTAAATTTCTAAAAAGATTAAATTATAAAAGCTTAATTCTCTGTCCATATTCCTCCAAATGGATATTTATTTGAATCTAACATAATATAGTTTTTTAATCCCATAAACAGATTTAATTTAGATAAGTTTTTTTGTAATTTTAAAACTTATCATATTGATTAACTCTTAGATAACTATGTTTAATTTTAATTACTATAAAAACTTTCTCAATATTAAAGGGTGGTAATTATTACTTATATATGGTGAACCATGACTTTTACACATTTTATTAAATGATTATTAAACATAAATATCCATTTATATAACACAAGGATCATAATGTCCCTATATCATTGGAAGACTATGTTCATATAACATAAAAGGTAATGTAAACATGAAATCTTTATTTTATTCTCCATAGTGATCTCCTCAAATCTATTTGACCTCCTAAAATATCATGGTATAACTTCTTGACTAAATAAATATAGGAATGAGTTTAAAATATTAATTAGGGAATATACTTTTCAAGTAAACATAACAGGCGAGTCAGTGGAATAACATGTTATCACAATAGAGAAGCCTCATGAGTAATTGTATGATAGAATATCATAAAGAACATGGTATCATAATACCATGGAATCATATTAAATGTGTAAAAATATTATATCATGACATAAAAATGGGTCAAGTATAACTTCTTAAACAATATCACATGGTGGGAAAGTCCCATAATGGATTGGGTATACTCTATAATCACATACATCATGCATAAGGAGACAGAATCATTACCCAAAGAATTTGAGCTCTATCTCATTTACCCCATCTTAACTTTATAATGATATATGTTTTAGACATAAAGTAATAAACCATAATTCAATACATAATAATTACCCATGTAATTATAATGAGTTTCATAATCTTACTTCATATCATAAACCAAAGAAATTTCATAATGAAGGTTCTTGAGAAAAGATCATAAAGAATATATTACCCTTTAGAAGGAAGGTAGAATAAGATTGTTATATATAATAGATACATATATAAGTAAATTATAGTCATTAAAAAATATTATTATAGATATAAAGTGATTTAGAGAGATAAATTTCATAACCTGAAGGAAATGGTGGTTTAAAGAGATCTCTGACCTCATGTCCAATTTGTCACATGTGTTCTTTATATCTCTAAATAATATACATAATTTAATTATTAACATAATTATGAACCATTTACATGTTTATTATTCCTTTTATTTTAATTTGTCCAATGTTATATTCAATTACATCGCCAATTAATTCCACATCGAATGTTTTAGTGATAAATGGATAATACTTCCAAAATCACTTTGGTGACTTGAATAAGGTCAAATATATTATTAATTAATCATATATATAATGGTAATAATTACATAATTATCATTTCTATTATTAAATTATTATTTTTAAACAGTCAAATAAATATGGATAAGAAAAATTAAATATATTACAATCATTGAGACGGTAGGTCATACGTACACAAGAGTAATGTTTCCATTTTTTTAGATCATAATGGAAGGAAGGTAAGTGTTATTTCATATTTTACTGCTGATAATTATATGGTAAATATAATATTATTTATTTAGAAACCCTTTAAACATACCATCCATTTTATTTGTTAATAATTAAAATAAGAAAATCACATCGCTTCATAAGAACACAGTCTGTTGTATACACGAATGACATTATCATTTTCAATTGATCATAAGATAGGAAAGTATATGATTCAATAAATTTAAATTAGAGTTAATATATCAGGATTATAATAAATATTATATTAAGATTCATTATCATCCATGTAAATCATTAGTGAAAAATTAATCACATCAGTTCCTGAGTTGGTAGTCTACCGTACAAACGAGCGATGTTATCGTATTCTCTATAGAATGGAAAGTAAGAAAGTATATGTGATATTAAAATTAAAAAGGTATAATTATACTAGAAATATAATATATAAATATTAAATACATCATTATATCTATCATTGAGAAGTGGTGATGGAAAACAAATTACATCAGTTTGTCAGAAGGTAGTCCGCCCTACACATGAGCAATGATTTAGTTTCCAATTTGATGAAGGAGGAGATGGTTATAGGTCATGAAATTAACATTAAAAAATATTGCTATATTTTAGATACTTATTTTATTATATAATTATGATTTAATAATATTTATAAATTAAAATGCTCGGTTATGGATGTTACCTCTTCTCCGAACTTCTTCTTTGGGTTTTCACCCAAAGCACTCATAGGTTGGCTTTCTGACCGAACCTTGGATTCTAGTATGAGGGTAGGTAATATATAAATTTTATGATCTTGGATTTTATTTATAAATTGGATTTTTATGTTTAAAGAGGAGGGGATAGGGGTGGCCTTTTATAAGTGGGTAGAGGACACACTTAGAATTTTTGAAAAGGAAGATTTACACCTATGATTTGACTTGTAACAAGGCTAAAAATGGACCATTTCGATCCTTAGAAGATATAAGGACAAAATATTACCATATATAGGAATTATAAATGTTATATGTCGTTTTTAACACTTATATTTTTCCCTTTAACCATCTATAAAATTGATTTACCTTAACTACGACAAATAATTTTTATTGTTTTCAATATTCATTATGGTCAAAATTTATGATATAGATATTAGATAAAATAGATTTTTATTATTAAAAATATGGAATAAATTTCTCAAAATTTAACTCACATAATTTCTGGAATATATTATCAAATTATACATGTCGATGTGTCTAAATAATAGTTTTTCAAGAAATATATTTTCTTAAGATAAATTTGATCTCATATTAATTATATGAAAATTGATAATAATTTAATGAATTTATATTATTATTTATAGATAAACAATATATTAATTTAAATTAAATCCTTCCACATTGGGTTTTTTTTAGTTATTTACAATGGGGAACCATTATGCACTTTAAAATAATTTTTTGCAAAATAATTCTTTTAATGCCAAAAAACATTTTCTAAAATCTAGTATAATGATGATTTAAATGTAATTACCTGGATTTAATATAAATAAAAAATTGATAGTTTAATTTTAAATCAAATTAAAATAAAAATGATAATTAATTTATTAAAAATAAATGAATATTTTATAAAAATAAGTATTTTCCATTATTTAATAAAAAATTCATATTTTCAAAAACAAATACCAAAATTTAACTTAAAATAATATGAATGTGATGGGTTAGAAATTTTTTTCAAATTTTTAAAATATAATTTTAAAATAATTAAAAAATAACATTAAATTATGTGCACAAATTGCTAGTTAAACACCTTTTAGAAAAATATTGTTTTCAAGAAAACTTTTTTTTCTTTAAAATAGTTATTATTTTATTTCTAATTAGTACATATCCATTTAATTTATTTTATAAATGTGTAAAATATATAATTTTCATAATTTAGTTTGTCCTATTCTTACCCACAAACTTATGTTCAAGGTTATAATAGTCATTTTTAAATAATAAAATTTTAATCGAGTATCATGTTCTGTTTAAACCTAGAGTTGCATGCATCACAAGATTTCAAAGGGACTAAATTTATTCAAAATTAAAATATGTTTTTAATTATTATGTTGTTAAATTCTTCACTGCATAAATAATTTCACCCAAAAAAATTCATGTTACATACTAAGTTGAATGCAGGTGAGGATATTTATACTTCATCACCTCTTACAACTCCTAAGTGACTTCTTCAAACATGTGGTCTCACCTCAACAATTTGACCAAGTGAGTTTTCTTGTTTCATATAACATTGTCCCTAATATATATGATCTTCACCAGCTTCACCTCATATAGATAATCATTCACCTATGGTATTTCCTTTGGATTCAGTACATGTGAGGGGTTATGTGTTTTCTTTATCAATAGGGATACATAGAACACATCATATATATGAAATAGATTAGGTGGGAGTAATCATTACTAAGACACCACTCCATTTAAATAAAGTACATCTAGGGGACAATGTATCTTGGATTAATCTTTCTGTTCTTTCCTAACCTCATGACATTTTCTATTGTGAAATATAGAGAAACACCTTATCTTCAACTTTAAATTATAGGTCTCATAGATGATTTTGTATATAGATATTTTGTCCAAATTTCAAATATTTCATTTTAAAATTAATGGTTTGTACCTTATAAATCATATCTTTCGAAAGTTAAGGTCCCAACCACTTTTATTTTCTAACTCCATCCCAACATGTGGAATTCTCACATTGCTTCCCATACAAAGCCTCATAAAGTACCTTTTGAATGCTGAAATGGGATTTGTTGTTATATGAGAACTCTATTATGGGAAGGTGTTGAACCCAAATTCCTTTTAAATACACTGAACAAGACTTTAGAATTTGTATAGATTTTGGATGGTTATTTCAAATTATCCATCCATCTATGTTAGACAAGCAGTACTAAAACTGAGTTCTATTTCCAACGAATACTGAATACTTCTCATAACCATGAGGTAAATCGCATATATTGATCTGATAAAATATTTAGTGTCATAATATATAATATTATAAATTTACTTGTGTATATCTTAGTGAGTTGGATGAGATATAAATATTCCTTAACAGAGATGAAATGTGCTGAATTTTTAAGGTGATCAACTACCACTAAGATGGTGTTATTTCCTTTAGGTGTTAGAGGGATACCTATGATAAAATCTGTGGTTATGTTTTCTTATTTCCATACTAGTATGGGAAATGGATTCATCAAACCCTTAGACTTATAAAATTTATCCTTGACTTGTTGTCATACCAAGAAATGAGATACAAATTCCACAATCTCTCTCTTTATGTTATCCCACCAAATGTTTTTCATTAGATCTGTATACATCATAGTGATTCCTAAATGAATAGAGAAGGATGAGATATTTGTATCATTAATAATATCCTTATTTAGATCAGGTTTTTATGGGACACCTATCAAGGTTCCAAACCTTATAACCCCATCATTATTATGGATGAACTCTAAAATATTCACTACCTTTTTTTAGAACTGAATCCCCTTTCTGGTCCTCCATGATCCTTTAAAGAATGGATGGTTGATAATTTATTTGATAAAGCCAAGATGCAGATCCTTTTACTATTCCCATTTCAATTTTTGTATGTCCTAGAAAATAATAACCTTCTCAATTATCATCATTAATAAAAAAACAGATTCTTTCTACATAGAGAATATACTGCTTTTTTTCTTTCATAGGATGGGAATTTATTGATCATTTATAGTCCTTGATCATCTCTAACCATATTATCTGGTTCATGTTAATCTCCTTATGTTGGAATATAAATTTGAGTCTCTTGTGATATGAACATATTTCAAACTTCTCTCCGTAGAGATAATTTCATGAGATCTTAAACCCAAAGATCACTATAGCCAACTCCTATTCATGTGTGGGATAGTTCTACTCATGAAATTTTAACTTCATTAATGTATATTATATGAATATATAATTCTAAATAAGTACACAACTAAAATCCTTATTTTATGCATTATTGTAATCCACAAAAAGTTCCCCACTTATGGGATACATAAGTGCTCATGCTGTGATAAGCATCTTTTTTAACCCTTTAATTCTCTTTCACTTTCACTAGTGTGGGAAAATTTTAATCATTTTTGAGTTATCATTGTTAGGGAAATTTAAAGTGATGAACTGTTTCTCAAAAATCATAACTAATACCCAACAAATCCAATAAAACTATGGATACACATTATAGATACAGGTCCAGACCAGTCCATGATTTACTTTTCCTTAGTAGGGTCCACGAATATCCCCTTTCTAGTGATAATATTCCCCATGAATGATACTTCCTCAATATAGATCTCATATATACTATACATTACATATAAATTATACTTTATCAAATCCCTTATCATGGTATTTTTATTATCATCATGCGCCTCCATTATTTTGGAGGAAATAAAATTTTCCTATGTAAAGACAATAAAAAATATTTGAGGTAATCACTAAGGACTCTATTAATCAATTCCTTTAATATTATTGGATAATTGATGTGTATAACATGCATCACTATGAACACCTAGTGTTCATACCTTATTTGAAATGCTATTTTTGGAATATGAACCTTTCTAACAATTAATTGGTTATTTCTCAACTGATGGTCCACCATAGAGAAATACTAAGCTCTATATTATTGATCAAATAAGTATTTTATCTTTTATAGGGGTAATATTTCTTTATCGGGATTATTTTTAAGTTTCTGATAATCAATAAAGTGGAAAATTTTCCAATCCTTCTTCTTGAAAATGACTAATGCTGCACCCCACTGTGTAGCACTTGGGCATAAAATACAATTTTTATAGATTCAATTATAAAAAATTATTTATTTCTTCTAAGTTAATGGAAACCATTCTATTAGGAGTATTTGACAGGGGTTGAGATCCAGATATAAAAGTCTAGGAAAATCTTTAGGGACTACATTAGTATAATACCTCACAATGGGAATGTATTTTAGAATTATTCTATCATTTTTCTCATTCTTTTAGTCTAGATATGATACCTTATAAGGAAATGAAAACCATTATTTAATAGAATATTCTTGCGGAGATTCATCCCCTTTCAAACACTTGTAAAAACTCAGGAGATAACCTTGGGATGTCCAGAGTGTTCTCCTTCTCTCTACAATTGATGTTCGATTTATATAAGGGTAGAAAATTAATGAACAAAACTACATTTAACTCTACTAAAGTAAGTGAGGATAGAGTTAATAAAATATTGATTCCACAAACATTTATTTCCATAAGTTATATACTTATTATACAACCATACATCTAGTTTCTAATCTTATGGAGAGCTTGACCCCCATAGTCGAAGGTTGTGTTTGAATAGTTCTATAAAACATCCAAGATATAATAGATTTAATAAAACCATAATCAAAAAGAATATTCACTATTATAGAATAAATAATTAAAATAAATTTCACTTCATAATTATTAGAGTCCACCTCATCCTTAGTGATAGAATAAAACCTTCCATTCTTCTATGGAGGTTGTTATCATTGATTATCTCTAAAAAACAATGTATTAGTTAATTATCTTCTGTCATTAATGTATTCCTTGCTGTTAAAAACCTTGTTGGTTATAGTGCTGATTTAAACCATTTTATCTACTTCCTTGTTAGTGGGATTCTTCATTTCCCTTAAACAATCATTATTATGATTCCACAAATTTTCACAAATGAAATATCTTTCGGTTACCCTTCAATAATTATAGGGATGCTTCTTCCAACAATTTTCATAAGTGGGATGCTTGGTTTTGTTTCCTCTATGGTATTTATCTATTGATACCCCCAAATAAAACTCCATTTCATATTTTATGTCTCCAATACAATTCGACCAATATGATTCAATGATAACTACCTCAACATTGGGGGAACAATGAAAAATCACTTCATAAATATCAAATTATTGAATTTATTAAGCTTTTTGTAGACTCAACTTTAACCCACTAAAGAAATAGTCCTCTTATTTTCGGTGCTGATAAAAAATACAGAGGTGAATAATGAGAGGCATATAATGTTTTCTTATACACCTCGATAAAATATTTTCCCTTTTTCTTCATAAAGATGATCTCCCTCTCCTTTTTAAGATAGCTAGTTTAGGGAATATATTTATTGAAAAATTATTAAATTGTTCCCATTCCAAGGTGGGAATATCCTTTTTTGACATTATGTTCTTGGTTAGTTTTAATTATTGATCAGTTTCTCCCTCATTTAACAAATGGCCTTCAAAAATGTCTAATGTTATATTCATTTTAAGATAGATATTATCTTCCTAGTCGATTTAATCCATGATTTCGGGATGAGGAGATCATAAGTTACACTTATGGTAAGGGGCCTTTGTCACATAAAATATTCAACTTCAACATGATCCTTATTAGGATACGAATGTTGTTTCACATGATTCATGTTATTATTCATATCTTAAGGTAGTTGAGTTAGTACTACTATGATTTTCTCAATAACCATATCGAAGATATTAAGAATATCATTAAGAAAATCATCAAATTTTTTATATTGTTTTTTCATTGAATGTTTTCTCAAAAAATTTTCCATTGACTAGAAGAAAAACAAAATGAGAATATATAAACAAACAAATATTTACAAGGGAAACTTATAAACATGTGAGGAATGAATTATAAATGGTAAGTATATCCTAACTTATGAGTATCTAGGTTTCATCCAAGGTTATCAATAATAATTTCCCAATTATTTTTTCTAAAATAATTATTTTTTTTAAACCTTTATAATGGTTCATAAAGATTTTATGAATTTCTAAAACATATCCCTAGGGAGTGTCAATCTATGTGAATATAAAGTATCATTATCATGTACTATGTAATGCTCGATTCTAGGTTGACACACATTTTTTGGATTTATTATTTCTAGGTATGTTATCTCTTAAACAACATCCTGTATTAGTATCTATACAAGGATTTAATTTCTTAAACACCAATCATTATATAATTCACCAAGATTCTAGGATATTTTTCAACACATAGTATTATCCATAAACATATCCCTTTGGATCTCACTAAAGCTTAATCATCCTAGTTATAAATTTTAACTAAACTATTCCTCTTATACTAACTACAGAGACCCATTCATTTTACTCATTTTATTACATGGTTATTAAACATAAATATCCATTAATACAACACAAGGACTATAAAGGACTGGTGTATTTGGAAGACTATGTTTATGTTACATAAATGGAAACTTAAACATGGAATATTTATTTTATTCGCCATATTATGTTACTAAAATCCATTTGAGCTCCAACAAATACATGGGATAACCTAGGGATGACATAATTAAAGGTTTGAGATAAAACAATCCTAGTAAGGGAATAAACCAGTTAAGGAAACATAACATGTAATTCAAAGGCATAACAAGATATCATAAAAGGGATGGATCATGAGTAATACAATAAGATAATATCATCAATAATATGGTATAATAATATCATGGTATCAATGGAAATGTGGAAACTTCACAAAAAATATCACATCGTGCAAAAATTCTAATAATAGATTAGGTTTACTCCCTAATCCCATACATGATGCCTCAGGAGCCTAAAGAATTTACAGATGCATTAGACCACTATGTTGATGAACCCATAATAAAATTTTCATTATATATGTTATACACATAATGTAATTATTCATAATTCATAACTTAAGAATTAACCCTGGAAAAATGGGTAACAAAATCATTCTTGATATCATAAATAAAGAATATTTCGTAATGAAGGAATTTGAGAAATGATCATAAAGAATGTATTATCCCATCAAATGAAGGTCGAATAATCTAGGTATATATGTGATAGACATATATATATATATAATTAATAATCATTCAATAAAATTAATATAGAGATGATGTGAATTAGATATATAAATTTCATAATCCAAATGAAAGTGTAAGTTAGTGCGATCACATGTCCCGAGTCTGATTTGCCTTATGCTTTGTTTTTATCAATAAATAATAAACTCAAGATAATTATTTACATTATTAATAAACTTTTCAATTTTATTATTCCATTTATTTTAATTTTTAACATGTAATTTTCAATTACATAAGCTATTAGTTACACATTGGATGTTTTAATGATAAACATCTCATTTATCAAAAATCAATTTGGTAAGTTGAATAAGAAAAGAAATATTGTTAATTAATCATCTAGGGAATCCTTACCATGTAATAATTATATTTTTTATACATAAATTATAATCATTAATCCAATCATGAAATATGGTTATCAAAAATGAACTATGTTACAATCAAGGAGATGGTAGGTCGAACATATGAATGAGTAACATTTCAATTTTTCAAAGATCATGATTTAAGAAATGTAATTGTTATTTTATCTTCATAGGATTATAATTATATAATAAATATCATATTATTTATTTTAATACCCTTACACACACCATCCATGTGATGGGGTAATAACAAAATAAAAAAACTGAATCACATCACTTTGGGAGGTTGTACACCACTGTACACATAAATGACGTTATCATTTTCAATGGATGGTATGGTATGAAATATTTTTATTTATTAATTTTATGGAATTTTAAATATTTAATTATTATTATATATATTTAAATAATCCTTATTACAATCAAAGTAAATCATACTTGAAAAATTAATCATATCGCTTTGTGAGATAGTAGTTTGTCATTCACACGAAATACATTATCATATTCTCTACTGAATGGAAATTAAATAAGTTATATGTGATATTATAATTAAAATTGTATAATTATATCATAAATATAATATGTAAACATTAAATACATTACTGTATCCATCTATGAGAATTGGTGATAGAAAAAAATTGTCGGTTCGCTAGGTGGTAGTCTGTCGTACACGTGATCAACAGTTTAATTTCCCATTTGAGGTAGGAGGAGACAGTTTTAGGTCCTCACATTAACATAAAAAGTTATCATTATATGTAATAAAATTATGTACTTATATCATATTTTTTTAATAATATTTTATGTATGTTGAAAAATAAGTAATATAAAATGCTTGGTTAAGGATGTTGCCACTTCTTTGGACAACATCTTTTGGTTTCCCCCAAAAGCCTTCCTATGTAGGATTTGTAACTAAACCAATGATTATAGGATAAATGTTTGGAATTATGGAATTGATTTTTGTAATTATAATCCAAATAAATTGGTTTTGTATGTTTTAAGATGATAAGATAGGAGGTGGCCTTTTATAAGTGGTGGGAGATGACAGACTTGGAGGTTTTGGAAAGAAAGAATTAAACTCACTTTTTCTCATGTCACAAGAGTCAAAAATGAAAAACAAATTAACCATAGTAGATTTATGTTCAAAATATGACCATAAAATATTAATTATTAAAGTTTTTTGTCATATTTAACCCTTATTTTATTATTTTAACCCCCAGTAAACCTGTTTTTACATTAACCAAGGTAAATATTTTTTACAGTTTTCACTATTCATTATGGTCAAAAAAATTATGTTTTAATTATTAGAAAATTTAAATTACATTGATCTCAAATATGGAATAAATTTGTTGAAATTCAAATAACAGAATTTTTAGAATTTAATTTAAAATTAAACCCACCAGCGTGTTGAAAAAACATTTTTTCAAGAAATGCGTTTTTTAAGAAAAATATGATCTCATATTAAATTGGTCACATGTAGTAATAATTATATTAATTTGAAATAATATTTATAGATATATAATTTATAAATTTATGTTAAATGACTAATAATTATGAATTATTTAAATTATTTAAAATCGAGAAACATTACGTACGTTAAAACAATTTTTAGCAAAAAAAATAGTTTTAAAGCCTAAAAATATACTCATTCTAAAATCTAGTACATAAGATATTTAAATATAATTGTTTGTAATTATTATAAAAATATAATATTTTATTTTTAAATATAATTTAAATAATAATGGTACATAATTTATTAAAAATAAATGACAATTTAATAAAAATCGTTATTATTAACTATTCAGTGAACAATTAATATTTTTTGAAAAATACATAAATTTCACATAAAGATAATATCAGTGTATCTATTTCCAAGATTATGATAACTTATAAAAATAAAGTTTCTTAATTTCTAAAAAAATAATTTTAAATTATGTGTGCAAAGCACGACTAAACAACATTTTAGAAAAATATAGTTTTTCAGAGAATATTTAATTTTCATTAAAACAAATACTATTTCATTTCTAATCTAAACATTACCATTGATTTTTTTATAAATTTTAAACCGTGTAATTTTCATAATTTAGTTAATGTTATTCATACTCGCCCACTTAATAGACATGTCATAACTGCCGTTTTTTAATAATAATATTTCAAAAGAGTGTTGTGTTTCATTTAAACTTAGTATTGTATGAATTATAAGAAATCAAATAGATTTAATTTATTTACAAAGAAAATATATCTTAAAGTCTCATGGTGTTTCATTATATGAGAAAATTAGACCAGAAATGGAAAATTCATATCATTTTTAACCATATCATGTCCAACATGTCATGTTTTATTATTTTTATGAATATTTAATAATTTAATAAAATATCTTGTTCATAAAATATCCTTATAGTCAATTTTGGAGACTATTCAACTAATTTAAAATTATATAAATCAATATAATGGGGAAATTTGATTATAATTCTTTCACACCTCTTTAATATGTCTGGTAGATCGATAAAAATCATGGTTCACATTAACTCATTCAAATTATATCACTTTTTAAATTTTAAAAATCAGTTATAATGTTTTTTATTAAATGGGGAAATATTGTATGAGTGTATCATAAACAATTATTGTCATTATATAATTAAAAAAATTATAAAATTATATAAGTAAAATAATTTTTTATTAATCTTAAAATAGATGTTTATATTTGTTCATAAATTTCTTTTGTCCCTATATAGACACATAATAGATATTAAAAACAAAAAGAGTGACATTTGGTAATCTTAATTGATTTAAATAATATATATGTCATTTTCGTGGATCAATGTACATTAAACAACACAATTTTGAAACTAAGGAGGTAATGGTAGAATTATATTCTTCCAATAGGAATTACGATGAAAAATTATAACCTTATAACTTGTTTTTAATCTTTGATTAACACGATTTAACTTTTATAATGGTGATAAATTTTACAACTATTACAATTCATATTAACCAAAATAAATGTTTCCTAATTAATAAAATTGAACCGTAAAATCTAAATATTTTATTTTTTTAATATAATTAAATACATATATCGGAAGGAATTTAATTTTAAATTAAGTGAAAAAAACAACAAAAACTAATTTTAAAAAATTAAATTTTAGGAATAAAACATGATTTGTTCTTATCCTATGACTTAAAAAATATTTCGTGATTTTATAAAAAAAATTATAAAGTAAATAATATATATATTCCATTAAAATCATTCCCCCATATTTATTTAATTAATTTATAAATATAAATGTACATTTAATGTATTAAAAAATTTAAGAAAAATATTTCCTTTTTATTCAAATTAATTTTTTTTAATTTATAATTAATTCATAACCAATAAATTAATTTTATACATATATAACCATTCATTTTTTTTATAATTTACATAGTCCTATTCATACCTTCCATTCCAATGGCTTTGTGATAAATGAAACATAACATTTTCATAATGTTATGCAGTTTTTGTAAACTCTATGTCGCGTGTAACACAATATATCAATTAAATTAAATTATTTAAAGATAAATATTTCATAAAAAAATTTGGTTTTTACATTCTACCCCATTTAAATTAATTTATCCCTAAAAAATTACCACTCTGATACAAGCTAATGAGGATACTTCTACTTCATTACATCCTTCGGTTCCCATGTAGCTTCCTCAAACTTTTATTTTCACCACAAAAGATCCACAATGTGAGAGGTCTTGTTTCATAAACCATTCTCTCTATGATCCACAATATTTACTAGTAGTTCTTCATAAGAATGAGATTTATCCAATGGTTAGTCCTCAGATTTTTGTACTTTTGAGTGATCTGTTATGTACTTCCTTAGGAGAGACAAATGAAAGACATCATGAACATGAAATATAGCATCCCACCTTTTTGTCTCTTAAACTTTCATTACATTTTACAAAACTAAGGATCTTTAGGGTTTAGTCCCTTGGAAACCAGGAACTTGAAACATGAAAACATAAAACATTCTTCTTAAACACTTTAATGGATTCTCCTTATGTTCAACCTAGGTTCATTACTGCATCTCATAACCTAGGGAAATACATCAAAAGAATGGGTGAGCTGAAGGCCCAGTAAGGGAAACAAGTGGAAACATTTAACATGTGAACTTGAGATACATCAACATTGTCATAAAAAAGAACTTTAAGGCATGAGAAAGAAATCATGAGGCATATCATAATAAAAACAAAATTTTTCATAACTTGAAGATGTGGCTACAACATTTAATATTGAAAATCATTTCTGTTTCACCGTGGTCTATCCCCAATGTTTCATTAAAAATTACCATGGTTATTCACCAAGGCGTCGTTAAATATAGTCATCTCTAGAGATTAATTCTTTACCCAATGCATTGGAGCGCTATTAGGGCACACCCTTGACATGTAATTATTATCATGTGATCCACATATATCATCATAAATAATTCCATAAACAACCCATATATCATAAAAGGAATGGGTTTCATTTCATAATCATAAGGTTTTAAAAAACTGCTTTAACGACATGATCTTTGTGTCACTTTAAAACCCACAGAAAAGGAAGGTGGGTCTCATGTATGTAAATACCAGAATTTAAAATAGAACATTTTGGTATATATGTGAATACCCCTATATAAGAGAGATATTTGAGTATTCACTTAATAAAATTAAATAACTTTAGAACAAGAGAGAGAGACATTTTGAGACGGAAATGCTGCAGCATAACGACTATGTTTCTGGGTTTTAGAAAACATTGAAAAGAGAGGGGACACGAGTCAAAAATTCATAAATGACCCATAAAATATTATAGGGACAGAATATGAAGGATATATGAACATGGTAATGAAATTTTAAATATATACCATATCAAATGAAGAACATTAAAGGAAGACAAAAATAAGATTTCTCTTATGAAAATTCGATAGCCTAACGGTGTCACTTAAACTTCAAAAAATGAATTGACAAGATCAAATAGGGTATCTCATCATATGAACATAAATGATCAGTATGATAGATAAAGATATAATACCCCAACAAAATAAAAAAGAACTTGAAAGACTTGACATGAAAGTAGAACTTTGAAAAATGAGAAAGGTGAACGAATCCCTTAAAAATTCGAAAGCCTAACGACACCACTTAAAACTTAAATATACTGAATTGAAGAGATAAAATAGGGTCTCTAATCATATTAACATAAATGATCATTATTATAGATATAGATATCATACCCCGACAAAATAAAAATGAACTTGAATGACTTTACATGAAAGTATAACTTTGAAAATGAGAAAGGTGAAGGAATCCCTTAAAAATTCGGCAGCCTAACGGTGCCACATTAACATTCTTAAAATGAAATGATGGGAGAAATAGGGGGTCACTCATCATATTAACATGAATAAGACAGTAGGATAAAAATAAAATAACATCCTCCAACATAAGATCATGGAGCATAAAAGAAATGACATAAAAGTGGTTACTTGAAAAGAAAGAGGGAGATAGGATCCCTTACCTTAAAACGTAACTCTTAAAACTAAAAGGTTGGGACCTTGAGGGCTTGGGGGAACCTAGGGTGGACTCCTTTGGAGGTAATGAGACCAGTTCTTTGTTGGGGGAGAGTTTGGAGTCGAATGGATGAAGGATGTCTTTGTATTTATAGGGAAAGTGAGGGGACAAGGCATTAATGTCCTAGGGACACCTCATTAGTGGTTTTGGTGAAACCATGGGCTTGAACATGGTATGTTCCCATGGTATTGTCCACTTGGGACACCTAGTACCTTATAATACTATTCATAAGTCTAAAATATCGATTATATACTTAATACGTCATTTAATCATGTCATTAAACACCCGTAACTTAAAAACTGTATTTTCACTATTCATCGAAAATTCAACTTTCTCAGAAAAATCCCAAAATTTCACCTTAACCAAATATCAATGCTCTGATTTCAAAAATAAACTCCATTTTATAAATATAATTTTCTAAATATTTTTAATTTAATTTTTAAATAAATAAATTGTTCACCGAAAAAAAAATTCAGAAAAATCCCCTAAAATTACTTTAACATAATATCGATTCTTTGAGTTCAAAAATGAAATCCATTTTATAAAAATATTTTTATAAATATTTTTAAATAAATTTTTAATTAAAAAACACTATTCATCTGAAAAAACTAATACTTGACTAATAATTTATGAAACCGTTATTTAACCATTTTATTGAATCACATTACTTAATCAAGGTGCCTAGATTATATTAATGCTTTATTTAAGTGAGATTACTAATCCATTTGATCACATTACTAATCCTAAGAATAAAATCAATATTCATAATTTACTATTCTTCAAAAATTAAGTTTACCTTATTAGACTCTAACTTTAGTACTGAACATAATTGTAGAAGACCATTTTTTGAAAATCGTTACAAATTTTTAATTAATTAAGGCTTACATAAAAGATTTTTAAAATATCCTTTCTCTAAAATTCACCAAAAATATGCATACTATATTTATCCGGACATTTGAAAATTCATAAACTTCATCATAAGAAGAAATCAAAATTTTTTTTAAAACAAAGGATTAGACAAGGCAGTCACGGTCTCCTTACATAGCCCCTTATCACACCAGCATAGGACCTAAGTGTAAGGTGTGCTAAGGTGAGAGAATCTGAGGGAGGCTCGGCCAACATCGCACGTGTAGTAATTTCTATCAGTTTTAACTTCTCACAAAGTCGATTTCGTTCTAGCTTCACATGATGAAGTTCGGCTTGGGTTTGGTCCTGAGCAAAGCCCAGTTGGGATACCTCCTTCCCATATTCTGTTAGATGGGCTTCGATCGGTCCAAGACTACTGGGTGAGGCTATCATATATTCTTTCTATATTAATTAACCAAGATCACTTTTATTTAGAGACAAAAGAAAATGAAACATTTAGTTTCTAGCGGTCATATTGACCAATGGGCATATAATAGTCAAAACCCAACAGTCTCATTTTAATTATACTCATGTTATCCAATGAAATAGTTTTTTTGAGTATAAAAAAAATAACACACAAAATTAGGAAACAAGTTTTATTCAAAATTTCGGGTCGTTACAATCTTCCCCCCTTAAGAAATTGCGTCCTCGCAATTTTTAAAATTGGGTTTTGAAATTTCATTGAATGTCCCACACCGGAAAATGTGTTAGTAAAACTATTAATTTAAAAGAATGAATGGGAAGTAAAAAAGGTCACCCAAGTTAACCCATTCTAGGATTCCTTGTAGGAAAACATGGACATGGAGGAAAAAACAAAGGGTCATGTTTTAAGGGAGAGTGATAGAAAACATGATTACAAGAATGTTAACAATAAGAAAAACACAAACTTATGATGGGTCAAATGGTATTTGATTTCCTAGTATGAAACATTAAGAGACAACGTTTTCTGTTTTATATTCCTTTTCATAGTTTTGAGGAATTCATTTACTACATAGAATAAAAAAAAAGGAAATATACTTACCTTCAAGTAGAGTTTAATCCTTTAATAATTTTCTACCAAAACTAATCTTTTCTCCAAATGATGAGCATTCAAAAAACACTTGGTCTCATCAAAAGCACAAGAATAATCTTCTAGAGAATTAGGTATTCCACAAAATAAAAACTATCTATCTTTAAACATTTATCCCAAAAACAGAAAGGGTAAGATAAAATAACTCTTCAAAAACAAAGAATCCCATAGGAAGGGAAACTACTTTTAAATCTTAAATGTTCCACGATACTACCCAGAGTTCATCATAGACCATTCCATAAATAATTGTCCTTAAAATTCCCCAAAATAACCCAAACTAAGATTAAAACCCAAATACAATAAGGAATTTATAACATAGTCTTCCAAGATAAACTTTATCGTTCATCTCCAAACAACATCAACCACTCCTATCATCTTATAAAAAAAGTAACTAACCTAAACATATTTTCCCCAAGATAGGTAAATCATTTCTATAAGTAACCTATAATACCATAAGTTCACCATAAATTCATCGATTCTTCAAAATATAATTCAACCTTTAATCCTCAAAGAAAATACCGTAGTAATATATTTACCTCGATCAAATAGGGTTCCCAAAATAGTGAATTTCCTCCAAAATAATAATCATCTTTTAATCCCCTAGTCATCTCTGTCATATTAATACGTCAATCGTCACATTTTATATCACATTGGTTGTTGGGAAATGTTCTTCCATTTCCCGCCATTAACTAAGGAAATAAAGTACAATCTGGGACTTAAATACTTAGCCAATAATCATTAAAAGGAAACTTAAAGCATAGAGGATAAACATGTAGAATAAAATTATACCCTAACTTGTGATCCCCTAGGTCACAATCTAAGTTATCCATTATAATATATTCTTATGTGAATATTTATTTTATTTTGTGTTTGTTCCTTTAATAATGGTTCATACTAAACTTATGAATTTACCAAAGCATATCCTCCGGTAGTGTCGTAACCAAGAGTGCAGCAAGGCCCGTTGTCGTGTACCTATTCTCATTCGAGTCTAGCTCAAAGTGGTGTTTTAGGGTTTTACCCCTACGCACATCTATTCCAGAGCCACCTCTACCTACTCATATCCAGACAAGGACGTATTTGCTTGGCAACCCCTTACTCAATACTCACCAAAATACCAGGAAGGTTTACTATATTTAAAATTTTCTATAGGGTTATTCCTAAAGTTTTCATATCCTAATTTCCACAAATAACTAAACCATCTTTTGATACCAACTATAGCATCCCGCCTTTTTATCACTTAATATGTCATTACATTTTACAAAACTGAGGATTTTTAAGGTTTAGTGTCTTGGATACCAGGAACTTAAAACATGAAAACATAAATCATTCTTCTTAAACACTTGAAATGTTTCTTCTTATGTTCATACTGGGTTCATTACTGAATCTCATAACCTGGGGACATACATCAAAAGAAAGGGTGAGCAGAAGGCCCAGTAAGGGAAACAAGGGGAAACATTTAACATGTGAACTTGAGATACATCAACAATGTCATGAAAAAGAACGTTAAGGCATGAGAATGAAATCATGAGGCATATCATTATAATAAAAACTTTTTTCATAAATTGAAGATGTGGATACAAAATTTAATATTGACAATCATTTCTATTTCACCAAGGTCCGTCCCCAAGGTGTCATTAAAAATTACCAAGGTTATTCAACAAGGTATCGTTAAAAATAGTCATCTCTAGAGATTAAGTCTTTACCCAATGCATTGGAGCGCTATCAGGGCTCACCCTTGAAATGTATTTGTTATCATGTGATCCAAATATATCACCATCAATCATTTCATAAACAACCCATATAGCATAAAAGAAATGGGTTTTATTTTATAATCATAACGTTTTATAAAACTGTTTTAAAGACATGATCTTTGTGTCACTTTAAAACCCACAGAAAAGGAAGGTGGGTCTCATGTATGTAAATACCAGAATTTAAAATAGAACATTTTGGTTTATATGTGAATACCCTTATAGAAGAGAGATCTTTGAGTATTCACTTAATAAAATAAGAGAACTTTAGAAAAAGAGAGAGATACATTTTGAGACGGAAATTCTGTAGCATAACGACTATGTTTCGGGGTTTTAGAAAACATTGAAAAAAGAGGGGAAATGGGTCAAACATTCATAAATGATCCATAAAACAGTAAAGGGACAGAATATGAAGGATATATGAATATGGTAATGAAATTTGAATGATATAACGTGTGATATGAAGAAGATGAATGGAAAAAAAGATTTCTCTTATGAAAATTCGGCAGCCTAACGGTGTCACTTAAACATCAAAAAATGAATTGATGAGATAAAATAGGGTATCTCATCATATTAACATAAAAGAAAAGTATGATAGATATAGATATCATACCCCAAAAAAATAAAAAGCAACTTGAAATACTTGACAAGAAAGTAGAACTTTGAAAAATGAGAAAGGTGAACGAATCCTTTAAAAATTCGGTAGCCTAACGGTGCCACTTAAAATATCAAAATACTGAATTGAAGATATGAAATAGGGTATCTCATCATATGAACATAAAATATCAGTATGATATATATAGAGATCATACCCCAACAAAATAAAAAGCAACTTGAAAGACTTGACATGAAAGTAGAACGTTGAAAAATGAGAAATGTGAACGAATCCCTTAAAAGTTCGGCAGCCAAACGGCGCCACTTTAACATTCTTAAAATGAAATGATGAGAGCAATAGGGGGTCTATAATAATATGAACATGAAAAAGACAGTATGATTAATATAAAATAACATCCTCAAACATAAGATCATGAAGCATAATAGAAATGACATAAAAGAGATTACTTGAAAAGTAAGAGAGAGGTAGGATCCCTTACCTTAAAACGTAACTCTTAAAACTCAATGGTTGGGACCTTGAGGGCTTGGGGGCACCTTTGGAGGACTCTTTGGGAGTTAATTATACCATAGCTTTGTTGGGGGAGAGTTGGGAGTCGAATGGATGAGAGGATGGCTTGATATTTATATGGAAAGTGAGGGGACAAGGCATTAATGGCCAAGGGACACCTCATTAGTGGTTTTGGAAAAACCATGGGCTTGCCCATGGTATTTTCCGCTTGGAACACCTCATACCTTATCTTACTATTCATAAGTCGACCATATTGATTACATACTTAATACATCATTTAATGATGTCATTAAACACCCGTAACTTAAAAACTGTATTTTCACAATTCATCGAAAATTCAACTTTCTCAAAAAAATCCCAAATTTTCACCTTAACCAAATATCGATGCTCTGATTTCAAAAATGAACTCCATTTTATCAAAATAATTTTCTAAATATTTTTAATTTAATTTTAATAAAAATGCACTATTTACCGAAAATTCATTTTTTTCATAAAACTCCCCAAAAATTACATTAACATAATATCGATGCTCTGAGTTCAAAAATGAAATCCATTTTATAAAAATAATTTTCTAAATATTTTTAATTAAATTTTTAATTAAAAAACACTATTCACTCGAAAAAAACTAATACTTGACTAATAATTTATGAAACCGTTATTTAACCATTTTATTGAATCACATTACTTAATCAAGGTTCCTAGATTATATCAATGCTTTATTTAAGTGAGATTACTAATCCATTTGGTCACATTACTAATCTTAAGCATAAAATTACAATTCATAATTTACTGTTCATCAAAAATTAATTTGATCTTATTAGACTCTAAATTTCGTACTGAACATAATTGTAGAAGACCATTTTTTAAAAATCGTTACACATTTTTAATTATTTAAGGTTTAAATAAACATTTTTTAAAATATCCTTTCTCTAAAATTCACCAAAAATATGCATACTATATTTATCCGGACATTTGAGAATTCATAAACTTCATCATAAGAAGAAATCAAAATTTTTATTTAAAACAAAGGATTACACAAGGCAGTTATGGTCTCCTTACATAGCCCCTTATCACACCAGCATAGGACCTAAGTGTATGGTATGCTAAGGTGTGAGAATCTGAGGGAGGCTCGACCAACATCGCACGTGTAATAATTTCTATCAGTTTGGACTTCTCACGAAGGAAATTCCGTTCTAGCTTCACACAATGAAGTTTGGCTTGGGTGTGGTCCAGAGAAAAGCCCAGTGGGGCTACCTCCTTCCCAAGTTCTGTTATATGGGCTTCAATCAATCCAAGACTACAGGGTGAGGCCGTCAAATCTTCTTTCTATATTAATTAACCACGATCACTTGTATTTAGAGACAAAAGAAAACGAAACGTTTATTTTCCAGCGGTCATATTGACCAATGGGCATATAACAGTCAAAACCCAACAGTCTCATTTTAATTTTACTCATGTTATCCAATGAAACAGTTTTGTTGAGTATAAAAATAAAATAAAATAACAATCCAAATTAGGAAACAAGATTTATTCAAAATTTCGGGTCGTTACATGAAAGATATTTGGTGCAGGTGCCAATAAATAATAAATATTTTTGATATAATCAATAATTTCAAAAGGACAAATATACATTGGTCTTAGACCTTTTTTCATTCCCAATCTCATCACCATCTTACATAGAGATATTCGTAGGAATACCTTATCACCAACTTCAAAATCTCTTTCTTTTCAATAATTATTAGTATAAATTTTTCATTGAATCTGAGCTACCCTTATGTTCTATTTAATGGATCTAAACTTCTCTATCAAATCCTCATCTATATAAATTTCCAATATATTTGTTTCCCCAACTTCATTCTAGTATGTTAGAGTTATTCAATTCCTTCCATAAAGGGATTCATAAGGTGCCATGTGAATACTAGAGTGAAATCCATTTTTTAAATAAAATTTCACCAATTGAATGTGTTGATCCCAATCACTATTGAAATAACTATATCAAAATCTCAACATGTCTTCAGGAGTTTGAATAGTCGTCTTTGAATGTCCATTTGTATGAAGATTATAATAAGTGTTAAAACTTAACTCTATATCTAGATCTTGCTGAAGACTTCTTTAAAACATCAAGGTAAACCTCAGATCCTGATCACATAAAATTGATAGTAGTATACAATGATATCTTACCACTTACAAAATATATAACCATGTAAGTTGATTGAGTGATAAATCTTATCTAATGATAATGAAGTTTTCTAACTTCATAAGGTGATCGACTAAAACCTATATAAAATTATTCCCATTATATTTTTTTGGGGTGTCTCATGAAAAAATACATGGTTATGTATTCCCATTTCCATTATATCATTATTAATGGTTGTAACAATGCCTTATAATTATATATTTCAACCTTAACTTGCTGACATACCAAGCACTAAGAAACACACTCAACTATCTCTCTCTTCAAACCATCCCAAGAGAAATTCACATTCAAAAATCTATACATATTTGTACTTATAGGATGTATAGAGAATGAATAACTATGATATTAATCTATTATCTACTTCTTCAAGTTTAGTACCAAAGGGATACATGCACGGTTATTGAACATTATTATTCCCTCATAGTAACGGTTGAACTTTGGCACATTTCGATCCATCTTTTTCATCTCTAAATCATCCTTATGTTCCTATTTAATTTTTAAACAGTTAGATATTTGAACACTCATTTGAGAAACATAATATTAATCCCCTTAAATTAGGATTTCAAGATACATATTTTTCATATCTAAAAATATTATATCTTTTATGATCCAAATCATTGAGTGTCTATAATGATCCTTCCAACTTCGAGAATTTACCCCATGTTCGCATTCATATTGTGGTAATGTGTTGATAAACCATTATCTTTAATCAAATCCATCCATATTCTCTAGAACATATTTAACTTTTTCTATATGAATATAATCATTAATAATTATTGGTGTTGTATATGTCAAATATTTCTCCATAGAGATAATGACTCTATATCATTAATGGAAAAATTAGTACAGCAAAAATGAAATCATGAGTTTGGTATTTTTTCTCATGGGCCTTTAATTTTGATGAGGAATAAGATATAACTATATCTTTCTACAAGAGGAAACATCCCAGTAACTTTTATGATGCATCAGTATAGATTACAAACCCTTCTCTACTGTAGGGTAGTGTAAGAATAGGTGCACTAAATAGACTTATCTTCATTTCCTTAAAACATTATCCACATTCATATATTAAAAAGAACCTAAATCCCTTGAATGTTAACTAGGTTAGTGGCTTCAATATCTGGGAGAAATTCCCAAAAAACACCAATAATATCCATCCAAAAAAACTTACAGATTTCAATCACAATGGTTGTTCTAGGAAAATTCTCAATTAATATTGTCTTTTTAGTGTCTTTTTATATATCCTCACATGAGATTATATATACCATGAATGAAACTTTATAAATTCAAAATTCACACTTAGTGATTTTGGATAAAAAAAATTTCATTTCTTAGGGTCTTAAGCACAATCCTTATGTGATATCCATTGTCTTCTTTATTGTTTGATTAAATTATAATATAGTATAAAAATATTACCAAGGACGGATCAACATAATCTATAAAGATTATATTCAGTAAATCCATGAAGGTAGCATGGTAATTATTAAGACGAAATAGAATCCATATAAATTTTTAGTGTTCAAACCTTGAATGGAATGTTGTATCATGTATATCCTCATTCCTGAACCTCAGTCGATGATATCCATAATGAAGATCCCTCTAAGAAAATTATTGATCACTACATAATTTATCAAATAATTCATCAATATGTGGAAGAGGATAATTACTCTCTATAGTGATCTTATTGAGTTCTCAATAATCAACAAAGATGCACATTGATCCATATTTCTTCTTAACCCAAAATAGGTGATAACTAAGGTGATTCACTTATTTTAATAGATACCTTGTCAATATTATATTGGAATTTGGTATCTAATTCACACAACTCAATCAGGTCCATTCTATATAGAGTCTTAGAAATAGGTATATCACTATGTATGAGTTCAATTGAAAACTCAACTTCACGATTCAGTGGAACACTAGGAATCTCTTCTAGAAAGACATCAATAAAATCTCTCACAATAGGAATATCATCGTTGTTGAGTTTATCACCAACCATCTAATATAAATTCCCATTTTCAATAGAAATAAAGAACCATAAAATGGATATAATTTCCATCGATGGATCATTTTTTAATCACACTAGTAGGTAATATAATCTTGATTTAGAATTTCAAACAATACATCACATTCTTAGAAATTAATTTCTGATTTATGTATATGAATCCATTCCATTAACAAAATAACATAAAATTCAATTATATTAAGAATGAAAATATTTATCGGAAACACATTTTCAAAAATATCAACCAAAGAAGAATCATAGACATGGTATGTGATCGTCGTAACATTAGGGGTTTATAATTCAAAATCAACATCAAATTTACGAGGTGGTACTATGATACCCTTATAAAACTCTTTAGATGTAAAATAGTGTGTATATTCTCAATGAAATAAGACATTAAATTTTCTAAATTGGACGATAATTCTACCTTTCACCATGTTGTTATCGTTACCCTTATAAAAAATATTGATCTCATGAGATTTCCCTTTATCTCAAGCTGAAATAGAATCTTGATTAAAATCATTGTCATAAACCATTGAATTTGGTCCCTTGTTAGAATAATTCTAATTCTACTTTTATTTAAATTACTACAGTGTGGGTGGTGCATTCTAGGGGAGATTTATCTCTATTTTCATCATTAGCTAACATCTTCCCATCATATTAGCATTTTATTTTTTTAATAACTGTCCTTTAAACACTTTCAAATTTTACCAGTTCCCTTGAGAAAATTTCCCCCATTATTCATTCCACACTACAAACATAAAGGAAGTATCATCCTCTTCTCTATATGGTTTTTATAATTTCCTTTTCAATACAACATTATTTTCTTATTAAAACCATTAGATTGCTGGGTAACTTAAATCCTTATCTCTAACATCATATCATGTCATAAACAATTATTCATAGAAATTATTGTCCCTTATGACTAACACCCTTAATTAACTTGGTTTTAGGCCACTGAATAATCTATCAACCTTAATTGGCATTATGATAATAATACTAGAGGCATACCTCGCAACAATACTACAAAACCCTCCTACAACAGCACTGGAATTTATTAGCTCTCAAAAATTTATCCAATAAAGTTTATCTTTATCAGCACTAAAATAAGCGGTGATAAAGGAATCCCATTATCAGTGCTAAAAAAACATATAATGTTCACCCATTATCTGCGCCTTTTTTCATGGATAAATGTTTACCTTTATTGGTGATTTATTTTAGTGCTGATAAAGGAACCCTCTATCAGTGCTTTATTTATAGTGGGGATAAAATGTGTCCTTTATCAGCGCACTTTAAGCCCTAATAAAATTTTCCATTCATCAATGCTTTTTTAGTGCTGATAAAGGTCCATAATAAAATGAAAAATTAATCAAATAAAAATAAAATGAGTAAATTAAGAAAAATATCAAACATTTTTTTAATTACATAATTATTAATAAAAATGAGTAAATTTAATATACCTATATATTATAAATATTAATAAATAATATATTTTAAATATAGATGATTAAAATGAATAATTATAATATATATAAAATGTTAATTAAAAACATAGTAATGTCCTATTCATTTTTAATGTTGTTTAATTTTTCAATTTAACCTATATTAAATTTCATGTGTTGAATTTATTTCATGTAGTTATATATATATATATATTAATCATTTTTTATACAAAAATTCACACACAAATATATTTAGGCAATATATAGAAACACATACACCTAATATTTATGTAAGTTTTTTAAATTTTAGTACATTTTAGAATTTCATTATAACATGATAAATTTATTATATATTATGTTTTTTAGGTCAAATTATTTAATACTATAGTTTGGGTATTCATTTTTAACGTTTTTTATTTTTCATTTTATTTTTGAATTATATCATTTTTATTATTTGTTTATATATTTTAATTTATTATGTTTTAGTATTTTCAATATGTATTCATTCACTTAAATATATGTATATATCCATATTTTTTAATAAATTATATTAAATTAATAAAACAAATCAATTTTTTAAATATTTTTAAAGTGTAATCATTTTGAATTATTCAATTTCACTAATTTTTAAAATAGATGTATTTATAATTATATTTACAATTATAATGTTAAAAATATTTTTTAAAATTAATATTTAAAAATAAATAATAATTGTGTATTTACTATTTAAATAATTATTATAGGTAAATAAATATTATATTTTTAAATAAGTGTTCATATAACTATAAATAAATATTTATTTATATTTAAATAAGTATAAAATTGTAATAATGTTATTTAAATAATTTTAATTACAAATCTTTAAACAAAACATTTATAGCACTATTGAATATCAATCAATATCATCACTAATTAAGATCTTTTAAAAGATATATTTATTAGTGCTAATAAATACATCATTTATCAGTGATTTTTGTGCACTGAAAATGCTCTAGATTTATCAACACTACAAAAGCACTGATAAAATACATATTTATCAATTCTTATTAATTAATCAATGATAAAAGAGATCTTTGTCAGTGCTTTTTTGAAAGAACTATTAAAAGTGTCCCCAATCTATTTAAAAAACCCTAACCATGAATTAGACACTTGCTATTCTCAAGATCTCATAGAACTCCTCTACTTCCAATGAGACTCCTCAATATTCCCTTTGATTAATTAATGCTATAATCCAATATATGTTATTCTCTATTCTTCATATATCATTGTTTTATGTTTTGGGTTCTGATTTTTGCATTTTTTTGCATTGTTCATAAAGTTAATGAACCCTACATATCTTCTCATCACTACTTATATAATACAAGTGTGGTACTATTTCATCATTTTTCACATTTTATATATATTTTACTACTCAATCCATTTGTCCCTAGTGTCAAAAATAGATGTTTTTCTCTCCTCTCGATATTAACAATGAGACCTCCTATCCCCCGGTGTTTTTATCTTCATTTGAAGAGTATAAAGTTCCAAAATCTATGTAGTTTTCCAAATTTAATTAATCTTATATACTAGATTATATATTCTAAAGTCATAATTATGAGGGGTTTTAGGGATTAGAGGATACAAAGTCTTGGACTTCATTTATGGGTGATGAACATACTGGGACCAAGGTAAGTGTATAAATCATTAAAACATGTTTTGTTTGTTTTGGTTATTCATGTAAATTGTTAAACCATGAAATGGGTTATTTATATTTATCATTTTTATGAATAAATTTTTATAGAATTCAAAAGAATATTTAGTTAACTATTTAAATTCCAGAAATTATTTCATAGATTCATGTTGTAAGATTTTTTTGTTTTAATTCACTCAAAATTATTAATAAAATTTAACCATGGGTTACAAATAGTGATGGGGAATATCTTTGGTCAGAAAAGTATGCTCAACATATTTTTTAAAAATTTCTTAGATTGGTAGAGTTGAGATGTCATTGGGAAAATGGACTTAGAAATGCACAACAACATATAAAGAGTGCATTTCACAAAACTATGTGAGTTATCCATGGAAGAATAGTTGATCAAGAAAAATATGAGATGTGATTTATTAATATATTTAATAATCAAAATATAGAGATAATTAATTTATAGGATAAAAAAATAATTTGAAAATCCATCTACCATGGTGAATAACTATAGAGAGAACAAAAAATTGATTAAAATATACTTTTGATGGTTTGGATATTTATGTATTATAAGTCATGATAATTTGTTATCCATGTCCAAAATTCAAAAAATAATGATATGATCCCCCTATTTTAATTAACCCTTTGTTGCATTCCATAGGCAAAACTCTCTTCTGTTTTGATCACTATTTATCACTAGGTTAAGGCACTAGCACTCTTTTTGTGATTGTGGGTCAACAATAATATTTCTAAGATTATAGGCTTTCGTAATCTCTCCAAAGGCTAGAATACTATGTTTTCTACTTCAATGTAATAAATCAAACATATTCTATTGATTATTAAAGATGGATTCTACTAATACTATGTTATAAGTATTCCGTAGATTTTTTTTCCTTTGTTTCCATTGATATTTATCCTTGAGACAGATAATTACATTTTAGGTTTTTAATCCCATTAATGATCATTGGATGATACCCAAAAACTAATAAATGGTATGAGAGACTTGTTCATCAAGGACACAATGTATTAATCTATTACTTTTTCAAATAAATAAATGTCATATTTTATTATGTCAATATCATATAATATGATATAAAGAATTTCTTTTTGGAGCCATAGCATATGGGTATTAGATATTAATGGAGGATACTTTTTGAGTGATTCCATTAGTTTAGGTTCCTAAGATACCTTAATCCTTAGACACTTGATTTTATTTCATCTCAAGATGATGGATTGGAAACCCTTATTCAAACTAGCCATCCTCCCATCATCAAGAGATGGAGGGAAATCATGAGTCATAGGATAAATTACATAAAGTTAGTGAAGGTTAGTTGTACTGTAGTATTAAAGTATTATATCTCTTCTCAATATTTCATGCAAGATGCATGAAATTGAGGACTAATATGTATGGAGTGTATTGCATTGTTATTATTAAAGAAAAAATAAATGTTTGACTACTCATGCAGACAATGGATATTGAACATTATTATGTTACCAATCCTGATAAAGAATAGACTATTGATGCTGAAATTGAGGATTTATAAGTGGATCAACAATATGTTAATGAAAAAATGAATAATTCTATAGCATCACAATTTTGAATAAAATTATCAAGGAAAGAGGTCAGGGTGTAAAAATTTGAGGTTGGTTGGAATCAATGTTTCCAACCTATTGACCCCAACAATTCAATATTCATTAGTTATCTTTGGGTCACAACAAGGAGCAATGTGCCAAATGATATTGACTCATGATGTTGTGTCCAACCTAAGAAAAAGAGAATCCTTTAGAACTATATAACATTAATTATTTAATATACCATTTCTTTTTTACTAAAAAATTATATAATGAAACTTCAATTTAGTTTTCATTATTCATTGTAGACTTTTTTAATTCAAAATATTTTCCTAAGAAATTTGTTCTTATAGAAGCTAGAAATTCCCATTGAGTATTCCAGACTCTTCTAACAAAGTTAAATATTAGGGATGCTAAGGGGAAGTTAAATCTTCAACCACTACATTGTTATGCACACATTATAAAGCAAGAAACATGGACCACTTTCAGCAATAGTCATAGTGAGAAATCATTTTAGCAACATTTCATTATATAATATATTATTTTACATTATTTATTTTACCCAACACGATTCAAAATTGTTAATTTATGAAACAAAAAAATAGTGTTGAAAATAAATAAAGTGCATCAAATGCAACGTCGCCCTATTGAAAATGAAGTATGGGGTATGTTTTGTTACAAAAATTGGTATATATTTTAAAACAACAATAAAAGTTTAATTGTGTGATATAAAACATCATTTCTTCCTTAGTTTATATGCAGATTGATGAATCAAAATCTAAATCCACTTCTATCCAACGTCCGGTGCTATAGAAGGAGGCTCATGTAAATAAGGATGGTATATTATTTTACGAAAACAAAAATATGTATAGGAATTTTGTGTAAGTTTTAAATAATTGTAATTAATTATGATTTATAATATTATTATATAAAATAAATAAGATTAAAATTTTTATATGGTTTAGACATAAGAATTGGAAATGACCATACCAGAACAAAAACAATATTCAGTAGTATGGAAGCGGCCTGAACAATATGAACACATTAATGGATTAGGTTTTGGAGTCTCTCCTCGAATATATTTCATGAAGTTAAAACCACATGAAGATGCGTATAATATTATTAGATCAATGAAAACACAAATAGACACAATGTAATATATTATTTTGTGGTCTGGTTTAGTAAACCAATGTATAAGAAAAGATCAAAACGAACTGATGGTGGATCAAAAGATCTACACATTATCCAAATGATCCCATAATATTTTAAGATAGTGATTCACCCAAAAACATTACCCGTGAAAATCAATTTTTTTCACTGCACTTTCTCCTAACTATCAATCAAAAAAATTTGGAAAACTTTATATTACTAAAATTCAATATGGTGTAATTGTATGTGATTTTTTTCTATCAACACAAATGTATCTCCATGTTTCATGGGGTAGAGTTTATAATATCCTGATAGATCAACTATACAATAAAATCCTCCCAAAACATCCCATATGATTGGGAACTGATGTATCTTATGAGTTGACTATTGAGTTTTCTATTCTAATTGATGATTCAGATATTACAGTGGTTGAAACTACTACTGCAGCTTTTATATCATGGTCATAAAATATTATAAGGATAAATTATGTATGTATTTAAAAAATCATATGAAAAACATGGAACAATTGATGATAAAAGTTTGGAAGTGAGTTATGATATTTAAGATGGATAAAGTGTTAGAGAAACAAATGGTTGAATCAATAAAATCTAGTGAATAGACCAAAAAAGAAAATGAACTTCCGAGAGTACCTTCTCTCTACATGTTCCATAGAAAACTTTATTAACATTAAAACTTCTTGAAGAGACCAAATTTAAAGATATTTCTATATCATGAATTAACTATGAAGAAGAAATATTTGGAGATTCCATTACAAAAAAATTGGCCTCAAGAATATAAATGAGACTATCAAACATGAATGGTTGGGAATATCAATTGTGAATACATACATAAGGTACATTTTCATAATACCTCCATCCAAATAGTGATATAAATATGTTTATTAAAGTTATAACTATTCATATTTTTTACAGGCGTTTATATTAGAACTATATAAAGGAAAGCTCATGTAAAGCATGATTTGGATTTATTAATCTCAATATCATTTCTACAATAGAAATTACTTCATAAAATAGAGAAATAGATAAGAAAAAATACGATTTACTCAAAGATTTTAATAAAAAATATTCATATGATTGACTCTTTTTTTACCTAGAGTGAAAGGACAAATCTCTATGATCAAATCACATAAAATATATTTTTATTTTTTTCATTACATAATTGTTTTTTAGGAAGCACTGGATACTAATAGAAATCAACATAAACACCCAGAATATTTTGTTTTGGGATTCAATGCATGGATTTCCAACCGACTGAACACACATGATGTGTATTGTGATTATGTAATACACTAAAATAAATATTTTATAGATAAATTTATAATTATATGTTCAGTAAATATTTTAATGAGAATTTTTTATGATAAGGGGGTTGATAAATACCTGCTAAATCATGCAATGATGTTAGGTTTTGATGAGCATAAGCCTATAGATTAGTAAAATTGAAAAACAATAATGCATATATAGAAATATTTAACTATAAACATATTTCAAAAACAATTACTTTATTTTTTTCAACATTTTTATAGTGTCCAGAAAAATATAATTCATTCAATTGTGTATATTATATTTTCAAATTTATAAGAGAAGTCGTACTACATAAAAATACCAGCATCCCTCAATAGAAAATTTCGAAAGGTAATTACAATTTCATTAAATATATTTCCTAATAATGTTTTTTATATTTTCTCAACATAATCAATATTAAAGAAAAAACAGTTACTCAAAAGAAGAAATCCATTATTTGAAGATGAGTGGCCAGTGTAATTTTTTTAGAACGTTTTCCGACAACAAATTTATGTGATTGCAGGCTATTTTTGTGATCTAGTATGAGTTATAGCCTTCGAATAATATTTGTGGTGTGAATAATTAGTGTCATAATTCTTATATATAATTTTTCATCTATCTCTTAAGGAGAAGATTAATGGATGAAATAAATTATTTTAAAATATTTTAATTGCAAACTACATTTTTGGGAAAATGTTGATATGTAGGTGTAGGTGGAGGTGAACGCATAGGCAAAGGAAATGGTAGAAGAAGTGTCAGAGTCAGAGACCGATGTGGAGGAGGAAGCAGAGGTGACGACCAAGGTGGAGACTGAGGCGGAGGAGGATAAGATACACTAACTTGCAAAGAATAAAATTTTTGGGAAATGATGTAGAATAAGGATAATACCATGATTTTGTTTGAGAATAATTTTTTAAAAGTTTGTAAAACACTTTTCAATTAAGATAATATCCATTTTGCATATTTCTATTTTAAAAAATCCATTTTAGTAAAAAAAACACATGTGGCATACTGAAAATTGAAAAAATGCATTCATATAGCTTTGATACTTTAGGAAAATGATCCCCACATCATTTTTGACCTGTATGGATCAACCAAACCTCAATTTGACGCACAGTGTGATGGGTATGACTCCCAGTGAATCTTTATTATTCAAAAGTGACATTAATATTAGGGAAAAAAACTGACATACTCCAAAACAAGAAAACACATTTGGATTTTTTTGGTACTTTATAAAACAATCAATACATCAATTATGACCTCTAAGAATCGTCCACACCTCAATCTGACCCATGGCATGACATGTATGATTCGAAGTGTGTCTTTTTAATTGAAAACTGACCCATGAATCATTTGGGACGTGTAGAATCCAACCGCACCTCAATCCAAAGCACAGTGTGACCTATATGACTCCATGTGCATTTTTAATTCAAAACTGGCATTAATTTAAATAAAAAAACAAGTGACACACTCAAAACTAAACAAAAAAACTAATATAGTCATAATACTTTGTAAAAATGATCAATGAGTCATTTGGGAAGTGTATCATTTAGTCACGCCTCTATCGGATGCACGGTGAGACCGGTATGACTCCTAGTGCATCTTTTTTATTCAAAATTGAAATTAATTTTAGTAATAAAATTACATACTCAAAACTAAGAAAAAAATTCATAATATTATAAAATATTAAGACAATGATCCATAAATCATTTATGAAATGTAGGGATCAGATGCACTTGAATCCGACCCATGGTGTGACCGGTATAACTCTAAGTGTGTCTTTTTTATTCAAAATTGTCTTTAATTTTTGTAACAAACAACTAACATACTCAAAATATGAAAACACATTTGAATTATTTTTGTATTTTATGAAAATGATCCATACATATTTATTGATGTGTAAGGATCATCCACAACACTGTATAATGAATGGTGTGACCGGTATGACCCGATGTATGTATTTTTTATTCAAACCTGACTTTAATGTCAATAAAAAACAAATGACATACACAATTCCAAGAAAACACATTCCAATTATTCTGATACTTTACGAAAATGATCCATGATTCATTTATGATGTGTAAAATTTATCCTCAACTTAATCTGATGCATATTTTGAATGGTATGACTCCAAGTGCATCTTTTTTATTCAAAAATAACATAATTTTTAATCAAAAAACAATTATCATTCTCAAAATCAAAAAGAACACATTCTGAAAATTTTGGTAATTGAGTAAAATGATCCATCATTAATTTGTGATGTTTAGGAATCATTCCAACCTCAATTAGTCTCATAGTCTGACCATTATGCCCCAGAGGGCATCTTTTTATTCAAAATTTACATTAATTTTATTAAAAATAAAACTGACATAATCAAAACCGAGAAAATACATTCAGATTGTTTTGACCCTTAAGAAAATAATCATTTCCTAATTTTTTATGTGTAGGGATCAGACTCACCTCTATCTGATGTATGGTTTGACTAGTATGACTCTAAGTGAATCTATTTTATTCAAAATTGACATTAATTTTAGTAAAACAAAAACTCACTTACTCAAAACTGATAAAATGTATTTGTATTGTTTTGGTACTTTAGAAAATTATCCATACATCCTTTGTGAGGTTTATGGATCAGGTGTAGCTCTATCTAATGAAAATTGTGGCCGATATGTCTCTAATTGCATCTTTTTATTCAAAACTGATATTAATGATAATATAAAAAGTGACAGACTGAAAACTGATAAACTGAATTCCTGTTTTTTTGGTACTCTAAGAGAAAGATACATCAGTAATTTATGACATTAAGGAATTATTCACACCTCAATTCGACTCATTATGTACATGGTATGACTCCAAGTGCGTCTTTTTATTCCAAATTTACTTTACTTTTTGTAAAAAATAACTGAAATACTCTATAATGGTGTTTTTGTTTTCTTGTATTTGTGTTAGAAATTTTATTTCATTTAAATTCGGTATTTTTATTTTATTTTGGTAATTTTTTCCTTTATTTTTTCTGAGTTAGTGTGTTGTTGCAACAAACTACACCTATTTCTAGTGATGCATTGTGTTGTGTCATCATACTATGGTTTTTACCTATATTAGCGCTACAAAATGTGCTAATAAATCTATCCTTTATCATCAATTTTAGAGTCACTGATAAAGGACTCCTTTATTGGAACTTATAAAGGTGCTGATAAAATCTATCTATATCGGCATATTAAAAACCAATGAGAAATCATACTTTTATTAGTACAAATAAAAGCACTGGTAAAAGATTCCATTTATCAGTTCTTTTAAAAGTACTAACGAAGGTACTATTTATCTGTTCTAAATAAACACGCTAATAAATGGGGTATTTTATCAACACTGATAAAAGCATAATTTATCAATTCTTTTAGCTATGTAGATAAATATACTATTTATCATCAATTTTTTAGCGCTGATAAAATCGATGGACTTTTTACCACACTAAGGTTATTAGAGATTTTCTAATGCTGATAAGGGTCGATTCTAGTATTGTTAAAATAATGTTTTGAATTAGTTCAAGCCTTGTGAAATTTTACTCATAAGTACAAACACATTCATCATACTTCTTCTTTATATAAAAGAATTATTTCTTCATTTTCATACATAGAATATGAGGAAAGTATTTACTTAAAAAACAAGATTTTAAATTTCTCTCAATCCATAGATTCAACTTCTTTTAATTTTCTCATATTTAAAATATGATTCCACCAGTAATCTACTTCATCGTCCAAATAATAAATATCCATTATAATTTTCACATGGTATGATCACTGAATAATATAAAATATCCTTTCACTGGTTCTGATCCATTATTCAATAACTAGTGGATAAACATACCAACTAAAAGAAGTTAAATGTTTCCTTAGGAAGGACTCAACATAATATCATTCCTTACTTTTCTCATTTAAAATCTCAGTGCCACTCATATATTGAAAAAGTTGAGCGAACATAGAAACATTGTTTTATTCCAACTCCCATAACATTCAGCTTCTCAAGAAGGACAATCATTGCATTTTCCAACGAGTTCTACATTAACATGACCCATTAAGGTTTTATCCATAGATTAAAACTAAATGTCATAGTTTAATAAACAATAATAATTGTGGGAAACCACATAATCATGAAAAATAATTTATAGGTAGTCTAAATCATAGAGTCGTGTTCTATGATTTCTTTGGTTTATTCTAATTCATTCATGAACATTATCTAAACATTAGGATTCTATCCTATAATTAGACTATTTCCTTGGATTATTAATAATGTTTTCACATCCTTATTTCAAAAGTTAACTAAAACATCCTCTAATACCATCTATAGTGACCCATAAATTTCTTACATATATATTACATCATTATAGATTAATATTCATTCAGTAATATTTCAATCCATGGTAGATTTTTTTAGGTCCAGTATATTTAGAAACATATAAAACTAAATAATGGCTTCATAAAATATCTAAATTTTCTCCCACTTAATTCTTCTTATTTAGAAACCTTATTATATATATCATACTCAATTAATTTCTTCATAATATAGGTAAACGAAACAAAATAAAATAGTGATCACTAATATTCAGTAATAGTAAACAAGAGAGATATCAATTATCATATATAATTATATCATGATAAAAATGGTAGGATAAAATTATAGTAAAGACAAAAACTGATACCCTAAATATCATAGATCATAATCTTGATTCATGTCATAAGTCATTGTATTTTGTAAGACATGAATCATAGATAAATTAATGAACAAGAGGAAAGATATCATAACATTGGCATAAAACATGGTATTGTGGAATAAAAATTATCATGAAAAAAATTCATTTGTATTAAACTATTACTTACATTATTATCATAGTGGATTTTTATCACTCCCCAAACCATTTTAGTAGTCAGGGTCCACTTCTAATACTACTATAATACACAAGGTCCCTTACTGAATAAGCTTCACTCCCCATTCTAATCTTATTTATCTTCTAAGATAATAATATTTACCCAATTCATTGGAGGGAGATATTGGTCCCACCCATCACATAATTATAATCATACATATGCATTTAACAAGACCATATAAAGTTGTTTATATCATAACCCATGAATTTCAATGTGTTTCATAAATAGTTCATTATATCAAAACCCAAGAAAATAAATGACTTTTATAAACATTTCACAATAGTATAACCCATTAAAAGAAAAAGAGTTTCATAAAAATATTTTCATAATAATCATTAGTCTAAACCCGTGCAAATAAAAAGGAAACAGTCAATTATTTTATCTTATATGGCAAATGATTTTTAAAGATCACTTGGAATATCTCTTTTGGAAAATAGGCTTTTTACTATGAAAACTACTTTCAAAATAAAAATAAAAAAAACCCACAATCATATTAAATAAAAAAATTATTTGGTCCATGTAAAATTGTAAAAGAAGATTAAAATCATTCATGCATCACGATGGAGGAAAAAATCATTCATTTCATATTTGCTAAAAAACATTCCTTACATAATTTTATCAGAAAAAGTCAAAAATAAAATTGTTTGGAAAAAAAATAAAATGATTCCTTTCAATATATTTCATAAAAAGGGAAAAAAGTGTAAAAATAAATTTTAAAAACATAGGATATTATTAACAACAATCGTTGAATCATTTTTAGAAAACATGGATACAAAAGAAAATGTTTTTCTGTCCGAAGAGAGAAATAACGTCAATTTTTTAAAAAAAACATATTTAACATCTATTGAGTACATATGGTAAGGAAAATTTAAAAAAACCATATTTAAGTAAATAACATGAGTTTAGTAAAATTAAAATGTTCTTGGATATATATTTCATAATATTTCAAGATTGGAGTTATAATCATAATCAGTCTAGTAAATAATGAAAATGTGACATAAAACCCTTACCTCATGTTCTCCATTCTTTGAATGCAATACAACCTCCTATAAAATAAATTTAAATATATTATAATTTTATATTAATGTAAATTTGGTACATTCAATATTATATATTATCCCTTTATAACAGTTCTATACCCACTTTTATTAATAATTCCTTATCAAAATTGTTATTTCTGGTTGTTAATTGTTCTGTTTATCATGATTATTTTAGTTTAGTAATTGTAGTTATTTTATATTTATCTTGGTTCCATAACATATAGATAAAATATTATGATAAAAACATATATAATCATTATATACATATTTATATTCATCCATAAAATTTAGAGACCAACAAATGAATTACATCGTTCATGGATAAGATGGGTCGTACATAAGCATAAACCCAATTTTTATTTTTTGAAAGATGGAATGAATGAAATATGAATATAATTTACCATTTATAGAATAATTATAATATCATATATATCAGATATATTTATAAAATTTCCTCTCATTACCATAAAAGTAAACTATTAATAAAAAATGAATCACACCACTCCATGATTGTTGAAGACCACAAGAACGATTGAGCAACGTTATTATTTCCCAATGGATTAGAATTTCTAAAAATATTAAATTATGAAAAATTAATTATCAATCAATATACATCAAAATAGAAATGTATTCATAGATAAGGTAACATAGGGTTATAATTTCATCAACAAATTTAACTTAGAACAGTTTTCATGTAATTTTAAAACATATTATTTTGATTTTCTCGGAGTTAACCAATTTTAATTTTAACCACTCCTAAAAAAATTTCAATGTTAAAGAGTTTTAATTTTTACATATAAGGTGAAAACTGGGTCATAAATGTCCAATTAATGAGTTTTTCGACAATATCGTATCCACCATGTATTATTTTAATATTTTTCTGGTTTTTACTTAATTTTATAATATATTCTTATTATCGACTTTGACACTATTCAATTAATTTTACATTAAATCCTTCAAAACCAAATTTAAATTAAAATATAAATCTTTAACACTAAACTAATATATTCTATAGATATATAAAATTTTTAGGACACATTAACTCATTCATATTAAATCACTTTTATTATTTCTAAAATAATTAATTATATTTTTTTTATTAAATAGAGAATTATCACATCATTGTTTTATATGAAAATAAGGTAATTATAAAATTTATAAATTTCATAAAAAACAATATAAAGAAAAAAATTATTCTCAAAATAAGAACTAATATTCATTAATAGCTTACTTTTTCCCTATGTGGAAACATGAGAGATATTGAAATGAAAGAGAGTGAAATTTGTTAACATTCTAGGACTTAAATAATATATAAGTCGTTTTCATGGAAAAATTTACATTAAGAAAATAAATCTTGAACCTAAGGTGTTAAGGGTATAATTACCAATATATAATAAAGAATTTTAAGAAAATATATGGCCTTATCACTTTTTTTACTCCAGATTAACCTGATTTACCGTTTACTGAGATGATAAATCTTACCATGATTACTTTTTGAATTAACAAAAATAAAAGGGTCATAATTACCAAATTTAAACCACCTAATTCTAAATATGTTATTCATTTTATCGAATTCAATACCTATAAATGGATGTAATTAATTTTAAATTAACTGTAAAAAATGCAACAAAAAACATCTTTTAATAAATATACATTTTTAAGAATAACACTAGATCTATTCTTACCCAATACCTAGAAATAATATTTCTTTTGATTGTATAAAAAATGATAAATTAAATAATATATATATCATTAAAATCATTCACCAATACTGATTACTTTAATTTATTAGTATAAAAATACATTTTCTGCAAAAAAACAAATTTTCAGAAGAAAATAAATTTCTTTTTTTTCGAATAATTTCTATTATCATTTATAATAATTTAATAATTATTGAATTAATTTTATACATATATAACAATAAATTATACATAATTTATTTATATATATTTATACCCACTAATCGAACAACTATACAATATCATACAAATTATATTTTAATAATGTTAGGCAGATCATATAAAATTGGTGTTGTGTGTAATGAAAGAATTAAAATAAATTAAATATTTTAAAGAGAAATATTTATTAAAGATATTGGGGTGTTAAATATTAAATATGCTATTATATATGGGGAACATTATTGTTCATAACCTTATTCAACTGTCATAATATCATCATGATATTCTTAACTCCAACACTAGTAATGTTGAATTTTTCACAATGGAAATCACTACATTGATTGTGGGTGTTGACACATTTTTTTTTACTTACATTAGGAAACGTATTTATACAATGGAAAAAATAAATTATATCATAATACTATGTATTTTAAATCATATTGTATAATTCTAAACCTAGTAAAACACATAAAATAATTTGAAAATTTATACACAGATAATCTCATAATCATATGCTTAATATCATTGGGAATATCATCAAATCATAAAAATATTTTCAAATATTTTATGATATTTAATAAATATAATTTGAATAAACTAAATCATATCCCCTAGGATTTTATTTTTAGTTTTTATTCTTAACCACCTCATTTTTAACTAAGTAAATATTATGTTGATACTCAACCAGCCTTTTTCAAGGTGTTTACCCCTACGTGCATCTATTACACAACCATATCCACTAGCTAGTATATATACATGGATTTTATTTCTATAAAACCACACATTATCTACCTTTCCAAAACATTAATATATTATAATATATTTAGAGTTTTCCATTGGGTTATATTCTCAATGACATTAATTTACTAAAACCAGTTCCCAAGGTTTAAGCTAAAATTTATTTTATACCGACTTTAACACTCCAAAATTAATTAAACTATATTCTGTGGTTATCTATATACATTTTTATAAGATAGAAGATAATTCATTCTTAAGGATAAAATATTTTCACAGTCTTAAGATACGAGATGCATACATGATTCTCATATTACATTTGAAAACATTAAATACAAGAGAAATTTATAGTGATAAAATGATTATTTCAACTAGTATATCTATGAAATGGTTCATAAATTACTTCCTCATATCCTAGGAATAGGAAAAAATAATAATAGGTGAGATTATAAGCTCATTATGTTAAATTTTATAACAAAATCAATCAAAGAATAAATAGGGCATAAATAATATTATAGAGATAAACAATCAAATATTTCATATACCTAATATTATAAAAGGCTAATATATACATGAATGAAATAAAAACATAAATAATCACATATATAACAATAAATATTTTCATTATGATTGAATACACAATGTAATACATCATAATCTTGTTCCTAAGGACCTGTTCTACAACATCTATCATAAATAGGTAAGAAGTAAGAATAATTCCCAAACTAGTTTGTCTCATGATACCTATAAATGAATGAAAGGTATATAATATCCCTCATACATCTCTAATTTTTTCTAATTAATTCATCAAATGAAATAAATTGATAATAATTCATTGCATAATCAATATAAATATTAATATTAAAAATCTATAATATTAAATGTTAATATTTTTCCCAGTCAACCACAAGATAAACATGAACATAATACATCCATCATAATACAGTGGATGATATCATTAGATTATATCACAATTAAATCATAATACTCATAAAATCATGTTTATATAGATTAAAATAATTTTAAATATCACAGGAACATTTCCTGAAGAAAATAACCTTTTACTTTTGAAATTATTTATTCAAAATAAAAAAAATTAAAAAATATTAGGAACCCCATTTTCTTTTCAAATAATCATGGTAATTTTTAATTTTATATTAAATTTAAATAATATTTATGATGGAAAGAAATTCATTAATGTATTAATAGTTAAAACAAATATTTTATTCACAAATATGGTAAAAAAGTACCTCATTCAGAAAACAAAAAAAATACTATTTTTAAATACTTTATAGAAACAAAAACATGGGTAAATATGACTTTAAAAGATAACTGAATAGTATTAAAATTATTCTCTTGATAATTTTAATGGAAATATGGACATGGATGAAAAATATTCCTGACCGAATTGAAAATAAATGTAAGTTTTCCTTAAAATAGTTATTTTATATTTTTTGGATCTTATAGAGTGGGAAATGAAAGAAAAAAATTAATTAATAGAAATAAAAATAGTAACATAAAATTCATATTATTTTTGAGAGATATATCACCTAATTTCTTCATCATAATTTCAATCATAAATAATCCTGGTAAAATGTAAAATTTTTACATAAACCCCTTATCACTTTGGTAACTTTTGACTCATAACATTTGAGAAAAAAATAAATCCCAATTAAATTTTAAAAACAATTAATATAAATATATTTATGATATATCACATCAAATGGGAAGTATATACACCATATTATTGAAGTATGTAGTGGATATAGAATATGCTTCGCAAAAACAAAAGTAAGATGAGAAATATTAACTCATGTCTGACTTACTTTGTAAGTGATTTTAATGTGCAATATAATAAATTAAAATTTATTATAATTTTATAACAGAGACGTATTCATTTTATATAATACCATAAAAGGTTTACTTATAACATCTTATAACCCATTCATTAACAATATTTCATTATCACTGTCATATCAGGTTATAAAGGCTTCATTTCTCATGTATGTTTCGATTCAGAAGTTATAGTCCATGAATATTGATCATGTTTCCATAATATATATAAGCTTAATCATGATATAAATATCATATATATTAATTATATTCATATTTATAACCATATATGAAATTTATATATTGAAAATTGAATTACATCATTCATGGAGACGGTAGTTCATACATAAGCCTAAATAATATTTTCCTTTTGAAACCAAAAAAGAGAAGGAAGTTAAATAATATTTTAGCATTATATAATCCTAAAAATATCAAATATATTAATTAAATTCATCATTATATCCATCATATTATGGAGGTGTTGTAAAATGGATAACATCTCTATGTGGAGGTAGTAGTCCATATGTACAAGTGAGTGATACTTTCACTCACCATTTCATTTATAGGAGGTAGAAAATGGTACTCAAATAATAATAATAAAATATCAGTATATACATCATACTATAGTTTTTTTTTGGGATTTAGGCAAAAAATTCATTATAAGTATAAGAATAAATACACTTTCAAAAATCCGGGTAAGACAACTTCGTCTTCTTTGAGAGACCACCATTGGCTTACAACTTAAGACTTCATAGGATTTACCTAAGGTAAGAACATGGGCTTAAGAAAGAAGGAACAAAATATATAAGGATGTATAGGTAAGTGTTTTCTAATGTATAGGTCTCAATTATTTTAATATGTGTGGAGAAGAGGTTCTCATTTATAAGTGAATAGAGGGACACACATGGAATTACTTAAAATATTTAAGTAATATAAAGAAATTTTATTTTGATAGTGGGGCCAAATTGATTTTAATTTAAGGTTAATATAATGTAATTTTAAAATTTATTCTTCCAATAATAATTATACATGTTTAAGTGGAATTTTTACAATTATCGCATAGTTTAACCCCTGTTAAACCACTTTAACCATAATCGTGGTTACAAATTTTTACTGTTTTAATATTCATTTTGGAAAAAAAATTAATTCGAACCTAATAAATAATATTGTTTATTTTTATTAAAATCATGGAGTCAATTTTATAGGAGTCAATTTTCATAAATTAAAAATATATATTTTAACATATGTTCATAAAATGCAATGAGAACCGATTTTAGAAAAATATCTGTTTTAATCATAGAAATTATTTTATAGAAAATTAAAGTATAATATTCATTAAAATGGAATTAATTTAGTTATATTAAATAAAGAAATACTTATTTTTATATAAATCCAAACTAAAACTTAAAGTAAATTTTTATATACTTGATATAAAAGTAGAACTGAAAGTAGTTTTTATTTAAACAAAAACCTTACATAGTTATTTAAAATGTTATGATCATATTTATAATATCACCATTATATTATTAAATACATTATAAAAATTATTAAATATACAATTTCTCTATAAAATGTTTTCATAAAATTTTACGTTATTCTTATGTCATTGTAGTATCATAAAAGTGAATTTTTTTCATTACTATTTTTTACTATTCAAAAAAAGCAACTACTTATAAAAAAATATCAATAAGTCAACCTAAGGTAACATTGATATTATAATTTTAAAAATAAATTTCATTTGTTTAAATAAATATTATAAAAAATTAAGAAATTGATTCAAATTATTCTATCTTAAAACACCTAAAAACATTTTTATGAAAATTTTATTCTAATGATATAAAATCAATTCATTAATATGATTTTCCTAGTGAACATAATTATTTGAAATTAAAATTTTTGAATAAATTAATTATTTGTATTGGAGATATTATTTCTATATATATTCTATAATTTTGTTATTCTTATTCCTACTCGTCATCTCAACAGCTAGGTTATAACAATCATATTTGAAATGTATTATTTCGTAGTTAATTTTTTGGTCAAGGTTGTGTGTGGTTAACCATATAAAACATAGTATTAATTTAAAAGAAAAATAAAATATTGGAGTGTTAAACATGGCTTTAAACTCCAACTCATATATAAAATTATTTAAATGTGTCATACAATAAGGTATAGGGGCACGTAGGAGAAGCTTATTCGTTGAAGAGTTAAAATTATCATCACTGATAGATATAACTATATCATATCTAGAGATACACAGCCTGGAATAAAATATGAGTATCTCATGTGAATAGTTTAATCATGAAAAATAAATCGAACCATTACCTCATTCTATTTGAAGATGGGATCAAAAACTACTTGTCTTTATCGACTGTTCCTCGAAGGATCTGAGGTCCAATCCCTCTAGATCATCCACACCACATTGAATGTTTATGTAAATTATGATCATATATATTAGGGTGCTAGAATAGAGATCTGATGAATCCTTCGACTTCCCAATGATCACCACTGAAATGATCCTTCAATCCATGAAGGAAAACATAGATTAGTTGCTTGAATTAAGAGATTAGCACTCAAGGATATAGGATAGATGATAAAAAGGCTCTCAAAAAAACTAGTGAGTATTACCCTGAATGAGATCCCCCTCATACTTATATAGTGAGGTATGAAATACCCAGAAATGGATCCTCAACCCTCAAATATGTTTTACCTACTAAATAAATGAAAAATGAAATTTTTTTACTATTTTTATATCTTGTAAATATCATTTATATTTATTTTTTAAATAACTTTCAATATAATAAATACATTACATGATAAAATAAATTCATTAACTCAACTTTTTATTCCCAAAAAAATGACCATTGAATATTAAAATAATATTCTTTTGTTAAAAATTTTCCCACGTATTCTCTTTAATACTCATACATACCTTAAATAATTCAATTCAACTCCAATTATTCCTTTAACCATAATAATAAATTTATTTATTACATGGTTATAGTTAAAACTAAGACACCTCGCAAACCTCATTGTGGGGCCTCCATTTTCTATACATTTATTCATTTAAATAGACCAGAAATTTGAATACACTAATTATGCATCCCTCTAGTTCCTTATCCCCACAGCAGTGAATAATATTCACATACGATGACCATTTCTAGATGCGGATAATTCAAAGTAATAGAAACCACCTATGAACACACATCATGAAATATAATTTCTTTGTCTCGTGTTTTCATATAAATAAGGATACACACGTTGTGACATCGTCCTTTCTCACTTTCTTAGTAATTTATTTTCCTGGAAGAACTTACCTTCTTCTTCCATGGACATGGATTTAGTGAAGGTACTACAATCCCAAACAATTGGGCATAAGATATTTCATCTTTCTGAACAGACTAATTCTATCTTCATTATTCTATCAATGGTATAACACTAATTATGTACTCAACATGAGATACCTCACTATGACATAAATTACATGGTTTTTATCTTGCATCAAAGTAGTTAATCAAATTGTATAAAATTATAATAATCACAATTCAATAGATCGTTGTATGTTTTCATAGGTGAGAACCAATAATGAAACCTAAACATGTGGTTTTTATTTTAGAAGGTTACTTCTCATGATCTCATTTACTCATTATCACCAAGTATGAACCCTATGAAAATAATTATCAATGCATATAAGCCCTAAAAACCTGATAGTAACACATCATATATATCCTATTAGCATGATGTTTCTAGGCTATAGGATATAATTTTAAGAGTAATTTCATGGTATATATAGGTTAATGTTATTTATTGGGCACAACTATAACAATTTGATATTGAAAATAATATATCCACATTGTAGTGTAAATAGTAAATAATTGATGTTTTGGCACTATTGTAGTAAGTATACATCATTCAAAACTCTCAATATACATTATTTGGAAGCTAAAATGTTTTCTTGGTTGAGCATAAGGAAACCACTATTAAAATACTCCAACTTTCACTAGATCCAACTTGATAAAAATTCTTATTAGATATCACATAACAAGATCAGGATTATTTTGAGTAATTACTTTATTCATTGGGCACTTCAAGTCTCCACTACATAGTGACTCTACTATCTACGACTTCAGTTCCTAGAGTAAGACTCCTAATGTGATGATATGCCCTATTATATTCCTTTTTTCACTACCCAAACATGAAATCATGGCTATTACCATTATATTAAACATTTCTTAATTAATATTATAATAATACCTTTCTTACTAGGTGTGATTCCATGAACTCAAACAAATTGGTGTGTATTTTTACATTGTTTTTTAGAGATATTAGAATCCACAATGTATTCGGTATTTTTAGGCTTGACTAACACTTGTTTAATGAGATTATTTTCCCCTTAAAATCACCTAGAAATATATTAGATCATATTAATCCAAATTAAGACTAGTTTGTATACCATTATAACTAGTTTCACTTCCTCGTTATGTCATTCGGATGTATCCCATGTACTTTTCAGGTACTATTGGATTTTTCCGACTTTTTTCTATATAATTCGCCTATATTTTACTGATATTCTTCTACAATTAAGTGTATATTAGAAATATCACATCTTGTATAGACTATATAATATGTTCCAAATTCATCGATAAAGATTATGGAATTCTAATCACTACATGAATCTTCCCTTATACCCCATTCATGTCTTCTTGGAGAGATTAATTCCATGTGACATTAGTATCAATTCACTCTCAAATTGTTCCAACTTGTATTTTAAATACCTTTTCAGAATATATATTTTTATTTAGTTTAATAAACCCATTATATCTAACTCAATAGATTTAGAAACCTAGAACATAGGTTTTTTATTTAATACAACCACTATAGTGTTTTTTTTGTCTTAACTAACTATAGCAATAACAGTTGTTTTCAATTATTTATTAAACATATTTTCTTTTGAATACATTGGAGCTCCCAATAACATTAAATAGACATAGGTAAATAAATTATTGATAAACGAATATTTTATGATCAAGTTGCATACTTCAATCCAAAATTGGATTTGAATAACTTCCACCCTTTATTGGGATTCAATGGTGCCACTGAATCTTTTTGGTTGTATCTTTGACGCACCAAAATTATAATGTTAGAACATTATATTCGGTAGAGTGTAAGACATGCAACTCCAAGTTTATAAGGGAATATAACATCCCAATATTTTACAATATATTCATTATTTTAAATAAATTAAATATATTTTATATCATGAAATTCTTGTGATACTGAGTTATCATTCATTACACGCATCAAAAACTTTTTTCAATAGCTTTCATTACACGCAAGACCGCGGTTTACCAAGAAAAAAATATATTATTAAAATATTAGAATTTAATATAACAAGATATAAACAAGATGTTAAATTAGAAGTTATTGATAGGATTAACTAACTTATATAAATATATTTTTCAATTAATTGGTTTATAATTAAATATAAATGAATATCAAAACAAATTGAAAATATAGGAAATGTTTTTATATAGAACTATTTTTATGATTCAAAAATAATTTTTTCTTAATAAATAAAATTGATTACAATTAGTTAATTTTATTAATGAAATATATACACAATTTATTCAATAAAGTATTTTTTACAAAAGATTTCCTAGACATATGATAATAATAAGATCATTTCTATGCATACAAAACCATATTTTTCAAAAGGAATTTTTATCACCTTTTCAAAGAAAACCTTTTTAAAATAAAATTATTGGAAATATTATAAAATTATATTTCAAGATAAACATTATTTTTAGAATATTAACACACAAATTTTTTTAGGGTGAATTTTTGGTATTTTTCTTTGAAGTTTAATTTTTTGATAAATAATTAAAAATACCGAATATTAATTAAAAACTACCTTTTTGTCAAATTTATTTATATAGGTAAATTATATTTTAAATTGTATTTAAAATAAAATTACATGAATTATACATAAATTATTCCAATTTAGGTAATTTTATTTAATTTAATAGTTAAATTATATATAAAAACATTTCAACCATTTGAACATTTCTACTTCAAAACCATGCTTTGTCGTCATGTATACCAGATTAAATTTAAAAAAAATTCTACCACTTATGTTATTGGAATTTAGAATAATGGATTTATTTTTTTTAATAATATTAATTTCTAATTTCTAATAATGTAAACTTAATTATTGACCTAAAATATTAGTAAAAGTAATTGAAATTAATTAGAGTGATTAATAGAGAAATTAGTCTATCATGGGAGTAAACAATAAATTTAAGGTCCAAAATGACCTAGAAACATGTAAAAAATACATTTTATGGAAATATCATTCATTTTATGAATTTTATTATTATTATTATTATTATTGGATACACATACATTATAAAACATTGGTGGGATTAATATTTAAAGCATTTTAAAAATTTCCACAACTCTACTATAAAATGTCACTCACCACTCCAAAATATTCACACATCTCAATCCATTTGAATCATCCAAATCCTTGAAAAAATAATCTCCAAAACATATTAAAATCCTCCTAGAATATTCCATTTGGGTATCAATCCAACCTAGGAATTATTCTGGTATAAACCAAAAGTATCTACCTGAATAAGTGGTAACGTTCTTCAATGATCTCTTTTTTTCATTTACTTCTCCACGCCTTAAATTATTTTTAAATAGTGATATTATAATCACATAAATATATACAATATAAAAAGATTTTTTTATTATAATATTTTTTCCTACAAATTCACACTCATCTTTCTAATGGGATACATAATCATTATTCTTGTGTACGACAAACTACCGCCTCACAAACTAATGTCATTCGTTCTTCCATTAAAATCATTCAAGGTCTGGATAATTATGGATGTATAGTTTATATCTCATATATATTATATTTATGATGTCTTTATTCTTGTTTGATTTTTATATAACACATATCTTTATGCTTTCCATTATTTGGTAATATGATAACTTTGTTTCTAGGTGTGTGGACTACCACTATCCCGAAGTGTTGTGATTCACTAATGCTATACATGGAATGTAATAAAGATGATTTTAATAAAAATATGTGAAATATATAAAATATATATGATAATATAATTATACTATACCAATATATAATTTAATTTTCATTATTTTAATACAAAAATGAAATGGAAGTAGTGTTAATGCGTACGTATGACCAACCGTCTCCATGAACAGTGCATTTTATTTCTTATCATCAAATTTCCTGGATTATAATAATTACATATTTAATTAATATATATTATTTTTGCATAATTTTTCACATTATTTATATGATTAATTCACGATCTAATTAATATTTACAAACATTTCAAGTCATACAATACTAGAAAAACAATGAAATTAACACCTTAATTGATAAAAATGGTAAATAATTATTAATGTGTGGGTTATAATATGTTATAAAATAAATATATACAATATAATTGATATTAATATGGTTCTATTATATGTTAATAACTTTATTAAAACCAATATATAGTAGGTTAAATAAAATTTAACCCAAATGAAGTGTACTTTAATGTATTTTCATCTCATTTTTTACATATCTGTGATACATTTCATATTCACCACATACTTCTTTTGTGGGGCGTATTTACTTAAATTTTTCATTTAATATCAAGATTCATTCATAATTCATGTTATTATAAGTTTCACTTTGAATTATCTAATTTAAGAGTTTTTGACTTGAAATTTACCAAGTTTGTAGAAATTATCTTTACTATCTCAGTAACTTTTGTGATTGTTAACTTTATCTTGAAACAATAACTTCCTTATAATAATTTTTCTTATTACACATTAAATTTATTTAAAATATAAATATTATTGTGCGATAAATATTATTATTATATAAACTTATTCTATTTTTATGTATGGTGACAACCTTAAATGTTATTCGATTAACTGGGGACATTTTGATATATCTTTAACTATTACACAACATGTATTTTTGATAAGGCACTTCATTCATGAATTTAAATAGATTATAAAATATATAAATAATTCATTAAACATGAATAAAATATCTTTTTAACTATTAAAATTAATCCCCTTGATGCATTGGTAGTCTCATTAGACAAATTAGTTAGCCAAATCAGATGGGTTTTCACCTGATATAAAAAAATGTCTTATAAATGTATTGACTGTAATGGTACAATATACCTAGGAAACATGGAATCCAATAATTAAGAATTTCCTTTATTGAGAAATAGGTTATTATTATTATTGTTCATTATTATTTTTCATTTACATTATATATAGATGAATTTCATTTTAACTTATTTGATTTAATGACATGTGTCTTAAGTTATTTACCTTTCCATATTTATTTTTCCTTGTCTCATTTGTTATATATAATGTTTTTCCATTTATTTATATTTCCATTTTTTTTATTCTTGTTGGTTCATGATTAATTCCTTTTTACACTTACAGTTATTGAGCATTTCAGCTCACCATTATTTGTTTCCATTCCCCAAGATATAAAGATGAATTATTTGAATTAGATTCAAGGATGTGGTATATTATTATTTTTTATATATTATTTTTTATTTTATTTTCTCTAATGTGATATGGGTATTATTTATATAATATATTTTTCCAAAACAATTAAACTGATCGGTCCTTCAGGATTTGATTACTTATAATCATGCCAATTTAATAAAGTTACACATTGGATCTAGGCTTCTGAAGTCAGGGAATTACATTTGGTATCAAATGAAGTTTAGTAGAAACCTTGGGAACTAGATATATTAAAGCATTTATTTGGGAACATAATCCTAAGATTGATTTTGAGTATTATATTAGAATCACATATGTCTTCATCAACTTATGAGTTATGGATACCATCACAATATTATGAGATTATGGTTGATCATAAGTTATAAGATTTACACACAACTCTTTTTTATGTAATGAGAGTTTACCATGATTAAGGATATTTGGGAAGATATTTTAGGAAATAAAACACATTATTTTAGTACATGTTTTATTGAAAATGTTATGTTAGGAATAATAACTTTACGTTTTAGAGACATGAGTTTAATAGTATTGATAGACTTTAGAATTGTTATTATCATTAATGACATTGTAATAATTGTCAAATTATATTATTAGGCTTTGAAAAAAAATCTTGTGCATTGAAAACCATAGAAAAGTGTTTTAAAATGATTAAATTTCAAGGATTTCCATCATTTTTACATTATAAATTAGATTAATAAGGTTTTAGAAAAGGATAAACCTATAAGGGGTGAGTCATGAAACCATTAATGAAGGATAATAAGGGTTTCATGCCTAACATTGGCCTATGTGATGTCCTAGTTAAGATGTAACTATTTTTAGTTAAATAATTTGAAGAATAAATATTAATAATGACTAGTAGTTTTACTTTTAGGTTTATAGATTAATGTATTAAATGTATTTCATTTGGAGAATAGTTATAGAAAAATATAATGACTAGTTTTATGGGTTTTATGATCTGATAAAATAAGATTTTACTACTTAAAAAAATTTCATTCAGGGATATCCATTTCATGGAGTTAATGTTCAATTAGAATTTTATTGAAGCATGACCAAAAGATGGAATTGTTCATATGAAATGAAAACATAGTATGTAATTATTTTTTATTATATTCTATAATAGTAAAGGAATTACTCAACTATAATATAAGGAACTTGATCAAAAATGATATCATATTATGTTCATATCTAATGAAGCCTATGGTATTTTAAATCATTAAAAATTTATGAATTTGAGGACCTTAACTTTCAATGGACTATTTACTTTTTTGCAATCAATGAACAAAATAACCCCAATAAATATTTACACTTTTCCTCCTTGTACGTATCTCCACATTCCACTAATGCTCTCCTACTTAGAGACCTAGTTATATATTATTCCATGTGAATTTTGTACTTCTCATTCTCTCATGTTAATAGGGTATTTTATTAAATCTTCTCATGATGTGGAATTTTGAAAAATTAATTATAAAATAACAACCCATATATAACCTATATCATGTTTAAATTGTGAGGATGCAATTTAATTAAGGTGGAGAGGATGAAATGCCCCAAAATTCTATTGTAAGAACATTATATTTAATAGTGTGTATGACACACAACGCCAAGTATGAATGGGTATATAAAAATAAGATAGTTTATAAAATATTCACTATATTAAGATAAATTCAATATATTTTATAACTTTCAATTCCGATAATACTAAATTATCTTTCATTACACACAAAAAATAATTTTCTTGACATCTTGTGTTATATGCAAGACCGAGTTTTACAGAGAAACAATATATTTCAAAAATATTATAATTTAATATAATAAATATAACCAAGTTATTAAATCTGATGTGATCAATAGTATTAACTAATTTATTGCAATATATTTTGAATTCATTTCTTTTTAGTTAAATCGAAATTAATATCAAAGCCAATTGAAAATATAAGAAATGTTTTCATAAAAAACTATTTGTATGCTTCCAAAAAATTTTTGTCTTAAAAAATTAAATTAATTATTACTATAGAATTATATTAATTAAATATATATATATATATTCAGTCAAATATTTTTGACAATATATTTTATGTAAATAATATAAGAACAAACTCAAATTTATGTATGAAAACATATTTTTTAAGGTGGTTTTACCTCCTTTTAATGGAGAACCTAGTTTAAATCCATTTTTGACAATTTTGTAAATTTTATATATAAAAATGTATTATATTTTTTATTTCAGAAAATAAAAATTATTATATGTTGATTTTTTTTTATTTTTATGTGAAGTTTCATTTTTTGATAAATAGTTAATAATACAAAATTTTAATTGAAAACTTCTTTTTTCTCTTAATTTTATTATACAGTTAAATTATATTTTAAATAAGTTTTAAAATAAAATTGTATAAATTATAAATCAATTAATCAAATTAAGTTCATTGGAATCATTTTCATATTGAAATTGTATTTAGGAAAATTTCAATCTCTTGAGTACTTTTACATTAAAACCCACTATGTCATCCCATCTATTGGATTAAATTTAAATTAATTTATGATACATATGTGATTGAAATTTGGTACTGTAGATTCCATATTTTTAACAGAAATTATTTATAATTTCAAACAAGATCAATTTAAATTTTTTACCAAAAATATTAGTAAAATTAATTGAAATTAATTATAGTGATTAAGAGAAACATTAGCTTAACTTGGGACTAGACCTTAATCTTTGGGGCCAAAATTACCTATACACTCATAAAATATAAATTTTATGGATATATATAGACCATATCTTCCATTTTATCTATTTTTATTCATTATTAGATCCCCTTGACTTGGAAAAAACATTAATGGAATTCATTTTTCAAATAATTATAAGAATACCACTCCTCCTCCACTATAAAAATTAAATCAACCCTACCACTTATTCACCCCAATAAAGAAATTTTGATCATGAAAAAACTTGCCAATCAATATACCAAAGTCTCCCCATTCTCCTAAAAGACTCACTTTTAGAATAAACCCAACTGTGGGAGTCTTTGGGTAAAAACCAAATGGAGTTACCCAAATTAGAGGCAATGTTATTCAATAAACTCTTTTGTTTCATTTAATTCTCCACTCATTAGATTATTTTCATATCATGGTATTATAATAACATCATTATATTAAATATATTTATATTTTTTTAATTCTAATATTTCTACCTACAATTTCACACACATCCATCAAATGGGAGTCGCAATCATTACTCGTGTACGGTGGACTACCGCCTAGCGAACTGATGTCATTTGTTCTTCCATTAACACCTTTCAAGGTTATAATAATTATAGATTTATATTTTATATATTATATATAATATACTTATGACATATTTATGATTCTATAATATTTATATAAAACATACATTTATTCTTTCCATTTTGTGGGAATATGATAACTTTGTTTATGGATGTGTGGACTAATGTCTCCTCAAAGAGATGTGATTTGTTAATTCTATACATGGAATGTATTATGGATGAATTTAATAAAAATAATTGAAATATATAGAAAATAATATAATTTTATAATATTATGAATATATATCATTTACTTTTAATTCTTTTTTATATGAAAATGAAATTGACGTAGCGTTCATGCGTTTGTACGACCTACCTTCTCCATGAATGGTGAAAATGATAAATGATTATTAATTAACAAGTCATAATATGTTATAAATGGACTATTTACGATGTCATAGATATTAATATGGATCTATTATAAGTTAATATTATGATTAAATACCATTAATAGGAGTTTAATGGGAATTCAACAAAAAGTAAGTGTAAGGTAAGGGATTTACATATCTCTTTTTACAACTGTGTTATAAATATCATATTCCCCAATGACTTATTTTTTGTGATTTATGTACTTCCATTTTTAATTTCATATAATTATTTGATCATACATAATGTTATTTTATGTTTCACTTTTAATTATCTCATCCAAGGGGTTTTGAATTTATACTTATAAATTGGTAGAAGTAATCCTTACAATCTCACTTCCTTTTTATGATTATTAACTTTCTCTTGAAATAATCACTACCTTGTGACTGATTTTCTTATTTTAAATTAAATTTATATAAAATATATATATTATTTTTTTATGGGTATTATTATTTCCTAAACTATATTCCATTTTTATATATATTGTTTTCTTTGAAATTTATTAGATTAACTGGGAAATTTTGGGAAATCCGTATGTTTAACACAAAACAGATATTTAATAATGCGCATTGTTAATTAATTTATATATATTACTATATATATTTAATTAGTTATTTATAATTGTATGACATGGGTTATGATCCATTTAAATAGATCCCATAGATGAATTGGTAGTCCTATGAGATGAATCTGTTGGCCAAATGAGATGGGTTTCTACCTGATATGCAAAACATTCTTATGAAAAGTTATGAAGATAAAGTTACTATGTACATAAGATATAATTAATCTTTTACTACCTTGAGAATTCAGTTGTTATTATTATTATCCATGAGATTTTTTCTTAGAAATTATCTATGTATGCATTTCATTCTCAGTTATTTGACTAAATGACATGTGTCTTTACTTAATTACCTTTACATATAGATTATGCCTTATCCTATTTATTTAAATGGAAAGTGTGTTCAGTTATTTACCATTACATATTGTTTATTATTATATATTCATGATTACATCCACAGTATGATTACCCTTACTGGTAATTTTAGCTCACCCATATTTTGTTTCCTTTGCCCTTGATATGAAGGTTAGTTCTTAGAATGAGTTTCAATGATTCAGTTTATTATTATGTGTTATGTACTATGTTTTATTTTCTATTTCCCAATTTAATGTTTGTATCATTTATGTAATCTAGTTTTAAAAAACATAAAAACTGATCCGTCCTTGGGGATTTTATTCCTTTTAATCATGATAATTTAATAAAGTATGGCATTGGCTTTGGGATTCTATGGTCGGGGTGTTACAGTATTGAATAGAAAAATTCAAACAAAGGTTGTATTGAAATAAATTTCCTAACAAAATAATAAAACAAAGTATCAGTAATGATTACAATTAAAATAGATTTAATCATGATTAATTGGTAAAACAAATTGAGCCTTATTGGTACCTCACTTATATCATCCCATATATAGATTGGATTCAATACCCACAAATGGCTTTAAATTAATCTATGAATCTTGTCAAAAACCAAAAAAACATTAGTAATAACCTTGTATGTGATAGCGTTTATGACACGTGACTGCAAGCACATAAGGTAATATAATATTTGTATAGATTATAATATTTTTACAATTTAAAAAATATTCTATAAAATTCATTACATTCAACACTGAGTTTTCTTGCATTGCACGTTACACTAAGTTAGTGTAAATCATACGTAACAGCTAACTTCCCCTATATCTTGCATTACACGCAAAAGAGACCTTCTTTGATGGATTTCGCTATATGAAATACCGAGTCTTACTGAGAAACAATCTATAATTAAAATAATATTATTTAATATAATAAGATATAAAGTTTCCGTTATGAGTAGTATTAACAAAATTATGAAAATATACGGTTAATATAATTAAATCATTGCTCATAAATAAATTATAAATGAAAATAAGAACCAATTTAATATTAAAAGGATATTTTTAGAGAAAACTATTTGAATGCTCACAAACTTATTTTACCATTAAATTATTTTCAAATAGTGAGTGATATTAATGTAATAAATTTGTTAAAAATTCAATAACTAGTTTTTTATATTCATCCAATATATTTGTTAAGGATACGAAAATTACAAACCAAATATTTCATACAAAAACGTAAATTTTTATTAAGGCGTTTTTATCGCTTTTTAATAGATAACCAATTTTAAATCTTAATTTTTACACTTTTATGAATTTAATTTGAAAAAAATAAACATTATTTTTTAATTAATAATTTTAAAATTATCTTAGTATAAATTTTTGTTATTTTTCTGAGAAACAACATTTTTTAGTTAATACTGAAAAATACTATGTTTTAGTAAAATACTATCTTTTCATTTAAATAAATATTAATGTTAAATTATATTATAAATTGGTTTTAAATTCAAATTGGGTCAATTATTCAAAAATTAATATAATTTCTTTCATTATAATCAATATAAATTTTATGTTGAATCTAAAAACATAACCATCTTTTGAACATTTTTTTCCTAAAGCCAGTTAATCTGTTTGTCTGTGAAATTCGCATTAATCTTAATTTTTACAGTTCTTTGATTCGAATTTTGAAAATCCAATTTTCACCATTGTATTAAATATAATATTATTTTATAATAATTTAAAATAAATTTTTGAATAAATAATGTTTAGTGAATGTGATTAAAATTAATTACAGTGATTGTGGTGTAATTAGCCTTAAAATGGATTAAAAACCTATGTTTAAGGGAATAAGGGACCTAGACACTTGTCCAACACTCATTATATTGAAATATTTCATCTACTCACCTTACAGTCATGGGTTTGGGATGTTTGTTAAGACTTTTTTAGGTAATAAAATGTGTCCACCTAACATCTTTTCAAGAATACCATGTGATTCCTTTTCCTTCCCTATAAAAGGCCACCACCTTTGCCCATTCCTCACACCGCTCAAGACTCTTAATTTCAACCAATAACTGACCAAATATTCTCCTATAATTTCTCTACTATACCTATAATTATCCCTTTGTGTATAAACCCTTCCAAATAGGCCTCTTGGTTCAAACCATAAGATGTTACTCAATTTAAAGTTAATGTCTTTTCTTAGTCTCTCTAGTTTCATTTCTATTCTCCAACCCTAGAATCACAGTATTATTTTCATGGGTAACAACATAATTGTCCTAAATATACTATGATGTTTTTATTATTAGGGTTTTACCTACACTTACACAGACCACAATCTAATGGGTAACAAACAGAATATGTCTGTGTACGGCGAACTACTGCATGACAAAACGATGATTATTCAATTTTTCCCTACAGCCTCTCATAGTGGCCATTATAATGGAAATATATTTATATATGATATATATGTTATTTATGATTTCCCAAGATACTTTTATTTTTATATTTAACATACCATTATTCTATCCAAGTTGTGTAAATACGATAATTTCCTTTGACAAAGTGTGGACTACCGCCCCCTCAAAGTGATATCATTATCTCATGCCATACATAGAACATATAAAGTATCTTTTTACAAAATTATATAACATATATAAAATATTTATGATAATTAAATTATGATACACATATTTTCCATTTAGTTTTAATTATTTTAATACAGTAATGAAATGAAGGTAGCGTCCATGCGTACGTACGGCCTACAGTCTCCACGAACGGTGCACTTCATGTCTAATCTACAAATATTATAAACCATTATAAATACATATGTTGTGAATGTGTAAAATAATTTAGTAATGTTTTAATTATTAATATGATGAAAACATGATATATTTTATAATATCAATAAATAATAAGTTAAAACATACTCAACACACCAGGTAATTAACACGCAAAATAGTTAAAATAATGGAAGATTGTTAACAAACGGGTAATAAAATATTATAAGTAGTGAATATATGATATTATAAACATGATTATGGTTATATTATTAGTATTTTACATTTTTTAGAAAACTATACATAAGGAAAAATACCAAACAACCAAATGACAGTTAAGTTAAGGGATTCTTGTCTCATTTTCATTTCATGAGGAATACTAAATTGTTGTGCATATAATTTCTTATATTTGGTGTAAATTCAACCACATTGAAATACAATAACATGGAACCCTTATCGTAATGGTATTTAATAATTTCATTTAATATTATCCTTTCATGAGGATTATGATTTAAAAATGTTTCAAAGTTGTATGGGATACTTTTTAATGTTTAAAGGTTATTTTCCTCAAGACTGATTCCAATGATCATTCAATGGAATTTACATTAGTGGAAACTATGTAATATTTTTTCAATAATAACATTCACTATTATTGGGTTATTCACGACCATTTTCGAGTGTTAGTACCATTTTCAGACTCTTTGTTACTAAGATTCTTTTAGAAAATGTTTTTTTAGAAAACCCAAATTTTATTCTCTCTTTTGTCGGAGAAAATGTTTTCTTCTAAAAACCATTTTTTATTAAATGGTATTAAAAAAGGTTATTAAAATGATTTTCTAATTAAATTTATACCATTTTTTCTTTTACCACTATTCAAATGATTATTCTTTTCTATTTCATAATGAGGAGTTTTCTAACCCTTTACCATAGAAAAAGTAATATTATTTTCACCTCATACAACATATACAGATTCATCCGTCCTCATTTCACTGAAGCCTCATTTTCAAGTTTAAAAAGATTATTTTTAAAGTAAAAATATTTTCAAAAAAAATCAAAAGTGACGGATAATTTCCTCAATAATATTTTTAAAAGTTAATCTTTTATTTCATCAATGACAATAACCCACTATTTTACTACACTTGGCTTTGTTGTATTGATACCATCCATATTCTTCCAATGGATGGTTTATTATTGATTTGTCTAAATATTTTATTAAAATTAACTCCCTTTATTTACTTGTCAGTCACCTTGATGTACTAAATTTCCTATATTCATTGAACATTGAATTTACCTTAAATTATCTATTTCATTTATCATGGATATTACTATTGCCTAAAATAAATAACATTTTTCATGCATTGTATACTTTTACATTTGTATGATTATTTAGGGAAATATTGATAAATATGTATAATTTATTGAATATGTATAATTGATAAGGAATGTTATTAATTAGATATATGAGGAATGCTTTTGACATGAAATACACGGATTAGGGACCAGTGAATTAAATCCCCTCGAAGCGTTAGTAGTCTCATGGGATAATTTTGCTGCATAAATTGGAATGGTTAAAATGAATTTTGATAGTAAGTGTATCACGTACCTGGGAAACATAAATTTCAAAGAATAAGAATTTACTTTATTGAGAATTCAGTTATTATTTATCCATGATATTTTTCTTCAATATATTTATGCATAAATTTCATTTTCATTTTCTTAAAAGACATGTGTTTTAGTTTCTTACTATATCATATTTATTTTTTCTTATCTGGTTATTTACAAGGAATGTGTGTTCATTTAGTACCTTTACATATTTCTTATTTCCTTACATTAAATTTATTGATTACATGGAATGTTTGTTCAGTTATTTATCTTTCATATTGACTATTCTCATTGATTCATTATTTCTTCTGCTATATGTTTCCCTTACTGTGCATTTGAGCTCACCCTTATTATGTCCCATTCCCCAAGAATCTAAGAAGCATACTATGAATGATATGTAGGGATATACTAGATGGATTAGAGTTATCCTTTACGTTATTTATTTATAAAAAATGGAAAAAATTATTTTGTAATCAATGTATTCATTTGAAATTTTATTCTCATTTATGTATCAGGTTTACTAATACAACTAAATTGATCGATCCTTAGGGTCTTGATTCCTTGTAATCATACTAATGTCTTTAGTAGATGACATCGACTTTAGTATATCTATGGTTGGGTCTCTATATTTGGTGTCATGTAAATTTTATTATAAACCTCGAGAACTAGATTTAGGAAGAAATATATTAGAGAACATGATTGTAAGGTTGAATTTGAATATGTATATATAATACCCCTATAATTTTGAAAAATTACAGATTATGTGGGTCTTCCAGGAAATACATACCTCTGGATAATAAAAGTGGATTTGGTTCTAACACAAATGTTCCTAGGACTAACAACTATAACAAGGTGTTCAAGGCTTGACTCGGGGTAACATATTCCACGAAAACTAGCCTTACTATGCACCTGGTTTGAACCTCCTTGGGGATATGCATAGGATAATCCAATTTTTATTTACAAACCATTATGAAGGATTTGGATACATAATAAGTAACCTAGGTTAAACCTGAGGAGTTTTATATTGAAGATAAGGTGTCAATATTTTAAAATCCAACTAATGATATTATAGATAAACCCTAGACCATGGAAGGTCCTATATAAAAATAAAATATATGAGTTATTTATGTATTGATGTTGTATTGAAAACCTTATTTGAAATTATTTGTATTTATTAACCTAACTTCAAGAAATTCTATCATATTTATGCATGGATGTTATATTAATTTGGTTTTATAAAATGAAAACTTGTACGCCCGGAGATATACAATAAAATTTGGCAAGGCCATGTGACTTGAACCAAGGACCGAAGGACAATAACCGATTCGTTCCATCCATTTACCTGCATAATGTCCTTGTTATTTTTTATGGTTTTTAAAAAAAATAATTAATAAATACTAATGATGAAACAGAATTATCACTATTTAGGATTAGGGATTAAAATAATATCGAAACTGGTTTGAAAGATAGTTAAGGGAATGTAGTAAGACATATTATTCTTTTATAGGGCCTGTGATCTTTTAAAAGATTCTTTTAGTGCTTCAAGCATAAAAAAAATTTGTTTGGTAATATTTTTTAGGAGAAATGGATGAATTATAATTTGGTCAAAACAAAACCAAAAGTTAGGATTGTTCATATTAGATTGAAACCTATCATGTAAGAATATTTCATTATATTCATGGTCAGTAAAAGGATTACCCAACATCGGTAAAATAGCTTAGAAATAAATTCTTTCCTAATACATAAATTTTTATTGAACTGATGGCCTTCTTAATCATAAAATATTTATTTCTTTGAGGCCCTCATCATTCCATTGATCATTTACATATTCTTGACTGATGACCTCATTAACTCCTTATAAATATTTATGCTTTTCCTCCAAGTATATATCCATACCTTCCTCTAATGTACTTCTACATAGAGACTTAGTTACATGAAATTCCATATGACCTTTATACTTTTTAATCTCTATTTTCAATTGTATGTTTCATGAACCATTCTCCTGATGTGGGATTTCAATCCTAGAAAGTATCAAATAATCTATCACCACGATCAATTGTAACACCCCGGCCCGAGAAGCTTAGAGCCGATGCATTAATTTATTATATTGGAATGATTACTAGAAATAAAATACTGATGATCTGATTAGTTTGGTTGTTTTTGAAGACCATATTACATACATGATACCCATAGTACATTTTGAAAGATATAAAACAACATGATACATATTAAACTGAAATAAAAATGCCTCCTTGAAAGATTATTGAAGGTTCTCTTCTTCATAACCTGGGGAAAAGGAAACATAATAAGGGTGATATCAAATGCTTAGTAATGTTTAAATATTGTGTAATAATTGATCAATAACATGTTAATCATAATAAATTAGACATAAATAATATGGCATGATGAATTAATGGAAACACTTAACATTAATAAGATTAGAATAAAAATGAATCCATATATTTTTTTCATAGTGAAAACATCATAGAACAAAATAACTAAATACTAAAATAAATAAAATTATTATTATCTGGATTTCATGTATCTGTAACTTGAACCATTATATAGTTGAGATGGTTTATTTTTGTGGGTAGAAACCCATCAGAATTTTGGAAACAAACTCAACGGGTTTGTCGCCAGCTGATTTTTCTCATGAGACCTATCAATGCATTGAGGGGATAGAGTGGTTCAGTCCTATCACTACCAATCCAAATCATTCCTTATAAAAATATTTAATACCGGAACAATATTTATTTGCAATATCATCATTTACTAGAGGTTATAGATTCATCAATATTTCCATAGGTAATGTAACATTCTTAATAAAAAACTTATGTAAAATGGTATACGGCTAAAATGTTAGTCATATCCATGTTAGAAGAATATGGATATATAATATAATTAAAATTTCAATATAAAAATGATCTCAAAGGGGTAGTATATATTCCCTAAATGAATGATAAGGTTCACAATACCAAGTAAATTGAAATGGAATTTGAGACAATGTCCCTTACAACATTATAATAAATCGAGTTGATAATACTCAAGTGAATCACTGAATACCATGAATATAAAGATAATCATGATATTTTATCCCAAAATGAAGTAAAAATACACCACAATCAAGAAATAATGGGAAATAATTGAAAATCCCATAGAAACAAAAGTGGGATGAGGGAAACCATAGCTTATGCTGTAATGTGTTCTTTGATTGATATTAATGAACTGAATAATCAAATTTATCTTTTTTAATTAATTATTCCAAGAAATACTATAAATTTAATTGATTTAATATAATCTTATTAAGTTCATTCATGTTCTTTTTTATGGGTTTAAGAGGTTCAATTTTATTGTTTTTGAAGCATTTTATTCCTTGGTTTTCATGATTGGTTTAGTTATATTCATGAATGGTAGTTCAGTGAAAAGTGGTTAATCTTCTTGAATTGTTAATAAATATTATTAGTGAAATTACAGAGATATAATTTATCATATAATTATTTTAGTTATAAACCATGAGGGTGACTAATTAGATAAGAGTTAATGATAAACGCTTGGACTGACTTGGTTGTTTTGTGCAAAATTAACATATTTTGTATTATTTATAATATTATGATTTTGTAAGGATTATAGAACATTAAATAAGATAAGATACATATATTATGACCTGGTTCATCCCTTGAAAAAATATCATGACTATTCTAGAAAATAGTAATGCAAATTGAAAACCCTTCTTCCTTGAACATGATCAATTAACACATCTCGGATGGTGTTTTCATTTATAGTATAAATGGAGGTTAAATAAGATATGATTGTGGAATATTACATTATAATAAAAGAAATTGTAATACATATAATATAATAGATATTTCAGAACATTTTGACAAGAATATTTGAGAATATAAACGATAACAAAGGAACGTAAAAATAAAACAAAAGAATTAAAAAGAGGAATTTACCTATTGAATCTATCTTCCTTTGGGAGCCTATTAAAGGGATAGGATTTGGTTGTCTAAGTAGACCAAGGGATTATATATGTGGGTTAGGATCTTAGAGAGATATGTTTTGGAGAATTTATTCAAGGATTGAATCTTGAGAGGTGTGAATAAATGAGGGTGTGAGGGATGGTATTTATAGTGGAGGGGAGGAGGGTTTTCTTAATATTTTTATCATCGGTTTATTATTTTTCCCCAAGACAAGACATATTGACGATTCTATGACCAAAAATAGAAATAAGTTCATGTGAGTTCAAACCAAGTGTTCTTACATAATCTATGGTTCTAGGAATAGTGTACAGATCTTAAAATGTATATATATAGTAAATTATCATATTTTTCTATTCATAAAAAATTATTGTATTTCCAAAAAAAACCCCAAAAAATTCACCGTAACCATTTTTTTATTTGTAGGATCCATAAATGAACTCAATATTTTAAAAATAATTTTCTAAATTTGAGAATTTTATTTTTTAACTAAAATCATCATTTAATAAAAAAATATCAACACTTAAAATATAAACCTTCATTTTTAAGGTGCCTAAATTTTATTTATAATATAATAGATAAGGTTACCATTTATAAGGGTAATATTACTATTTATAAGGTTATATTAATATTCAAAGGGGTAAGTTAAAATTCACTGAAAATTAAGTTGATTCTATCAGACACTATATCTCAACCTAATCGCAACAGTGTATATCGTTTTTTTTAAATTAAAAACACAGTAGTGTAAAATTTATTTTTAATTGATATATTATGAGTAGCTCATATAAATAACAAATTTTCATTTCACTGAGACATAGTGATTCATAAAATAAAGGATATCCAATGAATTGAAAGTATTTAAATGAAACATTCTATGTTTGAGGTATTATATTCTTCCCACGATTGGAAAGTACATCCTCGAAATTTTTCATGTATAAAGCTTTTTAAAAACCAGTTGGTGGTTCTTCTTCATAACATCCTCCCATTCCCACATTGCTTCAACAATTTTATGGTTTCTCTAGTGAACCATTACTTGTCTAGTTGTCTGATTTTTCAATACCTACTCCCTTTTGTCAAGAATCTTGATAGGCTCTTCACAGTATGAAAAATCATGTTCTAGCTCTATTTCTTCATAGGTGAGTAAATTCTTTTCATCTAACATGTAGTATTTTATCAACGACCTGTGGAAAACATTATGAACTTTGTAGAGATTTTGTGGAATTGTTAAACGGTAAGCTACAAATCCAATTAATTCTAGAATTTTGAATGGTCCAATATACCCACGGATCTATTTCCCTTTCTTATCAAACCTTTTGACACCCTTCCATGGAGATAATTTTAGAAATACATGATGTCTTATTAGTAATTGAAAATAATTTATCCAATTTTCAGCATTACCCTTTTTCCAACTTTGGGCTACTTTAATATGGGCCCGAATTTTCATTACATTTTCAGTTGTTTCTTTGATAAGTTCCAGGGCTATAAGTTTTTTCACACTGACTTCTTCACAAAAAGTTGGAGTTCGACACCTCTTATTATATAATGCTTCATATGGATCCATTTGAATTCTTGAATGAAAACTGTTATTGTAGGAAAATTACATCAAATTCATGTATTGATCCCACATACATTTAAAGTCAAGGGATCATGATCTCAACATGTCATTTAGTGTTTTAATAGTCATTTCATAATGTCCGTCAATTTGGGTATGATAAGAAGTACTCATATGAAGCTCAGTATCTAAAGCCTTCAAAATAATTTTCCAGAATTTTGTTGTAAATAAAGGATCTTGATTGGACACAATTGATAGAGGTTCTCTATGAAATATTAAAACTTCATTAATATAATTCCTTTCTAGGCACTCAAGTGGTAAATCCTCTCTTATAGTAAAGAAATGTTCCAATTTTGGGTGATGATCAATAATTACCCATATTGCATCATTCCTTCTAGGTGTACTCGGTAGTCCTAAAACAATGTCCAGTGTATTGTCATCCCACATACACATAAGAATAGGTATAGGTTTCATGACCCCTATAGGATATAGTCAATTGGCCTTCACTTGTTGAAAAACTACAAAACTTGATAAATAGTCATCAAATTCAGTCTTCATGTTATCCCAAAAAAATATTCATTTAAATATCAATACATCTTGGTGCCACCAGGGTGTATATAGAAATTTAAGATATGAGCATCCTCTAATAGTTCCCTTTTTAGCTCAGGTACGGATGGAACGCATAACCTCATCCTAATTTTCAGAACTCCATCCTCATACACGAAGTCTGCCAATATTTCATCCTTAACAGCTTTAATTTTATTTTGTAGATTCCCATCATCAGACTGAGAGATTTTTATCTTCTCTAGTAAAGATGATTTAATAGTCATTTGAATAAAGAAACATGATTCTCCTTCCTTAACAATTCCTATATCCATATTTTTTAGATCCAATAATATAAGATCCCCCTCAATCCTCATTTGGGTCATAATTCCTTTATCTCTTCTACTCAATGCATCTGCCACCTTATTTTCCTTTCCTTGGTGGTAGTGTATTGAAAAATCATAATCATTGTGTAACTCAATCCATCTCCTTTACCTCATGTTGAGTTATTTTTGGGTAAAAATGTATTTCAAACTTTTTTTTATCTATATATATCTCAAAGCCATCACCATAGATATAGTGTCTCTATATTTTTAGAGAAAACATTATAGCTGCTAACTCAATATCATGATTTGGATAATGTTTCACATCATTCTCCAACTGCCCTAATGCATAGCAATAGATTTATCTTTTTTCATAAGGATACAACCCATTCCATTCATTGATGCATCACTATATATCAAAAATCCATCATTTCGTGGTGGAAGTGTCAAAATTGGATCATTGAACAATATTATTTTCAATTTATCAAATAATTATTTACATTATTTCATCCATAAATACTTAAACCATTTACCTATGTGATTGGTTAGTGGGTTTTCCAATCAGGAAAAATTCTGAATGAAACACCCATAGTAACCTACTAAGCCAATAAAACTACATACCTCGATTATGTTCATTAGTGTGAGCCATTCATTGATTTCCTAGTTCATCAAAGGATCAACAAAGATTCCATCTACAGAGACAATATTTCAAAGAAAATAAACTGTTTGAGGCACAAATTTACACTTTCTAAACTTCCCATATAATTCATTTCAACTAAGAGTTTTCATAATGATTTGGAATTTAATTTCATGTTATACACAGCTTTTGGAGTATACTAGAATATCATCGATAAATTTGATAACTAAATCGTCAAGATATTCTTAAAAACCCTATTAATTATATACATTAAAACAAAGGGTGTATTATTTAGTCCAAAAGGAATTACTGTAAAATCAAAATTCCCATAACTGATTCAATATGAAATCATAGGAATATAAACCTTCCACACATACAGCTGATGGTATCCATATTGAAGGTCAATCATCAAAAAATATTGGGCTCCATGAATTTGATCAAATAAATCATCAATGTGAGGAAGAGGATACTTGTTATTTATCATAAAAGAATTGTTCTCCATGTACTCAATACTCATCCACATAAATCCCTATTTCTTCCTAATAAAGAGAACATGGGATCCCCATGGAGAAACACTAGGTTGAATAAATCCTTTATCACTCAATTCCTCTAGTTTTTTCTTTACTTATACTAATTACACAGTGTAAATTCTATAAGGAGTATTTGATATAGGTCCTACACCTGCAATTTAATTAATAGGGAACTCAAATTCCTACTCAAGAGGATTTCTAGGTAAATACTCTGAATATAAATCAATTTACTCTTGCACAATAGATACATATTCAATATGAATATCCATATATGATGTTTTCTCATCCTCCATAAGAATTTTATTTAGAAGAGCTACTGAATGTAGATCTGGATAAGATCTAGATGATGATGTTTCTTCATGGTTCCTACCTACACTTCCCACAAGTAATTATGAAAATATAACATCATAACTTTCTTGAATGATAATGATACCCAAAAAAATATTGAAATAACATAGAATGCACTTTGGGGAGAAAGACCACTCAGTAATGGTCACCCAACCATAAAGAGGGTGTCTAATTCTATGGAACAAATCATAAATTTATTGATCCTGAATAATAAATTTGAGGATAGTAGAGGTCAACTGATGATTTAATGAGGAAACCTCAGCCCTTTATTTCTAGACTCCAAAATGAAACTGTGTAGAAAGAGCCATCAACTTCCACTCCTCTGATGATTATTTTGTGGCCTTGGCTGGAATTCTCCTTCTCAAAGAATACACTATGAAATTCCATTTCCCTAGGTTATAAATAATGTCTAAATTAAATGATTTCAAGTAATCCAACCAATGACTCTAGTGGATATTCAAAATCGTTTGGCTAGAATATATATCTCAATCTCTTTTGGTCGGAATATATGTTAAACCATTCTCTAAAAAGTTAATGCCACCAACTCTTATGTACTTGCATCAAAACTTCTAGTTCAAGTTCATGGTTTATGTAATTCTTCTCGTATGGCCTAAGATGATGAGATCCATAAGAAATTACATGACCACCCTACATAATAATGAAACCCAAACATGAACTTGATGCATCACATAAGACCACATAGACCTACACATCCTCTAAAATATTAAACACCGACATAGTATTAAAAAGTAACTGCATCTCAAAAATTTAATTCTTACATTTCTCAAAACAATAACACTTTACTCTTGCCCTAGTTAGAATAGTCATTAGATAATCCAACATTGAGAAGTCCTTAATGAACCAAAAATAATACTTTGTTAAACCCAAGAAACTCTGAATCTTAAAAACATTCAATGTTTGTTCCGATGTCATAACTATAGTGTCATGCCCCGAATTCTACATAATAGTGCCCCGGGACGGTGCCCACAAGAGCTCAAATGGGCCTCCCTGAATGCCATAGGCTATGAACTAGTAGTGAGGGACTTGAGTGTGTTCATGGGGAGATTATTGCCTCTTTGATCAAAGTGGAGCACATAAATATATATATATATATATGTGTGTGTGTGTGTGTGTGTGTTTGTGTGTGTTAAATTATAATAAGATACATCATAAGTAGTAATAATAATAAGACAACTGTGTAAAAAATTATAATAATTTCGGATATCTAAATAATCCATAAGAGGATGTTGAATAATAAATGAATACAAGAAAGGATTATTCCATATCATGTATCTATAAAAAAATAAATATGTAGTGAAGGGAATACATACATATAACACATGCTAAAAAACATTCCAAAAACTACTAAAACTAGCATCTCAGGCATAGGATCCATCCTCTACCCAAATCTATCTAAAAGTTAGAAGTCAAACATCAGAAGTAGTATGATTCTATTTATAAATACCTACAACTATAAATTATACTTGTGTAAAAAGGGCATCCCATGAAGGTTTTGAAATATAATCTCAATAGGCTGGAACCCATGGTTTATAGGGTAGTCCATAATGTGTATTATAAAATGAGCATTGTATCTTAATAATTTAAAATTAAAACAAAATTAAATAACTAAATGAATTGGACTAGGTTATACTTGGACACCCATCTAATTCAATTACTTTGGCCTAAGATGATGAGTCTAAACCAGGGGATCCTACAATGGTAAAATGGGTGAGATAATTTTTAATATGGTGGACTGTCCCCAAGCTTGTGATTGGGCTTGAAGGAAACATCCATACTTATTTAATACCAATCGATAAATTATCATCAGAAAACTATCATTTCCCTTTTTCATTTAATTCAATTTGAACACCACTTAATAAAATATAGAGATACACCCTAATCCCATCCATGAAAATCAAAAAAGACACTCTAGGTACTGCTCAATGTGATCATCATATGACAAATGCCAAGGAATTTGTCCATAGTGGCCCAATTATGAAGTTTCACATGTCACTCAAAGCATGGTGTCAAAATGTCAAGTACTACCCTCCGAGTGTGTACCAAGTATCGCATGTAGGTGCTCAAGTCTCTCTTGTCTCATGGTATACCCATTGTTCCTTTGATCCAAACCAAGGGGTATCCCCTAGGGAACAAGTATCCCTCATATAGAGGAATGAATAACTAACACGCGGTGATCCCATCCTAGAAATACCTGATGTCACCCCTAGAATGTTTACAAATCATTAACAATTCTAATATAAAGGCATGAGATTCTATCCAGGGTTCCTTAAATTGGAACCCCATTTTTTACCCTCTATTCTATGGTTAATAAAATAAACAACCACTTCATTTAATACAAGTCATAAAATGGGGGTCATTTCATTTAATTTGGGAAATTATATCATAATTATCATGTCATTCAAGGAACATAATTAAGAAAACATTTATAGCACATGGGGAAATGCCTAATCGTATTCCCAATTAACTTAGCTTATCCAATTCATTTAAGGAATGATGTTGCAAGGGATTAATTCAAGGTTCAACACCCAATTCAAATCAATTGACAACTCAATGATTTTTAACGAGGTAATACTCCTCAAGGGGGGTTAGGAAAATTATAAAAAAGGGTGAAAGGGAATCTAAGGTACAACTCACCCATTGGGGTGACATGAGACAAGAAAAAAACCCTAGAGGTTGGTTTTCCACTATCTTATGTCACCAAGTCTAGATAAAGAATTCAATCGATGTCAGAATGTTCCGGCTCATGGTATATTGACTCTTTTTATATAATTCAATGAAATATAAGAAAAATACATAGACCACCAACTTCATCCTTGTAGAGATTCCTTATTCATGTGTCAGCATTTTATTTTAGCTAGATTAGAAGAGATTGATAAAACTGTCAAAAGCCCTGAAATGTGGAAAATGATAATCCAGCCAAATAGAAAAACATATTGAAAGAAAAAAATTAAAATAAATGGGATAGGATTCAAGGGATCGCCTCTAGATTCATGTCAGATCTAACAGTGAACAATTCAGAGGTTGTATTGGGGAGTTAAATCAAAACATACATATAAGAGTAGGAGGGATTCATATGGGTGAGGAGAAGAAGAAACCATTGGAAGAGGATATAAAATAAAGAAAAGAAAAACAAAAAATAAAATATGGGTAAAATATTAAATTCACCCTCATTTAAATGGTCACATGGTTTGGCTGCATGGTTTCCCAAACTGTGCATCAAATATGCACCATTTACTGCTTTGAAGGAGAACATATCATGGTTAGGCACAATGATTGTTTAACCATACAAAAACCATGAAAACCCCACATTCCAAAAATAGGTGATGGGTTGCATAGTTATTCACCTTGGGTCACAAGGTTGCATATAAACCATGTGCCTCCCAGTTTCCACCTATTCAAAGTAGCATGGTTTAGGGAAATCATACGAGCTAGCGTATACAGTTTCTACTAACCATGTGGTCAGACTTTTCTTCCCAATTTAGGTCTCCAGATTCCTAATGAGGCCCATACACAACCAATACCACCTTGAACCATTTAATATTCATTATAAAATCTATTTTGATGAATTTAAACCAAAAATTAATTGGTTCATACCTTTATTAATGGCCAGTATGTTACAACCTCCAGATCTTAAGAAAACGCATCCCTAAGATTCCGTTCAGATTGTGGTAAAACATCATCAGAGAAGTGTTATGGATATTGTGCATGTGCATGAGCTTCCCACCAACAGGTATCATAATGTATGTGTGTATACTGCCATATCACCTAGACCATAGGAACTGACCTTCCTCATATATCCTTCATGATTTGACCAGTGATACATATCAGATGCTCCTCAAATGAAACATTGGCCACTAGGTCAATGTCTTCAGGTTCAAATGAATGAGGTAGATCTAGATGATACTAATTAATATGAGATATGTGAAAGATGTCATGCATAGTATGGTTCCTCTGAGGTAAAAAATCTAATAGGCGATCATCCTGACTCTATCTATTATCTCAAAAGGCTCAATATATCAAGGTGATATCTTTCCCTATTTTCGGATTTCTCTATGACCCAATCTAGGAAATACTCGATGAAAAACATGATTCCAACCTCTAACTCTAAAGTTCTATGACACTGATTGGTATAATCAGTCTTCAAAGACTGTTATTTATCCATACACTTTTGAATCAATTGGACTTGTTCTGAAGAATCCTAAAAGAGATGAGGACCCAATTGAGATTCCACACCAACCTCTATATAGCATAGTGGTAAGAGACATAGTATACCCTTTAGGGACTCATAATGAGCCATATAAATCATTACATGGATTTGTTTTATAGGAAAACAAGAATATAGGAATATGAATTTATCAGGAACCTCCAAAATCAATGATGTGGGGCTGAAGAATATCTTATTACATCAAAACCATCTACATAGGAAGGCCATTATTATGAGGGTAATATGTTGTAATTAAGAGAACCTATGAACCCATTGACTTTTTCAACACTTCCTAGAACCATGAAGTAAAATGAGTATATTTTTTCTAAATGATAGAACATGTCACACCACAAGGTCTCACTATCTCTCAGATGCAATTAATTTTTAGTTCATCAATATAAAATAACTCTTGGATAGATTATAAGTTCATGACATTGGTAAAACTATCAATGATCACCCATACTATGTCACTTCATTGAGGGCATATCAGAAATCATATCATGAAATCCATTTTGATTTCAATCCAGTTCCACTTATAAATTAAGATAGGTTGTATAAGTTCAATAGTTCTCTAGTGCTCTACCATCACCTACTAATAGGTTGAGCACTAAGTGATAAAGCCTGTTGTCTGCCTCTTCATACCTGGACATCAATACTAATGATGCATGTCTTAGTACATATTGGTAAGACCAGGATGAACTACCCAAACATATGATTGTGATTACTTTATCATATATTCTTATATATCTAAGGGAACCCATACATGGAAATATAAGAAACGAGTATGATTTCTATCAACAACCCATCCTTGAGGCGGGTTCTGTCCTGTGACACTCTCTCCCATGATGACGCCTTCCAAATCAGATAATTGTCACATATAGACCTGCTCTATAAGGGAGATTTTTACTACCATGGCTTCTTTAATTGCCTACCGATGTTTTTCTTAAACCTCAAGATGCATCTAAGGGAAAAATCAATCAATTCACACACACTCCTTTCCTCATTGATGGCCCTCATCTGAGTGTTTTAGCTCAACATTTCAACTACAAAATTTATTTTTCTGTGTGTAAGCTGACTAAAAGTAAAATGAATGTAGGTATTCAACCCACCTATGTATCCTTATATTCATTTCATGCTGAGTGGCGATGTATTTGTTACTTTTATGGTCCATTTAAACAAATAATATCTCATCCAAAAGATAGTTCCTCCAACAACATAGGGCTTGAACAACTAAAACTATCTCAATGTCATGTGTAGGGTAATTTCTCCCATGAGACATAAGTTGGTGAGACCCTTATGGTAAAACCCAATCACCTTGAATCTGAATTGCTCCCTAACCTATATGTAAATTTTAATTGAAAATAGTATGGCTTTTTCTAAGCACCAGAAGAATCAGAATCAGAGTTGAACTAAATCATACATTTATCACCAAAAAAGCTATCTCACCAGCTTCAGTCCAATCAAATTTAACACCATTTATGGTCAAGACTGTAAACGGATTTTCTAGGATTAAGAATTCTATAATGAATCCCCAATAGTATCCATCTATCCCTATGATGCTACATAGGTCAAACACATTCTTGGGATGCTCCAAGGAATCCATGGTGGCAACCTTTCTTAGTCAACTAATATGTCTACCTCTAATATGATATGACCCAATAAGTGGACCTTATCAATCCAAAATTGTAACTTAATGAGATTTTCATATATCTAGTGCCTTCTCAGTACACGCCTAAGGATATAATAATGATTATAAATTTCATGTTTGGTGCTCAAATACACTAATTTTTCATCTATGAATACTACCCCAAATGAATCAAGATATTGGTGGAAGGCCTGATTCGTTAGATCCATGAATAATTTTGGTAGATTCACTAGGAAAAATAAAAAACTAGATACTCATATATATCATAACTTCTCAAGAAATTTGTACATGGTATCTATGATGGCCTCACATGGACCTGACGGTTGTTGACCCAAAATCAATCTTAGAGAAAACTATTTTCCCTTGGAGATGGTCAAAGTGGTCATCTATTTGGGGAATCGGATAATGGTTCTTAATAGCCTACAATATTATTCTTGAGTTCTTCAATATTAATAGTTTCCATCCTATATGGATAAATAGAAACTTGTACTACAGCTAGCACAAGCTCAATGGTGAACTCAACATCTCAATCGAGAGGTGAGCTAGATAAATCTTCAAGGAAGATGTCCCTAAAACGATCCATAAATGGGTAGTATTCCACAAGATTCATTCCCTAATCTCTCATAAAGATACTATCCATATGGGTTATTACTCCACCTTGACCAGTATTCTTGAGTCTATATCAACTAGAATATATATACCATTAAACCTTATGGATATATGTGTTTCCATTAGGTGATGATAATGACAGTCGGTAGTGATAGCAATCCACTTGGGTTTGATAAGGCATGAGCGATTTCATATCAAGAATGACATTGAATCCAATCATCTAGAGGATGAAAAAACTCTATAAAAAATGGTACCCACCAATTTCATGGGGGAAATCCTTGAATTTGAATATTCCCTCTATATTAAATCCAAAATGTGTGTCAAGGGTCATAACACAACTAGTGTACTCTATCATTAAGCCTAATATTCCCATGGTCTCATTAGATATAAAAGAGTGTGATGAAACGATATCAAATATAGAAGATACTAACCTAGGGGATACCAGAATAGTACCTCTACTATAGATGGACATGGAATATCCTCCTGTAGAATAGGCTAAAAAACCTAAATATGGATTTAACCATAGTCATGAGATGTTTCTTGAGTATCCTAAGTAGGTCAACTCTGATGACACTAAAATTCATAAGTCTGACTACCTCATCCATAACCACTTTCTTGGCCCAAATAGCCTATAAAAGTCCATATTCCTACCAAATGACATGTCACTAAGCCTTCACCAGAGGGTGGTGATGGCATAGAACCCTATTTACTTGGCACGGGAGGAATGGATCAATAGGAACATGTGGGGTTACCCATCCTACTACAAGCCAGAAACATGATCGAGTTCCTCATACATTATGGATTTTATAGCCTAGCCTGCTTCACTAGTGAAACGACGGAAGGCTATCGGAGCATGACACATGGATGGAAATTCACCTGCATGTACCCTTGAATCATTTCTTCTTTCCATTAAATAAACCACTTCTCTTCTTAGTAGATAAATTACTTTGATTCACATCTCATAATTCCATCAGGTTTCCCTCTGTGACGGGGGTCTGTTTCACTATCTCTGAAATGGTGGTTATCTAAAAAATTTTCACCAGTCAGTGAATGGAATAATAAAGTCTATGCTTAGATCACCTCATAACATATCACAGTTCAATTTTAGTGAAATAATTGCATTTTGGTGAAGGGAGAAAAGTTTTCCATCACATACAAGTCACCTTGGTGAAGGTGCATGAAATCCCAAATTCTCTCTACTCTTAGAGTTTGAGGGAAGAAGTAGTTGAAGAAATTTATCTGGAAGTCCAGCCAGACTATACCCTAACACTAACCAGCCTATGTCAAAACATTCCACCATCACATGGAAAAGTCGCACAACATGCAGGTCGTGATCATAACCCTCCTCTCTGGAGGAATCTTGATATGCTTGAAGCTGGAAGCCATAGCCTCTAGACAAGACATTGTATTATTTTTTCTTCCATCCCTTAAGAATTTTAAAGGATGTTGCTGCTGTTACTTGTGGGTTAGCTCTTCCATAGAATTGGCAGGTTGATGTTCACCATGAACTGATTTCATGAACTAGACAAATCTATCATGGAAGTGTGCATCAACACATAGTGGAGGATATGGAGGAGGTACATAATGTAGAACTACTGGAGGTATCACAACAGGTTCTAGTCCCACCGCCACTGGTGTATGATCATTTACATGTTTTTATCATACAACAAGAGGTCGTCAGTGTGGTATAGCTCAAAAAATTCAAATAACATGCCTCATACATGATTTATAACATTTAAGGAAAGTGATAAAGAAGTTCAAGTGAAAAGTCTTCCTATAAGAGTGTTACACCCTTATCCAAATCCAGGATCTAGGTTTGGGTTATATGAATGAGTAACATAAGGATTATATAGAAAACATGACCTACTTCCCACTACCAGGTCAGGCCAGTGTTATGGTCTTATGTCACACAGACATATATCCCCATTTAATTTTAAGAATCATATTTTGTTAATTCATTTTTGTAATTAGATTTCCTTTAAGTGGTTGAATTAGATGAATCAACATCTCCAGTTTATAAGGTCATATAAACGATATAAATTGGATGGTGTTGTCTATTTAATCCTAACCACAACACATTACCACCAATGTGATTGAGGTTCTATGATGCAACATGCCACAATTGGTGGCTAAATAAATTTCCCTTAACCTGTGCAAGAAAACACTATTAGGTTATGACAGATTATTTATGATCCAATTATGTTTCCATAGTCCTACATGAGAATATCATCCCAACTCTACAAATTTCAATCAAGGCATAGAAGGAATAACATACTATGTTCAAGAAGAAATCACATGGAATACATAAAATACATGTTGAAATATAAATATTACATGGTGTAATTCAAAAGTTTTTTTATCCTATGATGCCTAGTAATATGCATGATTCTAATATTACCTCATATAATCATTCTTAAATGATAAGTATCCCATAAATATATTAACTATTAAATGGAAATGAGTCATCCAACAATGAAATCCATGAAACTGTAACTACGCAACAAATAATATCATTTACCTATACTAGATAATTTGTGTTTCCCCTATATGTGGAGTAAAACTCCTATGAATAGGCTCATGTACAAATTCCTACATCACAGTATCATTTCTAAACCCTAATATTAACACAAAAGAAAATATCTTTGATACCACATTTTATAATCCCACCCTTGATTCTACTTAACAGTTCCCTGAGATGGTGGACACAATACCTCAAGTGTACCTCCCTGAACAGCAGAGGTTGCTGACTAACAGAGAGGGCCTACGGTGTGTCCATGGGGATACTATTCCTTCATTTATCAGAGTGGATCATAGATATATATATGTTATAATATAATAATAGATTGTATAATCATTGATTATCAAAATACACAGTGAAAACAATTATAATAAATAATGAATGATAAATAAAAAATAAGAGGAATATGAATAATAACCACATACAAAAAATTATGATGAATTTCCATTTAGCTATAAACAAATTACTATATTGGAGAAAGGTGTATAGATATATTCCGCATTCTAAGAAAACAATCAAAATGGCCAAAAAATGATATAGTTATATTCTTCAGCATATTCTCTGTTCTTAGCTCAAACTCCATCCTTAAGCTAGAAATCAAACATCAGAAGTAGTCTACTTCCCATTATCAGTACATGCAACCATAAATTATACATGGTTCCTAAGTGCGACCCAAGTAAGGTGTGAGATAAAATCTCAATAGGTCATTACCCACACATTCTAGGCTAAAACATAATTTGTATTATAAATGAGCTTTGTATATTAATAATTTAAATGAATAACAGATATAAATAACTAATTTCATTGGCCTCAATTCCACTTATACACTGGTCCAATTTAAAAACTTTAGAAAATTAGGTGAGTCTAAACCAAAATATCCTAAAATGGTTAAATGGGTGAGATAATTTATAAGGGGTACCATCCCTAAGATTGTGATTGGTTTTTGAGGACACATCCCTACATTTTTAATACTAAGGGATAAATTCCCATTTGAAAATGTTCGTTTACATTTTCATTAATTCAATTTGAAAATAAAATTATAATATATAGTGAGACACCCTGAGACCATCTAGGGAAATCTGGAAAGACATTCCAAGTAACACTCAAGGGGATCCTTATATGGCCCATGCCATGGAGTCCGTCTATGGTAACCCAATGATGAATTTCCTCGTGTCACTCCAATCATAGTTTGAAATGTTGAGTTAATAAGTTTTCCGTAGGAATTTGCTATTCCTTTATGTGTTTAAAATCATGAACACATTCTCTTAAGAAAAATTTTCTTTCTCTGAGAATTATTTTCTTAAGGAAAATTTTATTTCTCGAATAAAAGTTTTATCCATTTCATTTTTTCAATACCTTATTCAAAGTCGTATCGTAACCAAGTATATCTATTTTTTAACTAACTCAAAAATTCGGATCCTTATCAGAATCCTCAGAATCTTTTATTTTCTTGGATATTGAGTCTCTCTCTTTTTAGACACCGAATATTCTGAAAATCAGACACCAAATTCTCTAAAATTGAGACTTTGAATTCTCAAAAATTCAGACACTGAGTTCTCCAAAATTCAGACTCCAAATTATCTGAAATCTCGACTCTGAATTCTCTAAAATTCAGAATTCGAATTCTCTAAAATTCAGAATCCGAATTCTATGAGTTTCAGACACTAAATTCTCTAAAATTTAGACACTGTATTCCATTGAATTCGAATCTGACTTCCTCAGAATTCAGGCTCAAAATTTATTAGAATTCAAACTCTGAATTCATCAGAATTCACACTCTGAATTCATTAGAGTTCATCTATTGAATTCTTAGAAAAGTAGGATCCAAATATCCATGATTCTAGAAAACAATTCTTTATATTTTTAAACTATGAATTATTTATTCCCCTAGATTCCAATTATTTAGTTTTGGTTAAGGTACTTTATTTTCCTTACATTTAATTGATTCTTAAGCATGATAATGATTCTCAATATTTTCCTATATAAAACGATGTCATACAATATGTTTATAACAAACCGTTGGTTGAGTGAAACATGTAAAGGTCCCTCCACGATTCATGGAAAAATATGACCATTAAAGGAGGGAGCTGACTATTAATGTTTTTCTTATAAATAGAATCTTATTAAAATGATCTTAGAACTAATTAAATCATTCCAATATCCTAGAGATTACATTCTCTGAAGTTATTTCTAGAGAGAGATATATTCTCTTTCCTTGTAAATTTTTTGAACATTCTATTCAAACATGAACATCTTGTTCAGCTTGATCCATGTGACATAGATTGTTACTAAGTATAATCGAGGACTTTCGAGGATAGGAAGACAGATGTGCCGACTACCTTAAATTTTTTGGGCTTGTGGGGAAAACAATAATGACTCTGATATTCTTATCGAGGGCTTACCTTGGTGTGGATAATACATACTTTTTTGAATGTATAAATCAAGGGACCTTTAACCTAGTTTTTTGGATACCTTACTCATTAGGTTAAAATATTTCCAACTTGTTTACTTGACAGTTGTTTCATGTTTTATTTCCACTGTATTTTGTTAAATAAAGAAAGTATAATTTTTTTATACTTTCTTATACTTTTAGTTACTCTTATAAATAAGATTCTAAATGCTTTAAGGCAGAGTCAACTATTCTTAAGATTCTTTTCTGGATCCCTTATTTCCAAACCTAAGCAAGTTTTTTCTTAGTTAAGAACAAAAGAGGGTTTGTGAATTTTCTTTGTTTAACTTTGTTAAACATAGATTTCCTTAAGGTTAAAATTGGATGATTTTTAAACCTACAATTCACCCCTTCCCTCTTGTATTTGAGCATCTACATATACTATTTTGATCCCCAAATTGGTATTAGAATAGGTATTGGAAATACTTATACTTATATATAGGTTTTCTTACTAATGTTTTTCTTACTTAACTTTTCATATTCAAGTTTGATTTAAAAAAATTTATTTATTGTTAACAAATATTATGGAAAATTATTTTCTTGTAGAATGTTCGGTGTAAATGTTGGTTCCATTGAAAACATAAATCCTACTAGGCCACCAATTTTTTATGGTAATGATAATGAGTACTGGAGAGATAGGACGAAGAATTGTTTCATCAACACTGGAGTAGAGAACTTTGTTATGCTCACTGGGGATTACAAAATTCTATACAAGGAAGTCAGAACCTTCACCAATCATGAGAAACTAGATTATAAACTAAATTAAAAGGTACACAACACTTTGTTGTGTTCTATGAACTAGAATATATATAGTTAGATATCTTCTTGTGAAGCTGCCATCTACATTTGGAAGCAACTTGAAGTTGCACATATTGGGACTTCTAAAGTGATAAAAACTAGAAGATGTCTGTTAAGATTTGAATATCATGGATTCTTATTTCTCTATGGAGAACGTGATGGAAAAGTAAAATAAATATTTATGACCATTTTCAACAGTCTTCAATCTATGTGAGAGAAAGGTCTTGATGATGAAGTTCTTATGGATAAGACAATTGGAATCATGCCAAATGAGTGGGAATCAAAAAAGGAAAGCTATTGATGATAATAGAAAAGTATCTAACATTACTCTTAATGAATTACTTCGAACTCTTATTCAGCATAAAACTTAAATGAATATAGATGTTGATTTCCACAAAAAGAAGAATGGTAATAGAAGTATAGAATACACTACTACATCTAAATTCAAGAATTTATAAAGTGTAACTAGATCTAAAGCTAATAAAGATATCGTTATATCATAATCAAGTGACTATGATCAATTTAATAATAAATTATCCAATATTGCTCAAAGGATGAACAAGATTGTGGTAAAGAATACTTTTCGGTATAGATATATGAATAAAGATAGAAAGGACAAGAAAGATTCTGATGTAACCTATTATGAATGTAAAATATCGGGACATATCAAACCTGATTGTCCTATTCTTAAGAGAAAAGATGGGAAGGAAAATAATTCTAAAAGAAACATTAGGAAGTATAAAAAATCTAATTCTAAGAAAGTCCTAAAAGAAAATAACACCTGGAGTTCTAGTGGTGGTAACTCTTTATATTAATCCTTAGAATTTGAATCATCCGATTAGAAGAATATTGGAATTATAGCCAGAATACCCATTGAAAATCATTGTCTTCTTGATAATGTACAAAATGACGAATCCTTCACCAAAATTTCATTAAATGATAATTTTCCTAACGAAAAATATTATGAATCTTTGGATGATAAGTCTTCCTCATATAAACCTAATACCTTACCTTCATTTTAATATGTTTCTAAATTTGATTAACTATTTGAGAATAAAAATTATAATACTAAAAATAATTTAGAGAGGGAAAATTCAAGAATTTATGTTTTAACTAAAGACGTATCAGATCTTTCTAAGCATTTCAAGAAAAACTCTTGATTTTGAAAGTGTTTCTAAAATCATTAAAGAAGTTAATTCTGAGAAAGATAAACTTTCTATAGATCTTGAATATGTTATTTTTAAGAATAATATTTTATATAATAACCCAGGTTTTAAATCCAATGACTTTGAGGATAATAATTTAGTCATCAGAATAATATCTGAAATTTTTTCCTTAAATAAGATTTTACCAAATTTTACATCTATAAGGAAAGAATTTTATAAAATGTATTCTCAAATATTTCCTCTAAGAAATACTTATGGAATTGTTTATACTCAATCCCAACCAGTTTTTACTCATAATTATTTTATTCTCCAAAGTGATTCTTTTTGCATCACGTGTCAATGTGCCAGACATTGGGAAATAATTTTTTTTAAAATAAAACCTAATACTTAGGCTTTCATAAAGGCTACTTTTCTAAGAAAATTTGGATTCCCATGATATTACTTTCTAAAATTTATGGATCCATGAAATTTGGATTCTGAAAGTCAAACTCTTTTATTTTCAGGAATATAAAGAAAGTACAAGCAACAGCACATGGTATATGGAGAGTGTATGTTCCCAGTATATGACTGGTAAAAAATCTTCTCTGAAAATATTATCAATACGAAAAGGTGGAGAAGTAACTTCCATAGATAATTCTCCTGGTGAAGTTGTTTGTATAGGTGACATTGTTCATCTTGGGAAAACATAAATCTCAAATGTTTTATTTATTAAGGGTCTTAAGAACATCCTCATTAGCATAATTAAATTATTTGATAAAAGTTACCATGAATATATTAGGAATGATAAATTCTTAGTACATAATTCCAAGAAAGAGTTTATTCTTTCTTACCATAGACATTAGAATGTTTATACACTAAACATAGAATACATTAGGAGCCAAGACCAACCTTACCTTAGTGAAATGAAAGATAAATATTGGTTATAGAATAGAAGACAAGGACATTATAACCTATGAAAACTATGAAAATTCTTGAGTAAAATAATTTCTAAGGATCTACCAAAGCATAGATTTGATTCTTCAAATTTTTTTGATCCTTTTCAATATATAAAGAAACATAAGTCATGTTTTTAATCAATCGGTGAAGTATTCACTTTTGATGCATTACAGTTAGTTTATATTTTTTTTTTTTGGTCGAACAAAATCTAGAAGCATTGGAGGAAAATACTATGTATTTTTTCTAGATGATGATTACATCAGATTTATATGGGTCTATTTTCTAGAAAATAAATCTAAAACCTTTTCTTTATTTTAAATTTTTTTAGTGCACAAGTTAAAAATGAGAAACATATTCCACTAATAACTATTCATAATGATCATGGGGGAGAACATCAAAATTTAGATGTTGAAAAAGATTAGTAAAAAAGGAATTATCCATAACTTCTCGGCCCCAAGAACTCCACAAAAGAATGGTGTTGTTGAAAGAAGAAATTTAATTATTTAAGAGATAACTAGAACCATGTTGACCGAATATTCTATTGATAAACACTTTTGGGATGAAGTTGTGAGTACTACATGTAATACTATAAATCGAGTTTTAACAAGACATTTTTTTTAATAAAACACCTTATGAATTGTGGACTTGTTGAAAACCTATACTTTCTTACTTAAATGTTCTTGGATGAAAGGTATTCATCCCAAATAATAATGATAAATTACATAAATTCACACCCAAATCCGATGAAGAAATTTTCCTGGGATACCCCATTACTTATAAGGATTATAAGGTTTTTAACAAAAATACTTGTATTGTTGAAGAAACATTACATGTTAAATTTGATGAAAATTATCCTTTTCTTTAAACAATCCCAACCTATATCCAAGGATGTGTTTCCAAAAAATGATTATCAACCATTGATAAAAGATTCTTCTAATAGGGAAAATACTCATCAAAACTTTTTTGAAGTATTTACGTTAGAATATTTTCAACCATATATTGGTGAACAAGTTTAACAAAACCCAAATTTGTTGTTTCTTAAAAATCATCCCATTGATAGTATCATTGGTGATTTAAATAAACCTGTAAGGACTAGAAGTTATCTATGAAATTAAGTAGAACATCTAGATTTGGATTCCAAATATGAAACAAAAATAACTGATGAAGCTTTTGGTAGTGATGACTGGATTAAATTCATGCAAGATAAGCTAAATGAATTTGATAGGAATAAGGTCTGGACCTTGGTGGAAAGACCTACGGAAACTTCTGTAATTAGAGTAAAATGGTTTTTCATAAATAAATGTGATGAAAATGGAATCATAGAAAAAAAATAAAGCAGGATTAGTTACTAAAGTCTATAATCAACAAGATGTAATAGATTATGGATAATTATATGCTTCAATAGCTAGAATTGATCCTATTCACATTTTAATTTCCTTTGCAACATTCTTGAATTTCAAAAATTTTCAAATGGATGTCATGTATGCTTTCTTTAACATTTTTTTCAAGAGGAATTTTATGTTGAAAAAACTCTTGGATTGGAGGATACAAAACAGGATGAAAATGTTTTCAAACTTTTCAAATATTTATATGGACTTTAATAAGCCTCTAGAGCCTAGTATGATAAAATTATTGGATTTTGGTTACAAAAAAATTATGTTAAGGGAACTGCTGATCCAACTCTTTTTATAAATAAAAATAAGGAAAAAATGATTTTTCAAATATATTTTGATGAAATTATATTTTGATTAACTCAATATTCTTCAACTAATTAATTTGTGAATCTCACGAAATTAGAGTTCGAAATGAGTATGATGGGTGAGTTAACATTTTTCCTTGGTTTTAAAATATCTTAAGAACCAAAAGGAACTTATATATCTTAACATAACAATGTTAAATATCTTATTAAAAATTATGGATATGATGATACTAAAATTATAATTACTCTAATTGGTACCACAAATTATCTTAATCTTGATGAAGCTAGGAAACTAGTAGATCAAACATATTTTAGAGGTATGATTGGAATTTTATTATAATTAATAGCTAGTCTTCCAGACATAATGTTTTTAGTATGCTTATGTTAATATATCAATATAAGCCAAAAGTATTATCATTTAAAATAATTGAAAATAATTTTTCACTATTTAAAGGGAACCATGGATTTAGGACTTTTATATTCTTCTAGAGATGATTTTGTTTTAAAAATAATTTCAAATGCTGATTTTTGTGGATGTAGAATGGATATAAAAAGTATATCCATAACTTGTCATTTATTAGAATATTCATTATCATATTGGCCATGCAAAAAGAAACACTTTGAAGAACGTCCCACTGGTGAAGCTAAATAAGTAGCAAGTGGATGTTATTGTGCTCAAGTGTTGTAGATGCAACACACACTCATATACTATGGAATGAGTTTTACCAAAACACAAATATTATGTGGTAACACATGTTTCATTTACCAAATCAAAAACCATTCACATCACTCTCTTAAAAAACACATAGATATTAGGCATCACTTTCTTAGGGATTATAAACTAAATGGGGATATCATTCTTCAATTTATCAAAATTTAAGATCAACATGCAGATATTTTTACAAAATCATTACCCTCCAATAGATTTGTATACATTAAGAAAAGATAGGAATCATAATAATAAGGTAATCATCCATATTAAATTGTTTTTAAAACCAATATCCTTATATTAAGTAACTCTTTTTCCTAGGGGGAGTATAATGTTTTTTCCAAAATTTTTCTTTCTTAATCAGTTTTTTCAGTACTCAAAATTTTTCTTTATTAATAAATAATTCAAAAACCAAAATTCATGAATAGAAAATTTCCTTTCTTTAATAAAAATATCTAAAATATAAGATGAACCTTTTCATATCTAACAAGTCTTTCTATGTAATCTGGATAGTATATTACCTTACATAAATAATCATAATGGTATTTTTTTCTTGTTGGTATTTTTATCTTATTTTAAGAAAACTCTATCGAATTCACTTTTCATAAATCTTATTTTTTCTTAAAACCTAAAAAGATCAAAACCTAACAAATCTTTCTTTGACACTCATCTCTACCGTCAGATCAGTTTGTGCTTATTTCACCCATTGGGTCAATTTTTGGATTTAAACCAACACCTTTAATCCTATATAAACACCCCCTAATACACGCCTCATATCTAGATTTCAATAATTTGTGCACCAAAGATCTTCTCCCCTTCAAATTTATTGTTCATTTTGCTAAGTTTTCATACATTCTGGATGTCACATGAAGCTTCCCTGTAGAATTAAATGTCTTAGAGAAAAGAATTCAAGGTTTGTAAAATCTATAGGGAAATTTTGGTTGAAAAAAATTTCATTTATATGTATAATTCTTTTATTAAAAATAATATCAAGCTGAACGGATGAGAGAGTTTTTGTGTTTCCATGCCAAAGAGTCGGGATCTAGTTTATCCTTACCTTCTCATAGTGTTTTAAGATACTCTCATTTTTTATAAATAAGGGGGGAGGGAAAAGTATTCTTTTTAGTGATATGGAAAAACAAATTCTTTATCTTTCAATATTGTAGAAAACATACTTGGAATTCCTTATGAAGGTCAGGTAATATTTTTCTCTCACAACTATCTTGATAAGTCAAGAGCTTTGAGAAGGAAAATATAGTTGAGTTTCTTGGACTCAAAGGGATAAAATCACATAATATCAACTATATTTCAATGAAATTCAAAATTTTATCCTTTTGGGTACAAGTATTTCTTATTCTAATAAAAGGAGACAAGGAATCTCTAAGGAAAAGTGATATCTTTATATTGGACTTTTTGGTTAACCATAGAAATGTATACCTAGTGAAATACATATTTCCGAAAATCACCAATAAAAGGAATGGAACTCTCGACTCTCTAATTATCAAGTATCTCATGATCTGGTCAAAGATCATAGTGATTTTTTTTAGAATCATTTAAAACTCCCTACAGTTTTAAACCCAGATTTTTAAGATCATGTTGTTGTGTGATGGCACTCTAATGAGTATGGAAGTCATTTTTAGTGCCAATTCAAGAAAAGATTGTGATTTTTTTGAGAGTGAAGTTCAATTTTTGATCAAGAAATGGGAAGTAGTAGAAAATTCAAAGAAATCCCAGAAGAAAAGAAATGAGAAGGAACCAAAAACCAAGAAAAATCTATAATTCTAGAAACATAGCCATCTCTTCAAAAGATAAAAAAGTAAAAAAAAACTTTCTCTTATGAAGTGGTAGAGAAGTAGAGGGAGAAGAAGAAAAATATTAAGGAAGAATATCCAACCATTGATTTAGACCCTACTAAGGAAAAATCTTTGAACATTCAAGCTGCTGAAGAACTTGAAAATTAAGAAAAAGAGAAGAAGTTAAAGATGAAAATGTCAGGCGATAAAATTGTCCAAGCCTTAATCAAAGATACAGGGAAGGCCTCTGAAAATATTTCAGTACAAGAGTCCTTTCTCCAAGAAATAGTTCCTTTAGATACTCAAAGAAAGAAAATATAAATTCCATAACTTTTTGTAGAAGAAGAAAGAATTCCTGAAATTGACAAAGAAGAATAACAAGAAGAGGAAGAAGGAGAAAGTGATGATGTGATTAAAAAAGTGGAAGAATACCATGATAATGAATGTCCTTTATAAATGTTATCAGTCTGAAATTTTCAGGTTGACTTAACAAAAATTATTTATCAAGGGAATAATGATGATGGATGGGATGAGGTTGTTAAACCAACTAACGATGAGAGTTGCAACCGTGATTTCATCCATCAAAAGGATGTCAAATAATATAATGAGAAAGAAGAGGTTGATGAAGATAAGATTGTCCAACTCTATGATAGTGAGCATGATTCCATAAGGGATGAAAAAGGTTATTTCCAAATTTCCTAAAGGAAAAAAAGATGTTTATTGATACGCCTAAGAAGGCTATGATTGAAAAATCCCAGAAGAATGCTGGTGGATCATCCAATAAAAAATCTGAAGAGTTTGAATTACTATCCTTTCCTGTAAGGGAATCAGATTCAGAATCTCCATCTTTGATGGGTCATGATTTCATTGTTTATTCTTTGAAAAGAATTTAACACAATACATTTTATTCCTAGTATTTATTTGAGATGTCAATTACTTCAACATTGTTTCAATCAGAAGTCAGATTTGTTAGGCATGATCATGGAAAAGCTTATCAAGATTTAGGAAGATTTAAAAATATTTCATATTGGTTATGATGTTCATACGAGATCGTGTAAGGAAAAAAAATGGTCTAAAATAATGATTGAAGACATGAGAATCATTGATGACTTCAAATATTCAGTAAAATATGATTTTGATAAGTCAGATGATAGAATCGAAAACCTTTCAAAAAAAATTCAGAAAAGATAAATCTAGAGAAAGTATCCTGGAAACAAGAGGATATAGAACTGAATGGGAAGTTAAATTTTGTTTCCGTAAATTTAAAGAGAGAAAGGGAGCTCATGGAATGGATAGAAGAAAATTTCATTAATAAAGAAGATATAGTAAAGTCTCATATAGAAATTTTGATGTCTCGAGAAGAAAAGATCATGGCTTTGAAAAATACAATCAAGTATTTGGATCAGTTTCTCCCAAGGTCTGAGGATGATCACAAATATTTCAAGAAGATAAATGATACCCTGATAAATCTCACACCGAAGGAAAATATGGATGAATAATTTTCCTATCAATCCAATCTTTTGTTTTACTTTTACCATGTAACAATTTTTCCTATCAAAATGAATATTTTTCTATAATTAAATTGTTTTTCTTGTTTATCACAAACCATTCAGGAACAATTCTTTTTTCATTAACTACATTAATTTTTTAAAATAAAAAAGGGGGATAAAAGAAATATCAAATGAATACTATGTTTAAAAAAAAGTTTACATAAGAAAGGGGGAGCTTAAGTAAGGGGGAGTCTTCTTAAAAAATATTTCCTTAATAAAGTAAAAGTTACTTCTCTATGAAAGAGAATAATATTATCCTTAGGGATTTAAAAACATAAGGGGAAGTTATTTATATTTATCATGGTTCATAAGTAAAGGGATATAGGTTTTTCTTTTCAAGTTAAAAAAAAATCATTATTCCTTAAATTATTTTTTGAAAAGTGGTTTGTGCTTTCCAAAAATGGGGAGATTTTTGAGTCAATAAGGTTTCCTTATGACTTTTCCATTCCTCTGTGTTTTAAAAATCAAAAACACATTTTCTTAATGAAAATTATCTTTCTCTAAGTATTATTTTCTTACGAAAAATATTATTTATCTAAGAAAAGTTTTTTATTTAAATTGTTTTTCAATGCCTTATTCAAATTATTCTCGTAACCAAGTCTAACTATATTTTATACTAAGTTAAAATTTTGAATCCTTATAAAAATCCTCATAATTGTTTAGTTCCCTGGATATCGAGTCTCTTTGTTTTTAGAATCAGAATTCTCTAAAAATTAGAGTCTGAATTCTCAAAAATTTAGACTCCAAATTATATGAAATTCCGACTCCAAATTCTCTAAAATTTACACTCTGAATTCCCTAAAATTCAAACTCCAAATTCTCTTAAATTTCGACTCCAAATTATCTTAAATTCTAACTCTAAATTCCTTGACATTTAGAATCCAAATTCTTTGAAAAAAAGAATTTGAATATCCATGTTTTTAAAATCAATTTCTTTATATGTTTAGACTCCGAATTATTTTTTCCCATAGATTCTGATTATTCGGTTTTGGTAAAGCTACTTTATTTTCATAATTTTTTTTGATTATTAAGCATGATAATGATTCTAAAAATTTTCATATATAAGAAGGTTTCATAAAATTTGATTCTAACTAACGGTTGATTGAGTAACACGTGTATGGGTCCCTCCAAGATTCATGGAAAAATATGAATGTTGTAGGAGGGATCCAACCATTGAAGTTTTTCCTTTAAATAGGATCTTATTAGAATGAGCTCTCTGTTAATGAAATCATTCTAAGATCCTAGAGTTTACATTCTTTGAAGTAATTTCTATAAAGAAAAACAATCTCGTGCCTTGTGCGTTTTATGAACATAATTTTCAATCGTGAACATCTTGTTCAACTTTATTCATGAGAATCGAATTTTCGTTGAGTACAATCGAGGGCTTGAAGGGATTGGATGATAGAGGTTAAGACTACCTTAAAGATTGAGGGCTTTAATGTATAGAAAGAGATACTTTGATATTATTATTGAGGGCTTACTATGGTGTGGGTAAGACAGAATTTATTGAAAGTATAAATCAATGGACCTTTATCCAAGGTTGTTGGATACCATAATATTTAGGTTAAAATACTTCCTACTTGTTTACATGATTTTTGTTTCATGTTTTACTTCCTCAATATTTTGTTAATGAAATAAAATATATCTTTCTTATTATTTCTTGTAATTTTACTTACTCTGATAAATAAGATTCTATATGATTTAAGGTAGAACAAACTATTATTAGGTTTCTTTTCAAGATCCATTTTTTCCAGGCCCTAATCACGTTAGATTCATTGTTAAGAACAAAAGAGGTTTTGTTAATTTACCTTGTTTATCTTTGTTAAACATATATTTCCATAAGGTTAAAAGAAAAAGATTATTAAACCTACAATTCACTCCCTCTAATATTTGAGTATCTACATATACTATTTAGATCCTACATGAAAATGTCAGTTACTAGCCTTCGAGTCTATTCCTGGTATCACACATAGGTAACTAAGTCCCTCTTGAGGCCTGGTAAAACCATCTTACCTACAATCCCATTCAAGCGGTATCTCCTAGGGAACTAGTGTCACTCATCTGGAGGAAGAAATAACTAACACCTAGTGAGTCCATCCAAATAAGATCTTATGTCTTCCATAGCATGTTTAAAAATAATTAACAACTCTAACATAAGGGCACAAGAGTCCAATCAAGGGGTCCTTAAGTCAAAACCCAAGGTTTAACCCTCAATACTAATGTGAAATAATTGAACAAGATTTTCATTTATAGCAAGTCAAGAAAGGGGGATCACATCATTTAATTCATCTAATTAAATAATAATTATCATGTTAATAAAGGTACACAATTAAAGACCCATTTATTTCAAAAGGGTTAATGACTAAGAATATTTGTAATTCACATTGTCTAGCCAATTATTTTAAGGCATGAGATTAAAATGACTTAATTCATGGATTATCACCCTATTCAAATAAATTTCCAACTCAAGGAATTTTTTTTGAGGTAATATCCCTATAGGGGAATTAGGAAACTTTTAAAAAATTGGGAAAATTTCCTCTATGGTATATCTCATCCATTTTGGTGGCATAAGACAGGGTAAACACCCAAGGGGTTGACTCTCTTCTAACTTCGGTCTCCAAACACTAGGTAAGGAATTCAATTTAATATAATATGAAATTTTTGGGGAAACATTGGAATAGTTTGGATCATGAAATAATGGCGCATTTTATAAAAAGAAATGAAATGTGGGTAAATGATATAATACACCCTCCTTAGCATCATAGAGCTTCCCTTATCCAGCATCGATCTTTGATTTGAGCAAGGTTAGTAGATATCAACAGAATCATCCAAATCCATGAAAATGGGGAAAATTATCCTGTACTAGAATAACATAATGTATGTAAATAAGGACATTAAATATAAGGGGGTAGATTCAATATCTCACCTCTATCTTCCCATTAGATCTGAAGGTGAACAATTTTGAGTTCATATGGAGTATTTAGATCCAAACCTGTGTAGAACAGGAGAGATTCATGTGAGGTTGTAGGAGAATAAACCATCGGAAAATGATATAAAATAGTGAAATGAAACATAAAACATAAAATAGGTCTAAAATAATAAATTCACCCTAATTTAAATTGGTGCACGGTTTGGATGCACAGTTGGAAAAATTGTGTGCTAACCATGCTCCAGTTACAACTTTAGAGGGGAACTTCTCATATTTAGGTCCATGGTTTGTTTAACCACACACAAACCATGAAAACCACACTATCCAAAAACTACAGATGGTTCACATGACCATGCACAATGGTCCACCCTGTTGTAAAAAAATCTTGTGGCCCCTTAGTTCCCAATTTCAATTGTCTTACTGTTTAGGAAAACCATACATGTTTGGCAACATTATTTCTACTAACCATGTGGCCTAGTATTTTCTTTACATTTTAGGGTTCTGGTCTTCTAATGATCCCTAATCACACTTGAGACCACCATGAACATTTTATGTATCATTATAATGTTCATTATAAATAATTTAAACTAATGTTAAATGGTATGTACCTTTTGTAAATTCTAATAAATTTCAATAAAAACATTCACCTTTTCTGGATCAACTAAAATATCATGTTCTAACACCACATGTACCAAGAAAATCACTTCCTGAATCGAAAAGTAAAATTTATATTACTTGGAATAGATTTGGTGATTTCTCAAAAACTCCAAAACTACTCTCATATGATGTACATGACCATCCACATTCTTAATGTAAATAAGGATTTAAACCAAAAATACTACTAAAAAAGTATCAAGATACTCATGGAAACTCATGTTCATTAATTCCATAAAAAACTAAAGGATCATTGGTTAAAAAATGGCATGAAAAGGTACATATAATGGTCGTACCTACTCTGAAATCTAGTTTTCTAAATGTGAGATTATTTTATTCTCAATTGATGGTAACCAGGTTTAATATCAAAAATCCAAAACCACTTTTTTATCTTTAAACTAGTCAAAAAAAATCATATATCCATGTAAATGGGTATTATTTATTTACTGTAACATGATTGGGTTTTCAGTAATCAACACAAAGGAAATGTTTCCCATTATATTTTTTAGAAAATAGGACTGACGCTACCCAAGGTGACACACTCGACTGTATAATGTTTTCACTAAAATATTACCCAATAGATTCATCAACTACTTCATTTATGTTGGTTCCATGAAGTAAGAAGGAAGAAACACTAGTTGATTACCAAGAGCTACATTGATAGAAAAATCTACCTCACTTATTGGTGGAAAACGAGATAAGCTAGAAGGAAAAACATCGGGAAACTCAGCGACAACTAAAGGGAGATCACTACTCAAGGATTCATGTTATAGATTAAAAAAACACTTATATCACTTTCCACAACTATGGATAAGAAGGTCTATCTCTACACGACCTTGGGTTTCATTCTTCTTGAAAGATATAGTTCGCCCCATCAGGTGTATTAAAAGAGATCCATCGATGATAAAAATCAATACGATCTTTATTGGAAAAGATCCAACCCATCTAGAAAATGATCTCAAGAGGTTTCATGTCATGAAATAGAAAATTACATGCAAAATCAATATCTCATACTGATAAAACCCAAGTTTGACTATATAGACCCGTCTCTCTCTTCATTCCAAGGGGTGTAGTAATATCCATCACATAAGATAAAATCTATATTGAAAGATTTATAATATTCATAACATAGGTTGAAATAAATGAATGAGATGTAAAAGAATCAAATAAATCATCCTCTAATGAAGAAGCTAGAGTAATAGTACCTCTCAAGGTCGTTGGAGCCATATCTACCTTTTCTAGATACTCTTCCATTGCGTGAAGAAGCTTCGTTAAGAATTCATGTGGTTGGAACCCCTTTGATCATGATCAATATTATTTTATCACGGTTTTAGAAGGTGATGATGATCCCATTCACTTATTGGAGTGGAATAGAAATTGTAGAATTTCTACATGTGACCTGAACTTCTACAAGAAGCATAGTTTTTGGTTGACTTAGTGCAGATCCCTTTCATGTTTACAGGCTTGCCACAACATTAAAAAATTAAAGGGCCAATACCAGGCACTACATGAGGCCTATAAAAACCTTCCTATCAATATCCACCATGAAAATCATCATGCTTCATATTAACTTTATGGGAACACATATAAAAACCACTACGAGAAAAAGGAACTCTTGTCAATCCTGAACTACTATTCTAGCCCATTTAATCAATTAACGCTCATTCTAGCACATCAACATAAGAGGGAATCTTTAATATAAAAACATGAGAATGAATATTAGATTGAAGTCATATCTGAAACCTTAAAATAGTCATCTTCTCATTCGATATAATCTCAGGTGAAAACTTCATATGCTTAGCAATGCGATTTGAATATTCTTTCATGATTTTATCAATTAACTGAAATTGAAAAACACTATATCCTTGGATAAAACCATATAATATGGGTAGAACTGGTCCTTGAAATTATATTTACTGTATTTGTAATTAAATTCCCTATTCTTCTTTTCCATCCCCATCATGTCCCACAATATCCTACTCAGTTCCTCTAATATGAAGGTGGCATACTTTACCTTGATTTCATCTGGTGTCTCCAAGAATACATACAAACTCTCAATTCTACTAAGAAAATACTGATTCTATTATGTATCATTGGATAATTTTAAAGATTGTGTCCTATGTTGAAGTAACTCCTAATAAAGATTTCAGAAAACATCCCTCTAAGGTTCCACAACTAGAGACTAAATGGGAACTGGTGCAAGTTCATATCCTATAGCTTGGAAATTAGGCACAATAACTTCATCTATATTCTGGTGCAGGAGATGATTTTATCACTGTGGTTCATCAGAATATTCTTCCTGGATCCAATTCATAGTTCTTCTTATAGGGACGATGCTACATAACATTAGAGATTAATAAAAAAGACATCAGATTAACACTCAACTAGGGAAACAAAGGAAATCAATACCAACAGATAGGAGTACAAGTTTTGGATTCCATCACTGTAATTCCCAAAAAATATAAATTAAGAACATTTTATTTTATAGCTTGTATGACACGTGACACCAAGCATGTAAGGTAATATAATATCTAGATAATTTATAATACATTTACTATTTAAAACAGATTTTTTTATATTTCAATGAATGAAAAAATGTGTTATCTTGAATTAAAAGAAATATAAACTTTCTTTTATATCTTGTGTTACATGAAACAAAGACTTTCTTCAATGGATTTCAATAAATGTAAGACCAGGTTTTATCGAACAATAATATATTATTAAAATATAATGAGATATAACCTAGTTGTTATATTAGTAATTATGAAAAATAATAACTAACTTGTGAAAATTATGGTGAATATAAATATAAAATGAATTAATTGGTTAAAAATTAATTATAAATTAATATAAGAATTAATTGAATATAATGTCAGTATTTTTAAAGAAAACTATTTCTATGCTCACAAAATTTGATTTATATTAATATAATAAATTAATTACAATTAGAGAGTGATATTAACGTAATATATATATATATATTATAATAAATCAAATATTTTCTATATTCAACCATTATGTTTGATATGTAGATGATAAGAAAAAACCCGACATTAGACATAAAAACATATATTTTTATAAAATCAATTTTACCACCTTTTAATGGAGAATCGATTTTAAATAATAATTTTGACACTTTAATTGAATTAATATGTCAAAATAAAATTTATCTTTGAAATAATCCCATAATAATTAGTTTAGTGTGACTTTTTGATATTTGTATGAAACATTTCATTTTTAATGAATAGTTAAAAATATGACATTTTAGTATAAAACTGCTTTTTCATCTAATTTATTTATAAAGTTGAATTATAATTATAATTTATTTTAATGTTTAATTATATAATATTTTTACCAAATAATAAAAATTATATCATTGTAATCAATTTCACTTTAAAATTGACTATAAAAACATGGAAAACATTCAAATTGTTTTACATTAAAAACCAGCAATGATGTTCTTGTTTGAGGAATAATTTTAAATCAATTTCATCTAATTATATGATAGTAATTTGGAAAAATGTTTTACATATTTAGAATCATAAAAATTTTAAATTTCTAATAATACCAATCTTTTTAAGAAAATGATTAGTAAAATTAATTAAAATTAATTACAATTATTAAGGAAACTTTTAGCTTAATAAAGGATAAAACCTTTAACTTAGGGGCCCCAATGGCCTAAACACTTGTCCAAAACCAATTTTATATATATAATTAAACCATGAAACTTCCATTATTGTCTTTTTTTAATTTTATTATGTTTTTTTAGGTTATAACACGTGTAAACCTAACTTGTTTTTTGAAATTCCAAGTGAGTCCTTTTCCTTCACTATAAAAGGCCACCACCTCTCCCAATTTCTTACTCCACTAAAACATATTAGGATAAGACATTATCAGCCCATATAACTTCTCAATACCCCTCTACTCTGCCATTAAGCCTCCCTTTGGGAATAAATCCTACCAAGGAATCGTTTTCATAGAATCCCAAAACAGTTACCTGATTAAGAGATATCACCTTCTCTCAAAAATTTTAATTTTATTTCCATTAACTAACCTATCATCTCTTATTATTCCATTATTACGTAAAGAAAACAGTATCTTCAATATACTATAATGTTTTTATGAAAATATATCTACCGACACTTACACATAATTTCATCTAATGGTTAATGAACAGACAGTTTTTGTTTACAAAAAACTACTGCCTCCCGAAATAATGATTGTTCATTTTTCCCTTACCACCTATCATGGTGTCCTTTATGATATTATATATATATTATATTATATTATATTATATTATATTTTTATGTCTTTATACTTTTTAAATGCGTTTATTACACATTCCTTTAATACCTTCTATTTTACATTAATACGATAACATCGTTTGAGGAAGTGTGGACTACCACCCCTAAAAGCGATGTGATTCGTTCACACAATCCATGGAGTGTATTATGGATGATTATATTTAAATATGTGAGAAATAAAAAATATATATTATTTTCATTAAATAATTACCTTCCTCTAAATATACTATATATATCATTTCTTTTATTACCCTTTCACACACAAAGTGACAACATCGCTTATGGACGTGTGGATTATATCCTCCTCAACATGATGTGATTCCTTTTGCATCACATGCCTGAATGGCCTGAAGGCCTTCATTTTTATTGATTTTTGATAACCCCCCTTTCAAGGGATGAGAGGGGAACCCTTACAAGGCCCGTAGGCTCAGAGATTACATGGCCCATAAGCTTAGGATATTACATGACCTGAAGGTCTTAGGTAATTCAACCAGTCTATCTGCAAGTAATTTCCCCTCCCCACCATCTGCATCCTAATAATAGCTCTCCACCTTTGCATGACCCTCTGGCTAGGCTTCCCGTGCCAGCACAGTCTGGTACTGATGGCATAGCCATACTTTCTAATGTATATATATATATATATATTAGTATATATGGTTAAATAATATTTTATTTATGATATAATTATCATTATAGAAAGATATAGAATTACATAATTTATTTCCATAATGATCATAGAATAATGTGAAATCTTATATATGACCTACCGCCTCCAGGATTGAAACATTGATTCATTTTTCATAGCCATATTTAATGATTTTTTTTAAAAATTATTATTAAGGTATAAATATGATAATTATATAATGATCGTTATTCTGGATTTTTTATACAATTACCCCTTCGACCATACTTTACCTACACAAGTTGTTTTTAACACCTCAATCGAATTGGGTTAAAACAATCGTTGTAAACATAACTATTTATGTTTTTGTATACGACATATTAATAAGTGAAATAAAATTAATTATAAGAAGAAATATTTTCTCCATCCATTAGAAAATTAACATATGGTTATTATACATAATGTTAAATGGCATTCACCCAAAAATAAACTCAAGGTAAGGGATTCTTGGCTCACTTTTCTTTCAGTGAGGAATACTTTTTTATTGTGCACCTAATTTTCTATATATGGTGTACGTGCAGCCAAAATATAATATAATATCATGAATTATACTATATTCATTGTATTTAAATTTAATATTGAATTATTATTACCCTTCGGTTTTTGAATTCATTTTTTACCACATTTGTAAGGGATTTCATCTCAATTTACATTCTATTAAGACTTATTTGTTGTTATACACAATGTTTATTTTATATAGTGTATATAAAACCCTTTTAAATGATATATCATGGATATCCTTAATCCCATGATATTTAAACTTTAATATAATTTTATTCCTTCATAAATATTATGTTTGAAAATGTTTCAAAGTGGTAGGAGACACTTTAGAATGTTTAAGGATTATTTTCCTCAATAAAACATTAATGGTATTTCAATTTTATTTCCATTAAAATAAATTATAAGACCATTGTTCAATAAAAACCTTTATTTTTCTCTCCACTAGTTATTCATGGCCATTTTCAAGTATTGTTACAATTTCCCACTCTTTTGTACCCAAATTTTTTCAAAAATGTTTTTTAGAAAACCCGACATTGTTTCTATCCTTAGTCAGAGAACATGTTTTATTTTGAAAACCATTTTTGGTTAAAATATTTTCAAAAAAAATAACACAATTTGGTGAAGACGTTTTTACCATCTTTTTCTTTTACTATTATTTTGAAAAGAATCTTCTAGTCCCTTTCTGAACAAGGCTTTTTTCTCACCTTTAACCGTGAATGAGGAATGTTTATTTTACCTACTATGGATCATATGGATTTACCCATCATCATTTATTTTAGGCTTCAATTTCATTTTTAAAAGGTTACTTTTTAAATAAATTTTTATCAAAAGTTATTTTCAAAGAAAAGGTTTTTTAAAACAAAAATATATTTTCCTAAATAATGTTTTAAAATATTTTTTAAAATTTTTATATTCATAAATGACGACAATAAATTATTTTACTTCACTTTGGGAATGTTTTTTCAATACCATCATTTTTTATCCTCTGAATGGTTTATGATTAATTTTTCCAAGGATAGTATTCACATTCACTTCCATGATTTATTTTAATCCTCTTGAAATATTATATTTTTTATGATCATTTGACATTGAATTTCCCCAAAATATCTATATCATTTTTCATGGATGTGATTATCACCTGAATCGTATAACATTTTTCATACGGTTCTTACTTAAAAAGTTAGTATATTGTTTTTTTAAATATAGATAAACTCATATAATTTATATAATACATATATTTTATAAGGAGATTTATTTATTTAAATTCATTGGACATGCACCTTATGTATTGGGGACTCATTAATATAAGCCCTTTGGGTTAGAGACTTGTTAATGAAATATCTACTGGTTAGGTAATAGTAAATGAAAACCCCTTGATGCATAGGTATTCTTAGGATATGATATTAGTTGGTGAAGCCCGCCTCCAAATTTTCTTTCAAACTGTATAGATGGGTTTCAACCATTAGTTTTAAAACTTTTTCTGAATGGTCCTAGTGGTATTGGTTTTTATATGCCATTGACATGACGTCCATTATTAAATCATTTCCCCCAATTAGTTTCTATTATTATTCATCCATATTATTTTTTTCTACATATCTGTGGATATATTTCATTTTTAAATTTTTAGATGTCATTTGTTTCAGTTTCTTACCTTTGCATATTTATTTTTACTTGCTTAAATATTTTGATGGAATGTTTTTTTAGTTGTTACCATATCAAATTATTCATTCACTTCTATTAAATTTATTGATTACTTTTCATGTGTGTTGAGTTATTTAAATTTCAATATTAATTTATTCATATTGATTCATTATTTCTTCTTCTATACTTTTCCCTTACTAAGATTTTAAGCTGACCTTCATTATGTTTCTTTCCCCAAGAATCCAAGATGAGTACTGTGAAATAATTTTAGAGATTTACTAGAGGGATATGATTTATTCTCAAAGTTATTTATTTAAAAAGAAGATGAAAGTCATTTTGTAATTAGTGTATTAATTTTTAATACAAAACGCATTTTTGTATTTGGTTCACAAAGACTATTATACTCTTAGATCCTTTGGTGTTTTATTCCATGTACTCATGCCAATGTAATTAGTATAATACACTAGTTCCGAGCTCTCTGGGGTCAAGTTTCTGTAGTTGGTATAAAAGGAATTTTAGTGGCATCTTTAAGAACTAGATTTTGGAAAACATAGGTTAGATAAAATAACCCTAAGGTAGAATTGAAAGATGATTATAGAAAAACATCCTATAAATTTTTAAGGTGGATATTATATTGGTCTTACTAGCAATACATCCATGTCTTGATAATACAATTGGAAACTATTATGGAACAAATCAACCTTGGAGTAACAATTCTGACAAGTTGCTTTGGTGCTGACTCAGGGTAACCCAATGCATGAAAATGATCCTTACTGTGCACCTGGTTTGACACTTTCATGGGATATAGAAAATTTAAGTTTCTTTAAAAACCATAATGATGATTTTTTATAATGAATAACATAGGATAAACCTAATTTGTTTCGATTTAAAATAATAATTCATGATTTAGAAATCCTAGAAATATTATTTTTGATAAACCTTAGACTAATGAAAGACCTATGTTGAAATAAATAGATGAAGTATATATCTATTGGGGTTGTATTGAAAATCTTATTTAAAATGATACATAGTTATTAACCTTATTTAAAGGATTTGTATCATATTTAATTGGTAAATTATGTCAATATGGTTTAAGAAAAAGAAAACATGTATGTCAGGTGATAAATAGTAAAATTGGGAAACATCATGGGCCTTAAACCCATGACCAAATGATGATAACGGTTTAATGCCAACCACTGGCCAATGCACTGTCTTCGTTAAATTTTCATTATCTATAGTTAAGCAATTTTATGAATAAATATTAGTGATAAACCAATAGTATAACTTTTAAGGATTATAGATTAATCTATATCCAATATTTGTTTTTAAATATAGTGATATACAAATATTTAGACTTTTCACTCTTTTATAGGCCTTAAAATCATTTTAAAAAATTCTTTTAGTGTGTTAGGAGTAAAAAAATCATTTTTGTTAATTAATTTTTGGAGTAAAGGGATGAATTAGAATTTGATCAAAGCACAACCAAAAGATAGGATAGATCATATGAAATATAAAACTATAAATTAAGTATATTTCTTTATATTCATAAGCAGTAAAATAATTACCAAACATTAGGAAAATGATTTCTATATAAAACTTTTTCTAAATAAATTATTTGTTTTGAACTATTGGTCTCTTAAATCATCAAATATTTTGGGATTTGAGGCCCTCAACTTTATATTGACCATTATCTTGTTTTTGATTGATGACCCCATTCCCTCCCTGAAAATATTTAGGATTTTTCTCTAATTATGTATCTCTACTTTCTGATGATGTTCCCCTTCATAGATACCTAGTTACATGGTAGTCCATGTGACCTTTTAGCATTATATTCCCTCTTTTATAAAGGATGAATTTTGGCCCCCTCTCATGATTTGGGATTTAAAACATATTAAGTATCAAACAATTTATCACCATGATCAATTTACAACTGCAAGGACTCAACATAAATAAGGGGGTAGAATGTGACACCCTGAAAATCTAATATAAGAACCTTGTATTTGATATCATCTATTAGACTCTACACCAAGATTATAGGGTAATATAATATCCAAATACATTAAATTATATTTTCTATTTAAAATATATTTGAACTACAGGCATACGCGTTCTATATACGTGTACATGTTCTACTTAATACGCGTACGAGTTCTACTTAACGCATGTACGTGTTATACATAATACGAGAGTGCACGTTCTATGTAACACGTGTACGCATTCTACATAATTCACGAGTGCGCGAGTAAACCCCCTCATGGCCTCCACTCTACTTTGGTTCACCACAGATCTAGTATGGATACCATGAAAACAAGGGGAGGAGCGGAATTCCGATTCTGATACACCACTTGTTTTCTTGGGTTCCATACTAGATTCTATGCTAGAACTTGGGTTCCAGACTAGCTAGACCATATGGAGCCACATTCTTTGCAACGACGTGCCTACATCCTAAGATGGTACGTTCTTCAAAAGAGCTACTTTAACATATGGATCTTAGGGACTGAACCTAAGTCCTTCCAGGCTTGGGTTTACTGGTTTGGGTACCCTGTAGAGTAAGTTACTTAAGATTTAATGGAGAACAAGGGTTCTAGTAACCCCAAGATTCGAGCATGAACATAAACTAGTTAAATGCAGCCTCGGTTTCAATACACAGCCTTCCCTGGCCTAGTGCTCATGTCCCAGCAAGCGAAACCATAAATGGATTCTACTAGAATATTATAAAATCATATACAATAAAAGTTGGACAGGTAAGAAGACAGTTTGGGATGTGATTGAGGGAGTGTCCCCCCTATATTATAGGGGGGGTCTGACCATTGGAGTGAGGGATGGGTTTTAGAGGACCGAGCGGAGCTAAGAAACTATTAGAGCTATGGTTTTCCTTGGGGGAAGACTGAGAAGAGCTAATGGAGCGAAGGGATTCTAGGGCCGGGAAGCCCGAGAAGAGCTAATGGAGTGAGCCTCTACCCCGGCCAAGAAGACCGAGCGAAGCTATTAGAGCGAAGGTGTTCCCTGGCCGGGAAGACTGAGAGGATCTAAAAGTTCTATAATATCTCCTAAATATAGAAGGATATTCTTTCTCGCTTGAGCTATTCTCCTCGAGATAGAGGGATTTTATTCTATGTATATCTGCTGAAAAAAGATATACAGAGAAGAAAGAACAAGACCTACCAAAATAGGAGAAGAGAGAAGAGCAGTATAGAATATCCCTACCACATTACGAGAAAGAAATAGAACATCGGGGGGACCAGGGGGTACCCCCCGGAATAGATATCCTGATTGGAGCGAGGAATGATCGGAGCTATTGGAGAGAAGGGATTCCCGGACCAGGAAGCCTGAGCGGAGCTATTGGAGCAATGGGATCCCAAGCCGGGAAGCCCGAGTTGAGATATTGGAGAGATGGGATTCCAGGGCCGGGAAGCCCGAGCGGAGCTAAGCAGCCACCCGATTGGAGCGAGGAACGAGTGGAGCTAAGGTTTTTAAAAAGAGCTAATGATAATGGAGCGAGCATTTTCCCATGCCTGGAAGACCAAGAGGAGCTAAGAGTTAGGCGGTTCTTCTTCTTGAATGGATCAAGTGTCTTTCCTGGGGGAAGACCAAGTGGAGCTAAAGAGATAACTTACTGGAGCGAGGTAACATCGAGCGGAGTTATGGACATATTGGAGCGAGGAACGAGTGGAGCTAAGGGGATAAACCCCCTAGGGGGTCACAGGGTGGAGACATAACAGCCAAGCGTAGAGGCACACTCTGCATTGACTTGGAGCGAGGTAACATCGAGCGGAGCTAGACAAGAATGACTGGAGTGAGCGTCTTCCTCAATGTCTTTCATTACACGAAAGACTGAATTTTATCAAAAAATAATATATTATTAAAATATAATGATATATAAACATGTTATTACATTAGTAGTCATGAATATTAATAACTAACATATGAAAATTAGGGTGTATATAAATAAATAATTAAATAATTGGTTAAAAATTAATTCGAAATGGATATAAGAAGTTGTTTAATATGATGTTTTTTTATAGAAAACTATTTTTATGCATAAAAATTTATATTACTCTAATAGATTAAATTAATTACAATTAGTGAGTGATATTATCATAATATATATATATTATATATGAAATCAAATATTTTATATATTCTTCCATTTTGTTTTTTATGCATAATATAAGATCAAACCCTACTTTACAGATAAAAACCTATATTTTTATAGATGCAATTTTAGCAACTTTTAATGGATAACCCATTTTAAATCTTAATATTGACACTTTAATTGATTTAATATGTCAAAATAAATATCATATTTGAAATAAATACATAATAATTTGGTTGGGGTGAATTTTTGATATTTTTATGAAACATTTCACTTTTTAATTTATAGTTATAATTACGGAATTTATGTTTAAAAATATTTTTTCATATAATATATTTATATGGTTAAAATTTATTTTTAATAGTTTAAATAAATTAATTAGATAATATTATTTTCAATTAATACAAATTACCTCATTAGAATCCATTTTTCTTTGATATTTATTATAAAAACATAGCAAACTTCTAAACGTTTTTAATTTTAAAACCCTTAATGTCATCCCACTTACGGGATAAATTTTAAATTAATATATTCAAATTATATGATTGGAATTTGGAAAAATGGATTCCCAATTTTTAGTCCTCATAATTAATAATTTATAATAAGACCAACTTTGTTTTTGTCCAAAATTATTAGTGAATGTAAATAAAAATAATTATAATTATTAAGAAAAAATAATGCTTAATAAAGAACTAAGCCATTAAATTGGGGACCCAAAAGGTATATACCCTTTTAAAACACCTATTTTCTAGATATAATTCGTTCATACCCTCAATTATTCGGTTTTTTATGAATTTGTTAAGGTAAGAACATGTCTATACCAAACTTGTTTCCAAAAAATCCAAGTTAGTCTTTTTTCCTTCTCTATAAAAGGCCGCCACCAATCACCATTCTTCACACATCTCAAACCTCTTAGGTTTGGAAAATATATACCCATATTTATTCCAAACATACAATACCTAGACTATAAATCCACGCTTTGGTAATAAATCCTTCCAAGGAAGCCTTTGGTGTAGACCAAAAGTAGTTACCTGATTAAGAGATAAAGTCTTCTCTCAAAATTTTAAAATTTATTTTTATTATTCAAACTATTATATATTATTATTCCATTATCCTGTGTAAATACCAATATAATAAATAAAATATGTTTTTTATAGTTAATGGTCTCTACCTACACTTACACAAACATCCATCTAATGGGTAACGAACTATTATTTCTGTGTACGGCAAACTACTGCCTCACGAAACGATGATTGTTTATTTTTTCCTTAACACCTATCATAGTGACCATTATGATTAAATATATATCTATATATTATATAAATGATATTTAGTAGGTATTTATACTTCTTTAATAAATTTATTACAAATACATTTAATATGTTCCATTTTACATTAATACAATAACATTGTTTGAGGATGTGCAGACTACTTCCCCCTCAAAGTGATGTGATTCGTCCACACAATCCATGGAATGTATAAAAGATGATTATTATTAGACATATGAGACATTAAAAAATCTATATTTTATTCATGGCATAATTACCTTTCATTAAATATACTGTATATATATATATCATTTTAATTATTAACTTTCACAGACAAAGTGACAACGTCATTCGTGGATGTTTGGATTACCCCCACCTCGAAATGATGTGATTCATTTTACATCACAATATATATATATTTATGGTTAAATAATATTTTATTTTTTTTATAATTACCATTAGGTAATGATATAGTATTACATTCCCTATTTCCCAATTGATCATAGAAAAATGACAACATTACTCAAGCGTACATACGGCATACTGTCCCCTTGATTATAATGTTGATTCATTTTTCATAACCAAATATAATTACGTTAAAAAAAAAATTGAGGAATAAATATGATAATGTTTTCAAGATTATTATTTTTTATTTTTTATATAATAATCCCCTTTGACCATAGTTGATCTACCCAAGTTGTTTTTTGACACATAAACTGAATTTGGTCAAAACAATTAATGTAAACATAACTATTTAAGTTGTAGTATACGACATAGTAATAATTGAGTTAGAAGTAATGATAAAAATGAAAAAGGTTCTTCAAAAGTAAAAATTAATCTAATTTTACTATATTGGAAGTTAAAGGGTGTTCGCCCGAAAGAAAATTCAAGGTAAGGGATTATTGTCTCACTTTTCTATCTACAATGAATATTTTATTTTTGGGAACCTAATTTCATAAATATGGAATGTGTACTACCACATTGACATATAATATAATAAATTATACTATATTCATGTTATTTAAATGTTTTATTTAATGATTATTACCATTGGGTTTTGAATTCATTTGTTACCACATTGGTAATGGATTTCATGTCAATTTACAATATATTGAGACTTATTTGTTGTTATCCACCTAGTTACTTATATATGGTGTAAATAATACCCTTTTATATGACATATCAGGAATCTCATAAATATCATGATATTATAAATTTCATTTAATTTTATTCCTTCATGAGGCTTATATTTTTAATGTCTCAAAGTGGTATGGGACACTTTGGAATGTTTAAAGATTATTGTTTTCAAAAATAACATTAATGATATTTAAATGGTATTTACATTCGAGGAAATTTTAATTCCATTGTTCAATAAAAAATTTCATTTTTCTCTACAATGGTTATTCATGACCATTTTCAATTATTAGTACCGTTTTTTCACTCTTTGGAAATCCAATGTTTTAGAAAATATTTTTTAGAAAACCTGACTTTGTTTCTCTCTTTAGTAAGAGAACTCATTTTCTTCTAAAAACCATGTTTTATGAAAATATATTCAAAAAAAATAAAATTATTTGTTGATGACATATTTACCCTTTTTTATTTTACCAATTATTTGAAAATAATATTCATTTTTCATTCTAAACAGGGAATTTTTCGAACCTTTAACCGTCAAAAAGGAATGTTCGGTTTTCCTCATATATCTTGTATGGATTTACCAACCATAATATCATTGAGGATTCCTTTACATGTTTAAAAGGATTATTTTAAAAGAAAATATTTCAAAATTGATTTTCAATGAAATGGTTTTTAAAAAAAAATCAAAAGGTTTTTAAAAACAAAAGAATATTTTCCTAAATAATGTTTTTAAATGATCTTTCTATAATATTTCTATTCATCAATGACAAAAACACTTTATTTTAGTCAAATTTGGTTATATTTTATTCATACCAGACTATTTTATCCTATGGATTTTTTATGGTTAATTTGTTTAATGGTAGTATTCAAATTCACTTCTTTGGTTTATTTTAATCCCCTTGAAACATTCAATTCCTTATGATCATTTTACATCGAATTTTTCCAAAATATCTATATAATTTTACATGGTTTTGATTATTAATTTAAACATATACCATTTTTCATATAGTATTTACATTGAATGTAATTTGATTATTTGGGAAAAAATTTATAAACATGTATCAAGTATTCAATACAGATGTTTTATAAGGAACTTTGTTTATTTAAAATCTTCGGAAATGCACTATATGGATTGGGGACTAGTTAATGCAAGCCATGTGGGTTAGAGACCGATTAATGAAGGATCTATAGGTTGGGTATTGGTTAATGAAATACCCTTGATACATCAGTTGTCTCAGAAGATGAAATTAGTTAGAGAAAAACCCTTCGAGTTTGTTTCTATGTAGTATAGATGAGTTTCTACACATAGTTTTAAACATTATTGTGAAAGGTCTTGACGATATAGTTTTTCATGCGCCTTAGACATGATTTCCATTAAGAAGTAATTTACCTCATTTAGTTTCAGTTATTTCTAATCCATGATATTTTTCATCGACATATCAATGGATACAATTCATTTTCAGTTATTTAGATAGCCTTTATTTCATTTTCTTACCTTTCCATATTTATTTTTCCTTATCTAGTTATTTTAATTGAATGTGTTTAATGTTATTAAACTTCCATGTTTTTACACACTTGCATTCAATTTATTTATTACATCACATGTTTTTCAGTTTTTTATCTTTCCATGTTAATTTAATTCAATTGATTCATTATTCCTTCAACTATACTTTCCCCATACTGAGAATTCACGCTCACCCTTATTATGTTTATTTCCCCATGATTGCAAGATGTGTACTATGAAATATATTCAGGATATTTTAAATGGATTAGAGTTATCCTAAAAAAATTATTTTGAAATAAGAAAAAACTTATGTTGTAATTTGGGAATTAAATTGTAATACAATACTCATTTATGTATCTGGACTACCAAGACTATGAGACTCTTGGGTTCTTCAGGATTTGATTCCTTGTAATCATGCCAATATAACTAGTAGTATACAATGTCTCTAAGGTATCTAGGGTCCGGTACTATAATCCTATACAAATAAAAAGTAGGTAAAAGACTATAAGTAATCCCCAAGATGTATTTCTCAAACCTTCTCTGGTGACTTAAGGCTAATTACGTTGAGATCTATTTAGGAACTCATTCGTAACTACCTCGTCAGTCCAAATAAAAATAAAAAACTACATACTAACATTAATGTAAGATGTTTAACCTACACCTTTAATACCACCTTATAATGAACCCACCTGTATACCCTAGTACGCTGATAACTAGGCCGATCCTAACGTATCCTAAAATGTGATCCCAATATTCAGAGGTTGGTGACTAGAACCATCCATCATATAAAAGAATGTGGAAATGTTTCTTCCATAAACACAATTGAAGAATGAGATAGAAGTCAACGACCATATAATAAGAACTCAATATAGAGAAATATAACATAAGTCAAACATGTATGAAAACCCAAAGTGAAACCACAAAGTACCATAAATTAGGATAAAAACCTAGTCCAAATATACATAGTAACCCAATTTCAAAGATCAAGAGAAACTACCACCTCAAGGTTGTTGATTCTACTTTCTTGAAACTAGAAAAAGGAAATATATATATGCCAAAAGGCACAAGTATTGTGTGAGATAAAATACCATTAGTGTATCACCAAGGATTCCATAATAAGATGTGACATTTAATTAACAAAATAGAGCTCTAAATTTTTAAATACGAAGGTATATCAGTTTAAAACATATCTAAAATTAATCCTTCATTACATTTCATTTTATGGAAATACATTAAACAAATGGCTAAATGAACAATTTATACAAAACCATTTATATAAATTCACAAGATATATTTAAAATAGTTTATAAACTTTGGAATATATATCAAAACATTTAGAAATAGAAACATGTTCATCTTCTAATATGTATGATGGTTGAATGACATAGATCCTCACATATTTAAATAATGGAAACAACAATGTAAAAAATGTATTTATGACACTAGTAAAAGAGGACTAACCAACATAATATTGAGGATATGATCAACCAATATGCTTATGTCAGAATTATAAAGAATCAATCCATTTCTTGTGAAACTCTATCCTAGAATGTTTGTCCCAAATAACTCACTAACTATATACGCCTTCATGTGCCCTAATAACAATAAATAATGGGTAATTTATTTCAAAATGGTTCAAAATACTGTTCATCCCATTTCATAATTTCAATATTACAAATTTAATTTAAAACCTAAAATGGTTTTTAAATCAAATAATGCATTTTTTGGATAAAACCACCAAGTTTATATCAGAAAAATTAATCCATTTTTCTCAAATATAAATTTGAAATAAATGACAAATCAATTTCACAATTCAATCTCCTAATTTAAATTCATAAATTTAAATCTGGAAATTTCATTCCAAAAATTTCCATCAATTCTTTAAACACACCATAATTCAATGGAATTAGAGTTTTTTCCCAATCATAATTCAAAATAAAATAAAAATCCCCAATTCACTGTAATTTGGTTTTTAAGGAGCCAATTGAAGGCAATTTAATTTAGATAAATAAAATGGTTTTAAATCATGAAATTTAGGGATAAATAAATTGAAAAATCATATGTGGAACCACCTACTTTGGGTTCACGGGATCGCGAATCACAAAGACCTAAATGGGAAACACCAATAAAGAACATTTGAAATGAAGATTTGAGAATCAAACCTAGATTTAATATGTGAAACAATGGGAATTGGATTCTACATCAACATGTAGATCTATTAAAACCTAAGGACAAGATAAGAAAAGAGTGGGAGATTAAGAATAGGGAGATTAAACTTACTGGGGAAAGGAAAAAAAAAATCCTAGATTAGATCCACCTTTTATAGTGTTTAGAGAAGTTAAAATTGGTCCTTGAGAGCTCCACTAATCTAGGAAAACGTTCTAGGTTGAGTTAGGCCTGATTGGAGGTCAAAATAGCGTTTTGGAAAATTTTATTCATTTTTTCAAATAATTAAAAGCTTCAAGCATGGATTCATGGGTAGGACCACATAGTTATCCAAACTGTGAACCCTAGTCATGTAGGCATACTAATAGGGTTGTATGATTTATCAATAGTGGGCCCGCAATTTTCAAGCTATGTGTCAACTTTTGAAACCCTAATTGTCTGGTTTTTCATGGTTTTCACTAGTAGGGCCCACTATTTTGGAAAACCATGCGCCAACCATGAACAACCCAAAATCCCTTAATAAATTAAAAAATTTCACTTGAATATGCCTCAAACAAAACAAAAACAATGCATGATCAAAAAATGTGTGTTGAAGTATATGAAAATAGTAATAGAATGTCAGAGATATGTTCACTCTAAAACCCAGCGTCAATACATTCTTTTCTCCTAACTCCCGTAGATTATCTTGTGGAAAAGTTTGTAACACCCACATCCAAAGTGAGTACATCAAGAAAATCCACCCAGATATATTCCACATCACCAATGGGGTAATTAAACAAGATGATTTAGGCTAGTCATCTCTATACATGGGTCTTTTAAAATCACACGGTCCAACATGCCTCCATCCAAGTGCATATCAACGCCAATTTCTATGGTTATTAAAATTTATTACATGTTAGCCCCCATTCACATAAAACACAAAATAGAATCCTAGAAAAACCGAAATCCTATCCCCTCTAAACATCTTAAATAATGTCACAACCAAGGGCTTAGAGTTCAAATCCTTACTCACATTGAGAACATAAACAAGGGGAAATAAGACAACCCCTTTAACTAAAACATCTTATCTACTCCTATGAAAATTTCTTTATACAAAACAATACTCCCCAACCTTCGATGAAATTATCAAAATCATCAAAGAGTTGGCCCTTATCACTAGCTAGTAAGAACTCCTAATGGGGTGAAGTTTGACCTATCTACTCAATCATCAAGATGCCTTGCAAGAAAAACTATACACTCAAACCTAATTCAAGGGTGACCATCCATCGCCACAACAACACTACTAGATTTCACGTAGCCATGGAAAAAACACTAGGGGGATCTCTTACCAAACATTCTTTCACCTCAAAACAAAACAAGGTTAAAAATTCACCTCAATGATATGCCTTCAGTCTCTCTAAAATTGATCAATGGCCCTACAAGATTCTATGGAACCCAAAATAGAAAATTAAAATACAGAGAAAAGAAGAATGAATGGGTGCTAATGTACATATTCACCCTAAAAGGTTCAAAAACAATACCTTAAAAATACACAACACCAATCTTAAATGAAACATAAAATATTATTTTTTAAATATGAATATTTTAACCTTGCAATTAATTTGGGGGGTAAGAATATGATTAAAAAATCCTAAAATATATATAAAGAGACTAATAAGAAAATTAATCGATTAATTATTAGGAAATAAGAATTCTATTTTTTTAGTCATTTTGTCCTTGAAAAATATTTTTTCATTAAATATTGTTGTTATTGATATTCAATAGAAAATATAATAATTAATTTCTTGAAATTTGAAAAAAAATTACTTTATAAAATGGATATAATTTTTAAAATCATCATATCATAATTATCTTCAGATGAAATATTAAGAATTATGAATACATTTATATTCAATAGATTTTGAAAAAAATAAAATTTATTGAAAATTGAATTTTATTACTAAGTATTTACAAAAAAAATTATTAGTTTTAAATTTTCATTAGTTCATGTTTAATAATTTAAAGAAAAATATTCTTGTCTACTTTTTTGTTTTAATTTTAAATTAAATAATGAAAATTATAAGTTATGAATCATAAATAGTGGATTTATATTTTTTAAATAGGAGGTATAAATTTTTTATATAGTCCCCTTATATTTTTTCAATATGAATAATAATCTTAGTAATTTTTTTACTACGGTAAAGGGTAAATTAGGTAATCGAAGTTAAAAATAAAATCATATGGATTATAAAATGGCCCTAATACATGAATTAATTATATTTTATCAGTAAATATCATCCATAACCTTCCAATATTTGTTTATATAGAATTTTTTTCCATTTTTATGTGATTATGACCATTGTAGTATTTTATTTATGGGGAAGTCTAAAACGCCACACTCTTGTTTTTAGTAACTGTAATATTTTTACAAGGGGATAAAACGAGGATGTGTTTGGTTATAAATACTAATATAAAATATAAATTCTTTAAATTTTTCATATTTTTTAATTTTTAATTTTTAGTGAATTCATAATTATCATAAATTCTTACACAACACTAATGCAATAATTATTCAATTAATGGAAAAATAAAATTAATGATATATAAAATATTAAAAGTAGTATAATTTGAAATAATTAATGTGACTCTCCAATTTTTTAGAAATTAATAACTTTTTAGAGAGTTATATAAATATTTTATTCAATTTTCATTTATTTTCTTGATGTCATAAAATTCAACGTAAATGAATAGTTCTAAAAGTGACATTATTGATATGTTCTTTAAATAAAAATATATTAAATGACATAAAATTCCTTATAATCCTATAATTTTACAAATTAGTATGATATGGTTTAAAATATAAATCATTTACCATTTATGGTCCTTTTTTCTGTTCATGGTAACTATCTTGACTGTCATGCAGTAAAAACCTTATTATCATAGTTTGTTGGAAAATGGTTAACATGGGTTAAAAATGATAAGGTGAAATATGTGATCCAAAATTTTCAAAATGGTATTGTATTATATTATTTTTTTTTATCCTCATAATATATTATCAATTTTATAAATTTTTATCCATTTTAAAATAAAAAATAATTTATACTAATGTAATATTTTAGGAAGCTTCAAAAGAGCCCCTCCCCTCTCTTATAAAATTACACAACTGATTATCAATTTTCACAAATAAAAAAATTGTAAAAAATAATCAAATACATTAAAAGTATCCCTATAAATTATATTAGGGAATTATTTTTTCATAATATCAATCTAAAAGTTATTAAGGTGTTAAAAATGATATTTTCCAAAGAATGGAATAGTTTTTAACCACATGTTTCAGTTTTACTTCTTATTTAACCTCCCTAAAATATTATTCATCGATGATAATATAATATAAATAGTATAATTTAAATAATTATATGTTATTATGTTAATTTAGTAACTTATACCCATCTTCTCTTCCATCAAATGGGAAACAAAACCATTATTCATGTGTACGAGATTATACCGCCTCACAAATCGATGAAATTCATTTTCCATCACCATTTCTTATGACTAGGTTATAACAATGAAATATATATTTATATATTATATTAATTATATATTTATCATTATGTAAATATAATATATCATTTACCTTCTTACCTTTCCATTCCTTGAAAAATTATAACGTCGTCTGGGCGTATGTGTGGACAACCACCTTCATAAAGAAATGTGATTTATTTTCATAACCACATCACATGCACGATATAAAAAATTATATTTAGATAATTTATATTATATTTATGATTTAAATTTAATTATTTAAAGAAAATTTAATTCTTTCCTTCTTTCAATAATGATATTTGAAAAAATAAACATTAATCATGTGTTTGTACGACCAACCATCATCATGATTGTAACATAGTTCATGTTTAAAAACCATATTAAATGGATGGATTTCAAATTATTATTTATTTATAAAAATAATAATTATATTATTATTATTATTGTTTATATTATTGATTAATTAACTCTTCGACCATAGTTAACCAACCAAATTCATTTTGGTCTCATGAACCTAATATCATCAAAACATATTATGTGAACATAAATGATAAATAAATTGTTATAAAATGGTAATAAGGTTAATAAAAGGAATAATAAACATGAAAAGGGTTATAAAGAAGGTAAATAATAAACGTAGGTTTATTATTTTTGATGATAAATAATGCATGCGGTGATTCAGACTCATGGTAAGGGGATTTATTTTAAAAATATTATTTTAAAGTTTCCCTTAAAACTTTCTTTTTCATCCATGTACATATTTATAAAATTATTTCAAGGATGTATTTATATATAAATATAATAATTATAAAGTAAATTTTATATCTATTTTGACTTTATTTCAAAAAAAATCAAAAAGGAATATTTTTAATTAATGTTTTGACATTCTTTACAAAAAGACAAAATCAATGTAATATTTTAATATATATGGAGGCAAATACTTTTCCAATAGCTATAATAATTATTTGAGTTTTGTATTCCATTACAATATTTCATGTTATATTCAAATAAAAAAACATATTTCCCTCTATCCAAGTTATTTTCATAAATGGTTTCTAAATTGAATGCATTTTCCAATATCCAAGAATTTTTTCTTATCGGAGAAAAAATATTTCTGAGTGTAATGTTAGAAATTGAATGATTCTAAATGTTGTGATAATGTAATGGTTATTAGAAATTATTATAATTATGGGATATTATATTAAAAATAATTATAGTGGTTATTTTATTAACCAAGTATAGTTTATTATATGATAAACCATGGATTGGTGGGTTCATAATATCCCTCCAATACATTGGGTATGGAAATCGATTGTATGGTTATTAAATTTGTATGAGTGATATGGAAATTATGTCCCATGTAATATACATATTTTATCTTTTATTTTAATGGGTTTATATAGGAATTTTTTACTTTCTCAACATAATATAATTATCTTATCTTTAAAAGAAAGTATACAAAACTTTTTTAGGGTGAAAAGTATAACATTGTGAAAAATTAATTATGTGTTTTTCATGATTAAAAAAACCATTTTGTTTTTTATTTTTCCATTAAAATTATTTATGAAATGATTCATGAATAAATAAAGGAATATAAAGTGATTTATTGGGTAAAAATTCTTTACTTTTATCCAATTTTTTAGAATAAGAAATTGTTTTATAAGTATTTATTGAGTTACAGTTTATTTATTTTTTTACATCACATATAAGGATTTTTGTGTTCATACCATTTTTTAAAAACATTTCATGGGTTTTAAGTATGGGTAATGTAACTTAAGAAGTCAAGTTGAATATGATGAATATTTTCTTGAAAACAAATAATTTTTCACTTTAAAAGTTTCATATTGTCAAAAACGGATATTGAGTAGAAGTATTCACTTTGTAAAATAATAGATTTTTAGGTAAGATTTATAACCTAATTTTATAAATTTATAAACCTTTAAAATATTTTGTAAGGAAAATAAATTAATTGTGTTCTAAAAAAACTTTAATATGTTTTGTTTAATGTCGGGTCCTTATAGTTGGTATAATATTTTCTATTTATCCAGAATAACCATAATTCTCCATAATATATTTTCCCTTGTTGGAAGAATCACCTTGTAAAATATATTAAGATAACTTGAATATTTATCTTTCAAATTTGTGGACCTAATTTTGAAGGAATTGATATATTTTAGGCTTCATATTATCATTGATAAACTATGTTTTTTAGGATGTTTATTATATTCATGGGAATGTTATAAGAATTATATCAATATAGTTTTATTATTTGGACAACCCATAGGCAAGTTGATAACATGCCAAATCTAGTAAGGTCATAGGTATTTGACCCACAACCGATGTGAAACAAAGAGTGAAATGCATACCACTATGCTATGTGATGTCCTAAGGTAATAATGGGATTAAAAATTGATTTTGTGGTTAGGTGATTAATTTTATTTTGGAATATCTTCTCTATTTTGGGAGCCATTTTTGATTAAGGTAAACAGAATCATAAATGATTTTATTTGAGGATCAAAGAATGAATTATATTTTTCATGAATATATGATTTTAAAATGGATTTACGGTGATTCATTTTATTAAAATAAATTATTAGAATATATTTTCTATTATTGGATTTGGGGATATATATTTTTCATATGTGATTTTATATTGATTGGAGAAAAAATTGAATTTATTTTGGAAGAATATGTGATCAAAGCCTTCTGATTTTTTTTTTAACCTTACTCTGAAATATTTTGATAAATATTAAGGTTATTAATTTATCAAATTATCTATGTTGAACTATGGGTAGGATTTAAAGATTAGTAGATTATCTCTTTATATGAAGGTTTACTCGTTTTGGAAATTATATCATACGTTTTAAACCATTTTTCATTTTTCTTAATGTCTAAAGACAGGTAGGATATCATTTTATCCTTTTTTGTATTATGTGATCCATTATAAGTTTATTTAACTGATTTATAAATAAAAAATAACTTTAATAATAATTATTTCATGCATAATATGAGATTATAGACAAAATTGATTAAAAAACCAAATTTTATATTTCATGTGAGTATAATTCCTTATATTCATAGTCTAAAAGGTAAATAAATTCGTTAACTATAGAGAAAATTTTATTGAAACAAAAAATTATCTTATTACCTTCATCTCTGATGAATCTATGGTCTCTTCATCCATCACTAATTTATGATTTTCAAGTAAAATTTCTCCTTATCATGTTTTCTATCACTATCTATCAGTCTTTGGTCATTATTTTTCCCATAAATTCCCATATTTACACATCCCACGAATTTTTTCATACTTGGAAATCTATTTATGTGTTATTATATATGAACATAAAATTTACCTTTGCCTCTTTTCAAGGGGAACTTATTTTAACCCTTTTATGATCCAAGATTTGAATAAAGGTATATTAAAATGCCCAACAGTTGATTTCTGAGAAAAATTTCAAAATTCAAGAATGAAATTTATTAAATTTCGGAGAATATAATATTATGATATTATAAAATAAATACATTATGTTTAATAGTGTGTATCATATGAAACACCGAAATGAAACAATTTTTTTTATTTAAATATGACTCTTATAACCAATCCTTTAAGTTAGAGGGTATGAATATGATTATCCAAATTATGAAATATATAAAAATTTCAAAATAATTTAAAATTTATTTATTAATTTTTATTAAATAATCACTCGTCATTCAATAATGTTATTTTGTTGTTCAAAAGTATGTTTTCTTCAAGTAATGTTTTATATTTCTTTTCATGAGAAAATATTATAATTAAATTATGAAACATTTGGAAATTTTATTTGATAAAAAAAATATTTTTCAAATCATAATATGAAAATTATATTAAGGTGAAATTTTGAGAATTTTTTTAAAATATCAATTTATCAATAAATATTAAAAAAATATTAAAAAAATATTAAAAATTGTATTTTCTTTCCAAAAATATACAACATCAAATTCTATTTTTTTAGTATTCAATTATAATTAGTAAATTTGTTTAAATAATAATACAATTACGTTATTTTGAATTAATTTTAATGATTAATTTAGTGTAGAAACTTTTTTATAATTAAAATGTAATTTTTATAAAAAACTATTTATTTGTATCATTATTTCAATTTAATTATATATTAAATTATGAAACATGTGTGTTTTTAATATTAAAAAATTTATTCTATATTTTTAATCACGAGGTCCAATTTTAAAAAATATGTCTCTTTTATCATTGGTCAAAATGAATAGTAACCTTAGTAATTTATATTACTATGCTAAAAGATAAATCAGGTCATTAAAGTTAAAAATAAAATGATAATGATTTGAAAATTTCCGTAAAACATGTCTTAATTTTATTTTATGATTCAATTTCATCCATATTCATTGAGTGTTCTATTGTAAGACTTTTTTCCATTTGAATGTGATTATATCCTTTATAATATTTTATTTAAAAAAGTAAAAAATGCCACACTCTTGTTTTTAATAACTATAATGTTTTTAACAAGATGGTAAGTATTGGATGTTTTCTATTATAAATATTCATTTGAAATATAATTGATTTATATTCATCATTTTAATTTATTTTTAATTTTTAATAATAAAATAATTACCTAATGCTTTCACAATGCGGGCACTATAATTATTCAATTAATGGAGAAAATAATATTAATGATATTAAAAATCTTAAAACTAGTATAATTTGAAAGAATAAATGTGACCTATGAATATTATAGACCAAAATAAAAAACTATCTTTATTGAAATATTTTATTCTAATTTAATTTATTTTCATAATTTTATAAATGTCAATGTAAATGAATTGTTATAAAATTAACATTATTCACATATTATGAAAATAATAATCTATTAAATTATAAAAAAATACATAAAAATCCTATATTTATCAAATTGATTATTATATTCTTTAAAATATATTCCAAATTTCATTTATTGGACTTTTTTTATTAATGGTAATTATTTTGGCCCTCAAGGAGTAAAGTACTGTGTTTTCATATTTAGTGTGAAATGTTTAATGAGGTGTTAAAACAGAATGATAAGGGTAAAAATGTTATCCAAAATTTACCAAATTTTATTTTAAAATATTATTTAATCTTTGAGTCATATTATATTTAAAATATTATCCATTTTATTCATTTTATCATCATAATAAATTTATATAAATTTAATTTTAAAAAAAAATCTAAAAGTGTCCCTCCCCTCTCTTATAAAAGGGAATAACTTCATTTCATTTATTCTCTTCAAAATCCATTATATGTTTTCAAATGTATTCCAAAATCCCTTACTAAAATCCCTCACTAAGTTCTAGAGGCCTTATTATTGTAATAATACCAATCTTATAGGTCTTAAGGTGTTAAGTAAATGAGATTTTCCCAAGAAGATATATAGTTTTTAACAGCATATTTTAGTATTATTTCTTCTTACACCTCCTTAAAATATTCTTCAACCACAATAAAATAATAAAAATAGTATCATACTAATAGTGAGATGTTATTTTGTTAATTTAATAACCAATTTTCATATCGTCTAACATCAAATAGAAAACAAAACCCTCGTTCATGTGTATGAAAGACTACCGCCTCCCGAACTGATATAATTCATTTTCCATCATCGTCTATCATGGTTATATTATGATAATATTATTAATATTTCTATATGATATTAATGAAATATTTATATGTATTATAATATAATATATAATTTACCTTCTTACCTTTTAATTCAGTGAAAAATGATAACATTGTTTGTGAATACATGTACATTATCACCTCCATGAAGAGGTGTGATTCATTTTCAAAACAACCAAAAATGGATGAAATATATAATTATATTCAAATAATTAATGTTATTTTTGATATTTAGATCATTTTATCATTACAAAATAATTCTTACCTTCTTTCCATAATGATCACTGAAATATGGTAATGTTTCTCTTGCGTAAATATGGCCAACAATCTATGTGATTCTAATATAGTTAATTTTTTTAATAACCATATTTAATGGTTGGATTTAAAAGTATAATTTATTATAAAAATTATAATTATACATTATTATTGTATTTTAGATTATTTTATAATTACCACATGGACCATAGCTATGCCCGTGAAGTCATTTTTGGTTTTTTAAACTAATATCATCAAAATATATGATGTGAACATAAATTATTTAGTTATTTTTTAACATGGTAATAAGTGAAAGAAAAGGAATAATAGTCCTTAAAAATTTTCAGAAGAAATTAGATAATTAATATAATTTTATTATTTAGTAATACAAATAAATTTTGTGATAATTAGGAGTTGAGGTAAGAGACTTTATTTTTAAAAAAAATTAATGTTTCTTTTAGAAATATGATTTTTTTCCATCTCCATATTTTTAGAATTATTTTATGGATGTATTTATACAGAAATAATATAATTATAAAGTGAATTATATTTTTATTTTAATATTATTACAATTTTTTCAAATATAATCTTTTATGGAATGTGTTGATGTTCATTAAAAAAAGACAAAAGGAATGTTCTAGTTTAATATATATAGTGGGAACAGCATTTCCTTCCACTATAACCATTAGTTTATTTTTGGATTACTTTACAATATTTCATGTTTTCTTCAAATAAAAAAAATACATTTACCTATTTTTTCATTATTTTCAAAAAGGTATTTAAATTTGATTTGATATTTTAATATCTATAAATATTTTTTAGGGATCCAAAGAATATTATTATGAGTGTAATGTTAAAAACTAATAGATTTTATATGTTGTGATTATGTTATTCTTCATAATAATTTTTATGATAAATGGTGGTTATACTATAAATTAAGGATGGATATTTTCATTATTAACCATGTATGTTTGGTTCTATGTTAAACCAATGATCGGTGGGTCAATGATTTCCCTCTAATACATTGGGTATGGAAGTTGACTATATGGTTATTACATTTTTTGGAGTAATTATAAAATTGATATTGAAATGATGTCTCAAGTAACCTACATTCTTTATCTACTATTTCAATGGATTTTATGTGAATATTAATATTTCTCATTAAAATATAATGAGATAATGTTTAAAGGAAATTAAATAATACCTTTTATGGGTGAGAAGTATAAAATTTTCAAAATTTACTTACGGATTTTTCATGATTTCAGATAAACCTCTATGTTTTTAAATTTTTTACATTATAAAGGGTTATAAATGTTTCTAAGCAAATGAGGTGATTTCAAGGGTAATAAAATTTTAATTTTAAGCCCAAATTTTATTTTGAAAAAGGAAAAACTTTATAAGTATTCATGCACTAACAATATCTTTCATTCTTTTTATGTCCCTTACTAATATTCTTGTGCTCTTCCCATATTTTATAATGTTTTTCACATGATTTAGGAATTTATAATGGAAAATAATAAATAATGTTTAATTTTTTGGTTATTTATCTTTAATATTAATCAGGTTTAAATTTAAAAGTTTTATATTGTGAAATAAATAGATACTAAGAAGAATTATACACATTGTAAAATATGGGATAGTTATGTAAGAGTCATGACCTATTTCTATAAAGCATTAGACCAAAAAAATATTTTTTAATTAAATAAAATTAATTTTAGTCTAATTAAAGAATAATTTGAAATTTGTAACTCCTGGTCCTTAAACCATGCCCAAATAAAACATACATCAACAAAGGGGGAAACCTACCCCTCTTATAGAGAACCCACACCCTACCTGATATGGGAGTACCAAATCACATGATTAAATAACCATATCCAACTTAATCACATATATATATCACTTCAAATAGATAAACTATACACTTTATGATGGGGTAATACTAACCTCACTATAGTATGGGGGATTCACACATTGTCAAATCAAGGAAGTTCAAACCCCATTCCCGAATAGAGGAAGAATTCCCCATAAATTGCAGTCCCTGACTCTTTACCTGGGAGTGCTGAACTCTACAATCTCATACGGGGTACCAACACATCTCTATAAGACACCATATATAAGGGGTTACCAACCGCGATAAAGAATCATATGGCCTATTTTATCACTTTAGATCGAGGAATTACTAATCTTATCTAAATATGTAAGCGGATATCATAAAAAATAGAGATCATCTTGGAAATACATCAATTCTACTAGTTGCCTCGGGGATCTAATCATCCAAAAATGTCTAAATTTCACCTTTATTGATATAATTTTTGTGAGGAAAAAAACATCCTCATTTCTTGGTGTCAACACCATGGCATGAATTCACACCATAATATTTAAAAATGAGAAATACCACTACAAAATTCTTGTACTTATAGTGTTGTACCCTATGACCAATTCTATAAGCACACAAGTTAGTCTCCCAAATTATCAGATAAATGGCTTAGGAATTCATTGGCCTTCAAACCCTAGTTGGGTTCCCTAGTTTGAAAATAATCATAAACACCGCAAATAGTGTCACAATATATGTCTTGAACTAAACAGATTAGACACCTATCTCTAATATCCTTCCCAAGGAAAGAACGGTTCTGATATAACTCTTTCATGACCTTTCCCTCTAAGGATTCACCCATTTTAGTGGTAATCCATTATTTACACCCCAATCCCTCCTCCAATGGGATATTGTTTGGATACTATACCCAAGAAAGCATAATAAATAATGGTAGTTCTTTAGCCCAAACATCTTTCATTCAAAAAAGCCTCAGATACAATATGAGAACCACAACCATACAGGATATGCAATTCTATTGGGAATGAAAAATACTCTATATAAAGAGACTATGAAAATATTTCCATTAAACTATACTATATCTAATTCAAACTCAAATTGATACTGAATCCCACCACCTCCCCTAGAACTATTTCTAAAGTAACACATCTAGAATCTCAATAATTTATATATCATCTGCACATACACAACATGTGTTGGAAAAAGTAAGGTGAACCAATAACATCATACATAAATATTATATCTTATTAGAGGAATATTCATTACATATAATTATGATTCATGATATAATAATAAAGTTTTAGTGTATTTGGAAACATGGATACATAAAAAACTTGAACATGAAAGATCTACATCATCTCCCAATAAGTTCTTAAAACTGAAAACCTTCATAGAAAGTTCATACCTAAAAAATATTCATATCTGTTGGAAAGGGAAACCTAAAAAATGGTTATATCACATGATTAGTAAGGGTAAACAAGGTAGATATAAATCAATGATGATTTTTAAGAATAACATGAGCATAAGGGTATGAGTACATGAGATTGAAATTGGAAATTAATACCCAAAAATTCATTGATCATAATCATGAGTTATTGTATAAATATTGTCATTTAATAAGTCTTGAACTATAAAAGAATCAAATATCATAATCCATGAGAGAACCAAAATGTAATATGATTATTTTATAAAATAGTGGAATAATGTTTGGCACAATCATATTAATATAAATCATATGTCAAGGACACCCAATGAGAGAATCATCACAAGTTAGGCTTGGGATAAAAACCTATGTACCTGCTTTGGGATTGAGGTAACCTTCTTTGTACCCCAGTTGGTATTGGGATAATCTCATGTATACCCTTTTAGAAAATAAAACATTATTTTTTACCCAATGTGTTAGATTTATATAAGAAACACACCCATCGCATAATTCATTCCTATATTGTCATAAGATTATGAAATCATTTATCATTTCACCAAAGATTTACTTGTGGAATAAAATTATTTTAATTGATATAGAATCATTATAATCATAATCCATCTAGAGAATGAATAAATATGGTTTCATTGGATCATATACCTAGTGAATCATAAGTAACATCAACAGATGTTTTCCTAAATGAAAATAACAATAAATCACAATTGAACATTTCTAGAGGAAAATACACTTTTTATTTTTTAAATGACTTATGGAAAATCTAAAAAATTACAACGTATTAAGAACTACATTTTATTTATACGTAAAAAATAGAAACGTATAAAGTATGCTTCAAATAAAGATTTTTTCATTATAGCGATAAAATTATTGCATGTGATGTACATTAAAACATATCTTTTATTCAAACATTTGGTAAAAATTACCTAATTAAAAACATGACATGATGATTCCTTTTAAAACGTTTTTTTAGAATTTAAATGATGGTTAAAAATGAATTTAATAAATATTTGGAGAATAGTAAAAATATTCTAGAATTTGTTTTAAAGAAAATATGGACATGGATGAAAATATTCCCTACCAAATAGAAAAATAAATTTGATTTTCCCATAGATAAATAGAAATGAATATAAAACATGTAATCTATAGAAATTTCCAAAGGATAGGAAAATTAATGATTTTTTAAAGATATATCAGAAAATATCATTATCATAAATTTATGTATAAGAATATCAGTAAAAATTATATTATAACATAAAACCCTTTGTGATTTAGTAAATTTTGAGTCGTAAGTCATACTAAAGAAATAAAATAAATAGAAAATTTAAATACCATAAACATAAGGATATACATGATACAAAATATAAAATGGTATGTTGCTACACCTCATAATATAATATGGGTGTATAATATATCATATGTCCTAGAAAAGACAATATAAGATGACAATTCATAACACTTTGGTAACTTTTAAATCAAAACCCCTTGGTTTAAATATGTATAATGGTAACTTTAAGTGTAACACCCTCATATTTTTTTGAGATATTTTTGTAAAATTTCATTGAAGCCTTATTTTGTATGTGACACCAATAAAATCTTAAACTATATGAAATGCTGGATTATCTTGAGGTATAAAGAACACTATTTTTGGTTTTTTACACCCAATTTCAAGTTCTTTTGATATAATTCAATTCACACAAGTCCAGAAATAAGTGAAAAACTAAATATTATAACGTAGTCATTATAATAGAGGGTATGAATAGTATTAACTTTCTTCAAAAAAATATTTAAATGATAATAAGTGAGTTTATAAAATAATAAAATAACCCTTTATGGATTCAATATAATGTTTAAAATTCATCTTATAAGTTTTCTAGACATGATATAAAAACAATTTCAATTTTTTTCGATAAAAGAAGTATTTTTCAAAAAAATGCAGTTTTACGACCATTTGAGAGAGAAACCATTTTAAATCTAATTTTTAACACTTTTTTATATTCAATTTCACATAATAAACTTCTTATTTTAATGAATAATACAAGAATTTTCATTGATTTATTTGTTGTTATTTTTCCTATAAGTTCCTTTTGTTAATGAATAGTAAAAATACAGATTTTTATTAAAAAAATAATTTTATTTTAAATCCACTAAATAGACAAATCAGGATTTGTTTTAGCTTTAAGTTTTAAATACTTAATTTCTATCAATTTATGGTTTTTCAAAATTATTTTGAAATAGAATTTTTTAAAAACCATTTCCCTTTTAGAAAGGGGTACTTTTCGAGAAAAAAAACTGTTGTTGTGACATTTTACTGGTTTTATTTTAAATTTAATTCATCATGTTATGTGTTTAAAATTTTAAAAAATGGATGTAAAATTAGAATTTAGTAGTTACTAATTTGGTAAGTATTCCCCTCTTAGTTTTGACCTATATGAATAGTATCCATGGTAAGTTGTGTTACTACGATAAAGGGTAAATTAGGTAATTTAGCTTAAAAATAAAATTATAATGACTATAAAATGACTAAAACAAACTCAAAAAATTATTTGATGAATTTAATTCTACCCTTAACACATAAGGATCTAAATTATTTTATTTAAAGGACACTTGCCCTGGAAATGACATTAATAATATTTAAATCAATTAAATACACAATGTGTCATTTTCTTTGTTTATAATGTCTATTATGTGTCCACATATGAAAAAATAGGTGGTATGAACAAATATAAATGTTACATTTTAACTTAATAAACATATTTTCCTAATATGAATTTATTTTTGACCTTTTGGGTATATTTGGGAGATATTATGATATTTATAATATTTTAATTAATGAAAATTTAAAGATGCCACATTCACGTTTTAAATAATATTTCATTTTTAAAATAATGTTATAAAAAATAAATATTCGACTATAAATGCGCATTTTAAATATACTTTTTTCATTCTCATGTTAGTTTTTTTTAATTTATAGGAAATAAATTATTACCTTAAAGGATTATAAATTGATGATACATAAATTATTTATTTCATGAAAAATCAATAAAATAATTTTATTAAACTGATAATAAATACTGAAAGACTAAAAACATTCCTTAATCTTATTGGCCAGGTATATCTCTATCATAATAATCCAAAGGTATAGTTATAGATCATTTTAAGCCATATATAAGAGATTATGACACTTATATTATTTTATTTAAAGTGGTGTTAACCTTGTCGCATTCATATTTTAGTAAGTATACCATTTTTAATGATTGATTTCCCATAAGGTATATTGTACTTCAATAATTATACTGGAATATAGTATATTTATATTCACCATAGAATTTAATTTTTAATGTTCACCCAAAAATGACGATATTAAAAAATTACATAATACTGATGTAGTGATCATATTATTAATGGAAATATAAATTCAATTTTATTCAAAATATTTAAATAAATAAATTTTTTGATAATTAATATGTAAAATTATTTTTATAGATTACCTATAACCATTATATATATTATAAAATATATTTCTTGAGGATAACATCTAAAATTGATATTTTTGAAAATCGAGAAATTAAATAGTGCCAAAATTGACCCTAATGTTGTTTTGTCAAAACAAGGTTTTATTAAATTATTTAAAAATTTTAAAACATTTTTAAAAAATATATAATAATTATTTTATGGTATAAAATGATAAAAATTATTTATTTATGATTTAATTTACATCCAGTAAGTAAATATCTCACCCTTTTAATATTGAAATAATTGTTACCCTAATTAAAATGAAAAAGAATTATTAAGTGTTTAATTAAAATGATAAGGTATAAATTGACATAAAAACATTTAAAAAATTAATTATTGATTATATTATAACCTTATGTCATCTCATATTAGAAAATATGATATTTTTTAGTTTTTTGTATGTGTTTTTATTTTATTATAAATTAATATTTTTGGAGGTTCCAAATATGCCCCTCATCTCAATTATAAAACGGCATATCCTCCCTCACAATTTAAATTAACATTGAGCCTTAAATATTATCAATCCCCAAACAATTTTTCTTCTTAACTTCCGTAGTGACATTCTAGAGGTTCTTGTCTTCTCAAATGACCAATTCGAGTTTCTTAAAGAGTAGATCTAGAGGGAGCTCGTCGAAAAATATATAATCTTTTTTACCGATTCATTCAAATTATTTATTATTAAAATTCCACTTCATGATTTATTTACATTATAAATTAATTAATATATTATAAATTTTATACTGATATGATATTATGATTATGTAACAACCATATTCTACATTATATCTTTCATATGAAAAAATGAAATCATCACGCGTGCATACATAGGGCTTACCGTCTCCACACCCTGGTGTAATCTATTTTTCACCACCACTTGACATGGATGGTTATAATGATGTAAATAATAATTATGTATTATTATTATAATAATTTATTTATTATTTAACTATATATATACTATCCAATTCGATACTATTTCAAAATTTAAGAAATGATCTCATCGCTCATGCGTACGCAGGACCAACGGTCTCCACGATGTGATGTTATTAATTCGAAATTATATCCATTAAATATTGATTATATAAATTTATGGAATAAATAAATATTATACCTAAAGTGTTATTATCATTTTTTAATGATATTAATATGACCTAATAATGAGAACTCTAACTTATTCATAAAAACATGCATAAAAAATGAAGCAGTTTATACCCGAATAACAAGTAATAATGATATATTATTACCGAACAAATGATAATATAACCATATATCATATCATAAAATGACAATGATTTTGGAATAAGTTAATAAAATAATTTAAATCATTATACATGTGGTTCAGATAAATACAAAGGATGTAATATCTAAGGTAAGGGATAATTTCTCAATCTCATTATTATCTGAGATTGTTTATTTGTAATTATTTACTAGGGAATATTTATCATCCACATCCATGTTTCAGAAATATGTAAAATTATTTATATTATTATAAATTTTTTAAATTCAATTATATTAATTAGTTAATTTTTATTAATCTTTGTGATAAGAATCTTTTTTAATTATTCGATAAGAGGCACTTTTTGACCTTTGTGGAAAAAGTACGAGAAGAATGTTTTTTAACTTATACGACAAGAATATATTGTTACATATTCATAGTGACCCATTTACATGAATCTTACTCTTTGTAATTTCAAGTTTATTTTAAAATTAATTCTTTTCTTTTAATATTTAATGGAATTTGGATAAAAGAAAACATTTTTAAAGATGAAAGGATATTTTCTTTAAGAATAAATATCATGTGTTTTAACAAAATTATTTTCTATCTAAGGTGACATTCATTAAATAGGGTAATGTTCTTATCCTGATTATTAATAATGTTTGATTTTGTTTATGATGGAATTTTATTTATAAAAACTATTTTTTTATATGGATTATGATGGAAGGATGTTTAAGAAACCCATTTTATTCCATGGGTTATGTTGTGATGAATGATTTTTTGTGGCACACATATGTATGATTTTAATTAAGTGATGGGTGGGACCTATATCTCCCACTAATGTATTGGGTAAATATTTATATCTCATGAGATACACATTTATTGAACATTAAGTAAATCGTGTTCAATAATATAGGGTTGGAATGGAAAGTGAATCTAATTCCGCAATACAGGACAGGAATGATGAGTGAACTCTATTCAATAATGTATTTTTTACAAAATAATAGTATTAGCAATGATATATGGATAATATGTAAATGATTTTATATGTTTAGGTGTTTTTCACATTCTATGTTTTATGCTAATGCTATTTTATGATGGTTTATGATCCTTTATGATTTATTTCATTCATACAACTAAGATTTATTTTATGACTAACGATTTTGATATTGAAAGTATATGTTCATTTTTTTACGTTTTTATGTTTTTATTCTGTTTACCCTTTTTTTCTATTCCCCATGATATAAATAAAGGTATTAGGTAGAATATGTAAAGACCCATAAAATTCAAGGGAAATTTTTCGTTAATTTTCTTTGGGATTTTACAAGAACTCAGTTTCTGACGGAGCCTGATTCTAAGGCCAGGTGTGCCCGGAATCAATTTCTGAAGTTAGGCTCGGGTACGTTCAGTGAACGAACAAGCAGGTTTTTCTAACTTTTTAACCAGTGCTCGGAATTGAAATCTGAGGGCACCGATGAACTCGTAGCACCGGTATTTGCTTAAGAAGACCCTTACTGGAGTTGCGTTTACACATGAGGAGTTGTTAAAAAAGTGGGGAATAGAAATATAATTGTTTTACAATTTTATTTTTATTTCTTGCTAAGTGGTTAAGTGTTGAGTCACAATACCTTTCCCCTCTCTTATGTGGTTATATCCTAAGTAAGGGAGTTGGGGGTCGGACCCACTTGTAGTTAACTGCCATTGAGAGGATTAAGGTGGGTTGGGTCCCACACGAGCCCAACCCCTCACCTTCCCCTAATGTTCATAACTTTTCCCCTCTTTAATTTGTAACTCTCAAAAAGAAAACCCCCTCTCTTAACTCTTTCCAACTTAAACTATTTGATTAATTGAACCTACTCAATTAATTAATTTACCGTTTGAGTTTTGAATTTCAAATGGCATGTGTTAATAAAATAATTGGTTGAGCCCTTTTATTTTATTTTGGGGGACACACTTTGTGTTTTGGAATTTGGGGGAGAGAGAGAGAGTGCCTTGTGAGAAGAAGAATAAGAAGAAGGAAGAGAGGAGAATTTCTCCTCGTTGAAGAATGACACCTCTTCAACGAAGAACGACGCTTCCTTATCGAAGAACGACAACTTTCCTCCTCTGTGACAAGGAAGGATACGTCGACCGTGGAGACCGACGCCAAAAACAACATTCCTCTACTTCTTCTGACGTTGACGAAATCGATACCATTCTTCCGCGACGTTCGAATTCCACGACTCGACGACGTGTGACGTCATTTTCGAGGTAGGGGTTAAATCTTCATCCAAGTTTTATCTAAAAGAACTCCGTTGATAATTGCTGGCCGCTTGCAATCTTTATAACAGGAGGAGGTCAGACTGCACAAACATGGCCGACCCTCCTCCCCCTTTGCTGTCATACTCGTTGCGGCTCGAACGAAGGTGACAAGGTTCCATCACGCCACGCAGAAACAATGAAGAACGGGCGAAGAAGCGCGGCTTCTTCGTACCGCGCCAGAAAAAAACGAAGTGGCTGCTGTTTGTTTGTTTTTTTTAATGTGCGGATCGATGGGCGATGACAGAACGGGCCGTAGAGGTGTTTTGAAGACTTCGCAGTGAATAGAAGGTCCCGTGAGGACCGCTGGCGAAGACTGGAAGCAAAAAAGGACCACCGGAGCGCGCCCGGTGGTTCGTAGAAGATCTTGTCGGTGCGCCACACCGGCACAGTGGGGCCGGTGGTCGGAGATGGCGGCCGGCACCAGCAGGCCGCCAGGAGGAGGCGGCGCCCATCACGCCGCCAGGAGTGTCTGATGCGGCTGAAGCTGCGGCGGCAGGCGGCGGTCCTGTGGCCGCGCGGGACCAGAGGGGAGACTGAGGTTAGTAAACCCCAGCGGTCAAAGGGAGCGGCCCCCACGTGGGGGGGGGCATCAATCAGGGGGGCAGTGCCCCCACCCCCCCTTTCGCGACAGCTCGGCCGAGCCGAGCTGTCTGGCCACGCAGGTCGTGCCCACCAAGGTCAGGTCGGGCGGCCCGGGCCAGGCCGCGCCGCGCCGGCAGAGCCAGGCCGCGCCAGCTGGTCCAGGCTGTGCCCAAGTGGGCCGGTCCCAGACTTGGGTTGGGTTGCCCCGGTTCGGGCCGACCCAGGGCGTCTTGGGCCAGGTCGGACCGGGCCTGAACCCCCTATTTCCAGGCAATTTTCATTCAAACGCCCATAACATGGGCTATGGACCTCCGATCGACGCACTGTTAGTTGTGATGTGATACCTGTATTGAGACAGTCGTTTTTCTATATTACACATAAGGTTTCGGAGAACATGGGGTATGGCCGGGTTGGTTCGAACCCGAAACCAACAGGGCCCTCGGAGCGGAAACGCTTATAACATGAGCTCCGGATGTCCGATTGATGTGCCGTGGACTTTGTTAGATTCCTCTTGATGAGACGGAACTTTTGTCATACTTAGCCTAAGTTTTGGACGCAGTTGGATAGTGGTCGGGTTGGATTGAACCCGAAATCCAACGGGGCCCCTGGAACGGAAAAGCCGATAACTTCCAGACCGGGCGTCTATTTGACGAACTGTTAGCGGCGTTGGTGATCACGTTGAGAAATGGTCCCTATGAGTATTCCCTATGAGTATACCCTATGATATTTCAGGGTACGATTGATATACGGCCAGGTTGGTTCGCACACGAAACCAACCGGGCCCCTGGGACGAAAAGGCTAATAACTCACAGACCGGGCGCCCGATTGATGCGCCGTCTGTTGAGTTGAGACCCCTATGATGAGGCGGTCCTTTGAGATACTTATTCATGGGACTTGTGATACTTTGAGTATCAACCAGTAGCTCATGGAGCGGAACCTCTCTGAGAACAGCTAGCAAAGTGCAGAGACCTAGTAGCTGACTGAGACTTGACGACCGTTGATCGATCGACTCAGAGCGATTCAGATAGCCCAATGGGGTGCACTTGGTTGTAGTGGAATACCCACGGCAGAGGTTACCTTGGTTGTAGCGGCAGACCCGCAGTACTTGACCGAAGGAGTACATTTGTAGGATTTGAGGGGGTGCGCTTGGTTGTAGCGAAAGAGCCATGGTGGGATGCGCATGGTTGCAGCGGCAGGCCCACAGTACTCGATAGGTGGAGTACTTCAGCAGTCCAAGGTTAGTGGGATGTGCTTGGTTGTAGCGGCAGGCTCACTGTACTCGATGGAGGACGAGTTCTCCAGCAGCCGTGGTTTCGATATCTTGAATAAAATCCTAGTTTGAGCTGAGTCTATGAACTTTGTGTTTACCTCATGATTGAGATGGGTCACTTGATAACTTAGGTATATGTGTGGGCATATACCTTGGTAGTGGTTATCTATTGATTTCATAACCTTTGTGTTTCCTCATGATTGAGATGGGTTACTTGAAAACTTAGGTATAAGTATGGGCTTATACCTAAGTAAGGGTTATATGTTGAGATCCTTCTTTGTGGTTATCCTTGTTGGATTTAGTGAGACCTTAAGGGTCTCGGGGTCCCTACTGAGTATCGTATACTCACCCCTGCAAGGGGTTTTCCCACACCTCGTTGTGTCAGTTGCAGACGACGGGCAGTGCTGACAGAGGTCGAGTGTTCGAGGACTGGATGGTACCCGAAGGTGGACCTCACGACAAGTCAGTATCCGGAGCTGGACATCACGACAAGACGATACTCGGAGGAGGTCGACGGGCGAGAGAGTTTTGGAGGTTATCTATACCTACCCTTCGGGTAGGATCTGTGGTGGACGATCCAGGAGCAACACTATCTGTACCTACCCTTCAGGTAGGATGCGAGGTGGACAACCTAGGAGTTGCTTCTATTCTTTCAGCTGTTTGTCTTTTCTGTTGTACTTTCGTTCAGTTGTAGCTGTACTTTCAGTTGGGTTTCTATTCTGGCCCACTTAATTTTCAGCACTTACTTTTGTACTTATTTTATTACTTCCACTTGTACTATTTGGTGTTTAGTTTACTATTATAAAGGAAATTCCTTCCCAGTTATCGGGATTTACGCCTTCGGTGCTAGTCGCCAGCCCCTGGCCTATGGAAGGCGGGCTTGGGGTAGTCACAACACAGGCCCCGAGGATGGGTCATGACAAATTGATATCAGAGGCGTCGGTTCTACCACAAAACTTGTAACTCTTATATTTTCTTTCTATGAACCAATATTTTTAAGGGTACCGAGTGTGGTTTTCAGTTCAGGGAGTCCAGTGTTGGTGCGGGTGGCCGACGTGTCCATACACAAGGACCCTGACAACTGATTTCAGACATTTTGCATGAAAACACTGATTGCATGTGTGTTTCCAAAAGTTTTAAAATTCAGCTCAATCTAGGTCAGCTCACCAGGTATAAATTGTTTAACCGTGTCATGTTTGTGTCTTTCAGGATGCCTCCCCGTGGACGACCAGCTAGAGCCCCGAGAGTTGTATGTACTGACAGCCCACCGAACGACGTGGCCTCAGTAGAGGGCCCTATCTCAGTTGAGGCACCAACAGAGGAACCAGCAGTACTACCACCCATTGGGCCACCGATGCCACCAGCCCCAGCCGCAGAGAGTGCACGTCGCTTGAGCGCACTGCACGAGTTCCAGCGCCATAGGCCACCCATGTTCAAGGGAGAGACAGACCCACAGGCGGCTGAGGATTGGCTGGAGGCTATGGTGAGAGTCATCAGGCTAGTAGAGATGCTAGCAGACTTCATGGTGATCCTTGCTTCCAGCCTCCTTCAGGCAGCAGCAGGCATATGGTGGAGCCTGATGCTCCAGATGCATGATGAGGCAACACTTCTATGGGAAGACTTCGAGGGCCTGTTCCGGGTAGAGTTTTTACCCGCCACCCTTCGAGCAGTGCGTATTTAGGAGCTACTACATCTACAGAAGGGTATCAAGATGGTGGTGCAGTACTCAGCGAGGTTCACAGACCTCCCACGCTACTCCACAGATATGGTACGGGACCCGTTCTTCAGGGCCCGAACCTTCGAGCAAGGGCTCGGGCGAGATATTAGATATTCTGTTGTTTCTCACAGCATCCCGATGCAGACAGGGGTGTTGGAGAGAGCCCTCTTAGTGGATAGTTTCCTTGATGAGAAGTCTCCAGCAGTAGGACCCACCACTAGCCGACATGCGGCAGAGTCTTCTACAGTGGGCAGTAGACAGATGACATAGAGGTCCAAGAGGACCAGACCTATAGGTGGTTGACCGCATGATACAGGATCGTGTGTGCGAGGCACCCGGGTGGATGGAGACTTACCAGGAGCGGATAGTGTTACTCCTACGGCGGGGTTGGTCACATGGAGCGTGACTGTCCGACCCGCCATACAGATGACCAGTAGATAAATGAAGGACCTCCCAGGCAGAGTCAGAGGTTCGATCGAGGCAGACCACAAGGAGCAGAAGACTGAGGTAGGGGAGCTGGTCGTGCATCTGGAGGTGGATGACGCTTCGAGGTGTTTCCACCACCACCACCAGGTGGTCCACCCCGACCGCAGGGAACAGGTGGACATGGGAGATCTCAGCTTCAGGCAGCAGAAGTATTGGACTACGGAGCTCCGGAAGCTGGCGGAGAAGAGTGGGACTAGTTCTAGTAATAGAGGCCTTTGATCTTTGTGCTTCTAGTTTCCTTGTTGTTTTGGTTGTTGTGTGTCTTTTTGCTTGAGCTGCAGTAATAAAAGACACTTTTTCTCTTGACGTTTACTTTCTTCCATTTTGTGTACTAAGAGGTTCCAGTTTAAACTGTTGACTTGACCCTCACTTTTGAGACTCCTACTGAAGGAGACCTAGTGACCACACACTGATGTCGATAGTGTGACACAACCCTTAGAGGCGAGAGTAACAGTTGGATCTCTTGGTAGTAGCGTCGAGGCCTTACGATGTCATCCATGGCATGAATTAGTATCATTCATGAAATTATTGACTGTATTAGGCAAAGAACGTGGTTTATCCAGGGGATGAGACTGGGTTTCTCTTATCGGCAAAAAGAAATCTTAGCATCTCTTGTGGGATCAGAGATGGTTCGGGCCACGACAGAGAAGGTCCAGGTCATCCAGGAGCGGATGACGACATCTCCGAGCCGACTGAAGTCTTATGTTGATAGGAGACAGGACCACTGGAATTTGAGGATGGCGACCACGTTTTTTTACGGGTCTCACCTCGACGAGGTCTATGGAGATGTTGCCGAGGCGGCGAGCAATCTTCGAGGTTCAGCGGACCTTTTCAGGTCCTCATCAGGGTAGGCAAGGTGACATACCGTTTGACCCATCCACCCCAGTTGCACCAAATGCACGACTACTTCCACGTATCTCAACTGGGAAGATATGTGGTTGACCCGACGCATTTCATCGACCATGGGGAGCTGGACATTGGCGATGGGGTGACTTTTGCGGGGTTCCAGTAGGATTTGAGGATCAACATGAGTGGTCCTAAGAGGACGGTCGATTCCTCTTTTGCCCTTTTTTTGGCAGCACGGGAACCTCCAGGTGAGCACATTGGAGCGGAAGTCTCAGATGCGTGCTCAGTACCGCTTTTGTATCCCTAGTTTGTGTTAAAACTTTACGAGGATGTAAAGCCCTGAGGTGGGAGAAATGTAAAGACCAATAATAATCAAGGGAAATTTTTTGTTAATTTTCTTTGAGATTTTAAAAGAACGCAGTTTCTAACGGCGCCTAATTTCGAGGCCTGGTGTGCCCGGAATCAATTTCCTAAGTTAGGCTCGGGTACGTTAAGTGAACGAACGAGAGGGTTTTTCTAACTTTTGAACTGGTGCTCGGAATTGAAATCAAAGGGCACCGATGAACTCTCAACGCTAGTAATTGCTTAAGAAGACCCTTCCGGGAGTTACGTTTACTTAGGAGGAGTTGTTAAAAAAGTAAGGAATAAAAATATAATTGTTTTACAATTTTATTTTTATTTCTTGCTAAGTGGTTAAGTGTTAAGTCACAACAACTTTCCCCTCTCTTATGTGGTTATATCCTAAGTAAAGGAGTTGGTGGGTGCGACCCACTTGTAGTTAACTACCTTTGAGAGGATTAATGTGGGGTGGGACCTACATGATCCCAACCCCTCACCTTCCCCTAACGTTCATAACTTTTCCCCTCTTTAATTTTTAACTCTAAAAAAGAAATCCCCCTCATGTAACTCTTTCCAACTTATACTATTTGATTAATTGAACCTACTCAATTAATTAATTAAGCATTTGATTTTTTAATTTCAAATGGCATGTGTTAATAAAATAATTGGTTGAGCCCTTTTATTTTATTTTGGGGGACACACATTGTGTAGAGGAATTTGGGGGGAGAGAGAGAGAGAGAGAGCCATGTGAGAAGAAGAAGAAGAAGAAGAATGAAGAGGAGATAATTTCTCCTCGTTGAAGAATGACGCCTCTTCAACGAATAACAACGCTTCCTTATCGAAGAATGACAACTTTACTCTTCCACGATAAGGAAGGAGACGCCGACCATGGAGGCTGACGCCAACAACAACGTTCATCTACTTCTTCCGACGTCGACATAATCGATACCATTCTTCCGCGACGTTCGACTTCCACGACTCGATGACGTGCGATGTCATTTTCGAGGTAGGGGTTAAATCTTCATCCAAGTTTTATCTAAACGAACATTGTTGATAATTGTTGGCTGCTTGCTATATTTATAACGGGAGGAGGTCGGACCGCACAAACACGACCGACCCTCCTCCCCCTTTGCTGTCATACTCATTGAGGCTCGAACAAAGGTGACTCAGTGCCATTGCACCACGTGGAAACATGGAAGAATGGGAGAAGAATCGTGGCGTCGTCGCCTCGCGCCGTGGACGACGAACAAAGTCGCGACACCGTCGCGCCGTGCAAGAAAACCATAAAGAGGCCGCGGTTTGTTTTTTTTTTTTTTGACGCGCGGATCGACGTGCGATGAAGGAACGGGCCGCAGAGGCATTTTGAAGACTTCTCATTGAATAACAGGTCCCATGAGGACTTCTGGCAAAGACCACAAGCAAAACGGACCACTGGAGCGCGTTCGGTGGTCCGCGGAAGATCTTGTCGGCACGCCGCCAGGAGGGTCCGCCGCGACTTCAGCCATGGCGGCAGGCGCCGGTCCCGCGGCCGCGCGGAACCAGAGGGAAGACCGGGTGTCGTAACCCCCGATGGTCAAAGGGAGCGGCCCCCACGTGGGGGGGGGGGGGCGACTTCAATCAGGGGGCATCCCCCCCCCCCTTCGCCACAGCTCGGCCGAACGGAGCTGTCTGGCCCCACGGGTCGTGCCCGCCTAGGCCGGGCTGGGCCACCCAGGCCAGGCCGGGCCGCCCAGACCGGGCCGGGCCGTTCCCAGACCCGGGTCGGGTCGAGTCGGTTCGGGCCGACCCAGGGGGTCTCGGGCCAGGTCGGACCGCGCCCGAACCCCCTATTTCCGGGAAGTTTTCGTTCAAACGCCCATAACAAGGGATACAGACCTCCGATCGACGCACCATCAAGTGCGATGTGATCCTTGGATTGAGATGGTAATTTTGGTATATTACACTCAAGGTTTCTAAGAACTTGGGGTACGACTGGGTTTGTTCGAACCCGAAACCAACCGGGCCCTCGGAGCGGAAACGCTTATAACATCAGCTCTGGACGTCCGATTGGCGTTTCGTCGGCTTTGTTGGATTCCTCTTGATGAGACGGAACTTTTGGCATAATTTGCCTGAGTTTTGGACGCAGTTGGATTGTGGCCGAGTTGGATTGAACCCGAAATCCAACCGGGCCCCTGGAACGGAAAAGCCGATAACTTCCAAACCGGACGTCTGTTTGACGAACCGTCAGCGGCGTTGGTGATCACGTTGAGAAACAGTCCATATGAGTATACCCTATGAGAGTTTGGGGTACGGTTGAGATATGTCCGGGTTGGTTCGCACATGAAACCAACCGGTCCCCTAGGACGAAAAGGCTAATAACTCACAGACCGAGCGCCCGATAGACGCATCGTCTGTTGCGTTGAGACCCCTAGGACGAGGCGGTACTTTGAGATAATTCTTTGTGGGACTTTTGATACTTGGAGTATCGAACAGTAGCTCATGGAGTGGACCCTCCCGGAGACGAGCTAGTAGAGTGTAGAGACCTAGTAGATGACTGAGACATGACGACTGCTGATTGATCGACTCAGATAGCCTAGTGGGGTACACTTGGTTGTAACGGCAGACCCACAACGGTGGTGCACTTTCTTGTAGCGGCAGACCCGCGGTACTCGATAGAAGGAGTACCTCTGTAGGCTATGAGGGGGTGCACTTGGTTGTAGCGGTAGACCCATGGTGGGATGCACTTGGTTGTAGCGACAGACCCACAGTACTTAACAGGTTGAGTACTTCAGTAGTCTAAGGTTAGTGGGACGCGCTTGGTTGTAGTGGCAGGCCCACTGTACTCGACATAGGAGGAGTTCTCCAGCTGTCGTGGTTTCGATATTGTGAATAAAATCTTGGTTTGAGCTGAGTCTATGACCTTTGTGTTTACCTCATGATTGAGATGGGTCACTTGAAAACCTAGGTATATGTATGGGCATATACCCAGGTAGTGGTTATCCGTTGATTTCATAACCATTGTGTTTCCTCGTGATTGAGATGGGTTAATTAATAACTTAGGTATAAGTATTGGCTTATACCAAAGTAAGCATTATCTTTTGAGATCCTTCTTTGTGGTTATCCTTGTTGAATTTAGCGAGACCTTGAGGGTCTCAGGGTCCATACTGAGTATCGTATACTCACCCCTGCACAGGCTCTGCCCGCACCTCATTGTGTTAGTCGCAGATGACTGGCAGCGCTAACTAAGGCCGAGTGTTCGATGACTGGATGGTACCCATAGGTGGACCTCATGATGAGTCAGTATTCGGAGGTGGACATCACAGCGAGACGATACTTGGAGGAGGTCGACGGGCGAGAGCGTTGTCGAGGTTATATGTACCTACCCTTCAGGTAGGATCTGTGGTGGACAATCTAGGAGCTGCGCTATCTATACCCAACCTTCAGGTAGGATCCGAGGTGGACAACCCAGAAGCTTATTCTATTATTTCAGCTGTTTTTCTTTTCTATTGTACTTTCGTTCAGTTGTAACTATAATTTCAGTTGGGTTTGTATTCTGACCCACATACTTTTCAACACTTACTTTGGTACTTAGTGTATTACTTCCGCTTGTACTCTGTGGTGTTTAGTTTACTATTATAAAGGAAATTCCTTCCCAGTTATCGGGATTTACGCCTTTGGTGCTAGTCTCCAGCCCCTGACCTATGGAAGTCAGGCTTGGGGTAGTCACGGCACGAGCCCCGAGGACGGGTCGTGACAGAATAACTAATGGGGAAGATCTTTATGGGATATGTTGGAGATCTTTCACCAAATATGAAGAATGTGTTCCAAGTTTTCAAATACCAAAAACTAGTAAAATCTTTGGGAGTCTTTTTTCAATGTATTATGAATTCTAAAAAATAAATATAATTTCCAAGTACATAAATATTTCACCATTAAAGTTAGTATCAGAGCAAAGGTTTAGTCAACCTTTGAAAACATGGATGCAAAAACATTAGTAAGATCTATAGAGATATTTCAAAGGATATTTCTTAGGATTTACTAAGGATAACTATAAGAATATGTTACTATCCTAGTGTTTTTTAGATAATATTGAATAACCTTGGGTTAAACCTAGGATTTTTGAGATTGAATATACTCCCCTTTGATTATGTTGTTTTTTAATAATGATTTATGAGTCTTACACTTTTCTTTTTGGGTTTTAAAAATGTCTTGAAATAGGAGGATTCATGTTAATAGACAATATGATGCACAATGGAATGATATTACTCATGAGAAACCAAATAAAATGGGAGTTGGAAGTAGAAATGTATTTATTATTCTAGATCATCAATATTATAATATGATCAATAATCTCAACTTTCTTGAGTTTCATGACCCACCTAATAAGAGAAATATGGAGTTTCGTGGTGACTATAGAGGGAAAAAAATTCAATTTTTCTCTTGAAAATCATGTGGGAAGAGACATCAAAAATAATGTTACAAAGGAACATGATGATGCTTTGGGTGCGGAAATGGAGAACAAAAAACCAGTAATTGGAAAGGAAAATTTTTAGTTAACTCAATGGACAAGTATAATGGTATTTCTAATCCATCAATGATGGTCAAATGTTTTAAATGTGGAATGTATGGTAATTATGAAACTAGATTCCCTAGGGGAAAATCTCATGAAGATAATCATCATGGTCATATGGGTAGTATTTACGTTCTTGATGATGAAGATACTATGAATGATATATGATATAAAGGAAGTGTTAAGGAATAAAATGATGAATCATGATCAATGGTTTAAAACGATAGTGGAATGATTTCATGTTTATCGAGAATAATGTTGTATAAGTAATTTTATAGTATTATGGAATAAAGAAACATCTCAGGATTGTTACACCATTGTTTTTCCTTATGTATTTTAATGTACATGTTGAATGGTACCAGTATCCATGAAAACTTTTTTAGATATTTTTTTGAAAACCAATTAAGGGAATAATATACATTAGTATAATCATGATGACAAGATAATGATATTTGGATAATGTTGTGTTTGATATGAATAAGTAAATTGGAAGGTAATGATTTTCTTAAAACTGGTTAATGATTTTTTGAAAACTTTTTTATTCTATTATGGGTGATGTTTATAGATTTTTGTACTTAAGAATAAGGAAACATGCAAGTTTTGAATAAGGATATATGGAATTCTGTCTAGTACTATGAATTAAGAGAATACATGATGAAGGTATTCACATGTTTGGAATGTGACAAATAAGTGATACCATATGATATATAGGGTATAAATGTTAATTCGATTTAGTGAATATCTTTCTAATGTTTTGTATTCTCGGCTTTCTTAAATATTGTAAGGTTATAAATTGATTGAAATTTTATGTTAAACTCGAGATAATATTTTTTAGATTAATATATTATCTCAATATAGGTGGACTTAATCATATTTTATTATTCTTGCTAACTTTTTATTATGGTAATGATATGTGGAATGACCTACCCTTCAATTTATGGATCGCATGATATGAAAACTATTCAGGAATGAAAAATTCAATATAATTTCTTTATATAAAAGATGAAGTAGAAATTGTTAAAGGCATGGCCAATAGTGAGATTTTACTGAAATCAAGTATGTATATCTTCTCATGGAAATTATTTAACATTAGGAAAAGGGATTGTGATGTAAAAGAGTGTCTTGTTATCATTATTTTTAGGATATCCATGACCTATTTCACACCTATTTTGTCTATGTTTTTTGATTCATAACTTTCTATTGATCATTCACTTCCTTGTGATCAGTGATCCTTATCAATCTCTATGATTATTTATGTTTTTCCTCCATGCCCAAATATTCACCTATGTTCTCTGACATAGAGACCTAGTGATTATTTACTTCGAGTAACTGTTATTTTCCAACTATTACTTTTTTGAAGAGAGTTTTAGACTTAATTTTTATGATTTCAGTTTCTAAGAAATAAACTCCCTTTTAGTAATCCTTCTATAACCCAGACAAATTTCGTGGGTAAAATTCATTTTAATGGGGGTAAATTGTAACACCCATAGATTTTTATGAGATAGATTTTTTTTATTTCTTTGATGTCTAATGTTGTATGCTACAACAAGATAAGCTTTCTCTATACACAACAAATGATTAGTTTGTAGCATATTCTACACTATTATTGGTTTTTTACACTAAATTTCAGTTTTTTTGATAGCATTCAATTCACGCATGACTGAGTATAGGTGAACAACTAAATATCATAACTCAGTCATTATACAGATGGGTATGAATATAATTAACTTCCTTCTAAAAAAATATTAAAATGAAAATAAGTAAGTCTATAAAATAATAAAATCTCCCTTTATGGATTCAATATAATGTTTAAAATTCATCTTATACATTTTCTAGACATAATATAAAAAATCAATTTTATTTTTTCATAAAAGAAGTATTTTTAAAAAAAATTTGTCTTCCGACCATTTGATGGAACAACCATTTTAAATATACTTTTTAAAAAAAAATTATATTCAATTTGACAAAATAAATTTATTATTTTAATAAAAAATATAAAAATTTCTTTGGATGAATTTTTGTAATTTTTCTGATAACTTTCATTTTTTGATGAATAGTGAAAATACTAATTATTATTGAAAACATTATTATCTTTTTAAGTAATTACATAGTATAGTTATGTTTCTATTTAGTTTTAAATTTTAATTAGTTCATTTGTATTCAATTATTGTTTTTTGAAAATTATTTTATACATGAATTTATTATAAAAACATTTTTTATTTAAAAAAGGGAATTTTCAAAAAAAAATGTCACATTTTACCATTTTTATTTTAATTTAATTCTATAAATTATGCATTTTGAATTTTAAAAAATTCATTTCAAATTGGGATTCAGGAGGACCAAATTTGGTTATTAGGTCCCTTTTATTTTTCTCTATTATGAATAGTAACCATGGTAAATTGTGTTATCGCGATAAAGGGTAAGTTAGGTAATTTAGGACGAAAATAAAATTATAATGACTATAAAATGACCAAAACAAATTAAAAAAATTTATTTTATGATTTTAATTCTACCCTTAACACTTAAGGATCTAAATTATTTCATTTAATGGATATTTTTCAATGAAAATGTCTTAAATAATATTTAAATCAAAGAAATACACAAAGTGTAATTTTCTTTGTCTATAATATCTGTTATGTTTCCACATATGAATAAATGGGTGGTATAAACGAATCTAAATTTTACTTTTTAACTTAATAATAATATTTCCCTAATATAAATTTAATTATTACATTTTGGGACTATTTGGGAGATATTATGGTATTTATAATATTTTATTTAATGGAAATTTAAAGATGTCACATTCATGTTTAAATTTTTTTACCATTTTCAAAATATGTTTATATAGAAAATATATTATACTATAAATTAAAATTTTAAATAATTTTTTTTATATTTGTTATAGTAATTTATTTTTAATTTTTAGTAAAAAAATAATTAACTTAATGGCTTATAAATTGATGATGCAGAAATTATTTAATTCATAAAAATGAATAAAATAATTTTATTAAAGTGATAATCAATATTAAAATACTAAAACACTTTCCCCAATATTATTGGTTGATTATATCTCGACCATAATCATCCATCGGTTGAGTTATTGAGCCTTTGGATCCCTATAGAAGAGATTATGATACTTATGTTATTTTATTTAAAGTGATGTTAAATTTCTCAGATTCATATTTTAATAACTATAGCATTTTAATGATTGGTTTTACAGTAGATATTTTTGAATAAAATTATTATAATTAAATATAGTTTATTTACATTCATTATAAAATTTTATTTTTATTTTTTACCCAAAAAAATAAGAATATTAAATAATTGCACTATACTAATGTAGAAATTATTTTATTAATGAAAATATCAAATTAATGTTATCAAAAATATTAAAATAAATACAATTTGAGATAATTAATATGTCCAATTAATTTAATAGATTAAATATACCCATTATTTATTCAATAAAATATTTTTTAGGGTAATATCTTTTTTTTTGATATTTTTAAAAATTCATAAATTGAATAGTGACAAAATTGACACTAACATTGTTTTGTCGAAAAAATGTTTTATAAAATTATTTAAAATTAATAAAAAACTTTTTCAAAATATATAATAATTATTATATGATATTAAATGATGTAAATTATTTATTTATGATTTAAATTAAATTAAATAAGTAAATATTTCACCCTTTTAATATTGAATTATTTGTTACTCTATTTAAAATGAACTAGAATAACTAAGTGTTAAAGTAAAATGATAAGGTTTAAATTGACATAAAAAACATGTAAAAAATATTTTTCGATGATATTAAAGCCTTATCTCATTTAATATTATAAACTATTACATTTTTTTGTTTTTTATGTTTTTTATATTTTATTATAAATTAATATTTTTTGAGATTCCAAATGCTCCCCTCACCTCAATTATTAAAGGGGATTTCCTTCCCCACAATTTCAATACATTTTGAGCCATATATATTAGCTATCCCTTGTAAATTTACCTTTCAAAATTACTTAGTCACATTGTAGAGGTTTTTTTCTTCTCAAAAGACAAATTTTAGTGCCTTTAAGAAGAGATCTAGAGGGAGCTCATCAAAGAAGAGGTAATCTATTCTTCCGATTTTTCAAATTTTATCTTCTTATACTTCCTCTTCTTGAGTTGTTTCCATTATAAATTAATTAATGTAGTATCACTTGTATACTAATATTTTATTAAGATTATTTTTCAACCATTTTTCACCTGCTATCCATCCTATGAAAAAAGAAATCACGACACGTGCATATGTACAACTTGTTGTCTCCACACTGTGGTGTAAACTATTTTTCACCACCAACTTACTTGGATGGGTATAGTGATGGAACTAATATCTAGATATGATTATTATAATAAGTTATTTATTTTTTTAACAATATATATACCATCCATTTCAGTACCATTTCATAATTAAAGGAATGATATCATCGCTCGTCCGTATGTACGACCTACCATCTCCATGATGTGATGTGATTCATTCTACATGATATCCACTAAATCATGATTATATAAATATATAGAATAAATAAATATGATATTTATAGTGTTATTATCATTTTTTAATGATATTAATATGGCCTAATAATGACAATAGAAACTTATTTTTCCAAAACATGCATAAGAAAATGAAATAGTTTATACCTCAATAACAAGTATCAATGAAATATTATTACCTAGAGAATGATAATATGATCATATATGATTTCATAAAAAAGAAAATGATTTTGGAATAAGATAATGGCCTCATTTAAATCATTATACAGGAGGTTTAAATATATACAATGGATAACATACTTAAGGTAAGGGTTAATTTTTCAATCTCATTATTATATGAGATTGTTTATTTGTAAGTATTTAATGGTGTATATTTATCATTCACATCCATGTTTCCTAAATATGTAATATTATTTCTATTATTCTAAAAATAATAATTTCAATTTTACTCATTGGTGAATTTTTTTTAAACTGTGTGAAATTAATATTTTTTCATTATTCGATATGAGGATATTTTTTACATTTCCAGCAAAAGTATGAGGAGAATGTTTCTTTAACTTATACGGTATGAAAGGATTGTAACATATTCATAAGAAACAATTTTCAGAAATCATTCTCTATACAAATTTTAATTTTATTATTAAATAAATTATTTTCTTTTAAAATTGGGCATAATTTTTAGGAAAGAAACTATTTTTGAAGAAGAAAGGGTATTTTCCTCCAAAATTAATATCAAGTGTTTTATCAAAATTATTTTCAATCTAAGATGACATTATATAAATAGGGTTATGTTTCTATCAATATTATTACTATGGTGTGATATTGTTTATGATGGAATGTTATGTATGAAATCTAGTTGTTTTATATGAATTATGATGGAATGATGTTTAAGAAACCAATTTTACTCTTTGGGTTATGTTATGATGAATGAATTGGGTTTTTGTGGAACACATATATATGGTTTTCATTTTGTGATGGTTTGGACTTATATCTCCCTCAAATTCATTGGGTAAATATTTATATCTCATGAGATAGACATGGGTGGAATGGAAAGTAAATTTGGTTTGGTAATATAGGGCTAGAATGACAAGTAAATCTGGTTCAGTAATACAGGGCTATAATAAGGAGTGAACCTGGTTCAATAATAGACTCTTTCCATAATGATGGTCTTGGTAATGATCCTTGGCTAATATGGAAATTATTTTCTATATATATGTGTTTGCCACATTCCATGTTTTATGGAAATGATATTTTATCATGGTTCACGTTCCTTTATGATGTATTCCTTACGTACTACCATGATTTATTTTATGAATCAAGATTTTGGTATTCAAAATATATATTCATGTTTTTAGATTATTAGGTTTATGTTTTTTTACCCTTACTAATAATTTAATCTCAACTTTTTTATGTTTTCTTTTCTATATGATATAAAGAAAAGTTTTAGGTAAGAAAAATAAATGGGAATATCTTTATGGGATATATTGAATATCGTTCACCAAGATAGAATACTGAGTTCCAAATTTCAAAATACACTAAACTAATAATGTCTTTGGGCATCTATTTGTTAAATCTATTATGTATTATGAAAAAGAAATGTAATTTCTATGTACCTCAAGCTTATTTCGTTAGATTAAGTACCATGAATTAAGAAGAATCCAGGATATATCAAATCAAATGGTAAGTATATACACTTTATAAACCTAAAAATTTTCATAACATCAATTAGGTAAAAATAAAACAATATTGAGACAAAGGACCATTAACTTTGGTCTGAAATTCTTCATAATCACCATATCCTCTTTTAAAACAATTATTTATTTATTTTAAAACTATACTAGAAAAATTTACATAGTTATAATATCATATATTATCCACTTATATCATTTCAATACCTTTTTATTAATTATTATTTATTAAAATCGTCGTTTCAGGGTGTCAACTATTTCATTTTTCATGAATGTTTTGAATTGATAGTTCTAGTCTTTACACATTGATCGTAGTTCAATAATCTCAAGAATTTTAATTATAAAACCTAGAGACTTTAAAAGAGAAACATCATATATGATATAATATATGACACAATATAATAATCTAGGAAGATAATTTTACACCCCAAGACATTATGATAAATTCCATTTAAAATAAAATCAATCTCTTTGATATCTTATAATGCATGAAACACTGAGTTTGAACGAAATATGATACTCTATTAAAATATTATTATTTAAACATGACCATTATACCATAGTTGTTAATATAGAGGTTATGAATATTAATATAAAAATTATAACCATTGTATGTTTTACACATATAGAAAATAATTTCAATGGTTATCAATTGATTAGAAAAAAATAAGAACCACTTAAAAGAGAAAAAAATTTTCTAAAAACTATATTTTTCTGAAAGGTGGATTTATCAAAATTTTAAAACATAATTTAAATTTGATTTTTACCAAGATTAGAAAATTTATTTGAAATATTCAAAAAAATTAAATTACCATTACAAAATTATCTTGGGGTGAATTTTTGGGTTTTTTCTAAAAAGATTCATTTTTCAATGATTAGTGAAAAATATAGATATTTATTGAAAACTAACTTTTTGTATAAATTATTTAAATATTTAAAGTATATTTGGAATTGGATTTAAATAAAAATTAGTTCAATTATTTTATAATTTAAAAAATTTGTCATTTTAATTAATTTCATATTTAATTTTTATATTAAAACATTCTATACTTATAAGAATTTTGTCTTTGGATAATCTCTCTTTCATCGCGTCTATGGTTTAATTTTAAATTGAATTATTACACTTATATGAATTAAATTTTAAAAAATGGATTTATTATTTGGAATCATAATAATTCATATTATACAATAAGTTCAACTTCATTTTTTACCATTATGAATAGTAAAAGAAGTAAAAAAATTAATTATCGCATTTAAGGTAAAAACAGATTTATTAATGGTTAACTAAAAATATAGAGATTAAAAAAGACCTATTTTATGGTCCAAAACCAATTTCATGGCCATATATTGACCTTATAACCTAAAATGGATAGTAATGACCCATTTTTTATTTTTTAATGATTAAAATAGGGTTATAACTTATTCTTTTAAAAACATACATGTATATCTTCCCCAGCACTTATAAAAGGCCACCCACTCTCTACTCATCTAAAAACTTAAAAAGCCTTTTGGATTATAAAATACCAATACAAATTACTTCATTCCTCCCCTAAAAAAATTATTTAACCCATGGTTTTATTATAATTCCAACCAATGAATGATTTTTGTGCAAACCTAAAGAAGATATCTGATGAAGTGATAATGTTCTTAAACGAGCACTTTTATTTTGTTTCTTACTAAACCTCCCTGAAATTTTAATAAAAAAATATTATATAATAAAATTATTGTCATATATATAATTATATTTTATTATGTTAATTTAATGACATATATCCCTCTCCTCATCCCCAAAATTGGAAATTAAATCATTGATCATGTGTATGGTGGACTACCACCGTGCGAACTATTGTAATTCTTTTTCCATCACCACCTTTAATGGCTATATATAATGATGGATTTAACACATGTATATTATATTTATGATATTATTATAATTATTTAATTTTAATTTCACATATACATCCGTAATTTCCATTCTATTTAAAATACCATAATGTCGACCGTGTGTACGGCGGACCACTACCTCACAGGCCGATGTGATCCATTTTTCAATTATCATTTATATGGAAGGTAATAATGATCAGTTTAATGAATTTATAAAATATATATGAAATTATTTAAATTATATGAAATTAATATATCATACACCTCTAAACCCACCAATCAAGGGAATGATATCATTGCTTGTGCGTACATATGTTTTACCATCTCAATGAAGTGATGTGATTTATTTTCCATGACCAACTTTGAAGAATGGTTAAAATGTTTTATATATTGATGCAATATTAATTTTATAATGTTATTATTATTATGGATATAATTTATTGATATCCAATGTAAATGAACCATAAAATTCATGAAAAAACACGCATGAGAAAACAATACAATTAACACCCGAAATAAAAAGAATAATGAAGTATTATTAACAAATGGGTGGTAAAAAGTTATAGTAAGATCATATATGATATTAAAATTATGATTATTGTTCTTTTATAAATTAAGGACATTCATAAAACCATTATACTAGAGGTTAAATTATTTTAAAAAAATTTAAATCCTGAGGTAGTGGTTTCTCGTATCACTTTTTCCGCCATGACATGTATACCATATTAACCACTTAGTTCATTTTTTGGGTGTAAATACTTCCCATTTGATATGTTATGTAATGAAACCATTCATCTTCATTGTATTTAATGTTTCATATGAATTATTTTCTTTCATGTGGACTACAATTTAAATGTTACCAAAGTTTCAATGGTTTATTTTACAGTCTTATAATTTATCAATATTTTTTAGGATTAGATTTTTGATAATAAAATATTATAATATATCACTCAATAAAATGATTAATATTCATATAATATTGTTATTAATAATTTTTTCAAAAAATATTAACATTTTTACTCTCTTTAGTACTTAAAATTATTGAGAATTTTTTATGAAAATTTGATTTATTTCTCTCTTCAGTCGAAATTTGTTTTTTCCCAAAACCATGTTTCTAAAAAATGTTTTTAACATTATAAAAATATTTTTTTGAATAAATTATTACCCATTTTTTAATTTTTACATTATTTTAGGAAATGAAAATTCATTTTGTTTTCCAAACAAGTCTCATTTTAATTTTACCTAAAATGTTAAAGGAATATCTGTTTAAACATGTTTGGAATGAATGAAATTTACCACCATCATGACCAATAAATATTTTAAATATTACTTTATTATTGTAAAATGTTATTTTTAAATATAATTACTTTCAAAATATTTTTTAAAACATTATTTTTAGAAATATTTTAAATGTAAAAAGAATATTTCCTATAAGAATGTTTTTAATTGAAATTTTTTGGTATTTCTATTCAACAAGGAAAAAAACTTATTTTACTTTTGAACCATTGAGAATATTTTATAATTATACAATGATAATTATTATTTTACATTATTTATGATCATTTTTAGTGAGGATGTACATGTTTGATATCATTATTATTACTGTGTAGGGTTTATGATTATGTGTATTAATTGGAAAAATTATTAACATTTCATAAGCTGGTTTTTCAATACAATTGTTTATGTTAATTATGTTTCACCCCATTTATATGGGTAATTAATTTCAATTTAAATGTTATTAGTGGGGCCTGTTATAGCCCCTTCATGCATCAATAGTTCTTATGTGACAAACTAGCTTAGTTTTTTCATCAAGGATTTGCCCATTTATGAAAGATGTCTTGGAAAGTGGCATTTAATATACGGTTATGATGACCATAATTATGAATTCCTTCATTAGGATATTATTTATTGATATTCCATGTGGTATTTTTATTAGTAATAATACCAATGGATAAGTTTAAAGCTCACATGATTATGTACATGGCATTATATGATCATCATTTTTTCCTTCCAAATTATTCTTCATGTTCAAGTAATTGATTAAAGTAATTTTTTTAGTTATTTAACATTCCATATTGAATATATATTATGTATTCAATATGGTTTTTGTTTTACTCATACCCTTACTGCTCATTTTATCTCACCCATTTCTTATATTTTTTCCAGGATACTAAGATGAGTATTATGATTGACATATAGGGTTATGAAAGAGAAGATAATGATGAACTCAAATAAAATACTATGTTGTATTTTATGATTTCAATTTTTTTTGAGATTAAAGTATTTATCTAGTTTACCATGACTAATAAACTATGAAATCTTTTGGGATGTGATTCTTCGTATCGTTTTCCAGTGTAATAAAGTAACCACCATCACTGGGCTACTAGGGTTAGGGTCATTCCATTAATAATTTAATTTATATAATATTATTAAATATATCATCATAATTCAACATTATTTGATCATTAATTTCATAAAAAACTATAATATCACTCATGTATGTAGTAAAACCATCCTAAACAATAGCATGTTATAAAGGCCAAATGAGTAAGAAAATTCCAATGTATAATATTAATATAAAATTAATAGATGGTAATTAATATCATATGGTTCATATATATTCATTATATAAAATTTTATGACCATCAATTAAATATGAATATTTAATATGAAATATATCACTCATAGAGACGGTAGCATGTACGTACGCATGAATGATACTTCCATTTTCTAATGAAAATGGGATAGAAAGAGAAATAATATTTTATAATTAAAAAATTATAAATATATCATAAATAAAAATTATATATTTATTTAATATTTAATTATACCCTTAATTGTTATTTGGTGATGTAAAATGAATCATATCACTATGTGGAGGCGACGGTCTCTACATATGCACGAGTGATAATTTATTTTCTCATTTGATGGAAAAGAGGTAGAAAATGGTTCAGAAATATTCATAATAAAATCACATTATATAAATTATACTATATTCAACATTTTATTAAGGAAATAATATGTTTTTTAAATGAATAAATAAAAAATAAAATTTAGCGACCTTTGTTAATATTTATACATCTTATTTGGGAGACCTCTTTTGGCATACACCTCAAACCTTGAAAGATTATTATTAAGAGAAGACAATGGAATCTATGATGAATAGGAATAATATATTAATGTTTTAAAATAGGTATTTTCCTATCTATAAGGCTCAAAAATTTAATAATGTAGGGTAGAAGGTTCTGTTTCATAAGTGAGGGAGAGGACACACATAAAATAACTTAAAAACACAAATAATATAAGCTCAATTTCTTGGTAAAGAATAACCAAATAGAAATTTAATCAAATTTAATATATTATATGGTGTAAATATATTTAAAAAAAAATAATCAATATATAATTTTATGTGACATTATTACCCTTATATTTTTATTTAACCACCATAGAAAACTCGTTTAACCATAATTATGGTAACAAATGTTTACAGTTTTTACTATATATTATTTTCAAATATAAAAAAGGTCTATTTAAAAAATTTGAAACTTATGATTCAATACCTGGAATCATTTTTCAATATTATATTTATATACATGTATTTAATCAATTTTTAACATAAATTCATAAATCGCAATGAAAGGTAGTTTTTGGGAAAATAAATTTTTAATCTAAAAATCTAGTTTATAAAAAAATCTATTATAATATTAATTTATATGTAATAATTTGAATATTAATAATTTAATTATAATTATTTTACTTTAATATAAAATTAAAAACATAATAGTACCTTTTAATTAGTATATTTTATGAAAGGAAATGATACTTTTACAAAAAAAACTATATTTTTCACTATTTACTTAAAGATAAATCATTACAAAAAATACCATAAAATCACCCTAATATAGTATTGACAAGATGATTTCGAAAGTAATATTCATTTTCTCAAATAAAATTTCCAAAAATTTATTAATGTATTATAATGTTCTTAATAAATGTAATAAGAATCATTTTTGATGAAAACTAATTTTTAAATCATAAAATGGCATTACTATGAATTGGGTACTTATTTATTTTAAATTAATCTATGAAATTTTATCATATAAAACATTTATGAATAAATTTAATAATGTTATTATTCCTATTAGTATCACAAATTTAATGTATAGGTTATAACATTCACATTTAAATGATGTTTTTATAGGATATCGTAGTTCGTTTAAAGCGGGGTGTTGCATATTAAGTAGGTTATCTAGTATATTATTATTTTAAACTGAATTTTTGGGGTGTTAAATTATACCCCATTAAGTAAATTACATCATGTTATTTCTTTAAATTCAATCAAGGGTTGAATATTAGAAAATTACTTTCTATAAAACTCATATACTATAAAGGGATCATAAATCATCGTTTGAAAAAGGAAAGTTGGATTCATAAATGTTACTGAAAATAACACATAATCAGGTTTCTAGATAAGAATATATTTGGAGCGATGAGAAAATATATATATATATATATATATGAGAAATATAATGTAGTAGGAGTAATGGAGTTTTATAGAGGACGTGATCATGATAATTTTAATGACTAAAAAACCATAAATAAGTGAGGGGTGAAAACGAACATCAATTCATCATAAATAAAGTAAGAAAGAAAATATTTTCATTTTCAGAGTCATTTTTCCTAGAGTTTAGGAATTATTTTACCATGGAATAATATAATATATTATTACATTATTTCATTAAATCTATAAATGTCATTTTATCCTTGGGTTGTGTGTTTCAATTAGTTTTCACCTCTTTTCATACCATATTCAAATGATAAATGCACAATACTAATTTTTCATGTCCAAAGAACAAAAATAAACTTATAATAGATCGTATTCGACCCAAAAATTTCATAAATAAATAATAAATATTATTAGATGAATAATATTTACATTCATTATAATCCATGCTATAACCTTATGGGTTTAGTGTCTTTGGAAATGTGGATACATATATAATGTGTACATAAAAGATTTTATAATCCCTCTCTATGTTCATTACAACTATAACCCTTCTTATAAATATCATACGTAAAATATTTTTTCATATCTAAAGAAATAAAAATCATAATAATGTGTGATCTCAGATGGTCAGTAAGGGTAAAAATGGATTTTCCAATCAATGACCATTTTTAAGAATAACATGGGCATAAGGGAATATGAACAAGATCTTAACATTTTAAATCCATAATCATCAATCCATAGATCAAAGTATTTATTTATTTCATTGATCATGGAAGCTCCTAATACATTAATTATAATGTAATCAAATAAAATGAACCATGAGAGCATAACATTTTCATAATATCGTTTCATAAAATAGTGACACAATGTGTTGCACTTTCATAATCATAAACCTATTATCTCCAGGCTACCCACTAATACATCCATCAAATTTTGAGCATCTAATAACCACCCATGTACCTATTTTAGTCTTAGGATAACCTACAATGTACCATTTAAGGTCTTGGTATAACCTCTCGTATAACCATTGATCTAATAAAACATTATTCTTTAACCAATGCATTTTAGGGTTATGGTAGACCCACCCATACCATAATCCATTCATATATATTTCAAAAGATCATGGAAACATTCCTTATTTCGTCAAATCTTAATCAATGAAAACAAAAATTCATGAATATCTCATCATCATAATCATAAACCCTTCATAGAATGAATAATGACGGTATCCTTGGATAATTTCCCTAGTGAATAATAAGTAACATCCATGGATGTTTTCATAGATGAAAATATTTTTAAAATATCACTCGAACATTTCTAGAGTAAAATAATCAAATTTTTTAAGTACCTTATTTAAATTATAAAAATTTTCAAAATATTTGTAAAAAAATTTTATTTGGAAATAACCTCAGAAACTAGTAAAGTAAATTTGAAAGTAAATATTATTCATAATGGTGGGAAATTTTGTTCTTGAGATGTATGTTGAAAAAAATATTTTTTTTCACACCTTTGTTAAAAAGTAACCCATTTGGAAAATTACAAGAAGATAAATTTTAAATATTTTTATAGAAATTTGAAGAAAAGGAAAAATAAAATTAATAAATCATTGGATAATAGTGAAAAGATTATTCGAATCATTTTAAATAGAATATGGACATGGAATAAAATATTCCCAGTTAGAGAGATTAATACTTCGTTTTCCTTAAAAATGTTATTTTGGTATTTTTAGGACATGGAGAGAGAAAAAAAATTAAAATTTTAAATTCATAGAAATAAACATTTCAAAATATAATCTATGAAATTTTTTAGAGATATATCATGTAGTTTCAATATCATAAATTTAAGTATAAACAATCATGGTAAAAATGATATTGTAACTTAAAACACTTACAACTTTGGTACCTTTTGAGTTATGAGTCCCATTAATGAAATAAGATAAAATGAAATATAAAATACCCTAAAAATAATTTTATTCATGATATTATATATCACATTTCTAATAGATATACCTCATAAAAGAAGTTATTTGTATAATATAACATGTGTCCCAAAAAAGATAATTTGAGACAATAAACCCCTAACATATTAGTAAAATTTGAGTAAAAACAACCTGAATAAAATAATCTAAATTTTATCTTTTAATTCCATGAATTAATAATGTTTCATGATATAACATACATAGTTTCATAACATCATGCATGTCTCAATGAAACAATATTGAGATGAAGAGCCCATACCACAAGTCCAACTTACTTCGTAAGGAATCTAACCACATGTATAACAAATAGATATTTTTTATAATTATGTAAAAACCTTTTAAATACTTATAATATCATATATGATCCACTTATATCATGTGTCCACCCATTTATTAATAACTCTTTAATAAAATCCTTATTTACATGTGATAACTCGTTTGTTTTTGAAAAATGTTTTATTTCAGTGGTTCTTGTCCCTGAACATTGATCATAATTAATTTCAATAATTTTATTTATATAACATAATTGAATAATATAAATATAATTCAACATTCTTTTATCATTCTTCTGAAAAAAAATTATAAAATCACTTTTGTAGGTGGTAAAACCAACCTAAACAAGTGTGTGATATAAAGACCAAATGAGTATGAACATGCCATGGTATAAAATTAATATAAAATTTAAAAAATATTATTAATTTATTTTGTCTCATATAGATTCATTGTATATAATTTTAGGACTATCCATAAAAAATGGACATTTAAAATCAAATATGTCTCTTATAGAGATCGTAGTCCATACATATGTTTGAATGGTACTTCCATTTTCTAAAGAAAATTTTAAGAAAAAAAGATAAATAATATTTTATCATTAAATACTCATAATTATAACATAAAAATAGTATATATTTATTAATTAATTAATTATATAAATCAATTCAAGTTGGTGGTGTAAGATTAATCATATCACTAAGTAGATGTGGAAGTTTATACATATGTATGAGTGAAAATTTCATTTCTCATTTGATGGAAAAGAGGAGGAAATTGGTTACTCCATAATCGTAATAATATTTTATTATATTTATTATATTTTATTAATCATTTTATTATGGATAGAATAGTTTTATAGAATATTTAATAACAAATAAAACTGAAAGAGAATAGTTAAGATTTACACATCTGCATTGAGATACATCTTTTTTCTTATACCTTAAGTCTCTAAAGATTGGTCTTAATAGAATACTAGGGGATCAAAAAATAAGGGAATATTACTAGGAATGTTTTGGGGTTGGTATTTTCTAAGATAAAAGGCTCAAAATTATTGAATAAGGGATGAGAGGAGGTTCCCTTTTATAAGTGAGGGAGATGACACAAAATTAGTAACATTAAAGATTTAAATAATATATGGTCACTTTCTTGTGAAAGTGGAACAAAATGGAAAAGTATATGATGGTAAGATAAAATATGGTCTAAATATATTCTTCCAAAAATAATTACATATGTTTTTTGGCATTAACACCCTTATCCCTTAGTTTAACCTCCCCAATAAACTCATTTTAACCTTAACCATGGCAATATATTTTAACTATTTTTAATATTCATTGAAACTAAAAATAAAAATAAAATACAAAAAAAAGATAATATTATAGTTCCAAATATTTAATAATCTTTTAATGATTCCATTTTTAGAATTTATAGAATTCAATTTTAATATATATGATAAAAATGTAATGCAAAACTGTTTTTAGAGAAATGTGTTTTCAAGCCCAAAAAATAACTTCTACCAAAATCAAGTGTAATATTGATTAATATATAATCAATTAGATTATTTATAATTAAAGTATAATTATGGTACTTTAATATTAAATTTTAAAAATAATTATACCTTTAAATTACTTGATTTTATGAAAATAAATGACAACTGTGCAAAAATCTACATTTTTCTCAATTCACTTAAAAATAAAAAATCTTAAAACAAATCCCAAAAAATCACCCTATGATAATATTTACATGAAGATTTTAATAATTATATTAATTTTTAAAAATAGTATTTATATATAATTTATAAATTAATAATAATTTCAAACCCCAAAATTCAATAACAACTATTTTTCAAAGAAAAATTATTTTGGAAGTAGAAAATGACTTTAATTAAAATTTAGTTCTTATTTATTAGTAATTAATCAATACATTTTCATTACATAAAACATTTTAAATATTTTCCATAAATTTTTTTATTACTATTACTTCTTCTCATTTAATGAATAAGTTATTATAGTAACATTTAAATAATATTTTAATAGTATATCATGGTTCACTTAAATATCATTGTAGGGTGTTAAGAAAGATATCAAGAATAGTATTATTTTATACTAAATTTTTGGGGTTTTACACAAAGCCCCATATAGGGGTAAGTATAAAAATACCTAATAGGATAAAATTGATATATAATGGTAAATATTTCTACAGTTCAGTTCACAAATAGAGTCAAACTGCACGATCTACCAATGAAAAAAAAGAGAACTAAACATTGGGAGAAAATCACCAAAAACCCAAAAATTCAAAGGTTGTCCTATCTAGGAAGGTAACTATATCCAAATCCAAAAACTAAATCAACCACACCATGGGGACACCCTAAAAATTCATGAGCCTTGGGGAAACACACCTCCGTTCTCAACGCCCATTATTTAAGACTATATCAATTGCTCTGAGAAAGAGAAAAACCTCTCACCACCATCAATATACATTAGGTAAAACCAACAAGATCCATAGCCAATGATCATACACTCAATATTGAGCCACATTATCTATATTATAACCACCTATAACATTAAAGGTGAGTTACTAGGGATAAATTCATTCCATTATTCCTTAAATGAGGCCCTACACTACATCAATCTCAATAAGGTACTCAAATAATGGATCCCAGTTATCTCGACACATCAATGACGAGTCTACACATCAGAACACTAGAATGAATGATGTGCCTCAAGAAACCAGAGAAACCCCCAATCTCTTAGGACTAGCACAATATTGGATCTAAATTTCTTAAAAACTCTCAAGGGTTGAAGAATAAACATCAGAAGGGAAAAGACATTCAGAACACACTACTCTCTAAAAGAAAACTAAACAGGATAAAACTGAACCACTCTGCATTCCTTAAACCCCGTTGATCATAAGAAATCCATGGAAGTCACGATAATAACCACTAATTCATCTAGAATTAAATTCATAATGGGAGACCCATGCCTCATCGGTACACACAACCTTTCCAAGGGAGTACGAACCATGTACACTGGTCTTTCTCTATCGAAACATCACTGACAAACCAAACCCACATTGTGACTATGTTATAGATCTCACACAACACCAAGGGGAGAGATCAACTATAAAGAGATTCATCTACAATTATGAAATAATAGATCATGCCTCATGATTGGGTGATCTATCAGAATTACTCCAAACATGGAGGACCCACACCCTACCCAGTTGTGTGTTCCTTTTCCATCAATAAATAGGACTACTCACCCCCAAACCTAGAACGTAGTATCAAGGAATATATCCACTTCCATATATGGCACCATGACCAAAATCTAATTGTCAGACCTGATTTTCTAGTGAAGAGTACTATAGAGAAATTTTAATAATGATACTCCATCTCCTTTGATAACACGTCAAAATAAAACACAAGGGAGAGAGGGAGAGTCTCAACCATCAAATGAAGACTAGTCATAAAGACAATCATGACTAATTAGAGAGTTTTAAATTCCTCAATACTCTGAAAAAGATGTAATCACTAATTGAAACTCTTTTTTACATGGGGATAAATATATTTTCTCGAAGAGTAACATGGATGGCTCAGACCCATTGGCCTGCACTACAATAAGGAGGGTAAAAGTCATGCTTGGATGAACATCGGTGTCTAATACCCTTCATCATCCAAGGAAACTATAACCACCAACAACTCCAAGATGGGTATCGACTTATGAGTACATATTTGGACTTCCTTACATGACTTATCTTTATTAAATGAGAAGTGAACTATTCTCTCACCCACTCTACTCTATCATTAGCATCCCATTGTCATTTCCATGAGATTAGAAATTACATGAAATATCAAAACATCTCTCTGAAAACCTATAACAGATAATAGGAACCACTATTGTGTTTTACATGTAATGATTCTAGCAAAAAAACAATCCATTTATCAAAAACATACTCTAGGGTGAGATAATACAAAAAAACAGTAAAAAGAAGAGTACATGGCATGTACTTGGAGTACACAATGCATCCACCCAAAGCCTCCCTTTGGGTGTTCCCTTAGGAAAACATGTCATGTAAACCTATAGTATACAGGGTTTCCCAATACTACCCATGGTGTGGGGGTGAATAAGTTCCTAATAAAGTACCCCACCCTAGGTCATGTTATGTCACCAGAAAATTCAAGTAAATATACACACTCATATGTCGAAAATAGGGGTTTCTCCCATTACATGGACAGACCCCATGTCATGTTCCCTAGAGTTGCACCCAACATGTAAATCAGACATACACACCATGAGTACATATAATCCAACATAATATTAAAAAAACATAGGTACACAACATGTGTTCTTGAGACTATAAATAATGTAGTTAGAATTTACATATGCACTTTGCCTATGATCTGCCTAAATCTGAGTCAAACACTAGGATTGAAATTAGAGTCCAACAGAAAATAAACATATTATATCCATGATCCAAAATGAAATAAAATCATAAAAAATAACTATAAAAGAAGAATAATATTAAATAACCTTTCCTTCCTCATAGTGGATCACCATTGCTTCATAAAATGCACATTTATGATTAGTGATTCATGGTCATTACATTGGGATCTTATTTCTAATCATCATAGGATGAATATTCCTCCCCTAATAACAACATTTAACACTTTTAATCATAAAAGGGGAAGGGGTAGGAGTGGTTGTGCACATAGTGTAAAAGGGGTTATTGTGTTTAATTAAAACCCCACTTTAATTAAAAATGAAGATCCATTAAATGGGATTGGCCCAAGCCTAGATCTGAAATGGTGATTATACATCACCTAGGTAAAACAACCCATTCTGGAACCAATCGTGAAATCATAATTCCAACATGAAGATTCAATTAGGATATATTAATATTTGAATCAATAGAATATAATTAATAATTATTAAAGGTATATTAAATACTATGAATAAAATTCCTAACATATAATATCACCAAACTCTTACCCTAGGGTAAACCAATATTGTTTAGTCAATGGAACCATGTGAAAAAAAAACCTAATGACATTTGGAAGGCCTAAATTACCTTTTTACCCTTTTAAGGGGCACAAAACTATAATATACCAAAACACATAAAGTCTTTTTCAAGGGAAAATTCAGAGCGTCACATATTCCTTTTCATGGACTATACTTGAATCACAATGACCCTTATATAATTATAATTTTTCTCCATAAACTAACCCCAAAAGCTTATATATTAATTTTAGATTATATTGATATTTTTCAACCATTCTTATCTCATTCAGTGTATGTTTATGTTTAACCTTAATATTATATTTTACAAGATTCATATCATTGATTTCTATATTAAGAGTACACCGATAGTGTTATTATAAATTTTTCACCTTGTGATGATTCTCACTCAACGGTTGTTGATTCAAGTGATGGAGGCATGAATTTATCTGCATGGAAATACTAGAATGAAGGTTGAAGATGATTCAAACAATGTTGTATCATTTAAATTATATATTAGTAATTGAAGTGATGAATACTTCCCATATTGAATGCAACCCAAATTAGAAATGCTTTAAAATGTATGCTTTTTTAATTAATCAAAGAATTCAATGTGGGGTTATTAAACTCTTATGGTACTACCCCACACGATGACCACTATTTTTGGAACATTCATGCACCATGGTTATTCCCTAGAGTTACCTCATACTCTTTAAGCCTGCATCAATTTCTACTGGATCTCAATGTCTCTATATCCATTATTATTCAACAATACCTTTGAGCTTGTCCACCACCACTGATAGTAGGATTATTGGGTGGTTATAGCTTCACGATTGGACAATATTTTTAAAATCAAAGTCAAAATAAACAATGTCATATTGTTAAATTATCATTATAGATTTTACATCCCTTTTTTTTGATATTCAATACTTTTAAACAATATGGGTACCCTTCCAAAGTCCACTAGATACTCTTTTAAAATTTACAATCCTATTTTGAATACTTATAGTACATAACTTTCAGAATAAATCTAGAAATTTTCTCAAATGGAAGAAACTCTTCACAAATATCTTAAAAAACTTAAAATAACATTTTGGAATCTAAAAAATTATTTAACCACTCTCGTACATTCTAAATTACTTTGAATAAATATCAAGACATCATTGAAATTCACTTGAATATATTTCATGGCTTAGCATTATATATATACTCTATAGATAATTTAAATGACTCTTCCACTTCTTCACCCACAAATTAAACTCCTGTATTAATAAATTATTTTGGAATATTGAGATATCTTAAAAATTAATATAATTATAAACTATGAATTTGTAATATCCTCAACATGGTATTTAAAAATATATATTATTTATGAAATTTAAAACATAATAGTAACTCAAACCTTCAAAAATCATTAATATCAAGTGAATTGAACATTAAAAATCCAATGTCAACACCAACTTTTACTTTTTAAATATGTTACAGTATATTCTATACATAAACTCTAAAAAACATTCATTTATTTTCCTTGTGAACAGTGCTACTATATACTATAATATAAGCTCTAATTAGTATCTAAAATTCTTATTCACTTAACACAAAGTGACACCTTACAAGAGATATTAATGCATTAACTCAATATACAATAGAACACCAAATTCCATTCAAGAATTTTACCTATATCACATATTGAAATAATGAATATATACTTCATATTTATTAAGAAAAAATACAATACTCACATATATTGGGTTCAATATAATTAAATAATGTGTACCTATCTAATAGTGCTCAACATGATACTATCCGCTCAGGTTCTTCCATTTTCCACTTATTTTTAGATTTCCTTGGGAAATAACCCTTTATAGAAAAAGGCCATGTCATAGTGAGAGGTGTTCAAACAAATTATATAATTCTTAAATTGAACCTCTAATTCCCAATGTGGGAGTTTTGTCTTATAAACATACCACGCCCATACGTAGTTTGCATGATACCTTTTTCTAGTCATGTTATAAATTTATTTTGAAAGGTACTACACAAAAATCAATAATAATTCCATAAGAGAATTATATAATTGATCTAAACATGTGTCTTACTCTAATAGAATATTATGTGAAGTATTCCCTCTTACTAGAATTTTGTATGATAATTTCTGTTATATCCTCTCCATCAGTTACATGGTTTTATATGTCCTAGGGAAATATCCCATCGTGGGAAAATACCTTATGACAGGAAAACGTTATCATCCTTATTATCTAGTGCTTGACTTGAACCTTCATTGACTTATGTGGGGATATTGTGAAACACACTAGGATTTTATAATATATTTCTATTTCAGTAAAGTTTATTTTTCTACATCTCTCTCGATACACAAAAAAATGTTTAAATGAACTACAATATCAATATTATTCATTAAACGTGACTGTTACAGCCTAGAAATTTAAATTATCAATAAAAATATTAATAAAAAAATATAAATTTTTTTAAAGGCTAAATATAATTTAAATTCATTGATAAATGAGTACTCAAATTTCTGAAAAATGATTTTCTTCTTAAAAAATATATTTTCTTCAAAAATGGTTTTTATATTTTTTTTGTGATAAAATATTATAATTTATTTTTATATAAATTTTTTTTAATAAAAACCTTATCATTTTTTAAATAATTATATAAAAATTATCTTATCCTGAAATTTGGTGATTTTTCTAAAAATATTGATTATACAGTGAATAGTGAAAATACCAATTTTTGAAAACTGTCATTTCTTTTCATCGTCAAAAGTATTTTAATGGTTTTAATTTTGGTATTAAATTAAAAAAATATTCATTTATTTATAAATTATTTAATTAATTATGTACAAATCAATTTTATATTTTATTTTGGTATAAGTTTAATTTTATGCTTAAAAACTCATTTTCCATAAAACTATTTTTAATTGCATAAAGTTTTCCCATTTTAATTAATTAAATTAGTCCCTAATAAGAAATTATTTAGATGATTATATAGATTTTATATATATATATATATTAATTTATATTTATATAAAAAAATTTACTTTTCTTTGAGTTATTTTAAGAACATCTTATTCTTGTAAAATACATTTTCTGGAAAAACTATTTTTCATCAAGTTCTGCAAGTAAATTTAAAAATTAATTTATGCCACTAATAGAAATTTAATTCGATAAAATATATTAAATATTTTTAATTATAAGGATAAAAATTGTTAAATAGGTACCTTTTCCTTTTAGATGTAATGAATAGTAATCATGGTAAAATTTATCGCCTCAGTAAATGGTAAAATTTGGTTTAAATAATAGGTTAAAACATTAAAATCTTTGTAAAAACTAATTTCATCATTTTTATGTGTGGTTTTTGAAAAACTTTATTATTAACGAGTTAAAACTGTATTTAAATTCACTTAATTAATTTTTATACCGTATATTGACTTTTGTGATGATTAGTTATATTTTTTTAAAATTAAATATTATTTTTGGGCCTTTAAATTAATGGCACAGTTGGAATATTAAATTAGGTTATGTATTGATAAAAAAGTAAAAAAAATTAATTATATTATTATTTAACAAAAAATCATAGAAAATAATTTATTATTGTATTTCAAGGTTAAATTATTATTACTCTTAAATCAGTTTTTTCATAAAAACTATTTTTCATGAATTTTTTAATATATTAAGTGTAATTTCCACCAAAAATAGAATTTAATATTATTAATTGGATTAAAAATTTTGAAACATCAAATAACATTTTTATTATAATGACCTTTTATTTTTTTGTAAAATTATTAATTTATCGTGGTTAAAAGTTAAGTTTACACGGTTAAAGGTTAACTGGGTTTAAAGTGGTTTTATAAGAAGATGAGGAATAAAATGTATCTAAAACTTTACTAAATGTGATTATAATGGTTTATCTGGACTCTATCACATCTTATATTAAAATATTTTGTTCCTTTATTCCAATTAAAGTGATTATGCTATATATTATTTAATATTTTAAGTTATTCCAAGTGTGTCCCTTACCTCACATATTAAAGGATACCACTTATCCTCCTTTATTCACACTTCATGAGCCATATATATCATAAAATTTGGGACATAATACCTTCATATATTTCTTACCCATGTACTAGATCATTTTTTATTTCCAAAATACCTTTCATTCAAGGCTTTAGGTGTAAGCCAAAGGATATTTCTTAATAAAGATGTATAACTCCTAACTAGGGATTTTTAATTTTATTTATTCTTATAAATCTTGTAAGTATATGGTATAAATTATAAAATAATTACCTAAGTATGTAAAATATAATTATTTGTTACAATTATTATGTAACAACTATTGTAATGTCCCGGATTTTTTCCATTTATTATTTTAATATTATGTGCAAATTCTTTTGGAGACCAGCCTTTGTGACGGCATGCAGTTCTGAGGCCCAGTGATCCCAGAACAAAATTTTGAATTTAATTAAATTATTAAATTACACGCAGGTGTGGTTTTCCGAAAAAGTGGAATAACTCTTGAACGGGTGCTCGGATCAGAAATCTGAGGGCACCACTGCGTTCAGAACATCGATTTTACATTAGGAGAGGCCTAACATCGGCTAGCGTAGGTCGGTGGTGAAATCTATTTTTTGGACATAACTATAATAAAATATTTAATAAAAAAATTATTAAATAATTGGTGCAGCGAAATCATTTAACTTTTTAAATAGATATTTCGTAGGGGATCCGGGTTATAATTCACATAACCCGGAATTTCTCTGGAGGCTCTGGAAAGCTCTAGAAAAAACCTCCCAACGTGGCGACGGTGTTCTTGACAAGCTTCGCCGGCGACGATGACGCGACGATCAGATCTTCATCAACGAACGTCGCGAATCTAGGTAGGGTGTTTGATATCATTGTGATTTCTTTCCGGTTCTTGATTCATATGACAAACGCAGACTAATCCACGAACAGATTAGCCCATGGATCGGTCTTATTTGTGGGATGGGAATTTTTGGGGATTTTGGGGATTCTGATTCTTGAGTTATTTTTGGTTTTGTTCAACCTTCTAATGGTGACGAACCAAGATCGACACGAACATCAATCGAGGTTCATCCATCTCAATTTGTTGTGTTTTTCTTCCCTGAATTCTCGCGTTCTTCGTGTGCGTTATACGCATTCTTCATGGGATAAGAACAATGATCAATTTCACCTTTGATATGCAGTGTAATAATCCGATATTGTAGATACAACGTTGGAATGGTGGTATAGAGCTGGAATGACGGTTTCGGCGGATGATTCAGATCGGATTGGGAGATATTCATTTTTGGACATTTTTCTTTAGATGGATCGTTGGAGGTTTATGACCCAATCGAAGGACCGAAAACACTGGATTCAGTGTTTGTATGATGGGAAGAACCAATCCCTGAAGCATCGGGACGAATGGGTGAGAGATCGAGAATTAGGAGATCGGCTGAAGCGCGAAGAAGAAGACGGTGTTCAATAATTTTCCCGACTACACGACATGTAGTATGGTCTACACGACGTGTGTTTGTCGGCGATCCACCTGACGTGTACTCCGAGATTACACGGACATGGGTTAGGTACACGACCAAGGACACGGCGTGTATGCCCTTCCCCGGCTAGACCTGGCCAGATACACGGGATACCCTATGTACTTGTACATGGGCAGGAAAAACTAACGGACACCGTGTATGGGAATACAGGTGGGGTACACTAGTGTTTCCCAATTGACAGGACACGACATGTTCTTCGACCTACACACCGTGTATATGCTTTCCCACACGACATCATTTTCTGACATGAGCCTTTTATATGGGCAGTACCCAAAGTCAAGGAACACGGCGAGTAACCCTATTATACGCCGTGTAGTCTAGTTTTACATAGCTTGGACGGATGAAACGGGCCGTTACACGGGCAGTCCCCTGGGTCAAGGAACATGGCGTGTAACCATACTACACGTTGTGTAACCTATTTTACATGGCTTGAGCCAGTTTCCTTTTGTGTCTTGGACTAGTTTCCATAGGGTTCGTCCCCTTGGTCTTTCTCTTGAAAGTTTCTGACATCATTTCCTACATACTAGAGTATGATCCCATCAGTAGGACTTCCTGGATAGAGTTGTTGGAATCCCCTCTGTGAGACTTAGAGTCGGATTCTCTATTCCTTCCTGGTACCCTATGTAGAGTTCTCGGTATCAACGTGACCAACTTTACCCATGTGCTGATCCTCTACTTAGCATATTAGTTCAGACTGAGTTGTTGGAATCACCCCATGTATATTGGTTGTGATCCTCAGATGAGGATCATGTTACCAAGTACTTGTGGAGTGTGTTCTTTGGGAACGAGTACTTCTTATCTATCTCTTTAGACCTAGGAGTGTGTTATCCTTGTTACGTGCCTAGTGGAAATCTTCGAGCTGGATCTTAGTGGGGGTATCGCGATAGTCGATCGTGTATGACTATATCTAGATATTCTTGTTATATGTTCTGTAGAAATATACTATGTGGAGCTGACTGTATCTTTCCTTTGTGGTATTTCCCTTGTTGTATTTCTTTTTTGGTTTTGAGGTGTCCTACTAGGTATTTTTATACTCACCCATTCACAGTCTTTGCTCGTACGTGTCGTGTCTTGTGCAGACAAGTGAGCCTTTGATAGGATTCTATGTGGACCAAGACCGGACAGTGCTCAGTGAGATCAGCCAGGTTGAGGTGTGTTCCTATGGATACTAATTACAGTCCCAGTACCTTTCTTTAATGGTTGGAATTTGTTGCAGACTCTCTTTTGGAGGGCATGTACTTTTGGCCCAGGGTTTTACATTACTGTACTTTACTTTCCTGTCATACTCTATTGGTTGGGATTTTTAGTATATCCATGCATTTCCCTTTTTTATTAGTTTTTACTTTTCAACATTGTGGGCTTGGAGATGTGTGTGTGTGTACAGTTTTATAGGAAATTCCTCCCATTTTAGTGATATGCCTACTCGATGCTAGTCACCAGCCCCTGGCCTATTGGAGGTTGTCTTGGGGAGTTGTGGCTCGGGACCCACCGGGACGGGTCATGACAGAGTTGTATCAGAGGTGGTCAGTTCTACCTTAGGACTGAGAGTCTGTGAGTTGGTTTAGGGAAATAGTGTTAAATGTTTCGAGTTCAGCTTTCAGGCCATGGACCCCAGTGTTGGAGCTGGTGGCCAACGTATCCATACACCGGGACTCTGATAACTTTCTTTTCGACATGGAACCTGAGAACACTAGTTTCAGGGGGAAATAATGGTACATTCATCATATAGGAATTGGTTGAGGTTTCCATTTCCTTCTTGAGTCAGCTCTCCAGATGTACTCACTAACTGAGATACATCTTGTTTCTTTACCGGATGCCTCCACAATGCGCACCCGCTAGGATCCAGCAGCTCGATCACAAGGATGACCCCCTCAATGATGAAGCTTTGATACAGGGACCATATCCCCCAGTTTTACATTCGGTTGGTGTTCCAGTTATTCCCCCACCTATGGAGCAGTGTTTAGTGCATGTTGTACCCGTAGAGGAGCGCAGGATGAGTGCACTCCATGAGATTCAGAGCCAGAGACCCCTCAGGTTTTGAGGCGAGCCTGACCCTCACATAGCAGAGGACTGGCTTGAGTCAATGGCCAGAGTCTTTCGTTTGGTCAGGACACCAGAAGACCAGATGGTGATCCTAGCAGTGAGCCTTCTACAGGTCTCAGTAGGGCGATGATGGAGTTTGGTTATCCAAACCCATGACAAGGCGCCACTTGCATGGTCGGAGTTTGAACATCTCTTCAGAGAGGAGTATTCTCTGGTTACCCTGAGAGTGGTACATATACAGGAGATTCTTCATCTCTAGAAGGGAACCATGATGGTGGCTGACTATTCATCTAGGTTTATCGACCTCTCACGATAGTCGATGGATAGGGTCAGGGATCATTACTTCAGAGCTCGGACAATTGAGTGGGGCTTGGATAGAGACATCCGAGCTAGAATCATCCCTATAAACATTCCTACTTATGCTGGGTTGCTCGAGCGGGCTTTGGTGTTTGAGAGCTTCTTGGAAGACTAGAGACAGCCAGCAGTTGTCAGTAGTGAGCGAGCTAGAGCAGAGACCTCGGCAGCAGGGAGCCGACGTCAGGGACCCAGACTTGGCAGACATTTTCAGAGGAGATCCTAGGATAGGGGATCTACATTACAGGGTTCCCAGGGGGCATCCAGCCAGCCTCGGGAGAGGCGATGCTACTCATGTGATGGTAGGGGACATCTTGCTCGAGATTGTCTGACCCGCCGTACAACTGACACGAGAACAGTGGATGGACCACTGAGGTAGAGGCAATGTGTGGAGAAGACAAATCTGCGGGGAAGCGAACGTGGTAGAAGAGATGAGAGAGCAGCTGTAGGTGGTCGTCGTTTTGACCTTTTTCCACCACCACCCCCAGGGTGTCCACCCTAGGCTCAAGGAGCTGGTGGACAGAGGCAGGGACAACTACAGACAGTAGAGGCATATGACCTAGGTACTCCCGGAATGATTAGAGGTACAATCCATGTCTTTTCTACTTTGGCTTCCATACAGATAGACACAAGTTCTAGTAATTCTTTTCTGGATTCCTATTTTGTTTGATACCTTGAGATTCCAGTTGAGCAGTTGACTAGACCCTTACACTTAGAAACACTGACTGGAGAAGATTTAGAGATCACACACCTTTGAAGACAATGTGACCTGACCCTTGGAGGCGAGAGTGTTGGTTGAAACCTCTTATTGGTAGCGTCGTGGCCTTACGATGTCATTCTTGGTATGGATTGGCTATCAACAGTTCATGACCATATTGACGGTTTTAGGCGAAGGGTGCGGTGTGTCCGCAGTGATGGAACAAGGTTCTCCTTCGTCAGCGAAAAGGAGATCCAAACAGCGCAGGATGGACTCGTGCGTAGGAAGGTATGGCCGATTTCATATCAGTTGGCTAACCTAGCCCTTGGCGCAGTAGATGTTATGAGTTTCCAGTTTCTAGTAGTAGTGGCTGAGTAGGAGGACATATTTCTGGAGGATGTCCCTAGACTACCTTCTCATCGGGAGATAGATTTCTACATTGAGTTTCAACTCGGGATGACACTGATATCAGCATCAGCATATCGGATGGCTCTTGTAGAGCTTCGTGAGCTGAGGGTGGAGCTAGAAGACTTGTAGAAGAAGGGCTTCATGAGACCCAGTGTTTCACCCTGGGCGGCCCCAGTGTTGTTTGCCAAGAAGGCAGACTGGAGCTTGAGGCTGTGTGTGGATTACCGACGCTTGAATCAGGTGACCGTGAAGAACCAGTATCCAATACCAAGAATCGATGACCTCTTTAACCAGTTAATATGGGCACAATGGTTCTCGAAGGTGGATCTACGATCAGGCTATCACCAGTTGCCTATACGGAATGAGGATATGCCAAATATGGCTTTCAAATTTTTCTACGGTCACTATGAGTACTTGGTGATGCCCTTCGGTGTGACGAACGCCCCGGCAGTGTTTATGGGACTCATGAACTGGATCTTTCAGCCCAATCTAGATTAGTTCATGGTGGTCTTCATCGATGATATCCTTGTGTAGTCTGCATCCAAGGAGGAGCACGCGAGTCACCTAAGGATGGTTCTGGACACACTCTAAGAGCACCTATTGTGTGGGAAACTCTCGAAGTGTCAGTTCTGGATATTAGAGGTCCACTTTCTAAGACATGTTATATCAGCAGATGGTGTACCAGTGGACCCAGCCAAGGTAGAGGCAGTGCTAGCATGGAAGCCACCCCAGAACGTGACAGAGGTGAGGAGTTTCCTTGGATTGGCAGGCTACTATCGGAGATTTATTCATGATTTCTCCAGGATTTCGGAACCCATGACAGCTTTGACCCGAAAGGGGCAGCCATTCGTGTGGACCAAGAGATGCCAGCAGGCTTTTCAGCAGTTGAGATAGTGTCTAAAAAGAGCCCCAATCTTGAGATTACCGGAGTAGGGTGTCGAGTACGTAGTGTTCTGCGATGCATCAGGAACCGGGCATGGTTGTGTCCTGATGTAGAGGCAAGCGGTGATTGACTATGGCTCACAACAGTTGAGGCCACACAAGCAGAACTATGCAACCCATGATCTTGAGTTGGAAGCGGTAGTCTTCGCATTGAAGATATGGCAGCACTACCAGATGGGCGAGTAGTTTATCGTCTAATCTAATCAAAAAAGTGTCAAATATATCTTTTCGATGAAGGATCTGAATTTGAGACAGAGATGGTGGCATGAGTTCCTATAGGATTACGACTTTTAGATCGTTTATATTCCTGGAAAGGGGAACGTTGTGGCAGATTCTCTCAGGAGAAAATCTAGTTTGAAGTTGCTGGATGAGGTGATGAGACAGTTGGCCTATTTATAGTTATCCTTTATGGGTAGAGATGAGGGAGCTTACCTTCAGTCGATGGTTTTTTCCCCTCCACTCTTATAGCGAGTCAGGGAAACAAAACTCGAGGATGCTAGATGTGAGACTCTATGTGCTCAGATATCCGCAGGTGATGCTACCGATGGATATTCAAAAGGTTGGGAGCACGTTGTAATTTTCAGAGGGCGCACCGTAGTACCAGTGACGTTGTGGGAGGAGGTTCTGAGGTAGTTCCATATATCTCCTTTGGCAGTGCATCATGGTGTGGCAGTGATAAACCAGGACCTCCGATGTCAGTTCTGGTGGCCAGGAATGAGGTAGAGTGTGGCAGATCTTGTTTTTCGGTGCCTTACTTATCAGCAAGTAAAGGCTAAGCACCAGATGCCATCAGGTTTGAATCATCCCCTTGAGGTTCCAGAGTGGAAGTGGGATTGGATATCCATAGAATTATCGACGGGTATACCACGTAAGTCCAGGGGACACGATGCCATCTGGGTGGTCGTTGATCGACTCACCAAGTCGGCCCACTTCCTACCCATATGGGAGAAGAGTTCCGTAGAGAGCTTGGTATACCTATATATGCAGAGGATAGTTCGACTTCATGGAGTTCCATCCACAATCATCTCAAATCATGATGGTCGTTTCACATCCCGGTTGTGGAAGGGATTACAGGAAGCTTTTAGGACTCAATTGCACTTGAGCACAGTGTTTCATCATCAGACTAATGGTCAGACGGAGCAAACCATCTAGGTTCTGGAGGATATTCTACGAGCTTGCATACATGACTTCGGTCGTAGCAGGGAGGATCACCTACCACTGGTGGAATTTCCTTATAACAACAGTTATCATTCCAATATTGGTATTTCACCATTCGAGGCTTTGTACGGGCGACCTTGCAGGTCCCCGCATTGCTGGACTGACCCAGGAGAGTCAGCACTCATGGGCCCAAAGATGGTGCGAGATACTACGAAGAAGGAGATAGTCATCCAGGAGTGGATGAAGACTGCACAGAGTCAGCAGAAGTCTTATGCTGACAGGAGACGGAGGCCCTTGGTGTTCGAAAAGGGCGACCATGTGTTCCTAAGGGTCTCACCTCGATGGGGATTTCAGATATTTGGCTGAGACAAAAAGCTATATCTGAGGTTCATCGGCCCTTTTCATATTCTGAGTATACTGGGCGAGATGTTGTACTGCTTGGCTCTACCTCCTCTGATGGACCGAGTACACAACGTCTTCCATGTGTCGCAGCTGCGGAAGTATGTGCATGATCCATCACACTTTATCGACTGGGGTGAGCTGGACATCGATGATGGAGCGACCTTTGCGGAGTACCCAGTGGAGATCAAGGATCAGCAGAAGAAGATCCTTCGTGGGTGAGCTATTCCCTCGTTGTGTGTCCAGTGGCAGCATGTGAATCTCAAGGAGATCACGTGGGAGCGGGAGGTTCAGATTTGTGTGCAGTACCCATATCTTTTTGAGTAGACCTTGTTTTGGCTTTTCGGGGACGTAAAACCCCAAATGTGGGTGTGATGTATTGTCCCGGATTTTTTCCATGTATTATTTTAATATTATGTGGGAATCCTTTTGAGACCAGTCTTTGTGACGGCGTGCAGTTCCGAGGCCCGGTGAGCCCAGAACAAATTTTTGAATTTAATTAAATAATTAAATTACGCGTGAAAAAAGTGTAACAACTCTTGAACGGGTGCTCAGATCAGAAATCTGAGGGAACCGTTGCATTTAGAACAGTAATGTTACCTTAGGCGAGGCCTAACATCGTCCGGTGTAGGTCGGTGGTAAAATCTAGTTTTTGGACGCAACTATGATAAAATATTCAATAAAAATATTTTATTAAATCCTTGTTCCAGCGAAATATTTTAACTTTTTAAATTGAGATTTCAGAGGGGATCAGGGTTACAATTCCCATAACCCTGAATTTCCCTGGAGGCTTTGGAAAGCTCTGGAGAAAACCTCCCAATGTGGCGACGGGGTTCTTGACGAGCTTCGTCGGTGACGACGACGTGGCGACTAGATCTTCGTCAACAAACACTGCGAATCCAGGTAGGGCGTTTGATCTCTTTGTGATTTCTTTCCTGTTCTTGATTCCTACGAAGAATGCGGACTAATCCACGAACAGATTAGCCCGCGAATTGGTCGTATTTTCAGGATGGGGATTTGCGGGGATTTTGGGGATTCTGATTCTTGAGTTATTTTTGGTTTCATTCAACCTTCTAACAGTGATGAACCAAGATCAACATGAACATCGATCGAGGTTCATCCCTCTCGATTTGTTGTGTTTTTATTCCCCGAATTCTCGTGTTCTTCGTGTGCGTTATACACATTCTTCACGGGATAAGAACAATGATCGATTTTTCCTTCGATTTGTAGCATAACAATCCCAGATTGTAGATCCAACGTTGGAATGGTGGTACGGAGCTACGAAGATGGTTTCAGCGGATGATTCAGAGCGGATGTGGAGATATTAGTTTTTGGGTTTTTTTCATTAGATGGATTTTTGGAGGATTCTGACCGGATAGAAGGACTAAAAACACCCGATTCAGTGTTCGTATGATGGGACAAACCAAGCCCTGAAGCATCAGGACGAACGAGTGAGAGATCGAGAATCCAGAGATCGGCCGAAGCGCAAGGAAGAAGACGACGTTCTGGAACTTTCCCGACTACACAACGTGTAGTATGGGCTACACGGCGTGTGTTCATCGGTGGGCCACCAGGATTCTACTACGGGAGTACACGGACACGGGTTGGGTACATGGCCAAGGACACGATGTGTATGCCCTTCCCCGACCAGATACATGGGATACCCTGTGTACTGGTACACGGGCAGGAAACAGTAACGAACACCGTGTAAGGACATATGACAAGGGTACACGGGTGTTTCCCAGTAGACAGGAAATGGTGCGTGCTTCGACCTACACACCATGTATATGTTTTCCTACACGACTTCGCTTTCTGACACGGGCCGTTTACACGGGCAGTACCCGAAGTCAAGGAACATGGCGTGTTACCCTACTACATGTCGTGTAGTCTAGTTTTACACAGCATGGAAGGATGACATGGGCCATTACATGAGTTGTACCTGGGTTCAAGGAACACAGTGTGTAACCATACTGCATGCCGTATAACCTGTTTTACATGGCTTGAGCCAGTTGCCTTCTGTGGCATGGACTAGTTTCGTTAGAGTTCGTCCCCTTGGTCTTTCTCATGAAGGTTTCTGGTATCATTTCCTACATATAGAAGTATGATCCCTTCAGCAAGACTTCCTAAATAGAGTTATTGGAATCCCCTCTGTGAGACTTGGAGCCAGATCCTCTATTCCTTACTGGTACCCTAGGAAGAGTTCTCGGTATCGACGTGACCAAATTAACCCGGGTAGCGATCCTCTGTTTAGCGGATTAGTTCAGACTGAGTTGTTAAAATCACCCCATGGATATTGGTTGTGATCCTCATCTGAGCATCATGTTCCCAAGTAGTTGTGGAGTGTGTTCTCCTAGAATGATTACTTCATATCTCTCTCTTCATACCTAGGAGTGTTTTCTCCTTGTTATGTGCCTAATGGAAATCTTCGAGATGGATCTTAGTTGGGGTATCGCGATAGTCGATCATGTATGAGTATATCTGGATATTCTTGTTATATGTTCTGTAGACATATACTATGTGGAGCTGACTGAATCTTTCCTGTGAGGTATTTCCATTGTTGTATTTCCTTTTTGGTTTCGGGGTGTCCTATTGGGTATTGTTATACTCACCCCTGCATCGGCTTTGCCCGCACGTGTCATATCTTGTGTAGACAAGCAAGCCTTTGACAGGATTCTTGGTAGACCAAGACCGGATGGTGTTCAGTGAGATCAGACAGGCCGAGGTGTGTTCCTACAGCTATAGATTGCAGTCCTAGTACCTTTCATTACAGGTTGGACTTTGTTGCAGACTCTTTTTTGGTGGGCTTGTACTTTTGGCCAAGGGTTTTACATTACTATACTTTAATTTCTTGTCATACTCAATTGGATGGGATTTTTAGTATATGTATGCATTTATCTTTTTTAGTAGTTTTTACTTTTCAGCTTTGTGGGCTTAAAGATGTGTGTATGTTTGTATAGGTTTATAGGCAATGCCACCCATGTTAGTGATATGCCTACTCGGTGCTAGTCACCAGCCCTGACCTATTAGAGGTGGTCTTGGGGAGTTGTGTCTTGGGCCCCACCGGGACGGGTCGTGACAACTACTATCATACTTCTTTCCATCCAACGGAATGAAAAATCATCGCTTGTGCACACATTAGACTTAACATATCTTCATAACGATGTAATTTTATTAATAATAATTTTAATTGAATTTTTATAATTATGATATTTAGTAAATATATATTATTTATGATATTATAATTGTTATTTAATTTGTTTATTATTAGTTATCTTTATTTGATTACATTCTCTGAAAAGTTAAAATAGTGTTCTTCTGTATGTACAACTTACCATCTCCATTAACGGTGTAATTCATTTCACTATCTCAAATTTTGATGGATGAATATAAATATGTATTAAATTAATATATATGATATTTAAATAGTGAATAAAATTATTTATATAATGTAACCATGATAAAATTACAATGATTGGAGCTATATAACTAAAACATGTGTGAAAACAAAGTAGTAATCACATGGAATTATGATTTTAATAAAGAATTTATAATAAATGGGAGGTAAAATTTTATAAGAAAATAATATATGGTGTTATATATAATATTATGTTTCATAAGTATATTAATAATAAATAAATATTTATTATACACGATTTTTTACATGTATGAAGTAAGAAAAGGCCTGAAGTAAGGGATTTTTGTCTCAATTTTAATTATGTGACACACATGTCATATTTCCCAATTAAGTTTGTATGTGGTGTATATAATACCCATGAACTTATTTTATGATTATTATCATGAATATTATGGGAATATACATATCTTTATAATGTTAACTCCTTCATGAGGTTTTTATTTTAAAGTTAGCAAAGTGGTGAGGTATTTATGTTACAATCCCATTTTTTTAGGGTTTTTCATTAAGTATCCAATGATTAAAATTTATGACCCATCTCCCCATAATTAAATTAATTTTATTATACACTAGTCATTTCTATATATTACATTTTTTAATTTCATATTACTCTTTTAAAGAACTCAAAATACATAATGAGATTTTTTAAAGAAAATCATATTTATTTCTCTCTTTCATCTAAAATAATTTTTCTTCCATATCCATATTTTCTAAAAATGTATTCAAGTATGTTTCTATATTCTCAATAATCTTTTAAATAAATTTTTACCCATGTTTTAATTTTTAAAAAATGAATTAAATGTAATCTTTGTTTTGTTTTCTTAATGATATACTTTCAATTTCCACTGAAAGTATGAAATGAATGTTTATTATAACATACTATGCATGAATGAAATTTCCCACCATCATGACTATTTAAATATTTGAAGATTCTCTTTCATGATTCCATGGTTAATTTTAACTAAATTCTCTTCTATAATATTATGAAAATTTATATATTTTAAAGCAATTCAATGTGATAAGTTTATTTTCCTCACCAAATATACCATGTGATCTTTTAAAGACATTTTCTTTTTTAATAAAATCATTGGATGTTAAAAATTATTTACTAGGGATATAATCCAATGATTCTATAATTATTCTATCTACAGATGGTTTATGATTACTATTCTTAAATTCTTATGAAACTCATTTATTATCCATTGGTTTTTCTGTGATGAAATCATGATCTGTCGATAAAAATAATTTCATTTCAATATGTTATGATATATGAGGAATGATTTGTAATCATATGGAACACATATGAATGGATTATGATTATATGATTAGTGGGGCATGAATTATATATCCCTCTACTAGATTATGTAAATATGGATATCTCATGAGGTAATAAGGATTGGAATGCAGTGAGAACCCAATTCGGTAAGGTAATGTATCCACTATGATAGTCTTATGAGTGAATAATGACTAACGATATTATGGAATGGAGAGTAAACCCAAACCAAAGTTATAGTATTTGTATTAATACTTGTCTAAGTAAATGATTTTCTATTATTAAGTGTATGGTAAAAACATATATATTATGCCGATATTATGCTATCATGGATCATGTTCTTTGATTCCTTATTAGTTATCTATTATGAACTACCAATTATTATGTCACAACTCAATATTATGATATTTGATATATAGGGTTTTGGTATAAAATGATTAAATCATGTTATCAAACAATTGTGGTCATCTTATGTCAAGTGATCATTTATATCTCCCTTGTTTACCCTTAATGAACATATGATCTCACAATTTATTTTTTTTCTTTACCCAGGTTGTGAAGAGAGGTTTTAAATTTTTTATATCTAATATGGTTGTGTGTTATGAAGAACTTAGTATCATATGATTTAGATATCTTATGAAGAATTTTTTCTTGTATCTATGTTTCCAAAGACTGTAAACCTACATGATTCTTAAAAGAATCATAATTTTATTTTTTGAATATTATTCTAATGATAAGTAACATTTATGTATGAAATGTATGGGTCATTATAGTTGGTAATAGAGTAAGGTTTAGTTACCTTTGAAAACTAGGATGAAAATGATTTATTGAGAACCTTTATGATAATACTATGTATAAGATAATTTTCTATGTTATTTAAATTAAAAGAGTATGGTTTTATTTGAAAGTTATATTTCTTAGGATACTAAACATGGATATTGTTTTGGAAAAGATTAATTTATGGTTAATAACCCCGAAAAGAGTTGGTCAAGTATATATCGACCATCATTCTGGTGCACAATGGGTGTTACCTTACTGCTCAATTGGATTGAAACTCCTAGTGGATATTCTTATGTTAAATCACATTTTCATTATGAACTATTATAAAGGATTTGAATACATTTTGATCAAGGATGGCCTAGTAAAATCTTAAGGTGTGATAAAGTGAAAAAAGGTGTCAAGATATTTATATCCTATGAATTATTTTTCAATATTTCTCACTCTGAATATTTTTTTTACAATATGTTTTCTTTTGTTTAAGATAATGGTAGGAACTAGTATAAACTGTATTAACGTATAATGTGAAGGAAAACGGATTAATTGTACTCATAATAAATCAAGAATAATAATAACTATAATTAAAAAAATTGTAATTGTGCCTAATTAGAAATATCTTTATATGATTAAAAATATCAACTTGGGTGAGATTCCTAACACACCTAATAAGATAAAAATTCATTTAAATAAGGACAATAGAGGGAATAAGATTTCTTCTCTTATATTTCAAGTATGTAGGATAAAGCACTTAGGAAAATTTCTAATAGTAATGTGGTGATGTTTTGGGTGTGTAAACATTGATATAAATCATTTAATTACATAGAAAAAAGATGATTTCAAAGGGGGGATGTTAATTTCATTGTAATATGGCATTTATAGTTTAACGTCTTAAGTGTGGGGAACTTGACCACAATCTAAATCAATTCCCTAATAAAAGGGTTAACTACTAGACTAAGGAAGGACATATACAATGATAATCATTTAAGTGAAAGGATTGATGTTTTTATGCAATGATATTTCATAATTACATTATATTGGTGTTTTATCAATGATATTACAGCTATAAGAATCATAAAACATATAAGGATTGTTCTATAAAAAACTATTAAGGATTTGTAGGTATACATTGATTTGTACTGATAACCAAAAAAGCGATTAAATGGTAATGTGATATTTTTTAGAAAACAAATTATTAAGGGAATTATTCACCTTAATATTTTCTTAATGATGAGATAATAATTTAAAGTTGAATTAAATGGATGGTTGATAGTGGTAATGTAAATAGTATATTATTTTTTTCCCTTGGAAGAGATTAGTTATTCGATAGAAAAGTGATTTAGGTTATCTTTCATGATGTTTATTACATTTTTTGATTTATGGAATATATTCAATAACTAGTTAATTTATTTGAGTAATAATGATTCTTTTGGTCTTTTGAAGCATATATTTTTTCTCTTATGTTCTATGGTGATTTGGGATATTATAATGTTTTAATAGAATATATGATCAAAGTATTCCAATGTTTGGTATGTGAAATTATGAGCTACTTTTTGTTGTCTGGGGATAAATGTTAAATTTGATATTTAAAAATATATGGTATCAAATATTTCAAATTTTTGTCTTTTGAATTTGGTAAGACATATTTTGGTGGGGTATTAATGTTAATTATTTTTGGAATGGATTATGTTGAACTTTTGTGTTACTATTGAAGTTTTAGTATTATTGTATTATATTTATCCATATGGGATATCTTGTGATAACCCTTGGATTTGAAAAATGTTTAGTGATAAAACGAATTTACGTCAATTATTTTATGGATCTTATTATCTATTCAATGGTAATTTTAGTGTTTTATGCATGAAAAAATCATCTTCAATAATCATTTCTTGGAGTAGGTAATGAAGTGTTAATTGATCAAAGCATAACCAAAAGATGATATTGTGCTTACGAAATGGAAAGAAATAATGGAAATATATTATCTCATTCAATTTATATTTACATTCAAAGAATCCCAAATCTTTTGGAAAAGTATTTTGAAAAAAATATTCATTTACCTTCATTTTTTAATGAATTTATGGTCTGTTAACCCCTTATTATATTGTGGTTTTATGATCATTGAATTTCTCATAAACATATTCTCTATCACTTTATATTAGTCTTTGGATGTTAGTTCCCACATAAATGATTATAATTTAACCTCCCACTAATTTTCTCTTTATCTATGAACTAGATTGTTTGTTAATTTAAGTAACCTTTATGTTTCCACTTTCTTTTTCAAAGTAAGTTCTCTTATCCCTTGAAATGATTTTTGTTTTCAACAGACTTATTTTCAAATAGGGAACCTTTGAGGATAGAGATAAAATTATAATGATGAATTTATTTAAGCTGATAGATTTTAACACCCAAATTTTTTAGAATATATTTATATGTAAATAAATTTTATTTCATTGATAGATTTCTTTACACACAACGCCAAGTCGAAACAAACTGTGATAAAAATATTATTATTTAAACAAGACCATTATAACCAAGTAATTAAAATTAAAAATATTAATAATAAAACAAAATTATGAAATATATTTATAATAGTTTTTTACAATGTAAATTAATTGATAAATATTTACTCAATTTTTAGAAAAATCTTTTTATGCTTCAAAAACACATTTTTTGTAAAAATTATTTATATTGATTTTTGTGAGAAAATATTGTAATTAATTTTTACCAATTATATAAATTCAATTTGATAAAAATGATATATTTTTTGAAATCATCATATAAATATTCTCTTATAGATATTTTTTTGATATTTTTGAAAAGATTGATTTTATAGTGAATAATGAAAAATATTGATTTTTGAAAAGTTATCATTTTTTTAAAAGTCTTATAATTATTTCAATTTGATATTAAAATAAAATAGAACTACTTTATTTAAAATTAATCTAATTAATTAAATATTAATTGACATTATATTTTATTTTGGTATAATTTTATTTTTATGCTTAAAACATATTTTTATTAAAACTATTTTTAATTGCGTAAAGTTTTTCTATTTTAAATAATTAAAATAATATTTGATGAGAAGTGATTTAGATGAATTTTATTTGTTATATATATATCTATATTAATTTAAATTATTATAAAAAATATTTCCAGTCATATGGTTATATTAAACCCATCTTAATCTTAAAAAATACATTTTCTCGAAAAAAACATTTTGTCAAGTTTTGCAGACTTATTATTAAATTAATTTCTTCATTTTATAATAGGTTTAATTTGATAAAATGGATTCCATATTATTAATAAATAGGTTCATATTTTTTAAATGGGTCCCTTTTATTTTTTGGCACTATGAATAGTAATTGAGGTAGTATTTATCACCTCAATAAAGGTAAAAATTGGGATACAACCATGGGGTAAAACATTGAAATATCCCTATTACATGATTTTATCTTATTTTATGAGTGTATTGTTACCAAATATATCCCTTAACAGTAAATTAATTTATTTTAATTCATTATTTAGAGTTTTGGTAGAGTAGATTCACTTTTGTGAAGATAAGTTATATTTTATTAAAATTAAAAACTATTTTTGGGTCTTTATATTTAATAGAATGGTTGGATGATGAAGTTAAATATTTTATTTCAAAAATTTATTAAAAAAATTAATTAATTTAAATTTTAACCAAAAGAATTTAGTGAAACCAATTTATTATTATACTTTATGGTTAAATTATTTTTTCTATTAAATGGGGTTTTCCCTAAAAATTGTTTTTCGTGTGTTTTGTGTTCTTATATTAAAATTAATTTCTTCCACCATCAAAAAATTAAATATGATAAACTGGATTAAAATTTTTAATAAAAATTTCTAACTTTACTTATAACTCCACTATTATTTCTCGACAAATAATTAATTTTTCCTGGCAAATAAGTTATATTATCTCGGTTAAAATTAAAATGGGTTTCGAGTGCTTTAACTAGGAGAAAAGGACATACTTATATCCAAAACATTCATAAATGTGATTAGATGAGTTTATTTAGACCAAATAACATGTTATATTTTAATTTTTTGTACCTTTTTTCCACTTTACATGATTGTGATATATATATATATTATTTATTTAATTTTTTAAGAATTTCCCATGGTGTATTTTCCCTCCCTTATAAAAGGATACCAAGTATCCTCCCATATCCACACGTCATGATCCTTATATCATATGAAATACCTACCAAAATAATATCCTAGATTCCTTACAAATGTATTAAAACTTGTTTTCTTTCCAAATGATCATACTTTCAAGGATTAAAGTGTAAACCAAAGGTTGTTTCTTGATGATGGCGTATAACTCCTAACAAAGCATTTTCAATTTTATGTATTCTTATAAATCCTATAAATATATATCATTAATTATAAAATAATTAATTAACTGTATTAAATAAACATAACTTTTCTTTATACTATGTAAAAATCATTATCTACTTTCTTTTTATCCAATAGAAATTGGAAACATTGCTCATCTGTACATATGACTTACCACCTCCACATGGAATTGCAATTTGTTTTTCAAATCCACTTTACACGGATGGTTATAAGGATGAATTTTATAAATATAGATTAATATATATATTATCTAGGATATTATAATTATTTTCTAAACATGAATTATTACTTACCTTTATTTCATTCAATTCATTGAAAAGTGAAAACAGTGTTCATGCTTACGTACGACCTACCATCTCCGTGAACAGTGTAATTAATTTTTTTGTCACTAAATTTTATGGATGGATATGAATATTTATATAAGTAATACCTATTATATTTAGATCATGAATAAAAATATTTACATTATTCATCCATGATCAAATCACAAGGTTCAAGGAATACCAAACTGAAACATGAGTGAGAAATGATACAGGTATCACCTATAAAAGTGATTTTAATAAACTAGTGGTATGATTTTATCAGTAAATAGTATCTGATATTATATATATGATTGTGGTTATATATATATAATATTTATTATATAGGATTTTAAAAAATATATGAAACAATACAAGACCTGAGGTAAGGGATTTTCACATCACTTTTACTTCTATCAGATATATGTCATATTCACCAATTGTTTGTTTTATATAGTGTATATAATATATATATATATATATTAATTAATTTTATTATGTTATAATTAAAATTATGGGGATATATATTTACATATAATTTTATCTCATTCAAGATTTTTTTATTTGAAAGATACCAAAGTGGTAACCGATTCATGTCATAATCCCATTGTTCATCGGGGTTGTTTATGATCAAGTTTCCTGTGATGAAATTTTATGAACAATATCTAATGAATACAAATAATTTTCTTATTATTTTGGTTATTTATAGTTATTATATTTTTTCATTTCGATTATCAGATTTTTAAAAACTCAACAAAATGAAATAATGTTTTTTTGTAAACCTGGATTTATTTATCACTTTGGTTGAAAATAATTTTTATTCCATATTAATATTTTATAAAAATGTTTTCAATGATGTATTTATATTATTATATTATTAATTAAATAAATATTTACACATGTTTGGATTTTTGAAACATGGTTTAAATGTAATCTTCTTATCATTTTCCGAAGGAGCTACTTTTTAACTTTTTATTGAAAATGTGAATGGAATTTTATTTTAAGATACACAACATGAATAGAATTTTCCACCTCCATAAAAACTAATTTATTTTATTCTTCCTTTAAAAGATTCCAGGTTTATTTTTAGGGAAAATTTTAGAACAATATATTTTGGAAAATTTTATATTTTAAATTATTGATTACAAAGTAAAAAGGTTATTTTCCAAAAGAAATATTCAATGTTATCTTTTAAAGGCCTTTTAATTTATGATAACATACATTTATGTAACTTATGATTTACTGGGGATGTGATCCATGGAATTAATCCTTATTCTTTCTCTATATGTTTTTTATTATGATTATTAGATGTGTATGAAAATCATTTATATTTCATAGGTTGTGCTATAATGAAATGTTGAAATGTTTATGAAATTAATTTCTTTTCCATGGGTTATGTTATATGATGAATGATTCGCGGGCTTATGTCACACTTATGAATGGAATATTATTATTTAACAGGTGGGCCTAAAATAATTTATCCATATAATTCATTGGGTAAATATGGATATCTTATGAGAAATAAGGACTGGAATGGGGATTGGACCCAATTCAGTAAGAGGAAACGTCCCCTATGATAATCTTAGGAGTGAACCTTGAATAATGATATGATGGAATTTGGAGTGAACACAATGTACAATGATAGTCTTGGTAGTGATCCTAGACTAATTAAATTATTTTATATTGTTATATGTATGTCGTAATTTTATGTCTCATTCCAATGTTATGCTCTCATGGATGATGTTCTCGGATCCCTTTATAATGTATGTCTTATAAACAAGTTTTTTATACATCCATGTTTCTAAAGATACTAAACCTATATGATTATGGAATGTATCATATTTATATGTATTGACTTTTCACATAATAATATGTAATATTTATGTATGAAATGTTTATGTTTTTATATTTTTTCTTGTAGGCATATCGCGCCCCCAAGTAGTTTGTAGTAGGATTTATTCCAGCCATATAATGGATCAATTAGGGAAATTGTTGCACATGTCTTAGCACCATTATCACTAACTTTTCTTAGTTTTATATTTATTTAAATTGTTTTATTTTCTTATAATGGTATTTTTTGGTTTTGGGGTGGGATACAAAATATATTTAGGATTTGAGTTTATTTATAAAAATGAAAAAAATAATGTAAATAAATAAATATTTTTGTGTTTCCCATTTTTTTTATTTTTATTTATATTATATTTTATATTAAATTTTATTTTTGATATAATAACCTGAATCATCTTACATTCTTGAGTTGCTAGTGAGTGAAATTATTTGATTTTTTTAAATTATTTCAAATTAATGTTAATATAGAATCCTTTTATTGATATTTTATTTGCCAAAAAAATCTTAGGAGTTTAGTATATTTTTTAAACAAATAAATCATTTACACTGACCAATATTAATTTTAAATAACCCAAGTGGTTATCTAAATCAAGGTTATCATACACTTCCCAAGAACCCACTATTCTTTCGTGAAGTCAAATTATGTTTGGCATCCATAAAATGGTGTAATATTTTATAAAAAATAATGAGAATAAGAAAAGGTGCTAGTTTGATTGATATTTTTCTTTAATATTAAGACCTTTTATCCACTTTTTAGATATACCCATATATTTTCCATTGTAATCCCCTATTATCCCTAAAAGACCTTATAGGTATCAACATTATAATCCCATTTTACCAACCTACCTTTACTCTTATATACATTTCAGGATCGTAGTTTATTTTGAGTGTGGGATAGTCAGGTTATTCTATATGTTATCTTGTGGATGATTTATTTAGTATAATAATTTGAATTTTCATTTTAATTAAGTTAAAATAGTTATGTATACTTTATTTTAATTCATTTTAATACTCTTGAAAAAAAATTAAAAAAAATTGATGTTGGGATTGAATTATTCATTATTCTCATTCATATGACTCATGGGCCCAATAAAATGAAAGGTAATGATTCATTTTCTCCAATATTTTTCCTTATCAACCCATTATCTTTAAAATAAAATAAATATGTATATAAAAATGAATAAAATAATATAAGAAATGTTTCATTGTACTCTATTTTATATAACCTCAGTCCTTATATATTGAATGTGGAAAGTAAGTTGGTTTATTTATATATTAGTAATTTAAGTGATAAATATTCAATATGTTTTAATGATTGACCATGTAATGTATTCTAAGAGAGAACAATCTTCTTTAATCCTTATGTTTTTCCCTATCAAACCCACCAACCCTAAACCGTAATGAAATTTCCAGAAAACCCTCATGATTGGCCCAAAATTCATTTTCTCCACTATAGAGATTAACGATTATACCAATCATATGGTTTTAATTTCATGATTTTGATATGAGTATAACACTGCATAAATATCAATTTTGAGAGATGAGTGAAATAAAATTCAATTTGGCATCAGTTGTGACATGTTGCATCGTTGAATAAATGAACATGAATTAATTTGAATGATAGCGATGAATAATGATATTAAAATTTATTTCAGGAAAGGGGAATTATGGAGTTATCTTTTAAAATAATATTATAAATTTTCTCACTTTTAATTTATGTGTGGATTTTGATTCGGGTATATGAATTTTATCAAGGTTTTTGAGGTTTATATGTGGGGGTGTTATTGTATAGGGATATATTTTTTATTTTCACCCTCATAATTATATTTTATATGGTTTATGGATTTTTTTAATCCATCCATTACAATAATTGGAATTCTATATATGTTCTTAATTTTTTTTAAAACATTCTCAAAATGATGAAATTGCAATGTGACCCAATTGAAATAAATTTTTCATTTTTATAATATAATTATATTAAATGATCCAAATTAATAAAACCCATTTAGGTAAAATTATTCATTGAGATGAAATTTATTTTAATGGACCCATAGTTGGATCCAATTGAAAGAGGCCCAATGGGGCCCTAAATGAGAAGAAAATCAGGGTGACACAAATTGGACCTACATTTTGTATTTTGGAAATATATTTTAATATGGACAATCAAATGATGTTATTCAATATCCAATTGGTATATTACTCATATCCCCAAATATCTATAAAATTTATAGTCAAGAATTAGTGTATAAGTTAGTAAACCATGTAAATTAAGTGGAAGAGAAAAATTACATCATGTATAGTTCACTTATCTCCCTATATACTTCACTTTGTTTTTAGAAACATGCTTGTAAATATCAATAAAATAACTCTTATACCTCATTATCAAATGATTTTATACCATAGTGTGGGATATATTTTATTAGGATGTTTTATATTGTCTTACCCTCCTTCTATGGATTGTTAATGTACATGTGATCATCCTAGAAGGAACCTCGATGTAATCCCAAACATCAACTTTTAATTGTTTCAGTTATCCTTAAATTATAGTTTTTAATATATTTTTTCATATTATACTTTTACTTTTTATATTTTTACTAATATTTCACACACACACTCAAAGGATCACGTTTTTAGTACACATTCATTTGATGATTCATATCTACATTATTCAATCCTTTTCCTTTCTCAAGAATAATATTTATAAAGGTTTTATTAGTTTATTTAATCCATATAAACATACCCATTTTCTTGTAAATATAATTCATTGGAATATTTAGAAATATAAAAAATAAACAATACATCAAGAACCTCTTGTATTGTCTTGATGATTTTATGTTATGAAATTTGATACAAATATCTCAATCAGTGGTGGTTTCTGGTAAATCAAATTACATTTTTGAATTGAATACTAAGAGGTTTACATGTAGTAAATTTCATAAAAAACTATTTTCTAAATTTAGAAAACTATTATTTATATATTTATCTCTATGCATTTAAGTGATAATGGATGAGAATCAATGGGTTTACCTAGGCGGATTACACATCCATAAAATAGTTTCATCTCATTCAATTTAATTACATTATTTTTTTATTATCGAAAAAACCCAGACCCCCATTTATGTAAATGCCCCATCTCTTTTACATTATAAAAGTATTATATTAAAATTAATGATCAAAATCTATATTGATAGGTGACCTAAACTTCCATTTATACTATATAAATTCTTTTAAAAAATAAACATCTAATTTGACACATTCAACAATGTGATCAGTTGCTATGGTTATGGTATTTTTTTATGGATTATTCTATTATAACTAAATTATTTATTCAAATATGATGTGTGTATTAAATATTCTATTTGTGTTGTTGAATCTTGGATCATAGTGGAAAGAGGCATCTATACATGCATAATATTTGGCATTTAAATTTACATGAGATTCATATAATTACATGTAATTTATTTCAGTAATATAGGTTTAAATTGTTTAAAGTTTAAAAGACTAATTATATATAATTTTATGATATAATGTTTTGGTGGAATTCTACTCATCCAATCCATAGTATTTTATCTTTGCAGACATATCAAGTGGATCTAGTGGAGGGTTTTTTTAATGATTAATATACACTCTCTCTACATAAGATATGTATTATATACCCTATTGGGTCATTACTATAATGAATTATCTGGATTTGACCAATCACATCACCCAACCTTGCTCACCACAAGGTCCAAATTGTTTTTTCAATCACCACGGGATAGCAGGAAGCACTACGGTGTCAATGAAAATTATTGGGTACATTTTCACCCTCAAAATCAAAATAAAAATTACATGAATTCCCCCCCCCCACATATTTTATAAGACCAATCTATAGTTTGGAAATTGATGTGTAAAAAACTATTTTTATAACACCCATATATTTTAAAAAGAAAACTATATTTGATAGCGCATATGACACTCAACACCGAGTCTAAACGAACCATGAAATATTTTTATTTAAATATGACTATTATAAACTTGCCATTAAATTGGTAGGTATGAATAGGATTAACTAATTTATGAAATTTTCATAAAGTTACTACTCATTATTGATAACTTTTTATTAATTAATCACTCAATTTTTAGTAAAAAACATTTTATTCTTAAAAAAAGTATTCAAAACTGTTTTTAATTTGTTTTTATTAGAAAATATTGTAATTAATTTTAGAAATTTTAGTTTTTTTATCTCATAAAAATTATTTTATTTCTTAAATCTTCATATAAAAAATAGTTTGGGGAGAAATTTTTATATTTTTCTAAAAATTTTGATTTTTCAAGGAATAGTGAAATATATTTAGTTTTATTGAAAACAATATTTTCTTTTAAAGAAGATAAAATTATATTTTGGATTAGTCTAAAATTTTTATTAGTTCCTTTTTATTAAAAATAATCCAATCATAGTATTTGAAATGAATTTTATTCATGAATTTGGTATAAAAATATTTTTATGATTAGAATGCATTTTTATAAAAAATTATTTTTATTATATTTTATCATTTTAATATTTAATTAATTTTTACCACTTTTATAAATTTAATATTGAAAAATTAATTTCATATTTCAAATTAGGATGTCTAAATTTGGTTAAAATTTATCTTTTATTTTTTTCATTATTAATAGTAATCATAGTAAATTATTATCATCATGGTAAGGGTAAATATCATATTTACGGTTAAAAACAATATGATAAGGACTAAATAATGACCATAAAACCTGAATTTATACTATTTTATTAGTTTAGTTTAATAATATCCATCCATGTTTCTATTGTATAGAAACTTGGTTCTATATTTCATTGATTTTGACATTTATATTATTCCTTGTAATGAAAATTCCAAAATGCAATTATCTTTATTTTATCATCTCTAAATTTTTTACAGAAGAATAAACAAGGGATATATGGGATTATAAATAGTAATATGATATATAAATGATTTTTTTCATCATTTAAATTTATTTATAAATTATAGTAATGAAGTATTTACCAAAAATTATAATGTAACACGAATGCCTTATTTATTTAATTTATTAAAAAATAAAATAAATGATTCTGAAATTATTAAAATCAACATAATTTGAATTAATTTTATCCAAAAAAAATTAAAATAATATAATATGTTAGGTTTGTGTGAAATTATTATATTATAACTACATTGTTTTCATTTTGTTTTAAAATTTAGTTTGAATTTAAATTTTCAAAATTCTTATTATTGATTTTTTATAATAAATTATATTTTATTAACTAATTGAAAATTCTAAAAAATATTATACTCGGCCGAACAACATATTTTTTAATATATCAAACTTTGTCCATTATTTTCCAATTTTCTTATTTACAGTAGCTATCTTAGCCCCTAAAAATTTAAAACATTGTTATCATTGTAATTGTGATAAAGGTTAACTGGGGTTAAAATAGAATTACAAGGGTAAGAACATAGTCTAAACATTTTAAAAAATTATTTTATGAGATAATTTAGACACATAATCAAACTATCTTAAGATATATCATTTTTTAACCATTTTTTTATGATAAATGATTTATATTAATTTAATACATTATTATAATCCAAAATTTCACCACCCCATTCTTATAAAAGGGTACCTCCTATCCTTTTATCTTCACACTTAAAAAATTATTTTTATTCAAAAAATACCTAACCAAATTCCTCCCCAAAATCCCTCCCCTCATTCTAGATGTCTTTTTTAATGCATAATTCCACCCTTATTGTGATTATCGTGTAAAACAAAGAAGATTGTCTAAATAAGTGGTATAGATTTTAACCAAATGTTTTAGTTTTATTTCTCATTACACCTCCATAAAATCATATTCATCCATGGTGATATAATAAAATAAATATATCTCATATAAATAGATATTATTATGTAATTTTACAAACCTAAATCCATCTCCTATACTAGAAAATGGGAAACAAAACCATCATTCATGTGTACACCGGATTGTCGCCTCCCGAACTAATGTTATTTTATTTCCATCATCGCCTCTCATGGATGTTTATGATGATGGATTTAATATATATATATTATATTCATGATATATTTATCGTTATTAAATTGTGATGTATCATCTATTTTCTAAAGTTTTCATTCATTTAAAAACGATCATGTTGTTCATGTGTACGTGTGGATTACCGCCTATACGAAGCGATGTGATTTGTTTTTCATTACCACATAACATGGATCATATATATAATTTAATTTAAAGAAATAATAAGATAATATGATATAATTATCATTATATATATAATAATATTTAACTTATTTATGTCATGATCGTTGAAGAATGGAAACGTTACTCATGTGTACAGATGACGTACCGTATCCATGGTTATAACATAATTCATTTTTCATAACCATATTTCATGGTTGGTTTTAAAAGAATAATTTATTTCCAAAAATAATAATAATTTCATTATTATTATTCTATATATGATATAATAATGAACACTTTGATCATATTTAACCAACTGAAGTCATTTTAGACATATGAGTCGAATGTCATCAAAATATATTAAATTAACTTAGTTTATTAAGTGATTGTATATAACATAGTAATAAATGAAATAAAGGGAATATTAAAATTTAATAAGGATATTAAGAAAGTAAATTATTGACATAATTTTATTATTCATTAAGATAGTAATTCACATGACTAGTTGGGCTTGAGGTAAGGGACACTTTACATTTAAAACGTGTTTTAAATGTTTTAAAGATTTATTTTCTAAATTATTCTATTCAATTTGCATATTTTTAAAATTATTTTATTAATTTATTTATATGGAAATAAATTAATTATAAAGGTAATTTTATGTCTATTTTTTACTTTCTTTTTATGGTATTCAAATAGAATCTTTTCACATATTTTATATTGAACAAGAAGACTTTATTTACAAAAGATAAAAAGAATAATCTATTTAAACCTATACATAATCAATGGTTTTTCTATCTACCATAACCATTAATTTATGTTCTTATTCATTTATAATATTATAATTTTTATCCAATAAAAACCCTATTTCCCTTTTTTATATGTATTTTTAAAAAGTGTTATAAATTAAATGGAGGTTTTCATATCTGGAAATTTTTTTCTATTAGATATAAGGGATCTCTCTGAACCACTATTTTTCTTCAGGTTATGACCATTCTCTATACAATTATTAAATTATATGGATTGATTATAAATTATTTGTATATTTCTATTACATATATACTAAACTCATTCTTACTTCCTTTGATGAATTAATACCTAATATAAATTCCTTTTTCAAATTCCTTTTTTAATATAAAACCCGATTAAAGGGAAGTCTTCTAATCCTTAATCCTTTAATTTAATGCTCATTTAATATTTTTATTCCCCAATTAACACCTTATTTTTATAAATATGATTATTTAATCTAATATTAACATCCATAATATTTAATTCATTCTTATCTTTGGAATATTTGTGAAATTTCCTTTGATTATGATATGAGGGAAGATTATGTTACCCATTTATTTTTATGGGTATTTCTTATGATTCTTACGTAGGAATAATTTCTTTGTGTGGAACACATAGTCATGAACATTTTATAACGGTTGTTCCAAGATATATCTATAATTCATTGGATAACTATTTTTTCTTATGAGATGTTATGTACAGTATTAGGGATTAAACCAAATCCCAAATGAGACTTTGTCCCTGAAGTGATGTTTTCTTGGTAGTTAGCATTTCCTTATGATTTTATCATGTTTTTTGTTGCTACCCTGTTTCTTATGTTTACATGATATTACGATACCATATTATTTAAGATATTATATCTTCTAAATACTCATGAGAATATGTTTAAAAGAAAGTATATGCAGCTTCATGAGGGTGAAATGTATAATTTTCTTAAAAAAATCATTACATTTTTATGATTACAAAGGAACATCTGTGAGTTCTATTTTAACTTTAGGATTTATTATTAAATATTTTTTGAAATTATTTAGGAAGAAAAATTGATTTCATGGGTAAAAAATGTTTATTTTGGTCCCAAAGTTATATTTTTAAAAAGATAAATCATTTATAGGTATTCATGAACTAATAGGTTTGTTTAATTCTTATTATATGACCCTTACTGATATTTTTTTTCTCATCCTGAAATTAAAAATAATCAAATGTTTTTATGTATAACTTGGGAGAAGGATGAGGCTAATATTAAAATTCTGAATATGTGACATGAAAAGGAAACTTTTTATATAATAAAATTTTTATTTTTTTTATAAAATGGATACTAAGTCGAAGTTTCCAATTTGTTATGTAATATTTATTTATGGTTGAGTGATGTACTAATTCTACAAAACATTAAAAAATAATGATTCCTAAAAGAGTGAAATCTAATTATTGTTGTAAAACATAGGATTATGTAATGTTTAAATCATGTTTGTTATAGTTTTATAATATAAATTCAACCAAATATAGGATAAAGTAGAAATGTTAACTAAATAAATCATTAAACCTCATTAAGAGAACACGAATAAAGTCATAAATGGCATCCATATAAAACTAGAGTATCTTCAGGATTAATGAGGGTGATACAAAATATCTAAAGACAACACTAAAGATCTCAAAATACTCCAAATGAGTCAAAACTCCTTGTAACTCATGGTCAACTATAGAGATATACTAAAGAAAGCATGTATAGAATCATGAAGATCCTACAAACTATAATCCACCTTTTCATTTACATGTATCCTAAAAAACAAATTTTATATATACCACATGAGTTCATTCAGGGTGTAAGGTAAAGCCTAGTAGGATACCACCAAGAATATATATAATTTATTTCACAAATTAGACCATTAGTTCTAGAATAAAAAAATATTTAAAATTCCTTTATAGAAAAGTTTTCATAACAACCATTGGTTTATTTAAAATAAGATAAGTTCTTTAGATAGTTTGGATAAGGTAATTATGATGTAGAAATGTGGACAACATGGTATGAGTAACATTAAAAATCCAAATAATGGAATGGGAAATGAGTATTAAAATATCTCAATCTATTACAATACATATAGATGATGGGATAGGACCTTTGGTTCTAAAGAGGCAAGGATTCACTCATGTAACACAAATATAAATACATGAACCAAAAAATTTTGGGATATCTCATGGTCTCTACGAAGTACTAATCCATCCCATTATCTCACTCAGTCAAATTGGTTGGCATTCTATAGATAGTGAAAATCTACAGTAGGGATTCATTTATCTTGGTCACCAACTCACCCATGATCTCCCATATGAATGAATGCCTAAAACACATATATAATAAATACCTATAGTCTCATAATCAATAAAACAACATGTAAAAAACTTGTTGATTTGGGAAAAAACCCTTTGAAAAATCATTTGAATCTAATGAATCCTTTGAAAAAAAATTTTAAAATACCTTTTGGGTGTCAACAATATTTTTTTAATGAACCCCCATTTAAACCAACCATTATATTCCACAAATAAAAAATAAAATAAACCAAAATCATAGAAAATACATTAATTCATCATTAAAATAATTTTATATAAACAAAACCAAAATATATATAAATAACATTTGTTCTTCCTAGGGAAATACCAATTAAGTAGAGGCACCAACCTCAAGATTGATACAAACATGTCATCATTATTTAAAAACACAAGAATTAGGGAATAAGAATCCGTATGTACTTAAGAACCTAATAAATATCATTAAACCACCATCTCAACCCCTATTTTCATCCCCCATGGCCATATAGTATTTTAATACCCAAAGGTAATATAAAAAAAAGTAGGAAAAGATGATAAGAGGATAAATACAAGATAAAAGGGGTGTTACCCTTAGAGAAACCACTTGGTTGGAGGTGGAGACACTAGAGAATTAAGGAGGAAATATCCATGGATAAGGGATATCTTGTTTAAATTAATTTTAGGTTATGGAGGTGTGGTTGAATTAAATTCTACAAGGTTATGATATTAGTTTCACAATTTTACAAAAACTAGGAAAGCCACGTGGTTTAGCCATGTTGTTTGGGTCACCATGTGGGAGAAATTGGATTCATCTAGAAATGTTCCACATTTTAGTTGCACAGCTTCTTCTAACCATGAACTAACCATATAATTCAACCCACTTACTAAAACAAGTTTCATTGTTTCCTTGGGATCTCATATAGTTAAACAAACCATGATAAATTCCACAAGAATCCCTTTCCCCCTATTATATAATTTGGTTATGATTAGAAATAACTATATGTTAACTGTGTACCCTAAAATATTTCGCCCACATTTTATAATTATATCCAATAACTAACAAAAATTTCCACAAATAAATAAAATGAAAATATAAAATATAAATAAATACATATCAGTTACCAGAATGGTGTTAAAATTCTCCCCAACCTGCCATTATTTTCCCCAAGAAAGTCCTCAATGTCTTGGATCTGAAAAAATGTGAGGCCATTTCTCCCTAAATAATGCTTCATTATATTAAGTGTAATAATTTTCATTTATAAACAATTATATCACACCGACAAAGGGAATCAATTTACTCTGAAACACTTTATTTCTATTGTTTGTGATATAACTGAGCCATTGAAGAAAAATGTGTCAAGATCCACCTCAAAATCCTCTTACTAAATCCTCAAGGACATGCCAGGATAGTACTTCTTCAATTGGGATAAAATTAAATCATCATAAATAGACATAATTTTATATGAAAAGGCAATATAATATGATATTTTCATGAGGAGTTCCATAATATCAAATGACCCAACATAATGTTGTTTAAAATTTACTCATTTTCTCAGCCGATGATGTCCCAACCAATGATGAACCCTTAAATCACCTGACCACTAACCTTAAATTATAATGGTCGATAAAAATAGTCAACATAAGATATTTTATTACTCTAATATATCACAAATATCTTTTAGAAAAAATGAACATTCTTTGTTATCTTTTGGATAAGACTCAACCCTAAAAAAGAACTGTCACTGAATTCCACCCAATAGAGAAGAAATAAACTTTTTTATCCTCATAATTCATCAAATAGTTTCATATTTATTGAATATTGATGAGAGTTTTTATAATAAAATTAAACCAATTATAGTTGTGTCTCACAAGAACCACTAATATCAAGAACACATACTCAAAGAATATCTTCAAGACTCTCGATAGGATGATCAGTATGACAATTTTTTAGAGATGATACATCCTGATATACATTAGAAGACAAACCATCACTTCCTAAAAAATCTCCAAATCTAATATGTTAAGTGAAGATCTCAATCTGATATAAAAATTTAAGGCCCCCTATGGAGCTTTATGATATCTCAGACATGTAGGTGTTCAACACCTCCACTTCTTTCAACTCTTGAATCAGAAGGAAATGGAATTATTTTTCTTAATTGATCTATGGACACCCAAATAACATTCATCCTACTCAAATTTCAAGTTAGGATGATTAAAAGGTCTATATAAGCCTCATCCCGATTCTATAAGAGACTAATGAGGGGTTGTAATAACCCCTCAATTCATTGATGTTATGTTATAATCATATGACTAGTAAGTCAGTAAGATATGGAATCTATAGTCAAATGCCACATATTAGGACACCAACACTGAAATTTCAAGACAAAAAACATTTTGGTATCCCTGGGTGAATTGACCTAGAGGATCAATTCCCACCTTCCTTATCACATTGCCTCATGGTTTAAGGGAAAACAAGCCTCCAACAAAAACCAAAAGCTCCATTTATAAATCAATACTAGCCACATGAGGTCTTCACACCATTTAAATCAATATTTACAGTCTGAAAATAAGAATTTTTTTATCCCTATAACAAATTTCATCATATAAGGAAGGTTTAGAATTAACACAAGAGAAAAAAACACCTTCTCCAAAACCTCTTCCATATCCGAATTAATATACACAAATAAAACCATTTGAATTATTTCATCATCTGATTACCTTTTTTCTTATGAGGTTAATTTACTACACAAGGTTTCATCCACCATAGATCTATTGATTCATCTTATCGATGATTTTTTCAAGTGTTTGATCAGAATTGATAACCAGTATCCAAAAGACTCATTGATCAATAAGTATACAAAGATCATGGGAATCACCCAATTCTCAAGTGGGACCTCTATCAACACTGTAATCTACTATAAACTTCGTCAGAGGAGTGAGAGAGATGTTAAATAGAGAGAATCATATTTGAGGTGTTTTAATGCGATTATATACACACCTGAATCACAACCAATTTTATGAAGAATAATTAAATTTATATAGTCCTTATTGAACCTCAAACAGTTGGTCTATATTGATTGATCATTTCAAAAATTATCCAATCATTTTAACTCATGAAATGTTTAGTTCAATCTCATTGATTATTTTTTTAACATTTAAGAAATTATATGAGACATTGACACTCCATAAATTCATCATAAAATGATGTATAACCAAACATGATAGCATTTAGATCAATAGAATAAGGAATTTAGAAAGATATCTCATATCTTGATAACCCCATGCAAATACATCACAACATAGTGACACTCAATTTGCTATGGTGTATCTTAAGGAAGACCATGATGTGTTCTAAAACGCCATGCCATGATGGTGCCTTTAGTTTAAAAATCTCTCATGAGATAAAAATGAGATATTAAATCCTTCTAAAACATCTACCTCTTAATAATATGGTATATTCAAAATTTCTTTACTCCTTGAACAAACGAGATCATCTAGAATTCCAACCAACTAAACTTAGGAAAGGTATATACTATTTATTATCTATGAAATATTCCTATATAATATAATAATTAAAATGTATCTCTTTATTTAATATAAAATTTTATCTTATGATGATATTTTTTAAGTCATTATACTAGGGTTAAAAATAAAAATACTTCATCATTTTACCCAACAAATAAAAAATCCGAAGACATTATATCTTGTTTATCTCTCTCCCTAAAAATTTCATGGACATAGGTGATTCTTCCAAAGATATTAAAGTTTGAGATATCCATTATACTTCTATAATGGAGTTATTCCATAGGTTTCTACCACAATAGAGTGAATGTAATTTTATTCACAAGATAAGCTGCAATATTTATTGCCTCTGCCAAAATTCCATGGGGAAACCAACATGATACATACTGATTCAATACCTCCCTTTCAATGTTTGTTTCATATTCATTAGGAAATGAGTTTGTTTTTATTCTCCTGGTACGGTCTTCTAAAACTATACTAATTTCATCTAGAAGATCCTCCAAAACTCCCCACTTTCATATTGTTCTCCATTATCTAATCTCATGAATTTTAGGTTATTTTTGGTCTCCAATAACACTATTTCCCTCCATCTAATAAATTTTTTTAAAAAATAAAACTTTTTATTATGAAAGAACACCCATAATTTTTATTTCATAATTGATGAAGGTATAAAATCATAATGATTCCTCCCTGATAATGGACTAGGGTTATCCTATAAGCATATACACAAACAATCTCTAGATTTTAGTTCCTTAATTCCTTAACATCTTTATAAAAGCAAAAAAATAACTATTTTCCAAGGATACACTACAAAATAAATTTACTCCATGAATCCAAGTTTTAGTATACCATTGGAATCTAATACTTTCATACCTTTCTCACCCATGTGACTAAGATGAACATAGAACAACCCCATTAATATAGAAGTTTTTTTCATGAAATGAATTTCTTCTTATGAATTCCTGGTCAGATATAATGTTTTTTCATTGATTGGATTTTCCACTACCCTGAACCCTCATGTTTCTATCCACACACCATCATGACATATAGTACATAAAATCACATCATATAGATATCCTTGAAACATCTTTCGACCTGAGACCAATCATTAATATCCCAACTTAAGTGTTATGGGATATTAATAATACATACCTATATTCTAGAGGCTTCTGAGTAGTAGTGGGGGTCTATAGTTATACCATGTGTATACTATACTCTAATATCAAAGTAACTAAGCTAGTATAAATAACCAGATAAAATGATTAATTAAATTTGAGTATTCAAGAATCCATACACAAGAACCATACTATAATAAATTAATGTGGAGGAATATAGTTATATAATACCATTGATATCCCACTGGGCTATTCATATATATATAAATGTATTTGGAAATAAAACTAAAAATATCTTCTACCACCATACTTGAGCCTTACCACACCCAAATCTCTAAATCCATATTTATATGATACAATCTAATAATTGGATATTTGGAATCTTCCCTCCATAGTAAAACATCCTCACCCCATGGAATTATGTCATTCCAATGGTCACCCCTCCAAAAAGTGGATCTATAGTGTGGTGGAATCATCCTTTTTTTTTCCATGAACCATGAAAAAATAATTTTGACCAAACTAATTTCTACAGATAAAATCCACAAGTACTATAATCAACAATATTTCACACACCCTTTTATGAGCACAACTACCTCAAAATTGTACACTACATTATAACATCCAAAATGAGTATTTCAACCATCCCATTTCCTATAGGAACAAACCTTATCCACCACACTAACTTGGTTGAGGTCCCCTCTACTAGATTCATGGAAAACGACTGAGGCTTCCTCACTATAGAAATCTCCATGATGCTATATTCCCCTTGGATCCCAATTATCCCACCACCATGTCATGGCCTCCATATCCATGGAATAGTGTCCAACCTGTATAAAAAATCCGAAAAGGGGTCGCTAGAACCCTATTTGACATTGAATATATCACTCAAAACACTTAATAAGACTCTAAAAAATATAAAAAGATCCCTATGATATTTTACAAACCACAACTTCTTGATCAAATTCTCAATTATCAAAACATCCCTTGCACCAGGTCTACAAATTCAAGTTTACCATGAGTTTCTCAAACTATAATGATGTGATCTATTAAAAATCCCCACTATTACACTTCTCATCCCCAAGAAGTCTCATTATTACTTCACCATTATTTTTAAACCACTTTGTTCATCAAATCACACCCAACTCACCTTCTTATATCCCTAAACACTGAATGGGATTTTTCTGCAAAAATCTAAAAAAGGGTAAAATATTCTCTAAATATAAAACCTCTCACTCATCACTATTTTCATGATTAAGATAATGATAAAAGAGAAAAATCAATCCCAATACACCATGGTGTTATTTACTAATTCATCCCCAGGTCTATGGTTCTTGTCTCTCTAGGACACTTCTCACAATAAAATGATTTTTGTTCATAGTGCACCCACTGAAAGGATAAGGTATTATCAAAACAATTTCAATGGTATATTGATCTTTCTTATTAATTTCTACCTCATTATACCCAATACTATGAAAATACATTGGTCATACCTTCTCTAAATGACCTTTCTAGAAAACACTCAGTCATATCCATCGATGTGCTATCACATGGCCCAATCATGATGACTAAATCCATGAAGTCATAACCGGATCATCCAAACACCTACACAAATTTTTTATCCCAATACGTAGTGCAATTAAACTATTATATCATTGATCTCCCTCAAAAGACATCATTCTCTCACCTCAAACGTGATGCACCTCTGATCTGACTCACTCATAGATCACATCAATTCAATTTCCAGATTGATGCTAAGAAATATAATCCATCCAATAATGCATACAAATCCAAAATCTTGTGTTTTATAGGGAAACATATAAAATTGGATCTATTTGTACATCCATATTTGGGTTCTATCTCAACCATCCATCGATCAGTATCATTTCATCCATCTCCCTACAAAAAAAAGAGTCATATATTTCTCACTAATAAGACTCTTCCCACTATATAAGTGTCCATATTATTACTCTACTAAACTAATCACTTATTTCTAACGCCCATAATATTTCCATTTCTTTATATAGAGTCTAGTTCCTTTATCCTAATGGAAACACTCAAATATTTTATGTTGAATGGGATACTAGGTTAGGGAGTGTGATACTTATTATTATAGATATTAGATTGATCTCCAACTATTTATCTAGTTTAATATTAAATATGGTTGATAACAGTTCTATTAGTTAACTTCTATTGGATGTAGACATGTATCCTACAGTCTTTATATATATATTTTTTGGGTTTCCACCTTAGTGGGAGGTAAAATTTCCTATAAATTTAGTTCATGGGATGAGCCCCATCTCATTGTCTTATTACCAAATGGATTCCTCTTATATTAAAGAGTTTAAATTCTAGATTAAGGTTCTTAAAGGAAATTTATTTATTTGATTGAGTGTATCACCTTGATAATCACCAGTTATATTCCCAAATAAGGTAGAAAAAATAATATAAATTTGTATTGATCATTAAAAGATAAACCTATTTAATATCAAGAATATTAACCCATTTACCCAAATTGAATGTCTCTTTGACCAACTTTAGAGAGACCAATAGATTTCAAAAATCTATTTGAGATCGGGATACCATCAGTAGGTGGTCTCAAAAATAGATATACCTAAGACCAATTTTAGTAGTAGGTATGGGGAATAAAAATATTTAGTCACACCCTTTAGCCTTATTAATGATCTAGAATTTTTAATGGTGTTGATGAATTATATTTTCCATTTTTATCTTGATTTAATAATGGTGGTATTTGTGGATGATATCATGACATTTTCTAAGGTAAAGGAATAACATAATGACCATCTGAAAGTTATTTTTAAGTCCTTCAAGGAATATCACATTTATGGAAATCTATTAGATTGTTAATTTTGGATATGGTGAGTGAGGTTATTAGGTCACATGGTATCTAATAAAGGAATATCATTATATCATAATAAAATCAAAGTAGTGATATATTGGGAAAATCCCAATAATGTGTTTGAGGTTAGCAGATTCCTGGGTTTATTTGAGATTCCCTATACCCATAATCCTTAATCTAATTCTAAAAATATTTCTTTAAACACTATATTTGACCCAAACAAAGGTGAAACAAGATAAATATATCATTAATTTTCATCACATCCTTTATTTAAACATTATATCTAATAAATAATCACATAATCCCATGAACAAAATATTTTGTGTCTTTGAAGATATGTTATAAAAGAATCATATTTTATAATACTTGTGAACATTCCTTCTATTTTAACCATGCTAGACCCCTATCTAGATTTATCATAATTCTTAATCATCATTATAACCTGTGGAATGGATACATAATATATGAGTGAGTTCAAATTGTCAGTAAGGGTAAAAAATAATGATTATAAGTGTTAAAAAGATAATCATGTGGATATGAGAACATAATCGAAGTCCACTAACAAAATATTAAGATTTCATACCCAAGTAAACATGGATCATAAGAAATAAATAAAGTATCTGATCATAAAATAAATTATAATACAACATAACAAGAGTACGATGAAAAACATCTGAATGTGGAACAAACATAAGTATATAAATCCTAAAATTCTGGAGAACGAATCACTTTCAATTTCCCATAACATAAGATAGTTGAAATTATTACCTAATATAATAACATGGTGGAGCATACCACACTTCCTAATTCAAATAGTGAAGCGATCATCAACACTCGATTCCCATAATTATCTCATGAGATAAGAAACATTACCCAATGCATTGGAGGGATATATAATTCTGGGCCCACAAATAACATAATGAAAACCATTCATAAGTGTACTACAAGAATTTAAAAAATATATTTTTAATTTATCACTTGATTAACTATTGGAAAATATTTGAGTTCTATGAAAACTTTTATATAAATTTTCCTAATCCTTGCATAGAAAGATGTTGGATGGCAGTAGAATTTCATATCCCTAGTGAAGGTTAAAAAACTCTCACATAGATGGAAAAAACCTTTATAAAAAAACACATTGAATGGTACCACATAAGATAGGATAAAGAGTAAGATCAATTGGTACTTTGATTTTAATCCTCTAATAAAAAATAATACGGTGGAATTTGGAGGGTAATTAATGAAAAATAAATTCCAATGAAGCATTTATTTTGTTGATAAAGAGTATAATTAAATCAAAACTGTAAAAGGAGTTTTTAAAAATCATTTTCAACATTATCATAAAAGAAAAATATATAGGTCATTTACAAGATTCATTTTTAAAAAAGAAATAAAAAAATTGGAAAATTTTACATTTAAAAAGAATCTTTAATAAATAATCCTTGAAATTGGTAAATTTTATCCCAAGGAAATGTGTGTCAAAATATAAAATGTAAGGGCAGGAAAGGAATAATATTTTCAACATTTTAAAAATACCAATATTTAAACCACATCATAAAATGGGTGATAAATATTCAGTTTAAAAATGTTTAAGGATAAATTATTACATCACTATAAATAATACAAACTTATATTTACATATAATAAAGTAGATAATTAGAAGTAATAGAGAGCATGTACATGGAAGAGAAAGAGCTTATTTAGAGCTGATAAAAATTATTCTTAACATCATCAAATTTTATAAAGAGCGGAACCCATAAAAGATGATAATTTTGTAATGATAATGTAATAAAATAAAAAATAAGGAGAAAATTCAATATAATATCATAATAGTATATAAGAAATATATATCATAAAACCTTAGTCAAAGAGGACTAATTATAACCCCAAAAAAGAAGTTGAGTTAAGAAATCCGCCTATTAATTAGATAAAATTTGAATCAAAAGTATTAGGAGGGATTCATGAAAAAGATATTCTATACCATGAAATAAAAATTAATAATAATAATAATAATATAATCAAAATGGTTATTAAGTACACCATATTAAATAATAATTGTTCTGTAACAAGATAACATGCCTCAATGAATATAAATTGAGATGGAAACAAATAACTCTGTACTCCGGACATTTTTGGAAGTTATTTAAAATAATATATAATAAAAATAACCATATTAATAAATTATTCTAGTTCCTTATTAATATATATTACTATTTATACTCTTTAATTAGACTCATTAATTATTTTTTCATTAGCTAGTTAGTGTTATTTTTAATTATATGGTGTTTCAATAATTTCATGTATAATTATTAATGGTTAAATACAACTCCATTTATTGATACCTTGTTTCCAACACATCTGACAGTGTTCTAATTAGAGATCAGACAATGAAACAGGAGGAAAAATCCCATTTGGATTTTCTTGGGTGTGTTTCTCATCGAACGAGGATTGTTTTTTTCGTCTAAAAATTGAAGAACTAGATGACTTAATAATTAATTAAAAAAGTACACATTGTGTACTTGATACTACACACCATGTCGATAAAATTCTTGCTAGACCATTATATAGAAAAGTACAATGATTATATGGCATGTATCCTTCCATACATAGTGTGTACCTATAAGTACACGATGTGTAGTTCCCATTAATGTTGCGTAAGAGGCCTACAGCCATACCCTCGACCTATTTTTCCCCATTTTCTTACGTCTAAACAAAAAAGGAAAGATCAATACCTCCTAGAAGAACTAGGTTTTTAAAGTGGGATTGCCTAAAGTTCAAGATTACTATCTATAAATGGGTCAAGGCACCAAAGAGAAATAACATAATAATGCATAATCTATAACCAGATGTGAATGATCATAATGTAATATAATCGCTTTATCATAATATCTCATCAAACATGTTTCATAACCATTTAAATAACCTATATTCTCAATATATATTCCATTTCCTATCTGAAATAAACACATTGTTACACTATGTACATGGAATTTAATGTGAAAGTTCTATTCCAATCAAATTGGTGAGATATCAGCTTCCATAAATATGGAAGGGACAAATATTTCCTCATCTTTTTTAATACTTAAATTTCACTCATGAAGAACCAGACATATTCGACTCCACCATGAACTATTATCATCATGATTTATGAAATAAATCTATGTATGTGAGTTATAACATGAATTAATAATAGTCTTAAATTCTAAGGACCATCACACACTCATATAAATTAATCTCTGATGATATGAAAACTTACATAATTCCTAATGGTGGGTTTGTTCTCATAATCTTTCATCATAGAGATTACCAAGTGAGAACTTCATGAGAAGAAGCATCATCAGCTTTTGATTAATCACACCTGAAATTTTATGTACTATGTCTCCCATCATAGTACGTTATCCAATAATAGACCATTATTTGAGAATATCATCATAGAACATCAATATTCTCATCATAGAGGGGATTTGTTATGACCTTATCAATGTGATGTATACTCGGGGAAATTATTACATTAGTGTCATGAAAAACAAAAAAAACATGTAATAAGAAGTTTTATTAATATTTAATACATCAAATATATATGTAATCAAAGTACAAATAGTTGGCACTAGGACACCAACTCCAACAAGGTTGAATTAATTCCCTATCTTATTTCTTCTTGAGTTGGGAAAGGGTTATATTTTATATTGTTAACCCTCGAGTGTGGGGTTTGGGTGTGTGTTAATTCATGACCATCATGTGAAAGCACCCAATGATCAAGTAGTGTGGGTTAGAGATCAGAGAAGCACATGTGGATCACTGCTAGAGGGATTCTATCCTTGGATACTCACAGTGCAACAAAGCTAATCTGAAAGGATCTTTTTGTATGCTCAACATTTTCCAATAATGAAAGTTCTTAATCCCAGGTATTTATTTATTCAAATATTAAATAAATTATTTATAAGTTTGACATGAAATATCTTCATTCTTGGTTTTATGAAACCATTATTAAAATAAATTTTAATATATATCCCATCACCGTACGCTTTCTGTGTTCTTGGAACTATCAAACCTACCTTCAATTTCTCAAAAGGATCTCTGACACTTCTCATTCTAATCAAACTTTATTCCCATTTACTTCTAAGATGTCAGGGGTGATGCCAACCTAGATAAGTCTTGAGTGAATCTCCTATAATACCCAGCTAATTAATTCCCTAATATTTTACCATAAATTTTTCTTATATATATATATATACTATATTTAATAGCTTTCACTACACGCAATAGTAAACTAAAAAATGAAAAGAATTATTAGAATACAATTATAAGTATTATAATGTGACTATTATGATGTAGCCGTAAAATTTTTGGGTTTAAATAGAAATAACTATTTTATAAAATCAATAAAAGCTTTATAATAAATGGAATAAAGTAGTTGAAGTCTTCCTTATGAGTCACATTTATCCAAACATGGAATGGATGTAGAATCACTAGGGTTTTCCCTAGACCAATTACAAGATTAACTAAAACAAGTGTATATTGAGAGAATTATTTTGTGGAATAATTTCATACTCTTATTAATCTTTATGAAACTCGTGCTAGAAGAATCACCACCAGTAATAACCACCACTACATATCTTATGATTTCATCTTATAAAGAGGTTATAATAGGATTTATAAGTAAATGTTAGAATGATATAAGAACGTAATTTTTAATTTAATATATCATTTATATATTAAATTCATTTTAAAATTTTAAAAAATTTCATTATAATGAAAAATAATGATCAATATTAACACTAATTCACTACTGAAATTCAATTAGAATAGCCATCAACTAATAAAATAATTTTATGTTTACAAATGTATTTTATTTATAAAGTTGGTTTTTTATGAACAATGTATTTTCATTTTAAGAAAATAATTATATTTTGTTTAAATGATAATAAAATATATTTTTTACATGAATAACAGATTAAAAATTTATAGAAAATAATAATAATAAAAGTTAATATTTTAAAAAGACATTTTATTAAAAAATAGGTGTGATTATATTTTATGTTTCCATTTAAAATTTAAATTCCTATATTTTATAAATTGAATTTAAAAAATGAAATTTATTTTTTTTCATCATAAAAATATTATCATTTTATTTTTTTTTTGATTTTTTTAAAAATATTTATTTTTATGTGAATAGTGTAAAATATTATTTTTATAAATACTGTGACTTTTATTGAACTCTTAGGATATATATATGAATTAAAATTTTATGAAACTTTTTTCCTAACCAAATTTTTGTTTTATAATTTAAGTTATACATTTCAAAAAAATACTATTAATTTATAAACCTATATATTAAATTTTAAAACAAAATTTATATTCTTGTCAAAAACTGTATTTCATGCGTTATATATTAATTATTTAACAATAAATTTATAACACGTTTAGAAATTTAAAATTTTAAAATATTTTTTATATTTGGGATAATCATATCCAAATATGTTGATATGGTTAATTTTTTTAGATAAATATATAAGTAATCAAGGTTAAAGATTGAGTTACCATGTTAAAAGTAAATTACATAAAAATGTTGATATATGGCTAAATGATCTAAATAATATTAAAAACAGGTCTCCAAAATGGTTAATGATATATGGATTGGAAAAAAATTATATTATCTACATTATTTTCCCCTTTTAGAGATACTTTCCATGAATAATTAACCTCTTATTATAAAAATTCAACTCCGATCACTTATAAAAGGAGTCTTTCACCACACCACTTTTCTTCCCACCACAAGCTCCTTTATTCAGAAAAAATATATCTAAATAAATCCTAGAACGTATATACATTCAATAGAGGTTATTTTCTCTTCAAATGAACACCCCTTAATAGATAAATATAATTTTCAAAGGATTTATTCTGATGATTAAGGTAAAAATTCCTAAAAAATTCTTTTCATTCCTACTTAATGATATATTATTATTCTACGTAAAAATATATTATACCACAAAAAAATAATTACATAATTATCATTATTATACTTAAATTTTATTATATTTATGTAATAATTATTGTCTATATTCCACCCATCTCCTTATAAAAATGAAAAGGTCGTTCATGCATATGTGTGGACCAAACTCCATGGAGCGATGTGTTTTATTTTTCAGAACCATCATACATGGAGGGTTAAAAGGTTTTATATAGTGAATAATTATGATATTTGTAAAATTAATTTTATTATTAAAATATAAATTGATTTCTACCTTCTTTCCCTCCACTGAAAAAGAAAATGTATTTCATGTGTATGTGTGGACTACCACTTCCATGGAGTGATGTGTTCCATTTTTCATCATTTTCCTTCATGAATAGTTATAATATATAAAATTTATAAATTTATATCATATTACGTGTTAATATATTTCATTAATATGGTCTTTAAATGATAACACAAAAACTAAAGATCATTATAATGTAATTTTCTGATACCAGTCAATTGTCTGAAACTAGATCATCATGGATTATGTTCTCGCAAAAGATGCCCAAAGTTTTATTAAAATGAACATAGGGGATGCATAAATAACTGAAAAAATATTTAAAAATATTCTATAATATATTTATCTTTAATTTGGTATTAAATAATTGGATTTGGTGTCTTCTTTATAAAACACATATGAAATGATTGAAACATATGATAATGAAAGTAATTATTAACTAGCTAATGAATGTATAGTAAATTATTATAATTTAATATCTAAAATGTTAATAGATTTTATAAAGCATTTAAAATAATTAATTATTATGGTTTTGTTTATTATATAAGTGGTTTAAGAACATTCATGGAATTCTGGAGTAAAAGGGTGAGGGTTTATCTCTTAATTTCCAATCATTGAAGCATGTTTTCAGGTCATGAATCTAATAATATTTTATATAGTGTACTTGATAACCCATTGGATTATATTCTTTCTATTAGTCTTTATTTCTTGTTATTCATATGTATTTTTATTAATCCCTACTTTTATTCCCTTTGATTCAATTGTTACCAAATTTGTAAGGGGTTTTATTGATTCAACTTTTTTTCTTGAGTCATAATGTTTCTTCTTTGACTAAAGTACTATAAGATTTTTATTATTATGTATTGTGATTATTTTATGTTGACTTTACTCTTTATTTTATATGGAACAACATTGTTAATAAAACAATATCTTCTTGGATGGATTCTGTTTGTTAAAAAAATTTATGATGTTAAGAATAATTCTCATCCACTTCTAATAAGTTATTTTCATTCCATGTCCATGTTCTCTTTTTCCAACATGTTATCTTTTAATATTTGGAAATATAAATTAGTATTATTTATTTTAATGATCATATTTCCCCTTAAATATTTTTAAATGGAATATTTATCATGCTCTTTATGATTGGTTTCCTATAATAGTATTTTTTAAATGTTGAAAATGTTTTTCATTTCCTGATGGTATATGTTATCATCCACTCCGCATTTCCTCATAAAAACATTTATCTCTTTCAATGTTCCATTATTTAAGAATATTTTTAAATATAAATGTTTTCAAAAAAAAATTATAGACCCTTTTCAAAAATGACCTCTAAATTTTTCTTCTTTGAAATTTTTTTTAAAAAAATATCAAAACTATTATATGGTTTCTCTTTCATTTAAATCTTTATCTCAAAAAAATTATTTATTTGGAAATTAATTTTTTTTAGGAATAATGCTTAAAATTACAACATATTTTTTGGGGGGATTAAACTCATGGTATCAAATGATCAAATTCTTAAGCCCATATTATGTGGTTCCATTGAAAGTGTTCTTCTTATAAAGGTGTCTTTCATCTATTTCAACATCCTTCAATGTTTTTAATATTCACTAGGGATATTTCCTTGCACTATCAACCACCTTATTTCACTTTAAGGGTTATAAAAATTTCCATGGACGTTTTAATAAAACCCATATCTTTTTTATGGTTTAATTAAGTGGTATTTGAAAAATAAATGTGTCTAAATTCTCATAGTACACATAAAAATGAATTTCATTATGTGATGGATGGGAATAGAATTATATAACCCTCTAATGTATTATGTAATGTTTTATATCTCAGGATATGATTATGAGAGTTTATTTTTTAATCTATTTACACTAGGGGAATCAATATGTTATGTATTATTCTATATGTTATGGGAACTAGGTAGTGATACCTAGTCCACTATGTCATGGAAAAGGGGAGTGATGCCTCCTCTTCTATTTTATGATTTATATACTTATTCTTGTGTCAAGTTAATTTTTTTATTGTAATCATGTTTTGTGGGATTATATATTATGTTATTATAAAATCTGTTATTTATGTATTATGATCCATATGTATTTGGGTATAATCTTTTAAAATCATATTCTTAGACTTTGATTATGTTTTCATACCCACATGATTATCTTATGCACACTTATGATCTTCATTATTTACCCTTACTAAGAATATAAGATTGAAACTATTTTATATTTCCATTAACAAGGTTATAAAGATGATTATAACTTATGAGAATTATATAAAGTGGTTTAGTGTGCTTCAATTATAGATAAATTATCAAAAATATTTTAAAATAAGTTTCTTATGTAACTCATCACAAAAGACAATAAACCTTTTATTCTTGAGACTATGTGATTATTTTTGAGATGTAATGTCCAAATTATAGAAATGACAAAAAATAATGATATTGTTATTTTGGGTTTCCCCATTTTGTAAAAAATCCATTTTTAAAGAATGTTTTTTAGAAATATATCTAGTAATTTGGGTCTTTGAGCTTTAGTTGGTATCAAACTAGGGTATAGTGGTTTGGGGGGATTAGTTTAGTTAATTTTTAGATTATGATGAGAAAAAACTAGTAAAACCCCTAGAGATATGTCTATGTATGGGATAGCATCCGGAAATTTTGATAAATTATAGATTGTGTTGGTTCATAGTAATGAAAAAATTGTCTATATACAAATAAGTGGATAGAGGCTCTAGCACAGATATACCTAGGGGTAATAACCCAAAAAATGCTGGTTTGGTATTAACTCTATCTTGATTAGTTGTAAGTTTCTTATCTTCCCACCTAGTTTTACAAACATATTGGATATGATTTGGTGATTCAAAAACCCTTTATGAACCATTATAAAGGATCTGAACACATCGCTATTGTATGGGTATAGAACCTATTAGTAGATAAAAAATGAATAACCAATATTGAAACATATAAATTTATAATTTTGGGTACATATTTCATTTATGATTTATAAATTTGTATTTTTGTAATATTATCTAATTGTTTATGTTTATCTTTAACTTTAATTTATTTATGTAATAGATGGTTCAAGGATAAAAAAGTTAACAATGGATATGATGAAAAATATGGTGATTATCTTAATGAGTAACCAGACCGGGTGGTAGTAGTAGTATTAATTCTTCTGGAAATTATCACGCAACTCTCCCAAGATATAAATAATAATGAAATACATGTTTAGATCCCAAATACTCTATAGAGAAAATTATTATTTATTCATTTATGAAACAATGACCACCCTCTTTATGTGGGTCTTCAAAACCATTATTTAAAATTATAGTATTAATGAAATAGAGAATATATTTTACATTCTCTAATTCCAATACTGTGTTTTTTATCTATTCTTCATCTGGAAGGTGAGGATGACCAATGGTAGAATTCCTTTAATAATATGAAACTAAAGGGAAAAATTTTACTCAGTGGGATGAAATTACTTTAAGAAAATATTCATCACTAAATATTTACACATAAATGGTGTAATAATTCAGAAAGTTGAAATAAAATGGGAATGAATCCTTTGGATAATATGAAATAAAATCTACAAGGATCATAAGGTACACCTTCTATTTTGTTACTGAACCTGAGAATAAGATGGAATGATTATTTAGTAGCTTAAAGACAATTATTAAAAATGAGTTATACATAATAGATATTAGTATCTATAAAAATATTATTCAATTTTCACTTAAGTTGGAGCTATAAAATATAGTATCTAATTATACTGGAGAAAAGAAAAGGAAAATTGAGTTTTTTGGAAACTTGAATGATAAATATCTTATAGGAAATAAATTATAAAAACATAGATTCCATGAATATGGGAAAATAAAAAATCCAATTGTATAAAAGGAAAAATAATATTTTTTAAGTGTGGTTCATATTTCTATCTTGAAAACAATTACTAAAGGAATTAAAAAAAATAAAAAAATATCTCGAAGGAGGAAAAAAATGCCTTAACTAATTCCCCTCTTACACTTCACTACATTAATTAAAATTTGAAGTTTATTACATCATTCAGTAAACTAATCCAAGGTTTAATGGATAAATTAATGTAAGAAACCTATTAATATAGTAGAAAAAGGTAAATTATATGCTATCATAACTATGGAAGTGGGTCAGGAAAACAAATTTTTGAATGTTACACTTATCATCTACTGTATAAATGCAAATGATTTTATTTTTTTTACCCACTTATTTATAACTGGATAATTTTTTAAAGACATAAAATTACTTGCTAGAAGATTTGGTATTAAATTTTCAAAGAAAACTTCTAGTTATTTAATTTTTATATCCCAAGTGTTAGTTTGTGGGATGTTCATCATGAAAATTTTATTATTCTTATTTCAGATGAATTTGATAATAATTTGAAAATGAAATAGATATAATCACATACACTTCGTATTAACTACCAAAATACAAAAAACATATTTCATATTCCAAATCATCATATGATCATCTACTTGTGTAATGACGACAAAAACTATCTAGTAAAATATCTTCTATTATATGGGTTTTAATACGTAACAATGAGGGCTATTTAGATCAAATGAATAAAGAGAAAGTCAATATTGGGTATATGCCTATTATGTTTCCTAATGTTACCTAAATTAGTAAGTTTATTATCATATTGGAAATTTTGTTTTGAGACATGTATATATTATTGATACCATTACCTATTTTCATTAGTGAATAATAATTAAAATTTTGATGATGAAATTTGTTTCGGGGGAGAATGTAACACCCTGATATTTTAGTATTAATTTCCATTTAAGTAATTAAAATGTTGAATATCTTACTCTATACTCAAAACTAAACTAAAAAACCCAAAATAATTTTATTGATATAAAATTATAACTATAATAATGTGACCTTTATAATTTACTCATTAAATTAAGGAGTATAAATGGAAGTAATGGGATTATGAAATCAATAGAGATAGAATAATAAATGGAATCTATTCGCATAATTATTTTTTTATTGGGATTATTTATCCAAGCTTGGAAATACAGTAGAATCGCTAGGGGTTTTCCTAACCCAAGACCAAGTTTAACTAAAACAAGTGTAGCTTGGGCGAAACCATTTACGGGAGATGTTAAAGGTCTTGTAAATCACTATGAAATCCATTCCAACTAAAGATCTATCTATAAAAACCATGTTTTCTTATATTACCCTTATGTTTTATGTAATGATTATAAGGGGATTTATATATAGAAGTTATAATAGTATAAACATGAAAATTTTAATGTAATAAGATATTAATATATACTACATGTATTTTTCACATATCACATTTCACATTTTTACTTTTAAATAAAATAATTTTCATTTTTAATACTAATACACTAATAAAATTTAATTAGTATAGAAAAAAATTAATAAGATCATTTTATTCTTAAAAATTTATTTTTTATAAAATTGGATTTCTATAGACTATAAATTTTAATTTCAAAAACTAAGAATATAATGATTAAATAATGATAGATTATGTTTCTAAAATAAATAATATATTAGATATTGATAGGAAAAAATAATTATAAAACTTAATATTTGAAAAATTCATTTTCTTATAAAACTAATTTTAATTATATTTTCTATTTCCATTTAAAAATTCAATTACAAAATTTTAGAATTTTAATTTGAGAAAATGAACTTCATTTTTTGATTCAGTATAACAAAATTTTCTTAATATATATTTCTGTAATTCTTTTGAAATGATTTGTATTTTGTTTAATAGTGACCAATATCGTTTTCAAAAATATTTTGAATTCTAGGGCTCCGTTAGGATATAATTATGAATTATAATTTTATGATACCTTCTTCTTCATGAAATATTTATTCTTTAACTCAAATTAATATTTTAATTTTAATTTTTAAGACTATATTTAATATTTTAGAACATAATTTATATTTTTATTCAAAATTGTTTTTATGCATTATACATTTATTTTTTTGAAATTAATTTTAATCACTTTTAGAAATTTAATATTTGAAATTGTTTTTGTATTTTTCATCATCAAAACCAAATTATCCAATAAGTGATTTTTTTTAGATTTATATATAACCTACCAAGATTAAAAATTAAGTTATCAAGGTAAAGTTATATTATGGTATAAAGGTTTTTAAGGGTAAACATATAAAATATATTAAAAAGGTGTATTAAAATGTGTTTAATATAGTTTTATTGAAAAAATGCATATTATCCCCCTTATTTTTCACATTTAGAGAAATTTTTCTTGAATAGTGAACCTATTATTAAAAAAATGTAACTTTTTTCACTTATAAAAGGATCCATTCATCACACCACTTATTTCTATACCATAATCCTATAAGTCCATTCAAGTAAAAATTATTAATCACTCATTTTCATTCCTATTTCTTGAATTTCTTTTCTAACTAGAAATCCATTATACCGTCCTAAAATAAAAAATATATATATCCATAGTATAATTTAAATTTTTTATATTTATTTAATAATATTTATCTATCTTATATTACTCTCTTTAGAAAAATGAATACTTCATCCATACATGCTTGAAGACCATCGCCTCCATGTATTAACATGTTAAATTTTTAATAAAGGCCTTACTTGGATAGTTTAAAGTGCATATTTCAATATTAAATATTATTTTAATAACATAATTATTATTTTTAATAAATTAAATAATTTCTACCTTCATTCTATCTAATGAAAAATGAAAATAGTGTCCACGTGTACATGAGAACTACCGCCTCCTTGGAGAAAGATGTTATATTATTCATCTACAACATACTTGGATGATTATATATATCCTTAATGAATATATGATCTTAAATATTAATTTAACTCATGAATATGGTTTTCAAAGGATAAAAAAATAATTATCATTGTAAAGTAATTTGTTGATATCAGTAAATTACATAAAACAAGCTCATCGTGGATTCCATTTTATTGTGAACAATTTCTACAGTTTAAATAAAATGAAAATATGGATACATAAATAATTTAATAACTTATTTAAATACCATTTCAAATCTAGTAATTATAAAAAAGGTATCTAATAATGGGGTTTTATTTAACAATTAATAAAGATACCTGAAACGATCGAAACACGCGATAAAGAAATTTAACATTAACAAGATAATGAAAAAAAATAATGAATGAGTATAATTAAAGATTATAAATAGTAATATATATGAATAAGACACTGAAATAATTTTTAATATGGTTATGTTTGTTATATATGATTTTATGTAACTTTCATGGATGCCAGGAGTACAATGTTAAGGGTTTCAATCACAATTTCAATTCATTGAGACATATTTTCATATTCCGGGCCTATTATTATTTAATATGGTGTACTTAATACCCATTTGGATTTTATTATCATTATTATTATTTATTTCATGGTATTTACTATCATTTTAATCAATCCCTCCTTCCAGTACTTTTGATTCAATTTTTACCAAATTTTTAATGGTATATATTAACTCAACTTCTTTTTTTGATTCATAATTGGTACTCTTTGACTAAGTTTTTATGAGATTACTTTATTCTATACTATCATGATATTATATTGAATTTACATATTATTTTTTGTTTTATTACATTATCATAACAAAATTATCTTCATTTATGGGTTTCATTCTTTATAAAATTTGATAATGCTAAGAATAAATTTTATCATCTCCAAATAAGCTATTTCTCTTCCATTTATATGTTCTCTATTATTTCCAATGATCTCATTTATTATTTCTAAATATAAATATGTATTTTTTGTGGTGATTTTAGAATTTATCCTTAACCATTTTTAAATTTAATATTTATCACCCTTTTTATGATGTGGTCGAAATACTGGTATTTTTAAAATGTTGAAAATATTATTCCTTTTCTGATCTTATATTTTATATTTCAATCCACATTTCCATGGGATAACATTTTCCTATTTCAAGGCTTATTTATTTAATATTCTCTTTAAAAGTAAAAATTTCCAAAATTTTCACTTTTCCTTTTTAAAAATGAATCCTGAAAATTACTCATATCTTTTTCTTTTATGATAGTGTTTAAAATAAGTTCTAAAAATACCTTTTATAGTATCTATTTAATTCTTATATTTATCTCAAAATGATTTGCTTTATTGGAATTTATTTTTCATTAATTACCCTCTAAATTCCACCGTATTGTTTATCTATTGGAGTTTCAAAATAATAGTACCAAATGATCTAACTCTTGATCCCATATTATGTGGTACCATTAAATGTGTTCTTATTATAACAGTGTTTTTCATCTATGTCAACATCCTTTAGAGATTTTTATGCTTCACTGGGGATATAAAATTGTACTACCATCCAACTTATTTCTATGTATGGATTAGGAAAATTTCTATATAAGTTTAAATGAAACTAAACTATTTTCCAAGAGTTAATCAAGTTATATATTAAAAATAAATATTTTCACATTATTATAACAAAGATATGAATGGTTTTCATTATGTGATTTTTGGGCCCAGAATTATATATCCCTGTAATCAATTAGGTAGAGTTATTATCTCATAAGATAATTATGGTAATCTAGTGTTGATGATGGCTTCTCTATTTGATTCAAGAAGTGTGTTCTGCTCCACTATGTTATGGTATTAGGTATTAATTTCTACTCCCTTATGTTATGGGAAAATGAAATTTATGCATGCTCCAAAATGTTTTGTATTTATATGCTTATATTTGTGCCACATTCATATTTTTTTCATCATTCTAATGTTATGTTGGACTATATTTTATGTTATAATTAGATCCATGATTTATTTCTTATAATCCATGTTTATTTGGGTATGATATCCTAATTTTCTGTTATTGGACATTGATTATGTTCTCATAGCCACATGCTTATTTTTTGAACACTTATGATCTTAATTTTTTACCCTTACTGGTAATTTGTGCTCAACCATTTATTATGTATCCATTCCACAGATTATAAAGATGTGTATGAATTATGATAATTTTTGAAAGGGTTATAGTGTGGTTCAAATATGGGGAAATGTTCACAAGTATTATAAAATAAGTTTCTTGTGTAGCAGATCATCAAATACATTAAATATTTTATTCATGGGATTATGTAATTATATGTGAGATGTAATGTTTAAATTATGGATGTGATGAAAATTATGGATATCTTTATCTTTTTTTTCATTAGTTTGTGTCAAATATAGCATTTAAAGAATTTTTTTTGAACTAGATCTAGGAGTATTGGTTTAGGGAACCTCAGATAAACCCAGGAATCTCCTAAGCTCAAACACATTATTGGTTTTCTCCAAATATATTACTACTTTGATTTTATTAAGATCTACTGATATTCCTTTCTTAGATACCATGTGAGAAAAAAAATCATCTACTATATCCAAAACTAACATTCTAACAGTTTTTATTAAATTTTATATTCCTTGAGGGTTTTAAAAACAATTTTTGGATGTTCAATATGTTATTCCTTCATCATAGAGTACCGTATGATATCATCCATAGAAACCACCATGATGGAATCTAGATAACGGTGGGAAATATAATTTATCAACACCATAAAAACTGATAGATCCTTAATAAGGATAAAGGGTGTGACTAAATCTTTATATTTCCCATACCTATTACTAAAATTGGTCTTAGGGATATCTTATTATGAAATGCCCTACTAATGGTATCCCGATCTCAAATAGATTTTTGAAAACTATTTCTCTCCCTAGAGTTGGTCAAAGAGATAATCAATTTGGGTAAATGGGTTAATATTCTTGATATTCACTAAGTTGAGCTTTTGATGATAAATACATATTTAGAGGATTTCTGTACCTTATTTGGAAAGATAATTGGTGATTTTCAAGGTGATACAATCGATCGAATAAATTCATTGCCTTTAAGATCTTTTATCTAAACTTTCAACTTCTTAATATAAGAGGGATACATCTGGTAATAAGGAAATGGGATGGGTCCTATCCCTGAAACATAATTTATAGGTAATTTTACCTCCCACTAAGGTGGAAACCCAAAAAATCATTCAAAAAGATTGCAGGATATGTGTCTACCACCACTATAAGCTAACCAACTAAACTATTCTCAACAAAAATAAAGTGTAAGCTGGATTAATAGTTGGAGATCAATACAATATCTATAACAACGTGTATCACAATAACTAACCTAGGATCCCACTCAACCTAAAATATTTGATTGATTTGATCATGAGAAAGGAACTAAAATCTATAGTGATAAAAGTCAATCTGGTATTTAAAACTGATCATCCAATCCTTTACAATAATGAGATAAAAAAATATTTAGGACAAGGACCAATAAATCCGACACAATCTCAAAATAAGAAATCATAAATTGGAACTCCATATGCCTAATGTCTTGATCACTCTTCAATCCTAGAAAATTGAAAATAAACATCATAAATGGAAAAAAATTCAATCATAATTCAAAATCATCAATAAACATTAATGAAATAAAATAATTGAACATGGTAGTATTGAACAAAATCAAATAAATTAAATAAGTAATAAATACCAAACCTCTCACGGTGTCTTACAAAGAATCTGAAACCTACTTCATTGTACACATATTCTAAAACTGTATCCCAATCTATTTATTTTTTCCATGTGATTATTCCATTTAGTCTGATGAAGAGACATCATACCCTGAGATAAATCATATCAAACCCGGTATCGATGGGTAAAATAAGACTTCAATATAAAAATATATATAGTAATCCTATAAAACCACTTATCGTAACTTAGATTCCCACACTGGTGACATGTACTGGGTGTCTCTTGGAAATCCCACAAAGTGTGCCCTAGTTTCTCACATTGAAAACATATCACCTGATAGTTCCCAGAGGATGACACTAGTAAAAAATCAGATGATTAGTGTGTTCCCCCTCTAACTCCCTAATAGAACTCCTCTTCATTTATATTTTGTCTGGATGATGAGCTATAACTTTCCAAACTACATAAGGGGCGTCACTTAGGACTTTCAACCCTTCTATTTCATACTCTACCATCAAATATTTTTCATCTACCACTACATTGTTTTGTAAGCATAAGAGAATTAGACAATTTTGGATCTCATTCTTCAATCCCAATTTTAATTATCAATCCTTCAGATAATAACTCATGATTTCCTCATGTGAAATATAAACCAATAAATAAAACCAAATGGAATACTCTATTAAAAAATGAATCACTTTCCCTAGTGTCATGAACTCTGGTGATTTCACCACCCATAATGTCATTGGGTGAAACTATTTATGAATCATCTTCTTAAACATAGCATAGGAGAGGTCCTCGTATAACTTTTCTTTCATGATTGGTTCCCACCATTTACTAGTAGGCTCCTCTGATATGTTAGTGGAAATGAAAACGTTAGATATCTATAGTATCTTAAGAAAATAGAACATGATCTCGATATTTTATATTTACTTTTCTGGATCTTGATGAACATTATCGCCATGAAACCATGGTGGGTTCTACTTAGTAAACTATTGATCATGGTACACCATTTTTTCATGATCTCTTCCACCCTTCTCACCCAAATACTAGATGGTCCAGATGACTAATTCAATTATTTTAGGGTCTATGGAAAGGTTATCCACAAGGAAATTCTCTATAGTTACCTCTGTTCAGATCATAGGTGACTTTATGTGAGTCATAATCTATAAAAACATAAATAATAAAACCCAATAAATATATAGTTTTAATTCAAATGAATATATAAAATAACAAAAAAACAAAATTACTTTACAATAATTATCAGATATTAAAGGGGTTTAATCATTGAAAATTTAAATAGTTCACCACTATCAACATTTTATCTACATGGTCTGGAAAATCAAGCAATATCCATGAAAGTTCCAATAAAAATTTTCTAGACATGGTCTCAAAGGTACGGTATATTTTTTTAGATCATGCAGCTAAACTAGGTGCCTCTTATTTCCCTCCTCATTTCACCAAGAATCCTAAACTTTCCCAAAAAACATAGGTTATTTATGAAACTAATTTTTAATACAGAAAACATAAAACCTCATCAAAATGAACTAAAAATAAAACTCAAATACAATATGAATATTTAGAATACACATGGTAACTCAAGGTTCGATGTGAAGAAAATCTATACAATAACTCCCCTAAAAAAACCTCTCAAAATATGATGATCTTATCTATACTTTTCCATTAATTTCCCAATAATAAGAGGTCATTGATACCAATTTGTAACAAATCAGCCTATATTGAACTAACACTTCACACAACCCATCTCACCATAAGTCCCAAAGCACTTCTCAATCACCATGGGATGGTGAAAAGTACAAGGGTATTAAGGAAAACAATTGGAATATTTTCACTGATAGAATCTAAATAACCATCACACAAAGGATCCCCCATAATTCCATCATATCCCATTTATAAGTTGGATTACCATAAAAATAATAAATGGTTCCATAATATAAATAAAAAAATATATATATCATAACGCAACAATGATAACTAAATAAATCTTAACTTCTCTCCAGGAGAACATAGAGAAACTCATAAACAACATCCATATACAGACTAATACAAAGTACTATCAAGGATGAAGAGTAAAATAAAAAATATCCCAATACGAAACTGAGGATCCAAAAATAGTACACATGATACAGAATTTTGTTTAACCCATGATCACCACTATAACTATACCAAATAAAGAGTGACATGGATTAAGAAAATCCTCCAAAATAAAAATCACCCTTTATTTTATTTGTATCCTATAAAAGAAAGTCTCTATACATCCCATGGGTATATAGAGTGCATGAGTAAGATCTTATTTTCATACCAATATAAATATATATTATGTATTTCACCATTTAATTTGTTATTTCTTTTTTGAAAACAATATTTTAAATTTCTTCATAGAAACAGTTTCATGAAAAACAATGTTTTCTTTAAAACAAGTTAGGTTCTTTAGACAATATTAAATTAGAATCTATAAATTATAACTAACAACAACATGGTATGATTGAAATCATAAATATAAATCATGAAATTCTCAATAAGAAAGAACACATATCAATAAATAAAAAAATATATGTTTAATGGGTTGTGTCCTAGGGGTATAAGGAAACTAGGACTCACTCATGGAATACCAGCTGATATACATGAGCCTAATGATTTTTGGATATCTCATGGTCTCACTGGGGTACTAATTTATCAAATTAAATCACTCCATAAAATTGGGAAACATTCCCATTCCTTACACATAATATACAATAGGGATACATTTATACTATTTTCTAACTAACACAAACTCTCCCATGTGCATTCATTTATTAAACATATGTATAATAGATTCTCATAATTTGATAATCCATAAAACACTATGTTTAAAGTAGATTTCATTTTGAAACACCATTTGAAAACTCATTTAGAACTAAATAATCCTTTGACATATTTTCCCAAACACCATTTAGGCGTAACACTAATTTTTTAATGAATACCCATTCAAAAACACCATTTTATTCAACATATTTCATTAACTTAAATCAAAATACCCAGAAAATTACCTAAAAATCATCATAATCATTGTATACAAAAAAAGAAATGAAATCACATGAAAATTTATTCTGTCAAGGGAATGACTAATTAGGTAGAGACACCATCCTCAATATTAATGAAAACTCCTCACCTTCATTGAAAACAATAATAATTATGAAATATTGACTCAAAAACCTACAAAACTAATAAGTATCATTAAGCATCCATCCCAAACCCTATATTTATCCCCCATTTCCATCTAGGATTTTAATACTCCAATAGAATGGAATAACATGGAAAAAATAGTATATGAGGAGAAATCCAAGAGAAAATAAGACTTACCATAAGAGATACTTTAACATTTAAGGACGATACAACAAGGAAGTAGGGGGATAAATATCCAAGGTTGAGGGATGTCTAGTTCAAATGAAATAAGGAATAGGTAGCTTATGATGTGTTAAATTTGATAAGGGTAGGATAGTAATTTCATATTTTCAAGAAAATTGGGCTGGTCACATGGTATATCAATTTTTTTATCAACTATGTAAGTGTTTTTAGATTCATTTAAAGATATTTAAGGCCTAATTTCATTGATTCTACTAACCATAAACCCTAGTTTTCTGGTTACCCCAATTACTAAAATGAGTCACGTGATTATCTAGGGATCTCACATGATTTGAAAACATGTACACTAACCATAAAAAACCCCCCTAGAATGATATTACCACATTCACATAGTAGTGTACATGGTTATTAACATAAATTTTCAATGCTCGTTCTTTGTATTTTTTGACCCAAATTTTATAATTTTGGCCTCCAACTCTCAAAAAACAATAAATAAATAATATTAAAATAAAACGAAAAATAAATATATACAAGTGACCCAACATGTTTTATAATTATAGGCATTTTATATCTTAGTAATGACCCCTCTTGGTTAATTATGATGATAGTTTAGTTGCTTGAGGTACCAAAAATAACCTATATGGTGTTTTCCTATATATCTTCTTGGTATAATTTTACTTAACTAGACAATATTATAGTGGTTACCTAAATAAGAATTATAATAGGGAGATGTCATTATATACTTATACATGTTATTCTGATCTTAGAGGTAGGATTGTAGAATATTGACATTGGATTACGATTAGTCTCATGGATAATCTGATGACTTGGCCAGTAATACATGTTGTATATGTGAGAAACCTAGATTGGTTATAATGGAACATGAGTTTTATTGTGATATTTAAGACGGAGGTGGATATATTACCTCATTAGCTATGAATTATTTAAGAAATGTTTTATTGTTTAGGTAGGAATGACAAGTTCCCTTGAGATGCAGCACAAGATATTGGTGATCTGATTGTTGTGGTTGAGTAGTAAGATGTCTTCCAATTTTTATGGAGATAACTTGTTAGATATGAGGGTAAACTAAGAGATTTTTAAGCAGAGGATTTTCAAATCTGTATATAGGAAAATAATGGGTAGAATCATAAATTTATGATATTGAGGCACGATATGTGTTGTTAATTATGTGGTATAAGCATGTGAGGTGCCTTGGTCTTTCATAATGTAAACCACTTTGTGTTTCTTTGGTATTGAGGATAATTTTTAGGGAAATATTTATTGGATTTCTAGCAATTTTGGGTAAAATTATTGATGAGATAGTGGACTGTATGTCTAGATGTTTAAGCTTATTATGGGTAGGGTATGGGAAGATTCTTTTGGTTAAGAGATGACACCTCAAGTGGTGGATGGTCATGCGGTTGGCCTTGGAATGAGTGAAATTTCAAGCCTTTTGGAAGTAAAGTATGATGGTTCCTTAAGATAAATGGGATTAACATGTGAGAGGTCCATTGTTAGCCAGTTTATTTAGTGTGTGAGTCTAGGTTCAATGATGTGGGGCTCATGGGAGCATGATTCAAGTAGTTCGATTGGGTTTTACAACAATGTACACATGTTGATTTCAAGTGAGACTCATTAAGATAGTGGGTAAGAACCAATGAGATTGTTCTTATAGATTTACTCTACCTCGTTAAAGGATGAGTAAAGTATGAATTTCTTTTCATGAATACCTTTATATGTGAGGTCAAGTGCACATCGGTATGTGTGGTTCTTGTTTGATTGTAAAAATGTGAGTGGTCAAGTATAGGACAAGAACTGATGGTTTTGATGAGATGTTTTTTTTCATGTTTTCCTAGGTCTTTGGACAAGAATGGGAGGTGTTTCCTCTTTATTATAAGGTGATATCATGTATGTATGGTTCTAGTGGTTTATATGATGGGTGAGCTTGGCTCGAGAGGAGCGACACATGTTTGATAGTGGAACATGTTAAGGATTCACTCAAGGATTGAAATTAAGGGATCCATATAGTAGGGAGTGAACCATTGGCTATATGATGATGTGACCCTCATTATGAATTGAATTTTTATGGATATTAGGGATAAAATTTATGGTAATCCATGAATAACTAGTGATGAGTGTTTCATATTCATGCTAGGGTTTTATTAGGACATCCAAATCAAGTAATTACTAAAAGAAATTGATAGATGGATGGCCTTGGAGATTTGTGATTGGATTAGTAGAGTAATAATAAAGAAACTCTAATAGTGGGGATAGTCTTATTAGTCAAAAATATATAACTCTTTTTTTGGTAGGGTCATCGATAAAACAAGACTGATCGATGGACGGTTGAGATTGAACCCAAATATTGATGTATATATAGATCCAATTTTATATGTTTCCATATAGAACACAAGATTTGGTATTTTAATACATTATTCAATGGATTCTATTTATTTACATCGATCTTGAAATGGAATTGATGTGATCTAAGAATGAGTCAGATCAGAGGTGTGTCATGCTCTAGGTGGGAGACGGATGTCTTGTGAGGGTGGTATGTGATATAATAGTTGAATTTCTTTATGTGTTGGGTATAAAATTTTGTGTAGGTGTTTGTATGATCCTGTTATGACTTCATGGATTTAGTTATTTTGAATGGTCAATGATATAAAACATTGATGGTAGTGATGCAGTGTTTTCTAGAAAGGTCATCTAGAGAAGGTTTGACCAATATTTTGGCATATTATTGGTTATAATGAAGTGGAAATACACTAAGAAAGATCAATAGACCATTGAATGTGTGTTATCAATTTCTTATCCTTTTGGTAGGAGCACCATGACTCAGAACCATTTTTTGTGAGAAGAGTCCTATAACAATAAAAAACATAGACCTAGGGATGAATCAGTAGACAATACAATAGTGTCATGGGATATATGGGTCTAGTTGATAATCATCTAAATCATGAAAATAGTGATGAGTAGGTTGTTGTCAATTTAGATAATAGTTCAACCTTTTGTTTAGAGTTGGGCAGCAAAATCGTTTTTGTGTTCAGGGATATAAGAAGGTGATTTGGGTGTGATTTGATGAAAAAGTGGTTTAAAATTAATGGTGAAGGAGGACTGAGACTTATTGGGGATGAGAAGTGTTATGGGGTGGATTTTTTAATAGATCACATCATTATAGGTTGAGAAATTAGTGTTAAACTTGAATTTGTATTCCTTGTGTAAGGGATGTTTTGATAATTGAGACTTTGATCAAAATGTTGAGGTTTGTAAAATCTCATGGGAATGTTTTTATATTTTTTTAGAGTCCCATTAATTGTTTTGAGAGATATATTTAATGTAAAATAGGGTTCAGGTGACCCCTATTCTGAATTTAGCTATAGGTTGGACACTATTCAATAGAGAAGGAGTCCATGACATGGTAGTGGGATAATTGGGACCCTTGGGGAATATAGCACCATAGAGCTTTATATAATGGGAAAATCTTGGTCATTGTCCATGAATCTAGTAGAGGAAACCTCACCTAGGTGAATGTGGTGATTGATGTTTGTTCCTATATGAAACGGGATGGGTGAAACACCCATTTTGGTTGTTATAGTGTGGGGTAAAATTGTGAGGGAGTTATGCTCCAAAAAGGTTGTGTGGAATCTTGGTGACTTTGGTACTTCTGGATTTTATCTATTGAAAATAGTTTATTCAAAATGATTTTATTGTTTTTCATGGTTATTGGGAAACAAAAAGGGTTATTCCACCACACAATGGATCCTCTTTGTGGAGGGGTGACCATTGGCATGGTGTGATGCCATGGAGCAAGGAAATTTCACCATGGAGGGAAAAGGCCAAATATTCAATTATTAGGTTGTATCATCTCAATAGGGATTTAGAGATTAGGGTGTGGTAAGGCTCAAGGACAGTGGTAGAATATCCTTTTAATTTTATTTCCTAATCTATTTATATATATGAATATCTTAGTGGGAGATTAATTGGATTATATAACTACATTCTTCCACATTCATGTATTATAGTATGGTCCTTCTTTATTGATTTTTGAATACCCTGATCTTATTATTCATTTTTTGGTTATTTTACATGTTTAATTACTTTTATGTCAGGGTATAATATACCCATTGTAAAACTATAGACGCTCACTGCCAGTTAGAAGCCTCTAGAAAACTGAGAGGTATTCCTAAGATCATAGAACACTTCAGTTGGGATATTGATGATTGGTATCAGGCTGGATAATGTTACAAGGTTAGAAAAATGATGTGATTTTATGTACTATATGTAAATATTGTGTGTGGATAGTAATAAGAGGTTCCATGGTAGTGGAAAATGAAGTGAATTAAAAAACATTATATCTGACCAAGAATTTAGGAGAAGTAATTCATTTGACGAAAAAACTTCTATATTTCGGAGGTTGTTCCATGATCATCTTAATCACATGGGTGAGAAAGGGATGAAAGTATTAGTTTCTGTTGTTATACTGAAACTAGGATCTATAGAGTACAAAACATATTTTTAGTGTAACCTTGGAAATTAGTGAAATTTTCCCTTTAATATTGAAGTTAAGACATTAACGAACTAAAATATTGAGATGATTTGTATAGTTGCAAGCGAGATAACCCAAGTTCATTTTCAGGCTGGCTCATTATGTTATTTTACCTTCATCAGTTATGTGACATGGAATGTATGGGTGTTATTTCATAAGAAAAAGTTTGAAATTTTTTGAAAACATTATCAGATTGAGGGAAATAGTGTAAAAGGAGACAATAAAAGTTGAAATACTTGAGATTGGATAATGGGGGAGAATACAGAAGTGGGGATTTTAGGAGGTTCTACTGGAGGAAATGTGTATAGTTTTAGAAGACCATACCCAGAGAATAAGAATAGAATTCTTTTCATAATGAGGATGAAACAAAAATTTAATTTGAGGGATAGAATCATCATGTTTCATGTTGGTTTCCCAAAGGAATTTTAGGTAGAGACTATAAATTTTGCAGCTTATCTTGTGAATAAAATTCCATTCACTCTATTATGGTAAAAACATATTGAATGACTCTATTCTATAAGGGCAATGGATATATCCAACTTTAATGTATTTGGAATAATCACCTATGTCCATGAAAATGATAGGGATTTGGACAAGATAGAGTTAAGGTCCTTGGAATTTTTATTTGTTGGGTAAAATGATGATTTATTTTTATTTTTTATACTAGGATAATGACTTACAGAATTTCATCATAAGAGAAAAAATTCTATTAAATGAGGATATCCTTTGTTAGTATTAAATTCTAGAGGAATATTTCATAGAGAATAAATAATTTCTACATTTCAAAGTTTAGTTGGTTGGAATTTTTGAAGATCTCGTTAGTTCAGGGAGTAAGGAAATTTTGAAGATACTATATTGTTAAGAGTTAGATGTTTTATAAGAAGTTAATATCTCATTTGTATCCTGTGATAGAATTTTAGACTAAAGGCACCATCATGTCATGGTGTTTTATAACACATCATGTTCTTCCTTAAGATACACCATAACATATTCAGTGTCACTATGATGTGATGTACATGCATGGGATTATCATGATTTGAGATATCTTTCTAGATTTCTTATTCTCTTGATCCAAATGCTATCATGTTTGGTTATATTTAATTTTACAATGAATTTATGGAATTTTAATATCTCATATAATTTCTTAAAAGTTAAAAAAATAATTATTGAGATTGAACTAAATTTCAAGAGTTAAAATATTTGGATCTTTTATTAAATGATCAATCTATATAGACCAAATATTTTACGTTCAATAAGGCCTATATAATTTTACTTATTCCTTATGCAATTGGTTTTTATTCAAGTGTGTATATAATCTCATTAAAAATCTTCAAATATGATTCTCTCTTTATAACATTTCTCTAACTCCTTTAGCTGTGGTTATATAAGATCAGAGTGTTGATAGAGGTCCTACTTGAGAATTGGGTGATTCCCAAGATCTATGGATACCTATTGAGGAATGAGGCTTTTGGATACTTCTTATAAATATAGATCAAACACTTGTAAAAACCCATTAATAGGATGAATCAATAGGTGTATGGTACATTGTTTTTTTCTTCATTTATATTCATGAAAAATATACAGGTAAATTTCAATAATAGTCATGTTATTGAATTTTCTTATACTATATTTTAGATGTTATAAATACCTTTGAAACCCTTACGTGTTATCAGAAAAATTTATCAATGTTTGGTTTTATTTCTTAATGAGAAAAAACACTAGAAAATATTATTCTCCGAGCACCAAGGAATAAGATCTTCAAAAATATTGTCTCATTTATTCAGACTAAATGACCATGAAATAAAGATAATGAAAAATAGTTTTGGTACTCATAGATGTTATAAGACCATTCCATTGAGTAATCAAAATGATAATTTTAGGAATGAATGAAAAAACATGGAATAAAGAGTATAACATAATTATGCTCTATGTTGAGGTTTTTAGTTTTCCATGTAGTGGTGGCCTTCAAAATGACGGCAACCATGGTGTGGTGTAACTAGACAAGTAATTTTGTTTATAAACATACCCTCCAGAGATGAATTAGTGAAAATGACTAATGGATCCTCATAACAAGTACTGGACATGGAATAGTGGGAATGGCCAAGCTGTTTTAGGATTTTAAACATCCAACCTAAAATAACTTTGACAAGAATAATAACCAGATTCAAAATTGGAATTTCCTTTCCTCAACATGAGTTTGAACCATGATGAAGAATATATATTATTGTAAGATCTTTTGAAGGGACTCTTTAAAAATATTTTTATTAAAATTATAAAAATATTTCCATATTGCACACATAGAGAATCCGTATCAAATTTTAGGAGGAACTTTAAACTGTACGAAATACATTTTTCTACATTTTATCAAGTTTTAAATATTATTTTTATAGTAAATAATTTATAAATTTAAAATAATCAAAATATAAAAGTTTTTATATTGATTTTGGAATTATTTTTAAATGAAAATATAAATTTTTTATGTTAAGGCCATATTTGGTAAATATTATTTTATGAATTCCAAAAGGACTTTGGGATGTTCATATAATAAGAGATTTAAATAAAATCAGAAATGTGATATTTAATTCATGTAAATTTTTTATATAAAATATGAAATATTTATTAATTTATAATTAAATTTTTCATAAAATATATCATTATTAGAATATTAATGTGTAGTGCCCCGACCCCAATTACCCATAGTTGGTGCATTATTACATAACATTGGCATGATCCCAAAATATCAATTCTCAAAAGACCGATTAGTTTATTAGCCTTAGAATCACTAGATACATTCATAAAGTTTACAATACATCATAAAATGAAAAACTACAACAACATCTTGTCCCCATAGAACACACTCATATCCCCTGCTACTATCCCTGTAGGTCATTCATAAAATACTTCTTCACATCATGGGAAAAATAAAACATAGAAAGGGGTGAGCTCCGATGCTCAGTAAGGATAACAATATAGAGGGAACTTTCATAAAGAAGCATAAACATTTAAGGCAATGTATAACTTAAAAAAAATCCTTTTAAACGTGAACTTTAGCATAATATAAAAAAAATAAAATGAAATAATGCCATTTAATTATTCACATGGATATTCTACTAGTCGAATAATCACATGCAATATCAATAACCACTTTCATAATGATGGAATGCATAATCACAGACTATAATAACCACATAGTCAAGGCCTTGTGTCAAGACTGTAAATAAGATTTTGTCAAGGCCTTGTTCCAAAACACTATTTTTTCTCATGATACCTTCCAATTCATCAAGGAACTATAGCGGGCACCACCCATCACTTACTAAGTCCAATGCATTCCTCATATGAACAGGTTTAAACAAAACATAAACATTTGTATTAAAGCTAGCATGTGAAATGTCAATACATTCTCCATAAACCATGAATGGTATAAAAATAAAACATCCACAGTCAAACATATCACAAAACCTTAAATACAATAGGGAAGTTTTTTATCATAATAATCAACTTCAAATAAGCTTAAAATACCTCAACGGATGTTGACATAGATGAAATCAAAACTTTTTGAGAGAAATATCTCTTTTTTTGAAATCATTTAAAAGTCACATACTTATAAAATAAAACATTTACTTTGAAAATATTATTATATGCTTGTAATGGAAGCTTATAAGATTTTATAATGGTGGAAAATAGCTTCACCCGCCGTATAAGTTAAAAAAAGACATTCTTGCATTAATTTTGACGAAAAGGTTAAAAAGGACCTTGTTTGGAAAATGACAGAAAGATACTTTTATAAACATCTTATAAAAATTAAAACAATGGTATAAATGACTTTAACCCATATTCTATAAAATACTAAGAATTTTTTGAAATACATTTTTAAGAAACATGGATGCGGATGATAAATAGGTCCCAGAAGATAATTACATATAAACAGGCTCAGATAATGAAGAGATTGTGAAATGAACCCTTACCTTGTAATTTTCCTTGGTTAAGAGTTGTTTTAACTCCTATATAATGGTGAAATAATTTTTATTAAATTATAAAATAAAAATATACATTAATATGATATCATATATGATCTTTTAACATTGCTTTGTTAATCATATCTTAGTATTATCATTGTTTCAGATGTTAACTGATTCATTTTCCTTTATATGCTTTGTTACGTATTACATTATTTTTATTGATAGGTTGTATATTATTCATATCAAGAATGATATAAAGTTATTAAACATTACATTTAATCATAAAATTATATTTATTCTTGAATGGATACGATGGGGAATGAATCTCATCGCGTTGGTGGAGACAATAGTCCGTACGTACGCACGAGTGAAAATATCATTCTTTTGATATCAAAATAATATATTATTGGACATTATATCATATATAAAGAATCATTATCATGTTATATTTATTTTTTACATCAATTACACATCATTATCATACCCATCCATATAATAATGTATTGAATCACAATTACACCGCGACGTGGAGACGGTAGGTCGTACGTACGCACGTATGGTGACATGTCATTCAAAGGATGGGTATAATATTGAATATCATTGTACCATATCTATAAAAACATCACATTATATAGAATATTATGGAGTTATTATTTTAGAATTAAAATAACAAAGAAAGAAGAAGTGGTAGAAGAAAGGAACTAAAAAGAGGGTGGTGAAATCATTACCTCTTCTTCGGGTTCTTCCTTTTCATTTGAACAAAAGGGCTCCTTCAGTTGGCTTTATGACTAAAGGAAGGACTCTATAATGAATTGAGGTAATTTGGGAGGATATTTGGGCAGGTTTTGGCTGATCCAAATGGCTTTGAAGGTAATAATTTGAGAGTAGGGGGAGTGCCCTTTTATAAGAGGGGTGAGGGGCACCTTAGGAAAAAACTAAGATATTATTTTATAATAAATTCATATTCAGTTTATAATGTCTCCAATGTGACTTATTTATAGGATAAGGTGGGTATGGTTCAAAATACTTTCAACCAATAGATTTTTGACAGGTTTGGGTCACTATATTAACCTTATCGTTTATATTTAACTCTTAGTTAAATAGTTTAACATTTACCATGTCTCTTTGTATTTTTACATTATATGGTTAGTAAACATACTATAACAAGCCAATAGAACCTCAAGTTGTTCATTATTAATATATATAACCTTATATAAGTCATTTAGCCAAACCTTGAATTTTTAGGAATTGGAAATCAATTTATAATATAATATTTGTTTTAAAAACTCCTTTATGTCAATTTTGGAACTATTTAATAATTTATTTTGGTTAAAGTCTTAAAAATTTTATTAATTAGAACCAAATTCATTTAAGTAATCATAACATGTCATATTAACCAATAAAATTCATGTATTACATCAAATATTTCAAATTATATTTATTTTAACATTTATAATACCAATTATTTGATTTGTTCATTAATAAGGAAAATACTCCATCATTATTGTGTCACAAATAAATTTAATTATTCAATGTCTAAAATTTATAAATAAAATACCATTATGTTTTAAATCTGTTTAAATTTATATTGAATATTTATAGTCTAAAATAGAACATATATAACACTATGTAAAAAAATTTCTAAAAGATATATACTTATGTTATTTTTGTAGTTACTTTAACTTAATTAATATAAAGTGTCATTATCACTTACAAGTGGCTCCATGGGGTCCCAAAATCGACTCAAAGATGCCCATGGTCGGAAATTTATCAACCAATAGGGTTAGGACATGTTTTATAGTAATTTAATATTATTATAATATTATTTTTTTACCCTTATTTACAGGATTTACCCTTTAACCATGGTAAATAAAATATTTACCGAAGTAATTATTCGAAATGTCTAAAAATAAAAGTTAAATATTTAAAAAATTTGGACCTCATGATTCTAAATATGGAATCCATTTTTCTAATTTCAAAGCACCAATGTGGCAGAAATTATTTTAAAATTAATTCCTGTTGTCAAAACAAAAAGCGTGTTTTTAAGAAATAATAACTATCAAAAGATTGGCACTTGCTTATGTCCAGTTTAAATGTGAAATTATGTACAATGAACAACATTGGATTAAATGGTAAAAATATAATCTAATTATACTTTAAAATCACTCATATTCATAATTTATCACTATTAATTATTTCTATTTAAAAAGTTGTTTAAAATTAAAATTTATTATTTTTCACAATTCATCAAAATATTGAAGCTATCAGAAATGTACCAAAAATTTACCCTAAGATAATTTCGATAATCCAAATACAAAAATAAAGTCCATTTTGAAAGATAAAATGTAGAAAATTTCAAAAAGTGGGTATTACTATTCATAATGGTGAGTTTGATTAGTTGTTGTGTGTGTTAGAACTCGAAGTTGCATACAACACACGCTACTGTATTATTCAAAGAGAAGCGTATTGTGGAAGCTTGGGGTGTTACATTCTCCCCTACTTCAAATAATTTCTTCCTTGAAATTTCTAGAATACTGCTGCATTAAAATACTCATGTGGTTCTTCATCATAAGTTCCCCAGGTTCCCACGTTGCCTCTTCCATCTTATGGTCTCTCCATAGAACTTTTACCAGACGAGTTGTCCGTTTTCTCATCACTTGTTCTCTGGTATCAAAAATCCTGATGGGATCTTCGCAATAAGACATGTAAGGTCCCATTTCTACTTCCTCATAAGTGATTACATGCATTGGGTCAGGCATGTATTTTCTCAACAGTGATACGTGGAACACATCATGAACTTTGGAGAGACTTGGTGGCATTTCCAAACGGTAAGAAACAACCCCAATTCGATCTAGAATTTCAAAAGGTCCAATGTACCTAGGACTCAATTTACCTTTCTTACTGAAATTTATAGCTCCATTCCATGGAGATACCTTCAATAAAACATGATCTCCTACCTGAAATTATGAATCCTTCCTCAAGTTATCGGCATAACTCTTCTGCCTACTTTGAGCTGCTTTGATGTAGTTTTGGAATACCATTACCTTTTCCATCGTTTCCTCCACCAGTTATGGGACTACAAGTTTTCTTTCACCAACATTATCCAAACAGGTTGGTGTGTGACATCTCTTTCCGTATAACGCTTCATATGGTTCCATCTGAATACTCGAATGGAAGTTATTGTTATAGGAAAATTCTAAGATAGGTAAATATTGATCTCACATACCCTGAAAGTCAAGTGAGAAAGATCTCAACGTGTCTTCTAAGATTTTAATAGTTCGTTCTGATTGTCCATCTATTTGAGGGTAGTAGGAAGTGCTCAAACAAAGTTCAGTATCCAAGGCCTTCTAAAGACTCTTCCATATTCTTGAAGTAAAACGGGGATCACGATCAGAAATAATCGATAGGGGTACTCCATGAAGTCTCACAACATCATTAATATATAGTCTTGCTAGACGTTCAAGAGGTAAATCCCCTCTTATAGAAAGAAAATGTGCTGACATAGTAAGATGATCAACGATAACCCATATTTCATCGTTCCTTCTAGGAGTCTTTGGTAGTCCCATGAAAAATTCCATCGTGATATTATCCTATTTCTACTCAGGCATGGGAAGAGGTTGCAATACTCCACCATGTTGTTTCCTTCCAGCTTTCACTTGTTGAAAAACCATACATCTTGACACAAAATCAGTAATATCCCTATTCATGTTGTCCCACCAAAAATGTTCCTTCAAATCTCTATACATTTTGGTGCTCCAATGGTGTATAGAGAAATTGGAACTATGAGCATCGTCCAACAATTCCCTTTTTAGATCAGGTATATTGGGAACACAAAGTCACCTCCAAAATTTCAAATTTTCATCTTCATACAGAAAGTCACTCAATCTCCCATCATTCACATCTTTAATTTTCTTTTTAAACTTTTCATCATCGATCTGAGAACTCTTTATCCTTTATAGTAAAGATGGTTTAGAACCCATTTGAAAATTATCTATGTTTCACCTTCCATGGTTATTCCTATATTCAACTTTACTAGATCCATGAAAATTGGATCCCTTTCAACACTAATTGTGTTCAAAACTCCTTGATCCTTTCTGGTCAAAGAATCTGATACCTTATTTTCCTTCACCGGGTGGTAGTGTATCGTGCAATAATAATCCTTGAGTATTTCAAGTCATCACCTTTGCCTCATGTTGAGTTCTTTCTATGAGAAAATATACTTCAAACTCTTGTGATTGGTATATATCTCACATTTTCACCATAGAGATAATGTCTCCATATCTTCAAAGAAAGGATTACAGTAGCTAACTCAATATCATGAGTAGGATAGTTTTCTCATGAATTTTCAGCTGTCATGATGCATAGGAAATAACTCTATCATTCTGCATAAGGAAACAACCAAGTCCTTTCTTTGATGCATCACTATAAATAACAAACCCATCATTTTCCGATGGTAGAGTCAAAATAAGAGCATTGAATAATATTCTATTAAGTTCTTCCAAAAATTATTCACACTCTATTTTCGAAAGGAATTTAACTCCTTTATGTGTGAGCTTTGTTGATGGGTTATCCAATCGGGCGAAATTCTGAATGAAACGTCGATAATAACATGCTAAACCAATAAAACTGCATACCTCAGTTATAATCATTAGTGCGGGGCATTATAGGATTTCTCTTGTCTTATAAGGATCAATAGATATTCCATCTTTAGAGACAATATGTCCAAGAAAAGAAATCTCCTGAAGCCACAATTCACACTTGCTAAACTTACCATATAATTCATGTCTTCTCAAAGTCTTCAGGATAATGCGCAAGTGATTTTCATGATCTTCATATCTTTTGGAATATACTAATATATCATTAATAAATACCACCACAAAATCATCGAGATATTCTTTGAAAACTCTATTCATTATATCCATGAATACAGAGGGTGCATTAGTCAATCCAAAAGGCATTACTATAAACTCATAATGCTCGTACCTGGTTCGAAATGTTGTCTTTAGAATGTATTCCTTCTTCACACACAACTGATGGTATCAAGATCAAAGATCAATCTTTTTAAAGTATTGATCTCCATGTAGTTGGTCAAATAAATCATCAATGCAAGGTAAGGGGTACTTGTTCTTTTTTGTTATAACATTAATTTCTCTGCAGTCGATACATAACCTCATAGATCCATCCTTTTTTTAATAAAAAAGGATAGGGGCTCCCCGTGGAGAAATACTAGGGTGAATAAATCCCTTATTACTCAATTAATCTAGTTGTTTCTTTAGTTCAACTAATTCTACAGTGTCCATTCTATAAGTGGTCTTCGATATAGGCCTTGAACCAAGAATTAAATCAATGGAAAACTCAATTTCTCGTTCGGGATGATGTCCAGGGAAATCATCCAGAAACACATCTACATATTCATTCACAATAGGTACATCCCCTATTTGAACATTCCTTTACTCACCCATAGTTATTTCATCCTCTTCCTCCCCAATAATTGAATTTAGTTGGGCTACTGGGGGTGGATCAAGATAAGAATTAGGTGGTGATGATTTTGCTCTGAAGATAAGGTGTTCTTTATCATCATCATCAAAAATCATAACCTCCTTCTTCTTACAATAAATCTTCGCACCATGGTTTGAAAGACAATCCATAACGAGGATTATATCAAACTCAATCACAGGTATTATGATGAGATCACCAGATAAAGAACATTTATATGCCCTAATGGGAACGGATTCACAAAACTTTGTTGCAGTGATACTTCCCTTAAGATTTTTAACCAAAAACTCCCTTGTTAAATAAAATTTGAAATATCTAAGTTTCATAGAAAACTAGGAAGATATGAAACAATGTAATGATCCATAATCAAATAATGCATTTTCTATGCTTGAGGAAACCATTAAATTACCTACCACCACGTCTTTCGGATCTTCCACCTCAGCAGTAGTGATAGCATAATCTTGGCCATGATCCCTTGTCCTTTTCTGAGGTAAGTTCCCCTGATGCTTAAGACATTCATTTGCATAATTTCTCATCTCCCTTAAATTTTATCATTAAACATCGGTAGCTTCTTTCTTCCCCTTGCTATCACGATCTTGGTTGCCTTTTTCACCACACTTGTAACAGACTCTCATTCCCTTCAAGAAAGTACCAGGGTGTTTCTTACCACATTTACTACATGATTGATATTCAAATTTTCCCTTATTCCCATTATTTCCATTTCCGAAGTTATCAGAAGATCTCTTCTTCGCTTTCCTTTCTTTAAAGTCATAAGACTTAGAGAATTTCTTTTTGTCTTAATAGCACCTGAGACAATATCTTCATACAACGAGAAGGTTTGTGAGACTAATTATCGATGGGGAAATGTTTTTAACCCATCAAAGAAACGATCAATCACACTTCTTGGGTTACTTATATAATCTGCATCATAACTCGCTAACCTTGTAAAGTTAGCCTCATACTTTGCAACATTCTCATCCACCTTTTGTCTTAGACTCAGAAATTGCCTTTCCATATCTGCTTGATGGTCGCGCGAAAAGTATTTTTCTAAGAATATCTCTTTGAACTCCCTCCATTCCATATTTGATACTTCATCATCTTCTTTCGTGTTTTGAATCAATGACCACCATTGATCAGCATCTCCAGTGAGGCGGTAAACTGGCCTGATAACTTTTTCCCTTTCACTACTCCCCAAGGCATGGAATATTTTCTCTAAGGAATTTATCTATTGCTCAGCTACTAGTGGATTTGTACTACCATTCAATGTTGGTGGTTTTTTCTACATGAAGTGATCTAACATTGATCCTCCATACTATGGATTAGGGTGATCCATATGGGTAAGGTTATCATTCATAACCTAAGTGAGTTGTCCTAGTATGGTGATTAACTGATCAGCACCAGTTGCATCACCAGCTCAACTATAATTATCTTGAGCAGTAGGGAAATCCCTACATGGAGTGTGTGCATTGATACAGTTTCCATTTCTTCCACTAGGTTCCATATTTAAACAATGGCATACACTAGAGTAGTTTATGAATCACAATACATAAATCAAAACTTTTAAAACAATTAACATAAATTGAACAGTTTATTGATATAATACATAATCATAAAAATGTTTTCTTTGAGGAAGTATATACTCATAAACCCTTCATAGTGGTTTGTAAAGAAAATGATAATTATCCTAAGAATATCCCCCAGGAGTGTCATAACCAAGAGTGTAGTAAGGCCCGTTGTCATTCACCAGTTCTCATTCGAGTCTAGCTCATAGTGGTGTTTTCAGGTTTTACCTCTAGGTACATCTGTGCCAGAGCCGCCTCTACCTACTCGTATCCAGATAGAGATGTATTGCTCAGAAAACTCACAAAATATCTACAATGCCAAAATTCTAGGAAGTTATTCTATACTAATCCTCAAAGTCCATCTTATGTCTATCTGCTCTAATCAGAGTTTATCTAAATCTAGTTTCCAAGGTTTGTACTAAACTTCCTCTGATAGCAACTGTAATGCCCCGAACCCATTTACCTAGAGTCTATCCATTATTACAAAACATTTTCATGATCCCAAAATATCAAGTCTCGAAAGACCGATTAGTTTAGTAGCCTTGGAATCACTAGATACATTCATAAAGTTTACATTACATCATAAAGTGAAAAACTACAACAACATCTTGTCTCCATAAACCACACTCATATCCCCTCATACTATCCCTACAGGTCATTCATAATATACTTCTTCACATCCTGGAAAAAATAAAACATAGAAAGGGGTGAGATCAGATGCTCATTAAGGATAACAATATATGAGAAACTTTCATAAAGAAGCATAAACAGTTAAGGCAATGTATAACTAAAAAATCCTTTTAAACATGAACTTCAACATAATATGGAAAAAATAAAATGAAATAATTATATTTACTTATTCACATGGATATTCTACTAGTCGAATAATCACATTCAATATCAATAACCACTTTCATAATGATAGAATGCATAATGCCAGACTATCATAACCACATAGTCAAGGATTTGTGCTAAGACTACAAGTAAGATTTTTTCAAGGCCTTATGCCAAGACACTATTTTGTCTCATGAGACCTACTGATGCATCGAGGAGCTATAGCGGGCTCCACCCATCACTTACTACGTCCAATGCATTCCTCATATGAAAAGGTTTACACATAAGATAAACATTCGTATTAAAACTAGCATATGAAATGTAAATACTTTATCCATAAACCATTAATGGTATAAAAATAATACATCCACAGTCAAACATATCACAAAACCTTCAATACAATAGGTAAGTTTTGTATCATAATAATTAACTTCAAATAAACTTAAAATCCCTCAAAGGATGTTCACATAGATGAAATCAAAACTATTGGAGAGAAATATCTCTTTTTTTGAAATCATTTAAAAGTCACATAATTAGAAAATAAAACATTTACTTTGAAAATATTCTTATATTATTTTAAGGGAAGCTTCGACGATTTTATAATAGCAGAAAATAGTTACACCCGTCGTATAAGTTAAAAAAATACATTCTTAACTTAATTTTTTCGAAAACGTTAAAAAGGACCTTGTATGGAAAACGATTGAAAGATTCCTTTATAAACATCTTATAAAAAGTCAAAAAATGGTATAAATGACATTAACCCATAGTCTATAAAATAGTAAGAATGTTTTGAAATACATTTTTAAGAAACATGGATGTGGATGATAAAGAGGTCCTAGAAGATAATTACATATAAACAACCTCGGATAATGACGAGACTGTGAAAAAAACCCTTACCTTGTACTTTTCATTGGTTGAGGGATGTTTTACCTCCTGTATAATGGTGAAATAATTGTTATTAAAATATATGAGAATTATATACATTAATATGATATCATATATGTTCTTTTAACATTCCTTTGTTAATAATATCTTAGTATTATCTTTGTTTCGGGTGTTAACTAATTTGTTTTCCTTCATATGCTTTGTTAAGTAATCCATGTTTGTTATGGATATGTTTTATATTATTCATATCCAGAATTATATAAAGTTCTTAAACATAACTTTTAATCTTAAAATGAGAATTAGTCGTGATTGGATACGGTGGGGAATAAATCTCATTGCGTTCGTGGAGACGGCAGTCCGTACGTACGCACGAGCGAGAATATCAATCTTTTGATATTAAATTAATATATAATTGGAAGTTATATCATATATACAGAATAATTATCATATTATATTTATTATTTACATCAATTACAAATCATTATCATACCCATCCAAATAATAATGTATTGAATAACAATTCCACCACGACGTGGAGACGGTAGGCTGTACGTAAGCACGTATGGTGACATGTCATTCAAAGGATGGGTAGAATATTGAAAATGGTTATAACATATTTATAATAACATCACATTATGTAGAATATTATAGATTTATTATTTTATAATGGAAATAACAAAGAAAGAAGAAGTGGAAGAAGAAAGAAACTTGAAAGAGGGTGGTGAAATCATTACATCTTCTTCAGGTTCTTCCTTTTGATTTGATCAAAAGGGCTCCTTAAGTTGGCTTTATGACTAATGTAAGGCCTCTAGTATGAAGTTACAGATGTTGGGAGGATATTTTGGTAGGGTTTGGCAGAGCCAAATGGCTTTGAAGGTATGAATTTGAGAGAAGGGGGAGTTCCCTTTTATAAAAGGGGTGAGGGGCACCTTAGGAAAAACATAAAATATTATTTTATAATAAATTAATATTTGGTTTATAATGTCTCTAAAGTGACTTATTTATAGTATATGGTGGGTATGGGTCGAAATAATTTCAACCTATAGATTTTAGATATGTTTGAGTCACTATATTAACCTTATCATTAATATTTATCTCTTAGTTAAATAGTTTAACATTTACCATATCTCTTTGTATTTTTATATTATACGGTTAATAAAATTATTATAACAAGAGAAGAGAACCCAAAGGGGTTCATTATTAATATATATAACATTATATAAGTCATTTGGGAGAACCTTATATTTTTAGGAATATGATATCAATTTATAATATAATATTTGTTTTAAAAACTCCTTTGTGTCAATTTTGGCACTATTTAATAATTTATTTTTGTTAAGGTATTAAAAGCTTTATTAATTCTAAAAAATTCATTTACGTAATCCTAAAATGTAATATTAACGAATAAAACTCATGTATGTTATCAAAACCTTCAAATTATATTTATTTTAACATTTATAATACCATTTATTTTATTCTTTCATTAATAAGGAAAAAACTGCATCATTATTGTGTCATAAATAAATTTAATTACAAATATTCTAAACATTATAAATATAATACCATTATGTAGGATATAATTATATCTTTCTAATTATTATTTATAGTCAAAAATATAACATATATAACCCTTTGTAAAAATTGTTTTTCTAAAAGATATATGCTTATGTCATTTTTGTATTTACTTTAACTTAATTAATATAAACTGTCATTATCACTTAAAAGTGGCTCTATGGGGTCCCAAAAATGACCCAAATATGCCCATGGTCGGAATTGTATCAACAAATAGGGTTAGTACATGTTTTATGGTAATTTAATATTATTATAATATTATTTTTGTACCCTTATTTACCGGATTTACCCTTAAACAATGGTAAATAAAATATTTACCGAAGTAATTGTTCCAAATGTCTAAAAATAAAAGTTACCCATTTACACAATTTGGAACTCATGATTCTAAATATGGAATCCATTTTTATAAATTCAAAACAGAGAAGTGGCAGAAATTATTATAAAATTAATTTCCATTATCAAAACAAAAAGCGTGTTTTTAAGAAATAATAACTATCAAAAGATTGGCACTGGCTTATGTCCAGTTTAAATGTGAAATTATGTCCAATGTCCAACATTGGATTAAATGGTAAAAATAAAATCTAATTATACTTTAAAATCACTCAAATTTATAATTTATTACTATTAATTATTTCGATAAAAAAATTTGTTTTTAATTAAAATTTAGTAATTTTCACTATTCATCAAAATATAGAAGTTATCAGAAATGTACCAAAAATTCAGCCTAAGATAATTCCGATATTAAAAATCCAAAAATTAAGTCCATTTTGAAAGCTAAAATATATAAAATTTCAAAAAGTGGGAATTACTATTCATAACGTCTGGTTTGATTTGTTGTGGTGTGAGTTAGAACACGATGTTGCGTACAACACACACTACTGTATTATTCAAAGAGAAGTGTATCGTGGAAGCTTGGGGTGTAACATAATGAGTTCATATTATACCCATGTAAATGATAATATGAAATTTTACATTAATTAAAAGTGAATTATTCATGTTTATTTATGATTAAACTATATGCATCTATTATTTATTTTTTTAATAGTTCATAAATTCTTTATCTCATGATTATATATTTGAATTGTTAATTGATTTCGTTTATTCCCTTTTTTAATGAATATAACTGTCTAATTATGAACTCTGATGCATGATATTGTTTAAAGACTTGAACTACTCCAAAATTATCATACATGTATTTAATACATTAAATTATATGTGTGATAAATGATTTTGTTATCCTCTCTTGATTTTGGAATGTTATTATGTTGTGAACCTAAATAAAGAATTTTATTAAATTTTTAAATAAATTAGAAGTTATAATTATGATGTAATAGAAATCTCTCTTGTGTAAAGTATCCTTGGGTAGGGGTACATTGGTTCGGACAGTTCATTAGTCTGGAGTTTTATGCCCTGTTAAAAAAAGTGGAGGTTGTAAACCTATCACTCTAGTATTACTCTTGTGGGAATTATTGATTTCATGTGATTCTAAACCTTCAGATGAAATATTTTCATATAAAATATTCATGGCATGCATTTGGATATGTATAAATATAGTTATATTTTAATTTGAGTTTATAATTCATGCTATGAGATGTTCGAAGAGTTATAAATAAATATGGTTTGAGGATATTGATTTGGTGGAGGGAATATAATTACAAACTAAATAATTAGAAACATGTATTCATAAATTTAATTACATGGGATAAGATAGTGAGATTAAATACCCTTTAAAAATACAAAGTGTTAGATTACAAATTAATATATAATTGGAATAAATTGAGATAATATGGTGATATTAAATACATTTTAATAATATAATGTTTCATATTCCTTCCAAAGAATACATTTTTCAAGAAATTGATTATCCTACTCGACAAGTTCATCCAAATAAGGGTTCCTCTAGATTATCTTTCATAATCCAAGAAAGTAATGAGTTGACCCTACAATTTAGGTTCCTTATTTTTTGTAATTTTATTTGAATTTCACTTGTTTGGGAAATCATTATAATAGATACCAAAGAAATAGTGTTGATTTTATCCTTGTTATGGATTGGGGAAGGATTTTTATGTCCATCCATCCAAGAGTTGTATATGATATGATTGGCATAATATAAAACCTCAATTACTAATTGGTGAGTGAAATTCCAAAAAAAATCATTTCTTCGTGAAATATAGATCTTTATCGAGTAATAGATATGATGTAAAATTTAAAATGGGGACATTATTTTAGTGGGAGTACATTTAATAAAATACCTTATAAAATGATATTAATACATGATACTACTCTAAAAAATATTCTATTGTATATATAATATATTCCTCTTCTTAACCTTGATATTGATTCATTAAAAGGAAAATATAAATATAATAAAATTATTATATTTGTATTAAAAATTAAGAATAATTCTTATGTGAAGGAAAAAAATTATGTTTAATAGTTATATCTTACTAAGAAACCAAATACTAAAGTTATTTAATAAGTGAATCTATGTGCTTATACGAAACATAATAGGATTTAGTTAAGGTTTTAAAGGTGAATCTCCCCATGGCCACACTCCTAGGCTGGTGTAAAAACACATTATTTAAAAACTAGATTTTATATAAAGTGAGAGGAACATATCTTTATTTTATAATATTTCTATATGATAAACATTATATATTAAAAAAATCTCACAATTCCAAGAATTTAAGTTTATTGTCATTGGGAATCAACTATATAAAAAGCTTTTTTTACGATACTTGTAAAAATTTATCCATATTTGAATTGAATTAGATAGACTTATATAAATCTCTTATGTTATACTTATATTTATAACATGGTGACAGAATCATGATAAATGGATGGGGATGAATGTTCAGTGATGGAAAAACTCATCAACACATCATCAATAATTAGATTATAATAATATGAGAATAAATGAGAAAAGGGGAAATATCTTATTAAAAGAACATGTAATAATAATAGTTCTATAAAATTCAGGACAGATTTACATGTGATCTAAAATGAATAAACACGTACCATGCAATAAGATTTTGAGATAATAAACATGAAACAAAGAGTATAATCATAGACATTGAACATAGAAATGTGGTATGAGTATAGTAAATCATGACATTATGAACAATTAAAAATTCCATCATGTCCATGCTCTATCTTGTGAGCATAGTTTAACCTCAAATAAACTCACGCACAACCTTGTGAGCATATATAAACATAATTATAATCATTCGCAACCTTTCAAGAATGGCTAAAAAACAATTATACTCATACACTACCTTGTAAGAATAGATAAACCATAATTATACTCATGAACATCCTTTTCATCATAGTTAAACACTAATTATACTTATACACAAAATTTTTATCATATTTAAACCACAATTATACTATACAAAACCTTATTAGTGTAGTTAAACTTCAATTATACTCATTGAAAACCTTTTGAGGATAACTAAACATTATGTATGCTCATAAATGACCTTATGATAATAGTTAAACCATAATTGTACTCATGAATAACTTTGTTATCATAGATAAACTATAATTATACTCATACACAACCTTGTGAGAATATCTGAACCATAATTATACTCATCCAAAACAATGTGAGCATAGCGAAACCGATATTATACTCATGAACAACCATGTGAACAATGATAAAACACAATTATACTAATTCAAAACCATGTTATCATAGGTAAAAATTAATTATAATCGTGAAAAACCTTGTGATCATAACTAAACCTCAATTATACTCTCATAAAACCTTATGATCATAGCTAAATAGCAACTATATCCACACACAAATTCATTATCTTGTGTGGTATAAAACCTTAACCAATGAATTATAAGGTGGCATAAGACCCCAATAATAAATAATACATACATATGCATTACATTTGAAATAAATCATCCATTATATCATAAATAACTCAAGGAAATAATAATGGGTATTATAATATTTTGGGATGGTATCACCAATATTGACCACAATAATGTAAGCAGTTGATACCCAAAAAATCAATCACCCTAAAATAGTATTTCATAAGAAAATTAATATGGTGGTTCATGATAAATAACTTCCATGTAAATAATACCTTTATATATAAATATGTAAATGGAGGTAAAATAATAAAAGGGTTTTATAAAATATTTTTAGAATTTTTATAAAAGGAGAAATTGTGGGTTGTTTTGAAAAGAAATTTTTTGAAAGTTAACTTTTGAGAAATTGAAATAAAGGAATTTTAAGTCATTATTTTGTAAGAAATATAAATATTTAATCCGTGAAATAGATATAATGGTTTCAAAAAAAATAGTGAATGATACAACATTTTATTTTGATAGTATGTAAAATCTTTTTAATATTTTGAAATACCTTTGTTAAAAACCAACAAAATAAAAATATTAAAAAAACATTATTTCCACAAGATGATAAGAGGAATATGATGATCACATGAGATAACACATAATTAAGTTTACAAATATAAATTATAATATTTGTAGGAAAGGACAATATGGATGAGGAGGGGAAAGCATTGTTAGAGTTGATGGAAATTATTTTTAACAATGATATAGTTTTTTATAGAGAAGAATCTCATTGAGGAGGAAGATTTGAATCAAAATATTAATTTTCAATAGTGAAAAATATAAATATCTATGAAATAAAATCATAAGGCAGAAGAATCCAATCTTGGGAGAAAGTAGTTCAAGAAGAATCATTCTAACTAAATTAAGGGAGTTTGGCAAACAAAGACCCATACATCCTTCGTATCCTTTAAATCATATTATATTTAAATAAAGAACATGAAATTTCACTTTAAACCCCATAATGTACATAAATATGTTAAAATACATTCATTAGGTAGTAATCACAACATAACAATGATGTCATGGTGAACAATAATAAATATGTCTCATGAAATTAAATTTGAGGAAAAAAACCCCTTACATTGTAGTCTTGCTTACTCAAACACGCAATAAAATATAATATAATAAAAAAATATCTTGTAAATCATTCCAAAACATTATTTATATCTATAAAATTTTATAAATTCTTTTTATAATTATTCTCTACATGTGTAGTATCTAGTTATTATATATTTTTATATCGATTATGAGAAATCTTGAAAGCTTTGAACTAGTTTGTTAATAGTAGTGTTGTTATTTTTTCTTATCCCAAAGTTTAAAAAATTTATATTTTTATATATATAATAAGAATGGTTTTTCAATGATTCCATAAGTTCCATTTCATTAAGTGAAATACAAGGAAATGTATTCTGAAAAAAGAAGATGTGATGAACTAGTTCTGGTGTGTTAAATAATCTAAAGGTGATATATTAATAAATATATTAAATATAATTAATTAATTTATAGAATAATTAAAAAAATATTAAATACATTATTATTAAAATATATTACTATTATATATAATTCCTTCATCATTCATGGTTTAAAAATTATTAAAAAAATTCTGTATGTGTTAAAAATGGGCCCTAAAGAAAGTGTGTTATAATAAATTTTTTAGTAAGCATGTGTTTCTATATAATGTTAATATAACATTTACAAAATAATAAATATTTTATAAATATCATTTACCTTAATTAAATATATTCTTAGAACCATCCATGAAGGGTGGTGACGAAAAATGAAATTTTTCATTCAAGTAAGCGGTATTTGTCTTACACATGATTAATGGTTCCATATCATAATGAAGGGAATAGAATGAATATATATGATAAATTATAATTTTTGAATTATAATTTTTAAATATGTATCATAGTAATTAATAAAATCTATCCCTTTTACAAACCATTAAAGGTAGTGATGAAAAATGGAAGATGTCATTTTGTGGAGGCGGTAATGCACATGTTTGCAAGATAAATATTTTTTTTCTAAGATGATGGGAATGAATAAATAATATTTCTTAAATTAATATTATAATTATTCAGTGTACTAATGATACTGTAACATCCCATATAATTAAAGAATAAGGCACTTTTCATATTTATTAATATTTTTGAATTAAATATTAATTTTATATTAAAGGGGACGCTATGTTCGACGACGTACCAAGTATGCAATAATGGGTTTCTTTGAAATCTTACGTTGCACACTAATAATATAATATTATTATTTTAAAATGGTAGTTAATTCCTAGCCATTTTATTGGAAGGAATGAATAAGACTAAGTAAAATATGATTATATATGTTTGTTAAATGTTTTTACAATTATCCAATAAATGTTAAGGGCTTAAAATATGTATGAATCTAATTTTAAGCATGAATACTCTAATATTCAGAAAAAGGTTGATTTACAGCCTTTCGATGGAGAACCCTCTTTAAAAATAGTTTTGGTCATTTTTATATGTTCTATTTGAAAAAATAAAATTCTTATTTGGATTCGGGACCTCAAATTTTACTTTGGGTAAATTTTTTGTATTATTATAAAGAAGTTCATTTTTTAATGAATAGTAAAAAAATGTATTTTAATTCAATAGTGCTTCTTCATATAATTTATTTATATGGATAGATTATCTTTTTAAATGGTTTTAAAGTTTAATTAGAATATATTTTTACAATTTAATCTAATGTTGGTCATTGAAAATAATTTCATTTTGAAATTGGACACAAACAAGTGTCAATCTTTTGATAGTTATTATTTCTTAAAAACACGCTATTTGTTTTGACAACGGGAATTAATTTTAAACTAATTAATTCAACTTATATGTTTTGAATTTTTTAAAATAGTCATAATTTCTGAATTTTTAATATCAAATATATCTTAGGCTGAATTTTTTGTATTTTTCTGAAAAACTACAATTTTTTATGATTAGTGAAACCACTTAGTAGTAGTTAAAAAAGACTGACTTTGTCATTTAAATGAAATTTTACCACTTATGTGAATTGAATTGGGAAAATCCTACATACATGGTTGTTATTAGTAAGTAAAATTTGGCTCAAAAAGATGAAAATAATTTTTGGTGAATAGTATCTTTTGAATTTTATTTACCGCAGTTAAAGTTAAAGAGGGTAATTCAAGGTAAAAAGAATATCATAATAATAAAAATTACCTTAACACTTTTCCTAAGTTTTTCGGACAAGTCATGACCAATCATGGTCATCTTTTGGTCAATTTTTGAACCCCATGGAGCCACTTAAGAGTGATAATGACAGTTTACATTAATTAATTTAATGTAAAGGCAAAAATTACACAAACCAATATATTTTTGTAAATTAACTTTAACATGGGGATATATAAGTTATATTTTCAAATATAAATATTCATTATAAAGATAAAACTATTTCCTAAATCATGGTATTTTTTTTAAAATTTTTATACAACAAATAAATTAAATTATTTATAACACAATAATGATGCAGTATATACCTCATTAATAAATGATTTAAATAAATAAGATTATAAATATTAAAATAACATTCAAAACATGTCTAATTATTATTTAATGATTTTAGTTATACCATGAGTCATCTTATATTTGACTATAATTAGTTTTGTACCTTTAGAAACTGAATATCATTATATAAGAAAATAATATTTTCACAGTTTCCTAAAGAGCCCCTCCCCCCTTATAAAAGGACACCACTTCTAACCAATTCCTCAAACATCTCAAGCCTTTGGACTCGTCCAAAATCTACCCAATTAATCTCATTACATCACTATACTCCTCCTAGAAGACTTACCTTTGGAAGAAGGCACTTTAAAAAGTCCTTTTGTTTCAAACCAAAGGAAATTACCCAAATTAAAGGAAACGGTTACTCTTAACTTCTTTTATTTTATTTTACTTCTATAACCCCTAAACTATTTTTATTCCTTTATTTAATAACAACACCAGAATTCTACATATACTCGGATTTTGTTATGAGAAGTATTTTAACTAAACTTACACACACGTCCATCTAATGGGTGAAGAACGTACTGTTTCTATGGATGGAAAACTAACACCTCAAGAAACGATGATTGTTCGATCATCTCCTGCCGTCTCTCATGGTGGCCATTACGATGGAACTGTATTTATATATGATATATATTATTTTTATATTTTCTTTATGCTTCTATATTTTACATTTATATCCTACCTTTATGGTTTCCATAATGGGTAAACACAATAATTTCATTTAAGGATGTGCATACTACCTCCCCCTCAAAGTGATATGACTCGTTAATGACATATGTGGGATATATAAAGGATAGATTTAATGATATTATATATGATATTATACAATAATTATAATATACCTATGTATCATTATTTTTTAATTCCATTAAATTAAAAAATAGAAATGAAAGTAGCATTCATGTGTACGTATGGCTTACCGACTCCATGAACAGTGCATTTCATTTCTAATCTACAAATGTTATGTACTGTTATAAATACATATATATACTGGATATAGAAGATATATATGATATCAAAATCATTAATATCATTCTAGAGATAATGTAATTTTTACCACATGGATAAATTGTAATTATAACAAGTTCATTTTCAACTCAAATTCCGAACATCGAGAAAATGTCTGATATGAACTCAAATAATTAACTAATTGTTATAGAAAGGTAATAAGTTATATAAAATGAATAATAAACTTGAAAAATTTTATTAAAGAATTAGAAATTAACATAACTTTATTATTCAGGAAGAACCCATAACATACGAGTCAAGTTGGACACAAGGTAAGGGGATTTCTTATCTCACTTTTAATTTCGTGAGATTTCCATTATTCGCCACTTATTTACTGCATGTGGTGTAATGTATACTGACATTGATATATATTATCATGATTATATTTGTATTCATGGTATTTTTTTATACATTTTTCGGTTATTATATTTTTTTCATACGACTCGATTGATTACAATGAGGTAAGGGGTTTTTATCTCACTTTTTATTCTCGTGAGATTCATGCTATATTTGTCACTATTTCCATTTGGTGGTGTATATAATGCCCATTATTCTAATATTTGTGTAATATAATTTAATTTATGGGTATTTACATCTACATTTTATGGTTCTTCTTTCATGTGGCGTGTGTTTCGTATGTTACCAAATCTATAAGGGAACTATTCACCCTCCTCTTTTTAAAGGACTTCTTTTTGTTATGTCTTGTAATTTATATCTAATTATGTTGGGATATGTTCTTCTATATCCTTATTGATGTAAATTTTATGTCTAATTGATGAGATACCCTTTTTATCTCATCAACTCGTTTTCTGAATTTTAAAGTGATGTCGTTAGGATTTCAAATATTTGCAAGGGAACTTCTTAACCCAATTTCAATTTTTTAGGTTAAACTTGTACATCTTGAATATGTCGTCCTACGAATATGTGTGAATGACCACTAATTTTTTTACACTTAATATCCACTTATATTTGGTGTATTTATATTTTTCACACATAATTATGTGATTGATTTGTCATTAATTTAAGGATACCGTCTTTATAAGGGATTTCATCTCAATTTAAATTTCCATTGAGACTTCATTGTTGTTATGCACCAATTCACTCTTATATGGTGTATATAACATCCTTTCTCATATTATATCATGAATACCTTTATTCTCGGGATATTATAAAGTTCATTTTAAATGTTATTCCTCATTTATTTTGTATTTAAGAGTCTCTCATTTTGTTAAAAACTCTTTAACTAAAATATCATTTTAGATGTTTTAAAGATTTATTATTCTAAATCCTTATCTCTAATGTCCATGTTTTAAAAATGGTTTTGAATATTTACTTATATGGACATTCATATTTTAAAATTATAATTCTATTAAAAGGTTAAAAGTGGTATGGGACACTTTGATTCCAAAATCTATTTTTAAATGGTTTTTTAAATGTATTGATTATTTCAATAACTTGAAATTATTTCTTGTGATTTTAAATTAAATTTCATTAGTGAAATTTTTATACTTTAAATATTTTATGTGTTATGATTTTATAATGGTACTTGGACATTTTACGGGTGGTTACGTGATAAACCAAATTATGGGTGGTGTCATGATAAACCAAGATGGGTGGTTACGTTATAACCTCCAATGCATTGGGTATGGAAGTCAGCCGTATAGCTATTCCATTTAGTGATATTTGTGGAAGTTGACCGTATAGTGATTCCACTTAAGAATGATTATGTCCCAAGTTACCTTTATAAGTTATTTTTTCTTTATATGGGTTTTATGGTAATATTTTGGATGCAAAATGGTAATCGATGATCTTTTATTCAGTGAAGAGTATTTACTACTTCATAAAGGGAAAAAGTATTACTTATGATAAAGTATTCATAGATTACTTTTTGTTTTGAAAATCTAACAGTTTTCATTCTTTTATTACCCATTACTGATCTTTTTAAGCTAATCCCAAGTTTTTGAAATGTTTTTCAGAGTACATAAAGTGGAATAGGTTCAAGGAAGAGATTAAGGAAAATTCATGTTGTCTAAAACATGTAACTAGACATATCTCCTTTATTCAAGAGTTTTTATTTTATGAAAAAAGTGGAAACTGATTAGAAGTGTCTACATTGAAATTTTTTATATATAATTTAATTATTATGCTTAATTCTCTAAAACTCTAATCCTGAAAAGATCTTCATTGTGAATTGTTCATTTAATTCAATATTATGTAATGTTTAAGGATAGGTTCTTATAGTTGGTATCAGAGGTCAGTTTAGACAACTTTAGGGATTAGGAGTTTTCGTTAAACATTTGGTTAGTCCTTAGATCTATTATTTCAGTTAAATCCTTGTTTTGTAAATTTTTTAGATCAAGGAATGTCAGTTACAAATGGAAGGAGGAGGATCTCAAATTACATTTTTATCTCTTCCTGATCACTTTTTTGCAACAATTATTGCAAATTCATGTTCAGATGATTGTGAAACTTTCTCTAGCATACAACTCACTTGCTAGAAGTTGTTTTAGAAATAAAACACCTCTGCTATAACTCATTATCATCGTGGATCATGGGTTGTATTTTAAAAAAAAATCTTATTTTCACTATATTCTCATATTTTCACGAATGGTAAATATTATCAATGCATTTACAAATATTTTACCTTATCACAAGATTTTGAAAAATATTATGATTTTCAAAAGGGTAATGAAGAAGAAGACCCATGCACAACATATTTATATTTTCTTTTACAATACAGTCTCTCAGCACATACTTGTGGTATTTTCAAAGGACTGCTAATTAAAAGTTTCAACTCAATTTCGGTCCAACTATTTTATAGAAATTATGTTTTATCTGATGTTTTGAAATTATATGTCATACATAATTATTATCCAAAACTACTTTTCTGTAAATACCCATAAGACCCATGTCGTACAAGGTGTATTTGGATGGAGGAAACAAATTATTTTGAAGGATCTCTAAATCATTATTGCAAAACATGAACCTTCTACCTATGTGAACAAGATGACGATAAAACACTACTACAAAAACGGGCATTAACAGTGCTAAAAATGGGCTTTAACAATGCTAAAAAAGAATTTTAAAGCTCAGCACTGATAAAGGGGGTACCCCTTTATTAGTTCTTAGTAAGCGCTGATAATGGGATACTTTATCAGCGCTAAAAAAGCGCTGATAAAACAACCCTTTATTAGCCCTAAAGAAGCACTTCTTTAGCACTGATAAATGATTGTTTTATCAGCGCTCCTTTGGCGCTGATAAATTATTTTTTTATCAGCGCTCCTTTGGCGCTGATAAACTTATCTTTTATCAGCTCTTCTTTAGCACTGATAATGGTGTAGTTTATTAGCGCTTTTTTAGCACTGATAAAAGCATGATTTACCAGCGTTAAAAGAGTGCTGATAAACTTATCTTTTATCAGCGCTTCTTTAGCCCTGATAATGGTGTAATTCATCAGCGTTTTTTTAGCGCTGATCAAAACATGATTTATCAGCGCTAAAAGAGCACTGATAAATTCCCTCTCTGCTACTCCGATAAATCTGTAGTAGTACACCCGAATACCTGCAAAAAAACAACATCTCAATAATCCAATTAAAGCAAGTATACCCATACAAAATTAACTCATAAATCATTAGCAAATTAGACCAAGTATACCCATACAACAATTATACTCGTACACCATTAACACATAATTTATAAGTTAATCAAGTACTTAAAGAAATAAATTCAGAATTCAGGGGGTTTGGGGGCTGTTCAAGGGTTTGGGGTGGCTATCCAAGGGGGGGTAGGGGGTGTCCGGGGGGCTTTCCAGTTCAATCATAAGGCTCCAAATGGGTGTGTTTTATCAATACATAAATCATTCGACTTTTCTCTATCCACTATGCATCATGTTCTCAAACTCAAAGAAGATATAAGGTTTGTACACACATTGAGGTGAACATACTTGGGGGGGATGAATCTCATTAATAAAACCCCAATATTAAACCTATAATAGGCTATTTTAAGTGCATAATCAGGAAAAATGCACAACCTAGTTGAGAAAGAACTGGAATAAAACTAATAAAAATCATCATTGATCCTCAAATCCATGACCATGATTAAACCCAAATTAATTTTCCAAGTGCTGAACTTTTACCAAGCATTTCACAAGGATCGTGTCAACATTATAAAAATATAGTTTGACCAAGTCCTACCCCATCTACATCAAGACACGTTGATTGTTAAGTATTAAAGCTTGATCAACCATACGTACTTCATCCATTGTTAGGGTTTCTCTGAGTACATCATAGGAACCACACAAAACATATAATATACCATGGTCTCCCCACTATATACATAATTATCATTGACCTCCAATATGTGAGTTTTATTTATACTCCATCATGGAAATACACTTATAAGAGTTTTATCATCCAGGGAATACCCTCAATAGTTATATCAGACCACCCATATGTGTTCTTCCAAATCTGAGGCATAAGACCTACAAGGATCTCATCCCTATACTATGGGAGTACACTTATTTAGGGAATAATACTAGGAATCATATATTATTTACCATATGTGAGTATTATCATCCAAATAATAATCCCTAGAAGCATATCAACCCTCCAACATGGGTGTATTCTCATTTGAGGCATAATCTATATAATCATCTCAGCCCTCCCCTATGGGATTATTTTCATTTAGTGAAAATTCACGATAAAAATATCATCCCAATCCTATGGTTTTATTCACATTTGTGGAATAATACCAATATACGTCTCATCCCTCTCCTATGAGATTATTCTCATTTAAGGAATAAGACCCATAAGCATATCCACCCTCCCAAATGTGAGTATTTTCATCCAGATATAAGCCCATAAGTATCATAGACCCAAACACATGATCAACATAGTATACCATGCCAACCATGACTTGATATATATATGAGGCCCCTGATAGATCACATTCCATGACCCCCCATTTAAAACATCAATGCAATCCGAATGCTTTTGGTCAGATTTTCGTAGGTCAGTTGTTGTTTTCACTTAAAATCATGTCCATTTTAAACAAAATAGAGTCCCTTTGAGTTCTAGAGGACACACTGTGCCTTGGATGGAGGCAGGTTTGACTCTTACACATCACCAAGGACCCTTGGATTGTTCTTATAAATGATCAATTCCATCCGAATGTGTTTGGTTGGATTTCCATAGGTCAGATTTTGTTTTCACTTAAAATCTTGTCCATTTTAAACAAAATAGAGACCCTTTGAGTGCTAGCGGCTACACCGTGCCTTGTATTGATGTGGGTTTGACACGTACATGTCACCAAGGACCCTTGAATCATTATTATAAAATATAAATGCAATCCTAATGCGTTTGGTCAGATTTCTGTAGGTCAGTTTTTGTTTTCACTTAAAATCTTGTCCACTTTATACAAAATAGAGACCCTTTGAGTGCTAGCGGCCACACTGTGCCTCAGAATGAGGCAGGGTTGACTCGTACACATCACCAAGGACCCTTGGATCGTTCTTATAAAATATCAATGCACTCCGAATGCGTTTGGTCAGATTTACGTAGGTCAGTTGTTGTTTTCACTTAAAATCTTGTCCATTTTAAACAAAATAGAGACTCTTTGTGTGATAGTGGCCACACCGTGCCCTGTATTGAGGCATGGTTGACTTGTACACATCACCAAGGACCCTTGGATCGTTATTATAAAAGATCAATGAAATCCGAATGCGTTTGGTTGGATTTCCGTAGGTTAGTTGTTGTTTTCAATTAAAATCGTGTCCACTTTAAACAAAATAGAGACCCTTTGAGTGATATCGGTCACACCGTGCCTCGAATTGAGGCGGGGTTTACTCTTACACGTCACCAAAGATCCTTAGATCGTTCTTATAAAATATCGATGAAATCGGAATGCGTTAGGTCAGATTTCCGTAGGTCAGTTGTTGTTTTCACTTAAAATCTTGTCCATTTTAAACAAAATAGAGATCCTTTGAGTGATAGCGGGCACACCGTGCCTCTGATTGAGGCGGGATTGACTCGTACAAGTCACCAAGGAAACTTGGATCGTTCTAAGAAAATATCAATACAATCCGAATTCTTTTGGTCAGATTTCCGTAGGTCAGTTGTTGTTTTCACTTAAAATCTTGTCCATTTTAAACAAAATAGAGAACCTTTGAGTGATAGCGGCCACACCGTGCCTTGGATTGAGGCGGGGTTGACTCATAAAAATCACCAAGGACCATTGGATCGTTCTTATAAAACATCAATTCAATACGAATGCGTTTGGTCAGATTTACGTAGTTCAGTTGTTGTTTTCAACTAAAATCGTGTCCACTTTAAACAAAATAGAGACCCTTTGAGTGATAACGGCCACACCGTGCCTTGGATTGAGGCAGGGTTGACTCTTACATGTCACTAAGGATCCTAGGATCATTATTATAAAATATCAATGCAATCCGAATGCGTTTGGTTGGATTTTCATAGGTCAGTTGTTGCTTTCACTTAAAATCTTGTCCATTTTAAACAAAATAGAGACCCTTTGAGTACTAGCGGCCACACCGTGGCTCGGATTGAGGCGGGGTTGACTCTTACATATCACCAATTACCCTTGGATCATTCATATAAAATATAAAAGCAATCAAAATGTGTTTGGTCGGATTTACGTAGGTCAGTTGTGGTTTTCACTTAAAATCTTGTCCATTTTAAACAAAATAGAGACCCGTTGAGTGCTAGCGGCCACACCGTGCCTCGGATTGAGGCAGGGTTGACTCTTACACGTCACTAAGGACCCTTGGATCATTCTTATAAAATATCAATGCAATATGAATGCATTTGGTCATATTTACGTAGGTCAGTTGTTGTTTTCACTCAAAATCTTGTCCATTTTAAACAAAATAGAGACCCTTTGAGTACTAGCGGCCACACTGTGCCTCGGATTGAAGCGAGGTTGAATCTTACACGTCACCAAGGGCCCTTGGATCATTTTTATAAATAATAAATGAAATCCTAATGCGTTTGGTTGGATTTCCATAGGTTAGTTGTTGTTTTCACTTAAAATCTTGTCCATTTTAAACAAAATAGAGACACTTTGTGTGATAGCGGCCACACCGTGCCTCGGATGGAGGTGAGGTTGACTCGAACACGTCACCAAGGACCCTTGGATCGTTCTTATAAAAGATCATTGCAATCTGAATGCGTTTGGATGGATTTTCGTAGGTCAGTTGTTTTTTTCACATAAAATCTTGTCCATTTTAAACAAAATAGAGACCCTTTTAGTGCTAGCGGCCACACCGTGCCTCATATTGATGTGAGGTTGACTCTTACACGTCACCAAGGACCCTTGGATAGTTCTTATAAAAAATCAATGCAATCCGAATGAGTTTGGTCAGATTTCCATAGCTCAGTTGTTGTTTTCACTTAAAATCTTGTCCATTTTAGACAAAATAGAGACCCTTTCAGTGGTTCAACATTCTTGCTTGTTGCTGGTGCATATCATCTGTTAAAATGGTAAAATGACTCATTGGAGAAAGGTTGTTTTATTTAATAATAATTAAAATTTTCCTACGAACATTTACATACAACAATTTTTTATCTTTTGATCCCCTTAACCCCTCTCAAAAATGACCACAAATTGTACATGTCCCCAAGTCAGATCTTCATTGTATTTGTGTAAAATCTTCCATCAGGTATGCGGACCACTTATTTTTGAACACATCTATATCGTCTTGTGAGTATGAGCCTTTTCGGAAGTCATAGTAGTACTGAAAAATAAAAAAAATAAATAATTAATAAATAACTTAAACGAACTAGTAGTTGTTTTTAAAAATACCTCTTTAGGGATGCTAGTTTGCTGATGAAAAATGATCTCTTTCATAAATTTACAAACATAATAACCGTAATCATTATCGTTTGTTTGTTTTGGACACTAAAAAAAATGATCATTAGTAGAATAAGTAACTTTTGTTGAGATGTGTTTGGATAGTGAAATTTTATTATATATACCCTGATATTTGTCCAGACGTAGTACTTGCTCGCCTCCTTATGCTTAGACCCTAGCGTCAATCCTTTTTTTAGACGATAATGATACACCTACCTATCAATAAAAGATAATATAAATTATATTACTTGATGTTTAGACCTAAAATGTAAGATGTAGTGTCTTACAGATTCGAAAACTTCATCATGTGTGGTCGGTTACATGGATATCCTTGCCTTGAATCCAGAAAATAAATCGTTAGAGTATCCAAGTTCACCGCAATTAGCAAGAAATGTTTCCTAAAAACACAAAAAGGAATAGTTAATAAAATAAGTGAAAATATAATTGATATGCTTTAATCGTAGAGTATTACCCCTGCATGGTTGGTATTAGGAAAAGTCTATCATCTGTAATCTTGCGTTCAAATGTTTTCAGCAAGCCATTCACTATTTCATCTCTTTTTTATTGCTCTATTTTTGTTAGGTGTGTTGATGTGATATGAGGACTATCCAGTCCAAATCGTGGATCATGGGAAAATTCCTTCAATTGTTTTTCATAAATGCATCTGCCAACAATATAAAATGCATTTAGTCATAATTGGCAAGCTATATCAGCTTTTGGAAAATCAATTCATGGAAACATACCTCATATATAAATTTACAACTGTGATGCCTAGCCAACTGTTTTCAAGGATTTCATTTACATTTTCTGTAGCAAAGAAATCTTGACATTCCTCACTGTATATATTCTCTTTGAAAACCACTATATGACTACCATCTTCTAGCTTCGTATCCACATGAGTCTTCATGTTAGTAAATGTGGAAAGAGAACTGGTGGTGTTATTGTGCTTTTAGTAGCTCCTTGGGATCGGTTGGTCGATCCTTTAGATGGTTTTGAGCTGACATTTGTCACCCCCTTCCCTTTCTCCATCTATAACAACAATCATAGGTTCAGACCCTTTTTTCATTAATTGTTAAGGGTTTAGCTTGAAAAGAAAAGGAAATAAATACCTCTTTGTCCACATGTACTCTTACAAATTGTGACGACCATGCAATGAATATCCCAATAGCCTTTCTGACTTTATGAATATCATCATCATGAAGTGGAATAGGTAGCTCTGCCTTTGGCTCATGAGCTACAGTAATCGTCACATTCAGATGATCTTTCAGAAGTGGTCTATTATGCAGTGTGGCATCTGGGATATTGAATACTGTAACCCTCGCTACAAGGTGATAGGTGGGTGTTGACAGATATAAATCACAATCATTATCACCCTTTAGAAGATGAGTACATAAAAATTATCAATGTTTGTCTGATTCATATTTCATGGGAACAATTATTAGAATATTGATTACCACGGCTAATACAGTTTGAGGCGAATGGCTCGCCTCAAAGCTGGTGGGGGGTGGGGCAGGATGTTCATGCGGCGGTTGTTCTTGAGTTGTGTCTTCCCTTTGCTGGCCACCCATAAAAGTTGCTAGCAACTCTCCCTTCCATTGCAATTGTTCTTCAAGGGTTTCTATTTTTTCTCTCATTTGTTCCAATTTTTCATCTGTATTATCCATTTTCTTCTTCTTCTCAAAATATACTCGGGGTGTCACCCCAAACCCTGCACCTCTGACACGACCGTATTTTTCTTGCTGCTTCAAAGCCGTCGATAATAGGTCTGTATCAGCTACCGGAGTAGCTGATTCCTGTGACTGTCGGATATAAGAAAATAACTAATTATTTTTATTTAATGGAAATTTTAAACAAATTATTTTATCGTCGTGTCATACTTACACATATTTCCTACACTTTCTGTGTGTTCTCATCTACTAACTTCCCATCTTTGTTCACATGTGCCTCCTTCCATAGCACATGACGTGGGATGGAAGTGCATTTGGTTTTAGACTCATCAATCTACATATAACCATAGAAAAATAAAAATGATGTTGTTTATTGGAACCTAACAACATTATTGTAAATTTAAAATACGTACCATTTTCTATTCTAATTAAGCGTACCTCATCCTTTCTTTACGATAGGGTTATGTTGGTTTTGAAGAATGTTCCTTATTTTCAGTACAGAGTTTCTGTTTTATAAATGAAATATTGACAATCAAAGTGATGAATACAGGTGTCCTCAAAAAACGTATTATCACTCACAATGTACATGAAACTTCTCATCCCCACGACGGCCAATAAATGCATCTCATGCTTCTTGGGATATCAGGTGAGCATAGACAATGGGTGGGTGCGGGTTTATTTTACCTTTAGAATCATTGAGGTGACATCTTATTAAAATAGTGAGAAAACCTCGATGAATCTTTCCTGAAAGCCTTAGTACATAATCCTTGTGTGATTCTTATACTATAAATGTACTCTTTAAGAGATTGAGAAGAGTAAGAAATTGTTTCATTATTTTATTTTCTAGTAAATTAAAGAAATAAATTCATAATGTTACCGTAATTTCTTCCCAGATCACAGCCATCAGCCTAGACACAACATGGTGCCATGAATCTATGTCAATCGGCACGCGTTACCGAGTAACAAATCCAAGGTAGCTGTTAAACATAGCCTTGTTGGGATTCACATGTTAGCCGCGTGCATTCCATCCGACTTCAAATTTGATGCCTTTTATTTTCTCCTTAATAATTTTGGCTAACACCGTCAAACTACGACGCACCTGTGATTTCTGTGACGTCGGTCCTTCATTCTCGACCATTTCATCGATATCAATATCATCTATATGTTCATATAGAATGGTATCAATGAAATGTGTTGATGGTTGTTGGACATCAACACTAAGAGCAGCGGGAGCCGCACCAGCAGGAGCAGTAGGAGGAGATACAGCAGCAGGAGCCGCAGCAGGAGGAGCAGCAGGGGAAACCAGAGCCACAGCAGGAGCTACAGCAGTAGCTGCTTGAGCTGCAGGAGCAGAAGGAGCAGCAGCAGGAGCAACAGCAGCAACATCATGAGCTGCAGGAGCAGCAGCAGACGCAGCAGCTGCTGCTTGAGAGACTTCTTCAGCCTCGAGGTTAGGAGCATCAGAATGTGTAGAAGTCATTATCAGCAAAAGTGGTTGAACAGTTAATTCAGATTACATAAATTCAGTAATGATATGATAATAACATGAGATAACAAGATCTATATTACAAACAAAATATAACCTGTTTACTGAACTCTCTTTCTTTTTTTCAAAGGTTGAAGGGATTTTACACCTCTATCAACCATCAAAATCCCTTCATTGTGGTCTCCTCTAACATACAAAACATCATCTACATTGGGACCGCTCCAAAATGATTGGACGTACCACTAAAAGGATCGTCCTCAACTAAATTTTCATTGGAACCTTCAGTAGTTTTGGGCGATAACAGAACAATCGACCACTTGCGGTTTTCGGGATCTGGAACATAAAAAACTTGTACCGCTTGTGATGCCATTATAAACTGTTCGTATTTGTACCCTTATTTACTAAAATCAACTTTTACAAATCCCCATTCATCTATTTTAACACCACTATTGTTATCAATCCATTTGCATTGAAAAATCGGCAATTGGAATGTCATATAATCCAACTCCCATATTAGTTTAATAATGCCAATGTATGACATATTTGCATAAATTGGATTTCTATCCTTACTACTAGAAACATGCATCACTTCATACACTAGTGAAACTCCACTATTTTTCATGGTACTATCTTCATCATGTTCATTTATATAGAATGTATAACCATTAATTACATAACCACTGTAAGATAATTCATACACACTTGGTCCAGCGGCTAGCCATCGAAGATGTTCTGAAATTGAATTCGGATTTTCATCCAACTTCTTAAAAATATGGTCCTGAAACCATCCTATAAACTTGTGATTACGTGTATCTGATAACCATTTTTCAGCCCTCGATGGATTCAACTACCTAAGAATTTCTTTGTGAGTTTTAATATATGGAGAAACCTCCAAACTGTTATGCAAAACATAAAGATGATCCTCCTCCCGATCTGTAATACTGATTTTCACAACTTCTCTTTCATAAATTCCCTCACCCTCAATATGTCCAGTGTGACGAGATTTCGGGAGACCAATGCTTTCCACATCAGATAGGTATTCAGTAAAAAATTCAATGGCTTCCTCAAAAATATATCGATCCACTATACAACCCTCTGGCCGACTTCAATTTTTGACATACCCTTTAAAAATCTTCATATACCGTTCAATAGTATACATCCATCTATAGTGCATAGGACCACAAAGTCGAATCTCTCTCACAAAGTGAATCATCAAATGAACCATCATATCAAAGAATGTTGGTGGGAAGAACATTTCTAATTCACATAATATGATGACAATTTCTTTTTCCATATCTAGAAATTTCCCCGGGTCTAAAACATTGCTACATATAGCTTTGAAAAAGAAACAATGTTTGGTTAACGTATGATGAACATTCATGGGAAAAAAGAAACGTAAAGCTATAGGAATTAGATCTTGCATCAAAACATGGAAATAATGTGATTTCAAACCTTTTAACTTCAAATCACTCATTGACACAATGTTCTTGATATTTGATGAGTACCTCTCTGGAACCTTTACATCATTGAAGAAGTTGCAAAACTGATGTCTCTCCACCCTAGAAAGAGTATAAGCAGCTGGAGAAAGAAACATTCGATTTTCACCCTTCACAGGATCCAAATCTTCTTGTATTCCCATGTCATCCATGTCCAACCTTGCCTTAATTCTGTCTTTTGTTTTGACAGGGGCATTTAGCAACGTTCTGATAACACTGTCACATACATTTTTTTCCACATTCATCACATCATGAAAATGTCTGACGTAAAAAAAATTCCAATATGGTAATTCAAAAAAACTGATCTCTTTTTCCAACCAATTTTCATAAGGTTTTTCAAAAATGATTTACCAAAAATAGTGTTCAGATCTTTTACTTTCTCAAACAGTTGATCACCTGATAGTGGAGATGGTGTTGCACGTTTTTCTTAACTTCCATTGAATGGTGTCGTCCTAGATCAGTACTTATGTGGACAAGGTAGAAATTTACGATGTCGTAGAAACAAATATTTTGATGAATGTTTCAACCTAATTGATTGTGTATCTTCTTTGCAAACGGGACACCCTTGAGTTCCTTTAATGCTATAGCCTGAAAAATTTCCATAAGCAGGGAAATCATTTATTGTCCCATACAACATCGCTCTCAACGTGAAGTATTCACTTTTATAAGGTTCATACAACATTACACCTGAGTCCCACAATAACTTCAAATCCTCGATCAAAGGAGCCAGATAAACATCAATATCATTACCTAGTTGTTTTAGTCCTGATATAAGCATAGATAACATGATGAATTTCTGCTTCATGCATAACCAGGGTTGCAAGTTATAATTTACCAACATAATAGGCCATGTACTATGAGTGCTGGTTTGAAAACAAAAAGGATTCACTCCATCTGTAGATAACGCACGACGAAGGTTTCTCGGCTCTCTTCCAAATTCAGGATACTCTGGATCAATTTTCTTCCATTGAGGAGAGTCGGCCAGATGATGTAATAACCCATCTATATTTCTTTTATCTTTATGTGACGACAATTGTCTTGCTGTTTCTTCACTTCCATATAGATGCCTAAACCTTGGAGTGATTGGAAAGTACCATACAACTTTAGCAGGATTGGATTTATCTTTCTTGTATCGAGAAGCACCACACTTTGGGCATTCTGTAAGTGATTTGTTCTCTTTGAGAAACAATATACAGTCTTTCGGGCAGGCATGTATTCTTTCAGAAATCATACCCATCGAGCATAGCATTCGTGTAACTTCATATGTCCGGCTTGAAAGATCATTATCTTCTGGGAGCATGTCATTCAAGAGAGCAAGTAGTTTCATAAAACTGACATCACTCCATCCATTTCCTTCTTTCAATTTATACAACTTCAGTACAACTGACAATGTTGTATACCTAGTGCAAGCAGCATACAATGGTGTCTTTGCACAACTCTTTAAATTCTTAAACAATTTTGGGAAATCACAGAGTTCATCTTGAATTGTCTTTCTCATTTCCTCAATATGATCTTCATCATCATTGAAATCTGTAATCACATCCTCCATATGGTCTTCTTCATTATCCATATTTGTATTCATATCTGACGATCCATAAAACATAGTTTTATCATAGCTAGTAGCTACATTCAATTTTTCTCCGTGTTTATTCCAACATTCTGTGACATATCAAATGTTCTTCCAACTCCTCTGGAGTAAGTAGTCTAGAATAAAAACAACGTAAACACGGACAAAGGATTTGAGAAGTATCTTTTGCATGATCCTTTGAAAACTTGATGAACACTTTCACTCTGTTCTCGTACTCTATTGTTAAATGATTAGCATCCATCCAATCTTTATTCATCTCCATCAGATTTGAATCTCAAATATTAGTATTTATGGTTCAAGTACACAAAACAAGAATTCCAAATACAGTAGAATAGAACCACTTCATTATAAAAATGGAGATTAATAGAGCCTAACCATTAGTATTTATTCATCATGTCTAAATACTCACTGCTGGTGGAAGTGAAACCGTTCCTGAGGATCACGCCAAGAAGAAATGGAAACCAAAAGGGTGTAGTGAATCAAAATACCCCAAACAAGATGGAAAAACATGGTATTTGAGAATAGGTTAGTGGATTTCATGTTGTATAGAAGGAATCCAAATTTATTTCAATGAAAAAGGTTAATTCACAACAAGATACCATCCATTCCATATATTATTTTCATTAATAGGGTTATTTTGTGCATATGTGTAACCAACTTCAAATGGATAAAATATGAATTCATGAAACACATGAATCCCAAAAATAAGATATAGTATAGAAACACCAACTCGGAATCTGAATGAGTCTGCTCAAATGAAGAACATCATACATCTCCAACTACATCGATGCTTTCTCATATACAACGACACCACTAGCTAGATAGTGGCCCTCACCAAGAACATCATACATCTCCAAATAAGTGACTACAACCACTAACCATGAAGAACATCATAAGATGGAAATATACTAAGAACAAATCCATTCACCAAAATAAGAGACTATAACCACAAACCATGAATAACCACTAAGAGCATAATTTGAAACCTAAGGAAAGGTACACCTAAAACATACCAATGTATTCAAATGAAATACTTTCTAAACCAAACCATTGAAATCCTCAAATGTTCCTAACATCAAACCCCATCATATCTCCTAATACAATTCTTTGATAACACTATTTCATGGCCTATACCCATTTAGACCCCTCTATTGGTTACTATATTATAGTCTAGTGACCCCCTAAAACCATCCTCCAACATGTCATGGGTTAGTGAATGCACCGAGGGTATTTATCACAACCATGTGAAATGTACTTATAATAATAAAAAATTGATATAGTTTAACATCAATTTGTATAGATGATTTTTCAAATGATACAAAGTGAAAGTAAGTATGGTAAATATGTGTGATAAGACATTTTTTGGTCTAACTAAAAGGGGATATAGCCTAATGAGTGTATTTTGGATTCACAAAAAATATGACTCTATGTGGTATAGGGTTTTTTTAACTAGTAGGAGTATGGACCACTAAGTGAATATGGTCTTCTATGTGTGGGAATGTTTTCATTTAGGGTATGGCCTAATATGTATGGTTCCCATAGAATAAGGCCCATTTGAATTGGATATTTGGTCTCATTACACAAGGTGGATCACATTTTTCATGTGACGAATATACACCAATTTGGTTCATAAAATATATTCATAGCACATAATTATTTCTATATTTATCAACTATTGAATCGTGTTCTTATCACACTAGGTAAGAACATAAGATCATCTACTAAGGGAAGTGTTTAGAGATCGTATGCTCATCACATAGGGGATTCTTTGGCACATCGCTTAAGGAATCTCATGCTCCTCATGTGAGGTATAATCCTAGGATCATTACCAAGGAGATGAATAAGAGATCTTATGATCATCACTTAGGGGATTCTTAGGCATATCCCCTAATGAATCTATTTATAATATCATGAGGTATAATCAAGGGAACTTTATTTGGGAGATAAAGAAGATCTCATATTCCCATAACATAGGGACTTCATATTCTCATCACCTAATGCAACCTAGGATTATCACCTAGAGTTGGATGTTTCCTAAATTAAAAGTGGTCATTGGTTTTTATCTTAGTAAAGGAACTCACATATTTGAATTTTAGAAGAGGGAACCACCCGATACACTCATCGCGTAGGAGGTGATCATAGTTTTATATCCACCATTTCATTTTTATCCATGAAGTTATTCAATTCCCACCAAACCCTTTTCAATTTCATCATTAACAACTATATTCTATGTCACTGGGAAACTAAAAGGAAAACCCATATCAATTAACGATTTCATCTCCCAAAATAACCCACTCATTACATATTTTTAACAATGTAAAGGTTGATGCTTCCCCACTGCACGATTTACCACCTCAACCATCTCACATTTTCCCCCAATGGAATATATCACAACCAAACTAATAAAAAACTTCTCAAACAACCCCACAAAAAAAACTGATGATTTTCAACAATAAAAGTAAACAAGCACCATGTTCTTGAGAAATATAATGAAAATTAGTAAACACATGTCAATCATCCCCTTTACATCATTTTCCATCAAGTATGGTCCATTTTCATCAATCAGTCAATCCATAATACTCACCCATAGAATAAAAAAGCATGTTAAAAAAATGATATCAAAATGGGAGAGGAGAACAATATTGAAAAAAGATTTGGAAAACATGCCTTAAAGTAGGTCCTGTAAACCGAAGCTTGAAAGCGTTGCGGGCGGCAGAGGTCCGTCAAACTAAATCTCGAGGGCGGCGGAGGTCCGGAAATGCAAACTCAACTGGTGGCGGAGGTCCCGTAATAAGAAGCGAGGGCGGCGGAGGTCCGGCAACATGATCTCAGTGGGAGGCAGAGGGGAGTCGCAGGGTTCCAGTATCGCGAGAGCTTTAGGTCGCGATAAAACGAGGGCACTGTGCGACCTACTTTATAAAAAAATGCACTATGGTTTTATCAGCGATAAAAAAGCGCTGATAAAGACTACCTTTATCAGCGCTAACATTTTAGTGCTGATAAGGTTTCCTTTATCAGCACTTTTTTAGCGCTGATAATAGTACCCTTTATTAGTGCTAAAAAAGCGCTGATAAATCCTTACTGTATCAGCGCTAAAATTTTACTGCTGATACATGGAGACTTTATCAGTGCTTTTCTAGCGCTGATAAATGGTCTTTTTATCAGCGATATTTTAGCGCTGATAAAGGTTACCTTTTATCAGCGCTAAAATTTTAGCGCTGATAAAGGAGTTCTTTATTAGCACTTCTCTAGCGCTGATATATGGCCTCTTTATCAGCGCTTTTCTAGCACTGATAAAGACTCCCTGTATCAGCTCTAAAATTGTAGCATTGATACAGTGTTTCTTTATTAGCGCTTTTCTAGTGCTGATAAAGAGGCCATATATCAGCGCTAGAAAAGCGCTGATAAAGAACTCCTTTATCAGCACTAAAATTTTAGCACTAATATAGGGTAACCTTTATCAGCATTTTTTCTTAGCGCTTATATAAGGGGGCACTTCCCTTGCCCATTTTTGTAGTAGTGAAACTAAATAGACAGCATGATCAAGGTATGATGTTATTCATTTTGGGGATCATTTTATTTTATCATATGGTGGTGAAATAAGACTTCAAGAATTAAAATTTTGAGATCATAATAAATTTGGATGAAAATGAGAGGTATAAGGAAACCATTGAAGTTAAAACATGTTAGGGTTATTTTTGAGTTTTATAAAAAGGACAAACTGTAAGATGGGTGACAACTCGTCACATCCAGTAAGGTTGTAAGAATCGAACCCACAACCGAAGCGCGACAAGGGCGCATCGCCTACCACTAGCCTACTTGAAGTCCCTGGTTAGTATGAATTATTATTTTAGTAAAATGATTTTATGGAACAAGAATAAGTTGATTTTTGGAACTAATGTTTTATCAAATGGATATAATTAGTATAGAAAAATGATTTAGTGATTAAGTGATAAAGTTTTTTGTGGAAGACGTTCTCTCTTTTGAGGGAACACTATATGCCTAAGGAAGATAGAATACTATGGGATTTAAATTGTGTATTAATGGTTGAAATTTTAGTTTGGAAGAATCTATGTTTTTATTATAGGCATATGATGATTTGATTTATTTATGAAAATGATTAACCTATCATGGAGAATATGTGACTAGGTTAATTACTTTTCAATATGAGACTTTATGAGTAACTGGTGTTATTTGGAGATAAATGTTAAGATGTATCTTGGAAGTCTATGTAATTAAATACTTATGAGATTTGGGTTACAATATCTATTTGGATTACTTTTAAAGAATTTTAGGGACAGTTGTTTATTGAATGGTCTTTTTGATCTTTGGGTTTTGTTAGACAAATTATGTAGATTAAGAGTAGTTTTTCTTCTTGTAAAAGATTTTCCTTTTTGGGTATTATTTGATCTCTCACTAACCATTTTGGTTTCAGTTGATGTCTAAAGACAAGGGAAATATATAGTTCTTATTTTGTGGATTATGTGATTCTCTAGAAGATGGTTCTTATTCTTTTGATGTGACTAAGTATTTTTGAAAGCTCATTGCTTGGAGAGATGATTAGTTTTTTTTAGAAACCTATTGAATGATGAAACTCTACTTAAAGGTAAGTATATTTCCTTATGTTATTATTCTATTTGTAAATGAATTTATCAATATTAAGAAAAAGGAACGTAAAAAAAATCATTATTGGTTTACGTTTCCGACTAAGTAATCAATGACAATTTAAAACATCATAAATTTGTGATTTTATGGTGTTTAACATTCACCTAATCATGTTTTCTATCACTCTCCATTAGAACTTAAATATTTGTTCTCTATTCCATATCCATGTTTTATTATTTGGAATCCTAGTATGGGTTATCTTGGGTGACCTCTGTACTTCTCTTTATTTATATTAAAGTGATCGTTTTTACTGAATCTTTTCGGATGTGGTACTTTTATTGATGTTTCCAAGCCCAGTTTTAAAATTGTGAGACGTAATTCCCAAAAGGGGGGAAGGATGTAACATCCCAGATAAATGAGGAATAAGACACTTTTCATATTTATTAATATTTGTTAATTAAATATTAATTTTACATTAAAGGGGATTTTATGTTTGATGGTGTACCCAATACGCAACAATGGGTTTCTTTGAAATCTTACGTTTCACACAAATAATATAATATAATAATTTTAAAATTGTAGTTAATGCCTAGCCATTGTATTGGAGAGAATGAATAGAAATTTTTAAAATATGATTATATATGTTTGTAAAATGTTTTTATGATTATCCAATAAAAGTTAGGGGCTTAAAATATGAATGAATCTAATTTTAAGCATTAATACTATAATATTCAATAAAAGGTCGATTTACCACCTTTTGATTGATAACCCTATTTAAATCTTGTTTTGGTCATTTTTATATGTTCTATTTGACAAAATAAAATTCTTATTTGGATTTAGGACATCAAAATTTACTTTGGGTATATTTTTGGTATTTTTCTGATGAAGTTCATTTTTTAATGAATAGTGAAAAATACTGTATTTTAAATCAAGAGTTCCTTTTAATCTAATTTATTTATATGGGTATATTATCATTTTAATTGGTTTTAAAGTGTAATTAGAATATATTTTTACTATTTAATCTAATGTTGGTCATTGGAAAAAAATTACTTTTGAAATTGACATAAACAAGTGTCAATCTTTTGATAGTTATTATTTCTTAAAAACACGTTATTTGTTTTGACAACAGGAATTAATTTTAAATTAATTAATTCAACTTATATGTTTTGAATTTGGTAAAATAGAAATCATTTTTTAATTAATAATATAAAATATATCTTAGGCTGAAGTTTTGGTATTTTTCTGAAAAACATCAATTTTTGATGAATAGTGAAACCACTTAGCAAATAGTTAAAAAACTGCCTTTTTCATTTAAATGAAATTTTACCGCTTCTTTGAATTGATTTTCAAAAATAAAACATACATGTAATTTATTAGTAAGTAAAATTTAGTTCAATAAGATGAAAATAATTTTTGGCGAATAGTAAATTTTGACTTTTATTTTCCACATTTAAAGGTAAATAGGGTAATTCAAGGTAAAAAGAATATCATAACAATACAAAATTACATTAACACTTGTCCGAACCTCATTTTATGAGTAATGGCTGACAATGGGTATCTTCTGATAGATTTTGGAACCCCATGGAGCCACTTAAGAGTGATGATGACACGTTAGATTAATTAATTTAATGTAAAGGCAAAAATGACACAAACAAATATCTTTTAGTAAATTAGTTTTTACATGGGGTATTATAAGTTATATTTTAGACTATAAATATTCATTAGGAAGATAAAAATATTTAACAAATCATGGTATTTTATCTATAATTTTTATACAACAAATAAATTAAATTATTTATAACATAATAATGATGCAATATATACCTCATTAATAAATGATTTAAATAAATAAGATTATAAATATTGAAATAACATTCAAAACCTATCCAATTCTTATTGGATGATTTTATTTCTACCATGAGTCATCTTATATTTGACTTTAATTAGTTTTGGACCTTCATAAACTTGACATAATTATATAATAAAATAATATTTTCACACTTTCCTAAAGAGCCCCTCCTCCCCCTTATAAAAGGACACCACTTTTAACCAATTCCTCACACCTCTAAAGCATTTTGTCTCATCAAAACACTGACAAATTATGCTACATAAATCCCTCTCCTCCTCCTAGAATCCTTACTCTATGCATAAGGCACTTCAAGAATTCCTTTTGGTTCAAACCAAATGAAGTTACTCAAATTAAAGGTAATGGTTCCTCTTAACTTCTTTTATTTTATTTTTCTTCTCCAACCCCTAATGTCTTTTTATTCCTTTATTTTATAACAAAAAAAATATCCTACATATCCTAGGATGTTTTTATGAGAATTATTTTAACTACACTTACACACACCTCCATCTAATGGGTGAAGAGCATCTTGTTTCTGCGGATGGAAAACTAACACCTCACGAAATGACGATTGTTCGATTATCTCCTACCGCCTCTCATGGTGGCCATTAATATGGAAATATATTTATATATGATATATATTATGTTTATATTTTCTTTATGCTTCTGTATTTTATATTTATGTCCTACCTTTATGGTTTATATAATGGGTAAACGTGATAATTTCATTTGGGGAAGTGCAGACTACCGCCCCCTCAATGTGATATGACTTGTTAATGCCATATGTTGGAAATATAATGGATAGAGTTAATGATATAATATATTATATTACACTTTAATTATAATATACCAATGTTTCATTTTGTTTTAATTCCATTAAAGTACAAAATAGAAATGAAAGTAGTGTTCATGTGTACGTACAGCTTACCGTCTCCATGAACGGTACATTTCATTTCTTATCTCCAAATGTTATGTAATGTTATAAATACATATATATACTGAATATATAAGATATATATTATATTTAAATCATTAATATCATTCTATAGATGATAGAATTTTGACCACATGGACAAATTGTAATTATAACAAGTTCATTTTTAACTCAAATTACGAACATCGAGAAAATGTCCGATATGAACTCAAATAATTAACTAATTGTTATAGAAATGTAATAAGTGATATAAAAGGAATAATAAACATGAATATTTTTCTTAAGGAAGTAGAAATTATCATAAGTTTATTATTCCGGAAGAACCCGGAACATACGAGTCATGTTGGACATGAGGTAAGGGGATTTCATATCTTACTTTTAATTCCGTGAGATTTCCATTGTTCAAGACTTATTTATTGCATGTGTTGTAATGTATAATTCCATTGATATATATTATTATGATTATATTTATATTCATGGTATTTATTGATTTATTCTGTTTTCATTATCTTTTGGTCATACGACTCGATTGATTACAACAAGGTAAGGGGTTTTTATCTCACTTTTTATTCCCGTGAGATTCATGCAATATTTGTCACTATTTACTTTGAGTGATGTATGTAATTCCCATTATTATAATAATTGTGTAATATAATTTCATTTATGGGTATTCAAATCTATATTGTACGGTCCTTATTTCATGTGGTGTATGTTTTGTAAGTTACCAAATCTTTAAGGGAACCATTCACCCTCCTCTTTTTAAAATACTTCTTTTTGTTATGTCTTTTAATTTACATATTTTTAAGTAGAGATATGTTATTCTATATCTTTATTGATGTAAATTTTATTCCCAATCTATGAGATACCCTTTTTGTCTCATCAACTCATTTTCTGAATTTTAAAGTGACGTTGTTAGGATTTCGAATTTTTGTAAGGGAACTTCTTAACCCAATTTCTATTATTTGGGTTAAACACGTACTTGTTGAATATGTCGTCCTATGAATATGTGTGAATGACCTATAATTGTTTTAAAATTAATATCCACTTATATTGGGTGTATTTATATTTTTCACGCATAGTTATGTGATTGATTTGTCCTTAATTTAAGGATACCGTCTTTATAAGGGATTTCATCTCAATTTACATTTCCATTGATACTTAAATGTTGTTATGAACCAATTCACTATTATATGGTGTATATACTATCCTTTGTCATATTATTTCATGAATCCCTTTATTCTCATGATATGATAAAGTTCATATTAGATGTTATTCCTTAATTATTTGTATTCAAGTGTCTCTAATTTTGTTAAAAACTCTTTAACTAAAATATCATTTTTAATGTTTTAAAGATTTATTATTATAAATAATTATCATTAATGTCCATGTTTTAAACATGGATTTGAATATTTACTTATATGGACATTAATGTTTTAAAATTATAATTCTATTAAAATATTCAATGTGGTATGGGACACTTTGATTCAAAAATCTATTTTTAAATGGTTTTTGAAATGGATTGATTATTTCAATATCTTGAAATTTTTTCTTGTGATTGAAAATTAAATGTTATTACTAAAATGTTTATACTTTAAATATTTTATGTGTTATGATTTTATAATGGTACTTGGACATTTGACGTGTTGTTATGTGATAAACCAACTGACGGACGGTGCCGTGATAAACAAGGACGGGTGGTTATGTTATAACCTCCAATGCATTGGGCATGGAAGTCGGTCATATGGATATTCCATTTAGTGATATTTCTGGAAGTCGGTTGTATGGTTATTCCAGTTAATAATGTTTATGTCCCAAGTTACATTTATATGTTATTTGTTCTTTATATGGGTTTTATGGTAATCTTTTGGTTTCAAAAGGGTAAGCAATGATCTTTTATTCAGTGAAGAGTATTTACTACTTCAAAAAAGGAAAAAGTGTTACTTAAGATAAAGTATTCATGGATTACTTGTTGTTTTGAAAATCTAACTATATTCCTTCTTTGTGTATCCTTTACTGAGCTTTTTATGCTAATTATAAGTTTTTGAAATATTTTTCACCAGACATAAAGTGGAATAGGGTCAAGGATGGTATTAAGGAAAATTATTGCTGTCTAAAACATGGAACTAGACATGTCTCCTTTATTCAAGATTTTTTATTTAATGAAAAAAATGGAAACATAGTAGAAGTGTCTAATTAGAAATTTTTGAGATTTAATGTAATTTTTATGCCAAATTCTCTAAATCTCTAAACCTGAAAAGATCCTCAATGTGAATTATTCATTTAATTCAAGATTATGTAATGTTTAAGGTCGAGTCCTTTTAGTTGGTATCAGAGGTCGGTTTAGACAACATTAAGGATTAAGAGTTTTCATTAAACATGTGGTTAGTCCCTAGGTCTATTATTTTAATTAAATCCTTGTTTTATAACTTTTTCAGATCAAGTAAAGTCAGTTATAAATGGAAGGATGAGGATCTCAAAAGACATTCTTATCTCTTCTTATTGACTTGCTTGCAATAATTATTGCAATGTCATGTTTGGATGATTGTGAAACTTTCTCTAGCATACAACTAACTTTCAAGTAGTTGTTTGAGATATCAAACACCTCCACTATACCTCGTTATCATTTTGAATCATGGATTGTATTTAAACAAATCCAATTTTCAAAATATTCTCATATTTTCAAGAAAGTTAAACATTATCATGGTATTTAAAAATATTTTGTCTTATCAGAAGATTTTGAAGCATATTACGATTTTAAAAAATGTGCTGAAGAAGGAGACACATGCGCAACCTATTTATATTTTCTTTTATATTATAGTCTCTGAGCACATACTTATGGTATTTTATAAGGACTATTAATTCAAAGTTTAAACTCAAATTCAGCCCGAATGTTTTATAGAAATCATGTTTTATCAGAAGGTTTGAAATTATATGTCATACATGATTATTTTCCAAAACTGTTTTTTTGTGAACACCCATAATACCCATGTTATACAAGGTGTATTTGGATGGAGGAAGCAAATGATTTTTAGGGATATATAAATCATTGTTGTAATGCATGGACCTTCTACCTACATGAACAAGATGATGATAAAACCAAATGGACACCATGATCAAGGTATGATGTTCTTCATTTTGGGGATAATTTTATTTTATCATATGGTGGTGAAATAAGACTTCAAGAATTAAGATGTTGAGATCATAATGAATTTGGATGAAAATTAGTAGTATAAGGAAACCATTGAGGTTCAAACATATTATGGTTATTTTTGAGTTTTATAAAAAGGACAACCCGTTGGATGGGTGACAACCCATCACATCGGGTTAGGCTGTAGGAATCGAACCCACAACCGAAGGGCGAAAAGGGCGCATCGCCTACCACTAGCCTACTTGAATTCCCTGGTTATTATGACTTATTATTTTAGTAAAATGATTTTATGGAACAAGAATAAGTTGATTTTTGGATATTATGTATTATCAAATGGATATACTTAGTATAGAAAAATGATTTAGTGATTAAGTGATAAAGGTTATTGTCGAAGACGTTCTCTCTTTTGAGGAAACAATATATGCCTAAGGAAGATAGAATACTATGGGATTTAAATTATGTAATAACGGTTGAAATTTTAGTTTGGAATAATCTATGTTTTTATTATGTACATACAATGATTTGATTTATTTATAAAAATGATTAACCTATCATGGAGAATATTTGATTTGGTTAATTACTTTTCAATATGGGACTTTATGAGTAACTGGTGTTATTTTGAGATAAAAGTTAAGATATATCTTAGAAGTCTATGTAATCAAATCCTTATGAGATTTGGGTTACAATATCAGTTTGGATTACTTTTGAATAATTTTAGGGACAATTGTTTATTAAATTGTCTTTTTTAATCTTTGTGTTTTGTTTGAAAAATTTTGAAGATTAAGAGTAGTTTTTCTTCTTGTAAAAGATTTTTCTTTTGGGTATTATCTGATCTCTCACTAACCATTTTGGTTTTAGTTGATGTCTAAAGATAAGGGAAATATATAGTTCTTCTTTTGTGAATTATTTGATTCTCTAGAAGATGATTCTTGGGATTTTTTTTTGACTAAGTCTTTTTGAATTCTCATTGCTTGGAGAGATGATTATTTTTTGGTAGAAACTTATTGAATGATGAAACTCTACTTGAAGGTAAGTATATTTCCTTATGTTCTTATTCTATGTAGTAAATGAATTCCTCAAAATTATGAAGAGGAACGTAAAAAAAAGCATTGTTGGTTTATGTTTCCTACTAAGTAATCAATGACCATTTAACACATCATAAGTCTATGATTTTCAGGTGGTTAACATTCTCCTAATCATGTTTTCTATCACTCTCCATCAGAACATGACCATTTGTTCTCTCTTACCTATCCATGTTTTATTATATGGAATCATAGTATGGGTTATCTTGGTTGACCTTTTTCTTCTCTTTCTTTCTTTTAATGTGACAGTTTTTGCTGAATCTTTTCCGATGTGGGACTTTTAATGAAGTTTCCAAGCCTAGTTTAAAAATTGCGAGGAAACAATTCCAAAAAGGGGGGAATGATGTAACATCCCTAATATATAAGGAATAAGAAACTTTTCATATTTATTAATATTTTTGAATTAAATATTAATTTTACATTAAATGGGATGTTATGTTCGATGGCGTACCTGATACGCAACAACGGGTTTCTTTGAAATCTTATGTTGCACACTAATAATATAATAATATTATTTTAAAATGGTAGTTAATACCTAGACATGGTACTGGTGGGAATGAATAGAACTAATTAAAATATGATTATATATTTTTGTTAAATGTTTTTACGATTATCCAATAAAAGTTATGGGCTTAAAATATGAATGAATCTAATTTTAAGCATGAATACTCTAATATTCAATAAAATGTTGATTTACCGCCTTTTGATGGAGAACCCTCTTTAAATATAGTTTTGGTCATTTTTATACGTTCTATTTGAAAAAATAAAATTTTTCTTTGGATTTAGGACATCAAAATTTACTTTGGGTTAATTTTTTGTGTTTTTCTGATGATGTTCATTTTTTTAATGAATAGTGAAAAATACTGTATTTTAATTCAAAAGTGCCTTTTAATCTAATTTATTTATATGATAATATTATATTTTTAATTGGTTTTAATGTTTAATTAGAATATATTGTTACAATTTAATCTTATTTTGGTCATTGGAAATAATTTCATTTTGAAATTGGACATAAACAAGTGTCAATCTTTGGATAGTTATTATTTCTTAAAAACACGCTATTTGTTTTGACAACGGGAATTAATTTTAAATTAATTAATGAAACTTCTATGTTTTAAATTTTTTAAAATAGAAATCATTTTTGAATTTGGAATGTCAAATATATCTTAGGCTGAATTTTTGGTATTTTTTCTGAAAAACATCAATTTTTGATGAATCGTGAAACCACTTAGTAGTAGTTAAAAAAACTGACTTTTTCATTTAAATAAAATTTTACCGCTTTTGTGAATTGAATTTCCAAAATCTGAAATATATGATTGTTATTAGTAATTAAAAATTGGTTCAATAAGATGAAAATATTTTTTGGCGAATATTAACGTTTGACTTTTATTTACTGTAATTAAAGATAAATAGGGTAATTAAAGGTAAAAGAATGTCATAATAACACAAAATTACCTTAACAATTGTACTAACCTTATTGGATGAGTCATGTCCGACCATGGGAACCTTTGGGTATATTTGGGAACCCCATGGATCCACTTAAGAGTGATAATGACACTTTAGATTAATTAATTTAATGTAAAAATAAAAAATGGCACAAACAAATATCCTTTAGTAAATTAATTTTTACATAAGGTTATATAAGTTATATTTTATACTATAAATATTTATTGGAAGGATAAAAATATTTAATATATCATGGTATTTTTTTATAATTTTTATACAACAAATAAATTAAATTATCTATAACATAATAATGATGCAGTATATACCTTATTCATAAATGATTTAAATAAATAAGATTATAAATATTAAAATAAATTCAAAACCTATCTAATTATTTTTGGATGATTTTATTTCTACCATTAGTCATCTTATCTTTGACTTTAATTAGTTTTGTACCTTTAGAAACTGAATATCATTATATAATGAAATAATATTTTCACACCTTCCAAAAGAACCCCTCCTCCACCTTATAAAAGGACACCACTTTTAACCAATTTCTCACACCTCTCAATCCTTTTGTATCATCCAATATATGCCCAATTAATCTCCGTACATCACATTCCTCCAATTAGAAGCCTTTCCTTAAGCATAAGGCACTTCAATAAGTCCTTTTTTTTCAAACCAAACAGAAGTTACCCAAATTAAAGGTAACGGTTCCTCTTAACTTCTTTTCTACTGTTTTACTTCTCCGACCCCTAAACTATTTTTATTCCTTTATTTTATAATAACACCAGTATCCTCAATATAATAGGATTCTTTAATTAGAAATATTTTAACTAAACTTACACACACCTCCATATAATGGGTGAAGAACATACTATTTCTGTGGATAGAAAACTAATGCATCACAAAATGATGATTGTTCGATTATCTCTGACCGCCTCTCATAGTGGCCATTAAGATGGAACTATATTTATATATGATATATATTATTTTTATATTTTCAATATGCTTCTGTATTTTACATTTATAGCCTAACTTTATGGTTTCCATAATGGGTAAATTCGATAATTTCATTTGAGGAAGTGCGGATTACCGCCCCCTCAAAGTGATATGACTCGTTAATGTCATATCTGGGATGTATAAAGGATAGAGTTAATGATATTATATATGATATTATACTGTAATTATAATATACCTATGTATAATTATGTTATAATTCTATAAAAGTGAAAAATAAAAATGAAAGTAGCGTTCATGCGTACGTACGGCTTACCGTCTCCATGAACGGTGCATTTCATTTATTATCTCCAAACATTATGTACTGTTATAAATACATATATATATAATGTATATATAATATATAAAGGATATATAAACCATTAATATCATTCTGGAGATAATGGACTTTTGACCACATGGACAAATTGTAATTATAACAAGTTCATTTTTAACTCAAATTCCGAACATTGAGAACATGTCCGATTTGAACTAAAATAATTAAATAATTGTTATAACAAGGTAATAAGTGATATAAAAGGAATACTAAACATGAAAAATGTTTTTATGTAAGTATAAATTAACATAAGTTTATTATTCAAGAAGATCCCAAAACATACGAGTCAAGTTGGACACGAGGTAAGGGGATTTCTTATCTCACTTTCAATTCAGTGAGATTTCCATTGTTCACCACTAATTTATTGCATGTGGTGTAATGTAAACTTACTTTGATATATATTATCATGATTATATTTATATTCATGGTATTGTGTGATTAATTTGGTGGTTATTATCTTTTGGTCATACGACTCGATTGATTACAACGAGGTAAGGGATTTTTATCTCACTTTTTATTCCCGTGAGATTCATGCTATATTTGTCACTATTTCCTTTGAGTGGTGTATGTAAGGCCCATGATTCAACTCTTTGTGTAGTATAATTTCATTAATGGGTATTTACATCTACATTTATTGGTCCTTCTTTCATGTGGTGTATGTTTTTTAAGTTACCAAATCTTTAAGGGAACCTTTCACCCTCCTCTTTTTAAAAGACTTCTTTTTGTTATGTCCTTTAATTTAAATATTATTATGTATGGATATGTTCTTCTATATCCTTATTGATGTAAATATTATGTCCAATTGATGAGATACCCTTTTTATCTCATCAAATCATTATCTAGATTTTAAAGTGATGTCGTTAGGCTTTCGAATTTTAGCAAGGGAACTTCTTAACCCAATTTCAATTCTTTGGGTTAAACTTATAATTCTTGAATATGTCATCCTATGAATATCTGTGATTGGCCTATAATTTTTTTACACATAATATCAACTTATATTGGGTGTATTTATATTTTCCACACATAATTATGTGATTGATTTATCCTTAATTTATGGGTATCGTCTTTATAAGTGATTTCATCTCAATTTACATTTCCATTGAGACTTCAGTGTCATTATACACCAATTCACTCTTATATGGTGTATATACAATCCTTTTTCATATTATATCATGAATCCATTTATTCTCATGGTATTATAAAGTTCAGATTACATTTTATTCCTCAATTATTTGTATTCAAGAGTCTCTCATTTTTTTGAAAACTCTTTAACTAAAATATTTTTTTAAATGTTTTAAATATTTATTATTCTAAATAATTATCTTTAATGTCCATGTTTTAAAAATTGTTTTGAATATTTAATTAAATGTACATTAATGTTTTAAAATTATAATTCCATTAAAATATTCAACATTATAGGGGGCACTTTGATTGACAAATATCTTTTTAAATTGTTTTTGAAATGGATTGATTATTTCAATATCTTGAAATTATTTCTTGTGATGGCAAATTAAATGTTTTTAGCGAAATGTTTATACTTGAAATATTTTATGTGTTATGATTTTATAATGGTACTTGGACATTTGACGGGTGGTTACGTGATAAACCAAATGACGGGTGGTGTCGTGATAGTCCATGATGGGTGGTTACATTATAACCTCCAATGCATTGGGTATAGAAGTTGGTCATATGGCTATTCCATTTACTGATATTAGTGGAAGTCGAACGTATGGTTATTCCACTTAAGAATGTTTATGTCCCAAGTTATCTTTATATGTTATTTGTTCTTTATATGGGTTTTATGGTAATCTTTTGGTTACAAAATGGTAATCAATGATCTTTTATTCAGTGAAGAGTATTTACTACTTCATAAAGGGAAAAAGTATTACTTATGATAAAGTATTCATGGATTACTCAATGTTTTGAAAATCTAACAGTTTTCCTTCTTTGTGTATCCCTTATTGAGCTTTTTATGCTTTTCCGAAGTTTTTTTAAAAAAATTCACAGGACATAAAGTGGAATAGGGTCAAGGATGGGATCAAGGAAAATTCATGTTGGCTAAAACATGGAACTAGACATGTCTCCTTTATTCAAGATTTTTTATTTTATAAAAAAAATGGAAACTGAGTAGAAGTTTCTAAATTAAAATTTTTGAGATGTAATGTAATTTTTATACCTAATTCTCTAAAACTCTAATCATGAAAATACCATCCATGTGAATTATTAATTTAATTCATGATTATGTAATGTTTAAGTTTGGGTCTTTATAGTTGGTATCAGAGGTCAGTTTAGACAATTTTAGGGATTATGAGCTTTCGTTAAACACGTGGTTAGTCCCTAGGTCTATTATTTCAGTTAAATACTTGTTTTATAACTTTTTAAAATCATGGAAATTCAGTTACAAATGGAAGGAGGAGGATCTCAAACAACATTCATATCTCTTCCTGATGACTTTCTTGCAATAATTATTTCAAAGTCATGTTCGGATGATTGTGAAACATTCTCTAACATACAACTCACTTTAAATAAGTTGTTTGAGATATCAAACTCCTCCACTATACCTCTTTAACATCATGTATCATGGATTGTATTTAAACAAATAATATTTTCACAATATTCTCATATTTTGAAGAACGGTAAATATTATCAAGGCATTTAAAAATGTTTTACCTTATATTAATATTTTGAAGCATATTGTGATTTTAAAAAAGGTGTTGAATAAGGAGACCCATTTTCAAAATATTTATATTTTCTTTTACAATATAGTCTCTCAGCACATACATATGGTATTTTAGAAGGACTGTTAATTTAATGTTTTAACTCAAATTTGGTCGGACTATTTAATAGAAATCATGTTTTATCAGATGTTTTGAAATTATATGGCATACATTATTATTTTCCAAAACTGTTATTTTGTGAACACCCATAAGACCCATGTTATAAAAGGTGTATTTGGATGTAGGAAGAAATTTATTTTGAAGGATCTCTAAATCATTTTTGTAATGCATGGACCTTCTACCTACGTGAACACGATAACGATAAAACCAAATGGACACCATGGTAAAGGTATGATATTCTTCATTTTGGGGATCGTTTTATTTTATCATATGGTGGTGAAATAAGACTTCAAGAATTAAGATGTTGAGATCATAATGAATTTGGATGAAAATGAGAGGTATAAGGAAACCATTTAGGTTTAAACATGTTAGGGTTAATTTTGAGCTCTATAAAAAGGACAACCCGTAGGATGGGTGACAACCCGTCGCATCCAGCAAGGATGTAGGAATCGAACCCACAACCGAAGGGAGACAAGGGAGCATCACCTACCATTATCCTACTTGAAGTCCTTGGTTAGTATGACTTATTATTTTAGTAAAATGATTTTATGGAACAAGAATAAGTTGATTTTTGTAACTATTGTTTTATCAAATGGATATACTTAGTATAGATAAATGATTTAGTGATTAAGTGATAAAGGTTTTTGTGGAAGACGTTCTCTCTTTTGAGGAAACACTATATGCCAAGGAAGATAGAATACTATGGGATTTCAATTATGGAATAATGGTTTAAATTTTATTTTGGAATAATCTATGTTTTTATTATGGACATATGGTGATTTGATTTATTTATGAAAATGATTAACCTATCATGGAGAATATTTGATTTGGTTATTTACTTTTCAATATGAGACTTTATGAGTAACTGGTGTTATTTGGAGATAAATGTTAAGATATATCTTGGAAGTCTATGTAATCAAATCCTTATGAGATTTGGGTTACAATCTTAGTTTGGATTACTTTTGAACAATTTTAGGGACAATTGTTTATTTAATGGTCTTAGTTGATCTTTAGATTTTGTTTGAAAATTTTTAGAGATTATGTGTAGTTTTTCTTCTTATAAAAGATTTTCCTTTTTGGGTATTATCTGATATCATACTAACCATTTTGATTTTATTTGATTTCTAAAGACAAGGGAAATATATAGTTCTTCTTTTGGGGATTATGTGATTCTCTAAAAGATTATTCTTGTGATTTTGATGTGACTAAGTCTTTTTTAATGCTCATTGCTTGGAGAGATGATTAGTTTTTGGTAGAAACTTATTGAACAATAAAACTCTACTTGAAGATAAGTATATTTCCATTTGTTCATTATTCTATTTAGTAAATTAATTCCTCAAAATTATGAAAAGTAACATAAAAAAACATTTTTGGTTTACGTTTCCTACTAAGTAATCAATGACCATTTAACACATCATAAGTTTAGGATTTTCTAGTGGTTAACATTCTTTTAATCTTGTTTTCTATCACTCTCCATCAGAACATGACTGTTCATTCTCTCTTCCATATCCATGTTTTCTTATATGAAATCCCAGTATGGGTTATCTTGGGTGACCTTCTTACTTCTCATTAACTCTTTTTAAATGACAGGTTTTTACTGACTCTTTTCCAATGTGGGACTTTTAATGAAATTTCCAAGCCCAGTTTTAAAATTACGAGGACGTAATTCACAAAAGGGGGGAAGGATGTAACATCCCAGATAAATAAGTAATAAGACACTTTTCATATTTGTTAATATTTTTTAATTAAATATTAATTTTAAAATAAAGGGTTCTCTATGTTTTATGGCTTACCCAATACGTAACAACCAGTTTCTTTGAAATCTTATGTTGCACACTAATAATATAATATTATTATTTTAAAATGGTAGTTAATGCCTAGATTTTGTATTGGAGGAAATGAATATAACTAACTAAAATATGATAATATATGTATGTTAAATTTTTTTACAATTATCCAAAAAAATTTAGGGGCTTAATATATAAATGAATCTAATTTTAAGCATGAATACTTTCATATTCAATAAAAGGTCGATTTACCGCCTTTTGAGGGAGAAACCTATTTAAATCTGGTTTTGGTCATTTTTATATATTATATTTAACAAAATAAAATTCTTCTTTGGACTCAGGACATCAAAATTTACTTTGGGTAAATTGTTGGTATTTTTCTGATGAAGTTCATTTTTTAATGAATAATGAAAAATACTGTATTTTAATTCAAAAGTGGCTTTTAATATAATTTATTTATATGGTTAGATTATCTTTATAATTGGTTTTAAAGTTTAATTAGAATATAATTTTACTATTTAATCTAATTTTGTTCATTGGATATAATTTCATTTTGAAATTGGACATAAACAAGTGTCAATCTTTTGATAGTTATTATTTCTTAAAAACACTATTTGTTTTGACAACAGGAATTAAATTTAAATTAATTAATTCAACTTCTATGTTTTGAATTTTTTAAAATATACATCATTTTTGAATTTTGAATGTCAAATATATCTTCGGCAGAATTTCATATATTTTTCTGAAAAACATCAATTTTTGATAAATAGTGAAACCACTTAGTGGTAGTTAAAAAAACTGACTTTTTCATTTAATTGAAATTTTATCGCTTCTATAAATTGAATTTAAAAAATTTAAAATACATGGTTGTTATTATTAAGTAAACTTTGGTTCAATAATATGAAAATAATTTTTTGTGAATAGTAACTTATGACTTTTGTTTACCGTAGTTAAAGATAACTTGGGTAATTCAAGGTAAAAAGAATATCATAATAATACAAAATTACCTTAACACTTGTTCTAACCTTATTGGATGAGTCATTGATGACCATGGACATCTTTGGGTCGATTTCAGAACCCCGTGGACCCAATTAAGAGTGATAATGACACTTTAGATTAATTAATTTAATGTAAAGGCAAAAATGACACAAACAAATATCTTTTAGTAAATTAATTTTTACATGATGTTATATAAGTTATCATTTCGACTATAAATATTAATTGGAAATTTAAAAATATTTCCTACATCATGGTATTTGTTTTATAATTTTAATGCAACAAATATATTAAATTATTTATAACACAATAATGATTCAGTATATACCTCATTAATAAATGATTTAAATAAATAAGATTATAAATATTAAAATAACATCCAAAACCAGTCCAATTCTTATTGAATGATTTTATTTCGGCCATGAGTCATCTTATATTTGACTTTACTTAGTTTTGGACCTTTAGAAACCGAATATCTTTATATAATAAAATAATATTTTCACACTTTCCTAAAGAGCCGCTCCTCCCCTTATAAAAAGACACCACATATAACCAATTCCTCACACCTCTAAAGACTTTTGGCTCATCCAAAATCTGCACAATTAATCTCACTACGTCCCTCTATACCTCTTAGAAGCCTTACCTTAAGCATAAGGCTCTTCAAGAATTCATTTTGGTTCAAACCAAAGGAAGTTACCCAAATTAAAAGTAACGGTTCCTCTTAACTTATTTTATTTTATTTTACTTCCCCAAACCCTTAACTCTTTTTATTCATTTCTTTAATAAAAAAACAGTATACTCCATATACTTGGACATTGTTATGTAAAGTATTTCAAATACACTTACACACACTTCCATCTAATGGGTGAAGAACATACTATTTCTGTGGATGGAAAACTAACGCCTCACGAAACAGTGATTGTTCAAGTATCTCCTACCGCCTCTCATGGTGGCCATTAAGATTGAACTATATTTATATATGATATATATTATGTTTATATTTTAATTATTATTCTTTATTTTACATTTATATCCTACCTTTATGGTTTCCATAATGGGTAAACGCGATAATTTCATTTGAGGAAGTGCGGACTACCGCCTCTTCAAAGTAATATAACTCGTTAATGCCATATGTGGGATGTATAAAGGATATATTTAATTATATTTTATATGATATTATACTTTAATTATAATATCCTTATGTATAATTATGTTTTAATTCCATTAAAGTACAAAATAGAAATGAAAGTAGCGTTCATGCGTACATACGGCTTACCGTCTTCATGAACGGTGCATTTCATTTCTTATCTCCAAATGTTAAGAAATGATATTAATATATATATATACTTGATATATAAAATATATATGATATATAAATCATTAATATCAATATATAGATAATTGAATTTTTACCACATAGACAAATTGTAATTATAAAAAGTTCATTTTTAACTCAAATTCCGAACATTGAGAAAATGTAAAATATGAACTCAAACAATTAACTAATTGTTATAGAAAGGTAATAAATGATATAAAAGGAATAATAAACTTGAAAAATGTTCTTAAGGAAGTATAAATTAACATAATTTTAGTATTTAGGAAGAACCCGGAACATACGAGTCAAGTTGGACACAAGGTAAGGGGATTTCTTATCTCACTTTTAATTCAGTGAGATTTCCATTATTCGCCACTTATTTATTTCAGGTGGTGTAATGTATACTACCATTGATATATATTATCCTTATTCTATTTATATTCATGGTATTTTGTGATTCATTTTGTTGTTATTATCTTTTGGTCATACGACTCGATTGATTACAACGAAGTTAAGGGTTTTTACCTCACTTTTTTATTACTGTGACATTCATGCTATATTTGTCACTATTTCCTTTGAGCGGTGTATGTAATTCCCATGATTCTACTATTTGTGTAATATATTTGTGTAATATAATTTCATTTATGGGTATCTACATCTACATTGTGTGGTCCTTATTTCATGTGGCGTGTGTTTTGTAAGTTACCAAATCTACAAGGGTACCTTTCACCCTGTTCTTTTTAAAAGACTTATTTTTGTTATGTCTTTTAATTTACATCTTATTATGTTGGGATGTGTTCTTATATATATTTATTGATTTAAATTTTATTTCCAAGTTATGAGATACCCTTTTTATCTCATCAACTCATTTTCTGAATTTTAAAGTGACGTTGTTAGGCTTTCGAATTTTTGCAACGGAACTTCTTAACCCAATTTCAATTCTTTGGGTTAAACTTGTACTTCTTGAATATGTCATCCTATGAATATGTGTGAATGACCTCTAATTTTTTTACACTTAATATCCACTTATATTGGGTGTATTTATATTTTTCACACATAATTTTGTGATTGATTTCTCCTTAATTTAAGGATACCATCTTTATAAGGGATTTCATCTCAATTTACATTTCCATTGAGAAATCATTGTTTTTATGCACCAATTCACTCTTATATGGTGTATATACTGTCCTTTGTCATATTATATCATGAATTCATTTATTCTCATGATATTATAAAGTTTAGATGAAATTTTATTCCTCCATTATTTGTATACAGGAGTCTCTCATTTTGTTAAAAACTCTTTAACTAAAATATCATTTTAAATATTTTAAAGATTAATTATTATAAATCATTATCTTTAATGTCCCTGTTTTAAAAATGGTTTTGAATATTTACTTATATGGACATTAATTTTTTAAAATTATAATTCCAGTAAAATCTTCGAAGTGGTATGGGACACTTTGATTCAAAAATCTCTTTTTAAATGGTTTTTGAAATGGATTGATTATTTCAATATCTTGAAATTATTTCTTGTGATTGAAAATTAAATGTTTTTAGTGAAATGATTATACATTAAATATTTTATGTGTAATGATTTTATAATGTTACTTGGATATTTGACTAGTGGTTATGAGATAAACCAAATGACAGGTGGTGTCGTGAGAAACCAGGATGGGTGGTTACGTTATAACCTCCAATGAATTGGGTATGAAAGTCCGCCGTATGGCTATTCCATTTAGTGATATTTGTGGAATTTGACCATATGGTTATTCCACTTAAGAATTTTTATGTCCCAAGTTACATTTATATGTTATGTGTTCTTTATATGGGTTTTATGGTAATCTCTTGGTTACAAAAGGGTAGGCAATGATATTTTATTCAGTGAAGAGTATTTACTACTTCATAAAGGGTAAAAGTATTATTTATGGAAAAGTATTCATGGATTACTTGTTGTTTTGAAAATATAACAGTTTTCCTCTTTTGTGTATCCCTTACTGAGATTTTTATGCTTATCCCACGTTTTTGAATTTTTTTTCACAGGACATAAAGTGGAATAGGGTCAGGGATGGGATCCAGGAAAATTCTTGCTATCTAAAACATGGAACTAGTCATGTATCCTTTATTCAAGAGTTTTTATTTTATAGGATAAAATGGAACCTGAGTAGAAGTGTCTACTATGAAATTTTTGAGATGTAATTTAATTGTTATGCCTAATTCTCTAAAAATCTAAACCTGAAAATATCCTCAATGTGAATTATTCATTTAATTCAATATTATGTAATGTTTAATGTCGGGTCCTTATAGATACTGATTTAATTATATTATTATGGTTATGATAGGTTTGAATGTGAAAAATTAAGAATAAAAGGTTAAGGATTAAGTAATACTCAAGTTGGGACCTTGAACTTTCTCTTAAAAGTGTCCATTGAAATGAAAGTATTTGGATAAATAATTTAGACCAGAAGATTATGAACATGAGAGAAGATTATATTAGGAGAAAAATTACATAGTTTTTGGTTGAAATTTTAAGTAATAATGGTTGAATAATGGGTGTAAGTGTTCCCCTTTTATAAGTTGATAAAATGAAACTTTTTTTGAATACCCATCAATTTTAAAAAATAACATGACATTATCTAAGGTTTAATGGCTCAAAAAGTGATAAATAATGGACTTTTGGGTCATATGAGGTTTATAAATAATCTACCACTAATTTTCCCATATTTTTTAAGAATATCTAAATCCTTTTACCACTTTATTTTTTTACATTATACTATTTTTTAACTTAGTAAACTGTTTTTACCCAAGTAATTTACATTTCATTAAAATTATACAGTAATGCATTTTAAAAAATTTAGGTGTGATAAAAATAAATTTAATCCCCATATAGTCTAATTAAATTTAAAAAAAATATAAAATTAACTTTTAAATTAAAATGTTAAATATATAGAAAAACTATTTTGTAGAAAAATGTTTCTTCACCATTAAGTGTTCTTAATCCTATATAACATTAATTACCAATTAAATTAGTGGTAAAATATTTTTATAAATATGAAAAAATAATTTTAAATATTTTCTATAAAATATATCATTTTAATTTATATGATAAAAATTGTATAACTTTAATAAAAATATTATTTGAAAATAACTCTTTCACCATTAGCATGGTCATTAAATTTAATCTTAGTAATTATACTTTTATAAGAAAATTTAAATTATTACATAATTTGAATATATTGATCTAAAATATTTAATCCATTTTGTTAGATTTATTTTTTACAAGTGACGAATACTAGTTTTTAATATAAGTGAATAAAAATAGTTTTTTTGAGTAAAACAATATTTAAGTTTAAAAAACATTAAACCTAGGTTTCACAAATTCATCATAGTGTCTTTAAATGAAATATTTTAATTTATAAATATATATATATATATATATTATAAAATGGTTTTCATGTCTTTTACGTCATTCTTGAATTATGATAATTTCATAAAAGTTATGGTCTTAGAAAAATAAATATTTTTTCTTATTCACCAAAAAAATATTTTTGAAAAATATCAATAATTATTCTTAGGATAATTTTGATATTTGGAATTAAAAAATTAATTTCAATTTTTAAATTTATATTATTACATTTATGATTTTTTTATTTTAAATTTCTATTCAATATATATATAAAAATTATTTTTATTCAAAAATACCTTTTTAAAATTTTATGGGTTCTTAGTCATATTTTATTAATGTATTCTCTAATTGATTTTAGAAAAATTATTTACTATAGGATTTATTATTCAAAAATTTTCTTTATAATAAATATTTTCTGACTCATTTTAGTTTCTTGTTATGTGTAGATCAAGCTATCAAACATAGAGTTAATTTAGAAAAATATTCCAAAATCTCAGGGAATTGAAAAATGAATTTGATGCAAGATATATAAAGGAACATTAGCCTCTGCTTATATACTCAAAATGATTGGGTATGTAAAATTTACTAGTGAGATTGATGTTTTACATTATGACATGGTCTAGTTACGAAATTAAATCTATTAAAAGTGTTTTGACAATTTGAATGAGGTCAAAAAATATTTACGATATTTTCTCAAAGTTTTTAGGATTTGTGAGCATTGAATGTTATGTCATGAATCTAGTATATATTGAAAATCCAATTGGGTAATGGTTTAATCTAGAAGAATAAAATATAGTTGAAAATTCTAATAATGTTTCTTCAAATATTTATTCAAGATCATTGAAACCTAAAGGAAATGTTAGGGAGAAAATATGTCATTTCCATAAGATAGAACTATTTAAGATAGATAAAGGGGTTTACAAAACTCCATGGAAGGTACATGTTAATTTTTGGTGTTATATATGTCAATTATTTGATTTTAAAAGGTATAAGACATCAAAAGTATAGATTACAAATGTTTTTAGTATATATGACTTCAAAATCAAGGTGATGATTTAATGATCATGTATTTCGTGTTAAAATGAAGTATCAAAGGTTTCTACTCTAGTTTTTTTGAATGAAAAATAATGTATCATGATCATTTGAATCAGAATGAATGTTTTTTACATTCATCTCATTTCTCTTATACTTTATACAAATTTTTAGTTACGAAAGAGTTGTTTTGAACAATATGAGATGATGGTTCTGATCAGCATGGTTCTTGATTCATCAAATTATATAATATTTTTTGGAATAATATAGGGGAAAGGAATTTTTATCTTGGATAACTTGGGTTTTAAACAAGTTTATTAAAATATTGTGAATATGATTCCACCACCCATTAATGGGATATTTTAAAGAATAATTTTCTATTTATAAAAAGATACAATAATAAAGAATACCATATAAGATATCTTGAACAAAAAATTATTTGTCAAATATTTTCAATAAAGCTAATAATTTTTATTTCAAGAACAAGAATTATTTTTTATATACGATCGTAATAGTTTAAAACTAATATGTATTTTAAGAGGCTAGTGGGATTACATTTTGGACTTATAGAAGTTCAAGTACAATAAAGAAAGTATTAAACTAGTCAAAATTTAAAGTTAATATTAGTCAATATCCTAAAAGATTGTAGAGTATAATAGTAAAGAGAAATGTAAAAAGTTTCATTTAGTTACCATAATTAACTAAACATATATTTACCTCCCCTCTTCAGGTGGTTTCCTATGGGGTTTATTTGTGTAACTAGATACATCCAATGGTTTATACATCATTGATGTGTTACATACCTACATTCTATTGGAATATTATCATTGGTTGTTTTAACAATGATTCTTAGGGACGCATTTTGGTTAATAGTATGGAATTTCGGGATCATCACTCCCTCTATTGGAGAATTATTACCTACTATGGGAATCTCTTATAGATTTAAGGTATGTTTTTTAATACTTCTTAAATCCCAATGTGAGACTAGTTACCCTTGTTCCAATGATCTGATTCAGACCATGTGCTTGAGGTAATCCTCTACATACAATATATTTATCCCATATTTTTCTTAATAATTGATGATTCTTTAGTTTAAAGATGACTAGATTGGATTGCTGGAGTATATTTTCATCTAAGGATTCATTTGGTGTTTTGGAGTAAATATTGAACCTTGAAGAGGAAACCTTAATATCCTATTAAAACTAGAATAAAAACCCATGTTTTTCGTTTGAATAGTTAAGGGAAAAATGAAATTAGGTTTGATCCATGAAGAGTTATCTTGCATATTCTACTTTTATTTGGAATCAAAACCCATATAGTTTGGTTGAATAGTCAAGGAAAACACCTAAATGATCCTAAAATGGAAGTACTTTCTCCATACTGATGGGATGATCATTGTAGATCTCTAATCCCATGTGAGTCATGCTCATTTTAAGAAGCATGATACAGTAGAAGACCAATTACAATGAATGAGAGTCTTCAATTATATTTGAATGTGGATCTTATGTATGAGATGCCCTAAGAATATTCATATTCTATTAAAGGGGTGAAAACAGTAAATAATGAGGGGATTATGCATGACCTTCTCTAAGATAACTAACCCGGTAGGTGGGTCGAGTGAGATTTTGTTTTAGGACAACCATGTGGAGTATCTCATTTAAAGGGTAATTGAAGTTTTCATTGGGACTTACACCTTGTAGGATGATAATGTTTCTAGAACCAATTGGAGTATCTATAATCAAGGTGAATAATGGAAGCCATGGATAGTATATCAACTCAATGTTAATTTAATATTTTTTGGGGGATTACACCAATAAGGATACCTAGTAATTTTAAATGAAGAGAAGTATCTTGACTCATGGTGAATAATGATAACCATGATGAGAATCTCAACACAATGGTAATTGAAGATTTGGTTGGGGATAACACCTTGGAGGAGGCATATGTATTAGAAACCCAGAGTAGTACCTCGACCTATGGTGAATAATGATAACCATGAGGAGAATCACAACTTAGTGGTAATTGAAGATTTGGTTGGGGCTTACACCTAGGTGGAGGCCCTTTTTCTGGAACCAAGAAGAGTATCTCGGCCTATGGTGAATAATGATAACCATGAGGATAATCTCAAATCAATGGTAATTGTAGAATTTTTTTAATTATGTATCACATTGAAACTTTTTATGAAATACTTCACTTTAAATAATTAAATTTCTTTGATAGCTTTCATTGCACACAACACCGAGTTTAGATGAACTACGTGACATCATTAAAATATTATGTTCATGTTATTCCCTAGCCATTGGATTAGAGAGCATGAATACAAAAAAATAAAAAAATAAATATTTATGGTTATTTGTGTATAAAATTAATTCACTATTTATCAATTTATTATAAATAAAATTAAGAATCATTTTAAAGAAAATAAAATATTTGTCTTAAAAACAATTATGTGAAAAATTTATTTTTATATTAAAAAATTAAATTAATCACTATTGGTGAATGTTTATAATGAAATATAAATATTAATTAATTTTTCAAATGTTTTATTAAATAAAAAAATATTATACACATAAGATAATAATAAATCTATTTTTAATCTTAAAATATATTTGTTTTCTAAAAAGTCGTTTTTTCTCAATTTGCAAACTTAATTTAAAATTAATTTATTTGATTTATAGGTATTTAATTAGATAAAATAAATTTAATATTAATAATAAATATTGTAAAATTTGGTAATCAGGCCCCTTTTATTTTGGTCAATTTGAATTGCAACCTCGATAAAATTCATTACCTTGGTACAGGGAAAACCAGGATAATCTGGATTAAAAACAAGTGATATGGCTATTATTTTTTTATAATTCTTATTGGATGAATTTAATTCAAACATTAACACCTAAGGTTCTAAATTGAGTTTTTTAATGGAAATTTTCCCCTGAAATGACTTAAATGTTATTTAAATCAAAGAATATTATAAAATATGACTCTGTTTTTAATCTCTTATGTGTCCATGTAAGGAAAAAATAAAGTTATGAATGAATATAAGTGTCTATTTTTTATCATAATAAAATTATTTTTAGGGTAGAAATTCATATTTAATTTTTTAGTAATTATATAATAAACTTAATTTCTTATGAAACACCAACGTTATATTTCTCAATTTAATAAAAAACATAATATATTATTTATAAAATGATATAATTAATACAATTTGAATGAATTAATGTGTCCCACTAATTTTATAGATATATAGGAAATATTAGTTAGTCATGAAAGTATTATAATCTAATTTACCCTTTGTATTTACTTATTTAAAATTTAATTAATTGAATAGTGTCAAAATTGACAATAATGATATCTTCTAAAAATGATATTTTATTAAATTAGTTAAAAATATTAAAATAATACAATTCTGATATCATATGGTCTAAAATGTCATTAATTTTCGAATTATGGGAAAATTTTCACATTATATGTAAAAATTGAAAAGCTTTAATTTTCAAAGACTTGTCACAGTTGTTAAAATTAAAATTGGGTAACTAACTGTTAATTAAAATGATAAGGCCTAAAATTACACAAAACTTGTATAAAGTACATTGTTTTATGAGATTATAACCCTATATTACTTTATCTTCTAAAATATGGACAATTTTTGAAATATTTCTTGAGAATTAATTTATTATAATTTAATATTTTGAGAAATTCCCAAATTTCCCCTCACCTTGGTTATAAATGGGCACCTCCTCTATCACTTATTAACACCACATTGAGCCTTATGAGAAAAAAAACTGTGATAATTTTGAATTATAAACTTCCCTATACACATATTAGTGTTTTGTTTCTCCCAAAATACCAGGCATGGATCCCTTTAAGGGATATCTAAAGGAATCGTTTCAAGAACGTGGTAATCTCCATAACTAATCACTTTCTTTTCTAATATTCTTTTACTCATATATATATGTGGTATTTATCTTAAATGATATCATAAGTATAATAAATATACACAAACAGTATTATTATTATGAAAACACCATTACACACCCTCTTTAACATTAAATGGGAAGTGGGGGTTTCACTCAAACATATGCACGGCTTACCGTATCCTCATTGTGATACATTTCATATTTCATCACCATATTTTATGTATGGGTATTATGATGGATTTAATGTTTATATGTGATATTTATTAAACAATTATAATTTTTTAATGATAATATTTTTTCTACCTTCTTACCATTTAATCCTTTTTAAAATAATAAGGTTGCTAATGTGTACGTATGGACTACCACCATCACAAAGTGGTGTGATTAATTTTTCATTTATATTTAAATTGGATGATATTAATGGAAATTTTGATTTTTATATATTATATATATGATATTATAATGATTCTAGAAAGATTAATTGATATTTACCTTTCTTTCGTTCCATCCTTTGAAAAATGAAAACAACGTTCATGCGTACGTACAGCTTACCGCCTCCATGAATAGTATAATTCATTTTTATATCACTATATTTTATGGATGTATATAAATAAGTATATAATTTATATATATGAATTTTATTTCATTATTAATATTATATAAGTTATTTAACCAAGATTAATGAACAAGGACTCTAACTACATAACTAAAATAGTCATGATAAACAAAGCTGTTGACACAAAGAAATGGAATTATAAACAAAATGGGGTGTTGAAATGTTATAAAGGGATCATATATGATAATATAAGTGTGAAAATTACTCCTATATAGAATTATAATAAATATAAATTCTTTATATAGGAGTTTAGAGTACTTTTATGTAATGAAAACTCAAGGTAAGGTTTTTTTGTCACAATCTCACTATCTATCAGGATTGATAATGAATATACCTTCGATGATGGAATATTATGTTCATATCTCAATAAAAATATTAATTTTCTTCAAATATATTTATTTATTTAAAATACATTTTTTTATTTTATTTTACTCACCTTATATACTCAAGAGTCTAAAAAAAGAAAAATCGACTTCATTTCTCTCTTCAGTCAAAAAAAATTCCTTCCATATCTGTGAATTCTAAAAAATTTAATAAGGTTTTCTATATTATATTTTTATTTTTTAAATTCATTTTTACCCATGTTTTAATTTTTACACAATGTTATAAAATAGGTTTTTTTAAACAAGGTACTTTGTGACATTCCAAAAAAATGTATAGAAGGAATATTTTTTAAAATTATATATAATGAACAGAGTTTCTTGCTATCATGAAGCTTAAATTCATTGGTGGTTCCTTAAAAAATTTACAAGGTTATTATGAAGGAAATATTTTTATTTAATAATTTTTTGGTTTTTAATATTTAAAAAAAGTAATTTTCAAAGTGAAAAGTCTATTTTCCTCAATAAATGCTCAAAATGATGTTTCAAAATCATTTTACATCTAATATAAAATCCTTTTATGTTACCTAAGATTTAATAGTTTTATTATACAATGATTAAGATTACAATATATTTTTGAAATCATTTTTCTTTCTATGGGTTATTCTAAGACGAAATTTTTATTAAACCCATTTCATTTCTTGGGTTCTCATGTAATGAAATGATTATGAAACCCATTTCTTTTCATCGGTTTTGTTATGATGAATAGTTTATGATATTGTATAACACATTCGTATGATTTTCATTTTGTTATGGGTGGGACCTATATCACCCTCCAATGCGTTAGGTAAATACTGATATCTGTTAATATAAATATAAATGGAATGGGGATTGAAAACTTTTTAGTATAGGTCTTTTTCCACTATGATAGCCTTGGGAGTAAACCTTGACAACTATGATGGTTTTGAGAGTGAACTCATTCCACTATGATAACCTTGTAAGTGAGACTTTACTACTATGTAAAATATTTTCTATGTTTATGTGTATGCCACAATTTCATTTTTTATTCTAATGTTAATATATCATGGATCATGTTCTACAATTCCTTAAGGATTCATGTCTTATGAACTACCATGATTTATTCCATCACTTGAGATTATGATCTTTGATATAAAGGTATAGTTTTCCAATGTCAAGATCATGTTATCATACCATTTCTACCAAGTTATAATTGTTATATCATTGATATCTTTCTTGTTTACCCTTAATTAACATCAGAGATCACCCTTTTCTTTTGTTTCCTTTCCCCAGGTTATCATGAAAGGTATTAATTACGATATATCTAATAAGGGTTTTAAATTATGAAAAAATAAGTGAGATATGATGTAGATATTTTATGAATCATTTGTTTATGTTTCAAATTTTCTAAATATACTAGTCCTTAATGATTCTTATTTGGATTGTAATGTTATATAATTAATATTAATATATTAATATGTAATATATATGAATGAAAATTATGGGGAAATATAGTTAGAATCATATCAAGGTTTTGATAGCCTTTGGAAATTAGGATGAGAAAACTTTAGTAAGAAACCTATGGATAATTCTAAGTAAAGGATAAAATCATAATGTTTTGGTAATGATCAGGAATGACAAAGTTTAAACCTAAGTTTCCTAGAAAAAGATATCACAATTTAGATATCCTATAAATGAAATTTCAAGATTATGTGGTTTCCTATCTTGATTATTATTTCTCAAACTATTATTTTTTATTTTTTTATTTGCATGGAACCTAAAATAATAATTTTAATATTGAATGTAATGGAAAATGAATTGATTTTCCACCTTAGAAACTGAATTTAATTGGAGATAGAATAAAAATCTTGTTTCTATGCTTGCAAAACTTTATCAATCTATGAATCACACTAATATTCTAAAAGATAAAAGGACATAACAACATTCTATTGAGTCCATCAAGAGTAAATGTCCACCTTCTTTTAGTGGGTCTACAGATACACTGGTTATTGACAGTGGATTAGAACCAATAGAAATATGTTTTATATTTTTCAATGATTGGAACTTGAGAAAATTATTCTGGTTGTTTATCATTTATAAGGTGAAGCAAATCAGTGGGGGACTCTTATCAAGAATAATAATAAAATTGAATATATAGAGTGAGAAAAATTTATATGATTATTTTTCAAGAAGTACTTTCCTCATATTATTTATAAAAAAATGGATAAATAATTACATGAGTTAAGGAATTGAGATGAATAATATATTAGTAATTATGAGGAAAATTTCACAAGACTTGTGAGGTATTCTTATAAGCATCTATCTGGAAAGTAAGGTTGATCGATTATTTAGTGGCTTAAAACCAATTATCTTAATGGAATTATCCATAAGTTATTTAAATTTCTATGAATAAATTGTTTTATGTGTTCTCAATTTTGATATGGATATTGGATTTACCCATAAATCTCATTATTTTGATAAGAAAATAAAATTTTAATTCATAGGAAATTTAAGAAACTATTATGAGTAGAAGGAGTTGCCTCATTTATGTTTATAATATTGAGGGAACCGTGGGGAAATTGTATTAATGGAACTAATAAATGTTTTAAATGTGTAAAATAAGGTTAGTGTTAAATTTAATATTGAATTGATTGGAAGAACATATTTAATTATGCGAATAGAGAGAGAGCTCTATATAATGAACCACCCACACTCCAGTGTTTTAACTTCAAGGAGTATGGGAATTATGATAACCAATGCCCAAATATGAATTTTAATGATAATGATTGACGTCAACAACCTCTTAATCCCAAAGATAAAAGTAAACCTCGTGTGATCACTATTTCTGATAAGGGATACGATAGTGATGTTGTGAAAGGTATACTTACCATCCACTATAAAACTACTAATGTATTATTTGATTCTAGAACTACCCCTAAAATAATTTATGGGTATCATGGTACCACATCAAAAAATATATGTTGAGTTATTAGTAAAAACCCCTAATGTTATGTTGATCATATCTCAATTCTTTGATTCTTCTCTAGTTGAAGTTTGTGGGTATATATTTCTTGAAAATATTTTCAGTATCCCTCTAGTTAAATTTGATATTATTCTAGGCATTTATTAGATTAATTTATATAAAATCAAGATCAATTACTGAGTAAGGGAAGTTGTGTTCGATATTATGAATAAACCTTTAATCATAGAGTAGTGTGATGAAAAAAATAAACTTCTGATTGAAATTACATCCATTATATGGGTCATGATTCCTATTCAAAAGGGGAATAAATCTCAAATGGTTGGGGAGAAAATCAACATTGAAAATATTCTTATTGTTAGGGAGTTTATTGATGTATTTCTATAATATTTTCTTGGTCTTCCACCAAATCATGAAGTTGAGTTTCCAATTCAACTCATACTTGGTGCTACACATATTTCTAAGACTCTATATAGAATGGCCCTGATTGAGTTTCATGAATTGAAGTAGAAACTCAAGTGGAATATTGATAAGGGATTCATTTATTCAAATGTGTAATCTTTGGGTGCTATAATTTTATTTGTTAAGAAGAAATATGGATCAATATGACTATGTCTAGATTATTGAGAACTTAACAAGATCAATATCAAGAAATATAATCATCGACCCCATATTGTTTACTTGTTTAATCAACTATGTGGAGCTCAATAATTTTCCAAGATTGATCTTCCTTCTTTATATCATCAATTTAGGGTCATGAAGGAGGATATATCAAAAAAACAATCCATACATGGTATGGACACTGTGAATTTTTAATAATGCCATTTGGTCTTACTAATTATCCCGTTATCTTCATGGATTTCATGAATAGAGTCTTTAGATATTACCTTCATCAGTTTTTGGTAGTCTTTATAGATGATATTATTATATATTCAGAGTAAGTAAGAGTGTAAAGATCACTTAAAGTTTGTTATAAAGACCCTAATAAAGGATAAAATTTATGAAAAATTTTCCAATTTTAATTTTTTTCATTGGATACTTTTATTCATGGGTCATATAATCCTAAGTGAGGGTATATTTGTAGACCCTTAAAAGAAATATGTTATTGGGAATTGGCATAGAATAATCATTATGAATGATATATGTTGTATTCTTGGTTTGGATGGATAATATCTTTGCTTTGTGAAGAATTGTTCATGGCTACCAAATCCACTCCCCATGTTAACTCAAAAGGGTTCCAAGTTCCTTTGGATAGATGAATGTGAAGAATGTTTCAATGAACTGAAGAAAAGGCTAGTCAGTGCACCTTTTCTTACACAACCCTATACTAGATAAGGGTATGTAGTGTATATTTATGCATCAAAGAAGTAATTAAGATGTTTCATCAGGTAGAACAATATAATTATAGCTTATACCTTCTAAAAATTGAAGCACCATGATCAAAATTACCAAATTCTTGATTTGGAGTTAACTATAGTAATTTTTAATTAACGATATGGAGGAATTATATCTATTTATAAAGGTATGACATATATAGAGATATCAAAAGATTTAAATATATATTTACATAAAAGGTGTTGAATATGTGCCAAAGTTGATGGTTCGTTCTGATTAAATATTATGATGTCTCAAACAATTACCACCATGGGAAAAGGAATAAGGTGGACACTACTGGAAATACAGTCTTTCCCAACCGTTCAGAACTGTTGGGAAAGGCTACAGAACCGTTGGTATATGTTATACCAATGGTTCTTCAAACCGTGGGGAAGTTAGCCGCTGGGAAATCTTTTCCCAATGGTTTACAGTGAACCGTTGGGATAGGGTGGGGAAAAATTAACCTATCCCAACGGTTGTTCCAACCCGTTGGGAAATTTTCCCCCAACGATATGGCTTGAACCTTTGGGAAAGCTAAAGCACTCTCCTCCTTCCCAACGGTTTCTAAACCATTGGGAAAGGATTTTTACCAATGGTTCATAGAACCATTGGTAAAAAAACTCAGAGATGTTATGCCAACAGTTTGAAACCGTTGGCATAGCCTATGCTATGCAAATTGCACAGTAGCCTGCAATTTTCATAGCAGCTCTGCAATTTGCCCAGAAAGTCTCATTTTGTGCATTCCCCCTCATTTTCAATCCAATTATTGTACCTGCCATAAACTAACACATACATATACAATTATTATACCTGCAATAACCAACTAACACATACATATAGAGAACAAATTCATACACATTTAACATATAATGCATCCTGGAACTATACACAACCATAATTAAATTATAATTCATGACATAATTATAAACATACATAATTCAGTTAGAATTCATTTTAAAATTTATATGACAATTATATGTGGAATCCGGAATTCAATTCATAATTTGATCGGTTTTTCGTATACCATATATTTTTACATGAAATGATGTCCATTTTAAACAAAATACATACACCTGGAGTGATACCGGCCACACCATTCCTCAGATTGAGGTGAGGTTAACTCTTACACGTCAAAAATGACTCATCGATCATTGTCCTAAAGTATCAACATATTTTGAAAGCGTTTGATCAGTTTTCCATATGCCAGTTGATGTTTTTCACTTAAAATGATGTCCTTTTAAAACAAATGACAGAAACTTTGAGTGGTGTCATCCACACCACATCTCAGATTGAGGAAGGGTTGATTCGTACATGTCACATATGACCCATGGATTGTTGTTCTAAAGTATCAACGCAATCAGAATCCGTTTGTTCTGTTTTCCATATGTAATTAAAATGTTGTCCATTTTAAACAAAAGAGAGACACTTAGAGTGATCCCGGACACATTGTGCCTCAGATTAAGGTGGGGTTGACTCATACACATCACATATAACCCATGGATCATTGTCCTAAAGCATCAACACATTTCGAAAGCCTTTGGTCAGTTTTTCGTATGTCAGTTGTTGTTTTCACATAAAATGATGTCCATTTTTTAAAAAAAAGAGAGACACTATGAATGGTGTCGGCCACACCGCGTCTCGGATTGAGTCTAGGTTGACCCGTACACGTCACATAAGACCCATGGATCATTGTTCTAGAGTATCAACACAATCAGAATCCATTTGGTCAGTTTTCCGTATGCTAGTTGTTATTTTCACTTAAAATGAAGTAAATTTTAAACAAAAGAGAGACACATTGAGTGGTGTCGGCCACACCGCATCTCAGATTGAGGCAAGGTTGACTCGTACACGTCACATATGACCCATGGTTCGTTCTCCTATAGTTTCAATAGAAACCGAATGTGTTTGGTTGGTTTTCCATATGTACTTAAAATGTTGTCCATTTTAAACAAAATAGTGACACCTAGACTGATCCCGGCCACACCGCGACTCGGAATGATCCCAGGTTTGATCGTACACGTCACATATGACCCATGGATCATTTTGATAAATTATCAATATATTTCGAATGCGTTTGGTTGGTTTTCTGTATGCCAGTTGATTTTTTCACTTATAATCCTATCCATTTTAAAAAAAGAGGCATAGTTAGAGTGGTGTCGGCCACACCGCATATCAAATTTAAACGGTTTTGACTCGTACACATCTCAAATGACCCATGAATCATTAGTATCAACACAATCTGAATGCATTTGGTCAGTTTTCCATATTCCAGTTGATGTTTTTCACTTAAAATGATGTCCTTTTGAAACAAAAGATAGACACTTTGAGTGGTGCTAGCTACGCCGCATCTCAAATTGAGGCGGGGTTGATTCGTACACATCACATATGACCCATGGATCATTGTGCTAAAGTATAAACACAATCAGAATCTGTTTGGTCAGTTTTTCAGTATGTACTTAAAATGTTGTCCATTTTAAACAAAAGAGAGCCACTTAGAGTGATTCCGGCCACACTGTGCCTTAGATTAAGGCGGTGTTGACTCGTACATGTCACATATGACACATGGATCGTTGTCCCAAAGCATCAACACATTTCGAATGAGTTTGGTCAATTTTTCGTATGTCAGTTGTTCTTTTCACTTATAATCTTGTCCATTTTAAACAAAAGAGAGACACTATGAATGGTGTCAGCTACACCGAGCCTCGGATTGAGGCGTGGTTGACTCATACACGTCACATATGACCCATAGATCATTTTTCTAAAGTATCGACACAATCTGAATGCGTTTGGTCAGTTTTTCGTGTGCCAGTTGATGTTTTCACTTAAAATGATGTCCTTTTGAAACAAAAGACAGGCAATTTGAGTAGTGTCAGTCACAACGCATGTCAGATTAAGGTCGGGTTGATTTTTACACATCACATATTCCCCATGGATCGTTTTCCTAATGTTTCAATGCAAACCAAATGCGTTTGGTTGGTTTTCTGTATATACTTAAAATTTTGTCCATTTTAAACAAAAGAGAGCCACTTAGAGTGATCCCAGCCACACTGTTTCTCGGATTAAGGCGGGGTTGACTCATAAACGTCACATATGACCCATGGATCTTTTTCCTAAAGAATAAACACATTTAGAATGTGTTTGTTCAGTTTTTCATATGTCAGTTATTCTTTTCACTTATAATCCGGTCCATTTTAAACAAAAGAGAGACACTATGAATGGTGTCGGCCACACCCTGACTCGAATTGAGGTGGGGTTGACATTTACACGTCACGTATGACCCATGGATCTTTTTTCTAAATTATCGACACAATCCGAATTCATTTGGTCGGTTTTCCATATTCCAGTTGATGTTTTTCACTTAAAATGATGTCATTTTGAATCAAAAGACATACATTTTGAGTGGCTTTGGCCACACCGCGTCTCATATTGAGGTGGGGTTGATTATTACACGTCACATATGACCCATGGATAATTATCCTAAAGTTTCAATGCAAACCGAATGCATTTGGTCAGTTTTTCAGTATGTACTTAAAATGTTGTCCATTTTAAACAAAAGAGAGCCACTTAGAGTGATTCCGGCCACACTATACCTCAGATTAAGGCGGTGTTGACTCGTACATGTCACATATGACACATGGATCGTTTTCCCAAAGTATCGACACATTTTGAATGAGTTTGGTCAGTTTTTCGTATGTCAGTTGTTCTTTTCACTTATAATCCTGTCCATTTTAAACAAAAGAGAGACACTATAAATGGTGTAAGCCACACCGTGCCTCGGATTAAGGCAATTTTGACTCTTACATGTCACAAATGACCCATAGATCATTGTTCTAAAGTATCAACACAATTCGAATGCTTTTGGTTGGTTTTCCGTATGCCAGTTGATGTTTTTCACTTAAAATGATGTCCTATTGAAACAAAAATAAGACACTTTGAGTGGTTCCAGCCACACCGCATCTCCGATTGATGCGGGGTTGATTCATAAACGTCACATATGACCCATGGATCATTGTGCTAATGTATCAACACAATCAGAATCCATTTGGTCAGTTTTCTGTATGTACTTAAAATGTTTTCCATTTTAAACAAAAGAGAGCCACTTAGAGTGATATCGGCCACACTGTGCCTCATATTAAAGCGGGGTTGACTCGTACGCATCACATATGGCCCATAGATTTTTTTCCTAATGCATCAACACATTTTGAATCCGTTTGGTCAGTTTTCGTATGTCAATTGTTCTTTTCACTTATAATCCTATCCATTTTAAACAAAAGAGAGACACTATGAATGGTGTCGGCCACACTGTGCCTCAGATTAAGGAGGGGTTGAATCTTACACGTCACATATGACCCATGGATCACTGTGCTAAAGTATCAACACAATCTGAATGTGTTTGGTCAGTTTTCCGTATGCCAGTTGAAGTTTTTCACATAAAATGATGTCCTATTGAAATAAAAGACAGACTCTTTGGGTGGTGCCGGCCACACCACATCTCCGATTGAGGCGAGGTTGATTCATACACGTCACATATGACCCATGCATCGTTGTGATAAAGTATCAACACAATCAGAATCTGTTTGGTCGGTTTTCCGTATGTACTTAAACTTTTGTCCATTTTAAACAAAAGAGATACACTTAGAGTGATCCCAGCCACACCGTGCCTCGGATTGAGGCAGGGTTGACTCATACACGTCACATATGACCCATGGATTATTGTCCTAAATCATTAACACATTTCAAATGCGTTTGGTCGGTTTTTCGTATGTCAGTTTTTCTTTTCACTTATAATTTTGTCCATTTTAAATAAAAGAGATACACTATGAATGGTGTCTGGGGTCCAAGGAGGATGGTGGGGGGGCTGTCCGGGGGGATTTCTAGGGGGCTGTCCGGGGTCCAAAGAGGATGGTGGGGGGTTGTCCAGGGTCCATGAAGGAGGAGGGTTCCCAAACACACAACCACTAAAAGACAACAACATCTATAAAAACAGATAATATATAAAAATAACTCAACTCCAATACTATACTACGAGTCTAGATAAAACCAAAAACTAGAATGGATTAAATATAAAATCTCAGTAATATTAGTCCAAAATGTAATGCATCAATTTTTCCCACATCACCATCATCGTCATCATCACCCTCGTCCTCTTCCCCATCATCATCCACACCCTCCTCATCGCCCTCCTCCTCACCCTCCCCCTCCCCCTCGCCCTCTCCACCCGCCTCGCCCTCCTCCTCTCCCTCCTATTCCACATCAGACTCCTCGCCATCTTCATTGTAAAGCTGGAAATCGTCCTGAACACCACTAGAACTACCACCTGGTGCACCATATATAGAATGTATCGATGACATATATTCATCAAAATCTAGGTTGGCCTCTGCTACAAGTGTTAGACGTAGAACTTCAATAAATTTCATAAACGCATTGTTTGCCCAAGAAGACTGTTCTGCCATCTCTGTGGCCCTTTTCTTAGCCATTTCTGCCTATTCCCTAACTTACTACAGCTCGGTGGCACTACATCTCATACCCGAGGAGGGCCAATAACTCGTTGGGGCTATACTAGGTCGGCAGCGTACTCTTCCAGGATGCTCCTCTCCCAACACCTGATGTAAGTGATCTGTTGGCCCAAAAGTTTCTGGTTCTTGGGCATCGAGGGCCTCTAAATCAACCTTTTACAAATATAATCTATTATAAAGTTAAAAAATAGTTTTTAAAATATAAAATCAGTAGATTAAAACCTACAATCTGCTACTGAGTCGCTTCATTGATGACACTTCCATCCTTTTTCCGTTTACTCGAGCAAAACAGTTTTGCTCGAGGCACACGTCCTTCAATATTTTGTATTTTCCTCTACAATGACATTGAAAACTAAATTTATATGAAAACTTTAGCAAATGATTAAATAATTGAGAAAATAAAATAAAATTTAAGTCGTAAAGAAAACTTATAAAAAATTATCATCCCTGCTTCCTCTCAGGATCTGGCATCGTAGTACGTCCTAGTGTGTGGGGTTATTTTTTTGCATCAATGTTTTTTTTATTTTTTCAAAATGATTCCTAAATAAAATTATATAATGAAAAGGATAATATTAATTCAAAAAATGAAAGTTATTATTTAAATACCTCAAATTTAATTCATACCTTAAACTGGGTACTCGTCCAATGAGTAATCATCTGAAGATACTGCTCTATAGGACAATCATCCATGACTGGTATCGCCTCTAACTCAGTGCTAACTCTAGCACGCCAGCCAATATATAACTCATCCTTGTAGGCTATCCAAATCTCGCCTAAATCCTTTAGACGTTCTGATCTATCACCATCACCATCGGGAAAATTAAATCGAAGCTGACATCATAATATTAATTCGTATAAATACAAAAATAATTTATGGCATTAAATACCATAGATTTTTTTACCCATATCTCTGGCCAAGTTCTAACCTTGAACTCATGTGGCAAATTTCTCCATGACAGCGGGCTGACGGGAATGATGTCGGAGTATTTGGAAAGCATCTCCAAAAAACTTTGACATTGTTGCCCTGATTTCTTAACCATTTGGTTGTCTTCATTGTAATCCACCATAACCTGTGTGCGGCGGTTCCACACCGGACGCATGTGTGTACACTCCCGCCCCTGCATCCTATCAGTGGATGTATCTATCATGAAAGAAAAAAAATATTTTATCAAAACATGTTGTAATGAAAATAAATATTGCTATAAATTTTTTTTAGGGTTTTATAAATATACATGCGCTAGTCTGATCACTGAGCGTCGCCGGATCCACAGAAACTGATGGAACACCCTGTGGTGGAACAAGAGTCGAAGAAAATGAAATATAGAAGCTCAGAGAGACAGAAGTAGAAGGAAAATAAGTTGGGACAGTAGTATGACCGGATTCTGACTGGGGAGTGGGAATCATCATGGGATGTGAAAATGATGGGGCAGAAGATGTCGAAGGTAGCGAAAACATGGAAGGCCTAAATATCATGTGTGTCCCTAACGACACACTGGGATCAGAATGTGGGAAGGATGACATGTCAGTGGGAGGGGAAGGTTCTAGTCGGTCACGCGTAGCTGTTCGTCCACCTCTGGTACGAACCCTCCTCGTACCACCGGCTTGAGTACTAGGACCAGTACTAGGCTCCTCGTCGAATAACTGTCGACGTATAGGTGGATCCTAAAAAAATGTTTACAAAAAAATTAATCACATGACATTATATATTTTTAATATATATATATATATATATGAAATAAAGTACTCATTGAAGGCATTAATGGTGGAACGCCCATCTCCTTCATCTGATGATTGTTCTCCATCATTATTTTCCTTCATCTCTCTCCAATTGGCTGCATTTCCTGCTTTTGAAAACAAATATGTAATTAATTAGAAAAAGGTAACTAATTTGTAAACCAAAAAACTAAATATCTGAGGGAATAGGGGGATACATTGGTAATTTAGCTATTAGTATTTTTAGAAGACATTGAATGAATTTAATAAATCATACAAGTTTTAATGTCCACCAAGTTAGAAATGTTATTTGACTAGGTTTGAATACAGTTCAATTCCAAATTAGAAAATGCAATTAAAATAAAACAGAAACCAATAAACATTGAAAATACACATAACGGTCAGGTGAGCTAAAACATATTTGTTATCAATACTAAATCAATTTGAATATTACCAACCTTAACAACCCAACTCGACGTAAACCAAAAGAATTGAGAACATGGATGAATGATTCTATATATTTTCAACCACAACTTCAGGTTCACAATCAACTCTAAAAATTGAGTTATTGGAGTCATCAAAATAAATAAATGGATTGGTTCCAATGGAAATAGGGACAGTTTCAATTCCATCATCACCATCATCAAAATTATGTCTTGGAATTACTTCAACTGTGACACCAAATTCCAGTCGAAGTTGGTCTTTGACATAAAAAACTTATTTTGCCATTGATTCCAACACATATGGTTCTTCGGTAGCAAGAGTGTGAGTCACTAATTTGGGGACCCACTACATGAAATACCCATTTTACTTGGGTGACCCATTCTACTTCAGTGACGCACTACTTTGGGGACCCACTAAATGGGTGACCCATTATACTTAGGCAATCCACTCTACTTGGGGGGGACCAACCACTTAGGAGACCCGCCACATGGGAAACCCACTTGGGAGACCCACCACATGGGTAACCCACCACATAGGTGACCCCCCTCCCCCCCCCCCCCCCCATTTAGGAAACCCCCCATTTAGGTGACCCATGACTTGTGATACCCACAATATGGGAGAATCACTTGGGTGAAGAACTTGGGAGACCCACCACGTGGGAGACCCACCACTTGGGTGACCCACTTGAGTGACCCACAACATGGGTGACCCCCCACTTGGGAGACCCGTTCTACTTAAGAGACCCACTACTTGGGAAACCCATTCTACTTGGGAAAACCATTCTAATTGGGAGACCGACTACCCAGGGAACCCAGTACATGGGAGACCAATTCTACTTGGGCAACCCACTCTACATAGGCGATACACCACTAGGGAGACCCACCACATGGGTGAACCACTCCACTTGGGAGGCCCACCACATGGGAAACCAACATTTGTGAACCATCACTTGGGAGAACCACCACATGGGAAACCCAACACTTGGGTAACCCGTGACTTGGGTGACCCACCACTTGGGCCACCCACAACTTTGGAGACCCAATTGGGAGACTAGCACAAGGGTGACCCACTTGGTGACCCATTTGGATGAATGTCTTGGGTGACCAACCACTTGGGAGATCCATTCTACTTGGGTGACCCACTACATGGGTGACCCATTAAACTTGGATGGCACACTCTACTTGGATGGCATACCACTTACACAACCAACCACTTGTGGGTAAAACCACTTGGGTGACTCACAACTTGGGTGACCCCACACTTGGGTAACCCATTGTACATGGTAAACCCACTACTTGGGTGGCCCATTCAACTTAGATTTCCTACTATAGTTAGGAGACCAACCACTTGGGTGATCTAATACCTGGGAAACCCATGCTAATTTGGTGACACACTACTTGGAATACCCACTTGGGTTGGCAATATGGGAAAACTACCACTTTCGAGACCTAGCACATAGGTCACCTACTTAGGAGATTCACTTAGGTGACCCTTTACTTGGGAGTCCCACTCTAATTTGGAGTATCTTTACCCAAGGTATCCCAAATGGGATATCAAAACAAGCCCCATATAATTAGGATACTCTCACTTAATGCTATCCCTTACTAGGGATACACACTAATTAAACTAGGTCTCATACATGGGCATCAAATCATGATACAAATACATATAGTTGAGATGATAATCTTGGTTTAGGCCTCCTAATAGGTGTAATCCCTAAAAAAATATTAAATTTCCACTGAGTTTATATTCTCCTTATTTTATCATTATTTACCAAGGGTTCATACACTCATCTTGGATCCATAAATATGGTATTCCTATAAGTTGTAATCCCCAAACAAATCCTAAATTACCATGCAGTTGATATTCTCATCTTGTTTATCATTATTCACCATGGTTAGAGATACTCCTATTGATTTCAAATACATGGGAATCCTCTTGGGTGTAACCCAATCCAAATAATCAATTTCCATTGAGTTGAGATTCTCCTCATGGTTATAATTATTCATCATGGTTAAATATACTCTTCTTTGTTTCAACTACATGGTGATACTTTTAGGTGTAATCCCCAACCAAAACTTCGATTATATTTGAGTTGAGATACTCCTCAAGGTTTCCATTATTCATCATGAGTCAAGATACTCCTATTGGTTATAGAAACCCCACCATCCTCCAAGGATTAAACCCCAATCAAACCTTAAATTTAAATTGATTTTAGAAACTCTTCATTGTTATCCTAAAATGAAATATCACTCAAACCACCTATTAGGTCAGGTATCTCAAGGATGACTATTCATTGGCCCCTCCTAATTTCATTCTTTTACCCCTATAATAGAACATGAATATCCTTAAGGAAACTTATATGTAAGAACCTCATTAAAATATAATGGAACACTCTCAAGGAATGTGATTGATCTTATACTTTCTCTTGTTTCTCACACCGAGAATGAATCACAAAGGCTAAGATATCTGAAATGATTTGTCCATTAGTATGGTGAAAGTGTCTCCATTTTGGGCCACCTTTTGAGGTGTAATCCATTTCCATTAAATCATACTATATGGGATATTATTCTTGTTCTAATAAGGATATGAAAAAAACCTATTTGAGGTTAAAAACCAATGTCTTTTTTCCCTTACCCATTCAATCGAACTACATGGGTTTTGATCCCTATATTCATAGGATATGTAAGATTTCTCTTTGAGGTTCAATCCCTAATCTGAAACAACAACCACCTACCTGGATGAAAATAAACTCCAGAGATCCAATATTGTCATATTTAAACCAAATCATCAGGAATTAATAAGAAAAATATCGTGAAAAACTATGATATGTAAAGTCTTACATAAAAACATGGCCTTGATCTGATCATATGAATAGGGGTAACTAGTCCAGAACTTGGATTTGGGAAGGATTCGTGAATACATTTAAAATCTATGAGATATTACATGTGTAAGAAATAATCCCCCCCAAGGGTGTGATAATCCCAACCATCCATCCTATCAACCAACACGAGTCCATAAGAATCATTTAAAAACATCTAATGATCATCTACCTTCAGAAAGAATGTCTGTAACCCATCACAAATGTTGAAATCATTGCGTTTTTACAGTTATATGAATAAATTCTATTGTAAACCACCAAAAACAGGGAGCGAAACAACATCTCCTTATATCTTACAATATTTTATGGTATATTGTTAAGGAAAAGTATTGAGATATATTTTGTTACAAAAAGGATCTCAATAAAACGTTTGATGGAATGTTCCAATATTGAATAATTATGATGAAATTATAAATAGTTATAATTATACAACATATGTTATTAACATAATAACATATGATATTCGGATGTAGAAGAGTTTGAATATTATGTTCAAAGAGTTAAACAATAGTAATATGTTCTCAAAGTCTCACCATTATAAAAATTTTCATTCTTCATATGTGTTACTCACTAAGGATTTTAGTGGGAGGGTTTTATCATATGGTCATAAATAGATATGGAATGAATTACATAAAAGTGTAAAAAGTTTAATAAAACATGAGAAGTGCAACAAACCTAAGTTTGATCTAGAATTCTATAATATGTGATATAGTTAGAGAGGATCTTATGTATGGTTTTTTAGTAATATTTAAACAGGGTTTTAGAATATAAAATATATCATGTTATAAAAAAGTAATACTCCACTTTATCATTATTTCTTGTTTGATGCATATATTTTATGAATTAAAATTACAATAATGTTTGAATCAAGGCATTCATATCTAAAAATAGTGAATAGTTTTTTTTCAATCCACATTAGGTTGATCAATGTGTTTTTAGGGCAAGTGATCTTATAGTTCTAGCTAACTATAGTGTGAAGGTGGTGTTGTTTCTGATTATTTTCCAAATGTTTTAGTCCAATATTTGGAAAATAGATAAAGGTGTTTTTGGAAAAGGATTTTTTTTCTCATAGTTTAAATTTAACATTAATGATTCATGCAAGTGATATTTTTGGATTGTCTCATCAAAATATGGAAATGGAAAGAATCATACGCAATCTTTTTTTAGTGAAACATAGTTTGCATGATAAGAATATTTTCATGAAAAAAATAAGGCATGAAATAGTCTTATGCACCAAATGAGATTTCGAAATTAGTTGTGTGATAATGGAGTTTCAATATCATAATATAAAAATATGTAAAAGGTGTGATCTACGTGAAAAAGTTGAAATTGAAAAAAATAATCTTATGTACCAAATACGACCTCAAAATCAGGCTTACGCACATGGGGTAAGGTGTGTGCAAGTTCAAGTTTCGTACACAAGTGCTTGAGTTTCTCTACTGAAAGGTTTTGAATATTTGTTTTTTATTAATGCTTTCAAGTGATTCATTTCAAAAATATGCTGAAAGAAGAGTCTTTTAAAATATGGGGAAAAGACTCAAATTCTAATCTACTGATGGGACCTTCAATTCATTAATTTTAGTAATACATCTCCCAAGTCATTGGGATAGTGGATTAAACGGAAGTGTTATGAGGATGGAAATGTGTTATCCTTAAAATCTTTTAAATATAGTGTTCTTAGAATAGTGCGACTATGTAAAAAATTATTTATTCCACAACTAGTGAATATCAGTGGATTTTGGTATGACTGACACACTGTCTGTATATTATCTTTATACTTTCCCTTAGGGTTGATCCAAGTAAAATTATTGTGTTGTCTCTTTGCATTTGAATGTTCAATTACTGAATGATTCCATCAAAAAAAATTAAACAGTTCCTACCAATGTGGTAACAAGATGCTTCATTTTAAAATAAAATGTTGACACCTTGATTAACCTCTCCCCTTTGAGGGTGTTCTAGGACTCTACAAGTTGTATGAGATCCAAGGATCACCTATATTGGATCATGTATAGTAAATCTATTCTGTTTTTAAGATTTTACTTTTTTTACTAATTAAACAATTATGTGATGTTTTAATAAATATTGGGTAATATATGAGTAAGATTTTATATGCACATAGACCATGGTAAATAGGAAAAATAAAGGGAATAGAAAGTTGAAAATGTCCCTCTTTTTTAAAGAAGAGGTAGTATCTAGTTCTACATGCCTTTCAGACAATAAATATATATCAGGATTTAAAAGTATGGAGTAGGTGGATTAGGTTTCCACCAAATTGAATGAAAACCTCTCTACCACTTGTAAATAAAAATATTCAAGTGATCATGAGGTATGTGTTATCACTTTTGAAAGTTGTCCACAAAATAAGGATCCTAGTACAATTGATGATGAAGACAAATCTAAAAACTCACAAGAATTTTTATTTGGTATATTAAGAAATTTTCTACAAGATATTATTAAGGTAATAGTCTCACTTGTTTTTTGAGTTTTTCAATGTATGCAAGTCAAGATCACCCAGCTAGTAGAAGAATTTGATGCTTTAGAAAAGGGATTGCAATGAAAAATTCATGAATGTTTAAATCTCTCCAGAAAAGTTTGACCCTTTGAATTAACAATTAGGGAACTTGAAATAAGTTCCTAAAAATACCTCAAATACGTTTAATATGATGGGGGATTCAATAATCCCCTTGAAAAAAATACCCATGTTCTTGAAGAAAAATTGAAAAATAACACTGATGTTAAGGGTTTTCATTTGGAAGAAATATCCAAGAAGATCAAGGAACATTTCTCTTTGATTAAAAATATAGTTAAGATGTGTGAAGATGAAGTTTTTATAATGAATAATTATTGTGGTAAAAATATTATTACGATTGAAGAACATAAAATCATCCTTAATATGAAATATCAAGATTTGGAGGGCCATTTGGCCAATCATGAGAATAAATATATTGAGACTTCCAAAAAGAAGGAAAAATTTTATGCAGCTACTAAATTTTCACTAAAGTATTCTAAAGATAAAATACCTCCCATGTGTAATATGAATTTCAGGACATATTTTGATGATATATATTAAGAAACTGAGAAGAAATAGGTAACCTTCATATTGACCTTTATTAATGCTTCTAAACCTATTATCATGAACATTGCAGCTTGTAGACAAATACTAAGAAATAATGGATGAATACAGGTGATAAGAAACCTACCACCATGACTATAGTGGATAGGAAAAAGATTATGTAATTTTATTTCCAAAAATATCACAAAAAATCTTGAAGAAGATCTAATATCCTTATACAGAACTATAAGGAGATCAATGTTTTTTGTTGATTTTGTTGTTGAAATAGATATCGGAATTGTGAATTGGATTTTTTGTACAATACTATAAATTAAAATGCACAAAGGGGGCCTATTTCAATGTGGATCAATCTAGATAAGAAGAAATCAAAAGAATATTGACAGCACAAATTCTCACAATAAATTCTCAAGTAAGAAAGTTGCGAAAACCCAGGATTCTAAATCCTAGAAGTTAAAGGGTAGTATATTCAAAATAAATACTAAGATGGATGACACTCATAAGAACCCATGTGTAAGATCCAAACTTTATAAAACAATTTCTAATGACATATTAGTTATTTGGATATAACATTTGGAAATGATGAAAAACTAGAAGATTCATTGGATAAGTCTCGTGAAAATTGAAAAAGAAAGTATTTCATGAGATAGTGACAAATTTCATGAGGGTTTTCATAGAAATGGAGCATAATGAGTTAAATAAGTTTTGAATGAGAGGTGTAAGAAACATCTTCACATTGAAAAATGTTTTTTAACCATACTACAAGAACATGAAGTAGTCCTTAAGAGTATTAATAATGTTTCATCCATATAGGTTTTTAAGAAGAGAAAATCTCAACACCAATCATAAGATAATGTGAATAGATCCATGATACCACAACATAAATCATAACATATATTCAAATGTGAAATAATGAAGGCTGGAGAAAATGCAACAACTTGGTTGATAATATCATCTCAACTATGTTGTTCATATTGATGAATTAAGAAGTATTAACCTCATTCCATTAATATTTGGTTATTGAATTTATTATTTTAATTTAGGGGATTAATAGGTGAAGAATGTTTTCAAGGGTATAACCTAATAATAAATGAGGGGTTTATATATATCCATGCTGAATAAGTCTATATATTTGAATAATTCATGAAATTATAATTCAAATACAAATATTATGGTGGATCATTTTTGATGAAGCTGAAGATGTTCTATTCTTGAAAAACAAGATAAATAAGGTACCATGTTGGATTAAACATATGTATAGTATCATTGAAAACAAGTTTTAAATAATATTATCCATGGTGGAGTTATTAATGTTGTCCAATGTGGACAACCACAAGTTAAATATCCATTATGGTGTATTCTCCACACTGAAATTTATTGAAATCCATTCTTGATGAGATCCACCATTACGAAGATAATGAGAAGTTTTTACCTTAAGGGGGAGAAAAATAAAGAATGATGAAGAAGATTCCTGAATCATTATTTCAATTTTTATCAAACCTGATTATTCTATAAATTTCTTCAATATCATGCCATTGGAACTAGATTTTTAAGTTAAATGTCCTTAAAAGTTTCTTGTCAAATTTAGTGTCTTTAGTCTAGAATGAAAGGGAATGAATATTTAAGACAATTATACATTTTCTCATCTCTTGAGGTATCATGATCAATAGGAAAGTTATAGATTCATATGCTAAAATAGTATAATGCTTGCACCATAATCAGGGATCACACAATGAAGTTGATTCAGATAAAGAATCATAAGAGGAGACTATTACTAAGGAAACTTCATTAGAACTTCACAGACATCTCTCTTTGGCCTTAATTAGATACCATGAGCATGGTATTATCGAATCAATTCTTTTCTAAAGAATCATCATTTTAAAAGAGGAGGTATAGTCTATAATCTCTATGTGAAGAGTTCTCAAAATGATCAATTTATGGTGATGGTGTATGTGGATGATATTATTTTTTTGGAAGAAGATAGGGATTAGAGGAAGAGTATTCTAATCAAATGAAGTCGTAATTTTAAATTTCCATGATTGGTGAACCCATATACTTTTTAGGGCTTAAGGTGATTCAGAATAAGGAATACACCTTCATTTCTAAATAAAAATATGTAAGAGAGAAACTGAATAAATTCAACATTCAAGACTCCAAACTGATTCAAAACCCGATTGAAGTTGGGAAAAAACATGTAAAGTATGAGGATAAGACATCTTTGGATCCCACACTATGTAGGAGAATCATTGGAAGTTTATTATACTTGACTGTAATATGTCTAGATATCATATTTGAAAAATTATTAGAATTATTCTTTTAAATTAATATGAAGGAAGTGAATTTGGTAGTAATTAAAAGAATCATGAAGTGTATTCAAGGTACTCTCAATTTTGGATGACACTTTGTAGCATAAAGAGATAATTAATTAACAAAATTTTTTGATACTGAAATGGCTAGTTATGTGTTAGATATAAAATTATCTAGTGGAGGTGCATTTTTCATTGGAAAAAATGTCTGGGTTTGTTGAGAATGAAATAGGAAATCACTTTTCTTAGTATGGATGAAGCAGAGTATATTTGTGCTATAACGTCTTGCACTCATCAACTGTGCATGAAGGAATAAGTAACTGATATTATTGATGAGGTGAAATAGCTAATAGTGATTCATTGTGACCAAAGGAGTGTGATTGGTATGATGAAGAATCTAGTTCATCGTTCTCATAGAAAACAAAATGAGATCAAATATCACTTCATCAAGGAAAAAATTAAACAATGTGTGATTAAAATGGGGAATGTTGGAACTAATGACCTAGTGGCTGAAAATCTGACAAAGCAATTGTCAGTCCATCTATTTGAGAAACATCATTGTTTAGTCACCTCCTAGTGCATGAAGAATTTATGGATATTCCCCTCTCCCAATTTTTATTAACTATTTTAATCTATTTTTGGAAGTTATGTAGATTTCTGTCGGAGATAAAATCCATGGGGAGTGTTTTTTTATCATTACAAGTAAAAATATAGGTTATTTGGGTTTATTTCCAAATGGGGAGAATAGATAATAGACAAATTCAATGTTGTAATTGTTTTCCAGTTGCATGGTTTTGAAAAACTATTTAATGATTCTATAATGCGATGAAAATTAGGTGTTATGAGGAAATAGTTCATATTTAATAGAGAATAGATTCGACATCATTAGCCATTCAAAAACATGAGAACCCAATTCATGCTTCCCCACTTATTTTCTACCTTGATATTTTCTCATGTAGTCTTAGATTATTGGATGACTTGTCTATCACATTTCAGGTTTTGATAGTGGTTGGTAATTTATTGAATTAATCTACATATTTTAAATAAATCCAAAGGGGGATATTATTGGAACCAAGGATTTCCATTGCTAAAAATAGAGTATAGTTTTTGTTTATTCTAATTCCACACTAGGATTATTAGGGAGTTTTAAAAGTAAGTTGTCTTACATTTGAAGCTGAATATAGTGTCAAAGGTGGGGTTGTCTCCTAGTGTTTTCTAAAATTTTGTGTACAAAATTTGGATAATAGATAATGATTTGTTTGGAGAAGGATGTTTCATGCATGGTTAAAAGTGAATATGAATGTTGTTTACAAGTGAACTTTCAATATCACCACATCAGAATACAAAAAAGTAAAGAATTGTGCACATTATTTTTTTGTGAAATATAATATTTGTGATAGGAATATTTTCCCACAATGTAGAAGGTGTGGAAGACTCTTATAAACAAAATTTAGTGTCAAAGATTGTTTTTTACCAGTGGTGTTTCAGGACCATCATGTCAAAATATGGAAAATGTGATCTATGCACAAAATATGAAATTGTGGGAAAGGATCTTACACCCAAAATATGATTTCAAAATCAGGTTTACATGCATGGGATAAGGCATGCAAGGAACTTGGGCATAGAGTCATCTAGGTCTATAAATATGTAGCCACCCCCTATATTCAAATTATCTTTTTCAATAAATATATGATACTTCTATTTTGTGAAATAGTTTTGTGAAAAAGAGTTATACATAGTAAATCTTGTGTGAAGAGTGGTCCTTATGTCTATAAAGACCAAATGAAACTCATAGTGTGGTTGTATGAAAGAAAATTGTTGCATTAAATTTATCATATGTCAAAAAACCCAAAATTTGTATACATGTTTGGTTGTTGCATTCAAGTGCTTGAGTTGCGCTACTAGAAATATTTGAATACTTGGTTTCTTTCATCATTGCTTTCAAGTGAATAAATTCAAGACTTTAGTGCAAGAATAGGCTAGTGAAAGTCAGGGACAAATAATTAAATTCTAATCTACTGAAGCATCCTTCAAGTCTTTAAACCGAGTAATACTTCTTCCATGGCAGGCTAGGGGGAGTCGATGGATGTTTTCTGAGGGAGGTAGTGTTCTATCTCTAAAAAAATATAATGAAAATGTTCTTGGAATAGAGTAACTATATCTAAACTTTTGTATTCCACATCTAATGAAGATTATTATATTTTGGTATGACCAACACACTGTCAGTGTATACTACTTGTATAGCCCTTAGTGGTGAACCATGTAAATTGATGTGTTTTCTCTTTGAATGTGAATTTTTAATTACTATGTGATTCCATCAAACATGTTTAACTAGTTCCAATCAACTTGTGAATAAGATCAATCATTTTAAAAGAAACATTTGACACCCTAATTAACCCCTCCCCTCTCAGGGTGTTCTGGGGTTATACAAAACAACCTGTGAAAGTATGAAATTGAGTTATATTTAATTAATTTTCGTTCCAAAATATTATAGGTTATAAAGAAATGCTAAGGTTATTATGGATAGAATTTCATATAGAGAAACAAAATATGATCATAAGGAAAAATGGGTTTTTTGTTCTATAAAACCCATAAAATATAACACATGGAGTGTAATACACTACATATTTGGTATATTAAGGGTGCATGTTTCATATGGAACCCCCAAACCTTAGGTTGGAAAGATACCTAGCATGAGAACCTTCATACTTTGATAACCTTTTTTCAAAATCCTTGAATCTTAGATAATCAAGGTGATATTGGGTATTTTTTGATGATTTTATCAATTGGATTTTAACAAAGATGAGTTTTTTCCTCTCATATCATGACTATGGTATCTACTCCCTCGATAGAGATATACTAACGATGTGTATATCCATACCAAGAAAAGGTATATGTGAAGTGATTATCTATATTAATGAGGGATATGTGATGTTATCATCCACTTGGATGAATGAAATGTTATGTGTTCATCAAATTTTTTAGGTAATACCCATATAATTGACGATATATGGGATTGATATACTTTTTAACACCCTGAGATTTTTTTATATTTTTTACTTTAAATAATTATAATTTCTTTAACATATTTCTTTACATGAAACACTGAGTTTAAATGAACTGTGAAAAAATATTTAAATACAAATAAGTAAAAATTATATCATTTCATCATCATGTCATTTTTATCTTAGGTTTAATATGTTTGATTTTTCTAAAAAAAATATTTTTCAGTAAATAGTGAAAAATTCTAATTTATGTAAAACCATCATTACTTTTCTTTAAATCAACTAAATTAAAAGTACCAATATATTTTTTCTTTTTTTAAGTTATTTAATAAAAATTTTATTTACAATAATCTAATTAATTTTATAGGGAATATCATTTTACATTATTTTGAAATATATTCATTTTTAGGCCTAAAAATTCATTTTTTGGAAAATTGTTTTTCATCAATTTTTATGATTTCATTTCAAATTAATCTATACTACTTATAGGATTTTACTTTGATAAAATGGATTCTATATTTGAAATCATTTGGTATAATTTTGTTAAATTTTTCCCTTTTATTGTTAGACATTATGAATAGTAAATGCTGTAAAATTTATCACCACAATAAAGGGTAAATTGAGTAATTAAGGTTAAAAATAACATGATATAGAATTAAAAATATTTAAAAAACTTGAATTTGTCTCATTTTATTATAAAAATTCAAAAAACTTCATCCCTACCTCAAATATATGGCATTTCGGTACCATTTTCTTTTGATAAGGTCATTTATATTATTTCAAATAAAGAATAATACAAAATGACACTCTATTGCCTTTAAACATATTTTAGAAGTTCACATCAGGATAAATATAAGTTTTTAATGAATATTGAAGTTTAATTTATATTAATTGATATTAATTTTATAATGGTAATTTATTTATAAATTTTAGTGATTATATAATTACATTAAATACTTATACAATGTTGACATAGTGATTATGTGGGTAGTGGAAAAAACGACGTAAATAATTTTAAAAACATTAAAACATATAATTTTAAGATGGATTATATTTCCAAAATAATTTTAGATTTAATTATAATATATTATTAATAGTTAAAAGGGTTATATTTGAATTCAATATTTGTATTGATGTCTTTAAAGACATATAAAATGAATAGGGTCAAAATGATATTAATGATATTTTATGAAAATAATATTTTATTAAATTATTTAAAAATCATAAATATATTTAACAAGTAAAAGGGGAAATTATATGGTCTAAAATTTAATCCCTTTTACACTTATTCACCAATTTTCTTACAACCCTTTAATATTGAAATAGTTGTTACCACGGTTATGGTCAAAAATGGTTAGCGAAGGGGTAAATCAAAAATAAGGTTTAAAATGACATCTAAACCTTTATAAATTTGATTAGATGATTAAATTAGGATAATATACCCTTTATATTTTAATCAATGTAATTTTTGAATCAATTTTCATTGAATTTAAATTTATTATATTATAATATTTTTGAAAAATTACAAGACTACCCCCCCCCCCCACTCACTTATAAAAGGAAATCCCTTCTCTCTTTTATTTACAATGTATTGAGCCATATAGCTTGACTAAAACCTAATAAATTATCTTATAAAATTAAATATAAATGAATTAGAATTATTTTTCTTCATAAAATATCTTTAAAATTGTCCTTGATAAGTGATGTAAAAGAAATCTAACAAATTAGAGGTAATCATCTTTATTGGTTTTGTAAAAGTTCTTTATTCTTCCTCTCCCCCTTAATACATTGTAAACTTACTAAAATAATAACACCAATGTCGTAGATATAATTAGATATTATTATGATTATCTTAAAACCATTTTTTATATATTTCCCATTCTATGTAATGTGAAAACATCACTCATGCATATGTACAACTTACCATCTCTACATAATGGTGTGATTTGTTCTTCATCTCCACATAAATTGGATTTTTATAAATATATAAATAATTAATATATACAATATTTATGACACAATTATTCTTCTTAAATTATAATATCACATCTACCTTCTGTTCTTTGAATCATTTGGAAAACAAAAATGTCGCTTATGTGAACATATGCACTACCATTTCCCCAAAGTGATGCGATTCGTTTTTACATTATTATTAAAATGAAAGTTAATAAGGATATATATAATGAATATATATGATATATATGATATAGTAATGATTCTTCAAATTTTAATTATTATTTACGTTTCTTTCATCCCTTCGGTCAAAATTAAAAAATACAATCATTTGTGTTTACGACCTACCGTCTCCATGAACGATGTAATTAATTTTTCTATCCCTTACTTTTATAGCTGAATATAAATATATATATATATATAATGAATATATATTATATTTATATCATTAATAAAATTTTGGAGATTATGTAACCATAATCAATGTAAAATGACATAAACTACTAAACTGAAATTTTCATGACAAATGAAGTAGTTAATACCAGAAATAATGATATTAATAAAATATTGTTAACAAATGGGTGATAATATGTTAGAAATTGATAATATATGGTATTATATATATTTATATGGATATTTAATGTAATAATAGAAAATATAAATTTATTATACATGAGTTTAAAATTACTTATGTTGAAATTCTATCTTGAGATAAGGGATTTCGTCTAAATTTCCACTCCATTAATTCATATTTGGAATTATGCACCTATTTATTTTTATGTGGCGTATATACCAACACTTTTATGTATTTAACATGAATATATATTTATTAATTTTGATTAAAGTTTCAATTAATTTTTACCCTTTCAAGGGTTTTCAATTTAAAAGTAACCAAAGTGGTAATAATTTATTTTACGATCTCTTTTTTTTGAATTGTGCATATTTTCATTGAAGGGATAATATAATCAATACTTAATAAAATAAATATATTTTCTTATAATATAGGTATTTAAGAACATTCGATTTTTTATTATAACTTTTAATCTCTTTGGAACTAGGGTCAGGCAATGAAAGTTTTCAATGAAACGTTGATCTTATTTCTCATTGTATCAGGTATTTTTTCCCTATCCATATTTTTTAAATAAAATTTAAAAAAGTTATTTTTATTTGCTAAAATGATTTGTTAAGTAATTTTTATGTTTTATTTTAATTTTTAAAATGTTTTCAAAGAATATTTCTATATTTTTATTTTAATGGTTCAATTTTAACTATCTTTACAAAATTCAAAATGAATGTTTCTTTTTAATGTATATGGAATTAATGGATTTTCCCACCACCATTATCATTTTATATTGTTTATTTTATACTAACAGTTTTCAATAGGATTACAATGAAAAAAATCATTTATTAAATATTATTTTAATGGATCTTTTCCATTTTCATTATTTATCAAAAGAACATGATTTTATTTCAAAACATATATTTCTGATGAATTGATAGTAATCTTTTATCTCTTATTGATTTTTTTTATTAACTTTATTTTTAAACATTCACTCTTTTGTTATAATTTTTCGTTAGACATTATATTTTTCTAAATTATCCATATTCATTGTATCATGGATATAACTATATCCAAAATCGTATAACATTTATACATATGGTGTTTTATTATGAAAATTAGTTGATTCATAGGGGAAATTTTAATATTCTATAATATTAACTCAATATAGATATATGTTGATAAGGAATATTATTTATAAATTAGATTTATCATTCAATAAATGATCAAAGGATTAGACATGCAGGAATGGGTAAGGCCTAGTTATAGATATCCCCTCAATGCATCAATAGGTCTCATGAGATAAACTAGTTGGTCAAAATTATTAAATGGGTTTTTCCATATTCCTTCTCATTAATTAAATTGCCTTAGTGAAATTACTTTATGGAAAACATATCTTGATGTCTGAGATCATGATATCTAATAATAATAATTTCTTTCATTGAAAATTTAGTTATTGTTATCCAAGATAATATTTCATTGATATTATCTATAAATGAATCTCATGATAAATTTCATCGTTAAATAGAATGTGTTTTCAATTATTTACCTTTTCTTATTTATTGTGTCATATTTACTCATGATATGTTTCATTTTATAGAACCATTACTGATAATGTAATAAAACCTTTTATTTTTAACCTTATCTTTGGATATAAAGAAGGATATAATGAATAATATCAAGGATGAGAGAATGTTTTTATGCGATGTATTATATATTTATATTGAAATATGAAAAACATATGTGGATATTATTCTTAAGACTACTAAACTAATCAATCAATCATGGTAAGATCCATTGTATCTTATACCAATGTAATAAACAATACATCGGTTATGTGTTACTAGAGTTAAGATTGTTACAATTGATATTAGATTAATTTTAGTAGAAACCTTGATAATTGGATTTTTAATAAACGTATCTAACATGATAATTATGATAATCCTTTACAATATTTCAAAACCATTATCGTTAGAGGGATTTTTATTTTATGGAAAAAAATTCTTGATGATTATGAGATAACTCATTATGTTCCATTGTTTAGTGATGGAGTTTAGGGGGATAAATTGAATAAACATTGGTAGTTAATGTATGGATTTCCTTGCTAAGAAATCCAATACACCTTTTGTTGAAACTAAGTTGATAATTGCTATATTAGGGTAGCTGACTCAGGTTATGTCAAATGACATTTCTTATATAGAGTAACATGTTGTTCCAAAGTGTGATTCACCTATTTTCGATCGCTTCATGAAACATAAGTATCCATATTTTAATAGATATACTAATCTATTGTTATATAAACACTAGATTAAGTGCCTCATAAATATATTCCTAGCTTTGGGATATAATGAAAGTGAAAAGATTATTATAGAATTATATTTTTTGAAAAAAGATTCTAATTAATGGTGGGAATTGAAACTGAACACTGAAGAGGTTGAGGAAATAAATATCATGGAATAGAGAATTTTTAAAGTTATTTTCTTTGAAAATTAATTCCCTCAATAACAATGATCTAAAATAGAGAGGAAGCTCCTCACATTAAGTTATAATGAAGAAGAAAGTGTGGTAGAGTAATGGGATAACATTACTAGATTATCCAAGCATGTTACACACTACATACATTATCCCAAAAGAAAGATTAGTCATTTATTTGATGGGATTAACTGATTATCCAAAGGGAACATGTTTTTAAGCATTTTCATCATATAATGATATAATTTTATGTTATATTAAGACATAGAAATAATTTTATCGATCATATATCCTCAAGGTAAATTAAGTGAATAAGAAGATAACTAATAACTAATAAAAAGGGAATGTGTCAAAGTGGAATAAGTGAAAAAATAAATTTACATCATGTAATAATTGTGGAAAGAAACATTCTTGAAAATTCATAAAGGGCATTTGATTTTATTATAAGTTTGGATAAAAGGGTCATCTAGATAATGAATTTAAGGTAAATAAAGAAACCATTATTATTCAGTTCTTCAACTATAAAGATATGGGTAATTATTAAAACCAATTACCCAACCATCAATGGAAATTTCTACGAAATAATCCAAGTGGAGAATGACAAGAATATGGAATTACTAAAGCTGAAGTGGACGTTATATGTAATGTGGTTAATGGTACACTTATCATCCACTCTAAAATTGAAAATGTTTTATTTGATTCTGGTTCTACCACCTCTTATATATCTAAATAATTTTTTAAGGGTATCACATCACCACCTCAATGATAAGATACTAAGTTGGCCGTGAAGACTCTTGATGGTATGATAATCTCATCTCAAGTATATAACTCCACTTTTATAGAATTTTTTGCGAATCTTCTTCTTACAAATCTTATTATTCATCCTCTAGTTAAATTTTATATAATTTTTTACATGGTTTGAATCTATCATTATAGATCCCATATCAATTTTCAAGGAAGTAAAGTTGCATTCAATATTCCAAAACAACTTACTATAGTCTTTGAGTGTGTGGATAAACCTAAAATACCTATATAAACTACTTACATCACATGATTTTTACTACCTATTCATGTGGGATAATCATCTCATATGATTTTGGAGAAACTCAATATTTAAAATATTCATATCGTACATGAGTTTTTGATATATTTCTAAAAGAGTAACCTATTCTCACCCCAAATAATGAAGCTTAGTTTTCAATATAACTCATACCTAGTGATACACCTATTTCAAAGAATCCATATATAATGGCCCTGATTGAATTGTTATAATTACTAAAAAAACTCCAGGATAATTTGGATTTGGGATTCATTCTACCTAGTGTTTCACCATGGGGTATGTAGATGCCGGAAAAGTCCGTTGCTCCTCAAACGAAGTTCCGGATGAGGAAAGTGAGGTCATATTTGGAGTCAGAAGCATGTTTCGGAAGGCCCGAAGGCCTTACGCGAAATTTCGGAGGCCCGCGCGCAATATTGGCTATGCGAGCGCAATCCTTCCGGGATTCGCGTAATGGGCCGAGTCGGCGCGTAATGTTCCACGCTCGACGCACGTGCGCGGCCCTATTGCGCGCCGGGCCCCTATTTCGCGCCCGCGCCGCGTTGCGCGCCTGCGAGCCGAATTGCGCGCCCGCGAGCCGAATTGCGCGCCCGGGGTTGCCTATAAATACAAGGCAACCCCCGACGTTTTGAGGTTGCCAGAATTCGAAGGGTCGCTCGTGCGCGCAATCCCTCCCCCTCCGCGCGCAATGCCGATCTTCAGGTAACCTCCTTTATTTCGCGCAAGCAAGCCCCGGGGTTCGCCTTCGCGCGCAACCCCTTTGGCTTCTTTCCTTTGACCAACCCCTCACCCAAAGGCCTTCGCGCGCAAAAGAAGCCTCTTGCGCGCAATTTCCCCTCGGGTGCGCGCAATCCAGCCCGATTGCGCGCACCCCCCTTACTAAGTGGCCATTCGTTAAAGAATGGGTCGTTGCCCCCGCGCGCTATCAGAGGCCCGGTGCGCACAATCTCCATCTTCCGCGCGCAAACCGCTGGCCCAATTGCGCGCCAGCCCGCCCAATTGCGCGCCGACCCGCGGTATTGCGCGCCAAGCTCCTCTCTTGCGCGCAAACCGCCAAGGGTCGCCCCCTTTGACCTCCTGAGGGTACCCGCCTGCGTGGCGCCCGATGATCTTCATCCCGGGTTCCCGCACCGTACGTTGTCTTCCCGTGCGGCCCTCCAGGCTCGCGCGAAGTGACACAGACCCATTGGCGGCACCACCTCATCCGCGCTGCAGGACGTTAAACTACCAAGCATCCATTCGTCCCGCACGTCGTTAAACTGCATTCGTCCAAGCTGCACGACGTTAAACTGCCTAGCATATGGGCCTCCTCAAGGTGTAAGCCCCAAACCCCATCGTCCAACATGACGTTAAACTTTACTTCGTCCGGCAAGACGTTAAACCATCCGCTTCGTCCTCAACACACGACGTTAAACTGTACTTCGTCCGGCAAGACGTTAAACCGTCTGCATCACCCGATCCCGTGCCTCGCATGCAGGGTCCCCCCCCCGGTTTGGATGTGGCCCCCACCTTCTCGTATCTGCAGTGATGTCGGGATTTCCCCTCTTTAGGGACGATTTATTGTAGTGGCCTTCGCCCACGGGGGTAGGGTATTACAAACCCCTAGTTTCTTGTGGGGTACTGCACGTGTGTATCTCCATTTTGCTTCCCCACTGCCGAAGCCAGTAGGGGGCGTGACAGGGATCGAGGTGTCTCTCACATTTGTCCCAAGTCCCTCTTCAACTGAGCTTTGCCGCACTCAGGTTGCCTCAGTGCGTAAGTCCTGACAGAATGAACTATGTGGACTTTGATCCCTGTCTCCTAAACAGGGTACGTAGGAAGCCTCCCTGAGGTTCAAGCCCACCACCTGGTCGTCCCGGTCATATTCACGTCGGTTTGTCCATCAGTGGACCCCTCCCGGGTTCACATTCGTGTCGATTCACCTATGAATCCGCCCTTGTGGGGGAATGCACGTGTGTATCTCCATTGTGCTTCCCCACTGCCGAAGCCAGTAGAGGGCGTGACAGGGATTGAGGTGTCTATCATCTTCGGACCAAGTCCCTCTCCAACTGAGCTTTGCCGCATATGGGCCTCCTTAGAGTGTAAGCCCCAAACACCATCGTCCAGCAAGACGTTAAACTGTGATCCACCCACTTCGTGCATGTTGGTCCGCTCCGCCCCACTTCGTACGTGCCAGCATCCTAGACCTCCTCGTGAGTCGGCTTGCCAATGTCCAGCATGACGTGAAACTGTGATCCACCCGGCCGTTCCATCCCCCTCCGTGCGAGGTGGTTCGGTTCAATCCTCTGCTCGGCAGCCTAGACCTCCTCGTGAGTCGGCTTGTCATCGTCCAGCATGACGTTAAACTGTATATCCGAACTATGCTGACTTTGATCCGCGCTAACGCGCAGTACGTAGGAAGCCTCTACGGGGTCCAAGCTCTTCACTCCATCATCCATCCTGATCCTTACCCAGGCCACCACATCCCGGTGGGGTCATGCCATTTCATTCCACTCCACTTCACTCGGGAAGCCGCCCATGTGCTGGCCCCAGCGTCAGAGGTTCCCCGCAAGGGGTTCTGTCATCTGATCCACTCCTCGTGTTGATCAGTCCGATGTCGTCCTCGTTGGACGTTAAACTCACGGCATACCCCGTGTTAAACATGGGAAGCTGAGGAAAACCTCAGGTAACGCAGTTCCCCGCACCCAGCGCGGGATGCCTCAGGCCATTACGCCTTCGAGAATCCCTATTAGGTATGGAAGGCAGACATGAAGAGCCGTAGTGTTAAGACACGCCCCCAACACCCAGAGCTACCCGGTCTCCTCACCGCGGGTTGCTGGCCCGACCAGACTCCTTGGAGCATCTGGGCGGAAGCAGTGTAATTAACCGGTGTCCATGAAGATATGGCGCCGGGAACGAGATTCATGAACATTCTTAAATCTATGAGGGAGACCCGGATTAGGCGACGAGTTCCGAGGAGACGTCCACGGAAGGAGGAGCCGACATCCCATCATCCCGGTTTTGATCAAGGAGCAGACGTCCCTGAATAAGGGACGGATGCCGCCCGCCTTTGGAAAGCAGGACTGCGGGGCCACAAGCCGCGCTCCCATCCCCTCGGGTCGACGGGCGCACGCGCGAATGCGTCCTGGCGGAACAGCGTCGGAACAGAAACCTGACGCACATCCGCACCGAAACAGAAAATGGTGAACCCGACGTGAATCTCTTCTCCTCAATACGAAGACCGATAGCTTTCAGAGGTGTTGGAAGACAAGCATGTTGCCCGGCCGAGCATTCAGCACCGGGGCACGGAACCCGCCAGGGGCTGGGGAAGGGAAATCGGGCACTCCGTCTCACGACGTCGATGGCCTGGGTTCCCCCCACGGAAGGCGTCGTGGCACTAATGATTGGTTGTCGATTCCTTTTCCTGTCAGTATTAATGGGTTCTTCTCCCTGCTTTCAGGAATCAGGTCGCCCAATCCAGTGCCCGATCGCCGCCCACCCACTGGCGCAGGGGTAGGGGAAACACCGACGCGGCTACTCCGCGCGGTCCCGCCCGTTCCACAGCCGTCCCAGCAGCCGCAACTGCGGGGCAACCACACCCTCTCTCCCCCTCGGAGGTCATCGAGAGAAGGGTGATCAACAACTTGGTGCGGAGATATGAGGAAGAGGGAGTCATCCCCACCATGGACATGGCTCGCCTAGACCTTGAGGAAGCTGCACCTCGCCACCAACGCCGCCCCCGAGGGCTGCGTAGGGAGGCACCGCTGCCTACCTCGACGTCCAACCGCTTCGAGAGTTTATCCCTGGAACGCTCCGACAGCTCCCTCCCCTATGCGGATGAGGTGGAGGATGTCCGGGACCACCCTATCCGAGATTCGCTCTAGGGATCCGCAATAAGGGCTCCTGCCAGGCCATGTCGACACCGCCTCCGGGCTTCTCAACTCGAAGAACGGGCTCTCCACCTGCCTGCGTCGCTAATCCCGATTCGTCTGCCCCGACGCCAACGTCGAGCACGAGCGGAAGAGGATGCCCACCTTGGGGCCCTAGCAACAGCGGCCGCGTTGGCCCAAGACACTGCTGGCTCCAGTCACCAGGCCCCTGCGCATCCTGAGCAGGGGTACTTCTATGCCCGACCTGGATCGAGGCCCCGACCGCCCAAAAGGCAGGTTGGGTTGACTCTCCCAGTTGCTGGTACATGCAATATCCACCGCGGACCACCTCGCGGTAGCGCTATTCACCAGCAGGGTCTACTCTGTGTGGTCGATCCAAGAGGCATGGGTTATCCCACCTTCTGATCCCGGCCCGGAGGCCTGCTCGGAATCATCTCTCCCCGCGTCCCCTTTGATATATGTCCCGGTGCTCCTCGCACCTTGGTTTCCAGTCCTCTTGGCCCCAGCACCGGTGCGGCCAGAGGACGCCAGGACAGAGATCAGCCATGCCCCGAAGAACCACCCAGGGGCAGGAAGGCGAGGCGTCGACGTCGAGGGAGGAATGTTAGGGAATTCCGGACAGAGATCCGACCGGTTCATTTCTCTGATACAGAGGCGGAGTATGATTCGGCGACGGAGCCCTCCCCCCGATCCCGCCAGTCAGGGGCAGGGGTAGGAATGCGGCACGTTAGCCTCGTACTCCCCGAGAGCGAGATCGACATGATCCCCGCTTCTCTCCGAAGGTATATCCGGAGTAGCGAGGGCCTGGTAGACCCCCAAGGATCAAGCTTGCGGTTGGTACCGGCCCCTCCGGATGCGCCTTCTGCCTCGATCGGAGAAGCCGGAGACCTTTTCTGGGGACCGACGGTCGAGCCATGATCTAGTTCACCCTCGGCGAGCACCGACGCTACGGCAGGATGTTCGCTCGTCGGCCCGTCCTATCGTGATGTGGTAGCTGGGGCACCGAAACCCTCAGAGGGCGGCCCGGGATATGGAGGCCAATCGGCCTGCTCGCCGTATTCACCGCCGGCCAGCCCGCCGGCCCAGCGGCCCGCCTCGGCACCACTGCCGGTTCCCCGTCCATTCCCAGTCGCTGAAGGGGACCAGGAAGACCTGGGTCCCGATTTTGAGTCGTGGAGCTTCTGGACCATCCATGCAGAGGGCCACTTCCCTGAGAAGTTTTGGCCAGTCGCAGGACCGGACTTTGATGCACCATAATCGCTCACCCCAGATGAGTTCGAATGCTTCCGCCGAACTCTCCGGGAGACTCACTCCCGTCTTCACCGCCTACAAATGCCATATCCCGGAAGTCAAGCACACCTGGAGGATATTGGTAAGCAGTGTCGTCATATTGACCTGGCCACGCTCCCCGCGATTCGGCACCCCGGGTCATTTGGGCACCACGAGGCCCTCCAACAACGATGCGTTGAGTGTTTTCAAGTACTCCTCAAGGTTATCGAGGAAGCCACCCCCCCACGTGTATATCCATGTATAGGGGCAGTACGCTGCCCTACGCTTCAGTACGATTCGCCGACAGCCCGACTCGCTGGGTGGCCCTGAGGGTACATCCCCAGGGACGGAAACAGTCAATATGGCTGACCTGTCGGGAGAGGGGAACGGCTTGGAACTTCTCGACGGTGGCTCTCCCCCCGAAGACAATCCATCGTTGGATCCATCGGTGAGAGTTACTCGTCACCAGAGGAACCTCCTAGGTCTCCCCACACCCACTGAAGCACTGACGTTGAGCCGAAACGTCAGCAAAGGTAAAGAGCACGGCGGGGCTATAAAGCCCGCCGACCCATCTGCCTCCATACAGAGGGCAGATGAGGATCCCGAGATGGCCATGCTACGTCAACAGCTCGCCGAGTAGAAGAAGCTAGTTGACCAGCTCCTCGCCGAGCGCGCTGTAGAGCGGCGGCCTGACTACGGTGATCCTAGGCCAGGACAGCAGGGACAGGAACAACCACTCCTCGACGAGACTCTCCCGGGTAACCGTGATTATGCCGTGTTTGCCGACAGGGGAGAGGCCATTGCCTATGGCAAGAGGGCGCGGTATGTTTCGCCACACCCTCCCGAACGGCGTGACTACCTGAGAGACCCCGCTTGGATTCCTCTCGCTGCCCTAAGGGCCGCTCCGCCCGCCATCCCACGAGCTGCCGAGTTCGACGACCCGGTCGACGACCCGATTGAAGAGCCATGCAATGCTCTCGTGGTTAGAGATCCTCACCAGGACTAGAACCCATGTCCGGAAGATCCGATGGCGGCACTCATCGCCCACTTGGAAGCCTTGGAGACTCGGCAAGTGGCGATCCCACCGGACGGCAAGCCATACCCAGCATGGGTGGATGACATGCCAGCACCTCCGGGATTCGGGAACCCCACTTTCGCCCCCTTCAACGGGACTGGAGATCCGCCACAGCATTTGGCCCATTTCAACTCGAGGTGCGGGCCTATGTTGGGAACTCCGGCGCAGCAGGAGGCCGCTAAGCTTCGCTGCTTTGTCCAGACACTGGAAGGGACAGCATTTGTCTGGTACAGCCAGCTCCCCGTCGGGTCGATAACTAGCTGGGGGGACCATCGTAGACAGTTCCTCTACCAGTTCAGTTCCACGACCCGGAAGATGAGTATCGCAGACCTCTTCAAGTGCAAGCAAAGGCCTGATGAGCGAGTCGCGTATTTCGTCGCCCGATGGAAGGGTCTCACGTATTCCCTTGACATGCCATTGACTCAGGAGCAGTTGCTGACAATGTGCGTCGGGAACATCAAGACCGAGCTGGTCCCTTCCTTGATCACTCAGAATTACCCTGGAGGGTTCAGGGACTTCTCAGACAAAGCTCAACGTCTTGAGGAAGCCCTGCAACAGGCCAGTCAGGCACGCCCGCTGCCTCCTATGATCCCTACAAGGAGAGTCAGCAGGGCTGAGCCTGCTGCTGTTTCCCAGATAGAGGCCCCCAAGCAGTTGGAGCTGCTGCCGGTGAGGCCAGCTCCACAGCCTCACAGGAATCCGCCTCCACGGGCTCAGTTCCCGGCCCAGCAGTGGCAGCCCCAGAACCGGCCGGCCCCTCCGCGTAATGTACCGCCACAACCCAGGCGAGATAATCGGGGTCCACCTCCTCGGCAGGCCCCTCCAGCCCCTCGTCAAGACCACGCTCCCAGGGCCCCGCGATACCTGACTTACTCATTTCACGAGGATCAGGTCCCCAGTTATTTCCGGAGCGCCCTGGAGCAGAGGATTGTGCGACTGCCTGAGTGTTGGAGGCCAGAGGAGGAACATCTCACGGATAACCCCCGCTACTGCCCTTACCATCGGGCCCTGGGGCACACCATCTGGCGGTGCTACATATTTAAGGACTGGCTCCAAGACTAGATTAACAACAATGTAATCAGGTTGGGCCCAGCTCCAGCACAAGTGGCAGGTGTGTTCATGAGATCAGATGACGATAGTGGCGACGAGGACGAATGGCAGCTGGTCCCCGACCACGGATCCCAGAAGTATAATGACTGGATGGCCCGCAAGACGATCATTCGCGCCCATAGAATCATTCGTGCGCGCTTGAATCAGCCTGAGCCCCCAGAATCTGCGGGTGCTGCTTCGGCATCGTCTTCCTCGCCTGCCTCTTCCGAGAAGAGCAAATGGCGGCGGCACAAGAAGGAAGAGCGTGCCCCGCCAGTTCCGCCGCTATCCCGCACTCTCGGCGATTTCATGCCCCCGGAGATGGGGGTCCCTCCCCGGATCCGCCCGGTGATGAATGATTCGTCCGATGACAGTGTTGGGTACGCTTCGGTTAATACCATCGAGATGGTAAATCCCTTTTCGGTTCCCGACGTTGAAGAACACCAGGTGGACCTCCCTAGTGTCCCCGGTCGTCGCCACCGTCGGAGGAACCGCAACAACAGGATTCGCTGGGGCATGGCAGTTGGTACCTCCAGCCAGGCCGTGCACGCCACTGAGACTAGGCAGCGGGCTTAAAACCAAGCTCAGCGCGCGTAGCCCCCCCATCCGGGGGTGACGGATTCGCCTCCGCCACCGTTTGTGGTGTGGGACCAGGCAGAACCGCCTCAGCCGCGCCGCGACCAGCTCCGTCCTGCCACGAGTCCATCCCGGCCTCCTGGCCCCAGTACGGTGACCACTTCCCGGGCTTCAACCAGTGAACAGCGAGATGCGCCAAGCACCATTCGGCCGCCGGTCCAACCGGCAAGGCCCGTCATGCCTCCAACCGCAGAGCAACCTCCTGCAACCAGGGGCTCGCGCTTGGAAAGAAAGTATGATGTCCTGAAGCACTTGGCCGACATCCCAGCAAGGATCTCCATCCTTGAGGCTCTACGCCTGTCACCTGAGATGCGCGAGGCGCTCGCTGAAGCCCTGAAGAGCCCCCTCCAGTTTGAGATGGAGGTTGCGGCTGTAGAGGCCTTTCACGCCGAAGCGATTGAGAACGCCGAATGTCAGGCAGTTATCTCGTTCTCTGGTAAGGATGAAGACCCTCCTATACAGGGGCACATTCGTCCGCTATATGTTACTGGCTAGTTCAATGGCCTTGAAGTCCGGCGCTGTCTTGTCGACACGGGGTCTGGGATTAACCTGATTCCAACTCGGACGCTCCGGAGATTGGGGTTGTCTGAGGATGACTTGATTCCCTCCGACCTCAGGATCCAGGGATACGACCGCACCGAGCAAACTCCGGTCGGCAAGATACGTTTGAAGACCCAGTTCGGTGACCTGGTTGCCAACACCGAATTCATGGTAGTCTCTCAGGACACTGCGTAGAACGCATTGATGGGCAGGCCATGGCTCCACCTTCATGCGGTGGTTCCCTCATCATACCACCAATGCCTTAAATACTCCCTTAATGGTCGAGTAGGCGTGCTTCAGGGAGATGCCTCTCCTTTTGCCTCATGTGAAGCCCGCTATCTGGACGCGAACTATTACAAGAGCAAGGATAAGCAGATCCTGACAGGTGAGGTTGAGCCTGTCGCTGTTGCAAGTGATCCCTGGGCAAGTTTGGGTGACGCTTACATCCTCCTGATCCATCGGTTGGACGTAGCCATGGTCTCGATGGCCTGTGAGTCTCCTGATGAGATGACCGCGACCGCCCATGCCAGCACCAGCGGCCCAGCAGGATCTGGTAGCCCCAATGCAGTTTCCAACGCAGTCTCTCCCGTGGACGATCCCTCCCCGAGTGGAGAGGACGTGGAAGATGCACCCCCAGCCTTTGAGGAGGGCGTCTCTTCCACGGTCGATGAGTTAATACAGGTGAACCTTGGAACCGAGGCAGATCCAAGACCCACATTGGTCAGTGTCGCCATGCCCTCTGAGGAGCGGCCGCAGTACGTGGACTTCCTCAGACAGCACCGTGATGTGTTCGCTTAGGGCTATGACGAGATGTCGGGGCTAGATCCTCAGGTAGCCGTCCACCGCCTTGGTCTCCCGGCGAACCATCGCGGGTTCAAGCAGCCTCCCAGGAAGATGAACCCATTCCACGGTGACATGGTTGAGGACGAAGTTGACAAGCTTATCAAAGCCAACTTTGTGAGGGAAGTTCAGTACCCCAGATGGCTGGCCAACATTGTGCCGGTCAGGAAGAAGAACGGGCAGATCAGAGTCTGTATCGACTTCTGCGATCTCAACCGCCACTGTCCGAAGGATGATTTTCCCCTTCCAGTGACAGAGATGTTTATTAACGCCATGGCAGGGTTCCAAGCAAGCTCCTTCATGGATGGATACTCCGGATACAACCAAATCCGGATGGCCCCTGAGGATGAGGAGTTCACTACCTTCAGGGCCCCCCAAGGTATCTTTTGTTACCAGGTCATGCCCTTCGGCCTGAAGAATGCAGGTGCCACCTATCAACGGGCGATGCACTGCATATTCAAGCCAATCCTCGGCACACTAGTGGAATGCTACGTCGACGACTTGGTGGTCAAATCGCGCCAGTGTCAGGACCATCTCAAAGATCTTGAGAAAGTGTTCGGCTTCCTCCGGTCTCGCCGCCTAAGGATGAACCCGTTGAAGTGTGCCTTCGGGGTCACCTCCGGGAAGTTTCTTGGCTTTGTGGTAAGATATCGGGGTATTGAGATCGACCCAGAGAAGATTAGGGCGATTAGCCAGATGCCTCCCCCAGGTAACATTCGGGAACTGCAAGGGTTCCAAGGCCACATAGCCTATATACGCCGATTCATCGCGAATCTGGACGGCAAGTGTAATCCATTTTCTCGGCTCATGAAGAAAGGTGCCACCTATGTATGGGATAAGGAGTGTCAGACCGCTTTCGAGGAAATCAAGCAGTACCTGCTTCAACCTCCGGTTCTGATGCCGCCTGTATCCGGGAAGCCGCTGGTCCTTTATGTGACTGCCCTGGAACAGTCCCTTGGTGCCCTTCTCGCCCAGAAGAACAACGAGGGAACAGAGAATAGCCTCTATTACCTCAGTCGCATGCTCCTCGATGCGGAAGTTAGGTATTCCCCCATCGAGAAGAGCTGCCTGGCGCTCGTATTTGCCGTACAGAAATTACGGCACTACTTGCAGCACCACGAGGTACAGTTGGTTTCTCGGGTAGACCCGTTGAAATATATCCAGAGCCGGCCTATGTTGACTGGCCGTCTAGCGCGGTGGGTTGTGATTCTTCAGCAGTTCGACATCAGGTATGTGTCTCAGAAGGCCATCAAAGGGCAAGCATTGGCGGACTTTCTGGCTGCTCACCCGACCTCTGTGGATCAGCCGTTGGATCTTGGCTTTCCTGATGAGGCCGTTCTCTCGGTCGATCGTGCCGATCCATGCTGGCAGATGCACTTTGACGGTGCCTCCCGGAGCCCCACCGGTAGAAGACTCGATAATCCTAAGCTTAACAGAGTGGGCTTGGGTATCGTCTTCATTACCCCGGAGCAAGCCGTGCTGCCATACTCTTTCCTGTTGTCAGAGGGTTGTACCAACAATGAGGCGGAATACCATGCCGTCATCACTGGCCTCGAGTTAGCTCTCGAGATCGATGTGCCCCATCTGTGTGTGAAAGGGGACTCCGAGCTGGTCGTTAAGCAGATCAATGGCGACTATGTTGTCAGGAAGCCGAAACTTGTGCCATTGCTAGAGTGAACCCTCCTCCTGATGGCCCAGTTCCCTTCTCAGCCAGAAATTGTCCATATTCCCCGGTCGCAGAACGGTCGAGCAGATGCTTTGGCCAGTCTTGCTGGGTCACTCGCAGAGCCTGAACAGGACAACCCGATCATTCGCGTGACGCACCGCAGGCTCATCGCTCCCATTATCCCGGAGGGAGATCGCGGCTCATCGGTAAGTAATCTCACCACGGTTGCCCCTGTGCCTGGAGCCCTGAGTACCACAGATATGGCAGTCGAACCAGCCCCTGATTGGAGGACGCCTTTGGTTGAGTACCTCCAACATAGCATTCTCCAGTCGGATCGGGCCGAGCGTGAACGAGTTCGACGCCGCGCATCGCAGTTTGTCCTTCAGAGCAGTCCCGGCCTGGAGTAGATCCTCTATAGACGTGGATTTGATGGTGTTATCCTCCGTTGCCTTCAAGGAGTTGAGATCACACGAGTCATGTAAGAGGTTCATGCTGGTTCATGTGGTGCCCACCAGACTGGGTCGAAGCTATCCCACCAGATTCGGAGGTTGGGATACTTCTGGCCCTCCATGATCCATGACTGCATCGAGTATGCCAGGAAGTGCCATGCGTGCCAGGTTCATGCGAACTTTGTGCATCGGCCGCTGGAGCCTCTCCATACCACCAGGTATTCTTGGCCCTTTGCAGTCTGGGGGATGGACGTTGTGGGACCTTACCTGCCGGCGACGGCTCGCCAGTGTCGGTTCATTCTGACCGCCACGGACTTCTTCTCCAAATGGGCAGAGGCAATTCCGCTCAGAGAGGTCAAATCCTGTTCTATCGCTGGCTTCGTGACCTCCAACATCATTTATCGATTTGGAGTGCCTCACGCTATCCTCACGGATAACGGAGCCAATTTCCGAGCAGCTGAGTTGAAGAAGTTGTACGCCAAGTACTACATTCGCTCGAACCATACATCTCGCTATCATGCACAGGCGAATGGACAGATTGAGGCGTTTAACAAAACCCTCTCTAACATTCTGCAAAAGATGGTTGGTCAGAACAAGAAGAGTTGGCCGGACAAGCTCCCCAACGCCCTCTGGGCTTATCGGAAGACGACTCGCAATTCCACCCAGATGACCCCTTATTCCCTGGTGTATGGAGCTGAGGCCGTCCTGCCCATCGAGATCCAGTTATCGTCCTTGCGCACTGCGGTCTACGACCAGCAAGCGCCGGACAGAGCTGTTGAAGCCCGTCTAGTCGAGTTGGAAGCATTGGATGAGAATAGGCTTCGCGCTTTGCACAACTTGGAGAGGCATCAAAGCAGAATGGATCGAGCTTTCAATAAGAAGGTTCGCCTCCGCTCCTTCCTGCAGGGTGACCTAGTACTGGCCCTAAGAGCACCAATGATCCCCGGCAGGAAGCTGCCCAAGTTGGAGCCCAAGTGGGAGGGACATTTTGTCGTCCACAAGGTCTATCCCAATGGAGCGTACTCCCTAGCGACTATGGATGGTGAGCGTGTTACTCCTCCCACCAACGCTAGTTTCCTCAAGCAGTACTTTTCCTGAGTGTCCATCGTCCCACATGATGTTAAACTGCACTTCGTCCCGCATGACATTAAACTGCACTTCGTCCCGCATGACGTTAAACTGCACTTCGTCCCGCATGACGTTAAACTGCACTTCGTCCCGCATGACGTTAAACTGCACTTCGTCCCGCATGACGTTAAACTGCACTTCGTCCCGCATGACGTTAAACTACACTTCGTCCTGCATGACGTTAAACTGCACATCGTCCCGCATGACGTTAAACTGCACTTCGTCCCGCATGACGTTAAACTGCACTTCATCCCGCACGACGTTAAACTGCATTCGTCCACGCTGCAGGGCGTTAAACTGCATGCTCCATCGTCCCGCATGACGTTAAACTGCACTTCGTCTTGCATGACGCTAAACTGCACCACGTCCGAGCTACAAGACGTTAACCTGTTCAGCATTCGTCCCGCATGACGTTAAACTGCCTCCCAAGAACTATGTACGGCTTGATTCCCATCCTTATGGGATACGTAGGACCGCCTGGACATTTGCGTTTCAGGTCCAGCCTCATCTCTTGGTTGATCACGGGGATCTGCCGTCCTTTGGTTGCTCTCAAGGTGAGTCCTCCTACCCTTTCTGGTGATCTGTTAGCATGTTTTGGGGTACTCCGGTCTATGACCTGTAGTGTCGGATTCAATCCCGACAAGTCCTGTGTTACTTGTCAGGCCTCGCGCTTCCTCTTGTTCGGGCCTTCACTCAAAGGGATCCTCATTAGCAGTTTGGATGTGATGCCTTAGTGCTCTCCTACCGCTCTCGGTCGATTTACCGGCGGGTCCCGGGCAGCAAATCGATATGAATCCTGCGCTTGAGCGGTTGATGCTCGTTTGCTTGCCTCATCCTAGGCTGACACGATCGGATGTTGTGTTGCGAATATGGTCAGCAACATCCTTGATCGCCATGTCAACTCTTTCAGGATCTGAACATTGGTTGTGCAGTCCTTATCACACTCTGCCTCAGTGCGTTGTAGTGGAAACTTGACACTATCTCTTCATACTGACCCTCAGTACACCTCTACACGTTAGGCAGGCCAACCAGGGTAATGGTGCCTTTCGAGGCTCCCACGATATGAGCACCAGTGATATATGCTAATGTCCTCTCTAAGGGCCATTTGCAGCTTGACCCTCGTCCCGATGAGGAGGAAGGAGTCTCCCGAACAATCACGTTCTGGGCCCAGCATAGCTGGAGGCTAGCATCTCTGCCCCTCGGTTGATAGACATATGCAGGCCCCTATCCCAGGATCCTTCTCCTGGAATTGTGCGTGACCGCAGGGCTGGGATGTGTCCCCACCTCCGCTGGGTCCGCCGTATCGCAATAAGCGGATTCCTCCATGGTCCGAGCCACAAGACCTTAAACTGTGTTGTCTGGTCTTACCACACGACCGTAAACTGTGATCGTCTTGGCCGCCCGACGAGAAACGGAACTGCAACGTGATGTTCTTCTCAGGGGACACTCACGTTGGGCGTTGGTTAATAACCACTCCATTTATCAATGCCTTTCATGGCTTGATTATTGTGGCGACGCCAGGGATTTCTTAATCACAGGCAGGTCGCTGCACAAAGAAAAACCATCCACCTTTAAGGACAAACAAGAAATATCAAATACCGCTTCTTCTGGGTGCAAGGGCCAGACCCGCACCCCTCCCCACGCTGGTGCCCGATTGTGTTGCGTCGCGCTTCAAGAACTATGTGTGGCTTGATTCCCATCCTTATGGGATACGTAGGAACGCCCGGATGTTTGAAACTTCGGGTCCAGCCCCCCACCTCTTAAAGATTCCCCCTTCTCTTGGGAATCCGCCACCTTCGGGTCACCCTCAAGGCGTGTCCCTCGACCCCTTGCAGTGGTCCACCGATGTCAAGAGTACTCTGGTCTATTGCCAGGAGGGTCAGGTTTAGCTTGGTCAGGTTCCTTCCACTTTTCAGGCTTCATGCTCCCCTTCATTCGGACCCATCTCCCACGCCCTGGGTGGAACCCCCTGTGAGCGATCTGGATACAATGCCTCAGTGCTCTCCCACCGATCCGGGCTGGTGCCCCCAAGGGCCTTGGGCAGAAAATCGATATGAATCATGCGCTTGAGCGGTTGATGCTCGTTTGCTGGCTCATTCCATCAACGGTCAGTGCGATATTGATGCTGCTTTTCCGCCACGGTCGGCAGTACTCCCATATCGTTACGCCGGTGCCCCCAGTCCTTGAGTGAATGGCCGCATGATTCACATTATGTTTTCCACCCCCCATTCTGACCAGGCAAAATCTCGGCACTTCTGACACTATCCCTCAGTGCATCTTCGCATATCCATGGGATAGGACCACGATGTGGCGTACTTTGAGGTTCCTGTGGTCCGATCTCTAAGACCTTAAACTAAGATCTGCCCCTATGGTTCGAGCTCTACGACCTTAAACTAAGATCTCCCTAATCGGGGTTCTACATCCCGCATGACGTTAAAACTGCACTTCCATAACTACGTGTGGCTTGATCTCCAGCCTGATGGAGTACGTAGGAACGCCCGGGCATCTCGACTCGGGTCCAGCCTCAGGGATCGCTAGGTTCCGCCCCTCCTCGTCGCCGGCCGTCTGGCCTGGCATCTGGTAGAGTGTTGCGGTTGTGATATTCTCCCTGATTCAGCTCGGGATGCCCCATTGCAATGATGGGAAGCGACAGTTTCCTCATCAAAGAGGTTCTGTCAGAGAATTGGGGTGATTCACGTCCAGATTGGTGCATCCGCCTAATACGCTTTCCCCACGGTGGAGTAATTTTGGGAGTGTTAGATTCTGTCCGAATAAATCATCACTTCGCCCCACGCTTCGCATGCTCTTTTGATCCTGATTTCCACCCTTGTGTTTGAAGGAACCCCCAACGCGGTATTGATGTTGACATGTGATCCGCCTCCTGCAATATGAATGATGACCTTCGGTCCGTCTATTGCAGTAGTATGGTCGATTGATCCATTGTCCGCTTTCCATCATGGGCATTTCCTGGATGACTGACCGTCGTGGATTTCTGAAATCGGGACACGCGATTCACCCTTTTTCATCTCCCTATGTTCGGATAAAATCTCAACGCCCCTAGCGTTGTCCCGCTCGTGTGTCGGAACAAGTTGGGGGGATGGTACATTGATTAGGTCTGAGGTCTCCTTTACTTGGAATGACCTCCCTCTTTTCCTTAGAAATCCAGGCCCAATTGTGGATGCCTGAAGCTTGGTTAACGCTCCCGCAAGACAATGAATTGTGGTTGAGCACGTTAAGCCAAAAGATGCAGATAAATATGTTGATTCATACAAATGGATCGAAGTATTGAGTAGCGGAAGCAAAAGGTTCTGGGAATGGCAAAAACAAAGCCCCTAGGGATTAGCGTGCTGAATAGATCTTTCCAACGCCGCTACCCTTTGGCTGGCGGCCTCCAGAGCTGCTTCTCGCTCTCTGCATGCCCTCTCTTCATCGGCGGTCGCAGCGCACAGCTCGCCGATCCTGGCCTGTGCACGCTCCCGCTCGACATGAAGTGTGACCATCTGGTGGCCCGCCTCCGTCAGCTGTGCCTGGGCGTCATCCTTCTGGGCCGTCAATTGCTCCACAAGCTTAGTGCACGCTGCGATGAAGGCCTCCTTCTCTTCCGCCTGCCCTTCGAGGCACCGGACTTCCTGCTCCGCCATGAGGAGCGCCCACGTGTTCTCCGACATGTCCCGACATTGTGCGACGTCGGCACGCCGGCGGCTCTCGCGCATCTTTTCGGCCATGAAATCACGGACCGTCAGATGGAGGCGTCGAGCATCAGCTCCCCCGGCACACAGGAAGTGCAGCCAGGTTTGAAGTGATCCCATGCGCCCTAGCCACTCTGATGGGGGTCGCTTGAGGAAGCGCTGGATGAACTTCCACCCCCTGCGGCACATTATCCGGCTCTCCTCGACCGCCTCCGAGTCTGAGTCGTCCATCTCCTCGGGGTCGGCAGGCCGGTAGGCAGGGAAGGCAGCCAGCAGGTCTTCTGCAGGGTCCGCCCCTAGGATTTCCTCACAGGGGATAGGTTCCCCAACATCTGGGCGACCTTCTTCTCTCGCCCCAGCGGCGTTGACACCCTCGTCAGCCCCCGACCTCTCTCCGATGGCAGCACCGCCGGCGTCCGTTTCCCCCTGATCAGCAGTTGGTGGGGCCGGCTCGGTGTGAGAAGTCTGTTCCGGAGAAGGTGGCATGTCTGCCACTGGTCCACTCGTGGATGGCCCGGGTTCGACAGCCCGACGAGCCTCTAGTATTGAGATCACTGCGCAAGGCATGCCGCGGTTAATCACGGATCATCAACGGCAAGCACCAGCAGTAAAGTAAAGAGACTTACGGGAGTCCAGAGCATCATCTTCCACTATCCCGGCCGCCGCAGGAGCAATTGCAGCAGGGGACCCCTCAGCACTTGTCAATTCAATGATAGGTGTCTGGCCCCCGCCCTGTCCTGCTAGCACCTCTCCTACTCCTGCTGAGGATGCCTGACCAACATTCGTGCACTCCTGAGGAAGATGAAGAAATGGGTTAGAAGCTGCATAAGAGAATGGACGAAGCAGGTTGAGTAGGGATAGAAGCGGACCTCGAGGAGCTCAGTGATATCGATATTGTCAGAGCCGGCCACCTCGCCGCTCTCCCGCGAGCTCCCCGGATGGGACCTTCCCTCAGAGCCTTCATCCTCCCCCGTCTCCTCCTCTTCCTCGGAGTCATCATTACTATCACCTTCCTCCGGTGGCATCTGTTCTGGAGCAGGCTCTAGACCCAGCATCACCTTCACCAGAAGGGATGACTCCGCACGCTGACCACATTGGCGCGCGTACTCGTCCATGGACTTCAGATACGTATACCGCCGGTGGAAGTTCACCATGTCGGCGACCTGAAGGCGCCCGACCTCTGGCAGATGGATTCCTTCTCTGATTATCTTCTGCCAGATGGTTTCGGTCCCCAGCGACTGCCGTAGGGTCATCCAGGCCGACCACAGCGCTGGGAAGACTGCATCATGGGAGGGTTCGAGCAGAAGCTTTATCTGCTTCCCGGGCCGCTCCCCGACCACCGCACGTGCCCCCTATCTGGGCGCTGAGGCCGTGGCGGCAGTCTGCGATGTGCCCGCCGCCGAAGTCCCTACCCGCGCCAGCTCCGCTGCTTGGCGCGCCTCCGTTCTCCCCCGCGTAACGGCGTCTTGCCTCCTTCCTTGATGCCCGGTCTCCGCACGGGTGACCTCGAGCCGCCGAACTGGTTTCCATAGAAGCCCCTAGGGGTACGCGATGGCCCAGTGATCAGCGTACTCGGTTGCCAAGCCTGCGTCGACCCCGGTAGGAGGGAGAGTGATGACATCTCCAGAGCCGAAAGCGGCGAACATTAACCACATCTGGCGAAGGACGCAAGGGTTCGTCTCCTCCCGGACAGCAGCGAATACCCTCTTCGGCATCCGTTGAAGGCACCCGAACTGCCTGGCGAACCGGGTTGGCACGTAGGGCTCGCAGATCACCTTCCCGTCAATCCGATCCACGAGCACCCCGCCCCGCATGCTCAGGAAGTATTCGTGCTGCTCCAGAAGACCCTACCCATTGTCGATCATCTGGCCAATGGGAGTGGGTAATGGGCTGAAGTTGAAATTGGCGTCATTTCCAATCCGAATCCTCATTCCCTCCTCATTTAGGGTCATCGGAGCGACCCCCGTGATGTTCAGCAGGGAGGGTCGCAGGCCGTTGCCCGGAGGAATGATGGCGTTTGGAAACGTGTACCCACCGAGGTGAGCAGCCACCCAGCCGTGGAAGAATTGAAAGGGCCCACAGACCCTTCGTAGCGACCCCCCTCGCAAGATGCGTCCCAGGATGGCGTACAGCTTAGCCAGCACTGGGACCCCGAGGTTGAATCTTTTGTTGGCGGCCATGGCGCCCGCCATCACCAGTGTCGCCAGGCGGACGCCCATCCTCACTTCCCGCACTGGCAGGAGCCACCCACTCAGAAAGGTGGCCAGGAACGCCGCGTACCGGACATTTGGGTCCCGGGCCTTGATGACGCGGTACCCCCATGAGCAGTAGTCTCCCGTCTCCAGGACCCTCTAGTACGACCCGTTCCGGCTCCTCTGAGCCGCGGTCGGGCACCGCTTCCCCCTGCCTGGCATCTTGACCGCTGGGTCATGCTCCAAGAACTGGCCAAACCACTCCTTGTAGGCTATGTCCTTGCGGAAGTCCTTGACCCCGAGCAGCTCCGTAGCCAGGTCCAGTAGATGCCATGTCAGGATGGGAGTCCGTGACCTGTCGCCCAAGGTGTTCCTCGGAGGCAGGAACTCATCGTATTGGTAACCCTCCAGCGGGATACCTCCAATGAAGTGGATGTCCCAGAGACCGATGTTGACCTCCACATGATGAAGATGGAAGGTGTTGGTATCCAGGGACCAGCGGGTGAACAGCTCCGGCCCGAGCTCGGGCTGCTGGTAGAAGTGGAACTGCGACGTCCACACCGCCTCAAACAGGCCGATGTACCGCAGTTCCTCTGCGAAGTGATCGCAGGTGTGGCGTACCCAGAATGCCCAGGCCCACTCACTGGTGAAATTGCCCCCAGACTGCAAGTCCCAGTCCTTCAGCCAGCCCCTGGTGTCGTCGGTGACACTCTGGCGATACGTGCTCGAGTAGAGGGCTGGAGAGTTTTCTGCGGTAGGCTGACTCCAGGTAATGGTTCGCGTCCTCGGGTTCAAGACATAGACATTTAAGTTCCTGGTTTCCCTGGCAGGATGCCCGTTGTTGGTGATGTTGTAGCGGGGAAGCTCGTCCTCTCGTGTCACCCAGGTCCGTGGCGCATCAACCTCGAACCCCGGCACCGGAACCTCATCCAGGATGTCGTAGTTCCAGAGTGGCAGGTTGTCCGATAGCGGATACGTCTTCTGGGCCGGCGTCAGCAAATAGAACAAGGATTGATTGTTGGAAACAATCTCCTTGGATCCGTAGACCTCCTCGTTCGCCGCCATCTCAGCTCTGCGAATGGCGGCATCCCCCTCATTCACTTGATTCGCGGCCATCTCAGAAGCTCCGGGAGTCGTGTGGGTTAAGGGATGAGGCGTGCGGAATCGGAGGAGGCTGGTAGAGAAATTTGGGTGTTGGCGCGCAATCCTAGTGGACGGCGCGCAATTGGGAAGTCCGTCGCGTAAAACCCCGGGTGTTCGCGCAAGACAAGCCGAAATCCGGATGGGTTTGCGCGCCGAACGGGCGAATTTCGCGCCGTCAATGGAAATTTCGCGCACGAGAGCTTGGAAGCTTATCGCGCGGAAAGCCTGTGTACGGCATGAGAGACCCAGGGCGCCTATTTATAGGCGAGGCCGGGATTCTGCGCCGCGCGGAAAGCACTTTGCGCGACCAAGGCAGCGGATTTCGCGCCCGACGCCCTTTTTGCGCGCCAAAGTCCCACGCCACCCAGGACTTCGGCATTCCGGCGTCTCCCTCGGAACCCGATCGTTGCGACCTCTCGCTGATCAGATTCCGAGGGGGGGCTTTTGTAGATGCCGTAAAAGTCCGTTTCTCCTCAAACGAAGTTCCGGATGAGGAAAGTGAGGTCATATTTGGAGTCAGAAGCATGTTTCGGAAGGCCTGAAGGCCTTGCGCGAAATTTCGGAGGCCCGCGCGCAATATTGGAAATGTGTACGCAATCCTTCCGGGATTCACGCAATGGGCCGAGTCGGCGCATAATGTTCCGCGCCCGACGCCCGTGCGCGGCCCTATTGCGCGCCGGGCCCCAATTTCGCGCCCGCGCCGCGTTGCGCGCCCGGGAGCCGAATTGCGTGCCCGCGATCCGAATTGCGAGCCCGAGGTTGCCTATAAATACAAGGCGACCCCTGACGTTTTGAGGTTGCTAGAATTCGAAGGGTCGCTCGTGCGCGCAATCCCGCCCCCTCCGCGCGCAATGCCGATCTTCAGGTAACCTCCTTTATTTCGCGCAAGCAAACCCCGGGGTTCACCTTCGCGCGCAACCCCTTTGACTTCTTTCCTTTGACCAACCCCTCACCCAAAGGCCTTCACGTGAAAAGAAGCCTCTTGCGCGCAATTGCCCCCAGGTGCACGCAATCCAGCCCGATTGCGCGCACCCCCTTTACTAAGTGGCCATTCGTTAAAGAATGGGCCGTTGCCCCCGTGCGCTATCAGAGGCCCGGTGCGCGCAATCTCTATCTTCCACGCGCAAAGCGCTGGCCCAATTGTGCGACAGCCCGCCCAATTGTGCGCCGACCCGCGGTATTGCGCGCCAAGCTCCTCTCTTGCGCACAAACTGCCAAGGGTCGCCCCCTTTGACCCCCTGAGGGTACCCGCCTACGTGGCGCCCGATGATCTTCATCCCGGGTGCCTGCACCATACGTTGTCTTCCCGTGTGGCCCTCCAGGCTCGCGCGAAGTGACACAGACCCATTGGCGGCACCACCTCATCTGTGCAGCAGAACGTTAAACTGCCAAGCATCCATTCGTCCTGCACGACGTTAAACTGCATTCGTCCAAGCTGCACGACGTTAAACTGCCTAGCATATGGGCCTCCTCAAGGTGTAAGACCCAAACCCCATCGTCCAACATGACGTTAAACTATACTTCGTCCGGCAAGACGTTAAACTGTCCGCTTCGTCCTCAACACACGACGTTAAATTGTACTTCGTCCGGCAAGACGTTAAACCGTCCGCATCACCCGATCTTGTGCCTCGCACGCAGGGTCCCCCCCCCCGGTTTGGATGTGGCCCCCACCCGCTCATCTCTGCAGGGATGTCGGGATTTCCCCTCTTTAGGGACGATTTATTGGAGTGGCCTTCGCCCACAGGGGTAGGGTATTACAAACCCCTAGTTTCTTGTGGGGGACTGCACGTGTGTATCTCCATTGTGATTCCCCACTACCGAAGTCAGTAGGGGGCGTGACAGGGATCGAGGTGTCTCTCACCTTCGGCCCAAGTCCCTCTTCAACTGAGCTTTGCCACACTCAGGTTGCCTCGGTGCGTAAGTCCTGACAGAATGAACTACGTGGACATTGATCCATGTCTCCTAAACAGGGTACGTAGGAAGCCTCCCTGAGGTTCAAGCCCACCACCTGGTCGTCCCGGTCATATTCACGTCGGTTCGTCCAGTAGTGGACCCCTCCCGGGTTCACATTCGCGTCGATTCACCTATGAATCCACCCTTGTGGGGGACTGCACGTGTGTATCTCCATTGTGCTTCCCCACTGCCAAAGCCAGTAGAGGGCGTGACAGGGATCGAGGTGTCTATCATCTTCGGCCCAAGTCCCTCTCCAACTGAGCTTTACCGCATATGGGCCTCCTTAGAGTGTAAGCCCCAAACACCATCGTCCAGCAAGACGTTAAACTGTGATCCACCCACTTCGTGCGTGCTGGTCCGCTCCGCCCCACTTCGTGCGTGCCTGCAGCCTAGACCTCCTCGTGAGTCGGCTTGCCAATGTCCAGCATGACGTGAAACTGTGATCCACCCGGCCGTTCCATCCCCCTCCGTGCGAGGTGGTTCAGTTCAATCCTCTGCCCGGCAGCCTATACCTCCTCGTGAGTGGGCTTGCCATCATCCAGCATGACGTTAAACTGTATATCCGAACTACGCTGACTTTGATCAGCGCTAACGCGCGGTACGTAGGAAGCCTCTACGGGGTCCAAGCTCTTCACTCCATCATCCATCCTGATCCTTACCCGGGCCGCCACATCCCGGTGGGGTCATGCCATTTCATTCCACTCCACTTCACTCGGGAAGCCGCCCATGTGCTGGCCCCAGCGTCGGAGGTTCCCCGCAAGGGGTTCTGTCATCTGATCCACTCCTCGTGTTGATCAGTCCGATGCCGTCCCCGCTGGACGTTAAACTCACGACATACCCCGTGTTAAACATGGGAAGCTGAGGAAAACCTCAGGTAACGTAGTTCCCCGCACCCAGCGCGGGATGCCTCAGGCCATCACTCCTTCGAGAAGCCCTATTAGGGATGGAAGGCAGACATGTAGAGCCGCAGTGTTAAGACACGCCCCCAACACCCAGAGCTACCCGGTCTCCCCACCGCGGGTTGCTGCCCCGACCAGACTCCTTGGAGCGTCTGGGTGGAAGCAGCGTAATTAACCAGTGTCCATGAAGATATGGCGTCAGGAACGAGATTCACGAACATTCTTAAATCTATGAGGGAGACCCAGATTAGGCGACGAGTTTCGAGGAGACGTCCACGGAAGGAGGAGCCGACATCCCATCATCTCGGTTTCGATCAAGGAGCAGACGTCCCTGAATAAGGGACGGATGCCGCCCGCCTTTGGAAAGCGGGACTGCAGGGCCACAAGCCGTGCTCCCATCCCCTCGGGTCGACGGGCGCACGCGCGAACGCGTCCTGGCGGAACAGCGTCGGAACAGAAACCCGACGCACATCCGCACCGAAACAGGGTACACCTGTTCTTTTATCAAGAAGTTATATAGGTCAATGTGCCTTTGAATTTTTCATCAAGACCATAAAAACACTATTAAGAACAAATATCTTCTACCCCATATCGATGATCTATTTCATCAATATAGAGGATATTGATATATTTTCAAGATTTATCTCTGATCCGGATATCATCTACTAAGGGTCAATAAAGAGGATATACCCAATATATCCTTCCATGTGAAGTTTGGTCATCATGAATTTATATTAATTCTATTTAAACTTACCAATGATCCTTATATTTTTTTTATTTAATTAATATATTATTTAGTGATTACCTTGATTAGTTTTTTCTAGTCTCCATAGAATATATTCTTATATACTTTAAGAAAAAGGAATAACAAGAAGAACATTTGAGAACTGTGTTGATGAATCTGAGGAAGGAGAATCTATATTCCAAATTTAAAAAGTGTGATTTTTTGGCTTAAAAAGCCTCATTATTGGGTCATATAATTTCAAGAGAGTGTATATTGGTGGACCTTTTAAAGGAATAAATAATTCTGAAATGTTCTAGACCAACCATAGTATCTGAGATCCATAGTTTTCTTGGGTTTTGGGACACTACAAACAATTTGGAACCGATTTATCATGACTTTTTAATCCACTCACCCATTTTACTTAGAAGTGGGTTAATTATTAAAGATAGATGAATGTGAGGAAAACTTTGAATGAACTAAATAGAAGGTTGGTCAGTGTAGTTGTGCTAACACTACCATGTAGTGGAGAAGGGTTTTTGATATATAGTGATGCATCTAAAACAATACTTGGATGTTTCTTATATAGAATGATATGGTTATAGATTATGCCACTATCTTATTGAAAATTCAAGATAAATATTACCTCAATCATTATTTTTAATTGGAAGTGGTAATTTTTTCATTAATGATATGGAGGAATTATCTATATGTTTAAATGGGTGATATATATATATATATATATATTGATCATAAAATATTTAAGTATAAATTTTCATAGAAATAATTTAATATGCACTAGGTAGGATGGTTGTATTTAATCAATGAGTATGACCTCTCAATATATTTCCACCCTGGAAAGGAAAAAATGGGGGTGTTGAGTCAAAAGTTCTCCTTTGACTTCTATATCATGTTTTAGAAATCAAAAATGTCTTTTATCTTCCTAATAATACTGACTCTTTCAATCGTATCGTACTAACTCTGTCAATCGTATCGTACTGACTCTATCAATCGTATCGTACTGACTCTGTCAATCGTATCGTACTGACTCTGTCAATCGTATCGTACTAACTCTGTCAATCGTATTGTACTGACTCTGTCAATCATATCGTACTGACTCTGTCAATCGTATTGTACTGACTCTGTCAATCATATGAAAATGACTCTGTCAATCATATCGTACTGACTCTGTTAATTGTACTAACTTTTGTATATCTTTGTATCATATCAATACATTACAGTTAGTAATAATTATAATACCCATACTTTCATTACTTGCTTGTTTTGGTGCATAGTCAAAAAAACCTGTTTCACATTAATCGTACTCTTGTTTATAATATTCATATATCTTTTGTTTTAACCAGTACGATTTCGTTGAGTTAGTTATGAACTATTCATAATGATGTTGTGCTTTCTGTTTCAATATGACTGTTATAATGTCAGGTGTCCAAGTCCCTCTGATATTTTCTGAGAAATATGACCATTGGAGGAAATGTGACCGTTGGAACCTGAGGCCTATAAATAGGAGGGCATTTGAAGTTGAGAAGAACAACTGTGATACTTTGCAATTGTCAAGTTCTAGAGAGACACACGATGACTTCTCTCATGCTTTGTGTGTTGTGCGACCGATCTTCATATCGAGGTATTTCAAGTGATTGAATGAAAGAGGTGCCGATTACCTACAAAATCGAGGGATGTCGGGGATAGGCAGACAGAAGAACCGATCATCGTATCAAGGGCTGCCGAGGATAGGCAGAGAGACGTTCTGATCATCATATCGAGGGAAACCGGGGATAGGCAGACAGACATTCTGATCTGCGTATCGAGGGCTTACCAAGGTGGTGGTAAGACATGCCTCTTATCCTAGGTGAAAGGATAACCCTTCTCTTTGGGTCAAAAGAATTGTAATACTTTAACATTTCCGCTGCTTTTTGGAATTTGTATTGTTTCCTTTCTTCATTACACTTTCAATTGTAATTGTTTCAATTACAATTATTCTATTACATTTTTGTATTAATAGATTCTATATGCTTTATGGTATAATCCTTCACAAATTTATTACTCTGATTATTGTATTCATCTTGAATACAATTTCATCACTTTTTAAATTGTATTACATTACATCATACCTTTATATTCAATACTATTGTGGTTGTTTGAATTGTATAAGTTTAAGATCTTTTAAACTAATCTCTTAAGTGTTTAAACACAAAGTTTTTTAACGTACAATTCACCCCCCATCTTGTATTGTTCCATCTTATATACATATACATTTACATATTCTATCTAACATGTGGTTTGTTCTCTAATTTAGAATGATCGTACTAGTTTTTTCATGACAAGGATTGAAAGATATTAAATATTATTGGATTTTGAAAATATGGATCTTTAAATATTAAGGAAAGGGGGTAGATATTATCTTTCATGGATGAATGTTAAACCATATATGAATGAGATGATTAAGAAGGCATATAAGAAAGATATGGAATTATGGAATATGGTGAGGAATGTTTTGGATTTCAACCATGATTTGGATGATATGGTTTGGAAACTGGGAATGTGTTTTATTATTAGCACACTTAAAGAAGGAGTTGTTATGTGAAGCTCATAATTCAAAATTATTTATTTATACTGGAATTATAATGATTTATAGAGATATTAAATTGTATTTCTAGAATTACAACATTAAAAGGGATATTATAGAATATGTATCATGATACCTAGTGTGTCAGTAAATAAAGGTTGAGAGAAAAAAGTCTAAAGGTATGTTACAACCATTACCCATGCAAGAATGGATATGGGATTAACATTCCTTAGATTTATTCATTAGAATCGCGAAAACATCTAAAGGGATAAATTATATTTTGGTTGTATTCAATCACCTTACAAAATCAATTCATTTTATCACTATTAGAGAATATTTCTATCTTTATCGTCTTACATAGTTATACATTAAGGAATTTGTGATATTTCATGGGTTAAGACTCTCAATCAAATCTAATAGTGATATTATTTTTACTATGACGATCTAGATAAGCCTTTAATAGGCTCTGGATATAAGGTTTAGTTTTAGTATTGCTTATCATCCTTAGATAGATGGTCAGTCTGAGAGGAACATTCAAACTCTAGAAGGAATTTTAAGATCTTTTTTATGGACTTCAAATGTGTTTGGAATCAATACCGTCCCATTGTATAATTTTCTTATAGAAATTATAGTATCTATCTCTAGATACCACTTATGACTACATCAAGATGGTGTCCACAAGTCATCAAAAATGACTCACCATATTCCAAAGGTTTCCGACTAGAAACAATGTCCAAGGGTGTCTCTATGGAGAGATTGTGCCCTCATAGATCCGAGTGAGAACATTTCAAAATAATATATAATAAACAGTGGAAGCAGAAGTAAGAAGCAGACACTAAATTACTAGACTAGTAACCCACCATAGCAGAAGCAGTAATATCAGACATATAGCAGTGAAGCAGCAATAATAAATCAATAATACTAATAAATAACTGGCTGAAGCTAATTAAAAAAGATAAAAAATGATGATGATGCTCAAGTACCAATAAAAATTTGATTATACATGGAACATGGAATACATTCATATACCACATTCTATACAAATAATAAAAATACTAAAAACCTACTACAACTAGAATCATGAGGATAGGCTTGGTCCTCTACCCTTGTACACTATACTATAACTATAAATCAAGCATCATAAGTTGGCTACTTCCATTTATCAATACTTGTAATTAGGAAGTCTTCTTGGGTGCAAAGGGAATACCAAGCAAGGTGTGAGATAAAATATGAGTAGGACACCACCAAAAGTGTCTAGATCCATCTAGTTTATGAAATATAAAATGAAAGTGTTCCAAAATAAATAAATGTAAAATGATAAATAATAAAAAAATCTTCGATCTAGGTTCTGTGATGGATACTCAACTGATACGTCCTTCTTCATCCTAAGCAATGAGTATGAACCAAGGGATCGTACATATTAGTAATAATGTGTGTACATGTGTCATCATAAGTAAGGAATCAAGTATGAAATGACCCTAAGCTTGTGATTTTTCAAGGAGGATGAGTCTCATTCACATTAATCAATCCATTTCTTAAATGAAAACAAGTCATTACATGTGAACCAAATAAGAAATAAATAAAATCCATCAATGGCACCTATATCCCACCAAAGGCAATCTATATGGAATCGGAACGATCACTACAAGAGATCCAATATAACCAACAACACATATTCCATTCAAGGAGTCCCATAAAGGAATCCCTTATATCACTCTTGGTGTGGTAAACTTTGGTCCCATCTAAGGTATCTCACATAGGGGACTGAGTATCACATGAGACATGGAATAACCATCTTTCAACTGATCCCATCTATGGTTTCTCCCATTAGGGAACTGATGTCACTCAATAGTACAGTACTCCACCCAAAGATCTTGTACATGGAAAGCCACGTATCACTCCTTTCATGTCCATTAGATCCAACTACATAGCATAGTGAGTCCATCCATAGCTCCCTAAATTAGGGACCCATGTTCTCTCCTAAACGATGAGTATGTAAGGTAATCATAACAACCAATATTACATAACATCTTTGAAATTTCATTTAAAATAAGCTAATAAATCCAGCCCAATCACTTCTCCAATCTAAGTAATTTTGGAATAAGACATATGGTAATAAGCATAGGGAATAATATGTAATCAATGAACAAGGCATTAAGGAATAAAACATAAGCATAAATCATAATGAATTTTATTTATATTGTTCAAAAAATTTAACTCATTTCATTTCATTCCATGAGTTCAATATGGCCTAAATCATAATCAATAGATATCTTGAATTAGAAAAAAACATGAGCAATGGATTATGAGCAAAATCATATATCTAATATCGTAAACTCAAGGACTATGATTCTTCTTACGTAATTTCATTAATTATGGGATTATTGCAAGTGAAACACACACATTCATATGGATGTTAACATCTCAAGACATGGGAAATAGGTCTTTTAAGGTGTATACACCCAAGGGGTGGCTCCCAAAAAGGAAAAAACTCAATGATGTATTTTTCCATAGTCTAAGTTTAAAATTTACATGAATTTTTTTTGAAATAAATTTATTTAACATCCTAGAGGCATCACCGAAAGGGACTAGCATGTGGAATCATGGTGCACATTATAAAAGTGAAAAAACTAGTGGGAAAGAAATATACAACCTACCTTATCCCCATAGAAGACCCATCATCCAATGGAGGCACTCATATTAATCTATAATGAAAGATATTTAAGAAATAAATAAACGACCTAAAATGTGGAAAAATATATTGCACCCAAAAAGTGCAATAGATCTGAAGATAAATGTATAATAGAAATAATATAACTCAAGATCGTAACTTTATATATCCAAAACATTTGATGGATCTTAATTCAGTGTTAGGATGTGTGATATATCAAGGAACCTAGATTATGGAGGAGGTGAACCCAGAAGTGGATAAGAGATCTTAGTCCTCTATAAAATAAGAGTGGAAAAGAAAAAATATTTTTAAAAGATAATTAAGGTAAATTTAAAAATATCAACCTAAAAAATTGGGGTTCATAGTTTTGACACACAGTTGGACAAACTGTGCACCAACCGTGTGAATGTCCTCTACCCAAGAGGTATCTAACCTTGCATGGTCATGCACCTAGGGTCTCATGATTACAGACAAACAAAACGGCCCCCAACACCTCACTGTCTTATGTTGCATGGTTATGGAAACCATATAGGATTGGCTGCATGGTTTCTTCTAACCATGCGGCCCAGTATTCCATTAAATTTGTGTGGCTCCAGGCTCTAAACAAGCCCTGAAAACCCTTAAAACATCCTTTCCTCCATTGGAAATATTATTAGTTCCAAACCAAGGAACCTAAACCAAAAACCAATTTCATGAACCTTTGATAAAATTCAGGACTTTACAATCTCCCCTTCTTAAGACAAGTCATCCCAGAGTTTCCCTTCTGAGGGTGGGAAAACATCATCTGAGAACAGTTCTTGCCACTATGCATGTGCATCTGCTCCATGCTCCTAGGTCTCATCCTGTACATAGTTTTGTTTCCATAGAACTCAAACTAGTAGAATGGACCTACCTCATTGATTCTTCGTGCTATGATCAATGACATGTATCAGATTCCCCTCCAAGGAATCATCCACCTCCTACTCTATGTCCTTAGGATCAAACAAATGATACAAGTCAACATGACAATGGGGAAGTTTTGATATATGGATGACATCATGCATGGCATGGTACCTCTGAGATAACAATATCTAATAAGATACCATTATTACTATTTCCACTATCTTTAAAGGCCCAACATATCAAGGTAATAAATTTCCTTCTCTATGGATTCATCAATGAACCAATCTAGCTTATATACACAGAAATACACAATGTCCCACCTCAAACTCTATAGGTTAATAGTGAAAATTGGTATAAGACTTCCTCCTCGATTGAGCTCTATCTAGATGCATATAAATCATATGAACATGCTATGAGGTCTTCCAAATGAGATGAGAAACTAGTTCCATAGCCTCACCTTCCTCTGGCCAGAATAGAGTTAAACGACATGTCTTATGATAAAGGTCCTCATACAGATCCATCAGAATCATTTTCCAAAATGATGTTGTTGTAAGAAAACGTAGAAAGAGGTATATGTTTCTACAATGAAACTGTAAAATCAAGGATAAATTCCCACAACATGTACTCTAACACCCATATCATTAAATTAGACTAATCGTCTATCAGAGGGTGATATCATATACTCAAGAGAACCTTTAAACCCAATGCCTTCTGAAACCCCTACCAAAACTGCAATGTAAATGGTGGGTCTTGATTAGATACAATATAATGGGTAACACCATGAAGGAACACACTCTCTTAGATATATATCCTCACAATTTCATCAACTAAGAAGGTATCTTGGATAGGTAGGAATTGTTCACCCTTGTTCAACCTATCTATGATCACCCATTCTACATCACTAACTCATGGGGATATCTGAAATACCATTATGATGTCTATAGTGATGTTTTTTAATTTACACTCGGGAATGGATAGAGGATATAGGATCGACGCTATTTTTTGGTGCTCTGCCTTCACCAGCTTATATGTGTAACACCTCGTGGTAAAACTAGAAATTTTTATCTTCATAAATGGACACCAATATTAATGACGAATGTCTAAGTAAATCTTGGTAATACTAGGATGAATTGCCTAGAAATATGCATGAGATTTTTGTATAAACTATTCTCATATATCATAAGGAACCCAAACATTCCCATGGTAGAGTAAGATCTCATTCCCATCAATAACACAAATAGGAGGTGGGTTTTTACCTGAGACCCTTTCCCATATGATTTGATAGTTGTCTTAACCACAACCACTCCAGAAGAGAGTATTTCACTTCTAGAGCTGATAAAATAGGTATCACATGTTATTCATAAACATCCAAGTGTAACTTGTAAAAAATCCATCAAATTCCACTCACTGATATCCTTATGGATGGCATGCATCAAAGTCTTCTGACTCAAGGCATCAGCCATGACATTACACTTACCAGGTGTATAAGTAAGCTCAATGTTGAAGGATTGTAGGTACTCTACCCTTATGTACTTGATAAGGTTAAAATCCCATTATATGGAGATGTATTTGAAACTTTTATGATTTGTTTAAAAAACAAACCTCTCACTCAAGAGGTAGCGCCTCAAATGATATAGAGCATGAACCATGAAAAGTATCTTGAGGTTGTGTGTTGGGAAATTCTACTCATGGGGCCTCATCTGGAGGGATACATTGGTCACAACTTGATCATCATGCATCTAAATTTCACCCATCATAATTCTTTAAGTGCAATATTAAATAGTATATCCTCTCTCCATCTCAAGAAGAATTAGTATTGGTGATGAAGCATGTATTCCATTTAGCTCCTTAAAAGCTATCTCACAAGATTAATAAAATATAAAATTTACTCCTTTATTTATGAGGTATATAAGAGGAATCCTAAATCATGAGAAGTCCTAAATTAATTTCTTATAGTATACATCCATACCTAAGAAATTGTGTATATAGAAACCATTCATGGGTTGTTCCTAAGAAACTACAATGCTCACCTTATTTTGGATGGTAGATACTTCTACCTTGGATATGATGTAACCTAATAAGGGAACCTTACTGATCCAAAAGTGGCATTCACTTAGCTTCATATATATATGGTTCTATATCAATGTACTCAACATGATCTCAATATGATTTTCATGGTTGTCTCTGGTGTGAGAATATACTAATATGTCATCTTAAAAGTCTACCATAAAGGAATCAAGGTACGGGTGGAAACCCCAATTCATCCAATCTATGAAAATTACTTTCATGTTCATCAGAACTAATGGTACAACCATATACTCATACAATTTTTACCAACTCTAGAAAGATGTTTTTGGTATGTCTAAAGGTCTCACACACACCTAATGATAGCCCAACCTTATATTGATCTTAGAGAAAACTATCTCTCCCCAGAGTTATTCAAAGTTGTTGTCTATATATGGAAGTTGAAGTTGGTTCTTTGCCTTAATTTGGTTCAGTCAATGGAAATACTTTCACAATATAAGGGTACCATACAGATTCATGGTGAAAAGGGTAGTTAAACCACAAGGCGATGTGTTGGGTCAAATAAAAGCTTTTACCTCTATATCTTCAAGCTATTTTTTGAGTTCCTAGAGCTCTTTATGTGTCATCAAATATGGAGGAAAGGACACGAGCACAACACCTAGAACTAGCTTGATGGTGAACGCAAACTCTCTCTCATGAGGTAAGCTAGAGAAAACATCAGGTAAGGCATCCTTGAAACAATACATAATAGGGGAAATTCAAAAATATTATTTCCCTCATAACTTATAAATAGAATATTCATCTAGGATATCAATCTGTCTAGTCCCTGATGCTTAGGTCCATCTAGACTAGTTTGGGTATCCCATTCTCCATTATGAATATATGTGATTCCCTTATGTGATATAAAAGACACCCACTAGCAATTGAATTCCACTTGGTTATGTTAAGGAACAAGCTAGTCCATTCTAAGAATGACATTGAAACCAGTCATATTGAGGAAGAAGAAACTCCTTGAGAAATGGTACCCACCTATCTCAAAGGGAACACTTGGAACAATAATATGCCCCCTGATCTAACCCCTAGTGGCCTATCAAGAGACATAACACCACATAAGTACTCAATTTTAAGGCCTAGACATTCCATAACCATAACAGATATTAATGAGTGTGATGAAGTTGTATCAAATAGGGTTGAAACTAATGTATAGGTTACCAAAATAGTTACCTCAACCATATAAATCCCCATACTCTCCTCCTTAGGTTTAGTCTTCCCTACATAAATATGGCCTAAATTGTGGCCCTAAGATGCTGTCTAACTAGCCTAGGTAGGTCCATTCTGCTGATGCTGAACCTATAAATCCTTACTACCTCGACCAAAGCCACCACCACTGATCCTAATTAGATGGTTTAAATAAAAAATCCAACCATGATGAAAATTTTTTTATCCTTCACCTGAAGGTTGTGCTTGCATAGATCCTATATTAATAGATGTTGGAGGAAAATATCAAAAGAAGTGTTGAAGGTAACCCATCCTACCACTAGATCAGCACTTGATCAGGTTCCTAATTCACTAAGGAATCTTACAGCCTGGCCTTCTAAACTAGTGACACAACACATGACTATCAGTGTGTGTCACTTGGCTAGAACTACACCCACATGCACTCTGGAAATGGTACTTCCTACTTCTAGATGAACTGTCACCCTACCTCATAACTAAACCACCCTTGATCACATTACCATCTTCTCTCAGATTTTTTTCTATAATAAGATAATGGTTTAATATATTTATAATCTTATTCAATGAGAAAACATTATCCTATGATGGGACAGTGTAAACAATCTCACACTCAAATCTTCTTACAATTGTTAACTTGTCACTGATTAGAGTCAAATAAAAAATACTATAGTTTATTGATTCTATTAAAATAACTGAGAAGATTCATTATTCACAAATGAAGATGTATAAAATACCTAGTGCAATCATCTCTCAAAGTCTATGTAAAGAAGTGATCATAGAAATTTGTGTATAAATCTACCCAGACTATACCTCGATGATGCTGAGCCTGAGAGGTGACATCCCACCAATTCTTGGTGGATTCATGTAACATATAGGTAGAGAGCTTGAACCTTCACTACGTAGGTGTATCAAGATGGTTGAAGATTAATACCATAACCTCTAGCCATGACTCAATAGCCTGAGTTCTATCATCCCCCGAGAAGATAAGAGGATATTGCTTCTGGAACTCCTGGGTTATCTCTTCCGTATAAGGGGTAGGTTGGGGAGCACCCTACACTAACTATATAATCTGAAAGAATATATCACATAATTGAGCATCGGTGCCCAGTGGAACATCTGAAGGAGGTTCCTTGGGTAAAACTATAGGAGGTACTATGGGGGTCTTGAGGACTTCCACCTATAGAGTGTTCTCATCACCACTTTCTTGGTGTATAGCATGAGGACATCACAGTGTCATAAAACTAAAATTTTCCAAGTGCACTCCTTATATATAATTTATAACAGTTATGGAAAGTGATAAAAAAATAAACATGTGCATGGAATTTCTATAAAATGATATAACCTTCAGCCTACTCCTAGATCCAGGTTTATGTGATAAGAAAAGTCATAGAAAGATCACATGAGGCACATCCTACTTCCCACTAGTATGGTCGGGAGAAGTTTAAGGCCTAATATTACACCAATAAGATTACCATTTCATTTTAAATATTATATGAATTATAATTTCATATACATTATTTATTAAAATCCCTTGAATTGGTTGAATTAGATATATCCCCATTTTCAATTTATAAGGGACCATACTTCTTATAAATTGGAATTTGGTGTCCACTTAATCCAACATATAACATGTTCCATCTCATTTGACTAATGGTCCATGTCTCAATATTCCATAACTGACTGCTTAAGGTGTCTATTTTAACTTATATAGGAAAAAAATTAGGATATTGTAGGAAATTTAATAGTTAGTAATGTTTTCTTAGTCCTATAATGAATATCAGCACATTTATTGACATAATAATGAAAGAATTTCAAAAAGCGCATAAATTTCAAGAAATAATGATATAAATGTAGATATGGCATGGAATAATTCATGAAAATAAAATCCTAGGGTGCCTAGGTTTATGCATGAGTTTACATGCCCTCATATACTTGGGATAGGGTAGAGGGACCCATAATAATTATAATATTATTATTATCCAAAAAATAGTACACAAAAAGTGTTTCACCCAATTCTGAAATCCATGAAATAGTAAAAACAGAACCAATAACAACATTAACCCATCATAGGTAATTTGGATTTCCTCAGTACATGGGTTAGCTACTCCCATGAACAGACTCATTACCAAATTCCAAAACTCCTAGTCTCATGCCTAATGCCCAAATAGAAATACAAAAGAAAAAATATTTGATACCATTTTTAGCATCCCACCATGGATCCCACTTAGCGTTTCCCCGATATGGTGGCCACAAGACCTAAAGCATCAATCCTCATACACTAGAGGTTGTTGACTAGTAGTGAGGGACTAGGGTGTTTCTATGGGGAGACAATTCCCTGATAGATCAGAGTGAGCCTAGAAGAAAACAATATTTAATAAATACCAGAATTTGAAGTAAGAATAAGACACTAAATAATTGGAATAATATCATGCCATAGTGGAAGTAGTAATATTATAAAAATACCAGTTTAGAAGTAATAATAAATCAAGAAGGACTAATAAATAGTTTGTATAGTCTAAATAATAAATCGATACGAAATTATTATGACTATCAGGTAGCTATAAAAATTATTATGTGTCAAACAAGGTATAAAGAAATATACCACAAGATATAAAAATACCAAAATGACCAAAAAATGCTACAACTAGCATCATGGTAATAGGCTTGGTCCTTTGCCCTATACTCTTTCCTAGAACGGTAAACCAAGCATCAGAAGCTAGCCACTTCTCTTTCTTAATACCTATAATCAGGAAGTCCTCATGGGTACCACGGGTGGCCCAAGGAGGTTGCGAGATATAATACCAGTAACCCACCACCAATGTTATCTAGATCAATCCAGTTCATGTAATATAAAATGAACATTTTTCCATAATAAATAAAGGTAAAGAAATAAATAATTAAATAATACTTTGGTCTGGGTTCCTTGATAGATACATGACCAATACCACCTGTTTCATCCTAAGCTAGGAGTTTAAACCAAGGGATAATATATATTATAATAATTTTTTTACATGGTTCATCATAAGTTAGGAATCAACTATAGACCAACCCCATGCTTCATATTGGGCTTGGTGCACGAGTCTCATTCACATCAATCAATCTATTTCCTAAATTATAACAAGTAATTACATGTGATCCAAAAAAGAAATTTTTCAAATCCAATAATGGAACCCTAATCCTACCCAAGTCAACCCATATGAAATCCCCAGGGACACTACAAGAGCCTTTTATATAACCAATACCACATATTCTAACCAAGGTGACCTGTAAAGGTATACCTCATATCACTCTTGGTATGGTAGCCTTTGATCCAATCCTAGGTATCTCACATAGGGGACCAAGTATCACCTAAGGAACAATATAACCATATTTCTAGTGATCCCATCCATGGGTTCACCCCAATGGAAATGGTGTAACTCAATAGTAAAGTAATCCTCTAAGATAGATCATACAAGGCTAGACAAGTATCACTCCTGGTGTATCTATTAGTCCTAGATAATTATCATGGTGATTCCATCTACGGATCCCTTAAGTCGGGACCCATATTCTCTATTATCCCATGATCAATTGAGCCTGTCATAGAAACCAATATTACATACATCAAATCATTTTCATGTAAAACAGGCTAATAAAACTAGAACAATCATTTATCCAACTGATGAAATTTCGTCATAAGATATATGGTAATAAGAACAAGGCATAATATGTAAGTAAGGCACAAAGAACAAAGGGTAAGTTATAAGACATAAACATAAATCATAATGAAATTCATTTTTATTGTTCAACTAATTTAACTCAATTAATTTCATTCAAGGAGTTTTCCATGTCCTGAAGCATAGGCATTAGATACCTTTCATAAGAAAATAAACATGAACAACGGAGTATAAGAATAATCATTGAGATAAAATGGGAAACTCAATGCCTGAAATTCATATTAATTCATTTAATTAGTTATGGAGTTTATTACAAGTGAAAAACAAACACACACAGAGGTTAACATCTCATGGCATGGGAAAATAGTAATTTTTAGGTGGGAACACATAAGGGGAGTGTCCTGATAAGTAAAAATACTCAAGGATGGTTTTTACCATAGGATAAGGTCACAAATGACATGAAAACCCATTTATATTAATTTATTTATCATCTTAAAGGCATATTTATAAGGTCTCGGTTCACAGCACCACGACCCACATTATACAAGTGAAAAAACTAACATGAAAGAACTTGAACACCTACCATAGACCTGTAGAAGACTATGCATCTATTGGCGGCCGTCGAATTGATATATAGTTGATGATATTGAAGAAATCATAAAATTACCTAAAAAGGGGTAAATTATCTTACACCCAAATAGAGTAATAGATATAAATATAAACATCAAATATAATGAATAGGACTCAAGAATATACTTCTAAATTTCTAATGCCTCTGAAAATTCTTGATTCGGTGTTTGGATATGTGAGATATCAAGGAACTAAGATTTGAGAGTAGGTGAACATATGGGAGGAGAAGGGAGCGTGTTCCATTATAAAATAAGAGTTGAAATAAATAATAGGGTCAAAATATCCTTAAAGAAAAATTTATACATTTCATCCTCAAAAATAGGGGTACACGGTTCGACCACACAGTTGGTCGAACCATGCACCAACTGTGTGAATGTACTCTTTCTAAGAGGTCTGTAACCTGGCACAGTCGTGTGCCCATGGTCACAGTGTTGGAGACAAATTGTGCAGCCCCATCACCCCACTGTCTCAATCCAAATGATTATGGAAACATTGTGGGATGGGATGCGTAATTTCTCCTAACAGTGTGGACATTTATTCCATTCAGGTTTATAGGGATCTGGACTCTGAACAATCTCTTAACACCCTTATAACTTTCTTTCCTCCATTATGAAACATTATTAGGGACAAAAAAATAAACCTAAACCAAAATCCAATGTTCTAAACCTTTGAGAAAATTTTGTATGTTACAACATTATCCTTTACTTGATCATTAATATGGATCTCTATGAACCCCTATATAGAAGGAAGTTTTGAACTCTAATGTGTTTGGTTGAATTTTGAGAATTAAATATTTTGAGACCTAATCTGGCTGAAGAAATGGTATAGAAGATTAGATACATTCAACAACACATAATGGTCACTCAAAGTTTAGAAAAAATTTGTTGACATTGATAAGTGAGATTATAGAGTTTGATGTTGGTGATAAGTTATTCCTATTAATATATCCTTAGAATAAGGTTATGATATTTGGAAATAATGGAAAACTAATCCTTATATATATTGGTCCCTTTGAAATTATTGATCGTATAAGGATGGTTTCTCATCGCTTGGGGCTTCCATAGAATCTCTCTCAAGTTCATTATGTGTTCTATGTATTTCTTCAGAGAAATTATATATATAATACTTTGCATGTACAAAACCCATAGTTCATACCATTGGATTAATATATATCTTCTGAGGAATAACTAGTGGAGATTATTGATCGTAGAGATAAAGTGCTATGAAACCAAACCACTCACCTGGTCAAAGTTTTGTGGAAAAATCATAAAATTGAGGAATCTATGTCAGAACATGAGAATCTAATGATGTATAATAATCCTCAGTTTCTTGTATTGATGTGATGAAATATATAGGGGGAATCCTTATAATAAGGTATAATGCAGCACTCTTATATTTAGGATATATTTCTCTTTAAATAAATTTAATTTCATCAATAGATTGTTTCACATGAAACACTAAGTTTAAAATAACCAAAAAAACTATTAAAATGTTATTATGTATAAAATATATATCATTTTTTCAATCATTTCATTATTAAATTTGTTGAATTTTAAGGATTTTACGAAAAAATATTTATTTTTCAATGAATGGTGATGTCTACAGATTTTTTTAAAACAATAATTTGTTTTCATTAAATCAAGTATTTTAAAAAATAACCATTAGATTTAAATTTTTTATAATCAATATAAGATAAATTTTATTTACAATAATCTAATTAATTCTATTAAGATCATAATTTTACATGATTTTTATATAAGTCAATTTTTTTACATAAAAAACATTTTTCTGGAAAATTGTTTTTCAACGCATTTTTCATATTTATTTATAAATTAAGGTACAAAACATATAAAAATTTAATTTGATAAAATTAATTCCATATTTTTAATTCTTATTTTCAAATATCTGAAATATGCCTCTTTTTTAAGCATTATGAATAGTAACCTTGGTAAAATTCATCACCTAAATAAAGGTTTAATTACCTAATTAATGTTATAAATAATGTTATAAGGCATTAAAAATATATCCAACACTTTAATTTATTTCATAATATAAGATTATTTTGACTATATACATCCTAATAATTCATATATGGTATTTTGGTGCCATTTTTCTTTGAAAATGACATTTATATTATTTTTAAGCAAATAAAAATACAAAATGTAGCTCTTTTTCCTTTAAACATATCTTATAGTTTCACATAGGTAAAAAGATAACATTTTAATTAATATTAAAGGTTATTTATAGATTAATGAAATTATTTTTATAATAGTAATTTATTTATAATTTTTAGTGATTATATAATTACCTTTAATGCTTATTAAACATTGACATAGTGATTATACAAGTGGTGGAATAAATAATTTTAAAAACATTAAAACAAATGTTTTTGGGTTAAAATATGCTTCCTAAATAATTTTACAGTTAATAATAATATATTATTAATGGTAAAAGTATTACATTATAATTACATATTTTTCTTGACATCCTTAAGGTCAAATTATTTGAATAGTGTAAAAATGACATTAATTATTATTAATGAAAATAATGTTTTATTAAATTATTATAAAATATTAAAAAACTAATAATAGGACAATGGTGATAATTTATGGTCTAAAATTTCCTCCCTTTCCCATTTATGTGCAAATTTTCACCTTATATGTAAAATTATAACCCTTTAATATTGAAATATTGGTTACCACAATTAAGGTTAAAATGGATAATGAAGGGGTTAATGAAAAAGATACTGTTTAAAATGATACCTAAATATATCTAAATTTTGTTAGATGATTATATTTATACCATATCATTCTTATCTTTGAATATATGTAATTTTGAAATCACTTGGCTATGAATGTTACTTTATAATATTCTAATATTTTGAAAAATTACAAGAGTGCCCCTACCCTCATTTATAAAAGGACACACCTTCTCTCTTTTATTTACACCACTTTGAGTCATCTATATTAACCAAATATTACCCAATTCTCATTATAATTTCTATATACATGAAGTTTCATTACTGGTCTTCTTAAAATACCATTCCAATGGTCCTTAAAATGGGATCTAAAGGATGGCTACCGTAGAAGCTGTAATATTCTTTACCGACTCTTTCAAAAAATATTATTCTACATACTCAAAATCTATTGTACCCATCCTAAAAAAATAACTTCTGTATCATCAATATACTAACATGTTATTATCGTTATGTGACAACAATTTTCCTCATCTTTTCTATACTAAGGAATGTAAAAACATCACTCATGTGTATGTACCACTTACCATCTCCACATAGTGGTTTAATTTAATTTCATCACCACTTTACTTGGATTATTATAAAACAAAAACTAATAAACATATTTCTTAATGTTGCTTGTGTGTATGTGTGGACTACCACCTCTATGAAGCTTTGTGATTTTTTTTCATTTATGATTTACATGGATGGTAATATGGATATATTTAATGAATATATATATGGAATATAGGATTTAATAATGATTCTAAAAAGGTTAATTATTATTTACATTTATTTCTTTCCATCTATTGATAAATGAAAACAGCATTCATGCGTACATATGGTCTATATCTCCATGAATTATGTAATTCATTTTTCAATATTTACCTTTTAAGGGTGACTATAACTATATATAATTAATATATATGATATTTATATCATGATTAATTTTTTGAATATGATGGAACCATAATCAATTTAAAAGGAACAAAACTACTGAACAAAAAATCTTATAAAAAATAAAACATTTAACACAAAAAACAATTATGGTAATAATATATTGTTAGAAAATGGGTGATAAGATGTTATAAATATATCATATATGATATTATAGGTTTTTATATGGTTATTTTATTTAATTTTAATAAATTTAATTTATTTTATTGGAGGTTAAAATCACTTACATGGAAATTCTAACTTGAGGAAGTAGATTTCATCTCAATTTCCACTTTATTAGGTAATATTTGGTATTATGAACCTATTTTTTATGTGTTTTATATTCTAACCATTTTATGTATTTAAAATTATTATCTAATTATTCATAATGATTAATTTTTTAATTCAATTTTACTCTTTCAAGGGGTTACAATTTTAAAGCTACAAATATGTTAGAATTTATTTTACAATCTCATTTTTTTTATTGTTCATATTTTCATTGAAGGGATATTATAATATATCCTTAATACTACATCTATTTTATTATAGTATATATTTTTAAAGAGTTTCCATTATTTATTATAACTTTTCGTCTCTTTGGAACTTTAATCGATCAATGAAAATTTTAAAACAAAAGCCTCTCTTATTTCACTTTTCATCGGGAATATGTTTCTTCTAAGTATGTGTATTTAAAAATTATTTAACGAAAGTAATTTTTATTTAATAAAATAATTTATTATGGGAATTTTATATTATAAATGAATTTTTATAAGGTTTAAAAGGAATATTTATAACGTTTTTTCAAAGGTTATTTTTTTACATTCTTTAGAAAAGTGAAATGTAATGTTTCTTTTTAATGTGTTTAGTGTTAATGTATTTTACCACTACAATAACTTTTTTATGGTATTTAGATTCTTCTATAAGTTTTAAAAGGTTTTATAAATACAAAATATTCAGGGAAAAATTATTTTAATTATTCATTTCTCTTTTATTTATTTCTCTAATATACGTGATTTTTTTACGAAACATATATTTATGATGAATTGATAGTCATATTTTATCTATTTATAATTTTTTGTTCATTAAATTTATCTTGAAACATTAAATTTCTTGTGATAATTTTTCATTGGACATTAAATTTCTATTAAATATATATATATTCTATGTAACATGGATATGATTATTTCCTAAACCGTATACCATTTCTATAAATGGTGTTTTATTATGAAAGTTATTTGATTGTTTGGTTAACTTTTAATATTCTGTATTTTTTACTCAATTAATATATTTTTTGATAAGGAATTTTATTTATAAATTTAAATGGTCATTCTATATAAATGGAATTCATCGAAATGGAATGAAATGTGGGACCCAATTATATATATCCCCTAGATGCATCAACTGGTCTCATAAAACAATCTCGTTAGACAAACTTATTAATTAGTTTTTTGGAGTATAACTACCCATTGATTAAACATTATTGGCACAAGGCCTTTATGGTAAATATATTATGTTGTTTGAGATCACGACATCCAATATTAATTATTTCCTTTATTGATAATTATATTATTATTACCCATTATATTATTGCATTGAATGATATAAATAAGGATATTTTGAGATCACCTTTTATTTTTTTTCCGCTACCAATGATGTAAATAAGGATATTTTGAATGATATTAAGGATTACAGACTTTTTTTCATGCTATGTATTTTTTATTTTCAATGTAATATAAATATCATGTATGTGTATTTTTCTTCAAGACTTTTAAACTGATTGAACCTATATAATGATATACCTTGTGTATTTTACCAATGTAATAAAGAATAAGTCGACACTATGTAACTACAGTTGGGGTTGTTAAATACTTTGTGTCCCATGGTCAGTCTATGTCTTGGGAAAGTGGATCATATTATTATGCATAATTGAATATGATATATATTTTTGAAACACGTTTCGAGATATATGTGTTTAATAGTGATCATGTCAAATATATTTGTAGCTTAAGTAATATTAATGATGTACTAGAGGCCACTCTTTACCTATATTTATTGATTTTTGAATTCATAATTTTTTTAAATATTATAAAGTCCTTTTGGGTCATACTTTGTGTTCATGTGAATGAGGTCGCGTTTGTAAAACTTTAGATCTACCTAATATATTTTTTGAAGTATATCTGGAATAATTTATAGTTTAATATTCACTAGGTAGTTTATATTTATATAATGATTTGAGAAAGGATTTTATGAAAATCATTTTTTTGAGGTATCCAAATGATGTTTTAGATATGGTTTCGATATTTTTTTCACATGATGTGAAATAATATGAAAATATACTATGTCTATGAGGGTTTATGCAAGTGTGATATTGATGGATTTGTGAAATAAAGGAACCATTATGACATGGTGGTTTAGCCCACATCATGGTCTTTCTAATGATACATCAATGTATTTTGAGTGTCACTACACCCTGGTATAGTTATATGGGATTCTTTTGATATGCAATATCATGTTATATTACTCATTATCTTGATCCAAATGATTTCACGTTCAATTATACATCTGTTGATGATAAATTTTAAGAGTTTAAACATCTCACATATTCTCGTAAATATTAAAAAGTAATTAATGATATTGAATTGAACATTTTAAGATTTGAAATGATTAAATTTTTTTAAAATTATCAATCAATATAGGAAAGTTCTTTGATATTTAGTAAATATTATATACATTTCTTCAATCCTCATGAAAGTGGGTATGATACAAGTGTGTCAATACTCTCATTAAAACTCTTCAAAGGAAATTCCCTCTAGCACTCATTTTTATCTCCCATTAACCAAGGTTTTAGTAGATTTTGGTTTTAATAGAAGTACTACTTGAGTGTCGGTTGATTCTCATGAACTGTGGATACTTCTAGAGTAAGGATTCTCTTTATTTATTCTCAGTTATCTTAATAAAAATACTTTGAAAAGAATTGACGGTCTAGATCAATATGTATAAGGTATATGTTTTTCTTTATTTATATTCATTACAAATGTAATGATATATTCTAGGTTTATTTAGATTCTAAATTGTTCTTTCACTGTGTTTTTGATGTTATATATCCCATATAATCCCTTTATCTTTGAGACCTAATGTACCAAAATGCTCGAGGACTATGGAATCTAATGTCATTACTCTAAAAGGTGAAGCTCCAAAAGTATTAGTTCTAGAGAAAAAAGAGACAAATGTTCAGTTTTAGAAGTCTACCAAGGCTATATTCCTAGTGTATAGGTTCATAAGTTACATTCAGATATTTCTTCTTACAAATGGTGGATAACTCGATCGCAAAAAAAAAGGTGGCAAGTCACAGTAACTTAAAATTGTAGGATTTACTAATTAAAGAGGAGATAAACTATTTATATATGTCTAGAACATTGGATATAAAGGAAATTCATATTGGGAAACGATCAAAAAAGAAAAGGTGGGTATTCTATTTGAAATATGGAGTGAATTGTAAGAAATAGTACAAGGAAAGTCCTATTTTAAAAGCATTTCAATAAATAAAAGGCATGGATTTCTCAAAAATACGTTATATCATTATTGAGAATTCAATAATTCTAATAGTGCTTGAAATGGTTGTTATGGATGGTTTACATATTGATCAGTTATATATGAATACCACTTTTCTTTATGCTGAATTGGAGGAATAAATATTTATGGATTAAGTGTAATGTTTCAAGGAAAATGGAACTAATGATCTAGTGTGTTATCTCAAATAGAGTTTGTATATGATGAAATAGGCACTCAAGAATTGTAACTATAAGAACAATACCTTCAAATAATATCTTGTGTACATTTAGATAAGTAAAGATCACTATTATTACCATAAGGTTTTTGGTGATGGAATATTCGTCATACTACTTCTCTATATGGATTATATGCTTATAGTAGGTCCAAGGAGATATCATATTAAATATCTGAATGTTGAATAATAAATAAGTTTTGAGGTGAAAGATCGTGGTTCTACAAAGATGAAGTTTGGAATTAATATTGAAAGGTACTTGAGTTATATAAAATTATTCATATATTATTTGGAGTACATTTATAAAGTGATGAAAATATTTTAAATGATTGAACCTAATCCTATAGCGACTCCCCAAGCTAGGAATTTCAGTTTGATTAAGGAGAACATACTAAGAATAGAATATGAGTATGAGTACATGACATTGGTAAAATGTAAATCAATGGTTGAAATCTTGATATATTTCCTGGTTTATATGATTTAATAAATTCTATATTCAATGGGAGTCCTTGGTGGATTCATGGAGAATCTAGAAAGTTTGAACTAAGAAGTGGAGAAGTAGATACTCCAGTATCTCAAAGGTTTGTAAGAAATGTCACTATGTTTTAGAATATATGATCTATTATAGGGGTTTAAAAATTTTTACTTTATAAGAGATTTTGATATAAGAATAAGTGGAACTAGTTATTTGTTTTCTTGTAGATGAACAATGGTGAGCTCTATGTCTAGACATTAACTACTAGTTGCACTATCAACAAAGTAAGTAGAGTATGTGATAATCAGATAAGTTTAAAATGATTTGATCTTACATAATGGGTTTCAATAGGATCATATAAGAAGTTAGAGGGATGTAATTTTTTTGTGAAAGTAAAAGTATAATTTATCATATGAAAAATATGATATTTCACCCAACAAAATACAATATTCAGCTGAAGTATCACTTTATATGGAAGTTGTTGGTGGATGGATTACTAGATCTATTTAAGGTAGATGTTCCTTGAGTTTGGGACCTATAACCAAAAAAACTTTATACTATTTATTACTACAATATAAAAAAAATATCTTACAACATAATGATTATTCTTATATGTAACATTAATTAAAAAATATCCCTTGAGTATTTTTCGCATCGAAGGGTTATAATGTTTACCATCTAAAATGGGAACCAAGAGATGTTATGATAGAATTTTTAAATATGTAATATAGTATAAATAACATATTTTTAATGGTAAAAAGATTATGTTTGACTATAATTTGTTTTAGGATTATAATATATTGGTACTTTTTCCCATGAAGTCTGCATTTGATGATCTCTAATATGGGGCACATTTGGAAAAATCCTCCAGAATGAATTCCATATGTTTTACGTGTCATAGGAAATTGATATCTATGAATGTTTGTATTAGACCCTAGACTTGATATTATTGTTAATTTATATCTTGAATTTCATACTTTGATATATAGATGAAAACCATAATGGCATCTAATCACAACAAGGTGGCATATGTTGGGTGTGTCATAAGTGGAATGTAATTTATTAAATTAGTTAAGAAATGATTTTTTCCATATGTAGTAATGGTAGAAGATATATTTTTCCCTTTTATTGTAATGGAACAATATTAAAAATCCCATGTCTATAGTAGTTTATAAGAATGTTAATTTAGGAAATTAAATGAAATAAAAATCAAATATACATGGAAATGACATAATTATGAATCTAGTTTTATGAGATGTCAAGAAAAAAGTATTATATTACACAATATCATTTATAGGAAGGATGTTTTTGTTGGTAAATTAACTTCATTCTATTTGGGTTCCCTAACATGTTTCTAGACATTGATCTTGGAATTTAGGTATGTTTTTATAATAACACTGAGATAGTGGCCAAGATGGTCACACACTAAGTTTATCCATAATTTCATTAAAACTCTAGTGAATTTTATTTTAAGAATAAATATAATTTTTTGTTTTTAGATTAATAATTATTCAAATAAATTCTATTGTTCAAATTAAATAACAATACATTCGAGTTTAGAATGTGAAAATTAAATTTTATCTATAGTCAATTATTTATAGGTTAATAAATATTTATTTATTTATTGATGGATTTAGTGAATAAAGTAAAATAAATATTTATTTGAGTTATGTTAATATTAAAATAAATATTTATTTAAGAGTTAATTTAATATAAAATTTATTTATTTTTCAAATTAATAATTTTCATTTATTTGATTATGTTGGGAAAAAAATTTCAAGGTGTCTTCTTAGTGTTTTTTGAATGATTATGCTTGTTGAAAAATCTAGTTGACCGCATTATAGTATGGTTGGTACTGTCAAAGTATATTTTTTGAAGGTGGAATAGTTTTCCAGTGTTTTCTATATTTTTTGGGCCTTAAAATTGTAATTTTTGTTTTCTAGAGAAGGAATTATTTATGCATAGCATAATTGCATAATTTCATCGGGAGTATGAAAAATAACAAAGAAAAATCAGAAAATTCATGAATTCCACATACCAGATACTCTATGCAAGCCAAAAAGAAGGTATGTGGAATCCCAAAGATGTCATCGTATGCAGACAATAGTTGTTATATAAAATATTTCAAAAAGTATTATGTGGACAACCAAGGATTTTTTTTACCACAAATGAATTTTTATTTGTAGGATAATGGTAATTTTATGGGAGTCACAAATGAATAATTGTACTATGTAAAGCGCATAGCAATTTTAGTAGACGGTGATGGATAATCTTCAAAAGGATCTTTGGTAATTGTGATTAGTGGTTTTTTAGGGATTTATTTACTTATATAATGGAACCCTAATCAAATTACTAGGTAGATATAATTTCATTAGAGAATATTGTCACTAAAAGAATTTGGCTAAGTATGAAGTGGTTTGAGAAGGATTAATTATGCAAAGGTGGTGGTTCATGAAGGAGGTAGTTCATGAAGACAGTTCATAGAAGGGGGTTGCAGGGAATTATAGATCTCAAATAAAAGGGGGTTACGAAGCATTAGATAACCTTGAAGTGAAGGTATTCTATGCAGAAAATGTTTTATGAAAAGTACTCAGGTTATGTATTTCATAGGTTTCTACAAAAGGATTAAAGTGGTTCGTGAAGGAAAAAATATAGTTTACGAAAGGACTCTATGAAAATAAAGATCTATATGGTGAAGTTTTTTCCATATACTAGGTGAAAATGAAACACTAATGTGCGAAACAATTCTTAGGTGTTTTTTAAAAACAGAATATTCATCTAAAGGAGTATTGAGCACACATAAATTGAGAGGGAAGTGAGCTTTCAGATTGTGATTTGTTACAACCCAAGAGGGACGACGACTACACTTGAACTTTGTACCAAAGGGGCACTTTGGTGGAATTGGTAAATTGGTACATTTCCTTTGTATGCTCATTGGACATAGCCCAGTGCAGGTGAACCAAGTAAAATTATTATGTCTCATGCATGATTTCATTTCTACTTATACATTGCTATGGGAATGGGAGAGAATAGTGTTTTTTTAATGAATAAACAATATCCTAGGGGTGTTAATTTTAATCTATCATGCCTTTATTCACCCCACCCTCACCCACTCAACTCCCTCTAGGTATTTAACCATATTGGAATAACAATTTGTATCATAGGGAAGGGTTAATATCAATTTTTCTCTCTCAAGTGTTTCAATTGAGGTTTTTAATCATAAAGGGATTCTAATATTTAATGGAAATAATTTTAATTTATGGAAGAATAAGATAAAACAATACTTTAGATCATTAGGCATGGATGTATTTACATTTGTGATGTTTTGTGTCTCTACATGTGTCGAAAGTGAAGTTCTATTATAAGCAGACTAAAGGGAATTCGATGCTAATGCCAAAGGAATCAATGCATTAGGAGGAGCCTTATATATAAAAATTTAAACAAAGGTAATTTCATGTATGTCAACACATTCCATGTGGGAAAATATATTAAATATCTATGAAACAGATTCAAAAGAAATAGAATTAAAATTATTTGTTCTTTGAAAGAAAATGAGGACCTTAGAACAGTGCCTAATTAGTTTATTAATGCATTATTTGACTTGGTGAATGTTTTGGTCAAAGACATCCATGGTCTCAGAGAAATTCTTAATGATGTAAAGATCGTTATGCACATCTTATGAAGACTTCCACCTATGTTCAATATGAATTTCTCTATACTAGAAGATAAATATCCAAAAGATCTAGCATTATAAAACGTGAAAACTACTCTTGTCATATACAAGATGAGAAATGGCAGTAATGAGTATGGGTAAAAAAAATTAATTCTAAAGAGGTTTCATTCAAGGTGATGAAGAATATCACTATTGAATATGGATAGGAATAATAAGAGTCAGAAGAGGTCATGTCATACTCCTCGATATACAAAGAGGAAAAAGAAAGTTCAATGGAAAAATTCCTCTGGATTTATATTGATGTGGAATGGTTGGGAATCTTGTAGAAAGTTCTCCCAAGAATTTATAGTATGATGATGAAGATGAAGTTGAAATTCCTATAAAGAAGTATTTAGACTATTTTAAGGGTAAGAAAACTACAAAATGAAATTTCATCAAGAAGAAGAACTTACTTTAACAAGATAGTGAAAGTTCTGAAGAATCTGAGATAGAAGAAATATAAGAATGAAAGGATCATAGAGAAAATTTTATAGTGGTAGTTATAGGAAACTCTTAGAAAATGACGGAAATAAATAATGAGGAATAATAAATAGAATTAATGATTGATCTCTAAGTTTAATTAGAAGAAGATCTTTAGGATATAGATGTTTGGAGAGCCAAAACGAAGAAATCTAATAGAGTGGTTCAAGATGCCAAACGTTATATGCAGTAGTAGGAAGAAGATAAGTCTGAGCTAAAGTAATAAATCTAAAATCCTAAGTATTCAATGGAAGAGAACATAGAAAATATCATTGAGCAAAATCTCAATGTTTAAGAACCTAAGAGTTTGATCAATGGTTTAGCTAACATAGAAAAATATCAAATCAAATGAATTGAATAAATTAAAGAGGTATTTGTTGAAATATAATGAAAATTATAAGACCAGGAAAGAATCTTGACCCCCAATATGACATCGGGAGAGAATATCACTTGGGTGATTGAAAAGGTTGAAGTGGAACATAGAGATCCAGTAAGATAGAAGAAACAGTCATGTCCAAATGAAAATATTGGTATGGGGATTGGTTGAAAATAGAAATTTGTAGTGATTGATGTTAGGCCACAAGAATCCACTCCAAGGATGAAGATTGATTTGGGTATAAATAAAAATTAAAATATTCATAAAACCTAAGGAACATTCATTCCTATAGAAATTGTATATATGAATTCACCTTGTATATGGTATTATTGTCATGGAAATAAGAGACATTCCCAAAATGTATCTTCTATAGCCAAAAGGTACTAAAGGGAACAAGATAAGAAATAGTGTCCACATAGATCTCAATATTTGAAAATGATTTTGATGGTCACTATTTCTAGTGGGGGATATTCAGACACATGGCTAGATATTTCTCATCAACAATGTAGAGGAATTTTGTGAGAAACTCAATGAATTATCTAATGATAAGAAAATAGAAAATTTATTTGTAGCTATACAAGATGAATTTGGTCTGTAATACTCAAAGGAAGATCTATAATAACAATGAAAGATAGTTATGAAGTGGAATATGTGGATCAAAAATAAAAGAGCTAAGAAAGTAGTGGTTGTAGAGACTTCCCTTAAAACATCAGATCATACTGGTGTATGTATCCTTGAATGTGGATACACATCCCATATGATAGGATGTAAGGATCTGGTTTCAAACATCAAATATGAAAAGGAATGTGTTGTAAATTTTAGAAATGATGAAGACTTGAATATTATTGGCTCGAGAAAATCCAAATTATGGAGAAAAATATATGAGATATATTTATGTCTTGGTTTTATAATGTCACATTCATAACTTGTTAAGGTTTAGTCAATTGTGTAAATTGATTCATTTTATAATATTTACTAATAATTTTTTTTCGTCAAGGGAAAGGGTGGTATAGTGGTTTTATAGGGGGAAACACATGAAAGGGAATATCTACATATTCAGTGGATAAAAATATATGTGATTTCTATCTAGAGGGTAATAAAATAGGTTGAAACATAAATGTCTTGAATATCTACGTCAGCTATCCCAGGAAGATCTAGTAAAATGTGATGCAGATCAAGATCTCCAGAAGCTATCATATTATCATACTCACATATGCACTACATTTCAATAAAGTAAGATTATCAGAAATATATATAAGTAAAAAAGAACAAGATTCAACCAAAGTTATTGATTTTTTTCATGAAGATGTGTGTGGACCTATCTCACCAATATCCATTGATGAGAATATGTATTATGTTCTTTTAATTGATTATTTCAGTAGGATGAAATGGTTATTTTTCATTTCTTACAATTCTGATGTGTTCAGTTGCATAAAAAATATCAGAGGGAAACTGAAATGATGCTTCGGTAGAATATTTGGATGTTTCATACTAATAATGGTATGAAATTTGCAGATAGCTAAGTGTATTATTATCTTGAGAAACATGGGATATGGAATCAAGTTTTAGTAGTGAGAACTCCTCATCAAAATGGAGTGGTTTAGAGGAGAAATAGGGTGATAAATTACATGGATAGAAAAATTCTGATTGGAATATACCAACCAAGGAAATTTGAGAAGGAAGTATTCTTAACATTGGTCTACATATTCAACATGTCTATGTTGTTTCTAAAGAAAGAAAAGACTTCGTACAAGATGTGGAATGAAAAGGATCCAACATTTAAATACATTGCAATATTTTGAATTATGTATTTTATTCTCAATAAGGAGTAACATGGGAAATTTTAAGAACATGTAGATGAGGGGATATTACTTGGATATTCATGAAAAATAAAAACATATAAATGCTTCAACAAGAGGCTAGTAAAAGTAGATGAATGTAATGATTTTAATGTAGTAGATAATGAATATAATATTTAAAAACATAGTAAATATTTAGCCAATTAAAATGATGAGGAGTTAAGAATATGAGGGGGGTTGAAGTGGAAAATAATGATTCATAAAAATTTAATAATGATAAATATGAGGAATTCAATTTTTATATGTATAAAATATAATGTTTCAAGCTAAAATTGAAAAAAAACATTAGTAATTAGGAAACACCAATTCAAATATGGATAATGATGTATTTATATCATGCACCCTTCCTATCTCAGGTAGATCCTAAATGTTTTGAGGAATTAGATTGAGATAAGAACTGGGTTAAGGCTAGTAATGATGAGCTTGAAAAAGTTGATAAGAATCTGACATGGGAGATTATTCTGAGACCAAGAGATAATAATTTCATTAGGATCAAATGTGTCTTTTGAAATAGAATAAATAAATATGTACTAGTAATTTGAAACAAAGAAAAACCAGTATGTAAGGGATAATTCCAAATCTAGGTAATCAATTTTGATGATACATTTTTACCTATTGCAAGGAAGGAAACTGTTCCCCTACTCTTATCCATAATAGTGAAATGAAAGTTAAAATTTATCCAGATGGATGTCAAGTTAGAATTTATAAATTAGGTTCTGGAAAAGGATGTATATATCAAGAAACCCGTTTTTTTCTCATTCATTAAGGTGATAAAAGAGTTTTTTGGTTGGGGAAGGCACTATATGTCTTGAAACAAGCACAAAGAGCATGTTATTAAAGGCTTTATTAGTTTTTGAAGAAACTCTATTTTTTGTGTAGTGAATTTGATTATAATCTCTATGTCAACCATGACAGTAATTAAATGATAATGATATTGGTGTATGTTCATGACATAATATTGGGTAGATTAGATGAATCACAATTTAAACAGTCAGTATAATTCATGAAATGTGTGTTCAAAATTTCATTTATTCTTAAACTAAAAATTTTCCATGGTTTACAAGTAACATAAGAACAGAATGACACATTAATTTATCAATCTAAATTTTCCAATGAGGTTTTGAAAATATTTATAATAGATAATTCCAATGAGTCGAAGACTCAAGTGGATACCCAGAAAAAAGTATCATTAGATGACGAAGACAAAGTAGTTAATGTAAAAAAATATAGAAATATCATGGGTTATATGTTATAATTAAAAACAATATAACTAGATATTATTTTTTTCACATGAAAATATGCTCGATATCAAACTAATACAATATAAATACACTTACTTGAAGTTAAAATAATACTTCAATATATCAAGGGAACGGTGGATCTTGGTTTACTATATAATGAAAAATATCAATAAGAGTTATTGGGTTATATAGATACAGATTTAGATGATTTTTTGGATGATATAAAATCAATTTAATTTGTTGAATTCTATCTTGGAATATTATGTATTTCTTGGGTATGCAAGAAAAAATATTTCATTTTGTCGAGCACTGCAAAATCTAAATATATTATGGCTACTAAAGCATGTACATAGTTTTTATAGATGAAACAACAGCTTGAAAATATATATATTCAAGTGATGTATCTGATGGGAATCTATTTTGATAATTTAAGTGTAATAAATTTTATGAAAAATATATTCCATCACTCACAGATGAATCAGGTTGAAATCAAGTATCATTTTATTAAGGAGAAGGTGTATCATGGGATTTTTAAGTTAGAGTATATTCTTATAGAACTACAGGTTACAAACATTTTGATTAATGCCTTAATATAAGAAAATTTTAACTTCATATACTATATCGGGGAGCCCAATAGACTTACCATACTTTAATAAGTGTGGAAGTGGGGTCCCCTTTCTCCAAGGTATGGTGTTTTTTCCCTCATGTGTTCATTTGTGTTCTTATCCCTATTGCATAACAAAAAGGAGTGACATTTGGGTTCATAAACAAAGGGGGTAAAAATGTATTAATCCAGACATGGGGAATATGATAGGTGGAGTAGTTATTCAAGGGGAGTTCTAAATTAGATGATGTTGAATCATATCAAGTAATGAAAAAAATCATGGAAGGAGTTTATTATCTAATAAGTTCAAAAAATTTGTGGCTTCTCAGTTTCCACTTGTTCAATTCCAGTGTTTTCCTAGAATAATTAGTTTTGAGAAAGGTTTACCTAGTGGATCAATGATGAAATGGTCCACTGATAAAATTTTCACGTTACTCTTGTTTTTCATGCTGGTCATGAATCACGTGGACTTAGAGTATTTGTTAATTAAATCTTTTATCAATGTTTACTATCATATAGGATGAGTGGTGGATTGTAGAAGATAGTATTTGTGTGTTTATTGGCAGAAGTGTCTAAACCGTTTTGAAGTTTAGTCAACAAACCAAATTGGGTATATTGTAAATAAAAAATCTATTAAGGTTTGATCTCAGTGTTTTTGGAATGATTGAGTTTTTTGACAAATCCATTTGACCACATTACAGTATGGTTAGTGCTTTTGAAGCAGATTTTTTGAATGTTGTGTAGTTTCCCAGTGTTTTCCATACTTTTGGGCCTCAAAATAATGACTTTGATTTATGGAAAATGAATTATTTATAGATATCATAATTCAAGAACCACATAGAGATTACATAGATATGAAAAGATAAATCGGAAAAGGGACAGATTCTACATAATAGCTAAGATATGTAGACTATAAATCAAAAATAAATAACCATAAAGGTATCCGTCATTTTCGGATTAATGTGGTGAAATAAATTCATCAAAAATTATTATGTGAACTGAAAATATGTTTTTGTATTAAAAAGAAATTTTATTTTTTGGGAAAATTGTGACTTAAGGGGAGTAGTAAATGAATAATTGTGCAATGAAGCCCATATATCAAGTTCAGTAAGCGGTGATGGATAATACGCAAGAGGAACTTTGGGTAATTCTGATTAGTGCATTTTGAAGGATTTGTTTTCCTATATAAAGGTCTTGTGATCACATTATTAGGTATATTTAATTTTATTAGATAATATAATCACTAAAATAATTCATCTAAGTCAGAATTGGTTTATGAAGGAGTAATTCTGCAAAGGCAGTGGTTCGTAGAGGAGGAAGTTCATAAACACAATTCACATAAGGGGTTTTCATGAAAATATATATCACAATGAAAAAGGGGGTCATAAAGTGTCATTTGATTGATAAGTGAAGTCATTTTTTGAAGTGAAGACAGTCTGCAAAGAACTCACATTACGCTGTTCACAGGTTTTCATAAAGGAATTAATGAAGTTCATGAAGGGTCAAAAATAGTTCATGAAATGACTCTTTGTAAATAAAATGGTACATAGCAAAGTGTATTTCATCTACTAGGTGATCAATGAACATCATAGAACACTTATGTGTGAAACAATTGTAAGGTGTTTTGAAACAAAATATGATTCCTTTGACGGAACAGTGAGAACAAATCAGTTGAGAGAGCAGTGAGCTTTCAAATTGTGATTCATTGTAAACCTGGAGAGATAGTGAGTCCGCTTAAAACATTGTAATAGTAGTGAACTAGGGGATTCAGAACACATTTTTATTTCCTTTTTATGATCCATGGACATATCCTAATACAGGTGAAACAAGTAAAATTTTTGTGGTTCGTGCATGAATTCATTTCTACTCATACATTGATATGGGAATGAGAGCTAAGAGTGTTTTGTTTAAAAATGAAAAATAATCTTGAGGGGAATTAATTTTAATTTGTTATACCCTGATTCAAACCCAACACCCTAGGGTTTTTAACCTAGATGTGATAACATATTAAAAAATTTATTATTCAGGGTTTGATAAATTCCATGAGAGGATAAATGAGTCTAGTAAATAGACTAATGGAAATGATAAATTTATATTATTTAAATAAATATAATTTATTTATTTGGCAATAATATTATATTTTTTCATTTCATAGAATGTAATAATAATGTTATTTTTTTATTTTACATGGGGTATTATTTAGATTAAACATATTGATAAAGGGACTATATTAAATTATCTAATATTTAACCATAAGTATATAAATAAAAATATATCAAATTTCTTAGGAAACCCAAGAGAGACTAGTAATGCGCAATGAAAATATCTCAAGAAGTATCATGATTCAAGAGATAATATCCTATCATCATTCCACTCAATAACATTAAAAGAATAAAATATCTTATTATGATTGGTGGTGGGCGACATGATTCTCTTTATCCCATCATGCTAGCACACATAGATTCAAGAATTTCATTCAAATATTTGTAGAGCACATGTGGATACAAATAAAACAATCTTTCCTTGTATTATCCACTCTAATGAAAACATGATTAGAGAGACAATGGAAATTGATCAAGGTAATTATTGTGTTTTAGGTAATTATTGTTTTAAATTAATTATAACATAAATTTGAAAATCCTCTCTATAAGATTTGAGGTTGAATTCATCATGTTATTTGGATATTATCCATTTAAAGTAATGGAAAACCAAAACCAATAATTTAACAAACATTTCTTATATACCTTGGAACCTTAAAGAGGTATGAGAGTGGGCACATTCTAATTTATAATTATTTGATCAATATCCTGTGTTTTTTTAGTTTTCATTTTGATAATTTTATTATTAATACTAAAATCAAGAAAACATTTTCATCTGAGTTTTTATTACCAATAATAGGTTAAAACATGTAGAGAATGTTTGAAGATCCCATATGTAGGTTACAAGGTCATGGACTTCTTGACATAGATACACAACATGTAACAATAAATTACACACATGTACCCATGGTCAACTGTATAAGGCATACACAATGTTAATCTTAGTGCATCATGTGGGTCAATTCACAATGGCATAAACATGTCATGTATTGACTTTCAGTGTGGAACATGGATTGATTAGTACTACATGAAATATATCTGTAATTTACATGTCATGTATACCCAAATGATTAAGGATTCCATGTAATTTATGGCGAGTCATTAGGGTCACTATGTGGTTTCACTACACTTTAGGTATTTACTATTATCCAAGAAATGTGGCATGTCATGGATATACAACGTGTAGTTGGATTACATTCCATGTAACACATATCAACCCACACAAGTTACACACTGACTGATTCTTGAGGCATCATGTGGGTAAAATGTGAAAAGTAATTAAAATTGAATAAAACAGATCACATGGTGTGTCACTGGTTTTATACATTCTATGACATGTGTCCTCCCACACCAGGTACATGAAAATTAATTTTTGACATATCAAATGGATAGACACTCTTTATAATTACAATCCACATAAAATATACAAATACATGATTTGAATTGGCTATCGTACATGTCATGTGCTAATATAAATATATCCACTGGTATTTGTTTTTTATACAGATTTTGTCTTGTGTAGTCATACTCACTGAAAAGAATATGAGGATTAACCCAAAATAATAAATATCCTATAAATTTCATGTGTATTGTGTTATTTCATGCACACATACATGTCATGTAAGTATATGGTATATGACAATAACTAAAAATAATGTTTGTCACATGACATATTGTAACACCCCAAGCTTCCATGGTACGCTTCTCTTTGAATAATACAGTAGCGTGTGTTGTACGCAACTTCGAGATTCTAACATGCTGCGACCAATCAAAGTAGTCGTTATGAATAGTAATACCAAATTTTTCAAATTTTATAAATTTTATCTCTCAAAATGGACTTTATTTTTGGATTCATAATATTGAAATTAGCCTAGGTTGAAATTTTGGTACTTTTCGGATAACTTTTATATTTTGATGAATAGTGAAAAATAATAAATTTTAATTAAAAAATTTTTTTTTAATCCAAATAATTAACAGTGATAAATTGTTAATTTGAGTGTTTTTGAAGTATATTTAGAATATATTTTTACCATTTAATACTATGTTGGTCATTGGACATAATTTCACAATTAAACCAGACATAAACAAGCGTCAATCTTTTGATAGTTATTATCTCTTAAAACACGTTTTTTGTTTTAACGACGGGAATTAATTTTAAATTAATTTCTGCCAATTATGTGTTTTCAATTTGGAAAAATGAATTACATATTTGGAATCAGGATGTCCAAATTGTGTAAATATGTAACTTTTATTTTTAGACATTTTGAATAATTACTTCGGTAAATATTTTATTTACCATGGTTAAAGGGTAAATCCAGTAAATAGGGGTAAAAAAATATTATTATAATAACAATAAATTACCCTAAAACGTGTAAAAACCTTATTGGTTGATACATTTCCGACCATGGGCATATTTGGGTCGATTTTGGGACCCCATGGAGCCACTTGTTGGTGATAAGGACACTTTATATTAATTAAGTTAAAATAAATACAAAAAAGACAAAAGCATATATCTTTTAGAAAAACAATTTTTAAATAGGGTTATATATGTTGAAATTTAGACTATAAATATTCATTATAAATATAAAAATATTTTCTACATAATGGTTTTTTATTTATAATTTTTATACATTAAATAATTTAATTTATTTATGACACAATAATGATGCAGTAATTACCGTATTAATGAAACATTAAGATAGTTGATATTATAAATACCCAAATAAATTTAATTTGAGACTTTTTATAAATTCCAATAATTTTATAGGTTAATATGACATATTATTATTATTTATATAAATTGTTTTCTAATTAATAATGGTGTTATGAATTTATCAAAAACAAAATACCCAATAGTGTCAAATTGACATAAAAGAGTTTTTAAAACAAATATTATATTATTAATTGATATTCAATTCCAAAGAATCTAAGGATCATCTGAGAGACTTATATCATGATAGTTTTATCATTAATGGACCACTTGGGGGTCACTAGTAGGTATATAGTAAGTTTATTAACTATATAATATAAAAATACAATGTGACATGGTAAGTGTCAAACTAATAAACTAAGAGTTAAAACTAAAAGACAAGGTTAATATAATGACAAAAACCTATCTAAATTCAGTTAGTTGAGTGTTTTTTGACCCATCCCCACCTTAACTGTTACATAATCCACTTTGGATCCATTAGAAACTGAATATGAATTTATTATAAAATAATATTTTTAGATTTTCCTAAGGTGCCCCCCCCCCCTTATAAAAGGACACCACTTCTAACCAATTCATCACACCTTAAAAGCATTTTTGTTCGGACAACCCCTGCCCAAATACTCTCTCAACTTCCCTCACTTAAACCAAGTAGCCTTAGTTTGATCAGAAATCCAACCTATGGAGCCCTTTTGATCAAATCAAAAGGAAGAACCCGAAGAAGAGGTAATGTTTTCACCACCCTTTTTTCAAGTTCATTTCTTCTTCAACTTCTTCTTTCTTTGTTATTCCCATTATAAAATAATAACTCTAGTATCTCGTATATACTGTGATGTTATTATAAATATGGTACAACCATATTCAGTATTCTATCCATCTATTGAGTGACATGTCACCATAAGTGTGTACGTATGGCTTACCGTCTCCACGTCGTGGTGTAATTGTTATTCAATATATTATTATTTGGATGGGTATAATAATGATGTGTAATTCATGTAAATAATAAATATAACATGATAATGATTCTATATATATGATTTACCATCCAATTATATATTATTTTAATATCAAAAGAATGATTTTGTCGCTCGTGCGTACGTACGGACTACCGTCTCCACGAACGTGATGAGATTCATTCCCCATCATATCCATTCAAGACTAATTATCATTTGATGTTTAAAAGTAATGTTTAATAACTTCATATCATTCTGGATATAAATAAGATAAAATCTATCCATAACAAACATGACTTATGTAACAAAACATATAAAATAAAATGAGTAAGTTAACACCCGAAACGACGATAATACTAAAGTATTATTAACAAAGAATTCTTAGAAGATCATATATGATATCATAATTATGTATATGGTTCTTTTATAATTTAATAACAATGTTTTAACTATATACAGAAGGTTAACATACCATCGACTAAGGAAAAGTACAAGGTAAGGGTTATTTCACAATCTCTTCATTATCCGAGGTTGTTTATATGTAATTATCTTCTGGGACCTATTTATCATCCACATCTATGTTTCTTAAAAATGTATTTCAAAACATTCTTACTATTTTACAGAATATGGGTTAAAGTCATTTATACCCTTGTTTTACTTTTTATAATAAGTTTATAAAGGAATCTTTCCATCGTTTTCCAAACAAGGTCCTTTTTAACCTTTTCGACAGAATTAAGGTAAAAATGTGTTTTTTTAACATATACGGCTGGTGTGTCTATTTTCCACCGTAATAAAATCATCAAAGATTCCCTTAAAATCTTATAAGAATATTTTCAAATTAAATGTTTTATTTTATATTAATTTTACTTTTAAATGATTTCAAAAAAATAGATATTTCTCTCAAATAGTTTGATTTCATCTATGTCAACATCCTTTGATGGATTTTAAGCTTATTTTAAGTTGAGTTATTATGATACAAAACTTCCATATTGTATTGAAGGTTTTGTGATATGTTTGACTGTGGATGTGTTATTTTTATACCATTCATGGTATATAGAGAAAGTATTGACATTTCATATGCTAGTTTTAATACGAATGATTATGTTATGTTTAAACCTGTTCATATAAGGAATGCATTGGACTTAATAAGTGGCGGGTGGAGCCCGCTATACCTCCTCGATGCATCGGTAGGTATCATGAGACAAACTAGTGTCTTGGCATGAGGCCTTGACAAAATATTATTTTTATTCTTGGCACGAGGCCATCGCTACGTGGTGATGATAGTCTGGCATTATGAATTCCATCATTATGAAAGTGGTTATTGATATTTAATGTGATATTTTGACTAGTAGAATATCCATGTGAATAAGTAAATGGCATTATTTAATTTTATCTATGCCATATTATGCTGAAGATGAAGTTTAAAAGGCTTTTTTTTTATTTATACATTGCCTTAAATGTTTATGTTTATTTATGAAGGTTTCTGCTATATTGTTATCCTTATTGAGCATCTAAGCTCACCCCTTTCAATGTTTTATTATTCCCAGGATGTGAAGAAGTAATTTATGAATGACCTGCAAGGAAAGTATATGGGGATATGAGTGTGGACTATGGAGACTATGTTGTTGTAATTTTCATTTTTATGACATAATGTAAGACTTATGAATATATCTAGTGTTTCCAAGGCTACTAAACTAATCGGTATTTCGAGATTTGATCTTTCTTGTGATCATGCCAATGTTATGTAATAATGCATCTACTCTGGGCAACTGGGGTCAGGGCATTACGCATATCAAGTGATAGTACATATCATGTAAGTATTAAATTATGTATATTATATTTTAATATTATTTAGATAGGTAAATGTTTTATTTCCTCCCAAGTACACCTCTTGTACATAAAAAATTTTAAAATAAAAATTAAATATATTAAATTTTATTAAAATTATAAATGGATGAGATTCTTGTATACCAAGGACTATTTTTATAGAATATTAATATAAATAAATAATTAATTGATTAGTTAAAAAAATTATTAATTCATTTAAATATTTATTAATTATAATTAATTTAAATTAATACTAGAAATTTTAACTACAAATTCATTGCATGTTGTGATTATCTAGGAGCTTCAATGCACTGTGTATGTGTCAAATTTATTTAATTGAATTATTTAATGCATGGTTTAATGTGATAATTTTTTATTAAATTGAATTTTAGGATTTTTGAATCATATTTTATCCTTTATTATATATGGGAATTTTGTTTCCAATTATTATTTTATTTAACCCCAAACACTTTGTTTTTCTCACTTGAAAGTGAGTATCATATATAAAGGATAGATCTCTCAACTAGAGGAGCTATTTTAATACCCAAACCAAGATTAATCAAACCTATGAGATATAAATATGGATGGAGAATTTCTATAACTCAAACAAATTGAGGGATTAAGAAGTTATTTCTCCTAGGATCATAGATTGGTTTTTCACCACTCAGTAAAACAACTAGTAGATAATATCTAATCATCTTGTAATGTGTTTATTTTGTTTGGTCAAGTTCATGGTTATTTATTTATATATACGATGCTTGATTTATTTATTCATTTAAATTAAATTATGTCACATATTATAAATAAATTATAATTCCTATAATAAAAAAAATAAAATTGTATGATATAAATTTTATAAGTTATTTTAATTAATTATGTAGGATTCGCATAAAATAATTAAAAAAAATACAAATAAAAAATAAGATATCTTATATAAGTAAAATGTGTAAAATATTTTATCAAAAATGATTCATTAAATATGATAATTTAATATAATATTAAAAATCATATGAAAAATAATGAAAATACCAATAAGTTTAATATAATCCATTAGTGAAAAATATTATGTCATATAATTCCTTTCATTTTTTAATTTAATATGAAACAATAGTTGAAGTGTCTCTCAGAATTATTGGGGGATATTAACAAAGATAATGGTTTTACTTAACAAAATTGGTATTAAGGGAAATAAAGATAGTTTACTAAATACAATTTGGAGACAAATGTTGAGAAAATATGAGTATAGGATTTTATGATTGGGGGTCTACTTAATATATTAAAGAGATTCAAGTTAATGTAGTTGTAAATAAAATATTACCAAAATACCTTTGAGAAATTTATATGGACATAGAATGGGTTATGAGAAGAAAAATAGGGAAACCTTTCCCTAGAACATCCAAGCATCTAGATATTTTGAACCTAACTATGAGGGCTGTTGAGATTTGATAAAATAGTTAGAGAGTAATAGTTCATTAATTACATCATAACTAGTAATCAAGATAGATTACTAAATTTGACTTTATTTTATGATTGGTAGTGGAAAGTAAAACTATGAAATCACTTAGATCATTCCTGGATAAAGACCACAACATCACAAATTTTCTAGAGTGTTATAGGTTCTTGTTCTTGGCACTAATATAGGAAAATATATTATATATGATGAAGTCCCATATTTCAAACCAGCCACTTGGCTGAGTGGGTAAGGGTGAAAAGGAATCCGAAAAAATACATGCAGAGGATGCATAAAATTCATTGTGAATCATGTTATCAAACATGTCTAGTAACATGAATACATATCTTTAAAACATGGATGTATACTCCATATTGGCTCATCTCTGTGAGATCAAAAAGAAGCAATAGTAGATTAATAAGAATGAGATTATCACTACTCTATAATAGTATAAACTTAAAGCAGGATACCGAAATAGAGATATTTAACTCAAGATAATGAAGTTTATTGATCAATTAGAAATGTTTAGGTTACATATGGATAATAAAAAATCTATAAATATCATTTTATCATCCTTATAACCTAGATTTTCAATATTTATTAAGAATTAAAAAATGAATTATATAGAGAATCCACCCAATAATATTTTGAATATGATTTTCCAAGGAGATTTGGATTGGTGGGAACATGTTTCATCTCCCCTTACAGTTAATGAATTGAAGGAAAATTTTTAATATAGAAAATTATATCTTCCATACCTGATTATTTCATCCTTTTCAAGATAAACCACATAACAATTATATATTATAGAATCTAAAGGTTTTGTATCTTGGGTAAATTTTGTTCATAAAACAAGAGATCATTTGAATGTTTATATATTATTTGACTCATTATTTATATTATTTCTAAATATTTCATATTTTCCTTAGTAAATTTGATCACATGAGGAAATACATCAAGGAAAGGGTGAGCTAAAATCTTGATAAGGTGAGTGATAATAGTAAAGATCATGAGACATGAATAAATGTGAGAAAATGGGTGTGTATAATAATAATCATCATCATCATATCATAAGAATAAGGTTTTCATCATAAGTATATGGTAATTATTTAAAGGAGGAATAGAATCTTGCACATTCATAATATTGAAACATCATAACATTGGGAACAAATCTAGCATAATTCTCATGCATAAAATATAAGTATGAACCATAACTTCATAAAATGTAAGGATAATAATCATAAAATACTTTAATAGAAATAATATACACCATAAAAAATAAATGTGTGGTGAATAAGACATAAGTCTCATAGAAATAAAAGTAAGACTAGAAATTCCATTACTACTTAAGTAACTTTTGAATAATGGTCCCCATGAAAGAATAAAATCAATGGAAACTTTTAATATAATGAAATAAATAAAATAAATTATATAACATATCATAGTTAAGTATATACACCACACAATAATAATATGTGGTGAATATACCATATAAATCATAGAAATAAAATTGAGATGAGAAAACCCTTTCTTTAAGTCTTGACTTTATTTGTGCACATTCAAAACTTATATATAATAAATATAAGTTTATTATAAATATAATAAAAAAATATTCTTATATATCATACCTTATATTATTTTATTATGACTTTATATTACATTTTTATTAACAATTTCAAATTAATGTTACGTTTTGGGTAATAATCTCTTTGTTTTTCATATATGTTTTGACTTTTTATTCTTCATCCTCTTACATAGATCATGATTTAATTTTTTAAATAGTTTAAAAAATGATATAAATATCATATATATTCAGAATATAATTATTTATAAAAATATATAAAATATAGATATATGAAATGAAATACATCGTTCATGGAGATGGTAGGCTATACATACGCATGATTGTTGTTTCCATTTTCTTATCATATTTTTAAAGAAACAAAAGTAAATGACATATAAATATAAATATAAATATATATTCCTTAAAATAGAATTATTATTTCATATATATATATATCACATATTTTTATTAAACCCATACTTAATTAATTCCATGTAAATCATGAATGAATCACATCACTTTGATGAGGTGGTAGTCCGCACGTCCACAAACGTCGTTATCGTATTCCCACAAAATGGAAAGCTTGAAGTTTTGTGTTGTATATAAATTAAAAAAAGTGTAATTAAATCATAAATATCATATATATAAAATAAAAATATTAATTAAATAATTAGTTCCAACCTTTATAGGCGGTGGTGAAATAATTAATGACATTGGTTCACAAGGCGGTAGTTCGTCATACACACAAATGATGATTACGTATCTCATTTGATAGAAGTGTGTGGGGGTGTAGGTCATACCCTTAACATAAAAAAATATACATATATATTTGATACTGAGGTCATTATATAATCATGTAATAATAAAAATTTATTGGATGGATAAAAAACAATATAAAAATTCATGTTGATGAATGTCATCTCTTCTTCGGATCACTACATTTGGTTTGCACCAAACAGCTTCCGTGGTTAGATTTTTCCCCAAAGTGAGGTTTAAAGGTTTATATTTGGTAATTTGGGAGATTATTTGGTTATTTATTTTAAGACTCAAATGTATTGATATGAGTTATGAAGTGAGGGGGTGGGGGTGAGTTCCCTTTTATAGTGGAGGAGGAGTGGAATTCTTCTAAATATAACAAGTTAAACACTATCGAGAGGTCTCCATTATATCATGTTAATACAATAATTTTACATTTTAAACCCAATTCATTAAATGGTATAAATATGGAAATTAAATATATTTTTGACATGTTTCTAGGGAATTTTTTCCCTTAAGTTAGAGTTTAACCACTACGTAAACTCGTTTTTAGCTTAATCGTTTTAATTAATTTAAATTACATTCACTAATCATTTTGGTCAAAAAATAAATTGAAATTAATATAAATTATAAAATATTATTTTGATATATATAAACCATTTTTATAAATTCTATACATAAAATTGTTAGAAATTAATTTTAAGTTAAATCTCACAGACAGGATGTAACAACTATGTTTTAAAGTAAAAATCTAAAAATTTTGAAATGTTTTTATATCCAATTTCAATGTGAAATTGATTCCAATAACCTAAATTCTTTTAATAGATGTAAAATTTATCTAAATATACTTTAAAACAAATATAAAATATAATTTCAATATATAAATAAATTTGGTAAAAATGCAGTTTTCAATTAAAAATTAGTGTTTTTCACTATTCATTAAAAATGAAACTTCTTAGAAAAATAACAAAAAGTCACCCAATGTAAATTTTGGAATTATTATTTCAAAAATTAATGTTTATTATATCAAATAAAAATTATAAAATTCTCAAAATTTAAGATTTAAAATTGGTGGGCCATTAAAAAGTGATAAAATTACGTTTTTGAAAAATATATCTTTTTATTTATAAAATTGGATTTATTATTATCTTATACCTAAATTGGTTGAGTTTAAAATAATTTTATTAAATATATAGTATTGAAATTTTATTTAAAAAAATCATTAATTTTTTTTTGTTTTTTGTTTATTGAGATTAAATTCTGTTTGTACATTCAAAAATAGTTTTTTTTAAAGAATTTCCTTATTTTCAAATAGTTCTTACATTAATTTATAGCTAATTAATAACAAAAGAATTAATTTTATATACATGATTAAATCAGATCTTCACAATTTATTTATTATTATTCGTAACTTCAATTCCAACCGTTATGTAGTTACTATAATAATTTTGTATTCACAATATGGAAAGTATTTTGTAGTTCTGTAAAACTCGGCCTTTCATGTAATGAATGATATTGAAGGGACCCTTTATAATTTGTTACAAAATCCAAACATATTGTTGCATGTATCAAAATCTAATCAATGTGTTTCTCTTAGTTCAGTGTTAACTTGGTTCTTCATATAATGCAATCCAAACATAGCTCCTTCATATAAAAACATCTCCCTTCAGTGTTATGGGAAAGGAAAAATATCAAAAATATTAAATTAATTTGAAAAATAATAATTCAAAAATTATTAGGGTGTTACACCATCTTTAATTTCCATTATCACTCTCCATGGTACCATTCTCAAACTCTATCTCTACTTTGAGAGAACACCAAACTAGTTCTTCATAATTCTCAATCTATCGAATAGCTAGAGATGTTTAAAGATGTGGTTTTAGACTACTAATGAATATATCTATTTTTATATTATTATTTATTACAAAAATAGTTTTACCTTGTATGATTTACGAAATTTTCCTCATATGTTGTGAAAACATTCACTCTCCTTTTTCATAATCATTAAAAATTATATCCCCATATTAGTATGAATAATCTGTGTGAAATACTTTTTAATAAATACCTTCTGAAAGTCTTTCAACTCAAATACATCTAATTTATTTTGTGGGTTTATATTTATGATAAATATCAACCATTTATTATCTCATCCTTCTAAATTATATATAAAAATATTAGTTATCTCCTTATTAGAACAAAAAAAACCTAGAAACTATCTTTCCCAAGGAGTCAAACCATTTTTCTATAATAAGTACATTAGAAGATCCACTAAATGAAAATGGTTTTTTTCACATAAAATATTCAATGGATAGTTCATCTCATTTGGTTAAAGGTGGATATTATACAAGGTTTAAGTTATTATTTACAACCTGAGAGAACTATTTAAGTACCATCATGAGGTTTGTAACTCTGCCTCTCATTGAATCCGTAATTTCATTCATACAATCATTAAATTTTCCATCACATGAGTTGTTGGTCTGGTTTATCTTGGTTCCCACCATTTTCTAAAATATAAAAGGCTAAATAAAAACTTAAGTAAATAAATAATTCATAAATAACTTATTAACACATGTAAATTAATTCAAATTTTTCACCAATTCAATTCTGATATTTATCCTAGGTTATGTTCTACTAACCTAACTCTAAAATAAACAAGACTTCTATCTCATAAAAACTATTATGACCCATGTCTTTCAAACATGATTATTACCTCATTTTTAAGATAAGTTAAAGAACAAGATTAAATTATAGAATATAAAGGTTTAGTGTCTTGGTCAAATTAATTTCATACAACTTGATTACATATGAAATTTAAACATTATTTAAATAATTTTTATAGTCCTAATAAATCTTTCATATTCTCTTTAGTACATGTAATCACTTTAGGACAAACATCGAGGAAAAAGTGAGATAAAATCCCTATGAGGTGAGTGATAAGAGGAAATAACCCTACTAAAAATGTGGGATATATCCACACATCTATACCCATGGTTTTCTCAACCCATGGGTATAAAGGACCCTATACTAGTGGTTTTATAACACTATTGGTAATGGTTAGATATACCAAAGATTTTTTAAAACCATTGGTATAGTTTCTCCCTAAATTAAAAATGTGGCATTCCTTCCCCCCATGATCCATATTCCTACCTTAATCATATAATAGACTCTCGTCACTTACTCCTAGAGATCTCCCCTCATTCACCGACTTCTTAATTAAATTATTATTCTACATCAAATCGATGATTTTTGGGTCTATCATATATTATGTCAAGCATCGTTTTCATTTTTATCTTGGTATCGAATTGAAATTAAGATATGGTTAGCCCATGATTCTTATCAATTCATTGAGTAATAGTTTATTTAGATAATATTTGATGTAGTCTTTTATAATAAATAATATTGTGGTAATTTTATTTTTTAAATTTATTTACTTATTGCCTATACCTAAATCCAATGTAAAATTATTTTTTTATATAATATATATTATGTAATTATGTAATTAATCAAAGTAGAATTTTTTTTTGTTTTATTAATGTATTAGTGGTTATGAAATTGTTGATTTAATATAGTTTTATTTTACCTAATTAATTATGAAAATTTTGGTAGTGTGTAATGTCTGAATAAGCACATCATGGTTAGTTATTTCATCTTGGAAATAGTCTTTAGAGATATTTTTATTTTCAATTTATAGTGAGAAATTTTTCTTCCCTATATCTTCATCTTATTTGGATATCAAAATCCCATTATAAACATATATAATATCTCCCTTGGTCCCTATAATTTATCTTTTATGACTATTTATCACTTATATATCCACTCCCAATTCCCTTTTAGGTGTTTCAACACGTGGTTCAAACTCCCTCATCCATTTCCTATAATTTTAAACTTAATTTGAACCTCTCTTGAATATGTTCTTCGGTTGTTCATCCTATTTGATCTCAAATTTATTTTATTTCTTAAAATCCATAATTTTAAGTACCTATTATCTATCTTCTTCTTCAAACTCACCTTGTATGAATTCTATAATTTCAATGGATTTCAACTCATTATATTTTCCAAATATAGTATATGTCCTTTATTGAGTTTCACATTTCAATGATTTTCTCCATTTTTAAAATTTTAAATCCTTATCCATCATTTTCTACTTCAAAATAAACTTTATTTAATGTTGTAATTTCAGTGTGTTTTTATAAAAATAGCTCATATTGGACTTCATATAGACTGGTATTTTCAAAATGATCTCCCTCTTTTGAATTGATTTACATGTTGCACTATATATTGAGGATAATTAATAATATAACCATAATATTTATGTCTTTGTGATTAATGTTTATATAGAATTCCATTTTATACATTATATTCATACTAGAAAGTTATTTCTTGGATAACTTCTTGGTATCATCTCCCCTAAGATGAGTGAGGAGTGTTAATTCAGTATTCTATATTTTGGGGATTTAAATTGTAGGGAATCACCATTCTATTTTTTTCTTGAAGGTATTTGTTCACTAAAATTATCAAAATAGAGTTGAGTGAAAAAATACCTTCAAGAATATTGGATTAACTAACCTAGCCTAACACAAAATAAACTAAATATAAATGATTAGTCTTTATAAAATTGAATCAAATGAAAAAAACTAAATTTAACTAACCCAAATTTAATATAGTAAAAAATAACTAAAATAAACTAACACCAACAAACATGAAACAAAATAATAAAATTAAACCAGCCTAACCTGACACGTACTGAACTTAACCAAACATAACTAAAATATGCTGAACAAAAATAAATATAATCAATTTAAAAACCCAAAGAAATTTAACCTAAATTAAACCAAATCAAATGATGTAAACTTAACTAAAATTAACTAAATAAAACATATATAACCAAACATAATTAAAAAACTAAAATATTCTTAAATAACATGAAATAAACCTATCCAAGTTGATCAAACCAAAATAAAACAAAAAAAATGAATTGAACCAAACCTATTGAATTAATTTGACCTTAACAAAACCTAATTGTAACAAACCATATAGAATCAAACCAAATTGTTAAATTTGAACGTAAAAAATTGTTTTAAATTATATTAGAAACCAAAAAAACAAAAAAAAAACTGAAATAAATAATTTAGAACAAAACTAGCATGAATTGAACTAAAAAATTTAATATAAATAGAATAAAAAATGAAATTAAGTGAAATTTACTTGAACCAAACTTAATCAAAACAACCCAAACTAATTTAAATGAAATTAAACCAAATTCAATCAAACATGACTAATCTATCCTAAACATACCAGGCCAAACTCAATATAAACTAATCTAAATTGAACTAAATTAATGAAATTGAATAAATAAAAAATAAAATTTACTATAAAAGAAGTAAAATGATTTCAACTAAATGAAATTGAATAAAAAACCATTAATTTATATAATCTCAAAAATATCATAACTAAAGATAATATGACCAAATATAAACTATATAGAATTTAAACAAAAATAACAAAATAGAGATAAAATTACCTGGTCCGACCAGATACAAAATAAATTGAAATAAATCAAACCTATGTAAATAAAATAAAATCAAATATAAGTGAATAAATTCAAGAGAAATAAAACTAATAAAAATTGAACTAGCATGAATATAATATAATATAATATAGGTGAATAAAATTAGTGCAAATTAACCTAACTTGATGAAATTAAACAAAACTAAACTATCTAGACCCAAATGAAACTAGACCATATCTAACATAATTTTACCGTGGCCACTTTGTGTGAGTTGTATTTTTTCAAGGAATTATTTTAAAGGAATTTTAAATATTGATGAAGAATAATTATTTGGGATGATTAATGAATGATGAGAAATCTAATATTATTGAAGAAGATATCCAAAGAGTTTTGTCCTATCATATTAACGGAATTAAGAAGACTTGAAGAAACATCTTGGAACATTAGTTGAAGATTCGAGGAGTTCCATAGAGAATAAAATTTATTATGAAGCCATTTATATATCTATATGATAAAATAAATTTTCAAGTTTCATCCATGTGTTGGATGAAGGATGGAATATTAATTTAAAGAGTTGTTATTTTACTAAGGCATTTTACTACATGTGTTGAGGAGATACCATGAGATGAAGGAATGTCTCTGTATGTTTTTCGGGGAGACCATGAAATGAAATGGTGTGACTATAATTTTTTTTACCATGGAATGGAAAGGTCTGTCCATACATTATGTGGGGTGATAATGAATTGAATTAGTGTGACTATACGTTATGTGATGTGACTTTGTGTGGAAGTAATGTAAACACATGATGGGTTGACCAACTATACATTGAAATAATGTGACTGTATGAAGGATCATGAGACCATCCATTGGAATTATGCAAATACATGAAGAAATTATGTGACTAAATGTTAGGATTGATTAACCAAATATTTTAACAATATTCTATATGAATAATAAAAAAATTGAGTCACACAATAGATGGAGCTACCATGAATTAAATTTACTCAATGAAAAGTGAAGTGTTATTATAAAGATTAAATATCATGATAATGGCTATCAAGATTATTGAAAAAGAAATAATAAAAGAATAAATAATATAGAAGGAATAATTTAGATTCAGTGTAATTGTTCTAGTGCATCGAATATTAGATGATGTTAAAGAAGTGTTGAAAATATTTTTTTCACTGGAAAAAGATATACTATCATAGTGGGTAATGAAGTTATCAAGAGGAATTAGACTTTTGGAAGTGAAGTTTTTATATAGAAAGAAGGATATTATAATCAATGTATGAAAATAAGGAGGTTTAGTTTTTGTGGTGTTTAATTGGAAGAATCTTAATATTGATGTTGGAACAATCTTGAAATTTAAAATTCATTAAAATTAAAATAATGAGGCATTAAATTAAGATGTGATTCTGGAACATATGAAGTTTGAAATAATTTAATATATATTTCTCAAGTATGAATTGAGAGGATTGTGTGATTTATTCTCTGAAATATGTTCCATGACTTTACTAAGTTCATGAATTCATGCATGCGGGACAATAAATATAAAGATATGTTTTTTGAGTGATGAATTAATGACTAGAAATGTTATCTTATGTCATAAATAAATGAGGATCTATGATTGAATTTATTGAATAATCATGATAGCTATAGGTTTTTTAAATACATACAAATTATCATTTGAAATAAGGTATTAACATACATTTATTATGTGAGATTAATAAAGAAGAATTTGTGTGTCGTATAATAATATCTACTATAATGGGAGAAGTTAATGTTGAATATTTAGGCATAATGAGAAGAAGTTCAAACTGAAGATTTTAGATCTAGTTAAGGAAAATAATGGTTGATATCCAAGGGATTTGAATTATAGTTAATCTTGGTAATTCAAATAAATAATTAATATGAGATAATGAATATAGAAATTAATAAGAAAGAAGGAAAAAGTAATTGAAACTCTAATTGGTTATTATTATATATTATAGGTTATTGAAGATGAATTATGTGGATGATTCTGTAAAAAATCTAAATAGAATATTTTTTGATATCAAAGAAGAATAGAGTAACATGACTCTATGATTTTCATCCTCATACACATGTTGTGAGTTGAAGAGAAGAAGAGGAACTATTATCGATTATTTTCACTAAAGAATAAGAGTAATAAAGAAGAGGGTAAATTGACTATGTGTAATTCAAGTGAACTTAATAAATATAATGGAAGAAGATATAAGAATATGGTGATGTGAAATATAAGTTTCAAATATTGAAGAAATCTACTGTAGTTAGTGGAAGGGATGAAAAATATGAGAATTTGAAATCTAAAACCTATGTAAGAAAATAAGCATTTAAATCTACTAATACAAATAAGAATAAGGTGGTGTGAACTAATGTGTATATAAAGGTAAGAAGATTATTTTCTTCTTTCATACTATTATGAAAGTGATAATATAAGAAGAAGGAAGATTAGTACAATGTATCAATAATACTATAAAAAAAGTAACATCAAGAGGAATAATTTCTTAATGTTTCAAAGAACATGAAGAAGTAAAAGATTATCTATATAGTTAGTATAAATATCTAGCAAGGTAATGTAGGCTGACTTGGTTATCACTATTCTAGGTAATCTTGATTATTTTTCCCCCTCTTGAGTATAGGGTACCACACTTTTTTGTTCATGATTTTTTTTCACCCCACTGTAAAAAGTATCTCATTATAGTGGCATGTGTAATTGAGGATTATTTATTAGTAACATAAAGGGGTATCCATTATTATTTAAAAATAAGATATAAATCTATTTTCCACTTTTTTCTGTGATAAAAAACTAATAAAAGGTAATAGAATGACAGGATCAATATCCTAACAAGTCTAATTGGTAAAGGGATAGAAAAAAGTAAATTTGAATAAAAAGTACACAAAAATAATTCACCACCTCCCCTCTCAGTGTTGATAATGTCCCTAAATGGTCCTATTAATTGGTATCAAAGGGCATTTCAACTCTTTTGGATCCTTAAATTTGAAGTTATTCTCTTTTTGAAGATTTTTGTTTCTTTATATTTTTATAATGAAGCTCAGTTTTTCTAAAGAATTTTATATATCAGATCAAAATTAAATCTTTTAAAATATTATATTGAACATGAGTAAGAAGAATAAAATAAGGTTAAAGAAGTAATCCCATTTTTAGAGAGGAGTACATTTAAATTTCTCTATTAAATGATAGAAAATAAGATATATATAATTTTAAAAGATAATACAAGGTGGTTGATAAAACTACAAAGACATTGGATAGTCATTCTACCACAATTGGATCAAGACATTCATGTGATTCGAAGGTGTATTTCAATTATTTTCAAAATTATCCAAAATAAGATCCAAGCACTAGTGGGGTGATTTTATTTCAGTTGATTTTTTAATTGATACTTTAAGGGATATAATTCATGGTTTTCCCAAATAATCTATATTCGTTATCTATAAGATTTTTGAAATCATGTAGGATGAGATCACTCAGCTTAAAAAGAATTCAGAAATAATAGAGAATTACCTAAAGTATAAAATTGTATCATATTAAAATCTCTCCAAGAAATTTGGATCCAATGAAGACACAAATTTGACCCTTAAAGAATATTTTTCATTTTTTGAAGAATAATGGATTTAAAAAATATGTGATAAATATTTTTCATCTAAAGATTTTGAAAATAAGATTCAAGCATTGGAAAAAGACAAAATAGCATTCATTTATGTCAATAAAGTGAAATTAGATGTAAAATTCAATAGGATCAAGAAGAATGAAACTTTGTTACCTGATAAGATTAAAGTGAATAAAGAAGAAGTCGAAAGAATTAATAATGAGTGTAATGAAAAATTTAAGGTATCTGAAAATAAAAAATATATTATTTAATAATAGATGTCTTGAACTTGAGATTAAGTTATGAAATCTGAAAATTTATAAAGATATATCTCCATAAGGAAAAAATTAAGAAGGATTTGTTTTAATAGATTATTCAAAAGATGATGAATGTGTTCAATGACCAATTATATGTGATAATAAGGTCATGACATCATTTGATGATATTTCCCAAGATTTTGTGAAGAAGGAAGTATCATTGAGACCTTTTTGTAATAATTAATATAAATATATTTTCATGAACCTTATAGGTTTCAAAAAAATCAATACAAGTATGGCTGAATAAATATGATAATAGACCTACCACCATTTACATGTTGGATAGAAGATGTGGTATATAAATTGATTCCCCATGATGAGCACAGCCAGGGGAAAACAATACTCAAAAACAACTTACCTGAAAATATGGATTTAAAGTGGTGCATGAAAAAAGAATAAGGTTTTTGGGTCACTACTAGAGATGTAATTGGTTTGTACATTTTATATTGGATTGTTGGTAAAATCCTCTAAATGATAGAGAAAAAAATTAAGGATATTTCAAGGGGTATAAATCTCATGAGTATTAAATATTCACAAAGTAAGAATGATATTTATAATTAAAATATATTAAAAAAAATGTAAGATTTTTTTGATGTTGGAAAAGGTGGTAGTAATAATAGTGTTGGATTCCCATCATAACATGTACTAAATAAAAATAATCCGATAATACTACCCTGGAAGGAAGAAGCTAGAGCCATAATAAATAAGTTGGATAATTATTCAAATCAAAAGTTGAAGAGGACTAGGAAGAGTGGTATATAAATTTTTTTTGATGTGAATAATAACACTCAAAAGTTTCTATGTGGAGACTCTATAAATTATTCCAAATTTTCTAATGATTATATATTAATCTAGAAAAGTTATATGGAGAAATAAATGATATTAGAAGAAGCACAATTATGGGATAGTGTAAAATGGAAAGAGAATATTCCACATGTAGATTCGAAATTTTATGATAGGTTATTAAAATAAATATTACTCCTATCTTGAAGATGTTCTATGTGATAAATATAAGAAATCCACACACAATGAAAAATGTTGTTTAACTATTATGTTAGAATAGGAGGGGACCTTAATAATAATCAGGAATAAAATCAACATGAAGGATGATAATAACTCATGCTCTCTACCCAAAGGAATTGGAGAATTAATGAGGTCAATTCTGCCAATAAACAAAACAGATTTTAAAAATAAATGTGAAAGCATAAATATTGTATCAACTTTTTGGAGAAAATCATATCAACCATGTTTTTTACATTGAGAAACATGAAGATCCCCCATATTCTCTTAATCATTCAGAATTATATTTTTTCCTAAAATATAGAAAATTAAATGTGAAGTATTCTCTCATTGGTAAAAACTGAGAAATAATGATGGTCTTCAATTATGGACTATTCAGTTGAATGAATTGGTTGTTTTCAATAATTATTAAGAAACTAAATATTATTCCATCTTGGATTGATCTTACATTTGGAATTATTTACAACATATGTTGAGTAAAATCTTCCTTGATGTTGATGTGGAGGTTTTCAACACTTGGAAGCCACGTGAAGAAGTTCCATTTTGGTATATTTTCAACCTAATTAAAAATGTTACTAATCTTTTGAAGTGATCAACCATTATAAAGATCATGAGGAGAGTATCTATGAGGGTTATTCAATTGAAAAATAATGAAGAGGATATCATAATTATTATCTCATAAATATATAATGATTATGGAAAGTGATTGAAGTTCATTTCTTCAAAGAGGCATGTATTATTTATCCCTCATCCTTGATAATTTAAATCAGATCCTAACATTAAAGGATATAAATTGAATTAATCAATGATATTGTAGAATTAGAAGGATAAATAAGTATCAAGGTTTTTAGTCCTGATATTTGAACCTATTTTTTGATGTGTGTGTAAAGGTTTAGGTTGGTATTTATTAGAAAATTGTATCTTAATGAGTATCAATCATTTTTCTTAGCTTGATACTATTTGGAAAACCATTCAAGTCAGTTTTGTGAGTTCTCATTTCATTTTTCATCTTGTTTAATTATAAATGTTCATCTTTATTATCTAAACCAAATCCTCCTTTTGTTTACATCGATCATGGCTTACATTGACTTAGAGTGAGATAGTTGATGGCCCATTTCATAAAAATAGATTTAATTCACTTTTACCAAGTAATTTTTATTTCTTATTAATAAGGTGGGATAAAGTTAAATGATTTTTTGATAAATAAAAAGGATATTAAATATAAATGAAATATATTGACACAATATTTAGAAGGTATTTCTATTAAATACAATGGGTAGATTTTTTAGCCCACTTTTTGTGAGTTGTATTTGATTTCAAGGAATAATTGTCAGTGAATGTAAATATATTGATGAATAGAAAGTATCATGGATGATTAATGGATTATGAAGAATCCAAGCTTACTGAAGAAGAGATCCTAAGAGTTATACACAATCATATTAAGTGAATTAATAATTCAAGAAGACATATATTGGAAGATCAGTTGAATGTTTGAGGTGTTACATGGAGAATAAAATTTATAATGATGTAATTTATATATCTATATGATGAAGTAAATTTTAATTTTTCATACATGTGTTCTCTTAAGGAAGGAATGGTAAGTCAAATAGATACCATTTTTTCAATAATTTGATGATATGTGTTGAATAGATACTATGACATAAAGGCATATGGGCATACATTATATAGTGTGACTATAAAATGGAATGGTAAAAACATACATTGTTTATTGTGACCTTGAAATGGAATGGTTTAACTATATGTTATGTGGTGAGATCTTTCATTAGATTAGTAAGACCATAAATTATTTTATGGGACCATGTGTTAGAGTAGTGAGGTTTTATAAATGATTGGTAAACCACACATTGAAATAGAACCTTTATATGAAGGTTCATGTGGATGCATGTTGGAATTGTACGACTGCATAAAGGAAATGTGTGACTACATGTTGTAATTGATCAACTGAACATTGTAACAATATTCCACATAAAGAAGTGAGAGAGATTGTGAGACACGTGGTAGATGTAGCTATAGTGAATTAAATTCAAACAATGAAAATTGAAGTGTTCATATAATTCTTAATTATCATGATAATGATTTTCATGATTCTTGTAAAATAATTTTTAGATAATGATAGTAGGTAGAAGGAATAAAATAAATTTATTATAATTTTTCTAATGCACTGAAGATATGTCGAAGGGAAAACGTGTTGTACATATTTGTTTTCACAAGAAAAATATTGATAGACTAAGTTGAGTGTAAAGTTTTTAAGAGGAGGATTTATTTTTGTAGTGCTGTCTATAAGGAGAAAGAAGGATATTACAATTAGTGTAATAAAATAATTTGGTTTAGTTTAAATAGTATTTAATAGGAAGAATACTGATATTGAAGTTGAAGTGATCTCATCACTATACCTTGCATGTATCGAGGCATGCATAGAGATTTATTGAGGAATAAATACAAGAGAAAAAATCTAGTAAATTCCTAGTAAGATGAAATTCATTGAAATTATAATCATGATCCTTCAATTTAAGATATGATTTAAGTATATATAAATATTTATGGAATGTATGATTTTTTTCTCAAACATGAATTGAGAGAAGGACAATGAGCTTTATATGAAGATGGAGGTTCCAAAATAGTAGAAAGTATAGGCATTAATTTGTTTGGGATACTAAATATGAAGATGATTTCATGGTGTGGTGAATTAAGGATTTGTGGGATTATCCTATGTTTTAAATAAAAGAGGATCCATTACGACATTTACTGAATAATCATGCTTCTAATATGTTTTTTAAATACATGAAAATTATTTTAGATCGAATGAGTGGTTAATAAGAATGGTAAAACCGTATATATTATTCTATATTAAAATAAAATTATTATATAAGGTTATTAATGAATAATTTGGTTGATAATGTTTACTATTATGGGATAAATTAATATTGATACTTTAGGAATAATGAGAAAAAGTTCAGGTCGAATATTGTGTATCTAGTCGGAGACCATGATGGTTGAGATCCAAAGGATTTGAATTACAGATAATATTGGTAATTCAAATAAAGTATTCATGTTGGATAGTGAATACAGAAATGAAGAAGATATAATAAATAGGTAACTAAAGATGCAAGTATGTATTATTATATATTGAAGTTTTTCAAAGATAAATTATGTTGTTGATCCAAAACAAAAACTGAAGAGAAAATTTGATGGTATTGAAGGGGAATATAGTAACTTGACCCTATTCTTGTTATCCTCATACAAATTTGGTTAGACACAGAGAAGAAGAAGAACCCATGAATATCATTTTCATTGAAGAAGAAGAGTAAAAAAATAAGAGGGGAAGGATATCTAGTGAAATTCAAGTGTACTAAGAAAAGAAGATGGATAAAGAGAGAATTAGATGGTGTTTTTTATTCCAAGTTGCACATATTAAAGACAGTTCGTATAGATATTTCAAGATATGAAGAACATGAGAATTTGAAGTCTTGAAACTGTGAAAGAAAAGAATCATTCTAGACAGTTCTTGTAAAGAGGAAGAAGGTGGTGTGAACTACTATTCATATAAGGGAAGAAGAAGAGAGGCGGCTTTCATGTTACTACGAAAGTGACAATAGAAAGAGAATGGAGGTAATAAAAAAACATTGTGACCATAAATAGAAGTATAATTTAGTGGAGGAATTTCTTGATGTTATAATGAACTTAAAGATGTTTAATATTGTCTATATAGTAAGTATAAATATCTAACAAAGAGTTACAAGTTGACCAGGTTATCACCAATCTAGGGAATTATAATTTTTTATCCCCCCATTGAGTTTAGGGTACTAAAATTCATTTTCAACATTGTTTATTGGTCAGAACACTATAATGGGTGTCTCAATATAATGGAATGTGTGATCAAGGAATATTTATCTATTACACCAAGGACTATCCTTTCTTATTGAAAGGTGAACCCTATAAATCTCTTGTCCACATTGTGTGGATGCTAACTAATAATGGGAACATAATAGAATGATATAATCAATATACAAATAGGTCTAAGAGGTAATGGGATAAAAAGAGTAAATAGTAATAAAAATTCACCAACACTAATTCACCCCCCCTAGTGTTGATCATATCCCTAAGTGGTCCAATAAAATTTAATTAACATAAACATAGAAAAATCAATTCAATCTAAATCTGTTCAAAAAAAATAGATGTAAAATTAATTGATTTATATATAATGGATCTAAAATGATCCAAATGAAACCTCAATAATTAAAACTGATAAAAACCAAAATAAATAATTCCAAAATAACTTAAACTAAACCAAACAAAAATCAAAAGAATAAATTTAAATGGGATAAAAATGTATAAAATGAAACCAAACAAAAAAAAATATGATTTAAAATATTGAAAACGTTTTTGGATAAGGAATGTGTGTTTTTATTAGAATGTAATACTCATTACTAAATCCAATACTTTTTATTTTATTATTATGCTTATACTATGTATTATTTGTTTCCAATTCCAGGTCTTATACATAGTTTTGGTCTCTCCTATTCTATATCGATCCTATCTTATACCATCTATTAATATTTTTTGGGGCTGGATTCTAATATGATTTAATGAAATTAATATTAAAATTGATATTTGGGTTGTTTTATTGGATATATTCTATATATATTTGATATTGAATTACTTCATGCTGGTATTATTAATGTTTTCCCATATAAAAAAATGTATCAACTATGGGATTGTTCATGTTGATTGGAATAAAGTTCTTCTTTAATAATTTTTTTCCACGATAAAAACTTATGTATTTAGTTGTAGAATTATTTTTTTTCCTAATATGTATTAAAATATTAATGTTTTTCATTAATTTTATAATCACATTCTATTATGTTGATATTAATAAAAGTTATTTTTTATAACAGGATGGATAGAAGATGGATGTAGTATTTCGATCAAATCTCAACTGTGTTTTAAAGGAAATTAAATTTTTTATATTTTCATTTAAATATGCTTTATATGTAGGTCTTACATGATACCCATATTATAATAATGTTGGAATAACTTGTTTATGTCTAAAATCAGCTAGATGACCCATAAAAATGTTTTTTTAATAAACTATTATGTCTGGAATAATAATAGAGATAAAGTAATATTATACTATTAATGATTAGAATCAAAAGAGTGGAATGGATAATTTGATATTTTATTAGTTTTTTTTATTCATCGTTATGATAAAAAAATATTATAATTCCATTATATAATTGTACAAGTACACAGGATTCGACTAATGAAAATGATGATGTTGATATAGTGAAAAAAATCATGGATGATTTCAAGACTCATTCATATCAAGAATTAGGTAAAATGAAAAATCGTGAATTTTTAATGTCGATATATAATTGGAAAACCAAGTATAGAATTTTTAATTCTACAATCAATTTTCTTTGTATCTTATTGTAGGAATTACTTCCTAGTGGTAAATATATTCACCTAAATCATTATATAACATTGAAGTAAATTTACTAGCTTGGATTTCAAACTAATAAAATTCATGTTTTCCCAAAAAAATAGTTTACTTTGGAAGTAAACCACATGACTAAATAATTATAAAGAATGTGGTATATCTTGATAGAAGCCAAATTCGTATGTAACACCATCTCATGTACCATAGAAATTAATGTGTCGCTTTTCATTGATTTATAAACTCCAAAATATTTTAAAGACTAATGAAATCTAAATAAATAAATTGTGTAATGATACTATTATGATTAAGGATAATAATGAGTTAGTTAATCCTATAGATGGATTATCATGGTGAAAATTTGAATCATCGTATCTTGAATTTGTAGCTGAGGTTCATATTATTAGGTAGGGTCTATCATATGATGGTTTTAATCTATTTTGTTAGATTATTACTTCACACAGAATGTGGCTAGTTTCATTCACATTTATAACATCCCTCTATGGATGTGTGTGAAAAAACGATTTACTTTATTAAGTATACTCATATTTTCACCTTCTAATCTAGGTAATGATATATACATGTACTTGCAACCTTTAATAAAAGTGTTGAAAAAGCATTGAGATGTGGGTGTGTTCATATATGATGCTTCTTTAAAATATGTATTTCCAATATTTGTTGTGCTTATGTGGATGATAAATTATTTTCTTACTTATTGAATGATGTGGGGATAGATAATAGAGGGTAAAATATCATGTTTTTCTTATATAAATAATATATGATATATAAGGCTTAAATATCATCATAGTTTTAATTTATTAGGATATAAATGGTTATTTTCAGTAGATAATCCATAAAAGAAAAATCATCTAATGTTTCACAATATCATTAGGATCGAGAATCCACCTCTTCATATGTTTGGAACCAATGTATTTTATAAATTGAAAGATGTTATTTTTTTCATTTGGGAAATGTCATATGAAAATTAAGAAGAGGAATAATGTTTTCATTGAATCCAATTATAATTAGTGGAAGAAAATTATCTTCTCTGATTTTCCTTATTGGTCAACCAATTTCTTATATCATTATTTAAATGTAATGAATAATGAGAAAAATATGTGTGAATTTTTTTTTCAACCCTTATAAATGTCAAGGGGTGACTAAAGATAATTTACAATCATGATGTAACATGGTGCATTAGAGTATCAGACCAGAACTACATCCTTTATGTGTCAGTTAAAATAACTACAAAGTTTCATTTTCTTCTTATGTTATGAAAACATCAGATAAAAAACAATTTATTAAAGTACTAAGGAATATCAATATTCCAAATGGTTATTTAAGAAAAATTTTTAAATGACTCAATAGAATATAGGTGTAACTAAAATCTCTAAAAAATAATGATTATCACATCCTTATTAATTAATTAATTATAATAGAAAATTTACATTTAACGTTAATTAATGTAAGGGTGAAATTGGTTTGATTATTCCATTTTTATAGATAAAATTATGTTAAAATTTATCAAAGTGTTTATTGAAAACATATAAGAAGAGGCACCATCAATTATCTGTTAGTTATATAAATTTTTTCCTCTATATATTTTCACTTGCATGCAACATTAAATTGTCCAACTTCTAAATAAAATACTTATTTGCAGACACGATACTTTTCATTCGAAGTATCCAACCAAAATAAGTATGTATATAATTAATTATTATGTCAGGAATAGGAATCATCTCAAAGGATCCATTGTGAACGTTTATATGGTTCAAAAATGTATGGATTTCCTTACAATGTATTTGGATGATGTGATCATGAGATATAACTAACCAATGAAAAAAAAAGATAAAAAGTGATTCTGGGGTTTTCAATCACTTTTCCCAAGTCAATAATTTTCCCCTTAAAATGAATTACATTGGGGACTATGGGGTTGTCTCATGAGGAGGTTACATGATATGTTATCGAAATATCACTTTGTTAATTTGTTTTTGTTAACTACTAGAACTAAAATTGGAGATTTAAATTTATTAAGACAAATTTAAATGATAAAAAACTAGAATATGACTACAAATATACATTATAGATTATAAATCAAAGGTAAATTGGACTGAAAAGGACAACCTAAATAAGGCAGTAGTGGAAAAACTTTGATCTTTTCACACACTCTTTATCGTTATCTAAATGAACTGTCCAATTGTATTTCTCATTGTATACCTTAAAATCTCAAGGGATACACTTAAATTAACCATACAATAGGTCTAAAACTCAACCATAGGTGTTTATCCTCTTATAAATGTGATCTAATTACATGAATACCTCTAAGAAACCAAATCAAATTACACTCATTGTGCTCAATGGGGAGACCTCACCCAAAGAAATTTAAATAACAAGAATAAACAATTTAAAATCATAAGATGAACAATTATCTAGAATAAATTATATAAATTTAATTCAAAAATTAAATAAACCTACTTCATTCAAGAAAAATAGTTTCCAAATAAATAGAAATGAAACCAAAGAAAAGTACAAACTCAAAAGGGGATATATATTCAGATCTCTACTTCCCACCACTACTTGGAGATTAGCCCTTAATTTCTAGTTCAATTCACAGAACACTCCTCTTCTACATCACATATTCTCTATCACATCAACCTTACTCAATCTATACCTCCCCTGAAATGAAATTAATATGAGAATATAAAGGGAAAATGGGGGGTGAAAATTGATTTCAAGAATCTGTTTCTCCTACAGTATTCTCAAATTTGGGTATCCTCCCGACAGAATATGTCTATAGACTCTTCTATATAGTTGTTACAAATTTCAACCTATATCTATAATCAAAATTTCCGATCTATTTAACATGTTTCAAAAAATATATTATTTAATTAATCGAGATAAATTTTTACACTCGAGATGACTCTTCATCTTTCATATCTTGGACTCTTTAATATACTACCTTAATGATTTAAATTTCACTTTAAACTCTTCAAAGACCCAATTAATTTATTCCTATTTCATATATAGTTGGAATAATTACATATGGACACCTGAATATGGATTTATTCTTCAATCAATATGGTAGGGTACATTCAGTTTTCCTAAAAAACTTTCCACAGGGACTGATTTTGTTAAGCCTCTAGATAACGAAATAAAGATTTTTCCATGTTTAAGAATATGTATCCCATGGACATAGGAAGCCTTAAAAGAAGAATTAATTTATTTTGGTCAATATAGAAAATTATATTACCAAAATAGAAAAGTGATTAAAAATATTTAAAATTATATAATTGTGCAACATTCAATTTCTAGCTCAAAAAATCCATAAAATCCAAAAACAATTTTTATTCAGCTCAATTTTTTAAATTTTTGGGGTCTAAAAAATTGAATTAGACATGAAAAATAGTGATATTATTAGCTCTATCAATAACCCCACACTTAGCTCTTGGGCTCTTATACAAGTGAGCATCAAAATCAAATCAATGCAAATTAAAAACCCAAACCAGTGAGGTTCACTAATTTATCACCATAAACATAAAATATATCATGCCTCTTCAAAAAAATTATGTTCTCAATTAATTTTAATTAATCCATTTCCAATTATTTTATTCTTCTATACACACAACACACTCACCCCACATAGATTTTCTCTCAACACACAAATATGGATTTTCTATAAGCCTTTTCTCATCCAAATTCATGAATAAAACATCATATGCTTGAACATTTTCTACATATAAACCCCATGAGTGCCATGAAAATGTGATTATTATGAGTATGTTTCAAGGTTTTTATATGTATTAAGTTTGGTGGGTTTTAAATGTGAAAATTTCTAAAGCTGGATAAGGAGGGCTAGGATCTTTTTAAAGAAAAAATGCATGATTCTAATTTTCACTCATGTGTGGTATCCTCCTTAAACTTCTCCAAAGAAAATAAACTCTTATAATCTATGATAATATCTTTTACATCAAATTAAATCAAAATTTCAGTATTAAATATTACATTTTTCTTCTCTCTTATTTTTTTAAAGATTTAGATAGGGAGTAACTTTCTACCATTTGGAGCTCCAGACAGGCATATCTCTATTTCCATTGAGAGCACCAGACGGGCACAGCTCTTAGTAAAATATTTTCTAGAAGCAAAAAAGTCTCTTAAAACTTTTAATCTCCACCCAAAGAAACATCAAATGATGTAGAACACCACAAGTAACCCACCCACCCCCACCCCCACACACACACATACGTTCAACTAGATAATCCATTTTAAATTCTAGAGGAGGTTGGAAATGGAAAATTCGCTTGTAATGTGGATAACCAAATAGGTCGTACAATGATACTAAGGTCTTAAGAAATATCAAATGTGTAATTAAGTATAGAATAAAAGGATTATCGTGAAAAGGGGTCAATAAAATGAAAATAATGTCCTCAATCATTTAAATCACAAGTACCCCATCCATCAAGTTTTGATAGAAATAAATCGTGTTTCGGTTAAAAAATTCATGGATTAGTTCTCTCAAAAAATGAGGTATATGTAAATAATATGTCATAAATGGTTCATAAGACTCGCATGAATAGGAATCTCAATGATAAAATATCAAGATGTGGCATGAGACTAAAAATGAGTGGTCTTTTCAAGAAATTTCTAAAATCATAAAATTGAAATAAATTCATTTTCAAAATTCATTTATGCTTAGTTTAAAAGGATTGGTTTCATCACACATTGACATGGGTTTCAAAAATGATAATAATCCTCATTCAATATCAAAAGTTTTTCTTTTTTTTTTGAAATTTGATATAAAACACATAGAATTTGAAAAGGATGAAAAGAAACACACCAAAAAACCTAGTATACCAATCATGTTACTTCCCCATGCTTATTTTGGATAATTTCCTCATTGTTCATAGTTTATATAATAATCATAATTCATGAAGATATGATATCACAAAACAAGTGGAAAAGAAATACACGGTCTTTTTTTATTGAGTATCAGTAGCCTTCAGCCAACCTACTAAAAGATGAAACTTGGAAACTTATATAAAAAAATGAAACAAATCATCAAAACTATATTGAAATCAAGGAAATAAAAAAAATATAAGGGAAAAGATACTTGGTATGAGCCCCCATGTGGCTGATAGGATTTCCCTACCCTTGGTCAAGCAGTTCCAGTTGATCTTCACCAATCTGAAGGTGTGTGAAATTTCTTCAACATGAACCACAAAAATGAGATCTCTACAATATTATTCATCTCTCATAACATGTATAAGATCCCAAAAATATATTTCTTCATTTTACCCTCCATGAGTTTTATGTTCTAATGATGTAGTGGAAGAGGGAAAAAATTTAAGGGTAAATTCTCAAGATAATATCATCATATAAAATCTACAATGGTTGGTGAAATGAAATTCTAGGTTGTGGTTCCTCTTCAATTTCATCTTCAAAAATTATTTCTTTTTTGAAAAACAAATCAGTACCACCATCCTCATATAATATAATGTAATCAAATGGGAACACCATTATTTCTTCTATTTCATCCATGAAATCCTCTTTATTAAAATTATTAATCCACTTAGAAGAAGTAGGAACTAAATCTAAATAGGTAGAAAAAGTTAAAAATTTATCATCAAAATAATCAAGAAAAAATGGATCAAAATTTGAGACATCTCCCTATGTAATTTTAGGTTCCATCACTTTTATGGTGTTGAAAATAGTTGTATTGAAAGTAGGATGTAGCTCTGGTTCCTCTATATGATCTTTAAAAGTGAATGTATCAAGTGATTCATCCTCCTTTGATAAAAGTTCATACATGGGTTATTATTTTTCAATGTCTAAATAAATTATTTAACATGAAATTTCATTTTCAACTAATTAATCCAAATTACTTTTCATAGAGTATTGATTTTCAAATGAAACATTAGTTGGGGAATCAGTTATGATTTCTTCCTTAAATTTTGAAAAAGGAGCTTCCAAATTAGTTTAAAATAGATAGCCAAAATTTTTATCCACATAAAAAGTGGGTGGGATATGATTTTTCATTTCTTGATCATATTTTGGAGCTTTAAATTCTTTCATTTCATTGAAATCATTTGAATTAATCTCCATTTTATTGCTTAATTCTTGAATCATTGATGATCGATGTTGAATAACCAAATTTTCTTATTGGACCATAAGATTATTTTTTGGAAGAATTAAATCATTTTCATTAAATTTATATTTTAAAAATTATTCTTTATTTGACTCCTCAAATGGTTGATAATCATGCGAGGAATATGAGTAATCTTTGTGAGAATCCATTTCTCTGTTTTTTTAAGACTCTAAACTAGTGGTTAAAATACTAGAAATGAAAAAAAATAAAAAAAACATTGGAAACATCCCCAGTCATGGAACAAAAATGATAGTGTTTTTTTCAATCATGTTTCCCCAGTAAATAATTTTCCCCTTAAAATTTAGTAATGTGGTGACCACGTGGTTGTCTCACAAAGAGTTTGTAGACATAGTTATCAAACTATCACTTTGTTAATTTTTTTGTTAAATATCAAAACAAAAATTGGGGATTTAAATTGATTAAAATAAATTTAAATGAAACAAAACCATAATATGATTTTAAATATACGTTAGAGATTAAAAATCATAAAAAATCAAACTAAAAAGGATAATTTAAAGATGGTAGTGGTGGAGAAACTTCGATCTTTAAACACTCTATTTATCATTTTCTAAATGAATTATCCAATTTAATTTCTCAATTTATACCTTAATACCTCAAGGGATATGGTTAAATTAAATAGACACTATATTGAGACCCCAAACATTGGTTTTGATGTTCTTATGAATGTGATCTTATTACCCAAAGACCACCGAGAAACCAAATCAGATTACATTCATTGTGCTCAATAGGGAGACCTCATCCAAAGAAATCTAAACAATGAGCATAACCAATTTAAAAAAAGGTTAAAATATATTCATAATAATTTATAATAAATTTAATTCAATGAATAAAGATAAATAATTCATTCAATAAAAAACTTCCCAAAGAAATACAAATGAAAACAAAGAAAATCACAAACACAAAAGGGGATATATCCTCAAATCTCTACTACCTGCCACTGCTTAGAGCTTAGCCTGTCATGGATTGATCAATTCATTTAATACTACTATTATATAGAACACCTTCTATAGTACATAAATCTTTTTCAATATAACCCTCCATTTAAATGAAATGAATATGAGAATATAAATGGAAATGGGGGGCAGAACTTGTTGTCTAGAATCTATTTCCCCTAAAGTATGCCTAAATTGGGGCCTCCTCTCAGAAGAATATTTCTATATAATATTATAAAGAGTTTTTTGAAAATAAAACTTATTTATATCCTAAAAAATTAAATTTTTTTGTCATTTTTTTAAAATATATTATTTAATTACTCGATATAAGTTTTTCTTCTCGAGATGACTCTTTATCTTCCATCTCTTTAGATCTTTCATGTACTAACATAATTATTGAATTTTCCATTAAAAATAATCATGGACACGTTTAATTGAGTCATATTTCATATCTAGTTGAGATAATCTCATTTGGAAACCTGTATCTAGATTTATTCCTCAATCGATGTGGTGGCATCCATTCTACCGGCCAGAAAAACTTTACACAGAGACTGGTTTTATTGGGCCTCTATATGGTCGAATAAATATCTGGACCAGTTAGAAAATATGTATCCCACAAACATAGGAATCCTAAAAATAATAATTTATATACATATATAGTTGTATAGAAAAATATATTTTACAAAAATACATTAGTTATTGAAAATAGTTAAAATTCCAAAATTGTGCAATTTTGAATTTCAAGCTCAAAGCATACCTAAAATCCAAAAATAATGTTATTCAGAATAATTTGTAAAATTGGTAAAAATTAGATTATTGAATTAGACATGAAAAATAGTGATAGTATATGTCAAAAATTATGAGAAAACTTATCTTAATTTCCCATTACTTCCCTAAATATGGGGAATTCCTAAATTATATGCATTGGATACATTAAGCCTTGAAGAGTAAGTGATGTCACATTGCACGAACTTGTTTACCTATGATTTTTTTATGATTACATAAAATAATTTGAAAATGTATATATTATCCCATAATATGTAGTTTTATATATGTCTTAAACTTTTACTAACTTTTTATGTAGGTAATATAAATAAATAATAAGTAAAACCCATCATTTATTACCTTTGAAAATGAGAGAGGATTTTCATAGAAAGAGTTTGTTGATTGGTTGAAATCAAAGGGAAAACCATTTATTTTATAAAATAAATAATAACATAATAACATAATATTAATATATATATATATATTAAGTATTGATTTTTCATGTTGACTTCATATTTCAAAAAATAAAATCATTGAATTTTGGACACAATAATTTAGTTTGTGAATGAAAATCATTGGTGATAAATGGGTACAAAATTATTATAACTGATTGAGTGGTGAATATTATAATAAAACATGATGTTGTTATATTAACTATAATTACTGATTGTTATGCCAATTCTTCAAACAATTTACCTTAATATGAAAATTATACTTATTATGGAGTTTTTTAGAATGTAATAATATTGGATTTTTACTCTCATGGTTGATTGACTATGACGAAATGAAAGTAGCTTGATTCAATGACCAGATTAGAAAAATGTATTTATGACTAAAAATATAGAGTTATTAATATGACTCACTTCCAGGTTCCAATGATCCATATCATTTGTCATCAATGAAAAAACATGTGTTTTATGTGAAAGATCTTCTAAGACCAAAATTTAGTGTCATCCCAAGACATATTTTTGTTGGTGGTGGGGATAAAATTAACACCAACACTAACCCCATTAATTATGATCAATATATTACATATGATGAATCAAATAATCTAGTTTTTAAATTTCATTGTGAATCTAATTTAGTAGTGGTTAATATATATAAGCAACCATATATGGTCTCAGTTCATTCGCTTTATCTCAACTTCGGTCTTTCTAGTGGGAACTATTAAAATTGCTTAAATTTGGTTTTATTTGATTTATATTGGGAATGTTTTCATTTTATAATATTTGTTTTAGTTTGGAATGGTATATTTGGTTTATTTATGTTTGTTTTGGTTCCATTTAATTGAATTTATTTCATGTTCCAAATTATGGAACTTTTTAAAAAATAATTACTCTATAATATAACAATTTAAAAACACTCATTACATCCACTAAAAATGAGTTTAAATATATATAATATTCATATACCAAGAGTATTTGAATATATTATTTTACCCAATTATTAAAGAATGTATTATTTATTTGAAAAAATGATAATCTAGTTTCAATCAAATTTTGGTCCATGTTTGTTTCTTAAATATAGGGCTCGTCTAGACATAGAATAATTTCTATAATTGTGTTTACACTTTTATTAGCATAAATTCTTTATAATAGTACCTCTATTATTTTCATAGGTAACAAAAATGATTAATGTTGAAACTTCTGTCACCAATATATATTACTTAATGAAGTTTCACTTTTTCATAATTATTTTTACATATACTAATTTTTATTATTTTTAAAATATCTTCAAAAATGGTATAATAATAAAGTACTATTTGTATAGTTTTTCCTCTTATATTAGGCTAATTTTAACTTTGTAACATCAACCTAAAAATTATCATGAAGTATTATTTCTTATATTTACTTGTAAAAAATTCCACCTACTAGATTACATTCCAATAGAAAAAAGTTCATAAATAAAGTTTCTTTTATTTTATTTTAATACTGTATATTTTTTCTTATATTATCTATTTTCAAAAAAAAATAGTCTTTTTATTATTATTAGGGTGTGTATTTAACCATTTCTATAATTCCATTCATACAAGTTAAAAGTTTTAATTTTCAAGAACTAATGTCAAAACATGTTTATACTAAAACCATTTATTATATTTATTTTCCACATATATAAGTGATAAATTTTAAAAAAAACAACATTATAATGACACCGTTCAGCCAGTATTTTATTCAATACTAATATGATATGTTTAAAACTGTAATATTTGAATCTATTAAACGGTAATGTTCCATAATAAAAACTAAAATGTTTTAACTACACTAAATTTTCCTGAAATAGATTTAAATAGACACAAAATTCACTAAAACAAATGTAAATATATTTAAAATTATTATTTTTCATTTTTTATGGATAGTTATTTAAGCTTGGAAATAGTTTTCAGAGAACTTTTACTTTTTCATTTCTAGAGAGGTAGGTTTCCCCCCTATGTGTTCAACTTCTTTGGATATAAAAATCCCATTATATACCACTGTAATATCTCCCTTTTCAATGGAATTGATTGTTTATGGCTATTTTTCACTTTTATATCCACTCTTGGGTCCCCTTAATGTTTTGGAACTTGTGGTGTAAACTCCTCCATCTCATTCTTTAAATTTTCCACCTCCTCTTATCCACTCTTTTATTTGTTCATGGGCAGCACATTCACCTTAATTATAGATTCTTATGGTTTATGAAAATATATAATTGAATTTGTTTCTTCCCCATGTTCTTATTTGAACTCACCTTGTATCATGTTTTGAATTTCACTGTCTTTTAGGTCCTTTTATTTTTTTAGTACATCTTTCATTCCTTCTTGAATTTCTCTATTCTGCTTGTTGCTCCATTTTTTAAATTCAAAATACATATTCGTCACTTTATCCTTCAAAGGAAACGTTCCTTAATAATAGTTTTTTTATTTTTTTTCTTTCAAAAACAACTCATATTGGATTTTATATAGGTTAATCGTTTCAAAATACACTCCATCCCTTGAGGTGATTTCTATGGCACACACTATTTTGATAGATAAAAATGAAAAAAACTAAACATTAAAAAACATTGAGCCAACAAAACAAAATGATAAAATTGAATATAAAAAAACTAAATCAAATATATGTAATTAAACAAAAAAAAATCAAACCAAATAGAAAAAAATGATAAAGTTGAACTGGATCAAATTAAAAGAGTTGAAATAATTTGAACCGAAGAAAACCAAATAGAAAAACCCAATAGATATTAATTAGATCAAACGAAATAGGAGAAAACCAATATATATGAATAAAAAACAAAATATAAGCTATAGATAAAATGATTTGAACCAAATAAAACTAAATTAAAATACAATAATTTATATAAGTTCAAACATTAAATAAATAAATCCAATATTTAATAAGATGAACTTTAATGAATTAAAAAATAAAAAATAAATAGTACCAAAATTACCCAATCTACCTATATCCAAACTAAATTAAACTAAATTAATCCAAGCTAAATGAAATAAAATCAAATATAAGATAATAAAATCAAGTTGATTAAAACTAATCCAAACTGACCTAGCCCAAAGAGAATAAAAAATAATTGAATCAAACTAAAATGACTTATATTGAATTGATCAAATCAAATAAAAAACTAACTAGAACCAAATGAAACTATATCATATCAAACTAATTTAATTAACATGAACTTAGTCAAATCAAATCAATCTGAACCAATTCAAAATTAAAATAACCAAATATAATTTATTTATTGATAATTGATCTGAAATGGTCCAAATGAAATATCATTAAATTAAACTAAAATAAAATAAATCAAACCATTACATAAAAAATTAAACCATACCAAACCAGAATTAACAAAATATATTAGAATGGGAAAAATTATTGAATAAAACCACTCCAAATTTACTCAAATTAACCAAACCCAACCTATATAATAGAGGAAAATAGGGCCAATGAATCATTGAGAGGGTGTGAATATGTGATTCAGAAATTTTATTTTTTCCATTTAACAATTACCTTTACTATTGGTTAGAATTAATTTTTATGTTAAATCAAACACAAGAACACACTAAGAGATAATAGGTGATTTATAAATTTCACATCCCAATGTGAGTAGCTAGTTCTTGGTATGATCCGATAAAACCTGTGATCATATAGTCCACTAAAACATGGTAAACTATAGTGAGAATTTAAAATCCATAAAATTCACTAACAAGTCTATTGACTATTTTTTGCATCCTTCACATCAATTTCATTCCGCAATAAAAAAATTCAGATTATAAAGACACAATAGATGTGTCTTCCTCCAGTAGATAATAATCTAGTTGTCCAATGTTCTTATAACTTCTTCTTCTCATTCTATTACTTCGTAGGAAAATATTCACTTCAATTTTCATGCATATCATTGGATATAGCCACTACTTCCTTAGTAGTAAATATTCATCGATTAATTTATATATATGCATACATAGATATAAAAACATCTGTTAACAATTTAACAAACCATGATAATTATTCTTTTTATCTTTATTATTAATTAAAATATTTATGATACCAAATAAATATATTTGAATTCAAAATCATAGGAAAATTTTGATCTGTTCATTGCTATAATTTCTATGGTAAACATCTTCCATAAATGTTTGTAACTACATCGATTCATGAATAATTAACATAAAATCATAAATCTTATTTAAAATATTCATTTCTTAAAACATTAAATCTATTTTTTATGTATAATTATATGCATGATCTAGAAATAGGTTTACACTAGCTTCAAATATTGAACAATTATTCCTAAACCACCTTCTTTCTATGAGAAAAACCCATCACATGCAATAATCATCCATTTATTGATGCATGAAATATGGAATAACTTCCTTTAAAATATAGTATAAATCTTTCCATGATGTCTTATACCCTATTTTTCAAAAAAAAATTAAAAAATCCTTATGAAGGTGAACATCATGGTCAAATTGACTAACTTTATTTATTCTTCATGTGTGTATAAATGTGTAAAACAGAACTTTTTCTTTATATCCTTTCTTCAGTGCACCAGAATAGTTGTATTGGATCTCAATTAATTCCTTTATCTTTATTAATTCATTCAACAAATATTTTTAGAAGAATCATGATACTCTATATCATGATATCTAAACCTTAAAATACCACATTACTTTTCATTGAAACATTTAAATTCATAGTATCCCCAAATGGGAACACCCAAATGATAGCACTCTGGAAGTAGCACCTAGAGATAAAACCTAGTGGTAGAACCATGAAAAACTTCAGAAATTTTTTGAAAAGAAAATAAAACATCATCATAAACTAAACAAACCATTTTATTCTATCCATCTTCTTCACTTGATCTATAAAACAAAAAACAACACAAAGCCACCACGTCTCAACAATCGCCCCTTTGGATTTTATGGACAACTAAGAAACATAAATCATTTAATCTTTGAAACTAAATAAATGAATCATTATCTTCAAATTATAAGAATAAATTATAGTAATTAGTGTAGGAAACAAAAATTAAAAATTTCATGTTGTCCATAAGTAGTGATTTAAAATATTTTCTTAAACTTATTTTTGGAAGCCAATATTTTTCACCAAAAGAAAACCTGAACAGACCTGATCAGAACAATCTCCTATAGACACTTCAAAAAATAGTTAAAAACTTTCACACATATTGAAATCACAACATTACCATTTTAAAAATCTATTCCTAAATATATGTCATCCCTAAATAGTTAAAACATATATCAATAGATAGATTATGTTTTAATTTTTCTTTCCATTTAAAAATAACAAACAAAGAAACGAAAATGGGGGTGATAGAACACATATACCTCAACCTTGTACAGGGTGAGGTTGAACACCCAAATTTAATATCATATTTTGGAAGGCGTCTTTAGAAAATGTCTTGATGAACATATATATAATTTGTTCCTTTGTTAGAAAAATTCCTAATTCAATTCATTTCTCCCCACAATATCCTTGATGATTTAATATTTAATATCATTTTACTTTCTCTAATAATGTTGGAATGAATTATTTTAAAAATAGATATCACTATGATGATCACATCCCAGAAGAAGTGGCATCTTTACACACACCTTCATATCTTCCAACTGAGTTTTCATCCACATCAACAATTTTGTAACATAATATGAATCCACATATTCTATCTTAATAGTTTTTAAAGTTATAGAACTTTTCTTCTTTGTGTGACAACACACATGTACATTCCCACGAAAGAAAACTCCACCATATGTAGATATTATTTCATCAATACAGGCTGCCCAATCATCATTAGTATCACCTATAGATCAAAAATTTCTTTGTTTTCATACTTCAATTAAAAAAATTTGAACCCTTTAGAATCTGATAATCCTTTTTCCTACAATAAAATGTTATTATTTTGGATCAATTTTATATATGTAGCAAAGAGTGATGTCATAAAAAATAACTGGTCATGGAGCTGTAAGACATAATAAACTACCAATCGATTTTCTAAAATAACTTTAATTAACTTATTTTCCTTATTCATATTTTGAATGATTTTTCCCCACTAAAATTACTATGGAAACATATTTTGAATCTTCCATACATAATCTTTTCAAAATTTCCTTTTCATAGTTCTCTTGAGAAATAAAAATTTAATATTTCTCTTGAGATATTTTCATACTAAGAAAGTAACTCATCACTCCATGTATAGACATTTCAAATAAAAAATTCATTTATTTAGAAAACTTATGACACATTTATTTATCATTTCTAGAAAATATAACATCATCTATATAAAAATAACACGAAGCAATTATTATTTTTCATATTTTATGTAGATATTGATGTTTACGCTTCACCTTATAAAATTAAATCTCTTCAACAATGATTAAATATTATAATACCATGCTTTTGATGATTGTTATATCTCATATAAAGCCTTTTTAACCTTAAAATATAATTTTCACCTTCTCTAAGAAGAAAACCACATGGTTATTTCTTTTAAACCTCTTCCTTTAATTCTCTATTGAGAAATACTTACTTAACATCTATTTTGGTAGAAATTATAATGTCTTTGTACTATAATAGAAAGGAACATTTAAATGGTTTTAATCCTTGAAACTGGTGAAAATTTCTCATAAAATTCAACTCCATTAATCCATGAATATCCTTTATAAAACAATTTTTCTTTATTCCTCACCACTTAACCTTTTTCATTCAGTTTATTTTGGAAGACCTTGTTTTTTCCAATGACAGTATTATCTTTAGTTTTAAGAATTAGTTCCTAGGACTCATTATTATCAATTTGTTCTAATTATTCATTCATAAAAAAATCCCACTCTTGATTATATAAAGCTTCCTCAACATGTTTATGTTCAAATTGAGACAATAAAGGATTATGGGATTCTTTCCTCAGAGTTCTTCAAGTTTGTACTTATTTTTCTCAATTTCCAATGATATTTTAAACATGAACTTGTCTACTCATACTAGGATGAGTTGAATGAAATTGTTCTTCCTCACTTGAGATGGGTAAATATTATCCTTCAGTCTGTACATCTTTAACATTTTCTTCCTTATCTACTATTTCTTCAAACTATTCAAAGGAATTAGCAGCAACATAACATCCAAAACTATCTTCACTATTAAAATTTTCTTTTTTTGAAAATTTTGGGATATTCACATTATTGGTATCAATAATGACACTTATATCCTTATTATAAAAGTTAAATCCTATTCCATTTGGAGGATAACCAAGATATATTCTAGAATAACCTATTGGCTCAAACTTACCCAAATTTACACCTTTAATATTCATGATACATGGGATTCCAAACACTCTAAGATATTTCAATATTAGAGTCTTATAATAGTAAACCTCATATAGGGTAGTATAAAAATTTGGTCGATAGATTAGTAATTTTGAATATGTATTTCTGCTCTAATGGATGCCTAAAAATATCAGTTTCTATCAATATTTTTAGAGCCCTATCTACCAAGCATATATTCTTCAGTTCGGCTACACAATTTTTTGATGTGCATGGTGAAATATGTTCATGATGAATACCATGTTTTTAAAGATAATATTCATCCTTTTATTAGTGTACTCAATGATATTATCTATTCCAAATGTCTTCAGAGGCAAACGTACTCTTTTTCAGCACTTCTTCTGAAACTGTTGAACATATTTAGAGACTTTGATTTATGTTTCATAAGCATAATGCATTTAATTAGATTAAAGTAATCAATAAATTAAATTAAATACATATCTCTATGTATATACTGCTTTCTCATTTCCTCAAAAATATCTTAATATATTAGTTCCAAAGGATGTGATGTTTAAATCTCAACATTTTTTTGTATGGAAATAGAGATCTTCCCCTTCTGACATGTAGAGAAAATACAATAAATATCCCTCTTTATTTTAAAAAAATTCATGAAGACTTTCTCTTTGAGAAATCGTGATCATATTTATTTGTCTAAAATGACCAAGCTTTCAATTCTAGAATTCATTTACATATTTCATGCTGAAATAGCATGAATTATACGCATTTTTTATTTGAAATAAATTTATATTTTCTCTCTTAACTTTTATAACAACCTTTGCATCTTAAATCCTTATTATCCAAAACCCAACTTTGCTATAAATTACCTCATTTCCTTCATCAAAAATTTTTGAAACAATTAACATGATTTGTTTCATTCTATTAACATAAAAAGTGTTCTTGGATTTATATATTCCTTTTCCAATATCAACAGAACCTACCCATTTAATCTTGAGAGACTCGTCATTTAAAAATTTCATTGATCCTTATTTTCATTTAACAACATTATTCAAAACTATCATGTTCTCTATCATATGAAAAGATAACCCACTGTCCAATATCCATAGATATTCCTCCTTAAAATCTTTAAGATAAACTTCTACTATTAGAGATTGTATTTACCTTTTCATGAGGATTAGTTTTTTAGTATGGATGTATGGGGAAACAATATTTTTCAAGATGGTCTAGTTGATCACATCTTTCACACACATAATTTATCAATTTAGATCTATTTTAAGTCTTCAAAACATATTTTTTGGGTTGTTTCTGAATCTTCCTTCTTATAGTGGGATGAATCCACATAAAATTTTGTCTCATGGGTCTTCTAAAATCATCATTATAATGGTAATTAAACCAATACATTCTTTATGTAGGCCCAAATCATCCATAGTACCAAAAAATCCCTAAAATACATATCTAACTTTGAAAACATTATGTTTTCCAAAATAATGTCTCTAAATATCACCTTTATTTTGATAAATTATCTTAGATTATTCTTGAAAACAAAGGTTTTAGTAAACTCATGGAATATTTCTCTTTACAATAGAATTGTTTTCTACATTTTTAGAGTAACCAAAATTAATAGTTTTTTAATCAATGTAAACAATCCTAAAATTTCAAGATATTTGGGACTCAATGGATTTACCCACAAATGTGGTTCCTTTGACTTTATTTTTCTTTAGAAACCCCTTACTTACCTCTTAAATATGATTTTTTTATATTCTCACACTTATTTAATCTTTAAAAATTCTACAACTTCTTCAATATAATTTTGAAATATAATTCTTGAAAGGTTCACTTATTCCTCTACTTTGAAAAGTCTTTTTGAGTAGGATCATACTAACTTTCTAATTCTATAATCTCTTTTTTAATATTGATACCCAAGGTCTTCTTAGTATCAAGAAATATTTCAAAATTATCAATATCCTTCCACAACACAAGTTTTTATTCTTCATGGTTTGTTCCCATATTGATATTAGATTGATCATCTTTCTTCGACGTCTTATTTTCATTTTTATGTTTTTAAATTTTCAAAATAATTTATCTCAATTATCTCATAAACATAAAATCTATTTGATTTTCATCATATTAACTTCTATATTTACTACCTATATCACTAATAAAGTCTTAATTATTAAATTTAGTAATAATAAGCTTTTCATAAACATTATTTTCAGTATCAACCACTTCATCCTCATTACTAAATTCATTTTCCTTATACTTAGAAAAAATATCCTTCTATTCATAAATAAATTCTTATACTTTATTTTCAAAAATAATTTTTTCTTCGATGAATTATTCGTAAAATATCAATGGAAACTTTTGTATTCTTCTCCACTGGATTCATATTCTTTTAGTTTGGGAAAATTTTATACAAAATTCCCAACAACCACATAGTTAAATAATTTAATTGGCAGCTTACCTTTAAACTTTCCTTTTCCTCTTCCCACATTTCCGAAGATTTAGGATATCATTTTAGATAATTTCACATCAATATGAGAGTCTGATTTTAAATATCCATATTCATTATCCTCACAAACAATCTTTTATCATTTCTTAGATTTATAGGGTTTAAAAGTAATTTCTTTTTAAGACTTTTCCTTTTTATAAGTAGGATCATATTTTCCCATTTTATATGAAATTAGAATACTACATAGATCACCAAGAGGAATATCACCAAGATTTTTTCCTTCCAATTTTGAGGCTTTAGAATCAAATTTATCTATTAATATATGTAAAATACTTTCAACAATATCATAAGCTTATAATTTATCACCATAACCTATAATGATACTAACAACTTCATTGAACCTTGTGAAGAAACTATTAGCAGTATCATTACCATTCATTCATAGAACTTTATAATTTTTACCTCTAGTACTTCAATATATCCCACATCACTTTAGTCATACCATTATATATATTTTTATGTTTATACCAGATCTCTTTTCCTAATTTGTGCCCTTTAAGTTTCACAAATTCACCTTCTAAAAGCAAAGATGAAAATCATTCTTAGTATGACCATCATTTTCAACATTCCAATTATCTATTAATATAATGGAAAAACCTTTAGTATGGGGAATAAATCCATTATTTTAATCTTCCAAAACATCATAATAGATAGATAAGAGATAAGATAACATATTATCCTAACATATATGAAAACTCTTCCTAGAAAACATGGGCATACACTTGTTGTTAATTGAATTTAAATTATTCTATATGGATAATATAAAAATAAAAACTTCAAAAACTATATCTTCAGTATTGAAACACCAATAAAGGGGGACTACCTCTAATACCAATTGTATGAACATAGGATCAAAGTGATTCAGGAATTTTATGTTTTTCCTTGGACAACAACCTTCACCACTGGTTAGAGTGAATTTTGATATTAAACTAAACACATGAACAAACGTTTAGAGCATAAGTGATTTACATGGTTTGATACTGAATTTGAGTAGCTAGTCCTTTCATGAACTGGTAAAACCCATGATAATACGTTCCACTAAAAACTTTTAAAACCACATAAAGTAGGTAAAATTTATTGAAATTTTTTAAAAGTATCCTATTTTTTTCATCCTAAAAATCTAGTGCATCCCACACTAATGAAAAATTCAAATGATAAAGATAAAATAGATACATATTCCTCCTATAGAAAATAATTTAGATTTATAGTGTGTTTAGACCTTCTTCTTCATCTTCTCTTATTTATTATATAAGGCTTCACTTCAATTTGTGTGCAAAACACTTTATGAAACCACTACTTCTTCAAAAACACCTCTTCATCTACCTATTTTTACATAGGCATACACAGATATGAAAACATATGATAAATATTTAATGATCCATGATAGTTACTCTTTTATCTTTTTATTAATTAAAATAATTATGATACATCATAAATATATTTAAATTCAAACTCCTAGGATAAATAATATCTTTTTATCGTAATACCTTCAATGGGAAACAAATTCCATAACTATTTGAAACTGTATCTAGTCATGAAGAATTAATGCAACATATTTACTATTCTTTAAAGCATATGTTTCTATATAATTAAATCCACATGCATGTATCAATACATGTATGATATAGAAAAAAAATAATGCCATATTTAATATTGGAATCCTTCCTCTTAAAACTGAACGACATTATTTTTGTGAAAAATACAGTACACATCACATAAAATAATCATTCATTTATGCATGCATGAAATCTAGTGTAAATTCATTTAAAATATAGTATAAATATTACCATGATGTCATCTACCAGACTTCTTTCAACCATATTTTAAAACCTATTTAAGAAGATGAACTTCATTTTAAAATTTCATTCTCCTTTATATTTGTACAATTTTGTACAACATACCATTTTCTTTCTATCCTTTCATTAGTGAACCAGAATAGTTACACTAGATGTTTATTTTTAAGGGCCCATATCTATGTAGTTTGATCCTTTGCATGTTTTCTGAGGATTTTGTATCTTGGAGGAGTCTTGGTGTGAGTTTGGAGGATTTTAGATTCTAAAAGCTGGAAGTTGGGAGAATACACGGCATGTAACTATTTCACATTGTGTTTTAGAGGTTCATGTCTTATTAAGGATGGTTAATGGGGTGTTACAAGATGTGTAAATATTCAAAATTAATTGAATCCAAGCGATGTGTTTTTTGGTGATATATAAATCCCAGCATTTACGCAACATGTAAGGGTTACAGGTCAAGTAAATACTCTTTGTAATGCATTTATAAAATTTATAGAAACTCTAGGGTTTCAAAAAACCCTACCGATGCTCTAATTTTCCAATGGCTAATGACGCCTTCGATCATTGATTTAAGATCCCTTCAATGAGGATCAATCCTTGGGCTTACTTCTTTGATCTACTGTTATACAAAGTGTCTTATACCTCCATTCTTGTGTTTTCTTCTAATTCGGTCTCATTTTCCTCTCATCTATTATTTTGATGTGATAGAAGATCATATCCTATGTTTATAATGGAGTTTTCTTAGTTTTTGGCTAGTTTTGTTGTGTTGTGGTGTCCTTGGAATATTGCAGCTTCTTGTGGGAGAGGTGATCGGGATTTGTAACATCGGTCTGTTCTCATGCAAGGAATGTTGATTTATTTAAGGTAGGATATTTTTTGCTTCTCTTCAATTTATGTGAAATCATAAATTGATCATGATGTATCCCTTTGCATGGAAATAGAATGGACCAAATAATTAGTGAACTAGATGAAATAATTTGTTTGAAATCACATGTTGTGGATGTTGTTGCTTTATACCATGATAGAGAGTTGCCTCTTTTTTCTAGATAATGTGATATCTATGAATTGATTTGTTATCATATTTTTTTATGATATGGATTATCATTTTGTTCTTGATGGAAATTTCTAAAGAATATAAATCCAGAATTAATTGATAATTAATTAGATTAAGAAATTAAAGAAGATATGTGTTTATGATTCAATGGTGATGTAATTTGATTATAATTAAATTGATACAATGTGTATGTATAATTGAAAATGATCTTCCATGTGAGAAATGGAATTTATAAATAATGTGGAATCATGTTATGTTTTTTTTTGATGAAAATTGAAATTTTATGGTGGTAAATGAGAATGGTTGGATGCTTAAAATCATGTTTTAATTAATTTTTTAATTAATTTAGTAGTTTGTTATATCTTGATGCTTTAGGTTTCTCATAGATGGAACCTATTAATAATTAATCATTGAATTCAAGATAAAATAAGAACCAATTTTTTTATAAATTTAAATCCTAGGGTCTGAGTGTTATGATTTCATGATAAGGTCGAGTGCCTTGTGTTAGATTCCTGAGAGCTTCTTTATGTGTGAAGGATAAATTCCATGTTTTAGGGCCTAAATTACCCTATTGTTTATACTTTTCTTTTCCTTTTTCTTTTTTGATGTTCTCTGTATACAATCCTTGTGATATGAACTTGGTATGGGTGATCCTGGGATTGATTTTGTGACATAGGGAGGGTAGGCCCAGATGTGATGTGATCCTAGGATAGCTGAGCATGGGATGGATTTTATGATATGTTGAAAGTGAGGCCCAGATGATGTGGTATATTTGATGTCTGTGATGGCGAGATGCATTGATATATGCATTGGGGTGTCGATGAAGGAACCAAAGATGATGGAACGGGTTGAATTTGGTATTATCTATTGATGTGATGTTCAGAGTTGGGATTCTCTCTTATGAATCAATTTAATGGATGATGTCTAGGTTGGTTTTTTATTTGCATTCCTTCCAGCAATCCTTGATGTAGCTGGGCGTTCTTGGTTGCATGTTTCCTATTGGTGGAATATTAGGATAGTTTTTCTAGATTATATAGGTTATAGAATGATGTCAATAATGAATAAATTAATGTTTAACCCAGTAGTTTGGTTGATGTTTGAATGAAAATTCTAAAAATATGTTAATCATGTTAAATCGAGAACTCGGTTTGGACTATGACTGAAGTGAGTGGACTTCACTCTTAGATTAATGTAATGTAATGTGATCTAGAATAATGTTAATAGTTAATTAATGGGTAATTAATAAATTAATGGAATTAATTGATTAAAATAAAATACATAATTAATGCATCTCTTTAAAATGTTTGTGTTCTTATAGGATATCTAGTCTTAGAAGTGGCAATCGGGAGTCTGAGTGACATTATCTATAGTTGAGTCTAATACTAGGTTATTCCCATAGCGTGGTTGTGAGATATATTATATCATGCATGTTATGTGATTTCATAAACTAATCCACCCATGTTGGTTATGGAGATTGAAACCTAGTGGACTCTCAGAGGGTGTTTTCCCAAACATCCCGATGGTAGGATGGATGGTTGACTACCCCATCTATCCCCGCTCTCTTATCCTCATAGTTACTTGTGTTGGTATGAATGAAAGTTATTTTTCCCATATATGTTCATAGAGGGTTTTGATGTATTGTGGTTATATCACACAAATTTATTACCGGATATAGTATCCAATGGATTATTATAGGTATAACGGGTATAGGTTGTGATGGATTGTGGTACTTACTCGTGTATAGGTTTTGATGGATTGAGGCATAATAATTGTTCTTTTATATACATCATGTGGGATATGGTGACTCTCAAAAACTTATTGGTTACTATATATATGGATATGTGTATGGGATGATGTGGTAATGTGATGCATGAGGGGCATGTTGTGAAACCTTAACCAGCTATTTTTAGGACATCTTTGTAGGATCTAAATAACAATGTAGATGCTCAATATACAAGATGGGGGGTGAATTGTATACTTTAAAAATTTACTTAAACAAGGAAAGATCTATGTTTAACAAAGTTAAACTAAGAAAATTCACAACAACTCTAACACCAATTGGAGAATTGGAACCAAAGTTTACAAAATGAGATTCTACCTCAAAGCATATAGAATCTAATTATGTCAGAGTACAAGTGTAAAGAAATATAAGAAGATTATACTTTCATTACAATACACAAAGAAGTGGAAAAACAAGTAGTAAAACTACAAGTAACAAGGTATAAGTCCTTTAACCCAAAGAGAAGTGTATCCAACAACCTTGGATAAAGGTACCTTGATTTATACTTTCAAGCAATTCTATCTTACCCACACCAGGGTAAGCCCTCGATACGAAGATCAGAGTCTCTGTCTTGCTATCCCTACAAGCCCTCAACTTCAAGGTAGTTGGAACCTCTATCTTCCTCAGCAAGGAAGTCCTCAACCTCAAGGTGTTGAAACCTCTTTCTTCCTATCCCCGAAAGCCCCCAAATGTAATCACTAACATTCGGAGTCACACAAAGCAATCTGAATGAGCAGATCAGTATGCACAAAGAATGAAAAGCTTCTCTCTCTAGAAATCACCTTAACAGCGTGTGGTCTCTAGAGTGATCAACTTGTTATTGAGCTCTTTCAAATGAGCTCTTATTTATAGGCTCGGTTGGAATGGTCAGCTCCCTCCTCCGACGGTCATATTTTCCTTAAAATTCGGAGGGACCTGTACACGTGTCACTAAACCAACGGTTTGTTAGAAATAGAATGGACGACATTGTTTTATAACAAAACATGTGTAACAGAAAGCATGAAATTGTTTTTCAATGAAACAATTGTATGCATAAGGAAAACTAAAATTCGAAGTGTAATTAAATAAAAGTTCAGAGTCTAACCAAAATGAAATTCGGAATCTATAATAAAAGGATACTTATATTCTGTTTTATAGGAATTCGGAACCTGAATTCTCTGGGAATTTGGAGTATGAATTTCTAAGAAAATTTGGATTCTGGTTTCACTAGAATTCAGAATCTGAACATACAAGGTTCGGAGTCGAACTAGTAAAAGTTCAGAGTCAAACTAATAAAATTTTGGAGTCGAACTCATAGAATTTCAGAGTCGAAATAATAAACGTTCGCAGTCGAACTCATAGTAGTTTGGAGTCGAACTAATAAATGTTCAGAGTCGAACTCATAGAATTTTGGAGTCCATAATTTGGAGTTGAACTTTGTTAGATTTCGTATCTAGAATTCGAAGTGGAAATTTATTAGAGTTTGTATCCAGAATTCGGAGTGGAACTTTATTAGAGTTCGTATCCAGAATTCAAAGTGGAGCTTTATTAGAGTTCGTATACATAATTCGGAGTGTAACTTTATTATAGTTCCTATCAAGAATTCGGAGTGGAACTTTATTAGAGTTCGTATCTAGAATTCGGATCCTAAAACAGAATGCTTCATACCTTATCATTATATGATTCCGAGGTTTTGTGTATGAATCAGAATTTTATACTTAAGAAAAATATTTCATGTGTAAGGAAACCTGTGTTAGGGTAAATTTCCTTAAGGAAATTTTCCTTATATAAGTAAAATATGTATTTTCTTAAGAATAAGGTGTTTGTGATTTTCAAAATAAGAAGGAATGGAAAAGTCATAAGGAAATCCTTATTGACTCAACAATCTCCCCCTTTTTGGAAAGCACAAACATCCTTATGAAAAAGAATGTAAGGACTTTGAAAAAACTTCATTAGACATTGAAATTAAAACTTATCTCCCTTTGTTTGTGGATGAAATTGAATACAACTAACTCCCCCTTAGGCATTGAAACTCTATGGATTGTATTCTGAATTTTCAGAGTGGAGCTTTCATTATTATGGGAATGAAAAGATTCGTAATGAGAAACTCCCCCTTACATTAAGGATTTCTTTACTTAGAAAATTTTCTTTCTAAACTTTTTCTTTCTCCCCTTTTGAGTAGTTCTTTTTTCTTCTCCCCCTTTGTGATTTTCAAAAAGAATTTAGGGAATGAAAAAGAAAATATGGTACCTGAAACATTAGTATATAACAGGATGAAACCAACCAAATTTTCATTAGATTTGAGAAAATTTTAAATGGAAAATCAATACAACAAAAGATTGGATTTGTCTATTTGTCCTCCTTTTCCTTCGGAATAAGCTTCTTCAACAATGTTTTTAACTTCTTCAAATATCTTTGATCCTCCTCATCTTTCCTCTCCAAAGCTTTTACCCTTTCATCCTGAGCTTTCAAAACTTCAACCCGAGCCTTCAAGGCTTCTCCTTGCATCTTCACTTGCTCATCTTTCTTTACCAGTCTTTTCACAAGCTCAATCCATAGATCTCTATCCCTTATAAAATTTTGAGCAAGAGAGTTAGCCTTATCATTTAGTTCCTTCACATGTTGAATCCGAGAACTTTGTTCAACAATCATCTCATCTTGAAGATTCTTAATCTTTTTATCCTCAGTGTCAAAAGAATCTTTTACCTCATTCTGAAAATTATCATACTCATCCATGTCTTCTTCAATTTTCTTGGACCATAATGTTATTTTGATACAAGACTTCTTGTGTACATCATAATTGATAAGAAAACTTCTATGGTCAGCCTCAATCTTTATACACTTATCCATCACCATAGATAAGGATTCTGATTTCTGATTCAAACTATGCTATATCATCTGGCATCTGGAGTCTATGGTGGGAAAAATTGGAATGGTGTCAACCAAATTCTTTAGATGTTCAACCAAAAAATCATGACCATGTGCTTATGACTCTGAATTCGATAATCTACTTGGATATTGTTCATCTTCAATCCGCACCAGTTTCCTTTTAGAAGAACCACCAACCTCCTTCTTCCTGAAAATCTCTTTTGTTGGAGTATCCATCAGAACTTGCTTCCCCTTGTCAAATTTCGTAATGGGTTGATCATCTGGAAATTATTTCTCACTTTCTGATAACTGAACAATCAGTTCTTCATCTGGTTTTTCCTGTTCTACCCCTTCTTCAAGGAAATTCTTCTCATACGATTATTCCTCATCATACAAAACATTTTCCTTCTCTTCTTTTGGCTCATCTTCATCCTTCCCACTGTCTTTCTCAACTGCCTTTCCCAGAGTGGGCAATTTTGCGGATTCAGCCTCTTCTTGATAATCTTATACTTGTTTGATCAATTCATCCAGATCATCACTTCCTTATTCTTCTTCTTCTTCAACAACATCTTCTTCTACTTCTTCACCAGCTTCTTTTTCAACTTCATCAACTACCTCTTTATCCTTGGATTTTTCCGGAGTGACATAGTTTTTTCCTAGAGTCTCTGGTAAATATGGTTCGGTAAGTAATGTTTCCAAAATCGGAATCTGCTCAGAAGCTATTTCAGTTGCTTTCAAAAGAGATTGAATAATCTCAGATTCAGAAATATTTTTATTCAACTTATTTTCTTATGCTTTCTTATCTAACTCATCAACAGCTCTTTCCCTTAAGGCCTTAGCCTCAGTAGGGTCCAATCAGAACTTTGGATCCCCTTCTTTCATCTTCTCTTTGTCTTCTCTCCACTTAGCAGCCACTTCATCTGGATAAGCTTTCTATTTTTTCAGCTTGGGAGGTGCAGACTAAGTTTCCTTAGACTTGGGAGTTTTATCTTCAGTAATCACTTCCTTAAGCTTTCTTTTCTTAGAACCTTTCTTCACTGGTTCAGCCTTCTCGACATTTTACGGAATGGCCTCAGCCTCTCCCTCTGGTAAAGGATATAATTCTCTGGATTCATTTGAAAAACTCATCTTCATCCTTTTCAAAGTATCATCATTGACAAGCATTGTAACACCCAGAGATTTTATGAAAAATATTCTTTTAATTTCATTAATGTCTTGTGTTGTATGCTACACCAAGATTAACTTGCGCTATACGCAACACCGTATTAGCTTGCAGTATACGCAGCACTATTCTTAGATCGTGTTACACCCAATTTTGATAATAGTTATTCTACGGAACATTGAGTCTATATATATATATATATATTCAATGTATAAAGGAAATATGGTTGTATTCTGTTATACGAAACAACGAAGGATTCTTACGCAACACGCAACCCTGACTTGGCTTGAATTACACGCAATCGCGACCTTTCTCGATAGCGTGTGTTGTACGCAATATCGGGTTTTACTAAACAACGATATATTATTATAATATTATTATGAACTAGCTGTTATGAATATTATTAACTAAATTTTGAATTTTATAACATTATTATTCATCTTACAAATTTTCTAGAACATGGTATAAGAACAAAATAAATTTTTCGGGTAAAATAAGTATTTTTCAAAAAAATTAGTTTTGCCGCTTTTTGATGGTGCACCCACTTTAAATCTAGTTTTTGACATGTTTATAAGTTCAATGTGACAAAATAAAATTCTTATTTGGAATCAAGAAATAAAAATTTACTTTGGATAAATTTTTCATATTATTCTGGTAACTTTAATATTTTGATGAATAGTAAAAACACGCTATATTTTAATTAAAAACAACTTTTTTTATCGCAATAATTTATATGGTTAAATTATAATATTTAATGGTTTTAAAGTATAAATAGAATATATTTTTACCATTTAATATAATGTATGTCATTAGCATTGATTTTACATTAAATTCGTAGGTTAAATCAATTCAATCTTTTGCAATGTTTTAAAGAAAAACCCGTTTTCTTTCGACAACGGGATTAATTTTAATTTAATTTTTGCAACTTTTGTGTATTGAATTTGGAAAAATGGATTCCATATTTGGAATCATTGGGTTTAAATTATGTTAATAAGCTACTTTTTATTTTTGGGAATTATGAATAGTAACTACGGTAAATTTTATTTACCATGGTTAAAGGTAAATGGGGTAATTAAGGATAAATATAATATTATAAAATTACCCTAACACATTCCAAAATCCTATTGGATGACTAAAAGTCGACTCATATCACCTAAGGGTCGGATTAGATTCATTTAATAAACTTTTTTCCATGGAAATAATTTAATTATTATTAAAACCAAAGAATGTGACATCATGTCACTTTCTTAAATCTTATAAGTATAATAATTTTAATTTGGTGATAAACTTAATGAAACTTCGAACATGAATAGTCTCCAGAAATCTAATACAATTATCTACATCATAGGAATTTATTTAGAATTTTTAGGGATTAAATAATTATCATTAATTATGACACAATAGTGATGTTGAAATTATTTTATTAATTAAAATATCAAATAAATAGATTTAAAATATTAAAATAATTATTATATGCACTATTTAATGTTATCCACTAATTTTCTAGATAAATATGACATTTTATTAATCTATTTAATCTTTTAGTTCGAATATATCCTCTGTATATATTTTATTTAAATTCAAATAAATGAATAGTGTCAAAATTGACACTATTGTTATTTTATAAAAATAACAAATTATAAAATTGTTTAAAAATCACAAAAATATTTAAAAATTATAAATTATAATTTATATGGTCGACAATGTCATAAAGTGTCAAATTATGGAAAATTCACAACACATATGTCATAATTAATAATAATTTAAAATTTAGAATATTATTACCACAAATAAAATTAAATTGATAAATAAGGATAAATCAAGTTGGTAATGTTTAAAATAAATTCATAACATGTATAAATTTTATTGTTTGAGGATATTACAACCCTATATCATCTAAGCTTTGGATATGAGTCATTTTGGAAGTTTTTAAGTGGGGTTTGGATTTAATATAAACTAATATTTCTTATATTTCCAAAGGTGCCCCTCTCCTCCCTTATAAAAGGGCACATCCTCCCTCTCCTCCTCACACTGATTTGAGCCTTCAATCTCGGCCAAACCCTGCCAAATTATCTTCTCCACTTCCTTAGAAACATCCAAGAGGTTTTGTTCTACTTTGAAGACCAATATTAGTGCCCTAAGAGGAGGTTTCAAAGAGGCGTATCGAAGAAGAGGTAATTTCTTCTCCCGATTCTTTCAAGCTTCTTTATTCTTCAACTTATTCTTCATTAGTTGTTTCATTATAAAGTAATAACATCAGTATCACTAATATACTGATTTGTTATTATAAATATTAAACAACCCCATTTCACCTTCTATCCATCCTACGGAAAACAAAATCACCGCGCGTGCCTACGTACGGAATACCGTCTCCACGCCGTGGTGTAATCTGTTTTTCCACCAACACCTTACATTGATCGGTATAATGGTGTAAAGAATAACTATACTCAGTTATTATAACATCATACGGATTCTGATATATTGTATCATCCACTCCAATTCAATTTAATAATTATGGAAACGATATCATCGCTCGTGCGTACATACGGACTACCGTCTCCACGACGCGATGAGATTCATTCTCCATGTTAACCATTTTAGAATGATTATAAAGTATATATAAGAAATAATAATGAAATATATGAAATTATAAAGCTACTTGATTTATGTATATATGTATGACATCTACTAAATTCCATTCAACTCAATAAGGAAACGAAAACAGCGTTCATGCGTACGTACGGCCTACCGTCTCCATGAACGGTGTATTTATTTCCATTTATCGATCTATTATATATATGTATATTATGAATATATATTATATATAAATCATGTTTTATATTCTGGAATAATGTAATCATGATCTAAGTAATCATATGAATAATTACAAGTCAAAACACGAACGACAAATGAAACGATTTTACCCAAAACACTCTTTAACATGGAATTTACAAAAGAACGGGTAATATAAAGTCATAAGTGAACCATATATGATATCATAACAATTAATATGATTCTGTAATAAGTCAATAACATTATTTAAATCATTATACAGGAGGTTCGGACACTTATGAAGAAAATCGGACCTAAGGTAAGGGATAATTTTGCAAAACTCATTTTTATCCGAGATTGCATATTCGTAAGTATTTACTGGGGTTATTTCTATCATCAATGTCCATGTTTTATAAAAGTGTTTTAATGTATGTTTAAAGTCCTTTTTACCCATTTTTGACTTTTACTACATGGTATTTTAGGAATCTTTCTTTTGTTTACTTTATGAGGTACTTTTTGACTTTTTCGGCAAAAGTACAAAAAGAATGTTTTATTAACTTATACGGCACGAATTTATTTTTATGATTTTATAAAGCCTTATTTTCATGAAGCCTCCTCCAAAAGACTTCATGACTATTTTCAAAAAAATCTCTTTCTTTTAAAATTTCATGATGTTTTGTGAAAAGAAATTGATTTTGAAGAAGAAATGATATTTTCCTCAAGAATTCATTTCAAGTGTTTTATCAAAACCATTTTCCATCTAAGATGAAATTATTTCATATGTGTATGTTTCAAGTGTAATGTATCTATGATTTACATGGTTTCACTTTTCTTATTTTTAAATGATATCCATTTCTTTTATATGGATTATGTGATAATGGGATGATGTTTATGAAACCCATTTTATTCGTTGGGTTATTATGTATGTTTATTTTGTGGCACAAGTAAGAATGATTTCATTATAAGATGGGTGGGACCTATATCTCCCTCCAATGCATTGGGTAAAGATTTATATCTCATGAGATTGAAATGGATGGAACGGCAGGTTAAACCGGTTCAGTAAAACAGGACTTAAACGAGGAGTGAACTCGATTCAGAAAGGGACTTTGTCCACTAAGATGGTCTTGGCAGCAATGCCTTGGCTACTATGGAAATCATTACATGTGCTTAAGGGATTCCACAATTACATGTTTTTTTCCCATGCTATTTTATCATGATTTATGTTCCATTATGATTTATGCCTTATATACTTTCATGTTTTATGTCGTTGCTCAAGATTTTTAAAGTTCACATTTTTTTTAAGTTCAAATGTATATGGTATGTTTTATTTTATCCATGCTTACCCTTACTGAGCATTTGAGCTCACCCTTTTTATGTTTTCTTTTCCCAGGATATAAAGAAAGGTTTTAGGTAAGAAAAAAATGGGAAGATCTTTATAGAAGATGTTGAAGATCTTTCACCACGATTAGAGGATTACGTTCCAAGTTTCCAAAGACACTAAACTATTACGGTCCTTGTGTGTCTGTTTTTCTTATGTATTAAGTATTCTGAAAAAGTAATGTAATGTCCATGTACGTCAAACTTAGGGTCTCTACAGTTGGTATCAGAGGAAAGGTTTAGTCAACCTTTGGAAACTATGATGCGAAAACATTAGTGAGATCCCTAGAGATATTTCTAAGGTATGTCTAGGGATGTCCCTAAGGATAAGTATACGTATAGGATACAGTCCTAGAACTACAGTAATGATCATAGAATTTAACCTAAGATGTTAGATATTGAGGATACTCCCCCTTTACTATGTTGTGTTCCCTAGCATGATTTTTTCCTCTCACACTATTCTTTTTGGGTTTTAGAAAATTGCTGGAAACAAGAAGATTCACGATAATAGAGGATATGATAGACAATGGAATTATTTTCATCATGAGAAACCAAATGAAACAAGATCTGGAAGTCCAAAAATCGTTATTATGCCTAATCAGCAATCTCATAATATGATCAATAATCTCAACTTTGGTAAGTTTCCTGACTCAGATAATAAGAGAAATATGGAGTTTCATGATGATCATAGAGGAAAGAAAGTTCAATTTCCCTCATGTAAATCATGTGGGAAGAGGCATCAGGGATATTGTTTCAAAGGAACTGGAAGATGCTTTGGGTGTGGAAAAGAAGGACACAAAGCCAGTAAGTGCAAAGGAAAAGGTTCAGTTAACACCATGGATAAGGATAATGGTATTTCTACGACATCAACAATGATTAGATGTTTTAAATGTGGAATGTACGGGCATTATGAAAACCAATGCCCTAATGGAAAATCTCATGAAGAGAATCAGCATGGTCATATGGGGTAGTATTTATGTGGATGATGATTAGGAGACTACAAATGATATATGAGCTGAAAGAAGTGTTGAAGCTCAGTCGGTTGTTTTAGAAGGTAGTGGCATGATTGTATGTTTATTGAGAGTTATGTTGTATAGTTAATGGTAATATGGAATAAAGAATCATCTAAGTATTGTTACACTATTGTTTTTCCTAAAATTATTTTAAAGTATATGTTGAATGGTACTAGTAACCATGGAAGGTTATTCAGATATTTTTGTAAAGTATATGATATGCACATAATGAAGGAATAAGAAGATAATGAGATGTTTGATTGTATTCATGAGCTCATGATTGATATAATGACTAAGTGATATCATGGTTTGAGTATATAGAATTTTTAGGATTTTGGTATGTAGAAAGTGTTAACTTTTAACTACATTCATGTTTTCACTAAGGTTCAATGGGTATTCATTTTTCAAGAGAATACATGATTAAGGCCTTCAAATGTTTGGAATGTGACCAACAAGACATATCTTATGATATATGGGGATCAACGATGGTATTAAATCTCTGGTAATTGTTTTCACTATATTATGAGAGTGGACTGCAGTATTATGGATAAGACTAAAGATTGGAATGGATTATGTCGGACATAAGTTAGTATTGTTTAAGGATAGAAGTTTTTTCGATATTATTGATGGGATGTTATAGTAATATAGTTTTAGAAAAAGGAAAACCTGCAGGACAGGCGACAGCCCATCGCGTCGGACAAGGCTATAGGAATCGAACCCACAACCGAAGTGAGATTGGCCTTTATCGCCTACCACCGGCCTACAGGAAGTCCCAGGTTAGTAGAAACTAGTTTTATTTTATTAAGCGGTATGATATATGAAGTATAAGTTCATTTTTGGAACCATATACGATTAATCTAACCATAAGATGGACTTATAACTTTTTTCTAACCTTTTGTTTGAAAGAGATGGAATGACCCATCATTCTATCACATGATCTGCTAACACATCACAAATAACAAATTAAACTTCATTTCTTTAAGGGATGAAGTGGAAATTGTTCAATTCACGAACAACAGTGAGATTGTACCAAAATCATGCAAGTATTTTTTTTAATTCATCAACTTTAGGGAAATGATCTTGAAAACCAAAAATGTTGTCCTAGTTCCCTTATATCTAATTAATCAGATGGTACCTTAGATCATCACAAATCAATAGCTTTGTGATTTTTTGCTTTTTCATAGCTATGTTCTCTACCACTCTCCATCAGAACTTGATGGTTAGATTTTTCTTCCATATCCATATTTTCACCTATGTTCTCCTACGTGGAAAACCCGTGATGAGTTAATTTGGGTAACCATTACATTTCATACTTTAGTTTTTAAAAGCCGTGTTTTGGTATTCCTTTTTACGATGTGGGTTTCTATTAAACAAACTTTCGAGTAGTAAACAATTTATAACCCCGCCGAATTTCGAGGGCGAAATTCATTTTAAGGGGGGTAGAATGTAACAACCTAAGATTTTATGAAAAATATTCTTTTAATTTCATTAATGTCTTGTGTTGTATGCTACACCAAGATTCCCTTGCGCTATACGCAACACCGTATTAGCTTGCAGTATACGCAACACTATTCTTGGATCGTGTTACACACAATTTTGATAATAGTTATTCTACGCAACGTTGATTATATATATATGTATATATATTCAATGTATAAATGAAATATGGTTGTATTCTGTTATACAAAACAACGAAGGATTCTTGCGCAACACGCAACCCCGACTTCGCTTGCATTACACGCAATCGCGACCTTCCTCGATAGCGTGTGTTGTACGCAATACCAGGTTTTACTAAACAACGATATATTATTATAATATTATTATGAACTATCCGTTATGAATATTATTAACTAAATTTTTAATTTTATAACATTATTTTTCATCTTACAAATTTTCTAGAACATGGTATAAGAACAAAATAAATTTTTCGGGTAAAATAAGTATTTTTCAAAAAAATTAGTTTTGCCACCTTTTGATGGTGCACCCACTTTAAATATAGTTTTTCACATGTTTATAAGTTCAATTTGACAAAATAAAATTCTTCTTTGGAATCAAGAAATAAAAATTTGCTTTGGAGAAATTTTACATATTATTCTGGTAACTTTCATATTTTGAGGAATAGTAAAAACACGCTATATTTTAATTAAAAAAACTTTTTTCATTGCAATAATTTATATGGTTAAATTATAATATTGAATGGTTTTAAAGTATAAATAGAATATATTTTTACCATTTAATATAATTTATTTCATTAGCATTGATTTTACATTAAATTCGTAGGTTAAATCAATTCAATCTTTTGCAATGTTTTAAAGGAAAACCCGTTTTCTTTCGACAATGGGATTAATTTTAATTTAATTTCTGAAACTTTTGTGTATTGAATTTGGAAAAATGGATTACATATTTGGAATCAGTGGGTCCAAATTATGTTAATAAGCTACTTTTCATTTTTGGGGATTATGAATAGTAACTACGGTAAATTTTATTTACCATAATTAATGGTAAATCAGATAATTAAGGATAAATATAATATTATAAAATTACCCTAACACATGACAAAATCCTATTGGATGACTAAAAGTCGACCCATATCACCTAAGGGTCAGATTATATTCATTTAATAGACTTTTGTTCATTAAAATAATTTAATTATTATTAAAACCAAAGAATGTGACAACATGTCACTTTCTTAAATATTATAAGTATAATAATTTTAACTTGGTGGTAAACTTAATAAAACTTAGAAAATGAATAGTTTGAAGAAAGAGAATACAATTATCCACATCATAGTAATTTATTTAGAATTTTTAGGGATTAAATAATTATCATTAATTATGACACAATATTGATGTTGAAATTATTTTATTAATTAAAATATCAAATATATGGTTTTAAAATATTAAAATAATTATTATATGCACTATTTAATGTGCTCCACTAATTTTCTAGATACATATGACATTTTATTAATCTATTAAAGCTTTTAGTTCGAACATATCCTCTGTATATATTTTATTTAAATTCAAATAAATGAATAGAGTCAAAATTGACAATATTGTTATTTTATAAAAATAACATATTATAAAATTGTTTAAAAATCACAAAAATATTTAAAAATTATAAATGAAAATTTATATGGTCTAGAATTTCATAAATTTTCAAATTATGGAAAATTCACAACACATATGTAATTATTAATAATAATTTAAAATTTAGAATATTATTACCAAAAATAAAATTAAATTGATAAATAAGGATAAATCAAGTTGGTAATGTTTAAAATAAATTCCTAACATGTCTAAATTTTATTGTCTGATGATATTACAACCCTATCGCATCTAATCTTCAGATATGAGTCATTTTGGAAGTTTTTAGGTGGGGTTGGGATTTAATATAAACTAATATTTCTTATATTTCCAAAGGTGCCCCTCTCCTCCCTAATAAAAAGGCACCTCCTCCCTCTCCTCCTCACACCAATTTGAGCTTTCAAGATCAGCCAACCCCTACCAAATTATCTTCTCCACTTCCCTAGAAACGTCCTAGAGGTTCTGTTCTACTTCAAAGACCAATCTTAGTGCCCTAAGAGGAGGTTTCAAAGAGGCATATCGAAGAAGAGGTAATTTCTTCTCCCGATTCTTTCAAGATTCTTTCTTCTTCAACTTCTTCTTCTTTAGTTGTTTCATTATAAAGTAATAACATCAGTATCACTAATATACTGATTTGTTATTATAAATATGAAACAACCCCATTTCACCTCTTATCCATCCTACGGAAAACAAAATCACCGCGCGTGCGTACGTACGGAATACCGTCTCCACGCCATGGTGTAATCTGTTTTTACACCAACACCTTACATGGATGGGTATAGTGGTGTAAATAATAACTATAAATAGTTATTATAACATCATACTGATTCTTATATATTGTATCATCCACTCCAATTCAATTCAATAATTATGGAAACGATATCATCGCTCGTGCGTACGTACGGACTACCGTCTCCACGACGCGATGAGATTCATTCTCCATGTTAACCATTTAAGAATGATTATAAAGTATATATAAGAAATAATAATGAAATATATGACATTATAAATCTACTGGATTTATGTATATATGTATTTCATCTACTTAATTCCATTCAACTCAATAAGGAAACGAAAACAGCGTTCATGCGTACGTACGGCCTACCGTCTCCATGAACGGCGTATTTCTTTCCATTTATCGATCTATTATATATATGTATATACTAAATATATATTATATATAAATCATGTTTTATATTCTGGAATTATGTAATCTTGATCTAAGTAATCATATGAATAATTACAAGTCAAAACACGGACGACAAATGAAACGATTTTACCCAAAACACTCTTTAACATGGAATTTACAAAAGAACGGGTAATATAAAGTCATAAGTGAACCATATATGGTATCATAACAATTAATATGATTCTGTAATAAGTAAATAACATTATTTAAATCATTATACAGGTTTTTCGGACACTTACGAAGAAAATTGGACCTAAGGTAAGGGATAATTTTGCAAATCTCATTTTTATCCGAGATTGCATATTCATAAGTATTTACTGGGGTTATTTCTATCATCTATGTCCATGTTTTATAAAAGTGTTTTCATGTATGTTTAAAGTCCTTTTTACCCATTTTTTACTTTTACTACATGGTATGTAAGGAATCTTTCTTTTGTTTACGTTACGAGGTACTTTTTGACTTTTCCGGCAAAAGTACGAAAACAATGTTTTATTAACATATACGGCACGAACAGATTTTTACGATTTTATAAAGACTTATTTTCATGAAGCTTCCTCCAAAATATTTCCTGAATATTTTCAACAAAATCTCTTTCTTTTAAAATTGCATGACGTTTTGTGAAAAGAAAATGATTTTGAAGAAGAAAGGATATTTTCCTCAAGAATTCATTTCAAGTGTTTTATCAAAACCATTTTCCATCTAAGATGAAATTATTTCATATATGTATGTTTCAAGTGTAATGTCTCTGTGATTTACATGTTTTCACTTTTCTTATTATGAAATGATATCCATTTCTTTTATATGGATTATTTGATAATGGGATGATGTTTATGAATCCCATTTTATTCGTTGGGTTATTATGTATGTTTATTTTGTGGCACAAGTAAGAATGATTTCATTATGAGATGGGTGGGACCTATATCTCTCTCCAATGAATTGGGTAAAGATTTATATCTCATGAGATAGACATGACTGGAATGGCAGGTTAAACTGGTTCAGTAAAACGGGACTGAAACGAGGAGTGAACTCGATTCAGAAAGGGACTTTGTCCACTAAGATGGTCTTGGCAGCAATGCCTTGGATACTATGGAAATCATTACATGTGCTTAAGGGATTCCACAATTACATGTTTTATTCCCATTCTATTTTATCATGATTTATGTTCCATTACGATCTATGCCTTATGTACTTTCATGTTTTATGTCGTTGCTCAAGATTTTTAAAGTTCACATTTTTTTAAGTTCAAATGTATATGGTATGTTTTATTTTATCCATAATTACCCTTACTGAGCATTTGAGCTCACCCTTTTTATGTTTTCTTTTACTAGGATATAAAGAAAGGTTTTAGGTAAGAAAAAAAGGGGAAGATCTTTATAGGAGAAGTTAAAGATATTTCAACACGATTAGAGGATTACATTCCAAGTTTCCAAAGACACTAAACTATTACGGTCCTTGTGTGTCTTTTTTTGTTATGTATTAAGTATTCCGAAAAAGTAATGTAATGTCCATGTACGTCAAGCTTAGGGTCTCTACAAGCATAAGCTTACAATTCCGAACTTTTGACTTACAAGCAACTTTGAAAGAATCTAAGCACCGAACTATCAACTTTGATAGTAAGGCATGGTACATAATGATTTGGGCTCTCAAGTTCCCTTATTTTATATTTTTCACTGTAATCAAAACTTGCCTCATAAAATTTATCTTCCTTAGATTTACCAGGAAATATAAGACGTAGATTTCACTCTTCTTCAGATTATCCTTGTCACCCCTTCTAGGTACAAGAAAACCTTGTACCCACAGCTGTAGAATCCGATTATTCAGAGTGAGATGAGAAATCTGAGCATTCTTGGTATCTTTGAGTCCAAGAAATTTCAAAGTCTTCACCTTGTTGAAACTTCTTTGCTCATCCAGAAGCTTATGTGAGCAAAACTGAGCTTCCCCTTCGTAGGATAAACCCACGAACCTTGTTGCATTGGTGTAAGATAATTTTTAAGTCTTACCATAAGACTTGAAGGAAAATAACTCTCTGCTATCTTCCTGCTGGAAGGAAATAGACTCGTATAACTCAACAAGTAAATATGTGTAAACCAAATCCTGTTTCTCTGACTTAGACAAGCAAACATCTTCCCATCCATTTAGTATGATATTCTTAGATATGAGAGAATCAAACTTATAGAAATCCGGACGCACTAACATTTACCTGAAAACTAACCATTTTTAATTTGGCTTAGAGGTAGACATGTCTTGAGATATAGCTTCAACAGACATTCTGAGTGGAGAGTTCTGGAAGATTTGGAATGGCTTTGACAAAGATCAGAACAGTCTTTAAGAAGAGAGTCAGGGCTTCGAGAAGCAAAAGCTTCGAAAAACCGATGTGGGAAAACTCTTAGGGTCCCCTTTATATAGTCTAAGGAGGTGACCTTTGGTCTTCCAAAAACCATCTAACGGTTGAAAATCATTTTGATCTGATCTTACGGTTGAGAAAATTCCCCCAAGGAAAAATTGACTCTGGTCTTTTGAGGTTTTTAAGAAAAAACACTAGAATCCGAAATTTTTTAAAACTCATAGGAAAATACCAGCAAGAAAAATATGACTACAAAAACATAAGTAAGGAAATCATACCTTTAAGATTTACTAGAAATATTGTTCTTTATTGGTAAAGTTCTTCTTGAAAAAAAATCACTAAGAAAAACTCACTATGAAAAACATCATTACGAAAGTTCATTAAGAAAATTATCATTACGGAAAATCCATTACGAAAATTCTCATAACGGAAAATCCATTATGAAAATTCTCATTATGGAAAATTCATTAAGAAAATTATAATTACAGAAAATCCGTTATGAAAATTCCCATTACGGAAAATTCATTACTAAAATTCTCATTATGGAAAATCCATTATGAAAATTCTCATTAACGAAAATTCATTACAAAAATTCTCATTAAGAAAATTTCAGTTCTGAAAATTTCCATTCCAAGAATTTCCATTCTGAAATATCCATTCCGAGAATTTATATTTTGAGAATTTCCATTTCGAGAATTTCCATTCTGAGAATTTCTATTTCGATAATTTGTATTCCGATATTTTTTTTCCTAAAAAAAACTTGTTATAAAAAAAATACAAAATTTTGAAAAGAAAAATTGACAATGAAAATTTTGATTTAACTAACATGCAAATGTACTCCCCCTATGAGAAGGAGTTTATTACTGTAAGAAGAATTGTTCAACAAAAAGTTAAGGAAGAAGGATTACCTCACGGTTATCATTCCTAACTTCTATTTAATGTATTCAAATCTATCGGAGGGTAATGATTTTGTGAAAATATCATCAAGTTGATCTTGCATTTCGATAAACGGAAGAATGATATCTCCTTTAAGTGTGTGATCCCTTAGAAAGTGATGCCTAATATCTATGTGATTTACACAAGAGTGATGTTCAGGGTTTTTACTGAGAGAAATGGAACTTTTGTTATCACACAAAATTTGAGTCTTTTTAAAACTCAATCCATAATCTGTGAGTGTGTGTTGCATCCACAAAACTTGAGCACAACAACTTCCAGCTGCTACATATTCAGCTTCGGCAATGGAGAGTGCTACTGAGTGTTGCTTCTTGCAAGACCAAGAAACTAATGAGTCTCCTAAGAAATGACAAGTTCCGGATGTACTTTTCCTATCCATTCTACACCCACCAAAGTCAGCATCCAAAAATCTTTTTCAAACAAAATCACTTCCAAAAGTATAAAATAATCATAGATCCATGGTTCCCTTTAAGTAGCGAAAAATTATTTTCACTGCCTTTAAGTGAGATTCCTTAGGATTGGATTGATATCTTGAATATTAGCATACTGAAAACATTAAGTCTGGATGACTGGATGTCAAGTATAGTAGGCTTCTTATCATACCTCTAAAAGATGTTTGATCTACTGGTTTCTCAGCTTCATCAATATCTAAAGAGTTTGAGGTACCGATGGGAGTACTTATACTCTTAGTATTGTCATATCCATAATTTTTAAGAAGATATTTAATATACTTATGTTAATATATATAGGTGCCTTCTAGTTTTTGGTAAATTTGAAAACTAAGGAAAAATGTTAACTCACTCATCATGCTCATTTTAAACTCATATTTCATTAGACTTGCAAAGGAGTCAGTTCAAGATTGTTGAGTTGAACCAAATATGATATCATCAACATAAATTTAAACAATCAAAGAATTTTTCTTATCTTTCTTTATAAAAAGGGTTGGATCTACATTTCCCTTAACATAGTTATTTTGAAGCAAAAAACATGTAAGCCTATCATACCAGGCTTGTGGGGCTTATTTAAGGCCATACAGAGCTTTGGTAAGTCTAAAAACATGATCCGGATATTTTGTGTCTTCAAAGCCAAGTGGTTGTTTAACAAAAACTTCTTCTTGAACATAACTGTTAAGAAAAGAACATTTCACATCCATTTGAAAAAGTTTAAAATTGAAGAATGTTGCAAAGGCAAGTAAGATACGAATATATTCAAGTCTAGCTACTGAAGCATAAGTTTCTTCATAGTCTATTCCCTCTTGCTGATTATAGCCTTTAGCAACTAGTCTAGCTTTATTTCTAACAATGGCTCCATTTTCATCACACTTATTTCTGAAGACCCACTTTACTCCAATAACATTATTTTCCTTAGGTCTTTCAACCAAGGTCCAAACATTTTTACTTTCAAATTCATTTAGTTCATCTTGCATGGATTTGATCCAATCATCATCACCTAAAGCTTCATCGGTTCTTTTTTGTTCTAATTGGGAAAGGAATGATAGATGTTCTACTTCATTTCTCATGGAACTTCTATTACTTACTGGTTGATTCACATCACCAATGATACTATCACTGGGATTATTCTTAAGAAACACCTGATTTGGGTTTTGTAAAACCTGTTCATCAACATAGGGTAGAAAATCTTCTAGGGTAAATGTTTTAGAAGTATATTCTTGAGAATTTTCCTTATCAAAAGGTTTTTCTATCAAAGGTTGATAATCAGTTTTCGAAAACACATCTGAGGATGTAGATTGGGATGGTTTAAAAACAAAAGGGTCAGATTCATCAAATTTCACATGCACTGTTTCTTCAACAGTACAAGTGTTTTTGTTTAAAACTCTATAAACCTTAGAAGTTGTGGACTAGTCTAAGAAAATTCCTTCATCAGATTTTGGTGCGAATTTGTGAAGATTATCTTTAGTATTCAGAATGAATACCTTGCAACCAAAAACCTTGAAGTAGGAAAGTCTTGGTTTTCTACCATTCCATAACTCATAAGGGGTTTTATTAAGAAAGGTTCTAATCAAAACTCGATTTATAGTATAATAGGTTGTACTTACAGCTTCAGCCCAGAAATTTATAGCTATAGAATATTCAATCAACATGGTTCTAGTTATTTCTTGAAGATTTATATTTCTTCTTTCAACTACACCATTTTATTGAAAAGTTATAGGTTCTAAAAAGTTGTTAGTAATACCTTTTCTATTACAAAAAAATCAAAAACAGAATTTTGGAATTCTCCTCCATGATCACTATGAATAGTTTTCAGTGGAATGTTTTTCTCATTTTTAACTTGGGCTCTAAAACTTTTGAAATAATAAAAAGCTTCAGAATACTTTTCTAGAAAATAGACCCATGTAAATCTAGTGTAATCACCAACTAGAACAAACACATAGTATTTGCCTCCAATACTTCCAGTTTGTGTTGAACCAAAAAGATCCATGTGCACTAACTATAATGCATCAGTTGTTGAGACTCCACCGATTGATTTAAAACTAGATTTATGTTTCTCGCCATATTGAAAAGGATCACAAACTTTAGAAGAATCAAATTTATACTCAGGTAGATCCTTAAATAGTTTTTTCTTAGAGAGTTTACATAAGTTCCTAAGGTTACAGTGACCTAGCCTTCTATGCCCTAACCAAGAATGATCTTACATTGCACTAAGGCAAGGTAGGTCTTGGCTCCTAAGGTCTTCTAAGATTAATGTGTAAACATTCTATTGCCTATGGGTAGAAATAATAAACTCTTCCTTCGAATTGTGTACTAAGCACTTATCATTCATAAAATTCACAAGGTATCCTTCATCACATAATTGACTTATTCTAATGAGGTTGTGCTTAAGACCCTTAACAAACAAAACATTTGAAATCAAGGTTTTACCAAGAAGAACAATATTACCTATACCAACAATTTCTCCCTGAGCATTATCTCTGAAAGTTACCTTTCCTCCTTTCGTCTTGATAATTTTTTCAAAGTAGCTTTTATTACCAGTCATGTGCCGGGAACATCCACTATCCATGTACCATGTATTATTGTTGGCACTTCATTTACCTTCCTGAAAATAAGAAAATAATTAGACTTTCGAAATCCAAACTTGTTTGGATCTGAGATTTTCAGATAGAAAAATTTTAGGTATCCACATATTCGTTGAAAAATAATCTTTATGAAATCCTAGAGACTGGGTTTTTTTTTAAAGAACAATTCTTTGTCCAGTGACCACCATATTGACACTTATTACAAAAAAGGGCACTTTGAGGAACAAAATAATTGTTACTAAAAATTGGTTTTTCATGGGTATAACCAAATCCGGACTTGTTTCTAAAAGGTCGTATTTGTGAATACATCTTATCAAAAAAAAATTTACCATGGGTAAAGTTCGACAAACACTTCTTTAAGGAAAAAATTTTAGAGTTGAGTTTTATAACCAAGTTTTTGTCTTCAAAATAATGAGATTTGGAACTAGAGGTAGGCTCAAAAACAATTTTCTTAGAAATTACTTTTTCTAGATCTTTAGAAAGTTTATTCTTCTCAATATTTACTTCCTAAAGATTTTTTGAAACACTTATAAAATAAGCATTTTTCATATCAAGATATTTAGAAAGATCTGATATTTCTTTAGTAAGAATACTTTTCCTAGAGTTTTCCTTATCAAGTTTTTTATTGAGTTTAGAATTCTCAATCTAAAGTAGTTCAGAAAACCTAGAAACTTCTTCATATATAGGTAAAGTATTTTCTTCATCAGAAGAGGATTCTTCTTCTAAAGAGTTATAATATTTACTATCATTAGGATTTAAAGAAACATTGGTCAATGATTCAACATTGTGTACCTTAGCCATAAAGAAATGATTGTTAATTGGTACTCTGGTTATAAGACCAAGATTCTTCTGTCCAGAAGATTCATAATCAGAAGATTCATCTGAAGAGTCACCACCACTGGCACTCCAGGTGTCATTGGTTTTCAGAACATTCTTAGCTTTGGATTTATAATACTTCTTTCTGTTCCTTTCAGAATTCCTCTATTTTCTTTCTTTATTTTTTAGTAAAGGATAATATAGTATAATATGTCCAGTCCTCTTTCATTCATAATAAGTAACTTCTATATCTTTTCTATCTTTCCTTTCCTTTTTCTTATACTTGTATTGGAAATTTCACGGGCCAACTATCTTGTTCATCCTTCGAGCAAGATTTTCTAACTCATTCTCTGAGAATTCATTGTTACTAGATTCGGATTGGATAATAACCTTCTTAGACTTGGATCTAGTTACTCTCTTAGGAGTCTTAGCTTTCATATGATTTGATGTTCTAGTAAAAGCAACAGTACCATTCCCATTCTTCTTTTTGATGTTGTCAGCATCTCTTTTCATTCTTGTTTCATGTTGGAGAAGAGTTCCAAACAGCTCATCTAAGGAGATTTGAGTAACCTTCCTGTTCTCATCAATTGTTGTTCTCTTTGATTCCCACTCATTAGGCATAATATCTATAATCTTATCCATAAGAGCTTCATCATCCAGACCTTTTTCTCCCATAGATTGTATACAATTCAAAATTGTCATAAACCTCTATTGAACTTTGAAAATGGGTTCACTATAAGGAAAATTGAAACCATGATACTCAGCTCTCAACATAGCTCTTCTTGTCTCAATTACTTTGAAGGTTCCAAATTGAGTAACTTTGAGTTTCTTCCATATATAATTAGCTTCTTCTCAAGATAAAATTTGGCTATATATGTTTCCTATCATTGAACATAGTTGAGTATTGCGTACCTTGTAATTCAATTGATAATCATGTTTCTATTGATTTGTAAAGGTACTCACTTCCTTGTCATGAATTTGATATCCACCAGTAAGCATAAGGAAATTTTCAACACCTGTGTTTATAATGAAAGTCTTCATCCTATCTCTCCAATATTCATAGTCATTCCCGTCAAAAATAGGAGGTCTGGTAGGATTTAGATTATCTATTAATCCAACGTTTAAACCTTCCATCCTTAAAATAACCTTTGGCACACAAAACTTGTTAGAAAAAAGAGTTCTTAATGAAAGAGAATATATGAATCCGAAAAATAATATGAATTTGGAAATTTGACTCCAGATATTATATGTAACAAATATACAGAATTTTAGTAGATGTAAGAAAAAGATGAATCCGAACATTATGAGTCTGAAAAAAATGAATCTGAATAATATATTCCAAGAGAGAATTAAAATAAAAAATTCTTCTGAATTTAATCATGAGATTAAATCAGATTTAAAAAACTCTTGGGGTTTGAGTTAAACTCTTCTGATACCAATTGAAGGATCGAAATAACGATGTAGATGCTCAATATACAAGAGGGGGGGTGAATTGTATACTTTAAAAATTACATTAAACAAGGAAAGATCTAAGTTTAACAAAGTTAAACTAAGAAAATTCACAACACCTCTAACACCAATTGGAGAATTGGAACCACGATTTACAAAATGAGATTCTACCTTAAAGAATATATAATCAAATTAAGTCAGAGTACAAGTGTAAGGAAATATAAAAAGATTATACTTTCCTTACAATACAAAAAGCAGTGGAAAAACAAGTAGTAAAACTACAAGTAACAAGGTATAAGTCATTTAACCCAAAGAGAAGGGTATCCAATAACCTTGGATAAAGGTACCTTGATTTATACATTCAAGAAAGTATGTCTTACCCATACCAGGGTAAGCTCTCGATTCAAAGATCAGAGTCTCTGTCTTGTTATCCCCGCAAGCCCTCAACTTCAAGGTAGTTGGAACCTCTGTCTTCCTCAGCAAGGAAGTCCTCAACTTCAAGGTGTTGGAACCATTGTCTTCCTATCCCCGGAAGCCCTCAAATGTAATCACCAACATTCGGAGTCACACAGAGCAATATGAACGAGCGGTTCAGTGTGCACAAATCATGAAAAGCTTCTCTCTCTAGAAATCACCTTAACAGCATGTGGTCTCTAGAGTGATCAACTTGTTATTGAGATCTTTCAAATGAGCTCCTATTTATAGGATCAGTTTTAATGGTCGGCTCCCTCCTATAATGGTCATATTTTCCTTAAAATTCAGAGGGACCTATACACATATCACTAAACCAACGGTTTGTTAGAAACAGAATGGAAAAAATCATTTTATAACAAAACATGTGTAACTGAAAGCACAACATCGTTTTTCAATGAAACAAGTGTAAGCATAAGCAAAACTAAAATTTGGAGTGTAAGTAAATAAAATTTCGGAGTCTAACCAAAATGAAATTCGGAGTCTATAATAAAAGGATATTCGGATTCTGTTTTATAGGAATTAGGAACCTGAATTCTGTGGGAATCTGGAGTCTGAATTTCTAAGGAAATTCGGATTCTGGTTTCACGAGAATTCATAATTTGTACTTACAAGTTTCAGAGTCGAACTAGTAAAATTTCAGAGTCGAATTAATATAAGTTCATAGTAAAACTCATATAATTTCATATTCGAACTAATAAAAGTTTTGAGTCAAACTCATAGAAGTTCAGAGTCGAACTAATAAAAGTTCGGAGTTGAACTCATAGAAGTTCAGAGTCGAACTAATAAAAGTTCAGAGTCGAACTCATAGAAGTTAGGAGTCCAGAATTCGGAGTTGAACTTTGTTAGAGTTCGTATCCAGAATTCGGAGTGGAACTTTCTTAGAGTTCGTATCCAGAATTCAGAGTGGAACTTTATTAGAGTTTGTATCCAGAATTCATAGTGGAACTTTATTAGAGTTCGTATCCATAATTCGGAGTGGAACTTTATTAGAGTTCATATCCAGAATTCGGAGTGGAACTTTATTAGAGTTCATATCCAGAATTCGGATCCTAAAACAAAATGCTTCATACCTTAGCATTATATGATTCTCAGGTTTTGGGTATGAATCCAAATTTTATACTTAAGAAAAATATTTCTATGTGTAAGGAAACCTATTTTAGGGTAAATTTCCTTAATGAAGGAAATTTTCCTTATAGAAGTAAAATATGGATTTGCTTAAGAATAAGGTGTTTGTGATTTTCAAAACAAGAAGGAATAGAAAAGTCATATGGAAAACCTTATTGACTCAACAATCTTACTTTTGGTGAGAGATGGTTAGGACATACATTGTTGGGGCAGAGTGGAAAATTAATGGGTAAGATGAAGTGGGTTACCCTTGATGTTTCATTACACTATTATATTCTATATTGTATGCATTAATTAGAGAGATTTAACCATGGTGAGGCTGGGAACTTTGTATACCTGATTAGGTTATGAGTTAGTTTCACTATAGTCCACTGTGCTTTAGAATTCTTGATTTATCTTTTGCACAAGAGGCTCTGGGGAGGATCCAACTAAGTATGATATTATTCTCACCCTACATATATATAAACTATTTTGTAGGAAATCTGGAGTAGGTTGGTGATCAGTTCGGATATTAGTATCTTGTGTTTTTGTAAAAGCTATTTGGGCTTTATGGTCACTGTTGTCTTTACCTTTTTGGTACTTTTAGTTTTATTTAAATTATTTAGTACTATATGGAATTACAAGTTTGAACTTGGGTTTTATCTATGTGTTTGAGAGAGAGATCATATGTTGATTCTTGTATCTATATTATCTCTCTCTTCTGTATGTTTCTCTTAGAGGTTAATGCCTCCTATATGCATGTTTATTATACCCTTGGTTTTATTCACCAACTTGAGGCCTACTAGATGTGGGTCTTGGTCAATCACTGTCTCTATCCCCTAAATTTGGTATCTTTGAGGGGAGGGGTCATGAAAGAGTGGTATAAAAGGTTCAGGATTATGGGATAGGATAGAGTTTGGAGTTAGGAACGGGTGAGTTAGCAAGGGTTGGTAAGTAAATGGTGTAAGTTGAGTTTAGTGATAAATTTAAACATGGGAGACTAGTTGAGACACATGTATTTATGCCCCCTCTGATCTAATGCATGGACCTTTAAGTTTACTAATCCTACCAAACGAAGTGATACTGGGTGTAGGTTAAAGACCAAGGAAAGGATCATGCATCATTATTCTTTGCGCATGTGATTGAAATGGGTAGACCTTCAGCTAGGTTAAATATTAACAAGATAATGAATAAATTTATTAATTAATGTTAAATATTCTATACTCCATGTTTTGGAGATCTAACAGTTTTTTCTTGTAATAGGATTGACTCTATGTCTTTATCATCATCAGGTTCACACTGAATTTGTTCAGTAGGATGTGCTAGAAAATCACCACAGAGTGGAGGTCAGTGACGATGACACTTGGAGGAGGATGCTCCAAGAGTTTCAGTTCTAGATCCAGTAGAAGTATGGGGGGTCCAATTCGGATTAGGTCATAGAGGATTGGGTGGATGAGGTTGAGATATAATTTATTTCAATTATTTCATAGAAGGAGCACTGTATTTTGTTGGCTGTAAAGATTCTTTATAGAGAAACGAGGTAATAGTGGTTCTTATTCCTTAGGGATTATAAAGAGTTAGCAGTATCATAGGATAATCTATGAGAATAGTTCAAAGTAGAGTTTATTTCTTCATCTATGAAGGTGGCCAGTCACTAGGAATTACTTACCCTTTATCAGGGGGGTTTTAGTGGTCAAGAGTTTAGTATCTATTTCTTTACCCTTCTAGGATATACTTTAAAGCAACTTCAGAATAAAGAGGCTGGGGTGATGCATTTCAATGAGGTTGTGCATCCTAAGATCCAGCTTCAGGTCACCCTCTTTATGTTGAAGATGTATCTTGTAGTGCGGGTGAGAGCATATGTTATTGATAGTAAACTAGCTAGAATCAGATAATTATGAGAGGGGATTCATCAATATTCCCCATAAAGAAGAGTTTTGATCTAGGGTTCCCAGTTGTTTTGATATAAGAGCTTTTGGTTAGTTGGGTGTTGGTCCCATCCCTTATCCTCTCTTTTATCTAGGGTTGGTGGACCTTAAACTTATTCCAAGGTATCATACACTTGTTTTCCCTCTATAATTTGAGGTCAGCTGTGGTGAGAGTGTCTGACCTTTCTAAAAAGTCATTATGTGCCAAGTGTTCCACTTCATGTTCCTCCATTGAGGAAATTTCAGTTAAGGTAGAATTAGTATGGTGCTCTATTTTGGGATCAGTAGAGAGGAGATGGGGTGGAAGAGCACAACACTGAGACACTCCTCATCTTCAAAGAGCACAGTGAAGTCATGGAGGTGGTCATTGTCAAGGTCATAGAGTCCATAGAGTAAGTCATGACCATCTTTATACTTTAGCATTTCAAATTCTGGGTGATCCAGATGTTGTTTGAGGTACCATTTCTTGTTTTCTATGTGGTTTCATGATTTGTTTGATTGAGAGACACACTCCTTTATATCACCTACCATATTCCATGTCTTGGAACTTGATGTAGAGAGGCTTCTAGTGTCTTTGGTGTTGAATACACTAGATGTAGGTTGATCTGACTTGTATGAAGTATGTGGAAGATTTGGTCTAATGTTGGGGTAGCTCTTCTCTGGGGGAGATTTTTTATGTTTACAAATATAGCCATATGACATCATCCTTGGCATGTATTGGATATATTTAGTGAAGTTTTTTAGGGATTCCTTCAGGATTTAGGTTGTTATCTATGATTTTAACAGAGATTCAGTAGTGTTTTTTTGAAATCAAGACCCTCACATGGGTCAGTGTCTTGTTGCATCCTTATCTTCTTTGATGGCCAATTTGATGATATGATCATCGATGTTTTAGTAGTCGGTGTTTCCCAAGGTTGTGGAAGAGTACCATGATGTCTTTTCATATGAGGTTTTAGGTTACCCCCTCAATGGGAGAGTGAGTTTGGGATTTAGATACAAATATTTTTTTATCTTATCTCGATGTATCTGTGTAGGATTATTCCTTCTGATTATTGAGGGTAATGAGTACATCATGATGATCTATTACAGTGTGGTTTTGTTCAGTCGAGTGTGTCACGTTGGGATGCACCATTTTTGTTTATAAAGAAGTATGATGGTTGTGTTCTTATTTGTATTGATTATCATCACTTAAACTAAGTGATGGTGAACAACCACTATCATGTTCTATGGATTGATGATTTATTTGATCATCTAAAAGGAGAAAGTTAGTTCTTGAAGATAAATTTTCAGTCATGATATCATCAGATGCATGTGAATTATGAGGACATTCAAAAGACTTTTTTCATTGCCATTAATGGCCTTATGAGTCTGGTTTGATATCATTTGGTGTGATGAACGCTCTAGCTTTGTTCATGGGTTTGATGAACAAAGTGTTCTGAGAGTTATTTGATAAGTTCATGGTGGTTTTCATCGAATACATCCTTATGTACTCAGAATCAAAGGAGGATCATGTAGAACATTTTTATGTTATTTTTGGAGTTCATCATCATGAATAGATTTTTGGGAAGTTGTCAATGTGTGATATCTAGGCTCATGAATCCTTTTTCTTGGGTAATTTGGTATCCTAGAAGGGTTTAGTTGTTAATACTTCGAAGATATAGGCAGTGTTGTCTTTGGTATCCCCTAAGACAGTGTCATAGGTGCGGCTTTTTCTTGGTATATCAAGCTATTATTTAAGGTTCATAGCTAATTTATATCAGGTTGTGACTCCTCTAACAACCTTGACCTAGAAGGATCAGGTGTTCTTATTGAATAAATAGTGTCAATTAGTTTTTGAGTACCTAAAGGAGAATTTGTTCAGCACTCTTGTTCTTTGTTTAATAGCCAATGGAGTTCAATTTGAGGTATTTTTTTGATTCTTCACTTATTGGATTAGGTTGTGTTATGATGCAGTAGAGATCAATTTCTTATTATGGGCATTGGTAGTTAAATCCCCATGAGGGTAACTATTCCACCCATGATCTTGAGGTTGTGAAATTGGAGTTTTATTTGAATTTATGGTGACATTGCCTTATCGGTGAGAAATTTTTCGTTTTTACATGTCGTAAGAGCCTAATGTATGTCTTCTACCAGCAAGACATGAACTTGAATCAGTGTCGATGGATGGAATTCTTGTAGGATTACAACTTTGATATTTCATATATTCCAGGAAATGGAAATATAGTAGTTAATGAATTGAGTAGGAATTTATGTAGTGATGGTGTTCATGAATCTAGAGATTCTTGGAGAGTGGCAAAAGAACTCTTAGAGATGAATCCTGATATGGGAGAGGATTGATGGAGATGTTTTATTTTCTAGGTGAAAGTGCATTTGTCTTTAGTGAAATAGGTGTAGGAGTCACAGTTTGGGAATTCTGAGGTGGTGTTCAAGATAGATAGAGTTGTTTTTTTGTGATTCCCATGATGGTTGGTATGAGAATGGACAATTCCAGGTGTTGTTCCAAGTAATTATTTTCGTTCCTTTGATAATGCATGAGATGGTTCTTCAGGGGTTACATAGTTTTCCTTTGGTGGTATAACCCAACATGACCAAGATTTACGAATCAGTGAGAAGTCATTTTTGGTTTTCTGGGTTGAATCGTGCAAATATAGAGTTTTTTTTATATTTGGTCTTCCATAAGGTTAAGTCTAAGCACTATGTTCCCAATGGTTTTCTCCACCAGTTATATGTTCCCCAGTGGAAGTGGGAGGACATATCAACGGACTTCATTACTGGTTTACCTTGATTTTCAGAAGGCTATGATGTTATATGGGTGATAGTGGATCATTTCATAAAATCATCTCACTTTATAGTGATCAAGGATTCGAGATCAGTGGGGGGTTTTTGAGGTAGTATCAAGAGGAGGAGGTGCGACTCTACAGAGTATCAGGGATGATAATATCTGATCGAGGTCCTCATTTTATATCGAGGGTGTGGAGAAGTCTCTAGTGTGATTTTGGTTATCAGTTATTCCTTAGCACTAATTTTCATCCATAGATGGAAGGTGAGATAGTGCAAACCATCTTGAATCTTGATGACATGATGTGATCTTGTGTCTCGGATTTTAGAGGTTCTTGGATGAGGCACCTGCCATTATTCAAGTTTTATTGCAATTATATTTTCCACACCACCATTGATACGGAACTTGTTGAATCTTTGTATGGTTGAACATTCCGTTCTTGGTTGTGCTAGACTAGATTCAGAGCGACAGAAATTATCATGATGAAACTAGTAAAAAATACCACAGAGTTGGTTCAGGTAATTCATAAGGGGATGAAGGTAGTGTGGTATCATCATAAATCCTTTGGTGATCATGGTAAGTGACCTTTGGAATTCAACATTGGAGATTACATGTTCCTAAAGGTGACTTCTCATTGTGTATAGTGAAGGTTTATATGTGGAATTTATTGAGAAAGTATTGTTTTCAACAATACTCTATACTATTATGATTAAGGGATATTGTTGAGCATGTATTGTTTCAAAAATACTCTATCTTCTTATGATGATTTTGATGCTCACAAATACCCTTGTAAGTTATTCTTATGATTTTATTTGAGTATATTTCTGGAAATTAATATTATTTATATTTCTATATTGGAATAATATTAAAGTGTTTAATCCGCATCGAATATTTGACAGTGTTCAGAAATCATTTTAGCATGTTTTGGAAACACTGTTCATACCCTACGTTGAAGAGCATAGCATAAGGATAAAATTCTATATTTAGTTTACGCTATCAGAAAATTATGGTTAATCAACCATACTCTATCAGAAAACTATGGTTAATCAACCATACGATGTCTGAAAAGTATGGATAATCAACCATACACAATCAGAAAAGTTTGGTTAATCAACCATATAATATCAAAAAAGTTTGGTAAAAGAACCTTGCGCTTGGTAAAGGACCTTACATTTTCAATATCAAAAAAGTACGGAATAATAGCCAAACGTAAGTATATAACCTTATATTTTCTTCACAAAAGTATGGATCATCAACCTTACTTTTATAATGAATCTTACATTCTATCGAAAATTATGGATGATGTATCTTATGTTTTTCTAAAGATGAAAGTATGGATAATATGCCATATTTTTGAAAGATGAAAGTAAAAGTATAGAGGATCAACCTTACATTTGAAAAATATATCATCAACCCTATGTTTAGAATCATAGAATTAAAATATGACTTTATCAGGAAAAGACCGTTATGCGGAATATCAGGCAGATTTCAAGCCAGATTCAAAGCCCAATATTAAAGCACATTTTTTACTGATTTAAATCCATTTATTTTTGATTCAAAGGATTGATTTAAGATGGGGATTTCATGCTGATTATTAAGGGAAGTTAGGACTGCTCTGTTATTCAAAAATTTGAATATCATGATTCTTAAGGCGACATTTTTGGATCTAAATTTAAAAGTAAAATGCTCATCTTTATTCTTTATATATCTATTTTTTTATTTACAAATATATAGGAGAATCATCACGAAAAACATAATAAGAACAAGATCTCAAGTTTTTTTAATACAATTTTTTTTACAATGATATATGAGTCACATAGATCTGCTACTACCAACATCTTTTAAAATATATATTTTTTTAAGAAAAGGGAAAGGATTAAAAGTTTATTATTATTCATTGAAGATATATAGTGAATCTATTGTGGTTAAAATTATTTATTTTATTTCAAGATCTATTTTCTACTAGATAGACATTGAACAACTCTTACCTAAAGAACAACTTTTCTAAAGATGATGATTCATCTACTATCATTTGTGTGTTTCTGCAACTATGAAGAACAACTAGAAATTATTTTTAGACAAATACTATATTTATTTTGGGTAACGGGATTCTCGTACTAAGCTATGTATTCAGTTCTGTTCATGAACCAGAAGACTTTTTTTTAGACTTATCTTGTAAAGTTGTCAACTATCTGCACTCAGTTGTGGGCGGTTTGTTGATAAGAGGACTGTATAGTGAAAATCAACAAGTTCGTGGAGTAGAGCATTGGTGGAGTGGACTAGGGGACCTATGTTCCCCAAACCACTGTACATCCATGCGTCCTTCATTCTATTTATTTTCCACAGCATAAATATTCTGATAAAGATAAATGATAGATTTGGAAATCATCATGACTCTCGAAGAAATTGTAAAAGAAACAATTCACACCCCCCCACCCCTCTTGTGCATATTTGCAATAACCCGATCCAACAATTGGTATCAAAGGTGGGGATTTCTTTGAATAAATCTATAACAAGATGAAAGTTTCAATGAATTATACTCAAAGCACAATGGTTGATACAAGAGAGGGAATTTCAATGGTTTGATCTCTATAATTCAATGGTGAAAACTATGGATGTTGGAATTTGAGGATGATCATATATTTGAAATATCTTGGATACATAATCTACTCAAAAATTCTTACTCCTTATGAAATTTCTGGGAAACCAAAAACATGGAGTGCTGCTATTGAAGTAGAGTATGACATAAATTCAAAATATATGAATTCTATCATCTGTGGTCTAGGATCAGATGAATTCAATAGAGTATCTCAATTTCCTATTGCATGTGAGATGTGGCAGACAATTGCAGTTTCCTATAAAGAAACTGAAAATGTCCTACAAACGAGGTATTCCACAAAAAAATAAAGTTTGAAACATTCATAATATTTGAGGGTGAAAGTGTCACTCAAATGAATGGAAGGCTCAAAGAGATTGTCAACAACATCACTGCCTTGGGAGATCCTATCAAACAAGCAGATCAAGCCTTGAAAGAACTAAGAGTACTTCCACCCAGATAGAATGGAATATCGGGTGTCATTAGGCAATCATCACCAGTCAAATATCTAACTATGAGAGAACTAATTGGAACTCGGATGACATATCAAGATGAGATGAAGGATGAAGAAAATGAACATAAAGTCTTGATCAAGAGAGAAAATACTTCTTTCAAAGTAACATCCCAAAAAAAGAGCATAAATATGAAGCAAGAGATCAAAAGAAAACCAGAAAGTTCTGATTCATCTAATTCAGATGTGGAACTGGCTCAGTTATCTAGGAAATTTAGAATATTCAATAGAAAGAAGAAGGGATTCATAAAATCCTTAAATAAAGATGAAAAATATCCAAAGGAATTCAGATGCTATGAATGAAAAAAACATGGGCCATATAAGACCTGACTATCCTCCATTAAAAGACGAAAAGAAAAAAAATCAAAAATAATGATTATGAGTAGAAAGACAAAAGAGAAATGAAATCTACTTCGAGTGTTTCTAAATACTCCATCAGCTCATCAAATCGTGACTCAGAAATGGAATAATCAAATATAAAATCAAATATGTGCTTTATGGAAAAAGATGATATGGTACAATCTTATTACTCATATAATTCAGATTCTAGTTCTAGTTGATAAAATAATATACTTGCATCCTACCATAATATGATAGAATGGAAATGTGATTCTTTAATTAAGAAACATAAATCACTGAAAAATATTCACACTGCTATTTTAGGAGAAAGAGAAACTCTACTAAAACAACATCAAGAGTTAATTGAAAAATACAACTCATCAAACACAAACTATACTGATAATGAATCTAAAATAAAAACTCTACAAATAGAAGTAGAGACATACAAAAGTGCAGTGCTTATTTTTACAAAAGGATAATATTCACTAAATGAAATTCATGGAAAAAATGTGATTTAAAATGAAAGATATGGAATAGGTATTAAAGGTGAGAAACCCAAACTGTATAGAAACTATTTTGTTCTAAGTATAAAAGGTATGATTTGAAACTACTATGGAACAAAAGGTAACATATCTAAAAACTATTTTGTAAGGAAACCTAAAATAACTGGTATTAAGAAATCCTTTATTTCTAGACGTTTATATGATTATATTCATTATAGAAAAACCAAGAAAGTCCAGATTCCCAGATCTTTGCTAGCTAACACTGCTGGACCCAATTGAATATGGGTACCAAAAAAACTTTTGTTTGAATATCTTTGTAGGAAGTAGGTCACAGAAGCCGAACTGAAATATGGTATATGGATAGTGGCTTCTCCAGGAATATGAGTGGGAACTCATGGAACATCAAAACATTAACTCAAAAGGATGGAGGATTACCCACATTTGGTGACAATTCCATAGGTAAAATAATTGGAATTGTAACTGTTGTAGATCCATAAGTTGTCTCAATCAATAAAGTACTCTATATACAAGGATTAGAACATAACCGGATAAGTATCTCTCAACTATGTGATGATGGTTATTTTTTGGATTTTTCTAACAACTTATGTTCTGTTTTAAAAGATAAATTTCTTATATTTAGAGCACCAAAAACTGATAATGTTTATACTCTGCACTTAAATTACTTATGTAAACAAAAAGTAAATTTTTTAACTAATAAGATAAATGAATCTTGGATCTGGCATGGAAGACTTGGACATTGAAATATATATGTTTTACATAAATTATCTATGAAACAACTTTTTTTTTATTTACCTATTCTTAAATTTTATAGTGACAGATTTTGTGATGCATGTCAACTCGGAAAGCAGCACAAATCATCCTTCAAATCTATTAACAAAATTGCAACATCAAAACCTCTAGAACCTATCCACATGGATTTTTTTGGACCTTCAAGAATATAAATTTTTTCTGGTAAATTATATGTATACGTTTTATTTGATTACTATTCTAGATTTACTTGGATTTATTTTCTAAAATATAAAAATAAATATTTTACTATATTTGAAAGTTTGTGCAAAGCTGTTCAAAATTAAAAGGTTTTTAAAATAATTTCATTAAGAAGTGATCATGGTAGAGAATTTGAGAATTTATAATTCAATTCCTTTTGCTAAAATTTAGGTATAAAACAAACATTTTCTACACTAAGAACACATCAATAGAATGGGATTGTTGAAAGAAGAAATAGAACTATTCAAGAAATGGTAAGGACTATGTTAAATGAATAAAGTCTTCCTACCTATTTCTGGGCAGAAGATGTAATTTCCTCCTACTATATAATGAATAGAGTTTTAATTAGAACTATTTTCAAAAATACACCCTATGAACTCTGGAATAACACAAAACTGAAAGTAAATTACTTTAAAGTTTTTAGATACAAGGTTTACACCTTGAACACCAAGGAAAATCTTTGTAAATTCAATCCAAAATCTGATGAAGGAATTTTCATAGGATATTCTCCAACTTCCAAAGCTTATAGAATTTTTAATAAAAAGTCAAGGATTTTTGAAGAATCAGTTCATGTGAATTTTGATAAATCTGATCCCTTTGAGAAAAGGAAAGATCAAATTGATGAATCAGACTCTAATGATAACATGACACTTGAGAACATGAAAGATGATATTGAAAAAAAAATATAAATAAAATTCAGTCCAGTTCATAAGAACTTGACACTGATGAACCTAATAGTGTATTACATAGACAATCTGGAAACCTAAAGAATCACTCTTTAGAAACTATTATAGGATACCCAGAAAAAACAATAAAGACTATAAGAAATATAGGAAATCTAGTTTATTTTTGTACTTTTCTTTCAAAATTAGAACCTAATACATTATAAGAATCCTTAGTTGATGAAATTTGGATGATATCAATGCAAGAAGAACTAAACTAGTTCAAGGGAAATGATTTTTGGAATTTAATTGAAAGACCACAAAAATATCCTATTATAGGAACTAAATGGTTCTTTAAAAATAAAAAAGATGATCAAGGAATAATAACTATAAATAAAGTAAGACTAGTATCTAAAGGATATAATCAGGAAGAAGGTATAGATTATGATGATACCTTTTTACCTGTAGCTAGATTAGAAGCCATTAGTATCCTTTTAGCCTATACATCTCATATGAACTTTAAATTATTTCAGATGGATGTTAAGTCTTCCTTTTTAAATGGTTATTTAATGGATAAAGTTTATGTTGAGAAACCTCCTAGTCTTGAAAATTCTCAAAAACAAAATTCTGTTTTTAAACTTATTAAAGCTCTTAATGGCCTTAAACAAGAACCTAGAGCTTGGTATGAAAGATTAAGTTATTTTCTTTTGAACAATGATTTTATTGTTAGAATGTAATATCCAACAATGTTTAAGAAAACTGTAAAATCTAAAATTTTATTGGTTCAAATTTATGTTCATGGTGTAGTTTTTGGATCAACAAAAAAAAACTTTGTCACGAGTTTTCAAATTTAATGAAAAAACAATTTGAAATGAGTATGATGGGAGAATTAAATCTCTATTTAGGAATTCAAATTTATCAAAAAAAAAATTGGAAATTTTTTGAATCAAAGAAAATACATTGCTGATTTACTGAAGAAATTTGGACTTGAAAACCACAAGCCATATACAACTCCTATGTGTACTAATATAAATCTTGTTTTGGATGAAACTAGAAAATCAGTTGACAAAAAGTTATATAGAGGTATGATTGGTAGTTTATTATATCTTACAGCTAGAAGGGAAAATATAATGTACTCAGTATGTCTTTGTGAAATATTTCAATCAAATCCTAAATAATCTCACATAAGTGTTGTCAAAAGAATTTTTAGATATTTAAAAGGAACTGTTTTTCAATCTCTTCTCTATCCAAAAACTTCTGATTTTAAATTAATTTCATATTCAGATGCTTACTTTTGAAGTTGTAGATTACATAGAAAAATAACCTAGGAACCTATCACTTTTTAGGAAAATCTTTAGTTTCATGTTCTATTAAGAAACAACACTTAGTTTCCTTGTCAACAGTTGAGGAAGAATATGTGTCTGCAGGCAGTTGTTGTGCACAAGTTTTGTGGATTAAAAACACTCTTATGGACTTTGGACTAAATTTCAATAATACACCTATTTAATGTGATATTATAAGAACAATAAATATTTCAAAAAATATTAATAATCATTCTAGGACTAACCATATTGATATTAGTCATCATTTTCTAAGATATCATGATCTAAAAAAGGATATATTTTTTAAATTTGTAAGTATTGAAATTCAATTAGATGATATTTTTACTAAATAAATTCCCACTAAAATGTTTGATTTTACTAGGGGGGATAGGTTTATATAATTTTAAATGAAATTTTAATTTTAATTTTACTTATTTGATTATATTAAATATTATTTTAATCTTCATTGGTTTAAATAATTTAATTATTTTATTTTAGAATAATTTTAATTTATTTCTGTATTGTAATATTTTTTTGACACGTATGTTTTTAATTTATTTTAAATAATGTAATTATTATTATGTATGTAATGACATGGGAATCAAGGTACTCAGAACCCGTTTCAAATTCCAAACCCGTTCATTTTCATAAAACATTTCGAAACACCAAAACCCTTAACGCCTTCATCTACCTTTGACTAAACATTTGAAAACCTAAACCTTAGATCCTTCATAACTTTGAGATAAAAATGGATAGGAAAAAGAGAATCAATGAAGGAGAAGCTACTAACACCAAGAATCAACATTTGGCAGGAAGGAAGATCTTACAAGACAATGTAATTTATTTGGAATGGTTGTACGAGATGAATCTAATTTTGAAGTAAGATTTGGATTTTCAAAATCTGGAAAAAAATTTGCAGTGATGAAAACACTGAATTTTTGTATGAGGTAGAGTTGCGAAATTTCTTTAAATCTTTTCAGTTTAGTCTTCGAGATATAGAGGACTCCATATTTGTGAAAATTGAAGATCAGAGTTTTTCTATTTTGTCTATGGAAATATCTAGCATCTTAAACTTCTCTCATTATGGAGTTTATCACTCTGATTTGAAATCCATTAGAGATAATGAACATAAGTCAGAGGACATTATGTCATTTTTATTTGGTTCTATGGATATCATAAAAATGTTAGTCAAGGATTTAGATCCAAACCAGAAAATTCTTGTAAAATTTGTTTAAACAGGGATTTTCCTAAGGATGTCTGAAATGGAGAAGATCTTATATCCTAATATTTATTTGATTCTTTGGTTTCAGAGTGAAATCAAGTTGAATTTTCCTCGTTATAATATAAGTTATTTAAACTATTGTTATCAAACAGAGGCTAGAATGAACTTCTTTCCCTAGAGGAGATTCATTTCAAAATTATTGTTTAAGTCTAATGTGGTGAGATTAGTATATTCCAGAGTCTGATTCCATCATAGAAACATGTTCAATACTAGAACTTTAAGAAAAATAGGATTTTTCTGGAGCACTATGAAAGGAAATATTATGCCTATTGTTGCTGATGAAGATCAGGAGTCTGCTCAGGGAGAGAAAACTGGGAATACCAAAGAAGGAAAACCATAATCAAAGACCATTGATGTTTCAAAAACAACAAGAATAATTAGATTTGAAGTAGTCATTGCAACTTTTGATGAGGTAATCCAAGAGGGACTTTAGAGGAAAATACATAGAGCGGCTCAAGCTAGTGAGGAGCATGCTCAACCTAATATTGTTACAACTAGAGATCTTTTAAGATATATATTTATAAGAGAAGTTATTTCTAAGGTTGATGTGGTACCTCAAATTGAAGAAGAAGTCGTACCTTAGACAGATATAGAGCCTGGAGAAGTTGAAGTGGATCAAATGGAAATTATTCAAAAAATAGTCTACACAGCCTACAGAAGTTATTCAAGAAGAAACATTTCAAGAAGAACATGTTTTAGAGGAAGTAAATGAGTATTCTCATGAGGAGAAACTACTTATTGAAAAATTGAACAGAGGAAATAGTCTATCTAAAGTTCATACTGAAGTTTTAAATGAAAATTTTTCTGTGGATGAGTCATTTCATGACTCTGAGGAATATTAGGTTGAGAAACTGGTGGAGAAGACTGTAGATCAGAGATCTGATGCTCAATTATTGCCTTTAATTTTGATAAATCAAGTTTAGAATCAAGCACAAGGTGCCTCTGATTCTGAGAATAATCATTTGGAGGAGATAATAAGAAAATTTAATAGAATTCAAGCTGAAAAGGCTTTCTTAAGAAGAGAATTAGAGAAGGAGAGACAGTTGTTTCTGAACATGAAAGATAGTTCAATTTCAAAAGGTAAGTGGATGTTTTTAAGAAGGAGATGTTAGTTGAAGTTGGAAAATTAAAATATTAAGTTGAATGGAAATTATATTTGTCCGAATTCAAAACTTTAATAGAGAAATAGTTTGCAACTATCTAGGGAAGTAAAGAATGTACATCAGATACTTCACCTGATCTGATCAAGAGATTCCAGTCCATGACAACTGTAGTGAGCAATATGAATGACAGGTTGCAGGACCCACAATGTAATAGTGCTCCACTGTCTATTCTATTGGATAATCAAAAGCATCTTGTTGAGCAGCTTACATCAGTTGAACTAGGAGTAAGATAGTTACTGAATAGGTTAACTGAAAATCTAAATCTATTCAAGGAAGAAAAGGAAGAAATATTGCATGATTTTTTCTGATTTAATCTGATTGAAGATATTCATTTGACTCAGGACGGAAGAGATCTAATAATTCAGTTATGAGATGGACTGATTAAGAGGTTGAGATTGTAGTTAGTAGAGCTAAAGGAATTTGTTTAGAGGCACTAAAACCCGTTTTCAACCCTTTTATCCCAACCTTGATTCTTGTATCAATTATGTACTTGTACATATATTTTCAATAAAATATTTTTGAATCTTATTTTTATGTGTTTTTAATTTTTTTTACTATTCTTTCTCTGTTAGAATTCTAGAATCCTAATTCAAATATTGATAAATATTTTATGATATCATTTACTTAAGTTTAGTGCTACATTAAATGTGTTATATTCCTTATTCTATCATTATTTTTGATATCACAAAAAGAGGGAGAAATTGGATAAACACGGCATTTTATTTTACTTTATAAAGTGGGAGAAATTTCTAAAAGAAATTTTAAAGAAATTTTTAAAAAAACATTTTTTTATATATGGGGGAACTATGGATAACACTTTATTTATTTCTGGTTGATATAATTATATTAAAATAAAATATTGTTTTATCCTTGGAAAATTATAAATTATATGCAATTAATTTCATGGGTTAATTCATGGGTTTTCTGATCATCAAAAAGGAGGATATTGTTGAGAAAGTGTTGTTTTCAACAATACTCTATACTATTATGATTAGAGGATATTATTGAGCATGTATTTCTTCAATATTACTCTATCTTTTTTTGATGGTTTTGTTTCTCTCAAATACCCTTTTTTTATTCTAATGAATTTACTTTGAGTATACTTCAGGAAATTAATATTCTTTATATTTCTATTTTCAAATAATATTAAAGCATTTAATCTGAGTGGAATATTTGAAAAAGTGTTCATAAATCATTTTAGCATGTTTTGGAAACATTGTTCATACCCTACGTTGAAGTGCGTAGCGTAAGGATAACATTCTACGTTTACTTTATGCTATGAGAAAAGTATGGTTAATCAACCACATGCTATTAGAAAAGTATGGTTAATCAACCATACGCTATCATAAATGTTTGGTAAAAGAACATTACGTTTGGTAAAGGACCTTACATTTGCAATATAATAAAATTCTGGAAGAAGAACCTTACGTAAGTATGGAACATTACGTTTGTTTCACAAAATTATAGATCATCAGCCTTACTTTTATAATGAACATTATGTTCAATAGAAAAGTATGGATCATGTATCATACATTTTTCTAAAGAGGAAAGTATGGATAATATAACATATGTTTGAAAGATGAAAAGAAAATTATGGATGATCAACCTTACATTTGAAGAATAGATCATCAAACCTACATTTATCATCGAAGATTTGAAATACGACTTTATCATGAAACGGTCTATATACGGAATATCAGGATGATTTCAATATAGATTCAAAGCCCAATATTAAAGAACATTTTTAACTGATTTAAAGCTGTTTATTTGTGATTCAAATGATCGATTTAAGATGAGGATTTCATACTGATAATTAAGGGATGTTACGAATTCTATGTTATTCAAAAAATTGAATATCATGATTCTTAAGGTGATATTTGTGGATAAAAATTTAAAAGGAAAACACTCATCTTTATTCTTTATATATCTATGTTATTCTGATTTACAAATAGAAATATGAATCATCATGAAAAATATAAGAAGAAAAGGCTCTCAAGTTTTTCGACTACAATTTTTCAAGAAAGATATATGAGTCACACAAATCTGCTACTACCAAGATCTATCAGACTCTTTTTTTCTGCAAAATAGGAAAATAATTAAAATATTCTTATTCTCCATCGAATATCTATTGTGAATATATTGTTGTTGAAGTTTCTGATTTTATTTCAAGATCTATTTACGACTGGATTTACTCAAAACTACTCATACCTGAAGAATATCTTTTTTGAAGATGACGATCCATCTACTTTTAATTGCATGATGCTTCAAAGTTGAAGAACAAATAGAAAGTATTTTTATAAAAATACTCTTTTCAATTTGAGTAATCATCTTCTCGAACTAATTTGTGTATTCAGTTCTATGCATGAACTAGATGGATTTTTTTAGCCTTATCTTGTAAAGGTGTCAACTGCCTTCACTCAGTTGTGGACGATCTATTTATAAGAGTACCAAATAGTGAAAATCACCAAGCTCGTGGAGTAGAGTGTCGGTGGAGTGGACCAGGGTCCTTCAGTTCCATGAACCACTATACATATGTGTATCCTTCAATCTGTTTATTTTCTAATGCATAAACATTCTGATAAAGATAAAGGAAATATTTCCAAATCATCACGATTCTTAAAGAAATTGTAGAAGACACAATTCACCCCCACCCCCCTTGTGCATATTTGGTATAATCTGATCCAATAGAAGTAAGATTTATCCCCAGTTTGTTGCGCCTTTTGAGGTGTTGGCTCGTGTTGGAGCTATGGAGTATCGGATAACACTTCCCTTATATATGAACTAGATATAGTATTTTTTTCACATGTTATAGCTTTATCATTATCTTTATTATGATTCTCATGTCATTGATTGGGGTGAGATCTATTTTGATGATGATGCGACCTTCAAGGAGTATCCTATATATCTCTAGGACCACTAGGAGAATATTTTTCACGAGCGTGTTATTCCCTTGGTTCATGTCTTATGGAATCATGGTGGTGTTCAGGATAGTACCTAGTAATGTGAGTCACAAGTGTGCTCTTATTACCCTGAGTTGTTTGATTTTTAGCTATTCTATTGTAACATTATTCTCTTGTGGTTGTGGAACATTATAGTTTATGAGATGGATTCCTCTCGGGTTTTCTTGGTTCTTTGTTGCTGGGATTATCTTGGAGAGTCATTGGATGGATGCATATTCATTCAGGAGAGGTGATCAAGATCCATAACATTAGTCCATTCTCATGAAAATAATGTTTATGCCTTTGAAGTGAGTGATTAATTTCTTCCCTTTTATTTATGTTAAATAGTAAATTGATCATAATTTAGACCTTTTTATGGAAATTTAATTGTCCTAATAATTATTGAACTTGATTAAAGTATATGGTTGTGATCACATGTTAACAATGTTGTTTCTTTATACCATGATAGTGGGTTGCCTCTTTTTTTTCAAATGGTGTGATATCTATACCTTGATTTGTTAGCATGTATATTTATGCTATGGATTAACATTTTTTTCTTGATGAAAATTGGTAAAGAATGTAAATTTGTAATTAATTGAAAAATAATTGGATTAAGAAATTAAAGAATAGGCATATTTTTGATCTGATGGTTGGAGTAATTTGATGATAATAAATTTGATGCAATGATCATGTGTAATTGAAAGTTATCTTCCATGTGATTAATATAATTGATAAATATTGTGGAAGAATTTTATTCTTGTTGTTGATGATAATTGAAAAGGAACTATAAATGATAATGGTTGAATGCTTGAAAGGATGTTTTAATTAATTTTTTAAATTAATTTAGTAACTTTTTATAGCTTGATCCTTAGTTTTCCCATAGATGGAACTTGTTAATAATGTATTGATTAATTCCTTATAGAATAAAAACCAATTGTGTGATAAAGATAACTTTTAGGGCCTGAGTTTACTACTTTCTCGAGAAGGTCGAGTTCCTTGTGTTGGAGCTATGAGAGCTCATTTATATGTGAAGGTTGGATGCCTTGTTCTGGGGAATAGATTTCCCTGTTGTTTATACTTTTTTGTTTATACTTATTTTGTGATGTTATCTAGATATGAACCTTACAATATGTGCCTTGTATGGATGATCCTAGGATGTTTTTTTGACATAAATTGGGTAGGCTCAGATGTGATATGATCTTAGGATGGCTATGATATGTGTTTAGGGAGGCTAAGATGATGTGGTAGTAGTTGATGCCTATGATGGTGAGAGGCATCGGTATATGAAAGGGGGTTTCATGGATGGCACTGGATATGGTAGAATGGGTTAAAGCTGGGATTACCTATTAATGTGATGATAATAGCTAGGATTTTCACTTATAAATCTATTTAATGGCCAATGGTTGGGTTGGTTGTTTATCTACATTCCTTTCCCCACTTATTGATGCACCTGAGTGTGTTTAGTTTCATGTTTCCTATTTTTGGTAGCTTAGGATGGGTTTCCTAGAGTACCTGGATTATGGAATGATTCTAATAATGAATAAATAAATTTGTATCCCATGGGTTTGGATGATTTTGGAATAAAAATTATAAAAGGATATTAATCTTCTTAGTCTGAGTCCTCGATTTTGACTGTGCCTGGAGGGCATGGACTTTACTCTAAGGATTAAAGTAATGTAATGAAATGTAATGTGATATTGAATATTTTTAATGGTTAATTAATGGATAGTGAATTAATTAATGAATGGAAATTATTAAAATAAAATAAATAATTGATTTATCTATTTCATATTTTTGTGTCCTTATAAGATATCTAGTCTTAGAAGTGGTAGTCAGGAGTCTGATCAACGTTAGTTATAGTCGATTCTAAGACTATGTTATGCCCATAGTGTGTTTGTGAGCTATATTATATCATGTATATTTGGTGATTTCATATGATTCTCCACCCATGTTAGTTAGGGTGACTGACACCTAGTATACTTTAGGAGGGTTTTTTCTCCAATATCTTAGTGGGAGGATAGATAGATGACTACCCCCTATGGCCCCACTCTCTCTTCTTTGTTGTTACTTGTTCTTGTATGCATGGTGGGGATTTTTCCCATATATGTCTGTAGAGGTAAGTGATAGATTGTGTTTATTTTACACACATGTATTATCAGATATATTATCCAAGGGATTCTAATAGGTATGATGGGTATAGGTTGTGATGGATTGGGGTACTTACTTGAGGTATGGGTTTTGATGGCTTGAGGCATAATACCTGATGTTTTATATATGTCATACTTTATATAGTGTCTCCTAGAAACTACTTGGTTATTATATATGTTGATATGTGGATGTGATGGTGTGATGATGTGATGAAAGAGGAGCATTTTTTGATTCCATTCCCATGTTTTTTTGGGTCAGCTTACTTTTGGAGAGAGATGCTCAAGTCATGCGACATTGGGGTAGAGAAACATACCAATGGAGAAGTAGGTGAAGGGTACACTTGATGTTTCATTACTATATTATATGCTATATTGTAAGAATTACTTGGTGAGAGTTAGTCATGGTGATTATAAGAACATAGTATACCTGTTTAGGTGGAAAGTTAGTTTCACTATTTTTTATTGTGATTTAGCATACTTTATTTACCATTATCATGAGTGGATCTGGGTAGGATCCTACTGAGTATAATTTTATGATCACCCTATGTATATATAAACTATTTTTTATGTCATTTGTAGTAGATTGGTGATCATTCTAAATATTACTAGCTCATGGTTTTGAAGAAGCTATTTAGGCTTCATGTTTGTTGTCGTATTTAACTTTCTGGTACTTGTAGTTTCTTTTTAGTTGCATATTATTGTATAGCATTGTATGTTTTCACTTGGGTTTTATATATATATATATATGTTTGTGTGTATGTGTGTGTGTTTGAGTAGTTTTTTATTCTTGTATCTATCTTATCTCTCCCTTCTACAACTTTCTCTTAGAGGGTAATGACTTCAATATACATGTTTATTATACCCTCTATGCTAGTCACCAACCTACGGCCTACTGGAGGCGGGACTCAAGAAGTCTCTATATCACTCCCATTATTTCATTATCTTTGTGGGGAGGGTTCATGATATACTAACTTTCTTCATCATTCTCTCCTTATTCGATGGATCCTATTGAAAGCATAATGATACTCAATATTATGATATTTAAACCATAGAATACCACTTCTCTTGGTGATGATGTATTTAAATTCACAGTATCACCAAATACCATGAAACTCATGATTGCTCTGATTTTCATCAAGTGGTCGCATCTGCCACAGTACCACTTGATGGTAGCACACCCAGAGTTGTACCCAGGGGTGGCACATATTAGTAGCACAACACTAGTGGTACCTAATGGTAGAATAACCATGTTAGAACCTAGTGGGAACACCTGACGGTAGAATCCTAGTGATAGAACTTGGAAGTATCTCTCCAATGATAAAACTTTATTTAAAGCACCTGGAAGTAGCACCTTAGAAAGTTATATAAAAGTGTTCATAGTAAAATACAAAATCAACATAAACTAAACAAACTATTTCCTACAAACCAACATCTTCACCTCATCCACAAAACATAAAGCAAAATAAAGCCTCTCGATCTCAACATATAAAATAAAAATGAACTGGAGTTAAGTAAATTAATTAAATTAAATAAAAATAATGAAAAATAAAAATAACTAACTAGAAGTAAAATAAAATAAATTTAATTAAATAAATCAGACCGAAAAAAATAAATTTAAACTAAATAAACCTGAATAAACATAAACCTTCCAGAATAGACCCAACACAGCACAAAAATTTATGAATCTAAGTGAAATAAAAAACAAAATTAAAATTAGTTAAAAAATGAAATGAAATTTCCAAAATTAGAGGAACAAAGTAAAATTGAACCAAATAAATATGAACTAAGTTGACCTGAATAGACATAACCCTAGATGAATAGACCCAAAAAACACAATTTTTTTTAATATAATTAAATTAATACTAAAAAATTTCAATTTAATTGAGAATAAATGAAGTGAAATGATCTGAATGGACCTAACCAAATAAAATAAAATAACCTAAAAATAAACCTAATGACCTAACCCAAATGAACCAAAATAAACTAAATGAAAAAATTAACCAAATGTTGAACATATTAATTTTTATTCCTTGATTATATTTTTTAAACTTTTATAACTTATTTGACATTCCAATTTTTATACCTTTGTTATGGTGTATATAAACTTTTTTTAATTATTTTGATTTCCTGTTAGTATGCCTTAATTATTTGTTGAAACCTTTTTTCTTACTTTTATTTATCACTAATAGTTGAAATCTTAAAAAATATATATTTTATTCTTATATAGAATATGAAAGATGTTGAAGAAATACACAAGAAGATATTTCTTCACTATGATCAATGAATTCAATTGATGTTACTTCCTCATCTGGTTCCCTTAGTTAGTATAGTGATTCTAGTATATATCAATTATAGTATATTAAATTTCATTTTCTTATTTATTTTTAATTTTATTTTCTGGGTAATAATTTAGGAGAAAACTATTTTCTAGTTTGATAATTAATAGCGGAGAGAAACATGGAGACATATTGACACATATTTCATCTACCACACTTTCTCATCCTACTATTTCACTCGAGGAATCAGGAATGTTCCCACCTACACCTTCATCATTTTTTTCATATAGTATTTTCTTCTCAAATGAATTTTCTATATCCCATGATATCACCTCATCCATTTTATATTTTTTCACACACTTCTATGCTACCTGTATTTCCCACTTCTCTAATATGTCCAAAATGTAATAATCGTGCTCCTACAAATTCTAATCCATATATTTTTTATCAAAAATAGTATTAATCATAGAATACTCATCCTTTATAGGCTACCAATCCACCATAACCTATAGATCTTTCATATTTCAATAATTATCCAACATTAGGTATAGGTTTACCAGTGCATTAATTTATATTACATTAATTTTATTTTTATATTAATATGTATTAATTATATTTTTTTCATTATCTTTTTAGTGGGATCTTTCAATGGTCAATGTTTGGAATACTCATATGCCTGAAAAATTGAACTCTCATACACAACTTATGGTGGAGTACAGTGGATACAACAAATTTATTGGTAAAATTAGTAGACATTGTATAATTTTTATGGTGACACTGGCCAAGTATAGTGACATCATTCTGGTTCAACTAGTCTCATGGAGACATATTGATGATAAAATCGATGAGAAATCATGGGATGAGATATGGGTAATAAATTTTATTAAAATAAAATCCATACTATTATTTTATTTATATGAATTAATATAAATTTAAGGTATTATTCAAATTTAATAGTTTTGATTGAAAATGATTATGATTTTTATTAATACTTTTTTATTTTCTTCAATTTTTTTTAGATTATTCAGAATGAAATTAAAAAACAAGGGTGTTAGGAAGTATATGTACACATTAGGGTGAACAATTATATAGAAACATGAGATAAATTAGGTATGTTACTTGTAAAACTAAGTTTAATTAGGTTCTAAAAAAACTAAACCAACCAAATAAAATATACCACACCTGAAATTACTTGATATCAATCAAACAAAAGTGAATTGAATTGAGTGAAAAATAAAAATAAACAAATCAAACAGAATTGAAATAAACTAACTATGCCAAGGAAGAACTAATCCATCCCAAATCAAATTGATCTGAACCATCCTAAATCAGACTAAACTAACATGTTATAATCCAAATAGACATAAACAAACCAAAACCATTTTTATTTGGTTCAGAAAAATTGAAATGAATCAAAATCAATGGACATGAACTATCATGAATTGAATAAAATTGAGGTAAACTAAACCATAGCTAATAGACTAAAGTGGAATTGAATTTTAATGAATTAAAAGAAAATAAAATAACTTGAACTAACTCAAACTGAAATAAATTAAATAAAGTCAAAATGAACTATGTACTTGAATATAAACTATTTTTTCAATTTTATGTTAACATGTAAATTGTTTACCTAGAGTTTATATATAGACATGAAAATAATAAAATATGTAAACTATTTACTTTCAGTTTATATTAACAGTAAGTAAACATGTAAAATTTTTACATGTAAACTATTTGATGGCATTTTATATTAACATGTAAATTATTTAATTATTGTTTACATGTAAAACTATAAACAATAAAATATGTAAACAATTCACTTACGTCTTATATTAACTGTGAGTAAACATGTAAATTGTTTGCATTTAAACATAAAATAAAATTGAACTGAAATACTCAAATTGAACTAAACTAAATAAAGAAAAAATGAACTAATTACGTAAATATAAACTATTTTCTTACATTTTTATTTTAACATCTAAATTTTTTACTTATAGTTTACATGTAAACATGTAAAGAATAATATATGTAAACTATTTAATTTAAATTTATATTAACTATAAGTAAACATGTAAATTTTTTACATGAATTAAATTAATATAAAATATTTTCATTTCTTTTTATATTATCATGAAAAATTAATTGAACTTATTGAAAATGAAGTAAACTAAATAAATTCAAAATGAACTAAATTCCTAAATATAAACCATTTTCTTTCATTTTTATATTAATATATAAACTATTTAATTACATTTTTCATATAAACGTGTAAAAAATAAAATATGTAAACCATTTACTTTCAGTTTATAATAACTATAAGTAAATATCTAAAATTTTAACATAAATTAAATGAATATTAACTAACCTGAAATTACTCAAACTAAAATGGACTAAATAAATTAAAAATTAACTAACTACATGAATATAAAATGTTTCCAACCATTTTTATATTAACATGTAAATTATTTACTTATTGTTTATATATAAACATGTAAACAATAATATATATAAACTATCTACATTTGATTTATATTAACTCTAAGTAGACATGTAACTGTTTACAAGTAAACATTTAATATAAAAATTCAAGAAAATTGTTTACATACAAACATGTAAACTATATTAACAAGTAAACATGTAAATTATTAACTTTTATTTTTATATTAACATATAAACTATTTAATTATAGTTTACATATAAACATGTAAATAATAAAATATTTTACTTATTGTAGAGACACAAGCTTAACGTACATGGACATTACATTTCTTTTTCGGAATACTTGATACACGATACAAACAAATTCCAAAAGACCATATTAGTTTAGTGTCTTTGGAAACTCGTAACATAATCTTTTAATCATGGTGAAATATCTTTAACATCTCCCATAAAGATCTTATCCTTTTTTCCTACCTAAAACCATTCTCTATATCCTGGGGAAAATAAAACATATAAATGGTGAGCTCAAATTTTCAGTAAGGGTAAACATATAGAACATAAAACAAACCATAAAAATTTGAACATAAATTTTAAACCTCAAAATCTTGAGAAATGACATAAATCTTGGCAGTACATAAGGCATGGATCAGAAAAGAACATTAACCATGATAGTATAGAACTGGCTTAAAACACGTAATAGTGGAAAACTAATAAGCACATATTATGATTTCCATAGTAGCCAAGGCATTACAGCCAAGACCATCAGTGTGGACAAATTCCATTATTGAACTGGGTTTACTTATCATTTAAGCCATGTATTATTGAACCGTATTTACCTTATGTTCCATTCATGTCTATCTCATTAGATATAAATATTTACCCAATACATTGGAGGGAGATATAGGTTCCACCCATATCATATTGAAATCAATCTTATATTTTCCAAAAAAACATAAATCATTCATCATAGCATAACCCATGAAATAAAATGGGTTTCTTAAACATCATTCCATCATAACATAATCCATATAAAATACCATTTCATCATTAACACAACCAATTCAGATTAATAATAGGGATATAAATATAACACTATTTAAAGAGTGTCATCTTAGATAGAAAATAATTTTGATAAATCACTTGAACTTAGTTCTTGAGGAAAATATTATTTCTTCTTCAAAAACATTTTCTTTTCTCAAAATTCCAAGCAATTTTAAAATAAAATAATTTAGTTAAAAATAAACTTGAAATAGTATAGTGGAAGATTCATGGAATTATGGAGTTAAGAAGATTTAAAAATACATTCATTTCATATAAGTTAAAAAACATTCTCCTCATACTTTTACTATAAATGTCAAAAAGTAACTCGTATGGTAAACAAAAGGTATATTTCTTCCATACCATATAGTAAAATTCAAAATGGGTAAAAATGACTTTAAACAGACACAGAAGAATAGTAAACATTTTATGAAATAATTTTTATAAAACAAGGACATGGATGCTGAATATATCCCCAGAAAATACTTATGTATAAACAATTTTAGATAAAAATGAGATTACAAAATTATCCCTTACCTTAGGTCCAATTTCTTTTATACGTGTTCGAAACTCCTATTCCACGACGTGACTCCTTTAAATTTCTTCTTAGGGAACTAGATTTGGTATTTTGAGAATACTAGAACCTCTAGAATGTAACTAGAGAAGTTGTTAGGATAAATGGGTAGGTTTTGGCTGATCTTGAAGGCTCAAAATGGAATGAAGAGGAGAGGGAAGAGGTGCCCTTTTATAAGAGAGGAGAGGGGAACATTAGGAAAGTTCCAAAATATTAATTTATTATAAATTAAATTTCAATTTAAAATGGTAAAAAACTTATTTAATTATAATTTAAGTTGATTTTTGTTCGAATGCCCAATATCCAATAATTTTTTGACAAGTTTTGAATATTTGTTTATCCTTATCTCATTGGTTTTACCCTTATTTTACCCTTTTTAATATTATCGTGATATCATGTTACATCCACATTGTGGGTTAATGTAATTACCATATCATGTCAAATGACCCACAAAAAGTTATTTATGACATATTTGAAATTATATTTACCATTTGGATGAATCTTATATTTTTTATGAATTTAATAACATTTAGTAAACTATTTTATTTTTTAAGTTATAAATTGTGTCAATTTTGGAAACTATTCATACTTGACTTTTTAAGAAATTCATAACAACCTAATTCCATAAAAAATATGGTATTAACTCAAATATGATATGTCAATACCATCCATAAAATTCGTGGATGACATCAAAATAACCAAATTACATTTTCTTTTAATATTTATAAATTCATTTATTTGAATTTTTCATTAATGAGATAATCACTACATCATAATTGTGTCAAAAATAAATATATTTATCTAATGTATAAAAATTATAAATAAAATACCATGATGTAGGAAATATTGTTAGCTTTATAATGAATATTTGTAGACATAGATATCAGTTATATAAACCTATATTAAAATCGATTTAGTAAAAGATATATGTTTAGGTTATAATTATATTTTCATTAAATTAATTTTTATAAAATGTCATTTTCACATCCTAGTGAATCCATGGGGTCCTAAAGTTGACTCAAGGATGATCACGATAGAAAATATCTCATCCAATAGGATTAGGACATGTGTTAGGGTGGTTTAATATTATTATAATATTATTTTAACCCTTATTTTCTAGATTTACCCTTTAACCATGTTAAACAAAATAATTTTTGAAGTTACTATTCATATTGTCCAAAAATAAAAGGTACATATTTACAAAATTTGAACCTTATGATTAAAAATATGGAATCAATTTTTCCAAATTCAAAAAACATAAGTTGTAGTAATTAATTTAAAATTAATTCTCGTTTTCAAAATCAAAAGGCCGGTTTTTAGAAAGTAATAACTATCAAATGAGTGACAAGTGTTTATGTCCAGTTTAAAAGTGAAATTACTTAAAATGACCAAAATTTGATTATATGATAAAAATATGATCCAATTACACTTTAAAACCAATTAAAAATATAATCTAACTATATAGATAAATTAGATGAAAAGACTATTTTGAATTAAAATGCAGTATTTTTCACTATTCATTAAAATTTGAATTTTATCAGAAAAATACCAAAAATTTAAAAAAAGTAAATTTTTATGTCCTGATTTCAAATAATGAGTTTATTTTTTTAAATTTAATTTGTAGACGTGTCAAAACTATATTTCAAATGGGTGGTCCATTAAAAGGTGGTAAAACTGTATTTTTTGAAAAATACTTCTTTTATCTGAAAAATTGATTTTTGTTCTCATACCGTATTCTAGAAAATGTGTAAGATGAATTCTAATGTTATATAAAATTCAAAATGTGGTTAACACTATTCATAAGGACTAGTTTATATCCCATTAAATAATAATATTTTAATAATATATTGTTGTTTACTGATACTCGGTATTCCATACAATTAAAGCTATTGAGGATGGTCACTCTTGCATGTAACGCAATCCAATTCAGTGTTGCATGTAGTGCAAGCTTCCTTTGGTGTTTCTTATAACATAATCCAAACATGGTTTATTTATACATTGAACAAAATCTATACTCAGTGTTGCATGAAATGAATTCTTTCAAAAGAACTTTAAATTATGTGCAACACAAAACAAGAACAATGTTGTGTATACTACAAGATAATATGGTGTTGTGTATAGAACAAGATAATCTTGTTGTAGCAAAAAACACACGATGTAAAATAATATATCTCATAAAATATTGGGGTGTTACATTCTACCCCCCCCCCCCACCAAATGAATTTCTCCCTCAAAATTAATCGGGGTTATATGTGGTTTTCTACATGAAAGTTTCTTTCATAGAAACCCACATCTTGAAAAGGAATACAAAAACTTAATTTTAAAAAATAATGTTAGAAAAATAAAAGTTACCCAAAGTAACTCATCACCGGGTTTCCATATAGGAGAACATAGGTTCAAAGTGAAAACATGGATATGGAAGATAAATATAACCATCGAGTTCTGATGGATAGTGATAAAGAATAAGTATTGGATAAAGTTAACTACCATAAAACCATAAATTTGTGATGATTTAAGGGACCATCTGATTCATCAAATATGAAATTATTAGGATATTTTTTTTCAAGATCATTTTACTAAATATAAAGAACATGAGAAGAAATAATTACTTGGTTTTAGTACAATCTCAACATTGTTCATGCCTTGAAAATTTTCCACTTCATCTCTAATTTAAAGAAATGAAGTTGATTTTTTCATTCGTAAAGTGTTAGCAGATCATGCAACAGAATGATAGGTTATTCCATCTATCTCAATAAAAAGGTTATCATAGGTAATAAAATATGCATAATTCTACTTATAGTAAGATAAAACATAAATATAACAAACATAAAATGTAAAATAACATATATTATCCATAAATGGATAACTTTACAATCCTTCCAAAAACTGAAAAAATAAATAAAACATTAGAAATATGTGAACTAAATCGACATAACATTTATCTCCCGTAACTCATTTGGAAGTTAATAGATTTTCACATTTGAAACATGTGAATACCTTAATCATTTATTCTCTTTAACTAATGATAATAACATGAATTACCATATAACCTCAATGAAAACCTGAATTCTATCAAAATTAACTCTTTCCACACACCATAAATACCAAATATTCTATATACTGAAACCATGATATCTCTTTTTCCTTTTATTAGTCATGAGATCATTAATACTACCAAACAACTCATTATCTCCTTATCCCTCCATTATGTTCATATCATGTGATTTCCAAAAATACTTTAATCACTTTTCATGGTTATCAATACCATATAATTATTGAAACCCATGAAAAAACCAATACATAGATCACCTTGTATGTACCAAACAATTCATCATCCTTTTTCTTAGGATCATGGAAATTATTTTCCATATTTTTTAGAAGAATATGAGGAAAGTAATTATTGAAAAATAAGTTCTTTAACTCATCCCATTACATGGATTCAATTTCAACTTGGGGCCTTGTATTTTTAATTAGAGTCCACCATTGGTCTACTTCACCTTCTAAACAGTAAACATCCAAAATTACTTTTCATGTTCCGAATAGCGAAGTAAGGAAAATATCTTTTCAATGGTACTGACCCATTGTTCAGCAACAAGTGGATCATAAGACCCACTAAAAGAAGGTGGATGTTTCCTCGTGAAGGACTCAATATAATATTGTTCCCTTCTATACTCATTTGGATGTATTTAATGATTCATAGCTTGCGTAAGTATAGAAATAAGATTTTCCTATCCATATTCCATAACATTTGGTTGTTTAGGAGGACAATCATTGCATTTCCCAGTGCATTTATCATTAACACGGTTCCTTTGGGTTTTAGCCATTGTCTAAAACCCAAAAAGTATAATGTGAGAGGAAAATCATACTTGGAAATAACATAATCAAGGGGGAGTACATTCAATCTATAACATCGTAGGTTTAATATTAGGTTATTCATGATCTTTATCATAATTCTAGGACTTTAACTTGTACTTATACTTAACCTTAGAGATATCCCTATACATACCTTCTAAATATCACTAGGGATTTCACTAAAGTTTTTGCATCCTAGTTTACAAAGGTTGACTAATCCTTAGCTCTCATACCAACAGTAGAGACCCCAAGCTTTACATACATGGACATTATATTTCTTTTTCGGAATAATTAATACAAGAAACCAACAAATGCCCAAATACCATATTATTTTAGTGTCTTTAGAAACTCAAAACATAATATTCTAATCATGGTGAATGATTTTCAATATCTCCCATAAAGATATTACCCTTTTGTTTTCCTACCTAAAACCTTTCTTTATATCCTGGGGAAAAGAAAACATATAAAGGGTGAGCTCAAATTATTAGTAAGGTTAAACATGGAGAACATAAAACAAACCATAAACATTTTAACGTAAAAACATGAACATAAAGTTTAAACATCAAAATCTTGAGCAATGACATAAATCTTGGCAGTACATATGGCATGGATCATAAAGTAACATTAACCATAATAGAATAGTATTGGTATAAAACATGTAATTGTGGAAAACTAATAAGCACATACTATGATTTCTATAGTAGCCAAGGCATTGTTTTTAAGACCATCATAGTGGACAAAGTCCATAACTAAACCGGGTTTACTTGTCGTTCCATCCATGTATTACTGAACCAGATTTACCTATTGTTCCAATCATGCCTATCTCATGAGATATAAATCATTACCCAATGCATCGGAGGAAGATATAGGTCCCACCCATCTCCTATTTAAATCATTCTTACATGTTCCATAAAAACATAAATCATTCAACATAGTATAACTCATGAAATAAAATGGGTTTCTTAAACATCATTCCATCATAACATAATCAATATAAAATACAATTTCATCAATAACATTATCAAATAAGAGTAATAATAGGGATAGAAACATAACACTATTTAAAGAGTGTAATATTAGATGGAAAATAATTTTGATAAACCACTTGAACTTAGTTCTTGAGGAAAATATCATATCTTCTTCAAAAACATTTTATTTTTTCAAAATTCCGCACAATTTTATAAGAAAATTATTTAGTTGAAAATAAACTTGAAATAGTGTAAAGGAAGCTTCATGGAAATAAGGAATTAAGAATATGTAAAAATATTTTCATGCCATATAAGTTAAAAAAAACATTCTCCATGTATTTTGACCGGAAATGTCAAAAAGTACTTCATATGGTAAAAAAAAGAACGATTCCTTCCATACCATGTAGTAAAACTCAAAAATGGGTAAAATGACTTTAAACATACATAGAAGAATAGTAAAAAATTTATGATTTTTTTTATAAAACATAGACATGGATGAGGAATATATCCCCAAAAAATACTTATGTATAAACATTCTTAGATAAAAATGAGATTTCTAAATTATCTCTTACCTTAGGTCCAATTTCTTTCATACGTGTCTGAAACTCTTCTTCTTTGACATGCCTTCTTTGAAATTCCTCTTAGGGCACTAGATTTGGTCTTTTGAGAGGACCAGAACCTCTAGAATGTAACTAGGGAAGTTGATAAGAGAAATGGGTAGGTTTTGGTCGAGTTTGAAGGCTCAAAATGGAGTGAAGAGGAGAGGGAGGAGGTGCCCGCTTATAAGAGAGGAGATGGGAACTTTAGGAATGTTCTAAAATATTAATTTATTATAAATTAAATTTTGATTTAAAATATTCCAAAACATATTTAATTCTAAGATAAGATTATGTTGGTTAGAATACGCATCATCCAATTATTTTTTGACAAGTTTTGAATATTTTTTTACTCTTATTTTTTTGGTTTTACCCTTATTTTACCCTTTTAATCTTACAGTGATATCATGTTATTTACACATTGTGGGTTAATGTAATTACTATATCATGTCAAACGACCCACAAAAACTTATTTATGAAATATTTCAACTTATATTAACCATTTGGATGAATCTTAGATTTTTAGGAATTTAATATCATTTAATAAAATATTTTATGTTTTAAGTTATGAATTGTGTCAATTTTGGACACTATTCATATTTGAATTTTTAAAAAATTCATAACAACCTGATTCCTTTGAAAATAAGTCATTAACTCAAATATAATATGATAATATCATCAATAAAATTCTTGTATGACATCAAAATAATCAAATTACATTTTTTTAATATTGATAAATTATTTTATTTGAATATTTCATTAATGAGGTAATCACTACATCATAATTGTGTCATAAATAAATATATTTATCTAATGTATAAAAATTATAAACAAAATACCATGATGTATTAAATATTTTTATATTTCTAAGGACTATTTATATACATATATATCAGTTAAATAACACTATATTAAAATCTATTTAGTAAAAGATATATGTTTAGGTTATAATTATCTTTATTTTAAATTATTTCTTATAAAATGTCATTTTCACATCCTAGTGAATCCATGGGGTCTCAAAATCGACCCAAGGATTACCATGGTCAGAAATATCTCATAAAATAGGATTAGGACATGTGTTAGGGTAGTTTAATATTATTATAATATTATTTTTTACCCATATTTATCGAATTTACCCTTTAACCATGGTAAATAAAATAATTACTGAAGTTACTATTCATGCTATACAAAAATAAAAGGTACCTATTTAAAAAAATTGAACCTTATGATTAAAAATATGGAATCCATTTTTTCAAATTCAAAACTCATAATTTTCAGTAATTAATTTAAAAATAATTCCCATTGTCAAACCAAAAATGCAGGTTTTTAAGAATTAATAATTATCAAAAGGTTGGCATGTGTTTATGTCCAATTTAAAAGTTAAATTACTTACAATAATTTTTTTTTGATTAAATGATAAAAATATAATCCAATTAGAATTGAAAACCAATTAAAAATATAATCTAACTATATAAATAAATTAGATGAAAATGTAGTTTTGAATTAAAATGCAGTATTTTCATTATTCATTAAAATTTGAATTTTATTAAAAAAATACAAAAAATCAAAAAAAGTACATTTTTATGTCCTGATTCCAAACAATAATTTTATTTTTTTAAATTTAACTTATAAAAGTGTAAAAAACAGATTTAAAATGGGTGCGCCATTAAAAGGCGGTAAAACTGCATTTTTTTAAAAATACTTCTTTTATCTGAAAAATTGATTTTTGTTCTTATACTATGTTATAGAAAATGTATCATATGAATTCTAATGTTATATAAAATTAAATATGTGGTTAATACTAATCATACAGGCTAGTTTATATCCTATTAAATAATAATATTTTAATAATATATCATTGTTTAGTGAAACTCTATATCGCGTACAAGGAAAGCTATCGAGGAAGGTCTCTATTCCATGTAATGTAAGACAAGTCAGTGTTTCATGTTGTGAAAGCCTTATTTGGTGCTTTGTGTAACATAATCCAAACTTGGTTCATTTATATATTGAACAAAATCTATATTCAGTGTTGCATGGAATGAAGTCTATCAAAAAAACTTAAAATTATGTGCAACACAAGACAAGAATAGTGTTGTGTATACTACAAGCTAATACAGTATTGTGTATAGAACAAGCTAATATTGGTGTAGCATAAAAAAAAACACATCAAATAATCTATCTCATTAAATCTTGGGGTGTTACACTTATAGTTTCTATTAAATATAAGTAAAATTTTAAATTGTTTACATGTAAACATGTAATATAAAAATGAATGTTTATTGTTCACATATTTACAGGTAAATTTTTTACATATAGTTTACTTTCATTTTTATATTAACATATATAATTTTTAGATGTAAATAATAACCTTCATTAACATATATTCAAATTATCTTAATATTAACATATAAAAATACGAGCAGTTTCACTTAATATTAACATATAAAATATTAAACTGTAAACAATATTAATATGTTAAATATTATATGTAAAAAATATTAACATTAAAATAAGTAAATATTATAAATAGTTTGATATAATCATTAAATGTTTCACTTTATATAGTATAAATAGTATGACATAGTATTAAAATATAAATATGAAAATAGATTAACATAATATTAACATATGAACATTCAAAAATTGAAAATATCATAAAATGTAAACATATAAATTATTTACATGTATACATGAAAACACTAAAATTTATTAAAATGTACTTATTTTAAATTAATATTGATATATAAAAATGTAAATAGATTCATTTAATATGAAAATATAAACTTGTACACTATAAACTATAACTAAATTGGTGGGAAAATACTGAATCTAAATATAAATAAACTTAACTACCCACACGTGAACCAATACAAATAAAATATAAAAAAAATTGAACCAAATAAGAACAAAAATACCCTAAAATACGTAATAAAATTAAATTAAACTAAACTAAATACAATCAAACCTTAATTGAATTGAATTGTAACAACATGTATAAAAAATAAAAAACGTATTTTACTGTACTATACAAATTGAAACTAATTAGAACCAAACTAAAATGAATAAAAATTCAATTGAATTACACTAAATCACATTTAATCAATCTTTCTAAATAGTACTAGAATAAAAACACAAAATAGCTATAAAATGAACCAATAAAAAATAAACCAAATAAAACTTACTTGAAATGAACTAGACTGAACTAAACTAAACCATATTGAACCAAACTAAACTAAATGGAAATATTTTGTTCATAACTAAACCAAAAAATGAAGTGAATAAGACTGTGTTAAATTGACCCAAATAATTCTTACTCAAAGTAAACTCACCCAAACCTAGCCATATCAATATAAAATATACAAAAATGAATAGAAAAAAACTAAATTAAACCCATCCAACATACCCCAATAAAATAATAATAAAAATAATCTAAATATAACTTTTTCAAAAAGGTCAAATTTAGATCATTTTGTTTTGATTTATTCTAGTTTTAGTCTAGTGGGGATGATACAATTCATTTTGGGGAATTCTAGTTTAATTTTTTTATTGTTTTGATTAGTTAAAGTTTGGTTAAAATGGGTTGTTATTTTTTTTATTAAATTATTATGGAATAATTTTTTTTACACTCAATTAATTTTAATGTGTGAGTTGTTGAACATTAAAGGGTGAGTACTTTGAGAAAAATAGTTTTGGTATGGAGAAAAGAAAAAATGTAGACGATTTTTTAATTAAGAGATGAAGGAAAAGTTTACAAATATAATATTGATAATTCAAAATTGTAATATCTATTTCATAATAATATTTTTAATAGCATGATTTAAAGACCCTTGATGATAAGGGACAAAAACTTCAGTGAAAATGATCATTTGTAATAGATATTCGGTTATGAGAACTATAGGGGGATCCATTGTTCACCAGGTAATAGTATTATCCCCAGTATGTATTTTCCCACTTAAGAAAAATCAAACACATTTGGTATCACTAATTTGAAAGAGGCTCAAGAAGAAGTATCAGAGGCCAAAAAATATCTATAAAAGGACATGATAGAAGTAAAAAGGTCATTAATAAATTTATAAAAACTATTATAGCTTTATATCCACCACTTACACATTATATTATTTTTGTTTTTGATACATGTATTCTGATGATATGCTCTTTATATGATACATTGGGCAATGGTGATACTGGTTCAAGTGGTGGTCGGGGAAATGAATTTCCAAGTGGTGGTGGTGGTGGTGGTGAAGATATTAAAGGTAATGATACAAGTTAGATCATTAATAATGAGGGTTATGATAGTGATTCCATGATTGTAGTTGAGGTCATTATGATGATTGTTTAAAGGGATATATTGATCCCATATATTTATGACTTGATATTTACTATACTTACAACAATGTGGATGTTTTATCATGACTTAATCTAATTGAATATATGTGTTAGGATTTTTTTATAGTTATCAACAAATTAAATGTAAAATATAAAATGGATGTTTTGTTTTGAATGTGAATTTTGATTGGTTGAATATATTTTTTATAGGTTTTTGTTTATGGGTTATTTGTTGGGGGTGTAGGCTAGGTAGCGTGGGCCTACACCAATAGTTATATAAAACTATTGGTATGGTATTATATACCAATTGTTCTCTTATAACCATTAGTATAGGATTCCTCATCCACATTTTTGTTCCCCCCCCCCACTCAAACAGCCTATACCAATAGTTTTAAAAGAACCATTGGTATAGAATATTATACCAACAATTCCTTGAACCATCAGTATAACTATATATAATAGTGATTCCCTTAGAACCATTGGTATAACTATTTTTCGGTAGAACATCATTCAGTGATTTAGGTAACCACTGTTATATGTTATACAAATAGTTCTCAGTCCTATAACAATGGTACTAAACTATCATTATAGTATTAATTTTTAATAGTGTAATATGTGGCATAAAAAATGTAAGAACATGGGTGATCAGAATCATCATTTTCATATCATAATCATAGGATCATCATCATAAGCATATGAGAATCATTTAACAAAGTTATAGAATGTTGAACATGCATAAGAATGAAACATCATAACATTGTGAACAAAACTTGCATCATTTCCACACATAACATATATGTATAAATAATCACCTCATAAAATGTGAATAAGGATTATGGTAACCCATATTTTCATGCATGATTATTGAATCATTTTTAAGATAAATGACATAATGATAATATATTCCATAATTGAAATGTTTAGTATCATGGGAAAATGGGTTCATATAAGATGAGTATATATTAAATTTAAAACATTATTTAAATCCTTATTTATAGTCCTCTCAATTCTTATATATTCTTCTGAGTACATATAATAACTTGAATATATGAATCAAGTAAAGGGTGAGTTAAAATCCTAGAAAGGGGAGGGACAATAATAAAGAACATGATACGTGAATAAATTTGAGAAAATGGGTGAGAATAATAATCATAAACATATCATAAAAAAAGTATTATCATCATAAAAATATGTTAATCATATAAATTATATGTGGAATGTAGCACATATTATAAGGAATCAGCTTTAAACAATGCATAATCTAGTGTCTTTAGACTATAATTAATTTCCTTTCAATCCTAAAGATATTTTAGGTTTAGAGTTATAAGTAATTAGTTAATAATTATTACATAAAAAACTTATAAATTGCAAGGTGGACACTTCTATTCAATATCCATTTTTTCCAACAATATAAAACCTTTGAAATAAAACTAGTTTTCTTTTTATGAAAAGTCTTCATAGTTTTCAACTTGGATTCTTCTTTCCCCATACCCATCCTTAAAAAATATGAAAAATATTTTAAACTTATAGTATGATCACAAAAAATATTAGTAAGGTACATAAATGAAATAAATAAACCATCATTTTATTAATACTTATAAAAAAATTTCTTTCTTCAAAGTAAACTTTGGGTTAAAAATATACCCTCCTCTTACTCAATATATCATCTTCTCTACCCAAAAATTTTCATAAAACATTTATTTAGATATATTTAAGTCAAAATATACTGAAAATTTATTCTTTTCAAATTCAAAAAACACATGAAAACTTTTTCACAGATTTATACTTTTCTCTCTTACATATGGAATAACTGTTGTGGCTAAAATTTAAAGTAACCATCACAGCTATTCATGGATGAACGTCATGATTAACTTCCAAACATTGCCTTATAGTAACCATAACAGATAATCATGGATTAAAAATCAAATTTAATCTTATAATAACCATCACAGTGTATTCTTATTAACTATTAGGAGAAACCTAATCATTTAACACCATCCCATATTTGGAATAACTATATGATCAACTTCCATACTCAATGCATTGGAGGGATGTCATGGACCCACCCATATTTGGTTTATAATGGACTGACCCATACATGGACAATAAAAAAATCATCATTATAAACAATATCCAATAAAAATAACATGATACATAAAATCTTTCATCATAAAAACATTTCTTGATAAAAACAACTTTTCCATTTTGAAATTAATTATTTAAAAATATGTGCAATTATGAAGGAAAAAAATTTCATGTAAAATGTCCTTTTCAAATTTTAAATGAATATTCCAAGAAAATATAATTCTTGATGGTGGGTAAATATGATCTTTTCATATAAGTTAAAAAATATTCCTTTTATATTTTTTTCAGAAAATTCACAATGTACCTCGTTTGGAAAAGGATAAAAAGATTCCTTTCAACCCATTTTTTAAAAATTCAAACAAAGTTGAAATGAATTTAAAAAATAATAGGATAATGGTAAGATACATTTTAAGAACATTATTATAAAATATGGATATGGAATAAATATAATGTTTTAAGAGAAACTTTTAAATGGCGATTTTTTAAAATAAAGTTCCTTACCTCGAGTCTGACACGTCATGTATGTCCTTTGCCTTCATAAATTATAAAATTATGTTAATTATATAAATTATTAACAAAATTTTAAAATTTCATTATTCCTTTATTTTATTTAATACCATGCTATATATAAATATTTAATTAATTAAGTTTAATTTGGGTATTTTAATGATACTCGGCTCATATGTCCAAAATGAATTTGGTAGGTTAACTATGGTCAAAGAGGTCATTATTCCATCATATAATTAATAATTATCATGAAATAATTATAATTTTTTTATATCAATAATACTTTTAAAATAAATCATGAAATATGGTTATGAAAAATGAACTACATTATAATCATCGAGATCGTAGGTCATACAGACGCATGAGTAACATTTTCATTTTTCTATGATCATTATGGAAAGAGTGTAAGTATTAATTAATATTTATATAATGATCCTCACATCATATTTAAAATAGTATTTCTTTAAATATACTTCTATGTGTCATACATGTTATATAGTGATGAAAAACGAATCACATCTCTTTGTCAAGGTGGTGCTCTATACATATACATGAATAACTTTAACATTTTTCAATGAATGGAAATGTGAGGTAAATGATATATTATAATTTTAGAATTATAAATATTTCATTAATATCATATATATACTTTAATATATCATTATAACAGGACTTGATAGATGATGATGGAAAATGAATTACATAGGTTCTCAAGGTGGTAGTCTGCCGTACACGCGAATGATGAATTCCTCTCCCATTTAATGGAGGTGGGAGACGGATATAGATTATTCCATTAACATAATAACATCTTAGTATATTTAAAAAACTAATATTATTATATTATCTTTTTTAAATAAAATTTTAATGAATTCAAAGATGAAAAAAAACTAGAAAATGTGGATAAAAACTATACCTCTTCCTTGGAAAATCTTTTTTCTTAACAAATAAAGACCTATAAGATTGTTATTCTACCAAAAATAATTCCTATAAAATTAGGGTGTGTATTTTAGTAAGTTATTTGAGTAGTTATTATCCAAATTTGATTGGTTTTAAAGTGTGAATTATTGATAAGAAGACATGACCTTTTATAATATAGGTGAGGGGTACTCTTGGATTTTCTCAAAATATTAAATTAATAAAAAGTAATATTCAATTAACAATGGATAAAAAATATTTACTTAAAATATAAGATTATTATGAGTAAAAAACAACTTATAGAAACAAAATAGTTAAGTTTTGACTATTTGTTTTTCTTTATCTTCTGGTTTTAACCCCTCGTTAACCCTTTTTAAACATATCATGACTACATGATGTTTTACTCTTTGAGGGTCAAGATAGTCACTAAAAATGGACTAAAATGCCATAAATGGACCATGGTTGATATTATAAATATTATACTAATAAATTTTTCTTATATAATATTTATAAAAAAATTATACCATTTAATAAAATATTTTTTATTATAAAATATCAATAATGTCAATTTTTAGAACTATACATTACTTTAAATTTAATAATATCAATAAAACACTTATAATTAAAACAAATTATTTTAATACATCCAAAAACTTCATGGTAATATATAAAATTTATGGATCACATTAATTATCTCAAATTATTATACTTTTGATATTTTTAATATCATTTCTTTCATTTTTCCATTAATTAAATAATTATTGTCTCAGCGTTGTGTAAGAATTTAAGTAGATTATTTATTAACTAAAAATTAAAAAACATGATGAAGACAAAACTTTCATATTATAAAATAATATTTATAATCAAACATATCCTCTAGTTAACCCCATGTTAAAAATATTATAGTAATCAAAAATAGGAGTGACATTTTTACTTTTCCTTAAATAAAACACTATAAAGGTCATAATCACATTAAAATAGAATAAAGACATATATTTGACCTTTTTATGATTATGGATTAGATATAATCATACAATAAAATTTATTCAAGTTTTATGGTTATTGTATAGTTTTTATCATATCACTTTTAACCCTTAATTAGCTGATTTACACTTTACCATGATAACAAAAATTACTAAGGTTACTATTCATATTGTCCAAATATAAAAGGGAACTATTTACCAAATTTCTATCCAATTATTAAAAATATGGAATCCATTTTTTAAAATTCATAAACAAAAAATTTAAATAATTTAATTTAAAATAAAATCAGTAAAACGCAATGAAAAACTATTTTTTCATAAAATTACCCTTTCAAAATATAAAAAGTTTTTATGATAAATTCAAGTATAAAGTCCAATTAAAAAATAATTTAATTATTTTAAGTAAAAATTAACTAATTTCATTTTAAAACTAACCCAAAACATAATTTTATTTTTAAATAAAATCTAATTTTCACTAAAAATCAATGTTTTCACTATTTATTGAAAAATCAATATAATTTGAAAATTATCAAAATTCTATCTTAAAATAAATATGAAATTATGAATTCAAAAATGAAATTATTTTTTTGAAATAAATTTTCTAAAATTTTCAATAAATTAATTATAATATTCACATATAAAAGGAATGAAAATCCATTTTGAAGAAAACATATTTTTTAAGAATAAAATGAGTTTACTAAAAATTAAGTGTTTATTTTCTATGAATTTACCCATACATTTATATTGATTATGAATTTTATATTTACATCATAAATTATTTATTCTTATTTATACCTGGTAATTTAATAGTTAGGTTATAATGGTCACATTAAAATAATAATATTTAATTGTTCGTTCAAGATCGGTGTTGCGTATCTTTTATGCTGTTGAACATAGTATTTATTTTTAAAATATAGGGATATTGCCTTCTCCTCCTTTAATAAAGTGTGACCTAATAATTTGAACTTGGGATTGAAAACCATGGTTTGAAATTTTCAAAATATATATATTGAAATCCCACATCATAAATAGGGTTAATAAAACTTCTAATTGTAAGGAAAGAAAAATGAAGTAAGAAGGCCATCTGGAATAACACATACCAGGATTATATGTAAGAAAACATTAGTGGGAGGTGAAAACATAGATATGAAAGTTAAAAATAACTCCCAAGTACTGATATAGAGTGATAGAGAACATGGTCATGAGAAATTTAACCATCACAAACCATAAATTTGTGATGGGTTAAAAGGGAATTGATTTCTCGATAAGAAAAGTTCACGGATAACATTTTTGTTTCAAAATAATTTTCATATAGTTAAGGAATTATTTCATTGTCTAGACTAAAAACATAAGAAAATATATTTACTATAAAATTAGAATTTTATCTTTTAATAAATTCCCACCACAATATCATATTTTCTCCAAATGATGAGCATTCAAGATGAATTTTTCATTCCTAGAGAACTAGAATCAAATTATAATAGATTGAATAATCCACCAAAAGGAAAAAATTATTCCTCTTATTATTAGACATTAACCATAACCAAAATGGTTAGTTTATGATAAGATTATTCCCAAAATTAATAAAACTTCAAACAAAAAAACATCATTAGTCTCAAATATTAAACATTAATACCCAAAATTCAACTTAGATCATTCAATTAAAAAATATACTTAAAATTGTACAAAATTATTCCTGACTAAGATTGAAATCCAAAAATTAAAATGATTTGATCACATAGTCTTCCATGATAAATTTAATATTTATCTCCAAATAACATAATGCACTCTTAATGTCTCATAACAAAAATCTAATTTCCCTAATAGTATAATCTTTATGATATTCTATCCATTTTTATAAATAAATTGAATCACCATAAGACATAATAAAATCATATATGCTTTTAAAATATAATTCAGCCTTTATTTCACAAATAAAATTATATGGTGTTCCGGTTACCTTGATCATAAAAGCTTCCCAAAATAGTGAACTTCCTCTAAAATAACATTGATCACATAATCAAAGAATCACTTTTTAATCTCATGGATATCTATATGATAAAAATATGTTCCCTATAATATGATAAACATACACAAAATAACCTTAATAATTCAGCATTAAAGAATATTTTAACAAAAAATGTTATCTCAGACCTTTCATCTTGTATCCCTAAATTTTAAGAACCGGGCATGCAGTTGAAACCCAAAAAACATGATTTTAAAATTTTTTCACCGAAAATCAATAATATATTACCATCATTAGTGACATGTTGCCTATTTTCCACATGAGGATCCCGTGTGAAGATGTTTAATCAAAAAACGACCATAAAATACCTGGTTAAATATAAAACTGTGCAAAATGTCTTCTCATCATTGGCATTCACTGCTCGAATAATCCAAATACAAATTTCCCTAGATCATCCATGCAAACTTAAAAAAATTATGGTAGCTCCAATCGTTGAATTATGGGTGCTAGTGTGGAGATCTAACAATGCATTCGATGCCCAAATAATCACCAAATCACCATTCTTGTGATGTATGAGAGAGAATTCTATCCAAACTCTTACATATAGAGACTCTCTCTCTAGAATTCAGGAGATAGAAGAAGAGAGAGAGAAAATAAGTGAATAGTACCTCCCATGAGGTCTCTATCTTCTATATATAGTTAAAGAGTAAATATCCCTAATAAACTTCTCATTCCAAAATATTTATTTCTCACTAAATAAATGGTATATTAGGACTACTATATTATGTCATAAAAACCATTTATATTAATATCACATTCTTTTAATTAAATAAATTTATTATGAAATAATACCAGATCCATTAACTTGAATTTTTTTCCTGTAAATATTAAATAAGCTTTGAATAATTAAAACTAATATTCATTAAAATAATATTTTAAATGTATTTACTTAAAACTTTTAAATACATTTAATAAATAAATTCAATGCCAATTATTATTAACTTGAATAATATGAATTTATTTGTTACTTTCGTTATCATATATACTTGGAAAAAACCTAAACCCTAGTGGTGGGTCCCACCATGTCCTATATATATTCGACTGAATATGGAAGATTCTTGAATACGGTTTTGTGGGTGACCCTCTATGTCCTTATCTTGATTGTAGTTAATATTCTTCGTAGACCTAAAGTGGGATCTAGCAACACATAATGGCCCCTAAAGGGATAAGGATATGTTGATCAAGTTTTGTTTTCAACAATACTCTTTCTTTTTATAATGATTTTGTTGTTCGTAAATACCCTTATTTGTTATTCTAAGGATTTTACATTGAGTATATTTCAGGAAATTAATATTATTTATTTCTCTATTTTTTAAATAATATTTAAGCTTTTTAACCAGCATGGAATATCTGACAAAGTGTTCGGAAATCGCTTTAGCATGTTCTGAAAACACTGTTCATACTCTATGTGTTTGGAAATCACTTTAGCCTATTCTGGAAACATTGTTCATACCCTACGTTGAGGAGCATAGTGTAAGGATGAAAATTGTCACTTACGGATTATCAAAAAAGTATGGTTATGAAACCATACATTATTAGAAAAGTATGAATGAAGTATCCTACATTTTAAAGGAACCTTACGTTTGGAATATCAGAAAAATATGAAAGAAGAATCCTACGTTTTGAAGGAACCTGACATTTGGGATATCAGAAAAGTATAGAATGTTATGTTTGTTTCTCAAAAGTATGGTTCATCAACCATTCTTTTGTGAACAACCTTACATTTTATCAAAAAGTATAGATCATGTACCCTACGTTTGGAAGCTGATAAAAGTATGGATTATATATTGTACATTTGAAAGTTGAAGAGAAAAATATGGATGATCATCCATTTGTTTGAGATCAACCTTATGTTTGAGATCAACCTTATGTTGTGAACATTAGGTTCAGAGAATGTATGCAATGCAGTTCAACCCTATGTTTGGTGTTGGAGATTTAAATTATGTCTTTATCGAGTAACGGTCTTTATGCGAATTATCAGGCTAATTTCAAGCCAGATTAAAAGCTCGATTTTAAAGCACATATTTGACTGATTCAAAGTAGTTTATTTATGATTGAAAAGATTGATTTAAGTGGATCTTTTCATAAAGAATTTTAAGCGGAGTTATGACTTCTCTATTATTCAAATATTTGAATATCAGGATTTTATAGGTGACTTTTGTGGATATAAATTTGAAAGGAAAACAATTATCTTTATTATATATATCTGTGTTTTTTTAATTACAATATATTTGATATAGATCATTGTGAAAGAGATGAGAAGAACAAATTCTTGAGTTTTTCACTACAATAGTTTACAGAGACATTCGAGATTTATAGATCTGCTGCTAACCATGATCTATCAAACTCTGTTTTCTGAAGAAGGACAAACATGATTGAAGATTTATCGATTTTACATCGAGTATATTTTGTGAATTGATAGTTATTAATGTTGAAAATTATATTTCAAGATCTACTACAACCAGATCAACTCAGAACTCTTCTACCTAAAGATCATTCTTTTTGAAGACGATGATCCATCGAATGTCAATTGCGTGCTATTTTAATTATGAAGAACAAATGGAAAGTATTACAAAGAACAAATACTCTTTTACTTTGAGTGATCGGATTCTTATACTAAGTTGTGTGTTAGGTTCAAAGTATGAACCAGAAGGCTCTGTTTAGCCTAAAAGTTGTAATGGTGTCAACTCCCTGCACTCACTTGTGGAACCGTCTATTGATAAGAGGACCAGATAGTGAAAATCACCTAACTCATGGAGTGGAATGTTGGTGGAGTGGACTAGGGGACTTTTATTACATGAACCACTATACATTGTGCATTCTTTTATATTTATTTACTATTTCTTAATCATTCTGATAATGTTAAAAGGACATATCACAATCTCACATAGAAATTGTAATACACACAATTCACTCCCCTCTTATACATATTTGGTATAACCTAATCCAACAATTGGTATCTGAGTTGGTTCTTTCGATAAAGCTATAACAAGATGAATTTTTTTGGATTATACAAAGAACAATGGTTGATACACAAGAGGATATATCAATGGTTCGAGCTCCCTACTTCAATAGTGAAAATTGTGGATGCTAGAAATCAAGGATGATCATTTATTTAAATATCCTAGGATACATAGTCTACTAAAAAATTATTACTCCTTATGTGATTCTATAGAAACCTGAAACATGTAGTTCTGATATAGAAGAAGAGTGTAAAATAAACTCGAAATCTATGAATTCCATCATTTTTTGTCTTGGACCAGATGAATTCAACAGAGTATCACAGTGCCCGATGGATTATGAAATGTGGAAGATGATTGAAGTTACTTATGAAGGATCTAACAATGTCTGAAAAATGAGGTATGCCACTGCTAAATTAATATTTGGCACATTCAGAATGTTTGAAGGGTAAATCATCACCCAGATGAATGGAAGGATTACAGAAATTTTTAATAACATCACTGCCTTGGTAGATCCTATCAAACAAGCAGATCAGGCCCTGAAAGTTCTAAGAGTACTACCACTAAGATGGAATGGAATTTCGGCTGCCATTAGGCAATCATCACCAGTCAAAAATATTACAATGATAGAGTTAATTATAACTCTTATGATGTATGAAGCTAAGATGGAAGATGAAGCAAATGAGAATAAAGTATTGATCAAGAGAGAAAGTACTTCCTTGAAAGTAATATCCCAAAGGAAGAACAGAAAAATGAATAATGAAATCAAATTGAAATTAGAGAATTTTGATTCATCAAATTTAGATGTAGAACTGGCTCAGCTTGCCAGAAAGTTTAGAAAATTCTACAGAAAAAAGATGGGATTCAAAAATGCTTCAAAAAGGATGAAAACGTACCTAAGGAAATCAGATTCTATGAATAAAAAAAAAGTGGGTCATATCAGACCTGAATGTACTCAATTTAAAGGAGAAAAGAAGAAGAAATTTTTCAAAAACAATGATTAGGACCATAAAGACAAAAGAGCAATTAACGGTACTTGGAGTGTTTCTGAAGACTCCAGCAGCTCATCAAAGTCTTACACAGAAAAAGAAGAATGGAATATAAAAGAAAACATGTGCTTTATAACATAATATGATGAGGTATAATCTTATTACTAATATAATTCTGATTCTATTTATAGATGTTTAAATCATAAAATTACAGCCTACTGTAATATGCTGGAAGAGAAATATGATTCCTTATTTAAGAAACATAAATAATTGAAAAATATTCATACTGTTGTTTTAGGAGAAATAGATACTCTGCTAAAACAACATCAAGAGTTAATTGAAAAATATAACTCATCAAACACAAATTGTACAGATAATGAATCTAAAATAAAAACACTGAAAATAGAATTAGAAACATACAAAAGTGTAGCTCTTATTTTTAAAAAATGAGAAAATACACTAAATGAAATACTTGGAAAGAATTTGATTAAAAAGGAAAGATATGGTATATGAAGTAAAGGTGAGAAACCTAAACTGTATAAGAACTATTTTTTCCCAAGTACAAAAGGTAAAATTTCTAACTACTTTGGAACAAAAGGTCACATATCTAAAAACTATTATGTAAGGCAACTAAAAATAAGTGGTATTAAGATAGCCTTTGTTGCAAGTAGTTTATATGATTCTATTGATTATATAAAAACAAAGCAAGTCTAGATTCCCAGGACTTTGTAATCTAACACTACTAGACCTAATAGAATATGGGTACCAAAATAAATCTTTGTTTAAATTCCATTATAGGAAGTAGGTCATAGAAGCCAAACTGAAATATGGTATATGAATAGTGGCTGCTCCAGGAATATGAGTGGAAACTCATCAAACTTTAGAACACTAACTCAAAAGGATGGTGGTCAAGTCACATCTAGTGATAATACAAAAGTTAAGATTATTGGCATTAGAACAGTTGGAGATCTAGAACCAATCTCAATCAATAAAGTAATCTATGTATAAGGATAGAAACACAACCTGATAAGTATATATCAACTCTGTGATGATGGTTATTTTGTTGATTTTTCAAATAAATGTTGTTCTATTTTTAAAGATAAATTTCTTAAATTTAGAGCACCCAGAACTGATAATGTTTACACCCTAATCATAAATTACATGTGTAAACAAATGGTTAATTGCTTAACTACTAAGATAAATGAATCTTGGATTTGTCATATAAGGCTTGGAAATTGCAATATATATGCTTTATAGTAGTTACCCAAGAAATAATTAGTTTCTAATTTTCCTAGTCTCAAATTTGAAAGTGATAGATTATGTGATTCATGTCAACTTGGTAATAAGAACAAATCATTCTTCAAATCTGTTAACAAAATTGCTACATCTAAACCTCTAGAACTTAACCATATAGATTTTTTTGGACCTTCAAGAAAATAAATCTTGGCTGGTAAATTATATGTATATGTTTTAGTTGATGACTATTCTAGATTTACTTGGATTTATTTTCTAAAATATAAAAATGATGCTTTTACTCTATTTGAGATTTATTTCAATGCTGTTCAAAATGAAAAAGATTTTAAAATAATTTCATTAAGAAGTGATCATGGTGGAGAATTTGAGAACTATGAATTTAATTCCTTCTGCCCAAATATGGATATTAAATACACCTTCTATAGCATCCCGCCTTTTTATAACATAAACTTTCATTACATTACACAAAACTGAGGATCTTTAAGGTCTAGTGTCTTGGAAACCAGGAACATAAAACATGAAAACAACATAAAACATTCTTCTTAAACACTTGAAAGGCTTCTCCTTAAGTTCATCCTAGGTTCATTACTGCATCTCATAACCTAGGGACATACATCAAAAGAAAGGGTGAGCAGAAGGCCCAGTAAGGGAAACAAGAGGAACATTTTACATGTGAACTTGAGATACTTCAATAAGGACATGAAAAGAACTTTAAGGCATGAGAAAGAAATCATGAGGCATTTCATAATAAAAATAAAATTTTCCATAACTTGAAGATGTGTCTAAATCATTTAACATAGACAATCATGAACATATCACCAAGGTCCATCCCCAAGGTGTCATTTGAAAATTACCAAGGTTATTCACCAATGTATCGTGAAAATTGTAATCTCTAGTGGTTACATCATTACCCAATGCATTGGAGCGCTTTCAGGGCGCACCCTTAAATTTTCCATTATTATCATGTGATCCACATATATCATCATCAAACATTTCATAAATAACCCATATAGAATAAAATAAATGGGTTTCATTTCATAATCATAACTTTTTAAAAACTGCTTTAAAGACATGATCTTTATGTCACTTTAAACCCACGGAAAGGGAAAGTGGGTCTCATGTATGTAAATCACAGAATTTAAAATAGAACATTTTGATATATATGTGAATACCCTTGTAGAAATAAGAGCTTTGATTATTCACTTTATAACATAAAATAATTTTGAGAAAAGAGAGAGGCATTTTGAGAAGAAAATTATGCAGCATAACGGCTATGTTACAAGGTTTTAGAAAACATTGAAAATAGAGGGGAAATGGGTCACCCACTCATAAATGATCCATAAAACTATAGGGGGACAGAATATAAGGGATTTAAGAACATGGTAATGGAATTTGAAATATATACCATATGAAATGAAAAACATGGAAGTGAGACAAAACAAGATTTCTCTTATGAAAATTCGGCAGCCTAACGGTGTCACTTAACTTCAATAAAAAAATGATTTGACAAGATCAAATAGGGTCCCTCATCATATTATCATAAGAGATCTGTATGATAGATATAGAGATCATACCCCAACATAATAAAAAGGAACTCGAAAGACTTGACATGAAAATCGAACTTGAAAAATGAGAAGGGTGAAAGAATCCCTTAAAAATTCGGTAGCCTAACGGCGTCACTTAAACTTTCATAAAACGAAACGATGAGAGTAAGAGGGGATCTCTCATCATATAAACATGAAAAGGGCAGTAAGAAGAAATATAAAAGAACATCCTCTCACATAAGAACATGGAGCATAAAGGAATGACATAAAAAGGATTACATGAAAAGAAAGAGAGAGGTCGGATCCCTTACCTTAAAACATGACTCTTGAAACTCAAAGGTTTGGACCTTGAGGGCTTGGGGGCACCTTGGGAGGACTCCTTGGGAGGTAAGGAGACCATAACTTCGTTGGGGGAGAGTTGGTAGTGAAAACTAAAGGAGGAAAGGGTGGGTATTTATAGGGAAAGTGAGGGGACAATGCAATAATGGCCAAGGGACACCTCATTAGTGGTTTTGGAAAAACCATGGGCTTGCCCATGGTATTTGCCCATGGTATTGGCCACTTGGGACACCTCATACCTTATCTTACTATTCATAATTCGACCATATTGAATATATACCTAATACATCATTTAATGATGTCATTAAACACCCATAACTTAAAAACTATACTTTCACTATTCATCAGAAATTCAACTTTCTCATAATAATCCCAAAATTTCACCATAACCAAATATCAATGTTTTGATTTCAAAAATGATATCAATTTTATAAAAAAAATTTCTAAATATTTTTAATTTAATTATTAAATAAAAACACTATTCATTGAGAATTCATTTTTTTCAGAAAAATCCCCAAAAATTACCTTAACATAATATCGATGCTCTGAGTTCAAAAATAAAGTCCTTTTTATAAAAATAATTTTCTAATTATTTTTAATTAAATTTTTAATTAAAAAACACTATTCACCCGAAAAAACTAATACTTGACTAATAATTTATGAAACCATTATTTACCCATTTTATTGAATCACATTACTTAATCTAGGTGTCTAAATTATATTAAAACTTTCTTTGAGGGAAATTACTAATCCATTTGGTCACATTACTAATCCTAAGCGTAAAATTACTATTCATAATTTACTATTCATCAAAAATTAAGTTGATCTTATTAGACTCCAAATTCCTTACTGAACACTTTTGTAGAAGACCATTTTTTGAAAATCATTACACATCATTAGTTATTTAGGGTTTTAATAAATATTTTAAAATATCCTTTTTTTCAAAATTCATCAATAAAGTACATTCTAAAATTATCTGGACATTTGAAATTTCACAAACATCACTAAAGGAAGAAATCTCAATTCATTCATCGCAAAGGATTACACAAAGGAGCTAGGGTCTCATCGCATAGCCCCTTATAACACCGGCATATGACCTAAGTGTAAGGTGTGCTATGGTGAGAGAATCTGAGGGAGGCTCAGATAACATTTCCCTAGTAGTAATCTCTACTAACTTGAACTTCTCCCGTAGGCGTTTCTGTTCAATCTTGACACACTAGAGTTTGGCTTGGGCTTGGTCCAAAGCGAGGCCCACAGATGTTACCTCCTTCCCAAGCTCTGATAAGTGGGCTTCATAAGGGATGAGTCTACTGGATGAAGCCATTGACTCCTCTTTCTGCATTAACCATTAACATCTTATTAAATCATTAAGAGTAAGTTAATATACTACTAAAAAAGATTGGGTTGTTACATTCTTCCCCCCTTAAGAAATTTCGTCCCCGAAATTTATACTTGAGGCCTAGTCGAAAAGGTGAGGGTACTTTTGCTTCATCGTTTCCTCAGGCTCCCAAGTCGCTTCTTCATACTTATGAATCCTCCACAACACATTCACAAGGTGGGTAGTCTTGTTTCGTAGAACCTTGTCTCTACGGTCCAAGATCTCCACTAACTGCTCCTCATAAGAGAGGTCATGTTCCAGTTGTACCACCTCTGGGTTCAGTACATGCGAAGGGTCGGGTATGTACTTCCTCAATAGAGATACATGGAAGACATTGTGAACTTGAGCTAGGTTCGGTGGAAGTGCTAGACGATAGGCCACTGCTCCTATGCGATCAAGGATTTCATAGGGGTCAATGTACCTAGGGCTGAGCTTCCCTTTCTTCCCAAACCGCATGACTCTCTTCCATGGAGAGATTCGAAGGAAGACTTTGTCACCAACACCAAACTTCAATTCCCTTCGACGATTGTCAGCATAGCTCTTCTGCCGACTCTGAGCTGCCTTTATGTGTTGTTGGATGGCATGAACCTGTTCTGTAATCTCTTGCACGAGATCAGGCCCAAGAAGCTTCCTCTCACCAGTTTCATCCCAACAAGTAGGAGTTCTACACCTCTTTCCATACAGAGCTTCATAGGGTGCCATCTAAATACTCGCATGGAAGCTATTGTTATAGGAGAACTCCACTAATGGGAGGTGTTGATCCCATCCACCCTTAAATTCCATTGAGCATAATCTCAACATGTCTTCGAGTGTCTGAATAGTCATTTAAGATTGACCATCAGTTTGAGGATGGTAGGCCGTACTAAAATTCAATTCAGTATTTAGAGCATGTTGAAGACTTCTCCAGAATTTTGATGTGAATCTTGGGTCACGATCAGATACGATGAATAGTGGTACCCCATGCAGCCTTACCACTTCCTTCACATATATCTTGGCAAGCTGATCCAGAGAGAAATCTTCCCGAATAGAGATAAAATGGGCTGTCTTGGTGAGACGGTCCACAATAACCCATATCGCATTGTTTCCTTTGGATGTTTTCGGGAGACTAGTTACAAAGTCCATAGTGATATTATCCCACTTCCATACTGGTATGGGTAGAGGTTGTAATACCCCCTTAGGAAGTTGTCATTCTTCCTTTACTTGCTGACACACCAGGCACTTTGTAGTGTAATCAGCAATCTCCCTCTTCATGTTATCCCACCAATAATGATCACGAAGGTCTCTATACATCTTAGTGATTCCCGGATGTATAGAGAAAGTAGAGCTATGAGATTCATCCATCAGTTCTTTCTTTATCTCCGTAATAGATGGAACACAAAGTCTTGTACGAAATTTCAATACACCGTCTTGATCAATATTGAAATCAGGGAACTTCCCATCCTTTACAGCCTCGAACTTCTCCTACAGCAAAGGATCTTCTTTTTGAGCCTTCTTGATCTTCTCTAGTAATGAAGGTTGAGAAATCATTTGGGATAGGGTTGATGATGTCCCTTTCCTTATAATTCCCATGTCCAGTTTTACTAGATCTTTAATCAAGGGATCTCCTAGGAACCTCCTTGTCGCCAGAACAACAGGATCTTTCCTGCTTAACGCATTCGCGACTTTGTTTGCTCTTCCAGGGTGATAATGAATTGAACAATCATAGTCTTTAATAAGCTCCAACCATCTCCTTTGTCTCATGTTCAATTATTTCTGTGTGAAAATATACTTTATACTTTGGTGGTCAGTGTATATATCACATTTATCCCCATAAAGATAGTGCCTCCATATCTTTAGAGCAAAAACAACTGCCACCAGCTCTAGATCATGTGTAGGATAATTATGCTCATGAATCTTTAACTACTGAGATGAATAAGCAATTACCTTGTCATTTTTCATGAGGACGCACCCAAGCCCTTTCAGAGATGCATCGCTAAAAATAACGAATCCTTCTCCGATAGAGGGTAGTGTTAACATAGGTGCAATAACCAATCTCTTCTTCAGCTCTTGGAAGCTTTCCTCACATTCCTTTGTCCAGATGAACTTAACCCCTTTTCGAGTCAACTTGGTTAGTGGATTAGAAAGTCGTGAAAATTTTTTCACAAACCTCCAATAATATCTCGCTAAACCAAGGAAACTACGAATCTCAGTTACTGTTGTGGGTTGAGGCCACTCCTCCACAACCAATGTCTTTGCAGGGTCAACTGAGATCCCTTCATTGGTTACGATGTGCCCCAAGAAAGCCACTTGTTGTAACCAAAACTCACACTTGCTGAACTTCCCAAAGAGCCTCTCCTTCCGTAGAGTTTTCAAAATAACCCTCAGATGATCTTCATGCTCCTCACGACTTTTTGAATATATCAAAATATGATCAATAAAAACTACCACAAAGTTATCAAGGTAGTCCTTAAAGACTCTATTCATCAAATCCATGAAAATATCATGAGCATTAGTCAAGCCGAAAGGCATAACAGTAAACTCATAATGCCCATACCTTGATTGGAAGGCAGTCTTTGGAATATCTTCCTTCTTCACCCTCAGTTGATGATAACCAGATCGAAGGTCAATCATAGAGAAGAATTAAGCCCCACGAAGTTGGTCAAATAAATCATCAATTCTTGGAAGAGGGTATCTGTTCTTCACTGTGATCCCGTTCAGTTCTCTATAATCAATGCATAGCCGCATTGATCCATCCTTCTTCTTCACAAAGAGAACTAGTGCTCCCCAAGGAGACACACTCGGTTGGATAAACCCCTTCTCCAACAAGTCTTGGAGTTGTTTCTTTAACTCTTCTAGCTCCACATTTGCCATTCTATATAGAGTCTTTGATATCGGTTGAGACCCAGGTACGAGTTCAATGGAGAACTCTACCTCTCTTTTGGGGGGAGGTCCAGGTAACTTCTTAGGAAATACATCCATGTACTCCTGAACAATCGGAACATCTTCAATTTGTATGCTCCCTTTCCCTTATTCCTCATCACCGATTAACTCCATAATGAAAGATATAGGAGGTGCTTCTATATAGGGATCAGTTCGGGATATCTCTCCTTGGAAGATAATTGTAGGTCATTCATTCAAGACCACTGAGATTTCCTTACTTCTGCATTTGATCTTAGCATTATACTTTGAGAGCCAGTCCATCCCTAGTATAATGTCGAATTCCATCATGGGAATGACTACTAGATTTGCAATAAGATTGTTCTCACCAAAGTAAACACTAGAGTCTCTAAATACTTTTGATGCAAGGATAATCCCACTTGGAGTCTTGACTGACAACTCTACCTCTAGCAGTTCGGGGATTGATTCTATATTCCTTGCAAACTTGGAGGAAATAAAGGAATGCGTAGAACCAGAATCAAATAAAGTACTTGCTAGTTTTGAGAGGATGACAAGAGTACCTGCTACCACATTGTTCGGAACTTCAACTTCAGTTGTTGTGATAGCGAAAGAACGACCTTGCTCCCTTGGCCTCTGTTGAGGTTGATGGTGATTCCCCTCCACCGCCCTTGGATTTGGACATTGATTAGCAAAGTGCCCAAGCTATCCACACTTGAAGCATGTGACTTCGGGTAGGGCCAGAACCATCTTTCTTCTATCGTTAGTGTTGGGAAGTTGAGGCTTCACATCACTACGACAATTCCGAGAAATATGGCCTTCTTTTCCACACCTATAGCACTTACCACTTCCGATCAAGCTGTTTCCTGAATGCTTCTTTCCACATTTATTGCATGTGGAATGTTGCATATGCTTTCCACCTCTTTCCTGATCAAAACTTCTTCCCAGGCTCGGTTCTAGAGTTCTCTTCTTCTCATTAGATTTGTGAGACCACTGTGTCTCCCCAAACTCTAGTTCCACTTTCATGGCACTTTGAACTATTTCTTTATAGCTATCATAGTCCCAGTTGGCTAGATTCTTCCGCAGATGAGGTCGTAGTCCACCAAAGAATCTATCAACCTTCCCATTAGAGTCCATGACGAAGCTTGAGGTATAACGGGAAATCCTTATGAAGTTCATCTCGTAGGTTCCAACTGATTCATTCTCCTTTTTCTTCAGCTCGAGAAATTCTTTCTCCATTCTCGTTCTCATCGAACGAGGGAAATACTTATTAAAGAATATTCCCCGAAACTCTTCCCACTTCATAGCTTCCATCTCTCCTCGTGGCTTCGTGTTTTTGATCAGTGACCACCACTGATCAGCTTCTCCCTCTAGGCGGTAAACAGTAATGGTGACTTTTTCTTGTTCCGAACAATGATGTACAGAAAAGATCTTTTCAATGGAGCTTATCCATTGTTCTGCAACCAATGGGTCAGTGGATCCACTGAATGTTGGTGGTCGTTGACGCATGAAGGACTCAACAGAAATTTTTTCCCTTCGTGGTGAGGTCGGCCTCTCAGCTTGATTCAAGTTATTACTCATAACTTGAGTCAGTTGGTTCATCATTCGCATGAATGTTTCCATTCCGGCTTCCATCGGAGGGCCGTCAGCACATGGTGCATTGCGGTCACCATCGGCACGGTTCCTCCTATTTCCCTCCATTTTCTAAAAGAATAAAACCTTAGTGAGAAACTTATTTCATTTATGGATCTTTTAACTAAGACTTCATGCTTAGACAATTACACTTTTCTATAATTCCTTCATAATGATTCATAAAAAGCTTGTGATTAACCAAACATAACCCCCAGGAGTGTCGTAACCAAGAGTGCAGCAAGGCCCGTTATCGTGCACCAGTTCCTGTTCGAGTCTAGCTCAAAGCGGTGTTTTCGGGTTTTACCCCTATGCACATCTGTGCCAGAGCCGCCTCTACCTGCTCGTATCCAGACAGGGATGTATTTGTTTGATAAACCACTTACTCAATACTTACCAAAATACCAGGAAGTTTTCCTATATTTAAAATTTTCTATAGGGTTCTTCCTAAAGTTTTTATATCCTAATTTCCACAAATAACTAAACCATCTTTTGATACCAACCATAGAATCCCACCTTTTTATAACATAAACTTTCATTATATTACACAATACTGAGGATCTTTAAGGTCTAGTGTCTTGGAAACCAGGAACATAAAACATGAAAACAACATAAAACATTCTTCTTAAACACTTGAAAGGCTTCTCCTTAAGTTCATCCTAGGTTCATTACTGCATCTCATAACCTGGGGACATACATCAAAAGAAAGGGTGAGCAAAAGGCCCAGTAAGGGAAACAAGAGGAACATTTTACATGTGAACTTGAGATACTTCAATAAGGACATGAAAAGAACTTTAAGGCATGAGAAAGAAATCATGAGGCATTTCATAATAAAAATAACATTTTCCATAACTTGAAGATGTGGCTACATCATTTAACATAGACAATCATGAACATATCACCAAGGTCCATCCCCAAGGTGTCATTTTAAAATTACCAAGGTTATTCACCAAGGTATCGTGAAAATTGTAATCTCTAGTGGTTACATCATTACCCAATGCATTGGAGCGATATCAGGGCGCACCCTTAAATTTGCCTTTATTATCATGTGAGCCACATATATCATCATCAAACATTTCATAAATAACCCATATAGCATAAAATAAATGGGTTTCATTTCATAATCATAACGTTTTAAAAACTGCTTTAAAGACATGATCTTTACGTCACTTTAAACCCACGGAAAAGGAAAGTGGGTCTCATGTATGTAAATCCCATAATTTAAAATTGAACATTTTGATATATTTGTGAATACCCTTGTAGAAATAAGAGCTTTGAGTATTCACTTTATAACATAAAATAATTTTGAGAAAAGAGAGAGGCATTTTGAGACGAAAATTATGCAGCATAACGGCTATGTTACAAGGTTTTAGAAAACATTGAAAATAGAGGGGACATGGGTCACCCACTCATAAATGATCCATAGAAATGTAGGAGGGCAGAAAATAAGGGATTTAAGAACATGGTAATGGAATTTGAAAGATATACCATATGAAATGAAAAACATGGAAGTGAGACAAAACAAGATTTCTCTTATGAAAATTCGGCAGCCTAACGGCGTCACTTAACTTCAATAAAAAAATGAATTGACAAGATCAAATAGGGTCCCTCGTCATATGATCATAAGAGACCAGTATGATATATATAGGGATCATACCCCAACATAATAAAAAGGAACTCGAAAGACATGACATGAAAATCGAACTTGAAAAATGAGAAGGGTGAAAGAATCCCTTAAAAATTCGGCAGCCTAGCGGCGTCACTTAAACTTTCATAAAATGAAATGATGAGAGTAAGAGGGGATCTATCATCATATAAACATGAAAGTGGAAGTAAGAGGAAATATAAAAGAACATCCTCTCACCTAAGAACATGGAGCATAAAGGAATGACATAAAAAGGATTACATGAAAAGAAAGAGAGAGGTCGAATCCCTTACCTTAAAACGTGACTCTTGAAACTCAAAGGTTTGGACCTTGAGGGCTTGGGGGCACCTTGGGAGGACTCCTTGGGAGGTAAGGAGACCAGAACTTCGTTGGGGGAGAGTTGGGAGTTAAAACTAAAGGAGGAAAGGGTGGGTATTTATAGGGAAAGTGAGGGGACAAGGCAATAATGGCCAAGGGACACCTCATTAGTGGTTTTGGAAAAACCATGGGCTTTCCCATGGTATTTGCCCATGGTATTGGCCACTTGGGACACCTCAGACCATATATTACTATTCATAATTCGACCATATTGAATATATACCTAATACATCATTTAATGATGTCATTAAACACCCGTAACTTAAAAACTATACTTTCACTATTCATCAAAAATTCAACTTTCTCAGAATAATCCCAAAATTTCACCATAACCAAATATCAATGTTCTGATTTCAAAAATATAATCCATTTTATAAAAATAATTTTCTTAATATTTTTAATTTAATTATTAAATAAAAACACTATTCATTGAGAATTCATTTTTTTCAGAAAAATCCCCAAAAATTACCTTAACATAATATCGATGCTCTGGGTTCAAAAATAATGTCCTTTTTATAAAAATAATTTTCTAATTATTTTTAATTAAATTTTTAATTAAAAAACACTATTCACCCGAAAAAACTAATACTTGACTAATAATTTATGAAACCGTTATTTACCCATTTTATTGAATCACATTACTTAATCTAGGTGTCTAAATTATATTAAAACTTTCTTTGAGTGAAATTACTAATCCATTTGGTCACATTACTAATCCTAAGCGTAAAATTACTATTCATAATTTACTATTCATCAAAAATTATGGTGATCTTATTAGACTCCAAATTCCTTACTGAACACTTTTGTAGAAGACCATTTTTTGAAAATCATTACACATCATTAGTTATTTAGGGTTTTCATAAATTTTTTAAAATATCCTTTTTTTCAAAATTCATCAATAAAGTACATTCTAAAATTATCTGGACATTTGAAATTTCACAAACATCACTAAATGAAGAAATATCAATTCATTCATCGCAAAGGATTACACAAAGGAGCTAGGGTCTCGTCACATAGCCCCTTATAACACCGGAATATGACCTAAGTGTAAGGTGTGCTATGGTGAGAGAATCTGAGGGAGGTTCAGATAACATTTACCTAGTAGTAATATCTACTAACTTGAACTTCTCCCGTAGGCATTTTTGTTCAAGCTTGACACGCTGGAGTTCAGCTTGGGCTTGGTCCAAAGCGAAGCCCACAGATGCTACCTCCTTCCCAAGCTCTGATAAGTGGGCTTCATAAGGGTCGAGTCTACTGGATGAAGCCATCGACTCCTCTTTCTGCATTAACCATTAACATCTTATTAAATCATTAAGAGTAAGTTAATATACTACTAAAAAAGATTGGGTCATTACACCTTGTCTACACCAAGAACACCTCAACAAAATAAAATTATTGAAAGAAGAAATATGACTATTAAAGAAATTGATAGAACTATGCTAAATGAATACAGTCTTCCTACCTATTGTTGGGAAGAAGTTGTAAGAACAGTCTATTATATAATGAATAGAGTTTTAATCTGACCAATTTTTAGAAAAACACCCTATGAACTATGGAATAACAGAAAACCTAAATTAAATTACTTTAAAATTTTTGGATGCAAGGTTTAAACCTTAAACTCCAACAACAATCTTGGTAAGTTTGATCCAAAATCTGATGAAGGAATTTTCATAAAATGTTCTGCAATTTCCAAAGCTTATAGAGTTTTTAATAAAAAGTCAAGGATTGTTGAAGAATCAGTTCATCTGAAATTTGATGAATCTGATCCCTTTGAGAAAAGTAAAGACCAAATTGATGAATCTGACTCTAATGATAACATGAGACTTTAGAACATAAAATATGTCTTTTGAAAAAGATTTAAATGAAATCTAGTCCATTTATGAAGAACATGACATTGAATAACCTAACAGTGTACTACCTAGATAATCTAGAACCCTAAAGAATCACCCTTTAGAAACTGTTATAGGAGACCTAGACACTGAAATAAAAACCAAAATAAATGTAGGAAATCTTTTCAATTATCTTCCTTTCTATCCTAATTTGAACTAAAGACATTAGAAGAAGCCTTAGTTGATGAAATTTGGATGATAGAAATGCAAGAAGAAAAAAACCAATTCAAGAGAAATGAAGTTTGGAGTTTAGTTGAAAGACCTCAGAACTATCTACTTATAGGAATCAAATGGGTCTTTAGAAATAAACCAGATGATCAAGGAATAATAACTAGAAATAAAGCAAGACTACTATCTAAAGGTTATAATATGGAAAAGGGTAGAGATTATGATGAGACCTTTGCACCTGTAGCTATATTAGAATCCATTAGGATCCTTTTAGCCTATGCATCTCATGTGAACTTTAAATTATTTTAGATGGATATTAAGTCTTCCTTTTTTAAATGGTTACTTATTGGAGGAAGTTTATGTTGAGCAACCACTTAGTTTTGAAAATTCAAAGAAACTAGATTCTGTTTTAAAACTTACTAAATCTCTTTATGGCCTTAAACAAGCACCTAGAGCTTGGTATGAAATATTAAGTTCTTTTATTTTAAAAATTTATTTTACCGTTGGGATGGTAGATCCAATATTGTTCAAGAAAACTTTAAACTCTAATATTTTATTGGTTCAAATTTATTTTGATGGTGTAATTTTTCTTTCAACAAACAAAAAACTTTTTCCTGAGTTTTCAAATTTAATGCAAAAATAATTTGAAATGATTATGATGGGAGAATTAAATTTCTTTTTAGGACATAAAATTTATCAAAAATATTTTGGAAATGTTTTAAATCAAAGAAAATAAGTTTCTGATTTACTAACGAAATTTGGACTTGAAAATAGCAAGACATTTTCTACTCCTATGTGTACTAATATAAAACATGATTTGGATGAAACTGGAAAATTAGTTGACAACAAGTTATATATAGGTAATATTGATAGTTTATTATATCTTACTGCTAGTATGCCAGATATAATGTATTCATTATGTCTTTTTGAAGGATTTTAATCTGATCCTAAAGAATCTCACTTAAGTGTTGTCAAAAGAATCTTTATATATTTAAAAGGAACTATTTTTCAATCTCTTCTCTATCTAAAAACTTCTAATTTTAATTTAATTTCTTATTTAGATGCATACTTTGGAAGTTTTAGATTAGATAGAAAAAGAACCTCAGGGACTTGTCACTTTTTACGAAAATACATAGTGTCATGGTCTAGTAAGAGACAACATGTCAACAGCCAAAGAAAAATATATATCTGCTGTAACTTACAGTGCACAAGTTTTGTGGATGAAAAACACTCTTATGGATTTTGGACTAAATTTTAATAATACACCTATTTAATGTGATAATACTAGTTCTATAAATATATCAAAAAACCATATTAACCATTATAAAACTAAGCATATTGATATCAAACATCACTTTCTAAGAAATCATGTACTTAAAAAGGATATATTCTTAGAATTTGTAAGCACTGAAATTCAATTAGCAGATAGTTTTACTAAACCAATTCCCACATAAAGGTTTGATTTTATTAAGGGGATCTAGGTTTATTTATTTTTAAATGAAATTTTAAATTCTAAATTATTTATTTTAATTATTATTTTATCTATTTTTATTATTAATTTTCTTTATTAATTTAAAATTTTCGTCAGTCCTGCTTTAAACATTTTCTACATAAGTTTTTAATTTTAAATAATGTAATAATTACTATGTGAGTAATGACATCGGAATCAAGGATATTAAAAACTATTTCCTATTCCAAAACCGTTCATTTTCTCAAAACCCTTCGAAACCCCAAGAACTTTTACCACTCTTCTCTACCCGCACCAGAACCTTCAAAACCCTAGATTTTCAAACCTTCAAAAATATTTGACAGTAATGGCCAAAACCAAAAGGACTGATGAGCCAGAAACTAACAATGCCAAGCGACAACGCTCGGCAGGATGAACGATTTTTCCATGAAAAGTGATTAATTTGGAATGGTTGTCCCAGATAGATCTGATGCTGGGGAAAGCCTTAGCATTTTAGAAACTCAAGAAAACATTCAATAAAGACTTTACAAAGTTTCTATATGAGTTTTAACTTCATCATTTTTTAAATCGGTTCATTTCAGTCTGGGGGAAGATGAGGATTCATTAATAGCTAAGATGGAGGGCATAGGTTTTTCATTTTTGTCTGTAGAGATAGAAAAAATTCTTAACTACCCACATGAGGGAGTTTACATTTTGATTTAAAGATTATTGGTCATAATGTATATAAGTCTGAAGACATTATGTATTTTCTATTTGGCTCTACAAACAAAAGGAAAATGTTAGTGAAAGATCTAGATCCTAACAAGAAGATTTTAGTTAAATTTGTGCAAATAGGTATTTCACCCAGAATGTCAGAGATGGAGAAAATATTGTACCCTGATATGTACATAATGATTCTATCTATGAGTGATATTAAGTTGAATTTTATGAGATATATGGTGAGATATCTCAATTACTGCTGCCAACCAGAAGCGAGGATGAACTTCTATCCCTTTGTAAGGTTCATTTGAAAGATTTTATTTAAGACAGATATGATAAGGCTGGTGGATGCCTGAGTGAGATGTTACCATAGAAATATCTTTAATACTGGAACATTAAGAAATATCGGTTTCTTTTGGAGCACAATAAAAGTCAAACTCATTATTGTTGGAGTAGAAGAAGAACAAGAGAGTGCTCAGGAGCTACCTTTAAAATCCAAGGAAGGAGTAGCTAAATCTATAACTAGCGGAGTATTAAGAAGGATATGGTTTGAGAAAGTTGATACACCTTCTAATGAGGAAATTCAAGAAGGACTTCAGAGGAGAAGGCAAAGAGTATCTCAAGCTGATGACGAACCTGTTAAAGAAAATTTTGGAACAACAGAAGCTCTTCTAAGTTACAAATTTCTAAGAGAATCTGATGTACAACAAGTTGACCAACCTATGATTTCTCAAATTGAGGTAACTCCTAAAGTAGAAAAATAAACTGTGCATCCAACAGTTTAAAAGACTGGAGAAGTTGAAGTGGATAGATCTGAAACTATATAACCTACTGAGATTGTTCCAGAGGAATTAGCCTAAGAGGAACCTATTTTAAAGTATCCATCCTTGGAAGAACTCAATGAATAGGATGCTTAGGATGAGAAAGAACCTGTGAATATAAATCTAGCATAGAAACTTTCTGAAATTAAAATTGAAATTATTGTTGAATATTTTTCTTTGGAGGAGTCAGGAAAGGACTCAAAGGAAAAATAAGTGGAGAAGCCAGTATAGAGGAATGATGATAAGAAGTTAGATGTTGACTCCATACCACAAGCACTGATAAATCTAGTGGAATCTCATACTAAGAATCAAGCACAAGGTGCCTCTGATTCTGATAATAATTATGTGGAGGAGTTAATTCAAAAATTTAATAAAGTTCAAGCCGAAAATGCTTCTTTAGGAAGAGAATTAGAAAAGGAACATCTGAAATTTCAAAAACTAAAAGCTAGTTTGGTTTCTAATCAAGAAGTATAAAATTTCAAGAAGGAAATTTTGGATGAAGTTGAAAATCTCAAATATGAAATGGTGATGATGTTAGATTTACTAGAGTTTAAATATTTCAGGAGAAAAAATTCACAGTTTTCAGACATAGTGAAGCTAGTACATCAGGTACTTCACCTGATCTGATCAGAAGATTTCAGGTAATTACAGCAGCTATGAGCGATATGAATGAAAGACTGTAGGACCTTAAATGAAATAGTGCTTCTTTATCTGTTTTTTGGACAATTAGAAGTTTCTTATTGAGTAGTTGACTTCGAATGTACCTAGAATTAGAGTTTTTCTGAATCAGTTCACTGATAAGTTAACTATTTTATTTAAAGGAAGAGAGGTTACATGAGTTTTACAGAGTCAATTTGATTGAATACATCCATCTGACCCAGGAAGGAAGATATCTCTTAGTCTAGTTAGGTGATGTACTGATGAAAAGGTTGAGAATATAAATGTTAGAGCTCAAGGAAATCATTCAGAGGTGCTAAAACCCATTCCTCAAACATTTTTATCCCAACTTTGATTCTCATTTTCATTACTATACTTGTAATTATATTTTCAATAACATATATTTGAATCACATGTTTATGTGTCATTAATTTGTTTTACTGTAATGTCTATGTTAGAATGCGAGTAATCAAGACTCAAATATTAATAAATAGTTTATCATAGCATTTACTTAAATTCAATTCTACATTATAATGTTTTATATTCCTTCTTCTATCATTTTTTTATATCACAAAAGGGGGATAAATATGAATTAACACAACCTATTTTTTTGTGAATTTTTTTTTGGATAAACACAAAATTATTTATTTATAAATGAGGAGATATTATTTTAATTTCTAAAGGGGGAGAAAATGTAAAAATTAGGAAATAATTTCATTAAAATAAAATATTGTTTCTATCTTTGTGAAATTCTAAATTATATTTAATTAATTTTTTAAGATAATTTTATTGGTTATTTCATGGGTTTTGTGATCATCAAAAAGGGGTAGATTGTTGGGTAAGTGTTGTTTTAAACAATACTTTATCTTTTTATGATGATTTTGATGTTCAAAAATACCCTTATTTGTTATTATAATGATTTTACTTTGAGTATATTTCAGGAAATTAATATTATTTATTTCTCTATTTTTGAAATAATATTTAAGCCTTTTAATCTTCGTGGAATATTTGACAAAGTGTTTGGAAATCACTTTAGCATGTTCTAGAAACATTGTTCATACCCTACGTTGAGGAGCGTAGTGTAAGGATGAAAATTGTCGCTTATGAGTTATCAGAAAAGTATGGTTAAGCAACTATACGTTATCAAAAAAGTATGAAAGAAGGATCCTAAGTTTGGAAGGAACCTTACATTTGGAATATCAGAAAAGTATGAATGAAGAATCCTGCGTTTGGAAGGAAACTTACGTTTGGGATATTAGAAAAGTATGGAATGTTATGTATCTTTCTAAAAAGTATGGTTCATCAACCTTACTTTTGTGAAAAACCTTAAGTTTTATCAAAAAGTATGGATCAGGTACCTTACATTTAGAATCTTATAAAAGTATGGATTATATATCATACAATTGAATGTTTAAGAGAAAATTATGGCTGATAAATCTTTAGTTTGAGATCAACCTTACGTTGTGAACCTTATGTAAAGAGAATATATGCAATGTAGTTCAACCCTACATTTGGCGTCGGAGATTTAAATTATGGATTTATCGAGTAACAGTCTTTACAGGATTATCGAGCTGATTTTAAGCTAGATTAAAAGCTCAATTTTAGAGCACATCTTTGACTAATTCAAATCTGTTTATTTATGATTCAAAGGATTGATTTAAGAGGATATTTTCATGGTGAATTTTAATGGGAGTTATGACTGCTCTGTCATTCAAATATATGAATATCGCAATTCTATAGGCGACTTTTGTGAATCTAAATTTGAAAGTAAAACAATTGTATTTATTATATATATCTGTGTTATTTTGAATTAAAATATATATGATATAGATCATTTTAAAAGAGAAGAGAAGAACAGATTCTTGTGTTTTTCACTACTACAATTTACAGAGACATTCGAGATTTATGGATCTGTTGCTAACCATGATCTATCAAAATATGTTTTCTGAAGAAGAAGAAACAAGATTCAAGATTTATCAATTCTACATCAAATATATTTTGTGAATCGACTATTGTTTAGGTTGTGAATTATATTTCAAGATATAATACAACCGAATTGATTCAGAACTCTACAACTTGAAGATCATTCTTTCTGAAGACGACGATCCATCGACTGTCAATTTCATGTTGTTGCAATTGTGATGAACAACAGGAATGTATTTCAAAGAATAATTACTCTTTTACTTTGATTGATCGTCTTATTGTACTAAGTTGTGTGTTAGGTTCTTTGTATGAACCTGAAGGCTCTGTTTAACCTTAAATTTGTAAAGTTGTCAACTGCCAACACTTATTTGTGGAACGGTTTGTTGATAAGAGGACCAGATAGTTAAAATCACCAAGCTCGTGGAGTGGAGAATTGGTGGAGTGGACTAGGAGCCTTCTATTCCCTGAACCACTATACATCATGCATCCTTTTCTATTTATTTTCCACTGCTTAATTATTCTGATAAAGTTAAAAGGATAGATCACGATCTCACGAAGAAATTGTAATACACAAAATTCTCAACCCTCTTGTATATATTTGGCACAACCCGAACCAACAGGATAGTTATAGAAATGACATCCAACCTATGAACATGAACTATGTAATATAATCTCTTTGTCCTTAATATGTCATAATGCAGGACGCACACCCATGTCATCGTCCTTTTCTTGCTTTATTATTTGTTGATATAACTGGGTGGATTTACCCTTTACATCCATTTCCATGGTCTTATAAAGGTACTACCATCCTAGTCAACATGGTTTGAGATATATTACTTCCTTAACCTGTAAGAAAAAAATACTTTCTTGATCATTCAACCAATGAAATTCCATCAATAATGCACCCAACACAAGATACTTCACCAAGATTTCATTATAATGGTTTTTCCTTGCATTAAATTATGTTATCAAATGGTACACATTGGTAATGATCTCAATTCAATTAAACAATACACATTTCCATAGATAGGAACATCCAATGACACCCAAAACATGTGGTGTTCCTATTATAGGGTCTTTCCTCATGATCTCACTACTAGAGATCACCAAGTAAGAACTTCATGAAAAGAATTCTCAATGCCTATGATCCCCCAACACCTGAGATTCAAACATCTACTATGCCCATTTATTAAGATTCATCTAGACCATAAGACTTTTTTTAAGATTAATTTTATAATATCTCATGGTTCTCATTATAGACTGGTATTTTATATAACCTTTTTGATATGATAATTAATCTATGGACATTACCAATAAATATTGGACATAGAATTATCTACACTATAATGGTAATAATACATCATGTATATCTAACTATATACAATATATGATATTCAAAAGTAATATTTAAGTTGGGGTTAGGGAACCCACTATTACAACACTCCCAAATGCACTAGATCCAACTTGGTAAAAAAACTTATTATCTCTCTCATGATTAAGATCATGTTTCTACTGAGTCATGACATTAGCTATTGTGTCTTCCATGTTTCCACCATGTGGCTATTCCGCTCTTGTGATCTCATATCTTTGCGTAAAACTTATCAAGAGGTGGTATCATCGAGTATATTCTTTTTTACACTATCATAACATGACATATTTGATAGTAAGAGTATCATAATTTACATTATGATAATTCTTTACTTACTATGTGTTATTCCAATAACCAGAAAAAATTGTAGCATATAACTGCTTCTTGGCTACCACAAAAGTTGTAACGTACTCGATATTTGTAGGTATGGATACCACTATCTTATATGAGCTTTTATTGCTCACATTATAAGCCTAATTATGATATTATATCACATAAATCTAAGGGAGACTAGTTTGTGTCCCCTAAAAAACTAGTATCCTTTCTTCTCCACATAGCAGGTACATATCTTTTGTACTTGATTAAGTACAAATGGATAGTTCTGATTATTTCCCTTGTAGTTTTCTTGTATATAACTGATATGTATCTACTATAAAGTATATCTTTTACATATCAATTCTTGTACATATCATGGAATATGTGATAGATCCATCGCTAAAGTTTATAAAATTTAACTTACCACATTAAACTCCTCCCTTGTCACAAACATGTCAACTTGGAGAGATATATGCCATGTGAAACTAGAAACAATTATTTTTTCAATTCTTTCAACTTTTATTTTTCAATACAATGTCAATATATGTATGATTTACTATGTCTAAGAAACAGTTATACCTGTCTCCGAAGATCCCATTCCCTAGAACTTAGGTTGCTACTTTATATCAATCATTGGATAATTAGATTCTTTCATTTTGGTCTTAACTAGATTGAAGAACAAAATCTTTGTTTCCATATGTTACTGAACATATTACACCTAGAAAACAATTGCACTACTACTAACCTCTAGTGGACACTTTGAAATGATTCATTCCAAATGAATATTCTATTATCTTGTTACTTACTTCAATCCTCAACTGGATTTTAGTAACATTCAACCTTTATTAGAATTATGTAATGTGGCCATCTATTTTTGGTTGTGTCATATAGACACCTTCCATGATTAGTGTTCATGACATCCAATTATTAATAAAATGATCATAGATATTATCTACGATAAGTAAAATTCTATTGGATTTAGGTAGAACAACTTGGTATAACTGATTGGGCCTTATTGGTATTATGCTTATACCATCATGTATAATCTCATTTGAATACCCCCTATAGAATTCAAAATAATAAGCCCCTTTGCACTGTGATACATGGAATCCATTATTGAATTTTATTTGACCTTTTAAATCTTATCTAATTTCCATATACTGCTTATTTGTATGAATTATTATTCATAATTAATAATGGATCTCTGAATATGGTGAATACGGAACAAGCAGTATGGTTTTACCATTACTATAAAGTATGTGTCTCTCAAACATTCTTGTTCCAGAAGCACTTGTGGAACTAGTTCATGTGCCAACTATATGTGCATCTTTAGCATTGACTAAACCCAATTCAATCTAGCTCCCACTATCTCTAATAGAGATGTGAACCCTAATATAAATATATTCTATCACTTTACTACCACTTCTCCATATTATGGATTAATTTAATATCCTAAGTAACTGTTAGAATAATTACTTTAGATGCACAATGTGTTTGTTCTTGATGAAATTTTTTTTATGTCCTCACCAAATCTTTGCATATTAAGAAAGTGTACCAATACATAATGAATTTTCATCATATTATAACTCATATGATATCCATTTTTTATTATAGATGGCATATGGTTATGGGGTGTCACTATTATTTGTGATGTACATCATGAAATATGATGGAAGTTTCTACAAGTTGCAACATTGATACTCTTTACATCATAACTCTAATGTATAAAATGTGAATTTATAAATTACTCCATGCTACATTTTATGGATCAATGTTCAACATGTAATAGTTCATCATGGATCCTCATCATTTACATCAATGTGATGAAGTAGATAAGGTAATGTTCATTTAGTAATTACTCCACGTGACATTATATTGATCAACGATTTCTTGGTCGAGATATTATTCATCATGTCAGCCCAAAGAAACTCATATCTTTTGACCATGAATATATCATTCTTCACTTATGTATTCCTTAATCACATAAAGGAATCTACTAAAGTATATTTTCCACTAGCTTGACCTTATAATAGTTCACACTCACTTGTTAAACTAATTCCAAAATCCTTATGGATTACATTTATTTATAAAGGTGTCCTTTGTCCAAAACCAAGTATATATATACATCAATAATACATAAGGTGTTTAGCTCGACTGAATATACATACCATACTGGGTATATCCTGTATGTCTACTTTTATTATTTATTGACCAAGATTTATCTTTCCACAACTTGTTAAATAATTCCTACATTTTATATTCATCAAGTATTGCCTATGATTCATGTATCACTAAACTATTAGTTGAGTATTAAACACTAGAAACAACATTCATTATGAAACATGGAATAATTTCTCCTTGTGTCCAAATAACACCTAATATAATTTTTGTTGGTTGTACTTCATAATATTGCTACAAGAATCCTTCACTTGGAAATCCAAAAGTCATGTACTTTTCACTACTGATTTAGGAATCACCCTTTCTCAGCCTCTTGGAGAATACACCTTACTTCTAGTAATATTTCTACACTTACTTGTTTACAATAATTCGATACACATATGTGAAATGAATATTGTATTTAATACCCAAGAAGCAATATGGAAACATTAGTTGTATGTGATGAATATACCTGAATAAGAATCAATATATTTCTTCTTTAATTTAGTTTATTGTGATAAAACTTCCATGGATTATTTCAAGATACTCAATGAAAATAACCTCCTGTTACTACCTCTTTTATTTGACAGATGTTGTGAAGGTGACTTTGGCATGCCACTTTTCATTGGCCTTTTCACCTTATCTTTCAATTTTTCCATAATAATTAAATATTAATCAGTCATTTATTTTCTTATTTACTTGGATAACCTTACCTAAAAATGTAATGAAGTGTATACTTAATGTTGTTCATTTTGTAACCAAAAATGAGACTAGAGGAAATGGGTAATAATTATATTATAAATGGATCCATTTAAAGATCATAATCCATATTTCAATTTACACGTGTCCATTGTAATGATCACCTTTTACATATCCTACTTCACTTTCTCCTTGAAAACTTCTTAGCGATGTGACTTCATGTTATATATCTCATGTATTGATGTAGTGATCGCAACTGACATCATATTTTTATGATAACATAATTACATAACCATCATATTATTTATATATGAGTCACCAATATTCAATTTTACACCCTCTCTTCCTCATGTGGCTTAATAGGTATAAGGGAACACTAGCACCATGAATTTCCTATACTGTAGTATTGTGCAGAGGCACCTCTACTAGACTTGGAAACTCATTCTAGTGTGGAAATTTACTTTTTCCATTATTTATTATAGTATTAATTATGGTATTACATTCCATTTTCTAAAAAAAATAAAATTCTAGAAGATTAGTACTTTTTATCTTGATTACCGATTTCGAAATTTTGATTAATTAATTAAATCATTAAATGTCTCCCACTATTTTATTGAATTCTAGGAATAGTCTATGCTAGAATCAGACTACTTTGTCTCTTGAGTATTCTAGTGGAAAGTATCCCTGAACCACCCCTCATAGTCTATAAGCATTGGTTATTCCACTACTTGGAGGTTTCAAGGTAGATGTTATGTTGTCCAACTACATTAACTCATGATTCCTTAATCTATTGAGTGAAGTCCCAACTTCTAAAATCATAAATTTATTTACTCAACACTTGCATATAAAATTATAGTAAGTAATATTTAAGTAATACTTATTAAAAATTAGTTAATTCAACCCACCACTCTTATAAAAACTCCCTAGTAGTAATAGTCACCCTCAACTTTAGTTGATGAGCACTCCCAAACACCTGGTTTTGTCTAAATTTGAATAATGGAAGGTGATAATGACTTAATATTTATTTGAGGTTTTTATTATTTTTAAGTGATGAAATAAATAATTTTATAGTTCGTAATCATGTATTATGTGATCATACTCATAATTGACCATATATTCATCAAATCAGAAGTTCATTTTATCGGTGCATGCTTGTTTATTATTCTATATGATCTCACATAAACTACACATTCACAAAAATAATAAACCATGCAAGAATAAATTGATGGCATAATCATGAGCGGTTATTATTGGTTGATCCATTGAGTGAATAATGGATCAACCTAAACCCTAGGGGCAATACCTTAAGTCACGTCGCTTGTGTCTCGAGTTGTAGTGTCCACCCATCCAATGATTCAAACTCTTTTCTAGTGTGTCATCATAACTTGGAATGAAGTGCATTTTTCCTCATCTCATCATTATACATAAATACTCACATGTAGGAGAGGGGGTCTCGACGGTATAAAATAAATCTCATAAAATTGGACACGCAATACCTACTGCATATAATGACACATAGATGACGTGCAAATCAACATTTATTAAACTACTTATTACAAATAACCATTTCAATAAATAAATTAAATAAATAAATAAACATGCACCAAACATACATTGGTTAGTCAATGAATCATGATCAGTCAAATATGATTTAAGCACATGAATTAAAATAAATGCATAAATTAAAATTAAACTATCATTAAATTATATTTGAGGGCATATTATTGAATTAAAATTCAATATTATTATAATTTAAAAATATTTCATCATACGGTATCATTAATTAGTTTAATTTTAAACCCAAAAATTAAGTTAATTAATTAATTTAATTCAACCCACGCTATTTATATTAAAACTTAATATTTAATTGCTTTAATTAAAAACAAAATTTAATTAATTTTTGATTATTTAAAAAATAATTCAGACCATAAAGCACAGAGTAGAGTCGGTGTGGGTATGAACACACACAGGCCCATTATGGGCCTTAAAACCCCGTATAGGGGTGTTTTAGGACAGACAGGTCTACCCATGACCATTTTGGGCTAGGAAGACCTGCTTGGACCTGTTTTAGGTCATATCAGGTCCAAACGGACTTGTAGAAGGGGTTACCTCACACTAAGAACCATAGGTGGGTGATCTGAAACTTTATTGGGACACCTGAGGAGGCTTTCAAAGGAACTAGTGATGTCGGTACTGGCCGAGCAGGGCCACGGAGCAAAGCGAAAGGTCGATCTATAGAGGATGGTGGCTGGCTTGGTCATGAGCGACAGTAGTGGGATGACACTGGTGGATGGGTGCGGTCATCTGGAAAGGTGGCCCAAAGGGAGGTGACATTTCTCCAATGTGGTGGCATGTGGCTTGCGTACGATGGCCGAGAGGTGGGGCAATGATGAGGTGGGCAGAGGTATAACATCCATTCGTGAGAGGTGACTAGTGGAGAATATTTGGAATCTATGGTGGGAGTGGTGAGTTACACCAGAAAAAGGGGCACTACTGGAATTTGGTCTTTTCCCAACGGTAGTATACCAACGGTTTGCTTAAACCGTTGGTATAGTGAGACTTTGCCAACAGTTTAAATAAACCGTTGGCAAAGGTAATTTCGGTGGACCCTTTCCCAACGGTTCCAGTGAACCGTTGGGAAATGGGTGCTAAACTCACACATTTCCCAACGGTTCACTGGAACCGTTGGGAAATGTGTGCCTTTGCCAACGGTTTTTATAAACCGTTGGAAAAGGTTTTCCCCAAATTCCAGATCGCGATCTCCTCTCCCCATTTGGATAGAGCCCTAATCTATTCGCTCAGCTGCTCTCGCGAACCCCATCCGACTCCACTGCTCTCGCGAATCCGAACACCAGTACCCCCCATCCCAACAGGTACACCCCCATACGAATAGGTAAAATTTGATCTCAACCATATTGTTGTAGTTGTTTTAATGAATAGATTTTTTCCAGGTGTTGGTGTTTTACTTGATTATTGAAATTAATATCGAAATAGGATATTGTTTGTGTTTGTGAAGTCTTCTTTAATGTTTTTATATTCTATGTTTGGAAGGAGAGTGTTCAAAACATGTAAATCAGAGTTGGGGGAGGCTATCGTGAACGTTTACATGTTTTGGATAATGGATTGTGGGAATTATGGATTGTGTTCAAACCAATTTGATATGTTTTGGATAATGGATTGTGGGGGTAGGGGGTGTACACGGGGGTGGGTGGGTTGTCCACGGGGGGTGGGCGGGGCTGTCCACGGGGATGGGAAAGGCTGTCCACGGGGGTGGGCGGGGCTGTCTAGGGGGTGTGGGCTGTCCTGGGGGTCTGGGTGGGGTGTCCTGGTGGGGGAGGGGTGTGTGGGGTGTCCAGGGGGGTGGTATGTCTAGGTGGTGGTGGTGGGGTTGCAGGGGAGGGGGTGTGGCCTATTTGGGAGGGTGGGCAGGGCTATCCAGGGGGGTATGGGGTGTCCAGGGGGTACGGGGGTGGGCGGGCTATCCACAATGGTGGACAGGCTGTCCACGGGGGTGGTCGGGCTGTCAAGGAGGGGTGGGCGGGCTGTCCAGGGGGGGGGGGGGGTGGGCTGGCCACGGGGGGTAGGGGTGTCTAGGGGGTGGGTGGGCTATCCAAGGGGGTGGGGGCTGTCCATAGGGAGAGGGGGTGTCGAGGGGGGTGGGTGGGCTATCCACGGGGGTGGATGGGCTGTCTAGGGGGTAGGGGTGTCCACGGGGGTGGGCGGGGCTGTCCAGGGGGTGTGGGTTGTCCTGGGGGTCTGGGTGGGGTGTCCAGGTGGGGGAGGGGTGTGTGGGGTGTCCGGGTGGGGTGGTATGTCTAGGTGGTGGTGGTGGGGTTGCAGGGAAGGGGGTGTGGGCTGTTTGGGAGGGTGGGCGGGGCTATCCAGGGGGTACGAGGTGTCCAGGGGGTACGGGGGTGGGCGGGCTGTCCACAAGGGTGGACGGGCTATCCATGGGGGTGGTCGGGCTGTCAAGGAGGGGTGGGCGGGCTGTCCAGGGGGGGTGGGTGGGCTGGCCACAGGGTGTAGGGGTGTCCAGGGGGGTGGGCGGGCTATCCAAGGGGGTGGGGGCTGTCCATAGGGAGAAGGGGTGTCGAGGGGGGTGGGTGGGCTATCCACAGGGGTGGTTGGGCTGTCTAGGGGGTAGGGGGCGTCCACGGGGGTGGGTGGGTTGTCCACGGGGGTGGGCGGGGCTATCCACGGGGGTGGGAAAGGCTGTCCACGGGGGTGGGCGGGGCTGTCTAGGGGGTGTGGGCTGTCCTGGGGGTCTGGGTGGGGTGTCCTGGTGGGGGAGGGGTGTGTGGGGTGTCCAGGGGGGGTTGGTATGTCTAGGTGGTGGTGGTGGGGTTGCAGGGGAGGGGGGTTCGGGCTGTTTGGGAGGGTGGGTGGGGCTATCCCAGGGGGTACGGGGTGTCCAAGGGGGTACGGGGGTGGGCGGGATGTCCATAAGGGTGGATGGGCTGTCCACGGGGGTGGTCGGGCTGTCAAGGAGGGGTGGGCGGGCTGTCCAGGGGGGGTGGGTGGGCTGGCCACAGGGGGTAGGGGTGTCCAGGGGGGTGGGCAGGCTATCCAAGGGGGTGGGGGGCTGTCCGTAGGGAGAAGGGGTGTCGAGGGGGGTGGGCGGTCTATCCAAGGGGGAGGTGCTATAGTGGTTTTGGATTGTTTGAGGTACTCTTAGTGTATTATAAACCCTCATTTGTTCCATATTCATTTAAATTGATTTAATATCATTTTTTTCACACACACCATTATATCCTCTCAAATTATATTTAGATTTTATTTTCAATCGTATGGTGTTAACTATTTTAGTAAATGTTCATACTAGCTTCTTTTATGTGTTCTAGGGGTTTAGACTAATGACAGGGCTGCATGATTATTGTGGGGGTATTCTTTTCATATAAATATACCTCTACACCCCGACCCCCTTGGACAACCTGACCACCCCCACGGATAGCCCGCCCACCTAGACACCCCGACCCCCCTAGACAGCCCCCCACCCCCTGGACACCTCCGACCCCCCGGACGGCCCCACCACCCCCTAGACTCCCCGCACCCCCCCTGGACACGCCACAAACCCCTTGGACAGTCCCGCCACTCCCATGATCCTCATCCTACTCCTCATCTTGATCTACTTGGAGAAGTTAAAGTATAAAACTCATATACTCCCAACTAGACCCTTAAGGATTATGTATTCCTTGATCCACTTCCAATATCTTACTGGTCAATCCGTGAATATAGGCATTAGAAATTTTGTATCTTATTTTCTTATATACACTGTATTTTGTTGTATTTCTTAATATGATTCTCATATAGAGTAATGTGTCAGTTGTGCTTTTATATAGAGTAAACAATTGTCATTTACATAAATATTTTTTTGATTAAACTTTAATATTATTGAATTGCTTTGAAATGACTTATTGTGATTTTTTTACAGAATGGATAGAAGTTGGATGTACGAAACTGATCTGATTTCAACCGATTTTCAAAATAATTTGAACAGCTTTCTAGATTTGGCATTTGACAAGGCTTCAGATAGTGGTCGCATACACTGTCCATGTTTTAATTGTGTTGGAAGACCTTGGTTGAGCCGTGAAGCAGTTAGCTATCATATAACCAAATATGGTTTCCAAACAAAATATTATGTGTGGTATCACAATGGAGAGAAAATTTAATCTCAAAATGTTGATGATCCAAATGATAGGACTGAATTGGAGAGTTTGATATATGATCGGTTTCCATTTATTCGACATCATGAGAAGGAAAGGATGTCCAACCAACAAGATTTCAATACAAGCACACATGATGCATCCAATGAAAATGATGATGTTGATAGGGTGAAAAAATTGAATGATGCTGCGATGACTCCAGTATATCGGCAATGTGATAAAATGAAAAAGTTGGAATTTTTAATCTGATTGTTTCATGGGAAAACTATGTATGGGATTTCAAATACTGCAATTGATTATATTCTTACCTTCTTGAAGGACTTACTTCCAGATGATGCAGATATTCCCTCAAACCACTATATGGCATAGAAGTTGGTTGATGAACTTGGATTCTCAAAAAAAAAATCATGCTTGTCCGAATGATTGCAGCTTATTTTGGGAGGAAACTGCTGAAAGAAATGATTGTATAAAATGTGGAACCACCCGATGGAAGCCAAAAGATGATGGAACACCATCTCGTGTGCCACAAAAAGTAATGTGTCACTTTCCATTGATCCCCAGATTACAGAACCTTTTCATGTCTGATGAAATATCCGTAAAAATGCAATGGCATGACACCGAGAGAAAAAATAATAATGAAGAGCTGGTTCACCCTACATATGGATTTGCATGGCAGAGATTTGATACTCGATATCCTGAATTTGCAGCTGACGTGCGTAATGTGAGACTGGGCCTTTCATGTGATGGTTTTAACCCATTTGGGCAGATGCTTACTTCGCACAGCACATGGCCAGTTTTCATACACATTTATAACCTTCCCCCTTGGTTGTGTATGAAAAAGCCTTACACTTTCTTGAGTATACTGATATCTGGCCCTTCTGATCCCGGCAATGATATAGATGTATACATGCAACCTTTAATAAAAGTGTTGAAACTTCTTTGGGATGTGGGTGTGCCCACATACGATGCATGTTCGAAAGACATATTTCATATGCGTGCTGCACTTATGTGGACTATCAATGATTTTACTGCTTATGCAATGATGTCTGGATGGAGCACAAAAGGAAAATTGTCATGTCCTGTTTGTATGAAGAATACTCGATCGAGAAGACTGAAATATCGTCATAGTTTTAGTTTTATGGGACATCGAAGATTCTTGCCAATGAACCATCCATATAGAAACAATCGTCTAAGATTTGACAATACCATGGAGAATGATGATCCACCTCAGCGTATGTCTGGAACTGATGTGCTTAATGAATTGAAAGATTTCAGTTATTCATTTGGGAAGAGTGTAATGAAATCTAGAAAGAGGAAAAATGCTTCCAATGATACCTGTTACAATTGGTAGAAGAAGAGTATATTCTTTGAGTTGTCATATTGGTCAACCAACTTGTTACGTCATTACTTAGACGTAATGCACATTGAAAAAAATATGTGTGAAATGTTGCTTTCGATTCTTCTAAATGTCAAGGGGAAGAAAAAAGATGATTTATGATCTCGGCGCGACTTGTTAGATTGGGGGATCGGACCAGAATTGCATCCTGTCTGTATCAGTGAAAATAATTGGCAAGTTCCATGTGCTTCTTATGTGATGACTCCTGCTGAAAAAAATCAATTTCTGGAAGTGCTAGAGACTATTAAAGTTCCTGATGGCTATTCATGAAATATATAAAAACGGTTCAACAGAAAAGAGTTGAAGTTGAAATCTTTGAAGACTCATGATTATCATGTCCTTTTGCATGAGTTGATTCCAATAGAAATCTGTCATCTCTTGTCCAATAATGTTAGAGTCTCAGTTATTCGGTTGTGCTATTTGTTTAGAGATCTTTGTGCTAAGAGGTTGTCCAAATACCTCGTGCAAAAACTGTTGGCAGAGACACCATTAATTTTGTGTGAGTTAGAGAAAATATTCCCTCCATCATTTTTTACATGCATGTTGCATCTGACTGTCCATCTTCCGACCGAAATACTTCTTGGAGGACCCGTTGCTTTCCATTGGATGTATCCAACTGAAAGAAACATGTGCACATTGAAATCATATATTTGGAACAGGAATTATCCCGAAGGTTCTATTGTGAACGGTTACTTGGCTCAAGAATGTATGTATTTCTACTCAATGTATTTGTTTTATCATACTACGAGAATAAACAGGCCAATGAGAAATGAAGAAGAATAGTATGGGAAAATTGAACCCAGTTTTCCATCACTTCCTCAGACAGGAGGAATTCTGGGATCATATACATTGACAACATTAAGCCTTGAAGAGCGAGAGATGGCACATCGCACAGTGTTGTTCAATTGTGATTTATTCGATGAGTATATAAATTAAGTTAATTGTACATGTATCTCTTATCTTATCTCTTGTAATTTTAAATATTTGTTAAACTATTATTATTTTTATCTATAGGGAACATAAAGAATTGATATATAGAAAGCATCATTCTTTATCTTTGAGAAAGAAGGAGACTTTGCATAGCAAAGGCTTTTCTTCTTGGTTGAAATTGAAGGTAAAAATATTTCTGTAATAACTAAATAAAAATAATATTTAATTAAGTTTACTATTTGTTTATATTTCAGGTATCGAGTTTGCCTACAGACACTGTTTCTGAGGAAATAAGAGCTTTGTCTCTTGGTCCTAATACCATGGTTCGTGCTTGTAAATCACTTGTGATCAATGGATACAAATTTGTTATCACTGAACGAGTAAGAAACATGAGAACACAGCATAATGGTGTTAGGATAACTGCCACAACAGACTATTATGCCAGTTCATCGGACACTAGACCTCGTTCTGAAAATGTTTCTTATTATGGTGTCGTGGAGAAAATAATAATTTTGGATTATTACTCGCATGGTCGAGTCACGATGATGAAATGTCAATGGTTTGATTCAATGACGAGGCAAGGCATCTTTATTGATGATTGTGGATTTCGAGTTATTGACATGACTCGCACTCTTGCCACTGATGAACCATGTGTATTGGCATCAATGGTGAAACAAGTTTTTTATGTCAAAGATCATCGTCATCCTAAATTCGGTGTAATTATTGAAGTAAATCCCAGACATGTTTTTGATGATGGTGATGATGAAGTTGACACTATCCCTACTGCAATTGGAAGAAATCCATTTATTACTTATGATGACCCCAACAGCTCAATTTTCAGAGTTGATTGTGTACCCGAAGTTGTGGTGGGAAATATATAGAATCATACAGTTGTGTTCTCACCTACATGTTTCACCTACATCATTCAGAGTGTGTATCCTAGTACTTACCTTCATAACACCATAAATCTTCTGTTTCATTATGTTCTTTTTATCATAATGGTTTTTCTATATTTTGTTTTTTGGGTTACACATTAGTTATCTGTTTCTAATTACTTCCATATTTGTTTTCATTGCCGGAAATGACACCCATTGAAGAGAGGCGGCGGAAAAAGATGATAGATAATAATCGTCACATGGTACAGATGGGTGTTCCTCCACTCATCCCTGTTGTGAGTATTTTATTTCAAATATAAATATTTCAATAACTTATGATATCATGTGTTTACTTTTCTGTCAAACTTTTTTTTAATATCCACGCCCTAGATGACAGATATCTGACGAGGAGCTTGATATTTCTCCCAGTAGAGAGGTTGGTGGTACGAGGGCTCGTGGGGCGAGAGTTAGACGATCCACTACCACAGACGTATCTTCTATGCCCTATTTTGATCCTGGCGTGTCATCAGGGACATATGAGATATTTAAACCTCTGATGTTTACACTACCAGCTGGCTAGACGTCTATGCCATCATCTTTTGTTTCTAGTTCATTATCTCCAGGTTATTATATTCCACCGTCTTCGACTCCTGCTGCAACATAGTATGTGGCTGAGGAGCATACACTGAGGGACACTCCACCTGTACAGGATATTCCTTCAGCTTCTGCACCCATTGATCCGACTACCACAGGTATATTTATATAACTCTATCAAATTTTTATACCAAAATTTAATTTTATTATAACTTGTATTGATATTATTTTTCATTAATAACAGATTCATCTACAGATAAGAGGCGGGGGAGGGGGCGTACTCGCTTGCGTGCAGTATGGAACCGCCAAACACAGTTGATGGTAGAATACAATGTTGATGGACAAATGATTGAGAAATCTGGGCAGCAATGTCGGGGTTTTTTGGTGACGCTAGCCAAATACTCCGATATCATTTCGGTCATCCCTTTCTCTTGGAGGCATTTGCCACCCAAAGTCAAGGATAACGCATGGGCACAAATATGGGTAAAAAATATATTGGATTTAATGTAGTATATTTTTGTATTTAAATGAACTAATAAATTTGGCTTCAGCTTCGGTTTAACTTCCCTGATGGCGAAGGTGCACGACCAGCGCGTTTAAAAGAGCTAGAAGAGCTTTGGATAGCTTATAAGCATGAGCTGTATGTTGGCTGGTGTGATAGAGTGGGCACGGAGTTAGAGACATTACCTATCGTGGATGACTGCCCAATAGAGCAATATCGCCAATTGATTACCCATTGGGCGACTGCCAAATTTAAGTTATTAAGATTATTTGAGTTATTTAAATGAGAGTTTTCATATTTTGCATTAATACAATCTTATTAATTATTAATCATTATTTAGGAATCTTCAGGAAAAAAAACATTGATTCAAAGAAATACCTCCACACTTTGGGGCGCACAACAATGTCAGATCATGAGAGGCAGCAGGTATGATATAGTTGTTTATAATTTTTCTTTAGGACTTTCCCTTTTTATTGGATCCTACTTAAATTATTTGATTTATTGAATAATGAAAATATGATTATACTATCACTTTATATTGTTTCAATGTCATTACAGAAGCACAAAATGAATATTGAAGGACGTATCCCTCAATTGGGGACTTGGCCGAATAGACCATCGAAGATATCGGTGGAGGCTGATGGTGCCCAGGGTGGCACTGACATAGCTCGTGACAGCAGTCAAAGAAGAAATTCTATGTCGATATAGGTGGCCATGCTGGCTGAATCTTTCAAAGGAGGAAGAGTTGAGGTGGGTGAAAACCTTAGGTAGAGGTGAAGCTATTTGAATGGCCAACAGAGGATATGGAAGTGCTCGACAGTGCTAGGGTGCGCCTGGTTGGATGGTTGGTGGCACAAAGGTGGGTCGAACAAGGGACAGCCAAGGTGGTTCCCACTCAGACAACCTTTTTTTTACCTATTGCATTGTGAAAATTTTATTTTACTTTACCAAAACTCATTTGTTTGCTAGTTAGATAGTCTGCTCCATTTAAATATAATGCAAATTTAATTTTTCTTTGGCTTAAAATCTTCACACCTCTACTATGATTGCAATTTGAAGTATTGAGCACACATTGAAAGCCTGCAAAAAATGGGATTTTAAATAAAATTCACCGATGATCGATAATAGCTCATCATCATAGGGTATATGTTTCCTGATTACCACCCAAGGATCATGCGTGAAGAGTTTTAAGCACAGAAAAACATAAAATACCAGGTTAGATCTAAAGGAATTCTCGAAGTCTTCTTTTTATCGGTCATCATAGTTCAAATAATCTAAAGCTGAATTCATCTTGATCATCCATACTCATTTTAAGAAACTACGGGAGTGTCGATCGTCGAATTCTGGGTTCTAGTGTGGATATCTAATGATGCCTTTGATGCTTCAATGATCACCGCATCACCTTTCATGTGATGCATAAGGAAAATATCGATTTGAACTCTTGTATCCAATGTCTATCTCTCTAGAATATTTTATAGATAATAATAGAGAGAGAGGTAGTGAATATTTCCTCCCATGAGGTCTCTCACTTCTATATATAATGAACAATAAATATCTGGAATAAACTCCTGATACCCAAATATTTATTTCTCACTAAATAAACATTATATTATGACTACTATAAAAAGTCATAAAAAACATTTATATTATTATAACATTCTTTTAATATGATTAATATATTATGTGATAATACCTGATTCATTAACTCAACTCATTGTTCCCACAAATATTAAATGAACATTGAATATTTTAAACTAATATTCATTCAAATAATATTTTCCATGTATTTACTTAAAACATGTAAATGCATTTAATAAATAAATTAAATACTAGTTATTATTAACATGAATAATATGAATTTATTTATTACTTTGGTGATCATATATCCATGGACAAAACCCAAACCCTAGTGGTGGGTCCCACAATGTCCTATATACCTATTTGACTGAATAGGGAAGATTTTTGAATATGCTATTGTGTGTGACCCTATAGGCCCTTATCTCGATAATAGTGAATATTATTCACAAACCAAGAGTGGGATCTAGAACTTCTCATGGCCCCTAAAGAGATAAGGATAATCATAGCGATTACAACCAACCTATGAAAATGCACTGTATAACATAATCTCTTTATCTTTAACATCTCATAAAGTAGGACAGACACCCATGTCATCATCCTTTTATTTCTTTATTATTTGTTGATCAAACTGGATGGATTTATCCTTGACTACCATGTCCATGGTCTTATGAAGGTACTTACATACTATTCAAAATGTCTTGATATATATTACTTCCTTAACCTAGAACTGAAAAATCCTTTCTTGAACATTCAACCAATGTCATACCACCACTGATGCACCCAACACAAGCTACCTCACCACAATTTCATTATCATGGTCTTTTCATTGCATCAAAGTATGCGATCAAATGGAACACATTGGTAATGATCTCAAGTCAGGATACTAATACACATGCCCATAGATAGGAACATCCAATGACACCCAATACATGTGGTGTTCCTGTTGGTTGGTCTTTCCTCATGATCTCACTACTATAGATCACCAAGTGAATACTTCATGAGAATAATTCTCAATGATTATGATCCCCAAACACCTGATAGTCAAACATCTACTATACCCAATCAGTAAGATGTATCTTGACCATTGGACCTTTATTTAAGATTAATTTCATAGTATATTGATGTTCTCATTATAGCGTAGGATCTTATATAACCATTTTTACAAGACAATTAATCTATGTACATTACCATTAAAAAGTGGAAGCAGAAATATATACACTATAATGGTAAGAATAAATCATATATATCTAACCATATACATGATATGGTAATCAAAAGTATTGTTCAAGTTGGGTCTATAGAATCAACTATTACCACACAAATAACCCATAATTTCCAGAAAATTAAAGATCATATAAACTATAAAGGTTATTCATACATTTAAACTTATGTCCACAAAATGAAAATACAATTCTTCCTCAAATAAACTTTTTCCACATGTTAAACTTAATTTCTTCATTCCCCTCAAACATTTATCCAAACTCAATAAATGTCTCCAAAAAATTATCACCTTTTCATTATGCCACTTTTCAAAGGTATTGATTCCATGTTACATATTTTGAAAAATTTTGAAAACAAAATATACTATAGAATATCCTTTAAGTGTTTCATGATTCACATGATATTTAGAATATATTAGAATCTTACTAATAAACAAATCCTTTACCCAGCTTCCTTGTAAAACCTTTAACCATGATTTATTGTCTTATTCCTTAACACTTTATTTATATAAATGAAAAATATCATTATGATTCATCAATTTAAACCCAAAAAAATCATACTTAAGGCATAATAAAATTATTCATTCCTTAAAACTAGACATCATTTTAATACTTTATATTGTTTATATCTCATTTATAATATAATATAAATTCCATATCACCAAAAAAATCAATTAATTAGTGGTATTTACTCTATTTAATGATATGGATAAATTGGTATTTTGAAATCAGATAAAAGAGACTCCATGATCCATATAAATTTTGGATAAATTAAAATGTATTGGATAAATCAAATAGTTTCTTGCTAGAAATTTGGGTGCTCAAAAATCTTTTAAAATAATTTGAACAATCTTATTCTATGATAGTTATGATTAAATCATCTATTAGGGATAATAATATTGTGTGAGATCCTTTCCCTTTCATATTGATGAGTGTTATTTTGTATATAGAATATAATATCATTAAAACCTTAAATGAATTATTTCATGTTAAAATTAAAATGTCCCTTTTAATGGTAATGTCCTTGGAAACTTCATAATACCTTATCCTTCGAATATTTTATACATAAGTTGATTACCATTCTTAATAAAATTTCTAAAAATATCATTAATATTCTCAAAATACATTACTTTAACCACAAATGGGTGTCTAAGACTTTGAACTTATAATCAACCTTAAACATATAAACTCATTATGGTATCCATAACTCTTAAGACAACCTCACATGAAAAAAATACTAATCTCTAAAATTCTCTAAACCTTTCTATGATAAAAAATATAAAAACTTGGCCTTAAAAATTATATAATCTAGTGAATTTATACTATAATTTACTTACTTTCATTTTTGAAAATATTTTAGGTTTTGAGTTTTAGGAAATTAAGTCATAATTGTTATATAACAAACCCATAAATTACAAGGTGGACACTTCTATTTAGTATCCATTTTTTCCACAATATAAACCCATTAAAATTTAACATGTTTTCTTTTTATGATAAATCATTATGATTTTCAACTTTCCTTCTTATTATCCCTTACCCATCCTTAAACCCTTTTAAAAAAAATTTAAAAACATGGGATGAGCACCAAAAATATTAGTAAGGGGCATAAATGAAAGAAACAAACTATCAGTCTGTGAATACTTATAAAAAAATCCTTCTTAAAAATTAAAATTGGGTTTAAAATAAATAATTTTCTTACCCATTAAATCATATTCTCTACCCAACACTTTCATTAAAACATTTCATTAGATATATTTAGGTAATAATAAATTCCGAAAAGTTTCTTTGAAAATTTAAAAATAACATGATTTTTTTTCAGAAATTTATACATTTCACTCTTATATATGGAATAACCATCAGGATTATAATCTTAAGTAACCATCACAGATAATCATGGAAGACCTTTACGGTTAACTTCTGAACATTTAATTAGAGTAACCATTGCAGCTACTCATGGATTAACCATCACAGTTAATCTTTGAATAACCATAGCATTATATTTTTATTATCCCTTAGGAGAAAAATAATCAATTAATTTTATCCCATATCTGGAATAACCATATGGTTGACTTCCAAACCCAATTCAATAAAGGGCTATCAAAAACACACCTATATTTGGTTTATAAAGGAACCACCCATCCTTGGCCTATAATGGAACCAACTGTCATCATAAATAATTACCATGAACCATAACATGATACATAAAATATTTCATAATAAAAAAATTCTTGAGAAAAATAAATTCTGCATTTTGAAATCACTTATTAAAAATCTTTATAATTATAAAGGAAAACATTTTCTTTGAAAATTGACTTTTAAACTTTCAAATGAAGCTTCTCATTTGGAAAATGTCAAAAATATTCCTTTCAAATCATTTTTACAAAATTTAAAAATAGGTAAAAATGAATTTAAAAATTTTAGGAGAATATTAAAAAGCATTTTAAGAACATTTTTATAAAATATAGATATGGAAGAAAAATGAATTTTAAAGGTAAACTTTTAAAATATGGTTTTTTAAAATAAATTCCCCTTCCTCGAGTCAAACATGTCATGTATATTCTTTGTCTTCCTAAAGAATAAAGTTATGTTAATTCTATAATTTATTAATAACCTTTTAGAAAGAAAGTATTATTTTACCTTTACATCATGTTCATAAAATTTTATATATAATATTATTTCTTTAAATATACTTGTATATATCATCTATGTGATGTGGTGATGAAAAAAATCACATCTCTTCGTGGAGGTGGTAATCCACACATACACACGAACGACATTAATATTTTTCAATAAATTTAAAGGTAAGAAGGTAAATGATATATTATATTTTTTTAATGATAAATAGTTCATTAATATATTATATAAACATTAATTCCACCATTATAACTATTCTTTATAGGTTGTTATGGAAAACTAATTGAATCATTTCATGAGGTGGCAACATGTCATACATGCGAATAATGAATTCCACTCCCATTTAATGGAGTTTGGAGATGGATATTGGTTATTACATTAATATATCTAATTATATTAAATATAATTATGTTATTATATCATATTTTTTTAATAATATTTTAATTAATTATAATAAGAAACAAAAATAAAACATGTGGATAAACACTATACCTCTTCCTTATAAAATCTTCTTCTCTTATCACCTTATGACCTATATGATTTTAATTATGCACAAAATAAGGCCTTTATAATTAGGGTAGGGATTATAATAAGGTATTTGGGTAGGTATTGGATGAAAAGTTTGTTTTTAAGTGTGAAGGATTGATAGGATTATGTTTCCTTTTATAAGAGATGGGAGGGCCACTCTTGAAATGTATCAAAAATATTAAATTAATATATCTTAATATTCAATTCCAAATAGATCTGAAATGATTTATTCCAAATATATGATAAATATTCATCAAAATCATATCATCTAAAAAATTGATATTGTTTAGAAGGTTTTTATCCTTAACTTTTGGTTTTAACTCCTCGTTAACCCTTTTTAAACTTACCATGACAACAAGGTTTTTTACTTTTTAAGTGTCATGATAGTTACAATAAATGAAAAAATGGCCCAAAATGGACTATGATTGATATTATGCACTATTTTCTAATAACTTGTTTGAATATAATATTTTTATGTTCTTTATATCATTTAACAAAATATTATTTGTTATAAAATATCAATAATGCCAATTTTTAGAACTATTCATTACTTTGACTTTAATAATATCTATAAAACACTTAAATTTCAAAAAAAAATTAATACATCCCCAAAATATCAGGGTCATCTATAAAATTCATGTATTAAATTAATTATCTCAAATTATAATACTCTTGATATTTTTAATATTATTTATTTTATTTTTTCATTAATTGAATAATAATTGTGCCAACGGTGTGCAAGTATTTAAGGAAATTATTTATTCACTAAAAAGAAAAAATAAATTACCATGATGACTATAAACCTATTATATTTCAAAATTATATTTATAAACAAACATATCCACTAATTAACCCCATTTTAAAAATATTATAGTTATTGAAAACAAGAGTGTGACATTTTTTACTTTTCTTTAAATAAAATATTATAAAGTTCATAATCACATAAAAATAGAAAAAATGTCATATATTATACATTTTCATGACTATTAATGATTTATAATCATTTAATAAAATTTATGCAAGTGTTAGGGTCATTTTATAATCCTTATAATATCATTTTTAACCCTTAATTACCTAATTTACCCTTTACCATGTGAACAAAAATTACTATGGTTACTGTTCATGTTGTCCAAAAATAAAAAGGAACTATTTACCAAATTTGGAAGCACTCATTAAAAATACAGAATACATTTTTTAAAATTCAAAACACAAAAGTGACAAAATTTAATTTAAAATAAAATCAATAAAACATGATGAAAAAAAACTTTTTCAGAAAAAAATCCCTTTTAAATATAATATATTTTTATGCTAAATTAAAATATAAAATCCATTTCAAAACCCATAATTGAATTAATTCAAATAAAAAGTAACTAATAAAATTTTAAAACTAATCCAAAACCTAATTTGAATTTGTGAATAAAATAAATTTTTTAATAAAAATATAAATATTTCATTATTCACTGAAAAATCTATATTTTTGAAAAATTATAAAAAAGCCATCTTAAGATAATTTTGGAATGATGAATTCAAAAATGAAACTAATTTTTTTCATATATTTTTCAAAAAAAATCTAGAAATTAATTATAATATTCACTAATAAAAATATTGAAAAAAACATTTTTAAATAAAATGTCTTTTTTGAAAAATAAAAAGGCCTTACATAAAATTAAGTGTTTATTTTATAATAATTTTCCGATGAATTTATATTGAGTAATAGAATTATATTTATTTCATAAATTTTTTATTCCTATTCATACCCCCAATTTAATGGCTAGGTTATAATGGTAACATTTAAATAATAATATTTTTTTATCTGTTTTAGATTAGTGTTTTATATCTTGTACACTATTAAAAATATCCTTTCTTTTTAAAATTTCAGGATATTACATATGCATAAGAATGAAACATCATAAAACTATGAAAAATCTAGCATCATGTTCACACATAACATATGTGTACAAATCATCACTTCATAGAATGTGAACCAACCTAGAATCATGTTATCACATAATCATAATCTCATGAGATATGTCACATTACACAATGAATTGGAGGTTTATATAATTTTGGGGCCACCCATCACATCAAAATATAAACATAAACATACATTCCATATAGAAAAGAAAACATACATTAATCATAGATATGATATAAACCCATGAAAAAAGAATAGGTTCTATAGTGATTTCATAAATCATATATCAAATAATATACTTAGATGTTTCCAAAAGAGGAAGGGAAAACATTATTTTAGTCATGAAAGTGAGGTATTATATTTCTATATGAGTTAGTTCCCTAGAACCAAATACTTTTTACTTTATAATACATGTGTATTTAAATACCTGAATATTAATTACTGTCTCATCACATGGTAATTATTTTTTTATGTGACATTAATGTGATAATTTCCTTAGAGTATTTTATATATAAAAAGGTTATAGAAATTTCCCACTAGGATGTGAACCTTGAATTTATATGATAGTATTCCAAAATACATGTTCTATAGATGTATGACATCATCTAACTAGACATGGATGATATAGGCTATCAGGGGTGGGAGGCTCATAAAACATTACGACTTATACTTGTGAAGTTTTCTCATGGTAATATCCAAGATATGAGGTTATGAGAACAAACCAACCTATATTAATTATACATTTTTATGTTTCATTTTATATTCTTTTCTTCAAACATGTGTAATGATATTTAGACTTTAATATCATTATTAATGTATATCATGACTCGTATGCTTTGATGTATTGACCAAAACTATGATGCCATATATTTGTGGGATGTAGCATATGTTGTGTGAGTCATGAATGATATTTCATTAATGAATAAGTCAAGAAAGAATTTACCCCTTCTATATTTATATAATTTTATATCCTAATTGCAAAGTCATGGCCCAAAAGCCACTGAAACAGTTCCCTTATCTATTTTACTATGTTTCCTAAAGTGTTCCTCCTCATACGCTAGAGGTTTATGACTTGCATTGAGGGTCTATAGGTTGTTTGATGGGGAGACTATACCCTCATTATTATAGAATCGTGGTAGTATAAAAGATAATAAATAGGGTAATAAATATAATTTAAGGCAGTGGAAGATAATAATAACTGACAACAAATAATAAATGAATAAATGTTAATGCATGAACATGTTATAATATACAATTGACAGACATATAACAGGAATAAATATAGACAAATATACAATACAATACAAGTACAATGAAAAGAACAAAATCCTACAAGTTTAACTACATGAACATCTTAATCACTGGCTCATACCCATGCTCCTAATCTCTAAGTACACAAGTGACAACACATATCACAATCCATGATCCTGAACTTTCAATCATGAGGTATGTTTGGGTACCAATCGGTGACCTGAATAGGGAATGAGATATACACAGCAGGTCACTACCAATAGTGTCTAATGAAATCCAACCCATGAATATAAAATAAATTATTGTGCAAGTATAATAAGAAAAATATCATAATGAAATAAATAAATAAAAACAATCAAGTTGAGATCGAGTTCCTATAAGGACACTTGCCTGACCATACATGCTTTAGCTTAAGTCAAAATACCTCTTATGATGTCTCCCTAGATATATATATATATAAGTATATATTTGTGTGTTTTTATGTATATATATTAACTATATACATAGTAACATATATAGTCATATATATAGATACGTATTACTAGTCTAGACTCGAGGTGTAACTCAGGCATCTATGTATAAAGATAAGAGTCATATTTTAATTAAGTGTTTCCATTCCCAAGTTTCATAATTTATAAGGAATTCCATGCCTGAGTATCGCAATTTATAAGGTACTTTATTCCTCATTCACACAAATCATAAGGGGTGTTATTCCCATGATTAATAGGGGACGAGATGTCTAAAATAATAAGGGAAACCTTGACCATAATAATAAGGTATGTCTTGCCCATAATAATACGGGGTGCTTTTCTCAAAATAATAAGGTATTCCTTTCTATTAATAATAAGGTATGTCATTCCCATAAATAGTATGGTACTCCATGACCATAAATAGTAACGGATTTCATTCCCGTCTATAGTTCAAGAAATAAACTTCCTAACATTTCTTTCATAAGTTCCAAGAAGGGGTGAGTGTGATGGTCTTACCATTCATTCTTCAATTAATCAAGTTTACAAAATTCGGTAGATTTTTTAACAAGAAATAATTACATATTAATAACACCTTTCATAAATTAAGTCAAACACATTTCAAGTATCTCATTTTTTTTATTTTTAAAACAATGCACCTCAAAGTTGATTTTATTAAAAAATGAATTCATGTTTGTAATATCATTTCAACCTACCAAATTAATTCTATTAGGTCATTTATAAATAATTATAAAACAATATAAAAGTTTACAAGGAATAAAAAGGTCTAACCCAACCATTTAATTCATTAAATCATTTGTAAGTGTGCTAGGACATTTTAAAGAACACACCTTAGGGGTGTCTTAATCATTAAGCAAGGTTAGTGAAAAGGTATAATATAATCTAACACACTATATGAGGTGGTTCAAGTTGAGGTCCTGGACTCTAACCATGATAAGGGTTCTAAAGTACATCATGGGTGTGGTATATGTACTTAATTTAAGGTATTTTACATTTTAGGAGCCATGATCAGAAATTCTGCCATGTAAAACAATGGAAATAATTTATAAATGATTAAACATTTAAGGAAATTCACCAAGAAAACATACCTCATACCTATAATTGTATACTCATCCAATAATAGGCTTTCATTTGATTTGGAATGATAGAAATCATAATATTCATCAAATTCCCTAAAAATAGGGAGAAGAGATCACATGGATTTAGTGTTCTATATGGTGAGATAAATGAATAAATAAAGGAAGAGGAGTTGTAGACTCATCATTATGCTTCCAACACACTCAAATTATATCAAGAATGAGGTATAAATCTAAATGGGAAGAGTAGAAGGAGAGGTTCAAGTGTGGGGGAACTCCTGGGTGGATGGGAGAAGAAAATGGGGTAAAAACCATTTAAGGGTGGAGGATAAAAATGTAAATTTTTCCATTTTATTGAAGGACATGGTTAGGAAAAATGATTTGGCTACTCATGTACCAATTTTAATGCTCAGACTACCCAAGATAAATACCCCACATGGTTTGGCCATACGGTTTGGGCTAACCATGCACCAACCATGCAGTGCTATTAGTAAAGTGGAACTAACCATGTGGTCTATGGGCATGGGCTGGAAAACTGTGTGCAACATGTGTTCCTAACTTTGTAATTTTTATTATAAATTATTCATTTTTGTTCCCCCTCATTTTAAAGTTTAACAAATTGTACCCCACCCCTTACGGGGTCATAGGGTTTCTCCTTGGGGGATGCATAGTTTAAACTAATAAGGTTCCATTGTCACTTTCTCCTAGAAAACTTTTTTTAGAGCCCAATGATCCTGAAACTCATCCAAAATTATGAGAAACCTATATATCCATAAAAATCATCAATAATTACTCATTTAATTTTTAATTTTGTTATGGATTTTATTCTGAAACTCACTTTAATATTTGGCCCATCCACCGAACAAAATTTCCAGAATCCTTTGGAAAATTTCAATTAGACCAAAATATGTGATCTTATAGTCTCCCCAACTTATAGCTTATCATCCCTAAGTCTTAGGGTACAATAGAAACATATTTTGACCTACTTGGGTCATAAAACCCACTCAAATGGTCGTATTTCATTCTCCATACCCAATTCACCTACAAGAGTTACTTTAAATATGAATTACTTAAGCTGTTAAACAAAATCTAACACTCAAATTCAAAAATAAAAAAAAAACTAAACATACCAGATCTTGTCTAAAACAAGACACAATCACATCATTATCTTTTTATCAACTATTCTATATCACTTCTCATCATAGGTTATAGATTCCCATCATTGTAATTAAATACTGAAACATGTCCATAGAATCCTATCAAAACTTTATGCACGTATATCAGATTATATATGAGGGAACTAACCTCATCCCCCAATTTATTAAATTGGTTAAACTCCAATCATCCAATCCCAAAATTTCCATGCCTTATTTCTATTTAAAAAACAAGTTCAAACTTTAATCTTTACTTGCCACATCCTAACCACATGATAAGCACAGTTTCTCATCGACCATGTCCAACTTCTTAAGGAAACTCATGTCGATCCACCTACAGATCACTACTTTTGAAATCACTCAGCTTTAATAGCTAACGTTCCACTAAAATTGATTCTAAAGATTTTTCCCAATGCATATCAATATTGTTCCAAGCACACTCATCGAATCTTATACCTGACTTCTGGTGACATATACTTATCGAAAAATATCTTTCTCAAAACCATCTTACTATAACAGCATCACCAATACTATTTTAATCAAGAATAAAAGGATCATCATAAGGTACATTGGTTTTAACACCCAAATCTAAATTTCACCAAAACCATAATCAAACATGTACCTAGAATTTATCGAGTATTCCAGTTGTACATTTATCCATTTAATTAATGGTGTTCTAGTTCCAAACAACTTTATGATGATTAGTCTCAATATTTAATCGCCCTTTTCTCAGGAGGGTTATACAATACTGACTGACATCCTACTCCCCATCATAGAAAAATCCTTACCATCATCACTCTAAGACAAGGAAAGGTGATTATCACATCTCATTCCTTATCCCTCTCGAACATAACCACTGACATTTCTTAAAACCCACTCATCTTTAGCACTAACAAAAATATTACCCATCACCCATTCTTTATTTCTAAAGAACTATCCTTATGAAGTTTGTAAATTTTTAAAACATCTCAAGGTCCACCACACTTAAACGGTCAATGGTGTACCACACACCATTTTATTTACCTTCAAACCTCCCCTTGAGTTCAACTCAAAGGAGTAATTTTGTCAAACCATAAAGAGACACACATGTAGCTTGATGTATAGTTGACTTTGTCTTAGTGTACTGAATACCATGTCAATATAAGGGGCATGGTCACATCTAAACTATGATCACACTGATATTTCATCGATAGGTGTGTATATCTCCCTCCAAGTCATGCTCACATCAACTAAGACACAGCTTCCTTTTTTAATTTCTGGCACCATGTCTTCTGTCCATGAATTTCTAGCTCCATTCATGATTCAAACATCTCACGTCAATAGGTTTATTTCCAAATCATCCCTTCTCATTGGGAATTTCATTTAATTATCACAAATATGTGGGTCACCATATCCATAAATGTCACTTCCTTGAAACCATATGTCCTTGGATCACCCCTAGACATACACTAATGTTAAATTTTAAATATTTATCATGAAAAACTGGTGTGAACTAACTTATCACATGGTGGTGCACTACCCAAAACCCCCCGGTTTAAGACCTGAATCGTGCTCCCACTGTCCATCGATTGATAAGGTAAACATAATTGTTCTATGTGGAATGTTAATTTCTAACATGATTAGATCTTCCTTGGAACACCTCTTCAAATTTGGTCACCCACCTATTCTATGACTTATCAAATAGCTGCCTGCCTCAAGGCATCATTCTCAAAAACTAGAGTGTCTATAGTGCAAGCACTAGTCAATTGGGTCAGGAACCTAAGAAATTTTTCCCATTGAAGCTAGTATTGTTATACAATAACCCTAGGTCCTTCCTTGAAATCCTAGGAATATTCCTTTAATGAAAAACCCAAGCACCTCTCATGCATCAGTCTTGTAATGAGTGTAAAACAAGGATTGTTGCCTTTAAGGAAAATTTAAACCCCAAGACAACCTATCTCGGTAGGTTACCCTAGAAAAAAACTAAATGATGACCTACTAGGGTCTGAATCAAAAGTCAAGGAAACAAGTTATTCCACATATCCCTATAGATCAATTCTCAAAATAGATCCACTAAGTCCATCCACCTAGCCCTAAGGTATTTCACATGAGAACTATAACCCATTTAAGGGACTTAGTTACATGGAATCTAATGTTACATTCAACTCTTATTGAAATAGGTAAAAATGAAGTAGGTAAAGAATTAGTGACCTATTAGGGTCAAACCTAACAACAAGGCATACAGAATCACCTACCTAGTATCGATATACTAGTCCCTAACCCCTTTTAATCATCTGAATAGGGGAGTTCTCCCTAGAGGGTTATACTTCTAACATTAAGAATAAAGAGATGAAAATCACATGTTATCCATATACAGAAATACCCTCTATATGTTTAACTCACCATAAAACCAACTATCTTCCCATGGGCGTCATTTTATTATCTAGATTCTTAATTAGGACAACCATCACTCAAAAAGAACCTCAAGTATGAAATTTATCAAAAACATTTTGCAATGATATTATTTCTAGGGGTACTACCTACTCTAGGATAACCCCTCTTTTAACATGGGGTGTCACCATTTTAAACTATAGTCTCACCTAAAATATCACTAGGCGCCACCACCTAACTACTAACTCTAAGAAAAAACAGAAATGAATTCAACTAAGACCTATGGGTAACGCTCATGTTCCCATTTCTGGAATCTATCAAAGAGCATATAACACTAACCCTTACATGAGAGTTCATGTGATAAACACCTATAAAATGTTTCATTTTAGTGCACTTATTTGATGCTGATTTGATACAAATTTTTTAAAAAACTCACATATAAGGGATATAAAGTATGAGTTTTAAAGGAAAATTGTATTAAACACCTTATTTAGCTAATGCCACAAAACATAAGAGGAAGATTATCTAATAATTTTGTTTTAACAGTTAATCAATATTCATTTAACCATGAAATTATAATAGTAGGATTATTTAAAGAAAATTCCAAGTAATATCTATAGAAGAAAACACCCTTTAGGTTGTAATTGGAATTTTAATTAATGAAAGCCTCATAGTAAAAAAGCACAAGCATAATAATTTTTTTTATCATTTTAGGGTGAACATTTTCAGTAAGATGAAACCATACAATAATATGTAGCTCATATAAATGGATGTTGACACTTTAAATAACCATCCCTCATAAAATGAATATACCCCCATAGGGTTAAGTATATTAAGGCTTATAAATAATAATGGAGACCTAATAGGGTCATGTCAAGCTAATATAGGTTCAGTTAAGTGCAACCTATAACAGTTAAATTATTAAAATTTAAAACATTTTTAATGGTTTTATCTCATAAAAAGTATGCCCCAAATGACCTACTTGGGTTTAATTGTGCATTTATGGATTCGATCATATGGTTTGTCATGCCCAAATGATATAGGTACAATCATATATAAAAGAATCCATTTTCTATAAGAATTATAATTTAACATATATCAGGGTTCAGTTAGATGAATTACCATTTCCAAGTTATAAATTTTCTTTCATTTATAAGTTAAAATCGGTATTCATGTAATTGTGATCTTTTTCACATTCAGTCTGCAAATATATCAAGTTAATTTATAATGGTTTGATTATATGGGTTACCCTTACCAATTTATAAAGGCACATACACTTTATAAATTTTACCTAGCACCCATTTAATCACAACCATAAATGTTTCATCACATGTAACCAATGGTTAGTTGAAAAAAATGTCATAATTGGTTAATTAATGTGTCACCATCAAGATATATGAGAAAAAACTAATTAGGTTGATGCATACACTTTAATAACTAATTACGTATATCAAAAGTATATCAAGGAATTATATCACCGAGTGAGAAATACAAGCATGTAAGATGAAAATTTGTTGAATCATGTCATTAAGATAAGCATTATAATTATAACTCTAACATGGTATACAAAAAAAACATGATAAATACTCACACAAGCATGTTATACAAATAATAATGTAGTAAATAACCTACAATGTAGTCTACATGGCATGACATATTCATGGCATGTGAATATCTATGTGCCTAAAATGATGCATGTAATGATAATTCCATAACATATATGTACAAGTGTAAAAACTAAGAAATTAGTAACCAGTGAATGTACAAATATCACCCAATTATAAATAATAATCAACTGTAATATCTAACAGTAGGTGCAATAGTCCCATCTACAGAAACTTGATATTTCCCCCATGTGTGGGTTGGCCAGACCCAAACACAAGCTATTTACAAAGTTTCAATACATTACTAGTCTTCTTTATACCATCCCAAATAGTAATTCAAAATAAAAATAACCTATGATACCACTTTGTAATTTATTGACCCGAGATCAACTAAAATAGTGCCCCGAGCTAGTGCGCTACATGGCCTTAAGCATGTCTCCCCATATGTTAGAGGTTATTGACTAGTACTGAGGGTATATAGGTGTTATGGTGGGGAGACTATACCCTCATGACCAAAGTAACACAATAGTATAAAAGATAATAAATAGGTAAAGAAATATAAATAAAGGAAGTAGAAAATAATAATAACTGAAAATAAAGAATAAATGATCACACAAGATCATTTTATAATGTTCAAGAAACAGACATATAACAAGAACACATGGGAGTAGATATAAAATACAATACTTGTACAATGAAAAGAAAAAAATCGTCCAAGGATAACTCCATGATCATATTGAGCACTGAATCAATCGTGTGCTTCCAAGATCCAAGTACACGAGTGACAACACATAGCATAATCCATGATACTGAACCTGAAATCATGAGGTCCATTCTAGTACCAACCAGAGGACCAAACAGGGTGTCAGATATACTCAATAGGATACCACCAATAGTTTCTAATTCAATATATCCCATGAATAAAAAATAAATTAGTGTGCATGTGTAATAAGAAAAAAAATTAATGAAATAAATAAATATAATCATGTCATGATCAAGTTCCTTTATGAACACCTAGCTAACCATACCTGCTTCAGCCTAAGTCATAATACCTCTAATAATGTATCACTAGATATATATATATGTATATATATATAATTGTGTGTGTGTGTGTGTGTGTCTAGGTGTGTTTATATATATATATATGCACTATATACATAGTAACATATATGGCCATATATATATATACATAGTACTAGTCTGGACCCGTTGTGCAACTTAGGTTTCCATGTATAATGATAACAGTCATATTTTAAATAATGTTCTTCATTCAAAAGGTTTATAATTTATATGGAATTCCATGCCCAATTATCACAATTTATAAGGGATTTTATGGCCTAGTCTCACAAATCATAAGGGATTCTATTCTCAAAATAATAAGGGATTTCGTGAAAAATAATAGTAAGATACATCTTGCCCATAATAAAACAGGGTTCATTTCCCATAATAATAAAATAGAAATAGTAGATCATAATAATTAGGGACTCTATGATCATAAATATTAAGGTTTTCCATTGACATAAATAAAAAGGGACTCTATGCCAGTTTATATTTCAAGAAAAAACTTCTTAACATTTCTTTCATAAGTTCCAAGAAGGATGAGTGATATGGTCTTACCATTAACACTTAGTTTAATCCTATTTACACAATTTGGTACATTCAATAATAATCAAGAATTCCTTGGGAATCAACCACGGAATAAATTAAGTCAAACATATTTCAAGTATCTTATTTGTTTTAAATGATAAGATAGCACACCTCAAAGGTGGTTTTATTAAAAAATGCATTCATGGTTTTCATATCACTTCAACCTATAGAATTAATTTTATTAGGTAGATCCTGCATAATTATCAAAAAAAATACATAAATCACCAAGGATCACAAAGGACTAACCAACCCATTTAATTCATTAAATCATTTGTAAGTGTGTTAGGACATTTTAAAGAACACGCATGAGGGGTGTTTTAGTCACTAAGAAAGGACATTAAAAAGGTAGTATACAATATAACTCAACATAAGGGTTGGTTAAGGTTAAGGTATAAAACTTAAACCATGTTAAGGGGTCTAATTAAAATCATGGGTGTGGTCTTTGTAATTAATTTAAGTTATTTCATGTTTTAGGATCCACACACAGAAATTACAGCATGCAACATAATGCAAATAATTTATTAACAATAAAAATTTAAGGGAAAAAACTATACCACCTACCTCATGATTAGGATGGTCCAATCATTCTATATTATTCTTTTATTGTTTTTGGAACAAGATAAATTGGAAGATTCATCAAATTCCTGGAAATAGGTCAAAAGAGATCATATGGATTTAGCATTCCATAAGGTGAGATAAATGAATAAAGTAATAAAGATGAGTTATAGACTCACCACTACCCTTCCAATGCAACCAAGGGTGCTCTAATAAGATCAATAATGGGAGGAAACCCTCATTGGAAGAGGAGGAGGAGGAGAGGTGCATATATAGGAGGAATCCAGGGTGGATGGGAGAATAAAATAGGGTAAACCCATTTAAGGGCGAAGGGGAAATGGTAATTTTGCCTCTTTTAATGAGGTGAAAGGTTAGGTTGCATTATTTAGATAACTTTGTTCCAAACATGCATCTTACATTTCCTATTATCCATACCTCGTATGTTTTTTTCACACGGTTTATGCTAACCATGTGCCAACCTTGAGGTTGTACAGGTTAAGTGGAACTAACCATATAGGCTAGGTGAATGGTTTGGAAAATTGTGGACAACCCATGTGTTTACCTTTATAATTTTATTCAAAAATTATGCATGACCATGAACCACTCCCTTTATGGTTTATCAAACCATGTTACACCCCTTAGGTGTCTGCACGGTTTCTCTTAGGGGTCGCATAGTTTAAACTAATTGTGTCCCCTATCAGTTTCTCCCAAAAAGATTTTTTTTGGATCTTGATCATCTATTAAATCATCCTAATTTTCAAGAAACATCTTGGGACTTAAACATCATCCAAATATAACACTTTTAAGTGTTCCAAATCTTTTAATTTCATTCTAAAACTAACTTTTTATATTTTTTCCATCCACCAAATGAATATTTTCAAAATACTTTAGAAATTTTATACCATTCTAAAACATGAGATCTTACATCAATACCTTTGATTAGAATGAAACTATATAACTAAAATCCATGACCAGGTGTATTGAAAATTTCATTTTAGATATTCAATGAAAGCTAAATTCAGCACATAGGTTTATGATATGAGTATGAAACCTTCATGATTAAGATATGTCAAGATAAAGGGATTATATTACATTGTTAGTGTTTTTATAAGGTTGCTATTATTAGAACATTAAATTATTTCTTTATGGGTGCCTTTATATGTTGCTATACAGTTATATTGGACTTTAGGTAAGCTCACCTAATGTCAATAAGGAAGAGGCTAAGAGGTTCACATGCTTAGTGTTCCCATTGATATCCGTTAAATACTATTTATATTCATTGATTATAATAAATATTATTCTTAATATTGATAAATGATATTTATTCAAGATGTTTTATTTGATTGAAAATATTCAGTCACCATTTATATTCCAATTAGAATATATATATGATTTTAATATTAAATAAATATTTATTCTTATGTTCATTTAATAGAATATTTATTTATCTCTTATTTTATTAACAATATAACAAATAATATTTATTATATTACATGGATATTAAAATAAATTTTTATTCACGATACCATGAATATAATATTTATTTATTTATTTAATGTATAGTTTTTATTATTTGAGTTTTGGTAAATATTAAAGAAGTTGGATGGGCCAAGTTAAGTGTTTGGTAATGAAATGATATTTATTTGTGCAATTCATTACATTAAATTATATATTATTATTATTATTGGAATGGGGTATATGTTGGGTTTATTATTTCTTAAGGGGATTTGTACAATTAATAATAATAACCCCTAGCTCTATATATACCATGTTATTTAATTTTTGAGGTATGGATGACAATAATTGTTTATTATGAACAATTATTATTCTCCCCATAAAATTTTCTCCACCAAGAATATCTCTAGGGTTCCTCCCAAGACTGATAAAATCTTTTCACCTCCTTCATATCTATCAAGATTGGGAAAAAACGAGAATAAATCATCAAGACTGGTGGATTTCTTATTGTAATCAAGGAAAAATACAAGATAATCATATCATTCATGGTAGCACTCAACATTCTATCAATGTTTTTTAGAAATCAAGAAGAACATTTGGATCACTACTCGAGGGGATCTACTTTGGATCATCATAGTGTAATGACAATAAAAATTGAACAAGGGTTCAAATGATCAATATCTTCATCGAAGAAAGAATCTCAAGATTGGGGTGATTCTTGTTATTAAATTAATTATACATTTAACTTTAAACTATCCTCACTAAAGTCCTAGGATTATTTTATTTAGTTTCATTGGATATATTCATTATAAATTGTGATTCATCTCCATGTACTTATGGATTATTCATTGGATATAATGAAAACTCTTCATTTGGTATTGGCTCGAAAAGATTATGCTACACCTAGAACCTTTAAGTGGTATCAAAGATATCATGTTTAAATTTATAATTTTTCATTATTTTGATCAATATCATGATTATTTTATTATTTTTTCATTTAATTTTTTATTATTAATATATTAAGTTGATATAACAAGTTCATTCGCTTTCATATGGCTATGAATTTTCCAATAACATGTAAATAATACATTAAGACACCATCCAAAGGCACCATAAATTCTATAAATTCGATGAGATTGCATGGTGTGTAACAAAAAATATACATTATGAATTCTCGATAAACATACAAGGATACACTTGTATAAAGCATGTAATTTTGTGTTTCTTTTATTTCATGGTTTGTATTATTACACACTATGTGAAGACTATCATTTGTCACATGGATAGACTTGATTACATTTTGTATAGTTTTACTACACATCCTGTAGACATACTTGGTTTATAGTGAAACCATGTGGTTAATTTATGAAGAGTATAATTTATTACATGCCTTAAATATTCCAACATATAGGTTACTGGGAATGAAACATGGTTACACAACATGTATCTATTGTACATGTTGTGTAATGTGTATTTATCCAACATTAATAACATGCTAAGTCGTTATTCATGTGATACGGGGGTGGTCAAAAGAGGATTACACATTGTGTAGCTAGTGTAAATGTCATGTAATTCATGCTCATTTATATAGAGTACATTCCCAGTGTATCATCCTCAAATTTCAAGGTATATTGTATTTAGTTTTGGCATGTCTTGGTTGTCTTTTATTAAAAATTAGGATGTGTTAGATCAATTCAAGAAATGGGGATCAAAACATTGAGGAGTTGTGGGAACCAATTGTAATTTTTGGAGTTTTTGATGTGCCACCAGCTAGCTGGTGGAGGTTTTAGAAGCCCAAAAACCACTCGGGTGACACAAGACATTCGGTTGAACCCAGATTAGTTTTTAATCGGGGATAAAACCATATTTTCACTTTATAACCTCTGATTTATATCTCCATGTCTTGGATCAATTCTGATTCATTCATAACAAATCAATAGTCCTCTATAAAAAGAATATGGATCCCTTCTCCTCTTATATTTACCATTTTAAGACTCAATCAATCAGGTGTCTTCAATGCCATATGTCTAAGTCTATCTATCCCAAAACACCTATTTCTCTTGGAATTAATCACAGATCTACACTATTATGGCCAGATCTATGGATTTATTTATGATCTAGTAGAGAATTATATAATCATTAAAGGATCAGATCCTGGTTCAATTTAGAGCCACATTAACTCTCTTGATCAAATCTAGATCCACTTATGATGGTGGTTCTCAATGGGTAAGTCTAATAAAATTATAGTCCTTATCATGTTCTTATTCCTTGATATTGATTCTATAATCCTTATGTGATGAATTATGGATGATTACAGGGTTCTTTAGTGTGGTGTCTTGATCTTGGTGGAAGTTATTGGATTTGAGCACCCATACTCCTGAGGTAGGAAGTCCTTACCATTTAGGTCCTTTATATAAAAATTTATGGTGTGATATGCATGTGGGTGTGTGTATATCTTATGAGACCCATTATTGTAAATATATCCATGTGGCTGTGTGTGTATCCATGAGAACCTTGCTTAAAATGATTCTCTTGGGGGTGGGTGTGTGTCCATGAGCCCTTTCTTGATATGGAATTTTTATTACCTCAAATATGATAGCATATGTCTATATTAATGTATGGATTCACCATGTCAATTTCAAGGTACTAGGTTTATTTAGTTCTACTGATAGTCCCCTTAGAGGTAGAGGTCCATTGTTGTGGTTGGAAGGTTATGAATTCACCTTATGAGATGAATTTTAGTCATGTGGATTTCCACAGTGAAGTATATTGGTTCTATACATGTGTATGTGGATTTCCCCAGAGCTAGATATTGGGCCTATATGTGCTAGTGTGGATTTTCCCTGACTTGTGAAATAGTTCGAGATATAGAATCCATGGTTTGGACCTTCAATGAGATCGATCTATTTCTTAAAGGGAAAATGTGTTCATGTAATAGAACATCTTCAGAATTTGAGTAACTTCATAAAACACATAGAATTATTTTTTCATGAAATGACTATTATTACATCCCTTTTGGAAAGTATTTGAAGTTGGTATATTCAGGGTTAATTGCAGCATAGTTAGCACATGATGACTCGATACATGACTGCCTCTTTATTTATTGTTATTCTTGACATGGAATATGGTTTTATATATTGATACACTTACGTTGAGGAAAAATTACTGGTGTCCTACTAGTTCTATAATCATACCATGCATGGGCATCTAAGTGTTCATGTAGACTTTATGGTTTGGGATCCAATGAAGGGAAAGGGCTATGTATCACATAGCTGATTATGAGGAGCTTGGGTGGTTGAGAAGATGCTGAGATGAAATCTAGATTATTATGGTAGTGATTATTTTATTTTTATTTTTTTTATGTTTTGTATTGATCTGCTACACCTTGGGTATTTTTTAGATTAGATTTTTTGATACTTTTTATTCCATATTGATAAAAAAAATGTTGTTTCATTTAGATTTCATTATATAGATCTTGAGATTTTATTTATATTTGGATATCTATGTGATGCACGATTATTGGAAACAAGGATATATTCTCCCCAAAAAACATTTTAGGACCTCACCACTAGGTGGTAGCCTCTAGAATACAGGAAGGCACACATCAGTTCATGGAGTACTTCGGCCCCAACCTGATGATTTGGGTTGGGGTGCTACAAAGTTGTATCAAAGTAGGTGCCTCATTTACCTTTACTTATCTTGACTATGTTTTTGTAATGGTATAAAGGAGATATTTTGTGTGAAATTGATTAGGGTAGTTACACATGTTCCTAGAAAAATCACATGTAATAGACCTTCGAGTTACTAGGGTATTAGATTATTGTCATCAGTTGTGCTTTTAAAGTTCTATGTCGATTATGAGTACAATTTTTCAATCACTTTTTATATTATTTGGTTAAATTCATTCATCATGGTTGGTATCATAGGTTTACATTTCATATGCCTATTTTCTTGTCATATATAGTAGTTCAATTAATTAAATTTTATGAGTAATTTGTAGTATGTGCTTCTATGATGTATCTGTGTAGGAATTTAAATTACTTAAACTGAGGCATGATAAGTTTTTTCATAGGTATATGATTGTGAAAAATGTGTGAGTAGAGAATACATGGATTAGGACTTGGGTAGTACTAAATGGGTAGATATGGGTTTCCTCTTAATATGAGTCTTCCTATAGGGATATTTTGAATTTGTATGTAAATTGGGTGATTAGTTATCTTGGTTAGATGTTATAATATTTTCTAATGGTTTTTAAGACATTTTAGATAATTTTTCCTTGAATAAATATTATGGTAAAACTTAGGAAAGTTGTTCATAACCACACCATAAGGGTATATTCTCTTATTTTACTAGTAGAAGTGAAAGTGTATATTATTGATCATGCTTTTGCAACTGCTCTAGTGATTCAGGTAACAGAGAAACTCTAGCCAAGAGTCTTCCAGTTGGTGCATGTTCACAAAGGAGGATCTCATAGGGCCAGACTGATAATGATTAATTATTCTCAGGACTTCCAGCTTCAGTATCCCCCATCCTTCCAGGGAATTGGAGGCCCCCAATATATTGAGGATTGGATTGACATCATCAAGGTATTTTTTGATCTGGTTGAGACTCTGGATGAATGGTGGGTGAAATTGGTTTCATATATACTATAGGACCAAATAGGAGATGGTTGATCATCATGAACCAAGTTGAAAGTAATGAGGTTATAACTTATAATACCCTCAAGGACATCTTATTTGAGGATTTTTTTTCCTTGATATGTTGAATATATACTATTCCCATGAGTTTATGGAGATTCACTAGGGGAATATGTAAATGGATGCTTATTTTGATCCTTTTATGTAGTTTTTATGAATTTCACCTCTATTGTATGGGAATGAGGCACAAAAATTCTAAAATTTTGATATTTTTCTTCAATTAAAAATGAGGCACCATGTCCAAAAAATTAACCTGATGACATGTCTATAAGTTCTTTAAATGGTCCTTGTTATTGAGAAGGGTCTGTATAATGATTAAGTAGATGGTGATGTTTTTATAATTAGTGGACCTATTAGTGGGAAACCTAGTGAAGATGTGGGTACCTATTCTGGTAATTGGAAGAGTAAAACAAAGGATATGCACCAGGGTGGCAACAGGTATCCAAGGAAGAATAAAGGTTCTTTAGCTCCCTCTATTGGATGGGGTTCTGTTAGATGTTATAATTATCGATGGAAAGGGAATAATCTCAAGTTATTTCCCAATCCTTATAGATTTTTCCATCAATATAGCAAGATAGGATATATTCAGTGCTTTTTTGTGAATGTATCACATTTGGGATCTAGAATATTAGTCTATCATGCACTAGAGGACATCAATAGTAGATATAGACTCTGCAAAATTCCATGGATCGAGCGATTTATTGACTTCATGGGAAGGGTTGTGGATATAATATAGGCAAAGTCTATGATATAGATCTAGATCTATCTGATAGTGTAGATAGACCTTAAAATATTATTTGTATAGTTCCTATTACATCTAAACTCTTTACTATATAGTTTGATATAGGAGCTTCCCATTATTTTATTTCTACTCAAGTTTTTTATGGGCTATAATTATAGGTTATGTTCTTATATGAATTGTTATCTCTAGAAACACCCTTGGGAAAGAAGGTAGATAAACTCTAGAAGTGTCCAAAGTTTCTCATGATGGTATCTGACTATATAAATATATGGGATTTCATGATCTTATAAATGACTATCTTTGATGTGATTTTTGGTATAGAACAATTTCCAAGTAATCAAGATCACATTTATTATTATTAAATATGAGTAACCTATGACTATCCTAAGGGAGAAAATAATTTTTTGACTAGAGAATGGGATTTAAGATTAGGTAGAGTGGGAGTAAACCCTAGTTGAGTTATATCCCTTACAACATTGGTGTCAAGTATGGTTATTATGACAGATATGGTAATAGTTTCAACATATCTTCTTCTTATAGTAGATATTTATCCTAATATTTTTATATATAACTTCTCAAGACGTCCTCCGGAAAGGGGGATTTATCTTTATATTGAACTCATTAAAAGTTTGCATCCTATATCTATTCCTCCTTACCATATAGAGTTAGACGAGTTGAAAAAAATAAAGGTGTAGATTGAGGATTTAGAGGTAATGGGATTTATTAAACTAAACACATCTCCTTATAGTTCTCTAGTTTTGTTCACTAAGAAGGTGGATGATAGCCTATGGATTTTTATGGATTATAGGTAGCTAGATCAGTTCACTATAGAGAATAAATATCATTTTCTGATGATTTAGAATTTTTTTGGTCATTTCAGGGGATCTTGATGGTTCTCTAAGATTGACTTTCATTATGGATACCACTAGCTTCGGTCAAAGAAGAGTACATACCAAAGATAGTGCTTGGAAAAAATTATGGGTTGTATGAGTATCATGTGATTCCTTTTGGGATAAAAAATCTCCAGTAGTGTTCATGGATATCAAGAATATGAACTTTCAACTATAACTATACTCCATTATAGTTGTATTCATTGATGATATTCTGATATATTCATAAACCTCAAAGTTTCATGTTAGATATCTTGAGATTGTGTTGTGTACACTCTGAGTACATCATCTTTAGGCCAATATTAAGTTTCATTTATGGTTCCATGAGGTATGTTTCTTTGGTAGTGTGAACTCTAAGATGGAATCTCAGTTGATACAAAGACGATAGAGGTATTTTTTTCTTGAGAATGACCTAGGAATGTGTTCAAGATTAATATTTTCCTTGGTTTAGGGATATATTATGGGTCGTTTATTCCAACATTATCCCAGTTAGAAGAACCGGATAATTATATTACCAAGAAGGGAGTAAAGTTTTAATAGATGGGCCAGTGTAAAAAGAATTTTCTATATTTAAATATATGGTTAACATCTACTCAGGTTTTTATTTTACCTGAGTATAGGGTTAGTTAAGAAGTTTACTATGATGGTTTGAGTATTGGATTGGGAGTTGTCATAGTGCAGAGAGATAAGGTAGTTACTTATGGATCTCTTCAACTACAATAATGTGATAATAACTACCCTACTCATGATCTAGATTTAACTATTTTAGTCTATTCCTTGAAGTGTTGGTGTCATTATCTTTTCGATTATAGGTTTTTTATTTAAAAAACCATAATTGATTAAGGTATATCTTTAATTAGTGTGAATTGAAACTTTGGTAGAGCCTTTGGGTTGAGCACCTATATATTTTTGAAATCAAGATAAATTATTCTCCTAAGGAAATATTGTTTTAGATTCTCTCAATAGGAAGACACAAGATCTTGGATTGTGATCATCAGTATAAGTGTTTAAGTTGATGAGCTTTTTGGTGGATTGGTTTATGGGTGCATCTAAAAATCAAGGGGTGATAACTTGTAATCCCTTTTCCATAACATTTACCTTAGTAAACTGGGTAAAATCTATCTAGGATTCTAGTCATAAATGTTTACTAATATGGGAATGGTTTATGGAAAACAACCCAATTTCAAGATGGTATTTCTATACAGACAATGTGATATTCATAAATGGTGGGATAGTAGTCCCTAATCCTATGGGAGAAGATCTCATGAGGGTTTATCATGCATCACAATGGTTAGTGCACCTAGGATCAACTAAGATGTACTGAGATGTTGGGTGGTGTTTTTGGTGGCCACATATGAAAAGGTACATTACAGCTTGTGCCCCTCATTGTTTAGCATTTCAAAATATTAAGGTTGAGAATCATTAACCAAGTGGATTACTTTAGCCTCTCCCCATACCCATGTGTAAGTTGTATGAGGTGATGATGGACATTTTTATAAGGTAACCTAGGAACTTTAGAGGTTGATACGTAGTGTGGGTTGTAATTGCCCGACTGAAAAAGGTTTCACATTTATTGCTTCTTCGAGAGACTAATTTAATGGATGGGTTAAGAAAGATCTATGTTTGGGAGATAGTGTGATTGTATAAAGTTCCTAAAAGCGTAGTATCTGATCAAGATGATCATTTTACATCACATTTTTGAAAAGTTCTTTAAAAATACAATGGTAAATTAATTGAAGCTATATACAACATATATTCCACAAACTGATGGAAAATTATAAAGGAATGCCAAAATTTTAGAGGATATGATTAGAGCATGTGTTTTTTATTTTATTGGAGAATGATATGATCATATGGACTTGGTAGATTTTATATATAATAACTTTTTTCAATATTATATTTAGCAAGATCTGTTTGAGACTCTTTATGGTCAGGCTTATTGTTCACTAATATGTTGTCATGGTGTTTGGTACCATTCAAAACCACCGAGTGCATCAAGATAGTGAAATATTAGTTGGAAATTACTCAAAATTACCAACGTATGCATAATGTGTTCCTTGTATCTCAACTTTGTAGGTATGATCCCAATTATTTTCATATGATTAATAGTTAGGATATTGATTTAAATCTTGATTTATCATTAATGGAACATATGATAAAGATCATGGATCGGATTGAGAATTTTTTTAGGGAATACAGTCTCCCTTGTTCAAGTTTTATAGTGGAATGAGGGTATCTAAGATTATACATGGGAGTGAGAATCTAATGATCAGGATCAATGGCTCGAGTTGATTGATAAGACCTCTGAAGACTCTTCTCGAGGATGATGATTTGTTAAAGGGGAATATTTGTAAAATCCTAAAATTTCAAGATATTTTTTATTTAATTTTTATGTATATTATTTTTCTTTTATTCATATTTAAGATGTGTTAGATTCATTTGAGAATCAAAAATCAAAAGATTAAGAATTTTTAGGAAACAACCATCATCTTTAGAGATTTTGGTGTGCCACCGACTATCTGGTGGAGGGGGGAATCCCAGGAAACACCTAGGTTCCACTAGACATCTAGTTTAGTTTCACTACCCTACCATTGCTAGAGGTAGTATCCCTAGACTCTTGGATAAATAGGCCAGTCGAGGGCCATCCACCTACCAACTGGTGGAGCTCAAACAAGTTTTCAATTGGCGGAGATCCTTTATTTTAACTATAAAACATCTTTTTGATTTCTTTCTTTCTTGACATAACCCAGATTCATCTATAATGAATGGTGAGGCAATTATAAGGTGAATTTGGATCTATTCACCTTATCTCTTCATTTTAAAAAAGATTCAATCAATCTAGTGTCTTCCATAAGGTATGTCTAATCTGGTCTAGCCTAAAAATACTCTTTATCTTGGAATGAATCATATTTTAAAACTAATATGGATAGATCTATGGATTAATTTATTATTTACTATAGAATTGTTATATATTTTAAGGATTGGATCCTGAATCAACTGAGGATAAGTTTCTCTCTCTTGATCTGACCAAGATCCATTAACGGTGGTGGTTTACATTTGGTAAGCCTAATTGAATTCTAGCCCTTATCATTTTTTTATTCTTATATCTTTATTCTAAAATCCTTATTTGAATAATTTGGGATAGTTATAGGGATATTAGTTACATGGGATTGATCTATGTGGAAATTATTTTCTTTGAGTACTGATACTCTTGAGGTAGGATGTTCTTTATATTTAGGAACATTGTATGAAATTATATGGTGTCATATGCAAGGGGGTTAATGTGTATCCCATGAGACCCTTACTTGTTAAGATATTCATGTGGGTTAATATATAGTTGTGAGTCCCTTTCTTGAAATTATTTACATGTGTGTCTGTGGTCATGATACCTTTCTTGATATGACATGTTTATCCCTTCATATATTGTGGATCCTATCTAGATGCATGTATGGATTCTCTATGATAATTTCAAGGTACTAGGATGATATACCTCGACTAGTTTTCCCCTTAAGGGGGTGTCTTTGTTATGGTTAGAAGGTTGTAACTTCACCTTTTTATAAGACTTTTGGTTGTGTGTCTTACCCTAGAACAATAAATTTGGTTAACACGTGTGTATGTAGATTTCCCCAGAGCTGGATATTGGGTTTATATATAGTAGTGTGGCTTACCCTAAATCCATGAATTGGGTTGACATATAGACTCTGGGGATCATCAATTTGAGGCAGGAAGTTTGTTTCTTAAATGGATAATGTGCATATGTAACTAAAAATATTAGTAATTTGAGACACTGTATAGACCACATGGAATGATTTAGTCATGAAATAAATTTTATGACTTCCCTTATAGCATGGAACCAAAACAGGTGGAGTCAGGGTTCATGGTATCATGGTTATCACACGACGACTTGGTGAATGGATATATATTTATGAATTTTAATTATTAACTTGTCATACATGTTTATATATTGTTGCAATTATGTTAAGGAAATAATGGTGGTGTCCTATTGGATTTATACTCACACCATGTACGAGTATCTTGGTGTGTGTGCAGACTTTATGGTTGGGGATATATCGAAGGGAAAGGGCCTTGTATCAAGCAACTAAGTAGAATAATCTTTGGTGATGGATATGATATTTGGAAAGACTCTAGAATTTTTTGTAGTGGTTATTTTATTTATTTTTTATTTGAATTTGGTATTGATTTACCACACCTTATGGATTTTTTGGATTAGCTTGTATGAGTCTTTATATTCCATATTGATACAACATTTTGTTTTTTTATCTTCCATTATATATTTATTTATATAGTTTATATTTGGATATCTATGTAATGCATACTTATTATCACTAAGGTTATAGTCTCCCTACATCAACTTTCAGGACCTCGTCGTTAGTTGGAAACCTCTTCTGTATGGGGAGGCATGCATGAGGTCATGGAGCACTCCATCCTGGACTAGGTGATTTGGGTTGGGGTATTACACCCATCCAAGTTTTACACCATATAATTAATTTACCCAAAAATAAAATTGATTTTATCATTAAACCAAAAAACATGGAATGTAACTATTGTACACATCATCTGATAGGATTTAAAGAATATTAAATGTCAAATTAGTTTCCATATAAAATTCATAATTCCACATCATGTGGTGGTTGTACATTCTGTATACATTACACAACAATTTAAATAGTGCATTTAAAATGGGATAATCATGTTTCATGTATAAATACACACTAATATAACAACTTAACTACACCTTACATGACCACATAAGGAACTGGTAGTTCTGGTGGGTACATGCCATGTGGTCTTTAAGTACACATCATATACATAAATAATTTCAAATAATATTAATTTTATTTTGTTTATTTGAAAATTAAAAATGGATGATAATCTTATGTATATATAGGACTACATTGGTTAATAATTAAGATAAATAATCAATTAATTAATAAGGTTGTTAATTATTAATTCAAGTTAAAATTATCTAACCTAATATAGTGATATGAAATGAATGCTAGTTTTTATTAATGTGGTAGAATTCCATGTTTGTGATTGATCATGATCTTGATTAAACAATTTTTGCATTAGATTTTTATTTAAATTTAATATTGGTTTATGGGTTTGACATATGAAATAAAGTTTTGCTAAATTATATATGATGGTCAATGATTCACCTTCACCACCTTTATTATGTATAACATATGTGTCCATGGTTTCTTTTATATAAACCCTTTACCAATTATTATGGTTTATATCACCTATATGTGATTAAAAATATGTAAGGTAAGAAGATACATTGAGTGGAGATGGTTCAGGATTCGAGCTGGGGTGAAATCAACCCAAAAAATACAAAGGTCAGTGGTAGAATACTATAATTTGATCCAAACTCAGCTCAATGAGTTTTTTACCTATGGTCATAAGTTTATTTATTATTCAATTAATAAATCAATAATTATAAATATCATGATAAAGTCACTTTATTTATTTTATTTTTTGAGATTAATGGTTATCTATTTGATGTGATTCATGGTTTTATGATATTAAATGTGATCACATAAATTAACAAGAAATGCAAGATAAAGTAAAATAAATCGATTATTCATAAATATTTTATCATAACATGGTTAATTAATTATTTAAAATTCATATAGTATTAATAAGACATGTAAAACTATAAAACAATAAATGTTATATATATAGATAATCCATTAAGAAAATATTAATTCATAAAATCCTTCCATCATATGATTATGAATGGAAACGTAGAACTAAGTGTTGGTCTGGATCTCATTGGGACACTTACTTTTAATGGGGAGTTCTTATAAAGTTTCTGGATTGACTTATTCGAGTAGGAATAAAGATAAGTATCCCTCACTAGACTTGATGTTACTTAGAGGCAAGTGTTGAGGAAATTTGGATCAAGATTCTGAGCTTAGGGAGAACACTCAATGGATCAAGGAGATGTGAGTTAGTAGTTGGAAAGATAACTTATTTAAATACCTTTTATTAATTGACTAGTCCCTATCTTGGGTTATAAGAGAATAAATATAGATCATTTTCATTATAATTTACACATGATAGGAAATTCTGAATCTAATGGTGAGGGATATTGGTGTTTGATAAAATAGTGGGAAATTAATATAATTAAATCTATTTTGTCTCACATATTTTAGTAATGAAGATAAAGTACTAAAAATGTGAATTTTTATTATAATAGAAAATGGTTAGTATATAAAACATGATATTCATATTATCTATAATAGGTAAAGGAAATATCCTTACTAGTAGTAATATCCAGGGGTGGTACAGGCGCTTACACATTGTACTACATCAAGAATAGAAGATTTACATGAAAGAATACCCATTTTTTTACCTATCTACTATGGAAGTGAGTGAATAAGAGATTTATATCTACACAAAACACTTGGATGATGTGCTAGATGTTAAGTGTTTTATGTTATCATCCATGTATGATGAACACTAGAAGTCACATGAGAACAAGGATTCCTATATCATGCTTAAGAATCCCAATGATATTTATTAGGAGACAGTTATACAAGATCAGTTTGAGATATCCAAGGAACTTTTCACATTAAATATTAGATAGTGAGAATCATCTATAGCACACATAGTCAAGAATATTTATGTTATTGAGCATTAAGAAGCTCTAAGGTTTAAATATCTTGATGATTTGTACACTATTATCATAATTTCTTCACTCCCTTGGAGATTCTTTGACATTGTTGTGAATTTTACTATGAATATCATTGAGAAGTCTCTCACAAGTCACCTTACTCTACTTCACCAGGTAGATAAATATATGAAGTGTGAAAATACTTCTGTCCTTATGGTGAATAAGAGAAAAGTCTAGGAAAATTGCTTCAAGTATAATTCTAGGTATAAAGCTACTTTTGACACCCTTATAAATAGAGTAATATCAAGGGGAAAGTAAAGGGATAGGATTTTATTTTCTTTTCATGTGAACAGAAAGGAAATTAGAAGAAAACAATAATGAGTTGAAGTAGGACCTACTACTTCTGGTGTATTCATCAACTTAATTATTTTGTCATACTTCTTGAGTATTAAATACAATATTTTTACATGTGTATATTTTAACACAAGAATCAAGTAAGTCTAGAAATATTACAAGATTTTTGGTGTATTTTTAAAGAATATAGATAATGTTGATCCCTAGATTAGTATAGTGAATCGCAAAACTTAAAAATTTATATATACATTCAAGTTAAACTATTGTTTTTTATTCATTATTACCAAAACAAATGGTGCCTAAATAGACACAATGAGACATTATTTCATTTTATAATGAATATTTTTATGGTATTTCAAACTCAACTAATTAGTTCAATAATTATTGAATAACAAATTTCTAATGTCAGTAATTAATGCTGAATATAAATATAAGACTCAAAATACCACATTATGTAAATATGGTTCTTTGACAAGTAAAACTAATATTATTTTAAAATTATATATCTATAATTTTTTTTATAGTATATCTTGTGATAAGACACTAGTTATACTGAAAAATTCACAATAAATTTTTTTACAAAGAAACCTTTAGCAATAAAGGTATTCCACAAAGTTATTAGAGTTATTTTAATAAGACCATATAAACTATTATAAAATTTGAAGCTATGAGGTAAGTTTTTAAACTTCATGAGATTTCTTTAAGAAATTTTAGGAATTCTTAGTGAAGAAATGAATACACTTTGTAAAGGATATTGGATCCTCTGGGAAAGCTTATCAGAATGTATCATAACCAAGTATTAATCAATAATTAATATGTGGTGTGAAGGAAATTCCAAACACACATTACCTTATACATAAATTTTTTGATGGAAGTAAAAAATCATCGATGAAATGTCTTATATTTAATTCATAACTTCCATAATTTCTTGCAAGGCATGTTTTAAAAATAGTAGTTTAATCATGAACCATATTCCAACTATATTGACTAATAGGTATCATATTAAGTAAAATATGATAATGAATCTATTATATATATCTACTAATGTTTAATGAGAACCATATGTTAAACTTTTTATTTATCTATAAATGAACATAAATGAAACGCTAACTAAATCTCAGTTAATTTTCCAATATTATCTAATGAAATTTTCATCCCTTATTAGTCTAGACCAACTATATTTATATGAGAGAGAAGATAATATATATTGAGATAGTGGGAGTGGGATAGTATTATATGAGGTATAGGCTATGGATAAATATGATTTGGTATAGGAACACAAGACTCCACTAAGATGATTGGGAGATTTTGTTACAAAGATAAATAATGTTAAAACCAAAGAGAAGGTTTTATGTTCATCAAAATCAGTGATATATTATTTGATAAGAGTAACGATATAAACAAGGGAGTAGTAAATGGAAACATGATAAGAATGAAAAGTATGTATGTATTCAGTAATGTATTCTTTCTATGAAAATTCAAGAGGTTATATTTTAGATGTTTCTAGACTTGATACAACTGGTGGGTATTCAAGTTAAATTGTACATCGATGGTACAAGATGATATTAATAAATTTTTATTGATTATTAAAAGGTCTTAGTAATATTTGAAAAAACCTTTATATCCAATCATTATACTAAAATAAATTTGGATTCTACATTTCATAGCTATATTTTATGATCATTATATACAGTGGATGGATGGAAAGTCAATTTTACTTAATGAATACCCTATGGAACATGTATATATGGCATAATTAAGATTATTGGTGAAACCAATGAATTATAATATTTTTTTGAAAACTGTATATATCCATTTATGGATAGAAGCTAGAATAGAGATCACAAAATATTCCTTTGAAGAAAGGAGTACCATGTATATACAAGTGGTTTGTAGGAGCGCTATTATTTCCCTTCGAAAATATGGTTAATAACATATGTAAAAAATGTTTAGTCTTACCAATTTATTAATACTAATAAAACTTATTTCTCCAAAAAATGACTTCACATTACCACCAATTCCAGGGAATAAGATCTATAGACATATATCTCTGGGTTTCTTGGTATTGGAACAATTCAAAATTGAATTGTTTCCCATGTCACATGGCATAGAATATCTCTATGATAACATGTGTGGTAATGGGGGAAGATTATAAATAAAATTTCATAAGATTAAGTGTTAGGAATATATCTAATATTCCATGATATGTGATAATGTTTGATATTATTTATACATGATTCATAGAGTAAAAATATTATACAAAACCATTTAAACTATACATATTAGTAGTTACAACAATCTTACAATACTTAATAAATTATAATTGGATGAGTTTCAAATAAAAGTATTACTAGTATAACTAGTATTTAAAGGGATATAACACTAGTTTTTTCTTAAGATATTATTATATAAGAACATATTGATTCCTAGGATATATACAAGACAAACTTTTTATAGCTAAGGGTTTCCATATTTTCAACAACCAAATATGTTGTGTCTTCCAATGTATCTTAAGAAGTAGTTTAGAAATATTTTTTTCAATTTTGGGTTATAAAAAATAGTAGGAGTATCATCATTATTATGATAATATACTTCTAAACTATTATCCCGGATGTTGGTTGTATGACAAGGGGTCAAGAAATAGATACTTGGGCATATTAATACTTTAGGTATTTTCTCAAGGTAATGCGGTCTTAGTCAGTAGAGTTGTAAAAAAGTCATGTTGTAATACTAACCCTATCCATAGAAAACAAGGTATGACTAAGAAATTTAGCCATTATCAATAAAATTAAGTTTAACATGTGATAACTAACCACTCAGTAAACTATTCTCTCTATTGTAAGTGAGAATCTATTAGAGTTGGTTACCTAGAACAAACTAATTTTTTACTTTATATTACTTGTATATTCAAAGTACGGAATATTAATTAATTTATTATCACATGATTATTATTATTCAGAGTGAAATTAATGTGATAATTTCCTTAAAGTATATAACGCATAGAAAGGTCATAGTTGTTCCCCGCTATTATAAGAACCTTAAAGTGTTACGATGATATTCTTAAATACATGATCTATGTCCAGATGAAATCATCTAAAACTATATAGATGATAAACTATATTAGGGGTATGATTATCATAATACATTGAGACTTCTTCTCATTAAGTTCATTCTTGGTAATATCTAAGAGAGGATATTATAAGAACAGACCCACCTATATAAATTCTACATGTTTCTATGTCATTTGATATTTATGTATGTGAACATGTGTAATGATACTTAGAATTTAATATTCTTATTAATTCATATCATGACTTACATTTTTTATCTATTAACCAAGATCTTGTTTCTATATATTCACGGGAAGTATGATATATTTGGTGTATCACAAAGGATATGTCATTAATGAATAAGTTAAGAAATGATTTTTCCCTTCTATCTTTATTGAATTTGATATCTTAGTCCCTTTGAATGAAATGAAATATTCTAACAAAAATAAATCTCCATGATGTATTGATGATTTCATTTCAGATAGTAAAAGAAAGAGAAATAGAGCATATAAGTTGATGACGCAAGTATTCTACCTGCTTGATTAAGGAATATCAAGACAAATGGATTATATTACACAGTGATCATTCCTATGTGCTTTTAATTACTGTGACATTAACTTCTTTATCTATGGATGTATTTATGTGTTTCTAGATACTGATATTGGACTTTAGGAAAGCCTATTTAATTCCACTAAGGAAGATGCCTAGAGGGTTACACACTTACTATTTTCATCGATCTCAGTTAAATACTATTTATATTTAATAGTCAGAATAAGTATTGTTCTTAATACTGATAGATGATATTTATTCAAGATATTTTATTTAATCACAAATATTCAATCACTAAATATATTCTAGATAGAATATATATATATATTGAATATTAAATAAATATTTATCTGCAATAATGTTGAATAAAATAATCATTTATCATTTTTTATTTTCGTGGTCATAAACACCATTTATTATTAAATAAATATTTTTTAGTTATGTGAATATTACAATAAATATTTATTCAGAATACCAAGAATATAATATTTATTTATTTGTCAAATGAATAATATTTATTATTTGTGGTTCAATAAATATTATGAAATGTGGATGGTCCAAGTTAAGTGTCTGGTAATAAAATGATAGAATATTAAATATCATTTAAATAAATAAGGATTTATTTATTTATGAAATGATATTTATTTTCACGAGTAAGTGCATGTCATTATATATTATTATTATTATTATTGGCATGTTGTATATATTAGGTCTTTTATTTTTAAAGGTATTTTTTGAAATTAACATTAATAAACCCTAGATTTATATATACCATGTTATATATTTTTAGAGATGTGGGTGAGAATCATTTTTATCTATGCGCAAGGATTCTTCTCTCTAGAAAATTCTATCTACCAAGAACATCTATAGGGTTACTCCCAAGATGGAAAGAAGGTTTTTATCTCCTTCCTCTATCTCAAGAGTTAGAGAACAAGAGAATTGGTCTTCAAAAATGAAGTATTATTTATTTTTATCAAGAAAAAAATGTGAGATGATTAGATTATTTGTAATAGCATTTGATGTTTCATCAGTGTTGTTTAGAGATTGAGGAGCATGTGTAAATTACTACTAAAGGGATTTTACTTTATATCCTCCTATCACAACAACCATATAAATCAAAAAAGCGATAAAATGATCAAAATATTTATCAAATAAATAATATCAAGACTAAGGTAATTTTTGTTATTAAATTAAGTATAAATTTATAATGAAAATATCATATCTAGAGTTTTTGGATTCTTTCATCTGATTTTATCAGATATATTCATTAGAATTTATAATTCCTCATCATGTTCTTATGAATTTTTCATTAGATATAATGAAAGAATCATCATTAGGTATAGGATCAACTAGTTTCTACTACACCCAGAACCTTTAGTTTATTAAATATAATAAGAATAAACTTAATAATAATCAATGGATGGTTTTAAAAAAATAATTTATCAAAAATCATGAAGGTTGATAAGAAATCATTTTAATGAAGTAAAAGCATTCATTTACCCATAATAAAAAAGAAAAAGGAAATTTAAATATATTTAGAATAAATTTTTATAATAATCATTGTAAAAAGTTAAACTAAGAGAAAATAAACCCAAAAAAGGGTTGAGTTTTAGAGTCTCTTTACCTTAGGTCTCATTTTGTTTTATCATGTTTACACCTACTTTATAAGAAAATTACATTTATTAAAATACTAATTAAAAATTCTAATAAATTTATTTAGGTTATTCTTGATCAATTATTGTAATACCCAAGATTATACTATAGCAATTAAACATTACATCTCCAAATTATAGAAAAATGAACATTCTATTATCTTATCTTTATAGTATAATAAAAATTGTTGTATTCATGACTATGTGTCAAAGTAATATTCCTAAATTTTATAGTTTTAACTTGATTTTATGGATAAATTTTTTGGATTCATCACATAAAATTTAACTTAGGGTGAATTATTGATAATTTTCTAAAAAGGTTTATTTTTAGGTGAATAGTAAAAATACAATTTTCATAAATATCATGAATTCTATGAAATCATTATGATATAAGAATGAATTAGAAATTTATGGAATATTTTTACCAACCAAAAATGAATTTAATAAAGTAAAATAATGCATTTGAAATTACTATATTGAATTTATAAGTCTATACTTGACGTTTTTTATCCTAAGATATATTTTATTCTAATAAAAAACCATTCTAGACCTTTTCCTTTAGTTAATTTTTCATAATGATCCATTCAATTTTTTATTTCTTTAAAAGTAATAAAAATATTTTTAAAAAAATAAACTAAAAAATATCATGGGAATCAATTGTATACATGATTTTGGTGTAAATTCATTTTAATGTTTAAAAGGGGCATTTTTCTAAAAACTGTTTTTGTTGTGTTAAGCATACTTTTATTAAAAATAATTTTTAACACCTTTAGAACATGAAAATTTTAAAACAAATAATATTTGGAATCATAATATTCAAATTAGTTAATATGTTCCATTTTCATTTTTAGTCATAATAAAATTTACTATAATTAAAAGTAAGTCACCCTAGTAAAGATTAAACATGGAAAAATATTTAAATTAAGGTATAATGTCACAAAATAACACAAAAAATATCTTTAAATTGTTTTTTATATGATTGATTGACCTACCCACTATCTATTTACAATTCTTTTAAATTTTTTATTCACTTTCCACGATAATTAATTTCAATTTTCTATTAATAAATAAATATTAAAAAAATAACACTCATCTCACTTTCAAAAGGATCCCTCCACCACACCTTAAAAGACACACCAAAAAATCTAATAACTCTAATTAATCTATCATATTTCCTTCTAGAATAATCTTATACCATGTTATTGAGCTTTTATTCCCAAGAAGAAGTCTTCAAACTCTCATTTCCAAGAGGCCCCTCTAGAGAAGATTCATACCTTCAATTGAAGCGATATATTATCCTTGATTATTATTATTATATTTATTATTCATAAACCTCTTATTTAATTTTATTTATCACTTAAAAAAATAAACCATTATTATTTTTTAAAATATGTATTATCACTATACAAAAACATGTATTTTCTCATTCAATCGTAATAACATATTCTTATTTTGGTCAGTTTTACCACATACATGTAAATTTTTATAAATTCCATCTCATGAATGAATAATAAAACTTAAATAATTATAATAATGTGTAATTATTATTAATTTAATATGTTTTCATGATTTTTTAGTGATAGGTTTCAAAGGTATGTGTACCAATAAATTTAATTCTTCTGTTAATTCAATGATCACTGAAAAAGGAATGTTTTTAAGCGTTTCATGAGAACAATCACCATAAGTTCCATAAAATGATAGCGGGACACCATAAATATATACAAAATAGGAATTAACTTACAATGAAAATTATTTAGGTGATGAAACCATGAACAAGAAGTAAGGATCAGAACCACCAAACTGAAGAATGCAAGGGAAACAGAACAGTTTACACCCGAATAGTAATTTTAATGATAAAAAATTAATATAAGGGAAATAAGGAATTATAAATGGATGGTATAAAATAAAATAAATAAAAATAATTTTATTATTTAAATTAATAATAAACCTAAATTTATTATATAGGGAAGTTATATTGCATCTGACTAAGAAGAAGTCTGAGAAAGGTTTTTTTTCAATATCACTTGGAATTTAGGATTGATTATGTATAAATTTTATTTAAAAACAAATATATTTTATTATAATATAATTATTTTTTAGTTTTATATATATTATTAGCATTTAACTTCCCTTTGGTTCATGATTTAACTGAAATAATTCTTGGAGTGGAAGCGACCTTATCTTTCTTTTCAATTGGGAATCTTTTTCCTCTATTTCCATATTATTTATAATGTTTCAAGAATATTATTATATAAAATTCCATGATTTTTATGTATCATTTTCTATTAATATTTTATTACATTACAAAATTTTATAAAGGAATCCTTTTAAAATTTTCCATGTGAGTCATTTTTTACGCTCTTCATAAAAGTGTAAGAATAATTTTTTTTAACATTTAACACATGGATGCCTTTTTCCATCATCATAAACATTATTATTTATTAATAAAACTTTCTAATTTTCTATTTTTTTTCAAATAAAATTATATTTCCATTATTTTTAGATTTTTTTTAAAACATTTACCAAATGAAAAAGATATTTTCTCTTATTTTCAAATAAACTTTATAATGTATTTATAAAGGTGTTTCTAATCAATGTAAACATCCTTTAATGTTTATTATGATTTACTATGGATATTATATAATGATACAATCCACCTTATTTTTCTGAACATATTATTATCATTTTTTTCTATTTATTGATTGGGTAAAATATTGAGATTTCTTATGCTAGTTTTACAATATGAATATTTACTAATTACTAAGGAATGTTAATTATGAAATGTATTTTTTATTCATTCCTTTCATATAATTAGTGAGTTTAACATATTTGTCGATCGGTGAGACCTGGAATTATATATCTCCTTGATGTATTTTTAGGTCTCACACACAAACTAGGCTGAGTATTCGGATTATGACTTACCAATTTACTAATCATGTCTTGGAACGAGTCCTTGACGATAATATTAAGATTTAGGTAGTTATGGATTCTATCATTATGAAATCTGTTATTATTGTTTACATGATTAATTATATTGTTATGTAATTGATTGATATATTTCTTTCACATGTTATTAGTTATACATCATACTTGTTTATTATTTCTCTCTTTTATATTATTTATTCCTTGTCTATTCCATGATATATGTTGTTATATACTACTCCATCTAAATAATTTGAGATCACCCCTTTATTTTTCTTTCCTTTCTCCAAAGAACCAAGAAGAGAACTCTATATGATTAAAAGGATATACTTGAAGGAATACTAAAGTTCTCACTGAAATATTGATTTGTATTTTTTATTTTCAAATGTAATGTGAGAATAATGTATGTATATAGTCTGCTAAGACTACAAAACTATTAAATCCTATGGGATGTGATATTTTTTATTTTGTACCAATGAAATAAAGTAACTACTAGATTTGGGTTAATGGAGTCCAAGTTGTTATAGTTGGTATCAGAGAAATTTTAATAAAAACCTTGGGAACTAAATTTAGAATAACATTGTTAGATAATACAAATTATATGATAAACCTTTAATAAACATATAAGAAATTATTTTAGAATATTTCATTAGCATAGGAATTATATTCTATGATTAAATATTTATGATTTTATAGGCTAGTAAATAATATTCCATTTGTTATAATTGGAACTTAATCGAATGAATGAAAAATATATCAACACCCATAACCTATATAATTATTTACCTCATGGGTAAGTTAACGAAGTCGATGAGGTTTTTGTTGGAGATGATTGGACTATAAGTATATTAAGTCATGTGTCTTTGGTTATGACCAAAAATCTTTCCCATATAGAGTAACCTATTCATCTAAAACATAGTGAAACAATGCTGGTCCATTTCATATTACAACAACTGCCATCATTGAATGGGACCACTTATCCATTGGTAGCTGAATAATATATTGATTCCCTATAAAATATATTTCTCTCTTTGGTAATTAATGATTGGGAGATGGTTATCATGGTGGTGTATTGTCTAAAGGGAGATTTTGATCAATAGTGGTTAATAATTCAAAACATTAAAGAGAAAGATGAGTTAAAGAATATGGAATGGAAAAATTATAAGATGATATTCTTTGAAAAATAATTTCCTCATGAGAAACGAACTAATTCAGAAAGTAAATTCCTTAATCTAAGACAAAAGTAAGAGGAATTTTTTTATGAGTATGAGGATAATTTACAAGGTTAGAAAGACATATTACAAACTACTTATGTAATATGAAAAACAATATTGATCACTTCTTTGATGGGATAAAGTGATCCCTTAAAAGTTCATTAGTCTTTCAAAAAAATTCATCATATGAGTATATTGTAATGACCCTCCCCCACTAGTACCCATTTTGGGTCGGTAGCTGTTCCGCCTCCGAGGTGTCGCATTTACGGACGGTGCAGAAATGCCTCAATGAGGATCGTCACCCATACCTTTTTCTATAGATATGGGTTCTCTTTGAATTAACCATTCCTTTTTTCGACATGTTCAACATCATTGTCTTTTAAATAAGGTTGAATAAGCCTTGTGGGAACTATCGGTCCCAACGGGAGATTGTGTGGGGTTCAAGCACTCATGCAATCGGCCCTTCTCAGATATAACTTCCTCAGATGCTCTCCAATGAGTTTATTTGTGGATACAATAATTTTCAATGGCCTTAGTATCCATGATTCATGGACCTACTTTCCAAAGGAAGACACTAGTCAGCTGACAATTTGTCCAATGACACTTAAGGACTCCATTAGTCGAGAGGATGGGAGGTTAGGCTCAATGTACCCTTATGGGGGAGTATTGTTGCCTGTTCTGGGACTCTATTATAGATTTAAGTCGTGTTCATATGTTTGTGAATCCTTGGTTCATTCCCGAAGAGTGTGTCCATGGGCTACCCTTGGTTTGAAAAATCATCGTATGCATGCATATATTTGATGCTACGGATGTGATGCTGACTTGAGCCACATTATAAGGTGCTTTGGAGTTTATCGTCATCTAGGGGGGAAATAAGGTGACTTGATGTTGGGATCATGTCCATAAGAAGGGATTCTTATGTATCCTTGGGAGAGAAATCATAACACACGTAGTTTGGATGGTGTGGGGATTACGCATGGGAGTCTCCCATTTGATAAACATGATTGGGTGGACCCTTTTTGAATGGTCACCCTTTTGAGATCGGGCCTTCTGGTAGGTGTCCTATGTATCCTAGTTTGGTCAGGAATCAGTGTTCTAATAGTTCATATTGGGTTGCGAATTACGCATGGAATCCTCTTATTTGGTAGACATGATTATGTGGACCCTTTTGGAATGGGAACCCTTTTGAGCTCGGGTCTTCTGGTATGCATCCTATGTATCCTAGTTTGGTTAGGAATCTGAGTTCTCATAGTTCAGATTCATGTGAATGTTGTAATCTTCACAAATCTCTAATCCCACGTGAGTAATGATCGATGTTGGAAATAAGAGGATGTGAAAGATTCAACAATGCACATGACTCCTCCTCTGTTGGTGTGGGAGGGAGAACTTGCGAAGGAAGTGGTCGGGGTGACCGAGGGTGACAATGAGATGAAATGAACCCTTCAATGTGATATGGCATTAAAGTTCATGTGGCCCAGCCTCGAAAATTGGGGACTTAACTCAGTGGGAGGGCCCCAGAACACGTTCTGGAAAGGGGAGGAGTTTCTTCCTCATCAAAGGGGCGAGAAAACATAACCACTTTGACTGATCACTATTCTTCATTGAATGGAAAATAAATTGATCGCCCTTAATCCTTATAATGGGGAGGTTCAAGTTGGAGTACCAAGGTTGGGCTCTAGGTTACCATGGGAATGTATCCTCATAGGCATTCCTGAAGCCCACACCTTTGTGGGTAGGGCCTTCATGACTCTGCTTACCATGGGAATGTAGAATCAATGGGGCGTGCTGATGCACCCGATGGTCTGATCATATGGCTCCAGCAGCTTTGGATGAGGCTTTGACCTAATTTCGGAGGACTGGTTAGCGGAGGGATCATAGAGGAATGGACGGTAGTGGATGGTTGAGGTTGGAACTAGTAGAAACAATACCAAAAAACACCTCATTCCACATAATGACTTTTTATGTGGGATGGGGGAGGCTTCACATACCATAATGGTATACAAGAAGAGGGTTCATTTGTGTACCAATGCGGTACACTGGCATGGTTATATGCAACTGCATACCATCGTGGTATGCAGCCCATCACGCCGCTTTGGGTTCTATCCGTGTACTGATGCAGGACACGGCGCTGGGTTCAGTCTATGAAGTTGTATGCTATGTGGAGTACCATATTGAAGGGGGGTTCAGGGGATCATCATTCATGGGGAGTTCATCTATGAGAAACCCTTGGTTTTTGGTTCACCTGTTAAGTTCTTGGTTCTATTATTTTTATTCAATTCCCCGGTTTTATGGTTTTCGGTCGGCTGTACTAGCAGAGGGGGTAGTTCGTGGTTCGTGCTTCGTGCTTCGCCGATGAAACAAGATGGAAGCCAAAGTGCAACCTCTAAGTCTCCCTCAAGATGTCATTGTCTGTCCTTATCTTTGTTCATCTCCCCTTCTGTGTGTCTCCCCTTCTACTCTGCTCCTTTTATAGAGCATCGGATCAATAATATCTATTGGGTATGCAACACCATTTTCAGAGACCCATTGAAGTAATATCCTAACCCGTGGAAGACTCAGTCAACTGGGGTTTGCGGAGGCTTCAGTTTGTGATAATGGTTCGCTGAACCCTTCTGATTCACTTCATCCACAAACTAATGAGTTCTTGGCATGGTACATAGATGGTCCTCACGCGTATGAATCCGTCAGCAACTCAGTTTGCGGTTTTCCTTGCTCGTTAGCCATCGCCTTGTGGGCCAGTGGTTTGTGGATAATCTCACGTACCTAGAGGTTTGTGATCCATATGCTCTGCGTACCTTTCTTGGTGATGGTATGTGGGCCACTTATAAACCGTAATAACTTGAAGTCCTTCAAGTTCCTTCAAATAATTGTAACTCCATTCTAGTCTATTCACCTTTCTAGACTTGTAGAAGTACTTGCTTCCTTCTTCCAAGCATTCATGGGGGTATTTTCTTCTCTTTGTGGAATTTTCAGGACCCTACAAATTCCCCCCATCAGAATGGGTTGCATTCAGAATGAAAAGGGGACTATTCCAATGTAGAAGTGGTACTAAACTAAAATGGTTCACGGAAGAACAGATGGACCTGGTAGGAGGGGACCACACCTATATATATGGGCCCATTTCATTTTTCTTTTACCGTTTCTTGTGATGAAAAGTACTCTTGAATTTCTCGGCTTCCTTTTCTCTCACGTACCGTGCTCCTTGAAAAAATCCCATTCGTGAACTACTTCGTACGTCTATGAACCGATTTCTTCTCCCTTTCTCCATCTGCATACCACATTTGGGTGTTCTCGAACAGCATTGCAGGTTTTAAAACTGGATTCCACGTAGGAGGACGCTACGCAGTTGGGTCATCCACGCACAAAACTTAGATTGGTGAATCAAAATCTAAAAATTAATAATCCATACTTAATCTTTTAATCCATAATTCTAAAATATGAACTAAATCAAGGCCTAGGTTTGCGGTATCCTATTTCTACGAACCTTTGTATTTTTCGACTGATGATTTGCGGTCCAATTCCTTGTGGATGGTTCGTGTACCATGGTTGTACACGGTGGGGTGATTCCACATACCATAGTTGAAAGTGGGGTTACTTCCATGTATCATGAAGTATGTGGTATGTAGCAACCGCGTACCATTTTTGGAATCCATACATGGAGCTTCATGTGGAAATATTTTCAGTATTTTAACCACTCTTCCATATCCTTTATCCCTGAAAACAATTTATCAGACTGAATTCTCATAAGATTATGGATATTTTTATATAGGCTACAATGGTTGATTCACAGGATGCTGCTAACGTCACGACTTCTTCTAAGGCTATTGTTGTTTCTCTTCTTTCTACTGCTAATGAAAGATCGAAGAATATGGAGGCTTTGGTTGAAGGCAAAACTCTGGCCATTCCGTTTCACCAATACATTGCGAATCTGCTTACAGTGGGTCAACGGGATTACCCGATCTCAGAAAGGCTTCATTCTTATGGGTTTGGCCTTTTTTTGACACAACGATCCCGATGCCAAGCCAGATTGATCAGCCCACTTTCTGGATAATTAATACTTCTATTCTAAAGGCTTTGATTTCTTCCAAGGGGAGGTACATTCAGAGAGATACTACCTCTTGGCCTTTGTTGCGCTATGCACCTCGAACCTTAGAGGGTTTGCAGCAGAAGGCTAAACAGACAGCTCACTATTACGAGAGCATCGCGAGGAAGGCTACAGTGAATGAGCAGCATGGTTGGTCATCTTGAAGGGACCTTCATACTAGAGGCTCCCTTGTCTTGGACTATGGGTGGACTTTTGGGTTCGCCAGAGTTCTGAATAATTCCAAGATGAGTTATAGATTGTGGGACTGTATGTGGCTGCATGGGTTTCTCATATATACACCCATCGTCTTACTTCCCTTATTTCACATCTCGTAAGCAGCTGGAGTCTAGATACCAACACTTTCCATCTGACCCATAAGGATGTTGGAATCAGCCATTGGGACATCTGGCTAATTTTTGGAGTCCCTATCATTGGGGACATATACAATGAATTTTTCCTCCCTCCACTATTTGATATGATGAGGAAAGAACCCCCCCTGGTTAGGAAACTCATCATCCAAGTGAAATCACTTTTGAAGGAAAGTGATCCCTATTCGAATTAAGATGTTTCATTTGATGACTAGTTTGGTGCTTTCTCTAATCATACTGGTCTTGAGCCCGTTCCACGGAGTCCCTAGGCTTTTCCCCCCAAATCCACTCGAAGGCGAGCAGGTACCTACTGGCCCACACTAGAAGAGGTGGATTTTATGAAATTGGGATAGGGTATTATCCCTGACGTCGATCAGTTATTTCGACTGACGGCTTTCTTAGCCATGTTGCTAAGCGGGTGGCTTTTACCAGTGTGGGAATCTGGGGGTCTAAGAGCGTCAACCTTTGTCATGGCTACTCAATTGTCCACTAGCAAATGCCTCAACTTGGTTATCCCCGTGTTGGCCAAGATATACTACCTGCTGGGCCAAACCATTGAAGAGGGGTCACCCTATCGGATGGTTGGTCATTTTCAAATTATTTGGGGCTAGATGGGAGCACACATATGGGGTTATTCATTCATAAATTACCTACCAATTCTGTATTCTACCCTCTGATTGTACCTTCAAAGCACCTTTGGGGTCATTCCAGTGTCTTGGGCTTCATAAGATAAGTAAGAGGAGCAGACTGAAAGGAAAGAGTAGGACTTAATGGATTATCTCAGTGTTCACAAACGTTTCTTTTACCACCCTTATGATTCCCCTAATATTACTATTACAAAAAATGTGTTTGAAGACTTTATCAACTGAGGTTACTTATTTTCTCTGTGAGAAGGTTTCTTGGTTTCCCGTATTAGAGGGAAACTTATTTGTGAAGGGTATGCACCCTGCAGATTTAGTCGACAATTAAACTGCATTTATAAATTATGTCCCCCTACTCTCAATAGTTTTTGTCACGAGAAAAATCTAATGATATCTTGCCAATTATTACTGATGTTCACCCGGGAGGACACCCAGATTCAGGCCAGACTTCTGGATTCTACGGATTCTATGCCCTTCCTTACCAAGAATTATGCTAAGACCTAGGTTAAATCATATCCAGATATCAAATTGGCAGAACTAGTGCCTATTTTGACAACTCCAAATGCATACAAGGTAAAATTAAATGGGAATAAAAAAGGATTTTATGAACACTATTGACTGGGAAAATTCCTATGAAGGTATATTTTCCCCCCCAGGAAAGTTGTGAAAGATGGGGCTATGACCTCACGAGCGGCTGAACAAGCTACTGGAGTTGTTGCCAGGAATCCATCATCCATTCCTTATGAGTCCAATTTTCTAGTGGCCTAGAGGCAATGATACCTTTTGAAAGGTCATTAATCTACCCGTGATTGGTCTCCCCGTGATTTATGGTAGCTTCTTTAGACTAGGGAAGTTTTTGTTAATAGCATTGGCTATGTGTTAGCACCAACTGATATTTCTTTTGATGATGATATATATAAGGTGAGTTTCTATCTTAAGGACCTCAATACCCTCATTCACTCTCAAAGTGGTCTTCGTAAGTACTCAAATATGGTACTTTCCATGCTGCGACCAGAAACTATTGATGAGGATGATGGCGTCATTGGCTTGCCTACTACAGCTTCCACAAATAAAGTTTCTTACTTTCCCCCATCGTCTCATAAAAATCCCTCTTCTTGAGATCCTGAGTTTTCAGGGACGCATGGGAAATGTTTACAGTTGTAGAAACCTGTCCCGCTCCCCGATACCATCCTTCTAGTGTTGCCCATCCCAATTATGGCCACATTTATAGAGGCCTGGAGATTCTGGGATGAATTGAGGGAAAGTGCCTCATAAGAAGATATATGGAGGCTTCTTTAAAGGAAATTCTTCGATCTTATAGGTTTTGGGGGAGCCATTTATCCTACCTATATTTCAGCTGATGAATAACCTGATGAGGTGGTAGCTTACTTGACTGAAATGGATAGTTGTCTTCATGCTCCTCCGGATAGGCATTACTGGTCGTACCGTGTATCATTGATGGCAGTATTTCCATGGACAAATGGAGAGGTATTATCTGAAAACTTTGGCCTTAAATTCATTTATTTCAAAGATGTTGAAAGCTTCCCCCTTTCCTTTTTATTTTTCAGGGGCCTTCCAGGTCTCAAGAAATGGATTTTTTCCCAAGTTATTCTTCTGGAGATACTATAACTGGGGAGTACACCCCCTCAACAGTAGGGGGTACTACAAAAGGATCCCATATAACTCAAGAACATATGGAATTAGTCATCATAGACCCTTCCTAGGCATTTCCCCCTCCAACTCCTCTTGGTGATCTTATTCGGGCGCTATCCCCCCTGCAGTCGAAGAAATGCAAGCAAGCCTCTCAGATGACCAAGATTATTTGATGGGGGGTCATAAGTAATTGTCTGTTTACCTGGTTATTGAACCAATTACCCTTATCAGGCCAACTTACTGGAACCTAAATGTACCTTTAAGCAGGGCCTATTGGTTACCAGATGATGATCTCTCATGCATCTATAGCTTCTATCTCTTTTAGGGTAGAGGAAGGGTCACCATCTGCCATGGCTGATCGAAACAGGGAAGCAGGGCAATTTGAAGATACCGGGGGGTGTTTCTAACCCCTTGGATGCGCCTTCCCCCACTCGAATAATCTCAACCCTAATAATGGAAAAACATCCATAATTCATGGGCTCACTTGACTGTGTTGAGCTAACTCTTATAGGGAGAGATAGAGTGGTCTTTATGGAAGGGGTGAAGTCCAGTGACGAGCCCCGGGCCTTGTTGGATCTTGTAGGGGCTTCAAATATCAAGGAACCAATCAATCTAGATCAATAAATCTTTTCCCCTATGTAAGGAGTCACTCTAGAGGCTATTGTTTCATCTGTACATGGTTGCTCTAGTGAAGTCATAATCGGTGAGGCTGATGTTCCATCCCCTAAAAATTTGGAGTGGGATATCATGCCCTTTTTTCCTATTCTAAGAGGTGTTTTTTTTTGTACCCGCGGTATTTGAAGACCTGTATCCTCATCTGGACTGACCATCCCTTCATGCCTCATATTAACCGACAAACTTTTGAAGGTCATCTTGAGGGTAAATGTTTTGGTTGGGCATGGCCTTATATCTTTATTCTTCCAGCGTATCCACGGGGCATCATTGATGATTGGAGATGCAGCATCACCTATTTAATATAGCGGTAGAACTACTTTGGTGGGAGGTATTGAATCCATCTCCCCTCCATCCCCAAAATCACAACCACATGCCATGGAAATGGTGGCGGATGCCCCTACCTTTTCATCTATTACCACTAAGAGAGATGAGTTTTCTATAGGTTCAATCCATGTTGTAGCTTTCGAGTCAATTCCCTCTCTAGTGAAGTTAATTCCTGACTATATTTCATCGTCAAGGTGTGATTCTAAGACCAATCTTGGATGTCTAGTTGATCTTCTTCCCACTTGGCAAAAGGCATGGAGGAACATTTAGAGACTAATCTCCCAAGCTCCATTGGATGATATGCCAGTGAAGTCTCCAAAGTTACACTGCCAGTTTGTGGTCCTGGGCTTCAGTGGATTTAAATATCATGGAATTTATGATATAGTGATGCAAGTAGTTTCTACTCTGGAAGAAACTGGTGCAGTTGAATCTCGACTCTCTATGGCGGAGTCGACAACTTATATGCCTGCCACACAAAAAATCCTCATTGAAGAAGCTACCACTCATGCCAGAATGGTTACAAAGTTGCAAAATGAACTCATGAAGCAAGATTCCTTGATGTAATAGCTTGACCAGGAAGTGGAGCAACAAATCCAGAAGTTCAAGAAGCTCAAACAGCAGCAGGCCCGATCCGCGACCACCATTGAGGAGGGGCGATGGAAAATTCATGAGGGAGAGAGAACCAGACTCCAATCCATGAGGTAAGCAGAGGCACTATGGGCGAGTGTATAAGTTAATACAATAAATTTATTAAAGCTTCCTCAAGCTATTGAAGAGTTTCAGAAATAATTGATGTAGCTTTGCAACTCGGTTGAACGTCTCTTTTAAAGGTCCTACCATGATCACAAGAAGTGGATCTAGGCTAGGGATGCCCACCATATATTTCTAAGGAATATGATGGAACCATTTTTCCTCCGAACTCTCCTTCTTTTCCTTTTCCTGTCATTTCAATACCATTTTAATCAGGCATTAATTTCAAACCATGACTTGAAGTTAGTAAATCGAAATAATCGAATCGGGCTCTAATTTTTTCCTGAGTTGTGGGACTCAGTGAGCACAGTTTGACTATTGTTGTGGTTTTATGGAAAACATCATGAAATTTTTGATTCTTTCATTATTACCCTAATTTTTTCCTAAGTCTGCTTGACACAGGCTTAGTAGTCATAAATTGGATTTTTCTTAGTTCGCCCTTTGCGGGGTTTTGACCTAACAAGCTTTATGCCTTTTCTGATGGCTCAATGTTTCCCTTTTTATTTTAACGAACCAATACTTGACTTTTTTTAGAGGTTCCCTTTATAGATTTTTTCTCTAGAAAGTATGGTATCTTTTTCACTGGCATATTACAGCCCTACCACTCAAACTTATTACTGATGTTTTTGGTCGAACAACTTTGACCAGACTTAATGGGTCAGGGCCCTGACTTTGGATTATTAGTCTGGAATGTTCTGGTATCCTTCAGACATGGATTAGGGATTTTTTTACCATAGATTTGTGGATTCGAGACATGCATGAGGCTCGGGAGCCTCTTTAGGCATACATAAGTATGAAATAACTCTCTGAGGGACGAATTTTCCTTTGATTGACGGCCATTTTTGTGGGTGACATATACAGAGCCACCATGGCATGATATACATAATCAAGAAGAGGTGTTTATGAGATACTGGATTTCTATTTTCAATGTATAGGTGGGATTTTCAACATTTTGAATTTATTATGATATTGGGAGCCACAATGGGTGTTTGGATGGAGTAGTGGTGTCTGAAGACATTAGGGACATTCATGTCGGATTTGAGTGGGAAACTATTCTCACACATTTCTTACTTTCCTGAGGGAGAGCTGGTGAATGGTCAGGTAAATTAAGAGTCTTTTTTATGTCAGGGGAACTTGGGAAGAAGGAGGTATATAAGCTGTCATCTAGGAGTTTTCTGAATCTGGGGGTGTGACAAGACATGGATGTCATTTGAGCTTACGAAAGCTGGAAAGGACTCACCTAGGGACAAATTTGCCTTTGATTAATGGCCATTTTGTGGGCAACATATGCAGAGCCACCGGGGCATGATATGATTAGTCATGAAAAGGTGTCCACAGGACACTAGCCTTCTATCTCCAATGGTCATTGAGGATTATGGATATTGGGAACATTCTGAATATGGTACGTGACCTTCGACTAGGGGTGCTTCTGATCACAAAAGGAGACATTTTAACTGAAATTATTTGGGGAAACCTGGAAAAGAGTGGGTGCACTCTTCTTTTGTATGCGGATAAACTTCATGCATACAAATGCGATATCTTTAGAATCCTCAAAAGGGATCAGAGACGAATCAGGACCATATGTTATGATATATCTAGGATATGTGTAAGGTGGAAAGTGTAAACCATGACATGGAGGGCCCTTGAATCAGGAGGGATGGGATGAGGCTTGGAATCCATTAGGTGTACTGAGATAGTAGGGGACTCTCCTAGGGATGAATTTTCCTTTGATTGACAGCCATTTTTTTGGGCAATATATACAGAGCCACCGGGGCATGATATGTGTTGTTAAGAAAAGGTGTATGTGGGACACTAGCCTTCTATCCCAGATGGCCTTGGAGGGTTATGGGGATTCAAGATCACTAAAATCATAGAGTTTGGAATATGGAAGGAGTGTATTCATACATGTTGGGGACATTTGGGCTATGATTTACTCATGGAATCGGGTGTCCCTTATGTAGATCCGACTTGTACGCAGGGTGAGGAATTTTTTCCATCTTAGGGATACCTGGTTATTTGACATCACATGACCAGAACATGGGGTTCTGCTCAGGGGAGGGGATCATGACATGCCTTTTAGGTACGTGCTTCTAGGACAAAATTCTTGGATTGTTTTTCCATAACGCCATAGTGGATCTCTCACTGAAATCCCTAAGTTCATGTGATCCATGCTCAATGTGAGAAACAAGGGATTACAAGGATTTTGTATCATTGATTAGGAATAGAAAGGTCATCATTAGAGGGAATTTTTGGGATTAAACCATTGTTATCCAGTTTAATGTTGTACAAAAAGGATGATTTTGGTCTTGCAGTTTAACATTGTATGGTGAGGATGTGATACTATGTAGTTTAGAGTCATGTTGGGAGCACAATTATACTTTCATAAAAATCTTCAATAGTTTTAGGTTAATCACGATCAGGATGTTCTGATGTTCCCTGGACATGAGTGATGATAGAAGGTGTAAACAATAGTCCCAGGGGAAAATTGAATTAGGAGGGATGACATGGGGCTTGGAAGCTGTTGGGAGTACTGATATATGAGAAGAATCTCCCAGGGATGAATTTTCCTTTGATTGACGACCATTTTTGTGGGAAACATCTGCAGAGCCACTAGGGTATGATGTGCATAGTCAATCAAATGTGTCTACAGGACATTGTCCTTCTATCTCAGGTGGCCTTGAATGATTATGGTGATCCAGGTTTTCCTGAGGTATGGAGTGTGAAAAACGGGAAAGATATTCCTGGGAATGTTAGAATACCCCGACCATGATTAACTATGAACCACTTGGAGCTTCCACATAGGTCTGACTGATATGTGCAGGGGGAAGCAGGATCTTTTGACTTCTCGTGACTGAGAGGTATGTGTGGAATATCATAATACTGAGGACTGGGCCACACATAACTCTTGAAGATTTTTGTTGTTTATTGTCATGTGATAGGACCTTTCATAGACTCCCTGTAATGTCTGATCTACGTATGGGGGAAAACGGGTATTTTTTTGCTGGTGGTTGGGCCGAGATACCGAATCTGAACGTCACTACATATCCTGTGTGGGTAGGAATCAAGCCACATGTAGTTCTGAATGTTCCCTATGAATATTTTCTTGATGTGTAGGGACACTTGAGGGAATTTTTTTTGATGATGATGATGGCTGGGATGGGATCAAAGATCGAGGCATCACTATGTATCTTGAAAGGGCAGGAATCAAGACACACATAATTCTGAAAGTTCCCTATACCAATTTGACACAATCCATGTGTGAGGACATGTGAGAGAGTTTTGGTTTAACATGATATATGTGAGAGGCCTACCATATTCCCCTATGATTTATTTTTGTAATAGAATCCTCGCCACTGATCCTAATCTCATGTGAGTTATACTCGATGTGAGAAACAAGGAGTGGTCACATAGTCTCCTTCGTAAGTGCTAGGAGGTAGAGAATATGATGGGGCATTTCCTTTTTCTTTCCTAGTGGGGTTGGGCCAAGATCGAGGATCGAGGCACCGCTACATATCTCATGTGGGTTGGAATCAAGTTATACGTAGTTCTGTATGTACCCTTTACCAATTTGTCTTGGTCCATGGGGTAGGGGAATTTTCGTTCTATCCATCACGGTTTTCAATTATACCATGTTACTCTATTGTTATCTTTCTTAATAGAATCCCTACCAATAATCCAATGCTCACGGGAGTCATACTCGATGTGAGAAAAAAGGAGTGATAAGGGTTTCCCTTATGAATGTGGGTAGATAGGTGCATGATGGAGGCATTTTTTTTACAGTGGCTAGGCCGGGATCGAGGATCGAGGCATCACTACATATCCTACGAGGGTAGAAATTAAGTCGTTTGTAGTTCTGTAAGAGATTATGCAGTTTATTTTCATGTGATTAAGAGGATTTTCTTACAGTTTAACATCATGTATAAAGGATGATGACTCGTAGTTTAAGGTCTTAGAGTTCAGACCATGGCATTACGTGTATTATAACTCATTTTTTAGGGTCATAGATCTCAGACCATAACATTGTGGGGAATTTTTTTACTCGTAGTTTAGGGTCATAGAGTTTGGACCGTGGAATTATGGTTGATTGTTACTCATAGTTTAAGGTCTTAGAGTTTAAACCATGGCATTGTTGGAATTTTTATGACTCATAGTTTACGGTTGTAGAGCTTGAACATTAACATTTCTGTTACATGAAGTATTTCTTCATGAACTTCACATTTGTAGGAGTTGTGGTGAGTTGACCGTCCATTCATATCAGGGCATATGATCCATTGGATTAGACCCTATGTATGACATATGGTCCTTCCCACTTTGGTTCAAGCTTTGGGGGCTTCTTCCCAAGTATAATAAGGGTTCTGAGGACTAACACCATTTCTCCTTCGAAGAAAGATCAAAGGTGAACCTTTTTGATGAAGGATCATGCAATTTGATTTTAGAAGATTTCAAAATGGTGCAGAGTGTACAACCTTTTCTCATATAGTTGTTCCAATTCATCAAATCGTCTTTAGGATTTCTCATCCATGGACATTTGATCCCAAATGGCCACACGAAGTGATGGCACTTAGACTTTGATAGGAAAACCCACTTTTCCCCCGTATACTAGTGAGTACAGGGTTGCCTAGGTGGTAGTGAGGGTTGTGGTCCGATAAGCCCATAAGGCATGAAGGAGCTTGTCTGGTCATGATTTCTTATCCTTATCGACCATCTTTTGAAGTATGTTGGATAGAATCTTGTTGAAAGCCTCTATCTGACCATTGGTCGCCGCATGGTAATGGAATGAATAGTTCTCTTTGATTCCATACTCCAGATATCAAAACTAGAATTCAAGGTATTTGCGATGGGATCCCATCGCAAATAAGCTTTAGCGATGGGGCCCCATAGTAAATAGCCCATTTCAGAAAACGCCGTCGCAAATAAGTCTCCGATTATATAGTTATTTATATATAAGTTATTTTGCGATGGGCCCTTCACAAATACTCTTTTGCGACGGGCCTGTAATCCCGTCGCAAATGCTTTTTGAAAATATTTATTTGGACTATTTACGACGGGCCCATAATCCCATCCCAAATACCTTTTTTAAGAAAAAATTATTTAGACTATTTGTGACGGGATCCCATCGCAACAAATCTCATCGCAAATAATAAATAAATTTAAAAAAAACAAATTTAATAAAATTATGATTATTGAAAAATTAATTTTAATATTATTAAAATAATAAAAAAATAAAAAATATTAAAATTCTCAATATTGACAAAAAAATTAAAAAAATCAAAAAATATTATTGTAATAACTGAAAATTTAATTTTAATATTATTAAAATAATAAAAAAATATTAAAATTTTCAATATTCACAAAAAACTATAAAAAAAATCAAAAAATATTATTATTATTATTATTATTAGTAAAATAAACAGATATTAAAAAACATAATACTGAAAAAATATATTTAATAAAATTATGATTAATGAAACAATAATATTAATATTATTAAAATAATAAAATAAAAAAATATTAAAATTCTCAATATTCACAAAAACAAATCATAAAATATTAAAAATTAAATTATGTAATAATCACACCGATATAAAAGACAGAAACTGTAAATAGTTCATATTACAAAAAATTTAAATTCAAATGTTTTTTACATAAAAAAATCACTGGGGTCGTCTTCTGGAGGAGGTGGAGGAGCTGAAGGAGCTGGTGGAGGAAACTCCATCCCTAAACTATGAGTCAGACGACACATGTACTCTATCTTCTCATGATGTTGTTGCTGCCATCGATACATCTCCTCCTCATGTTGCTACTGCTGCTGCTTCCATCGATGCATCTCCTCCTCGTGTTGTTGTTGTTGCTGCTGCTGCTTCTGCTGACGCATCTCTTCTTGCTCCTTTTGCAAACTCTCTATAAGGTCATTCTGAGCTTGGAACTGCTCCTGATACTATGAGCCAGAAGATGATGCCTCTCCACAATCTCTTCTTGAGATGGACTCCGACATCGCAGCAGTACCATAATAAGTACCAGGATTCACATAAGAGTCGATAACAACTACTCGGCCCTTCTCAAATCCGTACTGAGTCGCCTCCATCCATGCCGACTCGTCGAAATGGTGGGCAATGGTCTGATCAGTCTCCTCGTCCTGACCCTCATCCTGTGTCTGAGAAGTCACAGCCTTATATGAATCCTTCAATTCCAATTTGAAATTAAAATTGTGAAAATATTATATGCAGTTAATTATCAAACTGAAAAAATAATAATACTAACCATAATCTGACGCTGATGATCACCTCTAATCTCTTCGATGGCTGGATTATTGTACATCCTCCGATAAACATCGTACTCTGTAATATCAGGATGCTCGAATACCTATATGATATAAAAGAAACTGTTTATATTGGAACATATATAAAATATTTAAAAAAATACTTACCAGATGATCTCTATGCGTACTGAATGTACGGATACCAGTTCAATGTGTCACCTCCTATCTCCCCCGGTTCTTTCGACCCAATGAAGACATCCTCTTAAATCCAACACCCAACCATTGTTCACATAATCCATCCCAAACCTAAGATGAAATTTACTCTAGTCGGTGGGCTCTACACGACTCATCAAATATTGTCGCTCCTACATTCTTAATAGTTTTATTTCTTAAATTGTGCACAAACTGACGCAAATGCTCATGCATAGCCACCTCCCATGCTGCATGGATAGTGTCACGCATGCTATCCTTGATGGGATGCCATAAACTCGAAAAATAATTTATAATATCAATTTATTAATAAAATAAATTTCAAAATAAATATTATTTATTTACATACCATCCAATGATTGTACATGCCAAGCTGCACATCAACGGGAATCTATTCCCATGTGGCCCATGGCTGAGAAAAATAATTGTGAAAGACAACGCTCCCCTGTCCAACAGATACATGAGAAAAACTCTGAAAAAAGAATAAATAATCAAAAAATTAATATATATATAAATAAATTAATGAAATATAACTAAAATATACAGGTTACCATACCTTTGTGTTCGTGGATTGAAGCCAAGATATGGACGTCACTCGGGGATATGGTCAGGAATCATCAGTCACGCAAGACCGTGCCCCCTCCGCGTACCTCCTGGACCACCAGTAGGTTGAGGGTCAGATGATCCCACATCCCCATCATCCAAATGTAGCTTAGCCTCCTCTAACTCATGCAATAGATTAGAGTACATCTGAAACACAAAATTATTATTGTTAGTAGATAGATGAAAATAACTATTATATATATATATATATATTAGTTATAATCATAACCAGCATTTAACTACGCCAATGTTCACCTTCATCATCATCTTCATATTTGACGACGTCAATGTCTTCATATTCCTCCTCAGCATCATCAATATCCATATGAGTTTCACTTTCATCATCCCTTGTCATTTTAATTTCATTTGTAACATCGTTAGCATCTTCGTCACCATGGACCCTTAATTGTGGGGTTTCCTCATCGATATTCATGTTTCTTTCTGAAAAAATATGGATTTTGAGTAGTCTCTTGAAAAATTTCAATTTCTTCCACTTCAGCGGAACCACATTCAGTTTGAGTATATTGATTTTCCCGAGATTTCATTTTTATTATGCTCCACCAATCACCTAGGTCTCTTGAAGTAGCACAGTACTTTGTGTAATAAACTTGATGTGCCTGTTGAGCCAGTAAAAATGGTTCATTTACTGCAAGAAGGCTTTTATATTTAATATCGACGATTCCATGAGTCGGATGAACATGCAAGCCTCTCTCAGTATCCAACCACCGACATTTAACCATCGTTATGTAATTTTTTCCAAGATAACAGAGCTCAATAATTTCATCCAAAATGTCGTAAAAGTAAACTTCAGTTTCTCTATGATACGATCCTCTCAAACAAAATACATTGTTCATTGTTTTTTTTTTGATTTTCCATATGCACGTGTATGAAATCTAAAACCATTCACCACATATGAATTATAAGATTTAACCATTTTGGATGGTGGGTTACTCAATATACACAGTCGATTATCAATTTTATCAGCATGTTGAGACACCTGAAAATTTTTAAAACAATTATCAATATAATAAATAGTAAACCGAATTGATATTAAACCATCAATAATTTATGTTACCAGCTTTTGAAACCATTGAGAAAAAAAATCGTTCTTCAAGAGAAGATGATGTAATTTGTGGAAATTGTTTCTTGATATGATTATCATATAACATACTAATAAAATAAGTTTAAATACTGTAAAAAAATTATAGAATAAGTGATAGAAGCACCCACAGTAAAAATGTTGTCATTTCTTCACAGTTGAGCAGAACATATGTATGAGCTCTGTGATGTTCATCATCTGAAATCCATCGTTCTTGAACTCCACCAAGGCCAAGATTTGGCTGATTAAAAACTGATAAATGATTTTCCATTTCTTCATTAACATTTACCTCATTCCATCCCATGCAGTTTTTTTTTGAGGGATATTCAGATTCAAAATAGTGAGAGCATAAAAAAATCAATTTCCTCTTGGAAATAAGCTTCAGCAATTGAGCCTTCAACTGATGCTTTGTTACGTACTTTTTCTTCAATTTCTGCATGCATCTCTCGAATGGGTATATCCATTGAAACTGTACTGGACCTTCACATTTAGATTCATGTTGAAAATGTAATATAAGATGTTTCATTGATTCAAAGAAAGCAGGTGGAAAGATTTTTTCCAGTTTACATATAATTACAGCAACATCTTATTCCAGTTTTCTTAGTGCATCATAGTCAGTTGTCACTACACAAATGTCTCGAAAAAAATATGATATGTCTATTATCGAATCCCAAATCATAGAATTCAACAAACCTCTGAATCAAATTTGCATAAGTCTTTGCATTATAACATGACAATCATGACTTTTTAATCCGGTAATATGACCATTCATAACACATCTGCCCAAATTGGAAGCATAGCCATCTAGAAGTCTTAAATCTGAAATCCACTAACAAAATAATAAACGACTCTCTTTGGATAGTTTATAAGCTGCTTTTGGATTCATTAACCTCTATGATCTGACATTTTCAAATAGTTCAGGTTCTGGTTACTTTCAAATTTGGTCAAGATATAATCATGCTTTTACAGTATCTTTGGTCTTACCTGGTGTATCCAAAACTGTATGAAATAAATTATCAAAATAGTTCTTCTCAATGTGAAAGACATCCAACATTTGGCAGACCAACAAATCAGACCAATATGGGAGATCCCAAAAAATGTTTCATTTTATCCAATTATGTTCTTTCCTAAAGCCATGAATTTTCTGTTAGTTTACTGTTGGCCCAAATGTGATGGAAGTTAATGAAAATACAACTGATTTTAACTCTGTACCAGAGATCATTTTTTGAGGTTCATCCCTTTCAATTGTGCCTTTTCTGAAATGATATTTGTTCCTTTGAAAAGGATGATCGGTTGGAAGAAATTTGTGATGACAGTCAAAATAGCAAGGTTTTTTTTCCATTGACAAGCATAAAAGCTTTGTTGTCTTTCATACAGTAAGGACATGATTTCAGACCATGTGTACTCTAGCCAGATAACATGCCATATGCTGGAAAGTCACTAATTGTCCACATCAATGCAGCTTTTAATGTGAAATTTTGTTTCGCAACAACATCATATGTACTAACACCATTACTCCACAATGAATTTAACTCATCAATCAATGGTATCAAATAAACATCAATATTATTTTTCGAATGTCATGGGATTAATAAGGTCAAAAAGATATAGGGATCCTTTATCAACATCCATGGAGGTAGATTGTACGGAGTTATAAAGACAGGCCAACATGAATACTGACTACCATAAGAACCAAACAGACAGAAACTTCCTGTAGAAAGACCCAATCAGATGTTTTGGGCTTATAAAGAAAAATACGGATGCAGACGATCAAAATGTTTCCAGGAATCACCATCAGATGAATAATTCAAGCTTTTACCATTTGAAATATTGGTTTTGTGCCATGATATCATTAAAGTTGTGTTATGAGACATAAATAAACGTTGCAGTATGGGTGTAAGGGGTAAATATCTTAACTGTTTTAAAGGAAGCGGTCGAGACTTCTATGGTTGAGATTCTTTATACCTAGATTATCCACATGTTGGACAACTATCCAATAACTCATTTTCCCCAGAATATAAGATGCAATCATTTTCACATGCATGAATCTTCCAATAACTAAGGCCTAGATTACGAACCAACCTCTTACTCTCATAGTAATTTGCAGGCAACACATTTCCTTCAGGTAACAGTGATTTAACCAAAGAAAATATCTGATCAAAATAGTTGTTTGACATTGCATTATCTGATTTAATAGCCATAAATTTTTCAACCGCTTCTAATTTTCATATCTTCTAACCATGATATAATACATCCTCAGAAGACCTCAACAACTGATAAAATTCGGATGGTTCCAACTCAGGAGTTAAATCAATATCATCGTGAGTTTCAGTTTGTTGAACAGATGGACCTACAACATCATGTACTAAATTTTGGAATAGTTATGGATTTGGAATCAAGTTATTAGTATCTTCTCTGGAATTGTGTTCACTATGTTGATACTAAAAAATATAATTTGTTTTAAAACCAAACCTCAAGATATGTCCCCCAACCTTGTAAAATGTGTCAAATGTTCTCAGAGCACATTTTTTACAAGAACACTTAATTGTGCCTTCTGAAACATATTCTGGTTTTGATGATGAAAATGCTAAGAAAGCTTCAACACCCTCAATATATACAGGATTTAAACCAGAACCATTTGGATTTCTGCGCTGATTTATCCAAGCACGATCATCTAATAATGACTGATGTCGAATTCTTTGTTCCATATTTTTCTACAAAATATAAAATCATCATTATTTTTGAATAATTTGAAATTATAAAAATACTATCTAAAAAATAATATAAATAATTACTATTAATTCTTAATAATTACCATTAATTAAAGGCGACAAAATTTCCAGTGGATTGACGGCTACTCTTTTGTCTGACAGCTCATTTACTTGCATCTTTCTCACACTGAAATCACAATGAAGAATTTATTCGGAGGTAAGAATATTCATTCTCGTATGCACAAGAATGAATATATGTATCTCTGACCAGATTCTTCATTGTGATTTCAGTGTGACAAAGATGCAAGTAAATGATCTTTCGGACAAAAGATCCCCCTTTTCATCGATGGATCGTCTTCTTCCAAATTTCACCGCCTGAAAACATTATAGAAAATATGATCCTAAGAATTCATATCTAATCTTGTGTATACGAGATTGAATATGCCTATATAGCAACACATTTTTCATATTGTTTTGAGTCGGTGAGAGTTGAAAGGAGAAAAGTCATCGAGTAAAATGAGTGTCGTCAATCCACTAGAAATTGTTCCAGGTTCTTGGAATTTGTTAGAATTTATTAAAATTTATTTCTAACTATTCCTAACTAATTATTACTATTTATTACTATTTATTACTAATTATTACTAATTTAGAAATACTTAGCAATACTTAGCAAAATGAAAACTGCTTGAATAATGAAAGGAAATTTGGTAATCATCGTTGTGGTGATGATTACAAATTTTCTCTTCATTATCCAAGAATTTTTTGTTTACTAATTATAATTATATCTAATTATTACTAATAAAAAAATTATATTATCAATATTTATGAAAAAACAATATTAATATTATTAAATAATAAAAAATTTATAAAATATTAAAATTATCAATATTCACATTAGGCTTTGATCTATTCTTAACATGTTCAAATCTCAAAGGGTCACCAATTGTCAGGTCATGCGTAATAAAAAGTTTGTGTCAGACATGTCCAATGTAAACTCTATAATTGTCCTTGTATGTTTGATCACCTCGCACGTAGTGTTGCAATAGGACGACCAAATTATGATGTTCTCATCTCTAAGAATCATCTCGCTCCCTTTACATAGATTATTATTGCTTAAAAATTTGAGGGGACATCAGTATCTTTCCCTTAAATTTTCATGGAAGACTGTTCTATGTAAAGGGTCATGTAAGATAATTCTTATAGATGAGAAGGGCATGACTTGGGTTCTCCTATTGCAACGCTACTTGCAAGGTGATCAACCAAGCTAGGACAATTATCGAGTTTACATTGGACATGGATGAAACAAAATTTTTATTTCACATGACCCGATAATTGGTGACCCTCTGAGATTTGAACATGTTAAGAATAGAGCAAAGCATGTTACGAATATTGATAATTTTAATATTTTATAAATAAATTATTATTTTAATAATATTAAAATTGTTTTTTCATAAATATTGATAATATAAATTTTTATTAGTAATAATTAGATATAATTATAATTACTATTTATTACTATTTATGGCTAATTGTTACAATTTATTACTAATTATTATAATTTATTCCTATTTATTACTAATTATTCCTAATTGTTTCTTATTATTCCTAATTATTGCTAATTATTCCTAATTATTGCTAATTATTGCTATTTATTTCTAATTATTGTTAATTAGTTCTAATTATTCCTAATTATTCTTAATTATTTCTAATTATTACAATCTATCCCTATTTATTGCTAATTATTTCTAATTATTGCTAATTATTGCTAATTATTGCTAATTATTACCAATTATTCCTAATTATTGCTAATTATTCCAAATTATTCCTAATTATTAGTATTTATTAGTAATTATTACTAATTATTAGTATTTATTAGTAATTATTACTAATTATACCTAATTATTACTAATTATTGCTAATTATTCCTAATTATTGCTAATTATTCCTAATTATTGCTAATTATTCCTAATTATTGCTAAATATTACTAATTATTGCTAAATATTACTAATTATTAGTATTTATTCCTAATTATTAGTAAATATTCCTAATTATTAGTATTTATTCCTAATTATTACTAATTATTCATATTTATTACTAATTATTCCTCATTATTACTAATTATTCCTAATTATTACTAATTAGTACTAATTATTTCTATTTATTTCTATTTATTGCTATTTATTCCTAATTATTGCTAATTATTGTTATTTATTGCTAATTATTGCTAATTATTCCTAATTATTGCTAATTATTTCTATTTATTGCTAATTATTGCTAGCTATTACTATTTATTTCTAACTATTGCTAATTATTTCTAACTATTCCTAATTATTTTTAATTATTCCTAATTATTCTTAATTGTTTCTATTTATTGTTAATTATTAGTATTTATTTGTACTTATTAGTATTTATTAGTAGTTATTACTAATTATTACAATTTATTACTAATTATTACAATTTATTACTAATTATTACAATTTATTACTAATTATTACAATTTTTTACTAATTATTATTAATTGTTGCTAATTATTATTAATTATTGGTAATTATTGCTAATTATTGCTAATTATTGCTAATTATTCTTAATTATTGTTAATTATTCCTAATTATTGCTAATTATTACTAATTATTATTAAGTATTACTAATTATAAGTAAGTATTCCTAATTATTCGTAATTATTCCTAATTATTACTAATTATTCCAATTTATTAATATTTATTTCTCTTTATTACTAATTATTGTTATTTATTGCTAAGTATTGCTATTTATTTCTATTTATTGCTAATTATTTCTAACTATTTCTAATTATTTCTAACTATTCCTAATTATTTCTAATTATTCCTAATTATTCCTAATTATTCCTAATTATTCCTAATTATTGCTAATTATTGCTAATTATTAGTATTTATTAGTAGTTATTAGTATTTATTAGTAGTTATTACTAATTATTACAATTTATTACTAACTATTAAAATTTATTACTAATTATTGTTTATTATTCCTAATTATTATTAGTTATTCCTAAGTATTACTAATTATTCCTATTTTTTACTAATTATTCCTTTTTTTCTATTTATTGCTATTTATTGCTAATTATTGTTATTTATTGCTAATTATTGCTATTTCTTGATAATTATTGCTAATTATTGCTAATTGTTGCTAATTATTGCTAATTATTTCTAATTATTGCTAATTATTCCTAATTATTTCTAATTATTCATAATTATTGCTAATTATTGCTAATTATTTCTATTTATTTCTAATTATTGCTAATTATTTCTAATTGTTGCTAATTATTTATAATTAATGCTAATTATTTCTAATTATTAGAATTTATTGCTAATTATTATTATTTATTAGTATTTATTACTAATTATTACAATTTATTACTAATTATTACAATTTATTAGTAATTATTATTAATTATTGTTATTTATTTCTATTTATTACTAATTATTGCTAATTATTACTAATTATTGCTAATTATTCCTAATTATTGCTAATTATTCCTAATTATTACGAATTATTACTAATTATTAATATTTATTCCTAATTATTGATAATTATTACTAATTATTCCTAATTATTACTAATTTTTCCTATTTTTACTATTTATTTATATTTATTACCAATTATTGTTAATTACTACAAATTAATTATATACATTTCTAATTATCCTTATTAATTAATAATTAATACTAATTATTAAAAATTAAAACTAAAAATTTCAATTTATTAGAACAAATAAATACTAATGACAAAACAATTTAAATATAATTTAATTACAACTAATCAATAATAAAAAAATTAACCAAAATGAAATAAATAATCAATAAAAAAACATAAATACCTTTAAGATTGATTTTCTATTGATGCAAACGGCTTCACAACTTCTTCGTGAACAAAAAAATAAACTTGAAAAAATTCTCTCTCTAAAATCCAAGTTTAGAGAGAAACAGGATATAAAATTTGTGAGGAATGAGAGGAAAAACGGATGGGGGTATATATAGGTTAGATTATTTGCGACGGGATTATTTGCAACGGGACCCGTTGCAAATTCATACACCCGTATTAATTACTGTCGGCGGTTAAAAAGTTATTTGCGATGGGTCCCGTCGCAAATAGTCCATGCCGACACACCTTTTGCGACGTGGAGACATCACATCGCAAAAGGCTATAAACCGCCGCCGGTTATTTGCGACGGGGTCAGTCGCAAATACTTTTTAACCACCAACAGTAATTAATGCGGGCGTAGGTATTTGCGACGGGTCCCGTCGCAAATAGTCCCTGCCGGAACACCTTTTGTGACGGGACGACATCCCGTCGCAAAAAGCTATAAACCGCCGCCGGTTATTTGCGACAGTGGGATCCCACCGTCGTAAATAACCTTCGAACAGTTTGGCGCACTATCCGCGCCAAACTATTTGCGGCAGGTCATTACCCCCGTCGGAAATAACCTCTTGGACGGATCTTTTGCGACAGGATTTATTTCCGTCGCAAAAAGCCCTTTTTCCCGTAGTGTATAGCTTGTCTAGCTCAGCAGAGCAGAAGTTGGTGCCTTTGTCCGTCAGTATTGTATGAGGGACACCAAATTTGGTGATGATGTTTTCCTTTATAAAGCTGACGATGTTTTTTGCCCTGACCTCCTTAAGGGGTACGACTTTGGCCCATTTTGAAAAGAAGTCAGTTGTTGTTAGTATGAACTTGAATTGTCTGGTTGTGTCGGGAAGATATGGTCCCCCAACATTTATCCCCCAGGCGGCGAATGGCGAGGATTACTTAGCTTATGAGGTAACTCCGGGGGGTGGTGTAGGAAATTAGCATGAACTTGGTAGGAATGACACTTCTTGGTGAATATGGCACAATCCTATATCATGGATGGCCAGTAATACCCAAGCCTTCGGATTTTGTGAGAGAGATTGGTTGTTGATTGTTGTGCTCCACAAGCTCCGACATGTACTTATTTTATGACGGTAGTTGTTTCTTCTCCATCAATGCACCTGAGAAGGACTCTGTTCAGACCTCATTTGTAGAGGACCTTTTCTTGGTTTATCCCATTGTATATGAAAAATTGACTACCGTCTTTGGACCTACTCCCTTCCAGCCCTATCTAGAGGGAGTTCCTCATTCCAAAGTTAATTTTCAATGGGAGACATCCAACCAGTGGCATGACCATAAGGCTCCGGAATAGGACTAGTTTCATCGATCTCCTCCGTATCATGCTGGATGAATGGAAATACCAACCAGCGGTGAGCAATGCTAATGACTGTTTCATCCTGGTCAGGATCAGCCAAGGCTATGGATGCATTTTCCAAAGTGTCGGCTTGAGCATTTTGTGACGGGGTGACAAAATTCAACATTGGTTCCGATGGGAATTCTACCATCAGTGCTCAAACATGGTTCATCAAGGGAACCAATAGTTCTTTCTTGATAGCATAGTCATTGTTGACCTGTTTTATGACCAGCTTGGAATCACCCATTATTTTTAGGTGTTTGGCTTGAACCTAGTGTGCCAATTCCATGCTTGCAATGAGGGCCAAATACTCCACTTCATTGTTTTTGCACCCTTTCGAAAGTAGTAAAGAGTAAGGCAAGATGGAATTTTCGGGATATATGAGTATAACTCCTAGCCCCACTTTTTGAGCTTGGGATCTTCCATCCTTTTCCCTGTCAGGCTTCGGGAAGCACCATCAAAGTACATTTCCAATGTCTGGGGGTTTTCTGAATGGAAAATACTTCTTCATCTAAAATTTTTTCATCCAATGGTGTTTTTTCTTTCGTGGGGTGCTCGGCCAAGAAGTCTACTAACTCCTGTCCCTTAATGGCCTTTTAGCGAACATATCATATGTCAAACTATTATAGGATGATTTCCCATCGTGATAGGCACTCATTCAACATGGGACAGTTGAGGATATATTTGAGAGGGTTGCAGTGGGAAACTAGGTGGACCTCTTGGTGCTACAGGCAATGCCTGAGCTTTTGAGCTGTAATGATTAGGGCTAGGCAGTTCTTTTTAATCTTCTAATACCGAGTTCCAGCATCGATCATTGTCTGGATGATGTAGTAAAGGTTTTTCTCTCTACCGGTATCATTGTTCTATGCGATGAAGACGCCTAAAGACCATTCTAGGGAAGTTATGTATAAAATGAGTGGTCTCCCCTCAACTGGCGGCATTATCATCGGTGGGCTTAGGAGATATCTTTTAAGATTTTCACATGATTCTTGGAAATAATTATCCCACTCATACATAAATCCTTTCTTCATGAGCCTAGTTAAAGGTAAACATTTAACTTCTAGGTTGGCTATAAAGTTCTTGATGTAGGTGAGGTACCCCTGGATACCTCTCAACTCAGTGAGGTTGCAAGGTGGGGACATGCCAAGTATGGATTTTTTCTTCTCGAGGTCGAATTCGATTCCATGATAGCATATGAGTAAGCCGAGGAATTTTCCGGAGGTAACACCAAAGGCGCATTTAAGGATATTCATATTTAAACTATGTTGTCGCAATTTATTGAAGACAATTTGGAGATTATTCAGGTGGTTCGAACACTGTCGTGATTTAACCACCAGGTCGTCGACATAACACTTGATGAATTTTCCCAAAAAGGGCTTGAAGATGCAATTCATGGCGCACTGATATGTGGCACTGTAATTCTTTAGACCAAAGGGAATCACTTTATAATAGAACACTCCCCGAGGGGCCCTAAAAGTTATAGCTTCTTCATCTCCTTGGTTAATCTAGATTTTATTGTATCCAGAATAGTCATCCATGAAACATAGTTCTTCATATCTGGTTGTTTTATCGATCAAAAATTATATGATCGAGACCGAGAAGTCATATTTTGGGCAATGCCGATAAAGGTCCCTGAAGTCAATGCAGATTCTAATTTTCCCATTCTTATTTTTGACGGGGACTATGTTTTCGAACCAGTTCGGATATTGGACCTCTCATATAAATTTGGATTTGACCATCTTGTCAACTTTGACCTCTATTTTGGTTGCATGCATTCAGTGGGTCCTTCTGGCTGCCTGCTTATAGCCTCGGTGATCTTCTTGTAAGCCCAGATGATGAGTGGAAACCCTAGGATTGAGGCCTAGCATATTTGTTTAATTCCATGCAAACACATCTCAATTATTCTTTAGGAAGGAGGTTTATGCATATTGTTTCTCGACAGGCATGTCCACACTGAAAAAAGTGGGCCATGGGTCATTTTTGGGCCCTAGATTTATATCCTTAAGTTCATTGATGGTGGTGGAGACACCTTCTTTAAATACAGGAGTGGAATCTTTTAGGAATTATTCCTCTTCTTCTTCGCCTTCATCATCTTCATCATCTTCCTCTTCTGATGGAGAAAGGATTGTTTAGATGAACTCTCTGATGTTGGAAGATAAATCGTCTTTTCCCTTTGTGTGTGAGGAAAGGGTAGTTTGGTGTCCCAAGGACAAGATGAGAGCATCTTTGATAGGGAATTTCTAGTCATTGTGGGAGTCAGCCCACTCTTCTAGGTCCTTGGACTCGGTGGTTGAAACAGAGACCATGCAGACAACTGATCCTACACCTGGACTTTCATTAATGCATTCAACTTGGTTGATGGGTAGTACATACTCTTCCCCAAGTTGTTGGAGGGGGTCGGAAGGAGCAATCTTCAATCCATTTGAGGCATTGATCCAATCAACGTTGTTGGTCTAAATATGTTTTTATACTGATTCATAGAACCCTGCATCGATATAATGTGACTCACAGGACTCAAACGGGGATTTATCAGCATGCAACATCTCGTTTTTTCCATTAGTGCAATATTTGATGCACTAATGGTATGAGGATAGAATTATAGTGTGTTGATGCAGTCAAGTCCTCCCTAACAGGACATTGAAGGCTTTACTTTGCCACACCACCAAGAACTTAGAATCTGATATGAGATCACTGATCCAAGTTTTAAGCTTGATTCTTCCCAATGGATTCTTCTCACTTTTGTCATATCCCAATAGAGTTGTATTATAGGGCATCAAGTTGTCTTCATCATATGCTAGCTGACGAAGCATTCTCAGTGGGAGGAGGTTAACTCTATAGTCATTGTCGATGAATATATTTTGAACATCAATTCCATTTATCTTTTTGGGCACATATAAGGGTTTTATGTGCCATTGCATGATGGTGTCTTCATACCTATCAGTGAAGTATATGACGTTGTCACATTATACGGGACTAGTCTCCATCCGGTAGACATTAGATATTGCTACTTTATCCTCGAACTCCTAGGGACATAGCAAGGCTTTGATGAGGGCCTCCCTAAGACCTGCAGTTGGGCTCAACACATCCACGATTGACAGCTTTGTGGTACTGAAGCTAGCTACTTTAAAATATCATACTTATTCTCTAAAGTTCAGCGCTTCTCAACTTGGGGTTTCTCTTTTATAGAAACTTTAGGGGTTTGAGCTTTGTACGTACATGGTTTGGCCTCTGTAACAGGAGTCAGCGGTGCTACAGTCCTCTCCACATTTGGCCGAACTGGTCTGCCTGTATACCTTGGACAGTTTGGTATTTTTTCTTCCCCTAAAGTATATTCCAAGATAATTGGGATTGTATTTCCTCCGAAAGGGGAAAAGAAGAATTCTTGTTCTTGTTGTGTCTATCATAGGGTCCTTCCATGAGTTTCTACTATGTTAATGGTTTGACTTGTGGTGTGGCCGGAAATTTGACTCATGCCACAATCATGCCTTCTAAGAAACCTATGGCCTATATGGCCTCTTCTTATGGCTCTCTAATTGGGCATGGGGAATTTCGGTTCATGGCCATAGTCTTCATTAGATAATGGGTACATCAAGTGAATGAAATTAACAGAGTTGAAGATCAATTCTTGATCCGTCACTATTTTGGTCTGACTGTCTCCTTCCAATGGTTCTGTTTAGCGGGGCGGTGCCAATTTTACCGTTTGGTGGGGTGATTCTCATTGTTCCAAGACTATTGGAATGAAGCCTGAAAGTGTCAACACTGACTTTGGTTTTGGTGTCATCTCATCTTTTTTCTCTTTATTTCTTCCCTTCTAGCCTCTAGAGGACTGTGGGGCCGAGGAGGATGGATGTTTTGTATTGGGAACTTTTTGGGGGCACAGTTGGTTGTTTCAAATACGCCTAGAGGATACCATGGACTCAGTTGACGGTCTTATGGGTCATCCATTTGTCAAACTTTTTTCCTTATTACTAGTGACTATTTTCCATTCCTCTTTTTCTCTTGAGTCTGAGGTGGAAATATACACCACATGTGATGGTGGCGGGCCCAACTTGACTTTCACGCAGTCCACCATCCTTTGTAGGAGATCCTTGAAAACAAATAATTCCTGGATGGTGTGTCCTGGTATCCGGTGATATGGACAACAATTTTGATGGTCGTCAAGACCCACTTAATCGGCTCGCTTTGGCTCTGGTATCTAGAGCAAATTGAAATTCATGGAAGCTATGAAATAGTCATGGACCTGGTCATCTCGGAATGAATAAAATTTATTTCTTTATTCTTCAAACTGATTTCTTTTAGCACTTTGTCGCTCATATTGCAGAGGTGATGGTGGTTGTTGGCATCCAGGGGGTCCTGTATGGTTCAGTGGGGGCCTCGCAACTAGAGCTGGTGTCGGGGTGGCTTAAGCATGATAGAATCCACTTCATCTTTTCTCGTTATTTTCCCTAGGTCTGATGGGGCCACTCGGGACTTAAGGTTGGCCTATTTCAAGGAGTATTCCATCCTTTGAGAAATGTTATAGTAGTCTCTAAACCCACTGGTGTACTTCACCAGGATGAGCAGCATTCGCAATTCATCGTGAAGGCTGTCGATGCACATGGCGAGCATCTCATCCTGGGGGAGTGGACAGTTCAGGGAATATGCTGGGTCCATCTACCTGTAAATTAAGTCTGAGACTCTTTTGTTCTCTCGCTGTTTTCAGTTCATGATATCACTAACCATCGTCTTGGGAAGCATCAAACTAAACTGGAAGAGAAACAATCTCCAGAGGTCCTCCAATCCTATAGTTGAATTGGATGGCAGGCTATTATACCATATGAAAGTCGAGCCCTGCAAGTTTCTTACGAAGTACTTGAGTTTTACAGCTTCTTTCTACTCTATATTTCCCATCATGGGATCATAGTAAGAGTCACAGTGCATCAAATGTTTTTCCAGGTCCCCCGAGCCATTGAATACTGGGAATACGGGGTTCCCGAAGTTTTGTGGTGGTGGAACATTGATCACCCACTTGGGGTAGGGTTTATACTTTTGTTTTATCAGAGCGAATCTTATCTATATGGATTCTAGTTGATCCATTAGTTGCTTTATAGTGTTTAAGAGACCTTGATTCCTATCTTATTGGGCTTAATCTTGAGCTGGTGCGGCAGTGTCCAAGACTGGGTGTGTCGGCGCTGCTAAAATTTAGGGTTGATACCCAACTGGGGGTATCATTTTGAGTTTACCTGGATATATTTTGGTTGTCTTCCAAGTGGGGGAAGTCTTGATGTTCATCTGGGGCCTGGTTAAACCGTCCTCCGAGCCTGTCTTCATTTATCGGGATGAGTGCATGTGGTATGGGCACCTCTTTTGGGAGCACCTCCTAACATTCTTTGAGGGGAACACATCAATAGAGATAGCTCCCTCGACATATCTTAGCATTAATTCTACTAATCTATTTCATTTCTTCCTCCTTCTTGGAGAACCTTTCCCCGAGGGTGAGGGATGCACTCTCATGGGTAGGAGAAGGCGGGTCATAGATGACCTTGGATTCATTCTTCTCTTTGTTGGGGATTTTCGCGGGAGGTATTACCGGATAGGATAAGGGGCACCCAGATTTAGGACTGCCCTATGGTTTTGGATATGCACACCATCAGGTTCGTTGTGGGATACCTCCATGAGGGAGCCGTCTTCCTTCACATCCTCTCCCCCTGTGTCATTTCCTGTGAGATCTTTGGTGTTGATGTTTACCATGTTCACTGAGGTATACCTCATTGGGGGTGGTGTACCCAGTTCTGAATGGTATGAAGGATTCATGCACCCTTTATTATTCTTTCTCCTTCTATTCTATTTTATTATTTGGGTTTATTGGTGAAGATAGACCCAAATGGAGCCCTGATCTGACCTCATAACATGCCTTTGTCTCAGAGGATGTGAACCACGAGAAGGGGTGGAATGGGTAACTCTTCTATCCATCATTCTTCCTAGATAGTGGAAGAAAGATGTCCTTTGTGTGGTGATTTGAGGTAAAATTACCTCCTCCATGTGGGCTAGGGTTGTTCCCATTCAACTGTTGATGCGCTACATCCTGGATTTGTTGGTCTTACGGGGGAATTTTGGTTTAAAAATTCCCCCATCCCTGTGGGTTGGGGTTGTTCATGTATCGCGGTGCTAGACACTAACATTTCCACCCTTTCAATTTCATGTTCTCTTGTGTGGGTGTGATCTGAGTATGTCATTGGGCCTGCATGGATTCTATGGCCTTTTTAAGATATGGTAATTGCTTTCTGGTTGGCTTCTCTATGGCGGGAAGCCTGTTGTATGTTCCTAGTTTCCTAACTCAGAAGTTTTCAATGGATTGATCTCTTCAGCCCTGATGCTTTTGAGACATACTTGGGGCTGATTTTTTTTGAGTATCACATCTTTCCTGAGCAAGGGTTTCAGTTGATCATTGCCTCTATGTGATGGAATTTTAGGATTTCATTTCCAATGGGGCCTATTGGACGAGATGTGGGGTGTAGTGTAGTGCTCCATGTACTCCCCATCCCCGAATGTGAACTCCATCTAGGGAATTTCCAATGAGGTGACAAAAATTATAAAGTGTATGGAGGTATTCTAGTTCAAGTTTTTTCTTTCTCCTTTCAAATTTTAGGTGTCGTGCAGACAGGAGGGCTTCCAAGTCGATTAGATGGAGAAGCTCCCCTATCGTGCTGAGGTGGTCATCGTACCCTTCGTAGGGTAGAAATACTTATTTAAAATTTTAAACAGTCATCCATATGTTGAGGCAAATGTCATGCATGAATTCCCTAAACAATTCTCCTGGTATGTTAAAGTGATAAGTGGTCGTATGCCAATACATCGCTAGTATATTATCCCTAGCCAGTTTTCTTCTCACAAGAAACATATCATGTTGTTGTTCTTCTGGAGGCACCTCTACTTGATATTCCTAGCTCAACTGTTTCTTAATAATTTCGTTCCAAGAAACCGGGATAGTGGGAGCCTTACTGATTTTTGGATGTTGTGGGGGTGGCTCAAAAGATGAGCATGGCCCCGATCTATCCTCTGTTTGAGAAAGAATATCACTCATTCTAAATGGAGTGTCTGATGTGTCTGAATCCTTTCATAGCGACTCAGCATATGAGGTATTTCTCACATTTGTTCCGGAAAGGTGAGGACCTTCTTCCCAGTATGAATTTTGGTTGTGGGGATGACCTTTGCAGCTGGTGTTGTAATGGCGAGGGATACTATTGAAACTTGATACCCGATCGCGGGAATTTTCCTTACGGCATATACCATATGGAGAACCTTCAGGGTGGGATTTATCAAAGGGAGGACCTTGTTGCTACCTAATTTCACTAAGGGGAGTACCTTCATAGCAATTGTAATTGTGGGGATGGTCTTCGCAGTGACTATCTTCATAGAGAGGACTACCATCATGACTTGATATCTGACTGCAGAGAGAATTTCTCCAATGCACATCTTGGGGAGGGCGTCCAGGATATACTGCAATGAGGGGTGGACCTTCTCATTTCTTGATGTTACTATGGGGAGGACCTTCATAGTAACTATCATTGTAGGGAGGGCCTTTTCAATAACCATCATCATGGTGAGGACTACCATCATGACTTGATGTCCTACTATAGGGAGATGCATATCTATAGTGTATACCCTAGGGAGGACCATCAAGGAAGACGAAAGGAAGGGGAGGATCTTATTATTGCCTGATCTTCAAGTCTATGGGAGGGCTACCCTGATGCACATCAAGAGATAGGCTCTCGTGATCGATCATTCTTAACCCACAGAGTAAGCCCCCGTGGATGCTCTGTGGAGGACCTTCAGAGCTGCTGGTAGCGATATTGCGAGGAGGACCTTCGCAACTGCTACTACCACTTCCATAATTTGGTAATTGAAGGACAGGGTCTTGAGCCTTTGTTGATATATGTTTGAGGGTGTCAAGAACCCCAACTTGCAGCAAAGAAATATCGTGTATGTTCTCTTCATTTTCCGGTTTCCTTTAGCACTTTTCATTTTTGGGATCTCTCTTACAGGTATTCGGGGCCATTTGCAATTGGTAATGGACTTCATATACGGTTCCCTATCTTGTTGGGTCCCGTGATTCTTTTGGGATATGCCAAAGGACATATTGAGTTTTGGAAGTGATATATGTCTGCCCTGGAGCGGCCACCACATTGGATTGGTGTCTCCTTGTTAGGTCTTGTGATTCCGTGGGCCCGATTTCTCTCCTTTGTTGTTGATGAAATGATATATTGGCATGTTTAGAGGATATGGTTTGAGATCGAAATCTGATCTTCATTCATTTCTAGGATGTGTTGGGATACATATTTGGTTGGAATGGGTATGAAGTCCCATTCTGATGTTAGAGTAGGAATTGGTGTCTGCTCCGGTCCTCCATGAGTTTTCAGTAGATACTAGCAGTTCTCTTGTGCTGGGATAGAGGAATGAGTCTGTCGCTGGTTTTTTTCTCCAGTTTCCACCATATTTGACTGGTGGTTTTCTTATTCACGAGGCAAGTTCTGACCTATTTGGATGGAGGGCTTGTTGCGCATTGGAATATATCTACATCAGCCTACAGTTTTCCGCTCTTTCTGCATGGCGGGATCGGCGATCACTAGCAGAAACATGCATGTTCTCATACCGTGCCACCCTATTTATGTGTTGGGCTTGAGAGGAGGGGGCATGATCTTAGGTCTACCCATTGAATACCACCATGTTAGTATAGCAGAGCTACTCTTTAAGAACTAGTGTGATAGCGTGTTCTGGATTATATATTTACCACCCTTGGTGAGCAGCCTGAGGGTCCCGAGTGTCTTGGACTTTGTTAGGTGTCCTTGGTATAAGGTCCTCCTCGACGAGAGGAGGTCTGGTCATCTGGTGTCAATGGTGATGCTCTCTAGTGGGGGACCCATGTGCAGCTGAGATGAATTTGTCAGCATTGACTTCATCTGCCTTCTTGAGATAAGGGAGGTAATCATTGTCACATTTCGAGGACATGCCCCCGAAATGATTTGAGATGACCACTGAGGTCATCTTGCGCTGGGGTACCAGAAGCGGCTGATGAGGTGGTTGGTGGACCTTTTCAGACTGGAGGGCTTTTCTTGCGACCTCCAGTGTGGGGAGAGTACCATTTCGCTGGTACTATTTTATCAGCATATTAGACACCTAGTGTTGATGACACTAGGTAGGTGAGAGGTTCTTGCACCTCGTTGAGGCCCCAACCGCCTATGGGATCACTGATGTGCAAGTATTCATGGGTCATTGGGATGTCATTTGGATCAAAGGTCACTCTATGGGGAACCTTCAATATACATATATAACATACAGACCACAAAACATCATCAATGTAGCATTCCTTTAAACATATGCATATTTAGTAATTCAACTTATCCCCTTGCCCTTTTCTTTTGTTGTGGGGCAAAGGGGCTTGAGTGGGGTGAGACCTCCACCTTGTTTAAGGATTCACATCGGGTTCACCATTTTTGTTCCGCCTTCGAGGTGGAACATTTTGCATGTACCTGGGTGAATAAAATGGTCTGATGTGCAGTATCCTTTTGTCTTTTATCATTGGGGTAGAACTGCCACCTTGGTTAAGGATTCACGTCGGGTTCGCCATTTTTGTTTTGCCTCTGAGGTGGCATGTTTTGCGCATACCAGGGTGAAAAAATAGTCTGATGTGCAGTATCTTTTTGTCTTTTATCATTAGGGTAATACTGCTACATTGGTTATGGATTCACGTCGGGTTCACCATTTTTGTTCTGCCTCTGAGGTGGCACATTTACGGGTGGTGCAGAAATGGTTCAACGAGGATCGTCACCCATCCCTTTTTTTATAGAGATGGGTTCTCGTCAAATTAACCATTCCTTTTGTTTCAACCTGTTTAGTGGAATTATCCTTTAAAGAAGGTTGAATTATCACTACAGGAATTGTTGGTCCCAGTGGGTGATTGCATGGGGTTCAAGCACTCATGTAGTCAGTCCTTCTTTGATATAACTTCATCAGATGGTCTCCAAATTGTTTATTTATAGAGTAAAGTATGCCCAACAGCCCTGGTATCCATGATTCATGGACCTTCTTTCCAAAGGAAGGTTCTCCTCGGCTAACGATTTGTCCAACGACACTTAAAAACTCCATTGGTCGAGGGGATGGGAGGTCAGGCTCACCACACCCTTATGAGGGAGGATTGTTGCCTATTCTGATACTCCCTTATAGATTTAATTCTTTCTCATATGTTTGTGAATCCTTGGTTCATTCCCAAAGAGTGTGTCCATGGGCTACCCTTGGTTTTCAAAATCTTTGTACACATGCATATATTTGATGCTATAGAGGTAATGCTAACTTGATCCATATTATAAGGTTCTTTAGAGTTTGTCATCATTCAGGGGGGGATGGGAGGTGACTTTATATTGGGATCAAACCCATAAGAAGGGATTCCTACAAATCCTTGGGATAGGAATCATAACCCACATAGTTTTGATGGTGTGGGGCTTACATAAGGGATTCACCCATTAGATAGACAAGATTGGGTAGACCCTTTTGGAATGGACACCCTTTGGACATTAGGCCTTCTAGTAGGCATCCTACATATCCTAATTTAGTCAGGAATCAGAGCTCTCATAGTTCATATTGGGCTGGGACTTACACACGGAATTCACCCATTTGATAGACATGATTGGGTGGAACCTTTTGGAATGGGAACCCTTTTGAGCTTGGTCCTTCTGGTAGGCGTCCTACGTATCCTGGTTTGGTCAGAAATCAGAGCTCTCATAGTCCATATTCACATGGATATTGTAATCTTCACTAACCTCTAATCACACATTATTCATGATTGGGGTGAGAAACAAGATGATGTGAAAGATTCAACAATTCCCATGCCTCCTCCCCTGTTGGTTGGGGAGGGAGAACCTGCGGCGGAAGAGGTCGGGGTGACCGTGGGTGAGGTCACGGTGCAATTAACCCTTCAAGGTAAGGTGGAAGTAAAGGTCATGTTGCCTGACCTCAGAAAATTGGGGACCTACCTTAGTGGGAGGGCCCCAGAATAGGTTCTGGGAAGGGGAGGAGTTTCATCCTCATAAAAGGGGGGAGCGAACATAACCCCTTCAACTGATCACTATTCCTCATTGAATGGAAAAGCAAGTGATCACCCTTAATCCCAAGAATGGTGAGTTTCACATCGGTGTCCCAAGGTTGGGATCTAGTTTACCATGGGAATGTAGCCTCACAGGCATTCCCAAAGCCCACACCTTTGTGGGGAGGTCCTTCGTGACTCTGCTTACTGTGGGTTTTTAGACTCAATAGGGCATGCTTATGCACCCAATGGCCTGATCATATGGGTCTGACGGCTTTGGAGAAGGATTTGGCCTAATTTCGGAGTAATGGTTAGTGGATATATCATGGAGGACTGGACAGTAGTGGAGGGCTGAGGTTGAAACTAGTGGAAATAATACCCAAAAAAACCCCATTCCGCGTACTGACTTTTTATGCGGGATGGGGGAAGCTTTCATACCATAGTGGTATGCGGGTAGAGGGGTAGTCCACTTACCATGTGGTACGCGGGCATGGGTATAGGCAACCATGTACCATAGTGGTATGGATCCCATCAGGCCACTTTGGGTTTTATTTGTGTACTGATGCAGTACATGGTGTCGGGTTCATGTCGTGTAGCAGTATGCTAAGTGGAGCACCATATTGAAGGGGTTTCTAGGGATCACCATTAATTGGGAGTTCATCCGCAAGAAACCCTTGGTTTTTGGTTCACCAGTTAGGTTTTCAGTTCTTTTATTTTTATTCAATTCCCCCACTTTTATGGTTCGTGGCTGGATGTACCTGTGGAGGGAGTGGTTCGCAGTTCGTGCTTCGCCGATAAAACAAGACGGAATCCAAAGTGAAACCTATAAGTCTCCCTCAGGATTTTGTTCTCCATCCTTCTCCCTATCCATATCCCCTTCTATATGTCTCACCTTCTACTATGATCATTTTATAGAGAATTGGAGCAATCATATCTACTGGGCATACAAAACCATTTACAGAGGCCCATTGAAGCAATATCCTGACCCGCAGAAGACTCGGTCAACCGGGGTTTGCAGAGGCTTCGGTTCGTGATAATGGTTCGCAGAACCTTGCTAATTCACATTTTCTGTGAACTAATGAGTTTTCAGAATAGTACATGGATGGTACTCATGCGTATAAATTCGTCGGTGACTCAGTTCTCGGTTTTCATTGCTCGTTGGCCATCACCTTGTGGGTCCGCAGTTCGCGGATTGTACCATATACGTAGCAGTTCACGATCCATCTGCTCTGCATACCTTTCCCAGTGATGGCACACAGGCCACTAAAACCCATTGAAAACTTGAATTCCTTCATGTTCCTTCAAATAATTTCAACTCCAATTGAGTTTGTTCACCTTTCTAGACTTGTAGAAGTACTTTCTTTATTCTACAAAGCATTTTGGGGGGTATTTTCTTCTCTTGGAATATTTTTCAGGACCCAACAGTAGTGATTACAGATAATGATCCCAAGAAGACCACCACAAATAGGCTATCGGGTGGAGACTAGCATTGAGTGTATAAGCCCATATAGATAGATGGTGTTTCCCAAAATATATGTTTCATGATAAGAGATAAAATGAAAAGTAACAAAGTATCTACATGTCATAAATAAAAACATGTCAATAAAATATATGACAAGTCTAATACATGCACGAATTGACATATAATACTTATACAAATTTAATGACTGAAATTCAAAAATAAATAATCGATAGTGACCATGAAGCCCTAACATCTCCTGAATAATACCTTGAACTAGAAATTCCCATCTCTATTTCTAAATAGATCTTGAAAATATGAAAAATAATTTATATATACATAGACTGAGCATAACATTTATACTCAGTAGGATCCTTCCTGAAACCTCTCATAAAAATATGAAAAAAGTATACTAAAGACCATTTATAAATAAATAGAACCAATTTTCACCTAATTAGGTAAACTAATTTCTCATCCTCGCTATGGATTTCTTGAAAAGTAATGCATAGAAGTGAAATAATCCAAATAAAATAATATATATATATATATATATATATAATGAAGGTACCCCACTTCCATTTCCCCACAATTTTTTCTCTATTTTACCCTAATGCCACACACCTAGAGCTCTCATCCTTTCCATAAATCATCCTTCCCTAAACCGGGAAATCATATCAAGACTTTCATCATGTATAGAATAGTTATGTCAATACCTGCATCTTTTGCATCATATCACATCCACATCCTCATCACTATCATTTCATCTATAACCATGTGAAAACCTAAAATACACCACAACACATGTAAATGAATTATGCATCAATCCACTAAAACCCTTGAAAGTACACTCATGTAAAACTTCAGTCACCATGACTATATACAAGTATGTACTATAAACACAATCCATTATTGATAGAACATAAAATATATAGTAAAATGAGATACATTACAGCCCGTGTAATTCCATACCCAAAACCACAATCCATCACTGTCTGGATATTCCCACACATGGTACTACATCTAATGGGAGAATGGTGGATAGGGAGAATTCAATCATATATTCCTTCTCCATCCAAGATTTTGGGTAAAACACCCCCCCCCCTCCCCCCCAAAACTTCTGGGTTTCGATTTCCCTACCAAATCGGGTGGTAAATCATATGAAATAAAAATATATACAATATATCACACACAAAAACACTAAGGAAAAATAACAATCCTTAGACTCATATTTAATTAACCTCACACAAGATACCCAGCTACCACCACTGACATCTAGATATGAAAATGCACACAAAAATCATCATGGAATATTAATTATTAATCAACCATTGATCAATTAATATTATTCCATGTCCATTTTTATGTATAATAATTTATAATCCATGCTCATTCAGTACCTTTATTATAATAAATTATGTCATCATAATCTAAAAAAATAATAAAAATCCTCCTTATTTTATTAATTTGTTCATCATTTCTAAATTTATGAGTACTCTAGGAATCATCCTAATTACCAGAGATCAGAATACACTTTCCACGCATAAAACAATTTCAACATACAATTAAGAATTATTTCAAAAATCCATCCATAATTTCAACCATCAAAATCATATCAAGCATAAATTGACAAGAAATACCATCTCTCAACTCATCCCTATCTTAGTGTCATTCCCAAAACCATTTTCCATAATGTAATCCATCCTACCAACATGGGTATCAATTACCATCATAGCCCTAGAAAATATACCCATTGTTTTCCAAATATTTCAACCATAACATTTTATCCACAAATCACATCAAGGATATATTTTCCAAGAGCATACATATATGGAAACAAAATGTATTTCAGCACACAAATCATGAAGGAAACTAAGACCTTAACATCAAGGAATTTAAGCCTCCCTTATAAGATATAGGCCCGTTCAACCCTAACAAATTATGTTTAGAAAAGAATAATTTTATTACCCTCCTTAAGTATATAATCCATTATGTATAGAATATTATTTAAAAGAAACCTAATATAGGAAGCTATAAATATCTTACATAAACCATAAATATTATTTCTTCATTAATTATATTATTCATAAACATAATTAAAGGAATAAAGTTAAGAATATTCACATGCCACTTCCAATAAATAAATCATTATTCAATTTTTATATTGTTTTTCAAAATCCAAGCACATAATTTATACTATATATCAACAAAAATAATTGTAAGTTAATACACACTATCTTTTAAATCATGAGGCAACAATGTTAAGGATAGATTTCATGTGATCACACATTCTAATTTATCATCAATCAATAATAGAAAATATACACAATCTATGCTTACAATTTTATGTAATTTTTTGAAGGTAAATAACTTAGTTTATAACTATTACAACCCAATTCTATTATTTCATTTCATTAAGTAATAATATTAATTTTCATGTGATAATCATTTTTCTATTCTAGTTGTTTAATTCTACTATGAAGTATTATTCCTCAATAAAAACATGTGTCCTTGAAATAAGAATAATACGAATCTATATATAATTAATCTTCCTCTCTATTTGATAATTTATAGATTATAAAATATTAACATTTCATGAATTATATTTTAGTTTCATGGGTTAATATTCAGTAATCCGCAACTTATGACAATCCACTTTTTATTTCCCTGATTTTCATATCATAGAACAATAATTATTAAATAAATAACATGAAATTTTAATTATTATAAATTTATAAAAACAATATATTAAACAGCTATATGAATTTATCATTTCTTCTTATTCTTCTCATTTTATATTAATAAATATTATTTATCATTTTACAACATGTGATAAATTTTCCTTCTGTATTATTTCATTGATTTCCATATTCTGTTATAACATCCAATAATATACATGTGACTATACATTCCATATTTCTTTCCATAATTTATAGATTATTATCTAATTAATGTTGGTTCTATCTATTTGTATATAGGATACTAAAGCATGATAGATTCACATTTATACAACAATATAGGACAATTATTTATATTCCCAACCTAGAATTGCATACAATGTAGAAGATGATAACCATCACTATGATTTGCACTTATTCTGCACATGAGTTAGTAAATAGGAAGGTTCTCACATTTAATTCACAAGAAAATAAAATCAGGTAATAACATACATATATGGAAACAAAATTTTTTTTAGTACACAAATCCTGAAGGCAACTATGGCCTTAACATCAAGGAATTTAAGCCTCCCTTTTAAGATGTAGGCTCGTTCAACCCTAAGAAATTATATTTTGAAAACAATAATTTTATTACCCTCTTTAGTTATCCAATCCATTATGTATAAGATATTTTTTAAAAGAAACCTAATATAATAAGTTATCAATAGCTTACATAATCCATAAATATTCTTTCTTCATTAATTATATTGTTCATAAATTGAATTAAAGGAATAAAGTTAATAATATTCACATGCCTCTCCTATTAAATAAATCATTATTCTAGGTTTATATTTTTTATCAAAATCCAATCAAATGATCCATACTATATATCATCAACAATCACCATAAGTACATATACACTATCTATTAAATCATGAGGCAATAATGTCAATGATATATTTCATGTGATCACACATTCCAATTTATTATCAATCAATAATAGAAAATATACACAATTTTTTATTAACATTTTATGTAATTTTTTGAAGTTAAATAACCCAGTTTATTACTATTCCAACCCAATTCTATTATTTCATATCATTAAATAATAATAATAATTTTCATGTGACAATATTTTTTTTATTCTAGTTCATTAATTCTACTATGAAGTAGTATTCATCAATAACAACATGTGATTTATAGTACTTGAAATAAGAATAAAATGAATCTATAGATAATTAAACTTCCTCTCTATTTGATAATTTCAAGATTCTAAAATATTAACATTTCATGCATTAATCTTTCATTTTCATGGGTCAATATTCATAAATCTACAACTTGTGATAATCATCTTTTTATTTCCTTTATTTTCATATCATAGAACAATAATTATTAAATAAATCACCTAAAATTATATTTATTCTAAATTTATAAAAACAATATATTAAACCACTATATGAATTTATCATTTCTTATTCTTATTATTATTTCAGATTAAGAAATATTAATTATCATTTTACAACCTGTGATAAATTTTTCTTCTATTTTATTTCATTGATTTCCATATTCTAGTATAAAATAAAATAATCTACATGTGACTATACATTCCCTCTTTCTTTCCGTAATATATATTATTATCTAATTAATTTTGGTTCTATATATTTATCCATAGGATACTAAAGTATGATAGTTTTACTTTTGTACAGCAATATAGGATAAGTATTCTGATCACCAACCTATAATTTCATACAATGTAGAAGATGATAACCTTCACCAAGATTTGAACTCATTGCACACATGATTAAGGAAAGAGGAAGGTTATCACATTTAATTCACAAGAAAAAAAAATTAGGTAATCCCTTTAAGATGTGGGGGTGGAACTTGATAAAACATGATCAAAACTCCAAAGGTATAGTCTGGGTTACACCAAACTCTAAGAGGAAGCAAGAGGGAAAATAAGAGAGAGACAGTATGCATATATCAAAAATATATACACACAAAATGTATCTCAAAACTCTCAATTTTTTAAATACCTAAAATTCCCATTTCAGTTATAAGGAATTAAAAAATGAATCCTTTCATATTAATTCAGCATATTAAAACATTATTTTTAACACCTAATAGGAGTTTTATATTTTTAGGTGTTAAGATATCCATTTATTTTAGTGTTTCTTTATTTATATTATTAAACCCCCATTTATTCAAAAAAAATACTTTATAAATAATATTTTCATTATTCCATGATTTTAGAAATTTATTTCCCATGATTTTCAATTAAAGTTTCATTTAAATCATTGAATCGCATTATAGAACTAAAACTGGGATGAAAAATTAATTTTCAATATAAAACAAATACATTTATATATGGCGTATGAGATTCATAAGAGTAACACATGTTACCATTATGTATCCAAGATCATGGTGACCTTTGTGAGTGAATGAAGATGCAGGTGCTTCTCTTCATGGAAGCTTGCCCATACACGAGAAACCCTAGTACACCTTCACACATGATTATTTATATATGAAACCCTTATACAATACATAATCATACAACCAAAACATTTATGCAAGATCAAATGCTTAGTCTTACCATTACACAACTTTAAATATCTTACATTACTGATTAATACCTTTTTGCAAATAATACAATGGTTTAACCTTATGTGGGGATAAGATCAAGCATAAGGGAAAGTTAAATTTTATAAAAATTAAATTTTCACTGAGAAAAACTCATGAAAAACCAAATTTATATTAAATAAACTTATAAAAAATATGAAAATACATTTATTATCACCTCAAAAAATTCTAAAATACTTTTTTTAATAATCACTTCAAAAATTATGGATAAGTTTCTAAAATAATATTTAAAACATTTAAATTAATTTTATAAATCATAGAACCAGTTTTAAAAAACTTCTTAAATTCTCATAAACACTATAAACCCACCAAACACCCTAGAATAAAAAAAGAAATCTTAGGAAAAAATTCATTACTTTGCATTAGATATCTTTTAAACAATTATCATCCTCAAAAATTAAAACATAACTGAAAAGGTGAGAGAAATGAAGAATAATAATAAACTCTTTCATGGGATACCTATTAATGATATCACTACATTAGGAACATGGAAAACACGCCTTAAGTACTATGCACATAAGCACTCAATACCAATACCCAGAATCAGTCTCCTGGGAGAGATACCACTCAAAAAATGATAAAACTGCCAATGGAACAGAAATCATGGTGAGAAATAGATAATATCATAAATATACATCATGTTATCACTAAAATAAATAACACAAACCCATCATCTAATAGATCAAGATATTGATCATTCTACTCTGACACTCATTCCCAAGTAAGGTTAAAAAAATCACAACAAGGGATACACATATATCCATAACAGCCCCAAAAAATTAATATCAATTAGTCATTAATAAAATAGTACACCATGTAATCACAATAACAAAAAATAAAAAACAATCACTCCATTCTGCTTAAGTTAAGACTTAGAATCTCAGTTAGACATTTTTATCATGTTTTAGATTTCAACAATTTTACTTCAACATTCTCTTGGATGGGAACCTACATATTCTTTTAAATTCATCATTTAATTTCAACATATCCCTTATTCATGGTTTATTCTTAATCAAATAATTTAATAGTAAACCATATATAAAATTTAATTTATAACATATAGAGATTAATATGATTAAAATTTAATGAAAAGTAGATGAGAATGATTTCATAACAATTTATCAACAATCTTAGACATGCTACTTATGAAAGTTTTCTATGCATAGTACACCACTTAATTATTTAGATTTACATTATCAATTTACTTTAATTACTTATTAGACAAGAATTAAATTTTTTTATAAAATCATATTGATTGAGGAGTTCAAAACTTTAACATTATTTTTAAATTATTTTTTATTTGCATGAAATTCCAATAGGTTTTACATTTACTGATTGACTTAGAACTATATTAAAACTTCATATTAGAATTTGTTTAAATATCAAGCATACTTCTAAGTACCTTTCACTATTTTTTAATTTAAAATCTGGAAGATTGGAAAAAATTTAAATGAAATATTTTTAATCCCCTTCATAGAAAGGTTTCATCAAATTCAGTTATATAAATCACTCCCAATTTATTTATCAAAAAATGATTTTAAAATAAATGAAAGTTGAAAAAAAGAACTATCATTGTTTATTTAAGAAAATAGGTTACCATAAAATAAATTTATTCAAGTGATCTCCACTAAATATTATTACACATGATCACAAAACATAAAGAAATTTCTAAAAGATATCATACTCAAAGAAAATTTTTCCCAAAAATATTTTATTACTAATTAAAAAAATGAATTGTTCAGTAAATTAATTTCTCATGCATAAAAAATTTAAATAATTCTCTCACTATTGGATTTAAAAACATTAACATGTTACACGCTAACCTAATTTATAATCATAATAAATTTAAAATATTATATTAATTATTTTTATCTTTCCATATTCAACATGATTTCTATAATAACTCATGTATATATAAATTTTCATGTTTCCATCTCTTTTTTTACTCAATTAACATAGATATATCATGATATTTATCAAGTTCATATTAAATATATAACTTAAAAAATATAATTGAAATAAATAAATTATATGCAATATAAAATATAAAATTGTAACAAACCACTCTAACCAGTTGGAAATCCTTTGAGCTTGCTAACAAATATTCAATTACTGAGAACACAACTAAGTAGTTTTATAAAGGATTTAGAATTTTCATTAATCATTTAATATAGGTGAATTTCATTAATTTTATTAATTTTAAGTTAACACCACATTATATTTTTGAACAGAACAAGAACCTACATAATCATAAAAAAACTACCACAAGCACATAATTAAGGGAACTTATCTACCACATCATGATATTATCCACTTTGGGTGGCCTTGACTCACCCATGTGGCTTTAAAATCCATCATTAAAATAATGTGTCTTGATTGGTGAAGTATCCCAACCTCTTCATATATTTTAGGTCATAATATATGTTGTAGTAGAAGAGAAACCTATCCATGGATACATGCACATAAAATAACAAACACATCATAAGCAGGGCCACATGAACAAATCATGTTATACAATAATTTAATTCACAACATAGAGTAAAATAATATAATACCATGAAAAAAATGAATGAAGAAATCATATAGTATCTCCTTCTTCATGGTGTATGTGGGTAATCAAAGGTTGGAGTGGTACAATAATCATGGAACAAGGATTCAATAGATGGGTTTCAATCAAGAGAACAATGAGGTTTCCCTATACTCATTTTAAAGGTTTAGAAATAGAATAATGAGGATAATCATATTCATTCACTTCAAGGTATTAAATATCGAATGGTTTTATGTTAAAAAATAAATTTAAAGGTCTCATAACACATCAAAAAAATAACTTAAAAATCCCCTGATATAGGGAAAACATCTCATGTCGCCAAACTTACTTTTATTTTGAAGAAAGAAACCCAGCCTGAAACTGATCTTGAAATAATCCACATAATACAGTAGACAGATCTCAATCCCTAGTGAATAAGAACTATCACTACCAATATGCCCTATATAGCATCATCAAAACCAATGAAAACCCAATGTATCCTCCAAACACAAATCAAACCGAATGTTATCATCACCTCCCTTTCCAATCCTCTATCTCAAAATCTAAATCACATCCCTAAATTTTTATAGGCTCTATTACGAATACACTTAGAGTGTCCTCCCCCAGGCATCATCATCATCAACTTCCACTCTATTTTGATCTACTCACACATCTTGTTGAACGTCCTCGAAAAAAACCCGATGGGGTTGTGAACATTATGTTATCCCTAAAAAATAATAAACATTTAAGATTCATAAACCTAGATTAATGATTATTTATGTTTAATTTATTTAATTCATATTAACCTAATTTTCATTGTACACCCCATTCATACATTGTCACAAACAATCATGATGCATGATACTCACCTAGGGTTACTACCTCACAAAAAATATTGCTTCACATAGTACATTTAGTAGACTTTAATGTCCTTATGTAGGATCATAGGGGGGCCTATATACATATTCCCTATAAAATATCCCTTTTTATGTCAGATAATAAGTCCAAGTGAAATTTTTTCTCTACTAACTTGTGTAATCCTCATCGTGGTTAGCTCCAAACTACACCCTATCTCTTAACCAAAAACTTTTATAACACTATGTCATAACCATCCCCCACTAGTACCTATCTCATGCTAACAATAATCCCCAAATCCCACCTATAATAGGCCACAGGTTAGTGACTAGCACCAATAATATAATCACACACATATGAGATATATTTCCATCAATGTGAGTTTAATCATAAGAAATAAGATAAAATGACACTATGAAACTCCATGTCCTAAATAAAATAATCTTAGTATAATATATGATAATCCTAATAAAAGTGTAAAATGACATAGAACAATGATACAACTGTAATGACTGGAATTATAAAATAAATCCTTATTAGTGGCCCTAAATCCTTAATAGAACCTAAACAATGCCTCGAACTAGTAATTTCTAACTCAATTTCCAACCAGATCCTGCAAACATTAAAACCAATTTATATATATAGGGCGATCATAACATGTATAGTCAGTAGAATCCTCCAAAAAACCTCTCATGAAAAAATTTGAAAAAACCATATTAAATCCTAGTTGGTAAATAGATGAAACCAAATAGTCATAAAATTAGGTAAAAAAATTCATCCATGCCATGGAACACTCACTAAGAGACACATATGAGTAAGAACATACAAATAAAATCATAAATGTGTATTGAAGGTAATCTACTTCTACTTCCCCACTGGGTTTTCACTCTCACACTCCAATTATACACATCCTGAGCTCATATCTCTTCCATAAATCATCCTACCTTAAACTAAGAAATCGTATCAAGAACTATATCAGGTATAATATAGATATATCAAGACCTACATCATGCACAATATATCACATTCACATCATCATCACCTTCATCTCATCCATAACCAAGTGCAATCTTAGAAGCCACCAAATCCTGTGTAAAAGAATTGTGCCTAAAGCTATTATATCCCATGCAAGTATACCTGTGGGAAACTATAGTCACCACAACTAGATAAAAGTATGTGTTATAACCTCAAGTCATTACAGCATTTATATAAATGTATAGTAAAATAGATATCAATTACCTCCACTAAATATTTATTTTCTATTTTTAATAAAACCACTTTGAGAATAAGTGGGAACCGCTTACAATTCATGAAATAAAACTAAAATAGGAATCACATACCTATTATACAACCAAAAACCATCTTGAAACAACTCAAAAACACCAACAATTACAATTTGAAATTCAAAATTCAAAATCACATCAGCAAATCGCCACTACGCCACAAGAATCAACAAATCATATCCAAATTCAAAATTTAAAATCAAACAAATGAAATGATGACCATAGAAACCCTATCCTCTAACCGATCATGTCACGCCTTGAACCAATATATTCTTTGTGAGACAAGAAACCAAACAATCCCTCATTGTCATAATCACTTACAATGCTACTGAGAGCAACCTGCTGGAACGTCGGCCTTTAAAAAATAGATCATCAATGCACCAAACCATCCATGAGGATAAATAAGTACATAAAACCATCAAACCCCTAGAGTTATTTATCCTACATAAGTTGAGTATCCTTGAACCCAATCAAGTTCTTATACATCACATCCCAAAACTTCCTTGCAAACCACCACACCAAACCGACTGGGAAAGAGTAAATGAAGGTTAAAGCCAGAGCATAGTTGGAAGCAGATGGGGTTTCAACAAGGATACATTTCCTTTTCTAGGACTGAAAATCCCTTATTTTAAACCTCCTCAAACAATCACTGAAAAAACCATCATCATCAATAAAACTAATAATAAAATTCCAAAATTAGTTCCATCCATAAGTTTGGGAAACATTCCTTGAAATTCTAGGTGACGTTTACCTTACTAACTTGGGTGGTAAAGTATATGAAATTTTAAAATATATAATATATCACACAGAACCACACTAAAGGTAACTACCTACCTTAGACTCATCTACAGCTAATATCACACAAAACATAAGGATGCCAATACTAAGGTCAAATATTAAACATGCACACAAGAATCATTATCCAATATTAATTATTAATCATAAATTAATCAATTAATATTATTCCATATTAATTTATAATATTGATAATTTCTGATAAATATTACTTTGATACCATAATTTCTACCTTATATTCAATTATGTCATCATCATCAAAAAAAATCAAGAACCATCATTGTTTTATTATTAATGATTTCATCATTTCATAATTCCCAAGTACTCTAGGACTCATCCTAAGCTCCCATAAATCAGTATACATTTCCATGCATAAACCAACTATAGAGGGAAATTAATAATTATTTAAAACATTCATTTAGTGATCCATCCATCAAAATTATATCAAGCATAAATAAACAAGAAATATCAGGTCTTAAGTCATCTCTATCTTGATGTCATTCTAAAAATTATTGTGTATAATGTTACCCATCTTTCCAACACTGTTATTAATCAGCATTATCACCTTGGGAAATCTTACCCATTTTTCATCAAATATTCCAACCATTCTAGGATATCATATAATCACATCATAGCTTTATTTCCCTATTATATTCATAAATGGAAACAAAATTCATTTCATTACACAAATCATTAAGTAAACTAAATACTTATTATCAGGGAATTCAATCCCCCCTTATAAGATATAGGCTTGTTCATCCCCAAATAATTATCTTCATCAAACAATCATTTTATTTTCATATTTAATTAGTTGATCAATTATGCATAGGAACTTATTTAAAAAGTAACCTAGTATAAGTGACTACCAATATATAACATCATCCATAAATAATATTTCCATATTAATTTCATTCTTCATAAAAAAAATTCAAGGAATGCATTTAATAATGTTCTCATTCCACATCTATTAAATAAACCATTAATTCAGTTTTATACGGTTTATCAAAATCCCAGTATATAGTCAATGCTACATAGCATAAATAACCACTATAAGTAAATACCCACTATCTAGTAAATCATGATGCAATAATATCAAGTTTAGGTTATATATGAGTACACATTCCCATTTATTATCATTTAATAACAATAAATATGTGCAATCCATACTTAACATTTTATATAATTTTGTGAAGGTAAATAACTTAACTTATCACTATTCCATCCCAATTCTACTATTTAATTTCATGAAATAATATTATAAATCTGTATGCGATAATATTTCTTCTATTCTACTTCTTTAATTATAATATGAACTGGTATTAAACAATTATACCATGTGATGTAAAATGCTTGAAATAAGAATTATAAGAATTTTCAAATGATTACACTTCCTCTATTTTTGATAATTTCTAGATTCTAAAATATTAACATTGCAAGCATTAATCTTTAACATCCAATTTCATGGGTTAATATTCAACAATCCACAACATGTGATAAACTTATTTTGATTTCCTTGACTTTCATATCGTAGAACATTAATTATTAAATCCATCACATGAAATTATCATTATTCAGAATTAATAATAACAATTTATTAATCTACTATATGCATTTATCATTATTTATTCTTATTCTTATCTCAAATTAATAAATATTGATCATTTTACATCCTGTGATAAATTTTCTTTATGTATTGTTTCATTTATTTCTATATTCTAGTATAACATCCAGTAATTTTTATACGGTCATACTTTCCCTCTTTATTTCCATAATATATATATTATTTTATTAATATTTCTTTCATTAATTCACCCAAAGGATTCTAATTCAGGATATATTCACATTTGTACAAAAATATTGGGGAAGTATTCAGATCCCCAACGTAGAACTATAGACAAAAGAGAAGATGATGACCTTTACCAAGTACAATTTGAATTTAAGGTAATTACAATGAGTTATTTACGATATACTCCCATTGTAAAAAGTCATTTGCGATGTGATTCCATCACAAATAACCCATCATGGAAGGCAGCGTCGCAAATGTGAGTATTTGCGATTGTCCATTGCAAATAGTATATTTTGTGATGGATCAACAATATGTCACAATAGCTTCTCATGACATTATTAAATAAACTTTTCTAATGGTCCGTCATAAACGATTATTTATGACAGAGTATCCATCTGTCACAAATAATAAATTTTTCAAAAAAAAAATCAAAATTTGAAATAATAAAAAATAATTAAAAATAATAATACAAAAATTTAAATAAATATAAATATATAAATTATTTAAATATTACATAAAATAAAATTAATTTAAAAAAATTAAAAAAAAATATACTTAAAAATAATTAAAATTAATAAAAATATTAAAAATAATTAAAAAATTAAATATATTGAAAAAATTAAAAAAATTAAAAAATATATATATATTTAAGAATAATTAAAAAACATAAAATTAATTTAAAATGGTTTAAAACATTAAAAATAATTAAAAAATAAAAAATATTTAAAAAAATTAAAAAAATAAAAAGATTTCTTTTTAAACCAAAGAAAAAGGTTTCTACCTCTCAACCCCTAGAACTGGTTCCCATGGATCTTTTTGGACTATCTAAAGTTTTTTGATTTAGTAAGAAAGCATTATTATTATGTTATTATTGATGATTATTCAAGATTCACATGGTTATATTTAATAATTCACAAAATTCAAGTATGTATATGCTTTTCAAACTATTTAGAGTCTATAGAAAACCTTAGTGGAATTACTATTAATTCCTTAATAAGTGGTCGTGGTCGTGAGTTTGACAATAAAGACTTTGAGAACTTATGCTCACAACATGGTAATAATCACAATTTCTCTACTCCTAGAACTCCAAAAAAATGGGGTGGTTGAAAGAATAATTATAACTCTTTAAGAAACTACTCAGACTATGCTTAATGAGTGTGACTTACCTATCTAATTTTGGGCCAAAGCTAACAATATAGCCTACTATATTATTAATAGAGTTATTATAAGACCTATTTTAAATAAGAATCCCTATCAATTATGAAATGATATAAAACCAAAAGAAAATTACTTTAATGTCTTTAGATGTAAATTCTCCATTCTTAATACAAAAGAGAATTTGGACATGTTTTCTACAAAGAGTGGTGAAGGTGAATTTCTTGATTATTCAACCACTAGAAAATCCCATATATTATTTAATAAAAGAACCAAATTTGTGGAAGAATTTGTACACATCAACTTTGATGAAATAGATCCACATGAGCCTAATAATTCTATATAAAACCTTGAGGATAATATATCAAATTTGAATATCAATTAACCCTCAAAGACTTCTGATCAATTTATAGATTTCTATGTTGAATCTCCAAAAGCTGGCCAATATTTCAAACCTGTTTTTGAGGAAAGATTATAAGAAACAAGTACCTTTGTTCCTAAAACCATTATAACCCATAGATACTATCATAACCCCCTCCTCCCAAAGGTATCCCTCTTATTTCAACAATTAGATAAGCCAGATAATGATTCTTGAATCCTAAATTCAATAGGCCACTAGTTAGAAACAAGCGTTGAGGGTATATAATACACAAAATGGTATGAATTATCCTCTATGATTGAAAAACAAGAGATAATATAGAAAAAACCAACAAATACTACTCATAATAAAATTAAATATAGATCCAAATACATGTATGTAATTTCATAAAACAAAACAGCTGTAAAAAAACTACAAGTAGTAAAAAGAAAATCCTCAAAAGTGACCTCAAATCCCAAAAATCTCACGAACATATATGTGATCTATTAATGTCTGGATTGATCACCAAACAACACCAATGGTCCTAAAAATAATTTATATAGACATATGGTGATCATAAAATATATAGTTATTAGGATCCTCCATGGATCCTCTCATGAAAAATATAAAAAGCTAATACTAAATCCTAGTGAATAAAAAAGTGAAATTAATTCATCACCAAACAAGTATTCTAAGTTCCCATCCTCACTCTGGATCTATCACCAATTATTTCATAAGAGTAATCATATAATAACTATCATAATAATAAATATGTTAACCTACTAGCACTTCTCCAATGGTTTTATATTATGCCCCAACATCGCACTTCCTAATCCATCTCTCTCCAAAAGTAATCCATCCCCAAGACACCTGGGCTGTTGTATAATACCATTCACCCCATGCATCAAATCATATCATCACAATGTACCATGAACCTCATGCATAACATTATCTCATAATACCATTTCACATATCCAGATAGTAACTAGGTAGTTTTTGGGAGCGACCACAACTTGTATGTCAAATATTATACCTTAATTCGTCACATCCCATAAATGAAATACCTATAATGATCCATAGATACTATATATAGAGATATCTGTGTGTTAAATAACCACAATCCATTACATCCCTCTACACACATTTATGGTAAAGGTAACCACCATGTATACTAACACATAATACTATCGGGATAAGGGAGTAGGGTAAGAGGGGGTGGTCAACCATCTGTTCCTCACTAACCTAGATGTTGGGGAAAACACCCTCCCAAAGTCCACTAGGTTTCAGTCACCATATCGAAATGGATGGGGTACCATATGAAATCAAATAACATACATGATATAAGATATCTCACAACCACACTATGGAAATCTTCCTAGTCTTAGGATCAACTATAACTATCATCTCTCAGAAACCCAACTACCACCGCTAAGTACTAGACATCCTATAAACATAGAAAATTCAAGGATTATTTATTTATTTATTTATATTAAACATTTCACATTATGTTAATTATTTATATTAACCATTAATGTTGAATTTTCATTACTTTAACATGATCATTAATTTATTTTCATTCCCTCCAAGCATAAACCAACAAATTCCATGGTTTCTCAAGATTATCATAATTTTTATTCCAACAATCCACTGACCCCATGGGTTATAAAATTTATTCTTCATTAACTCTTCATAATTCCAGGTACTCTAGGACTTACCTTAAGTAACCATAAAAGATTTATAAGCCAAGAACAACTAACTATGTCAACCAGTGGGGAAATGAATATAGGTAAATAAGAAACTTAGCCATCTGAACTTTAAACAATATTCATTAGTAAGCAAGAAACTCAACTTTCAATATAAAAATAGGAAATCCCAACTTAAACCCATTCCATAAGTCATGGTTCCATCTCTAGAACCACTATGCATATCACCATAAATCCATACCACCATCACTAGAGCCAACTGCTACAAAAAACCCAAGACTACCTACCCATGTCTCATAAATGATTACTTATCCTGGCCTCATATCATGTCACATAATAAGTCTCACATCCATAGAAAACACACAAGGAATCAAGGAAACAAAAAACAAAGTCAACAAAACATATAGGACCTAAAAACCAAGGAATATTTCACAAGAAAATGGGCTCACTCATACCCAAAAATTTATCTTAATCAAACAATAGGTCTATGATCATATTGAATTAACTGATTAATTTTTTACTGGTTCCAACCTTAGGAAAACTAAGGCATCAACTAATAAAATCTAATAACTATTCAAACATGTTTTCCAAAATAATTTATAGTTTCATTAAACATAAGGATAAACCTTCCAATTAAAACATTCCACTTTATTATTTCATCAATAAGAATATTGGCTTCTCATTCTTTATCTAATTCTATTAACATAAGAAAGAATGGTTTCATTTAAACATGCCTATTTAATTATTTATCCAATAACATTATCGGCTTTACATTATTTAACCATTTTCATCATATCAATCATGTTAAAACATATCATAAAAAAATATTATAAACCAATCATAAAAATAGTTAGAACACTATCTAGAAAAACAAGAGCCAAACAATTATCATAGTGGATACACAAGTAATAACTACAACCAAAACCAAGTTTCATTCTTTAATTTGGTTTAATATTTATCAAGGTTAATTCCACCATCACCCAAACATATAAATCATGATAACTTTATGATTTCATAAAAAATTATAGGTGAAGGAAAAAATCCCTTACCTCAATGATTTTAATGTTCCTAAATCGAGAATGGAACAACAATACAGATCTCTGATCACCTCTCCCATAACAAAACTACATCCATCCAATGACATCATGCCTAGAACACACTAATAAACATAAAAATAACTCTATAATAATGAAGGATATAAACCACAATTTCATGGAAAGATAAAACAGAATAAAAAATATGAATAGATGAGAACCACAAGATAAAAAGGGGAAAATCACCTCAGATCTCCATGAATCAAACACAAGAAGTCGAGGATCAATCCCTTTCGAAAAGGATTTAAAATGAATTTAGATATCTCCTCTAGTAACTTAGGGTTTGGGAGAATTTGGTGATATTTTAGAAAAATAAATGGTGAAATTAGATTTATAAGTACACTTCTAGATGCACTTCCACATCATGAATGGATCATTAAAGTCATGCATAAATCGAATTTTAAGACTTTCCAAAAAATGAATCACCTCGATCCAATAAAACTGTATTAACTCACATTGTAAACTTTATGTTTATATTGTGAGTTTTTGGGGATAGATTCTTTGAATTCAATACTTATCTATTCACATCATGAATCTTTTTTACATGGCATTAATAACACTTCGTAAACTTCTTTTACTTAATCCATGAACAAAGACTTCAATTCGTGAACTTATCTATCATGTTGTGAACTAAAATTCACACCATGAATCCCTATTACTTTCAGATTATATCACCCAAAATCTATAGAACCTAATCCAAGATTTCACCAACCACCTTAAACCTCAAAACCATGTAAAGGAATGGGCTAGAAGAATATGGTCTCTTACATTAGATGCCTCTTAAAAAATTCACATCCATAATAATTTAAAATCAAACTCAAATATAATGTAATAGAAAAAAGGAATCCAAACAACCACCTCATGAGATACATGTAGTGACCCGATTTTTTCCTTGTAAGTATTTAAAATGTTTCAAAATATATTTCCAGAGCCAAGAATTGTGACAGAGTACAATTCTGAGGCCCAGTGTGATTGAAATTAATTTTATAAAAATATTAAATATATTTTATATTGATCACAAGAATTTTATTAAATAAAATGGGTTAAATAGTAAATGGAGTCTCATATAATAAATCATAAACTATGGTCAAGTCTAAAATGAGGTGGTTACCCTAGTCGTAACCTAAAATAGGTCACTGTAGGGAATTAATATATCACTCTTTTTAGTGGTACATTGAGTGGATTAATTAATTAATCCAACTTAACAATATTTTCCTATAAATCAATTATTATGGAAATCATTCCAAGGTTAGCCTCATAACCCTGGAATCACCAAGTGACATTCTTCCACTCCTTCCATTGTAAAATCACATCTAACAATGATGAAACTCTATATCAAAGCAGATCAGGATGTGGAAAATGAAATGAATTCCTCCATTCATTAGTGGGAACATTCTTCAATGAAAATAAATACAATCCCCATGTGAGACTCATCAATTTGTCGTTTATTCCATTTTTGATTAAATTGATTGAGCATATAAACTCCCTTATTTGATCTACACCAATTGTGTCCTTAGCATGCTCCCATATACCAATTTGATTGCTAAATATTTAGTTTTTCTAAGCTTGATTATCCCCATTCTTTATAATTGGCCAAGAATGATTATAAACGATCTTTAAAAAAAATTTGTGCGCCTTTCTCCCTCAATTGATTCATGTTCTTTACAAGTTAGACCCTACGGTCCTAGTTAGACATTGTTGGGAGGTACCGAACCTGATCGGACCCCTAAAATTGTGCCAAATAAACGTGTGAGGGATGGATCGATGAACCAAGAATAGATATAGGGTGTTTTTGGGATGTGCATGAATTTTTTGAGTATAAAAGATAAAATCATCATCGACGGAGAGAATTGGGACATGCAGTGCATGTGGTGGAACCTTTAAGGAAAAATGGAATCTGATTTCTGAAAAATGATGCTCGTAAATGATGATCCAAAACCAGATACACCAATTTTGGATGGTGTTTATGTGAGATCTATGGCTAAATGTTTGGATTATAAGTATAAAGAAAAAATTTGAGAAACTGTGAAAAACCTAACTACATGATGTGTACTGTGATGAACACAGGGTGTGCATCCCCTTGGTTGTGGAGGCTAGGGTTTTGTGGAATTCATAAGGATGGAATCTTGTGTAGAAATCCTACATGCCATGTAATTCATTTTCTATGTGGATGATTCATGTGGTGGATCACACAACCTGGCACACACCATGTGCCTGAGTGAATAGACATGGCCAGAGAATACAGGTGGCACCCCGTGTAGAGAGGCACGTCATGTACTAAAGTACACGGAAATGGCCTGAGAACATGGACATGGCCAAGCACATGGGTGGGACCCTCAGTGGCATAGGTACACCATGTATATCCCCTACACATCATGTATTCATACATGATTCGTGAGATATGTACCTTCAGGAACATTGTAGGGTGGAAAAGTAGTACCACATGTTGTGTGTGTCCCCTCACATGTCGTGTACCCCTTGGTTCCTTTTTTGGAAATTTAAATAATCTATATCTCCTTCATTTAGAATCAAATTTTGGCCCATGAGTAGCCTATACAAAGTGTTTTTCTACATATAATTAAATGGTTCTTTAATTTATGGCATTTGAGGTAGGATGTGTAATATTTAAGGCACTATGCTTATTTGAGTTGACGCCCGACGATGACAGTGATCAAGCAGGATCACCATAGGGTTCCTATAGAGTGTAACCCCCCATCATCTTGGGTTTTGGTCCTCTACCTCATTGAGTGGAACCCCTATTTAATAGGGAGTGGGTCCTTGATGATCATAGTGGAACCTTATATCACACTAAGGTGTGAATCCTCAACTTATAGAGTAAAACCCCCCTCCCCCATCATCTTGGGTGTGGGTCCTCTACCTATTGAGTGGAACCCCATATCGAATAGGGAATGGATTCTCATGATACTATATTGTAACCCCACATCATCTTGGGTACGTGTCTCATACCTACCTAGTTGAACCCCCTATTGAATAGGGTACAGATCCTCATGTCACTAGAGTGGACCCCCCCCCCACCACCACCTTGGGAATGGGTCCTCTACGGATACTTACAGAGTTAAATCCCCTTAATGCACTAGGTTGTGGGAACTCTACTTTTATTTTGTTCCCCCTCATCTATACATCACAGTGAAAAGGTGTGAGCCTTTTCACAGTTACTTCTGGCAAAACGCATGAGATGTTGGGCATTGTTGAGGGTCTTTTGGAACTATTAGAGAATCTTCTTCTTGGGGTAAGATGTGAGATGGAGATCCCCTTACTCTCTTGTTTGGGATTTTTTTACTGAGCATATATATGTATATATATATATATATCGATCTATATACATACCTTTGTATTTGGTTACTCTCATTCAATGGATTGAGAATATTTGTGGGGTATGCTATGGGCTTTACGTGTTTATATTCGTGTGGTTGGATAAGTATACTCTTCTACTAGAGGTAGAAAAGACTTGATGTGTAGTTCATATATATAACTATTTAGACCCTTCTATTTAGAATAGGTTAGTTTCTCTATTTTTTTGGTATGATTTGTCTTTTTCACTTCTTTTGGAATCTTGTTAGCTATCTACAGTTTTTTTATTCCTGTTGTATCTCTTACTTATCCCCCATTAGTTTTCAGGGCATCCTACTACGCATGTATATACTCACCCCTGTATTGGATTTTACCACATGTTTCATTTCACATCCATGAATTATTTCAAAGGTAAATTTCATTTAATTTACATTTATGCTTTGTTTTGGGGGTTTCCCATGAATTTTTGGAAGAAATGGTGAGTTTTCATGATTTGGGCCAAACCATGATCCCATTTCAAGATTTAAAAACCAATTTTGTTTATTTTATAAATATTTCATTTTTTAATATTTTTCACCCATTCCACTTCCAAAATGTACTCCCCTAACATATTAACATCACCATAACAATTTTAACCCTTTAACAATACATAATACTAGTGGATTTGGGTTTTTATATAAGGAATTGGGCCACCCGAAATCCCATTTCGAGTTTTAAAAAAAATTGTTTATCTAACATCTTATTCAATTTTTATGATTTTTCAGTGATTCCAAGTGTCACCAAATCCCAATAAACCCATCTGCTTGACCATTCTATTTCCACCCTCTTTGGGGCTCGTATGCATCGTGAATTAGGGAAGAACTTCATAGGGTTTCTCAAATCATCCATATTTGAAGAGGTAATTTCATTCCTTCATAAATCTTTCAATTCTTACTATTTTTCTCCATTTCTGTTCTCACATGAACTTCTCGGCCTTATTCGAACCTCACTTTCATTTTGGACTATTTTTAAATTCATATAGTGGTTTATTTGGGGCAATTTCTTCAAGATCCCTTAAGTAAGTTGGTCTTCTTCATTTTTCCTCTCATTTGCTTACGGGTTTCTTTCCTTTTTATTAGGGTTTATTCTAATTATTCTTTATTTTTATAATATCCAGAAAGTGGGGATTCGAACCTGGGGTTTTATTCTGGTTTAATTGGTCTATTATTTTGGTTTTAGGCTTGATCTATGTCCCTCTTGGTGTGGCGGTGGTGCGATTTGATTTTCGCACAAAGATTCAAGGGTTTTCATTATTTTGGTAGGTGATTCCATTGTGTATGAAATTTTTGGGGCTTAGATTACTATTTTTATGGTATTTTCATGTTTATTTCATTTGAAAATTGTTGCAAAAAAAGATTTTAGGTTCATTTATAAAGCAAATGAATTTTAAGTCCCATTTTATGTGAAATTGGGGGTTTTTCAAAGAAAACTCTTGTTGGTTCATTTGGGGCTACCCTATAATCACTTAGTAGATTTTATTGAAGTTTATTAGGGATTAAAATACTGTTTTAAATGATTATGTCCTTTATTTGTTTCTACAAAAATCCTTTTTAATGGTGTTTGTGAAACCCAAGCATTTTTAAGTTCCATGTTTGTGTGAAAATAGAAGATTTATAAAGATATAACTGTATGGTTCATATGGGGCTGCCCAAAAACTTATTTTTTTGGTTTAATTGAAAGTTATTGGGCTGTAATTTCTGTTTTTTTTTTACTTTTGGGTGTGAAAATGGTGTGAAAAGTGAGTATTTCATGGATATTTTGGTGCAAAATAATGCGGGGTTTTGAGAAACATTTTTATTCAAAATCAAAATAATTTTTTGTGAGTTTTAAGTAGTATAAAGTTCATGTAGCTACTTTATTGTCTATATATGACCAGTAGTGGTGTTTTTATATGAAAAGAGGTGTTTTTTCTAGCTGAAATTGTTTGATCACAAAGGGGGGAGGCGGGTACCTAGGTGGGCAGATATGTACTAGTATGGCTAGTGAACCAGATCGGTTGTGTCCCTATTTCACTGAGAAAATGGATAATTAAAACACTAACTAAACTATGTGGATGATGCTTGGAGACCAATAAATTATGGTTATATTCCCTACCAGTGGCTGGTGCATGGGAAATTACTGTGGCTTGGATACTTTACACTGAGGTATGAGGTGCATAGGTCTTGAGACTATCTAGTTACCTTGGGGTGTTCCCGGTTTTGGTTCTCATTGGATTTGTGGTATTTACCCTTATATTAGGGTGTGGTTGGATGTAATTTACAATATCTAAAATTTATTATTTTAATTTATCAGAATTCTGAAAGTTTTAGTTTGAAAACTATTTTCAATTGAAAGTTTCAATTCTTGGAATTTATCACCACTTTTCCTTACATATTAAAACTACTTGATTTTTTACCTTATGTTACATAATATTTGGAATATTTGGGTGGTATTATATTGGTATTATGATCACACTATACTTACACCCCTTTGGTGTAAGTAGGATTGGTTTTTTTAACTCAGGTAAAGGCAAAGCCTCAGGGGAAGATGGTTTGGGTTGTTAAACCTTTCCTACGGTGCAGTGTTGTGGAGACGGCTCGGGGGTGACGACTCCTTGTCATGTGGAGTCTTTATGGCTGATGTTATACTATTTATATTTATTTTTCTAACTCTTTTACCTTATTTAAAACCATGTATTCAGTTCCGGATTTTTCTTAAATCTTGTTTGGCATTGAATATTAAGATTCTTATTATTGATTGTTTTTAAGGTTTGATGCTTTTATAATCAGGTAAATCATTCCCAAACATAATTTTTTGATACCCGAGAACTTGTTCTAGTTCGTGGGGATAAGGAATTACCTTCAAGCCTTATCATGGGATGGATTTGGTGCCATTATTAGTGGGGACCATATTCAGTTCATGAAAAAATGGTATCAGAGGCGGCCAATGTTTTTGGATTATATTTCTATTTTTGGATGAGTCAAGATAGATAGGAGCTAGGATTGTCATGGATTAGGGTTTTGGTTATGAGTGGGGTGCATGTATTTCACCTCTCATGGTAGACCTTGAGTCACCAGGGGATGTTGGAATTATCTGGTTGACTTCACTTCCAGGTGAGACGTGTGGGCTGCAAAACACATGTGGACATCAGGTAGGGGTGGTGTAGTAGTTTCTTTTATTACTGTAATGTGTTCAGATTGTTTATATTTTATTTACTTGATTAAAATTTTCATGATTGTTTTATTGAATATTTATTGTGACTATTTCATTTTGTAGCAACATGCCTCCCCAGAAAGCTCTCATGCGCCCATGGGAGGAAGCCAGAGAGAGTTCTCCCATGCCAATTGATCATAGCTAGTCAAGTCCATGGTCTGGGCTATCCAGAATCTATTATAGGGTCCATATTCTATTCCAACTCTTGTTAGAGAGGATGATACTAGTCCTAGAAAGTACAAGGCCCAGAATTTCCTTAAAACTAAGCCTCTTAACTTATGACGCGACATAGAACTCCAGGAAGAAAAATAATGGCTCGAAAAGATCAAGTGTATGTTTGAGTTCATGGATACACCCTTGGATCTCAGGTTGAAATGTGCCTCCTTTATATTGGAGGGTCCCAGCCATGGGTGGTGGGAATTAGTACTTCAGACTGGGTAGAATGTGTAGATGTGCTGGAGAGATTTCAAGGTTATCTTCAATGCTGCCCTAAGGTGTTGTCTTATGCTAGGTCCCGAGAGTTCATGAATCTTACTTAAGGGAATCTATACATGATGGAGTATGCCAACCATTTCACTGAGTTGGTTTGGTATGATATTGAAATTTTCTCCAATGAACAAGTGAAGGCCTAGAGGTTTGAGAAAGGCTTGTGACATGAGATATACTCCCAGGTTTTCTTCTTCAAGATGATGACCTATGCTGAGGTTTTTTATTGGGTGTGTATGGTGTAGATTGATCATAAATACAGGTCTGGTTTTTTTGGGTTGGTATTATTATTGGGAAGTGGTAGCTCTTCGGATAAGAAAAGGAAATGGGGGGAACAGGTGAAGAAAGGAGGTGGCAGTTCAGGCCACTCCTCCAGGTAGTTTTCATCTGTGGCTTCTGATGTGAGATCGGTTGTGTGACACCAGTGTGGGAATATGGGGAACATCCGACCGTCATGCTCACTTCCTATGAATCCATGTTACCAATTTGGATGTATGGGTCATTGGCAGCGCTTCTACGGGGTGGCACGTCCACTTCTGAGTGGAGCAGGATCAGCAGCTTCAAGAGGAGTGCCAACACAGTCCGAGCCGTCGAGGATGGGGGGATCTCGATTTGGTGGCCATGGTGGTAGGTCTGGGTCATCTTCTGAGTAGATCCAGTTTAGGGCATAGCCGCATACTAGCGGTCATCCTCAGGTAGAGACCAGACATCTCCATGGGGTGGATCAGGCACTAGCAGGATCAGAGGCGGGACCGTCGACAGTTCGAGGTACCGTTTTGATCGCATCTTCTATAGCTTCTTATCTTTTTGATACTGGTTCCTCTTTTTCATTCATTTCTTCCCATTTTTTGGACACACTGAATTTTCCAACTGAGTAGTTGTCTTTTGAGATGGAGTTGGTGATGCTGCTGGGAAAGAAGAAGGAGCAGGGTCTCAGGTGCACATCATGTGCGCTTTCCGTGTTAGGGGTTGAGATGGAATGGACCTCTTAGTCTTAGATATGGACTTTTTTGACATAATTCTTGGCATGGATTGGCTAGTACACTTCCAGGCACATATTTATTACTACAGGAGGCATGTGAGTTTCATGACACCTGATGGGCATTGTCATGTTTTTCATGGAGAATGGGATCCTCAATCGGGTCGTGCAGGAACTCCACTCCTAGAGTTAGGAAGTATTATATTACATTTTTTGTCTATAATTATAGAGTATGATGGTATTTTACATGAATGTGCACTACCTCATTTATTTAATGAGTTTCCGGAGGTATTTCTATATGATTTTTCAGGTTTTCCCCCGAAATGAGATGTGGAGTTCTCGATTGAAATGGCATCGAAAACACAGATGATATCTATTATCTCATATCGCATGGACCCTAATGAGATAAGGTAATTAAAGATAAAACTATAAAACTTATAATCCAAATGATCCATTCTCTCGAGCGTCTCTCCTTGGATCTCTCTTGTGTTGTTCATGAAGAAGGCTGACGGATCCCTCCAGTTGTGTATTGACTATCAGAAGCTGAATAAGGTAATAATTAAGAACAAATACCCTTTTCCTATGATATATGATATGTTCTATCAGTTAAAGGGGGGAAATTGGTTCTCAAAGATAGAATTGTGCTCGGGATACCATCAACTTAGGGTGAGATAGGCAGATATCCCAAATATAGCCTTCCGAAGTAGGTACAACCAATTTGAGTATTTAGTCATGTACTTCAGATTAACCAATAATCCAGAAGTATTTATGACACTCATAAACAGGGAGTTTAATTAGTATCTTGATTCCTTTGTTGTGGTGTTTGTGGATGACATTCTAGTATACTCTGGCTCTGAGGAGGAACACGAACACCACTTGAGGATCATCTCGGGCACTTTGTTAGATCACCGCCTCTATGTAAAGTTTTCAAAGTTCACTTTTTGGATTAGGGAAGTGAAATTTATGGGGCATGTGATCTCTAAGTAGGGAATTTTAGTGGACCCCGAGAAGATCAGTGCATTCATGTCATGGTAGAAACCGAAGAATGTGTTTGAGATCAGGAGTTTCCTTGGCCTAGGTGGTTATTACAGGTGATTCATTCGAGATTTCTCTCATCTTTCTTCACTGATGAACACGCTCGCCTGGAAAGGGGTGAAGTTTTTATGGGGCTCAGAATTCCATGCATCGTTCGAGGAGATAAAGCGGTGGTTGACTACCACCCCCATGCTGATTTTTCCTGAGGTCAAGAAGGGGTATGTGGTCTATTGTGATGCTTCATGTATAGGTCTTGGGTGAGTTCTTATGAAGGATGATCACGTAATGGAATATGGATCTCGCCAACTCCGACCACATGAAAAGAACTAACCGACCCCTGAATTGGATTTGGCAGTAGTGATGCATGCTTTGAAGACTTGGTGTCACTACCTCTTTGGGGAGAATTTTGTGGTCTACTCTTATCACAAAATCTTGGACTATATCTTACCACAGAAGGACCTCAACTTGAGATAGTGTTTTTAGATTGATTACTTGTAGGGGTTCGACTTTGACATTTTCTATACCCCAAGAAAGGTTAATGTGGTGGCCAATGACTTGAGTAGAAGAGTTCCAGTGTAGGCTTTGGGGAAGTCCATTGATGAGTGGTATTTGATGGGACTCTTTGCTCAGATACATGTGGAGACCAGGGAACATAGTGGAAGTGTGTTCTTGGTGAGCGTGCAGTTGACTCCTTCTATGTTGGAGTTGATTCTGTGGGAACAGCCTAGTGATGAGATTTTTCAGTGGTCAGGGTAGTTTCTTCATGGTGGGGAGACTTCCTCTAATTGGTCATCGTCTCCCGTGGGCATCTTGTGTTTCAGGGGCCACTCAATAGTGTCTTCATCTCTACGGAAGTTGGTGATGCAGGATAGCCAAATATCTTATTGGGATGTCCATCTGGGTGAAACCAAGATTTATTATTATGTATGAAGATAGTTCTGGTGGATAGGTATGTGACGGGACATAGTGAACTTTTTTGGGGTGCTACACATGCCAACAGGTGAAAGCAGAGCATCAAAGGCCCTCCAGTTTTCTCTAGTCATTACCCATTCCTACCTAGAAGTGGGAAGAGGTTTCCATGGATTTCATTGTTGTATTTCTATGTACACCTTTGGGTAAGAATGCCTTTTGGGTGGTGATTTATCATTTGACCAAATCAACACACTTCATTCTGATCAAAGATACAACTAAAGTGGATGAGTTGGGTCATTTGTATCTTCAGAAGGTGGTGAGACTACATGGTGTTCCATTAGTAGTTGTCTCAGATATAGGCCCTTTCTTTACTTATCGATTTTGGGAAGGCCTTTAGAAGGCCTTGGGGTCTCATATTAATATGATCACATCATACCATCCTCAAATGGATGGTCAAATGGAGTGGGTGAATCAGATTTTAGAGCACATGATCCATGCATGTTTCTTGGACTTTGGAGGTTCTTAGGATAGCTATTTGGTATTGGTTGATTTTTCTTATAATAACAGTTACCAATCCTCGATTCAAATGGTTCCTTTTGAGGCGCTCTATGGTCGGCCTTGTTGGTCCCCCCTATGTTGGGTTGAGGTAGGTGAGACTTCACTATTGGGGTCGAGTTTGGTGCAAGAGACATCTGTGAAGTTCAAGTTGATCAAGAATCACTTACTGACAGCTCAGAGTCTTCATAAATCATATGCTGACCAGAGGCGTCGAGACCTAGAGTTTTCAGTGGGTGATAGGGTATTCTTGAAAGTGGCCCCTCGTCTGGGCCATCATCGACTAGGGAAGCAAGGGAAGAAGACATCGTGGTATGTCAAACCCCTTGAGATCACCGAGCATATTGGGATGGTGGAATATAGGTTGGATTTAACTTCTCATTTGAAATCTGTCCATGATGTATTCCATGTCTCTCAGTTGAATAAATACAACCCGGATCCTTCTCATGTGCTGAGTTGGGAAGAACTTGAGATCGAGCCTGACTTGTCAATTTTTGAGCGTCCAGTGAAAATAGTGTACTCCCAAGAGAAGGTGCATAAATGGAATTTTATTCCAATATTATGGGTTCATTTTCATCATGGTAGTGAAATACATGAGACATGGGAATGGAAGTCATGGGTTATGGAAGAGTACTCGTTCTTGTTTTCTAATCAAGCTTCAGGTTGACTTTCTGGGGTGAAAATTATTTCATAGTAGATATAATTGTCCCATACATGACTTATTTTAAAGGTAAATTTCATTTAATTCCCATTCATTCTTTGTTTTGGGGGTTTCCCATGCATTTTTGGAGGAAATGGAGAGTTTTCATGATTTGGGCCAAACCGTGAGCCCATTTCCAGATTTAAAAACCAATTTTGTTTCTTTTATAAGTATTTATTTTTTTAATATTTTTCACCCATTAAACATCCAAAATGGCCTAACCTGACCTATTAACACCACCATTGTAATTTTTACCCTTTAGGAATCCATAATAATGGTGGATTTTGGTTTTTATTTAAGGAATTGGGCCAGCCATAAAGCCCATTTTGAGTTTTAAAAAAAATTATTTATTTAATATCCTATTAAATTTTTATGATTTTTCAGTGATTAAAAGTGTCACCCAAGAACAATGAACCCATCCGTGTGACCATTCTCTTTCCCCCTCTTTGGAGCTTGTAAGCATCATGAATTAGAGCAGAACTTCACAGGGTTTTTAAATTCATCCATATTTGAAGAGGTAATTTATTTCCTTCATAACTCTTTCAATTCTTACTCTTTTCCCACATTTCAGTTATCGCATGACCTTCTTAGACTTATTCAAACCTCACTTGCATTTTTGGCTATTTTAAAATTTAGATACTGGTGTATTTGGGGTGATTTCTTCAAGATCCCTCAAGTAAGTGGGTCTCCTTCATTCTTCCTCCCATTTTCTTAGGGTTTTCTTTTCTTTTTCTTAGGATTTATTCCAATTATTCTTGATTTTTCTAATGTCCAAAAAGTGGGGATTCTAACCTAGGGTTTGATTCTGGTTTTATTGGTTTTTTCTTTTGGTTTAATCTTGATCTAGGTCCCTCTCAGTGTGGCGGTGGTGCGATTTGATTTTCGCACAAAGATTCAAGGGTTTTCATTATTTTGGTAGGTGATTCCATTGTGTGTATAATTTTTGTGACTTGTCTTGCTGTGTTTTTGTTATTTTTATGTTTATTTCATTTGAAATTTTCTACAAAAAATTGGTTTTAGTTTCATTTATAAATCAAATGAATTTTAAGTTCCACTTTTATGTGAAATTGGAGGTTTTTTCATAAAAAACTCATGTTGGTTCATTTGGGGATACCCTAGAATCACTTAGTTGATTTTATTGAAGTTTATTAGGTCTTAAAATACTTTTTTAATGTTTATCTCCTTTGGTTGTTGCTTTGAAAATATGTTTTAATGGTGTTTGTGAAACACATGCATTTTTAAGTGCCGTGTTTGTGTGAAAAAGGAAGTTTTATAAAGATATGACTTTATAGTTCATATGGGGCTGCGTAAAAATTGATTTTTTGTTTTAATTAAAATTTATTGGTATGAAATTTCTATTTTGGTGACTTGTGGGTGTGCACGTGGTGTGAAAAGTGGGGATTTCAAGGATTTTTAGGTGCAAAATAATGTGGGAGTTCGAGAAGTTGTTTTATTGAAAGTCAAAATGTTTTGTTGTGAGTTTTAAGTGGTATAAAGTGTGTGTAGCTACTATAGTGTTTTTATATGACCCTTAGTGGTGTTTTTATATGAAAGGTGATTTGTGTATCTTTCTGGAATTGTTTGAGCACAAAGGGGGAATTCTGGGTACCTAGGTGGGCGGATATGTACTAGTACGGATAGTGAACCGGGTGGGTTGGATCCCTGTTTCATTGATAAAATGGATAAAGACAACTCTAAATAAAATATGTGGATGATTTTTTGGGATCAATATATTATGTTTATGTTCCCTATTAGTGTATTTTTCATGGTAAAGGATTGTGACTTGGATACCTTACACTGAGGTACGAGATGCATAGGGACCGAGACTATCTAGTTTCCTAGGGGTGTTCCTGGTTTTGGTGCTCATTGGATTTGTGGTATTTACCCTTGTCTTAGGGTGTGTTTGGATGTACTTTACCATATTTAAAATTTATTATTTAAATGTTTCAACATTCTGAAAGTTTTAGTTTTAAAACTGTTTTCAATTGAAAGTTGCATTTCTTGGAATTTATCACTGCTTTTCTTTACATATTAAAACTGCTTGATTTTTCACCTTGTGTTGAATAATCTTTAGAATATTTGGTAGGTATCATATTGGGATTAGGATTAAACCATAATTACACCCCTTGTGTGTAATTATACTTGGTAATGTTTTACTCATGAAAAGGCAAATCCTTTGGGGAAGGCGGTTCGGGTTGTTAGATCTTTCCTACGGTGCGGTGTTGTGGAGACGGCTAGGGGGTGAAGACCCCTTGTCGTGGGGAATATTTTTGGCTCACGTGATGATTTTTATATTTATGTTTGTAACTATTGTACCTTATTTAAAACCATGTATTCATTTTTTGATTTTTCTTAAGTCATTTTTGGCATTGAATTTTCAGATTCTTATTATTGATTGTTTTTAAGGTTTTATGCTTTCATACTCTGGTAAATTGTTCCCAAACCTAGTTTATTGATACCCAGTAACTTGTGATAGCTTGTGGGGATAGGTAACTCCCTTAGGTCCTTTTCATGGTCTGGATTTGGTGTCGGTATTAGTGGCGACCAGATTCGGTTTGTAACATTTCATGTCTTATTCAGAGGACGGACAAGCCGAAGATGACTACATAGGAGCTTAGGGATACCTGATACTATGGACCACATAAGGTGGTCATAGATTGGAGTTAAAGATATAGTCTCTCTCAAAATTTTAATTTTCATTTTTTTCATGTTGGGACATCTTTCCGTTATGGTGTTTACTTTTTCCCTATACATTTCATTTTATACTACTTTACTCTTGTGATGTCTAGAGGTTTTACATGATAGTTGTTTCTCTTATTCTTTTTCATCTTTTTCTATTATTACTATACATTTATGAATAAATATAGATTTGTGTGTGAATATAGGTACTTATAAAAATTCCTCCTTATGTTAGATATGCCTTCGGCATTGGTCTCCAGCCCCTGAACTATGGAGGTAGGCTTGGGGTAATTGTGGCACGAGCCCTGGCATAGGTTGGGTCGTAAAAATACCTCACAAGAATATTTCCATCAAAGAATCTCAACCACCTTTCTTAGAGTAAAAAGGATAAAATATACAAAACACTAACAAAAATATCTTAAAAACCCTCTCAGGGTAGATACTAATCAAAAAAAATAAATTTCATAAAAAGTCATTCAAGATAAAAAACATCTCATAAACTAGATAAAGGTCAGCATCCATAAAACATTGATACAATATAAGAGTTAAGAATCAAATAATCATGTATCTATGACTCACATTCCCAAGTTATATCCTCAATGCCACCATGACACCAAAGTAAATGAACTAATGGAATAGTATTCCCTCACAAAACCTTCTCCTAGTGGTCCTAGATCTCTATAGGATGCTCCTGAAAGTTCACATCATTAGTAGCATTGATCTCACCCTAATTGAAAAGGTGAGAATAATCATGAATGTTTTATTGATGTTGTGATACATGGAAGATTTAATGTATCTAGATCATCTATGGGGGGTGTTATATGATAAATAATAGATCTAATGAGATAAAATTCTTAAAATACCCTAAAAATAAGAGAGAAATATTACTCTCATGACCAAACCTTTACTTCCCACAACAAGGATTCAAATTTAAGAATACATAATATATAACCTTAAACTCCATAGGTATACTGTTATGGTTTTTTTTGAAAGGGTCAGCTAGAAGCAAAGCTTCTGACCAATTATTATTCAAAAGAAGAACATAAATCACCTGAACCATCTTTGGCATGATCTGCACTTGTTTTAACCCAAGAATTTCTAACTCTCCAACCCCAGTCCAGAAAAATAAAGTGCAAGAAGGTCGACCATACAAATATTGAAATGGTACCATACCAATGGTGGGGTGAAAAATATTTTTGTGAGTAAACTTAACCAAAGGTAGGTGAATCATCTATAAACCTCCAAAATCCAGGACACAAGAATGCAATATTTCCTCAAGAGTCTGGATGGTCTGATTTATCTTACCATCTCCTTATGGATGAAAAGAGGTGTTAAGGTAAAACTGAGAGTCAAAAGAAATTTGGAAGCCTCTGTATGCCCTGGAGTTAAAATGAGGATCATGTTCTATGATTATCATACTCATAACTCCATAGAGTCTCACCACCTCCACTGGATACTATGTCAACAAAACCTCCACTGATCTTGACTCGTTCATTACCAATAAGTGGGACAACTTTGTCAAATGGTCCACTATCACCCACATGGAATCAATCCACCCTAAGATCAAGGTAAATTCGTGATGAAGTATATAAAATTTTCCTCTAACTTCCACTAAGTAACATCTAATGGATGAAGAAACCCATTGAAAACATGGTTCCCAACATTAACCTTTTATAAGAATAAATATTTGGAAACGAAATCTACAACTGAATAATTCAAACTAGGCCACAAAAATTGACCTCTCAAAGCATAGTATATCTATGTCACACCAGAATTTACATCCAAGGATGAGCTATAGAACTCATAGAGAACCACCTCGTGCATCACCGAAGGATCAAATATTCTTCCCTAAAACTACACCTAGTACTAATCATCATCTGACCATCCATCAGGAGCATCACCACAGACAACTCGATCTCACTAGACATCCACATTGGAATCCCCCAACTAGGAATCCTCCACCTATTGCACCAAATATGACTACACTGTCATCTAAAAAATGAAACCTCTACCACCAACCTCTACCATATCAATATATATCACAGATATCTCTTCCATCACTCTCTAAATTTCTCTAAACTCACACACAATATCACTTTGTGGCTTCCTACTCAGTGTATTAGTTTCAACATTACCCTTTCCCAGTGTGTATGAAATCTCAAAGTCATAATCTAGCAAGACTTTCATCCACATTTATTTATGAAAGTTCAGGATACACTGGGAAATACAAACCTCAATCTATTATGATTAGTGAAAACAAAAAATCACTCAGTGATGAGATAATGATACAACAACTTCAAGGAAAACACAACTATCACCAACTCAAGATCATGGGTCAAATAGTTACATGCATGGGGATTTAACTACCAAGACCCATAAAAGAAATGTATCTCTTTTGCATTAATACTTCATAATTAAATATGTGAATCATCAAAGAAAAACTCAAACAATACTCATTCATTTATAAAATGAAGGATATGGGTGATGACTAACTTATCCTTTAGGTACAATAAATGTGTTAGAGACTTGTCATCCCAAAAGAACACCTAATACTTTCTAGTCAAGGCTATCATAGGAGTCATGCCCTAATAAAAATTGTCTACAAACCTCCTATAATATATTTTAAGATAAAGAAACTCCATTTATTTATGAAATTATTGGGGGATTCCCAAGAAACAACTGGTTTGATCCTCAAAGAATCCATAGCTACACCACACTGGGACATGACATTCCCCAAGAAACAAACTTCATGAGCTCAGAAATTACACTTCAACGGCTTCCTAAATGACTGCAGATAGTTATGAACTCCAAAAAATTAATTTAGATGCTCTATGTTATCCTCCTATAACATAGAGTACACAAGTATTTCATCAACTTAAATCAATAAAAACCGATCCAAAATCTCTAGGAACACTACATTCATCAATCCCATGAACACTTCTGGAGTGTTCATCACACCCAACAACATCATAATGAACTCATAATTCCCATAATGAAATAATAAAATGGTCTTTAGTATATCCTAATCCTTCACATGAATATGATGATATCATAATCATAGATAGATCTTCAAAACCCAACTAGATCCTTTTTTTATCGAATAAATCATCAATCCATGGTATAGGATAGTGGTTCTTCACATTCACTTGATTCAAGTGAGGATAATTGATATAGATATGTAGATTACAAATGGCCTTATTTATGAATAGAACTAGAGTATATTAAGGTGACATGCTTGGCCAAACAAAACCTCATTGAAAAATATCATCAATCTAAATTTTAAGCTCTCACAACTCATAAGTCTTCATCTTATACATATACATTGAAATCGTAAAATTTATCGACTATAGATCTATCCCAAAATAAATCTCTGATCAAGGGGGTAATTCCAAAACCTAATCAAGAAATACATCAAGGTATTCTTCCATAAATTTTGGAAACACCATTAGCTAAACCTTTGATCAACTCAACATAAACTTGGCCCTCAAGGAATTCTAGGAAGGAACATGCCTCTAAGACATATGAGGGTGTCACTCACCAACAAACATGGAAAACTCTCCAAGTGCATCATAGAACACAATCTAACACCTGAATAAATCCATGATATCCAGTATTTAATAGATCTAGTCCATACAAAGGATGATTTCATAAGGATATATCAATAAACTTAGGGATTATACCCAAGAGTGTTTTTACCCTAGCAATGTCTCATGGTCTATACATACTTCACACAAATAATATCGACCTCCAACTAGTTTAGTTAATTCTAAGGTAATTGAAAGTCTATCCAAATAAAATACCAAATCATGGACTAGGGAAGGTGATATAAAGAAGTGAACAACTCCTGAATCAAACATGGCATGCACCCAAGTAGAAAACAAGGAAAGGGTTCCAAAAAAATGTTATTATTATCAAATGATTAAAACTCCAAAGCATGAAACAAGCCACTTATTTATTCATGGCCTATATGATCTTAATGATGACCACCTCCAAATTTGTGCTCTACTATTTGAGGATTAGGAGCATCATGAAGATGTCCTTTGTCTGCTCTATCTCTTCTCTATTGGTGAAAGGCTAAAGCACCCCACTATTGTTATCTCTACTGAAATTATCTAAACAATGAGAACAAAAATAAAGAAAATATTTCACACTTTTTTATCAGAAATTTCAGTCGATACTATTGCTAATGACCATGTCCTCCATAAAAATAATAGGTGTATAATCCCTTAATATGGGCATGAGAGTCTCTGTCCCAAGATACAGAAGATAATGAGGGCTTGGGCCTACCCTAGGATATCCTAAAAATCTTCAGTCTAGAAAACTATGAACCCTAGACCATATCTATAATATATTTGAAATCCTAACAACTCTTATCTCATGATGATCTAGTCCTAGAAAATGTCTTCTTAATGGCCTATTCTCTCACTAAAACCTCGATATACATCAAAAACATAAATGGGGTGACCTTTAAATGGATCTCTGGATTCAAAGCCTCTTTGATGTGCCTAGAATTAGCCTCCTTGTCTGGTAATAGGTCCCAAAAAATATCAGAGATGGTTCCTAAAAGGGATCCCAAAATTTTCGCACATTAGAACTCCCATGTTGAAGGGTATGTATGGACCGGTGACTGGCCACCTTCATAGTCAAATAAAGAATCTGAGATAAAAATTGGTCCCAAAAATTATTCCATAAGACTTTAATCTCCTTGAAATACCCAAGGAATAATAACCACCATTGCCTCACTACCCCATGCAACATCGTCACCACCAGCAAAATTCAATGCTCCTTCCAAGAATGGATCAAACTAAAGAATTTATACATATCCTCCAACTAGTATTTTTCCATTGAATAAAACAGAGCCACCATACTTCTATAAACTCTATAACTAAAACTATTTTAGTGTCTTCTTCCAAGTTTATTAATCTTTGACCTCAACATTATGGTGATCTATTGGTATATACTGTTGAACATCTTTAGTATGAACTTGATGAGGACATAGACCTAGGGTCATACCTATAAAAGAAAAAATGATTAGGGACTACTAAAACTTAAATAAATAACATTTAATATTTTTTAATTATGGTTTATTATTTAATTATTAACCTAACCCCAAGTTCTACCCATTCAAAAACATGCACAAAGAAGAATTATTCATGATCCTTCCCTAGGTATCTGCACTACAACCAGTATCACATCACTTAGTAGGACCAGAAAAATTAAAGGATAGTTCATCGGGTCATAGGGGGGCATAAATTCCTATGTATTAACTGGTATCCCATGTTTATATCATATAATAAGCTTTTACAATATCATTTCCCTACCAGCCCATACATCCTCACTAGTGACTAACTTTAATCATCATATTATCCTTTTAATTGAACCTGTGATACCACTATGTCATGACCCATGTAATGACCCAAACTTTTGAATAATATTTGTTTCCTAAATTTGTGTGTTATTTTATTTTGTAATCAGAAAAACTATATCCTTTTATTAATGAAGTGGTTATAATTAAAATAATACCACTGGGTTTTGACTGTTATATGATCGTTGGTCAATATGACCATTGGAAACTATACTCTTAATGTTATGATTATTTTTTATAAATACAAATGATCATGGTTAATTAATACAGAAAGAATATTTGATTTACACATCCAATAGACTCGGTTTGTACAAAGCTCATTTGTCGGAGCTTGGGAAGGAGGTAGCATCATTGATCTTTTCTCTGGAACAAGCCCAAGCCGAGCTTCAACATGTTAATCTTGAATGTAATCACTTTCGGGAGAAGTTCAAGCTGATAGAAATCACCACTCGGGAAATGTTGTCTAAGCCACCCAAAAATTATATCACCATATCACACCTTACTCTTATGTCCTATACAGGTGTTATAAGGGGCTATGTAACAAGGCCTTAATTACTTTGTGTAATCATTTTTTTATAAATAAAATAGTAATTTCTTATTATAGTAAAAAAATTAATTTCAAATGTCAAACTAAATATAGGAAAAATTTATATAAGTTCCATATTATTGATAAATATTGGAAAAAATGTATTTTAAAATATTTTTTTATACTTTAAATAATTAATAATGTGAAATAATTTTCAAAAAATGGTTTTCTATAGTTGTGATCAGCAAGAAATTTAGATTCTAATAAGATCAAATTAATTTTTACTGAATAGTAAATTATGAATAGTAATATTACACTTATGAATATTAATGTGACCAATGGAATAGTAACTTCACTTAAGAAAATATAAATATGATTTAGGAATCTTGATTGGTAATGTGATATAATATCATAAGTAAATAACTGTTTTAGAAATTGTTAGTTAAGTATTGGTATTTTTTGGGTAAATAGTGTTTTTACTCAAAAATTAAATATCTCTTAATTATAAAATTATTTTCATAAAATGGAGTTCATTTTTTAATTCATATCATTTATATTATATTAGGGGGAATTTATGAGATTTTTATAAATTGTTTTGTTTTTCAGTGAATAGTAAAAATACATTTTTGAGTTTTTGTGTGTTTAATGACATCATTAATGATGTAATAATTCTGTTCAGCTTGGGTACAGTAAAATATGTTATGAGGTGTCCCAATTGTCCAATATCATGGTAAAATACCATGGTCAATCCCATGGTTTTGAAAATACAACTAATGAGGTGTCCCTTGGAAAGTAATAAAATATTCCGTCACTTTTTCAATAAATACCAACCCATTACTTCATTATTTTCATTAAAAATTCTTCTTCAAGGAAGATCTGGTCTTTTTACCTCCTAAGGAGTCCTCTAAAGTTTCCCTCAATCCCCCCATGGTCCCAACCTTCGAGTTTTTGAAGTTACTCTTCAAGGTAAGGGAACCTTTCACCCTCCTCTTTTAGTCAAGAATTCCTTTATGTTATGTCTTCTAGTTTCCATTTATTATGTTGGGGTATGTTCTTATATATTATTATTTCTGTACATTTTATTTCCAAATTTTGATATATCTTTTCCACTCTCATAAACTTATTTTACTGAATTTTGACCCCTCTCTTTTTAATGTTTTCTAAAACCATGTTGTATAGTCGTTGTGCTGTAGAATTTTCGTCTCAAAATCTATCTATTTTCCTTAAAAAATTATCTTATTTTATTTATGTGAATACCCAGAACTATTTCATTTCTAGTGGTATTATCATGAAATAAAAATGATATACTTGATTCTGGAATTGACATACATAAAACCCTCATTCCCTTTCTATGTGTTTTAAATGACATAATGATCTTGTTTTTAAGCACTTTTTAAAATGTCATAATTTTGATATGAAACCCATTTATTTTATTCTATTTGGGTTATTTATAAAATGTTTTATTATAATATATGAGGATAACATAAAAATAAATACATATTAAGTGTGTTCCCTAATATCACTCCAATGCATTGGGTGAAGAAATTAATCTCTAGATATGACAAGTTTTATGATACCTTGGTGAATAACCTTGGTAATTTTTATGACACCTTGGGAATGGACCTTGGTGATGTGCTTATGAATGTCTAAATCAAATTTTCTACCCACATTTTCAAGTTATGATTCAAGTTATTATTTCTATTATATTCCTCTTTATCATTCCTTTATTATATCCCTCATGTTCTTATTGATATCGCTCAAGATCACATGTGAAATGTTTCACTTGTTATCCTTATTGCACCTCCTACTCACCATTTCCTTTGATGTATGTATCCAGGTTATGAGATGAAGTAATTGTACTTTGGATGAACCTATGTTGAATTCTTACAAGTGTATTAAAATAATTCTTCATATTTTCATGTATTATGTTCCAGATTTCCAAGACACTAGACTTTAAAAATCCTTTGTTTGTAAAATGAAATGAAAAGTTATATAATAAAAAGGTGGGATTCCATAGTTGGTATCAAAGGATATTTTAGTTATCTGTGAAAATTAGGCTATTAAAAATTTATGAATAAACCTATATAAAAGTTTAAATATATGAAAACTTCCTGGTATTTTTGTGAAAAATTAATTAAGTGGTTTCCAGACAAATAAATCATTGTCTTGATATAAACAAGTGGATGTGGCTCTGGCACAGATGTACCTAGGAGTGAAAACTCTGACAATGATTTTTGTGATTGAACCAAGGTATCCTAGTAAACAACAACATGCCTTGATTTACTCTTGGTTTGACACTCCCGAGGGATATGTTTGTTTAATCACAAGATTTTTATGAATCATTATGTAGGATTTATAGAGAAATGTAATTATTTAAGAATGAATTTTTAAGGCATAAAAATCCTTTATAGTGCTTCAATCTTGGTTTGACACTCCCGAGGGATATGTTTGGTTAATAAAAAGATTTTTATGAATCGTTATGTAGGATTTATAGAAAAATTTAATTGTTTAAGCATGAAGTTTTAAGACATAAAAATCCTTTATAGTTAAAAGATTTGTAAATGAAATAAGTTTCTCACTAAGTTTTTATTATTTTAGAAAATGGAGGGAAATAGGAGGAACTATGCAAATGGTGACCACAATGGACCATGTGCTGACAACCCTTTGATGGAAGCTAGAATGGATACTTTCATGAGAATGATGAACGAACTAACTCAAGTTATGGGAAATAACTAGAATCAAGATGAGAGATCGATTTCACCATGAAGGGAACTACATTATGTTGAGTCCTTTAGAAGTAAACAACTACCAACCTTTAGTGGATCTACTAACCCATTGATTGTTGAACATTGGTTCAGCTCTATCAAGAAGATCTTTTCTATGCTCCATTTTTTAGAACAAGAGAAGGTCACCATGGATGTTTATCGCTTAGAGGGAGAAAATGATCGGTGGTGGGAACCGATTAAAAACACGAGGCCAAGAGTAGAGGTTGAAGCTATGGAGTGGGAATAGTTCTTAGGGATATTCTTCGATAAGTATTTCCCTCATTCGATGAGAACAAAAATGGAGAAGGGTTTTCTCAAGTAGAAGCAGAAGGAGAATGAATCTATTGGAAACTACAAGAGGAACTTTACAAGACTTTCCCATTACACCTCAATATTTTTCATGGATCCTAATGGGAAAGTTGATAGATTATTTGGTGGACTTAGACCTTAACTACAGAAGAATCTAGCCAACATAGACTATGATAGATATGAGGAGATCGTGCAGATTTCTATGAAAGTCAAAATGGATTTAGGTGAGATGTAGTGGTCTCATAAATTCAATTAAAAGAAGATATTTATGGATCCAAGATTAGGGAGGAGCTTTGATCAGGTAAGAGGAGGAAATAAAGTGCAACATTACACGTGTAATAAGTGTGGGAAGAAGCATTCGGGGAACTGCCTGCTCGGGAGTGGGATGTGCTACAAGTGTGAAAGAGATGTCCATATCACTTGGAATTGTCGTAGTGAGGTGAAGCCACAACTTCCAAACACTAACGACAGAGGGAAGAAGGTGTAGGCCCTACCTGAATTCCAATGCTATAAGTGTGGAAAACTTGGGCACTTTTCCAACCACTATCCAAATATGAGGGCAGTGAAGGGGAATCAATAGCATCCTCAGCAAAGGCTAAGTGAACAAGGTCGTGATTTTTCTATCACTGCAGCTAAAGTTAAAGCACTAAATGATGTGGTGGTAGGTACTCTTGTTTTTCTCTCAAAGATAGGAAGTACTTTTTTTTGACTTTGGTTCTACACATTCCTTTATTTCCTCCAAGTTTGCATGGAATTTAGAATCAACCCCTGAATTGATAAAAGTTGAATTATTGGTCAAGACTCTTGGGGTTATTATCCAAGAAACATCAGTGTTTAGAAACTCTAGTATTTACTTTAGTTATCACAATCTTATCACAAATCTAGTAGTCATTCCCATGATGGAATTCGATATTATATTAGGGATGGACTGGCTCTCAAAGTATAATGATAAGATCTAATGTATAATAAAGGAAATATTAGTAGTCTTGAATGGGAAACCTATAGTAATCTTCCAAGAAGAGATATCTCAACCTGATCTTTTTCTAGAATATCCTCCTATATCCTTCTTTATGGAGTTTATTTGGGAATACAAATAATTAAATGAGAGTATAAGGATATAAAATTTCCCCATCATCCAAGAATACATTGACGTATTTCCTAATGAATTACCCAAACCTCCCCCATAAAGAGAGGTAGAATTATCCATTGAACTCAAACGTGGATCTCATTCGATATCAAATACCTCATATAGTATAGAAAATGTGGAGCTTGAGGAATTAAAGAAGAAACTCCAAGGTATTTTGGAGAAGGGTTTTATCTGCCCTAGTGTGTCTCCTTGGGGATCACTTGTTCTCTTTGTAGAGAAGAAGGATGGATTGATGCAGTTATGCATTGATTATAGAGAACTAAATGGGATCAAAGTGAAGAAAAAATACCCTCTTCCAAGAATCGATGACTTATTTGACCAACTTCATAAGAGGTTTGTGAAAAACTTTTCACAACTTTCTAATCCATTAACCATGTTAACTAAAAAAGGGATCAAGTTCATCTGGACAAAGGAATGCGAGGAAAGTTTCCAAGAGCTGAAGAAGAGATTGGTTACTGAACCCATGTTAACTCTTCCCTCAAGTGGAGAAGGATCTTTTATTTTTAGTTATGCATCTCTGAAAGGGCTTGGGTGGTCCTCATGAAAAATGAAAAATTCATTACTTATTCATCTCGACAGTTGAAGAGTCATGATCAAAACTATCCTACGCATGATCTTGAGCTAGCTACGGTTTTTTTTTTCTCTGAATATATAGAGAAAATATCTTTATGGGGAGAAATATGATATATACATAGACCATCAAAGTTTGAAGTATATTTTCACACAAAAGGAATTGAACATGAGATAAAGGATATGGTTGGAACTTCTTAAAGACCATGATTGTTCAATTCATTGTCACCCTGGAAGAGAAAACAAATTTGTTGATGCAATATGTTAGAAAGACCTGGTTATTATATCCATGATGAGGATCAAAGAGATCCCTTGATCCAAGACCTAGTTAAAATGGACATGGTAATTATAAGGTAATGTACATCATCAATTCTATCCCAAATAATTTATCAATAATTATTACTAGAGAAGATCAAGAAGGCTCAGAAAGAAGATCCTTTGTTATAGAAGAAGTTTGAGGCTGTAAAGGGTGGAAAGTTTCTTGAGTTCAATATTGATCAAGAAGGTTTACTGAAATTTCATTCAAGACTATGTTCCATCTATTATGGAAATAAATTAGGAGCTGATGGATGAATCACATAGCTCTACTTTCTCTATACATCCGGGAATCACAAAAATGTATAGGGACCATTGTGATCATTATTGGTGGGATAATATGAAAAGGGAGATTCTTGACTACACTAGATGTTTCCTGGTATGTCATCAAGTTAAGTCAAAGTGAAAACTTCCTAAAGGTGTATTACAACCACTACCCATACAAGCATGGAAGTGGGACAATATCACTATGGACTTTGTCACTAGTCTCCCAAGAACTTTCAAAAGAAACAGTGTGATATGGGTTCTTGTGGACCGTCTCACCAAGACTACCCATTTTATCTCTATTTGGGAATATTTCTCTCTTGATCAACTTTCCAGGATTTATGTGAAGGAAGTGGTAAGGATGCATGGAGTTCCACTTTCTATTATATCTGATCATGATCCAAGGTTCAAATAAAAATTCTAGAGAATTATTCAACATGATCTGAGTACTGAATTGAATTTCAGTAGAGTCTATCACCCCCAAATTGATGGAAAATCTAAAAGGACTATTCAAACACTCGAGGACATACTGAGAACATGCTCAATTGAATTTAATGGTGGATGGGATCAACATATTTCATTAGTTGAGTTCTCTTACAACAATAGTTTCCATTCGAGCATTCAAATGGCACCCTATAAAGCTCTATATGGGAAGCGATGTAGAAGTATTACTTTTTGGGATGAAGTTGGTGAGAGAAAGCTTCTTGGGCTTGATCTTGAGAAAGAGATGATAGAAAAGGTTCATTCCGTCTAGCAACACATTAAGGCTACTTAGAGTCGAAAAAAGAGTTATTTCGACAACCATCGAAGGGACTTGGAGTTTGAGGTTGGTGACAAATTCTTTCTTCGAATTTCACCTTGGAAGAGATCTGTGAGTTTTTGGAAGAAAAGGAAGCTCAGTCCTAGGTATATTGGCCCCTATGAAATCCTTGATCACATAGGAGTAGTGGCTTATCGACTTTCACTTCCTCCAAATCTTGAAAAAGTTCATGATGTATTCCATGTATCCCTCTTGAGGAAGTACATACCTAACCATTCACACATACTAAATCCAGAGATGGTACAACTGGAACATGACCTCTCATATGAGGAGCAGTTGGTGGAGATCTTGGATTGTAGAGACAAGGTTCTATAAAACATGACTACCCACCTTGTTAAGGTGTTGTTGAGGAACCAAAAATGTGAAGAATACATATGGGAACTAGAGGAGTTTATGAGGAAGAAGTACCCACACATTTTCTCTTCAGAGGGAATGAGTTGAAATTTCAGGGACGAAATTTCTTAAGAGGTGAAGAATGTAACGACCTGAACTTTTGAATAATATTTTTTTCCTGAATTTTTTTGTTATTTTATACTCAACAAAACTATATCCTTTTATTAATGAAGTGAGTATAATTAAAATAAGACCACTGTGTTTTAACTTTTGTATGACCATTGGTCAATATAACTATTGGAAACTAACATTATGATTGTTGTTTATAAACACAAATGATCGTGTTTAATTAATACAGAAATAAGAGTAGATTACCTCATCCAGAAGACTCGGGTTGTATGAAGCCCATCTATCAGATCTTGGGAAGGAAGTAGAATCACTGGGATTTTCTCTAGACCAAACCCAAGACAAGATTCAATATGTTAAGCTTGAATGTAATCTCCTTTGAGAGAAGTTCAAGATGATAGAAATCACCACTCGGGCAATGTTGTTTGATCCACCCCAAGATTTTATCACCATAGCACACCTTACTCTTAGGTCTTATGTAGATGTTATAAGGGGCTAAGTAACGAGGCATTAGTTTCTTTGTGTAATCCTTTTGTATAAATAAAATTGTTATTTCTTATTATGGTAAAAAAAATTAATTTCAAATGTCAAAATAAATATAGGATGAATTTACAGAAGTTCCATATTATTGATGAATATTGGAAAAAATGTATTTTGAAATATTATTTTATACTTTAAACAAATAATAATGTGAAATGATTTTCAAAAAATGGTCTTATACAGTTGTGATCACTAATAAATTTATATTCTAATAAAATCAACTTAATTTTTGGAAAATAGTAAATTATGAATAGTAATATTACCCTTATGAATAGTAATGTGACCAATGGAATAGTAACCTCACTTAATAAAGTGTAAAATTTAATTTAGGCATCTTGATTGGTAATTTGATATAATATCATAAGTAAAATATGAAATGAGGTTTCCCAAGTGGAAAATACCATGGAAAAATACAATGGGAAATCCCATGTTTTTTCAAATACCACTTATGAGATGTCCCTTGAAAGTAATAAAATATTTCTTCCCTTTTTCTATAAATACCAACCCATTCCTTCATTATTTTCACTAAAAATTCCTCATAAACAAATCTCAAGTCTTCTTACCTCCCAATGAGTCCTCCAAAGGTGACCTAAATCCCTTTCAAGGTCCCAAACTTTGAGTTTTTGAAGTTACTCTTCAAGGTAAGGGAACCTTTCACCCTCCTCTTTTATTCAAGACTTCCTTTATGTTATGTCTTCTAGTTTCTATTTTATTATGTTGGGTTATATTATTCTATATTCTTATTCCTTTCAATTTTATGTCAAAATTATTAGGGAACCTTTACACTCTCATCAACTGATTTTAATGAATTATAAGTGACGTCGTTAGGCTGCTGAATTTTTGTAAGGGAATTCACAACTTCTCTTTTTTTCCATTCAAGTTCTCTTTTATGTGGTATAACTTTCAAGTTTACATAACATGTTCTTATTTCCAAATTATTCTGTCCCTATACTATATTATGAGTCATATATGGATGTTATACCCTTGTACCCTCTCTTTTTAATGTTTTTTAAAACCATGTTGTATAGATGTTATGCTGCAGAATTTTCATCTCAAAATCTCTCTCTTTTTCTCAAGAAATTCTCTTATTTTATTTATATGAATAACCAAACCTATTTTATTTCCAAGTGTATTCATAAAGAAATAAAAATGATATATTTTATTCTAAAATTGACATTCATAAAACCCTCATTCATTTTCCATGGGTTATAAATGACATAATGATCTTTTTTTAAGTACTTTTTAAAATGTCGCGATTTTGATATGAAACCCATTTATTTTATTCTATTTGGGTTATTTATGAAATATTTGATTATGATATATGTGGATCAAATAAAAATAATTACATATTAAGGGTTCTCCCTGATATCACCCCAATGCATTGGGTAAATAAAGTAATCTCTAAAGATGAAAAGTTTTATGATACCTTGGTGAATAACCTTGGTAATTTTTATGACACCTTGGGGATAGACCTTGGTGATCTGCTTATGAATGTCTAAATCAAATGTTCTACCCAAATTTTCAAGTTATAATTCAAGTTATTATTTCTATTATATTCCTATTTATCATTCCTTTATGATACTCCTCATGTTCTTATTGATATCGCTCAAGATCACATGTGAACTGTTTCACTTGTTATCCTTATTGCGCCTCCTAATCACCCTTTCCTTTTATGTATGTATACAGGTTATTAGATTCATTAATTTTACTTAGGAAGAACCTATGAAGAAGCATTATAAGTGTATTAGAATAATGTTTTATGTTTTCATGTATTATATTCCTAATTTCCAAGACACTAGACTTAAAAGATCCTATGTTTGTAAAATGAAATGAAAAGTTTTGTAATAAAAAGGTGGGATGCCATAACCCCATCACCCCAAAGGTACCCATCCTGATCCAAAAATGAGATAAGATAGAAAATGAGACCCAAATCCCACCTCCAATAATTCAAAGGTTAGTGAAAATCACTAAGGGTATATCATACTCAAAAATGGGCGGAATTACCCTCAATGATTAATAAATAAGAGATAAGATTGAAAAAACCCAAAAAAATAACTCATAAAAAAGTTAAGAGATATCCCAATATATGAATGCATTTTCATACAACTAAAAAACTATACAAGAAACTACAAGTACCAAAAATAAAATCCTCAATAATGACCTGAAATCCCAAACAGCTCTTGAACAACTCTGTGAGTTAGTAATGTCCATCCCAATTACCAACCAACTCCTCCAATCTTAAAAATATAGTTTATATAGATATAGGGTGATCATAACATGTATACTTAATAGGATACTCTCTAGTCATCTCATTCAAAATATAAATAAATAATACTAATGCTTTGTGAATAAATTAGTAAAACTAACTTGTCACCAAAACAGGAATACTAAGTTCATAACCACGTTGTGGCTCTCTCAAAAAATATCGCATGCAACTAATCATAAAATAACCATCATAATATCAAATAAGTTACCTTACTACCACTTCCTCATTGGTTTTTATTTTTTCTCTAATGTCGCATGACATGATCCATCTCTCACCAAAAGTAAGTCATCCCAAAGACAATGGTTTATTTTATCATATCATGCACCTCGTGTATCTCATCAACACATACCATGAATACCATGAATCAAATTATCTCTTCATCTAATTTCATATATCTAGATAGTAACTGAGTAGTTTCTAGGATTTATTATATCCAATATGTTGATTATTATACGTCAAGTCATCACAACCCATACACAACATTCCTATAATAATCTATTGATATTATATCTGGAGATACATGTGTGTGAAATAACCACAAGATATTATAATAATATACACACATATATATGGGAAAGGTAACCATTGTGCATCCCTACACATAATAATACTAGGAGAAGAGAGTGGGGAAATAGGTAGTATTCAATCATTTATTCCGCACCAACCAATATATTGGTGAACACACCCTCCCATAGTCTACTAGGCATTATTCACCCTACTAAAATAGGTGGGGTATAGTATGAAATCACATAATATGTAGTATATAATATAAATCACAAAAATAGTATAGGAATCAACCTAGTCTTATGTTCAACTACATTTATCATCTCTCGAACACCTGGCTGCCACCCCTAACTACTAGATATCCTTTAAACACAAAACATTTAAGAATTAATCATTTATTTATTTCTATTATACATTCCACATTATGTTAATTATTTTTCTTAACCATTAACATTGGTTTGTAATTAATTTTACATGATCATCAACTAATTTTAATGCCCTCTAGTAATGAACTAACTGATTCCATGGTTTCTTAAGATTATAATCATTTTCATTCCAACAAGCCACAAACCCCATAGGTTATAAAATTTATTATTCATTAACATCCCCTAATTTCACATACTCTAAGACTCATCCTAATCTACCATAAAATATGAATAATACAAGAACAGCTAGATATTTTAAGAAGTAGGGAAAATAATTTAGGTAAATAAGAAACTCGATCATATAGTTTTTAAATGCAGATTCATTAAGAAGAACATAACCCATCATTCAACACAATAATGGGAAATCCTAGCTTCAACCCATTCCATCATACCTAGATCCATCCCTGACACCAACATGCATATCATCATTCATCCATCTGACCATCACCAGTGCCAACTTCTAACATATAATTGGGACTTACCTCCCATGTCTTGTTAACAATCAACTATCCCAGGATTACATTACTTTTCATCATAAGGTTCCCATCCTGGAAAAACACACAATGTATAAAGGAAACAAAAAATAGAGTAAATGGGGAATATAGTCACTAAAAACTAAGGATTCCAGCCTTAAAAAGAAAATGGGCTCACTCAAACAGAAAAATTTATATTAATCAAACAACAGGTTCATTTCCATCTTGGACTAACTGATTCATTTGTTATAGGTTACAACCATAGGCAACCTAATTCATTAGCTAATAAAATAAAAGAATTATTTAAAAATTATTACAATGATAACTTCTAGTTTCATTAAAATTAATAAATAACCTTCAGATTAAAACGTTCTTCTTTATTATTTCATCAATAAGAATAACATCCTCATGTTCATTAGCTAATTCCATTAACATAAGAAAGAACAGTTTCATTTAAACATGCCATGTAATTCTTTAGCCAACAATATTACTGGATTTAAATTCTTTAACTATTTTAATCATATAAATCATATTAAACCATAACATAAAAAACATTCTAAACTAAAAATAAACATAGATATCACACTATCTAAAAAAATAAGGGACAAACCATTATCATGGTTGAAACACATGTGATTGCTACATCCAAAACCAATGTTAATTCTTTCATCTGTTTTAATATTTATTAAGGTTAATTCTACTATAAATTAGATATATAAGTTATTAAAACTTTATTATTACACATAAAATAATAGTAGAATCAATAAAATCCATGACCTCAAGGATTTCAATGTTCCTCAAAAAAGAATTAAATAAAAATGAAAATTTATGATCACCTCTCCCTTAAGAAAACTACATCCCTCCAAGGATGTTGTGCCAATAAATATAAAACTAACTCCATAAAAAAAGGATAATATCAAACTCCATATCATGTTAAGATAAGATGGTGTGAAACAAAGTCAAACTGAGAAGAATAATAAGAGAAAGGGTGAAAAATAACCTTAGATCACTATAGATAAAACATGGTAATCCATGAATCAATCACTTTCAATTGTATTCAAAACAACTTGAGAGAGGCCTCCGGTCGCTTGGGGTTCGGGTTAATTTTGTGGTCTTTTAGAAAAACTGAGGGTGTGATTAAATTTATAGGCACACTTTTAGATTCACTTTCATGGCGTGAAAGGTCCATTCACATCGTGAATGTGCTAACTTTTAAGACTGTCCAAAAAAATACATTGCCTTGATCCAATAAACTTGGATTAATTCGCATCATGAAATATATGTTAAAATCATGACTTTTTAGGTAAAGATTCATCAAATAAAATCCTCATCCATTTACACCAAGAATTCACCATACACATCGTGAATCACACCCTATGAAATTTTATTACTCAATTCATGAGTATCCATTTTAGGCCGTGAACTTCTCTCTCACTTCATAAAATACAATATATGTTGTGAAACCATCCTACTTATATATTCTATCTCCCAAACTCTACTAAACCAACTCCAATATTCCACCAAACACCTTATACATTGTAAAGATGAAAATGAATGATCTATAAGAATAAAGTCCCTTAAAAAGACCATTATTTATATGACACTATTGGAGACCTAGATAAAGAAACTTAGATTATAGATTATCTTAGAAATAAGGTTAAATAACAAGTCTTTTTTAATATATTGAACCTAAAAACATTATTTAATATATAAATTGTGAAATTTGGGTCATTTTTATGCAATAATAGTTAAATTAGTTTAAAATTTAAAAAAATCATGGAAACTAGTGGAAAGACCTAAAGTCTATCTAACTATTAGGACTAAATGGGTGTATATAAACAAGGTTGATGAATTTAGAACATTATTTAGAAATAAATATATACTAATTTCACAAGTTTATAGTAAATAATAATCTATTTATTATGAAAAACTTTTCACTTTTATTTAGACTTGAGTCCATTAGAATAATTATTTCTTATGAAGCACGTCTTAATTTTAAACAATTTCAAATGGATGTCAAGAGTGTATTCCTTAATGGTTATATTTTTGAGGATTTTTTTGTTGAAAAACCCACAAGATTTCAAAATAATTATTTTCTAAATTATATTTTTAAACTTTATAAAGATATATATGGTTTAAAATAGTCTTATAGAGCTTGGTATGAAAGGATCATATATTTCTTGATTTATAAAGCTTTTTCAAAATGGATAAATGATTCTACCTTATTTACATAAATAATTTCATAAGATGTTTTGGTAGTTCAAATATATATTTATGATAATATTTTTGATCATCCGAAAACTCTTTATGTATGGAGTTTTCTATAATGATGCAAAATGAATTTGAGATTAGTTTAATTATTGAGTTAAAGTTTTCCCTTAGTTTTAAAATTGTCCAAAACAAAGAATGAATTATCATAAATCAATGAAAGTATACCAAAATATATTTTAAAATGATTTTTAATGGATAGAAAAAAATTTAATTACACTCATATGAATACAAACTATAAACTAGATTAAGATAAAATAGAAAATCTAGTTAACCAAACAGTTTATAGGGGTATGATTGGAAGTTTACTATACTTGACTGCTAGTCAACTTAATATTATGTATAATGTTTGTGTATGTTCTATTTTTTCAATAATAACTCATGTAATATCACCTAAATGCAATTAAAATGATTTTTAAATACCTCATGAATAAAATTAATATATAATTGTGTTATTCTAGAGGACATGAAGTTAGTTATTCATATGCTGATTTTAGTGGTTGAAATCTAGATAGAAATATCATATTTTGAACATGTTACTTTTGGAGAAAGTATCTAGTATATTGGTGTAGTAAGAATCATAAACCGGTATTATTATCCACTACTAAAGCTGAAAACATAGTTCTAAGTAGTTTCTGTGTACAAATTCTATGGATGAAACACATATTTCTAGATTATGGATATTAATTCAAACATGTCACTATAAACTATGAAAATATAAGTTCAATTAATATCTCTAAGAATATTTCATCTTATTCCGTGATTAAACATATCGATATAAGACATCACTTTTTAAGATATCATTTTCAAAAAGGGAATATCACACATGAATTATTGGCCCTAAACATTAGCTTGCTGACATATTCACAAATCCTGGTGAGAGATAAAATTATATCATACATAAATTAGGAATAATTATTATTTTAATTTTTTATTATTAATTTGTTATATAATTTTTAAATTAATATATGGTACGTTTTTATGTGGTTTTTCTAATGATTTTTACTAATATTTAATATGGTAATTTTAAGTTACTTCTTATGTTGAACATGCGGTCGATTGAATTTTTATTTAAATTTTTCTTTAATTACATGTGTATTTTTATTTCCTAAATTATATTTTATTTATTTCTCATGCTTTACAATTTTTTTATCCTTAAATAATTTAAATATCCTCTATTTAGAATCTAAATCATCTCTCTCCTTTTGAACCTCAACCTAACCTAATTTTGACTAAAACCTGTCCTTCCAACTTTTGAATATCAATAGATAATATCTAAGATAAAGTGTTAACTTAAGGATGAAACTCTAGAATCCCTTAGGACTTATAAAATATCAAGATAAAGTTATAATAGAACCATGAAACCCATAAAGTTTCAATATTGTAAAGTCATTCTAGAAAAATAAATGGACTTAATTTGGTTTATATGAATTTGATCCTTAGTGTGGAGAGTAGTGCTACAATAAGTATTGATGGAGTGGTTCATGGATAATGAAATACTATTTTATCCTCATTTATTAAAAGTGTTTTATGTGAATATTCATTTTGATGTTGGTGAAAATGGGATCATATTTAGATAGTTATTGGTGGTCAAGAACATATATTTTCGTCAACTTTTAATCTAAAAGTATATAAGTACCATAAAAATGGTACTAAATGGACTATCAAAGCTATTACCCTATAAATAATCCTAATTTTGATTTTGAAAAAACCTTGTAAGAATTAACTGGTAATATAAATCCTAGAAGGATTAATTTTATTGAATTCTGTGGTGAATGAAGGGTGTTGATCAAGTTTATTTTGCTTGAAATTAATCCTAGAAAAGGAGAATTTGGTATTTTTAGGCATTAAGACCTATAATTTATTTATCTAATGGTAAAATAAGTATATATAAGTCTACCTAGATTTATTATGATCCATATGGATGATTTGATCAAGACCACTTCTCAGTTTAATTGTTTACCTTATCCTAAGTTTATCTTTTCTTTACTATATCTTAAGGAACTTATTACTCAGGGGGGAAAGTCTACTATCTCAAGTAGAATTATCTGAATCAACCCACATATAAAATAATAGAATTTTGTTGGAATCCTTATAATAATATGTTGTTTAATGATGATTATAAGTTGTATGAGTTTTATAATCCTCTGATGAATCCAAACAGACCAAAAGATACAATTGATCTATGTTTGGAACCTAATAAAGTGGATAAATATAATTATTATTTAGATAGCAGTGATGATGATATGAAATTAGAACAAAATTAAGAATATTTGAGGGATTATGAAGGAATAATGACTCAATATTCTGTGGTTGTAGGATTTGAAGGACCCATGGAAGGAGTAGTATCTCTTGAGTGATTGAGTACTCTCAGATATTTATTATTTGGGCCTAATATTACAAATTATATAAGTGATGTTAACGAGCCTCTATTTATAGATAGTATACTTATGTTTGATATATGGGGAGAACCAATTTTTTATTCCAAACCTCCTAGATAGGATAAGTCTTCTGATACACCTCTCATTAATTTAAATTTACCTACTCCTAATAGTGATGGTTTGGATAACCATATAGATGAAAGTCCACCCAAACCTGGGGTATATTCTATATCTATTTCCCCACACTTACACATTTCACTCCTGATCAATCATAATATATCCAAATCAAAATTCACACAAAAATCAACAATGAGAAAACATCAATGGTCTCTTCCAAAATTAAATTCCATCTTGTCTCCTCTATGAAAAACAATTCCCAATCATTTTAATTCCTAAAATTTAAATTTTTTCAACCTCAAAAATCCATCCATGTCCCAATCACAACCTACCTCACCTTGAATTTTGTGTCACTCTTCACTCAAGAGAAATTAAATCTGGAGTTATGCTCCTACTTGGAAAGTGCATGTATCACCATAGGCTTGTGACAATTCTCATATCTTCACAGCACAAAACATGAAAATGAATTTAATCATGAGGACTTTTTCATGTGAATTCTATGGCTTAGGGTTGGTGGGAAAATGATTGAAAAATTAAGGCTAAAAAGAGGAGGTTGGACTCTTAAGCATAATGCATGAATAATCAAGTGAAAACACAGGTTGAACCTCACTAAATCCCCTTAAAATGTGATTCACAACACCACCCCCTTTTTATGAAATAGGACATGAGCCAGGAAAATAATCCAATGAAGGATTTCAACCAATTTCTCCCCTTTTTTGATTTTTTTTGTTTTTTTGTAAAGCTCCAGAAAGGCACAGCTTTATTTTCTTTTTTTCATGGAGAATGAGCTGAAAATTGAATACAATTAAAGAATAACCATCATGACCTTTATTTAGATAGGTACATGAGTCATCAAAGGAAGTACAATGATAAATTCAAGATCATCTCCATTTTTTCTATTTTTTTCTTTTTTTTTGAAGGAGAACCAGATGAAATAAATAAAGCACACTAAAAGGAATACTCAGGCCCAATTTTATCATTATCATCCACTTCCCAAAATGTTTACACACACTTCACATCCCCCATAAATTAATCACATCCCAAGAATGCACACAAAAGGCCATTCCCCCACACTAAAACTTGAAATATCTACGCAAATATACCAATAGTGCGGGTAGGTAAGGAAAAATCGGCTTGTAATGTGGCATAAACCTATAAGGAAATTCATGGAATCAAAAGTCTAATGAAAGATAGATGTAAAGGTAGGTCTCAAGATAAAATATGTCTATCCAAACAAATTCCTCAATCATATCAAAAACATTCCACGAAATCCAAAGCTTTGAAAGAGAAAAAATCACAAGTTCTGGTTCTCACACAAAATCCAAGCTTCTCTCAAGAAAGTGTGTGTATTAGAAAGAATATTTTAAAGTGGTTTAGAATACCTCATAGGACTAGAAAAATATATTGAGTCAGTGTTTCATGGGCATGGATTTCAAAAATTTGTCAAAATCATAAAAATTCTTGAAAATCCAATTCAAGGAAAACATTTTCACATCAACAATCATATAAAATCCATTTTATCAAAAATCATCTCAACTTCATCAAAATCAATTTGAAGTGTGAAAAATAATCATAATATTCATTAAATCTTGATGATACTAAACTGATGATAAACAAAAATAAAAATATAGCACAAAAAACATCTAAGTAGGTTGACACTACCCCAAACCTAGATTTCACTACCACCCATTGCAGCTCAACAAAATAATGATAAGGGAGGGAAAATAAATGGAAGGAAAGATACAACCTGACTTTATTTTTCAGTGGAATCTTTGAGTTAAGCTCCTAGATACTAACAATTGACCTAAAAGGCATGAAATACAGAAAATATGAGAAAAATAAATAAAAATAAAGAGGAATGGAGAAGAAAAGGGATAATGCTTGGTTTGACCCCCAAGCGGGTGCTAGGTTTTTACTACCCCTAGTCCAGCATTTGCAGCGGTTTAACCCCAATCTGATGGTGGATGAGTTTTCTTGCTCAGAAACCACCAAAATGAAATCTCTCCAATCTTATTCAGCTCACAAAATCTTGTAGAAGATCCCAAAAATAGACTTCTTCAGCTTCCCCTCCATGACTTTTATGTTTTGATGATATAGTGGAAGCAGGAACAAAACGTAAAATAAACCTCCCAAGAAATTATATTCACAAAACGCCTCCACTGGTTGTTGAAATGGGCACACCACCCTTCCCTCAATTTCATCCTTGAAATCCTCATCATCTAAAAAATCTATCCACTCAAAAGAAACATGAACTAAATAGGAATAGGTAGAAGCACACAGACAATTATTATCAAAATTATCAGGGAATTAAGGATCAAAATTTGAGACATCTCCCTGTGGATTCTCAGGTTCCAACTCTTTCTCCGTGTCAAAAATAGTGGCATTGAAAGTGGGAACCAGCTCTAGTTCTTCCATATGCTATTCAAAAATGAATGGATAAAGTTTCACTTGGATATGATTTAAACATAAACATTCAATATAAAAATCTTCCCTTTCCTATAGGACATCTTGAATCACAATCTCTTTAGGCAAGGCCACTGGGAATTCTTTTTCAGTAGGGACTTCTTCATCTTCTTCCAAAGTAATAGAAAGGTATAGAGGTACTGATTCTTCATTGAAAAATATGGGAGTATCACTTAACTTTTTTTATTCAACAAAATAATACCAATGTTCATCCAAAGAATGTTGATCTCCCACAGTTGTATCAGTTGTCATGTTATCTTCATGAACCTCTTCAAGCAATGTCCAAGGAGAGACGATTGGATATTTAAATTAAATCTTCAAGTCCTCCTTGAGTTCTTCAACTTCAAATGTAGGTGGAACAACATTTACCTCCTCTTCTTAAGCTTGGTTCTATTGTTGTTGTCCCATCCAAAGAGCTTTAACTTCTTCAACTTTAGCCGCCAATGATGCTACCATCTTGCTTTCTTGTTCAAGGATTTTGAAATTATTTTGAATCATCGTGGAATCTTTTTCCATATGAATCATAAAAGACTCTTCCCTGATAGACAACTCAGTATCAGGAAAATAATATGAAAAATCACTAATATAATCCATCTCGACCCAAAAAATAATGATATTCAATGAAACACTTTTTTAGTTTTTGAAAATTTTAATTTTTTTTGTTTGTTTTTATAAAAAATAGAGTGTAAAAGCACTTGACCTCCCCGAAAATGGTGCCAAATTGATGATATTGGTTTTTCACGAACCACAATTAAATTAAATTCTTATTTACCTAAAAATATACCATAGTGGCACACCCTAGGGTCGATCAAAAGGAGGCCTCTAACACGCACTATTTTCCTATTGTCACTATTATAAACTATCTAATATAAAATATGATACTAATATAAATGGGGGGGATAATTTAAAAGGAATAAAATATAAATATAATATATAATAATTTAATTAAATATATAATGAATTTAGAAGAAAGAAAGTAGGCATTTGTTCTTAGGAGGTCCTCGTGGTTGATATCATTGTTTAAAAAGAATCTTAATTTTCAACTCAATGAGGTAATCAAGACCTGTCACACCTCACCTTCTCATTTGAATTATCATCACCCAATATCGAGACCTATGCATATGGGTTAATTCTCTTCCTAAATTCATCTAGGATACCTCTTCGTTGACCATCACTACTCATGTCATGCTCCACCGTATGCATGACACAAATAGCGAAGGGAAAGAAAATTGATAAATGAGAAGAAGAAATTGATGGTAGAGAAAATAGGGAGACCACTCACTGTAATCAATTTAACCACCACTAAAATTCCCAGAATTGAATAAAGAGATAAGAAATTAAAGTACATGAGACTCAATCAAACCACCATTCCCTCCTTCGAACAAGCGTTGAGGTTAGTTCTCCATTTTTAGTGGAGTTGAGAAGGGAATAATGGTGGAAGAACACATAAAATAAAATAAATGGAAGAAAAGTGGTTTGAAGAGGAAAGCTAAACTATTATATATTAAAAGTAAAATATAATATTACAACAAAAATACTCAACCTTTCCCCTTGAAAATTGATATCCTTGTAAAAAGAAAGGAGGTACAAATTTATAGAGAAAATGGGAGAAGAAATCTCGCTCAAATTCTGTCCTCTGGATTTCATCTACTTTTAGGCCCATTAAATGGAATAATTGGGAAATGTATCCTTCTTAAAACATGTTAAAAATCGTCTTCTGTGTCCCCCCACAAAATTTCAGCCTCATTGGTCCACGTATTAAGGAGTTATGGCGGTTTTAGTGTGGCATATTTAATCTTCCAAAGTGGCTCTTTGTATTCCAAAACTCCAAATTTACATGCATTTAAGTCCTTGGAACCAGCCAATTCAGATGTGGAATCCTTAATTAAATATGTGAAATTATTCCTCCTACATATCCTTGTTTAATTTCATCTTCAAAGGACCGGTATACTTAGAGATACAAGCTCAGCTTTAAAACATTCTAAATCTGCACACAGTTTTCGAGGTTCGGATTATTAGCTGATTTTGGGCCTCCAACTGATTGATTGAGCTGGGCCTCCGTAAGGATAAAATTCTTCCAATTATGTAATTAAACCTTCAAAGAAATAATTTCACAATTTAGTTCAGTTTAGAAAATTATATGGCCGAAATAATGAAGTTAAATAAAACAACTAAACACCAAAATTAAGCCATTTTTGCATTTGAGCTCAAAATACCACTAAAACATAAAAATGTGACAATTTCCCATAAAATAACACATTGGTGGGATTTAGAACATTTAAATACAGTATATAATATGTGAAAACTCAAGCTTCATTAGGGGACATTATATATCTAGTTTTCCCTAAGCTCCAAATAAAATTTCTCTTCCTCCTTCTTAATCTATTCTTAAAGAACAAGAAAATATTGACATAACAATTGATTATGTATTTCATAATATTTTTAGATCAACTCCTATAGAACCAGCTAAAAACTCTTCTCTAGTTAATGATTTAGATGTTTCTATACAAGGATATTTGGTTTATAACTTGTCTCCTCAAATAGATATTATTCTTATATAATATTAGGATAGTTAAATTTAGATGATTTATTAGCCTATGTTTGAATCATCAAATGATGAAGGATTCATGTTGAGACCCTATGAGTTGGTTTTTAGTAACTCAAATCCTTTTCCTACTCCATCCCAACTATCTTATTTTATTCCAACTTCTTTCATTAATTCAGATAACTTTATTTAGTTTAATAATTAACTTCTAGGATTGATGAAATAAATCTTTCTAGGTTTGGGAATTATTGGTGAATATGGAAGAAAATAGTATATAGAATTTACCATTACAATTTTTTTTGATCATATTTTTATGAAGCTATTTATTAAAGTAAATCATATGGATCTTGATCTTAAAGGTTTTAGAGAACAATTTGGAGCTCTCTAGGAAGATTTGGTAGATCTGTTGGTTAATCTTAATTAGAAATGTCTCAATGTTGTGATTGGTTCTTCCAGAACTACTCATGCACCTATTTATATTGATAAAAATATTATGTGAAGGATTGTGTGTGAGGAAATTCCAAATATTTTGGATAGTTTTAAATATGAAAAGAATTTTATGAAAATTGATCTTTTTTGTCATGGTAAAAGGATATTTGATATAGATAAACTTGATACAGTAAATACTAACAAGGATAAGGATGTTATAAAGGATACAATTAAGTATTATCTTAATTATATTTTCACAATCATCTTTAAAGTCCCAATTTAGGTCTTTTGCAAGAGATTTGAAAATTCCTCCCTTAACCCGAGCCTTTAAGTTAATTGTGGAAAATAAATTAGTCATGGATCCTATACTAGATCAGTTCATGACTGATAATGACGAGTTTATATAGATCATAAAACATGTATCAATAGTTGTATCATACATGACTTGTATTTTATATCTTTATCTTTACATAGCCAACACTTCCATCCAAGCTTATCGATATCTTCCTAGGACTAGTGCCTTGACTACTACCACTCCACCCCCTACATCTCATGCAACTCCTTTTGGTCTTGGTATTCCTTATTCTATTCACCATATCATTCCTATAGCTGAATGAATTTTAATTCCGAGAGTTTCTCCTTCTCCTCAGTCTATCAATTCCCCTTCTTCTACTCTATCCAAGGATAAAGGGAATCCCCCAATTGACCCTTAAACAATTAGAGACCTTACTAACTCTAATTCTTATTAAGGCCTCTAATATGGTAATTATACATATTTATAAATTTTTGAAAATCAATAAAATCTATTTTATTCATTCTTTTCTCTTCATATCTTTCTTTTATTTGTTTTTCATGTATCCTCATAACATAATTTAATATATTTTGATGTATAAATTAACATTATCTGACTCTCATATGAAATATTTTTTATAATATCAAAAGTAGGATGAAATACTATATGGCGTGTTAAATTAGTTTTTATTTATTTTAAATGGTTTCATTACACTTTAATTATTTATTTATTCCAAGATTTGTGATCTTAAAAAAGGGGTAAAATTTTGTCTTAGTCCTTCAATCATTTTTGTAATGATATCAAATCTTGTTTATTTTATTATTAATGAATTCTATGTTTTATGTTAACAACGTGTATATTCAGGTTTATGTGAGAATATTCCTAAGTGCTAGACCGACCATAAATCCAACAAATGATTGTATGAAGGAACTCAATTTAAATCATGAAAAAACAAGTCACCATGATCTAGAACAGTAAAATATCTAAGTACTCAATAAACCATGAGAAGGATTCAATCAACTTCATGAATCCTTTTAGAACTTTATTTAATTTTATTAAGGGTTGAAGTAACCACATGACCAAGTGAATTGACTACATGCCTAATCGATCAACCATTGTGAAATTTTCAAAAACTCATTGACCAATTACAATAGTAACCAAGTGATCGTAAGTCCATGTGAAGTAACCACATGGTATATCCATTCTATCATCCAAATCATAAAGTATTGGATCAAGTGAAAAAAAAATTAATTGACTGTATGATGTGTTCAAGTGATCGTATAACATAGTTAGAATTTTGGAAAAGTGATAAAGTGGTTGTATAGACTTTGAGAAACCACATGTTCATATTAAGTGACCACGTGTTCTATATATCAACTGTGCGACCTGTCAAGGGAATTGATTTGAGTTTTTTCTTGAGTTTTGGATCTACCATGAGAAATATTTTGTGGCACACTTTAAACAATTATGTCAAAGTGGTATTATATTTTAATAAAATACATTCCAACATCCATCTATGTGGAATTAAATAAAAATATATAAGAATTTAATACTCCTAGATTTTGTGCTGATTATGGGGATTCATAATGATAATTATTTAATAGATTATTTTGGAGGAAGATTTATTTTAATATAAGATTTAAGATATATAATAGGTGTGGGAAAAATTCATGAAAGTACTCTATTTCAACAACTAAAATACCCTATATTCTTTTTTTCTTTACTAAAAGAATTTATAACACTTATCAATCTTCACATATACTCTCATAACTAAAGGAATAAATCTTTAAGAGAAGAGACCATTCTAGAAAAACTAAACTTCAGTCTAATTATACATAAAACTTTTATTTCTCTATCTATTTAATATTAATTTTTAGTTTTTATTGGAATTCCTTTTATATCTAATAAGAAAATACTCATGTGTATCATATAAGAGTACTCAGATACTCTTTCCTTTATTTCCTTCATTTTTTTACTCCCAAAACAACTATGGAAGAGGTTTTCTGATATCCTAGATAGCCTTACGTGATATTATAATCTATATACTCAATATAAGTTATGGATTATATTATTTATTATAATAAATGTGATTGGTAGTGGGTTACATTCAAGTAGAGAGGAAGGAGTCTTGGATTGAGACTGGACCTCTTAGTTTTATATTTTTTTTATGTGTATTAAGTTTCTATTACTCTATTTTAAAACTATTTTTAAAATAACATTTGAAAAACTATACTTTGATAGATAAAATTTTCATTTGATATAACTAATATTTAATGTGATTAAGTTAATATCTAAAGATTTGGATAATATAAAATTATTCTAAATGCATTTTTATTAAACTATTGAGAGGTTATTTCAAAATAATAAATTAGATATACCTACTATTTTAGTTAACTCGGTGTTTTCTAAATTAGGGGGCTTTGTTTTTATTTTAAATATTTTAATTAAATTTTTTATTAGATTCTCAATTCACCCCTTTTGATAAGTCCAATTCAACTAAAACTATTTTCCAGAAATACATTGATGCATTTCTAGAAGAATTCCCTAGACATAACCAAAGTGTGAAGTTGAATTTCTCATTAAACTCATCTCAAATACAAAACATGTATCTAAGACTCCCTATAGAATGGAACCAATGGAATTTGTGGAGTTGAATAAAAAATTGTGTGAGTTGTGTGATAAGGTATTCATATTACCTAGTGTTTCACCTTGGGTATCCCATGTCCTGTTTGTGGAAAAGAATAATGGGTTTAGGAGGTTGTGCATTGATTATAGGGAAAACAATTACATTACTATAAAGAATAAGTATCCTTTATCACACATTGATAACCTATTTGATCAAATTCAAGGAGCTTAATTTTTTTAATATTGATATTTGATTTTTTTTTCATGATTTTTCATGATTTTTCAGTATTTTTCATGATATTTTATGAACTATCCTAGATAACATGCCTAAATGGTACCTAAATCAGTCTCATCACAGCTCAAAGGGCATTCTCAATCCCTACAAACTAGTGACTAAAACCTAATAAGAAAAACAAACTAGAGGGAATGATTTCACCCCAAATATTACTAAACACAATCAAGTAGTGGATATAAATGATAAATAGTTGGTATGCACAAGGGAGGATAACCATAAGTAAGCAGATACAATTCCCAAACCAGGTAAGATAACCCAAGTCATCAAAAGATACCATCAAGACATCATCCCAGAAACTCCATGTAATAAGTGGATCTCACATTCCAATGGTCACTAAAAACTACCAAGGTACGTTATTCAATAACATACACCACCTTCAAATGGTGCCTTACCTTTTCTTGGACCCAGCATAATAAAATCTATAATTTTTTATGGAAAATGTATGGTGTGAGTAAAAAATCTCAGTAGGATGTCAACAATAATTTCATAAGAAATATATAAAAGATAAACCAAATTTTCTCAATTTAAAATAAAATATAGTGTGGAAATATTTTCTCAATTTGAATCAAAAAAATGATTTATAAAACCTTTCAATGGATAAAAATAAATAGGTTTCAGAGTTAATTTCCATCAAAACTAAAATATATAAGCAACTTTATCAAAAAGATTCACGACTAAACAATTCTATCAAAATAGACATGAGTAAATCATTTTCAATCAATCATTAGAGTGTATAATAAATTTCATTCATAGAACCATCATTAAGATACTTGAGGTTATTTTAGTATAGGTATTATGACACACATAGTGAATTATAGCTTCGGGTGTACACAAACTCCCTGGATTGAAAATACTAGGGGGTCTGATAAAATCCCAAAGAATAATCTCCTTGTCCTCACGATAGTTTAGTTATCATTGTAAATGCCAATCCATTTCCAGGTAGAGCTAATACATTCCTAGCATGTGTTTTTAACACCTAGCTACTTAGGCTCCCATTTTCTTCTAGGTAAATCAATCATTAATGGGGTTATCATTCAATTCAATCAATCTCAATAATTTCAAATAATTATTTCAATAGACCCCAAGTTCAAGTTTTAAAAACATTCCTTTCATTTCAAAAACCAATAAAAAATAGTTTTTATTACAAACATATGTATTTTATCGCAAATAATTTCATTTCAAATCATAAAGAATTTCATGTCATTCATCTCATCAAAATCATTCTTGAGGCATTCATTTCAAGTCAAGATTATTTTTTTGAAAATCCACGATTTTCTTCAAAATCCATTTTCAAAGGAATTCATCACACACGTACACACAATTATATTTTAACAATTCATCAAGAGACTCAATTAAAGATTTAAAAATCAATTGTAAATCCAATTTTAAATAAACAATCACCAAGGTTTCAATTGATAGATATTTCCTTATGAAAACGCCTACCTCAATTTATGATCACAACACCCATTAGGGAATCCACAAGGAGAGTCGAAGGCTAGAATAATCAAAGGAGAATCCAAGAAACATAGTTCCAAAATAAAAACCCACATACATAAAATACATTAGAATTAAACAATATCAAATAAACATATAAAGGAGTAAAGAAGGATCTATGATCAAAACAAAATTCAACTTACTGAAGGGAATCCAATGCATCAAATAGTGCTTCAATCTATGAAGAAATTGTGTTAGAAAAGCCCAAATTCCTATAGAGAGCATCCAAAAAGGTTTGGGTAGAATTAAATTTGAGATAGGTGATTTATAATTAAACTAGGGATTAAAAAAAGAGAAATATTATATTAACCTTGGTTTTCTTATCCTCATTAGCATCACCGGTGAGCAGGTTACCTCTACCGACTAGCTAGTGGCACTATAAAGAATGCACAAATTTCTTAAAGTCCCATAAACCAGCTAGTGGGATAGTAAGAATTCCTAAAATATATCCACTCCACTAGATATACAGTGGGGTTCTTGTAGGAACTCCCTACTACCATCCCTCCACTGACAAACCGGTATCCCTCATCAGCAAGCCACTGGACCTCCTATAGCCTTTTTAACTACAAAAAATTGTCCACCCCCCGTTATAACATACCTTATCCATTTCTCAGCCTCTTTAACAAGAAAAAAAAACACTTTCATACCAACCAAATTCTCTTAAAAGAGTAAAACAACCAAGAAAAAAAAAGAAAACAACTAACGATCAACAAGAAAACAAAAAATAACCAATAATAGAGAAAGGTTCATACCTAAAAGCTACTAATGGGATATCACAATATCCCCACCAAGAATGATTTTCCCCTAGAAATCCTTTCAAGAATACTCTATATCAAAGTGATGGTGTAACTACTCTCTTATTAGTGCCACATGCTCCCAAGTCTCATGTGAATCGGAACCATGCTGCTATAACACTCGAACCAAGGGTATAGACTTTTCAAAAAGAACCTTTATCTGAGAATCAACAATTTGAACTATCTACTCAGTCATGGATAAGTCAAGTTCCACGTCAATTTTATTCCAAATCAATACATGAAATGGGTTAGAGGGATACTTCATGAGGTTCTACACATGAAACACATTGTGGATTGATTTCATATAAGGTGGAAAATACAAACAAATATTATCAACAATAATAAATTTTCCCACATAAATCGGTTTTAACTTTCCCTATTTTTCAAGCTATTTATGACCCAAATGAGTTGAAACTCTCAAAAATACTAGGTTAACAACCTCAAAATCCAAATACAATTGAAGATAATCATCATAAGATTTATACCAGCTCTATGTTGTTACCATTTTCCAAAGAATCAACTAAATATTTATAATCATATATTGGAAGAAACTAGGTCCAAATAGGTAAACTTCATTAATATACAACCAAAACAATGGAGGTTTACATGACTATCCATAAAAGGCCTCAAAGGATTTTATCTTGATGGATGACTGGTAATTTTTGTTATAGGAAAACTCAACCAATCCCAAGTGGCTATCCTAAGATCCTCTAAAGTCAAGGACATGGGATTTGATCATGTCTTGAAGAATCTATATAACCCATTTCATCTAACCATATGTATGAGGATGGTACACCATGCTTAAATTTACCTAGGATTTCATCACCACCTAGAGCCTCTTTAAAAATGAGAAGTGAACCGGGGATCCCTATCAGAAATTATGGAAGAAATAACTCTGTGAAATATAATAATATCTTGCACATATAGATGTCCCAAGTGATCAACTTTGGTGGTATCCTAAATGGGAATAAAGTGATATAATTTGGTCAATCAGTCAATCACTACCCAGATCGTATTACTTCCATGAGGTTTAGGTGGAAAAACCAAACTAAAAAGTCCATGGGTATCTCACACCACTTACATGTCAGCATAGAAAGGGGATGAAGTAATTCTGAATTCTTAATCTGCTGATAATTATAACAATGAGAAACAAAATCATCAATGTCTTGTCTCATACCTATCCCCCAGAAATTCCACCAATATCATAAAACGTATTCATGGTTCCACGGTGTATCTCCCAGTAAGAAATATGAAAATCCCCCATTATAGCCTTCTTCAAAGGTAAAGGTACAACATAATATCTCTATAAGAATATAATAGCCTTAGAAGATATATACCACTCACCCATGGTCTCACCACAATATAAAGAATCCCCAGTTCCATGTAACTCATCATCAAGCCATTATTTCTAGAGAATTATCTCGAGAAGTAAGTCAAGTGAAGAATTTAAAAAACAAACTTGGTCTCAACCTCCTGAACTCCCAAGTGAATATAAGAAAATAGATCCATGAGATTCCATTCCTCAAAATATTCTTTCACATTCTGGGACATAATTTTTCTATTTAAAGAAACAAAAACGTCATTTTCATTACCAGGAGTGTAGGAACTATCAAAGTAAAAGGATTTAAAGTATTCCACCCACCATATCTAATGAAGATTCAAATATTTTTATGAGAATATATAACTCAATATTTTGTGATTATAGTATATATAAAACCTTTCACTAAAAAGTTGAATTATCAACATCTTCATAGCATGCATCATAGCTTCAAGTTTGAGATCATGTGGGGTAGTTTTTCTCATGATCCCAAAGCGGAAGAGATCCAAAATACACAATGTTATCACCCTATATAATGAAACGTCCCAAACTCAAACTTTATGCATCATAAAATACCACATATCCCTACTTAGCTTCTATAAGAGTCAAAAAAGGATATGAAGTCAAAAAATTATTTAATTCATCAAATTAATCCAATAATTTTGAATCCCATAAGAATTTTACTCCCTTCTAAGTAAGAGAATACATTAGATAATCCAACTTTGAGAAATCCTTTACAAAATGATGGTAATACCCTACTGATCCCAAGAATATCCAAATATCAAATAAATTTCATGGTTCTTACCAGGTTATAATAGCTTTCACCTTCTCAATGTCAACTAAAATACCATGTTTAGACACGATGTGTATCAAGAAATTACCACCCAAATTCAGAAATTTTATTTTGAGAGCTTGGAATAAATTCTTTGATTCATCAATATTTCAAGAACTACCCTCAAGTGATGCACATGATCCTCCTAGATCATGGAGTAAACCAAGATTTCATCCACAAATACCACTACAAAATAATTAAGGTACTGATAGAATATCATGTTCATCAATTCCATGAACATGTTAGGAGAATTGGTCAAACCAAATGGCATAATAAGGTAATCATAATGGCTATACCTTCTCTTGAAGGTTGTATTATGGATATCAGACTCCTTGATCCTAAATTAGTGATGACTAGACTAAAGATCAATCTTTGAGAATCACTTCTCCCTTTTCAGTTTTTAAAATAATTCATAAATTTGGAGTAAAGGATTTTTATTCCTAACCATGACCTGATTGACATTTTTATAGTCAATGTATAGGTGAAGGGTTATATTTTCATTTTTTTTAAAACAAATAATAGCATTTCTCAAAGTGACACACTAGGGTGAATGATGAATTTAGAAATCAATTCATCCAGTTTATTCTTTAACTCCTTTGAATCTAGAAATTATATTTGGTAATAGGGAATAGAAATAGGTTGGGTACCTATTAAAAAGTCAATAGAAAACTCTACTTCCCTCACTAGTGGAAAACCAAAAAATTCATATGGAAAAGTAATCAGGAAACTCAACTGCTACTAAAGGAATATCACTATAAGAATAATCTTACTCAAATTAAAATGAAAACATGGATATCATTCCACCCAAATTACGAAGAGTAGTTTGACACGACTTAATCTCGAGCCTCAAAATCCATGAGAACAGGGATCACCCTATCAAGGGATGTAAAGGATACTCATCAAAAATAATAGTTGATATGAGATTTAAGAGTGATGTTCCAATCCATCCTGGGAATTACATCTAAAGGTTTCATATCTATAACTAAAATTACCGAAAAATATCAATCTCTATCAAAGAGAAATCAAAATAAGGTTGTTATATACCTTTATATCTCTTCATCTAGAGAGGCATATAAATTTCCATCACATGAGGCATGATCTCCATAGGAAAATTTAGCAGCTATACAACATTGGTAGATACAAAGGAATGAGAGGAATTGGTATAAAATAAAGAATATACTAAATTCAAATAAATATTAATGGTGCCTCTCACTATCATGGGGCATGTATCAGTATCCATTGGAGACTCAACCACCACATAATGAAGATTCATTCCCAATGCCTGTGTCTAGAACCCCTTTATTCTTAAAGTATCTGACTATACTGTAGATCCTCTCAGTACTATTGATCTCATACTACTATGTAGAGTAGTATAGACATGGAAAAATCTCTACAAGTGACCTAATCATCAAAATAAGGAATATATATTCAATGTATCTATTAAATAATGATTCGTGTGCCTGACTTTACCACAATGGAAACAAGTGGTCATTTACCAGATACTATAAAAAATTTAAGAAGTATATAGTTGAGATCCACCCATATGATTTCTACCACAGGACTTATCATGTTTCCTCTTCCATTTCAAGAGACCAATTGACACACCACTAGGTATATGAGGAACTCCTGTCAAACTTAACTCGCCATCCAATTCAAGTTTCACTATTAATGTACTATCCAATACATCTGCATATGATGTGAGATTTAATAGGAAAATTAGAAATTAAATATCTATTTGAAGACCCATATCAAACATTTAGGCTTTTATTTTCTCATTCGAAACCACCTAATATGAGAAATAAAAAATCTTAGTGAAGTGTTTGGGATACTAAATCACAATTAGATTACCTTTCTCCATTTTAATGAACTATATAGACTTATCCAACACCATTGATTCTGGATAGAACTATTCTATGAAATGTTCCCTAAATTCTTGATATTTCAAGAAAATATTCTTCCCCATATAAAAGATCAACTCACAACACCTATTTTTATGCCCTTAAATCTTGAAAGCAATATATTTTTCCTAAATAGAGTCATGAATCTCTAAGAACACGAAGAGTTTATCAATATTATTCAACCAATCCTCTTTCTCTTAAGGATCATTGGCACCATTTAAAGATGGTGGTTTTAGATAAAGGAAATCTTGAGCATGATCTCTACCATTTTCTCTCTATGGAAGATCCTCTATGGAATGAATGGGAATATGTGCAGCTAAATGATCTAAAGCTTGGACCGAGTGCACAAAAACATCCACAAGATTATAATAAACTAGAGGGTTCACATTCTATGGTTCATTAATAGATCCCTTCTAAGGTCTGTTCAAACTTCTTCTTAGAGTCATGGTACTATACAACATCAATAGTAAATAAGGGAAACATCAGTAAAGATAAATGATATCATTAACTCTATTAATAATAATTCAATGTTTCAAATCAAAGATTTGGAAAAAAGTCTTGAATTGTGTCAAACAACCCCTTAAAAACAATTTTCCCTTATATTCCATGGTAAATAAATACTAGTTATGATGAGAGATGACCAGAAAATCCCTCATAATAAACCCCTTAATTATTGAAAATCATGTATATTCTCTAACAATACATCCTAAAAGTCATACCAATGTCAAAGAAGAGGTAAGACCACCTTTGATACCAATTTTTCATGAACCGGGTTGGATAAACCACCTAAAAGTTACCCGAATTAGTCTCAACACAACCTGAAGGGTGTTCCCAATCCCCATGGATTAGAGAATAGCACCTCAGCGTCAAAATAAACACGAGGGAATGATTTTTCCATAAAAAATAACTCAACCCGAACAAGCAATAGATATAAATTATAAAAATTCAATATTCTAAACACTATACAAGGGATAAAAAACCACAAGTAAGTAGATACAAGTCCCAATGTATGTAGAGCATCCCAACTCATCAACAGAGACCATAAATACATTATCCCAGAAACTCCATGTAACAAGTGTATCTCACATTCCATCGATAAATACCAACTCCCAAAGTCCTCTAATCAAGAACATCCACCACCTCCAACTAGTTCCTTACCTTTTCCTATACCTGGAATAATAAAATATGAAAATTCTAAAAGGAAAGGGTAGGATGTGAGCAATAAATACTATTATAATCTAACCAATCATTATATAACCAATATATAAAAACTAAACCAACTTTTCTAAATTTAAAATAAAACATGTTGTGGAAATATTTTCTATTTTATAATCAAAACTTTTTTTATTTAACGTTTTAATGGATATAAATAAACAGGTTTCAAAGTGAATTTCCATCAAATATGGTAGATATAATCATCTTTATCCAAATAGGAATGAATAATCATTTCTATCAAAATAAACATAAGTAAATCATTTTCAGTCAAGCATTGGAATATATAATCAATTTTATTCATATAATCATGGTTAAGAGACTTAGGGTTAGTTTAATGAAGAGATTATCACACATCAGAGTGAAGTACAACTCTAGGTGTGTGTGCACTTCCTAGATTGGAAAGACTAAGGGAAATAAGTAGAAATCCCAAAGAATAATATTGCTACCCTCAATATAGTTTAGTTAGTGTTTCTATTATCAATCTATTTCTAAGTAGATATAATACATGCATAGTGTGTGTTCTTCAGACCTAACTACCCAGGATCCCATATATTTAAACGTAAATAAAACATTAATGGGGTTATCATTCAATTAAATCAATATAAATCATTTCAAATAATCATTTCTATTGGCCCCAAGTTCAAGTTTCAAAAACATGCCTTTTATTTCAAAAACCAAGAAACAAATTGTTTTTATCAAAAAAAATAATGTCTTTTATCTCAAATCATTTCATTTCAAATCATAAATAATTTCATTCCATTAATATAATCAAAATAATGCTCAAAGAATTCATTTTAAATCAAGATCTTTTTTCTGGGAATCCACACTTTGTTTTAAAATCCATTTTCAAAGGAATTCATCACACACCCACACCATGCCATCTCAACCATTCATCAAGAGACTTAATTAAATATTTAGAAATCAATTTAAAAACCAGTTTAGAATAAACAATCATCAAGATTTAAATTTATGGATATTTTCTTATGAAACCACCTACCACAATTCACAATAAAAAACATCCAACAAGGAATCCATAAGGAGAGTCTAAGGCTAGAATGAACAAGGGAGAATCCTAGAATCACACTTCCCAAATCAAAACCTAGATCCATTGAGGACATGAGTTTTATTTCTCTCAAAGAAAGAGGGAAATGAGGAAATAAGTATTTACAATAAAAATAAGAGTACACTTACCATAGGGAATCCAACACATAAATTGGTGCTTTGATCTAAGAAGAAATGATGTTTAAAGATCTCAAACACCTCTAGAGGGCCTCTATAATGTTTATGATTGAATAAAATTTGAGATAGGTGATTTAAAATTAAATAGGGTATTAAAAAAGAGAAATATGATATTATCCTTGGTTGTCTCAGCCCTGTCGATGTCACCGTCTAGCTGGTTACCTCCACCAGTTAGATGGTGGAACTAGCAGAATGCCTATATTTCTAGAATTCTCACTGGCTATTTGGTGGGGTTCCTATAGGAACTCCCTATTACCATCCCTCCATCTACTAACCATTGGCCCTCACGGACTAGTCGGTGGACCTCTTACAACATTTTTGGATCTAGTCTCTTTTCCACCCCTATAATAACATCCCTCAAACATCTCTCAGCCTCGATAACATGAAAAAACCCACTTTTATCCCTGCCAAAGAATCATAAATGAATTAAAAACTAAGAAAAAAAGGAAACAAATCATGGATCAATATGAAAATGAAAAAACAAGAATAGAATAAGGTTTATTCCTAAAAGTTTGTAGTATAATGTTACATTATTTAACAAAGAAGAAGAATTATATACCAAAGATAACATTTCATGTGAGGTATGAACATTATGAGTTTTTAGTATTTCCCTTTGGATTATCTAATACGCCCTCTATGTTTATAGATATGATTAATATATTATTAAAGGATTATCATGATAACTTCATAGTGGTATTCATTGATGATATCTTGATATAATCTAAAATCTATGAGTATCAAGAGATTCATTTACGAATCATTCTTGAGACACTTCGAGAAAATAGGTTATATGTGAAATTTAGAAAATGTAAAGTATAGCTCTAAAAAGTTTTTTTTCTAATACATAGTGTCTCCAAGGATAGAATAATTATTGATCCTTCCAAGAAAAATCCAGTCAAGGAATGGACCACACCAATTAATATAACTAAGATCTGTAGTTTCCTTGTTTTAGTAGGTTACTTTCGGTTATTTGTTCAAAAACAATTCTTGATTGGACAACTAGTTAACTAAGTTAACACATGAAGAGGTAAAATTAACATGATCTAAATAATGTGAAGAATTTTTTGAGAATATAAATTGGATATTTTTTAATACACCAGTATTGACTTTATCCTCATGAAAAGAAGGATTTGTAATATATAGTGATGGGTCGATGAAAGGATTATTAGAGTTGGTTCCCTAGAACCAACTTCTATGTACATTATGATAACATGTACTCATAGTTTTGAATATAAATAAACTCCTTATCACTAAATGATTTTTATTCTATGTAACAATGTATGTGATAATTTCCTAAGAGTAGTTGTTGCACTGAAAGGTCATGGCAGTTCCCTGCTATGATGAGAACCCATAAGTTCCATGAAAATATTCTTAAATATATGTTATATGGACAGATGCAATCATTTTAGGGACACAAATGATTCAGGATATTATGGGTGGAGACTCATAGGAATTTGAGGTACATTCTCATGTTGTATTCCATTAGTAATATCCAATGTAGTATATTATGAGAAACAGACCTTCCAGTAGGAAATCCACATTTATATGTTTAATTGGATGTTCCAATCTACGGACTTGTGTATTGATCCTTAGAATTTAATAATATTATTAATGAGTATTATAAGTCATGTAATTTGATGTATTGACAAAAATTGTGATGACATATGTTCACAATGAGTTAGGATATGTTGGGTGTGTCACAAGTAATATTACATTAATGAATAATTCAAGAAATTATTTTTTCCTTATGTTCTTTAATATAAGTTTGTATACTAGTCCCTTTGATGGAAATGATATTGACTAAATAAATCCATGGCCATGTTGTTCTATAGGCAAGTTCAATTTCTAGAAATTCAAAGTAAGATACATCAAGCACATAGGTTGATGGCACTAGCATGCAACCTACTTGATTACAGATATCATGATAAATGGATTATATTACACAATAAGAATTTATATGAGGTAATATGTCATTACAACATTAATTTTTTTTCTCTATAGGTATATTGGTGTGTCTCCAGATGTTAACCTTAGACTTTAGGCTGCTTTACCTAATGCAACTAAGAAAGAGGCCTAGAGAGTCACACACTAAGTGTATCCAGAATCTCAGTTAAATAATATATTATTATTTATTATTTAATAAGTTGAATAAATATTATTCCCACACATGGTTTAATAATTATTCATGTTTTCCTGATCTCATATTTTTTCCTCACCAGTTATTCAAGAGAATATTATGTGAGTAAAATATTTAATAAATATTTATTTGCTATTTAAAAAACATAATATTTATTTATCTATTAGTAAATAATGAAGTGATATTTATTTATTAAATAAATAGTCATTATTCAAGGCCTAATAAATATTGTGTAGGAATGGTGGACCAAGTTTATAGGTCTAGTGAGAAGCAATATATATTTAATATTATTTCAATAAGTAATATTTAATTTTAATTCATGAGGTTAGAACAAGTCAAGTATTATTATTATTATTATTATTATTATTATTATTATTATTATTATTATTATTATTATTATTATTATTATAGACATGGGGTTTTGTAGGGATTAAATAAATATTAAAGGACTCTTTTTAAATTATTTAGTTCTAATCCCAACAGTATATAAATGAAATTCCATTATTTTTTAATAGATTCAATTCATTTTTTATTGTGAACAAAAAATCTGAATAATTTTCTTGAAGCCCTAGAGAGATCGCTTCTCCAAGAACTCTCCTAATAATATAGGGTGATATTCCTCCACCATCCACTCTTGATTCTAGAGAGATCAAGAAGAATTCTCTAGAAGGTATTCTTGAGGTGATCAAAGGTGAATGACACAAGTGATAGGATTTGTCGTGCTACTACCCATAGATTCTTGCAGCGACGTTCGAATATTTGTGGAATACGTGTGGATCACCACTAGGGGGAATATAATCTTTATTCCTAAAACACAATAATGGTATAATGTAGATATTTTGTTAGATCCATCAATGAAGAAATGATTTCATTCAAGGTAATTATTTAAATAATTAAATTAATTATAAATAATATGTGATGATCTTGCACTTGGTTCGGGTTTTTTATCCCTTGTCTGTATTCATTGATTTAATTCCATTGTTCATGGAATTTAACATATTGTAAAATATCAGATTAATAATTGATCATGAAAAAAATAAAAGTTGGGCATGACCCATCGCACACTTCCGCAATGCCTGGAACCTTAAAGTGGTCTCAAAGTGGTCACATAATTATTTATAATTATTTAAAGATCATTGATTGATTTACACATTTTTCATATATATTTCAATTCAAGTTTAATTATTCTTTAATCTTAATTGTGATATCTAGTTCTTCCTGTTTTATTTATCATAAATATAATCAAATCGATTAATTTTTTGAATGAAATAAAATTAAAGATCTCATCTAGAGGTATTGAGGAATCTAGTTGGATAACACAAGAGTACATGTCGTGTAAGCTGGAGGTAAACATCGTGTACTAATGTTCAATGCACCAATAATTAAATCATAATTAATTCAAGGTGTGTGCATTTATTACACATAATGAATTTAATTATACATAGTGTGTTGACTGGACCAGCCTGATGCATGGTCTACTAGAGTACACACCGTGTAATTGGAATACACAGTGTGTAATCCTTTAGTCATAGACAGGTCGTGTATCTTCTTACATGACCTACCTGATTGGTGACCATGTAACTCAGATACCACACACTGTGTATCCCATATACCTTTCGTGTACTCCAATATTTTATAGGGAATGGTTTACATGTTGAGTCCCTAGATTTGTGTCACTGATAGATGGAGTGAAAAGTAAACGTTGTGTAGCTGGATTGTACATTCCATATACTTATAAAAAATTGAATAGAATTAAAATTAATTTATTATAATGTATAAACCTTATCATAATGTGCTTTTGTGTGGTCATTAAGTTGATATGACATTCTATGTGATGGGTTTTAATCTATATGTGTGTGTGTGTGTTTAATTAATTTATGTGTAATTCTCAGATCTTCATATCATGTATCAGTCATATTATAGTTATTACTATACGTTCATTAAAGCATAACACATGATATAAAAATCATGTAATCCATCTAATCATTAAGTTGATACTATAATTCCTGAATGTACATAATAAGTCATGTATGCCACATTTCACAAGAGTAAATAGTATATGAGTATACTACATATTGGGTAGTTCAAATGGGTACACATTGTGTTCCCTCCAAGGTATATTTATGTACATAGTTAGTTTTAAATAAATTTATTTAATTTGTTTAAAATTATTATGGATGAGAATATCAAGGAAATTAAATGAGAATTAATACAAACTAATTGATTAATTAAAGAATATAATTAATTAATTCGAGTGCGATTTATCTTAAATAAGAACAATTATAATTGTATTATAATTTTTTAAAATTCATAATTTTTTTTATGCATGTGGATGATCATGAGCATACACAAAACCTTTGTCTTTGATTGGTTTCATTTAATTTATTATTAAATTAAATTTTTGGCATGCGTGTTATCTCACGTATTATTATGTAAGGTTCAATGTGCCCATGGTTTATTTTATGTAAACCCCTTCTCCTCACCTGCATGTGAGTAAAAGTATATGTAATGGGTGGAGCTACAAATATTGTGGAGGTGGTTTAAGTTTGGAGCTAAGGCGATACCAATCCAAGAGAGATACATATATGGATAGGTGGAAAGATACAACATGAACCTTAATTTGTTCACATTGTTTTTCCACTAGGTTGATGGTTAGTTTATCATCTGCTAGATAAATTAACCATTAATAAAATCTCATGATCATACCACTTTATTATTTTATTTCTATCAAGTTGCATGGTTATTTCATTATGGATTTTTTTTCACGGTTACATGAATTAATGAATTACCAAGCATGCAAGACAGAACTAAAATAAATTGGATTATGTATAAATATTATCTAATACGTGGTTAATAAATTAAGTAAATCCACTTAATATTAACACGAATTTAATAAAGATAATAATTGTAAATTTACACATAAATATAAAATCCCAAAATTATATATATTAAGTCAGTATAGCCTTCCAATACTTTAGTTAAAATTGAACCACGGTTCAAAGTGATTGACCTGCCAATGTTTGGGTGCTTTCAATTATCATGGAATTATAACTTGATGTTTTGGGTAGAGTTAACTTAGTTCACATTAAGGTTTGACTACCAAATTATGACTTGGTGTGACTTAGATGTGAGGGTTGATGAAATATAATTTAAGGATTTCTAGATTAGAGAGTCCACTCAACAGGTTAAGGAACTATGAGTTAATGCAAATATAATTTGGAATTCCAACCTAAAACCCTTCAAATTTATTAACCAGTCAAATTTGGGGTAATGAGAAGGGGAATATGGCTCTTTTCCACTAAAATTTCCAAGAAAAATTAAATTTTGAAGCCAATGGTGGGGGATATTGGGTTTTGATAAAATCGTGGGATATTAATAAATATAATATTTATTTATTTTTCTAAATTTTATTAGATAAATTACTAAAACTCTGCTCATCTAATTTGTAGAAACAGCAATAAAAAATTACTTAAAGCATATCAATTTTATCAACACTTTATAAGGACAACATTATCACTGATAAAAATTTCCAAGAGTGGAAAAGACACTTATGCGTCATCCTACACTATAAAAAGAAATTATATGTACTAGAGGAACTTATTCCTGATTTACCTAGTAATGAGGATATTGAGGAAGAGTTGTCTCTCTATGAGAAACATTTTAATGATTCTATAGATGTTCAATGTTTAATTCTATCATACATGACCAATGATCTTTTAAATAAACATGAGGACATAGATCCATATAACATGATGTCTTGCCTTCAGGATCTATATCAAGAAAAGGTAAGATAAGAGAGATATGAGATCTCCAATTCTTTTTTTACAACTAGGCTTGGAGAGTTGGTGCCCTATGGGCCTCAGGTAGTCCAACTTATTAGCTACATTGAATGCTTAGGCGTCTTAGGGATTAAATTCCTAGATGATTTGCACACAGATCTCATAATTTCCTCACTAACTAAGACCTTATCCAGTTTTTCTACTAATTATAATATTATCAATAATGAGAAGAGCCTTTTGAAACTTCTTACTTTTATTCTTCAAGTAGATAAGAAAATGGAATGTGAAAAACTCATGGTCCTTATGGAGAATAATAAAAGGAAAAACAAGATGAATAGTCCCAAGACTCATAACAAGTCTAAAGATACCCATCACCATCTTTCCAAGTAAAGGTCCAAAGGTAGGGCAAGGAAAAGGAGCCATTATATTTTTCATGTGGAAAGAAAGGCCACTAGAAGAGAAACTGCACCCAGAAGCAAGGGGAAGCTAAATGTGCATTTTTTATCAAATTTAATCTTTCAATATCTATACATTGGGTATTAGATACATCTTTTGATGCTTACATCTATATGAAAATGAATTAACTAGGTAGATTATGAAATATTTATAAAGGATGGGTGGATTTGTGATTTTTCAATGGTGTAAGGATGGATTATCTAGCTATTGGGGACTACCAAATTTAATTTACAATAAGAATGATATTAGTTTTAAGGGATTGTTATTATGTACCAACTATTTCTAAGAACATAATTTTTGTTTCATGTCTGGATGAAGATGGGTTCATTTTCAAGTTTGGAAATAAAAAATTGTTTCTTTTATAAATAAAATACATGTTATGGTATGGCACATTTAAATAACATGTGTATTAAATTATGAAAACAAATTATTGTAAATAGATAACGAATCATGTTTATATGACTCATTTAACACCCTGTTATAGAATCTTCATCTTGGGAATGTAAACAAGAAGCATTTGAAAAATCTCTTTCAAGATGGTTATTTAGACTCTTCTAAGATAAAACCACTTGAAAGATGTCATGATTATTTACATGAAAAAATGACTCAACCACCATTTAGTGGATATGGTGAAATTTCCATAGATCTTCTAGGATTGGTACACACTTATAACACCCTGACCCCAGAAGCTCAGAGTTAAAGTCTTACTTTATTACATTTGCACGATTAAAAGAAACCAAATCCAGAATGACTGATCAATTTAGTAGTTTTAGAAAAACCAGATTATATACATGATACCCATATTACATTGAGAATTAGAAAATAAAACATGATACATAATAAAATTAAATGAACATCATCCTTTAAATCTTATTAAAATATTTCTTTTTTATATCCTGTGGAAAGGAAAAGAATAAGGGTGAGTTCAAATGCTTAGTAAGGGTACGTACATTAGAAGAAGTAATGAATCAATGAGTATAATCAACATAGAAAGGTAAATAACTGATAACACATGTCATTTATATAACTGGATAATGAAAAATCATTATGTCAAGGTAAGTAACTGAAACACATGTCAGTTAATCAATAAAATAAGAATGAACTACATCCATATGTAAAATAGAAAATCTCATGGATAAATAATAAATGAATCTAAATAAAGGAAATTATTAATTATTTGACACCATTTTTCCTAGGTACATTGTACCTTTACCTTCAAGACCTTTCACAAGATGGTTTATAACATATCGGGTAAAAACACATCTAATTAGACAAATGATTTGTCTCATGAGACAACCAATGCATCGAGGGGATATCTATAACCAGGCTCCACCCATGTAATACCTTTCCAAATAATTCCTCAAATATTTATTAATCTATTTAATTCATTAACAGTTTTCCTTATCAAATATCTTTATTGAGTAAAAGATATAGATTTATTAATATTTCCCCAGCTAATTAAATATCATTCAAAGTGTGCACCATATGTAAAAATGGTATAAGATTTTGGAAATAATTATACCCATCACATAAGAGTATTTTTATTTAAAATAAACTTAATTAATAATGTAAAATTATTATAAGGTATTTATTATTTTAAGAGAAAGTTAACAATCAAAAAAGAAAGTGACATTGCAAAGATAACTTTTAACTCTTGGTAATTTTCAATTCAACCACATTGAATGAGATAATTCAAAGTGAAACATATAGTACCATGAAATATGATTGAATCATTATATTAAATGGAAAATTGGATGTATATAAACTAAATTAAAGTTAATTGGTGCATAATAACAAATAATTCTCAGTAGAATGTAAATTGAGATGAAATCCCTTACCTTACACACCCTTTTGATTAAACGCCCTTTAAACTCATGTATAATGGTTTTAATAATGTTATTAACATATATAATAACCATAATAATATTTATAATATCATATATTATCTTTTTATAATATATAATTACCTTTTTGTTAACAATCTTTCATTATTTTCATCGTTTTGGGTGTTAATTGTCATGTTTTTCGAGTAAGTTTTGACTTGTTATTTTTGTTATAATTACATAGATCAAGGTTTAATCATATAAAGTATGTAAAATATGATTTAAATATAATATATATTCAATATATAATTATTTATAATAATCTATAAAATTTGGAGATAGGAAATGAAATGCACCGTTCATGGAGACTATAGGTCATATGTACGCATGAACGCTACTTTAATTTCCTTATCATATTTAAAAAGTAAGTGATATATATATATATATATTATAATTATAGTATCATATTAATTTTATATATATCATATATTTTTATTAAAACCATCCTTAATACATTCCATGTAAATTGCGAACAAATCACATTGCTTTGAGGAGGCGGTAGTCCACATGTCCACAAATGATGTTATCATATTCCCAAAAAAATAGAAAGCATGGAGGTATGTGTTATATAAAAAAACCAAAAGAAAAAAAGTAATTATAAATATTATATATATCATATATAAACCATAAATTAATCATTATTTACAACCTTGAAAGGTGGTAATAGAATAATAGATGACATCAGTTCGCAAGGCGGTAGTCCACCGTGCACACGAATGATGATTTTATATCTCGTTTGATGGAAGTGTGTGTGAGTGTAGGTTGTAACCCTAACATAAAAAAATTAAAAAATATTTATGATAATTATTTTATTATATAATAATTATATAATAATAATTTAAAGGGTGGATAAATAAATGAAACAAAAGTGATCATTAAAGAACATTACCTCTTTTTCGGGTAACTCTTTTTAGTTTACACCAAAAGACTTCCTTGGTTGGATTTATGCCCAAAGTGAGGATTCTAGTATGAGGGTTGGTATGTTGGGAAGATATTTTTTTATTAGTTGGTTTATCCAAAGGTCTTTATATTTGTGAATAATTGAGAGGGGTGAGTGCCTTTTTATAGTGGATGAGAAGTGGTGTTCCTGTAAATATAAAAAGTTAAACACTATTGAAAGGTTTCACTTACATCATGTTCCTAAAATAATGAAAAAATTAAATAAAATGGGTTATATGGTAGAAATATTTCTATCCAATGGGTTTTGGACATGTTTCTAGGGAATTTATCCCCTCAATATTAAAGTTTAACCACTAAGTAAACTAAGTTTCACCTTAATCGTTGTAATTAATTTTAATTTATTTCACAAATATTTTAAGTAAAAAAATAATTTTACATTATTATAAATTATAAATTATGATTATTCTGGATATTTAATTAATTTTTCCAAATTAAAATCACATAAGTGGCATAAATTAATTTAAAATTAATCCCGCATATGGGATGAGAAAGCGGGTTTTTAAAGTAAAAAATATTCAAATGTTTGAAATGTTTTTATATCCAATATAAATGAGAAATTGATTCCAATGTCCTAAATTTAATTAATATATGTAAAATTTATCTAATTAAACTTAAAAATTAATATAAAAATATAGTTTATCCTTATAAATAAATTAGTATAAAAATATTTTTTTAATTAAAATTCAGTATTTTTCATTATTCATCAAATAATTAAATATTTTAGAAAAATCACAAAAAAAATCACCCTAAGATAATTTTGAAAATAAAATTTAAAAATTAAGTTTATTTTGACAAATAATGTCTATAAAAGTATCAAATTTTTATTTTAAAATAGGATCGTCATCAAAAGGTTGAAAAACTAGCTTTAGAAAAATACAGGGTTTTATGTGTAAAATTGTGTTTGTTCTTATCTTATGTCTATCAAGTCTATTGGATGAATGTAAATAATATTTTATTGAATATATAATTTATATATTTCTTAAATATCATTCATTGATAGTAATTAATTTAATTTATTAAGAAAAAACGTCTTTAGGAGCATAAAAATAGTTTTTTTACAAAAAAAACATTTCCTTTGAATTCAATTGGTTTTTATTTTAATTTATAATTAATTGATAACAAATGAATTATTTTTATATTTTTATAAACCATATATTTTTATAAGTTTTTTAATCATGTTCATAAGTTCTAATTTAACATCAAGGAGGTAATTATCATTTTGAATAATAATATTAATAGTATTTGGTAAAACTTGGTCTTGCATGTAACGCAGGCCATCGAAGAAAGTCGTTGTTCCATGTAACACAATATAAATTTGGGGTTCCACATAGAAAAAATAATAATAATAGTATTTAAAAAAAAAAGATAAGTTCAATGTTGCATGAATCATAATCTTAACTTGGTGTTGTATAAAAAGCAATCTAGAAACAAAATTAAATTTATTCTAAAATAAAAATATTGTAAAGTCTTGGGGTGTTACATTATCCCCACCTTAAATAAATTTCATCCTCACAATTAAAACATGATCTTGGTAATTGATGTATGCATATTTGAAAATACTATTTTTGAAAAACCGACTTCATAAATAGGGTTAATAACACATATTATTAATATAAGGTAAAGGAAAATGTGAAGGTCGCCACAAAAATTGGTTAAAAAATAGGAACACATTAGTGAAAACTTGTACATGGAAGAGAAATGTAACTATAAAGTTTTGATGTAGAGTTATAGAGAACATTTATCACAATAAATTAGGTGATCCATAGACGGTTAGCAGCCACATGACCATAAACCACATAGGTACAAAAAAGGTCATCGATATCATCAAAAATGATGATAATGGGACAACATTTTTGTTTCAAGTACATTAATTCTAAAGTTGAGTAATTATTTAACTCTCTAATAATAGTAAGAAATATATTACTTGATACATTTATATTTTATAAACACAATCTTATCCTTTTGATATGCCTTGAACTATTTATACTTCATTTATTAGCATAGGTTGCATCATATGGTGAAGTAATACATTAACCTCTTAATCCTTGTATAGAGGTCATCTTAAACCATTCATAAAAGGTTAAATTTTCCAAAAGATTATGATCCAACACTTTATAAGTAAGGTCACTAAATTTAAAAATTGAACTTATCATTAGCCTTTAATCAACATAAAGTAGCTCTTTAATCCTCACATACCTAACATATGAACACCTTCATCATGTGTTATCTTAAAACATGGTAATAACTTTAATTACCATAAAACCTTATTGAAAACATGAATTTCTCATTATTACTTAAATAAAAAACAGGTTATTGGATATATTTATTAAATACGAAAATGTTTTAAACACCATTAATCGTAGCATAAAATACATTTTCAACGAATCATTTATCAGTTACAAGGTAGTCAATAATATCTAATTTACTTTATATATATCAATCATATATTTATCCAAATATCATTATCTCAACATCAAGAACATATTAAGGAATGTATCTCCCTCAATCATATGTTTTCCAATTATTTCAATGTGTCACTGAACCATTTTTCTTGGTCATCGGTACTGATCAACACGTTATTTTAAATCCTTGATGAAAATATATTGTAGTACAATGTTTATAAATTACATAATACTTATATCTAGGATACCATCAATAACATACTTTTAAAACATTATTCAAGGATCTAAATATAGGATAAAATTAATCATTCCACTTCAGTTATATCAATAACATAATCTTGGACTTAATCCATTATCTTATTTTTAGGTATATTCTCTTGAAGATTGGGGAATTCATTTGCATGGTGCCACATATCCTTGAATATGTAACACTAAATAACAGACTTTTTATCCTTACCTTTGTATTATTTTTCCTAGGGACCCTTATATCTACACTTATAACAAACTCATAATTCCTTCAAGCATTTCAATGGGTTATGCTTTCAACAGTTATCACATATGGGAAAATACTTCTTTCCTATCTTCCCTTTATCCATGATTTTTTCTCCCATCGTATTCTTATATTTATTTATTTTGAATCCATAAGAATTGAAGAATTATTTCTCTATCTTGATAGTATATTAAACTATTTCATCATATGAAGAAATAATTTGAGATATGAGTTCCCTTCAAGGACTTGGCTTAAGCCTTCAAATAAATGGCCAATCTGGAAATTCATGTTGCATATGAAATCCATATCATACCTTTATAAACTTGTAAATATATATTCATACTCCAAAACACATTATTCATCATTTTGATTTAAACTAAGTAAATTTATCTTCATCTCATTTTTTTGCTCATGAGGGAAATATTTTTCAAATTATGTGTCCTTAAAATATTTCCATTCCATGAGTTATATTTGAATGACATATTTATCTTCATTTTTCCTAAACTCTGGAAGTTCTCTATAGATTCTGGAAAAAAATTCTTTTAGAGAGAATCATGATGTTTCTTTGTTGGAGAATCCTTCATTATGTTTGGCTGTTAGTTTTTGCTAAAGATTTTGAGGTTTTCATTCTGGCTGGATCTTTTTATTTATGTGCCTGATGTGCAGAACATGGATGGTTGTATCTGGAAGTTTTTTGCACTCTTATGGAGGTTGGATACCACTACACTTTGAAGGATTTCATCTCTACAGATATATATATTTGTTTTTGTTTATTTTTCATGATTTCCAATGTTCTCTCTTTAAATCCCTGCTGGTGTAAACACATTACACCTCGTGCTTGTACTGTAACTTTTTGATTTTAATAAATTCCCTTGATAACATGAACTAGGAAACTGGTTCATGTCATCACTTTTAAAAAAAATACAACTGTATCCATTTCATTTTCACCACATCTTAATTCCATAAATATCTTCTCAAAAGACTTAATCTATTTCTCAGCTTCCAATGAATCAGTAGTCCCACTAAATGATGGGGGCCTCTATTGTATAAACTAATCCAACATCAGATAATATTACTATAGAAGAGGTTTCTCCATATGATAAAGGTTATTTTTCATAACTTTATTAATCTTCCCTAATATATTCATAACTTTCTCATTTCCAATACCATATATATTGGCTTCCTTAGCAGGGCAACCTCTATATTGTCCGTGACTATTGATACCCATATTCCACCCACATACCATTTCTAAATAATTACATATACTGGATTAGATCATATCATTATGAAAAATAATTTATAATACAAAAACTAGTGAAATAATAAACATAAATTGAAAAAAAAAATTGTATCTAATCTCATAATCATAAACATGGTTTCTTTGGGATGTTTTTATGAACTTATCCTCAAAGTTTATCATAGGCTAATGTACTATAATCTATTTTTTTGTAAATATAGTTTCCAAGGTGTCTACTAAACATCCTTTGATACCAACTATAACTCCCTAGACCCAGTAACCTGGATCATATGCATTACTTTATTATATTATAATGATTATAAGGAATAAAACCTAAAAGAACCAATTAGTTTAGTAGTTTTGGAAAAACTAGATTACATACATGATACCCATATTACACTGGGAAGTATAAAATAAAACATGATATGTAGAACCCTCGGTTTGAGATATGTAGCCTTTTTTATGGCTTTTTATGTGTTTAAAGTTCTTAGGATTAGTTAGGGAGAGGTTGGGAGAGTTTTGGAATGCTTTTGAATAAGTTTGGAGGTTTTCTAAGGGTGCACGGTTTGAGCACAAATAGGGAAAACCATGTGGGTTCTCCAGGAAACCATGTAGGGGGAGACAGTGGGCTTTGCATGGCCTACACACAATTTTCCAAACCATGTGAGGAACCTATTAGGACCCCTTCTATCGAGGTAGTGTTGTGCGCATGGTTAGTGCACGGTTTTCAAAACCATGCGGGTTAACTTTGTGGCCACTCAAAAGTAGGACTTTTAAATACAAGCTCCCTCGGGGTTTCCTCATTTCATTCCAAACTTCCTCCCACTCGAGCCTCACTCAGAATTTTTGTTTCTCAAGGGTTTGAGGGGCTCTCCTAGTCATTTTGGAAGTGATTTGAAGGGGTTCCAAGGTGGTTTCAAGGTGGTTTCTCTCAGGCAAGTCTCTCCTCTTGGATTCTTTGGTTTCTCTCTAGATCTACATCTCCCTCTCTCTTGGTTTTCTATATCTACACCCATTTTGTGTAGATATAGGTTTCTGGTTGCCTTGGGTGTTGATTTTAAGTCTTGTTGATGATAGGGAAAGAGATCTTGAGCGGTTTCGGTGGTGAGTTTTCCAGGATTGGGGCGTGGTTTCTTGGGGGTCAAATTTTACAGAACCCTAAAGGTAGGTGGCTTCTCTCTTGACTCCACTTTTCTAGAACTTGAAGCTTGGTTACAATTATTTTTTTTTTGCTTAAAATTAATTGTGTTTTTGATGTAAAAAATTATTTAGAAATCTCTTTGGTGATGTTTTGGGTATTTTTGGGGAAAAGGGGTTTTGTGGTGGAATTCTCTTGTTATGGATTTTAAAATAGAGATTTTAAAATGGGTTTCTGGGATTGATATGTAAAAATGGTTGATGAAAATGGTTTTCAATAAAGAAGTTTTTTATTAAAATATGGTTGGGAATGGAAAATTAGTTAAAGGGGTTTTTCAATAAATGGGTTATTTATTGAAGTAAATTGGAATGTGATGGGAATGATGGTGTGATTTTGTGTGGACTTGGTGCTTAGTGCTTGTTGGTTGATTAAGTGTTATGACTTGTGTGAATTGTGTGTAAAGTGGGTGAAATACCACTATAAAATAGGATGGATAGTGGATGGAAGGGCCACCATCTAGGATAAGTGGATGGGAAGTGCCACTAAATTGGGAAGGAAGGAACGGGTCGAATGAATGTGTTGTCGTGATTATTATACCAGTTTGGGTTATGGAACATTGTGTTATGCTTTGATTGTGTTGTGGCCATGAGACATGGTAATTGGTTTTATTAATGTGTTTCATGGTGATATGGATTATGGAATGTTTGTGGCTTTCCCTTGTGTGACATGGCTTGATAAGGGTATGTTTGTCTTATGGTAATGGTGGCACTATTTATTTCTTTATATGAAATATTTTATATAATGTGCTAATGGTTTCATCCTAGTAGCTTGTGTAGGGAAGTCATTTGGGGAAAACCTAAGGAGTATTAGTACTCACCCCTTGATTTGGATCTTGTTAGGTCCACTAGGCTAGATACCCTGAGAGGGGGTGAATCAGGGTATGACAGATTAAAACGACTGCCCCTTTTGATCTTGTTTTGTTGTTAGACAAAACCATTTTCTCTCTCCTTCATGATGTAGAGTATGAAAAAACTTTAAAGCATGCACCGGACACATCAATTTTTACTTGGTTCACCCTCACTGGGCTACGTCTAAGGAGCATACACCGGTAGTGTGCCGATGTACCAATTCCACTATAATCGCACTACTGTTTACAAGTTCGGAGTGGACTCACTGTCTCTCCTGGTTTACAACCATTCATAATATGAAAGCTCACTGCTCTCTCAACTAAAGTGTGCTCACTAATTCTTTAGAAGATCCACTCACATTTTATAGACCTATAGGTCTCTTCATTATCTCTAATTAAATCTGCATCATTAATTGTTGATAGATGCTCTGTTGATGTCCAACTTTCACCCATAGATGAATCTCTCTTTGTACCAGGTGTACCGGGAAACCCCAATTTTTATGCACAACCTTCACTGGGCCTTGCGCGTAATTCCATGATTTTTAGCAAAATTCACTTTTCGCACAACACCCCTTTTACGTGCAACACTCCTTTTACGCGCAAAAAATTATTTGACATGCAACAACTTTTATGCGCAGCCTCTACACTGCCTTGCGCAGAATTCTCCACTTTTTCATGAAATTCACTTTTTGCGCAACAGTCTTCTTTTCACGTAACTCACTTGTGCACTCCAATTTTGTGTGCTAGATCTCAGATAATATCTAAGTCTTGAGATCTCTCGAATGGAGGGGGTTCACTTCATATTTATAGGAAAAATCGACCCCACACAAAAAAAACCCTCCTTGAGCGTGTAATTCTCTCTGAGCGTGAAAAACACATCTTCCCATTTTCTGATTTTCAGGACCAAAAATTTGGCAAACACTGGAAAACGGTGCCACCTTGTATCTTCTCTTTTTATGCTGCCACCAGATCATTCATTACTTTGTTGAGGTTCTTCAATAAATCATTTATTTTTGAAAGAATCCCTTGAACAAAAAAAATCACCATGTAAACCCCCTTTTTCAACACACTCATACATCATGGTATGCTTTGTCAAAAAACACAACATGGAGGCCCACTTTGTCAACAAACACAATCACCTCAAAAATTATTCAATGATTCCTTGAGAAATTCTTTCCCAACAAATATTGGGTGCTTTTGTTGATGTTGTATTCTGGGACACAGGTAAGAGTAAAGCATCTCATTTTACTAGTGGTTTGATATGATGCCTTGGTGGTGTTGGGTGTAACATCCCAGGTAAATAAAGAATAAAGAATTTTCATATTTATTAATATTTACGAATTAAATATTAATTTTACTTTAAAGGTGTTGCTATGTTCGATAGCGTACCCGATACACAACAAAGAGTTTCATTGAAGTCTTACGTTGCACACTAGTAATAAAATAATATTATTTTAAATGGTAGTTAACACATAGTCGTTGTATTGGCGGGAAAGGATGGAAATAACTGAAATATGATAATATATGTTTGTCAAATATTTTTACTCTTTACAATAAATGTTAGAAGATTACAAATGCAAATGAATTCAGTTTTTAAGCATAAACATTCTAATATTCTTTAAAAGGTCGATTAACCGCTTTTTGATGGAGAACCCCTTTTAAATCCACTTTTTGACAATTTTATAAGCTCTATTTTTCAAAATAAACATATTTTTTATGATTGGGACATTGAAATTTACCTTGGGTTAATTTTTGGTATTTTTCTGACAATGTTCATTTTTCAATGAATAGTGAAAAATACTGCATTTTACATCAAAACTACATTTTCATATAATTTAATTATATGGTTATATTATCTTTTTAATTTGTTTTAAAGTTTAATTAGAATATATTTTTATCATGTAATTCAATTATGGTCATTGGGATTAATTTCACTTTGGAATTAGGCATAAACAAGTGCCAAACTTTTCATAAATATTGTTTCTAAAAAACCCACTATTTGTTTTGACAACGGGAATTATTTTTAAATCAATTATTGCAATTTCTGTGTTTTGAATTTGGTAAAATGGATGACATATTTGGAATAATAAGTTCCATATTATGTAATCAAGACTCTTTTGTTTTTGGACATTATGAATAGTAACGACGGTAATTATCTTTAATTATCTTGATTAATGAGTAATCGGGTAGTTAAGGATAATAAAATAGTATCATAATAATAAAAAATGACCACAAAATATGTCCTAAGGCTACTGTTTGTCTCATGTCCGACCATTGTATTCCTTGTGCCAAACTTGGGGGCCCCATGGAATCACTTTTGTGAGAAAGTGACTTTTTATCTTTTTATTTTTAAAGAATGTTAAATGTAACAAAGAATGTATCACCTAAGTAAAATATTTTTAATTTTGTCTACATAAATTATCTTTTGGACTATAAATATTAATTGGAAATATAAAAATATTTCCTACATCATAGTATTTTTTTATAATTTTTAGACATTAAATAAATTAAATTATTTATGACATCATGATGATGCAGCGATGACCTCATTATTTAACGATTTAAATAAAATGGAAAGATAATGTAAAATCTAAGACCTACACAAGTCAAAAACCTATTGGATGTGTGGATTTCGAACCCTTATTACCATATACTCGAAACACATCAATGTGGGACCATTAAAATCCGAAACTCATTCTAAAATAAAGTAATATTTCCTTACTTTCCAAGAGTGCCCCTCCTCTCCTCTTATAAAAGGCCCCCACCTCTGCCACCTTACCCACACATCCAAAGCCTTTGGCTCGGCCAACCCCTACCCAGTTTGTCTCTCCACATCCATTTCTTACTCTTTGAAGCCTCACTTTGGGAAAAAGTCTTCCCAAGGAAGCCTTTGAGTTCAAATCTAAGAGAGTTACTCGATTTTAAGGTGATGTCTTCACTTGTGTTCTTTTGTTTTATTTTGCTTCTCCAAACCCCTAAACTCTTTTTATTATTTTCTTTTGTAACAAATCCAGTATATTAAATATACTAGGATATTGTTATAAGAATTATTCGAGCTACACTTACACACACCTACATCTAATGGTTAAAGAACATACTGTTTCCGTGGATGGCGAATTTCTGCCTCCCGAAACGATGATTGTTCAACATTATTTTAACACCTTCAAAGGTGGCCATTAAGATGACACTATATTTATATATGATATATAATATGTTTATGTTTTCCTTAAGCTTCTATATTTTTCATTTTGAGCATACCTTTATGGCTTCCATTATGGTTAAACACGATAATTTCATTTTAGGAAGTGCGGACTACCGCCCCCTCAAAGTGATGTGATTCGTTAATGCCATATGTGGGATGTATAAAGGATGGATTTAAAGTTATTATATATTATGTTATACTGGAATTATAATATACCTCTATATCATTATTATTTCTTTCCATTAATGTATGAGATAGAAATGAAAGTAGCATTCATGCGTACGTACGGCTTACCGTCTCCATGAACGGTGCATTTCATTTCTTATCCCCAAATGTAATGTACTATTATAAGTACATATATATAATGGATATATATGATTTATGTTACATATAAATGATTAATATAATTCTGGAATTAAAATATACATACCTCTCATTTAGTTTTAATTCCATTAATATGACATAGAAATGAAAGCAGCGTTCATGCGTACATACGGCTTACCGTCTCCATGAACGGTGCATTTCATTTCTTACCTCTAAATGATTATGTGATATTATAAATACATGTATATGCAAAATATATATGATATATATGATATCCAAATCAGGAATTTCATTCTGGATATAAAGAAACATTGACCACACGAACAGCATGTAATTGTAAGAAGTCCACTTTCGACTTAAGAACCAAATATCGACAAAACAAAAATTATTAACTTAAATGATTACATAATGTTTATAACATGGAAATAAGTGATATAAAATGAATAATGAACTTGAAAAATGTTCTTAATCAAATAGAAATTAACTCAAGTTTATTATTCAGGACGTTAAAGAACGATCGAGTCAAGTCGGACCTAAGGTAAGGGACTTCGTCTCAATCTCCTTTCATTGAGGCATATTTTGTTTTATACACAACTATCTTTTATACGGTGTATAAACCCCTTTGACTTTTAATTTTATACAAAAGGAATCTTTTTCTACGAATCGTTTTACAAAATGACAAAAAGGAATGTTTCTTTTAACGTACGCGGTGACAACGACCTTTTCCGCCGCCATGAGTATTATTTGGTCTTTGGCTTCCTAAACAAGCCGTAATGTTTTTTTTAAAATGAAATAAATACCATATACTCTTTTATGTATTTTGGTATTGAAAATGGATTTTATAATGGATTTTTTATGTCAATATATTTAAGTGATATATTGTGATCAAAGTGTGAAAATGTTTTCTTTCCATTATATTTGTTTTATGTCTTATGATTTTTATAATGGTACTTGGACATTTGACGGGTGGTTACGTGATAAACCATATGATGGGTGGTGTCGTGAATACTAGGATGGGTGGTTACGTTATAACCTCCAATGCATTGGGTATGGAAGTCGGTCGTATGGCTATTCCATTAAGTATGTATAGAAGTCCGCCGTATGGATATTCCATTAAGTGATATGTGTGGAAGTCGACAGTATGGTTATTCCACTTAAGTATGTTTATGTCCCAAGTTACCTTTATATATTATGTGTTCTTTATATGGGTTTTATGGTAATCCTTTGGTTACAAAAGAGTAAGTAATGATATTTTATTCAGTGAAGGGTTTTTACTACTTCATAAAGGTGAAGGTATTACTTTGATAAAGTATACATGGTTTACTTGATGTTTGAAAAACTAATAGTTTTCATTATTTGTGTATCCCTTACTGAGATTTTTATGCTCACCCCAAGTTTTTTGAAATGTTTTTCATAGGACTTAATGTGGAATAGGGTCAAGGATGGGATCAAGGGAAAGTCATGCTATCTAAAACATGGAACTAGACATGTTTCTTTTTAAGAGTTTTTTATTTTATGGAAACTTAGACTACTTTGTAATCTTTTGAGATGTAACAGTTATGTCCTAATTCTCTAAAACTCTAAACTTGAAAAGATCCTCAATGTGAATTATTCATTTAATTCAATATTAAGAGATGTTTAAGGCCGGGGCCTTATAGTTGGTATCAGAGGTTGGTCTAGAGAACTTTAGGAGTTAGAAAAGTGTAAAATTATAAGTTAATTTATGGTACGATTGAAATGATATAGCATTTAAAGATTACCATGTTGCTTCGCCTAAGATATTTCTGTGTTAATAATTGTTTTTCATAGAGGAAACAGAACATCTTTTCTAGGAATGCATACAGAGCGAAATGACCTTTCAAATCAGTATCCTAAGATGGTCAGAATCAGAACTAAACAGTTTGTTGTAGTGATGGCTCAGTTGAGTCAGGTGAAAAATGTTGGTTGTTTTTATTGATGATATTTTGGTGTTTTCTAAAAGTAAAGAGGAGCATTAAAGTCATTTAAGGGTTATCTTGCAAACCTTAAAAGAAAAGAAACTGTATGGAAAATTCATCAAGTGTGAGTTTTGGTTACAACAAATTTCTTTCCTGGGTCACATTGTTTCAAAAGATGGCATAACTATTGATCCTGCTAAAACAAAAGTTGTTGAAGAATGGCCAAGAGCCACAGATGTAACTGAGATCCGTAGTTTTCTTGGTTTGGCAGGTTACTACCGAAGGTTTGTTGAAAATTTTTCACGGTTATCTAGTCCAATGACTATGCTAACTCGGAAGGGTGTTAAGTTCATCTGGACAAAATAATATGATGATTGTTTTCAGGAGTTGAAAAGAAGATTGGTGAATGCTCCAGTTTTGGCACTTCCTTCCAAGAATGGTGAGTTTGTTATATACAGTTATTCTTCGTTGAAGGGACTTGGATGTGTCCTTATGCAGAATGATCAGGTAATTGCATATGCTTCACGTCAGTTGAAAACTCATGAGGTAAATTACCCTACACATGATTTGGAATTAGCTGCTGTTGTTTTTGCTTTAAAAATTTGGATACATAATTTGTATGGAGTAAAGTGTGAAATATATACTGATCACAAAAGTTTAAAGTATATATTCACTCAGAAATAATTGAACATGAGACAGAGGATATGGCTGTAATTAATCAAGGATTATGAATGTACAATTCATTACCATCTGGGAAAAGTAAATAAAGTGGGTGATGCTTTGAGTCGAAAAAGTAATGCTTCATTAACCATGCTACGTTTGGAACGAGATCCTTTGGTTTTTGATTTGATGAACTTTGGCATATAATTTGTTGGTGCAGTAAGTTCTTCTATTTTTTTTCAGGTATCAGTGAGATCATCCCTATCAGATAGAATTAAGCAAGCACAGAGGGAAGACAGTGAGTTGTAGAAAAAGGTAGAGCTGGTTCAGAAGGGTAAGTTTCCTGAATTCAACATTGATAATGATTGTGTTTTGAGGTTTGGGAAGAGATTATGTGTGCCTTTTGAATCACAGTTGAAGAATGAGTTGTTATGTAAGGCTCATAGTTCCCTGTTTTTAGTTCATCCTGGAAGTACTAAGATGTACAGAGATCTGTGGGAGTATTACTGGTGGGATGGAATGAAAAGGGATATTGCTGATTTTACTATGAAGTGTTTGACTTGTCAGTAGGTTAAGGTAGAGTGGAAGTTACCAAAAGGGATGCTTCAGCCTTTACCAGTGCCAGAGTGGAAATGGGAAAACATATCCATGGACTTTGTTGTGGGATTACCGAGGACATCTCGAGGTAATAATGCAATCTGGTTTATTGTTGATCGCTTGACTAAATCTGCTCATTTCCTTGCTATACGAGATACTTTTTCACTAGAACAACTTTCTCGTTTGTATCTTAAAGAGATAGTCAGGTTACATGGAGTTCCTCTCTCCATTGTGTCCGATCGTGATCCCAGGTTTACTTCTAACTTTTGGAAAGGCCTTCAGAAGTTGTTGGGTACTGAATTAAATTTTAGTACAAATTTTCATCCGCAATCAGATGGGCAGTCAGAACGAACAATTCAGACCTTGGAGGATATGCTACGAGCTAGTTCGATGGATTATCAGGGAAGTTGGGACCAAAATCTTTCCTTGGTTGAGTTTTCTTATAATAATAGTTTTCATTCTAGTGTACAGATGGCACCATTTGAGGCATTATATGGGAAGTAGTGTCGAACTATAGCATTTTGGGATGAAGTGGGTGAAAGGAAGCTGATGGGACCACAATTGGTAGAAGAGATGGCAGGAAAACGTTCAGTTGATTCAGAAACACATGAGAACAGCTCAGATCAGGCAGAAGAGTTATGCGGATAACCGGAGGAAGGGTCTATCTTTTGAGGTAGGTGATCATGTTTTTCTCAGGGTTTCTCCATGGAAAAGTGTGATGCGATTTGGTAAGAAAGGAAAGCTGAGTCCAAGGTTCATTGGACCATATGAAATTCTGGAGAGAGTTGGATCAGTTGCATACAGAGTGTCTTTACCTCCGAGTTTATCTCAGGTGCACAATGTTTTTCATGTTTCAATGTTGAGGAAGTATATGCCAGATTCATATCATGTTTTGAGTCGAGAGGTAGTTCAGCTGGAATAGAACCTATCTTATGAAGAACAACCAGTCCAGATTCTTGACCGAAGAGATCAAGTGTTGCGAAATAAGGTAATCCACCAGGTAAAGGTTTTGTGGAAAAACCATATGGTTGAAGAGGCAACGTGGGAATCTTAAAATGTTATTAGGGATAAATACCCCCACTTATTTTGATAAGTGAATAAAATTGTGAGGACGCAATTCCCAAAAGGCGGGAAGGATGTAACATCCCAAGTAAATAAAGAATAAATAATTTTCATATTTATTAATATTTACGAATTAAATATTAATTTTACTTTAAAGGGGTTGCTATGTTCTATAGCGTACCCAATACGCAACAAAGAGTTTCATTGAAGTCTTACGTTGCACACTAGTAATAAAATAATATTATTTTAAATGGTAGTTAACACATAGTCGTTGTATTGGCGGGAAAGGATAGAAATAACTAAAATATGATTATATATGTTTGTCAAATATTTTTACTCTTTACAATAAATTTTAGAGGATTACAAATGCAAATGAATCCAGTTTTTAAGCATAAACATTCTAATATTCTTTAAAAGGTCGATTAACCACCTTTTGATGGTGAACCCCTTTTAAATCCACTTTTTGACAATTTTATAAGCTCTATTTTTCAAAATAAACATATTATTTATGATTGGGACATTGAAATTTATCTTGGGTTAATTTTTGGTATTTTTCTAACAATGTTCATTTTTCAATGAATAGTGAAAAATACTGCATTTTACATCAAAACTGCTTTTTCATATAATTTAATTATATGGTTATATTATCTTTTTAATTTGTTTTAAAGTGTAATTATAATATATTGTTACCATGCAATTCAATTATGGTCATTCAGATTAATTTTACTTGGGAATTAGGCATAAACAAGTGCCAAACTTTTCATAAATATTGTTTCTAAAAACCCTACTATTTGTTTTGACAACGGGAATTATTTTTAAATCAATTATTGCAATTTCTGTGTTTGGAATTTGGTAAAATGGATGAAATATTTGTAATCATAAGGTACAAATTATTTGATCAAGACTCTTTTGTTTTTGGACATTATGAATAGCAACGACGGTAATTATCTTTAATTATCTTGATTAATGAGTAATCGGGTAGTTAAGGATAATAAAATAGTATCATAATAATAAAAAATGACCACAAAATGTGTTCTAAGGCTAGTCGGTGTCTCATGGACGACCATGGGATGCCTTGTGCCAAACTTGGGGGGCCCATGGAATCACTTTTGTTAGAAAGTGACTTTTTATCTTTTTATTTTTAAAGAATGTTAAATGTAACAAAGAATGTATCACCTAAGTAAACTATTTTTAAATTTGTCTCCGTAAATGATCTTTTGGACTATAAATATTCATTGGAAATATAAAAAAATTTCCTATATAATAGTATTTTTTTTATAATTTTTAGACATTAAATAAATTAAATTATTTATGACATCATGATGATGCAGCGATGACCTCATTATTTAACAATTTAAATAAAATAGAAAGATAATGTAAAATCTAAGACCTAAACATGTCAAAAACCTATTGTATGTGTGTATTTCGAACCCTTATCACCTTATCCTCGAAACACATCAATGTGGGACCATTAAAATCCGAAACTCATTCTAAAATAAAGTAATATTTCCTTACTTTCCAAGAGTGCCCCTCCTCTCCTCTTATAAAAGGCCCCCACCTCTACCACCTTACCCACACTTCCAAAGCCTTTGGCTCAGCCAACCCCTGCCCATTTTGTCTCTACATATCCCTCTATTACTCCTTGAATCCTCACTTTGGGCAGAAGTCTTCCCAGGGAAGCCTTTGAGCTCAAATCTAAGAGAGTTACCCGATTTTAAGGTGATGTCTTCACTTGTGTTCTTTTGTTTTATTTTGCTTCTCCAACCCCCTAAACTCTTTTTATTATTTTCTTTTGTAACAACTCCAGTATATTGAATATACTAGGATGTTGTTATAAGAATTATTCGAGCTACACTTACACACACCTACATCTAATGGTTAAAGAACATACTGTTTCCGTGGATGGCGAATTTCTGCCTCCCGAAACGATGATTGTTCAACATTATTTTAACACCTTCAAAGGTGGCCATTAAGATGACACTATATTTATATATGATATATAATATGTCTATGTTTTCCTTAAGCTTCTTTATTTTTCATTTTGAGCATACCTTTATGGCTTCCATTATGGGTAAACACGATAATTTCCTTTTAGGAAGTGCGGACTACCGCCCCCTCAAAGTGATGTGATTCGTTAATGCCATATGTGGGACGTATAAAGGATGGATTTAAAGTTATTATATATTATGTTATACTGGAATTATAATATACCTCTATATCATTATTATTTCTTTCCATTAATGTATGAGATAGAAATTAAAGTAGCGTTCATGCGTACATATGGATTACCGTCTCCATGAACGGTGCATTTCATTTCTTATCCCCAAATGTAATGTACTATTATAAGTACATATATATAATAGATATATATGATGTATGTTACATCTAAATGATTAATATAATTCTGTAATTAAAATATACATACCTCTCATTTAGTTTTAATTCCATTAATATGACATAGAAATGAAAGTAGCGTTCATGCGTACGTACGGCTTACCGTCTCCATGAACGGTGCATTTCATTTCTTAACTCTAAATGATTATGTGATATTATAAATACATGTATATGCAGTATATATATGATATATATGATATCCAAATCAGGAATGTCATTCTGGATATAAATAACGTTTGACCACATGAACATCATGTAATTGTAAGAAGTCCACTTTCGACTTAAGAACCAAATATCGACAAAACAAACATTATTAACTTAAATGATTACATAATGTTTATAAAATGGAAATAAGTGATATAAAATGAATAATTAACTTGAAAATGGTTCTTAGGAAAATATAAATTAACTCAAGTTTATTATTCAGGATGTTAAAGAACGATCGAGTCAAGTCGGACCTGAGGTAAGGGACTTCATCTCAATCTCCTTTCATTGAGGCATATTTCGTTTTATACACAACTATCTTTTATACGGTGTATAAACCCCTTTGACTTTTACTTTTATACAAAAGGAATCTTTTTCTACGAATCGTTTTACAAAACGACAAAAAGGAATGTTTCTTTTAATGTACGCGGTGACAACGACCTTTTCCGCCGCCGTGAGTATTATTTGGTATTTGGCTTCCTAACCAAGTCGTAATGTTTTTTTTAAAATGAAATAAATACCATATACTCTTTTATGTATTTTGGTATTGAAAATGGTTTTTATAATGGATTTGTTATGTCAATATATTTAAGTGATATATTGTGATCAAAGTGTGGAAATGTTTTCTTTCCATTATATTTGTTTTATGTCTTATGATTTTTATAATGGTACATGGACATTTGACGGGTGGTTACGTGATAAACCATATAACGGGTGGTGCCGTGAATACCAGGATGGGTGGTTACGTTATAACCTCCAATGCATTGGGTATGGAAGTTGGCCGTATGGCTATTCAATTAAGTATGTCTAGAATTCGGCCGTATGTCTATTCCATTAAGTGATATGTGTAAAAGTCGACCGTATGGTTATTCCACTTAAGTATGTTTATGTCCCAAGTTACCTTTATATATTATGTGTTCTTTATATGGGTTTTATGGTAATCCTTTGGTTACAAAAGGGTAATTAATGATATTTTATTCAGTGAAGAGTTTTTACTACTTTATAAAGGTGAAGGTATTACTTTGATAAAGTATACAGGGTTTACTTGATGTTTGAAAAACTAATAGTTTTCATTATTTGTGTATCCCTTACTGAGCTTTTTATGCTCACCCCAAGTTTTTTGAAATTTTTTTCAAAGGACTTAATGTGGAATAGGGTCAAGGATGGGATCAAGGGAAAGTCATGCTATCTAAAACATGGAACTAGACATGTTTCTTTTTAAGAGTTTTTTATTTTATGGAAACTTAGTCTACTTTGTAATATTTTGAGATGTAACAGTTATGTCCTAATTCTCTAAAACTCTAAACCTGAAAATATCCTCAATGTGAATTATTCATTTAATTCAATATTAAGAGATTTTTAAGGCTGGGGCCTTATATTGGGTTCTTAGAGCATGGATCTTGGTGTAGAGATATAGATGATTTCCTTGTTCTGTTGGAGTCTTGTTGTAGTCTTCTACTGGGAACTATAGTTTTGGCTTTGTTGTATTTGGCATGTGGGATTTTTATGGATTAGTTTTGTTGTATTTTGTTTAAGTATGGGTTTAGTTGTTTTGTCAACATACATCATGTAGTTTGTTGATAGTGGAATGTTTGCTTGGTTAGTTTTATCTCAAGGTAAAATTGTTCCCCAATTTATTTTTGAAGCTCTATGCATTTATTGTCAGTGTTTGGTGTCTTGGGAACATCACTTAAGACAAAGTAGAATTCATCTTCCCTATCAAGCCAATGAGATGGGGTGGGATGTTACATGATACATAATAAAATTAAATGAATATCATCTTTGAAAGATCATTCAAATATTTCTTCTTCATATACTAGGGAAAGGAAACAAAATAAGGTTAAGATAAAATGCTTAGTAAGAGTAAGTAAAACAGAAGAAATAATGAATCAATCAGAATAATCAACGTAGAAAGTTAAATAACTAATAACTCATTACATTTATACAACTGGATAAGAAAAAATCAATATGGAAAGGTATATAACCGAAACACATGTCATTTCATCAATAAACAGAGAATGAACTACATCTATAGATAATATCAAAGTAAAAATATCATAGATAAATAATAACTGAACTTGAATGAATTAATGATTAATTATTGGACTCCATATTTCCTAGGTACATGGTATATTTACCATCTATACCTTTCAAAATACATTTTATAACATATCGGGTAAAAAATACATATGATTGGCCAAATGATTTGTCTCATGAGGCTACTGGTGCATCAAGGGGATATCTATAATTGGGCCCCAACTGTGTAGTGCCTATCCAAAAAATTCCTCATATATAGAGTAATAAATTTAATTCATGAACAATGTGCCTTATCAAATATCCATATTGAGTAAAAGATACAGATTTATCAATATCTCCCCAGCTAATAAAATATATTTAAAAGTGAGTGTCATGTGTAAAAATGTTATACGGTGTGGGAAATAATTATAACCATCACATAAGAGTATGGATACTTAAAATAAATTTAATTTACAGTGGAAAATTTTCATAAGTGCTTTTTTTAAGATAAAGTTAACAATCAAAAAAGAAAGTGAGACTGAAAATATAACTTTTACCACTTAGTAATTTTCAAGTCAAACCACTTGAATTAGATAATTAAAAGTGAAACGTATATTACCATGAAATATGAGTGAATAATGATATTAAATTAAAAATTGGATGTATAAACACCATGTTAAAGCGAATTGGTTCATAATAACAAATAATTCTCAACAGAATGTAAATTGAGACGAAATCCCTTACCCTACGCTCTTTTTTGGTTGAATGTCATTTAGACTCAGTTATAAGGGTTTTAATCATGTTATTAAATTATACTATAATCATAATAAAATTTATAATATCATATATGATCTTTTTATAATATATTATTACCATTTTGTTAACAAACTTCCATTATTTTCATCATTTCAGGTGTTAATCGTCATGTTTTTTAGGTAAGTTTTGACTAGTTTTTTTAAAGGTTGGGGAAAAGGCCTAATTTTTATTATAAAAGAAAAGAAAATACCCCCTTTTTATGTGTATGGGGAGACCCATTACATATCCTAAAGTCCTAGGGGCATGAAATCCCATTAAATGGCCCAAAGGGCCCTATGGTGAATAGTACTGCTACGGTACTCGTGCTGCTACAGTACAGTTGCCGCTATAATACCTCCACCACTATAGTTTCACTACTTCTATAGTCCCTTTTCTACTATATTACTATTAAATTTCCCTACTACATTGCTTCTATAGTACTCATGAATTTCATCCATGCACCGTTCCTGGAGACGGTAGGTCGTACGTACGCATGAATTCTACTTCCATTTCCTTGTCGTATTTAAAAATTAAGTGATATATATATATTTATATCATCATTATAGTATCATATTAATTTTATATATATAACATATTTTTATTAAAACCATACTTAATACATTCCATGCAAAGTGTGAATGAATCAAATCACTTTGAGGAGGCGGTAGTCCACACGTCCACAAACAATGTTATCGTATTCCCACAAAATGGAAATCATGAAGGTATTTATTATATATAAAAAATTAAAAAAGCTTAAATAAATTAAAAATATTAAAAATATAATATATAAACTATAAATCCATCATTATTTCTAATCTTGAATGGTGGTAATGGAAGAACAAATGACATCGGTTCGTGATGCGGTAGTTCGCCGTACACATAAAGGATAATTATGTATCCTATTTTATGGAATTGTGTGTGAGTTTAGGTAATAGACTTGACATAAAAACATTAAATTATATTTAGGATAAAAATTTTATTATATAGGAAAGATATATGAATATTTTAAGGGTTGTATAAAGAAATGAAACAAAAGTGATCGTTGAAGAACATCACCTCTTTTTTGGGTAACTTCTTTTGGTTTATACTAAAAGAATTCCTTGGTTGGATTTATTACAAAATTTAGGATTATAGAATGATTTTATTTATATTTTTAATCTCTTTGTTTAGTTTTTGGACAATCCAAATGGATTTATTGTTTTTAAGAAGTGAGATGGGTGGGTGCCTTTTTATAGAGGAGGATAAGGGGCCTTCTTGTAAATATAAAAAGGTAAACACTATTGAGAGGCCTAAATTACACAAAGTGCATAAAATAATGAGAAACTTTTTATAAAATGTATTATATAGTGTAAATATGACAATAAAATAGATTTTGAACATGTTTCTAGGTCATTTGGACCCTTAATATTAAAGTTTAACCACTAAGTAAACTCATTTTCACCTTATTCGCTGTAATTAATTTTAATTATTTTCACTAATATTTTTGTAAAAAACTAAGTTTAAATTATTCTAAATTATAAATTTTTATTATTTAAATTATGGAATCCATTTTTTTAAATTTCAATAACAGAAGTGGAAGAAATTAATTTAAAATTAATCACACAGACGGGATGAGAAAGTGGGTTTTTAAAGTAAAAATATTCAAAATATTGAAATGTTTTCATATCCAATATCAAAGTGAAATTGATTCCAATGAACTAAATTGGATTAATATATATAAATTTGATCTAATTAAACTTTAAAACCAATAAATAATATAGTTTAACGATACAAATAAATTATATGAAAAAACATCTGTCAATTAAAATTCAGTATTTTTAATTATTCATCAATAATGAAATATTTTAAAAAAATAAAAAAAAAATCATCATGAGAAAATTTTAACATTATTATTTGAAGTTATAATTTTATTTTGAAAAATTAGGTTTATAAAAGTGTCAAAATTTAATTTTAAAATAGGTGTGTCATCAAAAGGCGACAGAACTCGCTTTAGAAAGATTCAGGTTTTATGTGTAAAATTGGGTTTATTATCATATTATCTCTATAAAATCTATTGTATGAATGTCAAAAATATTTGATTGAATATATAATGTATATATTTATTCAATATCATCCGCTAATATTAATTAATTTAATTTATTAAGACAAAACACCTTTGAGAGAATAAAAATATTTTTTAAAAAAAATCATTTCCTTTATATTCAATTGGTTTTTATTTTCATTTCTAATTAATTAATAACCAATGAATTAATTTTATATTTTTTGAAACCAAATATTTTTATAAGTGAATTAATCTTATTCTTAAATTCTAATTTAATGGATAGAAGGTAATTTTAATTTTAAATAATAATATTAATATTATTCGGTAAAACTCAGTCTTGCATGTAATGCAAGACATTGAAGAAAGTCATTATTGCATGTAATGAAAGTTAAATTAGAGGTTTCATATATAACAAGCTAAGCATAGTGTTGTTTTTAAAACAAACAAATATTAATGTTGTGTGTAGCATAATCTTAACTTGGTGTTGCGTAAAAAGCAAGCTTGCAAAAAAAGTAAATTTATTTTAAAAGGAAAATTTTATAAATCCTTTGGGTGTTACAAAACTGATGTGTGTGGACCATTTATAGTAGAATCTAGATGTGAATTTTCTTACTTAATAAATTTTAATTATGAATTCAGTAGATATGGTTATGTCTACTTAAATTGATATAAGTTTGATTTCTTTGAGAAATTCAAAGAATTCAATAATGAAGTAAAGAATCGACTTGGAAAAAAGATAAAGAAGCTTCAATCGGATTGAGGTGGTGAATATCTTAACCAATATTTCATTGAATTTATATATTATTTTTTAATTCTATCTCAACTCACTCCACCTTACACACTATAGTAGACTGGTGTTACTAAAATGAGTAATCGTACCTTGTTAGACATGGTATGGTCAATGATGAGTCATGAAGATCTTCCATTATCCTTTTGAGGATATCCATTTAAAATTTTTGTCACATGCATTAAATTGTGTACCAAATAAAGCATAAAATGGAATTCCATTTAATTTATACAGAGGACAGGAATAATTTTTCCGCATACATGTGTATGGGGTTGTGATGAATTTGTTAAGTCATTATTAGGTAACAAACTATAACCTTAGTCATAAAGTGTGTCTTTATAGGGTATTGTAAGGAAAAAAAAGAATACTGCCTATACAACCCCTCGGACAAGTGACTATCACCAAAAAAGCTATCTTACTCGAGAGGGATTGCATCCTCCAAAAAGTATAGTGGGAGAAATATTGAGTTTGATGAAGTTGATGCTCAAGATACACAATATTTTGAAGAGGAATAGATTCCACTGGTCCCCATGGAAGAAGTAGTTCCTGAAAAAAAAAAGTACTATATAGGAGCACTGAAGAGGTAAGAGAACCAGAGAGAAATGGTTTTTTGGTCACTTAATATGGTGACTCATTATTGGGTGACAATGATGAACCTCTATCTTATAAAGAGGTAGTAGAGAGATCGAAAGATGTAAGATGGAAAGAATTCATGAATTATGAAATGGATTCAATGTATCATAACCAAGTTTAGGTTCTAGTCAATGTTCTAGGTGATGTATATACTATAGGGTAAAAATGGGTATTCAAGAGAAAACTGTACGTGGATAGTAAAGTAAATACCTATTAAATCAAGGATAATAGATAAACGGTTTGAAAACATCAATGAATTAACTATGATGAAACCATTTCACCAGTTTCTATGTTTAAATCCATCATAATTCTACTTATTATTGTATCTTACCATGACTATAAAATTTAGAAAATTGATTTAAAAATATTTTTCATTAATGGGAACCTTCATGAAGATGTCTATATGACACAACTATAAGGGTTTGTAACTCCAGGTGATTCCAAAAGTATTTTCATGTTAGAGAGATCCATTTATAGATTAAAGAAAGCATCTGGGTCATGGAATACATGATTTGATGAAGCTGTAAACAAATTTTATTTCATTAAGAATGAATGTGATCCAGGTTTTTATAAGATGTTTAGTTATAATGTGTTCATTATCCTAGTAGTATATATTGATGGCATATTACGTATTGGAAATTACATACCAGTATCATCATTTGTTAAGGATTGGTTAAAAATGTTTCTCTAAGAATTAATTAGGTGAAGTAGCCAACATTCTGGGGATCAATATCATTCAGGATAAATTCAATAGATTTCCTAAACTAATTCAAAGTACATACATTGAACAGATACTAAAGATATTTAATATATAATAATCCAAAAGGGGATTGGTTATAGTGTCACATAGTATACATATTTCTAAAAAATGTGTCCTTATACACAATAAGATAAAGATAGAATGAGTTGGATCCCATATGATTCAGTGATAGGATCAATCATGTATGTCATGTCATGTACTAGACTTGATGTTTCCTATGTATTGGGCATGGTAGGTAGATATCAAGAATATTTGGAGAACAACATTGGTATGTTTTTAAATCCATCCTCAAGTATCTAAGAAGAAATAAGGATATGTTCCTAGTGTATGGAGGAAACAAGGATCTTCTCATTAGGGGATATACTGATGCTAGTTTTCAAACAAATCATAATGATCTAAAGTCATAGTCAAAATATGTTTTATGTCTCAATGGAGGAGATATGAGCTAGAAGAGTTCAAACCATCTAGTTTTTGTTGATTCTATAGTGGAATCTGAGTATATAGAAATGTATGATGCATCCAAGGAATCCATTTGGATATAGAACTTTTTCTAGGATATTTATGTGTTACCTAGCATTAAATATCCTATCACATTGTATTGTGATAATAATATAGTGGTAGCTCTTGCAAAAGAGCCACGGTTATACCAGCGGACAAAGAACATACTCTGGAAGTATCACCTCTTGAGGTATTTTTCTCATAGAGATAAAGTTGTAGTAATAAGATTTTCCATTGAATAAAATGTGGTAGACCCCTTGACTAAAGGTCTATCTCATCAGAATCATAATTATCATGTGAGAGCTAGTAGACAGAATATGGTTTGCAGTTAGATATAGTGCATGTGGAAATATATTGGAGTTTGTTCCCTATAACCAACTTCTGTGTACTTTATACTAACCTATATTCATAGTTTTTAATATTAATAAAAATTTTATCACATCATGATTGTTATTCTATTTAACATAGTATGTGATAATATCCTAATAGTAGTTATCTCACTGAAAGGTCATAGAAGTTTCCCACTGTTATGAGAATTAGAAGTTCCACAACAATATTCTTACATATATGTTCAATGGATGGATAAAATAATTTGAGGGACATAAATGATTTAGGATATCAGGGGTGGAGACTCATAGGACATTGAGACACCTTATCGTGTTGTATGACCTTGGTAATATCCAGTGTATGATATTATGAGAATGAGACCCACCAGTCAGAAATCTACATTTATATGTGTCATTAGATATTCCTATCTTCATATGTGTGTATTGGTCCTTATAATTAATGATTATTATTAATAAGTATTATGAGACACGTACTTTTATGTATTGACAAAAATCATTATTACATATATTCGCGATGAGGTAGGATATATTGGGTGCTTCACAAGTAATATTGCATTAATGAATAAAGTGAGAAAGGATTTTTCCCTTCTGTTATTTAATAGAAGTTGATATATTATACCCTTTTATATAAATGATATAGCATATATAAATCCATATTCATGATGTTATATAGGTAGATTTGATTTTTAGAAAGTCAAAGAAAGAGACATCAAGCATATAGGTGGATGGCATTAGCATGCAACCTGCTTGATTAGAGATATCATGATAAATGGATTATATTACACAATAAGCACCCTTATAAGGTATTATGTCATTGTGGAAATAGATTTTTTCTCTATGGGTTACTTGGCATGTTTCTAGATGTCAATCTTGGACTTTAGGCTGCTTTGCCTAATGCCACTCAGAAAGAGGCCTAGAGGGTCATACACTAAGTGTATCCAAAATATCGATTAAATAATATATTATTATTTATTATTTAACAAGTTGAATAAATATTATTCCAACACATGGTTTAATAATTATTCATGTTTTCTTGATCACATATATTATGTCACCAGTTATTTGAGAGAATATTATGTGAGTGGAATATTTAATAAATATTTATTTTCTATTTAGTGAATATAATATTTATTTATTTATTTATTTTGTAACGACCCGAAATTTTTTAAATAAATTTTGTTCCCTAATTTTATGTGTTATTATTATACTCAACAAAAATGTTTTATTTGATAAACATGATTATAATTAAAATGAGATTAGTGGGTTTTGACTATTATATAACCATCTGTCAACATGACCGCTGTAAACAAAATGTTTTGATTATTGTCTCTAAAAATAAGTAATCTTGGTTAATTATTATAGAAAGAAGATTCGATGGCCTCACCTAGTAGTCTTGGACCGATCTAAGCCCATCTAACGGAGCTTGGGAAGGAGGTAGCACCACTGGGCTTTGCTTTGGATCAAATCTAAGCCGAACTTCATCATGTGAAGCTGGAACGAAATCGCCTTCGTGAGAAGTTCAAACTGATAGAAATTACTACTCGGGCAATGTTGACTGAGCCGCCCCAAGCTTCTATCACCCTAGCACACCTTACTCTTAGGTCCTATGCTGGTATTATAAGGGGTTATGTAACGAGACCGTAACTACCTTGTGTAATCCTTGTTTTAAATAAAAATTGGGATTTCTTCTTATGATGAAGTTTATGAATTTTGAAATGACCGGATAAATATAGTATGCATATTTTTGATGAATTTTAGAAAAAGGATATTTTAAATATGATTATGTAAACCCTAAATAATTAAAAATGTGTAATGATTTTCAAAAAATGGTCTTCTACAATTATGTTCAGTACTAAATTTAGAGTCTAATAAGATCAACTTGATTTTTGATGAATAGTAAATTATGAATAGTGATTTTATGATTAGGATTAGTAATATGACCAAATGGATTAGTAATCTAACTTAAAGAAAGTTTTAAAATAATCTAGGCACCTTGATTAAGTAATGTGATTCAATAAAATAGTTAAATAACGGTTTCATTAATTATTATTCAAGTATTGGTTTTTTCGGGTGAATAGTGTTTTTTAATTAAAAATTTAATTAAAAATAATTAGAAAATTATTTTTATAAAAATGACTTTATTTTTGAACTCAGAGCATCGATATTATGTTATGGTAATTTTTGGGGTTTTTTCTGAAAAAAATGAATTTTCGGTGAATAGTGTTTTTCTTTAAAAATTAAATTAAAAATATTTAGAAAATTATTTTTATAAAATGGATTTCATTTTTGAAATCAGAGCATTGATATTTGGTTAATGTGAAATTTTGGGATTTTTCTGAGAAAGTTGAATTTTCAGTGAATAGTAAAAATACAGTTTTAGGGTTTCGGTATGTTTAATGACATCATAACGGTGTCATGATGATGTCATGAGATATTTTGAGGGTTGGCCGGCCAAGGGTGATGAATTATTGTTTTGGGGGCCCCATGTGGCCTAACTCCATGATAAATTACAAGGGAGAGCACATGGGTTTGAGAAAAGCCCATGTGAGGTGTCCCTTGGCCATTAATGCCTTGTCCCCTCACTTTCCCTATAAATACCAAGCCCTCCTCTCATACATTCGACTCCCCACTCATTCCCAACGAATTTCTGGTCTCATTACCTCCCAAGGAGTCCTCCCAAGGTTCCCCCAAGCCCTCATGGTCCCAACCTTTGAGGTTTAAGAGTTACATTTTAAGGTAAGGGATCCGACCTCTCTCTTTCTTTTCGAGTAATCTCTTTTATGTCTTTTCTTTTATACTCCATGTTCTTATGTTGGAGGATGTTCTTTTATATTCATCCTACTGCCTATTTCATGTTCATATGATGAGAGACCCCCCTTGCTCTCATCAATTCGTTTTAAGAATGTTTAAGTGGCGCCGTTAGGCTGCCGAATTTTTAAGGGATTCTTTCACCTTCCTCGTTTTCAAGTTCTATTTTCATTCAAGTCTTTCATGTTTCTTTGTATTATGTTGGGGCATGATCTCTAAATTTATCATACTGATCTTTTATGATCATATGATGAGAGACCCCATTTTATCTCTTCAATTCAATTTTTTTGAAGTTTTATGTGGCGCCGTTAGGCTGCCGAATTTTTTAAGGGATTCTCTCACCCTTCTCTTTTTCAAAGTTCTACTTTCATGTCAAGTCTTTCAAGTTAATTTCTATTATGTTGGGGTATGATCTCTATATCTATCATACTGGACTCTTATGTTCATATTATGAGATACCCCATTTGATCTCTTCAATTCAGAATTTTGATGTTTTAAGTGGCGCCGTTAGGCTGCTGAATTTTTAAGTGGTTCTTCACCCTTCTCGTTTTGAAGTTCTACTTTCATGTGAATTATTTCAAGTTCCTTTTTGTTATATTGGGGTATGATATCTATATCTATCATACTGGACTCTTATTTTCACATGATGAGAGACCCCATTTGATCGCTTCAATTCAGTATTTTGAAGTTTTAAGTGGCGCTGTTAGGCTGCCGAATTTTTAAGTGGTTCTTCACCCTTCTCGTTTTGAAGATCTACTTTCATGTCAATTCTTTCAAGTTAATTTTTGTTATGTTGGGGAATTATCTCTATATCTATCATACTGAACTCTTATGTTCATATTATGAGAGACCCTATTTGATCTTTTCAAATCATTTTTGTTGAAGTTTAAGTAACGCCGTTAGGCTGTCGAACTTTCATAAGAGAAATCTAATTTTTGTCTTCCTTCCATGTTTTTCATTTCAAATGGTATGTCCTTGAAATTTCATTACCATGATCATGTATCCTTCTTATTCTGTCCATATACTGTTTTATGGGTCATTTATGAATGTTTGACTCATTTTCCCTCTCTTTTTAATGTCTTCTAAAACCTCATAACATAGCCGTTATGCTGCAGAATTTCCATCTCAAAATGTCTCTCTCTTTTTCTAAAGTTCTTTTATATTATTAAGTGAATACTCAAAGCTCTTTCTTCTAAAGGGGTATTCACATATATACCAAAATGTTCTATTTTAAATTCTGGGATTTACATACATGAGACCCACCTTCCTTTTCTGTGGGTTTTAAAGTGACGTAAAGATCATGTTTTTAAAGCAGTTTTTAAAACGTTATGATTATGAAATGAAACCCATTTATTTTATGCTATGTGGGTTATTTATGAAATGTTTGATGATGATATATGTGGCTCACATGATAATAAAGTAAAATTTAAGGGTGCGCCCTGATAGCGCTCCAATGCATTGGGTAATGATGTAACCACTAGAGATTACAATTTTAACGATGCCTTGGTGAAAAACCTTGGTAATTTTTAACGACACCTTGGGGATGGACCTTGGTGAAACGAAATGATTTTCAATATTAAATGTTGCAGCCACATCTTCAAGTTATGAAAAAGTTTTATTTTTATTATGATATGCCTCATGATTTCATTTTCATGCATTAAAGTTCTTTTCATGACTTTATTGATGTATCTCAAGTTCATATGTAAAATGTTTCACTTGTTTCCCTTGCTGGGCCTTCTGCTCACCCTTCCTTTTGATGTATGTCCCCAGGTTATGAGATGCAGTAATGAGCCTAGGGTGAACATGAGGAGAAGCCTTTAAAGTGTTTAAGAAGAATGTTTTTTTTTGTTTCATGTTTTATGTTCCTTGTTTCCAAGACACTAAACCTTAATGATCCTCAGTTCTGTGTAATGGAATGAAAAGTTATGTTATAAAAAGACGGGATGCTATATATTTATTGGGTAATAATGTAGTAATATTTATTTATTAAATAAATAGTCATTATTCAAGTCCTGATAATTATTGTGGAGGAATGGTGGACCAATTTTATAGGTCCGGTGAGAAATAATATATATTAAATATCATTCGAATAAATAATATTTAATTTTAATTTGAGATTTTAGCACATGATGATAATAATAATAATAATATTATTATTATTATTATTATTATTATTATTATAGAAAATGGGTTCCAATGGGATTAAACAAACATTAAAGGGAACTTGTTCAATTATTTATTTCTAACCCTGGCGGAATATAAACTCGATTATATTATTTTTAAATAGAAGAAATTCATTTTTTTATTGTGCATAACGAATCCAAAGAATACTCTCAAATCCCTAGAGAGATCCATTATCCAATAACTCTCCTATGAACAATGATATCTTCCTCCACCATCCACTCTTGAGTCTATAGAGATTAAGAAGAATCCTTCGGAAGAGATTATTATGGAGATAAAAGGTGAATGATGAAAGTGATAGGATATGTCATGCTAGCACCTAAAGATTCCTATAATGACATTTGGATATTTTTGGAACACATGTGGATCACTACTAGAGGGAGTCTTCTCTTAATTTATACAATGCAATGATGGTAAAATATAGATCTATTGTCATATCCATCAACAAAGAAATAATTTCATGCAAGGTGATTCTTTAATTACTTAAATTAATTATAAATGATATGTGATGATCCTACACTCAGTTCCAGCATGTTATCCCTTTTCTTTATTATTCTATTTAATTTTTTTGATCATGGAAATAAACATTGTGTAAAATCTCAAATTAATCATCAATCATGAAAAAAATAAAAATTGGGCATGAACCATCACATGCTTCTACTGCGCCTAGATATTTTAAGGACTAGTTTGTGTTATTATGAAAAATTATAGAGTGTTTGCTTATTCATCAAGGAAATTAAATATCCATGAACAAAATTATCCAACATATGATCTTGAGCTAGAAGCTGTAATATTTTCCTTGAAACTATGGGGGAACTATCTCTAAAGTGAAATATGTTACCTATATATGGACCACAAAAGTTTGAAGTATATATTCTCCTAAAAATAGCTCAATATGAGTCAAAGGATATAGATGTAACAACTCATGGACTATAGCTACTTGATACATTAACACCTTGGGAAGGAAAACAAAATGGTTGATGCATTGAGTAGGAAAGATCATGGGGTTTTTATCAAAATAATGTCTAATAAGGATCCAATATTTATAGATTTAGTAAAGTCGGATATGGTAATTATATCGTAAGGGGAAAAATATTACTTTTCTCAAATATTTAAAAACTATCTATACTATAGGGGATAATTAAATTCCAACATGAAGATAAGGGTTTACAAAATAAAATTAAAGCCATGAATGGTGGGAGATTAACAAAGTTCATTTATAGAGATGGTGCCTTAATTTTTTGAAAGAAACTACGCATTCCATCCATACTTGATATGAAAATGGAATTACTAGATGAATCCCATATCTCAAATTTCTCCATAAAACTAAGTAGAACAAAAAATTATAGGGATTTGAGGGAACATTTCTAGTGGGATGACATGAAGTGTAAAATTGATGATTATGTTTCAAGATGTTTGATGTGGTAATAGGTAATGGTTGAGAGACAACATCATAAGAGGTTCATACAAACTATGTTTATACTAATGTAGAAGTGGTACAATGTTAAAATATACATTGTTATTGAACTTCTGAAGACTCCAAGTAGAAATGATGTTATATGGTTCATTGTGAATTTTCTTACTAAATCAGCACCTTTCTTAGGAATGATGGGGGATCTACCTCTTGATCACCTTACATGACTATTTATTAATTATGTTGTGAGTATTCATGGTGAAACTCTATTAATTAAATCTAATCATGACCCTAAATTCACATCAAAATTTTGGTGGGGTCTTCAGGAGGCTCTTAACATTGAAATACATTTTAGAACCACCTATCATACTCAAACTAATGGGTTGTCTGAAAAGATAATTCAAATATTATAAGACATGATAAGATCATGTTCTCTTGACTTTCAAGGAACATGGTACTAGTATCTCTACCTTTGGTGAAATTTTAATATAATAATAGATTACATCCAAGAATTAAAATGGTTCCATGTGAAGCATTGTATTGGAAGAGATGACATACTCCAACTTATTGGGATAAGGTTGGAGTGAGGAAGCCAGTAGGACCATAGCTTATTGTGAAGACATATATTAATTCATGAGCTGTTCAGAATAATATTAATAAAGTTTAACCAGTCAAAATATTTATGCCAATAATCATAGGAAGGTCTTGGAATTTCAAGTGGGGGATTATGTCTTCTTAAAAGTATCTCCACAGAAGGGAGTTATAAGGTTTGGTAATAATGGTAAACTAATGTCTAGGTACATTAAGCCTTTTAAATTTTTTTAAAAAAATAGATTGTTTCCCTATCGTTTGGATATAACAACCAACCTCTATAAAGTGCATGATGTATTTCATGTTTCATTGTTATTAAAGTACATGTCACGACCAACACATGTACTCACCACTGAGAAAATAAAGTTGAAACATAACTTTTCTTACAATTATGATCATGTCTAAATTCTTGAAACTAGAGAGAAAGTGTTGCGGAATAGAAAAACTCAACCGGTAAAAGTACATTAAAGGAATTATAAGATAGAGGATGCAACACATGAACCTGAAGAAGCAATGATGAATAGTTACCAACATTTTTATGAGATTAGGTATATCAAATTTTTAGGATTAAATTATTTAAGGGGGTGGAAAATAATACCTAATATTTTACTATAGTGTGTAAACACTACATCCCTAAACTATATTAAAATGCTCATTTTATTATTTTATCATTATATGATAATAGAGATGGTTTATTCAAACCTATGTTTTAAATAAATATTCCTAAATTTTATAATTTTAATTTTATTAAATGGATATATTTCTTGGATTTTTCATGTAAAAATTATCTTAGGATGAATTTTTGGGAATTTTCCAAAAAGTATTTTTTTGGGTGAATAGTAAAAATATAGTTTTCACAAATATCATGAATTTTATGATATCATCATGATATAAGAATGAATGAAAAAAAATGAAACTTTTTTATCAAATGAAAATTTATTTAATAAAGTTAAATAATGAATTTAAAAATATTATTTTGAATTTAGAAATCTATGATTGATATTTTAGAACCTAAGATATATTTTACTCTAATTAAATATTATATTGGTACTTATCATTTAATTAAGTATTCACAATGATCCATTTAGTTTTTCCATGATTTTAAAATCATAAAACTCGTATTTTTTAATAATAAGCCAATAAATATCATAATAATCAATATTATACATGATGTTGGTGTAAATTATTTTTTATACTTAAAAGGGAATTTTTCTAAAAATTATTTTTGGTGTGTTATGTGTACATCTGTTAAAATTAGTTTGTACCACTTCTAGAACATGAATATTTTAAAAAATCATATTTATAATCAAAACATTCAAATTATATAATAAGGTCTATTTTATTTTTAGTCATAAAATAATCTACCATAAGTAAAATTAGTCACCCTAGTAAAAGTTAAATGTGATAAAATTGTTAAATTAATGGATAAGGTCAAAAATATCACATGAAATTATCTTTAAATGGGTGTATATAAGATTTATAAACCTACACCTTATATATTTTAAATTATTATCCATTATGGATCCACTTTCCTTGAGAATTACTCTATTTTTTATATTAAGAAATTAATATTACAAAAATACCACTCCTCTCACTTATAAAAAGATCCCTTATCCACTACTTCATATACATGCCAAAAAATTTAATCCATATAATTAATCCACCATATTTCCTTCAATAATAATACTATCACACATTATTTATCTTTTGGTCCCAATAAGAAGTTACAAACCTCTCATTTTTAATAGTCCCTTAAGAGGAGATTCAAGACTTCGACATAAGTGATATCTTCTAATTAACTATTATTATATTTATTCTTCAACCTCCTCTTCATGAATTTGATTTATCAATTTAAAAAAATTAAATAATTATTATTTTTGTAAAATTTATATTATCACTATACAATAATATGTTCTTCCCCATCTAGTCTTTATAACATGACCTTATTTTGATCGGTTTTGCAGCCTAAATGGACATTATTATAAAATATATCTCTTGAATGAATAATAAAACTTAAATTATAGTAATAATATGTAATAATTATTTATTTAATATGTTTTAATAATTGTAGAGTGGTATTTTTTAAAGGTATATTTAACAAAAAAATTAATTCTTTTGTTAATTCAATAATCACTAAAAAGGGGGATTTAAAAGTGTTTCACAACCACGATCATCATAAATTATATAAAATGGATATGTAACACAAGAAATATATCCAATAAATTAATTATATTAGCATGAAAGAATTTTATTTGATTAAACCATGAACAAGAAGCAAGTATTGGAGCCTCTAAATCAAATCATGCAATGAAAATATAACAGTTAACACCTGAATAGTAATTTTAATGATAAAAAAATAATATATGGGAAATAAAGACTTATAAATGGATAGTATAAATTAAAATAAATAAAAATATGGTATTTATTTAAATTAATAATAAACCTAAATTATTACATATGTAATTTAGACCATGTCTGACTAAGTGGAAGTCTGTGGTAAGGGTTATTTTTTCAATCTTTCTTTGAATTCAGGATTGATTATGTATAAAATAATATTTAAAGGAATAATATGAACTTTTTCTTTAAAATATGATCTATTTTATTATCCTATAATTAATTATTGTTTTTTAGGTCTTATTACCATTTATTTTCCCTTTGGTTCATGATTCAACTAAAATCATTCTCAGAAGTGGAGCTAACCTTATCTTTCTTTTTGATTGGAAATCTTTTTCATCCATGTCCATATTCTTTATAATGTTTCAAGAATGTTCTTATATACAATTAAATTATTTTTAAGGGTTATTTTATATTAACTTATACTTTCTTTACATAATTTTATAATAGAATATTTATAACATTTTCCCTATGAGTCATTTTTTACTCGCTTTACAAAAGTACGAAAAGAATATTTTTCTTAAAATTTACCACATGATCGCCTTTTCTGGCCATAATGACCATTATTTCTTATTAATATTACTTTAAATGTAACTATATTTTTAGAGAAAATCACATTCCCATTATTCTATGAATTTTTCATTTTTTATAAAATTTACCAAAAGGAAATGATATTTCTTATTGTTTTTTAAGCAACTTTTTAATTTCTTTATAAAGGTATTTTCAACCAAGTCAACATCATTTAAGGTTTTTTATGTTTCAATGGGGAAATTATCTAATGATAATATACAAATTATTTATATATATGTATTATGATAATGTTTTTTCATTTATTAAATGGGTAAAATATTGAAATTTTGTTTACCAATTTTCTAATACGGATGTTTATTGATTTCTATGGCATATGAACTGTTTATTGTATTTTTTATTAATTACTTTAATATTATGAGTAAATTTTAATTATTTAGTGATGGGTGTAACCCAAAATTATATATCCCCCCAATGCATCAATAGGTCTCATGAGATAAACTAGCCTAAGTATTTAGCTTGTGCCTTACCAATTTAAGAATGATGTCTTGGAACAAGGCCTTGACAGTAAGATTAAGATGTTCAGCATTATGAATTATTTTAAGATGAAATTAGTTATTATTTAATATGTGATTTATTGTGTTGTTATGTATTTCAGGTATATATTCAATGCTCATGATATTAGTTATATGTAATACTTGTTTATTAATTATCTCTGGTATATTATTCATGTCATATCAATTCCATGATAACTTATTTTATAGGATACTACTAACAGAGCATTCGATCTCACCATTTTATTTTGTTTTCCTTTCCCTAGAGAACCAAGAATATAAATTTAAATGATTATAAGAATATACTGGGAAGGAATAATAAATTTCTCACTGATAATTTATATTTTCAAATGTAATGTGAGAATTATATATATATCTAGTATACTAAGACAACTAAATCGTTGGATATTGTAGGATGTGATATTTTGTATATTTTAATAATGTAATAAAGTAACCACAATCTATAGTTTACTTATGTAACACCCCAAGCTTCCATGGTATGCCTCTCTTTGAATAATATAATAGTGTGTGTTGTACGCAACTTCGAGTTCTAACACACCACAACCAATCAAACTAGTCGTTATTAATAGTAATACCAACTTTTTGAAATTTTATAAATTTTATCTTTCAAAATGGACTTCATTTTTGGATTCTGAGTATCGAAATTATCTTAGGGTGAATTTTTTTTATTTTTCAGAAAACTTTCCATTTTTGATGAATAGTGAAAAACACTGAGTTATAGTTTAAAACCGGATTTTTATTTAAATAATTATTTATTTTATTTAAATTTATTTTAGGTCAAAATAGATACATAATACATATATAAGTTCAATTTAATTCATTGGAGTCAGTTTATAATAATTTTAGATATATAAAAATTTTATTGAACTTTGTACCGTCTTTTACCCACCTCCTAGAAGCATTTGAAAATTTACATAAAACTTAATTTTACCACTTCTATGAGTTTAATTTCAAAAAACCGAGAGACACGGTTGATATCATTAAGAAAAATGTGGTTCAATAAGATGAAAATAATTTTTTTTGAATAGTGACTTTTTACTGTTATTTACCATGGTTAAAAGTAAATAGGGTATTTAAGGGTAAAATGATATTATTATTACCCTAACACTTGTTCTAATTCTATTAGATAAGTGTAATTCGACCAAAAACAACCTTTGGAATAAAATATCATCCTTTAGGTCCACTTGGATTAGATTAGGACATTTATTATTATTTAATTCAAAGAAGAGTTAAAAGTGTTAAATTCAAAGTTTAATAACTAAACCATTTTTAATATAGGGTTACACAAAAGATAAATTAGACTATAAATATTCATTATAATGATAAAATATTTCCTACCTAATGGTATTTTATTTATATTTTTTATACATTAAATAATTTAATTTATTTATGACACAACGATGATGCAGTAATTACCTAATTAATGAAATATTAAAAAAAATTGATATTATAAATATCCAAATAAATGTAATTTTTGACATTTTATGAATTCCACTAATTTTATAGGTTAATATGACATGTTAGGGTTGGTTAAATGAGTTTTTTTAAGTAATAATTTTGTTATGAATTTATAAAAAACAAAATACCAAATAGTTTCAAAATTGACATAAAAGAGTTTTTAAAACAAATATTATATTATTAACTGATATTCTATTTTTAAAAATCTAATGTTCGGTAAAAGGTCTTAAATAATATTATATATGTCATTAATGAACCACATAAGGTTCTCTTGGAAGTTTATAGTAATTATATTAACCATATAATATAAAAATACAAAGAGACATGGTAAATGTCAAACTATTTAATTAAGAGTTAAATCTAAAAGATAAGGTTAATATTGTGACCCAAACCTATCTAAAACCTATTGGTTGACTGGTTTTCGACCCATATCCACCTTATCCTTTAAATAATTCATTTTGGAGCCATTAAAAACTGAAAATGATTTTATTATAAAATAATATTTCTATCTTTTCCTAAGGAGCCCCTCACCCCTCTTATAAAAGGGCACTCCCCGTTCTCTCTAATACACACCATCAAAGCCATTTAGCTCAGCCAAAACCTACCCAAATACCCTATCAACTGTCCTCACTTCATCCTAGAGGCCTTCCTTTAGTCATAAAGCCAACCTAAGGAGCCCTTTTGATCAGATCAAAAGGAAGAACCCGAAGAAGAGGTATATATTTCATCACCTTTTTCAAGTTCCTTTCTTCTTCCACTTCCACTTTCTTTGTTGTTTCCATTATAAAATAATAACTCAATTATCTTCTATATACTATGATTTTATTATAAATATGATACAGCCATATTCATTATTATATCCTGTCACAACCCATCCCTCGGGGCCCATGTCGTGACTACCCCAAGCCCGCCTTCCATAGCCCAGGGGTTGGCGACTAGTACCAAAGGAGTAATTCCCTAAAATTTGGAAGGCATTGCCTTTATAACCTATAAATGAACACAATAGAGCACACAGATAGATACAGAAGACTAAGTAAACTGTATCACTAAAGTGTGCTAAAAAGTAAAAGGGGTCGGAAATACAAGCCCAACTGTATAGTTCAAGGAACTGGAAGTACAAGTACAACTGAAGAAAGGAAAAACAGATGATGGGTCATCCTCTGGAATTCCTACCTGAAGGGTAGGTACAAATAGCCTCCTCTTTACTTCACATCTTCCAGTCTCCTCTGTGTACCGACTTTTCGTAAGGTCCACCTCTGGGTATCGTCCAATCCGGGTACTCTCAGCCTCCGTCAGCGTTGTCTGTCGCCTGCAACCAACACAACAAGGTGCTGGCATAGCCCGTGCAGGGGTGAGTATAATTGTAACACCCCGAGATTTTATGAAAAATATTATTTTAATTTCATTAATGTCTTGTGTTGTATTCTACACCAAGATTACCTTGCGCTATACGCAACACCGTATTAGCTTGCAGTATACGCAACACTATTCTTGGACCGTGTTACACACAATTTTGATAATAGTTATTCTACGCAACATTGAGTATATATATATATATATTAAATGTATAAATGAAATATGGTTTGATTCTGTTATACGAAACAATGAATGATTCTTTCACAACACGCAACCCTGACTTGGCTTGCATTACACGCAATCGCGACCTTCCTCGATAGCGTGTGTTGTACGCAATACCGGGTTTTAATAAACAATGATATATTATTATAATATTGTCCTGAACTAGCCGTTATTAATAGTATTAACTAAATTTTGAATTTTATAACATTATTATTCATCTTACACATTTTCTAGAACATGGTATAAGAACAAAATAAATTTTTCGGGTAAAATAAGTATTTTTCAAAAAATGTAGTTTCGCCGCCTTTTGATGGCGCACCCACTTTAAATCTAGTTTTTGACATGTTTATATGTTCAATTTGATAAAATAAAATTCTTATTTTGAATCAAGATGTAAAAATTTACATTAGATAAAGTTTTGATATTTTTCTGATAACTTTCATATTTTAATGAATAGTAAAAACACGCTATATTTTAATTAAAAACAACTTTTTTCATCGTAATATCTTATGTGGTTAAATTATAATATTGAATGATTTTAAAGTATAAATAGAATATATTTTTACCATTTAATATAATTTATGTCATTAGCATTGATTTGACCTTGAATTCGTAGGTTAAATCAATTCAATCTTTTGCAATGTTTTAAAGAAAAACCCGTTTTCTTTCGATAACGGGATTAATTTTAATTTAATTTCTGAAACTTTTGTGTATTGAATTTGGAAAAATGGATTCCATATTTGGAATCAGTGGATCCAAATTATGTTAATAAGCTACTTTTTATTTTTTGGAATTATGAATAGTAACTACGGTAAATTTTATTTACCATAGTTAAAGGTAAATCGGGTGATTAAGGGTAAATATAATATTTTAAAATTACCCTAACAAATGTCAAAATCCTATTGGATGACTAAAAGTCGAGCCATATCACCTAATGTGCGGATTAGAATCATTTAATTAAATTTTGTCAATGAAAATAATTTAATTATTATTAAAACCAAACAATGTGACAACATGTCACTTTCTTAAATCTTATAAGTATAATAATTTTAATCTAGTGATAAACTTAATGAAACTTCAAACATGAATAGTCTCCAGAAATATAATACAATTATATACATTATAGGAATTTATTTAGAATTTTTAGGGATTAAATAATTATCATTAATTATGACACAATAGTGATGCAGAAATAGTTTATCTAGTGAAAAATCAAGAATATAGTTTTTATTAAACAAATAGTGACCATAAAATGCACAAAACCCTAACAAAAACTTATATTCCATGTAAATGTAAACCATAAGCATCCAATGGTCGAATATTTGACCATTTGGAGCCTTATAAAAGCGATTATGACACTTATATTATTTTATTTTAAATGATGCCAAAGTTGTCACATTCATAATTTAATAAATATAACAATTTAAATATTGTGATTTTAAGATGATAAATTCTAGTAAAAGTATTATTGTTAAATTTAATATATTTATCTTCATCATAGGATTTTATTTTAAATTTGTATGGAATAAATAAGTGTATTAAATAATTATACAAAAATGATGTAGTAATTATTTTATTAAGAGATAAACCAAATAAATGGTTTTAAAAATATTAAAATAAATATTATATGAACTATTTAATGTTATCCACTAATTTTATAGATACATATGACCTTTTATTAATATATTAAAGCTTTTATTTTTAACATATCTTCTGTATATATTTTATTTAAATTCAAATAAATGAATAGTGTCAAAATTGACACTATTGTTATTTTATAAAAATAACATATTATAAAATTGTTTAAAAATCACAAAAATATTTAAAAATTATAAATTTAAATTTATATGGTCTATAATGTTTTAAAGTTAACAATTATGGAAAATTCACAACAAATAAGTAATTATTTGTTATAATTTAAAATTTAGAATTTTATTACCACAAATAAACTAAAATAGATTAAATAAGGATAAATCAAAATGATAAGGTCTAAAATAAGATCCAAACATGTCTAAATTTTATTGGTTTATGAGATTACAACCCTATATCATCTAATATTCTAATATGAGTCATTTTTGGAGGTTTTTAAGTGGGTTTATATTTATTATAAATTAATATTTTTAAGAATTCCAAAGGTGCCCCTCTCCTCCCTTATAAAAGGGCACCTCCTCCCTCTCTTCCTCACACAACTTTGAGCCTTCAAGCTCAGACAAACTCTGCCAAATTATCTTCTCCACTTCCCTAGAAACATCCTATAGGTTCTGGTCTTCCTCAAAGACCAATTTTGGTACCCTAAGAGGAGGTCTCAAAGAGGCGCTTCAAAGAAGAGGTAATTTCCGTTACCAATTATTTCACCTTTATTTCTTCTTCCACTTCTTCTTCTAAGGTTGTTTCATTATGAAGTAATAACATCAGTATCACTCATATACTGATATGTTATTATAAATATGAAACAACTCTAATTAACCTTCTATCCATCCTACGGAAAAAGGAAATCACCACGCGTGCGTACGTACGGAATACCGTCTCCACGCCGTGGTGTAATCTGCTTTTCCACCAACACCCTACATGGATGGGTATTATGATGTAAAGAATAACTATAAATAGTTATTATAACATAATAATGATTCTGATATATTGTATCATCCACTCCAATTCAATTCAATAATTATGGAAATGATATCATCGCTCGTGCGTACGTACGGACTACCGTCTCCACGACGCGATGAGATTCATTCTACACTTTAACCATTCATGAATGATTATAAAGTGTATATAATGAATAATAATGAAATATATGACATGTTAAATCTACTGGATTTATGTATATATATATATGTATGTCATCTACTTACTTCCATTCAAGACAATAAGGAAAGGAAAACAGCGTTCATGCGTACGTACGGACTACCGTCTCCATGAACGGTGTGTTTCATTTCATTTATCGATCTAATATATATATATACTGAATATATATGATATATAAATAATGTTTTATATTCTGGAAGTATGTAAATCATGATATAAGTAATAATAATGTCAATAACAACAAGTCCAAACACCTACAACAAATGAAACAATTTTACCCAAAACGCTCTTTAACATGGAATTTACAAAAGAACGGGTAATATAAAGTCATAAGTGAACCATATATGATATCATAACAATGAATATGATTCTGTAATAAGTCAATGACATTATTTAAATCATTATACAGGAGGTTCGGACACTTACGAAGCAAATCGGACATAAGGTAATGGAAATATCACAATCTCATTTTTATCTGAGATTGTTTATGCTTTAGTATTTACTGGGGTGTATTTTATCATCCACATCCATGTTTCCTCAATATGTAATATTATTTCCATCCTTCTACAATAGTTTAAATCTAATTTTACCCTTCGGTGAGTTTTTAGTAAAGGATATGAAAGGAATCTTTTGTCGTTTTTCGTATGAGGTACTTTTTTTACTTTTTCGACAAAAGTACGAGAAGAATGTTTTTTTTAACTTATACGGCATGAATGGATTTTTAAAACATTATTTCCAAGAAGCTTCATTTACAAGTTTTCAAGTTTATTCAACTTCTTTTAGTTTAGAATTGTATGACATGTTATGAAAGGAAAAGTGTTTTTAAAGAAGAAAGGATATTTTCCTCATGAATGGAGTTCAAGTGTTTTATCAAAATTATTTTCCATATAAGAAAATAAAGGGTTCTGTTTCTATCACTATTATTACATTGATTTTATTATGTTGTGATGGAATTATTTTTATGAATTCATTTATCTTATATGAGTTGTTTTATGATGTCACGATGTTTAAGATTCCCATTTTTACTATATGGGTTATGCAATGATATGTGATTTATGATTTTGTGGAACACATAAGAATGGTTTCATTATGAGATGGGTGGGACCTATATCTCCCTCCAATTCATTGGGTAAAGATTTTATATCTCATGAGATAGACATGGCTGGAACGGTAGGTTATACCGGTTCAGTGAAACAGGACTGAAACTAGGGTGGCTCGGTTCAGAAAGGGGCTTTGTCTACTAAGATAGTCTTGGAAATGAGTCTTGACTAACAAGAAATGATTCTCTATGATTATGTTTGTATGCCACAAAGTTTCATGTTTTAAGTTAAGATTATTGTGATTACATTTCACTGCCATGATTTATCCCATGTTATGAAATTATGCTCTCTTTTGCAGGTTAAGATTTCCAAAATGTTATGTTCTTATGAATATGATGTGATTGATATTTCTTTTGTTTACACTTACTGAGCATTTGATCTCACCCTTTTATATTTTCTTTTCCCCAGGATATAAAGTAAGGTTTTAGGTAAAAAAAAGGAAGATCTTTATGGGAGATGTTGAAGATCTTTCACCACGATTAGAAGATTATATTCCGAGTTTCTGAAGACACTAAACTATTACGGTCCTTGTGTGTGTGTTTTTGTAATGTACTAAGTATTCCGCAAGAGTAATGTAATTTACATGTACGTCAAGCTTCAGGTCTCTACAATAATGATACTTAGTAGGGACCCTGAGACCCTCAAGGTCTCACAAAATCCAATAAGGATAAACCAAAAAGTATGAAATCAACAGATAACCCCACTTAGGTATATGCCCATACATATACTTAAGTTATCAAGTAATCCATATCAATCATTAGGTAAACACAAAAGTTACTGACTCAGTTCAACCAGGATTTTTATTCACATTATTGAAACCACAGATGCGAGAAAACTCCTCTACTGTCAAGTACAGTGGGCCTACCACGAAACCAAGGCACTTCCCACTAACCTTGGACTGCTGAGGTACTCTTCCTGTCGAGTACCATGGGTCTGCTGCGTCACCAAGGCGCTCCCCACCGTGGTTCTCCTACCACAACCAGGCGCTCCCCCTTATAGCCTATAGAGGTACTCCTCCAGTCGAGTACCACGTTTCTTCCTCCAAAACCAGGCGCTCCCCACTGGGCTAGTCAAGTCACTCCGAGTCAATCGGTCAGCAGTCTTCAAGTCTCAGGAAACTACTTGGTCTCTGCACTCTGTCTGCTCGTCTCAAGAAGGATCCGCTCCACGAGCTACTTTTTTATACTCCAACTATCGCGAATTCCCAAAAAGAATTATTTCAAAGGTCTTCCACATCATAGAGGTCTCAATGCAATAGACATCACGTCAATCAGACTCTTGGTCTGTGAGTTATTAGCCTTTTAGTCCCGGGGGCCCAGTTGGATTTGTGCGTGATCCAACCTGACCATATCTCAACTATACCCCAAACTCTAGTGGGGTATACTCAAAGGGACCGTCATGCTCCAATATTACCAAGGATGCTAACGGTTCTTCAAATGGACACCCAGTGCCAAAGATATGGCCAAAAGAAAGTAAAGGGTCGGAGTGGGCCCAGGTCCGGTCCGACCAAGTCAGACCGACCTGGCCCAACCTAGTTTGGCCCAACCCGATCTGGATTGCCCCGGCCTGACCTGTTGGGTCTGGCCCGGCTCGTTAGGCGGGCCAGCCCGTTAGGTTTGGCTCGGCCCGCTAGGCCCAGCCTAGCCAGTCATGAGGGGTCGCGGAGAGCCGGGAGATCACGGACCGATCGCGAGGGCGCCGACCGGCCACGGGTGGATGCGATGTCGGTTCATCCCGGAGGGTACTGTGTGGGCGACTCAGCCCAGAGGGTGCCGCGAGGGCACAACTCGGCCCGGAGGGCGCCGCGAGGGCGCGGCTTGGCCTGATGGGCGCCGCGAGGGGCCGGCTCGGGGCGGCTCGGCCTGGGGCCGGGGTGGCACGTCCAAAGCCGGGAGGCTGACTCAGCTGGGGCTTTGCGGGGCGTGTGGATTTCGGAGCCGCTAGGTGCACTGAGGCCAGCGGGCCGGTTCGGCCAATGGTGGCGCGGGGCTCACGGTGTGTACGGACGGTGGAGCTGCAGGGCACGTGGAGCGTGCGGAGGCCGGATTGGCTGAGGCTCCGGAGGTCGCTTTGAGGGGCGCAAGAGGCGCGGCGGCTTGGAGCTGGGGCGTGGTGTGGCCAGAGCACGACTCGGTCGGGGTGCAGTGCGGCTCGGCCGGTTCGGTTGGCGGGTGGCGCGGCCGGCGAGCAGCGCGGTCGGGGCGGCTCAGAAGCCGGAGGGTGGCACGGTTCGTCCCGGGGTGTCGGAGCATCACGAGGGTGGCGCAGGTTGCCTTCGCCGCCTTAATTTCCTCATCGCCTTCGTCGCCTCATCGTCATGCCAAAGAACATCACAAAGAAGATCGACGGAGGGGTCGAACCACATTGGTTTGGTCCGCACCCTTCCGCGTTTAGGGTGATAGCAATTGGTTCACAAGAATGAAGCGAAGAACGAGCATGTAAGATATCTTAAAAACGTCAATTCCCATAATCCCAAAATATTCCCAACCCACAAGGAAAAACATCTACGGATCAACTTGATAATAAGTTGGTCCGTATTCTTTTTTTGGAAGAAAAGTAACAAGGGACTAATATCATACTTAAATAAAATTAAACTTCTACCTTGATCATTGTTGGTTGACGTTGGCACAATAAGGCAGATACTGATTCATTTTAGATGAACACATCCTACATTAGAGGAAGTTCTGAGGAATAAAGTCAAAGTTGAGGTCGTTCTTTGGCAGTGGAGTGTTCTTCGTGGAAGAACACGTTCTTCATTGGAGAGCATAATCCTCCAAGTGTTGGGCATCGCGTCACTTTACCAGCATTTCGTCACTTGGTGAAGCCGTCCCAAATCCTCCTCCCAAGCTCCATATATATAGGATAGGGGGGAGGTAGGTAACGATCATTGAAATTTATGACGGTTCATTTATTAGGAACCTTCCTAAATTCCAACGATGTTGTTACTTAATTTAAAAGGGGGCAAGCCAATTTAATTTACGATGGAACAACAATGCAGTGTGTTGGAAAGATTAATGGTATGTGTGTTGGAACAATTAAGGTGGAGGAGGTCAAGAGTCTCTCCCTCATTAATTGTGGGAGTTGAGGGTTTCTCCCAATAAAAGGGGGATTTCATCCCAGGCGGTCCCCACCACCATAACCTCTCATGGGAGTTTATGGTTCGAGTAGTCCCCACCACCTTAACCTCTCATGGAAAGTTAAGGTCTGGTAGTCCCCACTTCCAACTTCCACCTGGTGGTTTTGTTCCAGTGGACCCCACCAGAAATATCCACATGGAAGCTCAAAATAAAATAAAATGAAGTTTATTTTATTTTATTATTTCCACGAAAAACCCAAAAACTAACTTTCACCCTCGTCCATCAACCGTCGAGGTGAAAGTCTCCTTAATAGAATACTTATGCTGCGAGTTCAACGGTGCCCTCAGATTTCAATTTCAAGCACCGGTTCAAAAGTTATAAAATGTCGCTCGTGCATTTACTAAACGTACCTGAAAAAAATGTTCGGAAGATTATTATGAGTCACCCTTGACCCACACCGGTCAAGGTTAGGCTCTTACTAGGTGAAACACACCCCAAAGAACCCAATAGTACTCTCGGATTTTCAATCCGAGCTACCGTTTAGAAGTTATGAATTTTATAATAAAATAATTTTCACTTAATTATTTTATTTGCAGCCAAAAACTAACTTTCTCTGGTGGCCCATGCCCGCCAAAGTTAGTATCTGCTTAAAAAAAGAATACCCTCACAAGTTTATTGGTGGTCTTGGATTTTTAATCTGAGTTACTGTTTGTGAGTTACAAGCATTTGAAAAATAAAATAATTTATTTAATTATTTTATTTACGATTATGCCATTATTGGGTTTTCTCACAGGAGGCATGCGTCGACTAATCTTAAGTCGCGCCTAGGGTAAACCCGCCATCCTGAGCGCAATGGTTCCCTTGGATTTTTGATCTAAGTAACTATTTAAGAGTTATTCCACTTTTTCAGGAAAACTGCTTACGCGCGTTAACTTAATCTTAATAAAACTTCGACGGATAATTCTGGGCACTTCAGACCTTGGAATCACGCGCCTTCAAATTTCAAGGACTCTCAAAATTCACATATATTTAAAAAAAATACATGGGAATTCTGGATCTTTACACACTCCCCACCGTAGGGCTCTACGTCCCCATAGGCCACAACTCAAACTAAGGGAACAAGTGGGGGTACTGAGCACGCATCTGAGCCTCCCGCTCCCATGCACTCTCCTGGAGGTTCTCGTGCTTCCAGTGAACGTGCACCAGAGGTATCAACCATCCACGAAGGACCCTCTCCTGTCGATCCTCAATCTCTAATGGAACCTCCGTAAAAGTTGCCCCAACATCAACGTCCAACTCACCATGGTCAATGATGTGAGAAAGGTCATGCACCTATCTCCACAACTGGGATACATGGAAGACGTCATGCACCCGATGCAATTGAGGTGGAAGAGATAAGCGGTATGCCACCTCACCAACTCTGTTGAGGACCTGGAAAGGTCTGATGAACCTCGGAGATAACTTGCCACCTCGGCTAAATCTCCATTAACCTCGTCAAGGTGAGACCCGTAGAAAGACGTGGTCACCATCCTCGAACTCCAGAGGTCTCCGTCTCCTATCGGCATATGAATTCTACCTGCTTTGTGCAGTCTTCATCCGCTCCTGAATGATTTGCACTTTCTATGTGGTTGCATGTACCATCTCTAGTCCCACGAGTGCTGACTCCATTGGGTTAGTCTAGCACAAATGTGATCTGCAAGGTTGCTCGTACAACACCTCAAAAGGTGTCATCCAACTGGTGGAGTGATAGTTGTTATTGTATGTAAACTCCACCAAAGGTATGTGATCCTCCCAGCTATGACCGAAGTCGAGGACACAAGCACACAGCATGTCCTAGAGGGTATGAATAGTCCACTTAGTCTGACCATCCTTCTGAGGATGGAAGGCGGTGCTCAAACGAAGTTGCATCCCAAAAGCCTCTTGCAACCCCTTCCATATTCAGGAAGTAAAACGCGCATCACGATCGGAGAAAATCTTTGAGGGTACTCCTTGTAATCGCACAATATTCTGTACATAGAGGCATCACAAGCTCTCTACTGAACCCTGCTCTCTGATCAGTAGGAAGTGGGCTGACTTGGTGAGTTAGTTAACGATCACCCAAAACAAGTCATGACCCCTATATGTACATGGAAGTCCATTCATGAAGTCCATAAATATAACATCCCACTTCCACTCTGGTACCTCTAAAGGCTGAACCAATCCTGCTAGTACGTGATGCTCTGCCTTCACTTTCTAACAAGTGAGGCACCGAGAGACAAACTATGCAACTGATTTCTTCATTTTTGGACACCAATGTTGTCGCCGGAGATCCAGGTACATCTTCACCACTCCTGGATATACCGCTAGAGGGGATGTGTGGAAATCCCTCAACACTTCATCCTGAAGTGACATTGGTACCATAGTATGTTCTCTAAAGAGTATAACATGCTCCCCACCTTCAGAAAATCCATCAGGTGCCTGCCTTGTGGATATCTTAGCATGTCGTGTCTCACAGTCAGCGTCCCCATGTTGTGCCTCCCTGAATCGTTGAAGAAGTGGGAGAGTGATTGTAAGAGACTGAAGGAAGACTGATCCATATCTATCCACAAAGAATATCTGTAAAGAATCCAACTTTCCTGTCGCCTCACTCAGTAGATGCAAGCCAGACCTCCTATTGAGTGCATCTGCTACCATGTTCCCCTTCCCAAGAGTATAGACTACCTCAAAGTCAACTTCTGCTGCCATGAGGGTGAGGCTAGCTAACTCACGAGTGATCATCTGAACCCTCTTATGCAGGATTTTATCATGGGATGCATGGGTTTCCTTTTTCGTCGACTAAGAAAAACCTCATCCCAACGTTTTAGATAAACCACAAACTCTTTTCCTAATACAGTTAATGTGAGTGTGAACTGTGGATGTCAAGTCCAAACCCAAACTAACATCGTAAGGCCTCGACACTACCACCAAGAGGTTCCAACCAAAAATATCACCTCAAGGGTCATATCACACCATCGTCGTAAGTGTGATTATCGAGTCTCCTCCTAAAGGTATCTCCAAACGTGAGGGTCAAGTAAACAGTTCAACCAGAAACTCTAGGTCCTGGAAAATATTTGTGGAAGGAAGGAATGATTAGTACCTATGACTATTGATACAGAAGATAGTAGTAGACATAGACCGTACCTCAAATCATTACTAAATCCATCGGGTCACATTCCTTGACCGCATGTAGCAACTCTCTTCCCCGGTCCTCCAGCTCCCTGAGCCTGGCGGGGTCCACAAAAAGGGGGTGGTTGTAACATGTCAAAAAGTACACCACCGCATGATGCTCTCCTAGCTCTACTTCCACATATGTTTCCCTATAGATTCATCTTTCCCTAACATATCCTCTTCCTCAAGCATTTTACACTCCCAAGTCTCTGAGACTGGAGCTAGTTTCTTGCTTTCCCACTGCTAACATTCACTGGTTGTATCCGCTCATCCAAAGAACATTCAACCACAAAGGTTCTCTCTAGTACCCTAGCATAATTAGGAATGTATAGAGTAATAGTACTAGCTTAGATGTCCTTTAAACACACCTCGCTCGGAAGTTCGATCCCTAAAGCACTGATTGTATCGTATTCATCGAGTACCAAGAAATATCGGTATGCCTCGATGAATACTCATCTACCAACATGTCATCCTACTGAAGCTGTAGAAGTTATCGAGAACTCTCATCCACCTCCTCGAGCCAGTCCTCAGCAGCCTGTGACTCGGGCTCACCTCGGACCATTATGGGTATCTGATGCTGAAACACGTGTAAGGAACTAAGCCTACATGTGTCCTCTTTCGGTACCACCGGTTGTAATTGCTGACCAACGGGTAGTGATATAGCTGGAACACTACCCGGAGGTACTATCTCGGGTAACGGTAAACATACCGAAGCCTCATCACTAAGAGGAACATCCTCATGGTCACTCACTGAAGAAGACTAGTAGCAAAGACCACAGTCTTCTCTACTGGTGTCTCAACTAGATGGGAAACTCAACCAATCACCTCCAGCCAGCCCTCAGATGCGTGGGAAACTGTCTCGCCTTGAAACCTTAGAGGCCTTTGTTGCTAGAACTCATGCAACACGCTCAGTTGGCGGGCACCATCCTCCAGTGTGGCTGGTGGTATCTGCTACCCAACGGGTGGTGGTGTTGCTGGTACACCCCCCGAAGGTGCCAACATAGTAAGAGGGGCCTGCACCGGAGTCTTGTCGCTCGGTGGGATGTTAGTACGTACAACTCTTGGAACTCTAACAAGCTGTCTGTGTGGGGGCATCTTGAAAAGAATCAGATGCGACACTGTCAAAATTTATACCTGGTGAGATGACCTGGTTGAGCTAACTTAAAGAAAACTTTTGAAAACACACACGCAATCAGGGTTTTTGTGCACTGAGTCGGAAATCAGAAGTCGGGGTCCTGGTGTATGGATATGTCGACCGTCGCACCAACACTGAACTCCCTAAACTGAAAACCACACTCAGTAACCTTAACACTATTGCTTCACAGAAAATATCAGAGTCAAAAGTTCTGCGGTAGAACTGACTCCTCTGATACCAATTTGTCATGACCCATCCCTCGGGGCCCGTGTCGTGACTACCCCAAGCCCACCTTCCAAAGGCCAGGGGCTGGCGACTAGCAACAAAGGCGCAATTCCCTAAAACTAGGAAGACATTGCCTTTATAACCTGTAAATGCACACAACAGAGCACATAGCTCAATACAAAACACTAAGTAAACTGTATAACTAAAGAGTGCTGAAAAGTAAAATGGGTCGGAAATATAAGCCCAACTGTAAAGTTCAATGAACTGAAAATACAATTACAACTGAAGAAAGGAAAAACAGCTTTTGGGTCATCCTCCATAATTCCTACATGAAGGGTAGGTACAGATAGACTCCTCAGCACTCCATGTCCATCAGTCTCCTCTGTGTACCAACTCGTCGTAAGGTCCACCTCTGGGTATCGTCCAATCCTAATACTCTCAGCCTCAATCAACGTTGTCTATATTCTGCAACCAACACAACAAGGTGAAGGCATAGCCCATGCATGGGTGAGTATAACGATACTCAGTAGGGGCCCCGAGACCCTCAAGGTCTCACAAAATCCAACAAGGATAAACCACAAAGTATGAAATCAAAAGATAACCCTACTTAGGTATATTCCCATACATATACCTAAGTTATCAAGTAATTCATCTCAATCATGAGGTAAATGCAAAAGTTACTGACTCAGCTCAACCAGGATTTTTATTCACATTATCGAAACCAAGGATGTTGGAGAACTCCTCCTCTGTCAAGTACAGTGGGCATGCCATGACACCAAGGCGTTTCCCACTAACCTTGGACTGCTGAGGTACTCCTCCTGTTGAGTGTCGTGGGTCTGCTGTGTCACTAAGGCGCTCCCCACTGTGGGTCTGCCGCCAAAACCAAGCGCTCCCCCGAATAGCCTACAGAGGTACTCCTCCAGTCGAGTACCGTGGGTCTGCCGCCACAACCAGGCGCACCTCCGTCGTGGGTCTTCCGCCTCAACCAGGCACTCCCCACTAGGCTAGTCGAGTCACTCCGAGTCAATCGGTCAGTAGTCGTCAAGTCTCTTCCAGCTACTAGGTCTATGCACTCAGTTCGCTCGTCTCAGGAAGGATCTACTCCATGATCTACTGTTCGATACTAAAACTATATAAAAGTCCCAAGAAGAAGTATATCAAAGGTCCTCCACATCATAGAGGTCTTAACGCAATAGACAGTATGTCAATCGGATGCCCGATCTGTGAGTTATTAACCTTTTAGTCCAGGGGGCCCGGTTGGATTTGTGTGCGATCCAACCTGACTATATCTCAACTATACCCCAAACTCTAGTGGGGTATACTCAAAGGGACCTTCATGCCCTAATATTACCAGGGCTACTGACAGTTCGTCAAACGGATGCCTGGTTCCAAAGATATGGCTAAAATAATGTAAAGGGTCGGAGTGGGCCCGGGTCCGGTCCGACCAGGTCGGACCGACCCGGTCTGGGTCGACCCGGCCTGACCCATTGGGTTTGGCCCGGCTCGTTAGGCCAACCATTCTGTTAGGTTCGGCCCGACCCACTAGGCCCAGCCCAGCAGGCTGTGAGGGGTTGCGGAGAGCCGCGAGAGCGCAGACCGGTCGCGAGGGCACGGACCGGTCGCGGGTCGACGCGAGGGTGGTTCAGCCCAGAGGTCACTGCGAGGGCGCGGTTCACCCTGGACGGCACCACGAGGGCGCGAATCGTCCTGGAGGGTGCGGAAAGGGTCCGGCTCGGCTCTGAGGGAACTGCGAGGGGCCACGAGGGGTGGCTTGGCTCGGGGCCGGGAGGCCGGCTCGGCCGGGACGTCGCGGGGTGCGCGGACGGTAGAGCCGCAGGGCGCACGGAAACCAGCGGGACGGTTTGGCCAGCGGCGGTGCGGGGCGCATGAGGTGCACGGATGGTAGAGATGCAGGGCGTGCAGAGCGCCCGAAGGCCGGCTCGGTCGGGGCTCCATAGGGCACTGTGAGGGGCACGGGAGGCGCAGGAGGCGTGACGGCCGGGAGCCAGGGCGCAGTGCATGCGGAGTGTCGCCCGGCCGGGGAGTGGCGCGGCGCGGCTGGGAGCCAGGGCGTAGTGCGGTAAGAGCACGGCCCGGCCGGCGTGCGGCACGGTTCGGCCGGTTCGGCCAGAAGGTGGCGCGACTGGAGGGCAGCGCGGCCGGGGCGGCTCGGAAGCCGGAGGGAGGCGCAGTTCGGCCCGGGGCAACGGAGTAGCGCAGGGGAGGTGCAGGTTGCCTTCGCCTCCTTCGTCGCCTCGTCTCCATGACAAAGAACATCACAAAGAAGATCGGAGGAGGGGTCGGACCACGTTGGTTTGGTCCGCACCCTTCCGCATTTAGGGTGATAGCAATTGTCTCACAAGAATGAAGCGTAGAATGAGCATTTAAGATATCTTAAAAACATCAATTCCCATAATCCCTCATTAAAAAAAATATTCCCAACCCGCAAGGAAAAACATCCATGGATCAACTTGATAATAAGTTGGTCCGCATTCTTTGTTTTGGAAGTAAAGTAACAAGGGAATAATATCATACTTAAATAAAAATAAACCCCTACCTTGACCATTGTTGGTAGACGTTGGCTTGAGAAGGCAGACATCGATTTGTTGCAGACGAACATGTCCTATGTCGGAGGAAGTTATGAGGAAGAAAGTCGAAGTCGAGGTCGTTCTTCATCGGCGTTCTTCATCAGTGGAGCGTTCTTCATGGAAGAACATGTTCTTCGTTGGAGAGCATAATCCTCCAAGTGTTCGGCGTCTCATCACTTTACTAGTGCTTCATCGCTTGGTGAATCCATCCCAAATCCTCCTCCCAATCTCCATATATATAGGAGAGGGGGGATGTAGGTAACGATCGTTGAAATTTATGACGGTTAATTTATTAGGAACCTTCCTAAATTCCAACGACATTGTTACTTAATTTAAAAAAGGAAAGCCAATTTAATTTATGCTGGCACAATAATGTTGTGTGTTGGAAAGATTAATTGTATGTGTGTTGGCACAATTAAGGTGGATGAGGTCAAGAGGCTCTCCCTCATTAATTTTGGGAGTTGTGGGTTTCTCCAAATAAAAGGGGGGTTTCATCCCGGGTGGTCCCCACCACCATAACCTCTCATGGGAGGTTTTGGTTCGGGTGGTCCCCACCACCTTAACCTCTCATGGTAGGTTAAGGTCTGGTGGTCCCCACTACTAACTTCCTCCTGGTGGTTTCGTTCCGGTGGACCCCACCTGAAATATCCACATGGAAGCTCAAAATAAAATAAAATAAAGTTTATTTTATTTTATTATTTCCACGAAAAACCCAAAAACTAACTTTCACCCTTGTCCATTAGTCGTCGAGGTGAAAGTATCCTCAAGATAATATCGGTGTTGTGAGTTCAACGGTGCCCTCGGATTTAAATTCCGAGCACTGGTTCAAAAGTTATAAAATGCCGCTCGCACGTTTACTAAATATCCCCAAAAAAAAGATCATAAAATTATTATCAGTCACCCTCGACCAGTTCCTATCAAGGTTAGGATCTACCTATGTAAAACACACCCCAACGAACCCAACGGAACTTTTGGATTTTCCATTCGAGTTACCATTTAGAATTTATGAATTTTACAATAAACAAATTGTCACTTAATTATTTTATTTGAGACCAAAAAATAACTTTCTCTGGTGGCCCGCGCTGACTAAAGTTAGTATATTATTAAAAAAATAATACCCTCGTGAGTTCAGTTGTGGTATCATATTTTTAATCCGAGTTACCATTTGTGAGTTACAAGCATTTGAAAAATAAAATAATTTATTTAATTATTTTATTTACGATTATTCCATTTTTGGGTTTTCTCACAAGAGGCCCATGCTGACTAATAATAAGTCACGGCTAGGGTAAACCCGCCATCCTGAGCGCAACGGTGCCCTTGGATTTCTGATCCGAGTAACTGTTTAAGTTTTATTCTACTTTTTTAGGAAAACTGCTTATGCGCGTTAACTTAATCTTAACAAAACTTCGACGGATCATTCCGGGCCCTCCGGGCGACGGAATCGTGCGCTATCAGATTTTGCAGACTCGTAAAATTCTCATATATTTAAAAAAATTATATGGAAATTCTGGGTCTTTACATATCCATCCTTTGAATGATATGTCACCATACGTGCGTACGTACGGCTTACCGTCTCCACGTCATGGTGTAGTTGTTATTCAATACATTATTATTTTGATGGGTATAATAATGATGTATAATTGATGTAAATAATAAATATAACATGATGATGATTCTGTATATATGATATACCATCCAATTATCTATTATTTTAATATCAAAAGAATGATATTGTTGCTCAAGCGTACGTACGGATTACAGTCTCCACGAATGTGATGAGATTCATTCCCCATCGTATCCATTGAAGAATAATTTTCATTTGATGATTAAAAGTAATTTTTAAAGACTTAATATCATTCCTAATATGAATAAGATACATCATATCCATAACAAACATTACTTACGTAACAAATCATATATAGGAAAACAAATCTGTTAACACCCTAAAGGACGATAATACTAAAATATTATTAACAAAGCAATATTAAAAGATCATATATGATATCATATTAATGTATAAGATTCTTATATAATTTAATAACAATTATTTCACCATTATACAGGAGGTTAACCTACCCTAGACCAAGGAAAAGTACAAGGTATGGGTTAATTTCACAATCTCTTCATTATCTGAGGTTGTTTATACGTAATCATCTATTGGGACCTCTTTATCATCCACATCCATTCTTCTTACAAATGTATTTCAAAAAAAATTAATATTTACTAGACAATGGGTTAAAGTCATTTATACCCTTATTTGACCTTATATGTTTTGAAAGGAATCTTTCCGTCGTTTTCCAAACAAGGTACTTTTTGACCTTTTCGACAAATTTAAGGTAAGAATGTTTTTTTAACTTATACAGCGGGTGAGGCTATTTTCCGACGTTATAACATCGTTGAAGCTTCCCTTACAAGCTTATAAGAATATTTTCAAAATAAATTTTTTCTTAAATGATTTCAAAATAGAAAGAGATATTTCTCTAGAAAAGGTTTTGATTTCATCTATGTCAACATACTTTGTTGGATTTTAAGCTTATTTGAAGTTGATTTATTATGATACAAAACTTCCATATTGTATTGAAGGTTTTGTGATATGTTTGACTGTGGATGTGTTATTTTTACACCATTCGTGATTTATGGATAAAGTTTTGACATTTTGTATGCTAGTTTTAATACGAATGTTTATGTTATGTTTAAACCTTTTCATATGAGGAATGCATTGAACTTTGTAAGTGACAGGTGGAGCCCGCTATAGCTCCTCGATGCATTAGTAGGTCTCATGATACAAACTAGTGTCTTGGAACAAGGACTTGAAAAAATATTATTTTTAGTCTTGGCACAAGGCCTTGACTATGTGGTTATGAAAGTCGGGCATTATGCATTCCATCATTATGAAAGTGGATATTGATATTGCATGTGATTATTCGACTAGTATAATATCCATGTGAGTAAGAAAATGGAATTATTTTGATTTATATTTTCCATATTATGATGAATTTTATGTTGAAAAGGCTTTTGTTTTAGTTTTATACATTGCCTTAAATGTTTATGCTTATTTATGAATGTTTCCGCTATATTGTTATCCTTACTGATAATTTGATCTCACCCCTTTCTATGTTTTATTTTTCCCAGGATGCGAAGAAGTATATTATGATAGACCTGCAAGGATAGACTATGGGATCTCAGTGTTTTCCATGGAAACAATGTTGTTTTAGTTTTCCATTTTATGATGTAATGTAAACCTTATGAATGTATCTAGTACTTCCAAGGCTACTAAACTAATCAGTCTTTCGAGAATTGATCTTTTGTGATCATGCTAATGAAACATAATAATGCACTGACTCTGGGCTTCTGAGGTTGGGACGTTACAGTTGGTATCAACGAAAGTTTAGTACAAACCTTATAAACTAGATTTAGATAAACTCTGATTAGAGAACATAGACCTAAGATAGACTTTGAGTATTAGTATAGAAGAACTTCATAGAATTTTAGTATTATAGAGATTTTGTGAGTTTTTAAAACAATACATCACTGTCTAGATACGATAAGGTAGAGGCAGCTCTGGCACAGGTGTATCTAGGGGTAAAACCTAAAAACGCCGCTTTGAGGTAGATTCGAATGGGAACAGGTGCATGACATCAGGCCTTTCTTCACTCTTGGTTACGACAGTCCCGGGGGATATGATTAGAATAATTCTCATTTTCTTTACAAACAATTATAAAGGTTTTATGAGTATATAATTCCTCAAAGAATACATTTTTATGATTATGGATTATATCCATAAACTGTTCAGTTTATGTTAAGTGTTTTATAAGTTTGGAATTATGTATTTCGATTCATAAACTAATCTAGTTTATGCCCTTTTTTAGAAATGGCGCCTAGTGGAAGGAATGGAAATTATATCAATGCACACACTCCATATAGGGATTTCCCTCCGGCTAAAGATAATTATAGTGGAGATGGTGATACAACTGGTGCTGATTAGCTTATCACCATACTGGGACAACTCACTCAAGTTATGAATAATAACCTTACCCGTATAGAGCACCCTGATCCACAGCGTAGAGGATCAATGTTAGATCGCTTCATGAGGCAACAACCACCAACATTCAATGGGAGTACAAATCCATTAGTATCTAAGCAATGGATAAATTATTTAGATAAAATATTCCACGCCTTGGGGAGTAGTGAAAGGGAAAAGGTTTTCATGGTAGTTTACCGCCTCACTGGAGATGCTGATCAATGGTGGTTATTGATTCAAAACACAAAGGAAGATGATGAAGTATCAAATATGTAATGGATGGAGTTTAAAGAGATTTTCTTAGAAAAATACTTTCCTTGTGACCATTGAGTAGATATTGAAGGCAATTTATGAGTCTGAGAAAAAAGGAGGATGATAATGTTGCAAAGTATGAGGCTAAATTTACAAGGTTAGTGAGGCATGCTGCAGATTATATACATAACCCAAGAAGTAAGATTGATCATTTCTTTGATGGGTTAAAATAATTTCTCCTTCAAGCATTAGTCTCAAAATCCTTCTTGTCATATGAAGATATTTTATCATGTTCTATCAAGACAGAAAAAAATTCTCTATGTCTTACGACTTTAAATCAAAGAAAGAGAAGACGAGATCTGTTAAACACTCTGGAAATGGAAATAAGGGGAAGAAGGGAAAAGTTGAATATCCATCCTATAGTAAATGTGGAAAGAAACACCCCGGTACTTTTGTGAGGGGAATGGGAGTCTGTTACAAGTGTGGTGAAAAAGGACACCAAGCTCATGATTCCAAGGGGAAGAAAGAGGTTGTCACTATTGAATGCTACAATTGTATAGAAAGAGAGAATTATGCAAATGAATGTCCTAAGAGCCAAGGGCACTTACCTCAGAAAAGGCCAAGCTTATGATATCACTACTATTGAGGTTGAAGCTCCGAAATACATGGTGGTAGGCAATTTAATGGTTTCCTCAAGTTTAGAAAACGATTTATTTGATTCTGGATCATCGCATTGTTTCATATCTTCCTAGTTTTCTAAGAAAATTTGATTTAACAAGGGAGTTGTCAGTCAAAACTCCTAAGGGAAGTATCATTGTAACAAAGTTTTGTGAATCAGTCCCCATTAGGGCATATAAATGTTCTTTATCTGCTGATCTCAACGTCATACCCATGATTTAATTTGATATAATCCTCAGTATGGATTGGATTTCGGGCCATGATATGAAAATTTATTGTATGAAAAAGAAGGTTACAATTTTTGATGATGATAAGGAGTACCTTATCTTTAGAGAAGAAACAATGCCAACTAATTCTTATCTAGATCAACCCCCAGTAGCTCAACTAAATTCAATTATTGGGGAGGAAGAGAATGAAATAATTGTGGGTGAGGAAAGGAATGTTCAAATAGAGGATGTACCTATTGTGAAAGAATATGTTGATGTGTTTCCAGAGGATTTACATGGACATCCTCCAGAACGAGAAATTGAGTTTTCCATTGATTTAATTCCTGGTTCAAGGCACATATCGAAGACCCCTTATAGAATAGCCACTGTGAAATTAGTGGAAAAAAAGAAACAACTATGGGAATTGAGTAATGAGGGATTTATTCTCCCTATTGTTTCTCCATGGGGAGCCCCTATCCTTTTTGTTAAGAAGAAAGATGGATCTATGAGGTTATGCATTAACTACAGGGAGATCAATGCTATAACAATAAAGAACAAGTATCCCCTACCTCGCATTGATGATTTATTTGACCAACTTCATGGAGATCAATACTTTTCAAAGATTGACCTTCGATCTGGATATCATCAGTTGGGTGTGAAGAAGGAAGACATTCCAAAAACATCATTTCAAACTAGGTACGGGCATTACGAGTTTACAGTAATGCCTTTTGGGCTGACTAATGCACCCTCGGTTTTCATGGATCTAATGAACAAAGTTTTCAAGAAATATCTTGATGACTTTGTAGTGGTATATATTGATGATATCTTGGTATACTCCAAAATCTATGAAGATCATGAAAATCACTTGCGCATTATCCTGAAGACTATTAAAAGACATGAATTATATGGGAAGTTTAGAAAGTGTGAATTCTGGCTTCAGGAGATTTCTTTTCTTAGTCATATCGTCTCTAAGTATGGAATCTTTGTTGATCCTTCTAAGACAAGAGTAATCCAAGAATGGATAGCACTGAAAAGTATAACTGAGGTATGCAGTTTTATTGGTTTAGCAGGTTATTATTGGCATTTCGTCTAGAATTTTTCCCGATTGGATAACCCATTAACCAAACTCACACGTAAATGGGTGAAATTTGTTTAGACAAAATAATGTGAATAATGTTTTGAAGAATTGAAGATAAGATTAGTCAAAGATCCTATATTGACTCTATCATCAGGGAATGATGGGTTTGTTATTTATAGTGATGCTTCAAAGAAAGGACTCGGTTGTGTCCTTATGCATAATTATAGGGTTATTGCATATGCATCACTACAGCTAAAAATTCAAGAGAAAAACTATCCTATAAATGATCTTGAGTTAGCAAGTGTAATATTTGCTTTGAAGATTTGGAGACACTATCTCTATGGTGAAAAATGTGAGACTTATACTGATAACAAGAGTTTTAAGTATATTTTCTCACAGAAAGAAATCAACATGAGGCAAAGGAGATGGCTTGAACTACTTAAGGATTATGATTGCACAATACACTACCACCCGGGGAAGGAAAATAAGGTGGACGATGCTTTGAGCAGAAAAGGTCATCGAGTTTTGAACAATATGATAGTTGAAAGGGATGCTATTTTCATGGATCTAGTAAAGATGAATATGGGAATAACCATGGAAGGTGAAACATTAATGCGTTTTCAAATGATTTCCAAACCATCTTTACTATAAAGGATAAAAAGTTCTTAGGTTGATGATGAGGAGTTTCAAAAGAAGATTAAAGATGTGAATGATGGGAGATTGAGTGACTTAGTATATGAAGATAGAATTTTGAAATTTGGGAAGAGACTTTGTGTTCCTGATGTACCTGATCTAAAAAGATAATTTTTGGATGATGATCATAGTTCCAATTTCTCTATACACCCTGTGAGCACCAAAATGTTTAGAGATTTGAAGGAACATTTTTGGTGGGACAACATGAAGAGGGAGATTGATAATTTTGTGTCAAGATGTATGGTTTGTCAACAAGTGAAAGTTGGAAGGCAACAGCCTGGAGGAGTCTTGCAACCTCTTCCCATACCTGAGTGGAAATGGGATAATATTACGATAAAATTTTTCATGGGACTACCAAAGACTCCTAGAAAGAATGATGCAATATGGGTAATTGTTGATTTTCTTACCAAGTCAGCACATTTTCTTACTATAAGAGAAGATTTACCACTTGAACATTTAACAAGACTATATATTAATGAAGTTTTGTGACTTCTTGGAGTACCCCTATTGATTGTTTCTGATCGTGATCCACGTTTTACATCAAGATTCTGGAAAAGTCTTCAGAAAGCCCTGGATACTGAACTTCATTTGAGAACTGCCTACCACCCCCAAACTGATGGACAATCAAAACGGACTATTCAAACCTTAGAAGACATGTTGAGATTATGCTCACTTGACTTTCAAGGTATGTGGGATCAATATTTACCTATAGTAGAATTTTCCTATAACAATAGCTTCCATTCAAGTATTTAGATGGAACCATATGAAGCGTTATATGGAAAGAGATGTCGCACACCAATGTTTTGGGATGATATTGGTGAAAGAAAACTTGTAGGCCCAAAACTGGTGGAGGAAATGATGGAAAAGGTAATGGTAATCCAAAACCACATCAAAGCAGCTCAAAGTAGGCAGAAGAGCTATGCTGATAACCAAAGGAAAAAATTTGGAATTTCAGGTAGGAGATCATGTTTTCTTGAAGGTATATCCATGGAAGGGTGTTATACATTTTGGTAAGAAGGGGAAATTAAGTCCCAGGTACATCAGACCTTTCAAAATTCTAGAACGAATTGGGGCTGTAGCTTACCATTTGGCAATGCCTCCAAGTCTCTCCAAAGTTCACGATGTATTCCATGTATCACTGTTGAGAAAATACATGCATGGCCCAATGCATGTACTCACCTATGAGGAATTAGAACTGGAACCCAATCTGTCTTATTGTGAAAAGTCTATCAAGGTTCTTAATACAAGAGAACAAGTGCTGAGAAATCAGACGACTCATCTAGTAAAAGTTCTATGGAGAAACCATAAGATGGAAGAGGCAACGTGGGAACCCGAGGAACTTATGATGAAGAACTACCCGAGTATTTTTATGAAATAATATTCTAGAAATTTAGAGGATGAAATTATTTGAAGGAGGTGAGAATGTAACACCTCAAGCTTCCACGGTACGCTTCTCTTTGAATAATACAATACTGTGTGTTGTACGCAACTTCGAGTTCTAACACACCACAACCAATCAAACTAGCCGTTATGAATAGTAATACTCACTTTTTAAAATTTTATAAATTTTATCATTCAAAATGGACTTTATTTTTGGATTCGGAGTATTGAAATTAGCTTAGGGTGATTTTTTGGTATTTTTCTGAAAAATTTCAATTTTTAATGAATAGTGAAAAACACTAAGTTATAGTTTAAAACCGAATTTTAATTTAAATAATTATTTAATTTATTTAAATTTATTTTAGGTAAAAATAGATACATAATACCTATATAATTTTATTGTAATTCATTGGAGTCAGTTTATAATAATTTTATATATATAAAAATTTTATTGAACTTTTTACCGTCTTTTACCCACCTCCTAAGAGCATTTGCAAATTTATATAAAACTTAATTTTACCGCTTTTGTGAGTTGAATTTCAAAAATCTGAGAGACACAGTTGATATCATTAATAAAAATTTGTTTCAATAAGATGAAAAAAAAATTAGTGAATAGTAACTTTTTACTTTTATTTACCACGGTTAAAAGTAAATAGGGTATTTAAGGGTAAAAATAATAATATTATTACCCTAACACATGTCCTAATTCTATTGTATAAGTGTAATTAGACCAAAAACAACCTTAGGAATAAAATATGATCCTTTAGATTCACTTGGATTAGATTAGGACATTTATTATTATTTAATTCAAAGAAGAGTTAAAAGTGTTAAATTCAAAGTTTAATAACAAAACCATTTTTAATATAGGGTTGAACATGAGAAAAATTCTACTATAAATATTCATTAGAAATCTAAAAAAATTTCCTACGTCATGGTAATTTATTTATATTTTTTAAAAATTAAATAATTTAATTTATTTAAGACACAATGATGATGCAGTAATTACCTAATTAATGAAATATTAAAATAATTGATATTATAAATATCCAAATAAATGTAATTTGAGACTTTTTATGAATTCCACTAATTTTATAGATTATTGTGACATTTTAGGGTTGGTTAGATGAATTTTTTTTAAGTAATAATTCTGTTATAAATTTAGCAAAAACAAAATACCAAATAGTGTCAAAATTGACATAAAAGAGTTTTTAAAACAAATATTATATTATTAATTGATATTCTATTCTTAAAAATCTAAGTTTTGGCCAAAGGTATTAAATAATATTATATATTTCATTAATGAACTACTTGAGGTTCTCTTGGAAGTTTATAGTAAGTTTATTAACCATGTAATATAAAAATACAAAGAGACATGGTAAATGTCAAACTATTTAATTAAGAGTTAAATCTCAAAGATAAGGTTAATATAGTGACCCAAACCTGTCTAAAACCTATGTTTTGAGTGGTTTTAGACCCATACACACCTTAGCCTTTAAATAATTTATTTTTAATCCATTAGAAACCGAAAATGATTTTATTATAAAATAATATTTCTAGCTTTTCCTAAGGTGCCCCTCACCCCTCTTATAAAAGGGCACTCCCCCTTCTCTATAATTCACACCTTCAAAGTAATTTATCTTGGCCAAAACCTGCCCAAATACCCTCTCAACTGTACTAAATTTATCATATAGGTCTTACTTTTTTAATAAAGACAACCTAAGGAGACCTTTTGATCAAATCAAAAGGAAGAACCTGAAGAAGAGGTAAATATTTCATCACCTCTTTCAAGTTCCTTTCTTATTCCACTTCCTCTTTCTTGGATTTTTCAATTATAAAATAATAAATCCAGTATATTATATATACTATGATGTTATTATAAATATGTTAAAACCATATTCATTATTCTATCCATCCTTTCAATGACATGTCACCATACGTGCGTATGTACGGCTTACCGTCTCCACGTTGTGGTGTAGTTGTTATACAATACATTATTATTTAGATGGGTATAATAATGATGTATAATTGATGTAAATAATAAATATAATATGATAATGATTCTTTATATATGATATACCATCCAATTATCTATTATTTTAATATCAAAAGAATGATATTGTCGCTCGTGTGTATGTACGGATTACAGTCTCCACGAACATAATGAGATTCATTCCCCATCGTATCCATTCAAGAATAATTTTAATTTGATGATTAAAAATAATGTTTAAAGATTTAATATCATTATTAATATGAATATAATACATCATATCCATAACAAACATTACTTATGTAACAAATCATATAAATGAAAACAAATCAGTTAACACCCGAAACGACGATAATACTAAAATATTATTAACAAATCAATATTAAAAGATCATATATGATATCATATTAATGTATATGATTCTTGTATAATTTAATAATTATTATTTCACCATTATATAGGAGGTTAACCTACCTTCAACCAAGGAAAAGTACAAGGTAAGGGTTAATTTTACAATCTCTTCATTATCCGAGGTTGTTTATACGTAATCATCTACTGGAACCTCTTTATCATCCACATCCATGCTTCTAAAAAATGTATTTCAAAACATTTTTACTATTTACTAGACAATGGGTTAAATTCATTTATACCCTTATTTGACCTTATATGTTTTGAAAGGAATCTTTCCGTCATTTTCTAAACAAGGTACTTTTTTACCTTTTTGACAAATTTAAGGTAAGAATGTTTTTTTAACTTATACGGTGGGTGAGGCTATTTTCCGCCGTTATAACATCGTCGAAGCTTCCCTTACAATATTATAAGAATATTTTAAAATTAAATTTTTTCTTAAATGATTTCAAAATAGAAAGATATATTTCTCTAAAAAAAGGTTTTGATTTCATCTATTTCAACATCCTTTGATGGATTTTAAGCTTATTTGAAGTTGATTTATTATGATACAAAACTTCCATATTTTATAGAGGGTTTTGTGATATGTTTGACTGTGGATGTGTTATTTTAACACCATTCATGGTTTATGGATAAAGTATTGACATTTCCTATTCTAGTTTTAATACGAATGTTTATGTTATGTTTAAACCTTTTCATATGAGGAATGCATTGGACTTAGTAAGTGATGGGTTGAGCCCGTTATAGCTTCTTGATGCATCAGTAGGTATCATGAGACAAACTAGTGTCTTCGCACAAGGCCTTGACAAAATATTATTTGTAGTCTTGGCACAAGGCCATGACTATGTGGTTATAAAAGTCTGGCATTATGCATTCCATCATTATGAAAGTGGCTATTGATATTGCATGTGATTATTCGACTAGTAGAATATCCATGTGAGTAAAAAAATGGCATTATTTTGATTTATATTTTCCATATTATGATGAATTTTATGTTGAAAATGATTTTTTTTATTTTTATACATTGCCTTAAATGTTTGTGCTTATTTATGAAAGTTTATACAATATTGTTATCCTTATTGAGCATTTGAGCTCACCCCTTTCTATGTTTTATTTTTCATAGGATGCGAAGAAGTATACTGTGACTAACCTGCAGGGATAGTCTATGGGATCTCAATGTTTTCCATGGAAACAATGTTGTTGTAGTTTTCCATTTTATGATGTAATATAAACCTTATGAATGTATCTAGTACTTCCAAGGCTATTAAACTAATCGGTCTTTCGAGACTTGATCTTTTGTGATCATGCCAATGATACGTAATAATGCACCAACTCTGGGCTTCTGGGGTCAGGGCGTTACAACTGAATTCAGGTTTATTACAATTATAATAATTGTAATTTATTTTTTTATCTTTTTGTTAAGGATGAAATGGTTTGTTTACATGTTTTTTAAATTATCCTGTTTTGTTTTGATTTCATGGTTTTGATTTATTTTTATTTGTAAATTTTTATAATTACATCCATAATATTAAAAATACATAAAATTACATGTTTAAATATTTAAATAATTTATACTAACTATCCTTTAAGTAAGTAATAAGTAAATAATTGGAAATTTCATCACCAATGGAAAAAATGACTATTAACAAGATATGTCAAAAAGAGGGGAGAGAGAGAGTATATATGTAATAAAAGTATTAAAATGGATATAGCATATCATATTAACATAAATATGTTATATACTTGTGAATTAATAGTTTAGGAAGGTAGAAAAATAAAAGAGATTAGAAAAGTATAAAGAAAAAAGAACAAAAATAAAAGGATTATGGGGTTGCCTCTTTATTGAAGTTTTACTCCTTTGCGATGGAAATAAAGCCATGAGGACTTGGGGTTAAATGAAAGAAGAATTTATATAAGGTTTTTATACTTAAGAGGATGGAATTGGGTAGATACTGAGATCTTATAAGTTCATAGGAAATTATTTTCTAGGGGAAGGGAGAGGAGGTATTTATACTTAAGGGGATGGGTATTTTTGGGTTAAAATATTGAATAAATTATTATTTTTTAAGGAATTTAATAGTGGTATTATTTAATATTAATAATGATATTTGATTAAAATTATAAGTTTTTATAACTTCATAATTCCTTTAACACTGAATTTATTAGTTTAAATAAAAGGAAATAAGAAAAAATGAAAAAAAATAAGATATACTTTATATTTTTAAACTTTGGAAATTAATTTTTAGATTTGAAACTTGAATTTTTTATTTTTAAATAGATAATTAATATTTTTAAATTTATTTTTTGTATCCAACCATTCTAGATTTATTATGTAATCATTACATTAAAAATGATGTAATTAAAATATACCATTTACGTAAAAATTGTATTTTTACTATGTGCCTAATAATTGATTTTTCCAAAAAAAATCTTGGATAATTTTGACATGATTATTCTAAAAATAAAATTTATTTTATCAAAATAATTTTTTAACTTAGTTAATTTTAATATTTACTATAAAAATTAAGGTTTTCCAAAATACATAAAAATACACTTTTATTAAAAATGCACTTATACTTTCTTTTGAGTTTTCCAATTTGAATATTTATTTTATATCACTTTAATATTTATATTTAATTATTTTATTCTTGTTAAATATTATTTAAAATTAATTTTAATATTCAAATGGGCAAGTTACTATTCAAAGATTCAAGTTACAATGTCTAATGGTCAGGTTACTATTCTCAATGGTCGGTTTTATTATTCTAATAGTCATATTGGTTTTATACTTCCTATAAATACCTCATATTTCCTTTATTCATTATCCACTTAAATTCCTCTCAATTTTTTATATTATTAATTTTCAAAATTATGATTATGTTACTGATGTTTTTATCTTTTTTATAGTGTTGTTTTTGGGTGTGATAATTTTAGGAAACCAAAATTATAGAATATTTTATATCAGTTAATTTATTTTTTTATGTTTACTATCCAATTATACTATTTTCTTCTTTATAGAGTATATTTATTCTCTAAATTTAATATTATATATTAATGAAATAAATTATATTTTTGTTTTTATTATGTGGTGTATATATTCATAAATATGGCACACATGATTATTCAATAGAAAAATTCCATATATATAATTCTTGGACATTACAAAGATAACATCATGTTCACACATAATTGTAACATAATGAGATATGACACATTAACGAAATCATTAAAGGGGTATATAATTTAAGGATCACCCATCACATTGTAATAGTCTTATAATCATGCATTCCACATGTAAAAGAAGACATACATCAATCATAAACATGATATGAACCCATAAGAAAATAATGGGTTCTCTAGTGATCCATAAATCATATATAAAATAATATACTTGGAGGTTCCCAAAATAAGAATGGAAATCATTACTTTGTTCATTAAAGGGTGAATTATTAAAAAATAGATCATGTTTCTTGGATACAAAAATAATAAACATAATAATAATTAGTGGAATATTTAAAAAATGTTATTATTTAAAATCATGAAGGTGACTAAGAATTAATTTCAATGAAGTAGAAACAATCATATCACCTAAAGAATAAAATTTAAATAAAAATTAAGTACATTTAGAATATTTTTTTATAAGAATCATTCCAAAAATATAGGATAAGAGAAGATAACCCAAAAAATAAGCATTAGGTTCGAGATCCCCCTTACCTTAGGTATAGTTTTATTTCATCACATTTACACCTTATTTATAAGTATCTTATATTTATAAAACACTAATACATAAGTTTACTTAATTTTTTTATGTTATTATTTATCAATCATAGTCATTATAATTTATTTTTTAATCATTTTGTTAAATATGTAATGGTTTCATTGATAAGTTTCTTTAAATTATCATTTTTTTATTTCATGGTTTTAATAAATTTTTATTTATACATTAATAAAATTTCCCCCATAAGCTTAAAAGTACATTAAATTACATTTTTACACATTTTAAATACTTTATATTATCCAGTAATGAATGCAGTAATAAGTAAAGAATTGTCGATGTCCATATAGTCAGATAAAATCGCCCATCAATAGGACACATAAAAAATGGTGAGATCAAGTATATATATTATAGATGGATTAAGATAGTTATAATATATCATAATAATTTTTTTATGTTATATAATTAGGAATTAAATAGTTTATGATGGTGTAAAAAATAGATTAGGATAGTATATAGAAAAAAATAATGAAAGAAGTGGATTATGGGGTTACCTCTTTGATAAAGTTTTACTCCTTTTCTATAAAACTAAGGCCATGAGGGAATGATTTTGGAAGAAATTGAAATATCCCTAAGTTTTTAAGGAGAATTATAAGAATTGTATTATGAAAATCTTGGGATTTGATAAGTGAATTTTAAGTGATTTTCCAAGGGAAGGGGTAGGGGAAATTTATAGTTGAGGGGAGGGGTATTTTGGGGTTAAAAAATGAATAAATTATTATTTCTAAATTAAAAAAAATTAATAGTGGTATTATTTGAAATTATGAATTATATTTGACTAAAATCATAAGTTTTAATGACTTTTTAAACCCTTTACTACTGAATTTATTAGTTTATACAAAAAGAAAGAATAAAAAATGAAAATTGTTTTTTATGATATACATTATCTTTTAAGACTTTGGAAATTAATTTTTAGGAATGTAATTAGATTTTATTTATTTAATGGATTATTTATATTGTTTAATATGTTTTTATTTGATCCAACCATTTTATAATTCTTTATGTAATTATTATATTAAGAAATAATGTAATTAAAGCATATTTTTTTCGTAAAAACTATATGTTGTTCGGAGTGAGTAACTCAAGTGGGGGGTGAATTGATATCCCATTAAAATTTCTATTAAAATGTCCAAATAAAATCCCCCAATTAAAATAAATTTTCTCAGTTAATCAAAACATTAGTTTAATATAATTTTGATCTTTTAAAAGATTTCTAAAATTTTGATTATGGATTAGTTAAAACAATATATGAAATTACTTTAACTTTTTAAATTGAATTACTTGATCAAATAATTTATATATACATCGGTTAGATAAATTATCAAAATAAATTTTGTTTGCAGTTTAAATAAAATTTAGTTTAAGCTTTGAAACAATGAAAACAAAACATAAACACACAATAGAATAAAAAGGGTTCAATCTCTAGCTGAGACCTAATTCCCTCCACTTTTAAATCACTTATTTCCAAGAAGATTATTATAACCAATAGTATGATCCACAACATGAATCAGGTATACACACAATAACACAACTTATATAGGATCAAATCCTCTTCCACAATTATACATGGGTAGAAAAATAACACAGGCCATGCAGATACCTCTTTCATAGTTTCCATGGTTATAAAAATAAAAAGAGAGAGAATAGAATATCAAGTATTCTCCATTTCAAGTTCAAAAGTAAATGTGTATAAATAAACAGAGAAAAAAATCATACTTCTCAAAAGTAATGATAAAACAAAAAAATAAAGTAAATAGATATGTAAGATTCAGTGCTTCTCAGTATGTAATGCTCCAGGTGTTCAAGAGTCCTCAGGTTTGGCTTGGTGAGGATCTCGAATAGTTTCTCTAAAATTTATATAAAAATAGAGTGTTCTGGAGTTTGGTTTTTCTATCTGTAGGATATATGAAAATATTTTTCCACAGAAAGGTTCTTCATCTTCGATATATTTCACACTTTCACACTGGAATGTGTTCATATCATTTTAGTGTACGAGCCATGTATCCAACCATTTTAGGAATGAGGGAGTTCTCAAAAATATATAGAATTTCTTATTTGAATACCTATTGAAGCATAATAATAAATATTTACTAGATCCTCATACTGAGCTCTGATAAGTCCTCAATGCATTTGTGCAATGGGTTAAGAATAATAATTAAATAAACCACTATATTAACTTCAATAAACTAGTTACTGGAAGTATTTAATTCAAATTAAATATAACAGAAATGGAAGTAAGGATTATGATAGATCCTCTCTGATGGCAGCAAATATCACTGGTATTAAATTGATAGCAACAAAGATCACCGGTATAAAACTAATGGTAGCATGGTCTGTTGGTATCATAAGATAACAGTAAAAAATCCTATAGGTAGTATTTTTGTGGTAGTAGGTCTATTATTATCATAGATATGGAGGTGGAAAGTCTCTACCAATAGAATATCTTTAGAAGCGGTTGAACTCTGATGGTAGCAAGAGTTTGGCAGTAGAAAATGCTAGCGATAGTACACTTCCAGCAGCAGTATATTCCTAGTGATGGTAGATTATAGTGTTGGAATGCCTCTAAAGGTATAATGCTTGTCGGTGGCACAACCTAGTGATAGCAAAGTCTAGAGGTTTCAAACTTATGATGATATCACACTTCTGATGGTAGAATAATCTTATAGTGAATTTTTTTTACTAATGTTGGATCTTTTATATACTTATCCAATTTTCTTAAAATTATGCTTTATAAAATAATATACTACCATAAAACATTAGCCTCATTAAAAACATATTAAACATGATTTGTGAGTATTTAAATAAGGAGGTTCCAAAAATCCCCCCATTTTGATGATTACAAATCATGGAATTTTATAAAACATTTATAAAACAAACATAGGTATAAATAAATGAATTTTAAGAGTAAAATTTCTCTTAACATTTCAAATTATAAATGTAAAATATAAATAATTTAATCCTTAAAAATGAAACACTTAAAATTTTAAAACTTGAAAGAAAAAATCCATCCAAAAAATTATGGTATGAAAGGATTAGTGGTATCAAAGAAAAAATTTAGAATCAAAGGTAACTTATCAAAGGATAAGAGTGGTTTCAAAGGAGAAAACGGTAAATTTCCTAATAGTTCTCCCCATTTTGGGATTATCAAAAAGATAATAAAATAACTATTAAAAATAAATAAGGAAGACGTGAACAATAAGATATAATATTTATTAAGAACAAAAATTTGTTACAGTACACCAAAAATATAAGGAAGAGACAAAAACATTCTCGATCAAAGACTATTTTTAATATGAATCAATCTGAGCTCAGGAGGTAGGATCAATAGTTCTCTTTCCATTTCCAGAGGTAAGTGGCACTGATATAGAGGATAAGGGCATTGAGGTAGTCTGAGGTAGATCTTGGATCACCATGGGTCTGAGATGTCTAACTACTTTGACTAGATACAAACTAAATGGTTGATAATGAGGTTGTAAAGGATCATAAGAAGGGGATTTTGTGAAGTTTTTTATGGGAATCACCTCTAGGGTAACCAATATAGTACTAGATACGTAGAGAAAAGGATTTATGAGATTCAGAAAATCCATAATAATGTTTTATACACTCTCTATATTACTAAAGAAGTCGTTATTATCCTCCATGAATAACTTGAGAAAAGGGGTCATAACCTTTAGATGGTATATTTTTTCCTTGAATTCCCAAGTAATAGGTGCCATCCTTAAGTTTTCAGCTAAAAAATTGAAATGGGGATTTATATCATGTTTTGTATATACCTTGTAAAGGTAATATTTGATAGCCTAGGTGATGGTTTCCCTATCACTTCATACTTCATTCAAACACCCCATTTCTAGTTATTATATGTGCTCTTCGTGTTAATGAATTTGCCTCAGGTACTCCTGAGAAGATAAATAGATATCACCTATAACAGCTTTCATCTTATATCTGGCTATATATCTAATCACATTGGAATCGATTAATGTATAAGGAAGTAGAGCATTGTATTTAGAAGAAAAATTAGTAACACTCTCCAACCTCTCTAACATCACAGCATGGATAGCATCAAAGGATATCCTTGTCTCCTCCATAAAATATCTCATAGCCTCTATCTCACATTGCAATATCATATTTTCAATTTCAACTTCCTGGATATGGAAATTCATCTTGGAATAAATATAGAAAATAACTAACTCAAAAGGTTTTTGTTAATAAGTTTTACTAAGTTGTGTGATAATTGGTTCTTGAGACCTCAAAACTCTATTGAAATATGAAATTATCTTTTCTATATCTCTTTGAAAGGCTATAAATTATCTCTGGAAACAACATATGAAGGTAAAAAGGTTGTAGTGGGTGGAGGTACAACAACTCTCTCATCACTTAGAAAAACTAGATTTTCATGCTCTAATCTAATAGGGACATATAAAGGGAAATCATTAAGTTCTTCAACTTGATCAATCTTCTCTGGTAAAGATCTCTTAGGATCTGATGCAACTCCAATTGAAACTTATAAGGACATGTGTTTTTCCATACTGTAGTTTTGAGCAGAAATTTGAAATTTTGTTATTAGATGCTCATAATGGGTAAAATTGTCTCTTTTCTCTACCAGTTGACCTCAGATAATTTTTTTGACCACTCTATTGGCCCTTAAATAGGGTGTTTACCCTAGGGCAAGAGTTTGGTGGAAATATAAGTTGTTCTAATTTTAGCAGAACACTTAATATTTAATATTATTAAATTAAATATTAAATTATTTTCATAGGTTTATTTAGAAATAACTTTTAAACAGAGTGTTGGATTTAGTTTTCATCCCCATCATTAATTCCAGAATAGGGATTTTAGCCTAGGTGAGGTATAAACTCGATTCAGGTGTTGGGACCATCCCGAACCCCTTTTTTGTCCTTTTCTTCTTTCCTTTTCATTCTTCTTTCCTCCTCCTAGAACACATTTTTCTGCTACTTTTTCATGACCTAATAGAAAAATGGGGAAGTAATAAAGAGAGAGAGAGAGGGAGGGAAGGTAAGAGAGGTACTGTTGTGAAGCTCTCGATGCACTAGTGTGACGTGCGGCAGCTGTGGATGGTGTAATCGAATGAAGCTTCGGCCATTTCCGCATGAAGGTAGGTCATTTACATTTTTTCCATAAATCCCTTTAAACAAGTTTTTTTAAGTTCTTAAAGCCTTATATTTCTTTCTTGTGTCTTCTTGAGTCCTGATCTATTGTTTCAAGGGAGAAAACGGGTGTTTTGGGTGATCTGAGGGTTTTCTCGTCGGGAAACCTATGTTACACGGTGTGTGTTCTAGGGTAACATGCTATGTGTTCTTCCCATTTGTGTAATAATAAGTTTTCTTAAGTACACACCATGTACTTTGAGTATGCACCATGTGGTGGCACATGGTCATGTGTTTGGCCGTGTGAAAAAGAACATGGGTTTTTGGTTTTAAAATAGTACATGTCATGTACTTTTAAGTACACACCATGTACTTTTACACAGGCAGACCCCATGTTCTTCTGGCCATGTATAAGCACACAGCCAGGGGAGGGATAAGAGTACACACTATATACTCTTTCCATCTTATAGGTTTGGGGTATTTTGTGCCCTAGAAGTCAGAATTGGGCGTGTGAGTAGTCCATTATGATAATTTTTTCGCGTAGAACGCAATGGTGGAATCATATTGACATTTAGAGGTCATCTAAATGGTTTTTTTATGGTTCTATCAAAATGGAGAGGTTATTCCTCTATTTATTGAGTTCATTTTTCACATGAGAGTGATACTTTGAGTGGATGATAGGTTGGGTGTTCAGACCAACCTAGTTGAGACCTTTGATCTAAGATGAGTTGTGAGCTATCTCCCATGACCTATGATTTATAGAAAGTTTCCCTTATGAGATGTTCCCTTTTGGCCTATGAGGCTATGAGACCAAATGATTCCAAGGACCCCCTGAGGGATGCCTTTTCTTATGTGCTGACCTAGGGAGTCCCTTGTAGGATCTCTCATATTTTCCTTTGAGAGGATCCATGTTATATTATGCCTCTATTATTCTTCATTATAGGATCCCATGTAGGATTCCTCCCTTAGTATTCTCTAAGGATCCCGTGTAGGATACCTTCACTCATGTTTACCTAGAGGATCCTGAGTAGGATTCCTCCTCAGTTTTTGACTTGAGGGACCTAGTGGGTGGCCATGGTTTGACTAACCCTGAGTTGTTATGTCAGTTTTGGGTAGAGATAGTGTTCTGGTGTCACCTAGAACCCTTTCTAAACATACAATCCCATGGGGCTATGGATGTAGTGTTGGGTTGGGTGTTTGGGCCACCCTCACTCGTTTTTTATATCTAACTTTGTTTCGCTGATGCAGCAGTGTTTACCATAGGTGATTCCTAGTTGGTGGTTATTGAGCCTGACGTGAGGTGTATTTCTATATTTTTGGGATGCCCATATGTTCTCTCCTGGGATCCAACTTCTGAGCCATGTTATTTATGATATTTTATAGGTACCCAGAGGTATTACCTGAGACTTTTCTATTGAGCCTAAATGTATATATATAATGTGATATATATTTTTTTGGGATGTGTAGACGTGTTTCCAGGTATACGGCTATTGATCCTTATGTGTTGACTTGTATGCCCTGAGTAATACATGGATTCTGGTTGAAGGAATTCCTTGGATGGGCTCATTGGGCTGTTTATTTACATACCATGAGTGATACATGAATTCTCATTGTAGGAATTCCTTAGAAGGGATTAGTGGGCTATTGAATGTAATTAAACCTTGAGTGAATCATGGGTCTATTTGAGAGATTCCATGGACAACCTCATTGGTTGGATATGTCTATACCCCGAGTGATACATGGATCCAGTTGAGGGATGCCTTGGATGGGCTCAATGGCTGATAGACTTGTGTACCCTAAGTGATACTTGGATCCAGTTGGGGGATGCCTTGGATGGAATCAGTGGGTTGATGACTCCTATTCCTTGAGTGATATTTGGATTCTTGTGTAATAATTCCTTGGACATGCTCATAGGCTGGATGTTATGAGATCGGGATGACTACGTTCTTCCAGATCAGTTATGGGACTCCAAGGGTGTAGCATAGTGTCTCACCAGATGTTCGGATGTTTTTCCTAGAATATTTCTTCACAAGAGTGACCATTGGTATATGATATAATTTTTTATAGGATTTACCATTGGTATAGGGTATCCTTGTTTAGTGATTGGAGGTGAGTACGAGTGAACCCAGGTGTAGGAAGAGCATCCCCCAGTGGTGATGCAGCTTGCTCAGAGATATAATTCTCGCATTGGCTGAAGAAGGTACATGTCAATGGGATTATAGACCCAGAGATTGAATTAATGATACATGGCTTGAGTGGCACAACATCCAACTCAATTCCTTGCATAGGATGTCCAGGCGATCAGAATTATGGACCCAAGGATCGACTACTGATGTGGTTTATTTTTTTTTGATTCACATAAACATGAATATTCATATTATGTATATATGTATAGTTATGGGACTATACATGTATATGTATATAGATATGGACAACCATGGTGGAATTTCCCAGTTGGCAGGGGTTACAGAACATGGGTTCAACTGTGGTTTCATGTTTGGTTTACTTCATTTTGTTGTGTTTCGCTAGGATGAGCACGTTGCTGTTGTATACACTTTTAGCAACATAGTTATAGGTTTCTTGTTGGGGTGGACTAATGATATTATTTCTCACCCCTGCACGTGCACCTATGTGTACATGTAGAGCTTATTTCTACTTTTCAGGTTGATAATGAGTTTCATGGTGGATAGGGTTGAGCTGTAGTGTTGCATGATCGAGCGGATCCGCTCGAGTGGTTCTACTGATCAGGCAGGTGCAGTTCGACAATGACTGGAGATTGGGTATGTGAATTGGCTCAGAGTTAGTATAAAAACCATGTACTTTTACTTTTAGGTTCTTGTGTACTTGTATTTTTATGGTCGACCCAATGGGTGACCAGTGTTCTATTGTATTGCATAGTTGTTCGGGCTTTTACAGCATTTTACTAATACAGCTTGTTCTATTTTAGTTGTTTATTTCTTTCTCACTCTATTTACTTTCTTTTGTGTATGATACTTGTATATTTTTTATGTTTTCTTTATCTAATATGATGTCATAGTCTCCCCACTATCACCTCCTAGGATCCCACTGCTAGTCAGCGTCCTTTGGCGTACAGGGAGGCGTGCTTGAGGCAATGTGGAAAACAGGCTCGGAGAACCGGTTTAGTAGCATCCGGGTCGGGATGTTACAAAGTGGTATTAGAGGTTTTTCTTTTCCTTCTCTTTACTATTTGGGATATGGTAGATAGAAGTATTAGTAATATTTCGAAACCTATGATGGATATCAGATTGGTGCATTGAGAATACTTGTTCCGGTAAGAAGTCTTGGTTTCTATGTTTTGGGATTGTTGTTTTGATTTTGCGAGGTTACAGTTTTTATATGATTTTTTCCTTGAGTGACACACATTTTGTGTGTTAGTGTTCTGATTTACAATGGATCTCTAGCTCTTAGAAATCATTAAGAGGCCAAATATGGATTTTGACTCTTGGCCAACAAAGGCAAGAGGTTTGTCATGCATCATACTAGTCATGTAGTATTAACAGCATATAAGTCGGTTAATGTGTGGTTTTACTGACAATAGAGGCCTATTTAGTTGGTACTTCTTACACATACTTTTCCACTGATGGAAAGTTATGTGGATCTACGTTGAGGTGTTTTTTTTCAGTATGATGACTCAGTCCTTGTGCACGACATGTTCAATGATCTAGTAGGTCAATATGGAAAGTGAAACCCTTTTAGTTGTGACCCTTTTGGGTGTTGTTTCTCAGGTTTGTAGTTATCTAGTTAGATTACTGAGTATGATGTTGATAAATACCAAGACTTTTCTTGTGAACTGGAACTTCAGGGGTTATTGTCGTATATGGGTACCCGATGAGTGTCAGTTTAGTTTCTATTATACTTGGGGCGTGAACTCCAGATAGAAATTCCTTATAAGGATGCTCGAAGAGGATCATGGCCCTCGTAGGTTTTTTTAGCTTTGACCCACATTGGTTGTTGTGATCTAACCTAATTTTTCGATGTTTGGATCTTTTTCACTAGGTGGTTAGACCTTGTGACCCCGTTGTGAGGATTTTTCTGTTGGTCTAGGAGGAAGATCTAGAGACCCTTGGTTTTGAATCAAAATCTTGTAGGTCAGTGTCTGTTTTTTTCCGAGGAATCCTGTTTGAAAGGCTTGCCCATGTTTTTCGATGCCTTTTTCGGCAGTGAGCTTGGTTTTATGCTCGCTTGTGATCAAGGCATGGTAGGCGCTCCATTTTTTTGTTAGTCATGTTGATTCCATATTCTTTTAATGAAGCACCAAGCATACTTTTTTTGAGACTGGCTTCAACGAGCAGGATTATTTAAGTGCTTGGCATGGATGACCAGTGTTTCCTCTGTTGCTAATGTAGTCAGAGCGTGGGTAGACTCTCGCGACTGGAACGATGCCATGTGTATGTTTCATCTAATGAAGATACATGTCAGTTAAGCATAATAAAAATTTAATCTATATCGGTGAGTGGCTAGGTGTGAGCCGGGGACCGATGTTTTAAGACTTTTCGTGGGTTTGGACCCCGAAAGTTGTGCTAGAATTTTTCTTCGTGGTAGAGGTGACATCATGGAATAAATCATGTTCCATAAGACGGTTGACCCATGGATGAATCTTGGTCAGGTTTGATAGGATGGTGAGCATGGCTCAGAGGGAGATGGACATGCCTTTTTGTAGAATATCATTGTACTCCTATTAGACACAATCATGCACTATCTTGATTCGTCTTAAGTATGTTGAGAGAGCTTTGGCCCTATGTCAAGCTCCTTTTTCTTTCTTAATTTTCTTCCCTATTGAGGAGGGAACCGGTTGTAGTTTCACTCTAGAAGTGGTGTAAGGAGATTCATGTAGTGGGGAATGAACCATTGGCCCTTTAAGGGTGGTTTTCCTTGTTTCGGTTAAACTTCGGTGTTTCTATGAGCATTTGAGCTCAGACTTTTCTTTTTAGACAATAATAGGGGTATTCCTATGGTGGGGAGTACCAAATCAGTCCCAATTAAATGTATTCAATGTAGAAGGTAGTTGTTAATTCTTTTAGAAAGGTCGTTGGATAGTATAGATAGCTTGGTTTTGCAGATTCTTGGGTTGGGATCATGGCTTCTTGTCCTTTCACCAGACTTCTCGAGGACGATAATTTTTATGGTGGGGAGTTTGTAAGGACATATGTTTTTCAGGACTACAGTTTTGAGACATTTTTTGAAATTTTACTGTTAGATGCTCATGAGGGGTAAAATGGTCTTTTTTAACCTACTAGTTGAACTCAGATAATTTTTCTGGCCACTCTGTTTGTCCCGAAAAAGGATGTTTACCCTATGACAATCGTTTTTTGGAAATCTGATTTGTTTGAATTTTAGCAGAATATTTATTATTTAATATTATTAAATTAAATATTAAATTGTTCATGTAGGTTCGTTCAGTGATAAATTTTAAATGGAGTGTTGGATTGAGTTTTTTTCTCCACCGTTGAGTCCAGAATGGGGAGTTTATCCTAGTAAAGGCATAAACTCGAGTTGGGCATCGGTGTCGGCCCAGACCCCTTTTTCTTTTTTTCCTTTTCATATTTTCTTTTCCTTCTACTTATTTACTCCTCCTTCTTGTGAATGTTGTGCTCCTCCTTGTTTGTGACCTAAGAGAGAAATGGGGAAGGGATAAATAGATAGATAGATGTAATGTAAGAGAGGTATCATTGCAATCCTCTCGATGTGCTGGTGTGACGTGCGACAACCGTGGACGATGTAATCGAATGAAGCTTCGGCAGTTTCCTCCCAAAGGTAGTCCATTTAATTTATTTCCATATATCCCATTTAAACTTTTTTTTTGTTCTTAAAGACTTATATTTCTTTCTTGTGGCCTCTTGAGGCCCAATCTGTTGTTTTTGGGGTGAAAACAGATGTTTTGGGCGATTTGAGGGTTTTCCTATCTGGAAACCCAGGTTACACAGCATGTGTTCTAGGGGAACACACCGTGTGTTCTTCCCATCCATGGAAGAAGAATTTTTCTTAAGTACATTTTGTGTAATATGAGTACACACCATGTGTTGTCACATGGCCGTGTGTCTGGTCGTGTGAAAAAGAACATGGGTTTTTTGTTTTAAAACAGTACAGGTCGTGTACTTTTACACAGGAAGAACCCATGTTGTACCGCCCATGTATAAGTACACATCTAGGGGAGGGATAAGATTACATGCCATGTACTCTAAATTACACTCCATATACTTTTTCCATCTTAGAGTTTTGGGGTATTTTGTGTCTTGGAAGTCAAAATCCAGCGTGTGAGTAGTCCATTCTGAGTGTTTTTTCACATAGATCACAATTGTGGAATCCTATTGACATTTATAGGTCATCTAAATGGTGTTTTGGGGTTATATCTAAATGGAGAGGTTATTCCTCTAGTTATTGAGTTTATTTTTCACCTGAGAGTGAGACTTGTTATGGATGATAGGTTGGGTGTTCAGACCAACCTATTTGATACCTTTGATCTGAGATGAGTTGTGAGCTATCTCCCATGACCTATGATTTTGATAATGTTCCCCTTGTGAGACGTTCCCCTCTGCTCTATGAGTCCATGAGACTGGATGCTTCCAAGGACCCCCTAAGGGGTGCCTTTACTTATGTGATGACCTAGGGAGTCCCTTGTAGGATTTCTCTCCTATTTTCCTTTGAGAGGGTCCATGTTATAAGATGCATCTATTGTTTTTTTTTTTGAGGATTACATGTAGGATTCCTCCATTACTCTTTTCTAAGTATCCCATGTAGGATACCTTCCCTCATGTTTACCTGGAGGATCCTGAGTAGGATTCCACCTCAATGTTTGACTTGAGAGACCTAGTAGGTGCTCGTGGTTTGACCAATACGGAGTTGTTACATTGGGTTTGGGTAGATATGGTGTTCAGGTGTCACATAAAACCCATGACAAACATACAAGCCAATGGGTTTGTGGATGTAGTACTGGGTTGTGTGTCTGGGCCACCCTAACTCATTTGTTTATATATGGATTTTTTTTGCTGATGGAGTAGTGTTTACTAGAGATGCTTCCTGGTTGGTGGCTATTGAGCCTGATGTGAGGCATCTTTCTATTTTTTTGGTATGCCCAGACGTTCTCTCCTGGGATACGGCTTTTGAGCCATGTTATTTATGATATTTTAGATGTGCCCAGAAGTATTACTTATTACTTGGATGTTGAGAATGAATGTATATATATAATTTGATATATATTTTGTTGGGATGTGCATAGTTGTTTCCCGGTATACAGCTGTTGATCCATATGTGTTGACTTGTATGCCCTGAGTGATACATGGATTATCTTTGTATGAATGACTTGGATGGGATCATTGGGCTGTTTATTTATGTACCCTAAGTGATGCATGGATTATCATTGTAGGAATTCCTTGGATGGGATCAGTGGTTTGTTGAATGTAATTAAACCTTGAGTGAATCATGGATCTAGTTGAGGGATGCCTTGGACAGGCTCAATGGGTGATAGACTTTTGTACCCTGAGTGATACATGGATCTAGTTGAGGTATGCCTTGGACAGACTCAGTGGGTTGATGACTCCTATGCCTTGAGTGATATTTGGATTCCCATGTAGGAATGCCTTGGATGGGTTCATAGGCTGTATGTTATGAGATCAGGATGATTGCGTTCTTCCAGATTAGTTATGGGACTCTGAGGGTGTAGTATGGCGTCTCAAAAGATGTTTGAATGTTTTTACTAGAATATTTCTTCACAAGAGTGACCATCAGTATACGTTATCCTTCTTTATAATATTGACCATCGGTATATAGTATCCTTGTTCAATGATTTGAGGCAAGTATGAGTGAACCGAGGTGTAGGACGAGCATCCCCCTCTTGTGACGTAGCTTACTCAGAGATATAATTATAGAATTGTCTTAAGGAGGTACATATCAATGGGATAATAGACTGAGAGATCGACTTAATGATACACGTCTTGACTGGCATGATTTCCATATCAATGCCTTACATAGGATGTCTAGGCAATCAAGATTACGGAACCAAGGATTGACTACTGATGTGGTTTCTTTTTTTTATTCACATACACATAAATATTCATATTTATGTATATATGTATAGTTATGGGGCTATACATGTATACATATATAGATATGGACATCCTTGGTGGAACTTGCCCAGTTGACAGGGGTTACAGACCCTGGGTTTGACTGTGGTTACACATTTGGTTTACTTGATTTTTTTGTGTTCCAGTTAGGCTGAGCACATTGTCGTGGGATACACTTTTAGCAGCACAGTTATATATTGCTTGTTGGGGTGGCCTACTGAGATTATTTCTCACCCCTTCACATGCACATCGGTGTAAGTGTAGACTTTATGTCTTCTTTTCAGGTTAAGAATGAGTTGCATGGTTTATAGGGCTGATTCCCAGTGTTTCATGATCGAGTGGAGCCGCTCAAGTGGTTCTACTGATCGGGTTGGTTCAGTCCGACAATGTCTAGAGATCGGGTACGTGAGTTGGCTCAAAGTTAATAGTAAAGCCCTATACTTTTACTTTTAGTTTATTTTGTACTTGTATCTGTATGGTTGGCCTAGTGGGTGACCAGTGTTGTATTGTATTGAATATTTGTTCGGGATTTTACATCATTTTACTATTACAACTTGTTCTATTTTAGTTTTTTATTGCTTCCATACTCTATTTACTTTTCATTATTTATGATACTTGGCTATTTTTGTTGTTTACTTACTTTGATATGATGGAATAGTCTTCCCACTGTCACCTCCTAGGACCTCGCTACTAGTCAGCAGCCTCTAGCATATGAGGAGGCACACTTGAGGCCTTGTGGTGAACTGGCTCAAAGCACTAGTTTAGTGGCATCCGGGTCAGGACATTACAAAGTGGTATCATATGGTTTTATATTCTTGGCCTTTACTATTTGGGATATGGTAGATAGGAGTATTATAATGTGTCTGAACCTGTGATGGATATTTGACTGGTGTGTTGAGAACACTTGTTCTGGTAATAATTTCTTGTTTGCAGGGTTTGGGATTGTGGTTATGATTTTGAGATGTTACATTTGTATATGATTCTCACATTGATTGATGCACATTTTGTGTGTTAAGATTTTTATTTACTATGGATCTATGGCTCTTAGCCATTGGTAAGAGGCCAGAGATGAATTTTGACTCTTGGACAAAAAAGGAAAGAGTCATCTCATGCATCATACTAGGCACATATAATTAATAGTATATAGGCATTCTAGTGTGTGGTTTTACTAATGACAGAGGCCTATTAATTCGGGCCTACTTACACATACTTTTAATCTGTTGGCAAGTTATGTGGATCAACGATGAGTAATTTTTTAGTTTGAGGATGATGACTCGGTCCTTGTGCACAATATTTGCAATGATCTAGTAGGTCGATATGGCATGTAAAACCCTTTTAGTTGTGACCTTTTTGTGTGTTATTTCTCAGGTCTATTGTTATCTAGTCAGATCATTGATAATGATGTTGATAGATACTAAGACTTTTCTTGTGAACTAGAACTTTCGAGGGTATTTTAGTATATGGATTCCCGATGAGTATCAGTTCAATTTCTATTCTACTTGGGTGTGACCTCCAAGGAGAAGTTCCTTCTTAGAATGATCTGAGAGGATCAGTTCCCTCATAGGTTGTGTTTTTCATCTTTGAACCTCGTTGTTCGTTGTGATCTAACCTGCTTTTCAGAGGTTTGGATCTTTTGGGCTAGGTGGTTAGATGTTGTGACCCAATTGTGAGGATTTTTCTGTAAGTCTAGGAGGAATACCTAGAGACCCTTGGTTTTAACTCAGACCCTTGTAGTTCATCGTCTATTTTTTTCTAGGTAAGCCTACTTGAAAGGTTGGCCCGTGTTTTTTATGCCTTTTTCGACAGTGAGCTTGGTTTTAAGTTCAATTTGTGATCGAGTCATGGTAGGATCTCAAGTTTTTCGTTAGGAATGTTGATTCATTCCTCTTTTAATGAAGCACCTTTCATGCTTGTTTTTTGAGACTAGCTTTGATGGGTAGGTCTGTTTGGGTGCCTGGCATGGTCGGCCAGTGTTTCCGATGTTGTTAATGTATTCAGAGCGTGGGTAGACACTCATGACTGGAACGACGTCATGTGTACATGTTGGGTAATGAAGATACATGTCGTTTACGCATGGTATCAATTAAATCTAGATCGGTGAGTTTCTGGATGTGAGTCGAGGACTGATGTTTTAAGAATTTTTGTGGTTTTGGATCTTGAAAGTTGTGTCGGAATTTCCCTTTGTGGTAGTGGTGACATCATGGAATAAATCAGGTACCGTAAGATGGTTGACCCATTGCTGAATCTTAGTCAGGTTTTAACAAGATGGTGAGTATGGCTTGGAGGGATATGGATGGGCCTTTTTTTAGAATCTCAGTGTACTCCTATTAGAGACGAACATGTAGTATCTTTGTTCATCTTGTGTATGCTGAGTGAGTTTCGTCCCTATGCCAAGGTCTTTTTTCTTTCTTAATGTTCTTCCCTATTGAGGAGGGAACCTATTGTAGTTTCACTCTAGGAGTGGTGTAAGGCAATACATATGGTGGGTAGTTCACCATTGGCCGTTTGAGGGTGGTTTTCCTTATTTCGGTTAAACTTTGGTGTTTTTATGAGATTTTGAGCTCAAAGTTTTCTTTTTAGATGAAAATAGGGGTATTCCTATGGTGGGGAGTATCAGATCGGTTATAGTTAAATGTACTCCTTGTAGAATGAAGTTTTTAACACTTTAAGGCTGGTCATTGGATAGTCTAGATAGCTTGGTTTTGCAGATGCTTGGGTTGGGAGCATGGTTTCTTCTCCTTTCACCAGGCTTCTCGAGGATGATAAGGTTTATGGTGGGGAGTTTCTAAGGACGTATGTTTTTTCAAACTGCAGTTTTGAGCATAAATTTTAAATTTTGTTATTGGATGCTCATGATGGGTAAAATGGTCTTTTTACCATACCAGTTGACCTCGGATAGTTTTTCTGACCACTTTTTTGGTCCCGGAATGGAGTGTTTACCCTAGGAAAAGAGTTTGGTGGAAATATGAGCTGTTCAAATTTTAGTGGAATATTTAATATTATTAAATTAAATATCAAATTATTCATGTAGGTTCATTCAATGATAAATTTTAAATGGAGTGTTGGATTGAGTTTTCATCTCCACCGTTGATTCCAGAATGAGAAGTTTATCCTAAGCGAGGCATAAACTCAAGTCGGGCGCTGGGACCGGCCCGAGCCCCTTTTTCTTTTTTTTCCTTTTCTTTTTTTCTTTTACTTCTTATTTCCTCCTACTTCTTTTGAACATTGTGATTATAATTTTTTGTGACCTAATAGAGAAATGGGGAATGGATAAATAGATAGAGAGGGAAGGGAATATAGGTACCGTTGTGAATCTCTCGACACACTGGTGTGAGGTGCGACAACTGTGGACGGTGTAATTGAATGAAGCTTCAACAGTTTCTTCCTAAAGGTAGTGATTTTATATTTTCGCCATAGATCCCATTTAAAAATGTTTTTTTAAGTTCTTAAAGCCTTAAATTTCTTCCTTTTGGCCTTCTGAGGCTCGATCTATTGTTTCATGGGTGAAAATGGGTGTTTCAGGCGATCCGAGGATTTTCCTATTGGGAAACCCAGGTTACATAGAGTGTGTTCCAAGGGAACACACCATGTGTTATTCCCATTCATGGAAGAAGAATTTTTCTTAATTACCTGTCATGTACTCTGAGTACACGTCATGTGGTGGCACACAGTTGTGTGTCTGGTCATGTGAAAAAGACCATGGGTTTTTTTGTTTTAAAACAGTACACGTCATGTACTTTGAAGTACATGCTGTGTACTTTTACACAGGAAGACCCCGTGTTGTTCTGGCCATGTATAAGCACATAGCTAGGGGAGGGATAAGAGTTCACTTCATTTACTCTAAATTACACACTATGTACTTTTTCCAGCTTAGAGGTTTGGGGTATTTTGTGCCCTGGGAGTCAGAATTGGCCGTGTGAGTAGTCCATTATAAGAATTTTTTCACGTAGATCACAATGGTGTAATCCTATTGACATTTAGAGGACATATAAATGGTTTTTTTGAGGTTCTATATAAATGGATAGGTTCTTCCTCTAGTTATCAAGTTCATTTGTCACCTAAGAGTGAGACTTGGCATGGATGATAGGTTGGGTGTTCAGACCAACCTAGTTGAGACCTTTGATCTGAGATAAGCTGTGAGTCATCTCCCATAACCTATGATTTTTAGAATGTTCCCTTTATGAGACGTTCCCTTATGGCCTATGATTCCATGATACTGGATGCTTCCAAGGACCCCCTGAGGGATACCTTTGCTTATGTGTTGACCTAGGGAGTTCCTTGTAGGATCTCTCTCTTGTTTTCCTTTGAGATGATCCATGTTATAGGATGCCTCTATTGTTATTCATTCAAGGATACCATGTAGGATTCCTCCCTTACTCTTCTCTAAGGATCTTGTGTAGGATACCTTCTCTCATGTTTACTTGGAGGATCTTGAATAGGATGCCTCCTCAGTGTTTGACTTGAGGGACATAGTGGGTTCTTGTGGTTTGACCGACCCTGAGCTGTTACATAGAGTTTGGGTAGAGATGGTGTTTGGGTGTCACCTATAAATCATTTCAATATTACAAGCCCATGGGGCTATGGATGTAGTGATGGGTTGGGCGTTCAGGCCACCCTCACTTGTTTGTTTATATCTAAATTTGTTTTGTTAATACAGTAGTATTTACTATAGGTGCTTTCTGGTTGGTGGCTATTGAGCCTGACGTGAGGCGTCATTCTATTTTTTGGGGATGCCTGGACATGCTCTCTTGGGATCCAACTTTTGAGACATGTTATTTCTGATATTTTACAGGTACCCAGAGGTATTACCTGGGACTTTGCTGTTGATCCTGAATTTATATATATAATATGATATATATTTTTGGGGGATGTGTAGAGGTGTTTCCTAGTATATGGTTTTTGAGCCTTATGTGTTGAATTGTATGCACTGAGTGATACATGGATTCCAATTATAGGAATAACTTGGATGGGCTCATTGGGCTATTTATTTATGTACCCTGAGTGATACATGGATTCCCATTGTAGGAATTCCTTGGATGGGCTCAATGGGATATTGAATGTAATTAAACCTTAAGTGAATCATGGATCCAATTGAGGGATTCCATGGACGACCTCATTGGTTGGATATGTTTATACCCTAAGTGATACATGGATCCAGTTGAGGGATGACTTGGATGGTCTCAATGGGTGATATACTTATATACCATGAGTGATACTTGGATCCAGTTGAGGGATTACTTGGACGGACTCAGTGGGTTGATGACTCCAACACCTTGAGTGATATTTGGATTCCTGTTTAGGAATTCCTTGGATGGGTTCATAGGCTGGATGTTATGAGATCAGGATGATTACGTTCTTCCAGGTTAGTTATGGGACCCCAAGAATGTATGATGGCATCTCACTAGATGTTCAGATGTTTTTCCTGGAATCTTTCTTCATAGGAGTGATTGTTGGTATACGGTATTCTTCTTTACAGGATTGACCATCGTTATACAGTATCCGTGTTCAGTGATTGGAGGTGAGTATGAGTGAACCCAGGTGTAGGACGAGCATCCCATTGTGGTGATATAGCTTTCTCAGAGATATAATTCTAGCATTGGCCGAAGCAGGTACATGTCGATGGCATTATGGACCTAGAGATCGACTTAATGATACACGGCTTGAGTGACATGACGTCCAGCTCAATGCCTTGCACAGGATGTCCAGACAATCCGGATTACAGACCCAAGGATCGACTACTGATGTGGTTTCTTTTTTTTTGTTCACATACACATGAATATTCAAATTTATGTATATATGTATAGGTATGTGACTATACATGTATACGTATATAGATATAGACATCCATGGGGGAACTTTCCCAGTTGACAAGGGTTACAGACACTGTGTAACACTCCGAGATTTTATGAGAAATATATTTTTGTAATTTCTTTGATGTATTGTGTTGTACGCTACACCAATATTAGCTTGCACTATATGCAACACGGTATTATCTTGTAGTATACACAGACCCTATTCTTGTCTTTTGTTGCACGCAAGAGCGACCTTCCTCAATAGCTTGTGTTGTACGCAATACCGAGTTTTACAAAACAATGATATATTGTTATAATATTATTATGAACTAGCCATTAAGAATAGTATTAACCAAATTTTGGAATTTTATAACAATATCATTCATCTTACACATATTCTAGAACATAGTATGAGAACAAAATAATTTTTTCGGTTAAAATAAGTATTTTTCAAAAAATGTAGTTTTGCCGCATTTTGATGGCGCACCCACTTTAAATATAGTTTTTGAAATATTTATAAGTTAAATTTGACAAATTAAACTTCTTCCTTAGAATCAAGATATAAAAATTTACTTTGGATAAATTTTTGATATTTTTTCTGATAAGTTTCTTATTTTCATGAATAGTAAAAATACGCTAAATTTTAATTAAAAACAACTTTTTTCATCAAGATAATTTATATGGTTTAATTATAATATTGAATTGTTTTAAAGTATAAATAGAATATTTTTTTACCATTTAATATAATGTGTTTAATTAGAATTAATTTTAAATTGAATTCATAGGTAAAAACATTTCAATCTTTTGCAATGTTTTAACTTTTAAAACCCATTTTCTCAACAGCGAGATTAATTTTAAATTAAATACTGAAACTTATGTATTTTGAATTTGAACAAAAAGGATTCCATATTTGAAATCATTAGGTCCAAATTATGTTAATAGGCTACTTTTTATTTATAGTCATTATGAATAGTAACTATGGTAAATTTTATTTAGTACAGTTAAAGGTATATCATGTAATTAAGGGTAAAATTAATATTATAAAATTACCCTAACACCTGCCAAAATTCTATTGGATGAATAAAAGTCTACCCATATCACCTAAGGGTCGGAATAGATTCATTTCATGGACTTTTGACCATGAAAAGGGTGTAATTATTATTAAAACCAAAGAAAGTGACAACATGTCACTCTCTTATATTTTATAAGTGTAATAATTTTAATTTAGTGATAAACTTCATAAAACATAGAAAATAAATATTCACCAGAAATATAATAAAATTATCTACATCATTTGAATTTATTTAGAATTTTTAGGGATTAAATAATTATCATTAATGGTGAAACAATAGTGATGTAGAAATTATTTTATTGAATGAAATATCAAATAAATGGTTTTAAAAATATTAAAATAAATATTATATGAACAAATTAATGTGCTCCATGAATTTTTTAGAATAATATGATATTCTAGGAATATATTAAATAATTTGGTTTGAATATATCTTCTGTGTGGATTTTATTTAAATTCAAATAATTGAATAGTGTCAAAATTGACACTATTGATATTTTATAAACATAACATATTATTAAATTGTTTAAAAAACACAAAAATATTTAAAAATTACAAATTTAAAATTATATGGTTGAAAATGTAATAATGTTTCTAATTATGAAAAATTCACAACACATAAGTAAGTATTTATAACAATTTAAAAATTAGAATATTATTACCACAAATAAAATTAAATAGATTAAATAAGGATAAATCAAAATGATAAGGTTCAAAATAAAATCAAAACATGTATAAATTTGATTTTATGATGATATTACAACCCGATATCATATCATATTATAATTTGAGTCATTTTGGAAGTTTCTATGTGGGGTTTGGGTTTATTATAAATTAATATTTTGGAGGTTTCCAAAAGTGTCACTCTCCTCTCTTATAAAAGGGTACCTCCTCCCTCTCTTCTTAAAAACATTTTGAGCTTTAAAACTCGGCCAAACCCAGTCCATTTATCCTCTCCACTTCTCTAGAAACATACTATAGGTCCTGGTCTTCTTCAAAGACCAACTTTAGTGCCCTAAGAGGAGGTTTAGAAGAGGCGCGTCAAAGAAGAGGTAATATCCTTTACCGATTCTTTCAAATTTATTTCTTCTTATACTTCATATTATTTATTTATTTCATTATAAAGTAATAAAATAAGTATCACTCATATACTGATATGTTATTATAAATATGAAACAACCTCATTTCACCTTCTATCCATCCTACAGAAAATAAAATCACCGTGTGTGCGTACGTATGGAATACCGTCTCCACGTCGTGGTGTAATCTGTTTTTCCACCACCACCTTACTTGGATGGGTATAATGGTGGAACTAATAACTATATATGATTATTATAAAATTATACTAATTCTGAGATATTATATCATCCACTCTAATTCCATTAAATAATTATGGGAACGATATCATCACTCATGCGTACGTACGGATTACCGTCTCCACGACGCGATGAGATTCATTATCCATGTTAACCATTCTAGAATGATTATAAATTATATATAATAAATAATCATGAAATATATGAAATAATAATGATATTGGATTTATTTATATGTTATTTACTTACTTCCATTCAATTTAATAAGGAAACGAAAACAACGTTCATGCTTACGTACGACCTACCGTCTCCATGAACGGTGTATTTCATTCCATTTATCGATCTATTATATATATTATATTATGAATATATATTATATATAAATCATGTTTTACATTCTGGAATTAATTAAATCATGATATAAGTAATGATATCAAGAACAACAAGTCCAAACACATACGATAAATGAAACGATTTTACCCAAAATGCTGCTTTAACATGGAATTGACAAAAGAACGGGAAATATAAAGTCTTAAGTGAATCATATATGATATCATAAATATTATAATGGTTCTGTTACAAGTTAATAATATTTTTAAATCCACATTACATGAGTTTTGGACACGTACAGAAGAAATTGGACCTAAGGTAAGGGATAATTTTTCAATCTCATTTTTATCTGAGATTGCTTATACGTAAGTATTTACTGGGGTTATATTTATCATCCATGTCCGTGTTTTATAAAAATGTTTTCATAAAGTTTTTAATATTCTTCCATATATTTTTAAAGTCATGTTTACCCCTTTTTTAATTTTACTATGTAGTATGGAAGGAATCTTTCTTTTGTTTACCATACGAGGTACTTTTTGACTTTTCCGGCAAAAAGTACGAGAAGAATGTTTTTTTAACTTATACGGCGTGAACTGATTTTTACAGTTTCATAACACCTTATTTCCATTAATATTATTCTACCAGATTTCATGATTATTTTCAACAAAATTCTTTTCTTTTAAAATTTCATGGCATTTGGAGAAAAGAAAATGATTTTAAAGAAGAAAGGATATTTTCCTCAAGAATTCATTTCAAGTGTTTATTCAAAACTATTTTCTATATAAGATTACATTCTTTAATATGGTTATGTTTCAAGTATAATGTTCTGATTATTTATATGGTTTTATTTTGTTTATGATGAAATTATATCCATTGTTTTATATGGATTATTTTATTATGGGATGATGTTTATGAAACCCATTTTATTCATTATGTTATGATAAATGATTTATGTTTATTTTGTGGAACACGAAATAATGATTTCATTATAAGATGGTTGGGACCTATATCTTCATCCAATTCATTGGTTAATTATTCATATCTCATTAGATATATATGGCTGGAATGGAAAGTGAATCTGGTTCAGTAATACAGGGATGGAACGGCAAGAAAACCCGGTTCAGTAATGGACTTTGTCCACTATGATAGTCTTGGAAGTAATGCCTTAGATACTATGGAAATCATATCATGTGCTTAATGGTTTGCCACAATTACATGTTTTATTCCCATGCTATTTTATCATGATTAATTTTCCTTTATGATATATGCCTTACGTACTGCCAAGATTTTTTTCACAACTCAAGATTTTGATGTCTAAACATTATGTTCATGTTTTTAAGTTCAAATGTATATGGTTTGTTTTATTTTCTCCATGCTTAACCTTATTGAGCATTTAAGATCACCCTTTTTATTTTTTCCTTTCCCCATGATATAAAGAAAGGTTTTAGGTAAGAAAACAAAAGGGGAGGATCTTTATGGGAGATGTTGAAGATCTTTCACCATGATTAGAAGATTATGTTCTGAGTTTCCAAAGACACTAAACTATTACGGTCATTGGGTGTCTATTTTTTATGTATTAATTATTCAGAAAAAGTAATGTAATTTCCATGTACGTCAAGATATGGGTCTCTACAGTTGGTATCAGAGGAAAGTTTTAGTTAACCTTTGGAAACTAGGATGTGAAATCTTTAGTGAGATCCCTAGAGATATTTCTAATGTTTATCTAGGATTGTACCTAAGGATAAGTATAAGTATAGTTTATAGTCCTAGAATTATGGTAATGATAGTAGAATTAAACCTAATATGTTAGATATTGAAGGTACTCCCCCTTTATTATGTTGTTTTCCTAGAATTATGTTTTCCTCTCACGCTATTCTTTTTGGGTTTTAGACGATGGTTGGAACCCGAAAGAACTGTGTTGATCAATGTAATGGAAAATGAAATGATTTTACTCTTGAACAAACCAATGTTATGGGAGATAGAGTGAAAAATCTTATTATTATACTTACACAAGTTTTGAATCATTCTGGAATTCCAAATGAGCAGAGAAGGGAACAATATTCTATTGAGTCCTTCATGAGGCAACGTCCACCTTCTTTCAATGGGTCTTTTTATCCACTTATTGCTGAATAATGGATCAGTACCATTGAAAAGAAATTTTCCATACTTCACTGTTCGGAACACGAAAAATTCATTCTGGTTATTTACCGTTTAGAAGGTGAAGCAGACCAGTGGTGGACTCTAATTAAGAATACGAGGCCCCAAGATGAAATTGAATCCATGGAATGGGATGAGTTCAAGAACTTATTTTCAATAAGTACTTTCCTCGTATTCTTCGAAAGAAGATGGAAAAGGAGTTCCTTGAGCTTAATAAAAATGATGATGAATATGTTGGTATATATGAAGTGAATTTTACAAGGCTTGCAAGGTATGCATCTAGATTTATCATCCAACCTGAAAGTAGAGTTGATCGATTATTCAGTGGCTTAAAACCAAGTCTTAGAAAGGCATTATCTATAAGAGACTTTAGTAGATATGAAGAGATTGTGTGTTGAGCTATCAAGGTAGAACTGTAATTTGGTGTTACATATCCATCTCATGGTTTTGACAAGAAACGAAATATGGAGTTCAAGGAAAAATCTCAAAACTATGGTGAAAAGAAGACAAATGTTTCATTATGCTCAAAGTGTGGAAAGAAGCATCTTGGAGATTGTCTTAAAGGGACTAGAAAATGTTTTAAGTGTGGAAAATAAGTTCATCAAGTAGCTGAGTGCCGAAGTAATGGGAAAAAGGTAGCTAATGATATGAATGGAGAAAAGGCTTTAGAGAACGCACCACCAACACTTCAATGCTACAAGTGCAGGGAAATGGGGCATTATGATAACTAATTCCCTAATCCAAGGGTTAATGATGATAGACATCAAAACCCTCTTAAGGAAAAGAACAAAGGGAAGTCACATGTGATCACTATTGGTGATGTTTAATATGACAACGAAGTGGTGGAATGATTAAGTGTTTATGTAACAGAATTCCAAAATAGTGTTGTGGAATCTCATTTATAGTATTGTGGAATATTGGAATATCTATGTATTGGTTTGTTCTGGTTTTCAATAATTATATGGTACCGGTAACCATGAAAAGTGATTGAAATATTTTTTGAAATAACCTAATATGCGCATAATGAAGGGATAAGGAGATAATGAAATGTTTGATAGTATTAAGGAGCTCATGACTAATATAAGGACAAAGTGACAACATGGTTTGGATATATAGAAATTTTGGGATTTTGGTATGTGGAAAGAGTTAATTTTTGACAGAATTCATGTTTTCACAAAGATTATACGGTAATTCATGTTTCAAGAAAATACATGATTAAGGAATTCACATGTTTGGAATGTAACCAAAAAGATATATCTTATGATATACGGGGGATAAATGATGGTATACACATGCTTGGTAGATGACCTTTCTAGTAGTCGTTTTCTTTATACTATAAGATCAGATTGAAGTATTTTTTGATAAGCCTAAAGGTTGTAATGGATTAAGTCGGACATCTGATAGTATTGTTTAAAGCTAAAACTTTTTTCTAGAATGTTATAATAGTATAGTTTTAGAAAAAAAGGACAACCTACAGGACGGGCAACAACCTGTCGTGTCGGACAAGGTTGTGGGAATCAAACCCACAATCGAAGTGTGACAGGCCTTTATCGCATACCACTGGCCTACAGGAAGTCCCTTCTTAGTATAAATTAGTTTTATTTTATTAATCGGTGTGATAGATGAAGTATAAGTCCATTTTTGGAATCATATACACCATAGATGGACTTATGTATATATAATAATTTGTGCTAACCTTTTTGTGACAAAGAAAGATAAAATAACCTATCATTCTATCGCATGATCTGCTAATACTTCAAGAATGACAAATTCAACTTCATTCCCTTAAATAAGAGATGAATTAGAAACTGTTCATGGAATGACCAATGATGATTTTACACTGAAATCATGTAAGTATTTATCCTTATGCAAAAAAATTCATCAACTTTAGGTAAATTATCTTGAAAACCAAAAATCTTGTCCTAGTACCCTCATATCCGACGAATCAGATGGTATATTAGATCATCACAAACTTATGGCTTTGTGATTGTTGTATTTTTCATTGCCATGTTCTCTACCACTCTTCATCAGAACATGATGGTTAGATTTCTCTTCCATATCAATATTTTCACCTATATTCTCATATGTGGAAACCTAGTGCTGAGTTACTTTGGGTGAGAGTTATGTTTCTAACTTTAATTTTTAAAAATTATGCTTTAGTATACCTTTTTACAATGTTGGTTTCTATAAAAGAAAATTTCAAGTATTATACCATTTATAACCCTAACGAATTTCGAGGGTGAAATTCATTTTAAGGGGGGTATTGTAACACCCTAATATTTTATGAGAAATATTTTTTTAAAAATTTCTTTGATGTCTTATATTGTACGCTACACCAATATTATCTTGCTCTATACACAACACCATATTATCTTGTAGTATACGCAAACCCTATTATTGGCTTGTGTTGCATGCAAGAGCGATCTTCCTCAATAGTGTGTGTTGTACGCAATACCGAGTTTTACTAAACAATGATATATTGTTATAATATTATTATAAACTAGCCTTTATGAATATTATTAACCACATTTTGTAATTTTATAACAATATCATTCATCTTACACATATTCTAGAACATAGTATGAGAACAAAATAATTTTTTTGGGTAAAATAAGTATTTTTCAAAAAATGCAGTTTTGTCGTCTTTCGATGGCACACCCACTTTAAATATAGTTTTTGACATGTTTATAAGTTCAATTTGAAAAATTAAACTTCTTCCTTGGAATCAGTATATAAAAATTTACTTTGGATAACTTTTTGATACTTTTCTGATAAGTTTCTTATTTTCATTAATAGTAAAAATACGCTAAATTTTAATTAAAAACAAATTTTTTCATCAAGATAATTTATATGGTTAATTTATAATATTTAATGGTTTTAAATTATAAATAGAATATATTTTTACCATTTAATATAATTTATTTCATTATCATTAATTTTACATTGAATCCATAGGTAAAAACATTTCAATCTTTTGCAATGTTTTAACTTTTAAAACTCGTTTTCTCAACAGCGGGATTAATTTGAAATTAAATACTGCAACTTCTGTGTTTTGAATTTGGAAAAATTGATTCCATATTTGGAATTATTAGGTAAAAATTATGTTAATAGGCTACTTTTTATTTTAAGGCAGTATGAATAGTAACTAGGGTAAATTTTATTTACTATAGTTAAAAATAAATCAGGTAATTAAGGGTAAAAATAATATTATAAAATTACCCTAACACTTGAAAAAATTCTATTGGATGAATAAAAGTAGACTCATATCACCTAAGTGTCGAAATATATTCATTTCATGGACTTTTTACCATGAAAATGATGTGATTATTATTAAAACCAAAGAAAGTGACAACATGTCACTCTCTTATATTTTATAAGTGTAATAATTTTAAATTAGTGATAAACTTCATAAAACATTGAACATAAATATTACCTAGAAAAATAATAAATTTATCTAAATTATTTTAATTTATTTATAATTTTTAGGGATTAAATCATTATCATTAATGGTGACACAATAGTGATGTAGAAATTATTTTATTGATTGAAATATCAAATAAATGGTTTTAAAAATATTAAAATAAATATTATATGAAAAAATTAAAGTGCTCAATGAATTTTTTAGATTATTATGACTTTTTAGGAATCTATTAAATATTTTTTTTAATATATATTCTGTGTGGAGTTTATTTCAATTCAAATAATTGAATAGTGTCAAAATTGACACTACTGGTATTTTATAAAAATAACATATTATTAAATTGTTTAAAAATCACAAAAAATATTTAAAAATTACAAATTTAAAATTATATTTTCTAAAATTTAATAATTTATCTAATTATGGAAAATTAACAACACATAAGTAAGTATTTAAAACAATTTAAAAATTAGAATATTATTACCACAAATAAAATTAAATAGATTAAATAAGGATAAATCAAAATGATAAGGTTCAAAATAAAATAAAAACATGTCTAAATTTAATTGGTTGATGATATTAAAACCCTAACTCATATTATATTTGAATTTGAGTCATTTTGGAAGTTCTTATATGGGGTTTTGGTTTATTTTAAATTAATATTTTGGAGGTTTCCAAAAGTGCCCCTCTCTCTCTTATAAAAGGGTACCTCCTACCTCCCTTCTTAACAAAATTTTGAGCTCTCAAGCTAGGACAAACCCTACCCATTTCTATTTTAAACTTCCCTAGAAACATAATATAGGTCCTGGTATTCTTTAAAGACCAACTTTAGTGCCCTAAGAGGAGGTTTAGAAGAGGCGCGTCAAAGAAGAGGTAATATCCTTTACCGATTCTTTCAAATTTATTTCTTATTCTACTTCCTCTTATTTATTTGTTTCATTATAAAGTAATAACATCAGTATCACTAATATACTGATAAGTTATTATAAATATGAAACAACCCCATTTTACCTTCTATCCATCCTACAGAAAATGAAATCACTGCATGTGCGTACGTATGAAATACCGTCTCCACATCGTGGTGTAATCTGTTTTTGCCACCACCACCTTACTTGGATGGGTATAATGGTGGAAATAATAACTATATATGATTATTATAACATGATACTAATTCTGAGATATTATATCATCCACTCCAATTCCATTCAATAATTATGGGAACAATATCATCGCTCGTGCGTACGTACGGATTACCGTCTCCACGACGTGATGAGATTCATTCTCCATGTTAACCATTCCAAAATGATTATAAAGTATATATAATAAATAATAGTGAAATATATGACATAATAATGATACTAGATTTATGTATATATTATTTACTTACTTACATTCAATTTAATAAGGAAACAAAAACAGCATTCATGCGTATGTACGACCTACCCTCTCCATGAACGGTGTATTTCCTTCCATTTATCGATCTATTATATATATTATATTCTGAATATATATTATATATAAATCATTTTTTACATTATTTAAGTACGTAAATAATGATATAAGTAATGATATTAAGAACAAAAAGTCCAAACACATACGATAAATGAACCGATTTTACCCAAAACGCTGCTTTAACAGGGAATTGACAAATGAATGGGTAATATTAAGTCTTAAGTGAATAATATATGATATCATAAATATTATAATTATTTTTTTACAATATAATAATATTTATAAACCCACTATACAGGAGTTTTAGACACAAATGGAAGAAATTGGACCTAAGGTAAGGGATAATTTTGCAATCTCATTTTTATCCGAGATTGCTTATACGTAAGTATTTACTGGGGTTATATTTATCATCCATTTCCATGTTTTATAAAAATATTTTCATAAAGTGTTTACTATTCTTCCATATATGTTTAAAGTCATGTTTACTATGTAGTATGGAAGGAATCTTTCTTTTTTTACCATGCGAGGTACTTTTTGACTTTTCCGGTAAAAAGTACAAGGAGAATGTTTTTTTAACTTATACGGCGTGAACGGATTTTTATAGTTTCATAACACCTTATTTCAATGAAGCTTATTCTATAATATTTCATGATTATTTTCAATAAAATTCTTTTCTTTTAAAATTGAACATCATTTGGATAAAAGATAAGGATTTTGAATAAGAAGGTATATTTTCCTCAAGAATTAATTTCAAGGGTTTATTCAAAACTATTTTCTATCTAAGATTACATTCTTTAATATCGTTATGTTTCATGTATAATGTTAAAATTATTTACATGGTTTTATTTTGTTTATGATGAAATGATATCCATTGTTTTATATGAATTATGTTATGATTGGATGATGTTTATGAAACCCATTTTATTTATTGGGTTATGATGAATGATTTATGTTTATTTTATGGCACACAAAAGAATGATTTCATTATGAGATGGGTGGGACCTATATCTCCCTCCAATGCATTGGGTAATGATTTATATATCATCAGATAGATATGGCTAGAATGGAAAGTGAATCTGGTTCAGTAATACAGGGCTGGAACGACAAGTAAACTCGATTCAGTAATGGACTTTTTCCACTATGATTGTCTTGGCAGCAATGCCTTGGCTACTATAGAAATCATATCATGTTCTTAATGGTTTTCCACAATTACATGTTTTATTCCCATTCTATTTTATCATCATTAATGTTTCTTTATGATATATGCCTTATATACTTCTAAGATTTATTTCACAACTCAAGATTTTTATGTCTAAACATTATATTCATGTTTTTAAGTTCAAATGTATTTGGTTTGTTTTATTTTCTCCATGCTTACCCTTACTGAGCATTTGAGTTCACCCTTTTTATGTTTTCTTTTCCCTAGGTTATAAATAAAGGTTTTAGGTAAGAAAACAAAAGGGGAAGATCTTTATGGGAGATGTTAAAGATCTTTCACCATGATTAGAATATTATGTTCCGAGTTTCCAAAGACACTAAAATATTACGGTCCTTGGGTGTCTGTTTTTGTTATGTATTAAGTATTCTGCGAAAGTAATGTAATGTCCATGTACATCAAGTTATGGGTCTCTACACACTGGGTTCGACTGTGGTTGCATGTTTGGTTTACTTAATTTTTTTTGTTCTAGGTAGGTTGAGCACGTTGTTGTTGCATACACTTTTATTATCACAGTTATAGGTTTCTTGTTGGGGTGTCCTACTGAGATTATTTCTCACCCCTGCATGTCCACCTTGGTGTACATTTATACCTTAAGTCTATATTTCAGGTTGATCATGAATTATATGGTGGATAATGATGAGGCCCAATGTTACATGATCGAGCAGAGCCGCTCGAGTGGTTCTACTGATCGGGCTGGTGCAGTTCTACAATGTCTGGAGATCTGGTACGTGAGTTGGCTTGGAGTTAGTAGTAGAGCCCTATACTTTTAATTTCAGTTTCTTTGGTAGTTGTATCTGTATGGTCGGTCGAGTGGGTGAACAATGTTGTTGTGTATTTCATAGTTTTTTGTGCTTTTATAGCATTTTACTATTATAGATTGTTCTATTTTAGTTTTTTATTTCTTCTGCACTATGTTTACTTTCTACTATGTATGATAATTGGATATATCTGATTTTTTTCTTACTTTGGTATGAGGGTATAGTCTCCCCACTATCACCTCCTAGTACATCGCTACTAGTCGGTATCCTATGGCCTACAGGGAGGCGTGCTTGAGGCCTTGTGGAGAACCGACTTGTAGCACTAGTTTAGTGGCATCCAGGTCGGGGCATTACAAAACTACAGGTCCACCATGATTTGGTGGACTATTGTGGTCATTGCCACTTCCTTTATCATCTAAATCTGGATAGGATATTCCAAGAAATTTGGAACTAGGTGAAGGTTCCCCCTTATATGATACCTTATCCTTTTCTAAGGAAGATCCACTTGGAACATCTCTGAGATCTTCATCTTATTATATGAATTCCTTAGACTTTGATTTGTCTAGTCCGAGATGGGCATACCCTGGGAACGTTTTCCACTCATCAATAGATACCACCTTCATTATATAAGAATTCATCTCAATAGGATCCACATGAACATCTATGTGACTAATAGAACCTATAGATTCCTCCCCCTCAACAAGTGTCCTTGGATCACCTCTAACAGAGGTAGCCTCGCCAACTGGTGGAGATGAAATAGATCTCTCCACACTTGAAGTTTTAACTGAACCATGTCTTTACATAGACCTAGATAAATCAATAGGATAAGCATGATGTGATTTAAATTCCTTAACATTATCATGTACATCATGAGAATTTCAATAATCATTACCATTCTCATCACCATCTCCATCACTATGACCATTCTCACCATTTCCATCATCACTATTATCTCCATTACCATTTTCATCATCTGAAACATCTATAACTTCTTTAGAGGAATTAGAAGAGATCCTGATCTACTCATATCTAGAGACCTTTTCTTCATCATCATCATCATTTGTTTCAGTTAAGAGACTTTCTCTAGTATGGAGAGAATCAGGTAGACTTGTAGGTCCAAAAGAAACAACTAGGTTATTAGGAATATATGGATCGTTGCCCTCTTCAATAGAGGTTTCCACTTCCTCTTCATAAACAGCCACATCAAATTCTTCTTCCTCATCAGAATAAACTTCTATCTCATATGTCTCTAAGCCAGGGTAAATAAGGTTCTTGGGTTTGGAAGGATAGTCTATGGGACTAAAATCTTTATAGAGTTTTTCATTATCTTCAACCCACTTTTTATCCATGGATTCCAATTCACTTTTATTCTTTTTCAAGTGACTTTACTGAAGCATAATCCACCATAATTAAATTTAGATTATTCCTCCTCATCAATAAAGAACTTGGTTTCCAACATTGCAAAAATAAACTTAGGTTAAATAAGAAAATTAGACTAGGAATATGACTTACACATTTCCATCATGTGTACCATGAGGTATCTACAAAGTTTAAATATACCCCCTTATTTTATAAGTAATAGAATATACACATCCTGATATCTCATAGTACTAAATTCCACTTTCTTGTGACACATCATATGTTGAATGAACTTGAACATCATTTTTCATTAACCATCCAACTCAGTAGAATCATGCTTTCTCAAAGTACTATATCTAGTCAACTCCAGCAAAGAATTATCATAAAAAAAATACTCACTATCAATAGGAATATATTTTTTATAGTATTAAAAAACACCACTATATGGTACATTGATACATATTTCCCATTTTTTTATGAAAATTTAAATTATTTACCATCTATCATGCTCTGAATAAAATATTTATTCTTTTTAAAACTAAATTCTGTGTATTGATTTAAAGGATGAACCAACCTAGGATAGAAAGTAATTTTATTTATAGAGAACCATTTTATCCATCCAAGGTTCATGATCACCCTAATCACCAATGGCTTACTGGATAACAACTATTCAAAATCCACTTAGTTTTTGGAAATCCCTACATGATTCGCAAGCTGGGGGTTCCTCATCTCAATAATGGATCAAATCGGTTCTTCTCTAGAATTATTTACAAGCCTCAATACTTTAGTATATGACTCAAAATGGATCTTAAGTCTCACCATTTTGGTATAATAATGGCTAGAGTAAGGGTGCGAGAAGTTTGAAAGTTGGAAAAGAAAGGGAAGGAAAATGGTTTTAAGGGAGAAGGAATGAGCGAGAGTGACTCAAAATTGGATTTAAGTCTGAATTATATCATTTAGGTATTTGAATTCAACAAATATAATAAAATATAAAAAATTAAATTGAATAAAAAATTTAACACGGAAAATTAGTAACGGTGGAAAAATAGAGGTTTGGATGGTAGAAAAATAGAAGCAGAGACTAATAACATCCCAACAGTGGATCATTCCATTGGTGGATCATTACAATGGTATATTTCCCAAGGATGGATTTTCCAATGGTGTCTTGTCCAATGGTGAATTGTCAAATTGTGGATTGTCCAATGGTGGATCCTCCAACATAAAATACTAACAGAAATTTATCATTCCTAATTCATGTTTGATGTACCTTAATATCTCATAATTCAAGGGATTTATAAAAATATCATCAAGTTGATGTTAATTTCCTGTGAATTAAAGAGTTATATCACCCTTTTGAAAATTATCCCACAAAAATGATGTCTTTCATCAATATTCTTTGTCCTAGAATCAGACAATTATTAGAAATATTTACCACACTTTTATTGTCACAATTTATAGGGACATGTTTGGATTTATATCCATAATCTAGACAAATTTGTTTCATCCAAAAAAATTGGGGACAACAACTTCCTACAACTATGTATTCAACTTCAATAGTGGATAAGGCAACATAATTTTTCTTTTTACTACATCAAAATACTAGACTTTACCAAAATATGACATGTTATAGAGGTTCTTTTTCTATCTAACTTACAACCACAAAAACCACTTTTTAAGAACTTACTAAATCAAATGATTTTCCACTAGGATAGAATAGTCTAAATTGGTTTTATATTTTATGTATTTAAAAATTCTTTTAACTGAAAGTAAATGATTTTTTTGGGTTTTCTTAAAAACAATCACACATACACACACAGAACATAATATCTAGATGAATATTAGTTAAGTATATAAAGTTACCAATCATACCTCTATAACTAGTTTGATCTATTGACTTTATAGTTTCATCAATATCTAACTTACAGGTAGTACTCATGGGAGTTTCACTAATTTTAGTGTTATCCAAACCAAAAAAAAATTGGAAGATATTTAGTGCACTTTCTTTGATTTAAAATGATTGCATATTTATTTTTAAAAATTTTGAAAACTAAGAAAAAATTTAAGTTCACCCATTAAAATCATTTAAAATTCACTTTGCATCATCTTTTAAAAATCAGAACACAAATAATTTTTAGAAGATCTAAAAAATATATCATCAACGTAAATTTTAACTAATAAAAAATATTTTGAAATTATTTTTTTAAAAAGAGTAGGATCATCTATGCCTTTTGAAAAACCTTTATAAATTAAAAAAGAGATGATCTTATCATACCAAGCTATATGGGCCTCTTTTAAACCATATAAATATTTATTTCATTTGAAAATGTGATTTGGAAGATGATTATTTTGAAATCTAGGAGGTTATTCAACAAAAAAACATCCTCAACAATATAACTATTTAAGAATTCACTTTTGACATCCATTTGATATAGTTTGAAATCCAAATGTGTTTCATAGGCAAGAAATATTCTAATGCATTCAAGTCTATCCAATAGTGAAAATGTTTCCTCATATTCAATACCCTATTATTGAATATATCCTTGTGTAACCAGCCTAGCTTTATTTCTTACTATAGTGTCTAACTCATCAACTTTGTTTCTAAACACTCACTTAGTCCCAATAGTCAGAGTATCTTTATGTATGACTACTAGTTCCAAAACTTTATTCCTTAAACTTTATTAAGTTCTTCTTTCATTTCCATTATCTATAATTTATCATTAATTTCATCATTGATGTTTTTAGGTTCAAGTTGTGATAGGAAATCTTGATGTTCAACCATGTTTCTAAGAAAAACTCTAGTTTTTGTACCTCTATATAGGTCTCCAACTACATCATCTAGAGGATGGTATCTATGATTTCTAATAGCTCTAGTAAAATAAGGTCTAGTAAACTCATTATCATCTTCAAATTTTGGTTTAGGATGCTCTTGATAACTAGATGATTTTTCTACCTGTTTTACATAATTGTTAGAAGGTTTTTCATTGATATTTAGAATTTATAGATTGTATTCAAGGTTTTATAAAGGGGTCTTAGGTTCATATGGATCTATTTCATTAAATTTTACATGAATATGTACTTTCACACTCTTATTCCTTTTGTTAAACACTCAATATGATTTACTAGATGTTTAATAACTAATGAAAATTCCTTCATCACTCTTGGAATCAAATTTTTCAAGATTATCCTTAGTTTTAAGAATAAATACTTTGAAACCAAAAACTCTAAAGTAATTAAAATTTTTATTTATAATGTTTAAAAATTCATAAGGATTCCTTTTGAAGAGTTGTCTAATTAAAACATTTCGATTATGTAACAAGTTGTATTCACAACCTATTACCAAAAATAAATAAGAAGATCATACTCATTAAGCATCTTCTAGGAAATTTCTTGAGGTGTTCTATTTATCCTTTCTACAACACCATTCTGTTGTGGGGTCCTAGGATAAGAAAAGTGTAGCGAATTGGGTTTATCCCTATCAAACTTTGCAATATTTCCACAAATAATTTTAGAGCTAGGTGATGAGACGGTGTTCAATTTTATGGCCCAGTGTTCTCGGGATAAATTTTATAAAAATATTAAGTAATTTTTATACGGTTGCGTCTGTATCATGTTGTTTACCCTAGGCGAGGTATAAGTTTTGTTATCATGGGTCTGCTATAGAAAACATTATCGATGGTATTTCCATAGATAAGTTAAATTAATTTATTTTGGACATCATCTTGAATAAATTTTTAATGGAGTCTCGGATCAACTTTCTGAGAATACAGTTCAGTCCAGAATGACATGTTTACCCTAGGTACGACATAATTTTGTCAGTGTCAGGTTCTGGGTTAGAGGATAGTATTGGTGATGGGGTGGTAAGAGTATTTTGTTTTAATAAAATTAAAAAAAATCCCCATCCCCCTTCTCCCTCATGTGCAAGAGAAGTAGTAGCCCCTCTTCCTTTGATGAACCAAAGTGTCTTAGGAGGCTATTTTAAACACCAATCATTGGCAGATCGAGGTTCAGTGTAACGCAGGAATCGTTTTACACCCGAATCTTTGGAAATCCTCCAAGAGGTAGGTGATTTTAAGTTTTAATCATGGTCCCCAATTATGATTTTTTTCATCAGATTATTATTTAGAAGCTCTGTTTGTGTAGATCAGGTTCTAAGGTTTCTGAAACTGGTCTCAGATTAATTTTTGGATCATCAGATTATTCTCGATGGTCTATTGAAGGTGGCGGTAGCGTGGGACAGTTCTGATGGGTTTTGGGGATGGCGGGTGGTAGTTTCCAGTGGAGTGGGGCAGAGGTCACAGTGGTGTGGTAGCCACTGGTGGCGGTGTGGGATCCAGGGTGGCGGCACAGAGCATCGGGCGGTGGTGTGGCTGGGAGCCGGTGGGTGACACAGTGGGTCGGCATAGGCTGGCGGCTATGATCCGGACAGACTGGTTCGGGCCGGTCCAGGCAGTTTGGGATGGTCCGAGCAGTTTGATCTGGTTTTTTTATTAAAAATCATGTATCTCACAAACTAGGGGTCCTTTTTGTGTGCCATCTGGGGAAATGTGACCATTTATTCAAGGAATACCTTTTGAGGCTGATTTGATGTCTTTTTAAGTCGATCTAGTTGATTGGTGGCATGGAATGTCCATTAATAATAATAATAATGTATTTATTATTATTTGTAGCTCCCTGAATTGGGTGTATCTTCTGCATATGATGTTCAATTGACAAACCATCAGTGGTTTTGTGACCCTGAATTTAAGGTGGAAATTTCAGTACTGGTTTTGGGTGCTTAAACCAAAATTGTGGTATGGGTCCCATGAGGCCCGGTTTGGGCGTTTGCAGTGAAATGTGACTTTTTCACTAGGTGTCTGATTTTGATAAATGAGTAGTCAATTCCATGTGTTTTTTCAAGAGGATAGAAACAATATGAACCATTCAATGTGTTTCAGGATTGAGGTATGGGCCCCATGAGGACCCGTTGCGGTGAATAGTACCATTTTCAATGGTTTTCCATTTTGGGCGAGTAAATATTCTATCTTGCTTGTTTTTTCACATAGAATGTGATGGTGGCCATAGTTTAGGCCTAGGATATGTGGTGTGTAGGAGATGTTGTGTGGGTATCTTGGGTTAGCGATGTTGACTAGCTGGGTTGAGTGGGTCCCCTAGTCTCTTTGGTGATGTTACTACTAGCTGGGTTGAGTGGTTCCACCTAGTCTCAAGTGGTGGCATTACCACTACCTGGGTTGAGTGGGTCCCCCTAGTCCTTTCACTTTGAGGGTTTTTGGTATTACGTTACCTTAATTGAACTGTGACCCCTCTTCGGCTGCTTTGCATATGTGTAGTGTAGTGGTACTCCCCTACCGTGTTAAAAAGTGGCTTCACATTTCATGGAGTGGTGCTCCCATACAGTGCTTGGGAGTGGGCTCACGTTTCCATTTTATTGAGTTATTTTCCTCAGTTCTCTTCGACTGCAGACTCAGTGGACTTAGCTCACGTATCACCCTGAGAGGACTAGTGCGATCCCCATGTGCCTTCATGTTTCTCTGGTGGATTTCTCGGTATCGGTGTGACCAATATTTATGTGGGCATCGATCCACTACCTAGGATGTTCCAGTAGGGGACGGATCCCCAGTGAACCCTAGGAACTGACCCTATAGTTGTGTATCAATATCTGTTCTTTCGGCTTTCTTTAGTGCATTCCATGAGTTACCGGGTGGGTTTTTTGGTATCGTCATGACCAATATTACATGGGTGATGATCCCCTATCTGATCGATATGATCTCTAGGGTTTCCAATCGAGATCGTGATATTTTTCTCATTGGATTTCTTAGTATCGGCATAACCAACACTACTCAGGCACTGATCCTCTACAAGATGAGTTGTTCCCAATTCAGGTTATTCCATGATACCCTTTCTGAGTTCGGTGTTCTAGTTAGGGTTTTCGGTGTCCCCCATCAGATCCTAAGTGGTATTCCCTACATGAGGAGTGGGATCTAGTTCATTCCCTAGGTGACTTCTTCCGTGGCGCTATCTGTTGTGTGTGTCCTCACAGATATGCACCATGAGGGTTGTCCGGGTTGTTTCATTAGTTCATTTATCGATGGAGTGTCATATCCTAGTGGAGAACCATCTGGGATGGTGATTTTTTATCATCTACTATGAATTTTCAATGTTTTCCCCCTTTTGTTTTGTGAGCTATCAGGGATGCCTAAGCTCTTATTATTGTCTATGAGGTCGGTACCTCATGAGACCATTGTGCATGTTGCGTTGGAACCTCAAGTTTTCCAATGTGGAAAATCTATGGTTAGGACCATGAGACTTGGTGTAACACCCCAATCTTCCATGATACGCCTCTCTTTCAATAATTCAATAGCTTGCATTGTACGCAAGTTCGAGTTCTAAAACACCGCGACTAATCAAAGTAGCCGTTATGAATAGTAATACCCACTTTTTTAAATTATAAAAATTTTATATTTCAAAATGGAATTCATTTTTGTATTCATAATATTGAAATTATCCTAAGTTGAATTTTTTGTAATTTTCTGAGAACTTCCAATTTTTTATGAATAGTGAAAAATACTTAAAACAACTTTTTTAATAAAAATAATTTATAGTGATAAATTATACTATTGAGTTATTTTAAAGTATAATTAGAATATATTTTTACCATTTTATCCAATGGTGGTCATTAGAATTAATTTCACTTTGAAATTGGACATAAACAATTGACAATCTTTTGATATATATTGTTTCTTAAAAACACGCTATTTGTTGTGACAGCGGGAATTAATTATAAAATTAATTAATTCAAATTATATGTTTGGAATTTTTTAAAATACACATCATTTTATAATTCAGAATATCACTTATATCCTAGGGTGAAATTTTGGAATTGTTCTGAAAAACTTCAATTTTTGATGAATAGTGAAACCACTAAGTGGTAGTTAAAAAACTGATTTTTCGTTTAAATGAAACATTAACACTTCTGTGATTTGATTTTCAAAAATCGGGCATTCATGGTTTTCATTAGGAAGTAAAATGTGGTTCAATGGGATTAAAATAATTTTTTTGTGAATAGTAACTTTTAAGTTTAATTAATCGCGATTAAAGGTAATTAGTGAAATTTAAGGTAAAAATGATATTATAAAAATATGAAATGACCTTGACACTTGTCCTAAACCTATTATATGAGTCATGTCCGACCAAGACAATACATGGGTCAACTTGGGGACCCAATGGAGCCACTTTCGTAGGAAAAGGACATAAATAACTTTTTATTTAATGTTAAAATAAAAAGGTCACAAACAAGAGTTGTTTTACTAAAACAATTTTTAAATGGGTTTATACAAGTCATATTTTTGACTATAAATATTCATTAGAAATATAAAAAGATTTCCTACATCATGATATTTTTTTTATAATTTTTAGACATTAAATAAATTAAATTATTTATGACACCATGATGATGCAGCGATTACCTCATTAATTAACGATTTAAATAAAATGAAAAGATAATGTAAAATATAAGTCTTACACTTGTCAAAAACCTATTGTATGAGGATATTTCGAACCCTTATCACCTTATCCTTGAAATATATCATTGTGGGACCTTTAGAATCCGAAAATCATTTCTTAATAAAGTAACATTTCATGACATTCCAAGAGTGCCCCTCCTCTCCACTTATAAAAGGCCCCCACCACTACCACCTTACTCACAATTTCAAAGCCTTTTGGCTCGGCCAAACTCTACCCAAATACTCTCCCAACTTCCCTTCCTTTCTCCTAGAATCCTCACTTTAGGCATAATTCTTCCCAAGGAAGCCTTTGGCTCAAATCAAAAGAGTTACCCGATTTTAAGGTAATGTCTTCGCTTATGTTATTTTGTTTCATTTTGCTTATCCAACCCCCTAAACTCTTTTTATTCATTTCTTTTGTAACAACACCAGTATCCTCAATATACTAGGATGTTTTTTTGAGAATTATTCGAGCTACACTTACACACACCTACATCTAATGGTTAAAGAACATATTGTTTCTGTGGATGGAGAATTCCTACCTCACGAAACGATGATTGTTCAACACTCATATAACACCTTCAAAGGTGTCCATTAATATGTCACTCTATTTATAAATAATATATAATATGTTTATGTTTTACTTAAGGTTCTTTATTTTTCATTTATGGAATACCTTTATTGTTTCCATTATGGTTAAACGCGATATTTTCATTTTAGGAAGTGCGGACTACCGCCCCCTCAAAGTGATTTGAATCGTTAATGCCATATGTGGGATGTATAAAGGATGGATTAAATGATATTATATATGATATTATACTGGAATTATAATATACCTTTATACCATTATGATTTCATTAAATACAAAATAGAAATGAAAGTAGCGTTCATGCGTACGTACGGCTTACCGTCTCCATGAACGGTGCATTTCATTTCATACCTCTAAATGTTATGTAATATTATAAATGAATGTATATACTGGATATATATGATGTATATTATATATACATCATGAATATAATTATGGATATAATCGATATATTACCACATGAATAAAGTGTAATTATAAGAAGTTTATTTTTGACTCAAGTACCAAAGATCGACAAAACGACCGTTATTAACTTAAATGACTACATAATTTTCATAACATTGTAATAAGTGGTATAAAAGTGATAATGAACTTTAAAAAGGTTCTTAATCAAGTATAAATTAACTCTAGTTTATTATTCAGGAGGTTAAAGAGTGGTCGAGTCAAGTCGGACACGAGGTAAGGGAATTTCTTAACCCAATTTTTATTCTTTGGGTTAATCTCCTACTTTCAAATTATGTCATGATATTATTATGTCCTATCTTGTATTTTTAATTTCTTCATGTGTACTTATAGTGAATACACATAATAGATTTATTTTATTTTAAAAATGATCTTTGTAAGGACTTCGTCTCAATCTCCTTTCATTGAGGCATATTTGGTTTTATACACAACTTTCCTTTATACGGTGTATAAACCCCTTTGACTTTAACGTTTATTCAAAAGGAATCTTTTTATACGAAGTGTTTTACTAAATGAAAAAAAGGAATGTTTTTCTTGTTGTACGTATATGGCGACAATGACTTCTCCGCCGCCATGACCATTATTTGATTTCTGGATTCCTCTACAAGCCATAACTTTTTTTAAAATGAAAAATAAATACAAGTTTTAATTTTCTTTTACTTTGGTATTGAAAATGGTTTTGAATGTGTTTTTATTATATCAATGTGTTGTATTGATATCTTGTGATTGAAATGTGGAAATTTTATGTTTCCTTTATTCATGTTTTATGTGATATGATTATGTTATATGATATGTTTAAACCTATTCATATGAGGAATGCATTGGACTTAATAAGTGACGGGTGGAGCCCGCTATAGCTCCTCGATGCATCGGTAGGTCTCATGAGACAAACTAGTGTCTTGGCACAAGGCCTTGACAAAATATTATTTTTAGTCTTGGCACGAGGCCTTGGCTACGTGGTAATGATAGTCTGGCATTATGCATTCCAACATTATGAAAGTGGTTATTGATATTGCATGTGATTATTCGACTAGTAGAATATCCATGTGAGTAAGTAAATGGAATTATTTAATTTTATTTTTTCCATATTATGCTGAAGTTCATGTTTAAAAAGGCTTTTGTTTTAGTTATACATTGCCTTAAATGTTAATGTTTATTTATGAAAGCTTCCGCAATATTGTTATCCTTATTGAGCATCTGAGCTCACCCCTTTGAATGCTTTAATATTTTCCAGGATGTGAAGAAGTATTTTATGAATGACCCACAGGGATAGTCAGAAGAGGATATGAGTGTGGACTATGAAGACTTTGTTATTAGTTTTTCACTTTATAATGTAATGTAACGTTTATGAATGTATCTAGTGTTTCCAAGACTACTAAACTAATCGGTCTTTCGAGACTTGATCTTTTGTGATCATGCCAATGTTACGAAATAATGCACCGACTCTGGGTAGCTGGGGTCGGGGCGTTACAGTTGGTATCAGAGGCAGTTTATTACTAACCTTGGAAGCTAGATTTAGATAAACTCTGATTAGAGGACATAGCCCAATGATAGACTTTGAGGATTAGTATAGAAGAACTAATTAAAATTTTGGTATTATAGAGATTTTGTGAGTTTTCTGAGCAATACATCCCTGTCTGGATACGAGTAGGTAGAGGTGGCTCTGGCACAGATGTACCTAGGGGTAAAACCTGAAATCACTGCTTTGAGCTAGACTCGAACTGGAACTGGTGCACGACAACAGTCCTTGCTGCACTCTTGGTTACGACACTCCCGGGGGATATGCTTAGGATAATTCTCATTTTCTTTACAAACCACTATGAAGGGTTATGAGTATATACTTCCTCAAAGAAAACATTTTTATTATTATGGATTATATCCATAAATAGTTCAATTTATGTTAAGTATTTTATAAGTATGGAATTATGTATTTTGATTCATAAACTAATCTAGTTTATGCCATTGTTTAGAAATGGCACCTAGTGGAAGGAATGGAAACCATATCAATGCACGCACTCCGTGTAGGGATTGCCCTCCTGCTCAAGATAATTATTGTGGATCTGGAGATACAAATGGTGATGATCAACTTATTACCATACTGGGACAACTCACTCAGGTTATGAATAATAACCTTACTCGTATGGAGCACCCTGATCCGCAACATGGAGGATCAATGTTAGACTGCTTCATGAGGAAACAACCACCAACATTTAATGGGGGTACAAATCCATTAGTAGCTGAGCAATGGATAAACTCCTTAGAGAAAATATTCCATGCCTTGGGGAGTAGTGAAAGGGAAAAGGTTATCATGGCAGATTACCGCCTCACTGGAGATGTCGATCAATGGTGGTCATTGAATCAAAATACAAAGGAAGATGAAGAAGTATCAAGTATGGAATGGAGAGAGTTCAAAGATCTTTTCTTAGAAAAATACTTTCCACATGACCATCGAGTAGATATGGAAAGGCAATTTCTGAGTCTGAGACAAAAGGAGGATGAGAATGTCGCAAAGTATGAGGCTAACTTTACAAGGTTAGCGAGGCATGCAGCAGATTATATACGTAACCCAAGAAGTAAGATTGATCGTTTCATTGATGGGTTAAAACCATTTCTCTGTCGAGCTTTAGTATCACAATCCTTCTCATCGTACAAAGATATTGTCTCATGTGCTATCAAGATGGAAAAGGAATTCTCTAAGTCTTATGACAACAAAGTAAAGCAAGAGAAGAAGAGAACGGTGGAACAAGAGACAGATAAAGGGAAAAAGGGAAAGACGGATTTTTCATTATGTGATAATTGTGGGAAGAATCACCCTGGTACTTTCCTAAAAGGAATGGGAGTTTGTTATAAATGTGGAGAAAAAGGTCACCAGGCGCGTGATTGCAAGGGAAAGAAAGAGCTATCAATGTTGAATGCTACAATTGTAGAGAAATGGGTCATTATGAAAATGAATGTCCTAAGCGTCAGGGAAATTTACCTCAAAAAAGGCCAAGGGATCAAGGCCAATCTTATGCTGTGACTACAGTTGAAGTGGAATAATTAATGTATTGGTGCTTTTGGACTCAAGGATTATATTCTGGTTATAAGAATAATGTGATATATATAAGGATTGTACTGCAGTACTTGTTTATTTCATTAAGGTTTTAATATGATGAAGGTAATCATATTTTTGTATGTGAAAATATGATAAACTTTACCTTGTTTGAGGAATCTGATGATACAATTCATTTTGGAATTTAGAGACCTTTTAGAAAAAGTCTGGACCGAGGTATTTTGGATAACTATAAAAGGTTGGAATGGATTAAGTTGATCTTTGGATAGTATTGTTTAAGGTTAAAACATTTCTGAAGATTATTTTTGGAATATTATAATACTATATTTTTAGGAAAAGGACAACCTGTAGGGTGGGGCATAACCCGTCGCGTGGAACAAAGCTGCAGGAATCGAACCCACAACCATAGTGCGACAGGCCTTTATTACCTACCACTAGCCTACAGGAAGTCCCTGGTTATTACAAAATAGTTTTACTAATCTAAATGGTATGTGTTAATATTTGCAACCTTACACAATTAGGATAAATAGAATATTTTTGAGTTCTATTACCTTTTAGAGTGAAAGATGGGTTTGTGGTAAAAATTTATTAAAGAATGAAAGTATACATGACAAGTAAGTATATTTCCTTACGTTCTTAGTAAATCTCCTAAATAAATTCCTCAACTTTATAAAAGGTAACTTAAAACAAAAACGTTGTCGGTTAACTTTTCCAACTGGGGATTCAATGATCGTTTAACCAATCACAAGTTTGTGATTTTCTTATTGTTAACTTTCTCCTAATCCAGTTTTCTACAACTCTCCATCAGACCTTGATGGTTTGTTTTTCTTCCATATCCATATTTTCATATAATCCTAGTATGGGCTATCTCGGGTGACCTTTGTACTTATCTTTCTTTCTTTTAATGTTATATTCTTATTAACCCTATTTCCGATGTGGGTTTTCCACAAAGGTATTTTCTATTTTCAACCTTTTATTTTCAAAGAAAAATTTCAAATTGCGAGGACGCAATTTATTGAAGGAGGGGAGAATGTAACACCCCAAGCTTCCACGATACACCTCTCTTTCAATAATGCAATAGCTTGCATTGTACGCAAGTTCGAGTTCTAAAACACTGCGACTAATCAAAGTAGCTGTTATGAATAGTAATACCCACTTTTTTAAATTATAGAAATTTTATATTTCAAAATTGACTTCATTTTTGTATTCATAATATTGAAATTATTCTAAGTTGAATTTTTTGTAATTTTCAGAGAACTTCCAATTTTTTATGAATAGTGAAAAATACTTAAAACAACTTTTTTAATAAAAATAATTTATAGTGATAAATTATACTATTGAGTGGTTTTAAAGTATAATTAGAATATATTTTTACCATTTTATCCAATGGTGGTCATTAGAATTAATTTCACTTTGAAATTGGATATAAACAATTGTCAATCTTTTGATATATATTGTTTCTTAAAAACACGCTATTTGTTGTGACAGCGGGAATTAATTATAAAATTAATTAATGCAAATTATATGTTTGGAATTTTGTAAAATAGACATCATTTTAGAATTTGGAATATCACTTATAGCCTAGGGTGAAATTTTGGCATTGTTCTGAAAAACTTCATTTTTTGATGAATAGTGAAACCACTAAGTGGTAGTTAAAAAACTGATTTTTCGTTTAAATGAAACATTACCACTTCTGTGATTTGATTTTCAAAAATCTGACATTCATGGTTGTCATTAGGAAGTAAAATTTTGTTCAATGGGATTAAAATAATTTTTTGGTGAATAGTAACTTTTATGTTTAATTAATCGCGATTAAAGGTAATTAGTGAAATTTAAGGTAAAAATGATATTATAAAAATATGAAATGACCTTGACACTTGTCATAAACCTATTGGACGAGTCATGGCCGACCAATATAATACATGGGTCAACTTGGGGACCCAATGGAGCCACTTTGGTAGTAAAAGGACATAAATAACTTCTTATTTAATGTTAAAATAAAAAGGTCACAAACAAGAGTTGTTTTACTAAAACAATTTTTAAATGGGGTTATACAAGTCATATTTTTTACTATAAACATTCATTAGAATTATAAAAAGCTTTCCTACATCATGATATTTTTTTTATAATTTTTAGACATTAAATAAATTAAATTATTTATGAAACCATGATGATGCAGCGATTACCTCATTAATTAACGATTTAAATAAAATGAAACGATAATGTAAAATCTAAGGCTTACACTTGTCAAAAACCTATTGGATTAATATATTTAGAACCCATATCACCTTAGACTCTAAATATATCATTTTGGGACCTTTAGAATCCGACAAGCATTTCTTAATAAAGTAACATTTCATGACATTCCAAGAGTGCCCCTCCTCTCCACTTATAAAAGGCCCCCACCACTACCACCTTACTCACAATTTCAAAGCCTTTTGTCTCGGCCAAAATCTGCCAAAATACTCTCCCAACTTCCCTCCCTTACTCCTAGAAGCCTCAATTAGGTCAGAATTCTTCCCAAGGAAGCCTTTGTCTCAAATCAAAAGAGTTACCCGATTTTAAGGTAATGTCTTCGCTTATGTTATTTTGTTTCATTTTGCTTATCCAACCCCCTAAACTCTTTTTATTCATTTCTTTTGTAACAACACCAGTATCCTCAATATACTAGAATGTTGTTATGAGAAGTATTCGAGCTACACTTACACACACCTACATCTAATGGTTAAAGAACATACTGTTTCTGTGGATGGCGAATTTCTGCCTCACGAAACGATGATTGTTCAACACTCATATAACACCTTCAAAGGTGTCCATTAATATGTCACTCTATTTATACATAATATATAATATGTTTATGTTTTACTTAAGGTTCTGTATTTTTCATTTATGGCATACCTTTATTGTTTCCATTATGGGTAAATGCGATATTTTCATTTTAGGAAGTGCGGACTACCGCCCCCTCAAAGTGATTTGAATCGTTAATGCCATATGTGGGATGTATAAAGGATGGAGTAAATGATATTATATATGATATTATACTGTAATTATAATATACCTTTATATAATTATGATTTCATTAAATACAAAATAGAAATGAAAGTAGCGTTCATGCGTACGTACGGCTTACCGTCTCCATGAACGGTGCATTTCATTTCTTACCTCTAAATGTTATGTAATATTATAAATGAATGTATATTTTGGATATATATGATGTATATGATATATAAATCATGAATATAATTATGGATATAATGGATATATTACCACATGAACAAAGTGTAATTATAAGAAGTTTATTTTTGACTCAAGTACCAAAGATCGACAAAACGACCGTTATTAACTTAAATGACTACATAATTTTCATAACATTGTAATAAGTGGAATAAAAGGGATAATTAACTTGAAAAAGGTTCTTAATCAAGTATAAATTAACTCTAGTTTATTATTCATGAGGTTAAATAGCGGTCTAGTCAAGTCGGATACGAGGTAAGGGAATTTCTTAACCCAATTTCCATTCTTTGGGTTAATCTCCTACTTTCAAATTATGTCATGATATTATTATGTCCTATCTTGTATTTTTACTTTCTTCACGTGTAATTATAGTGAATACACATAATAGATTTATTTTATTTTAAAAATGATCTTTGTAAGGACTTCGTCTCAATCTCCTTTCATTGAGGCATATTTGGTTTTATACACAACTTTCCTTTATACGGTGTATAAACCCCTTTGACTTTTACGTTTATTCAAAAGGAATATTTTTATATGAAGCGTTTTACTAAACGACAAAAAGGAATGTTTTTCTTGTTGTACGTATACGGCAACAATGATTTCTCCACCGCCGTGACCATTATTTGAGTTTCGGCTTCCTCTACAAGCCATAACTTTTTTTTAAATGAAAAATAAATACAAGTTTTAATTTTCTTTTACTTTGGTATTGAAAATGGTTTTGAATGTGTTTTTATTATATCAATGTGTTGTATTGATATCTTGTGATTGAAATGTGGAAATTTTATGTTTCCTTTATGCATATTTTATGTGATATGATTATGTTATATGATATGTTTAAACCTATTCATATGAGGAATGAATTGGACTTAATAAGTGATGGGTGGATCCCGCTATAGCTCCTCGATGCATCAGTAGGTCTCATGAGACAAACTAGTGTCTTGGCACGAGGCCTTGACAAAATATTATTTGTAGTCTTGGCACGAGGCCTTGTCTACGTGGTAATGATAGTCTGGCATTATGCATTCCAACATTATGAAAGTGGTTATTGATATTGCATGTGATTATTCAACTAGTAGAATATCCATGTGAGTAAGTAAATGGAATTATTTAATTTTATTTTTGCCATATTATGCTAAAGTTCATGTTTAAAAAGGCTTTTGTTTTAGTTATACATTTCCTTAAATGTTAATGTTTATTTATGAAAGCTTCTGCAATATTGTTATCCTTACTGAGCATCTGAGCTCACCCCTTTCAATGCTTTAATATTTTCCAGGATGTGAAGAAGTATTTTATGAATGACCTGCAGGAATAGTCAGAAGAGGATATGAGTGTGGACTATGAAGACTTTATTATTAGTTTTCACTTTATAATGTAATGTAACGTTTATGAATGTATCTAGTGTTTCCAAGGCTACTAAACTAATCGGTCTTTTGAGACTTGATCTTTTGTGATCATGCCAATGTTACGAAATAATGCACCGACTCTGGGTAGCTGGGGTCGGGGCGTTACACTTGGTGATGTGGCAAAGTATATATAGGTTTTGTTTTGGGATTCATGTGGTATGTGTCATTTTTGTTGACATTTCAGGGACGTCGAGCTCACTATTCGGGTATAACCAAGGATGGTCTTAGGATGGAGTTTATCTCTCATTGGGTTCCCTTAGGCTGGGTTGAGTTAATTTATGCCAATTAGTTACTCCTATTTTGGTTTGGGATTTTTTTGGGGCACCTGCTAAGTATTCTTATACTCACCCATGCATGGGATTTTCCTGCACATGTTTGTGTCTTGTGCAAATCATAGGTCCTTCGACGGAGTCCTAGTTAGACCCGGAGTAGGTAGATCATATTAGCTGGACTGACTAGGGTTTTCACCGAAGCTTGGTTGGAGAGATTACCAATTGATTTTTTATAAATTTCCCCTTTTTCAAAGCAGGTTGGACACTTTTGTAGTTTTATTTTGGTGGGACATGTTTTCACCCTTTTTGTACTTCTGCTGCACTCTGATTGGGATAGATGTATACATGCATTTCTTTTCAATTTTTATATATCTCTGCATTGTTTCATGGAGGTATTTTTGGGTGCATGAATACGGGTACTTTAGGCTAAGGCCTCCTTGCGTGTGATAGCCTACTCGGCGATGGTCGCCAGCCCCTAGCCTATGGAGCCGGGCTTGGGGAGTCATGGCTTGAGCCCCGTTCGGTCAGGTCATGACAAAGTGGTATTAGAGGATGTTTTAGCTTTGGGTCCTTAGAACATATTTGGTCTCATTATAAGCTTGGTTTGGGTTTTATATCATCAATGTTAGGATGTTTCGAGTTCATAATCCAGGCCAGGGACTCCAGTGTTGGTATGGGTGGCTGATGTATCCATACACCAGGACTCTGATAACCTACATTTAGACTCAGTACATTAGGACACTAGTCATAGGGGAATAATTCTACATGTATCATATTGGACTAGGTTGTGGGTTTTTCTGGTCTTTCTTGATTCAACTCCCCAGATATACTCTTTGACCGGGGTGCATTTTGAATTTTTTTCAATATGTTTCCACCATGGTAAACTTCGAAGGTTTTGTGTTAAGGTTTTAGTCAGCAGTATAAGAGATGTGTTGGAAATACCATGGATTTTTGTAATTTGACATAACATCGACTATACGAGGAAAATGTTTCCTTCCCCCACTGAGATGCATTTTTGTGACGTGATGAAAACCGTGTGGGTGAGTCAGTGATGCCCAAATAGGATAGTATCGAGGTGCAGTTTTTTAGTCCCATTGACTTGTGTACATGAGTATTGGTAGTGTTGGTAGCTAAGGGCCTGATAAGACCCAGTGTGAGTGTCTAGGTAGGCCTTTGTTGTTCATTGTTTCCCTCACTTGCTCGTCATTAGCTTTTTTGTGGGACACTCGAGAAGGTTGTGGTGTGGTTCGTTGTGGATTTGAATTCATAGGAAGGATGGACACTTCCCCTACTAAGATGTTACCTTGTAGTGTGATTCAAAACCATGTAGGTGAGTCATTTCTACCCAAAGATGATAGTTTTGAGGTGCGGTGGATGGGTTCCTTCGACCTATGAGTTCGAGGTCAGTTATGTGCATTGGAAATGGCTCTGTAAAGGATTGTAAGACCAAGTGGGTACACTTGAGAAACCCTGTTTGTTCTCCTTGTGATGGAGGCATTTCTCATGAGGTGTTGGGGTTTTTTTTAGGACTCATGTGATGGGTTATCTGTAAAGACCCAGAAATTTCAAGGAAATTTTTTTCTTAATTTTCTTTGGAATTTTACAAGAACGCGGTTTCTGACGGTGCCTGATTCCGAGGCCCGGTGTGCCCGGAATCATTTTCCAAAGTTTGGCTTGGGTACGTTCAGTGAACGGACGAGCGGGTTTTTCTAACTTTTGAACCGAAGCTCAGAATCGAATTCCGAGGGCACCGATGGAACCGCAGTGCCGGTAATTTCTTAGGAACACCTATTCCGGAGTTGCGTTTACTCGAGAGAAGTTGATAAAAATTGTGGAAGTTAAAAATCAAAATTTAACAACAATTTTTATTTTACTCTAAGTGTTTAATCCTTTCGAAGGAAGTTGGGTAACTACCTAACCTCCCTTGGGAGGTTATGAGGGTGGTGGGGCCCACAAAAACCCCAACCCCTTCATATCCTCTAACCCCCTCAACTCACCATTAATATTTTTAACATAATTTAATAACTTATGACATTAATGTAGTGAGTTTAATGTGAGTTTTTTTGAAATTCAAACACTTGAATTTCAAAAGCCATGTTGAGTTAATAAATTAAGTGTGGCTTAATTTATTTTGGGTTAGTTCCTTTGTTGCTTGAGAGGACTTGGGGGGGGGGAAAGAAGGCAAGGAGCTTAGAGATCATCTTCTTCATCTTCGACGAAGAACGTGAAGAACGAACGATTCCCAACGAAGAACGTTGAGCCCTCGGAGACCGTTTACCGCAATGCCATACCTGCGACGCGCCACCCTTCGTTCTTCTTCCCACGTCAAAGTAAGGGAGACGACGTTCCATCTTAGACAATCTCCGTCAACGTCCTCGAATCCTCTTCCTTGACGTCTCTTCCCGCGATGGTTTCTCTGCGACGAATTTCTCTGCGACGAAAACCTCGTTCAAGCCGCGCTCGAGGTAGGGGGTTTACGTGATTTTCCTTACGTGATTCTCTTCCGTCTTTTATCCGCGATATTTGGACCACATGATATCAGTTAACGGGAGGAGGCCGGACCGCACAACCACTGTCGTCCCCCTCCCTTATTGTTTTTTTCTTGTTGTTGCGGATCGAATGAAATTGATGTGGTGTCGTCGCACCGCGCGGGATTGAGCGGCAAGGATGTGCGACATCGTCACGCCGCGCGGGATCGAGCGGCAAGAATGCGCGATGTCGTCACGTCGCGCATTCAAATTTTTTAAACTCTCGTGCATGGTTATTTGATTGAAAGGTGTTCGTATAATTTATTTTGGATAAATTAAACCCTCGTCATGATTAAAACCATGTGTTTATTATTTTCCAATTGATAACACCTAACGTGGAGGACGTGGGCCGAACAAACACGGCCCGACAACCCTCCGCAGCTTGTTTATCGATGTGCGGATCAACGGATGACGATGAAGCAGGCCGCTATGGCGTTTGAATCCCTTCGTAGTGAAGGTCGGGTCCCGGGAGACACGTTGGCGAAGACGGAAGGAGAAACGTACCACCGGAGCACGTCCGGTGGTCCGCGGAAGGCGGTGGCGGTGGCGCAGGCGACCGGCAGCGGCGGCGCGCTGCCGGAAGGCTGGCGGCGGCGGTTCGCCGCCGGCTTCAATCAGCGGCGGGGGGGGGGGGGGGGGGGGGGGGGGAGCCGCGCACCCCGCTCCGCGGCTTCCGCTCGGCAGCGCTGGCCGAGCCGCGGCTGGCCGGTCGAACTGGACCGAGCCGGCCAAGCCGGGCCCCACCGGGTCGGACCCGAGTCGGGTCGACCCGGTTCGGGGCGACCCAGGGGGGGTCGGGCCGGGTCGGTCCGGGACCAGACCCCCGTTTTCAGACCCTCTTTGGTTTTTTGCTTATATCTTGGGCTACAGACCTCCGATCAACGCACCGTCAGTTGCTTAGCGATCCTTGGAACGAGACGGTCGTTTCGGTATATTATACTCAAGGTTTCAGAATACTTTGGGTTCGGCCGGGTTGGTTCGGATACGAAACCAACCGGGCCCTCGGAGCGAAAACGCTCATATCTTGAGCTCCGGATGTCCGATTGACGTGTCGTCGACTTTGATGGATTCCTCTAGGTGAGACGGATCTTTTGGCTTACTCCGCTCGAGATTTGGATGTCGTCGGAGTGCAGTCGGGTTGGTTCGCTCACGAAACCAATCGGGCCCCTGGAATGAAAAAGTCAATAACTCACAGACAGGACGTCCGATTGACGCGTCGTCTGTCTCGTTGAATTCCTATTGATGAGATGGAACTTTTGGCATACTTCGCCCGAGTTTTGGATGTAGTTGGATAGTGGCCGGGTTGGATTGTACCCGAAATCCAACCGGGCCCTTGGAACGGAAAAGCTGTTAACTTTCAGACTGGACGTCCGTTTGACGAACCATCAGCGGCGTTGGTGATCATGTTGAGAAACGGTCCCTATGAGTATACCCTATGAGAGTTCGGGGTACAGTTGAGATATGGCCGGGTTGGTTCGCTCACGAAACCAATCGGTCCCCTGGGACGGAAAGGCTAATAACTCACAGACCGGGCGTCTGATTGACGCGCTGTCTATTGCGTTGAGACCCCTATGACGAGGCGGTACTTTGAGATACTTTTTCGTGGGACTTTGTGATACTTGAAGTATCGACCTATAGCTCGTGGAGCGGACCCTCCCGGAGACGAGCGTACGGAGTACAGAGACCGTATAGCCGGCTGAGACCTGATGACTACTTGACCGACTCGACTTGGAGTGAGTCGACTAGCCCAGTGGACGGAGGGCCCGGTATTTGGCGACAGACCCACGGCGGACGGAGCGCCCTGTAGTTGGTCGCAGACCCGCGGTACTCGACAGGAGGAGTACCTCTGTAGGCTATTAGGGGGAGCGCCCGGTATTTGGCGACAGACCCAGAGCGGACGGAGCGCCCGGTAGTTGGACACAGACCCGCGGTACTCGACAGGAGGAGTACCTTAGCAGTCTTAGGTTAGTGAGCAGTACCTCGGAGTCATGACAGGACCATTGTACACTCCAGAGACGGAGCTATTCAGTAGTTACGGTTTCAATAATGAAAATCCTGGTTTGAGCTGAGTCTATGACCTTGTGTTTACCTCATGATTGAGATGGGTCACTTGATAACTTAGGTATATGTATGGGTATATACCTGGGTAGTGTTTATCTGTTGATTTCATAATCTTTGTGTTTCCTCATGATTGAGATGGGTTACTTGATAACTTAGGTATATGTATGGGCATATACCTAAGTAGAGGTTATCCGTTGAGATCTTCCTTGTGGTTATCCTTGTTGGTTTTAGTGAGACCTTGAGGGTCTCGGGGTCCCTACTGAGTATCGTTATACTCACCCCTTCACGGGCTATGCCCGCACCTCATTATGTTGGTTGCAGACGACGGGCAGTGCTGACGGAGGCCGAGTGTTTGAGGACTGGACGGTACCCGGAGGTGGACTACACGACGAGTCAGTATCCAGAGGTGGACTTCACGGCGAGACGACACACGGAGGAGGTTGATGGTTGAGAGCGTTGTGGAGGTTATCTGTACCTACCCTTCAGGTAGGATCTGTGGTGGACGATCCAGGAGCTGCGCCATCTGTACCTACCCTTCAGGTAGGATCCGAGGAGGACGACCTAGGAGCCGCTTCCGTTCTTCCAGATGTTGTCTTTTTCTGTTTTACTTTGTTAAGTTGTAGTTGTACTTTCATTTGGGTTTGTATTCTGGCCCATTTACCTTTCAGCACTTCTCTTTGTACTTAGTGTTTACTTCTGCTTGTACTCTGTGATGTTTTGTTTGCTTATATAAAGGAAATGCCTTCCCAGTTATCGGGATTTATGCCTTTGGTGCTAGTCGCCAGCCCCTGGCCTATGGAAGGCGGGCTTGGGGTAGTCACGGCACGGGCCCTGAGGACGGGTCATGACAAATTGGTATCAGAGGAGTCGGTTCTACCGCAGAACTTATAACTCTGATATTTTCTTTCTGTGAAGCAATACTGTTAAGAGTACTGAGTGTGGTTATCCATTCAGGGAGTCCAGTGTTGGTGCGGGCAGCCGACGTATCCATACACCAGGACCCTGACAACAGATTTCCGACATTGTGCACGAAAACACTAATTGTGTGTGTGTTTCCAGAAGTTTTTAAATATCAGCTCAAACCAGGTCAGCTCACCAGGTATAAGACTTTTGACCGTGTCATGTTTGTTTCTTTCGGGATGCCTCCCCGCAGACGACCAGCTAGAGCCCTGAGAGTTTTTCGTACTGACAGCCCGTCGAGCGACGTGGCCACAGTACAGGGCTCTATTCCAGTTGAGGCACCAGCGGTACTACTACCCATTGGGCCACTGATGCCACCGGCCCCAACAGTAGAGGGTGCACGTCGCTTGAGCGCACTGCACGAGTTCCAGCGCCAGAGGCCACCCAGGTTCCGGGGAGAGATGGACCCGCAGGCGGCTGAGGATTGGCTGGAGGTTGTGGTGAGAGTCTTCAGGCTAGTGGGGATGCCGGCAGACTTCATGGTGATCCTTGCTGCCAGCCTTCTTCAAGCAGCAGCAGGCAGATGGTGGAGTCTGATGCTCCAGATGCATGATGAGGCGACACTTCTTTGGGCAGACTTCGAGATCCTATTCCAGGCAGAGTTTTTACCAGCCACCCTTCGAGTGGTGCGTATACAGGAGCTACTTCAGCTGCGGCAGGGCAGCATGACAGTGGCACAGTATTTAGCGAGGTTCACAGACCTATCGCGCTACTCCACAGATACGGTACAGGACCCATTCTTCAGGGCCCGAACCTTCGAGCAGGGGCTCAGGTGAGAGATTAGATCTTTTGTTGTTTCTCACATCATTTCGACGCAGACAGGGGTGTTGGAGAGATCCCTCTTAGTGGAGAGTTTCCTTGCTGAGCAGTCTCCAGTAGAAGGACCCACCACTAGCCGGCTTGCGGCAGAGTCTTCTGCAGCAGGCAGTAGATAGATGACACAGAGGTCCAAGAGGACCAGACCAACTGGTGGCCGACTGCATGACTCAGGTTCAGTTGTGCAGGGAAACCGGGGTGGAGTCAGAGCCAGACGTGCCGAGAGTGGACAATGTTACTCCTACGGCGGAATTGGTCACATGGCACGTGACTGTCCGACCTTCCATGTAGATGACCAGCAGTTAAATGAAGAACCTCCCAGCCAGAGGCAGAGGTTTGATCAGGGTAGACCGCAAGGAACAGGCGGCCATGGTAGAGGAGCTGGTCGTGCAGCTGGAGGTGGACGACACTTCGGGGTGTTGTCACCCCCACCACCAGGAGGCCCACCCCGACCACAGGGGACAGGAGTACATGAGAGAGCTCAGCTTCAGGAAGCTGAGGCCTATGGTCATGGAGCTTCATAAGTAGATGGATAGGAGTGGGAATAGCTCCAGACCTGGAGGCTATTGATTCTGTTGCTTCTAGTTTTGTTGATGTTTGTTTGTAGTTGCTTAGTGTCTTTGTACTATGAGCTGTAATAATAAAAAGACACTTATCTTTGTGATGTTTTCTTTCCTGTCCTTTTTTTTGGTTGATACTGAGTGGTCCCAGTTAAAACTGTTGACTTGACCCTCACTTTCGAGATTTCTACTGGAGGAGACCTAGTGACCTCACACTGATGCCGACAGTGTGACTCGACCCTTGGAGGCAAGAGTGACAGTTGGATCTCTTGATAGTTACGTTGAGGCCTTATGACGTCATCCATGGCATGAATGCATCATTCATGTCAGGATTGACTGTATTAGGCAATGAATGTGGTTCATCCAGGGGATGAGACCGGATTTCTCTTATCAGCAAAAAAGAAATCATAGCATCTCTTGTGAGACTAGAGAAGGTCCAAGTCATCCAAGAGCGGATGAGGACAGCACAGGGCCGACAAAAGCCTTATGATGACAGGACTTGGAGGCCTCTAGAGTTCGAGGATGACGATCATGTCCTTATACGGGTTTCACCTCGACGAGGTTTACGGAGATGTGGCCAAGGCGGCAAGTTATCTCGGAGGTTCAGTGGACCTTTTTAGGTCCTCAGCTGGGTAGGCGAAGTGGTTTACCGCTTGACGCATCCACCTCAATTGCACCAGGTGTACGACGACTTCCACGTATCTCAACTGAGGAGATACGTGTTCGACCCTTCGCATATCATCGACCATGATGAGCTAGACTTTGGTGATGGGGTGAATTTCACAGAGGTTCCAGTGGGAATCGAGGATCGACAGGAGAAGATCCTATGAGTATGGACGATTCCTCAGGTATGCTTTCACTGGCAGTACGGGAACCTTCAGGTGAGCACATAAGAGCGGGAGGCTCAGATGCGTGCTCTGTACCGCTTTTGTGACCCTAGTTTGTGTTAAAGATTTACGAGGATGTAAAGCCCTGAGGTGGGAGTAATGTAAAGACCAGGAAATTTCAAGGAAAACTTTTTTCTTAATTTTCTTTGGAATTTTACAAGAATGCAGTTTCTGACGGCACCTGATTCTGAGGCCCGGTGTGCCCGGAATCATTTTCCGAAGTTTGGCTTGGGTACGTTCAGTGAACGGACGAGCGGGTTTTTCTAACTTTTGAACCGGAGCTCGGAATCAAATTCCGAGGGAACCGATGGAACTACAGTTCCGGTAATTTCTTAGGAACACCTATTCCAGAGTTTCTTTTACTCGAGAGAAGTTGATAAAAATTGTGGAAGTTAAAAATAAAAATTTAACAACAATTTTTATTTTACTCTAAGTGTTTAATCCTTTGGAAGGAAGTTGGGTTACTACCCAACCTCCCTTGGGAGGTTATGAGGGTGGTGGGGCCCACAATAACCCCACCCCTTCATATCCTCTAACCCCCTCAACTCACCATTAATATTGTTAACTTAAGTTAATAAATTATGACATTAATGTAGTGAGTTTAATGTGAGTTTTTTTGAAATTCAAACACTTGAATTTCAAAAGCCATGTTGCGTTAATAAATTAAGTGTGGCTTAATTTATTTTGGGTTAGTTCCTTTGTTGCTTAAGAGGACTTGGGGGAAAAAGAAGTCAAGGAACTTAGAGATCATCTTCTTCATCTTCGATGAAGAACACGAAGAATGAACGATTCCCAAAGAAGAACGCTGAGCCCTCGGAGACTGTTTACCGTGACACCATACCCGCGACGCGCCACCCTTCATTCTTCTACCCACGTCAAAGGAAGGGAGACGACGTTCCATCTCGGACAATCTCCGTCAACATCTTCGAATCCTCTTCCAGGATGTCTCTTCCCGCAACGGTTTCTCTACGACGAATTTATCCGCGACGAAAACCTCGTTCAATCCGCGCTCGAGGTAGGGGGTTTACATGATTTTCCTTACGTGATTCCCTTCCGTCTTTTATCTGTGATATTTGGACCGCATGATATCAGTTAACGGGAGGTGGCCGGACCGCAAAACCATGACCATCCCCCTCCCTTATTGTTTTTTTCTTGTTGTTGCGGATCGAATGAAATTGACGCGGTGTCGTCGCACCGTGCGGGATTGAGCGGCAAGGATGCGCGACATCGTCACGCCGCGCGGGATCGAGCGGCAAGAATGTGCGACGTCGTCACGCCGCGCATTCAAATTTTTTAAACTCTCGTGTGTGGGTATTTGATTGCAAGGTGTTCGTATAATTTATTTTGGATAAATTATACCCTCATCATGATTAAAACCATGTGTTTAATATTTGCCAATTGATAACACCTAACGCGGAGGACGCGGGCCGAACAAACACGGCCTGACAACCCTCTGCAGCTTGTTTATCGATGTGCGGATCAACGGACGACGAAGCAGGCTGCTATGGCATTTGAATCCCTTCGCAGTGAAGGTCGGGTCCCGGGAAGACCGTTAGCGAAGATGGTAGGAGAAACGGACCACCGAAGCGCGTCCGGTGGTCCGCGGAAGGCGGTGGCGGCGCGCCACGCCGGCGCGGCGGCGCCGACGACCGGCGGCAGCGGTTTGCTGCCGGCTTCAATCAGCGGCGAGGGGAGGAGTCGCGCACCCCACTCCGCAGCTTCCGCTCGGCCACGATGGCTGAGCCGCGGCTGGCCTGTCGGGCCGGGCCGCGCCGGCCGGGCCGGGTTGGGCCCAGCCGGGTCGGTCCGGGCCCAGACCCCCGTTTTCAGACCCTCTATGGTTTTTTGCCCATATCTTTGGCTAAGGACCTCTGGTCGATGTATCGTCAGTTGCATAGCGATCCTTGGAACGATACGGTCGTTTTGGTATATTATACTCAAGGTTTCGGAATACTTTGGGTACGGCCGGGTTGGTTCGGATACGAAACCAACCGGGCCCTCGGAGCAGAAACGCTCATATCTTGAGCTCCAGACGTCCGATTAACGTGTCGTCGACTTTGATGGATTCCTCTAGGTGAGATGGATCTTTTGGCTTACTCTGCTCAAGATTTGGATTCCTTCGGAGTGCGGTCGGGTTGGTTCGCTCACGAAACCAACCGAGCCCCTGGAATGAAAAGGCAAATAACTCACAGACCGGGCGTCCGATTAACGCGCCGTCTGTCTCGTTGAATTCCTCTTGATGAGACGGAACTTTTTTCATACTTAGCCTGAGTTTTGGATGCAGTTGGATAGTGTCCGGGTTGGATTTTACCCGAAATCCAACCGGGCCCTTGGAACGGAAATGCTGTTAACTTTTAGACTGGACGTCCGTTTGACGAACCATTAGTGGCGTTGGTGATCACATTGAGAAACGGTCCCTATGAGTATACCCTATGAGAGTTCGGGGTATAGTTGAGATATGGCCGGGTTGGTTCGCTCACGAAACCAACCGGGCCCCTAGGACGGAAAGGCTAATAACTCACAGACCGGGCGTCCGATTGACGTGCCATCTATTGCATTGAGACCCTTATGATGAGGTGGTACTTTGAGATACTTCTTCGTGGGACTTTGTGATACTTGGAGTATCGACCTGTAGCTCATGGAGCGGACCCTCTCGGAGACGAGCGTACGGAGTACGGAGACCGTGTAGCTGACTGAGACCTAACGACTGCTTGACCGACTCGACTTGGAGTGAGTCGACTAGCCCAGTGGACGGAGCGCTCGGTATTTGGCGACAGACCCACGGTGAACGGAGCGCCCGGTAGTTGGCCGCAGACCCGCGGTACTCGACAGGAGGAGTACCTCTGTAGGATATTAGGGGGATCGCCCGGTATTTGGTGACAGACCCAGAGTGGACGGAGTGCCCGGTAGTTGGCCGGAGACCCATGGTACTCAACAGGAGGAGTACCTCAGCAGTCTTAGGTTAGTGAGCAGTACCTTGGAGTCGTGACAGGACCACTGTACACTCCAGAGATGGAGATCTTCAGCAGTTACGGTTTCGATAATGAAAATCTTGGTTTGAGCTGAGTCTATGACCTTGTGTTTACCTCATGATTGAGATGGGTCACTTGATAACTTAGGTATATGTATGGGCATATACCTGGGTAGTGGTTATCCGTTGATTTCATAATCTTTGTGTTTCCTCATGATTGATATGGGTTACTTGATAACTTAGTTATATGTATGGGAATATACCTAAGTAGAGGTTATCCGTTGAGATCTTCCTTGTGGTCATCCTTGTTGGTTTTAGTGAGACCTTGAGGGTCTCGGGGTCCCTACTGAGTATCGTTATACTCACCCCTGCATGGGCTATTCCCGCACCTCGTTGTGTTAGTTGCAGATGACGGGCAGTGCTGATGGAGGCCAAGTGTTCGAGGACTGGACGATACCCGGAGGTGGACTACACGACGAGTCAGTATCCGGAGGTGGACTTCACAGCGAGACGACACACGAAGGAGGTTGACGGGCGAGAGCGTTGTGAAGGTTATCTGTACCTACCCTTCAGGTAGGATTCGTGGTGGACGATCCAGGAGTTGCGCCATTTGTACCTACCCTTCAAGTAGGATCCGAGGAGGACAAACCAGGATCCGCTTCCGTTCTTCCAGATGTTGTCTTTTTCTGTTTTACTTTGTTCAGTTGTAGTTGTACTTTCATTTGGGTTTGTATTCTGGCCCATTTACCTTTCAGCACTTCTCTTTGTACTTAGTGTTTACTTCCGCTTGTACTCTGTGATGTTTTTTTTACTTATATAAAGGCCATGTCTTCCCAGTTATCGGGATTTACGCCTTTGGTGCTAGTTGCCAGCCCCTGGCCTATGGAAGGCAGGCTTGGGGTAGTCACGGCACAGGCCCCGAGGACGGGTCATGACATTATCCTTTGGGCATGGATTTTTATTAAGGTGGGGAGTTCATCAACCTTATGAGGTTTGGCATTGGCACCAATCACATGGTGGGATGGGGTGATGAGGTGGTATTTTCCTTGATGGTGTGTTGGTGTTGAAACAGACCATTTGGAACTAGTTGAGGTCTTTTGGAGATAATTCGGGGTGGTTATAGACCAACAAGGGTGGCTCTGGGTGTTCAGTGATGATTTTTTATGTTCAGTTGGATCTTGTTGAGGGTTCAGAGTGTTAACTAGTGGCATCAAGTTACCTATGAGGTTTGTAAACCCTATCTTTTATTGTTGGTGTTGTGTTTACTTCTGGTGTGTGTTTTTTACACCACAAGAACCTTTGGTGATCTCGCTAGAATGGGAGTCCCAATGGAGAGCTTAGGTCCTTTCTCGTATTCCTAGGATTTTTCTTTTCATGGATGAAAAGATTTAAGGTGGGGAGGATGTAGCAACTCGGGTTTAGCCCTATCAGATTTTGTAATATTTCTACAGATAATTCCAGAGCTAGGTGCTGAGACGACGTGAGATTCTGTGTCCAGGTGTTCTCGAAATAAATTTTATAAAAATAAGTAATTTTTATACTATGCACATAGAGGAAACAAGTTATCTCTTAAATGGTGGCTTGGATCATAAATATGATTACACATTTGTATCTGGAGAATGTTTTTTACCCTAAGCGGGGTATAAGTTTTGTCGGCATGGGCATTCTATAGAAAATGTCATCGAGGGTGTTTTCATAAATAAATTAAATTTATTTATTTTGGACATTAGCTTGAATAACTTCGGAACGGAGTCTCAGATCAAATTTCTGACATTGTGGTTAATTTTGTAATGATAATGGGGTGTTAAGAGGATTTAGTTTTAATAAAATTAAAACAAAAATCCTCATCCCCCTCCTCCTTACTCATGTGCTGAAGCAGTAGCCCCCCCTTCCCCCTCTTCCTTTAACGAACCAAGGTGTCGTAGGAGGCTGTTTTCGACACTGATCATTGGCAGATTGAGATTCAATGTTTCATAGGTGTTGTTTTACACCCGAAGCTCCAAATATCCCCAAAGAGGTAGGTGATTTTGAGTTTTAAGCCCGATCTCTATTTATACTTTGTTTTTACCATCGGATCATTGTTTAGAGGCCCTGTCTGCATAGATCAGGTTTTGAGGTTTTTTGGAACTGGTATAAAATTAATTTTTGGACCACTGGATTGTTCTCGGTGGTTTGATAAAGGTGGTGAAGAAGAGGTGCAGTTCCAGTGGGTTCTGAGAATGGTGGGCAGCAGTTTTCAGTTGAGTGGGGCTCAGGTCGCAGCAGTGCAATGGCATCTAGTGGTGGCACGACGGAGGCTAGTAGGCGAGCGGCGGTGCAGGGATCCAGGGCGGTGGCATGGCTGGGAGCTAGTGGAGGCAGGAGGGTGAAGTGGCTGGTTGGAGGGTGATGCAACGGGTTGGTGGTTGTGAGTTGGACCAGCCAGTTTGGCACAGTCCAGATGGTTTGGTCTGATCCAGGCAGTTTGATCTGAGGTTTTTTATTAAAAACCCCATATCTCACGAACCAGGTGCCTGTTTTGGACACTGTCTATGGAAACATGACCCTTGGGATGATAAGGAACTTTTAGGGCCACTTTGAGGACTTTTTGTGTTGGGATCGATGCTTGGTGGTATGGAATGTTCATTAATAATAATAATAATAATAATAATAATAATAATATATTTATTATTATTTGAATCTCCTTGAATTGGACATATCTTCTGCGTCTGGCATCTGATAGAAGAATAGTCAATGGAATTGAGACTCTGAATTTAAGGTGAATGTTTCAATACTGATTTCAGGTGATTAAACTAAAATCATGGTGTGGGTCCCATGAGGCCTGGTTTGGGCATTTGTAGTGAAATGTGACTTTTTCAGTAGGTGTTCGATTTGGACAAATGAGTAGTCAATCCCGTGTGTTTTTCCAAGAGGATCACAATGGTGTGATCCGTTAGATGTGTTCTAGGATTAAGTTATGGGCTCTATGACATCCCATTGTGATGAATAATACTCTTTTCACCAGTTGTCTGTTTTGGGTGAGTAAATAGCCTATCCTGTATGTTTTTCTACATAGAATGCAATAGTGGACATGGTTTGGGCCTAGTAGACATGGTGTATAGAAGATGTTGTGTGGGTTTCTTCAGTTACCGACACTGACTAGATGGGTTAAGTAGTCCCCCTAGTCTCTTTGGAAATGTTACTACTAGTTTGGTTGAGTGGTTCCCCTTGTCTCGGATGGCGGCGTTAAGACTAGCTGGGTTGAGTGTATCCCCCTGATCCTTTTACTTTTAGGGTTTTTGGTATCATGTCCCCTTCACCGGATTGTGACCCCTCTTCGGCTGATTTGCGTACGGGCAGTATAGTGGTACTCCCCTGTCATGTTAGGGATTGGGTTCATGTTTCGTGTAGTCGTGCTCCCCTACCGTACTAGGGAGCGGGCTCACATTTCCACTTTATGGTGTGAGTTTCCTCATTCTGCTTCGACTATAGACTTAGCATACTTGGAGCACGTATCGGCCCAAGAGGTCTGGTGCAATCCTCATGTCCCTTCTTGTTTCCCTGATGGAGTTCTCGGTATCGATGTGACCAATATTTACACAGGCATTGATTTTCTACCCAGGATGTTCCAGTAGGGTATGGAGCCCCAGTGATCCCTGGGAGATGAACCTATAATTGTGTGTCAATATCTATTCTTTCGACTTTCTATGGTGCGTTCTGCGAGTTACCAGGTGGGGTTTGTGGTATCATCAGGATCAGCAGTATGTGAGAAATGATCCCCTATTTGAGCAATATGCTCTCCAGGGTGTTGGATCGAGATCACAATGTTTTCCTTGGTGGAGTTATCGGTATCGGTGTGACCAACACTACTTGAGCACTGATCCTATACAAGATGAGTTATTCCAGATTCAGGTTTGCGTGATACACTTTCTAAGTTTGGTGTTCCAACTGGGGTTTTTGGTGTCCCCAAGTGGATCCTAGGTGGGATCCCCTACCTGAGGAGTGGGAGCTAGTTCAGTCACTAGGTGGCTTCTTCTGTGGCGATGTACATTGTGTGTGTCCTCACAGACATGCACTATGAGGGTTGGCCAGGTTATCCCATTAGTTCATTTACTAATGGAGTGGAATCTCTCAATAGAGTTCCATATGGGATGGTGACGTTGGCTCATCAACTATGAGTTTTTTATGTTTTCCCACTTTTATTTTGTGAGATATTGGGGATGGTTTGTATCTTGTTGTTGTTTATGAGATCGGTACCTCATGAGACTATTGTGCATGTTGCGTTGGATCCTGGAGTTGTTCACTATGGACAATCTATGGTTGAGACCATGAGACTTGGTGATGGTGCTGAGTATATCTGGGTTTTGTTCTAGGAGCCCCATGGTATGTGTCATTTTTGTTGACATGCCAAGGACGTCAAACTGACTAGTCGGGTATAGCTGAGGATGGTCTTGAATGGAGTTTCTCTCTCATTGGCTTCCCTTAGGCTAGGTTGATTTAATGGATGCCTATCAGTAACTCACATTTTGGTTTGGGGTTTTTTAGGGTTCCTACAGAGTATTCTTATACTCACCCCTATACAGGATTTTTTCACATATGTCTTGTGTCTTGTACAGACCACAGGTCCTTCAATGGAGTCCTAGTTGCAGCTGAAGCAGGCAGAGGGTAGTAGCTGGACTAACCAGTTTTTTCACCAGATCTTGGATGAGGAGATTACCGTAGGATGTTTGATATTGATCCCCTCATTTATAGTAGGTTGGACTCTTTTGCGGTTTTCTTTTGGTGGGCCTCATTTTCTCTCTTTTTGTACTTCAGCTGTACTCTGGTTGGGATAGATGTATGCATGCATTTCTTTTTAGTTTTTATATATCTCTACACTATTTCATGGAGTTTTTGTGGGTATATGAATATAGGTACTTTAGGCTAAGTCCTCCTTGTGTGTGATAGCCTACTCAGCATTGGTCACCAGCCCCTGGCTTATGAATTTGGGCTTGGGAAGTCACGGCTCGAGCCTCGTTGGGTCGGTTCATGACAAAAAGTTACGATTATAGTCATTTTGTGAGAAAAAAGATTCAGATTCTTGATTTTCAAACTCACAACCATGATCACTTCTTAATTTCTTAACCCTAAGTCTGCTAATATTTTCTACAGATTTATCATACTTGGTAAAACAAAAATAGAATTCACTTTTTTTAGCTAGAAAGAATACCCAAGTATACCTAGAGAATTAATCTGTAAGAACATAATCATAGTACTTCCCATTCAATCTAGAAACTCTATAAGGTCTAAAAAAGTACATGTGAACCAAATCTATGGATTGAGAAGTTAAAACTTATTTATTTGATTTGAAATATATTTTTTGTTGTTTCCCTTTTTGACATGGGTTACTGAAATTTTCATTTGGGAATTCTTGATCAGGTATATCTTTGACTAACCCTATAACACCTTTTTACCTTTCTGTCAGGTATGTTTTAACCTTTATTTTGGTTTTCCTTTTTCATTTGATGAGTAATGCTGAAAAGGAATTGGGAGGATTCCTATAATATTGAAGTTAGGGATATGTTTGAATTTTTAGCTTGAACCATTAGTTTTTTCTATTTTATGGGAAATTAGATGCCATGTAGAGGCCACCAGATAGAATCTATGAACTAGATACACTTCATGAGAGCTTTACACACCATTTAATAGGTTTATTCTATGTAATCAGAAAAATATAGTCTTTAATAAAAAGACTAGGGTTTTTTCAGCATATATGAGCCTCGGTTATTACATGATATGTAATGGAATTACATGTTATGTAATTTTTGGGAGTTTCATTTTTAGGGTGTTGTTTAGGTGAATTTTCATTTCATCCTTTGGTAGCTCTTCTCCCTCTCAGCCTAAAATCTCTTAGGGGTGATTTTGGTGACCTCTAGACCTTCTGGATCTTTTTGTTTAGTGATTGATCATTATTATAGTTGCGGTGTGTTTCTCCAGATAATTTTTCCTTCTAGTTCTTATTTCCAGTCATGGATATTGTTTTATATGTGATTAGGTTTCGAATTTGTGATTGTATAGTGTTTTATATTGATCCTTTTTAGTTTCTTAACATGCCTTTTCTTGTAAAGGTCGTTCTCTTTGTTTACAGTCACCATTATCAAAAGTAGCTAGGTTTCTACCATGTTAATATAGGTGTTTCTATATAATAGGTTAATTCGATTAATTTCATATCATTCTTAAAAAATTCCTTTGGTTTGTTGATTAATTTGAAGTGATAAATTTTTTCAAATGATTTCTTGGAAAGTAAAATGCTTTAAAAATGGGGGTTTTCGTTGAAAATGGATTTACTTATTTTAGAGATCATTTTTCAAACTCTGAAGTGGGTTGGTTTAGATTTGAAAATGTTTTGTGAAATTTTGATAATGGTTTTAAAAAAGTTTATGATTTCACATTGGGAACCTTGGGTGCATCAGGAAAGAGACATGGGTAACATTAGTGAGTTTTTCACCACTAGGAGGTAACCTTTTGTCATATCGACTAGAAGGAATCGATATCTTTTGGATCAAATGTATGCATGTTTAGGATTGTGAGTGTCTAGTATATATATTTTTATAGGATAGATCCCAATATGTGATGTTATTGATCATTTATGGTTATTTATTCCATGATTTTTTTTATCATGGATCATTGCTTGTAGGTTTTTATATGAGGTCGTATCACATAGCTTCGCATGATAGGTTGTTTTATGAATATGTGTTTACCTTTTTACCTCTTGATGCATGGATATTTTTCATGTTTTATCACTTCTACTTGTCATATTTATAGTTTGATAATATGGAAGGATTTTATGAAAATTAAAAGAAGAAAATGGGGAAATGACTTAAAACTAGATTTACCCTATGAAAATGCTTTATAAAAATGTTTTGTTTTAAAAGATATAATTATTGCATTCCTGGTATTAAAACTTGTATAGAAACTATGGTGGTATCCTAATGAGATTTAGATCACACCCTATTTGTGAATTTAGGTGTTTTTAGATGTTGTATTATGGGATTCAGGTAAAGGAAAGAGCATATTGCAACATATTTTTTTCTCTTGTTTTTGTCACTACTTTCGGTTCAGGTTGGTCTAGGGGTGATTGTTGAACATGTGGGGACTTGACTTACTTTATGTTTTAGCCAGTTTTGGATAGGATTGTGTGTCTTTTGTGGTATATTTTATTTTTCCACTTCATACTCTAATTGTATATCTTTTTTTTCTTATATTCAAGACTAGTTTCTCCTTTCCTGTTTTACCTGTATCATGTGACGGGCTGGTTCTTGTAGCTTTTCTAGTTGACCCCGGTTGGTTTGTTACAATTTTTTATCAAAGGGATGCTCATCCTGAATTGTGTTAGAATTTCCTAAGTTTGGTTATGTGTCTTGGGTAGACTGGAGTTAGGACTATTGGAATTTGGATAGTAGGTGCAAAAAAGGGTCCTAGCTAGCTCATTTCCATGACTAAAATAGAGTTACCATGAATGGTCAGGGAATTTTACCAAGTTTGAGACTTAGATTTTGAGGTCATTTGAATGAACTATATGGGGGATTTTATTTAAATTTACCAATTCCTTTTTAATTAAGGTTTTTCATGATATATTTAAAATCTTAATGTTTTAAAACTTTATTATCAATACCTCAAGTCGGTCCTATGATTTTGGAATTTTCTTATGACTAGTAAATTTTTCTCTTTTCTTATAAAATGCCTCAGGGAATAGATATTCAAAATCCATAAGATGAAGATGTGAGATAGGTTCCATAAGAAAATCCTTCAGTAGACCCTACTTTGGTAGAATCTATTATCTATACTATTTAGACTCTAACTCAAGTGGGTATCAGGAACCCATGATGCATAGTGGATCATGGCTTGGAATTTACTAAGCATCATCCACCCATATTTTTTAGTGATAAAGGACCCCAAGAATATAATGATTATCTTTAGTTTATAGATAGTATCTTCAACTTATTGAAGAATCCTAAGGACTCTAAGGTGGGTTTTGCAACATATATGATCAAGGGACAAGGAAGGAGATGGTGGGACACTATTTTTAAAGTCAAGTTGCATAAGGATCTTATCTCTACTTCCTTCAATAAATTTTTTAAACAGATTTTTTATCCTAATACATTATGTGTGGTGATGAACCAAGATTTTATTACCATAAAAGAGGGGGAGCATACCATTCTATAATATTTTACCCATTTTTTTGATTTAGTGCATAAGGAACCAAAGCTTTTCACTAATGAGTACTTGAAGACTCAGATGTTTGAGTCAGGACTAAGGCTTGGTATTCAATTGATGTTGATACTCATGTGCCTTCTAAAATTTTTGGGTGTAGTTGACAATGTGTCTTTGGATGAGGCCAACATATCTAGGAAGAGAGGTTTGGTTGGAGCTTCAGTTGGTTTAGTGGTTAACCAGGGTATACCTTCTGGATAAAAAAGAAAGCATAAGAGTGGTTAGTTTTCCTCAGTACCAGTTTTAGGGTAAACAATAGGATGATATTAGGTTTTCTACTACCAGTGTGAAAGGTGAGGTCATAAAAAGCCTAATTATATGGAGGATCCTAAGACTTTTCATCATTGTGAATGATCTGTCCATTTACAACATTTTTTTGAAAATATATCTCAAGTAACTAAGGTAGGAACCACTTTAACCAAGGGTTTTTAGGTTTATATAGATTATTCTGATGGTGGTGGGTCTAATCCTCATGATAAGGTAAATATTCATATGGCTAAGACTAGATGAATTTATGTAGTATAGTATCTACTAGAGTAATCTGAAGCAGGACTAGCTATTGTTAGAGGTATGGTGTTTATCTTGTCTTCTATGGTACTATCTTTTTTTGATATGGGTGATACTCATTATTTTATATCATCAAAATTAGTTAACATGTTCGGATTGAATTCATAACTTATTCCATTCTTTTTGTATCTTTCCATTCCTTTAGGAAAGAGGTATGACTAATGATTTAGATGGCCCGTGTGTTTGGTGATGATAATGACTTTGAGGTGGAGTGGTAATTTTTATTACTTGATCTTGACATATCTGACTTGATTATCGACATAGATTGGATGATCAATGTTAAGGACTATATAGAATGTTATCACTGTCAGGTTTAGTTCTTATCTATCGATGGGGTTACTCATTTTTTCCCAGGTGAGTGGGACTCTAGATTGGGCAAGGAAGGGTCAGTTGTTCCTTATGATGGGGTAATATCATATCAATTATTAGATATGTTTCTTGATAAAGTTGAACCTTTCTTGGGTGGTTAACTTCTTGTAGTAGTGTGTTCATACCCTAAGGTATTTCTAGATTATTTTTATGGTTTTATTCCATATAAAGAGGTCAAGTTTAATATTGACCTACTCCCTAGTATGATGCTCATTTCTATGTCATCTTATTGTATATCACCTACTGGGTTAGTGAAACTTAAATTACATCTTGAGTACCTAGAGGCTAAATGATTTATTCATCTTAGAATGTCACTATGGGATTCTTCTATCCTATTTTCTAATAAGGTTTATGAGAGAATTTCTCTTTGTATTGATTATAAAAAGTTGAATCAGGTGACAGTTAAGAACAAATATCCATATCCAAGGATTTATGATCTCTTTAATAAACTAAAAGGGGCTCGTTGGTTTTCTAATATTGACCTATGGTCTAGGTAACACCAAGTTAGAGTTCAAGAATAGGATATTCCTAAGAAAACATTTAGGATTTTATATGGTCATTTAGAGTTTCTAGTTATTCCATTAGGTCTCACTAAGGATCCTACAATGTTTATGACTTTCATGAACAAGATCTTTCATCGATTCTTAGGCTATTTTTTTGTGTTCATGGGTGATATTGTGGTGTACTCTAAGTTAGAGGATTTTCATATTGACAATTTGGGTATCATTATTCAGACCTTGAAAAAACATCATCTGTATGGTAAACTTTTCAAATATGAGTTTTGGATCAAGGAAGTGAAGTTTCTAGGGCATGTAATATCTAAGAGGGGCATCTTAGTAGATCCTAAAAAGGTATATATAGTTATGTACTAGTAGTATCCTATAAATTTTTTTGAGATCTGGAGATTCTTGGGCTTGGCTAGTCACTATAGATGGTTTGTTCAGGACTTCTCTAAGTTCTCTTATTCTATGATATCTTTAACCCATAATGGTGTAAAGTTTGAATGGAATGAAAAGTGTTAGATATATTTTGAGGATATGAAGATGAGGTCAACATCATCACCAGTATTGATTCTTATAGATCTAGGTTCGGGTTATGATATTTTCTATGATGCCACTAGTATGGGTTTGGGATGTATCTAGAAGCAAGGGAAATAAGTTTTGGCTTATTTATCTCACTAGTTATGCCCTCATGAGAATAATTACCCTTACCATGATCTTAAGTTGGCAGTAGTTATGCATGCACTCAAAACGTGGCATCACTATCTCTTTGGGGATTAGTTTATGGTATATTCATATCATAAGAGACTGAAATATATTTTTACTCATAAGGATCTTAAATTGTAATAGAGATGTTGGGTAGAGTATCTTCAAGATTTTGATATTGATATTTCTTATACCCCTTAGAAAGGAAATGTGGTTTCTGATGTGTAGAGTAAAAAATCACCAACACAAGCCATTAAGGAATCAATTAAAGAGTGGTCTCTGATGAGTTTTTTTGCTTATATGAGCTTATAAGTTGAAGAGTTTGGTGGATAGGTGTTTTTTTGATTTGATGAAAACTTAATCATCTTTTGATGAGTGATTTCTTCATGAGAAGGTAGACATTGTGTGCCAACTTTTTATTAAAAGCCTTTTGTGGTGGGGAGACCTTGAGTGACTGGTCTCAGTCTCTTAGTGGATCTTTGTGTTTTTATATTAGGTTGTTTGTTCTATTTTCCTTTATACGGGAGTTATTTGATATTGGAAACCATTCTTGTTAGTCTGTGTACTCTAGGTCTACCAAGATGTATCACAACTTGAGGTGTCAGCATTGGTGGTAGGGGATGTGATGGTTTATTGTGGATTTTTTTTCATGGAGCCTTGTTAAAGAATTAAGGTGGAACACTAAATACCTGCAAGGTTATTAGAGACTTTTCCCATTCCAGTATGGAAATGGGAAGATATTTTCATAGATTTAATCATTAATTTTCCATAGAATCCTAGTGGGAAGGATGTGATTTCGGTGTTCATTGATCATCTCATGAAATCAGTGCATTTCCTACCTATCAAGGAGATGATAAAAGTTGGATAGCTTGGGTACTTGTATGTATGAGAGATTGCGAGACTTCATGGGGTTTATTATACATTTTTTTATGATAGGTATACAAGGTTGACATCTAGGTTTTGTAAATTTCTACAAAAGAATATGGGTTCCCATATTAAATTGGGCATGGATTATCATCTGCAGACATATGGACATACAGATAGGGCTATCCAAGTTTTATAGGATATGATTCGGTCTTGTGTTCTTTATTTTTTACAATATTTGGAAAATAATTTTCCTTTGGTTGAGTTTTACAATAACATTAGTTATCAATATTTGATAAATATGGTTCCCTTCAAGGCGTTTTATGGGTGGCCATGTAGATCTTCCTTGTGTTGGGAAGAGTTGGAATAGTGGACCTTAGTTGGGTTGAGTGTTATTCTAGAGATGATGGAGATAGTGTAATTGATCTAGGGGAATTTGATCATAGAACAGAGTCATCATAAATCAAACACAGACCATAATCTTCAACCATTGGAGTTTGAGGTTGGTTATCAGGTCTTTCTCAGAGTTTCACCTCGCTTAGGACGTCGTCGATTGGGTAAGCAGAGTAAGTTGGAACCAAGGTTTGTGGGACCCTTTGAGATCATTAGATGATTGGGGAGTGTGTATTATTAGTTTAACTTGTCTTCTAGTTTGACATATAGCCATGATGTGTTTCATGTTTTCTAATTGAGGAGGTATATACCAGATCCTTATCATGTGATTAGATGGGAGGATGTTGATCTTGAACCCAATACCACTTTTTTTAAGAAGCCAGCTCAGATTATGGATCACCAGGATAAGGTAATACATGGTAAAATGATCCCCCCCAGTCTGTGTACTATGTTAGTACAGACAGGATAACCACAAGACGTCATAAAGGGAGTCATTGATGAGGCAGTAGCGGCCTTCTCTTTTTATGGATCCAGGATCCTGAGAGTTTTCTGGGGGAAGAAAGAATTTATGATAGGTTGATTGTAACACCCCATTACCTTTATGTCGGGTATGTTTTAACCTTTGTTTTTTTCCTTCTTTATTGGTTGAGTAATGCTGAAAAGGAATTGGGAGGATAACTGTAATGGTGAAGTCAGTGATTTTTTGGAATTTTCATCTTTAACTAGCTGTTTATTCTATTCATTGGTCAATTACACACCGTTTAATGGGAGTACACTATATATAATATCCACTAGGAATAATCCATAAACTAGATACATAGTGTGAGATCTTTACACACCGTGTAAAAAAGTTCACTCCGTGTAATGGGAAGAATCGGGTTTTTAAAAAAAACTATGGGTTTTTTGGAATGTATGAGTCTCAAGCATTACAGGACATGTAATGGAATTACATTCCATGTAATTATCGAAAGTTGGGTTTTTAGGGTGAAACTCAACTGAATTTTTATTTCATTTTTTGGAATCTCTTCTCCCTCTTGACCTAAAATCTATTAGAGATGATTTTGGAGACCTTTTTCCCTTCTAGATCATTTTTTTCAGTGATTGATCATTGTTGCGATTGCGGTGTGTTTCTTAGGGTAAGAATTCCTTTTGATTATTATTTACTTAGGTCTCAGATGTTGTTTTAGCTATGATTTCGTTTCAAATTTAGGATTGGATAGTTTTTTCTATTGGTCCTTTTTAGTTTCTTAGCATTCCTTGTCTTGTGAAGGTCATTATCTTGGTTTCTATTCACCATTGTAGAAATCAGCTAGGTTTCTACCATGTTGAGGTAGGTGTTTCTATACAGTGGGTTAATTTAATGAATTTCATGTCATTATTGAAAAATTCATTTGTATTGTTCATTAATTTGAAATGAAAAAATGTTTCAAATGATTTCTTAGAAACTAAATTTTTTTCAAAAGGGGGTTTTTTCTTTGAAAATGGATTTTCTTATTTTGGATATGGGTTTTCAAACTCTGAAATATATTGTATTATATTTGAAAAAAATATATGTAATCGTGATCATGTTTTGTAAAAAAATAGATAATTTCCCATTGGGAACCTTGTGTGCATCTAAAAAGAATCACATGTAGTCGTAGTGTGTATTGCCCCACTAGGAGGTAACCTATTGTAATATCAATTAGTGGACTCAATATCTTCTGGATCCAATATATGCATGTTTAGTCTTGTGAGTGTCTAGTACATAGAGTCTCATAGGCTAGATCCCAATATGTGAGGTGTCTTTTCATTTATGGTTATTTATCGCATGATTTGTTTTATCATGCATCGTTGCTCGCAAGTTTTTATATGAGGTTTTATCACATAGCTTTACATGATAAGTTGGTTCATGGATATGTGTTTACCTATTTAACTCTTAATTCATGGATATGATTTTCTATTTTATTTCTTATACTTTTCATATTTTTGGTTTGAGAATATGAAATTCATTATGAAAATCAAAGTAAAAAAAGTAAAATGATTTACAACTAGATTTATCTTATAGAAATGCTTTGTAAAAATGTTTTTTAGATAGAATTATTGAATTATAGATATTAGATATTATATAGAAACTATATTGGTATTCTAATGGGATTTACCTCAGACCCAACTTGTGCCTTTTGGAATTTGTATATATTTTATTATAAGATTCGTGTAAAGGGAAGAGCATCTTGAATCATGTCATCTTCTCTTATTGTTATTGTTGCTTTTGGTTTTGGTTGGTTGAGTGGTGACTTTTGGTCACATGGGGATTTGAATTACTTTTTGGTTTAGCCTATTTTGGCTGGGATTGTATGTCCTTGGGTATCTCATCTGTTTCTTCTTCATACTTTGGTTGCATTTTTTTCTTATATTCAATAATGGTTTATATTTTCATAGTTTACTTCCCTAGTGAGCTTTTTAAGTGAGTGAATATTAAAATGGCCTAGTATCCTATTCTAAATCCAATATTCTTTTTGAAATTCACTTATATGATAAATATTTTGATAAAATAAAGAGTATAAATTAACAGCATAAACATTATCATTTCTCAAGTCAGTAAAAACTAAATCATTTTTAGAATCAAAAACATTGCAGGAATTATTTTAAAATTTTAAATGAAAACCATCATCACATAGTTTTGATATTGTAATAATATTTTACTTTATACTATCTACAAATAATACTTTATAAATTAAAATAGTATTAGAATTACAAATTTATCCAAGGCCAATAATTTTCCCTTTAACATTATCACTAAAAGTGACTTGTCCACCATCCACCTTGATTGGATTTCTAAAACATGAATAGTATCCAGTCATGTGTCTAGAATAGACACTATCTAGAAACCATAATTTCTAACTAATATCTTTAACCAAGTCTCCTAAAAACCAATTTTACACCAAAAATGATTTTGGTACCCAAATCTTCTTGGGTCCAGAAATGTTAGTAATTAAAGCTTTAGGAACCCATAATTTCTTGATAGGTTTCCTATTAGAATATTTTAAACTTTTATAAATAAATAATTTGATGGGTCCTAAATAATAAAAAATAGTTTCAGAACTATAACTAGGAATGAAACTATTCTTAACAATTATCCTTTATCCAGGTTGATACCCTATACCTATAGTATATTTGGGAGTAGTCTTCTTTCCAAGAATTTTTGTAAGAGTATTTCTCCCATTAGTGAATCTTTATAGATTATTATTTAGTTTCTCATTAGAAATTTTTAATTCATTATTCTCCTTTAATATTTGATCATTTTTCTCCTTTTTAATATTAATATCATATTTGAAACTAGTAGTCAAAGCATGTTGTTTCTTTTAAATTTTATATTTATCTTTAAGCTCATTGAATATATCTTCCATATTGTTATAGTACCCAAACATCTATTTATTAGAAATTTTATCATCATTTTTTTCATATATAGAATGATTATAATTAATAATAATAGAATAAGGAAATATATTGGATACCTCAGATGTGTTTGTCACAAAAAACATGTTATATTTGTCATGCTTATCCTCTTGGGTTGATTCTAAATCACTCAAGTTGTCTTCAGAAGCACTCCAAGTTTCTTTTATTTCTTTCTTGTATATATTATATTTATCATCATATTTATTTTTTTATTTCATCTTAGGTCAGTCATCTTTGACATTCCCTTTCCTTTTACACTCGTAGAAAATTATTTTATTTGAAGCATCATATTTCTTCCAATAATTTCTTCAGTTTCCTCTATTATTATATTTAACTTTATATCTTGGTTTCCTTAATAACTTATTCATATTGTAAAACCTTTTTAATATTCTGAGTAGATGGGTCATCTCTTTATCATTTTCAACAGGTGATTCTTCATCACTTGAACTATCAACTTGAATTTCCACCTTTTGTTTTGAGGTAGTGGATTTAAATGATATAGATCTCATTTTTTGTTCATCCTTTTCTTCTCTGTTGACTTTGATTTATTCCTCATACATCATGAATTTCCCTATTAGGTTATTAATAGGTAACTTTCTAACATCACATGATTTTATAATTGAGAAGGAGGTTTCTCTCCATCTATCTGGTAGAAAACTCAACTATCACATCACATATTCTTTTTCAGAAATAGGATTCCTTTATAAATTCATTGTATTCATAATCTCATTAAACCTGAGATACATGTCTGAAATAAGCTCATCAGGATTCATTTTAAAAATATCATATTTAATATTATAAGTATTCAAATTCATTTCTTTTATATTAGATATTCCTTCATGAGAAACAGATAAAGTGTCCTAAATTTCGAAAGAATTTTTATATGTAGATATTCTATTAAATTCCTCATCACCAGAATTTATAAATTTATAGTTATTTTTATAATCATGTTAATTAGGATCATCCCATGTATTTCTATAAGTTTTAATTATTTCATATTTATCTGTAATATTATTCCATATTACAAAACCCATTCTCTCAATATACATTTTCATTTTAATTTTACATTAAGGGTAATTAGTGTCATTAAAATAAAAAGGTATGTTGGTAATAGATTCCTCTTTTATATTATCCATAAAGAACTAAATTTAGAAATAACATAAATTTGATATATTTAAAATAAAAATAAAATTATATTTGAAAAGGTATTTAAAATTCATTTGATACCAAATGTTGGTCGGAGTGAGTAACTCAATAGGGGGTGCATTGAGTTCCCAATAAAATTTTTGTTAAAAACAAGTTCAAATAAAATCCCCCAATTAAAATAAATTCACCCATTTAATCAAAACAGTTGTTTAATATAATTTAGATCTTTTAACAGGTTTCTTAAATCTTGATTAGGGATCAGTTAAAATAATATATAAATTTGATTTAACTTTTGAAATTGATTTAATTGATCAAATCTTTTATATATACAGCGGTTAAGATTAAATATCAAAGTAAGTTTTGATTTAAGTTTAAATCAAATGAAATTTAATATTTGAAATAATGAAAAAAAACAAAAACACATGATTAAATAAATAAGGGGTATGGTCTCAAGATCATTCCTATTCACCTCCACTTGGAAATCACCTACTACCAAGAATATTATTATAACCAATAATCTGATCCATGAATTAGATCGAGTATACACACAAAAACACAAGATGTGTAGGATCAAATACTCTACTACAGTTATACATTGGAATAAAAGCAACATAGGCCAAATATGTGCCTATTATATAGTTTTTATGGGTATATAGATAAAAAGTGATAGAATAGAATATCAAGTATTCTCTAGTTCAAGTGTAGTAGTCAGTGTGTATAAATAAATAGAGAAATACAATCACACTGCTCAAAAGAGAAGCTAAAACATAAAGGGAGGGAAATTAGATATATATAATATTTATGGGTGCTCGATCTTTAATGATCCAAGTTCTCAAGAGTCCTCGGGTTTGTCTTGGTGAGGAGCTCGAACATTTTCTCTGAAAGTTATAGAAAAATAGAGTGTCGTGATGTTCAGTTTTTCTATCTATGGGATCACTAAAAATATTTTTCCATAGAAAGGTTCTTGATCTTAGATATGTTCCAAAATTTCACACTATAATTTTTTTATATTGGTTTATTGAATGAGTCGTGTATCCAACCATTTCATGCACAAGGGAGTTCTCTAAAATATATAGCACTGCTAGTTAGAATAGCCATTGAAGAATAATCATAAAGATTTTTTGGATCCTCATATTGAATTTTGAATTTCCTTCAATGAATATATGTAATTCATTAGGAATAATCATTAAATAAACCATTGCATTAACTTCATTAAACTAGTCTTTGGAATCATTTAATTCAAATTCAACATAACAGTTGAGGAAGTAAGGATGGCGGTGGATCCTCTCTAACTACAGAAAAGATCACCGGTAGAAAACTAGTGGTAGAAAATATCACTGGTATAAAAATGATGGAAGTAAATTCTAGTGTTAGTACAAGACAATAGTAACAAAATCTTATCATTTGTAGTCCTGACAGTAGCATAGCTCTGACAGTGGAAAGGCTCTCATGGTAGCAGATCTCTAGCAATGGTGGAACTCTAATGGTAGTAAGAGTCTGGTGGTAGAAAATTCTAGTAGTATCATACTTCCAGTGGTATTATATTCCTAGTAGTGGAAAATTCTGGCAATGGAATGCCTCTGGCAGTTGAATTCCTGATAGTGGCACAACCTGGTGGTAGTAAAGTCTAGCGGTGTAAAACTTCTAACGGAAGCACACTTATGATGCTAGCATAAAATGGAGGTGTAAGGGTTGTACTAATGGTGGATCTTTTCTATACTTAGACAATTTTCTTCAAATTAGGTTTTATAAAGTAATATACTACCATAAAAAATTAATCTCATTAAAAACATAATAAACATGATTTTTGGGCATTAAAATAAGAAGGTATTAAGACTTTATTTTTATTATGCACTTAAAAAATTGAATTTTAAAAAAAATATCACTCTTGGATAATTTTGATGTGTTGATTAAAAAATTTAAATTTATTTTGACATAATAATTTTATAACTTATATAATTTTAATATTTAAAATTTAAAATTAAGGTTTTGAAAAATACATAAAAATTCACTTTATTAAAAATTAACTTATACTTGGTTTTTAGTTTTCTAAATTGAATATTTATTTTATAGCACTCTAATAGTTATATTTAACTATTTTATTCATATAAAATATTATCTATAATTTATTTTACTATTCTAATGATCAATTACTATTATAATTGTTGGGTTACTATTCTTAATAGTCAGGTTACTATTCCTAATGACCAGTTTTATTATTCAAATAGTTAAATTGATTTTAAACTTCTTATAAATACCTCTTATTTCCTTACATAGTCATTTATTTTAATTCCTCTAAAAGTTCTATATTCTTCATTTTTTAAAATTTCAATTATATTACTATTGTTTTGTTTATTTGTAACAATGTTGTTAGTGGGTGTGACAATCCTAGGAAACCAAAATGATACAAATTTTTCAATTCAAGTTATTTAATTTTTTTATGTTTATTGTCCCACTGTATTATTTTAGATTTTATAGAGTATATTTATTCTATAAATTTAATGTTCAAAATTAATGAAATAATGTATTTTTTGTTTTTATTATGTGATGATTTTTTTATACTATATTATACTCTTAAATATGAAAAGTGTATTTATTCAAAAGTAAAATTCCATATATAAAAGTTTGTTTCAATAAATTGAAAGTCTGGTGACAAGTTCAACATCAATGGGGTCTTTATAATGTTTTTCAAAGAAATAAAAATTCTTAGGGAGAGTAATGGATAGGAAGTTTTATGCTTCATATGTGCCAAGAAAGGTCATTAGAAGAGGAACTATAATTTATTGAAGAAGAAGTATTCATAATACTCCACTTAAGGTATATTTATCATTACATGTAATATTTTTATTTCATTTATTTGGTATTAAATATAATCTGTGACATAAATATTTGTATCAAGATACATCCACTAAGGAAGAGTATGAAAATTATAATAAGTAAGGTGAACCTTCAAATTTTTGAGGGAACATAACCCCTACATCAGCTAAATAAGATGATAACTCCACATTTACAAGTGGATATATTATTGTGTTTGAACTATAGTTTTGTATTATGTATTACCAAAACTTTTATCCCTATTTCAAGTTTATACACAATGATACATTATTTCAAGTTTTAAATGAATGTTTTTATGGTATATTATACTTAATAATTTAATCATACTTGAATAATTAACATCCAAATAGATAATAAATTTTGTGTATAAAATATATATATAAGTACTCAAACAATACCTGGTTGTATAAAGATAATTATTTTTCAATAGATATTAGTAGTAAATATCAAGGATATATCAAGATGGGTGTTTAGACTCTTTGGATCTAATACTCTTAGGTGTTTGACATGCGTAATTTTATGTTTTTAGATAAGGAAGCCTTTTGATATTTAAAAGTAAAGAATCATAAATTTTCTAGAATTTCTTCAGGAAAATAAATGTGAGCTATTCAAGTATAAGTAATAGGTAAAATCCATTTATTTAATAAGATTCACTAAGCGATTAAGTAATATAAAAGTGAGGTAAAGAATATGTTTAGTAAAAATAAAATAGATGTTTTGGGAGGGTAGTTGAAGAATATTGTAAAAAATAATTCACCAATATTTAAAAATGTAGAGTAATATCATTCATAGACTCAAATTTCCTAATACACATTAGGGCCATAATTTTAGTAAAATTAAAATCAATAATGAGTCTTATAAGAAATTCATATCCTCAATTATACCTTTCAAGATATGTTTTGAAAATAGTAGTGAAAATATATTACCATACACCAACTGTAAATGAAAAATGGATGTCATATGAGTTATTGTGTCAAATAAATCCATCATATTTTATACTCATCAGTTTTGATCCAAACTATTTTATAAGTGTTATCTAAGCAACAAACTTATTTCAAATAAAACATAATGTGCAACTTAGGTAATTATCTTAAGGTTACTGATGATATTGTTATCCCTAAGTTGGAAAAATATAATCAAGTAAATGACTATAGTTTTATAAGAAAGGTAACACATATCTATAAGAGATAGTGGGAGAAAGAAAAAATTCAATGAATTAAAATCTCAAGATACACATAGGTTGTCATTGGAATAGAAACTCTATAATACTTAGTGGGATAAGTAATGTCCTAAGACACATGTTTCATTGGAAAGATAAAACCAATGTTTTTAAATAATATAAAATATTTTTATAATTACCAAGATAGGTGATATAATGATTCATGGAAAATAATTAATAATTATCATAAAAGTAAGTAGTAAATGGAAATTAGCTAAATTTAAAAGTTGATATGAATTTAAGAAATGGTATTATATATGTCAAAATCAAGTTTTTATTTTGGTAGTGTTTCAATCTAATGTAAATATATCAATTTATAATTGTCTATTTAAGAGATAATTTAATATTTATGGTAAAGTGAGTACCGATATAGAAATATTGGTTGTTAAAGCTTTGGGACCAGTCAAGGAATTAGTTGTGTGGAAACTTTTCACCAATCGAGTTTCTAGAATCCATTTAGAATTCTAGTTTCTATAATAAATATCATGTTTATCATGTAAATACTATAATGATCCATTTATGGATCAGAGAGAGCATTGAATCATGGAATGTTTATTTTTTCATTTGACTATAAGAGATTAGCGGGAGCACCATAGTTTTCTAAGGAAAATATGTCAATAACAAATGGAAAATAGATATTAGTCAAATAGATAGTTGAGAATAAGTTGAAAAAAATTATTTTCCAAAAATGATTTAAAGTAGAAACCCAAGTTTTTTAGAAAATATATAGAAAGTTTGATACATGGGGTTTCATGGATCTAGTAATAGTACATACATTTAAAAGGTATTGAGTAATAAAAGTTAGAATAATTTAATATTGAATTGATTCCAATGTCACATGGTATAGATCACTCTAGGATGGTGTATCATAACATGGGAGTCAATTCAGATCATGAATAAAAAAGACGATTTTCTTTAAAAATGGGATCTATCTTATATATACCATGATATATACTAAATTTTGATATTTATTATGCATGAAACATAATATTAAAATATCAAATTGATTTAGGAGAACTGCATGAGGTGGAAATCAAAACTATCCTAAATAATACTTGAGAAAGTATAAGAGATGGGTTCCTAGTATTTGTACAATAAAAGAACACTAGTTATCAAGGTGTTACAGAACTATTTTTATTATAGATCAACTTGATCTAGTATCACAAATAATATAAGGATACGATAAATATATACTTATTAAATTTAGTGGTCACCATATCTATAAATACTAATTATTTCATGACTTCTGATGTATTTAAATAAACAAAATTTATTTACAACTATTTTTTATAGTTTCTATATTAATACCAAGTAAGTATAATATAATAACAATATATTATGATAGAATTGTATCATAGGTATTAACCAAGAAGTTAAGTGTATAGAAAATAGAAATGGTCATATCCTCAAGATATCATCTCTTGATATTTTTTTCAAGGAGGTGGAGTCGTAGTAAGAAGAGTATCCATAGATAAAAATGTGGCCAGCCCAAAAAATAAATTTATACCTCAAAGAATCGTGATTAATCATGTGAGAGATAATGAGTTGAGAAATGTTAGCAGTTGGATCTAGTGAAAGTGGGAGCCTTTTGGAGTTGGTTCCTTAGAACCAACTAACTTTGTGCTTTTAATTAACATAACATATTAAAAATATAATATCATATAATGGTTTTACTTTTTCATAGAATTCATGTGATAATATCCTTAAAGTATTTGTCACATCATAAGGTTATAGTATTTTCCCTCTATAATGAGAACCTGAAGATTCTATGATGATATTCTTAAATATATCAAATGGTCTACATAACTTTTATATAATGGGACACAAATTATGTTTGATAATCAGGTGTTGGTGGTTCCTAATACATTGAGACATATTCTTATAAAATTCAAACTTAGTGATCTTCAAGAAATTAGGTCATGAGGATATAACTTCCAATTTAAATTCTATATGTTTTATGTGTCATTGGATATTCCTATCTATGAATGTGTATATTAGTCCTTAGTCTTGAGATTATTATTAATGTATATTAAGAATTGTGTACTTTGATGTATGGACAAAAATAGTGATGACATATGCTTGTGGTGAGGTATCATACTTTGGGTGTGTTATAAGTGATATAAAATCAATTGAATAAATCAAGAAAGGATTTATCCCTTTTGAGTTAATAGAAGAAGATATATATAGCCCTTTGATTGTAATGTAACTATATTAAGAAATCCATGGCCATGGTAGTTTATAGGAAAGTTCATTTTATAAAGTCAAAGAAGGATAAGTCATTAATATAAGGTGATGAAACAAGTATCCATTATGCTTGATGAGATATCAAGACAAAAGTATTGTATTACACAATAACATTCATAGGATGGTTATTGTCATTGTGATGTTAACTTCTTTATCTATGGGTACCTTGACATGTGGCTAGACGTTGATCTTTAACTTTAGGTAAGTTCACCTAATGCTACTGAGAAGGAGACTTAGAGTACCACACACTAAGTGTATCTAGAATCTCATAAAATTACATTTAATTTAATTTTAAGAATAAATATTATTATAAATTCATGGAATGATAATTATTTAAGTAAATTTGATTATGGAAATTTAATCTCAATATATTCGAGTTTAGAATATGTGAATTAATTATTATATCTTGTTAATTATTCATAAGGTGATAAATAAATATTTATTTATTTGTGATTTCACGAAATAAAGTATAATAAATATTTATTTAAGTTATGTAAATATTAAAATAAATATTTATTTATGATTTTAGTGAATATAATATTCATTTATTTGTTGAATGAATAATGTTTATTTAATTGAATAAATATTTTATTATTCAAGGTTTTGAAATTTCCATGGGAGGATAATCCATTCATGTTAACGATCCAATGGAAATGATATATTTAATATTATTTAAATATATATTGATTTATTTATTTTAAAAATTATATTATATTTTTTCATGTTGTAAAATATAATAATATTGTTATTATTATTATTTTACATGGTGTATTACTTAGATTAAACATGTTGATAGAGGGTTTTTTTGGAATTATATAATGTTTGACCCTAAGTATATAGAGAAAAGTATATCATATTTATAGGGTAAGACAAGAGAGACTTGTTGTGCACAATGAAATTCTCTTAAGAATTCTCTCCAATCTAGAGAGGATTTCTCCTCATCCTCCCTCTCAATAACACTGAGAGAATAAGAGATCTATTATTGTGATTGATGGCAAATGGCATGAAGTTATTAATCCAACCATGATAGCACAAAGAGATTCAATAAACTCATTCAAAGATTTATAGATCACATGTGGAAACATTTAAATGAATCCTTTTATGGATTCTCTACTTCAACAACAACATAATAAGAGCATTAAAAAATAATCATGTTAATTTTCACATTCAAAGTTTTTATTATTTTAAATTAATTATAAAATAAATGTGAAAGATCATTTGTTACTATAAGAAAAATTAATTCTAGTGGTGATTTATTTACATTACACAACAGTTTAAACCATCATCAAATGATTTGTGGCAGTTTTATAATTGTCAGAATTTACTAAGTTGACTATTAATTAGAGGAAATTTTTTATTTCTAATTTTCTTAGAGAAATGTTTTGCATCTATAGTTAGTAGTGGTTTTAAGACCACCATTATAATTATTGTTGTGGTTTAAAATATGATATTATTATAATATTTAGAATTGATTTTAAACATTGAAAAAATATTTCACAGTCATTAGTTTAATTATATATTTTTTGCATGAATCAGCAACACTTGAAACCACCATCAATTAATTAGAAATGGTTTAGTGGTGAAATAAAAAACATAGAATTGGTTTAACATTATGTAATAGAAATTTTAAATTCTATTAAATAATTATAGGTGGTTATTTAAAATAAGGATTATTTAAACCACTACTAAATAGTAGAAAAATTTGACAATAAACAAGTGTCCTCTGGATACTCCAACACCTACAATTTAAAATATAGATGTATCCACAATAAACACCACTCAATACTTACAAAAGTAAGCTAAAGAAAAAGAAGTTACAAAAACTATAAACATTATATCATACAATATTTTAAATATAAAATTGTTTTAATCAAATACTGAAAATACAGAATATATAGGTTTTACTAAAAAATATACAACACATAATAAATGGGATCAAACATCAACTCTACCCCTCTAAGTCGGGTTGGATTCCCCCAAATGATTGATGATCCTAATGTTCCAATCGACTAATAGCCTCCTGTACATATGATGGCTATGTTAAAAAGGAATATTCAATTTAAATTAGTTTTAATCAAATATTTTAAATACAAAATATATTTATAACAACTATCATAATAATATAAATATATTAAAATATATGTAACAAATTTAGTACCACTCATATCAATGATGCAATTTCTGGAGTAATGCTCCAAGTCATACCCTGAAATAGTGTAGCCACTACACTTCTCATCATTATAAACTGCCCATCACGAGCTATCCATCATGAATCTTACTCATTTATTCTACTATAAATCATCATAATTTTATTTCATGATTCTACTTTCTCCAGACCAGAAATATTACTAAGTCCTGTAGGAGTAGGCATCGCAGTAAAGGAAGACAGACTCCTCTCAAAGACTAGTGAGGTGGAGGGTTCAATGCTTAATCATCACACACAACTAATATGATACATTCCCAAAAATTGGGCAATGTAATCAATATTTAAGAATGATAATGATTTTAAATGATTTAAATCCCATTCCTATTGAATTTTTTCTGTAAATAGAAAAAACATTAATCACATATATAACCAATAATTATTATGACATGATAATGTCACCAAATTAGTATACATAACAGTAATTAAACACATTCCAATAATTATTTTTTAAATATCACCAAATTAGTATGTATAAAATTAGTTTCATATCACATTGACTTGAAATTATTATTTAATTCCTTCATAGCTTCAATATATAGAGTAGGTTTGGATATATAAGTAGAATACTGATGAGTGTTACTACACACACTCTCAAAATATTTATTATTTTTACTAAGTACAATACAGTGGATAACCTAGGTCATTATCTTTAGGAGTAAGTTAATTAATAAATCCTAAAAACATTAAATATATAAATAAAAAAATTAAAAAGGGAAAAATAGCGGGGGGTTTGGTTGAGTGAATTCATATCAAAAGAGAATAAGAAAGAGAATAAATTATTTTGCAAAAAAATATCAATGATTGTGATTAATCTAACCTAACCCTTTATTGGTCATTAATAATTATCCCTTATGATTAAATTTATTCAATTATGATTACCTAATTTTTTAACCCATGAATCATATGGAAGAAAACATGACCATGAAAATTGCAACAAATGAACCCTAAGCTAATTTTGAGATTTCCAATCATGGAACCCTGCTTTGATTATGGTCCCAAAAACAAACTTATGATTAGTATAAAATAATTAAAACACTTCAACTCTATATATTTTAATATCTTGATTTTGGTTATTTGATTTTAACCCTACGAATTGATCCCAAGTTGATTAGATTTTACAATTAAGTGTTACTCTCACTATTCACCCAAGTACGGCCACACAGTCAATGTGAAAATCATTTAAGTGATATTATCTTTAAAAAATAATTTTATTAACCATAATTTTATGAATTATAGAGAGTAAATAGATTCAAATTAACTAATAAAGTAGTTAAAATTTAAATCATCCACTACTCTTCCATGGGTATAATTGTCATTGTGAGGATGATTTTCATAAGCAATGGTTTGAAAGGTTATAACCCAATATCATCTCTGATATTATATTACATCACCAATAATAAAATTAAAAAGAGTAAACTATAATATTAAAGAATTTTTAATGAATAAAATGTTAGATTATATGCACAACAACAAATAAACATGGAGTATAAGAGGTGAAAGAGCGCAATCTTAAACGATATCCTTTCTAAAAGTCATCCTTCTTCCAAATGGTTAGATAAGTGGTATGAGATAAATCCATTATTAAATACCCTCATAAAGACAACAAAAACTCTCCTTATTTGTGAAAATTTACATTAAATAGAGTCATTTATGGCTAGGGTTTCAAATCCCAAAAAGAGAACATTCATAATTCTATCTCTCAACATTACTCTGAATTGAGATGAATTTTTACTACCTTCCCATGTGAACCAAGTTTCACTTTAGTTGAATTAAAATATAAAAAAATAGTTATTTAACATCTCTTAAAATTTTATCCCTGTACAAGAAATAATGGAAAGGTTATGGTCAAATTAGTGAAGTGTGGTCCATTTTACTAAATCTTGCCCATATTTAAAATAATGTATGTTGTAAGAACTTTAAACATGAGATTAAAAATGTATAGACTCGATGAAAAATGTTGAAAAATGATTTTATAGTACATAAAAAAATTCAAGTCAAAATTGGGCACATATAAAATGTTATAATAAAATTATTAGAGTGAAAATGAAATGTAAAAAATAGAATTTTCATGGAATTTTCAAATTCAAGATAAAAATACATATTTAAATTAAATATTTAAATAAAAATCAATGTTGGGAAATTATATCAATCATTATTAAAAAAATATTTAATAAAAATGGTTTATCAACTCCCATGTGCATACCCTTTTACACTCTTTTTAAAATTCACATGTGATTAAAGTTAGAAAATGATGCATTTTTCGCATTTCTCAATCCATGAAATCAACATAATCATAACAAGAATCACTAAAAATAATTCAATATTAATAAATCAGGAATGAATTGTCTCATAAATTGTATCAAAAAAATATGATGAGATCAATTACACTAATTAGATGAAAACAATTTATGAGTCTATTATGCCACAAATTCCTCACGTGTGTGTGTGTAAACCATTTCAAGATTATCTCTCCACCCTTTATTTAGTATAATAAAATCAAGTAAATTTTTTTTTATTATCTTATTCTCTTCCACTGAACATGTTCTACATCTTTTGTAGTAAAATTCTAAAACCCAATAACTTAATCATTATTGAAGTCAAACCATAAGCTCCTAAACAAGATATCCACATATGTTGTATATTTCATCACTATCCTATTTATTTAGTTTTCTTTTTTAATTTTTTTTATTAAGGTAATAAATCAGTTCGATATCAGGTGAACATACATAGGTCATTCCAATACAATGATGAAATATATAAAAATATAAATGAACATATAAAAAGATATTTTTTGTAATCTAAAAAAAATTACTTAACTTGGTTATACCTTAAATTGTGTAAGAAAATATTGAAAGTTATGATTGTGTGAAAAGTTGTGTAGAGATATTCAATAACACAATTTTTCCATAAAATCCCAATAAATAATGGTGTCAAAATCTCAAAGTTATCATAAAGATACAATCACTCATATCATTTACCAACTTTCATTTTCATGAAAAATAAACACTGATAATGAAAACTTTCCCATTATTAACATGATTCCCATGAGATTGGAAAAATAAAACACACTTTTTTAATAGGTTCCAAAGATGTAATGGATATATGACAGGATTTTTTTTGAAAAAACCCAATTATAAGGGAAAAACAAAATACTAAATACTAAATTATCTACCCAAAAAGTTATCCCCCCACACTTAAATGACTCTACCTATTTAAATTAAATCACAAGTCATAAGTATGTGTAAGGAATCAAAAAATAAAGATAAAAACCTATTTTATTCTATATTTGGTGGATTTGAGTTAAGATACTAATTACCACCTTTTTCAAGCTATAAAAAACTTCAGAATTATAAAAAATTGATGAAATTAGTAAATTAAAAAAGTAAATATAAACATAGATTTGCCCTTGATAGGTGTTATGCTTATACTTCCTATATCCAATTAGTCTTGTATTCAACCTTAATACATAGAATGATAGGGTTTTTATGTTAGTAACCACAACATGTTTTTTCTCACAATATTCATAAGTGGGTACCAAAAGTGGAGACCCCTAAGAAAAGATAAATAAGATCACACCCCAATAATAGAAAAAGGAAAGAAGTTAGCATTGGGGTGAGGAAAAATAAATAATGGGGGGATCCCTATCAACTTTTTTAGTGTCCTATATTAGATGTTCATGTTGATGTAGAGTATTTAGTCACATCACCATGGTCTCCTTGAGATCTTATTATTCTTCAACCACCACCTCTTGTGTAGTTTCTTTGGTAACATCTAGGGTTGGTTTTAAAAGTGAAAATTATTCATAAAAATCATTAAGAATATAATTTAAAAATTCCATTTTATAAATATTAAAATAGTAATAATTAAAATCTATATGATCCCCATAATTATAATCATCTTTCATGTTTGATTCATTGTCCCTATAACTTCATCATCTTTGAATTACACCACCACCATCTCCTCGATAGTGGTCACTTCAACCTCATTGTCATTAACCTTCAGGGAAAGAATTTGTGTTGGTTATACTAAATAAAAAGAATGCTAGTGAATTTGATTTAATAATAGTGTATAATAAAAAATAATATAATCTGGTGTTAATTCCACTCCCTTTAGTTAATCAATATCTTATGCATGTTATTCTTAGAGGGCTGATGGGAGGAAGTCTAAGAGTTGTGGGAGACAGGGATTTTTCAATATAGATCCCACCACCATAATTAATTAATCAAATCTAATAATATCTTTTTTAACCTTGGCCTCATGTTGATGGAATTAAAGATATTATTTTGAGAATTTATCAAGTTCATTAACCAAGGCTTTAAGATATTAGTACTCAAAATCTTCTTTTAGGTCAATAATGAAATCTTTAAGCACATAATCCCTAAAAAAAGACTTCTAAAACCATATTACTTTTTTGTTAAAATTTTAACCATTTCACTCAAATAAGTTTCATAAATAATTAATTATATTTTTTAAATATATTTTTAATGAAAATAATTTTTAAATATCATCCTAAAAGGGGTTAAAGAAAACACTTGCCTCCACAATAATGATTCCAATTTGATGAGAATTTTCACACGTGTTCCCAAAATAGTTTTTATTTTCACTAAGTATATCATATTGGATGGAATAGGTAATTCTCTTTAGGATAAATTGAATTAAACAAACCACAAAAAGGTTTGAAGAAACAAATTAAACAAATGAAAACTGAAAAAATAAGGGGGGATTTGGTTGAGAAATTTCATAACAAATGAAAACAATCAAGAAAAAAATATATTTTGAGAAAAAAATATAAATTATTGTGATTTATATAATATAAAACCAAAATATGTTAAAATAAAACTTTTTCAACAACATAAAAAATAAGAAACACTGAGCTTAAATGAACCACAAAATATTATTATTTAAAAGTTATAATTATAACCTAACCATTGAATTGGGGGGTATAAATAGTAATAACCATACTATGAAAAGTATTTATATATGTTTTATATAATCAAAATGTAATTATTGATTCATAATAAATAAGTACTAAATTTTCAGAAAGGTCATTTTATACTTCAAAAATATATTTTCTTCAAAAATGATTTTTATTGTATCTAGTCCACAGATAATATAATTAATTTCTTCCAATTTTAGAAATAGTATTTTATAAAAAGGATATATTTTTTAAAATAAACATATCAAAATTATATTAGGGTTAAACTTTATGATTTTTATTAAAAGAATTATTTTTTAGTAAATAGTGAAAAATGCCAATTTTTTGTAAAATTGTCATTTATTTTCATTAATAAACCCATTTATGCTTTTAATTAGGTCGTAAAGAAAGATCATTATTATTTAATTAGATATAATCTATTAAATTACATTTGAATCAGTATTATACCTCATTTTTTTATGAGTTCATTTTTGGGATTAAAAACGCATTTTTCTAAAAAATTGTTCTTTCGTTACGTTTTATGTTTTAATATTAAAATAATTTATTCCACTTATTTAAATTAAATATTAAAAATTGGATTACATATTTGGAATAATTTGGTTGAAATTTTGTAAATAGTTCCCTTTTATTTTTTATCATTATAAATAGTAACCATGGTAAAATTTATCTTCTTGGTAAGGGTAAAACAGGTAAAATCGGGTTAAAACTATGGGTTAAGACCTTAAAATCACCCAAACACTTGCTCTAATACTATTATAAGAGTGTATTTTATCCATACTCTTATAAGTCTCAAAAATAAGGAAACTTGATTCCATTTTTCTTTTATTATGATATATACATTATTTAAGTAAAGTATAGAAACAAGATGTCACTCTCTTTGTTTTAATAAACTTTAATATTTTATCACAAGGATTAAAATAAGTTATGAATGATAAAAAAAATGGTTAAATTGAGTATTAAAATATTATATTTATGATTTTAATTTATATTTAAATTTTTATAAATGATATAATTACATAGAATGCTTACACATCGTTGATGCAGTGTTTGTGCAATTGGTAAAAAACTAAAAGTAAATTGATATAAAGTATTTAATTTTATGTTTTTTGGATAATTTAGGGTCTCGAATGATTTTTATGGATCTAAATGGATGGTAATTAATTTTTGAAAATTTTATATTAAAATTTAATTATTTTCTTGAAGTGTTTAAAATTTAATTTAGATGAATTGTGGGAAAAATATAGTTTTTTATGATATATAGTATATTTTATGATATTATTATAACACAAATATGATATATAAATTTATGAAACATATGAAATGGATCATGTGTGACAATATAATGCAAATATCAAACAAAAACAACTCAAAACATATAAATTAGTATTTATTTCATAATAAATATGAAAATCATTTTTCAGTGTTGACGTGGTTCTTATGCAGCACTAGAAAAGTAAAATTTGGTGTATTAATTATAATAATTGATAATTAAAAGTATTTTCATAAATTTTTTAGTCTATATTAAGTATAAATGATTATTTTTATTGAATTTTTTAAAATTTTGAGTTATATAAAAAATATTTCATTCAAATGATTGTTTAATGCTTACGCATGGTGCGAAAAGTCAAAATAACATATTAAATAAATAATTTTTTTAAAAATTATAATTTATAATTGTCTAAAAAACTCACACTATGATGTAACTACATATATGAAAATATTAAAATAATTAAATAAATAATTTTAAATAATATTAAAAAATTTAAAATTTAGATCATTTTGAGTATCCCATGAATTTTATAGATATTTTTAAAATATAATCTATTATATAAGATATTATATTTTAAATTGGTAGTTTTTATGATTTTTTTAAAGTCAAGTATTGTGAATAGTGATGAAAAAGACATTAAATATTATTTAATGTTTAAAAATTATATTCAAATCATTATAAAATTATAAAAATCCTATCATGACTCATATTGATATGAAATTATCAAGAATATAATTACTAGTGATTATTTTTTCCACTTTAAATTTTTATAATTACCATTTTGACCCTTAAAGATTTCAAAATTATGAAAACGCCATTGATTTCTCTCAATAAAAAGAGACTCACTTCAATATTTTTCACACAACTAAAATTCAGTTTTTCTCTCAATCCTCCACCTAAATAACTCTATAAAAATAGATTCCCACATCCCCCATCAACTAGGGTGACCATAAACATCTCTTAAAAATTACTTAAGAATAATCGAAGGGAGGCGACACAAAAAGAAAAGTAAGGGGTTTCTTAACTCAATTATCATTCATTGGGTTATAATTATACTTCATTGACTATTTTATGTAATTATTATGCATATAATGACCTATGATTGTATTTTTTTTGTATTTCCAATTGTTTTTTTGTGGATTTACTTTTGTTACACGTAATCACTTTATTGATTAATTATCACATCAATGTCATGATATTTGTAAAGGTTTCTTAACTCAAATTCTTTCATTCAGTTATACTTATACTTCATTGATTATATTATGCCATAGTTATGTATAGAATGATATTTTATTGATTTATGTTATGTTTACAACTGTTTTTTTGTGGATTTATATTTTTTACACATAATCGCTTCATTTATTAATTATCAATTCAATGATATAATATTTTTAAGGGTTATTCATCTCAAATTTTATTTCTTTGATGCATATGTTTATGTTATGAATCTATATTATTTTAAGAGGTATATATACCGACCCTTTGACATGTTATATCATAAATAGATTTATTTTCATGATATTTAAAGTTTCATTTGTAGTTATTTTTTAATGGACCTTACGATTAAAAAGTTAAAAAAGTGGTGAGGGTTTATATTTCAATCTCATTTTAATCAGTATTGATTATGATTGAATATAAATTGAGGAAATTATATGATCCTTATTTCATAAAACAATTTAATTTTTCTTCTTCTTAGGATATTTTTTGGAATTTTCATGTTTTAGTGCCAACTTTATATCTTTGGTACTAAAAATAGTTCAAAAAAAATTTTAAATAAAATTTGGCCTTATTTCTACTCTTTCGGTTAGAAAACATTTTTCATCCATATCCATGTTTTCTAAAAAAAATTAAATATATTTTTGTATATTATTAAATGATTTTATAAAGTCATTTTTACCCATTTTTTACTTTCTATAAAAAAAATTCAATGGAATATTCTTCTATTTTCTAAACAAGGTACTTTTACCAAAGTTATAGACAGAACATTTGTTTTAACAATTATGGAATGAACTAAAGTTACCACTATCATAACCATTTAATTATTTTAATATTCCATTATGATTTTTCATGGTTCTTTTCAAAGAAATTTTTTCCCTAATATTCAAGAAATTTTTATTTTTAAAAAGAAATTTTCAATGTGAATTGGGTATTTTCCTCAAGAATGTTTTTATTGATATTTTTATGGTATTTATATTAATAAAAAAGATAATAAACATTTATTTTACATATTATCTACTGGGTATATGTTGTAATGATACCATCCTTATTCTTTCTCTAGCTGGTTTATGATCAGTTTGACTGGAAAAAGTTTTGACATTTCGTATGCTAATTCTTCCAATATTGGTACTTATTGATTATTAAGGTATATTGATTAATTTGTATTGTTTATTCATATGATTAATTAATTAGATTTATGAAGTTGTGGGTGGGTCCCATTTATGGATATCCCCTTGATGCATTGGTAGGTTTAATGAGACAAACTAGTTTGGGTATTTGGTATATTCCTCACCCATTTATTTATGATGTCTTGGCATGAAGCCTTCATAGTTTGTTTTATATATCTTGGTATGAGGTCTCAACATTAAGTATCAAATGTCCATAATTATGAATTTCATCAATATGAAATCAATTATTTATTCCCATGTCATTATTTGAATAGTTATTATATCCATTGATATGTTTTAATCACATGTGATTATCTAGATAGAATTATTTTATCATCATTTATTCTAATAATATTATTCTTGTTGATAAAGTTATTAATTAAAAGACATGTTTTTTCAATTATTTATTGTTCCATATTTATTATTTCTTATTTACTCATGATATCTCCCGCTTTTTGTATTCCCTTACTAAGGGTTTGAGCTCTCCCTTCTTATGTTTTCCATTTCCCCAAGTTGGGAAGAAAGCTTTTAAGTATGTTATAAAAAATAATTTCACTATATATGAATAAATTAGTGGGGGATGATATATATTTTTATGAACTAGTTGTTTATGAATCCATGTTGTTATATATTATTTATCCTAATTCTATAAAACTCTAAACCTAAAATGTCTTTAGGTATGTAAGTGATATGATATTTCAATTTGATGTTATATGTTTTTAAGGGTTAAAATTGAGTCATGTTTATCAGTATAAATCAAGAAATGTAAAGATTATATTTTTAGAATCGGATTCAAGAGTGTGGGTTCAGGGATATTATAGTTGGTATCATATCAGGGTTTAAACAACATTGGAGATTATGATATTTTATGAGGTTATCTTAAGAGTTATAAATACCATAATGGGTTTATATGTTTAAGTTTTATCATAATTTTAAATGCATAGATACCCCTTTTGAGGTTTTCTATGATGGAAGTTTAATATGATTAAGAGTATTTTGGGAGATGTTTATGGCAATGAAACCATTAGGTTTAGTATGTGTTTTAGTGAAAAGTTTATTTGAGTAATAATTATCTATGGATATATGTTTAAAGATATTTATAACCTTTAGGGTTAAGATGATCTTTTATGTTGAGGTAATTATGGTTAATGAGGATAAAATGGTTATTAAATGTTGTAACATGTGGTTTATCATATAGATAACCATTGGTTTTTAAATTGAATTTGGTGACTATGTGACTAATGTTATTTTTATAGAAGTTCACTATTTTGGGGACATTATAATATTAAGGTAAATAAAAATACTTTTGGATAATATGAATTTTTATTTTTGGAATATAGGTTAATTTATCTTTGGATGCATATATGATTTTATTTTGACTTTATTTTGGGAAATGATTAGTATATTTTAGAGAATATATGAAGATGGCATATAAATTTTTTGGTATGGTACTTTAAGAGTGGTTGATATTATTTGGAAATAAATATCAAGTTTATATAGGAAGAATATGTGAAAAAACATTCTAATATTTCCATTTAAATCTTAGTTAGGAATATTTTGAATAACTTTAAGGGTAGTTATTTATCAAATGATTTAATTAGAACATTGGGTATTATAATTGAGGCTTTAGAGATTAATGTTGTATTTTTACATATGAAGGTTTATTCATATTATCTTACCTTATGATAACCATTTTGGTTTTGGTTAATTTATAAATATATTAGAAATAAATTATTATATTTTTTTGGACCTTATGATCCATTAGAGGATTATTTTAGTGCTTCATTCATGAAAAAATCATCTTGAATACTCATCATTTGGAGAAAAAATGATATTGTGGTAGAAATTGATTAAAGGATGAATTTATACTAGTAAATTAAGAATATTTACTTATTTTATTAGTATATATAGTAAATTAAATCCTTAAATCTTGAAAAAGGATCCAGATCCAAAAAAATATATCTTATCACCTTCATTTCTGATGAATTGATGGTCTTCTTTATCCCCTTATGATTTTTAATTTTGAGGTTATTGAATTTCTAATAACTGCATTCTCTATCACTTACCATCATTTGGAAATTACTTTTCCCTCCAGGTTTATATTTTCATATTAAAAAAATGTTATCTTATTTGGAAATCTAATTTAAGTGTTATTTGAGGTGACCTTGATATTTTCATTTCCCTATTTTCAAGAGAAATTTTTATAAACCCTTTTTATGTGTGGGTTTTCAATATAGGTATTTTTAAATGCCTTACCCTTGATTTATTAGATAAATTTCAAATTATAGGTATGAAATTTATTAAATGGAGGGAGAATGAAACCCTCAATTCTTTTAAAAATAACACTTTGTTTGGTGGTGTATACAACATGCAACACTAAGCTTAAACGAACCACGAAATATTTTTATTTAAATGTTACAGTTATAAACTAGCCATTGAATTGGTGGATATGAATATTAATAACCATATTATGAAAAATATTAATATATGTTTTATATAATATAAATTTATTGATTAATTTATAATAAATAAGTACTCAATTTTTAGTAAAGTCATTTCATGATTCGAAAATACATTTTCTTCAAAAATGTTTTTTATTTTTTTTCATGGATAATATAATTAATTTATACCACTTTTAAAAATGGTATTTTATAAAAACTATATCATTTTTAAATTATAATATAAAAATTATATTAGGGTTAAATTTGTGTATTTTTCTAAAAAGATTGATTTTTTAGTAAATATTGAAAAATACCAATTTTTGTAAAACTTTCATTTCTTTTCATTAATAAGTCCCTTTTTTATTTTAATTTTGTATCAAAGTAACATAATTATTATTTAATTATATATAATATATTTCATTACATTTTAATTAAAATTATACCTTATTTTTCTATAAGTTCATTTTTGGGCAAAAAAAGCATTTTTCTAAAAAACTGCTTTTTAGTTTTGTTTTACATATTTATATTAAATTAATTTATTACATTTTTGTGAATTTAATATTTAAAATTTTATTCCATATTTTTAATCATGGGGTTCAAATTTGGTAAATATTTTTCTTTTATTTTTTGTAATTATGAATAGTAACCATGGTAAAATTTACCTCCTCGGTAAGGGTAAAACGGGTAAAATTGGGTTAAAACTATGGGGTAAGACCTTAAAATCATTAAAAACTTTAAATAATCCTATTTTACGAGTTTATTTAATCCATAATCATATATTTATTGAAAATATGGTAACTTGATGCCATTTCTATTTTATTATGACATAAATATTATTTAAGTAAATTATAAAAACAAGATGTCATTATCTTTGTTTTAATAAACTTTAATATTTTATCACAATGATTAAAATAATTTATGAAGGATTAAAAATATTTACATTGAGTATTAGAATATTAAATTTATAGAAGTAATTTATTTTTTAATTTTTACGAATTTTATAATTACCTAGAATGTTTACACAACGCTAATGCAGCGCTTGTACATCTGGTAAAAAATCAAAGTAAATAGAATTAAAAGTATTGAATTTAATCTATTTTTGATAAGTTAGGATATTGAATTGTTTTTAAGGATATAAATGGAATTAAATTAATGTTTTAAAAACTTATATTATAATTCCATTATTTTCTTGATGTGTTTAAAGTCAAATTTTGATGAATAGTGGAAAAAATATAATTTTTAATGAGACACAATATATTTTATGATATTTTCATAACATAAATATGATATATAAATTTATGAAACTTATGGAATGACTATTTTACGATAATATGATAAATATATTATATAAATATAATTCAAAACATTTAAATTAAAATTTATTTCATGATAAATATTAAAATTATTTTCAGTGTCGACGCAGTGCTTGTGCAACACTAGAAATGTAAAATTTAGTGTCTTAATGATAATAATTGATAAGGAAAAGTTATTTTCATTAATGTTTTAGTCAATATTATGTATAAATGAATATTTTTTTTGATATTTTCTAAATTTTCATTTATGTAATAATAATAATATCTAAATGCTTGTGCAATGCTTATCCATAGTGTGAAAAGTCAAAATAACATATTAAATATGTTGTCATTATATAAATGAGAATATATACTCCTTATGAACAAATATAACTAATAAAATTATTTATAACAAAAAAAATTAGAATATTTTTATAAAAAAATTATAATTTTTATAATTTTCTAAAAACATTCACACTGTAATGGCACAACGTATATGAAAACAGTAAAAAAATTACATAAAAAATTTTAAAAATGTTAAAAATGATAGTATTTAGATAATTTTTAGTATACCAAGAATTTTATAAATATTTAGTAATTATAATTTATGATTTGATAGATTAGATTCAAAATTTGTAGTTTTCATGATATTTTTAAATCCAAGTATTGTGAATAGTAATGAAAAGGACCTTAAATAGTATTTAATGTTTGAAAATTATATTTAAATAATTATAAAATTATAAAAAAACTATCATGACTCATCTAGATATTAAATTTTTGATCATATCTTTCCTGGTTCTTATGTGTTCCATTTTCAATTTTTAGAATTACCTTTATGGCCCTTAATTATTGGAAAACTTAAAAAACGTCATTTGTCACAAACCAACTTTGGTTTTCCTTTTTATTTTATTTATTTATAGGTCCTTGATATTGTAATTAGTTTTAAAGTTGAGTTCTAGATCAGAATTTTATTTTTTTTATTTTTTAACTAGTTTTTTACCCTATGTATAGTCTGGAGGGAAATTATGTAGCCTCTTAATCAAATTAGCTTTTCCAGCTCATTTTTTTATTATATGATTTTTCATTAATGGTTGGCACATGGTTTTTCCCAAACCATAAAAGATAAATGAGTAATTTTTCATCCTTCTTGGTGTGTCTAAGAGATAGTACACGACTTGTGAATAGTTAAAGGAAACTATGTGGAAAGCGTGCGGAGGTGTATATCATCTTAATAGTCCTAAGCGGCATGGTTGATGCAGGATTCCTCAAACCATGTGGCCATCCCGTATTAGGGTGATTTGATTCCATATTAGGGAGTACAGTTGGTGAACAGTCTCCAGAATGTGTGTAAAAATCACGTGGGGGTTGGTGTGTCTTCCAATGTAAGATGCATGGTTTTGAAAATCATGTAGGCTAACCATGTGACTTTACCAAATTCCTAAAAAGTTGAATTTCCTCTTTTTCACCTTCTAAAAATAAAACCCAATTCAACCCCTCTCCTCCCCCATTAAACTTTGGAACATGAAGGGGATCCCAAACCCCTCTCCCTTTGCTCCTCATCCTTGTGTTTAAGTTCCTCCATCTTTCTTGGTAAGGTTTATTTGTATTTTTTCCATCTTTCTTTCTCTTCTCCTCTTCCCCTATTGTTATATCTTCTTTACTTGTCATGTTTCTCTCATGTTTAACCCTAGAGTGATGGTTAGGTAATGTGAGTTGTTTCTCTTGATTTCATGGTGTTTAGTTGTTTTATTGGGCCTAGTTCTTCCCTCTCACAGAGTTACATTGCATTCACATGCCATTGAGGTAGTTATTTCCATACATTTTCTTTTTAAAACATGTCATATGATGATTGAGCTTTCCCAAATGAATTTATATTGTTTTATTCATGATTTTGGTTTTCTAAAATTATTTTTTATGGATTTATATATTGGAAGTTTTATGGAAAAAGGTGTAAAGACCCATAAATTCCAAGGAAATTTTTTTTCTTAATTTTTTTTGGAATTTTACAAGAACGCAGTTTCTGACGGCGCCTGATTCCGAGGCCCGGTGTGCTCGGAATCAATTTCCGAAGTTTGGCTCGGGTACGTTCAGTGAACGGACGAGCGGGTTTTTCAAACTTTTGAACCGGTGCTCGGAATCAAATTCTGAGGGCACCGATGGAATCGCAGCATTGGTAATTGCTTAGAAACGCCTCTTCCGGAGTTGCGTTTACTTGGGTGTGGTTTTTAATTTTCGGGCTTAAATTTAAGAAATAAAATAATTGTACGACAAACTTTATTTTATTTCACTTAAGCCGCTTGGAAGCCACTTGAAGCCACTTTAAGCTACTTAAGCTGGGTTGAAGCGGATAGGGTGCTACCCAAAAATATCCTACCCTCTTGGTAGGATATTTGCGAGGTGGGACCCGCACGAGCCCCACCGTTTCTTTTCCGCTAAGTAACGCACCCACGAAAACCCGTCATTATGAAAGTCAACTGACGCATTTTCTTAATTTCTTAACGCACCAATTAATTGGGCAGTTAAGTTTTATAATTAATTCTTCGAATTTAATTGTTCCTTTCTTATCTTTTGTTTTTCAATTCTTAAGTTGATAATAAAATAAGTTGAGGACTTATTTTATTTTTGTTGAGGGGGTTTGTGTTGTGTTAAACCTTCGGGAGAGCAGAGAGAGAATTCTTCGTTCTTCGACGAAGAACGCAAAGAACGCGAAGAACGCTCCGACCTCCGACGAAGAACGCCAAACCCCCGGAGATTGACGACGTGATGCCGACGACTCTCCTTTCGCGACGTTTCTTCCGCGACGAACCCTCACTCGGCGACTTCGACGAGGTAGGGGATTGTCATGTTGAGAATAATTTTATTCCCTTAAATTCTTTCTTTCTTTCTTTCTTTCATTCTAAAGAAAACAATGAACACGGATCAACTTATTACTTAGTTGATCCGCGAACGTTTTCCTTGCGGGTCGGGAATTTCTGTTGCAGGAAGTTATGGGGGATTATTTTTATTTTTGATCGTGATCTCATATGTCGCCTTTCTTCCTTCTTTTTTTTGGGCCACCTGTTATCAAACTAACGGGGGAAGGTCGGACCGCACGAACACGGTCGACCCTCCTTCCCCCCTTGTTGTTTGAGATCGTTGCGGCACGAACAAAGGCGGAACAATGCAACGACACTGTGCGGACATGAGAAAGAACGCGGCGAAGGAGCGCAGCGCCGTCGCGCCGCGCCGTTGAAGCCGAGCGAAACCGCGGGCGGAGTTGGGGCTGCGGAGGCATTTTGAAGACCCCGCGGTTTGCTGTCGAAGTGCGGATCGACGATCGATGGTGAAGCGGGCCGCGAAGACATTTTGAGGGCCTCGCAGTGAAGATCGGGTCCCAGGAGGACCACTGGCGAAGACCGCACACAAAACGGACCACCGGAGCGCGTCCCGTGGCCCGCGGAAACTCCCGTCGGGCGCCACGCTGGCGTGGCGGCGCCGACGGTCAGAGGCGGCGGCCGGCCGCCAGGCGGCGGTGGCGCCCGGCGCGTTGCCGGAAAAACCCGCCGCGGATGAAGCCGCGGCAGCGACGCGGTTCCGCGGCCGCGTGGAACCGGTGGAGGGACGCGGCCCGGCCGCCGCGTCCGCTGGCAAGGCGGCCCCAACCGGGGCCGCGGGTTCCTCACGCGGGGGCAGCGCGCCCCCGCGGCTTCCGCGCTCGGCCGCTCGGCCGAGCCGAGCCTGATCGGCCGGCCGAGCCAGGCCGCGCCCTGGCCGGACCGGACCGGGCCAGACAGGTCGGACCGGGTCGGGTCGACCCGGTTCGGCCGACCCAGGGGGTCGGGCCGGGTCGGCCCAGGCCCGGACCCCCCGTCTTCGGACCATTTTCGGTCTTTAGATCGTAACTTGAGCTACGGGCCTCCGAACGACGCGTCGTCAACGGAAACGTGATCCTTGGATCGAGACGGTCGTTTCGGTATATTGAACTCAAGGTTTCAGAATAATTTGGGTTCATCCGGGTTGGTTCGTACACGAAACCAACCAGGCCCTCGAAGCAGAAACGCTCATATCTTGAGCTACGGACGTCTGATTGACATGTCGTCAGCTTTGTCGAATTCCTCTAAGTGAGACGGATCTTTTGGCTTACTCCGCTCGAGGTTTGGACGCAGTTGGAGTACGGTCGGGTTGGTTTTAACTTAAAAACCAACCGGGCCCCTGGGACGAAAAAGCCAATAACTTCCAGACCGGGCGTCCGATTGACGCGCCGTCTGTTGCGTTGCGTTCCTGTTGACGATACGGAACTTTTGGCATCCTCCGCCCGAGTTTTGGATGCAGATGGATAGTGGCCGGGTTGGATCGCACCGAAATCGAACCAGGCCCCTGGAACGGAAAAGCTGATACCTTTCTGACAGAACGTCCGTTTGACGAACCGTCAGCGGCGTTAGTGATCACGTTGAGAAACGGTCCCTATGAGTATACCTTATGGGAGTTCGGGGTACAGTTGAGATACGGCCGGATTGGTTCGCTCACGAAACCAACCGGGCCCCTGGGACGAAAAGGCTAATAACTCACAGACCGGACGTCCGATTGACGGGCCGTCTGTTGCGTTGAGACCCCTATGACGAGGCGGTCCTTTGAGATACTTCTTCGTGGGACCTTGAGATACTTGGAGTATCGACCTGTAGCTCGTGGAGCGGACCCTCCCAGAGACGATTGTGCGGAGTACGGAGACCGTGTAGCCGACTGAGACCAGACGACTGCTTGACCGACTCGACTTGGATTGAGTCGACTAGCCTAGTGGACAGAGCACTACTTTCTGAGGTGCAGACCCATGGCGGACGGAGCACTACCTGTGTGACAGTGCAGACCCGCGGTACTCGTCCGGAGAGTACCTCAGCAGGCTACTTGGGGGTGTTCACTACTGTGTTTGGGTGACATACCCCGGCGGGAAGCACTATTGTGTTTGGGTGGCTGACCCGCGGTACTCGACAGGAGGAGTACCTCAGCAGTCTTAGGTTAGTGAGCAGTACCTCGGAGTCGTGACAGGACCACTGTACACTCTAGAGACGGAGCTCTTCAGCAGTTATGGTTTCGATAATGAAAATCCTGGTTTGAGCTGAGACTTTTGACCTTTGTGTTTACCTCATGATTGAGATGGGACACTTGATAACTTAGGTATATGTATGGGCATATACCTGGGTAGTGGTTATCCGTTGATTTCACAATCCTTATGTTTCCTCATGATTGAGATGGGTTACTTGATAACTTAGGTATATGTATGGGCATATATCTAAGTGGAGGTTATCTTTTGAGATCTTCTTATGGTTATCCTTGTTGGCTTAGTGAGACCTTGAGGGTCTCGGGGTCCCTACTGAGTATCATTATACTCACCCCCGCACGGGCTATGCCCGCACCTCGTTGTGTTGGTTGTAGACGACGGGCAGTGCCGACGGAGGCCGAGTGTTCGAGGACTGGTCAGTACCCGGAGGTGGACTACACGACGAGTCAGTACCCGGAGGTGGACTACATGACGAGACGACACACAGAGGAGGTTGACGGATGAGAGCGTGGAGGAGGCTATCTGTACCTACCCTTCAGGTAGGATCCGTGGTGGATGACCAGGAGTTGCGCTATCTGTACCTACCCTTCAGGTAGGACTCGAGGAGGACGACCCAGGAGCTGCTTCCTTCTTCCAGCTGTTTGTCTTTTTTCTGTTGTACCTTGTTCAGTTGTAGTTGTACTTCCTTTTGGGTTTGTATTCTGGCCCATTTACTTTTCATCATTTCTTTTTTACTTAGTGTTTTGCTTCCTCTTGTACTCTGTGGTGCTTGTTTTCTTTTATAAAGGCAATGCCTTCCCAGTTATCAGGATTTTTTACGCCTTTGGTGCTAGTCGTCAGCCCCTGGCCTCTGGAAGGCGGGCTTGGGGTAGTCACGGCATGGGCCCCGAGGACGGGTCGTGACAAAAGGGATTTTCATAAGGTTTTATGGTTATGTATATATATATCTAATGTATATGTATGATAAGTGTTTGATAATATTCTAAGTGTCCTTCATAAAGGTTTTGATTGTTTTAAAATTATGTTTGTCTATGTTGGAGTTTTTATAAAATTGAGTGAAAATAGAATTGTGCTTTGTATGGATTTTTTGCCTCTTTATGGTTTGGAACTTGTGTGAGAAATATTTTGTTCATTGTGATGATTCTGGGTATTCTTTGATTAACCTTGGAAATTTATATGGATTTCCATATATATGTCATTGTGATATGTTCATTTCCATATGCACACAGGGTGTGCATATCGACATACACAAGCATATAAATGGTAAATTCTATAGAATGTCCCCTTTCTAAAAACTTGTTTTCCTCAAAAAATATTGGTTCTAAAATTCTTTTAAATAAGGTTTTCAAGTGTGTTATAAATATTTGGATTTAAATTATCATTTGAAACTTTAAAATGGTATGTTTTATAAAGATAGTTTCAAATGCCTTTCTGGAAACTTGGCAATTGTGTTTGGATAGTTACTTTGGTTTTGGAAAGAAATTTTATTTTCCTAGAAAGTGATTTTGGATTTCAAATTGTAAGGCCCATTTGGTACTTTTAGAAGCTTCATTAGGAAGTGATTCCAAAACTCTCATAATTTTAGGTCCTAATTGGTACCTTTATATGATTCTTAGAAAATGGTTTTGAAATCTCAAGATGTGTAGTCCTTATTTGAACTTGTGAAATATTTTCTGCATGATGGGTACCCCTATAGTGATCCTCTCATTAGAGGGGGTCTTCAAATGAATGTTGTCAGGAAGTGGACAAGGAATGAACATTAGCATTTGTGGGTTATCATTCATGTAAATCATGTGATGACCTCCTCACTTTCCCCTTTTTAAAATCTTCATGGTATCCTAGATTCCATCTAGAGGGTTGAGATATGGTTACTGTCTATTTCTTGATGAGGTATGCTAAATTACCTATGGTAGGTTGTTGCCTATAGGGGTTGTGCTATTGGTGAGGTTGGTTGAGAGTATCCTGGTTGGTGATAGACTAAGGACCACATTATATGCCATAAGATGGATCCAAACTAAGTGTGTATAATTACCCAAGACTTTTACACATATTATTTCATGATTTTTGAACATAAATATCCAATGAGTACAAATCAAAGATCATGAGGCCTATTATATTTGGAATACAAGGTTTATAATACATCAAAATGAAATTAAAACATAGAATCATTATTTTTCTCCTTAGTGAGATCCTAAATCCATTTGAGCTCTTAAGACTTCATAGGATAAACTGGGAAATACATCAAAGAAATGGGTGAGCTAAAAATCCAGTAAGGGAATGAACTTGATAAGGAAATGTAATGTGAGTCGAAGGTATAACATGATATCATAAAAGATAAGGATCATGAGTAATCACATGGAAGCATAACATAAAGAACATAGAATAATAAGATCATAGCATTATAGTAAATGTGGTGGAAATATATAACATGACTAAAGGATAACTACCTAGATAATATCACATGGTGTACAAAATCCCATAATGGATTAGGTTTACTCCCTTATCCTATACATAACATATCATAAGACCAAAAACATTATCCAATGGATTAAAGATCTATATAGTAATACCCATAATAACATGTATATGCTTATATGTTCCACAAAAAGGAAATCAATTATAAGTTATAAACATAAAAATTACCCATGGAAAGAAACGGGTTGCATAATATTGACTCATGTTTTAATAAAAGGATATTTCATAAATAATTCATTTGATAAATGAACTTAAGGAATGTATTATACCATCAAAGGAAGGTTTAATGTTCTAGTTATATGTTTAATATACATATATACAGAATTTATAAGCAATTTGTAACATCAAATGTTTTTTTTTGTTGATGAAAACTTCTTCAAAATATCGCATGAAATATTTCTTGAAGAAAATACTCTTTTCAATTAGAAATAAATTATTTAAAATATAAAAAATTCAAAACATTATAGAAAAAATTTTATTTGAAAAGAAACATGGAATATTGTAAAGTAATATCAAAATCATTGAGTATTCATGAAGGCAAAAAAAATTGTTCATGTTATATAAGTTAAAATAAAACATTCCTTTCATGCTTTTGTAAAAAAAGGTTAAAAAGTGCCTTGTTCATAAAATACAGATTGTTTCCTATTAAACCATTTTTAAAAAAATTAAAAAATATTTTAAAATGTATTTAATAATTCATAAGATAATAGTAAAAAAATTATTTAAAATATTCTAAGGGAAATATATACATGGAAGAGAAAGATTCCAAATCTAAAAGAAGATACAAGATTGTTATTACTTACAAACAAATTTCTTGATGTTTCTTTATTCAATAAGGGATGAAATGGAAACATAATATGTAACCCAAATTCATTAAAATAGTATAATAAAATATATATGGTTCAACAAAGTAAGTGTATGTGATTCCCCCCAAAGGAACCTTGAACATAAACATTCACAAAAAGAAGATTGAAACAAAAATTCATTACCGCTTTGGTAACTTTCAAATCAAATCCACTTGGATAAAGTAAATTGAATTTACACATAAAATAACATGAAGTTTGAAGGATTTATGATATAATATTTAAATGGTCATCATATACACCATATAAAATAAAATAGGTACATAAAATTAAAATATGTCTCAATAAAGGAAAATTGAGACGAAATCCCTTACAAAGATCATAACATTAATGTGAGAATTAATCAATAAAGTGATTATGTGTAATAAATTTAAATCCATATAAAACAATTAGAAATAAAACATAAAATAATAAGATTCATTCCACACATAATCTTTTCATAATGTATCCAAAAAATAATTAATATAACCCAATGAAAATAAATTGAGTTATGAAACCCATTACCTTGAGTTTGACTTGTCACGTATGTACTTTATCTTCCTAAATAATAAAATAAAGTTAATTATTTACCTAATTAATATATTTTTTCAAGTTTATTATAACTTTTGTTTTATTTATTATTATTTTATATTTATTTAATTAATCAATTAAGTTAACATCATATGTTTTGATGATATTTAGTTCATATGTCTAAAATGAATTCAATGGGTTTACTATGGTAAAATAAGGAATTATTCCATCATATATAGAATAATAATAATTAAATTTTTATAATTTTTATACATAAACTATAATTTTAAAACTAACCATTAAATATGGTTATGAAAAATTAACTATGTTACCATCATGGAGACAGTAGGTCGTACATATGCAAGAGTAAGGTTTTAATTTTTCAATGTTCATGGTGGAAAGAAGGTAAGTATTATTTTATCTTTAAATAATAATTATTATATCATAAATAACATATTATATCTTTGAATACACTTATATATATCATCTATATGATTCAGTGATGAAAAAAAATCACATCACTTCGTGGAGGTGGTGGTCCACACATATGCACAAACAATGTAATTATTTTTCAGTGAATGGAAAGGTAAGAAAATATATGATATATTAATTTTACATAATGATAAATATTTCATGATTATAATATATATAAATTAAATCCATCATCATAAATATCCATAAGATGTGATGATGGAAAACAAATTATATTAGTTTGTGAAACGGCAGTCTGTCGTACACACAGACGATAGTTTCATTCCCCATTTGAGGGAAGAGGAGATAGATGTAGGTTATAAAATTAACATAATAACATATTATTATATTTTATATACTTTTTTTATTATATCATCATGTTTTAATAAGTTTTAAGGAGGTGTAAGAAGAAAAAAACAAAAATTATTGATTAATAACTATGCATGTTCTTCGGATAACCTCTTAAGGTTTACACCAAAAGCTTCCATATATTGGTTTTATGATCAAAACAAGGACTCTAGAACATGTGTAGGGGTTTAATTAAGGTATTTGGTAAGTTTTTTTCTGAACCAAAATAATATTTAAGTTTTAATAGGAGAGGATAGGATGTATCCTTTTATAAGTGGGGGAGAGAACCCACTAGAAAAATCTTAAAAATTGATAAATTCATTCCAAAGAAAAAAGATTCCAAATAGACATAAATTAAATTTGTAATGGGATAAGGTTTAAACATGTCTATATAATATTATTTATACAATTTTTATTGGAAAACTTACCCTTATCTTTTGGTTTAACCCCTGGTAAACTCGTTTTAACCTTAACTGTGGTAATCAATTTTTTAAAATGAAAGGGTTATAATTTTACTTATAGGATACCCATTAGATAATAAATTGAAAAAGAATGAAATTTCATACTATTTATAATAAAAATTTTACTATTTAATGTTTTTTAGGATTTTTGAATAATTTAATAAAATATTATTTAAAATAAAATGTCATTAATGTCATTTTTGACACTATTCATTCAATTTGACTTCAAAGAAATGAATATAATAATGAACTTAGAATATGATCCATTTAAACATAAATAATACATCTTTACTAACTATAAAATTATTTAAAAAAACTCATCCCAAATACATTACATTTAATGTTTTTAAAATTATTTACCCTGAGTTTTCCACTGTTTGCAAAAGCATTGTATAATCGTTTAAGGTAATTATATAATCACTAAAAATTTAAAAAAAAATATAATCATTAAAATAATTTCATTATACTCAAAAAAATTAATATTCATTCACCACTTATTTTTATTCATATGTAAACATATATGAGATATTTAAAGGAAAGAGAGTGATGTTTTGTCTTTTTCTTTAATTAATTTATTATATAGGTCATTTTCATGAAAAAGTGTCGCATAAATAATTTAATATCCAACATGATGTTATAAGGGTACAAATAAATTCATCCAATAAGAATTAATATGAAAAATGGTGGCCTTATCACTTACTTTTAACCTAGGTTAACCCGAATTACCCTTTTATAATTGTAACAATTTTTTCTATTTTTACTATTAATTATTACTAAAAATTAAGATGACCTAATTAAATAATATAAATTATTCTGATAAAAAGTATGTAATAAATTTTATTAAATTCAATTCATATAAATGGTCTAATTTAATTTAAAAATGAACTTGCAAAACGTTTCGAAGAATAGTTTTTCAAGAAATGATTTTTTTCAAGCATAAGATGATCTTACATTAACTCTATAGCTGGTAATAATCATTATATGAATATAAATTAATATATAAAAATATATAATCTATAATTTCATTTAAATCATTCCTAATTAGGTTTTATTTTAATTAATTAAAATGAATAAACACTATGCACCTAAAAATAGTTTTTAAAAAACTGCATTTTCAAGCCTAAAAATAAACTTAAACCAAAAACGTGAAATTTACTGATTCAAATTAAATTAATTAGATTATTATAAATAAAATGTTTCATGTTTAACTTTAATAAAAAATCCAAAATATAATTTTATTTTTAAATTACTTGATTTAATGAAAATAAATGACAGTATTTGAAAACTCAATAATTTTCACTATTCACTGGAAAATCAAAATTTGAATAAAAATATCAACATTTAACCATAAAATAATATTTATATGATGATTTTAAAAATGGTATCCAATTTATCAAGTAAAATTTCTAAAATTTCCAAAATTAATTATAATATTTTCTCATAAAAATCAATAAAAACCATTTTGAAGAAAACATATTTTTGAAAAATAAAATTGATTTACTAAAAATATGAATGATCATTTACTGATAAATTATCAATATTTTTATATTTACCTTTATATATATGTATGTATTATAAATAAATTAATACTATTCATAACCTCTAATTTAATGGCTAGGTTATAACGGTCGTATTTAAATAATAATATTTCGTGGTTTGTTTATGCTCGGTGTTGTGTGTCATATACGCTATCAAACATAACATTGTTATTTTAAAATCTTTTTTTGTTACATTTTCCCTGCCTTTAATAAATTTTTTCCTCGTGATTTGAAATTGATCTTGGTAATCAAAGGCTTTCCATTTGAAAATACCTTTGTTGAAATTCCACATTATATAAAGGGTAAATAAAACCTACTCTTGATGAGAGAGAAAATGAAGTACTAAGGTCAACTATAATAAAACATAACTAGGTTTCTAAGTAGGAAAACATCATAGGTAAGTGAAAATGTGGTTTTAAAAGAAAATCATAATGCTCAAATAATGATGGAGAGTGATAGAGATCATTGATCATAAGAAAGTGAATGATCATGAGAAAGTTAACGACCATAAAAACATAAATATTTGATGGGTGAAAAGACCATAAATTCATCATAAATTATTGTAATATGATAAAATTTTTGTTTCTATATCCTTTTCCTAGATTTGAGGAATTCATTTACCAACTATACTAAGAACAAAAGGAAATATACTTACTTGATATCTTTCTATTTCATAGGCACAATTTCATACTTTAGTTGTGTTTCAATTAATTTCCACTTCATCTTTAACAAATCAGGTAATTATATAATAAAACACCATCATTTTTATTAATATATTTATCTTCATTATAAAAATATTAAGTAATTTTTATATAAAGAGGGAAATATTTTTAACTAAACTCTTTTCTTATAAGGTTTTTATTTAAAAAATTAATTTCTAAATATTAGAATTTTAATTATAAAAGATTAATTTAATTTTTTAAATAAAAATTTCAAAATTAATATAGGGTGAAATTTTGGTATTTTATGGAAAATATTGATTTTTCAGTGAATAGTGAAAAATACTGATTTTTGTAAAGAAGTCATTTTTCAATAATTTAAGTAATTTAAAAGTATCATTGTGTTTTTAATATTATTTAAAGTAACATAAGTATTATTTAGTTATTTTTAATCCACTTACTTATTTTTTAATCAAATTTATATTGTATTTTAGTATAATTGGGTTTTTGGGTTTAAAAATGGGAATTTTTTGAAAACTATTTTAAAGTTCATAATATTTCTCCATTTTAATTAATTAAAATAACCACAAATGAGGAATGTTTTAAATTAAATTTATATATTTTATATAAATAAATATTAATTTATATTAATATAGTGTTTATTATTATTTATAGAGTTAATATAAAATCTTTTTTTGCTTAAAAAATACACTTCTTGAAAACCCACTTTTTCATCGCTTCTATTGGTTTTGTTTTAAATTAAATTTTATAAATTAAATGAATTGAATTTGTTAAAATGTATTATATATTTTAAATCATAATAATTTATATTATCTAATAATTTCAACTTATTTTTTTACCATAATGAATAGTGAAAATATTAAAAAATAATTACTGTGGTTAAGGAAAAAATGAATTTACCGAGAGTTTAACTAAAAACATGGGTATTAAAATGAACTAAAAACTTGTATAAAATCTATTATATAGACATATTTAGACCTTATAATTTCTAATTCTTGATAATGATTCATTTTTTAGCCTTTTGGCTTGTGAAAAATGTGGGTACACCTTTTTCTTTTCAAAAATTACATGTTTGCCACTCACCTCACTTATAAAAGGTCACCCCCAAACTTATACTATTTATAACATAAAATCTCTTTTTATAATCCAATAAATACCCAAATATATTTCTAAATTACCTCCTCACAACCTATATCCCTTATTTTTATCATAAACCCATCCTATGAAGGATTTTGGTGTTTACTTAAGGTGGTTGTCCAAAGAAAAGGTATTGTGTTTAACCGAGCGTCTTTATTTTATTTATTCTTCCACATCCTTAAAATATTATTCAATTATGATTATATAATAACAAAAATATATATCATATACTATTATGTTATTATTTTAATGTAATAACCTAAATCCATCTTCTCTTCTATCAAATGAGATATGAAATCACCATTCGTGTGTACAGCAAACTACCGCCTCACGAACCAATGTCATTTTTTTCCATCATCACCTCTCATGAATCATTTTAATGATGGATTTAAAGTATATATATTATATTTTTAATTTATTTATACTTATTTAGTTATTATATCATATATATATTCTTAGTTTTTATTTCATGGGGGATATGATAATGTTGTTCGTGTATACAGTGAACTACCGCCTCACAAAGCAATGTGGTTCATTTTTCACTAATGTTTTACATAGAAAGTAATAAGGATAAATTTAATTAATATATATGATATACATGAAATAATAATTATATTAATTACATATTTATAATTATTAAAATATAATATATTATTTTCTTTCTTACACTGAAAAATGATAACGGCATTCATGTACGTGTGGACTACCACCTCTATGAAGTGATGTGACTCTTTTTATTCACTAAATCACATGGATGATATATATATATATATAAGTATATTTAAATAAATAATATGGAATTTATGATATTATTATCATTATTTAAAGATAAAATAATATATTCCTTATTTACATAATGATCATTAAAAATGGAAATGTTACTCATGTGTACGTACAACCTACCGTCTCCATGATCGTAACACAATTCATTTTTTCAAAACCATATTTAATTATTAATATTAAAATTATAAATGATGTATAAATATTATTATTATTATATTATTATTATTATTTATATGTTTAATAATAGCCTATTTGACCAATACTCAACCTACCATAGTCATTTTTGACATATATTCTGAATATCATGAAAACATCTGAAGTAAACTTAATTAACTAAGTAATTATATATGAAATGGTAATAGGTGAAATAAAAGGAACAATTCACTTTAAAAAATATATAAATCAAGTAACTAATTATCATAATTTTATTATTAATGAATATAAATAACTAACATGACGAATTAAACTTTAGGTAAGGGGATTCATCTCAATTTCCTCTAGTTGAGACATATTTTGATGTTATGCACATATATTCTTTTCTTTATTTTAAAGTTTTAAAAAAATTGAATATTTTTACGGAATGTGTGACTTTATTTACAAATGACAAAAGTAATGTTCTATTTTAACATCTACAATGACAAAAAAATTCACCACTATAACCATTATTTTAAGTTTATATTGATTTACAATATTTCATGTTTTCTTTAAATAAAATACCTCCTTCAATTTTCTAGGTATTTTGGTATTGAAAATTTGTTTTTAAAAGAAAATGGTATTTTGGTAATGAAAATGGGTTTTTAAAAGAAAAAGGGTATTTTAATATCTGAAAGTGTTTTGAAAATGGGTTTAAAGATTTTATCAAGGGTTTTATGATGAAAAGTTGAAACCTTAAAATGTTTTATTCATTATATTGTTCTTGTACAAAATTTATGATATGTTCACCTAGATAGTATTGGGTGATACCTTTATAGTTTATATGATGGGTGTGCCCAAATAGTGCTCTAATCCATTAGGTAATGATTATGTTCTCTGGAGAATTATATTGTAAGTTGGAAGTATATTTATTCCAATTTTTAAGGGTTTTTTAAGGGTTATATGATTTGATATCCCAAGGAACCTACATGACTTTTCTACTCTTTTTAATGATTTTTAATGGAAATCATTTGTTTCCAAAGGTATTATAAAATATTTTTTAAAAAATAATTATAATTCCGTTTCGGGGTAAAAATTTATGTTTTTAAGAAAATGTTTTTCATGGAATTTCATGTTTTTCACTAGAATAATAGTTTTATTATTTTTATATACCTTAATAATATTTTTATGATCATATAATATTTTTAAAAAATCACAATATTTAATTATGGGTGAGGTAAAAGAAGAAGTGAAGTTGAAATTCATGAATATTTATCATGAAAATAAGTCATGTGTTATTTTAAAAGTTTTATATTATGGGGAAAATGGATATTGATCGGAAGTGTTGATATTGTATTATATGGTTTTTTATGTATGATTTATGACCTAATTCTCTAAAACTATAAACCTAAAAAGATCCTCAAATGTAAGATAATGAATTATTGACTTAAAAATCATGATTATGTAATGTTTGAGGTCGGGTCCTTATATCATTTCTTACTCCAAGGAATGAATATCAAATATGATTTTTTTATGACTAAAGCCCTAAAATTAACTTTTAACAGATCATAATATCCATAAATGAATAATAATATATTCCTCTTATCTTTAAATATTAACCAAAACTAAAATGGTTACCACAAGGTAAGATAATAAAAAAATCTATAAACCTTCATATGAAGAAATAATATATTTTTCTCCAAAATTTCCACCAAAGGTTCAAATTATATTATTCAAAAAATAAATAATCCTACATCCCAAATAACCTCAGTATAAAAATTTTAATTTTGTTCTTCCCAACTAATCTTTCATATTAAATCACATGTTATAATTAAGGGTTACATATATATAAGGCCCCGACCTTAAACCTTACATAATATTGAATTAAATTAATAATTCACATTGAGGATCTTTTCAGGTTTAGAGTTTTAGAGAATTAGAATATAACTATTACATCTCAAAAGATTACAAAGTAAACACTTCTACTAAGTTTCCATAGAATAAAAAAAACTCTTAAAAAGAAACATGTCTAGTTCCATGTTTTATATAGCATGAAATTCCCTTGATCCCATCCTTGACCCTATTCCACATTAAGTCCTGTGAAAAACATTTCAAAAAAAACTTGGGGTGAGCATAAAAAGCTCAGTAAGGGATACACAAAGAATAAAACTGTTAGTTTATCAAAACAAAAAGTAAACCATGTATACTTTATCAAAGTAATACTTTTCACCTTTATGAAGTAGTAAAAACTCTTCACTGAATAAAATATCATTACTTACCCTATTGTAACCAAAGGATTACCATAAAACCCATATAAAGAACACATAACATATAAAGGTAACTTGGGACATAAATATACTTAAGTGGAATAACCATACGGTCGACTTCCACACATATCACTTAATGGAATATCCATACGGCCAACTTCCATACATACTTAATGGAATAGCCATACGGCCGACTTCCATACCCAATGCATTGGAGGTTATAACGTAACCACCCGTCCTGGTATTCACAGCACCACCCGTCATATGGTTTATCACGTAACCACCCGTCAAATGTCCAAGTACCATTATAAAATCATAAGACATAAAACAAACATAATGGAAAGAAAACATTTCCACACTTTGATCACAATATATCACTCAAATATATTGACATAACAAATCCATTATAAAAACCATTTTCAATACCAAAATACATAAAAGAGTATATGGTATTTATTTCATTTTAAAAACATTACGGCTTGTTGAGGAAGCCAAAGACCAAATAATACTCACGGCGGTGGAAAAAGTCGATGTCACCGCGTATGTTAAAAGAAACATTCCTTTTTGTTGTTTTGTAAAACGCTTCGTAGAAAAAGGTTCCTTTTGTATAAAAGTAAAAGTCAAAGGGGTTTATACACCGTATAAAAGAAAGTTGTGTATAAAACGAAATATGCCTCAATGAAAGGAGATTGAGACGAAGCCCCTTACCAAGAAAATTTTTAAATAAAATAGATCTATCATGTGTATTCACTATATGTACACATAAAGAAAGTATAAATACAAGATAGGACATAATAATATCATGACATAATTTGAAAATAGGAGATTAACCCAAAGAATAGAAATTGGGTTAAAAAGTTCCCTTACCTCGGGTCTGACTTGACTCGATTGTTCTTTAACGTCCTGAATAATAAAATTGAGTTAATTTCTACTTGATTAAGAACCTTTTTCAAGTTCTCATTTTATATCACTTATTACCATGTCATTAATACTATGTAATTATTTAAGTTATTAAGGGTCGTTTTAACGATCATTGGTACTTGAGTCAAAAATATGCTCCTTATAATTACAAGTTGTTCATGTATCCATTATATCCAGAGTTATACTCATGATGTAAATATCATATATATCCAGTATATAAATGTATTTATAATATTACATAATCATTTAGAGGTAAGAAATGAAATGCACCATTCATGGAGACGGTAAGTCGTACGTACGCATGAACGCTGCTTTCATTTCTATGTCATATTAATGGAATTAAAACTAAATGAGAGGTATGTATATTTTAATTCCATAATTATATTAATCATTTAGATGTAACATACATCATATATATCTATTATATATATGTACTTATAATAGTACATTACATTTGGGGATAAGAAATGAAATGCACCGTTCATGGAGATGGTAAGCCGTACGTACGCATGAACGCTACTTTCATTTCTATCTCACACTTTAATGGAAAGAAATAATAATGATATAGAGGTATATTATAATTCCAGTATAACATCATATATAATAACTTTAAATCCATCCTTTTTACATACCACATATGGCATTAACGAATCACATCACTTTGAGGGGGCGGTAGTCCACACTTCCTTAAATGAAGATATCACGTTTACCCATAATGGAAACCAAATAGGTATGCCCAAAATGAAAAATACAGAAGATTAAGGAAAACATAAACATATTATATATCATATATAAATATAGTGTCATCTTAATGTCCACCTTTGAAGGTGTTAAAAGAATGTTGAACAATCATCGTTTCGGGAGGCAGAAATTCGTCATCCACGAAAACAGTATGTTCTTTAACCATTAGATGTAGGTGTGTGTAGGTGTACCTTGAATAATTATTATAACAACATCCTAGTATAATTAAGATACTGGATTTGTTACAAAATAAATGAATAAAAAGAGTTTAGGTGGTTGGAGAAGCAAAATAAAACAAACGGACTCAAGTGAAGACATTACCTTAAAATCGGGTAACTCCCTTTGGTTTGAGCTCAAAGGCTTCCTTGGGAAGCCTTCTGCCCAAATTGAGGTTTCAAGGAGTAATAGAGAGAAGTGTAGAGACAAAATGGGCAGGTTTTGGCCGAGCCAAAGGCTTTGGAAGTGTGGGTAAGGAGGTAGAGGTGGGGGCCTTTTATAAGAGGAGAGGAGGGGCACTCTTGGAAAGTAAAGAAAAGTCACTTTATTTTAAAATGGTATTCGGATTTAAGAGGTCCCACATTGATATAATTTGAGGATAAGGTGATAAGGTTTTTAAATCCACCCATCCAATAGGTTTTGGACATGTTTAGGTCTTAGATTTTACATTATCTTTCCATTTTATTTAAATCCACTATTAATGAGGTAATCGTTGCATCATCATGATGTCATAAATAATTTAATATATTTAATTTCTAAAAATTATAAAAAAAATATCATGATGTAGGAAATCTTTTTATATTTATAATGAATATTTATAGTCAAAAATATGATTTGTATAACCCCATGTAAAAAAAATTTTAGTAAAACATCTCATGTTTGTGTCATTTTTACTTTAACATTTAATAAAAAGGTATTTATGTCATTTTCCAACCAAAGTGGCTCCATGGGGTCCCCAAGTTGACCCATGGATTGTCTTGGTCGGCCATGACACATACAATAAGGGTAGTACATGTTTCAAGCTCATCTCATATTATTAAAACATTATTTTTACCTTAAACTACACTAATTACCTCTAATCGCGATTAAAACTTAATAAGTTACTATTCACCAAAAAAAATATTTTAATCCCATTGAACCACATTTTAATTCTTAATGACAACCATGTATGTTGGATTTTTGAAATTCAAAATATAGAGGTGGTAAAATTTTATTTAAACGAAAAATCAGTTTTTTAAGTACCACTTAGTGGTTTCACTATTCATCAAAAATTGAAGTTTTTCAGAAAAATACCAAAACTTCACCCTAAGATATATTTGATATTCCAAATTCAAAAATGAATTCCATTTTAGAAAATTAAAAACATATAAGTTGCATTAATTAGTTTAATAATTAATTTCCGCTGTTAGAGCAAATAGCGTGTTTTTATGAAACAATAAGTATCAAAAGATTGACACTAGTTTAAGTCTGATTTCAAAGTGAAATTAATTCCAACGACCACTATTGGATTTAATGGTAAAAATATATTCTAATTTCACTTTAAAACCAATTCAAAAGATAATATAATCATATAAATAAATTATATTAAAAAGTGGTTTTGAATTAAAATACCACATTTTTCACTATTCATTAAAAAAATGAACTTTATCGGAAAAATACCAAAAATTTACACAAAGTAAATTTTGATGTCCCGATTATAAAGAAGAGTTACATTTGGTCCAATAGAATGTATAAGAGTGATCAAAACTATATTTAATGACGGTTCGCCATCAAAAGGTGATAAGTGAACCTTTAGTGAAAATTAGGGTATAAATGCCTAAAATTGAATTCTTTCCGTATTTTAAGCCTTTATCTTTTATTGGATAAATGTAAAAACATTTAAAAAACATATATAATCATATTTTAGTTATTTCTATCCATTCCTTCCAATACAACGGCTACATGTTAACTACCATTTAAAATAATATTATTATATTACTAGTGTGCAACGTAAGTTTTCAAAGGAACTCATCGTTGCGTATCGGGTACGCTATCGAACATAACAACCCCTTTAAAGTAAAATTAATATTTAATTCGTAAATATTAATAAATATGAAAATTATTTATTCTTTATTTACCTGGGATGTTACAATATACCTCAATCCAATTAATAATTTCCCAAAATATCATTAGTCAGTTAAAAATCCTAAAAATTACAAAATATTTGATCCTATAATATGTTTCCTAAATTATACTTAATATTTATCCACTAAATTATTTAAGAAAAAACAATTTCATACTAATTAAGACATCACTTAGGGAAATGGTAGGTGTTTCACCCTTGTCTCCCTTTGGTTGTGGGTTCAAGCCCCAAAACCTTTCTAGATACGATGAGTTATTGCCCGACATCCATGTTGTCCTTTTTATAGAAAAATATTAATATAATTACAATAATTTTCCTAAAAATGTAATGAAAGTCCTAAAAATAACATTAATCATCAAATCATGTTTTAACCACTAAAGTATTTTATACAACTTTTTTTCTGAAAAAAATAATTAATATTAATTGACTATTATTACCTTAATATAAATGATCAAATTAAACCTAAATGTTATCAATAAAATTAAACTTATGTTCACAAAATATAAAATAATTATACTTCAAATAACTAAAATATCTACTAAGAAAAGGGTTTTATTCTCATAAATTTCTTCCAAAAATATCCATAATTATCTTAAACGCCCATCACATAAAACCTCAAAATGGGTATCTATGCCTTTAAACTTATGATCAACCTTCAATTTATCAACTCAAGACACTTTTGTTTTATCCCATATCTCTATGTAATATTATAAGTTTCTATAGGTTCTATTCTATAATTCATCATGATGTCTCATATAGAAAATGTGAATTAACCCAAGAATATCCTCCAAAAGTGTAAAACTAGGGGTGTAATATGGGCGCACTCACCATGAATCAGATTGATAGTTGAGATATACTCAACCAAATTTTTTAACATATACTACCCCTAGATTAATCTATGCTAAAACCGCATCCACTTTTAGTATCCAGAAAAGGATGTATTGCTAGGAAAACCACATAATCTCATCCTTACCAAATTTTTTGGATGTTATACTATAATTAGACTTATCCGCATTGTTTTTTTACAAAATTTATCTAATAATAATCCTAAAAAATAACTAGACTTTTCACTAATACCAGCTATAATGACCCAATCCTTTTATACATATTATTACATGATTTTTAAACATAAATATCTAATGGGTACAACCCAAATATTGTGAGGCCCAGTGTCTTTGGAATCCTAGATTCATAATACATTGAAATGAAACTAAAACATAAAATCCTTATTTTTGTTCTCCTTAGTGAGTTATTAAATCCATTTGAGATCCTAAAACTATACAGGATAACATGGGTAATACATTAAACAATGGGGTGATCTAAAAATCCCAGTAAGGGAATAAACATGATAAGGAAACCTAATGTGTTATTCAAAAGTATAACATGACATCATAAAAGAGAAGGATCGTGAGTAATCACATGGAATAATAACAAAAATAACACAGTATCATAAGATCATATCATCATATGAAATATGGAAAAACATATAACATGACATAAACATGAGTCAAGGATAATTGCTAAGGCGATATAACATGGTGGAAAAAGTCTCATAATTGATTAGGTTTACACCATAATCCCATACATAACATCTCATGAGAGAAAAAACATTACCCAATTAATTGGAGAGTTATCTAGGCACACCCATTATAACATGCACATTATTATGTGTGCACAAAAATTAAATCAATCATAATTTATGAACATAATAATTACCCATGGAAATAAATATGTTTCATAATCTTGTCCCATGTCATAATAAAAGGATATTTCATAAATAATTCATTTGATAAATGAACATAAGTAATGTATTAACCCATTAAAGTAAGGGATAATGATCTAGATATATGCGTGAGAGACATATATGCATAATTTATAAGTAATCCATAGTTTCAAAGGTTATCATTATTGATGAAAATTTATTTAAAATATCACACATAATATTTCTTTACTAAAGTACTCTTTTCACTTTGAAATCACAATCTTAAAGTCTAAAAATTTCTAAAATATTATAGAAAACATTTTCTTTGAAAATAAACATGGAAAATTTTAAAGAAATGTTCATATAATTGTATGGTCATGATGGTGGTAAATTTCATTCATGTTGTATAAGTTAAAATAAAATAGTCCTTTCACACTATTGTAAAAAAAGTCAAAAAGTACCTTGTTCTGAAAATGATAGAAATTTTATTTTTAAACCATTTTTGTAAAAAATTAAAGCATTGGTAAAAATTTATTTAATAAATCATTATAGAGTAGTAAAAACATTATTTAAAACATTTTAAGGAAAATATAGACATAGAAGATAAATATTCTAGATCTAAAAGAAGATACAAGATTATTATTACTTAAAAACAACTTTATTGATGTTTATTTATTCAATAAGGGATGAAATAGAAACCAAAAATTCAAACCACATTCACAACTGGGGGAGAATAAAAGAGATATGGCTTAAGAAAATAATTGTATATGATTTCACCCAAAGGAACCTTGAACATAAAAAATCATGAAAATGATATTGTAACATAAAGCCTTTACTACTTTGGTAATTTTATAATAAAATTCCCTTGGATGAATTATTCGTGATATAATATGTAAAAGGGTAATCATGTGCATCATATAAAATAAATTATGAACATAACATTAAAATATGCCTCAATAAATGTAAATTGAGATGAAATCCATTACAAAGATCATAACATTGATGTGGGAATTAATCAATGGAGTGATTATGTGTAAAAAATTTAAATCCACATAAAACAAGTTTATATACAACATAAAAAAATAAGAGTCATCCCACATATATTCTTGACCTAACATAGTCAATAAAGAAGTAATATAACCCAATGAAAAGAAATTTAGTTATAAAACCCATTGCATCGAGTTCGACTCATCACGTACGTAATTTATATTCCTAGATAATAAACTAATATTAATTATTTACCTTCTTAATATCCTTTTTCAAGTTTATTATTCCTTTTATTTTATTTATTACCTTGTTTTATTTATTTATTTAATTAATTAATTTTGTGTGATATGTTTTGACTATATTCGCTTCATATGTCCAAAATGGATTCAGTAGTTGAATATGGTAAAAGAATTCATTATTCTGTCATATCTATAATAATAATAATGAAATAATTATAATTTTAATACATAAATTATACTTTTAAAACCAACCATGAAATATGTTTTTTAAAAACAAACTACGTTGTAATCATGGGGATGGTAGGTCGTACGTACGCATGAGCAACATTTCCATTTTTCAATGATCATTTTGGAACGAATGTAAGTATTTTTTTATATTTTAATAATGATAATTATACCATAATATTTCTTTTAATACACTTATATATATACCATCTATGTGATGTAGTGATGAAAAATGAATTGCATCGCTTTGTAGAGGTGGTAGTCTACACATATGAACGAATGACATTATCATTTTTCAGTTAATGAAAATGTAAGAAAATATATGATATATTAATTTTTCAGAATGATAAATATTTCATGAATATAATGTATATACATTAAATTCATCATCATAAATATTCATGTGAGGTGATGATGGAAAACAAATTACATCGGTTTGATAGGCGGTAGTCCATCGTACACACGAATGATGGTTTGATTTCCCATTTTATAGAAGATCAGATGGATTTAAGTTATGAAATTAACATAATAACATCTTATTATATGGTATATACTTTTTTATTATATCATAATGTTTGAATAAGATTTAAAGGACTCTTAAGTTTTACACCGAATGCTTTTCTATGTTAGTTTTTTTATAAAACCAAGGCCTCTGGGACAAGGGGAGGGATGTAATGAAAGGATTTGTTAAAGGATTTTCCAAAACAAAATTATTTAGAAGTTTGGATTGTAGATGATAGGAGGTTTCCTTTAATAAGTAGGCGATAGGACCCATAAGGAAATTTCTTAAAAGAATACAAAATAATAAGGTCATTCCCAATAAAAAAGCTTCCAAATGGACATAGATTCGAAGGTGGGATGGTATAAGGTTGAAATATGTATATAAAATAGGATTTAGACAATTTTAATCAGAAAAATTACTCTAATTTTTGGTTTAACCCCTAGTAAACTCGTTTTAAATTTAACCATAATAATTATTTTTTTAAAATGGAAGGGTTATAATTTTAATTATAAGATAAAAATCGGATCATAAATAGAAAGTTTATGAAATTTTAGACTATATATCATAATAATTTTCCTCTTTCATGATTTTTAGTATTTTTAAATAATTTATTAATATATTATTTAACATAAAATATCATTAATGAAATTTTTGACATTATTTATTTAATTTGACTTGAAAGAAATGAATATAATAATAAATTTTAAATATAATCCATTTCACTAGAAATAATATATCATTATTAATAATAAAATTATTTTTGGAACCATAAATCATCCAAAATATATTACTTTTAATATTTTTAAAATTATTTACCATGAATTTTTCACTGTTTTCACAAGTGTTGTGTCAGCTTTGTATAAGTGTTTAAGGTAGATATATAATCACTAAAAAATAAGAATAAATTACCATCATGAAAATAATTTTATTATAATAAAAATATTTATTAATATTTATTCATCATGGTTTTTTTATCCCTATGTGAACATATAATATATATCTAAAGGAAATAGAGTGATGTTTTGTCTTTTTATTTGCTTAAATTATTATATAGGTCAATTTCATGGTCAAGTTTCCCATAAATAATTGAATATTGAGAATAAGGTGATAATGGTAAAATTAAATTCATCAAATAAGAATAAAAATTAAAAATTGGGGCCTTATCACTTAGTTTTAACCTAAGTTAACCTGGTTTTCCCTTTTATCATGGTGACAAATTTTTACTATTTTTACTATTCATTATAAACAAAAATTAAGTTTACCATGATACCTAAAATTAATTATGATGAATATAAATATGGAATCCATTTTATCAAATTCAATTCAAATAAGTGGAATAATTTAATTTAAAAATGAACCCGCAAAACGTGTCAAAAAGGTTTTTTTAAGAAATTTATTTTTCAAGCATGAGATGATCTTACATTAACTCTATGACTAGTAATAATTATTATATGAATTTCAATTAATATATATATATATAATCTATAAATTTAATTTAAATCATTACTCATTAGGGATTATTTTAATAAATTATAATGGTGAAACATTATTCACTTTAAAATAGTTTTCAGAAAAAATGTGTTTTTAAGCCTAAAAATAAACTTATACTAAAATCAAGAAAATTTATGATTTAAATTAAATTAATTATATTATTATAAATAAAATATTTCATATTTAAATTTAATAACAAATTAAAAATAGATTTTTTAATTTTAAATTACTTTATTTAATGAAAATAAATGACAGTATTTGAAAAATTGATAATATTTTTTCTTAATTGAAAAATTAAAATTTTTAGAAAAATATAAAAAATTCACTATAATAAAAATTTTATATTATGATTTAAAAAATTATATCCATTTTATCAAATAAAATTTCTAAAAGTTTCAAAAATTAATTATAATTTTTTATCATTAAACGTAATAAAAACCATTTTGAAGAAAATGTATTTTTAAAGAACAAAATTATGACTAAAAATTTGTGTGATTATTTACTAAGAATTTATCAAAAAAAATATATTTTTTAGTACCATTATATATATTTTATAAATCATTTAATAGTATTCATACCTACCAATTTAATGGTTAGGTTATAATAGTCATATTTAAATAATAATATTTCATGATTTATTTAGGCTCGGTGTTGCGTGTCATATACACTATCGAACATAATGTTATTATTTTAGAATCTTAGGGTATTATAATACATCTAATATCACCTCTAGATAATTTTAGGACATACCCATGAATATGTACCATGTATTTTCTCTTATTGGTTTGTGGCACATTAGCTTCTTGTTCTATTTAATTTTGGCATATGAAAATTTGTGTTGATTTATCTTTTGATATAGTTCTTTTGATGTACCCTACTGCTATGTTTAGTTTTCAATCCCTATTATTTATGAACTTATCTAGGTTTTGGTTTTATCCTTGTAATTATTTTTCAAAATGGGCTTTGAAACTAGAAGTTTGTTTTAAAAGATATCCCTAACTATTTTGTTTTTTAAACAAGGATTTTGGGAAAGATGTGTTTGGATATTTAAATGATAAAAACCTATTTTCTAACTATATTTTCAAACCATTGTTTATAGATTTTTTGTTAAAGTACATGTATATATTTTTAGTGCTTAACTATTGATCTATTGTATGCTCACACCATATTTATGTCACTCGGCATCGGTGGACCTGAGCTATTTTGCAGGTTCAGGTTCTCATTATTGTTTTCCTATAGAGTGGGTTAGTTTTGAGGATAGATGGTGACCAAGAGTTCACATGGAGATCATTCCCAGTTCTAGTTAGTTATATTTTTTTTATTTTTTTTATTTTGTATCTAGATCTTGAGATATTTTTATTTATACTCAGAGGTTGTTGTATCTTCCTCATGTTAAATGCCCTATTTTATTTTATATTAGTGATTATTGGGTTAAATCATCCATATTTATTTATCTTATGATGTAGTGACACTTATCATAATCTCATGGGGATCAGTTATGCCCCTAGGGCCTTGTCGCAAACTGGTTTGAGTGTTTGTTTCAGGGATGACTCGGTCTGGTTCAAGGGAAAATGGTATTAGAGCATCCATTTATTATTTAGAGTGTTGAGTAGACTAGATAAAATACTACTAGAACTAAATAAGTGGTAGTATAAATAGTATCATGATCTATTACTCAGCTCAATCCTCAAGTTATTAGGTATAGTTGAGTTTTAGTTATTTGGTTTTTATTTTGGGTTTATGTTGTGGATACTTGTTTGTTTTAATAGGATTGTGAATATTGGGGGTGATAATAGGAGTGAGATAGTGCTACATGGTGTAGTAAACCATGTGAGGCCAGAGTGAATGGTTCAATATGCTTCCAATGGTTGTTTCATGATTAGCACATGGTCTACTAAACCATGTGGACAAGTAATCCATGACCACTAGTCCCATATTTCAGAGTATTTGGTGTGGGTGATTCTATTGGTTTGATTTGGATGGTTTTTTAAAGGGGAAATTTTTTTGGAAATTTAAAAACAAGTAAAAAATAGATTTATTTTCAAATGAGTAAAGTGAAAATTATTTTCACATTTTTAAGGTCTTGATATGGGGAAAAGAATTTAGAAAGATAAATTTGTGTTTTGGATTTGTAAGTGGATCTATCAAAGTGGTTGTGGAATTTGAAATTGGATTTGGAAGTGGAAAATTGTTTTGAAATTTAAAATTGAAATAGTGGATTTAAAAATATAGATTTTAAATTCTATTTAGTGTTGTGTTTTTTATAATATTTTCATCTTATTTTGAGTTATTATCTTGGTCAGTTTTTGGTTCGATATTGATTTGGTTTCAGGTTTTCATGTTATTTAGAGTATATATCCTACAAAGGTCTTGAAAGTTTTTAGGGTTTCTCTCTTGGTTTTCGGTCCTACCCAGACCCCCAGTGGAGTGGTGGAGTCAATTTATTCTCAAAAGGTACCTATTTTCCATGGTGATCAAGGTCTATTAGAGGTTTTGGAATGCCTTGAAGAAATTGAAAGTGTTTTTTGGTCCATGGGAACTCTAGAAGTTTTGAGGGTGTGGGTTGTCTTTGGTCTATTGGAGGTAACTGGTTGGATCAGTGGAAGGTGATCCCTACATACTCATTACAAGTTGATATGACTTGGGAGATTTTCAATACCACTTTCATTCAATGTTTTATACCTGTGGAGGTAAAGGTGAAGAAATTGGCAGAGCTCATGGATTTTCATCAAGGACAATAGATGGTGAGTGGGTATGTTGACCACTTAAATGATCTAGTTTATTTTACCCATAGGTGGAATTAAGTTATCTGTTGAAACATTGTCTCTTGGTGTGGGATCTCTATCTAGAGGTCTAGGATTGAGTTCTTTTTTCTGGGTAAGTTTTGTTCAGGAAGTTGGTGGATGAGGTGTTTCTAGCTGAGCGAGTTTCCATAGGGAAGTCTAGGGTGGTTGGCAGCCCGATCTCTCTTAGTGTTGGTAAAGGTTCCCCATCCATTTAGGAGTGTAAACCAGAGAAACCTATTTTAGAGGAGTCTCCTTCATTAGTTCCTAGTTCTTGTTAGAAAGACCAATCACTCGTGTTGTAACAAACCAACCCAAAATACCATCTAAACTAATATCCGAGCCGATTTTCCACTAACCCAAAGATTATTCCCGATCTCCATAGGTTAATGACAAGCACCTAGGCATTAATAAATAACCATTGGGAACAATTTCACCCTCAAAATATTACAATAACAGAGTACAATGAAAAAACATCATATATATATATATATATCAAACAATACATACATAACAAGTACAAGGAGACGCTAATAAAACTGAAAACATAACATAACCATTAAAACCCATCTTCTGGTGGTCCATGACCACCCACTATGTCCCAAGTCACCCACCATTAGTCGCCAAGAAGGACCCAAAAAGGAAGGAGAGAGAATTAACGCCTTCTATAAGATAATAAAGGGTTTAAAACACCAAAAGGTACAATCAGGGTGTGAGATAAAGATCCCACAAGGATTCCACCAAATATTCTATACAATTAATTTATAAGTTAATTCAAATATAAAAAAAGAGGAGTAAAAATGGGAGAGTATAAGGATTAGTTCAAGAATATAGTTTTAAACATTTAAAATCGTTTATTAAAATAAATCTATAAAACTTGTCATTTCACCATTTAAAAACTAAGCATTTTCTTTAAAATCTTGGAAAACCATTTCACAAGCTAAAGTCAGGTAATCAAGAAAAGATAAGAATATGAACCTGATATATAAAGATGAATAAAAATCAACACAATAGAGTCAAGGTGAATAATAATAATAAGTTAATCAAGCAAGAAAACCCTGGTGCCAAATGGTTCAACAACCGAGTAAAGAGATTTCTGTTTTAAATAAATAGGTTTTGAATTTTAAAAGAATATTTAAAAAAAATCATGCTTTACATTTCAAATGATGGAATGTTTATAAAAAATGTCTTAATAAAAAAATTTATATAAAATAGTTTATATAAATTCACAAGTCATGTAAAATAGTTACAACAATGGTATACATAAATTTAAAATACAAACAAATGATCAACAAGGTCATATGCCTAATTAGGTACGATAGTTCCAGTCTATAGGGACCCAACATTGTGAAATGACAAAGTATGTACATATTTCCCTTTAACCTAGGCTAAGAGAACTCATCACCATCACCTAAGGGATGTTATGTGCTGATATAATGTTTTAGAATGTTGTATAATTGTAAAGTGTTATACAAATAACCCACTAACTACCTAAGGGTTGTATGTGCTCTAGTACAAAATCAATGTTGGGAAATTTATTTTAAGATGACTTAAAATAAAATTAAATCCCATTCTCCATTTCAAATATGCCAATTTGCCATTTAAAAACCATAATTTTATTTTAATAAAAAATATTCCTTTTCACAAATATGAAACCCTAAGGTTTCCATCAAAACCATTTCTAATCCATTTTTCACAAATAAGGATTTGAAACCAAACCATGTAATTTCACAATACAATTTCACAAATTAAATTTGATAATTTAATTTTCAAAAAAATCCATCAATTTCATAACAAACCCCTAATTCAATGGAATTATGGTTTTTCAAAATTTTCCATCAAATTTCAATTAAAAACCTTTTATACAATTTCAACATTCAAAAAGGGTAATCATACCATCTTTATTTCAATATTCATCGTTAAAATCCCAAATGGTCCATTGAAAAAATCATTAATTCATTCCAAATCCTTTTAAAAAATTCAATATTAAAAAGGGTAATAATACATGATTCCTTTCACAATTCTTAATTAAAATGACAAATGGGCCTTTAAAATAATCATTTATTTCAAATAATCCCTAAATCATTTAAAGAAAGTATCAAAAATAAAAAGGGATTGAATAAATTTCAAAATATGGGTTTACACCTTCTTTCCATGTGAAAAAATTATTTATTTAAAATAACACAATAACTAAAATTCCTAAAAAAAGGTAAAATCATTTAAAGGGGGTTCTTGGTCATTTAACAAATTATATCATTTTAAACTATTTAGAAAACATCAAATACTTCAATTCATTTAATTAAAATCAAGGAAGTTCATTTAATAAATCAAAACTCGGATCAAATCCCATTTAATAAATAAAAATCCATAAAAATACCTCAATTTCACCAAATAATTCTTTAAAAGTTATTTGAAAATAAATCAAAACAAACATGTCATTATACCAATCACAAAAAGTTTATAGATTTCAAGATCTTATCCATTCAATTAATGCCATTTTTAATTCAAATAGAAATTGGTCAAAGAAGAATTTATGAGGAATTAAATGGATAAATCTCATAGAACATGTGTAGAAATTAGGAAACATGTATCTATGAATTTATCTACCAATAATTAATCACAAAATGAATGAAAATCATAGAAACACCTACTTAGAAATAAGGAATCCAACTACAACAAATTCAAGATGTATCACCTTCGATGGCGATCACCAGATCTAAGGAGATACATCTTCAAATCAGAGAGAGGATATCCTAGATCTATAATTCCACATCAATAAATCAAGATATAACAAAACCCAAGGATTTCACAACCTCTAGTAATAATTAATCAAGAGAATAAGGGAGATCCATGAAAATAAGAGAAGAACTCATTGAAAGAGAAGATCACTACTTCAATTGGCGCTTTGATCCACCCAGAGATGAAGTTTATGAAGCCGAATGGATCTAGAGGGATCCCAACATCTAAATAACCAATTTATTTTTGAGTGGGAGGAGTTCAGGGTTAATTAGTGTGGTTTTGGGTCATTAATTAAAATTTTAGTATCTTTAATTACCATCCACACAGTTTCCTAAGTTAAGTCACACAGTTTTCACTAACCATGTGCAAACTGTGCACCCAGAATAGAGACACTGGAAGTGTTGCATGGTTTGGCTGAACACTTTGTCAAACCATGTGCCAAATGTGCAACCCCCTACTATCTAGGTTGCACACTTTGACAAACCGTGCTCAAATCATGTGCAAACTATACAGAGACCCAAAAACCTTCAAAAAAGTTTGAAAAAACTCTTGAAATGACCCAAAAAGATACTCAATCATTGGTTAATAAAATAAATGGGTCAAAACACATAAAAAAGTAACAGGATGCTACAACATCCCCACTATAGGGATTTATATCCCCAGAAATCATCCATTCTGAAAGATAGAACATGATGACACAACAAGAACTCTCTCACTTATCTTGTGAGGTGAACGGCCCACGATCCATAAGTGAGACTCACCAAAATAATAACAACTTACACAAAACTAAAAAATCAAAACACCAAGATCATCACACATCTCCAAAATTTAGAAACATTATAGATCTAGCATAGGCCTCCCCACCATTTAAATATTCTCCATAATGATGTAGCGTAAGAAAAGCATATCCATTAAACCCAAAGAAGAGGCTTTAACTATTCTCTAAGGAGAAACATCAATGATAAAAAATATATAATAAAGGTAAATAACTAACAAGTATTTATTCATTGGGTAATTACTCAACATTAACCTAGGATTTTTCAAACCGAGCCTCATACCTCGATGAGCTCATTAAAACAAATGCTAGCACCACCGTGTGACTGGTCTATTAAAAATACACATTGTCTTAGTTACCCAAGTATATTCTTAAGGTCTATACAAGCCCAAATGTAAAGTGATTAAACATAAAGGTTAGTGCATGATAGGGCACTATACTCTCACGAGGGAGATAATCCATTATAACTTAATTGATCTCTAACCATCAAGTCAAAATAAGAGGAACACCAAGGAACATTAATCAAGATATCAAGAAACGAAATCATTATCATATCACCAATCCACAAATGACCCAAACTAAGTCCAAAAGATACCATCCAAAATGATCCTTAAGAAAAAGTTTTCTAAAAATAGGAAATCCACAATAAGTAAGAACTCATGCAGTTTCCACTTCCACATCAGAAACAAAAAAACTAGATCAACATTAACCATATTTGGAATCTAAAATTTGACAACCAAAAGATATTGTAGTAGTGAAAATATTCACTCTGTGGCCTATGGTTGTATCCCTATTATCATGAAGCATCTTCTACCCCACAGTAAGAAACTGATATTCCCGACTAAAAATTCCCTTTCCAGTCACCCAACTTACAGAACCTCATAAAGTGACCTAAGTGGCCACATCATTTACAAAGTCTCCAAGATTTTGAACACAACTTCTTATAATAACCAGGTGCTCCACACTAGAAACTCATGGTAGTCCTATTCTTTTCCGGAGGAAACTAAACTTTCTCAATTGGGAATGTGGCATTTATCCATTGTTGTTGTTTTTCTAGCTCCACTTCAGCTGAAAATTCCATTTTAATCATCTCTGGATAGGAGATCAAACATTATATAGGCATAGTGGTTACAAGTTCTGGGTGAAGACCTTTTATAAAAGAGTTCTCCTTACTAAATTCATTTCCAAAAATACCGTTTATGAGACATACCAAACATGATAACTTCTTGGAATACTTTGTAAATAATGGATCATCTTGACTGAAACTCAAGAACTGAGAAACTTTATCCTTCTTTACTTCCTCAAGATACTGCCACTAAATAAAGACTAACATGAAGAATTCCCAAGACACTATTTTACACATATCATAGGTAATCACAAGTTCCCACCACTCTTGTCTAGGTTCCTAAAATAAGGTGTGGATAGACATGACCTTCATAGATTTAGGAGTATTGAGAGTATCAAAGATCACATCAACTTCTTCAAGCCACTACACTACCTCAAGAGAACCTCATCCACCTTTATAATAAGGTGGATGACAATCCAGGAATTCAAGGATGGGGTTCAAAATTTGTAAAGTCTCTAGCTCCACCACTCAATATGGAGTCTAGGTAGATTCATTGACAAGGGATTCAACTTCTAGAAAACATGAAGAACTACCCTAAATATCGGACCATATGACCAATATTCTATCTTTCTTTAAGGACTTTCAAAGATACATTTCTGAACATCACCAAACATAGGCATATAAACACAATCATCGAAGAACACTCAAAAATATAACATAATATTTTAAATAAATTCAGAACTCAATTTAATCAAAATTTTATTGATTTCAAAATGCACAAGATTAACCATTTATAAAACATTAAAAATTATTTTCAAAATGATAAATCTTGTTATAAATCATTTATAGTTTCAAAAACCCTTTACTAGAACATGTAAATTATTCCATGGTTTCAAAATAATTAATCCAGTTTTCTAAATATGGAAACCATTATTATTTTAAATTCATTACAAGACAAAATTTCTTCTTAAAACATTGTTTTAACACATCACATAATAGTCTTTGATAATTAGTTTTCCAAACCAAACATTTTGTAAAACTCACTCTTTGGTGATTGAAAACATTTCTCAAAGAACATACCAAAACTTATTTTATGATGCATTTTATTTTTTGCAAGGAATTTAAAACTATTATCAAGGTATTAAATTTGAAACAAACAAACGAGATGATGAAACAGCCCATATCTATAACTAACAGAACCAACCTCACATAAGTGAAGTCACTTGTAAGAAAATGGATAAGGTTTTAATTTTATAATGAAGTTAGAACTATAATAGGATTGGTCTTATGGGTTGGTAAACCACAAACCAACCTCACAACTATTCATAGTTGGATTTCCAAATTAGTTACACTGATTCCTCATAGTTTACCAGACCATGAAAACATAGTGCCACTGTGGTCATCCTTCCATTCTAGTCCAAAAACTCATAAGAGATTAACCAAATAAAATATAGTCTCACTGGGAATCTAAATATAATTTATCAATATAAAACCAATAACTCAAAATAAATACTCAAGTCCTAATATCACTAGTAACTCAAGTATCACCATGAATGGGTGGTGATAAAGAACCCACTCACAGAGTACCTCTTGAGTCCCGACACATTCTTAATCTCCTTTATACCATGACTCACACCAAATAATATAAGGATTTCAAAGTCAATTATTTCCCTTTAAAGAAAAACCTGCTCTGATACCATTTTTAATGAACCAACCTGGAATACCATCTAAACTGATATCTAATTCGATTAGCCACTAACCCAAAGAGTGTTCCCAATCTCCACGGGCTAGCGACAAGAACCTGGGCATTAAAAAATAACTATTGGGAATTATTTATTCCTAAAAAGATTACAATAACAGAGTACAATGCAGAAATATCATCAGATATATATGTATACATACATATATATATATATATATATCAAAAAATGCATACATATCAAGTACAAGGAGACACTAATAAAACTGAAAGCAGAACATAGCCACTAGAAACCATCTCTTGGTGGTCCACAACCACCCACCATGTCCCAATTCACCCACCATTGGTCACCAAACATAGACCCACAAAGTAAGGAAAGAGCATGAACACGTGTTATAAGATAATAAATGGTTATAAAAACCAAAAGGTATAAGTAGGGTGTGAGTTAAAGATCCTAGTATAATTCCACCAAATATTCTATGCAATTACTTTATAATGTAATTAAAATATGCTAAAAGAGGATTAAAAATGGGATAGTATGAGGATTAGTTTAAGAATAGAGTTTTAAACATTTAAAAATCATTTATTAAATTAAACTAATAAAACATTCCATTTCACCATTTAAAAACTAAACATTTTCTTGAAAATATTTGAAAACTATTTCACAAGATAAAGTCAGGTAATCAAGAAAATATGAGAATATGCATATGATATATAAATATGAATAGGAATCAATACAATAAATTCAAGGTATATAATAACAATAAATGAAGCAAGTATGGAAACTCCTATTTTATATGGTTTAAAAACCAAGTAAAGAGATTTCCATTTTAAATAAATTGTTTTTTCATTTCAAAGTCATATTTAAAAAAATCATGCTTTACATTTCAAATGATGGAATATTTCTAAAAAAATGGATTAACAAAACATTTTATATAAAACAGTTTATATAAATTCTAAAGGCATGTAAAATAGTTACAATAATGGCATATGTACATTTAAAATACAAACAAATGAGAAACATGGTCATATTATTAATTATGTATGATAGTTCTAGGTTATAGGGTCCTAACACTATGAAATGGAAAATTATGTACATAGGTCCCTTGAACCAAGGGTAAGAGTACTCATCACCATTGCCTTAGGGATTTGATATACTGATATAATGTTTTATAAAGTTTTATAATTTTAAAGTTTGGTCCAAATAACTCACTAACAACATGAGGCTTGCATATGCTCTAGTACAAAATCAATGATGTACAATTTATTTTAAGACTGCTAAAAATACAATTAAGTCCCATTCTTAATTTCAAATATGCCAATTTTACATTTAAAACCCATAACTGAAGTTTAATAAAAAAACATTCCTTCTCATAAAGACGATACCCTAAGGTTTCTATAAAAACCATTTTTAATCCATTTTTCAAATATAAGTATTTGAAACCAAATAATTCAATTTATCAACCTACTTTCACAAATTAAATTTGATAATTTAATTTTCAAACAAATTCCTTCAATTTCAAAAAATTCCATCAATTTCATAATAAAACCCAAATTCAATGGAATTGTGTTTTTTCACAATTTTATATAAAATTTAAATTTAAAACCTTTTATACAATTTCAACTTTCAAAAAGGTTAACCATACCCACTTTTTTCACTATTCATTTTTAAAATTCCAAACGGGACATTAAAACAATCATCAATTCATTCCAAATCCTTTTAAATAATTAAATATTCAAAAGAGTAATAATACCTTATTCATTTCACAATTATTCATTAAAAGGACAAATGGTCCTTTAAAATAGCCATTTATTTCAAATCATCCCTAAATCATTTAAAGGAATTATTGCAATTTAAAAAGGATTTAATAAATTTCAAAACATCTATCTATACCCTCTTTCCATGTGAATAAATCATTTATTTCAAATAACCCAAGAACACCAATTCCAAAACAAGGTTAAAATCATTCAAAGTGGGTTATTGGTCATTTAATAAATTAAATCATTTTAAACTATTTATAAAACATCAAATAGTTCAATTCATTTAATTAAAATCAAGTAAATTCATTTAATAAATTAAAACACAGGCCAAAATCTAGTTAATAAATCAAAATAAAGCCAAATCCCTCAGTTTCACCAAAAATCTTTTAAAATTTATTTTAAAATAAATCAAAAAAAACATGGAATTATATATATCACAAAAAGGTGATATATTTCAATATCTTATCCATTCAATTAATGACATGTTCAATTCAAAGGGAAATTGGTAAAAGAATCATTTATGAAGAATCAAATGGATGAATCTCATAGAAAATGTGTTAGAAATTAGGAAACATGTATATATAAATTTATCTAGAAAAAATGAATCATAAAACAAATGAAAATCATATAAAAACCTACTTGTAAATTAAGTAATTTAACTGTAACAAATCCAAGATATATCATCTTTCATGGTGATCACCGGATCTAAGAAGATAGATCTTTAAAAAAGAGATATAAGATCCTAGATCTAAAATTCCACATCAATCAATCAAGATTCCACAAAACTCAAGGCTTTCACAACCTTAATGAATAAGTAATCAATATAATAATGTAGATCCATGAAAAGAAGATAAGAACTCACCAAAAGAGAAGATCTTTACTTCGATTAGAACTTCAATCTACCAAGAGATGAGGTTTGGGAAGACAAAATGGATCTAGAGGTCTCCAAAGATCTAAATAATAAATTCATGTTTGATTGGGAGTATTTTAGTGTTAATTATGGGGTTTTGGTTCATTTATTAAAATTTTGTAATTTTAATTATCATCTTCATAGTTTCCTGGGTTATGTCACACGGTTTTCACTAACCATGCACAAATCATGCACCCAGAATAGAGACACTAGAAGTGTTTCATGGTTTGATTTCACACTTTTTCAAACCATGCACCAATCATGTGAACCCCTACTTTCCAGATTGTACACTTTGAAAAATCATTCTCAAACCATGCGCAGTCCTAGAAATATTCAAAAAAAGTCTATAAAAAATCCAGAAACAACCAATGAAGATACCCAATCATTGGGTAATAAAATCAATGGGTCAAAACACAAAAAAAAAACAAGTAATGGTATATTACATGTGTTCTTTCAGTGTTTTAGGTTTAGGAATTCTAATCCTTATTGTTTTAACACTCAAAATATTGGTCGCTAGTGTGTTCAATTGGTACATATTCAGAAATTATGTGGGTTGGAACCTCGGTATAAGAAAAAGAGAGTCCAAAAAAGTTTTGAATCCTATAATCCTTTCCTCTTTGAGTTTTATAGGTAACCCTTTTATTTTTCCCCCTGATTTACTCTTTCTTCTTTATCCCTATTCCATTTGTATTCTTTCACCTTTCTATCATATTTTATCTATGTGTAAATTTTGGGTGACTCATTAGCTTATTATTGTTTGGAGATGCATGTTTATTATGAAAATTATGGATTTTTGTTTGATCTGTTGTTATGTTTGAGTTTTATGGTTGAACCCCTATCCTATTGGATAGTGGATTCAATGATAATTCATCATGGTTTAACCATTATTCTAGTCGGTTTTTTAAATAGTGGTGAGACCAACCATGAATCTCTTTATTATTCACTCTTGAGATAGTCGAGTGTGACTTGTGGGGTTTTAAAGGTCACACCAATGTTAGTGGTCCCATTAGGTTCAAGATTGGTATGGAAGTTTCATTCTGGGATTCCTCTCTTTGGAATCGATGGTTTTGGTTTTGTTCCTCATCTTGGACCTGGTGACTTTTGGGGGGGGTAGAAAGATTTTTTTGTGGGTATAATTGTCACACCCTAACCTTGGTTTTCCATTTTATTTTATTTATTTCTTATTCATTGATCTTTTAATTGGTTTTCAAGTTGATTTCTCAATGATAATTTGAGTTTTATATTTTTTATAGTTTTTGTCCCAATGAATGGCTATTTTGCACAATTTGGAGAGAAACCATGTGGCCTCTTGATCAAAGGATATTTTCTAGTTCATTATGGTTTGTCTTGCATGGTTGGAACATAGTTTTTTTTCCAAACCATTCAAAATAAAGGAGTAACTATGTGGCATTATTAGGGTGTCCTAAGGCTAGCACACAACTTTTGGATGGTTAGAGGAAATGATGCTACAAGAATGTGGAGGTATTTTTTATCTTCATAGACCTGAGTGGCATGATTGGTGCACGATTCATCATACTATGCGGCCAGACCATGTGAGGGTTCTTGGATTCTAGAGGAGGGATCACAATCTTCACACTGTATGTCTAAACCATGTGGGGTCCTGGTGTGTAATCTAGTGGAAGGCACATGGTTGGTACATGGTTTGGAAAACCATTTAGCCTAATCATGTGATTTTCCCATATTACTCAAAAGTTAAATTTCCTATTTTTCCCCTCTTGAAAATGAAACCCAATTTGACCCCTATCTCCATCCCCATTTGACTTTGGTGCATTAAGGGGCTCCCAAACCCCTCTCCCTTTATTTATCCTCCTTCATTTGAGGCTCTTTCATCTTTCTTGGTAATATTTATTTATATTTTGTCCCTCTTTCATTCTCTTATTCTCTTCCCCTATTGTTGTATCTTCTTTCCTTAGCATGGTTCTCTCTTAGAAAAATCCTAGAATGAGTATTGGATAATATGTTTTTTTTATCTTAATTTCAAGGTGTTCAGTTTTTTATTGGGCCTAGTTCTTCCCTCTTCTGGAGTTTTGTTGTGTTTCCACACCATTTAGGTAGGTGTTTCCATCGATTTTATTTTTGAAACATGTCATATGATTCTTGAGCTTTCCTAAATGAATTTATATTATGTTCTTCGTGATTTTAGTTTATTAAAATGATTTTTTATGGATTTTTATGTTTGAGGTTTGATGTAAAGGGGGTTTTTTAAAAGGTTTTTATGGTTATTTCTATGTGAATCTAATGGATGTGTATGATAATTGTTTGATAAAATGTAAAGTGTTATTTCCAATGGGTTTGGGTGTTTTAAAATGATGTTTTTTTCTTATTAAATTTTTTATTAAATTGAGTGAAAATAGAATTAGGATTTATATGAGTTTTTAGCCTCTTTATGGTTTGTCACTTATGTGAGAACTATTGTGTTTCATTTTAATTATTCTTGGAGTTCTTTTATTGAAACTTTGATATTCATATGGATGTAAATATATATGCTGCTGTGATATGTGCTTTTTCATATGTGAATGGGGTGTGTGTATAAATGTGTTCATGCATATAAATGGTAGCTTCCATAGAATGTACCCTTTATAAAGCCATGTTTTCCTCAAATGTTTTATTGGTTTTCAAATTCTTTCAAATAATATTTTTAAGTGTGTTTCATTAAGTTTTCTTTAAATTACCATTTATAAATTTAAAATGGTATTTTTCCTAAAGTTCATTTCAAATTCCCATTTAGAAACATGGAAATCATGTTTTTATGGTTACTTTGGTTTTTTGAAATGGTTTTGGAAAGAAAGGTTCTTTTCTTAGAAATTGATTTTGGATTTCAAATGCTAATTCTTGATTGGTAGTTTCGTATATTTCTTTGAGAAGTGATTCCAAACTCTTAGAATGCTAAGGCTTGATTGGTACCTTTATGTGATTCTTGTAAAATGGTTTTGAACCCTCAAGATGTGTAGGATTGGTTGGAACTTGTGAAATTTTTTCTACATGATAGGTACCCCTATGGTGGTCCTCTAGTTAGAGGGTGTATTTTCATAAACGGTGTCAGGAAGTGGACAAGGCATGAACGTTGGCATATATGGGTTATGGTTAATGTCAAAAATGTGATGAAATCCTAAATTTTACCACTTTTAGTATCATAATGGGATCCTAGAATCCATATAAAGGGTTGAGAGATAGTTATTATCTAGTTCCTGATGAGATGAGCTAGATTCACCATGGTAGGTTGTTGGCTATGGGGGTTGTGCCACTGGTGAAGTCGGTTGAGAGAATCCAGGTTGGTGATGGACTATAGACTGAATTATATGCCGATATATGGCTCTAAACTGAGTATTTATAGGGTAATCTCTAAAGATTTTTAATACATGAACCTGACTATGTACCTTGTATGTTCCCTTATTGGTTTGTGGCACTTTAGCTTCTTATTCTGTTTAATTTTGACATATCTATATTCATGTTTATTTATATTTTGATATGGTTCTTCTGATATACCCTGCTATTATTTTTAGTTTTTTATCCCTCTTATTTATTCACTTACCTAGGTTGTGGTTTTCTTCTTGGAATTATTTTTCAAAATGGGATTTGAAACTGGAATCCTATTTTAAAAGAAATCCCTAAATGTTTTATTTTTCAAAAAAGTATTTTGGGAAAGATGTGTTAGGATATTTAAATAATAAAAACCTATTTTATAATTGTATTTCAAACTAGTTTTTATGAACTATTTTATGAAAGTACATGTATGGATTATGCAGTGCTTACCTACTGATTTTTTGTATACTCACACCCTACTTGTGAAACTCAACATTAGTGGAACCGAGCTATTTTGCAGGTTTAGTTTCTCATTCTAGTTCACACATGGAGAAGGTTGGTTTTGAGTATATATGGTGACTAAGAGTTCACACAGAGATCATGTAGAGTTTTTGTTGGTTGTAGTTTGTTTATTTTTGTTATTTTGTATCTGGATCTTGAGATGTTTATATTTATACTCAGATGTTATTATATCCTCCTCATGTTTTGTGCTCTGTTTTATTTTATATTAGTGATTATTAGAAAAAATCATCCCCATAAAATTATCTTATGATGAAATAAAGATTTCTACCAGCCCGTTGGGAATAGTTATACCCTTCAGGTCTTGTCACAAACTGATTGGGGTGCCCGATTCAGGGATGACCCGGCCTAGTTCGTGACACCATTGATTTTACCCTATAAAAGGGTCTCACTTCAATATTTTTCACACTACTAAAATTTAGTTTTTCTCTCAAACCTCTACCCAAATATCTCTATAAACATAGATTCCCACATCCAATATCCACTAGGGTAACAATAAACCTCTCCTATAAAGGCTTTAAAATCAATTAAAGGGAGGTGACACAAAGGGAAAAGTAAGGGGTTTTTTAACTCAATTATCATCCATTGGGTTATAATTATAATTTATTGACTATGTTATGTCATGATTATGCATGGAATTACTTATGATTGTATTTTTTTTATTTCTAATTATTTAATTTAAATTTTTTACACATAATCACTTCATTAATTTATTCTCACATCAATGTTATGATCTTTATAAGGGTTTCTTAAATAAATTTCTTTCATTGGATTATAATTCTACTTCATTGATTATATTATGACACGATTAAATGTAAAATGAAATTTTATTGATTTATGTTGTATTTAAAATTATTTCTTGTGGATTTAAATTTGTTACACATAATCTCCCCATTGATTAATTCTAAATTCAATGATATAATATTTATAAGGGTTATTCATATAAAATTTTCTTTCTTTGGGACATATGTTAATTTTATTCATCTATCTTATTTTAATAGGAGTATATAATGACCTTTTACATGTTATATCATAAATATACTTATTTTTATGTTATTTAAAGATTTTTTTAAAGTTATTCTTTAAAGGGGTTTATGATTCAAAAGTTGCTAAAGTGGTAAGGGGTTTATGTTTCAATTCCATTTTAATCAGGATTTTTTATGATTTAATTTACATTGAAGAAATTATATGATCATTATTTGATAATCCCATTTAATTTTTATTCTTCTTGTTATATTTAGAGAATTTTTTTTAGTACCGTCATTATATCTTTGGTACTCAAAATGATTAAGATTTTTTTTAAGAAAAGAAGACCTTATTTATCATCTTTCGGTCAGAAAACCTTTTTCTTCCATATCATTTTTTTCAAAAATGTTTTCAAGAATGTTTTAACTATTATTAAACTATTTTTTAAAGTCATTTTTACCCATGTTTGACTTTATATAAAAATATTTCAAAGGAATATTCTTGTCATTTTCTGAACAAGGTACTTTCACTGAAGGTATGAACAAAATATTTGTTTTAGAAATTATGGTATGATTGATATTTATTGTCTCCATTACCACTCAATGATTTGAAACTTGCTTTACAAGTTTTCATGGTTCCTTTTAGAGAAATTTTTTCCCTAATATTATAGAAATTTTTAGTTTTTAAAAGTAATTTTCAAAGTGAAAATGGTATTTTCCTCAAGAATATTTTTAATGATATTTTTATATTATTTATATTCATAAATAAAAAAAATTATTTTATATATTCTCTACTGTGGATATGTTATAATGATACTATCCTTATTTTTTCTCTAGATGGTTTATGATTAGTTTTACTGGGGAAATTATTGACATTCTATATTATAGTTCTTCTAATATGGATGGTTATTGATTATTAAGGCATGTTTATTAAGTTGTATTGTTTATTCATATGATGAATGCATTGGACTTATTAAGTAATGTGTGGGGATTGGTTATAAATATCCCTTCTTGGTAGGTCTCATGATACAAACTAGTTTGGGTATTTGTTGTATGTATTTCCCATTTATTTATGATGTCTTGTCACAAGGCCTTGATGATATGTTTTAGATGTCTTGGAATAAGTCCTCGACGAGAGGTTTCATATGTATGTCATTATAAATTCCATAATTATGAAATTAGTTATTGATGTCCATTAATTATTTAAATAGTTATGACATTTATGGATAAGTTTCAATCTCTTGTGATTATTTATATAGCATAATTTGATCATGATTTCTTCCTATAATATTATCCTTCTTGATTAAGTTATTAATTAAATTGAATGTGTTTTTAGTTATTTACCTTTCCATATTTATTATTACTTATTTACTCATGATAGATTTCATTATATGAATTCCATTACCGAGTATTTGATCTCACCCTTATTATGTTATTTATTTCCATAGGTTGTAAATAAAGGTTTTAAATATTTTATACCTAATAAGGTTAATAGATGTGAAGAACTTAGTAGGATATGGGGTATATTTTTATGAACCAATTATTTATGTATACAATTTATTATTTAATAGTTTTTCTTAATTATCTAAAAATATAAACCTAAAAGGGACTTGGGTATATGATTGATCTAATATTTTATTTTGATTTTATATGTTTTGAATGGTTAAAATTGGATCACATTTATTGGTATCAATCCATAAATTTAAAGATTATTTTTTTAGTACTGGATCCAAAAGCATGGGTTCGGGGCTGTTATAGTTTATATCAGAGTAGGGTTTGCATAACTTTTGAGATTAGGTTGTTTTCATGAGAGGTTATCATAAGACTTATGGATACTATCATGGGTTTATAAGTTTATGGTTAATCATAAGTTTAAAGGTCTAGATACCCTTTTAGGTTTTATATGGTGGGAGATTAAGATTATTAAGAGTATTTTGGGAGACATTTATGGTAATGAAACCCTTAGGTTTCGTATATGTTTTATTGAAAAGGTCATTTGAGTAATAATGCTTTATGGACATATGTTTAAAGGTATTTATAACCTTTAGGATTAATATTATCTTATATGTTGAGGTAATTATGGTTAATTGGGATAAAAGGTTATTACATGTTAAAACATATGATTTAGCGTATAGATAAGCATGGGATTTAAATGGGATTTGGTGACCATGTGACTAATGTTATTTTCATAGAATTTCTCTATTTTGGGTACATTATAAGATTGATTTAAATAGAAATAATTTTAGCTAAGATGGTTTTTTAGTGGAATATAGGTTGATTTATCTTTTTGAAGCATATATGATTTTATTATGAATTTATTTTAGTAAATGATTAGTATATTTTGGAGAATATATATAGATGAAATATACATTTTTGGTATGGGAATTTAAGAGTGATTTATGTTATTTAGAGATAAATGTTATGTTTATATAGGAAGAATATGTGATCAAATCATTCTAATCTTTTGGTTTCAATCTTAGTCAAGAATATTTTGAAAAAAAAACAAGGATAATTATTTATTGAATGATTTAAGTTGAACATTGGTTATTATAATTGAGACTTTGGATATTAACATTGTATTTACTCATATGAAGGTATATTCATTTTATCTTACTATTTTATAACCATTTTGGTTTTGGTTAATGTATAAGGATAAGAGGAATAAATTTTATTGAATATTATTATTTGTTAGAAGTTTATTTTAGTGCTTCATGCATGTAAAAATCATCTTTAATACTCATTATTTGGAGAAAAATATGATAGTGTTAGAAATTGATTAATAGATGAAAATATACATATCAAGTAAATATATTTCCTTATTATATTATTATATATGGTAAATAAATTCCTCAAATCAAGGAAAATGATATTGAACCAAAAATATTATCTTATTACCTTCATTTCTAATAAACTAAGGGTCTTCTTTAGCCCCTTCTAATTTATAATTGTGTGGTCATTAACTTTCTCATGACTGCATTCTCAATCACTTTAAATAATTTGGACATTAATTTTTCCTCCATGTCCATATTTTAACTTCCCTCTATTATTCTCATATTTGGAAATGTAGTTATTTATTATCCCATGTGACCATCTTATTTCCATTTTCCTCTTCTTAAGAGGAAGTTTTAATAACCCTTTTTATAATGTGGGTTTTTAACAAAAATATTTTTAAATTTCAAACCATTGATATACTAGAGAAATATTTAATTGAAAGTACTAAATTTATTAAATGTCATTAATGTAACACCATAATATTTTAAAAATAATACTTTGTTCGATAGTGAATAAAACATGCAATACTGAGCTTAAACGAACCATGAAATATTATTATTTAAATGTTACAACTATAACCTAGACATTGAATTGGTGGGTATGAATAGTAATAACCATATTATGAAAAATATTTATATAGGTTTTATATAATATAAATTTATTGATTAATTCATAATAATTAAGGACTCAATTTTTAGTAAAGTCATTTTATGCTTCAAAAATATGTTTTCTTCAAAAATGATTTTTATAGATTTTTATGCATGGATAATATAATTAATTTATACCACTTTTAGAAATGGTATTTTATAAAAATGAAATAATTTTTGAAATCATCATATTAAAATTTTCTTATGTTTAATTTTTTGCGATTTTTCTGAAAAGATTAATTTTTCAGTAAATAGTGAAAATGCCGATTTTTGTAAAACTATCATTTATTTTCATTAATAAGTCCCTTTATTATTTTAATTTGATCTAAAAGTAACATAAATATTATTTAATTATATATAATATATTTAATTTCATTTCAATTATCATTATACCTCATTTTTCTATATGTTCATTTTTTGGCTTAAAACGTATTTTTCTAAAAAACTGTTTTTTCATTACGTTTTATATTTTAATCATAAAAAAAATTCTTACAATTATATCAATTGAATATTAAAAAATAGATTAAATATTTTTAATCATTAGTTTAAAAAAATTTAAATATTTCCCTTTTATTTTTTTCATCAAGATTAGTAACCATGGTAAAAATTATCTCCTCAGTATGGGTAAAACGGGTAAAGCGCGTTAAAACTATTGGAAAAAACCTTAAAATAACCCAAAAAATTAAAATAATGTTATTTAATTAGTGAAGTTAGTCAATAATCATTTAAGTCTCTAAAATATGGAAACTTGATTCCATTTTTATTTGATAATATAAATATTATATAAGTAAAGTATAAAAAAAAGATGTCACTCTCTTTATTTTAACAAAATTTAACATTTTATAACAAGGGTTAAAATATATTATGAATTATAAAAAATGTCAAATTTTAGTATGATAATATTATATTTATGATATTAATTTATTTTTTAAGTTTTAAAAATGATATAATTACCTAGAATGCTTACACATCAATGATGCAGTGCTTGTATAACTGAAAAAAAAAATCAGAGTAAATAGATTTAAAAGTATTGAATTTCATGTTTTTTGGATAATTTTGGGTCTTTAATGATTTTTATTTATATAAATAGAATTGAATTGATGTTTTAAAATTTTATATTGTAATTTCAATAATTTCTTGAAGAGTTTAAAGTCAAATTTTAATGAATAATGGAAAAATAAAGTTTTTTTATGAGATACGGTATATTTTATGATATTATCATAATATAAATATGACATATAAATTTATGAAACTTATAGAATGAATAATATATGATAATATACTATAAATATCACACAAAAAAAATTAAAACATATAAATTAGAATTTATTACATGATAAATATGAAAATCATTTTATGTGCTCACACAACACCAGAAAAGTCAAATTTAGTGTCATAATGATAATAATTGAGAAGTGAAAATGTGTTTTTACTACTTTATTAGTCCATATTATCTATAAATTATTATTTTTATTTTATATTTTTGAAATTTGGAGTTATAGAACAATAATATTATCCAGATTTTTGTACAATACTTGCACAAGGTATAAAAAGTCAAAATAACATATTAAATATGTTTTCATGGTATGAATGATAATAGATATTACTTATGAATGAATATAACTGATAAAAATGATTTATAATAAATTTTTTATGTAAATTTTTTTAAAAAAAATTGTTATTATTTTCTAAAACACTCACACTGTGATGCCATGACGTGTATGAAAATAGTAAAACAATTAAATAAATAATTTTAAAATATATTAAAAATGAAAATATTTATATTATTTTGAGTATAAAGAAATATAGATATTTAGGAAGAAAAATTTATTATATAATATATTATATTCGAAATTGGTAGTTTTAATGATGTTTTTAAAGTCAGGTGTTGTGAATAGTGATAAAAAAGACCTTAAATAGTATTTAATGTTTAAAAATTATATTTAAATCATTATAAAATTATAAAAAAACATATCATGACTTATATAGATATTATATTTTCAATAATATCATTCACTTTCCTTATGTGTTCCACTTTAAATTTTTAGAATTGCCTTTATGGCCCTTAAATATTGAACAACTGTAAAAAGGCCATTAATTTTTCCCTATAAAAAGGGACTCACTTAAATATTTTTCACACAACTAAAATTCGGTTTTTCTCTCAAATATCTACCCAAATAACTCTATAAAAATTCATCCAAATATCCTCCATACATTGGTGTGAGCATAAACTTCTTCTATAAAGGCCTCAATCGAAGGGGGCGACACAAAGGGAAAATTAAGGGGTTTCTTAAATCAATTATCATTAATTGGGTTATACTTATAATTCCTTGACTATGTTATGCCATTATTATGTGTGTAATTATCTATTATTATATTTTTTTATTTCCACCTATGTTTTTATTTACATTTTTTATACATAATCACTAGATTGATTAATTCTCACATCAATGCTACAATCTTTGTAATGGTTTCTTAACTCAATTTCTTTCATTTGGTTATAATTCTAATTTATTGATTATATTATTCCAATATTATATATAAAATGACCATTTATTTTTTTATTTTTATTTTTTCCTCTTTTTTTTATTTACATTTTTTATACATAATCTCTCCATTGATCAATTCTCAATTCAATGATATAATCTTTGTAAAGATTATTCATCTCAAATTTTCTTTCTTTGGGACATATGTTTATGTTATGCACCTATATTCTTTTATGGGGTGTATATACTGAACCTTTTATGTTTTATATCATAAATATTCCTATTTTCATGATATTTAAAGTTTCATTTCAAGTTATTATTTTATGGTGCTTACAAATCAAAAGTTACCAATGTAGTAAGGGGTTTATGTTTCAATCCCATTTTAATAGGGATTGTTTATACTTGAATTTACATTGAGGAAATTATATGATATTTATTTGATAAACCCATTTCATTTTTCTTCTTCTTAGGATATTTTTTGAATTTTTATGTTTTAATACCATCTTTATCTCTTTGGTACTCAAAATGGTTCAGAAAATGTTTTTAAGAAAATCCTACCTTATTTCTCCTCTTTAGGTTAGAAAACCTTTTTCTTCCATATCCATATTTTCTAAAATATTTTCAAGAATGTTTTTAATATTGTTTAATTATTGTTTAAATTATTTTTTATTCATGTTTTACTTTCTATCAAAATGTTTCAAAGTAATATTCTTATCACTTTTCAAGTAAAGTACTTTTACTAAAGGTATGAACATAATATTTGTTTTAACAATTATGGCATGAAAAAAATTTACCATCATCATGAACACTCAATAATTTGAATATTCCTTTTCAAATTTTTATGGTTATTTACAAAGAAAATTTTTTATCCAATATTTTAAAAAAATAGTTTTTAAAGGTAATTTTTTAAAGTTAAAAGGGTATTTCCCACAATAATGTTTTGAATGATCTTTTTAAGGTATTTATATTAATAAATGACAACATCCATTTATTTTAAATATGTTCTAATAGGGATATATTGTAATTATACCATCCTTATTCTTTCTCTAGATGGTTTATGATCAGTTTGACTGGGGAAATTATTGATATTTCGTATGCTAGTTCTTTCATTACAGACAATTATTGATTATTAAGGCATGTTTATTGTGTTGTATTTTTTATTCATATTATAAATGAATTGGACTTGTTAAGTGATAATTGATTCCCAGTTATAGATAGATCCTTGATACATTAATAGTTCTAATGATAAAAACTAGTTTGGGTATTTGGAATATTCCTTTCCCATTTATTTATGATGTCTTGGAATAAGGCCTTGATGATATATTTTAAATGTCTTAGAATGAGTCCTCAACAGTAAGTTTTAGATGTTTTTCATTATGCATTCCATTATTATGAAATTAGATATTGGTTTTTATGTTATTATTTTAATATATATGATATCCATGGATAATTTTCAAACTCATGTGATTATTTATATGTCATTATTTGATCATCATTTATTCCTTCCATATTATTCTTCATAATAATTTATTGATTAAATGACATGTGTTTTTAGTTATTTATATTTAAATATTGATTATTCCTTATTTACTCATAATATATTCCATTGTACGTATTCCCTTACAGAGTGTTTATGCTCAACTTTCTTATGATTTTTATTTCCCTAAGTTGTGAAGAAAGGTTTTAAGTATGTTATACCTAAGAAAGTTACTAGATGTGAAGAACTTGGTTGTAGATGATGTACATTTTAATGAACCAGGTGTTTATATATCCAAGTTTTTATATAAGAGTTTTTCCTGATTCTATAAAACTATAATCCTAATAGTTCCTTTATTATATAATTGATCCAATATTTTAGTTTGATGTTATATGTTTTAAGGGATAAAATTGGGTCACGCCTATCAGCATCAAGACATAAATGTAAAGATTATGTTTTTTCCACCGAATCTGGGAGTGTGGGTACTAGGTTGTTATATCTAACCCACACCTTTAAAAATTAATTAATCATTATCCATTATGATTAAATTCATTAAATTATTTTTCCCTATATTTTTAACCCCCAAACCCAATGAAATAAAACACAAGCATGAAAAATGTAACAAATGAACCCTAAGCTAACTTTGGAATTTATAGTTGTGACACCTTGCTTTGATTATAGTCCCAAAAGACAACTTATGATTAGTAGAAAACTAGGTTGGAATCTAAAATTAATATATGTGAATGTATTGATTTGTGTATTACATTCAAACCTTGTGAAACAATCCCAATATGATTAGATTTTACAATTAAAGTGTTTCTCTCAAGATTCACACAATAACGACCTTATGGTCAATGTGACATTTTTTTTAGTGATATTAACTTCACAAACTAATTTCATTAAACAAAAATTTTATGAATTAAAATGATTAAATGGATTTAAAAAAAATTTAATTATGAATTTAATAATTATATTGATCATAAAAAGAACTACTCTTCCATGGATGGAATTATCATCATGAAGAAGATTTTCATAAGCAATGGTTTAAAAGGGTATAACCCAATTTTATCTCCACTTTTAGATTAAATCACTAAAATGAAAATAAAAAATAATTTTTATTAAAGAAAAAATAATATTACATGCTTAAAAACAAAGAAATATGGAGTAAAATAGGTGGAGGAGAACCTTCTTAGAAGAGATCCTTTCTAAAAGCCATACTTATTATAAATAGTTAGAGAAGTGAGAGGATAACACTCCCTTTTTCCACCCCTCCTAAATCCAGAAAAAAATATTCCCAAGAGTGAAAATCACATTAAATAGAGTGGATGATGTCTAGTGTTTCTAAATCCAAAAAAAGTAACATGCGTAATTTTGTCTCCAAAATTTACTCCTTGATATGAAATTTTGACCACCTTACCATGTGAACTAGGTGTCACTCCAGTAGAATGAAATGATTTAAATTGAGTCATTTGACATATCTAAAAACTGAATCTCAATCTAAGAAATAATTAAAAGGTCATGATTGAGGTGGGGTCCATTTTTCTAAATTCAATCCATATTTGAATTTATGTCCATTTTACTCCCTCTAAACATGAAATTTAGATTAAATTATCTAAATAAAAATGTATAAAAATGAATCTATAATAAATCTATAAAATTAAAATTCAAAATTATGCACACATAAAATTTTAAAAAAAATTATTAAAGTGAAATTAAAATGAAAAAAAAAAGAATTTTCATGGAATTTTCAAATTCAAGATCAAAAACACATATTTAAATTAAATATTCAAATAAGGATTAATGTGGGGAAATTATATTAATGGTTATAAAAAAATATTCAAAAAACATGTTTTATTAAAAAATAAAATTTCTTTCATTCAAACCAATTTCATTTCCAAACATATTAATATTGAGATTCATCATACAATATTCCTGAGAAACAAGATATTATTCAAGTAATATATTTACATAAACTTCCAATAAATGAGTTATTTTTAAATCTATAGATAGATGTTGAATTATTAATTAAAAATCATTAATTAAATTAGTTTTAGACCCAATCATATCTTATCTTCTCATTTAACCATCTTGAAAGCCTTGAAATTATAACTTTGTCAACATGTCACCTTTCAACTAAGAAATATCATAATTATACATCTTCAATTCAATATTTAAATCTAATTCAGATTTAAAATACATAAAATTAGTTTTATTCACAATATAATTTTGATATTTAATAATTTTAGAATTTATAAACATCTAAAATTTACCATCATCAAACATCAAATTTCTGTTTTTTATTTTTGCAGACACGGTCTTTATTAACTCATTATTTTCAACATTTATATGTACAAAACTATATATTCACATTAACCTTGTATATAATTATTTAAATCATCAAAATATAACTTTATAACAATTTGATATTTAATATTATCAAAATTATATTTTTTTTCATTATATTTTCTTTCAAAAAATTAATCTTAACTAGAAATCAATTAATTCTCAAAATTCGCTTAATGCCTTCATAAAATCTCTACTCGCTATAGAAAATAAAAGTAAATTTATACTACTCTTTTTTCTATATGTGGTGGTTTAAATTTATATCACTGGTTATTTTCTCTTGGTTCTCAAAAATGTTGTATTTAGTATTGTAGAGAATTAAAATGCATTGTTTTTTTAAATTTATGGCAGTTCTATAGAACCATTTTAAAATGCCTATTTAGTGGTAGTTTAAACTAGTGAATATCCTTTTTATAGTGGTATAATTAATATATCTAATTTTCCATATATAGTAGTAGTTATAAATATTATTGATTATTTTCATAATGATTTTACTAATTTAATATTTTTATCCATTATTAGTGGTAGTTAAAGCTGTCATATATACTTTTTACAGTGTTAGAAATTAATCTATCTAATTTACCTTATATAGTGATGGTTAGAATCACCACTAATTATTTTTTAGGGAATTTTTATAGATTTCATATTTTTAAGGGTGGTTATTCAGTGTCTATAAGTGGTTTAAAACAGTTCTAAATGTGACAAAATGGTTTTCCAAGATTAGTAGCAGTTTAAACCACTTTGGATAATGAAATAAATTCTATTATCTACACCTGCAATTTAATCTTCTATACCAAAAATTTAACACACAAAATTACAAAAACATATGACAAGATCAAATAAAATTAACAATATAAAAACAATTTCTACTATATTATAACATTTCATACACATACAGCATACTAAATAAGCCATATAGGAATTAAAATAACTCATCAATTCATTCAAATATCATACAAACCAATGGATGCTTCAATATAACACATCATATACCATCATGAATTGCTTTTTCATCATTGTAGCTACCTCGAGATGATACCTTCTCATCATCCTGAAAACTTCTAAACTTTGATGCCTATAATTATGGTATTTAAAAACATAAATTAGATTGTGTTAAATAATAATACAAAAAAAATAATAAAAGAAATGTGTGTACCTACTAATGTTGTCATATCATATATGAAATGACCCTAGGAATACTCCCTGTCATGACCCAAAATAAAGTAGCTAAAGCATCCCCCACTGTAGAAAACTTCTCATCTTGAGCTCTCATGTGTGGATCCTAATCTTGTACCTCCAAAATCATAATTTTTTTTGTGATTTATAACAACTTTTAAATTTGTATCATAAAAACATCTTTGGTATCTATATTTGTTTCTATTATTTTTTTTATTTATTTCTGTTAAACATACATACTTAAATAGTTAGTATAAATAAGAAATAAATGATAAATTCACCAATGGAATGCTTACTAACAATGGTCACCTGATAATACCCTTGTGATGGTATGGGTGAAAAAATATGAATATTCAACTCATGATCATCTACTGGTTGAGATGATGTTCCAACAATCACTTCCACTAGTCCTGTATTAGTAGAAATTGTACATATAGTAGCGGGTGAAGTACCCGATAAAGTCAGAACTATAATTGGTGTTTTAGTGTCATCTGAGTGTGTAGACCGTCTATGACCTACATACCTTTTAGTCCTTGGAATTTTTCTTGATAATAAACAGTGACAGTAGTTACAAAATTTAAAAATGATATAAGACAATAATAAAATTAAAATTTTAAATTTTAAAATTTTAAAATTACCAAAAAAAATTAATAATTTATAAGTATTTAAAAAGTCAATTTCATGTTTAAAACTACTGATTTATGTTATTAAAATTTAAATATTTCTATATATAATAATCAATCTATGCCTTTTTATTTCACACACATTCCATTATTGTATACTCATTGAATACCCAAAGGAAATTATTTTAACCCTATACCATTATAAGTTAATGTTGACTGCATGCTTTTTCAAGAATAACTATTGTGTGTAAATATCAATATTTGTAAAATTAAAGTGAAAATATTGTATATGATAAAAATTGTACTAAATAATGAATCACACTTTTTATAATATAAAACAAAATATGAATTTCTAAGTTAAAGGAGGATTGAACATACATAGGTTTTATTTATAATTGATTATTATCATCCACTATTAACATGATGTACTCATCTTCACCCTCTCTTGAGAGAATGAAATTTTCAATGAAATCATGGACAAATAGATCAATTACTTCCTATTGAAAAAAATTTCTATCATTAAACCATTATTTAAAATCATCACCCATATCATGAAATTCGCTCAGTTTCACATGGACTATAACACTCTGCCCTTCATCAATTTTATCATCAACATAATATACCATTTTATTATTTGAAGCCAAACTATATAGATCTTGTTCTACATGATAACCAGTATCAATAAAATTATTTAAGTTTACATAAGTAAACTATAACAAATATTTCTTTATACCTATATAAATATCGACCAACTTGAAATTGAATAAAACAATATAAAAGTGTCTATGATAATTTAATTTGATAATTTCAATCAACTTTCTATAATATCCCAAGTCTAAAAATTTTGTAAATATGCCATTTTTTGGTGTTTAAAAACCTTATTTATGATAATTTGTATGAAACTTGAAACCATTAATATTGTAGGCATTTAATCTCCTAAATTCTTTCAAAGGACCTCAAAGAAAATATTTCAAATTAGCAGACAGTTCAACTAAATTATCAAAATTAAAGATCTATACAAATGAATAAAAAATATTAGTATTTATAAAATATAATTATCAACATATTATAAATAAAAAACTAATTATAACTTATATGATGTGCAAACCAATCATTAATATATTTTTTTGTAGATTTTGTTATTTCTTTCTAATTTTAAGTTCAACTCTGAAGTCTCTATTTTTTTGTATCTTAATTTCTTCAATGAAAGGTTCTATGATGTCACAATTTAGTAGCACAAGTCTCTATTCTTGTATGGACTCTGTATGATTTAGTTAAAATGAGGATATCTTTACAACCAGAAAATCTAGAATTTAAAATATTATTAATTTTTTGTGGGATTGAATATAATTTGAGTTATTTTCAACATGTCTAACTTGATTGAATCTTGTCTCAATCCTATCTAAATACCTCAAATAGAATTTGAGACACTCATTATCCAAGTAACATTTAGAAATAAATCCTTCGGGTTGACCAAATTTTAAGACTTCAAATGACCAAATTTTATTTATGGGATAAATCCATCGATAGTGTAAAGGTCCTCTAAATTTAGGTTCCTCAAAAAAAAATACTATCAAATAAATCATCACAATGAAAAATTATAGTGGATATATCATCTCCATGTGAAAAAGTTTCCTTATAATTATTTTTTATAATTTTTTGATCTCGCTGGGTTTAAAATTTTCTCATGGAGTTTTCTAAAAACATATAAAACTCAATTATGAGATTTTTTATTTTATCAAGTAACAATTTATGCAATGTCAATGGTAGTATATTCTCCATAAAATTATTTGAGTCGTGAATTTTTAATCCATCTACCTTAAATTTTTTTAAGTCAATGCATCAAGAAATTTTACTATAATATCCATATATACTTTCACATTTTTAAGTATTAAATGAATTCATCTTTTTATGGTTTTTAAATACAAAAAAAATGTTGCAAGATACTTCATATTCTCATTTTTTCAGAGATAACATGTTTTATTTTTTTATTCTAAGTCTTTACATGCATTAATATGATCATTTATTTTTCTCTGCTCATTAATTATTATAAAAAGGCACATTATCACTCTCATTCTTCTAAATGTGCATAATATCAAGATTGTGGAGTAACATATGTTATTCCCAATAATTATATTTGAAGAATATAATTTTTTTTCTTGTATTATTGTGTTCCAATTCCATATGATGTGGTATGAACTCTTTTCCCATCGTCGATCAATAGACGGTCTTTCCTAAATTCTACAACAATAGTTTATAATTTTGTCAAAATTTTGACCTAGATAATAATTTTTAGGGGGCTTAAACCAATTTTTCTATTAAAGTATAACTTATTAAATAAAAATATATTATATTCATCCAAGAATTAATAATGAAACATTAATCACCATTTTCTACTATAAGGTATCCTTTTATCATTAAAATCAAAGTTATAAATTGGACATTCTAGACCAGTATGAGTATTCCAACTAGACAAATTCTCAATTCCAAGAAATTCATTGATGGTCCGCATGAGATCAGCATGAATTTCAAACATTTTCTTAGTTGATTCATCATATATATCCACACCATTATCCCATAATTGTTATAATTCCAATATATGAAGCCAAATATATACATAGATATCATTTTAAGGCATCGATTTTCTTAGAATAAACATCAAAATAATAAAATAATTTTTTTCATACACATCCATTGAATACAATTATAAGAGATAAAAATAAATGGTCATATTCTATAAATGGTACTTAAAGTCTCAAATGGATTAAATTCATCAGTATCTAATCCCAAATGCACATTCTTATGATTTGTAGAGAAATTTATATGTAAATAATCAAAATATTTCCATGTTGTTTAATCTCTTGGATAATATATAAACTCATCACTATTATTTTTCATTGAATTCAACATCATGTTCTGTTCTATTTTAAAAGATGTGAATAATCTTTGTAATAAAGGTTTCAGAGGAAAGTAACATAAAACCACCAAATGACTTTTATGTCTATACTTATTTCAAGTAACACATTCATTTAGTGTTACATAATTATTAATTTATTTGCATCTAAAATTATAATATATTTTACACTCCTCTTTATCTGAATATTCTCCCCAATATAACATACATCCATTGGGACAATCATGTATTTTCATATAATTTAGACAAAACTTGCTAATAACTTTTTTCCTCTCATAAAATGATTATGGGATCTTAGCATTAACAAAATCATCATGTAATATCTCTAATATCATGTAAATTTATTTATTTTCAATTCTGAATAAACACTTGATATGGTACAATTTTAATAATAAGGATAACTTTGAATATTTTTCACACCCCTCATACATCTCTTGATTTTCTCTTCTATAAGTTCATAAAACTCATTTGACTATTTAGCTAGGTTTTAGCCTATATTAATCTCCATAAAATCAACATTAGAATCTATTAGCAAGTTATGATATCCATATTTTTATGTTGTTATTCCCAAAGCAACAATAATTAAGTTTTAAATTTCATTATCTATTATTGGGGTAGTATCTTGATGACGATGATATTGGATAAAGATCAAACTTTCTGTACTATTTGATTCACCTTTCCAAATCCATCACACATATCCAATAAAAAATTGTTTCAATATAAAGTGTTCGTAAATTTCACCTATTTTCAAACATCATCTTAAATTGAGAGTAGGACATGGATATTTAATTCTTTCATCGACAGATCCTTTTTCAATTTCAAAATATAAAAATTTCTCTAACCCTTTATAATATTGAGGTGCATTTATAGGTAATGTAATACAAGTTTTATACATTATTATACAGTTACAAATAAATAAAAATAAATAAAACATAATAGTGAAATGAAATATTTTTTAAAATATAATATATGATTAATATAACACCTATATTAAACTAATAATGAAAATATAAAATTTTAATATATTATAAAATGTAATAAATTTGTTCATATTATATGTTCTCTTTCCTAAAGACAATGTACAATGTCAAATATTATAAAAAAAATAACACATTAATTTTATATTCATTTACATCATGATCAAACAAAAAAACATAAAAAACTTAAATAAAAAAATTGAGGTCCTATTGGTTTAAATTTTGTTTTAATATATTCAATAAAAAATAAAACAATGATAATTTGGAAAATATATCAAAACACTTAATAGTTATAAATTAAATTTTATTCAAACGAATCATATTATAAAATTCTAACCAAATCCTTTATGAATTCATTTAAAGACTAAATATTCTTGAGTACTTTAAAATTTCTCTTTATATGTTTTCTAGAAAATTTGTCAAACTTTTAATATGCAAGTTAGATGAAAACAAACTTAAACATAATTCTTAAATAAATTAAGTAATTTTTATTTTATAAAAACTAGGTTAAAATACAATTTTAGATTTATAAATTCAATAAATATTAATTATACTATAATTAGGTACTAAAAACATAAAATTAAAAAACAATCAATTAGTAGTTCAAAAATAAAAGAATCATCAAGGTTAAACCAGCTTCGAATCCAGGGAAAAAATCATCAACTTTGATAATAACCATTAAAAAGGTTTCAACTTAGTCCTCAAAAACCCTAGATACCCAAATTTGGAAGTTAGAAATAACCCCACCCATTTAGGGTTCATCCAAAAACGCACACAAAAAAAAGAAATTACAAATAAGAGGAGGAGGAAAATGAAATAAAGTATAAAGGAAACCATACCATATTGATCTAGGCATGAATAATAAATAAACCAATGTGAATCTATGAGAGAGAGTGTAGATATATAGGGGGAGTCACGTAGCTGAGCTGTATTCAAGGATAGGAGGAAAGGAGGCTTGTGTGGTGGATTTATAGTGTTATTGGCAGTGGTTTTAATTAACAACAACTAAACGTTGAGTCAGCGGTGTTCTTTTTTAACTTACACTAATAATTTAAAAACTTTGGTTTTAAAAAATCAATGCTAACTACTATATACATATATTATATTTAAAAAATAGTGGCATTTATTATAAATTTTCACGAATAAACCATTATTATTATCTAATTTTCTTATAGTGACTCCAAAGAGTCATAAAATTATATCAATCCTAAGTAATTTACAGGGGATATTTTATGACTTAGGGTTGGAAGGTTTTAAATGTAAAAATATTAGTGTTAGAATAAGAAGGTTTATGACTCTAAATTGAAGTAAAATGCATGAAAATAGTTTATACTCCACACACTACTTTACAAAAATTCACCTACAAACACCTTGTTTTTTCTTAGGTAGTCTGCACTTAGAAAGTTTTAGAAGAAAGATTATTTATTCCCTCTTCCCTCTACATTATTGTTATTTTCAACTTTTCAAATATGTATTTTAAAAAAATAGTGGAAAAGAGGCATCTTTTGGTCTTCGAACAATGGAAAACTCCCATGCCCAGCTTTGTAATGGTATCAAGGTTATCCTTTCATCTTCCCAATATACATTTCATCCCCAAAGTAGCTTTAAATGTTAGAACAATTTTCATTCCAAAATATTTCCCCCCACACTTGAGTTCAATCGTGGTCATGCATTAACTTCTAGAGCAGGTTGGAAGGGGATAAATGGCTTATAATGTAGATATATAACAAGGTTTTTCATGGATACCAGGGGATTAATAAAAAATTTAGATGTAAAGGGCATGTAAAAAATATGATTTTAATGCAAAAAGGATTTTAAAGTGGTGCCTCGATCATTTTTAAAATAATTCATAAACTCCAAAATCCTTAAATAAAAAAGAAAAAAGAAATTTATAAATACCATATCATGTCTCAAGACTCTCAAGAAAAATATAAATGTAAATATTATAAAAAATATTTAGAAACCTATTGGTTTTGGGAAAATTAAACATTAGACTAGTGAACATGAGTTTCACATTTAATCAAACTTCACTAAATGAGCATATTGAAAATCAAGAAACAAAATCCATCTTATAAATCATTTAAAATTTTAGAAATTTAAATCAAAAATGTTTTTTAAAATCACTTAGATGGTTTGAATTTTCCTAAAGTATTAAATGAATCCCAAGGTCTCCAAAAAACATTCCAAAATTTAAAAACATAAAAGAGAAGCATACAGTTCTAAAAACAAATTTATATATAAATAGGTTGAAACACTCTCTTTCACACTTATCTAAAATTTTCCCCTAAATTTCAATCATAAACACAAAATATTATCAATGATTAAACAAATGTAAAAGAGAAATATAACATTATTTATTGGTTTTAAATGAAACTTTGAGTTAATCTCTTAATTATTGTCTATTTCATAACTAAAGGAAAAAAGAAATAAATGAAACATAATAAACTTATTTGAAATAAAAAATAAAGAGAAAAGAAAAGGGATAAATATTGGTTTGGGCCCCAAGTGGGTACTGGGTTTTGTCTTCCCTTGGTGAGGTAGTACCAGTGGTTACGTAAAATAGAATAGTGGGTGAGGTTTATTCAACATAAATCACCACATATTTTTTCAAGTGCTTTTTAGCTTTCACTGCTTGTAAAAGATCCCAAAATAGTGTACAGTTGATCTATCCCCTTAACAATTAGGTATATCTTATAATGTAGGGATAAGAGAAATAATGGGTCATACGCCACATTAGTTTCTACTTTTATAGCCTATTCAATAACTTTTGGGGAATTCTCATATGTTTTTGTATTAAAAGTTTCAACAAGGGAAAAATCATAGAATAATTCTATTTGAATAAATTTGAAAAAATATAAATTCAAATCTAATTCTCCCTTATTAATATCATATTTAAAAATGGTTTCTTAATTCAAAACCCTAATAAATTATTCAAATTCCAACATCACCTTCTATCCAATAGTGACTTCTTCAAATTCTTGATCACTATCCAAAGCAGATTATAGCATGACCAAATATAGTTTTCAGCACACATGGAGTGATATGGTGATTCCAACAAAGATAAATCAAAATTAAGTATATTTAATGAAATTTTTACTCCATTGAGTGGTATTTACTCTAGCTATTACTCTTGAATGAATTCCTCTAGAAGGATTTTTATAGGAAAGGGTAGTGGGTAATAATTTAATGTAGTCTCGACCTCTTTAATGTATTTTTAAAATATAGAAGGGAATAATAGAGACTCTTCGGGTTCCTTATACACTTATTTATGGAATTTTGGAAAGTAGTAAAATAACTTAGTTAGTTATCTGAACATGGATTCTATAATTGGGTGCTCATATTCCTCTTTAATATCCTTGTTGGTTTTTAAAAACACCTCCTCTTTGTAAGATAATCTTTTATCTCCCCTAACCTATGTAGAAAGTAAATAAACAATATTATTCATGGGTGAGGGTGAGTTAAACAATGGTTCAATATTTTTTAGATTTTTTTATTATGAAAACAAAGGAAATTTATTTACAAACAATGAAATGAGTAGTAAGTATTTGATTGGATTGTCTCCAAATAAATGATACTAAATTTTGAAGCATCTATCATGAGGTGGTATAAAATATTTTTTTTATTTTTTTTATTTTTTTATTTTATAAAAACAATATAAACTTGGATATTTTTGAATATGGATGAAAACATGGAATAAAATAAAAGAAAGTAAAATCTAAATGAGGGTTATAAAGAGAGGTAGTCAATCCTCAAGGGATTCACCAAGAATGTTATATTATAGTTCTACTTAAATATATTACTTAAACATATTATCACCCAGTTATATGACTCGATATCATTCACCACTAAACCTCAACTATGCCTTGATTTTGATGTCCAACACGCTGAGATATAGAATATAAAGTCACATTTTCTTCCTATTTCCATCGTTGGTTACCAAACTTCAATCGATATTTTTATTTCCTAAAATTTCCCCTAGTCAGGCCTTAACCAAGGAGAGAACCCTAGTGAACATGGTAAATGATTTCCATACCACTCTCCACTATACCTCCCACCTCTATTATATGATGTAAAATATAGTGAAGGGAAGAATTAAATGAACATTATTAGTGAGAAGAAGATAAGATAGAGGGGAAAGAGGAACATCGTTGCATCTAACCAATTTAACTACACACTATTTCAACTTAGAATAAGAAAAGATAAAAAAAATTGAGATATTCAAAACTCAAGAATAATACTCTAGTTTATTAACCCTTGGATAAACACCAAATTTAGTTCTCCAAGGATGGAGGAAAATAATTATATTGGAGGGAATTCATATAATGATAAAATAAAAAAAATAAACAATCTGCTATTTTATTAAAACGCATGAAAGTAGCTGTAGTAAACAAAATAATAAACCCAAAATCTATAGTCTACTATCCAAATAAAATATCTCCTATTTTATAGTATCAGTAATGCACTAATTTATAAGCATAAATCCCATTTTTAAAGGTCAATCCTTAACTTATTATTTAACCAAGTCAACACCTATATGATTCATACTTATTCTTTGGAATCTCCCTAGAAATTCATGATCTTATCTTCCATGAAATACATAGATTACCTATTTTTATTTAAACTAAATTATCAAATGTATATTATAATTTGGTAATATTCATTATAATTCACATGGTTGATTGTGATTGGGTTGCATGAATGTTGATGCGGTGCTACAGATCTTTGTCTTGAAGCATAGGTGAACCCTATGAACTCTCCTGAGGAACCTTATGAAATTCCTTGATCTTACCTCCTAGATGTAAAATTTCTCCAAGGAATTATCCATAAAACCTTCTTTGAAAATCATTACAAAGTGGGGAAACATCCTTATACAAATAGTAAATCATCCTTACAAAGCTCATTATCATCCTAACATTGACAGAAATCACCATTATAGAGTTTGATCCTTATGAAGTGTTGTAATGACTCTTATGAAGAGTTAAAAATCATATTTTATGAGTCTTTAGGGGAACCATAAGAAGATATATTACACCTTATGAAGTTCTTTGAGGAACCTTATAAATAATTACCTTTTCTATGTTATGAAGCTTAGGAAGATCAGGCCAACCTTATGATCATAGGGAAACTTTTCCATGACTTTGATACAAATCTCAATTCTTTCTAGATTGAAACATTCATGAATTACAAATGATCCTTAGGAAGGTAGTTCAACCTTCAAAAGTTACAAATTTCATAAATTTTTTAGGCGTCCTTATGGAAATAGTTCTTAAGAGAATCTTCCCTTTTCCAATTTATTATACTAATTCAGGGAATGGATCCTATATAATTTATTTATGATTCTTACATATTTACTATATGCCAATTCCTTTTCCATTTTTCCAATATCATCTATCTAGATGCATTTTCTTTAGATGACTCTTACTTACAAATTACATGGCTAAATTCATCATTCAAAACTGCAACTATTTTATTTTACCTTCATAGTAGAAAATAAAAAATAATTAATATTTATCCATTAATTTTATTCCAAAAATTAAATAAATCAATTAAATTCAAAATTTGGATATTTTAAACAATATTCAAAAAATCTAATGAATTGACACACTAACTCCAAAACTTCTTAGAACGCAATGAATTAATAAATATGAGGGAATAAAATTTATTTAATGTTAATAAAATATAATTCATTTATTAACTCTATTAGTATCCCTTCAAGTTCCTTTTCATACATCTGATAGAGAATCAAGGAGGTTTCATTAAAACCACACCATATTCGATACTTAAATTCCTTCCAATTTTCTCCAAAACTTTTCAATGTCCATTGATGCATAATGCATCATGCACCTCAAAATGAAAAAGAATCAACATATTTGATAAAAAAATAATTAAACTTTAATTTGATAGGAATATCAAATAAAATAAACTATAAATATTTATTTTGACTTACTTTTACTTTTTTATAAAACATCTCATTCTTCCAAGTGATGAGAATGTGCCTCTAATCATGATAAATTATGGGAAGGGATGTCATCTCACATGCTAAATGCCCCAAAATCTACCTGTATAAGCCTATAACATCAACTTTTGGCACACCATACATGTTAAATTGCACAACTTGTCACGACCCGACCCATGTCGGGGCTCGAGCCATAACTACCCCAAGCCTGCCTCCATAGGTCAGGGGTTGGTGACTAGCGCTGAAGGCACAACAAACTAGGGGAGGTATTTTCCTAAGAACCTATACACACACATATCCAAATAAATGCAAACAATGCAGAGGGAAAAGAAAACAAGATACAACACTGTTATATATAAACCAAAATCAAGCATCGACCTCTAAATACTACAAGTACAGGAATGTAAACTTAAAGGTAAAGGGGAAAAAATAAACAGCCAAACAGAAAATTTCCACAACCTGGAAACAGGTGGAAAATTAAAGCATCTAGGAGAGGCCCACTCCTAAATCCCAAGTCACAACCACCACACATAGTCCAAGAACCATGTATCCCTAGCTCCTATGAAGTCACGGTCAACCTGTTTGTCATGTACAAGGGCACACCAAGTTTGGGAAAATCCCAAGTGGGGGTGAGTGTAAAAAAATACTCAGTAGGATCCCCTGAAGGATTAAGGTAGAAACAAGAGAAGTACTGAAGAGGGGGTCATTAATAGAAGAAACTGAAGAGGAAAGTAGTAGAGAGAACAAGGTACAGTAAAATAAATGTCGCTCAACCCAACAAAAGAGTAAATTAATATTATCCAAAAACAAGGAGCTATAAACAGTGAGAATATTAACTTATCATCAAGTCTTTTCTACCTATAATAGGATAGTGGACTCGTCCAACCACTAGAATCTAGACTCGGAAAGTATGTGGCATACCTCATGCATATTCACCTCTCTTGGAAGGAGAGTAACCAAAACCAAAGGAGTGGGAACTAGAAATAGAATATATATATATATATATATATATACATATGTGTGTGTGTGTACTCATTCAAAGAAACCTAAAAGAGAGTGTAAATCTCTATCTCATATCTCATCTCATGAAAAGAGTTACCAACAGTACTAGAAGTAACCACCATCGATACCCAGCATCCCACACATCTTTCCTAAATTTAAAGTCAAAGGGGACCAATCACCGTACCTTGATACTATCCACTTTGGTTGGCTCTGTCTCTCCCGCACGGTTTTAGGTCATGTCACAAGGATGCGTCTTAGTGGGAAAAGTTCTCCTCTTCCTCAAGAGTCCAAATTTATGTCAAAGAATGTCACGTCACTATGTCACACGGTCAAGAGATCATGTCTAAAGGTCGAGGACACATTCCTAGACCAACTGGAGGGTTTTACTCTAGTGTCGTCAAGGACCCATCCCCAGCCCAGCTGGAGGGTTCTACTCAGAAAAGATTGAGGACCCATGCCCAACCCGGGTGGAGGGTTCCACTCTAGTTTTTTTGAGGACCCATCCCCAACCCGGCTAAAGGGTTCTACTCAGAACTTCCATTGGGGACCACTACCTAGAACAATTGGAGGTAATCCTAAAACTACTCTAGCCATCCCTAATAGATGGTACCTCTCAAAAAATCACTGCTACAACCATCGGGTGTCGCCCCAGATAGGTGTCACACCTAGAATATCTTGTATCGTAACTCATAAGCCACTATGGAGGGCACCATCACGTTATATATGGAAAAACACTCAGGATAGGCTACTCATGGTCCAAAATATGAGTCCAAAAGAAGGAGATACTAGAGATAGAAGAAGTCATAAAATAGTACACAACGTGTGTGGAGACCACATGTCATGTTGTCCCACCTCATCACCTAGCTCTGTACCTATCCATTATCAAGTACTAAACTATGATCAAGTGCCCCTAAGCATGTCAGTGTACTCCAAGATTGTACGACATGCCTAGAAAAAATAGCTATTGAGTGCATGACTCTAAATGTTTATTAGAAGGGAAAAATGTAATTTCACTAACACGCCTCCTCAAATATCCCCAAAACATTTGACCACATCTCTTCATACATCTTCTTCACTCTCATAAGAGTCAAATCTGACCCAAACTATGGGTTCTCTTCAAACACTTCAAAAGGACCTTCCACCAATATTCCTTTCATGTTTACACATTTAATAAGATCATGAACAAGGCTCCACACATCCAAATGGATCACACATTTTCGATCCTTGCAGAAAAACATGCAAGATCAACTATTTATTCACCCCAAACAGAAATCCGATGGAAAATTAATAAGTCATTTCATTGCACTCTAATGACATCATGTGGGGCCCACATCTCGATCCTGAAACAAATTATATGGATCGCATCATTGAGATACTCATGGAAAAACACACGGTATGGACTACTCATTTGTCCAAAATGGGTAATCGGTGAAAATGTTGTTTTTTACCGCAAATAGTGCGAACTAGGCCTCATGGGACCCCCATATCGACTTTTTATTAAAACATTGAAAGTTATCTTGAAAATTTCTCATAGAGATAAGGGTTTCTCCACCACTGACAGTGCACCAAACGGACCACCCGTTTAGAAGCTAGGTCCAAAACAAAATTTCCAAATAATAATAATTAAATTATTATTATTAAATCAAGGTTTTTTAGGCACTCTAACCCCAATTTTAAGACATATAATTCCCAAAATAGTATAAAAAGGTTTGTCTTGATGAGAGGGACTCGTGGACATAGACGGCGGGTCAATCGGACGTGCCATTTAAGAGATAAGAATATTTAAATATTTTTTGGTACAAACTGGGCTGGTACGGCCCAAACTGGTCGGACCCTTCCTCTTGGGCCAGCATACCCCATCCATCCTGGTCCGTTGTAGCCATCCTGTTCTGTCATGGCTCAACCCGCATGCCGCCGGCCAGGTCTGCGTGGCTCGTGGCCTGCCTACTAACACCGACCAGCACCCCAGTCTTCTGGTCTGCAGCGACCCGTGCCACGCAGGTCACTGTCACCTGGAGTCACACATCGCAACCCTAATCCACCCTATCCTAGCCACAGTACTAGTCTGATTCCATCCAGCTATGTCTGAAGCCCTTCTACCTTGCTCCTCAACCATCCACACTGGCCTCCTCTGCACCCAGCTCACCAACCGCCAAACGGCCCCAACTGCTCCAGCCTCACATCTAGATCACCATCCCAGTCCAACCCACCAACATCACCTCAGCATGCCATCCCACCTCCACCTGGTCCACTCACCAGATGATCGTGTTTCCATCCACCCCTCGTCAGGCCACCGTGCCCCACCTCCGATCACCACCCTTGCAGGAGCCGCGCCGCCACCTTATATCGTACGTCGTACTGATTTCCCCAGTGGTCTGATTTTAGATCTAAAAATGGATTGATGAACCTTGTGATTAGGGCTTCACAGAACCAACCCATTCTCAGTGATTTATCATCGTTTTACCATAGTGAGAAATTAGGGAGAATAACGGTGAGGAATATAACCAATTTGGGGATTCAAAATTGGGATCGGGTGATGGTCGTGTTCCTTTGTCCATCGCCTCATTGTTCAAAACAATGTATCTGATAACAAAACAAGAATAAAACATGAAATGTAAATTTGGAGTGTGAAACAATAATAATCCTACCTTGATCCATCTATTTATCATTGTTAATGTAATCGCCATGCTTCCACCTTGATTTTTCTAGGTTTCAGCGAAGATCACTCCTCAATGCAATGAAGAACAGTGAAGAATAGTTGTGATAGAGAGAGAAAGTATATAGAGAGAGAGGATTAGGGCTAACCCTAATCCTTAACTCTTAAAATTCTATTTATAAAAGCCCCACTCGGCGTAGAATCTGAAATTCCCATGCCCCCTCTTTTTATGTTGCGCCTAAGAAAAACACCCCATTCGAAACTCAACAATGGTCTCGGATTTCCGATCTGAGTCCCTGTTCAAAAGTTATTTGCTCCTACACTCGGGCTGAAATAATTAAGTTTAATTATTTTATTTATTTTATTTATGGTTTTTCCCCTGGGTGACTTTTCTCACAGAAGTCTCATACTGAAAAAAGTTATACCCCACCTAGGGTAAACGTCATGTTTCGGACTCAACTGTGGCCTGTGATTTCTGATCCAAGCTACCATTTATGATATATCCATTTTCCAACACATTCATAGTATAAAAACACTTAATATTTTTATTAAATTTATTCTAGGAACATCGGACCTCAGAATTACATGTCGTCTTAGAACCTAGATCTGGAAATATATGTAGAAATATTCCAAAAGTCTTACAAGTCAAAAACATGGTCTCTACATCCTTTCCTCCTTCAATATTTTTTTCCCTGAAAATCAAAACTAGGGAAAAAACTTGGGATACTAAGCCCGCACCTGGCTCTCCCACTCCCAAGAGAACCTACACATTTTCGGTGTCGGCACAGCACACGATCCAAAAGGGATGGTTCGTCCTTATAAGGTCTTCTCATGTTAGTGATGTGCATCGAAACACACATGTATCTCCTTAGTTACAACATGTGAGAGGCTTTGTGCACCCACTCTAGCTATTGGGTATGGGGAAAGGCAGTAGGAAACCTCGTCATCTCTTGCGCGGTCTCGAACGGCCTAAAGAAACTCATGGGAGGGTTTTCCTCCACAGTCGAACCTCTACAACCCACTTCATGACTAGAATCACCATTTTTACCTAGAATAATGTCCCATGATTTCCTCCTTCAAAACATCTATCTGGTAAAAAACCCAAGGATATATGGTCATGCAAGATTTCAGAGTTGATGTCTCACAACCGAGACTCTCTTATATGGTGAGGAAGTGAATGAGTCAACACCATCAACTAAAGGAAAATTTGTACCCTCATGCTCCACTAAGGTCAGCTACAGGGAATTTAACTACTCTTAAACTTCCTACACTAGGTGATCTTGGGGCTTCCTGCTAAAAGAATATACTACAATGTTTCCCTTTCCCAGAGTATAAAGTACCTCAAAGTAGTATTCCTACAAGAAGTTCAACTAGCATCATCACCTCAGGTTCAGGTCTCTCTGAGTGAAGACATACATGAGTCTCTTGTGTTCTGTGCAAACCACAAAGCATCCTCTCAGAAGTAAGTGACTCCACATCCTCAGGGTGAGGACTATTACTTCCAGCACCAAATAGGGAGTCATGTAGTTCTGTTCATGGGGTCTTCATCACCTCGACCTGTACTTGATAACTATAGTATCAAGACTTGACATTGAGCATGCAGTGTACCAATGAATAGGGTAGGTGAGTAAACTCATCTGACCACAAGAGTCTAGACATGGAAAGCATGTGGCATACCCCGTGCGTCTTTGCCTCTCTTAGAAGGAGAGTAACCCCCAAACCAGACATTGTACCGCACCCACTAATGGTATTCCAAGAAAAAGTAGGTCAATTAGAAAAATCTACTGGCAATGTTAGGACATGCTCTGATACTCCACTGCACAACCCTTCCATGAACACACGAGTCAAAGAGATTCGTCCACCACACCTTGATACTATCCGCTTTGGGTGGTACTGACTCTCCCTCATGGTTTTTCTCACATCACAAAAATTTGTCTCGGTAGGGGGAATTATCCCTCTTCCTCATGCATTAAAAGCTACATCGAACAACACCGACACAGGGTTACACTGATGCCCCGCATCACCCCGGTAATTCCTCGAGCAAGGTGTTTGAAAGAAAAGAGTACCCCACGCAGTGTCTACCAAGTTATACTAAAAAAGGTATGAAATACATAGAGCATACCTATTATCATCTCGTGTGCTATAGGATTGTAGACATACATAGCATGCGACTACCTATAACCACGGTCGCTAGCTTCCTGAGCCTAATGTGGGATTTTTAGTGGTGGTGGAAGGACCTCGTAGCATCATCCACCAACCACAATTCTTTCTACTCCTATGCCAGCACCACCTCTCTAGGGACCACCCTATCCTCACTTGGGAGATCCCTGATCACGAAACTAGATTTTCAATAGTGGTGAATCTACCAGATACCTAGAAAGCTCATCACATCTGATCAGGTAGTCTTGTGCCATGTGAACTCACCTGTCACAAGAATAGCACTAGCCCTCCTTGGGATGTCCCGGTGCTCTATGTTGTCCCTAACTATGTTCCTAAGTATTATCATGGGAAGGCCTCCTACGTCAAGGCCCTACCAACTGACATCCTCTAGCCACGACAGACATCCCAACTCTGTCATGCCACTGCCAACTCCTGTTAACCAGTTCCCCTCTGACAGAAGGCTCTCTATCACCAAAATCTTCTCCAACACCCCAATATAGGTGGGGATGCACAAGGGCACTATGATAGAATAGATCTCTCTATAGATTCCTTGTTCTAACTTTTGTGCTTGGAAGTATCCATCACAGAGCATGTCCAGAGAGTAGCGTGCAAGGTCTGTAAACCTATTCGCATACTCAGCCACCATCATCCCTCCCTATTGAAACTAAAGGAGCTCCTTAATTCGAACAGAGTGAAAATAGGATTGGTAGTACTCCTCACTAAACAGATGTTGGAAGTCATCCTACAAGAGTTATGACTCATCATTCATCTGAGTAACCAAGATCTACCAACATCTAGTTACTCCGTGGAAAAAGGCTGGCTGCCAAAGCCACCATATGATATTTTGGTGTCCGTAAAATCATGAAGAGGTGGACCAATGACTCTAAACAAACCTATGTTTCTTGAGGGTCTTTCTCACCATGAAACCTCAACAGTCTTTGTCATTGGAACTTGCGAAGTGAACTCATCTTGCACACGTTCTCAGCCTGCTCTGTTGGGGCTATCTGCTGCTCAATAGGTGGGAGAGCTGCTACCCACCCACCTGGAGGAAGGGAATCACATGGTGGGTCCTAAACTAATTCCTCATCACTCACAGAATCTTCATCATGAACCAAAGATGGTATCCTGGCTAGCTATCGTCACGGAGACATCCTAAATTTTATCAAGGAGTATCGCGGTTAGGTGAGAATATATATATATATATATATATATATATATCAACAACAATGGGTAGCTGACTCAAGAAGGGCAGTAAAAGACTCAATCATATATGGTGCATGTGCCATTGTTCCCTGCAAAAAGTGCATCAGGGTGTCGAGTTGACAAGTAGGTAATCAGGGTCCTGGTGAATGGATACATTAGCTGCCCATACCATCACTAGACTCCTTAGCCTGAGAAACACTCTCGAGACACTTTGACATTGTTTCCCTCAACCCAATCAAGACCTTTTTAGGGAAATGTCCAAACAACATCCCAAGATTTGAACCACCTCTGATACCACTTTTTCACGACCCAACCCATGTCGGGGCACGATCCGCAACTACCCCAAGCCCGCCTCTATAGGCCAAGGGCTGGCGACTAGCACTGAAGGCACGACAAACTAGGAGAGGCCTTTGCCTAAGAACCTGTACACACACACATCCAACTCAATGAAAATAGTGTAGAGGTAAAAGAAAACAAGATACAACACTGCTATATATATACCAAAAATATACATCGACCTCTAAACAGTACAAGTACATGAAAGTAAACTGAAAGGTAAAGGGGTAAAAATACACGCCCAACCAGAAAAGTGCCACAACCTAGTAACATATGGAAAAGTAAAGTAGTTGGGAGAGTCCCAATCCTGAATCTCAAGTCACGACCACCACATGTGGTCCAAGAACCCTGTATCCCAAGTTCCTCTGAAGTCACTGTCAACCTGTTTGTCATCTGAAAGGCCACACTAAGTGTGGGTAAATCCCAAGAAGGGGTGATTATAAAAAATACTCAATAGGATGCCCCGAAGGCTCAAGGGAGTATCTAGAGAAGTACTGAAGTGGGGATTAGTAAGAGATGAAACTGAAGAGGAAAGCAGTAGCAAGAACAAAGTATAGTAAAAGAAGTGTAGATCAACCCAACAAGAGAGTAAAGTAAGCTCATCCAAACACAAGGAGCTATAAACAGTGATAAGATGAACTTATTTTCGAGTCTTCACTACCTATAGTAGGAGAGTAGACTCATCCAACCATGATAATCTAGACATGGAAAGCATGTGGCATACCATGCATGTCTTCGCCACTCTTGGAAGGAGAGTAACCAAAACCCAAGGAGTGGGAACTGGAAATAGAATATATATATATATACACTTAGTCAAAGAAACCCAAATGAGGGTATAAGGGGATCTCCATCTTATAGCTCAACCCAGAAAAAGAGTCACCAATAGTTCTAGAAGTAACCACCATCGATGCCTAGAATCCCACACATCTTCCTTAAACTTCAAGTCAAAGGGGATCAATCACCGCACCTTGATATTATCCACTTTCGGTAGGTCTGTCTCGCCCGAACGGTTTTAGGTCACATCACAATGACGCGTCTTGGTGGGAAAATAACCCCTCTTCCTCGGGAGTCCAAAGGTAAGTCAAATCATGTCACGCCACTATCCCACACAGTTAAGAGATCGTTTCTTGAGTTCGAGGACCCATGCCCATCCCAGCTGGAGGGTTCCACTTCAGTGTAATTAAGGACCCATCCTGAGCCTGGATCGAGGGTTCCACTCTAGTGTCATCGAGGACCAATCCCCAGCTTAGCTGGAGGGTTCTAATTGGAACTTCCATCAGGCACCACTGCCCAGCCCAGCTAGAGGTAAGCCCAAAACTGCTTTGGACATCCCTACTGGATGGTACCTCTCAGAAAAGCATTGCTGCAGTCATCGGGTGTCACCCTGAATAGGCATCACACCTGGAACATCTCACACCGTAACTCGTAAGCCACTATGGAGGGCATCATCACGTTATATGTGGAAAAACACTCAAGATAGGCTACTAACGGACCAAAATCCAAGTCCAAAAGAAGGATATATGTGAGATAGAAGAATTTGCAACGTAGTACACAATGCGTGTGGGTCCCACACGTCGTGTGGCCCCACCTCATCTCCTAGTTGTGTACCTATCCATTCTCAAGTACTGAACTGTGATCAATCACCCCTAAGCATGTCAGTGTACTCCCAGAGTACACGAAATGCCTAGCCAAAATGAATATTGAGCGCATGATGCTCGATGTTGATTCGAAAGGAAAAAATGTAATTTCACTATCACGCCTCCTCAAATGGACCCAGAACATTTGACCACATCTCTTCATACATCTTCTTCACTCTCACAAGAGTTTAAGCTGACCCAAACCGTTGGTTCTATTCAAACACATCAAAAGGATCTTCCATTGGCATTCCTTTCATGTTTCTACATTTAATGAGATCATGAACAAGGCTCTGCACATCCAAACGGATCACACTGTTTTGATCCTTAGGGAAAAGCATGCAAGATCGACTATTTATTCGCCATAAAAAAACATCATATGTAAAAGTCACAAGTTGCCGCATTTCACTCGAATGATATCCCGTGGGGCCTACATCACAATCCCAAAAAAATTATACATATTGCTCCATTGCATTCCTCATGGAAAAACACATGGGATGGACTACACATTTGTCCAAAATTGATAACTGGTGAAAAGTTTCATTTCACCGCAAAGCATGTGAACTGGGCCTCATGGGGCCCACATCTCAACTTTGTATTAAAAACCCAAAAGTTGTATTGAAAATTGAACACATAGACAAGGGTTTTTCCACCACTTACATCACCTCAAACAGATCTCTCATTTAGAAGTTAGGTCCCAAACAAAATTTCTGAAAAATAATAATTAAATTATTATTGTTAAATCTAGGGTTTTCACACACTCAAACCCCTAGGTCAAGACTTAAAAGTCCCAAAATGGTATAAAAATGTTCTTATCGATTATAGGGACTCGTGGCTACAAATATCGCATCAATCAGACGCGTCGTTTAGGAGATAAGGCTATTTAAATATTTTTCGGTCCAAACTGGGCCGGTCCAACCCAAACTGGCTGAACCGTTCCACCTGGGATGGCCTGCCATGGCCAGCCCAATCCATTATAGTTGGCCTGAAACCTACCTTTCAACACCGAGCGGCACCCCTAGTATCCTGGTCTGTGGAAACCTGCACCATGCGGGTCGTTGTCGCCTGGGGTCATGCATCGTGACCCCGCTCCGCCCCAACCTGGCTGCAATGTCGGTCTGACATCATCCAGCTATGCCCTGAGCCCCGCTGCCTTGATTCTTAGCCATCTATGTTAGCCTCCTCTTCACCCATCTGTCCAGCCACTAGACAACCCCAGCTGCTCCGGCCTCACCTCCATCTCTTTGTCCCGCTCCAGCCCGTCGACACTGCCTCAGCACACCGGCTCGCCTCCGCCTAGTCCGCTCACTGGACAACTACGCCCTCAGCTGCCCCTCATCGGGACGCCGCACACCACCTATGGCCACCACCCTTGTCAGAGCCACACCACCAACTTATTTTGCACATCATATCGATTTCTCCAGTGGTCTTATTTCAGATCTAAAACAGATTGATGAACCTTGCAATGGGGGCTTCACAGCACCAACCCCTACTCGCTGATTTAGTAGCGTTTTATCATAGTGAGAAATTAGGGTGAAGAATAGTGAGGAATGCAACCAAACTAAGAATTAAAATGTGTATTGAGCAATGGTTATGTTCATTTTTCCATTGCCTCATTGTTCAAAATGATAGATTTGATAAGGAAACAAGAATAAAACATGAAATGGAAATTTGGGGTGAAAAATGACAAGAATCCTACCTCGATCCATCAATTTATCACTGCTGATGGGATCGTCATGATTACGCCTTGATTTTCCTAGGTTTTGGTGAAGATAAATCCTCGATATGCTGAATAATAGTGAAGAATAGTTGGGAGGGAGGTAGAGAGATGAGAGAGAGAGAGAGAGGATTAGGTCTAACCATAATTCGTAACTCTTAAACTTCTATTTATAAATTCCCCACTCAGCGCGAAATCTGAAATTCTCACTCCCCCTATTTTTATGTCACGCCTAGGAAAAACACCCCATTATAAACTCAACAACGGTCTCAGATTTTCAATCTGATTCGCCGTTTGAAAGTTATTTTCTCCTGCACCTGGGGTAAAATAATTAAGTTTAATTATTTTATTTATAGTTTTTTCCCTGGGTGACTTTTCTCACAGAAGTCCTGCACCGATAAAATTTATACCCCGCCTAGGGTAAAAGCCATGTTTTGGAATCAATTGTGGCCTCGAATTTATAATATTAGTTACTTTTAATAGATATCACATTTCTGACACATTCAAAGTATAAAAACACTTAATATTTTTATAAAATTTATTTCGGGCACGTCGGGCCTCGGAATTCCACACCATATTAGCGCCTAGATCTAGAAATATATGTATAAATATTCCAAAGTATTATAAGGAAAAAATTGGGTCTCTAAAAAACTTCTTAAACTGTTTCAACATACAAATACCTGATATATTCATTTTCTTTTCTATCCTATTATTATTTTAATTTTTTTAATAAATATATTCAATAATTACTATATGGATGTAATATTTTTTCCCAAATTAACAATTTCATAATATTAATAGTCACTTTAAAATACCTTTATGATAGTAATTACAAAACCATATGATCATTCAATGACTGCTCATCAGCTGCTCCATCTGATCCCCCCAACATCGCTGAAGTAGAAGGTGATACACTAGAAGCGGGAAGCGTGCTTGATGGATATAGGTGTATATCAGATGGCATAAAATTGAAGAAAGGGAGCATACTGAAAGTAAGAACCATACCTGGTGAATTTGGGAGTGTATCAGATGGGTCCAATGACATAATATTTTTGGAATAATTGCTCATATATTTAAATAATTTGGTTTTCAGTAATCCTGCATCCAAAAAGGCAAAATCAAACATTGTTCAATGAAATTTTTTAAAAAATAATTTAAAAACAAATATATCTCATTATATATATATATATATCATTGGTTATCATTGATGGAAGATAAATGAGTGTCATATCAAAACAAAAGAAAAAATCAAACAAGTCTCAGTTTAAACCAAACAAATTTCATTCATACATTCCTTAATAAATGAGTGTCATGTGTTGCATGATGGTTCATTGGTGAATATAATTTTGATTTTTATTTATCATAGGGTTTGATTTTGGATTTCTTAGGTGTTGATGTTAGAAATGGGATTTTTTAGGAAAATAGACCAGCCACATGGGTTTTCTAACTATGTTGATAACTTTTTGAAGGGTGTTGGTTAGTGATATTGGGATTTTTCATAGTTTGAGCATGGTTTTTTAAATCATGTGAGCCCAAGGGATAACCATGTGGCCTATTTTGGGGGATTCAGTATCTCTCACATGGTTGGGTCAGAGTTTTCCTAAACATGCGGTCAAACCATGTCATTTTTCCAACATATTAAAATTTTGGTGATTTTACACAAATTCCTCTATTGATTTTTATACCCCTTAGTCTCATTTATCCTCCCTTTAATGTGCAGCCTCTCTCCTTGGGCTGGAAGCTTCTTCCATATCCTATTTGTTTGATTCTTCTTGGATCCAAGGTGGTTTGGCTTTAGGTAAGCCCCATTCTTCTTTATTTCTTCTTCTTTTCACTTTATCATGCTTTTTATTCCATTTCCATGGAATAGTGAAACCCTATAGTTGGTAGGGATGTCCAAACCTATGGTTTTAATGGGGTATTTGGTTTTTTTTTCATATGGAATAAGTGTTTGAGTCCTTCTCCTACCTATTCTGAGTGGTTGTCATCTAAGGAGGAGAGGTTAGAACCAAATATGAGGTAGGTGTCTCTATTTAATGGTGTTTTACATGGATTACCTTTAAATTAATAATTGCCTTTGGTTTGTGTTTATCAAATTTTTACTTGTTTGATTTATAGTTGATGATTTTTTCATGTTTGATATGTTTTATTGATTGTTTTGGAAATTTAGGTGTTTAAATAGGGTTTTCCAAATAGGATCGGATTATGTGCACTCCAAGTGTTTGTTAAAATGGATCAAAGAGGTTTTATGGTTCTAAATGGATTTATAAAATGTTTTTAGAAAAAAAAATATCTTTTTAAAGGTTTTTTATTTAAAGTGGGCATGTTGGATTGTGAAATTGGCTTATAAAATGGTTTTTCATGTATCGAACTTGCTTGTGATTATATCGGTATGGAGTATCACATGGGTTAACTAGGGTGTGAGTGAGGGGTTTTCCAAGGGACCATGAGAGCCTTCAGGTAGGAAGACCAAGAGAGATTCCATTTATTTCTAAGGGACCTAGAGATCCTTTGGAAAGGAAGACCATGAGAGATTCCATTTGTTACCGATAGATAGTGAGATCTCTTGGAGTTGGTCTCTCAGAAGACCATGAGATATTCTATTATATTTATCCAGCTCACATATTTTGTTTAGATTCACCCTCATTAAACCCTTTGTGGTTAGACCCCTAGGTGCACATTACTCATTCTGGTTTGATTTATATTCTTTGTTCATTTGATTAGTGTTATTTTGATATGATATCATGTGTGTTATTCCCATTTCCATTTTCATGCTTATATGATGATGATGTTTATGCTCACCCTTATTATGACTTATTGGATACATTGATTATATTGTGTCATTTGGACTTGCTTCATTATTTTATCCATATTAATAATTGTTTTAGAAAACATTTTTTATATAAAAAAGAAAACCAAATGGATTTCAAATTCTTATTTTAAAGTGGAATATTTTCAAAGTGGTTTAGTTTTGAAAAGTGTTTTCAACTTATTTATTGGTCCACATGGGTAAAATCCTTAAATATATTCATAGTGGAATCCTTACAGGCATTGTGCCTCACACCATACATATGTCTTTGGGCATATGTAGACATTGTTTTGAAATACACATGTAAAGGAAAGGGAACCATGTACCTGGGTGAATCTTCTTGATAACCATTGTCTGATGTTTTTGTTGGAGGATACATGGTATCATAGGTATTGGTTCATGTGGAGTCATTTTGAGATTGTATACCTACTGGGAAGTATGTATTGGAATTATTGGACCTTGTCACCATCCTCTTGAGTTTTGATCTTATGACTAGAGGTAGTGTGTTTATGTCTGATTTATGGAATGTTATGTATATGGTGTTATTGTTTTTTATTGTATATGATTTTCATTTGTGCGGTTTCTCTATTTGTTTTATTTTATCTTATTGGTTTTGATGTTAATGGTTTGGTCATCCCATTTCATGGATGGGTTATGCTGGTTTACTATGGGTTATACCATTCCTAAGAGGTTGTTTATTGTGTTTAGTGATTTTCGTCATCCCATGGAGATCGAGAACGCACTTAGAGCCCTATGGCAGGATGACTCTGGTGACAGGTCAGGCCGAACAAAGTCATTTTATTACAAAAAGGTATCATAGGGTGATTTTTATTTGGGATTTAGTGGTAGATTGGAGTTCGGACCATCAGGGTTTATGAGGTAAGAGTGGGGGATTGTATGTCCATCTCTTCTCTATGTAAAACCTCAAGTTTCCATGGGTGGTATTGGATTGAGTTAAAATTTTGAACACATTTATGGGTTGTTTTGATAGGATTTTGAGGTATTTCATGGTCTTTTTGAGTACTAGGGTGATCTCATGATTTTTTTTTTTTTTGAGTTTTGGAATGAAACATGGAGTTATAGAGGAGGAACACAGTTAGTAGTAACCATGAATAAAAAGTGCAGCCTTGTCTACCAAATCTAGTGACACCCACATAGTTGGTACATAGTTTTCCCAATTATTCAGTCAGACCATTCAAAGTGGGAAATTCTTGAAATTTTTTATTTTTTAGATTTTGTTCTGTTTGGAGTTTATTTTTTTGTTAGTGTTTCTTGTTGAGGCCCTTGATGGGGGTTATTTTTAGTCTATTTGATTTAGTTATGGTTTAATTTTTCTTGGTGGATCTTGTGTTCTTATGTATTGTAGATGATGCCTCCCAAAAGGACCTCATTCAGGTATAAGGAGGGTGTTGCAGAGAATACCCCATAATAAAATCATCCTCTTGATCCATATTTGGTGGATTCGGTGATTCAGATGATCCAATCCTTGGGTTAAGTGGGTGGTCAATAGAAAACATGGATGGTGGACCATTCCTAGGAGTTCATGAGGAAAAATTCACCAGTTTTATATGGTGACAAGGGACCCAATGAGCCTGAGGATTGGTTGGGTTGTATTGATCATATCTTTGAGTTTTTGAAAGACCCTTGAGGCTTAAAAAGTGATATTCTTCATGTATGTGCTGGAAAGGTTGGGTAGGAAGTAGTGGGATTTAATGGTTCTTACAAGGTATCATGAGGATCTCACATGAACCACTTTCAAGGTGGATTTTAATCAGTAGTTCTACCGAGAGATCTTGAGGGTGATGAAGTCCTATGATTTCTTGAAGTTGGAGCAAGGGGATCATTTGGTGATAGAGTATGTAGCCCGATTTACTAAGTTGGTTCATGTCTCCCCAGATCTCCTCATGAACAATTACCTCAAGGATTATAATTTTGAGATGGGATTGAGGCTAGATATTGGTCCCATGCTCATTATTCTCTATCTACCAACATATTTAGAGGAAGTTGATAAATTGATTATGTTATAGGAATATCTGACTGGAAATATAGGTCTTAGTGGAGTTCCATCAGTGGGAAGTAGCTATATTTCTTCATCAGGACAGAAGTATAAATAGGAAGAGTCTAATAGGGCTAGTGGAAAGGGTGCATCAGTTATCGGGTATAGCACAGGTGGCTTCTACAGGGCGTAAACCAATTGTTTGTTACTAGTATAGTAAAGGTGGACACACTGGGCCTAATTACCTAGAGAATCTAAGGATTTACCTCTATTTTGGACATTTGGGGAATCTTCAGCACTTCTATCAATTCATTTTATGGGGGAGTGGAGCAGGCTCCATACTCTTAAAGGGTTCATATAGGTGAAGTCTGATGCCACCATGGGTGAAGGATCTCACCCTAGAGGTAAGGAGGGTTCTCACCAGATAAAAAAGTATTAGGGTGGACCATAGTTTAGTTGTATTCATATAATAGATATTATACAGAAGGACTCAGATTCTAGGATGGCCACCATGGGTGGTACAATGCTTATTACTTATTCTATGGAATCTGTTTTATATGATATAGGCATGTCCCATTCTTTTATCTCACTAAATCTACTTGATGATTTGGGTATGAGAGTGGAGTTTATGCCATTTATGATGGATTTTATAACCCTATTTGGTATAAAGAAGGAGCGGGGTTTCAAGTGCCTATAGTGTCGGTGTGGAATTCATTTGGGATTTCCTCATGTTGATCCTATATGTTTTCAACCTCATCATTAGCATGGATTTTATAATCATCTTCAAGGAGCTACTTGACTGTTATTATTGAAAGGTCCAATTTATTACTCCTGGTGAGATAACTCACATCTTTTAGGGTGAGTGGGATCTGCAATCAGAGAGGGTAGGAGCAGTTGTTTTGGAAATGGGGTTGATATCACGCCATTTTTCTAGGTTTTTTATTGATTATTTTGAGAATAGTTTAGTGGTTTAACTTACAATGGTCATGTATAGGTACCCCAATGTGTTTCTAAATGATTTATAGAGATTTTCACCTTATATAGAGATCAATTTTACTATTTATTTTCTCCCCAGGACAATACTAATCCTATTTATATCATATAATATGGATCCATACAAGATAGAAGAGTTGAAGGTTCATCTATAGGATCTCTAGGGTAAGGTATTTATCCTTTCCTTCATTTCACAGTGGTCTTTTCTCATTCTATTTGAAAATAAGGCGAACATAAGGCTGTGAATTTTCTTAAACTTTCATAATATTAACCATATGACCAAAAATAATAAATACCTATTGCCCAAAATTGATGATCACTTTGATAAGATCAAATGAGATCATTGGTTTTAAAATATCGACTTGAGATCCAGGTACTGCCAGATGAGGGTCTGGGAAGAGGATGTTCCAAAGACCACTTTTTGAAGCCAATATAGAATTTTTGAGTATTTTATTATCCCATTTTGGATTACTAGTTCTCCATAAAACAATATGGAATTCATGATCCATGACTTCCACCTTTTTTGGAATCCTTCATAGTCATGTTTGTGGAAGACATCTTGGTGTATTCCAAGACGCAGGAGGATCATGTTGACCATATGGAGGTTGTTTTGGGTGTTTTGAGGGATCACATTCTATATTCCAAGTTATATAAGTTCCATTTTTGGATCCAGAAATTAAAGTTCATAGGCCACATGATTTATGAGGTAATAGTTTCAATTTATCCAGATAAAGTTCAAGCAATCATGTCTTGGCAGCAGACCAATAATGTGTTTGAGATCTGTAGATTTCTGGGCTTAGTTGGGTATTATAGTTTTTTCAATCAAGACTTCTCAAGGATAGCTTCACCCTTGATAGCCTTGACTAGAAAAGGGAGGAATTTTTGAGTGGGATGAGAAGTTTCATTTCTCTTTTGAGTTGGTGTAGATACATTTGACATATGTGCTAGTTTTGATCCTTCATGAGCCTAGGAGAGCTTATTTTGTGTATTGTGATGCTTCCAGTGTGGGATTGGGATGTGTGTCGATACATAATGATCATGTGTTAGCCTATGTCTCATGGAATCTACACCCACATGAGAAAAATTATTCCACCCATGACTTATAAATATCTAACATAATGCATGAGTTAAAGACATCATGACATTACCTATTTAGGGACTGTTTTACAATTTACTTGGATCATAAAATCCTAAGTAAATTTCTACCCAGATGGAATTAAACCACAGACAGAGACCCTAGGTGGAATATCTTTAGAATTTTGATTTTGATATTTCATATACACCTAATAAGGGGAATGTGTTCACTGATGCTTTGAGTATGAAGCTTCTAGTGTAGGTCATTCGGGAATTAGTAGATGAATGGGGTATGATGAGTTTGTTTACAGATCTAAGTTTGGATATGCAGGAAGATGAAGAGTGGGTGTTCTTAGATAGTGTGTGAGTTACACCCTCTCTTTTCGATCATCTTAGGAGTGATCAAGTATCCGACCTTGATTTCTAGTAGATTATAAGTGTTGTAAATAGTGGAGAGACCTCAAGTAATTGGTCTAGGTTTCCATACAATTCTCTTATTTTTTGAAAGTGTCTGGTAGTTCCTTTGAGCTTGAGGCAGAAGGTGACACATGAGGTGCATCATTCCAATTGTATCATGCACCCCAAGACAACCAAGATGTTTATACCTTAATATGTCAGTATTGGTGGCTCAGGATGCGGTGTGTAGTGGACAACTTTGTTTATCGATGATTGAACTTCCATAGGATCAAAGTTGATCACCTAAGATCGGTGAGTTATTGAAACTAATTCCCATTATAGTGTGAAATTTATATGAAATATATATGGATTTTTTTATCTTATTACCTCATACTATTAGTGGGAAATATTCTATATGGGTGATTGTCAATTTTCTGACAAAATCAACCCACTTTATTCCCATCAGGGAGTCAAAGAAGGTATAGGACCTCAGATGCTTGTATATTAGAGATGTTTTTTAACTTCATGGAGTGACCTTGGTTATAGTTTTGGATTGGGATACCTATTTTACTTTTTGATTTTGCAAGGGAATCTAGGAGTCATTAGGAACTGAGATGAAACTGAGCATTGCATATCACCTACAGATAGATGTTTAGTCTGAGCAGACCATCCAGAATCTCAAGGATATATTATGGGTGTGTGTGCTTGATTTTGGAAGTTTTTGAGAAAGGAACATGTTGTTGGATAAGTTTTCATATAATAACAGTTATTAGTCCTCGATAAAGATATCCCTATTTGAGGCATTGTATAAGCAGTCGTGCTTTTCCCCATTATGTTGGGATGAGGTGGGAGATAATTCCTTGTTAGGACCAAGTCTCATCCAGGATATGACAGAGATGGTATTACTAATTTAGAAAAGGTTAGTGACAACTCATAGTTTTCATAAGTCATAAGTCTATCAGTTTCATCACCCATTGGAGTTTCAGGTTTTTGATTAGGTGTTTCTTCAAGTATTTGTTCGATTGGTTCATTGTCATTTTGTAAATTAAGGAAAGTTGGTGTCGTGTTATGTCAGGTTTTTTCATGTTATAGAGCATCTTGGTAAAGTAGCCTATCAGTTGGAGTTTCCACCATGTATGACCTCAATCCATGGTGTCTTTCATGTTTTCCAACTAAAGATATATCATCCCAGACCCATCTCATGTGCTATAGTGAGAGGATTTAGAGGTTGATCCTAATGCCACCATTATGGAGAATCCTATTTGTATCTTGGATTTAAATATTAAGATGCTTAGTGGGAAGTCAATATTTCTGGTTTTTGTGCTCTGGAAGTTAGGTGGTTGTATCCATGAGACATGGGAGTGTGTTGCTTTGGTGAGGGATTTGTGTCCTCACCTATTTTCTTTCGAGGATTTTTGAGGAATTTCTAGGGGAAGAAAGTGGCATGGTGGGGAGTTTTTGACACTCATCGGGTCACTAGTACATCTAATTTTGAGTTTTATTATATTTGGGTTTGTTTTTGTAGTTCTTGGGTGTCAAGGGTTGGAAATGGGATTTTTTGGGGGGAAACAACCAGGCGCATGGTTGGATCATGGTTTTTGTAACTGTGTGACTAAACATACAAAGGGTTTTGGTTGGTGATGGTAGTATTTTCCAGATTTTTAGTATGGTTTGTCAAACCGTACAAGCTAAGATATAATTGTGTGTCCTATTTTGGGGGAGGTAGTATCTCTCACATGGTTTTCCTAACCATATATATAGGGTTTTCCTAACCCTATTTATTTTTATACCCCTTGGCCTCATTTCTCTTCAATTGTGTGCATAAAACTTATCCTTTATATGTAAGATTATTTCCTATCCTATTTGGTGGATTCTTCTTTGATCCAAGGTGGTTTGGCTTGAGGTAATCCTCTTTATTCTGAGTTTATTCTTCATTTCTCCCTTCTCATGTTTTTTATTCTATTTCCATGGAAGAGTAGAACCCTAGTTTGTAGGGATGGCTGAGCCTATGGTTTTAATGTGGAATTTGGTTTGTATTCTTGTGGAATAAGTGTTTGAGGCCTTATCCTACCTATTCTAAGTTGTTTTCATCGAAGGAAATGAGGTTAGAACCAAATATTTGTTAGGTGTATCTATTTAAGGGTGTTTTCCATGGATTGCCTTTAAATTCATAATTTCCATTGGTTTGGATTTATCAAATTTCCAATTTTTTATTTATGGTCTATGACTATCTCATGGTTGATATGTTTTAGGGATTTTTAAATTTGGGTGTTTAAATAGGGTTTCCCAAATAGGAGTGGCTTGTGTGCACTCCAAGTGTTTGTTAAAATGGATCAAATAGGTTTCATGGTTCTAAATGGATTTATAAAATGGATTTATAAATTTTTTTACCATGTGAAAGGAGTTTTATTTTAAAAAGGCATGTTGTCTTGTGAAATTTTCTTGTAAAATGGTTTTTCATGTATGGCACTTTCTTGTTATTATGTTTCCATGGAGTAGCACATGGATTAATTGGGGTGTGAGAGAGGGGTTGTTTGAGGGACCGTGAGAGCCTTCAGGTGGGAAGATCATGAGAGTTTCCATTTACTTCTAAGGGATCATGAGATAATTTGAGTAGGAAGACTATGAGAGATTCCATTTTTTACCAAGAGACTGTGAGATCTCTTGAAGTTGGGCCCTGGTAAAACAAAAGAATGATGATTGTGCATTTGTGTATACTACCCACTCCACAATACCATGTTCTTTGTTTTTTATAACCAAATAATATGGATGACTTTAAAAATGTATTTAAGGTACAAAAATTATGTTTATAACACTATCAATATTATATAAAGATAATATTTTACATTCTATAAGTGATATTAATAATAAACGGTCATAGTAAACTTAACCACCTAAAATGAACACATTAGAGTACATTTCCTAATCTGAGTTCATTTTATAAAATACTATATAACTATATAAATTGGGTGCTAATAGAATAATAAATTATATACACCACTAAATTTTTTTAAATTATTAAGTTATTCTACAATACCTTTAACCATGTTCAACATACCAAAAGAGTTACTTAGAAATTGATTGAACCACCTCAAATAACCAACATAAGAAAAAACTATATAATAAATAAATAGAATATGATAATAAATGGCCCTCATTAAATGGAATATAGATAAATAAGGTTTCTAATAAGGTATATACTAAAATTAATTTTATTATTTATGAATTTAGGCACATGTTCATAGTGAATCAGGACCAAGGTAAGGGTTTGTACTAACTCAATTTTCTTCCATTAAGTTGCAAACTTTCTTATTGAACTATATTGTTCCAAGTTTTACTTATTATATATAATGAATAATTTTTTTCTCTCATTAATTTATGGGGTTCTACAATTATTTCATATAACCTCATTTTCAAATAATTCGTACCTCAAATATTATGTTACTTGAAAGGGGTTTCTTAGTCTCAATTCCTATTTCTTGATACATGATTCATGTTATGAACCAATTTACCTTTATATGGTATATATACTACCTATTTGTAATATAATATCATGAATTATCTTTCATGGTATTTTAAGTTTAGTTTCAAACTCTTTCTCCTTCAATGGTTTTAATTTATATGGTACTCAAGTCGTAAGGGTTTGTTTGTCTCTATTTTCAATTCCATGAGACATGTTTGATATTGTGCGCTATCATTTCTTTTATATAGTGTGTTCACTATCCTATTTACTTAAAGTATAATGAATTTCATTCATTTCATTATATTTTAATTTCATGGTATCCCTCACATTTTCTTTTGATTCTTATGTTACCATTACCATAAGGGTTTTTGCATCTTAATTTTGCTTCATTGAGATATGATTCGTATTCACCACTTGGTTCCCTTTTTTAGTGTATATATTGTCCATGAATTACATTATAAATACCCTCATATTGTTTTATTTTGGTTCCTCTCATTATTTTTCATCACTAACTTTCTCTTTACAAATCATCCTATGTTATGGGTGTAATTTCTCTTCCAATGTATTTCCTCTGTGAACACTCTATATTTACCTCCTCTGATTGAAGGGTGTTCACCTAGATACCATACATTGATTTATTAGGAAAATTATTGAATTATACTTATACATATTACTCTAAATGGTGTTATTTTTAGGTATGCTTACATATAAATCTGTTCCATTTATTGATTGGATAAATATTTATACTTTTTATTACGATATAGATGTTTATTGATTACTCAGACAAGTTTTTTTGAAAAGTTTGAGGGTCAAGCCACCTTTATTGAACATAAAAAAAGAATTCCTCTTTTGAACTGTGAGAAGAGGAAACCCATTACATGAAGAGTCAAATGCCTTAAGTAATATGACATGAAGGTCGAAAAGGTCTTGAGTATCCAATGAGAAGCAAATATCAAGAAATTGGCAGAAAAACATCATGTTATCCCTTTTATTAACATGGGGAAAATTATTTTCATTCCATATGTTTTTATTCCAATACAAATATTTATAAATTCAGGTTGATTATGCATGGTATTCTTATTTATATCTTTCATATAGAGAATTCATTGGACTTAAAGAAGTTATGGGTGAATCCTAGTATTATATAGCCTCTAGATGCATCGGTTGGTCTCATGAGACAAAAGGTTTGGTTATTTGGTGTATGTCCACCCAATGCAAGAATTATGTTTGGGTTGTAACCTTTACAACAAGATTGATGTCTTGGTCATGGCCTTGATGATGAGAATAATGTCATGAATGAGGCCTTTATAGTAAAATATGTTCGTCATTATGAATTCCATAGCCATGAATTCAGTTATTATTATCCATGTTATTATTTATATTATTATATCATCCATGGATTTATTTCAATCTCATGTTTTTATTTATAAGTAATTATTTGAATCTTATTTATTATTTCCATATTATTCATGTCATGATGGATTCTGATATATATTTTCTTATACTGAGCATTTGATCTCACCACTTTCTTATGTTTTCATTTCCCTAGGTTATGAAGAAAAGTAATACGTGTGATCATTCTAGAAGAGTATCGTATGTAGATGATTTTTGGGAGATATTTAAATCTTTTTATGTATTTAAGTAGTTTCTTATACAGTGAGAAAAATATATGTTGGATGATAAATACATGGGATTATTTTAGTTAATGTTCTAGCATATTTCTCTAAATCTCTAAACCTAAAAGGTCATGGAAATGTATGTAATGAAATATTTTCTTTAATTCATGTAATTATGTGATAGTTTTTTCCAATAATCTACAATTAGAATCAAATCTAGTATGTAAAGTATGTGTTTTTAGCATTGTGTCTGGGAGTGTGGGTCTAGGGAATCACATTTCTATTACTTTAATTTTTATTTTGGTTCATTATCTTTAAAAAGGCCTTAAAAATAAGAAAGTGATTTTTTATGGAGATCTTGGAGCTCAGTTTCGGAGTTTGGTTGCTAAAATTGGGTGTTTTTTATTTCGAAAGCTCTAAACCTTTATTCTACAAGTGGCGGGTTATGGAAGATTTATTCCAGATTTGAGGGTTCCAACACAACATGTTATTCATTTACACCTTTATTTATTCTAAACCAATCCTTTTAAATCTCATGGAAATGGGTTTTTGTTATGCTTTTCCACTACTTATGGGAATGGGGATTCCCTTCAATGTACTTCAATTATTACAATGAAAAAATCATGGGATTTTCTTAATTAAATTTCTTCCATTCTGTAGTAATCCACTAAAAACATTAATAAAATCATTATTTTATTATTATAAGAAATGTATTTAAACAATGTTATTTCCAAAATATAAATTGTAAATTTGATGTAGATAATCCCACAAATCTTGAAAATTTATAGAAACAATTGAGCATGAAATTTTTTATGTAAACAAATGACCATGTAAAAAAATTCACCTTTTAACATTAAATTTATAAATAATTTGATTATAAAACTATGAAACTTATTTAAGAATTAAAAATACATCACTATTTTGAGATAATAAAACATAACTCATTTTTTAGATTTTATCCCTTACATTGTTGTATAATTTCCATTGACTTAAAGGATTTGAATTAAAAAATAGTGGGAAATTAAAGTGAGAATTTATAATATAAACTTTCATTTTGAATCATTAAAAATGTATTCCAATGTAAAATTATTGTAATTTTTCATTCAAATTCCTTCAATTTTTCAATGACCCACAAAATAATTTGTATATTTCACTGTTTCATTATTAAAAGAAATATATGTAAACATTTTTATTTATTTTCAAAAATAGATTTGAAATATTTCAGTGAATGATTCCATCAATAATTTTTAGTGATTTATATAATTCATTTCACATTAAATTTACAATATAAAAAAATAACCATGAAAAAACAATTCTCTTATTTTTATTAAATAAATAGTTATTTTGAATGCACATCCGTGTAATTTATCAGTCCAAAAACAACCCTGATAACCCACTAAACTGGAACTCAATTCAACTCTAACATGGCTCAAAGGGTGTTCCCAATCCCCATGGGGTGGCTACTAGCACCTACACTTAAATAAAAAACAAGAGCGAACAAATTCTCTACAAGAATAACCAAAAACCATAAAGCAACAAATAAGAAACCACAATCAGTTGGTATGCCAAAACTAACATCATGAGAAAAACTCTGCCAGGTAGACAAGTAAAAAACCTAAAACATCACAAAGATCATCATAAACATAATCACTAGGATATCCTCATAAAAAATGGATCACATACTCTACCTATCATAACCAACTCTTAAGGTCCCACTATCAAGAACACCCACCACATTCAAGCGGTGATTTACCTTTTCTGGGACATGGAAAAAGAAAGTCTATATATGCCCAAAGGTATAAGAAGGTTGTTAGAAACACTAGCCTGGTAGGATCCCACCATGATTTTAATAAGCAGATTATGTCAAATAAACCAAATATTCTCAGATTTTTAAAAAAAAATCCATTATAATCTTCCCACAATTCAAAGTTAACCATTATTTTCAAATCATTTCAATAGAGAGTATAAAAACTAGTATATATAATCATTTCCATAAAAATAAGTATGAATAAGAATTTCTATCATAAATAGTCATGAATAAATCATTACATAAACAGTGGTATGTATAAATCAATTACAACCATTTTCCATCATAGAACCATGGTTATAAACCTTGGGGTGAATTAGATCAAGGATCAAGGATCCTCACACGTATCAATGAAATGTGGCTCTATGTGTGAATAAATACATAGATATTATACCTAAGGGGAATATAAGTACATACAAACAAATTAACTCCCTTCTCTCATCATAGTTTATAAATGTTTCCATCATCAATCCATTGTTAGGTAAAGATAAAACATGCCTAGTGTTCTTATCCTAGACTACCCACCTAACTACCCAGGTGCCCATGTGCTTCAAGTAAATCAATCAAGGGGAAAATTATTCATCTAAAATCAGTTATATAAATCATCATTAAATTATACCCAATTCAAGTTTCAAGCATTCCATTTCATTTCAAAAACCAACATCAAATGGTTTTCATCAAAACTCATTCCTTTCAAACAATTAATTTCATTCAAAATCTATAAAACATTTCATGCCTTAATTTCTAAAGAATTGTCAAATTCATTCCTCAAATAAATTATTTCAATTGAAAATCATTTTATGGAAATTAATACTTTATTTCAAAATCCATTCACAAAGGGGTTTAACATACACCATGCCATTTTAAAAACATTTATCAAGGATCTCAACTCATGTTTTAAAAATCATTTAGAAATCCATTTCAAATCAAGAAATTAAAAAATAGTTTCAATTGATAGAAATTGCCTTATTATATTACCTAACTCAAGAATAGTATCATAAAACACCCAATAATGGATCCACAACCAGTGAGAAAAAAGGATCCTAAAGAAATAAGATAAGGTCCACACACAATGATCAAGGAAAAACATATTGTACATATCACTCTTATAGGTAGTTTTGAGTGATTACAAACAAAAAATTTTGTTTCTAAAGAATTTATTTCATGAATTTAAATGGATATATATTATAAATTTTATCATGAAAATATTAGATTAATCAAGGGCCTCAAGAGGAGTTTAGAATACTTTTTTAGAGCCTTCCAGTAGTAGGTGTCATCAGCTACCCAGTGTGATACCACCAAATGGCTAGTGGGACTAGTATATAACATGTGTTTTATCTAAGTTCCATATGTGATATGGTGGTGTCTAGATAGAACTAGTGTTCTATCCATGTGCCACACTAGCTGGTTGTAAGCACCCAGAAAGAGAAAAAAGTATTAGTTATAGTGGGTCCCGCTTAACTTAATTCAGACTCAAATGGATCTATTTGACCCAAAAAACTTACATAACTTTCTTAAAATTATTGGAGGTTATAAATAAACCCTAAGGGTGGTTAGAATATACTGGTTACCTTGAAGTTAAATTCTAGAGACAAATTGTGTCAAATTTCTCTCTCTCTCTCTTTTGATTTCTTACAATTACATCACCTTATCTCATTATTTTCTCATTGTATCTTGTTGGAAGTGTGAGTGTGATTCATTGGGCTTGCATAAATCAAGTATTTTTTTTATTTTAGTTCTTTCTTGGTAATTAAATAAAGGGTTGGTTCTTTATTGGTCTTTAAAGTAATGGGTTAGTTCTTGCATGGTCCTTAAAGTAAAGAGAGATTTGGTTCTTGATTGGTCCGTAAAATAAGAGAGATTGGGTTCCTAGCCATAACCATTAAAAATATAGTCATGTTTTTGTTTTTCTTGGTATAATAACTAAAAACCAAGGTTATTACATGTTATAATGGGTTTCTTTCTACAATCACTAAAAAAGGTTTGAGTTTCTTGATAAAACCATTGAAAAGCAAGGTTTAAACCAAATCCTCTCAAGAATACTTGAGGAGAGTAGATGTAGGGATCCATCATGGATTATTTTCAAACTGATTTACCAAATTTATTATGATTTATGTTTCATTTTATATTTCCACTACACAAACTTATTTATTTTATTACACTCATAATTTTCATTCTTGTAGTTAACTTTAATTTTTACTTGAATTAAATGTTTTTAAAGGGAAATTCACCCTCCCCTATTTCCATCCTTACTCTGACCAAAAATTGGTGTTAGAGATAAAATTTATTTCAGAACCTTAACCAATATCAAGGAATAATAAATTAATGGATGTAATCAATCTATTATAAGGTTCTCTTAAGGGACACTCAATGGGTAAAGCCCCTTTCTTTGATGGAGTTGATTATGGTTATTGGAAAATATACATGTCTACTTTTATTAAAATCATAGGCTATTCTATTTGGAACATTTTCATGAATGGATACACATTTTCTAACAAATCAGAGGAAAAATGGACTCTTAATTATATTGATTCTTTTGAGATAGATTTAAAATACATGAATGCTCTTTATTTTTCATTATATAAGAATGAATTTAATCATATTTCTGATTGTAAAAATGCTCATAAAATTTGTAAGTTACTTGAAGAAACACGTGAGGAGAATATTAAGTCACGATTCTTTGGAAATAAAGTGAAAAACAAGAAGTCATTGAAAGAATCAAATTAGAGTATAGGAAATGACTCCCTAACCTCATTCAATATGATCCCCAGCTATCTTATTTCCTCAACCAAAGCGAGTAATGAGGTATGTTCTTATATATCTTCTTGTTCTTCAAGTCATTAGAATTATGAAGATCTCAAATATTCTAGAGATAAACTTCAAGAAGTATTTTTTGAACTTTACACAAAATTCAAGGAGCTTAAAAAGAAATAAAATCAAGTTGTGAGTGAGAAATGTTTTCTTTCAAAAGAAAATTAAAGGCTTAAAAATGAGAATGGGAGTAATAATTAATTTATTTCTAAAAATAATGAAGATAAAGATAAAAGGTATAATTTGGTTTGGGGAGATATATATAAGGTTTAGAATCAATATAAAGAGCTAAAAATGAAAATAAGAAATTAAAATTTGAATTAGGTAAGAATACTTGTTTAAGTCAATCTTATGTTGAGATAATGGGATTCGCTATAAAAGATCTTAAGGAATCCCTTACTAAGTTCACTCAAGGAGAAAAAAATAGAATAATTTCTTGGGTTCCCAACGAAATGTGAAGGACTATTATAGGATTTATCATTCAAATCAAGCTATCACTTCTAGGAATAAAACTTTTATAAATATTTTCTCTCAAAATAAATCTTGTAACTATTATTATAGGCATGGTCTCATGATCTATGAATGTAATTGTAAAAATACCTAGTATAGTATAGAAACATTTGTCTACCTCTCATCAAATTTATTATCTAGAAAATATCACATTTACTATAGAAAATAATATTCCAAGAAAATATGGGTTCCAAAATCCTTATTGAAGAACATTTATAGACCTAGGTTTTGGGTTCTAAAACCACTAGTTTCCAGAATTTTTTGTAGGGAGTATGTCTCAAGAAAAAATCTAAATAGATACATAGAAAATTCTTGATACACCTATGAGTAATAACATATTGATTAGTATGAATATCTTAAAATTATTTTATAGAAAATAATATAGTTTGAATTTTATTCATTCTCTATTTAAAACTTTCTAAATTAGAATTATTTTTAATTATACATTCACTCTCTTATAATTTTAATTTTTTATTATTCTTTTATGAAGCATGTTTTAATAAATGTGATTCTTATTATTTTGACTAGTTAATAATTTTATTTGAGTGGGTTTTTGTATGAATTTTTGAGTGATCCTTGTCCCACATTTTAAATTTTATTTTTAAACTACCTAGGTACCCATCGGCTATCTAGTGGAACCTCATCGTGTAGTTGGTGGTGTAATTACTTGAACTTTTATAAATTAAATTCTCTATTTTCAAATGAATAAATAAATTATAAAGTAATAAAGTTATAGAAAACACATGCACTAATTTGATTATTTTTTAACAGTTATATGGTCTTAAAAATTTAAAATATTATTATGCATCATAATTGTTGATAATATATCCATTTTACAATTACTATTAAAATTAGTATATTAAGGGTTATGATAAATTCCAATTGATACAGGCAAACGAAGCTATGTCCTCACCTAGTAGAATCATACCCTATGAATCCAATTTATTAGAGATTCCAAGGGAGATAGTATCATTGGTATTTTCCATTTATAAATCCCAAGCTGAGATTTAACAAATAAAGCATGAACAAAATCATTTATGAGAAAATTTAAAGCTCATCAAGATCACATCCTAAATCATGTATGTCGAACCACCCTATGAAAATCCCACCATAGCACACCGTACCCTTTGGGAATTCACTAGTATAATAAAGGTATATGTATCTAGACCCTAATAGTATAAATTTGAATATTTTATTTTAATTAAAGAATTATTTTATTTATCTTTTTTTATTATTAATTTTTAAAGGATTATATAATGAGTTTGATAAAAATTAGATTCTGATATGATGAAACACAAATTGTATTTTTGGAAAATATAAAGTTTCAATCAAGACACTTTTTTTAATGGTTTTAATATTTTTTAAAATAAATTTTATTTAAATAAAATATAATTATTAAATAATATTTATTAAATCTAAATGATAATATAATTTTACAAAGTCTAAAATATTTTTTATACGGGTCAGAAAACTGTTATTGTCAAAAAAACCAGTATTTTTCAATAAATGTGGATTTTTATTTAAATGTGTAAATATTAATACATAGAGAATTATTTGGATAAAATAAATATTATTTTTGAAATCATCACATTGAAATTAGAAAATGGTGATTTTTTCATAATTTTCGAAGACAGTCAATTTTTTTGATCAAAATTAAATACAATATAAATATACCGTGTGTATTATGACATCAAATTGACCCAAAAGTGATGTAATATATTCCATAAAATGTATACATGGTAAAATATATATTTAAAACTTTAAAATAATGTGTTTTTTAGGTTATTTTATTAAGTTTATAAACCCTTAATGAATTCTCCAAAACATATATTATATTTTAAGGTTTTAAAATCAATTATTTGTTAACAAGACTCACTTCTACATCACCAAGGGTATTATTTTAATGATATAAATTATTAAACATTTAAATTAATGAAAACCACTCCAATTTGGAAAAAAAATATGGGCAAAAACCATGGTATGGTTTGTGGTTTTTATTACTTTATCATATAGAGTCCAAAACCTATGTTTAGAAATTAATAAAGAATTTTCCTCTCTTTTACTATATAAAACCACCAAAAATACCATTTTTATTCACTAAAACCCCTTTTATAATGAAATTTCTATTCCATTACCTCTCTATATTCATCCCAATATGTCCCCAAACTCTTAATAAGCTCCTCCCAAGCTTCTGGAAATGCCCTCTCAGGGTAAGTGATCCTCTCCTTCTCCTCTTTATTCAAGAACCTCCTTTATATTGTGTCATTGGTTTTCCAATTGTTCATTTTGGGATATTATTTCACACATCCCTGTTACTAAAATTATTATTTAAAAGTGATTATATATCAATTTTACTCTCATTAATCCCTCCCATGAACCTTTACATACCCTCGTTATGGTGCTGGAATTGTCCTATGGTTTTTCCATTCCAAACATTTTTATTATAAATACCCATCCTTATTTCTACTCAAGATTATTCACCTAGATATACCTATCCTTCATTGATTGGGTAATTATATTTATATAACCCACATTCCTTTATCATGGGATTAAAATTGATGAAAGTAATCTTTATGTTGTATGATTCATGTGGCACACTTATGCATGTACATGATATGAAAATGATGGGTGTATCCAGATAGCGCTCCAATAAATTGGGTAATGTTTTAGTCTCATAATAAATAATGTGTGGGATTAGGGAGTAAAAATAATCCATTATGGTACTTTTTACACTATTTTATGATGTCTTGGTGGTTATCCTTAACCTATGTTTATGATGACATGTTTAATTTTGTCTCTACATTCCCATGTTGCCTTTATGTTATCATGTTATACCAGGATTTATTGTTTAAGATTGTGATTCTTACCCCTATTATGTTACCTTGGTGTGAATTTTTTATCACATGTACTTATTTATTATATGATATGCATTTTTTCTTCCTTTACTAGACTTTATAGCTCACCCCTTTCTTATGTATGTCCCCAGGTTATCCTATGAAATTTTAAATGAGAAATAGAATTTTATAAGCATTTTAAGGAAATTTTCAATAATGTTATTTTATCCATGTATCAAGTTGATGTTATATGTACCTAATTTACCAAATATACTAGGATTCATGATATTTTGTTGTTTTATTATGTGTACATTTATGTAATAAATCATGAATTAAAGTGTTTTAAAATATGAATTGTATTAGGTGGTTATTCACAGAACCTGAGTTTGAGAATTTTCCCATTAGTCAATAAATGGCCCTCACCAGATCGTCGGTGGTGTCATTATAGGCCCATTAATCTTTGTATGTGGTTTTTAAAAATAAAACACCCCTTACTTCCACTTGGTATTCACTAATAAATTACTCATCTCCAACCCTCTCAAGCCCTTCCCTCTCCTCTCTTCTAAATATACATTCCTTGGTAAGTTTTCTTGGGTTCCTTATCTCTCTTTTTTCAATAAATTTCTATTATTTTCATTTAAATATTCCTTTTTCAAGTTTTTTTTCATTACTCCAAAATCCTACTCAATTTTTTGAACCTTTTTAATATGGCCACTCATAGAACTAGAGCATATTCTTCCAAAGGAAAAGGGAAGGGCATAGATTCACTGATCCCTCCTTCATTCAAGAAACTTGATCCTATATGGCATGATAAAATTATTATGTTGGGTCATTTTGATTCAGAAATGTCCACCTTGATATAAATAGAGTCATTAACTTCCAAGTTTGGCACTCTTTCTTTCAACCACCCCCTAAATATTTGATTTATCCCTCTTTGGTTAAGGATATCTATACCCATCTCATTTTCCAACATGAAGATGAGTTTGAAATGATCACTTCGATAGTAAACAGAACACCCCTTAGTATCAACTCTATTGAAATATTATATGATATGAGGATTACACACTTAGGTCCTTGTTTCTTCACATAGGAATAATTTCCAAAATATTAGGCATTCAATATTCAAGATTTCCTTTTATTCCTATTTAGGAAAAATTCCTCCTCCATTATCAAGTTATCATACCTTTCTCTTTAACACTGAATTATTGAAAGAGTCATCCAAACCTTGATTTCGACCCATATCAAAGACTGTGATAATGTTAAATATATTTAAATTTATGTTATATATTTCATTATAATGGATTTTCACTTTAATCTCATTTGATTTATTTTTTAAGCCATGTTTTATATCACCTATCACCCATGGCAGTCTAAATATTTACCCTTTCTCCATTTCCTTACTCACATCTTATCATATATTGGCATCAGGTTTAATGGCATTACTTTTGAGCACCCATCCAAAAATAACATATTGAACCATTCAATGGTTCAACACATGTATATTTGTTGACATCCCTGGTGCTAAGAGTATGTCTAGGACCATCCTAAGATCCTAAAGTATTATTCCTCCCAGAATGAGCCTAAAATTCATAATATTTCAATGCATCTTGCCATCACCAATACTTATCCTATTGATGAGGATGAGGATGATAAATAATATGAAGAAGAAGAAGAAGAAAAATAATAATAAGCTTAAGGGGAAGGTTAAGATGTTAGTGTAGAGGATGAGCTCCCTCAAAATGAGGGTGGTGTTGGGGAGAGTTGCCACTGGGATGGATAGATTTCATTGAGTAGATAAGATTGTTTCATGAGGGAATTAACTACCATCTCACTTCTATTGAGATGATGATGGACTGGAAACTCACCAACATGGATCATTCTTCTTCCTCAAACCATGAGTGGATGGAGCGGATAGAGAGGATGAAAAAGGATACTCGAGATCTAGTCTAATCCCTCTAGCATAACTTTTCATGATGTGGTCATCTCTTCCATCCTACCTAGAGTGAATATGATGGATTTTCTTAGTGTGGATTATATTTGACGTTATTTTACATTGTGTGGCCCTATATATATAACTATTTAACAAGGAATGTTTATGCATGGTTGAACTTTTTATATGTCTTCTTACTTTTTTTACCTAATATTTTTTTCTAATAAATAAAGAAATGACTATGAAATCAAGTTATATATCTATCTATCTCTTGAATTTAATTCTTTATAGAAACATTGAATTTGGTATTTTATTTATCCCTTATATAAAACCACTTAAATTTCAAAGATATTTCCTTATTAATTTGTTTATGTGTTAGAACCAAAAGGGGATTAGATGCCCTGATATGGGAGGGATTAAGGTATGGATATTATTTGATAAATTTTTCTTTCCCCATTGTATCTTGAACTATATTTTGTAAGGGTAACTTCTTTTTCTATTTAGGGATCATATTAATTCTATTTTCCTAACCAACCTCTTATATCAATTTATATTTTGATTTTCTTTACTAAATCTATCTGATGAAGATGCATAAAAAGTAAAACAATAAAGTAATCACAAGGACACACAAATTTTTACTTGGTTAACCCTTACTAGGCTATATATAAGGAGTATACAAAGACAATGTGTCGATGTACAAATCCACTAAAGTTTATTGTTGTTGGTTTTAATCTAGGATTCTACTACTTGGTCTCACTACCCTTAAAAAGTTTGAGGTAGATGAACTATCTCCCCATGATCACTTCCCTCACACTTCCCTATTATACTCACTACTTTAAAAGGAAAAAATTTGGCATGCAGACCAAAGAACAATATATTCTATTGTTGAGAGTTTCACTGAATGTGAGATAAGTGCCTTTGAACTTCACATTCTCTTTCATAGCCTTGGTGTGAACATCCCTTTGAGTATCACCTTTCCATGATAGATCATGGAAAATACAACTCACTTTGGGAATTTAATCAATATATACCAAGTATTACTCTATCTAAGATGATTTTATAAATCCTTTCACTTGCTGGAATGTAGTACCTCCTTCTTCCTTTACTTAACTCAGATGTAGTAGTGAATAAACTCATTCACTAAGTATTGTCAGATGGTTTAGATCCTTTGTCTTCTTCTTCTTCATAATTTAGATATGACAATGCTATTATTCAAATTCAGATATGATAATGGTATTGTTCACTAGATAATACCTCAAACACAAGACCCTCAGTTGCATAACCCTTGAGTGCAACAACCCTGGAACATATATCCTTAAGTGAAACCCTAGTGTATAACCCTTACATGGGACCATGGAGCATAACCCTTATGTAAGACCCTAGAATATAACTCCTTACATGAGATCCTATTACGTAATCCTTCCATGAGACCCTAGTTTGTATCTCCCTTTACATCTTGAACTCCACTTATGCGACTTTGATCGTGTAAACTCCTTCACTTCATGTGAAACCCATTCTCTAAACTTTGCTTCAGATAAAATATTCAAGAAAACCTCTTAACTTATTAAGTACAGGTTAAGGGTTATTCATATGCATAAATAAAATACCTTAACTCTAAAATACATAGTCAATTGTCCATTAGACCGCCTTAGGAAACGTATCCTTGGCCTTATGCACTTTGTGAAATCACTTTTGGCTTATGAAATCGACCTCCATCGTATGTCGTATATTGAAATCCCTTACACATCACTTGTAATCACTCTCTTTAAGTATATCATGTGTGTCCATCACGGGATCCATTGACACTCATGTTACTGCATGATTTTGAGTGACAATAATACAACTCATACATTTCCACCCTATATTCCTTCATTCACTTCATTTGAATCCTTCACATGATCTTTTAGAACATATAAAATCATGAGATTATCCTTCAATCATTCTATCACATGATACTCATGTATTCACTTGTATTGTTTGGTCTTCCTTCATTCACGTGAATCAAGTGATATTCCTTTATTCACGCAGATCATGTTATCTTCCTTCATTCACATGGAGTTCATGATCTTCCTTCATTCACATAGATCATGTGGTCTTCCTTCATTTACAAAGATCATATGATCTTATTTGGGACATGTCTTCCAAGTATTATTTTTTGAAAAAATATTCCAAAACACAAACAACGTCATGCTTCATTTGATGAACAACCTTTGTGATAAACTTCCAAATATTTCAACAAACACAATAACCCCAAAACACCATCAAGTGGGATTTTTTTCAATAATATCCCCCTTTGGGTTTGTTGACAGCATTTAAAAACTTCAAGATCCAACTTGTTGACAAATCATGCACATATGAAACCATTTTCCTTTTGAAAATTCAAATATTGTTCAAGGACTTCCTTAACATGTACTATAAGTCCACATGAGTCAATATTGTTATGAGAAATAGGATTAGCATGAAAATTTCATCATTAAATCACTTCATTCTCAATACTACCTTCAGAAACCTTTTTAACACCAAAATATTAACAAGCACAACCCTCAAGATCACTTATCAAACAGCACATGTCAACATTTAGTAACATAAACCCATCACTCCATTTCATGATTCTTATTCATTGATATACCAAGTTCAGCATCATCATATTTTAAAATTCTCTTGTTTGGATTCTCCCCTATCATAATCAAGACATCATTTCTCCCACTTTTTCAATGAAACCAAAGGGAACTCCATTGTGGTCTACAATATGGTAAAGAAAACAAATCCACACATAGGGGTAAACACACCATACAAAGGGGTGAGGGGTCCCATATCCATATTGTTCAAGTGTGGGAATTCAATTGAACTCAAAGATATAGTTAATTCCTTTAAAACACTTTGGGTAAGGCCTTCATCATGATTTCTACAACTTATAGTTTAGTAGGCACATACTCTAGCTTCACAAGCCCATACTCAACTTTCTCCTTGATAAACTGATATTTGATTTCAATGTGATTCATCCTTGAGTTATAGAATAGATTTTTTTCTAATATTTATAGCACTTGAATTATCACAATGGATATTTATTAGAGACTTCACTTAAATCTCTCCCTTTCTCATAGAATTCCACCAGGGATTCCTTTATCTACGACTTCACTCCCCCTTAAACAATGATTGCCATGTATCATATTTTCAATAATCTGTAGAATCATGAGGGAGCATACATTATTCTTATTACTTCTGAAATCAAGATAAAGATAGATTATTCTCCCCCTTTGGTCATTTACTTATACTTAGACTATGCGACGTCATAGGTTGACATCCAAATACCACCTATCTATATCAACTATTTTCAATTTCACCTTTTAAAACATTGGGATCTATATTATATCTTCAACTTTGTTTATAAACTTAAGATTGGAACTTTACTACTTTTATCACTTTATAAGATCAGATTCATATTCTTATTTATAGCTTCAAACTACTAATAGATTTTCCACAAGTGAAATTACCAATTTCCATTGATTCATTAACAGATCCTCTAAGACTACTGATTTAGAACTCTTTGTAAGAAATAATATTTTAAGCTAATAAACACTAACGTTATCCATGTCAAACACTTACTTTCATGGATTCTTGTAGCATGGATTTCATTATTTTTTAAAAATCATATTATGATCTCAATTATACATATGTTAAGTTAACTTACACCACTTTTTAATGATAACCATATGGTACATGATCTTCAATTCTTCGAAGGAATCTCTTAATGGATGAGGCTAGACATCCTAGAGTACTTTTTACCAAATCTCCCTGAAAATATCCAACTTTTTATTGATTTTTATTATTGATATAAATTTTTGAGTTGAATCCATATGTTAAATTACTCTTCAGAATGGGGAGACCACTTATTGGGAATACTATTGATCTTCCAGTAGCTTCTTGGTATCCTAAAAAGAACTAGCCGGTACCAAATTATTAGAAAAAAACAGATAAACGTGCACAACATGAATGTTGCTACTTCTCCACCAATCTATCTTCTCTTAGTGGATAAATACCACTTGAATTGATACCTGATACCAATGGATGGATATTCATTTTGACTTAGAACCATTGGATTGTTCAAATATATCTTTGAAAACTTCATATCACGCTCTTCAATGTATGATATTCCCTTTTCTACAGTATGCAAATTCTAGATATATCTTTGAAAAACAGAGTGGTTGTTTGACACCACTCATTGAGTCTAGAATAATATGAATATTTAAATAATTATGAATCTTATTGTCACATATATATCCATCCAACTTAAGCCCATGTTCCCTTTCAGCACACACATATCCCATGGATCATATCTCCCCCTTAGTCATACACCGCTTCCAATAGATCTTAGAAACATTTAATATTCGGGGAGAGGGGTACCTATATAGTAATCAAGAATAGGATTGTGTTTGATCCTAATGGACCAACCCTTTGATATATTTTTTCAAAGTATTATACTATTTCCATGCTTAATATTCCTCTAACTGGACATCTAACTTCAACTATTCTGGTCATATGACTAGACATTCTCTACCCACATGCTCAGTATTATTTTGATATGTTGGTTTTGTATCCTTGGTATTTTTTATAATTTTGGGTTTAAACCCACTAGTATAAATTTTCTTCTTTGACACTCCACTTATACGTAGTTTTTCATGAATATTTCTCCTAGAAGGAATCTTACCACATGTTTCCTACTCTTTCTTATTCCTCTATTGAAGGGATATTTCCCTTACCTTTAATTTTTTCCTTATGGTATGACATGTGAATTTGTTGAGAAATTATTTATTCATTTTTCTTTTATTAGTTATTCGAGTCACCTCACTCTTTCTTACTAGAGGTGAGTCTTTCATTAAACAAACATTCTTCTTAATCACATCTAGAGAAGGTCTTTTCTTCCAGATTCATTCACATTATTCCAAAGAGAGCTATTATGAGTGCAATAGAGTAGGAGATTGGTAGACCTTTTCTTGAGCTTCTTGTATTTTCTCTGAGGCTATAAAACTATTTTCCAATTTATCAAGTTTTCTTATCTTATAGTATTTCTCGTTATACACCACTAGAGTTAGGGATCTCCTTTCAACTACTTTTTCCTTACCTTTTTTCTTTTATCTAAAATGTTTTTCCAAATGACCATGATTAACACATATGAAACATATCTCATTAAAAAAGTATCTCCTGTCACATTTCTTGATTGAGATATTGGTGAAGTTGTAATTATTCTTATAACATTGATTCATCGGGCTTCTTGACACATACTCATGGTGTGTCTCATTCTTCCACAATAGTAGAATTTTTTGGATACTTTCTTCTAAAAGACTTTTCTTTTAAATTTAGAAATATTTCTGTCTTTACAGCATGAAATATAGTCCAAATCCTCTAAATAAAATCTTTAAGTATGAAAATTCATCCAAAATAAATAATACATGTTCCCATTACTTCTCATAAAATTATTTTTATATATGTTTCCAATAGCTATGTAATTTTCCCTATTTTTTGAATTATTCAAGGATCCCTTCAGATTTTCCAAAACTTCATGTCCTTTGGGATGAGACTATCATTTCATGTTTTTTCTCTGAAGTATCATATTTTCTTTTTATTTCATTATATTCTACCAAAAGATATTCAAATAATAAATGAAAAGAATATGATAATTTGGGATTTACTTTGGAATTAGATTGATCCACTTATTTATTGATTGATTCTAGCTCTTATACCAATTATTGAATCTTCTTTTCCCTTGATTCAATTTGAGAATTAATTTCTCACTTGAGAGTCTTCTTACTAGTCATATCATCTTCCAATACTCAAGAGATATTATCCACCATATCACTTTACTTCTTTATTTTAGAATTAATTTTAGCAAAAGAATCTTTAAAGCATGTAATCACTTGTTGTATCACTTACTTATCCTAAACCAATTTCGATATTTGTGTAGAAAGATGGTCATTTTTTTCTTCCAAGTTTTGAATTTATTTTATGTTCAGATTCTTTCCCATGTAATCATATTTTAGCTTTTCCATATCTATGTAAATTACTTTTAGTTCTTTAGATTGGTAATCATTCTTATCCCTTAGATTAGTGGCCACTTCAACATGTATTTTATTTAAAAAAATTATCTTATTGAAATAAATTTCCAATACTTGGATCTGGATATATTGAAACTTATTTTCTTCTTTTAATTTCATGTCTATTTCCCTTATCATGTGGATAGATTCTACTATTTCCCTTCTTAGGATTTCTTCATCATCAGTTGTTCTAGCATCACTTGTTATGTTAGGTTCTTCACTCATTCTTACAGTAGAGTTGAATGAGTAAATAGTCTCACAATATGATTCATCCAAACCTTTATTTAATAAGTTTATGGTTTCCTTTAATTGAATCGCACTTTTTCCATAGAAACTTCCACACTAAGGAATTACACCATACTTTGGTTTCTTCTTTGAAGTTTATCAAATAAAATAAACCTTTATCTAATACCAATTGTTAGGCCCAAAAGGGGATTAGAAAACCTAAGAGGGGTGAATCAAGGTGTGGATATTGTTTGATAAATTTTTCTTTACCCGTTGTATCTTGACCTCTTTGTTATAAGGGTCACTTTTTTCTCGGTAGTGCTCAAGTTGATTCTATTTACCTGACTGGACTCTTATATCAATTTATCTTTTGATTATCTTTACCAAAATTATATTTACCAACATTATCTTTACCAACATTATTTTTACTTGGTTCACCCTCACTGGGTTGTGTCTAAGGAGTATACAAAGGCAATATGTCGATGTAACAAATACACTAAAGCATGTTGATGTTGGTTTTTGGATAGGTCGCTCTTTCTTGGGATCACTACCCTTAAAAAGTTTGGGGCAGATTCACTATCTCTTAAGGATCGCTTCCTTAGCACTTCCCTCTTATTATCACCACATTAGAAGGAAAAAAAATTGGCATGCAAGAAAAAGAATAACATATTATATTGTTGAGAGTTGCATTGAATATGATATAGTTTCCTTTTAACTTCATGTGATTCTTCATAGACTTGATGTGAACATCCCTTCAAGCATCACCTTTCCATGAGAGATCATGGAAACTCTTCCTCACTTTGGAAATTTCTTCAATATATACCAAGTCTTACTATTTATAGAATGATTCTATAAATCCCTTCACTTTTTGGAATATATAACATCCTTATTCATTTAACATCTTTAGATATTCTAGTGAAAAAAATCATTCTCCAAATATTGTGATATGGTGTAGATCCTATTTCTTCTTCTTTAGAATTCAGATATGAAAATGGTATTGTTTAATTTTAGATATGACAATGGTATTGTTCACTAGATAACACTTAATCACAGTACCCCTAGTCGTATATCCCTTGACCATAATAACCCTAGCATGTATCTCCTTACCCGAGACCATAGAGTGTAACCCTTGTGAAAGATCCTGTCACATATCTCCTTGCATGAGACCCTATCGTGTAACCCTTCTATGAGACTCTGGCGTGTATCTTACTTTTATTATTATACTCTACTTATGTGACTTTGATTGTTTAAACTCCTTTGATTCATGTGAAACCCCTTCTTCGGAATTTTATTCAGATAAAATGTTTAAGAAAACTTCTTAACTTCTTAAGGACAAGATAAGGGGTGATTATAGGCATAAATCCACCACTTTAACTTTGAAAATCATGGTTATCCCTTTGTTCCGCTACCTTAGAAAACTCAACCTAGTCTTTATGAACTTCATATAATCACTTTTGGATTATTAAATTGACCTCCATCACATGTATCATGTTGCAAGAACTTTTTCCTCAATCAATTTCAATGTCTTCCAGTGCATTGTGTGCGTCTACTGTGGGATCCATTGATACTCATGTAGTCGTGTAATTTTGAGTGATTACAAGATAAATATTTTATTTACAACCAATCTTCCTTAAAGTGCTTCACTCGACCCCTTTATGTGATCCTTTCAAACATATGTAATCTTAATATATTCCTTTAATCATTCCATCACATGATCCTCTTGTATTCACACGGATCATGTGATCTTCCCTCATTCATGTGGATCACATGATCTTCCTCCATTCATATAGATCGCATGGTCTTTATTCATTCACATAGAGAACATAATCTACCATCATTCACATGGAGTGTATAATCTTCCTTTATTCACATGGATCATGTGATTTTCTTTTGGACTTACGCACCAAGTCTTATTTTTAGATAAAATCTCACAAAATGCAAACAACTTCATGTTTCCTTTTATGACCAACCTTTTTCAGCAACTACCAGCCTTGTAAACAAACACAAAAACCCAAAAAGAGGGATTTTTCCAACATTTTGTTTTTTAATATTTAATTTTTTTTCTTGAAAAAAATAAATCTAAGGTTTTTCATATTTTTTAAATTTTCAATCTTGAGGAATTTTGAAGTATGATTTATCTTCAACCTTAATCCATATTTATTTATGTGTTTTTTTAATCTTGAATTAAATATTTTATTTTATCTTTAAATCTACATCCTTAATCATTTGATTATGGTTTTTAAAAGAAACATGTAAGGAATTGTTCTCTCCTTTGATCTTTAGAAAGAATGAGGTTTTACACTTCTTTTAATTTTTTATCTTTTAAACTTTGTTGAAATGTGATTCTATTTCATCCTTTAGATTTATTAATTTAAGTGAATTATTTTGAATTATATTGATATGATTTCTCTTTTTATTGAAACCATTGATCAAATTCTATTTTTAGAGCATTGATTCATTTATCTTAAAAACACTAATATTAATATGATCCTTTTATTTTCCTCTTAATTTAATTCCTTCTTTAATTAATTCTTGGTTTTAAATCTTTTGATCATTATTATATTATTATTTATTTAAATATTGATGTGATTGATTCATTTCTCTCACTCTATTAGGCGTATTCTTTTTCTTTCTCTTATTTAACTCTTGATTTATATATTTTTTGTGGCCCCTCTTTATACTTTTAAAAATATGCAACATTTTCCAAACCTTTTTATCTAAAATGTTCCTAAAAAATACATCTATTTCATGTTTCATACTCTATTATTTATTTAAATTGAATATCATATTTTTTAAATCACATGGTTGTATAGTTTCTAGCTCTTAAAATCTGTTTGGAATGTTGAAAACTTTATAGTACTTGAATTTTTTAGAAATATTCTTGTAAAGGAATATTAAATTGCGGTTTAATTATCTAATTAAGGGGGAGAAAAGTATCTTTTTATTCTTATAGATACACTCATTTCAAGCATAATTCTATTTATAAGTTATATTGTTTTTCTAGGACATGCTTATATGTTTATTGTCTCTCAAAACTTATGAATGGTTTTTGACAATTTTGAACACATGTATGTGAAATTTTTAGTTCTATAAATCTATTTTAGAAAGTTTAAATTTTTTAAGACTTCAAATTCATTCTTAATTTTTAAATCTCTTGGTGGAAAATTATGTACAATGAAATTTTCATTTTTATTATGCTGGGATCTCATTATAAATGTGTTACCTTTACCCTTGTCTATGAGCTCCATGATAACTACATTTTGGGGAGATGATGATGAAATTAAAAGGCATAATTTTCATTTTTATTATGGTTTTATATATTCAAATTATTTCAATTATTTCAAGCATTTGCGTAATTATGTTTTTATAACCCCAAAGGGGGAGATAATTTTGAATTCTTTCAAAACTTTTGAGAATTGGTTGGTTTTTGAAATTGAGTTATTCTTGAACTGTGGAAGTGAAAATTTTGTGATTTTGGATTTTTGATAATCACAAAGGGGATAAGTTTTAAAATATAATTATTAATGAAATAATTTTTGTTGAAATGATTTTTTAATTCCATTTCTAAGATTATCTTTTAAAGTATTGTAAATATTTAGATGAATTTCATTATGAAATATTGAAATTACTTTAGTTACAATTATGAATTTCATCATACCTACCTTTTCATTATTTTTAAGTGTTTTCAATCATCAAAAAGAGGTATAATATTGTACATATCGCTATCTTAGGTAGTTTTAAGTGATTACAAACACACATTTTCATTTCTAACAATTTTATTTCATGAATTTTAGTGGTTCTATTTTAGAAATTTTATCATGGATGTTCCAAACCAATAATATTACTCAAGAGGATCATAGAATACTTTTTTAGAGCCTTGAAACAAAAGGTGACGATGACTACCTATTGGGATACCACTGACTGGTCACTGGCACCCACCAGCTACTCAGTGAAACTCAAACAAAGAAAAAAAATATGTTGGAGTGGGCCTCTCTTAACTTAATTTAGCCATAAATGGATATATTCATTCCAAATCACTTCCATAACTTTCTTTGATCCATTTAAAGCTATAAATACACCCAAAAGGGTTCTTAGAAGCTATTGTTTACCTGGAATATGAATTCTAGAGCCAAATTGTGTCAAATTTCTCTCTCTATGGTGATATCTTACAATTGTATCACTTTTTCTCATTCTTTTATCATTGTATATTACTAGAGAAGTGTGAGTGTGATTCATTGGGATTGTCTAAATAAATTCTCTATCTTTTTTCTTTTGTTTCCTACTTGGTCCTTAAAGAAAGGGTTTATTTCTTTCTTGGTCCTTAAAGTAAGAGGTTGGATTTTTCTTGGTCTATAAAATAAGGGGATATTTGGTTATTACTTGGTCCTTAAAGTAAGGTATTTTGGGTTCCAATCCATAACCATTAAAATTATAGTCATGTTTTAGGTTTTCTTGGTAAAAAAAACTAAAAACCAAGGTTCCTTCATCTTGTAACAGGTTTCTTGCTACAAACTCTAAAAAGAAAGGTTTGAGTTTCTTTCTACAACCATTGAAAAGCAAGGTTTAAATCAAATCCTATCAAGGTTACTTGAGGGGAGAATATATAGTGATCCCATATGAATTATTATAGAACAACTTTACCAAATTTATTATTCTCTATGTTTTATTTTATATTTACACTACACTAAATTATTTAATTTTTCTGCTCATAATTTTCATTCTTGTGCTTAACTCTCATTTTTACTTAAATTACTTTAATTATTTAAATCTCATCAAATTTAGTTTTAATTTCTAAAAAAATAAAGGGAAATTCACCCCCCCCCTTACATCCTTACTCGGATAAATAAAACAACCTCTATCTCCCTTACATTAATTTCCCAATAAGGAAGAACATGATCTGAATTGAGAGGAATAAATCACCTTTTACAAAAGCTGAAACACCCAAAACCCCCTTTCAAGAACAAATTAAATTTTAAATATAATCCAAATAAAGGAGAATGATTATTTTAATATAGGTAAATGAGTTAATAGATGAATTAAAACCCTCTATTAATATTTCACTTGGATGGAGTAATCGTCCTAGAAGTTTAAGCGGTTTTTTGTGCATTTAGAATTTTGAAACCCCCATCACCACGCCCTTAGACACAAGCTAGTGAAAAAGTATAAAATGTTTTGGTTCTAAACACATCCCCTACCACACCATGGTGGGGCCTTGTTGGTTATTATGGATAGGGTAACCAACAACATTCCACACCCTAGACCACACCCAATGATGAGCATTTTGGTACAACCCATTTCACGTAGGTGACACCCAGGTGAAAAACAACTTAGATCAGGGTGTGGTCTAGCATTTTTTCATTGTAAAAATTAAAAAAAAAATTAGCCACTAAGAACCTATAATTATTCTAAAAATGAAAAAAAATAAGGAAATTACCTAAATTAAAAAAGTTAAGATGTTACAAATATCCCCACCATAATGCTTTTTAACCCTAGAAATCCTTGTCAAGAAGACTAGTCTTCAAAGAGATGAGGACACTACTCTCTCATCATCATATCATATTCTGAAATCTCATGATAATCATATCCATGTTTCCAAAAAATTTGAACCAAAGGTATAGACTTCCCATGAAGAATCTTCACTTGATAATTAACAATCTAAACTGGCTGCTCAGTCACAGTCATATCATGTTTCGCATCAAGGTCCTCCCAATTAAAAATATGAGATAGGTTCGAAATATATTTCTTAAGATGTGATACATGAAGAACGTTATAGATCTAAGTCATTTGAGGTGATAAGTCCAAATGGTATGCCACCTTTTCAATCTACTCAACAACCTCAAATGGTCCCAAATATCTCAATGAAAACTTCCATAGCTTTCCAAGCTATCAGTGACTCAGTCGATCCAAGAATCTCAAGAACACCTGGTCACCATCTAATAAATACAAAGTATGTCGATAAAAATCTATATAGGATTTATTTTGGAACTTCATTGTCACAAACCTATGTCAAATAATCTGGATCTTTATCATTGTATACTAGGCTAAACAAGGTCCCAGAAGGGAAGCTTCACCAATCTTTGACCAACAAAGTAGAGATTTACAAGGTTAACTATACAAGGCTTAAAAGGGTGCCATTTTAATGGATGATTGGTAGCTATTGTTTTAGGAAAACTCTACTATCCCCAAATGGAAATCCCACGCTCCTCTAAATTCAAGGACACGGGATCCCATCACCTCCTAAAGGATGGTACATCATGTTTAACTCGACCTGGGATCCCATCACCTCCTAAAGTCCTATCCAAAATTGAGATGTGAACTAGGGATCCCTATAAAAAAACAATGGCAGAAAAAACTCCATACATTATGAAAATATCTTACACATATAGATTTTCTAAATCCTCAACTTTGGTGGTATCATAAATAGGAATAAAGTAATCCAATTTGGCCAATAGGTCAATCACCACCCAAATCATGTTCTTTCCTCAAGGGATATGTGGAAACCCAGCCAAAAAAATACACTGATATCACATCCCACTTCTAAGTCAGTATATGAAGGGTTTGGATCAAACTTGGAGGCTTCTAATGTTAGGACCTGATCTGTTTACAAGTATAATAATGGGAAACAAAATTAGAAATGTTATGTTTTATACCTGACCACTATAATCAACACCTTGTATCATAAAAAATTTTATTCATTCCTCGTTAAATTAGACACTAGGAATTATGAAAATCTCAACATTTTCTAATGGTCTCCCCACCATAAAAAATCCTTAATTCCTCAGAATTCATCATAAAGATACTACTATTGTATTATCATCTTGATAAGAGATGATATAAACTAAATTATATCCTAAAAAACCTCGGTCCCATCCTACCAGATTCCAAAATTCATGTGAGAAAATAGATCCATGAGATTCCACTCCTCTGATGATTCTTTCATGGCCTGGGATGGTAGCTTCCTACTCAGGGCATTTTCAACAATATTTTCCTTACCAAGGGTATAATAAATGTCAATGTCAAAAGATTTAAGGTACTCTATTCATTTACACTAACAAGGATTAAAATATTTTTTTGATAAGATATAACTCAAGATCTTATGATCAGAGTAAATGGTAAACATTTCTCCAAAAAGGTAGTATCTCTAACTCTTAAGAGCATGCATCATAGCTGTGAGTTCAAGATTATGTGTGGGGTAGTTCTTCTCATGTGTCTAAATATTATGAGAATCACAATCCACCATGTTATTACCCTACATAATAATTCAACCCAAACACAAACATGGAGAATCAAAAAGACCACAAAACCATGTCCATCCTCTAGAAGATTCAAAACTGAAGTTAAATTCAAAATACACTTCAAATCATCAAAGGAGTTCTAACATTTAAAATCCCAAAAAACTTCACTCTATTATGAGTGAGATCAGTCAATGGAGAAGCTAGATTGGAGGAATATTTCATGAACCAAATATAATAACTTGTTATGCCTAAGAATCTTCAAATCTCAAAGAAATTTTGTGGTTCTTACCAAGACATGAAAGCTATCACCTTTTCAGGATTAACTAAGATACCATGTTCTGAGACCATGCACACAAATAAATTCACTTCTTGAATCTATAATTTTCATTTTGATAACTTATCATAAAGTTGGTGATTCATTAAGATATCCAAAACTACAACAAATGAAGTACATGATCCTCATTAGTTTTAGAGTAAACTAAGATATCATCCATGAATACTATAATAAAGGAGTTAAGATATTCATGGAAAATCATGTTCATTGATAATATAAAATTTTTTGGATCATTGGTCAGACCAAATAGCATAACAAGATAATCATAGTGGTTATACATGCTCATGAATTTGGTCTTTGGGATACCAAAATCCATGATCTTAATCTAGTGGTAACCAGACCTAAGATCAATAAAAGAAAACCACTTTTCCCCTTTCAAATGATAAAAAAATCACTAATGTGAGTAAATGAGTGCTTATTATTAATAGTAACCTAATTGAGCTTCCGGTAATCAAAACATAAGTGAAGGGTCTCATCATCCTTTTTGGTGAAAATCATTGGTGTTTCCCAAGGTGACACACTGGGTAAAATAAAGCCTTTGGACATAAATTCATCCAAATAATCATTCACTTCCTTTAATTTAGCTGGTTCTATATGGTGGGAGGGTATAGATATGGGTTGGGTACCTAGAACCAAGCCAATTGAAAACTCCACCTACCTCACTAGTGGTAAACAAGAAAAGTCTGATGGAAACACTTTAGGAAAGTATTCAGTTACTGGAGGAAGTTCACAATAAGAGACTTCCTACTCTAGTTCAATTACACACAAATATATCATTATACCTAACCCTGTAAGAGGAGGTCCATCTCAGCTAGACCTCGAGTCTCATTCTCTCTGAAAAAACACAGTACTTCCCATTAAGGGTAGTAAATACAACCAACCAATGATAACTATCAATCTAATATTTATGAGAAACCAACCAATCCATCATGATAATGATTTCTAGATGTTTCATTTCAAGAACTAAAAATTATTAGATGAAATTTATCTTCGATAAATAGAAAGTACAAAAGGATTGTTTGAGACCCTTATCTCTCTTCATCCTGAGAGGTGTTGAAATTTCCATCACATAAGGCATGAGATCTATTGAAAGATTTAATAGGCCTAAAGTGTGATTCAGTATGAAAGAATGAGTGGAATTAGTATAAAATAAATAAATCAATAAAGATGAAGGAATAGTAATGGTACCTCTCACTGTCACAGGACCCACGTTAGTTACTACTGGAGACTCATCCACTATGTAAAGTTTCTTTGTTCATGATTCCTATGGCTAGAACCCCATTTTTTCTAAGCATTTGATTTTCTCACAGATCCTATTGGTATTGATGAGCTTATTTCAATATGCAGAATAGTAAAAACATAGAAAAAAAACTCTACAAGTGACCTGAACATCTGAAAAAGCAGCAAATCTTTGGTGCCTCCATGAAATCATGCTTTGAGTGCCTAACCTTTCCACATTGAAAACAAGTCAGTGGGACTTTACCAAACACTAAAATAGATCTGGATGAAGTATACTATCAAGGAACACCACTACTATTTCCACCACAAGGCTCATTACACTTTTTCTTCCCTTTAAAGGAACTACTAAAGCTTCCACTAGGAGTAGTAGGAACTCCAGTCAACCTTTAATTTCCATTCAACCCTAACTTTCCAGCCATGTCAATTTACATATTTATATCCATATATAGAAAACAAATATATGATTAAAGATTAAATATAAATACGTGATATTAGGTATTTGATTGAAGATCCATCTCAAACCTCCAGTCCTTTATCTTCTCATTCGACACCACCTCAGGTGAAAACTAATCGAGTTCAGTAAACTGATTGGCATATCAATTCATTGTCCAATACATTTGTTAAAGGTTAAGAAACTCTATGTACTTAGTTAATACCATTAAATTTGGATATAATTTCTCCATTAAAATAGTCTTGAAGTATTTCCACTCCAAGCCTTCATTATTCTTTACTAGAACTATAACATCCCATCATATCCTGATAGGCCCCTCAATCTTGAAGATGACACACTTCACCTTAATGGAATATTATATCTATAATAACTTAAAGAGTTTTTCAATATTCCTCAAACAATCCTATGCCTCTTAAGGATCATTTGGTCCTTGGAAATATGGTGGTTTATAATAAATAAACTCCTAGAATTGATCTCTGATATTCACTACATGAAAAATGACATATAGCCACAGATCTATAGTAATTATATTTTGATTCATCTCTATAGCTTAGTTTATAACCATGGTTTTAATTAAAACCATGGATATATGGTTTTTTAAACCCATGCTGGTCATGCAACTCTATTATCTCCCCGACTCCAACTCGTGACCCCAACCTTACCCTCAAGACCTCTCCTCTCAGCGACCCTCTCTTATCAGCCATGACCTCCTCTCTCGATGGCCCTCCTCCACCCTTGCGACCTCCTCTCTTGGTGGTGACCTCTCCTCTTAGTAGTGACCTCTCGGTAGAGACCCTCTTACACCCTTGTGACCTCCTCTCTCGGTGTTACTCCCCCAACTGTGGCCTTTGCAACTCTTCTTCCCTAATGGTGGCCTTCGTGACCTCTCCTCTTCCTAATACTCCTCCCTCGATGGTTCCCCTCACGACATAGCACCTTACTGCCACCGAAGGCAACCCCACCATGAGCTCTCATCTCTAACCCTCCTCCCATGATGCTTCCAACAAACACAGGACACCTCACCTCCCCCCACTGATGCTGCTCCTAGGTGGCCTCCCCACCTCCTTGTCCAGAGCGCCTTCGACACGGCCACCCCCCTCTTGGTGATCATCCTCCTCCTTGATTATAACTATTTTATAAATAAATGGCATAAATTTTGATGATCTTAGGGTCTCATGTAGTAGGAATATGGTTAATAGGTATCCTCATCCTAGGTGAGATGTATGATGAATTATTGTCAAAAACCAACTTCAGGGGGATTTAGAATAGACCCATGTGCTGGAAAAGGTGTTTCTACTGGAATTGAGGGGGGAGGGGGAGGTTGAAGGTGGGGTGTAAAGTTGGAGGGTGTAGGTGGTCTGTAGGGGCAGGGGGGAGGGGCAAGGGGAAAGGTCTACATGGGTGGGGGAGGGGGGAGGGTGCAGGGGGCAGGGGGCTCTATAGGGGCATGGGGGAGGGGGAGGGTGCAGGCGGGGTGCAAGTGGGTAGGGTGCAGGGGGTCTGTAGGGGGAGGGGGAGGGGGAGGGTACAGGTGGGGTGCAAGGGAGGAGGCTGCAGAGGGGGTTTGTAGGGGCAAGTGTGAGGGGGAGAGTGCAGGGGGTCTTAAAGGGATTCTAGGGTTGTATTTATTTCTGGGTGATGTGTTTCATACCAAGGATCGAATGTGGTCATTTATTTATAATTCCTCTATTTATTTTTTATTTATATGATCATATAACACATATACACTTCATTAGTGTGTCATTGGGTAAACCCCAACATTTTTAGGATTGGTCTACCAAGGAAACATCTAGCCTATGTTTTCATGTGTAATTGTTTGTGGTGAGATGAAAAATACACATCTTGGGTCATTTAACCATTTATATTGTGTTTTAGTAGGAGATTTCAATGGTGGGGATCACCATGGATTAGAACTAACCCAGATGAGTTGATCCATATGATTGGGTGTTATATAATATTGGATAAAAATTTATCAAAGATAACATGGTATTTCGGGTTAGACAGGAATGATTGAGTGATTTATTAGTGTTTTAGTTATAGTAGCGAGTGATGGATTGATTTTTGATGAATAGTGTGACTCGTGTTTGGAGTTGTGCAGTGGAATATTTCTTGATGTTCTAGGATTTACCACGTTGATTTTTTCATGAATTAATAACCTTGATAGGATTAGTTAAATGTTTGGGGAATTTTTGGGATTCTCAGGGATGTGTATTGTTATAGGGGAGATTTTGGAATACCCCGTGCATTTTTTTTTGTGGATTTGTGGTTGAATTTGAATTTTCGAGTTAGAGGGAGTTTGGTTTTGATAATTGAGCATGGGAATTGGATTATGAGTGTTTTATATTTGGAAAAGTGTTTTTGGATGTGGTTTGAGTCTCTATAGATTCCATGAGGGCTTGTTTGGATGTCGGGGTAGTGGCTAGATAGCTGGAATGTTGAAATTTTTCAGTAGTTGGAAATTCACAACGTAAAGGGACACTACACCATAAATGGTATCCATGAAGATCTTTCAGGATATTAATGTGGATGGATGGGTGTGGTCCATTTTTCTTTTTTTATTTCATGGCATGTACCATGTTTACAGTGTGAATTGAGTTTTTCTATAGGGGGTCCCCTTTTCATAAGTCTCTCATGGAATGAACCTTCTGGTCACACCATGAATGGTGTGAAGTGTGTGTTGTTTTAGTTAGGGAAGTCCCATTTTTTATTGGGTTACTCAATATTTAGGGTATATGGGTGCATAGTAGAGGCCATTTCTTATATGAATAATACTTTATATGGCCCTCTTTTAACCCCCTTAATTTATGGATATCTTTGGATGTGCTTTAAAAATGAAATGATGTATATTCTTCTAATTGTTTTCTCAATTCTACCATTAAATTGTTTTCCACTGATTCTAATTAAATTTCAATAAGAGTTTGGTGATTTTTTCCATTATATTATGGTGAAAATAATAAAATATGTGGGGGATTTCATATAACATGGTGAGGGGACATCCTGAGACATTACATGTAGTCCATCATGAGTCATTTTGATGATGGTATATAATTATATATATTTTAATATATATTTTTAAAAAAAGAAATTAGAGAAAATTGATAGATTAATTATTGGTGAATGGTGATACCTTTGAGTGCCTTAGGATATGTTGTGTGTTGAGAGTAGACTGAACCTCATTTCTCGTGTTTTTGACATGAAATGGTTACCTAGTGAGATTTTTTATAATTATTTCTATATGAATTTCGTTGTAAATATTAAATTTAATGATTTAATTGAATATAAATTTATTATAATTAAATAATTTATATGTTTTGGAATGATTTATGGGATAATATGGATGAGAAATGCTTTTGGAATTGAATGGACTTGGGCAAAGTCTATCAGGCTGAAAATTAAAAAGGAATAAATCTGAATAGGTAGCAGGAACCTCATTCATACCCCTTTGTTATTATAAATTATATTTATATGGAATAGTACGTGGGGTATGTACACCATGGGAATTTGATCCTTTTTAAATTAAGTGAATAGTTTTATTTAAAATAATTACAATGAAATGGATACTGTGTTGAGGCCATAAGAGATATTAGACACAGAATTGATGCCTTAGCTGATGATAGACATGGCCTCCCCTATAATTGAATGCCTTGGGATATATGTAACCAAATGGGTGACCCTAAAATGAACACAGTGATTTTAGTAGATGTGGATTGGTTCCTTATCCATTGGTTTCTTCCTCTCCTATGAACCCTTGGGGCTTCTATGGTTGTATTTCATGTTTGAGGTGGTTTAACCATGGGGTATTGGGTTTCTAGGACTTATATAGGATTCCACTTTAATGCATCTTTATTTATGGTATACCAATGATTTATAAACTTTTATTTCATTATTATATAGTAGTTATTTATGATTATGATTTATTCAATATCCACATGAATTATTATATAGTAGATATTTGTGATTTATATTTGTTCAAGATCCCCTTATAATTGTGTTTTGTGTGTACATTTTCTCGCATATGCATTTTGTTATGATTTTCTTACATATTAGCATATGTTTATGCTTATGTATATTTCTTTCATATTTATACATTTTATATCTTCTCAAATTAGACTTGTTTCCTTCTTTCACTATTATGGTCTTCATTCTTGATTTGAATTTTAAACATACATAACTGAATTAGAAAATAATCTATCACTCCTTTGACCACATTGATTACAATTGCAATAAATGGTCTTCGTGTTTTCAAAATTCAAGAGACCAAACTTCTCAGAATAGTATCCTGCATATAAAAATCATTGAAAAAGGTATAATTATACTTTCTTTCTTCTTTTTTAGTATGAAAGGTATGAATTATTTTCAATCTTTTTCCTCACTTACTGTAATCAAAGTGGGTTTCCACAAGAGAATTAAGTTTCTATAGAAAATTGCAATAGGCTAGAGATATAATTCTTCATAGGAAACGGGTATGTTATAGTTTAGTTTTTATTTTATTTTTTTTATCACATTGGCCACTTAGGACTTTTACTTCTTTCTACAGTTGGAGGGTAGTTATATTCTATGAAGGGGTCCATAAGGGTACTGGAGGCAACTATGCAGTTTTCTTTACAAGGGAGGGGGTCAGGGTATTGGAGAGATTAATTTGTGTGTTTCATTTTTGTCCGTCTTTATACTGTGTTGCTTCTATTTTCTTTTCCTTCAGCATGGGTGTCCAACATATAGATGATTCATTCTGAAATACTACTATTGAACCACCCTTGCCTTTTGGATTTACATATTTAGTTTAATATCACTTAGCCTTTTTGAGGCCACTCATTGGACACTATTAATAGAGATTCAAAGAGAATGGGATAAGTTTATATTCAATATTTAGATATCTACTTCAGAATGAATGTTCTAGAGATTGATTATCACCACTCAAAGGAATACTCCCAACCTCAAGCCCAAGGAAATCCTTACCTTCCAAAATAGAAATAGTCCAATGCCCTCCCTCTCAAACAAACTCATACTAATACTCCATGTCTAATAACACCCTTACATATGAACAATAAGATACTTACATAGATATTACCATCATTGTCCTCTCTTGAAAATCCACCTTTCCCTTAAGGTTTTTTATAATGAAAACATTTAAACAACTTTTTCTTAGACAATTTATTCTTGGAGTTAGACCTTTGTTTTTTAGATTTAATCCTCTCTCGTCACTTCTCCCTATATTCAATTTTTTCTTTAATGTTCAAACCCTTAGCCTCACTCATAATAGTTCCTTTATTTTTAATTTATTTGGAAAAAAAATCAAACTTAACCTCGTCTATATTTAGAGAGTCCCTACCATACACCATCGAGTCCTTGATAGAATTATAAGACTCATACAATGATGTTAAAAGAATTATTTCTTGATCCTCATCCCCTATTTTAATTTATATGTTAGAAATATCTAATATAATTGAATTAAAATATCTAATATGAGTCCTGAATATAGTTCAAGGGTGAATCTTGAAGTTGTAAAGTCTCATTTTATTAAACAACCTTTCAATTAAGAGATTGGTAATATATTGGGCTTCCAATATGAACCAAATACCAATATAATAAGACTCATAATCTACTTCCATAAAAACCTTATCACCTAAAGAGAAAAAAAATAAGTCTACAAGATTTTATAAAAACATGAACAGAGATATTAATTTAAGTATAAGTGGCATGTCCATTAGGGGATAGAGTGTTATCCTTTTTCTTAGAACCACTGAGATCATCTATAAGCTCATTGGGATCCAGCAAAGAATTTATCAAGATTCTCCATAGGCTAAAATTATTTTACCCACCAAATATTTCTATTTTGAATATCATAGAGCACATTTAAAACATTTAAAATAGATTTGATACTAATTTTTTGGGGTAGCATTGAAGTGGTTGTCCCAAATAATGGACAAGATCCATTGATACATTTTATATGAGTTGCAAACTAATTAGAAAATTTTCTTTATTAAAAAACCATGAATCAGATTAACAAGATGAATGATTAGGTTGGAAAAAGAAACAAAAATAAAAAATAACACCATGATATAACAGGATTTGAATTGTATTGATCCTACATGCATGCTAAGAAAACCACCCCAAGAAAGATTATTATTAAAGAAGCATAATAATAAAACACAACCACATTTTTAAGAATGAAAATACCAAATAAGTAGTCAAAGAATGAAAAAAAACTAAACTAGATGGTGGTGATGAACTACTTCATAAGGATTTAGCATCGTCCACTCTTGCATGGACTCACTCACACACACATACAAAGGATACAATATTAGAATGTAAATGTAAAATTTATTATAGTGATGAACTTTATTACAAAAATAACGGTTATGGTTTGGAAGGAAGAATATGTAAACACCATATTTGTGTGAGAGACATCCAGGTTTTCATTCCAAGATGAATAATTTTCCAATGAATCACTACCAGATAAGATATCCAATTTTAGGGAATCAAAACTTCAGATTCCATTGAATGGTTATCAGAAGTTGGGACCAAAATTATCTTTATTACTATCAAAATCTCTCTAAAAACTAGAGGGTTTCACCTTATGTGATGCAAGAAGAGATCTCTCCCTGAGCTCCCAGAACCCTACTAGATGAATAATGAATGATATGAACACTGTGGGAAACCAAATGATCATAGCAAGTGCAATGATAGTGTGTTTGGGAAACATTAGGTAGTGAGGTTATAGAATGCTAGATGCATGCTTCATGGATGGGTAAGATGAAGTCAACCATTCAAAAAACTGAGTAGAGTAGCTAGAAAGGACACGTGGGGGTGACCAATTGGATGCATAGAAGAAGTTTAGATCAATCCAAAATAAAATTAACATAACTAAATCAATCTATTTCCATTAGATTATTAGAGAAAAATGGCCCATGTTTATTCCTCTAATAAGGAAAACATTCCAGAATACAACAAGGGTAATTAAAATACCACATGAATAGGACCATGAATGCATGTAGAAAGAATAATAAAAAATGGACTTGAATTAAAATATAAAAACTAAAAAAGTAAAATTAACACAGTTCTAATCGGGCCTTGTTTTCAGTCTAGAATATCCCATATCTCTTTTATTTTGTAATTATCTCACCCAAAATGAAAGTAATCAAAGTATGACCAAACACACTAGGTTTTTACATGGTTCACCACTTTTTAAGGAGTGTCTAGTCCTTGGGGGGAGTGGATGGTGTCCCACTTATCACAATCATTTTTTATTATCACTCTAAATCTCTGGATGTAGAAAATTATCCCTGAACACCGATACAAAATATGTGTCTCTCCTGACACAATGTGTGCTCAATGAACTACACAATACAACAAATAATGACATCAAAGACATGATACCAAAGGATTAAACTATCACAATGATAACTATGATCTAATAAGTTTCAGATATATCCACACTATTTCTTCACATGATGGTTATCATTGTGCTCAATCTCTTCAAATTAAGAAGCATAAACTATGATTGAATACAAGATCTCATTTTAATACCTAAAATCCCATGAATTCCTCAAGGTGTAAATGAAAAAACATGGGAAAAATTGACAATACTTTTCTTATTCCTATAAGAGTGTGAAATAATCTTCAATAAAGATAATCATTCAAGAGTTACATGAATAGTGAATACTATGGTTATTGACAATATACATCAAAAAAACTATCTTATTCATCTTAAATGTGTGTATAGGTATTTAAAATAACAAAAAAATGTTCAGGACTCCATTATCAACCTCCGTTATGTTCTTAAAAAAATTTCAAAATTGGTGGAATCTATCATCAACATAGAAGATCAATATTCTAAAAAAATTAGTGAGAAATAAATATACCCTTCATATCAACCACTCTTCTTCTTCTTTTAGTGTTAAAGGATCTTAAAAAATGGTATATACACCTTCTATAGCTTTCTCAACACTCCTATATCTATTTTTATCTTGGATCATTCCATCTAATAAGATAATAATCTTTAAATGTGTGTGAGATTCTATGTAGATATATCATTTGCACTTTTTCATAAATAATTTCATTTAATCTTAAATGTAATGAGTCAAACCTTGATCTCATAATGTTTAATAAACAAATAAGTGGATAAAGGGTTATTAAAAGGTTGTTTATTGTCCCCCAAAATCAACCAATACAAGTGGGGAATAATAAATTCAATACCCACTAAAAAGTATTGCAAGTGACCATTAAATTTATGCAAGAGGTGGGTTTTTACCAGAAGGCTGCTAGGTCACCACCAAAATAGCACAATGTTACATTCTATAAAATGATAATGATATTTAACTAGAAATCCCAATTGAGTTTATCCAACTTGTGTTGGAAATCTAACTTTCATTCCCACATTTATTTATTAATTTTACAAATCTATATTATCTTCAATGATGCTCTAAAAAATCAGTATCATTACTTAATGTAAATTTTATAATACAAAGCATATGTGTTGTTGAATGTTTCATCTTTTTTTGGGATCAAACACCATAAAAATATATCAAAAAGTTCTTCAATGTCCATGAAATTTATTCATAATATACAAGAAATCGTAAATTCATGCTGACCTTTATTCTTCTTAACATGTCATGATGTGGTGTATCCTCGTGTAATTTCATTATTCTTTATGTATCTCTCTCTTTTGGAGATTATTTTTGATCATGTAATTAATTTTATCTCATGAACATAAGTTCTAATGAAATCCATATGTTCCCACTACCTTTGATATCTAGAAATAACCTATTTAACTTTCCTTTAATCCTTGTAGTGCAACTCAAGTTCGCATATGAAGACTTATAAGAATATACCTCATGGATTGCTATCTATTGATTTTCCCATGTGATGTAGAATATATACACCATGATTCATGTCGATACCACCACTTTTAGAAATTTAGGCTATAGCCATGGATCTATAGCCACATTTTTATAAGAATATACCTCATGTTCATAATTTTGTATGTCTTTTATAGATTCCTATTTTTTCCTGACCTTATGTGTTTCTTTCCTTTTTCTTCATAAGGCAATAGTGTGAGACTATTTAATGAAGGAATTCAATCTCATATCCCATCCCTACCCAGTGAAAGGTGACATGTTATTTAGTCTTGAGTCTTTTTAGGAAGTTTAGTTTTTGGTTATAGACTCAAAAGTTTCTTGAGGATTATCATTGATCTTGAGTTTGATTTTTTATCTTTTTGTGATTTATGTTTTAATGAAGAAGTTAAAATTCATCTATTTTTTGATAAAATTATTCTACTAAGAATTTTTAGTTAAATAAATAAATATATTGGGGGTAATTTTCGCATAATGATATCAAATCTTTGTATTATTTTGTTTAATTATTGGATTTATTAGATTTAAGGAAGTTATGGTTTGAATCTTTCAAATTTTTAGAGTTTTTCTCACCTGCACAGTTAACACATGATTAGGAGTAAACCATTCATATTTCTCTACATATATAGTAACAACCATGTGGCCTAATTTTACAAATGAATTGACCCTACATAGTTATTTCTTTGGACTACTAAAACTAGAATTCCATAGTGTTTCCTTCTTGGACCCTACAAATTACAATGCTGAAATGATTCTCCTTTTTTTGTTCTTGTGTTGTTTATTCATGTCCAGTCCTTTGTTTTTTTTTTGTTCTTGGTGCAGGGGGTGGAGGGGGGATTTGTAGAGTGGGGGGGTCCAGGACTGGTGCACCTGTGGGGGGTGTTGTGGGGCTGGTGCAGGGGGGTATCCAGGGGTGGAGGGGGGATTTTCATAGGGAGGGGGTCCAGGAGGGAGTGGGGTGTCTAGGGGGGAGGGGGTTTTCAGGAGGGGGTTCCAAGGGTGTCTAGGGGGAGTGGGGGTCTAGGAGGGAGTGGTGTCTAGGAGGGGTTTCCATGATAGGGGGTGTCTAGGAGGGGGGTTTCTAAGAGGGGGGTTGTCCAGGGGGGGTCTATTCGGGGGGTCTGTCCAGGGAAGGGGGTTATCCAGGGGGAGTGGAGGGGGGATTTGTAGGGGGAAGGGGTTTTCAAGGGGAGTGGGGGATTTTTAGGTGGAAGGGGGATTTAGGGTAGTGGGGGGCTTTTTAGGGGGGATACTACAAGGGGAGTAAGGGGGCTGTGCAGGGGGTGTTTTTTATAAAATGAGTGAGGGGGTGTACATTATGGTTTTGTGTAGGAACTTGGTTTATGCATGTTTAGAGGTAAACATTTAGATTAATAATATGTCTAGAAGAAATCAAGGATTCATAGGGTTTTGGATATAGAGTTGTCTATAAGGATTTCATATGGTTTTCTAAACCATGATAAAAACATGGAGAGCTGCCCAGTTTTATAGAAATTGTTTTGAAATTACAAGAGTGAACCTAATCAATTTAGTCCAACTTTGGCCTAGATCTTCCCCATTATATTTTTCCAGAACATCCATGAGTCTCCTCCTTTATTTTCCCATTATCTCTTGTATTCTCTATGTATATCTTCCATCATTGAGGATGGTTCTTCAAGATAAGTCCCTCAAGATCTTCCCATCATCTATTCTTCTCATGTGTCATCTTTTTCTTTCCCTAAGACAGTTTTAGTCGCACATATGCAAATTTTTCCACTTATTTTTTGGTAAATTATATATCATGGTTTCCTTGATGATGTTCTTAAAGTTATGTTGTTTTATTCCAAACAGGTCCACAAAGAAGTGGAGAGTGATTTGGAAAATCTAGGTCATGTTATGATTGGTGGAAGGTATGTTTGTTTCTCATATAGTGGGTCATACTAATGTAATTAAATTGAATAGAAATGCATTTTATCTTAAAAATATGCACTTATAAATCTTCATAAATATAGGTATTTGCCTAAACAAATGGAAGGCCCTAATGGACATTGGATCAAACAGTCCACCTATGGAATCTGACATTGGAATACTATATTACCTACACCAGCTTTTTCACTACAACATCTGCAGCTGAATAAATCTACGCCAGTTGAACACCAAAGGATTCATGTTGAATGTTGTGTGTTCCTTTCTAATGTCAAGGGATGATATGGATGAGATCTCTCTCATTTTGGTGAGGGAGGTTATTTTACATATTGGGATTCATTTGATATCTTTTATGTTTTAATATTGATTTTTTATTTTTTTCCTAATTTTAATGCATTTCATTACTATCATTAACAGCCTGTAGAGTGGGTTGATAGTGAATATATTGATGATACTAATGATTTCTAACCAGAGGTATAAAATTGATGATCTATTTCTGTAAGATATTGGTTTGTGTCATTGTCAGTATATATGGTCAGCATCTATGAATGTTTTTTGTTGATGCAGAGATATGATTCGCTTCCAGAAAAAATTATTGACTATACTGCTAAAGATTTTGGCCTAGTGGTCTTGAATATGGTTATTTTTTTCTATTCTTAGTACAAAATTATCAAAGTCTTATGCTTTTTTACCTTCCTAGTGCATGAGTGTTTAATCTATAACATCATTTCTGGTACTTGTATTCCTTAAATTTTTTCATCTACCAATGGTCTGTTTGATCGGTAACTCTCCAGTAATATGTCTAATGGAGTGCCAACCACTGATGTCCAAGGGGGTGTCCAGGGGGGTGTCTAGGAGGGGGTGTAGGAGGGAGGGGGTGTCCAGGAGGGAGGGGAGGGTGTATGTCTAAGAGGGAGAGGAGGGGGGTTTCCAGGAGGGAGGGTGGAGGAGGGGGTATCCAAGGGGAAGGGTGTCTGGGAGGGAGGGTGGGGTGTGTCCAAAATAGGGGTGTCTAGGGGGGTTTCTAGGATGGAGGGGGTGTGTCTGAGAGGGAGGGAGGGAGGGTGGGGGTGTCCAGGAGGGAGGGGTGTCCAGGGGGTGTCCAGGAGGGGGGTGTCCAGGAGGGAGGGGGTGTGTCCAGGAAGGAAGGGGTCTGTAGGGGGGTGCAAGGGGATATTTAGGGGGGAGGGTGGGGGTGTGCAGGGGGGTCTATCTAGGGAGGGGTAAGGTCTATCCAGGGAGGGGGGTATGTACATGAAGGAGGGGTGGGTCTGTCTAGGGGGTCTATCCAGGAAGGAGGGGTGGGGTCTGTCCAGGAAGGAGGGGGTGGGGGTCTATCTAGAAGGGAGGGGCGTCTAGGAGGGAGGGGTGTCCAGGAGGGTGTCTAGGAGAGTGTCCAGGGGGTGTGTCTAGTAGGGGGTGACCAGTAGGGAGGGGGGTTGTCCAGGAAGGAGGGGGTCTGCAGGGGGGTTCAAGGGGGTATGTAGGTGGGGTGGGGTGTGGGGGTGTACAGGGGGGTCTGTCCAGGGAGGGGGTCTATCTAGGAAGGAGGGGTGGGGGTGGGGGTCTTTCCAGGAAGAGGGGAGGGGGTGTAAGGGGGTCTGCAGGGGAAGAGTGTGTGAAGGGGGTGCAAGGGGGTCTGTAGGGGGGTGCAGGGGTGTATGTCTAGGGAGGGTGTGTGTCTAGGAGGGGGGTCTTTCCAGGAAGGAGGGAGTCTGTCCAGGAGGGTGGATCTATCCAGGAAGGGGGGTCTATCCAGGAAGGAGGGTGGGTGGGTCTATCCAGGGGGGTGGGGTCTGTCCAGGGGGGTTGTCCAAGGGGGAGTGGAGGGGGGGTTTTAGGGGGAAGGGGGGTTGTAGGGGGGTGGGGGGATTTGTAGGGGGCTACTATAAGGGGATTGGGGTGTTTTTTTATGAAATAATAAGTCCAATAGCCACGGTTTTAAACCGTGGCTATAAACCTAGTGTGGATTAATCTTCTGTCATGGTTCCAAACCATGGTTATAGGGAGTTATCCATGGTTTGAACTATGACTATAGGTCTTTAGTCATAGTTGGAAACTATTTCTATAGGCCTTGCCCTATATCAACGCCAATACTAGCCACATTTCATTAAACTGTGGCTATAACTTATATCCATGGTTTTTGAAATTATATCCACGGTTCCAAATTGTGGCTATAGCCTAAATTTCTAGTAGTGATTATCCAGTTAAGGTTCCACCTCTAGAACCTAAATGGGGATAGGTCCAGCTCCTTGGCCCATAACTTAAACCACAAAAACTACTACCTCTGCAAGGTTCTAGTCAACTATAGGGTTTTCTTATTGTGGTTATTTAGTAGCTCCCTCCTTAAGCCTGATTGGATGTATTCTTGGGGGCATGGTACTACACAATATCAATAGATAATAAGGAAACATCAATTAATAGACACAATAAAACCAACTCTATCAGTCATAACTCAACTTGGAAACAAAAATCTCAAATAAAAGTATGGGAAAAGTATAGAATCGGATTAAACCACTCTTCAAAGATACTTTTTCTCAACCACCCATGGTAACTTAAGGCTTTATACAATGATATCTATCTAGACACTCACTCTTAACCTACCCCTTAAGTCCCAAAAATCATGTCTCTTATATACCAAGATATCTCAAACTACATATTGACATCCAATAAGAAATGAAACCTACCTTTGATGCCAATTTTTTAGTAAATAACCTGAATAACTCACTAAACCAAAACTTGAGTCGACTCTAACATGGCCCTAAGGGCATTCTCGGTCCCAGTAGTATGGTGACTAGCACCTGGGCATCAATAACAAACAAGAAAGAATGATTTCTCCACAAAAATAACCAAAGAACACAAAGTAGTGGATAAAAAACCATGATCAATCATTATGAAAAAACTATTATTATGAGAAAAACTCCAGTGGGTATACAAGAAAAAAACCTAAAACATCATAAAGATCAGCATCAACATTGTTACTAGGATCTTATCATAACAGATGGGTCACATACTCCACCTGTCACCACCAACTCCCAAGGTCCCGCTATCAAAAACACCCACTACCTCTAAGTGGTGTTTAACCTTTTCCTGATCTTGTAAAAATAAAGTTTATATATGACTAAGTCATAATTAGGGTGTAAACAACACTAACTCTATGGGATACCACCAATTATTTCATAATCAGTCCATATAAAATAAACCAAATATGCCCAATTTTAAATAAATCATATAAATGTAATTTTATCAAAATTCAAAGTTAATCATTCTTTTCAAATCATTTAAATGGAAAGTATAAAAATCAGTTTGAATAACCATTTTTCTCAAAATAGACATGAATAATCATTTCTATAATAAATATGTGTGGATTAATAATTTCATAAATACTGGCATGTTTAAATAAATTACAATAATTTTTAATCTTAGAATCATTGTTATAAATCTTAGGGTTATTTTGATCAAGGCTCAAGGATCCTCACACATCTCAATGAAATATGGATCCAGGTATGCACACATACCTATATCTCATACCTAGGGGGAATAGTGGTCCACCCCAATTAATGAACTCCCCGCCCTTATCGTAGTTTAGAAATGTTTTTGTCATCGGTCTATTTCTAGGTATAGCTAATACAAATCTATCATTATTGTCTTGGACTACCCACCTAACTACCCAAGCTCCTGTGTGATTCAATTAAATCAATCGAGGAGGGAATAATTCATCTCAAATCATCTCCATTAATCATTATTAAATAAGATCCAATTCAAGTTTTAAACATTCCATCTCATTTTAAAAACCAACATTAAATGGTTTTCATCAAACCTCATGCCTTTCAGATAATTAATTTCATTATAAGTATATAAAAAAATCATGCCTTTATAGAATCATCAAATTCATTCCTTAAATCAATTATTTTGATTCAAAATCATTTTTTAGAAATAAAAACTTTATTTCAAAATACATTTCCAAAGGGGTTCAACACACACCATGAAATTTTGAAAACATCTATCAAGGATCTCAACTCATTTATAAATCCATTTAAAATCAAGCAAGTAATGATAGTTTCAATTTATATGAATTTCCTTACAAAATCACTTACCTCGATAACGACATTGTCAAAACCTGACAATGGATCCAAAAATAATGAGAAAGAAGGATATTATAGCAACAAGAAGAGTTCCATGAAAAATGACCAAGGAAAAACAACCTTTATCTCCCAATAAGGAAGAACATGATATGGCATTCTGCCTTTTTATTACATAACTTTTCATTACATTTTACAAACATATGATCTTTAAAGATTAGTGTCTTGGAAATAAGGTACATAATACATGAAAACATAAAACATTATTATATTACAAGTGAAAGGATTCTTCAATGTTAATTCTATGTACATTTATGGAATCTCATAACCCAAGGACATATATCAAAATAAAGGGTGAGCATAAGGCCCAGTAAGGGAAAACCAGAGAAACAGTTTACATGTGAACTTGAAAGATATCAATAAGAATATGAGAAATTTTTATAAAGGCATGATAAATAGGAAAATAATAATAATAATAACTTGAAAATATGGCTAAAACATTTAATTTTGACATTCATAAGCATATAACCAAGGTTCATCCCCAAGGTGTCATAAAAATTACCAAGGTTATTCACCAAGGTATCGTAAAACTTATCATCTCTAGAGATTAATTTCTTTACCCAATGCATTGGAGATATATTAGGTCTTACCCTTAATATTTATTTATTTTCATGTGATACACATAGATAATAATCAAACATTTCATAAATAAACCATAGAGAATAAAATAAATGGGTTTCATATCAAAATCATGATATTTTAAAAAGTTCTTAAAAACATGATCATTATGTCATTTATAACTCATGTAAAGGGAATGAGGGTTTTATTTATGTCAATTGAAAAATAAAATAAATAATTTTTATGTCTTTATGAATACCCCTATAAATTAAATAGTTTTTAGTATTCTCATAAATAAAATAAAATAATTTCTTGAGAAAAAGAGAGAGATTTTGAGATGAAAATTTTTGCAGCATAACGGGAATGAAACATGGTTTTATAAAACATTAAAAAGAGATATAACAAGGGTAACCCATTAATAAAAGAATAATAATACAGTATAGGGATAGAATAAAATGTAAATAAGAACATTTTATGGAAATTTGAAATACATGCTGAATAAAAGAGAACTTGAAAGGAAAAGAGAAGCAGAGAATTCTCTTACCTTTGAAGAGTTACTTTTAAAACTCTATGATTGGGAACTTGGGGGATTGAAAACACCTTGGGAGGAATTATTGGGAGGTAATACTATCATATATTTGAGGGGGTTATTTTTTAATGAAATAAAATGAAGGAATGGGTGGATATTTGTAGTAATAGAGAGTTTTTTATTAATTTCTGAGGACACCTCATTAGTGGTATTTGAAAAACCATGGGCTTTCTCGTGGTATTGGCCACTTGGGACACCTCATATCATATTTTAAAGAAAAAGAGTCTACCGGTGTGTTAAATTACATATTACATCATTATGATTTCATTAAACACACTGAAAACTCAAAAATATATTTTTACTATTCATTGAAAAACAAAACATTTTATAAAAATCTCATAGATTCACCATAACCTAATATAGACCTTATGAATTAAAAAATGAAATTTATTTTATCATAATAATTCTCTAAATATGATAAATTTAACTTTTAACTCTAAAATACTTAATTATTAAAAATAATAGCAGACAGAAAATGCATAGTAAACTGCATAGTAAAATTTTTGAAAAAATGAAATTATTTAATCATTTTTAATTAAACATGAGTGTTTTTATAATACTATTTAATTATAATAAGTATTATTAATAATATAATTGTTTATTATAAACATTTATATCTTTTATGGATTGTACAAATTTTGTTCAAAAACAATCAATTTATAAAATTCTATTTTATTAAGAAAAACTATTCTTAAAATAGAAATGATGGGGAAATAGTTTTATTTAAAAAAATATATTATACATTAGGTATCTAAGTCCTTGAAACATAACCTCATATAACATCTGCATATGACCTAAGGGTAAGGTATGCGATGATGATAGACTCTTGGGGTGGCTTAGATAACATTGCCTGAGTGGTAATTTCCACCAACTTAAATTTTTTCCAAAGGCAATTTCGTTCATGATTCAATTATTGATGCTCATATTGGGATTGGTCTAGAGTAAATCCCAGTAATGCTATCTCCCACCCAAGTTATGAAAAATGGTCTTTGTAAGAAAAGATTCTACTAGATGAGGTTATCGACTCTTCTTTCTGCATTAATTATCTATTATCATTTCTATTTATAAACAATAATTGTAATGTTAAAAATTATTATTGTTTCCAACGGTCATATTAACCAATGATCATATTAACCAAATATCATATAACTGTCAAAACCCAATGGTCTTATTTAATTTTTACTTATATATTTCTATTTATTATAACATAGTAAAACATACATTTTCAGGAAACAAAATATTATTCAAAAGTTTGGGTCGTTACATTCTTCCCCCTTAAGAAATTTCATCCCCAAAATTTCAACTTGTACCCTCAGAAGAGAAAAGGTGTGGATACTTCTGCCTCATAGTATCCTCTGGTTCCCACATAGATTCTTTATATTTTTGGTTCCTTCACAACACTTTAACAAGGTGGGTAGTCTTGTTGTGTAGAACCTTGTCTCTATAGTCCAGGATCTCCATCGACTGCTCCTCATAAGAGAGGTCATGTTCTAGTTGTACTACCTCAGGATTCAGTACATGTAAAGGGTCAGGTATGTACTTCCTCAAGATGGATACATGGAATACATCATGAACTTGAGCTAGATTTTTAGGAAGATAAAGTTGATAGTCCATTACTCCTATAAAATCAAGGATTTCATAGGGGGCAATTACCTGGGGCTGAGCTTCCCTTTATTTCAAAACCACATGAATCTCTTCCATGGAGAAATTCAAAGGAAGAATTTTTAACCAACATCAAACTCCAAGTCCCTTTGATGGTTTTCAACATAGATTTTGTGCCGACTCTAAGTAGTCTTTATTTGTTCTTGGATGGCATGAACCTTTTTTCTCATCTCTTATACAAGATTAGGCCCAAGAAGATTTCTCTCACCAACTTCATCCCAACAAGTAGGAGTTCTAAATCACTTCCCATGTGGAGCTTCATGGGAAGCCATTTGAATGCTCGAATTGAAGTTGTTGTTGTAATAGAACTAAACTAATGGGAGATGTTGATCACATCCACCTTTAAATTCCATTAAGAATGTTCTCAGCATGTCCTTGAGTGTCTGAATAGTCCTTTCAGATTGGCCATCATTTTGAGGGTGATAGGTCGTACTGAAATTCAATTTGGTACCCATATCTTGTTGAAAAATTCTCCCAAATTTTGATGTTAACCTTGGATCGTTATTAGATATGATAAAAAGTGAAACTCCATGCATCCTTACCAATTCCTTCACATATATCTTAGCGAGTTGTTCAAGAGAGAAATCTTCCTGAATAGAGATAAAATGGGAAGTCTTGGTGAGATGGTCCACTATAACCTATATCTCATTGTTTCCTTTGGATGTTCTCAGGAGACCAGTAACAAAGTCCATAGTGATATCATCCTACTTCCATACTAGTATGGGTAGTGGTTGTAATACCCCTTTAGTAAATTTTCAGTCTGCCTTCACTTACTGACTCACTAGGCACCTTATAGTGTAGTTGGAAATCCCATTTTTATGTTATCCCACCAATAATGATCATGAAGGTCCCTATACATTTTAGTGCTTCTAGGATGTACAGAGAATGTAGAGCTATGAGCTTTATCCATCATCTCCTTATTTATTTCTAGAATAGATGGAACACATAGTCTTGTGTGAAATTTTAGTACACCTTCTTAATCAATATTGAACTCAATAAACTTCCCATCCTTCATAGCCTCAAACTTCTTTTGTAAAAAAGGACCTTTTTTAGCTTTCTTGATCTTCTATAGTAATGAATGTTGAGAAATCATTTGTGATAGGGTTGATGATGTCCCTTCCCTTACGACTCCCATGTCCAGTTTCACTTGGTTTTTGATCAAGGGATCTCTTTGATTTCTCATAGTTTCTAGAACAATAGGGTATTTTCTACTTAATGCATCAACAAATTTGTTTTCACTTATGGGATGATAATGAATTGAACAATCATAGTCTTTAAGCAGTTCCAACCATATCCCCTATCTCATGTTCAATTCCTTTTATGTAAAAATATACTTTAAAATTTAATGATCTATATATATACCACACTTATCCCCATAAATATAGTTACTCTATATCTTTATAGAAAAAACAACTGTAGCTAGCTCCAGATCATGCGTTGGATAGTTCTGCTCATGAGGTTTTAAATGTCGAGATGCATAAGCAATCACCTTTACATTTTACATGAGGATTCACCCAATACCTTTTAGAGGTTCATCACTAAAAATAATGAATCCTTCTCCAATATAGGGTAAATTTAACATGGGTTTAGTAACCAATCTATTTTTAAACTCTTTGAAACTTTCTTCACACTCCTTTGTCCAGATGAACTTGACCCCTTTTCGAGTTAACTTGGTTAATGGATTAGAAATTTATGAATTTTTTTCACAAACCTCCTATAATATCCTACTAAACCAAGGAAACTATGAATCTCACTTATTGTTATAGGCTGAGTCCGCTCCTCCATAACCCTTGTCTTGGCAGGGTCAACTGATATTTCTTCATTGGTTACAATGTGCCCCATGAAAGAAACTTTTTGTAACCAAAACTCACACTTGATAAACTTTCCAAATAACCTATCATTCCTCAAAGTTTTCAATATAACCCTTATATGATCCTCATGCTCCTACAGAATTTTTGAATATATCAAAATATCATCAATAAAAACTACCACAAAGTTATCAAAGTAGTCCTTAAAGACTATATTCATCAAATCCATAAAAATAGAAGGGGAATTAGTCAAGATGAAGGGCATAAAAAACTCATAATGCTCATATCTTTATCATAAGGAGATCTTTGGAATATCTTCCTTCTTCACTCTCAATTGATGATAACTAGATCAAAAATTAATCTTAGAGAATAATTGAGACCCATGAAGCTGGTCAAATAAGTCATCAATTCTTGGAAGAGGGTATTTTTTCTTCACTGTGATCACATTCAATTCTCTATAATCAATTCATATCTGCATTGATCCATCCTTCTTCTTCACAAAGAGAATAGGTTCTCCCTAAGGAGACACACTTGGTCGGATAAACCCCTTCTCCAAAAGATCTTGGATTTGTTTCTTTAATTCCTCCAGCTCCACATTTTCTATTCTATATGGGGTCTTTGATATCGAATGAGATTTAGGTATGAGTTCAATATAGAACTCTACCTCTCTTTTTGGGGGAGGTTCATGTAACTTCTAAGGAAATATATCAATGTATTCCTGAAATATGGGGACATTCTCTATCCTTATACTCTCACTTACTTCTTATTCTTCACCAATCAACTCTATAAAGAAGGCAACAAGAGGTGCTTCTATACAAATATTAGGTTAAGATATCTCTCCATGGAAGATAACTATAGGTCATCCATTCAAGACTAATGATATTTCCTTGCTTCTACATTTTATTATACTTTGAGAATCATTCCATCCCTAGTATAATGTTGAATTCTAACATGGTAATTACTACTATATTTTGGATAACATTATGCTTTTTAAAGTAAATACTAGAGTTTCTAAACACCTTTGATGCTTGGATAATCCCTCTAGAAGTCTTGACTGATAACTCTAATTTTAACAGTTCAAGGATTGATTCTATATTCTTTGAAAACTTGGAAAAAATACTGGAATGTGTAGAACTAGAATCAAATAAAGTACTTTCTAACTTTGAGATAACAATAAGAGTACATACCACCACATCATTTGGAGCTTAAACTTCATCCATTGTGATAGAAAAATCACAACCTTTCTCCCTTAACCTCTACTAAGGATGATGACGATTTCCCTCCACTACCCTCAAATTTGGACAATGATTGGAAAAGTTCCCAAGTTGTACACACTTGAAGCATTAGACTTCAGGTAGGGCCTACAACATCTTCCCTTTGTCTTTAGTGTTGAGAAGTTAAGGCTTCACCTCACTATTACAATTTCAAGCAATATGGTTGTCTCTTCCACACTTATAACACTTCCCTCTCTCGAGTAGGTAGTTCCCTGAATTCTTCTTCCCACATTTATTACATATGGGAGTTACACTTTCTTTCCTCATCTTCCCTGATCAAAGATCCTCCCCAATATTAGATTCATTGATCTTTTTTTCATTCGATTTGTGAGACCATTTCATCTCACTGAACTCTGTTTTGACTTTCATATCACTCTGTATGATTTACTCATAGTTTTCATAGTCTTATTTGGATAGATTCTTCTGTAGATGAGGTCTTAGTCCACCAAAGAATATATCAACCTTCCCATTAGTATCCATGATAAAGCTAGAGGTGTAATGTGAAAGGCTTGTGAAGTTCATCTTTTAGATTCCCACAAATTCTTTCTCCTTCCACTTTAGCTCAAGAAATTCCTTCTCCATTTTTATTCTCATTGAATGGGGGAAATACTTATTGAAAAAGATACCTATGAACTCTTCCCACTCAATAGATTAAATCTACCCTCTTGGAATCATGTTTTTAATCAGATCCCATCACTAATCAGCTTTTCCCTCTAAGTGGTAAATAGACAGGGTGACTTTCTCTTGTTCAGAACTACTAAGTACAGAAAAAAAATATTTTCTATAGATCTTATCCACTATTCTGCGATCAATGGGTCGGTAGATCCACTAAACGTTGGTGGTCGTTGGCACATAAAGGACTCAACGGAATGTTATTCCCTTTCTGGTGAAATTGGTATCTCAAATTGATTCAAGTTATTTCCCATAACATGAGTTAGTTGATATATCATTCTTATGAAAGTTTCCATTTTGGCTTCTATCGGAGGGTTGTCAATGCATGGTCCGTTGCGGTCATAATTTTCAAGATTCCTTCTATTTCCCACTATTTTCTAAAAGAAGAAAAACTTAATGAGAAACTTATTTCATTTAAGAATATTATAACTATAAAGGTTTTTTATGTCTTAAAACATCATGCTTAAACACATTATTCATTATCAACAATTACATTTTCTATAAATCCCTCATAATGATTCATAAAAATCTTGTGATTTACCAAACATATCCCCTGAGAGTGTCAAATCAGGAGTGCAGCAAGGTCTATTTTCATGCACCAGTTCTCGTTTGAGTCTAGTTCAAAGAGTTGTTTTCAGGTTTTACCCCTAGATACATCTATTCTAGAGCCATATCCACTTTTTCATATCCAGACAAGGATTTCTTTGTTCGGAAACCACTTACTTAATATTTCACCAAAATACCAGGAATTTTTTATATATTTAAACTTTTACGTAGGGTTCTTACTAAATTTTTCAAATCCTAATTTCCAAAAATAACTAAACTATCATTTTATATCAACTATGGAATTCTACCTTTTTATTACATAACTTTTCATTACATTTTACAAAAAGATGATCTTTAAAGTTTAGTGTCTTGGAAATAAGGTACATAATGCATGAAAACATAAAAAATTATTATATTACAATTGAAATTATTATTAAAGTTTAATACTATGTACATTTATGGAATATAATAACATGGGGAAATACATCAAAAGAAAGGATGAGCATAAGGCCCGATAAGGGAAAACAAGGGAAATAGTTTACATGTGAACTTGAGAGATAGTAATAAGAACATGAGGAATTTTCATAAAGGTGTGAGAAAGAGGTATATAATAATAATAATAACTTTAATAATAACTTGAAAATGTGGCTACAACATTTAATTTATACATTCATAATCATATCACCAAGTTCCATCCTCAAGGTGTCATAAAAATTATCAAGGTTATTCACCAGGTATTATAAAACTTGTCATCTATAGAGATTAAATTCTTTACCCAATGAATTGGAGAGATATCAGGTTAAACACTTAATATGTATTTATTTTCATGTGATCCACATAGATCATAATCAAAAATTTCATAAATAACCCATATATAATAAAAGAAATGGGTTTCATATCAAAATCATGGCATTTTAAAAAGTACTTAAAAACATGATCATTGTGTCATTTATAACCCAAGGAAAGAGAATGAGGGTTTTATGAATGTCAATTAAATAATAAAATAAATATTTTTTATTTATTTTTTTAATTCCCCTGTAAATGAAATATGTTTGGGTTTTCACATAAAGAAAATAAAAGGATTTCTTGAGAAAAAGAGAGAGATTTTGAGATGAAAATTCTGCAGCATAACGGGAATGAAACATGGTTTTATAAAAAATTAAAATGAGAGGAGAAAATTGTTACCCATTAATAAAATACTCATAATAAATCATAGGGATATAATAAAATATAAATGAGAACATTTTATGGAAATTTGAAAGACAACCCACATAAAAGAGAATTCGAAAGGAAAAGAGAAGTTGAGAATTCCCTTACCTTTGAAGAGTAACTTCTAAAACTCTATGGTCAGGACCTTGGGGATTGAGGACACCTTGGGAGAAATTATTGGGAGTTAATACTATCATATCTTATAGGTGGGTGATTTTTTAATGAAATTAAATGAAGTAATGGGTGGGTATTTATAGTAAAAGAGAGGGAATTGTTTATTAATTTCTCAGGACACCTCATTAGTGGTATTTGCAAAACCATGGGCTTGCCCATGGTATTGGTCACTTGGGACACCTCATATCATATTTTAAAGCACAATATTCTACCATAATGTTAAATTATATATTATATCATTATGATGTCATTAAACACAACAAAAACTCAAAACTGTATTTTTACTATTCACTGAAAAACAAAACATTTTATAAAAATCTCATAAATTTACCGTAACCTAATATCAACCTTATGAATTAAAAAATGAAATTTATTTTATCATAATAATTATATAAATATTATAAATTTAACTTTTAACTCTAAAATACTTAATTATTAAAAATAATAGCAAACAAAAAATGCATAGTAAACTGTATAGTAAAATTTTTGAAAAAATGAAATCATTTTATCATTTGTAATTAAACATGAGTGTTTTTATAATACTATTTAATTATAATAATTATTATTCATAATATAATTGTTTATTAAAAACATTTATATCTTTTCTGGATTATATAAATTCTGTTAAAAAATAATCAATTTATAAAATTCTATTTTATTAAGAAAAACTATTCTTAAAACAGAAATGATGGAAAAACAATTTTATTTACACAAAGGGATTATACATTAAGTATCTAAGGCCTTGACATATAACCTCTTATAAAACCCACATAAAACCTAAGGGTAAGGTGTGCGATAGTTACAGACTCTTGGGGCGGCTCAGATAACATTGCCCGAGTGGTAATTTCCACCAACTTGAACTTCTCCCAAATGAAATTTCATTCATGATTCAATTATTAAAGATCAACTTGGGATTGGTCTAGAGTAAATCCCAGTGAGGCTACCTCCCACCCAATTTCTAAAAAGTTTTATTTTTATATAAAGATTCCATTGGATGAGTTCATCGACTCTTCTTTCTGTATTAATTATCCATTATCATTTCTATTTATAAACAATAATTATAACATTAAAAATTATTGTTGTTTCCAATGGTCATATTAATTAATGGTCATATAACGGTCAAATCCTTATGGTCACATTTCATTTATAATTATATATTTTTATTGATTATGACATAGTAAAACATACATTTTCATGAAACAAAAGATTATTCAAAAGTTAGGGTTGTTACACACGATCTGAGCTGAGAGGAACGAAAAACCTTTTACAAAAGCTGTAACACCCAAAAAAACCCATCCAAGAACAAATTTAATCTAAAATATGATCAAAATGAAGGAAAAATAATTTTTAATATATGTAAAATGAGTTAATAAATACATTAAAACCCTCTATTAATATTTCACTTGTATGGAGTAACCGTCTCAAAAGTTTAAGCAGTTGTTCAGGTATTTAAAATTTTGAAACCACCATCACCACACCCTAGTATAAGGATCCGACCATAAATTATTTTTAAATTGTATATCTAGATAAGAATTCAGTTTCTTTCATTCCCTAATATCTTTTAGGTTTAGATTTTTATATAATTATGTCATCACCCATACAAAACAAAATATTACATCATAAAGTGGACACTTCCACTTAGTATCTATTTTTTACATAATATAGAACTTTTAAGATATAAAAAGTTTTATTTTCATGATATATCTTCAAAATTTTCATCTTAACCTCATACTTGTCCCTACTCATACTTAAAACCTTGTGAAAAACATTTTAAAACATGGGATGAGCACACAAAACTTAGTAAGGGGCGTATAAAATGAAAGAAAGAAACTCATTGGTCCATGAATACTCATAAAAATTTGTCTTTTCAAAATAAATTTTGAGTACAAAATAAACATTTTCTTACCCAATAAATCAACTTATCTACCCAAATATTTTCATAAAAAATTTCATAAGAAATCTTAAAGGTGAAATAAAACTCAAAAAGGTTTATTTACAATCGTGAAAAAGTCATGAAATTTTTTTCAAAAAGTTATACATTTCACCCTTAAGAAGTATCATAATATTCCCTTTAAACTTAATCTCATTATCTTTCCTTGTGAAATCATAATATTTTCATAAAAACACATAGAAATCATAGATAAATCATATATGTAGCTTGGGTCATAATTTTCATATCACTATTACAATCGCTCTTACAAATGGAATAACCTACCTAGTAAATTACAATAATCTCATAGGATAAAATTATAACTTGTTAACTCTATAACTTTATCCAATACATTGGATAGTTATATTGGGGTCACCCATCATCATTGATTATATCGAGCTCACCCATTATCATGAGTTATATCAGGCTCACCATTCATCATAAACAATTCCCAAGAACCATAACATAATTATAACACATAAAAAATTTAATTTCCATCATCATACTTATAAAAATATTCGCTTTACCCATAAGAAAACATTTCTGGATATTGAACTATCTATTCTATTTTAAACCCTTTTTAAAATAACCAGAACAAATGGAAAGAGTATTTTTCTTTAAAGAAAACATGAAATATTGTAAAGTAATACAAACTTCAAACAACGATTATAGCATTAGGAAAAACGGTTAATGTCGTATATGTTAAAATAGAACATTATTTTTTTCTTTTTTTCAAAAATATTATATATAAAATATATAGAAATATTCCTTTGAAAAACTTTAAAAGAAAGTAAAAAAGTGACATAAAATTTACTTTTTAATTCATTTATATCCATATAAATACATCCATAAAATAATTTTAAGAATATGGACATGAAAGAAAAATATTTAGAAAATAAATCTTTAAAACAATTAAAATGAGGTTTTTAAGGTAAAGTGTCTCTTATCTCAAGTCTGACTTGTCACATATATTTTTTATCTACATGAATAATAAAATTAATTTAATTATTTACTATATTAATAAATATTTACACATTTATTATTATTATTTATTTTATTTATTACCATGTCATATTCGATTACTTAATAAATTAAGTTCACATTGTACATTTTGATGATATTCAACTCATAGGTTCAAAAGGACTTCGGTGGGTTAAATATGGTAAAAGTGTTCATTATTTCATCATATAAAGAATAATATTTATGAATTATTTATCATTTTTATACATTAATTATACTTTTAAAACCAACCATGAAATATAATTATGAAAAATTAATTGCGTTATAATCATTGAGATAGTAGGTCATATATACGCATGAGTACTGTTTCCATTTTCCAACGAACATGAGGGAAAGAAGGTAGGTGTTATTTTATCTTTCAACAATGATGAATATATATTAAATATAATATTATCTCTTTAAATAAACTAATATATATCTTCCATGTGACGTAGTGGTGAAAGATGAATTGTATCACTTTGTGGAGGAGGTAATCCACACGTACGCATGAACGATGTTATCATTTTTCAATTTATGGAAATGTAAGAAAATAGATGATATATTATATTTATAGAATGGTAATTACATCATAAATATCATATTTATATATTAAATCCATCATTATAATCATTTGTGATAGGCAGTGATGGAAAATGAATTAAATCGGTTCGTGAGGCAGTAGTCCGCCAAACACATGAATGATGGTTTCATTTCTCATTTGATGAAAGAGGATATGAATATAGGTTATATTATTAAAATAATAACATATAGGTATATTTAATATACTTATTTTATTATTTTATCATATTTGAATAATATTTGAAGGAGGTAGAATAAAAAATAAAATGAAAACGCTCGTTTAAGAACTATATCTCTTCTTCAGATAACCGCTTTAGGTTTATACCTAAAACCTTCCTAGGTTGGTTTTATAATCAATAAAGCGCCTATAATACATGGTTAGAGATGTTAGGATGGTATTTGGTTAGGTATTGTCTGAACCAAAAGGCTATTTAAGTGTGTATAGGAGAGGAGGGGTGTATTTTTATAAGTGGGGGAGATGACACACTTGAAATTTTTAAAAATATTAAAATATATTAATGAATTAATCAATAAAAATGGCTCAAAATGGACCATTTACAAATATTATATGAGATAGAATCTGAATATGGACATATAATAGGATTTATACAAATTTTATATCATTTTAACCCTTATCCATTTAGTTTAACTCCTGGTAAACCTATTTTAACCTTAACCGCAGTTACGGATTTTTATTATTTTTACTATTCATTATGACCAAAAAATAATTTGAACTTATTAACTAATATTAATTATGAAGATTTAAAGTATTAAATCCATTTCATCAAATTAAATTCATATAAGTGATATAATTACATTTAAAATTAAACCCATAAAACGTGATGAAAAATAGTTTTTCTGTAATAAAAATATATCTTTTAAGTATAAAAATGTTTTTATACCAAATTCAAGTATATTTTGATTAAAATAACATTTATTGGATTTTGTTTAATAAAAATAAAATTAATAAATTTTAAAACTAATCCAAAATATAATATGACTTTATAAATACTTTAAAAGAAAAGACGATTTTCAATAAAAATCAGTATTTTTAATTATTCATTGATAAATCAATTTTTTCTGAAAATTATTAAATATTAATCCTAAAATAAATTTAACATGATGAATTCAAAAAATATATACCTTTTTTAAAATTCAAAATTTATAAATTTATAAATTATATTTTTTAAATAATCTATATAATGCATGAAAACCCAATTTGGTTAAAATAAAGCTTTTTTCCTTTTGACTAAAAAATTACCTAATATTATTATAATGAATATAACTCTATAAAATATAATTAATGAATGTAAATAATCCATTAAATTATTTACCTTAATATCACCTGGGTTGTTACATTTTTCCCCCTTTTGGAAATTGTGTCCTCATGGTTTTATTCATTACTTAAACAAATGGGGATATTTTTCCTTCATAGCATTTTTTTATTCCCATGTTCCTTCTTCAATCACATGGTTTTTAAAAAACCATAACCTGTTAAATAAATTTATTTTATAACAAATTATCTATATGTTTAAGAATGTGTACTAGTTATTCCTCATAAGAAAGGTTTTCTTTCAACTAAACTACTTCAGGACTCCAAACATGAGATGCATCTAGCACATATTTTCTTAACAAAAAAACATGAAATACATCATCCACCTGATATAAACTCGGAGTAAAGGACACTCAGTAAGAAATAGATCCAATATTATCCATAACTTAATATGGTCCAATGAATTATGTACTTCACTTTACCTTTTTACCAAAACGTGTAACACTTTTACATGAAGATACTTTAAGAAAAACATGATACCATATCTCAAAAGAAAGATATTTCCTCTAGTTATCTACATAAGTTTTCTTTATACTATGAGATTTACTCATGTTATGTAAAATCATCTTCACTTTTTCATCCATTTCTTCTACCAATTCTGGTCTCAACAGCTTTCTTTCTCTGACTTCATCCCAATAAGCTGGAGTCCAACACCAATTTCTATATGATGCTTCAAAATATTTCATTTGTATATTGGAATAAAAATTGTTATTATAAGAAAACTCAAAAAAATCATATGTTTATCTCAACTTCCATGATAATACATTGAATATGATCAAATAATATCCTCTAAAGTTGAAATCATTCGCTTTGTCTATCCATCAAATTGAGTGTGGAAAACTATAGTGAAATTTAATTCAATACCTAATGAATTCTAAAGTCCTTTCTAGAAATTAGAGGTGAATCTGAGATCATGATCAGATAAAATGTAAATAGGTACTCCATTTAATCCAATTATCTCTTTAATATAAAGTTGATAAAGTTTATACCAATACATTATCTCAAATGGGAAGAAAATGAGTAGATTTTGTTAATCAATTAATAATTACACAAATTGAATTATTACCACGAGATATATTTAGTAATACCATCAAAAAATACATGGATATATTCTATAATTTCCATTTTATCATTAGAAAAGTTTGAATCATCCCCTTTTTCAATTATCATTTGACTTTAACCTATTGAAAAGTTAAACATTTCATAGTAAAATCAGCAACATGTTTCTTCATTACTTCCCAATAAAAATGTTTTTGAAGGTCTCTATACATTTTTTTAGCATCATGATGAAATTAAAATTGAGATATATGAGCCTCACTCAAAAATTATTTCTTTAATTATGGGTCACATGAAACACATAACCTTTTTCAGAATCTCAAAACCCCTTCTTTGTCAATATTAAATTTAGGAAACTTTCTTTTCCTAACCAATTCTACCTTTTCCTGTAACTTGTGTTCTTACTTTTGAACTTGTTTAATCTTATCTAATAAAGATTATTGTATTGACACCTAAAAAAATAGAGGGAGTTCATGCATGCATAATTTATAAGCAAACATTCATCAAATCATTAACCAAAGGATCGTGTTCTGGATGTAGCATAGTTAATGATGCATTATCTTTCCAAATTAAAGTATCAACTACTCTATTTGTCTTTCTCAGATGGTAAATAATGGTGAATTATAATCTTTTATCAATTTTATTAATTTCCACTATCTCATGTTCAAATATTTCTAAGTGAATATATACTTTAAACTTTTATAATCAGTGTATATTTTACACTTTACTTTATATAAATGATGTGTCCAAATTTTAAAAGAAAACACTACAACCACTATTTCAAGGTCATGTGTAGGATAATTTTACTTATGAGGTTTTAATTTATATTATAAATAAGAAATTACCCAATAATTTTCTATTAAAACACTACCCATTCCTTTCAATTAAGCATCGATGTAGATAAAAAAAGTCACCATTTATAGATGGAAGGGCCAAAATTGGTGTATTCAATAATATTTTCAATTCCTGGAAACATTAATCTCATTAATTTATCTAGATAAAACTAAATCCTTTTTTATATTAACTTATTTAGTGGACTAGATAACCATGAAAAGTTGTCAACAAAACACTGGTAATATCCTATTAATCCAAAAAAACTATGAATCTCATTAACATTTGCAGGTCTTGTCCATTCATCAACCACTTTATTTTTAGCAGGATCAATAGTTATGCCAGCTTTATTTATGATATGTCCAAGGAATAAAATATGTTGTAACCAAAAATCACATTTTCTAAATTTTTTGTATAAATTATTTTCATTTGGGGTTTTTAGAACAATCCTTAGATGTTTTTCATGATCCTCGTAACTTTTTGAATAAACCAAGATATCATCAATAAACACAACCACAAATTTATCCAAATATTCATGGAAAAATATATTCATGAGATCCATGAATACATCTGAATTATTCATCATCCCCAAGGGCATAACCACAAACTCATAATTCCCATACCTATTATGAAGCATTATCTTAGGTATTTCATCCTCCTTCACCTCCAGTTGATGGCACCTAGACTTGAGATCAACCTTCAAAAATACTAAAATCCCAAGTGATGAACAAAAAATTCATTGATATGAGGTAATTAATACTTATTATTAACTATTATGTTATTAAATGTTTTATAATCAATCAAAATCCTCATGGAACTATATTTATTTTTAACAAATTAAATAGGAGAACCCTATGGTGAAGTGTTATGATGAATGAAACATTTATCAAGTAATTCTTGTAACTGATTTTTCAATTCTAAAAGTTCTACTTGAGCCATTTGATAAAGGGGTTTTTAAATTTTCCTAGAATCATACACTAAGTTAATAATAAACTCAACCTCATAATCAAGAATAACACCAGGAAAATCATCAAGAATAAAATCTAAATATTCTTTTACTATTGGCACACCATTAATCTGAATAGTTCCCTTATTTTCAATAATATGAGTTAGATAACATTCATTTATATCTTTTAATAGTTTCTCAGCTTCTTGATATGTTATAAAAATTTATGAATTCATTCTTATATACAAACTAAATCTCATTTAAAAAATAACTTATTTGGCTCTGCAATCAATAATAACATGATAAACTGAAATCCAATTCATACCTAGAATAACATTAAATTCTACAATGGGAAAGACAACAAGGTTTATAAGTAAAATCCTTCCACAGATAATAATAGTAAGATATTTGCAAAAAAAATTCCTTAACACTACCCCCAAGTGTTTTTACCAAAAGACCTTATTTCATTTCTTGAAGTGAAATTTTCATTTTACCAGCAAATTTCTCAGAAATTAAAGAATGTGTAAAACCTAAATCAAAAAAGACATTAGCATAATCTGAATAAACAATAAATGTACATGTTATAACTTCATTTTATGGCCTAAAATCTATTGAAGTAGTTACAAAGGATTTCAGCACACCCTTATACTTATAGTCTTGCTGCTTCTCATCATTCATGCTCTTCTTCATACACGCATCCATATAATGACCCATCCCATTACATTCTAAACACATTACTTCCTGGTTATCAAAATTGGTTTTACTACTACCAATATCCTTTTCTTTACAATAACAAGTCATATTCCCAAACATACCACATTGAAATCACTTCCCAAATTTAATAATACATTCACCAGGGTGCTTTCTACCACAACTATCACAAACTGAAAACTTGATTTTCTTACCTTCAGATTAATTCAATAAATTATTTCCCATTGTCTTCCACCTGGACCTCTTTTTCTCTCTGTCATCATAGAAAAACATGATCATCAGAAAACTCCATTTATACTTTCTTAGTATAGTGAACAAGTTTCTCATAACTTTTAAATTCATTAGAGGCCAAATAACTTTGGTATCTTGTCTATCTGGAGTAAAACCAATTAATTTTACTATCAATATCTTAGATACAATTTGGTGCATACATTTCTAATCAGGTGAAGTTTTCTTTATATAAGACCGCTGAATCTTTCCAATTCCCCATAAATTATAAGAATTGTTTTTAAATCCTAAGTGAAAAAAACCTTAGGAAAATATTTCTCAAGGAAATGATTCTTAAATTTATATCATTCCATAGCATTAATGAAGGTTCTGGGCACATAAAAAGTGCATGGTGGGTGATATGAAAATTAAAATTTCTTTTAATTTCAATTGCTTGAAACCCCAATAGAGGATATTACACATTAATTTTATAATTAATTAATTTATATTGGAAAAAATAAATTACCTCATCTTGGGATTCCTTTTTTTAGTCGATGTTTATCATCTGAAAAGAACCTTTTGGATTGCCTTCATTGCACTTGTGAGGATCCAATGGTATAATCTCTCTATCGGTGATCTACATGTGATCTTAATGGTCTCCAAGCAACTCGACTTAATATCTGGGTTCTATCATGGTGAATCAAATGTCTTGTGTTGTTCATTTTTGATCACTAGTTCTTCAATCTTGAAGAAATATCTCTTGTGTTATCATTATTGAGAGGGAGAGATATGGAGGAGTCCAAAGAGAATTCATTGTGTGCAACAATTCTCTATTTTCAAATAAGTACATAATAACCATAATGGGATATTTATAGAGGTAGGGTTTAGGTTATAATATTATTTAATTGCATGTCAACCCTAAAACAATATTAAAATCTTTAATAAAGGCCATGCCATGAAATAATAATAATATAATTATTATTTTTCATCATGTTCCATCTTGCAAAAATGATAAATAATATTTATCAGCTTGTAAATAATTATTTATCACTGAATGTGGTCTTGGTCTATTCAAACTCCTCAGTATTTATTGAATACCTTAATAAATATTTTATTCATAAATAAATATTTTATTCACATACTAGTGAATAAATATTTATTAAATATTCAATAAAATAAATAAATTTATATTTTATTCATGTGTCAATGAATAAATAATTATTTAATTTATACGATCAATATAACTTGAATAAAATTAATCCTCAGCCTTGAGAATAATATTTATTCCATTTTAAATTCAAATAGAATTTAATTGAGATCAATGGAAACACTTAGTGTGTGACCCTCTGGGATTCTTTCTCGTTTTCATTGGTCAAGCTTGCCTAAAGTCCAAGATTATTATCTAACAATGGGTCAAGGAACCCAATATAGAGAACTTAATGTCATAATATTGACAACCACATATGAATTATCATTGTGTAATATAATCCCTTTATCATAAAATATCTCATCAAGAAGATTGCATGACGGTGTCATCAACCTATATGCTCGATACATCTTTATTTGACTATCTAAAATAAACGCCGTTACACCATGGCCATGGAATTTATTCTAAAATAATATTTCAATAAAAGGATTGAGATATCGTATTCCATAAATATTGAAGAGACAAATACTTCCTCAACTTATTATTAATAACATATCATTCATGACGCACCCAACGTACCCTACTTCCTGCCAACATTTGGAGTGATGGTTTTCATCAGTAAATCTAAGTGCATGAGTCATGACATGCATTAATGGTAATCTTAAAGTTTATGGATCATTACACACACTCACAGATAAGAATATTTAATGACACAAAAACATGCAGAATTCCTATTGGTGGGTCTATTCTCATAATATCTTATCCTAGATGTTACCAAGTATGAACTTCATGGGAAGAAGCTTCATCCACTTATGAGTACTCTCACCATATAGTCTGTGTACTATGTGACCTATCACAGTATGTTATCTGACTGTAGAAATATAATTAAGAGATGTCATCATTTCATACTAAGGTTCTCATCATAGTGGGGAATTGTTAGGACCTTATCAATGTGATAGATACTCTATGATAATATCACACTAATGTTATGTAGAAGAACACTCAATATGTGATAATACAATTATATTAATATTCACCTATTTGAATATACATGTAATCAAAGTATAGATTAGTTGGTTCCAGGGTACCAACTTCAAAAAAATCTATATTTCACTAGATTCAATTGTTAATGATAGGTTAGTCCTCACATATTAAACATGCTTCTACTGAGTATGGCTAAAATTTCTAGGATTGTCATGTTTTTGTGGCTAGGGTTGGTTAAGCCACAGTTCAAAATCCTGACATCCTGACTAAATTTATAGTCATAGTTTATCATAAAATGATAAACCTCTTTTTTTGTATAACCGAAAATCAGAACAATACGTTGCTAAACCACTTCTTAATCTATATTAGAAGTTTCAATGTACTCAGATATTGTAGATATGGAAACCATTGGATTTAATAAGTTTTTTTTTGCACATTTCTATAGCCTTATCAGTGATACTCGATCAAATTGAACTAGATAGAGATAAGTGTCCAATTACCTTGATCACTAGTATTTTCACTTCTTTAGATGTTGGGAACTCATCCAGTTTTACTTTTTGAAGTATTTTCGTATAGTTCTAATTGAAAGTCTATGAAATTATGTTGGATTTATTTGATATTCACCTATTATGATTTATGTGTTAGTAATGTCAAACTTTAGTACATGTCATGGAACATGAGATGAATTCCTTACACTTAATATTGTGAAATTATTTTTATCTCCATGATCACTTCCAATTCCCATGTATATTCTAATGGAAGGATTATATGACAATAACAATTCATTCATGAATTGTCATAAATTTTATTTTTCAACACTTTATTAATAGATTTACCATGACCAGATTAAGAAAATGTTTAAATCCATGTTTTTAGATCTTGTTCCCCATATTACGATTGCTACTTTAAGTCAAACTTGGAGAAATTTTATTCCTTAGTCTTAAAAAAAATGGTAAGACACAACAATTGATTTCATATTTTATCAACATATATTTATCTTGAAAAATTATAGCACTCCCACTAATCAATTAAATACACATTTCACTCATTAGTTTCCAAATTAATATTCTATGATCACTATGCAAGATTTTTTCATAAATGAATTTATGAAATTTGTATATCTTATTGACATTTATTGATTTCATCGACCCTTTAAGTTATTCCTAGTATATATATACCATAACTTCTCCCTTTTGTCTCTTTATATAGACATATTCTATAAGGAATCCTCTAAATAAGGTGACCTTAACAATTAATAGCCCAATATGATGATCATATAAATGTGCTTTGATAAGTATAATTTTAAAAGGATTTTATCCATGATGAGTGGTGAATAATTTTTCTGATGGATTAAACATTTCAATAAATTATCATTCCATATTGGTACCATCTTGTACCATCCATGTACAATTTCTCTTTAATACTCACCAGCAATATCAAGTCTTAAAAACATTCAAAATATAGAATCCTCGAATCTTGATACATGGAATCCATTACTTGTCAATATTAGCATATTATCATTTATTTATTCTTTGTAGGAATCATTATTCCGAAATAATAAAATATGCATCACCCTCCATGGTGAACATAAACCATCTCTTGGGTTATATATTCCTATAAAATATGTGTCTCTGGAACTACTCCTCCCACTATGCTCCATGGATTCCAGTATTCATATGCCAACCCATGTGAATCTAGAGCCTTAACTCATAGAAATTAAGTATGGTCCCACTATCTTTAAAGAGATAGTATTACATTATGTAAATATATTTGTTCTTGACTAGATGTTAATATCCTTAGTAGTGACAGGATCATTAACTTAGATTCACCTTAGTGTCTTGATGTTCGTTTGTAGCTAAGTACAGCTTTTAACAAAATGGTTTTTCATCAAACACTTATGATATTGTTATAATATATTCTTATAATATCATAACTGATATGATATCCATTAGATCATATAGTTGTAATATGGTTAGTTGTTGCACTTCTATTTTTCAAAACATGTCTTGGAAGGAAAATTTGAAGATTTGTGATATATATAAAACCTATCATTGATCTTTATTTTACTAACATCATTGCATTGATGTATATAAGGAAATGTGTGTTATGTAAAACCTTTATTCCACATATATGATCAATTATTACTTGGTTAAAATGTTCTCTGACAATCCAGCTCATATATTTCACAATCTTTACCAAGTGCACTCATTTACTTCACTAATAATTTCTAAAATTTCTTAAATAAATGTCATGAATTATATGAAGCTACCCTTATAATTATAATAGTTAACATGACCATGTTGAACTAATTTTAAAATATTTATGACATACCTTTATGTATAAAAGTTTCTTTATCTAAAACATGATAAGTAGTTTGTTTTTATATCTAGTACCTTAGCTTAATTGAGACTAAAACACTTTAAAGGGAATAAATGAGTCAACTATATTTGGTTTTATTTGAAAGGTTATTATCTTTCCACAATGAGGTAAGATCCTTATATTTTATATTCATCATTTGTTGCAATGGATACATGTCATTCAAGAGTCGTTGAGCTAAAAATTTAGTATTTAAAGTACCATAACAACATTTATTCTAAATGTGAAATAATGTCTCATTGTGTCTATCCGAAAACTAAGATAAATGTTTTAGTAACACTTATTACAAACTTTAATAAATCAATTTAGAAATTATAAGTAGTGATCTCCCCTTGGATGACATTAGAATCGTTGTTTCTGAACTACTTTTGAGTTTACTTTTATAACCCTTCTATTATTTATCATTTATTGTATTTAAATACATTTATTTTGTAAACATATTTCATTTAAAATACAATTTATTATGAGAAAATTTTTGGATATACCTAAAGTGGAGTCAAATACTTGCTTATTTAATTCATTGCAATTTATTTTCCAATGTTTGAGCTTTCCACATGAGGAGCAAATAACCTCATGTTCATTCTTCTACTATTGAATCTTTTGTCTCTTTGAAGGATTTATTGTAGGATATTTTGATTATATATTATCCATTGGATCTTTATCCTTGAATTTTAAACTTTTCACTATAAGGAGTGTAGAAATATGTTTCAACTAGTCCTTATCTGATTGGTGAAGTATGGACAAAAGTTTCCTGGGTGACTTATCCATTTTGTGTATCCAGGCTTGGAAAAATAAGTATAATCTTGATGGTGAGGATAATAAAATAATATTAATGGATAATTTATTATCTAATTAGAAGAATAATTTTTCTAATATATCAATATACCCTAGCATTTTGAAATCATGATTAGTTTCTAGATTACATTCTTCCAGTTTACACTGATATGGTGCACTGAGAATCTTATTTATTTCAATCCTTTCCTTCTCATTATCAAGCGAGTGAAGATGTGTTATTATGTTGTTATCATCCATGTCTTTATGTTATATCCTTAACTCTCCATACATAGTTTATAATATAATACAATGGACATAGGAATCATCCTCAACATATCTCTGATAGACTGCCTTTTCCCCTTCGCTCACTTGCTGGGCAGTAGAATAGGAATAGAGGATTCCAACACATAATACAAACTTTCTGATAATAGTGCATTGTATAAATGATTGTGCCACATCTAAAAAAATTTATTTTTAAGGATATACCCCAATTTAAGGAATGATTTCACTATTTTTGTTGTTTTTCATTCCATTTTTATACAATAATTAAAACATATGATTGGTACTTTAACTGATTACAAATTATGTGAGATATAATAAATTTAATAAATTTTATTAAATATCACACTATTTTATCAAGTACTAACATCCCTCACCATTTAACTTGGAATGTCTAGTTTCTAGGACATTTTAATGGTAAGGATCCATATTCCCCTTTGCATAACCCTAACAAGGGTTGGTCAATATACTTGAAGGTATTTAGGTAGAAAAGTCTTTTCCAACTGTGGGATTACAACTCCTTGATCCGTTGAGTGGATTACTAAATATTGAAATCTTAACTTGTATTTTCTTAACACTTACCTATAAATCTCACCAAGTCTAGTAAGGTATACTCCTATTGATGTAAAATAGTTAAGTCAACCCAAAACCTTCACAAGAACTCTCCTTATAAAAGTAAGTGTCCCAAAAAGGGTTGGTCAAACACTTAGTTCTATTGGTTTCATTCATAATCAAGTAATGAAAGGTCAATTATAACTTAATATTTAATTAAATTGTTTTTATTTATCATGCATAAATTTTATATTGTTTTATCCTTTACATGTCTTATTAATATTAAGTGTATTTTACTTAATTAATTAACCATGTTGGATAAAACATTTATGCATAATCCATTTATTTAAATTTCATATTTGCATATTAATTCATTTATTTATGTGATTGCGGTCTTACATACATAAAATAAATAATGAATAGATAGAAATAAATAAATAAAGCAAATGACCTAGTCATGAGTTTTTCTAACAGCTGGTTTAATGAATGAACATTAAATCAATATTCGACCTAGAAGAAATAACTCATTTTTCTAGTATTGGCATGAGTTAAATCATTCCACCTGTACACCTGTGTATCATAAATTTGGAATCATCATGGTTTAATATTGAACCACCTCCATGCACCTTGGGATACTCCATTAAATACATTTATTTATAACTCACATGCAGGTGAGGGGAGCCAAATGATTGGTTAAATGGGATTACATAAACAACCATGGACATACAAGTCCAACATAATAATAGAGGGAGGGATTACTCGAGGTCATCATTTTAATTTAATATTAAATAATTGCAAACTCATACAATGAATTAAATTAAATAAATTTCAACACATACATAGGTCTTGGTTGAGCTCATGATCCGTCATACATGTAATTAATACACAAAAGTAACCAGTTAGAATTCATTTCTTTATTAATTATTTATTATTAAGATAAATACACTTGCATTAAATAATTCCATTTCATTTTAATGATCATTTGAACTTAATTGGAGATACTTATCATTTATGACATTCATGGAAAATAAACGGTAGAACCAATAATGATATATTTATTATAATAAATTTACTGAGCATTTAAAATTCTTTAAAACCATTATTAAATTGTAAAAACATAAAATGGTGTTGAAATCAATAAAATAAGGTTTTAATATTTCAATTTTCAATTTAATGTAATTTTTAATCTTGTCTTTTAATGGGAGATTACACGGCATGTACTGACGAGCTACATATCGTGTATCTCGGTTAGTGTGCATCCAAGGTACACGTCTGGGCTTATAGTGTGTTCCTAGATTGGACTACACGGTATGTATAGACCATCTACATGTCATGTGTTCTACTTTCCGTGTGTCTGGAATGCACGCCTAGGTCTTCAGTGTGTGTCTCAGCAGACTACATGGCATGTACAGACCAACTACATGCCGTGTGATCTCAATGTCATGTTCTTGAGCAATCTGTCAAAAACTCAGTGTGTTCTCAAGTACAAGACTATACAACGTGTATAGACCAGTCACATGTTGCGTATATCTTTAAGTCATGTGTTTTTTTTCTCACTGAGTGGCTCGACATGTATTTTGAATATGAGAATTTATGAACCACATGATGTGTACACCATATACGCATAATATATATCATAAATGCTCCAGGTTTTCATTATCATGCGATTTGACTGTGTATAATTACCACACATATTGCACGATTTACGTCATTAACCCGTGTAGACTACATTAAGTGTACATTGATACACGCCATGTAATCCGGCAACCCATGTGCCAGCCTGGCCCGGTCTACACATAGTGTGCAATAAATGCACCACGTGTAGTAACTGTGTGGCATGTCATGTATCCCTCAGCACATCCATATGCAATGCAGGGGGTACATGATGTGTACTTCTGAGTACATGCCATGTAAACCTATCTTACCGACCAAAAATTTGTTAGTTCCCACATCTCTGATTGGTCTTCATATATTCTTAGGCCTTTAAGAAAATGAAATACGGAACAAACCTGATTAATATGTCGAAGCATGTTAATTCAAATCAGATTAAAGAATGAATAACATGAAATAAAAATCTAACCATAATTTCACATGGATCAACAATCAAATAAATAATTATACATTTAAACATAACATCCCTCTGATGCCATTTGAAGATTTTTGAGCGCAGCGAAAGGATGCAGTGGGTGATGTGAAAATTAAAATTTCTTTTAATTTCAATTTCCTAGAACCCCAATAGAGGATCTTGAACGTTAAGTTTATAATTAATTTATTTAGATTGAAAGAAATCAATTACCTCATCTTAGGTTTCTTTATTCGTGCTCGATGTTGATCATCCGAAAAAGACCCTTTCAGATTTTCTTTGTTGCGCTTGTGAGGATCTATGAGTAGAATCCATCTAACGGTGATCCACATGTGCTTTGAATGATCTTTGAGAAACGTCACTCGATCTCTAGGTGTTATCATGGTGAATTGAATGTATTGTGTTGTTTTTTCTTGATCGCTCATTCTTCGGTCTTGAATAAATCTCTCTTGAGTTCTCGTTCTTAATAGGGAGAGAGATAAAGGATTCAAAAGATAATTTGTCGTGCACAACAATTTTCTATTTTCAAATAACTACACAATAGTCATAGAAATCTATTTATAGTGGTAGGGTTTAGGTTATAATATCATTTAATTACATGATGGCCCTTAAACAATATTAAAATATTTAATAAACCTCATGACACAAAATAATAATATAATTATTATTTTGCGACATGCCATCTTGTGCAAATGATAAATAATATTTATAGGCTTGTAAATAGTTATTTATCACCAAATGTGGTCTTAGTTCATTATAACTCCTCAATATTTATTTAATATTCAAATAAATATTTATTTATAAATAAATATTTCATTCACATACTGGCGAATAAAAACTTATTAAATATTCAATAAAATAAATATTTTTTTATTCACATACTAGAGAATAAATATTTATTTAATTTATTCGATCAATATAACTTGAATAAAATTATTCTTCTATCTTGAGAATAATATTTATTAAATTAATTAAATTAAAATAGAATTTAATCTAGATCAACAAAAGCACTTAGTGTGTGACCCTCTAGGATTCTTTCTCATTGACATTAGGTTGAATTACCTAAAGTCCAAGATTGTTGTTTAGCAATGGGTCAAGGTACCAAGAGAAATAACTTAGTGTCACAATGTTGACAACCATATATTAACACTCACTGTGTAATATAATCCTTTTGTCACAAAATATCTCATCAAGCAGGTTTCATGGTGGTGTCATCAACCTATATGCTCGATACATCTTTCTTTGACTATTTTAAATAAACATTATTACACCATGGCCATGGAATTTATGAGATAGTAATATTTCAATAAAATCCCTGAGATATCAGCTTCCATAAATATGGAAGGGACAAATCTTTTCTCAACTTTTTATTAATAACATGTTATTCATGATGCACCCAGTGTACACTACTTCCCGCCAACATATGGTGTGAAAAATTTTGTCATTAAATCTAAGTGTGTGAGTCATGACATTCATTAGTGATAAACTTAAAGTCTAAGGACTATTACACACACTCGTGGATAGAAATATCTGATGACACCAAAACATGCAGAATTCCTACTGGTGAGTTTGTTCTCACAATCTCTCATTTTAGATATTACTAAGTGTGAACTTCATGAGAAAAAGCTTCGTCCGCTTAAGAGTACTCTCACTCGACAATCTATGTACTATGTTCCCTATTAAATTATGTTATCTGGATGTAGAACCATATTTAAGAGATATCCTCATTGCATCCTAAGTTTCTCATCATAACGGGAAACTGTTACAATCTTATTAATGTGATAGATACTCTAGGACAATATCACATTAATGTTATGCAGAAGAACAATCAATATGTTATGAGACATTTATATCAATATTCACCTCTTTTAATATACATGTAGTCAAAGTATAAAGTAATTGGTAATAGGGAACCAACTCCAATAGTCAATCTCTTCTTTTTCTCTAATATTCTTAACCATTGACCACCATTGATCGGCTTCACCTTCAATATAGTAAATATAAAGAGTTGTCTTTCGATGATTCGAACAACCCATAACTTTGAATATCTTTTCTAGATCTTTAATCCATCTCTTAGGTATCACCGAGTCAGAAGATCCACTAAATGATGGCAGGTGTTGTCTCATAAAATGCTCTACTATCGACATGTTCTCCTCTGGTATATTTGGTTTCTCTCTAGCATGGATACCACCACTATTTACAGGCCATGTAAAATGATTCATCATAACAAAAAATTACTCAATTCCAATTCCAACTATTCCACATTGCTAATTTTAAGGATATTGTCCTCTTGGTGCCTTCCTACTTCAGCTTCCCTGTTTCCTTTCTAGAAAACCATTCTGAACAAATATAGTTTAAATGAAGAAACATGCTAATATTCAAATGCTATATCATGATATCCATAAATTATAATTTCTTAAGGGTATTTACTTCCATTATTCTAACCTCTAAAATTATCTAAACCTTTGTTATGATACCAACTATAAGGACATGACCTTAAACAATCTGTAAATTGCATTTTTAGACAATAATTTATTTTATTGCATTATTGTAGATATTTTAGGTTTATAGTTTTATAGAATTAGGTTATTACCCTTAAAAATAAAATATTATATAATAAAGTGGAATCTTCCACTTAGTATCCAGTTTTACCACAATACAAAACTTTTAAGATATAATAATTTTTCTTTTTATGACATATCTTCAAAATTTTCATCTTTACTTCATCTTTGTCTCTAATCATCCTTAAAACCATGTCAAAAGCATTTGAAAAGGTGGGATGAGCACAAAAAGCTCAGTAAGGTACATATAAAAAGAAATAAAAAAAACTTTATTCCATGAATACTCATGAAAATTTACCTTTTTCAAAATAAATTTAGAGCTTAAAATAAACATTTTCTTACCCGAGAAATCAACTTCTCTGCCCAAATATTTTCATAAAACATTTCATAAGAAATATTAAAGGTAAAATAAAACTCATAAATGTTTCTTTTTAATCATGAAAAACTCATGAAAACTTTTTCAAAAAGTTATACATTTCACCCTTAAGAAGTAACATATACTTCCCTTTAAACTTAAGCTCATTAAATTACCATGTAAAATCAGAATATTTTTATAAAAACTCATGGAAAGTATAGATAAATCATGTAGGGGACTCGAGACATCATTTTTATAATAGTCTTACAAATGGAATAACCTACCCAATAACTTCCAATAATCTATTTGGAGAAACCTATAATCGGTTAACTCCATCCCTTTACTCAATGTATTGGAAAGCTATATTGGACTCACTCATCATCATGAGCTACATCAGGATCACCCATCATCATGCGTTATATTGGGCTCACCCGCCATCATAAACAATGCCTAAAAATTGTAACATAATAATAACACATGAAATCTTTCATTTATATCATCATACTCATAAAAATATTCTTTTTACCCATAAGAAAACATTTACGGATATTAAAATATTCACTCCATTTAAAACTCTTTTTGAAAATACCCAGAACTAAGGGAATGAAGATTTTTCTTTGAAGAAGACATGAAAGATTATAAAGGAATCCAAACATTAAATAATGGTTACAATAGCAGGAAAAGCTGTTGATATCATATACTTCAAAATATAACATTCCTTTTGTCTTTTTTTCAAAATGTTCTATATAAAATATGTAAAAATATTCTTTTTGAAAACCTTTGAAAGAAAGTCAAAAATGACATAAAATATCCTTTATAATTATTTTATTTCTATATAAATACATCCATAAAATGATTTTAATAATATTTACATATAAAAGAATATCTAGAAAATAAATCTTTAAAACATTTTAAAACAAGGTTTTTAAGGTAAAGTGTCTCTTATCTCAAGTCTGACTCCACTACTACAAATATGGACTTTATCAGTGCTAGAAAAGTGCATTAACAGCGCTAAAAAATGTTGTTAATCGGGGCAAAGATAAAGGAGGGTCTCTTTTATCAGCGCTCAGAAAAGCGCTAATAAAAGCCCCTTTTATCAACGCTAAAAAAGTGCTGATAAAAGACCCCTTTATCAGTGCTAAAAAAACGCTGATAAAAGAGGTCCTTTATCAGCACTTTTTTTAGCGCTGATAAAGGACACCTTTTATCAGAGCTTTTAAAAAGCGTTGATAAAAGTTTAAAAAAAATAAATAAAAAATAAAAAGAATATATAATGTGTGGGGAGGAGTTTTTAACAGCGCTTGATCCCCCTTTTATCAGCACTAAGAAGACCCCTCCCACTCTTCCGCGTGCTTCCCTTACCCGTGCATCACCCAACATGCCTGCATGCACCTCCTTGCTTCCACCTGAACTCAAACCCGCGATCTCCCCCCTTGCGGGCATGCACCTTTACCACTAAGCCATTTCGTTTTTTCTCTATTTAATGATATATATATATATATATAGTTATATTTATTCGTATATAAATATATTTAGTTATGTTAATACATATATATTTATTCATTTATTAATATATATATATATTTGTATATTAATATATATTTATATATATTTATATATATATAATTATATTTATTCGTATATTAATATTGATTCGTATTAATATAAATAAATTTAGTTATATTGATACGTATATATTTATTCATATATTAGTATATATATATTTATTCGTATATTAATTTATATTTATATTTATTTATTTATATATATATTTTTTTAGTTATAATTTTTTATCCATACATTTATTTGTATATTAATATATATTTATAAGATTAGTTTTAAATACATTTATAAAATATGTTTTTTTATGTGTGTTTATAAATAAATAAATACATACATATATACAACACACACACATAGACAGAGACACACACACACAGATATATATATATATATACACACACGAATAAATACATATATATATGTGTGTCTTTGAAAAGCCATAGAATGTTAAAATGACCATAAATTCTAATCCAGAAGTCTGTTTCAACACTACAACCAGTCAAATAGAATAAAATGAAACAATCTTCGATATGATATGTGGTACAGGTCTAGAGGACATCCGGATTAGAAGTTATGGTCGTTTAAAGTTTGGGTTACATTTTCAACTTATTTTAGATCTTTTATTCTTTTTTTTTGATTTTTTTTGTCTTCAGATTGTTATTAAATGATTATTAATCGATAATAAATAGGAAATTTTTAATTAATAATATTTTTAAAATATTTTAAAGCCATTTTCACAAAATTTCCTATATATTAAATGTAATTGTCTATTTATACTTATCTAAAACATATTTAAAAAATATATATTATATTTATATCTATATAAATATAATTATATAACAATATATTATTTTTCATGATTTTTTTTTAATATAAATTTTATCAGTGCTAGGAAGAAGCACTGATAAAGGGTGGCACTTCCCTTGCCCGTTTTTGTAGTAGTGCTCATCACATATGTTTTTTATCTTCCTGAATAGTAAAATTATATTAATTACTTAATTTCTTAATGAAATTTTTCAAGTTTATTATTATTTTTATGTTATTAATTACCATTTTATATTCAATTACTTAATCAATTAAGTTTACGTCAGACGTTTTGATGATATTTGACTCATGGGTCCAAAATGACTTCAGTAGGTTGACTATGGTAAAAAATATCATTATTTCATCATATCCATAATAATATTCACAAAATAGTTATAATTTTTAAATATTATTTATACTTCTAAAACCAACCATGAATGATGGTTATGAAAAATGAATTGTGTTGCAATCATGAAGATGGTAGGTTGTACGTATGCATCAGTATCATTTCTATTTTTCAACGAACATGAGAGAAATAAGATAAGTGTTGTTTTATCTTTCCAAAATGATGACTATATCATAAATATCATATTATCTCTTCAAATAAACTTATATATATATATATATCATCCATGTGATGTCGTGGTAAAAAATGAATCACATCGTTTCGTGGAGGTGGTAATCCACATGTATGCATGAACGACATTATCATTTTTTAATGGATAGAGAGGTAAGAAAATAGATGATATGTTATTTTTCTATAATGATACTTATGTCATAAATATCATATTTATATATTAAATCTTTCATTATAACTATTTGTGAGAGGTGGTGATAGAAAATGAATTACATTGGTTCGCGGGGCGGTAGCTCGCTGTGCACACGAACGATGGTTTCATTTCTCATTTGATGGAAGATGAGATGAAGATAGGTTATGTAATTAACATGATAACATCTTGGTATATGTAAGATACTTATTTTATTATTTAATTATGGTTGGAGAATATTTGAAGGAGGCAGAAGAAGAAATAAAACGAAAACATTTGGTTAAGAGTTATACATCTTCTTTAGACAACCTCTTTATGGTTATACCTAAAGTCTTCCTAGGTTTGTTTTATGAACAAATAAGGGCCTCTTAGACATGGGAATTTGTTTTGGGAAGGGATTTGGGTAGGTTTTGGACAAACCAAAAGGCTCTTTAAGTGTGTAGAGGAGAGGCGAGAGGGTGTCCGTTTATAAGTGGGGATATGACACACTTGGAATTTTTAAAAAGATTAAAATATTTTAATGTCTTACTCAAGAAAAGTGGCTCCAAATGGATCATTTACAAATATGATATTAGATAGGTTCGAAATATGGTCATCCAAAAGGATTTAGATAAGTTTTTATATCATTTTAACTTTTATCTATTTAGTTTAACCCTCAATAAACCTGTTTTTAACCCTAAGCGTGATAACATATTTTACTGTTTATACTATTCATTGGGATAGAAAAATAATTTGATATTATTACCTAATATTAATTATGATAATTTTAAATATTATATTCATTTTATCAAATTCAATTCATAGAAATTAGATAATTTAATTAAAAATTAAACCTGCAAAACGCGACGAAAAAAAGTTTTTAAAAAAAATGTCTTTTTAAGAATAAAAATGTTTTTATATCAAATTCAAGTATAATGTTGATTCCGATAACATTTATTAGATTATTTTTAATAAAAAAACTAATTAAATTTTAAAACTAATTCAAACTAGAATGTGACCTTGTAAATGTTTGAAAAGAAAATATGGTTTTCAATAAAAATTGGTATTTTTTCACTATTCATTGTATGAGAAATCAATTTGATTAGAAATAAAACGTTTTCCTTTTGATTTAAAATTTACCTAATATTATAAAAATTAATATAACTTTATAAAATCTAATTAATGGATTTTAATAAGACATTAAAATTATTTATCCTAGCATTTCCTAGTTGTTACACCCAATGCAAAGGTTCAAGTCGTTTTGGGCCTAGCCACGACCTCTACCACGCCTTGGTGGGGTCTTGTTGGCTATTGTGGACAAGGAGAAAAACAACATGTAGTACCCTGGACCACACCTAATGCCATCCATTTTGGCACAACTCGTTTCACACAGGTGACATCCAAATGCAGAAGAACTTTAACTAAGGCATGGTCCAGCCCGCTTTGCACTAGAAAACGTCCAAAAAACCAATTTTTGGCCACCAAACACCTCTAATGTTCCACCCCCCCAAAAAAACAAGAAGTGTGAAAACTAAAATTGGGAAGTTATATTATCATTAACTGTATAATATATCACCACGATGATAGAAAATAGTTCATTTTTTACCTTACATTACTTTCATTTTCGAGCTGACATTTTTCCTATTTATGTGATGTATGAGTGCAAAATCAAATTCATTTTAGGTTTTTTTCATTTATAAAATTTTACTAATGGTTTTATCGAGTGCGCTCACATCGCAATGAAGTCAAAGCCCCGTCAAACATGAATAAAAAATTTACCTATTATCAAACTATTTTCATTATCGTGTTATTTATTAATTTAATTTAAAAATAAACTCCAAACACATAATAAAAGGTTTGGTCATAATAAAAGGATCAACCCTAGGGTGCAGCTCAGTTGGTAGCTGCTCCTGTGGGTCTCGCCGAGGTCTCGAGTTCGAGTCTCACCGAGTTCATCCCTGTACTGATTGTTGCATGATTTTCTTTGTACTGTAGCCCCTTCCCTGAATAAACTGAGGCTTCAGACTCAACTTTTAATCGCCATGACTTTAAAAATAGATTTATGAATAAATCTATCATAAAAACCTAAATCTAACATTAGGTTGCGCCGCTTTGGCCTAAAAAATTATATTTATCAATATATTCATATGCATCATCTCCGCTGCCAGCTATTTCATCTCGGCCCAGACAATTTTACTAGTTTTGTGGGGCTGGTACCCTCCGCACGATGGTCCGGTGACCCACAACTGTCACCAGAATAGTGCTCTGTGTCTTTCCCCCACCTCTCCCCACAACACCCTAGAAAATCCTTGGCAGTGCTGATCGATTCCCTAGACAAAATGAAAGAAGAAGACGTGGGCCCCCCACACAGGGAACTATACGCTCTTCTTCATCTCTCTCCCGACACATTCGATGAAGAAATCAGAAAATATTATCGTCAATGGGATCAAGTATATCACCCCGAAAAGTACCAAGCTCCTCAGGTTGAATGGAGTTCTCTCATTATTTCTTTCGTTATTGTGAACCAAAATTTATCATATGTCTGTATTGATTTCACCAACTCCAATCTTGTTTATTCCTTGCGATGCTATTTTCGGTCTTTTGCACTGAGTGGGTTGCGATGTTTCCCATCATTGGTATATTAGAAATAGACTTTTTATTATGTGTGATTGAATTATCTCGAAAGGTTTCCTATTCTATGCAAGCTTAGTTGCACATGCATGAAACTGAGTGCAACTAAACGGGTTTTACTGTAATTCTATGACCTTAAAATGGAATTTAAGTTCAATATGTTTCACCTGTGAGAGAAACACCAAATTCCGAGCCAAATGGATTGATCTCTCATTATCACAGAATAACACTCCACCCTTCTGACTCCTTCCAAGCTCCTTCAATAATTGCATCAGCCATACTAATTACTCCCTTGCTTCTGTTGCAACCACATACTCAACTTTCATTTTAGATAGAGTAACCACTGGTTACAGTTGAGACATCTAGCTAACTGTTGTTCCACAATAGGTGAACACAAACCTTGTGGTGCTCTTTCAGGTGTCTAAATCCCGCGTTGACATAACCTTGCAATGGATCATCTGTCCCAAAGTGCAACGTTGTATCTTCCGATCTCTTCAACTACCGGATGATCCTCTTCACAACCTCCCAATGTTCCTCTTTCGGATTTGAAATGAAACGACTCACAACTCTCACTGCAAATTCAATGACTAATCGAGTACATATCATGACGTATATCAAGTTACCTAATTCTGATGCGAACATAACCTTCACCATGTGTTGGACCTCATATTCTGTTTTAAGTGCCTTCTCATTGGACAAATTGAAGTGTCTGACCAATGGAGTTGAGGGCGGCTTACATCCGAACATTATGAACTTCTCGATGATCTTTTGGATGTAGTCCCTTTTAGATAAAACTAAAGTTATGATTTCCCTATCTCTCTCAATCTTCATTCTCAATATTTTCTCGGCTTGATCAAGATCTTTTGGATGTAGTCCCTTTTAGATAAAACTAAAGTTATGATTTCCCTATCTCTCTCAATCTTCGTTCTCAATATTTTCTCAGCTTGATCAAGATCTTTCATCTCGAATCTTCCAAAAAATCACGCTTCAGTTTCCTAATCCTCTAAATATTTGTACCTCTTAGCAACATTTCCTCCACATACAGAAGAAGTATGACGAAACTTCCATCATCCCATGTCGGAGCTGCACAGAGTGAAATATTACCCTATCATGAAAGCCTTGAATTTTTGATTCCATTGCCTTGACACCCATGTTAAGTCGTAGAGGCTTACTTTAAGCTTACACTCCAAGTTCTTGTTCTGTTGATCCACAAAACCCACTGAATGCTTCATGTAAATTTCTTCCTCCAAGTCACCATAAAGAAAGACTATCTTTACATCCATCTCCTTTAAGTGCAGATTATTGATAACAACTATACTCAGCATTGTCCGAATGGTAGCATACTTAATTACCAGTGAGAAAATTTCTATGAAGTCAATTCATTCATTCCATTGAAATCCCTTCACCACCGGCCGTGTCTTATACTGCATCTTTCCATCAGCCTTCTTCAAATGAAAAACCCACTTGTTCTCCAGTGCTATTTTCCCATGTGGTAACTCAATCATCTCCCATGTTTTGTTGGTATCCAATGAACACATTTCTTCTTTCATCGATGACTCCCACTGTCCAGAGTCACTGAGAGTGGACGCCTCTTTCGGGGTTTCTGGTTCTCCTCCATCCGATAGAACTAGTTTCCTGGATTTGGTAGATCTCCACACTACATCTTGTGGATCAACTTTGTCTGGTACTGCATATTCCAATGCTCCATTTTCTGGAGCCTCATCTTCTGATACTTTAACTTCCGGAGCTTTCCCTCAGGCTTTAGAAGTCCTAGAACATTCTTACACATCTTCTCCCGGTCTCACTTTCGAACTTCCAATGCCATCATCCGAACATGCCGAAACTTGTTCCCTTCCAGCACTCTTGCTCAGATCAACACGGACTTGTGAAAATGAAGCGAATAAAAAATCACTATATTTCTAAAACACAGGGTTATTTGTAAATTTCTCTCTCCATCTCATTAATCCTAGGTCATATTTCTTTAAGATTTTTATCAGTTCATAATGATCTAACACAATCCAACACCTCCTATTTATGGGCTCCGATGCACGGGCATGATAGTTCTGGAGTGTTTCAGTCTGTCATACACGTTTCTGGCATGATCGATTCCAAACACCTCTCTAAAACGTTTTAGGGTAGGGTTTAAAAATTCCAAAACTTGTTGTGACTATTTTTGTAAATTCAAAAACATTCCCATCATGTTTATAGTATATTTTTGTATTATTTAATATCATGAAATATCTAATTATGTTGTCTTTTATAATATATTCATGATGGTTGAATTATTGAAATTTTATAATTAATCATCATCGTGTTATTAAATTTACGCATTCACAAAAATATCCCAAAATTATTTATATTTATAAAATTGTCTCAAAATTTTTAATATTCACCCCCCCCTCCTGCATGCTTGTGCCCTATCACTACTGGAAAATTGGGCTATAGCCATGGTTAAAAACTATGGCTATAGGGGTCAAAATCGTGGCTATAACCTATAGCCATGGTTCCAGCTAGTCGTGGAACCTATTGGCGTGGCTATAGCTAAAAGGTATAGCCGCGGTTTTATTGGGCTATAGCCACGGTTTTAAACCATGGCTATATCCCTATTTCCATGGTTTCACTAAATCGTGTCTATAACCCCCATATCTGTCCACCGTGGCAGTTGGGCTATAGCCACAGTTGTCCCCCATGGTAATAGGGGTATAGGCATGGTTTATAACCATGGATATAGCCCAATAAAACCATGGCTATAGCCCAAAATTAATTTACGCCCATCGAGATTTGATCTCTGTACCTTCGTTGTGTAGACCAAACACCTTTCCACTAATCCACAGACATCTTTGCGGATATATATATATATATTGTTAAATATATTATTAAAAACTGTGGCTATAGCATGTAAACAGTGGCTATAAACCTTCTCGCCATTTTTTCGCGGGTTAATTTTTTTCCCGCGCAAGGGAGGGAGATCTATAGCCACGGTTTTGATGAACCGTGGCTATAGTTCATGAAAAAAATACCCTATAGCCACGGTTTTACCAAAACCGTGGCTATAGACCAACCCTATAGCCAAGGTTTCACCAAACCGTGGCATTAACCCTTTGAAAAAGACCCTATAGCCACGGTTTCACCCAAATGGTGGCTATAACCCTTTAAAAAAGACCCTATAGCCACGTTTTGGGTGAAACCATGGCTATAGATTTCGAAAAAAACATATATCCACGGTTTCACTAAACCGTGGCTATAGCCTTTGAAATTAAACCCTATATCCATGGTTTTGTTTAAAACTGTGGCTATAATCTCGTTTTCTAGTAGTGTATGTTATCGAAAATTGTGTTCCCTTGTGTCTGTTCTGTATCGTATCTATGTCATGTATTTGTTTTTTTTTTGAGACCCGGTTTATGGGTGCAAATTAGCATGTGAACACTTGAAAAAACCCACCTCAACTTTTGTTAAGGGATCCATGAGAACAATTTTTCATATTGGGAATGTGTTTTAGTCATTTTCTAGAATAATATTAAAAGGTGGCTTGTTCACACCAACATCCGGACAAGTTTTGGTCAATTCTCCTTCCCTGTTTGCAATACTTTTATTGCTTTTAGAAAAATAAACCTCTCATGAATTAACATTTATGATTATATTTGTTTAATTTTGTTTTGTGTAGACTTTTTTCAATCTCAATAATCCTCAATTTATCACTTTGCATATCCAATGATAGTAAGCATCAATGTATTTAATCCAATAATGGTTTATTGAGTTTTGATGCATGCCCATAGTACCTTGGTTGTCATGATGTATCATGTTCTTTCCCAGCCTAAATCCAAATTCTTGAAGGAACCACTCCAATCATGGTACCTCCTCATTGGTTTCAATTGCAATCTTGACTGCCATGGTATAGTTCTTTCCAGAAGTGTAAATAAATCATTGTAAACTTTATTGTCAAAATTCTCATCTATATCTGAATTTGTATAATCATCTAGGAATGCATTTGGTTCTCCATGAAGGTTTATTCATATTGAGTATTATCTTAACTTGTGCTAACTATTTTTGGTTTTAGAAATTTTTTGGTTTTAGGCAATTTTTAGTTTTAGGAAATTTGTAGTGATAGGAGGACTGCCTTTTCATCCCTTTATGGACCTTATGATCTGATAAAAGTTAATTTTAGTGCACCATGAATGAAAAAATTATCATTATATTTATCCTTTAGAATACGAGATGAGGCAGAGGATGAAAACTCTCGAAGCTCAACCAAAGGACAAAATTATGCTTATGAAATGAAAATAAATCAAGTAAGTTTTTTCATTCTCAATCTTGATTGTAAAATAATTCCTCAACTCAAACAAGAGGAAGATAAATCTATGGAGACTCATGTGAAAAATAGCGCTCAAATATTAAGGAATTCTTTTGGAAACCTATTCAAAAGTATGAGTATTATAATGGTACACATGTGATTTTGAAATATTTAAGAGATACTAAGTTGCTTAGTAGTAACTTGGAAATTCCTTATCACGATAAAATATACATCTAAGATTATACTTATGTTAAGATACATTCATTTTTTTAGAACAAATTCAAATTGCGAGGGAGAGATCCGACCCTGGTATTCGAGTGTATGGGTTTGAGCTACCACAAAAGACCGACGTTGTTATTATCTTCTATATCTCATGAGTCGGAAAAAAGAGAAAAGAAACCGAAATTATTTTCTGTCACAGACCTTGTGTATTAAAGATAGAGAGAGACAACCCTATGATCAAGTTGCACATTTTGTGTGTCGATGAATTGAAGATAACCAACACTGCTATGAAGGATTGATCCTATGCACTGAAGAAATGAAGGATTGATCCTCTGCATTGAAGAAGAAGAAGAGTGAGAAACCGACCTGTCGTTTGCTAATCATCATTTAGGCTGAAGAAGAAAATTGGGATGGCCAACCTACAATATCTCTATATTGTAAGGTCTAAAGAAGATTAGAGGCATCCGCTTGGATTGTTGCATGTTGAGGAAGGTGATTAGATCTATTCTGTCTATGGGGGAGACAAAATCTTCATTGCTCTACTTCGATGTGGTACAAGCCAAATCTTGTATTTGAAGAAGTTTCAAGCTGGTGTTTTCATTGTACCTGGTTGGTGCCAAAAATACGGGTCCAAGGATATTCCCTTGCCTGAGCTTTACTTGATAATAAAAGAGGAGTTGTGTGCGTGTGGGATAACAAACACCATACACTGGAAACACAATCATCTATTTTGGAGGAAAATCTCGTGAACTAACCCTGATTTCCTTCTTTGTGTGCTTTAATATTTATCTCATGTTCATGTAAACCGAAAGTGAGTAAATAAAAGAGAATGGGATCCATTCACTAAAGAAGTGCATCGGTAAAAAGGGTAAAGTTTTAAATTGATCAATAAGTCACTAGCACTAATTCACCCCTCCTTCTAGTGTTGGACATACCCCAACTGATCCCAATAAGTGATATCAATGCATAGGTTCCACCCTTGATTGGATTCTCAACAATCTTTGGATTTGAAGTTTTTGAAGTTTTGAGTTACTCTTTTCAAAGGTTCTATGAAGTGAAAAATTGAAGAATCCTGTGTGTGTTCCCTATCAAAGCAACCATGGAAGAGGTGTTTTCCAAGATAGATAAGAGATGAGAAGAAATTGAGAAAGGCTCCATTAAAGAAATAAGATAATAATGACTCTCTACTAATTGAAGGTAATCAAAGTAGAGTTCATTATGTTATATTTGGTGATGATTTGTCTCTTTAAGAAAATTGTGATGAGAAGACATTTCTCTTATGAAAAGAAGAAAAATTAGTTTCCCCATGTCATGATCCCGATGAAGACAGATCTATCATGGAAGGATATTCAAAGCTTTCACACGAAGATGAGGTAATAAGAATCTCTTGTCCTATAGAAGAACCAGACACGAGTGAGGAAGATTACAATTCTGAGGACTCACAAGGTGAATCAATTGGTACTTTAAAATATTTCCTACATAATCATCCCAAAGAAATAGTCACATTTATTTGTGGTTGTTTTAGATGTATGCAATAGGAGATCACCTAGCTTGAAGATGAGTGTGAAGGTATAGAGAAGGCTTTTTAAGAAAAAGTGTTGACATGTGTCAGGATCTCCAAACAAGTAGGAGTCTTAAATGCCATGAGTGTGGAGATTGATGAAAGATGCTCCAATTTTGAGAATAAAGTGACTCAATACAATCCATAAGAGAGAAGTAGCCAAGAAAGAGCTTGAAGAAAAGATCCATGCATTGGAAGAGAACCAGAAGTCTATAATTAATGACAAGAATGCACAATTAGAGATCAAAGCAAAGAGAATAAAAGAGCTTGAAAACTCATTGTAAAAAAAGGAAAAAATGCATGAATATTTTTTAAACCATGTTAAGGAGATCAGAGGAGAATGTGAAGATAGATTTTAGAGTTGGAAAGAAAGAAGTTTCTTGGTTGGGAAACAATTATTAACCTTGTTGCTCTCATTAAGGAGCAAAAAAAATCCACCTTATTCCCATATAGCTATGTTTGTTTCTTATTTACAGGGAATTGAAGGTGATGCATGTATTAAGGAGAATAACTAATGAAGAAGAGCATGTTTTCATATTTTGACAGTAGACCGAGCAAGATGGACTAAATATTACAAACTTGATAAAAGCAACCATCTTGGTCAAAGATCCAACATTTGGTGTAATGAAGCTTATTTGTTAAAAAAAATCAACCTTAATGAAGCTATTGGAGTATCCCCTTGAGATGGAGTCAGTTTGAAGAGTTTTGAGAAGCTTCCAGATTATATAATTTCATGAAAATAGAAATTGTGCTTGAAATCCATCATTGAAAAGGTATTTTTTTGATATTCTTTCATCCTTGTGTTGAAAGATTAAATTATGCTATTAAGGGAGAGAAATTAATTTAATCAATGACATGAGAATGAGAAGTTCCAAAGTTGGTTATGAAGTTAAATCTTGTCAGTCATGTTTGAATGCTTTTAATGTGTGCGTTGAGATGAGTGCATGAATTCCAGGTTGTGGTACTCAAAGAATATATTTATCAGTTGGTATAAATTGTTTCTACCTGAAAATATTTGAACATCCATTGAGAACAATATCATGCGATTTCATAGCAATTGGTATCACATTCTAATTTTATAATGAACAACTTTGTTGTCTCTATTAAACCCTCTTTTTTTCTTCATCGATCATGACTCAAGTAGATTTAGAGTGGAATAATTGATGTCACGTCGCTTTAAGAGAATTGATACCATCCTCTCTCAAGTGTCTTTGTATTTATTGTCAATAAGGGAGAAAAAAAGAAAATGACAAACATATTGACATGTATTTTCGATATTGGTATTGACACCAAATACAAAGGGGGAAATTGTTGAATACATTTTGTTTTGGGTTGTATTTTTTGTGAATGAAGATAAAGGTAATATGGATGGGTCAATATGTGTTGGAGTAGAACAACTTGGAAGGAAGTTGGAAGTTTCCAAGCATGTTAAGATGGAATGGAGGTTCCCAAGACAGGTTGTCTACATGCATTGAGCTGAATAGTTAGGAAAATACCTTGTAGTCTGGTGTTAGAAGAGGTAATTGAGGTATTTTCATTATTCATATGACAAAGGAACAAAGGAAGTTGGTTGAGTGGTTGAGTTGTTGCCATTGTTTTTATGACAATGACGGTGAGTTGCTTGTAATTACTCTTATGACAAAGGAAGATGCTGCCATTGGTTGTTATTGAAGATCCATTCACATGGCAAAGATGTTGGTTTGAGTCGCTGCCAATATTCACATTGTATGAAGAATATCTTGTTGGAAAAGCTGGTCTAAGAAAGCTGTTGGAGTTTATAAGCAGATTTGATGAAAAGGAAGTAGAGTTCCATGGAGTATTAATAGTGCTGGATAGTTTAACTCTATGAAGATGAGAAGCCAGCTATGATCCTATGAAGTTATATATTTGTCTTTATACAGATTTAAGAAATATATTCGGATGATGTTTGAATAAGAATTGATGCTGAGACAGTGGAAGTGTCATTGAAATACTTTAAGGGGTATTTACAAGCCGCATATGTTAGGAATATGGGATGGCAGGGGGTGCTCATACTTGGGCTATCATTTGTATGGGATATTGGCTGGTGAGTGGGAGGGTAGTGTATTTGGAATGTTTGTCCCAGCTGTCATTAAGTTTGGGGCATTCTGAATAAGTGTGTGGTTTAATAGTTGCAAGGGGGCAGTTTTGACCTTTTACTTCCAGCATTTAGTCTGTTACCGCCAGCTGTAACAGGTGGGGTAGGAAGACAATATTAATAGGGGGTAGGTTCGTTGGGGAGGATTCAAGAATATTATTTGGGAACTCTTCTACAGCTTGGTAGCTGGGAAGTTCAGCTGGTGGTCTCGGTCTGACCTTTACATGAATTGGTCTTCCTCTAGTGGTTTTCCTTCATTTCTATCTTCTACCTTTTCTTCCTCTCCTCCTTCCTGTAACTCTCTATTCCCTCTCTGTTCTTCTTGTATGTAATACAATAGATATTTTTTCTCCTTTTTTTCTCTCCTTATCTCAGTATTTTACATAACAATTGGGGGAATGTCGTGAGAGAGAGACGATCAATTGTTGGGGAGAGAAGTCATTATATAGTCTTTAAGTATGAAAGAGGAGAACGCAAGAGCACTGGAAAAAATAAGAAAGAAGAACGTTGTTGTTGCGCATAGAGGCTCGGACACCTGGAAACTTTTTACTAGAGAAGAAAATGAAGGCAACCGTTGAGGAATCACTCTTCTTTACCTACTACCAATGGTGTGTTGTTTCTATGAGCCGATCGCAGCTGGAAACGCATACAAGTTGGAGGATGATTGAAGATTGTTGTCCAGTGAGATGTGATTGCTTCTCTCTTGCGTGTAAGTGTGAAGGTATGGAAAAACCGAATGAAGTGCGAGGTAGATGTCAATGGTTCTGTCAGTGAGTTCATTTTTTGATAGAGGCCGACATGTCTTCTTGTTCGCAATCGAGAGAGTGAAATCGTCTGTTGTGCAGCACGATCACAGGAGGGAAATGCCCGAGTTGGATTTTTCAAACAATCATGGGAGGAAACTCGGTCGCTACAGGAGATGCGAAAGCTGTTGAAGAAGACTTAGATGGGAGGAATTCTCCAGGTTACAGGGCGCACAGCTTGGGAGTTAGCACTCAGCAGAGTAGAGGACTCGCTCCATTTCTCTATTTCATGGTAGAAGCAGTCGAAGGCGACAGGAGACATGTCACAGAGGCTGGAGGAAGTGCATGGGCTGTGTGGTTGACTGCCGTTGGAGTTTGTTGCAAAAGGAACAATCGATGTCGGACTGATTGCATGAGAAAAATGGGGAAGGGCATACACGCAATTGGGAAAACATTTTGGTTGCGATATGTGTCTGACGCTTGAGGTGTAGACAGACGAGCCTAATTATTTCAATGCAACAGTGAGACACGTGACGTGGGGGTGGAGGCACACGCTAGAGTTGCTGCAGAATATTTTCATTGGAACTTAAAAAAGGGGGTGTTCACACTTTTGGACGATGCAAGGATGAGCGAAAGAGGAGTTGGGACATAAAACATTTACGAAAGAATTTACTAAAAGACAAGTGAATATTGAGAAGTTATTTAGTGATCTAAAGTTAGACTTGGAGGAACAAAGGGTGGTTTTAGTTGTTTATGCAGGGCATATGAATGTTTCTGAATAGTTTAGGTGAGGGACAAGGGAGCAGGAGCAAGAATAATTGCTTACTAATGAGGGAAAAACTTTAGGATTCGATATTTTTAGTCGCGGGTTGAATAATGCTTCATGTCCAAAAAATAGAACCAATCAGCTGCAGCATGCTTCCTTGGGAATGACGACAGAGCTGTAGAGTTCAGAAGGAAATAGGAGGCGAGTCCTATGCTTTTCAAATTGACGTCTGATGATAGAATGAGAAAAATTGCAACAAGAGTTGTGCTGATTTTTTTGGTAAGGATCCACTTGGTTGGATCACAACAGCTGAGACATATTTTCTGGAGAATTTGACGATGAAAGATATGAAGTTACATTATGCACAGATTTGCATGGAAGGGTCTACTCTATTATGGTTTTTGTCCTAGCATAGAGCTACGCTAGACCCATCATGGGAATTATATAAATCAACACTGTTAGAGAAATATGGGACCGATGATGATCAAAATGAGTTTTTTCGTCAGCAGTTTAAGGAGATGCAGTCCGTGCAGCTATTAGAAAACGCTGAGGGGCAACATGTTCTGGTTTTAACAACACCTCTAGCTTCGGAAGAAAATGATCCTAAAACTACTATGGGAATTGATTGTGAGAGTAGATCTAATGGAAGCTAGATTGAAAGAATACATCCTTAGAGTAGCTGAACAGTATGGAGTTGCTATCAGGGTTATTCATGAAACAGTTGATAGCTAGATATTTGATGCTTGGGAGCATGTAAATTCATATGTAGTTTAGTCCCCTTGAAATTTTTAGATGCTTAATGGCTAATGGATATCCCATTCAGTAGGAACGTGTGCCGATCATTGATGGAAAATCTCCCAAAAGCTTAGATTTTGATAGTTTGGCAGTGAATATTTCCTCAGTTCGTAAGGATATTGCGTTTTTCTTCAGTTGTCAGATGAGCAGAGGACAGACTACAACTAGCACTGTGATTTCTTGCCTCATTAAACTTTGAATTGACCATGGGAGGCTGATTAGAATATTAGATGATGTATCATATGGGGAGATGAATTGTGGTTCCTCAAGTGGGGAAGAAAGTGGATGTGCAGTTGTTGCTTTGTTTTTCACTATTAGGAAAGAGAGAACTAGAACAATTGGCATAAACGATATCCCACCTGTGTGGAGGACCACAACATTGTTTGATAATGGGGTAGAGTGCATGGAGGTTTTGGATGCCATTATTGATAGATGTTCAGCTCTATAGAACATATGACAAGTCGTTCTTCATTACTGAAATGTATTCAATCAACAACATGTTGAGACAACAGTAAAAAGGGTGGCCTTGGACTGTGTTGTAGAGTATTTGGGGTAATACTTCTTAATTTCCTTCTCAACTTATATTGGAAGTGAATATTTTGATGGGTGTTTTGTGGGCAAGCACGGTCTAAGATGATATTTAAGAATTGGTTGCATCAGAGACTGGAATTTCAAGCAATGAAATAGAGCATCAAATTAAGGTCTGGACGATTCTTTACTGTTCCTAAAGAGTTTGAGGTTACAAAATGATTCCCAGCATGCCAAGACTTTGAAAGATGGTACTTTGGAAGATTTTTCCACTAGTTGCAGTGAAGCTTTAAATGCAAATCAGTCCATAGATCGTACAGTGGGGCTAATGTCGCAGGGGCTCTTTTATATTTTGAAGGCACACTTATTAATGAGAATGATTTGGAAACAAGGTTCACTTTGGTAGCTAGGCCGAAGCTTACCTTACCAACAAGGGGCTTCCAATCCAGTGCTAAAGATGTTGAGCAGTGGCTTTAAGGTCCACCTTGGGGAAAATGTGGTTTTTAAGGAAGGGCAAATGTTAGGAATATGGGCTGGCAGCTGTCATTAAGTTTGGGGCAGTCCAAATAAGTGGGTGGTTTAATAGTTGCAAGGGGGTAGTTTGGACCTTTTACTTCGAGCAGTTAGTTTGTTACCGCTAATTGTAACATGTGGGGTAGGAAGAGAATATTAATAAGTGGGTTGGTTCGTTGGGGAGGGGTCAGGAATATTATTTGGGAACTCTTCTATAGCTTGGCAGTTGGGAAGTTCAGCTGGTGGTCTCAGCCTGGCCTCTACAGGAAGTGGCCTTCCTCTAGTGGTTTTCCTTCATTTCTATCTTCTACCTTTTCTTCCTCTTTTCCTCTTCCTTGTAACTCTCTATTCTCTCTATGTTTTGCTTGTATGTATTACAATAGATATCGCTTCTCCTTTTTTTCTCCCTATCTTAGTATTTTACATAACATAAATTTTTGAACTATTCTTGAATTGTTTAGAGTTGAGTTGGAATGATTGGAATTGATTTAAAGTGAATTGAAGAAGTCATGTGCTTTATTGAAGTGACGACACATAATATCCTCAAAAAAATTGCATCCAGCTAAATCATGACCCAAATACCATCTTTAACCCAACCATCATACCATAGGACTTTGAAAAGTGGCAGCATATTCCCTTGCTACACTTTCTTGATGTTGTGAAATAAAACCCCTTAATTTTTGAAATTGTTAGGTTTTTTAGGATCATAATAAGATCTTTTGACAACGAAAGAACACCCAAATATGACCTATCCTCAAACAAAAGAAACATTTATAGAAAATGAAAAACATCTGAAAATGGATTTTACCTGGGAGTGGTTTTCTTCTTCCTAAATCTAAAGAGAAAGTTTGATGATGCATGCTATGAAACTAAATTTGAAAATGGGGTATGGAAACCGACCCATGGTTCCATGGTCGTTACAAAAGGAGTAAAGTATGGAACTCTTTACTTGATTTAAAATTCCAGCAGAACTGAAATGATCAAAAGTTCAACTTGTGATGGTCTAGAAGAATGGAACTTTAAGTTTATTGACCTTAGTGAGAATAATATTAATGTTCTTAAGGCTATGAACACTAAATAGTACAAGTATGGTGCGATCTATTGATCAGATTGGTATTCCACCACACTGTGCCTCGGATTGAGGCAGGGTTTACTCGTACACGTAAAAAATGACCAATTTATTGTTATCCTAAAGTATCAACACAATTAAAATACATTTTGGTCGGTTTTTTGTATGTCAGTTGTTGTTTTCACTTAAAATGTTGTTCATTTTAAAAAAAAAAGTGAGACACTTAGAGTGATATCGGCCACACCATGCCTCGGATGGAGGCAGGTTTGACTCATACACGTCACAAATGACACATGTAGCGTTTTCCTAAAGTATTAATACAATCTGAAAGCGTTTGGTCAGTTTTATGTATGCAAGTTGTTGTTTTCACTTAAAATCTTGTCCATTTCAAATAAAAGAGAGACACTTTGAGTGATACCGGCCACACCGTGCCCCGGATTGAGGCGGGGTTGACTCTTACATGTCACATATGACTCATGAATCATTTTCATAAAGTATCAACAGAATATGAATGTGTTTGGTTAGTTTTCCATATGCTAGTTATTGTTTTCACTTAAAATGTTTTCCATTTCAAATAAAGGTGAGACACTTTGAGTGGTGTCAGCCACACCTCACCTCGGATTGAGGTGGGGTTGACTCATACATGTCACATACGACCCATGGATCATTGTGCTAAAGTATAAACACAATTCGAATACGTTTGGTTGGTTTTCTGTATGTCAGTTGTTTTTACTTAAAATGATGTCTGTTTTAAATAAAAGAGAGATAGTTAGAGTGATATCGGTCACAGCGCACCTCGGATTGTGGCTGGGTTGACTCGTAAACATCACATATGACCCATGTATTGTTGTCCTAAAGTTTTAATATAATCTGAATGTGTTTGGTTGGTTTTCTGTATGTCAATTGTTGTTTTCACTTAAAATGATGTCCATTTTAAACAATAGAGAGACACTTTGAGTGTTGTCGGCCACACCACGCCTCATATTGAGGCGGGGTTGACTCGTAAACATAAAATATGACCCATGGATAGTTTTCCTAAATTTTAAATAGAATCTGAATGCATTTGGTTGGTTTTTTGTTTGTCAATTGTTGTTTTCACTTAAAATGATGTTCATTTTAAACAAAAGAGAGACACTTTGAGTGGTGTCGGCCACACCGAGCTTTGTATTGAGGCGGGGTTGACTCATACACGTCACATATGACCCATGGATCATTTTACTAAAGTTTCAATAGAATCCGAATACATTTTGTTGGTTTTCCGTATGTCAGTTGTTGTTTTCACTTAAAATGATGTCCATTTTAAACAAAAGAGACACATTTTGAGTGGTGTCAGCCACACCGCACCTCGAATTGAGGTGGGGTTTACTCTTACATGTCAAAAATTACCCATTTATCATTTTCCTAAATTATCAACAAAATATGAATGCGTTTGATCAGTTTTCAGTATGCCAGTTGTTGTTTTCACTTAAAATCCTGTCTATTTCAAATAAAAGTGAGACAGTTTGAGTGGTTTCGGCCACACCAGCCCTCGTATTGAGGCAGGATTTACTCTTACACATCACATATGACCCATGGATCATTTTCCTAATGTTTCAATAGAATCTGAATGCCTTTGGTCGGTTTTCCGTATGTCAGTTGTTGTATTCACTTAAAATGGTGTCCTTTTGAAACAAAAGAGAGACACTTTGAGTGGTTCTGGCCACACCACACCTCGGATTGAGGTGGGGTTGACTCGTACATGTCACAAATGACCCATGGATCATTTTCCTAAAGTATCAACACAATACTAATGCATTTGGTCAGTTTTCCGTATGCCAGTTGTTTTTACTTAAAAGCGTATCCGTTTTAAACAAAAGAAAGACACTTTGAGTGGTACCAGCCACACCGTGCCTCGGATTGAGGTGGGGTTGACTCGTATACATCACAAATGACCTATGGATCATTTTCCTAAAGTATCAACAGAATCTGAATGCGTTTGGTCAGTTTTTCGTATGCCAGTTGTTGTTTTCACTTAAAATGTTGTCCATTTCAAAGAAAAGTGAGACAGTTTGAGTGGTGTCGGCCACACCACGCCTCGGATTGACCGCAACGTGACCACGGAGTGACCGGGGCGTGACCACGTCATGACTGTAGTGTGACTGCGGTGTGACCGCAGCGTGACCGCGACGTGTTGGCCCGATCCAGCGACATCCGCAGGGTAGCATCTTCCGGCCAGGAGTGAAGGGAGCGGGAGGAAGCAGGGCAACATTCTGGTCGTCGCCTCCCTCCCCATTAACTATGGGTGGGTAATGTATCTAAAAATCTATTTAGGTGTCATACATAAAATTATTACAGGACTACAAACCTCCGTGGGGTGTCGTCCTGGAGCAGGGCCAAATCACGACATTACTGCGGAGTGACCGCGACGTGACTGTGGCGCGACCGTGGCATGTTGGCCCGGTCCAGCGACATCTGCGTGGCAGAATATTCCGGCTAGGAGAGAAGGGAGCGGGAGGAATCGGGGCAATATTCCATCCATCGCCTCCCTCCCCATTAACTATGGATGGGTAATGTATCTAAAACTCTATCTAGGTATCATACTTCGAATTCCGACAGGACTGCGAACCGCCACGGGGTGTCATCCTAGAGCAGAGCCAAATCAATGGTATATGAATTTCTTGGAACTTTAATAATAAAACTTCAATCACCTTGAGAACAATATAAAATTGAGTATGTTTTAACATCTCAGGATGCAACACAAATCTTATGGGAGAATTCATATATGTAAAAAATTAGATGTGCATCGAGGTCAGGCAAACACCCCAAATAGTGTTAAGATGAAGCTTATGGTGGGGAGCACCATAAGCCTGAAAGGTGTTAAAAAATGACACCATCAGTATTTTTAGATATATAGGCTCGAGTAAACACCTTAAGGGGTGGCCAAGAGGCCATGCAAACACCCGAAACGGGTTTCACCATAAGATAAGGTCACAACATACATGATAGAACAAATCAACTATTTAATATGTTATAACAAGGGATCTTCGGAAGGTTGTAGTGATCATCACAATGACACAATGTCTAAAGGGAAACGAAATGACGAAAAAGAATCATACACCCTAAACTATCACTATGAGTTTTCGCAGACAGTGCACCTCCGTTGGAGGAGTTTTATTATAAAAACATGACTTTATTTATCAAATGAAACAATTATATTAAAGAACACTTATTCAAGATATGAAATTCAATATAATTAAGCAAAATTAAGAAATAAGCTAAATTCAATTTAAAGCATTCTTAAATTAAAGAGGCTACGAGAGGGACTCTACCTCAAGATGGAACCAAGTCGTCCACTTCAGATCTTGGAGATTTCTAACTAAAAGTTGTTGCTCCTCCACTGGGTATACACACCTTCACACACATTCAAGGACACCTAGACCATGTGCACACACCTGCATGGCCATGAGCATGTGCAAGGGGATCCTTGCACATATGCTTATATGCATATATCAGTCTCCACTCACTTGCGTATGCATTTATATATATATACATGGGCACACCTGGCCCCATACGTGCATAATCACTGCCATGGGTGACTATACACGTAATAGGGGAACCCACATACATATACTTACTTACCTATGCACACGCAGGCGAGTCGCCCTTGACTTGGCAACTTGAAACCAACGAGTAGGTATTAATGCACTACACAAAGGATATTAAGAACCTTAAAACACATGAAGGACGCTACATAACCAGTGAGAAACCAACCAATGGCATTAAATCCTTACCTAGATTGGTAGCGGAGAACCAAATCCACCTGAACCAATACGAAACGATCCAACGCCCTACCGAAAACATAATATGGAGTAAAAAACACTAAAGCCCCAAATACATGAGGTGCGAGACAAGTAGTAACCATAGAATCTTACCTCGGATCAAAGCTGTTGGACTGAATCAATCTAAACTCCTTCTGGCACCCTTCATAGAATATAACTACCCTATGTCCATAGAAAGCAGTCAAAGATCTAAGTGACCAATGCGATAAAGAAAATAAAATAAAAACTAAACTAAAACATACCTGTCTCCTATGACTATACCTATCACTGCCCAATATATAAGTACCACAGCACCCCATGGGTCAAATCATGTTCCTGCAAGCAAAGGAGAAACAGATCAATGTTTTAAAATGATACTATAAGATAGTACATTTCTATTAATTAACAATTACTCTTCCTATTAATGGTATATAATCAATTTGGCCTGAGTTTCAACTTAGTTTGGTTTTGTTTGATACAAGGGATGAGGTCTTATTATTCTTGGTTTTTATGTTTACACTTGAGATATTTATTTAAAAATGATACATGTAATTGGCATTATTATTTATGGTTTTAGTTATTAGCATGTTTCTATGGGGCCTTTCCACATGAATAATTCTTGGAATGTAGGGTTCAGTTGACATTTATGCACTTTAATGTGATTGATGTCACTAACGATGAGGATTTAGATCAAGTAAAATATTCCTAAGAGGATTGGGCCTTGTAGTGATAGGTGTGGAAATTGTACATCTAGCATTTGATGAGGAAATACTTATGAGGATGGATTGGAATCTTGGTAGGTTCTTAGAGTGGGATGGTCCCTCTGAGTATATAAAATGTATTATGAAAGGTTTTACTCCATTTAATGATTCAAGAGTTCAATTAAAGAGATGAAGGATGAGATGCTAGTGTGGGTATTGGGTATTGTTGGACAGATTGGCATTATAATGCCAAGAGTATTGGTGTGATTTAGCTTAGGATGGAACCTGGTTAGTGGGGATGGGTTATAATACATGATTTTGATGAGGTTATTGACCGGATTATTGAGAATATAATGTAGATGGGTTCTACATGGTGTTCTTTTGTGACTAGGACAATCATAAGGTTAATAATCCTCTTTGTCTAGTTGGATGATGAGATGTGCATTGAGGCATAGGATAATCCTCGAGAGATGAGTCTAGACTATGTGACTGAGAGGATAGAATAGGATAGGTTTGATAGGATTGGGTGAGTGGACAACCCATGCGAGGATGATAAGATGTATGGAGACACTTGGAGACACTTGGGGTTATTTATGCTATCTCATGGAGATGCTTGGGGTTATTTCATGACTCCAACATACTCCAGAAATGTTCCCACACAATGTTTTAGAAAAACAATTCCATCTCATGGAAGACCCCAAGGCTCCTCTATCTTCCAATGTTTCCTCACACTCACACCTCATGGTATTAAAGTATACAAGTGATCTACGTCAACTAGTCAGGATAGCATCACTACCCTCCATCCGTAGAAAGAAGTAAAATACCTAAGTGGCTAATGTGATAAATAAAATAAAATAAAAACTAAAAAAAAAACATACATGTATCCTATGACTATACATGTCACCGCCCAATATATAAGAACCATACCTCCCCATGGGTCAAATCATGTTCCTGCAAGCAAGGGGGAAACAGTTCCATTTAATAATCTCTTCATTTTTCATTATGTTCTTTATATAGCACATTTTTGGAAACACCATACTAGTGCACTTAGCCATTGAATATGCACCTATGCTACATTATTTGAGTTGAAGATTGTGAACATAAACCTCTTATGATCCATCCTATGTCATGTGAGTAGTCATGCATCTATAAGATGGTGATTCCCCTTATCTAAATATATAATCATGTAGTTTATCCAGGTACCCAATGGTATCTCGAACAATGTGTGAGATATAATTCATGTAGGTGACCACTGAGAGGTCTATAACTATTCAGTCTATTTATATAACATTTTAATATAATGATATGATAAATTAAAGCAACAACTAAAAAATCTAAAAGGGTTTTCTATGGTTCCGGAGAAAAAATCCCTTCATCTTCAAGGGAGGGTTAAAGATTTAATTAATTAAATTGATTCTAATGAATAAATTCTAGGTTAAATCAAAACAAAAACAAAAACATATACACATCAAAATCAAAACTAAAAAGTAAAATATTAGATAAATTTCAATAAAAATAAGGTACCACTTAAGAAAATACCTAATTTGGGATGGGTTGGATGGAGATTCAGTAGCTTGGATGGGATGGAGGAAGAGGAAGCCGAAGGAGCTCCTAGATCACTGAGAGAGAGGGGGAATTTGGGGGAAGTGCTCCGGTTTAGGGTTATGTATCACGAATGGGGGAGAGGAGGGGTTTCTGTTAATTTGGGGAAACTTTTACCAACAGTTTTTAAAAACCATTGGTAAAAATTTTCAGGCCACACTTATACCAACGGTTCCTTAGAACCGTTGGTAAAAGGTCCCCTAAGTCATCCTTTTACCAATGGTTCTATTTAAACCGTTTGTAAAGGTTGATTAGGAGGTGATTTAACAATGGTTTTCGGAAACCATTGGTAAAAATCTTCTTTACCAACGATTTTATGAAACTGTTGGTATGGAAGTGTTGGGAAAAACCCACATTCCAGTAGTGACTTGTTCATATCCAGACAAGGATTTCTTTGTTCGGAAACCACTTACTTAATATTTCACTAAAATACCAGGATTTTTTCCTACATTTAAACTTTTCCTTAGGATTATTACTAAAGTTTTCAAATCATAATTTCCAAAAATAACTAAACTATATTTTTATACCAACTATGGCATCCCGCATTTTTATTACATAACTTATTATTAAATTTTACAAACAGATGATCTTTAAAGTTTAGTGTCTTGGAAATAAGGTACATAATACATGAAAACATAAAAAAATCTTCTATTAAAAGTGAAATTATTCTTAAAGGTTCATCATATGTACATTTAGGGCATATCATAACCTGTGGACATACATCAAAATAAAGTATGATCATAAGGCCCGGTAAGGGAAAACAAGGGAAACAATTTACATGTGAACTTAAGAGATATCAATAAGAACATGAGGAATTTTCAAAAAGTCATGAGAAAGAGGTATATAATAATAATAAGAACTTGAATAATAACTTTAAAATGTGTCTAAAACATTTAATTTATACATTAATAAGCATATCACCAAGGTCTATCCCCAAGGTGTCATAAAAAATACCAAGGTTATTCACCAAGGTATCGTAAAACTTTTCATCTCTAGAGATTAATTTTTTTACCCAATGCATTGGAGAGATATCAGGGTACACCCTTAATATGTATTTATTTTCATTTTATCCACATATATAATAATCAAAAATTTCATAAATAACCCATAGATAATAAAATAAATGGGTTTCATATCAAAATCATGGCATTTTAAAAAGTGCTTAAAAACATGATCATTATGTCATTTATAACCCAAGGAAAGGGGATGAGGGTTTTATGTATGTAAATTATAGAATAAAATAAATATTTTTTATTTATTTTTTTAATACCCCTATAAATTAAAGAGTTTTGGGTTTTCACATAAAGAAAAATAAAAGGATTTTTTGAGAAAAAGAGAGATATTTTGAGATGAAAATTCTGCAGCATAACAGGAATGAAACATGGTTTTATAAAACATTAAAATGAGAAGGTAAAAGTGTTACCCGTTAATAAAAGACTCATAATAAATTATAGGGATAGAATAAAATATAAATAAGAATGTGTTATAGAAATTTGAAATATATACCACATAAAAGAGAATAAGAAAGGAAAAGATAAGTTGAGAATTCCCTTACCTTTGAAGAGTAACTTCTAAAACTCTATGATTGGGACCTTGGGGGATTGAGGACACCTTGGGAGGAATTATTGGGAGGTAATACTATAAGATATTAGAGGTGGGTGATTTTTTAATGAAATTAAATGAATTAATGGGTGGGTATTTATAGTAAAAAGAGGGAATCGTTTATTAATTTCTGAGGACACCTCATTAGTGGTATTTGCAAAACCATGGGATTGCCCATGGTATTGGCCACTTGGGACACATAATATCATATTTTAAAGCACAATATTCTACCATCATGTTAAATTACATATTATATCATTATGATGTCATTAAACATAATGAAAACTCAAAACTGTATTTTTACTATTCACTGAAAAACAAAAGATTTTATAAAAATCTCATAAATTTACCATAACCTAATATCAACCTTATGAATTAAAAAATGAAATTTATTTTATCATAATAATTATATAAATATTATAAATTTAACTTTTAACTCTAAAATACTTAATTATTAAAAATAATAGCAGGCAGAAAATGCATAGTAAACTGTATAGTAAAATTTCTAAAAAATGAAATTATTTTATCATTCGTAATTAAACATGAGTGTTTTTAATACTATTTAATTATAATAAGTATTATTAATAATATAATTGTTTATTATAAACATTTATATATTTTTTGGATTATACAAATTCTGTTAAAAAATAATCAATTTATAAAATTCTATTTTATTAAGCAAAACTATTCTTAAAACAGAAATGATGGAAAAACAATTTTATTTACACAAAGTGATTATACATTAAGTATATAATTCATTGAAACATAAACTCTTATAAAACCCACATACAATCTATGGGTAAGGTGTGCGATAGTGACAGACTCTTGGGGCGACTCAGATAACATTGCCCGAGTGGTAATTTCCACCAACTTGAACTTCTCCCAAATGAAATTTCATTCATGATTCAATTATTGAAGCTCAGATTGGTATTTGTCTAGAGTAAATCCCAGTGAGGCTAACTCCCACCCAATTTATAAAAAATGGGATTTCTATAGAAAGATTCCACTGGATGATATCATCTACTCTTCTTTTTGTATTAATTATCCATTATTATTTCTATTTATAAACAATAATTATAATGTTAAAAATTATTGTTGTTTCCAATGGTCATATTAAACAATGGTCATATAACGGTAAAATTATTATGGTCTCATTTCATTTATACTTATATATTTTTATTTATTATGACATAGTAAAACATAAATTTTAAGGAAAGAAAATATTATTCAAAAGTTCGGGTTGTTACACACGATCTGAGTTGAGAGGAACAAAAAACCTTTTACAAAAGCTGGAACACCCAAAATCCCCCATCCAAGAAAAAATTTAATCTAAAATATGATCCAAATTAAGGAAAAATTATTTTAATATAGGTAAAATGAGTTAATAAATACATCAAAACCCTCTATTAATATTGCACTTGTATGGAGTAAACGTCTCAAAAGTTTAAATAGTTGTTCAGGTATTTCAAATTTTGAAACCACCATCACCACACCCTAGTATAAGGATCCGACCATAAATAATTTGTAAATTGTATCTTTATATAATAATTTAGTTTCTTTCATTACCTAATATCTTTTAGGTTTAGATTTTTATAAAATTAGTTCATCACCCATACAAAACAAAATATTACATCATAAAGTGGACACTTCCACTTAGTATCTATTTTTTCCAAAATATAGAACTTTTAAGATATAACAAGTTTTATTTTCATGATATGTCTTTAAAATTTTCATCTTGACCTCATCCTTGTCTCTACTCATCCTTAAAACCTTGTGAAAAACATTTTAAAACATGGTATGAGCACAGAAAACTCAGTAAGGGATGTATAAAAGGAAAGAAAGAAACTCATTGGTCCATGAATACTCATAAAATTGTTTCTTTTCAAAATAAATTTTTAGTAAAAAATAAACATTTTCTTACCCAATAAATCAACTTATCTACCCAAATATTTTCATAAAAAAATTCATAAGAAATCTTAAAGGTGAAATAAAACTCATAAAGGTTTATTTACAATCATGAAAAACTCATGAAAACTTTTTCAAAAATTTATACATTTCACCCTTAAGAAGTAGCATAATATTACCTTTAAACTTAATCTCATTATCTTACTTTGTGAAATCATAATATTTTCATAAAAACACATAGAAATCATAGATAAATTATATAGGTAACTTGGGTCATAATTTTCATATCACTATTACAATCACTCTTACAAATGGAATAACCTACCTGGTAAATTCCAATAATCTCATAGGATAAACTTATAACTTGTTAACTCTATCACTTTATCCAATGCATTGGAGAGTTATATTGGGCTCACCCATCATCATTGGCTATATCGAGCTCACCCATCATCATGAGTTATATCAGACTCACTAGTCATCATAAACAATTCCCAAAAACCATAACATAATTATAACACATGAAAATTTTAATTTTCATAATCATACTTATAAAAATATTCTCTTTACCCATAAGAAAACATTTCTGGATATTGAAATATCTATTCTATTTTAAACCCTTTTTGAAAATAACCAGAATAAAGGGAAGGAGTATTTTTCTTTAAAGAAAACATGAAAGATTGTAAATGAATCCAAACTTCAAACAACGGTTATAGCATCAGGAAAAACCATTGAGGTCTTATATGTTAAAATAGAACATTCCTTTTTCCTTTTTTTCAAAAATATTATATATAAAATATATAAAAATATCCCTTTTGAAAAAACTTTAAAAGAAAGTAAAAAAGTGACATAAAATTTACTTTTTAATTCATTTATATCCATATAAATACATCCATAAAATAATTTTAAGAATATGTACATGGAAGAAAAATATTTAGAAAATAAATATTTAAATAAATTAAAATGAGGTTTTTAAGGTAAAGTGTCTCTTATCTCAAGTCTGACTTGTCACATATATTTTTTATCTTCCTAAATAATAAAATTACGTTAATTATTTACTATATTAATAAATATTTCCACATTTATTATTATTTTTTATTTTATTTATTACCATTTCATATTAAATTACTTAATCAATTAAGTTCACATTGTACATTTTGATGATATTCGACTCATAGGTTCAAAAGGACTTCAGTGGGTTAAATATGGTAAAAGTGGTCATTATTTCATCATATAAAGAATAATATTCATGAAGTATTTATCATTTTTATACATTAATTATACTTTTAAAACAAACCATGAAAGATTATTATGAAAAATTAATTATGTTATAATCATTGAGACAGTAGGTCATATATACGCATGAGTATTGTTTCCATTTTCCAACGAACATGAGGGAAAGAAGTTAGGTGTTATTTTATCTTTCAATAATTATAGATATATAATAAATATAATATTATCTCTTTAAATAAACTTATATATATCATCCATGTGATGCGATGGTGAAAAATGAATTGCATTACTTCGTGGAGGAGGTAATCCACATGTACGCACGAACGATGCTATCATTTTTCAATTAATGGAAATGTAAGAAAATAGATGATATATTATCTTTATATAATTATAATTACATCATAAATATAATATTTATATATTAAATATATCATTATAATCATTTTTGATAGGCAGTGATCGAAAATGAATTATATCGGTTCGTGAGGCAGTAGTCTGCCAAACACACGAATGATGGTTTCATTTCTCATTTGATGAAAGAGGATATGAATATAGGTTATGTTATTAAAATAATAACATCTCAATATATTTAATATACTTATTTTATTATTTTATCATGGTTGAAGAATATTTTAAGGAGGTAGAATAAAAAATAAAATGAAAACACTCATTTAAGAACTATACCTCTTCTTCAGATAACCGCTTTAGGTTTATACCTAAAGCCTTACTAGGTTGGTTTTATAATCAATAAAGGGACTATAATACATGGTTAGAGATGTTATTATGGTATTTGGTTAGGTGTTTTCTGAACCAAAAGGCTATTTAAGTGTGTATAGGAGAGGATGGGGTGTCTTTTTATAAGTGGGAGAGATGACACACTTGAAATTTTTAAAAATATTAAAATATATTAATGAATTAATCAATAAAAATGGCTCAAAATGGACCATTTACAAATATTATCTAAGATAGAGTCTGAATATGAACATATAATAGGATTTATACAAGTTTTATATCATTTTAACCCTTATCCATTTAGTTTAACTCCTGGTAAACCTGTTTTAACCTTAACTGTGACTACATATTTTTACTATTTTTACTATTCATTGTGACCAAAAAATAATTTGAACTTATTAACTAATATTAATTATGACGATTAAAAGTATTAAATACATTTAATAAAATTAAATTCATATAAGTGATATAATTACATTTAAAATTAAACCCATAAAACTTGATGAAAAACAGTTTTTCAAAAAGAAAAAATATCTTTTAAGTATAAAAATGTTTTTATACCAAATTCAAGTATAATTTTGATTAAAATAACATTTATTGGATTATTTTTAATAAAAATTAAATGAATAAATTTTAAAACTAATTCAAAATATAATATGTCTTTATAAATACTTTAAAATAAAAGATGCTTTTCAATAAAAATCAGTATTTTTAACTATTCATTGATAAATCAATTTTTTCAGAAAAGTATTAAATATTAATCCTAAGATAAATTTAACATGATGAATTCAAAAATTATATACCTTTTTTCAAATTCAAATTTTAAAATTTATAAATTATATTTTTAAATAATCCATATAATGCATGAAAACCCAATTTGGTTAAAATAAAGCTTTTTCCTTTTGACTAAAAAATTACCTAATATTGTTATATTGAATATAACTCTATAAAATATAATTAATGAATGTAAATAATCCATTAAATTATTTACCTTAATATCACCTGGGTTGTTACATTCTTCCCCCCTTTTGGAAATTGTGTCCTCATGGATTTATTCATTACTTAAACAAATGGGGATATTTTTCCTTCATAGTATTTTTTTATTCCCATGTTCCTTCTTCAATCATATGGTTTTTAAAAAAACCTTAACCTAATAAATCAATTTATTCTATAACAAATTATCTATATGTTTAAGAATATGTACTAGTTATTCCTCATAAGAAAGGTTTTCTTTCAACTAAACTACTTCAGGACTCAAAACATGAGATGCATTTGGCACATATTTTCTTAACAACAAAACATGAAATACATCATCCACCTGAGATAAACTTGGAGGAAAGGACACTCATTAAGAAATAGATCCAATATTATCCATAACTTAATATGGTCTAATGAATTATGGACTTCACTTTACCTTTTTACCAAAACCTGTAACACTTTACCATAAAGATACTTTAAAAAACATGATACCATATCTCAAAAGAAAGATATATCCTCTAGTTATCTACATAAGTTTTATTTATACTATGAGATTTCCTCATGTTGTGTAAAATAATCTTCACCTTCTCAACCATTTCTTCTACCAATTTTGGTCTGAATGACTTTCTTTCTCCGAATTCATCCTAATAAGTTGGAGTCCAACACCAATTTCCATATAATGCTTCAAAATATTTCATTTGTATATTGTAATAAAAAAATTTATTATAAGAAAACTCAATAAAATTCATATGTTTATCCCAACTTCCATTATAATACATTGAACAAGATAAAATAATATCCTCTAAAGTCAAAATCATTCGCTTTTTCTATCCATCAAATTGAGTATGGAAGACTATAGTGAAATTTAATTCAATACCTAATGATTTCTAAAGTCCAATCTAGAAATTAGAGGTGAATATGAGATCATGATCAGATAAAATGAAAAGAGAGACTCTATTTAATCCAATTATCTCTTTAATATAAATTTGAGAAAGTTTATACAAATACATTATCTCAAATGGGAAGAAAATGAGTAGATTTTGTTAATCAATCAACAATTACACAAATTGAATTATTACCACGAGATATATTTAGTAATACCATAAAAAAATCCATGGATATATTCTATAATTTACATTTTATCATTAGAAAAGTTTGAATCATCCCCTTTGGTAATTATCGTTTGACTTTAACCTATTGAAAAGTTAAACGTTTCATAGTAAAATCAGCAACATGTTTCTTCATTACTTCCCAATAAAAATGTTTTTGAAGGTCTCTGTACATTTTTTTTACCATCAGGATGAATTGAAAATTGAGATATATGTGCCTCGCTCAATAATTATTTCTTTAATTATGGGTCACATGAAACACATAACCTTTTTCAGAATCTCAAAACCCCTTCTTTGTCAATATTAAATTTAGGAAAATTTATTTTCCTAACCAATTCTACCTTTCCCTATAACTTGTGGTCTTCCTTCTGAACTTGTTTAATCCTATCTAATAAAGATTATTGTACTGACACCTAAAAAAATAGAGGGAGTTCATGAATGCATAATTTCTAATCCAACATTCATCAAATAATTAACCAAAGGATCATGTTCTGGATATAGAATAGTTAATGATGCATTATCTTTCCAACTTAAAGTATCAACTACTCTATTTTTCTTTCCCAGATAGTAAATAATGGTGAATTATAATTTTTTATCAATTTTATTCATTTACTTTATCTCATGATCAGATATTTCTAAGTGAATATATACTTTAAACTTTTATAATCAGTATATATTTCACACTTTACTTTATATAAATGATGTGTCCAAATTTTTAAAGCAAACACTACAACCACTATTTCAAGGTCATGTATAGGATAATATTACTTATGAGGTTTTAATTTATGTTATACATAATAAATTACCCAATCATTTTATATTAAAACACTACCCATTCCTTTTAATTAAGAATCAATGTAGATAAAAAAGTCACCATGTCTAGATGGAAGGGCCAAAACTGGTGTATTCAATAATCTTTTAAATTCCTGGAAACATTCATCTCATTCCTTTATCTAGATAAAAATGAATCCTTTTTTATGTTAACTTATTTAGTGGACTATATAACCGTGAAAAGTTTTCAACAAAACACTAGTAATATCCTATTAATCCAAAAAACTATGAATCTCATTAACATTTACAGGTCTTGGCCATTCATCAACCACTTTAGTTTTAGAAGGATCAACAATTATGTCAGCTTTATTTATGATATGTCCAAGGAATAAAATATATTGTAACCAAAAATCACATTTTCTAAATTTTCTGTATAAATTCTTTTCATTTGGGGTTTGTAGAACAATCCTTGGATGTTTTTAATGATCCTTGTATCTTTTTTAATAAACCAAGATATCATCAATAAACACAACCACAAATTTATCCAAATATTCATGGAAAACTCTATTCATGAGATCCATGAATACATCTGGATTATTCATCATCCCCAAGGGAATAACCACAAACTCATAATGTCCATACCTATTATGAAGAACTATCTTAGGGATTCCATCCTCCTTCACCTCTAGTTGATGGCACTTAGACTTGAGATCAACCTTCAAAAATACTAAAATCCCTAGAGATGATAAAAAAATTCATCGATATGAGGCAATGAATACTTATTCTTAATGGTGATGGTATTAAATGTTTTATAATCAATGAAAATACTCATGGAAATATATTTATTTTTAACAAATTAAATAAGAGAACCCTATGGTGAAGTGTTATGATGAATGTAACCTTTATCAAGTAATTCCTGTAACTGATTTTTCAATTCTAGAAGTTCTACTTGATCTATTTGATAAAGGGGTTTTGAAATTTTATTAGAATCAGACACTAAGTTGATAATAAACTCAACCTCATAATCAATAATAACACTAGGAAAATCGTCAGGAATAAAATCTAAATATTCTTTTACTATTGGCACACCATTAATATGAATAGTTCCCTTATTTTTAATAATATGAGTTAGATAACATTCATTTATATCTTTTAATAGTTTCAAAACTTCTTGATATGTTATAAAATGTATGAATTCATTCTTATATACAAACTAATTCTCATTTAAAAAATAACTTATTTGGTGCTACAATCAATAATAGCACGATAAACTAAAATCCAATTCATACCCAGAATAACATTAAATTCTACAATGGGAAAGACAAAAAGGTTTACAAGTAAAATCCTTCCACATATAATAATAGTAAGATCTTTGTAAAAAAAATTGCCTTAATACTACCCCCAAGTGTTTTTACCAAAAGACCTTATTTCATTTCTTGAAGTGAAATTTTCATTTTACCAACAAATTTATCAGAAATTAAAGAATGTGTAAACCCTGAATCAAAAAAGACATTAGCATAATCTGAATAAACAAGAAATGTACATGTTAAAACTTTATTTGATGGCCTAACATCTATTGAAGTAGTTACAAAGGATTTCACCACACCCTTATACTTATAGTCTTGCTGCTTCTCATCATTCATGCTCTTCTTCAAACACGCATCCATATAATGACTCATCCCATTACATTCTAAACACATTACTTCCTTCTTATCAAAATTGGTTTTACCACTACCAAGATCCTTTTCTTTTCAATAACAAGTCATACGCCCAAACATACCACATTGAAATCACTTCCCAAATTTCATAATAAATTCACCAGGGTGCTTTTTACCACAACTATCACAAACTGAAAACATGATTTTCTTACCTTCATATTTATTCAATGAATTATTTCCCATTGTTTGCCACCTGGACCTCTTTTTATCTCTGTCATCATAGAAAAACATAATCATTAGAAAACTCAATTTCTAATTTCTTAGTATAGTGAACAAGTTTCTCATAACTTTTAAATTCATGAGAGGCCAAAGAACTTTGGTATTTTGTCTGTCTGGAGTAAAACTGATTAATTTTACTATCAAGATCCCAGATATAATTTGGTGCATACATTGCTAATCAGGTGAAGTTTTATTTATACAAGACCACTGAATCTTCCTAATTCCCCATAAATTCTAATAATTTTTTTTAAATCCTAAGTAAAAAAACCTTAGGAAAATATTTATCAAGGAAAATATTCTTAAATTTATATCATTCCATAGCATTAATGAAGGTTTCGGGCACAACATAAGTGCATGGTGGGTGATATGAAAATTAAAATTTATTTTAATTTCAATTGCCTAAAACCCCAATAAAGGATATTGCACATTAATTTTATAATTAATTAATTTATATTAGAAAAAATAAATTACCTCATCTTAGGTTTCTTTCTTTTTAGAAGATTTTTATCATCCAAAAAGAACCTTTTGGATTTCCTTTGTTACACTTGTGAGGATCCAATGGTAGAATCTCTCTATCGGTGATCCACATGTGATCTTAATGGTCTCTGAGAAACTCCACTTGATATATGGGTGCTATCATGGTGAATCGAGTGTCTTGTGTTGTTCATTATTGATCACTCATTCTTCAATCTTGAATAAATATCTCTTGTGTTCTCATTATTGTGAGGGAGAGATATGGAGGAGTCCAAAGAGAATTCATTGTGTGCAACAATTATCTATTTTCAAATAAGTACACTATAACCATAATGGGATATTTATAGAGGTAGGGTTTAGGTTAGAATATTGTTTAATTGCATGTCAACCCTAAAACAATATTAAAATCTTTAATAAAGGCCTTAACACAAAATAATAATAATATAATTATTATTTTTCATCGTGTTCCATCTTGCGCAAATGATAAATAATATTTATCGGCTTGTAAATAATTATTTATCACCGAATGTGGTATTGGTTTGTTCAAACTCCTCAGTATTTATTGTATACCTTAATAAATATTTTATTCATAAATAAATATTTTATTCACATACTAGTGAATAAATATTTATTAAATATTCAATAAAATAAATAAATTTATATTTTATTCACATATCGATGAATAAATATTTATTTAATTTATGTGATCAATATAACTTGAATAAAATTATTCCTCGGTCTTTAGAATAATATTTATTCCATTTTAAATTCAAATATAATTTAATCAAGATCAACGGAAACACTTAGTGTGTGACCCTCTGGGATTCTTTCTCGTTGTCATTGGTCAAGCTTACCTAAAGTCCAAAATTATTATCTAATAATGGGTCAAGGCACCCAATATAAAGAAATTAATGTCATAATATTGACAACCACATATGAATTATCACTATGTAATATAATCTCTTTGTCATAAAATATCTCATCAAGAAGATTGCATGACGGTGTCATCAACCTATATGCTCGATACGTCTTTATTTGACTGTCTAAAATAAACACCGTTACACCATGGCCATGGAATTTATTCTAAAATCATATTTCAATCAAAGGATTGAGATATCATATTCCATAAATATGGGAGGAACAAATACTTTCTCAACTTATTATTAATAACATATCATTCATGACACACCCAACGTACCCTACTTCCCACCAACATTTGGAGTGGTGGTTTTAATCAGTAAATATAAGTGCATTAGTCATGACATTCATTAATGGTAATCTTAAAGTTTAAGGACCATTACACACACTCACAGATAAGAATATTTGATGACACAAAAACATGCAGAATTCTTATTGGTGGGTCTATTCTCATAATCTCTTATCCCAGAGATTACCAAGTACGAACTTCATGGGAAGAAGCTTCATCCACTTGTGAGTACTCTCACCATATAGTCTGTGTACTATGTGACCTATCACAATATGTTATTCAACTGTAGAAATATAATTAAGAGATGTCATCATTTCATACTAAGGTTCCCATCATAGTGGGGAATTATTATGACCTTATCAATGTGATAAATACTCTATGATAATATCACACTAATGTTATGTAGAAGAACAATCAATATGTGATAATACATTTATATTAATATTCACCTATTTGAATATACATTTAATCAAAGTACATATTAGTTGGTTCCAGGGTACCAACTCCAAAAAAATCCATATTTCACTAGATCCAATTGTTAATGATAGGTTAGTCCTCACATGTTAAACATGATTATACTGAGTATGGCTACAGTTTCTAGGATTAACATGTTTTTGTGGCTAGGGTTGGTTATGCCACATGTCTGTGCAGCAGATTTATTTACTAAAACATAACTATCTTGAGAAAATCCCTCAAGTGTTAATTTAACCGAGTATCCACCTATTGTTCCCTTTTTAGAACCTTGACATCCTGATTAAATCCATAGTCATAGTTTATCATAAAATGATAAACCTCTTTTTTGTATAACCCAAAATCATAATAGGACATTGCTAAACTGCTTCTTAATCTATATTAGAAGTTTCAAAGTACTTAGATATTGTAGATATGGAAACCATTGGATGTAGTAAGTTTTTTTTTGAACATTTATATAGCCTTATCAGTGATACTAGATCAAATTGAACTAGATAAAGATAAGTGTTCAATTACCTTGATCACTAGTATTCTCACTTCTCTAGACGTTGGGAACTCATCCAGTTTTACTTTTTGAAGTATTGTCGGATAGTTCTAACTGCAAATCTATGCAATTATGTAGGATTTATTTGATATTCACCTATTATAATTTATGTGTTATTAATGTCAAACTTTAGTACATATCATGGCACATGAGATGAATTCCTAGCACTTAATATTGTGAAATTATTTTTATCTCCATGATCACTTCCAATTCCCATGTATATTCTAATGGAAGGATTATATGTCAATAACAATTCATTCATGAATTGTCATAAATTTTATTTTTCAACACTTTATTAATATATTTACCATGACCAGATTAAGAAAATGCATAAATCCATTTTTTTAGATCTTGTTCCCCATATTACGATTTCTACTTTAAGTCAAAATTTGAGAAATTTCATTCCTTAGTCTTAACAAATCAGTAAGACACAACAATTGTTTTCATATTTTATCAACATATTTATCTTGAAAACTTATACCACTCCCACCAATCAATTAAATACATATGTCACTCATTTGTTTCCAAATGAATATTCTATGATCACTATGTAAGATTTTTTCATAAATGAATTTATGCAATCTGCATATCTTATTGACATTTATTCATTTCATGGACCCTTTTAGTTATGCCTAGTATATATATAACATAAGGTATCCTTTTTTTCTCTTCATATAGACATCTTCTATAAGGAATCCTCTAAATAAGGTGGCCTTAATAATTAATAGCCCAATATGATGATCATATAAATGTGCTTTGATAAGTAGAATTTTAAAAGGATTCTAGCCATGATGAATGGTGAATAATTTTTGTGATGGATTAAACCTTTCAATAACCTACCATTCCATATTGGTAATATCTTGTACCATCCATGTACAATTTCTCTTTAATACTTGCCAGCAATATCAAGTCTTAAAAACATTCAAAATACGGAATCCTCGAATCTTGATACATGGAATCCATTACTTGTCAATATTAGCATATTATCATTTATTTCTTCTTTGTAGGAATCATTATTCCAAAATAATAAAATATGCATCACCCACCATGGTGAACATAAACCATCTCTTGGGTTATATATTCCTATAAAATATGTGTCTCTGGAACTACTCCTCCCACTGTGCTCAATGGACTCCAGTATTCATATGCCAACCCATGTGAATCTAGAGCCTTAACTCATAGAAATTAAGTCTGGTACCACTATCTTTAAAGAGATAGGATTCCATTATGTAAATATATTTGGTCTTGACTAGATGTTAATATCCTTAGTAGTGACAGGATCATTAACTTAGATACACCTTAGTGTCTTAATGTTCGTTTGTAGCTAAGGCCAGCTTTTAACAAAATGGTTTTTTATCAAACACTTGTGATATTATTATAATATATTCTTATAATATCAAAATTGATATGATATCCATTAGAAAATATAGTTGTAATATGGTTAGTTGTTGCACTTCTATATTTCAAAACATGTCTTGGAAGAAAAATTGGAAGATTTGTGATATATATAAAACCTATCATTGATCTTCTTTTTACTACCATAATTGCATTGATGTATATAAGGAAATGTGTGTTATGGAAAACTTTTATTCCACATATATGATCAATTATTACTTGGTTAAAATGTTGTCTGACAATCCAGCTCAGAGATTTCACAATCTTTACCAAGTGCACTCATTTACTTCACTAAGCATTTATAAAATTTCTTAAATAAATATCATGAATTATATGAAGTCCCCCTTATAATTAGAATAGTTAACATGACCATGTTGAACTAATTTTAAAATCTTTGTGACGTACCTTTATGTATAAAGGTTTCTTTATCTAAAATATGATAAGTAGTTTGTTTGTATATCCAGTACCTTAGCTTAATTGAGACTAAAACACTTTAAAGGGAATAAATGAGTCAACTATATTCGGTTTTATTTGAAAAGGTATTATCTTTCCACAATGAGTTAAGATTATTATATTTTATATTCATCATTCGTTGCAATGGATATATGTGATTCAAGAGTCATTAAACTAATAGTTTAGTATTTAAAGTACTATAAAAACATTTATTTTAAATGTGAAATAATGTCTCATTGTGTCTATCTGAAAAATAAGATAAATTTTTTAGTAACACTTATTACAAACTTGAATCAATCAATTTATAAATTAGAAGTAGTGATCTCCCCTTGGATGACATTATAATCGTTGTTTCTCAACTTCTTTTGAGTTCACTTTTATAACCCTTCTATTCTTTATCATTTATTGTATTTAAATACGTGTATTTTGTAAGCATATTTCATTTAATATAAAAGTTATTATTAGAAACTTGATGAATATACCTAAAGTGGAGGCAACTACTTGCTTCTTCAATTCATTGCAATTTATTTTCCAATGTCTGAGCTTTCCACATGAGAAGCAAATAGCCTCATGTTCATTCTTCTACTATTGAATCTTTTGTCTCTTTGAAGGATTTATTGAAGGATATTTTGATTATATATTATCCATTGGATCTTCATCCTTTACTTTTAAATTTTCCTCCATAAGGAGTGTAGAAATAGGTTTCAACTAGTCCTTATCTGATTGGTGAAGTATGGACAAAAGTTTCCTGAGTGACTTGTCCATTTTGTTTATCCAGGCTTGGACAAATAAGGATGATCTTGGTGGTAAGGATAATAAAATAATATTAATGGATAATTTATTATCTAATTATAAGACCAATTTTTCTAATCAATCAATATACCCCAACATTTTGAAATCATGATCAGTTTTTAGATTACATTCTTCCAGTTTACACTGATATGGTGCATTGAGAATCTTATTTATTTCAATCCTTTCCTTCTCTTTATCAAGTGAGTGAAGATGTGTTATTATGGTGTTATCATCCATGTCTTTATTTTATATCGTCAACTATTTATACATAGTTTATAATATAATACAATGAACATAGGAATTATCCTCAACATATCTTTGACAGGCTGCCTTTTCCCCTTCGCTCACTTGCTGGGGCGGTAGAACAGGAATAAGGGATTCCAACACATAATACAAACTTTCTGATAATAGTTCATCGTATGAATGACTGTACCACATCTAAACATTTGTATTTGTAAGTTCATTCCCCAATTTAAGGAATTATTTCACTATTTTTTTGTTTTTCATTCCATTTTTAAACAATAATTAAAACAGATGATTGGTACTTTGACTGATTACAAATTATGTGAGATATAATAAATTTAATCAATTTTATTAAATCTCACACTATTTTATCAATTACTAATATCCCTCACCACTGAACTTGGAATGTCTAGTTTCTAGGACATTCTAATGGTAAGGATCCATATTCCCCTTTGCATAACCCTAACAAGGGTTGGTCAAACTACTTGAAGGTATTTAGGTAGGAAGGTATTTTCCAACTGTGGGATTACAGCTCCTTGATCCATTGAGTGGATTACTAAATCTTGAAATCTTGGCTTGTATTTCCTTAAAACTTGCCTCCAAATCACACCAAGTCTAATAAGGTCTACTCCTCTTGATGTAAAATGGTTAAGTCAACCCAAAACCTTCACAAGAACTCCCATTATAAAATTAAGTGTCCCAAAAAGGGTTGGTCAAACACTTAGTTCTATTGGTTTCATTCATAATCAAGTAATAGAATGTCAATTCTAACTTAATATTTAATTGAATGGTTTTAATTTATCATGCATAAATTTTATATTGTTCTATCCTTTACATGTATTATTAATATTAAGTGGATTTTACTTAATTAATTAACCATGTTGGATAAAACATTTATGCATAATCCATTTATTTAAATTTCATATTTGAATAATAATTTATTTATTTATGTGATTTCGGTCTTACATACATAAAATAAATAATGAATAGATAGAAATAAATAAATAAAGAAAATGACTTGATCATGAGTTCTTCTAACAGATGATTTAATGAATGAACATTAAATAAATCTTTGACTTAGAAGAAATAACTCATTTTTCTAGTCTTGGCATGTGTTACATCATTCCACTTGTACACCTGTGTATCATAAATTTTGAATCATCATGGTTTTGTCTTGAACCGCCTCCACGTACCTTGGGATACTCCATTAAATACATGTATTTATAACTCACACATGGGTGAGGGGAGCCAAATGATTGGTTAAATGGGATTACATAAACAACCATGGACATACAAGTCCAACATAATAATAGAGGGATGGATGACTCGAGGTCATCATTTTAATTTAAAATTAAATAATTGAAAACTCATACAATGAATTAAATTAAATAAATTTCAAAACATACATAGGTCTTGGTCGAGATCATGATTGGTCATACATGTAATTAATACACAAAATTAACCAGTTAGCACTCATTTCTTTATTCATTCTTTATTATTAAGATAAATACACTTGCATTAATTAATTCCCTTTCATTTTAATGATTATTTGAACTTAATTGGAGATACCTATCATTTATGACATTCATGGAAAATAAACGATAGAATCAATAATGATATATTTATTAAAATAGATTTACTGAGCATTTAAAATTCTTTAAAACCATTATTAAATTGTAAAAACACAAAATGGTGTTGCAATCAATAAAATAAGGTTTTAATATTTCAATTTTCAATTTAATGTAATTTTTAATCTTGTCCTTTAATTGGAGACTACACAGCGTGTACTGAACAGCTACATATCGTGTATCTCAGTTAGCGTGCATCCAAGGTACACGCCTAGGCCTACGACGTGTACCTCAATTAGACTACACGGTATGTATAGACCAGCTACACGTCATGTGTTCTGCTTTTTGTGTGTCTTGAATGCATGCTTGGGTCTTTGGTGTGTGTCTCGGCATACTACAGGGTGTGTACAGACCAACTACATGTCGTGTGATCTCAATGTCATGTATCTCTTTAAGTCATGTGTTTTTTTCTCATAGAGTGGCTCAACATGTATTTTGAATATGGGAATTGATGAACTACACAATGTGTACACCATATATACATAATGTATATCATAAATTCTCTAGGTTTTCATTATCATGTGATTTGACTGTGTATAATTACCACACAGATTGTGCGATTTATGCCGCTAACCCGTGTAGACTGCATTAAGTGTACACTGATACACGCCATGTAATCTGATAACCCATGTGCCAGCCTGGCCCGGTCTACACACAGTGTACAATAAATGCACCACGTGTAGTAACTATGTGGCATGTCATGTATCCCTTAGCACATCCAGATGCAATGCAGGGGGTACATGATGTGTACTTCCGAGAACATGCCATGTAACCCTATCTTACCGACCAAAAATTCGACAGTTCCCACATCTCTGATTGATCTTCATCTATTCATAGGCCTTTAAGAAAATGAAATACTAAACAAATGTGATTAATATGTCGAATCACGTTAATTCACATTAGATTAAATAATGAATAACATGAAATAAAAATCTAACCATAATTGCACATGGATCAACAATCAAATAAATAATTATACATTTAAACATAACATCCCTCTGATGTCATTTGAAGGTTTTTGAGCGCAGTGAAAGGACGCGGTGGGTGATGTGAAAATTAAAATTTATTTTAATTTCAATTTCCTAGAACCCCAATAGAGGATCTTGAATTTTAAGTTTATAATTAATTTATTTAGATTGAAAGAAGTCAATTACCCCGTCATAGGTTTCTTTCTTCACGGTCGATGTTGATCATCCGAAAAAGACCCTTTCAGATTGTCTTCATTGTGCTTGTGAGGATCTATGAGTAGAATCTCTCTAACAGTGATCCACATGTGCTCTGAATGATCTTTAAGCAACGTCACTCGATCTCCAGGTGTTATCGAGGTGAATAGAATGTCTTCTGTTGTTTGTTCATGATCGCTCATTCTTCGATCTTGAAGAAATATCTCTTGAGTTATCATTCTTAAGAGGGAGAGAGATGAAGGATTCAAAAGATAATTTGTTGTGCACAACAATTATATATTTTCAAATAACTACACAATAGTCATAGCAAGCTATTTATAGTGGTAGGGTTTAGGTTAGAATATCGTTTAATTACATGATGAACCTCAAACAATATTAAAATATTTAATAAACCTCATGACACAAAATAATAATATAATTATTATTTTGTGACATGCCATCTTGTGCAAATGATAAATAATATTTATCGGCTTGTAAATAGTTATTTATCATCGAACGCGGTCTTAGTTCGTCCGAAATCCTCAATATTTATTGAATATTCAAATAAATATTTAGTTATAAATAAATATTTCATCCACATACTGGCGAATACAAACTTATTAAATATTCAATAAAATAAATATTTTTTTATTCACATACTAGAGAATAAATATTTATTTAATTTATGTGGTCAATATAACTTGAATAAAATTATTCTTCGATCTTGAGAATAATATTTATTACATTAATTAAATTTAAATAGAATTTAATTGAGATAAATGAAATCACTTAGTGTGTGACCCTCGAGGATTCTTTCTCGTTGACATTATACTGGATTACCTAAAGTCCAAGATTACTGTTTAGCAACGTGTAATGGTTCGAACCCCTCCGGTCCATTCCTTTGTTGAAATCAATGTGGTCAACCACTACGGTAAAAATGATTATTGCGACGGGGTATTTGGGATGGGCCCTATTCTCATCGCAAAAACGCCAATGAAAAGAGTATTTGCGACGGAAATACAGGTCTCGTCGCAATTGCAATGGCGCGGTTTGTGCGCCAAAACGCGGGAAGCCTATTTGTGACGGGTAGAAGGCGACCCGTCGCAAGTACCCGGCGGTGGTAAATAGTTTTTGCGATGGGGAAATTTCCCCGTCGCAAACAAATATTCACCCGGTGTTATTTGCGACAGGCTCCGTCGCCAATACCGGCCGCTGTAAAGCCTATTTGCGACAGTCACCTTCTACCCATCGCAACTACCCGCGGTGGTAAATACTTTTTTATGACGGGACTATTTACCCGTCGCAAAAGAGAATCCAACGGGCGGTATTTGTGACGGGTCCCGTCGCAAATACCGGCGGCGGTAAATAGGAATTTGCGATGGGGATATCTGCCCGTCGCAAATACCGGTGGCGGTAAATAGTAATTTGCGATGGGGATATCCACCCGTCGCTAATGGTGTGGCATTTGCGAAGGGCCCGTCGCAACAACCCTTTTACCCGCCGCCCGTAATTAATGCGGGCGAAGGTATTTGCGACGGGCCCCGTCGCCAATACCAGCGGCGGTAAATAGATATTTGCGACGGGGATATCCGCTCGTCACTAATGGTGGATATTTGCGAAGGGCCCGTCGCAAAAGTCCTTTTACCCGCCGCCCGTATTTAATGCGGGTGAAGGCATTTGCGATGGGATACCGTCGCAAATGCGACCGTAATTAATGCGGGTAAAGGTATTTGCGACGGGCCCCGTCGCCAATACCGGCGGCGGTAAATAGATATTTGCGATGGGGATATCCGCCCGTCGCTAATGGTGGATATTTGCGACGGGCCCGTCGCAAAAGTCCTTTTACCCGTCGCCCGTATTTAATGTGGGCGAAGGCATTTGCGACGGTATCCTGTCGCAAATATTACGTATTACGACGGGATACCATCGCAAATGCGACCGTCGCTAATAATCTAACCTATATATACACCCCATCCATTTTTTTCCATAACATTCAGATCTCTATTCTTCTCTCTCTCTAATTTTCAGTTCTGAGTAGAAATTTTTTTTGTTTTAATTTTTTCTTTCGAGAAGAGGAAGGAAGGAGTTAGAAGGCGCAGATTACTAAAGGTATTTATATTTTTTTAATTGTTAAATTATTTTTAATTGTTAATTTTATTTTTAATTGTTAATTCTATTTTTTTAATAAAATGTTTAGCTATATAGTTTAGTTTATTTGGTTGTACCAAATAATCCTTGTCTGGATACGAACAAGTAGAGGCGGCTCTGGCACAGATGTACCTAGGAGTGAAAACTCTGACAAGGTGTTTCGAGCTTGACTCGGGGTAACCTGGTACACGACAACGGGCCTTGATGCACTCTTGGTTCGACACTCCCAGAGGATGTTTTGGTAATAATTAGAAATAAATATATAATTATCAAATAATTAAGAAATAATTAAAATAATTATCAAATAATTAGGAAATAATTAGATTTAATTGATTAGAAATAATTAGGAAACAATTAGATTTAATTAGGAAACAATTGGATTTAATTAGGAAACAATTAGATTTAATTAGGAAACAGTTAGATTTAATTAGGAAACAATTAGATTTAATTAGGAAAAAATTAGATTTAGTTAATAAATTTAATTAGGAAACAATTAGATTTAATTAGGAAACAATTAGATTTAATTAGGAAACAATTAGATTTAATTAGGAAACAATTAGATTTAATTAAGAAACAAGGAAACAATTAGGAAACAATTATGAGAATTAGGAAACAATTATGATAATTAGGAAACAATTAGGATAATTAGGAAACAATTAGGATAATTAGGAAATAATTAGGATAATTAGAAAACAATTAGGATAATTAGGAAACAATTCGAATAATTAAGAAACAACTAGGATAATTAGGAAACAACTAGGATAATTAAGAAACAACTAGGATAATTAGGAAACAACTAGGATAATTAGGAAACAACTAGGATAATTAGGAAACAACTAGGATAATTAGGAAACAACTAGGATAATTAGGAAACAACTGGGATAATTAGGAAACAACAAGGATAATTAGGAAACAACAAGGATAATTAGGAAACAACAAGGATAATTAGGAAACAACACGGATAATTAGGAAATAACAAGGATAATTAGGAAACAACAAGGATAATTAGGAAACAACAAGGATAATTAGGAAACAACAAGGATAATTAGGAAACAACAAGGATAATTAGGAAACAACAAGGATAATTAGGAAACAGCAAGGATAATTAGGAAACAACAAGAATAATTAGGAAACAACAAGGATAATTAGGAAACAATAAGGATAATTAGGAAACAACAAGGATAATTAGGAAATGTGATTGACTGCTCATCTACCTCAATTTTCTTTTCATTTGTGTGTTGAGCCTTGACAGGAAACTTCTGCCTCCACATGTAATATCTGCTTTTACTATCAAAATTATCAACCTCCTCGCCAATATAGAGGTGAGGAGGTTTATAATTTTGATAGTAAAAGCACATATTACATGTGGAGGCAGAAGTTTCCTGTTAATCCTCAACACACAAATGAAAAGAAAATTGAGGTAGATGAGCGGTCAATTGCGTTTGTTTTTCTATTCATTGATTGATTAACCACCCGACCTATATGCATATCTTCGCATTTCTAATTTGTAACATAATTAGTAACATAATTAGTAATATAATTAGTAACATAAATAATAACATAATATAAAATATTATATTACTCTAATATTAATAGTTAAATAATACTTATAATATAATTATTTTATTATTATATGTTTAATATTTATAAAAAAATATTAATATTATTAAAATTATAAAAAAATTATAAAATATTACAATTATCAATATTTTCAAAAAGTTTTGTTTTATTCTTAACAGTTCAAATCTTAAAGGGTCGCCAATTTTTAGGTCATGCCCAATAAAAAGTTTGTGTCAATCGTGTCCAATGTAAACTCTATAATTGTTCTTGTTTGGTTGATCACCTCGCAAGTAGCGTTGCAATAGGACAACCCAAGTCATGTCTTTCTCATTACTTGTGTCGTCCTATTGCAACACTACTTGCAAGATGATCAACCATGTAAGGATAATTATAGAGTTTAAATTGGACAAGGTTGACGCAAACTTTTTATTGGGAATGACCTGAAAATTGGCGACTCTTTAAGATTTGAACATGTTAAGAATAGAGCAAAATCTATTGGAAATATTGAGATTTGTAATAATTATTAATAATTACTAATAAAATTAATCAAAAATCAAATAAATTCAAGTACATGGTTATAAATTGGAACAATTTCCAGCGGATTGACGACTACCTTTTGTTCAACGTCTCATATCTTTGCTACTTTCTCCCACTGAAATCAGTATGAAAAATGTGTTCTAACGTATGTTAGAGCAAGTTTTTCATACTAATTTCAGTCGGGAGAAATTTAAAAAGAGTTAAGCCGTTGGACAAATCAGAATAATTAGTAATATAATCTCCACAACGATGATTACAAAATTTTATTTCATTATTCAAGCATATTTCATTTTTCCAAGTATTGCTAAGTATTGCTAAATTAATAATAATTAGTGGGGATGATTACAAACTAACTGTGTTGCCTATAATTATTCGTAATTACTAATAAATAACTGTAATTATGTATCTTCTTTTTTTAGTATATAGTTTCTTATATCAAATTATTTAACAACAGTAATGGTTTTAAATTTTGTAGAAACATATATATGAATATGGAACAAGGAAATCGACATCAATCATTATTAGATGATCGTGCTTGGATAAATCAGCGGAGAAATCCAAACGGTTCTAGTTTAAATCCGGTATATGTTGATAGTGTTGAAGCTTTCTTATCATTTGCATCATCAAACCCGAAATTTGTTTCAGAAGGGACAATTAAGTGTCCTTGTAAAAAATGTGTTCTGAGAACGTTTGAGACATTTGACATTATTGGGAAACATCTCTTGCGTTATGGTTTTCAATCAGATTATATTTTTTGGTATCAACACGGTGAACGCAGTTCCAGAGAAGATACTAATAATTTGATTTCAGATCCATCACGGTTTCAGAATTTAGTACATGATGTTGCAGGGTCATCTGTTCAATAAACAGAAATCGAGGATGATGTTGATTTACCTCCCGAGTTGGCACCATATGAATTTGCTGAGTTGTTCAGGTCTGCTGAGGATGCATTATATCCTAGTTGCAAGATAAGCAAATTAGAAGCAGTTGCAAAATTTATGGCTATTAAATCAGATAATGGAATGTCAAATAACTGTTTTTATCAGATATTTTCTTTGGTTAAAGCACTATTACCTGAAGTAAATGTGTTGCCTGCTAATTATTATGAGAGCAAAAGACTCGTTTCGTAATCTAGGCCTTAGTTATCAGAAGATCCATGCATGTTCAAACGATTGCATCTTATATTCTGGTGAAAATGAGTTGTTGGATAGTTGTCCCACATGTGGACAATCGAGGTATAAAGAAGCTCAATCAGGGAAGTCTGGATTGATTCTTGTAAAACAGTTGAGATATTTCCTGCTTACACCCAGGTTTCAGCATTTATTTATGTCTCAGAACACAACGACAATGATGTCATGGCACAAAACCAATATTTCAAATGGTAAAAGCTTGATTCATCCATCTGATGGTGATTCATGGAAACATTTTGATCAAGTGCATCCGTCTTTTGCTTTAGAATCCTGGAACGTGCGATTGGGTCTTTCTACTGATGGTTTTTATCCATTTGGATCTTTTGGTAGTCGGTATTCATGTTGGCCTGTCTTTATAACTCCATACAATTTGCCTCCATGGATGTTGATGAAAGAGCCTTATATCTTTTTTACATTATTAATCCCAGGACATCCGAAAAAGAATATTGATGTTTATTTGAAACCATTGATTGATGAGTTAAATTTATTGTGGAGTCATGGTGTTGGTACATATGATGCTGCTGCGAAACAGAATTTTGTAATGAAAGTTGCTTTGATGTGGACAATTAGTGACTTCCAAGCATATGGTATGTTATCTGGCTGGAGTACACATAGTCCAAAATCATGTCCTTACTGTATGGGAGACAACAAAACATTTATGCTCGTGAATGGAAAAAAATCTTGCTATTTTGACTGTCATCGCATATTTCTTCCAATCGATCATCCTTTTTGAAGGAATAAATCTCATTTCAGAAAAGTCAGAATTGAAAGAGATGAACCTCCAAAAATGATCTCAGGTATAGAGTTACAATCAGTTGTATTTTCATTACCTTCCATCACTTTTGGACTGACAATAAACCAACAGAAAATTCATGGTTTTGGGAAAGAACACAATTGGACAAAATGGAGCATTTTTTGAAATCTGCCATATTGGTCTAATTTGTTGGTCCGACACATGTTGGATGTCATGCATATTGAGAAGAACTGTTTTGATAATTTATTTCATACAGTTTTGGATACACCAGGTAAAACCAAAGATAATGTAAAGGCACGATTAGATCTTGCCCAAATTTGCAGGCGACCAGAACTTGAATTGTTTGAAAATATCAGATCATAGAGATTAATAAAGCCAAAAGTAGCTTATACACTCACCAAAGAGAGTCACTTATTATTTTGTCAGTGGATTGAAGATTTGAAACTTCCAGATGTCTATACTTCCAACTTGGGCAGATGTGTTAAAAATGGTCATATTACCGGATTAAAAAGTCATGACTGTCATGTTATAATGGAAAGACTTATGCCTATTGGATTAAAAGGTTTGTTGAATTCTAATATTTGGGATTCGATAACAGATATATCATATTTTTTCTGAGACATGTGTGCGGCGACAACAGACTACGATACACTAAGCAAACTGGAAGAAGCTTTTGTTGTAATTATATGCAAATTGGAAAAAATCTTTCCACCGGCTTTTTTTGACTCGATGGAACATTTGATATTACATTTGCCACATGAAGAAAAATGTGGAGGTCCGGTTCAGTTTCAATGGATGTACCCATTTAAGAGATGCATGCAGAAATTGAAGAAAAAATTTTGTAATAAAGCATCAGTTGAAGGCTCAATTGTTGAAGCTTATTTGCAAGAAGAAATTGCTTTATTCTGCTCTCATTATTTTGAATCTGAATATCCCTCAAAATTTAACCGCATGGGCCGGAATGAGGGGAATTTTGATGATGATATGAACAATCAATTATCAGTTTTCAATCATCCCGAACTTGGCTTTGGTGGAGTTCATGATAGATGGCTTTCAGATGATGAACATCATAGAGCTCATACATATGTTCTACCCAACTGTGAAGAAATGTCACCAATTGTACAGTGAGTGATCTTATCCCTTATTCTATAGATTCTGTTACAGTAAATTAATCATATTGTATTTGTAGGTTATATGATGATCATATCAAGAAACAATTTCCACAAATTACAGCAGCTGGCTTAGAAGAACGTTGGCAAAAAAAAATCCTACTGGTTTCAAAAACTGGTAACATATATTCTTTTTTGGTTTTACATATAAAATCAATTTATTACTTGTAATAGTGATAAATGTTTTACAAATTTTCAGGTATATGTACATGCTGATAAGATTGATAGTCGATTGCGTATATTGAGTAGCCCACCATCCAAAATGGTTAAATCTTATAATGCATATGTGGTGAATGGTTATCGCTTTCATACACGTGCATATGGGGAATCAAAGAAAACAATGAGTAGTGGTGTTTTTTTTGAAGGGATCACATCATAGAGATATTTAAGTTGACTTTTACGGCATGCTTGAAGAAATTATTGAACTGTGTTATTTGGGACAGAATTATGTAACAATGTTTAAATATCGATGGCTGGATACTGAGAGAGGCTTGCATATTCATCTGACTCATGGAATTGTTGATATTAAACATAAAAGTCTTTTTGCAGTAAATGAACCATTTTTATTGGCTCATCAGGCACATCAAATTTATTATGCAAAATATTGTGCTACTGCAAAAAAGTTGGATGATTGGTGGAGTATAATAAAAGTTAAATCTTGAGAAAATCAGTTTACTCAAACTGAATGTGGTTCCACTGAAGTGAAAGGAAATGAAATTTTTCAGGACACTCCTCAAAACACATCTTTTTCACAAAGAGACATGAATATCGAGGATGACACCCCACAGTTAAGGGTCGATGGTGACAATGTTGTCAATGATGTTGCAACTGAATTTGAAATGACAAGAGATGATGAAAGTGAAACTAATATGGAAATTGATGATGTTGATGAGGAAAATGAAGACATTAACATTGACAACTATGAAGATGATGATAAAGATGAACATTGACATAGTAAAATGATGGTTAGAATCATAACAAATATATATCTATACATAATAGTTATTTTCAACTGTTTGCTAATAACAATCATTTCATGTTTCGGATGGACTCGGAAACGTATCGTCAGTTGCTGGAGGCTGATCTACCTATGGATAATGAGGTTTTGAGTCATCTGACCCTCAGGCTATTGGCACTACAAGGAGCACTCGGAGGGGGCGTGGTCTTGCCAGACTGATGATTCCAGATCCTATCCCGGAGCGACGTCCACCTCTTGGATTCGATGCGCACACGCGGTGGTATGGTAACCTGTGTATTTTAGTTATCTTTCATTATAATTTATTAATATTCTAATTGTTTGATTATTTGTTCTTTTTCCAAAGTTTTACGCATATAGCTATTGGACAGGGGAGCGCTATCTTGCGCAATTATTTTTCTCAGCCTTGGCTCACATGGGATCAGATTCCTGCTGATGTGCAGGCCGCCATGTTCGATCATTGGCTGGTACGTAATTAAATATTATTTATTTTGAAATTTAATTCATTAATAAATTTATATTAGGGTTTATGGTATCCCATCGACGAGAGCATGCATGCCACTATCCACGTGGCATGGGTGGTGTCTATGCGTGATCGTTTCCGTCAGTTTTTGCATAATTTGAGAAAGACGGCTGTGAAGAAAGCTGGAGTGACAGAATTTGATGAGTCCTGTAGAGCCCACCGACCAGAGTACATTTCATCTCACGTTTGGGATGGATTATGTACACACTGGTTTGGTGGTGGGTTTCAGAGGAGATCTGCATTGGGTCGACAGAATCGGGGGAGACAAGAAGTGACGCATCGAGCCGGTAGTCGTACATTCAGTGCGCATAGAAAGCGTCTGGTAAGTACTTTTTTTAATATTTTATAAAACTTTAAATATAAACAGTTTATTTTATATTCATATAGGAAGTCGAGCAACCCGGTATTTCGGCGTACGACGTTTATCAGAGGATGTACACTGACCCGGCTACTGAAGAGATTAGAGGTGACCGCCAGCGTCATATTGTGGTCAGTATTATTTTCTTTTCAGTTTGAAAATTAAATGCATATAATATTTTCATTATTTTAATTTCTAATTGAAACTTAAGGAGTCATATGAGGTCGCGACCTCTCAGACACAGGCTGAGAGTCAAGATGAGATGGGTGATCAGACTAGTGCCCACCATTTTGATGAGACGACATGGATGCAGGCAACCCAATATGGCTTCGAAAGGGCCGAGTAGTTGGTATCGGCTCTCATTTGACTCCTGCAGCTTATTATGGTACTGCTGCGATGTCGGTGTCCAGCTCGAGAGGAGCTCGTGGAGAGACATCATCTTCTGCCTCACAGTATCAGGAGCAACTGCGTACTCAGAGTCAGCTTATAGAGGATTGCGTCAAGGGCAGGAGCAGATGCATCAGCAGCACGATGAGATGCGTCGATGACAGGAGAAGATGCGTCAGCAGCAGGATGAGGAGAGACGTCGATATGAGGAGCAACATCAGGAGTATATGGGGTATATGCGTCGTCTGACTCATAGTTTAGGGATGGAGTTTCCTCCACCACCTCCTCCAGGTCCTCCAGATCCTCCAGATTATCCACCCCCAGTGATTTTTTTAGATGTAATAAACATTTGAGTTCCTAGTTTATTGTCATATTAACTATTTATAATTTCTCTTTCATATTGGTACGAATATTACGTGATTTAATTTGTTTTTATTTTTTTTAATATATTATTACTTATTAGTATTATTTTTAATGTCTGCTTATTTTAGTAATATTACTTTTAATATTTTATATTTATTGTTAATATTGTGAAGTTTATAAATTTATAATTTTATTAATATTAATAATATTAATATTATTTTTTCATAAATATGTATGTTTATTTTAATAATAATATTATTATATTAATTCTTTATATTAATAATATTAGTATTGTTATTATTATTTTTTGATATTAATATTTCATAATTATATTATATATATTTTTTATTATTAATATTATAATAATATAATTTATTTATATTATTAATATTATTATTATTATATAGATAGTTTAATAATATTATTATTATATTAATTTTTTATATTAATAATATTATTATTATTATATTATATTATATTATTTATATTCATATTATTATTATTTTATATTAATATTTCATAATTATATTTTATATATTTTTTTATTTATATTATAATAATATAATTTTTTTATATTATTATTATTATTATTATTTTTATATAATATTATATGATTTGTAATAATTATTTTATTTTATTTTTATTTTTTTTAATATTTGCGACGAGAACATTTGCGACGGGATTTCTCGTCGTAAATGTTTTTTTACTGTACCATTTGTGACGGGACGAATACCCGTCGGGAAAACCTTTTTGCGACGGTCCGTCCCAAATACCTTCGTCGCAAGTATTTTTTTAAATTTCGCATTTGCGACGGGATTCTGACCCGTCGCAACTAATATATCTGCGACGGCCCGTCGCAAATACCTTTTTTATATATAAACGAAAACTCATTTGCGATGGGGGAAAAATACCGTCGCAAATACTCTTTTTGTAACGGGACCGCCGCAAAAACATCTATTTGCGACGTCGTTTTCGGCAACGGGCGATTTGCGACGGAGCCCCGTCGCAAAAGACCTTTTGCGACGGGATCCCGTCGCAAATATTCAGTTTTCCTGTAGTGAACACAACGCGCGTTATAATGATAATTTTTAATACTGATGATAACGTTAAAAAAAAGATATGTTAAATAATAATGATGATGACATAAATTGTGTGATTAATTAAACTAAAAAGAAAATAATCATGATAAAATGATTTAATGGGTGTTATTATTATTAATGATGTGAAGTGAGATTGGAGAGAGATTACAAAGTGATGGAATAATAAAGAAAATAATAATAATAACCATAAAAGAATGGAATTAATGGAGTCAAATCAAAGGAGGCGCCACTTTTGTTTGGGGCGTGATGGAACTTGGAGAAGAAATGAGATTGGAGAGAGAAACAAAAAAAAGAATAAGAGAAATAAAATTAAAAGACAAATAAATGAAAAAGGAAGAATTGGTGTTTAATTATAGCACCCAAGAAGACTCCAAATCGTGATTACTTTTGGAGTTATGAAAAATAAATAAATAATTGATTAATAATAATAATAAAATATTGTTATTATTAATTTTGATGATAAAACACCTATTTGTCTGCAACTTCTTCGTGCGACCTCAGATTCATGAACCGTCAGTGGCAGTGCGACCCTGACTACGAGACGGAAATTATGAGTCCAATATTAGGTGTCTTTCTCAGGTTTTCGGATCGGGTACCCGAAACGCTTGTGAATTAATAGATTTAATATTATTATTAAATCTTCGACTCGTCATAACTCCCGCGTGCGACGTCCGATTGACTTCTCGTTAGTGGCGATGTGATTCTATAATTAATACAATCGACTCAAGTCTAATGTTAGATATTAAATTATGGTTCGTGGCTCGGGTCCACGAAACACCTAGTAATAATAATATCATTATTATTACGGGATCTTGTATCCAACGTATCTCCCTCATACGATATCAGATTGACGAACCGTCAGCACCAGAGTAACCCTGAAAATTGACGGTCATTTTAAGAACAATGATGAATACCTTTTTATGAATCATGTCTCGGGTCAATTAAACACATATTATTAATTGAAGTTATTATTATCATTAAACGCATGGAAACCGCGTGACGTGTCATGTATTGACCAGTCAAACAACGTAACAGTTTTACGGTCACGTCGTGTATTCATTAATACACGTTGCATACCGTTTTACCTTTTTGTTGCCTATATAAGATAGGAGCACATGTTATTTACGGACCTCTCTTCTCCTCTGCACGGTGAGGTTCCCGGATGACCTAGAAGCCTTCCTCCTAACTTCTTCATCTGGACTCCGATCGTCGATCCGTCAGTGACTGCGGGATCGTATCAACGAGGAGAACATCATACACCCTATTCCGTTCTCTCTTCTTGGACTTCCCCTCCGCAGTTTCCAACCGAGGAGATTGCTGATAATTGACGGGAACGATGGTCTTTAACGAATGACTCTAAAAAGGTATGTTAAAACTCTGTTCTTGTATTATCCTTCTGATCCTACTTCTCCCGTTTTCTTTCCATGCTACGACATGTGATCTTCATGTTGAGGGAGTTTCTTGTGTTGTTGATTCGGTGGTTCCGCGACGTCCTTGGTGGGTGCAGTCATTTTGGGAGAATCCTTGTGATCGTGTTGGTCGTATTCGTAGAAGGACATCGGAACCTGTTGAGGTAGGGATCTCACCTTCGTCTCTCTAAATTGTGCATCATGCGGGGTGTGTGTCCTCATGTTTACGTGAAACACATTTGAACCAGTTTAATAAAGGTAATAACTAGCTTATATAACGGGTATGGGAAGTTTGTGAATGCAGTTACATTATTTATATCCTGTGATATTATGTTGTGAATTGAATGAGCTTCTACCTGTGGAAAATCATGGTCGTTGGGGGCCTTTGCTTACGCAATTAAATGTTGCCCTCTCCTTCTGGATTTTTCTTGTGGATGAAAATTTTATTTAATGTGGAAATTGGTTAATCACGTAAAGTTGGCTGATTAAATACCTGTAACCCTTGTGTGATCACCCCGGTTGAACAAACCGAAATAATAAACATGTGGGTGATAGTTAGGGTTTGTTTTTATGAAAGGGGGTGTTTTGTGGGTTGTTGTGGATCGGGTGAGCAGCGGGGCTGTGGTTGGCTTGGTTGTGGGTTGGTGTGAATGCTATGTTAGTGATGGGCAGTGGGGTTGTGATAAATGGTATCAAAGGGATGATGATGTACGGGCATCGGTGTGATTGTGGTTATGGTGGTTGGCAGTAGGGCTGCAGGGATGGGTTTGAATGTGAACGAACTATGGGTTGTGAATAATAAATAAAAGTGGAAAAGTTAATGAATGGTGGGGCATGGTAATGGAACGAGAATAATAATCAATGGGGTTGGTTGGTTAATAAGAAGGGACTTGCTTGTGTTGTCTGTGTTTTCCTAACTTGATTTGTGGATGACAGGGATATGTTTTTTGAACGCTTAATCCAATTTGGTTGTTGATAGTTTCCCGGTAGTTAAGAAACTGATAACTAAAGCTGTTGAAACATTAAAACATTAAATGGGGTTTTGAGATTGTTTGTTGTGTGTATACTCTCGAAGTAGCAGTGCCAAGGCACGTGCTCAGATCTTTGTGTAGAAGCCTTAGGATGGGCTGAGTGGTTGTTATACTTATATAAATCTGTACATTTTATGTTTCTTTACGCACCCCACCCATGTTGAGCACTTAGTGTCGAACACCCCCATTTCATGGGGGAGGGTGTTTTTCCCAACACTTCTATTAGTGGCTGGTTATTAGCTCGTTTTTGCTCCCTTTCCTGGGTAGCCCAAGTATCTTCGGGCAGGCTGTGATGGCCTGAGGTCCATTATTAGCCCAAGAATCTTTGGGCAGGGTAGTGTGGTGGTTGGCTCAGGTGTGTGCGGGCAGGTGGTTTCCCAAGTGTCTTCAGGATGAGGCCCAGGTGTCTTCGGGCATGACAGTAGATCTTCTAGCTCAGGTGTCTTCGGGCGTGGCGGTGGTTGTTCTAGCCTAAGTGTTTGTAGGTGTGGTTACGTGTGACAGTTGTGGCCCAGGTGTTTGCGGGCGGGGTTTGGCAGTGGGACTGCGTGAGGATGTGGCCCAGGTGTGTGCGGGCGGGGTGAGGTAGTGGGACTGCGGTGAGAATGGTGGGATTGGTTCGATGCGTAGGATGTTTTCAATAACCAGTGGTAAGGTGGTGTGGGGTACCCATAATTTGATAACATTACTACTATACTCTATTGACTTGTGTTACTTGGTGATTGTTACTGATGAGGTTGGGTGGATAGAATTCCTTGATAGATTTTTGTTTCTTCTGTTGTTCTCACGGGACATTAGGATGTCTCCCCACTTGTGCACGAGAGCTTTAGGTTTCCTTACTGAGTATACTTGTGTGCTCACCCTACGTTCACTTTCAGGTTTCCAGGAGGACTACCATGGCTGTGCGGGACCCTACTAGTCGGGACAGTTGGAGTTGTTGCAGTTTGTTGTACTCTTGTTTCTTTTGGTATTGTACTTTTTGAGCTTTCGTGTACTTGTACCTTGTTTCAGAACTATTTAAACATGCATGTGGAATTGGTTTGGGTTTATTTCTATACACTTGTTCTTTTCCTTTTTGGTGGTTGACTTGTTCTATTTCCCGATCTTAAATAATAAAAAGGGTAATGCCTCCCATATTTGTGAAAACTCATACCCTTGGTGCTAGTCGCCACCCCGGGGCCTACTAGATGCGGGACTCGGGGGGTCATTATCTCCCTTTCACCATTGTCAGCTCAGGAGAGGCATCTTTGGTGGGAGGGGGTCGTGACACAACGGGTCAAGGCACCAAGAGAAAGAACTTAATGTCACAATGTTGAAAACCATATATGAACGCTCACTGTGTAATATAATCCTTTTGTCACAAAATATCTCATCAAGAAGGTCACATGGCGGTGTCATCAACCTATATGCTCGATACATCTTTATTTGACTATTTGAAATAAACGTTGTTACACCATGGCCATGAAATTTATGAGATAGTCATATTTCAATCAAAGGCCCAAGATATCAGCTTCCATAAACATGGAAGGGACAAATCTTTCCTCAACTTTTTATTAATAACATGTCATTCACGACGCACCCAATGTACACTACTTCCTGCCAACATATGGTGTAACAGATTTTTTTAGTAAATCTAAGTGTGTGATTCATGACATGCATTATTGATAAACTAAAAGTCTAATGACTATTACACACGCTCATGGATAGAAATATCCGATGACACCAAAACATGTGGAATTCCCACTGGTGAGTCTGTTCTCACAATCTCTCATTTTAGAGATTATCAAGTGTGAACTTCATGAGAAGAAACTTTGTTCGCTTAAGAGTACTCTCACTCGACAATCTATGTACTATGTGCCCTATCATATTATGTTATCTGACTGTAGAACTATATTTAAGAGATCTCCTCATTGCATCCTAAGTTTCTCATCATAGCGGGAAACTGCTACGATCTTATCAATGCGATATATACTCTAGGACAATATCACATTAATGTTATGCAGAAGAACAATCAATATGTGATGAGACATTTATATCAATATTCACCTCTTTTAATGTACATTTAATCAAAGTACAAAGTAATTAGTAATAGGGCACCGACTCCAATAGTCAAACTCTTCTTTTTCTCTAATATTCTTAACCATTGACCACCATTGATCGACTTCACCTTCAATATAGTAAATATAAAGAGATTCATTTCGATGATTCGAACAACCCATAACTTTGAATATATTTTCCAGAGCTTTAATCCATCTCTCAGGTATCAATGAGTCAGAAGATCCACTAAATGATGGCAGGTGTTGTCTCATAAAATGCTCCACTATAGACATGTTCTCCTGTGGTTGATTTGGTTGCTCTCTAGCATAGATTCCACCACCATTTATATCCCATGTAAAATGATTCATCATAGCAACAAATTACTCAGTTCTAATTCCGATTATTCCACGTTGCTAATTTAAAGGATATTGCCCTCTTGGTGCCTTCCTACTTCAACTTCCCTATTCCCTTTGTGGAAAACCATTCTGAACAAACATAGTTTAAATAAAGCAACATGCTAATATTCAAATTCTATATCATGATATCTATAAATTATAATCTCTTAAGGGTATTTACTTCCATTAATCTAACCTCTAAAATTATCTAAACCTTTGTTTTGATACCAACTGTAAAGACTTGACATTAAACAATCCGTAAATTGCATTTTTAGACAATAATTTATTTTCTTGCATTATTGAAGATCTTTTAGGTTTATAGTTTTATAGAATTGGGTTATTACCCTTAAAAAATAAAATATTATATCATAAAGTGGACTCTTCCACTTAGTATCCAGTTTTCCCACAATACAAAACTTTTAAGATATAATAATTTTTCTTTTCATGACATATCTTCAAAATTTTCATCTTTACCTCATCTTTGTATCTAATCATCCTTAAAACCATGTGAAAAACATTTGAAAAGGTGGGATGAGCACAAAAATCTTAGTAAGGTATATATAGAAATAAATAAATAAAAACATGTATTCCATGAATACTCATGAAAATTTACCTTTTTTCAAAATAAATTTGGAGCTTAAAATAAACATTTTCTTACCCAAGAAATCAACTTCTCTGCCCAAATATTTTCATAAAACATTTCATAAGAAATATTAAAGGTAAAATAAAACTCATAAAGGTTTCTTTTTAATCATGAAAAACTCATGAAAACTTTTTCAAAAAGTTATACATTTCACCCTTAAGAAGTAACATATACTTCCCTTTAAACTTAAGCTCGTTAAATTACCTTGTAAAATCAAAATATTTTTATAAAAACTCATATAAAGTATAGATAAATCATGTAGGTGACTCGAGACATCATTTTCATATTAGTCTTAGAAATGGAATAACCCACCCAATAACTTCCAATAATCTATTTGGAGAAACCTATAATCGGTTAACTTCATCCCTTTACTCAATGTATTGGAAAGCTATATTGGACTCACTCATCATCATGAGCTACGTCAGGATCACCCGTCATCATGCGTTATATCAGGCTCACCCGCCATCATAAACAATGCCTAAGAACCGTAACATAATCATAACACGTGAAATCTTTCATTTCTATCATCGTACTCATAAAAATATTCTTTGCACCCATAAGAAAACATTTACGGATATTAAAATATTCATTCCATTTAAAACCCTTTTTGAAAATACCCAGAACTAAGGGAATGAGGATTTTTCTTTGAAGAAGACATGAAAGATTATAAAGGAATCCAAACATTAAATAATGGTTACAACAACGGGAAAAGCTGTTGATGTCGTATACTTCAAAATATAACATTCCTTTTGTCTTTTTGTCAAAATGTTATGTATAAAATATGTAAAAAAATTCTTTTTGAAAACCTTTGAAAGAAAGTCAAAAATGACATAAAATATCCTTTATAGTTCATTTATTTCTATATAAATACATCCATAAAATAATTTTAATAATATGGACATAGAAAAAATATCTAGAAAATAAATCTTTAAAACATTTAAAACAAGGTTTTTAAGGTAAAGTGTCTCTTATCTCAAGTCCAACTCGTCAGGTATGTTTTTTATCTTCCTGAATAGTAAAATTATATTAATTATTTAATTTCTTAATAATATTTTTCAATTTTATTATTCTTTTTATGTTACTAATTTCCATTATATTCAATTACTTAATCAATTAAGTTTACGTCAGACGTTTTGATGATATTTGACTCATAGGTCCAAAATGACTTCGGTAGGTTGACTATGGTAAAAAAGATCATTATTTCATCATATCCAAAATAATATTCACGAAATAGTTATAATTTTTAAATATTATTTATACTTTTAAAACCAACCATGAAGGATGGTTATGAAAAATGAATTGTGTTGCAGTCATGAAGATGGTAGGTTGTACGTATGCATGAGTATCATTTCTATTTTTCAACGAACATGAGAGAAAGAAGGTGGGTGTTGTTTTATCTTTTCAGAATGATGACCATATCATAAATATCATATTATCTCTTTAAATAAACTTATATATGTATATATATATCATCCATGTGATGTCGTGGTAAAAAATGAATCACATCATTTCGTGAAGGTGGTAATCCACATGTACGCACGAACGACATTATCATTTTTTAATGGATAGAGAGGTAAGAAAATAGTTGATATATTATTTTTCTAGAGTGATAATTATGTCATAAATATCATATTTATATATTTAATCTTTCATTATAACTATTTGTGAGAGGTGGTGATGGAAAACAAATTACATCGGTTCGCGGGGTGGTAGCTCGCCGTGCACATGGACGATGGTTTCATTTTTCATTTGATGGAAGATGAGATAAAGATAGGTTATATAATTAACATGATAACATCTCGGTATATGGAAGATACTTGTGTTATTATTTTAGTATGGTTGGAGAATATTTGAAGGAGACGGAAGAAGAAATAAAACGAAAACATTTGGTTAAGAGTTATACATCTTCTTCAGACAACCTCTTTATGGTTATACCTAAAGCCTTCCTAGGTTTGTTTTCTGAACAAACCAGGGCCTCTTAGACATGGGGAAGGGGTGTTGGGAAGAGATTTGGGTAGGTTTTGGACAAACCAAAAGGCTCTTGAAGTGTGGAGAGGAGAGGTGAGAGGGTGTCCATTTATAAGTGGGGGGATGACACACTTGGAATTTTTAAAAAGATTAAAATATTTTAATGTCTTACTCAAGCAAAATGGCTCCAAATGGATCGTTTCCAAATATGAGAGTAGATAGGTTCGAAATATGATAATCCAATAGGATTTAGACAAGTTTTTAGATCATTTTAACTTTTATCTCTTTAGTTTAACCCCCAGTAAACCTGTTTTAACCCTAACCATGATAACATATTTTACTGTTTCTACTGTTCATTGGGATAAAAAAATAAGTTGATCTTATTACCTAATATTAATTATGATAATTCCAAATATTAAACCCATTTTATCAAATTCAATTCATAGAAATTAGATAATTTAATTAAAAATTAAACCCGCAAAACGCGACGAAAAACAGTTTTTTAGAAAAAATGTCTTTTTAAGTATAAAAATGTTTTTACATCAAATTCAGGTAAAATGTTGACTCCAATAACATTTATTGGATTATGTTTAATAAAAACTAATTAAATTTTAAAACCAATCCAAACTAGAATGTGACTTTGTAAATGTTTGAAAAGAAAATACGGTTTTCAATAAAAATCGGTATTTTTTCACTATTCATTGAAAAATCAATCTTTTCAAAAAGTTCTTAAAAATTCATCCTAAACAAATTTTTACATGCTAAATTAAAAAATGATATCCCTTTTTTCAAATTCAAAATCCTAAAATTTATAATTTATATGTTTAAGTAAAGTCATACAATGTATGATAAATCAATTTGGTTATAAATAAAACGTTTTCCTTTTGACTTAAAATTTACCTAATATTATTATAGTGAATATAACTTTATAAAATATAATTAATGGATTTTAATAAGACATTAAAATTATTTATCCTATCATTACCTGGTTGTTACACCTAGTGCAAAGGTTCAAGTCGTTTTGGGTCTAGCCATGTCCTCTACTACGCCTTGGCGGGGTCTTGTTGGCTATGGTGGACAAGGTGACAAACAACACGCCGCACCCTGGACCACGTCCAATGTTGGCCATTTTGGCACAACCCGTTTCACACAGGTGACACTCAAATGCAAAAGAACTTTGACCAAGGCATGGTCCAACCCGTTTTGCACTAGAAAAAGTCCAAAAAACCAATTTTTGGCCACCAAACACCTCCAATGCTTCCCCCCCCAAAAAAAACAAGAAGCATGAAAGTGAAAGTTGGGATGTTACATTATCATTAAATGTATAATATATCACCACGATGATAGAAAATAGTTCATTTTTTACCTTACATTACTTTCATTGTCGAGCTGACATTTTTTCTGTTTATGTGATGTATGAGTGCAAAATCAAACTTATTTTAGGTTATTTATTTATTTATAAAATTTTACAAATGGTTTTATCGAGTGCGCTCACATCCCAATGAAGTCAAAGCCCCGTCAAACATGAATCTCAACTTACCCATTATCAAACTATTTTCATCATCGTGTTATTTATTAATTTTTAAAAATAAACTCGAAACACATAATAAAAGGTTCGGTCTTAATCGCCATGACTTTAAAAATAGATTTATGAATAAATCTATCATAAAAACCTAAATCTAACATTAGGCTGCGCCGCTTTGGCCTAAAAAAATTATATTTATCAATATATATCATCTCCGCTGCGAGCCATTTCATCTCGGCCCAGACAATTTTACTGGTTTTGTGGGGCTGGTACCCTCCGCACGACAGTCCGGTGAGCCACAACTGCCGCCGGAACAGTGCTCCGCGTCTTGCCCCCACCTCTCCCCGCAACACCCTAGCAAAACCTTGGCAGTGCTGATCGATTCCCTGGACAAAATGCAAGAAGAAGACGCGGGCCCCCCACACAGGGAACTATACGCTCTTCTTCATCTCTCTCCCGACGCATCCGATGAAGAAATCAGAAAAGCTTATCGTCAATGGGCTCAAGTATATCACCCCGACAAGTACCAAGCTCCTCAGGTTGAATGGAGTTCTCTCATCCTTTCTTTCGTTACTGTGAACCGAAATTTATCATCTGTCTGTATTGATTTCACCAGCTCAAATATTGTTTATTCCTTTCCGGCAATGCTATTTTCGGTCTTTTGCACCGAGTGGGTTGCGACGTTTCCCATCATTGGTATATTAGAAATCGAGTTTTTATTGTGTGTGATTGAATTGTCTCGAAAGGTTTCCTGTTCTATGCAAGCTTAGTTGCACATGCATGAAACTGAGTGCAACTGGACGGGTTTTACCGTAATTCTCTGACGGCTTATGAAGATGAAGCGAATAAAAAATCACTATATTTATAAAAAACAGTTATTCAAAAATTTTCCTCACCATCTCATTAATTCTCTCTCTCTTGGAGTTCTTTTGGATTTTTATCAGTTCATAATGATCAAACGCGCTCCAACACCTCCGGATGGACAACTTCTGATAACCGGAAATTATCCACCAGGCGCTACACGCAGTGGACATAGATCCTCCGAATGGACTCCCTCGACGTTCAGTGTACCGGAAGATGGGAAGAAAACGCCTTCACCCTGCTCACTATGAGTCGACCTCGCATGCACTCAAGCAAATTCAAAATTCGCGAACATTCAAGTAAAAATCGATAAAGGAAAGAACACATGAGTTTACGTGGTTTGGATGCTATCCCTACATCCATGGGAAAAACACCGCTACCCTTTTCATTACAATCGGAAGATATAAGAATTACAATCACTTTTGTCATGTTAACATGTTAGATCATTAATTACAAGTAATCTTTCAATTGCTTACATTACATGTGTACTGGTGGTCCCACTTATAGTATCAATCGATTATTCAGCTGCACCACCATTCAAAATTCACGGACGACCCACCATTGAATTTGGTGACGACTGATCTCTTGTTACAATGAGCACCTGACTGCTGTAGCTGGAGATCCCATCGTCGCTGCCTGAACTATCAAGACCGGCCTATCGTTCGATTCTCCTCCTTCTGATCGATTAAATTGGCACTTGAAACATGCTTCACACTCCCACCAATACCCCACTCGAAGATTGCATCAAGGAACTCTTGGCAACTCTCCAAACACTTTGTCACAAACAACTCTTCCGCTTTCACGCCAATAACAATCAGTCTTCGTTTCCTTTCGTTCACCCAAGCCCCACTGAGGCGCAGTGTTGCCTCAGAGTTTCTCTGTGAACATGGCCTTTGGATTCTGCTTTTCGGCTATCTTTAGCAACTCCAGTACTTTGTCTTCCAGCATGTTCCAGATAAAATGGCATTTAAGGTCAATATGTTTCGCCTGCGAGTGAAACACCGAATTCCGAGCCAAATGGATCGCTCTCTGATTATCACAGAATAACACTCCACCCTTCTGACTTCTTCCAAGCTCCTTCAATAAGTGCATCAACCACACTAATTACTCCCTTGCTTCCGTTGCAACCACATACTCAACTTTCGTTTTAGACAGAGTAACCACCGATTACAGTTGAGACATCCAGCTAACCGTCGTTCCTCCATAGGTGAACACAAACCCTGTGGTGCGCTTTCAGGTGTCTAAATCCCGTGTCGACATAACCTTGCAATGGATCATCCGTCCCAAAGTGCAATGTTGTATCTTCCGATCTCTTCAAGTACCAGATGATCCACTTCACAACCTCCCAGTGTTCCTCTTTCGGATTTGATATGAAACGACTCACAACTCTAACTGCAAATGCAATGTCTAGTCGAGTACATGTCATGACGTATGTCAAGTTACCTACTTCTGATGCGAACACAACCTTCGCCATGTGCTGGACCTCATATTCTGTTTTAAGCGCCTTCTCCTTGGACAACATGAAGTGTCCGACCAATGGAGTTGAGGGTAGCTTACATCCGAACATTATGAACTTCTCGATGATCTTTTGGATGTAGTCCCTTTTAGATAAAACTAAAGTCCCGATTTCCCTATCTCTCTCAATCTCCATTCTCAATATTTTCTTGGCTTGATCGAGATCTTTCATCTCGAATCTTCCAAACAAATCACGCTTCAGCTTCTGAATCCTCTTAATATCTGTACCTCTTAGCAACATGTCGTCCATATACAAAATAAGTATGATGAAACTTCCATCATCCCATGCCGGCACTGCACAAAGTGAAATCTTCCCCTGTCATGAAAGCCTTGAATTTCCGATTCCATTGCCCTGACACCCAAGTTAAGTCGTAGAGGCTTACTTTCAGTTTACACTCCAAGTTCTTGTTCTGTTGATCCACAAAACCCACCGACTGCTTTATGTAAATTTCTTCCTCCAAGTCACCATGAAGAAAGACTGTCTTTACATCCATCTGCTTTAAGTGCAAATTATTGATAACAACTATACTCAGCATTGTCCGAATGCGTACTTAATTACCAGTGAGAAAATTTCTATGAAGTCAATTCATTCCTTCCGTTGAAATCCCTTCACCACCGGCCGTGTCTTATATTGCGTCTTTCCATCAGCCTTCTTCAAACGAAAAACCCACTTGTTCTCCAGTGCTATTTTCCCCTGTGGTAACTCAATCAGCTCCCATGTTCCGTTGGTATCCAACGAACACATTTCTTCTTTCATCGACGACTCCCACTGTCCGGAGTCACTGAGAGTGGCCGCCTCTTTCGGGCTTTCTGGTTCTCCTCCATCCGATAGAACTGGTTTCCTGGCTCTGGTAGATCTCCACACTACAGCTTGCGGCTCAGCTTTGTCCGGTACTGCATATTCCAATGCTCTATTTTCTGGAGCCTCATCTTTTGATACTTTAACTTTCGGAGCTTTCCCTCGGGCTTTAGCAGTCCTAGAACATTCTTACACATCTTCCGCTGGTCTCACTTCCGAACTTCCAGTGCCACCATCCGAACTTGCCGAAACTTTTTCCCTTCCGACACTCTTGCTCAGATCAACTTGGACTTGGTCAATTGATTCTCTACTCTCAACTTCATTCTCAGTTAAGTTTCGATCCTTCCACAAAACTTTCTTATTGAATAGAACAACTCGGCTCATGGTTATTTTTCGATGATTGTCATCCCAGAGATGAAATCCAAAATTTTTGTTGCCATTTCCCATAAAGAAAGATGTCTTGGACTTTGCATCGAGTTTATCTCTGTCCTTGGTGTAGACATAGACATAGGTGATGCTCTCAAAAATTTTGAGGTGGGCAACTTTCAATTGTTTTCCGGGCCATAGGTGTTTCGGAACTTCCTGTCCCAAAGGAGCGGTCAGACTTTTGTTAACAAGGTACGATGCTATGTTCACTGCTTTCACCCAAATTGCCTTGAGCATTCCCGAGTGTACTCTCATGCCGCGTGCCTTCTCCCTTTAATGTTCAGTTCATTCGCCATAGCATACCGTTCTACTACGGTGTATCGGTCACAGTCTTCTCCAGCCTGATCCCCTTCTTCTGACAGAAGTTTTGGAAGTTTCTTCCGCCATACTCACCACTGTTGTTGGATCTTAGCAACTTTAACTTCCAACTAGTTTCCCTCTTCGCCACAACATTCCATTTCAGAAAGTAAATCCATACTTTTCCCATTGCATCATCAATGAAAGTCACAAAATAAAGCGACTCACTGTGAGATTGGATTGGGCCAGGCCCCCAAATGTTCGAGTGAACAAGTGTTCCGGGATTAGAGCTTCCGTTCATTAAGTTTGAACGTCTCCCTCTTCTGCTTCCCATGCACACAACTCTCAAAACTTCCGAATTCAGTGTGATCGAGCTTCAACATGCCATTTGCCGTTAGAACCTTCATGTTATTTTCACTAAGATGTCCGAGCCGACAATGCCACAACTCCGCACTATCGGACGTTGTTGCTCCGACAATTACCACTCCATCCGATCTTCTGGTTAGATATAAGGTCACATCCTTTTTTCAACTGCAAGAAGCTTCTGTTCTTTTATCCAGACATTGATATCTCCTTTTCCCACGACTTCCAGAGTTTCATTGTCAGCCAAATATACTTTGTCGAATCTTCCAGACACATAATTCACTATCCATCTTTGCTTTGCTGTTGTGTGTAATGATGCTCCCGAGTCAATCTCCCATGACTCCACGGGGATGTTGACATTGAACAACAAGTTATTGCCTCCCTTAGCTTTACTTACAAAATTTGAACTTTCGAAAGTTGATCTTTCGAAAGTTATCTTGCGATCTATGCAATCCTTTTTGAGATGTACTCTTTTGTCCATATTGGCAACATGTAGGACTGGGGCCGACCGATTTATCTCGACTTCTCTCACATGCCCTATCTTATGATTGTTTCTTTCAACTTCTCCGTTGAGTTGAGCACCCCCTTCCTTCGACATTTAGAGCGGTTTCAGAAATTTCTTGATTCTCCCTCGGTGAGGACCAACATTGTAACTTTCGCTGAACATTGTCCGGTGAATCTGACTACTGTACATGTCCATCAGACAATAACACCGTCCAATCAAGACCAAGCTATTGTTCGGTTCTCCTTCTGGTAGATTAAATCGACACTTGAAACAGGCTTCACACTCCCAACAGGTTTTTTGTTTTATGCAAGCTTATGCCGCACATTCGTGAAATTGAGTGCAACTAGATGAGGTTTACTGTAATTCTCTGATGACTTGTGAAGATGAAGCGAATAAAAAATCACTATATTTCTAAAACTCAGGGTTATTTGGAAATTTCTCTCTCCATCTCATTAATCCTATGTCAGAGTTCTTTAAGATTTTTATCAGTTCATAATGATCTAACACAGTCCAACACCTCCTATTTATGGGCTCTGATGCACGGGCATGATAGTTCTGGAGTGTTTCAGCTTGCCATACACATTTCTGGCATGATCGATGCCAAACACCTGTCTAAAACGTTTCATGGCAGGGTTTGAAAATTCCAAAACGTGTTGTGACTATTTTTGTAAATTCAAAAACATTCCCAACATGTCTATAGTATATTTTTGTATTATTGAATATCATGAAATATCTAATTATGTTGTTTTTTATAATACATTCATGGTGGTTGCATTATTGAAATTTTATAATTAATCATCATCATGTTATTAAATTTACGCATTCACAAAAATATCCCAAAATTCTTTATATTTATAACACTCCCCCCCACCCGCATGCTTGTGCCCTATGTTTTTGAAAATTGTGCTCCCTTTTGTCTGTTCTGTATTGTATCTATGTCATGTATTTGTTTTTTGTGATACCTGGTTTATGGGTGCAAATTAGCGTGTGAACACTTGAAAAAACCCACCTCAACTTTTGTTAAGGGAGCCGTGAGAACAATTTTTCTTATTGGGAATGTGTAGCAGTCATTTGCTAGAAGAACATTAAAAGGTGGCTTGTTCACACCAACATCCGAACGAGTTTTGGTCAATTCTCTTTCCCTGGTTGCAATACTTTTATTGCTTTTGGAAAAATCCAACCTCTCATGAATTAACATTTATGATTATATTTGTTGAATTTTGTTTTGTGTAGACTTTTTCCAATCTCAATAATCATCAATTTATCACTTTGCATATCCAATGATAGTAAGCATTGATGTCTTTAATCCGAGAATGGTTTATTGAGTTTTGACTCATGCCCATAGTACCTTGGTTGTCACGATGTACCATGTTCTTTCCCAGCCTGAATCCAAATTCTTGAAGGAACCACTCCAATCATGGTACCTCCTCATTGGTTTCAATTGCAATCTTGACTGTCATGGTATAGTTCTTTCCATAAGTGTAAATAAATCATTGTAAACTTTATTGTCAAAATCCTCATCTATATCTGCATTTGTATAATCATCTAGGAATGCATTTGGTTCTCCATGAAGGTTTATTCATATTGAGTATTATCTTAACTTGTGCCAACTATTTTTGGTTTTAGAATTTTTTTGGTTTTAGGCAATTTTTGGTTTTAGGAAATTTGTAGGGATAGGAGGACTACCTTTTCATCCCTTTTGTGGACCTTATGATCCGTTAAAAGTTAATTTTAGTGCACCAGACATGAAAAATTTATCATGATATTTATCATTTAGAATACGAGATGAGGCAGAGGTGGAAAACTCTCGAAAGCTCAACCAAAGGACAAAATTATACTTATGAAATGCCAATAAATCAAGTAAGTTTTTTCATTCTCAATCTTGATGGTAAAATAATTCCTCAACTCAAACAAGGGGAAGATAAATCTATCGAGACTCATGTGAAAAATAGCGCTCAACTATTAAGGCATGCTTTTGGAAACCTATTCACAAGTATGAGTATTATAATGGTACACACATGATTTAGAAATATTTAAGAGATACTAAGTTGCTTAGTAGTAACTTAGAAATTCCTGATCACAATAAAATCTACATCTAAGATTATACTTATGTTAAGATACATTCATTTTTGTGAGAACAAATTCAAATTGCGAGGGAGAGAGCCGACCCTGGTATTCGAGTGTATGGGTTCGAGCTACCACAAAAGACCGACACTGCTATTATCTTCTATATCTCATGAGTCGGAAAAAAGAGAAAAGAAACCGAAACTATTTTATGTCGCAGACCTTGTGTATTGCAGAGAGAGAGAGCCGACCCTGCGATCAAGTTGCACATTTTGTGTGTCGATGAATTGAAGAGAACCAACACTGCTGTGAAGGATTGATCCTGCGCATTGAAGAAGTGAAGGATTGATCCTCCGCGTTGAAGAAGAAGAAGAAGAGTGAGAAACCGACCTGTCGTTTGCTGATCATCATTTAGTCTGAAGAAGAAAATTGAGATGGCCAACCTATAATATCTCTATATTGTAAGGTCTAAAGAAGAGTAGAGGCATCCGCTTGGATTGCTGCATGTTGAGGAAGGTGATCAGATCTATTTTGTCTAGGGGAGAGACAAAATCTTCATTGCTCTACTTCGAGGTGGTACAAGTCAAATCTTGTATTTGAAGAAGTTGCAAGTTGGTGTTTGCATTGCACCTGGTTGGTGCCAGAAATACGGGTCCAAGGACATTCCCTTGCCTGAGCTTTTCTTGATAATAAAAGAGGAGTTGTGTGCGTGTGGGATAACAACCACCGTACACCGGGAACGCAGTCATCTATTTTGGAGGCAAACCTCGTGAACAAACCCCGATGTCCTTCGTTGTGTGCTTTCCTGTTTATATCATGTGCATGTAAACCGAAGGTGAGTACAGAAAAGAGAATGGGATCTATTCACTAAAGAAGTGCATCGGTAAAGAGGGTAAAGTTTTAAATTGATCAATAAGTCACTAGCACCGATTCACCCCTCCTCCTAGTGTTGGCCATACCCCAACTGATCCCAATAAGTGGTATCAATGCATAGGTTCCACCCCTGATTGGATTCTCAACAATCTTTGGATTTGAAGTTTTTGAAGTTTTGAGTTACTCTTTTCAAAGGTTCTATGAAGTGAAAATTTGAAGAAGCCTATGTGTGTTCCCTATCAAAGCAACCATGGAAGAGGTGTTTGCCAAGATAGAGAAGAGATGCAAAGAAATTGAGAAAGGCTCCATTAAAGAAAGAAGAGAATAATGACTCTCTACTAATTGAAGGTAATCAAAGCAGAGTTCATTTTGTTATATCTGGTGATGATTTGTCTCTTGAAGAAAATTGTGACGAGAAGACATCTCTCCTATGCAAAGAAGAAAAATTAGTTTCCCCATGCCGTGATCCTGATGAAGACAGATCTAGCATGGAAGGAGATTCAAAGCTTTCACATGAAGATGAGGTAATAAGAATCTCTTGTCCTATAGAAGAACCGGACACAAGTGAGGAAGATTACAATTCTGAGGACTCACAAGGTGAATCAATTGGTACTTTAAAAGATTTCCTGCATAATCGTCCCAAAGAAATAGTCACATTTATTTGTGGCTGTTTTAGAAGTATGCAAGAGGAGATCACCTAGCTTGAAGACGAGTGTGAAGGTATGGAGAAGGTTTTTTAAGAAAAAGCGTTGACATGTGTTAGGCTCTCCAAACAAGTAGGAGTCTTAAATGCCATGAACGTGGAGCTTGAAGAAAGATGCTCCAATTTTGAGAATAAAGTGACTCAATACAATCCATAAGAGAGAAGTAGCCAAGAACGAGCTTGAAGAAAAGATCCATGCATTGGAAGAGAACCAGAAGGCTAGTATTAATGTCAAGAATGCACAATTAGAGATCAAAGCAAAGAGAATAAAAGAGCTTGAAAACTCATTGTAAAAAAAGGACAAAATGCATGAAGATTTTGTGAAGCATGTTAAGGAGATCAGAGGAGAATGTGAAGATAGATTGTAGAGTTGGAAAGAAAGAAGTTTCTTGGTTGAGAAACAATTCTTAACCTTGTTGCTCTCATTAAGGAGCAAAAAATTTCCACCTTATTCCCATACACTTGTGTTTGTTTCTTATATACAGGGAATTGAAGGTGATGCATGTATTAAGGGGAAGAACTAATGAAGAAGAGCATGTTGTCATATTTGGACAGTAGACCGAGCAAGCTGGACTAACTATTCCAGACTTGATAAAAGTAACCATCTTGGTCAAAGATCCAACATGTGGTGTCATGAAGCTTATTTGTTAAAAAAATCAACCTTAATGAAGCTGTTGGAGTATCCCCTTGAGAGGGAGTCAGTTTGAAGAGTTTTGAGAAGCTGCCAGATTATATAATTTCATGCAAATCGGAATTGTGCTTGAAATCCGTCATCGAAAAGGTATGTTTTTGATATTCTTTCATCCTTGTGTTGAAAGATTAAATTATGCTGTTAAGGGAGAGAAATTAATTTAATCAATGACATGAGAATGAGAAGTTCCAAAGCTGATTTCTGAAGTTAAATCTTGTCAGTCATGTTTGAATGCTTTTAATGTGTGCGTTGAGATGAGTGCATGAATTCCAGGTTGTGGTACTCAAAGAATATATTTATCAGTTGGTATAAATTGTTTCTACCTGAAAATATTTGAACAACCATTGAGAACAATATCAAGCGATTTCATATCAGTTGGCATCACATTCTAATTTTATAATGAACAACTTTGTTGTCTCGATTAAACCCTCTTGTTTTCTTCACCGAGCATGCCTCAAGTGGATTTAGAGTGGAATAATTGATGGCACGTCGCTTTCAGAGAATTGATACCATCCTCTCTCTAGTGTCTTTGTATTTATTGTTAATAAGGGAGAAAAAAAGAAAATGAAAAACATATTGACATGTATTTTCGATATTGGTATTGACACCAAATACAAAGGGGGAAATTGTTGAAGACATTTTGTGTTGGGTTGTATTTGTTATCAATGAAGATAAAGGTAATATGGATGGGTCAATATGTATTGGAGTAGAACAACTTGAAAGGAAGTTGGAAGTTTCCAAGCATGTTAAGATGGAATGGAGGTTCCCAAGCGAGGTTGTCTACATGCATTGAGCTGAGTAGTTAGGAAAATACCTTGTAGTCTGGTGTTAGAAGAGGTAATTGAGGTATTGTCTTAATTTATATGACAAAGGAACAAAGGAAGATGGTTGAGTGGTTGAGTTGCTGCCATTGTTTTTATGACAATGACGGCGAGTTGCTTGTCATTACTCGTATGACAAAGGAAGATGCTGCCATTGGTTGTTATTGAAGATCCATTCACATGGCAAAGCTGTTGGTTTGAGTCGCTGCCAATATTCACATTGTATGAAGAATATCTTGTTGGCAAAGCTGGTCTAAGAATGCTGTTGGAGTTTATAAGCAGATTTGATGAAAACGAAGTAGAGTTCCATGGAGTATTCATAGTGCTGGATAGTTTAACTCTATGAAGCTGAGAAGCAGGCTATGATCCTATGAAGTTCCATCTTTGTCTTTATACAGCTTGAAGAAATATATTCGGATGATGTTTGAAGAAGAATTGACGCTGAGACAGTGGGAGTGTCATTGAAATACTTTAAGGAGTATTTACAAGCCGCATATGTTAGGAATATGGGCTGGCAGGGGGGTGCTCATACTTGGGCTATCATTTGTATGGGATGTTGGCTGGCGAGTGGGAGGGCAGTGTATTTGGAATGTTTGGGCCAGCTGTCATTAAGTTTGGGGCAGTCCGAATAAGTGCGTGGTTTAATAGTTGCAAGGGGGCAGTTTGGACCTTTTACTTCCAGCAGTTAGTTTGTTACTGCCAGCTGTAACAGGTGGGGCAGGAAGACAATATTAATAGGAGGGTTGGTTCGTTGGGGAGGAGTCAGGAATATTATTTGGGAACTCTTCTACAGCTTGGCAGCTGGGAAGTTCAACCGGTGGTCTCGGCCCGACCTTTACAGGAATTGGTCTTCCTCTAGCGGTTTTCCTTCATTTCTATCTTCTACCTTTTCTTCCTCTCCTCCTCCTTGTAACTCTCTATTCTCTCTCTATTCTGCTTGTATGTAATACAATAGATACTGTTTCTCCTTTTTTCTCTCTCCCTATCTCAGTATTTTACATAACAATTGGGGGAATGCTGTGCGAGAGAGACGATCAATTGTTGAGGAGAGAAGTCGCTATATAGTCTTTAAGTATGAAAGAGGAGAACGAAAGAGCGCTGGAAAAAAGAAGAAAGAAGAACGTTGTTGTTGCGCATAGAGGCTCGGATGCCTGGAAACTTTTTGCTGGAGGAGAAAATGAAGGCAACTGTTGAGGAATCACTCTTCTCTACCTACTACCAACGGTGCGTTATTTCTGTGAGCCGATCGCAGCTGGAAACACATACAAGTTGGAGGATGATCGAAGATTGTTGTCCAGTGAGAGGTGATCGCTTCTCTCTTGCGTGCAAGTGTGAAGGTATGGAAAAACCGAACGAAGTGCGAGGTAGACGTCAATGGTTCCGTCAGTGAGTTTGTTTTTTGCTGGAGGCCGACATGTCTTCTTGTTCGCAATCGCGCGAGGGAAATCGTTTGGTGTGCAACACGATCGCAGGAGGGAAATGTGCGAGTTGGATTTTTCAAACAATCGCAGGAGGAAACTCGGTCGCTGCAGGAGACGCGAACGCCGTTGAAGAAGACTTAGACGGGAGGAATACTCCAGGTTACAGGGAGCACAACTTGGGAGTTGGCGCTCAGCGGAGTGGTAGACTCGCTCCATTTCTCTATTTCATGGCAGAAGCAGTCGAAGGTGATAGGAGACACGTCACAGAGGCTGGAGGAAGTGCACGGGCTGTGTGGTTGACTGTCGTTGGAGTTTGTTGCAGAAGGAACGATCACTGTCGGACCGATTGCGTGAGCAAAACGGGGAAGGACATACGCGCGACTGGGAAAACGTTTTGGCTGCGGTATGTGTCTGACGCTGGATGTGTAGACGGACGAGCCTAATTATTTCAACGCAGCAGTGAGACACGCGACGTGGGGGTGGAGGCGCACACTAGAGTTGCTGCAGAAGATTTCCATCGCAACTTAAAAGGGGGGGGGGTGTTTACAGTTTTGGACGATGCAAGGACGAGCGACAAAGGCGTTGGGACATACAACATTTACGGAAGAATTTACTAAGAGACAAGTGAAGATTGAGAAGTTATTTAGTGATCTAAAGTTCGACTTGGAGGAACAAAGGGTGGTTTCAGTTGTTTATGCAGGGCGTCCGAATGTTTCTGAATAGTTTAGGCGAGGGCCAAGGGAGCATGTTAGCAATGCGGGTTCGGGTCCCGACCCAGGAGGTGCATCCCATTTATGCCCCCGCCCACCTATCCTCCACACTTACCAGCGGAAGGGTAAAAAGGGGAAGCTCCCATGAGATCGTGGGAAGGGGGGAATCCTGGCGGGGCCCAGTAGGCCGTTCGGCCAGTACTTGTAGGGGAGGTTTGCGCTGGGGGAAAGACAGTTAGAAAAAAGAATTCATTCTATTGGAACAGAAAAGGTAGGAGGCTGTGGGCAGACTCTTGATTCCATCTCGGATACGGCAGGCGGATCTTCTGGAGGAGGACTCTCCAATTCCCTTTGTGTATCTCTCACCTCCATTGCTGTAATTCTGCAGAATTGGTAATCTGTTGCTATATACTGTTGCGCTTGTACCATTCCTTGTTCGAATACACACACACACCTCGGACTCGTAACAACTTTGGCGACTCCGCTGGGGAACAATCAAGGGACGGTTCGGGGTAAGCGCTGCCGAGCTTGGGCAATCTTCTCCTGTTACTTTCTTTTTGTTGCAGCGCTGTCCGTAGGACGGGAAGCTTATTTTTGAACTCGAATGGAAAACCGGGTAGCTTCGATCGAATTGTCAGTGGAAGGCATCAAGGCTGCTCTGATTTTTATACAGGAAAATATGGAGAAAGTGATGCGAGGGCAGAACGATAGCCAGCGGGTAGTCCTTGATGTAGCGCAACAAGTGGAGGAACGAGTCTTGCTTCGGGTCCGTGATATGTAGGAATTTACCACAGAGAGGTTGAAAGGAATGGAGTCACAAGTCGGGGAGCGCGGTTCAAGGAGTGGAAAGCAGAGTCACGACGAACTGAAAATCGGTGAGAGCCGTGGTTCTGGCGGTACGGAGTTTGGGAGGCGCGTGCAGAATTTTCTGAATATTGCAGTGAATGATCAGTCGAAGGAGCTTCGAGGAGTCGCGAGGAAAGTGGAACTCCCAACGTTCTCCGGAGAGGATCCCCTGGGATGGGTTACTAAGGCTGAAACTTACTTTCTGATTTATCAGACGCCGGAGGAAATGAAATTGCACTATGCACAAATTTGCATGGAAGGTACGTCCTTATATTGGTTTTTATCCTGGTACAATGTTACACTAGGAACAACTTAGAATTCCTTCAAGTCGGCTGTGCTGGACCGGTATGGCAGAAATACAGATGGGGATCCATTGAGGTTCTTGAAGAATTTGAGACAAAAGAATTCGGTTGATGAGTACACAGAGGAGTTTGAACAGGTGGCACTAAGGCTGCCGGATTTCCCTGAGACCTGGTATATGAGTTTATTTATGGGAGGATTGCGCCCGGAGATCGAAAATCGTATTTCCACACATGAATCGATCAACAAATTCCGCATGATAGGTGGAGAGAGAATTGATCAGCGAAGGGGTGTTGCGGGGAGCTCGACCACGATCCTTGGGGCCATCTATTCATAGACATCCAGGGGTTACCACCACAACCCAACTGACAAATCGTCCAGTTAATGATCGCACACGCCGAGATGAAGAATTGCGGAGAACTGTGGGGAAGACCAGAGTGCGTGCTCTCAGTCGACAGGAGTGGGAAGAGCGAAAGCAAAAGGGGTTGTGTTTCCGTTGTGCACAGCCCTTTGGGCCAATGCACAAGTGTCCAGACAAGCACCTACGGGTGCTGGTTTGGGAATATGAAGAACCCGAGAGGCCGCCAGATGAGGAGAACGTGGAGAAAGCAGAAGGCGAAGGTTTGGAGGAGGGAGATGAAGCACCCGATGGGCAGCCGGGAGCGCGGATAGGGGAGCAAGTACAGCTGCGTAACATGGGTGGATTTGGGGTTGATTCAATGATGTTAGCTGGGTATATCACCGAAGTTCCAGTTATGGTGTTAGTGGACAGCGGGGCCAGCCACAACTTTATCTCGAGGCGAATCATCAAACTCGCAAAAATTCGTGTCCATCCTACCAAACCGTTTGGTATAACCCTCGGCAATGGTTCCCGAGCTCTCTCTCAAGGGCAATGCAAGCAGATTCAGCTCAATATAGAAAATTTTACAGCTGTCATTGAAGCTTTCGTTTTTGATACAGGGGGACCAGATGTGGTTCTAGGGATGCAGTGGCTAAGGAGCTTAGGCAATGTGATTACCAACTGGGGTTACAAGACAATGGAGTTCCTGTGGCAAGGACAGGAGATCAAATTGCAGGGTCAACTGACCAGCACCGTGAACCCTTGGGAGCAACAAAACCAGGTACACAAACTCTGCTGATCGAGGGATGGGCCTGGTTAGCGCGACTACGACTTCCAACAGATGCGGCAGAAGTCGATTTTTCCAGCCAGACGGAGTTGAGGGAGGTTCTGTCCAAATTCCAGTCTATTTTTGGTAAACCCCGGGGCTTACCTCCACAGCGGGAGACAGATCATGCCATAACTCTAGAGGCAGGAGCAACACCAGTTAGTATCCGACCATACAAATTGGCCCATAGCCTGAAGGATGAGGTCGAACAACAAATCAAAGACATGCTGGAGCAAGGAATAATTCGACATAGTTGCAGCCCTTTTGCTAGTCCTATCATACTTGTTAAAAAGAAAGATGGGAGTTAGAGGTTGTGTGTTGACTATCGGGCGCTCAACAAACTTACTATTTCAGACAAGTTTCCTATTCCTATTATCGAGGAATTGTTGGATGAGTTGCAAGGGGCGACTTACTTTTCCAAGTTGGACTTGAAGTCCGGATTCCATCAGATTCGACTCCGAATGGCAGACGTACATAAAACAGCCTTCCGAACTCACGAGGGACACTACGAGTTTCTTGTCATGCCATTCGGCCTAATGAATGCTCCAACCACGTTCCAATCTACTATGAACCGAATGTTTAAGGAGCACTTGAGGAAAATTGTCTTAGTATTCTTCGACGACATATTGATTTTTAGTAATACTTGGAAGGAACACTTGCATCATTTGGAAATCATTTTTCAAGTACTTCAGAAAAATCAGCTCCACCTTAACCAAAAGAAATGTTTCTTGGCTCAACAATCGGTGGAATATTTGGGGCACGTCATCTCCGCCAAAGGAGTTTTAGTGGATCCGCAGAAAATTGATTGTGTACTCGGCTGGCCGCGGCTGCACACCGTTAAGGGAGTCCTTGGGTTCTTGGGGCTGACCAGGTACTATAGGAAATTCGTGAAAGGATACGGCAAGATCGCTAAGCCTCTTACGGCGTTGACCAAAAAAGATAATTTCCATTGGACTACCGCGACTGAACACTCCTTCAACTCACTCAAATAGTGTCTGGTTTCAGCTCCTCTTCTCGCCTTGCCAAATTTCCAGCAATCCTTTGTTATTGAATGTGATGCTTCGGGTCTTGGAGTAGGGGCAGTTCTCATGCAAGCCGGAAGACCGATTGCTTATTTTAGCAAGGCCTTGTCTGATGCTATCCTCTCCAAATCGGTGTATGAGAAGGAAGTCATGGCCCTTGTTTTGGCAGTGCAACATTGGAGACAATATCTGGTTGGTAAACATTTTTCTGTCTATACAGATCATAAAGCCCTAAAGCATCTTCTCAGCCAACGTCTCCATACAGCAAACCAACAGGATTGGCAAGCAAAACTTTTGGGTTACGATTTTGACATTATTTACAAACCAGGACGGCTCAATCAAACTGCGGATGCTCTGTCTCGCCAGGCAGCGGATGCTCGCGATACCAGATCAGAATCTGTCACTTTGGGATCTGCAGTTTCAGAACCTCTTTGGCTTGAGTTGGATGTCATTAAAGAGGAGCTTCAACGTCACCCAGTGCTTAAAAGGCTTGTTACTGCTGTCCAGGAACAACCCACTTCACAACCTCGATACTCGGTGCGCAGTGGCCTGCTTTATTTCCAGGATCGGCTTGTTTTGTCTCCGACATCCAGCCTAATACCAAAATTCCTACAATACTATCACACTTCACCGGTAGGTGGCCATGCCGGATTCCATAAGACCTATAAACGGCTGGCTGCGGGACTGTTCTGGAGGGGCATGACAAAGCAGATTCAACAGTTTGTGAGGGAATGTGATGTTTGCCAACGCCACAAGACCGAAGCCTTGTCTCCAGCCGGACTCCTCCAACCCCTTTCGATTCCAGCACAGGTTTGGGATGATATTTCGATGGATTTTCTCTCTGGTCTGCCACAATCCCACGGTTATACGGTGATATTGGTTGTGGTTGATCGTTTCACAAAATACGCCCATTTCTTGCCACTAAAACATCCATACACTGCCAAGGGGATAACAGAATTATTTGTGAAGGAAGTGGTGCGTTTACATGGTATTCTTAGCTCCATCTTTAGTGACCGTGATCTCATCTTTGTCAGCAACTTTTGGAAGGAACTCTTCCGCTTGGAAGGTACCACGCTTAAGATGAGTTCTTCATACCACCCCAAACGGATGGACAGACAGAAATAGTTAATAAGTGCCTCGGAACTTACCTTCGCTATTTTGCTTCTGAACGCCCTCACGCTTGGTACCGGTGGCTGCCTTGGGCTGAGTATTGTTACAATACCGCTTCCCACTCTTCCACCAAGATGACTCCTTTTGAGGCAGTTTATGGCCGTCCACCGCTTGTTATACAGCGTGTTACTCGGGACACCACTCCTGTTGATACGATATCTACTCTCCTGGCTGAACGTGACCTCATGTTAGAACAGCTTCGGCATAACCTCACCCGAGCACAACAGATCATGGTTCGGGCAACGAACAAACACCGTAGGGATGTTACATATAATGTGGGCGATCTCGTGTTTCTCAAGCTTCGACCTTCAGTCCAGTCTTCCCGAATGAACAAGTCCACTCCTAAGTTAGCAACCCGTTACTACGGCCCCTTTCCGATTGAAGCTCGTGTCGGTACCGTGGCCTACAAACTCAAGTTGCCTACTGCAACTCGGATACACCCAGTCTTTCATGTCTCCCAACTCAAACAGGCCGTAGGAACCACACCAGTGCACTCTGAACTGCCAGCTTTCTGGGACAACGCTCCTCCCAACATTCCCCTCCCAGCAGTTATTCTAGCCGCCAAGCCAACGCCCGGGCACCCACAGGGACTCTGGTTGATAGAGTGGCGAGGTAGACCCTCGGAAGAGGCCACATGGGAGGATGCTGGACACATTATGGCCCAGTTCCCAGACCTGCACCTTGAGGACAAGGTGCCAATTGGCGAGGGGGAAATTGTTAGCAATGCGGGTTCGGGTCCCGACCCAGGAGGTGCATCTCATTTATGCCCCCGCCCACCTATCCTCCATACTTACCAACGGAAGGGTAAAAAGGGGAAGCTCCCATGAGATCGTGGGAAGGGGGGAATCCTGGCGGGGCCCAGTAGGCCGTTCGGCCAGTACTTGTAGGGGAGTTGTGCGCTGGGGGAAAGACAGTTAGAAAAAAGAATCCATTCTGTTGGAACAAAGGCAGGAGGCTGTGGGCAGGCTCCTGATTCCATCTCGGATACAGCAGGCGGATCTTCTGGAGGACTCTCCAATTCCCTCTGTGTATCTCTCACCTCCATTGCTGTAATTCTGTAATATCTGTTGCTATATACTGTTGCGCCTGTACCATTCCTTGTTCGAATACACACACGCACCTCAGACTCGTAACAGAGCAGGAGTAAGAACAATTGCTTATGAATGAGGGAAAAACTTCAGGATTCGATATTTGCAGTCGCGGGTGGAACAATGCTTCATGTCCAAAAAACAGAACCAGTCGGCTGTAGCATGCTTCCTTGGGAATGACGACAGAGCTGTAGAGTTCAGAAGGAAACCGGAGGCGAGTCCTATGCTTATCAAATTGATGTGTGATGATGGAATGAGCAAAATTGCAACAAGAGTTGTGCTGATTTTTCTAGTAAGGATCCACTTGGTTGGATCACAACAGCTGAGACATATTTTCTGGAGAATTTGACGACGAAAGATATGATGTTACATTACGCACAGATTTGCATGGAAGGGTCTGCTCTATTATGGTTTTTGTCCTGGCACAGAGCTACGCTAGACCCGTCATGGGAATTATATAAACCAGCACTTTTAGAGAAATATGGGACCGACGATGAGCAAAATGAGTTTTTCCGTCAGCAGTTTAAGGAGATGCAGTCTGCGCGGCTATTAGAAAACGCTGAGGGGCAACATGTTCTGGTTTTAACAACACCTCTAGCTTCGGAAGAAAATGATCCTGAAACTACTATGGGAATTGATTGTGAGAGTCGAGCGAATGGAAGCTAGATTGAAAGAAGACATCCTCAGAGTAGCTGAACAGTATGGAGGTGCTATCATGGTTATTCATGAAACAGTTGATAGCCAGATATTTGACGCTTGGGAGCATGTAAATTCAGATGTAGTTCAGTCCCCTTGAAATTTTTAGATGCTTAATGGCTGATGGCTATCCCATTCAGTATGCACGTGTGCCGATCATTGATGGAAAAGCTCCCAAAAGCTTAGATTTTGATAGTTTGGCAGTGAATATTTCCTCAGTTCGTAAGGATATTGCGTTTGTCTTCAGTTGTCAGATGAGCAGAGGATAGACTACAACTGGCACCGTGATTGCTTGCCTCGTTAAACTTTGAATTGACCATGGGAGGCTGATTAGAATCTTAGATGATGTATCATATGGGGAGATGGACTGTGGTTCCTCAAGTGGGGAAGAAAGTGGATGTGCAGCTGCTGCTTTGTTTTTCAGTATTAGGAAAGAGAGAACTGGGAGAACAATTGGCATAAACGATATCCCACCCGTGTGGAGGATCACAACATTGTTTGATGATGGGGTAGAGTGCATGGAGGTTTTGGATGCCATTATTGATAGATGTTCAGCTCTGCAGAACATACGCCAAGCCGTTCTGCATTACCGAAATGTATTCAATCAACAACATGTTGAGCCAACAGTACGAAGGGTGGCCTTGGACTGTGCTGCAGAGTATTTGGAGCGATACTTTTTAATTGCCTTCTCAACTTATATTGGAAGTGAATCTTTTGATGGGGGTTTTGTGGGCAAGCAGGGTCCAAGCTGACATTTAAGAATTGGTTGCATCAGAGACCGGAATTTCAAGCAATGAAATGGAGCATCAAATTAAGGTCTGGCCGATTCTTTACTGTTCCTAAAGAGTTTGAGGTTACGACATGATTCCCAGCACGCTAAGACTTTGAAAGAAGGTACTTTGGAAGATTTTTCCACTAGCTGGAGTGAAGCTTTAAATGCAAAGCAGTCCATAGATCGTACAGTGGGGCTAATGTCGCAGGGGCTCTTTTATATTTTGAAGGCACACTTATTAATGAGAATGATTTGGAAACAAGGTTCAGTTTGGCAGTTAGGCCGAAGCTTACCTTACCAACAAGGGGCTTCCAATCCAGTGCTAAAGAGGTTGAGCAATGGCTTTAAGGTCCACCTTGGGGACAATGTGTTTTTTAAGGAGGGGCAAATGTTAGGAATATGGGCTGGCAGCTGTCATTAAGTTTGGGGCAGTCTGAATAAGTGGGTGGTTTAATAGTTGCAAGGGGGCAGTTTGGACCTTTTACTTCGAGCAGTTAGTTTGTTACCGCCAACTGTAACAGGTGGGGCAAGAAGAGAATATTAATAAGGGGGTTGGTTCGTTGGGGAGGGGTCATATTATTTGGGAACTTTTCTACAGCTTGGCAGTTGAGAAGTTCAGCCGGTGGTCTCGGCCTGGCCTCTACAGGAAGTGGTCTTCCTCTAGTGGTTTTCCTTCATTTCTATCTTCTACCTTTTCTTCCTCTTTTCCTCCTCCCTGTAACTCTCTATCCTCTCTACGTTTTGCTTGTATGTATTACAATAGATACCACTTCTCCTTTTTTTCTCTCCCTATCTCAGTATTTTACATAACAACATAAATTTTTGAACTATTCTTGAATTGTTTAGAGTTGAGTTGGAATGATTGGAATTGACTTGAAGTGAATTGAAGAAGTTCCGTGCTTTATTGAAGAAATCTGAAAATTCTGTGCCGAAGCTGAAGAATGGCCAAGTCTTGAGCATTTTGTAAGACTTCTCGAGCATTTCGTAAAAGACTTGTTTGCATTTCGTAAGACATGTTGAGTTTTCATAAGATTTTGATGATTTCCCAAGCCTTCATGAAAAACGTAAGACTTGTGCTGCAAATCATAAGACTTCAGATTCACGTAAGACTCTTAAGATGGCCGAAATTTGGCTAAGACAGGAGTTCCCTAAGGATTTCATAAGAGTCTTGGGCTATTTTGTAAGATCCATCTGAGTACAGACCGGAAAATTGACAAAGGCAAATTTCGCAAGACTTGTGGCATTTGGTAAGACTCTTCAATTGACGAAATTTGGCCAAGACATGGATTGCACGAGTCTTATGGATTTTCGTAAGGCTTACTTTTCGTAAGAGTTCATCAGTTAACCGAAATGCGAGTTCTCAGGAAGTTAACAAAAATGAGGATTTTAAAGAAGTTTTTTCCGGAAGTTAACTTTGATGATGCCGTGCTATTCTTCAATGCTTAAATATCATGTTGCTTTGAATTAAGCCACGATTCTTGCCAAAGAAAATGGCGATGAAGAATGGATGGAAATTGGTTCCACGCCGTTAAGAAGATGAACACGCCGTGAAACTGCCTGTAAATATAAAATGAGTTGTAGATGGTTCTGGAGTTTGGGAGGTAGTTGTGCCGCAAAGAGAGTACCATGCCGCAGTGCGTGATGAAGGAATATTGCGGGAGTGTCTTTGCACCGCAACACATGATGCTGTGCCACAATTATTTTGACTAGGAGGAAAGTGAGGCCTTACTCGCACTGCGAATTGAGGGGTTGCACTGCGGGGTTTTGTGCATGTGAACATGCATGCCAGTGTGGAATTAAAAGACCATGGATTTCGGGGAAGTTTAAAGGAAGATTATCCCAAGTCCTTTGCAGGAATAAATGATGAAATATTTGACTGAGATTAAATGAGAATGGAGGATGAGATACGCTGCTGCAAATCAAGGAGATTTCCATATTCAAATATGGAAATAATATTGATGTGATTTTTGGTTCAGGTATAATAAATAGTAGAAGAGAAGAAGAGGTAGAGAAGTCCGACGCTGCTATTATCTTCCATATCCTATGAGTCAGAAAAAAAGAGGAGAAAAGAATCCGATACGGCTTCCTGTTGCAGACCCTGAGTATCAGAGAGAGAGAGAGAGCCGACCCTGCAATCAAGTTTCGCATTCTGTGTGTCGATGAATTGAAGAGAACCAACGCTGCTGTAAAGGATTGATCTTGCATGTTGAAGAAGAAGATGAATGTGAAACCGGCCTGTCATCTGTTCATCATCATTAAGGTCGAAGAAGAAAACTGAGAAGGCCAACCTACAATATCTCTATACTATAAGGTCTAAAGAAGAGTATAGGATGCCGCTTGGACTGCTGCACTTTGAGGAAGGTGATAGATCTATCCTGTCCAGGAGTGACACGAAGCCTTCACTGCTGATCTACTTCGAGGCTGTAGAAACCAAATCTTGTATTTGAAGAAGTCACAGGCTGGTGCTTGCATTGTACTTGGTTGGTGCCAGGAATACAGGATATTCTCTTGTCCAAACTTTTCTTGATAATAAAAGAGAGCTATGTGCACGTGGGATAACAACCTCCGTACACCAGGGATGCAATCATCCATTTTGGAGGCGAACCTCGTTAACAAACCTTGGTGCCCTTTGTTGTGTGCTTTCCTGTTCATATCACTTTCATGCAAACTGAAAGTGAGTAGAGAAAAAAGAATAAGATCCATTCACTGAAGAAGTGCAGTGACAAAAAAGGGTAAAGTTTTAAATTGGTCAATAAGTCACCCATATTGCCCCCCCAGTGTCGGCCATACCCCAACCGATCCAAAACAACAAAGCTTGTAATTTGGTATTGAATTGCTTTAGGAGACTATTAATGTATCCCAACTATAAAAGAGTACATTGGATGCCATTAGCCCCCCCGACCCCCGAAGGGTAACTGTAATCTCTTGGGCAAATTGATAGAAGTTTCATGTTCATTTTATTTCATTCCATTGTACCATACTTTAATTTTTCATTGTTCGTCAACTAAAATTCAGGTGGGTGGGGCATAACCACACCAGAAAAAAGGTCTGCTGCTTGTTTCTAGTTATATTTGTATTGGAGAAATTGTTTAGAGTATATGCGTCTAATTTCAGGTGTCTAATTTTAATGCCATATTAAATATGGATATAGATCATGGTGTATATGATTTTCCTATTTTACTGATGTGGGCTGATTTCTCTTGCTACTACTTTTCAGATGAAGGAAACTGCTACTGAAAATTTTCAACGGATACGTGAAGCGTATGAAATTTTGTCAAATGAGCATAAAAGGCAAATATATGACATTTATGGGATGGAAGGATTGACCTCTGGGTTGGAGCTGGGTCCAAAGATGAGTAAGTTGGACGAAATCAAGGAAGAACTTGAAAGGTTGCGGCAGCGAAAGGAGCAAGAAGAGGCCTTGGCCCATTTTCGACCGTCGGGTATATTTTTGGCAAATATATCTCTGCCGCAGTTTTTAAATGGTGATGGGATCATAAAGGGGTATGCCTTGAGTTTCCTCTGCAGTTGCGTACTTTTTTATAACCAATATAAGAACTGCATTTTTGATTCCAAAAGCACAGCAATGTCATGAGTAACTGGGGTGGGTCTGCTTATTTGGCAATTGACAGAGGATTAGATGCATAAAATTCACAATATTGACTAATATGCTTTTCAAAAGTAATATGAATCTCCAGAGTACTAGAATATTTGTTTTTATTGGTATGAAAATGAACATTGTCTATCATGTGATGGGATCCCCTTGAATCAAACGACAGAGGATTTTTTTTTTTGAATCCCACTACAGAGGAGTTAATTTAAATAATGGCTGACATTAAAATCATAAAGCAGACTGCACAGCAATGATCATTTGTTGAGCCATTTTTGGGGAGTCATGGGTTGAGCAATATGGAAAAATCACCTTTTCTTTTCATACCCAACAAACTAGAAGTGCTAAAAGAGTCAACGAAAGCAGTGTATGGAGTTGGGCATTCTTTGTTAATATGGCCATTTTTAAAGTCATCAGAAATCTATCTGTATTAGTAATTTCATGAAAAATAACAGAACTAAGACCTTCTGTAGCTAAGGCAGCGTTTAGTATATTCAATATGAAATATTCATAAGTTTAGAGTAAGAAATCTGAGATGGAGGGACAGATGGAGATTGCTCAAGGCATGTTCAAGTTGGAGCTAGTGAAGGTCTTGGGGGTTACATTTCATATTCAGAGTGAGAAATCATTACGTTACTGTGGAGCTTCTTGGTGGTTACATCTCATTTGCAGTATTTGGGTGGTGGTGGTGGGGGGGGGGGGGGGTTAAAGGATGCTGGATTTGAGGATCCTGGAATCCATGTCCCAATTTGAGCATCCTCAACTTCTCACCTGGCATGTTGATCCTTGTTTTTGTCAGGAGCAGGGTTGTGGCCATCACTGTGGCCCTATCTTGAAGCGAATTGTCTGGCGGAGTATTTTTTGCTTTTTAAACAAATCAGGGAGGCATCCGAGCTGATCAAGAAAAACAGAAAACAAGGTACTGAACTAGGGATAAATTGGATTTAAGACACGTGAAAATTGAAAATAGTGGCTCTGTTACCATTATAATCCTGGTGATCTTTGAGCTAAAAGTGTCTCTTGATGGAGAATTGTCAATGCATTTGGTACAGGCTCATTTTCCGCCCTTAAAAACCACCTATATAATATGATCATATGCAGGCCTGCCTAAAGATAGCTTACAGATAGTATATGCCAAGGAAAGAGTAGAAGATATAGAATCTGCTGACATGGCATAGAATCTGTCAAAGTTGTGGAAGCTGTTAAAGCTCTACAAGGCATAAAAGAGCTACTTTTAAATAGGCAGAATCCGTTGGCCTTAAATGTTTATGAAATGCTTTTAACACTTGAAATCATATTCTGTTAGTACATTCACTTGATGAATTCTTTAATCTATGTGTTTATTGTTTTATCTTTCCACTTATTTGTAAATTTCAGAATGGCAATGTCAAGTGAGGTTCAGTCTCATTTATCCAAGCGGAGTGCAGTTTCCATTGCGGGAAATCTGTCAGTAACCGGCGGATCTGGCGGCGGATCTGCTACCGCTATTGCCAGACATCAGATTTCTTCAGCTTCTTCAATTGAATTTATGGCTTCTGCTGGTTTACGGTCACTCATAGGTGTGCAAACATCTCGGTAGGTAAAGCCCTTTCACAATCAGGTCAGTTCTTTGATTTTCCCTCAGTTTTCCAGTTCCAAGTGACCTTTTATTTTGCAGCACTCTATCACCTCACTCAACTGCAACAATTGGACTAGCAATGTCTCTGAGGGACGGCTCAATCAACCTCTCCAATTCATGGACTCGTCATCTCTCTGCAACATCGAGTGGGGATGTATGCTTTCTTATTTGTTATGGATGAGCTTGCTTTTATATGTCGTGCCATCTGTTTTGTAAAATTGTTGGAGTTTATTATGGGCAATCTCTTATGAACCCATTCAACTTTTGAGGCAATCCTGAGGTTTTAATGTGTATTTTAAATGTAAATACCACATTTAACTTATTTTTTTTTTGCTCTTAAATGGTTGGGCCCTATAAGTTAAACTAAGTAAAAAACAATTATACTGACATACATGGGCTGCTAATTTTTTGAACAAAGTTTGTCATTAGATTGTCTTCTGTTCCAGGTACAACTTACATTAGGTTCTGAGTCTTTTGTTTCTGTTGGATGGCAAAAGAAAGATGAGAAAATTTCTGCTGCTGGAGAGGTTAAGGTATATATGCTTCTTTCTGTTGAGATGGTCATTCAGTTCTCTCCTAAATCCTGTTGAAGATTTGCAGATTATACTGCTGATGTGTTTTGTAGCTAGTTGTAATTGTTACATCCTATTCTTTTCCTTTTTTTTTTGTTTTGGGTACCCTATATATGTGCCTTTTGCAGATCATTTATTTTGGAAGAAATGTCCACCAGAGGCCCCACAATTTCTTTTTTCTATTCTTAAACCATCACTTGACCCCACACAATATTGCCTACCCAATTTATATGTTCTAAAGATTGGGGAGACAGCGATCCACTTTTGGAATGCTTGAAACACCAAGTGTTGTTTACTGCAGTTTCTTGTATCACTCGATTGTAATGACTAATCTGTGCCGTAGTCCGCTTCTCCTTTTATGAAATTTCTAATATTTTTATGCCAATGATCTACTGAGCATAAGCCTCCACCCGTGTATTGCAGATTGGAGTGAGTTCCTTTGGTGCAACAGCTCATTATACTCACCGCTTCTCTACCAAGTCCCATGGCCGAATTGCTGGCAGTGTAGGGAGGTGTGCCTGTAATTTATTCTATAAGAATTGCACTCCTTGTCACGTGGACTCATTATTTTATCGTGATTATCATTTACATGGTTCTGTTTAAGTTCAATCACGAAAAATTAATTGATCCTGTATTTTGTGTGTGATTATAGTAGGTATGCATAAAAATGGGTATTGTTGGTATGACCGGAAACATGTAATTGGTACTGCCTAGTTTTTAGCAATACTTTATTAGTTAGTCGACAACTAGTGTAAAACTTCGTCGAATCTTTTCATGACATGGATCAAATATATCAATATGATAATACTAGGCCGTTGCCCGGAAGCAACGTGCTGCATTGCTTGAGTGTGGTGTCAAATGAGCTTGAGGTGCTACATCGACACCCAGGTGTAGTGTTAAATGAGCAGGGGCCTTCTCACCTTTATAGACAGATGTTGGGGTAAGGATGCTTCCAAAACCATAAGCTTAAGATAACTAGTTGGAATATTGGAACTTCAACAGGTAAATCTATGGAATTGGTAGATACTATGATTAGAAGAGAGATTTGTGTATTGTGTTTACACGAGACTAAATGGGTGGGAGAAAAGGCAGAAGAATTGGATAGCTTAAGTTACTTAGGTAAAACTAAGACTAAAAATGGTGTTGGTGTTATGGTGGATAAAACTAAGAGATAAGGTGGTTGACGTCGTGAGATTAGGGAATAGAAGCATAGCCGTTAAGATAGTTGTAGTAAATGAACAACAAAATTCTACTTTTTGGGTAAATTTAGAAACTTTGATTTAGAGTTTGCCACAACATGAGAAGATTTTTACAGGTCGTGACTTAAATGAACATGTCGGAAAGGATTCTAGAGATCACATAGATTACCATGAAGGGTTTGGTTTGAGTGTAGTAAATGATGAAAGATTAGTTATCGTAGACTTTGCCTACAATTATGATTTTGTGGTAGCAAATACGCTCTTTAAAAAATGAGAGGAACATCTTATTATTTATAAAAGCGGAGTCACAAGATCCCAAATTGACTATTTTTGGGTAAAAAGGTTAGATAGAAGATTTATTAAGGACTATAAGGTTATACCCTGTGAAAGTCTAACCACCCAACATTGTTTATTAGTTTTAGACCTGTAAGTTATGAATTATAAAAGAAATTTGAAACAATCAAGAGCCCGAGAATTAGATGGTGGCGTCTAAAAGATAACCTTATAATGGAATTTAAGAACAAACTTTTGAAAGAAATGGGTTGGGAAGTTCAAGGAACCGCTGACTACATGTGGGATGAGGTGGCTAAAAGTGTTCGCAGTATAGCTATTCCAGGAGTATCAAATGGGTTTTGTCCAAAAGGAAAAGAATTGTGATGGTGGAATAAAATTGTTCAACTAAAAGTTAAAGTGAAATAAAAGTGTTTTAAAGCTTTACACCTTTGTAGTAATGAAAGTACTTGGGCTTGATATCATGCTTCTTGTAGAGAAGCTAAAAAAACAGTTAGTGAGGCTAAATCTCAATTTTTTGAGGAGCTGTACCTTTCAAGTTCGGTGCATAAAAAATGAAGGACGTATCCTTTATAAGGATGAGGAAATTAAGAAAAGATGATGATGCTACTTTAATAATCTCTTCAATGAAGGGCGAATGTGTGGATTAGACTTAGATAACCTCAGTAGAGAGGAACTCAATTACATCTATTATCGAAAAGTTTTTCCTTTTGAGGTTAAAGAGGTTTAAAAATGGAAAATGGTAAAACAGTTGAGTTAGATAACATCTGAATTGAAGTGTGGAAATATTTAGGGGAGTTGGGTATTAATTGGCTTACTAGGTTATTTAATGAGATTATGAAATCTAAGAAAGTGTTCAATGAAGGGAGGAAGAGTTCTCTAGTACCTGTGTATAAAAATAGAGACTTTTTAAGTTGTGGGAATTATAGAGACATTAAGCCTATGAGTCATACCAAGAAACTTTGGGAGAGAGTGATTTAACAAAGGATTCGAAGGGAAAATAAAGTTTCAGATAAACAATTTGGTTTTATGTCTGATCGTTCAACCACAAAAGTAAATTATTTGATTAGAGGTTTGATGGGATATTATTGACAAAAAGCCCACGATTTCAATATAGTTTTCATTGATTTGGAAAAGACACATGATAAAGTTCCTAGAGATGTTTTATGGAAAGCCCTTGAAAGAAAAGAGGTGCAATTGATGTATATTAAACTCATCCAAGACATTTATGAAAAGAGTTTGGCTAGAGTTAGAATTCCAGTAGGTGACACTATAGACTTCCCTGTCTCGATAGGACTGAATCAAAGTTTGGCTTTAAGCCCATACTTTTTTGCTTTGGCTTTAGATAAACTTACAAAGCATATTCAAGATGAAATACCTAATTGCATGTTTTATTGCAGATGATATAATTCTCATTGTAGAATACAAAGAGACTCAATTTAAAGTTTTGGAGAGACTTTAAAATTGAAAGGTTTGCATCTTAAGAGGGATAAAGCAGAATATATGGAGTGTCGTTTTAGCACAAAATTGTCTAGTAATGTTATGGACGTGAGATTGAGAGACCACGTTATTTCCAAAGTTGATTTTTTTCAATATTTAGGCTCATTTCTGCAACGTGATAGAGATATTAATGTAGATGTCTCTCGTAGGATTCAAACTAGATGAATAAAATGGAGAAAGGCTTTTGGGGTGCTTTGTGTTCTTAAAATTCTTTTGAAATTGAAGGGTAAATTTTATAAGACTGTTATTAGACCAATTATTCTATATGGAACCGAGTGTTGGATTTTGACGAGACATCTTGAAAAAAAAATAAGGGTAACAAAAATGAAAATGTTAAGATGAATGTGGTTATATTAAGATGGATGAAATTAGAAATGAATGTATTCGAGAAAAAATTGGACAGACTCCGATTGACGAGAAGATGACTGAGACTAGATTAAAATGGTTTGGACATGTTAGAAGAAGACCCAGGGATGCACCTGTTAATAAGGTAAGCTTAATGACTAATTCTTTTGTAGGAGGTGAATTCCCCTTACCTCAAAGTGAGGTGGAGACATTCTTTTATAGATAGATTAAAAGGATTACAAGGTGGAGTAATCCGATGTGGGACTCGGAAATACCATTTACCCGAAAACATAATAAACCGGGTTCAACACTCCCCCTCAAGCTGGACATGCCCAGCTTGGACCAAGAGTCCCACAAAAAAGAAAGACGATATCGAACAAGACCATACACACTCTCCCTTAAGCTGGGTCGCTGATGTGGTGGATACCCAGCTTGGAACTGAGAGTCCAGATGAGCTCTCGGGAGGCCTTTGGTGAAGATGTTGGCAAGCTAGTGAGCCGTCAGTATGTGGCCGAAACTGATATGGTGCTGCTCTAGGTGATGACAAAGTTTACGCTCGGCCACTCCATTCTGCTGAGGTGTATCGGGGCATGATGTTTGATGAATGATGCCTTTATTTTTGAGAAACTGCTGAAAGGAGATGGACAAATATTCCCATCCATTGTCGGAGCGGAGACATTTAAGGGAGGTGGAGAACTGAGTATGAATTTCATTATTAAAGGTTTGAAAAGTTGAAAACACTTCAGACTGATCACGAAGAAGGTAAAGACACGTCATGCGTGAGTAGTCATCAATAAAGGATATATAATAACTGTACCCGGACTGGCTAGGAACCCTTCAAGGGCCCCATACTGTCACGACCCGTCCTCGGGGCCCGTGCCGTGACTACCCCAAGCCCGCCTCCCATAGGCCAGGGGCTGACGACTAGCACCAAAGACGTAAATCCCGATAAAAGGGAATACATTGCCTTTATAAAGAGAATAAACACCACAGAGTACGCAAACTGAAGTAAACACTAAGTAAACTGAAAACACAAGTAAGTGTTGGAAAGTAAATGAGCCAGTATACAAACCCAACTGAAGTGCAGTACAACTGAAAAGTAAAGTACAACAACTGAAAGACAAAAGCAGCAACCACCAGGACGTCCTCTAGGAACTCCCACCTGAAGGGTGAGTACCGTCAGTCTCGTCGGCTCCTCTAGTCCGGCCGTCCTCTCCGTGTACTTCCCTCCTGATAGACCACCTCCGGGTACCGTTCCGCTCCTCAAGCCTCAATCACGATCAGGGTTGTCCGTCGTCTGCAACCAACACAACGTAGTGCGGGCGAAGCCCGTGCAGGGGTGAGTATACGATACTCAGTAGGGACCCCGAGACTCCCGAAGGTCTCCCAGAATCCACAAAGGATAAACCACAAAGGAAAGATATGAACACAAGTATCAACCAACACTACTTAGGTATATGCCCATACATATACCTAAGTCATCAATTCTAGTTCTGCTCCAACTCACGAGCTCAAGTACAACCGAGTCCACACAGGAAAGTATAACTCAATCCACACAGGAAGGTATGTCCCAATCCACACAGGAAAGCAAGTCAATCATATCGAAGATAATGATTGAAAGTCAAGACTCAACTCACATAGGTAGACTCATCACAAAGAGGGGTGGAGATGATTGATGTAGCCTCTGAATCATCTCCTCTGCCGAACCCACGTAGGATCCAAGTACAGATGTCGTCGCTGCCGAACCCACGTAGGATCCAAGTACAGTAACCATCGCTGCCGAACCCACGTAGGATCTTAGTACAGTCGTCATCGCTGCCGAACCCATGGAGGATCCAAGTACAGTCGTCCTCGCTGCCGAACCCACGTAGGATCCAAGTACAGTCCTCCTCGCTGCCGAACCCACGTAGGATCCAAGTACAGTCGTCCTCGCTGCCGAACCCACGTAGGATCCAAGTACAGTCGTCCTCGCTGCCGAACCCACGTAGGATCCAAGTACAGTCGTCCTCGCTGCCGAACCCACGTAGGATCCAAGTACAGCCGTCATCGTCGTCGCAGTCGCAGCCAGCTATAAGGTTCCCGCACACAACACACTCGTTTCCGGGAGGGTCCGCTCCACGAGCCAAGGGGTCGATACATCAACTGTCACGAAGTCCGGAGTTGATGTATCACAAAGTTCCGTTTCGTCAAAAGGAACTCAACGCGATAGACGGCGCGTCAATCGGACGCCCGGTCTGAGAGTTATTGGCTTTTTCGTCTCAGGGGCCCGGTTGGTTTTTAAGCTAAAACCAACCCGGCCGTACTCCAGCTGCGTCCAAACCTCGAGCGGAGTAAGCCAAAAGAACCGTCTCACTAAGAAGAATCCAACAAAGTCGACGACACGTCAATCGGACGTCCGGAGCTCAAGTTATATGCGTTTCCGCTCCGAGGGCCCGGTTGGTTTCGTGTTCGAACCAACCCGGCCGTACCCAAAGTTCTCCGAAACCCTGAGTGTAATATACCGAAACGACCGTCTCGCTTCAAGGATCTCAACGCAACTGACGGTGCGTCGATCAGAGGTCCGTAGCCCAAGATATGAGCGTTTGAACGGATCTGTCCGAAAACAGTGGGTTTGGGCCCGGTCCGACCCGGCCCAATACCCCCTGGGTCGGCCCGAACCGGGTCCGGCCCGGTTGGGCGCGGGCGGCCCGGCCCGGCGCGGGCGGCCCGGCCCGGCGGCCTTCGACCGAGCGGGATGCGGGGGGGCGCTGTCCCCCTTGATTGAGAAATGGCGGCCCCCTCTTGGGGGGCCTGCCCTTGCCACCTGCCGTGGGTTACGACCCCCGGACTTTTGAAAAACGGCCAGCCGTAATGGCCGGCCAGAGAGCCGCCTCGGGACCTGTTGGTCCCGCCTCCTGGAGCGCCGGCGACCGGCGGAGTCCGGCCGCCCTCCTCTGCACCGCCGCGGCCTTAGGCCGCGACCCCTGTCCGACCGGCGCGGTGCCCCTCCGCCGCGGCCCGCTCTTGGCCACGGCTTCCTTCGGCTTTACTGGCGCGGCGCGACGGCGCCGCGCACCTTCGTCGCGGCCCGCTTCGGCCGCGGTTCTCCCGTTCCCGCGCGGTGCAACGACACCGCGCCGTCTTTGCCATCACGATTCACGAAGATCAAGATGAAAAGGGGAGGAGGATCGAGCGTGTTTGTGCGGTCCAACCTCCTCCCGTTATAACGATAACAAACGGTCTTAATAATTCACGAAGATGATAACCAAACTTGATCGAAGGAAAAACCCCTACCTCAAAGAAGATCGCGGAAGCTTTCGTTGCGGAAGACGGCGTCGCGGGGTGAGGCTCCGTTTACGTCGATGGAGAACGTCCGAGGAGGAAGCGACGTCTCCCTTTCTTTGACGCGGAGAGAAGATGGAACGACGTGACGACGTTCTTCGTCGAAGTCTCGGCGTTCTTCAACGTAGAAGATGAAGTTCTTCAAGACTGAGTATTCTCTCCAAAATCTCCACACAACGAAACAACAAAAATAAAATAAGGCTTTTGCCTTATTTTATTACTCATGCCAACATTTTTCAAAATTCAAAATTTGAATTCACTTAATTTAATTAATCTTGAGTTGTCAAAATTAAATGGAGTTAAGTTGGTAACATTAATGTGAGGGAGTGTCACATAATTTAAGAGGGGTTTAGAGGAGTTAGGGAATTTGAAAAGATGGGGGCTCGTGTGGGCCCCACCTCACTAATATCCTAACAAGAGGAGTTAGAATTAAGTGGGTCCCACCCCGACTCCCACACATGGGAGTTAAACCACTTAGATGAGAGAAATAAAGCTGTGACACAACTTTATTTCACTTAACACTTAAACCTTATTTTTTTAAACAACTCCCCCCGAGCAAACGCAACTCCAACAAAGGTTTTCTTAAGCAATTACCGGCGCTGTGGTTTCATCGGTGCCCTCGGATTTCGATTCCGAGCACCGGTTCAAAAGTTAGAAAAACCCGCTTGTCCGTTCACTGAACGTACCCGAGCTAAACTTTGGAAAATGATTCCGGGCACACCGGGCTTCGGAATCAGGTGCCGTCAGAAACTGCGTACTCGTAAAATCTCAAAGAATTTAAGAAAAAAAATTTTCCTTGAAATTTACGGGTGGAATGAACAAGGTTGAAAGGATTCGCTGCACGCGTTTCTAGTCGAGGAACATACGTCACCCGATGATGTTTAGCAAACTTGTAGGGTTCATAATGGAAGGAAAGGTGGAGATTGAATTGGGGGCAAAGCTTATGTAGGACGTAAGCTGGTGGATGACCAAAGCGAAAATGCAGGTCAAGGGCACAAGTAGAGGTGGATGAGCACGCAACAGATTGTGGGGTATCGAACATGTACACCCCATTCCGAAGATGACCTCGACCAAGTTTTCGATTCGTCGACCGCTCTTAAAAAACAACACCAGAGAATGTAAAAGTAATATCACAATTTAAGTCTTTGGTGAGTTTGATGATGAATATAAGATTAAACAGACTGTGAGGAACACGATCGACTGAAACCAGATGAATAGACGAGGTCAAATGGCATCTGCCAAATCCCGCCATGGGGATTGTTGATCCATTAACAACAATAATCGTAGAGGCGTCAGTATACGGATGATAGACAGTGAACATACCCGAATCTCCTGTGAGATGTTCGGACGCACCAAAGTCAAGCATCCAAGCTGTCGGTTGATGTGATACACAGACGGTAGAGCCATTAGTCTGAGCAATAGTGGCGGGTGGGGAGGACAGTGGCACAACAACCCGATAAGATTGTATAAATGCAATCTCCTCCGTCGAGAGCGCCAGTCTGTAACGGGTACTGGATAAAGGGGGACCGCCTTGCGGGAGAACCGGTGGCGGAGCATGGGACAACTGCTTAGGCGGGCGCACCGACGCATGGATGAAGCGTGGGATTGCCGTGCGGGAGGGCCGACTACTGAGGTGAGTGTCACGACCCGACCCTACCCGGGCTCGAGCCGCAACTACCCCAAGCCCGCCTCCATAGGCCAGGGGCTGGTGACCAGCGCCGAAGGCTAAACAACTCGGGGAGGCCTTTGCCTGAGTACCTGTACACACACACGCAACACACTCAATGCAAAAGTGCAGAGTAAAAGAAAAAGGTAAAGTACCAACTGCTATAAATAAACCACAAAGTGCATCGACCTCTAAACAGTACAAAGTAAAAGCTAAAAAGAAAAGGGGCAAAACACGCGCCCAACCAGAAAAGTGCCACAACCCGGCAACAGGTAAACAAAAGAAAAACAGCTGGAAGGGTCCCTCACCTGGAACCCGACTCCGACCACCGTACGCGGTCCAAGCTCCCGATCTCCTAAGCTCTGCTAAAGTCACGACCAAACTGTCCGTTGTCTGCAAGGGCACAACAAGTGCGGGCAAAGCCCAAGTAAGGGTGAGTATAAAAATACTCAGTAGGATACCCCAAAGGCTCAAGGGAGCAACAAAGGAGGTACCGAAGGGTGAACAGTAGATCGAACAGGAAAAGTAAAGGAGTACAACCGAGAGTGCAGTAAAGAGTACAACAAGGAGTGCGGTAGAGTAATAGTAGAGAGTCCAGCTCAACCCAACAAGAGAAAGGAGGTAGACTCGTCCAGACACAAGGAGCTAGAAACGGTGAGAAGATGAACTTCTCGTGGAGTCTTCACTACCTATAGCAGGAGAGTAAACTCGTCCAACCACGAGAAGCTAGACACGGAAAGCACGTGGCATACCCCGCGCGTCTTCGCCTCTCCTGAAAGGTGAGTAACCAAAACCCAAGAAGTGGGTACTGGAACAAGGTATATACATATCCATATGCTCAAACTAGAAACCCGAACAAGATCGTAAGGGGATCTCCATCCCGTAGCTCAGCCCAAGAAAGTGAGTAGCCAACAGTCTCAGAAGTAAACACCATCGATGCCCAGCATCCCGCACGTCTGCCCCGAACTGCAAGTCAAGGAGCTCAAATCACCACACCTTGACACTATCCGCTTTGGGCGGCACTGACTCGCTTGCACGGTTTTAGGTCGCGTCTCGGTGGGGAAAGCACCTCTCGTACTTGAGAGTTCTGGGGAACGTCAAACCACACCTCGTCACTGCCCCGCAGTCGAGAGGTCTTCTCAAAGTCGACAGGCGATCCCCTGCCCAGCCCCGCTGGAGGGTAATCCCTGGAAGTCGACGGGTTCCCACTGGAGGGGGACCCGGCAAGAGTCGACGGGTGCCACACTGCCTAGTCCCGTAAAAGGGTAATCCACTGGAGGGAGACCCGGCTAAAGTCGTCGACGAGTCCCAATGCCCAGTCCCGTAAAAGGGTACTCCACTGGAGGGAGGCTCAGAACCGCCATCGGGGACCACTTCCCAGCCCAGCTGGAGGTAAACCCGGCATCGGGGACCACTTCCCAGCCCCGCTGGAGGTAAACTCGGAACCGCTCTGGCCATCCCTGCTGGATGGTACTGCTCGGTGAACACCGCTGTACTGGCCATCCCTGCTGGATGGTACAACTGGCCATCCCTGCTGGATGGTACCGCACTGGTCATCCCTGCTGGAAACAACCTTCTGGGTAGAGGATCGGTGCCCGTGTAATGTGTTGGCCACACCGAATCCACAAGAACTCTACCAGGGAACACGATGGGATGAGAGAAACTCCCCGGGCCCCTCAGGGCGATCACGCCCCAATCTGCTGAGTCACTGTCGAAGCGGACCGGGACAACTCATCCCAGAAAGTGGGAAAAACACCCACGCTGTACGAGCACACGTAGTCGTAGACGGTGCCGCAGTCCGGTGAAAGGGGCACGGTACTGAAACCCCTCACAGCTGAAGAAACAGAGGAACCAAACCATCTCTGCCGGCCAAACCATCGAGAACAGAACCAGAGAAAAACTCAACCCGGTTGGTCAAACAAACGAGAACAGAGGGACCCTCTACGTCGCGAGATGTCAAGGGTACGCAAAGCAGAACACGACACGCACATGGGGCTCACACGACGTGTGTCTCCAAGTCAACTCCAACCAAGCGCACAAACGTTCTCAGGTACAAACATCCACATGTACCTCCTAACGTTCTCGCATACTCCCAGAGTATGCCACGTCTCCAGCCCAAAGGCTAACGTGCACACGACACCCAACGTCAACGCGAAGGGCGTAAACGTAACAACTCCAACTTGCCACCTCATCGGCCCAGGCACGGCCAACCACAACTCTTCAAACATTTACTCCACTCACACGGGAGTGAACGCGATCTCACGCCAAGGGTTCGCTTCCGAACACAACAAGAAGAACCGCCACCGGAGCACCCTTCATATTTCCACATTTAATAAGATCGCGTAAGAGGCTCCGCTCGACTGAACAGACTACACCGTTGTAATCATTGCGGAAAAACATGCGAGATAGACTATCTACTCGCCTCCAACGGATATCCGACGGAAAAGTCGCCCACACCGCTTTACGCTCGAACGGCGTCCCGTGATCCTGAGCCTCGGCCCCGAAAATAGTCAGGCGCATCACACCTTTGCGATCCCCTCGGGAAAACACGTCAAATTGACTGTTCACTTGCGTGCAACGGATATCCAGAGAAAAATATGTATTTCGCCGTACCGCACACGAGCGGTGCTTCGTGGGACCCGCATCTCGGTCCCGAAGCGCAACGAACGGATCACACCGTTGCGATCCTCTCAAAAAAGTACACAAGATTGACTAATCACTTGTCCAAAACGGACACTCGGTGATAAAGATGGAAATCACCGCCAACTCCCAAAACGAGCATCGTGGGACCCACACCATCGTGCAGAATTAAAGCGAGCAGATTGCGCCAATACAATGTCCTCGAAAAAACACCCAAATCGACTGCTCGCACGCCCCGAACGGAGTTCCGATGAAAAAGTTATAAAACGTTGCACAAAGCTCGAACGGCGGCCCGTGCGGGCCACACCTAAACTCTGAATTAAGTATCCAATATTGGACTCAAAAAGACCGTCTCATTGTCAGGACTATACAGCCGCAGACGACGTGTCAAACAGACACTGTATGGGGGTTTTATCTCAGAAAAACCACTTATTAACAATAATAATATGATATTATTTTTTTTTATTAATTTATTAACACATTAAAAAAAAAACAACTCCTTTTTGTTTTTCTCCTTCCCACCCCCCACGCTGCACACACCTTTCATACCCCCTTTTTTTTAAACCTCTCTCCAATCCAGGAGAGATGCCCCGCTTGTTTTTTTTTCCATTAACTTTTTTTTTTTAATTTGGTCTTCTTCCCCAGCAGGACACCACGCCCCACCCCTTTTACCACGTCAGAGAGAGACCCGCAACATGCGGGTCTCGGTCGGCCTCTCCCATCGCCTGTGTTCTTCCCCCGACCGCGACGGGCCACCGCCGGAGACTCGCCCTGCTGAGCGTATCGCCGCAACGCCGGGTGCCCGTGCCGCCTTCGCACCACCACCGCCCAGCTCCGTCGCTGGGTTCCGCCGACACCACCCTCCGAAGCCCGGCCTCGCCCCTGCTAGACCGCGCCGAAACCGTGACCCGGCGCCTCCTCGGTCGCTCCGCCGGCTGCACCGGCCAGCCCGAGCTCATCGCTGACCCGCTCGGCTCTTCCCGGATCTACCCCGTCCGCGCCGGTCGACACCTGACGCCGCTACTGCCGACGGAGATCCGTGGTCCCTTCCGCGGACCACCGGGACTCCTTCGGTTATCCAAAAAAAAAAGAACGAAAAAAAACTAATCCGAGCCCATTCTTGCGATTCCAGATCATTGCTTCGCCTGCCTCTAATCGACAAACCCTTAAAGATTCAATGCGCTTAATTGTAAGCGTCCAAGAACCCGAAGAACAGTTGAAGATTATGATGAAGAAACTCGATTTTCAGCATGGGTTGATGGCCGTGTTCGTGCGGCGGTCAACGATATTAACCAAAACAAAGGGACAAGGGATAACAATGGATTTTCAAATTCAAACTTAAATTGGAACTGATAAATAGAAGGAATCCTACCTGAAATTTGAATCTTTTTTTTTCGATGAAGAACGCGCTCGCTAAGATCCGCTGCCTTCGTTGCGCTTCGGAACACCTCGCTCCAAAGCTTCGTCGTCGTCCGCCAAAGGGAGGAGGAGGAGGTGAAAGAGGAGAGGAGGTTGAAGGTGAGGGGGGTTTCGCCAGGGGGATTCAGAGGGGAGGAAGGGGAAGTAGAGATTAAATAAAGGAAATTAATTAAACCTTTAATTAATTAAAAACTCAACCCAATTTAAATCCGCGTCCGAAACCCCAAACGCAGTGAAAGTTAGGTCGCGCCTAGGGTAAACACCACCTCCCGAGCACAACGGTGGTCTCAGAATTTTAATTCGAGGCTCTGTTTGAAAGATATAAATTTAACGTCCGAGACCACTTAATTACGAAAACGCCCCTTGTGGCGTTTTCCACAGAGGGCCCGCGCCCGCGAAAGTTACACCCCTCCTAGGGTAAACGACACGCTCCGGACTCAACGGTGCCATCGATTTTTCAATCCGAGTTACCGTTTTAGAGACACCTGAGTTTAACCATTAAATGAATAAATTAATTATTTTAATTATCCGTTTAATGTTCTGTTAACGGGCGAGGGGTCCCAACGTCCCGCGCCGACATGTTTTATGTCGTTCCTAGGGTAAACACCCCATTTCGGACCCATCCGTGCACTCAGATTCCTGATCCGGATCACCGTTTAGGAGTTATCCCATTTATTTGGCGTGCCCAGTGTGAACGCACTGAAAATTTAATTCCGGCCACACCGGGGCTCGGAATCGCACGCCGTCTGAAGGCGCTACTCTGGAATAACATCAAGAATATTCCAAAGTCTTTTATAGCAAAAACCGGGTTCTTACAGTGAGGGGGCGGCCTTGCAGGAAAGCCGACGATCGGAGGTGGTGCTGGAGGGCCGCGGGCAAAAGATCCAACCATTTGAGGAGTTGGTGGGTCTGGAAGCGCCGAGAGACGGCAGTCCGAGAATCGCCGAGGAGGTCGGGGGTTGCCAAGGAGGGCGGGGAACCTGGGAGACCGTGTCAGAGGCGGTGGCGGGGAGCGTCGAGGAGGGTGGGCGACCGCATCAGAGGTGGTGGCCGGGAGCGCCTAGGAGGGTGGACAACTGTGTCAGAGGCGGTGGTTGGGAGCGTCGTGGAGGGCGGGCGACCGCGTCAGAGGCGGCGGCTGGGAGATCGCCGAGGGAAGGCGGGATCGAGAGGTGCCGAGAGAGGCGGAGCTGGGACGTCCTAAGGGAGGCGGGTGCCGGGAGGCCGTGTCGGAGGCGGGGCCGAGAGATTGCCGCGAGAGGGTGGTGTCGGTCGTTCGCGTCGGAGGCGGGTTGGGACTTGCCGCGGGAGGGCGGTGCCGGTTGTTTGCGTCAGAGGCGAGTTCGAGAGGCTGTGACGGAGGCGGTAGCCGTGATGGGAGGAGATGTGCGCAGCGGGGGGGGGGGATGTGCCACGGGAAGGCGGGTCGGGATGCGCTGCGGAGCTGGGACGCCGTGCTACACAGGGAAGGAGGCGGGGCCGGGCAAAGCCGCAGAGAGGGAGTGTCGAGGAGGGTTGAGGGCAGCGGAAAAAAAAATTTAACGGGATTTTTCCTTTGATACCATGTTGGAGGTGAATTCCCCTTACCTAGGTGGAGACATTCTTTTATAGATAGATTAAAAGGATTACAAGGTGGAGTAATCCGATGTGAGACTCGGAAATACCCTTTATCCGGAAACATAATAAACCGGGTTCAACATTTCTTATTAAAAGAGGTATTGATAATGTCCCCTTAAACAAATCATTCAAGATGATCTTGTTCTAAATGGTTTTAATGAAAATATGATCTTCAATAGATCTAATTGACGGCGTTTGATCCATGCATCCAATCCCATTTAGTTAGGTTTAAGGCTTGTTTGTTGTTGTTATTGTTGTTGAAGAAAAAAAGTAGGTACAACTATGCGCCCGTGCGTATTTAGTAAAAATCACTTCTAAGGATCATTATGCTCTTTCCTTTTCTTCTTTGTTATATATTTATTTATAGTTAGAATTAGTGAATGATTTGATATATACTCGGGCATTTGTTATAAAGGGGAATTAACATGTTTAGTTGAAGAGGACACCTTTTGAGATTTTCCATTTTGCTTCCTTTTTGTCTGTGAACTTTTAGCTTCTAATAATTTTTTTTTTGTTTTCTTAATTGGCTAATCTGTTGGTTTCACCATGCATTTTGGGGATTGAATTTTATTTCACTTTCTGGTATATCTTATTGGAAAAAAAAAGATAGTGCATTTTGCGTCGAGTTTCAAACGTCATATTATGGGCAATGTTGATTCTTTTCCGGATGAATGCTCTTAAAGTCAAAGCGTAAATGTTCTAATGCTGTTTTCTTATCATCCGCCAAACTTTTGCAGCGATTCTCCTTTTTCATGTGAATACTTTTCTTATGGGTGCATTTGCATAATTATTTAGCAGGATTAATGTAATGAAGGCGTATCTAACTTGCAATTCTTTGTTTTATTTTTTTTCTTGGGACTCTTCTCTTAGTTAATGAATTGTTTGGAATTTTCTCCTTTCTTTGTACTTGACTGGAAAACTGCTTTCATACTTAACATTCTATCTCTGTGCATGCAATTTTGAGTCTGCTAGAGGATTTAGATGGATAATATTTAGAAATCAATTATGATTGGAGTTTCTTTCTTATCTTCATCAGCCCTAATTTAACATCAGACTACTCTCACATTGATTTAATTCATTTTTGCAGCAGTAATCTTGAGATTGAAGTTGGGGGTGGACGAAAAATATCTGATTTTAGCACTGTTCGAATGCTGTATTCAGTAGGAATTCAGGTTCTTGCTGCTGCTACAATGATAAATAAGCCAATTTTCTTTTATTTTTATGCTTGTAGCTTGATATTGTTTTTCATCATGGTACAAGCCTTGCGTTGAGTGGTGGTTAATCTGTTATCTAGATGTTAATGTGAAAACGGTAACTTTTGAACAAGATTTATCATTATATAAATGGGTTTTGAAGGAGGTGTATAGGATTGAAAAGCATTTAATTTCAGGAGTTGGCTTTAGTAAATCATTTTGAAGCCAGTGCATTATACTGCTTTGCACAAATCGAATTAAAAAAAAAAAAGAGATATTGTGGAAAGAAATTAATATAGGAGTTCGTTTGTTTCCATCATGTATTTTTTTTTAAAGGCGAATAACATAAGAAAACATTATTGGTAACAAAGCTGGAGGCAACGCACTAAATTGACAAAAGCTTCCAGGAATTATATCAGTGTAAGAGAATGTTAATCGGAAAACTGAGCCCTAAAGCGAGGGAGACTTTATTTATTAGCATAGGAGTAGGGTTACATAAATAATGAGGGACCCTGGGCCAAACACATAAAACTTTCCCTCTACCCGGGTTGTTACATGAGAATTTTACTTGCGGTACTGAAATCCCTTTATTGAAATTATCAAAAAGTTTTTATCTTGTCTGAATGAATGCAACCAAAGGTAATAACAAAATAACAATCCACCTCTATGTTTTTAGTGCACTCATGAAAAAAACAGGAAAATAGCAATTTTTATTGCTGCATGGTTATCGCACCATGTATGTGCAAAATTTCCCTCTTTGGCAGCCCATCTCATGAAAGAGCTCTAGCGCCCACAAGATCCCTATTGTCACATGGGTTATGCCTTTGTACCCTGACTTGGTACTTGAGCGGGATACAATTGTTTGTTTCTTACTATGTTAAGTGATTAAGTTACCATCAATAAAAACAATATACGCAGATATAGATTTCCTGTAGGATAAGTATCTCATATAGTCAACATCACAAATTGCCTCTGTATCCATATGTACATAATCATGATATAGCAAGCCCAGGTCTCGTTCCTTTTTGATGTGTTAACAATAGGCCGAATTGCATCTTAATGTAGTTTTGTAGGCTGCTTCATAAACCGACTCACATTGCTAGCATAAACAATATCTGTCTTGGTCATTGTCAAATAGTTAAATTTCCCAACTATATGACCATATCTATCAATTGAAGAAAACACCTCACTTGCAGTATGTTGTGACCTTTCACCCGGTCTGAGAGTGATAAAGACCTATAATGCCACCTTGAGGGGATAAGGGCCTTTTAGTAATTGTAGATGGAGTCTGTTTGGGGGGGGGACTAGTCAGTCCACGTGTAGGCATAGGGGACTTTGTGCCCTTAGTTTGTTAAGGGGGGAGGCGTTATATAAACAGGGGAGGGGGAATATAGAAAGTGGGGGAAGAGAAGATTGGAGTTCGGCCTTCTAGCTTGGGAAGCGGCCTGCGGGCTTGGGCGAGGAGCAAGTGCTCTTTCGAGGTTTCTTGTTCTTCTACTACTTTTCCTCTATTGTAATTCCCTGGTTCTTTTCTTAAATACAACCAGTAGTTTCTTTCGTCTCTATCAATTGGTCCGACCTGCCTCTCCCGTGCGCATCTTTAGTTTCCATCAAGTGACGGTGTGCACAACTGGCTTCATCTCTGCGCTGCTGCGCACTGCCGGATGTGCACCCTCCGCGTCCCTTCATAACCGGTGCACACTCTAGAAGTCATTGTGATCCACATCGGCGGAGGAAGCAACACTCCTGACCTTGACGTGACGTCAGGAAGACCGCGCTCGACTACAGGGCCGGTTCTTCTCAGGCGCGCATTTTTTCTCATTTCCAGTCGATTATCGTCTAGTGCGACGAGGTGTCCTACCTCGCTTAGTCGACGCGCCCCCAGCTGGCGTTCTCGCTTTCCGTTGCAACAGCACCCCGACGTCGGCATTTTTCTCCTGTTCGGCGGCGGCGACGTTTACCAGGTTGCGAAACGCGGGGCTGCACCCAACGTACGAACCGCCCGACCGACTACGAGCAGGCGTGCCGCTCGACCGACCAAGTTAATTTTACAGAATTAAAAAGAGAGAGAGAGAGAGGCGGGCCATGGAAGGAAAACACAGGAGGACCGCCCATTTTTCTCCTTGGGGAGAGAAACACAGGTGAAAAAAAAAAGGAGGGAGCACTATCCACAGATGCAACATCCTATGGCGACTCAAATGCCCGAACTCTGGGCCTCATTGGCCCGGGTGACCAGAAATAAAAAAAAATGTTTACAGGAAGAGTATCTATCGGAATTTTTGGTCACACATTCGGAGACGTGGATCTTGAGGGCTGAGGAATATTTCTCGTGCAATCAAACGCCTGATCAAATGAAAGTGCCAATGACACGCCTCTGCATGTCAGATATGTCTGCACTTTGGGTTTTAGTGGCTAAAGGACCTGCAACTACTTTCACTTGGGCGCATTTTAAAGTAGCAATCCTTGAGGATTTTGGAAGCTCCATCAGCGAACCCCCTGTAACTACGTTCGAGCTCCATCAGATATGTCAGATATGCCCGACGACTATAATGCAGCTGTCTGCGTCACTCTCCGGGGGTCCTACCAACCCCGGAGCACAATGTTTGCACCTGGGGTTGCCCAATAATCATGACGACACTACCTCCAGCCCATGTGTGATAGTCCGACCGTCCATTGAGGAGCCGAACGCTTCACAGTTCGTCCTGCTGGAGCATGAGCCGCAGCAGACTGAGCCACTCAACCATGGACTCTTGTTATTTTACCACCAGCTGCACAGGTCACGCCCACGGTGTTGGGATGGGCCCCCCCCGGTTCATGCAGGAGGTTCAGACAGTTTGTTTACACCAGATGTCGGGTGGTACCGACTGCACTGGCGGCCCAGCTCACAACAGCACACCAGGGGTCTTCCCGATGGAAGGAGGATAAACATTACGATGAGAGCCACTCTCAACTTCATCTACCCGAACGTGATCCATGAAGGAGGCCGACGCATTTGGGAGATAGCGCGACGTGCGTATGCAGCAGGGGCACCTTATAGAGGACCACCACAGCTCGCTCCTCCATCAGCAGTGGTGCTTGGTTCTCTTCAAAACACTAAAGCAACGAGGCGTATTTAGGAGATCGCTTGGCATGCCTGCGAGATCCACCACCTTGAGGACAAGATGGTTTTTCGGGACGATGACAGTGATAAAGACCTGTTATTCCACCTTGAGGGGATAAGGGCCTTTTAGTAATTGTAGATGGAGTTTGTTTGGGGGGGACTAGTTTGGCCATGTGTAGGCATAGGGGAGTTTGTGCTGTTAGTTTGTTAAGGGGGGAGGCGTTAGATAAACAGGGGAGGGGGAATATAAAAAGGGGGGGAAGAGAAGATTGGAGTTCGGCCTTCTGGCTTGGGAAGCGGCCTGCGGGCTTGGGCGAGGAGCAAGTGCTCTCTCGAGGTGTCTTGTTCTTCTACTACTTTTCCTCTATTGTAATTCCCTAGTTCTTTTCTTAAATACAAGCAGTAGTTTCCTCTGTCTCTATCAGAGAGGATTATCAACAGTTTAGGATGAAGCATCCTTGTTTCCTTCAACATGTCTGAGGCATATTTCCGTTGAGGCAAAAAATCATCCTTTGAACATTAAAATATTTCTTTCTCCAAGAAGTATTTTTGCGGGACCAAGTCTTTGTTGTGAAAATTGTGATTAAGAACTTGAGTCAATCAATGCCTGTTGTGTCACTTGGTTGTTGGATTGTTGCAGTCCTCAACACTTTTAAATTTAAAAACCTAAGAATGCAGCACAGGGCTGACCTCAGGGCCGTCTCTCGAGGAGGCTCAAGAAACACTGTGATTCCTCGATTGTCACTTTATTAAATTCTTGGTTTTGTTAATTAAATGGAAGCAATGAAAACAAGGGGGGTCTGGTGAATGAAAAAAAGAAATGTAAAAATACATGCAATGCAAATGCAGGTGAGAGTTGGGGAGAAGTTGTAGCTTGCCCTCAGTTGATCACCATTGTTATTCTATCATTGTTCTCAATTCAATGTAATCTCAATCCTATTCTCCTCAGTGGCTCATTGTCACCTCGGCCACCTCCACTATTTTGATTCAGGAGAGTAGCGCCTTACTTTCACAATACACTACCTTTTTTGTTCCTGGGTTAATTCGTCCACACTCCTGAGGTGTGTAGAGTTACACTGATCTCATCCTTTCTAGGTATGCTTTGAGCAGGTAGAGACCAGTGTATACTCCAGATCACCTGCCCGCTTTCACTGACCATTCACTCATGAACCACCCTGCTTACACTGATCGAGGAAGGGATTCATTTGGTGTTCCAATAGTTTAGAGAAGAAAACACAGTGACAAACAATGGTGAGAAATTGCCACCGATCCCCATCATTCAACACCGTGAATTCTCAGAGCGAGAGATAGGAACGAGAAAACAATTTGAAATATTATTAACAAAATTCCTGAATTACAAAGGTGACCTCCCTCGGGCGTACCGTAGTGGGCTAGCCTTCCATGGATATGGAAGTGCGTGCGAAAACAGAAGGAGAGAGCACGAGTGTTTACAGAATGAAAATGAAACCTAGAAAATAAAACCCTAATTACCTCCGGATCAATCCCCCGGGTGGGATACTTTATTCCCTCAACGCCACTTGCTCAAACTCTTCGATATACTTCTCTAAAGTCCCAGTTTGCCGCAATGTCTTCAAGAACCTCAGTGCCCCCCCTTTGGGTTTCCAAATTTCTTGATAATAGCCGACTTCAACCGATCCCACTTCAATCTTGGATTCGCATTTTGCCAGGATAAGAACCAATACTGCGCCGTACTCTCCATACAGAGTCTAGCTAAAGGAAGCTTCATGTCCTCCTGCTTCTGGCCAATTCGAAAATAAGTCTCGGTTTTGATAACCCATCCAAAAGGATCATCACCTGAGAACGAAGCTAGCTCGATCTCACTCGTCACATTCCTCAGTATGTTAGCTCACATTGGTTCGTCGGGAGCCAAACTACCTCCTATCCTGCTCCCATACTCTAAATTCCCGTCCCCGCTTCCGCCCAAAATCATCACGTCGGCTTTACTTTGTTTCCCAATATTGGAGCTGTGGGCAACTCCAGATCCTTCATCCTTCCATAAGTCCGCTCTATGTTACGCACTCTGACAGACACGAGTTCCTTGGTTTGCTGTGTCTACTCGAGCACTAATTGCTGACGACTTGGCTTCGATTCAGCTTGTCAATGTTAGTTTGCACGGTCGAAATCGACTCTTCTCGGGCTTGCTACTGCTGTTCCCATGTTTGCTCTCCAACTCGCGCTTGCTCTCTCGTCAAACTTCCGCACGACTCTCCATCGCCGACTCAACGGAAATTATCTTGCTCTCCATGCTTGTTCGCATCCAAGACGTTTTCCTCCCTCACAGCAATTGTCCGGTTCTCACGTCAACCATATAAGAAAGAACCGCTCGACTGTAATCGTCCTTAACGATCGATCACTCATCAAACGTCTTTCAATGAAATCACCAAAGTTATTAGGACTTTAACAACTAGGTGAGGAAGAAGAACTATATTATTCCAAAAGTACTAAACAAAGAGGAGATTACAATATTTGTGGAAGAATTCATTAGCACAACAGTGGTCGGATAGGAGAGACCTCCTCTTGGTCTAGACTTCTTGCCGCTGATCGAACCTCCTCTGTAGAGAGACCACCTCTACCACTGCTCCAACAGTCTTGTTTTAATTCCCTTTTCAAAAGTGCCTCTCCCTAACAAATCAGCCCAATTAATAGTCTGGGACAGTTGGTTGGAGGAACAACCGACTAACTAACTAGACCGCCCGGTTCAGCAAGTGTGCGGACCCTTATGTAGCCAAGACCCTTAAGTAGCCATAACCCTCACGCAGTCTTCACCACCTTAACACACCCATGACCCTTATGTAGCCTTCACCGCCTTTATGCAGTTTCTTCACTGCCTTTACGCAGATCTCCATTATGCCTTTTATGATAAGTATGCAATATTGGAGGTCGGGGTCTAACAATGCCCTTGGAAGAAAGAGACCGCTCGTTGGTGGTCTCCCCACCATTTATGACCCCCTAATACGCTGACACTCCTCATCTGCTAGTTGCTCTTGATGAATAAGTTCAAGAAGAGAAGGTGTCAACTGAATACTAGCAAGAAAAAAAAAACATATCCCCCTCTTCCTTCACCGCCTTAAAATGCATTTGAGCAAAGAGACCCATTAGGTTCCTTTCATCACTGAACTATTTCGAAGCTTGAGAAGGCAATTTCCTACTGAGAGCGTCGACGATCACATTCCCCTTTTCGTTATGCGATGTCAAAATCAAATGCATGAATTTATTTCATCCATTGCCTATGTCTGAGATTCAAATCTTTCTGAGAAAAGATGTAACTTAAACTTTTATGATCAGAATATACCGTGAATTTCTCCCCGAAAAGATAGTGCCGCTAACACTTAAGAGCATGCATAACCGCCGCCGGCTCAAGGTCTGAGGTTGGGTAATTCTTCTCATGTGGTTGAAATTGGCAAGAACCGTATGCCACTATTTGATCACCCTGCATAAGCACACAACCCAAACCCATATATGATGCATCACAATAAACGACATAGCCCTGACCAACTTTGGGCAGAATCAGAATAAGGGTGGATGTCGATCGTCGCTTAAACTAATCGAAAGAAACTAGACACTCAGGGAGTGAGAGCTGTTAGAGGCGATGTAAGTCTGGAGAAATCTTTCACAAATCGCCGGTAATAATCCGCTAGGCCCGAGATGCTTTGTATCTCGAAGACATTCCTTGGTTTTTCCCAAGACATAACAACTCCCACCTTTTCAGGATCAACTGAGCTGCCTTATCCCGATATCACATGTCCCATGAACTTGACTTCTTTATCTAGAAGTTGCACTTTGTTGATTTTGCATAAAGATGATGATCACAGAGAGTTCCCAAAATGATTCTCAAATGATGGTTGTGCTCCTCTTCAGTTTTTGAATAAACCAAAATGTCATCCATGAATACCATGATGAAGGTGTCGAGGTGTTTATGAAATATCCGGTTCATAAGCGCAATAAAAACCACTGGTGGTTAAACCAAATAGCATCACTAGGTATTCAAAATGACCATACCTGCCTCTAAAAGAAGTTTTAGGAATATCAGACTCCTTTACTCTTAGCTGGTGATATCCCGACCAAGGTCAATTTTTGAGAACCATCTTGCCCCTTTCAATAGGTTAAAGTGGTCATTGATGTGGGGCAAGAGATATTTATTCTTAATGGTCACTCAGTTCATCTTTCTATAATCAATTCATAAGCAGAGAGTCCCATCCGCTTTCTTAGCAAAGAGCATCGGGGCGGCCCGTGGAGATACACTAGGGTGAACGAAGTCTTTGGCTTCCAAGTCATCCAGCCGAATCTTCAATTCTTTCAATTCCGCGAGCACCATACGATAAGAAGGCGATGAGATCAGCTACGTTCCGGGTATCAGATCAATCAAAAGCTCGACTTCTTGCTTTGGGGGTAAACCTGAGAAGTCATCCAAAAACACCTTAGGAAATTCCCTAACCACACCAGGGGAAGCTCGTTCCTGAAGTTCCTTTCATCTGCCTCAACCAAAAGAGATGATATCTGACATATTAATCTACCAACCTCAGGAAGAGGAGGTCCTGCCCAGCTAGACCGCGGGTCCCACTCACTTTGAAACACATAAGAATTCCCATCGGGGGCGGTGAGGTCACCCTTTGATAATAACAATCAATGCGGGCCTTGATAGTAGTCATCCAATCTATCCTGATAATAGCATTGAAGAGATCTATTTCGAGAACAAGAGAATCCCATGATAGCTTCACTACCGATATGGAGACAATACATGAAGGACATTGAAAGCCTCGCTCCTTTTTCATTCCAAGGGGCGTCGATATCTCCATAACTTAAGGCATAAGATCAGACGGGAGATTAAAAAAATCCATGATGCAGGCGGATACGAATGAGAATGAGAGACACTTGTATTGAATGAAGTAGTCGCCATAGACAAGACAATAAGAATGATACCTCTCACAGTTACCGATCATGCCTCAAATTCCACAAGCACTTGTTCCATAACATCAACTGTTTTGCCTCTGAATGGGCCTGAGGCTTACCACCACCCTGAGGCTCAGCCCTCAACTGGCTTTACCCATACGATGAACCGCTCCTGCCTCCACGCCCATGAGATCGGGTCCCGCTGCCTTGGAGGCATCAGACTGCATTGTGGATCCTCTAGGAGCTGTAGAGCCTGTACCGCTACGAGGAGAGGGATGACTTTGCAAAATTTCTATAGATGGCCTAAGTGCCCACAAGAGCGACAAGCCTTAGGGGTTGCTTGGTATGAAGGCCTCGTATGCCCGGTCTTTCCACATTGATAGCAAGAGGTCTACTGCCCATGGCTACCGGTGATATAGACTGGGACATGTGCTTGGAACCACTTCCACTTCCTCTTTTAGGTTCATCACTCTTCCTCTTCTTTTCTAAGAAGGTGACTTCACTTCCACCAGGCATGGAAGGAACATCAACCATCCTTGACATCCCGGTTTGGTCTATCTCTACCATCAGGGCTCGATCCATAACTTTAGCGTAAGTGGGAAGCTTTAGCAGAATAACTTGGGATTGAATGTCGGGTCGCAAGCCCATCTCAAAACACTAGGCTTTTAATTCTTCATTTGAAACTATCCCGGCAAAATGAACGTGCGCAGTAAATCGGTTTGCTTATTCTTTGACCATTCAATTACCCTGCTGAAGGCACACAAACTCCTGAGACATAACCAACGCCAAGGTATTTGGGTAGAACTGTTGAGCGGACATAACCTTGAAGTCCTTCCACTCCAGGTTCTCATGCTGCTTGGCTTCAATCACGAACTCCCACCATTTTCGGCTAGGGCTCTCGAGCATGAAAGCGACACACTTCACTTTGATAGACTCCGGAGTCTCTAGAAATTCAAAGATTCTTGCAATCTTCTCCGACCAATCCTCTGCCCCTTGGGGATCATTATTTCCTCAAAAGGACGGGGGCTTATGACGAAGAAACTCCTGAGCCCAGTCCTTATCCCTATTCGGACTTGGACTTGCCTCTTTCGTTTGAGCGGAGCTAGGGATCACTCCTTGATCCATGGCTCGGATCGCTTGTACCACCACCTCAATAAGATTCAGGTCTACAGAAGGATTAGCTCTTGGAAAATTATCCACAGCCTCCTCAGGAGGGTTCTTGGGAGGCCTTTGAGGGTGCATAACACTACATGAAATCAAATAGAAAGAATAAGATCATGAATTCAGCTATATGACATTCGTCTCTTTTGCTTCTGATTTAATTTTATGTAAGTGCAAATTACACTTACGTATTTGTCTGAGCCCCAGTTTATTCTTACGTGGGTGGAGATGATTCTTATGCAACCTCAGCATTTTCCATTTAATCTGACGCAACCAGCATTTATTCTTATGTAGCCGGGCTGCTCCCTCCATTTTCTCAGCAAAGGTAGAAACCTTATGCAATTGGCTTGAAAAGTGATTTAATCTTACGTAGCTCACCAGTTATTCTCACGCAGCCAGGCAGAGTTTATTCATACATAACATTTAACCTAATTGGTTGAAAATCCAGTCATTCTTATGTGGCTGCCTGGACTATCTTCACATGGAAATCCACAAAAACACAAAGTAAATGTTTGGCCATTATCATTAAAATACGAACTCATGAAATAATCAATAAAATTCCAATTTTTGGCCGGTTTGGCAATAATGCCCAAAGTTCCTAGAATTATTGAAAATGAATTATTTTGCCTAGGCAATTAAAGATAATAGGGTGTTTTTGCATTGATTTTCACATAAAAAATTAGCTCAAAATTTCAGTAATCATCACTGCTCGTGATTGCATTATTATCAGCATAAAAAACCAACAAAAAACATTGGAGTAGGGTTGCATAGAGAATAATGGGCCTTGGACCAAGCCTATGCAAAACACTTATTACTCTAACATCTTGAAACGAGGAGTCAAAATTAAATCTTTTTTTCATTTAACCAGTGTTTACTTTTTTTTCAGTTTCAATTTTTCTAAAAACCTTGATTAATTTACTTTCAATTTCAATGTACTTCTACACCAGAGACCACTTGGCCGTTTTTTTTCTTGTATATGTTTTTTTAACTTATAACCTCTAACTTTTCTATGTTGAATTCATTTATTTATGTATTTTTCTTGTAGTTGTCTTCTTGTTGCTTGTTGTTTTTCTTTGTAAATGGATTGACATTTTTTACATTCTGTGATTATGTCACTACAGGGTATTTTTTGGAAATTTGAATTTCATCGTGGAGGTCACAAGTTGATTGTTCCAGTATGATACTTGATTTCACTCATTTAAACTCATTTAAACTTTACTTGCATGGCTTGTATGCATTTTTGAATAATTGTGTGCAGGGATCTTTCTATAATCTGTGCGCTTGTCTTCAAATGTATGCCTTTTCCCCTTTTATGAATTCTTCTTTTTATTGCTTCATTCTTTCTCACCCTTAATGAAGTGTTTCCATTCTTCATCTTCATAGCTTAATTTAGTCTTAGTTTCAACTAAAAGAACTTGGTTACATTGATCATTTTTCTTTATTTCAGTTCATTCATTGTTGGTATTTTTTGATCAACATATGAAACATAAGTTTTTTTGACACCTTCATGTTTTGTCATCTTTTGTTTAAATCTTACTTGTTTTAAGTGCCATGCTTCCCTCCTATATTTTTCTTCAGTTGTATCACTCATGAATGACAACTTTTTTAAACTAGTTTATCACATGCCTTTATCCATTTATGTTGTTTTTGTTGTTGGAAATTATGCCATTGTGACCAATCATGGGATGGTGATTTGAGGCAATGTTTGCATCATGTACCTCTTCATCAATAAAGTCATTCTTCCATTATCATCATTTTGTGTTCCGTTGTTTTAAACACACCAATCATGATAATAATCCTCCCGGTACTAAGTTTTATCCCTAGCTAAGAACCATCACAGAAGTAAGGATTGTGATGTGAGGTTAATGTGAATAGTGCTTGTATACATTTGGATCTATGAAGTGCTCACATGGGTTACTGGTGAGACCTGTTGAATCAATGTGACTCGATTTGAGAAATACCACATGGATTATTCCATTTATGTCTTTGGTGTATCTCCAGTGGGATGCTATTCTTTTCTCCTATGATTGATGGGTTCAAAGTTCGCTTGCTATGAGAACTTTCAGATGATCGCTGGGCATGTTACTGATCATCAGCGGGGCATCGCTTGAGTCTATATTGTGTTTTGTCCGCCCGTGGGACATGTTTGATATCGCGGACCTTTATAATGAGAAAGTGCATGGTCATGCCTAATACATTGAATGTATCAATATGTTCAGTTTACTCATTGATACAAGTGATATACTAAAGTTGAGTGATATAGAGTTACCATAATCCATGTTTTGTACTCATGATGTCATGAATAATAGGAACTTGATATAGTGTACACATGGGTGATGGGATCACGCCTAACATTTTATTAGGTGTATTATAATTATGAATTAGATTCATAATTTGTACTAATTATGTATAGATTAAAACGAGTCATACAAATAAATTTTCCAATGGTGAAATTATTAATCCAATTGTTTGGAATATTTTATGGGCTTTATTTTGATTAAAATAATCAATCAAAATAAAATAATATGTTTTAAATAATTATGTAGGAAAGGATTCTAGAGATTGCATAAATTACAATCAGAGTTTGGTTCAAGTGTAGTAAATGATGAAGGATCAACTATTTTAGACTTTGCCTATAGTTGTGATTTTGTGATCGCAAATACGCTCCTTAGGTAACGAGAGGACCATCTTATTACTTAAGAGTGGAATCACAAGATCCAAAATTGATTATTTCTTAGTAAAAAGGTCGGGTAAAAGATTTATTAAGGATTGTATGGTTATGCCCGGTGAAAGCCTGACCACCCAACATTGTTTATTAGTTTTAGACCTTCAAGTTAAAAATTAATAAAGAAATATGAAACAATTAAGGAATCCGGGAATCAGATGGCACCTGAAGGATAACCTTATGATGGAATTTAAGAACAAACCTTTGAAATAAGTGGATTGAGAAGTTTAAAAAACCACCGACTACATGTGGGATGAGGTGGCTAAAAGTGTTCACAATACAACTACTTCTATTCTAGGTGTATCAAAAAGGTTTTGTCTAAAAGGAAAAGAATCGTGGTGGTGGAATGAGAATGTCAAATTAAAAGTTAAAGCGAAACGAAAGTGTTTTAAAGTTTTACACCTTTGTAGTATTGAAGATACTTGGGCCCGATATCATGTTGCTCATAGAGAGGTTAATAAAGCATCTAGTGAGGCTAAATCTCAAGTTTTTGAGGAGCTGTACCATTCATTACACATTGAGAATGATGAAAGGAAAATCCACAGTTTAGCTAGCGGTAGAGAGCAAAAATCTAGTTATTTAGATCAAGTTTGGAGCATAAATAATGGACGTACCCTTTTAAGGATGAGGACATTAAGAAAAGATGAGGATGCTACTTTAATAATCACTTCAATGAAGAGCAGATGTGTGAATTAGACTTAGATAATCTAAGTATTAGTAGAAAAGAACTCAATTACAGTTATTATCAAAAAGTTGATCCTTTTCAGGTTAAAGATGTTTTAAGAAGGATGAAAAATGTTAAAGTAGTTGAGCCAAATAACATCTTCATTGAAGTGTTGAAATATTCCGGGGAGTTGGGTATTAATTGGCTCACTAGGTTATTTAATAAGATTATAAAATCTAAAAAAATGCTCGATGAATAGAGGAAGAGTTCTCTAGTACCTGTGTATAAAAATAAAGGAGACATTTTAAGTTTGTGCGAATTATAGAGACATTAAACTTATGAGTCATACCATGAAACTTTGAGAGAGAGTGATTGAACAAAGGATTCGAAGGGAAACTAAAGTTTCAGATAATCAATTTGGTTTTATACCTGAACGTTCAACTACAGAAACATTTTATTTGATTAGAGATCTGATGGAGTATTATCGACAAAAAGCCTAAGATTTGCATATGGTTTTCTTTGATTTGAAAAAGACATGATAAAGTTCTACAGAGGTTTTATGAAAAACTAGGGGTGAAGGTGATGTATATCAAACTCATCCAAGACATGTATGAGTGTTACTACAGACTTCCCTAGTTTGCATCAAGGTTTGGCTTTAAGCCCATACCTTTTTATTTTGGTATTAGATGAACTTACAAAGCATATTCAAGATGAGATACCTAATTTCATATTTTTTGCCGATGATTTAGGTCTTATTGCAAAATCAAAAGTGACTATCAATTTAAAGTTAGTTAATGGAGAGTGACTTTAGAATCAAAAGGGATGATTTAGTTCTTGTTGCAAAATCAAGAGACTATCAATTTAAAGTTAGAGTTAATGGAGAGTGACTTTAGAATCAAAAGGTTTCCGTCTTAGTAGGACGAGACAAAATATATGGGGTGTCATTTTAGTAAAGGATTGCATAGTAATGTAATGAATATGAGATTGAGAGTCTACGTTATTTTAAAAGTTGATCGTTTTAGATATTTAGGCTCATTTTTGCAATGTGATAGAAATATTAATGTAGACTTCTCTCATAGGATTCAAACTGGATAGATAAAATGGAGAAAAGTTTCTGGAGTGCTTTGTGATCGTAAAATTCCTTTGAAATTGAAGGGTACATTTTATAGGATTGTTATTAGATCAACTATTCTATATGGTAATGAGTGTTTGATGTGAGACGAGCCAATGATGCTTACTCGATTGATCGTGAGGAAGAGTTGGAGTTGCAAGTCCCAATGACGCAAAAAATATTAAAGAGACTACAAACAACAACAAGAGCCTATCTCGCTGCATTAAATACCCAAGCCCATGTTGCATGCATGGATGTGGCAAATGGGTCCAAGATGTCTCTTATTGAAGCCCAAATGGGACTTTTAAAGTCTATGATACATGGATCCATGAATTTAGATGCTCAAACCCACATGGAGATTCTAGAAAAGCATCTTTGGGCAACAAAGCCAAATCTGGTGGGTTATGCACTCAAAGTCAAGTCTGATGGGCTCTGGATAGAAAAACATTTGCTCCTTTTTCAAAAAGTCTCCATTAGACTTATTTTTGACATTAAAGTGACAAGGTAGATTAAGCTTTTTGACAATGAAAATTAGATGCTTGACCTTTGTTTCACCCTTTGTCTATAAATACCACCCTCTGGCTTTGTATTTTTATTCAAGTTTGGATTAGTGAAACTCTATGAGTTTGTTCTCTTAATTGTGAGGAACCCCTTTATCTCCCTTGCTTTTGTGCATTCTTGCCTTGTTGCTTATTAGATCGGCGATCCAAGATCATGAAGCCCCCAATTCGTGCCTCGATCAAAGTGCATTGTTGTGTGGATTGGTTAGCATATCTCTTCCTAGAGTTGGTTGTCTATGTAGTAGGTCACACGCCTTATAACGTTGGTTGTCCACTTATATCTTCCAAATTGCTATCCATACCCATCATCCGTCACTTAACTCCAAACCGAATCCTTCATCCGCCGTCCTACGCTGTGAAGATCGGGCCACCCAGTGCGTCTCCCATCAGTGTTGGCCTTTAACAAGACACTTCCAACAAAAAAATAAGGGTAACGAAAATGAAAATGTTAAGATGGATATGTGAGCATACTAAGATGAATAAGATTAAAAATGAGTATGTTTGGGAGAAAATTTGAGTGTCCCTGATTGATGAGAAGATGACCGAGACTAGATTAAAATGGTCTCGACATTTTAGAAGAAAGCCTAGAGACACTTTCAACAAAAAATTAAGGGTAACCGAAATGAAAATGTTAAAGATGAATATGTGATTATACTAAGATGAATAAGATTAAAAATGAGTGTGTTCGAGAGAAAATTGGAGTGATCCCGATTGACGAGAAGGTGATTGAGACTAGATTAAGATGGTCCGAACATGTTAGAAGAAAGCCTAGAGATACACCTGTTAATATGGTAAACTTAATGACAAATTCACTTATTAAAAGAAGTAAAACTATACCTAAAAGACCTCTTAAACAAAACATTCAAGATGTGTTTGTTCTAAATGGTTTCAATGAAAATATGATATTCAATAAAGCTAATTGGCGGTGTTTGATCCGTGTAGTCGACCCTATTTAATTGGGTTTAAGGCTTGTTTGTCTTCTTTCAATTATTTTTATGGTTGATATTGTTATGTAACGATTTGTGAGAGAAAGAGAAAAGAGAAGCAAACTGTGTATATTGAAGTAGCAACAGAATTACAGTAGCAGAAAAACAACAATTACAGTAGGGGGGAGAAGAAAGGAGTTGGATGGAGAGAGAGAGGAAACCCGTGGAAGTCCACTCCTCCGAGCCCCCTCCTGCTGGACGTCCCAACGCACCAGCCCTCAACAGAAACCTGCTGCGAAATAATCCCAGAAATGAGTTCGTAACCCAGCCCAACCCCCTGCTGCCACTTTAATACCCCACCAGCTCAAAGCTACAACTGACACATCAATACAAAATACGATACTGTCGCTAACCAACTAACAAACTCTAACAAACTAACAAACAATAATGGCCAAGCCTCAACAGAAACTAACAGGCAGCCCCCTATATTCCTAACAATTCCCTCCCACCTAAAAACCACCTTGTCCTCAAGGTGGAACAACTCAATTTTTGCTCGGCTGTGCATTGGGACAGCAACACCCGGTGACGGCTTTGGTGGAGGCCTCGACATCATTGCATCTTCATTGGAAATCAGCAACACACTCGGGCAAATTAAGATGCCCAGTGCAAGTGGATTGGAAGCCCCTTGTTGGTACGGTAAGCTTCGGCCTTGCTGCCCAAGTGAACCTTGTTTCCAAATCGTTCCCATCCAAAAGTGTGTCTTCAAAATATAAAAGAGCCCCTGCGACAAAAGCCTCACTGTTTGATCAAAGGGATGCTCAGCATTTAAAGCTTCATCATTGCTGCTGGAAAAATCTTCCAAAGTGCCTTCTCTCACGGTCTTGGCGTGCTGAGAGTATGGTGGCTGCTGGGTAACAATTACAGCATTTCCTGAAGTGATTGTATTAATAAGTTCTGCCTTCAACTCTCGATACTCAGTCCCAACAGCTGCTCCAAACAATGGACTAGAAGTGTATAGTCCTTCGACAAACCACAATTCCCTGTACAAAGTCAACGCCACCTTTTTGGCCAATTTTAATTGGGCTAAACACTAGATTTCTGGAGTAAAAACAGACCTTCCAGTAAGCAGAATTTTGTCAACATTACTAATGTCCCAATAGAGAATTTCAGGGTACCCAAAAATGGTATTTCCAGCTCTTAAACCATCCATTGCAGGGAAAACAACAAGAGAAAAACCAAATTCCTTTATAACATCGGCAGCTGGAATACAGTGAAACTTCTTTAGGCATAGGTGGTCAGTAACAACCGGTGCCAATGAACATGTTGTTACCCGTCCTTTCAAAACCATAGCCAGCTGGGAAAACTGCATCCTGGGAGTAGCATCGGCATCACTATGGAGGAGTTCATCCAACTCAGGCCCAACTTGCACGTATGTCAACCAACACTATACTCGGCTCCTGCTTGTCCAGCCTCCCTTCAGAACTACATCACAATTTTCAAACGTAACTAAGACACCTCCAATAAGTTCATTCAGCCTTGCCACTATTGCTCCCCTTGCTAGTCGTTTCATCTTTATAACAAAATTTCTCCTATAAAATCCTGCTGTAGTAGAAAGTGGGATGGGTGAGTGTCTACTACTTATTTGGAGGCCATACTTCAAGACCCAAAAATCAAATTTATCTCTGATAGGACGAGTCACCCTGCAACTTAAACTTTCTCACTTGCTATAAAATCTGGTAAATGAAATAGCTCCTTCTGGAGTGGTGGTGTTGGTACTGGTACTTGATCCCTTATGATGCCAACGGGAGGAACTACTTTAAGCACCACCTCCTTTTTTCCCCTTCTGTCCAAGCCAAACCAGAGACTATTTTCTCTACTAGATTACTGCAAATGTCCCCTTCCTGTCCAGTCTGAAATTCCCCCAAATCTGCTGTTATTTCTTCCATTACGAAGTTATTGACTTTCTTTTTTTCTCCTGTTCCAGTTCGAGACCAGTCCATGCTTTGGTGTATCCGAATTAAATCAACCTTCTCTTGTCCTAAGCATTGAAGAGCCGACATGTCCTCATCTATGTCTCTCAGAGCCTGCGTGGACTGCTACTTGTCACTCTGTCGTCGTAAAAACTCCTCCTGCTCGTTGCCAGACCCGTACTTCTCTAACAGCGCCGACTTCAGCTCCTCCCATTCTGAACCTGGATTTTTGTTCAGCCAAGACGAAAACCAAATTAAAACTGTGTACTCCAGACTTAACTGCGCATAGTGTATCTTCATGTCCTCTGCTGTATGATTTTCCAAGAAATATGCTTCTCCCTTTGTGATCCAATTAAGTGGTTCCTTACTTGAAAAAATAGGCAGCTCATCTCTTGTTACGATACTGCTCATTCCATCGACTGGCGACAGATTGTCAAGCATAGGACTCTTCTCCCATTTCATTCCGAACTCCACTGCCCCAACGTTGCTTCAAAGAGAACATGCTGCAACTGTTTGGTTTTGTGTTATGGATACGGAACTTTGTTGTACCCGCGACTGCAAATCCTTTATCCGCTTCAGTGTCCTGCCATTTGTCTTCAATTGTACTTGCTCCTGCTCCCACGACCTACGCCTCAACTGTCCAGAAGCACTCCGACACTCTGCATGAACAGCGGGAACCAATTTTTTTTTCCTCCAGGTCGAATTTTAGCTCACTAAATAGCCTTTCGATCCTCACTTGTCTCCTAGTAAAATCTTCCAAAAATGATGTTTGTTTCTGTGCCTCCGCAGATTGCTCCCGCATTGTCCAGCTTGCTCACAAAAACTTCCTGCTGTAGTAAATTGGTCCGTCCGCTCGTCAACAGCTGCGATCTCGTTCTCCACTTCAGCGACTAAACTATCCCTACGAAAGCCCCAGTTCGCGCGCCCCTGTTTCCCTGCACGCAGTCGTCGACAACTTAAAAAAAAAACTGTACTTGTATCTGCCCTGTTCTCCTACACGTGTGACACAAGGCTGCGTACGGCATGTACGTCTTCCTCACTGCCGCAAAAAAGCCTTTCCAACAGTGTACTCTCTCTCTCTCTTTCTGTGGTGAACTATCTTCTACAACAGTGATTAGTTCTCCAGTTCGCGCCTCCCAACTTCGTAAGTTTCGAACAACGATCGCGTCTCTGCCGCGATCCTTTCCTCCCAGCGTTTGCCTACCTCGACCGAGTACTTGGCCAACTCAGTCCGACTTCACAGCTTGCGCGTTTCCCTCCTGCGACTGAACTGCACAATCGCAAACGACTCCTTCACGCGATTGCTGACAAGAAAACGTGTCGGCTTCCCGCGTCTCTTACAGTGTACGCCGCTCCAGCTGGATCTTCGACCGGCTCCTGTGATCACTTGCTCTGATCGTTTTTTTAATATAACCACGTTGGTCTTCTTCTACAACAACTCCTGTACGCGCCTCTCTGCTAAGTCGCGTTTCCTGTCGCCTTCGACTGCTTCGACCAGCGCTTGCGTCTCCTTTTTCGGAACGCGATACCCCAGCGCCGATCGTCCTGCTCTCCTGCGACGCCTCTCCTCCAGCAAGCGTTTATTGCTGTGTTCGACTCTCCTACTGCAAATATTTTCTAGGCGTCTGAGCCTCCCTGCGCAGTAGCAACGTTCTTCTTCTTCCTCCTTTTTTTTCTCTTCCTGCTGCTACGATTTTCCAGCAGCGATCCTCCTCACTTGCGTCGTCTCTCCTCTAGCGTGTGATTTGTCCTCTCGCACGACAGTTCCCCAACAGAGTCGTCAAATTGTTATGTAACGATTTGTGAGAGAGGGAGAAAAGAGAAGTAAACTGTGTATATTGAAGAAGAAGAACGTTGACCGTAGCAAAAAAACAGCAATTACAGTAGGGGGGAAGGAGTTGGATGGAGAGAGAGAGAGAGAGAGAGAGAGGAAACCTGTGGAAGTCCACTCCTCCGAGCCCCCTTCTGCTGGACATCCCAACGCCCCAGCCCTCAACAACAACCTTCTGTGAAATAATCCCAAAAATGAGTTTGTAACCCATCCCAACCCCCTGCTCCCACTTTTATACCCCACCAGCTCAAAGCTATAGCTGGCACATCAATGCAAAATACAATACTGCCCCTAACCAATTAACAAACTCCAACAAACTAACAAATAATAATGGCCAAGCCTCAACAAAAACTAACAGACGACCCCCTATATTCCTAACAGATATTGTTGTGAGAGGGGGTGCCCTAGACCCAACTTGAGTGGTACTTTTCGATTACCATATCATGGATACAGAGAATTATGCATGATTTGTTCTTACCATAATTGTGTTATTACTGCTGCGTTTACTATTTACATGGTGACGTCCTTGGATTATTTATCATATCAAAACGTGATAACAGTTCTTAACTGAAATGAGAATCTTGCGATACTATGACGGTAGTTTTAAATATATGTCATAAGATTTAGATACATCATATTGATAAGACACATTATGTCTGACTATTAGGCGTTGGAGGCTTATAACCATTGCGACTTCTTTTTATGGAGTTCGCACTTGATGATCTTAAGTAATGGAGATCATGAGGACTAATCCGCCAATAAGAACGCCACAGGTTTTGAGTGTTATTGGATGATCATATCTACGAGCATGTGTATTGGTTTCTCGACTTGAGATCATTATCAATGCATTTCATTTAATCAAGCATTTTGATGCATGATGAAAATCATGACAATTTTTGTTTGTAGAGCTTGCAATTGGTGCGTCGTTAGTGGTGCAAAATTAATTGAATGATCAAAACAGGATTTATTGCTTCCGAATTTAGGAAGAAAATCTTTGGCCATTTGACTGGGATGATAATACCATGACTAAATCCATGACCATGATAGATGAAAACAAATCCATCTAATATAGTCAAACTAAGATAAATAAAGCGTAAAAGGATAATGACACAGTATGCATTCTGCTTTATAAGATATCATAGGATAAAAAGTTTATATTATACAAGTGTTCGTAGGAGGTTATCGTAGCTATGACTTGTCGTTATCTCTTTAGGGTCTATGATGTGTTGCTAGATATCGTTATTGGTCTGTGAGAATGACTCACTACTATCGAAATAAGGGTCTAGAGAGTCACATACAAAGTGTATTCATAAGTGTTGGATTGGTGTCGCCTGATCTGTTTTGGATGATGTTGAGCTGAATGCTTGCGGTTCTTACTGTGCACCAGGTCGCAACTCCGCGGTGAGCTCCTTAGGGGTTGCAGGGGGCAACATGCCCCTGCTCCGGGGGTCGAAGGTTTTCGGCCCAAATTTTGGGGCACTGTAGCAGCTATGATCGACTGTAGCAGAGTTGAACGGACGACACTGACAATGCGCTTTAGCAGTACAGACTTTAGCACGACTACTGTAGCAGTGCGGACTTTGGGAGACAACAATATTGTAGCTCCAGAGACTTCTTGCTACCGGCCACTATTGCAGCTTGGACTTGGATGGGCGCAACACTGTAGCAGTGTGGACTTCCAGCGACCTTTCACTGTAGCACAGTGGACATTCTGTGCGGTTGGTGGAACACTGCCGGTTGGTGGAACAATGCATCATCTTCATTATTAGCTCATTTTGAGTTAGGGTTTTGTATGTGAGAAATCTTAGATCTCTTTGTAATTGTGCTCCCGAATCATAATGATATTTCTGCTTCTCCGTGGATGCAGGAATTATTCCTGAACCACATAAATCTCTGTGTCCCAAGATCTTCTTCTCGTTCTTTTGTTTTTCCCCTTTACTCTTCTGTGAATCGTCTGTCGCTTCATTGCTACCACCATTTCCCGAACAATAAGTTCCACCAATTTTGATGAATTGGAGTTTAGAATGAAGTGCGCCCCATGTCCGTGGGCCGGTGAACGTCCGAGTGTGAACGATCGCAAGGAATTAAATAAATAAATTCAATGATATGTTATTCAAGTTTAGAATAATGTGATTTGAATTTATTAGTCACGGTATTCACATATTATTCAAGTTAAAATAAGTGAATACGAGTAACGTGTTTATGGAGTGTATATTTTATTATACAAGGTTCGTTAAACATAAACGGGAGGACTGAGTTGAGTTAATGGCTCATAGTTCATAACATTATATTTAAGAATGTTATTGTTAATCCATTGTTTGTTAACAATGGCCTGAAATATTGAGGCAAATGAGGAGCACTACATAGATTGAATGGTCAAAGCATTACAACTCTTAAAGCTTGAAAAATAACTGCCCACTAACACAGCTTGAAAAAACTGCTCCATGATTACAAACCAAATAAATTGCTCGGAATGCGGGGGGTGTGGACCGTCGTGATAGAAATGTGGTGGGGCTGTCCGTGTGTGTCTGTAATGTCCCCGACCCAGAAACCATTAAACCGGTGCTTCGAGCCGGGTGATTACATGACCTTAAGCGCGTCTTCCTGTACGCCAAATGTTGCCGATTAGCAGCAGAGGTCCAAATAGTCAATTGGGGAGACTATATCCCCTTTTTATCAGAGTAAGCCACAACAGAAGATAAACAAAATAGCGGAATAATAATCAATAATTCCAGAGCATGCATAAAGAACCATTCCCCAAAACGGGATACAACCATATCCAACAGTAAGTATGCCATGTCATGCTACAAGTGCAAAAGTGAACCAAACTCATAATGAAGACAAACTGCAAAATCCCCCAAATGGTCCCGACTCCAAGTCTGGGTCCCCTCCACAAACACCCATGCCAAACCAACTCCCTAGCAAGAGCCTTTGCTCTTGTCCTGACCTGCAAACATGAAGTCTGCTCGGGTACCCAACGACGGCCCGAGCAGGGTGTGGGTATAACTCAGTAGGCCACCACTAACGGTGTCTACAAAATATCCGGTATAAACAATTGTGCATGCAAAAAGGGAAATGAATAATAATTGACAAAGAAAGATTAAGTGCCCTTAGCCCGTTTAGGCCCATTACCAACAATTATTACCATTTCCAACACATTTAACATGGGTTCATCAAACACAACGAGTTACACGGCTTAAAGTACACAATTACATACATGAGGAAAACACACAGTTGTCCTATCTCACTAGGACCAACTACCCCATGCCAACCATATCCTCACCTCGAAGCATCAGTTCGGGTGGATGTCAACCATATCCTCACCTCGAAGCATCAGTCTGAGTGGATGCAACCGATAGGGAAACAGAGCATCAATCCTATCCCTACCCTGTGCATTAGGGGCGGAGTTTAGAGCCTCAGTCCAACTCGATCTGTGGGCGTAGAACCTCAGTCAATACCCCACACTACCAAGCTATGTGTACATGCTATACATACATGTAACCATTAACCATTTACACAACATCACAACCATTGCCCAAGGCAAACATAAACCATAACAATAACATGAGGGTTAACACCATGCCTTAACCCATTAACACATTTACCACACTTCACATCATTTAGCCATTTAACTCAATTCCATTTTATTGTGCTTATCTCACTAAGCATTCACTCATTGTGCCTATCTCACTAGGCTTTGTTCATTATGCCTAACTCACTTGGCTTCATTACCATGCTCATGACCCATTCCATTATGGTCTTTAATCATTTCCACATCTTAACCCAATATGCCTTAGGTTATTATCAAGCCTAGGCGCACCATCTAGCTTCTAACCCAACACAAATAGTCACATCAACACGTTTATCAAAGGCTCTCCATGATTACACAACAATCTCACTTGTTCTTCACAAATCCCTAGGTTCGGGAGAGTCGGCACACCCCATGGGTGGCCCTAGATTAGTGTCATTACCCTCGACGCATCCCATGTGAATCGTGAGGGTCTCCATTTACCTTTTTAATAACCATTTTACCAAAACATGTCAAGGGTGATCAAAACATACCAAGAGACACCCAAGAACAAAACCACACATGCACAAATCCTCAAATAAACCATGGGATATAACTTGTAGACCACCTACCTCGATTCCGCGGGTGAACGCACTCTTAGTCGAGCCCTTAGATTCCGCTTCAACCAACCTTTGAAGCTTTAACCCAATTCTCACCCAAAGAGTAGGGGTTTAGAGCTTCAGAAAGAGAGGAGAAGAAGATACAAACCCTAAACCTAAAAGAGAAGCAAGGATGGGATTAGCCTTACCCGAAGCTTCGATCTGCAACCAACGACACCAAAAACGCCTTAGAAACCGTGGGAGATTGATCTCTTGGAGTTCTTGGGAGATTTGGTTCGTCCCTAGGGTGAAGAGGGGTGAATGGGGAGGAAAACCAGAGTTGGGTATTAAAATCCCAGAGTGGCAAAATTGTAATTTTTTTAAAAGTTTATGGGCCGCACGGTTTGCCAAACCGTGCGCAAACTGTGCTGAGGCCACTGTCCAAAGTCCCACCTCCTGCACGGTTTCCTGGGCTGTCCGCACAGTTAGCACTAGCCGTGCGCAGACTGTGCGACCTACTCAGAAAACCCCGTTTTCTCCATTTTTCGTGTCCCGAACCCTCGGAACACCCCCGAGCCTCCTCAAGGACTTGGGTAAGCACTTAATTGACCAAAACAAGGGATTCAAACCAAAACTTAAACGAGAACATACCTTTCCAAGATCTGAGATCTTATAGTGTCAGTGATAGAAATGTGGTGGGGCTGTCCGTGTGTGTCAGTGATAGAAATGTGGTGGGCAGGAGTAGTGAATAACTACCAAGGGGCAGTAATGTCTTCCTCCTTTTCATTAGTTGGTTGTGCTGGATGGGCAGGTAGGGGTTGTTGGTAGTGGTGGGGTTATTAAATATGGGGATCCTTGTAGGGGAGTGGGATACAAATATTATTTGCATTTCAACTTGGCTGCTTGGAGGTTGGACCTTGGGAGGTCTCGGTTGTGGCCTCGGGAGAGTGGTCTTTCCCGGTGGAGTTCTACTTTTTATTCTTCTCCCGCTGTTTCTCTTTCTGCTGTAAATCTCTAGAAGGTTCTCTTTTTTGCTACCGTCAATACAATGATGCGGTTTGTTTCTTCTTCCCCTCCTGTTACTCGCACTCACGGTCCTAACAAATTGGTGACTCCGTTGTGGAACTGTGATCGTTGGGAGATATGATTGCTGTTAGGATGATCGTTTCTAGTTGGACATTGTGAGGTTGTCGTAAGGTGAGGATGATCATTGTTGGACAATCGTTGTGAGGTTGACGTGCACACCTCCTTGCTTGGATGCAGATTAGAATGGAGCACAGAGTTGCCTCCATTGAATTGGCTTGGAGAGTCAACGACAGTGGTACGAGGAGAAGGAGGGGGCGCATGAACCGAGGGTGCAAGCACGAGACCAGATGTTGTCGACCATGTAGTCTAGCATAGACAAGGTGGCTTGAGGACAAGTCGATTACGAGCACTATGCGCACGATCAACTGTGATAGTCTGAGGAACGAGTGTCTTTTCAAATTCACGATTTGGAGGAGCAGACAATCGAGAAGTGTCACGGGGATGCGATTTCAAGAGGAACGTGGTAGGGAGTTTGGAAACTAGAGTGTTAGTCTGTATGGACGTGGTGATAGGAATTTGGTGAACAACAATAGACTAGGGGAAGCACTACCGAAATCATTCGATGGGATGGAAGAATTGAACGATGAGGCGACCGGCGCCAGGCGATGCAGAAAAGTAGCCCGTTCCCTAGATTGGGAGTCGTCCATTGCGTCCCCTTCCCCAACGTTGGGGAATTTTGATGCGGCTTCCTATCCTGCTTTTCCTAGTATTAAGATCGGGCCTTGAGCTTGCCTTCCGATAAAGGGTCAATCAGCTGTGGAGATTTTCCCACTTGAGTTTGCTGAATCTTCAAATCTCCTCGAGCATACTCTAGTGGCAAGGTTTGGTCGTCAGCCTTCAGCAATGGAATTCTATCAACATGCGAATTCAGACTGGGGTCTGAATCACCGAGCAGTTGTAGGTCTCTTGGATTCTCAGAACTTGTTTATTCAACTTGCCGATGAGGCAGATTTCACTCTGGCATGGTCTCGTGTTTCTCGAATCTTCAATTCGATGCGTTATTTTCTATTGAAATGGGCATTTGATTTATCATTGAACAAGGATCCTCCGATGACCGCCGTCTGGGTTCAGTTTCCTTAGCTCCCGTTGCCGTTCCAGAATCTATCGATTTTGAAGCTTTTAGGTAATTAATTGGGGCGCTACCTTTGTTCTTATTTCCGTACTCGCTCTCTACACCATCCTATTGTTTCTCGGATTTGTGTCGAAGTTGATATTTCCAATGCTTTACCTGATTTCATATGGAGTGTAATCCCGTGAGAGCTCCGGTACAGACAACCCATTGTCTATGAACCTAATATTGGCTACCACGTGAAGTGTGCTTTTGCCAAGGGCATGTTTCAGATATATGTTGCAGGTGAACTCTTGGTGGCGATTTTTATGGAGAGCGTCCAGCGGTGGCTTCTCTACTTGAAGCTCCTGTGGTGGGCTTGTCACAAAAAGATTCGGAACCCAGAAACACCTTTATGCTGAAGGGCCTTTGTGCTGATGACCCTGGTCCTAACCAACCCTGATTCACCTCTCAAGTTGTTGGTTATGCTTCGGAAAGTAGTAGAAAATCTTGGAAGATTGTTGTTCTTACACCTGAAGTGAAGGTGCATACTGAGGGTGTGACACGAGCTGATGGAGTGGCCGTTGTCTTGGTGGCTTGCTCTGTTCCAGGTGGTGCGTCCGATTTCAGCAGTTCCTACTTCTTATCGGCAGAAATTTCAGCAATACATGAAGTTGATGCTAAGGCTCGGACTACAGAGAGGTTCATGCCTGTTTCTACCTGTGTGCAGCAATCTGGCTTTGATGCGGACTTTTCAAAGTCACTAGAGGCTGGAGCTGGAGGGGATCTGCAAGTGCGGAAGTCGACAGATGGTGGTAATCCGCTGATTCAAACTGAGACAAAGCAGGCTAGCACCAACCTGGAGGGAGGGGAAGTGACTGCGGGTATTCAACTTCATAACCAGTTTGACCACCTAGGCAATTCTAAAGGGAATAAAAGGGAATACAAAGAGGCTGAGGGGTGGAAGACAATTAATTATAGGAAGAAGAGAGATTCCAAAGAATCCTCGGACGAATCGCAAACAGGCTCAGGAAAATCATCGGAAGAGGACTTTGAAGGACTACTTGGATCTGCCCAGGAGGAGGATTGTCTTTAAGATACACTAGAACATGATGAAGATATCAGAACCACTGAATTCTACCGATCAGGTTCAGGCAAAGGGAAAAGGGAAATTATTGCTTCGGGGAGTTTCTCTTTTTTCCCAAGGAAGAAAATCAGATACCGCAAGGATTACTTTAACCTATCCAATTCGAAGATGACCAGATCAGCTTCTAAAACTGGAACGGATAACAGTGTGTCCGAGATTGAATCTAAAGGTTATGAGATGACAAATAATCAGGGTCCAACTTCTTCAAAGGCGGATTTTATAGAAGCCTGCGAGGCTTTAGACCAACAATCTAGCCCCAAGGGTCAGAGTTTAGGAGACCAGAATTTTGACTCCGGAGGAGAAAACAAAGCTGCAAAAGGAGAGCCGTCATCATGGCCTCAACGACAAGTGCCACCTTTGGTACATGTAGTGGTCAGGTGTGGTGATGGTTCAAAGTATTTTGCAGCACACTATAGGCAGATTGGTACAGTTCATTGGTGCTTCTAGGCTGACTTGACATTGGGCACAAGCAACGACTCGGGGGCTTACCCATATCAGTTTCATTCCCTTAGTCTTGAGGACAAAACTGATTTTCAAGGAGAGACGAGTGATAAGAACCGTGACAACACAGCATATCAGGGATAGCATTGGAAACAATTTCTAGAAGAGGGCAAAAGTGTCAGCACGGGGGGGGGGGGGGCAATACAGCCTGGAAAGTGAGGGGACAGCTGGGCTGTTAGGGGTATCCCAGGCTGTTTAAAAAGGGGAGAAAACGGGAGGCGGTTATTGTTTGATTTGGGTAAGGGGCTTGGGCGGGAGTTCCTGGGGGACTCTCGAGTATATGTCTATACTTCTTCTCCTTCCTCTTTTTATCTGTTATACCTCACTGTATTACATAGGAGTAGTCTCCTAGAGGGAGCTACGGGTTTCAGATTTCTAACATTAGTTCTTTGTAATGTGGCTTGATGACTTGTTTTTATTTAGATTTTGCTTCAGTCCATCACATTCCATTGCAATTAAAAGTTAATAATGATTTATATTATTTTCACCTTTGATTAAAGGGAATAACAGTCTATTCTAGTTTCAATAAATATTTATATACTTCCATCTAATTGGCCAGTTTCAGTTAAGAACGATTAAGACTGACATGTGTTAGACTATTAGATATTTTTAATATTCGTGTTCCACATCATTATGAGTTATCTATTGTGCTCCTTTTCTCATCTGTAAATAAAGCATCCTACCTCATTGTGAGGTACGAGTTTTCATTTAATATGGTATCGAGGGAGGTTTAACACCTCCGCCGTCTCTGTCTGTCGGCCCCCTTGTGCGTCGCCCCTCCTTGCGCGTCCACCCCTCCTGTGCGATGACCCCCAGCGCATCTGCACCTCCAGTGGGACGACCATCCTTGTGCGATGGCACCCTCGTGCGTCGCCCCTCCCTGTGCGACAACCCGTTGCCTCGCCTGGTGCGCCCCCCCAACAGATCACCCCTCCCTGTGCGACAACCCCCAACCCGTCGCTTCTCCTAATGCAACGCCCCAAACTGTGCAACCGACCTCTCGTCCGCCATCAACAATCGCCTTCACCACGGGGTTCCTCCTGCGCTCGCACCAGAACCATGCCTTTGTCCTGGCTCGATTTTTTGCCAAGGATTATGTTCAGACGAATGACATTGATTACTTTGATATCTTTTTTCCAGTGTCCAAGATGACATCAGTCCGCTTATCTATCTCTCTTGCCTCCTTCTATCACTGGACTCTCCATCAATTGGATGTTTTTTTTTACAAGGCGCCATCAACTGGATGTTAAAAATGTTTTTTTTCATGGTTTTCTTGACGAAAATGTTTAAATGGAGCAACCATCGAGGTTTGTTACTCAGGGGGAATCTTCCAATGTTTGTCGTCTTTGTTGATCGTTGTATGATCTCAAACAGTCATCTCGTGCTTGGTTTGAGCGTTTTTTCACCGTTGTGCTTAGCTTTGGCATATGTCAATGCATATAGGATTCTTTTGTTTTCTATCATCAATCTACAACAGACAACATTCTCTTGATAGTCTATGTGGATGACATTGTCATTACTGACAGTGATAATGTCGGCATTGATCGACTCAAATTATTACTTCATCAGAATTTTCACACGAAGGATTTCGGCCCACTACGATGTTTCTTGGGGATTGAGGTCTCCAGATGTACCAAAAGAATTTTTCTATCTCAGAGAAAATATGTTCTTGATTTTCTGCAGGAGACTGGAATGACTCGGGCTGACTCGGTTGACTCACCCCTCGAACCTAGAGAAAAATTACTTCATACTGACAGCGAGATGTTTTCTTTACCCAACATATATAAACAACTTGTTGGAAAGTTTAACAATTTGATGATGACTTGACTCAATATTGCTTGTGCGGTCAACAAAGTTGGTTTATAGAATCCCCAACAAAAATGCAATGAAAGGCTGTTCTTCGCATTGTTAGTGTTGGACCCCATTTAACCTTAAATGGGTATTTCTGAGTCCCACATCGGACTTACCCACCTTGTAATTAGATTTACTCATCTATAAAAGAGTATCCCCACCTCACATTGAGGTAAGGGGAATTCACCATCTACATGGTATCAGAGGGATCTTCATCCCGACCCTCCCTCCCAGCGGATTCCCGGTTCTGACCGGCCCCGCCTCTCTCCCCCCTCTCTGGCTCTGCCCTACTCTCCCGGCAGCCCTCCCTCCCGGCACCACTCCCTCCCGGCAGCCCTCCCTCCCGGCGGCACTCCCTCCCGGCAGCCCTACCTCCCGGCGGCACTCCCTCACGGCGGCCCTCCCTTCGCGCTGCAGCGCCCTCGCCCTGACGCCTCGCCTCGACGCATCGCCCTCGGCGCGCCTCGTCCCGGCTCCCGGCGGCACTCCCTCACGGCGGCCCTCCCTTCGCGCCGTAGCGCCCTCGCCCCGGCGCCTCGCACCGACGCCTCGCACCGACGCCTCGCCCTCGGCGCGCCTCGCCCCGGCGCCTCGCTTCGGCGCCTCGCCCCGCCGCCTCGCCTTCGGCGCGCCTTGCCCTCGGCGCCTCGCCCCGACGCCTCGCCCTCGGCCTTGCCCCGACGTCCTCGGCCTCGCTTCGGCGCCCTCGCCCCGGCGCCCTCGCCCTCTCCCAGCGGCTCCCCTCTTGGCGCCCTCTCCCGGCGTTGTTCCCGGCCCCGGCTTCCGGCGCTCGGCGCGCCCAGGTCCCGCACCGCTCTCGGCCCGCAGCGCTCCTGCCCAGCACCCGCGCCCTCGCACCCGCGCCGCCCCTGCCCAGCCACACCATCCTGAGCGCGACCCCCTGTCGCTGCTCCCTTCGGCGACCTCTCCGGGCCGCCTGCCTTCCACCGCACGCCTCCCGGCGAACAGGTCCAGCGCCCGCCCTCCATGGACGCATCCTCCGTTCTGCCGTCCCTGATCACGGCCTCCTCCCGGCTTGTCGATGACCGGCTGGATGCCACTAATTTCTCCGTTTGGCGGAAGACGGTCTTGATGTCCCTCCGCGGCATGGGACTTCATTCTCATCTTGAGAAACCCCCACCCGAACTCACTGACCCCAAGTTCGACTCTTGGCAGCTGGCGGACAGCAAAATCTTCGCCTTATTGGTCAACTCCATGGACCAGTACGTGAAAGATGTCACCAGGACTGCCAACACCGTCAAAGAGCTATGGGATTCCTTGATAGTCATGTTCTTCGAGACCAATAACTTGGCTCGGGTCTCCGACGTTCTACAGCGTCTCTCCCATATCCGCCAGCAGGATCGGACCTTCCCAACCTACTTTATGGAATGGAAGGGTCTCCGCGACGAACTGCAGGAACTCTGGCCTATTCCTCAAACTCCGGCTGAAGCGCAGACTCAACGGGACCAGCTCTGCCTATTCAATCTCCTGAATGGCCTCGCACCAGACTACGCCACGACGGCCACTGAAATGCTAGCCAGCCCGTCTACACTGAATATCCCGCAGGTCTATCATCGCCTGCAGAAGGCTCATCGAGCCCTGGCACCACCCGTCCCCATTTCTGATCACACTGCGCTCCTCGGATGTGGCGGTGGTCGCCCTACTGGCCCTCGAGGGGGCGGTCGTGGCGACGGCCGCCCTCGCCCCCTCTGCCAGCACTGCGGCAAGCTCGGCCATCTGGTAGACCGTTGTTGGGTCCTGCATGGTCGTCCCGAGTCGCACCCCCGCCAGGGCCAGACTGCGCTCCGCGATGCGTCCTCACCTGCTGCTGCTCTTCCCCCGTCTTTGGATCTCTCCCTGGCTGAGATCCAGCTGATTCACGATTACCGGACCACCTCCATCCCGGGCTCTTCATCAGCTTCTCTTGCCCATTCCGGTGGTCACACTGCTCTTGTCAGTCATCGTTCCCCTGCATGGATGCTTGACTCGGGTGCGTCCGACCACCTCACCAGGGATGCAGGTATGCTCTCCAACTACCGTCCCTATAGTGGATCCTCAGCCATCACTGTTGCTGATGGGTCCACTCTCCCCATAGCCGGCTTTGGCACCTGTTCCCTCACCTCCTCCTTTCACCTATCCTCGGTGGCCAATGTACCCTGGAGTCCATTTAACCTGCTTTCCATCAGCAAACTGACCAAGGATCTCAATTGCACTGCTATGTTTTCCTCGTCTTCTGTTTTGTTTCAGGAGCGGACGACGAACCGGGAACTTGGTAGAGGCCAGCTTCGGGATGGGGTGTACATGTTTGCGGGCCCGACTTCCATCGCCTGTGCGTCTATCCCTGCTCATGCCGTCGACCTCCATTCTCGGTTGGGCCACCCCTCCGCCTCCGCACTTCATCAGCTCTACCCCGATATTAGTCCCCGTTTATCTTTTCCTTGTGAGTCGTGTCGTTTTGCGAAATATCATCGCACATCATATTCTCTTCGAGTTGACAGACGGGCTGCCAAACCCTTTGATTTGGTTCATTCCGATGTATGGGGTCCCTGTGCCACCTCGAGTCAATCTGGGTATAAATATTACATTTCTTTCATTGATGATTATTCCCGGATGACATGGCTTTATCTTCTTCGAGATCGGACAGAGGTTCTCTCCACATTTTAGACCTTTTTTCATGAGATCCAGACACAATTTTCTATCCCTGTCAAATGTCTCCGATCTGACAATGGGCGGGAATACTTATCCACTCACTTTCAGCAGTTTCTACGGGCCCACGACATCATCCACCAAACCTCCTGTCCTGATACCCCTCAGCAAAATGGGGTGGCCGAGCAGAAACACCGGCATATTTTGGAAACCGCTCGTGCCCTCCTCTTCCATCGCCAGGTCCCTCTTCTCTTCTAGGGGGATGCCATCCTCACTGCTACTTACCTTCTGAATCGTCTTCCCTCCTCCATCCTTCAGGGGGAGACTCCCTTTCATACCCTGTTCCCCTCTAGTTCTCTTCACTCCCTTCCACTCCGCGCCTTCGGATGTCTCTGTTATGTCCGGGACACTCGCCCCAATCTCTCCAAACTTTCTCCCAAATCCCTTCGTTGTATTTTTCTTGGATATTCCCGCACTCAGCGCGGGTACCGATGCTTCTCTCCAGACCTCCGCCGGTATATCACCTCTGCCGACGTATCGTTTGTCGAGGCCTCTCCTTTCACTCTCCCCTCTCCTTCTCCCGACACTACCATCGATGACTATCTTCCGCTCTTCGTTCACCCGCCTCTGGTGTCTCCCCCGCCCGGTCATCTCTTTGGACAGACCTACTCCCGTCGTCCTTCTGCTGTCCCTCCCATCCCGGCCGAGGACAACCTTGTTCCTGCTTCGTCCGATGCTCCTGTCACAGCTCCCGAGGACGTGCCGATTGCGCTCCGGAAAGGTACTCGCTCGTGTCAGACTACTCCTCTCTTTGTATCTTCATACAGGGGTCTGTCAGCGCTGGAGACCGTGTCGATTCCTCGGACAGTTGGTGAAGCAAAATCTCACCCCGGGTGGTTAGCCGCCATGAGGGATGAATTGCAAGCTCTGGATGACAACCGTACATGGGATCTTGTTCCACTTCTGGCGGGCAAACAGGCTGTCGGCTGTAAATGGATTTTCACGATCCGTCTAAATCCCGATGGGTCTCTTTGCCGCCTCAAAGCCCGGCTTGTCGCCAAGGGATTTGCTCAGACATATGACATCGACTACTTTGAGACCTTCTCTCCCATCGCAAAGATGACCTCTGTCCGCCTTTTCCTCTCGCTGACTGCTCATCATCACTGGCCGCTTCATCAACTGGATGTTAAAAATGCTTTTCTCCATGACTTTCTTGATGAAGAAGTCTACCTGCAGCACCCTCCTGGTTTTTCTGCCTCTGGTGCCGATCGACATGTCTGCCGTCTCCGTCGCTCCATCTACGGCCTCAAGCAGTCTCCTCGGGCTTGGTTTGACCGCTTCAGCACGGTCGTCACAGCTTTTGGCCTCTCTCAGAGTATGAAAGATCACACAGTCTTCTTCCGTACGACGGCGCACGACTGTATCCTGCTTGTGGTTTATGTTGATGACATCATCATCACAGGGAGCGACTCTGGAGGCATCGCCAGTCTCATGGCGCATCTTCACCAGCACTTTCACACCAAGGATCTTGGTCCCCTCACTTACTTCCTTGGCATCGAGGTCTCCCGGACTGCGAACACTATCTCTCTCTGCCAGCGCAAGTATGCTCTTGATATCTTGCAGGATGCCGGGTTGAGCACCGCCACCGCCGTGGACACTCTACTTGAGCCTGGGGAACGCTCCCTTCATTCCGACTCGGAACCATTTCCTCATCCCGAGAGCTATCGACGCCTGGTCGGTAAACTCAACTACCTCACCATGACGCGTCCCGACATTGTCTGTGCCGTTGGCAAAGTCAGCCAGTTCATGGAGCATCCCACCAGATCTCAGTGGGATGCTGTCCTTCGCATTGCCAAATACATCAAGAAAGACCCTGCACGTGGCCTTCAGTACTCACATCATGCTCACATGGATGTTGAGGCCTTCTGTGATGCGGACTATGCCGGCTGCCTCGCTACCCGCAAGTCTACTTCGGGTTTCGCCGTGTTCTTCGCCGACAATCTCATCTCTTGGCGCAGCAAGAAGCAGACTGTTGTCTCCCGGTCGAGTGCCGAGGCCGAGTATCGAGCCATGGCCACCGTCACTACTGAGATTCTCTGGCTTCGTCATCTCCTCCATGAGCTCGGTTTCCCCGCATCGACTCCTGCTCATATCTGGTGTGACAATCAGGCCGCCACGAAGATTGCCTCAAATCCCGTCTTCCATGAACGGACGAAACATATCGAGGTGGACTGTCACTTTCTCCGCCACCATCTGGAGCAGCACCATATCGGTTTCGGCCATATCCCGACGGCCGATCAGCTTGCCGATCTCTTCACCAAAGGTCTCCCAGGAGCTCGCCTTGAGTCTCTCACTACCAGGCTGGGTATTCACAGCCTCCATGGCCCAGCTTGAGGGGGAGTCTGAGATGGTCATGTGTCTTGTCATCTTTGTTTTCTTTGTGGGACTCTATCCAATCTGGGCATGTCCAGCTTGAGGGGGAGTGTTGGACCCCATTTAACCTTAAATGGGTATTTCTGAGTCCCACATCGGACTTACCCACCTTGTAATTAGATTTACTCATCTATAAAAGAGTATCCCCACCTCACATTGAGGTAAGGGGAATTCACCATCTACAGTTAGATATGTGAAAAATGAACTAGGTTTAGGTTTTCTATATTCTGATCATGGACTTACAGATATTGAGGCATTTTGTGATACAGATTATGCTGGATGTCTCTTTTCTAGGAGATCTATGTCTGGTTTTGCAATATTTGTTGAAGAAAATTTGATCTCATGGCGTAACAAGAAGCGGACGGCTATCTCATGATCAAGTGCAAAGTTGGAGTATCGTGTCATGACATATGTGACTGTAGAGATTATTTAGGCACAATAAATTCTACAGGATATTGGGTATACTATCAAGAAACCAACACATATCTAATGTGACAATCAAGCTGCTATCAAGACTGCCACAAATCGAGTCTTTTATGGGCGGACAAAGCATATTGAAGTTGATTGTTATTTCATTCGAGAAAACTTTGAAAAGAAGATCATCTTCGGCCATGTTTACATTTCCGATCAACTTGCATATGTTCTCACAAGAGGTGTCTGGATCACGTGTTCAATTTTTATGTAACAAGCTGGACATGATAAATATATATGTCCCAGCTTGAGGGGGAGTGTTAGAATATTAGATATTTTTAATATTCGTGTCCAATATCGGTATGAGTTATCTATTGTATTCCTTTTCTCATTTATAAATAAAGCATCTTACCTCGTTGTGAGTTACTACTTTCCATTTAACAGCATGTTTGCCGTTGGAGGGTTATGTTTTCTACATTTTAATTTATTGCTCATTCTCCTTTGTTGCAGATTTTAATTTCAAGCCACATAGATCCTTTGTTTGCGACTGGGGCATTCTTCATTCCAGCATCACTATACTTTTTTCTCGAGGTCTGATTCCAAAATTTGTTTGCTTATTTTTCCATCACGGGAGTGAGTTGTTTTTTTTTTCTTTTCAAATTTTAATAAATGGAAAAGGGCTGAATAATGGTTTTTTTTGGGAGGTTTGTGGCTCATATATTGTTATTTTGTGATATCTTTGCAATGAATACCTAGCTTGGGACATAAGTTTTTATTTGGGAATCATAATCTATTGTTGTAGAAGTATTTCGAGAACACTACTATAGGATTATGTTCCTTGCAGAAAAAAACAAGGATTGTTTTTTTTTTTGTTGTAAAATTTGTCTCGATAAATTTTTAAGGTGAAACCCTTTTTTGGGCTGCCAAATGAACCATGGGAAAGTATGGGAGCAAAATGGAGAGGTGAATATATTCTTAAAATAAAGTTTTGTGAGTTTGTCAGTAATTTTTTAATTAGGCGGTGTTGTCCTTTTAGTCATTGAATTATCATCTTGATTTCACTCTATTGATCTCGTACATGGACTAAAATTTAATGAGATTTTTTTTTATGCATTCGGAACTAAAAATTTGGTGAAAGTTTTTCATCTCTGCATATCAAATTTCAATGCTAAGTTATGATTTACGCTGACTTTTTTTCTTTTAATTTGCACTCATAGAAATTCGTAGTCAAACCTTATTATCTTAGAGTGGAAAATCAGAAGACACTGGAGAACAGATTGAAAACGTCGGCTCAGGTATGTTCTTTTTGTTGATGTCTCCTAGTCATTGACAACCTCTTGAAAAAAAGTCATTCCTAAATGATGGATTTGTTTTCTTGCTTTTTTTGCTTCATGATTTTTCTGCATCAAGATGCTGATGTTCTTGTTGGGATTGTGGGACCTGATTCTTTTGATGTTTTGTTTTCATTTTTTAAAATTGTATTTGATTCAGTAAATGTAACTTTTTAAAAACAACAATGAAAATTGTTGAACCCAGTTTTATTATAAAGGGTGTTTTTGAGTCCCACATCGAAATATTCCACCGTATAATCTATTTTACCCATCTATAAAAGAATGTCTCCACCTCACCTTAAGTTAAGGAGAATTCGCCCTCTACATGGTATAAGAGAAAAAATCCCGTGGACTCCCGGCTCTGCCTGGCCCAACCCTTCCTTGCAGACTCTCGGCGTCGTCCGGCCCCGCCCTTCCCTTCGGCCTCCCTGCTTCGCCAGGCCTCGCCCTCCCCGCGACCTTCCTCGCGCCGACCGGCCCTGCCCTCCCTGGGGATTCCCGGCTTCGTCCGGCCTCGCCTCCCTCCCTGTGCAGTGCGGTTTCCAGGCTCCATGGCCCTCCGCCTCCTCCTACGGCGTCCAGACGGCCCGCCTTCGACGCGCTCAACCGGCCCGCCTCCTGCAACGGTCTCCCGGCCCGCCTCCCTTGCAGTTTCCTGGCCGAACCCTCCTGCACGTCGCCCTCCCTGTACGACGACTTCCTCTAGGTGCGACGACCCCCCCATTCTCGTCGGAACCAACAGCCTCCCTGCGCACTAGCCGCTGCGCCCCGTTCCGCTGCTCCTCCCGCCGGCCTCTGCTCGCCGTCCCCTCATCGCGCACCACCCTGCGTGACAGCCCCAGATGACCCTTCTTCAGCGGCTGCAGCGACCCCACCCGACGACTCTTTCTTGTGTGTCGCCCTCATTGGTCTCGCCTCTCTTCAGCGGGTCTCCAAGCCCGTCTCCTCGGTCTCCCAGTCCTCCTGCCCTCCTCGGCACTTCTGGCCACCGCCTCCGACGCGGTTGCCCGCCCTCCAGTGGCTTCTCGGCTTCGTCTGGCCCTGCCCCTCTTCGGTGTTTCCCGACCCCCAGCCTCTGTCGCAACTCTTGACCCCAGCCTCCATCCTGGTCTCCCGGCTTCGCCTGCTTTGTGGTCTCCCGACCCCGCCCTACGCGTGGCTTCCCGGCGACAACCGACACCGCCCTCCCGCGGCGATCTCTCGACCTCACCCGCTCGCGGCCTCCCGGACCCGCTCTCCTCGGTGAGTCTCGGCCTCGCCTCCTCGCGGCCATTCTCGGCCCGCCCTACTTGCGGCTTCCCGACGATCTCTCGGTCACCGCCCTCGGTGCTTCCCGGCCCGCCTCCTGCGCTAGCCACCGTCACCACAACGGATCCCGCATAACCGACGACCCATTTCCAGCAGCCTGCTTCCCGCGTGGTGCCCACCGACTCCGTCATGGTTGGCTCTTCCACCCGCAGGACTCCGGCACCACCTCCAGTCGCCGGCGCTCCTGCAAGGCCGCCCCCTCGCCTCAGTTGTCGGCCTTCCCGCACGGCAACACCACGCTTCATCCCTCCGTTTGTGCGCTTGCCTGAGCAGCTCTCCCATGCTCCGTCACCGGTCTCGAGTACCCGATACAAACTAGCGCTCTCGCCGGAGGAGATTGCATTTATACAATCTTATCTGACTGCTTTGCCCCCTTCCTCTTCTCCAACCACCATTGTTCAAACTGGCGGCCTTGCCGCGGGTATATCTCCTTGGCCGACAGCTTGGATGCTTGATTTTGGTGCGTCTGAACATCTCACAGGGGATTTCGGTATGTTCACTACCTATCATCCGCATACCGGTGCCTCTGAAATTACTGTTGCTAATGAATCAAAAATCCCCATTGTGGGATTTGACACATGCTCATTGATCCCGTCTATTCACCTGGCTTCAGTAGCTCATGTTCTTGACAGTCTATTTAATATTATCTCCATCAGCAAACTCAGTAAAGATTTAAACTGTGTTGCTACTTTTACATCGTCTGGTGTTGTTTTTCAGGAGCAGACGACGAATCGACAACTTGGTTGAGGTCATCTTTGGAATGGGGTGTACATGTTCGATACCTCATCATCTCTTGCTTGCTCATCCACCTCAGCCCGTGCCCTTGACCTACATTCTTGCATTGGTCATCCACCGACTTCCGTTCTACATAAACTTTGCCCCCATTTCAGTCCCCACCTTTCCTTCCATTGTGAATTCTGTAAGTTTGCTAAATATCATCGGGTGACGTATGTTCTTCAACTGGAACCGCGTGCAGCGTCCTTTCAAGCTTGTTCATTCCGATGTATGGGGTCCTTGCAGGTTTGCTAGCCAGTTTGGGTACAGTTATTATATATCCTTTATTGATGAGTACTCGCGCATGACATGACTTTACCTTCTTCGTGATAGGTCTGAAGTTTTTTTCTACTTTTCAAAAATAATGACATCATTCATCATACATCCTGCCCCAATACACCTTAGTAGAATGGAGTGGCCGAGCGGAAATATCGCCATATTATGGAGACTGCTCGTGCCCTCCTATTCCACATGAAAGTGTCTCTCCTTTTTTGGTCTGATGCCATCCTGAATGCTCTACCTCTTAAACCGACTCCCTTCTTTTATCCTTCAGGAGGAGACTCATTTTCAGACTCTGTTCTCCTCTCTCCCTCCTCCTTATGTTCGGGACACTCGTCCCAACCTCTCTAAACTTTCTCCCAAATCTCTCCGTTGCATATTCCTTGGATATTCCCACACTCAACGCGGATACCGGTGCTTCTCTCCCGACTTACGACGATATATCATCTCTCTTGATGTGTCGTTTGTTGAGAGCTCTCCTTTCACTCTTCTCTCTCCCCATCTAGACACCACCATCGATGATTGTCTTCCTCTCATCATCCACCCACCTCTAGTGCCCCACTCTGTTGGTCATCGGTCTGACATTGTCTACTCCCGCTGCCCGTCGATTGTATCCCCCGTTCAGGCCAAGGACACCATCGTCCCAAATTCGTCAGATGCTTCTGCCTCGATACCAGACGTTTTCCCATTGTATTCTGGAAAGATACCCATTCTTGTCAGAATACTCATCTCTATATATCTTCATACAAAGGTCTTTCCGCTCTGGAGACGATATCCATCCCCCACATGGTTGGCGATGCCAAATCTCACCCCGAGTGGCTACATGCGATGCATGATGAATTGCAGACTCTGGACGACAACCATATTTGGGATCTGGTCCCCCTTAGCAGACAAACAGGCGGTCGGCAACAAATGGATATATACGGTCCGTCTCAATTCCGATGGCACTCTCCATCGCCTCAAAGCCGGACTTGTGGCGAAGGGTTTTGCTCAGACATATGGTATTGACTATTTTGATACCTTCTCTTCGGTTGCAAAGATGGCATCGGTCCAATTATCCATCTCTCTGGCCGCTCATCATCTTTGACTCTTTCATCAATTGGATGTCAAGAATGTCTTTTCTATGACTTTCTTGAAGAAGAGGTGTATCTCCAGAAACATCTAGGATTTCGTGCCTCTGGAGCCGACTCTCATGTCTGTCGACTTCGTCGCTCTCTATATGGCTTCAAGCAGTCTCCTCGTGCTTGGTTTGACTGATTCAGCACCGTCGTCACTGCATTTGGGCTCTCTAGAAGTATGAAGTACCACACCGTCTTCTACCGTACGATGTCCTCCGACTGCATCCTGCTGGTGGTGTATGTTGATGATATTATCACTGAGAGCGACTCAACAAGAATTGCCCAACTAAAGGGGCATCTTCACCACCACTTTCACACCTAAGATCTCGGCCCACTAACATACTTCTTTGACATTGAGGTTTTCCGTTCTACGGACACCATCATTCTCTACTGTAGAGGAGGAATTCTCCTTACCTCAAGGTGAGGCGGATGCCTTCTTTTATAGATTGAGAAAAAAGAACACATGATTGAGTATTCCGATGTGCGACTCAGAAATACCTAGAATAATAAAAAAAACAGGGTTTAATACTCCCCCTCAAGTTGGACATGCCCAGCTTAGACCACGAGTCCCACAAAAGAAAGATGACATCAGACAAGGGCATATAGACTCCCCTTCAAGCTGGGTCGCAGATGCTGTGGATGCCCCCAGTTTGGAACTGAGCGAGGCCAGAGGGTCGTTGGAGGTGAGGAGGCGGGAGGCGCGACGAAGGCGGTGTGCGACGTCGGGTGGGAGCCAGAAGGAGTGCCGGGAGGGGAGCCGCGTAGCGTGGGAGACGAGAGCGGTGTTGGGAAGGGAGCCGCAAAGGGTTGGAGCCGGGAGCGACGTCGGGAGGGTAGCCAGGTAGGGCGGGATTTGGGAGGGGTGCCGCGTAGGGCAGGAGCATGGGGGGCGTAGGGCAGGAGTCAAAAAAAAATAAATAATGGGATTTACCCTCTGATACCACGTAGAGAAGGAATTCTACTTACCTCAAGATGAGGCAGAAACCTTCTTTTATAGATTGAGAAAAAGGAATACATGATTGAGTATTTCAATGTGGGACTCAGAAATACCCAGAATAATAAAAAAACAGGGTTTAACATCTACCAACGAAAATATGCCTTGGATATCTTGCTGGATGCGGGATTTACTCAGGCAACAGCCGTTGACACTCCTCTTAAGCCCGAGGAACGGTCTCTCTATGATAGCACAAAACTCTTCTCTAACCTAGAGAGCTACCGTCGTCTTGTGGGAAAACTCAATTATCTCACCATGACACATCCGGACATTGCCTGCGCCGTTGGCAAAGTGAGTCAATTTATGGAGCATCCGACCAAATTTCAGTGGGATGCTGTCCTCCGCATTGTAAAATACATCAAGAAAGACCCTGCCCGTGGTCTTCGGTACTCATATCACGATCATCTGAATGTTGAGGCCTTCTGTGATGCTGACTATGCTGGTTGATTTGCTACTCGAAAGTCTACTTCTGGGTTTGCCGTTTTCTTGGCACCTCATCTCTTGGCGCAATAAGAAGCAGACTGTTGTTTTTAGATATAGTGCGGAATCTGAATACCGTGCTATGGCCACAGTCACTACTGAGATCCTTTGGCTTCGTCATCTCTTTCATGAGCTTGCCTTCCCACCGCAGACGTCTGCTCATATCTGGTGTGACAATCAGGCATCCATGAAGATTGCTTCTAATTCTGTCTTCCATGAACGAAAGAAGCATATCGAGGTGGAATGTCACTTTCTTCGTTATCACCTTGAGCAGGATCATATCAGTTTCGGTCACATTTCGATGGCAGATCAACTTGTCGACATCTTCACCAAAGGTTTCCCGGGAGCTCGTCTGACCTCTCTCAGTACCAAGCTGGGTATCCATAGAAGCATCAGTGACCCAGCTTGAGGGGGAGTGTGTATGGTCTTGTTCGATGTCGCCTTTCTTTTGTTGGACTCTTGATTCAAACTGGGCATGCCCAGCTTGAGGGGGAGTGTTGAACCCAGTTTTATTATAAAGGGTATTTCCGAGTCTCATATTGGAATACTCTATCGTGTAATCTATTTTACCCATCTATAAAAGAATGTCTCCACCTCGCTTTGAGATGAGGAGAATTCGCCCTCTACAAAAACAATTGATTTTTGAAAAACCAAAATAAAAACGTTTTCATTTTTTATTGGTAATTAAAACGTTTTCTTGTTTTCTACTCTTCAAAACATTTTCCAACATAGGAAAAATGAAACAAAAAATATTTTCTTATGTCAAATGTACCTTTAATTTCTATATTTTTGTCGAACTGGCGTACGTCATTATGTTTCAACAAGATCTTTAGGGACGGCTTTAGTGTATCTTCTTCCATACTCGTATTTGTTGAAAACGCAACATCATTCATTGTTTCTCTTCACATGAATGAAAACTGGACGCTATTTATTTTATTTTTCTCAGGTTAATGAGGCGAGGGAAGCAGCTTACAAAGCTCAGCAGTTGCTACAAAATGTTGCAAACAGGAAAAGGAATAAGCAAGAAGAATCAGGTGGATTGGTAATCAGTGAAGCAGTTTATGGAAATCACAAAGCTTTCAACAGAAGAGATGAGCCAAAGGATTCCTGTGATGAAATAGCTTCACAAGTCATAAATGTCACTGTGCCGCTTAATTTCTTGGTTAATGACTCTGGCCAATTAAAGGTGCGGTTATCTTTTGCTTTGACTCATACTTTTCCTTTACATTTTTTCTTTGAAGTTAGGTCTATGTGCATCTGCATGCAGGCTTGTGAGATGCCTGTAAAAAAAAAAAAAATTGTTTTCATTTTTAAAAATTTAGTAGTAAATGTGTTAGATTGTGTCAGTAGAATATATTTCTTAGAAAATGTAAATGAAAGCAATCGACTTAAAAAAAAAAACTATGTTTTCATTTTTTTTTTTGAAAACGGTCAGGAAATTTATGGATCTTGTCTTCTCTTCGACCCTCCAAAACATTTTTGACGCATTTTTTAATAATGTTTTGGAAAATAGAAACGGAAAATGTTTTCATATACCCAACACACCCTTAGTTCCTAAAGAATATCTTCAATCCATAATTACTACTAAATTTTTGGGTTTTAATAATTACTTGCACATTTCTTTCTTTGTGTCGCAGTGACTGATGTGATCAATCTTATATTATTTTGGCTGTGGGTATGAGAATCATAATCCACCTATTTCTCATGCATCTAGCAAGATAAAAATTAAAAATAAAACGATATGTCCATTTTTTAACATGCTGTAATAATTATTCGCTTTTTTTTGCACTCCCATTTTAACTTTGCAAACAAATGGACCGTTATGTATGCTACTAAGGACTTGTGATGCAATTAATATTGTTGTAAATAGGGTAAATGAAGATGCGACAGTAGATTTCAGCATTGGGATTTTTAGATGGAACCATTTGATGCGAGGGCATGTTTGGTTGAGACAAATAAATGGAAAGGACTCAACTAAAATGAAAGAAAAGAGAAAGGAATTAAAAAAAATGTTTGGTTAGTAGTGGGAAGATATTTTAATTAAATTAAAATAATGACATGACATTGCAAATTAAAATATAATTAATGAAAATAAGGTAATTATAAAAATAATGATAATATTATAAAATAATGGTGAATTATTTATTATGAAGATTATTATTGGCTAATAATATTATTATACTGCTCATCAATCTCTGTCTTGTTAATTTATAAAGCTACACAAAGGTGTGAAGAAATCTGGAATCATGGGATTTTGTGATCCTTGCCCGGGTGAGCCTAAACAACTTCAAGTGGAGTACACCTCTAAGGGGGAGAGATTTGAAGTGGGATCCTCTTTCTTTCTTTCTTTCAATTCGTTTAAACAAAAAAATATATTTTATTGTCAATGAACCAATTTTCGTTTGGCTAATTTCTACAGGTTTTGGTTGATGATTATGCGGAGTTGCTTCTCCCTCGGGAAGCCCACAGGGTCTGATTCAAACCCTTCATCCCTGCTGAGGTACCTAATCGCTTTACCCTTTAATTTATTAATCAAGTGTGGACTGCATCATTTTGTGGGTGAAAGTTATTGCAGTTTCAATATTTAAAATGGATGTTAAGAATGCAAAGCAGGTGGGCCGGCCCAAAACGTGCTGGGCCCTTACGGGCCTTGGCCCTTTTTGGCTGGATGTGACGTGATGATGCCACTGTTGTGTCTATTTTTGAGTCTTTCTTTCTTGGTTTTTCTTTTTTTGGTGTGGGTTGTAAGGGGTTTTTTGGGTGTGGGTTGTTTGACCCCTCCCCTCCTTTGTCTGCTTTGTCTCCTTTTTTTCTTTCTAATAAATTTGGGGGGGTCGGGAATAGCCCGACCCTCGCATCTTCCTTGCCATATAATTCTTTGTTATATACAGGAAAATCCTGTAACATGAGCTTCATTGAGAAATTATGATAAGTATTTCTAAGTTGAACATTATGCCATATATTGCCTATGTATTTTTAATATATGATGGAATGCATTGGAATTTTATGTGATGTTGATACCCAAAATTATAGCCCCTCAGTGTACTGGTAGGACTTATGAGACAACTAAGATTGGACAATGTGAGTGTCTTTTCCCTTTATGTATGATATCTTAACAAAAGGTTTCAATGACATGTTTATGATATTCGACATGTATTCCCTACTTGGTTTCAAAGGATCTAGCAACACTTGTTAAACACAGTCAAAACAATATGGAAACCCAAATTTAAGATCGACCATGCAAGCAATTGAAATCGTGCGTATTGTAAATTGAATAAATTGTGCACCTTTCAATGTAGATTGTCGTTGCATTTGTCTTCATCTTGTGTGCTTGATGAAGTTCCTATGAGTGGTAGTCGGAAGACATCCCTATGAAGGTATCCACATGATGTGTTGAATCGCTCGACGCTCGAGTGAGATCCTCTTGTCACCGATGACATGCTAGTGCATCATGAAGTCTAGGGCGAAGAGGAAGAAAGCTACATGTTGAGGGAGTTTTAAGAGTCTCACATACACCCATCAAATGAGTATTGTCCCTTTATATAGGGCCCTCGAGGACACTCCTAGAGTGAAAATCCATTAATTCATATGTTACAAGTTAATGCATGCAGTTACATCGAATGCAATATTCAGCCATGCTAGCCCCTTGCGTTTCATCTTATGAAATAGTTTATTTATAACAACCAACATATCAAGATTTGAATGATTACACTTATCATTAGAGCGTATCATATTATCACTTATAACATGCTTTACGCTACCCCTTTTCAAAGGCATACAATATGTCTTTTGTTTATGCATGTCATACCTTATGACTTGCACCAATCAATCTTCCACTTGCACTAAAACCTCATATATTTTGTGTAATTTCATCTTATACTATATGATATTCAACAAAATGCATATCCAAAAGTCCTTTCAGATATCTTCCGAAACGCTTTTGGAAATCTATCATTAACTTCATCGTGTATCACATCATATGCAATGCCTTTTGAATACTCATTCAAAACTCTTGGATTAACTCTAAAACACTTATAGAGTAGCTTTCAAAGTCAAACTCAATCTCTATTCAGTCAACTACAAAATGTGACACCACAAGCCTTTGTAGCATTGATAATAAATATGAATCAACGAATCCATAAATGTAAGCAGAGTGAGCAAGACAATTCCATATAGCCTACTCAAACGTTCTTGATTCTCCAAGTATAGATTGATCAGATTGATAAATACATCACGTCATTCACCTTTATGGATGTGCACATCACATGTCTTCCACCTGAATAGATAAGCATTGTTTGGTCAGATGCAACTTTCGAACACCCAAAAGTTATGCCTTTAAAACTTATGCAGAAACTAAAGTACCGGAACAAACTTGTGTTGTCAATGCACTAGAACTTAAAAGACACACTGCACCTAAGTCACCACACTTCAACACACCTCAAAACGAATCCAGAAAAGAACTTCCATAAGATAACAATTCAAAGAAAAAAAGGCAAAAGAACAACACAAGTATTTATGTGGTTCATACTGCAATCCTAATCCATGGGGGGGGGGGGGGACGTTGCAAACTCTTTTATTTAAGAAATGAAAGATGATTAGAATTGAACTATCAAGTCCCAATCCTCTACAACAAGTGTTCTCACCTCACTACTTAAAGTAAAGCCTGATCAGTGCAACTGGTAACACTATCTTTCGTTCTTCATGGAGAGTCTGTCCACTCACCTCCTATATTTTTGGGCATTCCTTCACTCATTCAAAGACATCCATCGCCTCAACTCCTCCTTCCAGTGAATAGTGTGTGCTTCCAGAAACTTTGAAAGTTTACCCTTGTATATTATCTTGAAGACCCTTACATATTCCTTTTGCCGCAAGCAAGGGAAAGACCCTTACATATCCTTAAGAAATACTCTTATGCAAGTCCTTTTCATCTCAGAACTTCACATCTTGACTTGTCAATGATAATTTCTGATTGCTTGCTTTTGACTGCCATCTTTCGGTCTGCTAGCTTTTGGACTTTCGGATGTTGTAGCTACTCCACCATCTCCATTTTGACATTATAAATTAGACTTCTGAAATTAGGCCCTTGGAAACCCTATGCTAACTTTTAACCCAATCTCTCAACCCATACTTGGGTTTGACCCACATCTCCCCTTGGAGATCTCTCAAGCCCATCATCCATAGGAAACCCTCCATGTAACACCTCATCTAGTCCCAGAGGGCTTATCCCACTAATAGCGCACATGGAGTCTCCAACCAACCCTTTAGAGGGTCTTCCCCATCATGCATGAGACATATGATCGTCTCATCAGTCACCACTAGGCTTAAGCTCTCTTGCCCACCCAACTATCCTTAGGAAGACAACCTAGGCTATTCACACTTCATCTCAAGCCCAAGGACCTATCCAAACCCTCTTGTAACCTCAATAGGCATCTTCCCCCCTTGGAGACGTTTTTGCTGGGCGATCCCAAAATACCCAAAGTGCAAGGGAGCGCTTCTCCAACTCCAGGAGGCTCAATGCCATCAGATCTCTTACCTAGGGTGCTCTCGATCTCTACTCATTTACCTGGTTCCATACATTCATGTAGGTGTGCACAATCATGTATAAACAAGCATATGGTTTTGTATTATAGAGACCACCTACCCCTGACATGAAGTTATCAGCCCCATGAAGCTTTGATCATCCTCATTCAAGTCTGTCCCTACTTCATCCAAGCTCGTATCAACACCCAAGCTCCTATCTGAAGCTATCACATCCCAAATAATTGATCATAACAATTTATAACAACACACACAAGGAAAGAAAATCGGTCTGGGGACTCGACCCCGCAACCGCCACCCCAAACCCAAACCCCAAACCACATACCATCGCAGCTACTTGTGTGGGGAAATCATAACAATTTATAATTAATCATTCAATTTAAACCAAAGTGGTAGAACGACCAAAAACTCACCGAACAATGTCGCACCACCAAAACTGTGGATAACCCAGTGTGTTCATCTTCCCGGGCTCCCCTCAATCCAAGGTGAGCAAAAGCCCCATCATATCGGTATGATTCTCCCATTCTCTAATGGAATCATCATCAACCCTAGCTCAGAGACACGATTGTCAATGGATAACAAACTACGAGAATAACTTTGGGAAATCACACGTTAAATCACCTTATAAATGCCCAAGAATCACCCCTCTTCAAAGGGGAATGAAGGGGGGGGGACCGACTGAATGGCCCTCTCATGACGCCCCCTTTCCCCCAAATCATGAAGGGGATGACTTGGAAAAGAAAAATCTACACATATTTTTAAAAACTGAAATATGGCCTCATCACGACGTGACCAATCAGGCTCAGAATGTGAGGTCCGCGCCAGCCACGACTCACGACATGGCATACCGCCCTCAGGCAGAACTTGGTTCCATGACCCCGACCTTCACAATGTGTCCTCATCCCTATACATTGTGGCCTTCTCCTTCACAGTGGTGGCTTTCACACTCCACGCCGTGAGACCTCCTTATGGTAATCCTTCTTGGCGTGACCTTAGTGTTACAATGTGAATAACCTTCTTCATGAAATTTCACAAAGGTAATACATAAGGATTCATGACCCCATATGAAGCGTCTAGTCCTTTGCAACATTATAATACGTAAGGGTCATCTCCATGATGTGATACCGACACCCCATAGAGTTTATTTAATACTTAAGGGCCATCCTCATGGCGTGACACCCTGGGTACAATTTGACCCAATAAATAAGGGTTCCCTCCTTAACGAAGACCCCACATAAAAAGCACCACGCTGTGATACCCACTGGTCACGGCGTGTCATGCTACCTTCACGTTGTGGTGCCTCGCTAGGCTATGACATGATCCTTGATCAACCCCTCTTCACGACGAGATCTTTACCTGTCATGCCATGAAGAGTCACTTGCAGTAGAAATTCACATTAAGGCCACCATGGCCCTACTCCAACTATCACCAGAGCACCTGAAATGCTTCTTGGGTCTCTGATCACACCCAAAAACACCTCCTTGAGATGTCCCAACCCATAAAATCTCGACCCGAGTCCCAATTCTCACATCTTCCCCTACTCCAGGACCAAAAAATCAAATTTCCTAGAAAACAGCGACCCATAAATTTTTGGGTCATTATAAACTTTACACCATAAGGCTTCTTATCCCTAAGAAGCACTCAGAGACGTCTCATGACTTACAATCCATCGATGGAAATCCAATAGCGCTCCTGGTTTCTGATTTTGAACTAAATTGGACTTGTTTCCACCATCTATGCACTAAGCCTAAATACACAGGCTTTTTCCTAAAAAGATCAATTTCGATCATCAAAACACACCTGTTGTGCTCGATACAATGAACATGATGTGGTTTCCACCTTATCACATTCAATCGTACACAACACCACCATTTGGTCCTCCTCTGGCTAACTTTCCTTGAAAACACTCGGCCTCACCCATTGACACATCATCACATCTCCCAATCACAATGCCTTACTTCTAGGAGGCATCATGAGATCATCCAAACGCCCACATTGAAGCCCGAACCTGACACTCGGTGTAATCCCATGGTTGGATTCTTGACCAACCAAATCCACCGCCATATTCCCTCCCTAGGTACTGATGCGTCTCTGATCCGTCTCTCTCTCGGATCCCACCATGCTCCCGTTACTCAACTCAAAAAACTGAAATGCACCATTCATCGCATCCAAATTCCAAATATGGCATTTACCATGGAACCAGATAAAATATGATCCACCTGTCCACCAACATCCTAGTGTTATCTCGATCATCCACCGACCGAACTCACCGCATCCACGACCCTACCAACACGAGGGTTATACATCCACGACCGATATGATGCTCCCCACCATAGGGGTATCCTTATCGTCTCTTGATTGAATCTAAATTTTTGATTTCCATGGCCTATGCTCTCTCTATTATTGAATGTATTGACTAGACATGATTGTCCTACTCCCACCTGAGCGCTAACTTGAAACACCATCACTACTTGTTCCTGGTTTACCAGGAATGTTATCCTCAACATTCACCATCACTACTCGCTCCCTACTATATGACTTCTCTTAGACCGCTCATCGAGTGTAACACCCAACAAATTCCTACATCACATGCGTACCAAACACTTTGAACCATTTTCGATGTCTCCTCTCACCACATAGGGACACCTCCCAATATCATCAAAATGTTAGGCCTCCATGCCCGTGAGTGTCTCATTGAATCCATCAATCACCTCACTGATCCACAAACCAAATAGGCACTACACATAACCAACGCGCACTTGCTCTCATGCATCGAGGATTTTTCTAAAAAGAAATGACAACCCCCACACCACTCTTCCGAAGTAGATTGAAACTGCAAGAATCCCCTCCTAGGTTTTGCCCACTACCCATCTTGATCTCATCTAATCCCAACAGGTGTAAGCTTTTGTACCACCCATTCGTATAACCAGACTCATGCTCTCGTATGTCATCAAACCTAGGCTCACATGTCTAAAAAATTAACCATGCTTCTCTTACATGTCAATCTCATCTAGATAAAAAGCATCAAGGGTGATTTTTTTTTCGAATAATCCCAAGGCATCTCACTCATACCAAGACCCATCACATGATCACTCACCACTCGGGCATCGTTCTAAAGCCACAAAGAATCCACCCATGCCTTTCTCATCCTAAACCCAACCATCTAGGACCATGATCCACCATCTCATCAGAAACTGCACTCAAAACCAATAGGTCTAGGCATCCTATCGATCCTACCCTCTAAACTCAACCCCGATTCCAAAGCATTTTAAGCGCTTTACATTATGAAATCATAAGGCATTTCATATGCCTTTCCTCTACCCTCACAAGGGTATCCACATCCTTAAGACAACCCATGCCCCATCTCAAACCATTCTTAGGTATACCTCACCTGCATCGAATCATCACCAAGACATCCAATGCCTAAACCAACCCACCAGGGGTTACTATACATCCTTTGCACCCAGGGTTTGTATAACTATTGTCCGAGAACATCCCACTATGAGATCCACATGACCTGTCATCAGAATAATATTGTGATTTAGTTAAGTAGAATGTCACCAATAAGTTATATAGGAAAACCCCATATAAGTTGTTGTCGGCACTTTAAATAGCTGGACCCTCCGTCATTAGTGAAATCAATCATACACAAGCATACATATATCATGTGAATCCTATATGCCAAATATGATGCATGTACACATGCCTCTTGCTGCCACAAACCAAGTTCCATAACCACAAATAACGATCTCAGTAAACGCATCATACTTGAGCAAATATCCCAACCATAATAACATAAACCAAAAACAACAATCTCACAACCCTAGTAACCTGGACTTCCCATGGAAAAGATGTTCATAACTCACCAGTCCGAGGTCAATCACAAGCTCCAACACATTTGTATTTCCTGTTTACCATATCCAAAATTGTAATACAAAAAAAAATACTCTGATACCACTTTGTAAAACCCCAACTAAAATCACTCGACAACATCCCAACCATTGCATCATGTGACCTTAAGTGAACCTCCTTGTATGTCAGAGATTGCCGACTGACAACAAGAGCTTAAATCATACGTTGGAGAGACTATGACCTCAATATCATAACCACTAATAACAAATTAATAATCAAGAAAAACCCACAACAAATAATTAGAGTACGAATAATCAACACATCCATGCTATAACAAATGAATATGCAATCATAAAGTCATACATCCAAACCGACTATCCACCGGGCCAATCATGTATACAAGTAAAAAAAAGATATAAATACATATGGAGGATTTACTACCATCTGCAAGACTCACCCCCATCCCATCTCCAAATCCCCATTGAGATGCCCAAGATCGATCCATTGCACATCCCGTGCTCAGATCTTTATAACAGGCATACAATATGTACACGCATTAGAGTGCTCGTGCGGGGTGTGAGAAATACATATAAGTTGGGTCTCACAAAGTGCCCCAAATATACTCCATCATATGAAGAAAATAATAAATGAAGTATACAACATACTTGCATACACGTCAGGTCATCATGTACTAACCAGACCACCATGACACTTGACCATACCTGCTTGACCATCGCTGGAGAAGAAGTCACCCTGTGCCACAATCTTGACCCATACCCGAAGACTCTGAGTAGGATTCCATACCAAGCCTCAACCCATACCTGGAGACATGGGGCATGGTGCCTTACCATATCTCAACCTGTACCCTAAGGCATAGGATAGAGTGTCACACCAAGTCTTGACCACTACCCTCTCGTTCAGGGTAGGGTCTCACAATCACATCTCGAACCATCCCCTCACTCAGGGGAGGTCACACATCAAATCTCGAGCCATCCCCTCTCATTTAGGAGAGGCCACACATCAAATCCAGAACCATCCTCTCCCACTCAGGGGAGGTCCCACATCAAATCCCGAACTATCCCCTCTCACCTAGGGGAGGTCATACATCTAATCCCACCACACATCACCTCAACCACTCCTCTCTCTCAGAGTCGGTCACATACCGCATCGAAACCTGGACCCATCCCTTCTCATCCAAGGGGGTCTGTCTCAACACCTTCCCACTCAAGGTGAGGTCGTACATTCAATATCACTATCAAACATGTACATATCCGGGCACATGCATGCAACAATAGACATGGTATCACAACTCATCCCACATGCTCACCAGTTTATCATAAGGGTGCTAACCACTCAAGACCTAGCCCTACTTCTCAAAGCGTGTCCCATCATCTATCTAGCCTCACAGCCTGCTCTCCTAAAGACCGTCTTGGTCACACATACACAACGTGATGAACCTCTTGATATTCTTATATCGACTGTAAGGAAAACTAATGGGTTACCTAACCCAACCCAGTCTATACTCATTGATACCAACTCACACTCATCACCTCATAGCGACTTAACAGCCTGAAGGCCCTCCTGACCTTGGACTCAAGAAGCCAGTCCAATCATCTTCCAATCTATGCATCACAACCTGGCCCTACTAATTAGGGACTATCTCTTACCAACTCTCACTACGACCCTTGGGAACCATATGCCAAGTCGTAAAACCATTCTCTTGACTCATACTTGGGTCCAATCCCACATATCCCCTTGGCGATCTCTCAAACCCGTCATCCAGAGGAAAACTTCCATGTCACATCTTATCTAGTCCCAAAGGACTTATCCCACTCATAGTGCACACCAAGTCTCCAATCCACCCTTGAGTGGGTGTTCCTCATCATGCGTGATATGTACACACCACTAGACCTAAGCCTTTCATGCCCACCTAACTAGCCATAGGAAACCAACCTAGGCTATTTGTGTCTCATCATAAGCCCAAGGACCTATACTGACGCTCTCGTAACCTCAACCAACATCTTCACCCCCTTGGTGATATAGTTTCCAGACAATCCCAAATTACCCAAAGTGCAAGGGGGAAATTCTCAAACTCTTGAAGGCTCAATTCCATCATATCTCTTACCCAGGGCACTCTCGGTCCCTACTCATTTATCCAGTTCCATACATTCATGCAGGCATGCACAATCATGCATGCACAATCATATGTGTTGGAAAAAATCCCTCAAGTGTTTTGTATGGATTGTGTTTGTTGACAATCACATGTGAATGATATTTGGAAGCATCCTAAAGGAACTTCCAAAGTCATGAAGAGGGTTGAAGAAGGTTGAAAGCAGTTGGATTGAAATCTGTCTGTGTGAAAAAACCATGCCACAACACCATAGGTTGTGCCATGAGATGCGTTGGATATAGTTCAGTCTCTCTGCTAGTTTGAGGGTGTTCATGCTACAAGCCTCAGGTTGTTCCATGAGGGAGAATTGTGTTTAAGCATAAAAAAATGTGGCTAGCCTCAGGCTAGTGCCACCCGAGTAGCCAACCACTGAGGAGGAAACCAACCGTGCTCAAAGGTAGCCCCATCCTAGGCAGCAAAGAGGTGTTGTACAGGCCAAGCGTGGAGCAATGTCATGTGAAAGAGTAAAGGATCAACGCTGTAACTTCCCGCACCAACTTATTGGCTTAAGAAGAGATAGAGTGACACTAACTTTAGGTGACATCCCTAAGACACCAAAGACTGACAATAAATTCCAAGGGCTTAGAAGAACATTGTAGGATCATTTTCCCTTTAGAAATAAAAAAACATGGAAATACAAAATATAGACATCCAAACAATCTATATAAGCATGATTTAAAGCATTATAAGTCAAAGGTAAAACCAACAGAAAGACAATATTAGAGTGTCCATGGAATAAGGAACATCTACTAACAAAACCTAAAAGATAATATGACCTAAAGACACCAAAGTGTCATCATCCCAAGCATCACCCGAACTAGCTCCAAGCTCCAACACCACCTGCCATACCCACAACATCAAGATGCATCATTAGAGAAATAAGATACCTTTCCCTTTCCCATGTCTCGGTAAATAACATCTACAAACACACCAAAGTGCCCAAGCAGAGGGTGAGTATAAAATCAGTAGGTAATCCCTAGAGACTTCCCAACACATGCCACTAGGAAAAGAACTGGTTAACACATTTCATATAAAATAAAAGAAAAACAGTTAAACAATTTATACAAAACTATAAGTGAAAACCATGTGAGAAAAACCATCAACAAGCTTATTATCATTCTTCAATACTTGGCATAATCATTCCCATGTTCACACACACACACATCCATACTCAAGCTTGGCGTAACACATTGATAATGGTACTTCACAATAATAATCCATCCGACTTTGACAGTGGTATTTCATAACCACGCTTTGTCCCACTTTGAACACATGATAACCCAATTATGCCAAATTCCATTCCAATTCATTTTACATAAAAAATTCTTCATATGAAAAAATTTCATCAAACATTTTTCTTGCATCAAAACCATACCATAATTTTAAAACCAATATTTCAAAATTACAAGTAAAGAGGGTTTTCCAAAATCCATTCAATCTCCATATTCCCAAAACATAAACCCAAGCAGTTTCTTTTAAGAAATCTAGAAATGTTTCCATAGAAAATCTAAGAAAAACCTCTTAATAAAACCAAGCCTTCAAGTTCTAGAACAAGTGGCAATGAGAGAGACGCCACCCACCTTTCAACAGATGAAGAAAATGAAGAATGACACTAAGAACTTCTAGATTCTGGCTCATAACACCCTCCCTTCAATAGATCCAACAAGATCTCATCAAAATTCACAACCTAGCACATAGATCTATCTATAAAAAAATAGATCTATGGATTTGATAGAGGAGAAGAGTAGATATAATAAGAATAAGGAAGAATAAGGAAGAACAAGGACAAGAACTTATTGTTGATTCTGGATCTCCAACACACTTTGATTATTCCAAAAGTTGCTTTTGAATCAAAGAGAAATAACTTGGGATCCTAAGAGGGGAGAGGATTTCAAGATCCAGGAATAATAAGATAATAATGAGGGTTTCGAGGCCTTAAACCACATTTAAACTTAATTTTCAGAGCATTAAATGTTTATCACACGGTTAGGCCGTACAGTTTAACAAACCATGCATCAACCATGCACATGCTATTGGACATCACCCAGGTAGCCTCATGGTTAGGTCACCCAATTTGAAAAACTGTGCACTAACCGTGTGGTGCTACTATCTCAAGGCCATCCCTTTGCATGATTGGCTCACACAGTTTGAAAAACCATGCACCAACTGTGCTTCTCCCACTGTCTCCCCCCACACGCTTTCCTTTGGAATTCAAAAGGTTTGGAAAGATTGTGCTCCAACCGTGTTCCTGCCTAGTGACTCCCAGCATCACCTTGCACTGTTTTCTGGAGATAGTGCAGGATTTCAACTAATTGTGCTCAAACCATTCACCTCCAAAAACACTTCTAAAACACTCTAAAACCTTCTAAAAACTCCCGAGACTCAACCCAAACATTATATAACTTGAAAATATAGAATACATGGGGAAATTACCTGAAATTAGGGGTGTTACATTCTCTCAACCATTGGTAATTCTATCCTCAGAAACTGGATGACTGATGTTGGTTTGAAAGAGTTCGGGCCATTACTCCATCATTTCATTTTCATGCTCCCACATCTCTTCCTGAATCTGGCCATGCTGCCATAAAATCCATACCAAACTGATGCTTTTACCGTACAAGAGATTCTCTTACCTATCCACAATCTGCATTAATACATGAATCAATGTAGCATCCAGTTCAAGATTAACATAGTCCCATTGAATCATATGGTCAGGATCAAGCTGATACTTCTTCAATTGAGATACATGAAACACATTGTACATAGAACTGAACCTTGGTGATAAATCCAACCGATAAGCTACATCATCAACTCGTTCAAGTTTCTCAAAAGGGCCAATGTATTAAGAAGACAATTTGCCTTGCTTACCAAAATGACGATGTCCTAGCCTTGGTGAGATTCTCAAGAAAATATGATCAACCACCTCAAACGATAATAGTCAACAATGATGTTCCACATATGATTTCTGATGACTCTAAGTCATCACCATCCTCTTTTTGATTAATTAAATCTTCTTCATTGTCTCATGCACAAGGCTAAGTATGATTACTAAAGTCTCACCTGTTTCCACCCAACAAAGTGGAGAACGACTGTAACACATCAAGATTTTATGGTATGTCTTTTTTTTAAAATTTAATTTCTTCAACAACATAAGTTTCATACAACACCAAACTTAAACAAACAATGATATATAATTAAATATCATTATTTTTAAACGTTCGTTATAACATAGCCGTTAAATTGGCGGGAATGAATAGTATTGAAAAAATTATAAAAATTATATATTATATATTTAATCAAATATTTTTACATTCATCCAAATAATTTTATAGGCATAAGATAAAAATGAATCCAATTTTACGCATTAAAGGCTATTTTTCTAAAGGTAATTTTACCGTCTTTTAATGACGCACTTGTTTTAAAACCAAATTTTCACACTTATAAATTCTATTGAACAAAATAAACTTCATTTTTAAAATCGTAATGTCAAAATTAGCTTAGGGTTAAATTTTGGTATTTTTCTAAAAATATTTATTTTTCAGTGAATAGTGAAAAATCCTGATTTTTATAAAGCTTTCATTTTAATAGTCTATTTATGATTTGAATAGTAACATCGCTTAAGAAAGTGCAAATAAAATTTAGGTATCTTATGAATGAGAATATCATATATTTATATCATGAAATAAGTAAATAAATGTTTTAAAAACGATAAATTAAGTGTTGATATTTTTGCAAAACATAAATGTTTATTTATAATTTTATAATTAATATAATGATTTAAAAGAAAATTTATTTTTATAAAATATATTTATGAATTAATATTTTGTTGTCTTAAGAGTACAAGATAATTTTATGAGACCTTAATTAAAATTTCAAGGTGTTATAAAATTAGTTATAATTTTAAAATCGATATTTTTTTCGAATAAATGCTGATTTTAATTAAAAATTAAATTTCTAATATTTATAGAATTATTTTCATAAAACGAAGTTCATTTTTTAATTCTACAAGTCGGAAAATGGTTAGAGTGAATTTTTGAGATTTTTCTAAAATAATTGATTTTTTGGTGAATAGTAAAATATGATAATTTACGGTATATATACATTATAAGTTAAAAACACTATTCATTGAGTCATTACTGATATAAGAACCATAATCTAGAACTATCCTTCTCTCTTTACTGTATTTAGTAATGGAATCATCACTATTGCTTGTCTTGAGCCAAAATAATAAACTAATGAATAAAATAATAAAAAAAATACTCATCTCCTCCACTATAAATACCAACTCTCACCACCACTTCTCTCACCTCTTAAGCCTTGAAGATTTTCCAATTTCTACCCAATCCTCTCCCTAAGCCTTTTCCCCACGTCTAGGAGGTTCTAATCTCAACAAAAGACCAAAACCAATTTCCCTAAGGAGGTTCTCAAGGAGAAGAATTCAAGAGGTAAAATCCTCTTTCTATTTTTTTCTTTTCTTTTCAACTTCTTTTCTTTTCTTATACTCTCCTCACCTATTCTTTACAAACATGCATGATAACTCCATTATATTATATATAATGGAATTTATTTATGTCAATGAAAAATCCACCATCAAGTCTCTTCTTCTCTTCTTTTTATTCTAAAAATGAAAACATCATCTGTGAGGTGCTGATTTACCACCTTCATGGATGACGTGTTTTGTTTTTCAATTTCATCTTCAAGGCTGGCCATAAAACCTTTTTTATGGTTAAACCAAATTATAATACATGCATTACAGCTTATTTAATGTTCTGAAACTAGTATATATACATAATATTAATTAATGAAACAAAACTAGTTTGCGATGATAAAAAAAACCGCCAAAAGAATCTAAATGATTTTCACTAACGTCTTATCTAATGATTGATTCTCACCCTAAATAACCAAATGACTTATATAACCATTTATGATTTCTCTCTCTTTACCCCAATGTAATTCTTCTTTATTTTTATACACTTATTCTAATTCAGTGTATATGTTTCAAAATCATGTATCCAGATCAGTTTATCTTTCTTTGATGGGGAAATACATGTTTTATAAGACCCATTTTCAATTATTCCCCTTAAGAAAGCTTGATTAAAGGGAACTTTTCAATTCCCTAACCATTTTAAAGTTCCATCCATAATCTATTTTAAGATACCAATATTATTTTAAAATCATTTTTTTTATCACGAGAAACTATCTTTGTTCATTTCTAGTTTTATACAAACAATTCAATTTTTTTTTGTTTTAAAGACTTATATTTTCCTAAACTGCACTGAAGCAACCCATTTCTAAAGTTTCTTAAAAACTCTTTTTACATGTTTTCACTTTAGTTGGAAATCATTTGTGCCCCAAACATGATTTTACTATCTTTACCTTTTATTTTCTGGGATATACATGTTTAAAATATAATTTTATAACAAATACAAATGATTTTTCCAAAAGAACTATTCTTTTCAAAGTAAAAAGAGTTTTTTTTCTCGTCTCACTTTTACTTATATGAGATATATACCCTGTTCACCACTTATTCCTTGTGTTTGGTGTACGTACTACCCTTTGATATATTATACCACGAGACTTCTTATTCTCATGATATTTTAATTTTTATTTAATATTATTACTTCATAGAGATTATGATTTAAATGTTTCAAAGTGGTATGAGACACTTTGGAATGTTTAAAGATTATCTTCCTCAATATTTTTTCTATGGACTCATTTAAAAGTATCTGCATCTATGTCAACATCCTTTGTTGAATCTTGTTCTTTATTGAGGTTTATCTCTTATGATACCATCTACCATATGTTTTTGAAGGCTTCATGATCAGTTTGACTGCGGATGTGCTATTTTGATACTATTCATGATTTATGGTTAAAATATTCACATTTCGTATGCTAGTTTTTCAATATGAATGTTTATATTGTTTATGTTTCACCCTTTTCACATGAGAAATGTATTGGACTTAGTAAGTTACAGATGAGTTCCACTGTTACCCCTCGATGCATCAGTAAGTCTCATGAGACAAAAAAATATGGATTTAGCTGAGGCCTTAACCATTGATTTTTAGATATCTTGGACGAGGTCTTGAAAATATGTTTATGATGTTAGACATTATGAATTACCTCATTATGATATTAATAATTGATAATCCATGTGATTATTCAACTAGTAGAATATCCATGATTAAGTTTTATGTGATTATTTATATGACATTATTTATTCAGTTTTTATTTTTGCCATATTATGCTCAAGATTATGTTTTAATGGAATGCATTTTTAGTTATTCATAATGCCTTATTATTTATGATAGCTTTTGTTGTATTTTTTACCCTTACTGAGCATATGAGCTCACCTCTTTCTTATGTTTTATTTTTTCTCAAGATGTGAAGATGTATATTATGAATGACCTGCAGGGATAATATAAGATTTTATGGGTGTTTCCAGTGGAATTTCTATGGTGTTTTTTTCCTTTAAAGTTGTAATGTTAAACTTATATATGTATATGGTTTTCCAAAGACACTAAAATATTTTGTACTTTGGGATGTAAACGCTTTTTCTTAGTACCAATGTAATTAAGTAAGACATCGACTCCAGAATATTGGGGTCGGGGTCTTTACAGTTGGTATCAGAGGAAGTTTAGTAGAAATTTTGAAAACTAGATTTAGAAACCATAGATTAGGGAACATAACCATAAGATAGACTTTGAGAACAAATATAGAAGAACATCCTAGAATTTTGGTAAGGTAGAGATTATGTGGGTCTTCCTAGAAACACACCCTAGTCTGGATACTACAAGTGAACGTAGTTTTGGAACAAATGTACCTAGGGGTAACAACTCTGACATGGTGTATCAAGCCTGACTCGGTGTAACCTCATACACAACAACATGTCTTATTGCGCACTTGGTTTGACACTCCTGGGGGATATTATTAGGATAACTCACATTTTCTTTACAAATAATTATGAAGGATTTGAATATATAATGAAAATGAATAACCCAGGTTAAACCTAAAGTATTTTTGGTCAAAAATAAGGTGTTATGATGTTATATAAATTATTATATTTTTTTCTCACTATGACTTTTGTTACTCACACTGCTTTCTGGTTTAGTCAATGGCTTGAACTCAAAAGATTCATGTTAACATTGAACATGATGAATAAGGTGGTGCCGACGAGCAACCAAATGGGATGAAAGATATCGTGTTCATGCTTAATAAATTTACCAAAATATTATTAACAACATATACCTTAACCAACTCCCGAACTTACCAAAGAAGAGAAGGATAAAGTTTTCTAAGAGCTCTAGTGGTGGAGACCATGAAGAAAAGAAGGCTTGATTTTCATCATACAAGAAATGTGAAAGGAGACACCCAAGAATGTGTCTCAACAGAACAGAGAAATACTTTATATATGGAAAAAAATGACATAAATCAAAGAAATTCTAAGAAAAAATGAAGAGTATGATGGAAGGAAATAAAACACATCCTAAGAATCCATTTGTAGTTTATTGCCTTAAATGTGGGGAATATGGGCATTACCTGAGTCAATGCCCTCTTCTATAGGATAAACTCTAGACAAATAAAGGACCTGTGTGGAAATAAATGGATGAAGTATTTATGTATTAGGGTTGTATTGAAAACATTAATGATTAACCTTATTTCATGAATTTCCATCATATTTATTTTGGAATTTATATTAATATAGTTTAAGAAAAAGGACAACTCGTAGGATGGGTGACAACCCGTCGCATCCGGCAAGGCCGTGAGGTTTGAACCCACAACCAAGGGGCAATAATGGTACAACGCATGCCACTAGCCTACATGAAGTCCTGATTATCATGACCTTTTTAATATCTTATGGATAAAGGTTATTTTGATTTTAAGGACATTTGTTTTATTAAATTTATAACATTGGGATTGGAAAATGATTTAGTGATTAAGTGATTAATGTTATTTCGGCAGTTGCAGAATATTTTAAGAAATGAAAGTTGAATTGTATTTTGGAGTCAAATATGATTTTATTGTAGACTTATGGTGATTTAGGTTATTTATGAAAATAGTTAGCATATCTTGGAAATTTAGAGGCCTTTTTTGGACTGTGAATTTGGATAGATGTATTTTGTATGAGTCTTAAGGTTGGAATGGATTAAGTTGAACATTGGATATTATTATTTGAGGTTAAAGTATGATTTATTGGATACTTTGCATTAACAATTTTGGTTTCAAAAAATATTTAAAGGCCGAAGGAATGACTTAAGGACCATACGATTCATTAAAAGTGCTTAAAGCGTGGATAATTCTTCTTGAACATTAATTTCCAAGTGTAATGGATGAAGTGAAAATAGATCAAAGCAAAAACAAAGGATGAGATTATGCTTATGGCTAATCATTTTTTTTTGATTTCTAATGGCCGGTTTAAGGGTTGCCGGTACCCGATACAACCTCATCCAAAACACCACAAAAGCATCCAAAACATTCAAATTTCAAATTTCAAAAGTTCAAAGCAGGGCCTCGAGCCGCACACCATCCACCATACCACCCACCTGTCCGCTCATCTAACCACGCACCAACCAACAGTCCACGCCTCGATTCGAGAATCATCACCACGCGCCACCCTTCAACACGAAATCCAACATCATGTCGCCGGTGAGACTCCAGACCGAACACTGTCATCACGAACCTAATCAGAACACATGAACCCAACCAGTCTTCCTCGCGCCGCTTCCCTGTCTCCACCATCAGTGTCGAACCATCGACCGCACACCACATTCACCGACGTTCCTCGCCGTTGCCGCCATCAACAACCACCAACATAGATACCGGTCAGAATCACCATTTTCATAACAAGAATCAAACAGATCATTGAAAATAAACCAAGAAAAACCCCACTGCAGCCACCCCAACCGTCGAAGAAAAACCCTCGCAGACCCTCAGAGTACTCAGCCACCGCAAATCAGGTGACGACCTCCACATGCTGAGAGACCGCTGCAGGATAACAACTCAGAACCGAGAGCAAACCCTTGAACGATCCGTAGACTATGCCATTAAACAAACCGGTCTTACGCCCGCGGATCAGACCAGTAGAGTCGAAGCCCGAAGCGTTCCGCCACATCAAGGGGGACGAATCCCAAGATCGTCGTAGAGAACACCCGAGGCATCCGAAGAAGTTACACCACAGGGATGAGGCGACGACGAGATAAACCTAGCACTACCAGCTTCCAGCGGATACCGCTAAGAGAAAATCATCAACACTAATAGGATATTTTATAAACCCTATTTCTGATGTGGTTTTCCCAAAAAGGAATCTTGAAGTATCAATCTTTGATTTTTGAAGTAAAGTTTTAAATTGTGAGGATGTAATTTATTATAGTAGGAGAGAATGTAACACTTCAGGATTTTATGGAATGTATTTTTTAAATTTAATTTCTTTGGCAACATAGGTTTCACACAAAACCAAACTTAAATGAACAATGATATATAATTAAATATCATTATTTTTAAACGACTCTTATAACCTAGACGTTAAATTGGAGGGAATAAATAGTATTAACCAAATTATGAAATTTATATATTATATATTTAATAAAATGTTTTTTACATTCATCCAAATGATTTTATAGGCATAAGATAAGAACAAATCCAATTTTATGGATTAAAAGACTATTTTTTAAAGGCAGTTTTACCTGCTTTTAATGGCGCACTTGTTTTAAAAATAAATTTTGGAACTTTTATAAATTCCACTGAACAAAATAAATTTCATTTTTAAAATCATAATGTCAAAAATAACTTAGGGTGAAATGTTGGTATTTTTTCTAAAAATATTTATTTTCCAGTGAATAGTGAAAAATCCTGATTTTTATAAAACTGTCATTTTCATTATATTAATAGTCTATTTATGATTTGAATAGTAACCTCACCTATGAAATTATAAATAAAATTTAGGTATCTTATGAATGAGAATATAATATATTTATATCATGGGATAAGTAAATAAATGTTTTAAAAATGATAAATTAATTGTTGATATATTTGTGAAGCACAAATGTTTATTTACAATTCTATAATTAATATAACTATTTAAAAGAAAATTTACTTTCATAAAATAGATTCATGAATTAATATTTTTTTGTCTTAAGATTATAAGATAATTTTATGAGACCTTGATTAATTTTTCAAGGTGTTATAAAATCACTTAAAATTTTAAAATCGGTATTTTTCAAATAAATGACGATTTTAATTAAAAATTAAATTTATCATATTTAAAAAATTATTTTCGTAAATTGGAATTCATTTTTGAATTCTACACATCAAAAAATGGTCAAGGTGAATTTTTTGAATTTTTCTAAAATAGTTGAATTTTTGGCAAATAGTAAAATAGGGTAATTTACGGTATATATACATTATAAGTAGAATACACTATTCATTGAGTCATCACTGATGTAAGAACCATAATATAGAACTATCCTTCTCTATTTACTGTATTTATTCATGGAATCATCACTATTGTTTGTCTTGAGCCAAAAATAATAAACTAATGAATAAAATAATAAAAAAAATACCCCTCTCCTTCACTATAAATACCACCCATCACCACCTATTATCCTCCCACCTCTTAAGACTTGAAGCTTGTCAAATTTCTACCCAATTCTCTTTCCAATCCCCTTCTCAACGTCCAGGAGGTTCTGGTCTCAAAAAAAGACCAAAACCAATTTTCATAAGGAGGTTCTCAAGGAGAAAAATTCAAGAGGTAAAATCCTCTTTCGCTTTCTTTATTTTCTTTTCACCTTCTTTTATTTTCTTATAATCTCCTCACCTCTTCTGTCCAAACATGCATGATAACTCCAATATCTTATATATACTAAAATATTGTTATGCCAATGGAAAATCCACCATCAAGTCTCTTCTTCTTTTCCTTTTATTCTAAAAATGAAAACGTCGTCCGTGAGGTGCTGATTTACCACTTTCATGGACGACGTGTTTTGTTTTTCAATTCTTCCTACAAGGCTGGTCATAAAACCATTTTTATGGTTAATCCAAATTATAATTTATGTATCACAAATTATTTAATATTTTGGAACCAGTATATATACATAATATTAATTAATGAAATAAAACGAGTCTGCGATGATAAAACCCCCCGCCAAAATAATCTAAATGATTATCACTAACGTCTTATCTAATGATTCATACTCACCCCAAATAACCAAATAACTAATATAACCAATTAATCTTATTGATGTTCATTAATAAAATATAATTTTAATTTTGGATAACTATTCCCATTTTACATGATCTTTTGTACATGTATACAAGTGAACCGATCATGAAAACCAAGGAAAAAAACACTATCGAATGACAGAATTAAATTTTTACAACTCATAAAAAAGGCCATAAATGAACATAATAAAATTATAATAAATAAAATACATGTTAAAGAGGTTCTGAACTAATTTATTAATGAATCTAATTTCATTATCCAGGACATTAAATATAAGTGCAGAACACTTTCAGATATAAGCTAAGAGTTTTCTCATCTCACATTTATTTCTATGAGATATGCCTTATTCACCACTATTTCTTGTGTGTGGTATATATATATACTAAAATTTGATTTATAATATCATGAATCTATTTATCTTTATGGTATTAAATGTTTCATTTGATGATCATTAATTTTATCGGGCATATGGTTCGACTGTTTGCAAAGTGGTAAGAGTTTCTTTTCAAACCTCCATTTTTCATTCAGGTTAAGTTTTCTCTCTCTTTACCCCAATGTAATTATTTTTTATTTTTATATACTTATTCTACATTATGTTTATATGTTCCAAACTCATGTATCAAGATTAGTTCATCTTTTTTTAATGGAGAAATACATGTTTTACAAGGTTCCCTTTTCAATTCTTCCAGTTTAGCAAACCTGATAAAAGAGAACTTCCCAATTCCTTACACATTTTCAAGTACCATATATAATATATTTTAAGCCATCAATATTTTTCTAAAATCACTATTTTTATCATTAGAAACTATCTTTTTTCATTTCTGATTTATACAAACAATTATGACTTTTTATCATTTTAACTCTTATACTTTCCTAAACCACACTGAAGTGGTCCATTTATAAAGTTTCTTAAAATCTCTTTTTACATGTTTTCACTTCAGTTGGACACCATTTATACCCAAAACATAATTTAATTTTCCTTCCCTTTTATTTTTTGGGATATACATGTTTAAAATCTTATTTTATGACAAATACAAATGTTTTTCCCAAAATAACTCTTCTTTCCAAAGTAAAAAAGGGTTTTTTTCTTGTCTCACTTTTACTTATGTGAGATATATGCATTTTTTACCAATTATTCCTTGTGTTTGGTGTATTTACTACCCTTTTATATATTTTATCATGATAATTTTTATTCTTATAATATTTTAAGTTTCATTTAATTCCATTCCTTCATAGAGATTATGATTTAAATGTTTCAAAGTGGTATGAGAAACGTTATGATGTTTAAAGATGATCTTCTTCAAGAATTTTTCAAGGGTATCATTTAAAAGTATTTTTATCTATGTCAACATCCTTTATTGAATCTTGTACTTCATTGAATTTTATCTCTTATGATACCATCTACCACATGCTGTTGAAGGGTTCATGATCATTTTGATTGTGAATGTGCTATTTTGATACCATTCATGGTTTATAGTTAAAGTATTCACATTTTGTATGCTAGTTTTTTAATATGAATGTTTATGTTATTTATGTTTCACTATTTTCATACGATGAATGTATTGGACTTAGTAAGTGATGGGTAGTTCCCGCTATAACCCCTTGATGCATCGATAGATCTCATAAAACAAAACAAACATAGATTTGGTCACGACCTTAACCATTAATTTTCAGATTTCTTGGTCGAGGCCTAGGCTTTACGGTTATGATGTCTGACATTATGCATTCCCTCATTATGATATTAGTAATTGATAATCCATGTGATTATTTGACTAGGAGAATATCCATGATTAAGTTTCATGTGATTATTTATATGAAATTATTTTTTTAGTTTTTTTACTGGAATATTATGCTCAATATTATGTTTTAATGACATGTTTTTTTAGTTATTCATCATGCATTATTGTTTATAATAGTTTCTGCTATATTTCTTACCCTTACTGAGCATATGATCTCATCCCTTTCTTATCTTTTATTTTTCCCTAGGATGTGAGGATGTATAATATAAATGACTTGCAGGGATAATCTAAGAGTTTATGGGTGTTTCCAGTGGAGTTTTTATGTTATTTTTTTCCTTTTGAGTTATAATGTAAAACTTATATATGTATCTAGTTTTTCAAAGCTACTAAACTATTTGGTCCTTTGGGACTGGAACACTTTTTCTTAGTACCAATGTAATTAAGTAAGGTATTGACTCTGTGTTACTAGGGTCAGGGAATTTACAACGACAAGGACGACCATACAATGCTTTGAAAGAGGCCATATGTATAGAGGATTTCTAACTATTATTCTATGAGAACTCCACTAATGATATATGCTCCTCCCATGAGCCTCCAAAATCCATGACATATTCTCGAAGCATGTGTTCCAATGTGTGGATCGTCTGTTCGGATTGTCCATCTATTTGAGGATGATAATCTATGCTCATGGTCAACTGGGTTCTGAGTGATTCCTGTAAGGATTTCCAAAACCGAGAGGTAAAACTAGTTTCCCAGTCAGAAACAAATGAAACTGGAACATCATGCATCTTTACAACTTCCTGAATATAGAGTTTGGACAAGTCTTCCACCATATTGGATTCATAAATAGGGATAAAGTAAGCCTACTTTGTGAGCCGATCCACAATCACCCATATTGAATTGTGTTTCCTAACCATTCTTGGAAGTCCTATCACAAAATCCATAACTATGTGCTTCCATTTTCATATGGGTATTGGTAAAGAATGCAACATAACTGCTGGTCGTTGGTTCTCCGCCTTGACCTGCTGACATATGAGACATCTCGGTACAAATTTTGTCACTTTCTCTTCATGTAATCCCCCCAAAACCATGTTCTCAGCACTTTATACATCTCATGAATACCAGGATGAATGGGCCATCTCAAATGGTGGTAGGTAGAAATAAGTTGTTCTTGATAGGCCAGAGGTACCACAATTCGATATCCAATGTAACACTAAACTCTCATCCAGATTTCTTCTCTCAATGGTTTCCCCACCATTGAGTTTTGACCTCATAGCTAGACATTCCAGATCAGATTTCTGAGCATGTCTAACCTGCTCAACCAAATCTGGAAGAGGAGAAACTAGAAATAAAACCATGACATCCCCTTTCCCAACACAATCCAGATGCATATTAGCTATGATGGCATTAGCTTCCATTGATCCAAAGCTTCTTTAGCCAACTGATTGTATGAATTCCTACTCAATGCATCTTCCATCGAATTTCCTTTACTCGATGTATACATCAAGTTGAAGTCAAATTCCATCCATCCATGTTTCCTTAGATTTAAATGCATTTGTGATAAAATGTTTTTCAAGCTCTTATGATTCGTAAGCACCATAAATTTCTCACCAAAATGATAACAGAGCTATGTTTTCAAGGAATGTGCTACTATATCCAATTCCAAATCATGTATTGGGTAATTCTTCTCATTCCCCCATAACCATCGTGATCCATAATCTATGACATAATCTCCCTATATGAGAAGCATCCTAATCCAGATCTAGATGTATCACAATAAACCTCATACCCCTATCATGACTCTTACAATATAAAGATGAGTGTTGATTTAAGGAAAACCTTAAGATCTTGGAAAGATTTCTGGCACTCATCTCTCCATTGGAAAGGAACACCATTCCCTATCAAAGCTGTCATTGATGATACAAGTCATGAAAAATAACGAACAAAGCGCTGGTAATATCCTGCAAAGCCGAGAAAACTGCATATCTCAAAAACATTTTTTGGTGGTTTCCAAGTGATAACACCCTCTATCTTTTTAGGGTCTACAAAAACTTCTCTCTCAGAGATGACATGACTAAGAAAATGTACCTATTATATTTAGAAATCATACTTTGAAATCTTAACATAAAGGCGATGTTCTTGCAAGATACCCAACACTATAGCCAAGTGTTGTTCACGATCGACCTAAGTCCTAGAATATACCAGAATATCATTGAAAAACACCACAAAAAAGGAGTCAATATACCCTTGAAATATTTTATTCATCAATTCCACAAACACATTTGGTTCATTCATAAGGCCAAAGGGCACAACCACATATTCATAGTGACCATAATGACTCTAGAAAGCTGTTTTTGGAATACCCTCACTTCAAACTCATAGTTGGTGATACCCCGATCACAAATAAATCTTAGAGATCCATGAGGATCCCCTAAATTGATCAAATAGATCATCAATTCATGGTAGGGGATACCTATTCTTTATCATAAATTGGTTAAGCTTACAATAATCAACGCAAAACCTAAGAGTTCCATCAGCCTTCTTTTTAGAGAGAATTGATACTACCCACAGATAAATGATCAATCTAATGAACTATGACACCCTCGGTTTCATGATGTTTTTATTTTGGTCTTATTTTATCTTTCCTTGAGTGGCATTGAGTTTCGGTTCAAGGCGGGTTGAAAATTCAAGTTTTTGGAGTCCTTTTTGGAAAGATCCTAGTTAGCCCACATGATTAGTACTAACCGTGCAGTGACCATGCGGGTGCCCAAGTGGGATTTTGGTATGGTACATGACTTTCACACTATTTGTTAAACTATGTGGCAAGCATGCGGTTGGGTCTGTCATTTTGAAAGAGCTGTTTTGCACGGATTCTGCATAGTTTGTGAAACCATACCGAGCTCCCTAGAGACCGTGTGGGGTCTTTAGTGTGTTTGGAGTGTGGTGCACAATTTGTACAAATTGTGCGGCCTCTTAGGGGAAACTGTGTGGGGTGAGGTGTGTCTAGGTAGTGCCTCCCATACAGTTGGCGCACGATTAGGCAAACCGTACGACCTAACCATGCGATTTTTCCAGTAAAGGAAAAAAATAATTTTATTTTATTTTTATTTTTTTCTTATTTCTACCTTTTTATTTCCCCCTTCTACTGTGTGTGTCGTTCGACATCCCCCCCTCTCTCTCCATGTTCACACCACACCCTATCTCAATCTCCCCTCTCAATGATGATTTCAATGGATTTATTCCAGTTTATTAGTTGAATCATCGAGGTAAGGTCTCCACCTCCCCCCTCTTTCCTATTCTAATGTTTCTCTCTCTCTATTACCCCTTCTTTTTCAATCGAACCCTAGGTCAAGGGTTAGCCTGATTTTTTTTTTCTGGATTTCTTCCATTGTTATGGTGTGTGATGGGTCTCACAGGTCGACTTCGTGTGTGTTTCAACATCTTCTGTTGAAGGCGAAGTGTTTTGGTCTATTTCGGTTCATCCTCCACTGTTTGAGGTGGGTTTTCTTATACCCTTTTTTATTGGCCTAATTTTAATTGGGGGATTTTGGTGATATTTAATTTCCTCTTGGTTGTTTATGGTTCCTTTTTCCTCCTTAAAGACTTGCACACATATACATAGGTAATTATATATATATTCTCTCATTGTACATATTCCCTTATAGTGAGTGGAATAAGTGCGTTGGATTAAGGGATGTATGTATATATATAGGTGTATGTGTGTGTAAGTGAGAAGTGTTCATCGTCAAAGGCGACGACTTTTTAGGTGCTTTGGCTTGATTCTCTTCTCTTTGAGGTAGGTTTTTCTATTCAATTTATTTCATTTTTAAATTCTGTTTGTTATCGTGCTTTCTAAATTCCCTTTTTATGAAAGTTTAAATATATTTGATATCTCCTTGGTCTTTTGAAACTATTTCTTGGTATTTTGAGCTTGACATAAATTGTTTTGCATATGAGTTCCATGTTTTCATGGTTGAAATGGAATGTTTAAATATGTTAAGATTTTTTGAAATGTCCAATGGGATTTTGAAATTATTTCCATGATGTTTATGAGATTTTAATCTGAGTTTAGTTTCCCAAGAAGAAGAAACTATGTTTTAAAGGGAATTTGATATTAAAATGAGGTGTTGACCTTGAAATGATTTCAAAAAAATGTTCTTTATTATATTTTAAATGATGATTTTAAATGTGTGTGTGATTCACCCCCTGTGAAAATTCCATGATGGCTTCTTTGAAATGGTTTGATATAAATGGGTGGGACTTTGTCCTTGTATTTCTTTTCAAATAGGAAAACCCTTTTTGGAGGGAATATTTGAAATGTTTTAATGAAATGGGTGGTTTTATTTAACCTCTTAAAATGTTTTAAGGGGTGTTTTATGAAAGGTGAAAGGTGTATTGACTTTCCGAACCGGGTTTTGGTGTTAAAGAGAGGATTGAAACTTTGGTTTTTAAATGATGTTTGTGAGAGACATAATTTGGTTTCCATTTGCTTGTATACCCCTTGTGTGGGTTGTGATCATTATGTGATTCTTATTGCTCCGCTTATGTGGGAATGTTCTTGTTTATGCCATGAGTGCATGTTATATATTTGGGGCTATTAATCATTGGGTGTTAGGGGTGAAGGTAGTTATGGTTGTGCCTTGTGTGTTAGACGTGACTTCTTTGCACTACACATCACTTCCTTTGTATTGGTCCTGAGAACCTGAATACTTGGTGGGATTCTAGATCTCTTCTACACTAGGGAGAAACACACTACTAGTGGCCCCTCTAGTTTTAAATAGGGCTAGATGGGGTGTGCCATCCGACGAGGCTGGTGCAAGCTAATCGGATGGGTTGTTGTTAGGATGAAATGTACACCAACAAGTTAGTCTGTTTGAGCGAGTCTAGGACATACTCACATTAGAGATCCTATGGTAGAGCCCATGACACATTTAATTGCTTGGTTAGTGATTAAAAGGAGTTTTATACAGTGCTTGTTGTATCATATACCATTCTTTAATTTTTGTGGCATTGTTCTTGTTTATTTTTCATTGTTATATGTGTGTGATTATTGGTACCTTCTTTGTTGTTCTTGAATTGTGTGAGTGTGTTGGGTCATTTTCTTTGGAGAAGTGAGTTTTAAAAGTTGATGGAAAAAATATTTTGAATTTAAAGGATCTTGTGTGGGTGATTTAAAGTGGATTTCAAAATAGGTGTTTTGGTTTAAATGGTGGCTTCGTCTTGAGGAATGTTTTAAAGTCGATTGCTTTATTTAAATAAAACATGTGTGTTTTTTTGAGAAATGAAACACGTTCATGTGGATTTGGAAATGGATTAGACCGGTGGATTTGTTTTCAAAACATGTGTGTTTGGTTTTGGAAAACATAGAGAAATGTTTTGAAGGTGAATTATGGAATTATTTTGGTTTCCATACATGGTATATATGTAAAGTTTACTTTATAGATTTATTTTTAAACTATCATTCATGAATTGCCTTATGAAACATATTGCATAGTTTTGGTGGGTTGTGGTGACCTACTGAGCTCTTTAGATCATGCCTATATCATTTCAAGTTTCAAGTTCTATGTTGGATCTCGTTTGTTTATCATAGCCATGAGGTGAGTTGGGTGGTGGTGACCCGCAAGGTCACATGGAGGCTAGTCATAATTTATTTTACATTGTAGATATTCCTTTCTAGTTAGTTTTGATTATGTTATGCCTGTTTATTTTATTTTAGCTCTTGAATTTATTTATTCTGCTGTTTTTTATCCCTATTTTGGGAGAAATTGTTCCCAAAGTGATTCATGTGATGCTTAGACACTAGTTTCGAACCCATGGGGATTAAGAACGCTCTTTGGGCCATGTGATAGATCAGGTCGGATGATAGCCTGAGCTGGTTTGTTACATGAACCCTTTTCTTTCTTGATCTTATGTTGAACCTTTAATTACTTTAATTTTGTTGGAACCATCCTATAAGAGGGAAGTGAAATAGGATTGGTTCATGGTAGGAGATTAATCACAAATTCCACTTCTCTTTCAGGTGGAAACCCAGAGAAATTATTGGGAAAGGTGTTAGGAAAATTGTCAATGATGGGTGGAAAATCTCTATGTCAAATTTCATCGATAGATTCCAAAGTAACTACTACCAACCACTACTGGAAATAAGATCTATACCAATGGTTTTGGGCAAACCATTGGTATAGTTCACTTATATAGACCTATACCAACGGTTTGGCCAAAACCATTGGTATAGGTCCCAAAATCAAAGAATCTATACCAACAGTTCTCAAAACTTTTGGTATAGGTCTATACCAACGGTTTTGAGAACCGTTGGTATAGTTACATGTATTTCTTATGGAATCTTCTGAAAAAGAACATTAAATAAATCAAAAATTAAAATATTTATGATAATAAATATATAGATTTATGAAATTTTGTTCACAAAAGTCAAGTTAGGTTAGCGGTTAGGTCGTTCAATCATAAACTGTAGGTACTGAGATCAAAACCAACCGAATGCTTCTTTTTTGAAATACATATAACAATGGTTTTATGGAACCGTTGGTATAGATTTTTCATATTAATTATACCAACGGTTTTGAAAACCGTTGGTATAGACCTATCCCCACAGCTTACTTGGCCACTGTTCTCCAAACCGTTGGTATAGGATATACCAACGGTTTGGAGGCCTATACCAATGGTTTCAAACCATTAGTATAGGGTATTTTTCTACTAGTGAACTGATAATAGATAGTTCCAACCACCAGTACTGAATTTCCTTTTCTTCTTTCATTTACAACCCAATATCTATTAAAGATATGCATAATGAAATCTAAAGATGTGAAAATCACATGTAGGACATAATAGTTGATATGGGCCTTGAATAATTTAATGAACCAACCCAAGTCGACCCAATCCATCTCCCAAGCTAGCCCACCACACGACTTGAATCACGTTCTCGATCACCACAAGATGGTGAAAACCACTAGGCATAACAAAAAATCTCTTAGGAATGGTTTCACCCATGGTAAACCGACATGAACCACCCATGAAATAGGAAAGTCACACCAATATAATCAAAGTCAACAACATGGAATGTAACATTCATAGTGCGAAATAATAACAAAGCAGATACCATAAACAACAATAACATCATAAAAAAACACACCATAAAAATAAATATATACATGGTATCTCAATTCATCACCCAAAACTCAAAAGAATGGGAGTAGTGCCAAACAAGGACCAATAGTACCAATACATGCACCCCAATGGGTACAAAGTCCCAAAACGATTCCACAAGATCCAAATCCATGAGACCACATCTCCTCCACAAAACACCATACAACGATAATCAAGAAGATCCACCCAGGTACATGGTTCCCTTAGCTTTAGCTATGTCCTGGAAAAAAAAGTCTATATACGTCCAAAGACATATATAGGGTGTGAGTCACATATCCCAATAGGATACCACCATTAATCTATTTAAGGAATTTACCAATGAAAACAATTAAATTATTTTGAAAAAACTTTTCAAACTAAACCACTTTAAACACAATTTTATTTAAGAAAATCCTTTGAAATCCCTTTGGTTTTTCTTTTAAAACACACATTTTTTCTAAAACATCTTTTAACATGGATCAAATAGAGATACAATGCCACAAGGAAAAACATGCTCAACCCACCCCAAACAAGTTATAACCATAAACATCATCATATAACCATTAGATGAAAATGGGCATAACATAAATCATCACATCAAACATGGCACTAATGGAATGCATAAAGGCATATAAACCAATCCAAAATGAGTAATTACACATAGGGATCTAACTATAAGATTCTAATGTGAGTGAGACTAAACAAAGTATGCTAGCCAACTAAACAAAGTGGAAGCTCTCACGGTCTTCCCTGAGCCCAACTCTAAGAGCTCTCATAGTCTCTCAACAACCAGATGGAAGCTCTTACAGTCTTCCTACCCAAAGGCTCTAACAGTCTCTTGGAAACCAAAATGGAAGCTCTCACAGTCTTCCTCCCCAAAGTCTTTCATGGCCCCTCAGATAATCCCTCACTCACACCTTGGTTAACCCATGTTATACTCCATGACAACATAATAAAAAATAAGTTCCAATCCATGAAAATCCATTTCACAAGCCAATTCCACAAACAAACATGATCACTTACATTAAAACACATTTCACAAGGTAAAATAATTTCAAAAATCATTTTAGAAATCTATTTAAATCCATAAAAATTCTTGAACCATTTTAACGAACACTTAGAGTGCACCTAAGCGAACCCCATTTGGAAAACCCACTTTAAACCTTTAAATTTCCAAATAAAGCCCTAAAGCACATCAAGCATGGGATCAAAATCAACTATAAACCATTTTAATGAAAATTTAAGCAACACAAACCAAATTATATTATAAATTTAAAGATAATAAATGAAAAATGCCCATTAATAGAGACACCTACCTTAGAATTAGTCCCAATCTCATCGCCTCTAAAGATGACCACCCAAATGATATTGAAGAAGGATTCATACAAAAAAGACACATGAAAACAAACCAAATATTCCCATTACACGCCCTAGATTTGGCCAAAACCCCTTATAGGGTTACACAACTCTATAAAAAATGGAAGAACAAGAGGAATGAAGGAGGAAAGAAGAAGAAAACATGAAAAAATGGGCTTACCTCAAGCCAAAACACCAAGATCCCAAGGAGAAATCACCAAGGAGAGGAGGAGATTCCAAACCAAGGAGTGTTTGCATGTGATGAGAGGAGAAAATGAGGGCCAAAGGTATAAAAAATGATAGGGGAAAATGGTAAAATACCAAATTATTGATGAGTTGGACATGCTACACAGTTTGGCCACATAGTTAGAAAAACTATGAACTAACCTTGCAAGAGAGACTGTATCTCCAAAATCCAAGCCTCATGGTTACTCCTTAGTGTCACATAGTTTGAAAAACCATTCTCAAAGAATGTAAAACCCCACTGCCCCAACCTGTAACACCCTCACATGATTAAACAAATCATGCATCAACTGTGTTCCAGGTTTGTTTCTCCCAAAAACTTCTATTTACAACTCCGACACTTGGGAACTCCAATCACAAAGAAAAAGGAAAATAAAACTCAAAATTAGATGTACCAATGGCCTAATGGGTGTCACAAACTCCCCACCTTGACACTTCCCCACCAAAAGATCTCAAACATCCTTGTAAGAAAGCGGGTGAGGCCACTGCTCCCTCACTAGAGCTTCCTTCTCCCATGTCTCATGGTTATCGCCTCCTTGCTTCCAAAGCACACAGACCAACAAGATAGAATTACCACATAACACTTTATTTTTATAATATAGAATATGGGTTACCTTCTCTACAATGGTGGTATTATGATCAAGCTCTAAATCTTCCCACTCTAACACATGATATGGGTTTGGATGGTATCTCTTTAACTAAGAGACATGAAAAAGGTCATGGATCGTGGTTAGACGTGGTGGAAACTCCAACTGATAGACTAACTTCCTAAGATGCTCTATAACATGAAACAACCCAACATAACATGACACCAACTTTCTATTCTTTTTTAAGAGACGTTTTCCCAGTCAGAGTGATACCAAAGAAACACCCGATGACTAACTTGAAACTCCAATGGGTGACAACGACGATCAACATACAACTTCTAGTGGTTCTGAGCTCTCTATGACCATTTATGAATTATCCATATTGGCTCTGTCATCACCTGGATGAGACTCCGTCCAATAATGGAACGCTCACCCACCTCATCCCAATACAACAGTGATTAACATGACCTCCCATACAATGCCTCAAATGAGGCCATCCTGATTGAGGTCTGATAACTATTATTATATGAAAACTTGGTTGACAACATGTGACTTTCCCATGGACCTCTAAAATCAATAACACACACTCACAACATATCTTTGAGATTCTGTATGGTTTGCTCAGACTGATTATCCATCTATGGGTGATATGCGGTGCTCAATCTCAACTCAGTTACCAAAGCCTCATGGAGTCCCTTATAGAAATGGGAAGTAAAATGGGCATCCCGATATGAAACTATCACAGGGGAACTATGCGAAGCTGAACAACCACTAGAATGTATAATAATTTGAGTTCCTATACCTTCGTCAAGTCCCTGATGGGAATAAAGTGTACTGATTTTATCAAATGATCGACAATCACCAATATAGAATATTTCCCACTCAGATTACGAGGTAGATCAATCAAAAAATCCATAGAGATATTTTCCAATTTCCATAATGAAATGGGAAGCGATTGTAGAAACCTAGATAGTCTTTAGTGATTATCTTTGGTCCTCTGGCAGGTCAAGCATCTAGAAACAAAGTCTGCTGCTGCATGTATCTTATTGGGTCACCAATACCGGTCTCTCAAGGTATAAAACATCCTGGTTTCCTCAGGGTGAATGGTCAAACTAAAATGATGTGCTTCATTCATCAAATCCCACCCAAAGCTCAAAGTAACTACCAAATACCTCCGAAAAAAGAGAGAACAATCAAGATACTGAGACCAATCACCCAAGGTCTCCCCACCATTTAAAGTACTGCTAATCTGCCGGCACTCGGGGGTCATATATTTTCTAACTATTTACCTGATCGATGAGAGGGGATAAAACCTACACACTAGTCAATAACACCTTCTCTCAATCCTCATGAACCTCTAGAACCAGATTAGAAAACAAACTCATTAGGTTCCACTCATCTTCTAATTTCTAAATGTCTTACATTGAAAGCTTCCCGCTCAAAGCGTCAACGACCACATTCCCCTTTACAAATGTATACAAAATATCAAAATCAAAAGTATGAAGGTATTCCACTAAACATCTCTATATAATATTTAGGTCTCTAAAGGTGAAAATATACTTCAGGCTCTTATGATCTGAATACACTATAAAATCCCCCCATATGAGGTAGTGATTCCATGTCTTCAGTGTATGCATCACAACTGCTAATTCTAGGTTGTGGGTGGGATAATTCCACTCATGCGAGAATAACCACCTCGAGATATAGACCACTATGTGATCATTCTACATCAGTACACATCCAAACCCCACACTAGAAGAATTAAAATACACCACATAAGCTCCCCCAATATTAGGAAGATTCAAAGTTGATACAAATGTCAAATGGGCCTACAACTGCTCAAAAGCATGCTGAAACTTCTCATACCACTCAAACTTCACCCCTTTCATGGTCAAAATCATCAAGGGATAATCCATCCTAGATAATTCCTAAAAGAAACATCTATAATACCCAAACAATCCTAGAAAGCCACAGATCTCAAACACATTCTTAGGGTGCTCCCAAGACATGACTGTTTGAACTTTCTCTGGATCCACTGAAACTCCTTCCTCAAAAATCATTTAGTGCATGAAATTCACTTCCTAAAACCAAAATTGGAACCTGAACAACTTAACATATATAAGATGATCCCTAAAAACACCCAAAATAACCTTCATATGGTTATCATGATCCTCCTTCATCTTGGAGTATACCAAGATGTCATCCATAAACATGATTACGAAGGAGTCCAAAAAGTGATGAAATATTTGGTTTATCAATGCCATAAAGACTACAAGAGAATTGGTAAATCCAATAGGCATAACCAAATACTCAAAATGTCCATACCAGATTTGAAAGGAGTTCTTTGGAACATACCCCCTAGATCCTTAACTGGTGGTTCCCGGATCCCAAGTTGATATTATAAAACCAACAAGCTCCTCTGAGCTGATCGAAAAGATCATCAATTCTAGGTAATGAGTATTTATTCTTCATAGTCACCTGATTAAGCTTATGATAGTCTATGAAAAGTCATAGGCTTCCATCCACCTTCTTTCAAATAACTTTGGGGAAGAATAGGGTGACATGCTAGGATGGATAAAACAATTATTCTCTAGGTCCTCTAGTTGGACTTTAAGCTCTTTTAGCTTGATCAGATCCCTATGGTAAGATGAAAAGGAAACTAGGATTATCTTGGGAAGAAAATAGATAGTAAAATCGATATATCTCTAGAGTGGTAATATCGAAAAATCCTCTAAAAATACATCTAGGTACCTTTTTATGGCTATTGGAAGTTCACTCACATAACTTTGCTCAGAATCATCAAGGAATAACCTAGAAAACTAACATGAAATCAACCCCAACTTTGAAGCAACTGGTCCTACCCTCCCCAATCACGGATCCCACTCACCCTGGAAGATGTGAGTACTACTGTCAGGAGTAAGGAACCAGAACCTATGGTGATAGCAGTCAAGTAGCACCCTGAAGCTGATCAACCAATCCATGCTGGTAATAAAGTAAGAAAGACCCAGTTCCAAAACAAGGAAGTCCCAGATGACTTCCACATCAGCTATCAAAACATGACACTCAGGGCACTTTAAACCTTTCTCCTTATTCCTACCCAATGGGGTTATAAAATCCATAACATATGTAATCAAATCAGCTCGCATACCCAAAACATAAAACAATTTAAGTGAAATGGAATAATGAGATGCACCATTGTCAAATAAAACTGATTCCATGGAAGAAACAATAAACATTGTACCTCTCATGGTGGATATCCTAGAATTCGAGTCCTCTAGTATAACTTCTTCCACATGGAGATTTCCTAGATCAGACCCAAATTGTGTCTTCTTCCCTTGGTGATAATCTCCCTTTCCTTAGGGGAAAGATCCTCCACCCTTGGAAGCCTCTGATTGCACCTTAGTGCCCTTCAAAAAAGTGGACCCCACACCACTCCTCTAAAAATACAATTGAAAGAAGTGATGAAGATGAACCAAACATTAAATCTAGTGGAACATCCTCATAGTATCTAAGAAACTAAGCCTTGTGTGTCAACCCTTCCCGAACTGATAACAAAAAATGTGTTTACACCCTGAACAATCCATAGGAGCTGAACTTGATGACTGCTGGACACTCTTGCCACTACCCCGATGAGGATCATCCTTCTTTTGCTTCTATCCTGAAAAAGAACTTTGGATACCTCCCATTTAAAGAACACCACTAAGTCATGTCTTAAAAATCAAATCAGCCTATTCTATATCCTCCTTATCAACCACCTTTGAGTAGGTAGGTATATAGATAAGAATAAGCATAGACCCGATCTTTGGCCTCAAGACCATATCAAAATGCTGAGCCTTGAGGTAATCATTCGTGAGGAGATCTTGAGACACATTCACCAATCTAGTAAATCAGGAGACATACTCCATCACTGAACAATCCCCTTTATCCAACTTTAAGAACTCATAGGCATTCACCACCCTCAGTCTCCAGGTAGAATTGCCAATTAAAATCCACCTTGAAAGTGGTCTAAGCGAGATCCTTGTGCCTCATCAAAAGCACTATTGACTCCCATCACTTCCTAACCATCCCTTACCGCACATACATGACGAAACCCACTTTTGTGGTCTCAAGGGTCTTTAGAAACTCTAATATCTACTCGATACAATCCAAAAAATCCTTGGGCTCATTGGATCCCTTGTCGCCATGAAAAACCAGTGGATTTTTCATCATAAACTCCCAAGCACGGTCTACCATCTGTGCCTGCTCTTGACCACCCACCTAACCCAAGGATTAGATCATACGAATCATCGACTCCACTAAAGCCAGATCAAGAGGAGTTTTTTCCTATGGGGTATTCTCTAAAACACCCTCTCTATGCATGGATGATGTTCTTCTGGGAGGTATTGCTTACAAGACACAAAACACAAGATTTTTCAAGCACAATTCCATCTCAAATCACATCCAAATATCCAAAGGAAACCCTCATCATGAGAATCAAAAAGTGACACTAGAATCACTAGAATCTCTAAATGAAAAAGGAGAAAAAAATCAAAAAATTCCAAGTATTTTCCACTTTGCACAATTTGGCCGCACTGTTAGACTAAACATGCACCAACTGTGAAGGTGTCACTGGAGTTGGAAGGAAAGGCTGCATGGGCTATGCACGATTACTACTAACTATATTCATTAACCATGTGCCTCTTTTAGACTACCTCTTTTCACCCCAAAACTTAAAATAACCCCCGAGATTTCTAGGGACTTGTCACTAACCAGGAAATACCTCAAAATATCATCTAAACAACCCATAACCCGGTTGAAATCATAACTATAATCCCATACCACCCATGAAAACTCAAGGTTTGATACGATGAATAGATGAATAGGCACTCCCCCATTCCTACCTCCCAAGTTCTGATGGTCCTAGCTCCTATCTACCACTGACTACCAAATAACAACCTGCTCTGATATCATTTTGTAATAAACCAACCCAATTCAACCTAATTTGTAACCTGAGATGGTCCGCCACATGACCTGAAGTGCATTCCCGATCACCACAGGCTAGCAACAAGAACTGGGCATAACCAATAATCTCCTGGGAATGGTTTCTCCCATGGTAAATCGGCATGACCCATCCATGAAACGGTACAACCACACTAATATCATCAGAGTCAACAACATGAAATGAAACAACTAGAGTAAGCAATAATGACTAAGAAAATACCATAAAAAATAATATACATCACAAAAAAATTATACCATAACAAGACATATATACATGGTATCTTAAGTCATAACCCAAAACTCAAAATAATGGGAATAGTGCCAAACAAGGCCCAACATTACCAATACATACACCCTAACTGGTACACAATCCCAAAATGAATCCACATGAGCTAACTCCATGAGACCACATCTATCCAAAAAACACCGGACAATGCCAATCAAGAAGAGCCACCCAGGTACATAGTGCCCTTACCTTTACCTATGTCATGCAAAAAAAAAAAGTCTACATATGCTCGAAGGTATATGTAGGGTGTGAGACAAATTTCCCAGTAGGATACCACCATGAATCTATTTAAGGATTTTACCCATGTAAACCATTAAATTAGTTTGAAAACGCTTTTCAAAACTAAAACACTTTGAACAAAATTTGTTTTAAATCAAGCCTTTGAAATCCCTTTGGTTTTCCTTTAAAACACACATGTTTTCCAAAATAGATTTTAACATGGTACAAATAAAGAGACAATTCCACAAGGAAAAACCTACTCAACCCACCCCAATACGACATAACAAGGTATAAGAATAAGCATCATAATATAACCATTAGATGTAAATGGGTTCATAACCTAAATCATCACATCAAATATGACATTTCTAGAATGCATAAAGGAATATAAATTAATAAGGCACGAGTTAGTACACCTAGGGATCTAGCCATAAGGGTCTAATGTGAGTGAGTATAAAAAAAGTATTCTAGCTGGATAAACAAAGTGGAGGCTCTCACTATCTTCCCTGGGACCAATTCCAAGAGCTCTCATGGTCTCTCAACAAACAAATGGAAGCTCTCACAGTCTTTCTACCCAAAGGCTCTCATGGTCCCTTAGAAACCAAAACAAAATCTCTCATGATATTCCCCCTGAAGGATCTCACAGTTCCTTAGACAACCCCTTGATCACACCCTATTTAACCTATGTTCTACTCCATGCCAACATAATTACAAACAAGTTCCAATACATAAAAATCTACTTCATAAGAGAAGTCCATAAATAAACATGCCCATTTTCATAAAAAAACCTTTCACAAGGTAAACCATTTTTGAAATCATTTTAGAAATCCATTTAAATCCATAAAACCTATTGATCCATTTTAACAAACACTTGGAGTGCACTCAAGCCTCCCCCATTTAGAAAACCCACTTTAAACCTTCAAATTTTCAAACCAAGCCATAAATAACATCAATCATGGGATCAAAATCAACTATAAACCATTTGAATGGTAGTTTAAACAACACAAACCAAATATTATTAGAAATTTAAAGGCAATCCCTGAAAAAAACCCTTAAATAGAGACACATACTTCAGAATTGGTCCCAACCTCATTGCCTCCGATGATGACCACCCTAAAGAGGTAGAAGAAGGCCTCACACACCTAAACCACATGAAAATAATCCAAATCCCCCCATTTCACACCCTAGATTTGGACAACACCCCTTATAAGGTTACACATATCTATAAAAAATGGGATAATAAGAGGAAGGAAGGGGGAAGGAAGAAGAAACCATGAAGAAATGGGTTTACCTCAATCCAAAGAACCAAGATCCCCAGGGGAAATCACCAAGGAAAGATAGGAGTTACCACACCAAGGAGGAGGGTCCAAAAATTATGGTAGGATAAAATGATGGCCAAAGGGTATAAAAAATGTTAGAAAAAAAAATGGTAAAATACTAAATTTTAAGTGAACTAGACAGGCCACACAGTTTGGAAAACTGTGCACAAATAGTGTGGGAGCTACTGTCTCTCCAAAACCTAAGCTGCATGGTTACTCCTAGGTGTTTCACAGTTCAAAAAAACATGATAAAATTGTGAAAAATCCCACTACCCAACCTACAACACCCTCACATGGTTAGCCGTATAGTGAAACAAACCATGTTCCAACTCTGCACCTGGTTTGTTTCTCACAAATTTTCTTCTTCTGAACTCTAGAACCCAAAAACTCCAATAATAAACCAAAAGGCAAATAAAACTAAAAATTAGATGTACTAGTGACCTGAAAGGTGTCAAAAATGATTTAAAATAATCAATTATTAAAATTAGGTCATAAATATCCATATCAAGAATAGAGAAATCTCAAATCAATTCAGCCCCATTGATAGTTATGGAACACGTTGTACGCTTTAATGCGTGACACTCGTGTTATACCATAAGTGCTTAAAGTTTCAAGATAGAAGATATCATCTCAATATGCAAACCCATATGATAAACAATATGATAAGTAATGAAAGAGTGAGACACACTCATATTAAACAAATGTTGTATGATTAGAATTCAAAAGAATCATACCACACACCAGTGAAGGACCAGATTAATCCTCCGTAATCATCTGCTCGACACCATAAACCTGCTTAGTAGCTCCTCCCTAATCTTTGCTTCCTCACTGGGATTGCATAACCCGAGGAGTCGTGGGATTCATAGAATCACCTTGGCTTTCTCAATTCTTAGTACAAGTGTCATTCTAACAAGATCGCCTCATTGAAGTATATGATGCCTAAGAAACATGAGATGTATCTCCATCACCAGACTTTGGAGTGCTACGACAATAACATTGTGGATTTACCATCTGATTAAATTTGTGAAAATATTGAGGTGGTTTCATACAATTCCCCTTGATATAGTCAAGTGAACCACACTCAACACTTCAAAATTATCTTAGTATGATTTTTTGGGAATTTTCTGACAAAGTTGATTTTTTGGTGAAAAAGTTAAAATTACCGCTTTACGAGCACTGTGATTTTATGGCATCATTATCATGTCATAATGATTAAAAAATTTATGAAAAATTTTATTCAATCATAATTGTATTTAATAAGCATACAAAATTAATTTAAAAATATAAATTTTAATTTATAAATTTATACTTTTCTTTTTTGAACCAAAAAATGAATTTTTGAAATATATTTTTTTGATTTGTGTGCATTAAGTGGGATGGTTGGAAGGTAAGTTTCGGTTTAGGAAGGATTTTAACATCCAAAAATTCTCAACCAATCATTAATAAGCCAAAAAATTGATTGGAATTCATTGCATCCATCATGGCTGACTTATATAATAAAATTACCAATATTTAATCCTTTAAAATCTACCCCTCCTCAAGTATAAATACCACCCATTATTAATTAATCTCCACTAAAAATTAACAAAACATGAATTTATGGTCATTTTATCTCCCAGATAGTACCTCCAAGGATTCCTTAAGGTCTCAAGGTGACATCCTCAAGTTTTAGGAAGAAACTCCTCAAGGTAAAAGAATTCTCCTCTTCTCCTTTTTCATTCAAGTACCTCATTTTTTGTATGGCTCTAAATATTGAATTAAATTATTTTTAAAATAGTTTTTATCATCTATTTACTACCAAAATAGTGTTTTACCAATGGGATACCTTCATTCCCTCTCATTATGTCCTCCCTCTAATCCATGTTGTATACCATAATGTTGTTGAATTCATTTCTTGAAATTCTCTCTTTTACATGAGGAATTCCAATACTGTGAATATCCAAACCACATACTTTTCAATTGGTATTCACATAGATGTAAATATAACCTATTTATTGGGGGTTTACATGTATTAAACCCACATTCCCTTCTCATGGGTTAAAAATTAAGTAATGTTCATGTTTTTTAAGAACTTACGCACTCAATGATTTTATATGAAACATGTTCTTTATTCTCCTTAGGTTTTTGGTAAAATGATTTATTATGATTGATATGATTCACATGAATTAAGAAATATTAAGGGTTCACCCTAATAGCGCTATAATGCATTGGGTAAAAAATTACTCTCTATAGATGACATATTCATGATACATTGGCAGTATGACTTGGTAATGTTTTATGACACCTTGGTGATGAATCTTGGTGATATGCTTATGAATGTATTAGGTTTATATTGTAGCCATATTTACATATTATTTATCAAGTACTTATGATTATTATCTCTTGATATGACTCATGTTTTATCCATGATGATCGTTTATGTTCCATTTCCCTTTTTTCCATTACTAGGCTTTATAATCACCCTTTTCTTTTGATGTATATCCCCAGGAAATTACATGTAGTGAGGTAACCTAGAACGGAATAAAAAAGGAGTCTTTCAAAATGATTAAATAATTTTTATGTTTATGTTTTCTTTATTTAATTCATTTATTATGTATCTGGTTTCCAAGACACTAGACCTCAAAATATCCTTTGAAGTTATTAATTTAATATTTTTTCAAGGAATTATGTTCAAAGTCATGTTTTAAAAAGGAGGATTATTATAGATAAACATACTTCATCCAACCAGATTGCCAAAGATATCTATTTCTGCCACCATTTCTCTATTTACCATTTCCATATACTCCATAATACAAAGAAGTTCTATTTTAGATAGAATATCCGATTGCAAACTAGCCTCAAAGATGTATGCCTTCAAGGAAACACTAGACACAACTTTTGGGGAAAAGTGGGATAAGTTCATGAGATTTGATGCATACTCTATCATGAATATATTCTCTTGCTTCAAGCTAAATAAATTAGTTATTCTTGTGATATTAAATGTGCGACGGTATAATTATTCATCGAACAACTCTTCAAAGTCCTCCCACCTAATGTCTTGGTCAAATTTAGCTTGTACACATAAATCCCACTATTGGCATGCAAGATATTTTAGCACATAAATCACTAACTTGACCTTTAGTTCAGCCAGTGTACTAAGGAATTCAAAGATTCAATTCATTCTATTCATCCACTCCTCCACTTTTTACGGCTTATAATCACCTCTAAAAATGGGCGAATTATGTTTCTAAACTTATACAGAGTGGTACACTTTTTGAGTCTCATCAGTATGATTTCCTCTGTCAATGGCTTGAAAAGCCTGAATGATGCTCTAGAAAAGTTTTTGGGTCACCTGTAGCTCTGGTGAAACCACATTTTCTTGAGCCTCCCCATGCTAAAATCTATGATGTCTATTCGGTTCCATTTCTATAACCATAACAAAACTCCATTTAGTCATCACTTACTAGTCATCAAAGGCTTAGAAAATTTCAAATCACTATAAGCAACAAGTATTATAACCATCCTTTCAAAAAATCAACCATTTTAACTATTTTTATAAACCATCAAACTCAAAATGAACAGTGCAGTCCTAGTGAGAAGTCTCACTAAAAATGCATGATATGAACTACTCATCATATAAACCCACGATGATGAGATGAAAACACTCCTAAAAGTGTCTTAGAACACTTTTTCACCCAAACCACTCTGATAACTTGAAGTTCAACATAAAAATGTTAGATATGTATTTTTAAGCTATATATGTCAAGTTACAACATTCCTACCTCCTTTCTACCATCCTAAAAATAATGAAGGACCGACCAAGACTAATACCATTTATAACATCCCACCCAACTCATTTTTTTTGAGAAGTGACAGAATGCCTCTAACCTTAGGTGGAATCCCCAAGACACCAAATACTGATAATAAATTCCAAGGGATTAGAAGAACATCAAGGGATGATTTAACATTTATAAATACAAAAACATAGCAACACAAAATATAAACATCCAAACAATCTATATGTTACTTGAGTAAAAGAATTACAACTCAAAGGTAAAACAAAAAAAAGTCAATATCAGAGTAACAACAAAATAAGGAACATCTACTAACAAAACCCAAAAGACAACATGACCCAGAGAAACTAAAGTGGAATCATCCCAAGCATCACCTGGACTATATCCAAGTTCCAACACCACCTTCCATTCCCACATAATCAAGATGCATCACTAGAGAAATAAGACACCTTTCCATTTCTAATGTCTTGATAAATAGTATCTGCAAACACACCAAAGTTCCCAAGAAGGGGGTGAGTATAACTTAGTAGATAATCACTGGAAACTTCCTAAAACATTCCACTAGGACAATAACTGGTTAAAAAATTTCATATAATTCAAAGGAAAAATAGTTAAACAGTTTATACAAAACTATAAGTGAAAACCATGTGAGAAAAACCATCAATAAGATTATTACCATTATTCAATACTTGACATAATCATTCCCATTTCCAAAAACACATACACACAGACACCCACACCCACACACCCACACAGCCACACTCATGCTTGGTGTAACACATTTATAGTGATACTTCACAACTATAATTCATCCCACTTTGACGGCGACACTTCACGACTATGCTTCATCACACTTTTAACACATTCCAACCCAATTATTCCAAATTCCATGTCAATTAATTTTACATAAACAATTATTCCTATAAAAAAATTTCATCAAACACTTTTCTCGCATCAAAACCATACCATAATTTAAAAACCATCGTTTTAAAATTATAAGTGAAGAGGTTTTTTCCAAAATCCATCCAATCTCTATATTCCCAAAATATAAACCCAAATGGTTCATTTCATGAAATAAATCAATGTTTTCATCAAAAATTGAAGCAAAACCTTTCAATAAAACCAATCCTTCAAGTTATAGAATATGTGAAAATGAGAGAGGATCCACCCACCTCTCAACATATGAAGAAAACAAAGAACGACACTAAGAACTTCTAGATCTGGTATCATAACAAATTCCCTTAATTAGATACAATAAGATATCATTAAGATTCATTTACTTTCACATAGATCTGTGTATAACAGAATAGATCTATGGATCTGAGAGAGAGGATAAGAGTAGATCTTAGAATAACAAGGAAGAATAAGGAATTACCATTGATTCTAGATCTCTAATACACTTTGATTCTTCCAGAAGTTTATTCAATATAAAAGGGAATCACCTTGGGAGCCTAGTAGGATAGAGGAGTTTGAGACCCTAGAATAATAAGAGAATAATGAGGGCTCTATGGCCTTAAATCACATTTAAAATTAATTTACGGATCATTAAATGTATGTTTCATGGTTAGGATACACGGTTTAACAAACCATGTTCCAACCGTGAACATGCTATTGGACATAACCCTGGTAGCCACATGGTTTGGAAAAATATGTGCTAACCATGTGGTGCTACTATCTCAAGGACATCCCCTTTAACGATTGGATCACATGGTTTGAAAAACCATACTTCTCCCACCACCTTCACCCGTATACTTTCCTTTATCATGCACATAGTTCAGAAAAAACGTGATCCAACCATGTGCTTGCCTAGGGACTCCCAAAATTACCTTGTATGATTTCCAGTAGGTAGTGTACAATTTATACTAACCATGATCAAACCATGAACCTCTATAAACACTACAAAACCTTTTTAAAATTACCGAGACTAAACCCAGACATTATATAACATGAAAATACACAATACAAGGGTAAATTAACTAAAACCAGTGGTTTTATATATGCAGTGTCGCACATGGAAAAAGGTAAAGAGACTGTAATGAAAGGTGGAACCATGAGAGATTTATGTCAAACAAATTTTGTGACTTGGTTGATATACCAGAGGAATTCTAAGTGAGGTCCCGATGTAGGACTCCATAGAATAAGTACACACTGCAACATAATTAACCACGCCACAAAGTTGTATTGTAGGATTGTTGGTTTTTTTATCCAGGCATCCAAGCTATAGAGGTGTTTATTGTACCACAAATGGATATACATAATGATAATAAAAATATTAATAATAATGAATAAGTGTTTTCACCATGGAGGTATATGTCACACCAGAAAGATTCATAAATATTTTTTTGTATTTTTTCCATATTGGTGACCCATGCTCCATGGTGAAGGAACTATGGTGAAAATGGAAATTAGATGGATTTCAGTGACTCTTCCACTTTGGATTGGTCCATTCCATAGTATCCATCCATGTTGTAACATTATTGATCAAATTACTAGCCACACAAGAGTAGAAGGGACCACATCAAAACTAGTTCAGTGAATTGAGGGAGTTTGAGGAAATCATATGAGAACTTGGGTTCATTTAAATAGAATCAAATTTTGCAGATATGATCTTTGATTGATTATCACACTATTAAATGAATTCCATTATGTAGAAATTATGAAGCTAATATGAAACACTTTGTGTTAAAGGATTTTGTGTCATGCTCATGGAGTTTTTATAGGTACTTATGGAATTCAAAATTAAATATTATGTATGAGTTTCAAGGGATTGAATTAGGTTTATTGGTAAGTAATGACCACATTAAAATGTGTGTTACACATTTCATAATATTATAATATTAGGAATTTGGGAATTTATCCTAAATATTTTATTAATGTTTTATTATTAAGAAGATTATAAAAACTTCTTTTAGTAGTTTTGGAGAGAAGAGAGAGTTCACAGCAGAGAAGAACATTCAAAGATCTAAGATAGAAGTTCCAAAGTAGTGATGGTAGGTTAGAGAAGAAAGAGTATATATGGAGACTATTTAACTTGATGATTTATTGAGTTATTTAATTGGAATAAAGTTTATTTGATCAACACACTATCGTTGATGTTATATTATTCTCTATTCAAGAATATCAAACCAGAAAAACTTAGAGGGGCTATGCATTCCCTGGGAATTTGAGAGAAGCATGCTTTAAAATCATTAAGGTTGTGAACCAAGAGGTTCACTGTGTCCATTTTGAAAATTTTAGTCAAAAATCAGTGATATTTATTATATCTAGTGTATAGACACATTTTCATGCATGAAACTTGGATTAGTCCATTTGGGTGAACTAATTAAAAACCTGTATATCCCTTCCATTTTGATTTTATTACTTTATAATTCCTGAGGGGAAGAGTGAGGTTTCCTTATAAGAGGGGAAAAGATCATTGTCAAGGGTTGAGAAAATAAATTCATAATACCTTAATTCACCCCCACTCTTAGGGCATTTATCCTTGTTTGGGACCAATAATTTGTATCAGAGTAAAAGTTTAATGACTAATTTCTCTCTCCCTGAATCCATTGAATCATTTTTAAATCATAAAGTAATTCTTATTTTCAAAGGAAATAATTTTTAGTTATGGAAAATCTAGATTTAACACTAATTTTTATCATTAGGGATGGATGTTTACATGATAAATATACATATAGAAACGTTTAGAGAGTAGAACCCTATCAGATAGGGATTACAAGAATTTGGATGTTGATGAAAATTAGGGAGAGATTTGGAAAACCTTATTAATATAAAATCTATATCTTTCAAAACCTCTCATTCCATGCGGGAGAAATTTTTTAATATTTATGAATGTGATTCAAAAGTCTGAGAAGCAAAGCTGAAGGTGTGGTGGAATAAGTATGAAAAGTTAATAATGAAACTAAATGAGATGGTTGATGCATTATTTAATTGATTAAATGTTATAATTAAAGATATGCATGAACTTAGAGAGATCATTGATGATGTAAAAATTATTAAAAAGATTCAGATAATACTACCTCTGCATTTTAATGTGAAGGTATCTGTGGTAGAAGATAAAGACCCAAAGTAGGGGACATTAGACAATCTCCATATCTCTTTCATTGAATACAAGATGAAAAAAATGAAAATTATTATATTCTAAAGGATAACTCTTAATAGGTTTCATTCAAGGCAATGAAAAAACTTTTGGTGAAAGAATACCCTGATGAAGCTGAAGTTGATGAAGAAATAACCTTCATTTCCTTTAATATTAAGAAGGGAAAAGAAAAATTCAAAGGTAATATTACAATTTCTTTCTTATTATGTGATAAATTAGGAAATCTTGTTTCCAAGTGTCCTAAATTTTTTTAAGATGATGATTAAAAGAAATAACCTATGAAAAAACCTTTCAAAAGTGACAAAACCACAATTATAATTATTTTAGAGGGAAATTTTTTTATCTCATGAAGGTGTGAGATTGGACAAGATATAAGTGAAGGAAGTTAAGGAACATATAGGCCTTTATGAATAATTCATGGTGAATGTTATAGAAAAATAAAAATGGGGAGAAATTAATGATTAATGTGATGAAATAGAGGGGAGAGTTGACCTTGAATTTGAATTCAAAGCTACTCTAGAAGAAATTTATATTTGGAGGGAAAAAACTAAGAATAATAATATTGTTGTTCATGAATCCAAATTACATATCCAACAATAATAAGTGGATAATTCTAAATTTAAAGAAAATGTTGAATGAATTAAAACCGGAAATTCTAGAAACTTAGTGAAGGAAACTGAGTTTTGAATCAAGATTGAAGAACATGCATGATTTTTTAATGGCCTTACCAACTCAGTGAAAGAATAGGTCAAAAGAATAGAGGAAATATAAGGTAAATTCTTGATGTTGCAAAAAATTTTGATGATCAAGAAAGTCTTATTACCCCAAACATGACAATTGGAAGTTTGAGTGCATCAACCTTTAAAGAAGATAAGTAAGTTTTCAAGGAATATTCTAAAAAAATTTACCTTACACACAAGTACAACACTTCAAGGATAAATGAAAATATATTATGGATCATGTAAACAAGAATAAAAAAATCATTATTGATGAAAAATCCAAAGCATAAACACCTTGAAATAAGGTTGATTTTCGCGGTACTTAAAAGATCACTGATGATCCAATGAAGGTTCAAAAGAAGAAAATTCAAATATGGTGTTATTTCTATAAGAATATAGGGAATACCCAATACGTGTGATCCATTTATAAAAGATATTTTAGGGTGAAATAATGTTGAAAAAAGTCAAGAAAAAATTATTCTTAGTCTTATGCATTTAATGGCTACTGATTTTGGTGTGAAGGTTTTGGGAACAAGGAAATTAATTATGAATCAAGGGTATGAATAAAGGTTCCAAAGGATACCTAAAGAAGTAAAAAATAATAGTTTGAAGCATCATAAATCAAGATAAAACTATAAAATAGATTTTCAACCTTGCAATATAAGGAATAAGAAACAAAGTTGGAAGGGGGAAAACTTGTTCAATAATAAATAAAGTGATCCATTAGTCATGGGTTAAGAAAAATAAAGTTAATAAGGCCAAAATTAATGAAATTTTATTGAGGGAAATAGATAGATATGGAACTTGTATATTGGATAGCGGGTGTACTTCCTATATTTCAGGAAATAAAGACCTTGTCTCTAACATCCAATATGACAAGGATGGAGTTGTCCATTTTGAAAACGATTAGGGGTTGTAGATTATTAGCTTTAGAAAGCCCAAAATTGGTATGAATAACCTAATGTGCATAAAAGTATTGTTTGATAAAGTCTTGAGCCACAACTTTCTAAGTTTGAGTCAATTATGTGAATTGAGGCAAGAAGTGAATTTTAGCAAGAAAACTTTTATTATAAAAGGAAGAGATGGTTTAGTTGTGTTTCAAGGAGGATGTACCAAGGGAAACCTTTATCTTATTGATAGAGGAGAAGATAAGTTAATTCTATCCAAATAATAATAGAACCAATAGTGGCATAAACATATTGACTATTTGAGCCAAAGATATTTAAAGAACCTAGTGAGAAATAAAGGAGATTGATACTTCCCCAAACTCACACCTAATCACACTCACAAGTGTGAAACTTGCTAAAAAGGGAATATTTATCAAATATATAAAAAACAAAGAATTAGAATTCATCAATATTTCTAGAGCCAGTGCATGTAGATGACTATGGGCTGATGAAACCTAAAGGCTTGAACTACAAAAGGTATTTTGTCTTATTCATTGATAACTTTAGTAGGATGGAATGAATTATAGTGATTACCCATAGATCCAAGGTGTTCAAGTGTATTAACCAATACTAGAGGAAAAATTAAATAATACTGGGTATAAAAATTCAGAATCTCTACATCGATAATGGTATAAAATTGATTATCACCCACATGGAGGATTCAAAGCCAATGGATACTTCTATATCTACCTGGATGAAATTTTCAAGTGATAAGGATGGAAAGGTGGTAGATGTGATAGAATATCAATGGATTATTAGGAGTTTTCTTTATCCCACAACCACATTACCTAAAATAGTCTTTTCCACATGTCAAGTTTCTCACTACCAAATCTATACCAAGGATAAGAACATGATTGTTTTGAATATTATACTACAATATGTCAATCATACAGTGAATTTTAGGATATTTTATCATAGTACATAAAAAAAGGAGTTGTTAGGATACACAGATGTAGATTGGATAGGTTCAACCATTGAATTGAAGTCAACACCAGGTGTTTTTTTTATCTTGGAGTTTCTTGCATCTCTTGGATAAGTAATAAGTGTGATTTAATTTCCTTAAACACCGTAGAGGTTGAATACATAATGGATACTCAAGAATGAACCCAATTGATTTGGATGAGACAACAACTTGAATATATTAAAGTGGATGTGAAATCTGAAATTTCTATAATGTGTGATAACTCAAGTGATATTAATCTCAGTAAAATTTTTATCCATCATTCAAGAACAAACCACATCAAGATAAAGTATCACTTTATCAAAGTGAAGGTAGAATAAGGGATGGTGAAGTTTGAGTATGTGTCTATATAAATTTTAGATATTATGAAAAAAATAACCACTCAAGGAAGATTCTAAAAGGTATCAATTGGATATTAGATTCCAACTAACTCCATAAAACTAGATGAGTTGGACAAGGGATCCCCACCCTCATGGGTTTTGTTTCGATAACAAAAATTGTTGGTATTTCTATCTTACTTTAACTATCTAAATATACAATTCTCTATCATGAAATTTCATAGAAGTTATTTATGGGTTCATTGAAAAATGGGGGAGAAGGTGTTTATATGTACATGGGGAGAAGATGTCCATGGATATTTCATTCCTAGTGAAAAATGGGGAGAAATTTTGTTCATGAATAAGGGAGATTACTCAAATGAATTATTAGGGGGGAGTAGTTTTGGTATATATTGAGGAGCATGAAGTTCACATGAAGTGTTATCATGAGTATTATCTCATTTAAATCTTATTTCTCACACTGATCTTGTCTCTCAAGGGATTAGAGTTTTTGATTTATGAATCATTGATACAATACTTTTTATAAATAGGTTATATTAGTGGTACAAGTCAGAATTGATTTATTTTTAAATTTTCTAATAAAATAACGTTGAATATGTTTTGGAATTGTTAATAAACCCAAAGGGAAATATTTTTGAAAAAAATTATTTATCATTTTGTGTAGATTTTGTTTGATGAAAATCATGTATAAAAACAATTTGGAAGACTCCCCAATGAAATTTTAGAGTCACGAAGTGTTATAGAGAAGGTTGGAGGTAGATGAAGAGAAATCTGTCTATGTGATCGAAACCACAATGAAACACCATAAGATGTACCATGTGATGCATCAGATAAAGTTTGACCTCTTTGTTAATTTTATGGTGTCCATGCCACAAGCAACATGTTTCTCCCTGGGGAAGAATTGTGTTTGAGCATGAAAAAAATGCCCAAACTTAGGTGAGGGACACCTGAGGAGATAGTCACTGGGGTGGTATCCAACTGAGTGAAAAGGAATCCTCAACCAAGGCGGTGAAGAGGTTTTATATAGTCCAGACATGGAGCGATGCCATGTGAAGGAGAAGATGCCTGACATAGTATGGTGCAGGGAGAGAGGGTAAGTGGTCGTAGTGCAAGGTGGCACTACGGGAGATTTATCTTGAAAAAATACCACACCCTGATTTCTATACTTAAGGAATTAAAAGTGAGGTTTTTATGTTGGACTTTAGGAAATAAGTCCAAACCACAATGTAATTAACCATTCCATAAAGCTGTCATTCAGGATTGGTGGTATTTTTATCTAGGTGTTTACACCATTGAGGTGTTTGTTGCGCTATAATGGGGTTTATGTAAAGATTATAAAAATGTGTATAAGAATGAATAAAATTTTGTATCGTGGAGGTACATGTCACACCATAAATACTCAGAGCATTTTTTGATGGTTTTTCCATATTGGTGACCCCTATGCTATGGTGGAGGCACTATACTGTAAAGGGAAATCCGATAAATTTTAGTAACTCTATAACTTTAGAGAGGTATACACCATAGGATCTGTCCATGTCACAACATTATTGATCAATTTACTAGTCATGACACATAGGAAAGTACTATACCAAAAACAGACTGGTGAATCAAGGCAGTTTGAGGAAATCATACTGAGAACACGTGCAAATTAAAATAGAAGAGAATTTCATGGATCTTGTCTTTGAATAATCATCATGCCATAGAAAGAAGACTACACCACATAAATACTGAAGCTGAGTCACACCACTATGTGGTGAAGGATTCTACATTGTGGTCAAGGAGTTTTTGCAGGTACAATTGTAATTCAAAATTAAAGATCATACATGAGTTTCAAGGGGATAACTTGGGCTTATTGGTAAGCAATGACCACATTAAATTGTGAGGTACACGTGGAATGATCCCAAAGGATTAGGAAATGGATAATTGATCCTAGAAATTATATTTAGGGTTGATTATCAAGAATATTATAAAAACCACTTGTATTTTCTTTTAGATAGAATATAGATTTCACAACAAAGAAAAAAAATAAAATATCTAAGAGAGGAGTTCCTAAGTAGTGATGGATGGTTAGAGAAGAACGAGGAGGATATACAAGAGACTATTTAACTAGATGATATGTGTAGTTATTTAAGTTGAAGAAATAGGATCTGATTGACACACCATCATTAGTGTTATCTTATTCTCTCTTTGAGAATATCAAATCAGAAACACTTAGAGGAGCAGTGAGTTCTTTGGGAATTTGAGAGTAATGTGATTTTAAATCATGAAGGTTGTGATCTTGAAGGTTCATTACGACCACTCAAAACATTGTAACCCAAAACCAATGAGATTGAGTAGTTTTAGTGCATAGGCACATTGCTATGCATGATCATTGCATTAGCCCATTTGAGTGAACTAAGTAAAGACCTGTGTTTCCCTTAAATTTTGTTTTTTTGATTTATAACACTTTAGGGGAAGGGAGAGAGAGGTTTCCATCTAATAGGTAACATGATCATTGGAAAGGGTTGATAAAATAAATTCATAATACCTCGATTCACCCCTCCTCTCAGATTATTTACCCTTCTTTGGTACCAAAAATATGGTTTAGTATTATAGGGACCACCTACCTTTGACACAAAGTTAACATCACATCCAAGCTCCGCTCATCCCCAACCAAGACTTTCCATGCCTCATTTAAGCTCCCATAGACACCAGATCCCCTATCTCAACTCATCACATCCCAAATAATTAATTATAAAAGTTTATAATTAATCATTCAATTTAAAATAAATATTCATAACAACAAAATATTCATTGAGCACCTTTGTACCACTAAAACCACACACAAACCTATGCATCTATCCTCTCAGGATCCCCTCTAACCAAGCTAAGAAAAACCCCCATCATATCGGTCTAATTCCACTATCCTCTAATGGAATTATCATCAAACCTATCCTAGAGATTCCAAGGTTAGTGATTAATAAATGAGGATAATAATCTAGGAAAGATAGAAAGATCATACCTTAAATCTACATGGTAAATTCCCAAGAATCACTAACATAGTCAATATTTTTATATTTTTACTTAAATTTTAATGTTCAAAATCCCACCAAAATTGTTAATTTATGGTTATTTTTCACATTTTCAGATTAAAATAATAAATTGGTTTGAATTGAAAAAATTTATGAAATATGGATTTTAAAATGTTTTTACTCATATTTGATATTAATTGGTAATACCATAATTTTTAAAGTTACAATTTAATAGAAATTTTTAATTTGAGGATGAATTTTAGAAACATGAAAATTCTAGTTTTTTCCTTCTGACAACACTTAAATATTTTTATCCTAAAATTTTCAATGTGCCAAATTTTAATTTTAAAATTTATAATAATATTGTACACATTTTTTGATACATATTTTATTTAAATATCTTGAGTTGGATCATTATTTTTCATGAAGATAACAGACACACAAGTCAAACCTAGACTAGATTCATCAATCTTGAACTCAGTTTAATGATTGGGCTATAACTTATTCATCAATAATCGAATTGGTTTTAAATTTTGAAATAAGATTGAGGACTTAGAAATGAAAATTTCATTAAACTAGAGAAACCTATAGTTCAGTCGTTATAATGGTTAGCCAGGTGCCACAAATATATGTATATTCTTTGACTCCATTTTTTTCAACTTTACAAATTGCAATCTTTGACCTGAGAATCCCCTACACTTTATAAATATGAGATAATTCTATAAAGTTGAAGGGATGATGATATATTAAATATTTGAATGGATTTATTCTTAGAGTCGATTTATGGTATTTCTATTTTTCTTTGTAGTTGTGTCCTGCATATTTAATAAGTGTTAATTTTTGTTCTCTTGCATATTTTATCTCTCTCTTCACCAAGACCTCTCATAATCACCATGGTGAGTGACTAACCCAAGGATTTACCTTGGGGTAGGTTTTATTAGTGTTCCTGAATCCTTAGTTTTCAATTATTTATGTTTATATTCTATTTTTGGTGAGGGAGAGATAAGTGATAAAGGTTGGTGCAACGATTGTCTGCCACTCCTTGGCATGATTTTCAAACTCATTCTTATTATCTAGAAAATTACCATTCTCTCTTTTCTATAGGGAAAACTTTTTATACAGTGGATTTCAATGGTTTTTAGGGATAAAACGATATATGATGGACTCAGGTATTGGAATGAGCCACACTCTCGGTTGAGGCGTGTCATCATTCTGGATCATTAGAGGAGGTGATATTTGCTGTGGGAAAGAGCTCTCCTAGGCATAATAAGTTTTAAAATCAAAGCAGGGAGTAGTTTTTCATGTATGATGGGATGAACTAAAAAATATAATTTAGATAAAAATAAATGGATAATGAAGGAACCTGAGTATCCAAACCTAGGAGAAATTACATTCCTACTAACTTTATTACGTTTTTATTCATTTTGCATCCATTTATATTTATATATCACTTTTATTATTATAAAACTCCCATTATATTAAATATATTTATTTTTTAGTATATTATAGATAATAAAATAATGTTAATAGGAGAATAGTGTGTTTGAGTGACCTCCTTGAGAGACCGAATCTAGGGATTGCATTGTGCTGCATACTTAGAAAAATAATAATTTATTGACCAGAGATCTATGAAAAATATTTACACATCAACATGAAACCATTTTTGGAGAGATGATTAGTTCATCCACTTACTATTTTTATTCCTCTTTTGTAAATAATTTTCCTTAATTTCATAAAAAAACTAAAAAATATATTTTCCATTATATATTCAAATTGTAATTATTAGCCATGGACTGACCACTCTCAGGTGCAAGAAAAATATGAATTTCACAATAATTAATAATCATAGTTTCAAGGAATTAGATAGAAAATAGAAAATCTATAAATAAAAATATAATGTTTAGCTAAATATGTACGTTCATCTCCAGAGCTACAACTGGAGTAACCTGAACCCAAACTTGAAACAAAAATAGTGGAGGAATAATTGACCCAAATAATTTTTCAATTTAAAGGACCTGAAGAGGAAAAGATGGGTTACATGAAGAATTATTCTCATCCTTCCTCAATCAACCTTAGATTCATGAATAACACTTACATGTTGACGTGAATATGGGAGATCAACAAGATTTGGATCAATTTTATGATGAATTTGTAAGTATTAACTTGCAACATGATACTTTTATCATAGAAAAATAAGAATCAACATATCACTATATTTATTTGGATTTGGAATAAGAAACTATAAAAGTGGTGTATTTTGAAGAAAAAATAGAGGATCCTAACTACCTTCCTTCATCCAATGAAACTCTACTCCAAAAGGTACTTTCCAATGAAGAATCAATTGATGCCAAACCAACTCAGGAAGATAATTATTTCTTGAACCTAATTTCTTTAAATTTCATTAAAACCAAATTGAGCGTTAAATTCCCTTATACTACCTTTTCATATTCATCCAATACATGGTTTTCCCTAGAGGTTGAAGATTAAAATTATTATATACCTAATGAGGAGTAAATAGATCTCCCTAAACATATTTAACATTTACTAGAGGAAGTAACCAATGATTTTCTAGTGGCTTCACCTAAAGAAACTAAGTCGCAAACTTCCTACTATGAGAGGGAAGATTTTTTATATTGATTCTTCATGATTTAATTTTATTCAAATAAGATTATTCTATGAATTTCCCTTTGAAAAATCTATTGATGTAACACAGTTTGAGTAAGTCTTGGAGGAAGGTAAAGAGGTTGTAGAAGTAGCATCCAAGGAAAAAGAAGACCCATATTTTATCTCACCCCCACCATGCAAGATATATTTCATTTCCATGGGGATGGACCTAATGCACTCTATCCATGGAGTTCTCAATAAACAAGAAAAGTTGATGCAAATAAGAATAAAAGATATGTGGCATTTTATCTCACATAAAATCTTCCCACCATTTGATTTTATATAATAACTAGTATTTCCCTTATGGGGGAAGTCAAAATCCATGCCCCACTTAGGGGATACACCAAGTATTATCCCTTTCTTTCCTTTATATTTCTTTTTATATTTATTTTTCTTCTTATTTTTTTTATAATTTTACTTATAGGTTTTTAGTGAACAAAACTTAAGAGATTAACTCAATTCTATTCCTTCTAATAAATAAGTTTGTATTTCTCTTTTATACTTGATTTATTTTATGCCCAATTAAAATTATTTGCAAAAGCAAGGAAATAATTTTTAAATCAAGGGAGAGGGGGTGTAGTGAGAGTAAGTGTGGGGGAGTGGTACCAATATATTTAGGATCTGAATGTTTTGTTTTCTTCTTTTAAATTTTGTTTTGTTTTTAGGTTAAGAAAATTGATCTTTTAATGTTTTTATTTATAGTGAAAATATCATGTTTATTTTTTAGGATTTCACTAATTTTAAAAAGTTGAATTTATTTTATTTCTGATAATTTTTTTCACTGCCTTCCTAGTATTTTTTTTGAAACCGGGAAAAGAATTTAAATGAAAATAATTAAGTGTAATTAGAATTATAACATAAGTAAACTAAAATTTTGGACTCTAACATAAGTAACTTGTATATTTTGAAAAATAAAAACTTAGAGATCCAACCAAAAGGACATTAATATAAGTCCTTTGAAATCAGAGTAAAATTGGAAATTGAGATCCCACTTGAAGTTATGAGATATTAGATATTAAAAAAAATAAAAAAAAAAAAAACAAAAAACAAAAACAAAAAAAATCATTGCATCTTAGGTGGTTCAAAAATCATCATTACTTGACCAATGATCTAATTATAACTATTATAATTAGTTTTGTGATGATATCACGTGGGGTTGAGTTATGGATGTGAGATTTTTTCCAAGAAAAACTTATAAAAAAGGAACGAATTTGGGTGAGAGAAATATTGAACACCTGATGAAGAAAGAGAAAATTGACTTATAAGAATATCATTTGAGTTCTATCAAGTAAGTTAAAAATGAAACTTTGGTATAAAAATATTGGGAAAAAAGTATTCATGATAGTGAAACATGTAAAAATATCAATTCCACTAAATTACATTCTATTAAAAAACTTATAACTTGAACTTTGGATTAAATTGAAGTGGGATAGTGGATAGGTTTTTTATAGGAGGCATGATATTTTAAATAATGGATAAATATTTGATTGTAATATTTTATAGTTCGTGTGTTCAAACCTATACAATATAATTATTTTTTAATGAAATTCATTATATTTCCCATGAGTGAAATGTATAAGTGTGGAGTAATTGATAAAGTCAATATTTTCATATTTTCACTTGAATTTTAAAGTTTAAAATCCCACTAAAATTGTTAATTATGGGTAATTTTCTTATTTTCAGTTGAAAAGAATAAATTGTGTTGAATTGAAAAAATGTTTTAAATATGGATTTTAATTTTTTATTAATATTTTATATTTATTAGTAAAACTATAATTTTTAAAGTGACGATTTAATATGAATATTTTATTTGGGGATGAATTTAGAAACTACATGGAAATTCAATTTTTTTCTTTTTGACTACACTTTAATATTTTTATCTTAAAATTTTATATGTGCCAAATTTTAATTTTAAATTTTGTGATAGTATTTTAAACACGAGAGGATACATATTTTATTTGAAGAGATTGAGATGGATCATGGTTTTTCATGAAGATAATGGGCCCACAAGTCAACCTCTGATTGGATTCTTCAATATTGAAATCACTTTAATGACTGGTCGATAAATTATTTATCAATGATCAGATTGGCCTAATTTTTTGGCACAAGATATAGGACTTAGAAATGAACATTTCATTCATTTTAAGAAACCTCTATTTCAGTTTTTATGATGATCAGTTAGGCACCATAAAAATAGGGATATTCTTGGACTCAATTTTTTTCTACTTAATAATTTGTAATCTTTGACCCGAGTCTCCCATTCACTCTATAAATTGAGGAGAGTGATGAGAAGTTTAAGGTATGATGATACATTGAATATTTTTCTGAAGTTCTTCTTAGAGAGGAATCAATATTTTATTTTTATTTTTATTTTTAGTTTAATCCTGCATATTTTAATAAGTGTTTTTTTTATTTATCATGTTTTATCTCTATCTATCTCTTCAAAATGACTTCTCACATTGAGCATGGAGAGTGACTAACCATATTCTTGACATTTGGGTATGTTTTTTTAGTGTTACTAAATCCTTGATTTGAAATTCTTTATGTTTATATTCTATTTTTGGTAAGGGAGAGAGAAGTTCTAAAGGTTGGTGTGAAAGTTTTCCACCACTCCTTAGAAAGAATTTATAAATCATTCCTATTCTCTACCAAATCACCATTACCTCCATTATCTCAAAAAAACTCTTCATATAGTGGAATTGAGTGTTTTCAAGGGATAAAACAACATATGGTGGAGTTGGGTCTTGAAAGGACTCACTCTCGCGATTAAAGTATGTTATCATTCTTGACTATTTGAGGAGGTGAGATTTAGTGTTCAAAAGAGGTATCCTTGGAATAGTAAGTTTCAAAATCAATTGAAGGTGTAATACTTCTTTTATGGTGGAATGAACTATCAAATATAATTTAGACAACTAGGAAAACCTAGGACCAAGTACTTTTCTGATAACTTCATTCTATTTTGTCTTGATTTTGCATCCATTTATATTTATATATCACTTGAATTATTATAAAACCCCCCATTATATTATATATGTTTTAAATAATAAAATAGAGACAATAGAATAATAGTGTGTGTGAGTGGCCTACTTGAGAGATCGACCCTAGGGGCACAAAGCTGCATTCTAAGGAAAATAATAATTTATTGACTGATGATCTATGATAAATCCTCATGAATCAATCATACACAACAAAACTAGTTGGTCCTCCTATGGCCGACATACCTCAAAGACATTAATCCTCACCTTTTGAAACATCATCACATCTCCCAGTCATGATACCTTAATTCTCAGAGGCATCAAGAGATCATCCAAACAACCACACAAAAATTTGAACTAAACACTCAGTGTAATACCATGGTTGGATACTTGACCAACCAAATACACTACCATACTCCATCTATGAGTACTGATGCGTCTTCGATTTGACTCACCATTGGATCCCACCATGACTCTACTATGGAACTATAAAGACCAAAATGAATTATTCAGCACATTCAAATTCCAAATCTTTTATTTACTAAAGAACCAGTTAAATAGGATCCATATGTATGCTGGAATCTCGGTACCATCTCAACCATCCACCAACTGGTCTCACCGCATATACAACCCTACCAACATGAGGTTCATATATCCATGATCTAAATAATTCCACCCACCATAGGAGTATCATTATCATTACTTTATAGATCCTAAAATTTTGATATCTATGTCCCACACTCTGTCCATCACTAAACATAATGACTAGATGTGACCTTCCTGCTCCTACTTATACACCAACCTGAAACACCATCACTAAATGTTCCCAGTTGACCGGGAACATCATCCTAAACATTCTATAAATTCAATATGGAATGAGGGACACACCCTCCAACATCCAACAGTACACTCCCGACCATATGGATTTCCCTACACTTCTAATCAAGTGAAATGCCCTGACAACTTATAACATTGCACGCATGTTGCTCTTCCCGATCCACACTCATACCATTTTAGAAGACCCATGTCAAGGCCCATTATCAGACTGACCATACAACAAAACTATGATATGTTTATGATGTATCCTCTCACTACTGAGGGAAACCTCCCAATCTCATTGAAACCATAGTTCTCCATGCCCATAGGTATCCCATCAAATCCACCATTCACCTCACCGATCCACAAACCAAATAGGAATTGCGCATAACTGACACATGATTATCCTCATATATTGAGTCTTTTATTGAAAATACATTCCGACCCTCACTCTCCTCTTCTTAGGTAGAGTGAACATCTAAAAATTCTCTCCCAGGTTCTTACTCACTACCTATCATGATGTTATATAAATACAATAGGTGTACACTACAGTACCACCCATTCATATAACCAGACTCATGCTCCATTGTGTCTCTCGTCATCAAACCTAGGCTCACACACCTAAACTGTGACACTCATTAGGTCACTAGTATATGAAAATTTGAGTTTCATTTATCTTTTGGTTTAACTTTGGAGGTTCTGGGTGTCGGGGGTCGAAAAACCAATTTTTGGGGAAGAGAGACCAAGATGCATGGTTAGTGCATGGTTTGACTAATAGTGAAGATAACTGTATGAGGGGTTTTGGTTTAGTGACAATGATTTTTTTTATAGTTTGAGTATAGTTTTTAAAATAGTGTGAGCCCAAGTGGTAACCATGCGACCTCTTTAGGGGAAGGCAATAGCTCTCGAATGGTTAATGCCTGATTTTCCAAACCATGTGGTCAAACCGTGCATCCTGCACAACTCATTAATTGGTATTTTAACAAAAGGACCCTATCAATTTTTAAACCCATTTGGCCTCATTTCCCATCCCTTGTATGCATATCTCCTCTTCTTTGTGTGAATGCCTCTTCACTATCCTCTTGTGTGGATTCTCATTGGATCTAAGGTGGTTTGGCTTGAGGTAAGAACCTTTATTCATGGTTTCTTATTTTTTCCCCTTATCATACTTGTTCTTCAATTTCCATAGAAATGTGGAACCCTAGTTGGTGGGGATGGATGAAACGAGGGTTTTAATGGTGTATTTGGTTCATTTTTTTGTGTGTTTTAGGTGTGTGAGGATTTATTCTAGCTCTTCCCGATGGTTTTCATTGAAGGTGACGAGGTTGGAACCAATTTAGAGGTATGTGACTCTATTTAAGGGCGTTTTCCATGGTTTACTTTTAAATTATAAATAGAATTTGATTTTTGTTTGATTAATTTCCAATTAAATGATTTATGGTTGATGTTTATACCTTTTTTGATGTGTTTTATGGTTTGGTTTGGCAATTGGGCATTTAAATCATGTTTTCCAAATGGGGTGGATTGAATGCAGCCCAAGTGTTTGATAAAATGCCCCAAATGGATTTTTTGATTTCAAATGAATTTATAAGAGGTTTTAAAAATGGTTTTACCTTATGAAAGGTGTTTTTTTATAAAATGTTCATGTTGGTTTGTGAATTTTTATTTTGAAATGATTTATCATGTATGGCACTTTATTTGTGATTATGTTGGCATAGAGTAACACATGGGTTAATTGGGGTGTGAGTGAGGGGTTGTCTAAGGGACCATGAGAGACTTCAGGGAGGAAGACCATGAGAGATTCCATTTTTTTCAAGGGACCGTGAGATCCATTGGTAGGGAGATTGTGATTACTTCCACTTGTTATCTAAGAGACTGAGAGAGATCTTGGAGTTAGGCATGGGGAAGACCGTGAGAGATTCCATTATTGCTTATCCAGCTTGCATACTTTTTTAGACTCACTCACATTATAATATTGTGGTTAGAGACCTTGGTTTACTTACTCATTTTGGATTAGTTTTCATGATTTATTCATTTTATTAGTTTCATGTTTTATCTGATGAGATATGTTATGCCCATTTCCATTTATGTGGTTATATGATGTTGATGTTATGCTCAGCCTTTATTATTCCATGTTGGATATGTTGAGTATGTTATGCCTTGGGCCTTGTTTCTTTTTTTGATCCATATTGAGTATTGTTTTTGAAACATGTTTTATTTGTGTGATGGTTCTATTTCAATCAAAGGTTCGAGATATCAAATTCTATAAATGGAAGGGACAAATCCTTCCTTGACTCATCCATTAATAACATTTCAATCATGATGCACCCAACATAACCTACTTCCCACCATCATATGGTGTGACAATTTTTGTTAGTAAATCAAAGTGTGCTAGTTGTGACACGTATTAATGATAATATTAAAGTCTAAGGACCATTATACATGCAAGCAGATAGGAATATCCGATGACACCAAACATGTGGAATTCCTACCGGCAGGTTTGTCCTCATAATCTCTTATCTTGAAGATTACCAAGTGAGAACTTCATGAGAGGAAGTCTCATCTACTTATGATTACTCGTATCTGATGGTCTGTATACTATGTGTCCCATCATAGTATGTCATCCAACTATAAAACTATTTTTAAGAATATTGTTATAGCATTTCAAGGTTCTCATCATAGCGGGGAACTGCCATGACCTTATCAATGCAACAAATACTCTAGGACATTATTACATCATAGTCATACAGAACAATGAACAATATATAATAATATGTTTAATATTTAAATATATTAAATATTCATGTAATAAAAGTACAAATAGTTGGTTCTAGGACACTAACTCTTACAAACTCCCACTTAGACTACAACCAACTGCCTACGACTTTCAGTCCGCTAGACCTCACGTGATGATCATGTTTCTGCTGAGTCAAGGCTTTAGTCAAGGGGTCTACCACGTTGTCTTATATGGAAATACTTCTCACTTCAACTTCACGTCTCTGAGAAAAATACCTTAAGAGAAGATACTTTTGAAGTATGTTATTTGTCCGCTGATGTGACCTTGACTCTTTTGCGAGAGCCACCGCTATAGTATTATCACAATAGAGTGTGATGTGATCTTTACTGCTAGGTACCACATCTATCTCTTGGATGAATCTTCACATCCAAACTACTTATTTAGTTGCCTCAGAAGATGCAATATACTCAGACTCCGCTGTAGAATCTATAACCACACTCTTCTTTGAGCTCTTCTATCTCACAACGCCTCCATTCAAAGTGAATATATATCCCATCTGTGACTTCATGTCATCCTGATCAGTATTGAAACTAGCATCTTTATATCCTCTGATGACTAGTTCTTCATATCCTCCATAAACTAGGAACATATCCTTAGTACGCCTCAGATACTTAAGGATAGTCTTGACTGACATCCAATGGAGGTCACCTAGGTCAGCTTGATATCTGCCTACCGCACTCAATGCATAGACAACATCTAGCCTAGTACATAGCATGACATATATGACTAACCCAATCACTGAAGCATATAGAGTCCTTTCCATTCTCTCTATTTATTCATTTGTATGAGGACACATTTTCTTGGAAAGATGAATGCCATGTGATGCTGTCAACAATCCCCTCTTGGATTGTTCCATACTGAATCTCTTCAGTATCTTATCAATGTATATACTTTGACTTAGGCCCAACAATCTCCTGGATCTATCACGATGGATCTTGATCCCAAGAATATATGCTGCCTCAACCAATTCCTTCATGGAGAAGCATTGATTCAACCATGCCTTAACAAACTATAAGACTGGTATCTTGTTTCCAATAAGTAATATGTCATCAACATATACTATTAGGAAAATTACTACACTCACACTAAACCGTTTGTAGACACATGGCTCACATTCATTCTTGATAAAACAAAATTTTGTTATAGCTTCATCAAAATGAATGTTCCATGACTTGGATGCTTTCTTTAATCCATAAATAGATTCTTGTAACTTGCATACCTTATTGGAATCCTCTAGAGTCATAAACCCTTTAGGTTGTGTCATGTTGACATCTTCCTGAAGGTTCCTATTAAGGAAGGATGTTTTGACATCCATTTTACAAATATCATAGTCATGGTAAGCTACAATGGCCAATAGAATTCTGATGGATTTCAGCATTGCAACTGGTGAAAAGGTTTAGTCGTAGTTAATGCCTTAATGATGTTTGAACCCTTTTGCAACCAGTTGTGCCTTATAGTTACTGACTTGTCCTTCTATGTACAGTTTCTTCTTGAATACCTATTTGCAACCAACATGCTTTACATCAACTGGAGGATCTACCAAAATCCATACTTGGTTTTGGTACATAGAATCCATTTTAGAATTCATGGCTTCTTGTCACTTGGAAAAATATGTGCCACTTACTGCTTCCTTTTAGGTTAGAGGATCATTATTATCAACCAATAATGAGTAACCATCCTTAGTAACTAGAAAACCGTACCATTCTGGTTCTATAACCACTCTTGTACTCCTATTAAGTTCTTCTGTCTCTGTAATAGTTCTTTCTTCCATAAGGATTTGTGGAATTTGTTCCTGTACCAACTCTTGTGCACCTTGAGCCTCAAATTTATCAAATTTTATCTCTCTCACACTATTTCTTTTGGAGATTTTCTCCCTCTTAAGTAATATGGCATGTCTTTCCACTATAACCTTTTTTATGAGGGGTTATATAAGTAATATCTCCATGTTTCATTAGGGAATCCTATAAAGGTATACTTTGTGCCTCAGGGTGTAAGTTTGTTACCTGAAGAGGCCTTAACAAATGCATCGTTTCCCCACACATGTAAATTCGATAATATGGATTTCTTTCCACTCCGGAACTTATATGGAATACCATTTATTGATTTAGTTGGTACTTGGTTTAGTATGTGTGATGCTGTTTGTAACTCATATCCCCAAAAGGACAATGGAAGACTCACGTGACTCATCATTGATCTCACCATGTTCAACAGGGTGCAATTCCTCCTTTCACTCACACCATTCCACTAGGGCGTGTATGGAGGAGTGATTTGGGATAGAATCCCAAAGTCCCGTAAATAATCAATGAATTCTTGATTAAGATATTCTCCACCTCATTCTGAGTGGAGTTTCTTCATCTTCTTACCAAGATGGTTATTAACTTCATTCTTGTATTCTTTGAACTTATCAAAAGAATATGACTTATACCTCATTAAGTAGATATATCCATATCTACTAAAATCATCAGTAAAAGTTATGAAGTATGAGTACCCTCTCCTTACTTCAACTAGAAATAGTCTACACACATCGGTATGAACCAATTCAAAAAGTTATCTAGCCCTTTCACATTTCCCATTAAATGGGGCTTTGGTCATTTTTCCTTATAAACATGCATGACATACGCCAAATGGTTTTAGTTTGAAATAATCTAAATATCCATCTTGATGCAACTTTGTCAAGCTTTTCTCGTTTACATGACCTAGCCAGTGATGCCAAAGTTGGGTGTGGTATGAGTCGTGTGAAGTATCTTTGTTATCGATTTCCATTACTTGGCTTGTGTAATCCAACACGTAAAGACCGTTGTATAAATGTTCCCTACCAAAACAAATGATATCTTTGTAAAAGAAGAAACATTCATTTCCAAACTTGAAAACAAATCCATCTGTATCTAATCTGGATACAAAATTATTGTTTTTAGTAATAGACAAAACATAATAACAACCCTTTAACACCAAGATCACCCCAGTTGGCAACGTGAGGTGGTAGTCCCTGATAGCTACAGTAACAAGTCTGGCTCCGTTGGCTGCTCATAGATCTACCTCCCCTCGATCAATCTTCCTGAATCTACTTGGTACCTGTATTTGGATACATATGTAAGAACCACAATCTGTACCTAATAAACAATTTTTAGAAATAGATAGATTTCATTTGATAACAAACGCACCTGAAGATTCCTATTGCTTCTTAGGTTGTGTTCAGTTCTTCTTCTAGTGGCCCTTCTTGCCACATAGAAACAAACAACCTCCTATTCCCTTGCCTCCCATTTGATCTTCTTTTTCTTGGAAGGCCTTGAAGAATCATTGGGCTTAAAGATCTTCGCCTTCCCTTTCCTCTTATTCACTATAAGAACAGAAGGCTTGTTGTGATTCATATCTTTGTCCACTTGGAGAATGACGATAAGAAGATCAGATAGAGACTTATCAATGTTGTTCATATTGAAATTAACAACAAATCTGGAGAAGATCTGAGGGAGTGATGCGAGAATGAGATCAGTGCCCAGTTCTTCAGAGAGTTTAATCCCTAGAACCTCCAGGCACTCAATGTATCCAATGAGCTTGACTACATGAGGCCAAGATGGGGAACCCTCTCCAATCTTACTATGAAAGAGTGCCTTGGAGATCTCAAACCTTTCCTATCTTCCTCTCTCCTGGTAAATACTACAGAGGTGCTTGAGCATGCTATAGACATCCATATTTTCACGAGACTTCATGAGATCACTAGACATAGATGATAGCATCAAACATTGAACGTCGACCATGTCATTCATATTTTTATAATAGACAAGGAAATCTTGATCACTCACCTCTTTGGTAGGTGAATCAGGTAATGCTGACTCTAGCACATAAGACTTCCATTCATGGAATAGAATAACCTGAAGGCGTCTAAACCATTCTTGGAAGTTACTGCCAGTGAGGATGTTGTCTTTATCCATAATTGATCACAGGGATAGCGTGGTTGATGAGATTTTCATTTTATTCTACAATTAAAAGATCAGATCATTAGTAATTTCTTGATTACATTTTATGAGAAATAATAAATTAATTTTATTAATTCTCCCACTATTTTATCAAGTCCCAATGGCCCTCACCATTGAACTCGGAATGTCTAGTTACCATGACATTCTAGTGGAAATGATCCATATTCCCCTTTTCATAACCCCAAAAAAGGGTTGGTCAAGCTATTTGAAGGTATTTAGGTAGGAAGGTCTTTGCCAACTGTGGGCTTGCATCTCCTTGATTTGTTGAGTGGACTCCCCAATCCTGAAATCCTGACTTGGATTTCCTCAAATCTTGCCTCCATTATTACACCAAGTCTAGAAAGGGCTACTCTTCTTGATTCAATATGGTTAAGTCAACCTAAAACCTTTCATAAGGGATTCTTGTATAAAAGTAAGTTTCCCAACAAGGGTTGGTCAAACACATAGTTTTATCGAGTCTTTCCCTTAATCAAGCAATGAAAGGCTTAGCATGACTTAATATTTTATTTGAGGTATTTTTATCTCTTATGCGTAAATTTCTTATTATCTTTATCACATGATTGTTAATATTAAGTAGAACTTACTTAAGTGATTTACCATGTCTTGATAATATTTATGCATAATCCTGTTTTATTTTAGTTCCATCTTGCCTGCTTGTTTAATTCATTAATTATGTGATCACGAAAAAACATCTATAATGATAAACCATGAAATTGACAGAAATAAAATAAAGGGCATGATCATGAGATTTTCTAATGGTTAGTTTATCTAGTGTTTGATAAAATAACCCTTAAATAGGGGAGAAACACCTTGAACCTTTTGGGTTCATGTTTATATCTTTATACCTATCCACCTTTGTATCTCATGGGATTGGTCTTGTCTTGGCTCCAGCTTGAACTGCCTCCATTAGCTTGGGAGCTCCACCCATTAAATATGGTTTTAACTCACACTCAGGTGAAGGGTAAAAAGGGGTTTACATAAAATAAACCTTTGGGCACACATACCCTATATATTAATGAGGAGAGATGGCGCACATACTAATAATTAATTTAACAAATAAATTAAAAGGGAAACCAATCACACACAAGGTCTGGTCTAACTCATTATCATCCACATACAAACAACGAGTTACACATTTAATAAAACTAGAATTTAATTATTTAATCATTATTATTAAGATAAATCTTGCTTGAATCGATTAATTATTATCTTTAGTTAATCAATCCTTTTATCTTAATCCTTTTCTAAATTTCCTTGAGATTCTCATCCTTGTATATAAATGCAACTTGGAGATAACCTAGTGAATACCCATTCAAATATACCCAACATTTATTATATTCACATAATGTTTTACTCTTATGACATATGGTATACAAGATGCTTCAATGCATAGATTAACAACCTGCATAATGATTTATGCAAGATATGTAGATCGAACATTATGCATAAATTAAAGTTTTAATTCTGCATAATTTGGTAAAGTACACAACGTGTAGTTCTGACTACACGACATGTACTACCTTCACCATCTTTCCTGAAGTACACACTTAGGGACTTGGCATGTGAGGCATACTGTAGAAACTTCAGAGTACACGATGTGTACAATGGACTACACACCGTGTTGTCGCATTACACAGTTACCGATCAGCTTAATCTGTTTATGGGATACACGGATTTTCCCCTGACCCGAAGGGACTACACGTCGTGTCCAGTGGGTCACAAAATGTGTAATATGGTAAGTGTGTGCCTATCTGTCTCGATCTACATGCGGTGTAAAATTAATTACACCGCGTGTAATAAATTCACACAACTTGAGTAATTTCCCAATTACTCACGCTGCGCTGTACATGGATACACGACGTGTAGTCCGAATTACACAATGTGTACTTTTGTGTTACTTGGATAGAATTATTGGGACCCCCTTATGAGTTCCTCCTTTTAATTTTAATCCAAAAATTATCTGTTTCTGTGAAATTTGTGAGAAAAAAAACAAAGAACATATCTCAAAATCTTAGATTACAAGAATGATTAAACCTTGAATTGAAAAACTAAATTATTAAAGCATAAATCATCAACGATAATTAAATAATTATAAAAAATTATGAACCTCCCTCTAATACCACTTGAAGGTTCCGGGCGCAGCGGAAGCGTGGTTGGGCCGACACCCAACTTTGATTTTTATCATGATCAATGATTATTCCAGGATCAATACGACGATGAATTCCAATCTCCACAGAATAGAATCAAAGATTTAGATAAAGAAGGAGGAGGCTCGAAACCTTTAGAGATGATCTTACACATCATGTTTATAATTAATCTAATTAATTTCATAAAGAAAATAATATATGGATATTTGGTATTTTCTTCGTTGATGATGTTATCATCCAGAATGATTCTTCTAGATTATCTTGTTGTGCTTGAGAGGATCCAAACCAGAATCCCTCTAGTGGCAATCCACATGTGCTTCGATGGCCTCTGATAGACACCACTCGTTCTCTGGGTGCTAGCGTAGTGAAGCGAGTGTCTTGCATCGGTCTTTCTTGATCGCTTGTTCTTCATTTTTGAAGAACGTCTCTCGTTCTTGGGAGGGGGAAGAAGAGGATTCAAGAGAGAAATTGTTTGTCTCAACAATTCTCAGTTCACCAAGCGTGCGGTGTGTTCTCAATGGAAAAATAGATGTACTCGTCTATTTATATGCATGGAACTTCAGTTACAATATTTAATTTCATAACTGAAATTAAATACATTAATTAACTTAGAGAAAACCCATGCTCATAATAATAATACCGCGTCATTATTTATGGTGTCCCAAATTTCACAATACAGAATTATAAATAAAATTCATAATCACAAAATAATAGCAGTGTTATTATTATTTTAAATTGTGCCAACTTGTTAAATAATTATTTACCATCTTACAAATAATTATTTTACTACTGGAACGGACTTGGTCCGCTCGAACTTCACTTCCATTTATTGAACACCTGAATAAATAAATAAATAATTTATTCTATTAAATAAATATTTTATTTACAAACTAGTAAATAAATATTTATTAAATGTACAAAAAATATATTTTATTTAATTTATTCAATAATTTTAACTTGAATAAAATTATTCCACGGTCTTGAGAATAATATTTATTTCATTAATTAAATTCAAATAGAATTTAACCGAGACCACCAAAAACACTTAGTGTGTGACAGTCTAGGATTATTTCTCGTTGGCATTAGGCGGTCTTGCCTAAAGTCCAAGAGTACTGTTTAGGAATGGGTCAAGGCACCTAATAGAAAGAATGTAAAGTCACAATAACAACATCCACATACGAACACTCACTATGTAATATAATCCATTTGTCTCAATATCTCATCAAGTAGGTTTCATGATAGTGTCATCAAACTTTATGCTTGATACGTTGTTCTTTGACTATTAGAAATAAACTCGTTGTTACACCATGACCATGGAATTTTTCATGATGGTTCTATTTCAATCAAAGGGCTGAGATATTAACTTCCATAAATGGAAGGGACAAATCTTTCCTCGACTTATCTATTAATAACATGTCACTCATGACACACCCAACGTACCCTACTTCCCGCCTTCATATGGTGTGATGGTTTTCATTAGTAAATCAAAGCGCATGAGTCATGACACGTATTAATGATAATCTTAAAGTCTAAGAACCATTACACATGCTCGCATATAGGAATATCTGATGGCACCAAACATGTAGAATTCCTACTGGCGGATATGTTCTCATAATCTATCATCTTGGAGATTACCAAGTGCGAACTTCATGAGAGGAAGTCTCATCTGATTATGATTACTCGCACCATATGTTCTGTATACTATGTGTCCCATCATAGTATGTCATCCAACCGCAAAACTATGTTTAAGAATATTGTTATAGCATTTTAAGGTTCTCATCATATTGGGGAACTGCCATGACCTTATAAATGAAACAAATTCTATAGGACATTATTATATCATAGTTATGTAGAACAATGAACAATATGTAATAATATGTTTAATATTTAAATATATTAAATATCCACATAATAAAATTACAAATTTTTGGTTCTAGGACACCAACTCTTACACATACTTGAGTCAAAATTTTACTCGTAATGCAGCTTGCCTCTCGTAATGTGTTTTCACTTCTCAACTTGGATAGTGCCTTGTCTTGGCATGGTCCACGTCTTACTTCATCATCATAAAAATAAAAGTGTATTTGCATGCATGTGAGGGGGTATCAGAAAGTGAAAAATACATAAAGTAATAAACTGATGGACACACATGCACTTAAATATATTTAAATGAAGAATAAGACGCACAAACCATCAATTAATAAATTATTATTATTTACATCACACTCATTTGTAATAAATATTTAAATAAATAAACTAAGACATACAAGAGGTTGGTCATTTCTCAAGTCCAGTCAGTATATTTAATAAATTTGTGATAATATTAAATGCAATAAATTTAAAGTTTAAGGATATTAAATAAATGGGATGAATTATAAAATTAAAATATTTTTTTGATTGTTCCAAAATTTAATTTAATTTTTATTCCAAAATTTAATTAACTAATTAATTTATTTTAATAGTAAAAATTAAATTATTCATTTTAAATAATAAAATTATTATTATTTTTAATGTAATAAGTTAATAAATTAATTTTTTGTTGAAATAAAATTATCCTAACCCCAAAACCCCGCTATGGATCGGTCCGAACCCATAGAGACCGATTTCAGATAGGGAAATGCTATCCTAGGACATTTTCAAGTCAGGAAGACATTGTTTAGGGTGGTTTTAGGCCAGTCAGGCCCTCCCTGACCCGTACCAGGTTGGGAGAACTTTTATAGGCCTTTTTGCGGCAGATCGGGTCCAAAGGGACCCAATGGAGGTCATGACTAGGGGTCCAACACCGGTGGTGGGATCAATCCGACTGGTTCTAGGAAATGTAGTCAAGGTGGTCTCGATGTGAGGTGGGACATAGATGATAGGGACCAAACCAAAGCAGCACGATGGGTGGTGGATGGGTTCAGCCGTGAAAATAGAGGTCGGACGAGGAACCTCACGGGAGACTGGAAACATTGGTTCCAGGAGGTAGGATAGCGACAGTGGGGTCCAGCTACAGGTAGTGGTTGACTAGTTTAATGGGATGACTAGACTAGTTGCAATCGACAAGGTTGGAGGGAAGTTCTAGGGAAACAAGGTGGCAAGGAGGGAGGTGACTCTAGTGGCTGAGCTAGACGAGGCAAGGCCGAAGGCAGTGACTAAGGGATCCACGACTGAATGGAGGGGAGGCTTAATGAGCGGACAATGAAATATGATAAGTGAGTACTAGTGGTTGGGTCTGTAGTGGCAGCTTAGTGGAGAATTCAAGAGGGGGGGGGGGGGTGGACTCCTTTGGAAGCCACACTTTTAATAAAATATTTTTTGTTATTCTAATAGCCTAAACACAGGCTTTTGAATAAATGGGTACCGGTTTTTGTTTCTCTCCATCAAAATTCATGCCCCCCAATTGTCTATTTCCACATATAACCAAACTTATCCTATTTTCTTTAGGAAAAATCAAATTTCTACTCGTATATTTTTGATTTTTTTTGTTCAAGCTTCCACAAGAAGAAAATTATCACCAGGGAAAATGTTCTGGCTAGAAATTATGGGTTCATAGGAACTCACCTCAAAATAACAATACACGAACAAAATATATAATTATACTATTCATCAATTTTAAACCACAACAATCATATTTTTGATTTATACCAAAAATTTTAGATGTCCATAACTTGGCCCTCCAAAATTGGATCGATGAACTGTCTATTCTATTGGGACCGATTTAAAGCCTTCAACTTAATTTAAATAAAATTAAATTTTTATTGGATAATAAAATTCACATGATACCTTTGATACCAATTTATGGTATTGCGGTGTATAGAAAAATCCATTGGGTTGGGGATTTTAAAATTTTCATCACTAGAGTGACATAACTTCATCATCTCTAATAATATGAGCCCTAATAGAGGCTTCAAGGATCTCATGTTAATATTTCAAAGCATAAAATTTAAATAAATGGTTGACTAATTCAATTCAATGCACATTAATATATAGCTATTATCTGGAAACTATTGCCTAAAGGATCTGAAGTTTTCCCCCTCTAAATCTCCCACACAAACTTCAAGAATCTATACATATGCTGATCATTGAATTCTGAGTTCTAGCATGGAGCTTCGATGATTCCTTTGACATCATGATGATCACCTTGATCCTATGCCTCCTATACACAAATATGTTCTTAAATCAATCGCTCAGATAGATCCTTTATCTCTATAGGATGTGATAGGAGGGATGAGCTCTCAAACCATTGAAATGAATTGTGAAATAGAAATGAGCTTCAACAAACTTATGCAGTGGATGTTAGAAATACTCGGATGGGGTTAACTGACCCCCTTATATTTAACATCCATTAAATAAGCAATAAATAATCAAGAAAAATTAACTGTGTCATAAATATTATTTATATTTTATCACATAATTATAATATATGTTAAATATATTACGTGATAAACCAGATTCATTAACTCGACTCGTAATTTCTGCTAATATTAAACGAACCTTGAATATTAAACTAATATTTGTTAGTAAAATAATATTCCATGTATTTCTTAAACACTTTTAAAAAATTTTAATAAATAAATTCAACTTAATTATTCTATACTTGGATAATAATGAATTTATTTATTTATCAGTGATCGATAGAACTTGAACAACTCTCAGACCCCATGGTGGGTCCCACCATGTTCTATATACCTATTCACCCAAATAGGGTAGATTCTTGAATATGCTATTGTGTGTAACCCTATTGGTCCTTATCTTAATAATAGTGAATAGTATTCACAAACCAAGAGTGGAGTCTAGAAACCCATCAAGTCCCCAAAAGAGATAAAGAATTGTCATAGCAACGACAACCATCCTATGAACAGACACTATATAATATAATCTCTTTTTATTTAGATATCTTATAAAGTAGGATGAACACTTATGTCATCATCCTTAATTTATTTTTTTGATCTAACTGGACATACTTACCTTCAACTACCATTACCATGGATTTATGAAGGTACTACTATCCTGATCAACCCAACCCAAGATATCACTTCCTCAACTCGGAAGCAAAAAATTCCATCTTGATCATTTAACTAATACCATACCATCAATTATGCACCCACCACAAGCTACCTCACCATGAATTCAATGTCATGGGTTTTTCCTTATATCAAAGTATGCGATTAAATGGCACACATTGATAATGATCTCAATTCAGGAGACCAATACAAATGTTTGTAGATAAGAACTATCATTGACACCCAAAACATGTGGTTCTACTATTTGAAGGTCCATCCTCATGATCTCACCAACTAGAGATCACCAAGTATGAACTTCATGAGAATAAATCTCAATGTTTATGATCCCCCAACACCTGATAGTCAGACATCATCTATGTCCATTCAGAATGATGTATCTAGACCATAAGACATTTGTTTAAGATTAATTTAATAGTATCTTGTGGTTCTCATTATAGTATGGGAACTACTATAACATTTTTATATGAAAAATAATCTATGGAAATTACTATTTAAATAGTAGATATAGAAATATCTACACTATAATGGTAAGGGTACATCATGTATAACTCACTATACACATGGCATGGTAATCAAAATTATTGATAAAGTTAGGTCTATGGAACCCACTTTTACAACAAATGTGTCAGGGGATTTACCATGGGATCCCTAACATTCCAAGAACCTAACCATATAAAAGTATATAACCCGTGAACTAGCTATTGGCACGTGTTGAAGTTCAAATAACCAATCATCCAATTATCCCACACAAGCATCATTGAAATAACCATCCCCCACCTAGCCCCCATGCTTAGAATGACTAGTGGGGAACTAACAATGTGGGAACCAACTAGAGGAACAAGATAGTTCTTCCACTTAGTACCTAGTTTCCCATGACCAATAGAAGAACTGAGGCAAAGGAACAAAAAATCCAAGTCTAACACACAAGGATTAACCATAGCTACCCCTACCCCTACACCCAATGTTGAAAAAACCAATATATATAAAAATTCACCCACAGTATAACAAGAAAATTCCCACACAATGGGAGAAAACAAGAAAAGGGGAAATCAAGGGGTGTCTATCACCATTTAAAAACCAAAGTTCCAACCAAGACTTTAAAACCAAAACATGGATTGGATTTCCAAGCCCTTTCTCATTTCATAAAACAAAATTTAAATCATTTCTTTAAAATGATGGAAATAAATAACACTATTTAAAGCATTCAAAGATACCCTTTAATGAGGGTAATCCTCTTTGAAAACCAAAATAAGGGAAAATGCTATTTATTTTCTTCAAACCATTTCAAATAACCTGTATTTTTATTTTCATAATTGGAAAACCACACACACATTTCAAATAAACATTTGAAATATATTAAATAACCCCTTTATAATTCAATTTGAGTTCAAAACCTCACTTTAAAACTAATTTCCTTTTAAAACATAGTTTTAACCATTTGGAAATAAAAATTGGGTCAAAACCCAATACGCAACATGAAACCCATTTGAAAAACCCATTTAGGAATTTTACTAAAGCTTATAACCATTAAAAATTCTATTTAAAACATGAAAATATGGAATTCACATGAAAAACCATTTATTCCAAGCTCAAAACATAATGAAATGGTTTAAAATCATCACAATGCTATCATATATAATCATACTTTAACAAAAAAAAGTTTAGAAGGCATAAGCACATTTTAATTCAAAAATTAAACAATTGTGTTGAAACATCTACCTCAAAGATATAAGAATAATGTCGAAACACTTTATAATGTTTTGACTTCAATAGGGACCACACCCACAGAGATATAAACGGTTTCTAGAAACCCTAGATATGAAAAATACAAACATCGGGTCCGCCAAAAAACCCTAAAATTAGCTAAGATATATCTAGGGTTTATGGGGGAAACCAAAACCAAGAGAGAAGATATTGAGAAGTTAATAAGGGGGAAAGAGAGGAAGAACTCACCTAAAAAATCTTGGAAATCATCAAAGGAAGGAAAAGAATCAAAGGTGGAGGAGTTTGGAGATCCTCCTTGAGGTCCCATGGGTCGGCCAAAATATAGGGGAATAAATGGGTGTGAAAAACCGTTAAAATAAAAGAGGGACATTTTAAAAAAACCCAAAAATTATACACCTGGACATGTTTCACAGTTTGGCCACATGTTCTAACAAACCATGTGCCAAACTTGTGAAATCCATTTCCTAGGCTAGGTACCCCTATCATGGTTACTCCTAGGTACCGTACAGTTTGGAAAAATCACATGCCTCACCCTAGACACACTCCAAGCCTCATATGGATTCTGGGGAGCTCTGTACAATTTGAAAATTTGTGAGGAAGCTATGAAAAATAGGTCTATGAAAATGATAGATCCACATGCTTGGGCACTACATGGTTAGTATTAACCATGTAGGCTAACCACGATCCTTCCCCAAAGCCTGAAGAACCTGAAATTTCATCCCAACACCAACCAAAACTAAAAAATGATCAATACAAGATAAAATAATAAAAAATAAACAACATATATGGGGTGTCATAAACTCCCCACCATGAAAATTTCTACCCCATAAAGTCCATGGTCGAAAAGAAATGCAAGAATGAATGGAGGATCCAAAGATAACCTCTCACAACCAGACAATCTCAAAGATACAATCGAGATCCTCAAAATGATCGAACCAAACTAACCACAAGACCTTCAAATGTCTCTAAGAACAAATGAATTGTAACCTCACACTGGAAGTATTACAAAGCATGGGAGACCCAACAAGGTCTCCCAACCATTTAGATTTCCTCTAATATGATTTCCTCACTATTTAGAGTTCCTATAATATGGTGACACAAGATAAAAAATACCAATAGATGCATCATCTAGCAATGAATAACCATGAGAGAAGAGCACTCTCAACCATAAGCACCTCCAAACCTAAAGGAATGAAAAAAACCATGAGTAGCCTCAAGATAATGACATGAGATATCACATTGGGGAATGCAACACATGGATAACATAGGGTCAAAAAATAGATCACCTTCACACGATGCATCCTAAACATTCAAAATCAAACACCAGTTAGTATACCCAACTCAATTAGTGAAATAAACACCCCAGTTACCAAATCGTACACCCAAATCCTTTCTCATGTCCAAAAAATGATCACCTCAATTAGTTTAACACAAGAACAAGAACAACCAAAAATATCTCAAAAGAGGTTCACCTAAACAGAAAGGATCCAAAAATGGCACTCATGGCCAATAAAAAATGAATAAGGAAAACCAGAACAACCTCAAAAGCCATTCATGAGGAGGGGGGGGATTCTACAAGAAAAATAAGGTATGACATAGGCATTCAATCCATCCATCAAAAAATTTCAAAATGAAATAATTCACAAGAATACAAAAACATAGACAGATATTCCAAAACTAAGATTACAACCATCAAAGGAAATTTATAATAATAAAAACCCACTCACAAGGGTCAAACCTGAGACCTCTTCAGAGATCCCAACTTACAAAACTTCCAAAGATGACCCAAATGGACACATAAGAGAAAAATTTAAGGATACTTGAGATAGGAGAGCTTAACATTCCCTAGAACCCCACACTAGAAGAATATGAGAGATATATTTTTTTTATGATAAAGATCCCTTTCCCCAAACATTGGATCATCCCGCACCCACTCATTACTCATCGGGTTATCCTTACATCAACCATTTGGAACTAAGGAATTACCCACCATAGGATTTCTAGACTAGTCATCTTCCATTCGAATGGACATGTTGAAAACCTCATGAAAATATGTTAGACTAGATGCAAGCACTACTAGAACAAAATCTAGGTGAATAATAACTTCTAAAAAGAAACTTTCTCAGGATCTTCAACCGGAATCTTTAGAGAAAATACAGAAAACTTTGAAAATTTATCAGCATACTCCCTCACTAGTCAGTCACCCTAACAAAGGCTCATGATCTCAAGATCCTTCTCCATATTCAAATACCTAGAAAAGAACCAATGAACAAACACCATATAAAATAACTCCCAAGACATACCTTCACACAATATAGGAGGAACCATCAACTCCCACCAAACTCAGTTAGGACCAACAATAAATATCTCGACATTTCTCTCATATGAAGCTTCACGTGTTCCAAGAGAGTGAAGGATCACCTCAACCTCTTCCAACCACCTTAATACTTCCACTAACCCCTAATCACCACCAATTGAAGGTGTATTCTTATTCAAGAAGTCTGAAATAGGGTCCAATATAAAATAAAATTTCACATCCACTACTCTATCTAGAGTCTGGGTAGGCACTGAAACTGATGAAACCCTTTTGACTATTATGGGGGAAAAAACCATCAAAATGAGACATGAACCACATCAATTCATGCCTAAAAAAATCAAATTTCAAAATTACATTTTGATTTGGAAATCAAACATCCAAATAATTATCATTTAAATTCATTTACATTTGAGAACATGAATCCCTATAAAAATTTTCCAAACACCACAAGACCAAGTTTGAAAATTAACTCTTAAAAAAATCTTGTCAGTTTCCCAAAATGGTGTTTTAAAAACCGAACATTGAAAAAACACTTCACAAGAATCCAAACAAGGTTCACATGAACAAAATCCAAAAAGGGAAAAATATACTTCTCAGTCCACCTCCAGCAAGTGAAAATTAATTTTGGAGAAATAAAAAATCAAGAGGAGTCCAAACAGGCTAACCGAGGAAGAAATAGTGACATGTATGTTTTGGTTAGATGGTTGGGTGACCATGTTCCAATCATGAATCACACCTTATTAAGGAGGTAGAATTGAATGCATAGGCATCTCATGGTTTTCCAAGATATGTATACTAACCACAAAGCCCAATTTCTTCTCCCCTTCTAACCTGAAACCAAGGAATGGCCCCCCAATATCACATGCATACTCAAAGGGGATCAAACAACAACAATCACATCAAAAGAATCTAAAAAAAACTTGAATAAAAAAAATTAAAAACCCAACTTCCCCTGATATCTTAAGGTTTAGGATAAACAAGAGTTAGCTAGACTCTCCCCACCCTTACCTCTCATGCTCTGAAACCATCATATACTTTTTACCAATATGATCCTAAATAACAAGGGTCATACACAAGGGCTCTGGTACCATTTTGTAATAAACCGACCTAGGTTTCCATCCTAGTTGGCACCTGAACCGATTTTCTATATGGCCTTAAGGGATTTATCGATCCCCAAGAGCTTAAAATTAGTGCCTGAGAATCTCAGGAATCACTTTGGGAACAATTTCTCTCAAATCCGAGATAAATAGTGGAAAAAATAAATACAAGAGAAAAAAATAAATAAACATGTCAACAGGTCATAAACAACTATAATAATCCAACCCGTTTTCATATACATAAATAGAATCCATAAATAGAAATAATTATCCAGGTAGAACAAAGATAAATCTAACTGAAAAGAAACACTAAAAAACCAACTTGAGCTGAGACTAAACCATCTCTGTGCAACCTCTGATTGCTTAACAACACCCAAATCACCCCACATCATCCATGCCGAACAAGAAAGATCAAACTGATAACCTAGAACCTGAAATATATAGGCATGATCTTAAAATCCCATTATGTCACCACAACCTTCCAAAACTATGTAATATGTTTCACAAGGAAATTTTATCAATGCTAGTTTGAAAATAAATATGGAAATTAGGGTTTTCTCATATAACATATGATAAACCAAACATGTCACAATAATATTTCAAAACATTTCTCTTTGTTTTCCAAAACTTAACTCACATGTTTTGAAAATAAATCCACTGGTCTAATTCATTTATAAACAATGAACACCATTGAAATTTATTGAAAAAAAATTGTTTTATCTAAATATAAATGGTTAATTTAAAAAATTTCACCGAACAAATCCATCTCAAGTTACCCCTTTTGATATCCACATCAAGAATATAAACAAGATACTTTAATTTTAAAACAGTTTTCTAAACATATTTTAAAACTCAATTTTCCAAAGTAATGACTTAATTCACACACACGGGCCAGGAAAAATAAGTAGGTACCACATATCACAAGGAATACATAAAATATAAACAAAAAATGCTCCATAATAATAAGAGATGGGGTAATGATACAAATAATCACTAAATCAAACTCCCTTCAACCAATAACCAACCAAGTAATCAAACGTGTCATGGGATCTACCATGGGATCCCTATGTCACCAAAAACCTAACTGTATAAGAGTATACCACTCATGAACCAGCTACTAGCATGCACTGAAGTTCAAATAACTAGTCATCTACTTATCCCACACAAGCATCGTTACAATAACCAATCCCCACCTAGCCCTTATTCTTAGCACTACTGGTGGGTAACTGGTAGCGTGTGAACCAACTAGAGAAAAAATATAGGTCTTCCACATAGTATCCGGTTTCCCATGACTAATATAGAAAGTGATTAATAAGAACAGACAATCCAATTATAACACACAAGGTGGAATAACCCACCTTTTATTACATAAATCTTTCATTACATGATATAACATTTAACAATACATAGGATCTTTTTAGGTTTAGTGTCTTGGAAATAAGAGTATAACACATGAAAACACATAAAAAATAAACTTTCTTCTAATCCACTTGACATAATTTTTAATAGGTTCTTCCTAAGTTAATTTTACCACATCTCATATCCTAGGGACATACATCAAAGAAATGGATGAACATAAAGCCTAGGAAGGGAATAAATAATGGAAATACTTATCTTGTGAGAAAGAGGAATATCAATAAGGCATGATAATATGAATATAAGGCATATCATAATAGAATGAACATGAATCATAACATGTAAAATTGGATACAACATAAACATGTTACATTCATAAACATATCACTATAGCTCATCACTAGGGTGTCATAAAACTTATTACCAAGGATTTTGGACAAGGTATATTTACTTAGTGCATTGGTATCTTAGGATTAACTTACCCCAGTTAACTCTATCACTTTACCCATTAAATTGGAGAACTATCAGGGTGTACCCTTCATATTACCAAGTTTATTCACCAAGGTATCATAAAACACGTCATCTCTAGAGATTACTTCTTTACCCAATTCATTGGTCTCTTAGGAGTAACACACATCAGCTAACTCTATAACCTTATCCAATGCATTAGATAACTATTAGGGAAAACCATTAATATGTATTAATTCATTCATTACACATAAGGGGAACTTAAATAAATTGATCAATAATCATATCATGAACTTGTGGAAAATAAATGAGTAACCAATGAAAGTAGGAACCTTTATAAATACCATTCGATCAAGGTAATGAATTATAGGGTATTTACACTGTATAGAATAAATGGAATACAAATTATTTAACAATTTTCACCAATAAATAGATGTGTGGGTTTCTAGGTGGATAAATTTCAATCAAAATAATCATACAAGGGTATTCATATTAAAAGTAATGATTATGCACAACCGATGATAAGGAAAGACAAAGGTAGTGATAGATAATTCTCTAGGGTGATTATATTTACACTATACCACATGTAAATAGAAACATGGACATGTAAAAGAAAGTTAAAATCCATTATAAATATGGAGAGTTAAAGATAACATGAAAATTGGATCCACATTGGGTGGGAAAGAATCCCTTTCAATGGATTAATGCATCCATCTTGATGAATATCTAATAGTCAACTTTGGAAACTATAAGATGTTCAAAATGAAAAAGGGTAGTGACCCAATTAAAGGATTGGAAACAAGAAGTGGTTGAGGGTAAATTAATGGAATAGGGATACCAATTTAATGTAAATATCAATCCATATATTCTGATCCTTTATTATGGCTCATAAAGTGCACATGAATTATCCAAAGCTAATCCCTCAAGAGTTTCAAACCAGGTGTGCAGTAAGACTTGTGCACCCATTATAGATTGATTCTATATAAATATGTTGTTTTATAGTTTTTTACCCCTAGGTAAATTTTTTCTAGATCCATATTCACTTATAGTATCCAGGCAGGGATTTCATTGCTAGGAAAACCACACACACTTTTCTTTCCAAATTTATGATGGTTTTATAGCTATGGGAAACCATGAGAATTAAAATGATTTATGGAGGTAGTATAATGAGAGGTAATGGTGGTATGTAATTAATAAAGTATTAAGGAAATTATAACAATGACACATAATAAAATTTCATTTTGAAATAATATTTAATTTAAAATGTATTGCAAAGGTAGTTGTAAAATAAGGGTGAGGAACCCTTATTTTGGTAGAGTAACGACTTTGGTAATGGATATAATGAGAGGTAAATAAAGTCTCCCATTAAAAATAAATCATACACACAATAATAGGGGTATTTAAAATCACTTTAAAACATAATAAATTGAGAATCAAAGGCTTATACAAATGAAGAACTTGAATCGAAAGAAGTAGAGGAAAAAATACCTCACCTTGGGAGGATTCTCCTTAAAGCTAGAGAGGGAATACTTAAAACCATGGAACAAACTTGTAGAGAATCTTGAGATGGGAATTGAGATATAAATCATGCTCAAAGTCTTTAGTGTGGAAAATGATGAGGGAAAGGGGGTATTTATACTTGAGGAGGGGTGGTTTTAAGGGTTAAAATATTGGTTATTTTAATATATAAGCCAACTACTTGTGGGTTTAATCAATTACAACCAATTTTATGGATTATTAATGAGTGGGATAAAATTATTGGATGTTAAAGACCTTATTAAACGGAAAATAACCTTCCATACCACCCAATTAATACACACAAATGAAAAAATATTTTTTTCTTAAAATTCCTAATTTTGGTAAAAAATGTAAGCTATACATTTCTAAATTAAAATTAAAATTAATAAATTAATTTTTATACCTATTAAATTATATTTTGATTAAATAAATATTTTCATAAATTTTTAGTCTTTTTGGCATAATAATGATGTCATAAAATTGTAAAACATCAATTTCACTTTTTATCCAAAAAATAAACTTTTTCAAAAAATTCCCCAAAAATAACCCTTATCTAATTTTGATGTTATGAGTCAAAAAATGAATTTTATTTTTCAAAAAATAATTCTATAAATATAATAATTTTAACTTTTAAATAAATATCCTTATTTATTTAAATTTTGTAATTTTATAGAAAAATAAACATTATGACCATTATACAAATTACTTAGGAATTCATTAAAATATATTATCATTTAAAAAGTGTTTTATAATATTATTTAATGAAAATAAATTTTATCTAAAACTTCTACATTTATCAATTTTTTTTAACTGAATAATTTTGTAGTGTCCAAAATAATAATACATTTTGAATATATCATTAAATAATTCCAGTAACATTATTAGTTGTAGTTGTCTATGATTTTTAAAGTTATTATGAAATGTAAAATTATTTACATGCGCTCATAATAATAAATTCATTATAAAACAAGAGTTATATTAACAACATAAAGGAATTTTTCAGGTCTTTATATTCTTCCCCCCTTAAAGAAATTGAGTCCTCACAATTTTACTCATTAAATAATACTTATTAAACTCAAATGTTCATGTAAATATTAACTATAAAAAGGAAAATTTATAAATACATAGGTGTAATTAATCCTATGGGGTCATGCTAGTTATATTTAAGCTAGTATACTAGAGAAAATTTTTATCTATCTAAGGATATATACCCAAATATTCTGAATCCTAATTTCCCTAAATAACTAAACCATCACTTGATACAAACTATAGAGATCCACATTTTATTACATAAATATTTCATTACATGATACAAAATTTAACAATAAGAAGGATATTTTTAGGATTAGTGTCTTGAAAATAGAAACATAATATATAAAAAACATAAACATTAAACTTTATTCTAATTTACTTGATATACTTCTTCATAGGTTTCTCCTAAGATAATTTTACTGCATCTTATATCTCGGGGACATACATCAAAGAAATGGGTGATCATAAAGACTAGAAAGGGAATAAACATAGTAAATACTTATCATGTGAGAAAGAGATATGTTAATAAGGCATAATCATATGAAAATAAGACATATTATAATAGAATGAACATGAATCATAACATGGAAAAGTGGATACAACATAATCATGATACATTCATAAACATATCACCATAACTCATCACTAGGGCATTGTAAAACATATTACCAAGGATTTTGGATAAGGAATATTTACCCAATGCATTGGTCTCTTAAGAGTAACTTAAATTAGTTAACTCTGTCACTTTACCTATTTCATTGGAGCACCATCAGGAAACACCCTTCATATTACCAAGTTTTTTCACTAAGTTATCATAAAACATTTCATATCTATAGATTAATTATTTACCCAATGCATTGGTCTCTTAAAAGTAACTTACATTAGTTAACTAGGTCACCTTATCCAATGAATTTGAGCTATATTAGGGTTAACCCTTGATAGGTCTTAATTAATTTATTACACATAAGGTGAACTTACATAAATCAATTAATAATCATAGAATGAACCCATGGAAAATAAATGGTTACCTAATAAAAGTAAGAATCATTGTAAATACCATTCGATCAAGGTAATGAATTATAGGGTATTTAAACCATATAGAATAAATGGTATATGGATTAGTCAATACTTTTCCTTAGTCAATATATGTGTGGGGTTATAGGTGAATAACATTCAACCAGAAGAATCATTCAAGGGAATTCATATTAAAAACAATGATTACATGTGGCTGATGATAAGGAAAAACAAAGGTAGTGATGGATCATTATCTAGGGAGATTATATTTCTACTATACCTCATGTACATAGGAACATGTAAATGTATAATAAAATTAAAATCCATGATAAACATGAAGTGTGAAATAGAACATGAACATTGGTTACACATTGGGTTGGAAAGAACCCTTTTAAATGGATTAATACAACTATCTTGATGAATATCCAACAATTGAATTTGGAAACTATAAGATATTCAAAATGAAAAAGGGTAGTTTCCAAATTGAATAAGTGATAAAAATAAGTGGTTAATATTATATTCATGGAATAGGGATATCAATTTAATGTAAATATCAATCCATATATTCTAAAACTTTGTTATGGATCATAAAGTGCATGTGAATTGTCCAAAGAAAATCCCTCGAGAGTGTCAAACCAGGTGTGTTTCAAGGAATGTTGTTGTGCACCAGTTCCCAATTGAGTCTAGATAAAAATTATGTTTTTAAGTTTGTTACTCCTAGGTACATTGTTTCTATACGACATCCACTTGTAGTATCCGTACAGGGATGTCATTTCAAGGAAAACCACACACACTTTACCAAATTTAGGATGGTTTTATGGCTATGATAAACCATGAGTGTTACAATGGTTTATGAAGGTAGTATAATGAGAAGTAATGGTGATATATTTTTAATAAATTATTAATGAAATTATAACAATGAAACATAATAATATTTCATATTGAAATAAGAATGAATTTAAAATGTATTGCAAAGGTAGTCGTAAAAGAGGGGTGTGGAACCATTATTTCAGTAGAGTAACAACTTAGGAAAAAGATAAAATGATAGGAAAAATAAGTATCTAATTATTAAGAAACCATAAACATAGTAATAGGGGTATTTAAAATCAATTTACAATATAATAAATTGAGAATAAAAGGCTTATACAAACGAATAACTTAAATCGAAAGGAGTAGAGGAAAAGATCCCTTACCTTGGGAGGATGCTCCTTAAATCTAGAGATAGACTCCTTATAAACTTAGAAAAACATTAGAGAGACTCTGAATAGGGAAATTGAAAGTGAAATAATGATCAAAGGATTTGGTGTGGAAAGTGAGGAGGGAAAAGGGGGTATTTATACTTGGAGAGGGGTGGTTTTAAGGGTTAAAATATAGGTTATTTTAATATATAAGCTAACTACTTGTGGGTTTAATAAATTAAAAAACAATTTTATAGATTATTAATGAGTGATAGAAATTTTTTATACTTTAAATAACTTACTAAACCGAAACTCACCTTCCAAACCACCCAATTAATGTACATAATCTTAAAAAATATTTTTATCTTAAAATTCCCATTTTTGGTTCCAAAATGTAAGGTATACATTTCTAAATTAATATTAATATTAATAAATTAATTTTTCTACTTATAAAAATATATTTTTATTAAATGGAATTTTTCATAAAATTTTAGTCATTATTACATAATAATGATGTCATAAAATCACAGTGCTTTGCAAAATGACAATTTTTACTTTTTCGCCAAAAAAACTACTTTGTCAGAAAATTTCTAAAATATCACTCTGAACTAATTTTGATGTGATGAGTAAAAAAATGAATTTTATTTTACAAAAATAATTCTATAAATATAATAATTTTAACTTTTAAATAAATATCCATATTTATTTAAATTTAGCAATTTCATAGAAAAATAAACATTATTTCCATTATAAAAATTATTTAGGACCTCATTAAAATATAATACCATTTAAAAATTGTTTTATAATACTATTTAATGAAACTAAATTTTATCTAAAACTTATATATTTATCAAAAAACACTTTTTTAGCTGAATATGTTTATAGTATCCAAAAAATAATACAATTTTGATTATATCATTAAATAATCCTATTACTGTTCCAAGTTGTAGTTTACCATGATGTGTAAAGTTATTATGAAATGTAAAAGTATTTGTATGTTCTCATAATAAAACATTCATTATAAAACAAGAGTTCGATTAATGACATCAATGAATTTTTTAGGCCTTTACATTCTAACCCTCTTAAAGAAATTTCATCCCCACAATTTTACTCATAGAATAAAACTTATTAAACCCAAATGAGTTGTAAAGAGTATTGTTTTCCAATATATATCTACTTTGTGTGTTTTTATGATTCAAAAAATCCCTAATTTTATTCTACCAAGTTTGTTAAGTATTTCAGATTATAATTATCTTACACTATGTGTTCAAATATTTATCGCTCTACATAAAAGTACCTTATCTTACTAAATACGAAGAACATATAGTTGATCAGAATTAGAAAGTATCACATAAGAAATTATCTTACGATATTCAATTGAGTTAATCCAGAAAAATATTTTAGTTAGGATAAGAATATGGAAGGAATCTATTCCTTTTGAGAAGAATATTAACAATCAAAATAAGTTGAAGAAAAGAGAATGCTACGTTAAGAAACAATTTTCCTTACACTAAATAATTATATTATGATTAGTTGAAGATTGGTTATCTTATGAAGATAAGTCACCTTATTTTACAGAAGACATTCTATGATGAATAGTACAGTAAGTAGATATCCTATAGAGATATTATATTATAGAATGTCATAATTACTTCTAATATCATGATAAGTCTTTTCATACCTTTTGATTAGATCAAAATATGATTATCTACTTAAGGAAAGATAAGGATGCACAAGACTTACTATGCATATGAAAATTTAAAGAATAACAATATATCTAACATCCCAATCAAAAAATAAATTTTATATTTGGAAAGTGTGGATACATACTCTCTATTTCCTATCTTATCTAGATCACTGCATGGATCATTATACTATTAGAGTTATCCTATTCTCAAGTTTAAACAAAATATAAAAAGAATAGTTAGAAACAACACAAGAGGAGCAGACAGAGAACAGAAAGAAGAAAGAAAATTTGGTTTTTTTTATATAACATCATATATCTATACATATTAAGACTCAATACGTTTAGTGATAATATTATTAGCTCTATAATTTTCACTAAATATCATCCCAAGCTACATTAAAGTCTATCATATTCTCAGGACGAATCTTTATCTACTGTCAATTTCCACAAGAAACTGTACACTGTAAATGTTTTAAAAATCTTTTACCTCTTTCTATCTTATTTTCACTCAATTTAAGAGTGTGTATGACCATGGATAGGTATTGTAAAGGGATATCTTGTTTGAATACTCTTGGGACTTTATACTAAGTGACAACTACTTATACTCAGCTGGGATCCCCTTGTAAAAGGGATGATTAGTGAAAATCACTAAGATCAAGGAGTAGAGTGTTGGTGGAATGGAATAGGGTATTTCTATTCTCCGAGCCACTATAAAACATCTGTGTTCAATTTTCTTTCTATATGTTTTACATTTCTACTGCACATACTCTTAAGGAAGAAAATTGAATGTGCATACTTTGAAAAGGGTTCTCTATATTTCAATGAATCTTTTAAGAACTCAATTCACTCCCCTCTTAAGTTATTCAATCCGTAATTATCTAGGATAAAAAATAGTATCAGAGTGAGTGACTCTCGAGTTCAAAAATATCAAAATTTGAAGTCCAAATATTTATCTTCAAATTAATTCTATGGATAATAAAAGAGAAGGTATGTCGATGGTTAGAGCTCCGCACTACAATGGTCAAAACTATAGTTGGTGGAAATATCATATGATCATCTATATAAAGAATCTTGTTCTTAAAGTCTATCTCAAAGAAGTTAAGCCCTATAAAATTCCTAAGTCAGAACCTAAAACTTGGGATGTAGTAGTTGAAGAAAACTATGATCTAAATTCCAAGTTTATGAATACTATCATCTATGGGTTAGTACTAGATGAGTTTAACCTAATATCTCAATGTTAAATAGAAAATTAAATGTGGACCACTATAGAAGTATCATATGAAGTCACTATCAACAAGAAAGATCTTAAATATGATACGACCAAGATTTTGTTCAACACTTTCAAAATAGATGAAGGAGAGATCATTACCCAACTGAATGAGATACTCACTAAGATTGTGAATAGAATTTATTCTCTAGGAATGTCTATCATTGAGCCTAAACAAGAATTAAAAGTTCTTATAGTATTACCGCCATAGTGGAGTGGAATATCAATAGCTATCAGACAATCTAAAGAGGTGAAATAATTAAAAATAAAATATCTCATCAGAATCCTTATGATGTATAAATATGAAATAGAAACTAAAAATTAATATCCCAAAATTATCAAAAAGGAAAATGCTACCTTGAAAGCTTCTTCTTAAAAATATAATAGAAAGAGAAGAAGTGAAAAAATTTATGAAGCATATGAAGAAGAATACTTCTTAAGGAAAGATGAATCAAATGATGAGATGGCTCAATTTTCATGAAAGTTAAAAAAATAATATAATAAGAGATGATGTTTTAGAAGACCATTCAACAAGCACAAAAATCATGGTGAAAACTCTAAGGAGTTGAGATGTTATGAATGTAAAAAGATAGGACACATCAAGCCTGACTGTCTGAAAAATCAAATAAAAAAAGAAGAAAGAAAAGAAATATTTCAAGAAGACTGGATATAATAAGTCTAATAAATCTATGAAGTCCACCTGGAGTGCTTCTAAAAATTATAGAGAATGAACATCATTAGAATTAGAATCTGAAGCTACAAATCAAAAGACCAACATATGTTTTATGGAATAATCAGACAAGGAAAATTCATACATCTCTTATGAGTATGAAATTAAATTATAAAAATGAATATTTCTCATACAAAGAACTAAATGAATACTAAAACATGTTGGAAATGAAATATTAAAGATTAAAAATAAAAATAAATCCCTTCAAAGTTTTTATAATAAAATCATTGGTGAAGAAGAAAATTTGAATAATCATATCTCATAACTAAAAAGTATGTTAGAAAACTCTACTATATTGAATGCTAAACAAGTAAAAACAATTGAAAAATTACAATGGGAAGTTAAAAAATTTAAATATGTTTCAAATGTGTCCATAAAAGTATAATACTATTTAAACCAAATTCTTGGGAAAAATAAACTTAGAAAATAAATATTTCGAATTAGAAGAAAAGGTAAAAAATCTAAGCTTTATATAAAATCTTTTGTGCCCTGCTCAAAAAAAATATCTTCATAAAGTTACATATTTTTATTTTGGTGAAATATGAAATTTTTTAAATATTTGTGACTTGAGAAATCATCAAATTGTTGGAATTAAAAAAAATTATTTCAAAAGATTTTTCAAAACAAACTGAAAAGTTTTTTGGAAAATAGAAGAATGTATGGATACCTAGATCATTTTTAGCTAACATTTCTAGACACAAAAGAATTTAAGTAACAAATAACTCTGATGTTTGATTTGTTATTGTATGGAACTGGCCATATGAACAAAACTACCAAATGGTTTATGGGTAGTGTTCACTCAAGGCATATGAGTGTAGATTACTCAAAATTTCATTCCCATCCAAATTAGATGGAGGATATGTCACATTTGAAGATAATAAAAAAGGAAATATAGTTGTAATTGGTTTAGTTAGAAATCCACAATATATATTTATCAACAAAGTACTTTATGTTAAAGGCTTGAATCAAAATCTAATAAGTATTTCTCAACTTTGTGATGATGGTTATTCTATTTATTTTTCTAACAATGCCTTCTAAGTTTTTAAAATAAATTTCTACAGTTTAAAGAAACCAAAACAGAAAATGTTTACACATTAGATCTTAACTTGTTGTATAGAAAAAATGAACTATTTAAATGATGAAGTTGATGAATCATGGATTTGTAATAGAAGGATTAGATATTACAATGTTCATTCCTTAATAAAATTTCCTAAAAATTAGTTGATTTACTACTTTGTAGATCTTAGATTTTATAGAAAGAAACTATGTGATGCATGCCAAATGGGAAAGAAATATAATTCATATTTAAAATTGATTAAAGAAGTTTCTACTTCTATACCTCTTGAGCTATCCATATGGATTTTTTCGGACCAAATAGAATTGAAATTAATGCTGGTAAGTCATTTGTTAATGTGTTAGTTGATGATTTTTTCAATATTTACACGGGTTTACTTTTTATGAATTAAAGGTGAATCTTGTTATGTGTTTATTGATTTTTGTAAACTTGTGAAAAATGAAGAAGTTGTCAAATCATGTCTTTAATAAGTGATCATAAAGGTGATTTTGAGAACCATGAATCTAATTCTTATCGATCTAAGTAAGGAATTAAACATACGTTATCTTCTCCCAGGATAACTCGATAGAATGGTGTTGTTGAAAGGAGAAATAGGACTTTGAAAGAAATTTCTAGGGCTATGTTATGTGAATATAACATACCCACTCACCTTTGGACTGAAGCTATTAACACAACATGTTATATGATTAATAGAGTACTGATAATATCTATTTTAAAGAAAACAACCTATGAGTTGTGGAATAATAGAAAACCCAAGGTAGGATACTTTAAAGTATTTGGATGTAAGGTTTACATCTTGAACACCAAGGATAATCTTGGAAAGTTTGATCCAAAATATAATTAAGGTATCTTCCTAGGATAATATACTACTTATAAAGATTATAGAGTTTTCAATAAAAGGTCAACGATTATTGAAGAATCAGATCATGTGAAATTTGATGAAAGTGATCCTTTTGGTCACAAAATGAATCAAATTAATGATCAAAATGATTCAGTAAAAAATATGATACTTAAAACTTTATTTCATTAAAACAAGGATGATGATTTGGAACTTGTTTATCTTAAACCGAATCCAATGAGGGAAGACATCAGTGAACCATAAAGTGTGTTTCTTAGAACACCCAAAAACCTCAAATACCATCATTTAGAAATCGTTATTGGAAACCTAGATGAAGGAGTAAGAACCAGAAAAAATATAGGAAATTCAGTATAATTATCTTCCTTTATATCCCAATTAGAACCTAAATCCATAGAAGAAACCTTATTAGATTAAATTTGGATATTAGAAATACAAGAAGAGATGAATCAATTTAAAATAAATAATGTGAGGGAATTAGTTGAAAGACCCTAAAATTATCCCATAATTATAATTAAATGGGTTTTTAGAAACAAAAAAGATGACCATGGTGTAATAACAAGAAATAAATTTAGATTTTTTTCCAAAGGATATAATCAAGAAGAAGAAATAGATTATGAAGAAACCTTTTCTACTATAGTTATATTAAAAGCTATCTGAATCATTCTAGCACATGAATCCTATATGAATTTAAAATTATATCAGATGGATGTAAAATATGCATTTTTAAATGGTTTTTATTGGAGGAAGTTTATGTAGAACAACCTCCTAGTTTTAAAGATCCTCATTTTAAAGATTTTGTGTTTAAAATTACCAAGGATCTATATGGACTTAAACAAGATCCAAGGGTATGGTATGAAATATTAAGTTCTTTTATTTTATCAAATGGTTTTACAGCAGGAATAGAATATCATACGTTATTTAAGTAAACTTATTTTTTTTATATTTTACTGGTAAAATATTTGTAGATGATGTTATTTTTGGATTAAAAAAATAAAAATTTATGCAAGGAATTTTCAAAACTTATGAAAAAATAATTTGAAATGAGTATGATGCGTGAACTAAAATATTTTATAGGATTTCAAGTTTACCAAAATTATTTAAGAAATATTTTAAATCAAATAAAATACATACTCAAATTACTTAAGAAGTTTGGACTTGAAAACATTAAGACTTACTCAACTTCTATGAGTTGCAGTATCAAACTTGACTCAGATGAAACTGGAAAACCAGTTGAAAACAAGTTGTATAGAGAAATCATTGAATTTTTTTTTACCTTACTGCAAGTAGACTAGAAATTACATTTTTAGTATGTATTTGTGAAAAATTTCAATCTAATCCAAAATAATCACATTTATATGCTTTTAAAATAATTTTAAGATATTTAAAAGGAACCATAACTCTTTCTCTTCTTCTTCCAAGAACCTATGATTTTAATTTGATATCATACTCAGATGATAATTTTGATGGATGTAGATTAGAAAGAAAAAGAACATCAAGAACCTTTTATTTTCTTGGTAAATATCTCATGTCTTGGTCGAGTAATAAACAACATTCTGTATCACTATCAACTTTTAAATATGAATATATTTCCACTGGAAATTGTTGTACACATGTGCTGTGGATGAAACAAACCTTAATAGATTTTGTATTTAAATTTAATCATGTTCCAATCATATGTGATAACACTAGTGAAATCAACATCTCTAAGAATCCAATAAACCATTAAATAACAAAGAACATTGATTTAAGACATCACTTCTTGAGAGATCACGCAAAAAAAAAAATCTCTTTAGAATTTGTTGGCACAAAAAAACAATTAGCAGATATCTTTAATAAACCCTTATCTACTGACATATTTGATTTTATTAAATCATAATTAGGGATGTTTAATTTTATAAAGTAACAATTTACTTTATATCTATCATATATATAGTAAGCACTTTATATGTGTTATTTAAATATATTTTTGTGCCTCCATTTCAAGTAATGATTACATTCAATAGGTCACATGACCTATATTTAGTAATAATTTATCCTACATTACTACATGACACATCAATTAGAACGATAGAAAATATTGAGTATCAAATAAATGTGTGAAATGACTCACAAACACTTTCAACCCTCTTTCTCTTTACACGAACCCTTGTTATCCTAGCCTCTCAACCTTCCAATATCTCAACCTCTCTAAGAATGGACAAATATAAAGTAGACGATGATGCTTCATTTAGAAATAGAAAATGTCAAATGTTATCCAAAAAAGTTTTAAGTGGAAGATCCATTGATTTCAAAGGGTTGGACAAAACTAATATGATGTTAAAGAAGTTTGTCAATCACGAAGGATGGAAATACTTTTATGATGCATCGTGAACCTAAAAAGTGTTTAAGAAAAAAGTTACTAATTTATATGAATCTATGATTTTTCACTTCAGTGATGATGGAGACCTCATTATTGCAACCATAAATCAGAAAGAACTATCGCTGACTACCATCAAGATTTTTAAAATGTTAAAATTTCCACAAAAGGATACCCCTTCTTCCACAACTTCTTATCTTCCATGGATGGTGTTAATCCTACAGAGATTATGAAATCTATTTTCAGAACTATTGTCATAGATAAAAATAAAGTGAAGAAACTAGATCCAAAATGAAAGTTTTTAGTCAATTTCAATCAGTCCGGAATCGCTCAATGAAATGGTGAGTTTGAGAAAATTATTTTTCAAGATGTTTCATTGATTTATTTGTTTATTCATGAAAAACATGTGAACCTAGAATGATATATCATGAGATATATGTTTCATTTACAAAATAATTCTGTCAATTTCTACCAGTATTTATGAATCTTAACACTAGTGTTTTAGAGTGCCGAAGTTGTTTTAGATATCAATGATGCAATGCAGTATCACAGTTTGAAAAATCTGAATGTATGTGTGTTGAGAAAGTGTCTTACACTGGGATTTTTCCCTAAAAAAGTTGATGCCATTTTATTTGATGCCCAAATTAGATCCTGCTCAGACTCAAGGGGATAATTCTAATCTCTTTGAAACACCAATCATGGTGGAATAATCATCTCATCGTTCTGAGATAATAAATAGATGTGAGAGGAATAAGAAACTATTAATTTTAGAGGAATAGTCTAGATTATTCTTTCATCAACCCTTCAAAACTGTTCTTCAGAAGATATTTCTTTCTTCTAACTCTTTACCTATGCAAATTACCCAAAAAAGGCTATGCACAACTATCATGTGGATGTTCTCCATTGGTCAATATAAGACAATATTTATAAGGTCCAGACTATATCTGTTTATAGTTAAGTATCACTCTTAATAAATGGAGATAAAAACTGATGAAAGAATAAAAAGAATGGTTTTCCAAGAATCACATCATGAGGAAACCATATCCAACGTCATTGAGAATAAACCATTTCAAGAAGAAAGTATTGAATTCGAACAAGATAGGGTTTCTCCTATTCCACCAGAAACTCAGAATGAAGAATTTCCAGAAGCTAAAAATACTATTTCTGAAAGACATCAGTAGAGTCTCTCAAGGTTATCATCTGAATTCTAAATGGTAATAGCTAAATTCTCTAAATCACATCATATAGTAAGAACTCTATGTGACCAGATGTCCTCAAAATCTAATGTTCAAGAATTAATAATGTTGGTGCATTTTGTTTTTGAAAAATGTTCAAAATGATCTCTTTCTGGAACTATGATTAGTTTAGATGTTTAAATAAGGATCATGGAGTTATATTAAGTTGTAGATTCCATAAGTGTAGCTATTGATTCTCTTTGAGGTGAATTTTTTTCAAGAGAAGTATGTAAAAACCTCCATAGAACTGCAGTCGATGAAGTCAGAATACCACCTACTACAATAAAGGAATCTATTGGATTTAGTGATCCTTCAACTAAATATTTTAGTTTTAATATTATCAAGAAGCTCACCAAAATTCAAGAAAATTCTCTTCAAGTCAAGAAGGATTCAAGTTTTATTATTACTCTTTTATAAAGGTTAGTCAATACACTATCAAACAATTGTGGGGATATAGAAAAGAAGCTTGAAGACCTTCATGAAGAAATTATGAGAAGTATCATGCAGAGTTTCTCTGATGATGATGAAGTTGGAATTGATGCATTTGCAGAATCCTCAGAAATATTTGAGTTTTCTAAGGAAAAGGAAATTTTTTCTATCATGAGGATGTTATACAATTAGTTTGAAGTTTTAAGGGACCAGATAACTAGTTTTTCTAAGAAAGGAGACCTCTATAATTTTTTTGGAAACTTTTCTTTGAGGATTTGTAATGTTTTTAAAAATATACTAGATTATAGAAATAATGACACGGTCAAAAGGATTGATGATTGTGTTGAATCTCTCTTCCAAATTCATGGTCGAAGCCTACCTAGACCTAAAATTTATGATCATTACCTGCATGTCTCTCAACATCTCAAAGAAGAATTTGATCCATCAGAGGATCATGAAAGGGAACATCAAAGGTTTTATAAAGATACACATTTTTCCTACCTAAACTATCCTTTAAACTTCCCTTTACTCGTGCAGATAACTAAGATTTGTTAAGGAAAAAACAAGAAGCTCACAATATTTAGTCAAAACCAGTTAGGTTTTCTTATGAAGATCATATTAGTCTTGAAGAATCCTTACTAACATTAGTAAATGTTATTGGAACAAGAGTCATCTCTCATTTTCCTTCATCTTCGTTTCCTCACAAACAACCCCTCTCTTTGAAAAAACCACCTATCATTTTTTTTTCATTAATGCGGTTAATACTCATATTTTTCAAGTTTGAGAAGTTAATTTCCCCATGGGTGGAAATTTAAAAAAAAATTGAATATTCTACTCTTTTTTGAATCTAAACATATGTATCATTTTTTTAATATCTCTTTTGAATGATCATGATATCTTTTCTTATAATTTTTATGTGATTTTTATCTTGCAGTGTGTATATTAATGCCTTAACTCTCTTATATTATGTCAAGTCCTTTTTATGTGTTTTTTTTCTTTTCCTCAATTATTTGTTATGACCTCTATCTTTTTTCCAAAATTATGATTATCAATAATGGTGTGCAATATTTTTTTCCTTATTGTACTTATTTTTGATATCATAAAAAGGGGGAGAAGAAAAATAAAATACAATACTTCACTTGTATTTAAAAATTATTTCTTATTTCAAATAGGGGAGAAGAAAAAGTTTTTTTTGTAAGAAAGGAAAGGGAAACATCTTATGTGCTGAAATGTTATGTCTAATATAGAAACTTTTGTTTTTCCATTGCATGGATTTTGTGATCATAAAAAAGAGGGAGATTTTTGTAAAGAGTATTGTGTTTCAATATATATCCACTTTTTTGTGTTTTGATGATTCAAAAAATCCCTAATTTTATTCTAAAATGTTTTTAAGTGTTTTAGATTATAATTATCATACATTATGTGCTCAAATGTCTATATCCCTATATACAAGTACTTTATCTTATGAATTAAAAATAACATCTTTAGTTGTTTAGAATCAAAAAGTATCATGTAAGACTTTATCTTACGATATTCGACTGAGTTACCCAAGAAAGATCTTTTAGTCAGGATGAGCATATGAAAGGAGTCTATTCCTTCGAGAAGAATATTCGTAGTTAAAAGAAGTTGAAGAAAAGATAATGTTATGTCACAAAAACACTTTACCTTATTTTAAATAATTATCTTATGCTTAGTTGAATAACGATTATCTTATGGATACAGTCACCTTATTTTACAAATGATATTCTATGATGAACAATACATTCAACTGATATACTACAGAGATATGATATTATAGAATTTCATGATTACTACTAATCTCATGATAAGTTTTTTAATACCTTTTGATCATATTAGAAGATGATTATCCATTTAAAGAAATATAGGACTACACAAGACTTACCATGAATAAGAAAATTTAGAGAATGAGAAAATCTCAGACATCACAATCACAAAATAAATTTCATATTTTGAAATCACCGATACATACTCTCTATTTCCCATCTTATCGGATCACTGCATGGCTCATTTGACCGTTAGAGTTATCCTGTGATCAAGTTTAAATAGAATATAAAAGGAATAGTTATCAGCAACACAAGTGAAACAAACGAAGAACATAAAGAATAAAGAAAAGTTGGTTTCCTTTATCAAACATCATATATCTATACATATTAAGACTCAATACATTTAGTGCTAATCTTATCAACTCTATCATTTTCACCTAGTATCATCCTGAGATACATTAAAGTCTATCATCTTCTCAGGATGAATCTTTATCTACTGTCAGTTGCCGCATTCAATTGTGTGCTGCAAATGTTTCAAAAATCATGTATCTCTTTCTATCTTATTTTAACTCAGTGTAATAGTGTGTAAGACTATGGAAAAGTCTTGTAGGGGGATATCCTATTTTAAAGATCTTGGAACTTTGTACTAAGTGATATATTCTTTCACTTAGTTAGGAACCCCTGATAAAAGGGATGATTAGTGAAAATCACCATTCTTGAGGAGTAGAGCATTGGTGGTGTGGACTAGTAGATTTTTTTTCCCAAAACCACTATAAAACCTATGTGTTCAATTTTATTTCTGCATGTTTTACATTTCCACTGCATATACTCTTAAGGAAGAAAATTAAACATTCATTATTCAAAAAGGGTTGTATATATTTCAAATAATCTTTTAAGAACTCAATTCACCATAGGTTTACATGGAAATGTAGACTTAAGAACATTCCGGGGGGGGGGGGCATACTGATGTGGAGATTACCTTTGTGACTCCTCTTACCATAAGTATGTAGACTCAGAAGGGTGTGCTGATGCACCCCAATGGTCTTATCATATGGGTCCAGTGGATTTGGAATTGGCTTTGGCATGATGCCATTAGACTAGATTGTGGAGGGGTCATGGAGAATGAGATGGAAATGGAAGTTCATGATCAGGAATGAAAGGTGGAAATCCCGAAGGTACCCCATTCCACATACCATTTGTTCATGCGGGGTGGGGTACCCTCTGCATGGCATATTGCTATGCAGGTGGAGGGGCTGTCTGCGTACCGAGGTGGTACGCAGACCAAGATTTGGTCTGCGTACCATAGGGGTATGCAGTCTTAGGTTCCGTCCACATAGGGTGGTGATATGCGGCGCTAGATTCCATATATGTAGTGAAGCGCTATGTAGTGCAGGGTTTCATCCATATAGCGATGTGTTATGCAGTATGCTAGATTGAATAAGGTGCATTGATCCTATGGTTTGCTGGAAGTTCATCCACAAAGGAAATATGGTTCTCGGTTTTCCCATTAGGTTCGCGGTTAGTTCATTATTATTATTATTATTATTATGTTTCTTTCCCTTCATGGTACATGGTGGGTTTATACCTTCTGGAAACCATTCGCGGTTCCGTACTCCATCAATCATTTTTCTTCGAAGTCTTCCATCCATAAACTCCAAGCTTACTAAAAATACAATCCCTTTCTCAGCTCCCTTCTAGGCCCTTTTATAGAGTGTTGAGAAGGCTGTATCTATGGGTCACAAGACACCTTTTTTAAAATCCCATGAAGTGATCACCCGACCTATGGATGACTCGGTCAATCGAGGTTTTTTGGGATGAGGTTCACGACAGATGAAGTTTGCGGTGGTGATTATCACTGCATCAATCCCATGAACAAATTGTCTTATTCATGGGATTCCTTTGGATTCACCTTTCCCACAAACCATTTTTGTTTGTAGGGGTGGTTCGTGGCAGAGTACCACTCCATCTCATTTTCACCAACGACACCATTTGTGGTGGAGCTGGCGCTGACATACCTATATGTGAACTGCTTGATTATCTGGATAATTCCTCACAGGATAGGGTTTTGTGGGGAATCCGCATACTGTGGTTTGTAGTCGATGCTTTCCATGGATCATTCCTGTAACTCAGTACACAGACCATTCTAGTTCATTTTCCAAATTTTTTCTTCTTCAAAATTCTTCTTCAAATTTTCAATTGAGCATTCATTTCTCCCCTTTATAAAATTTGTGGAAGTATTTTATTTCCCTTTTATAAGTTTTCAGGACCCTATAAATTCCCCCCATCAGTATGAGTTCTGATTGGGATGAATAGGAGGCTATTCTGATGTAGAAAGTGGTACTGAACTGAACTAGTTTGCAGTAGAAAGGCGGACCCGATAGGGGAACACACCTATATATAGAGGCCCCAGTCATTTGTCTTTTACTGGATTTTCAGTGAAAGTTTCACTCTTTATTTTCCACTCAGCTGTTCTGCTTTCATGTACCAATCCCTTCACAAAATCCTTCAACTGAGAATAGTGTCGTTCATTCTGAGAACTGAAAACCCTTTATGGTCACTCTCATCCATGAAATAACTTTTAAATCTGTGATATAAAATTTGATTCTGCGAATGGTGAGTTTGATATTCTGCATAGCAAGTGACATACACGGGTCATCTCCGTCCGTGAAATTAATTTTGAACCCATGAACTAATATTTAAAATTCAAAATTGTGAGCTTGGACCTCCACGTAGAGAGGTTCGTACGCGGTTCGATTACTCCATGAATTGTTCGGTTCGCTGGCCAATGCCCCACAGGACAGCACCTTGCGGGTTCCACAAACTGTTGGTTCATGGGGTATGCCTTCAACAAACCGGTTTCTTGTTTTAGTACGTGGACTCCTTTTTAATGCATAATTCTTTAGTCCTTTGCTAATTTTTGGTCTTTTTCCCAACGATTTTATTGGACTGAACTTTTTCCATGGTCTTTTGCAGGATCATGGATCTTCCACAGGTTGTTGTTAATGATGTCGTTGTTGCTGGTGCTTCTGGTAATCCCCTTTCAGATATTGATGAAAGGTAGAGGAATATGGGAAACTCTATTGACAACAGGATCCCCATCATCCCACTGCATCAATCTTTAGCAAAACTGCTTACTTCGGGTCAGAGAGAGTATCTAATTTCAGATAGGCTTCCCATTTATGGATTTGGTCTACTATCTGATACAATGATTCTAGCACCGTGTCGGGCTAACCAACCTTCTTCTTAGATATTTTATAAAACCATTCCTAAGGCCCTTATTTTTTCAAAAGGACGATTCATATAGAAGGATACTACTGATGGGTACTTATTGAACTATTCTCCTCGATCTATGGAGGGTTCATGATGAAATCCAGATGAAACAGACTATTTCTACCACATAATTTCATGGAGGTCCACAACAAATGAACAACATTTCTGGTTATCCAAGTGGGACCTTTATTCTAGAGGTTCGTTTGGTCTGGACTGGGGGTGACCCTTCTGGGTTCATCAGAGCTGTGAAGAATTACATGTTGAATTGAAGGTTGTGGGGTTATATGAGGATTTCTGGGTATCCCATACCTATGCTCATAGAACCAATGCCCTCATTTCACAGCTTTTGAGTAGGTGGATTCCAGACACCAACATCTTTCATTTAGTTCATAGAGAGGTGGGTATTAACCATTGTGACATTCAGATGATTTTGGGGGTCCCTATTATTGGAGATATGTATGAAGAGTTTATAAATTATTCTTCTACTTGTGATGATGAGGATATGTACCCGTCACTAGCCAAGAGACTTATTTCCCAAGAGAAAACATTTTCAAAGGACATCAAACCTTGCCCGAAACAATACATTCCTTTATTTGACTGGATTAGTGCCTTCTCTAAGTGAAGTGGTCCAAAGACTAGAGTATGTAGACCTAGGTTTTGAACTACCAAGGAAACCTGAAGGTGAGTAGGTTTCTACCGACCTGTCTTGGAGGAGGGACAAAATCACAGATGGGGGTGGGAACTTTTCCCCGATGTTGATCGATTGTTTTAGTTGGTGGACTTCTTGGCCATGTTTCTGAGCAACTGGCTTCTTCTAGTATGTGAATCCGATAGTGTAAGAGTTATGAAATTTGTCATGGTGGCTCATATGGCCACTAGAAAATGAATCAACCTGACCATCCTGGATTTGTCCAAGATCTATCTCTTACTCAACCAGGTCAGTAAAGGGAGGTTGCCTCATTGGGTGACTGGGCCTTCCCAAATCCTCTAGGGCTAGATAGGATCCCACATAGGGGGTTACACATTTATCAATCCCCTAACAATTTCACATGTCATTATTCAACTATATCTTCATAGTACCAATGGGGTTATGCTGGTGGGCTAGGCCCCACAGGATAAGTAGGAAGACTAGACCGAACAGAATGAACAAGACTTGTTGACCCAAATAAATTGTCATGACCATTTTACTTATCATACTTACACTTCCCCTACTAGAACCAATGTGAATGATGAATCATAATAATTTTTTAACTGATGCTACATTTTTTCTTTAATAGATGGTATTTTGGTTTCCCGAAATGATGGGGAACTTATCTGCAAGGGATACACACCTTGCAGATTTAGCCATCAGTTTAACTGTGTTCAGATGCTATGTCACCCTTCCCTTAATAATGAACGTTAGGAAAAACATCCCATGATATCCTGACAGTTGCGGTTGATGTTCACCAAAGAGGACACTCATTTTAAGATCAAGTTTACAGATTCTGAGGGTTCTATACCCTTCCTCACAAAAGGTTATGCTGATGCCTGGGTTCAATCATATCTAGATGGTCAGTTGGAAAATTTAGTTCCCATTTGTACGACACCTAAGGCATTTGGGGATAAGGGGAATCAAAAGGAAATGGCTGAAAATTTCTATCCAAGGAAATTTCTTTAGAATACTCTTGGTTCTAAACCCCCGAAGAAGTTCCTGAGAGAATGGGGTGTGACCTCAAAAGCTGTCGAGGCTGCCATTGAGAGACAACCACCCATTCCCTCTGATGCTTCCTTTCCAGTGGCCTAGATACAATGGTATATTTTAAGGATTCACCAATAATTTCTTGATTATTCCCATCACACCTTGTGGTGGTTCATCCAAGAGAGAGAGGTTTCCCTTACCAAACTTGGTTATGTGTCAGAAACTGCTGAAATTTCCTATGATGACGAGATGGAGAGGGTAAACCATTAAATTCAGGACCTTGAATCCCTATTTCATTCTTGAAAAAATCATTTTAAATAATCTCATCGAGTAATTTACATGTTGAGATCATAGGCTGAAGAATATGACAACAATGATGATCACTCCTCAGAGTGTGAAGATATTGTTGATTTGCTTACTGCGGCTGGAGAAGGGGAATTTCCTCGCTTGCACCTGGGGCATCGTAAATGTTCCGCCCCTGAGGGTCTTAGGGTTGTAGAGGAATATAGGAAGCAACTGAGATTGATGAAACCTACTTCAATTCCCCAAACCTATCCTCCAACACTATATATTACCATTACATCTATGTTTTCAAGTGATTGGATGGTCTGGTACAACTTAAGGGTGAACACTTCTAATGAAGACAATTGGAAGCTGCTTCAAGGGGGGTGTTTTTATCTTTTGGGTTTTGGGGAAGCCATTGCCCCCACATGGATTTCTGCTGAATAACAGTCATATGAGGTTGCTAAATACTTGAGCGAGATGGAAAAGTGCCTCCATGTTTCCAAGTATAGGCTTCACTGGTCCGACCGGGTAGCATGGATGGCGATACTCATAGATCCAATTAATATCAAAGGAGAGGTAGTTCTATTTACTAACCCTGAATTTAATTTCCTTGATTGTGAAGGTCCCAAAACTTATCATATTTACTTCCACAGGGACTTGAGGAGTCTCAAGGGACATTTCTTTCTCTCGTATACAACCCTAGGGGCACTACAGCTGGGGAACATGCCCCTTCATATGTGAGTATTTCTAGGGAAGGTTCTCCTAGTGGTGCCGAACATATGGAGGTAGTTATTGAAAATCCTGCTGGGGAAGTCCCTCTTCCGACTCTACTTGATATTCCCATCATGTAGTTATCTCCATGGAATACCAAGAAATTCCAACATGAATCCCAACTATCGAAACACATCAAAAGGGGATTACAAGTAACTTACATACTCGTTTAGATGGTCATCATGCCAAGTTATTTTATTTTTTTCACCAGTTATCATGTGCATATTCTAATGTAGAACCAATAAGTACTTAGGTGAAAACTTACTTAGTGTATATGAATCCTATTCCTTCTATGGTAGAAGAAGGACCACCAACAATCATGGTTGAAAAGGGTGGAGAGATAGGGACAACTAAGGAGACTGAGGGTATTCTGATCCCTCTAGACATACCTACACCAAATCAAACAACTTCTTCCCTGATAGGGGAGGAGCATTTAGAGGTTGAAATATTATTTGAGAGTGTTTATATTACTTCCATAGAGAATGATGGGATGACTTTTATAGTAGCAGCTGAATTGGGTGAAGAACCCCAACCGCCTCAAGATATCAGAGGGGTTCCAAGTCTTGAGGGGTCAACTGCCCCAAACTAGATAGACCCCACCCTTGTGGAGGGAACACCTTTAGAGGTTGATTCCCCAATTGAGTGTGTTGATCCCACTCCCCCATAAGTCACAATCATAGGGGGTTTTTTACCCCAGTTCCCAAAAATTTAGAGTGGGCCATTGTGCCTTTTTCCACAACCACCAGATAAGTCATGATCCCAATTCCCAAATACTTAGAACTGGATATCATACCTTTTTATAGACTGATTATCCCTACAAGATTAATTTCTTTGAGTGATATTTTTGAGGTTTCTAGCTTGGTTGATCATGTCCCTGAGATGTGCCTTTGAACAGTTTTGGGACTCAGTTTCTTACTAAGGATTCATTTTTATACTTACTGGGTAGTGATGCCACCATGGAAGATGAAGGCATAGATGCTTCAACAAGTGGAGGTTAGTTTTCTAATCATCCTACCACCACACTTATTGTTTGTGTTTTTATATACTTTTAAGAAGAGAGAGTATTTAATTACTTCACTTCTAACTTCAGGATCAAAACTGCAAGCATTTGTGATTGCAGTAGATACTTTGATCATGCCTTTTGTTACAACTATCAGGGATGCGGATGTTGAGGGGTCAATTCGTGCCACAAATATCGAATCAGGACCCTCCTTTGTAATGTTCATTCCTAAATACATTCCATAATCTGGGAGTAATTCTGAGACCAATAGAGAGGGCTTGGACAACCTTTGTCTCGACTGCCAAAGGAAATGGAAAAACATTTGGAGATTGATTTTTCAAACACCACTTATCGATATGACAGCGAAGTCTCCCAAACTATGTCTCCAATTTGTGGTTCTAGGTTTTTGAGTGTTTTAATAACATGGTATTTATGACATAGTTAAGAAGGTGTTCATGGAGATGGATAAATCTAGCATCCTCAAGTACCATATTTTTGTTGTAGAGTCCGGGGCTCATCTTGCTACTGCCAAACAAATTCTTATGGATGAGGCTACCGACCAATATGGAGAAAATGCGAGGCTGTAGAGAGAACTCACAAAAAAAAGGTTCTTATCATATCAACTTGATCAGGAAGTGGAGCAGCGGAGCATAGAATTTTAGAAACTTAAACAATAATTGGCTTATGTCACAGTCATAGTTATGAGGGGCACTAGCTATTGGATGAAGGGGAAAAGGATGGCCTTGACGCAACGTAGTAGGTGGAGGCATTACGATCAGGCATGGAGGTCGATATCACGACCTTTTTAAGGATATTCCAAGCCATTGAAGAGTCTAATCAAGCATTGATACAACTCTGGGAGTTAGCTGAACATATTTTTTAATTTTCATGTCCTGCCCATATGTAGAGGCTCTAAGTTATGGACTCCTTCCATACTTACATTGGATGAAAACATTTTGCACCCATGTTCTTCTCCTTTATCTATTACTATAATGTAAATCATTTATGATCAACTATATTGTAAACCTTAATCTCAACTGGATATCAATATGAATCAAAATTTGGGAAAAAGTAAATAATCAAGTCATGCTCTAATTTCTTCCTAAGCCGAGGGGCTCATCAAGCATAGTTAGAATCTTTCAAGGGTTACATGGTAAACCCTAAAAAATTTGTGTCTTTTCTATTATTACCCTAGTTTTTTCCTAAGCCCCATTTGGTGTGGTCTTAGTGGGCATAACTTGAATTTTTCTTAGGCTACTCTTCATGAGTTTTTTACCTAACAAGCTTTGTGTCTCTTGAGTTTTTTTAGTTGTTCAACATTTTTATTAAACTGTACATAACACAGGTTTTGCGAGCTGGTACTTGAATTTTATCTAGGGTTCCCTTTTTGGGTTTTCATCCTGGAAAGTGCTGTGTCTCTTTTCATGGGTAGTTTAAAGTCTTTCCAATTAGGCTATCATTATTGATGTTTTGGGTTAAAAAACTTTGACCAAAACTGATGTTTTAAGTAGAATAATTTTTACTGTGATTTATAGGGAGAGGGCCCCAACTTAGGACTCATTATCCAAGAATGTCCCAAAAACTTTCAGACATGGATAATAGATTTTTATTGACCCTGAATATTGTTTTCTGGAGAATGGGATATGACATGAGACATATAATCCATTGGGTGTAATGAAGTATGGAAATCCTCACTTAAATATGAATTTGTCTTTGGTTAATAGGAAGTTTTTTGTGTGCCATTTATACAGAGCCACTGGGGCATTGTGTGCATAGTTAAACAAAGATGTCCTTAAGACACTGGCCTCCCATTTTCGATGGCTAGGAAATTTTATGGAAATTTATATTTTTTATTTTTGTTGAAGACTACAATGAGTGACCTGTTGAGGGAATGATATCTGAAGGTATGGGGGAATTTGTATTGGCTCTGGTCTAGAAACTTCCCCCACACAAATTTGACTTGTGAAAAGGAGGGATAATGCATGGTGTAGTTTAACATCATACAAACAAGTCTTTTGAGACTTATGGTTTAAGTTCACTTTTTTTACTCTAACTAGAGGAGGTAAACAATCTACCTTTCACACGGTGGTATGAACATAAATGTTCTATCACCTTCAGTCCTGAGGGGGAAAGAGGATGTAAACTGTAATCTGGGGGGTTTCTGAAACCAGAGAATGAGGTGAGATGTAAATTTCAGAGGGGAATATGGAGGTAGAAAAATCCTCTCATGAGGAATAATTTTCCTTTGGTTTACATGCCATTTTTTTGAGCAACATATACAAAACCATCGGGGAATTATGTGCATAGTTAAACAAAGGTTTCCACATGAAACTAGCCATCCATTTCTGATTTCCATGGATGGTTATGGAGATTCAGACCTTTTTGGACATAGAGTATGGTGTGTGAAGAGGGGCACCTGAACATAAAAAGGGCGCATTGTAGGCCGAGGTCTTCCAGGGATGTGTAAGGATGTGCTTCTCATACAGGTGTGAGTAGGTTCCCTACATAGGTCTGACACTTGCGTGAGAAATAATGGGAAAATTATATTTCCCTAGCGGGACTTGAAATATAAGGCTCAAGTGTCACTAAGTATCCTATGAGGATAGGAATCAAGCCAAACATAGTTCTTTTAAGGATTATCCTTATGAGTATTTGGTTCACACATATGAATGGGGCATTTTTGTCTTGTGCATGGGGTCACCAATGAGGTGGGACTCATGTCAGACTTTCTTGTTCGGATTCATTTCATTCACAAGAACATGGGGTAATACATTTCTTGGCATGTTAGACCCAAGAATGAACATTTATTGTCATGCATCATGCAATTTTAATGTCATTCAATTAGGAAGTTCATGTAGAATCTCTGACTAACTGGAGGATGATCAGGCCGAGGTGTTCCAACAAGTCCAAGATGTGGATAAGAAGGAAATTATAAGATATAGTTTCAAGGGATATCAGATAAGGAGAGATGATATGGGGCTTGGAAGCCGTTAAGCATACAAAAAAAGGAAAATCCTCTCTAGGGGATGAATTTCCTTTAGTTGACATGCCATTTTTTGGGAAACATATACAGAGCCTCTAGAGCATTGTGTGCATAATCAAATAAAGGTGTCCACAGGTTACTGGATGTCCATTTCCGATGGACATGGAGGTATATGAGGATCTGAAATCACTTAAAATGCAGAGTTTGATAGGTGTAAAAGAGGTGTTTGGATATGTTAGAAATGTTCAGGCCATGATCACCCATATATTTGGGAACTCTCCTATATAGATATATCTATCATTAAAGGTTAGGTATTTTGACTCCCTTACTAGAGAGGGACCTGATTTTAATGTTCAGGGTGTTCTGAAATTAGGGTTCCTGCATAGTTTTGGCCCGTGCGTAGGGAGTAGGGCATTTTAGCTGTATTTTGGGTACCTTACAGTTTAATGTCATATAGTTAGGACTTATATGGATTTTAAAGTCATGCTAGTAGGATCAATTATTATAGACTGACTCACCCCAACTTTATGGGGAATCCCCTGCTGAAATTCCTAACCCCACATGAGATATGCTTGGTGTGAGAAATAAGGGGTGGAAAGGGTTTTACTTCACCACCTCGGGATGGAGGAATCAAATAAGGGATAATTTTATGCTCAAGATGGTGCTACATAGTTTAACATCATAAAATAAGGACATCTTATCATGAAGTTTAACATTATATGATTAAGATGAATGTCAGACAGTTTATCATCATACAGTGTGGACATGAGAAAGGGGACATACGGTTTAATTTAGTATGTGTGTGGAAGAAGGGGAATTTCTATGCATTTTGCAGCTTGGTCCGAGTCATAGGACTCGATCATCAATATGTATCTCCTAAGGTAGGGATCAAACCACACATCATCCCATCCTTTATAGGCCACTCCTCTTATGTAGGTCTAGCCCAAATGCGGGGGGGGGGGTAATTTGTTCCTTTTGGAGTGGTTGAACCAGGGTGAAAATCTCGATACCCCTATATATCCTACGAGGGTAGGAATTATGTCGATTGACTGATGCTAGAGGGAAACGTCTTCTCAGATGAGAACATTGTTGGGTCATGTAGTTTAATGTCATGTGGCAAGGATGTTAATAACACAATTTAATGTTGTGTTGTGGGGATGAAATATCAAAGGAATCATGTGTAAATATGGGCTAACCAGGATGGGATATTCTGGTATTCCTCAGATGTGAGTGGGGGAGGAAAGTGTAAACCATGATTCTAGGAGCCTTTGGACCAAGAGAGATGATACGAGGCTTGGAAGCCAATGGGTGTATAGAAGTAGGAAAAACCTCTCTTGAATATGAATTTTCCTTTGGTTGACAAGTCATTTTTGTGGGAAACATATGCAGATCCACTAAGGCATCGTGTGCATAGTCAAACAAAGGTGTCTGTAGGACACTGACCTTACATTTCTGATAGCTATGGGTGATTATGGTGATCCGAGATTTCCTAGGGCATGGAGTGTCATTGATGAAAAATGGGCATATCTGGGTACATGAGAAATATTTAGAGCCTGATTAGTTATGAGGCACAAAATCCTATACATAGATCTGGCTTATATGTAAAGGGGGAACACTCTTTTGACTAATCCATGTTATAGGAACCAAGGTTAGGAATCTTCTGCACATATATACATTTTCATGCAGAAGATGGGGGCATTTTGTTTCCATTGTAGCTGGACCCGAGAAAGCCTAGGTGTCACTACATATCTCATCATATCAAGAATAAATACACCCATTGCTCTTGAGCTACCATACAATTTAACATCATGTGGTTAAGACTCTTCGTCCATGCAATTTAACATTGTGTGGTTAGGACTCATGAATTTCTCTGCGCAAGTCTGACCTATATGCTAGGGGAGGTATCTCTTTTCATGGAAGATGGAGCAGGATACGAGATCTGGGTGTCACTACATATTCTCTGAATGTAGGAATTAATCCATACATAGTTCTAGAAACATGTTCTCTATATCGGTATGACCTATGCATTGAGAAGGGATAATTTTATTTTTAAAGGATGGTTGGGCCTAGATATGGGATCTAGGCATCACTACGTATCCTGTGAGGGTAGGAATCAATACATGCATCGTTCTAGAGGGAAATTAACTGCATAGGTTTGGTCCATACATAGGGGAAAGGGATATTTTAATTTGAAAGGTGGATGGGCCATGGCATAGAATCTGGGCATCACTACGTATCCTATGAGGGTAGGAATAAATACACACATAGTTCTAAAAGGGAAATTTCCTGTATAGTTCTGGTCCTTACATAGGGAAAAGTGACATTTTGAACCATTATTTTGAGGTGGAGGGCTTATCATATACCTTTGTGCTTTGTTAGTGTGGGGAAACCCTCAAAACCATTCCTAAGATCATGTGAGATATGCTCAGTATGAGAACCAAGGAATAGAAGGGATTTATCTCATAGTCTAGGGAAGACTGAAGTCATGATAGAGGCACTCTGAATCATGAAGTGGCTAGACCAGGATATAAAATCATGGCATATCTAGGTATCCCATTAACATATGGGAATCAAGACATATGTAGTTCTATGAACCTCCGTATGTAAGTTCAGACCATACACAAGGAGGGGGGATTTTTTTATTTCTCTTCTCCCTTTTTCTTATGGTGGATGAACCTGAGACATGGAACTCAATTGTCATTACATATCCTATGAGGATAGGAATCAATCCATGTGTAGTTCTAGATGGATATAATTTTCATGGGGACTTGACTCTCATGGAGACAAGGGCATTTTTTTCTTCTTTGTGCACTGATATGGATCATGTGTGATGAATCATGGATTGGAGAATGATGGTCCATGTATAGTTTAACGTCATGTGATTAGGACAGTTTTACCATGAATTTTTACGTCATGTGATCAGGATGGAGGTGCTATGAAGTTTAGTGTCATGAATCTAGGATGAATATCACCAAACATGGATGGAAAGAGAACTTGTATCATGTAGTTTAACATCTTACAATTAGGACATTGGCCATGCAGTTTAATGTAGGGCGGAAAAGATATAAATGGGGATATTCAGTTTAGTGTTGTGTATCTAGGATAAATATCACCTGATTTGGATGGAAAAGGAACTTGTATCCTATAGTTTAACGTCTTACAATTAGGACCATTTTTCATGCAGTTTAACATTGTGCAAAAAGAATGTAAACTGGGCTATGAAGTCTAACGTTTTGTAACTAAGAATATTATGTCATGATTACACAAAGTATTTCTTTAGAAACCTCTCATTGGTGGGAGCTATTATGAGCTATCCATCAATTGATATCAAGAAATATTCTCTATTGGAGTATACCTTATGTTTGAAATATGGTCCTTCCTATTTTGGATCCAATTTTGGGGGCTTCTTCCCGTGTATCACTGGGGTTTTGAGAACTAATACCATTTCTACTTCGAGGAAATATCAGAGGTGAAACTTTTTATTGAAGGCTCACACAATCCAGTTATGGTAGAATTCAAAATTGTTTAAAGCATGAAATCTTCTCTCATCCAGTCTCTCTAACTCGTCGAGTCATTTTTGAGACTGCTCGTTTGTGGAAAATTGATTGTAGATGGAAACACGGAGCGATGGTAGTTGAATCTTAATGGGTAAAACTGCCTCTATCCCATATACTAGTGAGTATGGGGTCTCTTGAGTGGTAGTGTGGGTTGTGGTCTTGTAATTCCATACAACATATAGGAGCTTGTTCGACCATGATTTCTCATCCTTTTCCACTATCTTTTGCAGTATATTGGATAGGGTCTTGTTGAAGGCCTCTATCTAACTATTGACCACTGCATGGTAGCAAGATGAATGGTTGGATTTAATACCATACTCTTGATATAGATTGTCCAAATCGACAGATTAGAAATTGGTGCGATTGTTCATTAATATTGTATTAGGGACACCAAATCTAGTGATGATATTGTCTTTCACAAAACTAATAATGATTTTCACTCTGGATTCTTTAAGGGGTATAGATTCTGCCCATTTGGAAAATAATTAAGTCACTATGAGAATGTACTTGAATTTTTTGGCCGTATCAGGAGGATAGGGTTCCACTAAATCTATTCACCATATGGAAAATGGCCAGGAATACTTAGTTGTGTACAGTAACTTTGGGGGTTGATGGATGAAATTAGCATGAATTTGATAGGGATGAAATTTCTTTGTGAATTCAGTACAATCCTGTTTCATAGTGGGCCAATAGTATCCAAGCCTCTAAATTTTATGGGAGAGCTTGGATGCTAACTGACATGCTCCACAAGTTCCTGCATGCACTTATTTCATAACGACATTGATATCTTCCTCATCAATGCACCTGAGGAGGATCCCGTCATGGCCTCTCTTATAAAGGACCCTCTATTGGTTTGTGTCATTTTACATCATGAATTTGATTTACCATTTCTATATTTGTTCCCTTCCATCCCTATCTAGTGGGAGTTACAACTTTTGGAGGTAATTTTCAATTTGCATCATCCAACCAGAGGTATGACTGTAAGGCATAGTGATAGGAATATTTTTTTTTATTTCCTCCATATTGGTATGAACAAATGATAGAACCATCCGATGATGGGAAATGCTGATAACTGTTTCATCCCGATATGGATTGGTCAAATATATGGCTACATTTTCTAATGCATCATATTGTGCATTTTTCTATTGGGGGACATAAGTTAAGGTCGGACCTGACATGAATTATGGAATCAGTTCTCAAACGTGGTCCATCAAAGGGATTATCTTCTATTTCTTTATAGAATAGTCACCTTTAACTTTCTTAATGACCAGTTCTGAATCACATTTTACCTTCAGGTGACTGGATTGTGCTTGAAGTTCTAGTTACAGACCTACAATGAGAGCCTGATTCTCTACTTCATTGTTAGTTCACCCTTTCGAAAGTAGGAAGGAGTAAGGAAGGACTGCCTTTTCTAGAGATATAAGTATGTCTCATAGTCCCAATTTTTATAATTTGGGGTCCTCTATCCTTTTTCCTATTAGTATTTTGGATGCACTATCTAAATACATCTCCCATGTATGTGAAACCTCTTAAATAGAGAAAACCTTCTCATTAGGTAGTTCAGCATCCAATGAAGTCATGTCCACTGAGGGATTCTCTTCCAAAAAATCTACTAATGCATGGACTTTGATGGATTTCTAAGGCATGAAACGTATGTTAAACTGCTGTAGGATAATTGCCCACTGTGACAAGAATCCAATTAGCATCAGAAAACTGAGAATATACTTGAGCGGGTTGCTACGAGAGACCAAGTGGACCTCTCGATGCTGTATGTAATCCCTCAATTTATGGACCATTAAGATTAGGTCTAGACAACTCTTCTTGAAATTTGAATAATGAGTCTCATAATCAATCATAGTTAATATGATATAATAGTGGATATTCTCACTATTGAAATCATTCTTATGTTTGAGGAAGGCACCCAATGACCGCTCTAATTCAATCATATACAAGATGAGTGTCCTTCCTTCAAGAAGAGACATCAACACTAGTGGGATCAAAAGGTATTTATTGATGTTGTTGAATGCTTCATGACAATGTTCCATTCTTTGATATGAGACCCCTTTTTCATCAACCTAGTGAAAGGCAAACACTTTCCTGTAAGGTTGGATATGAAGTGACAAATGTAGGAAAAATGTTCTTGAAGTACTCTCAACTCAGTGAGGTTATGAGGAGGTGACACTCCAAGGATGAACTTTGTCTTCTCAAGGTCTACTTCGATACCATAATAGCGTATGATGAATCTGAGGAATTTTCCTGAGGTAACACTAAAAAAAAAATTTAGGGGGTTAATTTTTAGATTATTCTATTGTAGTTTATTGAAGACCATTTAAAGATCTTCTAGGTGGTCTGAGAATTGTTATAATTTAACCACAAGATCATTCACATAGAATTTGATGAACTTTCCCAGGAAGGGTTTAAAAATGCGATTCATGGTGCACTAACATGTGGCGACAACATTTTTCAAACCAAAAGGCATCAATTTATTGCAAAATACTCCCTAAGTATCCCTAAAGGTAGTGGATTACTCATCTTCTTAGGCCATTCTTATTTTAATATAACCTAAATATCCATCCATTAAAGAGAGAGCCTCATATCTAGAAGTTTCATCGATCAATAATTATGTTATTGAGATTGAGAAATTGTCTTTCTAGAAATGCCTATTGAGGTCCCTAAAATCAATGAGGACTCTAATCTACTTGTTTTTATTTTTTATGGGGACAATGTTTACATCCATATGGGGTATTGGACTTCTCAAATAAAGTTAGCTCTGATGAGATTGTGAACTTCAGACTCTATTTTGGAAGCATGTGTTGGGTTTATCCTTCCGACGTCTTGCTTGTAACCATGGTGGTCTTCTGGAAGGTCCAAGTGGTGAGTGGCCACCTCTGGACCGAGACATGGAATTTCTATATAGTTCCAGGAAAAAACATATTGATTCTGCTTTAGTAAAGAGGTATATAACTCTTTATCTTTGTAAGGTATGGATGCAATAATCAGAGCGGGTTGCGGGTCTTCTTTTGTACCCAAGTTGATTTCCTTGAATTCATCAATGGTGGTAGAGATGCCTTCCTTAGATGATGGAGGGCATCCCTTAGGTATTCTTCTTCCTCGTCTGCATCCTCACCATCTTCCTTTTTTTCTTCTGATGGGGAAACAATTCTTGAGATGATCATTCCACAGTTGAGGTAGGAGTCATACTTTTGGTTTCTGGGAGGTAAAACTACCTCTTCTATCTCGACCATTTGTGGAGGATTCTCCAGAGAAGTCACAATGAGGGGTAAAATATTTTCCTCTTATTCTTTGAGCGAAGAGACACTTCCTTCTACCTTAGTGGGTGAGGCAAGGATTTTATAGAGTTTTGATGATGATTCAGGAACATTTCTATATAAGCCCTCACCATTATCATGGGAGTAAATGAGATTTTCAACATTATCAGGCTCAGTTTCCATGATTAAAATTATGAGGATTTCTGAATATGCATATAAATTTGGACTTGTGCACTCAATATGACTGATGGGACGTACGTATTATTTACCGAGATGCTTGAAAGGTTCATAAGGAACCACTTCCAAACTGTTTGGGGGTGGAAATCCAATCAACACCATCACCCAAAAGTTGCTTCCCTTTTAGATAATACAACCCTGCATCAATATAGTGTGAATCACAAGATTAGAATGGGAATTTATTGGCATGCAATGTACCACACTATCCATTAATGATGTATTTGAGGCACTGATGGTAAGAGGAGGGGATTGATGAATTTTGATGTAGCTAGGTCCTTCTTATAAGATAATTTAAGGCTATATTATTTCGCACTACCTAGAATTCCGGGTGAGCTATGAGGTCACCGAATTGGGTTTTGAGTTTAATTTGTCCTAAAGGATTTTTGTCTCTTTTATCATAGCCCAACAGAGTTGTGGTGTGGGGCGTAAGTTCATCATCATTGCAACCCAATAAATGGAGTGTCCACAGTGGGAGGAGATTAACTCCATAGACATTTTCAATTAAGACCTTTTGGATATCTATACCATTTATCCTACCAGACACATATAAGGGTTTGATGTGTCCTTGCATGATGGAATCCTCATCTTGATTTGTGAAGGATATCTCATCTTGATTTGTGAAGGAGATAACTGCATGGAATTCCATAGGATTGGTCTCTATTCAGTAGACTTCAGCAATGGAAACCTCAGCTTCAAACTCCTGGGGACTCAGCAAATCTTCGATGAGTGCCTCCCTGAGATCTATCGATAGATTCAGTGCATCCAAGATTGACAACTTGGCTAGAACCGAAGGTAATTTTTTCATAATATCATATTTCTGATCTAAAGGCCAGTGCTTACCATATCATGGATTCTCTTTCATAGGTACTTTAGGGGATTGATCATTTGATGATGATGGGATGAACCTTAGGATCAGAGCTGAAGGAGATTCCGTCCTTTGTGGATTAATTCGGGCATGTCTTCTATCCTACCAAGGGAAATTAGTTATATATTCCTCCTCTAATGGATATTCCATAAGGATTTTACTGGGGAGGCTTCTTGTGGGGGAAGGATAATTTTACTATCCCTGTTAGATCCACTGGAGGGTCCTTCTGTGAGTTTCTTCAACACTGATGGTTTGAGTGGGGGTGAGGCCATCAGCTTGATTTCTTCCATGGTTGCATCCCCCTTTATATACCTAGCTTCTGCAGCTTCTTCCTCCACCCCCAACTAGGTGTGAGGAATTCTGGTTGATAACCATATTCATCATCAGAGAAGAGATCTATTAAGTGGATGACATTGATATATCCAAAAATCATATCCTCTTCTGATGATGACTCTACCTCATCATCTACCTCCAATTGTGCTATTTGGTGGGGCAGTGCCCATTGTTCCATTTGGCAGTGTGATTCTCGTTGTGCCATTTTCCAGGGTGGTTCCCATATCTTCAGATCTATTGGCATGAAATCTGAGAGAGTAAAATCCAACTTTGTCTTTGGTGCAAGTTCATCATCTTGAACTTGATCATTCCAACCCTTCTAATTGGACTGTTTTTTGGGCGGTTGACCTTTGGAGGATTGTGGGGCTGAGGATGTCAGCTGCGTTTCATCAGGAGCTACTTGAGGCATAGTTGATTAATTTTACTGTGTTTAGAGGATATCATGGGTTCAATTTATTGTCTTTCTAGTCATCAAACTATTGAAATTATACTCCTTTTTTAACAATTTTTTTCCACTCCCCTTATTCATCCGAGTGAGTGGCAGAAACATATTCCACTTGTGCTGGTGGTGGTCCAAGCTTGAATTGTCCAAAATTGATCATTTTTTATAGGAGGTCCTTAAAGATGAAGGACTACTATATGTTGTTCCCCATATTTGGTGGAAGGGGAAATAGTTTGGGTGGTTATCGATACCTACTTCATCAGCCCTCTTCAGATCCGGTAGTCGGAGCAAGTTGCAATTCATGGCAGCTATGAAGTAGCCATAGACTTGGTCATCCAATAATGAGTAAAAATTGTTCCTTCATTCATCGAATTGATTTCTACTGGTCCCCTTCACTCGTCTTGATGATGAGGGGGTGGATGCTGAAGTTTGGGGGTCACTACATGGTTTGGTATGGGCCTGAGAACTGGATCTGGTGCGAGGGGGGGGGGTGGCTTAAGTGTTATGGATGCCGCTTCAGCTCTTCCCATTCTTTTTATTAGGGCTGACGGGTCCACTCGGGAGTTGAGGTTAGTCTACTGTAAGGAGTCTTCTATCCTTTGAGAAATGGCGGAGAAGTCCCAAAACCCACTTGTATACTTCACTAGAATGAATGGTGTTTATATCTTATCATAGAGATTATCGATGCACATATAAAACATCTCATACTGGGGAAGTGTCCAGTTTAGGGAGTAAGTTTGAACTTTCCATCTGGTGATGAAGTATGAGACTCTATCATTCTCTCGTTGTTTTCAGTTCATGAGGCCACTAACTGCTATTTTTGGAAATGTCGAGTAGATTTAGAATAGAAATTGGCACCGAAGATCCCCCCATACAGTTATTGAGTTAGCTAGAAAACTGGTGTACCACACAAAGGAAAAATCTTGTAGAGTTCTCACAAAGAATCTGAGCTTCACAACTTTTTGTTGCTCCGAGGTTTCCATCATGGGATCACAATAATATGTGTAGTTCATTAGATATTTCTATGGGTCCCCTAAGCCATTGAATACTAGGAATACAGGGACCCCACAATTTATCAGTGGTGGGATGTTGCTAACTCAATCAGATTAGAGATTTTATTCTGGCTGTATCAGATCACGTCTTCCTTCCAAGGGTTAAAATCAAGATATTAATGAATTGATGGTACTAATAAGCCCTTGATTTCTATCTTGTCGGACTTGAGCATGGGTGGGTACAACAAGGTGCACAATTGGGCATGCCAGCTCTGCAGGTACTTGAAGCAGATACCTGGCCGGGGGCATCCTTTGTGAAATTTTATGAATATGTTCTGGTTGCATCCCCAATGGAAGAAAATCTTGATATCCTACCATTTCCAGATTCAAATAAATTGTCCGTCCTGGTTCCACACTCGACAACCATTGAATCCATGATTCATTTTCCAGGAGGAGTCCTTATGACAGGGGAACCTATTTTGGGAGTATATGTTGAAGTTATTCATATGGAATGTATTCATCCGGATATCTTTCTTGAAGTAGCTTAGTATTTATACTCATTAGCTCTTTCATTTCTTCCTCTTGTCAAGCGAATCTCTCCTTGAGCGTTAGAGATTTTTTTTCATTTGGAGAAGGAGGTGGGTTGTATGAAACCTTGTTCTTGTTCTTCTCCTTGTAGGGGATCCACAAGGGAGGAAACAAGGGATTAGCTGAGGGGGTGCCCAAATTTAGGGCAACACTTTGGTTCTCGGTGTGCACACCTATAGGCTTGGTATAGACCACCTCCAAGAAAGAACTATCTTCCCTTTCATCCTCTTCATTTTTATAATTTTATATGACGTATGTGAGACTGAATTCCACAAAATTCATTGATGCATACCACATTGTGGGTGGTGTAATAGGTGTCGAATGGTAGGAGGGCTTCTTGCACCCTTTGTTGGATCTTCTCCTTTCATTATGCGGTACTCTTCAGGTTTCTTGATAAAGAGTGACTCAAAAAGAATCCTGATCTGATATTGAAATACTCTTTCTGTCACGACCCGTCCCCCGGAGCCCATGCCGTGACTACCCCAAGCCCGCCTTCCATAGGCCAGGGGCTGGTGACTAGCACCAAAGGTGTAATTTCCTAAAACTGGGAAGGAATTTCCTTTATAACCTATAAACACACACATCAAGATACGAACACGAGTAAAATGTATAACCAAAAGAGTACTGAATGTAAAAGGGTCCAGAATACAAGCCCAATAGTAAAGGTACAAGTAAAAATGAAAACAATACAACTGAAAAAAAAGAAAAAAAAGCAGCTACTGGGTCATCCTCTAGGATTTCTACCTAAAGGGTAGGTATACATAGCCTGCTCAGCACTCCTCATCCGTCCGTCTCCTCCACATACCGACATGTTGTATGGTCCACCTCCAGGCACCATCCAGTCCTGGTACTCTCAGCCTTAGTCAGCACTGTCCGTCGTCTACAACCAACACAACAAGGTGCGGGCATAACCTATGCAGGGGTGAGTATAAAGACACTCATTAGGGACCCCAAGACCCTCAAGGTCTCACAAAATCCAACAAGGATAAACCACAAAGTATGAAATCAAAAAATAACCTTACTTAGGTATATGCCCATACATATACCTAAGTTATCAAGTGATCCATCTCAATCATGGGGAAAACACAGAAAAACTGACTCAGCTCAATCCAGGATTTTATACTAGGGGGTAGTATTAAGTAACATCCCCAGTCACATTGTCGAAACCTCGACTGCTGGAGAAATACTCCTCTATCGAGTACAGTGGTCCTGCCACGACACCAAGCGCACTTCCCACTAACCTTGGACTACCGAGGTACTCTTCCTATCGAGTACTGTGGATCTGCCGCGTCACCAAGCGTGCTCCCCACCGTGGGTCTGCTGCATCACCAAGCACGCTCCCCCTCGTAGCCTACTGAGGTACTCCTCCTGTCGAGTACCGTAGGTCTGCTACGACACCAAGGCGCTCCCCACTATGGGTCTTCCGTGACACCAAGGCGCTCCCCACTGGGCTAATAGAGTCACTCCGAGTCAGAATGGTCACTAGTCGTCAGGTCTCAGCCAGCTACTAGGTCTCTCTACTACGCTCGCTCGTCTCGGGAAGGATCCGCTCCACACACTACTGGTCAATACTCCAACTGTCATGAAGTCCCATGAAGAAGTATCTCAAAGGTCCGCCACGTCATAGGGGTCTCAACGCAATAGACGACGTGTCAATTGGATGCTTAGTATGTTAGTTATTAGCCTTTTAGTCTTGGGGCCCGGTTGGATTCGTGCACGATCCAACATGACCGTATCTCAACTATACCTCAAACTCTAGTGGGGTATACTCAAAGGGACCGTCATGCTCCAAGATTTCCAGTTGCACTGACGGTTCGTTAAACGGACGTCTGATGCCAAATATATAGCTGAAGGAGAGTAAATGGGTCGTAATGGGCCCAGGTCCGGTCCGACCCGGTCGTACCGACCCGGCCCAACCCATCCTGAGCCAACCCGGTTCAGGTTGACCCGGCCTGACCCGTTGGGTCTGGCCTGACCCATTGGGTGGGTCAGCCCGTTGGATTCAGCCCAGCCCACTGGGCCCAACCCAATAGGCCGTGAGGGGCTGCAGAGGGCGGTTAGGGCGCGAACCGACCACGGGTCGGTGCGAGGGCGGTTCGGCCTGGAGGGCGTCACGTGGGTGGCTCGGCCTGGAGGGCCCTACGAGGGCGGCTTGGCCCAGGGCACCAGGCTGGTTCGGCTCGGAGGGCCATGGGGGTGCGGCTCGGCCCGGGGGCTGGGGTGGCGCGGCCGGGGCCGGTTCGGCTAGTGGGTGGCGCGATCAGGGCCAGTTTGTCTGGGAGGCCGGAGGGGCCGAGGCGGATCGGCCGACGGATGGCGTGGCCAAGGCGGCTTGGCTGGGAGGCCGGGGTGTGGCATGGATGGGGCACGGCAAGGGGCTGGTTTGGCCGGGAGTCCGGAGTGCCGCGGGGGTGGCACAGGTCGCGGAGGCCACGGGTGGCGGCGCCATTGCCTTCGTCGCCTTCGTCGCCTTCTTCGCCTTTGTCGCCTTCCTCCATTTCGAAGAACACCACAAAAAAACACAAGGGTTATAGAGAGGACGGACCATGTTAGTTTGGCCCGCACTCTCCGCATTAGAGCGGTAGCAAGAGGTTCACAAGAATGAAGCACATTAAACCCTCCCGTAAAGATTCTTCCCAACCCACAAAAGTAAAAGAAGGGGGGTGTACTTGTGAAGTGATAATCATACAGCATTAAACCCCTACTTGTTTGTTGTTGGTTGATGTTGGTGCGAAAAGGTGGATGTTGATTTGTTGTAGACGAACACGTTCTACGTCGAAGGAAGTTCCAAGGAAGAAAATCAAAGTTGAGGTCGTTTTTCGTAGTCGAAGGCATTCCTCGTCGGCGTTCTTCATCAGTGAAGCATTATTCATTGGGATCTTTCTCTCAATTTCCTCCTCTCCCCAAATTCCACCAAAAAAGAAATGGCATCCCAAGATAATAGATTATAATATCTATTAAGTCGTTGTCATGATATTCAAAAAGGTTTAATTAATTAATGGAGAGTTGGAAAAATTGATGTGGTGTGTTGGCACAGTTAAATTTTGTAGGTGTTGAAGAGGCCCCCCCCACATTTATTTGGGAGTTGAGGATTTCTCCCAATTAAAGGGGGGTTTCAAGGGGGTTTAATCTCGGGTGGTCCCCACCACCATAACCTCTCATGGGAGGTTATGGTTCGGGTGGTCCCCACCACCATAACCTCTCATGGGAGATTAAGGTCTGGTGGTCCCCACTTCCAACTTCTACATGGAGGTTTAGTTCTAGTGGACCCCACCTCCCAACAACCACATGGGTGTTGCAAATAAAAAAAATTTCACACACTTTTATTTTTATTTTATTCTTACACGAAAAATCCAAAAACTATCTTTCACTATCAACCCACTGTCGTTGAGGTGAAAGTATCTTTAAGCGATTACCAGTGCTGCGAGTTCAACGGTTCCCTTAGATTTCAATTCCAAGAACCGGTTCAAAAGTTATAAAAACACACTCGCATGTTTACTGAATGTACCTGAACAAAAGTTCAGAAATTCATTCCGGGCACTCTGGGCCTCAGAATCACACACTGTCAATTTTTGCGGACTTGTAAAATTCCCATTTATTTAAAAAAAAATTACATGGAAATTTCGGGTCTTTACATTCTCCCCACCTCAGGGCTCTACATCCCCGTAAGACATAACTCAAAATAGGTAAACAAGTGAGGGTACTGAGCACGCATCTGAGCCTCCCGCTCCCAAGTGCTCTCCTGGAGGTTCCCGTACTGTCAGCGAACGCGCACCATAGGTATCGACCATCCACAAAGGACCTGATCTTGTCGATCCTCAATCTCTAATGGAACCTCCGTAAAAGTATTCCCATCGTCGACGTCCAAATCACCATGGTCGATGATGTGAGAAGGGTCGTGCACATATCTCCTCAGCTAGGATACGTGGAAGATGTCATGCACCCGGTGCAACTAGGGTGGAAGAGATAAGTGGTATTCCACCTTGCCAACTCTACTAAGGACCTGAAATGGTCCGATTAACCTCGGAGATAAATTGCCGCCTCAGACAAATCTCCATAGACCTCATCGGGGTAAGACCCGTAGAAAGATGTGGTCACCATCCTCGAAATCTAGAGGTCTTTGTCTCCTGTCGGCATACGACTTCTACCTGCTATGTGCAGTCTTCATCCGCTCCAGGATGATTTTCACCTTCTCCATGGTAGCCCGTACCATCTCTGGTCCATGAGTGCTGACTCCCCTAGGTCTGTCCATTATAAATGTGATCTACAAGGTCACCTGTACATCGCCTCAAAAGGTTCCATCCCAATGGTAGAGTGATAGCTATTGTTGTATGAAAACTCCACCAAAGGTAAGTGATCCTCCTAGCTGTGATCGAAGTCGAGGACACAATCACAGAGCATATCCTCGAGTGTCTGAATGGTCCGCTCAGTCTGACCATCCGTCTGAGTATGGAAGGCGGTGCTCAAACGAAGCTGCAACCCAAAAGCCTCCTGTAACCCCTTCCATAGCCGGGAAGTAATAAGTGTACCAAGATTAGAGACAATCGTCGTGGGTACTCCATGTAGCTTCACAATATCCTTCACATAGAGGTGTCCCAAGCTCTCTACTAAACCCTACTCTTTGGTCGGTAGGAAGTGGGATGACTTGGTGATTTGGTCGACGATCACCCAAATCGAGTCATGTCCTCTAGATGTATGTAGAAGTCCTATCATGAAGACCATGGATATACAATCCCACTTCCACTCTAGGACCTCTAAAGGATGAACTAAGCCTGCTGGTACCTGATTCTCCGCCTTTACTTACTGACAAGTGAGGCATCAAGAGACAAGATCTGCGTCTGCTTTCTTCATTCCCGGCCACCAGTGCTGTCATCGGATATCCTGGTACATCTTCGCCACTCTTGGATTTACCGCTGAGGGGATGTGTGGAACTCACTCAACACTTCCTCCTGAAGTGACACTGGTACCATAGTACGTCCTCTGAAGAGTATGACGTTCTCCCCACCTTCAAAAAATAAATCAGGTTCCTATCCTGTGGATATCTGAGCACGTTGTGTCTCGCAGTCAGCATCCCCACACTGCAGCTCCCTGACTCGCTAAATAATTGGGGGAGTGACTGTAAGAGACTGAAGAAAATATTCTCTATCCCGATCCACAAAGGATATCTGCAAAGCGGCCAGCTGCTTCGTCGCCTCGCCTAGAATCTATTTACCAGAACTCCTGTTGAGTGCATCTGCAATAACATTCCCCTTCCTAGGAATATATACTATCTATAATTCATATTCCTAGAGAAACTCAAGCCAACGTCGTTGTATCAGTTGTCGAGAACCATATGCGATCACGACTCGCTCCTGCATCAGGACACATCTGAGTCTGGTCCCTGATATGTCACAGTAGACTACGTACCCTACGACTTCCTCTAGAAGCCTCAGGATGGGGGAACTAGTTAGCCTCCGCCTCAGCTTCTGAAAACTATGTTGGCATATCTCTGACCACACAAAGGGTTTCCCCTTCTTCGTCAAGGCTGATAGTGGTGCTGCAACTCTGGATAAATCTGGCACAAATCTTCATTAGTATCCAGCCAAACCTAGGAAACTCTGTACTTCCGTCACACTCTTGGGTGGATCCCAAGCAAGTACCACCTCAATATTTGCTGGATCCACTACAACTATAGCCTCAAATATTCAATGTCCTAGGAAGTGAACCTCTCATATCCAGATTTGGCACTTCGAGAGCTTACCATAAAGCTGGTGCTCTTAGAGTGTCTCCAGTACTACCGGAAAATGATATGCATGCTTCTCCTCAGTAGCTGAGTAGATCAGAATGTCATCGATGAAGACTACTATGAAGCAATCAAGGTACGAAAGAAATATCCTATTCATGAGTCCCATGAACACTGATGGAGCGTTGGTTACGCCGAATGGCATAACCAAGAAATTGTAGTGGCCATACCGACACCTGAAGGCTGTGATCTGAACATCCTCGTCTCATACTCTGAGCTGGTGATAACCTGATCTGAGGTCTATCTTCAAGAACCGTCATGCTCCCTTCAGCTGATCAAAGAGGTCGTCAATCCTTGGGAGTGGGTACTTGTTCTTCACAGTCACCTGGTTCAGGCGCCGATAATCAACACAAAGCCTCAAGCTCCCATCCGCCTTCTTGGCGAATAAAATCGGGGCTACCCAAGGTGAAACACTAGTCCAAATAATCCTCTTCCCCTGTAAGTCCTCTAGCTGTACTTACAGCTCATGAAGCTCCGCGAGAGCCATCCGATATGCTGGTATAGATATCGGTTCCATCCTGGGGTACAAGTCAATGAAAAATTCCACCTCTCTGTGAGGAGGTAGACCTGAGGCATCATCAGGGAAGACACCCGCGTACTGGTCCACCACTACAGGATAACTTGGACTCTCCATATCCACCGATCCGAGGGTAAGGCTAGACAACTGATGAGTGATCGGCTGCACTCTCCTCCAAGTAAGTCCATCCTGTGCTTCAAAGGCTCCCTTCTCACTGGTGAAGGTAAACCTGGTCCCATCCGTGCAGACACACCACACTTTGTGCCTAATACAGTATATCTGATCATGGACTGTAGATAACCAATCCATACCCAAGATGACATCGTAAGGCCTCGATGATGCTACTAGGAGATCACAACCGAATCTATTTCCTCCTAGAGTAAGCTCACACTGCCGGCACCAGTGCTTAATCATCAAATCTGCTCCCGTAGGAATCTCTAGCTGTAAGGATCGAGCCAACGAATCCGTCAGAATCTCCGACCTTGGAATGAGGGAAGTGGAAATAAAAGAGTGACTGGAACCTATGTCTATAAGTACTACAACTAAGGTGGAGTAAACATAGATTATACCTCGTATCAAATCTGGAGCGCCGTGGTCATAGGTCTCAGCTTCCTAGAGCTGGGCTCTCCCCTGTCCACATGCTCCCTGCGGTTGGGGTGGACCTCATGGTGGTGGTGGTGGTAATATCTCGAATCATCTCCCACTCCCTACTGCACGGCTAGCTCCTCTACCACATCTGCCTACTCCCTGCGGAACATCCCAATTGAATCTCTGTCTCTGACAGGGTGGTCCTTCGACCATCTGCTGATCATCCAAACGGTGGGTCAGACAGTCATGATCCATGTGACCCTGCCCGCCACATGTGTAACACTGCCCACTCCTAGCATGTCTGGCTCTATCTCTGGTGCCCCACATGACCGATCCTGAGTCATGCAGTTGTCCACTAGTAGGTCTGGTCCTCTTGGACCTATGAGACATCTGTCTACTGCCATCTGCAGAAGACTCCACTATGCGATGACTGGTAGTGGGTCTCGCTGCTGGTGTCTGCTCAGCAAGAAAACTCTCCACCAAGAGGGCTATCTCTAACACCCCTGCCTGTGTTGGGATGCTGAGTGAGATCATCAAAGCCCTGATCTCCCGCCTGAGCCCCTGCTCGAAGGTCCGGGCTTTGAAGAATGGGTCCCGCACCATATCTGTGGAGTAGCATGAGAGGTCAGTGAACCTCGCTGAGTACAAAGCTGCAATCATGCTTCCCTACTGCAGATGAAGTAGCTCTTGTATGCGCACAGTACGAAGAGTCGCTGGAACAAACTCTGCCCGAAACAGGCTCTCAAAGTCTTCCCAGAGAAGCGTCACCTCGTTGTGAACTTGGAGCATCAATCTCCACCATCTGCCCATTGTTTCTTGTAGAATGCTGGCAGCAAGAATCACCATGAGATCGGATGGTGTCCCTACCAGTAGGAAAAATCTCACCACGGACTCCATCCAATCCTCAGCTTCCTGTGGGTCCATTGCTCCCATGAACCTGGGTGGCCTCTGGCACTGGAACTTATCCAATGCACTCAAGCGGTGTGCACCATCTGCTTCTGGGGCTAGTGGAATCGGTGGACCAACGAGGAGTGGTACTGCTGGTGACTTCGCTAAAAAAGGGACCTACACTGAGGCCTCGTCGCTCGGTGAGCTATCTATGCGTACAACTCTCGGATATCTAGCCGACTGTCTGCGTGGAGGCATCCTGAAAAGAAACAGGTGCACTACGGTTAAAAGTTATACTTGGTGAGCTGACCTGGTGAGATTAATTAAAGAAAACTTTTGAAAACACACATGCAATCAGTGTTTTCATGCATTGGGTCAGAGATCAAAAGTCAGGGTCCTGGTGTATGCATACGTTGGCCGCCACACCAACACTGGACTCCCTGAACTGAAAATTGCACTCAATACACTTAACACTATTTCTTCGCAGAAAAGAAAGACCAGAGTCCTAATTTATGCAGTAGAACCGACTCCTCTGATACCAATTTGTCATGACCCATCCCCTGGGGCCTGTGCCATGACTACCCCAAGCCCTCCTTCCATAGGCCAGGGGGTGACGACTAGAACCAAAGGTGTAATTCCCTAAAACTGTGAAGGAATTGCCTTTATAACCTGTAAACACACACAACAAGATACGAACATGAGTAAACTGTATAACCAAAATAGTGTTGAAAGTAAAAGGGATCGGAATACAATCCCAACAGTAAAGGTACAAGTACAACTGAAAACAATACAACTGAAGAAAAAGAAAGAAAAATAGCTACTAGGTTGTCCTCCGGGATTCCTACCTGAAGGGTAGGTACAGATAGCCTCCTCATCACTTCTCGTCCGTCCATCTTTTCCATGTACCGACACGCCGTATGGTCCACCTCCGGTCACTATCCAGTCCTAGTACTCTCAGCCTCAGTCATCGTTGTTCTTCGTCTGCAACCAACATAACAAGGTGAGGGCTTAACCCGTGTAGGGGTGAGTATAATGATACTCAGTAGGGACCCTGAGACCCTAAAGGTCTAACAAAATCTAACAAGGATAAACCACAAAGTATGAAATAAATAGATAACCTTACTTAGGTATATGCCCATACATATACCTAAGTTATCAAGTGATCCATCTCAATCATGGGGAAAACATAAAAAAATGACTCAGATCAAACCAGGATTTTATACTTGGGGGTAGTATCAAGTAACATCCCCAGTCACATTGTCGAAACCTCAGCTGCTGGAGAACTCCTCCTCTATCGAGTAAACTGGGCCTGCCACGACACCAAGCGAGCTTCACACTAACCTTGGACTGCTGAGGTAATCCTCCTATCGAGTACCATGGATCTGCCACGTCACCAAGCGCACTCTCCACCGTGGGTCTGCTGCATCACCAAGGGCGCTTCCCCTCGTAGACTGCTGAGGTACTCCTCCTGTCGAGTATCGTGGGTCTGCCGTGATACCAAGTCACTCCCCACTGTGGGTCTTCCGCAACACCAAGGTGCTCCCCACTGTGCTAGTAGAGTCATTCCGAGTTAAAATGGTCAGCAGTAGTTAGGTATCATCCAGCTACTAGGTCTCCATACTACGCTCGCTTGTCTCGGGGAGGATCCCCTCCACGAGCTACTGTTCGTTACTCAAACTATCACGAAGTCCCACTAAGAAGTATCGCAAAGGTCCACCACATCATAGAGGTTTCAACACAATAAACAGCGCATCAATCGGACACCCAGTCTATGAGTTATTATCCTTTTAGTCCTAGGAAACCAGTTGGATTCGTGGATGATCCAACCTGACCGTATATCAAAAATACCTCAAACTCTAGTGGGGTATACTCAAAGGGACCTTCACGCTCCAATATTTCCAGCACCATTGACGGTTCGTCAAACAGACGCCTGGTGCCAAATATATGTCCAAAGAAGCGTAAATGGGTCGTAGTGGGCCCGGGTCCGGTTCGACCCGGTCGGCCCAACCCGGCCCGACCCATCCTGGGCCAACCCAGTTTGGGTCGACCCATCCCGTTGGGCGGGATAGCCTGTCGGGTTTGGCCCGGCCCGCTGGACCCATCCCAGAAGGCCGTGAGGGGCCGCGAATAGCTGTGAAGGCGCGGATAGGCTGTGAGGGCATAGACCGACTGCGGGTCAGTGCAAGGGCGGTTCATCTCTAAGGGCGCTGCATGGGAAGATCAACTCAGACGGTGCCACGAGGGAGGCTCAGCCCGGGGCGCGGGGTCGGTTTGACTAAGAGGGCCGCGATGGCATGACTCAGGGTGACTCAGTCCAGGGGCTGGGGTGGGGCGGCCGAGCCCGGTTCGGCTAGCGGGAGGCACGACCGAGGCCGGTTCGGCCGGGAGGCTGGAGCGATCGGGGTGGATCGGCCGACGGATGGTGCAGCTATGGCGGCTCGGTCGGGGGCTGGTTCATCCAGGGTGGCCGGGGTGCGGCGCGACCGGGGTGCAGCGCGGGGCAGGTTTGTCCAGGAGGCCGGAGTGCCGCAGGGGCAGCGTGGGTCGCAGAGGCCATGGGTGGCGGCGCTGTTTCCTTCGCCGCCTTCCTCCATTTTGAAGAACACCACAAAACAACACAAGGGTTACAGAGAGGACATGCCATGTTAGTTTTCCCCGCACTCTCCTCATTAGAGAGGTAGCAAGAGGTTCACAATAATGAAGCACAACAAACCCTCCCGCAAAGATTATTCCCAACTCGAAAAAGAAAAAGAAGGGGGTGTACTTGTGAAGTGATAATCATACAACATTAAAACCCTACTTGTTTTTTGTTGGTTGATGTTGGTGCGAAAAGGCGGACGTCAATTCATTGTAGACGAACACGTCCTACGTCAGAGGAAGTTCCGAGGAAGAAAATCAAAGTCGAGGTCGTTCTTCACAGTCTAATGCATTCCTCGTCGGCGTTCTTCGTCGGTGGAGTGTTCTTTGTTGGGAGCTTTCTCCCAAGTTCCTCCTCTCCCCAAATTCCACCCAAAAAGAAATGGCAGACCAAGATAATAGATTATAATATCTATTAAGTCATTGGCATAATATTTAAAAAGGTTTAATTGATTAAGGGAGAGTTGGCACAATTAATGTGGTGCATTGGCACAATTAAATTGTGGAGGTGTTGAAAAGGCTCCCCCCACATTTATTAGGGAGTTGATGGTTTCTCCTAATTAAAGGGGGGGTTTCAAGGGGGTTTAATCTCAAGTGGTCCCCACCACCATAACCTCTCATGGGAGGTTAAGGTCTGGTGGTCCCCACTTCCAACTTCCACATGGAGGTTTAGTTTCGATGGACCCCACCTCCCAACACCCAAATGGGTGTTGCAAATAAAAATAAAAAATGTCACACAATTTTATTTTTATTTTATTCTTACATGAAAAACCCAAAAACTATCTTTCACTCTTGACCCACTGCTGTTGAAGTGAAAGTCTTCTTAAGCGAATACCGGTTCTGTGAGTTCAACGGTGCCCTTGGATTTCAATTTTGAGCACCGGTTCAAAAGTTATAAAAACCCACTCGCAGGTTTATTGAACGTACCCAAACCAAAGTTTAGAAATTCATTCTAGGCACTCCGGGCCTTGGAATCACACGCCTTCAATTTTTGCGGACTCTTAAAATTCTCATTTATTTGAAACAAATTCAAATGGAAATTACAGGTCATTACACCTTCATCTCATGGGACATGAGTCATGAGATATAATGGAATGAGTGACCTCTCTTTTGGTTATCCTCCATAGATGGGAAAAACTGATATCTTTTGGGATGGTTGTTGTAACACCCCAAGCTTCTATAGTACACTTCTCTTTGAATAATGTGATAGCGTGTGTTGTACGCAACACCGAGTTCTAACACACCATAACTAATCAAACTAGCCATTATGAATAGTAATACCTACTTTTTAAAATTATATATATTTTATATTTCAAAATGGACTTCATTTTTGGATTTGGAATATTGAATTTAGCCTAAGGTGAAATTTTGGTACTTTTCGGATAACTTTAATATTTTTATGAATAGTGAAAATTACTAAATTTTAATTAAAAACAACTTTTTTAATCGAAATAATTTATATTGATAAATTATGAATTTGAGTGGTTTTAAAGTATATTTAGAATATATTTTTACCATTTAATACAATTTTGGTCATTGGACATAATTTCACAATTAAAACAAACATAAACAAGTATCAATCTTTTGACAGTTATTATATCTTAAAAACACGCTTTTTGTTTTGACAGCGGGAATTAATTTTAAATTAATTTCTGCCACTTCTGTGTTTTGAATTTGGAAAAATGGATTCCATATTTGGAATCAGGATGTTCAAATTGTGTAAATAGGAAACTTTTATTTTTAGAAATTTTGAATAATTACTTCGGTAAATATTTTATTTACCATGGTTAAAGGGTAAATCTGGTAAATAATGGTTAAAAAATAATATTATAATAATAAAAATTTACCCTAAAACGTGTCCTAACCTTATTGGTTGATACAAGTTTGACAATAGGCATCTTTGGGTAGATTTTGGGACCCCATGGTGCCACTTGTAAGTGATAGGGACACTTTATTTTAATTAAGTTAAAATGAATACAAAAATGACACAAGTATATATCTTTTAGAAAAACAATTTTTACATAGGGTTATATATGTTTTATTTTAGACTATAAATATTCATTAGAAAGATAAAAAGATTTCCTACATAATGGTATTTTATTTATAATTTTAGACATTAAATAATTTAATTTATATATGAGACAATGGTGATGCAGTAATTACCATAATAGTGAAAAATTAAAATGATTGATATTGTAGATACCCAAATAAATATAATTTGAGACTTTTTATGAATTAAACTAATTTTATAAGTTAATATGACATTTTAGGAATGATTTAATTAACTTTTTTCGAATTAATCATTCTTTTATAATTTTTTTTAAAATCAATTATTGAATAGTATCAAAATTGACATAAAAGAGTTTTTAAAACAAATAGTATATTATTAATTGATATTAAATTCCTAAAAATATAAGGATCGTCCAAGAGACTTATATCATGATATTTGTATCATTAATGGACCACTTGGGGGTCTCTTGGATGTATATAGTAAGTTTATTAACCATATAATATAAAAATACAAAGAGACATTGTAAAAGTGAAACTAATTAACTAAGAGTTAATACTTAAAGATAAGGTTAATATAGTAACCCAAATCTGTCTAAATTATATTGGTTGAGTTGTTTTTGACCCATACCAACCTTAACCATTAAATAATCAACTTTTGAGCTATTAGAAACCGAATATGAATTTATTATAAATTAATATTTCTATCTTTTCAAAAGGTACCCCTCACCCCTCTTATAAAAGGACACTCCTCCTTCTCATTACTTCACACCATCAAAGTCTTTTGGTTTGGACAACCTCTGCCCAAATACTCTCTAAACTTACCTCACTTAATCCTAGAGGAATTACTTTAGTCATAAACCCAACTTAAGGAGCCCTTTTGATCAAATTAAAAGGAAGAACCCAAAGAAGAGGTAATGATTTCACCACCCCTTTTCAAGTTCCTTTCTTCTCCACTTCCTCTTCCTTTGTTGTTACCATTCTAAAATAATAACTCCAGTATCATATATATACTGTGATGTTATTATAAATATGGTACAACCATATTCAGTATTCTATCCATCCTTTGAATAACATGTCACCATACGTGCATACGTACGACTTACCGTCTCCACGTCGTGGTGTAATTGTTATTCAATAAATTATTATTTGGATGGGTATAATAATGATGTGTAATTCATGTAAATAATAAATGTAATATGATAATGATTCTGTATATATGATATACCATCCAATTATATATTATTTTAATATCAAAAGAATGATATTGTCGCTCGTGCGTACGTACGGACTACCGTCTCCACGAACACGATGAGATTCATTATCCATTGTATCCATTCAAGTATAATTCTCATTTGATGATTAATAATAGTATCTAAGGACTTGATATCATTCTGGATATGATTAAGATACAACCTATCCATTACAAACATGGCTTACATAACAAAACATATAAAAGAAAATGAGTAAGTTAACACCCGAAACAACGATAATACTAAGATATTATCAACAAATCAATGTTAAAAGATCATATATGATATCATATTAATGTATATGATTCTTGTATAATTTAATAACAATTATTTCAAAATTATACAGGAGGTTAAGCTACCCCAACCAAGGAAAAGTATAAGGTAAGGGTTTATTTCACAATCTCTTCATTATCCGAGGTTGTTTATACGTAATAGTATACTGGGATCTCTTTATCATCCACATCCATGTTTCTTAAAAATGTATTTCAAATTTTTTTTACTATTTACAAGAATATGGGTTAAAGTCATTTATACCCTTGTTTGACTTTTTATAAGTGGTTTATAAAGGAATCTTTCCGTCGTTTTCCAAACAAGGTGCTTTTTAACCTTTTCGACAGAATTAAGGTAAGAATGTTTTTTTAACTTATACGGTGGGTGCGGTTATTTTCCGCTGTTATAAAATCGTCGAAGCTTCCCTTACAAGCTTATAAGAATATTTTCAAAGAAACTGTTTTATTTCATAAATATATGACTCTTAAATTATTTCAAAATAGAAAGAGATATTTCTCTAAAAAGAGTTTTGATTTCATCTATGTCAACATCCTTTGATGGATTTTATGCTTATTTGAAGTTGATTTATTATGATACAAAACTTCTATATTGCATTTAAGGTTTTGTGATATGTTTGACTGTGGATGTGCTATTTTTATACTGTTCATAGTTTATGGTGAAAGTATTGACATTTAGTATGCTAGTTTTAATACGAATGTTTATGTTATGTTTAAACCTTTTCATATGGGAATGCATTGGACTTAATATGTGACGGGTGGAGCCCGCTATAGCTCCTCGATGAATCGGTAGGTCTCATGAGACAAACTAGTATCTTGGCACAAGGCCTTGACAAAATCTTATTTGTAGTCTTGGCACGAGGCCTTGGCTATGTGGTTATGATAGTCTGGCATTATGCATTCCATCATTATGAAAGTGGTTATTGATATTGCATGTTATTATTCGATTAGTAGAATATCCATGTGAATGAGTAAATGGCATTATTTAATTTTATTTTTTACATACTATGTTGAAGTTCAAGTTTAAAAGGCTTTTGTTTTAAGTTATACATTGCCTTAAATGTTTATTCTTATTTATGAGAGTTTCCGCTATATTGTTATCCTTACTGGGCATTTGAGCTCACCCCTTTTCTATGTTTTATTTTTCCCAGGATGTGAAGAAGTAATTTATGAATGACCTGCAGGGATAGTATGTGGGGATATGAGTGTGGAATATGGAGACTATATTGTTGTAGTTTTCATTTTTATGATGTAATGTAAAACTTTATGGATATATATAGTGTTTCCTAGGCTACTAAACCAATCGGTCTTTCGAGATTTGATCTTTCTTGTGATCATGCCAATGTTATGTAATAATGCACCGACTCTGGGTCACTGGGGTCGGGGCGTTACAGTTGGTATCAGAGGAAGTTTAGTACAAACCTTGGAAGCTAGATTTAGATAAACTCTGATTAGAGCACATAGATTTAAGATGGAATTTGAGGATTAGTATAGAATAAATTCCTAGAATTTTGGTATTGTAGAGATTTTGTGAGTTTTCCAAGCAATAAATCCATGTCTGGATACAAGCAGGTAGAGGCGGCTCTGGCACAGATGTACCTAGGGGTAAAATCCGAAAACACCGCTTTGAGCTAGACTCGAACGGGAACTGGTGCACGACAACGGGCCTTGCTGCACTCTTGGTTACGACACTCCCAGGGGATATGCTTAGGATAACTCTAATTTTCTTTACAAATCATTATGAAGGGTTTATGAGTATATAATTCCTCAAAGAAAACATTTTTATGATTATGGATTATATCCATAAATAGTTTAATTTATATTAAGTGTTTTATAAGCATGGAATTATGTATTTTGATTCATAAACTGATCTAGTTTATGCCATTGTTTAGAAATGGTGCCTAGTGGAAGAAATGGAAACCATATCAATGCACACACTCCATGTAGGGATTTCCCTTCTGCTCAAGATAATTATAGTGGAGCTGGTGATGCAACTGGTGCTGATCAGCTAATCACCATACTGGGACAACTCACTCAGGTTATGAATAATAACCTTACCCGTATGGATCACCCTGATCCACAACATGGAGGATCAATGTTAGATCGATTCATGAGGCAACAACCACCAACGTTCAATGGGAGTACAAATCCCTTAGTAGCTGAGCAATGGATAAATTCCCTAGAGAAAATATTTCAATCTTTGGGGAGTAGTGAAAGGGAAAAAGTTATTATAGAAGTTTACCAACTCACTGGAGATGCTGATCAATGGTGGTCATTGATTCAAAATACAAAGGAAGATGATGAAGTATCAAATATGGAATGGAGGGAGTTCAAAGATCTGTTTTTAGAAAAATACTTTCCTCGTGACCATCGAGCAGATATGGAAAGGCAGTTTCTTAGTCTGAGACAAAAGGAGGATGAGAATGTCATAAAGTATGAGGCTAGCTTTACAAGGTTAGAAAGGTATGTTGGAGATTATATACGTAACCCAAGAAGTAAGATTGATCGTTTCTTTTATGGGTTAAAACCATTTCTCCATCGAGCATTAGTATCACAATCCTTCTCGTCGTACGAAGACATTGTCTCATGTGCTATCAAGACCGAAAAGGAATTCTCTAAGTCTTATGACTTTAAAGTAAAGCAAGAGAAGAAGAGATCTGCTGATCAATCTGGGAATGGAAATAAGCGGAAGAAGGGAAATGTTGAATATCCATCCTGTGGTAAATGTGGTAAGAAACACCTCGGTACTTGCTTGAAGGGAACGGGAGTCTGTTACAAGTGTGGTGAAAAAGGCCACCAAGCTCGTGATTGTAAGGGGAAGAAGGAAGATACCAATGTTCAGTTCTACAATTGCAGGGAGATGGGGCATTATGCAAATGAATGTCCTAAGCGTCAGGAGAACTTACCTCAGAAAAGGCCAAGGGATAAAGGACAAGATTATGCTATCACTACTACTGAGGTAGAAGCTCCAAAAGACGTGGTGGCAGGTAATTTAATGGTTTCATCAAGTTTAGAAAATGCATTATTTGATTCTGGATCATCGCATTGTTTCATATCTTCCTAGTTTGCTAAGAAAATTAGATATTACCAATTTGATTTAACAAGGGAGTTGTCAGTTAAAACTCATAAGGGAAGTATCATTGCAACAAAGTTTTGTGAATCAGTCCCCATTAGAGAACATAAATGTTCTTTATATGCTGATCTCGTCGTCATACCTATGATTGAGTTTGATATAATCCTCGGTATGGACTGGCTTTCGGACTATGATGCGAATATTTATTGTAAGAAGAAAGAGGTTACGATTCTTGATGATAATGACAAGGAACACCTTATCTTTAGAGCAGAATCGTCACCACCTAATTCTTATCTAGATCCACCCCCAGTAGCTCAACTAAATTCAATTATTAGGGAGTAAGAGAATGAAATGACTATGGGTGAGGAAAGGAATGTTCAAATAAAGGATTTACCCATTGTTAAAGAATATGTAGATGTGTTTCCGAACGATTTACCTGGACATCCTCCAGAACGAGAAGTTGAGTTTTCCATTGATTTAATTCCTGGATCAAGGCCTATATCGAAGAACCCTTATAGAATGGCCACTGTAGAATTAGTCGAACTAAAGAAACAACTAGAGGAATTGAGTAATAAAGGATTTATTTGCCCTAGTGTTTCTCCATGGGGATCCCCTGTTCTTTTTGTTAAAAAGAAAGATGGATCCATGAGGTTATGTATCAACTACATGGAGATCAATTCTATAACAATAAAGAACAAGTATCCCCTACCTCGCATTGATGATTTATTTGACCAACTGCATGGAGATCAATACTTTTCAAAGATTGACCTTCGATCTGGATACCATCAGTTGTGTGTGAATAAGGAAGACATTCCGAAGATAGCATTTCGAACCAGGTACGGGCATTATGAGTTTACAGTAATGCCTTTTAGATTGACTAATGCACCCTCTGTATTCATGGATCTGATGAATAGAGTTTTCAAGGAATATCTTGATGAATTTGTGGTGGTATTTATTGATGATATCTTGGTATACTCAAAAAGCTACGAAGATCATGAAAATTACTTGCGCATTATCTTGAAGACTCTGAGAAGACATGAATTATATGGGAAGTTTAGCAAGTGTGAATTCTGGCTTCAGGAGATTTCTTTTCTTGGCCATATTGTCTCTAAATATGGAATCTCTGTTGATGCTTCTAAGACCAAGGCAATCCAAGAATGGCCAGCACCTACGAATATAACTGAGGTACGTAGTTTTATTGGTTTAGCAGGTTATTATCGACATTTCATCCATAATTTTACCCAATTGGCTAACCCATTAACGAAGCTCACACATAAAGGGGTTAAATTTGTTTGGAAAAAATAGTGTGAAGAATGTTTTGAAGAACTGAAGAGAAGATTAGTCAATTCTCCTATATTGACTCTACCATCGGGGAATGATGGGTTCATTATTTATAGTGATGCATCGAAGAAAGGACTTGGTTGTGTCCTTATGCAGAATGATAGGGTTATTGCCTATGCATCACGACAGTTGAAAATTCATGAACAAAACTTCCCTACTCATGATCTCGAGTTAGAAGCTGTGATCTTTGATTTGAAGATATGGAGGCACTACCTCTATGGTAAAAAATGTGATATTTATACTGATCACAAGAGTTTGAAGTATATTTTCTCACAAAAATAACTCAACATGAGGCAAAGGAGATGGATTGAATTACTCAAGGATTATGATTGTACGATACACTACCACCCGGGGAAGGAAAACAAGGTGGCATATGCTTTGAGCAGAAAAGACCATGAAGTTTTGAACAATATGAGAATTGAAAGGGATCCAATTTTCATGGATCTAGTGAAGATAGACATGGGAATAACTAGGGAAGGTGAAACATCAATTCTTTTTCAAATGGTTGCCAAACCATCTTTACTAGAAATAATTAAGAGTTCTCAAACCGATGATGAAGAATTTCAAAAGAAGATTAAAGCAGTGAATGATGGGAGATTGAGAGACTTTGTGTATGAAGATGGAATTTTGAAATTTGGGAAGAGGATTTGTGTTCCCAATATACCTGATCTAAAAAGGGAATTACTGGATGATGCTCATAGTTCCAAATTCTCTATACACCCTGGGAGCACCAAAATGTATAGAGATTTGAAGGAACATTTTTTGTGGGACAATATGAAGAGGGGGATTTCTGATTTTGTGTCAAGATGTATGGTTTGTCAACAAGTGAAATCTGGAAGGTAACACCTTGGAGGAGTCATACAACCTCTTCCCATACCGAAGTGGAAATGGGACAATATTACGATGGACTTTGTCATGGGGCTATCAAAGACTCCTAGAAGGAATGATGCAATATGGGTTATTGTTGGCCGTCTTACCAAGTCAGCACATTTTCTTGCTATAAGAGAAGATCTACCACTGGAACGTCTAGAAAGACTATATATTGATGAAGTTGTGAGACTTCATGGAGTATCCCTATCGATTGTTTCTGATCGTGATCCACATTTTACTTCAAGATTCTGGAAAAGTCTTCAGAAATCCCTGGATACTGAACTTCATTTGAGCACTGCCTACCACCCTCAAATGGATGGACAATCAGAACGGACTATTCAAAACTTAGAAGACATGTTGAGATCTTGCTCACTTGACTTTCAGGGTATGTGGGATCAATATTTACCTTTGATAGAATTTTCCTATAACAATAGCTTCCATTCGAGTATTCAGATGGCACCATATGAAGCGTTATACAGAAAGAGATGTCGCACACCAACCTGTTGGGATGACGTGCATGAAAGAAAACTTGTAGGTCCAGAACTGGTGGAGGAAACGATGGAAAAGGTGAAGGTAATCCAAAATCACATCAAAGAAGCTCAAAGTAGGTAGAAGAGCTACGCCGATAATCGAAGGAAGGATTTGGAATTTCAAGTTGGTGATCATGTTTTCCTAAAGGTATCTCCATGGAAGGGAGTCATACGTTTTGGTAAGAAAGGTAAATTGAGTCCCAGTTACATCAGACCTTTCAAAATTCTAGAACGAATTGGGGTTGTAGCTTACCGATTGGCAATGCCGCAAAGTCTCTCCAAAGTTCACGATGTGTTCCACGTATCTCTATTGAGGAAATACATGCCTGACCCAACGCATGTACTCACCTATGAGGAATTAGAACTAGAACCCGATCTGTCTTATTGCGAAGAGCCCGTCAGGATTCTTGATACGAGAGAACAAGTACTGAGAAACCGGACGACGCGTCTGGTAAAAGTTTTGTGGAGAAACCATAAGATGGAAGAGGCAATGTGGGAACCCGAGGAACTTATAATGAAGAACCAACCGAGTCTTTTCATGTGATAATATTATAGAAATTTTGAGGACGAAATTATTTGAAGGAAGGGAGAATGTAACACCCCAAGCTTCTACGGTACACTTCTCTTTGAATAATGTGATAGCGTGTGTTGTACGCAACACCGAGTTCTAACACACCATAACTAATCAAACTAGCCGTTATGAATAGTAATACATACTTTTTGAAATTATATATATTTTATATTTCAAAATGGACTTAATTTTTGGATTCGAAATATCAAATTTAGCCTAAGGTGAAATTTTGGTACTTTTCGGATAACTTTAATATTTTGATGAATAGTGAAAATTACTAAATTTTAATTAAAAACAACTTTTTTAATCGAAATAATTTATATTGATAAATTATGAATTTGAGTGGTTTTAAAGTATATTTAGAATATATTTTTACCATTTAATACAATGTTGGTCATTGGACACAATTTCACAGTTAAACCGAACATAAACAAGTATCAATCTTTTGACAGTTATTATATCTTAAAAACACGCTTTTTGTTTTGACAGCGGGAATTAATTTTAAATTAATTTTTGGAAATTATGTGTTTTGAATTTGGAAAAATGGATTCCATATTTGGAATCAGTATGTTCAAATTGTGTAAATAGGTAACTTTTATTTTTAGAAATTTTGAATAATTACTTCGGTAAATATTTTATTTACCATGGTTAAAGGGTAAATCCGGTAAATAAGGGTTAAAAAATAATATTATAATAATTAAAATTTACCCTAAAACATGTCCTAATTTTATTGGTTGATAAAAGTTCGACCATATTCATATTTGGGTCGATTTTGTGACCCCATGGTGTCACTTGTAAGTGATAGAGACACTTTATTTTAATTAAGTTAAAATGAATACAAAAATGACACAAGCATATATCTTTTAGAAAAACAATTTTTACATAGGGTTATATATGTTGGATTTTCGACTATAAATATTAATTAGAAAGATAAAACGATTTCCTACATAATTGTATTTTATTTATAATTTTTAGACATTAAATAATTTAATTTATATATGACATAATGGTGATGCAGTAATTACCATAATAGTGAAAAATTAAAATGATTGATATTATAGATACCCAAATAAATATAATTTGAAACTTTTTATGAATTAAAATAATTTTATAAGTTACTATGACATGTTAGGAATGATTTAATTAACTTTTTTTGAAGTAATAATTCTGTTATAATTTTTATAAAAATCAATTATTGAATAGTGTTAAAATTGACATAAAAGAGTTTTTAAAACAAATAGTATATTATTAATTGATATTAAATTCCTAAAAATCTAAGGTTTGTCCAAGAGACTTATATCATTATAGGTGTATCATTAATGGACTACTTAGGGGTCTCTTGGATGTATATAGTAAGTTTATTAACCATATAATATAAAAATACAAAGAGACATTGTAAAAGTGAAACTAATTAACTAAGAGTTAATACTTAAATATAAGGTTAATATAGTAACCCAAACCTGTCTAAATTCTATTTTTTGAGTGGTTTTCGACCCATACCCACCTTAAACTTTAAATAATCAACTTTGGAGCTATTATAAACTGAATATGAATTTATTATAAATTAATATTTCTAGCTTTTCCAAAGGTGCTCCTCACCCCTCTTATAAAAGGGCACTCCCCCTTCTCATTACTTCACACCTTCAAAGCCTTTTGGTTCGGCCAAACTCTGCCCAAATACTCTCTAAACTTCCCTCAATTAATCCTAGAGGCATTCCTTTAGTCAGAAATCCAACTTAAGGATCCCTTTTGATCAAATCAAAAGGAAGAACCCAAAGAAGAGGTAATGATTTCACCACCCTTTTTCAAGTTCCTTTCTTCTTCAACTTCCTCTTCCTTTGTTGTTACCATTCTAAAATAATAACTCCAGTATCATATATATACTATGATGTTATTATAAATATGGTACAACCATATTCAGTATTCTATCCATCCTTTGAATAACATGTCACCATACGTGCGTACGTACGGCTTACCGTCTCCACGTCGTGGTGTAATTGTTATTCAATAAATTATTATTTGGATGGGTATAATAATGATGTGTAATTCATGTAAATAATAAATGTAACATGATAATTATTCTGTATATATGATATACCATCCAATTATATATTATTTTAATATCAAAAGAATGATATTGTTGCTCGTGCGTACGTACGGACTACCCTCTCCACGAACACGATGAGATTCATTCTCCATCGTATCCATTCAAGTATAATTCTCATTTGATGATTAATAATAGTATATAAGGACTTGATATCATTCTGGATATGATTAAGATACAACCTATCCATTACAAACATGGCTTACGTAACAAAACATATAAAAGAAAACGAGTAAATTAACACCGGAAACAACGATAATACTAAGACATTATTAACAAATCAATGTTAAAAGATCATATATGATATCATATTAATGTATATGATTCTTGTATAATTTAATAACAATTATTTCACCATTATACAGGAGGTTAACCTACCCCAACCAAGGAAAATTAAAAGTTAAGGGTTTATTTCACAATCTCTTCATTATCCGAGGTTGTTTATACGTAATAATCTACTGGGATCTCTTTATCATCCACATCCATGTTTCTTAAAAATGTATTTCAAAACATTTTTACTATTTACAAGAATATGGGTTAAAGTCATTTATACCCTTGTTTGACTTTTTATAAGTGGTTTATAAAGGAATCTTTCTGTCGTTTTCCAAACAAGGTGCTTTTTAACCTTTTCGACAAAATTAAGGTAAGAATGTTTTTTTAACTTATACGGCGGGTGCGGTTATTTTCCGCCGTTATAAAATATCGAAGCTTCTCTTACAATATTATAAGAATATTTTCAAAGAAAATGTTTTATTTCATAAATATATGACTCTTAAATTATTTCAAAATAGAAAGATATATTTCTCTAAAAAGAGTTTTGATTTCATCTATGTCAACATCCTTTGATGGATTTTCCACTTATTTGAAGTTGATTTATTATGATACAAAACTTCTATATTGTATTGAAGGTTTTGTGATATGTTTGACTGTGGATGTGCTATTTTTATACCGTTCATAGTTTATGGTGAAAGTATTGACATTTCGTATGCTAGTTTTAATACGAATGTTTATGTTATGTTTAAACCTTTTCATATGGGAATGCATTGGAATTAATATGTGACGGGTGGAACCCGCTATAGCTCCTCGATGAATCGGTAGGTCTCATGAGACAAACTAGTGTCTTGGCACAATGCCTTGACAAAATCTTATTTGTAGTCTTGGCACGAGGCCTTGGCTATGTGGTTATGATAGTCTGTCATTATGCATTCCATCATTATGAAAGTGGTTATTGATATTGCATGTTATTATTCGATTAGTAGAATATCCATGTGAATGATTAAATGAAATTATTTCATTATTTTTTCCATACTATGTTGAATTTCAAGTTTAAAAGGCTTTTGTTTTAAGTTATACATTGCCTTAAATGTTTATTCTTATTTATGAAAGTTTCTGCTATATTGTTATCCTTACTGGGAATTTGAGCTCACCCCTTTTCTATGTTTTATTTTTCCCAGGATGTGAAGAAGTAATTTATGAATGACCTGCAGGGATAATATGTGGGGATATGAGTGTGGAATATGGAGACTATATTGTTCTAGTTTTCATTTTTATGATGTAATGTAAAACTTTATGAATATATCTTGTGTTTCCAAGGCGACTAAACCAATCGGTCTTTCGAGATTTGATCTTTATTGTGTCATTCCAATGTTATATAATAATGCACCGACTCTGGGTCACTGGGGTCGGGGCGTTACAGTTGTTGAGGTAAAATTTTCCCAGCCCTATGGGATGGGGTTGATCCTGTTCTTCTGTTACCATGCCTCGACCCGAGTTCATTGGTCTTATGGGGGAATTTTGTGTTAAAAATTCTCTCATCCCTACAGGATAGGTATTCTCCCATATTATAGTGGTTGCTGCTGCTATTGTTGTCTTCTGGATCTCTTGCATTTCCCTACAGGTGTGAGCCGAATATGGTGTTAGGTATGTACATGAACTACTTTCTTCTAAGGACATGATCAATGATCATTGGTTAGATTCCCTTAAGTGATAATCCTTTTGAATGTTCTTAGTGTCCTGGGTCTAGAGATTTTTGATGGTTTTATCTCATTGGGCCTGATGCTTTTAAGGCTTATGGAAGGTCAGTTCTTGTCGAGCGTTCCACCATTCTTGAGCATGGATATCACCTGACAGCCATCTGGGGATGATGACATTGTAGGATATCATTTTTGGTGGGTTTTTCTTGATGGGTCATGGGTTGAAGTGTAAATCTCCATGGTCTCTCCATTCCCAAATATAAACACCAGATAGTGTGTTACCCATAAGGAAACAGAACTTGTGCAATGCACAGAGGAAGTCCATTTCAAGGTATTTCTTCTGCCTCTATGATTTCAACCTCCATGCAAATGTGAATTATTTCATGTTGATTAGATGGTGAAGTTCCATTAGTAAATTGATGTGTTCGGCATACCCTTTGTAGGGATGAAATTTTTCCTTTAGATGGTGAAGAGTTTTCCAGATATTGTGGTGAATTTTGTGCATACTTTCTTATGAAAAATCTCTTGGTATCTTATACTGAGAAGTGGCTATGGGATAATAAATCACTGGTATGTCATCCCTAGCTATTTGTCTTCTCACGAGAAACATATCCTGTTGTTGTTTCTCCAGGGAATCCTCTACTTGGTCTTCCCAACTTGAATGCTTCTTAATAATTTAATTCCAAGAATTGGGGCTAGTAAGAGCCTCATTTTTATATGAATGGTATGAGGGTGGATCAGAATATGGGCATGGCCCCGGTTCATCTTCTGGCTGAGAAAGAATATCTCTTATCATAGATAGAGTATCTATCATGTCAAACCCTATATTTACGAGTACCTTAGCGTATAATGGATTTCTTGTATATTGCTTGGTGAGGGGAGGACCTTCTTGGTGATGTGAATGTTGACTGCGGGGAGGACCTTTGCAGCTAGTGCTATAATGACGAGGTCTACCATCATAGATTGATGTCCAACCACAATGAGAGTTTCTACAGTGTATACCATGGGGAGGACCTTTAGGGAGGACCACAATAGGGGAGGAACTTCTTGCTGTTTGATGTCATTTGGGGGAGGACCTTCACAACGACTACTATAATGGTGAGGAATACCATCATAACTTGAAATTTGGCTACATGGGGAATATCTGTAGTGAGAATCCTAGGGAGGGCCTTCATAATGAGCTTCAATTAGGGAAGGACCTTCTTGTTTCTTGATGTCACTGTGGGGAGGGACTTCGCAAAGACTTCCATCAGGGAAAGGACTACCATGATAGCTTGATGTTTGACTATAGGGAAAAACATATCTACAATGTATACCCTAGGGAGAACCATCAGGGTATAAGAAATCATTGGGAGGACCTTCATAGTGACTACCATCAGGGCGAGGACTACCATGATAGCTTGATGTCTGACTATAGGGAGAAACACATATTCAGCGTATACCCTGGAAAGGACCATCAGAGTGGATGATAAAAAGGGGAAGACCTTCTTGATATTTTATATTTCGATCAAGGGGAGGGATACCATGAAATTATTCAGGAGATATGATCTCTTGATCGATCATTTTTTTCCCACAAAGTAAGCCTCTATGGGTGCTCTGGGAAGGACCTTCAGAGATACTGGTAGCAACATTACGGGGAGGACCTTCAAAACTTCTACTGTCACTTCCATAATTTGGTAATGGGTTAACATGATCTTGATCCTCTATTGAAATATTTTTGATGGCGTCAAGAACTCCAGCTTCCAGTAGAGAAGAATAATGATTATGCTCTTCATTTTTGGTTTCCTTTGGCACATTTCATTTTTTTCACTCTCTTGCGGGCAATTGGAGTCGCCTGTTGTTGGTAACGACCTTCATATATGGGTACCTGTTTAGTTGGTTCCTAAGATGTCACCAAGATACGCTAATGAACATCTTGAGTTTTGGAAGGGATATATGCCTACCCTGGAGTGGCCACCATGTTGGACTGGTGTCCCAAAGTTGGAATGGGTATTTGTTCCCGATTTTGTTTTCCTTATATCATAGAATATAGTTGTCGAACCTCCTGGACTAGAGTAGGGATTCCAATATACTATGGAGTGACTATCTGATTTTTTGGATGAATCAACCCACTCAGGGAGACTGGGCCATGGTCTCGACTCCTCTCTTTTATCATCAATGCGATGATGTCTTGACATGTTAGGAGGATTTGGTCTAGAATCTACGTTTGATCTTCCATGATTACCAGGATGTGATGAGATGAGTCTTTGGATGGAACATGTATAAATTCCCATTCTAATGTCGGAGTAGGATTTTGTACCTGCTTTGGTCCTCCATATGTTGCCAGTGGGTACTGAAATTTCTCCTACATTAGGGAAGAGGAACGAGTCTACCTCAGACTCCTAGCCAGGATATGCTGACTACTTTCCCCGGTTGCCATCGTATTTAGATGGTGGGATTTATACTTATGAATTGGAATTTGAATCTCCTCATTTTCAAATGTATTTGTCTCATGGTCTTGGTTTTTATCTGCAGAAATTTGACTATGCTTATATTTTCTTTCCACTGTATTTGACTGGTGGGATTCATTGTGGCAGGTAGGAATTTTCATTTTCCTATTAATTTCTACTGTATTTTACTGGCGAGATTCATATGAACTGGTAGTGTTGTATGATTGTATACAGTTTTCATCCCCATTTAGATGGTGGGCTTGGTGGGTGTCATCAGTAATTTTTTCCTGCCTATATTCAGTTTTTGATCTATTTGGATGACATGCTTCTTATGCATTGGCTTAGATTCGCATCTGCCTATAATTTTTCACTCTTTCTACGCAGTGGGATTAAAGAGCATCGATGTATATCTATTCTGACTCATGTTGTTCCACCATATATCCAGATGGATTCATGAGGTTGAGTGGGAATATGTGTCCGCTCGTAGATTACTACTATATTTCCATGGAAGGCTTTGGAATAGGGGGCATAGTTATATGTTTGCTCGTGGTGTGACACTGTATCGACATGGCGGATATCCTCCTCAAAAATTCAGGTGATGAACTATTTATAATTATATATTTATTAACCATGGTAGGAATCCCAATGACCCATGTTCATTGGAATTCAGTAGGTGCCCTCGTTGCAATATCCTCCTCATCACGAGGATACTGAGTCGTGCGGTGTCAGTGAAAATGTTCTCTAGTAGGGTCCCATGAGTAAGACCCTGTTGCAACTGAGATTAAGTCACCAGATTCAACTTTATCTTACTCCTTGAGGTAGGGGAGGTATTCATTGTCATGCTATGAGGACAAGCTCTTGAAGAAGTTAGAGACAGCCAAAGGGGCCGCCCTATGATGGATTACTGGCCGCGACTGAAGAGGCAGCTATCAAGATTTCATCGATTGGAGGGCCTGTCTTGTAGCCTCCACCATGGGGAGAGTACCATTTTGGTGGTACTCCTTGATCAGCGCGTTTGAAATCCAGTGTTGAAGATGCTAGGTAGGTGATGGGGTCCTGTTCTTTATCGAGGACCCGACCACCTATGTGGCCGCTAAGGCACGTATCTAAGCCAATTGATGGGATTCCATTTGGATTGAAGGTTGCTCTGCTGATTTCCTGTAATATATAGATGACACAAAAAAACAATAAAACTCTGTCAAGTAGCATCTCATGATCACATGAATTATTTATGAATTGCTTAGCCCTCTTCCCTTTTTAATGCAAAAGGGGCCTAAGGTGGGGTAGCATCACCACCTTGGTTAAGGATTCACATTGGGTTCACCATTTTTGTTTCAAACCAATTTGCATCATATCAATTTTCAGTGGGGGTGAGATGATCCCAACAGTACTGGGAAGTATATCCTTTTTTACATTACAAAGGAGGTTCCACACTTTCATGTTCCCAGTGGGTGATTGTAGGGGGTTAAGTGTATGTGAAATCGGCCTATATTGGGTATGAGGTCCTTGGATAGTCTCTAATGAGTTTATTTGTGTATCCAAAAACACACAAAGTTCCTTTTATCCATGGTTCATGGACCTCCTTTTCAAATTAAGAAGATTGTTGGATGATTTTACCAATAAAACTTACAGACTCCATTGGTTGAGAGAATGGGAGATCGAGCTCATCACACCCTTTTGAGGGAAATTATTACCTATTTTGGGACTCTATTATAGATTTAAGTAAGGTTTATATGTTCATAAATCCTTGGTTCATTCCCAAGAATGTGTCCGTGGTATATCCCTAGAGGAGAAAGATCAACCAAAGTATGCATGGGTTTAGACTTTGTTGAGACAATGCTGACTTAAGCCATATGATGAGGTCCTCTGGAGTTTATCATCATCTAGGATGGAATAGAGATTGTTTTTATGTTAGGATATAACCCATAATATGGGATTCCTATATATCCTTGTGAGAGGAATTAGATTCCACATAGTTCAATGTCACTTTACAAGACACATCACCTTTTAAGGTCGTGTGACTAGGAACCATCCATACAGTTTAACTTCATGTGACGAGGATGCCTAGGAAGGAGATACCTAGTCAAGATTTCATGCAGGACTTAAGTTCAAGCAGCCCAAGATGCCCAAAAGAGATATGATCTCTTGGGTAGATATGACTGTACCAGGGATATGGAACAAATAATATTAAGGTGATTTGGGTGTTGATTTTGGACTTTAGGGAGGCTTCCTACATATCCCAATTGTTTGGGAATCAAATCCCTCATATTTCGGCTTGAGTTTGGAATTACACCTTCTAGGCACTACCACAAAAATAGTTTTTCGCAGCGCCCCCCCCTTTATCAGCGCTAACGAAAAAGCGCTGATAAAGGGGGGTGCCTTTATCATCACTCGAAAAAGCACTAATAAAGGGTGCCTTTATCAGCACTAAAAAAAGCACTGATAAAGGCACCCCTTTATCAGCGCTTTTTTTAGTGCTGATAAAGGGACCCCCTTTATCAACGCTTGTTTAGTAGCGCTGATAAAGGGGGGGCCTTTATCAGCGCTTTTTTTAAAAGCGCTGATAAAGGGTCAGCTTCAATTTTTTTTTTAAAAATATATTAATATATTAATATATAAATATAGTTATATTGATATATAAATATAATATATAATTTTTAAATATATTTTAGATAAATGTACATTTACACTTATTATACATAATATATAAGATATTTAGTGAAAATGGTTTCTTAAAAAATTAAAAAAATATTTTTAATTAATAATTTGCTAATCATTATGGAGTAATAGTCATTTAATAACAATTTGAAGACTAAAAAAATTAAAAAATTAAAAAAAGATCCAAAATATGTTGAAAACGCAACTCAAACTTCAAACGGCCATAACTTTTGATCCGGGTGTCCGTTTGAGCTCTACCACATATCAAATCGAAGCCTGCGACAAGCTCTACGTCGCTGTGACCAGGGGGAGCCCCAATAAAGGGATTTTAGAGGCCAAAAAAGGTCCATAAGGCCTCTAAAACTGAGTTTTTAGTCGGGGTACCCCGATTTTTTAACATTTTGTGGATTTTCACCCTCGTTTAAGGGGGTATTATTGGATTTTTTTGGCGGGGAATGAATTTATTACAATGTATTACATTCATATTGATATTATTTCTTTGAAATTTCATCCTTTTTTATAATGCACTGCTATTTATAATCAAATATATAACAATATATTCATATTTTTTATATATTCACACCTAAAAATTTAATTATAAATATAAATAATAAAATATATTTACATATAAAATATATTAGCTTTATCTAAATAATAAATAACATCCATTTTATTTAAAATAAAATGAATATTTATATACCTATATATAAATCTAACTATATATATATATTAATCTAACTATATATATATATATATTAATCTAACTATATATATATTAATCTAATAACTATATATATATTAATATAACTACATATATATATATTAGTATTACTATAAATATATATATTAATATCACCATAAATATATATATTAATATCACTATATATATATTAATATAACTATATAAATATATATTCATATAACTATATATATGTTAATATAACTATATATATGTTAATATAACTATATATATATATATATTAATATAAATATATATTACTATACGAATAAATATACCTAAATATATATATATATATAGATATAGATATATATTAATACCAATATATATATATATTAATATTACTATATATATTATAATATAACTATATATATATATTATAATATAACTATATATATATATATATTAATATAAATATATATTACTATACGAATAAATATAACTAAATATATAAATATATATATATAGAGATATCATGAATTGGAAAGCAAATCAAAATAGAGTAGTGGTAAGGGCTTAGGCGCGCAGGGGGGAGGTCTCAAGTTCAAATCCTGGTGGAGGCAGGGGTGCGCGTGCATGGGGAATATTGGAGCAAGCGCTGTTAAAGGGTGGAGGGGGGTGCGTGGGGTGCTGTATAGGGTCCGAAAAGCGCTGTAAAAGGGGGGGGGGGTTCAAGTGCTAAAAAGCCCCCCCCGATTGGCAGTATTTTTTAATTTTTTTTAATTTTTTTTTAATTTTTTTTAATTTTTTTTAACTTTTATCAGCGCTTTTTTAAAATCACTGATAAAAGGGTCCTTTATCAGTGCTAAAATGAAAGCGCTGATAAATGGGTACTTTTATCAGCGCTTTTTTTAGCGTTGATAAAAGTGGTCTTTATCAGCGCTTTTCGGAGCGCTGATAAAGGGGACCCCCCCTTTATCTACGCCGGCTTTATCAGCGCTTTTTCTAGCACTGATAAAGGCCATTTTTAGCGCTGATAAAGGCCGTATTTGTAGTAGTGAGGAGGCCAATTTATATGTTCATGATTGGGGCTTACTGTAGGAGCTTCCCATTTGAGAGAAATAAGTTAGGGCTTAATCCTGAAGAGGATACTCCAATGAGTTTGGGGGAATTTTATTGGGAATGACTTGTAAGTATAATGTCCCTTGAGCTCAAGCCTTAGGAAGGTGTCCTACGTATCATGATCAGATCAGGAATTAGAGTTCTCATAGTTCATTGAGAGATGGTATGGATGTTGTTATCATTGTCAACCTTTAAGGCCCATGTGAGTCATGCTCGGTGTGAGAAACAAGATGAAGCAGTAGATCCGGAAAACCACAAACCTTCCTTTATCCACTGATGGAAAGTGAGGATGAAGAAGGAAGAGGTCCGGGCAATGACTCAACAAGAGAGAGAGAGATAGGGGATTTTAACGTGTTAATTTCCTCACCCATGTTTATATCTAGGATAGTCATGTTTTGAAATCTATCCGGACATGTCCTGGGCTGAGCCTGAGAGGATCGAGAGAGCCACCTTTTACAGAAAGGCTAGGGGATCACCTTGAGGGGGATACCTAAAGCTAGTTTTAGGAAAGGGGAGGAGAATCATCCCTTGTCAAAGGGGAAGGAAAGCACGAGCTACTCATTTTTCACTGGTGCTCATGGAAGGGAAAATCTAGTGATTAACCTTAATCCCAATAATGAGTAATTTCACATTGGTATCCCAAGGTTTTATCCTAGGTTTCCAAGGGAATGTAGTTAAGAATATTCTAAGGGCCCATATTGATGCATGGATTACCTTTGTGACTCCTCTTACAATGAGTATGTAGACTCAGATGGGAGCGTTGATGTGCCCGATGGTCTTATCATATGGGTCCAGTGGGTTTGGAAGAGGATTTAGACTGATTCCATTAGACTATCTTGTAGAGGGGTCATGGAGGATGGGATGGAAATGAAAGGGCATGATCGGGACCAAAATGTAGAAAGATTAAAGGTACCCCATTCTGTGTACCATATGTTTATGTAGGGTGGGGTACCCTCTACATGGTGTATTTATATGAGGGTGGAGGGTTTTTCCACATAATGTGGTGGTACAAAAACCTAGATGTGGTCTGTGTAACTTAGTGGTACAAAACCTCAGGTTCTGTCTACATAGGGTGGTGCTACATAGTGCATGGTTTTTTCTGTATAGCGATGCACTATGTAGTACGCCAGATTAAAGAAGGGATATTGATCCTATAGTTCATGAGAAGTTCATTCATAAAGGGAATATGGTTTTTGGTTCTCCCATTATCTTCACAGTCAGTTCATTATTATTATTACATTTCCTTACCTTCATGGTATGTGGCAGGTTTATACCTACTGTAAACCGTTCATGGTTCCATACTTCATCGATCATTTTTTTGAAGTCTTATATATGTAAAATCAAAGCTTTCCAAAACTATAATCACTTTATGGGATCCCTTTGAGGCCCTTTTATAGAGTGATGCAGAGGCTATATCTATGGGTCACATGAAACCTTTTGTAGAAGCCCACAAAGTGATCACCCAGCCTACAGATGACTTAGTCAACCAAGGTTTGTGGGGATGAGGTTCGCGGTGGCGGTAATAACCACCTCAATCCCATGAATGGATTGTCTTGTTCATGGGATGCATTTGGCTTCGACTCACCCACAAACCATTTTTTAGGGGCAGTTTGCAGTGGCATACCACTCTACCTCATTTTCGCCAACAACACCATTTTCAGTGGAGATGGCACCGACATCCCCATCCACAAACTACTTGGTTCGCTGGACAATGCTTACGAACCAGCGTTTCACAGGGTATTCATGTACTATGGTTCATGGTCAATGTTTTTCACAGATTATTCTCGAAACTCAATATGTGGACCATTATGGGTCCTTTTCCAAATTTCAGCTTCTTTGAAATTCTTCTTCAAAATTTCAATCAAACATGCATTTTACCCTTTATCAAAATTTTGGGAGTATTTGATTTCCCTTTTCCTAGTTTTCAAGACCCTACAAATACATGAAGTTTTATTTTACTTAATAAATTTTCTTAAGTTACCAATCATAGGTGTTTATTACTATAAGGTTATTCTTTTCATGGATTAATCTCAAAGTCAAATTTGATGATGATGATACTATTTATCTAAAATAGAAAATTTTATTATATGAGTATCATGTTTTTAATTCCCTTATTAAGGTATTTTATTAAATTTTCTCCCAATAAAATGATAACCCATTTAGAATCACATAATATCCATTAGTGTTCCAAGATCCATTTTTCATCATGACTTACACCGGCTATCATGTAAATAATCCATGGTTATATCTAATAGAAAACAATTGTTAAACATATCATATATGACTATTAGATAGTTGAGTGGGAAACTATTTACTCAAATCCATCACATAGATTCACTCAACTCAATTCCTAGGGTATCCTAGTTTTTAGGGTTTCTTAGCTAAGTGTAACCCAAATAAAACTCCATGAACAAGGCACCTAATGGTTAGGGTCACCTTATTTCTTTCTTTCCTTACATAAGATAATCCATGGGAATCTATTAGTTAGGTCTACCTATACTTAATGATCGAGGTCTTAACAAGTGTTTCTTTGGAAGGAATATAATACTTAATATTTTAAAGGGGATTTAATCTCATCATCTTATCTAATGAATTCCATTTTACATGTATTTATTTTTCTAAAGATTTAGTTTGGAATCCTATTCCTTTCACCAAATAAATATATTCAAACCATATTGATGTAAAAATCTTTACACAACTTAAAATTTTATATTACTCACCCAAAAATAAAATCCAAACATATTTATATAAATCTAAATAAATCTAATTCACAAGTTACATGAACTTATCATATAAAGGTTTAAAACTACATAAAATCGAATATCCCTACATGAGTAAGCCTAGATCCACATATAATAAACCTCAACTTTTATAATAATAATTAATTAAATTAAAATTTTGTTTAAATTTATTTATACTTTATTTATAAATATTATATAAATAGATAAATTTATTTTATCATCACTAGTGGAAAAAACGTTTAACACGCCGACATTTTTCATGTCGGTTCTATATAATCGACGTACAAAGCTATAATGATTGATATATCAAATTTTTTATTTTATAACCGATGTAATATATCGATTAGGATCCATATTTTACGTTAGTTATAAAATAACCAACGTAAAATATACGGAGATTAGCTTTTTTACGTCGGTTATTGTATAACCGACATGCAAATAGAATCTGGTGCACTTTATCACATCGGTTATAAAATAACCAACGTGATAAAGGAAAGATCGATGATTTATCACGACGGTTATTAAATAACTGATGTGATAAAGGAAAGCTTGGCGCTCTACCATGTTGGTTATAAAAAAACCGACGTGATAAAGCCAATCTCAGCAATTTATCATGTCGGTATGAAGCGACATATATCACGTCGGTCATAAAATAACCAACGTGATAAATTTTTTTCTACATTGGTTATTAAATAACGAACGTTATAAATATTAAAAAAATATTTTATCATGGTGGTTATTAAATAACCGACGTGATAAATCTTTTAAATGATTTAGCGCACCCCATATTCAGTAATTCTGTTTTCTTCGATCGGGCGACCTGCGACTTGTCTCTCTCGCGCGGAAAACCTAGAATCGATTCGTCGAAGTCATTCCCTACAACCTCGTTTTTCAAACATCATTCTTCATATTTATTATTATCAGATCTATCAGGTCGACTCACAACACTCAAGTAATCCTCAAATGACTCCTTTTTAGTTTTTTTTCCACGATGCCCTAAACGAATTTGTTGAGATGTTATTTTTCTTTGTTCTTGAAATCATGGTTAGTTTCATAGTGTTCATCTATACCATGCTAAATTATTTTCTGGTAAAATATACCTATAGAAGTGATATCATGCAAGTTTACGATTTTTGTGTGTTCTATCATGTGTGTGTGCGCATACAGGGGGTTTCCAAGGGGGGGGGGGGCTGTGCAAGTGGGTGGGGGTGTCCAGGGGGGTTGGGTGGGCTATCCAGTTGGGTGGGGGGAGTCTAGGGGGTGTCAAAGGGGGTGGGGGTGGTGTCCAGGGGGTGCGGGGGCTGTCCAAGGGGGTTGGGGGTGTCTGAAGGGGGTGCGAAGGATATCAAAGGGGGTGGGGGTGGTGTCTAGGAGGTGGGGGGCTATCCAGAGGGTTCAGGGGGATATCCAGAGGGTTCGGGGGGGGGGGGGTCGAAGGGGGTGGGAGGGATATCCAAGGGTGTGGGTGGGTGGGTGGGGGGGGGGGGGGGCTGTCCAAGGGGGTGGGTGGGTGGGTGTGTGGGTGGGGGGTGTCCAAGGGGTTGGGGTCCTGTCCAGAGGGTTTGGGGGGTTGTCCAGGGGGGGTGTCCAGAGGGTTGGGGGGTGTCCAGGGGGTTTCCAAGGGGGCAGGAGGTGGGGGGTGGTGTCCATGAGCGGTGGGGGTGTCCAAGGGGGTGGGGGCTGTCTAGAGGTGTGGGAGGCTGTCCAGGGGGTGGGGGGTGTTCAGAGGGGTGGGGGGGGGGGCTGTCCAAGGGGGTAGTGGTGTCCAGGGGGTGTCCAAGGGGGTGGGGGTAGTGCTCAGGGGGTGGGGGGCTGTCTAAGGGGGTGGTGGTGTCCATGGGGTGTCCAAGGGGGTGGGGGGGTGGTGTCCAAGGGGGTGGGGGATAAGTGTCAGCTGGGACTGACTATTTTATCATGGTTTGTGATATTATGACATGATGATTGTATTTTTTCATGGATATTAGGCTATAATTTATTAGTGCTGTTTAAGGGGATGGGGGGTGGTGTCCAAGGTGATGGGGGTGGTGTCTAAGGGGGTTAGTATAGTCTATTTTTGAGGTTTCTACTATGATTTTTAGGGATTCAAGCATTATGAAAATATGAGGAGTTTTGCAATATGATTCTATTTGGTTATATATATTTTGACCGGTCATTGACTATGAGAAAATTATGGGTTATGGGGGAGACCATGTCATGGTTTTCAAAGATGCGTAGTTATCCTAACTCCATTGTGCCATGATGATAGGCTTTACACTGTGATTTTCTCCATCTGAGTTTTTATTTTAAATTTTATTTGATTCTCAGGTTTACTCCATTTTCTCCAATTTTCTATCAACCATTAGAGGCCCCATGGTTTTCTTGGATTCCATGGAATTTCCTTAAATAAGTTACTTATTCCATGTCCTTCTTCCTTTATTCTTTGTTTCTTTTCTTCTTCTTCGTCCACTTCTTCTTCTCCTTCATTCCTTCTATTATTAGGGATGTTTGGTAATTTTTAAATTGATGGTTTAATAGTAATAGATGTGTTCTAGGGTTATTAGGAGGGGTGGGGGTGTCCAAGGGGGTGGTGGTGGTGGGAGGGGATGTCTAGAGGGGTGGGGGGATGTCCAGGGGAGGAGGGGATATCTAGAGGGGTGGGGGGGCTGTCTAAGGGGGTGGTGGTGTCCAGGGGGTGTCCAAGGGGGTTGGGGTGGTGTCCAGGGGGTGGGGGTGTCCAGGGGGTTGTACAAGGGGGTAGAGGGTGGTGTCCAAGAGGGGTGGGGGTGTCCAAGGGGGTGGGGGGGGGGGCTGTCTAGAGGGGTGGGGGCTGTCCAGGGGTGGGGGGGCTGTCCAGAGGGGGGGGGGGGCTATCCAAGGGGGTGGTGGTGTCCAGGGGGTGTCCAAGGGGGTGGGTGGTGGTGTCCGGGGGGTGGGGGGGGGGCTGTCCAAGGGGTTGGTGGTGTCCATGGGGTGTCCAAGGGGGTGGGGGGTGGTGTCCAAGGGGGTGGGGGGTGGTGTCCAAGGGGGTGGGGGTGTTGTCCAAGGGGGTAGGGGTTACATGGGTGGGGGGTGGTGTCCAAGGGGGTGGGGGTGATGTCCAGGGGGTGGGGGTGGTGTCTAGGGGGTGGGGGGGCTGTCCAGAGGGGTGGGGGGCTGTCCAGAGGTTTCAAATCATTAGGATCTGTGTAATTTTAAGTAGTGAATGAATACATATTTTAATATTTATACTTCATATTTCTTTTTTACAGAAGGGTGAATTTGGTATCCAGTTGCACCAGGATGTATTCTTTGTGAACCTTAAAAAGAAAGAATCCAAGATGAATTTAAAACTATTATATCTGACTATATTTTCTTTTTAAAATCATATTCAAGAATATTTTTTTTAAATACGCATAGATTTGTTTTATATTTCAAAATTGTTTTACATTCAAATTATGATTTTTTTCATATGAACATATATTTGTCTTATCTTAAAAAGATGTATAACTTTGATATTTGTTATAGGTAATAATGAGTTGAAGTTGGATTACGACACATCGAATGAGAAATGAATATGAGGACGGTGTTGATGACTTTTTGGAATTTTCTAAACGAAATTTTCCAAGTAGTGACATTTTTTTCTGTCCATGCCTAAAATGTATGAATATAAAGAAGTTGAAAAGTAGAGAGGTAAAAGATCATATGATTTGTCATGGTTTTAATCTAAGTTACAGCCCTTGGATTTGGCATGGTGAAACTGGACAGAATGTCACTGATGATGAAGATTTGTAAGATGGTGACTCCAATGGAATTGAAGAAATGATTCGCAATATTGCAGTAAAACAAATTGAGATAGAACCGAAAGTTTCACGTCTACATGGTGATGCTGAAATACCATTATATCCTGGTTGTAGAGATTTTACGGTTTTTTCGGTGGTGTTAAGATTGATTAACCTGAAGGTGAAACATGGATAGAGTGACATAAGTTTTACAGAGCTGCTATAATTTATGAAATACATTCTTCCAAAAGATAACAATCTTCCAGATTCACATTATAAGGCCAAGAAAATATTATGCCTGATGGGATTGGGATACAAGAAAATACATGCCTATCCGAATGACTGTATAATATATAGGAAGGAATATGAATTTCTATCAGAGTGTCCTAAATGTGGGACATCACGGTATAATATGAAAGAAAAATCACAGGCTGATGTAGAGATTACAAAGATCCCTTTAAAGGTATTTTGGTATATTCCTATAACTCATCATTTCAAATGTTTATTTTCTAATTCACATAATGCAAAAAGGTTAAGATGGCATGCTGATGAGCGGTTGTGTGATGGAAAAATACTTCATCCATCTGATTGTCCAAAATGGAATAAAATTGATGATAAGTACAATACTTTTGTAAATGAAATTAGAAATCTCAGACTAGGGTTGTGCATAGATAGAATGAATCCATATCGAACCCTCAGTAGCACACATAGTTCATGGCCTATTTTATTGGTAATTTACAATCTCTCTCCTGAAGTTTGTATGAAGCACAAATATTTCATGTTGATTATAATGATCTCTGGTCTGAAGCAACCCGACAATGATATTGATGTTTTATTTTCACTATTGATTGATGATTTGAAACTTTTATGGGAGGATGGTATTAGGGTGTATGATTCTTATAAAATGGAATATTTTAAACTACATGCAGTGCTTTTGTTCACTATAAATGACTTCCCAGCATATGGAAATTTTTCTGGATATAGTGTTAAAGGGCCTAAAGCGTTTCCAATTTGTGAAAAACATATGTCATATTTTCAATTGCATCATGGGAGGAAAACAGTGTACATGGGTCATCGAAAGTTTTTGCCTATGAATCACTCTTATAGAAGAATAAAAAAGGTATTCAATGTCTCACAAGAATTTGATATTTCTCCAAAACCTTTATCCCCTGATCTATATTTTGAGAGGGTGAAAAACCATGATGTGACATTGGTAAAGACACAGAAATCTGGTAATGATAGACATATTTGGAAGAAAAGGTCAATATTTTTTGAGCTACCATATTAGAGATATCATGAAGTCAAACATAATATTGATTTCATGCACGCAGAGAAGAATATCTGTGATAGTTTTATTGAAACATTGTTAGATATTAAAGGAAAGACAAAATATGGGTTGAATGCAAGATTAGACTTACTATCAATGGGAATACGTTTGGAGTTAGCTCCCACTTCTAATGGAAGACAAACATTTCTTCCCCTGGCTTGTCATACATTATCGAAGAGGGAGAAAATTAGCTTTTGTTAGCATCTTCATGATATCAAAGTTCCTCAAGGTTATTCTTAAAATGTAATTTTTTTTGTCTCATTGAAGGACTTGAAGTTGATAGGTATGGAATCTCATGATTGTCACGTCATGATGCAACAACTTCTACCAGTTGCATTGCATGGAATATTGCCCATCTGTGTCAGAAATACTATAATGAAGTTGTGTTATTTTTTCAATTCAATTTGTAATAAGGTGATTGATGTGAATGCTTTGAACATTTTGGAAAAGGAAGAAATTTGTATACTTTGTCAATTGGAAATGTATTTCCTCCATTTTTTTTGATATAATGGTGCATTTAATGATTCATCTGGTTCGAGAAATAAAGCTTGGTGGACCTATATATCTTTTTTGGATGTATCCTTTTGAAAGGTATATGAAAATATTAAAGGGATATGTTAAGAATTCATATCAACCTAAAGCCTCCATTATTGAAAAGTATATTTCTGAGGAGGTTGAAGAGTTTTTTATGAGCTACTTGGTTGTGGCACAACACATAGGTTTGCCTCCATCTCGCCATGAACGATTTAATAATGGCAGAAATGTGATTTGTGGCTTGAAAGTCAAATCGTTGTCAGCTGAACAGATAAAGAAGTTAGAATCATACATCTTGAATAACATATATGATGCTCAACTGTATATCACATTGCATATTAATGAGTTGAAACAATGTCATCCAAAGAAGAAAGAAATGTGGATTTTGAATGATCACAACAAAACATTTTTGTCATGATTTAAAAAGGCCTTTCTTGGTAGATTAGATGTATCAGAGACATTAAAATGGATAGTAGGTGGTCCATGTTTAAATGTGATAACATGGTCCGGTTATGACATTAATGGCTATACATTTCATACGAAAGCTCAGGACAACAGAAGTGAAGTTCAGAATAGTGGTGTATTGGTGTTTGCAGAAGCAATGCATTTTTCGAGTGCTAAGGAAAAAAACCGAATTTCTGCTTCAAGTGCATATTATAGAGTGATTTAAGACATATGGGAGGTTGATTAATTTAAAATTAAAGTTCATGTTTTTAACTGTAAATGTTTTATCTGCATCAAGTAAGAATTTTGTATGATGACTGGAGAAGTGTGGACAAAGCGATAATCTCTCAGTTGTGGGAGATGATTTTGGTAAGGTCTTTTTCTATTGTTTTCCTATTATTTAAATGTTTCTAGTATATATAATATGTTTAACCTCTTCTTTATCAGATTACATTGGATATTCCTAACACTGGAGGAGTCAGGAAGAAATGCTTATCAATGGCTGCCAGGATATGGAGGGATTTCAAATCAACCCTCACATCTGATTTCATTTTTGGTCATAAGATTCATGACAATCCATGTCGTATACATCCTTTCATAGATGAAGACACATGGAGACAATTTGTTAAAATTAGAAGAAAATATTCATTTTTGGTAAGGGCAATGTAAACTTTTATAATCTTTCTTATACAAATGATCTTATTAATGTTTTGTTAATGATTTATTATTCTTAATTTATAGCAAACAAGGAAATATCATCAAGAGATCCAATCTAAAAATGTATACCCTCATAGTTTATATAAATTATTGGAAGAACAAATGGTGGTGGAAAAATTACAAAAACTAAGAGCTGAGTCTTCAAGATCTGGAGTGGTGGCCCTTCCATCCCCTCCATCTAGACATGAAAAATGGAAGAGAGCTCAGATGGAAAAAAAGGACAATATCTTTCGGAAGATTCAAGAATCACAGTTGAGAGGATTGTAAGATATCTATTTTATTTATTTAAGTTAACTATTTTCTTCATATAATTTCAATCATTACAGAAATGTTCAATTAATTAATACAGGATTCTCTTGAGGAGCAGAGCTCACGGGGATATTTACAGCTGCTGGGAGGCAAGATATTTTATCCGCAGCATTGGGAAAGCCCGAACATCGTAGTCATGTACGAGGATATCTGGTAGGTGTATTAGTAAGAAAAGTGTTACCACATTCTTCAAATTCTTACGTTGAGGGTGTTTATAAAAAAATAGAATCCTTGGAGGCTAAAGTTCATAATATTAATGCGACGATGGAGGAAAATATTAGAGCGTCGGTACAGTCTATGTTTGCAGACATGCAAAGACAATTTCAGACTACAGTTCCCACTCCTCCACCTCCCCCTACAGACCCCATTATTTATCCTCCACCTCCGCCAGTAGCTCCCACTCCCCCACCTTAGCCTGAAGACCCTATCTTTTATCCTACTTCTCCACCGCAGCTTCCTACTTATTGAAAGTTGTATGTTGATGATCCTCAACATCATATAGTTGCATATGGGTTGTTATATTGTATAGGAGATACAGTTCATCGTCAACAATTAGAGGTAGATAATCAGAAGGTCACTGTACATGATATTATAGATAGATCGGCTCGAGTACCATTACCTACAAATGAGGTGATGACAGTTGGACATAATATCAACCATTTTTTAATTTGGCCATCCAGAATTCTTTGAATCATTACTATAGAGGTATGTATGTTATATCTTCTATTTTATTTTTTTTATTAAATTTGTTTTATCATTTGAAAACTAATATATTTTTCTATTTATTTTTACAAGAATACTTCAATGGTAAAAAAATACTGTATAGACAACAACAAATACAAATGTCTATGACATCGAATACAGATTCTAGTAGTTTTGACAGATTATCAAGATATTCAAATTTGTTGGCAGATCATTATGAGTTTCCAATGGAATCTCATGTTTGTAGACATGAAATAACTATGGGGATTGTGAAAACTGATATCATGGAGCTTGTTACTGGAGATAATTTGGGCATCAACGTGGTGCAAATTTTTTCCATGTAAGTCTTAACACCTTTTCCATGTGTTATATTTATTAAAAATGTATTCTTATGTCTGTTTTTATTAGGTATATTTATAAAATTTGTGAGAATAATGAGCGGACAAGTGTATATGGGTTCATGGACCCGCATTTGAATTCCCTTGAAGCATGTGCATTGGATTAGGAACAAAGAATGCTTTATATTGCTAAAAGACTTGAACAGAATATAGTCACACAATATTGGATGATGCATTTCTATGAGAGGTATGAAATGAATCTCTCTCAAAGAGTTCATTATCTTTTAACATAAAAAACCACTAACCTTAAATTTTCTTTTAACAGTGATCATTGGATGTTAGGGGTTTTTTGCCCAAGGGAGAAGACACTTTATTGGATATGCTCTGTCCATGGTGATGTGCGAGAATGTTTTAAGAAAATTTTGGAAAAGTATGTTTCAATTTCTCAATAGTTATATATATTATAATGAATTTTAAATTTATCCAATTCGTATTATTTTCTAATAGGGGATGGGTCTACTTTTGAAAAAACACAAAGAAAAGGAGTGAGAAGATCAAATATGTAAATGTAAAGGTAAATATCCATTTATAATTTGTACATTTTGATTTATTACATAAAAATAATATATTGAATTTACACTCATTCAAACAGAATTTTCATGAACAACAAGGCATCATCAAATGAGAATATTATATGTTAAGATTTATGTATGAAATAATAACAACTGGGACAGTTGTGAACTTTGACCTGGTAAGATTTCCTTTTAAACTTTTCCATAATATTTCATTTGATTTATTCATTATACACGTTAACTACTATCCTTTTAATTTGTAGCTATTTGATGACCCTCAACCCTATAGTTCTCACGACATCAAACACTTACAAGTGGAATGGTCAAATTATTTTACAGGTTTGATTGAATTTTAGTTGTTTGTAGTGTAAAATGTAATTTTGAATACTGTCATTGTAATTGTGTATTTGGTAGTTTTTTAGGTTGGATTTAGTTTTTTTTAAGTTGACATTGTAATTTTTGAATGTTATATATGTGAATGTTTAATTTTGCTTTACTTCTTGTTTTGGTCTACTTATGATGGTTTTTCTGGTATGAATTCTGGTCTGGGGGGGGGGAGGGGTTTCAACGGTGTGTGTGTGTGTGGGGGGGGGGGGGGGGTATCCAGGGGTGTGGGAGGGCTATCCGGTGGGGTGGGGGTATCCTGGATATCCATGAGAGTGGGGGGGGGGAGTCTAGGGGGTGGGAGCGTTTCTAGGAGGGTGGAAGGGCTATCCAGGGGAGTGGGGGGCTGTCCAGGGGGTGTCTAGGGGTGTGGGGGTGTCATGTGGGGTGAGGGGGGTTTCCAGGGGTGTGGGAGGGCTGTCCAGTGGGGTTGGGGGGCTGTCCAGTGGGGTGGGTGGGTGGGTGTGTGGGGGGGGGGGGGGGGTCCAGTGGGGTGGGTGGGGGGGGGGGTCTAGGGTGTCCATGGGTATGGGGGGGGGGGGCAGTCCAGGGGGGTGAAAGAGGAGGCGCCGCCATCCCTCAGGGGGATGAACGCCGCTGGAAGGTAATCATCACTCCCACATGTGAAGCTTGAGCTCTCAAAATGTTTCACCAATGATTTATTCTCATATAAACATCATTTATTCTATCACTTTGAGGCCAGTATAACCAGGGGGAAATGTCATCATATGTGATGGTGTTTTTTCCATGGTTATAATGGCATCAAAGTGATATAATGAATGATGTTTACAGGGGAAGAAAACATTGGTGAAACATTTTGAGAGCTCAATCTTTGCATGTGGGAGTGATGAGTACCTTCCAATGGCATTTAGCCCCCCTGAGGGATGGCGGTGCCTCCTCTCCCAACACCAGCTTTCCAGGGGTTGTCCAGGGTGTGTGTGTGTGGGGGGGGGGGTAGTCCAGGGGTGTGGGGGGGGGGGGGGGTAGTCCAGGGGTGTGGGGGGGGGGGTGTCCAGGGGTGTGGTGGGGGATATCCAGTGGGTTGGGGGGGGGGGGGGTTGGTCTAGTTTTGGTTGGGTTTTGGTCTATTTTTGGTCTGGGGGTGTCCAGTGAGGTGGGGGGGGGGGTGTCCAGGGGTGTGGTGGGGGTTGTCCAGCGAGGGGGGAGGGTGTCCAGGAGGGTGGGAGGGATGTCTAGATGAGTGGGGGGATGTCCAGGGGGTGTCCAGGGGTGTGGGGGGCAGTCCCGGGGGTGGGGGTAGTCTAGGGGTGTGTGTGTGTGTGTGGGGGGGGGGGGTGTCCAGGAGGGTGAGGGGTTGTCCAAGGGTGTGGGGGGTTGTCTAGGGGGTGTGAGGGGGGGGGGGGTAGTCCAGGGGTGTGGGGGGATGTCCAGGGGGTGTTCAGGAGGGTGGGGGGCAGTCCCAAGGGTGGGTGGTGGGCAGTCCAGGGGTGTGGGGGGGTGTCCAGGAGGGGGGGGGGGTTGTCCATGGGTGTGGGGGGCTGTCCAGGGGGTGGGGGGGGGGGGCAGTCCAGGGGTGGGGGGCAGTCCTGGGGGTGGGGGTTGTCCAGGGGTGTGGGGGCTGTCCAGGGGGTGGGGGGGGGGGGGGGTATTCCAGGGGGGGGTGGGGGTGTCCAGGAGGGTGGGCGGCAGTCCTGGGGGTGGGGGCAGTCCAGGGGTGTGGCAGGGTGTCCAGGAGGGTGGGTGGGGGGGGGGGGGGTTGTCCAAGGGTGTGGGGGGCTGTCCAGGGGGTGGGGGCAGTTCAGGGGTGTGGGAGGGCTGTCCAGGGGTGTGGTCGTGCTATTCAAGGGGTGGGGGGGGGGGGTATAAATGGGGGTGGGGGGGGGGTTGTCCAGGTGTGTGGGGGTTGTCCAGGGGGTGGGGGGCAGTCCAGGGGTGTGGGGGGTGTCTAGGAGGGTGGGGGGGAGGGGGGTTGTCTAGGGGTTGGGGGGGGGGGGCTGTCCAGGGGTGTGGAAGTGCTGTCCAGGGGGTGGGTGGGGGGGGGGGGGGGTTGTCCAGGGGTGTGGGGAGCTGTCCAGGGGTGGGGGGTTATCCAGGGGTGTGGGGGGGGGGGTGTCCAGGAGGGTGGGGGCAGTCCTGGGGTGGGGGGGTGGGGGTAGTTCAGGGGTAGGGGGGGGGATGTCTAGAGGGGTGTGGGGGGGGGGGGTTTCCAGGGGTGTGGGTGGCTGCCTAGGGGGTGGGGGCAGTCTAGGGGTGTGTGGGGGTGTCCAGAAGGGTGTGGGAAGTCCTGTGGGTGGGTGGGGGGGGGAGTCCAGGGGTGTGGGGGGGGGGGGGGTGCAAGAGTGTGTGTGTGTGGGGGGATGTCCAGGGGGTGGGGTGGGGTGTCCAGGGGTGTGGTGGTGGCTACCCAATAGGGTGGGAGGGGGGAGGGGTTGGTCTGTTTTAGTATGTTTTTGGTAACTGTTTGGTCTATTTCAGAGGTGTGGGAGGGATATCCAGGGGTGTGGGAGTGTTGTCCAGGGGGTGGGTGGTATACAGGAGGGTGGGGGGTTGTCCAGGGGTGTGGGGGGCTGTCCATGGGGTGGGGGCAGTCCAGGGGTGTGGGGGGTGTCCGGAAGGGTGGGGGGTGTCTGGGAGGGTGGGGGGGGGGGTGTCCAGGGGTGGGGGGCTGTCCAGGGGTGTGGGAGTGCCTTCTAGGGTGTGGAGGGTATACAGGAGGGTGGGGGGGGGGGGTGGTCCAGGGGTGTGTGGGGCTGTCCAGGGGGTGGTGGGGTAGTCCAGGGGTGTGTGTGTGTGTGTGTGTGGGGGGGGGGGGTTCTGATCTATTTTTGATAATATTTTTCTCTCTTTCAGGTGATTTGGATGGGCATAGAAGTGGTTCGGTTTTATTTTAAAAAAATTGTTTTTTATGTCGGTTATGAAATAACCGACCTAAAAAATGCATTGGTATTTATTTTAATGTCGGTTATTTGGAAACCGACGTAATAACTTCATGGGAAATGGTTTTTATGTTGGTTATTTCATAACCAACATAATAAATTGAAATGGATAGTTTTTATGTCGGTTATAAAATAACCGATTTCGTAGATATGTTTTTACGTCGGTTAATATATAACCGACGTTGAGAAATGCTTGGTAGGCAGGTTTATCACGTCATTTATAAAAATAACTGACGTGATAAACGCTTCAGAAGAGTGATTTATGATGTCGGTTATTATATAACTGACATGAAAGGGTATATACCACATCAATTATTAAACAACCGATGCAATAAAGCACTCCTATGAAGCGTTTTCCACGTCATGTTTTTATCAACCGATGTGAAAAAAACTTCGGATTTGTGTTTTTTACATCAGTTGTAAAATAACCAACTTAAAAAACCATGTTTATAACGTCTCCTGTAATAACGTCAGCCAAAAGACGATGTTAAAAATAAAAAATAAATGCCGTAAAAAACGTTTTTTAACAGGGTTTAAGATTTTAATATCTTAGCAATAAAATCTTAATTCTATATACTTATCAATTTAGTTTTGAATTTATATCTTAACTCTATAAAAACCTAAGTTACTACCATTACCCTATTTAATCCTATTAGGTTGTTTAAGGTAACCGGTTAATGGGTACCAATTTTCATTATTAATTTTTATTGTGCTCATTTCATTTAATATTTTTTGATAGATGATATATTTGTCTGTAACTTTATTTTTTTAAAATAATAAATGGAATTTTGTCTCTTGAAATTGAATTCAAATAAATAAAGATATTTCATGATTTTTATACTTAATTGAGAATCACATAATTTACATTATTAATCATATTGATTATACATAAATAATTTAAAATTTTCAATTTATCATGTACTATTATATATCATTATAATAACATGTTTAATATTATTTCATTAATTATTAAGAGATATATCCATAAGTTTTTTGGAATTATTCTAATATTACATTAATAAGTGAATTTACAGTTTTCTCATCAAATAATACATAACTTGACATTTGCAGTTTATTAAGAGTTTTCAAAATCACTATTTGTATGAAAATATCAAATGTTACTTTCTTAAAGTTTTTATATTTTTTGTTTCCTTCATAAATATTGTAATATCTAAGAAATTATAGCAATACATAAGAATATTTTATTCCAAATGATGTAATAAAAATCAAATTATAAATTTATTAAGTCCATTATAACTAAAAATGGAAAATAAACAAAAATAAATAATGAAAGTATATTTTAGATGCATCCTATCTCATATTCCTTAATGAAAATAATATCTTTAATAAGAATAATACAAAAGAATAATAATACAAGTCATAGAATATATATATTAAAATAAATAAAAAATGAGACGTATTATTTAGGGGTTTGTTTTGAATGAATTTATAAGAACTAAGAGTAAATATTATCATTGGGCATTATGACCATTGGACATTATGGACGTGTAGTTATTATAAAGTGAATGTTAGAATTTTTATGTATTAAGGGTAATTCTGAGAGATAATTGATGTATAAGATAAAAAACATGGCCTGAATAATTAGGATCATCCCTTATGAAGTTAATTTATCAGATATTTGGAGGGAGGTAGCATCACTAAGGTTCACCCTTGACTAAGCCCAAACAGAACCTCAATAATTGAGGTTTGAGAAGAATTATATATAGGATAAGTTCAAGTTAGTGGAATTCATAACTAGATCTATTTTTGTTAACTCACCATGAAAGTTACAAAATTTTACATATTACCTTTAGGTCTTATGTTTTGTGATATGAGGTTATGTATCTAGGGGTTAAGTAGTATAAAAGTGTAAATTATTTTATAAATTGAAATGAGGTTTACTGTGATACAATTTTTTTTGAAATATATCACACTTATATAAAAGTTAAAATGTATATAATTAGAGTAAAAATTTGATAAAAAAGATTACATATTTGTAATCAGAAATTTAAAATTATATAAGGGATGAAATTTGGTATTTTTTTGGAAAAAATTATAAAATGTGGTAAAAATTGTGAAATATGATAAATATGACAACATATATGTTTTATCATGACTCAAATCAGAAAAGATAGTTCTATTTGCGTAATTTTTACACCACCCATTATATTGGATAATTATGGGTGGAAATGGGGAACTATGAGGGGTCGTGGAACACTTAAGATAATGGAAAGATAAAATATTCAATACTTTATTCCTTGAAATTATACTCACCACATCTATAAATACCCACTCCCTATTCTCATATCTCCCACATAAAATTTAAATTAATCTCTTTATAGATATATCTAGAACTATCTCTCATATATATTTCTTCAATCTTGAAGTTTTTGGTTAGTTCTAAGGTTAAACTCTAGGCTAAGAAGCACAATATAGGAAATGTTCATTTCTATCTCTCTTTTCAATTCCCAATTACATTTCCATTATTGTTTCATTTTCAATATATAAGTTATTATTGAAATATTTTAATGATATCATTATAAGTAATATCCCTAATATTTCATATCTATGTTATTTCTCATTTCACTCACATTATACTTCATTCATAAGCCATTATTATGATTAAATATCTTCATCTCCATAAACTACACTATCCAAATCCCTACTTATATCATGAATTTTTGGTATTATGGATGTATAATTTTTTAGAGGTGGGATTTTTATAAGGAATGATGATGGATATTTAGATTATGGATCCTCTTTCAGGTCCCAAATGGATTAAACTTGATTTTGGAATAAGTTCACCTTTACCATCAATGTATGCTGACCTGGATGTATTTTTAAGGAAATTTAATATCTCTAATGTATATAAAAATATGTGTGATTTCATAATATTATTTTCAAAGGGTATTTATCCACAATTTATTTGGAATCCTACCATTGAAAATATACATATTCAATTTCCCAAACTCATTTATAATCTTAATATTAATAATTACCAGATGACTACAATTTAATATCCATCACTTGATAAGGGTACTTATTTGAACATTTTGAATCCCTAATGAATCCTTATATGACTCAAGTGAATTCAACTAGACATACTTATTAATACATGAGTGGGTAATTCTATTTAAAATACCATATAATCTATACTATAAAAATATTTAATACCACTGATTTAGAAATATTGGTATAGGCACCATATAACTTATACCAATGGTTTAGTGAACTGTTGGGTGATTTTCTATCAGGAAAGACCTATACTAATGGTTTAACCAAACCATTTTCATATGAATCATTAGTAAAAACAATTTAATAAGAAATACCTATATTAATGTATTAGTCAAATCATTGGTATAAGTATCCTATTAAAAAAATCCATCATCAAAATTATAACCTAGGACCTTTAGGTTATATTCCAGACACTTTACCACTCCATTACAATATATTTTATGTTTATATATATGTGAAGATATATATATATATATATATATATATATGGATGTATGTATAGAATAATTTTTAATTAATTTATTAATTAATAATATTATTAATACACATATTTTAATAGACAAATTTTATTTATATTGATATATATATATATATATAATATTTGCTTAAATATGATTTATATATTTCTAAATATGTATTTAAAATTAATATATACAAATTTTTTCGAAAAATGGTTTATTTTTTAAAATAATATTAATTAATAATGCGGTAATTAGTATCAAGTAATAATCATTTAATAATAATTTGGTGATAGAAAAATAATAAATTCATTAATACCATAAGAAAAGTTGAAAACATGGCTTGAAATTCAAGCCACTATAACTTTTTATTTGAGTGTTTATTTGGCCTCTAGGAGTTATCAAATCAAAGTCTGTGAAAAAATATATGTTATTTAAATTTTGGAAACTTGGGTTTATGTTTTAAAGGTTAAAAAAGGTCCAAAAGGACTCTTAAACTGTGTTTTTAGTTGGGATACCCAAATTTTTTAACATTTAATAAAATGTCATCTTTTTTTAAGAGGGTTATCTTCTCTTTTTTATGGAGACTGAATTTATTTTCTGATATCACATTCATATGGATATTATGACATTCAAATTTTATCATTTTTTTTACTTTGGTGTTATTTATAATTAAATATATACCTATATACATATATATTTACATATAAAAATTTTATTTTATTAATAAATATTTAAACACATTTACATATAAAATATCATTTTAAATATATAAACCATATTAAAATAAAAAATTATTATCCATTTTATTTAAAATAATTTTTTTTATATATTAAAATAATTATATGTTGAAAAATATATATACATATATATAATGATAACTAGACTATATTTAAGAAAATATTATATATATATATATATGTCAATATCAATATATATATATATATTAAAATATATGTAATAATAATAAAAAAATTAAAAATCAAAAAACATTTTTACACACACACACATATATATTTATGTATATATAAATATAAAATATGTTGTAGTAGATTGGTAATGTTTTTAGAATATAACCCACAGGTCCTAAGATCAAAACTTGGGATGAATTTTTATAATAGGATAACTATACCAATAGTTTGACCAAACTGTTGGTATATGTGTCTAAAACTAGGCCTATACTAATAGTTTGGTAAAAAATTTGGTATATATGGACCTATACCAATGGTTTGACCAAACCATTGATATAACTTAAGTTTATTATAGTGAATCATTTGATTTATAAAGGAAAATCCTATAAGATGAACTTTATTGAGAAATTATGCTAAGTATTTCTAAGTTGAACATTATTCCACATATTTCCTATTATCTTTTAATATATGATATAATTCATTTGAATTTTAAGTGATGGGTGGGGCATGAAATTATATATCCCCTTAGTGCACTGGTAGGTATCATGAGACAAATAAGATGGGGTAATGGGTGTATCCTTACACTTTATGTATGGTGTCTTGGTACAATGCATTGATGATATGTTTATGATGTTTGACATTATTAATTACCTACTAGGTTTATATTAATATAAAAATGCTCATTAAACACAATGTGAAAAATATAAAAACCCAAATCCAAGATCAACCATGAAATAAAATAGGATCATGTGTTCTATAAAGGGAATAAATCATGTACTTGTCACCAAAGATGGCCATGGAATCTATCTTCATCCCATATTCTAGATGAATATCACATGAGAGGTATCCAAAAGACATCCCTACTCTAGAGTTATCCATGATATGTGCTAAACCACTCGATAATCGAGCAATATCCCCTCATTACCCACGACATATTAGTGCCTTGTGAAGGTTAAGGGTGAAGAGGAAGAGAGCTATGGGATGGGGGAGGTTCAACTGTTTACATAAAAGAGTTTCACATACACCCATCAAAATAAAAATTTTCTCATTATATAGATCCCTCAAGGACACTCTTTGAGTGAACATGTATTATCTCATACATTATGAGTTAATGAATGAAATTAAATCGAATGCAATCTTTGACCATGCCAACCCCATGTGTTTCATCTCATGAAATAATTTATTTATGATAACCAACATTAGAAGATTAAAATGATAACAATTATTATTATAAAAAAAATCATATTATCACTTATAACATGCTTTATGATATCTATTTTTAAATTTATATGACATGTATTTCGTTTATGAATGTTTTACCTTAGGAATTACACAAATATTATAATACAATATAGCCAAAATATCATCATATGAGTTAAATAATTTAGGGAATATCTCCTTAATTCTTACACATTCACTAAATCCTTAAAGTCTTTGTTCCATTTATCATTATATTATATTGTATACAATAACTTGTGAAAACATATTCAAAAATCCTTCTGTATATCTTCTAGTATAATTTTGTGAAGCTATCATTAAATTCATCATGTATCACATCATATGAAATACCTTATTAATACCCATCCAAAACTCTTTTGGATTAACTCTAAATAACTTTTAGATTATCTATTTGAGTCGAACTCAATACACATTTAGTCAACTACAAAATGTGACCCCATGAATCTTTTTAGAATTGGGAAAAAATATAAATCACTAGATCCATAAATGTAAGAAAAGAGTGGCCTCTAGAAAAGAATAAGTGCCACTCAATCTATAAAGAGATATGATATTATCTCCATAAAAAATGTATCTATATACCCATATCAACTAGTTACATCATGTGTAAGTGTGTATTCTCATACGATACCTTTGTTTAAGACATAGAGTGAACATGGGACATAGAGTATGCCAATCCCATATAGCCTACACAAACAGTCTTGATTCTCCATGTATAGACTAACCAGATCAATGAATATATCAGATGCCATTCACTTTTATGGATGAGCACATCACACCCCCCGCCTAAATAGATAAACATTGTTTCATCATATGAAAATTAAGAACACATGAAAGTTATGCCTACATATCTTACAAGGTGAAAACCAGAGTACCAAAGAAAACATAAATTTTATATACACCAGAACTTAGAGGACATGATACACCTAATTAACCGCACCACAATACATACCTAAAAAAGAAACAAGATATGAACTTACACAAGTCCAAAATTGAAATAAATAAAGGAAAAATAATAAAAAAAGTATTTATGTGGTTTAGAAATTATTCATAATACATGGAGGGAACACTTAAAACTCTTTTATTTAAGAAATGAAAGTGATTATAATTAAACTATAAAGTGCCAATCCTTTAGAAAAAGTGTTCCCACCCTATAAATTAAAGTAGATTCTAACAATGCAACTGATAATGCTATATTCCAATATTTATATAGAGTGTTCCAACTTATCTCATATCATTGTGAGATTAATTTATTCATTAAAAAATTACACCATCTCAACTCCTCCTTCCATTGAATAGTAGGTGCTTTTAGAAACATTGGGAGTTCACCCTTATAAATCATCCTGAAGACCCTTATGTATTCTCTTTTCCACAAAACCTCAGGTAAATTCCCTTACACATCCTTCTAAAAGACTATTATGGAAGTCCATTAAATCTCCAAACTTCACCTTTAAACTTTTAAAAGGCAATTTATAATTTCCTACTTCCAATTTCCGTCATCCATTCCAATAGATCAATTTTTTTTTGGAAATTTTATCCACCAATCCACCATCTTCATTCGATCATCAAAAATTAGAATTATATAATATCACCATTCATTAGTTATAACAAATTATCTATAAAATGGTTTTTACTCTATGGAAGTCACACATAAAATCTCAAAATATATCCTCTCACCTAGGGGAGGTCACACATCAAATCTTGAACCATCCCCTCCCACTCAGGGGGGGGGGGGGGTCACACATCAAATACCAAACCATCCACTCTCACTTATGGGTGGTTTCACATTAAATCATGAACCATCCACTCTCACTCATGGGAGGTCACACATCTAATCCTATTGCACACCACCTTGACTACTCCACTCTCTTAGGGTGGGATATATATCATATCACAACCTAGACCCTTCCCTTATTAATCAAGGTGTCCCCTTCCAATACCTTCCCACTAAAGGTGATTCCATATATCCAGTATCACCATAATAAAAACACATCAAAGAACATACCTATACTAACAAAAAGGATCACAACCCATCCCACAATATCTCTAGCTCAACACCATGGTGCTAGTTACTCAAGACCTAGACCCACATATCGAAGTATGTCTCATATTACATCTTACCTCATATGACATTCTCATAAAAAACATCTTGGTCCCACATGAATAACATATCGAACCTCTTGGAATTATCTCTCACCTATAAGGGAATATACTAGGTTCCTTGACCTAACATGGCCTCTAATCATTGATACTAACTCGTACTCGTCACCCCATGGTGAGCTCACAACTTGAAGTTCATTCCTAAACCTAGCCTCAATAGGATGATACAATCCTATTTCATTCTCTATATCACAACCTGTGTAGTGCCCCAAAATTTAGTCTAAAATAATACTATTCTGAATATATTTCTTAATACGCAACATCGAGATTTAAGTGAATTGCGATATAATATAAAAATATTATTATTTAAATGTGACCATTATAACCTAGATGTTGAATTGGTGGTATGAATAGATTTTAAAACATTATGAAAAATATTTATAAAGGTTTTTTATAATTCAAATGTATTTATTAATTTATAATAAATATGTACTCATTTTTAAGTAGTAATTTTATGCTTCAAAAATATGTTTTATTAAAAAATAAGTTTTACCACATTTTGTAAACATTCATTATAATTAATTTATACATTTTTAGAAATTTTATTTGATGGAATAAATATTATTTTTAAAATCACAATTTTAATATTATCTTAGGGTGATTTTTTGGAATTTTTTTCAATTTTTTTTCAGTGAATAGTAATAAATACCAGTTTTTGTAAAACTGTAATTTATTTTATTTTAAAAAAATCATTTAAAATAACCATTATATTTTTATTTGGTTTTAAATTAAAAATATTTTGGTATAAGTTCATTTTTATGCTTAAAAACACAATTTTGTAAAAATTACTTTTTGTTGTGTTTTATGCATTGATATTAAAATTGATTTCTAACACTTCTAGATATTTGAATTATTAAAAATGGATTATATATTTTTTAATTTTTATGTTCAACTTTGGTTAATAGTTTCCTTTTATTTTTGGTAATTATGAATAGTAACCATGATAAATATATTTCCCCATGGTAAATGGTAAATTGGGTAATTAAAAATAAAAATAATGTGAAAAGATTTAAAAATATATCAAATACCTTAAATTTATTTAATTTTATGAGTTAAATTCTACCATATCTATCCTATATTCTAAAACATGGCATTTTGGTGTTATTTTCCTTTGATAATGACATTTATATATTTTTTAAGTTAATAAAATTACAAAATGTCACTCTATTTTAGTATCTCTATAATATTTTAATTAGGATAAAAATAATTTATGATCATTTATAAATGTTTATTTTCAATATGAATACATTATTTTTATGATATTAATTTATTTTAATTTTTAGTGATTATAAAATTACCTCAAACGCTTATGCAACGTCGATATAATGCTTGTGAAAGTAGTAGAAAAATTAAGGTAAATGATTTTAGAAACAAAAAAATTAATATGTTTTGGTTGAATTTTGGTATAAAAAAAATCAATAGGTAATTATAAAGTATAATTAATGGTAAGTTTTTTTATATTCTAATTCCATTACTGTCTTGATGTCTTTGAAGTCAAATTAAATGAATAGTCCCATAAATGACTTTAATGATATTTTATGATAAATAATATTTAATTAAATGATTTAATATATATATATATATATATATATATATTGAAATATGGAAATTGGGATGTTAAATGGTATAAAATTTCATAAATGAACCATTTGTGAGCCACCTATTTCCTTATAAGAAAATTTAGGACCCTTAAAGCCTAAAAATGTGTTACCGCGGTTAAGGGAGGAGGTTTAACCAAAAGAAAAGGTTTAAAATGTATATTATATATTTTAAAATTTTATTGGTTGAAATTATTTCAACCTTATCATGTCTTAAATTCAAAATTATGTCCATTTGGTTCCACTTTACTTGATTATGATATATATTTTATTTAAATATTTTATGTAATTCCAAGTACTTCCGTTCTATCACTTACAAAAAGAAACCTTCTATTATCCTTTATTCACAAATTTTTAGCAATCTATATTATACAATCCATTCATTGATACCTTCCTAGATTCATTATGCACTTACTAGATCTTATTTTCTTCTATTAAGACCATCCTAAGAAGTCATAATGTGTAAGACCAAGAAGATCTATCAAAGAAGATGTAATCATCTTACTCGACTCTCCTAAAGATTATTTATTCTTCTAATTCATCTAAATATATTGTATTCATCATAAAATAATAACTAAAGTATCATAAATATAATTATATTTTATTATTATTATGGGATAACTATTTTCCACCTCTTTTCCATCAAATGGGAAATGAAAGTATCGCTTGTGCGTACATGTGGACTACCACCTCCATGTAGCAATATGATTCATTTTCTATCAATATATTTCACGATTGGTTTTTATTATTCATTTAATAAACATATATTATATTCATGTCATAATTATGACTATAAATTATAATATATGTCATAATTTCTCATCCTTCCACCCATTAAAAAAATTATAACGTCGCTCGTGCGTACGTGTGGACTACCACCTCCACAAGGTGATGTGATTCATTTTTCATGAACACCTTTCATGGATGATTATAAAATTATAATTAATTTATAAAAATGATAATTTTTTCATGATTAAAATTCTAGATATTATGGAACCATTACCCCTTTGACCATGGTCAACCTACCAAAATTATTCTACAATTATGAATTGAAAATCCTCAAAACATCCGATATGAACTTAATTGATTTAATAAATATATAAGTCCTGGTAATAAAAAAAATAAAAGGTTTAATAATAAGTTAATATACTTTAAATTTTATTAACCAAGTAGAAATTTAATATAATTCTATTATACAAAATATAAAGTACGTATGTGGTGAGTCATACTCTAGATAAGGGGTTTCATAACTCAATTTATTCTCATTAGGCTATATTACTTATTCATTTTCTATGTTATGATAATATTATGTGAAAAATAAACTCTAATTATTTAATGTTTTATTTCATATTTTTTATGTGTATTTACATTTTTCACAAAAAATCACTTCATTGATTAATTCTTACTTCAATTTTGCAATATTTGTAAACGTTTATCATCTCACTTTTGTTCTTGCAAGACATATGATAATTTAACTATTTGTTTATTTCAGGTGGTGTATATACTAACCATTTGATATTATATATCATTAATATATTTATATTAATAGTATTTAAAGTTTAATTTGAAGTTATTTCTTTCAGGGGGTTATGATTCAAATGTTACCAATGTGGTAAGGTTTTATTTTAAAATCTCACCCTTATTCGAGATTTTTTATTTTTAAGTTTCTATTGAGGGAATTATATGATATTTATATCTTAAAAACCATATATTTTATATTAATATGGTTGTTTTTAGAAAATAAAAATTTTCCCTTTAAATTTTCTCTCTCTAATTACTCAAAAGTCTAAACAAATTTTTTTATGGAAAACTGACATTGTTTATTTATTCGGTCGAGAATATTTTTCTTCCATGCCAATATTTTCTTTAAATTTTTTAAAAAATGTTTTTTCTATTATTAAATGGTTTATTAAATTCATTTTTACCCATATTTTAATTAATATTAAATTTTTTAAATAGAATCTTCTTGTCGATCTCTGAATGAGGGACTTTTTACGAAGGTGTGAATAAATTTTTTATTGTAACGCTTACTGCACAAATGATATTTCCTACTATTAAGACTATTTTTTTCCTTAAAGATTACTTTATAAATTTCAATGATTATTTTCAAATAAAGTTTTTCCTAATATTCTATAATTTTTTAGAAATTGAATTAGTGATTTTAGAGTTAAAAGGGTACTTTCTTCAAGAAACATTATAGTTACCTTTTAAAAATATTTTCTACTTTTTCAATATGCTTTGATGAATCTCATAATTTATATTGGATATAATATAATGATACCATCCACCATATTAATCTAAATTTTTTATAATCATGGTGTTCTATTCTTTAATAAGGAAAAATATTAACATTTCACATGTTATTTTTCAAATATGAATATTTATATTGATTATTTATTGTATTGATTATTTAACCCTTTCATATGATGATCCAATTAGACTTAGTAAGTGATAGGAAAATCCCATTATAGCCACTCAAAGCATCAGTAGTTATAATGAGACATAAAATTTTTGGTATTTGACATATTTCTTACACATTTATGTATGATGTCTTGGCATGAGGCCTTGACAGTAAGTTTAAGATGTTTGTAATTATGAATTGCATCATTATAAAATTGATTATTGATTTAGATTTTATTATTTGAATATTTATGATATCCATGGATAAATTTTAATATCATGTGATTATTTATATGTAATTATTTGATCATAATTTATTACTTCCTTATTTATTTTATGATAGTTTCCAGTGTACGCATTCCTTTACCAATCATATGAGCTCACCCTTTTATTTTGTTTCCTTTACCCATGATATTTAGAAGTTTACTATGATTAATATTCAAGGATATTCTAGAGATAATAATAATGTTCTCAAAGAAAATACTTTTTTGTATCTTACATTTTCATATTTAAAGTTATATTCAATCATGTATCTAGTTTTCCAAGACTATTGAAATATTTGATCCTTCAGTATGTGATCCCTTATACCTTGTTACAATGTAGTAAAATAACTACCAGCTCTAGTTTACTAGAGTTGGAGTATTATAGTTGGTATCAAATAAGGTTTAGTAGGACTCTTGGGAATTATATTTAGGAAAATATATATTAGATAACATAAACCTAGGATAGATTCTATGGAAAAGTCTAAGTATAGGGCAATATCATGAAGCTTGGATAAAGTATAGATTATGTGTTTTTTCTAGAAAATAAATCCATGTCTAGATACTAACAAGTGGATGCAGTTGTGGAACAAATTCACTATGAGATAACAACTTTTAAAGGGGAATATTTAGTATTAACTTGATCATCACTAGTGCATGATGAGTGGGCCTAAGACTGGACACCTGGATAGAAATTCATGAGTTATATACTTGGGTTAATTTACATTTTATTTATGAACCATTATGATGAATAAGAGGATAGAACCCATAATAACCTATAATATTACATAGTGATATGGGAGAAACCTAATGTGTCATGGGGTGATAAGTCTAAGTTTGATCACAATTTAAAATGCATAGATACCCCTTTTGAGGTTTTATGTGATGAGATTTTAGGATTATTATGGATATTTTTAGAGAAATTTTTGGAATAAAATCCATCAGTTTAGTATGTGTTTTAGGGGAAAGGTTATTTCAGAAAGAATGATTTTATATTTTTAGACATAATTTGAAAGGTATTGACAAACTTTAGGTTTAATATAATATTTGATATTAATATGGTTAATTAGGATAAAAGTATCATTAAATTTTATGAATATATTTTATATCAGATATATAACCATGGGATTGAGAAATGAATGGGTGATTGAGTGATCAAAGTTATTTCAGAAGAAGTTTACTATATTTTTATGAAAAATTATATGATTAAGTTAAAAAAATATTTTTTCTTGGATGATATTTCATTAGAGTAATAAATATTGAGTTAACTTATAGAAGAATATATGTTCTTATAGTTGTTTTATGACGATTCAAGTTATTTATGGAAGATATTCACATATTTTGGAGAATATATGATTAGGTTATATTTATTTTGGTATGTGATTAATGTTGTTTGGAGATAAATTTTATGCTGATATTGGAATAATATGTGATTAAATCCTTATAATATATGGGTTTCAATTTGGTCTAGTAGATTATAAAATTTTTTATGGTTATTTATTTATGGGATTATTTAAGTTTCAATTTGGGTGTTATTGTTGAGGCTTTTAAGATTAATGTAGTATTTATTTATATGAAGGTTTATTCATATTGGATATTATCTTATCATGTGCTAATTTTTTTTGTTTTTTTATAGATATAGGCCTTTAATGAATATTATAATTTGTTAAAAGTTAATTTTATTTCTCCAAGCACAAAAAATTCATCTTGAATATTTATTTATTGGATTAAGATATGAGATATAAGTGAATATTTATTGAATAAAAACCAAAGGAGGAATGTATTTATGAAATTGAAAAAAATCAAGTAAGTATATTTTCTCATGTTCCCTATCTTGATGGTAAAAGAATCCCTAAACTCTAAGAAAAGAAGCTTGAAATAAAAATGTAATCCTATTACCTATATTTCTGATAAATCGATGATCTTATTTTTCTCTCAATATTTTATGGTTTTATGGCCATTAGATTTCTCAGGACCATATTCTCCCTCACCCTCTATTATTATTTATACATTTTTTCTCTTCCATTTATATATTTTTACTTCCAAATAATTTTCTCCTTATATGTGAACCTGATCATGTGTTATTTCAAAAAAACCTTTATATTTCCCACATTCCCATTTCAAAGGAAGTTTTATTATCCCTTTGTACGATGTTGGTTTTTAATAAAGGTATTTTCAAATATTAAAACTTTGATTACCAAGATAAAAATTGAGAGGATGAAATTTATAGGGGGGGATTGGATTTAACACCAAAAAAATTTAGTATGCTCGATAGCTTGTTTAACACACAACACCAAGTTTTAAACAAACTACAATATTATATAAAAATATTTTTATTTAAATATGAACATTATAAATTATCCTTTAAATTGACGGTATAAAAATGAATAAAAAAATTACGAAAAATATTTAAATGTTTTATATAATGAAAATATATTTATTAATTCACGATAAATATGTACTTAACTTTCATTAAAGTCTTTTTACGTTCAAAAATAAGTTTTATTTAAAAATGGTTTTTATTTCATTTTTCATATAGGAATTATAATTAATTTATACCATTTTTAGAAATTTTAAATGATGGTATGAATAATTTTTTGAAATAATAATGTCAATATTAACTTAGGGTGAATTTTTGTGATTTTTTTCTAAAAGGATTTATTTATTAGTGAATAGTAAAAAATGTCATTTTTATAGAACTGTCATTTATTTTCATTAAATCAAGTAATTTAAAAGTCTCATTAGGTTTTGTGTTTGGTTTTAAAGTAATATAAGATAAAATTTATTAAAAGTATCATAAATAATTCCATAGTAATCAAATTTATATTTTATTTTGGTATAAGTTCATTTTTATGCTTAACAAACACATTTTTTCTAAAAGCAGTTTTTCATTGTGTTTTATGCATTTTTTTAAATTAATTTCTACCACATATAAAAAATTTAATATTGAAAAATAAATTAAATTTTTTTAATAAATAGGTTCAAATTTGGTAAATTATTCCCTCATATTTTTTTATCATAATGAATAGTAACCATGGTAAATAATTTTCCCCATAGTAAAGGGTAAATTAGGTAATTAAGTTTAAAAATAATGTGATATGAATCTTAAAATATATCCAAAACTTAAATTTATTTCATTTTATGAAAATAATTTTATCATATCTATATTAATTTTTAATATATGGTATTTTGGTTCCATTTTTCTTTGATAATGAAATTTATAGTATTTTAAGTTGAGAAAATTAAAAAATGCCACTCTCTTTAATTTAATACATCTAATATATTTTAATTAGCATAAAAATAAGTTATGATAAGTTATAAATGGTTATTTATAATATGAATACATTATTTTTTATTATATTAATTTATTTTAATTTTTAGTGATGATATAATTACCTTAAATTCTTTGGTAATGTCGATATAATTCTTGTGAAAGCAGTAGAAAAACCATGATAAATGATTTTAAAGAAAATAAAATTAATATTTTTTTGATGAATTTTGATATTAAACCAATTATATAGGTAATTATTAAGTATAATTAATTATAAATAGGTTTATATTCAAATTAAATTGTTGTCTTGATGTCTTAGAAGTCAAATTAATTGAATAGTCAAAAAAATTGCTTTAATGATATTTTATGATAAACAATATTTAATTAAATGATTTAAAATAAAAGTATATATTAAAAGATAAAAATTGAGATGGTAAATGGTCTAAAATTTCATCCAATTTCTATTTTTATCTGTTATTATATAATTAAATTTATGATCCTTAAAGGCTAAAAAATGTGTTGTCGTGGTTAATGTAAAAAAGGGGTAAATGAGGGAGTTAAACCTAAATATAATGTTTAAAATGCTACTTATACGTTTATAAATTTTATTTTTCAAAGTTATTTAGACCTTATCATGTCATAAATTTGACATTATGGAAATTTTGTTTCACTTTTCATGATTATGATATATATTATATTTAAATCTTTTAAGTTATTCCAAGTGTATCCTTTCTCTCACTTATAAAATGGAACCTCCTCTTCTCCATTATTCATGATGTTTAAAAACTCTAGATAATAAAATAACTTCATTAATAACTTACTATATTCCTTATACACTTCCTATGGATTTTCTTCTTCTTCTAAGATCATCGTAAGAAGTCTTAAGGTGTAAGCCAAAGGAGGCCTCTCAAAGAAGAGGTAATCATCTTACTCAACTCTTTCAAAATTTATCTCCTCATCTAATTTATCTAAATATATTGTATCCATACTAACATAAAAAACCAAATATAATAAATATACTAATATGATATTATAATTATAGTATAATCATTTTCCCCCTCATTTATATCAAATGAAAAATGAAAGTATCGCTCGTACGTATGTGTGGACTACCGCGTCCACTTAGCGAAATGATTCATTTTCCATCACCATATTTCATGGTTAGTTGTTCTGATGTATTTAATTAATATGTATGATATTAATTAAATAATTATTATTCTTTAAATATAATATATTACTTACTTTCTCATCATTCCACCAGTTTAAAAAATGATAACATCACTTATGCATACGTGTGGAATACCACCTCCATGTGGTGATGTGATTCGTTTTTCACGACCATCTTTCATGATTGATTTTAAAATTATATTTAATTTATAAAAATAATAATTATTTCATTATTAAAATTATGGGGATTATGAAAACATTACCCCTTTTACCATGGTTAACATACCAAAGTTTTTCTGTGATTATGAAATGAAGATCCTTAAAACACCCAATATGAACTTAACTGGTTTTAGAAATATATAAGGAATGGTAATAAATGAAATAAAAGGAATAATAATAAGTTAATATACCTGAATTTTTTTATTAATCAAGTATAAAATTAATATAGGTTTATTATATAGAATATAAAGTACGTATGTGGCAAGTCAGACTTGACGTAAGGGTTTTCTTAACTCAATTTCTTTTCATTGGGTTATATTACTTTTTAATTTTATATGTTATGACAATATTGTGTGTGTAATGAAATTTTATTATTTTATGTTTTATTTCAACTTTTTTATATGTATTTTCATTTTTTACACATAATCACTTCATTTATTGATTCTCACTTCAATGTTATGATCTTTGTAAAGGTTTGTCAGCTTACTTTTGTTTCTGTGAGACATATTTCATATTTACCACTTTTTTCTTTAATGTGGTGTATATACTTCCCATTTGATATTATATATATCATGAATATATTTATATTAATGATATTTAATGTTTCATTTGAATTTATTTAATTCAAGGGGTTTATGATTAAAAAGTCACCAAAGTGGTAAGGGTTTATTTTACAATCTCATCATTATTTGATATTTTTTATATTTAAGTTTTCATTAGAAAAATTATATTATATTTATATATTACAACCCATCTATTTTATTCTCCCATTACATTTTTTCATTTCATTTTCCTCTCTCTAAGTAGTAAAAAGTCATAATGAATGTTTTTAAGGAAAACTGGCATTGTTTTTTATTTAGAGAAGAATATTTTTCTTAAATATCCATATTTTATTTAAAATGTTTTAAATAATGTTTTTATTATTATCTAAAGATTTATTAGAGTAATTTTTAACATTTTTTGACTTTCTATAAATTTTTGTAAATGGAATATTCTTGTCATTTTTTGAATGAGGCGCTTCTTACCTAATGTGTGAATAGAATCATTGTTTTAACACTTATCGCATGAAATTGTTTCCCATTATCATGAATATTCTTTTACTTGAAGATTTATTTAAAATTTTACATGGTTCTTTTAAAAAAAACTTTCAATAATATTCTGTATTTTTTTTTGAATTTAAATAAGTGATTTCACAATAAAAAGTGTATTTTCCTCAAGAATTTTTTCAGTTATATTTTAAAATTATTTTTATCTATGTAAACATCCTATAATGAATGTTATTCTTTTCATGTGATATAATATAATTTTACCATTCAACTTATTACTGTTTATGGACTATAATCACGATGTTCTATTCTTGACTGAGGAAAAATATTGACACTTCAAATGCTAGTTTTCAAATAAATATATTTATATTGACTATGTATTGCATTGATTATTCACCCCTTTCATAAGATGAATGCATTGGAATTTGTGAAGGTAAGGGCCCATTATATTTCATCAATGAATTGGTTTCTCTCATGAGACAAAATAGGTTGGGTATTTGGCATATTCCTTACCTATTTATATATGATGTCTTGTAACAATGAATTTATAATAAGTTTAAGATATCCATAATTTTCATTCAATCATTATAAAATTAGTTATTAATTTCCATATGATTATTTTAGTAGTTATGAAATATATGGATAAGTTTCAAGATCATGTGATTATTTATATGGCATTATTTTATTATCATTTATTCCTACCTTATTTATTCTATGATAGTTTCTACAATTACCTTACTAAGCATCTAATATCACCCTTTTTTAAACAAGTAAAGGGAAGAGCCAACCTTATTTATAAAAATAAAATAATCTTTTGAAGAATGGTAAAAATAAGAAACCCATTACAAATATAGTGGCAACAATTCCAAAGAAACCTGTCCCAAAGGGATGAGAGAAGACCAAAGTGATCAATAGAGAGAAAATGTCAATATAGGCAAGGGAAAAAGTTTCATCTCCCCCTAAAATATAATGTAATAGTGAGATTGGTCATAGATAAAGTGCCACCCCTTACTAAGAAGTTGCACCATTGGAATCAAAATAAGGTAGAACACACCTCTCACACACATAAGAATGCGTAGGGAGGTTTGGACAATAGATGTCAGTACATCTATCTCTATTTCGAGCCGCCCACCAAACAATGCATGTAAAATAATAAAAAAAGTCAACCTGATGAAAAAATACTCAAGACCAAAATCACTATAAAAAATCAAATCACGTCACCCATCCATAAAAAAATAAGGACATATGGTTGGATGATGGGTGTCAACACACCCATCCCTCTTTCGAGGCTGCCCACCCAGCAATACATGCAAGAAGATACACTATATCCTAATGTGATGAAACAAATCAAAAATCCATATAGACATATAAAACCCTTCAAAAAACCAAATACACAAAAAAAAATCCAAAGAAACAGACAAAAAAGTCTCAAAGAATCTATACCACACACAAATGATCATCCATCTACATCGTCGTCCGTCAACCAAATCTAATCACCACTGAAAACAGCGATGACACAGACCAACCAGAGTCAGTCATGAATCCCACTAAAGAGGCACCCATAAGACCAACATTACACATAGAAATAACCACAATGGTCTCTAGTCACAACCACATGAAGGAATCCAAACTTCCACCTAAACTTTAATCTTCACCACTTGAGGAAGTCACCGGTCAAATGCCTTATGACAATTGGACACCACAAGAAAATTAGATCATTTTCATGCACATAAGCAACCACTAACAAGCATAAAATCATCCAGGGGTTCCTAGATATGGAAATAATTGGGGAAGAATAAGTCTAAAAACACATCATATGAAGCCTAAGCCTCCACATTTCTTACAAGGTCATGGGATAAATCAAATCCATCCTGTAACCATTGAATCCCACTAGAGGACTCAGATATAGATAGATCTAAGAGAATAGAGGCATACACACCACTAAAACATCGATCCATAACCAACGTGAGGTAAGTACCAATATGATGAATCATAACAAGAGGAAACAACAGATAGAGGAGTCATGTAAGAACCTAAAGAAGGAGGAAAATACTGTCATGAGGCTTGAGATCCTTTGTATCTAGTACCGATGTAGTAAAATAACCACTAACTCTAGGGTACTGTATTTAGGTTGTTACGAGTTGGTTCTTCTAAATAGGGACCATCTTAAACTAATTATCACTAAGGTTCTTGGAAACCCTATTTCAAGTCTTTAATGCATTCTCTTGGAGCATACTTGGACCCCATCTCACATCTCCCCTTGGAGATCTCTCAAGCCCATCGTGAAAAGTAAACACTCCATGCCACAATTCATCTACTCCCGAAGGAATTATCTCTATCATATATAAAACTAATGTAACATCCCAAGTTTTAATAAAGAAACACTATGTTCAATAGCGTACATGATACGCTACATTGAGCTTAAACAAACAACTAAATAATATAATTTAAATGTTATAATTATAACCTAACCATTAGAATGGAAGAAATTAATAGTATAAACTAAATTATAAAACTATGGTTTAAAAATGTTTATATAACAATTCATTGGTTACCAAATTTATTAGAAATGAAAATAAAAACCAATTGAATATAAAGGATGTGTTTTTATGAAAACCTATTTAAATGAGAATAATTGTGTTTATAAAATCATATCACTATATATGGATTTTTATTTAATTAAAAATATATTTTATATATTAAATTTAATGTTTAAAATTAATCTTATATGTTTTATATATATGATATAAGAACAAATTTAATTTTCAGATAAAAGAAGTATTTTTCAAAAAAATACAGTTTTACCGCCTTTTGATGGAGAACCCTTTTTAAATCTAGTTTTTTTACTATTTTATATGTTCTATTTATCAAAATAAAATTATTCTTTAGAAGCGGGAAATTAAAATTTACTTTTACTGATTTTTTGTATTTTTATGATGAAATTCATTTTTTAATGAATAATGAAAAATACTGCATTTTAATTCAAAACTGCCTTTTCATCCAATTTATTTATATAGGTATGTTATCCTTTTAATTAGTTTTAAAGTATAATTAGATTATGTTTTTATAATTTAATACATTTATGGTCATTGGAAGTAATTTCATATTGAAATTAGATATAAACGCATGCCAATATTTTGATGGTTTTTACTTTTTTAAAACCTGTTTTATCATTTTGACAATGGGAATTAATTTTAAATTAATTACTGCAAGTTTTGGGTTTGGAATTTGAAAAAATGGATTCCATATTTGGAATAATAAGTTCTAAATTTTTTAAATAGGTTTCTTTTATTTTTGGACATTATGAATAGTAACTTTAGTAATTTTTTTATTTACCATGGTTAAAGGGTAAATCAGGTAAGTAAGCGTAAAAATAATTTTATAATAATATAAAACTACACTAAAATGTGTCATAATCCTATTGTATGACACATGTAAAACCAATAAAATCCTCATGATGAAAATTTGGAATTTGGAATCCACTTGGGTGTGATTACGACACTTAAAACTTTTAATTTAAAATAAAAGAAAATATGTTATAAACATGTATCTTCTTAATAAAAAAATTTTTAATATGGATTTATAGAAATGAATTATTAAACTATAAATAAAAATTAGAAATATAAAAATATTTCATACATCGTAATATTTTATTTATAATTTTTAGACATGAAATAAATAAATTTATTTATGACACAATGATGATGCAGTGATTGATTTATTAGTGAAGGAATCAAATAAATGATATTATAAATATTATATGAAATATTTTATGTCATCCACTAATTTTATGTATGAATATGGAATTTTAGGATTGATTTAATGTATTTTTTTTCAAATTAATCAAGTTGTTATGATTTTTTGAAAAAGTCAAGTATGAATAGTGTCAGAATTGACATAATTCATAATTTAAAATATAAATTAAATTATTAAATGTTATAAAAATTTCATAAAAATATAAGATTCCACCAAATTCTTAGTATAAGTATTAATATGCCACAAATGAAACTTGTGTTCATCATTTGACATGTTATTGTAATTACATTAACACACAAAGTGTAAATAACATGATGTTATGATAAGATTAGAAATGGTAAAATAAGTGTTAACCAAAGAGATAAGTATTAAAAAATATTCAAAACTTGTCTAATTTTAATTTTATAATGGTTATATGACCCAAAATCATATTATATTTGAAATAAATAAGTTTGGGACCATTAGAAACCGAAAATCAATTTATAATAAATTAATATTTCAAGACTTTCCTAAAGTGCCCATCATCTCTCCTATAAAAGGGAATTTATCCTTATCTTTTATTAACACTTTGAAAGCCCTTTTTTTCACCAATATCTATCCAAAACTCTTCATAGAATCCCTCCCCATTCTTAAATCCTTAGTTTATGCAAAACACCCTTTTTAGAGGTGTTAAGGTGTTCTTTAGAGGTGATCAACTGAAGAAGTGGTATCATTTTCTTTAAGTGTTTCTATTTTATTTCTTCTTCCACTTAATTAAAATCTACTCCAACCATGATGAGATAATAAATCTAGTATACTTAATATAATTATATGTTATTATGTTAATATCATCACATAAATTCATATTCACTTTCATTAAATGGGAAAGTAATTAATCTTTTGTGTCTATGTGTGAACTATCACCTCCACGAACCGATTTAGTTCGTTTTCCATTACCATATATCAAGATTGGTTATAATTATGAAATTAATATTCATATGTGATATTCATGACATATTTATCATTGTAAAGGAATAATATTTTAATTATTTTCTTACCTTTCATGAACATAAAATGATAATTTTGTTCGTGTGTACGTGGGAACTATCACCTCCACGAAGTGATGTGAAACGTTTTTATTCACCAAAAAACTTATATGATATATATAAGTATAATTTAATTATTATTATGATTATAATAATATCATTATAATTATTGAAAGATAAAATTATAATTACCTTATTTCTATAATTAACAATGAAAAATGGAAACGTTACTCATGCGTACGTACAACCTACCGTCTCCATGAATATTACACTGTTAATTTTCATAACCATAATCAATGGTTTTATTTAAAAAGTATTATTAACATATAAAATTTATTATTATTTCATGAATAATATTATATAGATGATGGACTTATGACCACATGGATTAGTAACATCAAAACCATGTTCATTTTTTACTCAAGTACCAAATATCGACAAAACGTCTGATATGAACTTAAATAATTTTGTAATTTTTATAACATGGAAAAAGTGATATAAAAGGAATAATAAACATGAAAAATTTTCTCAAGAAATTATATATTAACCTCAGTTTATTATTCAATAATATAATGATTGTACATGATGAGTCAGACTCAAGGTAAGGGAAATCTTAACTCAATCTCCATTCATTGAGTTAAATATCCATGTCATTGGTTTTATTTTTACAATAATATGTGTAAATGACCTTTGATTGTTTTAAACTGAATATCCACTTATATTGGGTTTATTTATATTTTTCACACATAATTATTTCATTGATTTATCCTTAATCTAATGATATGATCTTTGTAAGGGACTTCATCTTAATCTCCTTTCATTGGGACATATATTGATATTGTGAACCTTTATTATCATTTAAGGTGTATATATGAACCTTTTGACTTTTTATATCATGAATTAATACATTATCATGATATTTAAAGTTTTTTTAATGTTATTCTTTAATTATTTTTATTCAACCGTTTCTCAAGTAGTAAGGGACTCTTTAACAGACACATCATTTTAAATGTTTTGAAGATTTATTGATCTAAATTTTTCTTATTAATGTCAATGTTTTCAAAATGGTTTAATGGATTTATTTATATGGAAATAAATGTTTTAAAATTTTAATTCTATAATTTATTTTATAAGTTTCAAAGTGGTATGGGGCACTTTGACTAAAAAATCACTTTTATAAATACTATGAATTGGTTTTCAAAAATGGATTGTTTTTTTAATGCATGTGGAGACAAAGACTTGATATATGGATTACTATACAAGTTGTAATGTTTTTAAAATAAAATTTGTTACGAACCGTCCCCTAGGTCCTGTGCTGTGACTACCCCAAGCCCACCTTCTATAGTCCAGGGGCTGGAAACTAGCATCAGAAAGGCGTATCCCTTAACGGGAATGAATTTACTTTAAACCTGTACAAACACACAAATCCAAGAGCACAAGAAGAGGAAACCATGAAGTAAACTTATATAGTAAAAAGTATACTGAAGGTAAAGGGTTCAGAATACAAGCCCAACTGGAAAGTACAATTACAACTAAAAAGAGAAAAACAGCTTCTGGATCATCCACTGAGGATCCTACCTAAAGGGTATGTACAACTCACGATCGGTAGTCCCGCATCACGCCACATAAAATGGTCCGCCTTGGAGCACCGTCCAGTCCTGGTTCCATTAGCCTCAATCAATGTTGTCCGTAATCTGTACAAGAAACAACAAGGTCCGAGAGAAGCCCGTGCAGGGTTGAGTATTAAAATACTCAGTAGGGACCCCGAGACCCCCGAAGGTCTCCCAGAGTTCCACAAAGGAAAAACCACAAAGAAAGACCTCAATCAAAAAACATGAAGCATCCATCAACTCTACTTAGGTATATGCCCATAAATATACCTAAGTTATCAATATATACTTGTCTCATACATGAGGGAAGAATATCACAAAGGGTAACACCTCGAAGGTAACACCACGAAGGTAAAATTACCACACAGGTAACATCATGAAGATAACACCACGAAGGTAAAATTACCACATAGGTAACACCAAGAAGATATCAACACGAAGGTAAAAGAACCACATAGGTATCACCATGAAGATATCACCATGAAGTTAAAAGTACCACAAAGGTATCACCATGAAGGTAAAAGACTCATCTCACACCAGGTATTAGTGAAGTATAGAAGTAAAAAATGATTATTCATGAAGCTTGATCATCTTATTTTGTCAAGAGGCACTACTGCTGACCATACAAAGTCTGACCCACACAGGATCGATAGGTACTAAACCCTGCAATGACTCACACAGTATATGACCCGCCTGAAGTCGATAGGTACTAACCCCTGTTGACCCACATAGGATCTAACCCACATAGGATCAGTATGCAATAACCCACACAGGATCACTGAGCGTTGACCCACATAGGATCGTCGAGTGCTAATCCACACAGGATCTGACTCACATAAGATCGGTATGCGCTGACCCACACAGGATCGCTGAGCAATGAGCCACACAGAATTTGAACCACATAGGATCGGTGCTGACCCACACATGATCGCTCGGTACTAACCTCCGTATGATATGTCTCCAACCTCCACCTCACTACCTGCCACTGGATTCCTACTCATAGTATGCTTGATTCTGGGAGAATTTATCCTCAAGCCTTGGTTATACCTTAACTACCACGAAACTCCATGAAGAAGTATTCTAAAGGGCCGCCATGTCGTAAGGGTTCCATCGCGACAGACGACACGTCAAATAGATGCCTGGTCTGTAAGTTATTGAGATTTTAGTGTCGAGGGCCCAGTTGGATTCAGGTACGATCAAACCTGGCCAAAATACAACTTTCTCTAATTCACTAGTGAAGTATTTCAAAAGGACTGCCTCGTCTTAAGGGTTCCGACGCCGCAGACAGTTCGTCAAACGGACACCTGGTCAGCTAGTTACACCCCTTTCTATAAAACGAGGGTGGTCGCACCTCAGTCCGGCCTGGCTCGGTCAGGCCCATCGAAATACATCAAAGGGACAGCTTCCCAAAATGGATCCCAATGCCACTGACGGCGTGTCGAACAGACACCCAGTTTTTCAGTTATGTGAATTTCTTTATTCGGGGACCGGTTGGGTCTGGGCCCGGTCTGACTCGGTCTGGCCGGCCCAACGCAACGGGTCCCGAGGTCTACCTGATCCTGTTCGAGTCCGGCCCGCTAAGGGTCGGCCCGGTTCACTGGGTCCAGCCCATCGGGGTCGGCCTGGTTTATTTCGTGGGCCTGGCCCGAACCGTCAGGTGGGGCTCGGCCCACCCGTGTTGGCCCACTAAGCCGTAGGTTCGGTCCAGCCCGCTGGGTGGTTCCGGCCCGCTCGGCCAGCCCACATCCGGCCCAGTCTGCCAGAAGGAAGAATGGTCTTCCCAGTTGGCCTCATAGGTGCGGGGACTTTTCAGGCAGCCGGTGGGGCGCTGCCCCACTTCAATTATGGGTCGGCCGTTTTGGCCGACCGAGGGGTTCGCCAACCTGGCTCAGCGTGAGGGCCGTGCCGATCTCCACCTATCACGGTTTCGAGCCGTGACCTCCTCCAGGAGTGCATGACAGTGCATTGCTCTGCCTTCCTTTGCGGCCGACCAAGCATGCCGCTATCTCCTCTGCGACTGGTTGTTGTCGGCCACTGCCGTCACCCGTAGTCCTGGGTTTTGTCCAACCCAAACATTGTTCGCGAAGGACACGTCAACTTACAACAAAAGGGGCAGAGGGTCTGGGCCTTGTTCGCTTGGCCCGCGCCCTCCATGTTAGCTTGATAGCAAAACGGTGGTAAAATGATTTATCAACTCTTGAAATTAAAAAAGAAATAATCCCTACCTCAAGTTTATTGGAGAGCGTCCGTATTCGAGGAAGAGTCAGCCTTCGTCGTTCCCGCCACAAGCCTCCAATGACGCCGCTCGATTGTTGTTATTTGGATTGTGGTTCAGTTTCGTTCTCCACCACCTACTAGAATCGGCTCCATCCTTGAAGTGATTGGCATCGGGGTACTTTACCAGATCTTCGTCGCTTGGTGAATCCGTGTCTATACTTTCCCCCAATCTCCATATAAATAGGAGAGGGGGAGGGTAAGTAATGATCGTGGAATTTATGGGGGTTCATTTAACAGAAAATTTCCTAAATTCCAACGACCCTGTTACTTAGGATTTTAAGGGTCAACCCATTTAATGGCTTGACACGTCACTGGTACCACACTACCGCTTTTCCATTGGAGGAAAAGAAAGAAAGAAATAAAATAAAAAAGTTTTTTTATTATTCTTTTAAAAATTATTTTTATCCAGACTTACTATAGTTGAAGTGAAGCCTCCATTAAGTGAATCTCAGTGATGTGGATTTAGCAGTGCCCTCATATTTTTAATCTGAGCCCCAGTTCAAAAGTTATAAAATGCCGTCCACATGTTTACTGAACATACCTTAAAAATTTTCAATAAATTATTAATGTTTACCCTCGACCCACATTGGTCGAGTTTAGGCTCAATCTAAGGAGAAAACACCTCAAAAAACTCAACGGTACTCTCATATTTTCAATCCAAGTTACTGTTTAGAAGTTATGGATTTTAATAATAAAATAAGTTTTACTTAATTATTTTATTTACAGCCAAAAACAATCTTCCACTGTTGGTCCGTGCCGACCAATGTTAGTATCTACCTAAACAAATCATACCCCCAAGAGCTCAGCGATGGTCTCCAATTTTTAATTTGAGTCACCGTTCATGAGTTATAAGCATTTTAGAAATAAAATAACTTTATTTAATTATTTTATTTACGGTTATGTCATTTTTGGGTTTTCTCATAGGTGGCCTGTGCCGATTAAAATTAAGTCACACCCGGGGTAAAACTGTCATCCTGAATGCAACAGTACCCTCAGATTTCTTATCTGGGAAACCGTTTAAGATTTATTCCACTTTTTCAGAATAAACTGCTTACGTACGATAATTAAAGCTTAACAAAACTTCGACTGATCATTCTGGGCACTCTGGGCCTCAAAATAACATGCCGTCAGATTTTTCGGTCTTGAAATAATTCCATATAATTAAAAACATTAATGGAAAATTTGGGTCTTTACAAAATTAAATACCATATTCACTTTTTATGTATTTTGGTATTGAAAATGGTTTTTATAATGGATTTATTATGTCACTATCTTGAAATTATCTCTTCTGATTTCAATGTGGAAATGTTTTTTTCCTTTATGCTTGTTTTATGTGTTATGATTATGTTATGATTCTTGGGCATTGTTTATGTATATGAGTGGTTTGATGATAAACTATGGGTGGTGAGCCTGTGATAGCTCTCCAATGCATTGGGTAATGAGATGGAGGTAAATGTTAAGTTTTCTCCTAAGAGATTTAGAGGATATACTGTGAAGGGTATTCCAAATGTAACCATAAATGTTACTCCCTTTGTAGCTGTGAAAGCTACAATGTAAGTATGATATGGATGCTAAAAATTACCTTTATATTTAATGATTTCTATTATGTTTTTTATGAATATTATTATTTCATGAGGCACGTTAAAGATTTTATTTTTTATGGATGAAAATTATGATTTTGTGAAAACGTTTTCATGATTTTAAAATGTTCATAGACTAATGATTTAATTTCTTATTTTATATCCTTTATTAATATTTTTTTTCTCATCCCATGTTTTTGAAATGTCTTCTATAGGGTTTAAGGATGGGTAAGATAAAGTAATAATTCAATATTTTTTTTATCAAGAAAATAAATCATGTTTATTTTTAAAAAGTTTTATATTGTGGAAGAAATGGATACTATTTTAGTTGTATCCACTTTGTATAAATTTAGTTTTTTATGTAATAGTTATGGTCTAATTCTATAAAACTTTAAACTTGAAAATATACTCAATGTTAATTCTTTAATTAACTCAATATTAAGTAACAATTAATGTTGGGTCCTTATAACTAATTCCCTCATAAAACCTTAATAGGGTGTTCATCTTACATGAGATGTACAATTGTCTCACCCATCACCAATAGGTCTAAGCATCTCATGCCCATATAAATAGCCCTAAGAAAATAACCTAGTCTATTCAAATTTAATCTTAAGACCAAGGAACTTTCCCAACCCTCTTATAAGCTCAACCAAAATCTTATCCACTTTGAATATGTATTCATTGGGTGATCCTAAAATACCCAAAGTTAAAGGAAGTGCTTCTACAACTCTAGGAGGCTCAATTCCATCCTACCTCTTACTAAGAGTTCTCTCAATCCTTACAGATTTACCTAGTTTCATTGAAAATACATGATTTTTTTGAATATTTTATTTAAAATGATTTATATAATTTTCCCACATTGAGATTGTTTTGAATATTTAATGGAAATATGTGTTTTGAGATTGAAATTTAAAATTTCATGAAAACTAAGATTTTTCCCATTTAATTTTACCATAGTAATTATGACATAACATTTTATGTTTGTAGAATTTTGATTTTAAATTTTATGGTCCTATTATTATATAAATTTTCTATATTTTTTATTTATATCATGAATGTTGGATATCACATTTGGAGGGCCTAAAATGGAAATTAATTGAGGTATGGACTGAATTGAGAATAATGGTCCACACCTCACTAATGAGGATACAAATTCTTCATTATGGATTGGATTTGGCTGAAATTTTGAGTGTTATTAAAGGAATTTATTTGGAAAATTTCATTAAACTATAGTGATACCTGGTTCTCATGAGATGGTGGTAAAAAACATAGATAAACTAGGTTAACTTTTGGAGGTAGAATGATGCATGTGCCCTTTTTTAAATCTCAAACCCTAACCCTCCCAAACTATATTAAAATTATATTTTCACTATTTGGGATATTTTATCAGAGGATTTTGAAATGTGTGAATAAAATTTATAGTTTCATTTTACTCCCTAACCATTTTGAAAAAGGAAACCTTTGTACACGAATATCTTCCCAGAAGGCGTTCCTCTCCCACCTCAACTTTGTGTTACTTTTATTTTATACATGTAATATATTTGAATTATTAATAAAAATTATTTATTATTCTATTTTAATATTTTTTATATTATTTCTTGGTGATTTAATCTTTGAATGGGGATGATATTGGGTTATACCCTTTTCAACCATTTCTTATAAAAATCATCCCCACAATGATAATTCCACCCATGATAGAGTAGTTATTTTTGTGGTTGATATTATTAATAACTCCTTAATTAGTTGTTTTTAATATATTTAATCATTATAATTCATAAAATTATGCTAAATAAAATGAGTTTTTAAATTTAAGTTCACTCAAATGATTGACACATTGACTGAGAGGCTGGGATTGTGTGAATCGCTAGAGTGAAAATTTAATTATTAAACATAATAAACTATTGATATATTCATGGGGTCTTGATCTAATCCCTGAAATCAAGAAATTATCATTTCAATAGTGTAGGTACTTTACTTTTTCTCTATTTAACATAAGTTATCTTTTGGACCACAATCAAAGAAGGGTTCCACGATTAGAAGTATTGAAGTTAGCTTAGGAGTTGTAGTCATGTTTTCTTTAGTAGAATCCATGGTTAATAAATTAGGGAACCATAATTAAATGAATTTAATCATACAGGATAATTATTAAATATTAATTAATTATTAGGTTAGATCGACCATAATCAATCATATTGTTGTTTTCAAAGTATGTGTTTTCTTGTTTGGTTCATTTTTTTCATAAATCATACAATAAACCACCCTATTTTGTACTAAGTTTTCATATATTTTATGTTTTTTACCTTTTAACTTTTATAGTATGTTTAATTAACTTACTCCTCAAGAGATATGACCTAGGTTATCCATTGTGCTTCATTTAGTAATAAATCACAAATATTTTGGGAGTGTTTGTGATAACACTCATAAAATTTGGTACTATTTCTAGGGCTGGAATTGTTTTCTTAAACCCCTTTTTAGATGTGATAAAAAAATATTTTCATTAAGAATATATTTGAAAATGTAATTCATTATTTATGAAACTTCCTTTATTTTTTTTTTAAGTTTTATCAAAACAAGTAAGATGGTTTTATATATTTTCTTGTAGGGGTGATGTGTTTGATGATTTCATTTGATACCTCAAAGAAGATCTTGAGTGCCAATATCTTGAATCCTTGGCTAATTAACTTACTAAATCCTCACAATATTTTCCCTAATCCCATCAACAAGTGGCTAAAGATAAAAAGTGCTACTTAGCTTTGATGAAGAACTCAGGGAGGTGGAATCTACATTAACAAATCCTTCTCTCCCAAAACTCTCATACTTACAATAATTGGCCCTCCAAGAAGAACATGAAAATGATGTTGATCAAATAATGGTAGTGGACTTAACTTTTATATTCAATTTCATTTGATCTTACACTGGTATCAAATCCAATTCAGTACCAATATTTTTATTTTATAGAATTAACTCAAATTCTTTCCTTGATAAGTATTGATGGTGAGGTTGGAGTGACCACCTCAAGGAGAATATGGTATTGGAATATAATTTTGAAGAAGTTACATGGGTCGTGAAAGATGAAATGAAACCCAATAGTAATGGTGGGGGTTATAAATTTTTGTATTCTTATTATTTTAATCTTTATCAAATGAAATTGTTAAATTATTTTCCTCTTGATTTTTATATAGAATCAATACTTTTGAAACCAAACCTGTATTTTATCAATGAAACCAAAAAATAGGTGGTGGTTAAATAAGAAAAAGAAGAGTTCAAGGATATTTTTGAAATGAAACTACCTCCTTTACAAAAAAAAATCTATTGGATTAGGATACAATAAATTTTAATAGGGAGCAGCCCTTCATTATTTCCCCTCCCAATAATGTTTACTTATTTCATTTTTCCATTCTAGGGGTGGGATCATTTTTATCATTTTTGGGGACTCCAATCTTGGTACCCAATTATGGATATTAGTATAAATAACATGGTGTAGTTCTTTCTACAAAAATTTAATTCACCTTTGGATCGGGGATGACCAACCACAACTATCTGGATATAATTAGTATAAACAGAAAACCTCTTGGGGGGTAACCCAAGTTTATCTTTTAAATTTTAACTTTTTTTTCATTCTTTAATTTTAAATAATTTTGTTCTTTTATTTTATAGGTTGTATATGGTGGTAATTATGAGACTAACTCAAATCCACCAAAAAAGAAACAAACTAGATTGTATCTCTCCTTGCTATTGGATTCCATCCCTAGACTAGCTGACTGTTCTTTAATTCTTATGGGTGATTTTGTTTAATTAGGGGGGGATGGAATTTTGGGATGCATCATTACCATATTTCATTTTGTGTGTGTTTTATTCCTTATCGTTATTGTTTATTTTCATAAATAATAAAAAAATATGAAAAATCATGTCATATGCTCATTACTTCCATGTAGTTGATGTAGAATTCATGTTTTAGTTTTTCAAAATCATGGTAATAATGTTAATCATGGGAAATTTTTCATCATTGGTGTTTTATTTTAGTGAAAATGTAAGTTGGTTAATGATACGTTTGATTGTGTATTTATTAAGCCTTTGATATTTTATACCATTCATTATGGGATTTTTTTAGGAAAATCATACCATTTAATATCTCCACACACTTCACAAACAATCATTACTTGTGAGTTTCTCTTACCCAATTAAAGGTATAACAAAGTTAAGTAATCTTTTTCAGCTTATAATATGGTGTTTTCATACAATCATTTATCTTCCAAACAGTTCCATTACCATACCAAATTGACTTATGCATGTATACTAGATATCCTACTATTGTATTCCCTAAAAAAATGAAAAAACGAGAAACAAAACAATAAAGGGGGGGGGGGGGTAGGATTAAATGTACAACATATTGGGGTATCTAGTTTGAGAGATCAAGGTTTTACTTTTGGGAATTATTAAATGAGTGGGTTTTAGAATTTTATTATAAAGGATATTGAACAAGTTTGGTGGAATAGAATCAATTAAGTAGAAACGTTTTACTTTACTTGAATATAATTGATAAAGGGTGGAGAGATAAGCTTGAAATGATTAGACTACACACACATGAGGAATTGGTGACATAGTTGAATCATAACATGTTTCCACACGATTAGTGTCATTGATCTCACTATATTTTATTTTGATATAATTTATAAGACATTTAATTCCATATTTTTTTTGAGATTTAATTATTTTTAGTGATTCTTTCTATGATCATATTTTCATCATGGATTGAGAAATTTCAACATGCACCATTTTCTTGATTATATGACACGGGGTTTTCCCCATGAGTGTAAAAGGTTAAGTGTGCGGGAGTTGATAAGACATGATTTTTTTTGAATATTTTATTAATAATAGTTGATATAATTTCCCTAAATTGATATTTATTTTAATATTTAGCGGAAATGTGTGTTTTGAGCTTGAAATAAAAAATATCATGAAAATTATGATTTACCAACTTTAATTTTACCATAGTAATTATGTCATATCATTTTATGTGTGTTGAATTTTGATCTTAAATTTTATTTTAGTATTATAATATAATTTATCTGAATTTTTCATTGAGACCATGCAAGATGGATCTCATATTTGGAGGAAAAAATGGACATTAATGTAGGGATAAACTGAATTTGCAAGAATTGAACCCACTTCACTAATATAGCCATAAATTCTAAATTAATTCTTCTATTTGGATGAAATTTTGAAAGTTGTTAAAGTAATCTATTTATAACATTTCATTAAACTGGAGTGAAACTTTTTTCACATGGGATATTGGTCTAAGACGCATCTCATTATGGAGTAACTTTTGGAGTCGAAATGATGCATGTACCCTTTTTTATATTTCAAACCCTAACCTGCATTCACTCAATTTAAATGATATTTTAACTCTTTTATAGGGTTTATAAAGGTTTGGGAAGGTTTTTATGAAATGGTTGGTTCCATTTAACTCTATAACCATTCTGAATATGGATTCCTTTATGCAAGGATCTCTTCTAATAAGGTGCTCCTCTCCCACCTCTACTTTGTGTTACTTTTATTTTATGCTTGTAATCTATTTGAATATTTAATAAAATTTATTTAATATTATATTTTAATGAGTTTATATTTTTTATTTGTGATTTAATATATGAGTGTGGATGATATTGAGTTATATCCTTTTTAATTTTTTCTTATACAAATCATCTCCATGAGGATAATTCCAACCATGAGACAGTAGTTCGTTTTATGGTCGATATTATTATTACACACTTAATTAGTTGTTTTAAATCCATATGATAACTTTATTCAATAAAATTATGGTTAATTAAATGTTTTTGTAAAGTTTATATCACTAAAATGTTTTACACATTAACCGTGAGGCCTAGATTGTGTGAATCACTAGAGTGGCACTTTAATTGTCAAATATAATCAACTTGGGATTAATTCATAGGGTTCAAATCTGGTACCCAAACTCAATATATTCTAATTTATATAGGTTAGGTGTTTTCATAATTTTCCATTGATCATAAGTTATCTTTTTGACCATAACCAATGTAGGGTTCCATGATTCGAAGTCTCAAAGTTATCCTAGGGTTTGTGGTTGAGTTTTCTTCTATAGGGTTTGGGGTTAAAAAATTAGGGAACCACAATTTATTTTTTAATATTAATAGATAATTATTAGTGATTAATTAATAGTTATGTTAGATTGACCAAAATCATTCATATTGGTGCTTTAAAAGTAAGTGTTTTCTTTTTTTAGTTTTGTTCAGAAATCACACAACCAAACCTCCCCTATTTTGTAACAATTTTTCAACTCCTTTATTTGTTTATTTTTAACTTTTAGGGGATATTTAATTAAATTCCTTATCAAGATATAATACCTAGGTTATACACCATTCTTCAATTAGTAAAAAATGAAAAATATTTTGGGAGCGCATGAGACAATGATCATCATCCATACATTCATGTAGTCATGCACAATCATGCATAAACAAGCCAATGGTTTAGTATTGTAGATACCAAAAACCTTTGAAATAGAGTTACTATACTCATGATAGTCTGATCATCCTTGTATAAGATCATCCATTCCTCATGAAATCTCGTCCATTCCTTATCCAAGTTCATCCACACAGGTGTTGTGAAATAATTATGAAGACATAAAAATGAGTTCAAATGTGACGATTGATGCATTATTTAATCGACTAAATAATCTCATTGAATATATGCATATAATTGTAATGATGTTAAAATTATGAAAAGGATACTGATAAGACTTCCTCTATATTTCAATGTGAAGGTATCATTGCTAGAAAATAAAGACCCAAAATAGGTGACATTAGACAATCTTCATAGATTTTTGTATAGAATATGAGATGTGGAACAATCATAATCGGTATATGTTGATGGAAAAACCTTATGAGGTTATATTAAATGTAAATAATAAACTTTAAGGTCAATAATATCTTGATTAAGTAGAATTTTATGAGGTGATAACCTTCCCTCTATCTAATACGAATAGGCTGAAAAGGAAAATTCAAGGGAAAGATTCCACTTATTTTCTTTTGATGTAGTAAATATGGAATATTGCAGCCAAGTGTCCTAATAAATTTTAATATGATGATGAGGAGGAAGAAACTATAAAAAAACTTTCAAAAGTGAAAAAATTATGAGAAAATTACAATGTGAATTCTTCCAGAGGAAAAAATTGTTATATCAGAAAGGTGAAATATCGAATGAGACAAAAGTGGAGGAAGTTGAAGACTATAGATACCTTGATAAATTAGTCATGTAATGTACCATATAAAAGTCAAAATTTGAAGAAAACGATGCTTAAGGTGATGAAATCAAGAGAAGGGTTGACCTTAAAGTTGTACTTGAAGATTCTCTAGAAGAAATAAACCTTTAGAGGTCCAAATATAAGAAGGATAATGGCATTGTTTGTGACTCCAAATTATATATGCAATAAAAATAAGAGAATAATTAAAAATTAAAGTGGATATTAAATGACTTAAAACTCTAAATTCTGGAAACTCGAAGAAGGAAGTTGAGTTTTGACTCAGGATTGAAGAACACGACTGATTCATTGAAGGCCAAACCAACTCAGTGAAAGAATAGTTCAAAATAATAGATGACTCAAGGTAAATTCATGGTTTTGTGATGAAATTATAATGATTAATAAATATGTGTTACCCCCAACATAGAAATGGTAAGTTTGAGTGCACCAACCTCTAAAAATGATAAGGGGGTTTTCATGGAGTCTTTTAAAAAGATTATACCTTATAAAAAATATAACGATTCAAGGATAAATGAAAATATATTATAGATAATGAACATAAAAATAATATATTCATGGTTGATACAAAATCACAAGTATTAACACCTCTAAGTTAGAGTGTTTTTACCTCTAAGTATCCACATCTCCTCCAAAGTCCAAATTAGAAAACCCTTAAAAAGATTCATATATTCTAAAACATAGATAAAATCATTTAAATCCTTTTAGATACTAGAGGAATCACCTTATTTATTTTTAGTTCAATATTTTGATATTTTATATGAACCTACTAACTACTCCCACTACATGTGTAATATCTAGCCATGTACAAACTATAGTATACATCATGCTTTTTACTATTGATGAAAAAGGAACCTTTTTAATGTACTCAAATCCATATATTGTTCATGGGTTATTATCCTTAACTATAAATTTCATGCCAGGGGAGTGGTAAATGACGTCACCTCATTCATCCTGAAGAGTTCCACTGGCTTTTGGATGTAGTCATACCAAGTCAGGAACAAAGTTATAGAATTTAAGTCCCTTATAATTCTTATCCCTAATATCTTTTTAGCTGGGATGTGATCATTCATATCAAAACTCTCACTCAATTCATATTTTATCTCATCGATACTTTCACTTACCAGTCCATTAATAATCATATCATTAACATATATAGGTAAGATGAAAATGCTCCCATCATCAAACACCTTTCGATAACAATAATGATAAACATTTCTCTAGATGAACTTATGTTCCACTATAAAGGAATTGAACATATGGTTCCTCTAACATTGTTCTTTATTGAACTCATAAAGGTGAAGATTTATCTTGAACACAAGGTTTTAGTTCGGTTTATCCATCAAACCTTATGAAAACTCCATGCAAATTATTCATTTAAGTTTCCATGGTGAAATAAGGTATTTACATATAACTGCCCTTATTGTGAACCTTATATGGAAACCATACTAAGAACCACATGAATATTCACATGTTTAACTATTGGATAAAAGATATTATAAAAACATATGTATTATTTTTACTGAAAAACCTTCATGATAAGTCTTTCTTTATCCCTCTATCTAACATATTCTTTTTTCTTTATCCAGTAATCTAATTTATTCTGAAGTAATATTCTCCCAGTAGGTCAATCTACTAGATACTATGTTCTAGAAACATTTAAGGAATATATTTCATACCTCATAACTAACTACTACTGACTTGGTAATTTTACTTTTGCTACCTATTCCAAGATCTTCGTTGTTTTTGAGAAGAAAATAGTGCAATTCACTTCATAATCTATGCACTTGGTGTTGAATCTTTATAGCCCTCCACAACTGTTCATGTGGTACAACTCATTCTAGAACCACTACTTATAGAACTTTATATTCCAAACATCTTCCTTGATCTTTTATAGTCCTAGATCTTTTTGGTTCTTCTAGACTTGAAAATACCATCTATACTTGACTATTACCCATAACTTCTTCTGGATAGTCTGGGGTTTCTGAAATTGATAGTCATTGAATTATTAGGAACATTCACAAAATTTATAATTACATTCATTAGAATCATAAATTTTGAAGATAATTTGATATCGTCAGGGAATTATTCTTGGTTTTTATATTTCCAAATAATATTTTCATTAAAGTTTACATTATATCTTCTAAAAAACTTCCAAGAGTTTTTATTCTAGATCCAAAATCCAAAGTCTTTTGTTCTATATCCCACAATGTATCATGCTTGAGACTTAGCTTCTATCTCATCCCATTCCTTGGAATGAACATGGACATAGGAGATTGAATAAAATATTTTATATGGTAAATTTAAACCTTCCTTACATACTAATAGTCTTATATGAGTTTCTAACCTAATGAAGATAATGGACTCCAGTTCACCAAGTAATAAACACAATTAAAAGCTTTCTCCTAAAACTCCTTTGGAAAAATAACATGAATCCTTATTATCATTAACTTACCATATGATATATCATTCATACTCTTTGAAAATCCATTTTATCATAGAGTTCTTGGTATGGTATTCTAAAACTATATTCTTTATCACCAGCTGAACCTCTAGAACTCCCTACTTACATACTCCCCACCATTTTTGAAACTCAACATTTTAGTTTTCTTCTAGTCTCCTTTTCCACCATGGATCTCTATCAGATAAAGGTTCTAGATACCTTATTATTATACTGGATTAATATCACCCACACATTCTTTATCACATTGTCAATGAAGGTAACATAAAATAGTGGGCCTCTATGAGAATGAATTAGATCTATCCCCATATATCCATATAAACTAGCTCTATATTTTGGTCCTTGGGAATATTAACTTTCAATTAGAATAAATCATTCAAATACTTCCCAATAATACATTTTTTACATGTTCTATACTCTATTATTTTTGCCTTCAACACTCCTTTGGTAGATTGTATTTTTACCCCTTTCTCACTTACGTCACCAAGATGTTCATTCCATAACTTTTCCAAATATAGTTTCTAGATATGAATTGCACCATCTGAAACTATGATTTGGTACAACGTTCCATACTTCACTCCTTAAACCACCACCATGGAATTGAGTGTGACTTTACATGATCCATTTTCAAAGGTTGTATAGAAACCTTCATCATCTAACCATCCCATCGAGATCAAATTTTTTCTTAACCATATATGTGTTACACTCCTTTAAATTTGAAAAATATTATATTCCTTGTATGGAAAGAAACATCAACCCTACCTAAAATCTAGAGAGTACCCTCATCCACATGGTTTACCTTTATATATCATTTTAAAGTATAATTCCTCATACTTACTCTCTCGAATTTTGAGTGAAATGAATCTCCAAATTCTATAATACAAGACATAAGTGAATTAAAAACACTTAGTATAAGACAACTTATATATTCTGATATGGGATTTACGAATTGAATTATAGAAGTTTATCTTTCATAATTTATTATTTTTTTATTGAAATATCTCTTTACATGACTTTTACTCCTATAATTAAAACTATTGGATCCACCTTCCACCAAAACTATTATGCCTATGACTTCTCCTTACTTTTCCTTTCTTATGAACTTTTCATGTTGTGGAACATCCCATGCCTTACACATTGTATGCATTTCTATTATATTCTTGAATCTCTTTTTAAAAAACATCATCATTTAGAATAATATCCTTAATATCCAAGAACACTAATTATATCTTACCTCTTGAGTTAGTCACTATGATTACTATGGAATCTTAATATTCTTTTAGTGATGAGAGTAAACTAGTTCCCACTCTAGATTCCCAAATATCACCATTATCAATTCAAACTAAATCTAAATGATGTTGAGGTTATTAATGTGGTCAAATTACATATTTATTTAAAAAATTCTCATATCAAACAACCTTCACAAGATGAAAACTTTTTTTTATTTCCATCAGCTTCTAATATGAATTCGTAAGATTTTTCATAACTTTAAAATATATCTTCACCTAATGGGTGTTAAAATCCACATTCTGAGCTAGTGACATCTAGATCATTTTAAGTTATTTATTATCCAACCTTTATCATTCTTCCTTTCTCATAGATTATAGATTAGTAATCATCAATGGAATTGAAAGATCCTTTGATAGTGGAAAATAATTTATCTATATCTTATAAAATCTGAAATATTCTCTATCAAAATTATCCTCCAAAACTTTAAATTTATCCAATCCTATTACCAAAAGAGATAGTGAACTACTAAAAAATTATAAAACATTTAAAAGGAATCCATAACTACTTATTGAAAATTTTCTATAAGGATAAGTGTAGAATGATGCTACTAAACCAAGATCTAAAACACCTTCACCTGAGATTAGTTGTCTAGATATCTATATCCAAAGCTATGATACCATGTTTTGGGTTAGATACAACTTCTAAACACCCATAAGTTTCACCTATGGAAATATAAGGTATGAAAAAAAGTACCAAATCAAAATATCATTATCAATGCTCTAAAACTTTGAAGGCACACCACACCCAAGTCACCATACCACAATGTACACCTTAAAATGAATCCTAGAAAAGAACTTATATAAGACAACTATTAAAATAAATAAAGAAAAAAAACATAAGTATTTACATTTTTTGGACTTTATTTCTAATCCAATATGCAATTCTAAAAAATCTTTTAATTATGAAACAAAAGTTTATTATAACTGATATATCAAGTCCTAATCATTTGGAACAAATATTCCTAGCCTAATACTTAAAGTAGAGTTTAATCCATTCTTATCTTCATGGGAATCCCTTTTCTTGGACAAAGACATCCACCCCCTCAACTCCTTTTTCTGGTGACTAGTGAATGATTCTTGGAACTCTATAAGTTTAGTCCTATGTATCATCTTTAAGAACATTATGTATTCCCTTTTTCACAAAACATCAGGGGAAATAACCTTATAAAAACTTTAAAAATACTTACAAAAAACATTGGTATCTCGAAACTTTACCTCCAAAATTATAAATAGTAGTTTCTAATTTCATTCTTCCAAAAACCATCATCTGGTATACTAGATTTAGGACTTTAGAACATTTTATTTTGTGCTCCACTATCTCTATCCTGACATCAAATATTATACTTCTTTAATCTCTTCTTTTGTTGGTTCTAATAAATTTTCTGGAAAATGGTTTTCACATGGATGAACCTAATAAGAAAATCATATGTAATGTCTAGGTTTGTCCACAAACTTACTCAACATATATCAATCTATGGCCCAAATTTCATACTCATCATATGATAGGGAAAATCCCATCTTAGTTAAGCTTCAACCAATGACCTGATCAGTAACCTACCCAACCACCCCCTAATTAGATAATTTTCAAGACTTTTGTAAGAAAGGTAAAAATTATGTAGGTTCCCATGCTTGTTATATTTCAAACCATAGGTATTGTGGAATCCAAATATGATACATTCAAAACAAGTATACAAAATATATAGTGTATGACACTCTATATGGTATAATTTTTAGCTTATCTAGAACACAAAACCTATTTTGTGCATCCTTATCATATTCCATATCTTGACACAAGAATCCAAATCACGCTAACCATAAAATTTATTCATAACCTATAATAATAAATAATGAACAATGATTAAGTATAAATTAATGTCATAATTTTAGAGGTCAATTATCATTACACCTCACAAAATGTATACCAATATTTTCATATATGTAACAAATGTGAAAGAATGATAAAGTGGATATTTCCTTTTTTATAAATTGATGAATTTATATTCTTAAATTAATTTAATAATACTTAATAAAACCATACATAAACTCCAGTCTAAGATATCATATATGATAGTATTCCAGATCAATCTTATGTTTACTAAACTTTCAAGGGTTTTTAAAATCATTACAACTATATATAATTCCTACCATATCTATTTGTGACCACCTAATAAAACACTCCCACTAATATCTTTAGAGAGTAACATCTAAGAAGAAATCCAATTTGGGTAATGGTGAGACTTAAAAATCATATTCTTAATATCCAACTCCTTGATCATATTCAAATTTCTTAACTCTATAAATTCAAATGTTATGATGCCAAATTCTATTGTCTAATATGAAATATTTCTAGGTATATCATTACCATTATTAGAACCTATTTCATCAAAACATTTCCATGAAATATTTTGTTAATTCTTTATCGAAACATCTTAAACTCATTTCGGATAAATTTACATTCAATTTTTTAAGATAACTAAATTTAACTCATTATATTTCTCTTTACTTCTATATCCTAAACTATATTAGGACATTTAGAGAAATTATCTTTGAATTTTGACTGGAATGATAATTTATTTATTAACTTTTAACTTCTTTATGTTTAAACATACTCCCACTATCCTCTTAGACACTATATTATTCTAGTAATATCAAGCTAAGATACAAAAATTTCTTTGTGTTAGAAAATAAATCTTATTTCATTTTAGTAGGAATATTTAATAAATAAACTATTTTTTATTTATCCTATATGGAATTATATGTATTTTGTGAATTTTATTAAAAATAGGAATATTCTTTAAAATATTTCATTGATGGTGGTGGAATCAAAATTTATTATATTTTAACAAAAATCCAGATAGACACTTTTATCTTAGATAGAAAATTATTATCATTTTTATTCTTTTCAAAACATATTATTGAATTTGATAATTCATAAATCATGTGTATTGAATAAATTAAATCATATTTTTTCTAACAAAACTTTTCTAAAAAATATCCCTCTTATCACATGAGATAAATGAGATAACTATACAAATTATTTACTAAGATCCATTGAAGCTTGATATATTCCTTTACACTCAAACCATTTCTATAGAAACCCTTTACATTATAACTTGAACATAAACTACAAACTTTATCAAATTCTCATTTATTTTTAACTCTGATATATTTTTAATTATTGTAAAGTATATATTTTCTCTCAAATACCCTTTAGAATTAAAGAATTAATTTCTATAACACGTATACCTAACATGAAAATTCCATGGATTTTCTCAAACCCCTTCATATACTGAGGATGATTACATCTTATGGAAACATTAACCATCTTTCCTAATAGCTCTAGGTTTCAATGACCATGATAGGTTATTCATATAAACATTGTGGGACTTTCTAACTAACTTTTATTATTTTTATTTTAAACTTTCAATTGATTATACTATTGAAAATCAACCATAACCTAGAAATCATATTCTTAGTTAATTTATCCTAAAAAATTTGAGAATATCATATAAATATTTCCTAAACTCATGCACAACATCAAACCATTTCCATCGGTTATAATTTAATGAATTCATTAATTAGAATAAGCCTGAGATGATATCTCTAGTCTCACCAAGTAATTGAAACTCAGAATCACATTTATTAGAGACTAAAATTAATTTTAATAATTTTACATCTAATTCATTTGAAACCACAATTTAATAATTATATACTTTTCATAATAACCTATATTTATTTTTGAACCACTTCAATAGTTTGTTACTCAATAAAAGGGTTTATTTAACAGATTTAATTTTCTTTTACTAAAGAAATTTTCTTAAGTTACCAGTATTAGGAGTTGCTTAAATTGAGATTATTATTTTCAAGGGTAAATATAAAAGTAAAATTTTACGATGATGATACTATTTATCTCCAAAAAAATCTTTATTTGGGTGAGTATCAGGTTTTACATTCATTTAATAAGTAATTTTATTAAATGTAATCCCACTAAAATGATAAAACCATTAGAAACACATCATATTAACTAGTAGAACATGATATATATTTCATCATGAATTATATCTGGTATCAATTTAATGATCCATGAATATATCTGGTAGACAACTATTGTTAATCATTTCATATAATACTCTTGGATAGATGAGTGGATAACTCTTCACCCAAATCCATCATATGGATTCACTCAACTTGATTCCTATGGTATCCTAATAGTTAGGTATTACCAGTTAAGTGTAACCCAAATAAAATTCCAATAATAAGGAACCTAATGGTTCAGTTCACCTCATTAGTTGCTTTACTTACAAATCCATAGGCACTTAACAATTATGGTCACCTATACTAAATGATTTAGGTCTTAACAAGTGCCTCTTTAAAACAAATATAATACTTAGTATTTTAAAGTGGATTTAATCTTACCACATTATCTTATATATTACCTTTTACATATATTCATGCTTCTAATGATTTTGTTTTGAATCTAATTCCTTCCACCAAATCAATATATTCAAACCATATTGTTATGTAACTCTTTATATAGCTCACATTTTGTGTTACTCATCCAAAAATAGAATCCAAACATTTTTATACACATCTAAATACATATTATTCATAATTTATATAAAATTTTCGTGTAAAGGTTTATAATTATATAAAATTTACAATCCCAACATGAGTAAGCCTAGAGACACAGATAGTCAACCTACACTTTTCAAGAACAAGATATATGCTTGCATTCTAGTGCCATGTCTGACTCAAAGTCCATCTACTCAAGGATACTTTACTCAAGTGAGATTAAAATTCCATCATAAATCTAATAACTAATATGCATAAACCGTATTCAATAACTAAATTCAATCAAATTAATATAATTATAAATCAAATTTATGGTAGATAAAAACTAAATCCATTATCATACTGAGCATGTAACACTTTAGATGCATGTATGATAATCTCTAGAAGCAGTTTAAGAACATTAAAATAAATCATAAACAAATCCATAATATAAAAAATTTATAACTATGAATAATAAAAAAGGAAATAATAAATAAACGAACACTTCAAGTATTTAAACATGGGATGCTCTATTTATGAACAATTCATAACAAAGCTAAAAATTAACACTTTATAATTTTAGATAATATTTTGGACATTCCATAATATTGAATATAAACACTTTATATTCATTAAATGTAATTTTACTTTAAGTATATATGATACTATATGAAATATATAGCTTTTATATTTAAATTCTATTTTGTAAATAATTTTTCATAATCCATATATCATATATCATTTTTAAACCTTGATCAAATCAATTATACAATCTTATTTTGATGTGTCTTAAATAATTTCTTCAAATAGTGACTTTAATTTGAACAATTAAAATTAAATATTATGAAAAATTCATATCATAAATATAAACTCTTTTATATTTTGTCTCGTTTTTATAATTTATAAACAATTTATAAATTACACTTACAATTTTTGTATAAAAATTTTATATCTAAATTATAAGTCATGAAATATAATTAAAAATGTATTTTTAATATTAAAATTTATTATTATGGAATATTTATAAATAAATGATCCAAAAACATTTAATTAATTAATTACAAACACTTTGTAATTAGTTAATTTATAAATACTTTTATAATTTAATGAATATCCAAAATAACTTTTATTTTAATTTATAATCAATTTATAAAATATATAATTCAATTCATAATTGAATTTTAAGATTTTTTTTCTTCCAAATAATATCCAATGATATAGGATGAATCATAAAATACAATTGATAGAGTTTCAATACTTAAACATTTTAAGCGTTGTCTATCATATTTTACAACTAATAAACCCATCACCGCTTATGATAAACGACTAACATAAGGTTTATTAACTTTCATGGAAAAGGGAATACCCTTATGTTTTCAAGGTTTTAGAGTTGTAACCCTTATGCATCTGGACCCTTATATATTAGAGTTTTTTCTTCTATAGTAACGATAAGTACCCTTACGTATGTAGGGTGGCATCTATGTAACCCTTATGCATGTTCAAAGGGATATGTAAATTTTACTAGATTATATCTTATTTATGGTCAAAGGAATACTTAATGGTTACCTATATTGTAAGCCTTACGTATTTATAGAGTGACCCTTATGTATGGGTGAATCGTAATCAGAGATATCACCTATTGATCATGCCATAAAATTTAAAATTTTATTTTTGAAATTTATATAATTTTTATCTTTATTTTCCTTTAATTTGGAATAAAGAGTATAAATATTAGAATAATTTTGATTTTGGAATTATGTGATTAACATGCTTGATATTAATTTTTTAACTAATTTAATTATTTTTGAGTTAATATTAAAAATCCTACACTGATTGTATTTGTTACTTAATTTCAAGGTAAACTCTAAAAGATGCAGATTACCAAGGAAAGATGGAAAAGTCCCTTCCAAGAGCTTCATACATAAGATATTTCTGAGGAAAGACTTGGAATTTTAAAAGGTCCAAAAGGGAGACTTCATACATAATATATTTTGATAAAGAAAAAGAATACATAACAATTTCTCATTACTGAAGATGATACATATATTTTTATGGCTAAGTAGTAAATACACAAAATATATAACTTTTCTGATTATAGATAAATTGAAACATGGGGTTTTTGAAGGGTAATTATCTGTCCCTAACATCTTTCCCTTTCTAAAATTTGAGGAAGGTGATATGAAACATATTATTACTAGAAGAAGATCATATATAATATTTTTTCTGGAAGTCTAAGATGATATGTAAAATGTTTTTTAAGGAGAAGGATGATATGTAAGAAATTTTTAAAGGCATATAGGGATACATAATATCCTAGAGTTAGAAAAATTATTTAAGATATCATACATGATATATTTTTCCCCAAGGAAGATCATCAGTAATATATTAGAGTTTGAGAAAATTTGGAGAAATAGATATATAATATCTTCCCTTCCTTTTCCAGGGATACATAACAGGGTTATAATTTTATAATTTCATGTTATGTGAAGATTAAAATAATAAATTATTGAAACAATTAGGGATCAACTTAAAATAAATTTAAATTTATCTGGTCATTCTAAATAGAGTAATATGATTCTAAGATTCCATGGAGATTCTATCCGACCAAAGAATAATATGAAGATCATGGGAAAAAAAGGAGGATTTATGAAATTATATTTCAGAGGATCCACACACTTTGAGATGTCTATGTGAAAGAAATAATAGAATATAGAGAGATTGATAGTGAATCATAGAAGGATTCAAAAGGCATCGAGGGAATATGAAATTTTTTCTAGGATAAGGAAGACCCCATTTCATCCACTTCAGATATCGATCCTAAAAGGAGTGTGAGAGGACCATCTCAGCCAGGAGGGAGATATTATTGAACATTATTTTATCCCTTAAATTATCATTTTCTTGATCTTATTTGGAAGTTCTTGACTATTTTATTCAATATTTGGTTTCCATTATTCATTAAACTTTAATTATTCTTCCCTTTTTTGGTTTACATGCATAGGTTTCATAGATATACTTCATTTTCTATATATTGGAGGGAGGTTGGGTTTTTATCAGGAGTTATTGAAGGTATTTTTTCACTTAGTGTAACACCCTGATCCGAACCACCATGTATAATATAAAGGGTCATGTGACCTCATGCATGATTCCTTGTATGCAATAGGCTACCAACTAGTAGTGAGGGTCTAATTCCATCATTTGTGAGACTATACCTATAATATCACATCATTACAAAAATAATGATAAAACAATATAATAAATAATAATAGTAACATATAGAAATTGAAAGGTGACATAAATTTTATACAAGTAATAAGTGGGATTCCAAACTGAAAAACCAAACCAGTGTATAATGAAAGTAGGTAAATAAATAAATGAAAAACTATGGAGTCCTCCAGAGTCCATCTCGGTATGCCATTAGCACCAAGCTCCTCTTTTTAGTCATCATCCATGGGACCCTTTCCCGTACTGAGATCTCTATACATGAAGTCTAGATGCACATTAGTGTAATGAAATAACTTGGGTTGACCCAAATTATCACCTGATCCATCCCTCCACATGGACTGAAGTGCATTCTCGATCATCACAGGTTGGAGACAAAAATCAGGCATGCCCAACAATCTCATGGGAACTGTTTCTCCCCTAATAGAACACAATGACCCATCCATGAAATGGGGAAGACACAACAACATAATCAGAGTACACAAGCATAAAAAATCCAGAACATGTAACATGAAAATTAGATACCATAAAAAAACTAAACATCATATACAAAACATTCCAAAATTCCATATACATGGTATCTAAAGTCATAGAAAAAAACTCAAAAGAATGGGAAAAATGAAAAAATAGGCTTATAAATACATCTAAAAAGATAAAAAAACACAAAAAAGAACTCCACATGATCCAACTCTGTGGGAAAATGTCTCCTCTATAAAACACCGAATGATGGTAATCAAGAAGAGCCACTCGAGAATATGGTGCCCTTTCCTTTACATGTGTCCTACAAAACAAAGTCTACATACAACAAAAGGCATATGTTTGGTCTGATTCATAAGACCGGTAGGATACCACCATGAATCCATTTTATTATTTTACCCATAAAAACTAATAATTTAGTTTAAAAACACATTTCAAAACTAAACCTCTTTGAAAGCATCCCATTTTCAAATAAACCTTTGAAATTCATATGTTATACCATTTCAAATAAAACATGTTTTCCAAAACATTTCCCAACATGGATCAAATATAGAAAAAATCCCAAGGCACAACATGCTAAACATACCCAACAAGGCATAATAAATTTGAGTATAATATCAACATCATCTTAAGACCAATAAGAAAAAGCGATCATAACATATCTCATCACATAAAACCTGACACTAATACAATGCATAAATAATATATATTAACTCAACATGATTGAGTTCACATAGGTCTCTAAACTCAAGGTTGAAATGTGAGTGAGTCTAAACAAGTTTTCTATCCATCTAAGAAACAATGAAATCTCTCACAGTATTCCCTAGGACCAACTCCAAGAGATATCATGGTATCTCGACAACCAATCATGGAATGTCTCATGGTATTCCTACCCAAAGTCTCTCATGGTATTTCTACCCAAAGTATCTCATGGTCCCTTGGAAACCAAAATGGAATCTCACATGATATTCACTTAAAAGGATCCCACAGTCCCTCAAACAACCCCTTTCTCACACCCCTAGTTGACCCATGTGCTTCTCCATGCCAACAAAATCACAAAAAGTTTCAATCCGTGAAAGTACATTTTATAAGAAAATTTCATAAAAAATCATGCCCACTTTCATTAAAACACCTTTCTCAAGGTAAAAACATCTCTAAAACCATTTTAAAAATCCATTTTAATCCATAAAATCCCTTTGATGCATTTTACCAAACACTTGGTGTGCACAAAAGCCACACATATTAGAGAAAACCCTCTTTAAACACCCAAATTTCCAAAAAAATCCTTGATTCTCATAAAAAATGGAATATATATCATTCATTAATTATTTCAATTCCAATTTAAATAACACAAACCAAAGTTGATTTGAAATTTAACTACAATCCATGAAAAACACCCTTAAATAGAGACACCTACCTGAAAATTAATTCTAACCTCATTTCCTTCAATGATGACCACCCATAATAGGAATATCAAGGACTCACACACCTAAGTCATAAGAAAATCAACCAAAGACCCCATAAAAACACTAGGTCTGGCCAAACCCACCATATAGGGTTCTACACTTCCTTGGAAAATGAATAACAAGCACGAAAAAGGCAGGAAGAAGAAGAAACCAATAATATTTGGAATTAACTCAAGACAAATCACAAAGAATCCAAGAGAAGTACACCATTGAAGGAGAGGGAAATATCCACTAATAATTTGAAGGGGCTGCACATAATGGGGAATAAAAATGAAGGCTAAAACTCTTAAAAGTCTACGTGGAAAATGGTAAAATACCAATTTTTAACTAGCATAGACTGACTATAGGACACAAAGTTAGACAAACCATGTGTGAACTATATGGGGCTACTGTCTCCTCAAAAATAAATCCACATAGTTTCCCCTGGGTTTTGAATGATTTGAAAAATCATGCTCACACCATGAAAAATTCCACTGCCCCAACCTGCAACACCCTTGCATAGTTAGCCACAAGGTTAGAAAAACCATGCACTAATTGTGAAACTTAGTTTGTCTTCCAAAAAACTCCCATTTACAACCCCCAACACCTGGGAACTCCAAGAAGGAATCAATAGGTAAATAAGACCCAAAATTAGACATACTAGTGACCCAAAAGGTGTCAAAAACACCACTGTAAATTCGGCCTTTAGTAGTGTTTGTAAAAGGGTTTCATCAACTATAAAAGTGTTGATATTATGAGTGATGTTATAAGAAAAAATTTATCAGTGATAAAAAAATATGATAAAGAAACCCTTTATCAGTTTTTTAGAGATGATAAATCCACCCCTTATTAACAATTTTTTAGTGTTGATAAAAAAATTGAAAAAAAATTATTTTTTTCATGCACTACAACACCGCCTTTCTCAGTGTTTGTGTCCCCTTTCTCAGTTATTTCCACTCCCCAACCTACCATCACACACCCCCAACACCTACTCAGTGCTCATGAACACCCCCACCCTTCTTTAGCACTAGAATGGCTCCCCCAAATACCTACTCACACTGGGAGTTGATCATGTGACCTCCCTTCAACATTTCAATTCCCTTTACCACTCTTCCAATAATGTTTTGTTTTATATTTTAAAATATTTTTATTTATTTGTATATATTTAGAATTATGAGATATCTATACACACATACACTTATATTTATTTAAATATATTACATATTAATATTAATTTTTATATATTAGAATATAAATATAAATAAAAATATATATGCTTATTAATACACACACATATGTATATATAAACATTATATATACATTTATATAAGTATATATACATATTCATATATTTTTATAATGTATAAAAATGGTTAGATATTTTTTTAAATAAAATGGATAATAATTAATTTTATGTGATTTATATAATTATTTTTAAATAAAATTTTAAAATAATTCTAAATATTGAGATATAAATTTTATACATGACATGACATGTATATTTATATGTCTATATATTTACATATATATTTATACAAATTTAAATTTAATTGTGTATTTAGATATAATTTTTTATAATGTATTTATAAATATTTATTGTAAATACATTTATATACAAGATTTAATGGTAATAATATATCTATAAAATACATATAATGCATATACACAATATTGATACATGTACACATACACACATATTCACACACACACACACATTTATATTTCTCACATACACATACAAATATTTATATATATATGTATTTATTTAGATATATTAGAATATGCATATAAATATATATTTTTTATTAACACACACATGTTTATATATAAACATTACTTATATAGGTATATATATACATATTAATGCATTTTTATAAGGTAAAAAATAGATAAATTTTTTACTCTAAATAAAATGAATAATAAATATTTATTTCAATTTGGTTTATATATTTTAAAATACATTTTTATTAAAATATATTTAAATGTATATTTTTAAAATTGATTTATTATAAGTAAATATAAGAAAATATGCATATATTTAATTATAAATAAAGCTAAATTTTGAAAAATAATAAAATTTAAAAATCATAATATTTATTTGAATGTAATACCTGAGAATAAATTCAGTATCCACTGAAAAAGGAAAAAAAGTATCTCCTAAACAATGATGAAATACTATCGAATATTAAAAAAATAGGGTGTCCCAACTAAAAATTCAGATTTGGAGGCCTTATAGGACTTTTTTACATTGAAAAAAGATGATTGAGGTCCCTATTAGTTAACATGACATATATCTCTTTGCAAGATTTTATTTGATATGTGGTAGAGCCAAAACAGATACCTGGATCAAAATTTATGGTTGTTTGAAGTTCAAGTCATGTTTTCAACTTATCTTAGACTGTTCATTAATTTATTTAATGTTTATGCCATCTAATTGTTATTAAATGAATATTACATGATAATAATTGGAAAATTATTAACTAATAATATTTCTTAGTTATTTTATAATCCATTTTTCACTAAATATCTTATATATTAAGTGTAATTTCATATTTAGCCTTATCTAAATCATATTTTTTAAAAATATTATATTTATATCAATATAAATACATTTATATATTTATATATTATTTTTAATGAATTTTTTTTATGAAATATACCCTTTTATGAGCACTAGTAAAAAAGTGCTGATAAAGGGCAGCCTTTATCAATGCTACTAAAAATTTATTGATAAAGGCCCGCCCTTTATCAATTCTTTTTTACTAGTGCTGATGAAGACCCCTCTTCATCAGCACTTTTTTACTAGTGCTAATAAACACCCCCCTTTATCATTTTTTTATTAGTGATGATAAAGGGACCCCCTTTATTAGTGTTTTTTTCCAGGGTTGATAAACTGACCCCATTATCATCTTTTTTAGCACTGATAAAGCCCCCCTATTAGAACTTTTTTAGTGCTAACATAATCCCCCTGTTTCAGCACTTTTACTAGTGATTATAAAGACTAACATTGGATAAACCCAAATTTGTAGTAGTGGAACTCCCCACCATGCCACTTTTTACCCCCAGAAATTCTTCAAGCATCCTCAGAAGAAAATAGGTGTGGAAATTACTCCCTCACTAAAGATTCCCACGCCCATGTCTCATGGATCTCTTCACCTTGTTGCCAGAGAACATGGACCAATGGTACCAACTTACCATAAATCACCTTTTTTCTATAAATCCAAGATACAAACAGGAAAATACACAATGATTGTATCAGTATTAGGCTCTAGATATTCCCATTCCAACATGTGAGATGGGTCAAGATGATATCTCTTCAACTGGAAAATATGGAAGATTTCATGGATTAAGGTTAACCATAATATAAACTCTAATTGATAGGTTAAATTTCCAAGATACTCCACAATAAAAAACAACATGATATAATCTGATGCCAAATTCCCCTAATTTCACAAAAAATGATATCCTAGTTGAATTGATACTCACAAAAACACCTGAACACCAACCTAAAATTCCAATGGGTGAGGACGATCAACATATTAATTATAGAAACTCTAAGATATCTCTAACCAATTTTGAATTAATCGAATTTACTAGGTCATATCCTTGACGAGTCTCAGTCCATCCAAGGAATGCTCACCCACCTCAGCCTAACACAATTAGGATTGGCACATATTCTCATATAACACACCAAATATGTCCGTCCTGATTGAGGCTTGATAACTGTTTTTACAAGAAAAATAGTCCATTTTTAGGTGCCTTTCCCACAAACCCTTGAAATCAAGCACAAACCCTCACAAATTATCCCCAAGTATTTGGATGGTTTACTCCAACTGAATATCCATCTACGAGTGATATATATTTATTAACCTAAATTGGGTTTCCAGAGCCTTTTGGAGTCCCTTCTAGAATCGATATGTGAAATGGGAATACTTGTCAAAAGCTATCACTGAGGGAACTCCATGAAGCTGAATGACAATAATCACCCATATAGAATCCTTTCTACTTAGAGAATGAGGTATCCCGATCACGAAATCCATAGATATATCATCCCACTTCCACATAAGAATGAGAAATGGATACAACAACTCGAAAAGTCTCTGATGTTCATATTTGATCCTCTAGTAAGTCAAGAATATAGAAAAAAATTTCACCACTACACATCTCATCTCGGGCCACCAATACTGGCCTCTTGATATTGCTTTCATATCATTCTTTTTCCACATCATTTTTTTGCAATAAGTTGTTTTTTTATTAAATTAATGTTTTTATTGATTAATTTAGAATTGCTGTAAATTTTATGTTTATTATTAGAAATTTAGATTTAATGTTAAAATATCAATTTATTTGTTTATTTTGTTCATGTTGTTAATATTTAGTTAAATAAATAAATTATTTATTTAATCATTAGTTTTTTTCCTCTATAATTGTTTAAATTTAGTTTTCAATTTATTTATTTATTTTAACTTATTTATTCTTTATTCATATTTTAAAATAATAATTTTTAACAATAAATGTTTTTATTAATTTGTTTAATTATTTATTCAAATTTTATTTCAAAATAATAATTTCAATATTTTAATTTATTAATTTTTTAATAAATTCATTCTTTCATTTAATTTTTTTAATTAATTTATTTTATCATTTTTTTTCTTATTTTATTCTTGTATTCAATTATTTAACTAGTTATTTTTTTTGTAAAAATAATTAATTTATATTTAATTTAAGTTTATTTATTAATTCTTTTTTTTAATTTAATTTAAATTTTAATTATTTTAATTTTAGTATTCTGTAATTAATTTTGTGATGTTATTTATATTTTAGGTAAAGTATGATTTACGATCATTATACTAAATGCACCATGTTCATTATGCTGACAACAATTCATGTGATTGGTTGTAATTTCTACCTGACTATGCCAAGTGACCCTATAAAAAACTCCCTCCGCACGGTCAACAAACTGAAAAAAACTTACCCTACCATGAAGCATCCCCCATATCACCATCAGTCTAGTGACTATGATCCACCTTTTCAAAATTTTCACCCCAGTACCAACCATGCCTAAATCTATTATAGTAAGGCACCTTACTATGCCCACCCTATTGTGAGAAACTGACATCCTCCACTAATGAAGCTTAATCTGAGCCATGCACTAACTGTGATTGATCTCCTCGCACACCAAGGAAGATGGCCATGAAAGTTATACCAAGCTCAATCCTTGACGAAAAGGAAGATATACAGCCAAGGTTTTCCAAGAAAGAAATCCAAGATGAATCCTTATTGAGGATGAGAAACTGAGGCTCACTAATGATATGAAAAAATTTGTGTCAGATTTGGTTGAAGTCATTAACACTAAAGAGTCACCTCTGCATAAGATCAGTGCTAAAACTGAAGAAGTTAGAGGAGCAGCGCTCACCAAGGACCGAAGCTAGATGAGGCTTCTTGAGGAAGAATCACATCTCCTCTTCAACTAGAAATTAAACCCATGACATAAGGGGAAAAAATAAAAACAAAAAAAAGAGAAAATTATATATGAAACTAGATATAATAATAAAAAGTATATACTTAAATATATATATATATATCTACATATTTTTATAATACTAATCATTATATAATATAATTTAAAAAATATATGTATATAGTACAAAATAAAAATACTTGGACATCACTGACTTCCATTCCAAAAGAAATGTTTGAGGAATTGGGTCATGGGATGGAAACTTCAAGACCCATAAAATTGTTCCAAGACCCTGAAATAGAATTCTAAAGGAAAATTTATTTCAAAAATCACAATTACTTGATTCCATTTATTTCTATTTTTCTGGAAGATTTGGGAAAGTTTGATCGAGATAAATAGAGATCCTGGGGATGTGGGATTATGGAAGTTGCATTGCATAATTTTTCAAGTGGGAAATCAAAATGAAAAAGTTAGGATCAAGCTAGTGAGTGGAGTTTCTAGAAGATTATATCATCCACTAGAGTCCTGAGGGAATGTTTCCAGGAATGAAGTTCATGTTTTGTTACTAGTTGGAGAGAAATCCCATGTGTGAGGAGCACATTCTTCTAGAAGATTGATACTCAAGTCCCCAGAGGATAAAGATACACGAAGAAGGAATTACTTGTGGAAATTAGTGAAAGAGTTTTATAAGATGTGAGGGTGAGCATAGAATTCAAGGGATTTACATGAAGAGTTTTTGATAAAAAGAGGAGAAGATTCATAGAGAATGGAGATTAGGGTTTTGGATATTGAACCATTCATCCAGAGACTTTGACGAAAGAATTTGAGAGTCAGAATAGAGCAAGGAGGTGGAGTACAATGAGTAGTTTGAAATCAAGGGGAGACTCTTATTATTCTTCTTATTTCTTAGATCATGATAAATAATCTTTCATTTATTAATTTCAATATTAATTTGGGATAAAAATATTAAGTGCGGGGAAATTATATTGAAATGGTTTATCTTTTCTAACATTGTTCATGTAATTGTTCTTTGTGATCAAATTCATATTTCAAGTAGTTGAATGATTTTTGTAAGTGAAAAACTTCATAATAATCCAATTATTGATCAAATCCACTCAACTAAGATTTTGAATTCATGATTTTTGAATATTTATTCAATTAAAATATGTACAAATATGAATCAATTTAAACTAAAAATCAATGTTTCCCTTGTTATTCATATTTATACGTCTTCTACTTAATCATCATTTTCAAATTTTCTTAATCTTTTCAAAAATATTCAAACGACTTTTTAGTTGCTTCTTATAATTCTAGGAACATCACAGTAAATAGTTCATGCATGTTTGTTTTTGGTGTTTTTTATTTGTTTTTAGTTGTTATCCTTGACTCCACCACCTTTTTCTTCCTTGTGGATATGATATCCCTACTCTCTATAATCTAGTATATTTATAAAATTTATTTTCACAATATTTAATGAAATATTGTGCATCAAATTTTGGTACCATTGTCGGGTAAGGCTTCACACATCAAGAAAACATAAAAAAATATAAAACACAAAAAAAAACACAAAAAATCAAATCAAATAAAAAAAATAAAAAATCATCAAAATCCAAAAAAGAAATCTCTAAATGACCTCTGTGATGTTGATTTTTTTATCAATTCATGCACATAAGATATGTGTCTAAGGATATAGATCCCATTAAATGATAAATTGAGAAACATTTAAAATCCCTGAGAAAAGAAATATTAAGAATGGAAAACTTGAGAGAGAGATAGAGAGAGCTTCTTAATATAATCAACTAGAAATAATCCAAGAAAATTTTGAATGACCCTGGATGATAGAGTATCAACTCCCGTTGGTGTTGAGTAATCCTTCTTCTATTATACTTACACCTAGGGATCATAATTATGAGCTAACGCAAAATTACCTTTCAATAATTCCAACATTCAATGGAATGCTTAATGAGGACTCCTTATCCTTCATTAGGGATTTCTAAAATATATTATAGAAACTTCCGCTGCAAGGGATGAATGAGAATGCGATAAAAATGAGAGTTTTTACTTTCTATTTAACGGGAAATACAAGAAACTTGTTTTAACCCCTTGATGAAACCATTTTTGAAACTTTGGAAAAAATATACAACTCATTTGTAATGAAATTTTATCCAAGAAGACTTAAAGGAGAAATAAGAAAAAAATCACTAGCTTCTATTAAGAAGATGGAGAGGATTTTCATGAAGCTTGGGATAGGTTCTGAGACCTTCTTGGGAAGTTTACTCATCACTAAATCTTTTTCCACCTACCCATGGATGTCTTCTATGAAGGTATATCACTAATTAGTCAAAACGTGGTTGGACAATCTTTTAGAGGAAATTACACCAATAAAATTGATGAGGATCTTAGGAAAATCTTTAATACTTTAGCTCTTAATTACCAAGATAAATTTCAAGGAGAATACGAGTGAATAGAGGAGTTAATGAAACTGGAATGGGCATGGAAATGAAAGCTCAATTGTCTAAAATAAAAGACCAACTTATGTCCATAATGATTCAAAATGTAAAACAATTGTCTAATCAATTTTTTTTCAAAATCAAGACCAAATTCTTAGAGAACAGTGTCAACAATTTAGAATGTTTGGACACTCAAGTGACTATTGTCGAAAATTTTATATTCCAACCCAAACTCAAAAAGATTACATTTTTTTGGATATAGTCAAATAAAACTTTTCATATATGACATGTTTTCAAACAATTACATTCTTAACTATTAGAACCACCCCAATTTTTCTTAGAGAGAAAGATGAATGATTAGATAGAAACCTGCTACCTTGGGATTTCAAAATCAGCAAAGAACTAAATTTCAAAATCAATATAGGGATGAAACTTCTAATTATAAAGATTATTTCAAGGGGATGTTTTAAAAATTAATGGGGAAAATCGATCCAAAAAAACCTAATATGATTTTGATATGGTTCAAAATAATGCTAGAATTCATAATTTAGAACAAAAAATGGGTCAATTGGCTAGAGAATATAGTTCAAGAGACAAGGGTAAGCCACTTAGTACCACTGAGATGAATACTAGGGATATTATCATGAATTTGGTTACTATAAGTTGTTTTAAAACTCAAGAGGATGTTGTGTTTGACTCTAGAAGTGTTTAAATTGAAAATATGGAAGAATTTGGACACTCAAATTTGAGAAATGCTCATTCTGGAAAATTAGATAGCATTGTAGTAACATAAGATAATCAAGTTGTTTCATCATAAAGTTAAGAATAAAAATACTATAAAATGAAAAAGAATAAGGGGAAATAAAATCTTATTAAGGAAATTGGGTAAATTCCTTCTGTTATTAATAATTTTTCCCCATCCATCTCTTTCCCTAAATAGTTTAAATCTAAAAGTAACAAAACTAATTTGTTTTAATTATTTAGGCTTTTCAACAAGAGATAGTTGAACATTACGTTCATACAAAATTTAATTATTATTCCATCATACTTGAAATCAATCAAGAAAATTGTTTCAAATAAGAAAAATTTAGAAGAGTTTACAACTTACAGCCTCACTGAAAAGTGTAGTGTTATCCTTCAAAATAAAATCCCACTAATTCCTAAAGATCAAGAGATTTTTTTATACCCTAAACTTTAGGGAAAATATGTTAGTTGTATTGTCTTTGTGATCTTGGGGTGAGCATCAAAATTCTATATTTCTCACTATTCCAACAATTGGGATTAAGGTAATTGAACCCACCAGTGTTGTTTTACATTTAGATGAACAACCCTTTATACATTCCATAGGAAGAGTTGAAGATCTATTAGTTGGATTTGGATAGTTTTTTACCTTATTATTTTCTCATCTAACATGGAATGTAAAAAATAAGTCCTTATAATCTTGGGTAGACCTTTCTTCTCTACATGAGGAGCTATTATTGATGTATTGAAGGGTTAATTAATTTTTAATTTTGTGGAAAAAATGTGAAATTCAATGTCTTTAAAAATGAAAAATATTTTTTATCTAGAGAAAAATGTTTTAGAGTGGAGTCGCTAAAAGATGAAAATAAATTTGATCATTTATAGAAGTTTTAGAAACAAGTTTTGGATGAGGAAATCTTGCTAGAAGTTGAGAACTCATTAGAACAAGAAGAATAAATTTATAAATAGTTTGTAGCCAAAGAAACTCACATGGAATCTAAATATATTTTTTGCTAAATTTTTTAAAATCCTAAAAGTGAAAATTTTGGTAATTTTCTAGATCTAGAAATCATCTCTATTACATCTCTAGAAATATTTCATAAAGATGAATTTTGTTTTATAGAGATTAAGAAATTTATAGGATAACTTGAGACTAATTTACCTTCTAAAAATAATGTTGAAAAATTTGATAAGATTGAGGTAGAGTTATTGAAACAAATTGATGATTTTTTGTCGAAAATTTTATTGAAATATGATGTGGAAATTCATGATAGTGGGCTGTCCACCTTGGGTAGAAATAAAGAAAAATACAAATCTCGGTATGAAATTTAAAATCTGTCTGGATTTCAAACTTAGTTTAAGAAACACGTTGAGGATCTTGGACCTCTGAGGATCAAGATAATTCCTTACAATGAAGAGGAACCTTTTTGGAGCTTAAACCACTCCATACACACCTTAAATATTCATTACTTTGAGAAAACTAAACACCACTTGTAATAATTTCTAATGGGATGAATAAAAGTCAAGAGGGAAAATTTCTGGATGTTTTGAAGAAATTCAATACTACAATAGGTTGGTCCATAGCTAACATAAATGAGATTAACCCTTCATTATTCATGCATAATATTCCTATGGAACTAGACTATTAACCAATAGTAGAATTTCAAAATATATTGAACCCAAAAATGAAATAGGTTGTGAGATAAGAGATTATTAAACTAAAAGTTACTGGAATTATATACCCCATTTTTTATAGTGCTTGGGTCAGTCCTGCATAGGTAGTTCCAAATGAGTGAAGATTTACTATAGAAACCAATTAGAAAAATGAAAAAATTAATGTTAGAAAGGAAACCAAGTGGAGAGTGTGTTTATATTATAGGAATAAAAATTATTCCACTATAAAATATCATTTTACTATTACCTTTTTGGATCAAATTATTGAAGGATAGCTAGGAATGAATTATTCTATTTTCTAGATGGCTATTCTAGTTGTGAAAAGATTCTAGTAGCACCAGAATATCAGTATAAGACCACTTTCACATTCCCCTTTGGGAAATTTTCTTACCAAAAAATGTCCTTTGTATTGTGTGGTGTGCTAGTTACTTTCCAAAGGTGTATTATAGGAATTTTCTCTAAAATGATTGAGAGAATCATTGAGGATTTTATAAATGATTTTTCTATTATGGGAAGTACTTTGAGAGTTTTTTGAAGAATTCGGAACTTGTTTTATAAAGATGTATGGAGAACAAATTAGTTCTAAACTGAAATAAATGTTAGTTTATGTTCACTAAAGGAATAGTTTTGGGACATAAAGCATGTAAGAGAGGTTCATAAGTTTATAATGATAAGATTAAGGTTTTTCAAAAGTTACCCACTTATGTTAATGTCAAATGTTTTAGAAGTTTTTTTGGGAATTTCAGATTTTACTAGAGGTTTATCATGGAATTTTCAAAAATTATAAAGACCATATGTTCTATATTGGACAAAGATTCACCCTTTGTCTATGAAGAAAATTATTTTCAATCTTTCAACCTTATTAAGGAAAAAATAACTTATTCACCCATCATAACTACACTTGATTGGAAACTTCAATTGGAACTTATGTGCGATGCTAGTGATATGACTATTGGAATATTTCTAAGACAAAGGAGAGAAAGGAAGATTCATGTGGTGTATTATTTTATCAGTCTACTATATTATGCTCAAAGTAATTAAACCACTACAAAAAAGGGGTTGTTGGATGTTGCGTTTTCCTTGGAGAAGTTCATGAATTACCTCATAGGTTCTAAGGTAATAGTTTTTATAGACTACAATACCTAGAAATATCTACTTTCAAGGATAGATGCCAAACCTAGACTCATCAGGGTGATAATATTACTACAAGAGTTTGATTTGGAGATTAGAGATAAAAAAGGGGCTGAGAATCTTGTTGAAGATCATTTGTCCAGGTTTTTTATTACCTAGTGTGAAGATCCTAGAGAGATTAATTCTTCTTTTTTTGGATGAGAAATTTCTAGTTATTGCTGAAAAAAATCTTCTTGGTATGCAAACTTTACTAATTTCTTGGCAGCAAGTGTCAACCCTTAATATTTTTAAGATAATCAAAGGGAAAAGTTTATCTATGAACTTAAGTAATATTTGTGGGAGAAAATTTTTCTTTTTTGAAGGCTTGAAGATGGTATTCCTTAGAGGCATGTTCCTGAAGAAGACATGTTTCTAATTTTAGAGATATTCCACTCAACACCTTAGGGAGGTCATCATGGAGTTGAAAGGACAACCCAAAAGTTCTTTAGGCTAGATTTTATTGGCCTACATTATTTAAGTATGATAGAAGTTTAGTGGTGGGACGTGATAGGTGTCAAAGGTTAGGAAAATTATAACATCGTGATATTTTAAGAAAGAATAACTATGAGAAATATTGTAAATGATATGCCACATCGAGCTTAAATGAAAAAATAAATATTATTTTTTAAATTTTACTATTATAACGTATCCATTGGAATTGTGGGTTTGAATAGGATTAACTGAATTATGAAAATATGTTTTACACATGTATAAAAAATTAATTATTTGGTGATCAATTAATTATAAATGAAGATAAAACCCTCTTTGAAAATAAAAGGAAATCTTTTATGGGAAACTATTTAAATACATACAAGTGTGTTTTATACCAATAAAATAAAAAAAATCACACTTTTTGGATTATATTAATGAAATATATGTATAATATATTCAATATAATATTTAAAATTCACTTTATGTGTTTTCTAGACATGATATAATGATAAATTCATTTTTATACTTAGAAAACTGTATTTTTCTAAAAATATGTTTTACATTTTGATGGCTTACTTTTTTTTAAATATAGTTTTTTACACTTATAAATTCTATTTGAAATAAATAAAATTTTTATTTGAAACCAAAATATCAAAATTAACTTTGGTTAATTTTTTGATATTTTTCTTGATAAGATTCATGTTTTATGAGTAGTGAGGAATAATAGATTTTAATTGAAAATAGATTTTTTGTATGTATAATTTATATTCATAAATTATATTTTTAATTGGTTTTAATGTATAATTAACTCAATTTTATATAAATTAATCTAATTTATGTCATTGGGATCAATTTTACATTTTATTTGGATATAAAAACATTTCAATCATTTGAACGTTTCCACTTAAAAAACCTATTTTCTCATTCTATCAACAAGATTAATTTTAAATTAATTTTACCCCATTCCATGTTTTAAATTTTTAAAAATGGATTCCATATTTATAATCATAAGGGCCAATATTGTTATATAGGTTCCTTTTATTTTTAGACAATATGAATAGTAATTTTAGTATTTTTTATTTCCATGGTTAAGGGTAAATCAAGCAATTAAGGGTAAAAATAATATTATAAATATTATAAAATTACCCTAAAACTTATCCTAATTTTATTGGATGAGTTATTTTAGATAAAAATCATAATTGGGCCTATTTTATTACCTCTTTGAGCCACTTGGATGACTTTAATCCCTTTAGAGTATTTTATTTTAAAGAAAAGTCAAAGATATCATACTTATGTTTTAATAACTATAAAATTTTTAATATAGGGTTATTTAGAAGATAAATTCTACTATAAATATTTATTTGAAAATATAAAATGCTTATATTAATCATGGAAATTTATTTTTAATTTTTATAAAATAAATAATTACCTTAAAGTATTACATAATGATGATGTAATAATTATTTAATTAACAAAAATATCAAATAAATTCTATTAAAAATATTAAAATAAATATAATTTTAAATAATTAATGTCATACATGAATTTTATAGATTACTTTGAAATTTTGGAGATGTTTTCTAATAATTGGTTATAATTTATCTTATTGTTATAATATTTTTAAAAATTAAAGTAATTAATTGTGTCATAATTGGGATTAATTATATTTTAAAATAAATAATATTTTATTAAATAATATGAAATTCATAAAAAACTAAAATTTGGCCAACTAATTTGGATAATGTTTAAAATTTATTCAATGATCTATTTATGGTTAATTTTTCAATTTATAGTAACTATATCAATCCTTGAAGAGTAAAAACACATGATATCACACTAAGAGTTAAAGGGGTTGAATAAGGGTTAAAACAAAAAGATAATGACTAAAAAATAATAAAAACTTGTCAAATTTTAATTGGATAAATTTATTTAGACTAAAAATTATCTTATATTCTAAATAAATTATTTTTTATCCATTTGGATTATAAAATCAATTTATATTAATTTAATATTTTTAAGAATTCCTAGAGTGTCCCTCCCCTCTCTTATAAAAGAGAACTACCTCTTATCATTTATTCACACATAAAAACCTATCTTATTCAGCCAATATATTCCAAAATAAATTACTATAATCCATAAAAAAATTATAGGTCTCTTATTTTAGGTATAACACCATCCTTAATGGTACTGAGGTGTTAAGAAAAAGAGGTGGTCTGAGGAAGAGGTATCGTTTTTAATCAAGTATTTTTGTTTTATTCCTTCTTCCACATCCTTAAAATCTTATTAAAACATGATGAAATAATAAATACAGTATCCTAAATATAATTATATGTTATTATGTTAATATATTCACCTAATTCCATCTCCACTTCCATCAAATGAGAAAAGAATTATCATTTGTGTGTACGGTGAACTACCGCTTTGCAAACCGATATAATTCATTTTCCATCACCGACTCTCAAGACTGGTTTTTATTTTCCATAACCAGATCTAAATAATTTTTATAATGATGGAATTAAAATTTATATATGATATTAATGAAATATTTATCATTATTAAAAGATAACATACCATTTACTTTCTTACCTTTCTATGTATGGAAAAATAATAACATCATTCATGCGTACATGCGAACCATCACCTCCACAAAGCAGTGTGATTCATTTTTCATAACCATATCCCATAGATAATATATATAAGTATATTTAAAGAAATAATATGATATATATGATATTATTATCATTCTTTAAAGTTAAAATGATATTAACCATCTCTCCATAACAATCATTGAAAAATTGAAACGTTACTCATGCGTACATACGACTTACCGTCTCTATGATTTCAACATATTTCATTTTTCATATCCATATTTAATGGATAGATTTAAAAGTATATTCTATTTATAAAATTGATTATTATTTCATGAATATTATTTTTTATATGATGGACTAATGACCATTTTTGACTATAGACATCATACCAAAATCATTTTGGACTCATGTAACGAATATCATCAAAATGTGTGATGTGAAATTAAATAATTAAGTAATTATTATAACATGATAATAAGTGATATAAATGGAATAATAAACTTTAAAAAGTTTATAAAGCAATTAAATGATTTACCTAAGTTTATTATTGAAGAATATAAATATTTCATGTGATGATTTAGACTCAAGGTAAGGGACTTCATCTCAATTCCCTTTCATTGATGCATATTTTGATGTTATACACCCACATAATTTTATTTGGTGTATATAAATCCCCATTTGAAATATAATATCATTAACTTATTTATTATCATGTTATTTAATGTTTTGTTAAATTTTATTCATTCATGGGCCTTATTATTTTAATGTTTAAAGTGGTATGGGACACCTTGAATATTTAGAGATTTAATTATCAAATATTTTTATCCATATAAAAATTATTGATATTATTTTAAATATTTATTTATATTTATATAAAATTATTACAAAGGAATTTTATTTATATTTTTAATTTAATTCAATATATTTCAAAAGGAATATTTTTTACGTGTTTTATATAGAATGTTTTGACAAATGAAAAAAATGAACATTCTATTTTTAATGTACATGGTGACAAAAAATGTCACGCCACCATGAATATTATTTAATTTACAGATTACATTGAAAGATCACATATTTTATTAAATGAAAAACCTCTTCCCTTATTTTTGGTATTGAAAATTTTTTTCTAAAATAAAATGGAATTTCTATTCAAAAGTGTTTTTTATATGGGATTAAAAGAGTTTTTCAAAGGGATTTATGATAAAAGTGTTTTATTAATGGTATAGTACTTGAGAATTATAAGAAATGGGTGATCCTGATATAGCTTATATGTGGGGTGGCCTAGATATCACTGGGTAAGTCTGTTACATATTAACATGGGCTGACCCATATAGCACCGGGAAAACCTATTACTGATTAGCATTGGGTGGCCTATATATCATTGGGTAAGCCCGTTACAACTCTAACATAGGGTGGCCAGATAGCACCGTGTAAGCCTTTAATAGATTAATTGGAAGTCATCCATATGTTAATTCCAATTGAAAGAGTTTTGAGAGGGTTTTATGTATATGATTCTCTAAGTCACCTAATAGAGTTTTAATTGATTGCGGTGAGATTTAATGATTTTATTTGAGTAAAATGCATGCTTGTTTTTCATATGAAAATCTTTTATTTCATATTCTCAAATAACATTTAAAATAATGGTAAATTCTTTATGTGTTTTCATATTTTTACTTAACTAACAATTTTCTTTATTTTTATATCCCTTACCAAGATTTTGTGCTCATCCATAGTTTTTAAAATACATTTCACAGGGTTTAAGGGGTATTAGAGACAAGGATGAGACTATGGGGATAATTGTGAAGTTTTTTTATAAATATAAATCATGTTTTATTTTAAAGAGTTTTATATTATGGAGAAAATGTATACTAAGTATAAGTGTCCACTTGTTAAGTATGGGTTTACTTTTTAATAGTTTTTTCTAATTATTTAAACCTCTAAACTAAAAATATCCTTGAATGTTAATTCTAGTTCAAAAATACTAAGAAATGTAATGTTTAAGTCTGGGTACTTATAGTCAATATCAAAGGAAAAGTTTAGAAAATGTTAGGGATTTGTACTTTTGGTTAAACATAGGTTAAGTTTCTATGTATATTCTTTTATTTAAATCCTTGTTCAATAACATTTTCAGATCAATGAAATTTAATTAAAAATGGAAGGAGGAGGATATCAAACAACATTCATATCTCTTCCTGATAACTTTTTTGAAATAATTATTGCAAAGTCATGTCCTTATGATTCTTAAAATTTTTCTAACATACAACTCTCTTGGAAACATTTGTATGAAATATCAAACACCTCCTCTATATCTTGATACCACTGTTGTTCATGGGTTGTTTTTAATCAAATCCTATTTTCTCAATATTCTCATATTTTTTAAATAGGTAAATATTATCAAGGAATTTTCAGATATTTAACCTTATCAAAAGATTTTAAATCATATTTTGATTTTAATATAGATTATAAATAAGGAGAACCTTGTAAAACCTATTTATATTTGGTTTTAACTTATATTCTTTTCTCACATACTTATGGTGTTTTAGAAGGACCCGTGATTGAAATTTTCAAAAAAAATCTGTCTAAATGTTTTATAAAAATCAAGTTTTATATGATGTTTTAAAATTATATGTCATTCAAAATGATTTACCAAAACTATTTATTTTCCAACACCCATATTACCAATGTTTTAAAAGGTGTATTTGGAAAAAGAAATAAAGGATCTTTGAAGAAGATCTAAAGCATTGTTGCACTGCATGGAACTTCTATCTATGTGAATAAAACACTAATGAAATCAGGTGGACACTATGATAAAGGTACGGAATTATTTCTTCTTGAAATAGTTTTATTAAATTATATGAATATGAAATGTCAAATTTTATGATATAAAAAGAATTTATGAATTAATAAGTTGAGGTGATTATGGGTTTGAATACCGAATGAGAGGTATAAGATAACCTTTTATGTTAAAATATTTTATTAAAGGATGAAACTCTACTTTACAAGTAAGTATATTTACTTATGTTCTTAGTCCATGTAGTAATATAATTCCTCAACTCTATGAAAATGATCCTAAAACAAAAACTTTATCTGTTTAATTTCCTTACTGTGAAATCAATGACCTTTTAAATCATTACAGATTTATAGTTTTCTGATGGTTAACATTATAATGACCATGTTCTCTATTACTCTACATCAGGACTTGGTAGTTAGTTTTATCTTCCATGTCCATGTTTTCCTACATGGAACCCAAGTATGTCTTATCTCAGATGACCTTTGTATGACCCTTTCTTTCTTTGAAAGTGGAAGTTTTTTTAATCCTTTTTCCGATGTGGGATTTCAATAAAGGTAATTTGAATAGTCAAACCTTGATTACCATTCTTGAGCTCAAATTGAGAGTGTGAAATTTATTAAAGGGCGGATGATGTAACATATCTATATTTTAAGAAATAAACTCTATGTTAGATAGTATACATGATACACCACATCGAGTTTAAACCAACAACTAAATATTATTATTTAAATGTTACCGTTATAACCTAGATATTAGAATTGTGGGTATGAAAATGATTAAACGAATTAGGAAAATATGGTTTACACATGTATATATAATTAATTATTTTGTGATAAATTAATTATAAATGAAAATAAAACCCTATTTGAAAATAAAAGGAAATCTTTTCTGGAAAACTATTTAAATGCGCACAAATGTGTTTTATACTAATAAAATTAATAAATCACAATTTTTTATTATATTGATGAAATAAATATATACATAAATATAATATTCAATGTATAATTTAATATTCATACCATGTGTTTTCTAGACATGATATAATGATAAATCTAGTTTTACACTTAAAAAACTATATTTTTCTAAAAATCATTTTTACCGCCTTTTGATGGCGCACTTATATTAAATAGAGTTTTTGAAACTTTTATAAATTTTATTTGAAAAAATATACTTCTTAACTTAAAGTGGAATATCAAAAGTTACTTTATTTAAATTTTTGATATTTTTTGATAAGTTTCATGTTTTGATAAATAATGAAAAATACTAAATTTTAATTGAAAATATTTTTTTCATATAAATAATTTATAGTGTTAAATTATATTTTTAATTAGTTCTAAAGTATAATTAAATAAATTTTATATCATTTAATCCAATTTAGGTCATTGTAATCAATTTTACTTTGGATTTCAATATAAAAAAATTTCAATCATTTGGATTTTTTCACTTTAAAAAATCGTTTTCTCATTCCATCAACATGATTAATTTTAAATTAATTTTAGCCAATTATGTGTTTTCAATTTTGAAAAATAGATTTTTTATCTTAATAATAAGTTTTAAATTTATTAAAACTTTTATTTTTTGACAATATGAATAATAACTTTAGAATTTTTTATCATGATTAAGGGTAAATCAGGTAATTAAGGGTAAAAATAATATTATAAATATTATAAAATTACCCTAAAACGTGTCCTAATTTTATTAGATGAGTAATATTAGAACAAAATCATCCATGGTACTATTTTATGACCTCTTGGAGACCCTTATATTACATTAACACCTTTATAGTATTTTATTTTAAATAAAATGAAAATATGTGATACTTATGTTTTAATTACTATAAAATTTCTAATATAGGTTTATTTAGAATATATATTCGACTATAAATAGTGTTCGAAAATATAAAATTTTTATCTTAATCATGGAAATTTATTTTTAATTTTTAAGAAATAAATAATCACCTTAAATGATTACACAATGATGATGAAATAATTTTTTAATTAATGGAAATATCAAATTTTTAAAAAGTAAAGTAACGAATAATGCCAAAATTGAAATTAATGATATTTTAAAATAAATAATATTTTATTAAATGATATAAAATTCATAAAAATATAAAATTTGGCCTAATTATTTATATAAGGTATAAAATCTCATCAATTATCCATTTATTATTATTTTGGAATTTTATAGTAACTATATTAACCCTTAATGAGTAAAAACACATGATATACTAATAAGAGTTCAAGGGGTTAAATAAGGGTTAAAACAAAAAGATAAGGATTAAAAAATAATCAAAACTTGTCTAATTTTTATTGGATGAATTTATTTCGACCCAAAAACATAAAATATTATAAATAGTTCATTTTGGATCCATTTTTATTATAAAATTAACTTATATTAATTTAATATTTTGAATAATTCCAAGAGTGGCCCTCCCCTCTCTTAAAAAATGGAACCACTTCTTATCATTTCTTCACATATAAAAACCTATTTGGTTTGGCCAAGATCTACCCAAAAACCTTTTTAGAATCTATAACCACATTATAGATCTATTATTTTATTCATAAAAATATCCTTAATGGTCTTAAGGTTTTAAGAAAAGAAGGTGGTCTGAGGAAGAGGTATCATTTTTAATCAAGTATTTCTATTTTATTTATTCTTACACTTCCTTAAAATCATCTTAAACCATTATTAAATAATAATTCCAATATCCTAAATATAATTATATGTTATTATGTTAATATCTTCACCTAAATCCTTCTTCAATTCCATCAAATGGGAAAATAATTTCCATTCACGTGTTTGGAGAACTGTCACCTCACGAAATGATATAATTTGTTTTCTATCACCATATACCAAGAATAGTTATAATGATGGAATTAAATTTTATATATGATATTAATTACATATTTATCATTATTAAAATATAATATATCATTCACATTCTTACCTTTCTATGCAATAAAAAATGATAACGTCGTTCGTACATATATGTGGACTATCACCTTTACGAAGCGACACAATTCATTTTTCATCATCATATCACATGGATAATATATATAATTATATTTTAATAAATAATAAGATATATATTATATTTTTATCATTCTATAAATTTAATATTATGTTAAATTTATTTAAATAATGATAATTTAAAAATGGAAATGTTACTCATGTGTATGTACGACTTATCGTCTCCATGATTGTAACATGGTTCATTTTTTATATCCATATTTAATGGATGGATTTAAAAGTATAATTCATAAATAAAATTTATTATTATTTCATTAATATTATTCTAAATATGATGTAATAATGATCAATTTTTAATTTAGACATCACACTAAAGTTATTTTGGACTCATGTACTGAATATCATCAAAACATCCAACATGAACTTAAATAATTAAGTAATTGTTATAACATGGTAATAAGTGATATAAAAGGAATAATAAAATTAAAAAATGTTCTCAAGAAATTACATAATTTACCTAAGTTTTTTATTTAGGAACATAAATATTGTACGTGACGATTTGGGCTCAAGATAAGGGATTTCGTCTCAATATCATTTCATTGAGGCATATTTTGATGTTATTGTAACGACCCAAAATTTTAAATAAATCTTGTTTCCTAATTTTATGTGTTATTTTATTTTATTTTTATACTTAACAAAAATGTTTCATTTGATAGCATGAGTATAATTAAAATGAGACTGTTGGGTTTTGACTGCTATTTGACCATTGGTTAATATGACCACTGGAAACTAAACATTTTTACTATTGTCTCTAAATACAAGCAATCTTGGTTAATTAATATAGAAAGAAGATTCGATGGACTCACCCAGTAGACTTGGACCGATCGAATCCCATCTAACAGAACTTGGGAAGGAGGTAGCACCACTGGGCTTTGCTCTGGACCAAACCCAAGCTGAACTTCATCGTGTGAAGCTAGAACGGGATCGCCTTCGCGAGAAGTTCAAACTGATAGAAATTACTACTCGTGCGATGTTGGCCGATCCTCCCTCGGATTCTCTCACCTTAGCACACCTTACACTTAGGTCCTATGCTGGTGTGATAAGGGGCTATGTAAGGAGACCGTAACTGCTTTGTGTAATTCTTTGTTTTAAATAAAAATTGAGATTTCTTCCTTTAGTGATGTTTGTGAAATTTAAAATGTCTGAATAATTTTAGGATGTATTTTATTGATGAATTTTGAAAAAAGGATATTTTAAAATATCTATGTAAACCCTAAATAATTAATGATGTGTAATGATTTTCAAAAAATGGTCTTCTACAAAAGTGTTCAGTAAAGAATTTGGAGTCTAATAAGATAAACTAAATTTTTGATGAATAGTAAATTATGAATAGTGATTTTACGCTTAGTATTAGTAATGTGACCAAATGGATTAGTAATTTCACTCAAAGAAAATTTTAATATAATTTAGACACCTAGATTAAGTAATGCGATTCAATAAAATGGGTAAATAACGGTTTCATAAATTATTAGTCAAGTATTAGTTTTTTCAGGTGAATAGTTTTTTTTAATTAAAAATTTAATTAAAAATAATTAGAAAATTATTTTTATAAAAAGGACTTTATTTTTGAACTCAGAGCATCGATATTATGTTATGGTGATTTTTGGGGATTTTTCTGAAAAAATTGAATTCTCGATGAATAGTGTTTTTATTTAAAAATTAAATTAAAAATATTTAGAAAATTATTTTTATAAAATGGGTTTCATAAATGTAATTATAGCATCGATATTTTGTTAAGGTGAAATTTTGGGATTTTTCTGAGAAAGATGAATTTTTTCAGTGAATAGTAAAAATGCAGTTTTAGGGTTTCGGTATGTTTAATGACATCATAACTGTGTCATGATGATGTCATGAGATATTTTAAGGGTTGAACAGCCAAAGGTGATGAATTATTGTATTGGGGGCCCCATGTGGCCTAACTCCATGGTAAATGCCAAGGGAGAGCACATGGTTTTGAGAAAAGCACTTGTGAGGTGTCCCTTGGCCATTAATGCCCTGTCCCCTCACTTTCCCTATAAATATCCACCCTTTACTCCTTTAGTTTTCACTCCCAACTCTCCCCCAACAATGCTCTGGTCTCCTTACCTCCCAAGGAGTCCTCCCAAGGTCCCCCAAAGCCCTCAAGGTCCAAACCTTTGAGTTTTAAGAGTTACGTTTTAAGGTAAGGGACCCGACCTCTCTCTTTCTTTTCATGTAATCTCTTTTGTGTCATTCCTTTTATGCTCCATGTTCTTATGTGAGAGGATGTTCTTTTATATTCCTATTACTTCCCTTTTTATGTTTATATGATGATAGATCCCCACTTACTCTCATCATTTCGTTTTATGAAAGTTTAAGTGACGCCGTTAGGCTGCCGAATTTTTAAGGGATTCTTTCACCCTTCTCATTTTCCAAAGTTCTACTTTCATGTCAAGTCTTAAAATTTTCTTTTTGTTATGCTGGGGTATGATCTATATATTTATCATAATGATCTTTTATGATCATATGATGAGAGACCCCATTTTATCTCTTCAATTCAGTATTTTGAAGTTTTAAGTGGCGCCGTTAGGCTGCTGAATTTTTAAGGGATTCTTTCACCCTTCTCATTTTCAAGATCTATTTTCATGTCAAGTATTTCAAGTTCCTTTTTATTATGTTGGGATATGATCTATATATATATATCATACTGATCTTTTATGTTCATGTGATGAGAGACCCTATTTGATCTCATCAATTCATTTTTGGTTGAAGTTTATGTGACGCCGTTAGGCTGCCGAATTTTCATAAGAGAAATCTTATTTTTTTGTCTTCCTTTCATGTTCTTCATTTCATATGGTATATTTTCAAATTTCATTACCATGTTCTTAAATCCCTTATATTATGCCCCTCTACTGTTTTATGGGTCATTTATGAATGTTTGACCCATGTCCCCTCTCTTTTCAATGTTTTCTAAAACCCTGTAACATAGCCGTTATGCTGCAGAATTTTCGTCTCAAAATGCCTCTCTATTTTCTAAAAATTATTTTATGTTATAAAGTGAATACTCAAAGCTCTTATTTCGACAGGGGTATTCACATATATACCAAAATGTTCTATTTTAAATTCTGGGATTTACATACATGAAACCCGCTTTCCCTTTTCCGTGGGTTTAAAGTGATGTAAAGATCATGTCTTTAAAGCAGTTTTTAAAAAGTTATGATTATGAAATGAAACCCATTTATTTTATGCTATATGGGTTATTTATGAAATTTTTGATGATGATATATGTGTATCACATGTTAATAAAGGCAAATTTAAGGGTGCGCCCTGATAGCGCTCCAATGCATTGGGTAATGATGTAACCACTAGAGATTACAATTTTCACGATATCTTGGTGAATAACCTTGGTAATTTTCAAATGACACCTTGGGGATGGACCTTGGTGATATGTTAATGATTTTCTATGTTAAATTATGTAGCCACATCTTCAAGTTATGAAAAATGTTATTTTTATTATGATATATCTCATGATTTATTTTTCACGCCATAAAGTTCTTTTCATGACCTTATTGAAGTATCTCAAGTTCACATGTAAAATGTTTCTCTTGTTTCCCTTACTGGGCCTTCTGCTCACCCTTTCTTTTGATGTATGTACCCAGGTTATGAGATGCAGTAATGAACCTAGGATGAACATGAGGAGAATCCTTTCAAGCGTTTAAGAAGAATGTTTTATGTATTCATGTTTTGTGTTCCTGGTTTCCAAGACACTAGACCTTAAAGATCCTCAGTTTTGTGTAATGTAATGAAAGTTTATGTTATAAAAAGGCGGGATTCTATAGTTGGTATCAATGGATTGTTTAGTTATTTGTGGAAATTAGGATATGAAAACTTTAGGAAGAACCCTATAGAAAAGTTTAAATATAGGAAATATTCTAGATATTTTGGTGAGTATTGAGTAAGGGGTTACCAAGAAAATACATCCCTGTCTAGATACGAGAAGGTAGAGTTGGATCTGGCACAGATGTACATAGGGGTAAAACCCGAAAACACCGCTTTGAGCTAGACTCTAAGGGGAACTGGTACACAACAACGGGCCTTGCTTCACTCTTGGTTACGACACTCCCGGGGGATATGCTTTGGTAAATTCATAAGCTTAGTATGAACCATTATTAAAGGAACAAAGATAAAATAAAATAAAGATTCACATAAGAATATACGATCATGGATAACCTAGATTTGAACCTAGGGGATCACAAGTTAGGATATACTTTTATTCTACAAGTTTATCCTTTTATGCTTAATGTTTCCTTTTCATGATTATCGGCAAAGTATTTAAGCCCCTAAGTATACCTTATCTTCTTAGTTAATGGTGGGAAATGGAAGAACATGTCCCAACAACCAATGTGATAGGAAATGCGATGATTGCCGTATTAATATGACAGAGATGATTAGGGGATTAAAAGATGATTATTATTTTGGAAGACGTTCACTATTTTGGGGACCCTATATGATCGAGGTAAATAGATTACTACGGTATTTTCATTGAGGAGTAAGGTTGACTTATATTTTGAAGAATCGATGAATTTAAGGCAGACTTATAGTAATTTAGATTACTTATGGAAATGATTAACCATGGGGTAAATATGTTTAGGTTAGTTACTTTTGTTATAAGATGTTAGGAGTGGTTGATGTTGTTTAGTGATGAATGATAAAGTTTACCTTGGAAGACTATGTTATCAAATCCTTCTTGTATTTGGGTTTCAATCTTAGTTTGGTTTATTTTGAGGATTTTTAAGGACAGTTATTTACGGAATGGTCTATGATGAACTCTGGGTAGTACTATAGAACTTTGAAGATTTAAAAGTAGTTTCCATTCCTATGGGATTATTTCTTTTTGAAGAGTTGTTTTACCTTACCCTTTCTGTTTTTGGGATAATGTTTAAAGATAGATGAAATAGATGGTTAATCTTTTGTGGATTATGTGATTCTCTAGAAGATGATTCTTGTGTTTTGATGAGAACAAGTGTTTTTGAATGATCATCGTTTGGAGAAACGATTATTTTTGGGTAGAAACTTATTAAAATATGAAACTCTACATGAAGGTAGGTTTATTTTCTTATGTTTTTGTTCTATGTAGTAAATGAATTCCTCAAAATTATGAAAAGAAATGTAAAACAAAAATGTTGTTGGTTTAAGTTTCCTACTAGGTAATCAAAGACCATTTACACACATCATAAGTTTGGGATTTTCTTATCGTTAACTTTCTCCTAATCATGTTATATATCACTCTCCCTTAGAACTTGACCCTTTGTTTTCTCCTCCATGTCCATGTTTTCCAACATGGAATCCTAGTGTGGGTTAACTCGGGTGACCTTTGTACTTCCCTTTTTTTCTTTTTAAAGTAATAGTTTTACTGACTCCTTTTCCGATGTGGGACTTTCAATGAAATTTCAAAACCCAATTTTAAAAATTGCGAGGACGCAATTTCTTAAGGGGGGAAGATTGTAACGACCCGAAATTTTAAATAAATCTTGTTTCCTAATTTTATGTGTTATTTTATTTTATTTTTATACTCAACAAAAATGTTTCATTTGATAACATGAGTATAATTAAAATGAGACTGTTGGGTTTTGACTGTTATTTGACCATTGGTCAATATGACCGCTGGAAACTAAACATTTTGACTATTGTCTCTAAATACAAGCAATCTTGGTTAATTAATATGGAAAGAAGATTCGATGGCCTCACCCAGCAGTCTTGGACCGATCGAAGCCCATATAACAGAACTTGGGAAGGAGGTAGCACCACTGGGCTTTTCTCTAGACCAAACCCAAGTTGAACTTCATCGTGTGAATCTAGAACGGGATCGCCTTCGCGAGAAGTTCAAACTGATAGAAATTACTACTCGTGCGATGTTGGCCAAGCCTCCCTCGGATTCTATCACCTTAGCACACCTTACACTTAGTTCATATGCTGGTGTGATAAGGTGCTATGTAAGGAGACTGTAACTGCCTTGTGCAATCCTTTGTTTTAAATAAAAATTGAGATTTCTTCCTTTAGTGATGTTTGTGAAATTTCAAATGTCCAAATAATTTTAGGATGTTTTTTATTGATGAATTTTGAAAAAAGGATATTTTAAAATATCTATGTAAACCCTAAATAATTAATGATGTGTAATTATTTTCAAAAAATAGTCTTCTACAAAAGTGTCCAGTAAGGAATTTGGAGTCTAATAAGATCAACTTAAATTTTGATGAATAGTAAATTATGAATAGTGATTTTACGCTTAGGATTAGTAATGTGACCAAATGGATTAGTAATTTCACTCAAAGAAAGTTTTAATATAATTTAGACATCTAGATAAAGTAATGTGATTCAATAAAATGGGTAAATAATGGTTTCATAAATTATTAGTCAAGTATTAGTTTTTTCAGGTGAATAGTGTTTTTTAATTAAAAATTTAATAAAAAATAATTAGAAAATTATTTTTATAAAAAGGACTTTATTTTTGAACTCAGAGCATCGATATTATGTTATGGTAATTTTTGGGGATTTTTCTGAAAAAATTGAATTCTCGATGAATAGTGTTTTTATTTAAAAATTAAATTAAAAATATTTAGAAAATTATTTTTATAAAATGGATTTCATAAATGTAATTAGAGCATCGATATTTGGTTAAGGTGAAATTTTGGGATTTTTCTGAGAAAGATGAATTTTTTCAGTGAATAGTAAAAATGCAGTTTTAGGGTTTCAGTATGTTTAATGACATCATAACTGTGTCATGATGATGTCATGAGATATTTTAAGGGTTGGCCAGAAAAAGGTGATGAATTATTGTTTTGGGGGCCCCATGTGGCCTAACTCCATGGTAAATGCCAAGGGAGAGCACATGGTTTTGAGAAAAGCACTTGTGAGGCGTCCCTTGGCCATTAATGCCTTGTCCCCTCACTTTCCCTATAAATACCCACCCTTTCCTCCTTTAGTTTTCACTCCCAACTCTCCCCCAATGAAGTTCTGGTCTTCTTACCTCCCAAGGAGTCCTCACAAGGTTCCCTCAATCCCTCAAGGTCCAAACCTTTGAGTTTTAAGAGTTACGTTTTAAGGTAAGGGACCCGACCTCTCTCTTTCTTTTCATGTAATCTCTTTTATGTCATTCCTTTTATGCTCCATGTTCTTATGTGAGAGGATGTTATTTTATATTCCTCTTACTTCCCTTTTTATGTCTATATGATTGGAGATCCCACTTACTCTCATCATTTCGTTTTATGAAATTTTAAGTGACGCCGTTAGGCTGCCGATTTTTAAGGGATTCTTTTACCCTTCTCATTTTCCAAAGTTCTACTTTCATGTCAAGTCTTTCAAGTTCCTTTTTGTTATGTTGGGGTATTATCTCTATATTTATCATACTGATCTTTTATGATCATAAGATTAGAGACCCCATTTGATCTCTTCAATTTAGTATTTTGAAGTTTTAAGTGGCGTCGTTAGGCTGCCAAATTTTTAAGGGATTCTTTCACCCTTCTCGTTTTCAAGATCTATTTTCATGTCAAGTATTTAAAGTTCCTTTTTATTATGTTGGGGTATGATCTATATATCTATCATAATTATCTTTTATGTTCATTTGATGAGAGACCCTATTTGATCTCATCAATTCATTTTTGGTTGAAGTTTATGTGACGCCGTTAGGCTGCCAAATTTTCATAAGAGAAATCTTATTTTTTTGTCTTCCTTTCATGTTCTTCATTTCATATGGTATATTTTCAAATTTCATTAACATGTTCTTAAATCCCTTATATTCTGTACCTATACTGTTTTATGGTTCATTTATGAATGTTTGACCCATGTCCCCTCTCTTTTCAATGTTTTCTAAAACCCTGTAACATAGCCGTAATGCTGCAGAATTTTCGTCTCAAAATGCCTCTCTCTTTTCTCAAAATTATTTTATGTTATAAAGTGAATACTCAAAGCTCTTATTTATACAGGGGTATTCACATATATACCAAAATGTTCTATTTTAAATTCTTGGATTTACATACATGAAACCCGCTTTCCCCTTTCCATGGGTTTAAAGTGACGTAAAGATCATGTCTTTAAAGCAGTTTTTAAAACGTTATGATTATGAAATGAAACCCATTTATTTTATGCTATATGGGTTATTTATGAAATTTTTGATGATGATATATGTGGATCACATGTTAATAAAGGAAAATTTAAGGGTGCTCCCTGATAGAGCTCCAATGCATTGGGTAATGATGTAACCACTAGAGATTACAATTTTCACGATATCTTGGTGAATAACCTTGGTAATTTTCAAATGACACCTTGGGGATGGACCTTGGTGATATGTTCATGATTGTGTATGTTAAATGATGTAGCCACATCTTCAAGTTATGAAAAATGTTATTTTTATTATGATATATCTCATGATTTATTTTTCACGCCTTAAAGTTCTTTTCATGACCTTATTGAAGTATCTCAAGTTCACATGTAAAATGTTTCTCTTGTTTCCCTTACTGGGCCTTCTGCTCACCCTTTCTTTTGATGTATGTCCCCAGGTTATGAGATGCAGTAATGAACCTAGGATGAACATGAGGAGAACCCTTTCAATCATTTAATAAGAATGTTTTATGTTTTCATGTTTTATGTTCCTGGTTTCCAAGACACTAGACCTTAAAGATCCTCAGTTTTGTGTAATGTAATGAAAGGTTATGTTATAAAAAGGCGGGATGCTATAGTTATACACCCAACTTATTTTATGAGGTGTATATAAATCCCCATTTGACATATCATATCATTAATTTATTTATTATAATGTTTTTTTATGTTTTTTAAATGTTATTATTTCATTGGTCTTATGATTTAAATGTTCAAAGTGGTATGGGACACCTTGAATGTTTAAAGATTTAATTATCAAATATTTTTTCTCCATGACAATATTCTTGATAATATTTTACATATTTATTTATATGAATATAAAAGGATTATAAATTACATTTTTTGTTTATTTTTAATTTAATTCAAAGGTTTTAAAAAGGAATATTTTTAAATTTTTTATATGTAATGTTTTGACAATATACTAAAGGAATATTATATTCTCAATGTACACGATGACTATGAATTTACCGCCAGCATGGATATTATTTAATTTCTATGTTCCTTTGAAATACTACATATTTTTTTAATTAAAAACCCTATTCCCTTATTCTTTTTATTTTTGATATTGAAAATGGTTTTTTAAAAGAAAAGGTCATTTTCATATGAAAGTGTTTTTCACATGGGGTGGCCTTGATAGAATTGGGAAATCCTGTTACAACTTAACATGGGGTGACCTAAATAGAGCTGGGTAAGACTATTATAGCTTAACATGGTGTGTCCTTGATATCACTAGGTAATACTATAATATATTAAGTGGACTTTGATCATATGGTAATTCCAATTGAAATATTTTTTTAAAGGGTTTTATGTATATGATGCTCTAAGTCACCTAAATGAGTTTTAATTTCTTCCTATGGGTTTTAATGTTTTTATTTGAGAACAATGTGTGTGTTTTTCAAGTGAATTTTTTTTTATTTCATATTTTTGAAGAACTTTTGAGATAAAGGTAAACTTTATATGTATTTTCATGTTTTTAATGAACTAACGATATCCTTTATTTTTATATCCCTCATAGATCATTTGCGCTTATCCGAAGTTTTTAAAATATCTTTCACAAGGTTTAAGGGAGAATAGAGACAAGTGTGAGATAAATGTGATAATTGTGAATATTTTTCATACAAAGAAATCATTTTTTATTTAAATGGTTTTATATTGTGGAAGAAATTGATACTGAGTATAGGTTTCCACTTATAAATTATTAGTTTACTTTGTAATATTTTTTAGTAATTATCTAAAAATATAACTAAAAAGATCATAGAACGTGAATTTGAGTTAAAAAACATTAGGATATATAATTTTTAAGGCTGAGTCCTTATAGAAATGTTGGAAGGAAGTTGGTGCTACCTCATAAAGGAATTTTAGAGGTTGAGATTTTTGATGTTTGGGGATTATAAATCATGTGACCATTCCCATATTCTCATGGGAATGATAACATATTAGTTATTATATACTATGTTTTCAAATGGGTTGAGGTATAGAAAATTCACACTAATCAAGCTAAAAGTGTGATTACATTCATTAAAAAGAACATTTTTTCAAGGTTTGGCGTGCCAAAGTCTTTCATAACAGATAATGGAAAACATTTTAAAATTTTCAAATTCAAACTGTTTAAGGAAAATTATGAGTGTTCCCATAGAACAAGAACTCATTATCATCCAAAATCGAGTGGATAGGTAGAAATATCAAATAGTGAATTAAAAAAATCTTAAAGAAAACTATGTCAAAATCTAGGAAGGACGGGTCATTAAAACTATATGAGGCATAATGTTCATACAAAAATACTTTTAAAACTCCCATTAGGATGTCCCCATATATAATTATCTTTTGGAAAAAAATTCATTTTCCTTTAGATCTTCAATATAAGTATTTATAGAATGTGAAAGCATTGAATTTTGATTTTAAGATTGTTGGAGAGAGAATAATACTTGAACTAAGAGAGCTTGATGAGATTAAGATAGAGTCCTATGATAATTTTTGGATTTAAAAGGAGAGGAATACAGATTTTAATGATTATTTAATTCAAAATATACATTTTAACGCCGGTGAAAAGGTTCTACTACATGATTTAAGACTTTGGATTATTCCTAGAAAACTCAAATCTAGGTGGTCTGGACCTTTCCCCATTGTTCAAGTGCTTGTCAATGAAGTTGTTGAGTTGGTAGGAGAAGAAAACAAACCTTTCTTGGTGAATGATCAATGAATCAAACACTATTTTTTGAGGAAACTAAAGGGATTAGCTTCCATATACTTCATTGAAAATTGATAAGGCTTTGAGTCTGGATGGGGAATTTAAACCTAGCGCTACATGGGAGTAAACCTGTGATTTTATTTCATTATTTTTTATATAAATAAATTATATTAATCTGTTTTCTGTATCAACTAGTTACTAACCCAAAAATGATAAATTTCTATTTAATCCTCTTGATCATTCTTTGTTTTTTGTCTTCAAAGTGGTTGGGTATCCTGATCGTGAGGTGAAGTGGTCATGCGGGTGGTCAAGTGACCTCATAAAGAAGGAATGGTTGGTTGTGAGAACTGTCTTCCTGGGGTATATTCATTTTGAACTTCATTATATGGAGGATTTAAATGTTGAATAAATTAAGATAAAACCTTTCTAACTTTAACTCTAGTTAATTTAAAATTCTATAACCCACTGTGATCTATTTTTGTTATAGGAGCTTGAAATTTTTAACTAGAATGTGATTTCAATTACTTTGAGGGATAATACATGTGTAGTGAAAAAATATCCAAGGATTATGCATTTATAAGGGAGTATTTTTTTAATATTTTAGCTATTTTTATACCCTTGTTTTTTATTTTATCTACTAATGGTTTGTTAAATTGTTTTTGTAGAGAATTTCTGAAAATCTAGCTAGTCACTACCCATGTTTTGTACCGAATCTATGTGAAATAATGTTGTCACTGCATGCTCTGTTTTTCTAATCTCTTGAAAATATTTTTTGAACTCATTTGTTACATGAATTTTTTTACATTCATCTCTATAATTGATTGTCTAGTAGTTTTTAGTATGGCTCCCTAGTGCATAATGTGATTTTTGTGAGTACTGTGTGGAAAATTATGTTTAAACTCTATTATCACCCCTAAAAAGAGAATCTATTTTTTTGATACATTTCTAAATATTTTTGAATAAAAACTGTTTAATTGCCTCCCACTTTTAGATTAAAAAATAGAGAAATGTTTGAGTTTTAAGTGTGGGGGATGGGGTATTAATTGATCTAAATTGAACTTCAATGTAGTACACATTAAATACCCTCATTTTTCTCTTTATTCTTTAATCTATTTTTGTCTTCCATTTTATATTTTTTATCTAAATCTCTTATTTTCAGCTTTTCAATTTTATTTTTATCTCTTTTGATATTTCTTCTTCTTAATTTATTTACTCTTTGTATTTCTCTGTTATTTTATCTCTTTTATTTTATTATTTTATATATCTTCATTTTTAGTTTCTTTATTTAGATCCAATATTATATTAATCGTATTAATCCATATCCTATGACTGAAAATTGTATTAATGAATTAATTTTAAAATCATTATCATTAAAAATATTACAATATATTATTTAAGTGTCTATAATTGTATTTACGAATATAGAAATAGCTGATCACATTATATTCTATCATTATTTACCATCGTATTTTTTATCTCAAATCCAATTCCTTAATTTTGATGATTATCATTACTCTCTATGTATTGTATGTTAGTAGTTTTTATAATTCTCTTTAATAATTCCTAATTATAAATTAAAATTCATTTTTTATTTCTTCTTGTTCCCTAAATGTAATATTATGATAATTTATATCAAATCCCTTATTATAAATCTTTAGTTAATGTAACTTTTTCATTAAGATCTATAACCTAGTCATTTATAATATTATTTAAAATGTTTCTACATAAGTTTCATTCATTATTTATTATTATCATTATATATCCATTCTCTATTTTAAAAATTTATTATTTTTCAAGCATCAAATTAGGTGTCTGTAAATAAAATTTTCATTTTTCCTATAAATAAAGTTTACATTTTTTCCATAAATAAAATTTCTGTGTGCCTATGGGTTAGGAAAATAAGAACTCAATGAGTCATACCTAGAAGAAATGCCATGCATATTTTAAGGGATTTAATTGGATCTGAAGTTGTTAAAATTGAGTGATTACTGAGTGATTTCATCAATTGTTTTTATAGAAATACTTTTTGAAAACTAGCAAGGGAAGTGTGACATGTTATATTTTTGTGTAATTATAGATATAACTTGAGGTAATGTGAAGTTTGAACTTGAACCAAATAACTTAGACCTAGTAGAATGGAACAATTTAGGGAGTCAACCCAATCAATAGTAATATAAATCATTTTAATCTGAAGTAAGATGGGAAATTGGGATCCCATGGTGAGTCTCCGAGACAAGGTCCCTGGGTGCATTTTTGTAATTAAATAACAACCATACTTAATAAGTGATTTTTATTATGTTTTACATAAAAAAATTGGCTGAGAAAAATTCAAATAATGGACCTTATAAAAAATGAGTTCATTTAGATGAGGGTAATATTGAATCCAAATGAAGAAGGGTAAAATTGATTTATAAGAAAATCTTTTGAATTGTATCAATAAAGTGGGAAGTTGAACCTTGGTTTGAGGCCCCTCATAGAGAGTGAAAAATGTTATTTCCTCTTTTTATAGATTTTGTTTTACTTAAATCTCACTGGTTAGCACAACTAAAACTGGAAATCAAATTTGTATTGAAGTAGGGTGGTGAGTGTTAATCATAAAGGAGGCATTTCAATTTCAAGCAATGTACGAGTTTTTGATTTTCCATAATTTAGGCATGTGAAATTGAATTGGTAAGGATAACCATCTTTTATTTTTTAGAATCTTTATAATTAAATAAATACATTGAATTACCCAAGAGTGAAGTTGAATAAACATAGGGGAATTTGATGTGGCTTTCATTTCATTTTTTTCCATATCATTTTTTGTAATTAGTTATGTTTTTAATATTAAAATAATGTTTTTAGTGATTAATTTAGAATTGTTGTAATTTTTTGTTTAATTATTAATGCTAAAAATATAATGTAAAAATTTAAATTTATTTGTTTATTTTGGTCACGTTGTTATTTTTTAGTTAAATAAATAAATTATTTATTTAATAATTATATTTTTCCTTTTTAATTATTGCATTTTAGTTTATTATTTATTTATTTATTTTAACTCATTTATTATTTATTAATATTTGTAAATAATAATTTTGAACAATAAATATTTTTCTTAAATTTTTTAATTATTTATTTAAATTTTATTTCAAAATAATAATTTTTAGTATTCTAATTTATTCAATTTATTTAATAAATTTATTATTTTCTTTAACTTTTTATGTAATTAATTTATTTTATCATGTTATTTTTTATACTTTATTATTGTATCCAATTAATTAATTATTTTTTATGAAAATATTTAATTTTTCTTTGCTATAACTTTATTTATTAAATATATTTATTTCTAATTTAATTTAAATTATTGTTATTGTTATTTTAGTATTCTATAATTAATTTTTTAGGTTTATTTATTTTTTAGCTAAAGTACGAATTGCAGTCAGGCCACAATTAGTCAACTGACCACACCACAATCAATATAATGACCATGATTCAATTGACTGGTTGTAATTTTGTAGGTGATCATGCCAAGTGAACCTACAACAAACTCCATCTATACGGTCATGATTGTGATCCACCTTTCCACACCCATCACCTTACTGCCAACCATTCCTGAATCTCTCATGGTAAGGCACCTTACCATCCCACCCTATCATGAGTAACTAATCACCTCCACTGATAAAACCTAATTCGAGACATGTACCACCTTTTCTTGAGCTCCCCACACACCAAGGATTATGACCATTGAAGTTCCACTTATTTTGAGCCTTGATGACAAGGTAGATCTATGACAATGGTTTTTCAGGGAAGAAAGATAAGTCGTATCCATGTTGAGGATGAGAAATGGAGGTTCACTGAAGATCTTAAAAATTGAGCATCATGCCTAGTTGAAGTCATTGACACCAAAGATTCATTGTGACATAAGACCGGTGTCACGATTGAAGATGCTAGAGGAGCGCTGATCACCAGGTATTTAAGCTAGCTGATGAATTTTGAAGAAGAAGCACATCTCATCCCTAGATTGATATGAAACCCACAATAGAAGTGAAAAAAGAAAAAAAAGAAAAAACGAAAAAACAAAAATTAGGTATAATAATAGATATAATATATATATATATATATAATTATGTATATATATATATATATGTATCTATATATTTTTATAATATTGATCATAATATAATATAATTTTAAAATATATTTATATATTATAAAATAAAAATGATCGAATTCCACTAACATCCAAGCCTAAAAAAAATGTTTGAGGAATTGGGCCGCGAGCTGGGTTATACAAAGCCCATAAAATTGTTCCAATCACACAACCTAAAATTAAAAATGAAAATTTATTTCCAAAATCAAAATTAATTAAGTCCATTTATTTCTATTTGTCTAGAAGATTCAGGAAAGTTTGATCAAGAGAAAGAGAGATCATAAGGACATGGGATCATGGCTGCTGCATTGTGTGAATGTTCAAGTGGGAAATAAAAATGAAAAAGTTGGGCTCAAGATGGTGAGTGGAGGTTGTGAAATATTCTCAAGTCTACTAGAGTCTCAAGGTAATGTTGTAAGTAATGAAGTGTAGGTGCTATTACTAGAAGGGGAGAAATCCCACATTCAAGGAGCGCATTCTATTAGAAGGGTGATGCTCAATTCATCAGAGGTTAGAGATACACAGATAAGGTGTTCCATATAAAAGTTAGTGAAATTTGTTTCCATGATTTTAGGTTGATCATGGAATTCAAGGGAGTTACAGATTGAGTTTTAGATAAAAATAGTAGAAGATGCACAGAGGGGGGAGATTGGGGTGTTTGAGATTGAACCATTTATCCAGAGACTTCAAACAGATACATTGAGAGGTATAACAAAGTGTGGAGGTGGAGTATAGTGAGAAGCTGGAAATCAAGGGGAGGCTCATCTTCTTCTTATTTCTTATCTCATGATCTATAATATTTTATTTATGAATTTCAATATGAATTTTGGCTAAAAATATTTATCATGGAGAAATTATATTGAAACAGTTTATATTTTATAACCTTGTTCTTTCAATTATTATTTGTTATTAACTTCATATTTAAGGAAATTTTATGAATTCTATAAGTGAAAAACTACAAAATCATCCAATTATTGATCAATATTCTTGACCAAGATTTTGACATCATGATTTTTGAATGTCGATTCAATTAAAATATGCACAAACATGAATCATTTTAACTAAAAAATGGAAGTTTTCCCCATGCTTCATCTTTATTCATCTAATTATCAATCATCATTTTCACATTTTCTTAATATGTAAAAAAAATATTCAGACCACTTTTTAGTTTCTTCTTAGTAGGCTAGGATCATCACTGTAAATAATTCATGCATGTTTTGTTTTTGGTGTTTTGTTTTATTTTTTTAGTTTTTATCCTTTACTACACCACCTTTTCCTTCCCTATGGATATGATATACCTACTATCCACTATCTAGTAGATTTTAGAAAATTAATTTTTATGCTAGTCAATAAAATTTAGCACATCACCACTAATGGTATAAAAAATCTTGGTTTCCTTAGGGTTTACCGCCCAACTTGAATGATGTGCATTATGCCTTGCCTCCTTCCTCAGGCTAAAATAAATCACCATCTACTTCCTAAAGAGAATAGAAACATCTTAATATCAAGATTAATCACCTAGGTCTCCCCATTATTTAAGGCACTACTAATCTACTGGAACTTGAGGATGAGTACCTTCTCTCTCATAACCTGATCAATAAGAGATGATGTGAACCAAAAAATGACCAAGAACAATTTTTCTCTATCATTTCTCTCCTACAATCTCATATCAGAAAAAAAGATCATCTGAACCCACTCATTATTTGACTCCCAAACGACCAGTACTAGAAGTTTCTTTATCAATGTGTTAGTGATTATATTCTACTTCCCTAGTGTGTCAGAAATATTGACATCAAAAGTCTAAAGATATTCCTCCCAACATATTTGTATAATGTTCAATTCCCTCTAGGTGAAAATATTCTTTAGGATCTTATGATCCAAGTGAACTATAAAATTCTCCCTAAAAAGGTCACATATTTATGTTTTCAGCCCATACATCACAAATTCCAATTCTAGGTCATGGGTGGGGTAATTCTGCTCATGTGGTAATAACTTCCATGATTCATTGTCCATTATATGGTCATTCTACATCAACAAACATAAAAAAACCACAACAAAATAATCAAAATACACTGAATAAGCTTACCCAGACTTAGGAATAATCAAAATAGTTTCATATGTCAAATAGTCCTACAACTTCTCAAAAGTATGTTGATACTTATCATCCCACTCAAAATTCACCCCTTTCCTCATTAAGGATTCCAAGGGAGAAGATAGAAAAGATAATTCACCCAAAAATATCTATAATACCCACCCAATTCCATAAATCTATGAATATCAAACACATTATGGTCTTCTCCCAATAAATGACTACTCAAAATTTATCAGGATCTACTAAAACTATGACCTCAGAAATATTATGGCCCAAAAACATCACTTCCTGAATCCAAAACTGGCTCTTGGACAACTTGACATATAGATTATGCTCCCTCAAAACACCTAAAACAACATCCATATGGTCAAAATTTTCCTCCTTTATCTTGGACTAAACCAAAGTTTAATCTACAAAAATGACCATGAAGGAGTCCAAAAAGTGGTGGAAGAACCAGTTCATTAATGCCATTGAAACTCCTGGAGAATTGGTATGCCCAAATGGCATAATCAAATACTCAAAATTTCTGTATTGGATTCAAAATTAAGTCTTTGGTAACTACACTTATCATACCCTTATATGGTGGCACCTTGATCTCAAATTGATCTTTGAAAAATAATGGGTTTCCTTGAGCTGATAAAAAAGGTCATCAATTATAGGGAAAAAATATTTATTATTTATGGTCACCTGGTTAAGATTATAATAGTCTATGAAAATTTGGAGGAATTTTTCCATATTCTTTAAAAATATATTTAGATAATACCATAGAGACATGCTAGGATGGATAAAACCCTTTCCCTCAAGGTCCTCTTGATGAACTTCTAACTCTTTCAGCTCACACATAGCCATTTAGTAAGAAGATATGAAAATCAGGCTCATCCTGGGTAGAAGACTGATAGTAAACATGACCTCTTACTGGAGAGTCAACCCCAAGAAATCCTAAAAAAATGATTGGGTACCGATCCATGACCACTGGAAGTTCACCCACTGAACTATAATCAACAACATCAAAAAACAACTTGTACAATTGGCATGAGATCAACCCCAATTCCAAATCAACAGGTCCCACCCTCCTTGATCGTGGATCCCACTCACCATAAAAGATGTGAGTAATCCCATATGAATTAAGGACCTAGAACCTATAGTGATAACAATCGACTAGCACCGTGAAGCTGATTAACCAACCCATGTCGATTATAAGGTATAAAATGTCCAAGTCCAAAACAAGGAAGTATCATATGACTTCCATGAAAGTTACCAAAACATGAAATTTAGGGTTATTGAAACCATGTTCCTTATTCCTACCGAATAGAGTTGTGAAATCCATAACATAAGGAATAAAATTTTCTCGTATACCCAAATAATCAATCAATTACAGAAAAATGAAGTAATGTGATTCACTAGTGTCAAATAAAACCGATGCCCTGGAAGAAGAAATAAAAACCATAACTCTCGAGGTTATCGGTCCAAAATATGGGTCATCCAGCATAACCTATGCTATATGGAGCCACCCTAGCTTAGAAAACATTGAGTCTTATTCCCTTAGTGAGAATATCCCTTACTATGAGGCTGAGATCCTCCACCCCTAGATATCTTTGACTACACCTGTGAGCCCTTTGAAAAAATAGAGCCCACACCACTCCCCCATGAAGGAAACTAACATAAGCATAAGAGATTCCATGAATACCCACATTAGTGGAATGGTTATGGAGTCCCTAAGTAATGAGGCCTAATGTGTCCAGCCTTCCCACCCTAATAATAAATAGTGGGATTTTTTCCTTGAGTAAGCAACATGAGATGAACTCGATGACTACATGGCACTCCTTCCATTGGACTGCTGAAACTCATCCCACTTCCACTTATACCCTAATGAAGAACTCTGACTTTAAATAATCAAAATAATTCTAATGGGACCTGTATTACTAGTCAAATCTACCTATCCCAAAGTCTCCTTATCAACCACATATAAATAATTCGATAGGAAAAGTATAATAAGAATATACTTGATCTTTGGCCTCAATCCAATCTCTAAATTCCAAGCCTTGAGGTAGTCGTTTGTGAGGAGATCTAGAGAAACATGATCCAACTTGGTAAAAAAGTTAAAATACTCTATCACTGAATGATACCATTTCTCTAACTTTAGGAACTCATAGTACTTCTCCACCCTCAAGGTCTCTAAGTATAATTATTGATTAAAATCTACCTTGAAAGTGGTCCACGTGAGATCCTCATGCCTCATTAAAATCCCCATAAACTCCCACCACTTCCCACATGAACATCAAATATATACAAGGTGAATCCCACTTTATAGGTATCAAGGGTATTTAGAAACTCAAAGATCTACTCGATATGGTGAAACCACTCCTTTGGCTCATTGGTTCCCTCGTCTCTATGGAAAACTAGTGTATTTTTCCTAATAAAATCCTAATAATTGTCCACCATCCATGCCTTCTCATGACCACCCCTTGACCCAAGGATTGGATCACATGAATAAAAAAATCCACAAATTTAGATTATGATGAGGGTTTTCCAATGAGGTATTCTCCATAACACCATATCTATTCCTGGATTAGGTTCTTCGAAGAGGAATCGTCTACAAAACACAAAAAAAAGCTTCATCAAGCACGATTCAACCTCAAACCATATCAAAAGATCATAAAGAAAAAAATTTCAATGGTATCAATAAAAAAACTCACATCACAAGCACTACTAATGAAAAAAAATAAAAAACTAAAAAACCTAAAAATATTTCCCACTATGTATGATTTGGTCACATGATTGGGAAAAATGTGTTCCAACCATGTTGGTGTCATTGGAGTTGGTAGAAAAGACTACATGGGCTATGCATAGTTACTACTAATCATGTGAAATAACTATGTGCCTCATCCAGACCTCCCTGTTTGCACCCCAAAACTTAAAACAACCCTTAAGATCACCCTGTGACTCACCATCGACCAAGAAATAACTCAAAATCTCATCAAAACAACCCTTAAATAAGCTAAAAATATAAAAAAAATCATAGACCACCCATCGAAAATCAAGGTTTGATAAAAAGAAGAGAAAGAAAATTAATCTCCTACTCCTACCACCTGAGTCCTGATGGTCCTATCTTTAGTCTACCACTGAATCCAAATTGATAACCTGATCTGATACCATTTTTTAATGATTCAACTTGGGTAGACTCAAACCTCCTCTCAAGCCAACTCACAACATATCTCAAAGCATGTTCCCAGTCACCACGGGCTAACAACAAGAACCAGACATGACCAATAATATCTTGGGAACAATTTCTACCATGGTATATTGGATCGAAACATCCATGAAATGGGATGACCACACCAATATAATCATAGTCCACAATCATAAAAAAACAACCATATTATGCTACCTGAAAATAGGATACCATAAACAAAACTAAACATCATATAAAAATATAAAGCCTTATCCTTAAACATTACGTAATCTCAAGTTAAGTCAATAATTTGACTTTTATCATATTAAAGATATTTTAAGGTTTATAGATTTAGAGAATTAGGTCATAAATCATATATAATAACTTAAATATTACAAGTAGACACTTATACTCACTATCCAATTTTTTTGACTAAAAAGAAACTTTTTAAAAAGAAACATGGTTCGTTTCATGTTTAAACAACATTACTTTTCCTTGATCCAATCCTTGACTCTATTATTATTTAAGTCCTATGAAAAACATTTCAAAACATGGGATGAGCATAAAAATATTAGTAAGTGATACATAAATAATGAAAACTATAAGTCTTTTGAAAACATGTAAACCATGAATACTTTATCATAAAGCAATACTTTTCACCATTAAAAAGTATAAAAAACACTTCACTGAATGTAAGATAATTTCTTACCCTTTTTGTTACCAAAATATTACCATAAAGAACATAGAAAGAAACATATAACATATAAAGGTAACTTGGGACATAAACATACTTAAATGGAATAACCATACGATCGACTTCCACAAATATCACTAAATGGAATATCCATATGACCGACTTCTATACCCAATGCATTGGAGGTTATAACGTAACTAAAATTCCTTGGTTTATCATAGAACCACTCGTCTTTAGTTTACCATGTAACCACCCATCTTTGTTTTATCACGTAACCACCCATCAAATGTACAAGTACCATTATATAATAATAACACGTAAAAGACTGTAATTATCAACATTTCACGCATAAAATTTCATTTGCAATCATAAGAAATAGTTTCAAGATATTGAAATAGTAAATACAATTTTAAAACCATTTTCAATAACAAAAACACCCAAAAATGAAATAATGGATTTCTTTTCCTTTTATAAATATTAAGGCTTATAAAGGAAGCCAAATATCAAATAACGGTTACAATGGCGGAGAATTCATTGTCGCCGCTTACATTAAAAACATTCTTTTTATCATTTAGTAAAAATTTTCTTAGAAAATATTCCATTTGAATTAAAATTAAAGGGGGTTTATTATACACCGTATAAAATAAGGTGGTGTATATTATCAAAATATTCCTCAATGAAAGGCGATTGAGATGAAGTCCCTTACCTTGAGTCTGACTCATCACGTACAATCGTTATGTTCCTGAATAACGAATTTAGGTTAATTTATAATTGTTTGAGAAATTTTTTTATGTTTTTATTATTTTATATCACTTGTTACCATGTAATAAAAAATATATAATTATTTAATTTCATATCAGACATTTTGTCGATATTCGGTACATGATTCGAAAATGAACTTGTTTTGATGTAAATTGTCCATGTAGTCAAAATTACATCATCTATAGAATATTATTCATGATTTAAATATCATATATATCCAATATATATGTATTTATAATATCTATAATATTTGGAGATAATAAATGAAATTCACCGTTCATGGAGACGGTTGGCCGTACGTACGCATGAACGCTACTTTCATTTCTTCCTCATACTAAAAAAATAAAAATCAAATGATATAAATGTATATTATAGTACCCGAATAATATTTATTTCATGTATGTCTAATAGGTTTAATAAAAACTATCCTTTCTACATTCCATGTATAACGGGAATGAGTCACATCGCTTTGAGGGAGAAGTAGTCCCCACTTCCTCAAACGAAATTATCATATTTACATAATAAGGAAAGCATAAAATAATGTTCTAAATAATAATTATAGAATATTAGAGAAAATATAAATATAATATAAATAATATATAAAAATAGTGCCATCATAATGGTCATCATGAGATGTGGTAGGAGAAAATTGAACAATCATCGTTTTGTGAGGAAGTAGTTCTCCGTAAACAGAAACCGTATGTTCTATATTCATTAGATGGAGGTGTTGTAAGTGTAAGTATAAAAATTATCATAAAAAAATAATAGTATATTGAGGAAACTGTTGTTGTTATAATAATGGAATAAATATATGTTAGGGGGTTTTAGAAGAAAAATAAATGAAAGGATCTTAAGAGAAGACGTCATCTCTAAATCGGGTAACTCCTTTTGATTTCAGCCAAAAGGGTTCCTTGAGTTGCCTTATTCCCAAGTTAAGGATAATAATAGGAAGAGAGGGATGTTGGGATATTATTATATTAAAATTTGAGAGATCCAAGGGGCTTGAGAGGTTTGATTAAATGGTTAGAGGTGGTGGCCTTTTATAAGAGGGAGGAGGGGCACTTTAGGAACGTCTTGAAATATTATTTTATTATAAATTGATTTTAGAATTATAATATCTCCAAAGTGATATATTTAGAGGATAATATGAGTATTGGTCTAATATTTGAAACCAATAGGTTTTAGACAAGTTTAGGTCACAAATTTAACCTTATCTTTTTTGCTTTAACCCTTATTTCAATAAATTATCTATTACCATGTCTTCTTGTATTTTCACACCACATGGTTAATATGGTTACTATAAAATTCCAAGAGAACCAAAAGTGGATCATTTATGAAATTTTTAACATTATATAAGTCAATTTTCCAAATATCATATTTTTATGACTATTATATCTTTTAAAAATATTATTTTTTAAAAAACACATTTCTATCAATTTTGACACTATTTAGTAATTGATTTTTTTTAAAGTCATAATAACCAGATTCATTCATAAAAACTCAAATAAATTAAAAAATACATGTCAAAATCTTCCAGAAAATCTGTGTATGACATCAAAATTTTCAAATTACATTTATTTTAATATTTAAAATATCATTTATTTGAATCTTTCATTAATAGGGTAATCACTGCATCATCATTGTGTCATATATAAATTTATATATTTAATGCACAAAAATTATAAATAAAATACCATGATGTAGGAAATATTTTTATATTTATAATTACTATTTATAGTCAAATATATAAATTATATAACCCCACCTTAAATTTTATTTAGTAAAAAGATACATGTTTATTTGATATTTCTCTTTACTTTAAATTAATTATTATAACATGTCATTATCACACCCAAGTGGCTCCATGAGGTCCTAAAATCGATCCAAGGATACTCATGGTTGTTAATATCTCATAAAATAGGATTAGGACACGTTTTAGGGTATTTATATATTATTATAATATTATTTTTATCCGTATTTACCTGATTTACCCTGTAACCATGGTAAATAAAAATAATTACTGAAGTTACTATTCATAATGTCAAAAAATAAAAGGTACCTATTTACAAAATTTGGACTTATGATTCCAAATATGGAACCTATTTTTATAAATTCAAAACACATAATTGGTAGAAATTATTTTAAAATTAATTCCTATTGTCAAAACCAGAAAGCAAGTTTTTAAGAAGTAAAATCTATCAAAAGATTGACATCTGTTTATGTCCAATTTCAATGTGAAATTACTTATAGTGACCAAAATTGGATTAAATGATAAAAAATAATCCAATTAAACTTTAAAAACAATTAAAAGGACAATATTACTATATAAATAAATTAGATGAAAATTTAGTTTTGAATTAAAATGAAGTATTTTTCACTATTCATTAAAATATGGATTTTATCATAAAAATACCAAAATTTCAACCAATGTAAATTTTTATGTTCTGCTTCTAAAGAAGAAGTTTATTTTTTGAAATAGAACATATAAAAGTGACAAAAACCATATTTAAAAATGGTTCACCATCAAAAGGTGGTAAAATGACCTTTTAAAAATATTAGAGTATTTTATGCTTAAAAATGGATTCATTCTCATTTTAAGAATCTAATTTTTTTGGATAAATGTAAATTTTTTTAACAAATACGTGTAATCATATTTTAGTTAGTTCTGTTCTTTCCCACTAATACAATGGATAGGAATTAACTACCATTTAAAATAATAATAATATTATTGTATTATTTTTCTGTATAACTCAACATTGTGTGCAATGTAAGATTTCAGATAAACCCATTATTGAGTGTCAAGTAAGCTATCAGGAAAAGAATACCCTTTAAAATAAAATTAATATATTATTCATAAATATTAATAGATATGAAAATGTATTATTATATAAATACCTAGGATGTTACATCCTACCCCCCTTTTGGAAATTGTGTCCTCGCAATTTTAAAATTTGGCTTGGTAACTTCATTGAAAATACCACATCAGAAAAAGAGTAAATAAAAGTACCACTTTAAAATAATGAAAGATAAGTACAAAGGTCACTTGAGATAACACATACAAGGATTCCATGTAATAAAACTTGGATATGGAAGAAAAACTAACCATCTTGCTCTGATGGAGAGTGGTAGAAAACATGATTAGGAGAAAGTTAACAATTTTAAAACCATAAAATTGTGATGGGTTAAACGATCTTTGATTTCACTGTAAGAAAAGTAAATGGACAATTTTTTTTTAAGGTCATTTTCATAAAGTTAAGGAATTTATTCATGAGATTGACTCAGAATATAAGGAAACATACTTACTTTTCAAGTAGAATTTAATCCTTTAATAAATTTCTACCACAAACTCATCTTTTCTATAAACAAAGAGTATTCAAGATGACTTGGTAACACCTAAAGTACTAGAATAAACTTCTAGAGAATCACATAATCCAAAAAAGATTAACTATCTAATAATCCTATCTTGAAACATTAACTAGAACCAAAATGGTTAGGATAATATAAGATAATTCCCCAAAAGAATAATCATTTATAAGAAAAAAGACTAATTTTATTCTCCAAAATTCAATAGTAATACCCAAAGTCAAACATAGACCATTCAAAAAATAATTGTCCATATAATTCCTCAAAAATAATAAAAACTATGTTTGAAACCCAAAATTGATAAGGTTTTGATAACAGATTCTTCCAAGATAAATTTTAACATTTATCTCCGAATAACATCAACCACTCTTAATGGATCATACCAAAAATGAATTTACAAAATCATATATTCTATAATATAGGTTAATCATTTCCATAAATAACCCAAATTTCCATAAGTACATAATTAGAACATATATTTCTCCAAAAATAATTCAACCTTTATTCCTAAAAATAAAATTACATAGTATTCTATTTGACATTTTCATAAAGGGTTCCCAAAATAGTGAATTTCTTTAAAAAAACATTTATCACTTAATCCCACAACCATTTTCCAATACCAAGTATTTTCATTTTATAAAAAGTATGTTACCAAAATAAAATTATTCTTACTCCATCAACCCGTTTAACTAAAAGGAAAATCCACACCAACTAGGGACTTCACTTAGGAAAGTGGTAGGTGATAAAGTCTTGTCGCACTTCAGTCGTGGGTTCGATCCCTACAACCTTGTCTGACCTGATGGGTTATCACCCTTTCTGTGGGTATTCATTTTTCTGAAGCTATATAATTCATATATCATTCCCAAAATGAGATAAAATCTTCAAAAATAACCATAACATATTTTAATCTCAATGTTTATATCATGTCCTTCATTTTTCATCCTATATCTCGTAATTACCTCAAAATCAAAGGTCATATAAAGGTTATACATTAATTTATAATTATGCACAAAAAATAAAAGATAATTCTTCCTCAAATAACATTTTCACATAACAAACTATAGGTTTACACATACTAGAAAAAGTATTCCAAAGTAATCCCACGATCAAAAGATCATTAATACTTTTAAACATTTTATCATCCAACAATCTACCATAAATGTTTAATCCCTTACATGTAGACTTATTAATCATTCATCTTTATTCATGATACCCTAACCAGGATTTTCCATCTTATTCCTTAATATTTATTTTCTACAAATAGAAAACATGAATCATGTCCTCAAATTCAATAATTTCAAAACATGAGACAAGAAATAATCCATACCTTTCATATGTCATTTTCAGTTTCCTAATCTTCAATTAGAATATCATTAGGTATTACTAAAAATATATTTTTAGGGTCCTATTGATCCCTTTTTGAACCTTCTTCAACGGATATCTATTTTCACAATGACCATACTCCACACATTTAAAACATTCAACTGATAAATCAAAAATAACTTCTTTCCCTTTCCTAGAGACCACTGAATGCTTCCATTTTTCTTGATAGGATATTGCTTTATGACCATCATTTACACATATATAATATCTTCTCACTCATTTAAAACATTTCACTAGGTGTTTCTTTCCACATCCTTGACACATAGGTTGTTGAATATACTTACCTTTATGTTTATAACCTAAACTTACAAAGGGATTTTTTCTTGTATATATGATTCCTTAAAAAAAATAAATAAGGTTAAAGTGATCAATCATGACTCTAGATAGTTGGTTTATAATAACCACAAGAGTTCTCATTGCAGCTCCCATTTCATTCAGTTTCTTATTCAAAAAACCACCATAGTTTCCTTATCATCCATTGTTACTTTGGTGCATGTTAGATATAAAAATTTTCTAAAACCAAAAATTTTAGTGCGATTATATCAGTAGAATCATCATATACTATCATATGAGGAAGATAAACACTAAGATATACTCATCAATGTTATCTCAAACTCATTCAAAATTTCTAAAATAACTATAACTCCTTATAATATTATAAAAATTAAGGTTATGTACATATTTTAACTTATACTTAAATAACACCCTAACCTATAAAGTTATCTAAACTGACCTATGATACCAACTATAAGACCTCGACCTTAAACATTACATAATCTTGAGTTAAGTAAATAATTTGACTTTTAATCGCATAAGGGATCTTGTTAGGTTTAGATATTTAAAAAATTAGTTCATAACTCACACATAAAAACTTAAATATTACAAGTTGACACTTCTACTCACTATCCATTATTTCATAAAACAGAAACTTTTTAAAAAGAAACATGGATCATTTCAAGTTTAAATAACATGACTTTTCCTTGATCCCATACTTCACTCTATTATTCTTTAAGTCTTGTGAAAAGTATTTTAAAACTTGGGATGATCATAAAAAGATCACTAAGGGATACATAAATAATGAAAAATGTTAGTCTTGAGAAAACATGTAAACCCTGAATACTTTATCATAAAGTAATACTTTTAACCTTTAAGAAGTAGAAAAAAAAACTTCACTAGATATAAGCTCATTGCTTACCCTTTTTGTAACCAAAACATTACCATAAAGTCTATAGAAAGAAACATATAAGATATAAAGGTAACTTGGGACATAAACATACTTAAATGGAATAACCATACGGCCGACTTCTACACATATCAATAAATGGAATAGCCATACAACCGACTTCCATACCCAATGCATTGGAGGTTATAACATAATCACCCATCCTTGGTTTATCATAGAACCATCCATATTTGGTTCATCATGTAACAACCCATCTTTGTTTTATCACATAACCACCCATCAAATGTACAAGTACCGTTATATAATAATATGTAAAAGATTGCAATTATCAACATTTCACGCATAAAATTTCATTTTCAATCACAAAAAACCATTTCAAGATATTGAAATAGTAAATACAATTTCAAAACCATTTTCAATACCAAAAAACCCAAAAAAGGAATAATTTATTTCTTTTCCTTTTAAAAACATTTAGGCTTATAGAGGTATGAAAATGTCTAATAACAGTTACAATAGTAGAGAAGTCGTTGTATCTGCATACATTAAAAACATTACTTTTTGTCATTTAGTAAAATGATTCATAGAGAAAATATTCCCTTTGAATTAAAATTCAACAGGGTTTATTAAACACCGTATAAAATTAGGTGGTGTATATTATCAAAATATGCCTCAATGAAAGGAGATTTAGATAAAGTCCCATACCTTGAGTCTGAATCTTCACATTCAATTATTATGTTACTAAATAAAAAAATTAGGTTAATTTATACTTTCTCTATAAAATTTTTCAAGTTTATTATTCTTTTTATATAACTTATTACCATGTTATAAAAATTACATAATTATTTAAGTTCATATCGGACATTTTTTCGATATTCAGTACATGAATCAAAGATGAACTTATTTTGATGTAAATTGTCCATGTCGTGAAAATTACATCATATCCATAATATTATTCATGATTTAAATATCATATATATCCAGTATATATGTATTTATAGTTTCCATAATATTTGGTGATAAGAAATGAAATGTACCGTTCATGGAGATGGTAGGCCGTACGCACGCATAAACGCTACTTTATTTTCTTTTTCATATTAAAAGAATAATAATCAAATGATATAAATGTATATTATAATAAAATTATTATATTTATTTCATGTTTGTATCATATATTTAATAAAACTATCTTTTATATGTTCCATGTATAATGGGAACGAGTCACATCACTTTGAAGGGGTGGTAATCCACACTTCCTCAAACAAAATTATTGTATTTACACAACATGGAAAGAATAAAGGTATGTTCCAAATAAAAATTACAGAATAATATATAATATATAAATATAATATATATCATATGTAAATATAGTTTCATCATAATGGCCACCATGATAGGTGGTTGGCAAAAATTGAACAATCATCATTTCGTGAGAGAGTAGTTCGTCGTACATAGAAATAATATGTTCTATATCAATTAGATGAAGGTTTGTGTAAGTGTAGGTAAAAAAATTAACATAAAAACATCATAGTAAATTTATTATAATTATGTTTTTATAAAATAATGGAATAAATAAATTTTATGGGGTTAGAGAAGGAAAATAAATGAAAGGAGTTTGAGAGGAGACATTACCTCTAAATCGGGTAACTCATTTTTATTTGATCCAAAAGGCATCTTTGAGGTTCCTTCTACCCAAGGTAAGGATCATAAGAGTAAGGGAGGGATTTTGGGAGAATATTTGAGCATAATATGGTCGATCCAAGGGTCTTTAAAGGTTTGAGTAAGTGGGTATAGGTGGTAACCTTTTATAAGAGGGAGGGGGAACTTTAGAGAAGTCTTGAAATATTATTTTATTATAAATTGATTTTCAAATTATAATGGCTCCAAAGTGATATATTTATAGTATAAGATGAGTGTGGGTCGAAATTATCTCAACCTATAGGTTTTAAACAAGTGTAGGTCATAAATTTAACCTTATCATTTGGCTTTAACCCTTAGTTAAATAAATTAAATATTACCATGTCTTCTTGTATTTTTACACTATATGGTTAATATGGTTACTATAAAATTCCAAGAGAACCTCAAGTGGATCATTAATGAAATTTTTAATATTATATAATATATTTGGTAGAATATTATATTTTTTTTGACTATTATATCATTTTAAAAAACAATATTTTTTTTAAAAAGTCATTTATATCAATTTTGACACTATTTAGTAATTGATTTTTTAATGTCATAGAAACATGATTCATTAGAAAAAACTATATTAAATTAAATATAAAATGTAAAAATAATCCAAAAAATTTGTTGTTGGCATAAAAATATTCAAATTACATTTATTTTAAAATTTATAATATCATTTATTTTAATCTTTCATTAACAGGGTAATCACTACATCATCATTATTTCATAAATAAATTTCTTTATTTAATGTCTAAAAATTATAAATAAAATACCATGATATAGGAAATATTTTTATATTTCTAATTACAATTTATAGTCAAATTGATAAATTATATAACCTGACCTTAAAATTGTTTTAGTAAAAAGATACCTGTTTATGTTATATTTCTCTTTATTTTGGATTAATTATTATAACATGTCATTATCACACCCAAGTGGCTCCACGGGGTCCTAAAATCGACCCAAGGATGCTCATTATTGTTAATATCTTATCCAATAGTGTTAGGACACGTGTTAGGGTAGTTTTATATTATTATAATATTATTTTTACCCTTATTCACCGGATTTACCCTTTAACCATGGTAAATAAAAATAGTTACTAAAGTTACTGTTCATAATGTCCAAAAAAGTTAACTATTTACCCAATTTTGACGTTCTAATTCAAAATATGGAATCCTTTTTTCCAAATTCAAAACATATAATTGGTATAAATTAATTTAAAATTAATCCCCGTTGTCAAATCTAGAAATCAGGTTTTTAAGAAGTAAAAACTATCAAAAGATTGACATGCGTTCATGTACAATTTGAATGTGAAATTACTTCTAATAAAAAATATTGGATTAAATTATAAAAAATAATCCAATTACACTTTAAAAACAATTAAAAGTTCAATATAACTATATAAATAAATTATATGCAAAGGCAGTTTTGAATTAAAATAAAGTATTTTTCACCATTCATTAAAATTTGGATTTTTTCAGAAAAATACCAAAATCTCAACCAAAGTAAATTTTGATGTCACTATTCTAAAGAAGAAGTTTATTTTTTCAAATAGAATATATAAAAGTGACAAAAACTAGATTTTAAAAATTGTTCGCCATCAATAGGTTGTAAAATGACCTTTTAAAAATATTAGAGTATTTTATGCTTAAAAATGGATTCATTCTCATTTTATGAATCTAAAATTTATTTGGTAAATGTAAAAACATTTAAGAAACTTGTGTAATCATATTTTAGTTAGTTTTTTTCATTCCCTCCAATACAAAGGCTAGACATTAACTACCATTTAAAATAATAATAATAATATTGTATTATTTTTCAGTATAACTCAATGTTGTGGGCAACATAAGATTTTATAGAAACCCCTTATTGTGTGTTGAGTACGCTATCAGACAAAGGGTAAAATTTAATGTAAAATTAATATCTTATTCATAAATATTAATATATATTAAAATGTATTATTCTATAAATACTTTGGATGTTACAACAAGAGATTCCAAAAGGCTATATACATGGTGTCTCAAGTCATATATAAAAACTCAAAAGAATGGGAATAATGAAAAATAAGGCCTATACAGACATCCCAATAAATAAAAAACCACAAAAAATGACCCACATGATCTACTCTATGATACCATGTATTATTCAAAAAATATCGGATGATATTAATTAGTAAGAGACACCTAGGTACATGGGGCCCTTGCCTTTACCCATGTCATATAAAACAAAGTCTACATACTCCCAAAGGAATAAGGTCTAATTCACAAGCCTATTAATATACAACCTTGAATTTATTTACAGATTTTACCCATGAAAACCAATAAACTAGTTTGAAAACACTTTTCAAAACCAAAAAACTTTGAAAATATCCCATTTTTAAATAAATATTTGAAAAATGTATGGTATTCCATTTCAAATAAAACATGTTTTCCAAAATATTTACCCATATGGATCAAATATACCAAAAAAAATACAAAGTCACAACATGAACAACATATCCAAAAATGAATAATAATGGTGAGAATTACATCAACATCATCTCTTGATCATTAAGAGAAAACATACATAGAATATCTCATCACATCAAACATGGAACTGATAAAATACATACAGTAAATAAATCAACCTGACATGAGTAACTGAACCTATGCATATAACCTCAAGGGCTTAATTTTAGTGATTCTAAACAATTGTGGTAGCTAGGTAAGTAAAAATGGAAGCTCTCACAATCTTCCATGATCCTAACTCCAAGAGTTCTCATGGTATCTCGACAACCAATCATGTAAGTTCTCACGCTATTCCTACCCAAAGGCTCTCACGATACCTTGGAAACCAAAATGGAAGCTCACATGGAATTCCCACCGATGGATCTTATAGTCCCCTGAACAACCCCTCACTCACAACCCAGTTGACCCATGTACTACTACATGCCAACATAATCATAGTAAGAACCAATCCATGAAAATCCATTTCACAAGAAAATTTCATAAAAAATCATGAACAATTTCATAAAAACATCTTTCACAAGGTAAAAAAATTTCTAATATCATTTTATAAATCCATTTTAATCCATAAAATCCCTTTGATCCATTTTATCAAATACGTGGTGTGCACACAAGACACACCTATTTAGAAAACCCTATTTAAACACCCAAATTTTCAAAAAAAATCCATGAATCTCATAAAAAATGGAATAAATATCATTAAAAAATAATTTCAATGGTAATTTAATCAACAAAAACCAAAGTTTATTTGAAATTTAAAGTTAATCCATGGAAACCACCATTAAATAGAGGCACCTAACTCTGATTCGATTCCAACCACATTTCCTTCAATGATGACCACCTAGAAAAGAATATCAAGACCTCACACACCTAATTCATAAGGAAAACAACCAAAACCATTATCAAAACCCTAGTTTCTACAAAACCCACCATCTAGGGTTCCACACTTATATGTAAAAGGAAGAAAAATCATGAAGAAGGGGTAAAGAAGAATAAACTAAAAATATTTATAATTATCTCAAGAAAATTCACCAAGAATCCAAGAGGAATCCTCCACTAAAAGATAAGGAATAATCCACCACCAAGGATAAGGGTATGTACATGATGAGGAAGTAAAATAAGGGATAAACCCTTAAAAATTAATAGGGAAAATATGGTAAATACCTAATTTTAAGTGATATAGAGAGGCCACATGGTTTAGCCACATGATTAGACAAACCATGCACTAACCATGCGGGGATACTGTCCCCCAAAAAATCAAGCCATGGTTTCCTGTTGGATGTGTATGGTTTGAAAACCCATGAAAATGCCCACTGTCCCAACCTCTAGCACCCTTACATAGCTAGTTTTATAGTCATAAAAAGTGTGTGCTAACTGTGTGCCTTAGACTATCTTCCCAAAACTCCCATTTCTAAAACCTAACACCTGAAAACTCTAAGAATGAACCAAAAGTTATACGAGAATAAAAATTTTATGTACCAGTGACCTAAAGGGCATCACAATTTGGATTTTTATGTATAGTGTGAGTAATACAACCTAGTATGACACCACCAATGCATCCTTAAAAAAGCGCACATGTATAACAGGTGTATGAAATGAAAGTAATAAATGCATAAATAGTAATATCAAACATATAATCACATATTGGGAAATCATGCGCTAACCAAGTTTTCAAAACCCTCAAACATACCTGCTTCAGCTCCATACTAGAAGGATAATGAGGAGATGATAGAAGTAACCAATAATAGACATGGGTATAGTGAATTCATTGATCAAAATCATCATGTCATAGTGTGTACATGTGGCTTGGATTCCATAGGCCTCAAGTACAACATTCTACTCCCAAATCACTAGGTATCGAGTGCTACTCACAAAACACAAGTCATTGAGCATCCTGATACTTGGTTTATAGGCATCGAGTACATCCTCAACATGATGTTCCATTGTATCATTATATCTTCACCTTGTACTTAGGTCTATCATCACCATCATTTCAAGTCACGTGCACCCCCTATAATTGATAATCATGTCATGATGGTCCACCTATTTTGAGAACCAAAAATCATACCTATAAGAGAAAGATGACATACATTATAAGGCAGAGCATATAAGGAAATTATATAAACTTGATAATAAATTATAAACACACACATATATATATGTGATCATCATAAAACATGTATAGACAAGATAAACCAATACTCATGGTATCAAACATCATAAACAAGTATTACATGCCACACACCCACACCCACATGAAATCACAACCAAACACAGTCATCAAGGTATGCTAATCATAAGAATTATACCAAGTCATACATGTGTATATGAGATCCACAAATGGTAAAGAAATTCCTACCTCAATATTTTCAAAATCAACATTAAATTTTTCCAAGGAATCATCACCTGAGTCACATCTATATATTAATCAACTCAAAACACTCACTAAGGATTCCTAGAACCAATTATATTATTTTATTTCTAATAGAAATAAATACCACATGTGAAAATATATTCTCTCCCCTAGATAATTTTTCAAATTTTTTTATTTAAGTTTACGCATGTATTAAACATTTCTTCCTTAGAGAAAAAAATATAATTTCACATACAACAATAATTTTCTCTCTCTAGAAGAATATAAGATAGATAATAATAATAATTATTATTCTTTTCTATAATTATGGTTTATTATCATTAAATATTTAATCCAACCATTATTCCATAATGATTTTTATTTAATTCAACCATATTTTTTCATAAATCTTATTTCAAAAAAGAACATGAAAAATCCTACATGGAAATAATATCTTCCATAAAATGCACCGAGGAGGAGGAAAGAGAAAGGTTATGTGTGTGGAAACTAGAATAATGGTTTGGATTGATCAAATGAGGCTTTACTGATCCCATATAATGGAATTAAGAGGATTATTAGGATCAAAAGGATAACCCAAATGGAGGTAGAAGGGTTTGAATAATTTTAAGAAAGAAAAACCATGTTTAGGTTCAAAAAAATGAAGAACCCCAATTTGAATTATCATTTAATTCATTATTCGTGTGGATACTAAAATTATACTATCTAATTTATTAAAACATGAGTTATGAACCTTAAGTGAGTGAAGTTAATTAATTATAATGATTTTTGGCCTTCAAAATAATGAAAAAGTAGTTATAATAATTTGTAGAGGAAGAAGAAATGTAAACATATATTTTTAATAGAAATTTACCAAAAAGGAAAATACATAAGGGTAACATGGTTTACCCTTACAAAGGTCATGCATCTAGAATTACCCTTATATATATCCGATTACCCTTATGTATCCTTTAGAAACTAAGAGTTACCCTTACACATCATATAAGTTACCCTTTATCAACTTTTAGAAATGAGGGGTTACCTTGACACAAGTAGGAAAATAACCTTATGTGAGACAACATGGAGGTTTTACCCTTACATAAGAAGAGAGTTTCTTGGATGACCTTTATTCATTGTATTGAATTCTATCTTACCCTTATTAAATGCAAGTACAAGTGACTTTACCCATAAAAACACAATGAAAAACCACTCTACCCTTACACAGCCTTTGAAAAACACAAGTTACCCTTATAAAAAATATATGTGTTGCATAAGGGTAAGAATTTACTTGATTGTTTTTATTTTTTCATGAAAAATTCCTGAAAAATATATTCAATAGAGGGGTTTAAGAACATTTAATGATTGAGAACATTAAAATTATCCCTCTATAACTACTTCTCATACTTGAGAAGTGTTTATACTAGTATTTATTGAACAAATCAGGTTATTGAGCTCAAAAATTAGACTTCAACTCCCACATATCCTCCTAGATCTATCCATATTTCCAAAGGATCAATAAAAGTGGAACTATCTTCTCACTCTAGACTATAATCTGTACCAAATGATCTTCATAAGATTCATCTATCTCTAACTCAATATCCTTGTAGTCTATAACATGCGTAGGATCATACAAGCACCTCTGAAGTTGAGAAACATAGAACACATCATTCATTCCTTGATAAAATAAAGGAAGGAATAGATGGTATTCCACTATACCAACCCATTTGGTGATCACAAAGGATCTAAAAAATAGTTGTTCCAGTTTCCCATACTTCCAAAAATGATGATTCCCCAACTAACGTGACACTCACAATAAAACTCAGTTATCAACAGTTAACTCCAATGGTCATATCCTTTGGTATTAATATGATGGATACCAAATTTGAGTAGTCACCAACCACTTCCTGATAAATTAAACCCTCTTCGAGGTATCCTATACCATATTAGGCTCCAAAACTTCTACCTTACTCACCTCATTCCAACACTGTGGTGTGTGGCATGACCATCCATAGAGACTCAAACAATTACACCTATATAGATTCTTGTAAGCAATTATTGTAGGAGATTCCTACCAAATCTATATGCTTATCCTAATCTCCATAAAATCCTATGATGAAATCTCAAATCATATCCTCGAATATAAAAATTGGTCACTCTGACTATTCGTTTATCTAAGGATGGTATATTGTACACAATCTCAGATGAGTCCCAAGGGATTTCTCTAATCTTTGCTAAAAACATGAAATGAAACGTTAGTAACTATTAGAAACAATTCTCAATGTGACTATATGTAAGAGAACTATATCATAGTCATATAGCTTTCCCAACTCGTCTATTGAGTTAGTATCTCATATTGGTAAGAAATGTGTAACTTTTATCAGCTGATCAAAAATCACCGAGATAATGTTACAAATCCTCAGGGTCCTAGGTAATCCTATAAAAAAGTCCATCATGAAATCTTACCACTTTCACATGGTGACTATAAGTGTTTTGGAGAAAACCACCAGAATAATGGTGCTCAGCCTTTACCCTCTTGTAGGTAGGGCATAAAAAAATATAGTGATGTCCTTCTTCATCCTTGGGGACCATAACTGTCACATAAAGTCATGGAATATATTTGTAACACTAGGATGTACCACCCATTTAGAGGCATAAATTTCCTCATCATATCCTTCTGATGTAAGTAGAGACTACTACTCTACCATGTAAAAGAATCACATCGTCATTGCCCAATGACCACTCGGGTATCATGTCACCACCATCTAGATGTTCCCCCATCACAAAACACTATGGGTCAGTGTACTATCTATCCTTTACACGATATAATAGATAATATGTGAACATAAATGGAGAAAAAGTTATCAATACGTGATCCTTAGAATCATCTATCCTCTAGTCATCTAATAAGCTCATTAGGATCCATTTCTCCTCTGGAGGTTGCTCACAAAGATCTTGAGATACCTAAATCTTATAGATGATATAATGTACTATGATTTTACCTTTCCCTGGTGAATATTACATATTAAAACCAAAATTATAAATATACTCTACCCAGTGCCTCTGCCTCAAGTTCTGGTCCCATTGTGTGAAGACGTAATAGACTCTCTTATGGTTAGTGTAGAAAAAAACCTCTCTCCAAAGAGATAATATTGCAAACAATTAAGAGTAAGGACCATGAATAATATCTCCAAATAATGAGTTGGTTAGTTTCACTCATGGGGTATAGATGACGTGACCCATAATCTCCTACCCACTCCTTCTGAATCTGCACTTCTCCCAAACCAGTGGCTGATGCATCATAATACAGGGATTATCCAATCCTTGTTTTGAGTAGTATCAATACTAGAGCTGTTGTCGACCTCCTATTTAGCTCAAAAAATTCCCCTTCATATTGGTCTGACCACTGGAACTGTACTCCTTTCATTATTATCACAATAATTGGTGTTTAAAGATGAGAGAAGTCCTAGATAAAATGTTGGTGGTATCCTACTAGACCCAAGAATCTCATAATATCAAACACATTATGGGGATGTGTCCTAGACATCACTACCTCTACTTCCTCCATGTCCACGCATATACCTATCTCGGACACCACATTCCCTAAGCACTTAAGCTTCTGAATCCAAAAGTTACACTTTAATAGCTTGGTGTAGATCCAATTTTCTTGAAGAGTACTCCATATAATATTAAGATTTATGACATGTTTCTTTGGTGTTTAGGAGTATACGAGGATGTCATCAATGAACACCATGATAAATGAGTCTAGGTAAGGTTGTAAGATCTTTTTCATGAGATCCACGAACACTTTAGTTATAATTTCCAATCCTAAAGACATCACAAAGTACTCATATAACCCATAACTGCTGCAAAACACTATCTTAGTGATGCGGTCCTCTCTAACTTGCTGCTGGTGATAACCAAATCAAAGATTAATCTTGGAGAACCATCTGGATCCCCATTACTAATTGAAAAGGATATTGATCCTAGGAAAAGGATATCTGTTTTTCAACATCATCTGGTTATGATTTTTTTATCAACATGGAATCTAAGACTACCATCCACCTACTTGGTAAAAAATATAGGTGCACTGCATGGTGAAGTACTTGACATAATAAAGACCTTATTCTCCAAGTCATCAAGATGCACCATGAGCTATCTCAGCTTAGGTGATTCCATATGATATGGGGTAATACAAATGGGATATACAACAAAAAAAATATCTATATAAAATTCAACTTCTCTATCAAGAGGAATTCCTAGGAAGTCATCTGGAATGACATCCTAATAAAGATCCATGCTTGGAGGAAAGTTGAGGGGGACGCCGCTGATCCTGCTGAAAGATCCAATACCACCATCTATATCCTGATCATGCTGAACTGACTCAAGTTTGGACCAAATCTATTTTCTCCGAGTTCCTATTTTCTGGTCATCAAGAACCTCTCTCACTTGAGTGAGGTAAACAACAACCATATCTGATAGTAATCAATGTGAGCTCGGAAGACAGTCAACTAGTCCATGTCAAGAATCACATCAAAGCTCATCCTCTCTAATTTCTAGAAATACCATAGATGTTTATAACCATTTAAGTTTATAAGAAACTATGGGAATCACTGGAGATGGTTTAATTTTGTTCCCAATAGTGTATGAAAAGAAAGTATCTATGAGGATAACTTGGACAGTAAGTCATGTATGGAGACTACTGATGTAGATATGAAATAATGATAGGAATCATTATAAAACAAGGTAGTATATAATGTATAGGTGATAAAAACTATACCTCAAAGAATATATGTAACCCCACCACCATCATCTAGAGTCTGATCCACTACATAGAAGTGTCCCTTCTCAGCTCTGTGACTATATCCCTAAGACGCATGGCTAGTATTAGTTTCCATCTATGTTAGCTATTGATGACCCTAGTTGGATCTCTGGGTTGAATTTTGAGTTTTTTTTTACACCCCCATAGAAACTCTGCCTCAATGATCTAGTGTATAATTTCTGGATATATCCCACCTTACTACATTAACAACACTGGTTCTAGGGTGATTTATAAACACCAATTTAGTTTCCATAATTTCCACAGTTGTAGTATTATGGATCATATCTTGAGGGGTAGGAATAATCCAGACTCTTCTCTACCTATATATTGTTACTTTAATTCATGTACCTAATCCTCCTCTTCTTACCATCAGAAGAGGTACTCATGGAAGAAATAATAATCCCACCTAAATGAGCACTGAAGGGTAGAAGATTACCAACCACTCGAACCCTCTACAAGATCTTGTTGATGGTCAAGGACTTCTACATAACCTCTAGCTATGATGCTAGGTTGAAGATTTAGACTTTCTATTTGATGTCAGGATGAAGTTCGAGATCAAACTTTCAATCCTTTTGAGCCTCATTCTTGGCCAGAAGAGTTTCAAAGAGAAGAATCTTAGTAAAATGAGAGGAGTATGAATAAACTATCATGGAACTCTATTATAGCTCCATGAACTCCTACGCTTGGTCAACAAATAGTGTATTGGGAAATAACTCCCAAAAGAACATACCCTTGAAGGTCACCTAAGTGAGTCTCTCACATCGACTGGGTCTTTGTAACATGAATACTTACATATTCACTTTCTTTTCTTCTAATATATTTATGAGATCAAAGATACCCTCAATGATTTCCACCTAATTCTTAGCATGTTGTGGTCCACTAGTTCCCTAAAATATTGGAGGAGGATGGATATGAAAATATATAGCATAATCAACCATGGATCTCAATGGAAGGACTCCTAGATGGTGTGGGCCTACCACCTACACCACTAAAATAGGTGTGGGAGCATTGTTTGGGGAACCCTACTATATAACAAGTAGTTGAACAGGGGTATTAGGATAACCTTATTCCACATCAGTTGGTGATCCCATCAATCTTCTACTAGGAATCATCTTTACAACAAAAATTCCAGAATTTAGAACAAGTTTGTTATCCTAACCAACCCGAGAGATCACACAAAGGATTCCTTAAGAGTTTACCCAAAACCTAAGGTATAACCCTCCTAGAACTGACCAAAGGTCTCATACCTATACACTAGTCACAATCATTATATATATACATAAATATAATATCATTCTTATTTAAACTAATTAATTCCAATAGAGATACATAATATTAGAAAAAAATAAATCACATGGTAGGGAATATATCCTAAATGGATAATACAATTTAGGGAATTAAATTAAATAATTACTATACAATACAACAAAAATTATATATATGGAAGGGAGATCTATGTTCATAGTCATGATTTATGAACACACCCAAAATATCATAACAATAGTAACAACAATACCATCCACAGTAACTTAGAGGTCTGTTACTCATGTACTGGCCAGATACATGGAAACTCCCCTATCTGAGTACCACAAGACTACCTCTTCTCTACCATGTACTAGGTTAGTCTAAAAGAAAAAAACAAGTTCTCTAATAACATTTTGTAACTCCCCAATCCAAATCACCAGGTCTGAGCTATATGCTCACATGGTATCATGCACGCCTCACTATACACAAGATACTATTGACTAGCAGCGAGGGTTTAAGCATATAAGTGGGGAGACTATACCCTCAATATCATGTAATAACAAAAATAATAATAAAATATTATAATAAATAATTAGTGTAACACGTGAAAATTAAAATATTATATACATGTCATACAAGTAATAAATGTGCTCCAAAAGTGGCAAGAAAAACCAAAGTACAATGAAAGTTGGTAAGTAAAAAAATGAAAAAAATAATAAGTACTCCAAATTTCATCTCATTCCACCACCATCTCCAAGATATTATACCCATCCATCATCCATGAGCCCCTTTACCTTACCAAATCTCTCTATGTGAAGTCTGTAGTGCATTAAGATTCCCATGTAGGGTGTTAGTAATAAAACCCAGTAGGACACCACCAATGCATCCTTAACAACATTTCACATGTATAATAGGTGTATATCATAAAAATAATAAATGAATAAATAGGAATATCAAACATATAATCATGTACCAAGTGGTCATGCACTAACAAAGTTTCCAAAAACCATTGGTCATACATAATTTGACTCAATTTTGGAAGGATAAGGAGGAGATCACATAAGTAACAAAAACAAATCCATGAGGATAGTGAATTTGTTGCTCTACGACCTCATGGAATCATGTGTACATAAGACCCAACCTCCCTATGCCTCAATGTTAATTCCCGGACCCTCATAGCCTAGAGTCGGTGGATAATTTATTACATTAGTATAAGATACAAGGAATCTCATACTGAATGACCATATAGTTTAGCAGTCTTGGTAAACTATAAACAAACTTGATATTTAAATTATAATTGAAAACATAAAATAAACAAAGTTTTTTAATTGATAAATCCATATTTCCCCTAAGCATATCTCTATATATCAATTACAAAACACTACCTGGTATCCTAGGGAAAATAAAACAAAATAAAGGGGTGAAAATAAATAATAATAATCAATAGGGAAAGGTAAATAACTAAAAAACATGTCATTAAATTAATTACTTGAGCATATATGGCAAGAATAAATAATGATCAAATAATGTCATATAAATAATCACATAAGCTTGAAACTTAACCATGGATATTCTACTAATAAAATAATAAAATGGAAATCAATAACTAATCTCATAATAAGTTAATGCATAATTTTGGACATCAAAAACATAATATCAAGACTTTTCAAAAGGCAATTTAAAACTATGGGTAAAACCCATTTAATTTGGACAATTGATTTGTCTCATGGGATATATTGATGCATCAAAGGAGATATATAATTTGAAGTCACACTCATCACTTAATAAGCCTAATTAATTACTCATATGAAAGGGGTGAAACATAATCAGCATATACATTCATAATGAAAAACTAATATACAAAATGTTAATACTTACCCCCATTCAACAAACATAATCATAAACCATACAAAGTAATATGGTGAATGGTATTAAATTAGTACAACCAATTCAAATGATCATAAATAATATAGATAAATAATTAGAATGGAATCAATATAATATATTTATAATTAATAATAAATTAAAATTAGGTTCGTTGTCTTTGATAAAAAAATACCATAAAAATTTCATTAAAAACAATCTTGAGGAAAATAACCTTTTAACTTTGAATGTTTTTAAAACTAAAAGGTTTAATAATATTTTTAAAATAAATTTATTTTAAAATAAATTTTTAAACTTATAATGTAATCTTTAATATATTGAGTGGTCAAGATGGTGGTAAATTCTATTCATGCCGTACTTGTTTAAACAAAGATTCCTTTCACATTTTTGGTAGAAGACCAAAGTATATTGGTTGGAAAATGATATGAAGATTCATTTAATTTTAAAAAAATAAAAAATGGATAAAATTTTGTTTAATAAATTATTTTTTTAATATTAAACCATTTTTGAAAACATTTTTATAAACCATGGTTTTTTAAGAAAAACATATTTTCGACTGATAAGAGAAATAAAGTAGAATTTTCTTAAAAACAATTTCAAAATAACTTTAAGTATAAAAGAGAAGAAAATGGTACTATTAATTTTAAATCACATGAATAAACATATGATAATAAAATTTATGAGTTTATTGAGTGATAGGTTATAATTTTTCAGCAACAAAAATTTAATCATAAATAATCTTGATAAATGATGAGATTATAAAATAAACCATAAAAACTTTGGTAACTTTTGAATCTTAATCCCCATTAAAGGAATCACTTAAAATGAAACATTAAATTACTTTAAGAAAAATATTTTCATGATATAAAATATCAAATGGGTCAGTATATACACCACACAAAGGAATAAGTGGTGAATATGGAATATGTCTCACAAAAGTGAAAGTGAGATGATAAACCCTTACCTGAAGCCATATTTCCTTCATACGTGTTTGAATACCCGGAATAATAAATATATAGTTATTATAAATATAATAAATAAATATAATAATATATTTATTACCATATATTATTTACTTATAGTCTTTTATGACCCATTTATTAACAAATCTTTGTTAAAATCACTGTTTTTAGTGATAATTGCTTTATTTTTCATGTATGTTTCAGTATGGTGATTTTGGTATTTTTATATTGATCATGGTTAAATAATATCAAAATTTTTTAACCATGATATAAATAACATATATATTTATTATAAATTTATTTATAGTAATCTATAAAATTTAGAGATAGAAAATGGTTGACACCATTCATGGAGACGGTAGGCCGTATGTACACTTGAATGTTATTTCCATTTTTCTTGATGGATGAAATGAAATGAAAATAATTATTAATTAAAAATTATAGAATAATTATTATGTAATATATATGATTTATATTAATCAGATACATCCTTATTACTTTTCATGTAAAAACAAAATGAAAAACATTTAACATTGGTATGTGAAGGCAGTAGTCCACACGTATGCACGAGCGACATTATCATTTTCAACAGGATATAAAGGTAAGAATTTATATGTGATATTATGTTTTAAAAAGTGTTTTTAGGTTATAAATATCACATATATTATTTAAATTTATCCATTTCCACCTTCTATGTAAAGCGTAAGAAAAAAACAGACCACATTACTTCATGAGGCGATAGTCCACCGTACAGACGAGCGACATTATCATATCCTCCACAGAATAAGGAAAAATAAGGTATATGTGATATAATAATAATATAATTATAATAATTTATTTAAAATAATATAAACAGTTTAAATGCATTATTATATCTATCCCTGAAAAGTGGTAATGTAGAACAAATTATATCGGTTCGTGAGGCTGTAGTCCGTCGTACACACGATTGACAGTTTTGTTTCCCATTGGATGGAAGTGAAGATGGATCAGGGTTATAAAATTAAAACAATAAAATATAATTATATTGGTGGTAATTGTGTTATTATATTATCATAGTTTAAGATGAGTTTAATGAGGTGGAATAAAAAATAAAACAAATATGCACATTAAGGAATTTTACCTCTTTTTCGGAGAGCCTCTATAAGTTTATACCTAAAACCTTATTAGGAGATATTACTAACAAAAATAATGAATCTATTATGTTTTTATGGAATTAAGGAATATATTTGGGTAGTTATTGGTTGAAAAAAAAGGGTTTTTAACGTTTGAAGAGTAGAGGATAGGGGTGGACTTTTATAAGTGGGGGAGATGACATACATGGAATTTTTGAAAAGATAAAGTGATACCCATGTTTTTATAATTAAAAAAGCCTAAAAAATGATTAATTAGAGATAATTATTGGTAATAATTTCTAAATATTTCCATAATATTATTTTTTTATAATTTTTAGGTTATTTTAACACTTATCTTCATAGTTTAACTCCCCGGTAAACCCATTTTTACCTTAACCACAATGATTAATTTTTACTGTTTTCGCTATGTATTATGGTAAAAATTTAATATATATTTTAAATTATGGTTATTATAAATATAGAATCCATTTTTCTAAATTCAATCCACATAATTAGAAGAATTTAGTTTAAAATTAAACCCGTAGACACGTAAAAAAAACGATTTTTCCAAAGAAAGACTTTTAAAATTTTAAAAAGGTTTTTATATAAGAATTAGATATGAAATTGATTAGAATGAAAAAAATTAGTTAAATTTTAATATAATTTAACTAATTTTTCCTTAAAAATAATTTAAAATATAATTTAACCCTGTAAATAATTTAAACAAAGAGGCAGTTCTAAATAAAAATCAGTATTTTTCACTATTCATCCAACAATTTATCTTTTTTGAAAAATCCAAAATATTAACCCAAAGATAAATTCTAAATTTAAATTTAAAATATTAAGTTTATTTTTATTGTTTTTTCTAAAAGTGGTTAAAATCAATTTTAAATCATGTGCACAAAGTGCGACTAAACCACATTTCTGAAAAATATAGTTTTTCAAAAAAAATTATTTTTATTTAAAATGATTCTTATTTTATTTTTAATAAATATATAACCATTAAATTTATTTTATACACATGTAAAACATATAATTTTTATGATTTAGTCAGTCTTATTCATACCTAGAAACTTAATTGCCATGTCATAATGGGCATGTTTAAATAATAATATCTTAATAGAGTATCATGCTTCATTTAAACCCGAAATTACGTGCATCATAAAATATCAAGGAGATTAAAATTATTTAAAAGTAAATATATATTAATGTCTTGGTGTGTTAAATTATCTCCTAATATTGGTGTTTCATTTCATATAAGTTATCAAATATGATGTTCCTATTTTAATATCTTGAGGTATTAAATTCTTCCCACCTTCAATGAATCACATTGTCACAATTTGGACTTGATCTTAGTGATCAAGGGTTTGAAATTTGGAAATACATTTATTAAAAAACCCAAATCATAAAACAAGAAATATGAATTAGTACCCACTAGGATTCAAAATATTTGTAGGTTATATATTGATTACAAAATATTAAACCACGTGACATGAAAATACCACTCCCCCGTTCATTTTATAGATAATATAATAGAGTTATTAGTTGGGAAGGTTCATTTTTTTTTCTTTTTTTTTTCTAGTCATTTTTAGGTCTACATATCACTGAAAGATCATGATAAATCTATATTTACTTTTCTTTTTGGTATATTATCACCCCAAAAGGTTACCCTTTAAGTTATGTAATTCCCTAGGAACTTTCAAAAGTTTCATGGTGATTATATTGTCAAATATTATTGAAAGATACATTGAGGTATTTCTCGATTAATTTTTAGTTTATGGAACTTTTTTTGAAATCTATCTTGAAAATCAAGAATTTTTTTAAAGAGATGCAATTGATAGAACTTGGTTTAAAAATTGAAAAACATTCAATTATGGAATAGAAAGGTAGTGATCTAGGACAAATTATTTCTATATAAGGAATTGTAGTGGATAAGTTGAAGCTTGATATAATTTATACACTACTGTAGCCTAACACTATAAAGTATGGTAGGTAATTTCCAAGACAATTTGGATTTTATAGAAGGTTTATTATAGATTTTAGAAAAATTTAATTTACTCTTAATAACCTTCCTAAAAAGGAGGGTGATTTTGTATTTAATTAATCATGTAGGAAATCTTTTGGAATACTCAAGGAGGACCTAGCCACAACCCCTATAATCAGACCAATATCCTAGGAAGAACCTTTTAAAGTGCTATGTGATCTAAAATTAAAGCAGTTGGAGGAGTTATTTCCTAGAAGATCAATGGAAACTCCCATGTAATGTCTTGTGATTCATATACATTGGACACAACTTATATAAATTGTACAAAAACCAAAAGGAATTTTTCTATAGTTATTTCAATTGAAAATGTTCATTTATATTTTTTGGAGAGTAAAGTAAAAATTTATTCTAATCATGAAACTCTAATATACTTGATAAATAAAGTTGATTCCAAACCATGTTTGGTAAGATATATACCAATCCTATAATAATTCAACCTAGAGATTAAAGATAGGAAGGGATATGATAACTCAGTTACAAACCACATGAGTACATTTCCCAAAACTGCCAACATAGAAATACCTATAGAAATAACACTAAATGAATCTCTTATTAGTAAGAAACTTTATAGAATCACTATGTTTTCCTAGTATGAAATCATGGTGAAATATTTTGGTCATATAAAATATACCCTCAATTTATAAGAATAATTGTTTTAATAATAATTCTCAATCAATATAATATTTTTAGGGGAATTCATATATATGAAAAATTTATAATGATCATGTAATTAGGATATTTAAATTAAAAGATGTAAATTTTATGCTTAATTTTTTTTTATACACTTATATGTGGAGGCCACTTTAGACCTTAGAAAAAAACTACAAAATTTTCTTAAATTTTGTCATACACTTATAGGTGGAGTCCACTTTGGACTTTAAAGAACAACTATACAATTATATGAAGCTAGTTTGTTTTGGATAATAATTTTTAAATATTTACATAATTTTTGTAAATAATTTAAGAACTTTCAATTAACTAGGTGGGTTTTATAATGATAAGAAATTTTCCCAAAAAAAATTAGTTTTTGAAATATTTGATGGATAGGGTCTAGAATTCATGGAGTCATTTCCTATTTCATTTGGATTCACTTATATTTTTCTAGCAGTAGATTATGTTTCTAAATTTATTAAAGCCTAAGAAATTAGAAACTTTTATTTGTAATTTATTATTGAATTTATAAGATCACATATATTTTGTAGGTTTGGAATACCTTAAACAATCATCAATAATCAAGGCACAAACTTCTATAATTGAAGCATGAAAGCACTCATGGAGATATATACAGTGAAAAAATGCCTCTAATACCTACCACCCATAGATAAATGGGTAGGATGTGGTTTTAAATAAAGAAATAAATATAATTATGAAATTAAAAAGTGAATACCAATAGAATATATTCAATTAGAAAATTAGAACATACACTTTGGTTATACTGAATTGTATTTAAAACCACCTAGGAGTATCCCCACATAGAATAGTTTATGGTAAATTTTGTCACTTTCCTATTGAACTATAAAAAATCATACTGAAATATGAAGAAAATGAACCTATAATTCAGCAAGGATAAAGAGAAAAAGAATTTATAAATTATATAACTAGATTAGTTGATAAGGGATGATAATGAAAACACGTTATTGTATAAAAAAATCACTAGATATATCTATGAAAGATTCATTCATTGAAAATACTTCCAAGTTAGTGATAATATGATACTTTTATTCTTTAGGATAACACTAATGAATAGTAATATTTGTTTCAAGTGGAATGGAACATTTATAGTGACCAATAAATTTATAATTGGTGTATTTGTGATTATAAATGTAGAATCATAAGAACCCTTTAAAATAAATGGGTAGTAACTGAGGAAATTTGATGAGGGTTTTTTGAAGTAATCAATGTAGGTGTTTATACTACTCTCTACCATATATGAATGCAAACCACTTTTTTGTCTCTTTAAATTACACTAGTATAGAAACTCAAAAATTAACTATGAATTTTATTAGAAAATTATTATTAAAATTAATTGGAAGTAGTGTCTAAGGAAAGTGTGTAGGAGAGAAAAAATCAGCTTAGAAATTAAATATATTTTACTATATTCTAATTGTTTTTGAAATTAATTTGTCTTATAAAATAAAATAAAAATTAAACTTTAAATATCAATTACCCATCACTAAAATGAAAATAACCAAGTTGCAGTGGTAATTATGGAAAACATTTCCTTTAAAACTGAAGTGCCCATATCAGTGTGAATCACTGAGAGGGGGGGGGGGTGAATCAGTGACCCCTTAAAACTTTTTACTAATTGATTCTTTATCAATTAAACCTCTATGGATGGTTAAAGCCTCGATCCACTCTTCTTGTATCTCTCGGCCTTTCCTTGAATGATGCAGTAAATGTAAAGGCACTGGACACAAGGATTTACAAGGTTCGGCTCCAAAGGCCTACGTCCTTGGCATGTTGGTTATACACCCCAACATGGTTTCTTCCATTATAATATTTTAGTATTACAATGGTCGATACAGCATCCCACTGTATCTCTCCTGAGTCCCACAGGAGGGTCTTTATACTGCGTCCCACAGTGTTACCAGAGTCCCACTGGCCTTCTCCAGAATCCCACTGAAGACTTCTTCCACCCCGAGTCTCACATGGGGCTTCTCCTGGCTCCTTGAGTCACACGAGTAGCTCTTCTTCTCTTTAGCTTCTTCAAGTATCTTCAACAGTCTGGGATAAAGACTGCTGTCCTTGCTCTGTACCTCTGCTCACTTGTGATGAACAAGTCTTCTCATCTTTCTCGGGCTTTATCACCTTCTTCTAAGGATGACCCGGCCTATCTCTTCAACTAATGAATACTCAGACAACTGATATATTTAACTTCAGTCTGGTCCAGTCTCACTTCATCACAACTTCATGCACTGAGTGCATGGCATCTCTGCTTCCTCATGCACTGACTGCATGGCCTCTCAATTCTCTTCAAGAACTCTTGGTCTTGGACAACTCAGATGCACACAACCAGATTTGGCTTTGTTCACATGTGCACGTGCATGCATGTAAGCATGCACTCCCCTTCTTCTTTCTTTGGTGTGATAAACCCTCAAAGGGTGTAAACACTTTCAGCACACACACCTTCCTTGAACTTCACACACTTAATTCAATTTGTTTACACACACTTAATGTGTGTTATACTTTAGTGTGGATGTCCTCTTCTTTCTTCTTCTAAATGTGTACACTTTGCACACACCTAGGTTCGGCCTCTTTTCTCTTTGCACACACTTCTTTCACTTTGCACACAAGCAAGCTTGGCCTCCTCCTCTTCTTGCACACCCCAAAGGCTACGACCTCTTCTTCAAATGTACACACAAAGTGTGTTCTTCAATTTTCTGCTTATGCACACACTTGGGTTCTAAGGCCCTCTTGTCTTCCCACTTGGCTACGAACTTCCTTCTATTCTTGCACACACACAAGGCTATGGCCTCTTGTTCATTTGCACTTATACCACCCGTAGGGTGTCTTCACTTTGCACACACACAAGGTGAAAGCCTTCCTTGCACTTAGCACACACACAAGGGGAAATGTGGCTACGGACTTCTTGGCTTCTTCTTGCACACACCCGAACACCCTTGTCCTTCAAAGGAGGCACGCAAGGTCATGGTGCAAGGGGCAGCCGCGCAAGTGTGCCTTGGCCGCGGGGTGCGCAAGTGCAACACCTCGGGTCATACAAGCCTCAAGAGTACAAGAGCACCTCGGGCGTGCAAGCTACTCCTGCCGCGCAAGTATGCGGGCATAGAGAGCTCTTCCTGATGCGCAAGTGAGGTGCACAGGGGACTCCTTCGAAGCCTCGGGTGGCTCCGGAACAAACTGCCGTGCAAGTGGGATGCACGGGGCTCAAAGCTTCGCAAAGCACAGGGTGCTCGCAGGACACTCTTCAAATATTCAGCAAGCCTCTTAAACACCTCGGATGCTCCTTTTATAGGCAAAGGAGAGGCGGTTCATCCGTGTGAGATAATTCCAAATCCCCGAAAGTTTCGGTTCTTTAAAATCTTTCCAAATCTTGAATTTACTCTCTGTTTCACGCGGGCTCATTTATTTTTTGCTCCTTCTCATGCATGTGTAGCGGAACGTGTCCATGGCCTCTGTTTAGGCCCATGCATGCAAAGCATTAACTATGTGGCCTCGGCACCTTCGGTTTGCTTCGTCCAATACTCGAAATGCTCACGTTGTTGCATGCACACCCATTTTTAGGCATGGATGTGTTCGTTATGCTCGGACGATCTCAATGGTGTCTTCGGCTTGATCAACAGTGGCCGGGAGCTCAAAATCGGTGCTTGGGGAGCCACTGGAACACGGCGAGGATGCGGGTGGCACGGGGTGTCCTCGGCTCAAGCTCGAGGAAGGAGATGCCTCGGAGCTGTTGGATCAGGCGATCAAATAGTCTTCAACATCCTAGATCTGAACGGGAGCGGCGCGATGAGATGTGCGGCGCAGATCGTCTGCGAGATCAGATGAATGGCCACGATTTGCTCCGCGGCAAAAATGAGCGTCCCACATCGAATCGGCGGCCATTTTCCACGCGGTTTATCAAACACCGCCTCCCTTTCAATGCTCAGTTGCACTTCCCCCTCCATGGTGCCACCCTGCACCGTGTTCTCTTAGCGGGCGCACTCTTGCGCCCACCTCTGCTCCCTGCGGGCGCGCCACTAGCGCCCACTATGCACACACGGGCACGCGCTCTGGCGCCCCGGCTGCGCAGGCTTGACCCTCTGCGTGGCCCCAGCTTACACACGGCCGAGGCCTCTCGGGCTGGCCCCATGGGATCCCCCTTGGGCGTGGCGACCTCGAGTCCCACATGTGCCTTGGGGTTGAACCCTTAAGGTTTGCCCTTGGTGGCTAATTTTTTGCTTAAGTGTAGAACCTAGACTTTTTGTAAAAACAAAGTTACTAGGTACCAAATGCCAAATGCCACATCTTCCTCTAATCCATTCTCCCTTCTTAATTTCTTATCTTCTCTTCTTCTTAATAATTCCTCCATTCCTCTTAAACATTTAATCTTCACTTAGGAGGGAAATGTAGAAGTTTCTTCCTTCAACCGAAGCTCCGGAATCAAATAAATCTTCAATGTTCTTCATTGATCCAATCAGAGATCAAGTTGGATCTTCTTCAAATTCACATGCACTAAGTGATAGTGCATGGACTTAATTAGCACCACTTCATCCACCTAGTGATTGTGGATGGATCACTTCATCTCCTCATGCATTTTCAATACAATTCATGGTCTTCAAACATTGTTGTAACATTGTATCCAGTTGATACAAGTTTTGAAACATTAAGATCAGTTCTACAATCGTCTGATATTCATAGAGAATGTTTCAACCACAACATCCTATGTCACTTAGTGAATCTCCTAAGTGACATGCATCTTAGTACCATGGCCATTCTCCATTCATAACCAACACCATCATAGCCTTTGTCATTCACATATTGACTCTCCTTGACATCCATTCATTATTTGACATCTTCGGATCAACAACATACCTTATTGACAACAAATGCAACACAGTGCACTTCAATCTCCACCTTTGTATTTGTTGTCAATACCACTAGAGCACATATTGTCAATCCAATCAGTAGAACACATATGAATGGGTCAATATGTGTGCCACACATTTCTGGGGCAATATGTCAGCTTTTCTCCCCCTTATTGGAAACCAAATGCAAAGGTGTGGTGTGGTTCCTTTTCAAAATATCACTTCCTCCCTTTGAAAAGTATTTTCTTGAAAAACACTAAGAGAGGGATGATGTCACATGTTCTTCTTTAGCAAAGAACCTTTAGTAAATCATCTCTAAGTCTACTTGGGCTTACCTGGTGTAGAAAACAAGAGTGATGTAACCAAGGTACTCAATGATGTCCAACATTCACTATACATGTGAGATCATGCTCCAAGGGGTTGAAATTTTTCAGATATAATAATAAATTGCTAAATACTGCACATACTTCACAAGACTCATTAGAAAGTTCAGTGCAAATATAAAGCTCCCCCTTTCAACCATTTGCCTTCAATCAATACTCCCCCTTAATTGACATGATGAATAAAATTAAGAAAAAAGGGATGAAAGTATGATTGGAATACCTTATCTTTTCTCAAGATGGTATCATAATCCCATCTTCTACAGATTGGCTCCCCCTCAAGGGGTGCACTCCATTCTGTCCAAACCACTCTCCAGATTAGAATGATCATCATCTTCAATTCCCTACAATGTTAGCACATGTAAATACAAGAAGTATAAGGGAATAAGATGGAACCTCCTTGGTTCATCAATGTGAACAACAAGGTTGAGAAGATTCTCTCAACCGAGATGCCCCATTTTCACCATTCTTCACACTTGCACATCTGATCTTCAATGATGATTGTGCTGGTGTGGATCTCAACACATCTTCATGTGAAATATTTTGTTTCCTTTTTGCCTTATCAATTTCTAGTGCTTAATCTTCATCTCTTTGCAGTTCTCTGGCAAGTTTCAACTGATTCGGCCATATGACTAACAAATCGTTTGGAAGTGTGGCCTCAGTTCTGGAAGTTCCACATGGTTCTTTTGATGCTTTCAAGATACCTTTCTTAGGCAACTTGTTTTCAATCAATCCCTTCTGCTTCTTCTGGATTGATTGTCTGTGTGAGTTCAGTCTGCTTCTATTGATTTTCATGGCTTGTTTACAAAGATCCATGGTATGTCCTTTCTTTCCACAGTAGAAGCATGTTTTCTTGGTGGTCCTTCTGGATGCATCACCCTTCTTGGATTTAGACTCCAAGGACTTCTTTTCCTTTTTCAAAATCTTCTTGGGAGAATCTTCCACTTTCTTATGATTGCTTCCCAAGGATTCTTTCTGAGCCAGGTTTTGTGATCTTTTCTTCTTTTTAGATCTGGATACAGTTGGAGATTGACATGTATCTTTTTGACCACTTTTGCAATCATCCCAGATGTTGTCAAGTAATCCAAATATATTTGCAGTAAACAGATGTCTCTGGGCCTGTGGATGCTGCTTCTTTTCCTCTGGATTGCTCCCCCTTGGCATGGGCTTCCTTTGTGCTTTTACATTCAGTGGATTGTACCAACAATCTTTTGCACAGTGCCCATACTTGTTACAACACCAACATTGACCCACAAATATTGAATTTTTGATTCCTTCTGATTGTAGGGTACTTGTCTTGAATTGTTGTGCTGCTTCAGGAGAGATTTCTTTCTTCATTGTCTTCATCCATACTTGTTTGGAATTATTCTTCCATCCTGCACTTTTTTTGGAAACACAATTAGAAGCATTAGTACAATATGGGATGGATGGTACCTTCCTTTTAGAATATGTTGCCCTTTTATTAGAGGATTTCCTTCTTTTGGAATCATCCTTCTCAATGCACACTTGTGTAGCAACATTTCTACTTTCAGCTGACTGGGAGGATTCAGCTTTGGGTGATTGCAGATTTTTCAATATCACCTATAGTTCTAAGCATTTCATGTTAAGGGAGTTCTTATCATCCTCAACAGTTCTTAGCCTTCCTTCCCAAGTTTCTTTCAGCTGTTCTAACTGGTCTTCATACACCTTCTTCATTTCTTGTAATGAATTGTCAAGATCCTTTACCCTGTTTACTTTGTCTTCAAGTTGAGCATCTCTGACATTCATTGAAACTTTGTGCCTCTTTTCCAGTGCATGGAAAACATCTTTGACCACTGTCTTAAAGAATTCTTTCTCGGAAATGATTCTTTGCAATTCTTCAGTAGTGTCTTCATATCTTTCATTGCAAAGGGAAACAATCTCATCTTTAGCCTTCACCAGCTTTCTGAGAGTGTTGGTTATGCCAACCCTTTTTGCCAATTGGAATTCCAGAGAATTGGCTTCATCTTCTAGCTGTAATTTTTCTTCTTGAAGATCAAGGATGCCTGTAACTATACACATTGACATTTCCTTAGGGACTGTCTTCTGAAGATATTTGATTGCATTTAGAAGATCATTGTTCCTTCCATCTTCATCACAGCTAGAGCAGGATTCATTAGAAGAATGATAAAAGGAATTGTCATCTGATGTGACTTTCACATTTCTTTCCATAGAAGGAGTTTCTCTGATTGCACCAACCTTTTTCTTCATCTTCTTTGCCTGTTTCTTCATTCCGTTTTTCAGAGTCTTGGCAGATATCTCCATTTGAGGCTGTTCTTTCATTTCCTCAAATATGCACTCCATATAGACTCTCTTGGATCTTTTAGAGGTAACCTTCCCTTTGATACCAATTGAAGTGCCCAGATCAGTGTGAATCACTGAGAGGGGGAGGGGGTGAATCAGTGATCCCTTAAAACTTTTTACTAATTGATTCTTTATCAATTAAACCTCTATGGCTGGTTAAAGCCTCGATCCACTATTCTTGTATCTCTCATCCTTTCCCCGAATGATGCAGTAAATGTAAAGGAACTGGACACAAGGATTTACAATGTTCGGCTCCAAAGGCCTACGTCCTTGCCATGTTGGTTATACACCCCAACATGGTTTCTTCCATTATAATCTGTTAGTATTACAATGGTCGATACAGCATCCCACTGTATCTCTCCTGAGTCCCATAGGAGGGTCTTTATACTGCGTCCCACAGTGTTACTAGAGTCCCACTGGCCTGCTCCAGAATCCCCCTGAAGACTTCTTCCACCCTGAGTCTCACAGGGGGCTTCTTTTGGATCCTCGAGTCACACGAGTAGCTCTTCTTCTATTTAGCTTCTTCAAGTATCTTCAGCAGTCTGGGATAAAGACTGCTGTCCTTGCTCTGTACCTCTGCTCACTTGTGATGAACAGGTCTTCTCATCTTTCTCGGGCTTTATCACCTTCTTCTAAGGATGACCCGACCTATCTCTTAAACTACTGAATACTCAGACAACTGATATCTTTAACTTCAGTCTGGTCCAGTCTCACTTCATCACAACTTAATGCACTGAGTGCATGGCATCTCTGCTTCCTCATGCACTGACTGCATGGCCTCTCAATTCTCTTCAAGAACTCTTGGTCTTGGACAACTCAGATGCACACAACCAGATTTGGCTTTGTTCACGTGTGCACGTGCATGCATGTAAGCATGCACTCCCCTTCTTCTTTCTTTGGTGTGATAAACCCTCAAAGGGTGTAAACACTTTCAGTACACACACCTTCCTTAAAATTCACACACTTAATTAAATTTGTTTACACACACTTAATGTGTGTTATACTTTAGTGTGGATGTCCCCTTCTTTCTTCTTCTAAATGTGTACACTTTGCACACACCTAGGTTCGGCCTCTTTTCTCTTTGCACACACTTCTTTCACTTTGCACACAAGCAAGCTTGGCCTCCTCCTCTTCTTGCACACCCCAAAGGCTATGGCCTCTTCTTCAAATGTACACACAAAGTGTGTTCTTCAATTTTGTGCTTATACACACACTTGGGTTCTAAGGCCCTCTTGTCTTCCCACTTGGCTACGGCCTTCCTTCTCTTCTTGCACACACACAAGGCTACGACCTCTTGTTCATTTGCACTTATACCACCCGTAGGGTGTCTTCACTTTGCACACACACAAGGTGCAAGCCTTCCTTGCACTTAGCACACACAAAAGGGGAAATGTGGCTACGACCTTCTTGGCTTCTTCTTGCACACACCCGAACACCCTTGTCCTTCAAAGGAGGCGCGCAAGGTCATGGTGCAAGGGGAAGCCGCGCAAGTGTGCCCTGGCCGCGGGGTGCGCAAGTGCAACACCTCGGGTCATGCAAGCCTCAAGAGTGCAAGAGCACCTCGGGCGTGCAAGTTACTCCTGCTGCGCAAGTATGCGGGCAGAGAGAGCTCTTCCTGATGCGCAAGTGAGGCGCACAGGGGACTCCTTCGAAGCCTCGGGTGGCTCCGAAACAAACTGCCGCGCAAGTGGGATGTGCAGGGCTCAAATCTTCGCAAAGAACAGGGTGCTCGCGGGACACTCTTCAAATATTCATCAAGCCTCTTAAACGCCTCGGATGCTCATTTTATAGGCAAAGGAGAGGCGGTTCATCCGTGTGAGATAATTCCAAATCCCCAAAAGTTTCGGTTCTTTAAAATCTTTCCAAATCTTGAATTTACTCTCTGTTTCATGCGGGATCATTTATTTTTCGCTTCTTCTCATGCATGCGTATCGGAACGTGTGCATGGCCTCTGTTTAGGCCCATGCATGCAAAGCATTAACTATGTGGCCTCGGCACCTTCGGTTTGCTTCGGACAATACTCGAAATGCTCACGTTGTTGCATGCACACCCATTTTTAGGCATGGATGTGTTCGTTATGCTCAGACGATCTCAATGGTGTCTTCGTCTTGATCAACAGTGGCCGGGAGCTCAAAATTGGTGCTCGGGGAGCCACTCGAACACGGCGAGGACGCGGGTGGCACGAGGTGTCCTCGGCTCAAGCTTGAGGAAGGAGATGCCTCGGAGCCGTTGGATCAGGCGATCAAATAGTCTTCAATAGCCTGGATCTGAATGGGAGCGGCGCGATGAGATGTGCGGCACAGATCGTCCGCGAGATCAGATGAACGACCACGATTTGCTCCGCAGCAAAAATGCGCGTCCCACATCGAATCGGCAGCCATTTTCCACGCGGTTTATCAAACACCGCCTCCCTTTCAACGCTCAGTTGCACTTCCCCCTCCACGGTGCCGCCCCGCACCGTGTTCTCTTAGCGGGCGCGCTCTTGCGCCCACCTCTGCTCCCTGCGAGCGCGCCACTAGCGCCCACTATGCACACACGGGCACGCGCTCTGGCACCCCGGCTGCGCGGGCTTGACCCTCTGCGTGGCCCCGGCTTACACACGGCCGCGGCCTCTCGGGCTGGCCCCATGGGATCCCCCTTGGGCGTGGCGACCTCGAGTCCTACATGTGCCTTGGGGTTGAACCCTTAAGGCTGGCCCTTGGTGGCTAATTTTTTGCTTAAGTGTAGAACCTAGAATTTTTGTAAAAATGAAGTTACTAAGTACCAAATGCCAAATGCCACATCTTCCTCTAATCCATTCTCCCTTCTTCATTTCTTCTCTTATCTTCTTCTTAATAATTCCTCCATTCCTCTTAAACATTAAATCTTCACTTAGGAGGGAAATGTAGAAGGTTCTTCCTTCAACCGAAGCTCCGGAATCAAATAAATCTTCAATGTTCTTCATTGATCCAATCAGAGATCAAGTTGGATCTTCTTCAAATTCACATGCACTAAGTGATAGTGCATGGACTTAATTAGAACCACTTCATCCACCTAGTGATTGTGGATGGATCACTTCATCTCCTCATGCATTGTTAATACAATGCATGGTCTTCAAACATTGTTGTAACATTGTATCCAGTTGATACAAGTTTTGAAACATTAAGATCAGTTCTACAATCGTCTGATATTCATAGAGAATGTTTCAACCACAACATCCTATGTCACTTAGTGAATCTCCTAAGTGACATGTATCTTAGTACCATGGACATCCATTAATTCTTTGACATCTTCTGATCAACAACATACCTTATTGATAACAAATGCAACACAATGCACTTCAAAAACTAAGGAAAATACTGTCAATAGAAAAGAATAACATAAAATCAAAATTATAACATGAGAAAATTAGAATTTTCAACTTGAACTTTGCAAGCCTATCTATTGCGATTGATTAAAACCTTAGGGAGATTCACTAAATGTAATTTGGATAGATCATATGAACTGGAGTATAACCAAAATATTAGAATTGATTTATAAGTCCTCTTAAGTTAATAAAGCATATGTGTGTGTGAGTTATCCATTAAATAGGAGTTAGAGTGACTTGAGAGTTGGCTGGTCAAGAATTTATTTTATGACCAAACTGTTAAAATTATTCCCATGGGATACCTACTATCTTGGGATGGTTTAGTTTTGGGTTTAGCTACACTTAAAAAAATAAGATTTCTTAAAAAATAGGTGAAAAAAATACAATAAGTTCCAACTAACAAAGGGGATTTAAAGGTTTGTGGAATTCTAAACATGTATAATGATATATCTATATTTCATATAGAAGTTATCAAGGAAGTGTTAAAGTGACCTTTGAAACATGGATCATAGGGAAGATGGATTAATAAATGTTTCACTTATTAAAATCTTAATTCCACTAAATTCCCTTATGTTTACTATATTGGAATTAAGATCATTTATTGAAAGGAAATAAGACCCTTGTTAACTTTAAGACAAGTTCTTATTTAATTATAGGGGAGTGATCGAGTGATAAATTTTCAAATTTTTTTAGGAATTTATATAATTTTCACCTTTATTTTCCTTTAATTTGGAATAAATGGTCTAAATCTTAGAATAATGTTAATTATGGAATTAAGTGATAAAAATACTTGATATTCATGTTTTTAACTAATTTAATCATTTTTAGTTAATATGAATAAAATAATTCATTGATTTTTTTCATAAATTTATAGGATAAATCTGGAAGATGAAAATTACTGAGGAAAATTAGTAATTCCCCTTCAAAAGTTATATATATAATATATTTTCAAGGTAGGGCCTGAAATTTGATAAAGTCTCATAGGGATACTTTATACATATTATATTTTATATAACCAAAGGAATATATAAAATTTTCTCACTAATAAAAATGATACAATTTTTTTTGAGGCTCAGTGGGAGATACATATGATATATTCCTTTTCTAATTGAAGAGAAGCTAATATGTGAGGTTTTTAAAGGTGGAATATCTTACCTAAAATCCTTACCTTTTTCAAATTTGAGTAAAGTGTTACATAACATATTATTCTCAAGGTAAAATCATATGAAAAAAAATTCTAGGGAGATTAGGCTGATACATAAATTTTTTTTCTAAGGAGAAAGCTGATAAGTAAGATGTTTTTATAGGCAGTGAGGGATAAATAATATCTTAAAAATTAATAAATTCCAAGAGAGATTATATATAATATATTTTTTCCTAAATAATATCATATATAATATATTGTAGTTTTTTGAAATCTATATAAGATGATACATAATTTATTCTTTTCCAGTGATTTTGATATGTAACATGGTTATGCTTTTTCACTATTTTAACATATGGGCATTAAAATCTAAAATTATGAAAATAATTATGGAATAAATTAAAATAAATTTTTATTCCTCTGATATCAACAAATTGGGTAAGATTCTTCCAAAATTACATGTGATGTTCATCCAAAAAAATAAAAAGATAAAAATCATAGGAAAGAAGGGGATGATTTAAGAAATGTTCCTTTAGAAGAACCACACCCATTAAGCTATCTAGATGAAATAAATTATAGGATATAGAGAGACCAAAACTGAATCTCCAAAGGATTATGAAGTTACAAAGGGAATATAGTATTTATTCTATAATGATGAGAAAACCATGATAGTCATGTAGGATCTCGAGTTTTGAAGGATTTCACAAAGATTATATCATCCAGAAGGGGTATATTCTTAAAAATTAATCTACACATTATAAAAAGGAGAGAGAGTCATTATAAAGGTTAAATTGGATTGGATAAAATATTTAGTGAACTAAAGATTTATTTTCTTTATTTTAATATTGTAATTTATTTAGTGATGGACCACTGGGCTGCTATGGTTAATCTAAGAATATTTTCCTCACGAGGATTAATAAATTCCTGTGTTTAATTGTTAAATTATTTTTTCCTAATATTACTAGAATTTTTTGACTTATTTATATAATAGGAGGCTTCCATTATTAATTTAACTTTATTTATTCTTCCCTTTTTCTAGTTTTCATACATAGGGCCTGTAAACTTGCTTTAATTTTCATATAGTGGATAGAATTGTGGTTTTTTTCAAGTGCAATTAAAGGTATTTTTTCACTTGGTTAAGTGAGAGAAGGGATTGTGGTGATTATTAAATTTATCTATTTAATATAAAATATTTTGGTGAGGTTAATTGGTTATGGTTTCAGCTAATTAGAGAGAGATAAGGATAATTAAATTATATGAAAAATTATTTAATAGTTATAGTGTAAGAATATCTTTGTTTAGTTTATTATTTTATAAATAAAATTAAAAACCTACTTACTTCTATTAAAACACTAAAAAATTGTTATCTATTTTTATTTCACTAAACTAAACCCAATAACAACACAGAAAACACATTAAAATTATTACTTATTAAGATAAAATATTATTAAAACTTTTACAACATTTTACTTGGGTTAAAAAAAATTTGTTATGAGGCTCGTGAAAACCATAACATCAATTTAGTTCCATTACTAATATATAAGGTGTATTTTAGTATTTTATTTTTCTGTATTTATATTATTTTTTATGTTTTTATACATGACCATGTCTAGTTCTGATCTCCTCTTTGGTTTTGATCTAGATGTAGGAAAAAATTTACTAGTTAGAGTCTAAAATCCTAGGATCACTAAATAATAGGATATGGAGTTTGTCACTGTCCCTTTGATCAACTCCTAATACTTCTATTTTAATTCATGAAGAGTATATTTAGGAAGTGAAAAAATGGATAAAAAAATGGATCAATTGAATAAAATCATTATATAAATTCATACACCTAATATCAATAATAATTATAATCAACTGTTATAAATAATAAAACAATATGTTTTTGAACTTAAGCCAAGACTAATCTAATATTTAACCAACTTTCAAGGTTTGGAATGAGATGACCTATAAATGTATCCAAAAGAGTTTGGAATTATGTGAAATAAATTTAGACCCAGAGGTGTACCTAAAGAATTTTTTTTGGAAGGCCTTCCAATTCTCCCTAAAAGGGACATCCAAGGAATAGATGTAAAATTTTCATCCTGGAGAAGTTTTCTCCTAGATTTAATTTAAAATATCCATTATCAATAATTATTTACCTACTTCAAGAAGTATCCAAGTAAGGGAGAATATTTATGTAATTAAGAAGGATATTATAGAGAATATATGAGTTTTGGGAGATATTCAATAAGCTAACTGAATCCTTCCCGCATTAACTATTTAAAAACCAAAATTATGTGGTGTTATTTTATCAATTCTTGTTTGACAATGATAAGAACCATTTTTATTATTTCATAGGAGGATAAATGATTAAAATAACATACATATAAATCCAAATAGTTAATTGAAAATATATCACGGAACTCACAATAATTCAGTGCAAGGTTTACATCCAGAGTTTTTTGTGATGTAAAAAATTATAAATCTCCTTTACTTAAAACTAAAATTTAAGATCTAACATCCCTTTTTATAGATCACTAAATTTACATATAGTTTTCTTTTATAACCCATTGATTAAAATTTAAGGAGTATAAAGGCCAGTGTGGTCATATTATCACCACTTTGAATACATTGGTCAATCAAGGATCAGGTAAACTTTCAATCCATTCAATTCAAAACTCTATGAGAAATGTGAGTTACATTAATTTAATAAGTTTTAGGTAAATAAATATCAATGAAGAATTAGAACTGGAGGAAAAATATGGAAGTTAAAATATTAGGGAATAAGAACCAGTCCATTTGGATAATGAATATGAAGCACCTAAAGAAATATCAATGGTTAATAAGAATAAGGACAAGGGTAATGCTAATATGGAAGAATTGTATTAAACCCAAAAACCCTTCCCATCAAGAATGTCTCCATCCAAGAAAACCAATGAAGAGGATATGTAGTAAGATTTTTTCGACAATTTTAATAAGGTGAAAATCAATAACCTCTTGTTGGATGTAATGAACCAGATCCTAAGGTATGTAAAGTTCATCAAGACAATGTTTATAAAGAAGATAAAACTTCAAGGATAAGAATAGGTAAGTTTGTTTAGAAATGTATCTGCATTAATAAATCCTCAATTACCTAGAAAATTTCAATATTTAAGTACTTTTACTATCCCAATAACTCTATGAAATATTTCATTTACAAATTCCTTACGTGATCTAGGGGAATGAATAAATTTTATAACTTATTAAATTTATTCTTCCCTATAGGTATAAGAACTCAACACAACTAGATTTTTTAAATATATGGCCAACTGACCTACTTCCAACCTAGTAGGAGTATTATAGGATATAATGATATGGTTGAAAGGCTCATTGTTCCCCACTATTTTTTACATCTTGAATATGGAATAATAGATTGTTACATACCATTCAACTATCATCTTAGGTAGAACATTTTTGAAAACCATTAAAACCATAATAAATGTTCACAAATGAACTCTTTCAATATATTTTAGATAATATAATGTTAGTTTTAGTATTATGGATTCTATAAAATAACCTCAATAAGATAATTCTGTTTTCACTCTTTCTGATTCTAAAAACCCTTTCTTCTTAGAGGAAAATATAAAAAATATGTATAGAATAATAAACTTATGATCTTACCTAGAATAAAAAAACCTTTATTATAATTATATATTTTAAGATGAACTAGATATAGAACTAGACCTATTTAGTGATTATTTTGAAGAACTAAATGAATATTATTTTGATGATTTTCTTAAATCAGTTATTGTTACTTCTTATTTGCACATACAAGTTGCAAATGTTAGTGAGACTAAGTTGACGCCATCACTAGAAAATCCACTTAAATTAGAGTTGAAACTTCTTCCATCTAATTTTAAATATGTATATATATTAAGGAAAGATTAGGTAAATGAATCTTATAAGGATACACACCCTTTGATCTATTCACATGGAATAAATCATAGAATATAGAGAGTGTGAAATTGAATCACAAGAGGATTTCAAATGAATCAAGGGAATATGGAATTCATTCTAGAATGATGAGGAACCCATGCCACCCATGTGAGAGATTGAGCATCTAGGGTGTGTGAGAGGATCATCTCAGATTGGAAGGAGATATTATTGAAAATTATTTTATCCCTTATACAAATTAGAGATACTCGTTTTAAAAGATTAGTTGGGTCGACTAGGAGATGTTGTGAACTAGATATTTATTTTCTTTATTTCTGTTTGGTAATTCCTATAGTGATGGAACACTAGATCGCTATGTTTTATCTAATGAGATTCCCCCACCATTTTTGATAAATTCATGTGTTTAATTATTAAATTTTATTCTTCTTTATCTTTTAGGAAGTTTTTGACTAAATTATACAATATGAGGTTTTCATTTTTCAATGCACTTGAATTATTCTCCCCTTTTTATAGTTTTCATGTATAGGACCCCTAGAAATACTTCATTTCTCATAATATAGTGGGAAGTGCGGTTTTTTTCAAGAGTTATCCAATGAATTTAGTCACTTGGATAGGTTATAGAAAGGTGTGTAGTGATTATTATATTTATCTACTGAAGATAAAATCTCTAGGTGAGGGTAATTAGTTGAAGTTTCAATTGATTTAAAAGAGATGTAAAGAGAGTTAAATTGTATGAATAACAATTTAATAGGTAAAGTGTGGTAATATTTAAAGTTATACCAATATTTTAAAAATAAAATTAAATACCCTTTTACTTTCATTGAAACACAAAATTTCTTTTCTATATTTTTCATTTTTCAATATGAATCCACTCACAATACAAAAACCAAATTGAATATTTTACCTCTCCACAAACAACCTAATTCTCACTTTTTCAATATTTTATTTGGGTTAAAAAATTTTTGTTGCAAGGACTTAAACCACCACTACATCACCTATATCATAATTAGGATTCAATTATTATTTTTCACAACCTGTGTTTCAACCATAGATTATGATTTCATATATATCATAACCTATAGTAAAAAATAGATCCATGGGATCTATCTATATCATACCTTATGATACAAACTAGTCTTATCCTATGACTTAGAAAAAAATTATAATACAATACCAATATCATAAGGATAGGAAGAGCGATCCGATGATTAACAGTTAATCATGTCGCATAATACATGATAATATAGCATATTTTAGATTATGAAAATATTTTTCTTAATTTTAAAAACACAATTTTGGTAACCAAATTCATGGTAAATCTTTGATACCACTACTAGGTTTCAAAGGGTCCATTGAAACTCGTTAAACATGTTGGAATTATTATAAAAACCCAAATAAAAGATTAATAATTTATGAAACTAAAATCTTGTGAACTGTAAAATAATGAAACAATATACCTTTCACTAAAGATGACTGCAAGATCTATGTTCATACCATGTGTTTTTTGAAGAACACATGAGAGGTATATGAAATAAATACCCACTGAAAATGTATAAATGGGATATATTGAATCAATACACACTCAAACAAGATCTTATCTTCACCCAAATCATTCTAGCACTACACCAAAATCTTTGTTTAGTGGTGGTTTTGTAGCAGCAATTTAGCGAACCGCCGATAAAAAAATTCTATGATTCCAGGGTGGTTTTTTAAAAACCAGCACTAAATATTCAGTTTTTAATAAAAAACACACTTTTCCTGTGACCCCCTCCTCCAGTGACTCATACGACCACAAACCCCAACTAACCCCCCCTCTGCCCGCCGTCGTTGCTTGAGCCCAATCCATCCAAGCTGCTACTGGCGGCTCCCGATCCTAAGCCCTCCAAGTCCTCACTGCCATATCCCGAGATAGATCCCTCCAATCCCTCACTGGCTGAGCCCAAGTCCCCATATCTTGAGCCCTCAAAGCCCTCGCTGTCATCGCCCAAGATGGAGCCCTCCAAGCCCGGGCCCTTACCGGCCGAGTCCTTTCTGGATGAGCCCTTTCCTGCTGAGCCCCAGCCCGAACCATCAAATCCTAAGCCCCCCAATCCCTTGTCTATGCTGCTCTGTCCTTGTCTTCTCTAATATGTGTTGCAGTCACAACCTCCAAATTTAGGTAGATTTACATATGGGTTGATCAATAATAAGTAATGGTAGTTATAATATTCAATTATATACCACATCATTGTTTTCTATGGAAGATTAAGTTAAACTTTGGATGATGTTCGTTAGGATATTTATTTTATAAGAAACTATGCATTAGTGATAGGAATTACATACTCTGTATGCATTATAATTAAGGAACGTGCTTAATTTATATAGACCATATATACAGACCATGGTATTTCTATTTTTCATCATTAACATTGGTCTCTACCAAGGAATCATGGTATTTCTCAATGACCATAGTAATTCCCCTTGAATAAATGAGTAGAGGAGATCCTTCTTGTAAAATTATAATTGTACTCTATTAAAATTGATTTTAGGTTCATTTGACATGTGTCACCTTTTCTCATTGATATGTTCAAATTCATCATGTCATATATGAAACAATGCTTCCATTTCCATAAGTAGTCATAATATAGCGTTGAGTAATTTTCTAATTACATGATGGTTTCATTAATATCTCTCACCATATCATCCTTAAATTTCTCTCTTTACCTCTTCTATATAAACCAGATCTGTATAGGGGGATTCTATATCAAGAACAATATGTGTATTGATTCCCATAAAAATGGGATTCATTTTTATTCCAATATATCACCTCTAATCCAAAAATTTTAAATCTATCATTATACTAGACCTCTATCGAAAGGTGAGATCTACACTAACTCATGTCAAGCATTCTTTTTGTTGTTTTTAAGGATGGAACTTCTAAGGTCATCTTAGCATTGACACTCTATTTATGTTAGGTTTCCTCTATTCTCAAACTAGGATATTCATTAACTTCATTATCATTCCCCACTTTACTTGAATTTACCATTATCTATTTTCCTATTTAGTAATAGTTATGTGTTTTAATTTTTTTAATAATGTGTACGCACATTGTGATATATATGGATAAAATATAGATCACATTACTAGGGAAGACACCTTATCATGCTAAGGTTTTGTATGAGTTTTTATATTTTTTAATTTCCAATCGATTCGTTGATGGGAGAATAATATTTCCATGTACAAAATTTAAATTGAGAATATGGTTGAAGAGAGAAGAAGTTTATAAACACTTGACATTAAAGTAATTACCTACTCACTATTTCTATTGGATTTGGTATGGAGAATAGAATGTTATAGGAACTTTTAGCACTGACTTTAATCAACATAATGAGATACAAACTTCATCAACAATGGATAATTAAATGAAAAACCTTATTAACAATGCATTAGGAATTTCAAGACATCAACATCAACATCAAAACATATAAAAAAACTAGTTGAAGGTGCTATAAATAGCAACATGGTGGATGATGTTTTTGAGAATATAGGACAACCAGATCAAGATTGTAACATATCATTGGATTCTACTCTTGATTTTGGGGAGAATAATGTAAGAGAAAACATCACTGAACAGACATATGTGTTTCATGGTTTAGTTGGGGATGGAAATAAAGTGTTGTATAGTGGATGTTTGAAATATTATAAACATCCTTTTCTGCTGAAGTTGTACCATATCAAATGCCTATGTGGAATTACAAAAAAGGTGATGTCTATGATATTGTAATTTTTTGCATGATTCATTTACTTAAACAAATATTTTTGAGTCTTTTTATGATATGAAAAAGCAATTAATAATCTTGGTGTGAATTATACAAAAATACACGTGTGTCCCAATGATTGTATGCTTTATTAGGGAGAGGATTCAAATAGAAAATATTTCAAAAAATGTTCTTCTTATAGATAGAAGTCAATGAGTGATGTTTGAAGTTTGAATCAACATGCTACTATGAAGAAGAAGAAAATAAACAAACCTAAAAAGGTTTTGTGTTACTTTTGTTTAAATCCTCAATTGCAAAGATTATTCATTTCATCAAAAACCAAAGAATACATGAAGTGGCATTCTGTAGATAATAACTATTATGGGTCAGTACAACATCTAATAGATTCACTATCATGGAAGACATTTGATTCATTACATCTATATTTCTCATATGATCCTAGGAATGTTTGATTTGGATTTGATGCTGATGGATTCAACTCATTTGGTACTTTGAGCACCAGTTATAGCATTTGGATGGTTATTTTGATCCCTTATAATCTGCCTCTGTGGATGTGTATGCAACATACATATTTTATAATTTCTATTATTATTCATAGAAAACCGATTCCAGGAAATGATATTGATGTATACTTTCAGCCTTTAATTAAATAATTATAGGAGTTATGGAGCAATGAAGTTCAGACATATGATGAATCTTCTAGAACAATGTTCAAAATGAAATATGCTTTAATGCAGACCATTAGTGACTTCCTTGGACTTGGGAATTTATCTGGTTAGAAAAAGTAAAAAGGTTTGGATTTTCCTATTTATAACATTGATTTTGAGCCTAAACAACTACCTCACAGTAGAAAATGGTGATTCTTGTGTCATCGATGATTTCTTGCTGTATCTAAGAGATTTTGGTTGAATAAGTCAAAATTAAACGGTTCTATTGACCGTAGAACACCTCTAAAGTTGTTTAAAAGTTATGAAATATTATCACAACTTAGAAATTTAAAACATCATTAGGGAATGTGTATCATTTGAATGATAGTGGTAAATGAGTTCTAAGTGCATCGTTTAGTGAAATCAAAATGCCACAATGGAAGAAAAAATGTTTATTATTAAAAATTCTATATTGGGAATTTAATTTGTTTTGATATAATATTTATGTAAATAATATTGAGAAGAATGTTTGTGACAATTTTATCTTCACATTGGTTAATGAGAATAGAAAATATAAGGATTTTCTAAATTCTCAGAAATACTTACAAACAATGAACATAAAGCATGATCTATAGACATATGAGAATGGAAAGTATGCTTTGGAAATTTTTCCACTGAAAAATAGAGATAAAGATACATTCCTTGTAATTTTAAAACATATCAAGGTATCTTATGGGTATTCAAGTAACATATCAATGTGTGTTGACTTAATGCATTGTAGGTTACATGGATTGAAAAGTCATGATTCATATATTTTTTTTATAGTAGTTGCTACCATTAGCATTGTTTACAGTATTACCTGAAAAGGTTACTACTGTTGTACTCCAATTTTTCACATTTTTAAAACAAATATGTGAGAAAAATATAAAACCATTTGATCTTGAAAACCTTTAAGAGATATTTTTCTTAACACTTTGTGCAACAAGGATGATCTTTCCTCCATTTTTTTTACTGTCATGATGAATTTAACCATGCATTTGGTTGAAGAAGCTAAATTAGGAGGTCCCTTACATTATTTATGGATTTATACAATTGAGAGGTACTTTATTTATATGTTTTTCATTTAATTAAACAATTTTTTAAACTTAATTAAATTTAAAATTATGTTTTTTTCTTTTATTTCACAAATATATTGGGCATTTGAAATCATACATGAAAAATAAAGTTCAACCTGATGGCTCTATTTATGAAGGATATTTGGTAGAGGGTTGTCCTACCTTTTTTTCTAGATAATTTGATGATATTCAAACATGATTCAATCATATTGGATGTGTTGAAGACACATTGACTCAATCTCAACTACACGGGAAATAAAAATTCTTTCCTGATATTGGCCAATTAGTTGAGAGAAGATCAAATGTTACACTGATATAAATTGAATAATCACATGCACATAGATACATGTTTCTGAATAGTGAAATTGTATATCCATTAATTGAAGTGTTGAGGATGAAAAAGAGAAGATGAATAAGAGGCTTAACTTGAAATGAGAGAGATATAAAAAAAGATGTTAATAAAGAGCTTGTTGAATGGTTTTCATGATGTGTAAGTTCATAAATATTGAAATCAATGTAGATATTAGGTTAAAAAATATATTTTGTAAATATAATAATTTATATTACTTTTTTTATATCATGAATACAGATACTTGAGTTTATTTGTTATAATATTTGATGTTTCTTGCTTGATGTCCTTTAAAATAGGCTAGAAAGTTTGGCACTTACAATGTGAATGGCATTAAATTTCATATAGTTGATTGGGAAGAGTGTTTGAAAAAACAAAATATTGGTATATTTATGTTTACCAAAGTGGGATACTATGGAAATTTGATTGATATCTTCGAATTAAAATACCATAGACATTTTTCAGTTGTTTTATTCAAATACAATTGGGTCGATTTTATCCGGGGTGTTAAAAGAGATTCCTTGCAATTTACTTCTGTGAACTTATCTCACTTGATGGATGTTGGTGACTGTGAATTACATGATCCGTATATCTTATTATCATAAGATAAAATGGTATATTATGTGGAAGATATCGTAGATGAAGGGTGGAGTGTAGTTTCTCACGTAAAATAGACTTTTATGATATGGGAGATGAAGTGTAATATTTGACCTATAACATTGAATCCCATCAACAATAATAATATAAGTTAATTTTCTATCATGATATTGAAAATATTAGTCTTACAAGGGTGGATGAATTATATGCAGTAATGATGGAGTAGAAAAATGACACGATTGAAGGAGAACATGATTGTATGTGCAGTCATCCATTCATTTATCAACCAATATTTCATTTGTGAAGTCATTCATTATCATTGTTATGTATATTTTATTTGTTAGTGTTGTGCATCTATTATCATATTTAATTTTTTTTCTGCATGGTTTTTTGAAATATATTTTCTGAAGTTACTTTTATTTGATTAAATGATAGGAATTCCAAGGAAGAAGCATTATATTGATAACAGTAGAACCTTAGCAGTGAGGTGGTAGACCACTCCTAGTTCTTCACGGAGATATTGGACGGTGAATATTATAGGTTCAAATTTTAATATGAATAAAATTATTATAGTTTTTTATACTACTAACTATTTTTTCATAAAAGATAGAAACAATGATACTATGGAGAAATATATGAAAAGTTTAGATGTCTAGAATCTGAATGGACTAAAGATAGTTGTCCCATTTGACTGATATGGGGTCCCTATGGATGACACTGTGAGATTATTTTTCTAGATTCTAGGCCCGTTGGAGGTGGATCTAGTTACCCTTCTGATTACATATGATGATTGGAGACATATGCCTTCATATTGAAAAAATGAAGTATTCGATTCATAGATAAATGTAATTTTAATACATTATGGTGTAATTGAATGTCATTAGGTTATTAAATTATAATATTTTTAAAACAAATATCTTTGTATATATGTTTTTACACTTTCTTATTGCTGATGTTATAACACGAAAGAGGAAATTGAAATCTTTGGTTGATTTATATCAGAAGATGACCAGATCTGTCCCTGGTGATATTTCATCGATGACTGGTGGTGCGAAGGTAAATCACACAACTTCAAAATCATTTAGTTCACAAACTTTTATTGGTTTTAAGTTTAAATATAAATATACAATACTATTTAATTTTCAATATAATTATCTTATAGGTTCTAGTAGTAGGAAGTAGAGATAGAAATGAAGATGGAGATGGAGATGGAGAGGGTGATGACCAGAGTTCAACTGGTAGTGATTACTGTAATTTTTGATGTTTTAGACTAATATGGAATGAGAGGGTAGATATATTATTTGTGACGTAGAACTAAAACAGTTTATGGTTGGATGTGAACTAATATATTTGTTTATTGATGTCATATTTTTTATAAATGTGTGAGTTTTTTTGCTTCTGATAGGGATTTTGTGTACAACTAATAGGTGATACAATTGTCTTGAAATTGTTTTTTCAGGGTAGTTTTAGGGATACAGAATCTGTAGCTAGAATTTTTTTTGTAAATCAACATTTAGCAGTGGTTTAAACTACAACTATATATAGAATATTTTTATTCATGGAAATTATAACCGCTACTATAAGAGGTATTTTTTTGTGGTGGTTAAAACTATAACTAAATATGACGTACTATTATTTAGAGGCAGTTGTAATTAGTTTAACAGCGTTTTTGTGGTCGATATTTTTTTTATGAATTTAGAGGCGGTTATAACCACTGCCAAATTATTATTTTTTCATCATTGGAAAACATCCGTGAAAATGAAAATAATCACTGCTAAATAAAATATCTACGATGCTTGTCAGAAACCACTATTAAATGGAATAAACTCCACATATTATATACCAACACACGATTTATCATCGGTTTTTTGAAACCATCACAAAACCATGTAGCGGGGGTTTAAATTGCCTCTAAATAAAAAAAACTGCCACTACTCAGCCCTTTTCTTATAGTGTAGTGCCTCATAAATGCTATGGGTGAAGAGGAATATAACTATTAGATGTTGGAGTTTTGGATATCTTTATACAAGAGTATCACATACACCTATAAAATGGGTATTATCTATTTATATACACCCCTTAAAGATTATCCTCAAGTAAACATGCATTAACTCATATGTTATGAATTAATGCATGTGGTAACATCAAATATAATCTATGTCCATGCCAAACATATGTGTTTCATCTTATTAAATAGTTTAATTATAATATCCAATATCGGAATATTTTAATAACAACACTTTTCATTTGGTAGTGGCATAATATCACTTATTAAATGATTTCAGATATACCTTTTTAAATACATAAAATATATTTTTGTTTATTCATGTCGTACATTATGAATTTAACCAATTTTATAATACGATATAGATAAAAACTCATTATATGAGTTAAAATATTTAAGGTATATCTTCTAAATTACCACCATTTCCATCTTTTCCATCAATATGAGATTATTTAAATTTTCCCTTATGATAATTTATTTTATTTTTCATCCAGGATAATCTTATGCTTATGTATTCATTAATATGGTATCATTTTTATCAGTTCCTTCTATATTGTGTATTCCATTGTTATGCCATGTTGGATTTTACTGTACTCTATCCCTTAATAAGTATAAAATATCACAATTTCCTTATGTTTCCTATTTCCCTAGGCAATAAAGAGGAATACTATGTCGGACCAACTTTATGGATAACATTGAGAAATAATTATTTGTACAAAAATTATGTATTATGTCATGTTGTAATATAATATTTATGTATCTAGTATTTTAAGGACTACTATACCTTGATCTTGGGAATGTAATCTCATGTAATCTGATTACCATGTAATAAATAACCCACCATATTTGGGTGACTAGGGTTGGGGACATTATATTTGGTATTAAAGAAATGGTTAGTATAAACCTTAGGAATTATATTTAAAATAACATAGGCATATAAACTAGATTTTACCCTTATAAAACTTATAATGATTATTCTAGAATTTATTCGATAGTTATATTATGCATAAGATGGTATTTTTGGAAAACATAATATATAAGTAATGTTTTATAATTTATTATCTTATAATATTACAAATAAATTTATATCATTTATTAGATAATGGAACATGCTATAAAGAATAGAAATCAAGACAACAATAAAGAAAAATTCAGGTATTTTCTAAATAATCAGGATATTGGATTTAATGTTGGAATTAAAAAAATTATCACTATTTTAGGGAAATTAACTCACGTTATGAAAAATAGCCTTTCCCACATAGATCAATTATTTTACCCTCAATAATGATTGTCCACTTTATATTTTTTATAACGAATTATGATCTATCATTCAATGGGTCTACTGATCCAATGGTGGTAGAAAAAAGGATAAATTCTCAAGAGAGTATCTTTATGGAATTGGGTCATACTGAGAAGGAAATTTTTTTCATGGTTGTGTATTATTTAAGGGGAGATAATGAGAAATAGTGGTTCTAAATAAAAGAATACTAATAAGATAGAGGAGATATAAAACATGGAGTGGGATGAATTTAAGGTGATTATTCTAGAAAAATATTTTCCTAGAGAGTAATGTGTTAAGATAAAAAATGTTAAAAGAAGAATAGATGGAAGCTGAGTATGTGGAAAATTTAAAAATGTTACAGAGAAATATTTTGAATTATATATGAAACCTATAAAGATAAATTTTCCACTTATTTGATAATTTAAATTCAAGTATTAGAAAATCATTAGCCTCTCAAAAAATTTCAGCATATAAATAAATAGTGATAAGTTCTATTAATACTCAGAAGGATTTTTATAAATCATTCATTTAGAAAGTAAAACTTTAGAAGAAGAATATTTCTAATCACTATGTATAAATAACTACCATAATAGAAAATATAGGAAGAGTGGAGTTCCCTATATTTAATAATTTTGATAAAAACACCCAAGAGATTTCTTAAGGGGATTAGGTGTATGATTTATATATGGTGATAAAAGTTATCAAGCTCACGAATGAAAAGGGAAGAGAGAATTAATAAATTTTTAATGTTTCAACTGAAATAATATTTTACATTACTATAATCAATTCCCCAAGAACTAAGGTAATCTACCCTAGAAGAAGATTGTGGATCATGTCCGAGCTTTTACAGTAACAATGATTAGAGTTGGATATTAAAAATATGTGATAATAAGTACTTTGATTCTAGATCTATTCAATCTTATATCAACCATTTTGTAAAATAATATTCAATCACCCTCTAATTTACTAAGTAATTATTTATTAGTTAGAACACCAAGTGATGCTTTAATTACAACAAAGATATACCAGGAAGTTCAAATTATAATACATGGGTGTTTTGTATTTTCAGATATAATCATTATACATATATTGGATTTGAATATAATCTTGGGGATATATTAGCTATCCAATTATAAATTAATAATTTATTATAAAGAGAAATAATTTAGAATTGGAGAGAAATGTATGAAATTACTTTTTTATTGAGGGTAAATTTCATTACCTGTATCTTTTCAAGAACCACCCTCAGTAGCTCATCTTAATGAAATCCTTGGGGGAAGAAATGGATGAAATTCAATATATGAATGGAAAAGAAGTTTTTAGAATGTAATAGATGACCGTTATGCAAGAATATGTTGATGTATTTCATAATTAATTACTTAAATTTCCCCTTGATTGAGAAGTTTAATTATCTATTGATCTTATGCTTGATGAAAAACCATATATGAACAATGATATTGAATTAATTTGGTGGTGTTAGTTGAGTTTAAAAAAATTATATGAATTTTTGATAAATTTTTCATTCTTCCAAGAGTTTCATCATGGGGATATCTTATCTTATTTTTGAAGAAGAATCATGGTTCAATAATGTTTTGAATTGATCATAGGTAAATCAATGGAATTACTATAATTAAAAAGTATTAATTTCCTCATGTTCATGAACTATTTGATCATATTTAGGGGTATTAATACTTATTAATTATTTATCTAAATTTTGGTTATCATTAGTTTAATGTTAAGGATGAAATCCCAAATATGAGCTTTTGTATGAGTTATGGTAATAATCCATTCACAGAAATAACTTTTGGTTTAAGAATGCACCCTATGTATTTATATATTTGATGAATATATTATTAATGGATTATATTTATAAGTTTTTCATGGTATTTATTTATGATATTATTATACACACTAAAACCTATGAGGATCATGGGAGTCATTTTCAAATTGTGATTGAGGTTTTGAGGAAAAAGGAGTTATATGGAAAATTTTATAAATGTGAATTTTAGATTAAATAAGTTTATTTCCGTGGAAATATTGTGTTCAAGGATAGTATATATGTTAACACTTAAAAAATGTTGTAAAGGAATGTACAATACCCATCAATATAACTAAAATATGTAGTTTTATTGGCTTATTTAGATACTATTGATGGTTTTCTAAAAATTTTACTCGATTAGATAATCAATTAACCATGTTAACTCATAAGGGGGTAAAATTCACTTGTAAAATGTAATGTGAGGACATATTTGAAGAATAATATGAGATATTAGTAAATTAACAAATATTAACTCTTTTATATAGTAAATAAGGGTTTATTATTTACCGTGATGCATCAAGAAAATGACTTGGATAATTTCTAATGAAAAATGTTAGAGTGTTGTCCTACACATCAAGATAATTGAAACCCCATGAGATTAATTATGCCAATCATGATTTAGAGTTGGTAGTGGTGATATTTTCACTAAATATATAGAGACATTATATATATGGAGAGATATGTTATATATACACTAACCATAAGAGTTTGAAATACATATTTATTTAGAAAGATATTAACATAAAGAAAATTATTTGGTTTTAACAACTTAGAGATTATGATTATTCTACATATTATGATATCATGAAATCATACATGATAGTAGATGCATTGAGTAGAAAAAATAATGGAATGTTATCCAAGATTATGGTGGAGAACAATCCAATTATCAAGGATTTATTATGAATGAACTTGGATATTATAATAGAATTAGAAAAATCATTCTTATTCCATATAATTACCTAAAAGTATTTATTTTTGAGGATTAAGAAATATAAATATGATGATAAATACTTATCAAAGAAGTTGGGAGATGTATGGAATGGGAAATTACAAGTGTTTAACATTTATAAAAATGGAGTTTTAATGTTTGATAAAAGGTTATGTGTTCCATTAATAATAGAGGTGAAAAATGATCAATTGGTTAAGGCTCATAACTAAAAAATCTCCATATATCCTTTGAAAACTAATATATATATATATAAGGCTATAAAATTTCATTTTTGGTGGAAAAATATGAACTGAGAGATCATAGATTACACAACAAGATAATTATTATACCAAAAAATTGATGGTTTAAAGTCAAATTACCAAAGGAGTTATGAAACCTTTACCTTTACTAGAGTGAAAATGAGATAATATTACTATGGATTTCATCATTATGCTATGTAAAGTCATATAATGAGAATAATGAAATATGGGTCATTTAATATCATCTTACAATTTTAGATCATTTACATGAAATATGATAATATTTTCCATTAGATCATCTTACAAGGTTTTTTATAAATTAAGTTTTCACACTTTATGGAACACCCTTATCAATAGTTTATGATCATGACTCAAGGTTTACATAAAAATATTAGTGGAGTCTCAAAATGGTTTTAAATATAGAGATTAATATTTTCACAACATATCCTCCTCAAATGGATAGACTATCTCGAAGAACTATCCAAACATTTGAGGACATGATAAGGTCATTATCTCTTAATTTACAAGGAAGTTAGGATCCATATTTAGCTCTAGTGATTTTTTCATAAAATAACATGCACCAATATAATATAAAAATGGAAACATATTAATCCTTGTATGGAAATAGATGTATAATTCTGAAATTTCAATAAAAAGTTGAAGAAATGAAGTAATTTTTTTATCAGAACTTTTGGAAGAGACATCTGAGAAGGTTAGATACATACAAAAGTATAACATAGTGGCACAAAGTTTATTGAAATTTTATGATGACAACTGAAGGAAAGATATTTAATTCCAAGTAGTGTTCTATGAATTCCTAAGGATATATCTATGGAAATGGGTTATGTGATTAATAAAGAATTAAAATCTATGAATAAGGTACATTAAGAAATTTAAAATAATGGAATATATTAGAGCTATTAAATATTATTTATCCATGATACCAAACCTATATAATGTTCCTAAAGTCTTACATATATCAAATCTAAGTAAGATATGATAGACACTTACCATGTTCTAAAGGTGGATTAGGTTTAGTTGGATCCATACTTATCAAATAATGAAGAGATGATTCAAATTATTGATATGAGATAGAAATTTCTATAAAATTTAATGACTAAACTAGTGCATATTCTTTAGATGCGACAACCCAAGTATTTTTAAAAAGAATCAATTTACTATTAATGATATGAACCAATCTTTATGCAATAAATATTTATTTTAAAAATGAATTCATTTCACCAAAAGATAATATATAATAAATTGAAAACAAATGATACATTTAAAAATATCATGTTTACTTCATGGAATAAAATATTTTTTATTTAAAGTATAAATATATTTCCTTGAAATGATTTTTATTTTTTATATATATCAAAATAATTATTTAATTGTAGGATATTTTATAAATGGATATTTAAGATAATTAAATAGATTTATATTAATATTTATTGTTATTAAATTATTAGAAATAATTTTATCTAGATATGGAATAATAATATGTTTTTTCATCTGAAAATGAAATAGTTTTTATTCAAAATAAATTGTTTTCCCATGTATTACATGAATTTATTTAAACGATAAATTTATCGTATTTAGAAGATGAATTTTAATGAATTTTTTTCTTATATATATATATATAATGAACAAAAATTCATGTAATGATTATTAATTATTTAGTAACAAATGTAAAATCATTCAATAGTAAAAGACCAATTTTTTATAAAATTGTTTTAATTGAGTCATGTGTTCTTATATTAAAATTTAATTTTATCAATTTTAAAAATTAAATCCATTAAAATTTATTTAATATTTATAATCAGTATTTTTAAATTAGTTAATAAGTTTAATTTCATTTTTAGTCATAAAAATAAGTTACCAAAGTAAATATTATTTACCATGGTAAAAGTAAAAGGGTTATTTTTCAATGAAATGTTTTTTCAAAGTATAATGTATTTTTATATTAATAAATTAATTTAATAAAATTTAAAGGATGATTATAAAAAAATAATTCAATATATTAACAAATATATTAACAATCATTGAAATAGTAATTGATATGAAATAAGATTAAGAATAATTCAAGTCTTAAGTCATTTTATAATAAAAATTGTTTTTCATTATATTTATTTTTTCATTTAAATGTTAAATTTATAAATATTATAATTTTTATTTGATAAAATGAAATTAATTTTTTGATTTATCATGAAAAAATATCTTAGGTTTAATTTTTTTTCTGTAAAATTCTATTTTTAGGTGAATAGTAAAAAACAATTTTATTTTACAAATACCATAACATTTATGACAACATACAAATATTATCATGATTTAAAGATTTATGAAACCTTTTTATAAAAAAAATATTTATTTAATTTGTGAAATAATTCATTTAAAAATAATAATTTCAATTTATAAACCTATGTTTGATATTTTGGAACCTAAGTTATATTTTATTCTAATAAAAAACTAGTTTTGGTTCTCTTCCTTTAACTAAGTATTCATAAGATTCTATTAGGTTTTGTGTTTGTTTAAATGTAAAATAACCATAATTTTTCTAATAATAAAACAATAAATTTCATGTGAATAATTTATATTCACAGTATTTTTCCTAAATAAAAAATATTCATCAATTTATTATAAAATTCCACTATTTCTCACTTATAAAAGCACCCCTCCACCACACCTTCTAAGACACACCTAAAATTAGAATTCCTAAATATAATATATCTTGTTTATTTTCCTAATAATATTTCCCTAGATTAGATAAAATATACTCTCATGATAATTCCCTAATTCCTTCGAAACCAAAAAGGTTTCTAAGAGAAGATACAATTTCTTCTTTATAAGTAAATACTTCGTATCCTTAATTTTTATTTATATTATTATTATAAAACTTAAGATTAATTTATTTATCATATAAATAACATCTAAATAATATCATAAATATTATCAATGATATTTTAGTAAAACCACTACATAATCTTACACATCCACTGATTATAACATGTTCTTGTTTGGGTCGGTTTAACCACCTACATGAACGGTACTATAAAATTTTATCATGGATGGTTATGAAAACATAATTAATAGTAATATATGATATTAATATGTAAATATTTTTTTATTTATTTAATGTTAATATTAATACAAGACTCATTATTAATATACCACATTTTTTCATTGAAAATTACTGAAATAAGCCCGTTATGGGTTTCATCTTTACAAATCATACCCAAACCACCCATGGAATGAACCTAGAGATTAATAAATTAATATGGAAATTATATTATAGAAAATTTAATATTTTGGATATTATAAACTCATGAACATGGAATGATGACCAAAGCCTTAATAGAAAAAATAGTCAAGGAACAATTAAAACTATAAATAATCATTGATCAATATAAACTAAAAATAAGTTATGACTACATAATAAATGAATATAAATGAATAATATAAAATTTAATAAACATTAATATGGTTCTGAAATAGATGGTTAATGATTGTTAAATTATTAGATAGGTAGTTAAAGTATGTTTGAGTAAGAAGGAATCGTAGGTAAGGGTTCTTTGTCTCAATTTTCATTCTTCGGGATGTATTTTAAATTATTTATATATTCTTATTTGACATGGTGTACTTGAAGATCCATTAATTTATTTTATTATAGCTTAATTTTATTAATGGTATTTATAATTTCATTTCATGATCTCTTTCCACATAATTTTGATTAAAAGTTTACTAAATCCATAATAGTTTTTGTTAAATCAATTTCCTTTAGTTGAGTTATAATATTTCTTCTTCTTTTTGATTCTTTATGACAACCCATAACCCACACTCCCAAGTTTAGTGATGAGATTGAAATCTTTACATTTTTTAATTTTATACTGATAATTATGACCCAATTTTTTTCCATCCAAACATTACAACATCAAAAGAAAAATTAGAGCACTTACATTATCAATGACTATTTAAGTTTAGAGTTTTAGAGAGTCAAGAAAAAATACTAAATAAACAATACCCATTTAATTAAATGACAATTTCTCTCACTTAAACACATTTTTTTATTTTAAATTAATTCATCATCATTATCCATATGAAATCCCTTCTAGACATAATTCATTCAACCTCATTCTTTATAACCTATGTAAGTGGAAACATAATAAGGGTTATCTCAAATTCTTAGTAAGGGTAAACATAAAAATTAAAAATTGAATTTCATTAATGATAATAAGAAGAGATTAAGGGTATGATGACATAATAAAAGTGAATGACTAAATCATAAAATAACTCATACCCATAAATACTTGAATCATCAATCACGAATCCTAGTATAAGTATTTAAGAAAGGAAAGAGTCATAAGAATCAATATTTATGAGCCATGTGATATTAATATTTACCAAAGGAAGCATTATAAACCCATGGAAATCATAAAGAAAACATGTTAGTATCTTGGGATATCATCTTCATAGAACACTTACAAAACCCTTATAGAACCCTTAAAAATGGAATAGCCATACAACCAAATTCCAATATAATAATCTATAGAACATAATCATTAACCAATGAATTAGAGGGATATATGGGAACACCCATTATATAATATATTTCACACTCATAAGATGATATCTAGGAACACCCATCGTATAAGTTATAATGGGCTAACCCAATGCTATCTGGGCGCACCCATTATATATAATGTTTAATAATCTCTACCTGAATAAGGTATATATAGCATTGATTTTATCTTAAAACCCAAAAAACAACTTTTATTATTTTCAGAACTTGATTAAACCATTGAAAATAAATGGATTACTTGAAAATCACTTTGAAATAAATTTAACCTCTTGAAAAGAAATGGTTTCCATAAAAATCTCTTTGAAATAATATTAATCTATCCCAAGAAAGAGTGAGGATGGTATCATTATAAAATATATGCATTCAAGAATAAGTAAAAATAATGTTTATTAAAGTTGATGAATGATAATACCATTAAAATATCATTAAATTCATTTTAAGGAAAGTAACCTTTTCATTTTGAAAAATATTTCAAAAATACTTTTATTTGAAAATAACCATTTAAACATATAAATGAAGCTTTAAAAGCATTTAAAACATTTATTAAGGAAAATAACCATTCTTTTTTGAAAAATACTTTTAAAACATAAAACATTTTGAAAATATTTTTATTTGAAAATAACCTTGGAAAATTATATGGGAATATTTAAATCACATAAAAGTGTAAAACTCTATTCACATCATACACATTAAAACACAATTTCCTTTTATATTTTCAATAAATGCCAAACATGTTTTTTTTAAAAACAACATGAATGTTCCTTTAATTTTTTTTTTAAAAAAAATAAAACATGGGTAAAAATTTCTAATAAATCATTTGAAAAATGCTAAAAAAATTTAAAAGATTTTTAGAAAACATGGTTTTTGAAGAAAAGGGGGTTCCGACCAAAGATAGAAATAAATATGATTTTTCTTAAAAATTATTCCTCAATTATTTTAAGTACCAAAGAGTAAAAAAATGGTATTAATACTTGGAAACAACATGAATAAATGTATTAAAAAATCTTGATAATATTTGAGAGTTATATCATAATATTTTAACATTAGATACTTAATCATAGACAATACCGATAAATGATGAGATTTTAACCTAAAACTCGTACCCCATTAAAAACTTTAATCATAAGCCCCATGAAAGGATAGAATTAAATGAAACTTAAAATATCATGAGATTAAATAAATTCATGATATTACATATCAAAGGGGATTTATATACACCACATAATAGAATATAGGTGCATAACACGACATAAGTCTCAATGAAGTAAATTGAGACAAAAACCCCTTACCACTTTAGTAATATGTTTAAATATAGGGCAAATAAATAATAACATAAAATTAAAATTAAAATATCATAAATATAATGTGATTCATGATATAACATGTCAAAGTAGGGAGTATAAACACCATATAAGATAAATGAGCGACTAATTTTCATATGTCTCCCAGACATAAAAGAGAGACTAGAAATCCCTTACAAAGATCATATCATTGATGTATAGATTAATAAATGAATTTATTATGTGTATAAAATTTAAATCCAAATAAAAAAATTGGAAATAAAACATAAAATAATAAATGTTCATTACACACATAATCTTACATGACATAATCAGTGAAGTATAAGTTTAACCTAATGAATGGAAATTGAGTTAAGAAACCCATTATAAAGATTATATCATTGATGTGGGGATTAATAAATGAATTGATTATGTTTATAAAATGTAAATACATGTAAAAAATTGAAAATAAAACATAAAATAATACCCATAATCTTATAATGACATAACCATTGAATTATAAGTTTAACCTAATGAATGAAAATTGAGTTAATAAATCCCTAACCTCATACTTTTTTTTGGTTGAATGTGATTTAACCTCCTGTATAGTAGTCTTAAACATTTTATTAAGTTATTAAAGAATAATATTAATATTTTTCATATCATATATGGTCTTTTTATATCATATTATCACCCATTAGTTAATAATATTTCATTATTTTCATTGTTTTGAGTGTGAATTTCCTTACTATCTCATTCATACTTTGTTATGAAAGTTCTAGTTCCTATGCATGTAATATAGTTATATCATCTCTAGAATAATAATAATGAAATAGTTACCATATTTATATAATAATTATATTTTAATACCAATTATGAAATAATCTTTCAAAAAATTAATTACGTTACGATCATGGATATGGTAGGCTGTTCATATGCATGAGTAACGTTTCCATTTTTCAATGATCATTATGGAAAGAAAGTATGTAATATTTTATATTTAAATAATTATCAAAATATCATAAATAAAATATTATTTATTTAAATATACTTATATATATATATAAACCATGTGGTGTGGTGATGAAAAGTGAGAGTCACATCGCTTCGTGATGGCATTCCACACGTACACGAACAACATTATCATCTTTGAGTGAGTAAAAAGGTAGGAAATAAAATGATATATTATATTTTAAAAATGATAAATATGTCATAAATATCATAATTATTTCATATATATCATATATAATTATTAAATTTATCCTTATTATTTTCCATGTAAAGAGTTAGTGAAAACAAATCATATCACTTCATGAGGCGACAGTCCTCCATACACATGAACGATGTTGTCGTATCTCCTACAGAATGGAAATTAAAAAAAATTATATATTATATAATGATTATAGAGTTATAATTATGTTAAAATATCATAAATATAAACTTTATATCCATATTTATAGGAAAAAGTGAGAGGTGATAATGGAAAAGTGAATGACATCGGTTCATGAGACGGTAGTTCACCGTACACACGAATGATGATTTCATAACCCATTTGATGGAAGAGGAAAATGATTTAGGTTATTAAATTAACATAATAAAATATAATTATATGTAATATAATTAGGTTATTATATAATCATGGTTTAATAATAATTTAATGAGGTGGAGGAAGAAATAAAATAAAAATTCTCATTGAACAACATTACCTCTTTTTCGGTTAACTTCATTTGAATTGCATCAAAGGACTTCCTTGGTTGGATTTATGAAAAAAATAAGGCTTATAGGATGATATGAAGTAATTATAGAAGTTATTTGGGCAATTAGTTGATTAAAAATTGGTTTTAAGGTGTTAATAGAGGAGTAAAGGGGTTTTCCTTTTATAAGTGAGGTGAGTTACATACTTGAAATTTTTAAAAAGAATGAATTCCACCCATGTTTTTTTCATGTATAAAGCCTAATATAATGAAAAATTATTTATAATAGATGAAATAAGGTCTAAATATTTCCACAAAATATATTTTAGATAAGTTTATATGTCATTTTAACCCTTATCTTTTTTAACCCCTTAGTAAACCCATTTTTACCTTAACCGTAATAATTAATTTTTACTGTTTTGACTACTCATTTTTGAAAAAAATTATGTATTCATTATTATATAATATAAATTATTATGATTAAAAATATGGAATAAAATTTTCAAAATTAAATTCATAAAATTGGAAAATTTTAATTTAAAATTAATCTCACACACACGACGAGAAAGCTAATTTTCAAAGAGAAAATATTCAAATGTTTATAATGTTTTTATATCCAATTTCAACATGAAATTGATTAAAATGAGATAAATTGAATAAATAGATATAAAATTTAACTAATTTTACTTTAAAATTAATTTAAAATATAATTTATCTATTTAAATAATTTGAATAAAAAGGCAGTTTTCAATTAATATTCAGTATTTTTCACTATTCATAAAAAACTAATATTTTCATAAAATTATCAAAAAATAACAATAATATAATTTTTAATTTATTTTATATGAAATAAATTTTATTTTTAAAATAAAGTTTCTAAAATTTTAAAAAACTAAATTGAAAACAAAACCTACAAACACGATGAGAAAGCCAGTTTTTGATAAATGTATTTTTTTCAAGCACTAGAAGATTTTATATTACTCTATGTCTAATAATAACAATTTTATGAATATAAATTAATATTTATTGATATATAATATATCAATTTAATTTTAATAATTCCCTATTAGGTGTTATTTTAATTAATTAAAATAGAGAAACATTATGTACATTAAAACAATTTTTAGAAAAATCCTATTTTTAAACCAAAAAACAAACTTATACTAAAATACAAAATAATGATGATTAAAATGTAATTATGTGGATCAAATATAAATAAATTATACATAGTTTGATTTAAATCATATTAAAAACATAATGTGACTTTTAAATTACTTAATTTATTGAAAATAAAGGACATTTTTACAAAAAGCTGTATTTTTCACTATTCACTAAAAAAATCAGTATTTTATGAAAAATCCCAAAAGTTCACCCAAAATAAACATTTATATGAAAATTAAAAAAATAATGTCATTTTATCAAATACATTTTCTAAAATTTCCAATAATTAATTATGATATTTTTTTCATGAAAATCAATAAAAATCATATTTGAAGAAAACATATTTTTGAAGAATAAAATCACTTTTATAAAAATTGATTTATCATTTAATAAAAATTTATCAATAATTTATTTTAAGTATTACACACACACACACATATATATATTTCCTAAATTAGTTAATACTATTCATACTTGTTAACTTAATGTTTAGGTTATAACGATTATATATATCATGGGTCGTTTAAGCTTAGTCTTGCCTATTGAATACATTATAGAACACAAAAATCTAAGGGTTGTGTCTATCGAAATCTGTCAAAGAGATTAAATTTATTTAAAAATAATTATATCAGAAATTATTATAGAGTTACATTCTCTTATAAGTTTATTGTTGTGTTTCCTTTACACTATCAAACATAATTTCCTTTTTTTTAAATCTCTGGGTGTTACATCAACCCCCTTTAATAAATTTCATCAACAAAATATGAAATTTATCTCGGTAATCAAAGTATGTAAATTTGAAAATAATTTTTTTATAAACCCATATCTTAAAAAGGGTTAATAAAAAATCTTATTGATAATGTGAAAGTGTAGTTTCAGGGTTATCTAGAATAACACACACTAGGTTTCTAAATAGGAGAACATATATGGGAATTAAAGATTTTTACATGGAAGAAAATCATAAATAATTATGGAGAGTGATTTAGGAAATTGATCAAAAGATGTGATTGATCAATGGAAAGTTAATGGCCTCAAAACCATAAATTTGTGATGATTTAAATAACTATCTAATTCATTAGATATGAATGTAATAAGATGACATTTTTGTTGCAAGATCCTTTTCCAAAAGTTAAGGAATTAATTTTCTATATAGATTAATCGAATAAGGAAATATACTTACTTGATGAGTATAATTTCATCCTTTTATCAATTTCTACCTCAATCTTATCTTTTTCTCCAAATGATGTGTATTCATGATAAATGTTTCATTCTTGGAGCACTAAAATGAACTTTTAAGGACCATATAACCATAAAAGGGATAATTAAGATATTAAACCTAGATTTAGAAATTATTTAAAACCAATATATTTATAACATGGTAAGATAATTCCCAAAATGTATAAACCTTCATATGTTACATTACTTATAAAATTGAACAGTAATACCCAAAGTTGAAACTAAACCATCCCATGAAATAGTAAACCTATATCACATATATCCTCAACAACATCAACATTAAAGTGTGCTTTAACCTCAAAGGTTATCTCATACTTTTCAACTTACATTAAAAAAATATAGAAATCTTCTTTTGAAGTAACATTAATCCTTAAGTCACCAAATCACTCTTCAATCCCATGGCTATCTATATGATAAAACTTGGGTTCCCAAAATTACCTCAATATATAAGATCCTAAAAACCCTAAAGGTTATTAATACATAAAAACTTATGTCTAAAGAAATTGAAATTCATAACTCATGTTAAACCAAATCTTTACAAATACTTCAAACTAATAAAAGGTATCTTAAAATTTTATTAATCACCTTAAGATCCCATCGCTTAAAACCTCAAAGGGGTGTCAACAACTTTGAAATTATGACCATCCATAGGTTTATAGACCTATTATGGTATCCCTAACACTTGAGATAACATCATATGAATAATTTTTATTCTAAAAAGTTATCTAAACTGAACTCTGATACTAACTATAATATCCTAGAACCCACACTCCTGGGTCCGATGGTGAAATCATAATCATTATGTTTCCAAATTTGATAGGGATAATTATGACCCAGTTTTTTTCATTAAAACCTTACAACATCAAAAGGAAAAACTAGATCACTTAAATTATCAATGGAATTTTAGGTTTAGAGTTTTAGAGAGTTATGAAAAACTCCTATATAAACAATACCCATTTACTTAAGTGAACATTTCTCCCACTTAACCCATCTTTTCTTATTTCACATTAAGTCATCATCATCATCAATATAAAATCCCTTAAATACATAATTCTTTCAACATCATTCATTATTACATATGGAAGAGGAAAAATAATATTGGTTATCTAAAATGACCAGTAAGGGTAAACATAAGCATTAGCAATTGAATTTCATTAATGAGCATAAGATGTGTATAAGGGTTTGATGACACAATTAGAGTACATGGGAGAATAATAAAATAAATCATACCTATCAATGCCTAAATCATCAATCATGAAACATGAAATAAGTATTTAACAAAGGAAAGAGTCATAAGAATAAATACTCATGAGCTATGCGATATCAATATTTATTAAAGGAAAAAAATTATAAACCCATGGAAAGCATAATGAAAATATGTTTGTATCTTGGGAAATTATCTTCATAGATTACTTATAGAACCCTTATAGAACCCTTACTAATGGAATAACTATATGTCCGACTTCTAATATAATTCTCCAGATAATACAATCATTACGCAATGCATAGAAGTGCTATTTAGGCACACCCACCATATAAGCTATGTTGGGATCACCCAGTTCTATATGGATGCACCCATAATATAAGATAAATAGGCTCACCTAGCATTATCTGGGAACACCAATCATATATGATTTCTGAGAACCACAAGAAGAATAAGGTATATAGAGATTTCATTTTATCATAAAATCTATAAAATAACCTCTATTATTTTCATAATGTGATTGACCCATTGAAAAGAAACAGTTTCCATGACAATCTCTTTTAAACATGATTAACCCATGGAAAAGAAATATGTTCTATAACAATATATTTGAAACAATATTAATCTGTCTAGAGAAATAATTATGATGGTTTCATTAAAAATATCCCAATTCAAGAATAAGTAACAAAAAAGGTTGTTCACATTGATGAATGTAAATAACATTAAAATATCATTAAATAATTTTTTATGAGATTTTCCTTTTCATTTTGAAAAATATTTCCAAAATACTTTTCTTTGAAAACAACCTTGGAAAAATATAAAGGAAGCTTTAAAAATTATTTAAAACATTTCTTGAGGAAAATTCCATTTCTATTTTAAAAAATAATATTTACAACATAAAAATTTTGAAATTTATTTTATTTGAAAATAAAATTGAATTATTATAAGATAATCTTCAAATAAAATTAACGTGGGAATTTTTTTTTCACATTGTACATGATAAAACAAAGGTTCCTTTCACATTTTCAGTAAATGCCAAATGGAAATTGTTTGAAAAACAACTTGAAGATCCCTTTCAAAATTTTTGTAATAATTAAAACATGGGTAAAAATGTATATAGTAAATCACATTAAAAACCCTTAAAAAAATTTGATAACATTTTTAGAAAACATGGTTTTGGAAGAAAATGGGTTTTTGACCGAAGAGAGAAATGATGATGATTTTTCTTAAAAACGTTTTCTCAATCATTTTAAGTAAAAATAAGTGTAAAAATGGTATTATAACATAAAAATATTATAAATAATAATAGGAGGATAAATTTAATGATAATCCTTGATATTTAGTTCATAAGATTCAAACATTTGAGACTTAATCATAGATAATCTGAATAAATGATGAGATTGTATCATAAAACTCTTAACACTTTGGTAACTTGAATCGTAAGACCCATGTAAAGATAAAATTAAATGAAACTTAAAATATCATGAAGATAAATAAATTCATTATATTACAAGAAAATAGAGATGAATATACACCTAATAAAATAATATAGGTGCATAGCATGGCCTTTGTCTCAAAGAAAAAAAATTGAGACAAAAATCTGTTACCACTTTAGTAATACTTTTAAACATAATACCAAATAAATAATAACATCAAATTAAACTTTAAATATCATGAAAATAATGGGATTCACGATATAAAATGTCAAAGGGGGCATTATGTAAACCACATAAAATAAATGAGTGATGAATTTTTAGATGGCTTCCAGAAATAAAATAGAGACTCTAAATCCCTTATAAAGATCATATCATTGAAGTGGGGATTAATGAATGAATTGATTATGTGTATCAAATGTAAATCAACATAAAAAAGTTTAAATACAACATAAAATAATCAAATTTAATTACACACATAATATCATCTTGTCATAATCAGTGAAGTAGAAGTTTAACCCAATGAATGATAATTGAGTTAAAAAATTCCATACAAAGATCATATAATTGAAGTGGGGATTAATGAATGTATTGATGATGTGTTTAAAACGTAAATACACATAAAAAAGTTTAAATAAAAAATAGAATAATAAAATTTCATTACAAACATAATATTAGCATGACATAATCTATGAAGTATAAGTTTGACCCAATGAATGATAATTAGGTTAAGAAATACCTTACAACATGCTTCCTTTTGGTTGAACATGATTTAACCTCATGTATAGTGGTTTTAAAAAAAATTATTAACTTATAATAAAACCATATTAATATTTTTAATATCATATATTTTTCTTATTGTATTATATTATGATGTGTTAGTTAATAATATTTCATTATTTTTGTTGTTTTGGGTGTCAATTGCCTTGTTTTCTCATTCATGTTTTGTTATGGAAGTTCAAGGTCTTGTGAATATAATATAGTAATATCCTATACATAATAATTATAATTACATAATTATTATATTTATATGTCAATAATATTTTTAATAATAATTATGAACAATGGTTTTGAAAAATGATGTATGTTACAATCGTGGAGACAATTGGTCATTTGTACACATGAGTAACGTTTCCATTTTTCAATGATCATTATGGAAATGAGGTAAGTAATATTTTATCTTTCCATAATGATATAATATTATCAAAAAAATTATTTATTTAAATATACTTATATATATATATATCATCCATGTGGTGTAGTGATGAAAAGAGAGAGTCACCTCTCTTCATAAAGAAGATAGTCCCCACATACACGAACAACATTACCATCTTTTAGTGAGTGAAATAGTAAGAAAAAAAATGATATGTTATCATCTCATAATGATAAATATGTGAGTATAATTATTTAATTCATATCATATATATTTATTAACTTTATATTTATTATTTTCCATGAAAAGCGTTAGTGAAAATAAATCACATTTCTTCGTGAGGCGGTAATACGTCATATACATGCGTGATGTTATTGTATCCCCTACAGAATGACAGGTGAAAATTTATATGTGATAAAGTGACTATAGAGGTATAATTATGTTATAAATATCAAACATACAATTTATATCCATCATCATAATCAACTACGAGAGGTGGCAATGGAAAAATGAATGACATCTATTCACGAGGCGGTAGGTTGCCGTACACACCAATGATGATTTTGTAACCCATTTGATGAAATAAGAGATTAATTTAGGTTATTAAATTAAAATTATAACATATCAAAATATTTGAGATACTGAGGATATTATATAATCATTTTTGAATAATATTTTAAGGAGATGTAGGAATAAAAAAAATAAAGATGCTCATTGAAGAAATCCACCCCTTCTTTAGGTAACTTCATTTGGTTTGCACCAAATTTTTCCATGGTTGGATTTATACCCAAAATAAGGATTATAGGATGATATTAGGTAATTATATAAGTTATTTTGGCAGTTTTTGGGCAAACCAATGAGTTTCAAGTTGTGAATAGAGGAAGAGAGGGGGGCCTTTTATAAGTGTGGTGAGTGACACACTTGTAATTTTTGAAAAGAATGAATTCCAACCAAGTTTTCTTTCATGAAAAAAGCCTCCACTAATAGAAAATTATCGATCCTAGAAGATATAAGGTCAAAATAGTTCCATAAAATATATTTCAGACGAGTTTTTAGGTCATTTTAATCTCCTTCTTTTTAGTTTAACCCATAGTAAACCCATTTTTACCTTAACCGCAACAATTAATTTTTACAGTTTTTACTATTCATTTTGGTAAAAAAATAATTTAAAATTATTAGATAATATATATTATTATTATTCCAAATATTTAATCTATTTTTCAAATTCAATTCATAAAAGTGGAAAATTTTAATTTGAAATTAATCCCACAGACACGACGAGAAAGCGGGTTTTTAAAGAGAATGTTCAAATATTTACAAAGTTTTTATATTCAATTTCAATATGAAATTGATTAAAATGACCTAAATTGGATTAAATATATAAAATTGAACTAATTTTTCTTTAAAAAAAATTCAGAATATAATTTTACTTTTAAAAAAATTTAATCGAAAATGAAGTTTTCAATTAAAATTCAGTATTTTCCACTATTTATAAAAAAATTAATATTTTCAAAAAATTAAAAAAAATTCACCCTAATATAATTTTTATTTTTTTATTTATGAAATTAATTTTATTTTTTTAAATAATTTTTATAAAATTGAATAAAAATTAAATTTAAAACAAAACCTGTAAATGTAATGAAAAAGTTGTTTTTCGAGAAGTGTATTTTTTTCAAACACTAGATGGTTTTATATTAATTTTATGTATAATAATAATCATTTTATGAATATAAATTAATATTTATTGATATATAATTTATAAATTTAATTTAAATAATTCCTAATTAGGGGTTATTTTAGTTAATTAAAATGGAGAAAAATTATGTATATTGAAACAATTTTAAAAAAAATTCTATTTTTAGACAAAAAAACTTAAACTAAATAATATATAACGATGATTAAAATTTAATTTAGTTTACTAAATTAAAATAAATATGAAATATTTTAATTTAAATCATATTAAAAAAATAATGGTACTTTTAAACAACTTAATTTATTGAAAATAAATGACATTTTTATAAAAAACGATATTTTCACTATTCACAAAAAAATCAATATTTTCTGAAAAATACTAAAATTTCACCCAAATTAATTTTGATATTCCTATTTAAAAAATTATTTTAATATTATAAATTTCATTTTCTGAAATTTCCAAAAAATAATTATAATATTTTTTCATGAAATACAATAAAAATCCATTTTGAAGAAAATATTTTTTTCAAGAAAAAAATTACCTTACGAAGAATCGATTGATTATTTACTAATTTTTTTTAATAATTTATATTTCTTAGGAAATATTTTTATGTGTGTGTATTTTATAATGTAATTAATACTATTCATACTCGCTAATATAACTACTAGGCTATAACGATTATATATATATTATGTGCTGTTTAAGCTTCTGGTTACTTGTTGAACACACTATCGAACATAAATATCTTAGGATTTCATGTTCCAAAAGCTATAAAAGAGATTAAATTTATTTAAAAATAAGTATATTTTATGGAATCATGGAGTTACATTCTCATATAAGTTTAGTTTTGTGTGTCCTTTATGCTATTGAACATAATTTTATTCTTTTAAAATTTCGGGGTGTTACATACTTATAAGTTGGGTACATTATAACTAATGATTATATTATATTTACTATTATGTTTCATTTTATTTTAAATTATTTTTCATAATAATCTTTTTTATTGATTCATACATCAAAAAATATGACATTTTGGGGGTTTCTCTCTCAAATTTCCTTCTAAGAGACATGTTTTGTATTACAAACCTCTTTTTCATTTATATGGCGTATATACTATCTATTTGAAATATTCTATAATTATTATGTTTTTATTAATGTTATTTAAAGTTCCATTTCAAGTTTTATATTGAAATTTCTATTGTATCAAAGGCTATCAAAACTGTATGGGTTTCGTTTTAATCTCACTTGATATCAAGATTGTCTATGTTCAAATAAATATTTGGAGAAATTATATGTCATTTATATCTAAAACCCATATATTTTGTTATCATCATGTTATTAATGGTATTTACATAAAATATTAAAAGTTTACCCTATTTGGTTCACAATTTAAACAAAATAATTCAAATAAATGAGGACTCACCTTAACTCTTCTTTTCCATCGACAATCATTATAATTCATTTACATATTATTTACATATTTTTAATGAGTGCACTTATCTACAAATAAATGATTAATTAAGGCCACTTTATACTTTTTTATGTAATTTAAAAAATTATTGAAGGAATATTTTAATATTTTTCAGTATAAATCATTTTCTAATGACTTTAACTTTATTTATAAATGCATGCAAAGAATATCCTTTTAAAATGTTTTCTATATATGAAATTTTTTTCATTTGCCTTTTTTTTATTTTAAAAACATCCCCTCCATGTTTTAATTGTATTATATGGTAATTTATATTCCTATCATTTAATATATTTTTTTATTTTAAAATAAAAGTTATCGAAAGTAAATGACATTTCTTCTTATTTTCCAAAGAAATTTCCCAATGCTTTTATAAAAGTATTTTTCATCCATGTAATTATAATTTAATGTTTCCTAAAATTATTTAAGGATGTTACCTAATAATACCACCTACTTTATATTTATTTATGGATTTTGATAATTTATTATGCTAGGAAACATGTTTCTTTTTTATATGTAAATTGAGTTACAGTGGAATTAAGAATGTTTCCATCTTTTCATGGAACACATATGCAAGATTTATCATTATGTGATGGGTGGGTTAATTATATCCCTACAATTAATTGTGTATATTATGAGATCAGGATGGGATATGATTGGTTATCCCAAGTCCAAAAATTTTATAGGATGTAGGGGGTTTTTCCAAGTCCATTATGTTATTGGTAGGTGGTTAGCCTATCCCATTATGAAATGATTTTCTTAGTGGTTATAAAAAAATGTTATTATTTCTATTCTTATGTTTATTCCACACTTCTATGCCACATTATTATTTTATGTAATCTTCCTATATTATGTTCTCATGGTGATTGATTATTAACTCACACTTCCACAAACCTATGACTCGTGTATTATATTCTAACCAAGGATTTATTTCATGATTCTTGTTTTATGATACATTTATTACTAGGTATGATTTTATTATATCATGTTCATATAAAATGATTATTATCCCATAACCACATATTCATTTTATGCTAACTTATGATATTCAAATTCCATTGCATATTTTTATCCTTATAGAGAATTTAAGAAAGCCTTTTTTTATGTTTCCATTACTTACATATAAAAGAATATTATTATGTATGATGTGTCTAGAATGGTATCATGTGTGGCAAATTTTGTGGTAGATGTTGAAAACTAAGTTAAAGTTATAGATATAAGGTTTTAACCATGAATAAAGAAATTGAAACACTTAATGAGTTTGGTTTAGTATAAAAAATGTCTATTTAGGGAAAATAATATGGTTTTTTTATATAAGGTTTATTACTAATTTTTTAAAACTATATACTTGAAATATTATGGGTATGTTAGTGATGAAACATTTTCTATAAATCATGTAGTTATATATGTCTAATTTCAGGCTATTATAGTTGACATCAAAGCAGAGTTTAGATAACTTTTGAGGGTAGGATGTTTTCATTTGAGGATAATTACAGAGTTTTATATACCATTATAAGATAATAATTCTATGGGTGATCTTAAATCAAAGGCATATAAAATCTTTTGAGGCCTTATGTGATTGGATTTTAAGGTGATTAATGATATTTTGGGACATGTCTATTGGGTTATTATGAAGAATGTATGATTGAGGTATAGATAACCTTTAGGGTTTGAATATGATTTAAAGTCAAGGTAATTATGTTTATTTGGAAAAAAATTATCATAATTTTGGGAACATATGTTTAAAAATATTTAGAACATTGGGGTTTGAAAATAATTTTGGTGACTAGGTGATTACAGTTATTTGGGAAGAAGTTCAATGTCTATTTGTGATTAGGGTATAAATTGTATAGTGTGTGATTTTATATCATAATGGTTAATATTATTTGAGGTATAATGATTAAGTTAATTATTGAGAGCATGTGTCATTAATGTAATCATGATTTTTCGTAAATATTTTGATAATATCAATATTAGAAAAGATCTTAAGTTTATTTTTTGAGAGAACATGTGATCAGGGTTTTATTGATTTTTGGGATTTTATTTTCAAACCTCTATTCTTTTAATGTATTATTATTATATTTAATATTTTATCCTCAATGTCAATGTTCCCTTTTTACTAAAAATGTTTTCTTTTATTATTTTAGAATCTGAATAGATATTAATTTATTTTCCCTTCATATTTCACATTATCTCTGTTCAAAATAAAATGTTATATTTTTTCACTTTATATTTATTTAAAATAGTTTTAAAATACTAAAAGGTATTTATTTACAATTATGTACATTTATTTTATCTTTTACTCTACTTTTTTTCTCTCTACCTTTATTTCTTTTCAAGGTTTCATTATTATGGATTTTTTAATATTATTTTTTTCTAAGTCTGCTATCACCCCTTAAAATAGATTATAAAAATATTTTAATGTATTTAATCACTTCATAATACATTTATTGTCAAGACCTACACAATAATGAAATTTTTTTATTCTATTAAACGAGTTAAAATTATGAGGATGTGATTTATTTATGTGAAAAATGTAACAGCCTATATATTTTTAATAAGAATTGATTTTTTATTCACAATATAAATTTATATTTATTAAATATTTTTTTTATTTCATAAATGATTTCATGTCACTAATAGATATTATATAATAAATTTTATACCAACGATATATTTAATATTATCATGATTAATTTATTACATAAAATATGTTTTATTTTGAGGTTAAATATATTTCTTTAAAATGATTTGTATTTTTTATATATAAATAAATATTTAATTATAAGATATTTTATAATTGGAAATTTATTATAATTATATGGATTTATATTTATATTTATTGTTATTATAGTATTATAAATTTTTTTATCAAGGTATGAAACAAAAATATGTTTTTTATTTAAAAAAGAAATAGTTCTTGTTCTAAATAAATTGTTTCCCCATGTATTGCATCACTTTATATAAAAGTTAAATTTATCATATTTATAACATGAAATTTATTGAAATTTCTTTCTTATATATATAAATATAAAAGAATAAAAACTAATGAAATTATTATTAATTATATGGTAATAAAGATAAAATCATTAAATATTAAGAGGCCAAATTTTTAGAAAATTATTTTTATTATGTTATGCGTTCTAATATTAAAATTAAATTTGGTCACTTTTGAAAATTAAATAAATTAAAATTAATTTAAAATTAATATTAAAAATTTAAATATTAGTTAATAAGGTCAATTTAATTTTTAGTCCTAAAAATAAGTTACCGAGGTAAATGTTACTTACAACAGTAAAGGTAAAAGAGTTATATTTCAAAGAAATGTTTTTTCTAAGTGTAGTTTACTTTTATCTTAATAAATTAAATTTATCACTTTAAATGATGAATATAATTAAATATATCAATTTATAAATAAATATATTAACACTAATTTAAATGGTAATTGATATAAAATAATATCAAGAACACTTAATGTTTTAATACTCATTTTTTTAATAAAGACAGTTTTTATTATATTTTATGTATTCATTTAAAAGTTAAATTTTATAATTTTAGAATTTTAATTTGATAAAATGAAATTAGTTTTTAGATTTATCTTTTCAAAATTAAATTTGGGTTATTTTTATTGTATTTTTCTGGAAAATTTTAATTTTTGGGGAATAATAAAATATATAGTTTTTTTTCAAAAACCACAAATTTTATGAAAACATCATAATATAATCATGAAATAAAATTTTTTGAAACCTTTTTATTGATCAAATCTAATTTATGTAGTGAAATAATTCATTAAAAAAAATAAATTCAAATTTGAAACCTACTTTTTACATTTTGGTACCTAAGTTATGTTTTATTTTAATAAAAAACTATTTTTGGTTATTTTTATTTAATTAAGAATTTAATATAGTCCGTTCTATTTTTTATTTGTTTAAATATAAAATAAACCTAATTTTTATAATTATAAACCATTAAATTTCATGGGAACCAATACTATTCATAATCTTTTTCTTAATTTATAAAATAATGAATACTTTATTCTAAAATGCCAACCCTTCTCACTTGTAAAAGAACCCCTCCACAAGCCCTTTCATGACAAACCTAAAATTATTATTCCTACCTATAATATGAAATATTTATCCCCAAATAATTATCCATAACTTTTTTATCTTTTATTCTCTTGAGAATGCACTAATTTCTTCAAAACTAATAAGGCTTCCAAGAGAAGATATAATTTATTCTTTGTAAGTAATGACTTATTATCCATCATTTTTATTTATATTATTCTTATAAATCTAACCAATTATTTATTTATCATATTAATAACATCTAAATAAGATCATTAAATTTATTTAAGAATGATATTTTAGTAAAATAAATATATAATCATACTCATATATTGATTATTGCATGTTCTTATTTAGGTTTGTTTAATGACGTACATGAATGAAGTTATAAAATTTTATCATGGATGGTTATGAAGAAATAATTACTAGTAATATATTATATTAATAAGTAAATAATATTTTGTTTTTTCTATAATGGTAATATTAATATCGAATTAATTATTATGTTACCATATTTTATTCATTAAAAATTATTGAAATAAGACCGTTATGGGTTTAATCTTTACAAATCATACCCAAAAAACCCATGGAATTAAACAGAAGATTCATAAATCATTATTGAACTTATATTATAGAATATTTTGTCTTATTGAGATGATAAACTCATGTTAGTAGAATGATGACCAAAATCATTATACCAAAAGAAACAAGGAATGATTAAAACTACTAACAACTGATTATCAATATAATCTAAAAATAAGTAACAACTATGTAATAAATGAATATAAATGATTAATATAAAAGGAAATAAAAATAATTAATTTTCTTAAATATATAATTAATTATTATTATTTTATTATAAAAAAAGTTAAATTATGTCTGAGTAAGAATAAATCTAAGGTAAGGGTTATTTGTCTCAATTTCCATTCTTTGAGGAATATTTCAAATTATGAATATATTATTCTTTGACATGGTGTAATTACTAAACCATTAAATTATTTTATCATAAATAACTTTTATTAATGGTGTTTAAAATTATATTTTATGATCACTTTCCTTGTTCTTTTGATTCAAAAGTTTCCAAAGGTGTAAAAGTATTCATTAACTCAATTTCCTTTAGTTGAGTTATAATCTTTCATCTTGAACTTAATTATTATAATTTAGGTACATTATGCGTTATTATTTTAATATATTGTACATATCGTTATTTTTTTCTATTTTTATTTATTTTTCATAATCCCCCTTTTGACTGATTCATACATCATAAAATAAAACATTATAAGGGTTTGTCTTTCAAATTTCCTTCTTAGAGATATGACTCATATTATGAATCCCATTTCGTTTATATTTTTTATATAATATTTAATTGAATATTATATCATGATTATATTTTTATTTATGTTATTTAAAGTTATATTTATATTTTTATCTTTAAATGTCTTATGATTTAAAGGTTACCAAAGCTGTAAGAGTTTCTTTCTAGTCTCACTTGAAGCTGAGATTATTTATTTTTAAATCCATATATATGTGAATTATGTTTTATTTATATCTAAAACAAAAATATATATTTTTTTACTTTGGTTATTAAGGGGTTTTACATATATTCTTATAATTTTACCCCCCTTTGGTTTACAATTTAACTAAAATAATGCTCATAAATGAGGACTGAGATTAACTTTTCGTTTTTATCGATAATAATTTTCATCCATGTCCATATTATTTATATTATATTGTGAGTGTATTTATCTATAATTAAATGATATATTATTGTTACTTTATAATTTATTTTTCTTTACAAAATTTTAAAAAAAATCTTGTAAATTTTTTTATGAGTCATTTTATAATGACTTTCATTTTTTTATAAAAGTATATAAGGAATGTATTTTATAAGAATTTTCCATAAAAATGAATTTCATCCAAATATTCATTTGTTTTTTTCTATTTATGTTTTAATTATTTTCCAAGGTCATTTTTATTCCCATTTTTTTTATAATTTTTATTTTATTTTAAAATATAAATTATCAAAATGTAAATGATATTTCTTATTATTTTCCCAAGCATTTTTCTAATTCTTTTGTAAATGTGTTTTTCCTATATGTCTACAAACTTTAATGTTTCTTACATTTAACTTTGTATATTCTCTAATAATACCATCCACCTTCTTTCTCTCAACAACTTAAGATAATATCTTATGGATGTTTTTAGAAAACCCATTTATTTTTACAAGTTAATTAAGATATGATATAATTAAGAATGTTTTTATGTTCATGTGACAAAAATTTATATGGTTTACCATTATGTGATAGGTGGCTCTATTATATCCTTCAAATGAAATGAGTAATGTTTTATATCTCATTATATTAGGATAGGATATGGGTGGTTAGCCCAAGTCTAAACATGTTAAGTGGAATAGATGATTAGCCCAAGTACACTATGTTATGGGTAGGTGGTTAGCCTAGTCCATTATAAAATTAATGTCTCAGTTGTTATCCTTGATATATTTTATGATTTATATACTTATGATTAAACCACACTCTTATGACACATTCTTATATTATGAGACATACCTATGTTATATTCTCATGGATCTTGATTTTTGACTCAGGTTTCCACACTCTTATGACTCATGTCTTATATTATAATCAAGGATTAATGTCAGGATTCTTCTTTTATGGTCCATTTATTATTTTTTATGATTTCATTATGTCAATTTTATGTTCCTTGATTATTCTCTCAGACCCACATGTTCATCTTATGCTCACTTACGATCTTCGATTATTATCACCTATGTTTACCCTTACTGAGAATTTGAGAATACATTTTATTTTGTTTGCATTATATAGGTAATAAAGAAGAGTATTATGTATGATGTGACTATAAGGGTATCATATGTGTAAATTTATTTGGGAGACATTGAAATCTATGTCAAAGTTCTAGATATTTGGTTTCAACCTTTAATCAAGTTAGTGAAAAACTTAATGAGTTTGGTTTAGAGGAAAAAATGTTCATTTGGTGAAAAAATATTAGTTTTGTTATGTACAGTTTTTTTCCTATTTCTATAAAAATATAAACTTAAAATTTGTTAGGTATTTTAGTGATGTAATATTTTCTATAAATCATGTAGTTATAGAAGGCCAAGTTTGGGATGTTATAGTTGGGATCAAAGAAGGGTTTAAACAAAATTATAGGTTATGATGTTATCAAATGAGGATAATTTAAGAGTTTTATATACCATCAAGTGATAATAATTTAGTGATTAATCTTAAATAAAAGGAAAATAAATTCTTTTTAGGTCATATTTGAATAGTTTTTAGCACATAAGCCCAAGCCTGGTTAGTGAGATCTCTTCAAGTGCAACCACAAGACCTAGGATCAAATCTGGGTCGAGGAATATTATTTGGGTTACCGTAGAAGTATTTTAGCAGGTACTATATCCAGTACTATTCAATACTGTAGTAGTTGGAACTGTTTACCTTCGGGCCACCGGTTTGGTCATCGAGTCCTTATGGCCTTCGGGCCACCCAGGCCTTTGGGATAGTAAGGCTTTCAGGACACCTTAAGGCCTTTGGGCCACCTTAAGGCCTTCAGGCCACCTCAAGGCCTTTAAGAAACCTTAAGGCCTTTAGGCTACCTCAAGGCCTTCAGGTCACATGATATATAGTCACAAACCAAACATGTTCTAAAAGGAACAATCTCTAGAGGAGGATTCATTGCAAGAAACATTCAACAAAGCAGAGCTATTGGATTTGGAAGAATGGTAGGGTATGGAATTTTCTATCAGTACTAGGCCCGTGCATCTCTATATAAGACAATTATCCAAATAGTCAAGTGAAGGTGGAGAGACGATCACGATGCAGATGCTAGGTAGGTGCAGTTTCAAGTAGTTATAGTCTAGGATTAATTCTTCTAAGACCTTCAAGTCCTATAACGTCACAAAGCCTACATGGCATGTTAGGGTTCCCCTTCAACCCTTAAAAGGGGGATAATAAAAAATGAATAAAAATTGAATTCCTTAGGTCCATTTATGAAGGATTAGTTTTTAAGGTGATTAATTATATTTTTGAAGGCGTCTATTGGGTTTTTTTTAAGAATATATGATTGAGGTATAGATAACCATTTGGGTTTTTATATAAATTAAATTAAAGGTAATTATGTTCATTTGGAAAAACTTTATCATATTTTTAGTGAATATGTTTAAAATCACAGATAACCTTGGAGATTGAAAAGTGATTTGGGTGACTAGTTAATTAAAATTATTTTGGAAGAAGTTCACTGTATTTTTTGGAATTAGGGTATATATTGGCTATTGTGTGATTTTATATCGCAATGTGTAATATTATTTAAGAGATAGAGATTGATTAAATTTTTAGGATAATATTTCATCAAGGTGTTCATGATTTTTGGTAAATATATTAGTTGTTATTGATGTTCAATAATTTTTTTAAAAAATTATGTTTATTTTTTTAGAAGAACATGTGATCACGTTTTCATGTTTTTTATGGTTTTATTTTTGAACATCCGTTCTTTTAAAGTATTGTTATTAGATTTCATATTTTATCCTACATATTCATGTTTCGTCTTACCATTTTTTTTCTTATTTTGGAAGATAAATAGGTAATCTGTTTTGAACCCTTCATATTTCACATTATTTATATTCAAAACGCAATGTTGTATTTCTTTTATTGATGTGGATTTATTTAAAACAATTTAAAATTACTAAAATTTATTTCTTGATATTTATATACATTACATATATATATTTTACTCTATATTTATTCTCTTTATCTTTATTTTTTTTCAAGGTTCCATTATTGGGGCTTCTTTATTGTAATGAACCAACTTGGTTCAACTAGAAAAGTCACACAAGAAGGTCCACTATAGGGTGAAGTTCAATGAAATATATAATGATTCTCATGTATAACGAAAATAATTCAAAACATCAGAGTAAAATAAAGGATAAAAAATAAAACTATGATACATAAAACATCAATCCAAATGTATAAACCTGAATGAAACCAAGAAAAGAATAAAACACTCCTTTATGTGACCATCCATAACTACCAAACCTTATCACTATAAATATGACAACAACCATGAGAATATGAATAACTACTTGAATCCCTTACCTTTACTTTAATCCTAAAAAACAAAATCTAGAAACACCTAAAATAAAAATTATGTTGTGAGAACAAAACCCAGTAGGAATTCATGAAAGAATCTATACAAAGTCTAATATTATGAAAAAATTATCCCTAGATTTTTTAAAAAAATATAGTTTTTGAGACATTTTATTAAGATAATTTTATTCATAAAACATCCTTTGGTTTTTCATAAAATCATTTCATATTCACACAATAAAGGAATATAAAAAGTATATGGGAGAAAGAATTAGAGAGTAATCAAGATCATCTATGGATACACTATAAGATAATAAAGTGAGAAATCAACCTCGCAATATACCATCACATGTAAAACCAAAAATAAATTAAAATGGAAATATTTCACTCTAGACTACGGGAGTACGTAATAATAAATAAAATAAAACACTAATTTAAGAATCATGTGATTCAACCAATATCCATTCCCTTCATAGTTTATCGATATCAAAACTTCTAGTAGTGTTACACACACTAAAGTTGCATGTACATTTCCTAATGCACCCTAGGATACCAATGTGTTATACTTGTCAAAAACATTATTAAACATACTCAATTTTTATAAAAACATTTTCACAATGAAGCCTTATCACTTCTGTTCTTGGACTTCCATTTTAGAACCAAAAATACCTTTGTGGAATTTCAAAAAATCATATAGTGTGTGAAAACCATTTTTAAAGAAAAACCCCTTTAAAAACATGTATCTATTTTTATAATGCAATTAGATATAAAATAAAAACATTTCATAAAACAAACCAAAGTAATTTATAACAACTTCAAGTAATTGACTTAGAACCTTTTTTATAAATACATCTACCCAAATAATGGAGTGAAACTACCATGAATTGATCTCCCAAAGCTTGGGATTAAACCTAATAAAAAAGGGAATTAAAGACCTTCAAAAACATATCTTTGGAGCGTAAGTTTGAAGGGAAAAAATTTGAAAAATAATTTATTTATAGGGAGTTCCAAGTTTTTATAGGAATTATAAAAAATATAAGACCACAACATAGCCTCCCAAAGCACGTCGTAGAACTAGTTGACCTAGAGAGGACTATAACATTGTGAAAAAGTACCATGTCATAGCCTCCCTTGTAAAATAAAATCTGAGGAACATAATGGATTCCACAGAGTAGATACTATGTAACTTGGTATGGGATATGGTGAAACAAAAAGTTTCACATCACACAACCCAAAAACCCTGAATGAAGACTACATCGTAGCAGAGCTTCATGTCGTTGGGGTGCCAAATTTGGCAGAACTGGCAAAATTGATCTCTGAGACCCTTGTTCCAAATCCACCCCCTCTATACTTTAATGCTCAGTTATCCTACATTTTATCTTATATTCACACTATAGTTATGTTAAATATGGTTGTAGATCAAAAATCCCTTCTCCCGAGACCCTATGTCGTAGCCAGCTAGTCCACACTGAATCCATCTTGTCTATGCTGCAGTAAGCATATACATGTGGCAGTAGCTCCCTTCCAGTACTCATCCCTATATATGATTCTAGGTTGGAACTATAAAAAACACAAACCAATAATATGTATATAGATGATAAAAAGGGTAAGAAGTGCCTAAGAGATAGTTACGAGATGTCACAATCTCCCACTATTAACGATTTTTGTACCCATAAAGCACTCAAGATTATAAAATCATAAAAAGAGAATGCCACTTCTGCTTCATTAACAATTCTAATTCCCATGTCTCATGGATATACTGTATGCACTAACACAATACAAAGACTAAATTAATTGTTTTATTGTGCGACATATTATCCTAGAAATCTATAATCTTAATCGGTTGCTCAACCATAGTGGTGTTAGCCTCAAGATCAATGTCCTCCAATTCAATCACATGGTAAGGGTCTTATTGATACCTCCTCATCTAGGAAACATGAAACACATCATGAATCAATATCAAAAGATGTGAAAATCCAAACCAATACACAACCTTTACAATTCTTTCAATGATATCAAAGGGACTAACAAACCATGGTGCCATATTACCCTACTTACCTAACCAATGGTGTCCCAAGAGATTTGAAACTTGAATAAAGGCTTGATCACCAACCTAAAACTCTATAGGATGATGATGATGGTCTATATAGGATTTGTGATGACTCTTTAGCATGACCAATCACTTCTGAAACAACTACACATTTTTCGTCATGTCCTGAACAAGGCTCAATCCAACCAAGGATCACTCTCCCAACTCTACGCAGCACAAGGGATATTTACATGACCGACTATATAAAAATTCAAGGGAATTTATTCTAATTGAATCATGACAACCATTTTTACAGGAAAATTAGACCACAAAAATATTATTTTCCCATGAACCGCTAAGATCAATGACAAATTCTTGGAGAATATCTTAAATAATATTGATAGATCTCTCTACTAGTCTATCCTTATAAAGATGATACACCATGATTAATTTTTATAAGGAACCCATCACCTCTTGAAAACCTTTCTAAAAATGAGATGTGAACCATGGGTATTTATAAAAAACAATCACAAAGGGAACCCCATAAAGCCTCACAACCTCTCAGAAAATGAATTCCATGGAAATATCATCCCACTTCCTTACTGGAATGGGAAAAGTTTGCAAAAGACCAATATGTCTACGGTGCTTCATGTTAATTTTATGAAAATTAAGACACTGTGACATGAAATATAAAATTGAATGCCTCTTCCTCAACCTCAAATACCAATGTCACATATCATAACACATCTTATTAGTCCCTAGGTGAATTGACTAACAATAATAGTGTCCACTTCCCATCAACTCCTACCTTAGAGATCAGAATGAACAAAAAAATCCAGAAACAAAAATGGAAACTGGGAGATCAAGAACATTCACATGAGGTCTCCCCACCATTTATGATTTTACTCAAGAGCTGGAAATCAATATGTGATGCTTACTCAAGATGAAAACTATCATTAAATGATGAGTCAACCTTTACTAAATCTAAGAAAACCAACCCACTGCCTCTTTCACTCCTAAGTTCATCTTAGTGAACAAACTAATCAGAGACCACTTATCTAATAATTTCATTAAGTCTTGACTTGATAGTTTCATTCTTAATGAATTAGAGGCTAAATTTCCAAGACTAAGAGTATTTGAAATATATAAATCAAAATTCTAGAGATACTCAACCCAATATCTCTATCGCAAGTTCTAATCCATCTGAGTAAAAATATATTTCAGGTTCTTATGATCAAAATATACTATAATCCACTCCCCAAAGGGATAGTGATGACACATTTTTAGTGAATTCACAACTTATACCAACTAAAGATCATAGACTGGGGATTTTACCACATGAGGGCATAATTAGAGAGATCCATAGGCTACCACCTACTTTCCCTACATCAAGACACATCCCAATATAATACCTAAAACACCACAAAAAACATTATAACCTAAACCTGGTTTTGTAAGAATCATAACTAGAAATGAATTTAACCTTAACTTTAGTTCCTCAAAATATATCTGACATTTTTTATTTCACTCAAAAATTACACCCCCATGGGTCAAAGCTATCAACAAAGATGCAATCTTGTAAAAGTCTTGAACAAACTGCTTGTAGTAACCAGAAAATCTTAAGAGAATCCATATCTCAAACACATTTCTAGGTTTATCAATGAAAATTACTGCCTATAACTTTTCAAGATCCACTGTGATGCCTCTCTAAGATATAAAATACCCAAAAAACTTCACTTAATGAATCCAAAATTCAAACATGGAAATATTACCATACAAGAGATTTTATTTTAATATTTTGAGGATAATATCCAAATGATCCATGAGATCCTTATTTATATTGGAGTACATGAAAATATAATCCATGAACATGACTAAAAATGAGTATAATAATTGATAAAATATATGGTTCATTAACACCATAGACACTATAAGAGAATTAGTGAGACCGAATGGCATAATCAGAAACTCAAAATTCCAATACCGAGTCCTAAATGATGTCTTTGGTATATCCAATTATTGAAATCTTAACTTTTGGTACCCTAACTGATGATCTATATTAGAAATACAACTATCCCCTCTAATTTGATAAAAAAGATCATCATTTAATGACAATTGATACTTGTTCTTAATGACCACTTGATTAAAATTTTATTATTTAATGAAAAGTATGAGGCTTACATATGATTTCTTGGAAAAGATAATAAGTGAATCCCAAGGTGATATACTTAGATAAATAAACACCTTGGCATAAAAATCTATAATCTAAACCTTATGTTCCTCTAATTTAGTAGGTTCCATTCGATAATGTGGCATAGAAATGTTTATATTACCAAAAAGAAGTTTTAAATTGAACTCAAACTCTCTTTATAGTGTTAACCTAGAAAAATCATCAAGAAATGCCTTGGGGTATAAAATCACCAATATAGGAAGGGGACTACTCAATTGAGAGTCAAAAACATCATGGAACGTCTCTAAAAACTAACATAAGATCACTCCAACATAAGGAATGAAATACCCTTCTCTCCCAGATCTAGAATCCCAATCACCCTGAAAGACATGAAAAACTCCATTGGGAGATAAAAATTGAACTTGACAATGATAGTAGTCGATTTGGGCCTTAACACCGATCATCAAAACCATTCCAATAATAAGGTCAGAGATATCATGACCAATAACTAATAAACCCCACACTATTTTGAAGTCGACTATCGCCACCCTATATGTGAGATATATAAAACTTTTTGGAACCTCTTCCCCAAAGGCACAGAAAGATAAAAAAATAGAATAAGTTATGAATGAAACCCCATAATTTCAACCATATTTGATGTTTTAAAAGAATAAGAAATACCTATATCAAATAAACCTAGAGCCATAGAGGATGAAATAAACACTATACCTCTAACAATAGCCGAACCTACCTCAGATTCCTCTAGATCATAATCCACTACTTAAAGAAATAAAGTCTCAACTCTTCCCTTATCCCACTTATCTCAATGGACACCACACTTATAATAAAGTTAATATTCACCACTTTTGGAAGCATTATAACGAACCTTCTCACCCTTGGTTAGAGCAGATCTATCCTTACTATTTTGGGACATCCTTCCACAAAAATTCTCGAGATGACCAAATTTTCTACAACGCATAAAAGTCTTGGGTGATTCCATATAGTTAGGTTTGGAATGACTATAAATTATAAAAATATAGGAAAAAACCTTTTTTTCTTAAAGAATACCCTGAAACTGGTGTTGAAGAAAACTAAGTAACATTGTGTTTTATCTTCTAGAAGGAAGACACACCCAAACTAAAAACTGCACCAACTGAAGCTTCACCCAAAATCGTTCTCCCAGATATGTATACCTCATCCATAAACACTTTCTCAACCACCTCCACAAATGTTGGAAGGCATAAGAGAATTAGTATCGACCAAATATTATACCTTAAACCCATCTTGAACCTTTGATATTTGAGGTAGTCATTAGTGACAAGATCAGGTGCATATTGTACCAACTCAATGAAATAGGTAGAATACTCTAAAACCGTATTGTCCTCTTACCTTTAAGTTAGAAATTCCAAGGTATTAACCACATGAAACATTTAAGGATAAAATTTTTGATTGAGTATTTTATTTAAAGAATTATAGGTAAGAAACTCATGCATTTTAGCTTATACGATGGAGACCCACCATCTCCTTCCTGGTCCTTCAAGCATATAAATGAAAAAACCCACATTAGAGTCGTAAAGTGTTTAAAAAAAAGGAATATCCTTTCAATACAATCAATATATTCCTCATATTCCTAGGTTCCTTTTTTACCACAAAACATGGGTGGATTCTTCTTAGTAAATTCCAAGACATGATACATCACCCATCCTTGGTGTACAATACCTCCATGACCTAGGGTATGAATAGTGTGAATGACATCTTCCACTAAAGAAGGGGCCCCAAAGGGTTTTCTTATAGAACTTGTCTCTCAGATTCCTTACCCATATTTAGAAGAGCTCTACTATGATGTGTTTTATAACATAAGACAATCACCAATCAGTTTAAGTAAAAATTACAAAATCATAAAACCTACATTCAAAATCCATATTAATGACTTTAAATGACAATAATTTAAAGAAATTATTGATTCTATGAATTAAAGACAAAAAAACAAAAGTAATAAGTTTTTTTGAATAATCTATAAATCCAGTTCATTAAAATGGCCTCAAACACCATGTCTCAAGATTAGTAAAAACCCTGAACCACCCATGGTAACTCGACTTCAAAAATGGTAGTGATTTGGCCAAGAACCTCTCCACACTTAATAATCAAATTCTGATGGTTTAAAATATTATCTAATAAAGACACTGAACCAAAACTAGGATGTTTCATAACATATCAGGCTATGTATTCCCTTTGATACCATTTTATAATGAATGAACCTAGGTTAAGTAGACAGGTCTCATAAGAAGGTCCTCTATAGGTTGAGGTGCAATGAAACATCTTATAAATATCATGTATAACCAAAAGAAGTCAAAACATTAGAGTAAAATGTGGAATAAAAAAAATAAAAACACGAGTCATACAACAAAAAAGGCTAAACCTAAAAGAAACCGAGACAATAATAAAATGATCCTCCATGTGATCATCCATCACCACCAAACCATCCCACTACAAAGATGACAACAACTAGGGGAAGTCGGCGGACTACATGTCTCCATTTCATTTACTTGTGTCAGAAACATGATTTTATATAAGTTATGGATCACTTAATTTTATGTATAATTATATGGTTTTGACCTAATATGGATTCCTAGTGAGGCTATGGAAAAATTGGTTTCCGAGGATTTTTTGGATCCCATAACCCTGATCGGTGGAAGAAATCACTATGACACGTGGTTAGTAGAAACCATGCATCTCATTCTGTATGGTTTCTCCTAACCATGAAAATATTTTCATTGAGGAGAATAGGGTGCATAATATTCCCTAACCATGTGGTTAGGGCTTCATGTTCATGCACATTATCTGTAGTTTTTAACAAAGGAATATGTAATTGTTTTTTCATGGTTTCCCAAACTATGAAAAAGAACCATGAGGTTACTCTCTTTGGATAGTGGGATAGGAACAATTGGTGAATGGTTTGGACAAATGTGCAACCAAACCATACAACCCCATTCTTTTTATGATTTTTCTATTTTCTTCTTGTTTCCTTATATGTTTTAATTTCATTTATTATTTCCTTCCTTTAGCAAAAATCCACCATTTATTCTCCCTTTTTTGATCTTCTTCCCATTGAGATAGGTTTTTTGATAAATTATATATCCATACTTCAATTTGACTTTTGATCATCTCATTGGATACACACCAGTGATTTGTTTCTTCATATTTCACCTTTTCTCATTTGTCTTCCCCTCGACGAAGTTATTTTGGTTTAGGATCATATACCCTATTTTCTGGGTGTTCGTCTATTTTTACAATTTCTCATGGTCTGGACCTGAAAAAATCTAATACTAGATGATTGATCCTCTACAGGAATAAGGAAGGTGGTTTAGTATCTATCCCTATAATTTTTACTGATTAATATTATGTTTCATTATGCCGCATGCCAGTTTTATTGAGCGTTTACCCTAAATTGAATCTATCTTTAATTAGTTGCCCTGATTGAGATAATAATGACTCTCTTAGGTACCCTTCTGTATTTTCCACCCCTTGAGGCATACTGATAAAATTACCATTGTAATTATAAATGTCTAAATGGAAAACTCATCTTCTATATGGGTTTGTTTTGACCACTAAATCGGGATATCATAATTGAAATAGATATTTTTGTTGTGTATCATGGCTAACACACTTATAAATCTATAATTAATTAAACAGAGGTGAGTGGTATGATCAAATCACTTGATTAAATAGGAAAATGGTAATGACCCTATTAAAGAGAAATTCTATTAAATTATGAACTACCTTTTGGATCTGATTAAAGCCTTTGAATATGTATCACTGTTATGATAAATGGGAATGAAGACCCTTATGCTTAATGATATATAGGAATAGATACCCTTAAAATATTTTTATATATGGGCATGGAGAACCTTACATTAATGTTATATATGAGTATGGTGTCCCTTACAATATTGTGATATATGGGCATGGCTTCCCTTCAACTATTATGATATATGGGCAATGAGACCCTTGCAGATTATGGTGAATGAGCATGGTGGACCTTAATAGTTATGATATAGGTATGGTGACCCTAATAATATTATTCAATCATGACATCCCTATAGTTATGATATGTGCATGGAAACCTTATTAATATGATTTACACATGCAGATCCTATTGATATTATACTAGGCATGAGGACCCTTAAAAATATTATATATGTGCATGATGACCCTTACTATTATGATTTGGGAATGAAAACCATATTGTTATGATATTGGACATGGATTACCTTATTCTCATGATCCCAAGAATGGTTCCCCTTGATACTTATGAGACTCATGCTACAACCCATCAATGCCTGAGTTTTACCTCGGGTCCAGGATAGTAGAAATAGCCATATATATGGTTGTAGATTTCACTATGTATACAAGACATATATATGTATACACATGGTTACTTGCTCATAGATTATCCGGAATGGGCCGAAGCAGGTAGCGTCTTCCTGGTATCTTTCATGAACTATATCCAACCCCCTTTTCAGTTCTATTACTGATTGTAATTTATTATATATACACATTACCATATTATACGAACCAAATAGATATTTATAAACACCATTGGTGGTATCCTAATAAGTTTATCTCAAACCCTATCCATTCCATTGATAGTACCTATGCATATTATTTGGATGTAGGTAAGGACAGGGGAAAGTGCCAAGTGTTTGATACTTTAATTGACTATAGTATGTGAGTGAGGTAGCACGTGACAAAGTTATAGCTCATGATACTATCAGAGATAGACTTTTGGTCTTTTTGTTCTTTTGATATGTGTAATGTATTTCATGCCTCCTCTGATGCCTTCCAGTTTACTTTTGATAAATACATGAGATTACATCATTTTTTATATTATACAAGTTGTGATTTTTGTTGGTTATTTATTACATTTTGATGATTTACCTTCCACTGTTAGTTATTTATTATGCTTCCACTATTTACCTATTCATTTCAATGTTGTTTTACTCTGATCATGAGGGTATAGTATCCCCACTATACCACCTTGAACCCTCATAGCTAGTCAGAAGCCTCTGGCATACGAGGAGGTGCACTCGAGGCCATGTGGAGCACCAGCTCAAGGCACCATTCAGTGCAATCCAGTTGGGATGTCACAAAGTGGTATTAGAGTAATTTTTTTCTTTGGTATTATCATTTGTGAATATTAGAGATGATATTAATAATGTTTTAGAATTTGGTAATGAGATATGTAAGGGAGTATCTAACCCACGTATAGCAAAAGGCCAAATTACTTGGGATGGGGGATGTTGTTCTATATTTTTATTATTATAGTTGATTTGATTACACATTGGGTGATTCACTTGACATGTGATGTTTAACTTTTTGATTGAGGTTTATATTTTATCCTTTCTATGATATAGAAAGTAAACATTGATCATGCATCATTTTAAGAACCTTATAGAATTTTATTTCATTCATTATACTATGAAATATTTATATTATCATGTGCATTGTTTTCATCATGTTTTTGGTGCATTATTTCTATATTTATGAATTTTTATAATATTTAATACAGGGAATTGATAAGCAAGTGGTTTCTATTGAATGGATGCCACAATTCAATTTATAATGTGTACGGTAACTTACAAATTGGGAGTGGTGATCAATATATGTAAACCTTTTAAAGAGAAATTCTATATAAATGAACATGAAATTAAAATAAATTGAATTCTAAAATGAAATTATCATTATTAAATTGGGATGAAAATCAAAATTTAAAGGCTATTTGACTCTATAAATTTCAATTGACACTCAGTATACTGGGACCTATATAGAAAAACATAGAGACTGACCCAGAACCAACCTTAGTAGTGGGAAGTAGGTAGTGTCTCTTATGTTCTATATAAGTGTTCCTATAACCTAGGCTTGGATTTAGGAGAAGGTATAGGGGTGTGACTATTAAATAGGAAATCTTGTACCAATGTTATTCATGTATCTGTGATGTTATCATTGTTAAATCATCTTTGAGTCATGTTCTTGGAATTTGTTGAGCTATGCCACCCTAACATCCTCATGTCGTTCACCAAGAGGGTGGTGACGACCATGCTCTAGATGTGGTGGGCCCTGAGCCACCAGTGATACCTCCAGTAGTACCACCTATGGGACCAACTATTATCCATAATGCAATATATGATTTATGATTTCTAGGGAAGTTTATATATCTTATGAATACTATACCGGGAGCTCTATAACCTTCCATATTTATTGGATAGTTGATATGGGAGTTTTAGTAGTAGGAACCAACTAATTTTTTAAAGGATGGTGGCCCCCAGGATGCATATTTATGGTTTGAGGCAGTATTATCTATCTCCAAGAACGTTTCTACACCTCTTGAGAGAAGAGTGAACCATGATACATATATGATTCACAAATCCACCAAATGTCAGTGGGATATTCTGAACCAGGAAGTTCAATATCGATAAATTATTTGGAGGGATTTCCAATCTAGATTATATGAGCATTTATTCCCTAATATATTGAGGGAATATTGTAACTAGGAGTTCATGAACCTAAAGAAGGGTTCTATGTCACTTATGGACTACTCCGACCATTTTATAGAACTTAAACACTTTGCACCTATATGTATTACTGATGAGATAGTGAAAGAGAGATGATTGGAGGATGAGATTAGGCATCGTATTCATTATTAGGTGAATGTAAGTTGACTAATGTGTTTAATATAGTAAAATAGGATCTTATCACCAAGATAAACCTAATAGTGGTTGACATGGTGGGCTAGGGTGTTTCAGAATTGAGATAGGGTAGTGGTTATACCAGTGGTCAGAAGCGACTCTTTGAGACTGCACATGTGGGAAATGATAGCTAGGTGATTCCCATTGATAGTAACAAGGTTTTTCATTAGTGTGGGAAGCCTAGGAATATGAATCACTAGTTCCCCAGAGACCCCATTGAGTGTCGAGGCTGTGATAGGTTGGGTCATCCTCATCATTTTTTCAGGACCTTTTCATCTATTTCTAGTGGGAGAAAGTCTATATCAGCTCCACCTTTAGGAGAAGGATTAGAAGAACCTCTCTAGGCAGGTATCTGGAGTACTACCAGCCGTAAAGGTAGAGGAAGAAGTCGTTTCCAAGGTATCCAGGATTCATAAACACAATTCCACCAGAGTGGACCCACTCTTGGTAGTTAGGTTTTAACATAGGGTCATGGATCAGGACATATTTATTCAGTGTATCCTATACCAGAGGAAAGGGGTGTTGGGACATCTACTATTTGAGGTAATATTCTATTATCCTATACTATTGTATCTTCATTGTTTGATATAGGTTAATCATAGTCCTTTATCTATGTGGATATTGTAGACATACTTGGGATTGATATTGAGTACTTATGTGGAATGGTGACTCTTAAAACCCCTTTGGGTATGCATTCAGAGAGTGTACACTAATGAAAGTAATCCCCTCTTGAGGTAGAAATCCATTATTTCTTATGGGACCTCTTCATCCTCAATATGATTCACTTTTATTTCATTCTCAAGATGGACCATTTGGTCCCCTATCATGCCTATGTGGGTTTTTATCATCAGAGGGTGTTGTTCACATCACCATTGGGTGGTAATTATACTCACAAGGGATAGTGGAATGTATAAGAATGTAGATATGGACCAGAGTATTTTAGTCTAGGTGGAGTGACCACCCATATTTCTAGAATTTATACAAATGACCAAGGATTACATCAGGCTGATTTCCCTCATATAGTCGATCATTTCTAGGATGTTTTCCCAATGAATTTTCCATACTACCTCCTAAAAGTGAGGTAGTATTTACTATTGAGCTACTTCTTGGAGTTTTACCTGTATCCATTACTCCTTACATGATGGATATTACTGAGTTACATGAGGTCAAGAGTTAGGTAGATTATTTATAGTCCAAAGGTTTTATATGCACCAGTACTTCTCCCTAGGGTTCACTGGTCCTTTTCACCAAGAAGTTGGACATAACCCTTAGGATTTATGTGGATTACCAGGAGTTGAATTAGATTTCCATGAAGAACTGGTATCCTTTGCTTCATATTGATGATATCTTCAACCTGCTTAGAGGAATGAAGGTTTTTTCAATGATCTTTTTGAGATCAGGTTATCACCATGTGCATGTTATACCATCAAACATACCATGTACGACCTTCCATAGTCGCTATGGTTTATATAAGTATTTGGTTATGCCCTTCAGTATTATTAATGCACCGTTCATTTTCATGAATTTGATGAATATGGTTTTCTATCCCTATTTGGATGCCTTTTTCATGTTTTTCATAGACAACATCTTAGTGTATTCTCATACTAAAAGTGACTATACCAGACATCTTGATATCATTTTGAATAAACTAAGAGAGAACCATCTATATGCTAAGATCAGTAAATTCCACATATGTGTTGACAACATTCACTTCTTGGGTCATATTATCTCATAAAAGGAGTATTAATTGACCTAAAGAAGGTGAGAGCTATATTTTCTAGGAAGCATCTCAAGAACGTCTTTGATATGCAGAGTTTCTTAGAGATAATTGGTTATCATGGTTATTACAGGTGATTTATACATGAATTACCACACTTAGAAGAACCTTTAATGGGCTTGACTAAGAAGGGTGTGAATTTTATATGGTAAGAATCATATGAGATGGTCTTTCATGAGATGAATGGGAGACTAACTTCAACACCAATCCCTATTCTTCCATATCCAAGTAGAAGCTATACAGTTTATTGTGATCCATCAGGTATTAGGCTTAGAGCAGTTTTGATACAATAAGATCAAGTATTTTTGTATAGGTCACGATAGCTAGGACCTCATGATAGGAATTACTTGATGCGTGATCTCAAGTTGGAAGTTGTTATTCCTAATTTGCATTGTTGGAGGAATTACCTGCTGAGTGAGAATTTTGTGGTGTTTACAGGCCAAAAAAAACCTCAGGTATATTTTAACATAGTGTGACTTTAACCTTAGGTATACAAACCAGGTTGAATACCTATAGTACTTTGACGTTTATATTTATTATATGTCTGAGAAGGGAAATTCCATTGTCAATGATCTAAGATAGAGGAATCAGACACATATAGTTCAAGAGGCCATTGGTGAGTGGTAGCTTATAGCCTAATTCTATGAGATGCGCATAGAGGTTCAAGACCATCATGGATAGTCTGTAATTTCATTTCTATCAATGTACTCTTCACTTCTAGATTGATTTAAGATGAGGCATTTCTCAGATTATAAAGGCTTTGTCCTATGAAAGAGTATTTTTGCGGAGGAATTGCCTCCAGATAGGTCTATTTATAGAGATGACATCTTATATATACATGGGAGTATTTATGTTTCTATAGATATGAGAGAGGATATGATGAAATAGTCACATGATCCTATATGGTATGTGTAACCATGTATCTCTAAGATGCATCTTGATATGAACTGATATTATTGGTGTCTAGGGATGAAATATCAGACATTAGGTTTTATCACTAGGTGTTACGCCTATCAGTCGGTGATGGTAGAACAATAATGAATTTCAAGCCCGTTACATCTGTTACCTGTTTTAGGATGGAAATGGTAATTTATCAAAATATACTTTTTGGTTGGATTACTAAGGTCACCTCAAGGTAGCAATGAAGTTTGGGTAGTCATGGATCTACTGGAGAAATTATCCCACATACTTTCTATCTAAGAGACTTTATTATATTATGAGCTAGGAATACTAAATGTCCACAAGATTATATAGTTACATGGGGAACCTGGTATTATCATTTCATATAGGGATTCTCATTCCACATCCAGGTTCTGGAAGGGGTTATAGAGAGCTTTGGGTACACTAGTGCTTCTGAGCACAACCTTTCACCCCCAAACCAATGTCCAATTAGAATGGACTATACAAGTGTTGGAAGACATTATCAAAGCATGAATACTTGATTTTAGCAGTTCTTGGAAAAATAATATCTTTATCATTTATTTTTCCTATAGTAATAGATTTTAGGAAATAATTAATATGTCTTAGTATGAGGACTTATATGGAAGGTTGTTCTATTCACCCCTATGCTGGTTAGAGGTAGGAGAGGTAGTGATACTATGTCCTCATCTCATGCAGGAGACTTCAAAGTAGGCACAGTTGATCATAAATAATATGTATACTACTCAGTCTAGGAAGAAATCATATTCTAATTACCATTAAGGGCCTTTGGAGTTAAAGGTTGGGGATCATGTCTTCTTCTGAGTATCACCCGAACATGGGCATAAACTGATATAGAGTAAAGGGAAGTCCTCGTCTCATTATTTCGAGTCTTTTGAGATTTTTGATGGCATCATTCTAGTATCTTATCACTCATTATTACATCATAGGTATTGTTCCATGCACAATATCTTACACATATCACATATTAACCATTATGATGTCGAGATGTCTCATACTTTTGATCCATATGATGTTGAGCTATATGTTGATGCTTCTTTTGAGAAGTATCCCATATGCATCATTGATTAGAGTATGAAAGCACTCCAAGGTTGGTCTTTCCCTTTTGTATGGATGATATGGAAACATGGCTGAGTATAGGACAATCCTCAGGAGTGGGAGGCTGACGTACATGCTTAGTGGCCAGATTTATTCTTAGATGATGCTATAACACCCTTGGAAGGGTAACATAGGGACGAGTTACCTTAAAGAGGAAGACTGTAAGAACCCATCTTTTCTATAAGGTAGGAATCCTTTAATTATATGTTTAATTATCTAGTTTTGACCTAATATGGATTCCTAGTAAGGTTATAGAGGAAACAAGTGTTTTTGGGGCTTGTTCAGAGCCTAGAACTCTAACCATTGGAAGAAATCACTAGGCCGCATGGTTATTAGAAACTATGCAACCCAATCCATAAGGTTTCTCTTGATAGTTCAAGGATTTTCAGTGATCAGAATAGGGTAGAGAAATTTCCATAACCATGAACCATGGTTTCACACCTATGAACATGCTCTATAGTTTCTAATAGAGGCATATAACATGTTTTTCGCACAGTTTCACAAAGTATGTGTATGAACCATGTGATTCCTCCCTTTGGAGAGTGAGCTAAGAACATTTGACATATGGTTTGGCCAACCATGTGGACAAACTGCATGACCCATAAATTTTGTGTGATTTTACCATTTTCCCTTGCAGCCTTCTATTTTTAAACTTCTTTTCTTATTTCCTTACTCTAGTAGATGACCACCATTTATTCTCGTATTTGAGCTCCTCCTCCAATCGATTTAGGCTCATTGATAAATCATCTATTTGGCTCTGATTCAACTTATAGTTGTCTCATTGTATGAATTATAGTGAGTTATCTATTAATATTTCACCTTTTATCATTTTCTTCCCCTTAACAGAGTTATTTCAGTGGAGGATCATATGCCATATTTTAGGTTGTTATTATGTTTTTATTATTTCACATATCTGGACCAAACCAAATGTTGATACTTGATGAGTGACCCTCTATTGGCATAAGATAGGTGTTCTAGTATCTATCCCTCAAATTGAAGTTTCTTTATGTTATGTGTCAAAGTGTCTTATGCCATTTTCAGTGAGTGTTTCCCCTAAATTAAATCCTCCTTCAATTGGTATCCTTAATTGAGTACCTAAGTAATATTTTAGGCCCCCCTTCAGTGGTTTCCTCCCCTTAAGGTGCGTTGATGAAATTTCAATTGTAATTATAAATGTCTAAATAGAAAAATCATATTCTATACGGTTTTGGTTTTACTACTAAATCATGATATCATAAATTAAATAGATTATTATTATGGTGTATCATGAATAAAAAACTAATTAATTTATAATTAATTGAATGTAGGTGATTGGTATGACCACATCACTTGATTAAATAGGACAATGGTTACACCCTTGTTAAAGAGAAATGCTACTGAATTATGAACTACCTATTAGATCTTATTAAATCGTTTTAATAATTATCATTATTATGATAAATGGGCATGAAGACCCTTATTCATAATGATATATGGGAATGGAAACCCTCACACCACTGTTATATACATACATGGATACCCTTACACTATTTTTATATATAGACATGGAACCCCTTACACGATTGTAATATATGAGCATGGAACCCCTTCCTCTATCGTGATATATGGGAATGGGTACATGTTTTAATTATATGGAATGATAATGAAGACCCTTAATAGTTATGATATAGGCATGGGGACCCTATGAATATGATTTGGGAATGATGTCCCTATAGTTATGATACAAGTATAGAAACCGTGTTGATATGATTCTGAAATGATGACCCTATTAATATGATACTAGGTACAAAGACCTTTACAAATATGATGTTTGGGAATGGTAGCCCTTACTTTTATGATTCAGTCATGGAAACCCTGTAATTATGATAGTGAGAATAAAGTACCTTATTCTCATGATATTGGGCATGGTATACCTTGATACATGTGATAATCACACTGTATCCCCTAGATGCTTGAGTTACTCATGAGTTTTAGTTTATAAACCATCTTCATAAGATACTTTTTTTTGAAAAAAAATCCATTTGTTTTTCATAAAATCATTTCATATTCACACAAGAAATGAATATGATAAGTGCGTGTGAGAATTCATGAGAGAATAAGAAAAACCATCCTTGAATTCACTATAAGATAAGAAAGTGAGAAATCAACCATAGAATATACCAAAATGTGTAAAACAAAGCATAAATGAAAAATCACAATATTGGGCTCTAGAATATGGGAATACATACTCATACCTAAAAGAAAATAGTAACTGAGGAATATGTGAATCCAACTGATATATTGTCTTGCCACAGTCTGTTGATATCAAAACCTCTAGTGGTGTTACACACACTAAAGTGACATGTCCATTTATTGATGCACCCAAGTTTTCCAATGTGCTGCGATTTCTAAAACCATTATGAAACCATTATCACATTTTAAAAAACCATTTCCATAGTGAATACTTACCACTTATGTTCTTGAAAATCCATTTTAGAACAAAAAATTCCTTTAAGTCATTTCATCGAATCACATAGCGTGTGCTGAACTGTTTTTAGGAAAAACCCATTTAATAATATTTATCTCTTTAAAAAAGACACTTTGATATAAAATCAATAAATTTTATAAAAAAAGTAAATTATAAGTGATTCAAGTAATTCATGAGTCATAACCTCTGTATAGAGACAAATACCTCAAGAAAGAAGAGAAACAACCAAGAATTGATCTCGCAATGACCAGGGCTGTACTTGGTCAAAAAATGGTCTGTAAAGACTTTAAAACCCCTCTATTTGGTTCTTAAGATTCAAGAGATAAATTTGGAAGAAGTCATTTAGTGGGAGTTCTAGAAATTAATAGGTAGTTTATAAAATATAATACCACAACGTAGCTTACCAAACCACACTACAAAACATAGTGACACATGGCAGACTACGATGCAACGCAATAGACCATGCCCCAACCTTCTTAGTATAACAAAATCTAAAGAACATGGTGTATTAAAAAATATATATCTGATATGCCTAGGGAGTTTCTACGATTCAATGTAAAGGTCCATACTACAGAACCCAGAAACCCGGAATAGGGAATACATTGTAACCGAGCTCTACGCTACATGGGTGTCAAATTTAGTAGAACCAATAAAATTCATCCATGATTACCTTGTGATGAAACAAACCTCTCCATGAGGTAGTTCTCAACTATACTATTCCACAACCTACCTCCATGTAATAGCTTTGAAAAATATTTTAGTAGCTCTAAAATCCCTCCTCCTAGGATCATACGTCGTAGTAGGATTGTTCAAATCACAATGAGCATATCCACACCATAGTAGTTCCCTTCCATGTCACAAATTCTTATATAATTCTAATTTTTCTTATAAAACAACATGAACCAAGACTAAAACCATGTATAATCAAAAAAATGGGTTATATGTACCTGGGATCCAGTGAAAGGATATTACACTTTTGATATTATTATTTTCTAAGTCCTCTTTCACCCCTTAAAATTGAGTTTAAAAATATCTTAATATATTTTTTCACTAGATAGTCCATTGCACATATAGATCTATGAAATAATGGATATTGGGGATTCTGGTAAATGAGTTAAAATTATAAGGATGAAATTTCTTTATTGGGGGAAATAATATGACAACCGATGTATTTTTAATAATAATAAATTTTTTATTCATTATAAGAATTTATATTCATTCAAGAAATATTTATTTTATAAGTTATTTCATGTCACCAAAACATATTATATAACCAATTATATTTAAATTATACATTTAAAATAATCATTCTTACTTCATCACATAAACTACGTTTTATTTAAAGGTTAAATATATCTCCTTAAAATGATTTATATTTTTTATATATCTAAATAATTATTTAATTATGGGAGATTTTATAAAAGGATATTTATGATAATTAAATATATTTATATTGGTTACTATGATTTCATGGGCCATTCAATATCTATGTGACCACTAGGGGTGAATCAGTGGTCAATTCTCATTTATGTTTTCTTCTTTTGAAACAACTTTCACTTTCTCTTAAATAAAAATAATTATGATGAACACAATATTTGAGCATACTCACAAGAACATAGTAAATTACAAGGTTCAATACTAAATAAGAGTATCTAGTACTTATAATGATTTAGAAACAATTTTATATCACACATTACACTATAAAACAATCCTTGTGGCTTCTAACAAGAAGGGTATATCCATCACTTGCATTTCACAATAGTAATTTGATTGTGCATGTGCTCCTCACATAACTGATATGTTAAAATGGATTTTGAAACAATGGAATATACCTTCAACAACTGTATTCAACACATTTTCACTATGCTTATTAGATTCTTCACGCTTATGCTTAAGGATGTCAGTTCTTATTCTTCTTTTATTTCTTTCACAACAATGAGAAAACAACTCTTCTTTTATTCACTCATAATCTTCTTAGTTTTTCATTTCACAACTATATCTTTTTCACATACTCCAGACACAATATGTAACAACAAAAAATATATATAATGCATCATTAGTTACCTTCTTCTTTTTTGATCTTCAATATTCAAAATACCATGTGAATCAATAATTTTAAATTACCAAGATTTTTGATAATTTTAGGAACCTAGAAAATTCTACCATTAACTTTCCATTTAAAAATATAGATATATCTTTAACTAAAAATTCCATAATCATTAATTTCCAGTGTTTATTATTTTATAAAGACTCAGAAACCTTCCTCTCTATTCTTTTATGATCTGTGGAAATATAGTGCACCATTCCATTTAAATTGTTCTACAAAATCTCTGTCATAAATAGTTCCAAAAATCTCTCATCATAAAACAATCACTATATTCATGTCTACATGTTTAATATATAGGGGTTACAATCACATATACCCTGATTTGCGATGAATAACTTTTATTTAATTTGAATATACTAAGTTTTAATTTCTTATGTCAATATTTTCTCTCTGACATAGCCAAATCCTATTTGTGACACATTCACACATGTGATGAAATTATCATATGTGGAAAATTCTCATCCATATAAAAAATCATATACATGAACTATTCCTATATGTGGTCTATTAATGTATTTAACTAATTCACCTACATCTAGTCACATATCCAAATTCTTTTATGTGAAAATTCTCCTATGTGATTAATTCACCTAGGTGACCGGTCATGAATCCAAATTCTTCATAGATGGAGATCTGTTTCCATGCACATTCAAATAAAAATCAATTCATCCATCAATATAGATTTTTTATGTAGTAAAAACATACATGGATATTAATATACATAATAGAATACTCTATAATATAGATTTTTCTACCTAGAATGTCATATATGTGAAAATTTTCTTATATAGATTATATATTTATATTCAATTTCATGGTTCCATACTTCTTTAAACAACATCCTGATCATCATCATTTTTCCTTAATTCATTCGGTATTCCTTTGAAATTCATCTAAATATCATTTATAAAGGATTAATATGACCAATATAATGATGTATAATTATTTTAAAACTAGTGTATCATTCATCATTAGAGTAAAAACTCATCTCGTAAGATAAAATTATTTTTTTATTGGTAATAAAAGAAAACACCATGGGTATTCCAATTTATTTTCATCATTTTCTTCATCAATAAAAAAAACTCAAAAACTATTGGTATAAAAAATCTCCTATTTGTATTTTATTATTATCCAAGGAACATAAATCAATAAATCTCTAAAAATTAAACTATGGATATCTATCAAAAAATTATAATCCTATGTGAGCTAGCTCAATTTGGGAAACAAGAAACATTGGAAAATAATTTCATATTATCCATAAAGTAGTGATAAATGATTATTCAAAAATTATTTCTTTAATCAAAACTTCTTTATCACATATTCATTACATCATCATAACCAAAGTTGACTTTAACTTATAAGAAATATTTTCTACACCAACATCAAAATTTTGTTAAAATAGTTCACACAGATCACACATGCTGACATTATAAATTACCACTTTTAAAAACTCCCCCAAAATATATACTATCCTTAAATAGATAAAATACATAATGATGGATATATTTATAATGTTATATTTCTCTAAGTTTGACAAAAATATCTAGCGAAAATGTGAGAGAGGGGATAAAAAACACATTCTTTATCCTTGAAGCGAGTGAGGTTGAACACCCATTATCATTCTCAGATTATCAAAAATATTATTTGATAATGGTTTAATGAAAATATTTTCCACATGTTCCTCCATAATAAAAAACTAAATTTTTAGTTTATTTTGTTTAACAAGATCCTTGATGAAGTGATATTTGATATCAATGTTATTTGTTATCAAATGTTGCACTATATTCTTTGTTATAATAATAAGACCTTTATTATCATATCCTAGGAGAAGTTGTAGCTTAAAATCAACTAAAAATTCCTCCAATTATGTATTAATCTATATTAATTATGTAGTAGTTTTATTTGTAGATAAATAAAAACCTTTTTTAGTGTTGAGAGTCACTAAAATTTTCTTATTTGTATAAAAACTCACACATATTTATCTATAAAATAAAACTTTACCAGATGCAGTTTTTATGTCATTGACACAACCTACCTAGTAAGTATTTTTATAGACAAAAAGATTCAACTTTTTCTTATTGTCATACATTATCCCATAACTTATAGTTTCCTTAATGTATCTAAGAATTCATTTTCCAACAAAAAATGTGAAATTTTTGGTACACTTTATAGTCTAGAATAAAGGGTAACAACACATTATAGGTTTGGTTTAGAGGATGTTAAATATACCAAGCTTCCAATAAATTTCATAAATTATTTAGGATAAACATCTCTTACAAATTAATCATAAATTAACTTTTTTCCCACTAATATAAGTTTGGAAATAGGTTTTTAATCTTCCATTACAAATATTTTAAGTAGATACTTGGAATGTTTTTCTTCTGATAGGAAAATATAATCCTTACTTTGAATGATTTATAAGCTAAGAAAGTACTACATTTCTCCCAATCTATAAATTTCAAAAAAAATATTCATATATATATATAGTAAAACCGTTATAATATTCATCATTATTCCCATTAAATATTATATCATAAATATAAACAATCACAATGATAGAAACAACTTTATTTTATTTTATATAGATGGTACTTCCCACTCAACCCTTATTAAAGTGAAGCTTCTTTAAATAGGAATACATATTGGAATACCAATATATTGGGTATTTTTTTAACCTATATAAATCTTTCTTTAACTAACGCACATAGTACTCTTATTTTACAAGAAATAAACCCCTTAGATTCTTAATATAGACTTTTACTTATGGATCTCCATTAAAAAAAGAAAAACTTGACATCCATTTGGAAAATATTATATTTCCTTTTTGAATTAATATTAAGAAATATTATGATGGTTTCAAGTCTTACAATTGGTGAAAAGGTATCATCAAATTCAATGCCTTCTACTAGTGAATAACCCTTATAAACTAGTCTTTCCTTGTTTCTTACCACTTCACTATTTTCATTCAACTTGTTATGGAAAACCCACTTTGTTCTAATCAACTTTTTATCCTCAAGTTTGGGTATTATATCCTATGTATTATTTTCTCAATATAATATAGTTCCTCATTAATGAAATAAATCCACTCTTCATGCTCTAATGATTCTTCAATATCTCTTGGCTCAACCTATGAAAACATAGAGGTATATGAAACTGTCCTTAATGTTCTTCTGGTTTGAACATATTGTCCTTGATCCAAAATTATATTTTAAATGTCTACTTTCTTCCTTAGTCTTGGATGAGATAAACTCAATTTTCCCTCATCATTTGAAATATCTAGATCAATATCTTAATCATATACAACTCCTACATCATTATGGCTGTTAGAGGAATTATTTTTTTCTTTAAAAGAAATAGAATTATCTTTACTTCCCCTTATATTTTTTTCTGAATGTGAATATTTTATTTCTCAATGTTCTAGTAATTTCACATAAATTGAATAAATATGTCTTCTAGTTTCCTTGTTGTATCATTTTTATCCTCTACCATTAAAAGGCTATCCAAGGAAGATACCACCAACACATATTTGACCAAACTTTCCAACATTCTCACCTTTAACTTTGATAATACAAGGCATTCTAAGAACCCTTAAGAACTTCAAAATTGGGTTATTATTATAATACATCTCATATAGATACATGTATAAATTTGGTTTATAAAAGTATCTATTTTAGATGTGGACTAATATACTAATATCTTGTCTCCAAAATAACCAAGAAGTATCATCTTCAATCAACTTGGTTTGATGCATCTCAATCAAGATTCAATTCTTACTTTGAGTCACACCAGTTTATTATGGTTTTCATGGTGACTAAGATTGGGAAAATTTTCATGATTCACCAAATAACCTTAAAACTTACTACTCAACACCATTATCAGTTGAAATATTCAATATAGATTAGCCACATTTGTTTTCATCTATTTTACTGAAACTTTTGAACATATTGAAAGCTTGTGATTTATGTTTTTAAAAAATAATACATGTAATATGAGTGAAATAATAAATAAAGGAAATAGAATAATTTTATTTAATTATTTATTATATCCTCATAGGTCAAAATATTTCAAAATTAATAAGTTACAAGGGATGAGATATATATATCTCAACCTTCTTGTGTAAAGAATTTGAAAATTTCCCTTTATGGAATATACAAAAACACAAATCTCTATTTATTATCATATATAAGACATGAAAAATACTTTCTCTATGTGTAAAATTATTCATATTTATCAAGAAACATATGTCCAATCCTTCTATGAAATAATTTATTTTCTTTCTTCATACTCATATAACATGAATTCTGTGCATCAACAACCTAGAACATATTTCCCTTGGTTCATTGTCCTCTTATCACAACCTCCAAATCTACAATCCTTTTAATAATAAAACCATATTTTATGAATATAAATTCATTTACTTCATCAAAAATCTATAAAACAGTCAATATATTGTGTTTCATCCCATCAACAAATAAGGAATTTCTAGATTTCATTTTTCCCAATGATATTATATTCATTTCCTTTTATTCCGATAGACTCATTATTTAAAAATGTTACTATTAATTATTTGTATTCTTTAAAATTACTCAAAAAAATAAAATATCAATTTATGTTTAATGAAAAAGCATTTCCTAAAATCTAAGTTCATTATGATTTTATATCCTTGAGTGAAATTTCACCCATAAGAGCCTTATATTTTCCCTTTTCTTCCTTCACTTGATGTTTTTGAGTTTTTCCATAAAAACATTATTGGGATAGAATAATCACAATACAACCTTTTAAAAGGTTTCAATGATGACCAAACCTATCATATAGAGTTTTTATAAGTTTTAATATATTCTCAATATTCAAATTAGATTTTTTATATTAATTTTGAGTCCACCTTTTTCTAGTGGGTTAACTCTCCCTAAAACTCTACCTCTAATGTTGCCTGGATCCATCATAGGGATGATGAATGAGCTAGAACATCTTTTATATATATCAAAATCTACCAAATTACCATTAATATCCATAAAAATTATATTTTCCTTTGAAACATACATGGTGTCCAAAACTATGTATATGTTTTCCAGTATCTCTCTAACCATCAATATCAAATCATTTTTTTGAATTGAAATTTTGGTAAACTATATATTTCTTCTTATTATTAATATTATACTTTTTTTATAGTCATATTATAGTATCTAGTTGTAGAAATATTTTCCTTAACTTCTTATTTCTAAAAAATTATAATGAATTCACTTGTTTTGGCTATATACATGATCATTTTAACTTGTTTCTTCTGGTCATAACCTTTCCCAACATCTTAAACATGGTCACTAACCTTTGAGGATAATTTTTTTATATTTATAAGATTCAATATTATTATAGTTTTCACCAAAGTTTGAAATTGAATTTTTTAAGTTAGATCGTTCTTGTTCAACTTCAACCAGTTTCTATCATACAAGGTTAAAATATTTCTCCTTATCCCTCATCTATTATTCAAGATTATTTTTGAGTATTTTATATTCATAAAGTAACTTATTTGGGATATCAATATATTTTAAAAATATGCATTTTCCTAACAAAATGTTTCTTTATTGTTAATAGTTCAACCATATTTCATTAACTTCTCATTTTCTTTCTCTAGATTTTAAATTTTCACGAGGCATTTTTCAATTATATTTTTAGCATTAATTCCATAAAATTTTCCTCTTATTATTATTTATAGTTTTTACTTTAATAACTGGTAAAACTCTCATCATCTATCATTTTAATAAATAAATTCTTAGTACCTTCATCACTAGAATTTTTAACTTCCTCTTCTTCTTCACTATCATCATATTTCTCACATTTGGGAAAAAAATTATCCTTTTATATTTAGATAAATTATTATTCTTTATTTTTGAATAAGAAATTGATTTTTATAACTTATTATTAAGTGGACTTAATATACTTATATCTTATTTATTACCATCTCTATTTTCCTTTAGTCTTGTAAAATTTGATACAAAATGTCCAACAGATCCATAGTTAAATCACTTCAATGGTAACATTTCTTTATACTTACCTATGTATCTTTTCAAATTTATGGAAAATAAAAACACGAATTCATTGAACTTATTACCCACATAATCTTATGAATCAAAATAACTAACCCCATTTTTGATAACAACCTTCCTTGAATTTTCTTACTTAGTGGTTTTGCAAGAAATTTATTAGTTAGCCTTTTCTTTCTTCTTGAAAAAATTATATCTTATGATTCCATATGCGATGAGAATACTGTGAAAATACTACAAAGATATAGTTTTAGAATATATATCTTCTAATGATGGTAATTTGGAATCAACTTTATCTAGAATAATTCTCAAGATCATTTTTACAATGGTTGAGTCTTCTATTTTTTCTCCAAAGCTTCTTATAGTGCTTATAATATCATTTACCCTTATGAAAAACCCACCAAAAGATTCATCATCTTTCATTTTCAGATATTTATATTTCAATATCTAAAATTTTAACTTAGGTTTCTTTAGTTTCTTATTTCCTTGATAAATATTATTCAATTTATATTATATTCCTTTAGCTATTCCAATTCATTTAACCCATAAGAATTTACTTTCTAAGAGATAGAGAGAGGAAATAAAAACATTTCTATCTCATACATAATTATCAAGATTCCTCTTATCTATAGTTGTTAAGATAAAAACCTCAGTAGGAGGAGTGAATCTATCTATATAATCTTTAAAAACATCATAACAAATTGATAAACGATAGGATATCATTATGTCCTTCTAGATATGATAGTTATTCCCATCAAATATAGGAATCCCCTTACTATTAAATAAGTTATGAATATCCATGGCACCGTTATTTCTCCTTAAAATTTTAAAAAACCTAGAGTCGATGAAGGTGCCTTTTATCTCATAAAATTTTTAAGGACTAGTTAGGATCTATGTGATCACTGTGGGGGGGGGGGGGGGGCTGGTGAATCACTGGTCAGTGGTTTTTATGTTTTCTTCTTTTAAAACAATATTTACCTCCTATTAGAGAGAAATAACTCTGTTTAACAAAACAAATGAGAAACCCCATAGGAACATAAGAAATTAAAATGTTCAATACTCAATATGAATAGTTATTCCTTTTTATTATCGAAAAAAAATCTAATTTCACATAGTCTACTGGAAAATAATCATTGAGGTTTACAACAAGAAATTTATATCCATCACTTTAATTTCATTATATTCATTTGATAGTGCATGTTCTCCTCACATAGTTTATATGATAAAAATATTTTTCAAGAACATAATACACTATAACCAATACGTTAAATACATCATCACCATACTTCTTGGATTCATCACTTTTATTCTTCTATAAGTCAGTTCTTATTCTTCTTCTATTTTTTGCACACCGGTACATAAGAACCTCTTATCTTCTTCACTCTCACTCTTGTTTTTTATTCTTTTGATAACTATCTTTTTTTTACACACTGCACAAATAATTTTCAAATTTTTTAATATATATTATGCAACATCAATTACCTTTATATTTATCTAAATATTCAATATTCACAATACTATACAAATCAATCATTTTGAATTACCAAATTTTTTGATAATTTAAAGAACCTGAAAACTTCACCTATTGACATTCCATGTAAAACTGTAGACATGTATTTCCTCAAAAATTCCATAATCATTGGTTTTTAGTATTAAATATTTTTTAAAGATACAAACACATTCCCATATCTTCTTTCATGATATGTGGAAATATTTTCCACCCTTCCATTTAAATTGTTCCACATAATTCACATCATAAAAAACTCCAAAAATATTATATCTTAAAACAATCCATGTATCCATGTCTGCATGATTAATATATAGGGGTTAAAGTCATATCTCCCTTACCTCAGGGAACATATCTTGTATTTTAACTACATATATCGATATATAATTTCTTACATCAATATTTTATCTTTGATGTAGCCAAATCATATTTCTAACTCATTTGTATATATGACTCAATTATAATTTGTAGAAAATTCTCATATGCAACAAAAATAATATACAGGAGTCATTCCCCTACACAGACCATTCATGCATAGAAACAATTTTCCTTGGTTTAGTTATATATCTAAATCAATTTTTTAAACATTTTCCCACATAACCAGTTTGACTACGTGGCCATCCGCATATCCAAATTATTCATACATTGAGATCCAATTTTGTGAGCATTCAGATATAAAATAGTGAATTCACCTATATAGATTAACCTAGGTAGGAAAAACCAAATGTGGAAATTATTATAAATATAACATAATTTGGGCACGAAAATATTCCTATATAGAAAATCCCATGCACAAATATTTCCTTACATTTTGTACATATACCGATTCATATATGTGGTTATGCCCTTCTTCCAACAGTATCTCTATCATCATATTAATATATTTACTTATTTCCTCCTTATTTAATACTTAATATAAATATAATTTATCAAGGATCATGATTAATAATATCATTATGTGCAATTCGTTGAAGATCAGTGTACCATGATTTGTTATATTTGAAACTCTTCCTATAAGATAAACTAATTTATGTATTAACAACAGATGACAAAACCATGAACATTCCCACTTTTTGTTCATCATAATGGAATAAAATATTATATTCATATAAATAATTTTATGATGGTATGAAATAAGAATATTTTTTTCATTTGAAAATGAAATTATTTTTATTCTAAATAAATTGTTTCCCATGTATTACATGAATTTGTTTAAAAGTTAAATTTATCATATTTAGAGCATGGAATTTAATAAAATGTATTTATTATCAATATAAAAAATGAATAAACATTCATTAAATTATTATTAATTACTTATTAATAAAGATAAAATCATTAAATATTAAAAATTCATATTTTTTAGAAAATTGATTTTATTATGTTATATGTTCTTATATTAAAATTAACTTTTATCAATTTTAGAAATTAAATCTATTTTAATAATTTTCATATTTAAAATAATTATTTCAAAATTATTATTAATTTTAATTTTAATTTTATTCATAAAAATAAGTTATTGAGGTAAATGTTATTTACCATAGTAAATGTAAAATAGTTATTTTTTCAAAGAATTTTTTTTCTAAGTGTAATATATTTTTAACTCAAAAAATTGAATTTATCAATTTTGAAATATGATTATTATAAAAAATTTCTATTTTTAAAAATATATATTAAAATTATTTTAATTTTTTATTGATATGATATAAGATTAGGAACACTTAAAGTCAAAGATTCATTTTTTAATAAAAAGAATATTTCAATATATTTTATGTTTCATTTAAAAGTGAAATTTTTAAATTTTAGAATTTGAATATGATAAAAGGAAATTTATTTTCAGATTTATCATGTAAAAATTATCTTATAGTTATTTTTTTGGTATTTTTCTGAAAAAGTTGATTTTTAGATGAATAGTAAAAAATATGTTGTTTTTTACAAATACCATAAATTCTATGAGAACATCATGATATAACCACGAATTAAAACTTTATAAAGATTTTTTATCAATAAATTATTTATTTAAGGATTAAAATACTACATTTAAAAATAATAAGTTCAATTTACAAACCTAAGTTTTACATTTTGTTATATTTCATTCTAGTAAAAATCTATTTTTTGTTCTTTTCCTTTAATTAAGTATTCAAAAGATTATATTATTTGTAGGCTTGTTTTTAATGTTAAATAACCATTATTTTTATAATAATAAACCAATAAATTTCCTTTTAATCAATATTATTCATTTTCTTTAGACTAAAAAATAAAATAATGAATACTATATTATAAAATTCCACACCTTATAACTTATAAAAGAACCTCTTCATCGCCCCTTAAAAGAATCATATATAATTTCAATTAATAATTATAATATGAAATATTTACTTCCCTAATAATCCTACCCTATTTTGGTTAGCTTCTATTCTCATTAGAATTCCCTAATTCATTCAAAAACTAAGATAACTTCTAAGAGAAGATATGATTTCTTCTTTGTAAGTAATGAATTATTATACCTCATTTTGATTCATATTATTTTTATAAATCTCACAAATTATTTATTTATAATATTAATAACATATAAATAAAATCATAAAAATTCTAGAATTATTATATTTTATTAAACCTACTACATAATGCAACTTGATTATTTAATATAGCATGTTCTTATTTGGGTCAGATTAACAACCTATATGGATGATACTATAAACTTTTATCATGGATATTTATAGAAACATAATTATTAGTAAGATATGATATTAATATGAAAATAATTTTTTTTTGGTTTTGGGTTGGTAATAATATTATTGAACATATTATTATTACACCATCTTTTCTTTGTTAAAAATTATAGAAATAAGACTATTATGGGTTTCAGCTTTAAAAATCATACTGGAAACACCAATAGAATTAAATTGGAGCTTCATAAATAATTATTCAACTTATATTCTAGTAACTTGACTATTATATATATTATTAAATCATGGATATTAAATTATGACCAAAACCATTATATTAAAAATAGACAATGAATAGTTGAAACTACTAGCAATCGATGATCAATATAAACTAAAAATAAGTAACAACTATGTAATAAATGAATATAAATGATTAATATAAAAGTTAATAAAAATTAATAAGGTTTTAAAATATATTATTAATTATTCTTAGTTTATTATACAGTACTTTAATGTATGTATTAGCAAGAAATAACCCAAGGTAAGGGTGATTTGTCTCAATTTCCATTCTTCGAGATATATTTCAAATTATGTATCTATTATTATTTTACATAGTGTGATTAATAACACATTTAATTGTTTTATCATGAATAACTTTGATTCATGGTATTTAATATTCTATTTAATGATCAATTTCCAGGTTTTTTTTGGTTAAAAAGTTACTAAATCCATATAAGTTTTTGTTAACTCAATTTTCTTTAGGGCAGTTAAAATCTTTCTTCTTAAACATCATTCTTCTATGTTGGGTAAACTACACCATATTATTATATTATATTTTAATTTATATTTTTTCTAGGAATTTTTCTTTATTTTTCATAATTTCCTTTTTGATTGATTCATACATCATAAAATACATCATTCAAAAGGTTTATTATCTCAAATTTCCTTATTCAAGACATATTCATTTTATGCACCTCTTTTCATTTATAGAGTACATGTACTATATCTTTGAAATATTATATCATGATTATATTTTTATTCATGATATTTAAATTTACATTTAATTTTTTATCTTTAATAGGATTTTGAATCAAAGGTTACCAAACTTTTATGATTTTCTTTGCAACCTCACTTGAAATTGAGATTATCTATGTTTAAATTAATATTTGGGGGAAATTGTATATTATTTAAATATAAAAAACATATAATCTATTATACTCTAGTTATTCATGTTTTTTACATATATTATTACCACGTTTTCTTATTTTAGTTCATAATAAAACCAAAATAATTCTCATAATGAGGATTAAATTTTACACTTATTTTTAGTGGAGAATATTTCTACTACATGTATATATTCATTATATTGTCTTGTGACATCCATTATACACAATTTAATGATTTATTAAGTTCTCTTTATACTTTATTTTAATTACTTTATATTTTTTGAAAGGAATATTTTAAACATTGTTATTATGATTCATTTTCTAATAACTTTGACTCTCTTTAAAAAAGTATGAATAAAATATCCATTTTAAATGTTTTTTCTAAAAACTCATTTTCATTCCACTTTAATTGGTTTTATTTATGAAACATAATCTCCATGTTTTCCTATTTTTCCAAGGTAATTTCATATCCTATTCTTTTATAAATTATTTGATTTTAAAATAAAATTTTTCTTATATGGGATAATTCTTCTTATTTTCTAAAGTAATTTATGAATACTTTTATTAAAGTGTTTTTCATATATTTCAACACCCTATAATTTTTATTATGATTCACTATGTATATTTGTTAATAATACCATTAACTTTATTAAATTTTATGTATTATGGTGATGTATTATGGATGTATTCATTAAACTCACTTCTTTTTATGGGTTAATTAAGGTATACTAGAATTAAGAATGTTTTCATGTTCATGTGGCAGACATTTGAATTTTTTATCATTATGTGACTGGTGGGTATGTTATTATACAATAATTCATTGGGTAATATTTTATATCTCATTATATTATGACGGGACATGGGTGGTTACATTACGTGTAAAAATGTTTTGGGGCATATGTGGTTTTCTTAAGTCTACTATGTTATGGGCATGTGGTTAGCCTAGTATATTATAAAATAAATGTATTAGTAGTTAGACAAAAAATATGTTATAATTTCTATGTTTATTTCTATGAAACACTCTTATTCCAAATTCTTATGCTCTAAAATGTACCTAAGTTATGTTCTCATAGATCATGATTGTTAAATTATGTTTTCACACTCCTATGACTCATGTATTATGTTATAACCAATGATTTATGTCATTATTCATGTTTTATGATCTACGTATTACTGTTAATGATTTAATAATGTCATGTTCATGTACCTTTATTATGATCAATTATGATCTTTGATTTTTATCTCTTATTCTTACCATTACTTAGTGTTTTAGCTCACCGTTTTTATATTTCCATTCCACAGGTAAATAAGAAGAGTATTATTTATGATGTTTTTATAAGGTTGTAATGTGAGGATAATTTTGTAGAAAATATTGAAAAATATGTTAAAGTTCTAGATATGAGGTTTTATCCTTGATTAAAGTGAGTAAAACCACTCAATGATTTTGGTTTAATGGAAAAAATGTCCATTTTGTGAAAAATTTTGTCTTTTGATATATAAGGGGTTTTTACCTAACAATATAAAACTATAAACCCAAAATGTATTTGGTATGTTAGTGATGAAATATTTTTTATAGATAATGTATTTATGGAAGGATAATTTCTGGATGTTATATTAGAGGAATCACCAACTATAGAAGAAAACCTGAGAGCCTAATGATGCAATGATAAATCCATTTCCACATTCGTTCATGGATTAATTTATAATTTTAAGGATGGAATTTTAATAGGGGGATATAATACAATATAAATTCATGTAATAAATAAGTACATTTTTTTAAAAAAATCTTTACTATAAATCAAAGACGAAAATTTATTAAGAACACTATAACTAAGAATGGATAATAGAAAAAATATAATACAGGTATATTGTAGTAGTCTCCTAGCTCATATTCTCTTATATAAATCATAACTATAACAAGAAAAATAAAATAGAAGAATAATACAAGCCACACAATAATTTTTTTTAAAGAACTAAAAATGAGAGGTATTATTTAAGGGATTGGTTTGAATGAATTTATATGAAGTAATAGAAAATATGTTATTTATATGACTGTTGGTCATTATGAACATTGAGTATCAGGATTGTTGGTAATGTAACTATTATATAGTTACCATTAGAATTAGTGTATGTTAAGGGTAATTGATAGAGATTATTTATCAATAAGGTATAAAACATGATATTAACCACTAGAAACATACCTTATAAATTTAATTCATGGAATTTTGGGAAGTTGGTTACATCACTAGTGTTTACCCTTGATTAATTTGAAAAAAACTTCAACAATTTAAGTTCAAGGGGAATTAACTATGGGTGAAGTTCAAGTTAATGTAAATAACTAACAGAATAATGTTGTATTAACCACCCCAAGAAAGTAACACCAGTGTATAAATTACCCTTATAGATTGTTCTAGTATTATAAGGGGTTATTTATCTAGGGGTTAAGTAGTATTAAATTGTAAATTATTTTATAAATGAAATGGTGCTTTTCTTAACACAAAATTTTTATTAAATGCACCATAATTATTTAAAATTTAAAATATAAATAATTAGAGGATGAATTTGATAAAATGAATTTAATATTTGGAATTCAGATATCAAAATTATCTAAGAGATTAAATTTGGAATTTTTTGGTAAAAATAATAAATCACGGTAAAAAAATGGTTAAATATGGTGAAATATGGTAAATATTACATCACATACACGTAATAGTGACTCAAATTGTACATGGTAATTCTAATTTACAAAATTTTAAACTAATCATTATAGTGGATCATTATATGTGGAAATGGAGAACTATAGGGTGTGGATCACTTATGATAATGTAATAAAATAAAATATTCAATAATTTTCCCTGAAACTCCGCTCACCACAACTATAAACTCCCACCCATTGTTCTCATTTAAACCTTAACAAATTAAATTTTCTATATTAATTATCTATCAAGGGGTCTTTCCCATATCTATCTCTTCAATACTGATTAGTTTTGTTTCCTATATAGTTTGGATCTTTGCTAAGATACTCAAGGGAGGTAAGTGTCCTTTATCTATATCTTTTCAATTCTTACTTACATTTCCTTTATTTTATACCCTAAAATATATAATTTATTCTTTAAATATTGTCATGATATCATTTTAAGTAATATTTTAAAGATATTATATCCATGTGAGTGTCCAGTTCACACATATTATACTCTATTCAAAATCCATTATTATGCTTAAACATTTCCATCACCATAAACTCTATTGTCCAAATTATTATGTATTACAAGAATTTTTGGTATTATGGATGTATTATTTCTAAGATATTGGATTTTTAAGGAATTATTAGAGAAATGTAACAGGTTGAGCCTCTATCAAGTCCCATGTGAATTAATCTTTATTTTGTTACAAGTTAACATTTTTCATCAATGCATGTGGACTTGGAAGTCTTTCACTAGGGAGTTTTTTATCCCCAATACATATAAAATATGTTTGTTTTCATATTACCACTTTTAGAGGGTATTTATCCATAATTTCACTATTATCTTACCATTTAAAATGAATTTATTCAACCACCCAAACTCATTTATAGCCTTAATATTAATAAATACATGATACCTACAATTCCATATACTTCACTTAATAATAGAACTTATTCAGACATTATAAATATTTAATTATTACTTATATGAATCAAATAAATTCATATTGATATCCCTATTAATTCATTGATCAAATAAATCTATTGAAAAGCCAATATAATCATTTTTTGTATATAGGAAAATCCTGCATTACGATCTTCATTGAGAAATTATGATATGTATTTCTAAGTTTAACATTTTGAAATATATTTCTTATGCTATTTTAATATATAATTGTAAAATTATAATTTTATATGATTGGTAGGACCCAAAATTATATAGACCCTTAGTGTACAAGTAGGTGTCATGATACAACTAAGGTAGATTAATAGGAGCATCTGTACACTTTATGTATGCTATCTTAGAACAAGTCCTTAACAATATGTTTATGATATCCAAAATTATCAATTCCCATAATTTCCATCATTATTAGAACATAAATTGTATCCATGTGATTATATATTTCCTTTTTCATCCATGGATTATGCTATTCTTATATATTCATTGATATGTATTCATTTTTTATCTACTCCTACTATATTTCTTTTTTCCATTATTATGACATTTTAGATTTAATGTATGATTTCCCTTTCCAAGAATATGATATCACCCTTTACTTAGGTTTCCCACTTACCTAGGTAGTAAATAAAAATACTATGTATGATTGGATATATGGATAAAATCTTGTAAAAATGATTTTCACTCAAATGATGTAATAGGTCACATTGTAATGTCATGTCTATGTATCTATTATCTTATGTACTATTGAACCTTAATCTTGGTAATGTAATCTAATTTAATTGAATTACCATGTCATTTAACCCACCAGATTTTGGTGAATAGGTTTTGGGGAGTTACCATTGATCTGAGATTAAATTTTAGTAAAAACATAAGGACCTAGAATTAGAATAACATAAGTAAATAAATTACATTATAATTTTATAAAAAAAATTATATATTATTCTAGAATTTCTTTTATTTTTAACCTATGAATAGATTCATATTTTTGGAAACCATGATATATAAGTTTTTATTTATAAATTAGCAGTTCATAATATTATAGATGAAGCTATTCCATTTATTAGATAATGGTTTTGGCTTGACAGAATGGAAACCACTCCAATAATTGATTAGTATTTAGGTATTTTCTGAATAATCTGGATAATCAAGTTAGTGTTACTCATGAAGAAATTATTAATATTCTAGGAAAATTAACTCATGTGATGAGAAATAACCCTTCCCACATAGATCAACTAGTTTCCCTTTAATAGGGATTAACCCTTATTGATATTTTTATGAGGTAAAACCTTTATAATTCAGTGGGTATGCTAATATAATGGTGAAAGAGTAATAGATAAAGTATCTAGAGAATATATTTATGAAATTTTTGTATACTCATGTTTGTTTATTATCTAAGGGGTGATACTATTAGATTTTGGTCCCTGATTCAAAATATTAAGATGAAATTGGAGATAAGAAACATAGAGTGTCATGCATTAAAGATATTTTCTTGAAAAATAATATCCATATAAGAAATGTGCTAAGATAAAAATAAAAAAAGGAAGAAGATACAATGGGTAAGTATGAGTCTAATTTCATTAGGTTTTGAAGATATGTTTTTCATTATATACGAAACCTAGAAATAAATATTTATTGTTTATTTGATGGTTTAAGTCTAAGTATTATAAAATCATTAGTCTTTCAACATATAAAGATACAGTGATGAATGATATCATGATTGAGAAGTAGTTTTATAAATAATTCATTTAAAAATAGAATCATGAGAAGAATAGGATGACTAATTTCCATGCATAAAGAACAATTATTATAATTACCTAAATTTCTCTTATATGAGTATTACATCATTTTTATGATAAATATCATAATATTAATACATTCTTGGATGAAAATATTTAGTATGTTGGGAAAATTATGTTTATAAATCAGTTATACATAATAATATATGAAAAATATTTAATTTATTATTCATACCCCTCTTAAATATCTCATGTCCTCCTTAGTATAAGTACACACCTGCATGTACACATTAAATAAAGAGATAAGCTAAAATCGATTTAAGGGGTGGGATAACTTGGAAGGAAAAAGAGACATGAATTAATAGTACATGGGTGATCATAATAATAATCATCATATAAAAATAATGGGATTATCATCATAATATTTAGGGAATAATTTTAAATGTAATAGAATGTGGCTTATTCATAATAAAGAAATATCATAACATAGTGGTCAAATAGCACACATATTTGTGAACAAAGATAGAATCATGTTCAAACATAATATATGTATATAAAATTATAATTGTGAACAAGTATAACATCATGTTTAAAAATAATACACACAATCTCACAAAATATATCACATTACCCAATGAATTGGAGGTCTAGATAATTTCTATCCTACCTATCACATCATAAAATGATTATAATAATGTATGCCACATGGGAAGATAACATATAACAACATAGTCACTAAATAAACACATTAAAAGGAATGGATTTCATAATTTTCTATAAATTAATAACCTTTAGGATTCCATAAATAATAGTGGAAATAATATTTTAGAATAAAAACATCATTATTTAATGGAGAAGAAACAACTAAAGAGGAGTTATTTCCATGTTTTTATAAAATAAAGCCATTTTGAAAAATCTCAAAAATAGGATTAGAAATATTTTCAACAGTTTAGGAACATGTATATCCCCAAAAAGAAAGGAGAAATAATATTTAAAATATATTTTAAAGACATTATATGAATTTCCATACTGAAAATAATTCTAAAGAGGAGATAACCCAAAAAGAAGAAGATGAGTTCGAGAATCCCCTTACCATAGATCCTAATTTATTTCATCACTTTTCTACATAATGTATAATAAAATTAGGTTTATGGAAAAATGAAACAAAAATTTAATTTTGTGTATTTTTTACACTATTTATAAATTATAGCAATTGGATTATATTTCTTAATTCACATTACTAAAGGTGAAATATTTTGTATCATATTTTCCTTAAACTATCTTGTCTTGATTCAAATTAATGATCTAGATTTATTAATACTTATGAATTATTAAAATTAACTAAATAATATTATAAATAAACATATTTTAAAATTTATATATTATAAATAATTTATTATAATTATCCATTATGGTTGTGATAATTAGAGAGTTTAAAAATCCTCATGGGCGATTAACCTACCATCTGTGGGACATTGTCAGAAGAGGAGGAAAGAGAATTATGAAATATAAATAAATAATATATATAACCATTAAAGTAGGTTAAAATCATTAGTATAATGGTAACATACTAATTAATTAATTTTAGAAGGTTTGGGTTTTAAATGAATGGAGAAAACGAGGAGGAGAATAGGAAATGAGAGAAAAAGTTTATGAAAACTTACCCAATTTTTAGTATTGATTATTTTTTATGACACTAAACTCCTTGAATGGTTAGAGTTGAGTTACTTGATAAAATTCATAAGGATGATCATGGTATTAATAGTTGGAATTTGGTTATATTTTTTTTGGTAAGTTAGGGAGAAGTGGTTTTTTAAAGGGAGGGAGAGGGGGTATTTATACAAGAGGAGATATGTGTTTTTAGTATAAAATATTGAATAAAATGTAATTTCCATGTTAAAAATTTTAATAGTGATATTTTTTTTTCATTTTAAGTAATATTTTAATAAAATAAAATGATTCTTGGACTTATAAATATTTCTAAAACCATAGTTATTAGTTTATTAAGAAGGAAAGTGAAAAAATTACAAATTGTTATTTTAATAGAATGATTTATAATCTTAGACTTTAGAAAACACTTTTTTAGGCTTTTAAATTTAATTTTTTGAATAGTTTAACTTATTAAAAATTGTTTTTCTTAATTATAAAATTATAAAATTATATCAGTTCATTATTACATATTTAATGGTTTAATTAATACAGACCGATTAAGTACAAACTGTATTTTTACTATTCAGATAAAAATTAAAGTATTTCAGAAAAATACCAAAAAATAACCCTTAGAAAAAAAATTTGTAATGATTCTAAAAATAAAATTAATTTCACCAAAATAATCTTATAACATAGGAAATTTTAATTATTTATATAAAAATTTATTATTTTTATTAAATACATTAAAATATAGTTTATTTAAAAAAGTGCTTATAATTTCTTTGAGTTTTTAATCTTGATATTTGTTTTGTGGATAAATAATTTATAGGTTACTATCCCTAATGGTCATTTTACTATTTCTAATGGCTAGGTTACTATTCCAATAATCATATAACTATTCTAACGGTCATATTACTTCATATAAATACCAATTCATTCCTTTATTCAATATTCAACTCAATTCCTCTCAAGGTTCCACATTTTTCATTTCTAAAATGTAGATTGGTTTAATAATGTTATATATTATTTTATAGTTTTATTCATCACTATGATGACTCTAAGGAATCAAGTTGATCTAAAATTTCCTATACTTTTAATTTTTTTATTTACCCATTGAAATATTTTCAATTCTCATGGCTATATTTATTCTATAAACACAATGTTTCCATTTAATGAAATAAATCATTAAGTCTTGTATGTTTTTAAATAGTATTATATACCTAATTATGATAAGAATTATTTATTCAAAAGGAAAATTATATATATATATATATATATATATATATATATAATTTTGGGATGTTATATTATCCCCCCTTTAGAATTTTTTCCTCAAAGTTTCAACTCATATCCTCAATTGAGAATAGATGAGAGTACTTTTATTTCATTACCTCCTTTGGTTTCCATGTTTACGCTTTATAATTGTGATTTCATGAACATACTTTAATGAGGGGAGTTTCTTTATTGCATATAAATTTATATCTATGGTCCAATATCATCTCTATATGCTCCTCATAAGAGAGGAAATTCTCTAGTTGTACCACCTACGAATTTAGTATATGTGACAGAATATGTATATTTTTCTTAATGAGAGATATGCAGAACACATCATGAACTTGATCTATGTTTGGTGTAAGTGCTAGCCAATAGTCCACTTCTCTTATGTGATCAAGGATCTCGAGGGGGAAGATGTACCTAGGGATAAGATTTATTTTATTTCCAAATTGCATGACTCTCTTCTATAGTGATATTCTAAGGAATCAATTTTCTCCAGCATCAAACTCTAGACCCCTTAGACGATTTTTATCATAGATATTCTTCCAAATATAAACATATTTTATATATTGTTGTATGTATCGAACCTTTTCTATCATTAATTTAACAATATTATGTCCAAGTAGCTTCCATTCACCAGTTTCATCCCAACATGTATGAGTTATACATCACTTACCATAAAGATCTTCATATGGGGATATTTAAATATTCGAGTGGAAGTTATTGTATAAGAACTCAAAAAATGGGAGATGTTGATCCCATACTCATTTAAATTACATTGAGAAAGCTCTTAACATGTCCTTGAGTGTTTGAATGGTCATTTAATATTGGAAATTAGTTTGGGGGTGATAGTCTATACCAAATTTCAATTCATTATTCTAATAATATTGAAGAATCTTCTTGAATTTAGAGGTGAGCCATGGATCATGATCAGAGATGATACAGATTGGCTCCACATATAGCCTCACTAATTCTTTTACAAATATATTGGAAAGTTGATCAATAGATAAATATCGCTAAATAGAAATGAGGTGGGAATTCTTAGTGTGTTGATCCACCAAAACCCATATCGCATTTCTTCCTTTGGATGTCTTTATGGAACTAGTGAAAAGGTCCATAGTGATGTTCTCCCATTTTCATGTGGTTATGGGAAATGATTCGATCATCCCATTGGAATTCTGTAAGCCTTCATTAACTCTCTAACATACCAATAACATTGAGGTATAATCAACAATATTATTCTTCATACTATCCCACCAAGATTTCCCTTTAAGATCACAGAATATATTGGTACTTCCAGGATAGATGGAGAAGGATGATTTTTGTGCATTACCCAATAGATCATTCTTTATCTCAGTTGATTAATACACACAAATTTTAGTTCTAAATTAAATTAAAACATCTTTAAAAATGTTAAATTAGTGAAACCTTATTTAATTTATTTCTAAAACCTTATTTTAAATATCTAAATCATTTGTTGTGCCTCCTTGACCTTCTCTTAGATAGATGGTTGGAAAATCAATTGAGAAAGGTAAGATGTCTTCCTAGTCATTATGATTTTCATATCCATACTTTGAATATATATGAAGATAGATTATTTATCAATCTATATCATGGATATATAGAAAGTTATTTTCTTCTAAGATCATCACCTAAATTATTCACCTTTTCAGGATGGATTTGAAAGAAGAAATCGTAGTCATTTATCATATCTAACCATATTAATTGATGCATGTTGAGCTCCTTCTATGTGAATATATACTTAGGATCTTGTGATCTATATATTTTTCACACTTATCACCATATATGTATTACTATAAAAAATTCAATGAAATTATTACCACAAGAAAATCTAAATCAAGAGTTAGGTAAATTTTCTTATGGATATTCAAATATCATAAGGCACAGGCCATCACTTTATCATTATACATGAGTGAAAAACCAAGACTCTATTTAAAACATCAATATATATCATAAAGCCTTCTCCACTTGAGGGTAGTGTGAGTATAGACACAATTATTATCATCTTCTTAAACTCCTTAAATCTTTCCTCACATTCATAATCCAGATATAATTTACCCATTTTGTGTTAACATAATTAGTATTCTAGAAAATCATGAGAAATTTATCACAAATCATTGGTAATACCTTGATAATCCAAGAAAGATATAGGTTTTCATCACTATAGTGGGTCTATGACATTCATCATTTGCCTTTTTATTTGAAGGGTTTATGGAAATTACCTCACTTGAGATCACATGCCCCAATTATATGACATGAAGCATCCAAAAGACATACTTGATGAACTTAGCATACAACTTCTCATTTATGAATGTCACTAAAACAATCCCTAGATACTATTCATGTTACTATATTCTTTTAGATTAAATGATAATATTATTAATAAATACTACCATAAATTTTTCAATGTAGTATATAAAGACTCTATTCATTAAATCTATGAATATTATAGGGTAATTAGTAAGGTTGAAGGAATCAATATAAACTCATTGTGTCCATAACTCACACAAAAGGGTGTATCATGAATATATTACTTATTCACCTTTAACTAATGATATACAAAATGAATATCCACGTTTAAGAAGTACTGAGCTCTTTGAAATTGATAAAATTATTCATCAATACTTGGAAGGGGATTGTTTTTATTTATGGTGATCTTCTTGAGCTCCAAGTAACTAATGAAAAATCACATAGATTTATCTTTTTTGATAAATAACATTGAAACTCTATATAGTAATCTACTAGGGAATATTATTTTTTTGATTAAATTATCTTACAGATTATTCTTTGACTCCCCCAATTTTATTAGGGCCATCCTATAGGGTATTTTAGAGATATACGTGGCTTCATGTATGAGTTATATTGAGAATTATACCTCAAAATTTGGGTGTGGTCAGGAAACTATTTAGGAAACCCATCAATATATTACATAATAATGGGAATATTTTTAAGATTTAGGATTTAAATTTTCACAACCATTTGGGAAAGATTTTATTCTTCATGCAGTATCAACATCCACATCTTTGAGTTACTTTCCAAAGAAGATTCATGATCTTCCTTTCATTTGTACAAGATCATGAGATAGTTTATAATAATGAAAAATATTTCATTTTCCAAGAAGTTTATGTGAAATATATATAATGATATCCAATCCATGCCAATTATAGCATCAAGTTTCATAGAGGTAAGGATTATGTGATCCACTTGAAGAATCTTACCACAGACTCTAATAGGGTAAGAGTCTAACACTTAGGTTGTAATTATCACACAAATATGTTATTTTATAAATTTTTCTACTAAAAGGAATTAAATATGTGATTTAACTATTCTAAAAAACTTATAGTACATAAAGGAATTCATAGAATAAAAATAAAATAATTTTTTCCATTCTTGAGTGAATAAGAAGTTTTCCTTATATGACTTCATTTTCAGGTTCCACCTCTGTGGTGATGATGGATTAAGATTTCCCTTTATCCATTAGTCTTGGTGGTTTTTTACATTAATTACCCTTTAAGGCATGTGGTTTAGTACACTTAATTTTGTAGAACCATTTATCCTTAAAGTTGAAGCATTGAACCATGGGTGGTACATTCGAAGGATCCTTTCTTTCCTCCACCATGTTAACTATATTCTTAATGTCTATTCAACACTCATGTCCTTGGTGGACTTATATAACATATTTAAATAATTACCTTTCCCCTTTGAGGTAATTACCATGATTCTTATTCCTATATATTTTACATGTGGGTATTTGAATCTTCTTTTGTCCTTTTTTAATTTAATCCCCAAGCTTGAAATTCTATTCTTCTTTTCTGATCTCCATATCCATGGGAATGTTCTCTAAAATTTATCTCTACTTTGATATCACATCAAAATACTTCTTCACAACTCCAAAATTATCTGATAACTAAATCCTTTCAAAGATTTGGTTTTAAACCACTAAGAAATATATCTATTTTTAAATTATCATTGATAACAAAACCTGAGGTGTATCTTGAAATCCTTGTGAAATTTTTCTTGAAATCCATGATAGATTCACTCACATTTTTCTTAAGATTTATAAATTCTCTCTCAATTTTTTTCTAATATTTCAAGAAAAATACTTATTAAGAATTATTTTCTTAACATTTTCCCACTAAATTTCTTCCATTTCATTTTTTTCATTATTTTCTATATTAATTCCCATCATTGATTAACTAATCCATATAAATGATAGATGAACAGAGTAACTTTATCCTTCTCAAAATAGTGCATCCTATAATAGATATGTTCTATTTATTTGGCCCACAATTCCATTAAAAGTGGATTGTAATATCCAATAAAAATTGATGGTCATTGAAGCATAAAGGATTTAATGGATAGTTTCTCATTCTTAGGTGAAGGTGGATGTTCCACATAGTTTATATTATTTTTTATAGCCCCATGAAAATTGAGAAATAACTTCCATGAGGATTTTAACCTTTCATCCCATTCTATTAGGATTTTCATTTTAAAAATCATTATATTTCCCCTCATATGGATTTTTGGTCTGGTTTCTCCAAATTCCCAACATTTTTTGAAATAAAAATTTTTGAACAAAACTTAATTCAATAAATCATGAATAAATATTTTATTATCATGCAAAAATTAATTCTAAAGAAATTTATTTTGGGTTCCCTATAGTTGACATAGCCTTATTTTCAAATGATTCTTTTATGATCATGTACTTTATTTTTTTCTAAATTAAAAATGAATAATTAATTTAGCTATATATGTTTCATAATGATTTATATAGAGCTTGTGATTGAGCAAAAAATATCCCCCAAGAGTTTCAGACTATATGTGCAACAAGGAATCTTTATAGTGAACCTGGTATAAGTTGAGTTAATATCCAATGATCCCTTTCATGGTTATTACCCCCAGGTATATCTATTCCAGAGCCATATCCACCTGTAGTATCTTGATAAGGATTTAATTACTTGAAAATCACACGCTCTTACACTTTACCAAAACATAGGATGTTTACCTATACTTAGACATATCCTTAGGATTTCATTAATGTTTTCTAATCCTAATTACTAAATTATATAAAGCATGCTCTGATAATGACTATAGTATCCTAACTATTTTTTACATGACTTTTACATCATTTTTATGATAAATTACATAATATTAATACATTCCCTGATCAAATAGTTTATTATCTTGAAAAAATTAGGTTCATACACCACTTATACATAATAAAATATTAAAAATATTTAATTACTTATTAATAGGCCTCTTAAATCTCACATGTTATATATAGTATATGTAATCACCTAAAAATATATATTAAAGAAATGGGTGAGCTAAAAGAACAATAAGGGGAGGGATAACATATAAGGAAAAAAAGATATGAATTAATAGTACATGGGTGAGAATAATCATTATTACCACATTATAACCATGTTATTATCATCATAAGATTGTTGGAATCATTATAAAAGGAATGTAATGTGGCATATTAATAATAATGAAACATCATAACATATTGGTCAAATACCATAGATATTTGTGAACAAAGAAAACATCATGTCCACACATAGAATATGTGCATAACATAATAACTGTGACCAAATATAGCATCATGTTCATGAATAATAAACAAAATGTCATCATATATATCACATTAACTAGTTCATTATAGGTATATATAATTTTGGGCTCACCTATCACATCATAAAATGCTTATAATCATGCATTCAACATGGGAAGAGAGCATACAACAATCATAATAATGAAATAAACCCATGTAAAGGAATATGTTTCATAAAGGTTTGGTAAATAATAATTTCATTAATAAACATTGGGGTTGCCAAATGAATAAGAGAAATCATATTTTGGTTTAAAACATTATCATTCCCGAGTGAAGAAGAAACCACTAGTGAGGAGTTAATGCAATGTTTTTTAAAAATAAAGTCATTTTGAAAAATTTCTAAAATTATCTTAGAAATAATTTTGACAGGGTAAGAAAATGTATATCCCTAGGAAGAAAAGGTAAAGAATAGTTAAAATACCTTAAAAGTACATTATAGGAATATCCAAATTGAAAATAATTTTAAATAGGAGAAAACCCAAAAAGATGGAGTTGGGTTTGGGAATCCCATTACCTTATATCCTATTTTATTTCATCACTTTTACACCTCCTTTATATTTAACATAGGTTTATTAAAACATAAAAATATAAGTGAATTATTTTCATTTTTTCCACTATTGATCAATTATAATAAATAAATTATATTTTATAATTACCATTGTTAATGGTGAAATTTTTTAATATCAATTTTACTCTCAATTATCTCATCTTGCTTCAATTTAATGATCTATATTTATTGATACTACTAAATTATTAAGATTGAATCTGGAATCCTAAAAATATATATATTTATATATTATTTTTTGAAATCATAAATATTTTGGTGGTAATTAGAGAGTTGTCACTACTCTCATGGGTAGTTAACCGACCATTGACAATACACTATCAAAAGATGAGGAAAGAGAACTATGAAATATAAAAACATTATAAATATAATAATTATAGTTTTTTAACATCATTAATAAAATTTTGAAATAATAATTAAATATTTTAAGAAGTTTTGGATTTGTAAAGAATATAGAAAATGAGGAAGATAAGAGGAAAATTAGAGAAAATGTTGATTAAAACTGACCCACTTATCGATATTGCTTCTCTTATACGACACTAAACTCATTGAATGATTATGTTTGAGTGGCTAAATAACATCCATAAGGATTATAAGGGGATTAAGAGAGGGAATTTGAGTATATGTTTGGATTTGGTAGGTGAGGGTGAATTGGTTTTTCAAGGGTAAAAGAAAGGGTATTTATTCTTGAGGGGAGGAGTGTTTTTAGGATAAAATATTGAATAAAATACAATTTCGATGGTAAATATTGAAATAGTGATATTTTTGAAATTTTAAGTAATATTTGAATAAAATAAATTGATTCTGAAATTTTAAATCATTTCGAAACTGAATCCATTAGTTTATTAAAAAGGAAAGTGGAAAAATAAAAAATTGATATTTTAATGGAATACTTTATCATTTTAGATTTTGGAAAACTCTTTTTATGTTTGGAAATTGAATTCAATAAATAATTTTACTTACTAAAAATGTTTTTATCCAATATACAAATCTATAATTATTTAAGTTATTATTACATATTAAATGATTCACTTAAAACATACCAATTATGTAAAAACTTTTTCTACTATTCATTTAAAAACTAAAGAATTTTAGAAAACTAAACAAATATCCCCTTAGAAATTTTCAAAGTAATTATTCTAAAAATTAAATTAATTTTATAAAAATAATTTTCTAATATAGTTAATTTTAATTATTAACATTAATTTTTTCTTCTTCTATGAAATACATTAAATTATAGTCTTTCAAAAAGTGCTTATAATTTATTCGATTTTTAATCATGATATTAATTTTATGGACTTAAAATATTAATATTATCTTAAATTACTAAGTATAAATATTATTTATCTGATATTTTACTATTATGATGTAAATTTTATATTCTAATGGTTGGGTTACTGTACCCAATGGCCAGGTTACTATTACAATGGTTATATCACTCTTCCAATGTTCATATCACTTCCTATAAATACCTCTTCAACATTAAGCTAAGTTCGTTTCAAAGTTCCAAATTTTCATTTCTAAAATGTATATTATTTTACAAATGTTTTGTAATTTTTTTTAAAAAAAATAATGTAACAACCTAGGTGATGATATAATAAATCATTTTCATCTTTATTAATATGAATTTTATAATTATATTTATTATAAAAATATCAAGTAATTTTTAATAAAAAATTAAATTGTTTTAATTAAACAATTTCCTTATAAGGTTTTATTTAAAAGATTAATTTATAAATTTTATAATTTTACATTGATAAAATGAATATTATTTTCGAAATAAATATATAAAAAATTACTTTTGGTGACGTTTTGGTATTTTTCGGGAAATATTTATTTTTTAGTAAATAGTGAAAATACAAATTTTTATAAAAAGTGTTTTCTTTTTATTAATTTAAGTAATTTAAGAGATGGAATATGTTTTTATTATGATTTAAAGTAACCTAAGTATTATTTATCTTTTATTTAATTCACTTAATTACTTTTTAATCAACTTTATATTGGTTTTTAATATATGTTTGCTTTTGGGTTTAAAGGTTTTCTAAAAACCATTTTAAAATGCCTAATGTTTCTCATTTTAAATTAATTAAAATAACACCTAATGGGTATTGTTTTAAATGAAATGTATAGATCATATATCATTAAATATTAATTTTTTTTCAAATAATGGTTATTATTAGTCATAGAGTTAATATAGAATAATTTTTTTCTAAAAAAATACCCTTTATAAAAACCCATTTCCTCGCCACATGTGCGGGATTAATATTAAATTAATTTTCTACTTATGTGAATTGAATTTGAAAAAAATGGATTCCATATTTATAATTTAATAATTTATAATTTCTAATAAGGTTAACTCAATTTTTTTTCCAAAGCTATTAGTAAAAATAAAAAATTAATTATAATGATTAAGGTAAAAATGAGTTTACATAGTGGTTAAACATAGAATATAAGGTGTAAAAATGACCCAAAACTTGTCCAAAAAACATTTTATTGACATATGTATACCTTATAATTTCTATTAACGTTTTTGTGCATTATTGGAGGCTTTTGATTGGTAAAAACCTAGGTTTACCTCACTTTTTTTTAAAATAATTACTTTTGTGCCACTCACCACACTTATAAAAGGCCACCCCTCTCTACCTATCCTCACACATTCAAAACCAACTAGTTATGAAAATACCTACCCAAATAAATTCTCCATTTTGTTACTCTCATCCTAAAAGCCTTTCTTTGGGAAGAAATCCAACCAAGGAAGGTCTTTAGTGCAAACCAAAAAGAGATACCTGAAGAAGAGGTAATGGTCATCAATGAGAGTTTTATTTTATTTCTTCCTCCAACCCATTCAATTATTCATATAAAATGATCATATAATAACATAATTGTATTCCATATAATTATATATTGTTATGTTAATTTTACAACTAAAAACTATACATTATTACATCAAATGGGTTACCAAATCATCATTCATGTGTACGGTGGACTACCACCTCACAAAACGATGTCATTCATTTTTTCATTAACACATATAATAATTGGGTATAAGGATGGATATAAAGTTTATATATTATATTTATAACATAATTATATATATAGAGTCATTATATCATATATTCCCTTTTATAATCCATTCTTTAATGGATATGGTAACGTCGCTGGTGTGTACAGTGGACTACACCTCATGAGGCGATGTAATTTTCTTTTCACTAACGCATTATGTGAAAGGTAATAAGAGTAAACATAATTAATATATGTGATATAAATGAAATATTTATGATATTAATTTCATATTTATAATTTTTCAATTCTAATGTATAATTTTCTTTCTTACCTTTTCACTCACTGAAAAAGTGATAATGTCAGTCATAGATGTGTGGACTACCACCTCATCGAAGTGATTAAATTCCATTTCTAACCACCACATGCAAAGAATGACATATAAAATTATATATCACTAAATAATATTTTATTTAATATATAATTATATTTCTTGAAAGGCAAAATATTACTTACTTTCTTTCCATAATGATCATTGAAAAATGGAAACGTTACTTATGTCTATGTATGACCTACCATCTCCATGATCACAACGTTAGTTAATTTATCATAAAAATAATTCACTATTGGTTCTAAAAGTATAATTTATGTATAAATATGGTAAATATTTCATTATTATTGTTTTGTATATGTTTAAATAATTACCACTTTGACCATAGTCGACCTACAAAGGTGGTTTTCAACACATAAACTGAATATGGTCAAAACATCCGACGTAAACTTAATTGATTAAGTAATTTTATAAAATTTTGTAATAAGTTAAATAGAATTAATAATATACTTTAAAAATATTCTCAACCAAGTAAATAATTAACAAAACATTATTATTCAAGAACATAAATACACATGTGACAAGTCAGACTCAAGGTAAGAGACTTTACCTCAATTTCCTTTCGTTGAGGCATATCTTGATGTAATAACAATTTATTATTTTATGAGGTTTATATATAAACACTTTTAAATTTTATACATTAATTTTTATATTCTAAGGATATTTTTTTTAATGTTATTCTTGTACGGGTCATATGATTTAAATATTTCCAAAGGGATAAGGTACTTTTCTTATAAATAAAACCACTTTTAATTTTTTTCCTTCAAAATTTATTTCTATTATGTTTCCATGTTTTAAAATTATTTTTGAAAAGTTTTATATGTAAATAAAATAATTTTAAAGTTCATTTTTTACCTATTTTACTTTATTTTATATATTTTCAAAAGAAATATTTTTACGTGTTTTAAATGGAACATTTTGACAAATAGTAAATGAAGTGTTCTATTTTTAAAGTACAACGACAATGACCTTTCCTATAACCATAAATTTTAGTTTTTTTATATATTAATTTTCAATATTACAATTTTTATTAAATGAAAAAACCATATTTCCCTTTTTTTCGGTGTTTTGGTATTGAAAATGGTTATTTAAAAGAAATTTTTTTACTTTATTGAAAATGGGATCTTAGAAGAAAATGGTATTTTAATATCTAAAAGTGATTTTTATACTATTTAAAAATATATTTTAAAATGATGAAATGTTTTATTCATGTAGTGGTTCTTGGAAATTATATATGATAGGTGCATATATATAACGCCCGGTGATCCTATTATATCTTATATAATGGGTGTCCCCAAATAGTGCTCTAATTAATTGGGTAATGATTGTGTTATCCAAATAATTATATTAGAAGTTTTTTTATGGTTATTATAATCTATAAGGGTTATTTAATGGTTCTATAAGTGTTCTATGAGATGATGTTCCAAGGTACCTACATGAATTTTCTATGTTTTATACTGATCTTTCATGAAAATCATTTGTTTTAAAAAGGTAAAATAAAGGTTATTTCAAAGGAATGATATTTAACTTTACAAGTAAAATGTTATGCTTTCAAGGAAGGGTTTTTATAGATTTTATTTTTTTATTGGAGTAATGGTTTTCTTCTTTTTAAGTCCCTTACTAATCTTTTTGTGATCATCCCATATATTTTAAATATTTTCAAAAGATTTTAAGAATGGGTAAGGGAAAGGAAGAGGTCAAGTAAAAGTTGTGAAGAGTTTTCATGAAAATAGAACATGATTTATTTTATATTTTTTATATTATAGGAAAATGGATACTAATCATAATTTTCCAATTTTTAATATTAGGTTTTTTATGTATGAGTTGTGACCTAATTCTTTAAAACTCTAAACCTAAAAAGATCCTAAAATGTAAGAAAATGAATTATTAACTTAAAACTAAAGATTATGTAATTTATAAGGCTATATCATTATAGTTGGTCCTTATATCACTCCCTTTAAATATTATGTAATTTCTATGGCTAGGTCCTTATAAAACACCCTTGAAAGATTTTACCTTATTTTCAAGTTAAAATGATATTGTATTTGAAGATTACAATTTTAATTCATCTAAACTATATCTATTCAAAATGGTTTTCAATAGAGGAAAATTGAAGTTGTAGTAGGAATACATAAAGTGGAAAACATCCTTTCAAATAAGCATCCTAGGATGGTTGTAATTAGAATAGAGCAGTTTGTTATAGCGATGACTCAGTTGACACAGGATGTAAATGGTGGTGATATCTATACTAGAGAAGAAACCAATATATCATGAAGGAACATGTATATATTAGAAAATTTAATGAGGCAACATACTTCCATCATTCAGTAGATCATATGACCTAGTGGTAGCCAAAGGATGTATCAATGCCCTGGAGAATATATTTCATGTCATGGGATGTTTATAATGTTAAGTGATAACTCTTTTCATTTATAATTTTGATGGTGAAGTTGATCAATGATGGTTTTTAGTTAAGAATACTTGAGAGAAAGATGATCTTGATTCCATGGAATGTGAAATATTTAAAGATATTTTTCTTGATATATATTTCCCTGAGTTTTCTCGAATATGAATGAAAAAAAATTCCTAGAACTGATGTTAAAAAGATGAAGATTTCATAGATTTATATGAAGAAAAATTCACAAGATTTGTTAAGTATGTGCCGATTTTTATTCGAGACATCAATATAAAAATTGATAGGTTTTAATAAGGATTGAAACCAATCCTATGGAGAGATTTGGAAACATAATAATTTAAGATCTATGATAAATATGTTCATTGTGATGAAAAGGATTAGATTGAGTTTTTTACTCTTATGTGCCTCATGATGATAAAAGTAAGAAGCAGTTAGGATGAAAGGTGATAGGGTAACATACAACAAAGAAATATGTAGGTAAGAAAATGAAATTTCCATCTTTTGGTAAGTGTATTAAAATGATCCCTTTAGAATTTCTTATAAAGTTAGGGAAGTGTTACCAATGTGGAATGTTTGGACATATGGTTTGAGAATACAAGTAAAATAATCTCAAAGAATCAAAGAATTTGGTAACCAATATTCATCCAATGGTAAAAATTTTTAGTTGTAGTGAGTTGGGACATTATTAAAATGCATGCCCAAATTTAGTTTTACATGATAGAAATATTCATGATCCAAAATAGAAAGGTATGGCTAGGACATTTTCTACTACTGCAGTAAATGTTGGGCCATAAAATGAAGTGATGAAAGGTATGTTACCTCTATATTCTAATTATGTCAATACCCAATTTGAATCTAGATCTTAACATTATTTCATTTCTCAGAAATTTACAAGTAAATTGGGAATATCACCTAATGAAAGTAAGATAAAACTTTTGGTGAAAACACTAATTGGAAGTATTAAAGGAACCAAGAATTATAAGAATCTTTATGTTGTTATTAACGAGATAGCCTTTCCTAAAAATATTGTTGAACTAGAAATATTTGATTTTGATATCATTCTTGGTATGGATTTGATTTCAGTTTATCATGCTAGTATAGATTACAGTGGTAAGAATGGTGTGTTCAATGGTTTCATTCCTTTGATAACTTTCCAATAAGATAAGAAAATTGATTAGTGATAGCAGTGAAAGTTACCTTGATCATATTGTTGAAAATAAAGAAACTGTTCAAATTAGTGATGTGATAGTAGTGAATGAATACATTGATGTTTTTCTTGATGATTTTATTTGTGTTATTCTTAATTTGTAGGTGATTTTACTATTAACTCAGTACCTGATGCTTATCCAATTTATAAACCCCTTTATCGAATGGATGAAGTGGAACTTTTATATTTCAAAAATATTTTTCATGAGTTATTAGATAAAGGTTTTATTCGACCTAGTACTTCACCATAGGGTGACCTTTTTTCATAAAGATAAATGGTTTAATGAAACTTTTAATTGATTATAGATCCTTGAATAACATCACTGTTAAGAATAGGTATCATTTTCCTCATATTAGTGCTTTGTCTGATCAGCTCCAGGGAGAACATAATTTTTCTATGTTTGACCAGAGGTCAGGGTACCATCCGTTGAAAGTGAAGGAAGCAGACATTCCAAAGACTATGTTTCAGAAAAGATATAGAAACTATTAGTTTTTAGTTATTTAATTTAGGTTATCTAATTCACCCTCTATATTTATGGACCATATGAATAGAATTTTTCATGAGTTATTAAACAAGTTTTTGGTTGTGTTAATTGATAAAATTTTGGTATATTATAAATTTATAGATGAACATGGAAGACACCTAAGGGTTTTTTGAAAACCATAATGGGAAAGAAACTATATGGTAAATTTAAAGAGTGTGAATTTTGGTGGTAACAAATTTATTTCCATTTTCATAATATTTCTAAATATGTAATAATTATTTACCCTATTAAAAAAAGTTACTGATGAATGGAAAATACCAACAAATATCATATAAATTCTTTGTTTTCTTGGATAGCGGGTTACTAATATAGTTTTTTTCAAAAACATTGCACAGTTTTATATCCAAAATACTACGTAAATGTCATGACCCGTCCCTCGAGGCCCATGTCGTGACTACCCCAAGCCCACCTCCCATAGGCTGGGGGTTGGAGACTAGCACTAGAAAGGTATAACCCAAAAAAGGGAAGGCATTACCTTTAAACCTATACACACAGAGACAAGGTACACACTACATGCAAGTAAAACAAAATGGAAAAAGGGAAAGTATAACCACTAATAAGAACTAAAATTGAGAGTAAAAGTAAGTTCGAAAAGTAAAGGGGCTAGTATACAAGACCAGCTGGAAATAAAGTACAAAAAAGGGAAAAACGTTCTCTGGAGGTCGTCCACCAAGGATCCTACCAGAAGGGTAGGTATATCTCATCGTCTGTTGTCACTGTCGCTCTTCACATCTATCAATCACCTCCAAGCTTCTCCTAGCCCTATCTCCCTAAGACTCAGTCAAGAATTCCATCGTCTACATAAGATACAACAAGGTAAGGGTGAAGCCCATGAAGGGGTGATTATGACAATACTCAGTTGGGACCCTGAGACCCCCGAAGGTCTCTCAGAATTCCACAATGGAAAAACTACAAATCATGATATCAATCACAAAGAACTAAAAAAAGATAACTCACACAAGGTATACAACTTAGAGAAAAGGAATAAAGATGATTAGTCTTTAGTTATATCATTTTATTCTGTTGAGAGGTTATGCTACTGATCCATGAAAGTTCGTTGAACTGCCGATCAACACAGGTTCGCTCAACTGTCGATCCACATAGGGTCGCTCTACTATCGATTCACAAAGGGGCGCACTACTATTGATCCACACAGGGTCTCTCTACTGTTGATCCATAAAGGGTCACACTAATGCCAATCCAAATAGGGTCACTCTTCTACCGATCCATGAAGGGTCCCTCTCATACCGATCCACAGAGGGTCGCTCTTCACTTGAAATCCAACCACAGGATTCCCACACTTGGTGTGTTTGAGTTCCCGAGAAACCACTACTCAAGCCACAAGTAATATTTCAATAGACACAAACTCTCATGAAGAAGTAACCCATAAGACCTCTTTGTTATAAGGGTTCCAACACGATAGATGGCGAGTCAATCAGACACCTGGTCTTTAAGATATATGCAAAAAGGTAAATAGGGTCTTGTTGGATTTGAGTTCGATCCAACCCGGTCATACTCCAACTTCTAAAAAAATAAAGTAGAGTATCTCAAAAGGACCACCTCATTGGTAGGGTCCTCACTCCACTGACAGCGCGTCAATCAGATGCCCGGTTTGCGGGATACACACAATTTAGAGAAACAGGACCTGTCGGGTCCGGGTCTGATAGGAGTCCGGCCCAGTCGGCCCATTGGGCCAGCGGGTCCGGCCCATTCGGCCCGTTGGGTCATTGGTTCTGGACTGACCAGTGGGTCCGGTCCAGTTGGCGGGACCGGCCTGGATCACGGGTCCGACCCGACTAGCAGGTTCAGCCTCCCTAGAAAACCTGACCTGCATGCAGGATGGTTGCTGGATGCACCAGCCGAATGCAGTACCTCTAGTTTGGCTAGCTACTGGTGCCAGCGGGGCACCGCCCCTCCATCCAAAAAGGTCGGTTGGATCCGGTTGTTGGTCCAGCCGAGTAGCCCGAGTGGGACACTCCTCTCCTCGCGCGGCGCATCGATGCCACCCCACTCCTCCATCGTGGCCCATCTGGTTATGGATCCTTTCTCTGCGGTGCCTATGGGCTCCACAACTCCTCACGGCTGGCTCGATCGGCCATAGTTGCTGGTTTTCGGTGCCGTCGTGCCAGGGGTTCCTCCACGCTAGTGGTTCCGCACCACTGGTTACTTCCACAGGCCACCAGAGAAGCTCTGGTGGTCCGTTTTCCTTCTCGTCTGCGCCTATGGGCCTCCTAAGTTTTCACCTTCACTGCGAGACCCTTATATTAGTCTTTTCACCACGTTTCCCAGTCGCGGACAATGAACACACATATACCAAGAAATTTGGAGGTTCCAGGTCTGGTTTGGATTGGCCTACGCCCTCCATGTTAGCGCTTAAACATGGGAAAGAATAATAATCATTAAAACCCCAAAGTGAAACCCCACTATAACCTCCCGCAACAACCTTCCGCAATAAAGAGTGATTCTCAGATCAACCCATTGTTCGGTTGATTCGAGTTCTATATATTATTCATGAACAGGAAAAAAAGAATATTCAAAACGTAAACCCCCTACCTAGATTTGGTGGAATCTGTTGCGGATGATGGAATGAATTCACGTTCGATGTTGTTCCTTGATCCCCAGATCGATTCCCCCAACAGTTGTCGTTTGTCCACCATTATTCGTTGGAGAAGAAATTTGTTAATGTTTCGTCATACGTTCCTCTTATGGGTTCCCAATTTCCATGCCAAAGGTTTGATTAAATAAAAGAAACTGCACCACATTGCGTTCATCAATATGGTTTATTAATGAAGCGTAATTAATGGACCTTTAATCCACGAACGTTGCAGTTACACATCAAAAGTGATATGTCATTAAATTTATCTTATTTAATGTCTGTCGTTACACTTCGGTCCTACCATCCGCCACTCAACGGTTGAAGAAAGAATAAAATAGCTCATTTAGTTATTTTTTTTCTAAAAAGTCCAAAAATTAACTTTTTCATCCGACCCTTTATGGTTAAAGTTATGCTTCGCCTAATCGAATCCCAACGCTACGAATTCAATGGTTCCCTTCTATTTTCAATATGAGCACCAGTTCAAAAGATAAAAATTCCCACTCACACGTTTACTGAATGTACCTTTAAAAAGTTCAAAATTCCATTCTAGGATCTCTAGGCCTCAGAATCACGTGTTGTTAATTTTCGCAGTCTCTTAATAATTCCATACAATTAAAAAAAATTATACATAATTACTAGGTCTTTAAAATTAACTTGAAAAGAAGTTATGTTCATTTGGAAAAAATAATTTGATAATTTTTTTGAGGAACTAATAATAATATTGGTGAATGATTTAGTTTTTTCTATACCATCCAAAAATTTATAATTATTCATCTACAATGATGCTTAATTTAAGAGGACTTGGTTGTTTCCTAATTCAAAATGATTCGGTAATTTCTTATGATTCTATTCAGTTGAAACCTCATGATTTAAATTACCCTACACATGATTTGGAATTAGTAACTATGGTTTTTTATTTATAAATTTGGAAAAATCACTTGAATGTGGAAAAGTTTGAAATATATACATATCCAAAAAGATTGAAGTATATATTCACTCAAAAAAATAGAACATGAAATAAATAAGATGTTTGGAACTAATCAAGGATTATAACTGCAAGATTCATTACTATACTATAAAATCAATAAAAGTTGATGATTCTTTGAGTCAAAAAAGTAATGCTGCATTAAATATGTTATATTTGTAACATGACCCTTTGATTAATGAGTTGATAAATTTAAGCCTAGAATTTGTGGATACATGGAAATCCTCTATTTTTTTCATGTTTCAGTACAGTTTAATTGTTCAAAAATAATTAAGAGAGCTCAGAAGGAGGATCAATCTTTGAAGGAAAAGGTAGAATCTATTAAAAAGGGTAAGTTTCTTGATTTTAATGTTGATTAAGAAGGTTTTTTATGAATTAGAAAAATATTATGTGTGACTTTTGATTCCCAGTTGAATATATATTTTTTTAGTGATGCTCATGGTTCTCTATTTTTCGTTCGTTTAGGTATCACCAAGATGTACAGAGACCTTCAAAAGTATTACTGGTGGGATAGAATGAAAAGAGATAATTCAAAATTTACTATAAAGTGTTTGAATTATTAGTATGTTAAAATAGAATGATAGTTATCGAATAGAATTATTCAAACTTTTCCAATACTGAAGTGGAAATGGGAGAGTATATCAGTGGATTTCATATTAGGATTGCAAAAGACTTCTTAAGGTAACAAGTCACTTTGGGTTATTGTTGATTGATTAAAAAAATATTCATATTTAATTCCCATTTGAGATACAATTTATTTGGATCAGATTTCTATACACTATTTAATGGAGATAGTCGGGTTACATGTAGTTCCTCTATCTATTGTATCAGGTCATGATACCACGTTCACATCTAATTTTTGGAAAGGACTTTAGAATTTATTTGGTACTGAATTAAATTCCCATACAACTTTTCATCCTTAATCCAATGGAAATTATGATCATAATATTAAGACCATGGAATATATTCTTTGTTTTTTAATGTATTACTATGGAATTTTGGATCAACACTTTTATTTGGTTGAGTTTTCTTAAAATAATAGTTTTCATTCCAGTATACATATGGCACCATTTGAGGCATTATATGGAAAGCGATGTTAGAAACCATCATTTTGGGATGATATAGAAGAAAGAAATTTGATGGGACTAGAGTTGGTTGAGGAAATTATGGATAATTTTTAGTTGATTCAATGATAAATGGGGACAAATCATAGTAGGAAAAAAAGTTATTCATATAACTAGATGAAAGATCTTTCTTTTGATGTAGGTGATTATTCATTTCTTGAAGTTTCACTATGGAAACCTGTGATGGATTTTGGTAATAAGGGGAATATAATTCCATAGTTTATTAGAACATATTAAATCTTGGATAAATTTGGACTAGTTTCTTAAAAAGTGGCCTTACCTCCATGTTTATCTCAGGTACACAATGCATTACATGTTTCAATGTTAAGGAAATATGTTCTGGATTCATCTCATGTTTTGATCCTTAAATTAGTTTAGTTGGAAGATAATATTTATTATGAAGAAATTATAGTTTAGGTTCTTGACCACAAAGAGTAAGTGTTGGGGAATAAGGTAATTCACCAGGTATAGATTTTATAGAAAACCCATGGGGTTTAAGAGGCAACATGGGAATCTAAAAATGATTTGAGGGGAAGATATCCACATAAGTTTAATAAGTGAATAAAATTGTGAGGTTAAAATTTATAAAAGGGGGGAAGGATGTAGAAACCCATGTAATTATAGAATAAATCATTTTCATATTTATTAATATGAATTAGATAGTTATATTAGTTATAAAATTATCAAGTAATTTTTAATCAAAAAGAAAATTGTTTTAATTAATCAATTTTCTTATAGGGTTTTATTTAAAAAGATTAATTTATAAATACTAAAATTTTAATTTTATCCAATGAATATAATTTTTCAAATCATAATAAAAAAATTTACTTGGGGTGAAATTTTGGTATTTTTCAGAAAATCTTGATTTTTCAAGGAATAGTGAAAAATATAGATTTTTATAAAAAGTATTTGCTTTTTAATAAATTAATTAATTTAAGAGCCCAAATATGTTTTTATTATGATTTAAAGTAACCTAATTATTATTTATGTTTTATTTAATACACTTAATTAATTTTTAATCAACTATATATTGGTTTTTAATATAAGATTGTTTTTGGGTTTAAAAACTGGGGTTTCTAAAAACTGTTTTAAAATACATAATGTTTCTCCTTTTAAATTAATTAAATAATACCTAATGAGGAATTTTTAAATAAAAAAATATATTATATATCAATAAATATTAATTAAGTTTCATACAATGATTATTATTCTTCATAGAGTTAATATAGAATTATTTTTTTCAAAAAAAATACTATTCTTAAAAACCCATTGTCTCGCCATGTTTGTAGGATTATTATTAAATTAAAAATTTCCTATTGTGTAAATTTAATTTAAAAAAATTGATTAAATATTTGGAATTAGAATAATTTATAATTTATAATAAGTTAGAATTATTTTTTTACCAATGTTATTAGTGAAAACAATTAAAATTAATTACAACGATTAAGGTAAAAATGAGTGTACTTAGTAGTTGAATATAGAATATAAGGTGTAAAAATGACTCAAAACTTATCAAAAAAACATTTTATAGAAATATTTATACCTTACACCTTCTATTATCTAGTTTAATTTATTATTTGAGCCTTCTGATAGGTAAAAACGTATGTTCAGCTAACTTTTTTCAAAAACATTACAAGTGTGCCACTCACCTCACTTATAAACGCCACCCCTCCCCCCCTCTCTTCACACCTTAAAAACAAATTGGTTCATAAAATACATACCAAAATCAATTATAAACATCCCTCATCTCATCCTATAAGCCCTAATTTGGGCATAAATCCAACCAATGAAGGCCTTTGGTGGAAACCAAAAAGAGATACCCAAAGAAGATGTAACATTCATCAATGAGCGTTTTATTTTATTTTTTCATCCACCCCAATAAATTATTATTATAATAGTATGATACAATAAAATAAGTATATATTAATATAATTATATGTTTTATGTTAATTTTATGACCTACACCTACATACACGTCCATAAAATGGGTTACGAAATCATAATTTATGCGTATAACAGACTACCACCTCACGAATCGATATCATTCCTTTTTTCATTAACACCTATCACAGTTAGGTATAATTATGGATATAAAGTTTATATATAATATTTTTTTAAAAAATTATACCTATGGAACAATTATATCATATATATCTTTTTACGCTCCATTCTATAAGGGATACAATAACGTTGTTTGTGTATATAGCGGACTACCACCTCATGAAGCGATGTGATTCATTTTTCACTAATGTGTTACATAGAAGGTAATAAGGGTAAATATAATGACTATATGTGATATATATAACATATTTATGATATTAATGACATATTTATTATTCTATAATTATTATATATAATTATCTTTCTTAACTTTTCACTCACTGAAAAGGGATAACGTTGTTTATAGACATGTGGACGACCGCCTCCTCAAAGAGATGCGATTCCTTTTTTCACCACCAAATCAAAATAATGATATATATAAGTACATAAAATTAAATAATATGGTATTTATGATATAATTATCATTCTAGTAAGATAAAATATTACTTTATTTCCATAATGGTCATTGAAAAATTGAAACATTACTCATGTGTACGTACGACCTACTGTATCCATGAGAATAATGTTAGTTAATTATTCATAAAAATAGTTCATTATTGGTTTTAAAAGTCTAATTAATATATAAATATGATAATTATGAAATTATTATTATTCTGGAGATGTTTAAATAATTTTCCCTTTGACCATAGTTGACATACCATGGTGGTTTTCGACACATATACTAAATATGGTCAAAAAATGATGTAAACATAATTGATTAAGTAATTGTATAATAATTTTTAATAAGTGAAATAAATGTAATAATAGACTTGAAAATGTTTCTCAAGAAAATAAATAATTAACTTTAGTTTATTATTCAGGAATATAAAGACATTCATGACAAGTTAGACTCAAGGTAAGGGACTTCGTCTCAATTTCCTTCCATTGAGGTATATCTTGATGTTATTATTTTATAAGGTAAATATATATCCCCTTTAATTATATCATGAATTTATCTATTCTCATGATATTTTATTTTTTGTTTAATGTTATTATTTTATGGGGCTTATGATTTATATATTTCCAAATTTATAAGGGACCTTTCTTCAAAATAAATCATATTTTAATGTTTTCCTTCAAACTCTATTTCTATTCCATGTACATGTTTTGAAATTATTTTTGAAATTATTTATATGAACATAAAAGATTTATATATTTTATTTTATTTCTCTTTTAATTTATTTCCATTTTTTTTCAAAATGAATCTTTTTACATGCTTTAAATAGAATTTTTTGAAAAATGATAGATGAAATGTTTTATTTTTAAAGTACTATGATAATGAACTTTATTATCACCATTTATTTTATTTTAGTTATTTATTTATTTGTATTATTTCAAGTTTTATTAAATTTAAAAACCTAAATTCCTTTTTTGGTATTTTGGTATTAAAAATAGTTTTTTTAAAGAAAATTGTATTTTGTATTGAAAATGGGATTTTTAAAGATAATGGTATTTTAATATTTGAATGTTATTTTCATAAAAGTTTAAAAGTTATTTTAAAATGATGAAATGTTTTATTCATTTCTTGGATCTTGTACATTATATATGATGGGTGTTCCCCAATATCGCCAGGTGATCCCATTATAGCTTACATGATGGGTGCACCCAGATGGAACTCTAATTCATTGGGTAACGATTATATTCTCTATATAATTATATTGGATGTTTGAATTATATTTATTCCAATATTTAAGGGTTATATAAGGGTTTTATGAGATTATGTCATAAGATAGATACATGAATTTTCTATGCTTTCTAATGAGTTTTCATGGAAATAATTTGTTTTCAAATGGTAAAATAAATGATTTTTTAAAGGAATTATATTTAACTTTATTGGTAAAATATCATGTTTTCAAGAAAGGGGTTGATGGGTTTTATTGTTTTTCTCTAGACTAATGGTTTTCTTCCTTTTATATCCCTTGCTGAGATTTTTTTTCTTATCCCATATTTTCCAAATTCTTTAACATGATTTTAAGGATTTGTTATGGAGAATAAGAGGTCATGATGAAAGTCATGAAAAGTTTTCATGAGAATATAACATGATTTATAATAAATGTTTTATATTTTTGGAGAATGGATACTAATGAGAAGTGTCAACTTTGTAAATTTATATTTTTGTTATGTATGATTTATGACCTAATTCTCTAAAACTATAAACCTAAAATATTCTCAAATTTAAGATAATCAATTCTTGATATAAAACTTAATATTATGTAATATCTTTGACCGAGTACTTTTTTAGGGGATCAAGATGTTCCAAATTTTCCTATTCTTATATTTTTTATTTACCCATTGTAATATTTTAAATTCTCATGGATATATTTATTATGTTAACACAATGTTCTTATTTAATGAAATTATTCACTATGTGTTACATGTTTTAAAAAAATATTATAAACCTATTAATGAAAATAATTATTTATTCAGAAGGAAAATTCAATATATACAAAAGTTTGAGATGTTATAGTCATAAAGGAAAAGAAGGGAAGAGTGAATTTCCCTATATTTAAAAAATATATAAAAAATCCTAGGGTATTTCTTATGGGTATTGGGTATATTATTTAAATTTGTAGAGAAATTCCATCAAGATCATGAGTGAAAAGGAAATATAGAAGCTATTGATGTTTAATTTTTTAACCACAAGAAGATAGGAAATTACACTAATCAATTCCCTAATTTCTAATGGAATACACCCCTAAAGAGGCATGTGGACCAAGGTAAATATTTTGAAATAAAAATAACTATACATTTATTTAAAAATTACGTGATAGAAGATAGTTTTATTTTATAGTAAAGTTATCCAATACATTATTTGATTCTAAATAAACACACTCTTTTACATAAAACATGTCTAAAAAGAATATTAAATCACCCTATAATAAATTATGGAACTATTTATCATTTATAACATCGATTGGTACATTGATTTCAATAAATATATACCAAGTATTTCAAATTAGAATGCATGGGTATCATCAAGTAGAAAATATAATCATCATATTTATGGTGTATTTTTATTTTAATCATAAGAATGGAATGGATCTAGAATTATAAATCAATAATTTATTATATAGAGAATGAATTAATAATTTGTGAGGAGAGTATGTAATTACTTATTTTTTTAGGGGATATTTTATTACCCAAATAATTCCCAGAACCACCCCCAATAGCTTATCATAATGAAATCATTAGAGAATAAATTTATAAAAAATAATCTAAAAAGGTTAGGGTGGTTTTGAGAATAGAATATTTTCACATTTATTAATAATATCTTGATGTATTTCTAGAAAAATTACCTAAATTTCCCCAAGATTTAGAAGTTTAATTCTTTATTAATTTTATCTTTGATGAAAAACCCATATCTAAGACACAATATAGAATGGATCAAATGGATTTAGTTAAGTTAAATAAGAAAATATAAGACTTATGTGATAACGGTTTCTTTCATCCAAGTGTTTTACCAAGTGGAGTACCTATTTTATTTAGGAAGGATAAGGATGGTTCAATTAGGTTATTAGTTGATTATAGGGAAATTAGTAGAATTACTATAAAGCATATGTATCCATTGCTGCATATTGATGAACTCTTTTATTGGATTCATGGGGATCAATAATTCTAAAATATTGATCATTATTCTTGTTATTTTTAGTTAGAAGTGAAGTAGTATAACCTAAAAATTTCATTTTGTATAGGGTATGGTCATTATGAGTTCATAGTAATGCCTTTTGGGTTAAAAAATGCACCCTCTGTGTTGATGTATTAGTGAATATATTATTCAATGATTACCTTGAAAAGTTTGTGGTTGTATTTATTGATGATATTCTTGTACACTATAAATTTCTTGAGGTATATATAATTTAATTTCAAATTATAGTTAAGATTTTGAGGAAAAAGGAGTTATATGGTAAATTCAGTGAATGTGAATTTTAGATTCAATAATTTTTTCCTTGGATACATTGTATCAAATGATAGTATATTTGTTGAACCTTAAAAAACAAATATTTTCAAGGAATTTCCAAGCCCCACCAACATAACTTTAATACATAGTTTTCTTGTCTTATATTGATACTATCGATGGTTTGTTCTGTTAACCAATTTAACTGATAAGGGGGTCAAATTCACATTGATAAAATAATATTAAGATATATTTGAGAAATTAAATATGAGATTAGAAATGGATCCTATATTAACTCTTCCATCTGGTATAGAAGGGTTTTTTTATTTATAGTGATCTATTAAGGAACATTGTTGTATGTATTCTAATGAAAAATTGTGTAGTTGTGGCTTATGTATATTGAAAGTTGAAACCCCATGAGATTAATTATACAACTCATTATTTAGCATTTTTAGTGGTGATCTTTACACTAATGATATGGAAACATTATATATAGAGAGAGATAGTTTTAATATTTTCAATGACTCATATTTTTTGATTATTAGTTTTGGATATTTTATGGATTATTTTTGTAACTAGGTACTGAGACGGTGTGTGATTTTGAGGCATGGTGTGCCCAGAATAAATGCTTGAAATATATTAAATATATTAAATACCATGTGCACGTAGTTTTTTTTAAAAAGTGGAATAACTTTTGAACATATAATATGATTAGAAATTTTATGGAACCATTTAATTCATAATGTGGGTTTTACCCTAGAATCAAATTAAAAATGGTCAACATGGGTAATTTTTGAAAAATCCGTCATAGGTGTAAAATAAATAAAATAATTAATTAAATTATTTTTGATGAAACAAAATCATTATGTTTCTTTTAAATATGTGATTATGGTAGAATTATAGGGTTAGATGCATAACCATAGGATTTTATGAGATCCATTAGAGTAGTTGAAGGAGATACCATTGGATAATGACTACCAGATCATAGACTGATGATCGACACACAACAAATTCAAAGGATCTCACCAACAAACACGAAACTACTTCATTATTCACTAGAAATCAATCCGATTCATGTTAGGGAGGTTTTTTGATTTCTTTCCTTTCCCAATTATTGATTCCTCTGATAAACAAAGATCAATTGACCAATGGATTGATCTGTGGATAATGTGTATTTGCAAGATAAGTTTATTACTGGGTGATTTTGGGAGTTATTATTTTATCGTGGTTCTTCATTTGTCATTCAAATGGTAGCGAATCTAGTCCAATTGAACATGGAAAAGGTCCATTCATTTTTTTTGATTTTTTATCATCTTTATTTGTTCATTGTAGGAATTATTCATTTTGGACAGCAGTTTGACGTTCTAGTGAACAATCGAATTTTTCACACCCGTTTCTTAATAGAATGGTTTGAAATCATAAATCTGGGCTTGGTTCGATGTGGAGAAGGTGTGATATCTATAATAGTGAATGGATTGGACCAGTTTGGAGACCCTCGATTTGTACTAGGCAGACAGATGAGGAATAAGATGAACATAATCAGTTTTCTAAATGGATTATAAGGCCAGAATCAGGGGAACAACCATGATAAGGTTCATTTCGGGTCAATCCATATTTTCTGGAAAGATCGAGTACATATTTTCAGGTTTTGGTGGTGTGGAAAAAAGAATATGGAAGAATGGTATTTCTAGAAAATCCAAATCCACACAGCATGTAATCTGGGATTATAGGTCATGTAGAGACCCCTTTTATAAAGATAGGGTTTTTGGTAAGAGTTAAGTATCGCACAGTGTGTGGATCTATCACACGGTGTATGACCTCTCCTGGGAATCTCAACATGTACCTTAGAGGGTACATGGAATTGGGGTAGAGTACATGAGTTTCCCACACACTATGTACCCCTTACACATACAAGACTTGAGACATAGGTCATTTACACGGGCATGACCTAGGGTTAAGGGACGCCGCATATAACCCCTTATACACGCTGTGTAATTTATTATATATGGCTTGTAGGTCTTTTCTTATGTATCTTGGACAAGTTTTGTTAGGGTTAATTTCCCTTATCCTTTCCCAGAGGGTTTGTATGGAATCATATTCTACACATAGGACAAAAATCCCTTCATCACAACTTCTTAGAGTCATTAAAATCCCTCCATGAGGCCCAGAGTGTGATCCCCTATTTCTCTTTGTGCCCTTGGTTGAGTTCTTGGTATCATCATGACAAATAGTATGTGGGTTTAAATCCTCTACTTAGTGGTATAATCCCGATTGATTTTGTTGTTATCTCCCTATAGCCTTGGTATTGATCCTCATTTATATATCGCATCTCTTCAGATGTCATTAGTGCTATCAGACTCATGAGTGTGTTCTCCCAGATGAGTGCTACGTGGAATCTTCAAGCTAGAATCTTAGGCCGGTATACTATGGTTGTGAATTAACCTTAAACTATATGTATTTTTTGAGTATATATAGATATTATTTTCATATGTGTTGTAGGAATATACCTATGTAGATATGACTATATATTCCTTTGATGTATGATTTATGGGTTTGAGGTGTCATAATGGGTATTGTTATACTCACCCATGCATGGGATTTGGCCACACATTCTACGTATTATATAGACAACCAACCTTTAAATTGAGCCATTGACAGACCAGGTCTAAAAACTTCTTAGTGAGACCAAACACTCCGAGGTGTGTTTCTGTGGTATTCAAAAAACAGTCCCATTACTTTTGGGTTGGACTTGTGTTTTTAGACACTTTTTTATGGGCTTGTATTGGGAACTGTTTACTTTACTTTACATCCTGTCGAACTCTAGTTGTAAGATTGAGATGTATGCATGCATGACTATTCAGTTTTTTTACATTTCAGTATTATATAGGCTTGGAGATAGGTGCATACATACAGGTACTTAGGCTAAGGAATCCCATGTTAGTGATATGACTTCTCGACACTAGTCTCCAGCCCGAGGGCTATTGGAGGTGGGATTGTGGAGTTGTGGAATGGGCCCCACTGGGAAAGGTCAGGGAAGGGTATTATCCGAGGAGGAGTCGGTTCTACCTTTAGACTGATAGTCTATGAGATTGGTTTGGGGTAATAGTGTTAAGTGTTTCGAGTTCCTATATTAGACCAGGGACTCTAGTGTTGGTGCGGTGGCCAATATATCCATACACCGAGACTCTGATCACCTCCTTTTAAATCGGTATATGAGAACACTAGTTTCAGGGAAAAATGGAACATGCATCATATGAGAATGGGTTGTGTTTCCATGTCCTTCTAGAGTCATATCTACAGATATACTCATTAACCATGGTAAATCTTGTTTACTTTTAGGATGACTCCGAGATGTAGAACTGCTAGGACTCAGCATCATGATCATGAGGATGATCTCCTTTGTGATTATGTATCAATACATGGTCTAGTTCCTAAGGTTTTACCTCTAGGTGGTGCACTAGAAATACCACCACCTATGGAGTAGCATGAGGTACTCACAATACCAACAGGAGAGGTGTGCATGCTGATTGTTCTTCATGATTTTTAGAGATAGAGACCCCATAGGTTCCGAGGAAAGACCAACCCACAGGCATCCAATGACTGTCTTAAGGTGGTGACCCAATTTTTCTATTTTATCAGGATGCCAGTAGAGCAGATGGTGGTCTTGGAGGTGAGCCTTCTTCACAACTCAACATGAAGATGGTGGGGTTTAGTTACCTAGAAATACAATGAGGAGACTCTTCCATGGTTAGAGTTTGAACACATATTCACAGAGGAGTCTTCTATATCTACGTTTAGGGATGTACATATTCAAGAGCTTCTATAGCTCCAGCAGGGTGGCATGATAGTTACTTAATATTCATCAAAGTTTACAAATCTCTCCAGGTACTCAATAGATATGGTTCATGACCAGTTCTTTAGGTCTTAGACCTTTGAGAAAGGCATGCATAAAAATATCTGATCTAGTATTATCCCTCTATGCATTCCTACATATGATGGGGGTACTAGAGAGATCTTTGGTGTTTGGGAGTTTCTTACCTGAGAAGATAAAGAAAGTGGTTTCCAGTGGTGGGTATACAGGAGCATAAACCTTGGTAGTTGGGAGATGAGTTCATTCTCAAGTACATGGGCATGTGAGACGTTTTATGAGGAGGCTACAGGATGAAGGATCTTTAGTTTAGGGCTCATAGGTTGGGTCCAATAATCCCATAGATAGGTGATGCTACTCAAGTGATGACATGGGACATCTTGCGAGAGATTATCTAACACACTGTACAACTAATAGAGAGACTCTGAATATGATGCCGAGGTAGAGGCAATAGAAAGAGCATGGAGGTTCATAAGGTGGAAGAAATGGAAGAGGATCTTGGAGAAAAACATGAGGTGGTATTCACTTTAACCTATTACTACCACCACCCCCAGGTGGTCCACACCAAGCTCTGGGAACTAGAGGAAAGGGAAGGGGAGATCTGTAGGTGTTCAAAGCTTATGACCCATATGCTCTAAGAATAATTCAAGTTATGATCGGTATATTTTCTACCTTAGATATAGTATTGATAGACACATTTTATATTCATTCCTTTCTCACTATATATCATGTTTAAGACTTAGATATTACAGTTGAGCCCTTGTATCAACCCTTTCACTTGGAGACTCCTATTGGAGATGATTTAGTGATCACACATTGGTACCGATAGTGTGACTTGAATCTTAGAGGTGATAGTTTATATTGAAATATCTTGGTAGTAGTGTTGAGTCCTTACGAAGACATCAATTTTATGGAATGGTTATCTATAACTCATTCCCAGATTAGCTATTTTAGTCAAAGGGTGAATTGTGTCTATATTGATGGAACCAGGTTCTCATTTGTTAGTGAAAAGGAAATCTAGGCAGTGCAGGATAGACTCATGCATAGGAGGGTCCCATTGATTACTCATCGGTTGGCTAGACTAAACCTTGGTGTAGTGGATGTTATGATTTTTCAGTTTCCTACATTTGTGGTGGAGTATGAGGATGCCTTCCTTAAGGATATTCTAATTTTACCTCCCCATCAATAGATAGACTTATGCATTGATATACACACCAGGATGACATAGATATCTTCTCTAGAATATTGGATACTTCCCAAAGAGCTTCATGAGATGAGGGTGTAGTTGGAGGACTTACAGAGGAAGGGATTTGTTAGACCCAGTGTTTCACCATGGGAAGACCTAGTTTTGTTTGCTAAGAAGACATACAAGATCTTGAGTTTGTGTATAGACTACCGACACTTTAACTAGGTGACCATGAAGAACAAGTATCTACTACCAAGGATTGATGACATATTTGATTAGTTGAGAGGGGTACGATGGTTCTTAAAGGTTGACCTTAGGCCAGTCTATCACCAGTTGCGAGTATGGGATGAGGATATAATGAAGATGACATTTGGATGTTGCTAAGGTCACTATGAGTACTTGGTGATTCCCTTTGGTGTGAAAAATTCCCAATTAGTGTTCATGGGACTCATGAACCTGATATTTCATACTTTCTTAGACTAGTTCATAGTAGTCTACTTAGATGATATCCTTGTGTACTCAGCATCCTAGGAGGAGCACATGAGACACTTAATGATGGTTCTGGATGTACTATGAGATCACCAACTTTACAAAAATATCTCAAAGTCTCAGTTCTATATTCAAGCGGTCCAACTTCTAGGACACATTATCTCAGCATATGGAGTGATAGTAGACCCAGACAAGGACGAGGAAATATTATCTTAGGATCCACCTAAGAGCGTGATGGAGGTGCAGATATTCCTTGAGCTGGAAGGATATTACAAGATATTCATACTTGATTTCTCTAGGATATTAATTCCCATGAAAATTTTGACTCGAAATGGATATCCTTTCATGTGGATAGAGAGGTTCCAATAGACTTTTCATTAGTTGAGGAAAATTTTTATGAGTGCTCCCATATTGAGATTTCAAGAGGATAGTGATGAGTATGCAGTGTTCTGCAATGCATCTGGTACTGGGCTTGGTTGTGTTCTAATGTAGAATTAGACAATGATTGCCTATGGTTCACATCAGTTGAGACCACATGAGAAGAACAACGCAAAACAAGATCTTGATTTAGTAGTGGTAGTATTTTCACTAAATATGTGGCAACACTTCCTAATGGGTGAGTGGTTTATCATCTATTATGATCATAAGAGTCTCAGTTATATCTTCTCTCAGATAGATCTTAACTTGAGATAGATCCAATGACTAGATTCCTCCATGATTATGAATTTAAAATTGTCTATACTCTTTGGAAAGGGAACATGATAATAGATGAAATCAGCAGTAGATCTTGTTTTTAGTTTTTGAATGAGGCTTCAGAACAATTTTCCTTGTTATAATTATCCTTTTTGGATGGAGATATTTTATCTTACCTCTAGTTGATGGTTGTTACACCACCACTTTTGAAACGAGTCAGGGAGGTTCATCTTGGGGATGTTTACATTGAGACACTACATACTATAATATCTATAGAATATTATCCTAATATATTTTCTAAAGGTGGGGAGAACGTCGTTCTTTTAATAGGATACACCTTAGTTCTAGTGACTTTGTGGGAGGAGGTTCTATGAGAGTTTCATACATCTGTTTTGGTAGTACATTCAGGTGTGTAAAAGATGTACTAGGACCTATGAAATCGGTTTTGGTGGCTAGGGATGAATAATAGAGTTGTAGAGTTTGTCTCTCAATGCCCTACTGGTCATCAAGTGAAAGATGAAAACCAAGTTCTAGTAGGTTTAGTTGAACACCTTTAGGTTAGAGATTGGAAGTGGGATGTGATATCCATGGAAATTATGATAGTATTACCACATACATATAGGGGACACTTTAACATCTGGATGATCGTATACCGACTCACCAAGTTATCTCACTTCTTAGCTATTCAGGGGAAGGGTTCAGTAGAGATCTTGGTATGCCTCTACATTCAAGAGATAGTTTGTCTCAATAGAGTTCCATTGATGATCGTTTCGTACCATGATGCTCCCTTCATATCCTGTTTGTAGAAGTGATTGCATGAGGATTTTGGGACTAAGATATGCTTGAGAACAACATTCCACCCACAAACTGATTGATAGATGGAGAGAACCATTCAGGTTATGGAGTACATGTGGTAGGATTTCATGTTTTACTTTGGATGTAGTTGGGAGGATAACCTACCACTAATGAAATTTGTGTACAAAAATATATTCCATTCCACCATTGGTATGACACCATTCAAGGATTTTTATGGTAAACCCTGTAGGTCACCACTTTACTGAAATGACCTAGGAAATTCGACACTCATGGTCCCATAATTGGTGCGAGAAACTATTGAGAAGGTGCAGATCATCCAAGAGTGGATGAAGACTACATAGATCCATCATAAGACTTATGAGGATAGACAATAGAGGCCTTTGGAGTTTAAATATGGAGACCATGTGCTCCTAGGTGTTTCACCTTGACATAGACTATAGATATTTGGCTAGGGCGGTAGGTTATCTCTGAGATTCATTGGCTCTTTCATGATACTATGTAGTGTTGGTGTGGTTTCATACCACTTAGTTATACCTATGGAGTTTTTCCGAGTACACAAAGTCTTCCACATGTTTTAGTTGAGAAGGTACATGCATGACCCATATCACGTTATCGACTAGGGAAAGCTAGACATTGTGGATGGATCAACATTTTCTAAGTACCTAGTAGAGATTGAGGATTGGCAAGAGAGGATCCTTCATGGATGATCAATTATTTTAGTGCATATCTAGTGGCATCATAGAAATATTCAAAAGAGCACTTGGGAGTGAAAGGCATAGATTCATGCTCAATAACCACATCTCTTTGTGAAGCTCTATTTTTGTCTTGTTAGGATGTAAAGCCCCAAGGTGGGGAGAATGTAATGACTCAGATTTTTCATATATTATGTATTTTTATCATTTTTATCATTATGATATCATTTAATTATTTCTGTGGGATTGTTTATTTCATTTTATATCCATATATTATGTTATTCTTATGTTTACATTTTTAGGGAATCATTTTTTTTATTCCCATTATATTGAATATGTAATATTTTCTTTATACATACACTATCCCTTACTGAGTTTCTAGGATTACCCTTTCCTTATTTTTTCCATTTTCCTAGATAATGAATAGGAATGCTATGTATGATTAACTCTGTGTATTGTAAGAATGGTATAGAGTAAGAGGTTTCCAACCTCTGATACCAATTGTAGGATCGAAATATAATATGAGATGCTCAATATACAAGAGGGGGGGTGAATTGTATACTTTAAAAATTCCTTTGGAACCTTTAAAGTTAGTTATGAATAACTAAAGTTTCCTTAAGAAAAGGAAAGGACTAAGTTTAACAAAGTTAAACTAAGTTGATTCACAACACCTCTAACACCGAACTAAACTTGGAAGGAGATTCCAAAAGTAGGTTCCGGAAATATGGTTCCGGAAATTGAAACTTAACAAAAGTTACAATATGAGATTCTACCTTAAAGCGTATAGAATCTAAATGAAACAGAGTAAGTAAGGAAGTATAAGAAAGTTATACTTTCCTTAAGATACAAATTGCAGCGGAATAAAAACAAGTAGTAAAACTACTAGTAACAAGATAATAGTCTTTTAACCCAAAGAGAAGGGTATCCAACAACCTTGGATAAAGGTCCCTTGATTTATACTTTCAAGCAAGTCTGTCTTACCCACACCAGGGTAAGCCCTCGATACGAAGATCGGAGTCTCTGTCTTGCTATCCCCGCAAGCCCTCAACTTCAAGGTAGTTGGAAACCTCTGTCTTCCTCAGCAAGGAAGTCCTCGATCTTTAAGGTAGTCGGCAACCTCTGTCTTTCTCAGCAAGAAAGCCCTCGATCTTTAAGGTAGTCGGCACCTCTGTCTTCCTATCCCCGGAAGCCCTCGAATGTAATCACCAACATTCGGAGTCGCACGAAGCTTTGAGAGTTAATAAGAGACTCTCTCTAGAAATCACTTCAACAGCATGTAAGCACTTTTTCAGCAATCAGCACCGAGCTCTTTCAAATGAGCTCCTATTTATAGGTAAGGTCGGCTCCTCTCCAACGGTCATATTTTCCTTAAAGTTCGGAGGGACCTGTACACGTGTCACTTAGACAATGGTTAGTTTATAACAAAATGGACGACATCGTTTTATAACAAGGTAAGTGTAACAGAATGTACGACATCGTTTTAAACTCTAACATAAAGGTTCAGAATAGAAATTTCGGAGTGAAAGTTCGGAGTGAATGAATTCAGAGTGTATAAAACAATGATAATCAGATTCTGTTTAATAGGTGAATTCGGAATGAGAATTCGGAATAGGAATTCGGAATAGGAATTCGTCATCAGAAATCGTAATGAGAATTCATCATCAGAATTCGTAATGAGAATTTATCATCAGAATTCGTAATGAGAATTTGTCATCAGAATTCATAATAAGAATTCTTTATCAGAATTCGTAATGAGAATTCGGAATGAGATTTCTTCATTAGAATTCGTAATGAGAATTCTTAATTGGAATTCGTAATGAGAATTCTTCATTGGAATTCGTAATGAGAATTCTTCTTCAGAATTCGTAATGAGAATTCGGAATGGGATTTCTTCATTAGAATTCGTAATGAGAATTCTTCTTCAGAATTCGTATCCTGAATCTGGAATAGAACTAAGTCAGAATTCATATCCGGAATTCGGAATGAAACTTCCTTATAGTTCTTGTCCAGAACCGAATCCTAAAAAAAGAATGCTTTTTATCAGTTTTAATGATTCCGAGAAAGTGAATCCGAATTTCATACTTAAGAAAAATATTAATGAAAATATGATAAGGATAAATTTTTCTTATAAAAGCGATTTTCCTTAAGAAAGCATTTTTCCTTATAAAAGCAATTTTCCTTAAGAAATCATTTTTCCTTACAAAAGCGATTTTCCTTAAAGAAAGCATTTTTCCTTACAAAAGCGATTTTCCTTAAAGATAAGGTGTTTGTGATTTTCAAAACAAGAAGGAATGGAAAAGTCATAAGGAAAACCTTATTGACTCAACAATCTCCCCCTTTTTGGAAAGCACAAACATCCTTACGAAAAAGCTATTCTAAGAAGAAAGAAACATATTAAAGCTTATCTCCCTTGGTTTAAGAATATAGATGAATACGACTAAATCCCCCTTAGGCTTTGAAACTCTAAGGATCGTATTCATATTTCCGGAGTGATGTTTCTTTAAAAAAACTCCCCCTTAAACAAACTCTTATTAGAGTTCTTTTTCCTCAGGTATTTTCCTTTCTCCCCCTTTGAAAAACTCTTATTAGATTTCCTCTTTTTCTTAAGGATCTTTTCCTTCTCCCCCTTTGTGATTTTCAAAAAGAATTGGAGGGAATGGAAAAAAATAACAAAGTACCTGAAAAGATTAGTAACGACAGCAATAGAAACAACAAGCACAATTTTCATTATATTTGAAATGTCAGCAACAAAAACAGATTACAACAAAAAGATCGGATTGGTCATTTCGGATCTTTCTCCTTCGACCTGAGCCCCTTGAGAATTGTCTTGATCTTCTTGAGGTCCTTATGATCTTCCTCTGCTTGCTTTTCTAAGGCAACTATTCTTGCTGACTGAGCTTCAATGATTTCTTCCTGAGCCTTCAACTTTTCTTCCTGAGCTTCCATTTTCTCTTCCTGAGACTTTATCCTTTCTAGAAAATTGATCTGATGATCTCTTTCAGATTTCCAATTCTGAGAAACAGAATTGAGCTTTCCATTCAGATCTCTTACTTCCTGACTCCGAATGTTCTTTTCCTCTGTCAATTTCTCATCGAATGATGCAGTCATCTCATGAAACTTCTTGTCCTCGGTTTGAAAAGCATCCTTAACATTCTCCTGAAACTCATCCAGCAACCTCATCTCTTCCACATTCTTCTTCGACCAGCAAGTCATCCTTTTGCAAGATCTTTTATGGGCTTCGTAACCAATAAAGAAATTTTTGAACTGGGCTTCTATCTCAACACATTTATCCATAACCATGGATACGGAGTCGGTTTTCTGATTCATCGTATGTTGAAGCATCTGGCATCTAGAGTCTATACTGGAGAAGGTCGGAATGGTTCCCACCAACTTCTTCAAGGACTAAACAACAAAATCGTGCCCCAACGATGATGACTCCGAATCAGAAATCTTGCTAGGAGAATTTTCTTCCTCAATAAGCTCCAACTTCCTCTTAGAAGAGCTACCAGCTTCCTTCCTCATACTCTTTTCTGAACTCGGGGTATCAGCAAGAATTTGCTTTCCCTTATCTTTTTCCGGAATTGAAACCTGTTCCGGAGATCTGTTCTCACTATCAGAGACTTGAACAATTTTATCTTCCTCATCAGCAACTTCTTGAACATTGGCTTCCACGTTTCCCATCTGAGCAGCATCAAGTAAAATATGTTCTTGACAAGTAACTTCTTCTTCTCCCTTTTCTTCTTCCATTGCAGGAGTAGCAAGCTTTGAAGATTGAGCTTCAGATGTTCGGAGCGAGAGGTGATCCGAAGGAGTTCCCTTATATTCATCTACTTGTTTGAGCACATCTCCTGTCTCACCACTTCCTTCAGCCGCTTCTTCAACCTCTTCCACTAGCTCTACTTCCTCAGTAGCAACAGCCTCTTCCGGAGTAACAAGATTTCTTCCTGGAGTCTCAGGTAGAGATTCCAGAGAAAAAGATCTCGGAACGGGAATGGTTGCTGAAACCATTTCATTAAATTTCAACAACGCTTGCACAGCCTCAGCTTCTGACAACTTCTTCTTCAGCTTCTTTTCCTTTGCTTGTTTCTCGAGCTCATCAGCAGCCTTCTCTTTCAGAGCTTTAGCCTCTGCAGGATCCAATCCGAACTGCGGATCTCCTTCCTTCCTCTTCTCCTTGTCAGCTCTCCACTTCGCTGCAACCTCATCAGTATATGTCTTCTTCTTCTTAGACTTAGGAGGTGCGGAATGGACTTCCTTAGACTTAGGTTCCTCAGCATCGACAACCACTTCTTTCAGCTTCCTCTTCCTTACCGGCTTGGATGATTCCGGATCAGCCACTTTCGGAGTCACTTCTACTTGAGGAGGTAGATCAATGAACTTCCCTGACTCCTTGTTAAAAGCTATATTCATCCTTTTAAGAGTTGCATCACTGAGCAACATGATCTTGCAAACTTTCGGCTTAGAACTGCAAGCAACCTTGAAGGATTCTAGGCACCGAACTATCAGCTTCGACAATATTGCCGGGTACATCACTATCTGAGCTCTCAGATTCCCCTTCTTCAAATTATCAATGTTGAGAAGAATATGCTTCATCAGGTTGAACTTTCTTAGATTTATCAGGAAATCCAAGATGTATATCTCACTTTTCTTCAAGCTATCCTTATCTCCTTTTCTCGGTACAATAATCCCTTGCACCCATAACTCCAGAATCCGGAAGTTTGTAGAAAGACTTGCAATTTTCGGAGCCTTGTCATCATCCAATCCGAGAATTTCTAAGGCTTTCTCCTTGTTGAAACTACCCAAGGAGTCTGGCAGAACGTGCGAGATAAACTCAGCTTCACCTTCATAACTCAACCCTACCAAGCTTGCAGCCTTGGCGTAAGATAGCTTATATGTCTTTCCATACGATTTGAAAGAAAATTTTTCTCTATTTTCTTCCTTGAAGAAAGCAACTGAGTCATAAAACTCGACAAGCAAGTCAGAGTAGACTTCATCTTGGTTGCCGGTTTTTGATACCGCAACATCTTCCCAGCCATTCAGCTTGATATTTTTTGATATAATAGAATCATAGTTGCTGAAGAAATTCAGATGAACTAACCGTTCTCTGTAGACTAACCACTGTGAAATGGGCTTAGTTGAAGACATTTCTTGAGAAGCTAACTCTGCAGACATTCGGATTAGAAGTCTCTGAGAAGTTCGGAACAGAGAAGACTGAAGTTCGGAATGGCCTTAAATCGTAGAGTCAGAGCTTCAGCACGCAAAAGCTTGAAATCGATGTGGGACGAGAAAATAGGGTCCCCTTTATATAGGCATTGGGATGACGGTTCAACTTCCTCGGTTGATCTAACAGTTTAGAATGATCTGAGATCTGATCTAACGGTTGAAAGCTTGAATCCGATCTTTTTGAGGTTTTATTAAAGTAAAGAATTAAGAAATCCAAAAACCGAAAACAAACTATAAGAAATTTCCAGCAAGTAAAATATGATTACGAAAACTTCAGTAAGGAAATCATACCTTTCGGATTAGCTTAGGAAAGTTATTCGTAATGGGTAATATAAAGACTACTACGAAAAACTCAATACGAAAAACTCAATACGAAAAAGTAAATACGAAAAACTCAATACGAAAAACAAAACTTGGTACGAAAATCTGGTTATGAAAGTCCCAGTACGAAAGTTGTCCATTCCGGAAATTTTCAATACGAATACTTTCATTCCAGAAGTATTGAAAATATCCATTCTGGAAAATGGTAGTTCCGAAATTTCCATTCCGGAAATTTTCGTTCCGAAAAATTTGAAAACAAATTTTGAAAAACTTTGTTAAATAAACAAACAAATGTACTCCCCCTATGAAAAGGAGTTTATTACTGTAAGGAGATTTTTCCAACAGAAAGTTAATTAAGGAAGATTACCTTACGGTTATCATTCCTAACTTCTGTTTAATATATTCAAATCTATCAGAAGGTAAAGATTTTGTGAAAATATCAGCAAGTTGATCTTGCGTTCCGATAAACTGAAGAATAATGTCTCCTTTAAGTGTGTGATCCCTAAGAAAGTGATGCCTAATATCTATGTGTTTTTCACGGGAGTGATGTGCAGGGTTTTTACTTAGGGCAATGGCACTTGTGTTATCACACAAAATTTGAGTTTTAGTAAAACTCAAGCCATAGTCTGTGAGTGTGTGTTGCATCCACAACACTTGTGCACAACAACTTCCAGCTGCTACATATTCAGCTTCAGCAGTGGAGAGTGCAACAGAATGTTGCTTCTTGCATGACCAAGAAACTAATGAATCTCCTAAGAAATGACAAGTTCTGGATGTACTTTTCCTATCCATTCTACATCCACCAAAGTCAGCATCAGAAAAGCTTTTTATAACAAAATCATTTCCAGAAGTATAAAATAATCCTAGATCCATGGTTCCCTTAAGGTAGCGAAAAATTCTTTTTACTGCCTTTAAGTGAGATTCCTTAGGATTGGATTGATATCTTGCACATAAGCATACTGAAAACATTAAGTCTGGTCGACTAGCTGTTAAGTAAAGTAGACTTCCGATCATACCTCTAAAAGATGTTTGATCTACTGGTTTCCCAGCTTCATCAAGATCTAAAGAGTTTGAGGTACCAATGGGAGTACATATACTCTTAGTGTTGTCATAACCATACTTTTTAAGAAGATCTTTAATATACTTATGTTGAGATATGTAGGTTCCTTCTGGTTTTTGAGAAATTTGAAAACCAAGGAAAAATGTTAACTCACCCATCATACTCATTTCAAATTCAGATTTCATTAGACTAGCAAAGGAGTCAGTCAAAGATTGCTGAGTTGAACCAAATATAATGTCATCAACATAAATTTGAAGAATCAAAACATTTTTCTTATCTTTCTTTATAAAAAGGGTTGGATCTGCATTTCCCTTAACATAGTTATTTTGAAGCAAAAATCCAGTGAGTCTATCATACCATGCTCGTGGGGCTTGTTTAAGGCCATACAAAGCTTTGGTAAGTCTAAAAACATGATCAGGATGTTTTGTATCTTCAAAGCCAGGAGGTTGTTCAACAAAAACTTCCTCTTGAACATAACCGTTAAGAAAAGCACATTTCACATCCATTTGAAATAGTTTGAAATTAAAGAATGCTGCAAAGGCAAGTAGAATACGGATAGATTCAAGTCTAGCTACTGGAGCATAGGTTTCTTCATAGTCTATTCCTTCTTGCTGATTATAGCCTTTAGCAACAAGTCTAGCTTTATTTCTAACAATGACTCCATTTTCATCACATTTATTTCTGAAAACCCACTTTACTTCAATAACAGAAGTTTCCTTAGGTCTCTCAACCAAGGTCCAGACTTTATTCCTTTCGAATTCATTTAGTTCATCTTGCATTGCTTTGATCCAATCATCATCACCTAAAGCTTCATCAGTGCTTTTAGGCTCTAATTGGGAAAGAAATGCTAGATGTTCTACTTCATTTCTTAAGGAACTTCTGGTCCTTACAGGTTGATTTACATCACCAATGATACTATCACTGGGATGATTCTTAAGAAACATCTGATTTGGGTTTTGTAAAACCTGTTCATCAACATAGGGTAGAAAGTCTTCTGGGGTAAATGTTTCAGAAGTATCTTGTAGAACAATTTCCTTATCAGAAGGTTCTTCTATCAAAGGTTGATAATCAGTTTTTGAAAACACATCCGAAGATGTAGGTTGGGAGGTTTTAAAAACAAAAGGATCTGATTCATCAAATTTTACATGTACTGTTTCCTCAACAGTACAAGTATTTTTATTAAAAACTCTATAATCCTTAGTGGTTGTGGAATAACCTAAGAAAATCCCTTCATCTGATTTTGGTGCGAATTTATGTAAGTTATCTTTAGTATTCAAGATGAATACTTTGCAACCAAAAACCTTGAATTAGGAGAGTCTAGGTTTTCTACCATTCCATAACTCATAAGGTGTTTTATTAAGAAAAAGTCTAATCAAAACTCGATTTATAGTATAACAAGCAGTACTTACAGCTTCAGCCCAGAAATGTCTAGCAATAGAATATTCACTCAACATGGTTCTAGTTATTTCTTGAAGAATTCTATTTCTTCTTTCAACTACACCATTCTGTTGAGGAGTTCTAGGTGCTGAAAAGTTGTGAGTAATACCTTTCTTACTACAAAAAGTTTCAAAATCTGAATTTTGAAATTCTCCTCCATGATCACTATGAATAGTTTTCAATGGAAGGTTTTTCTCATTTTTAACTTGAGCTCTAAAACTTTTGAAATAAGAAAAAGCTTCAGATTTCTTTGCTAGAAAATAAACCCAAGTAAATCTAGTGCAATCATCAACTAGAACAAACACATAGTATTTGCCTCCAATGCTTCCAGTTTGTGTTGGACCAAAAAGATCCATATGCACCAACTGTAATGCATCGGTTGTTGAGACTTCACCGATCGACTTAAAACTAGATTTATATTGCTTTCCATATTGACAAGGATCACAAACTTTAGAAGAATCAAATCTAAGCTCCGGTAGATCCTTAACAAGTTTCTTCCTAGAGAGTTTACATAGGTTTCTAAGATTACAGTGTCCTAATCTTCTATGCCATAACCAAGAGTGATCTTCCATTGCACTTAGGCAAGGTAAATCTTGGCTTCTTAGGTCTTCTAAGTTTAAGGTGTAAACATTCTCTTGCCTATTGGCTGAGAGAATAAATTCTTCCTTGGAATTGTGAACTAAGCATTTATCATTCCTAAAATTCACAAGGTAACCTTCATCACATAACTGACTTATGCTAATGAGGTTGTGCTTAAGACCTTTAACAAAAAGAACATTTGAAATCAAAGTTTTACCTAAAAGAACAATATTACCAATACCAACAATCTCTCCCTTAGCATTGTCTCCGAAAGTTACCTTTCCTCCTTTCGTTTTGATAATCTTTTCAAAAAAGCTTTTGTTACCAGTCATATGCCGGGAACATCCACTATCCATGTACCAAATATTGTTGCTGGAAATTTCTTTATTTTCCTGAAATTAAGAACAAAGTTAGATTTTCAGAATCCAAACTTGTTTGGATCCGAGATTTCCAGACAATAAAATTTTTGGTACCCACATTTTCTTAGAAAAATAAGCTTTATGAAAACCTAAGGATTGAGTTTTGTTTAAGGAACAATTTCTTGCCCAGTGACCACCACATTGACACTTAGTACAAAATGGGGCACTTTGAGGAACAAAATAATTGTTGCTGAAAACAGGTTTTGCTTGGGTATAACCAAATCCGGATTTATTTCTTAAAGGTCGTATTTGAGAATACATCTTATCAAAATTTTCCTTACCATGGGTAAAGTTTGATAAACACTTCTTTAAGGAAAAAATTTCGGACTTGAGTTTTACAACCAAGTTTTTATCCTCAAAATCATTAGTTTTGGAACTAGAGTTAGGCTCGAAAACATTTTTATTAGAAATTACTTTTTCTAATTCTTTAGAAAGTTTGTTCTTCTCAGAACTTACTTCCTCAAGATTTTTTGAAATATTTTCAAAATCAGCATTTTTCTTATCAAGATCTTTAGAAAGATATGATATCTCTTTAGTAAGAATAGAATTCCTAGAATTTGCCTTATCAAGTTTCTTGTTGAGTTTGGAATTCTCAATCTCAAGAAGTTCAGCAAACCTAGAGACTTCTTCAAAAGTAGGTAAAGTATTTTCCTCATCAGAAGATGATTCTTCATCAGAAGAGTTATAATACTTACTATCATTAGAATTTAAAGAAACATTGGTCAATGATTCAGCATTTCGTACCTTAGCCATGAGACAATGATTATCAATAGGTAATCTGGCTATAAGACCAAGATTCTTCTGTCCTGAAGATTCATATTCAGAAGATTCATCTGAAGAGTCACCACCACTGGCACTCCAGGTGTCATTAGCTTTCAGAACTTTCTTAGCTTTGGCTTTGTAATACTTCTTCCTATTCTTGTCTGAATGCCTTTCCTTCCATTCTTTCTTTTTGAGCATAGGGAAATCTGGTCTAATATGTCCAGCTCTTTTACATTCATAACAAGTAACTTCTCCATCTTTCTTATCTTTCCTATCCTTCTTCTTATACTTGGATTGAAAGTTTCTCTGTCCAGCTATCCTGTTCATCCTTCGAGCAAGATTGGCAAATTCATTTTCTAAAACTTCACTCTCACTAGATTCGGATTGGAAAATGACTTTCTTAGATTTGGATCTGGTAACTCTCTCAGGAGTCTTAGCTTTCATCTGATTTGAAGTTGAAGTAAAAGCAACAGTACCATTTCCATTCTTCTTCTTGATGTTGTCAGCATCTCTCTTCATTCTTGTCTCATGTTGTAGAAGAGTTCCAAATAATTCATCAAGAGTAATTTGAGTAACCTTCCTGTTCTCATCTATTGCTGTTCTCTTAGATTCCCACTCATTGGGCATAATATCAATTATCTTGTCCACAAGAGCTTCATCATCTAAACCTTTATCTCCCATAGATTATAGACTGTTGACGATAGTCATAAATCTTTGTTGAACTTTACAGATAGGTTCTCCATAAGGAAAACTGAAGCCATGATATTCAGCTCTAAGCATAGCTCTTCTAGTCTCAATCACTTTAGAAGTCCCAAAGTGTGTAACCTCTAACTTCTTCCATATACAGTTAGCTGCTTCACAAGAAGAAATTTGGCTATATATATTTCTGGTCATTGAACACAGTAAAGTATTGCGTACCTTATAGTTGAGTTGATATTCTTGCTTTTCCTGGTTAGTAAAGGTTCTGACTTCCTTGTCAGGAATTTTATAGTCACCAGTAAGCATGACAAAGTTATCTACTCCAGTATTGATAACAAAAGTCTTCATACGATCTCTCCAGTATTCATAATCATTACCATCAAAGATAGGTGGTCTTGTAGGATTCAGATTGTCAATAGATCCAACGTTCATTCCTGCCATACTTGAAAATAACTTGGAAACAAACTTTTTAATAGCAAAAGATTCGTAATCAAAAAGTTCGGAATGGGAAAAGTTCGGAATGGATAAATCGGAATGACAAAGTTCAGAATGGAAAAGTTTGAGCAAGAAAAACTTGTATGTGAGTACAAGTATTTCAGTAACCTTGGCTCTGATACCAAATGTAAGAATGGTATAGAGTAAGAGGTTTCCAACCTCTGATACCAATTGTAGGATCGAAATATAATATGAGATGCTCAATATACAAGAGGGGGGTGAATTGAATACTTTAAAAATTCCTTTGGAACCTTTAAAGTTAGTTATGAATAACTAAAGTTTCCTTAAGAAAAGGAAAGGACTAAGTTTAACAAAGTTAAACTAAGTTGATTCACAAAACCTCTAACACCGAACTAAACTTGGAAGGAGATTCCAAAAGTAGGTTCCGGAAATATGGTTCCGGAAATTGAAACTTAACAAAAGTTACAATATGAGATTCTACCTTAAAGCGTATAGAATCTAAATGAAACAGAGTAAGTAAGGAAGTATAAGAAAGTTATACTTTCCTTAAGATACAAATTGCAGCGGAATAAAAACAAGTAGTAAAACTACTAGTAACAAGATAATAGTCTTTTAACCCAAAGAGAAGGGTATCCAACAACCTTGGATAAAGGTCCCTTGATTTATACTTTCAAGCAAGTCTGTCTTACCCACACCAGGGTAAGCCCTCGATACGAAGATCGGAGTCTCTGTCTTGCTATCCCCGCAAGCCCTCAACTTCAAGGTAGTTGGCAACCTCTGTCTTCCTCAGCAAGGAAGTCCTCGATCTTTAAGGTAGTCGGCAACCTCTGTCTTTCTCAGCAAGAAAGCCCTCGATCTTTAAGGTAGTCGGCACCTCTGTCTTCCTATCCCCGGAAGCCCTCGAATGTAATCACCAACATTCGGAGTCGCACGAAGCTTTGAGAGTTAATAAGAGACTCTCTCTCTAGAAATCACTTCAACAGCATGTAAGCACTTTTTCAGCAATCAGCACCGAGCTCTTTCAAATGAGCTCCTACTTATAGGTAAGGTCGGCTCCTCTCCAACGGTCATATTTTCCTTAAAGTTCGGAGGGACCTGTACACGTGTCACTTAGACAACGGTTAGTTTATAACAAAATGGACGACATCGTTTTATAACAAGGTAAGTGTAACAGAATGTACGACATCGTTTTAAACTCTAACATAAAGGTTCAGAATAGAAATTTCGGAGTGAAAGTTCGGAGTGAATGAATTCAGAGTGTATAAAACAATGATAATCAGATTCTGTTTAATAGGTGAATTCGGAATGAGAATTCGGAATAGGAATTCGGAATAGGAATTCGTCATCAGAAATCGTAATGAGAATTCATCATCAGAATTCGTAATGAGAATTTATCATCAGAATTCGTAATGAGAATTCGTCATCAGAATTCGTAATAAGAATTCTTTATCAGAATTCATAATGAGAATTCGGAATGAGATTTCTTCATTAGAATTCGTAATGAGAATTCTTAATTGGAATTCGTAATGAGAATTCTTCATTGGAATTCGTAATGAGAATTCTTCTTCAGAATTCGTAATGAGAATTCAGAATGGGATTTCTTCATTAGAATTCGTAATGAGAATTCTTCTTCAGAATTCCTATCCTGAATCTGGAATAGAACTAAGTCAGAATTCATATCCAGAATTCGGAATGAAACTTCCTTATAGTTCTTGTCCAGAACCGAATCCTAAAAACAGAATGCTTTTTATCAGTTTTAATGATTCCGAGAAAGTGAATCCGAATTTCATACTTAAGAAAAATATTAATGAAAATATGATAAGGATAAATTTTTCTTATAAAAGCGATTTTCCTTAAGAAAGCATTTTTCCTTATAAAAGCAATTTTCCTTAAGGAAGCATTTTTCCTTACAAAAGCGATTTTCCTTAAAGAAAGCATTTTTCCTTACAAAAGCGATTTTCCTTAAAGATAAGGTGTTTGTGATTTTCAAAACAAGAAGGAATGGAAAAGTCATAAGGAAAACCTTATTGACTCAACATGTATGTCATTAAGTTTTATTTATTTTTACTCAAATGATGTAATATGTCAATTTTTAATGTAATTATTATTCATCTAGTATACTAAGGTCTAATGAACCTTTATCATGGGAATTTAATCTCATGTAGTATGATTATCATGTAATAAATAACTCACCAGATCTGGGTGACCATGGTTGGGGGTGTTGTAAATTATTTGGATTTCATATATTGAACTTGGACGTGAAAAGTTACCATATTTTAAATTGATTTTCTATGATTAGAGATTATTTAATAATGAAATTAAATTTACCTCTAAGTTATATACATTAATTTTATTAATGATATTATAATTGATAGTCCACTTTTCACCTATAAGGACCCCACTTGTAATTCCCCAAACTTTTATAAATGAAATTCCATTTTTGAATGAATTAATTTATTATTATGTAATGTAGTTATAGAATACACATAAACTAATTTGGTTATTTTGGACCATTATAATTTAGATCCTATTGAATTTAATAGTCTATTTAGCATCAAAACCATTGATAGTATATCCATTATATAGTGATCATATGATTAATATATATATATATATATGGTTATGATAAATCCAATTGACATAGAAAAAGGAAGTGATGGCCTCAAACAATAGCTTCATAACCTTTGAATCCTATTTATCAGAGTTTTAGAGGGAGATAGAATCATTGACATTTTCCCTTGACAAATTCCAATTTGAGATTAGATAAAAAAATCACGAGTGAAATCGTTTATGGGAGAAGATCAAGATCATTGAGATCATGACCCAAAACATGTTTGCCAAACCACCCCAAAAAAAATCTCACCATCACACACCTTACTCTTGAGGAATTCACTAGTGTAATAAAGAACTATGTATCTAAACCCTAATAATAAGAAGTTTTTATTTTTTTAATAATTATTATATTTATCTTTATTACTTTATAATGATTAAATAATAAGATTCATAAAAATTTGATTTTGATATGATGAAACAAAAAATTGTATTTTTGGAAAATATATAATTTCAATCAAGATAATATTTTGATGAATACAATAATATTTTGAAATAAATTATACTTTAATAAAATATTATTATTAAATGATATTTATTAAATATAAATGATAATATATTTTTTTGAATTCAAATGTAATTTTTTTAAGCTCCAGAAAAATATTATTGTGAAAAAACATGTATTTTTCGATAAATAAAAATTTTTATTTAAAAGTGTAAATTCTAATATTTATAGAATTATTTTGATAAAATAAATATTATTTTTCAAATTATAATATCTAAATTATCTAATGGTGAATTTTTCATAATTTTCTTTGATAATTTATTTTTTTGGTAAAAATTAAATACAATATAATTATATGATATGTATTATGACATAATAAAAGGCCAAAAGTGATGTAATAAATAATATAAATAGTATACACAATCAAAATTATGTTTCCCCTTTAAAATATTTTTTTAAGTTATTTGATTAATTTTGTAAACCTTTAATGAATCCTCCAAGACCTATATTATATTTTATAGTTTTAAAATCAATTCTTTATAAACATGACACAGTTCCACATACCCATGGGTATTATTATAAGGATTTATTTTCTTATCTTTATAAAATAATTATATATACTCCTACTAGGTAGAAACCATGGAAAAAAATCTAGATATGGTTTTTTTGTTTGGATTAATTTATCATATATAGTCCAAAACCTAAATTTAGAATTTAATAAAGATTTTCCTAATCTTTTGCTATAAAAACCACCCAAGATCTCACTACTCATCACTAAAAACTATTTTATCATGAATTTACTCAACATTTACCTCTCTATATCCCTCATATAGTTTCTATATGCTCTTATTAATCTCTTCTCAATCTTTTATAAGTGCGCTCTCAAGGTAAGGGATCCTCTCCTTCTCCTCTTTATTCAAGCACCTTCTCTATATTATGACATTTTTTGAATTATTCATGTTGGGAAATGTTTTTATATATCCCTATTACAATAATTTTAATTTTAATGTGATTAGAGTCCCATTTCACTATTAATTAACCCTTTTATGAATCTTTATGTACCTATATAATTTTTCTAAAATTAACCTACGATTTTCCTTACCAAACATCTATGTAGTGAATACCAAACCTCATATCCACTCAATGGTATTCAATTAGATGTATATAAAATTAATTTATTGAGGAATTCCATGTTTGTAACCCACAATCCTTAATCATAGTATTAAATGTGATGAAATATATCCCTATCTTGTATGATCTATGTGTCACACTTATGAATGTACATGTTATGAATGTGATGGGTGGTCCTAGAAATATATAGCCCTCTAATGCATTGGTTAATGTTTTCATCTCATGATATTCCATGTATGTTTCAAAAGGTATTATACTAAGCACACTATGTTTTGATGTATTTGTAGTAAGTATTGACTTATGTTTATGATTCCATGTTTTATTTTGTTTTCACATTCCTACATTGCCTTCATGTTATCATTGTATATCATGTTTCAATGTTCATGTTTATGACTCTAACCCATTTTATGTGTCATTAATATGTAGGATCAAAATATAGATGTAGATGCTTAATTACAAGATGGGTAGATTGTAGTTAAAAACTTTTGTTTTTAACCTTAAAAAAATATATGTTTAATAAAGTCAAATAAGGTGAATTCACAAACCCTATTTGGTTATTTAACAAAAGGATAATTGGAAAGGACCAGGTGCAATTATAAATAACCTAAACTTAAACATGTTTATCTTAAAGAAACTTAAGAAAGTTTATCTTAGGTAACAATTCTACCTTAAAGTGTATAGAACCTTATTTATCAGATTATATAAGTATAAGAATGTATAATAAAGATTTAATTTTTTTATTTAACAAAATAAAGCAGAAATAAAACATGTAATAAGAACAAGTAAAAAAGTATAAAATCTTTTAACCCAAAGATAAGGGTATCCAAGAACCTTGGATAAAGGTCCCTTGATTTATAATATCAATAAAGTATATATTACCCACACCAGGGTAAGCCCTGGATAAGAATATCAAAAAATTTCTTGTTATCCCTGCAAGACCTCAAAATTTAAGGTATTAAACACCTCTTCCTTCCTATCCTTGGAAGTAATTGATTGTACAGATTAATAATCAGAGTCATACTAGGTTGAACAAGTTATTCACAGTTGAACAAGATGTTCACAGATCACACAAAGCATGAGAGTCTCTCTCTCTAGAAATCAGCACATCCAGCACTTCTCAATGTTGTTATAAATTCTTCAAATGGATGGGGTATTTATATGAAAAAATCCAAATAGTCATATTCTTCTCCAACATTCATATTTTTCCTTTAATTTTGAAGAGACCTGTAAACATTTCACTTAACAAATAGTTAGTTATAAATTGATAGTATGACATTGTTTCATTGTAATATAATAATGTGTAAGGAATTATAATATGTAAAAAACATTCTTAAGTTTAAGAAACTTAAGTAAACTAGGATCCAATAATTTTGGATCAATATCTTAATAAAGAAAAATAACTTTAACAAGTATGAATAATCAGATTCTAAATATAATAGGAAATGGAGTCTAAATATGTATACAAATGGTGTCTGGTTTTTGATAGAAATAGAGTCTAATTTTAGATAGAAATATAGTCTGATTTTAGATAGAAAAAGAGTCTAAGTTTTTTATGAAATCAGATTCTGAATTTATGATAATTCGGAGTTAGAATTTTTTAAAATTCAAAGTCATAATTTTTAAGAATTCAAAGTTAGAATTTTGATGAATTTAGAGTTAAAATTTCTAAGAATTCAGAGTCAGAATTTCTGAGAATTCAGAGTTAGAATTTCTGAGAATTTAGTGTTATAATTTCTAAGAATTCGGAGTTTGATTTCTCTGAAACTTAGAGTCAAAAATCATAATACAATGGAGTCTGAAATTAGATGTAATGAGAGTCTAAAAGAAGTAAGAATCATTATCTAAGGAGTTGTAAGATTCTGAGGTTTAGATAAGCATCTGATTATTCTTAAGATAATTCAGTCTTAAGAAAAACATGGTTAACCTTATATAAGGAACATTAGGTATAACATATAAAATAATGTTAAAGTTAAAGAAAATAAATTTCGTTAGAGAAAGAAAATAATATTTAACGAAAAAGTGTTTGTGATTTTCAAAACAAAAGGAATGGAAAAGTCATAAGATAGCTTATTAACTTAACAATCTCCCCATTTTGGGAAAGCATAAACCACTTTTTGAAAAATAATATTAAGTTTGGAAAACTTTAAATAAAAAACTTATCTTCCTTATATTTGTGGCTTAGTGAATATGAATAACTCTCCCTTAGGTTTTTACACCTTAAGGATCGTATTCTTTGGCTTAATAAATTGTCTTGAAATAAGCTTTCCTTTTCTTAAGAATGTTTTTTTAGATTAATCTCCCCTTTCTTACAAAAAATATTCTTTTGAGAAAAATCCCCCTTAATATGATATTAATTTTAAACTTTTCTCTTCCTTTGTTATTTTCAAAAAGTAATGGATGGGAATGTCACGACCCTCCATCGGGGTCCGTGTCGGGACTACCCCAAGATCGCCTTCCATAGGCCAGCGGCTGGCGACTAGCACCAAGGCGTAAATCCCAGTAAAAAGGGAAGGCATTGCCTTTGAAAAGTAAACAAACACCACAGAGTAAGCAAGCGGAAAAGTAAACACTGAGTAAAAATAGAGTACAACTAAAGTGCGGAAAAGTAAATGGGCCAGTATACAAACCCAAACTAAAATTAAAGTACAACTCGAAAGGGAAAATAGCGACTGTAAAGTAAAAGCCGCTACACCGAGCTGTCCACTAGAAATCCCACCTGAAGGGTGGGTATAGATAGCTCCACTGCTCCTCGGGTCCTCGGGTCCTGCCGTCCGCTCCGAGAATGTCTCGTCCAGTGGTCCACCTCCTGGTACCGTCCTGCTCAGCAAGACTCAACTACGATCAATGTTGTTCGTAGTCTGCAACCAACACAACGTAGTGCGGGCATAGCCCGTGCAGGGGTGAGTATAAGCTACTCAGTAGGGACCCCAAGACCCCTGAAGGTCTCCCAAAATCCATAAAGGATAAACCACAAGGGATAGATACAAACACGAAGTAACAACCGACACTGCTTAGGTATATTCCCATACATATACCTAAGTCATCAATTCAAATACGCTCCAACCTCCGAGCCCAAGTACAAATCAGTCCACACAGGAAGGTATAAGTATTCCACACAGGAAAGCAAACGAAATCCACACAGGATAGCACAACACAATCCACACAGGAAAGCAACAGGATTCAGCTCACATAGGTATACTTTTTCAAAAGACGATAAAGATGATCTCTGATCCATCTAAGTCGCCGGACCCACGAAGGATCGATAGGTAACTAACCCCCGCAATGACCCACACAGGATCGGGCCCACACAGGACCTGTAGGCGCTGGTTCACACAGGACCGCTGAGCGCAGACCCACACAGGATCAGACCCACACAGGATCGGGCCCACACAGGACCTGTAGCACTGATCCACGTAGGATCACTGAGTGATTTAGTCATCGTCATCGAATCCACTAAGGATCTCTGTACTATCATCGTCGCAGTCACAGTAGCAGTAGCAGTAGCAGTCGCAGCCAGCACTAGGGTTCCCGCACACAGCAGGCTCGTTCGGGAGGGTCCGCTCCACGAGCCGAGAGGTTGATACATCAACTGTCACAAAGTCCAGAGTTGATGTATCCAAAAGTTCCGTATCGCCAACAGGAACTCAACGCAACAGACGACGCGTCGATCGGACGCCCGGTCTGAGAGTTATTGACTTTTTCGTCCCAGGGGCCCGGTTGGTTTTTAAGGCAAAACCAACCCGACCATACTCCACCTGCGTCCAAACCTCGGGCGGAGTATGCCAAAAGATCCGTCTCACTAAGAGGAACTTAACAAAGCTGACGGCACGTCAATCGGACGTCCGTAACTCAAGATATGAGCATTTCCGCTCCGAGGGCCTGGTTGGTTTCGTGTACGAACCAACCCGGCCGAACCCAAGTATTCCGAAACTTTGAGTGCGATATTCCGAAACGACCGACTCGATCCAAGGATCGTATCGCCACTGACGGTTCGTCAATCGGAGGTATGTAGCTCAAGTTATGGGCAAAAGAACGAAGTCGATTCCAAAACGGGGGGTCCGAGTCCGGGCCGACCCGGCCCGACCCCCCTTGGGTCGGCCCGAACCGGGTCGACCCGACCCGGGTCCGACCCCGCCCGGCCGGCAGCGCGGCGGCACGGCTCCGCGCGGCGGCGGGGCCTGGGCGCCACTCGGGTGCCATGCGCGGGTGGCAAAGCCCCCGCCTTCCTCTGCTGGCGGCACGACAATCTGCCGCGCCTTGGGTTAAACGGCCCCCCCTCACGTGGGGGCCTGCCTTTGAGAAAAACGGGGTGGGGGGGGGGGGGGCTGCCCCCCCTTTATGAACCCCCCCCCCCCCCCTCATTATGGGAGGCCAATTTAACCGCCCGGGGGAATTAAATTCCCCCGGTTTCCACCATCCTGGCCGGCCCGACCTGGCCGGCCGACTTCTTCTCAACAGGACCGGCTAGGGCCGGTCCTCTTCCGTCATCCGACACTGGTGTCCCGGCTGGCCGCCGGTCATCACGTTCCGCCGCGGCATTCGTCGTCTGGCGCGGTGCGACGACACCGCGCCCCTCCGCCGCGGCCCCGCTCCGGCCGCGGCACCTTCGGTTTCCTTCGACGTGGCGCGACGGCGTCGCGTTCATGATAAATCTTTCCACGGCGCGGCGCGATGGCGCCGCGCAATAATTGTCGAATGATATCTGCGTGGTGCGACGGCACCACGCCATCACGTTTCATCTGCAAGAAACATTCAAGAACAAAGGAGGGGGGTTTGGCTGTGTTTGTGCGGTCCGGCCCCCCTCTCGTTAAACGATAACACATAAACATTTATCCTCAAGATTGTCATGCTATAACCAAGAACAAGAATAAATAAATTAAACAATAACGAACCCCTACCTCGGTTTCAAGAACGATGTTCGTCAACGACCCGCGGAAGACAAGCGTCGCGGTGGTCGGCGTCGCGGAAAAAGGACGTCGATATCGTGAAGCGAGGATTCGAAGCTCTTTGATGGCAACTTCATCGCGGGAAACCGTCGTGGAAGAAATGACGCGGAAGGAGACGTCGTCGGTGTCACGGATATGGCGTCGCGGAAGACGGTTCCCGAGAACATGGCGTTCTTCGTCGATGTCCGAATGTCCTTTGCGTTCTTCATCAACGTTTGAAGAAGATGGAGACAATTCTTCAAAACCTCTCAAGATGGTTAAGGAGACCAACCAAAATAGAATAAGCTAAGGCTTATTTTATTCACACAAAATTCAATTTGAATTTCAAAGGTTTGAAATTCAAACAACTCCACTCCATTAATTAACCAAGTTGTCAAGTTAATTAAAGAGGGGTTATTGGGAGTTTAAAAAGAGAAGATGAAGTGTTAGGGTTTGTGTGGGCCCCACCACACTTAATCCTCTCAAGAGAGGTTAAGTGGATGTGGGTCCCACCCCTAACTCCTTTTGGGGGGAGTTAACCAACAAGTTAAAAATAAAATGTGTTTCCACATTTTATTTAACTTATTTTAATTTTTCCCAAAACTATCTTTCATTCCGCATAAAACGCAACCTCGGAAAAGGTCTCCTTAAGCGAATATTGGCGCTGCGAGTTCATCGGTGTCCTTGGATTTCAATTCCGAGCACCAGATCAAAAGTTAGAAATTTTCGCTCGTTCGTTCACTGAACGTACCTGAGCCAAACTTCGGAAATTGATTCCAGGCACTCCGAGCCTCGGAATCAGGTGCCGTCAGAAACCGCGTTCTTGTAAAATTCGAAAGAAAATTAAGAAAAAATTTCCCTTGAATTTTACGGGTCTTTACATTACTCCCACATCAGGGCTTTACATCCCCGTAAAGATGCATCAAAACTAGGGAAACAAATGAGGGTACTGAGCACGAATCTGAGCCTTCCGCTCCCATGTGCTCTCCTGGAGGTTCCCGTGATGCCATCTGATGTGCACAAGAGGATTCGATCGCCCACATAGGACCCGCTCCTGTCAATCCTCTATCTCCACCCTGACCTCCCTAAAAGTCGCCCCATCGTCAACGTCAAGCTCCCCAGGGTCTGTCCAGCACAAAGGAGATCTACAAGGTCGGTCGTACAACGCCTCGTACGGTGCCATCCCGATGGTGGAGTGGTAGCTGTTGTTGTACGCAAACTCCACCAAGGGTAGGTGGTCCTCCCAGCTACGACCAAAGTCGAGGACACATGCGCGGAGCATGTCCTCAAGAGTCTGAATGGTTCTCTCTGTCTGACCATCCGTATGAGGGTGAAAAGTTGTGCTCAGACGTAGTTGCGTCCCGAACGCCTCCTGTAACCCCTTCCAAAGTCGGGAAGTAAAGCGAGCATCTCGATCGGAGACGATAGATGATGGCACACCGTGGAGCCGCACAATCTCCTGAACGTAGAGACATCCCAAGCTCTCCACTGAGCCCTGCTCTCTGATGGGTAAGAAGTGTGCCGACTTGGTGAGTCGGTTAACTATCACCCAGATGGAGTCGTGACCTCTGGAAGTGCGTGGAAGTCCAGTCACGAAGTCCATAGATATGTCGTCCCACTTCCACTCCGGAACCTCCAAGGGCTGTACCAAGCCTGCTGGTACCTGATGCTCTGCCTTCACCTGCTGGCAGGTGAGGCATCGAGAAACAAACTCTGATACAGCCTTCTTCATGCCCGGCCACCAGTGCTGTCGTCTGAGATCCTGATACATCTTCGCCACTCCAGGATGTACCGCCAAAGGAGAAGTGTGAAACTCTCTCCGTACCTCCTCTCGCAAAGCGACTGGTACCATGGTACGTCCTCTGAAAAGGATGTCATGTTCTGCTCCAAGGGAGAAACCATCAGGTGCCTGTCCCGAGGATATCTGTGCACACCGTGTCTCACAGTCAGCGTCCTCTCGCTGTGCCTCTCTGACCCGCTGCAGTAGTGGAGGGGTGACTGTGAGAGACTGAAGGAAGGCTGCTCCATCTCTATCCATGAAGGATATCTGCAAAGAGGCTAGATGCTCTATCGCCTCCTCAAGTAGCCGAAAGCCCGTCCTCCTGCTGAGGGCATCGACTACCATGTTCCCCTTCCCAGGAGTATAGAATATCTCAAAGTCATAGTCCTGGAGGAACTTGATCCATCACCGCTGTCTCAGGTTCAGGTCCTTCTGCGAGAAGATATACCCGAGACTCTGATGATCAGAAAAGACTGCAAAGCACTCGCCCATCAGGTAGTGTCTCCATGTCTTCAGAGCGAAGACCACTACTACTAACTCCAGGTCATGGGTAGCATAGTTCTCCTCATGCGGCCTCAACTGTGGTGATCCATAGGCGATCACTGCCCGCTCCTGCATCAGAGCACTTCCGAGTCCGGACCCTGATGGATCGCAGTAGACTACGTACCCTACTCCCTCCTCAGGCAACCTCAAGATAGGTGTGCTGGTCAACCTCTGTCTCAACTCCAGGAAGCTCTGCTAACATCTGTCTGACCACACGAAGGGTTTCCCTTTCCTCCTTAACGTTCTGCAAAGATGCAAAGATTTATCCTTTGCCGAAAAGTGAAATCCGGTCTCATCCCCTGGATGAACCACGTTCCTTGCCTAATACAGTCAATCCTGTCATTATTAGTTAATTCATGGCGTGGATGACGTCGTAAGGCCTCGACGCTGCTACAAAGAGATCTAACCGTTACTCTCGCCTCCAAGGGTTGAGTCACACTTTCGGCATCAGTTTGTGGTCACCGGGTCTCCTCCAGTAAGAATCTCTCAAGTGAGGGTCAAGTCAACAGTTTTTAACCGGCACCTCTTAGTAAAAACAAACAAGACATGAAAGTAAAAGTCACCAAAGAAAGTGTCTTTTATTACTTCATCTGAAAGTACAAGGACACAAGGCAACACAAACTACGAAGCTAGAGGCATTATGGGAAAAGGCCTCTATGTCTGGAGCTAGTCCTACACTAGTCCACCTGCTTCCGGAGCTCCGTGATCATAAGCTTCAGCTGCCTGAAGCTATGCTCTCCCCTGAGGTCGGGGTGGACCTCCTGGTGGTGGTGGTGGTAGAGTCTCAAAGCGTTGCCCACCACCTGCTGCTTGGCCAGCTCCTCTTCCTCGTCCGCCTGCTCCCTGCGGACCGCCACGGTCGAACCTCTGCCTATGCCTAGGTGGTTCCTCAACCGTCTGCTGCTCCTCTGCATGGCGGGTCAGGCAGTCACGAGCCATGTGGCCCTGCCCGCCGCACGAGTAGCACTGCCTGCCTCTCGAAAGACTGGCTCCGCGCTGTGTGCCCCACACTGCTGAGCCAGTGTCTTGAGGTCGTCTGCCTGATGGTATAGTCTGCCTGGACCCTTGAGTCATCCGTCGACTGCCTGCTGCAGATGACTCTTCCACGTGCCGCCCTGTGGTGGGTCGCGGCGCTGGTGTAGACTCAGCAAGGAAGCTCTCGATCAAAAGAGCTTGCTCCAGTACTCCCGTCTGAGTCGGAATGCTGAGGGAGATCATCGATGCCCTGGTCTCGTGTCTCAAACCCTGCTCAAAGGTCCGGGCCCGGAAGAATGGGTCACGTACCATGTCAGTCGAGTAGCGCGAGAGATCAGTAAATCTCGCCGAATACTGAGCGACTGTCATGCTGCCCTGCCGCAGCTGAAGTAGATCCTGGATACGCACCACACGAAGGGTGGCTGGGATGAACTCCGAGCAGAAGAGGCTCTCAAAGTCCATCCAAAGTAGAGATGACTCATTGTGCATCAGGAGAATCAAGCTCCACCATCGGCCCGCTGTTGCGTGCAGTAGGCTCGCAGCGAGGATCACCATGAGGTCTGTAGGTGTCCTCACTAGCCTGAAAACTCGTACCACTGCCTCCAGCCAGTCCTCTGCTGCCTGGGGGTCCGTCTCCCCACGGAACCTAGGCGGTCGCTGGCGCTGGAACTCGTGCAGAGCTCCAAGGCGATGTGCATCGTCATCAGCTGGTGCTGGAAGCATCGGTGGCTCGGCGGGTAGAGCTACCGCCGGTGCCACTACTGAAAAAGGGCCCTGCACCGAGGCCTCGTCGCTCAGTGGGCTGTCGTCACGCCCGACTCTCGGAACCCTAGCTGGCTGTCGTCGTGGGGCCATCCTGAAAAGGAACATGTGCGCCACGGTCAACAGTATACCTGGTGAGATGACACAAAGTAATCACAAAGGGAACTTGAAACACACACGCAATCAATGTTTTCGTGCATTAAGTCGGAAATCAGAAGTCAGGGTCCTGGTGTACGGATACGTCGGCCGCCGCACCAACACTGGACTCCCTGGACTGATAACCACACTTAATACGTTAAACATTATTGCTTCACATAGAAAAGATCAGAGTTCGCGGTAGAACCGAACTCCTCTGATACCAATTTGTCACGACCCGCCCTCGGGGTCCGTGCCGTGACTACCCCATGCCCGCCTTCCATAGGCCAGGGGCTGGAGACTAGCACCAAGGCGTAAATCCCAGTAAAAAGGGAAGGCATTGCCTTTGAAAAGTAAACAAACACCACAGAGTAAGCATGCAGAAAAGTAAACACTGAGTAAAAATAGAGTACAACTGAAGTGCGGAAAAGTAAATGGGCCAGTATACAAACCCAAACTGAAAGTAAAGTACAACTCGAAAGGGAAAATAGCAACTGTAAAGTAAAAGCCGCTACACCGAGCTGTCTACTGGAAATCCCACCTGAAGGGTGGGTACAGATAGCTCCACTGCTCCTCGGGTCCCGCCGTCCGCTCCGAACACGTCTTGTCCAGTGGTCCACCTCCTGGTACCGTCCTGCTTAGCAAGCCTCAACTACGATCAACGATGTCCGTAGTCTGTAACAAACACAACGTAGTGTGGGCATAGCCCGTGCAGAGGTGAGTATAAGCTACTCAGTAGGGACCCCGAGACCCCCGAAGGTCTCCCAAAATCCACAAAGGATAAACCACAAGGGATAGATACAAACACGAAGTAACAACCGACACTGCTTAGGTATATGCCCATACATATACCTAAGTCATCAATTTCAATATGCTCCAACCTCAGAGCACAAGTAAAACTCAGTCCACACACGAAAGTATACGTATTCCACACAGGAAAGCAAACGAAATCTACACAGGATAGCACAACACAATCCACACAGGAAAGCAACAGGATTCAGCTCACACAGGTATACTTTTTCAAAAGACGGTAAATATGATCTCTGATCCATCTAAGTCGTCGGACCCCTGAAGGATCGATGGGTAACTAACCCCCACAATGACCCACACAGGATCGGGTCCACACAGGACCTGTAGTCGCTGGTTCACACAGGACCGCTGAGCGTAGACTCACACAGGATCGGACCCACACAGGATCGGGCCCACACAGGACCTGTAGCACTGATACACGTAGGATCACTGAGTGCTGTAGTCGTCGTCGTCGAATCCACTAAGGATCTCTGTACTGTCGTTGTCGCAGTCACAGTAGCAGTAGAAATAGCAGTCGCAGCCAGCACTAGGGTTCCCGCACACAACAGGCTCGTTCGGGAGGGTCCGCTCCACGAGCCGAGAGGCTGATACATCAACTGTCACAAAGTCCAGAGTTGATGTATCCAAAAGTTCCGTATCTCCAACAGGAACACAACGCAACAGACGGCGCATCGATCGGACGCCCGGTCTGAGAGTTATTGACTTTTTTGTCCTAGGGGCCCGATTGGTTTTTAAGGAAAAATCAACCCGACCGTACTCCACCTGCGTCCAAACCTCGGGCGGAGTATGCCAAAATATCCTCCTCACTAAGAGGAACTCAACAAAGCTGACGGCACGTCAATCGGACGTCCGTAGCTCAAGATATGAGCGTTTCCGCTCCGAGGGCCCGGTTGGTTTCGTGTACGAACCAACCCGGCCGAAATCAAAGTATTCCGAAACTTTGAGTGCGATATACCGAAACGACCGCCTAGATCCAAGGATCGTATCTCCGCTGACGGTTCGTCAATCGAGGGTCCGTAGCTCAAGTTATGTGCAAAAGACCAAAGTCGATTCGAAAACGGGGGGTCCGAGTCCGGGCCGACCCGGCCCGACCCCCCTGGGTCGGCCCAGCCGGCAGCGCGGCGGCGGGGCCTGGGCGCCGCTCAGGTGCCACGCGTGGGGGGAAAAGCCCCCGCCTTCCTCTGCTGGCGGCGCGGCAATCTGCCGCGCCTTGGGTTAAACGGCCCCCCTCACGTGGGGGCCTGCCTTTGAGAAAAACGGGGGGGGGGGGGGGCGCCTTCCCCCCCTTTGTGAACCCCCCCCCCCCTCATTATGGGGGGCCAATTTAACCGCCCGGGGGAATTAAATTCCCCCGGATTCCACCATCCCGGCCGGCCCGACCTGGCCGGCCAGCTTCTTCTCAATAGGACCAGCTAGGGCCGGTCCTCTTTCGTCATCCGACACCGGCGGCCCGGCTGGCCGCCGGTGATCACGTTCCGCCGCGGCCCAGAACCGGCCGCGGCCTTCATCGTCCGGCGCGGTGTGACGGCACCGCGCCCCTCCGCCACAGCCCCGCTCTGGCCGTGGCGCCTTCGGTTTCCTTCGACGCGGCGCGACGACGTCGCGTTCATGATAAATCTTTCCATGGCACGGCGCAACGGCGCCACACAATAATTGTCGAATGATATCTGCATGGTGCGACGGCACCACGCCATCACGTTTCATCTGCAAGAAACATTCAAGAACAAAGGAGGGGGGTTCGGCCATGTTTGTGCGGTCCGGCCCCCTCTCGTTAAATGATAACACATAAACATTTATCCTCAAGATTGTCATGCTAGAACCAAGAACGAGAATAAATAAATTAAACAACAACGAACCCCTACCTCGGTTTCAAGAACGATGTTCGTCAACGAACCGCAGAAGACAAGCGTCGCAGTGGTTGGCGTCGCGGAAAAAGGACGTCGATTTCGTGAAGCGAGGATTCGAAGCTCTTTGATAGCGACTTCGTCGCGGGAAATCGTCGCGGAAGAAATGACGCGGAAGGAGACGTCGTCGGTGTCGCAGATATAGCGTCGCGGAAGACGGTTCCCAAGAACGTGGCGTTCTTCGTCGATGTCCGAATTTCCTTTGCGTTCTTCATCAAAGTTTGAAGAAGATGGAGAGAATTCTTCAAAACCTCTCAAGATGGCTAAGGAGACCAACCAAAATAAAATAAGCTAAGGCTTATTTTATTCACACAAAAATCAATTTGAATTTCAAAGGTTTGAAATTCAAACAACTCCACTCCATTAATTAACCAAGTTGTCAAGTTAATTAAAGAGGGGTTATTGGGAGTTTAAAAAGAGAAGATGAAGTGTTAGGGTTCATGTGGGCCCCACCACACTTAATCCTCTCAAGGGAGGTTAAGTGGATGTGGGTCCCACCCCTAACTCCTTTTGGGAGGAGTTAACCAACAAGTTAAAAATAAAATGTGTTTCCACATTTTATTTAACTTCTTTTAATTTTTCCCAAAACTATTTTTCATTCCGCATAAAACGAAACCTCGAAAAAGGTCTCCTTAAGCAAATATCGGCGCTGTGAGTTCATCGGTGTCCTCAGATTTCAATTCCGAGCACCGGATCAAAAGTTAGAAATTCCCGCTCGTTCGTTCACTGAACGTACCCGAGCCAAACTTCGGAAATTGATTCCGGGCACTCTGGGCCTTGGAATCAGGTGCCTTCAGAAACCGCGTTCTTGTAAAATTCCAAAGAAAATTAAGAAAAAAATTCCCTTGAATTTTACGGGTCTTTACAGGGAAAAATATTTAGTAACTATATCGTTATAAAAGAAGCATGAAAAACAAAGTATATCAAACATATTTCACAAAATTTAATCTAAAGATTTTAGTACAACAAAAGATCGGAGTTTTAAGTTTATTAATCAAACTTCTTCTTCTCTGGTAGAAGTTTATTAATGATGGCCTTCATCTTATTTATCTTCTTATGATATTCTTAGTACTTCTGGAGTAAGATTTATTGTTCTTGGCTCTTATTTTCGAGAGACTGAATCCTTTGTTCCTGAGATTTGATAACTTCTTCTTGTGATTTGACATTATCTACTAAATGATATGTGGTATACAATTCTCTATTTTGGGTAATAGAAATGGAGTTAATATTTCAATAGAGATCTTTATCCACTTGGATTTGGATAGCTTACTCTTGATTTAGCCTTTTAGAAAAATTCTTGAACTTCTCATCAGACTTGTTGAAGGCATCTTTGACTGAATCTATATAATCACCAACAAGCTTAAGATCATAAACTACTGACTTCTACCAAGTTGTAATCTTCTTTAAATACATTCTATGATATTCATAGTTGATTATGAAGGTTTTGAAATATGTTTCTTTATTTATTAACTTCTCCATAAAAAAATTTATAGAATCTATCTTCATATTGACTGATTAATGAATAAGCTGACACCAGGATTAAATATTTGGAAAGAACAGTATTGAATCAACAAGATTCTTCAAAGACTGCACCATAGAGTCATGTCCCATAGATTAAGAGGATTCAGAATCCAAATCATCTTTCCCTAGAGAAGTATATTTCACTTCTTCAACAAACTTTGACTTAGATGATTTAGCTACATCTTTCTGATGTGTATCAAGAAAGAAATTTTTTTAGTAACCTCCTTTTTAACAATACTGGAAACCTCACGATCTTGTTCTTCAACATTAACTTCCTCTTCATCTTCCTGAACAATGTTATCATTTCCTCACTCTCTTTAAATAAATGACTTTCATTAAATTCCTCCTCTTTATAATTTTCCTTCTTCTTATCTAAAGCTCTCTTGGTGATGATGATTAGTAAATTCTTATTAAGAGTTTATCAGAAGTACTCTCCTTCTCGTGATACTCTTAAATCATTTTGACCATGCATTCACTTTCTTATTCTATTCTTCTTCTTGTTGAATTTATTCTTCTTAAACAATATGTTCTGGAAGTGAAGCTTATTTAAATAAGGTTTATGGTACCTAAATCTGTTCTAAAGATTTCTCAACATCTTTTAACAATGATCGGGAAACCTAAGCTTGAAACTATTTTTTTTCCTTTTCTCCTTTTCTTGTTTCTATTGATTTTCATCTCCAACAATATTTAAGGCATTAGCCTCTGTAGGTTCAAGCCCAAAAATAGGATCACCTTCCTTTCTCTTTTTCTTCTACTCCCTCTATTTATCAACTACTTCATCAAGAAACATATTTTGCTTCTTCAGTTTAGGGGGTGCTGATTGAGGTTCTAGAATAAGTTTAGGTAACTAAGGTTCCAGTTCTTTTCTTTTCTTTAGAGAAGGTTTTGAACTTTCTCCAACTTCAACTTTCTTAACATGATTATCCTTATCCAGAGGATCCACAAACTCACCTAATTCACTATTGAAACCAATTTTCATTCTACTTAAAGTATCATAAATAAGTGGCATAATCTTAATGATCTTGGCCTTTGAGGTGCACGGTATTTTGAAAGATTAGAAACGCAAAAAAAATAATACTTGAAATGATTACCAGATACATCAAAATCTGAGACTTTATATTTCCATTCTTGATGTTATAGATTGTCAGAAGAATTTATTTCACCAAATTTATCTTTCTTAAGTTCACCAAGAAATCTAAAAGAAATATATCACATATTTTAAGTGAATTATTATCACCCTTCCTTGGGATAAGGAAACCTTGCATCCACAAAGAAACCAACTGATGGTTTGATGAAATACGGGAAATCTTGGGTTTATTTCCATTCTTCAACCCAAGGCACTCTATAGATTTTATTTTCTCGAAGGATCCTTACTTACCAAGAAATCAATGTGAGCATATAATAGCTTCAACTTCATAGGGGATATCAAGGATGTTAGTTGACTTGTTTAAAGATAATGAATATGGCTTTCCATAACTTCTGAACTTAAACATATCTCTTCTACCATGTTCATAAAAATGAACTGAATCATAAAATTCTACGACAAGATCTGTGTAGACGAGATATTGATTCTTTTCTTTAGCAACACAAATGATTTCACATCTGTTTAACTTAATAATATTTTCAATCAAAGAATCATACTTGGAGAATGAATTTTGATCTATTATCCTTTCCCTGAACATAAACCAATATTTAGGTTACTTGCTGGATTGGGACTACATCAGAGTCTGAGGAGAAGCTTCAAGAGACATTCAGAATGTAAGGAAATTTATGAATTGGAATAACACACTCAAAGAGCAGTATATTCTCGATGAAAAATATGAGAGAACCTATATGGGATGAAAACACGGGTCCCTTTAAATATGCTTCATAGAGAGCATTAAAATTCTCGAATAGATCCAATGGTTGAGATTAACTTGATCTGATCAGACGGTTGATAATAATGCCAAAAAAGGATTTATATATTCCAATATTTTGAGGTTTTAAGAAAATGTATGATTTAAGGAAAGTGAATCTAATAATGTTTTCTTAAAACAAGATATAAATACCAATAAGAAAACAAAAATGAAATTAAAAAGATTTAAGTAAGGAAACATACCTTCCAGATTACTTAGAAAGAATTGTCAATACTGATAAGATTCTTCTTGAGGAACTTAGATTATATAAATTTCCATTAGGGAAATGAAATTTTAGATTCCAATTTTTTTAAGGAAATATAAAAGAGAGAACATATGTACTCCCCTTTTGAAAAAGAGTATCTCAATGTTAGAATATAGGTTTCAACAAAAATTTAATATGAAAGATTACCTTATAGTTATTATTCCTAACCTTTGTTTAATGTATTCAAATCTATTGAAGGGTAATGATTTTGTAAAAATGTTAGCAAGTTGATCTTTCATTCAGATAAATTGAAGAATGATATCTCCTCGAAGTGTGTGATCTCTAAAAAAGTGATGTCTAATATCTATGTGATTTTCACGAGAATTATGTTCCGGGTTTTTTCTTAGGAAAATGGAACTAGTATTATCACTCATTATATGTGTTTTGGTAAAACTCTTTCCATATTCTGTGAGTGTGTGTTTCATCCACAACACTTGAGCACAACAACATCCAGCTGCTACATATTCATCTTCAGTAGGGGAAAGTGATACTGAATGTTTCTTCTTTCATGACCAATAAACTAATGAATCTCATAAGAATTTTCTAAATTTAATTTTCATATCCATTCTACATTCACCAAAATCAGTATCCAAACATATTTTGAAAATAAAATCATTTCCAGGAGAATTGAAAAGTCCTAAATCCATGGTTCCCTTTAAATAGCAATTTTTTTTTGAATGATTTTAAATGAGATTCATTTGGATTATATTGATATCATGCACATAAGTATACTGAAAAAATTAAGTTTGGATGACTAAATGTTAAGTATAATAAACATCCTATAGTACCTCTAAAAGATGTTTGCTCTACTGGTTTCTCAGCTTCATTAAGATCAAGAAATTTTGAGGTACCAATTAGAGCACTTATACTTTTAGTGTTTCCATATCCATACTTCTTAATAAGATCTTTTACATACTTATGTTGAGATATATAAGTTTCTTATGATTTTTGAGAAATTTTAAAACCAATGAAAAATGTTAACTCACCCATCATACTCATTTCAAACTCAGATATCATAAGATTTGAAAATGAATCAGTTAGATATTGTTGAATTGATCCAAATATAATTTCATCAACATAAATTTTAACAATCAAAACATTTTTATTATCTTTTTTGATAAAAGGGGTAGGATCATAATTTACCTTAACATAGTTGTTTTGTAACAAAAATTATGTAAGTCTATCATACCAGGCTCCAAGATCTTGTTTAAGTTAGTATAAATCTTTGGTAACTTTAAAAACATATTCAGGATGTTTTGTGTCTTCAAAACTAGGAGTTTGTTCAACATAAACTTCCTCTTGAATATATCCGTTAAGAAAAGAACACCTCACATCCATTTGAAAAAAATTAATGTTTAAAAATGATGTAAATGAGAAGAAAATTTGAATAGATTAAAATCTAGCTATTGAAGCATATGTTTCTTCATAGTCGATTCCATCTTGTTGATTATTTCCTTTAGCAACTAATTTTTCTTTATTCCTTTCAATGATTCAATTTTCATCACATTTATTTCCGAATACCCATTTTACTCCAATTATAAAATTTTCTTTAGGTATTTCAAAAAAGGTCCAAACATTGTTTCTTTATAATTCATTAAGTTCATCTTTCATAGATTTAATCCATTCATCATCACCTAAAGTTTCATCAGTGATTTTAGGTTCTAATTGGGAATGAAATGCAAGATGTTCAAATTCATTTCTTAAATAACTTCTGGTCCTTACAGGTTGATTTACATTACCAATGATATTATCACTGGGATGATTCTTAAGAAAAAACTGATTTGAGTTTTTTAAAACTTTTCCATCAACATAAGATAAAAAAAATATTTTGGGGTAAATACTTCAAAAACATTTTCTTGGCTATTTTCCTTATTAGAAGAATCTTACATAAAAGGTTGATAATCACTTTTTGAAAACACCTATGAAGATGTAGGTTGGGGTTGTTTAAAAACAAAAGGATTCGTTTCATCAAATTTAACATGTACTATTTCTTCAACAATACAATATTTTTTGTTAAAAACTCTATAAGTCTTAAATGTAGTGGAATAATCTAAGAAAATTCCCTCATCAAATTTGGGTGTGAATTTATGTAAGTTATCTTTAGTATTCAAGATGAATAAATTTCATCCAAATACTTTAAAGTAATAAACTTTAGGGTTTTGACCAATCCACAATTCATTAGGTGTTTTATTAAGAAAAATTGTAATTAAAACTTGATTTATAGTATAACAATTAGTACTTACAGCTTCAGCCCAAAAATGTTTAGCCATAGAATATTCACTCAACATAGTTCTGGTTATCTCTTAAATAATTCTATTTCATCTTTAAACAACACCATTTTGTTGAGGAGTTCTTATAATTGAGAAGTTATGAGTAATTATTTTCTTACTAAAAAAAGTTTTAAAATCATAATTTTCAAATTCTCCCCCATGATCACTATGAATAGTTATCAATGGAAGGTTTTTATTATTTTTATCTTTGGATGAAAAAGTTTTAAAATAAGAAAAGTATTCAGATTTAATTTCTAGAAAATAAACCCATGTAAATATAATGTAACCATCAACAAAAAAATACATAGTATTTTCCTCTAATGATTCTAGTTTATGTTGAACCAAAAAGATCCATATTCACTAGATGTAATGCATCATAAGTTGAGACTTCACTGGTTGGTTTAAATCTTGACTTATGTTTCTTTCCATATTGACAAGGATCACAAACTTTTGAATAATCAAATCTAAGATCTGGTATATCGTTAACACGTCTTTTCTTTGAGAGTTTTCATATATTCTTAAGTTTACAGTGCCCTAGTATTCTATTCCATAACCAAGATTGATCTTCCATTTCACTAAGGCAAGGTATATCTTGGCTCCTAAGGTCTTCTAAGTTCATAGTATAAACATTCTCTTGCCTATGGTAAGATAGAATAAACTCGTCCATGTAATTATTTACTAGGAATTTATAAGTCATAAAATTAAAAAGGTAACCTTCATCACATAATTGGTTTATTCTTATAAGGTTGTTCTTAAGACCTTTAACAAATAAAACATTTGAAATTAATAATTTTCCAAGAAAAAATGTTACCTATACCAATAATTTCTCCCTAAGAATTATCTTTGGAAGATACTTTTCCTCCTTTCGTCTTGATAATCATTTCAAAGAAGTTTTTGTTACTAGTCATGTTTCAAGAACATCCACTATCCATGTACAATTTATTTTCATTGGTACTTCCTTTATTTTCTTGAAAATAAAAAATTTAGACTTTTGGAATCAAAAATTTCTTGGATCCAAAAATTGTAGAAAGTAAAATCTTAGGTATCCAAATTTTCTTAGAAAAATAATCTTTATTAAAACCTAAGGATTGGGTTTCATTTAAAGAAAATTTTTTCTCCCAATGTCCAACACATTGACACTTAGTGAAAAAATGAGCACTTTGGGGAACAAAATAATTGTGACTAAAAACATTTTTTGAGTGAGTATAACCAAATCCTAAACAATTTTTAAGAGGAAGAAGTTGTGGATTCATTTTATAAAATTTATTTCTTCCCAAAGTAAAATTTTATAAAAGTTTTTTTAAGGAAAATATTTCAGATTTTATTCTAATGAATAAATTATTATCCTCATAGTAATTAGTTATAGATTTTGAGTTATTCTCTAAAATTTTTTTTTAGAAATAAAATTTTATATATCCTTAGAAAGTTTATCTTTCTTAGAATTAACTTCTGTGTGGTTTTTATAAATATTTTAAAAATCAAGAGTTTTCTGATCAAGATCTTTAGAAAGATATGATACTTATTTTTTTAAAACAGAAATTATAAAATTTTCATTCTCTAACTTCTTTTTATCTTACATTTATCATTATTAAGTAATTTAGAAAATCTAAGGACTTCTTAAAATGATTGTAAGGTATTTCCTTTTGATGAGGAAGATTCCACATTCAATGATTCATAATACTCTTCATTTGTAAAATTATAATTTAAAGAAATATTGGTTAAGGATTCAGCATTTTGTACCACAGCCATAAGATTATTATTTTCAATAGGTAATCTAGATATAAGACCAATATTCTTCTGACTAGAGGATTCATATTCCAAGGATTCATATGAAGAGTCACCACCACTGTCACTCCATGTGTCATTAGCCTTAAAAACTTTCTTAGCCTTATATTTTTAGTACTTAATATTGTTCCTTTAAGAATGATTATCCTTTCATTATTTTCTCTTGAGTATTCGACAATCGGTTCTGATATGACTAGACCTTTTGCATCCATAACAAGTTACTTTAGAATATTTCTTTTCCTTTCTTTCTTTATATATTTGTACTAAAAATATTTCTTTCCCACAGTCTAGTTCATCCTTTGAGAAATATTGGCTAGTTTATTCTCAAACTGTTTATTGTTACTTGATTCAAATATTACTATTGCTTTCTTAGCTTTAGATCTAGTTACCCTTTCTGGAGTCTTGGATTTAGATGTAGTAGTGAATTAAATGCTTCCATTACCATTCTTCTTCATATTGAAGTCGTCATCTCTCTTCATTCTTGTTTTATACTAAAGAAAAGTTCCAAATAATTAATGAAGAGTACTGTTAGATACTTTCATATTCTTGTCAATAATTGTCCTTTTATATTCCCACACATTAGGAATAATATCCATTATCTTTTCTATATGAACTTCATCATCATGTCTTTTTTCTTCCATAGATTGAAGACTATTGACGATAGTCATAAATCATTGTTACACTTTTCATTCAGGTTCTCCATAAGGAAACATAAATCCATTATATTCATCTCTTAACATAGCTCTTCTTATTTTTATCACTTCTGAAGTTCCAAAGTGTGTAACTTCAAGTTTCTTCCAGATACTATTGGTAGCTTTATAAGAAGATATTTGACTATAGATATTCCTTATCATGGAACATAAAAGAGTACTGTGTACCTTGTAGTTTATTTGATATGATTGTTTCCATTATTTGTGAATGTTATAATTTCTTTGTTAGAAATATTTTATTCATCAGTGAGAATGAAACAATTATCCACTTTGGTGTTAATAACAAAATTCTTCATCCTATCTCTCTAGTACTTATAATCATTACCATCAGAAATAGGTGGTCTGGTAGGATTCAGATTATCTATAGAACCAATATTCATTCCATCCATTCTAATACAAAATATCTTTTACACAAAAATATTAGTAATACAAAATTTTATAAAGAAAATCATTAATAAAAACATGAACAAGTAAAGTTGAGAAATAAAAATTGAGCAAGAAAACTTATATATAAGTATAAGTATTTCAAACACCTCCTCTAATACCAATTATAGGATCAAAATATAGATGTAGATGCTCAATTACAATAGGGGTGAATTGTAATTAAAAACTTTCATTTTTGACCTTAATAAAATCTATGATTAGAAAATTTAAACAAGGTAAATTCACAAACCCTCTTTAGTTCATAAACAAATGGATAATTGGAAAGGGTCGATTCTGATTATAAAGAACCTAAACTTAAACAGTTTTATCTTAAAGAAACTTAAACAAGATTATATTAGGGATAGATTCTAAATTAAAGCGTATAAAATCTTATTTATCAGAGTATATAAGTATAAGAAAGTTTAATAAAGTTATACTTTCATTCTTTAACAAAATACAATAGAGATAAAACTTGTAATATGACCAGGTAAACAACTAGGAAATATTTTAATCCAAATAAAAGGGTATCCAATAACCTTGGATAAAGGTCCCTTGATTTATACTTTCAAGAAAGTGTGTCTTACCCACACTAGGGTAATCCCTCAATAAGAATATTGGAATATGTATTTTTATCCCCAAAAACCATCAAACATTAAGGTTGTTGGAACCTCTTTCTTCCTATCCCTAGAAGACCTTGATTGTACACATCCACAATCAGAGTCGCACTAGGTTGAACAAGTTGTTCACGACTGAACAAGATGTTCATAGATTGCACAAAGCATGAGAGTCTCTCTCTATCTAGAAATAAGCACATCCAATACTTCTCAACATTGTTATAAATTCTTCAAATGGCTGGGGTATTTATAGGAAAAAATCCCTATGGTCATCTTCTCCTCCAACGGTCATATTTTTCTTTGAATTTCGGAGGGACCTGTACACGTGTCAGTCAGCCAACGGTTAGTTAGAAACAAATTGTAAGACATCATTTCATTGTAACATAAACATGTGTAAGGAATTATAACATGTAAAAAACATTCTTATGTTTTAGAAACATAAGTAAACTAGGATATGATAAAGTTCGATCAATATCTTAAGAAATAAAAAATAACTTTAACATGTATGAATAATCAGATTTTAAATATAGTGGGAAACAAAGTCTAAATATGTATACAAAAAGAGTTTGGTTTTGGATAGAAAATGAGTCTAATTTTAGATAGAAACAATGTCTGATTTTAGATAGAAATGGATTATGATTTTCTGATGAAATAGGATTGTGAATTTCTAAGAATTCAGAGTCTAAATTGTAGAGAATTTAGAGTCAGAATTCAGAGAATTTAGAGTAAGAATTTCTGAGAATTCAGAGTTAGAATTTCTGAGAATTCAAATCCAGAATTTTTGAGAATTTGAAATCAGAATTTATGAGAATTCAGAGTCATAATTTCTGATAATTTAGAGTTGTATTTCTGTGGAACTCGAAGTCAAAAATTAGAATACAATGGAGTCTAAAATCAGATGGAATCATATTCTAAAACCAATGAGACTCATTATCTAAGGAATTGTAATATTCAGAGGTTTAGATAAGGATCATAGTATTATTAAGATAATTTGATCTTAATAAAAACAGTGTTAATATTAGATAAGGAACATTAGGTTTTACATATACAATCAAGTTAAACTTAAAACAAATAAATTTCCTTAGATAAATAAAATAATCTTTCAGGAAAAAGTGTTTTTGATTTTCAAAATATAAAGGAATGGAAAAGTCATAAGATAACTTATTGACTTAACATGATATGCTTATTGACTCCCATTTAATACTTTCATCATGCTATTATTTGATTATTATATTAATGGAATTTATAGCTCACCCCATTCTTATATACATCCGTAGGTTATCCCATACAGTTTTAGAATATCCAGGGTATACAATGGCATGTTTTAGAGATTTTAAATAATGATGTTGTGCCCATGTTGTAAGTTATTATGTCATGTACCTAATTTCTCAAAGACATTAGGTGTCAAGATCTTCTGGTTTTGTATTATGTGTACCTCTATGTAATAAAAAATAAATTAAGGTGTATTAAATATATGGCTTATTATAGTTGGTATCAGAGTGATGTTAGGTTATTTGTGGGGATTAGGATTACAAAGCTCAAATGAAAGCATTAATGATAATACTAAGAAAAGAAAAACATCCCTAAATTTTGGTAAAGTATAGAGTAATTTGTTTCCAAGAAAATACATCCATCTTTGGATACTACCAGTAGATGTGGATCTGAAACAGTTGTACCTAGATTTAATAACCCTGAAAAGAGATCATTAAGCTAAAATCAATCATTTCCAGGTGCATAAAAATGTGGTCTTGCATCACACTAGGTCTAACACTCTTATAGTATGGGATTTTGTAAATTCTCAAGCTCATTATGAACCATTATTATGGGGGAATTCCCATATAAATTTATTTTTGAAAACATATCATGGATAACATAGATTAAAACTTGGAAATTAATTATATAAGGAATATATGTAATTTATGAGTTATCCCTTAAATTTTTATAGTTTTATTTTTATATGTTTAGTAGTTTTAAAATTATCCTCCCTAATTTTACTCTTTATTAAAATCAATTACGGAGAATAAGAGGAATGGAGTCAATAACAAATGTGATGAGCAATGTAATCACAACCCAAATGAGATGCCCAACCTGTTAGGAGTAGGAGTCAAAAACTTCATGAAAATAATTTCTCAATTAAATAATTTTTTGAACCAAAACTTGAATTAAAAGGAATTCATAAATCACCCTAATAAATATAAACTTAGATTTGAGACATTTATAAAATAATGACATCCAAATTTACATGGATCTTATGATCCCTTAATCATCGAAAAAAGGATCAAATCCATTGAAAAGATATTCCACATCCTTAAATTCTATGAGTAAGATATGTTCATGATGGTTGTTTATAATATGGATAGATAAGCTGATCAATGGTGTATATTGATCAAAATTAAAAAAACCGATGAGGAGATCAATGTAATGGAGTGTAAGGAATTCAATAAAAAAATTTTTAATAAATAATTTCCTCGTACTCTCTAACATAGAATAGAAAGATATTTACTTAGACTTAAGAAAAATGATGAATAATACATTGGGGAATATTAAATAAACTTCAAAATACTTGAACAATACACCTCCAAAATTATCATCTCCATCGAAAGTAAAGTTGTCCACTACTTTTGTGGGATAAATCCGATTCTATGAAAAAATTTGGAAATTTGAAACATTTACAACTATGTGGAAATTATCAGATGTTCCCTTAATGTTCAAATAGAGATCAAATAATCTCAAGGGTCTCAATGGTATGGAGATAAGAAGCGGAGAATGGATTTTAATTTGGGAGGTGTGATGGAAAATCATCTTAGGTTCAAGAAAGTCTAATATCCCACTTATTTAAATTGTGTGAAGAAGCATCCAAAAGTTTACCTAATGGGGACAAGAAAATGATTTAGGTATGGGATGGAAGGGAACGTAGATGGTGATTAACGATGGTAGAAACCCACCAATTTAAGGAAAGAAAGGAATTATACAGTCAAATCTCAACCTATTGTCTAATGTTTGAACTACAAAGAACAAATAAAATATGCGAATCAATGAACTAAGTCAAGGATTTTTTACAATAAATGATGAAGAAATTCTTCAAGGCCTAGGAAGTAAGGGTAATATTATGCCATCACACTTGCTGAGGAGGATCTTCACAATGAAGTGGTGATAGGTACACCAATCATTCATTCAAGGATAGAAAACATACTATTTTATTATAGTTCTATAAATTCTTCTATATCATGAATGTTTAGTATAACTATTCAAACACTACCTCAAAACATGGACTTATAGTTGTTAGTAAAGATGGAAAATGATTCAATTATTTAATCCCAACTATATAAATAATCCCCTATCAAAATTTATGGGCTAAATTTCTTATAAAGCCTTATAGAACTCCCTTTTATTCTATTCTAGATATGAATTGGATTTCCTTATATATATCCAACATAAATTTAAGAGAGAAGGAAATCACACTCCTTATTGTGAATCATCCTCTAATTCTATACTTGTGGAAGTAGGATGATGAATATCCTTAGGTATTATCATCTAAATCATGGATTTTATTTCCTTATAAGTAATAGTATCTTTCTAAAATGATTGAGACCATGGAAAAGATAATCCTTTAAGAGATTACAATTTTGAGGGAATAAACTAAGGTGCTTCCTAAATAGTTTTTAGTTCTTTCACCCATCCAAGAGGTTGAGTTATCAATTGAGCATATACCTGGAGCTTTTCCAATATCAAAGACTCCATACATAATGGAAACTATTGAACTTTATGAGCTAAATAAGCAAATAGAGGATAATATATATAATGGTTTCATATTCCTAAGTGCTTTACCTTGTGGCGCATCATTTCTCTTAATCAATAATAAAGATGGATAAATGAATTTCTATATTTATTATCATGATATTAACAAAACCAGGACAAAGAAAAAGTATCCTCTACCATAGATTGATGAATTGTTTGGCCAGCTATGTAGATCCCAATACTTTTCTAAGGTGTATCTTCATTCAGGATATTTTCAAGTAAAGTTAAAGAAGTGGGATATCCCTCAAACTATTATTATAAAAGGTAAAAGCATTGTGAATTCCTAGTAATTCTATTTGGACTCATTAATTCTCAAATAATATTTATGGACATGATGAATAGAGTCTCTAGGGATTACCTCAAAATATTTTTGGTATTAATTATAGATTATATTATTAGCTGCTCTAATATCAAGGAGTAACATGGGGAGAATTCGAATTCTATATTAAATAATTTTCCAAAGATAAAGATATTTGTAAATTATAGTAAAGGATATTTCTGGATGGAGAAAGTAAATTTATTAGGGCATGTTATCACCAGAAAAGGGGTATATGTGGATCCTTTAAAAACCGAGTCAATTGAAGGATGACCAAGACCGACATCTATGATGGAAATATGTAATTTCATTGTATTAGGTAGGTACTTTCATCGATTTGGGATAAAATTCTGATTATTGTCAATCCCACTAACCAAGATAACTCAAAAGGGAGTCAAGTTTGTTAAGACTAATGAATGTGAAGAGAGATTTAAATAGTTGAATAAGAGGCTAATTGCTACACCTGTGATCACATTACCCACTAGTGGGGAAGGATTTTTGATCTATATTGATGTGTCCAAAAAGTTATTAGGGTTTTTAATCATTCAATATGTAAAATAGATTTCCAATGCCTCCCACTAATTAAATATCCATGTGTATAACTGCCCGAATCATTATCTAGAATTATCTTCAATGATCTTCACATTCAATATTTGGAAAAATTATCTCTATGAAGTAAAGTGTGAAATTTATGGATCATAAAATCCTTAAGTATATAATGACATAAAAATATCTTAATATAAACCAATAAATGTGGTTAGATATAATAAATTATTATGACTATTCAATCCATTACCATCCTAGAAAGGTGAACAAAGTGGTAGATTCTCTGAGTTGAAAGGATCATGTAACCCTATCTATGATGAGGATTGAAATGGATCCAATCTTCATGGAAATGAAAAGTACGTATATGGGAATATTAATTTTATATATATATTACCTTGATCAAATAAATAACCAACCATCTATTCTTGGGAATATCAAGGAGGCCAAAATTGATGACAAGGTGCTACAAAAAAGGTAGCGAATATTCTAGAGTACACTTTTACTAAATATGGAGTTATAAGGTTTGGAACCTGGATATGTCTTCCATAAAAAACTATATTTGAATAAGTAACTTCTGGATGAGGTGCATCACTCATCATTCTCTATTAATCTAAGAAGTACTCATCCATCCAACGGCCTGAAGGCCTTCAAAAATTTTATTATATGATAAGACCCCCTTTTAAGGGATGAAGGGGGTGGAAACCCATTGAAATCATGGACATAGGACACTCAAACTCGAATGAAGAAAGAGTAAAAACCAGATTGACATCAGTGAACTGCTCCTCCCCAGCATGTGAACATGAAGATGCTCTCCATCATTTCAATGTAAATCAGCAAGCAAGTGTCCTGAGTCAAAGCTCAGGCCCGATCTGATGGCTGGCACCATACCCTCTCAAACAACCAAATCCAAAAAACACTGCAAGGATGAACCACCAGCTCTGAAACCTCCTTTGGAGTCAACTCATCAAGTCGAGTCTGGAATCACAACCCTCCCACTTTCGAAATCAAAATCATTCAAGAATACAATGAAACACTTCCAAATCAACGGATGCAATCCATACGGCTCAACCCACCATGAAACCTTCATCAACTCCAAACAGACATCTCAAAAAAGTCCCATCGCCACCATCCAACCTACACGCAGAGACCCCAAAAGTCCAGCCAAGGAACCCCTACCAGATCACGACACAGACAACGGAAACTAGCCCGTTCACCAAGGGAAACCAGCCTTTTCACCTAGGGAAACCATCCCGTTCACCAAGGATCAGAAGCGCGGCCCCGATGCAAGAAGACCAAAGCACAATCCGCACACAGAAGAAGGAATGGACTCCATGGCGTCTGTAGAAGATGTACACAGCCCCAAGAGCATGAAAACAAGTCAAGGATGAATGAATGAATATAATAGTATGATGAAAGAAATTTCCATACCAATATGTAAACAGGAAAACATAACATTGGATTTCATCATAGGAATCCCTAGTACCTCTAAAGGAAATAACACCTTTTGGTTGTTAGTCGATCACCTTACCATGTTAGTACATTTAATTTCTATCGAAGAAGATTTCTCTCTTTACCAAATTACCAAGGTATAAATAAGGAAATGGGTAAGGCTATATGGGGTTCCACTCTTTACTGAATCTGATCGAGATCTTTGGTTTACCTTGAGGTTTTGGAGAAGCCATCAATAAGTGATGGATATAGAACTAAGATTCAACATTTTTTATCACCCTCAGATGAAATTTCAATATAAGAGAACCATTAAAACTCTAAAATATATAATGAGAAATTTTTAGATGGATTTATAAGTATTTTGGGATAAAAACCTTCCCCTAATAGAGTTATCATATATAAAAAGTTTTCATTATATCATTAAAATTCCACCATATGAGACTCTTTATGGGAAGTGTTATCATACTCCAACATACTGGGAAGAAGTTGGAGAGAATAATCTTCTGGGACCTAATATTATCCAAGAAATTATAGATAAGTTTCAAACCATTATGTGTCATATGAAGTCCACAAAAATCCAACAAAAAAGATATGCAGACAATTGTCGGTGATACTTAGAGTTTAAGGTCAGAAAATAAAATATTCCTTCATATATATCCATGTAATAAATTCATGAGGTTTGGTAAGAAGATAAATTTTAGTCTATGATGCATCATCCCCTTCGATATACTTGATTACATCAGAGTGGTGGAATATCGACTAGTACTCACATCTAACCTATCACAAGTAAAAGATGTGATCCATGTATCCCACTTGAATAAGTACATACCATACCCCACACATGTACTAAATCCATTGGTGGTACCATTGGAGAATGATATTTCATACGAGGAGAAACAAATTAATATCTTAGATCATAGAGACAAGGATCAACAAAAAAATATAACTCACTTGGTTTAAGTATTGTGGTGGAACCAAATGTTTGAGTAAGTAACTTGGGAACTGGAAGAGGTGATGAAACAAAAGTAACCTCAAATGTTTTAGGGTAAAAAATGAAATTTCTAGTGTAAATTTTTTTTGGGGGGGGGGGATGTAATGAATCAAACATTTATAAATGAAATTAAGTTTTTTAATAAATAAATTAATTATTAAGTAATGTAGTTATACAAAACACATTCACTATTTTGGTTATTTCATACCATTATAAGTTATATCCTATCATATTTAAATGTTTATTAAGCATCGTATTCATTGATATTATATCCATTATACAATGATCATATGTTTAATATATTTATATTGGTCTATGATAAATCCAATTGACGCATAAAAAGGAATTGATGGGCTCGACCAGTAGGATTGTACCCTATTAAGACCATTTATCAGAGATTCCATGGGGGATAATATCACTAGTATTTTCTCTCAACCAATCCCAATTTAATATTAAAAAACTAAATATTGAGTGAAACAATTTATAGGAGAAGATCAAGCTCATCGAGATCACGACCCAAACCATTTTCACCAAACCACCCTAATAAAATCTCACCATTGCACTCCTTACCCTTTGGTAATTCATTGGTGTAATAAAGGGATCTGTATCTAGAACCTAACTGTATGAATTTTTATATATTTTATAACAATTACTTTATTTCTGTTTATTACTTTACAATGATTTAATAATAATTTTTTTGAAAATTAGATATTGATGCAATGAAAATGAAATTTTATATTTGAAAAATATATAGAATCAATAAAAACACTATTTTTACGAGTTCAATAATTTTTGGAAATAAATAATATTTTAATAAAATATTATTATAAAATAATATTTATTAAATATATATGATAATATAATTTTATAAAGTCAAATGTAATTTTTATAAGTGTTAGAAAACTATTATTGTAAATAAACCAAAATTTTTCAATAAATGTGGAATTTTATTTAAAAGTGTAAATTCTAATATTTGGAGAATTGTTTTAATAAAATAAAAAATATTTTTAAAATCACTACATTGAAATTATCCAACGGTGAATTTTTTATAATTTTATGAGAAGGTCAAATTTTTTAATTAAAATTAAATACAATTTAATTATATGTTATGTATTATGACATAATAAAAACCAAAAAGTGATTTAATAAATAATATATAGTATCCATTACCAAAATTATGTTTCCCATTTGAATTAATTTGTTTTTTTAAGTTATTTGATTTTATTTTTACACCCTTAATGAATCCTCCAAAACATATATTTTATTTTAAGGTTTTAAAATAAATTCATTATAAACATGACCCACTTCTACAACACCAAGGGTATTATATTAAGTATTTCGGTTCTTATCCATAAAAAATAATTAAATACACTCATATTTACTATAAAACATGGTAAAAAACCATTGGATGGGTTGTTAATTGGATTAATTTATCATATAGAGTCCAAAACCTTAGTTTAGAAATTAATAAAGAACCCTCCGCTCTTTTGTTATAAAAACCCACCCAACCACCCATTACTCTTTAATAAAAACCCTTGTATCATGAATTTACTCCAACCTTACCTCTCTATATAACTTTCTATGTGTCTGTAGCTCTTAATAAGCTCCTCCCAATCTTTTAGAAGTACCCTCTCAAGGTAAGGGATCATCTCATTCTCTTATTTATTCAAGTACCTTATTTATATTATTCCTTTTTTTTTCAATTGTTCGTTTTTGGAATTTTTTTAAACATAACTATTACAATACTTATGATTTTTATGTGATTATAGACCAATTAAACTCTCATTTAACCCATGCGTGAATCTTTATTCACCCACGTTATGCTGTCAAAATTATCCTGCGATTTTCCTTTACAAACACTTATTTAGTGAATACCTATTCTCATTTCCACTAAAGGGTATTCACCTAGATAAACCAATAATTCATTTATATATTACTTCCATGTATGTTACTCACACTCCTTGGTCATAGTATTAAACGTGTTAAAATATATCCTTATGTTTTTTATCATTGTGGCACACTTATGCATGTACATGTTATAAATGTGGTGGGTGGGACTATAATTATATAGCCCTTCAATGCATTGAGTAATGTTTTTATCTCATGATATTCCATATTTGGTGCATGGGAGTTTATCCTAAGCATACATTATTATGATATATTTGTGGTTATCCTTCACTTATGTTTATTACATCTTGTTTAATGTTGTTTCTACATTCCTATGTTGCCTTTATGTTATCATCAGATATCATGCTTCAATGTTCATGTTTATTATTATCACCGTTTTTATCAATGATTGATATGCCCATTAAATCTCATGTAATACTTTAATCATTTTATTATTTTATTATTCACTAAATAGGATTTATATCTCACCTCTTTATTATGTATTCCCCAGGTTATCCCATGTAGCTTTAGAACATCTATGGAATATAAGGGCATGATTCAGAGTTTTTAAATAATGATGTTGTACCCATGTTTTAAGTTATTATTTCATATTCCAAATTTCTCAAATACACTAGGCCTCACAATCTTTGGGTGATTTATTATGTGTACCTTTATATAATAAATCATAAAATTGAGGTGTATTAAGGTTATGGTTTTTTATATCATTATTATTGGGTTCCCAACACCAGTGAATTTCCCACCGCAGACCACCCCTACATGCACATAGTTCACTTATGACCCATACACATGCTTAAATTATTTGAATAATGATTTTTATAGACGTTTTAATTTTATTAACCCTTTATTTTGTGATTTTGAGTCCTTGGAGGTATTGAGATTGAGTTTAGAGGAAAATTGGGAAAGATGAGTTTAGTTTTAGCTAAAATTTTAGTATATAATAAAATCATTCCATAATGAGTGTCATTATGTTATGATTTTTTATTGGGTGGTATATTTTTTTTAATTGTTAGAGATGGAGTACTAAGAGTAACGTTTTGATATTAAATCATGTTTCCTGCATCATGGTTTATCTCATTATAAAGTGATTTTTTTGAATTGCACCATAATTCCTTAGTGTAGAAAAATTAGATTTTGTGACTAATCATTATGGGAAATAAATGTTTCTATAATTTTGGTCCATGGTTTCCATGAATATTTTATGTTTAATTGTAGTGTTTTCAATTTCATCATGATGAGGTTTGGGGGGTTTCAAGTTTAAGTGGTAATGAAGTTATGAAATTGAATGGAAGCAATTATTTCACTGTGAAAGTCCAAGGTTCAGTCATTATGGTGTAATAAAGATAATTAAGATTTAATGTGATTTTATATCATCAATTTTTAAGTTATTTTGACACTAAGATATGGGGTATAATTGGAGAGTTTCACAATGGTTTTTGAATTTAAAACTGGTTGACCCTCATTGAGTCTAAACAAAAAGTATTACACTATGATTTTTAGAGGTCCTATTTTGTTTATAAAATATATTGGTTTCTCATATTCAATCTCATTTCTTTCATTTTCTCTCATATTTTAATGACCTTTGAGATCCTAGATGTTTTTGAACACTCTTTAATCCCCTATGATTTTTCCACTCTAAAGGTTAGGTTCTTATTTATTGAGGTATTCATTTTCTTGGTTTTCCTTCATTTTGTAGCCCTCATATATTAGTGGAATGTCTATGGTTATTATTGAGATATTTAGGCGATGGATGATTGATATTGAATGATCAGTTATAGGTCTCTTGTGGTGATATAGAGAATAAGTAATTAAGAATCATATTTTTGATGATACAGTAGATTGAGCTTTGATTTGAGGTTAGTGATTTAGATTTTTTCATATTTATTGTTATTGTTGGTGTGGTTTAAGTATTATTTAGTTTATATTTAGATAAATAAATGGAATTGGATTTATTAAAGATAGTTAATTGAATTGAATCAAGAGGCAAGCGGGTCAAATATGATTTACATGTTTTACCATTTATTGTTTCTTTCTTGTTATTATAACCATTGTTCTATGATTATAATTATTATTCATTCATGGAATCCCGCTACAGCTAATCATTTTTTTCCATTTTCATATGGATGGTTTAAGGGGTTGCCGGTACCCAAACACCATTCCCCACCATCCAGTAGACCACATCAGCACATCCAAAACAGAACCTTCATTCATGGAATCATGGTTTAAATTGGTTGATTTAATTAAAATATAATAATGTTATACTATAAGTGAAAAATTGGAATTGTTATTTTGTATTTTTCATGATGATCATATACATGCAAAACAGATAGGTTGGGCGTAAACAGCCCAAGCCCACATGGGTCTAGTCCCATTATATCATTTCCTATATTTAATTATTAAATATATGGGATATATTTTAGAATCCCAAAATATATTTAGCATGGGATACATATGAATGTATTTAAACATATTTTTTTAATTAAAAAAAATACTTCATGGGATGAGGGGATAATGGAATAGGGGATCAAGATAGAGGGGATAAGATAGGGGAGTTGGGAAGAAATATTCAAACAACATAGGAAAAGGACCATTTTGGATTTGATAAAGAGAGTAAATAGAATCTATGTTGGGAAACTAGCTTCAATTTTGGGTGACTGAAAGGATTGATCAGCTGAAGAGTAGAGACTGCTACTGTCAGGGAGTGAGAACATCAAGCATTGATAACATGGTCAACTTTTCTATTCAATAAGAGAGCATAGTCATTTGACCAGTGCCAATGTCATCGAGTTAAGTGGACATGGTGGAGTGAGAGTGAAGTATAAGAGATCATCGTGAGTCATGATTATGGAGAAAGAACAACATAAAGGGAGGGAGTAAATCTATCACATTATGTTGGTAATAAGATAGGTGAGCAGTGTTAGTGAGGTGATGGTCCTAGAACTTTAGAGGGAGGGAAGGGTATGGGGATGATATAGAGTGAATTATATGGGTTTGGGGATAACATGGAGAGAAGGGGATGAGGAAAAAATGGAGGGGATGTTATCAATGCCATGATAGATATGTATGGATAACGATGTGATAGACATGACATGATAGGGATGAGTTAGTGTGGTGGATTATGATGAGACATGGAGGGTGGATTTGGGATCAAGGTAGGGTGTAGAGGGAGATGGGATCAAGGTAGGATAGATAATGGGGGGATAAGTTAGGTGTAGAGAATAAAAAAATATCAAATATTTTGGGTTCATGGGTCATCTCATGATTAAATGACAAAACCCACCAAAATATGGGCTAGTTTCAACATACTCATTTAAGATTGTTTTAAAAAAAGTAAAAAATAAAGCATGAACTATAATTTATCTATGTAATACCCTAAAAATACCATAGCATCAGGTCTATTTTTCAATTACTAGTTGATCATAAAGTGGTAAAGTCATGAATAAATTAAATTTAGTTCTTACTATTGTGGTAGATTTGTGTTGTTGAATTACTATAGTGGTATAAGAGGTTTTTCTATGGATTGTTGATGTAGTATAATAATAGGTGTTAATGTGGTTTAGTGTTATCACAGCTCGATACAGTTGAATCACTTTGATGTGTTTTGTTGGCATGGAAGTTGTAGAATTGATGTTGTGTGTTTTGGATTGTTTATTGATGTGGTGGTGTGGCTAGTCATTTATAGTTTCCCAAGGATATGAAAAAAATAATGTAATTAATGAAATAATTAAATAATTTTAGATGAGAATATTTTCTTTTGAATCAAGTAGTGATAAATAATTTTAAATAAATTATGGGATTAATTATATGGAAATGAAAATGAATAATGAATAATTTGGTAAGTTATTAGTGGCTCATGTGAAATGATAGGTTATTGGAATAAAATGTTAAAAATTAATAAATGTAGATGATAAATGATTCATCATGAATTGGAAATAATGATATGAAATAGGAATATGTTGTGTAATTGGTGTGTGTTTGTGTTTCTAGTTGTTTTGTGTCTAGAGGTGGTAGTGATAATTGTTGTTGCCTGGTGGCGATGGTGGGATAATAGGTTGGGGGTTATAAAGGTGTTTATATTGAGAGTTAACCATAGGTTGGGATTTTATGACGCTATATATATATATATAGGCACACACCTGTTATCATCATCATCTTATGTTATGCTATTTCTTACACACCACTACTCGAGTTTGGGTTTTTTTGACTGATGCCCATATGTGGGTTTGGGTTCTAGGTGTACCCCCAATATATGAGATATTTGTGATTTGGAAGAATGACTGCTCTTCCACCCCCGATATTACTTCTATCCCTATTTTGGTTATGTGGTGGTGATGTGGTTATGTGGTGGTGAAGTTGTTATGTGGCAGTGATATAGTTATGTGGAGGTAATGTTGTTATATGGAAGTAATGTGGTCATGTTGTAGTGATTAGGAACATTGTTTCATAGTGATGACAGTATGTGAATGTGGTATAAAATAAATGGTTATGGTCTTCCATATATATCTATGATATACAGATTTAGTATGTGTCCATGGAACATGGTTGTAGAATGAGAATATGAGAAGGGATGATAGTGCTAATATGTTTTCCTAGGAAATGAGAGTGACTGGATCAGTTGGTAAGTTAGTGTAGGGTACTTTCACTTAATATATTTTCTTATATACTATATTGATCTTTTATTTAGATTTTGTGAGTGATCTTTATTGATATGGTATGTAGTTGACCTGGGATGGCTAATGAGTTAGTTTTACTTCTTATTCATTGAAACAAGAGTTTCTAAGTAAAAACTTATTGAGTATAATTGAATTCTCACTACTTTTATAGAGAATTTATAAATATTTACAAGATAGATTCAGTGATCGGGTTGGACATTACTAGCTCATAGTGTGGTGATTTATTAGATTTAAAGTTATTTCCATTGATGTTGTTTTACTTTTTTATTTACTTTATGGATTTTTTCCTTATTTAAATATAAAATTACATATATTATTATTAGGATTATGAGTATAATTTTATTTAAAGAGATGGTATTGATTGGTGTATTGTTCTATTTTTCTATCATTTTGAAAAGATAATTCCTCCTATATGGCATGCTTTATACTATTAGTGCTAGTAACCAACCTATTATCTATTAGAGGTGAGTGTTAGGGTTTATTCTAATTTTCACTACCATACCCATATGGGTTCTAGTGGGAATTTTTCATGATAGATTAATATCAATGTTTTGGTTGATATTTTGGTTATAATTTGGATTTATGCATTAGTGAGGATAGTATTTGGAATGGTAGGGTGATAGTTTGTTCCTATTTAGCATGTGATGTAAACCAGAGAGACCATCTATGATGTAAAAGGTCACCTATGATCAGACAAAAGGACTCTGATATTATATTAAATATGCTTAACTAAGGGTGTAATGATTGCGACATGAAGACCTAGGTGTGGTATATGAATCATACTTGTTTATAATGGTGAGCAATTTATTTCAAAGGAGTTTATCTTAAATTTAACATAATTATCTTATGAGGTAAAATAGGCATATACTTTGTAGTTTTAGTATGATATAAATTATTTTATCTTAAAAAATCTTTGTGTTTGATGTTTATCTTACTAAGTAAGATATTATCTTATGAAAGAAGTAAATTATCCCTCTTATGCTCAAATATAAATAGATCAGTCTGAAAGAAATTATGAAAAGTATTTTATCTCATGAAGAGGGAATTTATAAGATGAGTTGTCTTAAGATTATGTAATGAGTTATCTTATAATGAAATTATCTTATACAAATAGTGAATCCAGTTTATCATACTTAGTGAAATATATGAATCATTTTATCTTATGAAGCTGATAAGAAATTTATCTTATGAGAATAGTTTTATCAGTCATTTATCTTATAAAAAATATACTATTGTGCATATCATCGTTATTAATTTTATAAAATTTTCATAATATCTTGAAAAGTCATTTCATGATTTTAAGTGTCTCAGAAAAGTAGTTGTTTAAATAAAGAATGAATGATTTAGTCTGAGTGTATTTTTTTCAAGAATGGAAAGATATGATAAAGAATATTTTTTGATGACTCTGCCTCAGAAGGTTATTCCATATTTGGAAAATGAAACACCATTAAGAGAATGTATCATACACTTTTCAAATGGATTATTCACTCAACTGTTGTTATTATCTAGTATTCTTAAGTTCAAATTCAAATAATAGATATAAATAAAAAAGTTAGCCACTATATGAATGAGGAATATACATGTACATATGAGCACACTAATAACAAGAATAATGAATTAATATGTATAAAATAAATCATATATGTGATCCACTCAACTCTTGTGTTCTGTTCTTACAAGGTTATCAAGAAATCAAAGAACCCCTAGAGTTATCCTTTGAAAATCATCATCTTCTCTAGACATGTATTTATCTACTTTCAGTTTCTTCTTAAAAATTTGTTCAGCAACATTATTTTTAATTTTATTCATCTCTATTTCATTTGAAATTGTTGTAATTGAGTCTGTTAAGTCCTCAGATAGGCCTTGTAAAGGGAGGTCCTAGTTAAAAGATATTGGACCTTTTCAATAAGTAAAAATTTCTTACACTCAGCTCGGAGCCCTCCGAAAAAGGGATAATATAGTGAAAATCACCAAACTCATGGAGAAGAGTGCTTGTGGAGTAGAATAGGGTATTTTTGTTCCCTGAAACACTATAAATCTTCTATATTCAATCATTTTTTTATGGTTTCATTTTTCCGATACTTACTTTTGTTAAAAAAAATATCAGAACCCACATACCATTAAGAGGGCGTGTAACATTCTATTACTATTTTCAGGTATTCCTAAAACCCTCTTTCTTAGTATTCTTTGGTTGGGTTTCGTTTGGGGTTGAGTCAGGTGAAATTCAAAAAAAATGTTGTTTTTGGGCTAGTGCAGGGTTGGCGCACGACTTGTGCACGGTTTTCAAACCATGCACCCAACTACAAAAAATGGAAAAAATTGAATAGTGGAATTCACATGTCTTGCACATGGTTTGAAAAACCATCTAACCTCTCAAGAAGAACCATGTGTTACATTTATCAAAGTTACATAGCTTGCACACAGTTTGTCTAAACTATGATCCCTTACCTAGGAAACTGTATGGATGGATTTTTCCTTTATCCAATTTTAAATTAACAATTCCCAAACCCCATTTTTAGGTCTCAGATGGACCACCTTTGACACAAAATCATTTATACATTTCTCTGATCTCCCAAGGACATTTCTTGGCCCCTTGAATCTCTCCCAAGAGTGATCTGAAGCTAGAGGAATTCCCTTTGATCTTCTTGTGGTTAGTTTCCTCCTCTCGTTCTTGATCTCCTTTGATCTCTCTCTTTCTCCATAGGGTTCTGTGGATCCTTATGATTTATTATGGATATAATACCAACTATTTTAGGGTTATAAACCTAGGTTTTTATCCTCATTTCCATAGAAACCTTTTTTTTGTTCTTCCTTAGTAAATCCTGATTAGATTTTAATGCTTCATGATCCAACGACTCTGAGGTAGGTGATTCCATTATGATGCTTTATTTTTATTAACCCAAAAATTATTTATTTAATTTCAAATATTTTGAATTAAATGAAATTGTTTAATGTTTATAAAAATGATTTCAATTATTTTTTTGGATAAAAACCCAATTCCATTGAATTGGGGGTTTTCAAAAAAATTGGTTTTTGGAATGAAACTAGAAAACCCCCAATTCCAGTGAATTTGGGTGTGTTTATGGAAATTGTGTTAATTTAAATTGTTAGATTTAAATTCTGGTTTTAATGTAAATTTATGCAATTAATGTTTCTAATTTAGTTGTGGAATGGTTTTGATGGAAATTTGTGAAAACCCCAAATTCCAGTGAATTGGGGGTTTGTTATGTAATTTATGGAATTTTTTTGAAAATTAAATCATTGAAATTAATTGTAAAATTGGATTGTGAAATTTCATGGTGAATTGATTTCATATCCTTGTTTGTGAAAAATGTATTGAAATGGTTTTGATGGAAACCCAGTGGTTTCATCATTATGAAAAGGCATGTTTTTTATTAAAAAATCATTATGGTTTTTAAATAGAAAATTGGAATATTTGAAATGGTTAATGGGATGAATTGTATTTTAAGAAATATTGAAATAAAATTCTCATAATTGATTTTTACTTGAACATATGAAAGCCTTAGGTAGTTAGTGAGTTATTTTTACAACACTTCATGATTATAAAACATTCTAAAACATAATAACAGTACATCTCATCCTTCAGGAGATGGTGATGAGTCCTCTTAGCCTTGGTTTAAGGGATGTATGTACATACTTTTTCATTTCACGGTGGTGGGTCCCTATAGCCTAAAACTAGCGTACCTATTTGGAATATGACCATGTTTCTCGATTATTTGTAATTTGAAATGTATATATGCTATTATTGTAAATAGTTTTACATTCCTTGAGAATTTATATAAACTATTTTATATAAAATTATTTATTTAATCCATTTTGTAAAAAGTTCCATTTGTGTCAGAACCCTTTTTTTAAAGGTAATTCCATCATTTTAAATATATTTTCCATCATTTGAAATGTGAAGAATTAATTGGTAAATGTATTTCCATGTTTTAAATTGTAAAGAATGATTTTTAAATTCCAAACCTATTTATTTGAAAATTGAAAGTAGATTATTTTTTTAATTTGATATTGCAATCTGTTATGGAATATTTAGTGAAATACTACCAGGATTTGGCTCACACCCTACTTGTGCCTTCAGATGTTTGTAGTTTATCTCCTCCCAGGTTTGAACATGGGCACGTAATATCTTGAAGGTGGTTCTAGATATTGACCTGTGGACTTGGTGAGTGGTGTCCTTTGGGACTTGGGTGGTTGTATTCCAGTTTATTTAGTTTTCTAGTACTTGGATATAATACTTTAGGCTTTATTTATAGTTTGAAATATGATACATTACTCCCAGTGGAGTTTCTTTTGTATGAATTACTCCCACTTTGTATGCATTACTTAAAGTATTTTCCAACCTATGGGTATCGAGAATGCCCTTCGGGCTATCTCAGGATTGGCTCGGTTATCGGGTTACTAGGGTACCCAGGTTGGTTCGTGACAAAGTGGTATTATAGATCTAGGTTGATCTTTTATCTTGAAGTCAATATTCATTGTAAAACCTTGTTAGGACTTAAGAGGTAGTTTCCATTGAGTACCTAGTCAGCTCTAACCATAATGAACCTTAAGTCGCCAGGGTGGTTAGGGAAGGACATCTTGTGGATTAGTTCTAGTATTTTCTCTATTTTTATTTGGATAGATTGAAATCCAAATATTTTTTCTTCTATATATTGGGATCAATTTCCTTGTTGCTCTATTTGAGTGTAAATATGATGCCTTCCTTGTTTTCTACTGATGTTGTGAAGCATCATGCTTCTAAGAAGACTTGTGAATCAGATCTAGAAGGAAGCTACTACTTAACTACAATGAGAGAATCATATTATGTACCTGAATCTAGTAGAGGTGATCATGAACACTATCCAAGATCTGGTATAGGCACCAACTCCAGTTCCCATTTAGGCTCCATTCATGGAGCCTCATAGGGATGTTCTTAAGATTGGTTCTCAAGAGTTCCTTTACCAAAATGTAGAACTGTTAAAGGGATCAAATGAATCTCGAGACTCTGAGGAGTGGTTGAGAAGAATGGATTATTTGTTTGGGTTCTTAGACACACCAAAAAAGATAAAAGTGAAGGACTAAGCAAGAGGACTAAGCAGAAGATGGTGGGACAAGATGGTAATGGAGAAGAAGAATGAGGGATTAGAGTGTAAAGGCTTCACAGTTCTTTTCACCAACCAGTTCTATCTAGATTCGATACTGTTGGCCAATTCTAAAACAAATTTCATACTTGAGCAGGATAACATGAACATGATAGAGTTTTTCAACCATTTTTATGAGCTCATACATTTCAAAACTGAGATTTTGTCAAATGATAGGATGAAGGCTCGAAGGTTAGAGTTAGTACTTCATCAAGATATTCATTATAAGGTTTTTTTGATGAAGCTTACTTTATATGTTGATGTACTAGATAGAGTGATGATGGTCGAGATGGTCCTAGCCGTTAAGTCAAGGTTATCAAGAGTTTCTTTCTCTCCTAGTGGAAACATGAGTTCCTTCAAGGTAAATTGAAAGGGTGATGATTATCAAATCAGTTATCAATAGTAGGATCATTCTTGACCACTTGTAGTTCCTAGAAGAGGTCCTTTGGTTTTCTACTAGTGTGGAAAGGCATGAAATTCAAAGTGGGTTTTCATTAAGGCACCCAAAAACTGTGGCTCCTTTAGATTCTCAGGGAACTTACATGGATTCTTCCATATTTATTCCACTCCACGCAGTGGAACGAGATTATCAGCTCCTCCTAAAACTATGGGGAAATCAAATGCTTCGCATGCAATAGGGTTCTATCCACATGCATCTGGAATGAAGCTTCTTCACATAGTAGAAGAGTCTCTAGAAGAAGTGGATATGGGTCCAGTGACCATGAGAGGTACCATTACTATATCGTCATCATTAGTGACCAAAATATTTGATACTATTGAATATCATTTGTTTATTTCAACTCATGTTGTTAATATTATTATTCTTCCTATGGAGATTTTATCTTGTGCAATGGATATTACTACACCCTTTTGTATGAAGAGATTACAGGGTCTCTGTAGTCCTATTTTTGTTTTCTCTTTATCAGATGTCGAGCTTTCTTTGAATTTTCTGGTTCTAGACATGAAATCACTTTACATCATTTTTGGAATGGATTGTATTATTTCCAATAAATCCCATATTGATTGTTATCTTCAACGAGTCTCCTTTACTACACCCAATGGTGTGTGTTTAGTCTTTCAAGCAGAATGAGACCCAATTTCAAGAAAATCTGGAACTTCTCATTAGGATTTTGGTAAAGTGATATTAGTGTTTGCCTTTGATATGGAATGGGATTCTTTGGTTTTGTTCTCATTCTAGTTATTGTCAAGTTTACTAACACTCTTCCTTCTAAATTTTATAGTCTTCCACCAGTAAGGGAGGTTAATTTTCAATTGACTTAGCTCCTGGTACTCAACCATTTTCTATTCCATCTTACCACATGACACCAGTAGAGATGAAAGATTTCAAGCCCTAGTTGAATGATCTTCTTTAGAAAGGATTTATACACCTAAGTGTGTCACATTGGGTGACACCAATTCTCTATGCTAATAAATATGATGTTTCACTTCTCCCATGTGTTTATTATCGAAAAATAAATTTATTTAAGATAAAGAATAAATATCCATTGCCATGTATTTATGATATATTTGATAAGTTTAAAGGGGAACTATGGTTCTTAAATATTTACCTTTGATATGGTTACCATCATTTTATGATAAAATAATCTTACACTTAGAAAATTACCTTTTGGAGTAGTTATAGTCATTATGAGTACCTTTTCATGCCCTTTGGCCTAACAAGTTTGCTTTTCGTTTTCATGTATTTAATGAACAATATTTTCCATGAGTATCTTGATACTTTTTGGTGGTCTTTGTGGATGAAATACTTGTTTACTCCATGTCTGAGCAAGATTATATGCATCATCTAATAATAGTTTTGATCTTTCTAAGAAATAACTAACTTTATTCCAAACTTTAAAAATGTAATTTTTGGATTCAAAAAGTGAAGTTATTAGGGAACATGGTGTTAGAACATGGAATATCAATTTATCCTAAGATGGTGAAGGATGTTATGGCATGGGAACAACCACAAAATGTTTTTAGGATTCAAATCTTCTTAGGTGTAGATGGATATTATCACCGGTTTTTAAGGACATCTCAAAGTTGGATTCTACAATGACCACTCAAACATGGAAGGGAGTAATGTTTTCTTAGGATAATAAATATAAAAAAAATTTGTGTTCATGAAGCGACTTTTAACTACTACACCAGTGTTGAATCTTCTAGGGACTGGGTAGGGCTATGTATTCTTTTGTGATACATTAGGTTCAGGATTGGGATGCATCCTCATGCAGGGTGATCAAATATTTTCTTATGGATCTCATTATCTTAGGCCACAGTAGATGAATTATCTGATCTATAAACTTGAACTTTTAGTTGTGATGTACATACTTAAAAGTTGGGAAAGTTTTACAATGTTTTTAGACCACAATATATTGAGTTATATCTTCTCTCAAAAATATTTTGATCTTCGCTAGAGGCATTGGGTGGAATACCTGAAGCCTTTAGACTTCTACATCGCCTATACCCTGGGGAAAGGGAATTTCATTGCAAGTTCTTTGAGTATGAAACTTCTGGCCCAGGCAGTGAAAGAACCATCAAAATAGTGGAACTTTATGGATCTCTTTTAATAGTTGCATATTATATTTCATGATATAGGGGAAGAGGTTTCATTGGAAAGTGTTTGATTGACATTCGTTCTTCTCAAATAGATTCTTCAAGATCAACAACTTGATGATGGGTTTTATAGCAGTAGATAATCTCTTTATGGTGGGGAGGTAGTTTCCCAGTGGTCGTTCTAAAAAGAGGTAATTATGTGCTACCAGAATCATTATGTGGTACCATCTTTGGTGAGGAAATATGTGATGGGGAATTGTCAAAGTTCTTAGCGGGAAGTGCACCTAAGAAACAAAAAGATGTTCTATGACATGCAGATAAAGTTCTGGTGGCCAAGTATGATATGAGACATTTCTTAGTATGTTTCTAATTGTTATACATTCCAAAAGGTTAAGGTCGATAACTAGAAACCTCCATGTTTGATTCATACACTTCATGTTCCTACTTGGAAGTGAGGTGATATCTCAATATACTTTGTGATTGGTATGCCATGTACTGAGATAAATAAGAATTTTATATGGGTTGTGATCAATAGGCTGATGAAATCAGCTCACTTATTATCCATTTGTGATACAAAAAAATTGGAGGAGTTGAGAAATATCTATGTGAAAGAGATTATTCAATTTCATGGAGTTGCATATGATATAGTTTTTTATAGGGATCCTCAGTTCACTTATTGTTTTTTGGAGAGGCCTTCAGGAGGCACTGTGATCTCACATTTGTTTAAGTTCAACATATCATCTATAGTCGGATGGCCAGATAAAAAAGCTATATAGATTCTTGAAGATATGATTTACACCTATTTTCTTGACTTTGGTGTGGATTTGGATGATCACTTGGGGATAGTTGATTTTTCTTATAAAAATAGTTAGCAACTTGTGATCAGACTGGATCCTTTTGAGGCCTTTTATGAACTTCCTTTCAAATCTCTGTTGTGTTGGTCAGAGATTGGTGAAATTTTTTTGGTTAGATCGAGCTTGGTCAAAGAGACAAAAAAATATCCATTTGATTTTTTAGAGTATTTTGATGGCACAAAGAGAATATAAGTCTTATGTTGATCGTTATCATAGGTCTTTGGAGTATTCAGTTGTTGACTAGGTCCTCTTGAAGGTTTCACCCCGGTTGGGTCATCAATGTATTGGGAGGAAAGGAAAGCTTGATCCTTGTTTTTTGGGACCTTTCAAGGTTGTTGAGATGGTGGGGTAATTTGAATATCATTTGGAACTACCACTATAGATGATATTGATACATAACATGTTCCATGTATCATAGCTCTGTAAGTATCTATCTAATCCATCTCATGTTCTGCGTTGGAGTGATATCGAGGTTGAACCTAATTCATCAATGACTAAATGACTAGTCAAGATAGTTTATTCTGAAACCAAGTTACTTCATATGGGTAAGATACCTTTTTTCATATTCTATGGAAGCATGGTTCTAATTCTCATGAGACATGGGAGAGGGAGGCACTGATGATAGAGCAACAACCTTATCTTTTTGGCATGGAAACTTCATCGTATGCTTTCTGGGAACAAAAAGTTTCTATGGTACTATTTTTAGGTATTACTAAACCCCTCCTTTTTATCTTCCTTTGGTTGGGTTTTTTTTGGATTGAATCGGGTGAAATTCTAATTTTTTTGATGTTTCTAGTGTAGTGCACGATTGGCACACGGCTTACACATGGTTTGCCAAACCATGTGCCCTGCTATAGAAAAATGGAAAAAATTGGAGAGTGGGATTTACATGACTTTCACATGGTTAGAAAAAATGTGTTCCCACTTAAGGAGAACCATGAGACCCATTTTCTAATGGCACACATCTTGTGAAAGGTTTTTCTAATCTGTGTGCCTATTCATAGGAAACCACGCGGATGTCTTTTTCCTTTATCCAATTTTTAATTTAAAATCTATGAACCCACTTTTTAAGTCTCTAAAGAAATTCCTTTGACCCAATCTCATTTATACCTTCCTCATAGATCCCAAAGACAAGTCTTGGCACCATAGATTCCTCGTGAAAGCGATCAGAAACTAGATGAATTCCCTTCGATCTTCTCACAGTTAGTTTCCTCCTTCTATTATTGATCTCACATGATATCTCTATTTCTCTTTATGGTTATATGGATTCTTGTGTTTAATTGGGGATCTAATACCCACTATTTTTGGGTTATAAACCTAGGTTTTTATCCTCCTTTCCCTATATCCCATTTTTTTGTTCTTCCTCGACAAACCCCAATTAGGGTTTGATGCTTCGAGATCTAATAGCTCTGAGGTAGGTGGTTCTATTATGATGCCTGGTTTTTATTAACCCTAAATTAATTTATTCAATTTCAAAAGTTTTGAATGAAATCATTTTTTTTTAATTTTGATCAAAATTCATTGAATTATTTTTCTAGATAAAAACCCAATTCCATTGAATTGTGGGGTTTTTTGAAAAATGGGTTTTTTGGAATAAAATTGGAAAACCACCAATTCCATTGGATTGTGTTGTTTTAATGGAAAATATGGTAATTTCTATTTTTAGATTTAAATTCTTGTTTTGATGGAAATTTATTCAATTTAATTGTTGAATTTATTTATGGAATGGTTTTGATGGAAAATTTTGAAAACCCCAAGTCCAGTGAATTGGGGGTTTGTTCTATAATTGATGGAATTTGTTTGAAAATTAAATTGTTAAAATTAATTGTAAAATTGGATTTTTAAATTTCATGGTGAATTTATTTCAAATCCCTATTTGTGAAAAATGGATTAAAATGGTTTTTATGGAAACCCAATGGTTTCATCTTTCGGAAAAGGCATGTTTTTTATTAAAAACTTGTTTTGGGTTTTATAGAGAAAATTGGCATATTTGAAATGGATAATGGGATGAATTTTATTTTAATAAGTCTTGAAATAAATTTCTTATTGTTTGTTTATTCTTTAGAATATGAAATCCTTTGGTAGTTAATGAGTTATTTTGACAAAAATTTATAATTCTACAACGTTCTAAAACATCATATCAGTACATCACATTCCTTAGGTGATGGTGATGAGTCCTCTTGGACTTGGTTCAAGTGACATATGTACATAATTTTCCATTTCATAGTGTTGGGTACCTATAGCTCAGAATTATCAAACCTATTTGTCATATGACCATGTTGCACTCTTGTTTGTTGTTTTAAATGTATATATTACTTTTTTTCACCTGTTTTACATGCCTTGAGAATTTATATAAAACTTTTTATATAAAAGTATTTATTTAATCCATTTTTTGAAAAGTGACATTTGTGTAAAACACCCTTTGTTTAAAAGTTATTCCATTGTTTAAAATGTATTTTACAACATTTTAAATGTGAAGAATGAATTGCTAAATGTATTTCCATTTTTAAATGGTAGAGAATGATTTGTTTAAATATGCTTTTGAAAATTCCAAACTTGTTTATTTGAAAATTAAAAGCACTTTATTTGGTTAATTTGATATTATAATGTGTAATGGAATATTTGGTGAAATTAAACTAATATTTGGATCACATCCTACTTGTTCCTTTGAGTGTTTATAGATTACATCCTCCGAGGTTTGAGCAAGGGTAAGGCATCTCTTGGATGTGGTTCTTTATATTGACCCATGGACTTGGTGAGGGGAATCCTTTGGGACATGGGTGGTTGTCTTCCAATTTATTTAGTTTTATAGTACTTGTTTGTACTACTTTAGTCTTTATTGCTTGTTTAATATCTGGTACATTACTACTAGTAGAGTTTCTTTTGTATACATTACTGACTTGTCTCTTTTACTTCTGCAGTATTAGTGAAAAATCATTCCCACTTCCATTTTTATTTTGCCAGGTGCTATTTTCCAACTAGTGGGGATTGGGAATGCCCTTCGGGCTATTTCAAGATTGGATTGGTTATTGGGTTACTGGGGTACCTAGGTTGGTTCTTGATAGGGTGGTTTAAAAGTAAAAAAAATTTTAAAAACTCAATTCACCCCCTCTTGAGTTTTTAGTTATCCATTCTATGGGAAAACAATTGGTATCAAAAATTGTTAATCTTGAGTTCACAGTTTTAAAAGGTTGAAGTACAAAGGTCTTATTTTAAATGACTCCTATTTCTGATAAATTATAAGGTATGTTAATGGTAATAGATCCTTATTTTAATGGCGATAATTATGGATACTGTGAGGTATGAATGAACATCTATTTAAATAAACTTGGTCTAAAGGATTGTCTCAAAGATGAAAAGCCTTATAAAATTACAAAACCCCAACCAGAAACATGGGATGATGATACTGAAGTGATATATGATATAAATTATAAGTCTATGAATGATATAATATGTGGACTAGGTCCAGATGAGTTTAATCGAGTTTCTCATTGACAAAAATCCCATGAAATGTGAAATATTATAATAGTTTCCTATGAAGGTATAAAAAATATGAAGGATCTTAAATATGATACTTAAAAACTTAAGTTTAACAGATTAAAAATGGATTAAGGAGAATTAATTACTCAATTGAATAGAATACTCATTGATATTTTGAGGAATTTTTCTACTCTAGGATCTCCAATTACTAAGACAGATCAAGTATTGAAAGTTTTAAGAGTTTTACCACCTAAGTGGAGTGGAATCTTATCTTACATCAGACAATATACATATGTTAATAATTTCAAAATAAAATATCTCATTGGAACTCTTATGATGTATGAGTCATATATATAAGATGAAGTTGGAGAATATAAAATGGTTAAGAAGGAAATTACTACTTTGAAGGTTTCTAATTCTAAAGATGATAAGAAGAACAAGGGTATACAAATATATTAATCATATGAAGAAGAAGATTCCTCAAGAAATTATAGTTCAAATGATTAACTTGAATAGTTTTATTGAAATTTCAAAAAAAAACTATAACAAGAAATAAAGGTTTCAACATACATTTCAAAAAGTATAAGAAGCATGGTGGAAACTCTGAAAAAGTAATATTCTAGGAGCGCCAAAATCTTTAACACATCAAACTAGATTGTCCTCAATTTAAATAAAATAAAAAGTCTGATAAAAATTTTCTCAATAAGGATAGATATAATAAGAAATATAAGAAGGTTAAAAAATCCATGTGGATTTCTTCTGAAGACTATAAGGATTATATATCTTTAGAATTAGAAGATGAATTATCTAATCAAAAGGACAAAAAAAAATTCATGGAACATTATAATGAGGTACATTCTTATTTTTCTTATGATCATGAATTTGAATCATAAAATGAAAACTTCTCATATGAATAATTAAATGAATATTGTAACATGTTAGAAACTATAAATGAAATATTGAAAAGGAAAAAAAGATATTTCAAAAATTCTTACAACAAAATTATTAATGAATGGGAGGAATTAAATAAGAAAATTTTAGATTTGAAACCACATATGGAAAAGTCCTCTCTATAATGTATTAAATAGACTAGAAAAACAAATAACCTATAGAAATAAGTTCAAAACATTAAAGAGGCTATAAGTATTTTTACTAAGGGGTAGGATTACTTATTAAAATACTTAGTCACAACCAACTTATAAGAGAAAAATTTTCAATAGGAAGTCAGGGTAAAAGGAAAAAATCTCATAAAAACTATTTTGTGTCTAGTTCTAAGAAAACAAACCACCAAATATTTACTTGTTTTAACTAAGGAGAATTAGGGAATTATGAAAAATATATATTATAAAAAATCTTTAGTTTTGTGGAATTAAAAAAAATTCTTAGAAAAGGTTTTTAAAAATTCATCGCTAGATTCTATAGACCTCTAAAACATATTTGTTTTCCCAAGTATTTTATATCTAAAAATTTTGAACCCAAAAATATTTGGGTACCAAAAGGTCTTATTTTTTTATTTTTCATTTTAGGGAGTTATCCACATAAACAACAATGAAAAATGTTTCATGGATAGTGGTTATTCAAGAGCAATGAGTGGAGATTTATTTAATTTTCACTCACTATCTATAGTCTATGGAGGCTATGCCACATTTAGTGATAATAAAAAAGGAAATATAGTTGGAATTGGATCTATTGGAAATATAAAATCTATCCTCATAAAAACAATACATTATTTTGAAGTCTTAAATAAAAACATGATAAGTTTTTATCAAATTTTTGATTATGGTTAATTAGTTTTTATAGTAATGCATGCTTAGTTTTTAAAGAAAAATATCTCAAGTTTTGAGCACCAAGTAGAGAAAATGTTGATAATTTAGATCTTAATTACTCATTTAGATAGAATGTAAATTATCTAAATGTTGAAGTAGATGAATCATGGATTTATTATATAATTCTTGGATATTGTAATGCTTATTATTTAAGAAAATTATCTAAATGAAATTTGATTTCTAGTATTCTTAATCCTAAATTGGAAAAAAAGAATATATGTGACTCATGTCAAATGGGAAAGCAACACAAGTCATATTTTAATCCAATCCAAGAGGTTTCTACTTCTATACACCTAAAGAATATCGATATGGATTAGTTCGGACCTGTCATAATAGAAAAACATGCTATAAAATCCTTTATCTATGTGTTGGTTGAGGTTCTTTCATGATTTTATTGGGTTTAATTTTTGGGACTTAAAAGTGAAACTTGTTATGTTTTTGTTAATTTTATTAAATTTATTCAAATTGAAAAGGATTCCAAAATTATGTCTCTAAGAAGTTATATTGGAGAAGAAGTTGAGAATAATGAATCTAATTCATTCTATTCAAAATATGGTATTAAACACACATTTTCTTCTTCCATGACACCTCAATAGAATGTTTTTATTAAAATGAGGAATATGACCTAGCAAGAAATTTATAGAACAATGTTACGTGAATATTAAATGCCTACTCATTTTTGAGCTAAATTTTATAACACAAAATGTTATTCTATTAATAGAGTTCTAATAAGGCTTATCTTAAAGAAAACACCCTATGAGTCATGGAATACTATAAATACAAACCTTTAATGTATTTGGAAGTAAAGTTTATTTTTTGAACACTAAGAATAATCTTGGAAAATTTGATCAAAAAACTGATAATTTCATCTTCCTAGGTTATTCTACTATTTCCAAAGTTTATTGAATTTTCAATAAAAGTTCAAGGATTTTTGAAGAGTCAATTCATGTGAATTTTGATGAAGGTGATCCTTTTGATCAAAAAATGACTGAAGAAGATGAGTTAACTGATTCTATTAAGGACATAAGACCTGAACCTCTTTTTAAAGATAAAATGGATGATGATTTCAAATTTTTTATCAGTGGAAAAAATCATATAAGGGTTGATACTAGTGAACTAGGAAGTGTGTTATCTAGAAAACCTAAAAAACTTAAGGACCATACTCTAGAAATAGTTATACGAATTTTAGATTAAAGATTTAGGACGAGAATAAATATAGGATTCCTTGTATAATTCACTTATTTTTTATCCTAGTTTGAACTTGGAAGCATATAAGAAGATTTAGATTATGAAATTTGGGTTATAGAAATGAAAAAATATTTAAACCTGTTCAAGAGGAAACAGGTATGTGAATTAGTTGATAGACCCTATATCTATCCTATTATTGGAACTTAGTGGGAATTTAGGAATAAATAGGATAACCAAGATGTGATCATTCAAAATAAGGATAGGTTAGTTGAAAAAGTTTATAATCAAGAAGAAGGAATTGATTATGAAAATAATTTTCCCCAATAGTTAGGTTAGAATCAATTATAATCTAGTTATTATATGAATCATATATGAATTTTAAACTCTATAAGATAGATATTAAATATTTATTTCTAAATTAGGTTTTAATGGAGGAAATTTATTTTGAAAAACCTCATAGTTTTGAAGATCCCCAATTTAAAAATTATTTTTTAAAATATAACAAATATCTCTATGGACTTAAGTAAGCACGTAGATCATGGTATGAATGATTAATTTTTTTTTCATTTATTAAACCATTTTAATGTTGGATTCAATTATCCTAGTATTTCCAAGAAAACATTATCAAATGGTATTTTTCTTGTGCAAATATATGGTGATGATGTTATTTTTGGGTCAAAAACTGAAAAATTATGTAATGATTTTTCAAAAATCATGAAAAAATAATTTGAAATGAGTATGATGGGTGTGTTAAACTATTTCATTTGATTTCAAAATTATCAAAATTATTTAGGAATTTTTTTAAACCAAAGTAAATACATACTTGATTAACGTAAAAAGTTTGGACTTGAAAATAGTTTGACTTATTCAACTCCTATGAGTTCCAACATTAAAATTGATATGGATGATGCTAGACAAATAATTGAAAACAAGTTATATAAAAGAATCATTATAAGTTTTTTTTATATTAGTACAAGTATTCCATATTTTATGTTTTCAGTATGTATTTTTACAAAATTCCAATCTAATATAAAAGAATCTAATTTAAATGCATCTAAAATGATTTTTGATATATTTATAAGAACTATTTACCTTTACCTACTTTTTCCTAAACCATTGATTTTAATTTAACTTCATACTCATATACTGATTTTTGAGGGTGTAGATTATATAGTAATAAAACCCTAAAAACTTGTCATTTTGTTATTAAATAATTAGTATCTTGTTCTAGTAAGAAACAAAATTTTATAGCACTGTCTAGTACTGAAGCTAAATATATTGTATATGGAATTTTTTTCTATGGATGAAAAACACCATGATGGATTTTTGATTTATTTGTAATCATGTTCCAATAAAATGTGATAAAATAATTGTTATAAACATTAAAAAAAGTCCAATAAACCATTATAAAAAATGTACATTGATTTAAAAAATCATATCTTGAGAGATCATGTACAAAAGGTGATATCACATTATAATTTTTTCATAGAAAATCAATGAGCAGATATTTTTACAAATTCCTTGCCTACTAAAATATTTGATTTTATTAAATCATAATTATGTTTGTTTAGTTTATCTTATTTCCATTTTACTTATTATACAATGTAATAAGAGTAAATTTATATTTAGTAAATTTCAATTTACTTTATTACATTAGTGATTTAGAATTTCCATTTTGAGTATTAATAGGACACATAGAATAGTCTTGTCCTAATTAACCTATACATCACTACACAACTCTTTGGTTAACATAAAATAAAAGAAATAAAATCATTCATAAGTACTAAAACCTTTCAAACCTATAAGTATTAATCTTTTTTCAATATGAACCTTTTCTACCCTAATCCATCAATATACCAAACCTCCTTCAAATATAGGAAAAAACAAGTGAACAGATACTTATACTTATAGTAGTTCAAAGTGCTTGAGGTTGGTGAGAAAGGTGACAAGTGGAAGAGCTATAGATTTATGTTGGTTGGTTAAAACCGATTTATTACTTAAGAAAGTTATAAATCATCAAAAATGGAAGTTCATGTTCGATGATAAGTGAATAAAATTTTTCTATCAGAAATATTTTATAGAATTTTATGAATCTAATATGTTTCTTTTTGTTGTTAATGAGGATCTAGTAATTGCAATAGAAAACCAATATGACTTTTCAATGATGTTTATGATAGTGGTTGAAGATTTTCGATACCCTCATGAAGGACATTCAAATTTAAACACATTCTTAACTCCAATTGATGATATAAGTCTTATATAAATAATGAAGTCCATTTTTGGATCTACATATGTGTAGAATAATCTTTTATCATACTTGGAACTGGAGAGAAAGGTTTTTATGAAGTTTATTTAGTTATCCATTTCTCAATGAAACATTGAGTTTGAAAAAATAATTTTTCATAAAATTATATTTTTGTGTCTTTTTATGACAGAAAAACCTATGAATTTGGCATGATATATTATTAAGTACATATGTTTCATATTTAAATTAAATCATTCATATTTTACCCTTTAATAAGGTTATTAACCTTGGTTTTTAGTAAATCCTGTGTTTGTTTTTGGTGAAACCACTTTCACTCATTGTTATAGATTAACAAAATTAATTGATAGGGTTTTGAAGGAAAGTTATTTTTACTAGATTTCATCTTTGAATTATTTATTTCTGGTCTGAATAGGTGATGAGGTTCAGATAATCCCTGATAATACTCTAGGGGAGTTATCTCGTCTGGTGATTTTTAGTAATGTTTCTTTTCCAGTTCCTACAAGTTTTCCTTCATCAATAAAAGAACATGTTGAGAATATGGATATAACATATATTTTAGATAATTAAACTCTTTTTGAAACGTAAATAAGATTTAGAGTTTTCATTTCCAAATAAATTCATGCTAAGAATAAGGTTATTCTAGAAGTTTGCTCAAAATGTGTAAGGTAGTTAACACTCGTGTTATTTCCATATCCCAACCATATGTTTTACCTATTTCTTATATAAAGAAAAATTTTTATTTGGACATTACATGTTTAGTCAGTATTGGTCAGGAGATAAAAATTTAAACTTCATCGGTTGTGATATCTTTCTTCAAAATATATCCTTCAATGGAGACTGGTAGAAAATTCATGAGAGAATCAGTATGTTTTATCATTTGGAATGATGATAGTGATGATGAGGAAGATTTAGATAAACTATATGAACTCACTCTGTGTGTTACAAGAATAAGAGGAATACCTGAATTAAAGGGTCCCTCTCTTTCCGAGTAAGTACAACATGATTGTGAAAATTAACAAGTTGATGAAGATCATAGTCCCTAAGTATATCAAGATTTATTTTATCCTATTCTATTGTACCATAACTGTTATGAAATTATTACAATTGAATTAGATTTTACAAATGAAAGATATTGAGAGAGTTATTTCAAATTAATTACTAAAGTGGATTTGTTGAAGAATCATTTAATTGAGTCTAGATCCAAAATAAGGATTATTCGAGAACAATCCATCTCAAATGATGATATTGGTGTGTTGAAGTTATTATTTCATTTTATTTTGGAGAAAGTTTCAAAATATTATACTGAAGAAGAATCAGGATAGAAATATAAAGATTAGGTTTCCATATAATCATAGTTGGAAGAGGTGTCTCTTGCTATAGAAATATAAATTTCCACCATAACTTCTATGAAATGTGAACTTATCTCTAAATAAATGCTACAATATCTTTAGAGAAATGGGTTTCATGAAGTTAGGAGCATGCCTATAATCCCAAGAATATATGTTTTGAATATTGATTAGTCTCAAAAGGAAATTAGTTCCTTAATGAATAAAAGAGTACAAGTAATCTATAATGTTTTAGTTAAAGTAAAAAATACTCCAGTTTTATAATAAATGGTTTAAAAAATTGTTGGATTGTTGGTCAATAATTTTGAAGTACTGGAAGAATAATTTTGTGTTCTACATTAGTTATTGGCGACCAAAAAGGAATAAAATTCTTATTATGATGAAGATAACGCTTTATTTGAACAAAAGTACCATCGAGATTTGTAAAAAGGTAAATAAATCACTCCTCAAGGATCACCAACTATTTTTATTTATGCTATTGGTCTGGTTAGTATATTCGGTAAATATTTTGAATCATTAAATAGGTTAGTTATGAGTTGTTCCAAAAAGGAATAAATGCACAAATTCTTTGAGAATTTTTCTTATATGATGTGGAATTGTTTTAAAACTCTCTTAAATTGTTATAATAATTACATTTTGAAGATACTATCCATGTGCATGGATACACTATTTCATATTCAAGGCATATACTCTATTAGACCTCCCATACCATATCATTATGCCACCACATCTTAGAGATTCAAATAAATCATTGATTCTTCTGAAATATATACAATGTAAAACCTCAGGTTTTCTAAACAAGTTTATTTAACTTTACCTTCCTCTTCCTATAATTTATCCTTTTTATTTGCAAACCACATTGATTTCACCATTGCTCGTTGACTCCCTAGACATCTAATCAAGTTCAATTAGGATCGTTGATGAAGATAAATATGGTCATAGAGGATCTATTATTTTTTTAATATATTTCATTAGATTTATTGATGATTCCCCTCTACCTACATCATAATTATTGATCAGATAACCACAATCTTATAAAATTACACCTCATAAGCACATACTGATTAAATAAAAATAATTTTTTCATGAATATGTTTCTTAACTGGTTGTGGTGTCTCAAAAACATTTCAATGGTTTTTTACTTACATTTTCAATGCCTTCATTTATTATTACCTATTTATGTTTTATAATTTCTTGTTTATATGAATTATTAATGTTTTAAAATTTTATCTTTCTTAATTTCCATTTAATACTATTATTATATGTTTCTTTACTCTTCGTTATTTTCATTGATTATTCAATATTTACTTTCTGATAGATTTTTTATTTCTCCAATAATTGATTTATTTTCTATAATTAATTTTTAATTTCAATTATTAATTTTAGTATCTTATTAATACTTTTTTAGTACAATTCCATTCCAAATTCTATTTATATTAAGTATATCTTACTCATACCATTTACACATTTTTTTATATGACATTAATTTTAATCTTTTTTCTTATCCTACATCTTTTTGAAATCATTAAAAGGGGGAGAAGAAAAAAGAGTATAAAAAATTGGAATATTAAAATCATTTTAATTTTGTTTTATTTTTCGTCAAAATTTATTTATTATTCAATGGGTTTTGTGATCATCAAAAAGTAGTAAATTTTTATACAGACTTAAGTTATTCCAACATATATCAGTTATTTATTATTTTTGATAATTCACAAAATTACTATTTTTTATTCTAATGAGTTTTTATTTAGTGTTTCATATTTTATCATTTTATAAGTGGTGGGATATTTATTTCAAAGGAATTTATCTTATGTGTAACATAATTATATTATGAAGTAAAATAAGTACATTCTTTTTAGTTTTACTCTGTAAAAAATTATTCTATATTATAGAAGGTCAGTGTTGAAATTTTATCTTATAAATTAAGATATTAAATTATTAAGGATTTAAATTATCTTATGTATTCTCAAACCTAGATAGATCAATCAGAAATAAATTATGAAAAAGAATTTTATCTTATAAAGTGGATATTTATTAAAAGAATTATCTTACGATCATTTAATGATTTCTCTAAAAAATAATTTATATTACATTAATAATTAATTCATATTATCCTAAAAAGCACAATATATGATGTGTTTTATCTTAAAATGCTTCCAATAAATTTATTTTACGATAATAGTGTTATCAATCGATTATATTATGAAAAATAGTCTACTTAATGATCATCATGATTACCATCATAACATTATCATAATCTCTCTATAATTCATTTTATATTTTAAAGTGTGTTAGAAAATGAGTTGTCTAAATAAATAAATAAATATTTAGTCAGAGTGTCTTTTTTTCAAGAATAGAAAGATATGATGAAGTAGATTTATGAAAACACGGCCTCAAAATGTTATTCTATATTTTGAAAATAATTAAACACCGTTAAGATCCTTTGTCATTAAATTTTTAGATGTATTATTTATTCCACCATTGTAATAATTGAGTATGATTTTTCTCAAATTAAAATAGAAGAAATAAATAGGAAATTTGGCTTCTGCATGAATGAGTAATACACACATACGTATGAACACAATGATAACATGAAGAAAAAATGCGTGTATATAGAATAAATCGCATACACACTCCAATAAATTATTGAATTCTATTATTACAATTTTATCTAGAAATAAAATAATTAATAGAGTTATGATTTAAAGAAAATAATCTTCTCTAGATGTGTCTATATCTACTATCAATTTCTACTTACAACTGTATGTTGCATCATTCCTTTAAATTTTATTCATATCAATTTCATTTTCACTCACTATAATTGAGTGTGTTGAGAATATGGATAGGTATTGTAAATGGATAGCTAAGTTTAAATATATTGGACCATTATAACAAGTAATTACTACTTTCAATTAGCTAGGAGCCCCCAGAAAAAGGGCTGGTATTGTGAAAATTACCAAACTCTTGAAGAAGAGTGTTGGTGGAGTGGAATAGAGGATTTATTTTCCACCAGAAAACTATAAATATCCATTATTAAATCTTTTTTCCTTGTTATTTCATTTTTCTACTTCCTACTTACATTATGGAAATGATTGGAACCCACATTCCTTGAAGAGGTAGGTTTTAGAGTAAAGAAAATTTAAAGAACACAATTCACCCCCCCCCCCTCTAGAGTTTTAGTTAGAAATTATCCAGGAAAACACCATTTCTCTCTATTCTACATTTTTTATACTTATATTGATTCATGGGATTCATAATTCTTTATTTTTCTTTCCTTAATCCGTGTATTTGGACTTAATGTGAATATTCTTCTAATTCCCTTAGCGTTGACTACACCAATTGTAGGCTAGTCTAGTTTTTTATAGGTGTGAACTGATGATATAAGTAAACATCAGTTAGTGAGAGGGTTCTTCTTATTTTAGATTCATCTATATGATTTCATCCTTGATAAGGATTAATTTTAATTTTTGTGGGTTTTTATTCATTTCTATAATATGGGGATAGTTTTCTCTGACATAGAATGCATGCATGTGAGGTTTATTAGTGAGATGGATTATTGAATAGATCACTGATGTTTGGATACATTTTCATTCTTGTTGGAAATATTTATGTGGAGTTTTTGGTACGTACATATGATGGAGTTTCTAAGAGTTTCAAGTGAGTTTTTGGATGTTTTTTCTAAAGTATTCATATCACTACCCCTAGATTTTATATTCATTTGGTAAAAATTTATAACCCAATGTCTATTAGTTTATATTCCTTCTTATATGATGGAACCTTTGGACCTGTAGTAGTAGAAGATTTAGGTTGATGATATGTTATAGAAGGGTTTCATATATCCTAGTGTATCACCTTGGGGTGCTAGTGTTGTTTTTTATGAATGTTAATAGTATCATGTGGTTGTGTATAAATTATTTTTAGTTAAACCAAGTGTTGTTGAAGAGCTATTTTCACCTCTTTATGATTGATGATTTTTTTGTTTAGTTGAAGAGATAAAGATGATTCTTAAATATTTATTTTTAGTATATATATCATCAGATGATGGTGAAAGAGTAATATATTCCAAAAAATATTTTCATGTGCCACTATGTACTCCTTGAGTTCATGGTGATTCCTTTTGAAGTTATTAACACCCCAAATTTCTTTATGGGATTAATGATACTGGTGTTCCATGGGTTCTTGGATCAGTTTGTGGTTATTTTCATTTATGATATATTTATGTATTTATAATCATAGGTGGATTATAATCAATATTTTCAGTCTATCATGGAGGTCCTTCGATAAAAATAGTTGTATGAAAATCTATCCATGTGTAAGTTTTAAATGTGAAAGGTGAATTTCCTTAGGCATTTCATGCCATAACATGTCTTGATAATTGATATTCTAAAGATTGAAGTAGTTTTTATTTGGTAAAACCCAATAATGTTACATAGGTATATAGTTTACTTGATCTTGTAGGATATTACATGATATTTGTATTTTATTTCTCTTGGATCACAAAATATTTGAATTTTTTGACCAAGAAGAACTGACCTTTTTTCATGCACCAGTCAGTGATTGAGTACCTATAGAAGATCCTAGTTACTTTTCTTGTTTTTTTTTATTTTATGAAGTATGAGTTATGTTTGAGACCTTTTTTCATCCCTTTCATCTTGGTCTAGGTTGTGTCTTAATGTAAGAGAATATGGTGATATTATATTGGTCTTAATTATTCTATCACCATGACATGACTATGCCACCCACAATATTGAGAATGTTATGGTGGGTTTCTTATTGAAGTTATTGAAAACTTATATTATTATAGATAAAATCTAAGTATTCACTAATTACAATATATTTCAATATATCTTCTCATATTATGATTTGAATTTGTGTTAGTGAAGGAGGATAGAGTTCTTGTAAAAATATTACTTTGAGATCTCATACACTCTAATAAAATTTAATGTGATAGTTGATTATCTGATTATGAAGATGCATGGTGATGTTTTTCATGAGGTTAGAAATTATTATAGGATGATTATTTTTATTTTGATATGGATTAAGTAGTAGTTTTTCTATATAAGATGGAAGTGAAATAGTCCTTATTTCAGTAGGTTGTGGAGTATAATTTGGGAGGTTCTAGGATGTATTTATTGAGAGATAGTTTCATTTATGGAGATGATATTGAAGGATATTTATAAGATTACCAATATTAAATATTGTTTTGAGGGATGTTTTTTGTTCTATTGGTAATGTGAGAGGAAGTTTTTTGAAAGTTTCACAACTCACCTATAGCAGTGCATCCTAGAAATTAAAAGATTTATCATGCCTTGATAGATTGGTTTTTGTACATAGTAATGAAATTGTAATTATATAATATTTTGTTTTAGTACCTTTTTGATTAGTGGGTGAAGAACAAGCATCTAATTCCAGTTGTTCTGTTGTATCCATTAGATGCCCCTCAATACAAGAATATATTAATGGTTTTTGTGACTGGTTTTCCTCAATATCTGGGTGGTCATGATCCCTTTTTTGTTGTTTTAATTGAATTGAAAAAAATCAATTAATTCCTTAGGGATTAAATAGTCGAGTATAATGGATGTTATTATGAGGCTTTATATGGAGGAAAAATCAAGTCTTCTTGTGGTTCTGAGTATGATCATCTTCAATAAAGAGCTTATCTTTACCTTAAGAGTTTGGAATAGTTTACAACATGGTTTTAGATTTTAATTGTTCATTAAAAAAAATTCATCCTCAAAAGGATAGGAATACATAGAGGAAAATTCAAAAGATATAGGACATGGTGTTTTCATGGGTTATTCATCATGGAGGTTTGTGGGATATATGTTTACTTTTTTATTGCGTTTTCATATAACAGTATCGATAACTCATCCATTGGTATGAATCCATTCAAGGTTTTGTATGTGTATCCCTGTGGATAACCATTATAATGAACCAAGGTTATGAAGTTGGCAATTCTTAGAACAAATTTGGTGTAGAGTGCAATAAAGAAAGTGGAGGTGATTCGTAAGTGGATGAAAGATGCTCTGGACCACTATAAGTCTTATATGAATCAGATGAGGAGATATCTATAGTTTTGAGTTTAGTGGTCATGTGTTATTAATGGTTTATCCTTTTCATGAGAATCATAGCTTCATTAGATTTGGTAATATTTCTTCTCAATTTAATAGACCATTTGATGTATTGGAGTGGGTTTGGAAGGTGGTGTATTTATTGACACTTCTTCCTTATGTAGATTAGTTTCATGAAGTATTATATGTTTTATATCTCTAAAAATATATTCTTGATGAATCTAATGTTATTTATTATGGTGATTTAGATATTTATATGTATATGAAATTCATGGACTTTCCTATTGAGATTCATTATCATCAAGAAAAGGTACAATGATGATGCACAATTCTCTTTGTTTTTTATTTTTGGAGGCTTGGTAACTTAGAGAAATTTATATGGGAGATATATCCATAGATACAGGATCAATATATGGAGATATTTTGAGTTATTATTATCATTATGTTTATATTTGTTTTTACACTACATTTGATATTTCATGAGGAAAAATTCATATTTGAGAGGTATCTAATGGGGTGTTTTTTTCTTGGATTTTGTTTTGATACCCAAGGATGAGAATAATTTAAGTAGTATCTAATATAGATTAATATATTTTCACGTTCCTATAATTATTTAGTTTTTTGTTCTATAGGTTTTAAAAGCGATTTTAGAGTTTAATAGTGAAAGACAAATTGAGTTTTATTTGAAAGTTTAGCTGATAGGAAAATTATACCATAATACGTTTCATTGCACAATTATAATTTATTGGGGGGTATGTTTTGTTTTTTTTGTATTTGGAGAGATAATTTTTTATGATGGTTGTTATAACATTTTATTTTCACTATATTATGTCTTATTATGGAGTGATGTGTTTGAATACATAATAATTCCATAGGGTGGAAGAATTTAGAGTCGCAGATGGTCACTACAGGAAAGTGGTTGCATCACATCTTTGTTCTATGGTTTCATGAGTCTTGTGTATTGTGTTTTTGTGGTTTTCATTGTGTTTTGACATGGTTTGGAGGGATTTTTATTATAAGGGGTAAGGTAATCATATAATTTATGGTAAGTGAGGTTTACACTATAAAAATTAGAGGTTTTTTCATTTTAGTGTTATGAGATCATCACACCATAAAATGGTTTGGTAACATTTAAGTTTAAATGGTTTTGACCAAAATATATGAGGGAGAGATAATGTAGTTACATCGTGGATTTTATATTTCTAACTAGATAATCCCAATTACACCGTAACACCAAGTGTTATGCTTTGATTTTTGGAAGTTTCATTTTATTTATAAAATTGTTTTCTTTCTCAAAATCTATTTTGTTTATTTTGTTTCCTATTATATTTTAGAAACCTTATGGATTTCGTATATGTTTTGAAATTCTATTATGGATCTTTTGATTTATTATACTAATAAGGATATATTCTCATCAATTAAGGTATTTATTTTCTTTCTTCTTCTTCCTTTTATATCCCTTTTATCCTTTTTAGGTATAAAGGTCATGATTGATGTATTTAGGTGATGGGGAATTGACATGGAATGATTTATTATAGGTTTATTATGGTGGTGTAGGGATTAAATAATTGGGAATCATGTTTTCAATGATGTGGTGCATAAATATTTTATTTTAGGTAGATGACACAATTTATCTCTTATTTATTAATTTTTGGGTCACTTTAATCATACATTAGTTGGTCTTTAATTCAAAAGATTTAATTTTCTATTATGAATACAGTTAATTGAATTGGATCAAGAGGAAAATGGGTTGAATATTCTTTACCAATTTTCTCGTTTAATTCCATTTGATTATTATTATAATCATAAAAATGTGATTAAAATCACTGTTCATGAGTGGAATCATGTTTTAAATTTTTTAATTTAATTAAAATATTTTAATTTGATGATGAAAGTGTAAAAATTCGTGTTTCTTGTTTTTTTATATTGGGAATGATGTGGTAAAATAATAAATAAGTCATGAGTAAATGGAATTTATTTCTTATTGTTATGGTAGAGTCTTGTTGTTGAATTTATATGGTGTTTTAAGGGATTTTGATATGGATTTTTTGATGTGGTTTAGTGTTATGGTAACTTGATACAATTTATGTGGTTAGGTGTGGTTTTTTTAACATGGAAGTAGGAGAGGTGGAACAGTTTTGTATAGATGTTTTTATGATATAGTGGGGTTTGATGTTAGTGTGGGTAGTGAATTTTAGTTTCTTATGTATATAGAATCATGATGAAATAAAAGAAATAATTTAATATTCTTAAATGGGAATGGGGTTTTTAATTAATTTAGTGCTAAATAACATGAAATAAAGTGGTGAAATAAATATTCGGTAAATAAAATGAATAATGAAACATGTGGTTCATGATTAGTGGTTCATATGTAATTATAGGTTTCTTGAATTAATTTTTTCTATAAAATAAATATGGCTAATAAATGAATAGTTTAGAATTATTAATAGTGATATTGAATAAGAGGAATTTGTCTAATTATTGTGTTGTTTTATAGTTGATTTTTCCATGATTAAAAGTGGTAGTGATAGTTTTTATTGTGTGGCAGTAACAGTGTGATGATGGGATGTGGTTATATAGGTGTTTGGATAAGGATTTGACCCTAGGTTGGGATTGTGTACTACTATATATATAATCATATGTTTTGTTATTTCTTATAAACCAACACATGAGTTAGATAATATGAACGATTCCCATACGAGGTTTTTGGGTTTCAAGTATACCACAGACATCAAGGATATGGGTGATATGTATGACTAATTACTCCCCCTTGATTTCCCATCATCATGGCTATAGTGTGGTTGTGTGGAAGTGATGTGGTCACATGGAAGTAATATGGTTTTTATTAGTGATGTGGTTATGTGGAGTGATATGGTTATGTAGTAATGATATAGTTTGCAGTTGTGGTAGTAGTGTGATATTCAATTATGGTATAAAATATGTGGTTGTGAAAGTGGTTCTGGAATTTGGTTGTGATATGATGATTTGAAAAGGTATGAGAGTGTCATGATGTTTTCTGTTGGGATGTGATAGTGACTATATTGGAAGGGAAGTGGGTGGGAGGCACCTTATTTTTATATTTTTTTATCAAATATATTATAATTATATGAGAATATTTTGAGTTAGACTTAGTGAGACAAGATATAGTTATCTTGGGATATGTAATGAGCCAATTTCACTATATGTTAACTGTGAATTTGCTTTGTTTTTCCACATTTTCATGAGGGTTTATAGAGTAAAACTTATTTAGTATACTTTTATACTCACTTCAACTTCAATATACATTTTTACTAATTTTCTTGATGGATTTAGTGATTTTAATAGACATTAATATCTCATGGTGTGATGATTTTTTAGAGTCATAGTTCTTACTTAGGATCTATTTTATTTTGATATTTAATTTATTGATGTTATCTTTTTTCCATATAACATTACAATCATTATTATTGGGATAATGGGTATTTTTTATTTATCAAGATAGGGTTTATTAGTGGTTTGTTTTACTTTTCAAGGATTTTAGAAGGTAATGCCTCTCATATTGTATGATTTATACCATTAATTATAGTTTCCAATCTATAGACTATTAGAGTTGGGATTTGGGGTCACAATTTTCTTCACTACCGATCCAAGAGGGGTTCTAGTGGGTATGAGCAGTGAGAGATATCCCTATAAGTCAACACACATTCTTTTATACATCGTGATAAAACTTCCCATATAATCATCAATACTAACACTACTATAATCCAATCACACTTAATTTTGGATCTATTATTAGATAAAATTCCAAAAAAGGTTAACTATATTAACATGGGTAATACCAATTAATTTTTTAATCCTTTTTAGGGGTGTTAGAGTATTCTTTATAAGATAATATGCAGTAAAAGTCAATATTATGACCTGTGATATGGGTTATATCACTGTCCAAGATATATATCACATTAATTAACATATTTATGCTATAAATATATAAAATGTGTGATATTTTCCGTTTTTCACATAAGTTATCATTCTTTACATTGTTTAATGATTTATTTATTTAAGTATAAATTATTTTTTATCATTGAAGTGTTCAACAATCATTTGGGTTAAATTAATCTCAAACATTATAATGTATAATATATGGTTGAGAATTGACTGAATGTTTTTGAAACCTTTTATTCCCATGAGTCTCATTCTTTAATTCAATATATTTACTAAAAAACTCGATGGATTCATTATGAGACACATGATATCCAGGAACACTACCTTGATATCTCTATATATTATTTCTTCCTTTATTATATATGAAGTACTAAAATAACATGGGATATAAAGAAGATGCTTCTAAAGTTATAAAATGTTTTCATAGTTGGTGGATCACCTTTAGATGGAAGAGCATGTTGGTTGTTTCTAAGTGATTATCATCAACCATGAAAGCTTAATATCACTAGAAAAAATTCATATCTTTATTATGTTTATTTTTTTCCTTCTAAGAAATTAAATTGATAATGATTTTTATGTTTTTTATAATTTTTATACATGTTTTGTATCATTAAAACTCACTAGTGGTGTTAGAGTCATCTTCGGTGAAGGATTAGAGAATCATTTAAATTTTGAAGCAACTAAAAATATGAATAGAAATATTTATCATAGACAATGATATATTGATATCATTGGATGTCATATGGAATGGAATATTCTATATTATTTATTATTATATCATGAACAAAAATATGTAATATCACAACTCATAATAATCCTAGGTTGTGTGATACAAAACTAATCATTATATCACTATGATGATATATAAATATTAAGAGCATTATGTATTGCTGTGATCTGACTGACTAGAACCCAAGAACTATTCTAGAGTGAACACATGGGAAAAAGTGCATCTCTCAATCACCATAGAAAGATAGATAGGTTGTGGTTTTAGAGGTTTTTGGATTGAGAGTTAACCATAGTTTTGGATTTTATGATGCTATATATATATATTGACACACAGACGTTATCATCATTATCTTATGTTTTTTTATTTCTTACACACCACTACCTGAGTTTGGGTTTTTTGACTGATGCCCATATGTGGGGTTGGGATCTGGGTATACCCCAAACATTTGAGATATTTTTGATATGGATGAATGACTTCTCTTCCACTCCTGTTATTCCTTCTAGACATAGTGTGGTTTTGTGGGGGTGTTGTGGTTACATTGCGATGATGTTGTTATGTGGAAGTGATATGGTTATGTGGAGGTCATGTTGTTATGTTTTTTTAATGTGGTCATGTTTTAGGGATTAGGTACACTATTTTATAGTGATTCCAGTACGTGATTGTGGTATACAATACATTTTTATGGCCAGTCATATATATCTATGGTATGAGGATATAGTATGTGGCCATGGAACATGGTTATGGTATGAGGATATGATAAGGGATGGGAGTTCTAAAAAGTTTTCCCTTCGAGTATGTTCGAGACTTGATCAGTGGGGATTTTTGTGTAGGGTACCTTCACTTGACATAGTTTCTTATATACTAATTAAACTTGTATGTAGATTTGGTGAGTGATCTTTATTGATATGTGATGTAGTTGACCTGGGGTAAATAGTGAGTTAGTTTCACTACTTGTTCATTGAAACAATATTTTCTAGGTAGAAACTTATTGAGTATAATCGAATTATCCCACCTAATTATATAAAACATTTTTAAGGATTTAAAAGATATAGTTAATGATTAGGTTGGACATTACTAGATCATGGTGTAGTGGTTTATTATAGTTAAATTTTTTTCCATTGATGTTGTTTTAATTTTGTATTTACTTTATATATTTTTTCCTTTTTTCTACATGAAATTGCATATATTATTATAAAAATTATGGGTGTTATTTTATTTAAAGATATGATATTGATTGGTGGATTATATTATTATTTTTATGATTCTTAAAAGAAATTCCTCCTATATGGAATGTTTTAACCATTAGTTCTAGTCGCCAACCCATTCCCTATTATAGGTGAGTGTTAGGGGTTATTATTATTTTCACTACTGACCCCAGAGGGGTTTTAGTGGGTATGGTTCATGGAATATTGATATCAATGTTTTGGTTGAGATTTAGGTTAGAATTTGGTTTTAGGAATTGGTGAGGATTTTATTTGGTATGGTAGGGTGATAATTCATTCGAGTTTAGCATGTGATGTAAACTAGGGAGACCAGCTATGGTGTATAAGGAACCCTATGATAAAACATAAGGAATCTGATAGTCTACTAGATATGATTGAATAAGAGTACTTATTGCAGTGTGAAGACCTTGGTGGGGTATATGAATCATACTTTTTTGTACTAGTGTTTGAAATAGGGAAGATATATCAAAATATAAACGAATTAAATTAACATAGGTTTAGAATAATTATATATCCTAGGCATAGTAATCTTATTTATGTCATAGATATGGTTAGTAGATGACACACCCATGTGGTTCAGGTTGTTGAGGTGTAGTAGGAAACTCTGACTAATCATAGGAAGGTTGATCCTGAGGAAGAGGATTCATGAAGGAATGGTTTTTCATGAGTTTTAATGGTATATATTATTGAGGTATTATGGGGTCATCTCTAATGAGGTGAAAAAGAGGTTACTAGAGGATATTGAGATCACATTTAGGTTGATTCTCATGTGGATGGAGAATTTTATTCTTTGAGTTGTTAGCTTATTGAGAGATACAATTTGATAGTGGTGTATTATCTATCTCAGTGATCTTGAGGAATCTGATGTGACATGGGAAATATTTAGAAGTAAATTATGAGTAGTTATTAAAATTTATTTTGACGATAGTGAAATGATATAAATTTCTCATCCTTAAACAATGGAGATCTAGGGTGTGATAGTTCAGAGAATTGTTCACGAACCATCTATGTTATTCTCTAGATATTATTTTAGATGACGGGGTAAGGGAAATGAATTTTGAGAATAATTTTCATCTGGATATTCAACATTAGGTTAGTCCCTTATTAAATCTATCTTATATTGAGTTTCTAAAAAAGGATGAGGTGATTGAGAAAGTATCAGAGTGGACTAGTTCATCCTTATATAAAACTCATAAGAACTTTATGAGTAGCAGAGCCTTGGATAAAGGTTATTGTTGATATAGATAATTAAGGTTTTAGAAGACAAGGAATTATCTGAAGCTCCCTTTTTCCCATTTTTCTAAATTTATAATTCCATAAGTTTCTATTAAGAACTCCATCATGATTTATTATTTCTGTGTTGTCCATGGTATTTGAAAATTTATGTTCCCAACATTCCTCAGTATCTAGCATGGAATTTCTGGCAAGTTTCAGATACAACCTCCAAAATAGTTACCTCTTATACTTTATCAAAAATAGTAGGGTCCTTGGTATTTTAGACTATAAAGAGTTAATGAAATAGGAATAGGATAATCCCATGATGTACCTAAAACTTAGAGACTTAGGGCTGAGCATTTATGTTCTAACAAATGTCATCAGGTAAAAAGAGGTGCAGGTATAGGACATGACCAGTTCCATGTGATGGAGATTCTTGGACTAAGAGGGACATATATTTTTTATGTACCATTTTTTAGAAATACTTCTATTTTTTGTCATATCTCAAATTTTTATATGTTTTTCTGATTCAAAAAATCTCTATTTTTATTCTAATTAGTTTGTCTTAAGTGTTTTTGATTTTATCCTTTTCTAAGTGGTGAGATATTTATTTCAAAGGAATTTATCTTACTCATAACATAATTATCTTATGAAGTAAAATCAATATTTAAATTGAACTTTTATTCTACATAAAATTATTTTATCATATAGATGCTTAACATTAAATTTTTTATCTTACTAAGTAAGATATTATCTTGTGAAGGAAGTAATTTATCTACTATATGCTCGAATCCAGATAGATTATTCAGAAATAAATTATTAAAAGTATTTTATCTTATGAAGAGATAATTCATAAGATGAATTTTCTTATGATTATCTAGTGAGTTATCTTGGAAATAATTTATCTTATGTAAATAGTGAATCCAATTTATCCTACACAATACAAGATTTGAAGTTTTTTATCTTAGAAAGCTTCTAAAAAATTTATCTCATGAAAATAGTGCTATTAATCGGTTATCTTACAACTAATAATATATTGTAAATATTTCCATGACTAATTTAAGAAAATTACCATAATATATTGATAATTAATTTTTTTCTTTTAATTGTATTAGAAAATGGGTTATTTAAATAAGGAAAGAAAAATATAGTCAATGTGTATTTTTTTCAAGAATGGAAAGATCTGATGAAGAAGATTTATGAAAACTTTACCTTAGAAGGTTATTCCATATTTGAAAAAGTACACATCATTAGGATCATATCTCATACACTTTTAAAATGAATTATTCACTTGATTTTGTGACTATTGATTATTCTTAAGGTCAAATTAAAATATGAGATATAAATAGGAAAGTTAGATACTATATGAACAATGAATATTCATGTATGTACGAAAACATTGATAACATGAAGAATGAATGTGTGTAAATAGAATAAATCTTATGCATGCTCTAATCAACACTTGTATTCTGTGATTACATGTTTAACTATAAATCAAAGAATCCCTAGAGTTGTGCTTTTAAAATAATTATCTTCTCTAGATGTGTCTTTATCTATTGTCAGTTGATGCTTACAATTTTGTTATCCATCATTCCTTTAAATTTTATTCAACTCCATTTCACCTGAACTCATTATAATTGATTATGTTAAGTCTTTTGATAGGTATCATAAAAGGATATCCTAGTTAAAATCTCTTGGGCCTTTGTAACATGTAAAAATTGATTTCACTCTGCTAAGAGCCCTAAAAAGGGTCGGTATAGTAAAAATCACCAAAATCGTGGAGAAGAGTGATGGTAGAGCATAAGGAATTTTTTTTCAAAACCACTATAAATATCCTGTGTTCAATACTTTTACTTTCTGGTTTCATTTTTTTGATGTCTTCTTCTATTTAAGAAAATATTGGAACATTCATACCTTGAAGAGGGTGGTTTTAAAGTAATGAAAATTTCAAGAAATATATTCACCCCTCTTGAGTTTTAAATTATCCATTATTTGGGACAAATATTGAAATCAAATCTTGTAAATATTGATTTTATTGTTTTCAAAGGTTGAATTATAAATATATTATCTCAAATGAATGATATGGATAATAAAAGAGAAGTCATTTCAGTAGTAAGAGCTTCTTATTTTAATGGTGAGAATTATGTATACTGGGAGGCATGAATGTCCATATATTTAAAGAACCTTGTTCCAAACGTTAATCTTAAAGATGTAAATCCTTACAAAATTCCAAAAACATAACAAAAAACATGGGATGATGACACTAAAGCGAGATATATTCTAAATTATAAGGCTATTGAATGTTATAATATGAGGAAAAGGTCTATCTGAGTTTAACTGAGTTTTTCAATGAAAAACAATACATGAAATTTGGACTATTGTAGAGGTTGCCTATGAAAGTACAATCAATGTGAAGTCTCTTTGATACGACACTTCCAAACTTAAGTTTGACACTCTCTAAATGGATTAAGGAGAAATAATATCTCAGTTGAATAGATGACTTATAGAGATTGTAAGTAATGTTTCTACTGTAGGACTTCCAATTACGGAGCTGGAGAAAGTATTGAAAGTTTTAAGAGTTATACCACCTAAGTAAAGTGTAATATTATCATTCATCACTCAATATATATATATGTCAATAATTTCAAAATAAAATATCTCATTGTAACTATTATGATTTATGAGGTAGAAATGAAAAATGAATCTGTAGAATATAAAATGGTTAAGAAGGAAGTTACTGCTTTGAAAATTTATACTTATAAATATGACAAAAATAACAAGGGTATGTAGATATCTAAATAATTTGAAGAGAAGGATTTCACAAGAAATTTTGGACCAAATGATTAACTTGAAAAATTTTATTAAAAGTTTATAAAGTTCTATAATAATATAAGAGGTTTCATAAGACCTTTAAATAAGTATAAGAAGCATGGTGAAAAATCTAAATAAGTGAGATTCTATGAGTGAAAAAATCTTCAACACATCAAGAAAGGATATCCTCAATTGCATGAAAATAGAAATTCTGATAAAACTTTTCTCAAGAAGTCCATATATAAGAACAAATCCAAGAAGGCTATAAAATCCATGACGAGTTTTTTTGAAGGCTCTAGTGATTATAAATTGGTCTCGCCCAAATTTACCCAAGTATTTAGGGTTAAAGTGGTTGGTTGTAGAGTATCATGTGTTTTCAAATCCTTAGAGACCTAAGAAGGCACCGAAGTACAAATCTATTCTAAGAGGGATATTTTTTGATGAAGTGGAAAAATTTGGGATGATTTTAGATGGAATTAAATGAGAACTAAGAGACCTATGTGAATTCAAATATTAGAATGGGTTGATACCAGGTTATTACAAGGGGTTGATTGGATGAATTTCATTTTAAATTATTTCAATTTCATTCACTCGATAAGTATTTATTAAATTAATTCAAACTAACCTCATCATTTACTGGTTAAAATCATTCACAAATACATGGTAATCACTTATACACTTATAGGATCATTTTCATGATCATTATAATTTAAATAACTTATTATAATATAAAAGCAGGGCAATAAAATTCAATCAGGAAGAGGAAGAAGAAAACAAACGAATGAAAAACTCAAATAAAAGAAATGATTAAAAATTACAGAGTTAGAAATAACATTCAATCAATTCCCTTACTACTCCCTTGGATCAAACCATAAGATAACTAGCCTTCCATTTATGTTATGCTCTTAATGGAAGGTGTAAGTATACTCATAAGAGTTGAATTGAATAAGAGAAAACAATGAAATAAAGAATAATCCAACATTGTGTGAAATATTTATCTCTTTTCTGTGTGAATAAATTCACAACTTAATGGAATGGTATCAAATTGTTAATAAAAATAATAGAAAATGATATGAATAAAAATAATAAGTTTTATTGAGAAGCTAATTTGATTCAATCAAATTATAATTGAAGAAATGTGATTACATCATAAAATTGGAAGCATAAAATCATAATGAAATAAACCCAAATCATCCCTAAACTCTCCACCACCACTTCCTTAAATAGGCATTTCAAGAGGTTTGGGTTGATCTCCCAATAGTCCAAGTATTCGGGTTCAAAATTTCATCTTCAACTTGGGATGCCTAGAACTCTATTAAAAACTCATAATTTTCTCTAGTCACTATTGTATGAAATGCTCTTCATGATTTTATTTATCTAAAATTAAAATTCTATATTTATTAGGATTAAATATTGGATGATACAATCTTTTTATTGGGATATTATCTAGTTTAATTTACCCAAAATGGTATTGGTTCAAGGCCCAATTTGATCCTCTTCCCATTTTTATCTTTAATAGATCCAAAAGGATATAATGTTCCTCATATAATGGGAGACCTTAAAATGAAATATGAAAATAAAATCATGTCCATTGTGTGTTTTAGTAGGTGTTTAAAAACATACCATATAATAGTTAGTTTTAAGAAAGAATTACAGAATTATAAGAAAATAAGTTGAAATTGTAAAATGAACTAGTAAAAGTGTTTATAAACATTGAATCATATGAATATTATAATATAAATAATGAATATTAGCCTTTTTTAGTGGATAATCATAAATCTTCAGAGTTTTAAACTAAAGTATCTAATCAAAAGGCCAAAATATGTTTCCTGGAACAATCAGATGAGGTACATTCTTATTATTCTTATGAGCTTGATTTTGACTCTAAAAATAAAAATTTCTTATATGAAAAATTAAATTAATATTGTACCATGTTAAAAAATAAGTACGAAATCATGAAAAATAAAAATAGAGCTATCATAAATTCATACAATAAAATTGTTAATGAATGGGAGGAATTAAATAATAAAATTTTATATTTGAAAACCTAGTTGGAAAATTCTACCACATCGTGTACTAAATAGACTATAAAAATTGATAACCTATAGAAAGAAGTTCAAATCATGAAAGATACTAAAAGTGTTTTTACTAAGGGGGATTATTGCCTAAAAAATACTTGGTCAAAACCAACTTAGAAGAGAAAACTTTGGAATTGGATGTCAGGGTAAAAAGGCAAAATCATATAAAAACTATTTTGTGCCTAGTTATAAGATCAAAAACCTCTCCAAAGTTACTTGTTTTCATTGTGGAGAAGTAAATAATTATTCCAAATCTATAATATGAAAAATATTGTGTTTTATGGAATTAAAAATGATTTTATTAGAGAAGTATTTTAAAAATTCACTACAATATTTTCAGGACAACATAAACATATTTGGGTTCCTAGTTATTTTAAAGTTAACATTTTCAAGCCCCATAGTGTTTGGGTACCAAAAGGTCTGTTTGTTTTATTTTTAATTATAGGTAACTAGCCACACAAACAAAAATTCCAAATGGTTTATGGATAGTGGTTGTTTAAGGAACATGAGTGGATATTTATTTAACTTTCACTCACTATCTGAGGTTGATGGAGGATATACCACATTTAGTGTCAATGAAAAATGATAGATAGTTGGCATTGGATCTGTTAAAAATCCATAATTTATCCTCATCAAAAAAATAATTTATGTTGAAGGTTTAAATAAAAACTCGATAAGTATTTCTCAAATTTGTGATGATGGTTATTTAGTTTATTTTTATAACAATGTCTTCTTAGTTTTTAAAGAAAAACACCTCAAGTTTAGAGAATAAATATTAAAAAAATGTCTATAATTTAGATCTTAATTCCTGGTATAAATAGAATGAAAATTGTTTTAATGATAAATTAAATAAATCATGGATTTTTTATATAAGTCCTGAAAATTGTAATTTTTATTCTTTAAGAAATTATATAAATGTAATTTGATTTCTGATCTTCCTAATCTTAAATTGGATAGAAATATACTATTTTATGCATGCCAAATGGTAAAGTAACACAATTAGTATTTTAACCCAATCAAATAGGTTTATAATTTTATAAATCTAGAGAATATTCATATGGATCATTTCAAACCTACTAGAATAACAACCCATTTTAGAGAATATTTTATCTTTTTTTTGGTTGATTATTTTTTAGGATTTTCTTGGGTTTACTTTTTGAGAATTAAAATTAAAACTTATTCTATTTTTGTTAATTTTTTTATGTTTTTTCAAAATTAATTGGATTCCAAAATTAGGTTTTTAAGAAGTAATCATGGATAATAATTTGAGAATAATGAATTTAATTCATTCAGCTCAAAATATTTAATTAAACACACATTGTATTCTTCCAAGATATCTTAACATAATTTTGTGGTTGAAAGGAGTAATACTACCTTGTAAGTAATTTCTAGAATAATGTTATATTAATATTACATGCCAAATAATTTTTCGGATGAATCTGTTAACATAATATGTTATGTCATTAAGAGAGTTATGATAAGAACTTTATTACCTTATGAGTCATTGATAAATATAAATCAAAAGGTATGATACTTTAAAGTATTTGGATGTAAAGTTTATATTTTAAACATCATGGAGATTTTTGGAAAATTTGATTCAAAATCTGATGAAGGTATATTTCTAGGTTATTATAATATTTCCAAATCTTATAGAGTTTTCAAAAGAAGGTCAAGGATTATTGATGAGTCAATTCACATAAAGTTTGATTAATGTTATCATTTTGATCAAAAAATTACTCAATAAGATGAGTTAGGTGATTATCTTAAGGAAATGAGACATAAAAATATTTTTAACAATATAAAGGATAATGATTTGTAATTTTTTTTCAATAAAAAAAGTCCTAAAATGGCTGATACTATTGAACCAGAATGTTTGTTATCTAGAAAAACTAAAAATCTTTGAGAAAAACCTCTATAACCAGTTATAGAAAGTTTAGATGAAGGATTTAGGACTAGAATAAATGTAGGAAACCTTGTATAATTCTATTTTTTTATCCCAAGTAAACATGGAACTGTATATGAATATTTATCTGATGAAAGTTAGGTTATATCAATAAAAAAGAGTTAAATCGGTTCAAGAGGGAAAAGGTATGGGAATTAGTTGATAGACTCTATAAATATTCTATTATTGGAACTAAATGGGTTTTTAGGAACAAATAGAGTGATCATGGTGTGATCCATAGAAATAAATCTTACATAGTTTCAAAAGGTTATAATCAAGAAGAAAGAATAGATTATGATGAGTCTTTTACATAATAGCTAGGTTATAATCAATTATAATCCTACTAGAATATATATATTATATGAATTTTAAATTATTCTTTATGGATGTCAAATTTTAATTTAAAAATGGTTTTAAATAGAGGATGTTTATGTTTAAGAACCTCCAAGTTTTGAAGATCCTCATTTTCAAAATTATGTTTTTAAACTTACCAAATCTCTCTATAGACTTAAGTAAGCACCAAGATCATGGTATGAAAGATTAATTACTTTTAATTTATCAAATGGTTTTAATGTCGGATTGGATGACCCCACTCTTTTGATGAAAAATTTATCAAAAGGTCATGTTCTTATGAAAATATATGTTCATGTTATTTTTGGGTCAAAAAACAAAAATTTGTGTAATGATTTTTCAAAACTCATGCAAAAAAAGAATTTGAAATGAGTATGATGGGTGAGTTATACTATTTCCTTTGATTTCATATTTATAAAAATGATTTTATAAATATTTTAAACTATATTAAATGAATACTAGATTTTCATAAAAAGTTTATACTTGAAAACAGTAAGACTTATTCAACTCACATGAATTCCAACAATAAAATTGATATAGATGAGGCTAGAAAACAAGTTGAAAACAATTTATATAAATGAATCATTGGAAGTTTTATTTATCTTACTAAAAGTATGTAGAAAATTATTTTTTCAAAATTTATTTGAACAATATTTCAATATAATAAAAAATAATCTCATTTAAATGTCCCTAAAAGAATTTTAAGATATTTAAAAGGAACTATTTTCCTTTCTGTACTTTTTTCCAAACCACTAATTTTAATTTAACTTCATATTCATATGCTGATTTTGGTGGGTGCATACAATATATAATATGCGATGTTTCATTTTGGGGATAATGATGATCTAGTTACAACAACAGTAAACCAGAAGGACTTTTCAGTATCATCTATGATAGTTGATGAAGTTTTTTCGTGCCCTTATGAAGGAAATTCATATTTTAACACGTCAACAACTAAAAATTATGATGTAAGTCTTATGTAAATAATTGAATCCATTTTTTGGAACACCTGGTGTAGAGAAAAATACTTTAAAATACTTATAACTAGAGAGAAAGGTTCTTGTGAAGTTTATTTAGTCATCCATTTCTCAAGGAAATGGTGAGATTGAAAAAATATTTTTTCAAGAAATTATGTTTTTCTATGTATTTAGGATATAAAAACCTATGAATTTGGAATGATATATTATAATGTTTATATGTTACATATTAAAAATTAATAAGTCAATTTTTTACCCATTCAAAAGTTTATTAACATTGGTTTTTGGTAAAGCCTTTGTTTTTGTAGATGAAACCACTACCACTCATTGTTGTGGTTTAAAAAAAAAGTGTTAGTGTGTTGAATAAAATTTAATTTTAATAGAGTTAATCTTTGAATAAGTTATTTCCATTTGGAATGAGTAATGAGGTTCAGATAGACCTTTCTAATACTATGGGGGTGTCATCTCATATGGTAGTTACTTGTGAGTTTTCTTCTCCAATTCCTACAAGTTAACCTGCTCTTATAGAATAATTTCTTGCGAATATGGATATAAGAGATATTTTGGATAATGAAACTCTTTATTAAATGAGAAGAAGAGTTATATTTGTCATTTTTAATAAATTCATGATTATAATGAGGTTATCCCAAAATTTTGCTTAGAAATATATTAGGTGATTGACATTTATATTCTTGCTATAGCACAACCATATATTTTACCTATTTTATATGAAAATGGAAAATTTGTCTTTGAAAATTACAATGTTAGTCAGTATTGGTCATGATAATACCATTTCTATTTCATCAGGTGTGATACCTTTCATCAAAATATCTCCTTCAATGGAGACCATTAGAAAATTCAAAAGAGATTCAGAAAGTTTTATCTGTTGGAATGTAGATGGTGATGATGAGGAAGATTTAGATGAAGTACATGAACCCACTCTCCTTGTTCAAAGATTAATAGATATATATAAATTGAGAGAAACCTATATTTTTTAGGAAGTACACCATGTTGGTGAAAATCAATAATTAATGAAGATTGTAGTGCCTAAGTGCACCATGATTTGTTTTCTCCTATTCAATTGCAATATATGTGTTCTGAAATTCCTACTGGTGAATTAAATAATATGAATTAAATAGCTTGAGAGAGTTATTTCAAACTAATGACTAGATTTAATACATTGAATAATCATTTAATTAAGTTTAGATCTGAAATAAGGACTCTCTGAGAATAAACCATCTTAAAGGATGATATTCGTGAGTTGAAGTTATTGTTTCAATCTCTTTTGGAGAAAGTTTCAAAAGATTCTTCTGAAGAAGACTCAGGAAAGAAATTTGTGGATTAGGTTTCTATATAATCAATGATTTAATAAGTTTCTATCACTATAGAAACATTTACTTCTACCATAGCATATATTCAATGTGTTATTTTCTATAAATAAATGTTGTAATATCTTTAGAAAAATGTGGTTGATGAAGTTTGAAGCATGCTTATAATCCCAAAAAGATCTATCTTAAATATTGACCTGTCTCAGAAGGAAATAAATTCCTTACTGAATAATAGAATACCAATAATCCATGATTTTTCTATTCAAGTACAAAAATACTTCATTTTTAAAATCACTAGTTTACAAAAAAAATGTATGATTTTTTTGCCAATAATTTTAAAGTGTTAGAAGAAAAATTTAGTCATCTACATTAGTTATTAGTGATAATCATGAAATAAAATTATTATTTTGATTAAGAGGACTCGTTTATTGAACAAAATGAGCATCTAGATTCTTTAAAAGGTAAATGAATCACTCTTTAAGGACCATAACCTATTTTTATTCCTACTGTTGGTTTGATTGGCATGTTGGATAAACATATTGTATCATTGAATATGTTTGTTCTATGTTATTCCAAAAATGTAGATATAAAGAACTTTTTTTGGATTTTTTCTCAGAGGATGTGGAATGGTTTTACAAATTTCTTAGATTATTTCAATAATAACATCGTGAATATACTTATCATGTGTTTGGATGCACTATTTTATCTTTGAGGCATATTCCCTATTGGACCTTCCATATTAGATCACTACACCACCACCTATTAAAGATTCAAATAAACCATTAATCATTATGAAATATATTCAAGGGAAAATACCAGGTTTTTCAAATAAGTTTCTTTACCCTTACCTTCATATTCCTCCATGTTATCTTTTATATTTTCAAACAACTTTGATTTGACTAGAGCTCAGCAAACTGCCCTAAACATCCAATCCAGTTTAGTCAAGATCACTCATGAAGTTAAATATAGTCTTGGAGGATCTTTTCTTTCCCTAATAGATGTCATTAGATTTAGTTTTGATTCCCCTCTACCTACATCATCCTTACCAATAATAAAACCACAATATTTTAAAATTACTCCTCTAAAAGACAGATCGATTCTATAAGACTAATATTTTTTTCATGAATGAGTTTCTTTACAGGTTGTGGTTTCTCAAAAACATTTTAATGGTTGATTAATTAAATTTTTAATTCCTTTATTTATTATTATCTATTTATATTTAATTATTTATTATTTATTAACGTTTTTAAATTTCATCATTCTTAATTTTAATTTACTACTATTATTATATATTTCTTTAATAATCATTATTTTCATTTATTATTCAATATTTACTTTAGTAAATCTTTTTTATTTCTCTAAGCTTGAATTTATTTTCCATAATTGAATTTTTATTTTTATTTTTAGTTTTTTATATTATTATTAATATTTTTAGAATAATTCCATGACAAATTATATTCATATTCAGTATGTATTACTCAAACCATTTACACATGTTCTTATGCGACATTAATTGTACTCTTTTTCCTTATCCTACTTATTTTCCTATATCATTAAAATGGGTAGATGAAAAAGGAAGATATAAAAATTATAAAATTATAATCATTTTAATTTATTTTATTTTCTTCAAATTTTTTATTATCATTCAATGGGTTTTGGGATCATTAAAAAGGGGGATATTTTTTGATAGACTTATATTTTTCCAATACATATTAGTTGTTTATGTGTTTTGATGATTGAAAAAGTACCTATTTTTATTCTAATGAGTTTGTATAAAGGGATTTAGATTTTATCACTATATAAGTGGTGAGATATTTATTTAAAAAGAATTTATCTTACACGTAACAAAATTATGTTTTGAAGTAAAATCAATATCTTCTTTGCAGTTTTAGTCTGTAAAAAATTATTTTCTCTTATGGAAGGTAAGTGTGGAAAGTTTGTCTTAGAAAGTAATATATTACCTTATAATAGATGTAAATTATATTTTTTTTCTCAAAAATAGAGAGACCATTCAAAAAGAAATTATGAAAAATATTTTATCTTATGAAGAAGAAACTCGTTAGAAGAATTGTCTTATAATCATTTAACAAGTTCTATAAAAAATAATTTATCTTAAAATAATAGTGAATCCATATTATCCTACTCAGCATAAGATATGAAGTGTTTTATCTTACAAATCTAATCATAAATTTATTTTATGAGAAAAATCCAATCAGTCATCTATCTTATGAAAAATAATCTATTTTTTGGATCATCATTATTACCATTATAAAATTAGAATAATCTATCTATAAGTTATTTCATGATTTTAAGAATACCATAAAAGGTGTTATATAAATAAGGAAAGAATAATTTAGTTGGAGTGTCTTTTTTCAAGAATGGAAATATCTAATGAAGAAGATTTATGAAAACTCTAGCTTAGAAGGTTATTCAATATTTTTAAAAGAATTAAATTCCATTAATATCCTTTATCATCAAATTTTCAAATGGATTATTCATTCTACTATTCTAATTAGTAAGTATGCTTCAGTTCAAACTCAAATATGTGATATAAATATAAAATTTAGCTTCTATATGAAAGAGGAATACAAATATGCTTATAAAAACACTAAAAACATAATGAACAAGGGTGTGTACATAGAAGAAATCACATATATTATAGACTCAATGATTTCATTATATTCTTACAATTTTTTCTAGAAATTGAAGAATTCAAAAAAAATTGATTTAAAGAAAATCATCTTCTCTAGATGTTTCTGCATCTACTATCAATTACTACTTGAAACTATGTGTTGTATCATTCCTTCAAATTTTATTCATCTCTGTTTTATTATCACTCATTGTAATTGAACGTGTTAAGGATATGTATTAGTCTTGGGAAGTGAGAGTTGGATTAAAATATCTTAGACCATTATAATAAGTAACATCTTCTTGCACTCAGCTGGGATCCCATATAAAAGGGTTGGTATGGTGAAAATCACCAAAATCATGGATAAGAGTGTTGGTGGAGTGGAATAGGGGATTTAATTTCCCCGAACCACTCTAAATATCCCATGTTCAATAATTTTCCTTTGTTCTTTCATTTTCCACTGCCTACTTCTATTAAAGTAATTATTGGAACCAATATACCTTGAATAGGGAGGTTTTAATGTAATGAAAATTTCAAGAACTCAATTCACCCCTCTTTATTTTTAGTTAACTATTTTCTTGGACAACACTATTTGTATCTATTCTAAATTTTTTATACTTTTATTGATTCATGAGCATCAAAATACTTCATTGTACTTTCCTTAGTTCATGTATTTATACTTAAGGTTAATATTCTTATAATACCCTTGGTGTTGACTACACCAGTTGGTGGATAGTCTAGTATTAAAAAGTTGTGAATTGATGATTTAAGTAAACCTCCGTTAGTGAGAGAGTTATTCTTCTTTTAGATACATCTATATTTTTTCATCCATGATATGGATTAATTTTACATTGTGTGGGTTTTTATTGATTTCTATAATAAGGGGTAGTTTTCTCTAATATAGGATGCATGAATATGATGTTTATTAGTGAGAGGAATTATCGAATAGATAATCGATGCTTGGATTATTTTTCATTTAAGTTGGAAATATTGATGTTGAATTTGGGGGAAGTACATATGGTGTAGTTTCTAAGAGTTGAGTTTTTGGATGGTTTTTTCTTATGTAGTCATATCACTACACGCTCAATTTTATTTGTATTTCATTATAAATTTATAACTTAATGTCTCTATAATTTCTATTCATCTTTATTGGATTCTCCCTTAAAATCTCAAGGAGTTCCATATTTAGGTTGATGATATGTTACATAAGTGTTTCATCTATCCTAGTGTATTTCTATAATAGCCTGATCATTTATGAATAAAATTCCATTTCTTTTAATGTCTTATAGAAAACACATGCTCTGTTTTTTTAATTATTATTGGGTTTAAATGACTATTAAGTATCATTACCATTGATAATATATCTATTGAATAGTGATCACATGACTGATATAAATTTAAGGCTTTTAAAAAGAATCATTTTGACATGAACAAAGGAAAGGATGGCCTCATCCAATAGAGTTGGGTCGTACGAAGCTCATTTGTCGAAGCATGGAAAGGATGTAGAATCATTGGGATTCTATCTTTACCAAGCCCAAGCCAAGATTCAATATGTAAATCTTAAACAGAATAGCCTAAGAGATAAGTTCAAGTTAATAGAGTTTACCACCTAGGCGATGTTATCTTAGTCACCCCATGAGTCTGTCACCATTGCACACCTTACCCTTAGGTCTTATATGGATGTTATAAGGGGTTATATAATAATGTATTAGTTACTTATTTTGTAATATACTTTTATAAATAAAATCCTTATTCCATCAATTCCTTTATGAGAATAGTTTTTCTTAAAAATATAATAAATTGTATAAATTGATTTTTCAGGTAAAATGATACTTTTTAGAAATATATAAATTATTATATTAAACTAAGGTTTTATTAATAATGGTATTATAATCTTTTTATAAGAACACTCATTTTAATTTTAAGTGATTCTTATATTTATTCCTTGTTTTTAACTCTATAAATGATTAAGTATTCAGTTTGATAAGAATTATATTTTTATACGATAAAACTGAAATTGTATTTTGAATTAAAGAATTTATTTTGATGAATTAATGATTTTTTGGAATAAATAATATTTTAATAAAATATTATTATTATATAATTTTTATTAAATATAAATGATCATATAATTTTTATGAAGTCAAATGTAACTTTTATTAAGGTTTGGAAACTATTTTTGTCAAAACCCATCAATTTTCAATGAATAATGGTTTTCATTTTAAAAGTGAAAATTCACATATTTATAAAATTATTTAGATACAATGAATATTATTTTTGGAATCAGGACATTATAATCATCTGAAAGTGAATTTTTCATAATTTTCTGAGGCAGTCGAATTTTTTGGTAAAAAATAAATACTGTGTAAATAAAATATATGTTTTCTATCATCATAATGACCCAAAAATGATGTCATAAATAATATAATGGGTATTATCGGCCCAATATATGTTTTAAAATTAAAATAATGTGATTTTATAATTGTTTAAATTATTTTATAAAGCCTTAGTGAATCCTCCAAAATGTATAATATAGTTTATGATTTTAAATTCATTTCTTTAATAATGTGACTCACCTCCACATAATCAAGGATAATATTTTAATATGTTCGGACATTGGACTTAAAAAATAATTTTTTCCACTACACTTTGGCAAAAACCAATGGAAAAAACCATGGTAAGGTTGGTGATTTGAATATATAATTGTTTAGATTCCGAAACCTATGTTTGTGGAATATTAAAGAACTTCCCTCCCATTTCCTATATAAACCCACCCAATATCCCAGTTATATTCACTCAAAATCCTTGTATCACATACCTACTCTTCCCTCATATCTTTATAATTCTCACAAGGCACTCTAAGCTCTCAGGAATCCCCTCTTCAAGCTGTTGAAGTTACACACTCAAGTAAGGGGTTCCTCCCTTTCTCATTTTTATCCAAGTTTACTTATGTTGTAATACTCTTTTAATTTCAATTAAAAATGATGGGGTATGATTTAAAACATCCCGCATACTTATCTCCTTATTTTTTAATTATGATATACCACTTTATCTATCATCAATGCCTTCCGTTTATGCCCATTACCATGCCAAAATTCTGTAACGGATTTATCTCTTCTTATTTCCATTCAAGTATTTCACCCATATTATGCATCTAAATTCCATTTCATATGTTGGGATATTATGTTCCATGATACCCTTAAAGTATATCTCATTTATAAATGATTAAGGACCCCTTTCTCTCTCATCAACCCAACATATGAATTTCTATATAACGACGTTATGTTGTCGAAATTACAGCGTGATTTTTCAAGACAAAATCATCATGTAGTGAATATTATACACATTTCTATATTAAGGGTATTCGCCTTTATGCACATATACTTATTGAATGGTATTTAAATTTATTTATTCCAAATTCCTTAATCTTGTAATAACTTATGATTTTGTATGATTCCATGTTATATGATCCATGTGGCACACTTATGCATGAAATGAAATGTTTATGAAGGGTGTGCCCTGATAGCGCTCAAATTCATTTGGTAATGTTTAGTATCATGATAAACCATGTGAAATGAGGGTTTACTCATTCTAATACATGTTCAATTAGGTTTTACTCATGCTAACTCATGTGCAATGAGGGTTTACTCATGCTAATCCATGTGCAATAAGTCTTGTCTCATGCTAATATCATGTTGTATGTTGTTGCCCATGTTATGATAATCATGATATATTATGCCTTTATGTTAACGTTTCACTTATTATCCATTGATATTAATATTTCCTAACATGTATTTTATTATTCATGTTATGCCTTGTTTACTCCCTTACTGGTATTTATAGCTCACCCCTTTCTTATGTATGTCCTCAGGTTATCCCAGGCATTATAAAGTGTGAAGTAATGAGTTGGTCATGTCAAAGAAGTTTTAAATAAAGATGTTGTATTTCATGTTTTAAGTTATTATGTAATGTTCCTAACTTCTCAAGAAACTATACCTATCAATCCTTGGAGTTGTATTAAGTACATGTTTATGGAATAAATCATGTTTAAGTGTGTAGTAGAGAGTAGGGTTGTTATAGTTTGTATCAAAGGAAATGTTTAGTTATTTTTTGGATTAGGGTTATAAAACTCTAGTGAAAGTCTTAGGGATAAGACTAAGTATAATAAAATATTCCCTAAATTTTGGTGAGTATAGATTGAGTGGTTTATCAAGAAAATAAATACCTTTCTAGATATGAACAAGTAGAGATGGCTCTGGAATAGATGTATCTAGGGGTGAAACTTGAAAACACCACATTGAGCTATACTCAAACGAGAACGGGTGAATGAAAACAGGACTTTCCACACTCATGGTTTGAAACTCCTAGGAGATATGCTTTGGTAAATTCATATTCTTAGTATGAACCATTATTAATGAGGGAAATTCCCCTAAGAATTTATATTGGGAAGTAGATCATGGATAACATATATTGAAGCTTATAAATTCATAAGTTAATAAAATAAATGTAATTTATAAGTTATCCCTTTTTGTCATTGGATTCCCCATTATTTGTTTAATAAAATTACCCCTAACTTTCCTTTTATTATAGGTAAGGATGGTAATAGGAGGACGTGGGCTAAGAACTAATGCAAAGATCAATGTGATGACTGTTCTAATGGGATTCCCAATCCGATGGGATCGGGAATCGCAAACATTGTCACAATAATCTCTCAGTTAACTCGTGTTTTGAATAGAAACATGGGTCAAGAGGAACTTCCACCCACCCCCCTTACCCCTAAAGAAAGAATAAGGTACAATTGAGAGATTCATGAGGAAAATGCCTCCTACTTTCAATGGATCATCTGATCCCTCAATCACTAAACAATGGATCAACTCCATTAAGAAGATATTATCCATCCTTCAATGTTACAATCAAGAGAAGGTTCTTCTTGATACTTATCATATGGAGGGTGAATCTGATCAATGGTAGACATTTATAAAAAATACAAAGCTTGAGAAAGAGATCGAGGTGTTTTAATAAAAGGATTTCTGGAAAATGTTTTTCGATAAATATTTTCCCCGCACCCTCAAACATAAAATAGAAAGGGACTTACTTGCCCTCAAGAAAAAAGACAATGAATCCATCGATGTGTACGATGTAAACCTCACAAGGCTTGCATGATACTCCTCCATCTTTTTTGGTTCCCCTGAATTCAAGGTTGACCACTTCTTTGGTGGGATAAAACCTAGCCTACGAAAATCCCTAGCGATCCGCGACTTTGATAGCTATAAGGAAATTGTTCAATTTGTCCTCAAAGGAAAAATGGAGATTGGTGAATGTCATGGGTATCGTGGGGATAAAAAGCGGAAATTGGACTTTAATTATAGTTGTCCTATGGATAAATCCAATAGTTCTAATAAATTTCAGCACCCTACTTGATAAAGGTGCTAAAAGAAGCACCCTAAAAATTTCCTCAAGGGGATGAGGAAAAGATTTAGGTGTGGAATAGAAAGGCACCAGGACATTAATTACTGATAAGAAAAAATCTATGCTACAACAGAAGAGAGGAACACTCAGTTCAACCCTCAATACATTGCTCATTACTATAACTACAAAGAACTAGGGAACATTGAAAATCAGTTCCCTAAGCTAAGGGTTTTCAGAGGCAACCAACAACCTCCAAGGTAGAAAGGGTGATATTTTTACATCACTACTAATGAAGTGAATCCTGAAAACAAAGTGGTGATATGTATGCTAGTTATTCATTCAAGGATAGCAAAAGTACTTTTTGATTATGGTTCTACACATTGTTTTATATCCTAAAAGTTTTGTAGAACAATCCAAACACCACCACAAATTATGGAAGTAGAGATGTCATTGAGAGTCGAAAATGGGAAAATTATTGCATCCCATCAATATAATTCCTCCCCTATCACATTTTTTGGATTGAACTTCCTAGAAAACCTCTTCATACTCCATTGAATATAATTTTATGAAATTATTGGCATGGATTGTCTTTCCCTATATAGGGCCAACATAAATTTTCATGAGATAGAAATCACTCTTCATATGGCGGATCGAACCTTGATTCTGTACAAGTGTAAGGAGGACGATGAATCTTCTTTATCACCATCATCTCAAGCATGGATATTACTTCCCTATTAGCATGTATATCTTTCTCATATGATTGATTCTAAGGAAGAAACCATCATCGAAGACATACCTATTATGAGGGAATTTGCTGATGTGTTTCCTAAGAAATTTCCTGGTCTTCCTCCTAGAAGAGATATTGAATTCTCGATTGATCTTATACCTGGGTCATTGCCAATATACAAGACTCTGTATAGAATTGATGTTTTAGATATTGAGGAGATATTGAATCAACTATATTAGAATTTGGATAAATGGTTTATATTCCCATGTGCATCACCATGGGGTGCACCAATCCTCTTCGTTAAGAAGAAAGATGGGTTAATGCGCACTTGAATTGATTATCATGAGCTCAATAAAATCCATATAAATAACAAGTATCATTTTCCATGAATTGATGAATTATTTGATCAGCTACATGGAGAAAAATAGTTCTCCAAGATGGATTTGTGGTCAGGATATTACCAATTAAGGGTGAAGAAGGAGGATATCCCCAATAATACTTTTTTGTATGAGGTACAGGCACTATGAATTCATATTAATGCCTTTTTGACTCACTAATTCTCCAATAATCTTTATGGACATGATGAATAGGTTCTTTAGAGATTACCTTGAAAATTTTGTGTTTTCCTTTATAGACGATATTCTAATATACTCCAAATCCAAGGAGAAGCATGAGGAGTATCTAAGAACTGTAATAGAGACCTTGTGAAAAGATAAGTTCTACGAATAGTTCATCAAGTGTGGGTTCTGGTTGAAGGAAGTATCATTCTTGGGGCATATCATCACAAGTTATGGGATATCTGTGGATCCCTCCAAGGAAAATGCAATTGTGGGATGACCGAGGCCAACATCTATGACTGTAATTTATAGATTCCTGGGGTTAGATAGATATTATCGCCGATTTGTGATAAATTAATCATGATTTTAAAAACCTCTTACAAAGATAACTCATAAGGGAGTCATGTTTTCTTGGAATGATGAATGCGAAGAGAGTTTCAAGGAGTTGAAAAGGAGGCTTATCGCTGCTGTTGTACTCACACTACCCACAAGTGGAGAACTTTTCGTGGTATACAGTGATGCTTTGAATAAGTGCATGGGTTGTATATTGATACAAAATGAAAAATTCATTACCTTTGCTTCAAGTCAATTGAAAGTTCATAAGAAGAAGTATCCAACACATGATCTGGAGTTGGCTGTAGTGATATTCACTTTGAAAATTTGGATATATTACCTCTTTGGGGAAAATTGTGAAATATATATGGATCAAAAAAGCCTCAATAATATATTCGCATAGAAATAGATGAATATGAACCAACAAAGATGGTTAGAGCTAATCAAAGACTATGACTGCTCAATCCATTACCACCCTAGGAAAGTGAACAAGGCAGTGGATGCTCTAAGTAGAAAGAACCTAGTGATTCTATCATTGATGAAAAATGAAAAAGATCTAATATTCTAAGATTTAATGAATATGTACATGGGAATCATAAATAAGGGAATTTCATCAATCCGTTCACAAATTCTTTCTCAACCATCTCTTTTGAAAAGGATAATGGATGATCAAAAGAATCCAATATTATTATGTTTATATTTTTTATTTCCTTCTAAGAAATGATATTAATAATTTCTTTATGTTTTTTTCAATGTTTATACATGATTTATATCATTAAAACTCACCACTGGTGTTATAATCATCTTTAGAGGAGGAAAAAAAATAATCATTTAAATTTTGAGGCAACTAAAAATATAAATAGAAATATATATCATAGACAATGATATGTTGATATCATTGGATGTGATATGTAATGTAATAATCCATCTTATTAATCACTATATCACAAAAAACAATATTTAATATCACAATAATCCTAGGTTGTGTGCTAAAAATTAGAACATTGTATCACCGTGTTGATATATAAATATTACTAGCATCATGTCTTTCTCTGATCCTATTGGCCATAACCTAAGAACTGTTCCAGAATGAACACATGGACTGAAGTACATCTCTCGATCACCATAGGTTGATAACAAGTACTGATGGAACAAAAATACTCTTGCATACTGATGGAAAATGAATTTAATAATCCACTATATTCCTAGCATGATAAAATGATAAACTTGATTTAAAAAAAATTATATAAAAAATCAAACAGTGTAAAATGTCAATATATTAAACAATGACATAATACTAAAATGGTTAATCTAACCACATAAAGATAACCAAATTAAGTAAAATTCATAAATATACCACATACTTCTTTTCCATATCAATATTGGAGAATCAATGGCTCAATACTAAAAAATAATAAATTATTTTCCTTAACTACATCAGGACCAAAAATATCTAAATTATGAGAAGTGATGATATATATATTTTTCCCTTAGTATAAGTTTAATTATTATATATATATATTAAAAATCATATAAATTGGTGATAATAATAAGTAAGTAAACATGAAAACATAAATATTATTTCATTAAAAGTTATAAATAAAAATTAAGTATTACATAGAATATTTATAAGTAATAATGTAAAATAAATACATATAAATTTAATAACTATAAGAAATAAATTTTATAACTTGGAGCCTCTGATGAACATCATACCTATAATAAGCATGATATAAAAGAAAAAAATATAAATCATGGAATAAAAAATTTTAATAGTGAAACAAAAATGAAAAGTATATTGGGAATGAATGGTATTTACAAGTTACATGAGTATGTGTTCATTATATAGCCATTCAAAATGGATAAGATACCTTTTAGAAAAGTAATTAGGTTATTATAATAGTAATGTAATCATTATGAATAATGTCTCTTACATCAAAACCATTTTTATCCACAGAAATCATATAATTGAATCATCAATGATAGATATAGATTTTAATAAAAAGGATATAAAATTTGGAATCAACATATTAATATTAGATAATGGTGAAATTTTTATATTCTTTGGAGAAAAATTTTGGGCCAAATATTAAAATATAATATACCTATACAATATACTTCAGAAGTTCATTATGATGCAAATATTTTTTCAAAACATAGTTTTATCATTTCAATGGATTAATATATGTATTATTGGTTAAATACATGGTTTTAAAATATTTTATTCACCCTCCCAACCAAAATGTAAATTTTAAAAGTATAAAACATATTCTATTCCATTTTAAAAACTATTTTGATTTATTTTTATTATTGTTTATTATTTACAATAAAAATTGGTTTTGGAAGTATTATTCTATAAAGTATAATTTTTAATGAAGTATAATGGTTTGAAAGTTGAAATATATGGTTATAAAATAATTTTTAAATTTTTAAATAATAATATTTTTACCAATATTCTAAGGTTCCAACCAAGAATGAGTTTTCTATAAATTTACCTCTTAAGGGTATCTCTAAGAAGTTCATTTGGATTTAATGATCTTATATCAAGTTTTAGAAAAATATTGATAAAGTTAAGATTTTTCTTGTCAAATCTATCTTTCCCTATTGATATTAATTTTATACAAAGCTTTTATAATTTCAATTTATTACTTAGTTACACCTATATATCATGTATATTATTATTAATTTGAATTACTATTCATGATGTTTGTCTAGACCCTTTTGTTAAACTCCATTAATGAGTTTTTAATGTTATTAGAATAATTCTCTATCATTCCAGTAAAATAATTTTTTATAAATCCATATAATTTAATGGAATTTTTTGTATTATGGATATTAAATTTATGGGGGGTCTGGCTCTACTGGGATATGATGTATTTGGTTGAAACTTTATAGGGACCAAAATAAGAATGCTCATTATATTTTCACAAGTGGACATCAAAAATCGATGTCTCTAGTACCAAGATATCTTTATTGAAAAATTTCATATCCCAAATATGAATCAAATATAAAGATAACATACTCTAAATTTTATAGGGGATTTATCTATCACTTATTTCTTCTTGTATTAATATATTCTCTTTTAAATTTTTATCCAATAATAATGATAACTTTTAAACTATTACATTCCCTTATGAAATCTTTAATATCTATTGAAACTTCTCTAAGTATTATAATTTACTTTTACCATAAATCCTTCAAAAAACCCTATAATCAATTATTTTATTGTATAATATTCATCTAGTTAGTCATATTATTCGATTAATTAGGGAAAGAATTAACATGATAATATATACTTTAATTTTATATGTGAAAACATTATAATCCAATCATTATTGATTATTAATCCATGAATTGATAAGACATTCATTATTAAACATTATTAAATGTATTTATTATCTATTTTTATCAAATAATATAATTAACTACATGAGGTTAAGTGATATATTTATATTAAAATTATTCATCCCCTTAGTATACTAATAGGTCTCATGAGAAAAATAAGATAGGATAATGGGAGCATTCTTACCCTTCATTTATGTTTTCTTTGGGAAATACCTTGATTGTTTGTTTATGAATGTATAGAATCATTAATACCCATAATTATTTTATTTAAAAGTATATAATCCATGTTTATGTTATAATTCAAATTACATATTTCGTGTTACAATTTATATTACCTTTTCTATGTTTATATCCTGATCATGTATTGATATATGCAGTTTCATTGATATCTCATCCCTTATTAAGGATTTGAGATCACCATTTTATTATTTTTATCTATTTATTAGGGTTATGATGATGAATAATATTTATGAATCTATATATAACATCAAGTATTTGTAATATGGAATAAGAATTTTATATGTTTTTTGAAAACTATTATAATTTTTATGTATATAATTTGGTCTCCTAAGGAAATTTAACATTCAATCCCATGTAAAATCTTAGGAAATATGTTATTAATTTAATAAGAGATCATTTTACCTAGGTGACTAGACTTTTGGGTATTATATATTGTATAATAGTGAGTTTATTATAAACAATAGGAACTATATTTAAAAGAACATAATATTTACATAAAATAAATATCAAATTTTATAAAAACTTCTTGAATGAATATTTTATAACGTTACCTATGTAAAATACATATGAAATTTATATTATCTCTTAGAAGAGTCTTAACATGTTGATAATTTTATATTTCATGTATTAACTAAATAAGTTGTGCCTTTTTTAAATAATGATTCATACTAGAAGAAACAAAAACTATGTCAATACTTGTGAACAATATAAGTATTTCCCTAATGTCTAAAATAATGATGCTATTATTGATAATAAAAAATTTATTTTTATTTTAGGATAATTGAATCATGTTATTAAAAATAAAATTGACTACATGGTGTAAAAAATTTACCTTCATCAAGGTTCAACAACACTTGGTCATTTTTAAGGGAAGGAACTTATATCTTTAAATGGGAACACTAATCCATTGTTATCCAAACAATGAATTAATTATATAATTAATATTTTCATATAACTAATGTGATTATAAAAATAAAAAGTTGTGATATAGGTGTATCACATGTGATAAGATTATGATAAATGGTAATCATTCATTCCGAAACTAAAAAAGAAGATTTTTTCAAATAGTAATGAAGTACATTTAATGTTTTTTAGATAATTATTTCCCTTAATAATAACTAATGGTAACGAAAAGATAATTTTTGGGTTTATTTTATAAATAATGTGAAAAAATACAAAAAAATTAATTAATTTTTTTGATTGGGAATTATTGATTTTTTTATTTTTTACAACTATCTATCCCACTGATTAATTTAACCTGAAAGGAGATAAATTTTAAGAGAACAATGAGAGGGAAAAAAGTTATCAAGAAACTAAGAAGATTTTAGTTAGTTCACATTTTTTAGCCTTACCTTTTGGTAGATAAGGTTTTTTCCTTGTCATGAGTTAGAGCTAACAATAATTATAATTTACTATAAGATATGGTTTCATTATATATATGATGAGAGGTGTAATCAGACACTGAACATAGAATTTTTAATCATACATTTACATTAATGGATTGTAACATGAGATAAAGAAGATTTTTAAAATTGTATAATGAATATAATTACACCATATATTATTATATTGGAATAGTGAACAAAGTGACTAGTTCCTTGTGTAGAACGGATTAAGGTATTTTTTATTCAATGAAATTTAAACATCATATATAAATCAATGAGCTAGTAAATTTAGATTTATGAATCATAAAAAAAATTAAATAATATCCTTATTATATGGTTTCTAAACCATCATTAATATAGAATATAAAGTATAAACAACATGATAATACTTGTTTGTGGAAAAAAAATTGAATCGATTCAAGAAAGAAAGTTTTCTAAGTTAAAAATAAATAAGGATGGAGCCTTATGAATTGGAAATAGATTATGTATTCCATACATTTTTTTGATAAATAAATAATTATTGGAAAATGATTATATACCTACCTTCCCTATATATCATGGGGTCGCTAAAATATAAAGGGATATTTTTGATAATTATTATTGGGAAAATATTAAATGGGACATAACTGATTATACATCAAGGTGCAGGAGTTCCAACAAATTAAAATTGAATAAATATTACTCAAAGGATAATGAAATAGTTTTATATGAAATTAAGGAAGTGAGATGAAATTATTATAAATTTATTCATCAAAATTTCAAGGACATCAAAGGGTAATAATGAAATACGGGTTATGGTTGATCAATTAAATAATCAACCCATTTTATAACCATTTAGGATGATTTATTCCTAGACTAGATCATTAATATATATATGTGTGTGTGTGTGTTATGTAGTTAGGATTCATGGGGAACCTATCTATATTATCTTTTATCATGATTCACAATTAACATTAAATTTTCAGAGGATTATTTAATAAAGATTAAGTATATAGATACGTATCAACACTTCTTATAACCCTCATACTTATGTATAACCCCAAAATATTATTTATCTATTAGAGGAAATATTACTAGCTTGTTTTATTATTTATAAGATAATTGTGGTCAAAACCTTACTCTAATGTAATTAATGTATAATAAAAATTTCCATTAAAGTATTTAGATGAAACCATATGAGGATTTAAATAGTAATAAAAATAAAATTCTATCTTATTGGGATGAATTTGATGAAAATAAGTTAGTAAGATAAAATTTTATTAAAGATGCAATAGATAAGGTGATGAATATTCAAAAACATATCAAAGTGTTTCGGAGTAGGAAAAATATAGTTAGATAATATGAGAAAAATCTTAGAGTTTGAATTCAGTGTTTATAAATTTTTGTAGATATTTATTTAAAATGGTTTCATGACATTTTTAAATAAATTAAAGTTGAGTCCAAGATATATTAACCCATTTTATATATTACAGTGAATTGGAATTGTGAAAAATATATTGAATTTTTCACCCAAATATTTCTAAGTTCATGATTTTCTCCATGTTTCTTTATTGATGAAGTATATGTTAGACCCATCATATGAACTAAAAACCAAATGAGTTTAATTGTATCCCAATCTATTTTATGTGGAAAAATTAATAAAAATTATTGATAATTGGGATAAAGTTTTGTGGAATAAGACATATCAATTAGTGAAGGTGCTTTGGGGGACTATAAGTTTTAACAAGTATCTTGAGATCCAAAAGAATCATTAAAGAAGAAGTACTCTGAGTTTTTTATTGATTGATATAGGTTTATGATTTCAATGATGGAATTTATTTAATGGGGGATAATGTGAGAATTTACAATTTATCTATCTATTTCCCCCCTAATAATATATTTTATGATTATATATATATTACAAATGATAGAGTTAATTATATATAACAAACTGATCATTAGAAACTAGAATCATGTGGTTATTTTATTACATTAGTGTATAATATAAGAGATATCATTACACTATTCTAGTATTCTTATGATACTAGATACATATATGATCCTTATAGTAAATTTAGAAACATAAAATACAAAATAAGTTTTAATGAAACATTAGTATTCATTTAAGAATATCCTTATATCTTTTATAGATACAAGATACATATATGACCCTTACATTAAATTTTAAAAACGTAAAATACAATACAAATTTGAATGAAACATTATTATTCCTTTAATAATATCCTTATATCTTTTATAGTACTCTTCTTGTTTTCTCAGGGAAAATAGAAACAAAAGAAATTGGTGATATTAGACACTTAGTAAGGTCTAATGTTCAAAAGAAGCTACAATAAAATAATCAAGTCAAAAATAATATGGTGAGAATAAATAATCAAATGGATTTCATATTAGAAAAATATATCCTTGAAATATGTAGTAAATGTAATAAATAATTTCAAGGATAACAATTGATTAATTCATATTGATGGAATACATAATACAAGATATCATAATCATACCATCAATTCCATGACCAAGATATCATAATCATTCTATCAAATCCTTAATCCAAGACATCATACATAATAGGGTAGACATACACCAGATACCCCAAACTATATTTTCTAATGAGATCCACTAATGCATGAAAGTCAATATAATCTCAGGATCCACTAGTCACATAATAAGTCCAATTAATCCTTAATATGAAAGAGTTTGGTTAAAATTTCATATTTAAATGTTCCAAAATAAAAACCTATATACACTTGTTTATTAGTTTATGTGACCCCAAGTATCAACACCTTTCAAGGGAATTGGTCAGAGTTTAAAATTTTATTGCAGAAAATCCTAATCACTAAAACTACAAAAGTGGAGCATAATAATTGTAAGTTCCATGGTAGATCCTCTAGGAACACATGGAGTCAATCCTAATTAACTATTCCTAATTGTTGATTTAGTGAATTCTTTAATAGGATGATTGTAAAAGGAATTGGGAAATAAATCTTGGTTGAGAATAACAATAGATCGTAGTACTTAATCTAATTGATAAAAACATTATGAATAGAGGTGGAGGATCAATTTTAAATGATTTTTTCAAATAAGTTATGGTTTATCTGTCTTTTGAATTAAAATTTTTGATTAATTATAAAACTTACAAATGTAATTAATTTTATAAGGTCAGTAACAAATAAAACTGCCCATGTCCATTCAAATCACATGGTCAGAGTAATCTAATAATACCTAGATGCATTATGATCTATCTAAAAAGGAAAAAAGATAATTAAGGTTGGATCTCACAAACAAATCATTCATTATCACATTTGGTTTCATCACTTAATCACCATAAATATATGTATCCTACATAATGATAAATATTGAATTAGGCTTAATGTGATACTAATCTTACATGTGAATTTCAAAAAAAATCATTTATTTAAGTTACATAATCCTACTCTTGATACACCATACCTTAAGAAACAAATAACTAATTATGTAATGGTAAACCATCATGAATGAAATATTTTTATCAAATTATGGAAAAACAAACTCATAGAAATAGAGAATAAATAATTCATAGAGTAAAATAAATCCAACATAACTACCATACACCTTGATCTTAAATCCAAAAGTTTGAAATTAATACATCAAAGTTATCCAATAAATGTCTAATTTTCTCTAAAAAACTCTCCCACAAACTTCATATATCTTTGTGAATTATTTATTTAGAAATGAATTTTCAAAAAACTGGATCCCTTTAGAGTTCAACATTTTGTTTAATATATAGTCCCAAACATCACCATAATTAAATAATTGAAATTGTAGCAATGATCCATTAAAATTTTGGATTTTTCACCATGTGTTTACTAGATTCCCCAAAAAAGGGGAGTGAATGATGTAGATGAAAAATATTACTTTTTTAAATATTGAGTATCAAAAAAATCATGAAATAATACTACAAATTTCTCAGTTACAGTTAACCATATTCAAAACGCCTTAGAATAAGCTATTGCTCAAACTGGATTCTTCTATGTAAATTTTATGTAGCATAATTCATAAAGTTATGTAATATCATAACCCTAAAAGTTATGGACTCTATTATATAGTTTAATATTCACTCAGCACCTTCAAATTAACCTTATGTATCATTATTTCAATGTATTTCTCTAGTCCACAATTCCATTACTTCATGTCAAAAAATTTTGTTATTCCTATATAGATATAGATATGGAATAAAGATTTAGGTTGTTGAATAAATTTATTCTTCATGTCATTCTCACACAATCTCAAATAGTTATGATTTAATGTGGTGTGACCATGAGATGATTTAAGTTAATATGATGTGAGATCTAATTTATTCTTTCATATCCCTACTTGCATCGTGGTCTATTTCTTCATAGATCATGGTTTGATCCTTTGATTCTTGGAAAAGTTAATTATCTTATTTATGGAAATATTTAATCAATTAAAGTACTCATATCATGGTAAAATTTAATTCATATTTTTTGAATAATCAAATTCACCAACACATTACCATTTTTCTATCCCCGAGAAAAAACTTAACATTAAATCAAATAGGAATCAAATCTCAACATAAGAAATTATTAATACATGATATTCATAAAAAAAATTATGAGTGATGTTTTTTAAAAATATACAACCCATGAAATAAAGAGTGTCCAAATAATTCTTCATCCATCACTCTATTTGAAGACCTTTATACCCTTCCACATACCTTATTCAACCTCTCACATTTTTTTATTCCATTTATGATCTAACTCACCTGAAAAGTCAATTAAATTAGAACTCAAGATGTATTTGATTAGAGTTATGATCAATATTAAGTTGATAAATTATCTTCATTAGATTTTAAGTCATATAAATTTCCACTTATAATTAAAATTAAACTAATCAAGAGGACATTCATTAGGGTTCTAATGACTATGAGGTTGAGTATTGGTGTATTATGATATAAAAATCTAGAAATCATCCCTGAAAAAATAAGCTTGATTATAAAGTATGATGTATGATCTCAATTCATCCTATGATCAATACTTATCCTTCTTCTTCACCCTGAATTAATTAAACCTTCTTTTATACTCCTCTTCTATATTGGTTTATAACTTCATTTTTTAATAGTGAAAAATTTCCTCATTTTTAGAATTTTATCAATTTTTTTTCAAATGGAATTTGTGAAAGAATGATTCTCGCACACTTATAAGTTAAACTAGACCACCACCTTTATCCCGAGCATCAATATTCTACCAAAACTATTGGTGATATTTTTTATAAATGGATAAAGGTGTTAGGTAATGGGTTAAATAAAGGTGTTCAATTTCCTCCATTTTTTGGAATGATTGAGGATTGATAAAGTAAAATCATAAAAAACATGTCTCCCTTTAAAAAATAAGGAGATCACCCCTCAATTTTAATTTCAACATAAGAATTTCAGCAAGTCCCTGATATCACCAACACCCTCTTTTAGTATAATTAAAAATAATGCAATAATACTCAAGAGTTTGTGTAGGATGTGAAATTAATCTTGTAATGTGTCTCCCTATGAGTCAATCCATGGTATTTATGGATTATCAATGAATCAGATATAAGGGTTGGACTCAAGGTTATGTGGGATAAAAAATTAAAATAATGGCCTCAATTTTCATAATGTGGTTAAAAATCATCTTATTTTTACAAGAGAAATAAGAAAATTCTAGTAGTTATAATAATATAAAAAATATACCAATAAAATAAGGGATAATTAAAAATATGAAAAATAGATTTAGGGTACTTATTAGGATTGGGAATTCAAAATTGTATTTGTCAATCAAGTCATGAAATAGAAAAAACTTATCAGCTTAATAAATTCACATCTATAGAAATAAAAATCAATAATCAGAATGAAATCCAAAATGATCTTAAAAAACAAATTAAAATTGGAATGGGTATGAAATTTCAAAAAAATCCACATTGTTTTTTGAAAATTTATGAATATTATCAATGATGTTTTCTAACATGTCAAAATTAATTTCCTTAATAATTATATCCCCTAGATTAATCAAGGGAAAAATCCAAATGTGTTTCAAGGATCCCTCAACCACACTTTCATTAAACATTTTCCTTAATTTTTAAAATAATGTCAGATAAATTAATGAAATTTTAAATTACATTCACCAAATGAGTGGCTCAAAAGATAAGAAATAAATTAATTCTTCCTTGATTAATTCATCCTTTCTTTCTTGATTCTTATATAGAGTTTATTTCATTTTAATCCCTACATGATGGAGTTGTGTATGCATTTTCTAAAGTCTGAAAATCCCACACTTAGTTTCATGTTATTTAAAAAATGATGTAGTGAAAGAAATTTTGAATATACATGATTCTAAAAATATTTCCCATGTATAATAAACAATGTGATACAATAATTATTCTATAATGACCTTTGAAAAAGAAATAAAATATATGGAATCCAATAAATTTTAGAATAAATAATTTTTATGGTGACCCAAAAGTAAAAAACAAGATAGAGGAATTCCATATTACTCTTTAGTGTGATATATAGTCTCCCCAATAATCAGATCATACTCTATTATGATTGAAGGTGAAATAGCCAAGGTGAAATATGATTACAGAATCATAGGTTCTTAAATTAGGTCATCAATAATATGGTTTTTCTAATTGGTTCAATATGATTCTATAAAAACTAGTGTGGAGGGAGAAGTATTGATTGGTAAAACTCTAATTGAGTGGAGGAAAACTCATAGGATATTCCATTAATTTTAATAGTTCCAAAAATGTTGGTTGAGGTGTTATTAAGATGTAATGTTGGATCTATGGATGTATTAACAACTATTAGTGTTTTCTTAATCTCTAGGGTTAGTGTAATCTCTCTGACTAAGATACAGAACATATGGATAACCATGGGATATATGGATGGGGCCTTAAGGGGTCTATCTAATATCTTCCCTTTTCTATTATATTGTTTATCTAAATCTAAATACTGATTTGTGGTGAGACATATTGGAGAATTAATAGACTCTTAAGGAGGGGTTTGACACTAATTCCTCTAATATGTGAACATGTAGGGAACTAGAGGTGGGATCCTCTATGTGGTTGATGTAGTGGGGTTTGTATAATCAAAATAAGTGACAAGAACAAATCTAGGTGGTCTTCAGTAATGTGGATAATATTTTGGTGGCATAAGAGATAATGGATATAGTGGTAATGGTGGTGACTCAAATGGGAGTCACTTCCCCTCATAGATACATTTTTGAATATCAAAGAGTTTCTAAAACACATTCTAAAAATAATTATTCCACTCCTTTGGTTGAATGGATTGGAGGTGGTTCCTAAACTAGTGCTCTAGCTGATGTCTCTGGAGGCGATCAAGGTCTGGCAGTGTATTTGGAATGACCATCCTCTCCTATATCCTTTCCAAAAATATATTCATACACCTCAGACTAAACATTGTGATCTCCATACTTCAAAAAATTCTCATCTTAGCCAATAGTTAAAGATCCATGTGATCAATTTTTTGAGAGAGGAAATTTGCTGAGAGGAGATGTAAACATCTAAATTCTTCACTAAATGTGTAAATAAATTTCCAATCATTTTATCCCCTTATATTTTTCCTATTCCCCTTAAAGTAAAGTGTTAATTATCATTCCATATTCAATTTATTTGGGCTCTACATCAAAAAAATATGCACATTCAACTATCTCATAGAGCCTTATGAATTCCCCTTTTCTGACTAATCATGAGTGGTATACCTATAAGTTATACTAATAATGGATATTTTGAGTTTCATTATCCTAATATTTGTTACATCATGTATTAACAAGGGTTCAACAATTAAACACTTCTATTTCTCTTCCACATTAGCCTGACTGGGCTAAATTTCAATCTTTATGCATGACTAAGTCTTCACTAAATTTATACTGTATACTTCAATTCCAACCCCTAAATCCACTAAACTTATCTTACATTTCATAAAACCCAACAAAAAGGTAATATCCACAACACTAAACTCTAAATATATGAGAAAGTCGAGTGTCAACTCATGGAAATCCTAATCTTTTACTTGAAAGATTTTTTCTAATTGAATTACTCAAAGGGACTCTATAACATTAGCCTTTATAATAATTTTCCTCATTACATCTAAGTCCAAGGTTTTATTTTTCCAAATTATTTTCTATTGTAACATTTTCATTAGTTAAGTGAAGTAATTTTTTATGGTGGGATTACAAAAAAAAAAAGAGATTTGGAATGGCTTGAGGAGGGGGAAGAGGTTGGGATAGGGATGGATTAAGAGTTCAATAATGTGTAGGTTTGTGTAAGGGGTATAAGTTTTAATATGGTGATTAGTGGGTTACTTAGCTAGTGATGTTTTTAGACTTTGTAAAGATTTTTGTTTGTTTAAAGGTTCAGTTTTTTGAGTTTTTTGGATTTGGGGAGACATTGGGTAGAGGGTAGGGAATAAAATGTGATGGTGTGTATAAAGTAGTGAAATGATTCACAAAAACTATAGTGGAGGATATAAAATAGTGAGTAAGAGATTATCATGTGTTTTGAAATGATTTTTAGGTGGATTTTAGGAAAGTGGTGATGGTTCAAGGGAAAATAGAGGTTATGGGTGTTGGTTTGGGAACCAAGAAGAGTAAATGGTATGGAGACTTCTTGCTAATGGATAAAATTGAAAAATATAACCTTTGGAGATATTACCATATTCAATAAAGGCCAAAAAAGTATTATTGTGAGGTTTTAGGTTCGATTCATAAAAAATATATATTAGGGGATGCAGAAGGTCACAACACAATTTTAGGGTTCCGACCATATATTTTTATATTTTTAAATCATTGCAGTGTGACCTTTTTAACAATATTGTGGAGAGTTTAAAATTATCAAACCCACTTATTTGGGAATAAAAAAATCATGGATTTTTTACCATGGAATACTTTTTTGTTGTGCAATTTGTTCTATAATTTCCCTTGGAATATTTTTGTAGTGTGGCATATCAGTCATGAAATGTGGGTGACAAATTTTATAGAGAGATAATTATGGGTGGTTCTTTCCATCATGTCCTTTTAACATGTTTCCTTGGACCACGACTTGGATAGTCTCTCTTAAAAAATTGAATCTCAAAATATTTTACCTTTACGGCGTGGTACACTGGTAAGAGTGTTTAGTGTCATACATAAGATATTTCTTTTTTGATTTTGTACCACTTTGTGACATGGTAGGTTATTTTAAGCCTATGGATTCATATATTTATAATATTATTGATTTTTAATTTCATTCTTCCTGAAATTGTGTGGTGTGGTCATAGACATTGTGTCATGGTACATCATGCCTTTATAAATTTTTATCTATCCATTCATCCAATTTATTCCACTTTATCATGTATACTTTCTTCTTTCTTACTTTCTTATTTTAGGTAGAGTTGAGAGTCCTAGTGGAGAGATATTATAGAGAAAAATTTGGAACCTCTATTCATTACTCAACTACCCTAAAAACATATAATATATGAACATAAAATTAAGACTAGAATAATGAAAAAGAAAACTTATATAGGTTTCCTATCGTTCATCACTTTATTTAAAGTTAAAATCTTGAAATACATGTTCTACTTATTCAAATTAGAGTAAAAAGATATTCCACATGTGATATTTATTTATCTATGTATTGAGATGATATAAATTCACTTTAAATGGGTATCTCTATAATTTTTAATCTCCACTTGTCCATATGGAAATACATTGGGTGATAATGAATGGACCTGACCATTTTGGCTCATCTTAACTGGGAACAATAACAACAATGAATTAAACAAAATTACCTTGTCTCTAAGGTGTAACACTTTCCCCATGATGTGTTTGTTATGAAATTTAATAAAATTTTATTTGTAAATATAATCATTATCATAATTATCCCTCTAGATATTTTCAAGATCATCAAACTATAAAAATCACTTCCTTCTTGCTTTATCCTATTTCCAATTAATAGCCTTGACCACCCAATATGATTTTTGGATGACCTCCACTGGAAGGTGACATGGTTTCCAATGAAATAAATGTAATAGATACATTCCCAATGGTGTCTTGTAGGTTGTTTAGTAAGATCGCAAATCATTGTTGAGTTTCTTCAACCAGTTCTCGTGACTTGAGTTGACAGTCTTCTCTAAATTCTGCTTCAAATACCTATTCAACAATTCCACTCATCCACTTATTTTTATATGATACATGGTAATCATGTTATAGTGATACACTTAATTATTTAGTACTTATTTTGAGAAATTATTATCAAAATGTGTCACCTAATCACTATTGAGTAGAATCAATACTCCAAATATATAAAATGTATGTTACATTAATAATTTCATAACTCCTTTTTCAATGATGGAAATAGTGGATTCAGCTTCAAACCACTTTAAAACATAGTCAACACATAATAATATATATGCGTTGTCAAATGAGATAGATAAATATATTTTGAGTTTGATCCCCTACACATAAAAATTTTAATTTACATTATTGGGTGTTAATTCATTTCATCTTTTTTTCCAATATTTCTTATATATTAAAAACAATTACATGCTATCACAAAGATTATTACATCTCGATTTAATGATGGATAGAAAAATAAACTTTTAAGAATTTTTTCATGGTTCTATCTAGTTTAGGATGTCCTCTTATTGGTGAGGAGTGAAAAAACTCCAAAAAAATTCAATTTCACAATCAAGAACACATCTCTAAATTAACCCATCTTCACACTATTTTAACAGTAAATAAACATCCCAAAAATAGTGAATAGATTTAGATAAAAAAAATTCTACTATTATGAAAACTATGGGTAGATAGACTTGTTTTCTAAGAAATTTATGATATCAATGACTAAGTTCTAGAAATGAGTTCAGTTAAAATTAGATTTCCATCTGGAAAATCATCTTGAATATAAACTTCCTCCTCTATACTCAATTTTGTAGACACCATCCTATAAATATAATCAGTAATAATGTTCTTCAAACCTTTTTTATCCTTAATATCAATATTGAACTCCTAAAAAAACAATCCACCATATCTAGAAAGGTTTGAAATCCTTATTTATCACTAAATATTTCAGCTCTACATGATCAGTGTGACTAGCACTTTGAAGAGAATAGGGTAGGGTATAAACATATCAAAATCAAATACCACCGTAAGTATTTCCTTCTCTATGGTATTTTAATTGAGTTCTGATTTTATTAAAGTCTTAATTTCATATTAAATGGGTCTGAAAAACTTATCCACCATTTTTTCAATCACTTATCCTACCACATAATCACTTACATCACACATCAAATCAAGAGGATCCTCCCAATTAGGTGGTATCATGGAAGGGGAAGTAATCAACCTCATCATCAACTCCTTTATATACTCTTTTCATTCTTCCTCACAAATGAATTCCACATCCTTTGATAATAGCTAAATTAAGTGTTAAGAAACTTATGAAAATCCTTAAAAAACCTAATATAAAAACTATAATGACCTATAAAACTTGTAATTCCCCTCACTAATTTTAGCTTCTAAAGATCCTTGATTACTCTGATTTTTGATGGGTCAACTTATTTTCCTTGTTTTGAAAATTAATGACAAATATTTAAGCCATACATCACCATGAAATAAAATTTCTCCAAATTGATAACAAGTTATGTATCTTCACATCACTTAAAAAATAAATCCATATTGTTCAAGAAAAATTAAAATTAACACCAGTATATCAAATAATTATCCATAAATACTTTGATAAATACCTCCATAATCCCATAAAAAAGGTGTACCATGCACTATTGGAAGGTGGAGAGTGCACTACACATTTCAAATGACCTGTGTTGTTATCTGAAGGTTCCATAGGGTCATGTGAATGTTTTCTTGTCTTGATCCTCAAGTTCTATGATTATTTTATTTTACCAAGAATAACCATCCAGAAAATAATAGTACTCATGGTTAGAAAGTATTTTAAACATTTATTAACAAATAGAAGAAGGAAGTGATATTTCCACATGGCATCGTTAAGATTCTTATAATAAAATAAACTATACACCCCATTACCATTAGTGTGGAAATCATAACAAAAACCTTTTTTAACAATGGTTATCCCAATTTTCATAAAAAACTAAAGTAGTCTCACCCATTTAATATAAAAAATAGGGTAAATTGTATTAGAATCAAGTAATTTGAGCACATACCTATTTACCATATTATTAATATTGTGTTTCAATATATTTTTTGGTTGTCATGTAGACTTATTATTTTATTCCAACCTAACTTTGTGTGGAAAAATAAAGGGGATTATTCCTTTTATATAAGCAATGATCAATGTGACCACCTTATTTCTTTATTTTAGCAATTAAACAAAACATTTCTCTTATTATTTAAAGAGGTATTCCTTAAAAATGACTAGTATCACCTCACCTTATCAAAATAATAGATATCAAAGGTTTTTTAAGATTTTATTTAACTCTAGATTTGGTTATTTCATAATCAAGGGAATAAATTACATAAAAAATTCTATGAAAGTTATTCAAAACCCACTTAAATATTTAACCAATTTTCCTCTTCTTACTCATTCACTTATTTATCCATATATTTTTTCCCCAACACAAATCTTTAAAATTTCATATCTTTTTTAATTGATGTTAATGAAATTAAAATCCTTTGTTTCATCTACACGTTTGACTACATTAGTAAGACTAAATTAATGATTATATTATCCAAATTTAATGATCAAGAATATTAGATTTTCATTGATGAGGGATTTCCTAGTGGCTAGGAAATAGAGAAAAATAATGATCAGGACCTATCCTTCTTCTTTAATCTCCAAAATTATAAAATAAGTTCCTCACCTTCACCAATACATCCTTGAGAATTTCGATTGGTTACTTGAAATATCTATTTAATAACAACAATGATACTGTCATGGGATTCGTATGTCTTATAATGAGCTTATTAAAATCATTTAGTGGCATTAAATTCACACAATCCCCAAGATCCCAAAGGTATTTTCCAAAACTTAGATGATAATATTATACATGGAATTGAGAAACTTATTAGATCTCAATGATTCATTGAGATTTTTCAATACACATCCTCTAAAAACTTTTCAATAAATGAAATCATTCCTAATTCCATTAATTTATTCTTATTTAAGATAATATATTTAAGGAAATTGGCACAACATTTGTGAAATGGACGTAAAGAATGGTATTTTAATGTGAAGTTGTTTTGGATGTTTATGATAACTTACTTTATTATTATTCCATATTTTATTTTATCATCATTTTAAAAAATGGAATAGGAGTCTAGTAAAGTTAAACATTTGGATTATTAATTTTGTTTCCACTATCTTTTCTACCTTTATTTCTTTAGTAATTTTATTTATTCATCTATTCTCGATTCTCAACATCCTATTCCAATTTAATTTTCCTCTCAAACATATATTCTTTATACTTTTTAAGAGTATTCACCTATATTTTCCTTCTAGTCTATAATTTAATAGACTTTGCATCCTCTCTTGTAACCTCAATGTTTATTGGTAGAACATAGAGAATAATCTTGGTTAACTTTTGAGAAAGTTATACCAATTGTGATTCAATGTTCTGGAGTAATAATTGGTGATTTTATAAGTAATAATCCGGTTTTTAAAAAAAATTCTAACATTTCACAATGTCTTGGTTATTTTTATTGATGTTTAATATCATTAAATCCTCAAAGGAAGATAGATATTCCTATAGTTACAGTTTAAAATACTATTTTAGTTGTTGATAAAATTGTATTTTGGGTTCTTGGAATTGTTTTTTTGATAGATTTGGTGCATTATATCCTTGGGTAAAACCCATAGGACCTTTGTAATATTTTTTTTTACCTACTACTTATCTTCATCCATGGTTCAAAACAATTATCCTCACTTGATTCCAAAAATGGTTTTTATACTATGGTTGAGGATGGTTGTAACATACAAAATATAAATTTATCATTGGGGTTTCTTTACCTATTTGTTGGAAATATTTTAAAATATGGGGAAATCTATACATATTAGTTATCTCATATATTTCTCTATTATTGTGGGTTTCTTGAAGAATCTTCATCTTCATACACAAGATATCCATTTTAGATACCATCTTTATTAACTCATAAAGTTGGTGTAATACTCACATAAATGGGACTATCTATCATTTCCATTAAGAAATGTTGTTCATGCTATTTTTAAGAATCATATCAGCATCCATTAGAGTCTTCCTCTTGAGTACTCCTTCCTCAGCTGAATCGACTACTACATGAGATTTATTTTGTTTCCAAAAATAGAACATTTTCAACTTTATCCAAAGTTTAACTTCATGATGAGGTTATATTTTTAGAATATCCTTAATAAAATCCAATACATGAAGGTAGATTCTATATTCTACTATGAAAAATTAAGGATGTCACTCCTAAACTTTCTCTCTTCACCAAAAAAATTTATTTCTCTTGAAATATTCGAGTGAGTTCATCCCATGTAGAGATAGACCTGGGTGGATAAGATTTCAACCATTCTTTAGGTGATTCCATTATATATAATTATAACAATCATAACCATATGTAACCTTTTGTAACTTTACTTACCTTGGATGTAACATAGATTTATAATAAATTTAAGAGATGATTATACTGGTCATCATTCAACAGCCCTCTAAATGAGCCCATGTTTTTTATCATTTGAAGAACACATGGGATTCAATTGGAATTTTATAGCCTAAATATATGGAAAATATACTTTTAGAATATACATATATAGAAAAAATTTGATCATCCATTAGCGTTATATAACGTTTTTCTCATTGGGATCCACTAATATTGCTGGAAAAATCTTAATATGTTGCATGAGGTTGTTAGTTCGTTATCGCTTCTATTCGGTTATGAAAAATGCAACACCTAATCTCATGATTGAACTCGAGTGGTTCCTCAAGATTCAAGCTCTATAACTAAGTGAGTGGATTGTGGTTCATAAAGCTATAATCTTTAATTTCAAAAACACAAACATTGATCATTGTAAAATAGACTAAAAATTGAAATTATAAAAATAAAATGAAAGATTGATATAATAAGACCAAGATTCATTGTGATCTATCTCAAAGAAAAATGATAACTAAAGCTAAGTCTCGTGATCCCATCCTCTTTTATCACATTGGGGTTTATCCCTTAATCACAATCACTCTCGCTAGAACATTAAGGGGTAATGTTTGAATTAGACTTAATGTGATACTAAGATAACATGTTAAATTAAAAAGACAATTTAATCAATTATATTAAATCACCATCCTACTACTCTAGATCCACCATCCCTTAAGAAACTGTTTACTAATGATAAAATGAATAACCATCAATAATGAAATAGGTCTCTTGAGGTATAGAATAAATATACTCAATGAAATATATAAAAATGTAAGAATAATGGAAAATAAATCAAAATTAACTATTATAAACCTCAATATTCAATACATAAGTTTGAAATTGATACATAAAATCTCTACAAGAAGTGTATGATTTATTCCAAGAAAGTATTCCTCTATTTTCATCTGTATCTATGGTTTTTTCACTTCAAAAATAATCTCTAAAAACTGGATCTCATAAAATTTTAATATAATATGTAATATATAGTATTGTATTTTGGTATAATTTATAAGTATGGATTATAACATGGTTCATTAAAATTCCAAATTTATTAAAATGTGTTGACCAACTTCACAGTTCAAAGGGGAAGGCTATGGTTCCAAGGAAAATTATATCATTTTGAAATATTAAGTATCTTGAATATCACTTTGTGTTTCTATTTTTTTTATACATGGTTGAACATATTCAAAGAAACTTCAAATGGGACGAGGTACATTATATATTCTGAGGAGTGAAGTCATGTATCCCATATAATATAGTTCTTCCATTTCATGAACCTCTATGTTGTGAAGTCTGTTCCGCAACATAGTCTCTAATAAACTCCATAAATTTAATATAACATTACTTTATTTTGTTGTAGTTCTCTAGAACATGTAATAGTGACTCAACATATCCATTTTATTTTATTCCTACATAAACTCAATGGCAACATGGATCTTTAGGTTATGAAATAAATAGATTCATCAAGTCATTGCACATAATCTAAAGTGGTTCGAATTTAATCCGACTTGAGGATGAGAGATTTTGAGTTAATATAACATGAGAATCAATTTATTATTTAGTATCCCTTATTTAATCTTGGTCTCCCCCTTCACTGTATAAGGGTTAATCATCGACATTGTGTAAAAGTAAATTATCATACATTCTTAACAACTTTTCCCAAATCATATCTTATGCAGGCAACATAAACTGTAATGTAATATTCTATAGGCCTTTTCATTTCCTAATAATTATAATGTGAGGGCTTCGAAATGTGAAATATGTGAAATGTATTATGATTTATTCTTCTCCATTTTTATTTATATCTATATAGCTCCTTTATATAATGAGGCTTCTGATAGTCCCATGGTTTCTTTTGGGGTTTCACCTTCCAAAACTGTATAAGGTAAACCTTTCCATGACTGGTAGGTTTGCAACATGGTTCATGCTATTTTTACTTAAACAATAAAAAATTATCTAAATTTATACTTAGGTTAAAATATTCTAAGAATTATCAGAAATATATAAATAAGTAAATATTTGATCAATTAAAGCACTAAAATTATGGAAAAAAATTATGATTGTTTTTGTTCATCAGTAGTCAATAATTTTCTATTTAAAAATAATGGATATATGGATTATCAAATTTTCCCAAATTAATTAAATTATATGGATTTTTAGGTGAATATCCATCAATATAGTAGGTATTATAGGATATTAACAATAAAATGTAAGCCACCCTTGATAGTAGTTTAGTATAGTGGGATAATTTCATTGTATAATGGAATTAATATGAATTGATGAATGTAATGGTTTGAGACTAAATCCATGATTAAAAAACATCCACTTGTAAAAAATAATGTTTTTTAAATAATTATGGATTATGAGTTTGGTATAATAAGTTTCAATGGTATATTATTAACCAAAATATATTCATATATTTATAATAGTGAAATTTAATATCATTACATATATAAATGTAAAGAAATTCAAAGGTATTTTGAAAGATAAATGAAGATAAAAGTATAAAACCTCTTATCCTGATATGTCCCTTCCAAAATCTTGAAAATTTTATCCTTATATACTTAAGAGTTTGGTGATCTCAAAATAAAAATATATATATGGGTTTGGAAATTATTAACTTAATAACTTTATTAAGAAAAACTCTTAGGAACAAATTCTAGAGAGAAATATAGATAGAGTTTGAAACACTTATCTACCTAAGTCTATTTAAAAATATAATTGAGAGAGAAAATGAGATAAAAATTGTACTCAATGGTTTTGGAGAGGAGAAAAATGGAGGAATGGGGGGGTGTATTTATAGTAAATAGGGGGAGTTTTTTATTAATTTTTAAACATAGGCCTTGGACTCTATGCTATAAAAAAATTGAAAGCCATTGGCCTTACCATGGTGTTAAACCATGGTATCTAAAATTTAGGGCTTGAATTATTAATTTTATGTTATTTAGAACCAAAAATCAATAAATAATATTATATTGGACATAGATATTTTTTTTATTCCTAAAAAAATATTTTTAATATTTTAAAATACAGATTAGGATTTGTAAATATCTTTATAGGTTTGAAAAACCAATTTTTTATTTTAAAATACATTATTTTAATTAATAAAATTTTTTGGAAGATAGATAATTTATATTATTTATTATATATTTTTAAAAAATAACAAAATCATAATCCTTACCATATACACATACTATATTTTTACTATTCACAAAAAAATTGAATGTCTCCGAAAATTTCAAAAAAATCACCATTAGATAATTTTTATGTGATGATTCTAAATTTTAAGTCCTTGTTATAAAAATTTATTTCTATTTATTTTAAATTTAATTATTAAATAATATTATTAATGGATTTCAAAATCATGCATTTTAGAATAAAAATAAAAAACTTTTTTTATTAAAACTTTTTTTTATTCTAAGTCATTTGTGGGTAATTAAATTACTATTCATTAATCAATATAAATTATGGAAATTAATAATTATATTATTTTCAAATGATTTTATATTTTTTATTTGAAAATTGTATTTATAATTGTTATATTACTATTACCACTGTCATATTTCCAATGGTCAGATTCCAATGGCCACCTTACCCTTTTAAAGGTCACATTCACACTTATATATAAACATCATTAAAACATAAAAAATCATTCAAATAATTTTTTCACTTTTGATAAAGTCCCACTACCCCAAACCACTAATCAGGGCTTAGACCGGAGGAATACTTCATGACCTCAGGTGCACGTCCCTAATCTCTAGAGGCTACCGACTAGCGGTGGGGGATTAAGAGTTATTGTGGGGAGACTACACCACCTGTATCAAAGTACACAATCACAAATTAATAAAATAAATAACATCATACATTTCTATCACATTAGAGTATATATAATAGTAAACAAACAAAAACATTCAATACAATGATGAAGTTTTGACATAAAGAATACAAAACATACCACCCACTAGGTCAGTAACATAAAAACAATACAAAATAAATAAACATTGAGGCTTTATAGCCACTTAGAGCCATACCTTACCCCAAACACATGATATCACTGAGTTGTCCCACTCACCCATACAAAACCTAAACTCGGGCCACATCCCTGAACTTATGACTTCAATAACATGTGAAAGCTTCTTAGGTACCCCGATGCAATGGAGTCTTGATTAGGGTGTGATTATAACTCATCAGTCCACCACCAATGGAATCCCTAAAATAACCATTTTTTACAAAGTTTATGTAGTAGGTGTGTAAGATAAAAGTTACGAATACAAACATTTAAAATATTTAAAACTAAAAAAATAAACAATTGTCGGACCCAAGGGTTGCGTTCACCCCATGAATGATACATACAAGCTTTAGCTAGTTCCAGGGTGTCTCTAATCACACAATTTAATCCATTACTACCATCTCCAGACCATGTGTAATATAAACATCTCTTGTCCAAACCATCTCCTAAGGGTAATATACTAATCCCTAGGTCCCTGCATCCACTCGGGGGCCATGTTCACCATGGGTATGACCATAATCATCGCATACATCAGGGAGAACATTCACCCCAGGTTAACCATAAATACCATGCATCCCCTTGGGGCCATTTTCACCCTATTTTAGCCATCACAAGCGTATATAACCTATAAAACCTTTAGATTTTAGGATATATTTCTATAAAAATAAATATAATTTTAATGATTTCTTGTGATACATGAAAACCCGAGTCTTAGTGAACCATATTATAATATACCATTATAACCTAGCCATTAAATTGGTGGAATGAATATGAATAACCGAAATTTTAAAATTATTTCTAAATATTTTAAATAAATAAAATATATTGATAAATATGTACTTGATTTTTTGTAAATTCTTTATATGCTACAGAAATACATTTTTTTCTCAAAAAAGATCTTTATTACTTTTGTGAACAAATAGAAAAATTAATTATTAACACATTTATAAAACTTTTTTGAAAAAATGAACTTCATTTTAAAATAAGCATTTAAAAATTATCTTCAAGTGAATTTTTGATAATTTTCTCATAATATTGATTTTTCAATGATCAGAGAAAATAAATATTTTATTGAAAATACATTTTTAATGAAACGAATTTATAATGTTCCATTTTTTTAAACTAGTTTTAAAAGTATCATTAGTTCAATTATATTATGAATAATCCAATTTAGTTCAATAGAATCATTTTATGTTGAATTTTGATATAAAAACTTTTTATACTTGAAAACTTTTTTTTGGAAAAAATCACTTTTCATCATGTTTTGTGAGTTTAATTTTAAATTAAAAATTTCCACTTCTATGAATTATATTTAGAATAATGTATTCAATATTTTTAATCATCATAGTTAATATAATATTAAAACAGTTTAAGAGGGGGGTTAAACCAATAGATAAGGGCAAGTTTCCCAATTAAACATGTCTAAATTCTATTTTATAGTGGTATTTAGACCTTTTCCTATATCACATTTTAATATTTATCAATTTGGAACTATTTTAATTGAATATGAATTTATTATATTTTTAATTTTTAAGAAATACCAATTGTATCCTCTCCTCCACTTATAAAAGGACACCCCTCATTTCTCTGTTTCACACTAATTTGAGCTATCTAGCTCAATAAAAACTTAAATAATTATCTTATAAAATCCCCTATCCATAAAGTAGAGGTTATGGTATTCTTAAAATACTATTCCTAGTATCATTAAGAAATTATCAAAAGGAGGCCTACTGAATAAGTGGTAACCGTTTTTCCTAAACTCTTTCAAATTATTTCTTATTATACCTCATATAAATCTATGAAATTCATCATAAAATAATAACATCATTATACTAAATATACTGAAATTTTATTATGATTCTGGAACCATCAATATCAAGCCCCTATTACATCAAATGGGAATTGACTGTATCACTTCTACATACACGTGGACTACCACCTCTACATAGTGATACAATTCATTTTCCATCACCATATTTCATAGATGGTTATTTTTATGAATTTAAAGATTATATATGATATTTATAGAAAAATATTATTCTATAATTCTAATATCATATCTCCCTTTTACCTTATAATCCATTTGAAAATGATAACACTGCACATGTGTACATGTGGACCACCACCTCCACGAAGCGATGTGATTCATTTTAATTTCCTCTTTACATGGATGGTAATAAGAATATTTTTAATTAATATATATTATATATATAATATAATAATTATTATATAAATGTGATTCGTTATTTACCTTTCTTTCGTTCCATCTGTTGAAAAGTGAAAACAGTGTTCATGTGTACATATGACCTACCATCTCCTTAAACAGTGTAACTTATTTTTCAATATCTACCTTTTATGGATGAATATAAATTTACATTATATTTATATCATGATTAATATTTTGGATATGATGGAATAATAATAAAAGAACATGTACTGGAACTACCAAATCAAAATTCTCATGAAAAATGAAAAGTTTAACACCTGAAAATAATGATTTTAATGAAGAATTATTAATAAATTGATGTTGAAATGTTATAATTGGATCATATATGATATTATAAGTATTTAAATGATTATATAATAGAATTATAATAAATTTAAATTTATTATATAGAAGTTTAGATTGATTTCTAAGTAAATCAAACTCATGGTAAGGGATTTATGTTACAATCTCATTGTTTATCTGGATTGTTTAAGATCATATTTCTAAAGGTGAAATTTTATGACCTATATCTCAAGAATACCATTAATTATATTATAATATAGTTATTTATGTTGACTTATCCTAGTTTTAATAATCACAAATCATGTTTAATTATGTTACAAATGTGTTTATTGTGCTATGTTAGCCTTTGGCATTATAAGACAGATTGGCAGAATACTCCGAGTATGATTCATCGTTAGTATGACTTCGCACTAAGGATGAATAACCACTAAGGGTGACTCATTGATAAGGATTATACACCACTCCTGACCTGCAATTAGCCTGAGTCACCATTCCAAGATAGATTCGAAGGATGTTCTAAGTATGAGTCATCGTTCCTGAATCACTATTCATAAGTCGCCACTCCCGAGATTCTCCGCTAAAAAGACATACCGGTACCTTTATTTTATCATTTTAAATTCAGTATTTGTAATGGTTATATTTGTGAAATTTAATTCTACTTATTAAATTAATAACCCTTAGCATATAACATTAAAATTGAGGTCAAACTGCAGTATAAGGTGCGAGGTACTAGAACACGATTGAGAACATGACTTATGTAGGGTGAAGAATATAAAGCTACAAACTCAATCTAAAGAGAGAGATAGAGAGAGATGCCTGGTTAAAAACGAGAATAAACATGACTTAAGAAAGTTTACCAAATTGAGAAATCCATTTTTATGTGGGCAATATTCTACTTCAAACATTCGAAGAACACAAGAAGAAGAAGATTTAACAATATAATTGGATCTGTCATACACCGCAAGATAAGTGATTCTAAGATACTCAATTTTACAACAACATTCTGATAAATGACTCGAGCTTCATTTCAATCTACCTTTAATAGAGTCACTATGCTATAATGTATATCACACTAAGAAACACTATCATTTATATTCTTTTATATTATCTATTTGTGTACTTTTTTATATTATGAGCAATGTGTGATTATCTATATTTTTTTAACACAAACTGAGCCCTATGCATAACTGGAAGATACATATATATCTTTACAAATTATCTTTTTATACCTTATATTCCCACAGAAAATAGTGTAAGATGTCCCTGTGTGGCCTATCACTTTTATCACTCCCATGAAAACTATGGAAGAGGTCTATGTGACATAGAAAACACTATATGTGATGTTTTATACCACGATACAGGTTATGGATCAAATTTTTTATATAAACAACTTGGTGGAAGGTGATCACAAAGTGAAGGGGAATAAGTCTCTATTGGTGACTGAACCTCTTGTTATTATTTCTATTTTTTCTTTCAAAGTATTGTTTTCACTGCTCTATCTATTTACATCTAAAAAAATTATTTTAGATTGATAGTTAATATTAGATAGTGTTTATATTATAATTTTATTTAGTAAATTTATTTCAAAATTTAAAATATAATTTTATATTATTTCAACTAAAAACTAATCACACTTTTAGAAATCTTTTAAAAGATCAAAACATTTATAAATATGCAACTTTTGTTAACTAGGTTGTATTTTATTCTAATTTGGGGGATTTGTTTTAAATAATTATAAATATAAATTTTAATTAGGAACTCAATTCACCCCCACCCCCCTCATGAGTCTCCTCTCCGACCAACATTTGGTATCAAAGGATCTTAAAATATTTTCAAATACTTTTTAACTGTGATTGTAGTTGTACGATAAAGATCTTAAAATTTTATTGATTTTAAATTTTAAGTTCTTTATATTGATTTTCTAGTCTTTTAATATGGATAATATACAGGATGGTGATCCTACAAATAGACCTCCATATTTTAATGGGACTAATTGTGCCCAATGGAAAATATAAATGAAAATTCATATTGAAAGTATGGGTTTTGAAATCCATTCTTCTGTAATAGATGAGTACAAAATCCATACTACTACTAGAAATACTTGGGATGATGCAACTAAGGCTGTATATAATAATAATTATAAATCCATGAATGTATTATACTATGCCTTAGGATACAAAGAGTTTAATATAATTTCTACATGTACAACTTCCTATGAGATATGGGATACTCTGTTTATTTCACGTAAATGAAATAAAAATGTTTAAGAAATAAGGATTAACACTTACACCATTAAATGTGATAATTTTAATATGAAGCCTAATGAGCCTATCTCAGACATGTATCTCAGGTTCTATGAGATCGTGAATACAATGAGCTTACTGGGAAGTCCAATCACTACAAAAGATCAGATCATGAGACTCTTTAGATGTCTTCTAAAAAGATGGAGAGGGACATTAGTGTCAATTAGGGAATCTTATGACAACAATACAATTAATTTAAAGGAATTGATAGGAAAATTGATGAAGTATGAGGAAGACCTAAAGGTTAATTGAGAAGAAGATGATGAACTAAAGAAAAAATATATTGCTTTCAAAACCACTGCATCTAAGAAAAAAAGAAAAGTAGAATGTTCTAGTTCAAACTGAAAGTTCAAGTAATTAAGATTAATCAGTTGATAGTGATGAGGAGATGTATCAGTTAGACATAAGATTTATGAAATTTTATAGAAAGAATAAATTATTCATGAAATATAAATTCAACGGATAATATGATAGACATGGAAAGTTGAAAAAGGATTGGAAGAAATATGATCAGTCAAATGACATCAAATGTTACAAATGAAATATAAAAGGACATGTGAAGTATGACTACCCAAAAATGAAGTATAATAAGAAATATGATAACAAGTACAAAAATTATAATAAATCTATGAAAGGTACTTGGAGTGCTTCTGAGGACTCCTCCAGCGACTCTGATTCATCTCGTGATGAAAAAGTTGATAATGCTAATATATACTTTATGCCAAATATATCTGAGGTAACTTATATATCTGTTAAGTATAAATATCATTACTCTAGAGATGAATATGAAAATTAGGTTGATGAGAATAAGAATAAAGAATAACTATTTGATTATTACAACATGATTGAGGACACTTTTAATGATTTTAAAAAATAAAAAACACTTAAAACAACATGCTCTTACTATTTCTATTAAATTTAAAGTTACTATAGAAAAGGAGAAAAATGATCAGTTTCTTAAAAGAAAATACGAAACTCAAGATATCTAATGAATAGTTAAATAAAGATATTTAAAAATTAACTGATGGGAAAAATATTTTAACACAAATTCTTAGAGAAAAAATCACTCCAAAATACACCACAGGTATAGGCTACCAACCTGGATAGAGGAGAATAATTAAAAACACATTAATTGCTAAATTTTGAAAACATTCTGCTCGTTCCAATTAGGAAAATTTTTCTATTGATTCTAGTTCTTAAAATTTCTCTATATTCTATTTTACTAAAGAACCTAAGATATTTTATTTTTCTGAAAATTTAAAAACTGCTTATAGGAAACCCATTATTCAAGTATGGGTTCCTAAATCTCTAATTACTAGAATTTATGGACCCAAGAAGATCTAGGTACCAAAATCATTTATTGTATAATATATTTTTTAGGAAAGCTGATTGAAAAGTTAGTGTAAGAACTTATGGTTCTTGGATAGTGGGTGTTCAAGGTATATGACATGAGACTACTCAAACATCAAGAATCTAATAAAGGTTGATGGTGGACATGTCACCTTTGGTGACAATTCTAAAGGGAGTATTATTGGTCTCTTCCAAATTTATTACACTCATTCAATTTTAATTTCTAAAGTACCTTTTTTATGGTTTAAAGTATAATCTACTTATCATTTCATAATTATGTGCGGATGTTTTTCATTTAGAATTTGAAAATAATGCGTGTAATTTTTTCGATTCTAAAAATAAGTTAATTTTTACTGCCTGTAGAAATTAAAATTTTTATGTTGTTAATATGGACTCTTTATGTTCACAAATTATTTCTTGTTTAAGTGCCTTTCATATAAATTCTTTCCTTTGGAATAGGATACTAGGCCATTATAAAATTCACTCACTTAGAAATATTATTAGAAAATGGTTAGTCAAGGATCTACTAAAACATGATTTTATAAACAATAAAATTTTTAATCCTGATCAAAAAGGAATACAAAACAATATATACATCCAACCAAAGAAAGAAGTCTCAACTTCTCAACCTCTCGAGTTGGTTTACATAGGCTTGTTTGGACCATCTAGAGTTTCAATTTTACATGGGAAGCACAATGTTTATGTACTTGTAGATGAATTTTCCTGGTATACTTGGGTTTTCTTTTTAGGTCACAAAGCTTAACCTAGTTTATATTTTACCAAATATGCTATATTATTAGAAAATCTAAGTGGACATCGAATTAAAACTTTAAGAAGTGACCATGGATGTGAGTTTGAAAATCAATATTTCAAATCATTTTTCTCACAAAATGTCTATAGTCACAACTTCTTTTCTCTTAGGACACTTCAATAGAATGGAGTTATAAAACAAAGAAACATAACCCTTCAAGAGATTTCTAGGACTATTCTCAATTAATAGGAATTACCTATATATTTCTGGGCATAGGCTGTAAATATAGCTTGTTATGTAATCACTAGAGTCTAAATTAGTCCTATCCTTAGGAGAACCCCTTATGAATTGTGGAATAATAGGAATCCTAAGTTTAACTACGTAAAAGTTTTTAGATTCAAAGTTATTATTCTTAATACTAAATATAATATTGACAAATTTTCTCCAAAATTGATGAAGTAATTTTCCTAATTTATTCAATTTCTATAAAATCCTATAAATTCTTTAATAAGAGAACCAAATGTGTGGAAGAATCTATACATTTCAAATTTGATGAGATAGATCTAAATGAGCCCAAAATCTCTCTAGAAAATTTTGAGGATGATCTATAAAATCTGGACATATATTATAAACCTTCTGATTATGTTGTCAAACAAGCAGAAAAATCCTCTAGTTCTGGAATATTTTTAGACTCTGAACCTATAGAACCCGAATCTATAGAATACCTAGAGGAAACTAGTTTATATTTTTCTAGAGGCATTAAGACAATTAAAAACCACCCTTTATATGTTGTAGTTGGATAATTTTACAAAGGTACACAAACTAGAGCTTCTCTATGAAACCATATTGAACATAAAGTCTTTTATCACAACTTGAACCTAAGAATATACATGAGGTAATTAGTGATGAATTATAGGTAATGGCTATGAAGGAAGAGCTAAATTATTTTAAAATAAATAAAGTGTGTAAACTTGTTGATAAACCCAAGGAAACCCTAACTATAGGAACTAAATGGGTGTTTCGAAACAAGGTTGATAAAGTTGACTCAATAGAAAGAAATAAGTTTAGATAAGTTTCATATGGTAATAGTCAAGAAGAAGGAATAGAATATGAAGAGACCTTTGCACCTATATCCTGACTTGAATCCATTAGAATCATTTTATCTTTTTCAGCTCATCTAAATTTCAAATTTTTTCAAATGAGTGTTAACATTACATTCTAAAATGGTTATATAGTTGATGACTTTTTTGTTGAATAACCCCTAGTTTTTAAAATCCTCATTTTCCAAATCATTTTTTCAAATTAAAAAAATCTTTATATGGTTTAAAACAAGCTACTAGAGTACGGTGTGATAGGCTCATCTCTTTTATTATTTCAAAAGGTTTTAAAAAATGTATATATGACCCTATAATTTTAATAAAAAGAATTTGAAAATATGTTCTAGTTTTTCAAATATACATAGATGATATCATTTTTTATCTTCTAAAAACTTTCTATGTTCTGATTTCAAAAAAATAAAGCAAAGTGAATTTGAAATGAGTTTAATGGGTGAACTTAAATTATTTTTTGGATTTCAAATTCTTTAAAACAAAAAAGGGATTATTTTAAATCAAATAAATATTACTAAATATCTTCTAAAACTTTTTGGTCTAGATAACACCAAAGGTAGTGATTCTCTCATGATTACCACACGTAAGTTCGATCTTGGTGTGGTTGGGAAACCAGTGGATCAAACCAATTATAGAGGTATGATTGGAAATATTTTATACCTAACTTCTAGTCGAATTGATATTATGTTTAGTGTTAGTATGTGTACACATTTTCTAGAAAATTCAAAAGAGCCACACTTACTTAATATTGAAATAATTTTTAAATACCTTAAATATACTACCAATTTTGGACTATTCTATCCTAGAGGAAAAGAATTTGATTTAGTTAGTTATTATGATGCTGATTTTTGTGGATTCAAGTTATATAGAAAAATAACCTCTAAAACATTTCATTTTTTGGTAAGTCACTAGTATCATGATGTAGTAAGAAACAAAATATTGTTGTATTATCTACTGCTGATGCTGAATACATAGCTGCTGGTAGTTTTTGTACTCAAATTTTGTGGATGAAACATACATTACAAGATTATGGATATCAATTCTGACATATCCCTATAAATTGGGACGATACAAGTGCTATTAACATTTCTAAAAAACTAGTATCTCATTCTAGAACAAAACATATTGATGTAATACACCATTTTTTGAGAGATCATTATCACAAAGGTGATATAACCCATGGATACATTTGTAGAGACCCAAATCTTGACGTACATAGACATTACATTACTTTTACGGAATACTTAGTACATAACAAAAACAGACACACAAGGACCGTAATAGTTTAGTGTCTTTGGAAACTCGGAATATAATATTCTAATCGTGGTGAAAGATCTTCAACATATCCCCTAAAGATATTCCCCTTTTTTCTCACCTAAAACCTTTATTTATATCCTGGGAAAAAGAAAACATAAAAGGGGTGAGCTCAAATGACCAGTAAGGGTAAACATAGATAACATAAAACAATCCATAACCATTTGAATGCATAAACTTGAACATAAAATCTAAACATCAAAATCTTGAGCAAAGACATGAATCTTGGAAGTACGTAAGGCATATATCATAAGGGAACATCAATCATGATAAAATAGCATGGGAATAAAACATGTAATTGTGACAACCATTAAGCACGTGTAATGATTTCCATAGTAGCCAAGGCATTGCTGCCAAGACCATCTTAGTGGACAAAGTTTCTTTTTGAATCGAGTTCACTCCTCGTTTCAGTCCTGTAACACTGAACCAGATTAACTTAACGTTCCAGCCATGTCTATCTCATGAGATACAAATCTTTACCTAATGTTTTGGAGGGAGATATAGGTCCCACACATCTCATAATGAAATCATTCTTACTTATGCCACAACATAAACATAAATCATTCATCATAACCCAAAGAATAAAATGGGTTTCATAAACATCATTCCATCATCACATAATACATATAAAAGAAATGAATATCATTTCATAATAAAAAAATTGAAACCATTTAAATCATATAGACATTATACTTGAAACATACACATATGAAATAATGTCATCTTAGATGGAAAAATGGTTTTGATAAAACACTTGAAATGAATTCTAGAGGAAAATATCCTTTCTTCTTCAAAATCATTTTCTTTTCACAAAATTCCATGAAATTTTAAAAGAAAATTATTTTGTTGAAAATATTCATAAAACATTGTAGAGTATTCTTCATAAAAATGAGGCGTTAAGAAACCGTAAAAATCCGTTCACTTCGTATAAGTTAAAAATAACATTCTTCTCGTACTTTTGTCGGAAAAGTAAATAAGTACCTCGTATGGTAAACAAAAAAAAGATTCCTTACATACCATGTAGTAGAAGTCAAAAATGGGTAAAAAGGACTTTAAACATACATGAATTTTTTTTTAGAAAATATGGTCTTGGATGATAAATATATCCCCAGTAAATACTTACGAATAAACAATCTCGGATAAAAATGAGATTGATAAATTATTTCTTACCTTAGGTATGATATGCTTCGTACATTTATAAACCTCCTATATAATGATTTAAATAATTTTATTGACTTATTATAGAATAATATTCATTGTTATGATATCATATATGGTTCACTTATGACTTTATATTACCCGTTATTTTGTAAGTTCCATGTTAAAGCATCATTTTGGGTTAAATCGTTTTATTTATCGTACGTGTTTGGACTTGTTGTTCTTGATATTATTACTTATATCCTGATTTACTCAATTACAGAATGTAAAACATGATTTATATATAATATATATTCAGTATATACATATATATATGATAGATCGATTAAATGGAATGAAATACACCGTTCATGGAGACGGTAGGCCGTACGTACGCATGAACGCTGTTTTCGTTTCCTTATTGAATTGAATGAAAGTAAGTAGATTACATACATATATATAAACATAAATCCAGTATCACTATTATTTCATATATTTCATGATTACTTATTATATATACTTTATAATAATTCATGACTGGTTAACATGGAGAATGAATCTCATCGCGTCGTGGAGATGGTAGTCCGTACGTACGTACGAGCGATGATATCATTCCCATGATCGTGGAATTGCATTGAAGTGTATGTATAATATTTCAGAATCAATATCACTTTTCAATAATCATATATAGTTATTTATTTACACCATTATACCCATCCAAGTAAGGTGGTGGTCGAAAACAGATTACACCACGGCGTGGAGACGGTATTCCGTACGTACGCACGCGCGGTGATTTCGTTTTCCGTAGGATGGATAGATGGTGAAATAGAGTTGTTTCATACTTATAATAACATATCAGTATATGAGTGATACTGATGTTATTACTTCATAATTAAACCACTAAATAAGAATAAGTAGAATAAGAAATAAAGTTGAAAGAATCGTTAATAGATATTACCTCTTCTTTCGACATGCCTTTTTGAAACCTCCTTTTAGGGCACTAGGATTGGTCTTTGAAGAAGAAAAGAACCTATAGGATGTTTCTAGGGAAGGGGAGAAGATAAATTTTCAGGGTTTGGCAGAGCTTGAAGGCTCAAAGTGGTGTGAGGAAGAGAGGGAGGAGGTGCCCTTTTATAAGGGAGGAGAGAGGCACCTTTGGAAAAACTAAAAATATTATTTTATTATAAAGTCATATTTGGTTTTTAATAGCTCCAAATTGATTTATTTAGAAGCTAAGATGGGGATGGGTCGAAATCATCTCATCCAATAGAATTTATACAAGTTTAGGTTTCTATTTTAACCTTATCATTTAGATTTAACTTTAAGTTAAATAATTTAACTTTTACCATGTCTTCTTGTTTTCTTACACTATAAGGTTAATAAACTTCCTATAACAATAAAAACGAACCCCAAGTTGTTCATTATTAATATATATAACCGTATCTAAGTCATGTGGCCAAACCTTAGATTTTTAAGAATAAAATAACAATTAATAATATAATATTTGTTTTAAAAACTTTTTTATGTCAATTTTGACACTATTTGGTAATTGATTTTTGTGAAAATCATAACAGAAATATTAGTTCGAACAAAGTTAATTAAATCAGTAATAATATGTAATATTAGCCTATAAAATTATTTTAATTCATAAATAGTCTCAAATTATATTTTTTGGGTATTTATAACATCAATTATGTAAATATTTCATTAATAAGATAATTACTGCATCATTATTGTGTCATACATAAATTCAATTATTTAATGTCTAAAAATTACAAATAAAATACCATTATGTAGGAAATCTTATTATATTTATAATGAATATTTATAGTCGAATTTATCTTATGTATAACCCTATATTAAAAATTATGTACTTATTAAACTTTGATTTTAACTATTTTAACCCTTCTTTAAATAAATTAATATTAAATGTCCTAATCTAATCCAATTGGGCCTAAATGGTCATATTTTATTCCTAAGGTTGTTTATGGTAGAATTAAACTTATCCAATAGAATTAGGACATGTTTTAGGGTAATAATAATATCATTTTAACCCTTAATTACCCTATTTACTTTTATCCGTGGTAAAAAAAAGTAAAAAGATACTATTCACCAAAAATTATTTTTATCTCATTGAACCACATTTTAGTCCTTGATATTAACCATGTCTCCAGGATTTTTGAAATTACACTCACAAAAGCGGTAAAATTATGTTTTATGTGAATTTTCCAATTCTCCTAGGAAGTGGGTAAAAGACGGTTAAAAGTTCAATAAAAATTTTATATATCTAAAATTATTTTAAAATGACTCCAATGGCTTAAATTGAACTTATATACGTATTATGTATCAATTTTGAACTAAAATAAATTTAAATAAAATAAATAGTTATTTAAATAAAAAGTCGGTTTTTGAATAGTAACCCAGTGTTTTCACTATTCATCAAAAATTGAAAGTTTTTAGAAAAATACTGAAAATTCACCCGAGGATAATTTCAATATTCTGAATCCAAAAATGAAGTCCATTTTGAAAGATAAATTTTATAAAATTTTTAAAAGTGGGTATTACTATTCATGACGGCTAGTTTATATAACATATCGTTGTTTAGAGAAACTCGGTATTGCGTACAACACACGCTATCGTGGAAGGTCGCACTTGCGTGTAATGCAATCCAAGTCAAGGATGCATGTTGTGCGATCTCCTTTTGGTGTAGCATTCAACACAAGACATTAATGAAATTAAAAAGAATATTTTTCATAAAATCTTGGGGTGTTACATTCTACCCCCCTTAAAATGAATTTTTCCCTCAAAATTTGTCAGGGTTATAAATGGTTTGCTACTCGAAAGTTTATTTAATATAAACCCACATAATAAAAATAAATATCAAAACTTGGCTTTAAAAACTAAAGTATGAAACGTAACGGTTACCCAAATAAACTAATCACAGGGTTTCCACATAGGAGAACATAGGTGAAAATATGGATATGGAAGATAAATCTAACCATCATGTTCTGATAGATAGTGGTAGAGAACATGGCTATGAAAAATCCAATAATCACAATGCCATAGATTTTTGATGATCTAAGGTACCATCCGATTCGTCGGATATAAGAGCACTAGGAAAACTTTTTTGGTTTTCAATATCATTTCCCTAAAGTTGAAAATTTTGAATTAGAAGAAATACTTGCATGATTTTGGTACAATCTCACTATTGTTCGTGCTTTGAAAAATTTCCACTTCATCTCGTAAAGAAATGAAGTTGAATTTGTTATTCGTGAAGTGTTAATAGATCACGTGATAGAATGATTGGTCATTCCATCTATTTCAAACAAAAGGTTAGAAAAAGTTATCATATATACATAAGTCCATCTATGGTGTGGTTAATCATATACGATTCCAAAAATGAACTTATACTTCATATATCATACTGCTTAATAAAATAAAACTAGTTTCTACTAACCAGGGACTTCCTGTAGGCCAGTGGTAGGAGATAAAGTCCAGTCTCACTTCGGTTGTGGGTTCGATTCCCACATCCTTGTCTGATGTGATGGGTTGTCTCCCATCCTGCAGGTTGTCTTTTTTCTAAAACTACATTACTATAAAATCCCATAAATAATATCGAAAAAAGTTATATCCTTAAAAAATAATAACTTATGTCCAACATAATCTATTCCAATCTTTAGGCTTATCTAAAATACTTCGGTCCAAGCTCATAGTAAAAATAAAATGATTACTTGAAATGTCATATAACAATCACGTGAATGCCATAATTTATCCCCCATATATCATAAGATATATCTTCTTGGTCAAATTACAAACATGTGAATACCTTAATCATGTATTCTCTTGAAGAATGAATACCCATTAAACCTTAGTGAAAACATGAATGTTGTTAAATTTTAATACTTTCCACATACCAAAATCCCAAAAATTCTATATACTCAAACCATAATATCACTTAGTCCTTATATCAGTCATGAGCTCATGAATACAATCAAACATCTCATTATCTTCTTATCCCTTCATTCTGTGCATATCATATACTTTCCAAAAATATCTGAATAACCTTTCATGGTTACTGGTACCATTCAATATATACTTTCAAATAATTTAGGAAAAACAATAGTGTAACAATACTTAGATGATTCTTTATTCCACAGTACCATTAACTATACAACATAACTCTTGATAAACATACAATCATTCCACTACCTTCTTAAACAAATGACTGAGATTCAACACTTCTTTCATCTCATATATCATTTTTAGTCTCCTCATCATTATCCACATAAATACTACCCATATAACCATGATGATTCTCTTCATGATATTTTCCCTTAGGGAATTGGTTTGCATAATGCCCGTACATTCCACATTTAAAACATCTAATCATTTTTAATGTTGTAGTAATACCATTATCCTTGTCCATGCTATTAACTAAACCTTTTCCTTTGCACTTACTGGCTTTGTGTCCGTTTCCACACCCAAAGCATCTTCCAGTTCCTTTGAAACAATATCCCTGATGCCTCTTCCCACATGATTTACATGAGGGAAATTGAACTTTCTTTCCTCTATAATCATCATGAAACTCCATCTTTCTCTTATTATCTGAGTTTGGAAACTTACCAAAGTTGAGATTATTGATCATATTATGAGATTGCTGATTAGGCATAATAACGATGTTTAGACTTCCAAATCCCTTTTCATTTGGTTTCTTATGAAGAATATCATTACATTGTCCATCATATCCTCCATTATCGTTAATCTTCCTATTTCCAGCCATTTTCTAAAACCCAAAAAAAATACTGTTAGAGGAAAAAATCATGCTAGGGAAAACAACATAGAAAAGGGGTAGTACCATCAATATCTAACATCTTAGGTTAAATTCTAAGATTGTTACCATAGTTATAGGACTATATCCTATACGTATACTTATCCTTAGGGACATCTTTAGACATACCTTAGAAATATCTCTAGAGATCTCACTAACGTTTTCGCATCCTAGTTTCTAAAGGTTGACTAAACCTTTCCTCTGATACCAACTGTAACGACGCATACTTTACATACATTGCTAATACTTCAAAATTGAAGTACACTTATTACAACATATAACAAAACCATGAAAGGACCATATAGGTATAGTGTCTTTAGAAACAGGGAAACATAAAAAACTGGTTCATAAATCATCTACGTTGTCTCCCATTTATTTCATCATATCTAGAGTCCCTTTTTGGAATATCTTACTTAATAACCTTATTCCTGACCTGGGGAAAGAAAACATACAGAAGGGTGAGCTCAAATTCCCAGTAAGGGTAAACATAGATAACATAAAACAATCCATAAACATTTGAAAGCATAAACTTGAACATAAAATCTAAACATCAAAATCTTGAGCAAAGACATGAATCTTGGAATTACGTAAGGAATATATCATAAGGGAACATCAATCATGATAAAATAGCATGGGAATAAAACATGTAATTGTGGAAACCATTAATCACATGTTATGATTTCCATAGTAGCCAAGGCATTGCTGCCAAGACCATCTTAGTGGACAAAGTCCCTTTTTGAATCGAATTCACTCCTTGTTTCAGTCCTGTAACACTGAACCGGATTAACTTACCATTCCAGCCATGTCTATCTCATGAGATATAAATCTTTACCCAATGCATTGGAGGGAGATATAGGTCCCACCCATCTCATAATGAAATTATTCTTACTTGTGCCACAACATAAACATAAATCATTCATCATAACCCAAAGAATAAAATGGGTTTCATAAACATCATTCCATCATCACATAATCCATATAAAAGAAATGGATATCATTTCATAATAAGAAAAGTGAAACCATGTAAATCATAGATACATTATACTTTAAACATACACATATGAAATAATGTCATCTTAGATGGAAAATTGGTTTTGATAAAACACTTGAAATGAATTCTTGAGGAAAATATCATTTCTTCTTCAAAATCATTTTCTTGTCACAAAATGCCATGAAATTTTAAAATAAAAGTATTTTGTTGAAAATATTCATAAAACCTTGTAGAGTATGCTTCATGAAAATGAGGCGTTATGAAACCATAAAAATCTGTTCACATCGTATAAGTTAAAAATAACATTCTTCTCGTACTTTTGTCGGAAAAGTCAAAAAGTACCTTGTATGGAAAAAAAAATATTCCTTAAATACCATGTAGTAGAAGTGAAAAATGGGTAAAAAGGACTTTAAACATACATGAAAACATTTTTAGAAAACATGGGCTTGGATGATAAAGATAGCCACAGTAAATACTTACGAATAAACAATCTCAGATAAAAATGAGATTGATAAATTATCCCTTACCTTAAGTCCGATATGCTTCGTACGTTTCCAAAACTCCTGTATAATGATTTAAATAATGTCATTGACTTATTACAGAATAATATTCATTGTTATGATATCATATATGGTTCACTTATGACTTTATATTACCCGTTCTTTTGTAAGTTCCATGTTAAAGCAGTGTTTTTGGGTTAAATCGTTTTATTTATCATACGTGTTTGGACTTTTTGTTCTTGATATTATTACTTATATCCTGATTTACTTAATTACAAAATGTAAAACATGATTTATATATAATATATATTCAGTATATACATCTATATATGATAGATCTATTAAATGGAATGAAATACACCGTTCATGGAGACGGTAGGCCGTACGTATGCATGAACGTTGTTTTTGTTTCCTTATTGAATTGAATGAAATTAAGTAGATTACATACATATATATACACATAAATCCAGTATAATTATTATGTCATATATTTCATGATTACTTATTATATATACTTTATAATAATTCATGAATGGTTAACATGGAGAATGAATCTCATCGCGTCGTGGAGACGGTAGTCCGTACGTACGCACGAGCGATGATATCATTCCCATGATCGTGGAATTGCATTGAAGTGTATGTATAATATTTCAGAATCAATATCAATTTTCAATAATCATATATAGTTATTTATTTACACCATTATACCCATCCAAGTAAGGTGGTGGTCGAAAACAGATTACACCACGGCGTGGAGACGGTATTCCGTACGTACGCACGCACGGTGATTTCGTTTTCCGTAGGATGGATAGATGGTGAAATAGGGTAATTTCATACTTATAATAACATATCAGTATATGAGTGATACTGATGTTATTACTTCATAATGAAACAACTAAATAAGAAGAAGTAGAAGAAGAAATAAAGTTGAAAGAATCGGTAACGGATATTACCTCTTCTTTCGACACGCCTTTTTGAAACCTCCTCTTAGGTCACTAAGATTGGTCTTTGAAGAAGACCATAACCTCTAGGATGTTTCTAGGGAAGTGGATAAGATAAATTGGCAGGGGTTGGCCGAGCTTGAAGGCTCAAAGTGGTGTGAGGAAGAGAGGGAGGAGGTGCCCTTTTATAAGGGAGGAGAGGGGCACCTTTGGAAAAACTAAAAATATTATTTTATTATAAAGTCATATTTGGTTTTTAATAGCTCCAAATTGATTTATTTAGAATCTAAGGTGGGTATGGGTCTAAATACTCTCATCCAAAAGAATTTAGACACGTTTAGGTTTCTATTTTAACCTTATCATTTAGATTTAACTTTAAGTTAAATAATTTAACTTTTACCGTGTCTTCTTGTATTCTTACACTATAAGGATACTAAACTTCCTATAACAAGACAAACAAACCCCAAGTTTTTTATTATTAATATATATAACCTTATCTAAGTCATTTTTCCGAACCTTATATTTTTAGGAATAAAATAACAATTAATAATATAATATTTTTATTAAACTATTTTATGTCAATTTTGACACTATTTGGTATTTTATTTTTGTGAAAATCATAACAGAAATATTAGTTAGAAAAAAGTTAATTAAATCAGTAATAATATGTAATATTAGCCTATAAAATTATTTTAATTCATAAAAAGTCTCAAATTACATTTATTTGGGTATTTATAACATCAATTATGTCAATATTTCATTAATAAGATAATTACTGCATCATCATTGTGTCATACAAAAATTAAATTATTTAATGTATAAAAATTACAAATAAAATACCATTATGTAGGAAATATTTTTTTATTTCTATTTAATATTTATACTCTAATTTATCTTATCTATAACCCTATATTAAAAATTATTTACTTATTAAACTTTGATTTTAACTATTTTAACCCTTCTTTAAATAAATTAATATTAAATGTCCTAATCTAATCCAAGTGAGTCTAAATGGTCATATTTTATTCCTAAGGTTGTTTTTGGTAGAATTACACTTATCAAATAGAATTAGGACATGTGTTATGGTAATAATATTATCATTTTTACCCTTAATTACCCTATTTACTTTTAACCGTGGTAAAAAAAATAAAAAGATACTATTAACCAAAAATTATTTTCATCTCATTGAACCACATTTTAGTCCTTGATATTAATCGTGTCTCTCGGATTTTCGAAATTCCACTCACAGAAGCGGTAAAATTATGTTTTATGTGAATTTGCAAATTCTCCTAGGAAGTGGGTAAAAGACGGTGAAAAGTTCAATAAAATTTATATATATATAAAATTATTATAAAATGACTCCAGTGACTTAAATTGAACTTATATAGGTATTATGTATCAATTTTGACCTAAAATAAATTTAAATAAAATAAATAATTATTTAAATAAAAATTCGGTTTTTGAATAGTAACCCAGTGTTTTCACTATTCATCAAAAATTGAAAGTTTTCAGAAAAATACCAAAAATTCACCCTATGCTAATTTAGATATTCTGAATCCAAAAATGAAGTCCATTTTTAAAGATAAATTTTATAAAATTCCAAAAATTGGGTATTACTATTCATAACGTCTAGTTTATATAACATATCGTTGTTTAGCGAAACTCGGTATTGCGTACAACACACGCTATCGTGGAAGGTCACGCTTGCGTGTAATGCAAGCCAAGTCAGGGATGCGTGTTATGCAATATCATTTTGGTGTAGCATACAACACAAGACATTAATGAAATTAAAAAGAATATTTTTCATAAAATCTCAGGGTGTTACAACATTAACACAAAACATTAGCTTGTTGATTTTTTTATTAAGGATCTGACTTCAGAGAGAATGAGTTACATCAAACATGAGTTATGAATGATTAATTTTAGTTAATTAAAACTTCATTGATATCTCACCATTTATGTCTCACCATTGAGGTCTCACTGTTGATGTATCACTATTGATTTCTCATTGTTGAGTGTCTCAGTATTGATGTCTCATCGTTGATGTCTCACCATTTATGTCTTTCCATTGATGTCTCACCATTGTTGTCTTACCATTGATTGTATCACCATTTATGTCTCACCATTGATGTCTCACCATTGATGTCACACCATTGATGTATCACTATTGATTTCAGACCATTGAATGTCTCATCGTCGATTTGTCTCCCCATTGTTTTTCCTTTAAAAATATTTTTTCTGACTAAGCTACCGATTATTATTATTTTTATTTATTCAATATATTTCATATATTCTGTTTTGGAATCCCTAAATGATAAAATTGGAACTTGTATAATCTCATTGGTACTCTCATATTTCAAACCCCAATTTCAAACCTACTTCATCCCTCCATTACCTTCAAACACTCCCCAGATGTTCAGAATGACTAGAATGAAGTGTCCATCTAAATCGACTCCATAAAAAAGTCGACCATCAATGAAGAAGAAAAGTGTTTTGAACCAAATGGTTAAAAATCCTTTGAATCCTAAACTCATGAACCATGTTATTATACCTCAAAAGAATATCTCTAAAGAATATATTCTCTCAAGTAATTCCCTTGTGTAAAGATTGTTTCAAGAGAAAGGTTGGCTAGAATGGTTTTTGAATAATAAGTGACCCCTGTATCCAAAGTTAGTGTCTCAATTTTATCAATATGTTAAGTTTTATTTTACTGAAGGACATGATTTTGTGATAATAACTAAAATAAATGGACATAGATGTGTCTTCTCTTCGAGTTTATGGGATGCAATTTTTGGAGTATATCATGATTGTATTTATAAATATCATCAAGGAAGTGCCCCTAATTCTAGTGAAATTTTCTTCTTTGAAAAGGATCTAACAGATATAACAAGAAATGGAACTTCTAAAAGACGTATTTCTTCCAAGTTAGATGGTGAAACTAGGCTATTGATTAAATTTATTCAACATCTTCTTTTCCCAAGAAAATGTGACATTTCTAATTTGAAGTATCAGGATGTGTGTTTGTTGTAAATCATGAAGAAAGTATATAAAATCAACTTTTTTAAATAAAAAAATCTTCATATGTGTCATATAATTAAAACCACTTCAAGATAAACTTCATTATTTTATTCAAAGTTCATTTCTACTATATTAAAATCAAATGGATTATTAGTATAAAATGAAGAGACTACCGTAGACTTTTTTGGGTTTTTTATTACGAAGGCTATATGCAAGAGGATAAAAATAAGATAGAATACATGGAAGAAACAATGGGTAGAGGATAATGAAAAGATTTATGAAGGTTCCAACCCTGTTGACCATACCAAAAGACCAAAGGATATTGATGATCCTGGTTTGGAACCAGATGAAGTAATGTAATACTTATATGATGATGTTAAGGTTTCTTCCTCTAGATATGAAGAAGAGAATCTATCTAATAGAGAAGAAAGTGATCCCGATATTCCTAAAAATAAATAATAACCTTCATATGAATCTCCTAAGACTTAATGGACTCTTCACTCAAGAGAAACTCTTCTAAAATATGATTATGATGGGACTGAAGAAGAAATCATTGAATATTAATGTGGATCGGGAACCATAGAAATTTCTATTGAGAAATCTAATGAGAAGGAAAGTTAAAGATAATGTGATGAAGATGGAGAAGAAATTGAATATAAAAATGAATAGGAGGATGATAAAAATGAATAGTAAAAGGATAATGATAAAGATGGAGATGAGGAAGAATCTAATAAAAATTAAGGGGATAAGGAAGATAAGTAAAGTGATGATGATAGCTCAAATCATTCAAATCATGATGGAGATGATGGAATGGATGATTCTCTACCTACCAAATATAATGATGATCTAGTTTAAGGACCAAAGAAATATATGGTTAAAAATAAGGAACCTCCAAAGATTTATGACACATTGGATGGAGATAATGATATTCAACTGATAGAATCAGTTTATAATATAAAGGGAGAATATATTGAGGGTGAGTAAAACCATGGTTTGGAAAGAGTTGAAGTATCCAACCCTTTTGATACATATTTTTTGAATGAATAGTATAAATACCCAATATATTTGGGTTTCATTTTAGGTTATCCATCTTCAAATGAACCTCATGGATCCTTAATTAAATAAATAAACTTATCAAAAGAGTTTCATATGAAGCCATTATCTATTCAAGAATATTCTCCTTCCACTTCTCATATACCTTCAAACTATGTAATTCAAGATGACTTAAAATCCTTTAGAGAGAAACTGTTATCTGGATTTGGATATATTCTAATATCACATCCTTTACCTAAAACAACTCTTAATAAAAGAGAAACTTCACTACTTCTAGAGAAAGTTATTGGAAAAATTCTTCCCCAGATGATTCATTAAATCCACGAAGTAAGAATGGAGATTAAGTGAATAAGTGATGAACTAGAAGATCTCATGAATTTGGTTAAAGTAATGACATATGATTATAGATAATCTTTGGATGGTACTGTAAAAATTCTTAGAGATAACTCTTATGTGTATTCTTTAGATGCTACACCACCTCCTCCTCCAGTGTTTGATGTGAAATATTTGAGATCAATTGTTAAAGATGAGTTAAAAACTGCTTCTACCTTTTTTTCCCTACCTCCTAATAAATCATTTAATGATGAGTTTCTTAGATCGATTGTCAGAGAATAATTACAGACTATGTTGGGTGGTTTGGATTAGGAAATATTGAGAAATATTAGACAAAATAGTGATCATGTATGTTCCATGGTCCAAATTTATTCTAAAGAGGCCATTGCTTCTCAAGAATAAATCATCAAGAAATTATATTTCTACTTTAAAATAATTTACACCAAGCATCAATTGACTAGTCATTTTAAGTATTTGGATGGAAATATGAGGATGTCGCCAGTTACACAATCCTTCAGAGAGTAAGTTAAGAAACATAAGTAACTTACTTATTCTCTTCAATCCTTTATGGAAAACAAGGATGTCTTCAATAACACTATGAAAAAAAGGATAGATAATTATGTATTTTTTCAATCTTTTGAGGCCCTATCTGCAGGTTCATACCATTGAAGTTGTAGCTATAAATTCCTTTCACATTCCTTCAACTTTATATGGACTCACTTCCAGACCTATGTACCCTTCTCCACATCCACAATATCTCTCTACCTTTATAACAAATCCCTTTTCACCTTTACGTCCTAGACTTCAACCTTTTATCATGACTCCTACTGGGGAAATTAGACATTTGAGACCAGTCATATATAGAGAACTACCTTCCTCTATTACCTCAGCTTCTCCTACCATGTCAATTTTTGTCCCTAAACCTTTAGCATCTACACCCATCACTTCTACTAAAGGTAAAGAACCTCTGTATCCCACCATTGAGAAGACCTGAACTTAGACTTTTTTATGGGGATGTACTAAAATAATTTTATCAATATATATATATATATATATTTCTTTTTGGATCATTTATTAGAAGTTTTTTCAACTTTTTTATAATCCCAAAAGGGGGATAAAATAATTGGTATATCAATTTAATTTTTTTAATTATCTCATACAATTTAAGTTATTTGTTGTCTATGATACAATTTTAATGTCTCTTTGTTCTGCAATATTATATATTCATTGATTAAACATAATTTCGTGATTTTTTATCATCAAAAAGGGGAATAATATTGACCTCTCCTAGTTTTAATAATCACAAATCATGATTAATTATGTTTTTAATGAGTTTACTGTGCTATGTTAGCCTTTGGAATTATAAGACAACATGAAAGAATACTCTATGTATGAGTCACTGTTATCCTAACTCACCACTAAGGATAACTCACCGCTAAGGATGACTCTCCACTAAGGCTTACACACCGCTCCTAAATCATCGTTATCGAAATTCATTATTCTAAGATAGATTAGCAGGATTTTCTAAGTATGATTCACCATTTTTGGCTCACCCTACCTGAGTCACCGCTCTATAGAGTCACCGCTCGAGAGAGTCACCGCTAAAAATAATTACTGCTATCTTTCCTTTACCATTTTAAATTCAATATTTCAAATTGAGATATATGTGAAATTTAATGGTAATTATTAAATTAATGACCCTTTGTAGAAAACATTAAAATAGATGTCAAACTATAGTAAAAGGTACGAGGTATCAAAACACGATTGAAAACATGCCTTATGTTGGGTGAAGAATATAAAGATACAAACTCAATATAAAAGAGAGAGAGAGAGACCTAGAGAAAGCAAGAACAAACTCGACTCAGAAAAGCGTGATTAACTAAAAATAACTATTTGCATGTGTGTAAGATTATTCTTTAAATGTTCAAAGAACACATGAAAAAGAATATTTTTCTATACACTTGGATCTATCATACACCACAAGATAGAAGATTCTATGATACTCTATTTTGAAACAAATTTCTGAGAAAAGAATTGAGATTTATTTCAATCTATCTTCAAGGAATCACGAAGCTACAACACATGTCAAATAGAGATACAATATCATTTATACTCTTTTATAAACTCTGTTTGTGTACTTTATTTACATTATGAGCAGTGTGTGATTGTCTCTATTTTTAAAAGAACACTGAATCTTGTGTATAACTGGAAGATACACATATATCTTCATAACTTATCTTTTTACACCTTATATTATCATGTATAACAGTGTAATAGGTCACTGTATGGCTTGTTACTTTTAGTACTCCCACGAAAACTATGGAAGAGGTCTCTGTGACCTGGACAACATTGTATGTGTTGTTGTATACCTAGATTTAGTTTGTGGACAAAATTTTAGTTTATATAAATATCTTGGTGGTGTGTGATCCTCAAGTGAAGAGGACTAAGTCTCTTCTTGATATTGAACCTCTTTTTATTATTTCTATTGTGCCTTTAAAGTTCTATTTTCATGGATCTATCTATTTACATCTGAAAACATTTCTTTCACTTTGACAGTTAATCTTAGATAGTGTCTATATTAGTATTTGATTTAGTAAATTGATTTAAAAAAGTTAAAATAGTATTTCATATTATTTAAACTGAGAAATAATCACCCTTTGAGAAATATTTTAAAAGATAAAAATGTTTATAAATTTTCTACTTTGGTTAATTGGGTAATATTTTATTCTGATTTGGTGGATTTGTTTTAAATATTGTTAAACAAAAATTTTAATTAGGAACTCAATTCACCCCCCCCCCCTCTTGAGTCTCCTCTATGACTAAAAATTTATATATATTAAATTTTTTTATTTTCTTTTTATTATCTTCAAGAACTCAAGAGACCAAAATAATTTTTTTTAGGAAAATTGACTTTATTTCTCTCTTCGGTCAAAAATCATTTTTCTTCCATATCCATGTTTTCTAAATATATTTTCAAGGATGTTTTTATATTATCATATGATTGTTTAAATTCATTTTTAACCATTAATTAAATTAAAAATATATATATTTTTTAAAAGGAATATTCTTATTGCTTTCCAAATGATGCAATTTTAACTATTTATTGAAAATAAGAAATGAATAATTGTTTTAATACACGCACCATGAACGGAATTTCCCACTATCATGAACGCTCAATGATGTAAAGTTTATTTTACTTATTTCCAAGGTTATTTTAAAATAAAAAAAATTCCTTGATATTTGGGAAATGTTTATATTTTAAAGAAGTGATTCCAAAATGAAAATGGTATTTTTCTTAAGAAATATTCTAGGTGATATTTTAAAGTATTTTTCATTTATTATAACATCCTTTGATGTTATTTATTATTTAACAAGGATATTATCCAAGGATACAATCCTTATTATTCATATAGATGGTTTATGACTATTCTGGAGATATATTAATGAAACGCATTTATTTTCCACAGGTTATACTATGATAAATTGTGGAAATGTTTATAAAACTGATTTACTTTCAACGGCTTGTGATATATGATGAATGATTTATGATCTTTTGGAACACATATGAATAGATTATGATTATGGTATGGGTGGGCCTAGAATAATATATCTCTCTTATGCATTGGGTAAATATGAATATCTTATGACATAGTAAGGACTATAATGGAGAGTGAACCTAGTTTAGTAAGGGACTTTGTCCACTATGATAGTCATGGGAGTGGACCTTGATTATAGATATGATGGAATAAGTAGTGAACCTAATCCACTATGATAGTATTGGATTTTAGACTTAACTAAGGAAACAATTCTATGTGATTATATGTATGCCTAAAACATATTTTTTATGACAATGTTATTCTCTCATGGATCATGTTCTATTATTCCATTATGATTCATGTCTTATAAACTACCAAGATTTATTTTATGACTCAAGATTGTGATCTTTGAAATGAAGGTTATAGTTTTCAAATGTTAGTCTCATGTTCTCATACCATTTTACTTATGTTATGTTTAAGTGATCATTAATATCTCTCTTGTTTACCCTTACTGAGCATATGAGATCACCCTTTCTTATATTTCCTTTTCTCATGTTATTAAGAAAGGTTTTAAGTTTGATATTCCTAATAAGGGTTATATTTATGAATAACTTAGTGGGAGATGATGCAGATATCTTATGATTAAGATTTTAATGAATTCAAGTTTCAAAGTACACTAAACCTATAAAATTATATCATGGATATTAATGTTATGTAATGAATATTCATCTAGTAAGATTTGAAATTTATGTATGAAAAGTATGGGTTGATATAGTTGGTATCAGATCAAGGTTTAGTTACCTTTGGAAACTAGGATGATAAAATTCTAATGATAACCCTTAGGATAATCTTATGTATTGGATAACATCCTAAATTATGGAAAATAAATGATTATGGTTTCCTAGAAAAACATCAATGTTTGGATAATTCAAGTGGAAATGGTTTTAACATAGATGAATATTGGGGTAATAACATTGGAAATAAATGGTTAAGTATATCTTGGACATAATTCTGGTGCATAATGAGAGTTTCCCTGCTGCATTCTTGGTTTGTCACTCTCATGTGATATGCTTGATTAACTAACATTTTATTTATAAACCGTTATGGAGGATTTGAATAGATGATAACTATTAATGGCCTAAGTTAAACCTAAGGATTCGTAGATTAAAACAAATTTTTCATGATTTATACAACATATAAATGATTTTTCATGATTATATAGTTTCCTACTATGATTATTATTTATCACACTATTATGTTTAGTTTTATCCAATGGATAGAACCTAATAGAATCATGTTAATGATGAATGTGATAGAAAACAAAACGATTTTCTCTTGACAAACCAAATGTTATAGGATCTACAATGAAAAATATTATTTTATTATTATTCAACTTTCTCTTCCAAATTATAAATGGAGGGAACAAAATTTTGTTGAGACCTTCACGAGGAAACATACACCATCTTTTAGTGGGTCTACTGATCACCTGTTTATTGAGAAATGGACAAGTACCATTGAAAATATATTTTTCGTTCTCAAGTGTTAGGAACATGAAAAAGTTATTTTAGTTGTTTATCATTCGGAAGGAAAATCATATCAATGGTAGAATCTTATCAAGAACCCAAGGAAACATGATGAAATTGAATCTATATAGTGTGATTAATTTAATATATTATTTTTAAATAAGTAATTTCTTTATATTATTTGTATGAAAATAGAGAAGGAACTCCTTGAGCTGTAGTAGAAGAATGAAGAATCAGTAAGTAATTATGAGGAATATTTTACAAGCCTAGTTAGGTATGCTTATGGTATTATCATCCAACCAAAAAGTAAGTTCGATTTATTCTTCTGTGTCTTAAAACCAAGTTTTGATAGGAATTATCCATAAGGGACTTCAGTGGGTATGAATAAATCATTACATGAGCTATCAAGGTGGAGATGGAGATTAGAGCTACACTTTAATCTCATAGTTTTGATAAGAAAAGAAATATGAAATTCAAATGAATTTATAAAAACATAGAGAGAATAATATGATCTTTCCTTTATTCTTGAAGTATGGAAGGAAACATAGTGGAAATTAATTTATAGAATATGTTAAATGTTTTAAGTGTGGAAAATAAGGTCATTGAGAAATCAAATGCTGAAGTGATAGGAAGAATAAGTTATATAATGATGGAGAAAAAGAAACACATAATGAACCACCCACACTCTAGTGTTTCAAATGTAAGTAGTATGATAATTATGCAAAGAAGTTCTCAAATCTAGAGGTTAATGATGATTATCTACATCCAAAAACTCATAATCCTAGAGAAAAAAAGAAATATCATGTGATCACTATTATTAATGAGGGTTACAATAATGACATGGTGAAAGGTACACTTACCATCCACTCTAGAAAAGCTAATTTATTATTTGATTTTGGATATACCCACTTTTTATATATATAGAATTTTACCAAGGGTATAAAAATACCACCTCAATAATTATATGTAGAATTAGTAGTGAAATACACTAATGGTATTGTGATCACATTTGAATCCTATGATTATTATCTGATTGAATTTTGAAAGAATTTGCTTCCTGTAAAACTCATTATTTTCCCTATAGTTTAATTTGATGCTATATTATGTATAGATTAGATTTATTTACATAAATACCACATGAATTTCTATAGAAAAAAATTCATGTTTAAAATTTTGAACCAACCTATGATCACTTATCAGTGTGAAAATAAATATTAACTTCTAATTTAAACCATATACATTGTATGGGTATTGATTCCTATTAAAAATGAGTTTTTATCACATACACTTTGGATGAAACTCAAAATCAAAGTTATAATTATTGTATAAGAGTTTTTTATGTCTTTTGAGAAGAGATTCTTGATGTTACACTGAATTGTGAAGTTTATTTTACAATATAACTCATACCTAGTGCTAAACCTATTTCAAATACTCCATATAGATTAGCCTGGATTGAGGTACAAGAATTGAGGAAGAAGCTCCAAGAAAATCTTGATAGAGGATTAATTTATAAAAGTGTGTCACCTTGGGGTGCACATATTCTTTTTGTTAATAAGAAATATGGATCAATGTAACTCTAAATTTATTATTGAGAATATTACAAGATTCCTATCAAGAATAAGTATCCTCTACCCTATATAGATTCCTTATTTGATTAATAATTCATAGCGCAATACTTTTCCAAGATTCAAAATCATTCTAGATATCATCATTTGAGGGTCAAGAAGGAGGATATACCCAGGAATGAATTCTATACAATGTATATACACTATGAATCTACAGTGATTTAATTTGGCCTTACTAATTCCCCACAATATTTATGGGTTTAATGAATTTAGTATTTATTGATTATATTCATCATTTTTTTAGTACTTATAGATTATATTAATATATATTCAAATAGAAATTAAGATAATGTATATCACTTTATTATTGTACTGAAGACACAAAGGAAGGATAATTTGTATTAAAAATTTAACAATTGTGAATTTTTTCTACAAAAAGTGTCATTTTTTGGGTTATATAATCTCAAGTGAGGGTATATCTGTGGGTCTATTGTAGATATAAGTTATTAAATGATAGCCCAAACCAACTATTATGATTAAGATATGTATATTTATTAACTTGGATGGATATTATCTATGTCGTGTGGATAATTTCTCACGTTAGTCTCATTCACTCACTAAGTTAACTAAGAAGGGATCAAAGTTCCTTTAGATGGATGAATTTGAGGAAATTTTTAAATAACTAAAGATAAGGTTAGTCAGTGAACCTATTCTTACACTACCCTACAACATAAGGGTTCGTTATATATATTGACGAATTGAAGAAGTTACTGGTATGAATCCTCATGTGGAATGATATGGTTGTAACTTATAACATACAATAATTGAAGGTTCATAAGAAAAATCATCCAACACATGATTTAGAGTTATCTATGGTATTGTTTTCAATAAATATATGGATTAATTATATTTATGTATAATTTTTTGATATATATACTAATAAAAAAATTTAAAGTATGTATTCACTCAAAAAGAGATGAATATGAGCCATAGAAGATAGTTAGAGTTTATTAAAGATTATTAATTCTCAATACATTACCACTCAAAGAAATTTAATAATGTGGATGATGATTTGAGTCAAAAGAATCATGCTATCTTATCTATGATGATTATTATAAAATATAAAATATTTTTGGATTTTTAAATGATGAAAATAGAAATATTGAAGGAAGTTTGAAAATTTTATCTTGCTCAAAAGAGTTTCTAACCATATATCAAAGTGAAGATTAAAGAAGTGAAAAAAAATGATGTAGAGTTGAATATGATGGTAAAAAATGTTCCTAAGTTCAACCTTGATTGTGATGTAATGATAAGGTTCTGAAATTTTGTATGTATATCATTCATACCAAACTTGTAGAAGGGTATATTGGATGAATCTCATACTTCATCATTCTCTATTCATCATAGAAGTATGAATCTGTATAGATATCTGAGAGATTATTTCTAGTGAGACAATATGAAGAGAGATATTTTAGATTATGTTTCTCGATTCTTGGTATGTTAATAAGTCAATTCTAAGAGAAAAAAATTCTAAGAGGATTTAGTAACCCTTACTCATACTAGAATGGAAATGGGAAAATATCTCCATGGATTTTGTCAATAGAATCCCCAAAATGTCTAAGGGCCATAATGTTATTTGGGTTATAGTCAATCACCTTATGAAGTTATCACACTTCATTAATATCAGAGAATATTTATCTCTTTATCATGTTTATACAATATATATTAAGAAAGTAATAAAGTTTCATGGAGTACCATAGTCTGTTATATCTGATTGGGATTTGAAGTTTACCTCTATGTTCAAGTGAAGTCTTCAGCAAGATCGAGATTCAGAGTTGTGTTTCTTTACTTTTTTATCATATTAATAAAGTTTTTATTTTTAGAGAACTATTAAAACCCTAGAGGATATGTTGAGGTCTTAATCAATGGATTTTATGTATGGTCGGTACCAACACATTCCTATGGTTAAGTTTTCTTACAACTATAGATTTCACTCAAGAATTAATATGGATCCTTATGAATACCTATAAAGAAATAAGCATATAGATCCAACATAATAATATGATTTGGGAGAAATAAAGTTTTTTGGACCTATTATATGTAAGTAAATGGTAGATAAATTCAGATATATTTGGAAACACATTAAGTCAGCTTAGATACAACAAAAAATTTAATACGAATAGTCATCAAAGAAATTTGGAATTTGAAGTTGTTGAGAAGGTATTCCTATAAATTTATCTATGGAAAAAGGTTATGTGATTAAAAAATAAGTGAAATTTTATCCCTAGGTATATTTTCCTCTTCAATATTCTTGATGAAGTAAGGATATTAGCTTTTTTCCTGGCGCTTCCACCAATCCTCTCTTGAATTCATGATATGTTCCATGTATCTTTTCCAAGGAATTATATACCTAATCCTTAACATGTAATTAAATCAGAGGTCATATCTCTAGAAAATTATATTTTCTGTGAAGATAACTCTTATAGATCATTGATCTTTGTGATAAATTGAAAAGGAACATGACTACTCACCTGGTTATAGTTTTCTAGGAGAATCAGAAATTCAAAGAAGCTATAAGGGAACCCAAATTTGTGACATCGCAAGGATATCTTTAATTTTTTGTATCACAGTGATGAAATTTCATGGGAAAATTCATTTTTAATGGGATTAGAAAGTAACACCTTGAGATTTTATGTTATATTTCTCTTCAAAAAAATTATTTTTTTTAATATCTTGTGATATATGTAAACCCAGGTCTAAATAAACCATAATATAGTATACCATTATAACCTAGCTGTTAAATTTTCAAAATTAATAGGAAGAACTAAATTATGAAAATTATGTATAAAGGTTTTATATAAATAAAATATATTGATAAATAAATGCTTAATTTTTAGTAATGTCCTTATATGCTTCAAAAATACATTTTTCCTCAAAACAATTATTTATTTTTTTGAACAAATAATAAAATTAATTTCTACCAATTTTAGAAAATTTATTGGAAAAATTAAACATCATTTTTCAAATTATCATTTCAAAATTATCGTAGAGTTAATTCTTGAGAATGTTTTAAAAATAATGATTTTTCTAAGAATAGTGAAAAATCCAAATTTTTATTGAAATTTTTTATTTCGTTTAAAGAATTTACAAAGTTAAATTATGTTTTAAAATAGTTTTTAAGTTATAATTAGTTCAATTATATTATTAATAATCTAATTTATATCACTAGATTCATTTTTATTTTTATTTTTGATATAAAAACATTTTATACTTAAGAAAACTTTTTTTAGAAAATATCTTTTCATTGTGTTTTTTGGGTTTAATTTTACATTAAAATTTTACACTTATATGTGTTGAATTTGGTGAAATTGGATTATATATTTTAAATCGTCATAATTAATATTATATAATAATGTCAAATTAATTGTTGGAAAATATGAATAGTAACTAAGGTAAAAACAAATTACCATGGTTAAGGTTAAAATGAGTTTTGTAGTGCTCCGACCCTAATAAGCATAGATCCAATGTCTAATATCGTTGCATTGGAATAATATACAAGAAAACACAACCCTATGTACCAATAAGTTTAGTAGTCTTTGTAAAATAGATACATATACGAGCCTTAAATTATATTTGAATACAAAAATTATACGATAATTATTTTTCAAGAATAAATCTATTCCATCTAACATATCCTTGAATATTAGTCATAGTAAACTTTATGTAATCTTGGGGAAAATAAAAAAAATAAGGGTGAGATCAAATGCTTGGTAAGGGTTAGGTATAGTGGAAGAAATAATGAATCAATTAGCATAATCAATATGTCAAGGTAAATAACTGAACACACATTCTATATAATGAAAAAACTGAGAAGAAAGTGCATAAAAACTATGGAAAGGTAAATAAATGAACATAAATTTCATTTAAATAACTAGATAAGGCATAATCAATATGGAAAGGTAAATAACTGAAAACACATGCCACTTAATCAATTAAATGATAATCAAATTCATTCATATATTTTTTCATAGAGAAAATATCATGGATAATAATAAATTAATTAAAAATGTAGGCAGTGATTAATTATATGATTTCATTTTCTCAGGATCATGATACCTTTACAATCATGATCTATCCTCAGGATAGTTTAAAACATACTAGGTAAAACCCATCTGATTTAGCCAACTGATTCATCTTATGAGACTATGGATGAATCAAAGGGATTGCATTAACCAGTCCCTAACCCATTTCTTTCATGCCCAAATCAATCCCCAAATATCGAATAATTTATTTAAATTCATGAACAATGTTCCTTAAAAAATATCCATATTGTGTAAAGGATGTAGATTTATCAGTATTTTCCCAAGTTAATCAAATAACATTCAAAGAAAATACTTTATGTAAAAATGGTATACAGTTTATGAAATAATAATATCCATCAAAAAAAATATAGATATTTAAGTAAAATGTGATGAACAATGAAAAATTATTACAATAAAGTGATCATTTCAAGAGAAAGTTAACAATCACAAAATATTTCACAATAACTTTATCACTTGGTAATTTTATAATCAAATCCCCATGGATGAAATAATTCAAACTGAAACTTAAAATAATATGAATAATTAATGATTCATGATATTACATGTCAAAGGGGAAGTATATACACCATATAATGTGAATTGGTTCATAATAACAAATAAGTATTAGTGGAATGTAAATTGAGAGGTAATCCATTACCTTACACTCCATTTTTGGTTGAACGCCCTTTAACCTCTTGTATAATAGTTTTAATCATGTTATTAAGTTTTATAATAATTATATTAATATTTATAATATCATATATGATCCTTTTATAACATCTTATCACCCATTTGTTAATAATCTTTCATTATTTTTATGGTTTCAGGTGTTAATTACATTTTTTTTCGAGTATGTTTTGACTTTTTATTTTTCATTCATATTAATTAGATCATGATTTAATTATCTCCATAAGGTAATCCATGATTTAAATATCATATATATTCAATATATATATATATATATATATAGATAATACCACAAATTTTTTTGATAGAAAATGAAATACACCATTCATGGAGATGGAAGGTCGTACATATGCATGAACACTAATTCCATTTTCTTATCATATTAAAATAAATTAATTAAATTATATATATATATATATATATATTATCATTATATTATCATTATATTATCATATATATCTCATATATATCACATATTTTTATTAAAACCATTCTTAATAAATTCTATGTAAAGAGTGAAATAATCACATCACTTCGTGAGGCGGAAGTCCATCATACATACGAACAACGTTATCTTATTCCCACAAAATGGAAACCATAAAGGTACTTTTTATATTATAATTAAATAAGAATAAAGAAATTTTAAATATCATATATATCATATATGAACTATAAATACATCATTATTTCTAATCTTGAAAGGTGGTGATGGAAGAAAGAATGACATCAGTTCTTGAGATGGTAGTCTGCCGTACAGAATAATGGTGATTGTGTATCCCATTTGATGTAAGTTTTTGTGGGTGTAGATCATACCCTTAACATAAAAAATATCATAATATTTAATATACTAAGTTTATTATATAATCAAGATATAATAATAATTTGAGGATGTGGATAAGGATATAAAATAAAAATGCTTTTAGAAAAACATTACCTCTTCTTGAGGTATCCTCCTTAGGTTTTCACTAATGCCTTCCTATATTGGATTTATTCCAAAGATAATGATTATAGGATTATTTTAGGGAAGTTTATAAGTTAATTTTTCATGTATTTTATGATACAAATGGCTTGGGAGGTGTGAATAAGTGAGCGGAGTGACTGCCCTTTTATAGTGGAGGAGGAGTGGCATTCTTATAAATACCAAAAAGTAAACACTATTGGGATGTATCCCTTACCTAATGTGCCTATAATAATGAACCATTTTTTATAAAATAGGATATATTTTATAAATATTTCCATCCAATGGTAATCTTACAAGTTTGGGGTCATTTTTACACCTCATACTATAAGTTTAACCATTAAGTACACTCGTTTTTACCTTAATCATTGTAATTAATTTTAACAGCATTCAATAATAATTATTGTAAAAAATTAAGTTAACCTTATTAGACACTATAAATTATTATTATTTAAAATATTTAATTAATTTTTTAAAATTAAATTCACATAAGTTTCAAAATTGATTTAAATTTAATCCCACAGACGTTTCAAGAAAGCGAGTTTTTAAAGTGAAAATGGTCAAAAGTTTACTATGTTTTTATATATAAATTAAATATTAAAATTATTAAAATGAACTAAATTAGATTATTATCTTTATAATTGATATAACTTTACTTAAAAACCAACTTAAAATATAATTTAACATTATAAATTATTCAGATGAAAAGTCAGATTTCAATTAAAATTTTGTTTTTCCCTATTCAACAAAAAATGAAACTTCTTAGAAAAATACTAAAAATTCACACTAAGATAATTTTGAAATAAATATTTCAAAAATTAAGTTTATTTTATCATATAAAATTTTGAATAGTTTCAAAATTTAGTTTTAAAATAAGTGTGTCATTAAAAGGCAACAAAAGTCCATTTAGAAAAATATAGTTTTTTAAGCATAAAATTAGATTTTTTTTCTTATATTATGAATATAAAATATATTTAATGAATGTTAATTTTTTTATTTAATATATAATATATAAATTTCATTAATATCATTCAATAATAGTAATTAATTTAATTTATTAAGATAAAACGTCTTTGGTGCATAACAATATTTTTTTATAAAAATATTTCCATTATATTCAATTGTTTTTTATATTAATTTGAATTTAATTAGTAACCAATTAATTAAACCATAATTTTCATAATTTATTTAATACTATTTATAACCTAAAATTAAATTTATAGGAGGTAATTATCATTTTAAATAATAATATTAATAGTATTCGATAAAACTCAGTCTTGCATGTAATGTAAGATATTAGAGAAAGTCATTGTTGTGTGGATCTCAATCCATCTCGATGTTTTGTGTATTGAAATATATATTATAGATTAAATATATTTAAAATATTAAATATATTTTAAAGTCTAAAGATTTTATATTACCTTCTAAAATTTTTGTTGTGGGTCATACACACTATCAAATATGATATTCATATTTTAAAATTTTGGGGTGTTATATTCTCCCCATATTAAATAAATTGTATCCTATCAATTTAAACTTGAACTCGGTAATCAAGAGTTTGAAATTTGGAAATATCATTTTTGAAAAACCCACATCATAAAAGAGTTAATAAAATATCCTCTTAATAAGATAGAAAATGAAGTATTAAATTCAACTAGAATAACACATAACTAAGTTTTCGATTAGGAGAACAGTTGTGGGAAATGAAAAAATGGGCATGGATGAGAAAACAAACTCTAAAATAATGAGGGAGAGCGATAGAAAAAAATATTTAGGAGAAAGTTAACTACCACAAATACATAAACTAGAGGTGTGATAAGGATCATTTATATCAGCAAAAATGATTATGATGGGGCAACATTTTGGTTTCAAGACCCTTTTCTTAGAGTTGAGGAATTGTTTCACTCTATAAGAATATAAGGAAATATAATTACTTGATACATTTCATTTTCCTAGGAACAATATTATCCTTTGTTTGTTCCATTAACTATTTATATTTCATATCTTATCATAGGTTGAATTATACGTTGAAGTAATAAAATAATCTCTAAAACTTAATCTAATGATCAACTCAAACAATTTCATAAATGGTTAACTTTTCCAAAATATTATTATCTAATACTTTAGAAAGAAGGTCACTAAATTTCCATAATGAAATTATCATCAATAAATTCCAAAGTATTTATTATTATTCAATTTATTTTATCCACATAAATCATCAATTTATCCAAACATCAATATATCTACATCAAGAACATATTAAGGGTTATCTTCCCATCAAACATGTGTTTTCCACTAAGTTTAACTTTACACTAAATCACTTTTCTTGATACCATTCAATATATTCTCTCAAATCCTAAATGTAAAATTATTGTCATACAATCCTTATATATTTCAAAATTTATATTTTGAGAACATTGTTAATAAAATACTTTTACAACATATTTCTTAGATCCAAATACATAAGCACATTAATCATTCCACTTCAGTTGTGTCAATATAATATGTTTGAACGTTATCCCTTATCTTCTTATGAGATATATTTTCTTAATGATTAGGGAATTTTTTTATAGTGACCCTTATCCTTGTAGTTGTAACATTTAATAACGACATTTTCCTTCTTCGATTTTCATTATTTTTCATGGTGAACCATTTCTCCAAACTTATAATAAAATCTCAATCCATTTAAGAATTTACCAGGGTGATTCTTACCACTGTTATCAATTGTGGTAAAATCCTACTTTCCCCTCTTCCCATTATTTTTTATTTTCTCTATAATCTTATTATTATATTGATTCCCTTTGAATCCATAAGACTTGGATAATTATTTCTCTATCCTGATAGTACATAAAACTATATCATTATGTGAAAAAAAATGTTTTAGGGACCAGTTCCCTTCATAGACTTGGCTAAATTTCTTTAAATAAATTGTCATCATGCATTCCATGTTTCATATAAAATATGTAACATACCTTTATATCCTTGTAAAGGTAGATTCATACTCCACAACACTTTATTCCTCCTTTTTATTTAATCTATGGAACTTTCTCTTCATCTAAATTTATTTCTCATGAGGGAAATATTTTTCAAAGAATGTATCCTTAAAAACTTTTCATTACATGAGCAGTATTTACTATTCCTTCCTAGTAATATAGATCAACGATCACTATTGATCTGCATATCCATTGATACAATACAATACAATTATAACCTTTTCATTTTCACCACAACTTAATTCCATAAATATCTTCTCTAAAGAATTAATTCATTGCTCAGATGAAATTGGATTATTAGTCCCACAAAATGATGGGGGCCTCTGTTTCATAATGTAATCAAGCATTACAGAATCTCAATATGGAACAAATTTCTCCATTTGGGAAAGGTTAGTTTTTATAGCTCGATTAAACTTTCCTAATATATCCATAACTTTATCAGTTCTAATACTAGCTATATTGTCTTCCTCTGCAGGGAAATCTATACATTGTCCATGAGTATTGATACACTTCTTCCTTCAATGTGTCATTTCTAAATAATGGAATACACTATATTAGATCATAACATTATGTAATATAATTTTTAATCCCAAAAAATTGAAACAATTATCATAAATTGAAAATTTTATCAATAAATGGTATCATAATCATAAAAATGGTTTCTTTAGGGACATCTTAACTTTAAAATCCTTCAAAAAAAATTTAAAAAAGATACGAATTATCTTATGCATATCACATAGGTGTATCAAACTAGGTGTGCAGTGAGGCTCATTATTGTGTACCAGGTTAAGATTGAGTCAAGCTCGATACACCAATTTCATAATTATTACCCTTATGTATATATGTTTTAGAAATAAGTCCAATTCTATTATCTAGATAGGGTTTTAATTCTAAAAAACACATAATCACTACCTTACCAAAACCTTTGGCTGTTCTTCTATAATTATCCTCAAAGTATTTCACGGGGTTATGTTCCCTAATATATGTATCCATAAATCTAGTTCCCAGGTTTTATACTAAACTTCCTTTGATACCAACTATATATATTTGACCCTAGTAAGCTCAAAGTGGATGTGTACACCATTACATTGAAAAAAGATACAAGGAAACAAATCTCTAAGGGTAGATCAATTTAGTAGACTTGGTTAAATAGATACATACATGAGTCTTACATTACATTTGAATATACAAATTACAAAAAAAATTAAGAATAACATTATCCCATCTAGAATATCACTATATATTAGTTATATTAAAATTTATGGAATCATGTTGAAAATATACAAAATAAGGGTGACATCAAATGCTCATTATGGTTCAAGTATATTGGAATCAATAACGAATCAATGAGAATAATTGATATGGAAAGGTAAATAAATAAATACACATTCTATATAATCAATAAACAGAGAAGAAAGTGTGTAAACACTATGTAAAGGTAAATAAATAAACACACATTTTATTTAATTAACTGGATAATGCATAATAAATATTGAAAAGTAAATAACTAAAAACGTGTACCATTTAATCAATAAACTAAGAACAAAATGAATCCATATATTTTTTTCATAATTAAAATATAATGGATAATAATAATTGAATTATGATTGAATTAAATTCTTAATTATCAGATTTCATGTTTTCCAGACACATGATACTTTTACTGTCAAAATCTATCATCAAGATAGTTTAAAACATACTGGGTAAAAGCCCATCTGATTTGGCCAATTGATTCATCTCATGAGACTACTAATGCATCGAGGGGATGAAATTAACCTATACCCAACCCATTTCTTTCATTTAAAAATAATTAATCATATATATAATAATTTATTTAAGTTTATGAACAATGTCCCTTATCAAATATTTCTATTGAGTAAAGGATACAAATTTATAAATATTTTTTCTAGTTAATCAAATAAAATTAAAATTAAATATCATATGTTAAAATGGGATATAGTTTATAAATTTATCATATCCATCACATGAGAATATTTATATTTAATAAAAATTTAATGAATAATGAAAAATTATTATAATAAATTGATTGTTTTAAGTGAAAGTTAACAATCACAAAATATTTCATAATAAATTTATCACTTGGTAATTATCAAATCAAATCCAATTGGATGAAATAATTCAAATTAAAACCTAAAATACGATAAATAGTGAATTATTAAAGTCATTACATGTCAAAGGGGTATTATATACACCACATAAATGTGAAGTGGTTCATACTAACAAATAAGTCTCAATGAAATGTAAATTGATATGAGATCCATTACCTTACACTCCCTATTGGTTGAATGAACTTTAAACTCCTATATAATGGTTTTAACCATGTTATTAGATTATACCAGAATGATATTAATATTTATAATATGATATATATTTCTTTTATAACATCTTATCACCTGTTTGTTAATAATACTTTATTATTTTCACTATTTTGGGTATTAATTGTCTTCCTTTTCAAGTGTGTTTTGACTTGTTATTTTTAGTTCCTAATAAATATATAATGATTTAATTATCTATATAAGGTAAAAATGATTTAAATATCATATATATTTAATATATATATATATATATATATATTTTTGTGTTTATATTAGTCCATAAAACTTGGTGATAGGAAATGAAATACACTGTTCATGGGGATGGTAGGTTGTACATATGCATGAACATTGCTTCCATTCTCTAATCATATTAAAATAAAGAAAATTAAATGATATATATGTATATTATCATTATAGTACCATATATATTTCATATATACCATATATTTTTATTAAAACAATCCTTAATATATTCCATGTAAAGCGTGAATGAATCACATAGCTTTGCGAGGCAATAGTTCTCCATACAAATGAACGATGTTATCGTATTCCCACAAAATAGAAAGAATAAATGTGTGTTTTATATAGTAATTAAATAATAATAAATTAATTATAAATATCATACATATAATTTATAAACTATAAATACATCATTATTACCAATATTTAAAGGTGTTAATGGAAGAACGAATGACATCGGTTCGTGAGACGGTAGTCCGTCGTGCACATGAAGGAAGATTCTGTATCCCATTTTGTGGAAATGTCTGTGGGTATAGTTAATAACAATAACATAAAAAATATATCATTATATTTAATATATTTCTGTTATTATATAATATTTATATAATAATAATTTATGTAGGTGGAGAAGGAAATAAAATAAAAGAACTTTTAGAGAAACATTACCTCTTCTTCAGGTATCCTCTGTAGGTTTGAACTAATTACTTACTAATTTGACTTTATTACTAAAAAATGATTCTAGGACGAGTTTATAAAAGTTTTTAAGTAAATTTTGTAAGGATTTCATGAGCCAAATAGATTGGTAGGTGTTAACAAGTGAGGGGAGTGAGTGCCCTCTTATAGCGAAGGAGGGGTGGCATTCTGGTAAATACCAAAAAGTAAACACTATTGTGAAGTCTCCCTTACCTAATGTGACTAAAATAATAAAAAAATTAGATAAGATAATGGATATGGTAGATATATGTACATCTAATTCTCATTTAACAAGTTTATTTTCATTTTTACACCTTATACACTAAGTTTAATCACTAAGTAAACTCGTTTTTACATTAATCACTGTAATTAACTTTTAATACATTCACTAATCATTTTGGTAAAAAATTAAGTTGAACTTATTAAATATTATAAATTGTTATTATTTTAAATATGGATTTTTTTTTGAAATTAAAGTCATATAAATGGAAATAATTGAATTAAAATTTATCTCGTAGATGTGTCAAGAAAGAGGGTTTTTAAAGTGAAAATGTTCAAAAGTTTACTAAGTTTTTGTATCTAAATTAAATTTAAAAAATATTCAAATGAACTTAATTGTATTAATAGATAAATAAGTGATTTAATTTACTTTAAAACTAATTTAAAATATAATTTAACATTACAGATTATTTATATGAAAAGTTGGTTTTTAATTATAATTCAATATTTTCACTATTCATCAAAAATGAACCTTCTCAGAAAAATACCAAAAACTCACCCTAAGATAATATTGAAATAATTATTTAAAAAATAAACTTAATTTATTCATGTTAAGATTAAAATATTTTTAATTTTTTTTAAATGTGCTTCATTAAAAGGCGGCAAAATCGTCTAAAAATATAGCTTTTTAAGCATAAAATTGGTTTTGTTATTATCTTCTTTCTATAAAATATATTTTGTTAATGTTAAAATAATTATTGAATATATAATATATAAATTTAATTAATATCATACACTAATAGTAATTAATTTAATTTATTAACATAAAACAACTTTAGGGCATAAAAATAGATTTTGGTAAAAACCTTTCCCTTACATTCAATTGGTGTTTATATTCATTTATATTTAATTAGTAACCAATGAATGAAAAAATATTCTTCATAAGTTATTTAATAAAATTTATAAAATAAAATTTAATTCATAAGATGTAATTTTTATTTTAAATAATAATATTAATAGTATTCATTAAAACTCATTCTTTCATGTAACAAAATCTATCGAAGAAAGTTGGTGTTGCGTGTAACGCAAGCTAACTCAGTGTTGTGTGCATTGAAAGCTATATCATATATTTAAAATATTTAAAATAGTAAATATATTTTAATGTCTTGTAACTTTATATTCCCTTATATTCTTGTTTTTATATTTCATACACGCTATCGAATATGATATTCATATTTTAAAATTTCAAGGTGTTACAGGTTTACTGGGGGTGAAACTAGGAGATAAGGGTATGTTTTCCAAATTAAACTTTTCAAAACCCTATTTTATGGACATATTTAAACCTTATCCTTTCAAAAATTATAATTTATGTCTATTTTAAATAATTTTAATTGAATATGACATTATTACATTTTATTATTTTAAGAAATTCCATGCGTGTCTTGTCCACCACTTATAAAATGACACCCATCCTCTCTCTTATTCACACCACTTTGATCCATATAGCTTGAAATTACCTTCCCAATTATCTTATAAACGTATTTACCCTTTAATTATTATTTCAGGTCTTCTTAAAATATAATTCCAAGGGTCCTTAATAAATTATCAAAAGGAGGCATGTCAAAGAATAACTAATCTTCTTACCCGAACTCTTTCAATTTAGTTCTTCATAAACCTCCTCTAAATGTGTTTAAATCATCATAAAATAATAAATTAATTATACTAAATATACTGAAATTTTATTATGATTATTTAACCACCAATATTCAACCTATATTTTATTAAATGGTAAGTGAAAGTATCGCTCATGCGTATGTGTGGACTACCACCTCCATGTAGCGAAACAATTCATTTTCCATCACCATATTTCATGGATGGATATTATGATGAGTTTAAAGTTTATATATTATATTTATTCTATAATTATTCTTCTATAATTATAATCTAATAACTAACATCTTAAATTCCAATCCACTGGAAAATGATAATGTCGCTTGTGCGTATGTGTGGACTACCACCACCACATAGCGATGTGATTCCTATTCATTTCCAATTTACATAGATGGTAATAAGGATATATTTAATGAATATATATGATATATATTATATAATAATGTTTCATTAAAGTTTAATCATTATTTAACTTTCTTTCATTCTATCCATCGAAAAGTGAAAATATCATTCATATGTATGTACGGTCTACCATCACCATGAATGGTGTAATTTATTTTTATATCTCTAGATTTTCTGGATAAATCTGAATATATATAGATATATATATAATATATGTTATACTTATATATTAAATTAAAATATTGAGATTATGGAACCATAATAAAAGTACAAGTATCAGAACGATTGCACCAAAAATCTCATGAAAAATGAAATATTTAACACCCAAAAACAATAATTTTAATAAGTAATTATTAATAAATGGTTATTGAAATATTATAAGTGTATTAGATATTATATTATAAGTATGTAAATAATTATATTATAGAAATATAAAAAAATTAAATTTATCATACAGGATGTTATAACACTTTTTAAGCAAGTAGAAAATTAGTTAAGGGATTTGTGTCCCAATCTCATTATTTATCATGATTATTTATGATCAAGTTTTAAATCATAAACTTTTATGACATATCTCTCAATAATACCATGAATTTTCTTCTTCTATTTTTATCTCTATATATTACATTATTTCCTTTCATTTTCCTCTCTTTAATAACTCAAGTGACTAAAAAAAGTATTTTTAAGGAAAACCAACTTTATTTATTTCTTCATTTAAAAATACTTTTTCTAATATATCCATGTTTTATAATAATGTTTTTAAGGATGTTTTTATATTCTCATATTATTCTTTAAATTTATTTTTACTCATGATTTAATTTTTAATAAATGACTTAAAATTAAACTTCTTACCATTTTCCAAATGAGGTAATTTTGACTTTTTATCAAAAATAAAAAAGAAATATTTTTTTAACATACACGGCATGGATGGAGTTTACCACAGTAATTACCACTCAATGCTATGAAGCTTAATTTACAATTTTCTGAGATTAATTTCAAAGAAAATTTTTCTCCTAAATTTTTTTAAATGTTTTGATTTTAAATAAGTGATTCCAAAATGAAAAGGTTATTTTCCTCAAAAAATATTACAAGTGTTTTTTAAAGGAATTTTAATTTAAAATAACATCCTTTCATTTTACTTATGAATTAAATGGTATATGATCCTAGTATACCATCCTTATTAATTATATATATGGTTTATCATTATGATTATTATATTTTTATGAAACTCATTTATTTTCCACATGCTATGCTATGATGAAATGTTGAAATGTTAACAAAATGTGTTTCTTTTTCATGAGTTGAGATATATGATGAATGATTTATGATCTTTTGGTACACATGTGAATGAATTGTGATTATGTGATGTGTGGAACCAAAATTATATTTCCATATAATTAATCGGATAAACATGGATATATCAAGAGATAATAAGGGCTAAATGGGGGATGAACCCAGTTCAGTAAGGGACTTTTTCCACTATTATAGTATTGGGAGTAAACCTTGAATAAGGATGTGATTGAATCTTGAGTGAACCCAATCCAATATTATAGTATTATAAGTGATCCTTTACTAATTAAATGACTTTCCATGTTTATTTTTGTTCCAAAAACTTATGTCTTATGCCAATGTTATGATATCTTGGCTCATGTTCTTTGATTCCTTTATTATTCATGTATTATGAAATACCGATCCTTATTCCATGACTCCAGATTATGATCTATGATATGAATAGTATATATTTAAAATGGTATAATCATGTTATTATACACTTATTCTCATGTTATGTTTATATGATCATTGATATCTTTATTGTTTACCCTTACTGGGTATCAGAGAATTCCCTTTCTTATGTTTCCTTTCCCCTGGTTATGAAGAATGGTTTTAAGTATGATATTTTCTTCATAAGATATCTACATGACCTCCAAATAAGTTCTTCATAACTAGAAACCTTCTTATACATATCATACTTAAAACCATTCTTTATAACATGGGAAAAGTAAACATAATAAAGGGTGAGAGTTGGTGCTCAATAAGGGTAAAAAAGAGAGATATCAATGATAACTTAAAAATAAAATGATCATAAGGATGTGATATCCGGAGAATAACATTTGAAAATCATACCATACATATAATATATTGTAATATTAATTCATATAACAAGTCTTGGTAGTTCATAAGACATGAATCATAAAGGAATCAAATAAAATGATCCATGAGAGCATAACATTATCATAAGACATAAGTTTGTGGCATACACTAAAGAATAGAAATTAATTTCCTTAGCCAAGGATCACTTATAATACTATCATAGTGGATTAGTTTTACTACCCATTCCATCATATTCTTAGTCAAGTTTCACTCCCAAGACTATCATAGTGGATAGAGACCCTTACTAAACGGGGTTTCTCCCCATTCTAGTCCTTATTATATCTTGTGATATCCATCTTTACCCAATTCATTGGTGGGATATATAATTTTAGTTCCACCAATAACATAATGAAAATTATACATATGTGTTCCACAATATCATAAAACATTCATCATATCATAACTTTTGTAAAGGAAATGGATTTCATAAAAATTTCATCATTCCATTATAGCATAACCGATTGAAAGGAAACATGTTTAATAAAGGTTTCATCATAACTTGATTAACTTGTGGGAATCAAAAAAGTTCCACAGAATCATCCTTTATTCATCATAACCATAATAATCCATCCAAAGAATTAAATTCTTTGGTATCATTTGATCATAACCCTAGTATATCATAAGAAACATCAAAAGGTTGTTATAGTAGGTGAAAAAGTGCCTTTAAAAGATCACAAAAACTTTTCTTGAGGAAAATTCACTTTTCCCTTTTAAATAACTTACCTAAAATATAAAAAATTCCCACATATTTAGGAAAAAATTATTTAAAAATATCCTTATAGAATTTTAATATAAGCATCAAATCATTGAGTTATCATGATGGTGAGAAATTATGTTCATGTCTTTAATGATAAAACAAAGATTCCTTTCACATTTTTGGTAAAAAGTCAAAAGTATGTCATTTCACAAAATGAAAAGAAGATACCTTTTAAACCATTTTTAAAAAGTAAAAAATAATTAAAATGACTTTGAACAAGAATAATATAATATTAAAACATTCTTGAATTTTTTTAAACATGGACATAAAAGAAAAAGGATTTTTGATCATAGAAAGAAATAAATTCAGGTTTCCTATATTGGGTACTTAAAGAGAGTAAAATGAAATGAAAATGTTTAATCTCTATAAGTAACCATATTTAAGGTAAACTAATGAGTTTATTGAGTGTAATTTCATAAAATTTCATCGTCAGAAACTTAATTATAAACAATCCTAATAAACAATGAGATTGTAACATAAATCTCTAAACCTCAAGTTCAATATGATTCAAAAGAACTCTAACCACCTGTATAAAAAATTTAAATTTATTATAATTATATAAAGAATTATTTACATAATTATAATATCATATAAGATACACTTATAACATTTCAATACCCATTTATTAATAATTCTTTATTAAAATCACCATTTTTAGGTGTTAACTGTTTTGTTTTTCTTGAGAATTTTGGTCCTGTAGTTCTGATCATTTTAATTTTATCATGAATCCATCATCTCAAAAAGTATAAATATGATATAAATATAATATATATATTTATATTTATATATATATTCATCCATAAAAGTTATATATAGAAAAATGAATTACACTGTTCACAGTGAGGGCATACTATACGTACACATGAACATTGTTTTCACTTTTTGAAGGATGAGATGGAAGAAAGGTAAATAATAATACCAATTTAACAAAAAACTATTATATCATATATATCATATATATTAATTAAATCTACCCTTTTTGAAATCCATTTAAATCATAATTGAAAAAATGAATCACATCACTTCGCGATGGTGGTTGTCCACACGTACAGACAAACAATGTTATCATATTCCAATGGATCATAATGTAAGAAGTTATATATTATATTATAATTACAGAAGAATAATTATTTCATAAATATCATATATAAACATTAAACCCATTATAATAATCATCCATGAAATATGGTTATAGAAAATTAATTTTATAGCTATGTGAAGGTGGTAGTCCACACGTACGCATGAGTGAAAATTTCAATCCTCATTTAATGTAATAGAAATATATATTGGTGGTTAAATAATCATAATAAAATTAAATTATATTTATAATAATGAATTAATTATTTTATTATGTATACCATAGGATTATAGGAGGTATTAGAAGAATGAAATTGAAAGAGGTTGGTTAAGATGATTACCACTCCTTCGGTTGGCCTCCTTTAGATCTATTATTAAGGACTATTCGATTAGTATTTTACAAAAAAAAACTCTAATTCATGAGTAGGGAAGTTTATAAGATATTTGGTTAGGTTTTTGTCAATAAATATGGATAAAATATGTGTAAATATTAGAAATTATGGGTGTCTTTTTATAAGTTGGGGAGAGGACACACTTGAAAATTATTAAAAGATTGAAATATAATAAACTCATTCTTAGAAAAAATGATTCAAAGTTTCAATATATTAAAAGTTGGTATATAATTATTCTTAAATATATCAATGAAATATAATTTATATAAGATTAATTTTTAAATTTACCCTTATCTTTAGTTTTAACCCTCGGTAAACCCTTTTTAACATTAATCGTGGTGACAATTTTTTACTGTTTTTACAATTCATTATGACCAAAAATAAAATTAGTATCATTAAAATATTTGGAAATTTTTAATCCAAATTTGTAATCCATTTTATAAAATTCAATCTTTAAAATTTTTATAAATTAATTTTAAAATTAAATCATAAAACGCAATGAAAACGGTTTTCAAGAAAAAATGATTTCTTAAGTATAAAAAGTTTTTATACCAAAATCTGTAAAAAAATTAATAAAAATGACCAAAATTGAATTATTAATAATATAAATAAAATAATTTTACTTTTAAAACCATTTTAAACCAAAACATTAAATTTTAAATTTTTTAAATGAAACAACGCTTTTCAATAAAAATAATTATTTTTCACTATTCATTAAAAAAATTAATTATTTCATAAAATTATCAAAAATTAACTTTAAGATAATTATTACATGTTTATTTCAAAGATAATTGTATTTTTTTCAAATAAATTTTATAAAAATTTAAAAAAATAATCATATTATTTTCTCACAAAAATAAATCAAAACATTTTTTGAGGAAAAATGTATTTTTAAAACATATAATGAATTTATTAAAAAATGAGTACTTATTTAAAAAATTTGTAACACAAATGTGTTTATTCTAATTCATATCACAAATTTAATGGATAGTTTATAAAAATGTACTATATTATAGTTCATTTAGACTCAAGTTTGTGTGTAACACAAGCTATTAAATAAATTAAATTTATTTAAAGAGAAAAATATCAAAAAATATGTAAGTGTTACAAAATACATCATTAATACAAAAATCAATAGGTTGTACACCTAAATTTCATGTGATTCCTTGATTTCCTCAAAAATTCATTAGGTGTGCGATCCCATACCATATGGTCACTAGAATCTAAATTATGATCTCAAGAGTCATGTCACAACCCAACTAGGCTCATATAGTTTATCCAATAGTTAACCATGCCCCTATATGTAAATCCAAAAAAACCCAAGGTTCCATAGATTATCTAACCCAATAAGAAGTATGACATGTCACCTATATTAAGTCTCTCCATCCAATACCGTTGACCATTACCTTTACGGAATGACCGCTCTATCCAAATGGGTGCTCTATGAGTATTCCTATTCAAAATGACCACATCACTATGTTATGATTTTCCCCAAAATCACCTGGCACAAGGTTTCATTCCTGAACAACATATTTCCACCCAAGATCCAAGTTATGTCGAAATAATTAGAACAATTAGCCACCACCCAATTTCTTACTAAAACCAAGGTGGCGAGCATTTACATATTCTCATACTATAGAAAAAGTTCCTATAACTATAGGTCTAGGCACTTGAATAGATATTCCCTTATAAGGTAGTCTTGAAACCATGGTTCTAACACTCAATGTTCTTTCTCATTCAAAACCCATCAAGGCATCACTATGCTTATGTTGTATAAAAGATATTACCTCATGTGAACCGGTCTTAATATGAATCACTTGTTCATGCTTCCTATTACTAAAAAAACACAACCTCGGGCCAACCCCTCTCATGGGGATCCCTCATAAGAAAAAACCCAACCCACTAGGGTCCAAGACATTTCTAAGGCCTACCGTTCTCCCACCTTTTCTGATGTTGGGTTTTAGTAACGTCACAAATCACACCACACCACATGGTTCAAGTATCAAAAAACTACTAAACATTAACATGCAAAAATTCCCATAAATATGTTTCAATCCATGATACTTCATCCTCATTCTCACCTTGAATGAACCATGGTAAATTATGTTCCAAACATCTACTCATAGATCCTATAAAAAACACCATGCATCACATGACAAACCACCCACCCATAGGGGCACTGATTCTCATCAAGCATCCTCCCACAGAACTGCTCCTCTAAGAATCATAACCCACACATCCAAATTTACATAACCAATGATATCATCCCAAATGACCCATACCCAGTGAAATGAAACCACTAACATGGTTAAGTATAATTCCATTTCAATATATATGGTAAACACCATATAGGTTGTTAATGGAACTTTAAAATGTTGAGACTATGTTAAACTCACCCCATGGGGTTTGTCTCTAAGACATTAAACTCCAATATTGGCCTCTCAGTGTATATACTTCTCCCTTACTAAAGAGACCATACAACTATAATATCCATAATATCCATAAGACGCACCACCAGATTGAAACATATATATAATTTATCCCAACTGTGTAGAAATACACTAAGTACTTACATGGGAAAACATAATATGAGAAGTTGTTGGCACTTTAAAAAGATGAATCTCAGTCTTTAATGAAAACATTAATACTATTAGGCCTATATCATGTGGATCCTATATTCATGATATGATGTATGAGATGCATCTCGCCTCTATATGCCAAGAGTAAAAATTTATTCTTGATCTCTTCCCAATGAGCCAAGATCCGAAATACAATAAATCATAAACTATAAATATCAAACTACACGTGCATCACATGAAGTGAAAATAATAATAACCACAAGAACACAATCCAAGAATATCAATCCCATGCCCATGGTAACCTAGAATTCCACCAGAAAAGTGTCTACGATGCATATGTTTGGTTTTTATCAAAATCCCTAACATATACTTATTCCTCAAGTATACCGACTTCCAAAATAGTAATGAAAAATAAAATTCCTTTGATAAAAATTTTTAACATTCCACCCCCCAGAATATTAATTAATGCATGAATTTTTATAACGTTGCATGACCTCAAGCGCACCTCCTCGAACTCCAAAGGTTGTTGACTAGAGGTGGGGGTCTAAGGAAGTATCATGTGTAGGTTATACCTCCTAAATCATAGTGCACAATCAAAGATGAATAAAATAAATAAAATCATACATTCCCATCACATAAGAGTACATAGAATAGTAAACAATCTAAAACATGAAATGAAAAAATGAAGTGATGACATAAGGCATAAAAAACATGCATCCCACTGGTCCAATCACATATACAAATACAAAAGAAAAAAATAATACTAAAATTAAATGAGTTTTTAATGCCACCCTGAGCCATAACTCACCCCCAAACTCTTGATATCACTAAGTTTCCCCACTCACCCATGAAAAACTTGAACTTGGGCGTCATCCCTAAACCCTTGCATGTAGTAAAATGTGGAAGTTTCTTAAGTACCCCAGGGAAATAGAGGCCTAAGAAGGGCATGAGTATAAATTACTAGGTCTCCACCAATGGTATCCCAGAAATAACCAGTTTTTTAAGGTTCATGTGGTGGGTGCTTAAGCTAATAGTCACCAATACAACCATTTAAAATATTTAAAACTGAAAACATAAACAAATGGAAAACTTGAGGGTTGGGTTCACCCCTAGAATAATAAATACCTACTTTGGATAGTGTCAGGGTGTCTATAATTATGTCCCATAGTATGTGCCTACCATATTCTAACTAGGGGTAATATACACATCCTTGATCCAAACTGGCACCCATGGGTAATATACCCATCCCTAAGGCCCTATGTCCACTCGTGGTTTCATGTTCATTGAATGTTTAAACATAATAACCATGTTCCCCAATGACCATGTTCACTCTAAGATAACCATAAATACCAAGCATCCCTTGGGGGTCATATTCACCCCGGCTAAACCATTAAATGTATAGGAAACCAAACACATACAAATAATTATAACACAAGATAAAAAAATAAGGTGCATGGGGAATTAAACCTTTCCTATTCTAAAAAAATTTCCAAACCCCATTTGTTAAACCATTCCAAAATAGCCATTTCCTTTCTGAAGCTAAAAAAAATTTCAAACCCATTTTCAAAATAACTCTCTAAATAACATTTCAAAAACCTGACTGAAACCAAGAAATATATTTCCCATTTTCATTTTTATCCAAATCCCATTTACATTTCCTCTACTCTTTAAATATCATTTCTAATATAAACCATTTTCAACACCAAAACGAAATAATTTTTATACAATCGCTTCTTTAATACCATCCTATTACTCAAAACCACAACTTATAATTCAAATTTACTAATAAATTGGGTTTGATTCAATTAATAAGTCAAATTACATTTCTAATTATCGATGTTTGTGAAATTCTTTTTCATAAAAAATTATTCAACCAATTTACTCCTTTGTCCAAATAGGATATGATTAGGTATTTACCCACATAATGAATTTGATTTCAATTGGTTAATTCATAGAGAAACTATATTAAACACACTATACACACAATTGAAAAACATAAATGGAATATGAGTTAAATTAGAGATACCACCTACCTCAATTAGAGATTTTTTGATTAAATTCATCATCGGTTGATAGCTTTTCCAGGTCTCTCCTAGCCTCATCCAAGATTATATGAACTCACACTAACCACTAGGGATCATATCTCAAACCAAAACACCAAAATTAATTAATTATAATATTTATAATTAAATAATTAAACCAAAACCAACTCATTAGAAAGATATATAACTTGTTGATCCTTTCATGTTAGTTGAAACCTCAAGTCGTGGGGTTTAGGGAACCTCTGGCACACCCCTAAACCCATGTTGATCCAAATTCCCAACCAATAACACCAATTACATAAACACTATGACTAGAATTTAGGAAAAATCTAAGAAAAAAACAAAAGGTGATAAAACTTTCCAAATATCTGAGTGATTGAGTGCATATGGTGTCTCAAGACACCCATATCCTAGGATGCATGAAATCCCCTTTAGAATCAGGAGACACCATTCTCTGGTCAAATTTATAATTAAAAACTGGGTAGAAAGTAGGGATAATTAAAAATGGATAGAGGATAGGATCAATAGAGGATGATGAAGGTAATACATACCAAACAATTATTGACAACCCCATTAAAAACACATCCTTAGTGTGGCTTGAAGATGGGAACAAAGGGGGAGGAGGATGCTTGCCACACACACGAGAGGAAGAGAAGGAAGGGGGATAACCACTCTAAAACCCAAGTGGAAAAAGATTATATTTACCCCTTTAAAGGCCCATTGTATTTATAGTGTCCTCTATCATAATTTTCTTCTTCTATCATACACCATCGATGATTTCGTGGTTCCTATCAGCTAACTAGTGGTGTGTTGCATTCTTGGATACAACAACTACCCCAGACTTATTCAGGATTTCTCAAGCCCCCTACTTCATCTCACAAACATTATTCTAATCCTAAAACGCCACTTTTGATGTGTTCCATGCCTCATAACCCTCTTTTGATCCATAGTTCAAAATTTAACTCGTCCGCTAATTGGAAAAATTAAAATTTCCTTAAATTCCAAATCGATTGTCAAGCCATGAGGAATTACGGTTCCTATACCAATCCCTTTCCACATAATATTGTTTTATTTATAATTTCAATGTATCTTATATATTTTTCATTCTTTTTATAGTATAATCCTCTATACTTTAACATTATATAGATTCCATATAATTTTATATGTTTTGTATCACAAGGTATGACTATTATAGTGAATGTAATTTTTTAGTGTGTATTATACTATGATAAAGTGTTATGTAGTGGATATATTAATAATATGGTTATTTATTATATTCATGTATCAAGTATTAAATTATACCCCCTTAAATAGTTTCATCCTATAAATTTTTTATACACATCAAACAACAACAAAATGTGGGTAATTTATCATCATTTCTTCTTCAAGTTCCCATTTTTCTTCTTCTAGCTTATGAGTCCTATAAATTACTTTCCCTAGAGAAGTTATCCAATTTCACAAAACTTTATATCTAGTATCTATAATATGGTTAGTATCTTCATTATAATATAAGTTTTTCTCCATATCTACTTGATTAGTAGTGATTATTGTATTAGGTCTAGCATGTACTTTCTCAATAGTGAGACATGGAAAACATCTTGTACATTAGAGAGGTTGGGTGGAATTTATAAATAGTAATATGTAGATAATCAAGGTGTGGTAAATAAGTAAATAGGGAAATACTAGAAATTTTTTTACATTTAAACAATAATGATTAATCATTTTATCTAATTAAGTTTCATAGTGTTAATCAACCAACCAAACAAACTGCAGTCATTCTAGGAGCCTAAGGCAGAGAATAAAGGGGTTATGTCCTTTTTAATAAAAAAATGGATTTTATCAATCAACTCCATTTAACCATGTACCTTGGAGGATCAATCCAAGTAACCATATGACATCCATACTTTGACTGAATAGATCCTTATTCCAAAAACCCAAACCTTGCCATATTTAGGAGCATAGAGCCTCAGTCTGACATCCTAAACTAGAAAAAACATCTATGGGGCCTAGAACATCAGTTTATCCCAACACAAACATTTGAATCATCAATATCATACTTTATTCATACAATACATCAGTGGGTATTATAGCATAAGTTCATCCCAATCCAAAGTTAAGGTTCCTCATTAAAATACCCCACTCATTCCATTTTCCCTATGGAAATGATTTTCTAACCATTTTACACATCTACCATATTATATTATCATTTATTAAGGTCCCAAAAAACACTTAAAACCAAATCATGTTGTAAATAAAACCCAAACTTTTTCTTATGGAATTAAACACCAAACCCATATACTCTTTAAAATCATCTATAAGCCTCCCTTTAAAACATGGGTCTTCTCTTTGAAAAATTAAACCATACCCAAAGGAGTTCATTTCAATTTCCAACAATTTAAATGAACAATGAAATCAATTTAAAAAAAATGGAAACCAATCCATTATTTCAACTAATAATTTGAATCCATTAAGAAGCCCATTTCCTATAACACTTTGAGGTCAACACCTCCATTTAAAACATTACCCACATTTAAAACATATTTTTGCAATCATTGAAAAATGTAATTATATATAAATCCCTAAATAACATTTAAACCATTTCAAAATTTTCTTAGGCACTTCACAAAATCCAACATATGAAAATTTCAAACATCCCTTAACCACGCCTATTAATTAAGTACAAACTCCAATCCATTTACTCCAATAATTTCCCTAGACCAATATTTCCTAGTTTATTTAACCTTTTCTAAGGGTTTGGTATACCCCATGGGCAGCCCTAGGTTTGGTCTCATATTTTCCATGAACCCAACATGGTCCTCAAAGGGTCTCACACCTCAATATAATTCCCAAATCACTTTACTTAGTCAATGAAATGAAAACGTAGAAAGACAGTGAACTTTAAAAACTACATACACATATAAAACATCAAGAATATAGGAAAAATATTTAAGACCACCAAACTCATTCTCTTATACAACCACTCTCCCAAACACATCCCTTGATTAAAACTAAAATGGCCCCAAACACCACAAAAATGAACACCCCGTAAAATAAGGGCTTAGAGATTTGGAAGGATATGAAACAAAACAATAAGACACTATCATAAAATTGAAGTAAATGGAGTCAATGACATTCCAAAAGCTTCGATCCACACTAAACAAAACTCCAAATGCCTAAGAACTAAAGGAGAAACACCCATGGAGGAGGAAGAGGCTACCGGTTATTCATTCTGGCTATAGGGGGTTGAATGGGGTGACAATTTGGGGAAGAAAGAAATAATATCTGGAGGGAAATTTATAAGGACCCGGCCTTAAACCTTAGTTAATATTGAATTAAATGAATAATTCACATTGAGGATCTTTTCAGGTTTAGAGTTTTAGAGAATTAGGTCATAGATATTACATCTCAAAAGATTACATAGTAGACACTTCTACTAAGTTTCCATTAAAAAACACTTAAAAAGAAACATGTCTTATTCCATGTTTTAGAAAGCATGTCTTTCCTTGATCCCATCCTTGACCCTATTCATCTTTAAGTCATGTGGAAATCATTCAAAAACTTGGGATGAGCATAAAAATCCCAGTAAAGGATACACAAAGAATAAAAACTGTTAGTTTTTCAAAACAACAAGTAAACCAAGAATACTTTATCAAAGTAATACTTATCACCTTTATAAAGTAGTAAAAAAACTCTTCACTGAATAAAAGATCATCACTTACCCATTTGTAACCAAAATATTACCATAAAACCCATATAAAGAACACATAACATATAAAGGTAACTTGGGACATAAACATACAAAAATGGAATAACCATACGGTCGACGTCCACACATATCACTTAATGGAATAGCCATACGGCCGACTTCCATACCCAATGCATTGGAGGTTATAACGTAACCACCCATCCTGGTATTCACGGCACCACCCGTCATATGGTTTATCACGTAACCACCCGTAAAATGTCCAAGTACCATCATTACACATAAAATATTGAAAATATAAACATTTCAATAACCAAATTTCATTTCCAATCACAATAAGTAATTCTAAGATATGGAATTAATCAATCCATTTTCAAAAACCATTTAAAACAGATTTTTGAATCAATGTGTCACATACCACTTTGAAGCTTTTAATGTAATTATAATTTTAAAACATTAATGTCCATATAAATAAATACTGAAAACCATTTTTAAAACATGGACATTAAAGATAAATATTTAGAATAATGAATCTTTAAAACATTTAAAACGATATTTTTGTTAAAGAGTTTTTAACCAAATAAGAGACTCTTGAATACAAATAATTGTGAAATAACATTTAATCCGAGCTTTATAATATCATGAGAATAAAGGGATTCATGATATAATATTTCAAAGGACAGTATACACACCATATAAGAGTTAATTGGTGCGTAACAACAATAAAGTGTCAATTGAAATGTAAATTGAGATGAATTCCATTAAAAAGATGGTATCCTTAAATTAAGGATAAATCTATCACATAATTATGTGTGAGAAATATAAATACACCAAATATAAGTGGATATTAAGTGTGAAACAATCAGATTTCATTCACACATATTCATAGGATGACATGTTCAAGAAGTACAAGTTGAACCCAAAGAAATCGAAATTGGGTTTAGACGTTCCCTTACAGAAATCTGACAGCCTAACATCATCACTTTAAAATTCAGAAAATAAGTTGATGAGAGAGAAAATGGTATCTCATAACTTGGACATAAAATTTAAATAAATAAGGATGTAGAAGAACATATCCCAATATAATTGTATGTGAATTAAAAGACATAACAAAAGAAGTCTTTTAAAAAGAGGAGGGTGAAAGGTCCCCTTACTGAGTTGGGTAACTTTCGAAACGTACACCCCATGGAAGAAGGGTCATACAATAAAGATGTAAATACCCATAAATGAAATTATATTACAAAAAGTGTATAATAATGGTCAGTACATACACCACTCAAAGGAAATAGTGGAAAACGTAGCATAAATGTCACGGGAATAAAAGTGAGATGAAAAATCCCTTATGAAAACTCGGCAGCCTAATGGCGCCACTTAAAACTTCCAAAAATGGATTTATGAGATCAAATAGGGTCTCTCATAATATGAAAATAAAAAATTACAGTACGAAAAATATAAAATAACATCCCCAAACATAATAAAGATGAGCTTAAAAGAAATGACATAAAAGAGTGTACTTAAAAAGAAAGAGAGGGGTAGGATCCCTTACTTCATGTCCGACATGACTCGATCGTTCTTTAATCTCCTGAATAATAAAATTTGGTCAATTTATAATTTCTTAAGGACCTACTTATAATATTATTATTCATTTAATATCACATATTATAAGGTTATAATAATTGGTTAGTAAAGTGAGTTCATATCAGACATTTTTGTCGATGTTCGGTACATGAGTGAAAATTGAACTTGTTGGAAAAGAATTTTCCATGTAGTTATAGGTACATCATCTCCAGAATAGTATTAATGTTTTAAATATCATATATATAAAGTATATATTCATTTTATACTATTCCATAGAATTTGGAAATAAAACTTAAAAGCACTGTTCATGGAGACGGTAGGCCGTACGTACGCATGAACGCTACTTCCATTTTTTGTCATATTAATGGAATTGAAACAATATGAGATATATATATATATATATTATAATTCAAGAATGATATACATCATTTAGATGTAATATATTACATATATATCCATTATATATATGTACTTATAATAGTACATAACATTTAGAGATAAGAAATGAAATGTACCGTTCATGGAGACGGTAAGCCGTACGTACGCAGGAACGCTACTTTCATTTTTTTTTGCATTCAATTGAATTAAATAATACTGATATAAAGGTATACTATAATTCCAGTATGATTTCATATGTAATACCATTAATTCCATCCTTTATACGTCCCACATATGGCATTAACGAATCAAATCACTTTGAGGGGGTGGTAGTCTGCACTTCCTAAAATGAAATTATCGTGTTTACCCACAATGGAAACCATAAAGGTATGCCACAAAAGAAAAATAAATAAGCTTAAGTAAAACATAAACATATTATATATCATATATAAATATAGTGACAACATAATGTTCACCTTTGAAGGTGTTATATGAGTGTTGAACAATCATCGTTTCGTGAGGCAGAAATTCGCCATCCACAGAAACAGTATGTTCTTTAACCATTTAATGTAGGTGTGTGTGTAAGTGTAGCTCAAATGATTCTTATAAAAACATCCTATTATATTTAAGATACTGGAGTTGTTACAAAATAAATGAATAAAAAGAGTTTAGGGGGTTGGAGAAGCAAAATAAAACAAAAGAACACAAGTGAAGACATTACCTTAAAATCGAGTAACTCTTTTTGATTTGAGCTCAAAGGCTTCCTTGGGAAGACTTATTCCCAAAGTGAGGCTTCTAGGAGTAATATAGGGATGTTTAGAGACAAAATGGGAAGATCTTGGCCGAAACAAAGGCTTGAGAGGTGTGGGTAAGGTGATATTGGTGGGGGCCTTTTATAAGAGGAGAGAAGGGGCACTCATGGAAAGTAAAGAAATGTTACTTTATTTTAAAAATATTTTCGGATTTAAAAGGTCCCAAATTGATATAATTCTAGGATAAGGTGATAAGTGTTCGAAATATACACATCCAATAGGTTTTTGAAAAGTTTAGGTTTTATTTTTTACATTATCTTTTCATTTTATTTAAATCATTAAATAATGAGGTAATCGCTACATCATCATGATGTCATAAATAATTTAATTTATTTAATGTATAAAAATTATAAAAAAATACTATGATGTAGGAAAGCGTTTCAGCTTTCCAATGACTATTTATATTCAAAAATCGGACTTTTATAACCCCATTTAAAAATTGTTTTAGTAAAACAACTCATGTTTGTGTCATTTTTACTTTTACATTAAATAAAAAGATAATAATGTCATTTTCCTTCCAAAGTGGCTTCATGGGGTCCCCAAGTTAACAAATAAATTGTATTGGTTGGCCATGACACATACAATAAGGGTAGTACATGTGTCAAGCTCATCTTATATTATTAAAACATTATTTTTACCTTAAACTACACTAATTACCTCTAATCGCGATTAAAAACTTAAAAGTTACTATTCACCAAAAAATTATTTTAATTACATTGAACCACATTTTACTTCTTAATGAAAACCATTTATGTCGTATTTTTGAAATTCAAAACACAGAGGTGGTAAAATTTCATTTAAACGGAAAATCAGTTTTTATAAGTACCACTTAGTGGTTTCACTATTCATCAAAAATTGAAGTTCCTCAGAAAAATACCAAAACTTCACCCTTAGATATATTTGATATTCTGAATTCAAAAATAAAGTCTATTTTACAAAATTCAAAACATATAAGTTTCATTAATTAATTTAATAATTAATTCCCGTTGTCAGAGTAAATAGCGTGTTTTTATGAAACAATAAGTATCAAAAGATTGACACTAGTTTAAGTCTGATTTCAAAGTGAAATTAATTCCAAAGACCACTATTGGATTAAATGGTAAAAATATATTCTAATTTAACTTTAAAAACAATTCAAAAGATAATCTTATCATATAAATAAATTAGATTAAAATGAGGTTTTGAATTAAAATACAACATTTTTCACTATTCATTAAAAATGAACTTTATCGAAAAAATACCAAAAATTTACACAAAGTAAATTTTGATGTCTTGATTCTAAAGAAGAATTTTATTTTGTCAAATATAACACATAAAATTGTCAAAAAGTGGATTTAAAAGAGGTTCTTCATCAAAATGCGATTAATCGACCTTTTAAAGAATATTAGAATGTTTACGCTTAAAATTGGATTCATTCGCATTTTTAATCCTCTAACATTTATTGTAAAAAGTAAAAAAATTTGACAAACATATATAATCATTTTGTAGGTAGTTCTGTTCATTCCCGCCATTACAACGGCTAGGCATTAACTACAATTTAAAATAATATTTTTTTATTATTAGAGTGAAACGTAATATTTCAAAGGAACTCTTTGTCGTGTATTGGGTACGCCATCAAGCATAGCGTTCCCTTTAAATAAATATTAATATTTTATTCACAAATATGGATAAATATAAAAATGTCATATTCTTTATTTACTTGGGGTGTTACAACCTTCCCCCCTTTTGGGAATCGCATCCTCGCAATTTCAAAAGTGGGCCTGGAAACTCCATTGAAAGTCCCACATCGGAAATGGAGTAAATTAAACTATCACTTTAAAAGAAAGAAAGGGAAGTAAAAATGTCACCCAAGTTAACCCATACTAGGATTCCATGTAGGAATATATGGATATGGAGGAAAAACAAAGGGTCATGTTCTGACGGAGAGTGATAGTAAACATGTCTAGGAGAAAGTTAACCATAAGAAAATCACAAACTTGTGATGGGTTAAACAATATTGGATTCCCCGGTAGGAAAAGTTAATGGAAAACATTTTTTTTAGTTACTTTTCATTGAGGAATTTATTTTTGAGCTTAACTAATTCATAAGGAAACATACTTACTTGTCATGTTTACTTTCAACTTTTACTAGATTTCTTACACGAACTCATATTTTCTCCAAAAGATGAGTATTTAGGATGAATTGTTTACATTAAGAGAGCTATAATCAACTTCTAGAGAATCACCTAATCCACAAAAGAGAACTATATACTTCCCATGTCTTTAGACCTTAACCAAAACTAAAACCAAAACGTTATTATGAGATCAGATAATACACAAATGTATAATCCTTTATAAAAAGAAAATCTATTCTTAATCTCCAAAATTTGTCCAAAAAAACCCAAAGTTCAACGAAGACCATTTGATAAACAATTTCCCATAAAATTCTTCAAAGTAAACCAAACTAAGATTGAAACCTAGATATTTGAAGGATTTAATCACATAGTCCTCTAAGGTAAAAAATAACACTTATCTCCAAATAACATCAGTTGCTCTTAAAGTCTCATATTGAAAATTAATTAAAATAATCACATATCCTCCATGATAGGTTAATAATTTCCATAGATAACTCAAAATCAACTTACTCTTAATTCATAAAATCATTTAACTAAAAAGAATTAGTCAAACTAACCAGGGACTTCACGTAGTCAAGTGGTAGGCGATAAATACCAGTCGCACTTTGGTTGTGGGTTTGATTCCCGCAGCTTTGTCCGACGCGACGGGTTGTCACACGGTCTACATGTTGTCCTTTTTATAAAACTCCAAAAATAACCCTAACATGTTCTAACCTCAATAGTTTCCTTATACCTCTCATTTTCATCCAAATTCATTATGATCTCAACATCTTAATTCTTGAAGTCTTATTTCACCACCATAAGATAAAATAAAATGATTCCCAAAATGAATAACAGCATACCTTGATCATGGAGTCCACTCGGTTCCATCGTCATCTTGTTCACGTAGGTAGACGTCCCATGCATTACAACAATGATTTAGAGATCCTTCAAAATCATTTGCTTCATCCATCCAAATACACCTTGTACAACATGGTTCATATGGGTGTTCACAGAAAAATAGTTTTGGAAAATAATAATGTATGGCATATAATTCCAAAACATCTGATAAAACATGATTTCTATAAAATAGTCAGACAGAATTTGAGTTGAAACTTTCTATTATTGGTCCTTTTAAAATACCATAAGTATGTGAAGAGAGCCTATATTTTAAAAGAAAATATAAATTGGTTGTGCAAGGGTCTCCTTCCTCAGCACCATTTTTAAAATCATAATATGCTTCAAATTCTTGTGATAAGGTAAAACATTTGAAAATACCTTGATAATATTTACCTTATTGAAAATATGAGAATATTGTGAAAATAGTATTTGTCTAAAAACAACCCATTATCCACGATGATAACGAGGTATAGTGGAGGTGTTTGATATCTCAAACAACTGATTTCAAGTGAGTTTTATGCTATAAAAAGTTTCACAATCATCCGAACATGACTTTGCAATAATTATTGCAAGCATGTCATCAGGAAGAGATAGGAATGTCGTTTGAGATCCTTATCCTTCCATTCGTAACTGACTTTAATTGTCCTGAAAAAAATTTATAGAATAAGGATTTAACTGAAATAATAGATATAGGGACTAACCATGTGTCTAACAAAAACTCCTAATCCCTAAAGTTGTCTAAACTGACCTCTGATACCAACTATAAGGACCTGGCCTTAAACCTTAGTTAATATTGAATTAAATGAATAATTCACATTGAGGATCTTTTTAGGTTTAGAGTTTTATAGAATTAGGTCATAGATATTACATCTCAAAAGATTACATAGTAGACACTTCTACTAAGTTTCCATAAAAAAACACTTAAAAAGAAACATGTCTTGTTCCATGTTTTAGAAAGCATGTCTTTCCTTGATCCCATCCTTGACCTTATTCATCTTTAAGTCCTGTGGAAAACATTTCAAAAACTTGGGATGAGCATAAAAATCCCAGTAAAGGATACACAAAGAAGAAAAACTGTTAGTTTTTCAAAACAACTAGTAAACCAAGAATACTTTATCAAAGTAATACTTTTCACCTTTATAAAGTAGTAAAAAACTCTTCACTGAATAAAAGATCATTACTTACCCATTTGTAACCAAAATATTACCATAAAACCCATTAAAATAACACATAACATATAAAGGTAACTTAGGACATAAACATACTTAAATGTAATAACCATACGGCCGACTTCCACACATATCACTTAATGGAATAGCCATACGACCGACTTCCATACCCAATGCATTGGAGGTTATAACGTAACCACCCATCCTGGTATTCACGGCACCACCCATCATATGGTTTATCATGTAACCACCCATAAAATGTCCAAGTACCATCATTTAACAAAAAATATTGAAAATATAAACATTTCAATAACCACATTTCATTTCCAATCACAATAAGTAATTCTAATATATGGAATTAATCAATCCATTTTTAAAAACCATTTAAAACAGATTTTTGAATCAAAGTGTCCCATACCACTTTGAAGATTTTAATGGAATTATAATTTTAAAACATTAATGTCCATATAAATAAATACTGAAAACCATTTTGAAAACATGGACATTAAAGATAAATATTTATAATAATGAATCTTTAAAACATTTAAAATGATATTTTTGTTAAAGAGTTTTTAACCAAATGAGAGACTCTTGAATACAAATAATTATAGAATAACATTTAATCTGAGCTTTATAATATCAAGAGAATAAAGGGATTAATGATATAATATGGCAAAGGACAGTATACACACCATATAATAGTGAATTGGTGCGTAACAACAATGAAGTGTCAATTGAAATGTAAATTGAGATGAATTCCATTATAAAGATGGTATCCTTAAATTAAGGATAAATCTATCACATAATTATGTGTGAGAAATATAAATACACCCAATATAAGTGGATATTAAGTGTGAAACAATCAGAGGTCATTCACACATATTCATAGGATGACATGTTCCAGAAGTACAAGTTGAACCCAAAGAAATCAAAATTGGGTTTAGATGTTCCCTTACAGAAATCTGACAGCCTAACAGCGTCACTTTAAAATTCATAAAATAAGTTGATGAGAGAGAAAATGGTATCTCATCACTTGGACATAAAAGTTACATAAATAAGGATATAGGAGAACATATCCCAACATAATAGTATGTGAATTAAAAGACATAACAAAAGAAGTCTTTTAAAAAGAGGAGGGTGAAAGGTCCCCTTACCGAGTTGGGTAACTTTCGAAACGTACACCCCATGGAAGAAGGGTCATACAATAAAGATGTAAATACCCATAAATGATATTATAATACAAAAATTGTATAATAATGGTCAGTACATACACCACTCAAAGGAAATAGTGGCAAACGTAGCATAAATGTCACGGGAATAAAAGTGAGATGAAAAATCCCTTACAAAAACTCGGCAGCCTAACGGCGCCACTTAAAACTTCCAAAAATAGATTTATGAGATCAAATAGGGTCTCTCATAATATGAAAATAAAAATTACAGTATGAGGAATATAAAATAACATCCCCAAAAATAATAAATATGTGCTTAAAAGAAATGACATAAAAGAGTGTACTTAAAAAGAAAGAGAGGGGTAGGATCCCTTACCTCATGTCCAACATGACTCGATCGTTCTTTAATATCCTGAATAATAAAATTTGGTCAATTTATAATTTCTTAAAGACCTACTTTAAAGATTATTATTCATTTAATATCACATATTATACGGTTATAATAATTGGTTAGTAAAGTGAGTTCATATCAGAAATTTTTGTCGATGTTCGGTACATGAGCGAAAATTGAACTTGTTGGAAAAGAATTTTCCATGTAGTTATAGGTACATCATCTCCAGAATAGTATTAATGTTTTAAATATCATATATATAAATTATATATTCATTTTATACTATTCCATATAATTTGTAGATAAAAATTAAAATCAACGTTCATGGAGACGGTAGGTCGTACGTACGCATGAACGCTACTTCCATTTTTGTCATATTAATGGAATTGAAACAATATGAGATATATATATATATATTATAATTACAGAATGATATCCATCATTTAGATGTAATATATTACATATATATCCATTATATATATGTACTTATAATAGTACATAACATTTGGAGATAAGAAATGAAATGTACCGTTCATGGAGACGGTAAGCCGTACGTACGCAGGAACGATACTTTCATTTTTTTTTGTATTCAATGGAATTAAATAATAATGATATAAAGGTATATTATAATTCCAGTAGGATTTCATATGTAATACCATTAATTCCATCCTTTATACGTCCCACATATGGCATTAACGAATCCAATCACTTTGAGGGGGCGGTAGTCTGCACTTCCTAAAATGAAATTATCGTGTTTAACCACAATGGAAACCATAAAGGTATGCCACAAAAGAAAAATACCTAAGCTTAAGTAAAACATAAACATATTATATATAATATATAAATATAGTGACATCTTAATGGCCACCTTTGAAGGTGTTATATGAGTGTTGAACAATCATCGTTTCATGAGGTAGAAATTCGCCATCCACAGAAATAGTATATTATTTAACCATTTGATGTAGGTGTGTGTGTAAGTGTAGATCAAATGTTTCTTATAAAAAAATCCTATTATATTGAAGATATTGTAGTTGTTACAAAATAAATTAATAAAAATAGTTCAGGGGGTTGGAGAAGCAAAATAAAACAAAAGAACACAAGTGAAGACATTACCTTAAAATCGGGTAACTCTTTTTGATTTGAGATCAAAGGCTTCCTTGGGAAGACTTTTGCCCAAAGTGAGGCTTCTAAGAGTAATATAGGGATGTGTAGAGACAAAATGGGCAGATCTTGGCCGAACCAAAGGCTTGAGAGGTGTGGGTAAGGTGATATTGGTGGGGGCCTTTTATAAGAGGAGAGGAGGGGCACTCATGGAAAGTAAAGAAATGTTACTTTATTTTAAAAAGAGTTTCGGATTTAAAAGGTCCCAAATTGATATAATTCGAGGATAAGGTGATAAGGGTTCGAAATCTACACGTCCAATAGGTTTTTGACAAGTTTAGGTTTTAGTTTTTACATTATCTTTTCATTTTATTTAAATCATTAAATAATGAGGTAATCGCTGCATCATCATGATGTCATAAATAATTTAATTTATTTAATTTATAAAAATTATAAAAAAATACTATGATGTAGGAAATAGTTTTAGATTTCCAATTACTATTTATATTCAAAAATCGTACTTTTATAACCCCATTTAAAAATTGTTTTAGTAAAACAACTCATGTTTGTGTCATTTTTACTTTTATATTAAATAAAAAGATAATAATGTCATTTTCCTTCCAAAGTGGCTTCATGGGGTCCCCAAGTTGACCCATGGATTGTCTTGGTCGTCCATGACACATCCAATAAGGGTAGTACATGTGTCAAGCTCATCTCATATTATTAAAACATTATTTTCATCTTAAACTACACTAATTACCTCTAATCGCGATTAAAAACTTAAAAGTTACTATTCACCAAAAAATTATTTTAATTCCATTGAACCAAATTTTACTTATTAATTACAACCATGTATGTCGGATTTTTGAAATTCAAAATACAGAGGTGGTAAATTTTCATTTAAACGGAAAATCAGTTTTTATAAGTACCACTTAGTGGTTTCACTATTCATCAAAAATTGAAGTTCTTCAGAAAAATACCAAAAATTCACCCTAAGCTATATTTGATATTCCGAATTCGAAAATGAAGTCTATTTTACAAAATTCAAAACATATATGTTTCATTAATTAATTTAATAATTAATTCCCGCTGTCAGAGCAAATAACGTGTTTTTATGAAACAATAAGTATCAAAAGACTGACACTAGTTTAAGTCCGATTTCAAAGTGAAATTAATTCCAACGACCACTATTGGATTAAATGGTAAAAATATATTCTAATTTCACTTTAAAACCAATTCAAAAGATAATCTAATCATATAAATAAATTAGATTAAAAAGAGGTTTTGAATTAAAATACAACATTTTTCACTATTCATTAAAAAATGAACTTTATCGGAAAAATACCAAAAATTTACACAAAGTAAATTTTGATGTCCCGATTCTAAATAAGAATTTTATTTTGTCAAATATAACACATAAAATTTTCAAAAAGTGTATTTAAAATAGGTTCGTCCTCAAAAAGCGGTTAATCGACCTTTTAAAGAATATTAGAATGTTTACGCTTAAAATTGGATTCATTCGCATTTTTAATCCTCTAACATTTATTGCAAAAATTAAAAATATTTGACAAACATATATAATCATTTTGTTGTTAGTTTTTTCCATTCCCGCCATTACAACGGCTAGGCATTAACTACAATTTAAAATAATATTATTTTATTATTAGAGTGCAACGTAAGATTTCAAAGGAACTCGTTGTCGCGTATTGGGTACGCCATCGAGCGTAGTGTTCCCTTTAAAGTAATATTAATATTTTATTCAAAAATATGGATAAATATAAAATATCATATTCTTTATTTACCTGGGGTGTTACAAAATTGGTAAAACCCACCTCTTTAATGAGGCGTATGGTTCAGCCAAATGGTTTTCCAAACCATGTGCCAAACATGTGGTTCTCTATATCCAAGAGGAAATGGAACTACACGGTTTTCCTGGCAACCCATATGGTTTGAAAAACTATGAAGTGGCCACGTTCTCACCATTTTCGAAGGGAAGATCAATCTATACAGTCTACTAGGCCACCCTACATGATTTAACTAACCTTTCACCCCTTATATAGGTCGCATATTTATGGTTCACTCTTACTACTAATCATGTGTAAACTCTTCTCTCAACATAGTTTGGCCTCTTTTCCTTCTTTTTCATGCCTGAAACCCCTATAACACCCCTGAGACCTATCCTACTCCTTGGGAAGATCTCATAAACCAAAATCTAAATAGAATATGTACCTTATATTAGGGTTAGGAACTTACAATATATCTCTCATGAGGATGTACATTTAAAATCCCATAAATATATAGAATCTGAAGGTGGAGTGGTTGGAGAATGATCTCTCTTTTTAGAAGCAACCAATAAAAATATTATATCACAAAGATAAAGTGTTATAAAACAAGTTGACTCATATTGTTGAAGTAATATAATGAAATAATCAGTATAAAGAGTATACATGGTAACTAGAGGTTGTAATGAAATTAAAATTTACCACATCGATTTTTATCTTTGGATTTGAATTTAAATCTTGGGGATAAAATTTTTTATAGGGGAAGAATTCAGTATCACATGTTTTTTTAAGAAATATACCTCCTTAAACGTTGTTTTTAAAATTATTTCCTGGAGAACTTATAATATACTTTAAATCATTTGTATAAACTATATAACAAAGTAAATATAATTTTATTTTATAAAATAACATTAAAAACATAATATGAATACATTACAAAATATCAATACAAGTATAATGGGATAATAAACACATGAAAATAACATTACTAAAATTTTAAAATTCAATTGGCCTTGGTCTCCTAGAAATAAAATAACTGCAAACAAAACTATGAAAATAAAATAAAACAACATAAATAAGATTGATTTTTTTTAAAATAAAGTATAGAGAACCTTGATATAAAACTAAGTGAATGATGGATTAAGGAAATAATCGGTATTTATAAGAAGTATAAGGGTTATATAACCATTGGAATATTACCAACCCATTAGAATATTGACATGGTTTTTATACTAGTAACATGTTTGTTAAACTACTAACATGAACATTAAAATAGTAAAATTATTATTAAGTAATATCCACCAAGAATAAAATAATTAAATATTAATATTAGAATTCTACAAAATAAATATTCAAATTTTGTAACTCCAAGAAAGTATCTGTGAATATTTTTCATAAGGTATTTTTTAACTTATTTAGAATCATTTAAAATAAATGAATTACATTTTTATAATCATCACATTAAAATTAAATAAGGGTTAATTTTTTGTATTCTAAAAATTTTATTTTTGGGTGAATAGTAAATATCGAGTTTTTTATTACATGACAAATTTTATGACATCATTATGATGTGAAAATAAATCAATAATTTATAAATTTTTATACATGATGTAAAATGTATTTAATGAGAAAATTAATGTATTTTAAAATAAAAATTTTAATTTCCAAACCAATAAATCAATTTTAAATATAAAAATTATATCATATTATAATAAAAAATATTTCTGATTCTCTCTCTCTCTCGATATATATATATTAGGTTCTTGAGGGTATAATTAAAACTGAACACACACACACCACACATGCACATTCCAGAAATGAATTTCATAGACCCCCTAAGGGATAGTCTACCCATCAAGCCCCTTTTTTATTTAGTACATAGACCATAGGACAAATATTGGATGGCTAGATGGTCCCTTTGTTTTATGGACCAAAGGATCTTCTTACATCAGTATGTACATGAGTATGCACCCTTTCCTTCATCATGCCTAAATCAACACCTACCCACATCATTCCTGCATTACCACCCCCTATATTAGTGCATGAATTAGTGCCTGCATAATAAATCCCCCATAGGGCTTGCTAGGATTTGAACCCTGGTATTTTGGATGCAGTATTATAGGGTTTACCACTCAATATCCACCCCAACAACATTATATACTTTAAATTAAATATTTAAATGATGCCATTAAATTTTATAAGTAATTAAATTTAAATTTATTAACCCTTAAAGGTTATTATTTCCCTTAAATTATTTTTTTATTTAATTTATCATTGATTTTTTATGGTTTTGGATACTTAAAAGAGTTGTAGAAGGATTAGAGAGTGTTTTGGGAGAATGGGCTACAGTGGTGAGAAATCTTTCTCTTAGAATAACTCCCACTAGAAGTTTTGGTGGGGGTCTATTAGAATTTCCATGGGGGTAGAAAAGGAAACTACCCATCCCTGTAGAACTGTATTTATTTTTCAAGGTATTTCTATTTGAGATCTACTTTTTTAAGTGGAATAAAATGTACTTTTTTAATTCTAAAGCTTAAAATAAACCCACTTTAATCCCAAACTCAATTTTATCCCCTCATTTGGACATGATATCTCCTCTCCCAATATATAACTTCCCTTTATACTTCCTTTCATGAACCACATCTGATTATTTATTCTATGATCTCCAATTAATCACGGAGTATCTCCTTCAACAAGGAAAAACCTAATAAACATTTAATCCTATTTTTATATTTTTCTTTATACAATGGTCCTAATATATCCAATCTAGGATTAGGTTTTTAGAATATTATTTTATCCTTCAACCCCTTTTGGGTTTTTTTGAATTAGAACGTTGTCTCAGGAAATAATAACATAATCCCTTAGTTTCCTTCTTTGATTTCATACTTTGTGTTAAGATTAGAACAAACCCTAATTATTTCAATGGAACTATTTTAGAGATAATATTAAATTGGTGATTAAATCATTCACCCTAGAATCTATATAGTATATGTAACACACCAAGCTTCCATGTTATGCTTCTCTTTGAATAATATAATAGTTTGTGTTGTCCGTAACTTCGAGTTCTAACACACCACGACCAACCAAACTAGCTGTTATGAATAGTAATACCCACTTTTTATAATTTTATAAATTTTATTTTTCAAAATGGAGTTCATTTTTGGATTCTGGATATCAAAATTATCTTAGGGAAAAATTTTGGTATTTTTTTTAAAACTTTCAATTTTTGATGAATAGTGAAAAACACTATGTTATTGTTTAAAAACCAACTTTATATTTAAATAATTAGTTATTTTATTTAAATTTATTTTATGTAAAAATAGATACATTATACCTATATATGTTCAGTTTAATTCATTAGAGTCATTTTATAATAATATTAGATATATAAAATTTTATTGAACTTTTTACCGCCTTTTACCAACCTTCTAGCCGCATTTGCAAATTTGCATAAAACGCAATTTTACCGCTTCTGTGAATTGAATTTCAAAAATTCTAGGGACAAAATTTACATAAGTAAGTAAAATTTGGTTCAATAAGATGAAAATAATTTTCGGTGCATAGTAACTTTTGACTTTTATTTTCCACGGTTAAAAGTAAATAGGGTAATTAAAGGTTAAAAAAGATATTATAATTTCCCTAAAACATGTCCTAATTCTATTGGATAAGTGTATTTTGACCAAAAAACCTTAGGAATAAAATATGATCCTTTGGATCCACTTTTATTACATTAGAACATTTATTATTATTTTATTTAAAGAAGAGTTAAAAGTGTTAAATTCAAATTTTCATAACTAAAACATTTTTAATATAGGGTTAAACATAAGATAAATTCGACTATAAATATTCATTAGATAGATAAAAATATTTCCTGAATAATGGTAGTTTATTTATAATTTTTAGACACCAAATAATTAAATTTATTTATGACACAATGACGATATAGTAATTACCTTATTAATGAAAGATTAAAATAATTGATATTATAAATATACAAATAAATGTAAATTGAGACTTTTGATGAATTAAAAGAATTTTATATGTTAATATGACATATTAGGGTTTATTAAATGAATTTTTTTTTGAATTAATAAAGTTTTTAAGACTTTAACAAAAATCAAATACTAAATAGTGTCAAAATTGACATAAATGAGTTTTTAAAACACGTACTATATTGTTAATTGATATAATATTCCTCAAAATCTAAGGTTCAGAAAAAGTACTTTGATAAGGTTAAATATATAAATAATTAACCACTTGAGGTTCTCTTGGATTTTTATAGTAATTTTATTAATCATATAATATAAAAATACAAGGAGACATTTTAAATATCAAACTATTTAACTAAGAGTTAAATATAAAAGATAAGGTTAATATGGTAACCTAAACCTATATAAAACCTATTAGTTGTGATATTTTAAACCCATATCCACCTTAGAATCTAAATAAATCCTTTTTGAGTTATTATAAACCTAAAATTATTTTATTAAAAAATTATATTTCAAGCTTTTCCTAAAGTGACCCTCACCTCTCTTATCAAAGGGAACATCCCCTTCTCTCAAAATCACACCACCAAATCCATTTGGATCAAAAAAACCCGGCCCAAATATACTACCAACTACCCTCACTTAATCCTAGAGGTATTACTTTTATCATAAATCCAACATAAGGGTCCTTTTTGATCAAATCAAATGGAAGCACTCGAAGAAGAGGTAATTATTTCACCACCTCTTTCAAGCTCTTTTCTTCTTCCACTTCCTCTTTCTTTATAATTCCCATAACAAAATAATAACTCCAGTAAATTATTCATACTATGATGTTATTATAAATATGTTACAACCATATTCATTATTCTATCCATCCTATGAATGACAAAGTCACCATACGTGTGTACGTACAGCTTACTGTCTCCACGTTGTGGTGTAGTTTATTATTGAAACACTTAATTATTTGTATGGGTATAATAATGAGTATAACTGATGTAAATAATCAATATAAAATGTTAATTATTTTTTATATATGATATACCATCCAATTAAATATTATTTCACCCTCAATAGAATGGTATTTTCGCTCATGCGTAGGTACGGATTACCGTCTCCATGAACGCGATGAGATTCATTCCCCAACGTAACCATTCAAGAATAAATTTCATTTTTTGATTAAAAAATTATGTTTAAGAACTTGATATCATTCTGTATATGAATGAAATACATCTTATCAATAAAAAACATGACTTACGTAACAAAAAATATAAAGGAAAATGAATCAGTTAACACCCAAAATGATGATACTACTAAAATATTATTAACAAAGAAATATTAGAAGATCATATATAATATCATATTTATGTATGTGGTTCTTGTATAATTTAATAAGAATTATTTAAATATTATACAGGAGTTTAACATACCCCTGACCAAGGAAAAGTACAAGGTAATGGATAATTCTATAATCTCTTTATTATCCAAGGTTGTTTATACGTGAGTATCTACTGGGACCTCTTTATCATCCACATCCATGTTTCTTAAAAATGTATTTCAAAAAAATTACTATTTCCTAGACTATGGGTTAAATTCATTTATACCCTTGTTTGAATTTTTATAAAATTTTTATAAAGGAATATTTCTGTCATTTTCCAAACAAGGTACTTTACGACCTTTTCGACAAAATTAATGATATGATGTTTTTTATTAACTTGTACGGTGGGTGCATCTATTTTCTGCTATTATAACACCTTTAATGATTCCATTACAATATTATAAGAATATTTTCATAATAAATGTTTTCTTTTATAATTATATGACTTTTAAATGATTTCAAAATAGAAATCGATATTTCTCTCAAATAGTTTTGATTTCATCTATGTCAACATCCTTTGATGGATTTTACACTTGTTTGAAGTTGACTTATTATGATACGATATTCGATATTGTATTAAAGTTTTTGTGATATGTTTGACTATAGATGTTTTATTTTTATACCATACATGGTTTATAGTTAAAGTATTAACATTTCGTAAGCTAGTTTTAACACGAATGTTTATGTTATGTTTCAATCTTTTCAAATGAGGAATGCATTGGACTTAGTAAGTGACGGGTGGAGCCCGCTATAGATCCTCTATGCATCAGTGGGTCTCATGAGACAAACTAGTGTCTTGGAACAAGGCTTTCACAAAATCTTATTTGTAGTCTTGGCATGAGGCCTTGACTATGTGGTTATGAAGTCTGGCATTATGCATTCCATCATTATGAAATTGGCTTTTGATATTGCATGTGATTATTCGACTAGTAGAATATCCATGTGAATAAGTAAATGGAATTATTTGATTTATATTTTCCATATTATGCTGAAGTTTATGTTTACAAATATTATGTTTTAGTCTTATACATTTCCTTAAATGTTTATGCTTATTTATGAAAGATTCTGTTATATTGTTATCCTTACTGAGTATCTGAGTTCACCCCTTTCTATGTTTTATTTTTATCAGGATGTGAAAAGTATTTTATGGTTGATCTATAGGGATAGGTTAAGGGATATAAGTGTGTTCAAAGAGGAATTTTTTTTTTGTTTTTTATCTCATGATGTGTTGTAAAACTTATGTTTGTATATAGTACTTCCAAGGATACTAAAATGATCAGTCATTAGGGACTTGATCCATTATTATCATGCCAATGTTATGTAATAATGCACTTACTCAGGGTAACTAGGGTTGGGGAATTATATTTGGTATCAGAGAAAGTTTAGTACAAACCTTGGAAGCTAGATTTAGAAAAACTCTGATTAGAGAACATTACCCTAAGATAAACTTTGAGGATTGCTATAGAAGAACTTCCTAGAATTTTGTTAATATAGATATTTTGTGAGTTTTACAAGAAATACATCCATGTCTGCATACGATCTGGTAGAGGCAGCTCTAGAACAGATGTACCTATGAGTTAAAACTCTGACAAGGAGTTTCGGGCTTGACCCTGGGTATCCTGGTATACAACAATGGGCCTTGCTGCACTCTTGGTTACGACACTCCCAAGGGATATGCTTAGGATAATTCACATTTTATTTAAAAACCATTATAAAGGATTTATTAGTATATACCTCCTCAAAGAAAATATTTTTATGATTATGGATTATATCCATAAACTATTCAATTTATGTTAAGTGTTTTACAAGTTTGGAATTATGTATAGTGATTTATAAACTAATCTAGTGTATGACATTGTTTAGAAATGGATCCTAGTGGAAGGAATGGAAACTGTATCAATACATGTAATCCATGTAGGTATTTCCATCCCAATCAAGATAATTATAGTGGAGTTGATGATGCAACTGGTGCTGATCAGCTTATCATCATACTGGGACAACTCACTCATGTTATGAATAATAACCATACCTGTATGGACCACCCTGATCCACAACACGAAGGATCAATGTTAGAAAGCTTCATGAGTCAACAAACACCAACATTAAATGGGGCAACAAATCCATTTTTAGCTGAGCAATGGATAAGTTCCTTAGAGAAAATATTTCATGCTTTGGGGAGTAGCAAAAGGGAAAAAGTTTTCATGGCAGTTTATCACCTCATGGGAGATGCAGATCAATGGTGGTCATTAATTCAAAACACAAAGGAGGATGAAGAAGTATCAAATATGGAATGGTGTGAGTTTAAATATATTTTCATAGAAAATTACTTTCCTTGTGACCATCAAGCAGATATGGAAAGACAATTTCTGAGTCTGAGGAAAAAGAAGGATGATAATGTCACAAAGTATAAGGCTAACTTTACAAGGTTAGCAAGGCATTCAATAGATTATATACGTAACCCTAGGAGTAAGATTTATCGATTCTTTGATGGGTTAAAACCATTTATCCGTAGAGTATTAGTCTCCTAATCCTTCTCATCATACAAAGATATTGTCTTATGTGCTATCAAGAAAGAAAAGGAATTCTCTAAGTCTTACAACTTTAAAGCAATGTAAGAGAAGAAGAGATCTGTTGAACACTTTGGAAATGGAAATAATGGGAAGAAGGAAAATTTTGAATATTTATCATGTGGAAAATGTGGGAAGAAACAACCTGGTACTTGCCAGAAGGGAGTGGGAGTCTATTACAAGTGTGGTAAAAAAGACCACCAAGCTCATGATTGCAAGGGAAAGAAAGAGGCTATCAATGTGGAATTCTAAAATTGTATAGAAAAGGGAAATTATGCAAACAAATGTCCTAAGATACAAAGAAACTTGCCTCAGAAAAGGCCAAGGAAGAAAGGCCAAGCTTATGTGATCACTACTGCTGAGTTTGAAACTCTGAAATACATAGTGGCAGGTAATTTAATGTTTTCCTCAACTTTAGACAATTCTTTATTTGATTCTAGATCGTCGCATTGTTTCATATCTTCCTAGTTTTCTAAGAAAATTAGATATTTCAAATTTGATTTAACAAGGGAGTTGTCAGTCAAAACTACTAAGGGAATTATCATTGCAAAAAAGTTTTGTGAATCAGTTCCCATTAGGGTATATAAATGTTCTTTATCTGCTCATCTAATCATCATACCCATGATTGAATTTGATATAATCCTCATAATGGATTGGCTTTCAGACCATGATGTGAAAATTTATTATAAGAAGAAAGAGGTTACAATTTTCACTGATGATAAGGAGTACCTTATCTTTAGATCAGAAACATCACCACCTGATTCTTATCTAGATCCACCCACAGTAGCTCTACTAAATTCAATTATTGGGGAGGAAGAGAATTAAATAACTATGGGTGAGTAAAGGAATGTTCAAATAGAGGACATACCTATTGTGCAAGAATATGTTGATGTGTTTCCAGATGATTTACCTGGACATCCTCCGGAATGATAAATTGAGTTTTCCATTGATTTAATTCCTAGTTTAAGGCCCATATCAAAGACCCCTAATAGAATGACCACTATAGAATTAGTGGAACTAAATAAACAACTAGATTAATTGAGTAATAATGGATTTATTATCCATAGTGTTTCTCCATGGGGAGACCATGTTCTTTTTGTTAAGAAGAAATATGGATCTATGAGGTTGTGCATTGACTACTGGGAGATCAATGCTATAACAATAAAGAACAAGTATCCCCTACCACACATTGATGATTTATTCAACCAGCTTCATGGAGCTCAATATTTTTCAAAGATTGACCTTTGATCTGGGTATCATCAGTTGTGTGTGAAGAAGGAAGACATTCTGAAAAAAAGAATTTTGAACCAGGTACGGGTATTACGAGTTTACAGTAATACCTTTTGGTCTGACTAATGCACCCTATGTTTTCATGGATCTAATGAATATAGTTTTCAAGGAATATCTTGATTAATTTTTAGTGGTATTTATTGATGATATCTTAGTTTACTCAAAAAGCTACAAAGATCATGAAAATCACTTGCGCACTATTCTGAAAACCCTCAGAAGAAATGAATTATATGGGAAGTTTAGAAAGTGTGAATTCTGGCTTCAAGAGATTTCTTTTTTTTTCATATTTTTTCTAAGGATGGAATCTATGTTGATCCTTCAAAAACTAAGGAAATCCAAGAATTTCCATCACCAACAAGTATAACTGAGGTATGTAGTTTTATTGGTTTAGCAGGTTATTATCGGCGCTTCATACATAATTTTTCCCGATTGGCTAACCCATTAACCAAGCTCACACGTAAAGGGGTTAAATTTGTTTAGACAAAAGAGTGTGAAGAATGTTTTGAAAAACTACAGAGAAGATTAGTCAATGATCCTATATTGACTCTACCATTAGGGAATGATGGGTTTGTTATTTATAGTAATGCTTCAAAGAAAGGACTTGGTTGTGTCCTTATGAAGAATGATAGATTTATTGCCTATGCATCACAGTAGCTAAAAAATCATGAACAAGACTATCCCACTCATGATCTTGAGTTAGAAGTTATAATATTTTCTTTGAAGATTTTGAGACACTGTCTCTATAGTAAAAAATGTGAGATATATACTGATCAAAAGAGATTGAAGTATATTTTCTCACAAAAAGAACTCAACATGAGGCTAAGGTGATGGCTCTAGCTACTAAAGGATTATGATTGAACTATACAATACCACCCGGGGAAGGAAAATAAGGTGGCAGATGCTTTGAGCAGAAAATATCATGGAGTTTTGAACAAGATGATAGTTGAAAGGGATCCTATGTTCATGGATCTAGTAAATATGGATATGGGAATAATCATGGAAGTTGAAACATCAATACTTTTTCAATTTGTTTCTAAAACATAGTTACTTGAAAGGATAAAAAGTTCTCAGACTGATGATGAGGAGTTTCAAAAGAAAACTAAAGCTGTGAATGATGGGAGATTTATCAACTTCATATATGAAAATGGAATTTTTAAATTTGGGAAGAGACTTTGTGTTCCTGACATACCTGATCTAAAAAGGGAATTGTTGGATGATGCTCATAGCTCCAATTTCTCTATACAACCTGGTATCACTAAAATGTATAGAGATTTGGAGGAATATTTTTGGTGGGACAGCATGAAAAGGGAGATTTCTGATTATGTGTAAAGATGTATGGTTTTTCAATAGGTAAATGCTGGAAGAAAACATCCTAAAGGAGTCATGAAACCTCTTCCCATACCTGATTAAAAATGGGATGATATTACAATGGATTTTTTCATGAGAATACCAAAGACTCCTAGAAGGAATGATTCAATATGGGTCATTGTTTATTGTCTTACCATGTCAACACATTTTCTTATTATAAGATAATATTTACCACTTGAATGTTTAGAAAGACTATATATTAATGAATTTGTAAGACTTCATGGATTACCCCTATTGATTTTTTCTGATCGTGATCCCCATTTTACATCATGATTCTGGAAAAGTATTCAAAAGTCCCTAGATACTGAATTTCGTTTGAGCACTGCCTACCACCCTCAAACTGACAAACAATCAGAATGGACTATTTAAACCTTAGAAGACATGTTGAGATCTTTATCACTTGATTTTCTAGGTATGTGGGATCAGTATTTACCTATGGTAGAATTTTTCTATAATAATAGCTTCCATTCAAGTATTCAGATGGCACCATGTGAAGCGTTATATAGAAAGAGATGTCATACACCAACTTGTTGGAATGATGTTGGTGAAAGAAAACTCATAGGACCATAACTTATTGAGGAAACAATGGAAAAGGTAAAGGTTATCAAAACCCACATCAAAGTATCTTAGTGTAGGAAAAAGAGCTATGACGATAACCGAAAGAAGGATTTGGAATTTCCAGTAGGAGATCATGTTTTCTTAAAGTTACCTCCATGAAAGGGTGTTATACGTTTTGGTAAGAAGGATAAATTGAGTCCTAGGTACATCGGACCTTTTTAAATTCTAGAACGAATTGGAGTTTTAGCTTATCGTTTGGAAATGCCGCCAAGTCTCTCCAAAGTTCATGATGTGTTCCACGTATCACTGTTGATAAAATACATGCCTGACCCAACACATGTACTCACTTGTGAAGAAATAGAACTGGAACTCGACACATCTTATTGCGAAGAGCCTATCAGAATTCTTGATACCAGAGAACAAGTGTTGAGAAACCTAACGACTCGTCTAGTGAAATTTCTATAGAGAAACCATAAAATGTAAGAGGAAACGTGGGAACCCAAGGAACTTATGATGAAGAACCACCTGAATCTTTTTGTATAGTAGTATTTTAGAAATTTTGAGGATGAAATTATTTGGAGGGAATAATTTAACACCCCAAGATTCCATGGTACGCTTCTCTTTGAATAATGTAATAGCTTACGTTGTACGCAACTTCGAGTTCTAACACACCATGACCAACCAAACTAGCTGTTATGAATAGTAATACCCAATTTTTAAAATTTTATAAATTTTATTTTTCAAAATTGACTTCATTTTTGGATTCGAAATATCAAAAATATCTTAGGGTCATTTTTTGGTATTTTTCTGAAAACTTTCAATTTTTGATGAATAGTGAAAAGCACTGCGTTATTGTTTAAAAACCGAATTTTTATTTAAATAATAAATTATTTTATTTAAATTTATTTTACATAAAAATAGATACATAATACCTATATATGTTCAATGTAATTCATTGAAGTTATTTTATAACAATATTATATATATAAGATTTTATTGAACTTTTTATCGTCTTTTACCCACCTTCTAGGCGCATTTGCGAATTTGCATAAAACGAAATTTTACCGCTTCTGTGAATTTAATTTAAAAAATCCTAGATACATGGTAGAAATCTGTAAGAAAATTTTGGTTCAATAAGATGAAAATAATTTTTGGTGAATAGTAAATTTTGCCTTTTTTACCACGGTTAAAAGTAAATAGGGTAATTAAAGGTAAAAATTGATATTATAATTACCCTAAAACAAGTCCTAATTCTATTGGAAAAGTTTATTTCTACCAAAAACAACATTAGGAATAAAATTTGATCCTTTGGGTCCACTTGGATTAGATTAGGAAATTTATTATTATTTTATTTAAAGAAGAGTTAAAAGTGTTAAATTCAAATTTTCATAACTAAACCATTTTTAATATACAGTTACACATAAGATAAATTTGACTATAAATATTCATTATAAAAAAATATTTCTTACATAATGGTATTTTATTTATAATTTTTAGACATTAAAAAAATTATTTATGACATAATGATGATGCATTAAATACATTATTAATGAAAGATAAAAATAATTGATGTTATAAATATCCAAATAAATGTAAATTGAGACTTTTGATGAATTATAAAATTTTTATAGGTTAATATGACATGTTATGGTTGATTAAATTAATTTTTTTGAAGTAATCAAGTTATTAGGACTTTAACAAAAAGCGAATACTAAATGGTGTCAAAATTGACATAAATGAGTTTTTAAAACAAATAATATATTATTAATCGATATAATATTCCTAAAAATATAAGGTTTGGCCAAAAGACTTATATAAGGTTAGATATTAAATAATGAACCACTTTGGGTTTTCTTGGCAGTTTATAGTAAGTTTATTAACCATAAAATATAAAAATACAGGAGGACATGGTAAATGTCAAACTATTTAACTAAGAGTTAAATCTAAAAGATAAGGTTAATATGGTGACCTAAACCTATATAAAACCTTTTATTTGTGATATTTTAGACCCATACACACCTTATCCTGTAAATAAATCCTTTTGGATCCATTATAAATCGAAAATTATTTTATTATAAAATAATATTTCAAGCTTTTCCTAAAGTGACCCTCACCACTCTTATAAAAAGGCACTTCCCCTTCTCTCAAAATCACACCTCCGAATCCATTTGTATTGTCCAAACCATGACCAAATATCCTCCCAAATACCCTCAATTAATCCTATAGTCCTTCCTTTGATCATAAATCCAACCTAAGGACCCCTTTTGATCAAATCAAAAGGAAGCACCCGAAAAAGAGGTAATTATTTCACCACCTCTTTCAAGTTCTTTTCTTCTTTCACTTCTTCTTTATTTGTTATTCCCATACCAAAATAATAAATCCAGTAAATTATTCATAATTTGATGTTATTATAAATATGGTATAACCATATTCATTATTCTATCCATCATATGAATGACAAAGTCACCATACGTGTGTATGTACGGCTTACCGTCTCCACATCGTGGTGTAGTTTATTATTCAAACACTTCATTTTTTGGATGGGTATAATAATGAGTATAACAGATGTAAAAAATAAATATAACATGTTAAGGATTATGTATATATGATATACCATCCAATTACATACGATTTCACCATCAATAGAATGGTATTTTCGCTCGGGCATACATACGGATTACAGTCTCCACGAACGCGATGAGATTCATTCTCCATCATAACCATTCAAGATTAAATTTAATTTTATGATTAAAAATAATTTTTAAGAACATAATATCATTCTGGATATGAATAAAATACATCTTATCCATAACAAAAATGACTTATGTAACAAAACACATAAAGTGAAACGAATCAGTTCACACCCGAAACGATGATACTACGGAATTATTATTAACAAAGCAATATTAGAAGATCGTATATGATATCATATTTATGTATGTAGATATTTTATAATTTAATAACAATTATTTAACTATTATACAGTATTTTAACGTACCCTCGACCAATGAAATGTACAAGGTAGGGTTAATTCTACAATCTCTTCATTATCTAAGGTTGTTTATACGTGAGTATCTACTGGAACCTCTTTATAATCCACATCTATGTTTCTTAAAAATGTATTTCAAAAGATATTTACTATTTCCTACAATATGGTTTAAAGTCATTTATACCCGTGTTTTAATTTTTTTTAAATTTTTATAAATGAATCATTTTGTCATTTTCCAAACAAGGTACTTTACGACCTTTTCGACAAAATTAAGGAAATAATGTTTTTTAACTTATATAGCGAGTGTGGATAATTTCCTCCATTATAACACCTTAGAATCTTCCCTTACAATATTTTAAGATTATTTTCAAAATAAATGTTTTCTTTTATAATTATGTGACTTTAAATGATTTCAATATAGAAAGAGATATTTCTCTCAAATAGTTTTGATTTCATCTTTGTCAACATCCTTTGATGGATTTTACACTTATTTGAAGTTGATTTATTATAATAAAATATTCCATATTTTATTATAGGTTTTGTGATATGTTTGACTATGGATGTGTTATTTTTATACCATTCATGTTTTATGGTTAAATTATTAACATTTTTTATGCTAGTTTTAATACGAATGTTTATGTTATGCTCCAATATTTTCATATGAGGAATGCATTAGACTTAGTAAGTGATGGGTGGAGCCCGCTATAGATTCTTGATGATTGGTAGGTATCATGAAGAAAAATAGTGTCTTGGCACAAGGCCTTGACAAAATATTATTTTTAGTCTTGGCACGAGACCTCGATTATGTGGTTATGATGTTTGGCATTATGAATTCCATCATTATGAAATTGTCTATTGATATTGCATGTGATTATTCGACTAGTAGAATATCTATGTGAATAAGTAAATGGAATTATTTGATTTATATTTCCCATATTATGCTGAAGTTTAAGTTTAAAAGTCTTATGTTTTAGTCTTATGCATTTCTTTAAAGGTTTATGCTTATTTATGAAAGTTTCTGCTATATTGTTATCCTTATTGAGCATTTGAACTCACCCCTTTCTGTGTTTTATTTTTCCCAGGATGTGAATAAGTATTTTATGGTTGACATATAGGGATAGGATAAGGTATATAAGTGTGTTCAAAGGGGAAAAAATTTTGTTTTTGTTTTTATTTCATTATGCAATGTAAAACTTATGTTTTTATCTAGTACTTCCAAGGCTACTAAACTGATTGGTCCTTTTGGACTTGATCCCTTGTGACCATGCCAATGTTTTATAATAATGCACCGACTTTGGGTAACTAGGTTTGGGGCGTTATAGTATCTATACAATCAATTTGGTAGGAAACCCCCTATTCCCTCTTGTAATCTATAAGTATTGGGTTAGAATCATTATAGGGATGAGTGGAATTCATTAAATATGAACCTTTTTGAAAATAAATTAACTCTTAAATTATCCTCTATTGTGTTTAAAAGATGTTTATGTTTTATTTTTTCTTATAATTAATTACAAGCATGCATTTGATGTCTTTCCTATTTTACTTCCATAATAGTTCCATTATATGTGTTCACACCTTGGTATGTTTTATTATTGCCATTTACTTACGAAAATAGGATTTTAATCATATTATTGATTTTCCTTTAATGTGTTATAAGAAATCATTATAATATCAATTGTTGTAGTTATTAAAAAGGTTCCTACATAGTATTTGATAATAGGTATATGTGTTAGAATAGGTGTTTGTTTTTTATATATTAATATGTAAAGTATGTACAACTTGAATGGAGTATAATCATTGGGATGGGATATTAATGCCTCACACTTTTATACCCATTTCCCTATTCCATGGTAAAGGATTAGGCCCTAACATATCATACCATATTTTATATCGCCCTAAAACAAGCTTATTCTATAGCTTTGTATATGCATATCCCTAGATGGTATGGGCTATAAGAATGATTTACCTCTATCTAGACACCAATATTGGACTTTCCCATAGTAATTAAGTAAGAGTAAGGAAACTCCAAGTATGGGGATTTATCCTATTAGTTATAAATTTTATGTCATTAAATATATTAAGAATGTTAGTTTTTTTGTTTTGATTTGGTTTTATACTACCCATATATTGTTTCCTTCATACACTTGAGTTTATAATAGGTAAGTAGGGGTGGGGTGAAGACCACCTACTGAGTTTCCATACTCATTATTTGTATATTCTTCTTTGGGGACACATACATACCTTTATATATGTGATCCACATAAGGGAGAGTCATATGATCATAGGGGATAGTACCATACGGAGCCTGGAGAGTAACCAATGACTTTTGGACTTTTTGGGATGGAGTATAGATCTTATACAGAGTGGATTTCTCAAGGATTTCTTGGGATTTATTCACATGGTATTCACTCATTCTTTACCACTAGGACTCATTTGTCTTGGTAGTGTTGTTAATGACATGTTTTTCTCATCATGTGTATTTTATAGACTATTTGGACCTATTTTTGGTGTGTATTCATGTTAATTTGGATATTGTTTCCCTTATAGTTTGTGTATCTGAATAAACAAGTACTTATGGTGGAACCCAATACAATTTGGTCATGGATGAACATTTACCCCATATAACATACTGATTTTCAATTTAAATTTCCATTTTCATTATTTAGTATCTATGGTAGGAAACCACATCCCATGTGAATTTCATTAAATCCACAATATTTATACCAATATTTAGAAATCACTAGGTGTACATAAGGTATCATGATGGCCTATCCATCCTTCCTTCAGAAGATTGGGTCATTATTATTACAAAATGTTATCAAATCCCACTATAAGTACTCTTAGGCATGGGACTTGTGAGTACCTAGAAGCTTGGATAATCAAAATTCATAAAGTAACCCATAAATTTTCTTGGATAGTATAATTATGGTGGAATAATAAATTACTAGGGATAGTTTGAGGTCTTTTACTTTTCTTTTTTTTCCTTTCCTTTAGTTTATCCTAAGTATGTGAGCCTCGTGCATCATATTAGGAATTAATAGGTAGGAACAGATAGAATACATATAATTTCACATTTCTTTCTATGCTTCTTTATGATATATTTTAGATTAACTATAGTTTTTTATTAACTAAAACATTAATAATAAATAAACAGTGTTTCCAATATATTTAATATTAATGAGTAGCTTAATATAAACCAATAGTTGAGTCTATAGTTATAAAAGTTTTACTATTACATGAATAACCTTATTTACTATTACATTATGATTATTTTCTATGTATGTATTATATATTTAAATTTTGTTTGAATCATATCTTATATTCCTTTTAGATTATGTTGAATCAAGAATGACAATGTAAAAGGGTTGATGAAAATAATTTTAAAAAATAATTTTTTTAAAGAATAAAAGGGATAGAGAGTGGGGGAAATGGTGGGTTAGACCTAAACTTTTTATGCAATACTGCACATTGGGTTGTTGATAAAGAGGATAAAAAATGATGTTTTACTTTACTTTATTGTAGATTATAGGCCTAAATGACTACTTTCTATTGAGTGGGAATGGACTGATGAGTATGCTTTGCTATATCGACCTACCATTGTTCCTCAGGTCTTAGAGGGATTATCTTCACTAATCTAAGTCACTGGACAAGGGGTTCCTTGAAAGGAACCAATATATTATCATGTAATGAAATACATTCAATTTCATCATCCCCCTATCTTTTAGGGTGAGGCTTCTCCACAAGAATATTAGGAGTGGATCTTCCACATCCACCATATCTTTGAGAGAATTGATACTCTAGAGAAACAATTGGTGAGGTTATCCACATTCATACTAAAAGGGGTAGATTGGTGGTGGTGGAATTTCATTATTTAGTAAAATAATGATCGAGGTATCACTTTGAACCATTTCTAGGGGGCCTTTTTTAGAAATTATTTCATGATACCTTATTCTAGATAAATGTGAATGAATTTATGAATCTTTGATAGGGATCGATGGTCATGATAACGTATATGGCCAAGTTTACAAATATAATTTTCCTTTCCACATAACTAAGTGGGAATGATTATTCTAAAGATATTAACTTTGAAATGGGCCTGAAAGAGTCATTATAGACCCCAAATGATTATTTTAAAATTGTATATTTTCTCTAATGTGGTAAATAAGGTTGTAATCACTAAGACATGGAATAAGGGAGGTATTGGAGTGGGTATCACACCATAATGTCAAGATTTATGCAATTATTCCTCTAGTGGTTGGAAGAAAAGATGGGAATATGTGAGTATGGGTGTTTCTCATCAGGGGATTTAGGTAAGTGGAGTACCATTGATTTTTGGAGGACTTTTGTTTAGTTCCATTAGTATGGAAGCCCGAGACAAAGAAAGATAAATTGTGCTTTTGAGGTGAAGCAATGCCACTCTTGTGGATGGTATTTCCATTTTATTGGTTTTTTCATCATTGTGTTTCTAATAATGTCGATTAGTAACCCGATTAATCCTCAATAGTAGTTGAAAACCATCAAATAAATTGGGTTACAGAGGATGGTGGGGATATTAGGGAAGGTTGGAAGTTGTACAGTCTTCTATGTAGGGATATTCACCTTAAGGTCAGTGGGAGGGTTTTGGTCAGATTTATATTATGGAGAAATCCACTACTAGGAATGAATTGGGTACTTCTACTCTTAGATCTACGATTGTAGTATTATCTAATTTGGATTATACATTATTTGATATAGAGTCCATGAATTCCTTCATTTCTAAGAAACTAGACTCACTCCTTGGTTTGAAAGTGAAAGTATCACCTGCTTATATAACCCTTGATATGCTACTAAGGGAAATAATATATCCAAAAATGAATTTTTTGTCATGTGATATGGTGGAGGATTCATGTGTACATCATTGGGTTCTTATGATTCTCAATATAAATCCACTATATTCTACTTTAGAGATGGATCAGTTGGATTAATTTTGATAATGCATTGATTTATATGAAAGAAGAGTCTTGTTCTAATCTTTATATGGTGTCCAATATATGATCAAAAGGTGAGTGAGACCTATAATCTAGTCAAGATGGTATTGAATAGGGAAAATTTATGGTGATCTCTTCCAAAATGGATAGTCCTTTCATTGGAGTAGTGGAGGCTAAATGGAAGTTGGTTTTAGATTTGGTAGTAGATCTTTAACATAATTTATTTCTAGAATAATTTTTAGATCTATCTCTAGATAGATAGGTGGAATTCACCATATATATTCTACCTAGAACTGAACCTATTTCAATCTATTCATATCATATGGATCTAATTGAATAGAATGAACTGAGGGAATAACTAGAATAGATAGTGGCTAAATATCAATTAGGATGTTTACATATCCTTGGGTTTATTTTATTCTTTCACCAATAAAGATAATAAAATGACTATATGTAGACTATTGAAATCCTAAACTAGTAAAAATTAATAACTATTATCCTTTACCAATTATTGATGATCTATTTTATCAGTTTAAAGGGGAAAGGTGGTTATCAATAATTAACATATGGTTGGGATATCATTTGATTTGTGTTAGGATAGAGAATATTCTAAATACCTCTTTTTAAAGTTAGTATAGATATTTTTATTACTTAGTGATTTATTTTGAAAATATTAATTCTTTAGTATTATTCATGTCCCTAATGAACAAGATTATTATTCTTTCCTAAACTCATTTTTATTCGTCTTTGTAGATGAAATTCATGTCTATTATAAATCCATAGATGAACATACTCAACATATTTTCATTGTCTTGTATAATTTTTGAGAACATCAGTTATAAATTAAAATATTTAAATTCTCATTCTAGATTATGGAATTTAAATTCCCTAAGAATATGATTTCAAAAGAGGGAATATCTTTTAATCTTGGGTAAGTTGAATCAATGGTGTATTGAAAGGTTCCCTTAAAATTATTTGCGATCATAAAATTATTTAGGTTCATGTGGTATTATCATCGTATTATTCATGTATTTTCATAAAAAATTTATCCTATAAAAAATTAGTAAAGAAAGAAGTTAAATATTTGTGGTTAGAACAATATGAAGCAGTCTTTTAGGTATTGTGGAAGAAGTTGAACTCAGATTGTATTATTATCTTACCTCAACTAGGTGAGGGGTTTGAATTATATTTTGATGCATCCTCTATATTTCAAAACTATTTTATCATATAAGATCATCATGTGGTGGAATATAGATCTAAGAATCTCTTTCTATATAAATAGAATTATCCTACCCATGACTTGGAATTAGATACTATTGCGCATACTCTAAATATATGGAGGCATTATCTATTTAGAAAGTGATTTGTAGTGTTTACATACCATAAGAGCATACGATATATCTTTTTACAGTGGTAGTAGAATCTCAAGAAACATCACTGGGTAGAATAGCTGAAGTCATTGGATTTTGATATCTGATACACCCCTATTAAGATAAATTTTATTATTGATTATCTTAGCCCGAAGTTCCAAACTCAAAAGGTATAAAATTATATGGATGAATATATATTTATATATTTTCTAGGATAGCTCCATCTAGAAGCGGTGGATGAAAAAAGTAAGATATTTCAACACCGTATCAATATTTCATCATTTACCTTGGAGTAGGTTAAGGATTCCTAGATTTTTTATCATGATCCTACCATTATTTGAGAGAGACTCAATGGTGGGTAAATCCTTGAAGGAAGTTTCTAAGATTATTATTATTTATTTTATATCTATTGGATGATATTATTTCCAACATATATAAAAGAGGAGGTGATAAAGGAGATCCATTCCTCTAGATTCATTGTATACCCAGGGATTGTGAATATATATCATGATATTCTCTACTAGTTTTGGTGACCTGGAATGAATAAATACATTGCAATATTCATCGCTAAATTCATTACCATTGAATAGGTAAATTAAATGAATTAAAATCCTATAGAAACTCTCTAATAAATTCTTATACCTATATAATATTTGGATGAGACCATTGTGGACTTTGTGATTAGCCTATTGTGGTCCTCTGAAGGGAAAGATTAAATTGGGGTTATAGTGAATCATCTAACCATGAAGACTCACTTTCTACCTATTAAATAAGTATCCTCAATTGATCAGCTTAGAAAGTTATATATTAAAGATATAGTGAAGATTTATGGAATACTAACTAGTATCATTTGTAATAGGGATCCATAGTTTATGTATCAGTTCTAGCAAGGACTTTAGTGAGAATTAGGGTCTCATGTGAAATTCATTATTTCCTTTCATCCTTAAACTAATGGAGAATCAAAATAGACTATTAAAATCATATAATATATTATTTGAGCTTATATTCTTGATTTTGGGGGCTCGTGATAATATTACCTATCCTTAGTGGAATTATTTTATAACAATAGTTATTAGTCATTTATTCACATGGCCTTGTATGAAGCATTATATGGAATTCATTTTTCTATCCACTTCATTAGATAGATATAGGATAATCTTAAATAATTGGGCCTAGTATTGTTCAAGAGACAATAGAGTAGGTAAGGGTAATTCAAAAAGCCACAAAACTGATCATATTCGGTTAAAGTATCATGTTGGGTATTGAAGGTGACTGTTGGAAGTCAAATCTATTGATCATTGTTTCTCTTCAAGACATGCCATGATTGGGTAATAGATATATGGAAATGAAGAGTAAGTTAACCCAGAGATATTCCATGCCTTTTTAAATCCTTGAAAAGGTATGAGAATTTTATTATCATCTATCCTTACCACCAAAATTTAGTGTTATTCACAACATTTTTCATGTTTCTCAATTATGAAAATATGATCCCAACATATTTCACATGATCTGGTATAATGATGTGGAGATGGAATTTAATGCACCCTACATGGAGAATCCAATTTGTATCATTGATCAGAGTCAAAAAAAATATTACAAGGTAGATCGATCCCTCTTGTTTAGATTGGGTGGAAATGTATAAAGACCCAATATGAAACTTGGGAGTGAAGATATTAGATAAATATCAAGTGGTGGAAACTTTTTCCTCAATAAGATGGTTAAAGCTTCTTAGGGGTGAGGATCCTAATGGTGGGGAGGTTGTAAAGGCCCTGACCTAGAAAGGTTATTCTTTTTATTAAAATTTGTATTTTAATCCAATTTATTAATATAATTTAGAGGTTCTGGGATGCTCAAAGAAGTTGGATAAGGGTCAGAGATTCCTTTTGGGATAATGAGATGGATGGGGGGTTCTTCCTAACTGGAAATCTCCCATAAAAATTCTAGTGGGGATCCATGGTAATTCTGATGGGGGGGGGGGTAGAGGATATTAACGCTTCTAATTAAACTCTAGTGGGTTTCCATAGGCATTCCATTAAAAATATACTATATTTTTGTAAGTGTGATAAAATATAATTTTAAATTCCAAAATGTTAAAATAAACTCCTTTTAATCATAAAATTGATTTCCTTCCCTAATTTTTCTATAAGACCGCCTCTCTCAAGATATCCCTTCTGCTTCTACTTTATTGGATGAACCACCTATGATTCTTGTAGCTAAGAGATCTAATTAGTCCTAGAGGATCTCCTTCGGAAAGGTAATACTTAATCCCTATTGAATACACTTCTTTTTCTTTTTCATTTTCTTTTAGTAACATCTATAATCTCACCAATATAGGATTATGTATTATGAATCTTGTCTAATCCTTAAAACTATTTTGTGTTTGGTTAAAGTGGAAGGTTATCTTGGACAATACTAAGGTAATTCCTTGTATTACTTTTTTGATTTTATACATCATGTCAAGATTAATCCATGCCCCAATTATTCCATGGATCTAGGTTATAAATATGCTTTAGGTAGTGATTAAATACTTCTCCCTAGAACCTGTAAAGCTTTTCTAAAATCAATTTGGTAGGTATAACCCTATTCTCTCTCATAATCCTTAGTTAATGGTTTGAAATCAGTATCTTCCCAAGTGGAATTCATTAAAAATTAATCCTTTTAAAAATAAATGGACTCCTCAGTTATCATTTATTGTGATTAAAGGTTGTTTATGTTTACTTTTCACTTATAATGAATTTAAATCATTACATGGATTTTTTCAAGTTTTATTGCCATAGTAGTTTCATTATACATGTTCAATCATTGGTACATTTTGTTTCATACATTTACTTTTGAAAATAAGACTTTGATTATGTTATTTATTATTCTTTAAAGTGTCATAAACATGCCTTAGTATATCGGTTGTTTTAGTTGTTAGAAATATTCCCGCATGATACCTTATAATTGTTATATGTGTCATAAGGGGTTTTCATTTTATATATATTCATATGTAAAGAAAATATATCTTGTATAGAGAATGATGGTTGGGATATTCTCACAATTCCTAAACTTTGTATGCCCCTTCCTCTATTCCATGGTATAGGATTATTCCCAAATTTAGTACTCCATATTCCTTAACCCCCTACTATAGGTTTATAACCTAACTTTGTATATTCATCTCCTTGGATGTGATAGGTAGTAATATTTATCTACCTCTATCTTGACATAGATATTGATCTTTCTCAAATCAAGTAAGTAAAGGTAAGGACTCTCATAGTGTATGGAGTTATCCTCTTAGTTATAAATTTTATAACTTGTAATATATTAGGAATGTTAATTTATTTTATTGGATTTGGTTTTATACTAGAAGATATTCCCTAGACTCACACTCAAGGATATGGTGATAAAAACATTTTATTTAAACAATGAATTTTATACAAAGAGAGATATACTAATCTAAACATATTGTTATTTACATCATTTTCATAAGTTAAAAATTACATCTCAAAAATGTTCACACAATCCCAAGAATAGAAGGTATAGTGTCTTTGAGGATCTGTTGCATAAAAACTTATTTTATAATTCTTGTGAACATTTCTCTTTAATTGATCCACCCTAGACTCCCTTCTATACATCTTATAAATTAAACTCATCTTCATAACCTCATAAAATAAAAATAAGAGAAAGGGGGTGAGATCAAATTCCCAATAAGGGTAAACATATGTGATAATAATTAAATATCATAAATGAGAATAATATGTTCATATGAGTAAAATCAAGGCACATTGACATAACATAAGAGGATCATATCCAATAATACATAGATCATAAATCAAAAGTCATGTAATAAGGCTTATAATGACCCAGGATTATCATACATGGATATTACATCTTTTTAGATGATTATTCACTACATTACACAAACAAAAACATGAGGACCTTAATATTTTAGTTCCTTTGGAAACTTTGAAAATAATCTTCTTAATTCATGAAATATCTTCAATGTCTCCCATAAAGATATTTCCCTTTATTACTCATACTTAAAAACATTTCTTCATAACCTAGGGAAAGGAAACATAATAAAGGGTGAGATAAGATGCTCGGTAAGGGTAAAAAATGGAAATACACAAGCATAACATGATCTTAGTGGTATGAGAACTTAAGGATAACATTTAAAAACCAATCCCTCCATATCAAATATCATAATATTGAGTCATGTCATAAATATTGGACATTCATAAGACTTTAATCATAAATAAATAAAATAACATGACCCATGTGATAATAACATTGTCATAAGATAAATATTTGTGGCATACACATTAGTTTATAACATTGTGAACATGTGTAAACAAAAACTGGTTCACTCATTATGTTAAGGACATAAAATCAGGCCCTCGCATAAACTTATGGACATGAAACTAGGTCCACACAAAACATTATAGACATGAAAGATAGCTCTATTCATAATACTATGAACATGTAATCATGTTTATGGATAACATTGTGAACATTTAATCAGGTTCATGCATAATATTGTGAACATGTAATTGGTTCACACATAACATATTTACTCATGGGTTTCCCATATTTTCCCAATGCATATAAGGAAGATATAGGTCCCACCCATCACATAATGAAAACCTTATTTATGTGTTCCAAAATATCATGAATCATTCATCATATCATAAATCATTAAATGAAATGGGTTTCATAAACATTTCATCATATCACAACCTTTGGAAAATATACAAGTTTTATAATTATTTTTTCATCTCATCAATGAAAATCTTGTGGAAGAAATGGATTTCATAAGCATTTTGTCTTGTTATAACCCATGGAATAGAAATGGGATTTATAAACATATTTTCGTCATAAATAATTAAAATAAATAATAATAATGGTATCCTTGGATAATAACCTAGTAAATCATAGGTAACATCAATGGATGTCGTCTTAGATGAAATATAATTTTGAAAGATTGTATAAAACATTTCCTGAGGAAAATATCCGTTCTATATTGAAAAATGCTATTTTAAACATAATTTTATTAATATTTTTATTTTAAAATAACCATGGTAACTTATAGAGGAATATTCAAAGAATATAATGGTCATGAATATGGGAAGTTTCAATCATGTTTTACATGTTAAAACAAATATTCCTTTCATATTTTTGGTAAAATCCAATTGGGCATTGTTTTTTAAAATGAAATGAATATTCATTTCAAAAAAAAGGTAAATAAAGTAAAACATGGGTAAAAATGTTTTTTAAAATTTATAGGATAATATTAAAACTGTTTTTTAATTTTTTTTATAAAACATGGTTTTAAAAGAAAACGGATTTCTGACTGAAAAGAGAAATAAATTCAGATTTCCATAAAATCATTTTATTAGTTTTTTTTAAGTAACAAAGAGTGGAAAATATTAATTTTTACTTTAAAATATAAATAATAACTAGAGTATAATAAAATTCATGAGTTTATTTTTATATGGATCATAATATTTTATCATCATAAACATAATCATAAAAAATCCGGATAAATAATGAGATTGTAATGTAAAATCTTTACCACTGCGGTAACTTTTAATTTTAATCCCCATGAAAGATTAAAATTAAATGAAACATAAAATATCATTAGGATAAATAAATTATTGATATTACATATCAAATGGTTTTTGTATACACCTCATAAATGAATATCAGTGCATAACATAGCATATGTCTCAAAGAAGGAAAATTGAGACAAAAATTCATTACTTCATTTGTAACGGTTTATCTGTAAACCCCATAAAATAAATATAATCAAATGGATATATAAATTAAAATAATTATAAGTATGATAATCATAAAATAAATTCATTTTTAGTATAAAAACCACATAAAATAAATATGTTGTGAACATGGAATGTGTCTTATGAAAGTAAAAAAGTGAGATGGAAATTCCTTACCGCTTTAGTAAAAAAAAATTTTGAATAATAAGTCCCAATAATGAAATTTAAATATCATGATAATAATTATATTTATGATATAATATGTAAAATTGAAAGTATATACATCACACAAAAATAAATTAGTGGTGAATTTTCATATGTATCCCAGAAATAAAAGTGATACTAGAAATCCTTTACTGATTTTTTAATATTTGAACCATGAACACCATAAAATAGGGATAATAAAATGGATATGTAAACCCCAATATTTTTCAGTATAATAATCATAATATAAATTCATGGTATTTATTTATACCACAAAAATAAATAGGTGGTGAATATGGCATGTGTCTCGTGGAAGTAATCAGTGAGACGGTAATCCCTTACCTTGTGTATTGGTTTCATTCGTACACATTAGAAACTCATGTATAGTAAATAAAAGTTTATTATAAATATATTAAAGAACCATAATTATATATATAATATCATATATTATTTACTTATTCCATTTTATTACCCTTTTATTAACAATTTCATGTTAAAGTCACGTTTCGGGTAGTAACTGCTTTGTTTTTCATATATGTTTTGATTTTTTATTTTCAGTCCTCTTTATCCAGGATAAATTATCTTAAAAATAATAATTATGAAATAATTATCATATTTATACATCATTAATACTCTTAATACCAATTATGAAAGATTTTTTTGAGAAATTAAGTATGTTACGATCATGCAAACGGTAGGTCATAAATCCGCATGAGTAATGTTTCCATTTCTAAAAAATCATTATGGAAAGAAGGTAATAAATATTTTATATTTTCATAATTATAGTAATATCATAAATAGAATGTTATTTTTTTTAAATAAACTTATTTATATTTTATTCATATGGTGTGGTTATTAAAAGAGAGAGTCACATCGCTTCATGAATGTGGTAGTCCACATGTACACGAACAATGTTATCATCTTTTAGTGAATGAAAAGGTAAGAAATAAAATGATATCTTATCATTTTTGAATTATAAATATTTACATTAATATAATAATTATTTCATGAATATATCATGTATTTATCCTTATTATCTTCCATTTAAATAATTAATAAAAATGAAACACATCACTTTGTGAGGAGGTAGTCCGTCGTACACATGAATGACGTTATCGTATCCCATATGGAATGGAAAGTAAAACAAATATATATGATAAAATTAATAAATATGTGTAATAATTTTATAAATATCATATATATACTTTATATCCATCGCCATACCCAACCATGAGAGGTGGTAATGGAAAAATTAATGACATCGGTTCGCAAGATGGTAGTCCTCCGTACACACGAATGATGAATTCATAACCCATTTGATGGAAGTGGATATGGTTTTAGGTCATAAAATTAACATAAAAACATTAAATTATATTAAATATACTAAGGTTATTTTATCATAAAGTTATAATAAAAATTTAAGGAGTAATATGAATAAATAATACAAAAACACTCGTTGATAAATGTTACCTCTTCTTCGGGTATCCTCTATAGGTTTGCACCAAAAGCCTTCCTTCGATTGATTTATGTCAAAAATAATGATTTTAAGATAAGAGGAGAGAATGTTTTAATTTATTTGGTTAGGTCAGGTCCATAACAAAGGGTTTTAAAGGTTTGGATAATATAGGGTAGGTTTTACCGTTTATAAGTGAGGTGAGTGGCAGACTTGAAATTTTTTAAAAAATTCAATTATACCCACATTTTTACCATTCCAAAAGACTCCAAAATTTTCTATTATCAAACCAAGAAGATATAAGATCAAAATATGGTAATAAAATGGTTTTATTAAACGATTTTAGGTCATTTTTAACATTTATCTTCTTAGTTTAACATCTCAGTAAATGTGTTTTTACGTTAACCGTAGTGATTAATTTTGACTATTTTCACTATTCATTTTGGTAAAAAATTAAGTTGACCTTATTATAAATTATAAATTATTATTATTCTAAATATTGGATCCATTTTTCCAAATTACATTCACATAATTTTCAAAATTTATTTTAAAATTAATTCCACAGACGTGAAGAGAAACCGGGTTTTTAAAGAAAAAATGTTCAAAAGTTTGCAAAGTTTTTATATAACTATTCAATATATGAAAGTTATTAAAATGACCTAAATTGGATTAATTGATCTAAAATTAAACTAATTTAACATTAAAACCAATTCAAAATATAATTTAATATTATATATAATTTAAATGAAAAAGGGGTTTTCAATTAAAATTCAATTTTTTCACTATTCATCAAAAAAATCTTTTCATAAAAGTATGAAAATTTTACCATAATATAATTTTGACATGATGATTTCAAAAAAGAAGTTTATTTTTTCAAATAAATTTTATAAAATCTCTACAAATTAATTATAATATTTCTTATAAAAATTAATAAAAACACTTTTGAAAAAAAAACATATTTTTGATGAATATAATTACTTTACCAAAAATAGATTGATTATTTACTAATAATTTATAAATAAAATTATATTGAGGGGAAAATTTATATGAATATTTCATAATGTAATTAATATTATTCATATTCTTTTATTTAACGACTATGTTATAATTCTCATATTTAAAGCAATATTATTTCATAGTTTAATGAAGCTTGATCGGCATCTCGTGTCATGCACGCTTTCAAAGAAAATCATTGTTGCGTGTAACATAAGATAAACATAGTATTGTATGAAACACAATCTAAACATAGTGTTTCATATAACATAATCTAAACATACCATTATGAAAAATATTGAAATGATTAAATATATTTGAAAAAATATATATTTCATGAATTCTAGGGGTGTTACATTCTACCCCATAAAATTAATTTCACCCTCAAAATTAATCTTTGTAATAAAAGGTTTAACATTTGAAAATTCTTTTTTAGAAACCCACATCTTAAAAATGAATAATAAAACTTATTAGAAAAAGGTAAAGTTAGAAACATAAAGGTTATCTAAAGTAACTCATAACTATATTTCCACATAGGAGAACATAGGCGAGAAGTGAATATTTAGACATGATAGAAAAGAGTAAATAATTGTAGAGAGTGATATAGACCATTGATCATAGGAAATGGGGTGATCTAGAGAAATTTAACAACCAAGAAAACATAAACCATAGAGACATGAAAAAGGGCATGGATATCATCAAAAATGATGATAATAAGACACTACTAAAAAACGGCCTATATCAGCGCTAAAAAAGGGCTTTAACAGCGCTAAAAAAGCGCTTTAAAGCTCAGCGCTAATATAGGGGGGTCCCTTTTATCAGTGCTCTGAAAAGCCCTGATAAAGGCCCCTTTTATCAGCACTAAAAAAAAGCGCTGATAAAAGACCCTTATATCAGCACTTTTTTTTACCGCTGATAAAAGGGGCCTTTATCAGCACTTTTAAAAAGCGCTGATAAAGGTCAAAAAATTTAAAAATAACAAAAATAATTAAATATATTATGGAGGGAGTGCTTTTATCAGCGCTTCACACCCCCTTTATTAGCGCTAGGAGGTCTCCCGCATGCTGCCCCCTTCCCGCGCATCCTCATACGCGTGCACCCCCTTCGCTTCCACCCAAACTCGAACCCGGGACCTCCCCCCTTTCGTTGCTGCACCTTTACCACTATTCCATTTCATTTTTTTATCTATTTAGTGATATATCTCTATATATATAGTTATATTTATTCATATATTGATTCATATATTGATATAGATTCATATTAATATAAATATATTTATTCATATATTAGTATATATACATTAATTCGTATATTAATATATTTATATATATATTTTTAGTTATAATTTTTTATACGTATATTTATTTGTATATTAATATATACATATAAGATTAGTTTTAAATACATTTACGAAAAATATGTTTTTTATGTGTGTTTATAAATAAATAAATACATGCATACATACATAGATATATACAACACGCATACATATATATATATACAACACACAGACACACACAGAGACACACACACACAAACACATTTATATTTATGAATAAATACATATATATGTGTATTTGAAAAGCCATAGAATGTACATATAAGATTAGTTTTTAATGCATTTATGAAAAAAAAATATGTTTTTTATGTGTGTTTATAAGTAAGTAAATAAATAAATACATATATACATATATACAACACACATAGACACCCACACACACAGACAAATGTATATTTACGAATAAATACATATATATGTGTATTTGAAAAGCCATAAAATGTTAAAACGGCCATAACTTATAATCTATAATTCTGTTTCAATGCCACAACTAGTAAAATCAAATAAAATGAAACAATCTTCTATATGATATGTAGTATAGGCCTAACGAACATCCGGATCAAAAGTTATAATTGTTTGAATGTTAAAAAATCGGGGTATCCCGACTAAAAACTCAGTTTTGGAGGCCTTATAGACCTTTTTTGGGCTCAAAAAATGTGACAAAGACTTTTCCTGGGTCACTAGGGCGTAGATCTCATCGCAGGCTTCGATTTGATATGTTGTAGAGCTCAAACGGACACCCGGGTCAAAGGTTATGGCCGTTTGAAGTTTGAGTTACATTTTTAACATATTTTAGATCTTTTATTAATTGTTTTGATATATAGTGTCCTCAAATTGTTATTAAATGATTTTTAATCGATAATAATTAGAAAATTATTGATTAATAATATTTTTTTAAAATATTTTGAATCCATTTTCACTAAATTTATTATATATTAAATATAATAGTCTATTTATATGTATCTATAACATATTTAAACAATATATATTGTATTTATATCAATATAAATATACTTATATACCAAAATATTATTTTCCATGAAAAAATATTTTTTTTTGAAACTCAACATTTATCAACGCTCGAGAAAAGCGCTGATAAATCCCCCCTTTATTAGTGCTACTAAAAGAAGCGTTGATAAAGGGGTCCCCTTTATCAGATCTTAAAAAAAACGTTGATAAAGGGGTAGCTCTTCCCTTTCCAGTTTTTGGCGTAGTGAGATAAATTTTTTTTTCAAGGTCATTTTCCTAATGAGAAGATATACTTACATGATTTCATTCCATTAAGCATAATCTCATCCTATGGTTGTGACTTGATATATTTTTAATTTATCTATTACTCTAAGAAATGAAGTTGAATTTGTTATTCCTAAAGCACTAATGAAACATAAGATCCATAATTAGAATGATAAGTCATTCCATCTATATTTAGTTATCATCACAAAAAAATGGTTAGCACAACTTATGCATAAATCTTAATATGGTGAAATAATATATTAATCTCTAAATCCTCATAAAAAGTTCAACATAAACCATTTTATAAATGGATAGACTTATGGACCTTCCAAAAGATAAAATCCAAAACATTAAAAATAAGTTCACTAAATATCCAAAATTAACTCATCGTTAATCCCCCCAAACAACATGAAGTAGCTCCTAATTGTCACATACCAAGATTTTTAATACCTTATTTATGTATTCTATTGAGACTTGGTAATAACCTAAATTACCATAAAACTTAATGAAAGCATGCATTCTTCCTCATTCCTTTAATAAAACCATGTATTATTGAATGTATTCTATAGATTAAATAATGTGGTAAACTCCATCAATGGTAACATAAAACACTTTTTACATAAATCATTAATCAGTTTATAGGTTATTAGTACTATCCAATTTACTTTATCCAAATCCATAATATATTTATCCCCACATAATTATCTCAACCTTAAAAAAAATATTAAGGTTTATCTTCAGAATATCACATTTCCATTAGATCCCTTTTCCAATACGTCAGCATCATTTCACATATTCATTAAAATCCTTAACGAAAAACTTATACTGAACAATCCTTATATATTTCATAATTTTTGAATTCAAATACATAAACATATAAATAATTCCACATTCTTCATAAACAATTAGCCAAGCTTCATAATATTATTCCTTAACACTTCTTTCTATCAATATGTCATTTGAAGTCTCTTCATGAGTAGCAATATAACTATTACTGGTACCACCTTTCTGATTCTCTTCATGATATTTCCCCTTAGGACATCAATTTTCATGGTTCCTATACTTTCTACTGTTAAAAAATTAATCCATTGATAATACCTTAGGGATATAAATATTTACATCCATTGTGTTAACTAAACTTTTCATTTTCCTCAGCAATCAATTTCTTTTTGAAAATATGTTTATAAAATCCATTTCTCTCCCATAAGTTATACTATCACAAAATGATTATGAAACCCGTTTATTATATGGGTTATGCTTTGATGAGATGAATAAATGATTATGAAATTTTTCTCTTTTCCAAAAGTTATGATATGGTGAAATTTTTATGAAACCCTTTTCATTTCATAGTCTATGATATGATGAATTATTTATTATCTTGTGGTACACATAAATTTTGGTTTCATTATGAGATGGGAGAAACCTATATATCCCTCTAATGCATTAGGTAAATATGGAAAACCCATGAGTAAATATATTATACGTAAACCTGATTACATGAACACAAGATAATAAATCATTCATCATATCATAGACTATGAAATGAAAATGGTTTCATACAAGTTTCACCATATCATAACTTATTGAAAAGAGATAGATTTCATAATCATTTCTTCATCTCATCAAAGAATAACCCATAGAATAAATAGGTTTCATAATTATTTTGTGATGGTATAACCTGTGGGAGAGAAATGGGTTTTATAAACATATTGTCATAATAAACCATTAAAATAAAGAATAATAATAGTATTCGTAGATCATATCCTAGTAAATCATAGGTATCACCAACAGATTTCAACTTAGATGGAATTATTTTTTGAAATATCGTATAATTTTTTTAGGAAAATATAATTTCCACTTTGAAAAAAACTTTTATAAATAGAAGAAATTTTGAAAAATAAGTTTATTTAAAAATAACCTTGAAAACATATAAATTAATCTTCAAAAAAATAATGGTCATGATTATGGGAAGTTTTGTTCATGTCATACATGTTAAAACATAGAATCCTTTCACATTTTCGATAAAATTCAAACAGGAATTGATTTTTTCAAAACAACATGAAGAATCCTTTCAAAACATTTTAAAAGAGAAATTAAAAAATGGCTGAAAATTTCTTTTAAAATTAATAGGATAATAGTAAACATTATTTTGGAACATTTTTATAAAATTGGATTTTGAAAGAAAATGGATTTCTGACTGAAGAGAGAAGTAAAATTATATTTTCTTAAAAACATTTTATCAATTATTTTAAGAACCATGGAGTGTAAATGGTAATTTTACTTGAAAATTTAATGAATAAGAAGAGAAGAATAAAATTCATGAGTTACATGAGATATGGTTATAATATTTTATCATTGGAAACATAATCATAAATAATCCTGATAAATAATGAGATTGTAATGTAAAATCATTTCCAATTTGGTAACTTTGAATTGTAAGCCCCATGAAATAATTACATTAAATTAAACATAAAATATTATGAGGATAAATAAATTCATGATTTTACATGTAAATTGGGATGTATATACACCACATAAAAGAAGATAGGTTCATAATATAACATATGTCTCAAAAAAGGAAAATTGAGACACAAATCCCTTATCAATTTGGTAATGTTTTATTCATAAATCCCATGAAAGATAGATCCTAAAATGGATATTTTTATCCCATTATTTATTAGTATAAAAATAATAAAATACATTCATGATCATTATACACACCACATAAAATAAATAGGTAGTGCGCATTGCATGTCTTTCATGGAATTAAAAACTGATACAAAAATCCCTTACCGCTTTAGTAATATTTTGAATAAAAAGCCCCAATAAATAATAACATCAAATGAAACGTTAAATAAAATTAAATTAATTATATTAATGATATAAAATTTCAAAGGGGTAGTATATACACTACAAAAAAATAAATGAGTGGTTAATTATCATGTCTCCTAGAAATAAAAGAGAGGCTATAAATCCCTTACCGCTTAAGTAATACTTTTAATCATAAGAACCAATAAATAATAACATAAAAAAACATTAAATATAATCAAATTAAATATATTCAGGATATAACATATAAAATTATTATTATATAGACCAAACAAAAGAAATGAGTGGTGCATTTTTATATGTCTCCCAAAAATAATTGAGACTAGAAATCCCATACCGATTTGTTAACATTTGAACCTTAAACCCATTGAAAGAGATATCCTAAATAGATATGTAAAACCAAATTTTTTTCAGGATAATAATCATAATATACATTCATGGGCATTATATACACCACATAAAATAAACAGTGTTTAATATGTCATGTGTCTCACGGAAGTAAAAAACTAAGACAGAAATCTCTTACCTTACTTATTGACTTCTTTCGTACACATTCAAATATCCTATATGATAAATATAAGTTTATCATACATATATTATAGAACCATAATTATATATATCATACTATATATGATTTACTCATTCCCTTTTATTACCCATTTATTAACAATTTCATGTTATAGTCTTGTTTCGGGTAGTAACCACTTTGTTTTTTGTATAAGTTTTTATTTGTTATTTTAGGTCCACTTGATCCTAGATCAATTATCTCTATAATAATAATTATGAAATAATTATAATATTTTTACATTAATTATACTCTTAATACCAATCATGAAATATGGTTTTGAGAAATTAAGTACTTTATGATCATAGAAACAGTAGGTTATACGTATGCATGAGTAATGTTTATATTTCTCAATGATCATTATGGAAAAAAGGTAAGTAATATTTTATATTTTAATAATTATAATAATATCATAAATAAAATATTAATTATTTAAATATACTTATACATATCATTCATGAAGTTTTTTTATTAAAATAGAGAGTCACATCACTTCATGAAGGTGGTAGTCCACACGTACATGAACAATGTTATCATATTTTAGTGAGTGAAAAGGTAAGAAATAAAATGATATATTTTACTTTAATAATGATAAATATTTCATGAATTTAATAAATATTTCATTTATATTAAATATATTTATCCTTATTATCTTCAAAGTAAATCATTAATGAAAACGAATGACATCGCTTCACGAGGTGGTTGTTCACTATACACATGAATGATGTTATTGTATCCCTTATGGAATGGAAAATTAAAAAAAATGTATATATGTTAAAATGAATCAAAAGGTGTAATAATTTTATAAATATCATATATATACTTCATATCCTTCATCATAACCAATCATGAGTGGTGGTAATGGGAAAATTAATGACATTATTCCATAAGACAGTAGTACTCTATACACATGGCCGATGAATTCGAAACACGTTTGATTGAATTTGAGATGGTTGTAGTTCATGAACTTAACATAAAAAATATTAGTATATATAAGATATTTATTTTATTATATTATCATGTTATAATAATAAATTAATGAGTTTTAGGAAGAAATAAAACAAAAACACTCATTGATGAATGTTACCTCTTCTTCAAGTATCCTTTTTAGGTTTTCACCAGAATCTTTCCTTGGTTCGATTTCTATCCAAAATAAGGATTCTAGAATGATATTAGGGAATTTTGGAAGTTATTTAGTCTATTATTGGATGAAAAAAAGGTTTTAAAGGTGTGAATAAGAGAGGAGAGGGGGTGGCCTTTTTTAAGTGAGGTGAGTGGCACGCTTGTAATTTTTTTAAAATATTCAACAACACTCGCATTTTTATCATTCCAAAAGCCTCCAAAATGGACCATTCTAGAAACTAGAATATATAAGGTCAAAATATGACCATCAAAATTTTCTAGATCATTTTTAACCCTTATCTTCTTAGTTTAACCCTTTAGTAAATCAGTATTTACCTTAACTATGGTAATTGATTTTTACTGTTCTCACTATTTATTTTGGTAAAAAACTAATTTTACCTTATTAGAAATTATAAATTATATTGATTAAAAATATAGAATCTATTTTTAAAAATTACATTCACAGAAGTGTAAAATTTTAATTTAAAATTAATCTCATAGATACGATGATAAAGTGAATTCTTAAAAAGAAAATGTTCAAACATTTACAGATTATTTATATCAAAATTTAGTATGAAAATTATTAAAATTACTTAATTAGATTAATTTATATAAAATTGATCTAATTTTACATTAAAATAAATTTAAAATATAATTTTACATTATAAATAATTTAAATGAAAAAATGTTTTTCAATTTAAATTCAGTATTTTTCTCTATTCATCAAAAAATTAATCTTTTTAGAAAATTATCAAAAATTCAACATAATATAATTTTGACATGATGATTTAAAAAATAAAATTATTTTGTAAAATAAATTTTTTAAAATCTAAATAAATTAATTATAATATTTTCTCATGAAAAAAGTATTTTTTTTAAGAAAACATATTTTCTATGAATATAATTACTTTACCAGAATTTGAATGATTATTTACTAAGAGATTATAAATAAATTTGTATTTATTAGTAAATTTATATGTATATTTCATAATTTATTTTATATTATTCATACCCACCTATTTAATGTCTATTTTATAATGGTCATATTTAAATTAATATTATTTCATAGTTTAATAAAGCTCAGTGTCTCATGTCATGCACACATTCAAAGAAACTCATTGTTATGTGTAATGAAATCTAAACTCAATATTGTGTGTCACACAAGCCAAAATTTGTGTTTCATGTAACATAAGCTAAACAAAATTTTGTATAAAATATCGAAAAGATTAAATACATTTGAAAAATATATATTTTATGAAATCCCATGGTGTTACAAGGCTTGGCGTAACATAATAAATAAATTAAAAAGAGTGTGTAAATTGTATCCAATAGACATGATACATAAGAGTGTAACGTAAGGATACCTTAGAAATGTGGCACAAAAATTAGCATAATTAAAAATCACATTTGTGATTCACACACTTGTTCACATTCTTAAGAGACAACTTAAATGTGCTCATGTATACATATCTTATGAAATTTAAACTTTCAACCAATGAATTGGAGGGTAGTAATGGACCCAAACAATTCTGGTTTATAACATATCCCCTCATACTTGATTTATAATGGAACCACTACTCCATGTTATATAAAGGAACCACTCTTCTCTCATCCATACATATATGGTCCACTTAAAAACAATCAAAATATTATAAATTACACTTGGAGAGAAAATGGGATTAATATTCTTATCAAATGAAATCACAGAAAGAAATAATACATAATTCCATAAATAATATTAACATAATAAAACCATGGAAAATAAATGGATATATAACTATATTCATAAACGTTTTAGGTAAATACCCTTCAAACCTCTCATGCAATGACAATTAATGGCACAAATATGGGTCAGATTTCAGGGATAGAATTAGGTATATTGGTGCCTAAAAATCCTGAACAATATTGTTTCTTTCATTTTCACTCCCATTAAAATGGATCAAAGAACACTTTAATTGGATCTAGGATTCTATGCTCACATTCTTTTTGAAATCAGCATGGAAACAAAAAATACCAAAAGTTCCATGATTGATTGTCAATGAGAATAAGATTTAAGTTAGAGTTGAATATGTGTGTGTTCCCTTCTGTTATTTTTGTAAAATTGTTAGGAATTAAATTTCCAATTTTAGGGCCATAAAAAATAAGATGAAAGATAAAAATTAATCTAGGACACAAAGATATCTAAGGAGAGGCCATAAACCATGGGAGCCTACCCCTGAAAGGGGAGAACTTTCCAAGGCACCGGTAGTTTCACCAAGCAACCAGAACATCTTGACTACCCTACCTACAAATCAAAAACCTTTTGGGGAAAAAATGGTGGATGATGAAGAGGTTTCCATACCTAATACCTCTACTAATGAAAGTATCAAGATTAGGACAACTGAAATATTGGTTGATGATAAAATCATATTTTATGATATTGTGCAGGAAATTAAAAATCTGGTTTTTTCATCCTAGGGAAATAAGAAGGGGAAACTAGAGGTTTAAATGGTGGATAGACATAGGTTTCTCCTACCCTCTAAGCACACAAATATCATCTATAAGGTTTCACTTATGGAATCCCCTCATAATGATATGAATAAATAGATGCCTAAAATAGATCATGATGGTGAAAATCCAAGAAATATAGAATTTGATAAAGCTTTGACCTATCCTCAAACAACAATTGAAAAGAGGGAAATTCTATTCCTATTTAGGATTCCAACCACTCTAATTCACAAAAGCTATAAAATACCTCTCTTGAAGGATCAAGGGGAAGTTATTACCAAATCATCTACTCTACAACAAGAACCAAGGGGTAAAGATCAACTGGATCTTTAATCCGTAATGAATAAAAGTGGATGGAAACTAGGAAATCATTCAAGAAAAATATAGATGTAGGTACCAAAAATGGGGATTCCAACCCCAAATCTAAATGATTATGAGACTCATGTTTTATAACTATTAGGGATTATCCATCCCTTGAAAAGTCGTTGCTCTTATATTATTAGCTCAAAAAGATAAACCTTCTTTAATTGGTTTGTCTAAACCAAAAAGTAATTTTCCTTCAAAGATGGATCCTATTGAGAAGTTATAATACTCTCTTAATACTACTAACCAATCATTAAAAAAGATCAAGAGGATATGGGTTTTGGATCATCAAACTCTATCAGATATGTGCATTATTTTCTCAAGTGAGAAAATGGTCATTTACAAGGTGAAAGTTGGAAAGTTTCTAAATTTTTTCTCTTTTATATATGCTCATAATTACTATAAATACTGAATAATATTATGGAAGTAAATTAGATATCTCACAAGATCACTCAATATCACATGGCCCATCATTAGATACTTTAATTATATTCTTATCTTGGATGAAAAAACTTGTAATTTTATCACAAAACTCATTTCCAAGGATTTCAAGGACTATATTGAAAGAAATAACCTACTAGAATTCAATATTTTAGAAGACAAATACACATGGTATAGAAATAACATCAACAAAATTTCTACTAGCATGCTTGATAGAGCCTTTATTAATGGTTTAGATTCTGATGATTGGAATTAAAGATTCTTCTGAACTCTTTTTAGAGTTAACTAAGACTAGCATCAGATCCTTTTTAATCTTCTTAATAGAGGACTCAATCACCTACTTTATTTCAGGTTTGTGAATTCTTGGGTCTATATTCAATATTGTTATAAATTAGTCCAGAAAACTAAGAATCCTATAAAATACAATGATGATTCTATAGACTACATCCTCAAAATGAATATTCTTAAAAGCATAATGGAATAATATAGAAGGTCTTTCCTAGACTCCATAGACAGGAACATTTCCTATCTTGAATATTATCTTAAACACGTTCAGGACTACAAAATTGGTTAGGACTTGTCTTGTGATCTTGATCAAGAAGGAAGAACTTCTTCTGAGCTATCTTGACTTATCTCTTTAAAAGAGAGAATACAAAGGGAAGCTTATAAAACCAAATGGCTCAAGGATGGTGATATAAATTACAAGTTACTCCACTCTCTCCAAAGGGCCAGAAAATACAATAAACCTCTACCAATCATCAAGAATAATGACTATCTCATTGATAATAGGAAAGATCTTATTGATCACATTGTCTCTTTCTATAAGAATATTTTCAAAGGGATAACTTTTGAATCTGGTAAGATTAAGTATTTCATTACTCTACTAGTCAATAAAGAAGAAAATATAATGTTATCTTCAATTATACTAGATTTTGAATTTAAAGAGTCCTCTTTTGGTCTAAATAATGAAATTTCACTAGGTTCAGATGGATTCACTAATTGTTATATTATATCATTATTGGGATGTTGTTCAAGATTATCTTTGCAGGTTTGTTCAACACTTTTTAATAAATGGACACCTTTATAATGGAGTCAATGATCAATTTATCACATTTATCCCAAAAATGGATAATTCCAATGTTATTCATCAGTTTAGGATTTTTTTCCCTAGTTAACACTATTTATAAAGTTATTGGAAAAAAATTGGCAAATAGGTTATCCAACATCTCTAAAAAATATATCTATTTGAACCAATATGGTTTCAATAAAGGAAGTAAAATTCAAGACTCTCTCATATCTTCATTGGAATGCATCAACCTTCTCAAGAAATATACTAAATGGGGGAAATCACTCTCTATCTAGTAATTAAAAAGGATTTTGATACTATGGATTGGGACTTTATATGAAGAATATTCACTAAATTTGGATTTAGTAATATTTCCATTAATTGGATCAAAACTCTCCTTGGCTCAGATAACATTTCTGTTTAGATCAATGTATCCATAGGAGTTTACTTATCCTACTCTATAAGAGTTATACAGGGTGATCATCTATCATCCATCATCTTTTCCACTATAGAAGACTACCTCAGTAGGCTTATTCTTTGTATGATTGAAAGAGGAGAATTTAAACGTATAAGGGCCTCCATATATTTTTTTTTCATCCTATCATTTTCTTTCTACTGATGATATCTTTATCTTTGTTCAAGCTGACAAAAATAATTTCAAGAGTCTCAAATCAACCCTTCTTCATTATGAAATGATTTTAATCCTGGTGGTGAGTTAGAAAAAATCCTATATTTTCATTAGTAGTAATTTTTCATCCAAGGGAAAGGTTGGCGTCGTTAATAAGTTTAAAATAAAACAAGGAAACTTTCCCTTCATTCATCATGGAGTTCCTATGTTTTGGGGTAGGCCAAGAGACTCATACTTCACTAACACTATGATTCAAATATAGAATCAATTGGCTTCATGGAAAGAGAAATCTCTCTCAATGGATGGAAATTTTTTCTCAGGGAAACATGTTATTATTTCAATGGTTGTTTACTCCTTTATGATATACAAATGTCCTACTACCTTATTGAAAAAGCTAACACCTACATAAAAAATTTCATATAGAGTAGAATCATTCTTGAATGCAGAATCATTATAGTGCCTATGAAAAACTACCACAATACCATCTCTCTTGGAGGACTTTGAATAAAAAATATCTTCAAATTCAATCTCTCTCTCCTATAACATGAAACCTAGAGAATCATCAATGAAAAATATTGTGGTTTTATTTTATAAGATCTAGATTTTTGAACAAGATTAAGATAAAAATTTCAAGACACATGGACTCTTCCATATGACCGACTATCAGGGAAACATACTCTAATATCATCTCCAATGGGTGTTAGTTATTGAGAAAGAGCTCCCCCCTAAACTTCCAGCATGATAAATGGATGCATACTCTTATTTTAACTCTATTAAGATCCAATGATGGAGTGGAAGACTTCAAAATCATGATCAAATCCCAACCAGAAGCTTTATCACATGGGTTGTATGAGGATATCAATGCAGAAGTGAACCAGCATATTTTTTCTAATAAAGAATATTTTATCATTTGGGAACCTTCAATCAATGGTATTATTACTTCAAAACTCTTATAATAAAATGAAATTATTGGAAAATCATAATTGGTTGGGTAATATGAATAAGAAATGGATTCCTCCTTATAGGTTCACTCTTGTTTGAAAATTGGATTATTATAAACTTCTGGTTGATTCTTGTTTGTAGGTGGTTGGAATCTCCAGATACTCAAGGTGAAATATTTTCCATCAACACAAAAAATACATCAACCACCTTTTATTATCTTTTTATACTTCCTTGACCCTATGGAATTTTGTGCATATTTTATTTGAAATTAAACCTCTAAAGTAAAACAACATCTAGGAGCTTATGGACACCTACTCACATTCTCTTATATCTTCTCAAATTATGAATCTCTATATGATAGAATGCATATAATTTTTCCACCACATATGGTCTGGTAGAAATAAAATTATACATGAACAAATTCCTTTCAATATTCAATGGGCTCTTGCATATTTCATAACCACTATGAAGTCTGTTAACTCACTAAAAATAGGAAAATGTAATAATCCCATACATGAAATCATTATTCTAAAGAAACTTGGAGTGGATGGATACTTCCCTCCTCCTCACATGTATTTGGAAATTATTTTTAGTTCCCCTTTTATTATATGTTTTAAATGAAACTCTAATAGATCCTCCAGAGGAAACCCTAGGCCTTGTTATATAGGGGAGTCTTTAAGAACCATGATGGGGAAGTGATTGTGATTCTTTATGTCCCATGTGGCTTTGATACTGCTTTAGAGGTAGAAATTATTGTCTTCATCAGCACTATTGATATGGGTAGAACAAGGGGATGGAAAAACATATGGTTTGAGTGTGACTCGACCATCATTGTGCATGCAGTTAGAACTGGTCAGATTCACCTCTCATGGAATATGACATCTAGATGGATGAAATGTTTTAATTATCTCTCATACATGAACAATATTATCGCACACACTTATAGTGAATCTAGTTAACCTGATAATGCTTTGGTCAACAAAGGCATATCCAATGATTCTCTTATTTTATACATTGTTTTTATTGATGATTTAACTCCCTTACATATAAGGTATTTATGTAAAATAATTTATTTTAGACTAATGTAACCGAATTTTCTATCAATGAAATTAAATTTCCCTCTTGGGTGAGGTCTCATCATTTTTCAAAAAAAATATCATGAGGTCTATGGTATTTACACCATACCAATAAAAGGTATATATTTTATCCAAAAATTTACCCAATCATTCTATGTATTGAATCTAGGTGAACACCCTTTATTCAAAGGAAGTAAATATGGAGTGTTCACATAATAAAATCCTTGGAAAAAGAACCATGTTTATATACATTATATGATTATGCAATCCAAAAGTAGTAATGGATTTCCAAGAGTTTAATCCCCCAAAATAGTATAAGAGAATTTATAGTGTAATTTAAGAGAATATTTTAAAAATAAGTAAAACCCATTTGTGATAAATAGAAAAATTGAAGAAAACCCATAAAAGAGTATTTAGAGAAAAGTTTAACATTACAATAAAAGAAGATGTTATGGGTCGATTCCAATGATTTTTTTTAAATGTATTTTGAAAACATTTGAAAACATTTAATTTTAAAAATAATCATCAATAATTGATCCTTGGAAAAATTTATAACAGTTATCCTAATAAAATAAGGATTGGAATATAAATTAAATGATCATGGAAGGAAAACTATTTTAATATTTTAAAATACCTTTGTTGAAATCCACATCATAAAAATGGATAAAAATATTCCTTTTGAAAATAGGGAAAGGGAAATGTGAATGTCGTATGAGATAACACATAATTGGGTTTCCACATATAAAGGAAAATATTAGCAGTAAAGGAAAATATGGACAAGGAGGGGAACTTTTATTAAGGAGGAAGAGATTTATTCTCAACAATGATATTTTTTTTAAATGAATCTCATTAAGGTAAAAGTTTTAAATTAAAAAGTAATTTCCCCTCATATTAGAAGAGAGGGAACCATGAAATAAATTCTTATAGTGGAATAAACCAATATTGGAATAAATAAGTTTAAGAAGAATTATTTTAAAACAACAAAGGGGGTTTATTTAACAAAAACACATACAGTAATGGTAACATAAGAATAAAAAAACATAAGAGGTTTACCATAAAATGAAAATTTAAATATCATGAAATTAAATATATTAATTATAATTAAATTCAATAGGTAATTGATTACACCATAATAAATAAATTATGGTGTGTGATATCAAACTTGTCTCGTGGAATTTAAAATAGAGAAAAATAACCTTTACCTTTTACACTTAAATTATAATCATCTATTAAAAATTTATTATCCAGTTATAGTTTATTTCCATCATTAGGTGTTAGAACTTTTGATTGTTTATTTCATACAAGTATCGTGGTGATGAGGTAAATTATGGATTATTGGTTCGAAGATAATTATAACTACACTATTCATGATATAATAAAAAAATCAATTATTCATCAATTCCCATTTTCATTAGTTGAGATAATTGGATATGGTTTTGTGAAAATGATAATTGTGATGAAATAGTTTTGATGTGTTTAATGATAAAATGATGGTATACCAATAAATATGTAAAATATTAATAAAAACATTATAGAATAATTAAAACCTTTAAAATAAATCATTATTACATTATATTATAATTATATAATATTACTTAATCATCCATGATATAAACATTATAACACCATACATGTAGGAGGTAAAACCATCCCAAACGAGAGCATGTTATAATGAATTAATGAGTAAATAATTTTTTTATATAATGAAAATATAAATTTTAAATAATATTAAACACATCATAAATATCATATATATTCATTAAATTAATTCATAAAATCATTCATGAATTTTGGTTATGGAAAATGAAATTTATCATCCATAGAGACTGTAGTCCGCAAGTATGCAAGATTAACGTTTCCATTTCTTAACAAATGGGATGGAATGAAGGTATATGATAAAAAATTCTTTCAGAATAATAATTTTGACATAGGAATAATATTAATTCATAAAATATATCCTGGTTACCATCCATTAAAGTTAGAGATGGAAAAAAACCACATCACTTCATCGAGGTGATAGTTCATACACACGTATGATCCATGTTGTTTTGTTTTTCTTAGTGGATGGAAAGGATTGAATAATGGTTGAACCATTAATGTAAATAAATTAAATTTATTAAAAATAATTATTTCATTATATTTGGGTTCCTGTAAAAAATTAAAGAGGAATATTAATAATAAAAGACTAAGGAATAAGAAATACTCACATTGTGAACTTAAGATTTCTCTTGGAAATATCCTTAGAAATGGAGTCTTAGGATAAATAATTGAGATCAAAGGATAATTAATGTAGTAGTAAATTCTAGGTGGATAAAAATGGACTATTTTTAGGATAAAATTATAAGGAATAGGTGTATCATTAATTTTTGGAAGTGATCCCATTTTATAAGCGAAGAGAAGGGTAAATCTGGAAGTACCCATTACATTTCAATAATGGCATGTGGCTAATCAAGGGATAGAGGATCAAAAAGTTTAATATAATTGATTTCAGGGTTATATTGGGTTAATAAATCCTAAAAATTAAATTTATAGACATTTTTTTGACTCATTTAACAATATAAATTTACACTTTACTAGTTTTCTTTTTACCTTGGTAACTAGTTTTTAACTACATAATTTATGCTTTACTAAAAATATAAGAAAAATCATTTTAAAAACTTGTGGTGTGATGAACCAAAATTTAAGCACTGTGTAATATAATTTAATTTTTAAATAATATAAAACTAAATTCTAAATAAAAATATTTATTATATAGACAAACATTTTTGTAGAAAAAATTTGGTTCTCCACATTAATTATTCTTAACCTTGTTGAGACAAAGAGGTTTTTTAGGCGTTTTGAAGAAGATGAAGGAACTTTTTTTCCCAAAGTGTTTTATTTTGTTGTATAAAATAAATCACTTTACATTTTTGAGATTTACTACAAATTTTCTTAGATAGAGTTCAATGGATCAATTCTTTCAGACTGATTTTAGTGGATGAAGTTTACCATCCTGATGTAATTGACTAGAGTTTAGCATTGAATGTTTTTCCAATTTTTCCATCATGTTGCACTAGAAATACTATTTTATGATGAAAATTATATGTTTATTCACTATTATTAAAGTTCCTAACATCATGAACACTAAAATATCTCATGATGCAATCTTGAGTTGAAATGGAGAAAATAAAATTTGTGTGTATAAAGTTATTCCTATGATGTTCTATGGAGATCACAGAGAAAATGTTATTAGGAAAAGGTTCGGCTAAGAAATTTTTGATGTTTGAAGGTTATGAATATATTATTTTTTATAGTACAAAGTATTATTGGTAATATTTTTATGAATATTTCCGATTATATTTAAATTTTGTGAAATTAATCTGATCAAACTTATATAAGTTCAGCATATAAAAAGATGTGAATTGGTTCATTGGATGGGGGATCTAAAATTCATCAGGTTGAGTTAACCAGATGAAATTTTATCAATGTAAATTTGATAGATTAATGGTTATGTAATCTTATGATGAATGAGAGTTCAATGGATTTTAATAAAGACATCAGTCAAATGTTATCGAATGTTGTTCATCGATCAGATATTTCCAAGAAAAGGCAATGGATGAAGGTCTATTGAACCTATCATTAGATAAAGTTTGTGGTGATAAACTTATAATATATTCTTAAAAAAAATTCTTGGAACATTGATTAGAGTTCCATAAGTTGTGAGAATGTTATAAAGGTGTATCGAATGTATGGTTTGAAGGGATTTATGAAGTTTTCATAGAGATATTAAATGTGAGGATGTTGAGTTTATCAATAAATTTTTTAATAATCATGAAATAAATACTGTGATTCTTTCTAAGTTTATAAGAAGGTTTGATGAAGTTTTTTATGTCGGTTCTTAAGTAAAGTTACTAAATTTTATTATTTTTTAATTCAATTAGAGGAAGGAATTTTTTGAGTGGAATATTCAAATATTTGAGAGGGAGTTTGAATTTGGAGTTCTCGCCTCACTGTAAAAACATAGAGTAAGTTTTCCTATATAAATGGGAGTGGTGCACTAATAATTTGTGTGGATTTTTGGATGTGATAACTTGAACTTTTATAAATGAAATTCCTTTTCTAAATAAATAATTTCTTAACTAAGTAATGTAGTTATAGAAAATATTAGCCCTAATTTGGTTATTTTGGATTGTATATAGTCATTTGGATTTAAAATATTATTAATAATTTTACCCATTAATAAAATAGATGTTGTATAGTGACCATTAATATAGGAATATATTAAGGTTTATAATAAATTCTAACTGATAGGGATGGAAAAGTGATGGTCTCGACCAGAAGGAGTGTATGCTATTAAGCCCTATTATTGAAGCTTATAATGGAGATAGAACCACTAGTATTTTTCCTTGGCCAATCTTAATCTGAAATTAAACAATTGAAACATGAATGAAACCATTTATGGGATAATTTCAAGCTTATCAAGATCACAACCCAAACTATGTTCATCAAACCACCCTAAGAAAGTTCCACCATCACAAACCTTTCCCATGGAGCATACACCATTATAATAAGGGATAATGTATCTAGTCCCTAATAGTATGATTTTTTTGTTTTATTTATAATAAAATAATGATTATGTTTATCCTTTTTATTATTACTTTATATATACAATTATATATGAGTTGATGAAAAATTTATTTTGATATGAAGAAACTAAAATTGTATATTTGTAAAATATATAGTTTTAACACTCTTTTTGATAAATTCAAGAATTTTGAAATAAAAATTACGTTTATATAATAATATTATTAAATAATATTTATTTATATACAAATTATAATATAATTAATTCCAATGTAATCTTTATAATGGTGAAAAAATTATTGTTGTCATAAAAACTAGTATTTTATAGTAAATAATGATTTTTATTTAAAATTATAAATTATAATACTTATAGAATTATTTTAATAAAATAAATATTATTTTTGAAAACATCATATTGAAATTATCCAATGTTAATTTTTTCATAATTTTCTGAGATAGTCAAATTTTTGGGTAAATATTAAATACAATATAAATATACAGTTTGTATTATGACATCATAATGGAACAAAAGTGATGTAATAAATGTTATAAAATGAATCCATGAACAAATACATATTTCCCATTTGAAATAATTTTTTTAAAAAAATAAAAAAAATTATAAACTTTTAATGAATCATCCAAAACCTATATTATATTTTATGGTTTTGAAATCAATTCTTTATGAACATGACTCACTTCCACATAAATAATGATATTATTTTGATATATTCAGTTATTTTACTTATAAAATATTTAAAACCAAATCCATTTGGAAGAAAAACCTAGGTAAAATAATTGGATTTTATTATTTAATCATATAGAGTTCAAAATGTAAGTTTAGAAATTAATAATAAATTCCCCTATCCTTTCCTATAAATATCCACCCAACCTCCCACTCCCATTCACTAAAACCCCATTGATAATGATTTTAATATCCCTATACCATTATAAATACCTCTAAATGTCTTTCCAAATTCTTAAGAATCTTCTCCTAAGATTTTAGAAATCCCTCTCAAGGTAATGGATTCTCTCCCCTACTTTATTCAACCACTTTCTTTGTATTATGACATTTTATTTTGAATTTTTTATGTTGTAATGTGTTTCTAAACATATTTTTTACTATAATTATTATGTAAAAGTAATTATAGACCATATTTCACTCTCATTTAACCCTTCCATGAATATTATGTAGACCATTCATACTGCCAAAATTATCCTGCAATTTTTCATACCAAACATTTGTGTAGTGAATACCCATTACCATTTCCACTCAAGGGTATTCACCTTGATGCACCTATCCTAATTGAATTGGTAATTACATGTCTATAATCTAAACACCTTAATCATGGGATTATAATTTTAAAACCATTATTATGATGTATAATCTATGTGGTGCACTAATGCATATACGTGATAAGAATGTGATGAGTGGGCCTGAAATTATATAGCCCTCTAATGAATTGGGTAATTTTTTTATCTCATGAGATACCATGTATGGTGCATGAGAGGTTATCCTAATAACACTATTTTAGGATGTCTTAGCAGTTATCCTCGACTTATACTTATGATCTCATGTTTTATTTTGTTTCCACGTTTCTATGTTACCTTGATTTTATCATCTTATATCATGATTTTATGTTCAAGTTTATGATTATAATACCTTTTATGTCACCTAGATATTCCTACTGATGCACATGTATTGCTTTCACCGTGTTTTTCATTGATTATTCTCTTATTGGGATTTATTGATCACCCATTTCTTATGTATTTTCTCAGGTTATCCTGAACAGTATAAGAAGGTTGATGGAATAAAAGGAAATGTTATATCATTTTTAAATAATTTTTTTGTACCCATATTTTAAGTTATTGTTCTAAATAACTAATTACAGAAATACACTATGCCTCAAAATATTATGGGAATGTATTAAGTGTATCTTTATGTAATAAATTATTAATTAATGTGTTTTAAAGATATGAGTTGTTATAGTTAGTATCATGTAAAGGTTTTTTTGGGATTAGTATTTGAAAACTTTATTAAAAGCATTATGTATAAGACTAAACATAAGAAAACATGCCTAATTTTTGGTAAGTTATATATTAAGTGGTTTCCAAGAAAAAAAACCTTGTACAGATACTACAAGTGGATGTGTCTCTATCAGACTTGTACCTAGTGGTAAAAACCTCAAAAAGGGTGCATTGGGTATTAAATCAATCATCAATTGGTGCATGAAAAGGATGCTTTGTTGTGCACCTTGTTTGATTCTCTCAGGGGATATGATTTCATAAATTCAAAATCCCTTTACAAACAATCATTAATGGAAAAAAATCCCATAATATTTTATGTTAGTAAATAGACCATGAAAACTTAGATTAAAACCTAAAAATTCATAGGTTAAGTAATTTATGTTATTTATGAGTTGTGTATTAAATTTTCATATTTTCCCCTTTTATATGATTAAAATTTTCAAAATTATCATCCCTAATTTTCCATTAATTTTAGTTTATGGCTTGAAATATGAGTAATCAAGAAAACTACCAAAGAGATGGGTAATGTAATGACTTCCCAAATAACATGCTCAAACCGATGTGAGAAGGATTTGGTAACTTCATGGCTATACTTTCTTAAATAACTCAAGTTTTGAATAAAAACTTGAATAATGGGGAAAATAACCCCCCCCCCCCCAAAGATATATCAGGTTTCAATTGATACCATTATACGATAAATTTCTTCGACATTCAATAGATATTATGACCCTATAATCATAGAATAATAGATCAAATACATTAAAAAAATCTCTATCATCCTTTAATGTTATGAGAAAGATAAGGTCCTACTAGTTATTTATCGTTTGGAGGTAGAATCTAATCAATGGTATATATTTATCAAAAATATAAATCCTCATGAGGATATTGAAGTGATGGAGTTGAAAGAATTATAGAAAATGTTTTTTGATAAATATTTTCCTCACAGTCTCTAACTTAAAATGGAGAGGGATTTCCTTAGCCTTAAGAAAAGGGATGAAGAATCTATCAGTGAATATGAGGTTAACTTTAAAATACTTTTATGATATTCCTCTATCTTTTTCATTGGCCACAAGAATAAATTGTATCACTTCTTTGATAGTATAAATCTAAGTCTATGAAAAGATTTGGAAATTTAGGAATTTGACTACTATGAGTAAATTTTCTGATGTTACCTCAAAGTCGAAATGGAGATAAAATAATCTCAAGGGTCTCATAGGTATGGAGATAAGAAGAGTACAATGGAGTTTAATTCTAGGGTAGTGATGGATAAATATCATAGTGGAAAAATAGTACATCATCCCACTTTTAAAAGTATGGGAAGAAGCATCTTAAAAATTTTCTGAAGGGGACAAGGAAGTTCTTTAGGTGTGGGATGAAAGGGGACCTAGAAAAATAATTTAAATGGGATAAACCCACCAATTTAATAGAATAATGTAATGATCCATAATACCCTTAACTTGTTATACAATGTTTCAACTACAAGGAAGAAGGACAATATGTGAGTTGATGCACTAAGCTAAGGGTTGTTGATGATAACCGATGACAATATCCTCCAAGGCCTATAGAACAAGGTTGATCTTATGAAATCACAACCATTGAGGTGGATTCTAAAAGTTTTGTGGTGATAGGTATGATGGTTATTCATTTAAGGATGGTGAACATACTATTTCATTGTATTTCTATATATTCTTCCATATCATGCAAGTTTAGTATAATCATTCAAACATCACCTCGATATAAGGAAGTGGAGATATCAGTAAAAATAGTAAATGGGGAAATTATTTCATCCAAAATATATAATGTCTCCCCAATACATCTTTTCAAGATGAATTTACTAGTGAAACATGTGATACTCCCTTTAGTAAAATTTAATGTCATTCTAGGTATGGATTCACTTTCTTTGTATAGAGCCAAAATAATTTTTTGAGATAAGGAGATCACCCTCTGTATCGAAAATCGCCCTCCGATTCTATAAAATTGAAATGTGGAGGATAAATAACTTTTAAATAATCATATCTATAATGGATATTATTCCCTTATAATAAATAATATCTATCTTTAATTATTTAAACTAAGGAGAAGATCATCCTTGATGACATTCCCAATGTAAGGGAATACACTGATGTGTTTTCTGAGTAATTTACTAGTCTTCCTCCAAATCGAGAGGTTTAGTACTCATTCAAACTCATACCTGTATCTTTTCTAGTATAAAATAATCTATAAAAAATGGATACTCTTGAACTTTAGGAGCTAAATATGCAACTACAAGAGAATCTGGTTGAATGGTTTATGCATCCAAGTGCTTCATCGTGGTGTGCACTATTAATTTTCATCAAGAAAAAGGAAGTTTCAATGCACCTCTACATTGATTATTCCGATCTTAAAAAGATCATGATAAATAAAAATTATCATATTCTATAAATTGATGACTTTTTATATCATCTATATAGAGCTCAGTACTACTTATCACACTCAAAAATATGGTAAATATGATAGAACCATTCAAACTCTAGAGGATATACTAATATAGTGTTCAATGTATTTCCATGGATTTTGGGATCAACACCTTCCCCTAATAGAGTTATCATATAAAAAAGTTTTCATTATATTATTTAAATGGAACCTTATGATCCTCTGTATAGGAAGATGTGTAAGAATCCAATATATTAAGAATATGTTGGAGATTAGAAGCTTTTGTGAATTGATCTTATCCAAAAAAATGATAGAGAATGTTCAAACCATTCAGCGTCATATGAAATCCATACAAAGTTGACAAAAAATCTACGCAAAAAATTATCGATGAGACCTATAGTTTGAGGATTAAGATAAGGTGTCCCTTCATATATCACCATGGAAGAAAGTCATGAAGTTTGGGAATAATTGAAAGATTACTTGAAGATATATCGACCCATTTGACATCCTTGATCAAATTGGATCTATGGCCTATCGACTAGAATATTCACCTAACATATACCAAGTGCATGATGTGTTCCATGTATCCCTCTTGAGTAAGTACATATCGAAACTCTCACATGTACTAAATACATAGGTGGTACCCTTAAATAATGATCTTTCATATGAGTAGAAGAGAAAAAATTCTACAAAACAAGACAACTCATCTGGTCAAAGTGTTGTGGTGGAACAACAAGTTTGAGGAAGCAACTTAGGAATCATAAGATGTGATGAAATAGAAGTACCCTCATTTGTTTTAGTGTATGAAATAAAATTTTATGAAGAAATTTTTGAAGGGGGGAAGAATGTAATGAAATGAAATTTTATAAATGAAATTCCATTTTTTTGAATGAATAAATTCCATATTAAGTATTGTAGCAATACAAAACACATGCACTAATTTGATTTTTTTTTGGACCATTATAAAATATTACCAGTTGAATTTAAAATAGCATTAAGCATCTTAATCATTGATAATATATCCATTTTATAGTGACCATTGATATTATTATATATGAAGGGTTATGATAAAATTTAATTGACATCAATCGAAGAAGTGATGGCATCAACCAGTGGGATCATACCCTATAAAGCCCAATTATTAAAGATTCCAAGAGAGATGACATAACTAGGATTTTACCTTGGCTAAGACCAATATAAATTAAATAACTAAAATATGAAAAAAAACCATTTATAGGAGAAGTTAAATCTTATTGATATCATAGATCAAACCCCATTTATCGAACCACCATAATAAAGTGCCACCATCGCACACCTTACCCTTAGGGAATACACTAGTTTAATAAGGGTTTATGTATCTTCACCCTAGTTTTATGATTTTTTTATATTTTATTTAAAATAAAATAGGGGTTATTTTTATTGATTTTCATTATTACTTTATATATACAATTATATATGAGTTGATGAAAATTAGATTTTGATACGAAGAAACCAAAATGGTATTTTTGGAAAATATATAGTTTTAACACACTTTTTGATAAATTCAAGAATTTTGAAATAAATATTAATTCCATGTAATATTATTATTAAATATTATTTATTTAAATAAAATGATAATATAATAATGTCTAATGTAATCTTTCTAAGGGTGAAAAAAATATTATTGTTGTAAAAATAAGTATTTTACAGAAAATTAGGATTTTTATTTAGAAGTGTGAATTATCACAAATAGATAATTATTTTGATAAAATAAATAATATTTTGGGAATCAACACATATAAATTATCTAATGGTTAATTTTTTATAATTTTATAAGAGTTGAACTTTTTGGTAAAAACTAAATATGATTTAAATATATGGTCTATATTATAACATCACAATAGACCATAGTTTATGTAATAAATGGTAAAAATTTCATACATTACCAAATATATATTTTCCCTTTAAGATAATTTGTTTTTTAGGTTATTTGATTAATTTTATAAACATTTAATGAATCCCCCAAAACCAATATTTTATTTTTCAGTTTTAAAATCAAGTTTTTATGAATATGACCCACTTCCACATCACCAATGGTATTATTTTAATATGTTTAGATATTTGTATTATAAAATATTAAAAACCACTCCTATTTGATATAAACCAAGGTAAAAAACCATGGTAATGTTTATAGTTTTGATTATTTTATCATATAGAGTCAAAAACCTATGTTTAGATATTAATAAAGATTTCCCCTCTTTTTTGAAATAAATACCTACCCAACCTCCCACTAATCTTCACTCAAAACCCATTTATCACAAATTTCATCTTCATATCCATCTATGAATCCCTCTCAAGATATTTGAAAGCTCTTAATAAGATCCTCCCAAACTTTTAGAAGTGCCCTCTCAAGGTAATGGATTTTATCCTCCTCTTTTTATTCCAGAACTTTCTTTGTATTATTCCATTTTATTTATTATTGTTCATGTTGGAATTTATTTACACATCCCTTTAATGTTAATTATGATATCCAAATAATTAGATACCACTTTTCACTCTCATTAAACCCTTCCATGAATCTTATGTACACCCATTATGCTTCCAAAATTATCCTTTGATTTTCGATGAAAAATATATGTGTGGTGAATAACCATCCCCATTTCCATTCACCTTGATGTAATTATCCTTCACTGATTGAGAAATTCCATATATATAATCCAAAATCCATAATTTTGGGATTAAAATTGATGAAATTAATTATTATGTTGTATGATCTATATAGAACGCTAATGCATGTATGTGATATGAATGTGATAGGTGGGACCAGAATTATATAGCCCCCTAATGCATTGAGTAATATTTTTATCTCATGAGATACCATGTATGTTGCATGAGAGGTTATCCTAAGTGCACTATGTTATGATGCCTTAGTGTTTATCCTTGAATTATTCTTATTATTCCTTGTTTAATATTATTTTTTCATTCCAATGTTTCCTTGATTTTGTCATCTTATAACATGATTTGATGTTCAAATTTATGATTCTCACCCCTTTTATGTCACCAATATATACCTTTTAAGTAACATGTATTACTTTCATCATGTTATTCTTTGATTATTACCTTCTTGGGATTTATAGCTCACCTATTTCTTATGTACCTCTCAAGGTTATCTCTTACAGTATTAAAACATAGATGGAATATAAGGGCATGTTTTGAAGTTTTTAAATAATTTTGGTGTTCCCATGTTTCAAGTTATTATTCTATGTATATAACTACCCAAAAACACTAGGCCTGATGATCTTTTAGGACTATATTAAGTGTATCTTTTTGTAATAAATCATGGATTATGGTGTTTTAAATATATGGGTTATCATATTGGTAGTTGAGAAAAGTTATTCTGAATTAAAGAAATGATCGGATGAACAGTGTGTAGAAGCATTGGTTTGAAATGTATCAGAAAAATAATTCTATCAATTGGTATTAGATAATTAGTGCACAAATTTGATCAGGAAAATAGGTTGAAGAAGCATCGAACAAATAGTGTGCCAAAGCAATCATATGAACTAGGAAACATATTAGTATAAATATACAGAAGACACTAGATAGAGAATATGAGATGGATGCATCATATAATCTTACTATGTAGACTTTTCTTATAAACTGATACTGGTTATAAGAATTTTCTTTCTCACTATTATGCAAGTAAGTTAAGCGAAGTAGTACTTGTAATAAGGTAAAATGTGAAGAAATTTTAAGTAGAATAGTGAAAATATATTTAATCCTATTGGTGAAGGTTCTTATAGTTGTTACAAAACATTATCATATCTCTTATATGTGTGAGGAGAACATGAACTATTGATTGGCTATGGTTCTAAACAAGTGAAAGGATATTCCTTGATTGTTGTAACCACCAAAATTATTATTTTCTAGTGGTTTTGTGGTCTTTGATTACTTACAAACCATACCAAGGAATATCTACTCTTATTGAGTAGTGAAACTTGTAAATATCTTTTTTGTGTGGTTATTCTTGATTTCTTGTTTTCCAGTATAGTCATTTCTCACTAACCAGGAGAAAAGTTTGTTTCTTAATTAAGAAAAAACAGATCACTAATTCCCTCCTCCCTCTCTCAGTGATCACATAGATCATTATTGGTTATTTTAATTGGTATCATAGTGAATGTTTCCTTTATTGAAATTTTGATGAATTTTGTATCAAAGGAAGGTCTCCATGGATATTAAAAACTCTATTAATAGTAAGAGGATTTCTATATTTAATGATAATAACTATCATATTTGGAAGGATAAAATGTTATATGATCTTATATCCACTAGATATGAATCTCTTGAAGATTCTACATATGGTTTTCATTCTCCCATAAAAGGTGTTACCATAATAGCTACTGATAAGAGGAATATGGAGTATTATGGGTGAGATAAAAATGTTATACTTTACTTACTCTCTGAAAGTGGATTTATGAGGTTTAAAGGTATTGGAATAGCTAAAGTCATCTGGGATAAACTGAAGAACGTATATAAAGTAAATAAAAAAGTAAAGAAAGAAAAGTTACATATCTAGATATTAAAGTACAAATATCTTAAAATGGGTGAAGATAAATGTATTAGTGGATTATTTACAAGAGTTAATGATATTATAAGAACCAGAATATGTCTTTGGTAGAAGTTATAAGATTCATATATTGTTGAAAATCTTTTTAGAATTATTTTTGCATAAATTTTATGTTAAGGTATCATCCTTGGAATATAAAGATCCTAAGATTTTATCTCTAAATTATTTGTATAAAATTATCATCATTTATAAATGAGAAGAGAAAATTTTATGAAGAACAGAGAAGAGTTTTATTGATAAAATTAAAACTTTTTTTCTAAAAGCGTTAGAAAGGAATGGGTGAGTACAAAGGAAAACTACCTATGACAATATTTATTTATAGACAGATTATACATTTTTTAGAAAATTTTACTCGATGAAAGGAAGATAAATAAAGTGATGAGGGAGATGTTAATCCAAGACTATCCATCAAGAAAAATACATAAAACTAAAATTTCTATCTGAAGGTAAAGGATAATAAGTTCTCCAAATATAAAATGATAAATATTCTGTCCAAATTCAAGAAAGATAATATTAGTGAAATAGAAGCTGAAAAATATAGTGATGATACTCTTGTAATTTACTTTTTACAATAGTAAATGATGAAAAGTTTCCCAGTGATAAAATAAGTATCTATAATAAAGATGAGGATGTGACTCGGATATAATTTATGCTTAAAAGAGAGTTGAGATAATGTCTCTCAAAGATTTCTAAAATTTAAAGAGGGAATAAGAAGTTAAATAAATAAGATCTTTCAGTAACCAAACGATAATATTTTCTTAGAAAATGAAAGTTACTCAAAGAAATTTTTGATCTAAAAAAGTTACTTGATTAATAGAGAAAACATAAATATTAATATTGAATAAAATATGCTGTTAAAGTAGGAAAAAATTGATCTTGTTCAAAAAAAAATTGAAGATGAGTAAGGAACAACAAAATTCCAAAACTCAGTTTCAAAAGTTAGTTAAACTTATAATAATATTAAACCTTAGAAGGATCAATAAAAATAATTATCTATGGTTAACAACAAGGTTGAATATGATTAGAATAAAAGGGAAGTTAAGAAGACCATGTATATAGCCAAAATAAGCGAAATTGAAAATTATAGAATTTTTTAGGTTTCAAAGTCGAAGAAAAAAGCTTCTACTGTTGGAGATATTATTTAATATGAGAAGAAATATAATTAGAATAATAAAATGAAAAGTGGATAAAAACTTTGGTATATAAAAAATTGTCAAGGTGGATGGTAAAAATGATGATGAGAAACATATACATATTTTTTATCATCATATAAGTTAAAGAGTAAAATATAATTTCTATGGATATTATTGGTACTATGGAGGATTTAAGAATACAATATAGATGTTCTAGTTCAATCATAAATACTATAATGAATCTAGGAGGAACTAGAGGAAAAGTCTAAGGTGGGTTAACCCACTCAAAGAAGAAAACCTAAGAAAGTCTGTTAAAATTTTGAAAATAGATCCCAACCTCTACAAACATTTTTTTTAATATGTTATCATTCTAGAAACCTTTCTAATAGATGTATTTTTATGTTACCAATTAAAAAAAATTAAATAAAAAATCTAAAAAACCATATAAAAAGGAAGAAAAAGGAAATGAAAAGGCATTAGTTGTTGAAACTTCCCTTAAATATACTATAAGAGAATTACCTTGGATACTGGAGAGTGAGTACTCTTTACATATGATCATAGATTTGAAGTTTTTTGATAATGTAAAATATTAAAAATAAGGGATAATGACCTTTGGAAATGATGATTCCTTCATAATCAAAGGTGTTGTGGATTAGCTATTATTGGGAAAGAAAGTTAAAATCCAAAAGATTCTTATTTATTTATGGGATGAAACATAATCTGTTAAGTGTTTCATAACTCTATGATAATGGAAAAAAATTTGTGTTTAGAAGAAATGGTTTTATTGTAAAGTTAATTAAATATGTGAATGTTTTTACAAAAAGAAAATTAACCAAGGGAAACTTGTTTCAAGTTGGTGATGTTCATAGTTCAGGATATCTGATCACGATGAAAGAAACCTAGCTATTTCATAATAGGTTGGGGAATATGTGTCAGATAAATCTGAGTAATTTGAAAAGGATATAAACTATTTGAGATATTCCCAACATGAAAAGAAGAAGCGATTGGTGTTGTTCCATATTCCAAAAATATAAGATTACAAACTCAGTGCATAAGAAAGATGAGATACATTCAACTCATACCTTGGTGCTAATACATTCTGACATATGTAGGCCCATGAGAAAAAATTTAATAAATAAATATAATTACTTTATTTCCCTTATTGATTATTTTACTTGCATTATATGTTTTTTGAAGCATAAGTCATAAGATCTCAAAATGTTTAATAATTTCAAGATATGTATAATTTAATGTGGAAATTCTATTAATAAGATACAAAATAATAATGGTCAAGAATATAAAAATGATAATTTTAGTGATTATCTTGAAAAAAATATAATGATTCATATTTTAGTGCACCATACACACCATAATAGAATGGTGTTTCTGAAAGAAGAAATAGAAGTTCGGTTGAGATGGAATAGACTATGCTAATTTAACTTGATACTACTCGATACTTCTAGAGGATATCTATTGGAGAAGCTATTCACATTTAGATTTTTTTTTTGTTTCTATAGGCCAAACTATGATATGACTCCTTACAATATGTATTATAAATAAACCCCAATTTTTAAATGCCTAATGTTTTTTTAAGTCCTTGTATTATTAAATTCAAAGGTGAGAATGTTGATAAGTTTCATCAAAGAGGTATTGATAGAATATTTATTGGCTAAACTATTAATGGTAGATGATACATGGGCTATAATAAAGAAATATTAAATATTATTGACTCTATAGATGTGAAATTTCTAGAACACCCTAATATTAAAGTTTTATAAAAAATTATAGATATAGAAGAAATAAAAGATGAAGGGGTAAATGTTAAATAACATGAAAAATATATTGATAAAAGTAATCATGTTGAAGTTGTTCAAGATGAATATTCAGATTGAGTTATCTCAATTGATGGTGAAAAATATCATTCATCTCATCCTAGGCTGAGAAAATAGGTGGAAGTCCAAAATATCATTTGTGACCAAGGACAACAAGTTCAAACCAAAAGAACATCAAGGATAGTTTTACATGCTTATTTATATTAACAGGTTGACCCAAGAGACATTGAAGAAGATTTAGAGAATTAAGAGTGTATTTATGACATGAATAAAGATTTGGATTGTATTGAGAAGAATAGGACATTGAAACTTATACCCAAACCAAAATATAAGAATGTGATTGGTATAGAATGGGTGTTCTAAAATAATTTGAATGAAAAAGTTTAAGTGATAAGAAACAAGGCATGATAGTTTTTTAAAAACTACTCACAAATTGAAGGTATTAATTTTGATGAGATATTTTTGATGGATTGGTGTATCCTTATTTGTTTAGATAAAGTTATTCCTAATACTAGTCGAGCTCCATGGTGTTCTCATTAGTGGATACAAAGGGAATCGTGCCCCTGGTCTGGGGTTCTGAGGGTCAAAGTCCCCCTGGACAAATTCTAGGGAACTGTAGAAACTTTGACCGACTGTAGTAGAGCTGGCTAGGTGATACTAACATAGAACTATAGTAGTGAAAACTTTAGAGATAGTGGTATAATAGCTCTGCAGACTTCTTTCCACCAGACATTGTAGCATCTTGGACTTTTGTGGCCACAACACTATAGTAGTGCATACATCCATCTGTCATTCACTATAGCATAGTGGATTTACTTTTTGGTTGGTGGAATAATGCTTTATCTTCTTTACTAGATTGTTCAAGATAAGGTTTTTTGTATGTGATAGAAACTCTAAAACCTACCTATAATTGTGCTCCTAATTTTAGTGAAGTGATTATGCCTATCTATAGAAGTAGAGATTATTATTGAACCATGTAAATCTATGTCTATATGTTCATATTATTCTTCTCCTTTTGTTCTATATTTTCTTCATCTGCAAACCAATTTGTCATTGTGACTCCCAGAATTTCTGTAACAAATGCAATCAGAGGTTGATTTTTGAATTATTTAATTAAAAATTGGATATGGAAGAATTCAAGGTGATGATAAATCACTTTTATGGAACTTACTTTATTTACTAGAGGATGTAGATCAAGGATTATCTTTATTATAAAAATATTCACTTGTTTATTCTAGGTGTAAAACTATCTTATATAGAGAAGATGAAGTGGGAGCTACTGGATCGAAAGGTTCTAGAAGTTGGGTGCCTTCCATTGGAAAAAACATGGTGTTCAATATAATAGAGGATAATATTATGTCTGGGATAATGACAACTCTTGTTAATATGTATAAGAAGCCTTCGACATCAAACAAAGTGTACCTAATGTGAAAAAATTCCAATCTAAAAATTATTGAAGGAGGATTGTTGCGGATCATGTTAATGAATTCAACACCATTAAAAGTTAGTTAAAATCGATGGAAATTGATTTTGATAATGATTTATGAGCACTAGTTTTATTGTCTTCATTTCTTGATAGTTAGGAATCAACTATAACAACTGTGAGTAATTCTTTGAGGAAATACCAAGCTAGTTCTAAAGGATGTGTGGGACTTGATCCTTGGTGAGGATATTTAAAGAAGATAAATGGGTATATTTTATAGTTCTTCTAAAAATGTTGTAGGAAGAGGAAGATATAAACAATGAGATAATCCCATAGGATGATCAAATTCAAGAGGGAAGAACCAACCTGCTGAATTTTCATGAAGGACTTGTCAAGAAGGGGTGTAGAGAAAAATTAGGTATATTGGTGCCCAAAAATCTGGAACAATATGGGTCAGATTTCATTGATGGAATTAGGTATATTGGTGCCCAAAAATCTGGAACAATATTGTTTCTACCATTGTCACACCCATTAAAATGGATTAAAGAAAACTTGAATAGGATCTAGGATTCTATGCTCGCATTCTTTTTGAAATCAACATGGAAACAAAAATACCTGAAGTTTAATGCTTGATTGTCAATGAGAATAAGCTTGATTTTAGAGTTGAATATGAGTGTGTTCCCTTCTATGATTTTTGTAAAAATTTTGGGCATTATATTTCCAATTTTAGGGCCATACAAAATCAGATGAAAGATACCAATTAATCTAGGCCACAAAGAGATCTGAGGAGAGTCTAGAAACCATGGGATCCTACCCCTGAAAGGGGAGAACCTTCTAAGGCACCGGTAGTTTCACCAAGAAACTAGAACATCTTGACTACCATACCTACAAATCAAAAACCTTTTTGGGAAGAAATGGGGGATGAGGAAGAATTTTTCATACCTATTAACTCTACTAATAAAAGTATCAAGATTGGGACCACTGAAATATTGTTTGATGATAAAATCTTATTTGACGATATTATGCAGGAAATTAAAATTTTGGTTTTTTCATCCCAGGGAAAGAAGAAGGGAAAACCAGAGGTTAAAATGGAGGATATCCATAGGTCTCTCCTACCCTCTAAGTATGGCATCCTTCCTTTTTATTACATAAATTTTCATTACATTTTACAAACAGAGGATATTTAAAGTCTAGTGTCTTGAAAATCAGGAACATAATACATGAAAAAAACATAAAACATTATTCTAAACCACTCATAAGGCTTCATAATTGGTTCATCCTATGTATAATTATTGTATCTCATATCCTAGGGACATACATAAAAGCAAAGGGTGATCATAAGGCCCAGTAGGGAAAATAAGTGAAACAGTTGACATGTGATCTTGAGCAATATTAATAAGAACATGATAAAAGTCATAAAGGCATGAGAAATGAAAGAATAGGGATATAATAATAAAAATAACTTGAATCATAACTTGAATATGTGGATACAACATTTCATTTAGACATTCATGAACATATCACTAAGTTTTATCCCCGAGGTGTCATAAAAATTACCAAGGTTATTCACCAAGGTATCGTGAAACTTGTCATCTCTGGAGATTAATTCTTTACCCAATGCATTGGAGCACTATCAGGGAGAAACCTTAATATTTATTTACTTTAATTTGAGACACATATATCATAATTAAAAAATTCATAAATAACCCATAGATAATAAAATAAATGGGTTCATTTCAAAATCGTGACGTTTTAAAAGTTCTTAAAAATAAGATCATTATGTCATTTATAAACCATGGAAAGGGAGCGAGGGTTGTATGTATGTAAATTCCAGAATCAAATATATCATATTTATATATTTATAAACACCCATAGAAATGAAATAGGTCTGGGTATTCACATAAATAAAACAAGAGAATTTCTGGAGAGAAAGAGATAGAAATTTTGAGGCGAAATTTCTACAGCATAACGGCAATATAACATGGTTTTAGAAAACATTAAAGAGAGAGGATACAAGGTTAAACCACTCATGAATAAAATATAATACAGTATAAAGACATAATAACATGGAAATAATAACATGGTATGGAAATTTTAATGACATACCACATGAAAAAGGAAACCTGAGAGGAAAGAGAAGATGTGGTTTCTTTTAAAAATTTCGGCAGCCTAATGGCGTTAATTAAAAATTCAGAAAATAAATTGATGAGAGAAGAAAGGGTCTCTCATCATTTGGACATGAAATGGACAGTAATGAGGATATATAAGAGCAATCCCCCACATGATAAAATGGAACTATAAGACATAACATAAAGGAAGTCATGACTTAAAGGAGAAGGGTGAAAGGATCCCTTACCTTGAAGACTAAATTTGAAAGCTTGAAGTTCGGGACCTTGGGAGGCTTGAGGGAACCTTGGGAGGACTCCTTGGGAGGTAAAGAGATCAGAACTTCATTGAGGATGATTTTGGAATGAACTGAATGAGGTAATGGCTTGGTATTTATAGGATAAGTGAGAGAATAAATTATTAATTTCCAAGGGACATCTCATCGGTGGTATTGGAAAAACCATAGGCTTGCCCATGGTATTGGCCACTCGGGAAACCTCATAGCATATCTCACTATTTATAAGTCGACCAGAAATCTTACATCATTATTACATCATTAATGATGTCATTAAACACCCAAAACTAAAAATTGCATTTTTTACTATTCATCCAAAATTCAACTGTTTCAAAAAAATCCCAAAAATTAACCCTAACCTAATATCGATTCTCTAAATTAAAAAATGAACTCCATTTTATGAAAAAAAAATTCTAAATATTTTTAATTTAATTTTTAAATAAAATCATTATTTATTCCAAAAATACAACTTTAAAACAATAACTCATTTTGTAACACCTTAAAAAAGTAATCAAGGTCCCATAAAAATATAGTATAACTATAATACAATAAAGTAACAATTTATGATTAAATTTTATTAAAATAAATTTCCATTTTAAATTATTAAATTAATTATAAAATTTTAAATAAAATATTTATGACATACAAAAATACCAAAACTTAAACTATGATCATTTTTTCACTTTTAATATGTCCAAAATGTATTTATACATTCATGGGTGAAGTTTCTATTTTTTGGTCAATTAAATATTCATTACTATTCATATGGGTATGTTACTATTCCTACTTTACTATTCACTAAAAACCAAGTTGATCTTATTAGACTCTAAATTTCTCACTGATCACAACTGTAGAAGACCGTTTTTTGAAAATCATTTCACATTATTAATTATTTAAAGAATACAAAAATATTTTAAAATACCATTTTTTCCTAAATTCATCAATAATACACATCCTATTTTTATCCAGATATTTAAAATTCACAAACTTTTCCATAATAAGAAATAAAAAAATTATTTATATAAAAGGATTACACAAAGAATCTATGGTCTCGTTACATAGCCCACTACAGCAAAAAAGGCATTTAGCGGCGGGTTTTTTTCGTTTCGCGGCGGTTTAAACCGCCGCTAAATCGATTGGCGGCGGTTTTGAAAAACCGTCGTGAAATCGTGCGTCGGGAAACTTTTCGCGGCGGTTTTCAAAACCGTCGCAGAACGTTTCGCGGCGGTTTTTTAGCGGCAGTTTAAACCGCCGCTAAATCGATTGGCGACGGTTTTGAAAAACCGCCGTGAAATCGTGCGTCGGGAAACTATTCGCGGCGGTTTTCAAAACCATCAAAGAACGTTTCGCGACGGTTTTTTAGCGGCAGTTTAAACCGCTTCTAAATGATTTAGCGGCGGTTTTTTTATTTTTTTTTTATTTTTGTTATTTTTTTTATTTTTTTTATTTTTTTTATTTTTTTATTTTTTTTTAATTTTTTTAATTTTTTTTTTATTTTTAATTTTATATATTTATTTATATATTTATTAATTTATTTATGAATTTATTTATTAATTAATTTATTTATTTATTTATTTATTTTTCGTATTTATTTATTTATTTATTTCGTATTTATTTATTTTTCGTATTTATTTATTTATTTATTTCGTATTTATTTTATTTATTTATTTTTTGTATTTATTTATTTATTTATTTATCTATTTTATATATTTATTTTATATATTTATTTTATTTTTCGTATTTATTTATTTATTTATTTATTTATTTATTTTATTTTTCGTATTTATTTTATTTATTTATTTCGTATTATTTTATTTACTTTATTTATCCATGCATGCACATCTCATGCACATGCATATGCACAGGCACATGCATGCCCATGCAATATAAAGAAATTCTGCGTTTGGTGAGATTTGAACCCCTAACCTCTTACATATTTTCCAAAGACTTTACCACTCCAACAAGCTCGTCATGTGGTTAATAAACAGAATTTAATATACTTATATATATTAATTGAAAAAACAAATAATACATAAATAATAGATATAAACTCAATAATAATAAATAATAAATAATAAAAAATAAATAAGGAATAATAAATAATAAATAATAAATAATAAATAATAAATAATAAATAAATAACAAAAAATAATTAAATATAAATAAATAATAAATAATAAATAATAAATAATAAATAATAAATAATAAATAATAAATAATAAATATATATATATAATAAATAATAAATAAATATAAATAATAAATAATAAATAAATATAAATAATTAATAATTAATAATTAATAATTAATAATTAATAATTAATAATTAATAATAATTAATAATTAATAAATATAAATAACAAATATAAATAGTAAATAATAAATACTAAATAATAAATAATAAATAATAAATAATAAATAATAAATAATAAATAACCAATAATAAATAATAAATGATAAATGATAAATAATAAATAATAAATAATAAATAATAAATAATAAATAATAAATAATACATAATAAATAATAAATAATAAATAATAAATAATAAACAATAAATAATAAATAATAAATACATAATAGATATAAATAATAAATAATAAATAATAAATAATAAATAATAGATATAAATAATAAATAATAAATATTAAATAATAAATAATAAATAATCAATAATCAATAATGAATAATAAATAATAAATAATAAATAATCAATAATCAATAATAAATAATAAATAAATAAATATAAATAATAAATAATAAATAATAAATAATAAATAAATATAAATAATAAATAATAAATAATAAATAATAAATAATAAATAAATAATTAATAAATATAAATAATCAATAATCAATAATCAATAATCAATAATCAATAATCAATAATCAATAATAAATAATAAATAATAAATAATAAATAAAAAACAAAAAATAATAAATAATAAATAATAATAAATAAATAACAAATAATAAATAATAAATACATAATAGATATAAATATAAAATAATAAATAATAAATAATAGATATAAATAATAAATAATAAATAATAAATAATAAATAATAAATAATGAATAATAAATAATCAATAATGAATAATAAATATTAAATGATAAATAATAAATAATAAATAATAAATAATAAATAAATAAATATAAATAATAAATATAAATAATAAATAATAAATAATAAATAATAAATAAATATAAATAATAAATAATAAATAAATATAAATAATAATTAATAAATAAATATAAATAATAAATAAATATAAATATAAATAATAATTAATAAATAATAAATAAATATAAATAATAAATAAATATAAATAATAAATAATAAATAGTAAATAATAAATATTAAATATTAAATATTAAATATTAAATATTAAATATTAAATAATAAATAAATATAAATAATAAATAATAAGTAAATATAAATAATAAATAATAAATAATAAATAAATATAAATAATAAATAATAAATAATAAATAAATATAAATAATAAATAAATATAATTAATTAATAATCAATAATCAATAATCAATAATCAAAAATGAATAATAAATAATAAATAATAAATAATAAATAATAGATATAAATAATAAATAATAAGTACATAATAGATATAAATAATAAATAATAAATAATAAATAATAGATATAAATAATAAATAATAAATAATCAATAATCAATAATCAATAATCAATAATCAATAATGAATAATAAATATTAAATAATAAATAATAAATAATAAATAATAAATAATAAATAAAAATAATAAATATAAATAATAAATAATAAATATATATAAATAATAAATAAATAATAAATATAAATAATAAATAATAAATAACAAATAAATATAAATAATAAATAATAAATATATATATATATATATAATAAATAAATATAAATAATAAATAATAAATAATAAATAAATATAAATAATAAATAAATATAAATATTAAATATTAAATATTAAATATTAAATATTAAATATTAAATATTAGATAATAAATAATAACTAATAAATAATAAATAATAAATAAATATAAATAATAAATAATAAATAAATATAAATATAAATAATTAATAATCAATAATCAATAATCAATAATCAATAATCAATAATAAATAATAAATAATAAATAATAAATAATAAATAATAAATAATAAATAAATAAATATAAATAATAAATAATAAATAAATATAAATAATAAATAAATATAAATAATAAATAATAAATAATAAATAATAAATAATAACTGATAAATAGTAACTAATAAATAAATATAAATAATAAATAATAAATAAACATAAATAATTAATAAATATAAATAATAAATAATAAATAATAAATAATAAATAATAAATAATAAATAACCAGTTACAAATAATAGATAATAAATAAATTAAAGTATATTATAAATAATAAATAATAAATAATAAATAATAAAGGAAACACATGAAAAAGTATGAAAGGACGTGATAAGGGATGAAAAATCATGAAAATGCATGAAAAAGGATGGAGAATCATATGAAGAATGAGACATTAGAAAGAATGAGAACGCATGAAAACTCGTGACAACTCTGAAAAACTCCTTAATAATTCAACATAATCATCATAAAAACCCATTGATAAAGATAACAAGTCATGGAAACCCAAATAAACCGTAATAAATGGAGCAACTGTTAAAACCCGTCAAAACGGTCATAAAGAGACAAAAACATTGGACTCACATTAACAGAGATAACTTATGATCCGAGAGTCCGTTTTAGATCTGCGACCTTTCAAATCAAAGATCCTGAAATGATCTTTGACCTGAAAGGTGAAAGAGTCCGAATGGACAGGCGGATCGGAAGTTATGACCATTTAAAAAAAAAGCTGACGGGGAACGAGTGCTAGAAACGAGTCATTGAAAAACATAAAAAACTCGGTACCCACTAAAAAGGCCATAACATATGATCTAGGAGTGAATGTGGGGGCCGCGACTAGTCAAACTGAAGCTCATAGAACGAGCTATGATCTGGCAGGTAGAGGAGGCCGAACTGACACGCGGATCCAAAGTTAGGTCTGTTTGAAGACAAGTTTGACGGGACACCGGTGACAGAAACAGGGTTTTGGAGGCCTTCATAGGGGTTTTTGGGGTCGAAAAACCCGACAGAACTTTGTTCTCTCGACTTGGTGCATATCTCTCTTTTCTGTATTCGATTTGATATGTGGTAGAGCCCAAACGGACACCCGGAGCGAAAGTTATGGCCGTTTGAAGTTGGAAAACTTTTTTCAACTTTCTTATAACTCTAATATCTTCCGCACCTTAGACCGTCTCACGTTTTTGATTATATGTGCCTCTATATCTCTTCATGAGCTTCGATTTGACTGGTCGTGGCACTTCAACGGACGCCCAGATCAAAAGTTATGGTCGTTTTAGTGATTTCGGGGTTTCTCGTGTTTTTTTATTTTTTCATTTCATTTCGCGGCGGTTTTACCGAAACCGCCGCTATTTTGCGGCGGTTTTAAAAAATGCCACGAAAAAACCGCCACTAAACGACAATTTTCTTGTAGTGGCCCCTTATAACACCAGCATAGGACCTAAGTGTATGGTGTACTATGGTGATGGAGTCTTGGGGCAGCTTGGCCAACATTACATGAGTGGTGATTTCTATTAGCTTGAACTTCTCCCTTAGATGATTCCGTTCAAGCTTCATACGTTGAAGTTCGGCTTGGGATTAGTCCAGAGCAAAGCCTAGTGATGCTACCTCCTTCCCAAGCTCTGATAGATGGACTTCATATGGCTCGAGTCTACTGGATGAGGCCATTCAATCTTCTTTCTGTATTACATAACCAAGATAACCGTATTTATAAAAACACAACATTAAGATTAAAGTTTCTAAGAGTCATATTAACTAACGGTCATATAACAGTCGAAATCCAATGGTATCATTTTAATTATACCAACTTCATTAATTAAAGGATATAGTTTTATTGAGTATAAAATAAAATAACACACAAAATTAGGAAACAAATATAATTAAAAAATTTAGGTCGTTAAATTCTTCCCCCCTTAAGAAATTTCATCCCTGAAATCTTATCTCGTACCCTCTGATGGGAAAAGGTGTGGGTACTTCTGTCTCATAGACTCCTATGGTTCCCACGTGGCCTCTTTACATTTTTGGTTCCTCCATAACAAATTAACAAGGTGGGTAGTGTTGTTGCATAGAACCTTGTCTCTACGATCCAAGATCTCAATCGGCTGCTCCTCATAAGAGATTTCATGTTCTAGTTGTACCAACTCTGGGTTTAGTACATGTGAAGGGTCAGGTATGTACTTTCTCAAGAGGAATACGTGGAAAATGTCATGAACTTGTGCTAGATTTGGAAGAAGTGAAAGCTGATAGGCCACTACTCCCACACGATCAAGGATTTTATAGGGGCTAATGTACCTAGGGATGAGCTTCCCTTTCTTCCCAAACCTCATGACTCTCTTCTAAGGTGAAATCTGATGAAAGACTTCATCACCAACATCAAACTCCAAGTCCCTTCGACGGTTGTCGGCATAGCTCTTTTGCTGAATCTGAGCAGACTTAATGTGTTGCTGGATGGAATGGAACTTTTCTGTCATCTCTTACACAAGATCAGGCCCATGAAGCTTTCTCTCACCAGTTTCATCCCAATAAGTAGGAGTTCTACATCACTTCCCATATAGAGCTTCATAGGGTGCCATTTGAATGCTTGAGTGGAAGCTGTTGTTGTAAAAGAACTCAACTAAAGAAAGATGTTGACCCCATCCACCTTTAAATTCCATTGAGAAAGTTCTCAGCATGTCCTCAAGTGTTTGAATAGTCCTTTCAGATTGGCCATCAGTTTCGGGGTGATAGGCCGTACAGAAATTCAATTAAGTGCTCAAAGCTTGCTGAAGACTTCTCCCGATTTTTGATGTGAACCTTGGATCATGATCAAATACAATAAGAAGTGGAACTCCATGCATCCTTACCACTTCCTTCATGTAAATCCTAGAAAGTTGATCAAGAGGTAAATCTTCCTGAATGGAGATAAAATGGGCAGTCTTGGTGAGACAGTCCATAATAACCCATATTGCATTATTTCCTTTAGAAGTTCTCAGGAGACCAATGACAAAGTCCATAGTGATATTATCCCACTTCCATGCTGGTATAGGTAGTGGTTGCAATACCCCTTTAGGAAGTTGTCGATCAGCCTTCACTTGCTTATATACCAGGCATCGTGAAGTGTAGTCAACAATCTTCCTTTTCATATTATCCCACCAATAATGATCACGAAGTTCCCTATACATTTTTGTGCTACCAGGATGTATAAATAAAGTAGAGCTATGAGCTTCATCCATCAGCTCCTTCTTTATTTCTAGAATAGATGGAACACATAGTCTTGTATGAAATTTCAGTACACCTTCTTGATCAGTATTGAACTCAGGAAACTTCCCGTCCTTCACAGCCTCAAAATTCTTCTGTAACAAAGGATCTTCTTTCTGAGTTTTATTGATCTTCTCAAGTAATGACGGTTGAGAAATCATTTGGGTTAGGGTTTATGATGTCCCTTCTTTTATAATTCCCATGTCCAGTTTTACTAGGTCATTGATCAAAGGATCTCTTTGAATCCTCATAATGGAAAGAACAACTGGGTCTTTCTTACTTAATGCATCAGTGACTTTGTTTGATCTTTCGGGATGATAATGAATTGAAAAATCATAGTCTTTAAGGAGTTCCAACCATCTCCTTTGTCTCATGTTCAATTCCTTTTGTGTGAAAATATACTTCAAACATTGATGGTCTGTGTATATATAAAATTTCTACTCATAAAGATATTGCCTCCATATCTTCAGAGCAAAAATGACCGGAGCCAGCTCCAAATCATGCGTAGGATAATTCTTCTCATGAGTCTTCAACTATCGAGATGCATAAGCAATGACCTTGTCATTTTTTTTGAGGACGCACCCACTCCCTTTTAGAGATTCATCACTAAAAATAATGAATCCTTCTCCACTTGAGGGAAGAGTTAACGCGGGCACAGTAACCAATCACTTCTTCAGCTCTTGGAAACTTTCTTCACACTCCTTTGTCCAGATGAACTTGACCCCTTTTTGAGTTAACTTGGATAATGGATTAGAAAGTTGTGAAAAGTTCTTCACAAACCTCCTATAATATCCATCTATTCCAAGGAAACTTCAAATCTCAGTTATTGTTGTAGGATGAGGCCACTCCTCTACAACTTTTGTCTTTGCAGGGTCAACTATGATTACTTCATTGATAAAAATGTGCCCCAAGAAAGAAACTTGTTGTAACCAGAATTCAAATTTTCTAAACTTTCAAAAAAGCCTCTCCTTCCATAGAGTTTGTAAAATAGCCCTTAGATGATCCTCATGCTCCTCGTGAATTTTGGAATATATCATAATATCATCAATAAAAACTACCACAAAGTTATCAGGGTAGTCCTTAAATACTCTATTAATCTAATCTATAAAAATAGTAGGTTCATTAGTCAGTCTGAAGGGCATAACAACAAACTCATAATGCCCATATCTTGATCGGAAGGCAATTTTTGGAAAATCATCTTTCTTCACCATCAATTGATGATAACCAGATCGAATATCAATCTTAGAGAATAATTGAGCCCCATGAAGTTGGTCAAATAAGTCATCAATTCTTGGAAGAGGGTATTTGTTCTTTACTGTGATCCCATTCAGTTCTCTATAATTAATGTATAGCCACATTGATCTATCCTTCTTCTTCACAAAGATAACAGGTGCTTCCCAAGGAGACACACTCGGTCGGATAAACCCCTTCTCCAAAAGAACTTGGAGTTGTTTCTTTAATTCCTCCAGATCCACATTTTCCATCCTATACGGGTTCTTTGATATTGGATGAGATCCAGGTACGATTTCAATATATCACTCTACCTCCGTTTTTGGGAGAGGTCCAGGAAACTCCTATGGAAATACGTCAATGTATTCCTAGACTATGGGAATATTTTATATCCTCAAACTCTCATTTTTATCTTCTTCTTCACCGATCAATTCCATAAAGAAGGATATAGGAGGTTCTATCCTCAGAATATAACTGTTGGTTTTCCATTCAATACAACTGATATTTCATTACCACTACATTTGATCTTAGCATTATACATTGAGAGCCAGTCCATCCCTATTATAACGTTGAATTCCAGAATGGGAATAACTATTATATTTGTGATAATATTGTGCTCACCAAAGTAAATACTAGAGTTTCTAAACACTGATGATTCTTGGATAATCCCACCAGGAGTCTTGACTGATAACTCTACTTTTAGAAAGTTAGGGGTTGATTCCAAATTATTTGAAAACTTGGATGAAATAAAGGAATGCGTAGAACCAGAATCAAACAAAGTACTTGCTAGATTTGAGAGAACAACAGGAGTACCTTCTACCATATCATTTGGAGCTTCAAATTCAGTTGTTGTGATAGCAAAAGCATGACCATGATCCCTTGTCCTTTGCTGAGGCTGATGGTGGTTCCCCTCCACTGCCCTTGGATATGGACAGTGATTGGTAAAGTGCCTAAGTTGTCCACGCTTAAAGCATTGGACATCAGGTATGGCATGTACCATCTTCCCCTTTTTTTGTGTTTGGAAGTTTAGGTTTCACCTCACTACAACAATTCCTCGCAATATGGCCATCTCTTCCACACTTGTAGCATTTCCCGCTCTCGAGCAGGCAGTTCCCCAAATGCTTCATCCCAAATCCATTATACGGGGGATGTTTCACTTTCTTTCCTCCTCTTCCTTGATCAAAGTTCATCCCTAATCTTGGATCCATTGATCTCTTTTTTTCGTTGGATTTATGAGACCACTGCATCCCACCAAACTCCATTTCGACTTTCATCTCACTTCGCATGATCTCCTCATAGTTATCATAATCTTGGTTAGATAGATTCTTTTGCAGATGAGGTCTCAGTCTACCAAAGAATCTATCAACCTTTACATTTGGATACATGACAAAGCTAGAGTTGTATTGTGAAAGCCTTGTGATGTTGATCTCATAGCTTCCCACATATTCATTCTTCTTCTGCTTCAGCTCGAGAAACTCATTCTCCATTCTTTTTCTCATGGAATGAGGGAAATAATTACTGAAGAAGATCCCTCTGAACTCTTCCCAATCCATACCTTCAACCTCTACTCTTTTCCTCATGTTTTTAATCATCTCCCACCACTGATCAGCTTCTCCTTCTATGTGATAGACAGCTATGGTGACCTTCTCTTGCTCTGAACAACGGGGCACAGAAAATATCTTCTCGATAGAGCTGATCCACTGCTCAGCAATCAATGGGTCAGTCGATCCACTGAAGGTTGGTGGTCATTGATTCATAAAGGACTCAATAGAATATTGTTCCCTTCACGGTGAGATCAGTCTCTCATCTTGATTCAAGTTATTTCCCATAACTTGAGTCAGTTGGTTCATCATTCGCATGAATGTTTCCATTCCTGCTTCCATTGGAGGGTCGTCAGTGCATGGTCCATTGCGGTCACCATTTACACGGTTCCTCCCATTTCCTTCCATTTCTAAAAGTATAAAACCATAATAAGAAACTTATTTCATTTACGAATATTTTAACTATAAAGGATTTATGTCTTAAAACTTCTTTAAAAAATTATATTTCTCTATAAATCCTTCATAATGATTCATAAAAAGCTTATGATTAACCAAACATATCACCCAGGAGTGTCATAACCAAGAGTGTTTCAAGGGCTATTGTTGTGTACCAGGATACCCTGGATCAAGCCCGAAACTCCTTGTCGAAGTTTTTACTCCTAGGTACCTTTGTGCCAGAGCCGCCTCTACCTGCTCGTATCCAAACAGGGATGTATTTTCTTAATAAACAACTTACACAATACTCACCAAAATACCAGGAAGTTTTCCTATATTTAAAATTTTCTATAGGATTATTCCTAAAGTTTTCAAATCCTAATTTCCATAAATAACTAATCTATACTTTGATACCAACTATGGCATCCCGCCTTTTTATTACATAACTTTTCATTACGTTTTACAAACATAGGATCTTTAAAGTCTATTGTCTTGGAAATTAGGAACATAATACATGAAAACAACATAAAACATTCTTATAAACCACTCATAAGGCTTCATCATTGGTTCATACTTTGTAAAATTACTACATCTCATATCTTGGGGACATACAAAGGAAAGGGTGAGCAGAAGGCCCAGTAAGGAAAACAAGTGAAACAGTTGACATGTGATCTTGAGAAATATTAATAAGAACATAATAAAAGTCATAAAGGCATGAGCAATGGAAGAAGAGAGATATCATAATAAAAAGAACTTGAATCATCACTTGAATATGTGGCTACAACATTTCATTTAGACGTTCATGAACGTATCACTAAGGTTTATCCTCGAGGTGTTATAAAAATTACCAAGGTTATTCACCAAGGTATCGTGAAACTTGTCATCTCTAGCGATTAATTATTACCCAATGCATTAGAGAGATATCAGGAAGAACCATTAATATGAATTTACATTAATGTGATCCACATAGATCATAATCAAACATTCCATAAATAACCCATAGATAATAAAATAAATGGGTTCATTTCAAAATCGTGATGTTTTAAAAGTTCTTAAAAATAAGATCATTATGTCATTTATAACCCATGGAAAGGGAGTGAGGGTTATATGTATGTAAATTACAGAATAAAATATATCATATTTATATATTTATGAAAACTCATTGAAACGAAATAGGTCTGAGTATTCACATAAATAAAACAATAGAATTTCTGGAGAAAAAGAGAGAAATTTTGAGGCGAACTTTCTGCAGCATAACGGCTATATAACATGGTTTAGAAAACATTAAAGAGAGAGGATACAAGGATAAAACACTAATTAATAACATATAATAAATTATAAAGACATAATAACATGTAAATAATAACATGGTATGGAAATTTTAATGACATACCACATTAAAAGGAAACTTGAGAGGAAAGAGAAGATGCGATTTCTTTTAAAAATTTCGGCAGCCTAACGACGTCACTTAAAATTTCAGAAAATTAATTGATGAGATAATAAAGGGTATATCTTCATTTGGACATGAAATGGAATGTAATGAGGATATATAAGAACAATACACCACATAATAAAATGGAACTATAATACATAACATAAAGGAAGTCATGACTTAAAGGAGAAGGGTGAAAGGATCCCTTACCTTGAAGAGTAACTTCGAAAGCTTAAAGGTCAGGACCTTGGGAGGCTTGATGGCACCTTGAGAGGACTCATTGGAAGGTAAAGAGACCATAAATTCGTTTAGTATGATTTTGGAATGAAATGAATGAGGGAATGTCTTGGTATTTATAGAATAAGTGAGGGAATAAATTATTAATTTCCAAGGGACACCTCATCAGTGGTATTGGAAAAACCATGGGCTTGCCCATGGTATTTTCCCATGGTATTGGTCACTTGAGAAACCTCATAGAATATATCACTATTTATAAGCTGACCAGAAATCTTACATCATTATTACATCATTAATGATTTCATTAAACACCCAAAACACAAAACTGCATTTTTTACTATTCACCAAAAATTCAACTGTTTCAGAAAAATCCCAAAAATTTACCCTAAAATAATATCTATTCTCTGAATTCAAAAATGAACTCCATTTTATGAAAATAATTCTCTAAATATTTTTAATCTAATTTTTAAATAAAATCATTATTTATTCCAAAAATACACCTTAAAACTATAACTCATTTTGTAACACCTTAAAAAATTAATCAAGGTCCCATAAAAACATAGTATAACTATAAGACAATAAAGTAACAATTTATGATTAAATTTTATGAAAATACATTTCCATTTTAAATTATTAAATTAATTATAAAATTTTAAATAAAACATTTATAACATACAAAAAATACCAAAACATAAACTATAATCGTTTTTTTTTTCACTTTTGAGATGTCTAAAATGTATTTATACATTCATGGGTGAAGCTTCTATTTTTTTGGTCAATTTACTATTTATTACTATTCATATGGGTATGTTACTATTCCTACTTTACTATTCACTAAAAATCAAGTTGATCTTATTAGACTCTAAATTTTTCACTGATCACAACTGTAGAAGACCATTTTTGGAAAATTATTTCACATTATTAATTATTTAAAGAATAAGCAAATATTTTAAAATACGATTTTTTCCAAAATTCATCAATAATACACATCCTATATTTATCCAGATATTTGAAATTCACAAACTTTTCCATAATAAGAAATAAGAATTTTATTTATATAAAAGGATTACACAAAGCAGTTAAGGTCTCATTACATAGCCCCTTATAACACCAGTATAGGACCTACATGTAAGGTGTGATATGGTGATGGAGTCTTGGGGCCGCTCGGCCAACATTTCATGAGTGGTGATTTATATTAGCTTGAACTTCTCCCTTAGGCAATTCTGTTCAAGCTTCATACATTGAAGTTTGGCTTGGGCTTGGTCCAAAGCAAAGCCTAGTGATGTTACCTCCTTCCCAAGCTCCGACAGATGGTCTTCATATGGCTCCAGTCTACTGGATGAGGTCATTCAATATTCTTTCGGTATTAATTAACCCAGATAACCGTATTTATAAAAACACAACGTTAAGATTAAAGTTTCCAAAATCCATATTGACCAACGGTCATATAACAGTCGAAACCCAACGGCCTCATTTTAATTATACCCACTTCATTAATTAAATGATATAGTTTTGTTGAGTATAAAATAATATGACACACAAAATTAGGAAACAAATATAATTAAAAAGTTTGGGTCGTTACACTAAGCACACAAATATCATCTATAAGGTTTCACTTATGGACTCCCCTCATACTGATATGAATAAATATATGCCTAAAATAGATCATGATGGTGCAAATCCAAAAAATATAGAATTTGATAAATATTTGAACTAACCTCAAAAAACACTTGAAAAAGAGGGAAATTCTATTCCTATTTATGATTCCAACCACTCTGCTTCCCAAAAGCTGGAAAAAACCTCTCTTGAAGGAGCAAGGGGAAGTGATTACCATATCATCAACTCTATAACAATAACCAAGGGGTAAAGATCAACTGGATCTTTAATCCATAATAAAAAATAGAGGATGGAAACTAGGAAATATTTCAATAAAAATATAGATGTAGGTACCAAAATTGGGGATTCCAACCCCAAATATAAATGATTATGAGACTCATGTTTTAGAACTATTAGGGATTATCCATCCCTAGAAAATTAAGTGCCCTTATGTTATTAGCTCAAAAAGATAAACCTTCTTTAATTGGTTTGTCTAAACCAAAAATGACCTTTCCTTCAAAGATGGATATTATTGAGAAGTTATAATACTCTCTTAATACTACTAACTAATTGTTAACAATGTTCAAGAGGCAATGGGTTTTGGATCATAAAACTCTATCAGATATGTGCATTATTTTCTCAAGTGAGCAAATGGTCACTTGCAAGGTGAAAGTCGGAGAGTTTCTAAATTTTTTATCTTTTATATATGCTCATAATTACTATAAATACTGAATAATCTTATGGAAGGAAATTAGATATCTCACCAGATCACTCAATGTCCCATGGGACATCATTAGAGACTTTAATTATATTCTTATCTTGGATGAAAAAACTTGTAATTTTATCACAAAACTCATTTACAAGGAGTTCAAATAATGTATTGAAATAAATAACCTACTAGAATTAAATCTTGTAGAAGCCAAATACACATGGTATAGAAGGAACCTCAACAAAATTTCGGATGGCATGCTTGATAGGGCCTTTATTAATGGTTTAGATTCTGATTATTGGAATTAAATATCCTTCTCAACACTTTTTAGAGTTAACTAAGACTATAATCTGATCATTTTGAATCTTCTCGATAGAGGACTCAATCCCCTACTTCATTTCAAGTTTGTTAATGCTTGGGTCTCTATTCAAGATTGTTATAAATTAGTCCAAAAAACTTGGAATCCTATAAAACACAAAGATGATTCTCTAGAATATATCCTCAAAATGAATATTTTTTAAAGGATAATGGAATAATGGAGAAGGTCTTACCTAAACTCCATAGTCAGGGACATTTTCTCTCTTAAATATTCTCTTAAAAATGTACAGGACTACAAAATTAGTTAGGACTTATCTTGTGATCTTGATCAAGAAGGAAGAACTTCTTATAAGCTACTTGACTTATCTCTCTCAAAGATAGAATACAAAGGGAAGCTTATAAAACCAAATGGATCAAGGATGGTGATATAAATTACAAGTTCCTCCACTCTCTCCAAAGGGCCAAAAAATCCAATAAACCCCTATCAATCATCATGAATAGTGACTATCTCATTGACAATAGGAAGGATATTGTTGATCACATTGTCTCTTAATATAAGAATGTTTTCAATGGGATAAATCTTGACTCTAGTCCTCTTAGGTATTTCATTACTCTACTAGTTAATAAAAAATAAAATAGAATGTTATCTTCAATTATACTAGATTTTGAATTTAAAGAGTCCTCTTTTGGTCTAAATAATTAAATTTCACCAGGTTCATATGGCTTCACTAATTGTTTTCTTATATCATTTTTGGGATGTTGTTCAATATTATCTTTGTAGGTTTGTTCAAAGCTTTTTAATAAATGGACACATTGATAAGGGATTCAATGCTCAATTTCTCACCTTTATCCCAAAATGGATAATTCCAATGTTATTCATAAGTTTAGGATTTTTTCCCTAGTTAACAATGTTTATAAAGTTATTGGAAAAAATTTGGCCAATAAGTTATCCAACATCTCTAAAAAAATTCAATTTGAACCAATATGGTTTCATTAAAGGAAGTACAATTCAAGACTGTCTCATATATTTATTGGAATGCATCAACCTTCTCAAGAAATATACTAAATAGGGGAAATCACTCTCTATCTAGAAATTAAAAAGGATTTTGATACTATGGATTGAGACTTTATATGCAGAATCCTCACTAAATTTGGATTTAGTAATATTTTCATTGATTAGATCAAAACTCTCCTTGGCTTAGATAACATTTCTGTTTTGATCAATGGCTCCCTAGGAGTTTACTTCACCTACTCTATAGGATTTATACAGGGTGATCATCTATCATCAATCATATTTACACTATAGAAGACTACCACAGTAGGATTATTCTTTATTTCATTGAAAGAGGGGAATTTAAAAGTATTAGGGCCTCCATATATTTGTTTTCACCCTATCATTTTATTTATACTGATGATATATTTATCTTAACTCAAGGTAACAAAAATAATTTCAAGAGATTCAAAGACACCCTTCTTCATTATGAAACGGTTTTAGTCCTGGTGGTGAGTTAGGAAATATCATATATTTTCATTAGTAGGAATTTTTCATCCAAGAGAAAGGTTGACATCATTAATGAGTTTAAAGAAACAAGGAAACTTTACCTTCATTAATCTTGGAGTTCATATGTTTTGGGGTAGGCCAAGAGACTCATAATTCACTCACACTATGATTAAAATATAGAACCAATTGGATTCATGTAAAGAGAAATCTATCTCAATGGATGGCAATGTTTTCTCAGTGAAACATGTCATTATGTCAATGTTTTTTTACTCCTTTATGATCTACAAATGTCCTACTACCTTATTGAAAAAGTGAACACCTACATAAGGAATTTCATATGGAGTGGAATCATTCTTGAATGAAGAATCATTATAGTGCCTTGGAAAAACTACCACAATCCCATCTCTCTTGGAGGACTTCGAATCAAAAATATCTTCAAATTCAATCTCTATCTCCTATCACATGAAACCTAGAGAATTATCAATGAAAAATATTGGGGTTTTATTTCATAAGATCCAGATTTTTGAACAAGATTAATAGAAAAATTTCAAGACACATGGACTCTTCCATATGACCGACTATCAGGGGAACATACTCTAATATCATCTTTAATGGGTTTTAGTTGTTCAGAAAGAGCTCCTTCCTCAACTTATAGCAAAATAAATGGATTCATACTTCTATTTAAACTCTATTAATCTCCAATTATGTAGTGGAAGACTTCAAAATCATGATCAAAGAGCAACTGGAAGCTTCATCACATGGGTTGCATGAGGCTATCAATAGAGAAGTGAACCGGTATATTTTTTTAATCAAGAAGATTTACTCATTTGGGAACCTTCCATCAATGGGATTATTACTTAAAAACTCTTCTAATACAATGAAATTATTAGAAAATTATAATTGTATGGGTAATATGAATAAGAAATAGATTCATCCTTACAGGTCCACTATTCTTTGGAAATTGGATTATTATAAACTTTCAATTGATTCTTGTTTGTAAGTGGTTGGAATATCTATATGCTTGAGCTGTAATATTTTCCATCAACACAAAAACTAAAGAAACAACCTTTTATTATATTTTTCCACTTCCTTTTCCTTATAGAATGTTGTGCACATTTTATTTGACATTAAACCTCCAAAGTTCAACAGCATCCAGAATCTTATAGACACCTGCTCACGGTCTCCTATATCTCCTCAAATTATGAATCTCTATATGATAGAATGCATATAATGTTTCCACCACATATGATCTAGTAGGAATAAAATTATACATGAACAAATTCCTTTCAATATTCAATGGGATCTTGCACAATTAATGACCACTGTGAAGGCCGTTAACTCACTATAATAAGGAAAATGTAATAATTCCATACATGAAATCATGATTCTAAAGAAACTTGTAGTGGATGGATACTTCCCTCCTCCTTAAATGTATTTGGAAATTTTTTTGAGTTCCACTTTTATTGTATGTTTTAAATGAAACTCTGATAGATCCTCCAGAAGAAACTCTAGGCCTTATGGCATGGGGGAGTCTTTAGGAACCATGATGGGGAAGTGATTGTGATTCTTTATGTCCCGTGTGGATTTTCTACTGCTTTAGAGGTATAAATTATTGGCTTCATCAGCACTATTAATATGGATAGAACAAGAGAATGGAATAACATATGGTTTGAGTGTGACTCGACTATCATTGTGCATGCAGTTAGAACTGGTCAGATTCACCTCTCATAGAAGATGACATCTAGATGGATGAAATGTTTTAATTATCTCCCATACATGAACAATATTATCGCACACACTTATAGTGAATCTAGTTACCCTGATAATGCTCCAGTCAACAAAGGCTTATCTAATGATTCTCTTATTTTATAAATTGTTTTTATTGATGATTTAACTCCCTTAAATATAAGGTATTTATGTAAAATACTTTATTTCATACTCATGTAACCTTACTTTCTATCAATGAAAGTACATTTCCCTCTTGGGTGAAGTCTCATCCTTTTCGGAAAAAAATATGATGAGGTATAAGGTATTTACACCATACCAATAAAAGTTATATATTTTATCCAAAAATTTACCCAATAAATCTATGTATTGAATCAAGGTGACCACCCTTTATTCAAAGGAAGGAAATATTGAGTGTTCACATAATAAAATACTTGGAGGAAGAACCATGTTTATATACATTATATGATTATGAAATCCAAAAGTAGTAATGTATTTCCATGAGTTTAATCCTCCAAAATAGTATAAGAGAATTTATAGTGTAATTTATGAAAATATTTTCCAAATAAGTAAAACCCTTTTGTGATAAAGAGAAAATGGAAGAAAACCCATAAAATAGTCTTTAGAAAAAAATTCAACATTACAATAAAAGAAGATGTTATAGGTCGGTTCCAAATAATTTTTTTTTGAAAATGTATTTTGAAAACATTTTAAAACATTTAATTTTAAAATGAATCATCAATAATGGATCCTTGAAAAAATTTATAACAGTTATCTTAATGAAATAAGGATTGGAATATAAATCAAATAATCATGGAAGGAAAACCATTTTAATATTTTAAAATACCTTTGTTGAAATCTACATTATAAAAATGGATAAAAAATATTCTTTTTGAAAATAGGGAAAGGGAAATGTGAAGGTCTTATGAGATAACACATAATTGGGTTTCCACATATAAAGGAAAATATTAGAATTGAAAGAAAATATGGACATGGAAGGGGAACTTTTGTTAAGGAGGATGGTATTTATTCTCAACAATGATATATTTTTAAAAAATAAATCTCATTAAGGTAAAATTTTTAAATTAAAAAGTAATTTCCCCTCATATTAGAAGAGAGGGAACCATGAAATAAATTCTTATGGTAGAATAAACTAATATTGTAATAAATAAGTTTAAGAAGAATTATTGTAAAACAACAAAGGGGGTTTAGTTAGAAAAAACACTTAAAGTAATGCTAACATAAGAATAAAAAAACATAAGAGGTTTACCATGAAATGGAAATTAAAATATCATAAAATTTAAGATATTAATTATAATTAAATTCAATAGGTAATTGAGTACACCATATAAAATAAATTATGGTGTGTGATATCAAACTTGTCTCATGGAATTGAAAATAATGAAAAATAACCTTAACCTAGTACACTTCAATTATAATCAGCAAATTAAAAATATATTATCTAGTTATAGTTTATTTCCATCGTTAGGTGTTAGAACTTTTGATTGTTTATTTCATACAACTATCGTGCTGATGAGGTAAATTATGAATTATTGGTTCGAATTTAATTATAACCAGGCTATTCATGATATAATAATATTTTTTTCAATTATTCATCAATTCCCATTTTCATTAGTTGAGATAATTGGATATGGTTTTGTGAAAATTATAATTGTGATGAATTAGTTTCGATGTGTTTAATGATCAAATGATGGTATACCAATAAATATATAAAATATTAACAAAAACTTTATAGAATCATTAAAACCATTAAAATAAATCATTATTACATTATATTATTATTATATAATATTCCTTAATCATCCATGATATAAACATTATAACATCATTCATGTAGGTGGTAAAACCATCCTAAACGAGAGCATGTTATAATGAATTAATGTGTACGGAATTTTTTTATGTAATGAAAATATAAATTTTAAATAATATTAAACATTTCATAAATATAATATATCTTAATTAAATTAATTCATAAAACCATTCATGAAGGTTGGTTATGGGAAATTAAATTTATCATTGATAGAGACGGTAGTCCGAAAGTATACGCGATTAATGTTTCCATTTCTCAACAAATGGGATGGAATTAAGCTATATGATAAAAAATTATTTCATAATTATAATTTTTTCATAGGAATAATATTAATTCATAAAATATATCCTAGTTACCATCCATTAAAGTTAGAGATGAAAAAAACCGCATCACTTCATGGAGGTGATAGTTCATACGTACAAATGATCCATGTTGTTTTGTTTTTCTTAGTGGATGGAAAGGATTGAATAATGGTTGAACCATTAATGTAAATAAATTAAATTTATTAACAATAATTATTTCATTTTATTTAGGTTCTGGGAAAAAATTTAAGAGTAATATTAATAATAAAACACTAAGGAATAAGAAATACTCACATTGTGAACTTAAGATTTCTCTTGGAAATATCATTAAAAATGGAGTCTTATGATAAATAATTGAGATAAAAGGCTTATTAATGGGGTAGTAAATTCTAGGTGGATCAAAATGGACTGGTTTTAGGATAAAATTATAAGAAATAGGTGTATCATTAATTTTTGGAAGTGATCCCATTTTATAAGCGAATAGAAGGGTAAATTTGTAAGTACCTGTTATATTTCAATAATGGCATGTCACTACTCAAGGGATAGAGGATCCAAAAGTTTAAGATAATTGATTTTGGGTTTATATTGGGTTAATAAATTCTAAAACATAAATTTATAGACATTTTGTTGACTCATTTACCATTATAAATTTATACTTTACTAGTTTATTTTTTACGTTGGTAACTAGTTTTTAACTACGTAATTTATGCTTTATTAAAAATATAAGAAAATAAATTTTAAAAACTTGTGGTGTGATGAACCAAAATTTAAGCACCGTGTAATATAATTTAATTTTTAAATAATATAAAATTAAATTATAAATAAAAATATCTAATATATAGAAAAACATTTTTGTAGAAAAAATGTGGTTCTCAACAATAAGTATTCTTAACCTTGTTGAGACAAAGAGGTTTTTTAGGCATTTTGAAGAAGTTGAAGTAAATTTTTTTACCAATGTGTTTTATTTTTTTGTATAAAATAAATCACTTTACATTTTTTATATTTCCTATAAATTTGATTAGACAGAGTTAAATAGATAGAGTCTTTCAGATTGATTTTAGTGGATGAAGTTTACCATCCTGATGTAATTGACCATATATTAGCATTGAATGTTTGTCCAATTTTTCTATCATGTTGCAATGGAAATACTATTTTATGATGAAAATTATGTGTTTATTCACTATAGTTAAAGTTCATAACATCATAAACACTAAAATATCTCATGTTCTAATCTTGAGTTGAAATGGAGGAAATAAAATTCATGTGTATAAAGTTATTCATATGATGTTCTGTGGAGATCACTAGGAAAATGTTATCCGGAAAAGGTTAGGCTAAGGAATGTTTGAGGTTTGAAGGATATGAATATATGATTTCTTATAGTACAAAGTATTATTGGTCATATGTTTATGAATATTTCCAATTATATTTAAAGTTTATGAATTTAAACTGATCAAAATTATAATAGTTCAGCATACAAAATAATGTGAATTGGTTCATTAGATGGGGGATCGAAAATTCATCTGGTTGAGTTCACCATATGAAATACTAGCAATGTAAATTAGTTAGATTAATGGTTATGGAGTCTTAGGATGAATGTAAGTTCAATAGAGTTTAATAAAGAAATCAGTCAAATGTTATCAAATGTGGTTCATCGATTAGATATTTCCAAGAAAAGGCAATGGTTGAAGGTCTTTGGAACATGTCATCAGATGAAGTTTATGGTGATAAAGTTCTAATATATTCCTAAATATTTATGTAGGAACATTGATTAGAGTTCCATCAGTTGTGAGAATGTTATGAAGGTGTATCGAATGTAAGGTTTGAATGGATTTATGAAGTTTTCATAAAGATATTAAATGTGATGACGTTGATTTTATCAATCAAATTTTTAATAATCATGAAGTAAATAATGTGATTCTTTCTGAGTTTATAGGAATGTTTGATGAAGTTTTTTATGTTGGTTCTTAAAGAAAGTTACTAACTTTTATTATTTTATAATTCAATTAGAGGAAGGAGGTTTTGAGCTGAATATTCAAAAATTTGAGAGGGAGTTTCAATTTTGAGTTCTCACCTCACTGTAAAAACATAGAGTAAGTTTTCCTATATAAATGGGGATGGTGCAATAATAATCTATGTGGATTTTTGGGTGTGATAACTTGAAATTTTATAAATGAAATTCCTTTTTTGAATAAATAAATTCCTTATTAAGTAACGTAGTTATAGAAAATAGAAGCACTAATTTGGTTATTTTGGATTGTATGTAGTCATTTGGGTTTAAAATATTATTAATAATTTTAACCATTGATAAAATATATGTTGTATAGTGACCATTAATATTGGTATATATTATGGTTTATGATAAATTCTAACTGATAGGGATGGAAAAGCGATGGTCTCAACTAGTAGGAGTGTATGCTATGAAGCTCAATTATTGGATCTTATAAGAGACATAGAACCACTAGTATTTTCCCTTGTAAAATACTAAGCTGAAATTAAACAATTCAAACATGAATGAAACCATTTATGGGACAATTTCAAGCTTATTGAGATTACAACCCAAACCATGTTCATCGAACCACCCTAAGAAAGTTCCACCATCACAAACCTTACCCATGGAGCATACACCATTATAATAAGGGATAATGTATCTAGACCCTAGTAGTATGATTTTTTTTGTTTTCTTTATAATAAAATAATGATTATGTTTATCCTTTTTATTATTACTTTATATATACAATTATATATGAGTTGATGAAAAATTTATTTTGATATGAAGAAACTAAAATTATATTTTTGTAAAATATATAGTTTTAACACTCTTTCTGATAAATTCAAGAATTTTTAAATACAAATTACTTTTATATAATAATATTATTGAATAATATTTATTTATATACAAATGATAATATAATTAAGTCCAATGTAATCTTTATAATGGTTAGAAAATTATTATTGTCATAAAAACTAGTATTTTCAAGTAAATAAGGATTTTTATTTAAAAGTGTAAATGATAATACTTAGAGAATTATTTTAATAAAATAAATATTATTTTTGAAAAAATCATATTTAAATTATACAATGTTAATTTTTTCATAATTTTCTGAGATAGTCGAATTTTTGGGTAAATATTAAATACAGTATAAATATACAGTTTGTATTATGACATCATAATGGAACAAAAGTGATGTAATAAATGTTATAAAATGCATCCATGAACAAATATATATTTCCCCTTTAAAATAATTTTTTTAAAAACAAATTAATAATTTTATAAACCTTTAATGAATCATCCAAAACCTATATTATATTTTATAGTTTTGAAATCAATTCTTTATTAACATGACTCACTTCTACATAAAAATGATATTATTTTGATATGTTAGGTAATTTTACTTATAAAATATTGAAAACCAGATCCATTTGGATGAAAAAAAGGGAAAAAACCAGGTAAATTTTATTGGTTTTGATTATTTAATCATGTAGAGTTCAAAACCTAAGTTTAGAAATTAATAATAAATTCCCCTATCCTTTTCTATAAATACCCACCCAACCTCCCACTCCCATTCACTAAAACCCCATTGATAATGATTTTAAACTCCCTATACCTATCTAAATCCCTCTAAATGTCTTTCCAAAATCTTAAGAATATTATCTTAAGCTTTTAGAAATCCATCTCAAGGTAACAGATTCTCTCCTCTACTTTATTCAACCACTTTCTTTGTATTATGTCATTTTATTTTCAATTTTTTACGTTGTAATGTGTTTTTAAACATATGTTTTACTATAATTATTATGTAAAAGTAATTATAGAACATATTTCACTCTCATTAAACCCTTCGATGAATATTATGTAGACCATTTATGCTGCCAAAATTATCCTGCAATTTTTCATACCAAACATTTGTGTAGTGAATACTCATACCCATTTCCAATAAAGGGTATTAACCTTGATGCACCTATCCTAATAGAATTTGCAATTACATGTCTATAATATACACAACTTAATCATGGGATTATAATTTTAAAACCATTATTATGATGTATAATCTATGTGGTACACTAATGCATATACGTGATATGAATGTGACGAGTGGGCCCAAAATTATATAGCCCTCTAATGAATTGTGTAATTTTTTTATCTCATGAGATTCCATGTATGGTGCATGAGAGGTTATCCTAATAACACTATTTTAGGATGTCTTGGAAGTTATCCTCGACTTATACTTATGATCTGAGGTTTTATTTTGTTTTCATGTTTCTATGTTGCCTTGATTTTATCATCTTATATCATGCTTTGATGTTCAAGTTTATGATTATAATACCTTTTATGTCACCTAGATATTCCTATTGACTCACATGTATTACTTTCACCGTGTTTTTCATTGACTATTATCTTATTGGGATTTATTGATCACCCATTTCTTATGTATTTTCTCATGTTATCCTAAATAGTATTAGAATATTGATGGAATATAAGGGAATGTTTAATCATTTTTAAATAATTTTGTTGTACCCATATTTTAAGTTATTGTTCTAAATATCTAATTACACAAATACACTATGCCTCAAAATATTTTGGGATTGTATTAAGTGTATCTTTATGTAATAAATTATTAATTAAGGTGTTTCAAAGATATGAGTTGTTATAGTTAGTATCATATAAAGGTTTTTTTTGGGATTAATATTTGAAAACTTTAGTAAAAGCATTAGTTTTAATACTAAACATAGGATAACATGCCTAATTTTTGGTAACTTATAGATTAAGTGGTTTCCAAGCAACAAAATCCTTGTACAGATACTACAAGTGTATGTGTCTCTAGAAAAGTTATACCTAGTGGTAATAACCTCAAAAAGGGTGTATTGGGTATTAACTCAATAATCAATTGGAGCATGAAAAAGATGCCTTACTATGCACCTTGTTTGATTCTCTCAAGGGATATGATTTAGAAAATTCAAAATCTTTTTACAAACAATCATTAACGGAAAAAATCCCATAATATTTTATGTTAGGAAATAGACCATGAAAACTTAGATTGAAACATAAAAATTCATAGGTTAAGTAATTTATGTTATTTATGAGTTTTATATTAAATTTTCATAGTTTCCCATTTTATATGATTAAAATTTTCAAAATTATCATCCCTAATTTTCCCTTTATTTTAGTTTATGGCTTGAAATATGAGGAATCAAGAAAACAACCAAAGTTATGGGTAATGTAATTACTTCCCAAATAACATGCTCAAACCGATGGGAGAAGTATTTGGTAACTTCATGGCTATACTTTCTTAAATAACTCAAGTTTTCAATAGAAACATGAATAATGGGGAAAATAACCCCCCCCCCCAAGATATATCAAGTTTCAATTGATACCATTATACGATAAAGTTCTTTGACTTTCAATAGATATTACGATCATTTAATAATAGAATAATAGATCAATTACATTAAAAAGATATTCATCATTCTTTAATGCTATGAGAAAGATAAGGTCCTACTGGTTATTTATCATAAGGAGGGAGAATCTAATCAATGGTATACATTTATCAAAAATATATAACCTCATGAGGAGATTGAAGTGATGGAGTGGAAAGGATTCTAGAAAATGTTTTTTGATAAATATTTTTCCCCACACTCTCTGAAAAAAAATGGAGAGGGATTTCTTTAGCCTTAAGAAAAGGGATGAAGAATCTATCAGGGAATATGAGGTTAACTTTTAAAGACTTTTACGATATTCCTCTATCTTTTTCATTGTCCCCAAGAATAAAGTTGATCACTTATTTGATATGATAAAGCTAAGTCTATGAAAAGATTTAGAAATTTAGGAATTTTACTACTATGAGTAAATTTTCTGAAGTTACCTAAAAGTAGAAATGGAGATATAATAATCTTAAGGGTATCATAGGTATGAAGATAAGAAGAGGATAATGTAGTTTAATTCTAGGGGAGTGATGGAGAAATCTCACAGTGGAAAAATATTACAACATCCCACTTCTAAAAAGTATAGGAAGAAGCATCTTGAAATTTTTCTGAAGGGGACAAGGAAGTTCTTTAGGTGTGGGAAGAAAGGGTACCTAGCTAAAGAATCCCAATGGGATAAACCCACCAATTTAATAGAATAATGAAATGATCTATAATACCATTAATTTTTTATCCAATGTTTCAAATACAAGGAAGATGGAAAATATGTGAATCGATACACTAAGCTAAGGGTTTTTGATGATAACCGATGACAATATCCTCCAAAGCCTATAGAACAAGGTTGATCTTATGAAATCACAACCGTTGAGGTAGATTCAAAAAATGATGTGGTGATAGGTATGCTGGTTATTATTTTAAAGATGGTGAACATACTATATCATTCTATTTCTATATATTCTTCCATATCATGAAAGTTTAGTATAATTATTCAAACATCACCTCAAAATAAGGAAATGGATCTATCAGTAAAAATGGTAAATGGAAAAATTATTTCATCCAAAATATATAATTTCTACCCTATACATATTTTCAAGATGAATTTACTAGTGAACCATGTGATACTCCCTTTAGTAAAATTCAATTTTATGCTAGGTATGGATTCACTTTCTTTGTATAGAGCCAACATAATTTTTTGAGACAAAGAAATCACCCTCTGTATTGAAAATCACCCTCTGATTCTATAAAATTAAAATGATAAGGATGAATCACTTTGGAATCATCATATCTATAATGGATATTATTACCTTATAAGAAATAATATATATCTTAAATGATTTAAACTAAGGAAAAGATCATCCTTGATGGCATTCCCAATGTAAGGGAATAGACTGATGTGCTTTCTGTAGAATTTACTAGTCTTCGTCCAAATTGAGAGGTTTTGTTCTCATTCAAACTCATACCTGTATCTTTTCCAGTATAAAAGAATCTATAAAAAATTGACACTCTTGAACTTTAGAAGCATAATATGAAACTACAAGAGAATATGGTTGAATGGTTTATGCATCCAAGTGCTTCATCGTGGTGTCCACTATTAATTTTCATCAAGAGAAAGGAAGTTTAAATGCACCTCTTCATTGGTTATCCTGATCTTAACAAGATCATGATAAATAAAAATTATATTATTCTATAAATTGATGACTTTTTATATCATCTATATAGATCTCAGTACTACTTATCACACTTAGACATATGGTAAATCTGAGAGGACCATTAAAACTCTAGAGGATATACTAAGATAGTTTTCAATGTATTTCCATGGATTTTGGGATCAACACCTTCCCCTAATGAAGATATCATATAAAAAAGTTTTCATCATATTATTTAAATGGAACCTTATGATCATCTGTATAGGAAGATGTGTAAGAATCCAATATATTGGGAAGATGTTTGATATTAGAAGCTTATGTGACTTGATCTTATCCAAAAAATTATAGATAAGTTTTAAACCATTCAACGTCATATGAAATCTATACAAAGTTGGCAAAAAATATATGCTGGCAATTATCGATGCGACCTATAGTTTGAGGTTGAAGATATGGTGTCCCTTCATATATCACCATGGAAGAAATTCATGAAGTTCGGGAAGAAGTGAAACATTATTCCAAGATATATCGACCCATTTGAGATCCTTAATCAAGTTGGAGTTGTGGCCTATCGACGAGAATATTCACCTAACATATCCCAAGTGCATGGTGTGTTCAATGTATCCCTCTTGAGTAAGTACATATCGAAACTCTCACATGTACTAAATATGGAGGTGTTACCCTTAAATAGTGATCTTTCATATGATTAGAAGATAAAAAATTCTACAAAACAAGACAACTCATCTAGTCAAAGTGTTGTGGTGGAACCACAAGTTTAAGGAAGCAACATCGTAATAATAAGATGTGATGAAATAGAAGTACCCTCATTTGTTTTAGTGCATGAAAGGAAATTTTATGTAGAAATTTATGAAGGGGGGAAGAATGTAATGGAATTAAATTTTATAAATGAAATTCCATTTTTTTTAATGAATAAATTTCATCTTAAGTAGTGTAGCTATAGAAAACACATTAAATACTATAATTTTTTTTGGGACCAATATAAAATATAACCAGTTGGATTTAAAATAGTGTTTCTCATCTTATCCATTGATAATATAGCCATTGTATAGTGACCATTGATATCAATATATATGAAGGGTTGTGATAAAATTTAATTGACATCCATCGAAGAAGTGATGGAATCAACCAGTAGGATCTTACCCTATAAAGCCCAATTATCAAAGATTCCAAGGTAGATGACATAACTAGGATTTGACCTTGGATAAGATCAATCTAGAATTTAATAACTAAAATATGAAGAAAAAATCGTTTACAGGAGATGTTAAATCTTATCGAGATCATGGATCAAACCCCATTTATCAAACCACCATAATAAAGTGCCATCATCACACACCTTACCCTTAGGGAATACTCAAGTATAATAAGGGTTTATGTATCTTGGCCCCAGTTTAATGAATTTTTTATATTTTATTTAAAATAAAATAAGGTTTATTTGTATTTATTTTCATTATTACTTTATATATACAATTATACATGAGTTGATGAAAATTAGATTTTGATACGAAGAAACAAAAATTGTATTTTTGAAAAATATATAGATTTAACACACTTTTTGATAAATTCATGAATTTTGAAATAAATATTACTTTCATATAATAATATTATTAAATAATATTTATTTAAATAAAATGATAATATAATAAAGTCTAATGTAATCTTTCTAAGGGTCAAAAAATTATTATTGTTGTAAAAACAAGTATTTTACAATAAATGAGGATTTTTATTTACAAGTGTGAATTCAAAAAATTAGATAATTATTTTCATAAAATAAATAACATTTTTTAAATAATAACATATAAATTATCCAATGGTTAATTTTTTATAATTTTCTAAAAGTTTAATTTTTTGGTAAAAATTAAATACGACATAAATATATGGTCTATATTATAACATCATAATAGACCATAATTTATGTAATAAATGGTATAAAATAAATACATTACCAAATATATATTTCCCATTTAAGATAATTTGTTTTTTTATTTATTTGTTTAATTTTATAAACATTTAATAAATCCTCTAAAACCAATATTTTATTTTTTAGTTTCAAAATCAATTATTTATGAACATGACCCACTTCCACATCACCAATGGTATTATTTTAATATGCTTAAATCTTTGTATTATAAAATATTAAAAACCACTCTTATTTGATATAAACCATGGGAAAAACCATGGTAATGTTTATATTTTTTATTATTTTATCATATAGACTCAAAAACCTAGGTTTAGATATTAATAAAGATTTCCACTCTTTTTTGAAATAAATACCTACCCAACCTCCCACTCCTCTTCACTAAAAACACATTTATCACAAATTTCATCTCCTTATCTATCTATGAATCCCTCTCAAGCTATTTCCAAGATCTTAATAAGATCCTCCCAAACTTTTAGAAGTTCCCTCTCATGGTAATGGATTTTATCCTCCCCTTATTTATTCAAGAACCTTATTTGTATTATGCCATTTTATTTTCTATTATTCATGTTGGAATTTTTTTTACACATCCCTTTTATGTTCCTTATGATATCCAAATAATTAGAGACCACTTTTCACTCTTATTAAACCCTTCCATGAATCTTATGTACACCCATTATTCTTCAAAAATTATCCTTTGATTTTTCATGAAAAATATTTGTGTGGTGAATAACCATCCAGATTTACATTCACCTAGATGTACTTATCCTTCACTGATTGGGGAATTCTATATATATAATCCAAAATCCTTAATTTTGGGATTAAAATTGATGAAATTAATTATTATTTTCTATGATCTATATGGAATTCTAATGCATGTATGTGATATGAATGTGATAGGTGGGACCAGAATTATATAGGCCTCTAATGCATTGGGTAATATTTTTATCTCATGAGATACCATGTATGTTATAGAATCCCGCCTTTTTATAACATAAACTTTCATTACATTACACAAAACTAAGGATCTTTAAGGTCTAGTGTCTTGGAAACCAGGAACATAAAACATAAAAAAAACAAAAACCATTCTTCTTAAACACTTGAAAGGCTTCTCCTTAAGTTCATCCAAGGTTCATTACTGCATCTCATAACCTGGGGACATACATCAAAAGAAAGGGTGAGCAGAAGGCCCAGTAAGGGAAACAAGAGGAACATTTTACATGTGAACTTGAGATACTTCAATAAGGATATGAAAAGAACTTTAAGGCATGAGAAAGAAATCATGAGGCATTTCATAATAAAAATAACATTTTCCATAACATGAAGATGTGGCTACATCATTTAACATAGAAAATCATGAACATATCACCAAGGTCCATCCCCAAGGTGTCATTTGAAAATTACCAAGGTTATTCACCAAGGTATCGTGAAAATTGTAATCTCTAGTGGTTACATCATTACCCAATGCATTGGAGCGCTATCAAGGCGCACCCTTAAATTTGCCTTTATTATCATGTGATCCACATATATCATCATCAAACATTTCATAAATAACCCATATAGCATAAAATAAATGGGTTTCATTTCATAATCATAACGTTTTAAAAACTGCTTTAAAGACATGATATTTACGTCACTTTAAACCCACGGAAAGGGAAAGTGGGTCTCATGTATGTAAATACCAGAATTTAAAATAGAACATTTTGATATATATGTGAATACCCTTTTAGAAATAAGAGCTTTGAGTATTCACTTTATAACATAAAATAATTTTGAGAAAAGAGAGAGGCATTTTGAGACAAAAATTATGCAGCATAACGGCTATGTTACAAGGTTTTAGAAAACATTGAAAATAGATGGGACATGGGTCACCCACTCATAAATGATCCATAAAACTGTAGGGGGGACAGAATATAAGAGATTTAAGAACATGGTAATGGAATTTTTAAGATATACCATATGAAATGAAAAACATGGAAGTGAGACAAAACAAGATTTCTCTTATGAAAATTCGGCAGCCTAACGGCGTCACTTAACTTCAATAAAAAAATGATTTGACAAGATCAAATAGGGTCCCTCATCATATGATCATAAGATATCAGTATGATAGATATAGAGATCATAACCCAACATAATAAAAAGGAACTCGAAAGACTTGACATGAAAATCGAACTTGAAAAATGAGAAGGGTGAAAGAATCACTTAAAAAATTTGGCAGCCTAACAGCGTCACTTAAACTTTCATAAAACGAAATGATGAGAGTAAGAGGGGATCTATCATCATATAAACATGAAAAGGGCAGTAAGAGGAAATATAAAATAACATCCTCTCACATAAGAACATGGAGCATAAAGGAATGACATAAAAAGGATTACATGAAAAGAAAGAGAGAGGTCGGATCCCTTACCTTAAAACGTGACTCTTGAAACTCAAAGGTTTGGACCTTGAGGGCTTGGGGGCACCTTGGGAGGACTCCTTGGGAGGTAAAAAGACCAGAAATTTGTTGGGGGAGAGTTGGGAGTGAAAACTAAAGGAGGAAATGGTGGGTATTTGTAGGGAAAGTGAGGGGACAAGGCAATAATGGCCAAGGGACACCTCATTAGTGGTTTTGGCAAAACCACGGGCTTGCCCATGGTATTTGCCCATGGTATTGGCCACTTGGGACACCTCATACCTTATCTTACTATTCATAATTCGACCATATTTAATATATACTTAATACATCATTTAATGATGTCATTAATCACCCGTAACTTAAAAACTATACTTTCATTATTCATCAAAAAATCAACTTTCTCAGAATAATCCCAAAATTTCACCATAACCAAATATCAATGCTCTGATTTCAAAAATGAAATCCATTTTATAAAAATAATTTTCTAAATATTTTTAATTTAATTTTTAAATAAAAACACTATTCATTGAGAATTCATTTTTTTCAGAAAAATCCCCAAAAATTACCTTAACACAATATCGATGCTCTGAGTTCAAAAATAAAGTCCTTTTTATAAAAATAATTTTCTAATTATTTTTAATTAAATTATTAATTTAAAAAACACTATTCACCCAAAAAAAACTAATACTTGACTAATAATTTATGAAACCGTTATTTACCCATTTTATTGAATCACATTACTTAATCTAGGTGTCTAAATTATATTAAAACTTTTTTTGAGTGAAATTACTAATCCATTTGGTCACATTACTAATCCTAAGCGTAAAATTACTATTCATAATTTACTATTCATCAAAAATTAAGTTTATCTTATTAGACTCCAAATTCCTTACTGAACACTTTTGTAGAAGACCATTTTTTGAAAATCATTACACATCATTAGTTATTTAGGGTTTTCATAAATATTTTAAAATATCCTTTTTTCCAAAATTCATCAATAAAGTACATTCTAAAATTATCTAGACATTTGAAATTTCACAAACATCACTAAAGGAAGAAATCTCAATTCATTCATCGCAAAGGATTACACAAAGGAGCTAGGGTCTCGTCACATAGCCCCTTATAACACTGGCATATGACCTAAGTGTAAGGTGTGCTATGGTGAGAGAATCTGAGGGAGGCTCAGATAACATTGCCCTAGTAGTAATCTCTACTAACTTGAACTTATCCCGTAGGCGTTTCCGTTCAAGCTTGACACGCTGGAGTTCGGCTTGGGCTTGGTCCAAAGCGAAGCCCACAGATGTTACCTCCTTCCCAAGCTCTGATAAGTGGGCTTCATAAGGGTCGAGTCTACTGGATGAATCCATCGACTCCTCTTTCTACATTAACCATTAATATATTATTAAATCATTAAGAGTAAGTTAATATACTACTAAAAAAGATTGGGTTGTTACATTCTTCCCCCCTTAAGAAATTTCATCCCCGAAATTTATACTTGAGGCCTAGCCGAAAAGGTGAGGGTACTTTTGCTTCATCGTTTCCTCAGGCTCCCAAGTCGCTTCTTCATACTTATGATTCCTCCACAACACTTTCACAAGGTGGGTAGTCTTGTTTCCTAGAACCTTGTCTCTACGGTCCAAGATCTTCACTGGCTGCTCCTCATAAGAGAGGTCATGTTCCAGTTGTACCACCTCTGGGTTCAGTACATGCGAAGGGTCGGGTATGTACTTCCTCAAGAGAGATACATGGAAGACATTGTGAACTTGAGCTAGGTTCGGTGGAAGTTCTAGACGATAGGCCACTGCTCTTATGCGATCAAGGATTTCATAGGGGCCAATGTACCTAGGGCTGAGCTTCCCTTTCTTCCCAAACCGCGTGACTCTCTTCCATGGAGAGATTCTAAGGAAGACTTTGTCACCAACACCAAACTCCAAGTCCCTTCGATGATTGTCAACATAGCTCTTCTGCCGACTCTGAGCTGCCTTTATGTGTTGTTGGATGGAATGAACCCGTTCCATCATCTCTTGCACAAGATCAGGCCCAAGAAGCTTCCTCTCACCAGTTTCATCCCAACAAGTAGGAGTTCTACACCGCTTTCCATACAGAGCTTCATAGGGTGCCATCTGAATACTCGCATGGAAGATGTTGTTATAGGAGAACTCCACTAATGGGAGGTGTTGATCCCATCCACCCTTAAATTCCATTGAGCATAATCTCAACATGTCTTCGAGTGTCTGAATAGTCCTTTCAGATTGGACATCAGTTTGAGGATTATAGGACGTAGTAAAATTCAATTCATTATTCAGAGAATGTTGAAGACTTCTCCAGAATTTTGATGTGAATCTTGGGTCACGATCAGATACGATGGATAGTGGTACCCCATGCAGACTTACCACTTCCTTCACGTATATCTTGGCAAGCTGATCCAGAGAGAAATCTTCCCGAATAGAGATAAAATGGGCTGTCTTGGTGAGACGGTCCACAATAACCCATATCACATTGTTTCCTTTGGATGTTTTCGGGAGACCAGTTACAAAGTCCATAGTGATATTATCCCACTTCCATGCTGGTATGGGTAGCGGTTGTAATACCCCCTTAGAAAGTTGTCATTATACCTTTACTTGATGACACACCAGGCACCTTGTAGTGTAATCAGCAATCTCCCTCTTCATGTTATCCCACCAATAATGATCACGAAGGTCTCTATACATCTTAGTGCTTCCCAGATGTATAGAGAAAGTAGAGCTATGAGCTTCATCCATCAGTTCTTTCTTTATCTCCGGAATAGATGGAACACAAAGTCTTGTATGAAATTTCAATACACCTTCTTGACCAATATTGAAATCAGGGAACTTCCCATCCTTTACAGCCTCGAACTTCTCCTACAGCAAAGGATCTTCTTTTTGAGCCTTCTTGATCTTCTCTAGTAATGAAGGTTGAGAAATCATTTGGGATAGGGTTGATGATGTCCCTTTCCTTATAATTCCCATGTCCAGTTTTACTAGATCTTTAATCAAGGGATCTCCTAGGATCCTCATTGTCGCCAGAACAACAGGATCTTTCCTGCTTAACGCATCCGTGACTTTGTTTGCTCTTCCAGGGTGATAATGAATTGAACAATCATAGTCTTTAATAAGCTCCAACCATCTCCTTTGTCTCATGTTCAATTCTTTCTGTGTGAAAATATAATTTAGACTTTGGTGGTCAGTGTATATATCACATTTCTCCCCATAAATATAGTGCCTCCATATCTTTAGAGCAAAAACAACTGCCGCCAGCTCTAGATCATGTGTATGATAATTCTGCTCATTAATCTTCAACTGTTGAGATGCATAAGCAATTACCTTGTCATTTTGCATGAGGACGCACCCAAGCCCTTTCAGAGATGCATCGCTAAAAATAACTAATCCTTCTCCGATAGAGGGTAGTGTTAACACAGGTGCAGTAACCAATCTCTTCTTCAGCTCTTAGAAACTTTCCTCACATTCCTTTGTCCAGATGAACTTAACCCCTTTTCGAGTCAACTTGGTTAGTGGATTAGAAAGTCGTGAAAAGTTTTTCACAAACCTCCTATAATATCCCGCTAAACCAAGGAAACTACGAATCTCAGTTACTGTTGTGGGTTGAGGCCACTCCTCCACAACCAATGTCTTTGCAGGGTCAACCGAGATTCCTTCATTGGTTACGATGTGCCCCAAGAAAGCCACTTGTTGTAACCAAAACTCACACTTGCTGAACTTCCCAAAGAGCCTCTCCTTCCATAGAGTTTTCAAAATAACCCTCATATGATCTTCATTCTCCTCACAACTTTTTGAATATATCAAAATATCATCAATAAAAACTACCATAGAGTTATCAAGGTAGTCCTTAAAGACTCTATTCATCAAATCCATGAAAATAGCAGGAGCATTAGTCAAGCCGAAGGGAATAACAGTAAACTCATAATGCCCATATCTTGATCGGAAGGAAGTCTTTGGAATATCTTCCTTCTTCACCCTCAGTTGATGATAACCAGATCGAAGGTCAATCTTAGAGAAGAATTGATCCCCACGAAGTTGGTCAAATAAATCATCAATTCTTGGAAGAGGGTATCTGTTCTTCACTGTGATCCCGTTCAGTTCTCTATAATCAATGCATAGCCGCATCGATCCATCCTTCTTCTTCACAAAGAGAACTGGTGCTCCCCAAGGAGACACACTCGGTCGGATAAACCCCTTCTCCAACAAGTCTTGGAGTTGTTTCTTTAACTCTTCTAGCTCCACATTTTCCATTATATACGGAGTCTTTGATATCGGTTGAGACCCAAGTACGAGTTCAATGGAGAACTCTACCTCTCTTTCGGGGGGAGGTCTAGGTAACTCCTTAGGAAATACATCCACGTACTCCTGAACAATCGGAACATCTTAAATTTGTATGCTTCCTTTCCCTTCTTCCTCATCACCGATTAACTCCATAAAGAAAGATATAGGAGGTGCTTCTAGATAGGGATCAGTTCGGGATATCTCTCCTTGGAAGATAACTGTAGGTCGTTCATTCAAGACCACTGAGATTTCCTTACTTCTGCATTTGATCTTAGCATTATACTTTGAGAGCCAGTCCATCCCTAGTATAATGTCGAATTCCATCATGGGAATGACTACTAGATTTGCGATAAGATTGTGCTCACCAAAGTAAACACTAGAGTCTCTAAATACTTTTGATGCAAGGATAATCCTACTTGGAGTCTTTACTGACAACTCTACCTCTAGCAGTTCGGGGATTGATTCTATATTCCTTGCAAACTTGGAGGAAATAGAGGAATGTGTAGAACCATAATCAAATAAAGTACTTGCTAGTTTTGAGAGGACGACAAGAGTACCTGCTACCACATCGTTCAGAACTTCAACTTCAGTTGTTGTGATAGCGAAATCACGACCTTGCTCCCTTGGCCTCTGCTGAGGTTGATGGTGATTCCCCTCCACCGCCCTCGGATTTGGACATTGATTAGCAAAGTGCCCAAGTTGTCCACACTTGAAGCATGTGACTTCGGGTAGGGCCAGAACAATCTTTCCCCTGTCGTTAGTGTTGGGAAGTTGAGGCTTCACATCACTACGACAATTCCGAGAAATATGGCTTTCTTTTCCACACCTATAGCACTTACCACTTCCGATCAAGCAGTTCCCCGAATGCTTCTTTCCACATTTATTGCATGTGGCATGTTGCATATGCTTTCCACCTCTTTCATGATCAAAACTTCTTCCCAGGCTCGGTTCTAGAGTTCTCTTCTTCTCATTAGATTTGTGAGACCACTGTGTCTCCCCAAACTCTAGTTCAACTTTCATGGCACTTCGAACTATTTCTTCATAGCTATCATAGTCCCTGTTTGCTAGATTCTTCCGCAGATGAGGTCTTAGTCCACCAAAGAATCTATCAACCTTCCCATTAGGGTCCATGACGAAGCTTGAGGTATAACGGGAAAGCCTTGTGAAGTTCATCTCGTAGGTTCCAACTGATTCATTCTCCTTTTTCTTCAGCTCGAGAAATTCTTTCTCCATTCTCGTTCTCATAGAATGAGGGAAATACTTATTAAAGAATATTCCCCGGAACTCTTCCCACTCCATAGCTTCCATCTCTCCTCATGGCTTCGTGTTTTTGATCAGTGACCACCACTGATCAGCTTCTCCCTCTAGGCGGTAAACAGCAAGGGTGACTTTTTCTTGTTCCGAACAATGAATTACAGAAAAGATCTTTTCAATGGAGCTTATCCATTGTTCCGCAACCAATGGTTCAGTAGATCCACTAAATGTTGGTGGTCGTTGACGCATGAAGGACTCAACAGAAAGTTGTTCCCTTCGTGGTGAGGTCGGCCTCTCAGCTTGATTCAAGTTATTACTCATAACTTGAGTCAGTTGGTTCATCATTCGTATGAATGTTTCCATTCCGGCTTCCATCGGAGGGCCGTCAACACATGGTGCATTGTGGTCACCATCGGCACGGTTCCTCCTATTGCCCGCCATTTTCTAAAAGAATAAAACCTTAGTGAGAAACTTATTTCATTTATGGATCTTTTAACTAAGACTTCATGCTTAGACAATTACACTTTTCTATAATTCCTTCATAATGATTCATAAAAAGCTTGTGATTAACCAAACATATCCCCTGGGAGTGTCGTAACCAAGAGTTCAGCAAGGCCCGTTATCGTGCACCAGTTCCCATTCGAGTATCGCTCAAAGCGGTGTTTTTGGGTTTTACCCCTATGTACATCTGTGCCAGAGCCGCCTCTACCTGCTCGTATCCAGACAGGGATGTATTTGTTTGATAAACCACTTACTCAATACTTACCAAAATACCAGGAAGTTTTCCTATATTTAAACTTTTCTATAGGGTTCTTCCTAAAGTTTTTATATCCTAATTTCCACAAATAACTAAAACCATCCTTTGATACCAACTATAGCATCCCACCTTTTTATAACATAAACTTTCATTACATTACACAAAACTGAGGATCTTTAAGGTCTAGTGTCTTGGAAACCAGGAACATAAAACATGAAAACAACATAAACCATTCTTCTTAAACACTTGAAAGGCTTCTCCTTAAGTTCATCCTAGGTTCATTACTGCATCTCATAACTTGGGGACATACATCAAAAGAAAGGGTGAGAAGAAGGCCCAGTAAGGGAAACAAGAGGAACATTTTACATGTGAACTTGAGATACTTCAATAAGGATATGAAAAGAACTTTAAGGCATGAGAAAGAAATCATGAGGCATTTCATAATAAAAATAACATTTCCATAACTTGAAGATGTGGCTACATCATTTAACATAGACAATCATGAACATATCACCAAGGTCCATCCCCAAGGTGTCATTTGAAAATTACCAAGGTTATTAACCAAGGTATCGTGAAAATTGTAATCTCTAGTGGTTACATCATTACCCAATGCATTGGAGCGCTATCAGGGCGCACCCTTAAATTTGCCTTTATTATCATGTGAGCCACATATATCATCATCAAACATTTCATAAATAACCCATATAGTATAAAATAAATGGGTTTCATTTCATAATCATAACGTTTTAAAAACTGCTTTAAAGACATGATCTTTACGTCACTTTAAACCCACGGAAAGGGAAAGTGGGTCTCATGTATGTAAATACCAGAATTTAAAATAGAAAATTTTGATATATATGTGAATACCCTTGTAGAAATAAGAGCTTTTAGTATTCACTTTATAACATAAAATAATTTTGAGAAAAGAGAGAGGCATTTTGAGACGAAAATTATGCAGCATAACGGCTATGTTACAAGGTTTTAGAAAACATTGAAAATAGAGGGGACATGGGTCAACCACTCATAAATGATCCATAAAACTGTAGGGGGACAGAATATAAGGGATTTAAGAACATGGTAATGTAATTTGAATGATATACCATATGAAATGAAAAACATGGAAGTGAGACAAAACAAGATTTCTCTTATGAAAATTCGGCAGCCTAACGGCGTCACTTAACTTCAATAAAAAAATGATTTGACAAGATCAAATAGGGTCCCTCATCATATGATCATAATATATCAGTATGATAGATATAGAGATCATACCCCAACATAATAAAAAGGAACTCGAAAGACTTGACATGAAAATCGAACTTGAAAATTGAGAAGGGTGAAAGAATCACTTAAAAAATTCGGCAGTCTAACGGCGTCACTTAAACTTTCATAAAACGAAATGATGAGAGTAAGAGGGGATCTCTCATCATATAAACATGAAAAGGGAAGTAAGAGGGAATATAAAAGAACATCCTCTCACATAAGAACATGGAGCATAAAGGAATGACATAAAAAGGATTACATGAAAAGAAAGAGAGAGGTCGGATCCCTTACCTTAAAACGCGACTCTTGAAACTCAAAGGTTTGGACCTTGAGGGCTTGGGGCACCTTGGGAGGACTCCTTGGGAGGTAAGGAGACCAGAACTTCGTTGGGGGAGAGTTGGGAGTGAAAACTAAAGGAGTAAAGGGTGGGTATTTATAGGGAAAGTGAGGGGACAAGGCAATAATGGCCAAGGGACACCTCATTAGTGGTTTTGGAAAAACCATGGGCTTGCCCATGGTATTTGCCAATGGTATTGGCCACTTGGGACACCTCATACCTTATCTTACTATTCATAATTCGACCATATTGAATATATACTTAATACATCATTTAATGATGTCATTAATCACTCGTAACATAAAAACTATACTTTCACTATTCATCAAAAATTCAACTTTCTCAGAATAATCCCAAAATTTCACCATAACCAAATATCAATGCTCTGATTTCAAAAATGAAATCCATTTTATAAAAATAATTTTCTAAATAATTTTAATTTAATTTTTAAATAAAAACACTATTCATTGAGAATTCATTTTTTTCATAAAAATCCCCAAAAATTACCTTAAAATAATATCGATGCTCTGAGTTCAAAATTAAATTCCTTTTTATAAAAATAATTTTCTAATTATTTTTAATTAAATTTTTAATTAAAAAACACTATTCACCCAAAAAAACTAATACTTGACTAATAATTTATGAAACCGTTATTTACCCATTTTATTGAATCACATTACTTAATCTAGGTGTCTAAATTATATTAAAACTTTTTTTGAGTGAAATTACTAATCCATTTGGTCACATTACTAATCCTAAGCGTAAAATTACTATTAATAATTTACTATTCATCAAAAATTAAGTTGATCTTATTAGACTCCAAATTCCTTACTGAACACTTTTGTAGAAGACCATTTTTTGAAAATCATTACACATCATTAGTTATTTAGGGTTTTCATAAATATTTTAAAATATCCTTTTTTCCAAAATTCATCAATAAAGTACATTCTAAAATTATCTGGACATTTGAAATTTCACAAACATCACTAAAGGAAGAAATCTCAATTCATTCATTGCAAAGGATTACACAAAGGAGCTAGGGTCTCGTCACATAGCCCCTTATAACACCGGCATGTGACCTAAGTGTAAGGTGTGCTATGGTGAGAGAATCTGAGGGAGGCTCAGATAACATTGCCCTAGTAGTAATCTCTACTAACTTGAACTTCTCCCGTAGGCGTTTCTGTTCAAGCTTGACACGCTGGAGTTCGGCTTGGGCTTGGTCCAAAGCGAAGCCCACAGATGCTACCTCCTTCCCAAGCTCTGATAAGTGGGCTTCATAAGGGTCGAGTCTACTGGATGAATCCATCGACTCCTCTTTCTGAATTAACCATTAACATCTTATTAAATCATTAAGAGTAAGTTAATATACTACTAAAAAAGATTGGGTCATTACATGTGTTGCATGAGAGGTCATCCAAAGTGCACTATGTTATGATCTCTTAGTATTTATCCTTGAATTATTCTTATTATTTATTGTTTAATATTATTTCCACATTCCAATGTTTCCTTGATGCTGTCATCTAATAACATGATTTGATGTTCTAATTTATGATTCTCACCCCTTTTATGTCACCAATATATACCTTTTAAGTAACATGTATTACTTTCATCATGTTATTCTTTGATTATTCCCTTATTGTGATTTATAGCTCACCTATTTCTTATGTACCTATCAAGGTTATCCCTTACAGTATTAAAACATAGATGGAATACAAGGGCATGTTTTGGAGTTTTTAAATAATGTTGGTGTTCCATGTTTCAAGTTATTGTTCTATGCATATAACTACCCAAAAACACTAGGACTAATGATTTTTTAGGACTATATTAAGTGTATATTTATGTAATAAATCATTAATTATGGTGTTTTAAATATATGGGTTGTCATATTGGTAGTTGAGAAAAGTGATTCTGAATTAAAGAAATGATTGGATGAACAGTGTGTAGAATCATTGGTTTGACATGTATCGGAAAGCGCGTTCTTTAAATTGGTATTAGATAATTGGTGCACAAATTTGATCAGGGAAATAGGTTGAAGAAGAATCGAACAAATAGTGTGCCAAAGAAATCATATGAACTAGGAATCATATTAGTATAAATATACAGAAGACACTAGATAGAGAATACGAGATGGATACATCATATAATCTTACTATGTGGAATTGTCTTATAAAATGATACTGGTTATAAGAAGTTTCTTTATCACTATTGTGAAAGTAAGTTAATTGGAAGAAGTACTTGTAATAAGGTAAAGTGTGAATAAATTTTAAGTAGCACAGTGCAAATATATTGAATCCTATTGGTGAAGGTTCTTTTAGTTATTACAAAACATTATCATATCTCTTATATGTGTGAGGATAACATGCACTATTGATTGACTATGGTGATACACAATTGAAATAATATTCCTTGATTGTTATAACCACCAAAATTATTATTTTCTAGTGGTTGTGTGGTCTTTGATTACTTCCAAACCATACCAAGGACTATCTACTCTTATTGAGTAGTGAAACTTCTAAATATATTTTTTGTGGTTATTCTTGATTTATTTTTTTCTAGTATAGTCATTACTCACTAACCATGAGCAAATTTTGTTTCTTAATTAAGAAAAAAAAGATCACTAATTCACCCCTCCCTCTCTCAGTGATCACATAGATCATGATTGGTTATTTTAATTGGTATCAGAGTGAATGTTTCCTTCATTGAAATTTTGATGAATTTTTTAGCAAAGGAAGGTCTCCATGGATATTCAAAACTCTATTAATAGTAAGAGTATTCCTATATTCTAGGAGAATAACTATCATATTTGGAAGGATAAAATGTTACATTATCTAATATCCACTAGATATGAATCTCTTCAAGATTCTATAGATGGTTTCCATCCTCCCATAGAAGGTGTTAACATAACAGCTACTAATAAGAGGAATATGGAGAATTATGGGTGAGATAAAAATGTTATACTTTCCTTAATGTCTAAAATTGTATTTATGAGGGTTTAAGGTATTGTAATAGCTAAATGAATTTGGGAAAAAATTAAGAACATATATGAAGTAAATAAAAAAGTAAAGAAAGAAACGTTACATAACAAGATATTAAAGTATAAATATCTTAAAATGGGTGAAGATAAATCTATAAGTGGATTATTTACAAGAGTTAATGATATTATAAGAACCATAATATGTCTTTGTTCGAAGTTATAAGATTCGTATATTGTTGAAAATATTATTAGAATTCTTTCGCATAAATTTTATGTTAAGGTATCATCATTGGAATAAAAAGATCCTAAAATTTTATCTCTAGATGAAATGCATAAAATTATCATCATTTATAAATGAGAAGATAAAATTTTATTAAGAACATAGGAGAGTTTGATTGATAAAATTAAATATTTTTTTCCTAAAATCATTAAAAAGGAATGGGTGAGTACAAAAAAACTACCTATGACATTATTTATTTATGGAGCCATTATACATTTTGTAGAAAATTTTCCTCGATGAAAGGAAGATAAATAAAGTGATGAGGGAGATGGTAAGCCATGACTATCCCTCAAGAAAAATACATAAAAATAAAATTTCTATCCCAAGGGAAAGGATAATAAGTTCTCCAAATATAAAATGAGAAATATTCTGTCCAAATTCACGGATGATAATATTAGTGAAATAGAATCTGAAAAATATAGTGATGCCACTTTTGGAATATACCTTTTACAAAAGTAAATTATGAAAAGTTCTCAAGTGATAAAAGAAGTATCTATAATAAATATTATGATGTTACTTAGATAGAATTTATGCTTAAAATAGAGTTGAGATAATGTCTCTCAAAGATTTCTAAAATTTAAAGAGGGAACAAGAAGTTGAAGAAATAAGATCTTTCAGCAACCAAACGAGAATATTTTTTTAGAAAATGAAAGTTACTAAAAGAAATTTTTGATTTAAAAAAGTTACTTGATGAATAAAAAAACCTTAATATTAATACTGAATAAAACATGCTGGTGAAGTAGAAAAAACATGATCTTGTTCAACAAAACCTTTTTGAAGATGATTAAGGAACAACAAACTTCAAAAACTCAGTTTCAAAAGTTAGTTAAACTTATAAGAAGAGTAAACCATAGAATGATCAATAAAAATAATTATCTACGTTTAACAACAAGGTTGAATATGTTTAGAATAAAATGGAAGTTAAGAAGACCGTGTATATAGTCAAAATAAGAGAAATTGAAAATTATAGAATTTTTTAGGTTTCAAAGTCTAAGACAAAATATTATACTATTGGAGATCTTATTTAATATGAGAATAGATCTAAGTAGAATAATAAAATGACAATTTGATACCAAAACTTTGGTATATAAAAAATTGGCAAGGTGGATGGTAGAAATAATGATGGGAAATATGTAAATAGTTTTGAACATCATATATGATATAGAGTAAAATATGATTTCTATGGATATTATTGGTACTATATAGGATTTAGAAATACAATATAGATGTTCTAGTTCAATCATAAATACTATAATGAATCTAGGAGGAACTAGAGGAAAAGTCTAAGGCGGGTCAACCCACTCAAAGAAGAAAACCTAAGAAAGTCAGTTTGAATTTTGAAAATAGATTCCAACCTCTAGAAACTTTTTTTTAATATGTTATAATCCTAGAAACCTTTCTAATATATGTTTTTTATATTACCAACTAAAAAAAATTATATGAAAAATCTAAAAATCCATATAAAAATGAAGAAAAAAGCAATTAAAAGGTATTAGTTGTTGAAACTTCCCTTAAATATACTATAAGAGAATTACCTTGGATACTGGATAGTGAGTACTCTTCACATATGATCATATATTTTAAGTTTTTTAATAATGTAAAAGATTAAAAATAAGGGACAATGACCTTTGGAAATGATTATTCCTTCTAAATCAAAGGTGTTGTGGATTGGCTATTATTGGGAAAGAAAGTTAAAATCCAAAAGAGTCTTATTTATTGATGGTATGAAACATAATTTTTTAAGTGTTTCATAACTCTATGATAATGGAAAGAAAGTTCTGTTTAGAAGAAATGGTTTTATTGTTAAATTAATTGAATATGTGAAAGTTGTTACAAAATAAAATAAACCAAGGGAAACTTGTTTCAAGTTGGGGATTTGTAGAGTTCATGATATCTGATCACGATGAAAGAAACCTATCTATTTCATAATAGTTTGGGGAATATGTGTCAGATAAATTTGATTAATTTTAAAAGGAGATAAACTATTTGAGATATTCCCAACATGACAAGAAGAAGCTATTGGTGTTGTTCCATATTCTAAAAATATAAGATTACAAACCTAATGCATAAGGAAGATGATATAAATTCAACTCATCCCTTGGTGCTAATACATTCTAAAATATGTAGGACCATGAGAAAATAATTAATAAATAAATATAATTACTTTATTTCCCTTATTGATTATTTTACTTACATTACATTTTTTTTGAAGCATAAGTCGGAGGATCTCAAAATGTTTAATAATTTCAAGATATGTATAATGTAATGTGGATATTATATTAAGAAGATACAAAATAATAATGTTCAAGAATATACAAATGATAATTTTAGTGATTATCTTGAAAAAAATAGAATGTTTCATATTTTAGTGCAATATAAACACCATAATAGAATGGTGTTTCTGAAAGAAGAAATAAAAGTTTGGTTGAGATGGAATGGACTATGCTAATTTAACTTGATACTACTAGATACTTCTAGAGTAAATATATTGAAGTAGCTATTCACATTTAGATTTTTTTTTGTTTCTATAGAAAAAAATATGATATGACTCCTTACAATATGTATTATAAATAAACCCCAATTTTTAAATGCCTAATGTTGTTTGTAAGTCCTTGTATTATTAAATTAAAAGGTGATAATATTGATAAGTTTTATCAAAGAGGTATTGATAGAATATTTCTTGGATAAACTATTAATGTTAGAGGATACATGTGCTATAATAAATAAATATGAAATATTGTTGACTATATATTTGAAATTTCTAGAACATCGTAATATTAAAGTTTTATAGAAAATATAGATTTTGAAGAAATAAAATATGAAGGGGTTATTGTTAAATAACATGAAAAATATCTTGATAAAAGTAATCATGTTGAAGTTGTACAAGATGAATATTCATATTGATTTATCTCAATTTATGGGGAAAAATATCATTCATCTCATCCTATTCTGAGAAAATAGGTGGAAGTCCAAAATATCATTTGTGACCAAGGACAACAGGTTCAAACCAAAAGAACATCAAGGATATTTTTTCATGCTTTTTTATATTAATAGGTTGATCCAAGAGACATTGAAGAAGATTTAGATAATTAAGAGTGTATTGATGACATGAATGAAAAGATGGATCGTATTGAGAACAATTGGACATTGAAACTTATATCCAAACCAAAATATAAGAATGTGATTGGTATAGAATGGGTTTTCTAAAATAATTTGAATGAAAAATGTGAAGTGATAAGAAACAAGGCATGATTATTTTGTAAAGGTTACTCACAAATTGAAGGTATTAATTTTTATGAGATATTTTTGTTGGATTGGTGTATCCTGATTTTTTTAGATAAAGTTAGTCCAAAAAATAGTCAAGCTCTATTTTGTGCTCATTAGTGGTTACAAGGGGAATTGTGCCCCTGGTCTGGGGGTTTGTGGGTCAAAGTCCCCCAGGCCAAATTCTAGGGAACTATAGAAAATTTTACCGACTATAGTAGAGTTGGCTAGGTGATACTGACATAGAACTATAGTAATGAAAACTTTAGAGATATTGGTACTATAGCTCTGCAAACTTCTTTCCAGCGAGCACTGTAGAATCTTGGACTTTGGTGGCCACAACACTATAGTAGTGTAGAATTCCATCCATCATTCACTATAGCATAATGGATTTAATTTTTGGTTGGTGTAATAATGCTTCATCTTCTTTATTATATTATTCAATATAGGGTTTTTTATGTGTGATAGAGACTCTGAAACCTACCTATAATTGTGCTTCTAATTTTAGTGAAGTGATTATTCCTCTCTATAGACGTAGGGATTATTCTTAAACCATGTAAATATATATGTATATTTTCATATTATTCTTCTTCTTTTGTTTTATATTTTCTTCATCTGCAAACCAATTTGTCACTGTGACTCCCAGAATTTCCGTAACAAATGCTATCAGAGGTTGATTTTTGAATTATTGAATTAAAAATTCGATATGGAAGAATTCAAAGTGAAGATAAATCATTTTTATGGAACTGGATTTAGTTACTAGAGGATGTAGATCAAGTATTATCTTTATTATAAAAAGATTCAATTGCCACTTTTATGTCTAAAACTAACATATATAGAGAAGACAAAGTGGGAGCTACTGGATCGAAAGGTTCTAGAAGTTGGGTGCCTTCCATTGGAAAAACATGGTGTTAAACATAATAGAGGATAACATTATGGATGGGATGATGACAACTCTTGTTAATATATACAAGAAGCCTTCAGCATCAAACAAAGTGTACCTAATGTTAAAATTTTTCAATCTGAAAATTTTTAAAGGGGGGTTGTTGCAGATCATGTTAATGAATTCAACACCATTAAAAGTTAGTTAAAATTAATGTAAATTTATCTTGATGATGATTTATAATCACTAGTTTTACTGTATTCATTTTTTGATAGTTAGTAATCAACTATAACAGCTATGAGAAATTCTTCGAGGAAATACCAAGCTGGTTCTAAAGGATGTGTGGGACTTGATCCTTGGTGAGGATATTAAAAGAAGATAAATGGGTATATTTTCTAGTTCTACTAAAACTTTTGTACAAAGAGGAAGATATGAACAATTAGATAATCACATAGGATAATAAAATTCAAGAGGAAAGAACCAACCTACTGAATTTTCAGGTAGGACATGTCAAGAAGGAGTGTAGAGAAAAATTAAATGCACCTAAAACCAATACAGAAACCATGATGGATGAAGGAATTGATGATGTGTTGCTTCTGATCATGGATATCCATATGAATTCTTATATTTTATACTCAAGGGAATCTTTTCATTCCATACTAGAGAATGCTTTCTTGAACAATTATGTTTCTAGAAATGTTGGCAAGGTACATCTTACTAGTGATGAACCCTTGTAAATAATGAGGAAGGGTGATGTAAGGATTACGACCAACAGTGGGAGTTTTCTGGTTTGGGATAACATGAGGTATATCCCTAGTTTATGAAGAAATATTATTTCTATTAGATATATTTATTATGTAAGTTTTAGTACCATGTTCACCAGTAGTGTGCAGAAGAGCACAAAAGGAGTTATGGTCATTACTCAGGGAGTAAATAATGGTACCCTATATAACATGATATAAACTTTCATGGACATACTTGAATCAATAAATTCTATTGGGTATTAAAAACTATGAAACTAAAATATTGGTCACATAAGTGATAAGGGGATGAAGGTTTTGGAAAAAAGAGTATTTCTACTAGAGCTAAAGTTAGTCGATGTAGGAATATGTGCAGATTATATCTTTAGAAATCAAAAGAAGGTTTCTTTTATAAAAGGAGGTAGAAAATAAAAGGATGTTAAACTAGATCTTGTGCACACTAATGTTTGGGGGCATGCACTAGTTCCCTTGTAGAGTCACAATATTATGTGACATTTATTGACGAATCAATAAGTAAGTTATAGGTTTACTTATTGAAAATAAAATTTGATATGTTTAAATATTTTCTAAAGCGAAATACCATGTTGGATAATGAGTTAGGACTAAATATGAAATGTTTTAGGTCTAACAATGATGGAGAGTATTAAAGTAATTATTTTAGGGAATTTTTTTCTAACAATGGAATTTGGTGGGATAAGACTCTTCCAGGTATAACACAATATAATGGTTTGGAAGAAAGTATGAATAGGATGTTTAATGAATGTTCCAAGAGTATGAGGCTACACTCGGAGTTACCCAAGACCTTATGGGCTGATGCAATGAATATTGTAGCATACATCATCATCAAGAGTTCATTTTTACTGAAGGGAGAATGTATACTTGAGGATCTCTAGTATGGTAAGGAGTTAATACTCTCACATTTACAAGTCTTTCATTTTTTTCATATGTACATACTAATATTGATGCAAGGGACAAGCTTGATGTTAATTCCAAACCAAGTTTCTTTATTGGCTATGGTGTTGAGGATTTTGGTTATCTCTTTTTGGATGATCAAAAAAATATGATCATCACAATATAAAATGTGATATTTAATAAAGGTATCACATATAAGGATCTTCATATAGCTAAAGTTGATAGTGGGAAAAAGAATAAAACTTCCATGAGTAAGTGGGGATTGAAGGTGTACCTAAAAATGTGACACCAAAACCAGTGGAGACTACTCCTCAAGTGGAGTTGAGGATATCTAAAAGATTGAGAATGAATGTGCATAGGTATTCACCAAACTTACATTATTTTTTATTGACTAATGGTGAAGAACTAGAATATTTTGAAGAAGCATTGCAGATAAAGGATTTGAGAAAGTGGGGTTGTCTATGAAGGAGGATATTTCTTCATTACATAATAAAAACACTTGGGAATTTAAAACTCTACCATAAGGAAAGAAACCATTGAAGAAAAAGTGGGTATAACAAGTCAAGGAATAACATGATGGATAGAAAAAGTATAAAGTAAGGTTGGTGGTGAAATGTTTTCAACAGAAGGAAGGAGTTTTTTGACTAAAAGTTTCTCACCTATAGTGAATCTTACCACTATTTGGGTGGTTCTTAGCATTTTGACATCTAAATACTTACATCTTGAGAAACTTGATATTGAGACTACTTTTCTTCATGGAGATATAGAGAAGGAATTCTATATGTAGAATCCATAGGCATATATTTATTTTTGGGAAGGAATACCTAGTATACAAACTCCATGATAAATTATATGTGTTTAAGTAGGCACCCAAATAGTGGAATAATTTTTTTGATTTATTTATGACTAAAAATGGATACAAACGGTGTGGCATGGGCCAGTATTTCTAAACCAAGTCTTTTGATGATTAGTGTATTGTACTACTTATATATGTGGATGACATGCTCATTTCAGGATCAGGTATGTAGAGGATTGATGAGTTAAAAGGGAAGTTTGCTAAGGAGTTTTATATGAAAGATCTTGGAGAATCTGGAAATATTATAGGGATGAAGACCAAGAGAGACCACACATCTAGAACATTGATGTTATCACAGGTTGACTACATTGGAATGATTCTGAGAAGATTCAGTATACTGGAAGAAAATTTAATCTTTATTCCCTTAGCGATCCATTTAAAATTATAAAAGTAGAAAATATGGTGGAAGAGGTTGAGTACATGGAAAAGGTTATATATTCATCAGATATTGGAATCCTAATGTATTACAAGGTTTGTACTCAACCAAATATTGATCATGTAGTGGGAGTTGTGAGTAGGTACAAGGATAACCCTATAAAGAAATATTAGGAAGTTGTGAAGTGGATAATGAGATACCATAAGGGAATTAAGGTAGTATCTTTCTACTTTGGGAACAGAAATTCATTATAGGGGTATGTGGATTCTGACCTTGGAGGTGATTCTGATGGAAGAAGGAGTACCAAAAGTTATGTATTTACCTATTTAGAAACTGCGATAAGCTGGATATCTCAATTTCATAAGTTGGTGGCTCTATCTACCATGGAGTTAAATTATATTTCTATAATAGAAGATGGAAAGTATATGGTTTGGAAAAATAAATTCTTAGATGAACTGGGTAGAAATATAAAGGAAAATGTATTGCACTATGATAGTCAGAGTGTTATACATATTGTAAATAACCCAGTATTTCAGGCCCAAATAAATCAAATTTAATTGAAGTACCATTTTATTAGAGTCTTGATATAGGATGGGTTGATGACATTGAAAAAGATTTCTAGAATAAAAAATCTATCAGACATGTTGACAAAGCCATTGGTAATACAAAATTTGAGCCACTATTGTGCCTCTGTTAGTCTCCACTGATGAATAGAGAATGATAAAAAAAATATGGGGGAATGCTATGGGAGAACAAAATGGAAAACATTTGGTATTTCATGAACCCTTATATTATAATTGAATTTGTGAATATAAAGAATGAATTGATGAGTGAAGAATATGAAGATATTAGATTAAGTAATTTTTCTAATTTAGTTTCATAAAAGTAGGCCAGTAAAGAGGATTGGGATCCAAGAAGAAGATTATTGTATTGTTGTAGCCTAGTCCATTTGGATGATGTTGTGCCAAATTCTAGTGGTCCATACTACACACCAAGCTATAACTATTTCAGGTCGAGCTCTGTGGTAAGCTTGCAAGGGATTGAAGTTGAAAACATACCAATTCTTTAGGGGTGAGAGGGTCGAAAACCCTTAGACCAAATTATAGGGCCTATAGAAACTCTAACTAATTGTAGCATAGCTAACCAGGAGACGCTGATAGGTCACTATAATAGTGTGAACTTTAGAGACAACAGTTCTGTATCTTTGTAGATATCTTTTCAACATCCACTATAGCAGCTTGGACTTGGATGGCCACAACATTATAGTAGTGAGGACTTATATCACTATTCATTGAAGAATAGTTGACTTACTATTCAATTGGTGAAATAGTGCTTTGTCTTCTTTATTAGATCATTCACTCTAGGGTTTTGTGTGTGTTTGAGAAACTATACAACCTATTTGTAATTGTGATTCCAATTTTAGTAAATTCATTGTACCTCTCTGTTAACGTAGGGATTATTCCCGAACCACAAAAAACATTATTTTTATGTTCATCATCTTCTTCTTCTTTTGTTCTATCTTTTCTTCATCTGCAAATCTCTTTCTCATTATGACTCCTGGAATTTCCGTAAAACTTTTTCCTAATAGAAAGGCTTGAAACTATTATAATCTTTCTTATTATCACTACATGATATAAATATAAGATATTCTATATGGATTACAAGTTATATTTTCTTAATGGAGATCTTGATGAAGATGTTTATATCGAATAACCATGTTTCTTTATGCTCGGTCAAGATTAAATTTATTTTTGAAAGTTGAAGAAGTATTTATATGGGTTTAATTAAGATCTAAGAGATTTGTATTCTAAATTTGATACTTTTATAAGGAATTTTAATTTCAATAATGGAAGAATTTATAATAACCTATACCTAAAATAAAATCAATATGTTTCCCTTATTGGGATTGTTTTTATTGATGATATCATATTTACAAGGAATTGTGAAGAAACGTGTGAAAATTTTGTTGGGAAAAAGAAGAAGTTGTTTAAAATTTATATGGTAGGTGAAATGAAATACTTTTTTAGCTTAAAAATATCTCAAAATTAGAAGTACATTTTCTTATATCAAGATAATAATTATAGGTAACTTCTAAATAAATTTGGAATGGAATATTTAAAGCCTATTTCTACACCTATTTCAGTGGGAACAAAGTTGTAAAAGGATGGGGAAGAAAAGTAGGTTAATATTAAAGAGTTTAGAAATTTAGTTCAAATCATTCTATATCTAAAGGCTTTAAGGATGGATATATTGTACAATGTTACATTGTGTTCCATGTATCAAAGTACTCTAAATGAATATTATATTATGGTTGGAAAATTAATTCTCAAATATAAAGAAGTTATAATTGATTTTAGAATAAAATATGATAGCTTGGGAAATATTTATCTATTTGGATACACATATACAGGTTGAGAAAGTTTGATTGATGATAAAATATTCACATTTGGTGGAGTTTTCTTATTGGGAGAAATATGTGTGAGTTGGAATATGAAGAATAAAAATTCAGCAACTCTCAACACAACTAAATCTAATTATGTATCTTCCACTCAAGCTACAACAAAAATAATGTGGATGTAGACATAACAAGAATAATTTTTTATTGGTGTGAAGTTTTCCCATCTCTTGGGTTATGATAATCAAAGTTATATAAATTCCATTGATAATATAGTATAACATTATCTTTAAAATCATGTTGATATTAAATATCACTTCATAACATAGCATGTGGAAGGAAATGAATTAAATTTTGAGTTTGTTCCTACAACAAATTGGGTTTCTAATATCTTTATTAAATCATTGATGAAGGAAAAATATCATAAATTAAAGTTTATAATGGGTGTTAAATCCCACTCTCTTCAAGGATAAGGTATGTGGTTTTTATCCCCTCTCACATCTTGTCTTTTGATAGTGTTTTCAAATGGGGATAAAATATGTAACATAAATCTATCCATTAGTATGTGATTTACTTTTTAAGGAAAATAATATATTTATGGGGAGTTATAAAAATGGGTAATCTATAATTTCAGTATGTGTGAACTATTTTAATAGTTTTTCAAATTTGTTTTAGGAAGTTGTTTTTATAGTTTGAAGTGGTTTTTATGATAGATGTTCAAAGGTAAATACAAAGTTTCTTAAGAGTTTTAAAAAAAATTCTTAAATAAATTTTTAATGGTTGAATGTTATTGATGTTTAATAATTCTTGTTTCCTACATTGAGTTTTCCCATGTGGGCTTAGAATTACTAGATAAGTGATAAATTTCTTGAGTTATGAAATTTTGTAATTTATGTTTCTTTATTGAAAAAAAAAATCAAAGAGGGGGATTATTAAGGTCAATAGTTTTTTAAGGTATTTCGAAGAAGATAGGGGAAATAGTTTTCTCAAAGTGTTTTATTCTATTTTATAACATAAATCACTTTACATTGTTAAGCTTTCATAAAAATTTGATCTAACAGAGTCCAACATCTCGAGTATGTTAGATCAATTCTAGAGGATAAAGTTTACTGGTCTAATCTAAACACCCAGAGTTTAGTGATGAATTTTTATCCAAGTTTTCCCTCATTTACCATCAGAAAAAAAATTATGATGAAAATAAGACAAATCATCACTATTTCTAAAGTTCATAACATCATGAGCACTGAAATATATCATGATCAAATATTTATTCAAAAGTTGGGAAATAAAGTTCATATGTACAAAGTTCTTGATATGAAGTTCTATAGAGATCACTGGATAGAGGTTATCATCCTAAGGTTCAGATAATAAAAGTAAGAAGTTTGAAGGTTTTAAAGATATGATTTTGTGACAGTATAAAGTTTTATCAGTTATAATTTTATGAATATTTTCAATAATAGTTAGAGTGTATAATGTTAATCTGATCAAAGTTGTATAAGTTCATCGGATATAAGGATTTTTATTGGTTCATTGAAAGGGGATTCTCAAATTCATCAGATTAAGTTCACCAGATAAACTTTTTTTCAAATTCAATCAGGAAAAGGAAAGGTTATGGAATATTAGTATAAAAGGGAGTTCAATGTAGTTATATAAATACATCGTTCAAATGTTCCTGAATTTTTTTCATCAATCAGATATTTCCAAGAGAAGGGAATGGTTGAATCTCTATGATACACTTTATTGGATAAATAAAGTGACTGGTGATAAACTTATGAGATATTCCTATAACGTTTTACAAGAATATCGATTCTAGTTTCATCATTTGTGATAATGTTATGAATTTTTATTGGAAAGAAGTTTCAAAGAGCTTTATTAAGTTTTCATAAATATATTAAATGTGTTGTTGTTGGTCTTTTCATTCAATATTTCAATAATCACAAAATAAATATTTTTATTCTCATCGATTTTATAGGAAGGTTTGATGAATTTTGTTTACATTGGATCCTAATTAAAGTTCCTAACTTTTAGGTGGTTTGAATAAAACCAGCGGAAGAAAATTTCCAAGAAAGACTTTCAAATTTTTGAGTGGGATTTTATATAAAGGGGGTTGGTGTGATGATACATTGTGTTGATTTTTGGTAGTTAGGTGAAGTTTTGTTGAATTTAATAGATGATCAAACAAATATTGTGTAGAAGAATCAGTTAGATGATTAATGTAAAATGTATTATATTAGTTATTATTAGACAATCAGTGTAAAAAGGTGATCATGTGAACCGATTAAGGAAGCATCAGATGAAAAGTATACCAAATATATTGGAAGAATAGGGTGTCATATTGGTATAAGTCTACATAAGGCATCGGATAGAGAATATTGTACAGATATATAACATGATCTTACCGAATGAACTTACCAAAAAAACTTATCGTACGAACTATTATTGGTAAAAAGAAGGTTCTTTATCACTATTTTTCAAGAAATTTAAGGGTAATAAGTACTTACAAGAACCTAAAGTATGAAGAAATATTAAGCATCAGAGTGAAAACATACTTAAGTCTATTAGTGAATATTTTTAAAAAATTTACAAAACATTGTTATATCTGTTATTTGTGCAAGGATAACATGTGTTGTCAATTGACTATACTACTATGAAAGTGAAAGGATGCTCCCTACTTTCTATAACCACCAAAAGGATTGTTTTATAGTGGTTGTGTGATCTTGGATTACTTCTAAACCATGCTAAGGACTAGCTACTATTATTGAGTATGAAAGATTGTGATTATTTATGTTCTTGTGGTTGTGCTTGATTTTTTTGTTTTCTAGAAGATTCATTTCTCACTAAACATAGGTGAAGGTTGTTTCTTAAGTAATAAAATATAAAAATAGAAGATAATTGATTCTCCCCCTCCCTCTCTCAATGATCTCATAGATCCTAATCGATCCTTTCAAATCTTATATAACATTGATTACCAATTAAATGGGTGATAATATATTTGTATATATTTTTAAATTTTATATCAAAGTCATTATATAAAATAAATCAATTTAATTTATTAGATAAAAATTAAAAAAAATTAATAAAAAATTCTTTGAAAATAATTATTTCACTAATATCTTGGTTATTAACTTTAATCATAGTAATCATACTTTTATTCCTAAAAATTAAAATGTCCTTATTAAATGATATAAACATTTTTATCTAAAATATGAAATCAACTTTTTTTAATTTATAAAAGTGATGAAAACTAATTTCTAATATAAGAAAAAAAATAGTTTCTCGAGTAATATATTACTTATGTTTTCAAAATGTTAATCATGTGTTTAATAAATTAAACATAATATTTTAAAAATGGTTTATTTTAATTTATAAATATAGGTTTTTTATATAAAAAATATTTCAAAAAATATTAAGTCATTCTTATATTTGGATAATGCCAAAAAATTGGTGGTATTAACAAAATAGGTATTTTCGTTATTCGCCTAAAAATAATTATTGTAGAAAAATATAAAATCTTCGCACTAAGTTAATATTAAAATGATTAATTTTATAATGAATTTCATTTCATCAAATTAAAACCCAAAAATTTATAAATTTAGATTTTAAATTCAAATATAAAGAAAAACTATTCTTATAAAAAAATGAACTTTATTTTTCTTTAAAATTAAAAATGAAAATTTTATAAAAATACATGTGATAAATAAATCATTAAATTAATAATTACATGATTATATCATCCTAATTTTTAATTACATGTCCCTTAAACTTCTCTATATAAGATTTTAGAATAATGTAATCTTTGGTTGTGGTCATGGGTGATGATTCTGCTAGCATGGATCTTGTAGAAATTTCCAGAAGTTTATATTTCTCTCACATACAATTTTTCTCATAATGTAATTTTTGGATTTCGGCTTGGAATTGATCTAGGGAAAACCCTGGTGAGGTTTCCTCCTTTATAAGCTTGGAAAAATGAGCTTGGTAAGAGAGACTTATGTTACCCAATTCCATATCTTTTCTTTTTGTTTATCTATTTTGTAATATGATTACTTTCTTTTATACCTTCTAATTTAACATCAATATTTTAATAGTCTAATTTAAAAAATATATATTTTAAAGTATTAGTAATTTATTTCAGTTTGGTGTTCCATGTGAAACAAGCTATCGAACATTGTATTAATTTAGATAAAAAATATATTCCAAAATCTCACGGTGTTACACTACCATATATTGTTATCTGCATAGACTTAAATTTATGATGGGTAAGTTGGGGTGTGGTAGTGACCTCCTATTGAGTTTTCATACTCATTCCCTGTATGTTCCCCTTTGGGGATGTGTGCAGACCTTGTTAGATGTGATCTAGGTAAGATAAATGCATTGGATCCTAGGGGATAGTACCATATATATTTTAGAGTGTGATCAATGACTTTTGGAATTTTTGGTAGGGAATGCAGAGATTATACTCAGGGGTTGTCTCAAGGATTGAATGGAATTTATTCACATGGGAATCAATCATTTTTTACCCCAAAGCTTCAATTACATTTTTAGTATTTTTATAACATGTTTTTTCTTTTTTTTATCATCATATGTATTTTGTGGACTATTTATACCTATTTTGAGTGTGAATGTATGTTCATATAGATGATTCTTACCTTATAAGTTGTTTGTATTGATAAATAGGTACCCATGGTGGAACTTAATAAAATTTATTCATGGATGAACATTGAACTTGTAGGTAATTCCAAATATTTGATGAAAATTACTATTTATTTCATTTACATGGGGGGGAAACCTCATCCCATGTGAATGATCAAACCCTAAATGTTTATGCCAACCTATGGAGATCAAGAGTCATGCTTGAGGTTTTATGATGACCCATTTAGGTTTCATTCGGATGATCAAGTCATGGTCCTTATATTAAAAGTTAATAAAAAATATTTTTATATAAAATTCTATTAATAGTCACAAGGAAAACAATTATCCACAGTTTTGATTTTAAAAAAATATTTTTTCCAAATACACCCCTACTTTTCCTATTAATACCACCCCCGCCCATTTCTTCTCATTTCCAAAACATCTTCCATTGCTAATAAAATGCCAAAATCTCTCCTTAAAACCTCCTAGAAATTTGTAGATGCCTTTAACTAACCAAAATACCCTCTTTTAAAGGATTAAGTTTTATTGAAAAAGTTTCATCTTAAAGATAAAGGTAAGGCTTACAAAATTTCAACATTTTCATTTTTATTCTATTATTACCCACTTTATAACACAAGAAAATATTCTTTTTAAAATTAATTTAGTAGTAAAATCATTCTTTAATTAAATTATAAAAATTAAAATATTCATTATAATCCCATTACTTTTATTATCTCATAAGAACATTGTTCACTTATGGAAGGTTTATACTACCTATATGGATGATGACGTTCTATTTTCACTATAGCCTTTAATGGATGTTTTTATAATGTATTTAAATGATAAAATATGAATTATATTGATAATATTAATGATAAACCATCGTGGTCTATTTCACCATCTAAAAAATATTATCAAGAAATTTTTGTTGAATTAAAACTATTTCTGAGAATATTATATTCTATTTAACTTTTATACTTATGGAATGATACCAAAACTATATCTTGAAAATTCTAGAGATTATAGAACCATTTTAAAGAACCTTATACCATTACCATTATTCTTAAGAAATTTTGGAACTAAGGACCAAACAACCTCATCCCATCAATCTAGACTAATTGAATCTAATAATAAATAAGCAAAGATAACAAATGAATAAAAAATAATTGAAATAAAAATTAATAATATTATATAATTTATAATTAATTTATTAAATTTATATATTTATGAGGTTAAATTAGTTCCAAAATAGAATAAAGACTTGGGGTAAGGGGAATCTTACTTTCCTTATTTATTTTAGTTTATACCCCCCATAATAATTCACTTTCACTTATTTATATATTTTATTTATTGGTTTTGAAAATTTATTTCCTATACACATTCTATTTAATTTTACCTTTATTTTATAGGGATATAAAATTATTTATTTCCTTTGTATGAATACTTATCCATTTCCAATGATTATAATGTATTTCTTTTTAATACCTTTCATTAATTCATTCATATTGTTTCATTCACCAATCTTCTTATTTGTACAAACTATATATTTTTATTTAATTATATTAACCTTATAACTTCTAATATGATGTAGTACCTTATTATTTTTGGTACCTGTAATTTTATTGATCGGTATATGATTTATGAAAATATTATGAAACCTATTTTATTTGCATGGGTTTATTACATGTTTATTCTTGATGTATGTTTATTTTCTATATGACCAGCATATGCATGAAATATTATGATGTGATGTATGGGTTAAAAATTATAAAACCCTAAATCAATTGGTTAATGTTTACAAATCATGAGATACTATGTATGTTGCATTGGCAATAAGCCTAGTACATTATGTTATATTTCTTTAGAAGTAAACCTTGACTTGTGTTTATGATGAGATGTTTTATATTTGTATTGAATTCACATGAATATCATGATTACCATACTCCTATGATATTATTTATCTCATTCCATTTTTTTATTTGATGATTTATGATTTTCCTCATCCATTATTCCATTTTAAGATTATTTACTCTTATGATATATCACCCTCATATTTATTCCCATTATACCCATACTATGATTATTATCTCACCATTTATTTTATGAATGTCCCTAGGGTATCTCATTTAGTGATAAAGGTATGATGATATCTACAAAAATATTATAAATATTGTAATAAAATATTATATAGTTTATTTTAAAATGTTATATTATGTAAATTATCTTGTAAATACACTAGAATTATATAATTATGGGTGTGTTTTATTATACAGTTTTTATGTAAAAAATGTTTTAATATTATATTTAAGAGATGTAGGTTATTATATAGGTTTCTCAAGGCCATTATAAATTATATGATAATTAGAGGATGTGGACTTTAGAGTTTGAGGGGGTTATCATGGGTTTTTAAAGGTTTCTTCTCATAAATGTCTATGCGGCTTTGGTAGAGGTGGTAAGATTTCTACTCATCTCATTGTAAATTTATAGGTCTTGGAGAGAGTTAGGTAGGTGGTGTATCAATTTATTATTCAAAATTAGATAGATCACGTTCATGATGTATTTCATTTGTTACAGATTTGAAGATATATTTATAATGAAACCCATGTTATTAATTGTGGTGATTTGAATATTAAAGAGGGTGTTAATTTCATGGAGTAACCAATGGATAGTCAGGATCATCGGGAGAATGTACTTTAGGGATGCATTCTTTTGGTTCATTTCTTATGCAAACATGGGGGAATAGAGGAATGTACATGGGATAAATATTCATAGATTCTAGATCAGTATTTAAAATTGTTTCAAGTTTTTATTCTTTTAGTGATTTTAAAACTCATTTTTATACTAAAATGATCAAATTTATCCTTTATCTTTTTTTATTTATTGGGTTTTTTATGGAAATATTCATGTTTGAAAGGTTTGTTATTAGGTGGTTTAGTTTTGATCTTGTTATTTTTTCCTAGGATTTTAGTTCATCCTTAATGATGAGAATAGTCTGATAGGTAATTAATATAATGTCTTAAATTTTCTCAGTCCTCAACTTTGTGTTTTGTTGGGGTTGGAGATGATATAGGTGATTTTTAAAGTGAGATTTTGTATTAGGAGAATAGTTTTGAATATTAGAGGATAAAACACCATGGTTTCATTCACATCATGTCATGGTTGGTCTAGGTTCTTCATGGTTATGGATTTAATCATGTTGGGGTGTCATTTTTCTAAAGATGTGGATTTTGGGTTAAATCTGGCTATTTTAGGGTGATATTATGTCATAGTTGTAAAAAATGGTACGACAACCTTTCTCTTTATTACACAGTAAATTCATGATTTATTAAATAAGATTACACATAATACAACCCAAAATATTGATAAGTATAGTGTATTTGATAATTAGGTATATTACACAACAACTTAAAATATGGAATACAACATCTTTATTTAAAACTTCTTTAACATGCTCATATTATTCCTTTGTACTATACATGAGATAACTTAGGGACACACATAAGAAAGGGGTGAGTTATAAAGCCCAATAAGGGAATAAACATGGAATAACATGAAGGAAGTATTAAATCTTAGAAAATATGAATATTAATGATACATAAAATGGGTGGGAATCATAAATATTAACAATAAAGTGTGATATAGCATGATAACATAAAGTCAACATGATAAATGTGAAAAAAACTTAAAACATGGCTTCATAAACATAGGTAAAGGCTAACTACCAAGAAATCATGATGTAAAAAGTCCCATTATGGATTAGTTTCACTTTTTAATAACTTTAATGATGTCTTATGAGAATAAAACATTATCCAATACATTGGAGCGCTATATAATTTTGGGTGCACTCGTCACTTTCATATCAATCGCATGCATATGTGTGCCACATAGATCATACAACATTGAATCCATTTTCATCACATTTTATTCCAAGATTAAGTATTGTGAAATACACACATTTAATTCCACAATAAAATAAATATGAGTTCATAAAGTTGAACACCCTTGGTATAAAATGGATATGGGTATTCACTACACATTTGTTTGGCATTGCAAATAACGGTAAAATTTTGGTAGCATAACGGGGGTGTATAAATGTTCATGGGAGGGGTTAATGAGAAAGAAGGAGGTATATAATTATTTATAAGTCACCAGGTAAGTAAGGGGATAAGGAAGAACATATCCCAGCATTAGTAATTGGAGAAAAAGAGTATAATCTAATGAAGGTTCCTTAATAAATAAGAGAAGGAGAGGATCCCTTACCTTGAGAGTGTGATTCCAAATGCTTTGTAGGAGCTTCATAAGACCATGGGGGAACCTTAGGAGGACTATAGATATGGGAAGTATGATTAAGGATGTGATAAAAAAGTTTTTTAGTGAAGGTAAATGGTATATTGGGTGGTTTTATATAGGAAATGAGTGGAGAATTCTTTATTATTTATCAAACTTAGGTTTTGGACTCTATATAATAAATAACCAAAACCGCAGACCATCTCGTGGTTTTTTTCCATGGTTTCTGAAAAAGAGGGGTAGTTTTAATTATTTTATAATTCTAGGGGACTAAATTATTAAAATAATATCCTTGATGATGTGGAAGGGATTCATTCCCTTAAAGAAACAATTTTAAAACCTTGAAATATATTATAGGTTTTGGAGGATTCATAAAGGCCTTAAAATATTAATCAAATAAACTCCAAATAACATTATTTGAAATGGGAAATATATATTTGGTTTTGGATACCATTAATATTATTTATTACATCATTGTTTGGTCATTATGATGTCATAATACACACCATATAATTATATTGTATTTAGTTTTTTACGCAAAAATTTGATTGTCTCAAAAAATTATGAAACAACCACCATAGGATAATTTCTAAATTATGATTCCAAAAATAATATTTATTTTATTCAAATAATTTTCTAAATATATGAATTATTAAATTTTAAAATACAATCCATGTTTTTTTAGAAATGTTGGGTTTCTTGACAATAACAGTTTTCAAAGACTTATAAAAATTAAATTTCACTTCATGAATACTATATGATAATTTATATTTAATAAAAAATTATTTAATAACAATATTTTATTAAAATATTATTTATTTCAAAAATACATTAATTAATCAAAATAAATTCATTAATTGAATTTGAATATTACCCAAAAATACAATTTGTGTTTTATTGTATCAAAATAAAAATCATTTATAAAGTAAAAATAATAAGATGAAAATATATCCATTATTCTATAAAATATACATATTAATACTATTAGGGTATTGATAGATATCCCTTATACACCATAAAACACCCTAAGTGCATGGTTCATGATGGTTAGATTTTCATGGGGTGGTTCAGCGTACATAGTTTGTGTCGTGATCTCGATGAGCTTGAACTTCTCTCATAAATGGTTTCACTCATGATTTAGTTTTTGGATCTCAACTTGGGCTTGGTAAAGTGAAAATCTCAGTTTATGTTATATCCCTCAGAAGCTCTGATAAATGGGCTTCATATGGTATGATATTGATTGAGGAGATAACTTCCTTTATCTGTATCAATTGGATTTGTTAAAACCCTATATTTATGTTAATCATGTAATAACTAGTAAATGGATATATTATCAATGGTAATCATGATTAAATTTATTTTAAATTTGATAATATATAATAAAACAAATGAAGTTCATGTGTATTCTATAACCATAATATATAATAATTCATTTAATTAAATCAAAGGGGGGATTTTATTTATAAAATTTTGGGCCGTTACAGTCTCTCCCCCACACTTCAAAAATTTCACCCTCAAACTTTTTATTTCATGCACTAAAATAGATGAGGGTAATTCTGTTTCATCACTTCCTTTAGTTCCTATATCACTTCTTCAAATTTTTGGTTTCTCCACAACACTTTGACCAGGTGAATTGTCCTATTCCATAGAAATTTGTCTCTATGATCTAATATCTTCACTGGATTCTCCTCATATGAGAGATCATTGTCAGATAGTACCATCTCTGGATTGATTAAATGTGAGGGGTGTGGTATGTACTTTCTCAAGATGGATACATGGAATAAATCATGTACTTGAGATAGGTTAGGTGGGAGTGAAAGTAGATAGGCCACCACTCTGATGTGATCAAGGATCTTAAAGGGAATGATATATCATATAATAATTTTTCACTTATTCCAAAATATCATGAATTTATTACATTGAGATATGTGGAATAATACCATGTCCCTAATATCAAACTATAAGTTTCATTGAATATTGTTAGCATAGTTCTTATTTCCACTCTGGGTAGCCTTGGTGTGCTGTTGAATGGTCTTTACCTTTTCCACTATTTCCTCAACCATTTTAGGATGTAGAAAATTTTCCCCCCCAAAATTCATCCTAGCATGTAGGTTCTCTACAAATCTTACTATAAAGGTCTTTATAGGGAGCCATTTTTATTATTGAGCGTAAATTATTATTGTATGAGAACTCGACCATAGGAAAGTGTTGATCCCATACTCCTTGAAAGTCAATTGAGCATGCTCTCAACATGTCCTCAAGTTTCTAGATAGTTCTCTAAGATTGGACATCAGTTTGAGGGTGATAAGTCATGATGGAGTTTAACTCATTATTTAGATCATGTTAGAGACTCTTACTGAACATAGAGGTAAATATTGGATCTTGATCAGATACAATCGATAGTGGTGTTCCATAAAGCCTCACCACTTCTCTAATGTATATCCTTGCAAGCTGATCGAGTGATAATTCCTCTTAGATTGAAATTAAGTGAGTAGTATTTGAAATATGATCCACTACAACCCATATAGAATTATTTCCTCTTGATGTCTTCCGAAGACCAGTGACAAAGTCCATGGTGATGTTTTACCATTTCCTTGTAGGTATGGGTAATGGTTGTATCATCCCCTTGGATTTTTTTCCTTTCCACCTTCACTTGATGACACACAAGTCATATTGATGTATTCCCCATGATCTCCTTCTTTATATTATCCCACCAATAGTGCTCTCAGAGATCTAGATACATCTTTATGCTTTCCTAATTGATGAATAAGGTTAAGTTATGTGCATCATCCAACAACTCCTTATTTAACTCAAGATTTGATGGAACACATATTCATGACCCAAATATTACAACTCCTTCTTCATTAATTCTGAACTCTGAGGATTTATTTTTTCTTATAGCTTCCAATTTATTCTAAATTCCCACATCATCTCTTTGATAATACTTTATCTTCTCTATATGGGATGGTTGAGAAATAATTTTTGAAAGGTTTGATTATGTTCTTTTCTTTATGATTATCATGTTCATCCCTTTCAAGTCTCATAAGATCGAATCATTCTCAATTATCATCAATGATAAAATTGTTGGATCATTTCTTCTTAGTGAATCTACCACTTTATTTTATTTCCCAAGATGGTAGTGGATTTATCAGTCATAATCCTTAATCAGCTCTAACAATCATCATTAGTGCATATTCTTCTATTTCTGTGTAAATATATACTTGAGGCTCTTGTGATCCATATATATTTCACACTTCTCCCCAAAGAGATAATTCTTCCATATTTTCAATGAAAATATCACTCTATCTAACTATAGATCATGAATTAGTTAGTTTTGTTTGTGAACTTTTAATTTACTTGTAGTGTAGGCTATCACCTTTTCATTTTTCATTAACACACATCCCAATACCTTTTCCAAATCATTACTAAATACCATGAAAAGTTCTCCACTCATTGGTAGTGTGAGTACTAGTGCACTGATAAGTCTCTTTTTCAACTCCTTAAACCTATTTTTGAATTCATAATTCCAAAAAAACTTGAATCAATTCCATGTTATATTGGTTATAAGGATTGAAAATTGTGTGAAATTTATCAAAAATTTATGATATTACCCAGCTAATCCAAGAAGACTACAGATATATGTAACAGTTGTTGGCATCATCCATCCTTTATTTACTTTTATCTTTAAAGGGTCCATTGATATCGCATTACTTGTGATAATATTCCCCAAGTTTGATACTTCCTTAAAACATAACTCACGTTTACTATACTTTTAATAAACTTCTCATTTTGTTAGGTTGTTAGAACAGTTGTTAGATGCTCCCTCATACTCCTCCTTTCTTTTGGAGTATATTGGAATATATTCTATAAATACTACCACAAATTTATCAAGGTGATCTCGAAAGACTATTCATCAGGTCCATGAATATTGTTGTAGCATTAGTGAGTTTTAATGGAATTACTATGAACTCATAGTGCATATGCCTTGTTCGGAAAGCGGTCTTGGGGATATCCTCCTTCTTCACCCTAACTTAGTAATACCTCAACTACACATCCACCTTGAGAAGTATTTTTCTTTATATAGTGGATCGAACAAGTCATATATCCATGTAAAAGGATACCTTTTCTTTATTTTTATCATTTTTAGCTCATGATAATCAATGTAAAGGAACATTGACTCTTCCTTCTTCTTAATGAAGAGGATTGGTGCACCCCACGGTGAAGAACTTGGGTATATGAACCCTTTATCTAAATTCAATTTTAGTTTTTTCTTCATCTCATTGAGTTCTAAAACATTCATTCCATATAGAGTCTTAGATAATGGTAACACCCTAGGTATAATATCAATTGAAAATTCAACCTCTCAGCTAAGTGGAAGACTCATTAATTCTTCAATAAATACCTTCAAGGATGATCCTTTCCTTAGACTCAATCATTTGATCTAGATATGATTTCTCGTAGATCAATAAAATATATGCTTGAGATTTTGGTGCTAAATAAGATTCATTCGTCTCTTTTCATTTGTACAAAATCGGAGGATGATTCATGATTCAGAGAGTTAATTCTTTCTCAGGGAAATTTATGTTGGCTATATATATGGAAAGAGAATCCACACCCATAATTGCATAAAATTACATTAAAGGTATTATCACAAGGTTATCTACGAAGTTCAACCCACAAATTTTGATAAGGGAGGAGTTATATACTTGGGATGAAATAATTAGCACATTTGTTTTTCACTGACCACTCTACTTCCATGATTTTTAGTGGTGTTTGAATAGTTGTACAAAACTTTCATGATATAAAGGAATGAATAGAATCATAATAAAAAAGTATGTTTTCTATTCTTGAATAAATAACTAGAATACCTATCACCACTTCATTATCGGGATCCACCACAGTGGTTGTGATGGCATAATCTCACCCTTGATGACTTAAAGGTTTTTTATTCTATCTAAAAACCATTGGCTTAGTGCATTGGTTTGAAAAGTATCATGGTTCCTTGGAGTTGAAATAATGAACAATGCACTGAGGGTTAATTGGATCATTCTTTTACTCCATCCCATTAGTGGTATTATTTCATCAGAAATTTCTATTTATGTATCCTTCCTTCCCATGCCTAAAGCATTTACTCATTCCCCTTAGGCAATTTTTTGAGGTGCTTAATTCAACACTTTTGACAAGTGGAATGTTGAAATTTTTTAGCACCGTAACATTTCTATATCATACGACCAGAATTAAAATTTAATTTTTTTTCTTCTTATCACCATGATACCCTTGTGATTCACCAATCTCAATTTCGACTTCGAGGGAACATCAGAAAATTTTCTAATAGATATCAAAGTCTCGGATCACCATGGATTTTCATATACCTAGTTTTGTCTCACCAAAGAAGTGTTCAACCATGAATTTGGTGGTAAAAACAAATCCAAAGGTATATTATGAAATTCTTTTGAAGTTTTTCTCATAATCCCTAATAGATTCGTCATATTTTTTCTTTAGAGAACGAAAATCCCTTTCCATTTTATTTTGGAGAGTCCAAGGAAAATATTTTCTGGAAAAAAAAATTGGATTTCCTTTCACCTTATCACTTTGATATCTTCCTCAGGATTCGTATTATTGATTAATTTCCACCATTGATTAGTTTCTCCCTCCATATAATAAATATATATTATAACCTTATCTTTCTTAGAACATTGAAGGATGGATAATATCTTCTCAATAAAGTTGATTCATTATTCCATGATTAAGGGATTAGATGATCCATTGAAATTCAGGGGCCTTTCTTACATAATAGTATCAATTGTAGCTTATTCTTTATTAAGGGATCTTAGACACTCCCATTGATTCATGTTTCTATTCATAACCTAAGTTAGTTGAGAGATTATCATCACAAATTTCATGATTCCTGCTCTTATCGGGTTGGGCATCTCATTTGGGTAGTCATCACATTTCACTTCAGATTGGTTGTTTACTTAGTTCCTCATATTTACATCCATTGGATAGAATAAAGTGATAATTAGGTATGAGTAATTTTAAACTATTAAACACATAAATAGGTATGCAATTACATTAAAAGGATAACTTATAGATAGAATTTATTTCTTAACTCATGAATTTCTAGGCTTCAATCTATGTTATCCATGATCTATTTCCTAAAATATACTATTATGGAATTTTGTATTCCTGTAATAATGGTTTTTAATGATATTCAGAATTTACCAGATAATATCCACTAGAAATGTCAAACCAAGTGTGATTAAAGGTCTGCTGTCATGCACCATTTCATGGTTGAGTCTAACTCAATGTGGTGTTTTCAGGTTTTACCCATATTCACATATGTGCTAGAGCCACATCCACTTTTAGTATCTAGACAGTTATGTATTTTCTTGAAAACTATTTACTTTATACTTTAAAAAATTTAGGTATGTATTATTATGTTTATTATTATCCCTAAGGCTTTATCTAGAGTTTTCTAATCTTAATCCCAAAAATAACTAAACTTTTATTTGATACTAACAATGAACGCCCTACTCTTTATTACACATTTAATTCATGATTTATTACATAATATTACACATAATACAACCATAAATATCAATAATTAAAGTGAATTTGGAAATTAGTAATATTAAATAACAACCTAAAATAGGGAATACATCATATTTATTGAAAACATCCTTAACATGCTCATAGTATTCCTTCATACTTAAAATTGCATGGTATAACCTGGGGACATACATAAAAAAGGGTAGGATATAAAGCCCAATAAGGGAATTAACATAGAATAACATGAATACATTATTAAATGTTTGAAAATAGGAATATAAATGAGATATAAAATAGCTTAGAATCATAAAAATAAACAATAAACCATGATATAGCATGATAAGATAAAGGTAATATGGGAAATGCGGAAACAACTTAAATCATGGTGTCATAAACATAGGTAAAGGATAACTGCTAATAAATAATGATGGAAAAAGTATCATGATGTATTAGGTTTACTCCCCAATTTCTTTCATGATGTCTCATGAGATTAAATCATTACCCAATATATTGTAGTGCTATATAATTTTAGGCGCACATGTCACTTTCATATCAATCACATACATAAGTGTGCCACATAGATCATACAACGTGGAATAATTTTTAATCAAAATTTATTACATGATTAAATAGTATCGAATAAATACATGTAAGTCCCAAATTAAAGAACTATGAGTGCATAAAGTTTAACACCCTTGATAGAAAATGGGTATGGGCATTCACTACACAATTTTTTGGCATAGAAAATCACAGTGAAATTTCAGCAGCATAACGAGGGCGTATAAATATTCATGGAAGGGATTAATTAGATAAAAGGGGTCTATAATTATTTATAAACCATAATGTAATTAAGGTTATATGTAATAATATATCACAAAATTATGAATTAGAGAAAATGGGTATAAGATATAGAAGATACTTGAATAAAGAGGAGAAGGAGAGGATCTCATACCTTGAGTGTGTGATTCCAAATACTTGGGAGAAGCTTCTTGAGAGATTGGGGAACCTTTGGAGGACTCTATATAGGTTAGGTTAGATTAAGGATGTGCTAAAAGTTTTTTTAGTGAAGATAAATGGGATCTTGGGTGCGTTTATATAGGAAATGAGTTGATAATTATTAATTATTTCTCAAACTTAGGTTTTGGACTCTAAATAATAATAAAAAAAACCACAAACCTTCCCATGAATTTTGTCGATGGTTTCTACCAAATTGGTCTGGTTTTCATTATTTTATAATTCCAATGTACTAAATTATTAAATTAATACCCTTGCTGATGTGGAAGTGATTCATATCCTTAAAGAAATTATTTTAAAACATTAAAATATATTATAGGTTTTGGAGGATTCATAAAGGCTTTAAAAATTTAATAAAATAAACTCAAAATCACATTTTTTTAAAAGGGAAACATATATTTGGTTGTTTATACCCTTTATAGTTTTTGTTACAACATTTTTGGGAAATTATGATGTCATAATACACATTTTATATTTATATAGTATTTAATTTTTTACCTGAAAATTTGAATGTCTAAAAAAATATTAAAAAATAACCATAGGATAAGTTTGACATTATTATTAAAAAAATATTAATTTTATCAAAATAATATATTAATTTTTACTTTTAAAATAGAATCAATGTTTATTGAGAAATTTTGGATTTTTTTACAATAACGGTTTTTGAAAACTTATAAAAATTACATTTGACTTCATAAATTTAAAGGTTCCCTCATTATCTCATTTAGTTACCTTAACTTTCATGAAACCCTTAGAGTTTTTTGGGATCTTATAGATTTTATATTCCTATGGTGGATCTTTAATTCCTTTTTTCATGTGAATAGGTCTTTGATATTGAAGGTATTTTCTTCTTTATTCCCCTTGTCTTCTATTTTTTCTTACTTATCAAGGATCTATAGAAATGGATGGTATGTGGATATGAATGGGTATTTATGTAATTATGATAGAGAATAAGTTATTAGGATATTATTTAGGTGGTTTTGGGTGTTTGAACTTTGGTTTTCATCTCTTCTTAACTTTGTGTCAATTTTATATTTGTTCAAGGTAGGGGATTCAGATTCTATTCTTATTTTTTTGTAAGTGTGGCTTAACCATGATTTAGTTTTTCAATGAGTAAAATGATGGAGTTTGACTCAAAAAAGATAAATAATTGAATTAAATTAAGTGTGAAGTGGTTCATAATTCTTTTTATGATTTTTCTGGTTATTGTTTATATTATTATAATTTGTTGTGATAAGCATATTGGTGATATTTAAAGTGATTAATTCATGTGTTGAATTATATTTTAAATTGATTATATAACTTTAAAAATTATAACATGATTATGAATTAGGAGACTATAAATTTTTGATTGATTATTCTTTTATTGATCATGATATGATAATTTTATAAAGTAGTAATAACCAGATAGAATTGGTGATTGTTTTTATGGTAGACTTTCATTTTTTAATGGTTTTTGTGTTAGAAGAAGTTTAGTGTGGTTGTTGAAGTGGTAGAGTAAGAGGTATGGATGTGAATCGTTGATTTAGTGGATTTATGATTTTATTATAGTTAGTGTGTGTAGTTTCCTGGGATATGTTATATGTTAAACCAATGAAATAATAGAATAATTAAAAATGGTGGTGGGTTTCATTGAATAAATGTTGTGTTGAATGAATTAAACTAAAGTGGTATAAATATATTTATTAGTAAATGATTAATAATTATGAATTGTATTAGAAATGGAAGGTATTTTATATGAATGATAATTGTTGTAATTTATATGGATAAAGAAGTTAATGAATATAATAAATGATAACTATGAAATTAGTCATGGAATTTCAAATGGGAGAAGGTTGTCTAGTTGGTTGCGGTGTGTTTTGAGGTGTTAGTTGTTATTGTTGTTGTGTAGCGGTAACATTTTGATGATTGAATGTGGTTATAAATGTGTATAATAATAATTTGATCCTAATTTGGGATTGTGTGTTGAAATATATATATATATATATCCATAATATGTTTTTTTATTTCTTATACATTATTGTTCAAGTTAGATAACCTAACTGATTCCCATATGAGGTTATGGATACTAGGTAAAAACCCAATAACCTGGATATTGGTGATTAAGATGGTTGACTACTCCCCTTATCTTACTCTTCCTTTTGGTTTTATTATGGTTATATGGCAATGGTACCGGCATATGGATTTTATTATATATATGGATATGGTGTGTGCCTATGGTAGTGGTATATGGATCTAATGTGGTATGTGGTATGTGGATATCATATATGGTTGCAGTATGTGGATATGGTATATATATATGGTATGTGATATGAAATTGTGGAATGTGTTTTTGGTATCTTGATTTTGGAAGGCATATAATCACCAAGAAATTTTTTATTGGGATATGAGAACAACTAAATCAATAGGGAAGTAGGTGTGGGGTACCTCGCTTGTTATATTTTCTTGATTTACTGACCATATATACTTGAATATGGATTAGAAAAGTGATATTTTTTAAATGTATTTATAGTTGACCTAAAATATGAAATGATTCAGTGTTTTTGTTTATTCCTTGAGTCTATAGTATGATTCAACCATATTGGAATGATGGTTTTTGGGGAGGGACCTACTGAGTTTACTTGAATGTTTACCCCTACTTATATATGTTGTTTTTATAAATTTATATAGAATATTTAGTGATCATTCTATATATTACCAACACATTACATGGATGTCAGTTAGTGTTAGATTCGCGGTATAAGATATTTTTTATTTTAGTATTGTCTTTAGATATTTTTTTGTAAAACATTGCATACATATTATATCATTATTGGGATTATCAATTATTTTATTTTATAAAGTTTATGTTGATTCATGGATTTGAATTTTATTAGAATTAAAATAGGGAAATTATTCCCATAGTACGCATTAAATACCATTAATTATAGACTCCAACCAGTATCTTATTAGAGGCGAGCATTGTCAATCACTCTGATCTTCACTATCATCTCAAGAGGGGATTTGGTGGGGATGATTTGTGAAATGGTATTGTTATAAAATTTCTCAGTATTTTTCATAAAGGGTTTAGATGACATACCATTTATACAGGATGAAAAATACCATCTTTATAAACCAAAACCAACCACATGGTTAGAAACATAACCAACTACCCCTATTTAGATTCATTATAGGGTTGATATAAGAAAGGTATCAAAGTATTAAGGTTTTCATGCATGATGCCTTATTAATCTCAGGTAATAGGAATTACTATAAAACATTCACCCCAATGTAACTAATGACATAATTCATGAAATTAAATTTGGTATACTCAAATGTTTCAATATAGATAACAAATAATACTTGTGTCACATGAGTAAAATTTATATCTCTATATGATTCACTAATGAAATTGATTTTAATATTTCATCACAACCAATGTCATTCCATGATGACAATTGTCCAGGGATAACTTAGATATTTATATATAAGGGGTTAATTATCATTCAACTCTCATTATTTATACATTATACTTGAATAAATGATATCCATTCAAGGTATCTACAAAACCATAAACATAAAATTCAATCTTACTACATCATAATATGTAAATACCTTAAATGGATTTATTTTATTATTATTTTATAATTATTTTAAAAAAATATTACATCATGATGTGATGCATACTACATCATAATGCATCTATCTACTATATCTCTATGTAAATATATGATAAATCAATTCTCTCACTAAACTCTTTAAGGATATAACATATTTAAATAAATAATATTTGGATAATAGTGAAATTATTATACTTGATTCCTTTAATCAAAACTTATAATTTATATACAAATAAAATTACTTATAATATCCAATATTATTATATATTTAAACTTTTATTGTCTAAAATGGATATATCATAGAAATTTTATAATAATTTTATAAAATAAAAACATTTTTAAGATCATTGGTACTAAAAAACAATGTAATTATAATATTATGATTTTTTTACATTACAGATATATATTCCAAGTTATTCTAAAGTGCTTAGGATACTTCCTTAGTGACTTTCACTTGGATTAAACTGGTATCTAAGAAATTAATATTTTCTTAACATTTTTTTTATTTTCATTTTCTCTGTGTTTAGTTTTAACACTCATTGGTCTCTTAGAAAATATATTTTAGAAAAAATATATAATTCAACAACACAAACACTTTTTGAATTGTTGAAAATAACTCCTATTTTATTTTATGAGATTTAAAATAAAAAAATTCAGAATCATATCTCATCTGAAATCATTACATCATATTTAATTTATATATAGAGAAACAATATGAAAATGAGATTTTAAATATTAAATTTTTTTACATTTTAATAAATATATGTGAATAAAGTATTTTTATTTTTATCTTATTGAAAATTATTAAGAATTTCATTCATATCTTACTTTTCATAATATTTTGTTGATTTTACTAAATAATAAACCATGTGTATTGACCATCAATCATATCATTAATAAAATATACAATTTTTTTCTTAAAATGGGAGTCATATATCGTATTAATGATACAAAACATGTGATATAAATCTAATGATTTCATAATATCTAATCCATAAAATTAAAAAAAAATTATGTGTTTTTTCCTCCCATGTAGAAACTCGTGTTTCATTGTTTAAAGATCAAGATAATTCTTTGTTTATTGATTTATCTATAATTTTGAGTCTTTATACATTTTAAATAGACCTCATGTAGTGAAAGGACCAAGGGGGAGTTATAAGTTGATCTCAATTGAGATATGGTCAATATAGTATTGATCTTTACATTCAGATTTGGAGAGATCTAAAAAACATCATTTTATCCTATCATATAGTGTTTATATAAATTTAAAATTGGGATCCGACTATGAATTTTTTATTGATAGAATTCATTCATGAGTATTGAATGGAGATACCCAAGCTAAGCATGGCTTAAATAAAAAATTAATCTCATCATTTAAATAATACATCATAAAAATAGTCACACAACCTAAATACTGAAAGGTTTAGTGTCTTGGATATTATCTATATAAATAAATTATTTTAAAACACTTGAAATTTTTTATCCATAATCAGGATTATCTATAACCTTTATATACATCTCACATGATACAATCATATTTATAATCTGGGGATTTGAAATATAAGAAAGAGGTGAGCTCAAAATACGAAGGAAAAATAATTAAAAAAATTGATGGAGAAACATAATATCATAAAAAGTTCATTAAGAAACCATAAAAGAAATTACTTAGATAAAAATCAAATATCAATAATAATAAAACATTTAAGCATGATATAAAAGTGAATAATACTTTAAAAATAAGGCATAATCATGAAAACTTTACATAATAAGATAAACATCTTAAAAAGGTATCACAGTCATAAACATCATATTTCTTATCCTTATAAACCAGGATACTTGCAAACATGTTCAAATGTAAAATTGTGAGTAGAAATTAATGCCTTCACACTCACCCTTTATAAACCTAGAGACATTATAACCTATTCACATGTAAAAAAATTAGTATATTTTAATGCCTTCACACTCATGATTTTTTAACTTAGAGACTTACTAAAATTTTCACACTTAAAATTATGAGTATAACTTAATGTCATCACACTCACCCTTTGTGAACCTAATGATTTGATAACCTATTAACATAAAATTTCTTTCTTATGAGATATAATCCTTTATCCAATTAATTTGGGAGAGATACATGTATCATTATTCTCATAATATATACATTTGTGTGGCACTTGAAAATAAAACATTCATCATCTCATAAATAACCCATGGAAAAATAATAGGTATCTTAAAACATTCAAAAACTCACATATCATGAACTTAAGAAATCATAGAATTTTAGAACTCTCATTTTCTAAAATAAATAATATAATAATAACATATAAATTATGATAAAAACAACTCTTCATGAATAAAAACATGGAGTTTAAATATAAGTGAAAATTCAAAAGTTTTCAAAACCCTATTTGAAACATTGAAGTGAAAATTACTTTTAAATACATTTTTTTAAAGTAAAAAAAGAAAACACTTAAAAACTTATTATAAAGATATATTAATAAAAATTTCTTTAATTGAAACAAATTTTAAAAAAATGATAAGTGAAAATAATTTTAAAACATTTACTTTTTATAGAATGTTTAATAATACAAACTTTAATAAGACATAAAGTTTCAAATAAAATAAATAAAAATAATTTGATAACTTTTACTTTTAAAAATAATATTTAATAATTTAAACTTGAAAAATACATAAGGTTTTAAATAAAATAATTTGAAATACTTTGAAAACATTTAATTTTAAAAATAATCTTTAATAATAGAAACTTGAAAAAGATATAAAGTTTTCAATAAAATAAGTGGAAACACTTTGAAAACGTTTATTATTAAAAATAATATTTAATAATTTAAACTTGAAAAAATAAATAAGAGTAATAAAAATAAAATTTGGAGCGTTTGATAAAAGTTTTATTTTGGATAGGATGTAAAAACCTTTCTAACATTTTGAAATAACCTTATTGAAAATCCACATTGCTTAGAAGATTTTAAAACATCCAATTTGAAATAAATTAAAGAGAAATTTAATTTTATAAAATATATTTATATAATAAGAAAATTATAGATGATTTATAATTAATGATAAAACAAATTTCTCATATGTATTATTATATTTGAGAGGTCTCAATTTTTTGAAGGAAGTTGAAAATAAAAACATACATCTTGTGTAACATTTAAATAAAAACTCTTTAAAGGAGAATAACCATTAAATTGGACTTATAATACCATTAATTAATAATAAATTCATGATATAATATATCCTATAGTCAGTATACATACCACTTAAATGAAAATATGTGTATAATATAAATAATTTCTTAATAAATGGGAAGTGGAGATGAAAATCTCTTACAACTTAAGAAATGTTCCAATAAAAACCCATTGAAAGATAGATATCTTTAAATTGAAGTTAAAATACCATGATAAATATTATTAATGATATTATACAACCAATATATATTATACACGCCATTTAGATGAAATTAGGTGTATAAAATAAAGTGTTCTTAAAGAAGGAAAATTTGAGGCGAAACCCTTACCTCATTTCCTTTCTTAGTTAATGACACTCTTACCTCATAAAAAACAAAAATATATAACTTAATAACCTATTTCATAACCTTAATCATAAATATTACCCTTTTATAATCCTTATCCATAATTATTTATCATGAGTACGTTAATTATTTATAGCATATTTTGACTATCGGGTGTTAATAACTTTAACTATTTTACATATGTTTAATAATGATTATATCATTACCCATAATTTTAAACCAAGTTAATTATTAATATATAATATAAGGTTATATAATATATAACTTATATGGATTTAAATTGTTCTAATTTTATTCCATACGTTTTTGGTTATGTTATGTAAAAACTGAATTGAAAACGGCATATTTCATAAATTTTAGCGAATAAAAATCTTATTTTAATAATAAGTCAAATATTTAATATAAAATTTACATAACTAGTTAATAATAATTATTTTATTAATATATTATAATTATATCATTTTTCATGTTCTCATAGTCATCTATAATCATATTTTAAATCATTTTTCACTTAGGTAGTTAAACTGACACAAGCTTGAACATGCTTTAACTCGATTGGTGAGTATAGTTATGGAGGATTTTATTTTGAAATAATGTCACTATAACAGAATAATAATGATATAATTTTTATTTTGTTATGATTTTTAACCATATTTTAAGATTCTTAGGTAATTTATGAAAATATAAATGAAAAAATGAAAAACTTTTTATCATAGAGGTGGTAATCTGCACATATGCCTGATTAGCATTCATGTTTCACAACTCATGAGAGGGGGTGAAGGTGGTTGTGACATCTAGAGTTTAATTATTTACTTTAATTAATAATTTAATATTAGAAATAATATTATTAATAAAAATGGTAAAGAATAATAATTTATCAATAAAGTATATAAATAAATAAGTAAATTAGAATAAAACTCATAATTGAATGTTTATTAATAAATAACACTTAAATTATTATTGATTTTTATTAGTTAATTTTATAAATTAATTTAATACAAAAAATATCTTATAGTTTGATTATTAAATATATTAATTTAACCATATAAATGATTATTTTTGTACAAAAAAAATTATGATGATGTTTTAAAAGAAAAATAATTATGAGGTGTGTTCAATTTAGTTGACATATGAAATTGTAAAGACCCCTGACCCTAGTAGACCAGAGTCGATGTCTTACTTTATTACATTGGTAAAATAAACAAGGAAGTCACATCTTGAAGGAATTATTAGTTTATTATCTTTGTAAAACTAGATAAAAACATAAGTATTACATTACAACTTGAAATGAAATACAACATAGAAACTCTGTTAAAAATAACCATAAACTCCTAGAATATCCCTCCAAGTAATTCATAATATAAATCTTTGCATCCTGGGTAAAAATAAAACATAATAAATGGGTGAGGCTCGATGCTTAGTAAGGGTAGGAAATACATATAAAGCTTTCAAAAATAAACACAAACCATAATGCATGGTGAATAACTAAAATCACATTCCATTAAAACATAATCTGCAGTATAAAATTGTAGGAATAAAAGTTGATTAAATAATTCCATAAATAATCACATGAGAAAGAAACTTAACCATGGATATTCTACTAGTCAAATAATCACATTGAATATCAATTACTAGTATCATAATGATGGAATTAATAATTCCAAACATCATAAGCATACCTTCAAGGCTTCAACCAAGACACCATACATAAATGGCTAAAAACCCATTCTAGTTTGTCTCATTAGAACTATTGATGCATTGAGGGGCTATAGCGGGCCCCACCCACCACTTACTAATTCCAATAAATACCTCATATGAAAGTTTTTAAACATAATCAACATATAAATTCATATTAAAACTATCATATTAAATGTTAATAACTTTCTCAAAATAATAAACATAATCATAAACCATCCAGAGTAATATGGTGAATGGTATTAAGATAGTATATCCCCAATAAAAATAATCAAAAGCCATTAAATAAAATATGGTAGATGTTAACATAGGATATCAATCTCAATTAAACGTAAGATTCAAAAGAGGTTATTGAAATAGATTAAAATAATCTAAAAATCATTGAGAAATTCTTGACATAAATACCCTTTTACTTTGGAAGGAAGAGTTCTTTTGGAAAAACATTTTTATTTTTTATAAAATAGGATTGTAAACATGTATATCCAAAAAAATAAATTGGAATGAAATTATATTTGAGGGATATTAAAATAACATTCATACTTAATTTTGGAACCTGAATTGAAATCATGTAAAAAGAGTGTTTAAGAAACTTTAGAAGTGATCCAATTCAGTGCGGTTTAAGGGAAAATATTAAAGAGTTTTTAAAGTATAAAAAGAATAATTGTTTTCATAAAACCGTAAATGAACTAAGATATTTTTTCATGATAAAAATTGTTATTTTATAAAAATATTGGGTACCTAAAATAGATTATGGATTGTACTTGAAAATGGGTAAGAAATTGGGAAGTTCCCTTTAATTGGGCTCACTTATCAGGAGGAATTGAAAATGGATCCTTGTAAAACATGTATTTTCTATAACATAAAGATGAAATGATCTGGATATATGAGTTTGGAACATATACACATAATTTAGAAGAATTATTTAAAAATAATTAAGAATTACATTGGGATAAAGAGAGATAAATCATAACCCGAATGAAAAATGGAGGTTCGAGGAGAATCCATTACACTTTGTAATCAATTGAATCGTATGACCAAAAAATTAATAATCATAAAATGAAACATTGAATAACATAAATATAAATATATTCATGATATTATATATCAAACTTGAGTATTCATTAACCACACACAAGAATTAAGTGGCAAATAATGGAAATCTCACAAAAATAAAAGTGAGATGAGAAACCCCTTAACTTATGTCCAAAAGCGTTATGAACTTGTAGTTAACATCATGGATAATGAAATTATATTCATTAATAATTAAATTAATAACCTATTAAACATTTATTAATTTTATTATAATTTTATTATGTTCATCTATGGTCTTTTTGATGAGTTATAAGATTCAATTTCGTCTTTCGGAAGTGTTCGTTTCCTTGGTTTTCATGATTGGTTCACTTGTATACATGTACGAAAGAACATGTGAAATGGGAATAGTTATCCAGAATTGAAATTATACGTTATTAATGATATTAAATAATTTTTAATGGTATTATATATCAATTTTTTCATATATGAGGATGATTCATTAGATAAAATGTTAATGATAACCATTTGGATTTTTTTGGATTTTTTTTATCATCGTTTACTAGTTTTGTTTTATTAACTAATATTGTCTATATATACTGGTTATAAAACATTAAATAAGTTTTATTAAATATATTAAATTTTTTTATCCATAAAAATGGTTTTATGACTATCCTTTAATGCATAATTGAAAAACAAAAAAAACATCGTCCACGAAGGTGGTAAATCGGCACCCCATGGATAATGTTTTCATTTTTATAATAAAAAGGAGAAGATAATAGAATTTAAGGTTGATATACCATTAACATAATAAAATTATAGCATATAAAATATATTTGATTTATCATTTCAATTTGGATAGGGTAGGTGAGGAAAGGATAAGAAAAGAAAAAAAAATTAAAAGAACGAAATGAGATTTTACCACTTGAATTCCTCTACTTGAGAACCTCCTTAAGGAACATTGAAATGGTATTTTGGGTGAGACCAGAAATAATAAAATATAGGGGGATTTTTGGGAGATTTATTGATCAGAAATTGGACAAGATTCAAGGATTTAAAGGTGTGAGGAGAAAAGGTGGTGTGGGGTGGTATTTATAATAGAGGAGAGGGGTGTTTTTTTATTATTTTATTCATTGGTTTATAATTTTGGATCAAGACTATCAATACTATTGATTCTTGTGACTAGATACATTAACTAGTGCATTTTAGTCTGAACTAATGGTTCCTACATCATCCATACATCATCCATGACTCAATAATTCATGTATTTAGCTAATACTGTAAATTACTGTATTTCGATATTCACCAAAAATTCAACTATTTTATAAAAATACAAAAATTTCACCATAACCATTTTTCTACATTTAGAATTAAAAAATGGAATCCATTTTATGAAAATAATTTTCTAAATATATGAAATTTTATTTTTAAATAAAATCATCATTTATTCGAAAAATATCGATTTTTAAATAATAACTGATTTTATAACACTTTGAAAAATTAATTAAGGTCTCATAAAATTATATTATAATCATAATAAAACAAAATATTAATTTATGAATCTATTTTATGAAAATAAATTTTCTTCTAAATCTTTATATTAATTATAAAATTGTAAATAAACATTTATGTTTCACAAAAATAACAACAATTAATTTATCATTTTTAAAACACTTATTTACTTGTTAAAAGATATAAATATGTAATATTTTCATTTATAAGATTAAAAAAATTTATTTATACTTTCATGGGTGACATTAATATTCTATTGGTTGGATTACTATTCCTAAGGGTCATATTACTATTCCAAAGGTCAATTTACTATTCCATCAGTATAGGTTCTTTAATTTCTGGAAATACCTCTTATTTCATTCATTATTAATTTATAAAGTTTTTATTGTGTTATCTATGTGGTTTTTATGTGATTTATACTATATTAAATAATTATAATAAGGGAAATTCTATTTATTAAATTTTGGGTTGTTACATTCTCCCCTCCATCAATAAATTGTGTCCTCAAAATTTGAAATTTCATTCGAAAAACAAACGTTTATACTTGAAAAATACTTTGTGGGAATACCACATAAAAAATAGGGTTAATAAAATACTCTTAATAATATGGAAAGTTAAATTCAAAAGTCACCACAAAATTAGGTTTCCCTCTATAGGATAACATTAATGGGAAGTGAAAACATGGGTATGGAAAAGAAATATAACTATCATGTTCTGATGGAGATTAATAGAGAATATGGTCATTAAAAATTCTACCATCACAAAACCCTTTTTCTAGATTTGGTGGTTTCTTTTAATATTTAGATAATCACTTGAGAAAAAAAACTTACTTGATTACTTTCCATGTCATAAGCATAATCTCATACTTTGGTTATGTTTCGATCTATTTTCATATCATCCCTTACACATGTAAATTAATGTTCAAGATGAATTTTTCATGCCTAAAGTAATTTTAATGAATCATGTGTCCTTAAATAATTCCTTCAAACTTTAAATGTTTACTGAAACCAAGAAGGTTATAATATGTTATCAATAAACAATAATTTCAAAATTTTAACTTGATCCATTCTATTAGTCGGAGTGGATACTCAATAGGGTGGGTGAATTGATTTCCAATTAAAATTTTCTGTTTAAAATATTTGTTTTAAAATCTTCCAAATCATAAAACAAGTTAAACTGTAGTGAATTTATAAAGATTGTAAATGTTCAATTAGTTTATCAAAGATTGATTATTTCTCAGTTAACATAATCTGAAGATTAAGTTAGCTTATGAAACTAACTTACTGGTTCACAATTATTACAAACACTTTCTAGTTCAGTGATCAAAGTTACTTTAAAACATATTTGAGTTTCAACGTAAATAGCAGCAGAATATTGAAAAATAGTTTAAACTAAAATAATAAGCACAGCAGTGTTAACCAAGAGGTTCGGTCTCAAGCTGAGACTTAGTCCTCTCAAATAGTTTATATAAAACTTTGATCCACACCCTAGATTGTGGTTACAATAGTACTCAGACTGTCCAGGTCCTCAGACCTCTACCACAGTTCTACGTGGGAAAGAAGCAAAAACAAAAATAGGTTGTCCAGTTCCTCAGACCTCTACCACAGTTCTATGTGGGATACACACAAGTATAAAAATGATAGTGTGAGGATTTCAGTATCCCTTAGTTCATCTTAGGAGACAGTGTGTGTTAAAACAGATAGAATCACACACTGCTCGTAATGTAAAGAAAATGATCACAACAGAGCAATAATATGAAGATAGGTTTAGAATTCTCTTGTGTGATATCAATGCAACTCTGAACTCCTTTGGATTGAAGCAGATGAAACTTTGAGTCCTTCTCTGGCTGTTGTGTGAAAAACATAGTGTCGTTGTTCATCTTGTGTTCTTCATGAGGTTCAATCGAGCAAATATGTTCCTTAAGCTTCAAATATGCTTCGTGTGTTTAGCTGCATCAAGTTGCATGTAGTGTGCCTTTCTTTTGAGACTTCCTCCAAGTATCTTCTTTATTATTGTGCTCGTGGCCCTTGATTTTTGTTTGAGTATCACGCACCCACTTTTATTCTTGGACACACGTTGTTTTTAACTTTGAATGCACGTGTTGGAGCTGACAAGTTGCATGTGTTATGCACCTTGTACCTCGTACTTCCGATGATATGTCTACAATGAAAAATTATTTATGTCATTGCATTAAAGTCATCAAATATAATCGTCAGAAATTAAATTGAAAGAAGACAGAATAGTTTAAGAAACAGTGTCATAGTAATTCATGGAAATGGTATCCCTTCACATGGTGTCTAGGTTGATCACGGTGTCTGAGTGTCACAGTGTCTCATGGTCATGGTGTTTGCTACACGGTGTCTTGTTCACGGTGTCTTGTTTCACATTGTCTACTTCACGGTGTCTTGTTCACAATGTCTTCTTCACAGTGTCTGCTTCACAGTGTCTTGTTCACGGTGTCTACTTCACGGTGTCTTGTTCACGGTGTCTTGTTTACGGTGTCTTTTTCATGGTGTCTTGTTCATGGCGTATTGTTCACAGTGTCTTGTTCATGGTGTCTTCTTCATGGTGTCTACCTTCACGGTGCTAGAAATACATAGCCAGTGGCAGACTCACAGTGCCTTAGACTTTCCAAAGTAACTATGTGCAGACTTAAATAAAGATGTTAATAGAAAAGATTAGACTTAATCATTTATTAAAGAAGGTATTTTGAGAGTAGATAAATGATGGTATAAAGTAGGTAAATTGAAAATAGAGAAATTAAGATCTTGCAAGGCTCCTCTTAAAGCATGAGAAAACTTTAAACATAAGTACACATGATTGGATATAATTTATAAAATTTAACTAGGTTCAATAAGATTTGGAATCATTAACACATGATTAAATAATATTTGTGATCATTAAAACATGATTAATACATGAGGAGTCCAACAATATCCCCCTTTTTGATGATCACAAATCATATAAAATTAAGGTGTATATTGGATTCAACTATAGAGATAAATTTCTAACATAGTATATAGAATCTTCTTCCCCTTTTGGGATTATCAAAAAGATGAAATAAGAGAGTTCAAAAAGGTTCATAGTCCATTAATATAAAATAAGAGATAGCACAATAACAAAAAATAATACAAAAACAATAGTATCCCAATCAAAAAGAGTAATCATTGTTCTTCCTCAAGGGATGGCCTTCTCTTTTACTTTTGCAGTAGAAGAAGAGGAAGCCATAGGGGCATAGGCCAAGGTATAAGAAGGCAGAGATTTGGTTGATAAAGAGGGTAATAGAAGGCCTTAAAAGACTGAGGGAGCCAAGGTAGGAGCAGTAGAGGATAGAGGTAGTTGCTGATCAAGAATCACAGGCCTGATCTGACTAAGTACTTGACCAACAGACATGGTGGTTAAGGCTAGAGAAGAGATGAAGGTAGGAAACCCAGGTCTGAGAGGTGAAGCTGTTGGGGCAACAATGGTTGTACCCTAGAAATGAAGATAGGGCCTCAAGAGTTTGATGAAATCTATAATAATCTCTCCACCATACTGCATGGATTTCTCAAAATCATCCTTGTTCTCCATAAACTTGTCCAAAAAATTAGTAAACTCTGTGAGCTTCTGGACTTGGTTCTTGAAACCTTGAGTCACAGGAGGAATCCGCAGATTTTCTACAAGGTACTTGAAATGGTTTGTCATATCTGTCTTGGAGAAGATTCTATTCAAGTAGAAATCCACTTTCTTTTCAATCTCTTTTTGAGAATCATTAGCAATTTTGGAGTGGATTTGTACTAAGTCAAGAACCCTATCACTGTTTTTGACCACTTCGGTTAAAGAAACCGCATTGAAACCACTGAAGACATTCTGAAGCTCTTATTTGATTACAGTTCTGAGCAGATCACGGTCCAAGAAGGGTTTAGAGGATTGAACAGATGATTTTACAGCTGTGGTCCGAGATATTAGTTTATTAAAGACCTTTTGAAGACATCATATGTACTCATCAGTGAGTTTATTGACGTTGGAAACAATCTATTTCATTTCCTTCACAATTTGTTTGTTCCTTTCAGCAATCTTTTCATCGAAGGATGCTAGATAAGGTTGAATCTGAGACACACTAACTTGTGGTATTTGATAAGCAACAGTATCTACAGGAGGAACAACAGATTGAGATCTCGAATGCATCTCTCTCTGCATGTCTTCAATCATACTTCTTAGGGTCTTTACTTCATTAATGAGCAGGTTATTTTCAACTCTTACTTCTTGAATCTAATGGAGCATATTAGGTTGTATTTTCCAAATAATTTTCTCTAATAAAAGAGAGGCATATTTCTCACTTAAATTTGTCACAAGACAAGGTTGGGTATGCATGAGTTTCTCAACTCCGGATAAGAGAGTGGCACCAAATTCCTTCAAATCGTCCTTACTCACAAAGGATGGCTGTTCAGACAAGGGTTCAGAAGTAGGTATAGGTACAGGCTCAGGTTCCTTCTCATGTGCAAAATTGGAGACAAATTTCAACTGAAATAGGGAGGAAATATCAAGTACGGTTGATGTAACCTGCTGTGAATCATTCACATCATTGAAATAGGGAAATTTATACTGATTGTAAATAGGAATTGACTCATTTAGATGTGAGGCTTCAACAGACTCAATATTTGGGGTTTTCTCCCCCTCAACAAGTGCCTCTTTATCAGGATTTAGAGGCCTAGGATCTTGGTCTAATTCCACAGACTCAACTCTGAGTTAATCACTCATTTCTTGTCTAGCCAGCTGAAAAGATAGCTTTATCCGTTCTTCAGCAGAAGGTATGATTTCAGGAGCAGATTATTCCATAGGGAGTTCCTCAAGATTGACCTCTTTCAAAATAGGTAGCTCTCCCACTATAAGATATTCTAATGTAGGATCTTCCATGGAATGCTTTTTTGGATTCTTTGGTAATTGATTATTCTATAGCTTCGGGTTGAATTTCCAAATTAGCAGCTTCTTTAGGAGTTGGTGCTTCTTCTTCAAAAACTACATGAGGAAAAGTAGTCATGTCTTCCTCAACAATAATTGCTTCCCTAGGTAGAACTTCAGCCTCTTCTTCCTCTTCTTCAGGATACTCAACAATCTCATCTGGTTCCAAACCAGGATCAGAAATGTCATTTGGTCTTGAGGGATAATCCACTGGATTGAATTTATCATAAACTTTATCATTGTATTCCACCCATTCCTTTTTCCAAGGATTCCAGTTTATCTTCATTCTTTTGATAGAAGCTTTTGAGAGGCAGTACTCATAGTCCATAATCACTTCCTCATTAGGTCCAACTACCCCTTTTGCAATAATCATGGATGATATTAGCTGAGAGTAAAACAGAGAAGTTGACTTGGATGTTACTTTGATCAACTCACACATATGTTGAATGATATACTTGCACGGGTTGATCTTATGTCTATTTTTCATGAGGTGAATCAAAAACACATCTTGATATTTTAACACAACAAAATCACCTTTTCTTGGACTTACCAAATTCTGTACAAACTTAAACAGAATCCTTGTTTCTCCATCTAATTTAGCAGCAATGGCTCTCCTCTGGGTGCCATTTCAAGTTAGGATTTTCAGAGCATCTTCTAGATCAAAGAAATCAGTTAAAGGTGGAGGTCCTCTCTGATAATCCTCACATATGCCTTCATGAGGTATTCTAAGGCATGAAACCCATAACCTCGATAAAAAAGAGTATCTTTGGCCATTTACCCAGCTCCTCACAACATAACTCTCACCAGAATCAAAATAGAACTCTACGTATTGGTAAAATTGAGCCACTAACCTAGGATGGATGGGTATATCCTCCTTTGAAAAACGTTCTAACCAGCCTTGTTGTTATAAAACTTTCAATACCAGTGACTTACTAGACAGAATCCAGTTAGGGCAAATCTCTTTCTCAGTTACAACAATGTGGTTTACCAGATTCGGATTTAAAGGTCCTTCGGGTGTCAGCTTAGGTGAAATCTTCTTCTTCTTCGAGCTGCACTTCTCGGGTGTCGATGATGATGGACATTTCATTCTTGGAATTCACTGAAGGTTTGAGCGAGAGAAGGGTTACAGGGATGAAGAAAGGTTCAAAAAGAGTAGGAAGAAGAAACCTTGAGTAAAGAATTAAGTGATACTTGCTTTGTTTTATCATTTAGGAATACCAAACGTTCCTAAATTAAAAACACGGGAAAAAATAAAAGAGGTGAAATAATAATTACCTTGATAAGGATTTAAAGAAAAAAATAAAGAATTTTTATGGTGAGACCGTAAGTGTTCATTACGATGAGACAATAAATGAGTTTCCCGGTGAGACAGTGAGTGGACTTTTCAGTGCGCGTTACGGTGAGACAGTAAACGTCAGACCATAAGTACAAATTGCTAAAGGTGAGACCATAAACATAAAGCTTTACGGTGATATAGTAAACATGAGAGACAGTAACTGAGAAACCATAATCATGAAACAGTAATGTATAACCTAGTAAGATATTAAACAGTAAGACCTGAAACACTAAAAATAAATGTATCTATTTGAGATTTATCATGCCTAGTTCATGTATGATGTAGTCTATTCTCTCAGGATTTAATGGTTTAGTGAATATATATGCAAGTTGATATTCAGTACCAATGAATTCCAAAGTGATATCACCTTTTTGATAATGATCTCTCAAAAAGTGATGTCTTACATCAATATGCTTTGTCCTAGATTGTGAAACAGGATTCTTTGAGATGTTAATAGCACTTGTGTTGTCACAATTTATAGGTACATGTCTGAATTGATATCCATAATCAAGTAATATGTGTTTCATCCACAAAATTGTTTCACAATAACTACCAGCAGCTATGTATTTAGCTTCTGCAGTAGATAATGAAACAGAATTTTGTTTCTTACTACACCATGATACTAGCGACTTGCCTAAAAGGTGACATGTTCTAGATGTTCTTTTTCTATCTAACTTACAACCACCGAAGTCAGCATAAAAATAACTAACTAATTAAAATGATTATCCTTTAGGATAAAATAGTACTATATTGGGTGTTTTCTACAGGTATTTGAAACTTATCTTTACAGCATTTAAATGAGATTACTTAGGTTTTTCTTGAAAACGAGCACACATACACACAGTAAACATAATTTCAGGACGACTAGAAGCTAAGTAGCGTAAACTTCCAATCATTCCTCTATAAGGGGTTTGATCAATAGATTTTCCATCTTCATCAAGATCCAACGTACAAGTGGTACTCATGGGAGTGTCACTACTTTTAGTGATATCCAATCCAAAACGTTTTATAAAATTTTTTTATATCTACTTTGATTTAAAATAATACCATTTTCATTTTGAAAAACTTGAAATCCATGAAAATATTTGAGTTCTCCCATTAAACTCATTTCAAATTCATTTTGCATCATTTCAGAAAAATAAACACATAAATAATTCTTCGAAGATCCAAAAATAATGTCATCTACATAAATTTGAACAACTAAAATATCATTGTAAATTCGTTTTATAAAAAGAGTAGGATCAACTATTCCTTTTGTAAATCCTTTGGAAATAAGAAAAGTACTCAATCTGTCATAACAAGATTGTGGAGCTTGATTTAGACCATATAAATCTTTTGATAATTTAAAAATATGATTTGGAAAATGGGGATTTGTAAATCTAGGGGGTTGTTCAACAAAAACATCCTCATCTATATACCCATTTAAGAATGCACTCTTGACATCCATTTGATATAGTTTGAAATTCAAATGTGCAGCATAGGCAAGCAGGATTCTGATGGCTTCAAGTCTAGATACTGGTGAAAAGTTCTTCTCATAGTCGATTCCTTCTTCTTGACTATAGCCTTGTGTAACTAGTCTATCCTTGTTTCTAACTATGTTACCAGCTTAATCAAATTTATTCCTAAAACCCCATTTGGTTCCTATGGTCAAAGTGTCCTTAGGTCTGTCAACAATTTTTCAAACTTTGTTTCTCTCAAATTGATTCAATTCTTCTTGCATATCCATCACCCAAAATTCATCATTGATTGCATCATTGATATTTTTAGGTTCAAGCTGTGAAAGAAAATCTTGATGTTCAATCTAGTTTCTCAAAGAAGCTCTAGTTTGTGTCTGTCTACCTAAATCTCCTACTACAACATCTAAAGGATTATTTTTAAGAGTCCTAGTTGGTCTAGAAAAGATAGGGCTAGAAATTTCAGGTTCATTTATAGTTTTGGATTCTACAGAAACAGGTTCTGGAAAATTTCCATAACTGGTTGTCTTAACAACAGGTTCACTGTTTTTGTCATTAATGTCTAGAATGGACATATCTTCTTCAATATTTTCAAGAGGATTCTTAGATTCATATGGATCAATTTCATCAAATTTTATGTGAACAGATTCTTACACACATTTGGTTCTCTTATTGAATATTCTATAGGCTTTTCTTGATATTGAGTATCCTAGGAAAATTCCTTCATCACTTTTAGAAGCAAATTTATCAAGATTATCTTTAGTGTTGAGAATAAAGACTTTGAAACCAAAAACTCTAAAGTAATTAACTTTATGCTTCCTATTTTTCCAAAGCTCATAAGGGGTATTTTTAAGAATTGGTCTAATCAAGACTCTATTGATAATGTAACTAGGTGTATTAACAGCTTTAGCCCAAAATTAAATAGTTAAATCATATTCATTGAGAAATATCCTAGCAATATCTTGAAAAGTCCTATTTCTTCTTACTACTACACCATTCTGCTGAGGTGTTCTAGGAGCAGAGAAGTTGTAACTATATCCATTATGTGAGCAATAAGATTCAACCTATTTATTTTCAAACTCACGACCATGATCACTTCTCAAGGTATTGATCCTAAGTCCACTAAGGTTTTCTACAGACTTGGAATATTTGATAATGTAATAACAGGCTTCAATTTTTTGAGAAAGAAAGTATACCCAAGTGTACCTAGAAAAATCATCTACAAGAACATAAACATAGTGATTCCCATTTAAGATAGAAACTCTATATGGTCCAAATAAATCCATGTGAACCAACTCAAGAGGTTGAGAAGTAGAAACTTATTTCATTGATTTGAAAGAAACATTGTGTTGTTTTCCTTTTTAACAAGGATTACAAACTTTATCTTTTGGAAATTCTAGTTCGGGATGGTCTCTAACTAAACCATTCCTAGTCAGTTTCCTAAGAGATTTCACATTGCAGAGTCCTAGCCTTCTGCACCATAGCCAATATTCTTTATGAAAAGCATTTAAACAGGTAACATTTTGTTCAGCTAAAGAATTAAAATCTATAGCATAAACATTTTCATTTCTTAATGTAGTAAATACAAAAACATTTTTAGAATCAAATACATTACATGAATAATTTTAAAACTTAACATTAAATCCATTATCACACAACTGAGAAATGCTTAACAGATTATACTTTAGTCCATCAACAAATGAAACTTTAGAAATTAAAATTGAATCAGTGTTACCAATCTGGCCTAAGACGATGATTTTTCCTTTTGAGTTATCCCCAAAGGTGACATTTCCTCCATCAAATTTGATTAATCTCTTAAATCATGATTAGTCTCCTTTCATATTCCTTGAACATCCGTTGTCTAAGTACCATATCTTATTACAGGAACTTTTCAAGAAAGTTTCCTACAAAACAGATTTAGACAGAAGATAATTTTGGTACCCATATTTTCTTGGGTCCAGAAAGGTTTTCAAGAAAAACTTTAGGTACCCATAATTTTCTAATGGGTTTACTATAATTAACAGATTCAAATGATTTTGATAAGTAACCTATGTTTGGTCTAGAAGAATTTTAATAACTATATGAATCATAAGAGTTTCCAGAACATGAACTAGAAGCATACTGTCTAGATTTTGGAATAAATTTTTTCTTAACAATTTGTCTCTGTCCAGGTTGGTATCCTAAACCAGTAGTATACCTTGGTGCAACTTATTTTCCAAGAATTTGAGTTAGAGTATTCTTTCCATTAGTAAATTTTTCTAAATCTTTCCTGATTTGCTCATTATACAATTTCAGTTTAGTATTCTCTTTGAGTAGTTGAGAATTCTTTTCCTTTTCAACTTCTAGTGCAGATTTGACAGTGCTAGTTAAAGCATGTTGTTTTTTTAAGGCTTTATACATGTCTTTCATATCATTGCAGGTATCCTCTAGAATGTTAAAATATACAAATAATTCTTCACTGGACATGTTTTCAAAATCAGAATCAGAATCATCTCCAGAATAATAAGAGTTTAAAGTAGGAGTATCCAATGTTACCTCAGATGTGTTTATCATGAAACACATATTGGATTTTTGATATTTTTCATCCTGAGTGGAATCAGAATCATTTGAGCTGTCTTCTGAATCCCTAAAAGTTGCTTTCATAGCTTTCTTATATTTTTTGTCATTGTACTCATATTTCTTCTTGTACTTTAACTTCGAGCAGTCAGCTTTCACATGTCCTTTCCTCTTGCATTCGTAGCAGACTATGTCATCACTTTTATCAGTCCTTTTCCAATCCTTCTTCCAATGACCTTTATTGTCATACTTTCCCTTGTAATTGGATTTCATGAAGAAATTCTTTTTCCTATAAAACTTCTTAAATTGGCTGGCTATCTGGGCCATTTCATCATCACTGTCAGATGCACTCTCTTCACTACTTGAGCTATCACTTGGAGCTTGAATTTTATCTTTGTACTTGATTTTTGAAGCATAGGTCTTGAAGTATATTGATTTCTTTCTTGGTTAATCATATTCTTCTTTGTTTACCTCCAAATCTTATTCATACATCATCAACTTACCAATCAGCTCCTTGACAGGTAGCTTGCCAATGTCACATGATTCTCGTATAGAGACAGAGGTTCCTCTCCATCGGTTTGGTAGGAATCTTAGTATCCTCACGATTTTCTCCTTTGCTGGAACAGCTTTTCCTAGTGAGCTCATTGTATTGACTATCTAATTAAACCTGAGATATGTATCATAAATAGATTCATTAGATTTCATTTTAAAAATATCATACTTAATAGTGTATGTATTTAGTCTCATTTCTTTAACATTGGTTGTTCCCTCATGAGAAACAGCTAGATTATCCCATATTTCATAAGCAGTCTTACAAGAAGATATTCGATTAAATTCCTTATCTCCTAAACCACAATACAGGGTATTCATTTCTTTACAATTATTATTGTAAGTAGCTTTAGTAGGTTCATCCCATGTAGTTCTAACGGTTTCTGGAATCTTATACTGAGTCTCTATAGCAGTCCAGATGTCAAATCTCAAACTTTCTAAACGAATTTTCATTTTTATTTTCCATTGGGCATAATTTACACCATTAAAGAAGGGTGTCCTATTGGTAGCTACACATTCTAATCTATTATCTATAATAACTAAGTTTTAAAAATATATATAAAGATATAAAAATTTATAATTAACAGAAATTTTGAGATCTTTAAGATACAACTAAAATTACAGTTGAAAACCTTTCACAAACAGAGAGTTTTAAAAAACTTTTATCAATCCTCTGATACCAAATGTTGGTCGGAGTGGATACTCAAGAGGGGGGGTGAAATGAGTTCCAATTAAAATTTTTTTTTTAAAAGCTTTGTATTAATATCCCCCAAATCATAAAACAAGTTAAACTGTAGTGAATTTATAAAGATTTTAAATGTTCAATTAGTTTCTCAAAGATTCATTATTTCTCAGTTAACATAATCTGAAGATTAAGTTAGCTTTTGAAACTAAATTACTGGTTCACAATAATTACAAACACTTTCTAGTTCAACTATCAAAGTTACTTTAAAATAGATTTGAGTTTTAAATTAAATAGCAGCGGAATATTGAAAAATAGTTTAAACTAAAATAAGATGCACAGTAGTGTTAACTAAGGGGTTCAGTCTCAAGATGAGACTTAGTCCTCTCAAACAGTTTATATAAAACTTTGATCCACACCCTAGATTGGGGTTACTACAGTACTCAGACTATCCAGGTCCTCAAACCTCTACCACAGTTCTATGTGGGAAAGCAGCAACAACAGCACACAGGCTGTCCAAGTCCTCATACCTCTACCACAGTTCTACGTGGTATACACACAGGTTTTAAAATGATGGTTTCAGGATTTCAGTATCCTCCAGTTCAGCTTAGGAGACAGTTTGTGTTAAAATAGATAGAATCACACATTGTTCGTAATGTAAAGAAAATGATCATAGTAGATCAATCATATGAAAATAGGTTTAGAATGCTCTTGTGTGATGTCAATGAAGCTCTGAACTCCTTTGGATTGAAGCAGATGAAGCTTTGAGTCCTTCTATGGTAGTAGTGTGAAAAACAGAGTGTCGTGGTTCATCTTGTGTTCTTCGCGAGGTTCAATCGATCGAAGATGTTCCTTAATCTTCAAATATGCTTCGTGTGTTCAGTAGCATCAAGTTGCATGCAGTGTGCCTTTCTTTAGAGTCTTCCTACAAGTATCTTCTTCGTTATTGTGCTCGTGGCCCTTGATTTTTGTTTGAGTATCATGCACCCACTTGTATTCTTGGACACACTTTGCTTTTAACTTTGAATGCACTTGTTGGAGCCAACAGGTTGCATGTGTTCTGCACCTCTTACCTCACATTGTACGATGATATGTCTACAATGAAACATTAATTATGTCAGTGCATTAAACTCATTAAATATGACCTTTAGAAATTAAATTGAAAGACGACAAAATAGTTTAAGAAATTGTGTCACATTAAGTCATGGAAATGGTGTCTCCTTCGTATGGTGTCTAGGTTGATCACGGTGTCTGAGTGTCACAGTGTTTCATGGGCACGGTGACTGCTTCACGGTGTCTTTTTCACGGTGTCTTGTTTCACAGTGTCTTCTTCACGGTGTCTTGTTGACGGTGTCTACTTCACGGTGTCTGCTTCACGATGTCTTATTCACGGTATCTGCTTCACTGTGTCTTTTTCACGGTGTCTTGTTCACGGTGTCTTGTTCAGGGTGTCTTGTTCACGGTGTCTTGTTCACGGTGCCTTGTTCACGATGTCTGCTTCATGGTGTCTGCCTTCACGGTGCCAGAAATACATATCCAGTGGAAGACTCACAGTGTCTTAGACATTCCAAAGTAACTATGTGCAAACTTAAATAAACATGATAATAGAAAGGATTAGACTTAAGCATTTGTTAAAGAAGGTATTTTGAGAGTAGATAAACGATAGTATAAAGTAGGTAAATTGAAAATAGATCAATTAAGATCTTGCAAGTCTCTTCTTAAAGTATGAGAAAACATTAAACATAAATACACATGATTGGATATAATTTATAAAAGTTAACTATGTTGAATAAGATTTTTAATCATTAACACATGATTAAATAAGATTTGTGATCATTAAAACATGATTAATACATGAGGAGTCCAACAATCTCTCCCTTTTTAATGATCACAAATCATATACAATTAAGGTGTATATTGGATTCAACTATAAAGATAAATTGCTAACATAGTATATAAAAACTCCTCCCCCTTTTGGAATTATCAAAAAGATGAAATAAGAGAGGTCAAAAAGGTCCACCGTCCATTAATAGAAAATAAGTGATAGTACAACAAAAAAAATACTTATAATAATAAAACAATAGTATCCCTACCAAAAAGAGTAATAATTGTTCTTCTTCAAGGGTTGGCCTTCTCTTTTCATTTTACAGTAGTAGAAGAGGAAGCCATAGGGGTAGAGGCCGAGGTAGAAGAAGGCAGAGATGTGGTTGATAAAGAGGGTAATGAAAGGCCTTCAAAGACTGAGGGAGCAATGGTAGGATCAGTAGAAGATCGAGGCAGTTTCTGATCAAGAATCTCAGGCCTGATCGGACTAAGTGCTTGACCAACAGACATGGTGGTTGAGGCTAGAGAATAGGTGAAGGTGGGTAGCCTAGGTCTGAGAGGTGCAGCCGCTGGAGAAACAATGGTTGTACTCTGGACATGAAGATGGGGTCTCATAACTTTGATGAAATCTGTAATAATCTATCCACCATACTGTATGGATTTCTCAAAATCATCCTTGTTCTCCATAAACTTGTCCAACAAACAAGTAAACTCTGTGAGCTTCTAGACTTGGTTCTTGAAAGCTTGAGTCACAGGATGAATCCCTAGATTTTCTAAAAGGTACTTGAAATGGTTTGTTATATCTGTCTTGGAGAATATTCTGTTGAAGTATAAATCCACTTTATTGGAAATCTCTTTCTGAGCATCATTAGAATTTTTGGAGTGGATTTATACTAAGTCAAGAACTCTATCACTATTTTGACCACTTCAGTTAAAGAAGTTGCATTGAAACCACTGAAGACATTCTGAAGCTCTTCTATGATTACAGTTCTGAGCAAATCAATGTCCAAGGAGGGTTTAGAGAATTGACCAGATGATTTGACAGCTATGGTCATAGATTTTAGTTGATTCAACGCCTTTTGAAGATATCATGTGTACTCATCAGTGAGTTTATTGAGGTTGGAAACAAGCTATTTAATTTCCTTCACAATTTGTTTGTTCCTTTCATCAATCTTTTCATCTAAGGATTCTAGATAAGGTTGAATCTGAGACACACTAACTTGTGGTATTTGAGAATCAACAGGTTCTACAGGAGGAACAAAAGATTCAGATCTCGAATACATCTATCTCTGCATGTATTCAACCGTACTTCTTAGGGTCTTTACTTCATTACTAAGCAGCTTATTTTCAACTCTTACTTCTTGAATCTCATGGAGCATATTAGGTTGTATTTTAAAAATAATTTTCTCCAATAAAAGAGAGGCATATTTCTCACTTAAATTTGTCACAATACGAGGTTGGGTATGCATGAGTTTCTCAACTCTAGATAAGAGAGTGGCACCAAATTCCTTCAAATCATCCTTACACACAAAGGATGGCTGTTCAGAAAAGGGTTCAGGAGTAGGTATAGGTACAGGCTCGGGTTCCTTCTCAGGTGAAAAATTGGAGATAGATTTCAACTGAAATAGGGAGGAAATATCACGTCTAGTTGCTGTAACTTGCTGTGAATCATTCACATCTTAGAAACTGGGAAATTTATACTGAGTGTCAACAGGACTTGTCTCATTTAGATGTGAGGTTTCAACAGACTCAAAATTTGGGGTTTTCTCTCCCTCAACAGGTGCCTCCTTCTCAGGACTGAGAGGCTTAGGATCTTGGTCTAATTCCATAGACTCAGCTCTAAGTTCCTCACTCATTTCTTGTCTAGCCAGCTGAAAAGATAGCTCCATCCATTCTTCAATAGAAGGTATGATTTTAGGAAAAGATTTTTCCACAGGGAGTTCCTCAAGATTAACCTATTGAAAAATAGGTATCTCTCCCACTATAAGCTCTTTTAATGTAGGATCTTTCATGGGATGCTTTTTATATTCTTTGGTAATTGATTATTTTATAGCTTCGGGTTGAATTTCCAAATTAGCAACTTCTTTGGGAGTAGGTTCTTCTTCTTCAAGAACTACATGATGAACATTAGTCTTGTCTTCCTCAACAATAACCCCTTCCCTAGGTGGTAATTTAGCCTCTTATTCCTCTTCTTCAGGATAATCAACAATCTCATCTGGTTCCAAACCGGGATCAGAAATGTCTTTTGGTCTTTAGGGATAATCCACCGGATTGAATTTCTCATAAACTTTATCATTGTCTTCCACCCATTCCTTTTTCCAAGGATTCCAGTTTATCTTCATTATTTTGATAGTATATTTTGAGAGGCAGTACTCATAGTCCATAATCACTTCATCGTTAGGTCCAACTACACTTTTTTCAAGAAGCATGGCTGATATTATCCAAGAGTAAAATAGAGAAGTTGACTTGGATGTTAATTTGATCAACTCACACATATGGTGAATGATATACTAGAACAAGTTGATCTTATGTCCATTTTTCATGAGGTGAATCAAAAACACATCTTGATATTTTAACACAGAAAAATCACCTTTTCTTGGACTTATCAAATTCTGTACAAACTTAAACAAAAGCCTTGTTTCTCCATCTAATTCAGAAGTAATGTCTCTCCTCTGGGTTCCATTTCTAGTTAGGGTTTTCAGAGCATCTTCTAGATCAAAGAAATCAGTTGAAGGTAGAGGTCCTCTCTGATAATCCTCACATATGCTTTCATGAGGTATTCTAAGGCATGTTACCCATAACCTCAAAGATAAAGAGCATCTTTGTCCATTTACCCAGCTCCTCACAACATACCTCTCACCAGAATCAAAATAGAACTGTGTGTATTGGTAAAATTGAGCCACTAACCTAGGATAACTGGGTCTATCCACCTTCGAGAACCATTATAACCATCCTTATTGTTCTAACACTTTCAATACTAGTGACTTACTAGACAGAATCCACTTGGAGAAAATCTCTTTCTTAGGTACAACAACGCGGTTTACCAAATTCGGATTTAAAGGTCCTTCGGGTGTCAGCTTAGGTGCAATCTTCTTCTTCTTCGAGATGCACTTCTCGGGTGTCTATGATGATGGATGTTTCATTCTTGGCATTAATTGAAGGTTTGAGTGAGAGAAGGGTTGCAGGGATGAATAAAGGTTTGAAAAGATTAGGAAGAAGAAACCTTGAGTGAAGAATTAAGTGATACTTTCTTTGTTTTATCATATAGGAATACTAAATGTCACTAAAATAAAAACGTGGGAAAAATTAAAAAGGTGAAATAATAATTACCGTGATAAGGATTTAAAGAAAAACATATAGAATTTTTACGGTGAGACCATAATTGGTCATTACAGTGAGATAGTAAACAATTTTCACAGTGAGACCGTGAGTGAGCTTTTCAGTGCACGTTATGGTGAGATAGTAAACTTCAGACCGTAAGTACTAATTGCTAATGGTGAGACTATAAACATAAAGCATTACAGTGGGACAATAAACATGAGAGGTAGTAACTGAGAAACCGTAATCATGAAATAGTAAAGTATTACCCAATAATATATCAAACAGTAAGACCTAAAACACTAACAAGAAATGTATCTATTTGAGATTTATCATGCCTAGTTCATGTATGATGTAGTCTATCCTCTCATAATTTAATGGTTTAGTGAATATATCATCCATTTGATATTCAGTACCAATGAATTCCAAAGTGATATCAACTTTTTGATAATGATCTCTCAAAAAGTGATGTCTTACATCAATATGCTTTGTCCTAGAATGTGAAACATGATTCTTTAAGATTTTAATATCACTTATGTTGTCACAATTTATAGGTGCATTCCTGAATTGATATCCATAATATAGTAATGTGTGTTTCATCCACAAAATTTGTGCACAATAACTAGCAGTAGCTATGTATATTCATCTTCTACAGTAGATAATGCAATAGAATTTTGTTTCTTACTACACCATGATACTAGAGACTTTCCTAAAAGGTGACATGTTATAGAGGTGATTTTTCTATCTAACTTACAACCACCGAAGTCAGCATCATAATAACTAACTAATTAAAATGATTTTCCTTTAGGATAAAACAGCCCTAGATTGGGTGTTTGCTTGAGGTATTTGAAAATTATCTTTATAGCATTTAAATGATATTCCTTAGTGTTTGCTTGAAAACAAGCACACATACACACACTAAACATAATGTCAGGATGACTAGCAGTTAAGTAGAGTAAACTTCCAATCATTCCTATATAAGTGGTTTGATCAATAGATTTTTTATCTTCATCAAGATCCAACATATAAGTGGTACACATGGGAGTGTCACTACTTTTAGTGCTATCCAATCCAAAACGTTTTAGAATATCCTTTGTATATTTACCTTGATTTAAAATAATACCATTTTCATTTTAAAAAACATGAAATCCATGAAAATATTTGATTTCTCCCATTAAACTCATTTCAAATTCATATTGCATCATTTTAGAAAAATCAACACATAAATAATTCTTCAGATATCCAAAAATAATGTCATCTATATAAATTTGAACAACTAAAACATCATTGGAAATTCATTTTATAAAAATAGTAGGATCATCTATTCCTTTTTTAAATCATTTGGAAATAAGAAAAGTACTTCATTTGTCATACCAAGGTCATGGAGCTTTCTTTAAACCATATAAATATTTTGATAATTTAAAAATATGATTTGGAAAATGGGGGTTTGTAAATCCAGGGGGTTGTTCAACAAAAACATCCTCAGCTATATACTCATTTAAGAATGCACTCTTGATATCCATTTGATATAGTTTTAAATTCAAATGTGCAGCATAGGCAAGCAGGATTCTAATGGCTTCAAGTCTGGATACTGGTGAAAAGGTCTCCTCATAGTCAATTCCTTCTTCTTGACTATAGCCTTGTGCAACTATTCTATACTTGTTTCTAACTATGTTACCAGCTTCATCAACTTTATTCTTAAAAACCCATATGGTTCCTAGGGTCAAAGTGTCCTTAGGTCTGTCAAAAAAATTTCAAAATTTGTTTCTTTCAAATTGATTCAATTCTTCTTGTATATCCATCACCCCAAATTAATCATTTATTGAATCATTGATATTTTTAGGTTCAAGCTATGAAAAAAAAAGCTTGATGTTCAACCTAGTTTCTCAGAGAAGCTCTAGTTTATGTCCCTCTGCCTAAATATCCTACTACAACATCTAAAGGATGAATTTTAAGAGTCTTAGTAGGCCTAGAAAAGATAGGGCTAGAAATTTCTGGTTCATTTACAGGTTTGGGTTCTAGAGAAGTAGGTTCTGGAAAATTTCAAGAACCTATTGTCTTAACAACAGGTTCACTATTTTTGTTATTAAGGTCTATAATGGACATATCTTCTTCAAGATTTTCCAAAGGAGTCTTAGGTTCATGTGGATCAGTTTCATCAAATTTTATGTATACAGATTCTTCCACACATTTGGTTCTCTTATTGAATATTCTATAGGCTTTACTTGATATTGAGTATCCTAGGAAAATTACTTCATCACTTTTGGAAGCAAATTTCTCAAGGTTATCTTTAGTGTTGAGAATAAAGACTTTTCAACCAAAAACTCTAAAGTAATTAACCTTAGGCTTCCTATTATTCCAAAGCTCATAAGGGGTATTTTTAAGAATTGGTATAATCAAGAATATATTGATAATGTAATAAGGGGTATTAACAGCTTCAGCCCAAAAGTAAATAGGTAAATCATATTCATTGAGCATTGTCCTAGAAATCTCTTGAAGAGTCCAATTTCTTTTTTCTACTACATCATTCTGTTGAGGTGTTCAAGGAGTAGAGAAGTTGTGAATATATCCATTATGTGAGCAATAAGATTCAAACTCTTGATTTTCAAACTCACGGTCATGATCACTTCTCAAGGTCTTGATCCTAAGTCCACTAAGGTTTTCTACAGACTTGGAATATTTGATAAAATAATAATAGGATTCACTTTTGTGAGAAAGAAAGTATACCCAAGTGTACCTAGAAAAATCATCTACAAGAACATAAACATAGTGCTTACCATTTAAGCTAGAAACTATAGATGGTCCAAATAAATCCATGTGAACCAACTCGAGAGGTTTCGAAGTAGAAACTTCTTTCTTTGATTTGAAAGAAACTTTTTGTTGTTTTCCTTTTTGATAAGGATTAAAAAATTTATCTGTTGGAAATTATAGTTTGTGCTGGTCTCTAACTAAACCTTTCCTAGTTAGTTTCCTGAGAGAGTGCACATTGTAGTGTCCTAGCCTTCTGTGCCATAGCCAATATTTTTTAAGAAAATCATTTAAACAGGTAACATTTTTTTTAGCTAAAGAATTCAAATCTACAGCATAAACATTTTCATTTCTTAATGTAGTAAATACCAAAACATTTTTAGAATCAAATACATTACATGAATCATTTTCAAACTTAAAATTAAATCCATCATCACACAAATGAGAAATTCTTAACAGATTATAATTTAGTCCATCAATAAATAAAACTTTAGAAATTAAAATTGAATCAGTGTTACCAATCTGGCCTAACCCGATGATTTTTCCTTTTGAGTTATCCCCAAAGGTGACATGTCCTCCGTAAACTTTGATTAATCTCTTAAAGAATGAGTAGTCTCCTTTAATATGCCTTAAACATCCATTTTCTAAGTACCATATCTTCCTACAGGAACTTTTCAATCATGATTCCTACAAAACAGATTCAGACATAAGATAATTTTGGTACCCAGATTTTCTTGGGTCCAGAAAGGTTAGCAAGAAAAACTTAAGGTACCCATATTTTTCTAATGGGTTTCCTATAATTAACAGATTCAAATGATTTTGATAAGTAAACTTTGTTTGGTCTATAAGAATTTGAATAACTATATGAAGCATAAGAGTTTCCATAACATGAACTAGCAGCATACTGTCCAGATTTTGGAATAAATTTATTCTTAACAATCTGTCTATGTCCAAGTTGGTATCTTAAACCAGTAGTATACCTTGGTGTAACTTGTTTTCCAAGAATTTTAGTTAGAGCATTCTTTCCATTAGTAAATTTTTCTAAATCTTTCCTGAGTTTCTCATTTGAAAATTTTAGTTTAGAATTCTCTTTGAGTAGTTGAGCATTCTTTTCCTTTTCTACTTCTAGTGCAGATTTGACAGTGCTAGTTAATGCATGTTGTTTCTTTAAGGCTTTATACTTGCCTCTCATCTCATTGCAGGTATCCTTTAGAATGTTACAGTATTCAAATAATTCTTCAATAGACATGTTTTTAGAATCAGAATCAGAATCATCTCCAGAATAATAAGAGTTTAAAGCAGGAGTATCCAATGTTACCTCAGATGTGTTTGTCATGAAACACATATTGGATTTTTGAGATTTTTCATCCTGAGTGGAATCAGAATCACTTGAACTGTCTTCTGAAGCACTCCAGGTTGCTTTCATAGCTTTCTTATATTTTTTTTACTTGTACTTATATTTCTTCTTGTACTTTAACTTCGAGCAGTCAACTTTCACATGTCCTTTCCTCTTGCATTCGTAACAGACTATGTCATCACTTTTATAAGTCCTTTTCCAATCCTTCTTCCAATGACCTTTATTGTCATACTTTCCCTTGTAATTTAATTTTCTAAAAAAAATCTTTTTCCTATAAAACTTATTAAATCATCTGGCTATCTGAGCCATTTCAGCATCACTGTCAGATGCACTCTCTTCACTACTTGAGCTATCACTTGCAGCTTGAATTTTCTCTTTGTCCTTGATTTTTGAAGCAGAGATCTTGAAGGCTACTGATTTCTTTCTTGGTTCATCATCTTCTTCTTTGTTTACCTTCAACTCTTCTTCATACATCATCAACTTACCAATCATCTCCTTGATAGGTAGCTTGCCAATGTCACATGATTCTCATATAGAGACAGAAGTTCCTCTCCATCTGTCTAGTAGGCATCTTAGTATCCTCATGATTTTCTCATTTGCTAGAATAACTTTTCTTATGAAGCTCATTGTATTGAATATCTCATTAAACCTGAGATACATATCAGAAATAGATTCATCAGATTTCATTTTAAAATTATCCTACTTAATAGTGTATGTATTTAGTCTCATTTCTTTAATATTGGTTGTTCCCTCAAGAGAAACAGTCAGATTATCCCATATTTCATAAGCAGTCGTACAAGAATATATTTGATTAAATTCTTTATATCCTAAAGCACAATACAGGGCATTCATTGCTTTAAAATTATTATTGTAAGCTTCTTTAGTTGGTACATCCCAAGTAGTTCTAACAGTTTCTGGAATCTTATACTGAGTCTCTATAGCAGTCTAGATGTCAAATCTCATACTTTCTAAATGAATTTTCATTTTGATTTTCTATTGGGAATAATTTTCACCATTAAAGAAGGGTGTTATGTTGGTAGCTACACCTTCTAATATATTATCCATAATAACTATGTTTTAAAAAGATATATAAAGATATAAAAATTTAGAATTAACTAAAATTTTGACATCATTAAGATACAACTAAAATCACAGTAGAAAACTTTTCACAAACAGAGAGTTTTGAAAGACTTTTATCAATCCTCTAATACCAAATGTTGGTCGGAGTGGATACTCAAGAGGGGGGTGAATTGAGTTCCAATTAAAAATTTTTGTTTAAAAGCTTTGTATTAAAATCCCCCAAATCATAAAACAAGTTAAACTGTAGTGAATTTATAAATATTGTAAATGTTAAATTAGTTTCTCAAAGATTCATTATTTCTATGTTAATTTATTCTGAATATTAAATTATCTTTTGAAAATAACTTACTGGTTCACAATAATTGCAAACACTTTCTAGTTCAACTATCAAAGTTACTTTAAAATAGGTTTGATTTTCAAAGTAAATAGCAGCAGAATATTGAAAAATTGTTTAAACTAAAATAAGATGCACAGTAGTGTTAACCAAGAAGTTCAGTCTCAAGCTGAGACTTAGTCCTCTCAAACAGTTTATATAAAACTTTGATCCACACCCTAGATCGGGGTTACAACAGTACTCAGACTATCTAGGTCATCAGACCTCTACCATAGTTCTACGTGGGAAAGTAGCAACAAGAGGTATCAATAAAACACATTGATATAATAGAACACATTGATATAATAGAAACATTATGAAAACCATTTTCAATACCAAAATAAAAGAAAATTAAAACATGGAATTTATTTTTCATTTAAAAAAGAGGTATGTCTTGTAGAGGAAGCCGAAACTCATATAATGGTCATGGCGGCGGAGAAGTCGTTGTCGCCACATACGTACGACAAAAACATTCCCTTTTTTCGTTTAGTAAAATGCTTCATATAAAAAATATTCCTTTTGGATAAATTTAAAATTCAAAGGGTTTTATACACCGTATAAAATAAAGTTGTGTATAAATCAAAATATGCCTCAATGAAAGGAGATTGAGACGAAGTCCCATACCTCGGGTCCGACTTGACTCGATCGTTCTTTAATGTCCTGAATAATAAACTTGAGTTAATTTCTACTTTCTTAAGAACCTTTTTCAAGTTCATTATTCCTTTTATATCACTTATTACCATGTCATGAACACTGTGTAGTTATTTAAGTTAATAACGGTCATTTTATCGACCATTGGTACTTGAGTCAAAAATAAACTCTTTATAATTACAAGTTGTTCATGTATCCATTATATCCAGAGTTATACTCATGATTTAGATATCATATATATCATATATATCTATTATATACATGCATTTATAATATTACATAACGTTTAGAGGTAAGAAATGAAATGCACCGTTCATGGAGACGGTAAGCCGTACGTACGCATGAACGCTACTTTCATTTCTATTTCGTATTTTATTGAGTGGAATCATAATGATATAAAGGTATATTATAATTACATTATGATGTCATATATAATATCATTAATTACATCCTTTATACGTCACACATATGGCATTAACGAATCAAATCACTTTGAGGGGGCGGTAGTCCGCACTTCCTAAAATGAAGATACCGCATTTACCCATAATGGAAACCATAAAGGTATGCCATAAATGAAAAATACAGAATATTAAGTAAAACATAAACATATTATATATCATATATAAGTATAGTGTCATCTTAATGGCCACCTTTGAAGGTGTTAAAAGAATATTGAACAATCATCGTTTCGTGAGGCAGAAATTCGCCATCCACGGAAACAGTATGTTCTTTAACCATTAGATATAGGTGTGTGTAATTCTATCTCGAATACTTATTATAACAACATCCTAGTATATGGAAGATACCGTTTTTGTTACAAAAGAAATTAATAAAAAGAGTTTAGGGTGTTGGAGAAGCAAAATAAAACATAAGAACACATGAGAAGACACTAACTTTAAATCGGGTAACTCTTTTTAATTTGAGCTCAAAGGATTCCTTGGGAAGAATTATTCCCAAAGTGAGGCTTCTAAGAGTTATATAGGGATGTGGAGAGACAAAATGGATAGGGTTTGGCCGAGCCAAATTCTTGAGAGGTTTGGGTAAGGTGGTAGAGGTGGGGGCCTTTTATAAGAGGAGAGGAGGGGCACTCTTGGAAAGTTAAGAAATGATACTTTGTTATAAAATGATTTTCGGATAAAAAAGGTCCCAAAATTATAAATTTCCAGGATAAGGTGATAAGGGTTTGAAATCCACCCATCCAATAGGTTTTTGACAAGTTTAGGTATTAGATTTAACATTATATTTTCATTTTATTTAAATCGTTAAATAATGAGGTCATCGCTACATCATCACGGTGTCATAAATAATTTAATTTATTTAATATCTAAAAATTATTAAAAAAATACTATGATGTAGGAAATATTTTTATATTTCTAATTAATATTTATAGTCAAAAATATGAATTGTATAACCCCATTTAAAAATTGTTTTATTAAAACAACTCATGTTTGTGTCATTTTTTACTTTTACTTTAAATAAAAGGCATTAATGTCTTTATCTTACCCAAGTGGCTCCATGGGGTCCCAAAAATCGACCCATGGGTTGTCTTGGTCGGCCATGACACATCCAATAAGGTTAGGACATGTGTCTAGGTATTTTCATTTTATTATAATATCATTTTTTTCCTTAAATTGCACTAATTACCTCTAATCGCGATTAAAAACTTAAAAGTTACTATTCACCAAAAAATTATTTTAATATCATTGAACCACATTTTACTTCTTAATGACAACCATGTATGTTGGATTTTTTAAATTCAAAACATAGAGGTGGTAAAATTTCATTTAAACGAAAAATCAGTTTTTTAAGTACCACTTAGTGGTTTCACTATTCATCAAAAATTGAAGTTTTTCAAAAAAATACCAAAACTTCACCCTAAGATATATTTGATATTCAGATTTCAAAAATGATTTCTATTTTATAAAATTCAAAACATATAAGTTACATTAATTAATTTAATAATTAATTCCCGCTGTCAGAGCAAATAGCGTGTTTTTATGAAACAAAAAGTATCAAAAGATTGACACTAGTTTAAGTCCAATTTCAAAGTGAAATTAATTACAATGACCAAAATTGGATTAAATGGTAAAAATATATTCAAATTACACTTTAAGACCAATTAAAAAGATAATCTAACCATATAATTAAATTAGATGAAAAAACAGTTTTGATGTAAAATGTAGTATTTTTCACTATTCATTAAAAAATGAACATTGTCAGAAAAATACCAAAAAATTATACATTGTAAATTTCAATGTCCCAATCATAAATAATAAGTTTATTTTGACAAATATAGCTTATAAAATTGTCAAAAGATATATTTAAAAATGGTTTGCCATCAAAAGGCAGTAAAACAATCTTTTAAAAATATTAGTGTATTCCATGCTTAAGATTGAATTTATTCTAATTTTAAGCCTCTAAAACACTATCTAATTCATTAATAGACATAGATAAAAATATCTATTATTCATTACTTACTTGGGATGTTACATCCTTCCCCCCTTTATAAAATTGTGTCCCCGCAATTTATTTACTTATCGAATAAGTGGGGCTATTTAGCCCTCATTGCATTTTCAGATTCCCATGTTGCCTCTTCAATCATGTGGTTTTTCCACAAAACCTTTACCTGATGAATCACCTTATTCCGTAACACTTGCACCCTGTGGTCAAGAATCTGGACCAGTTTTTCCTCATAAGATAGGTTCACTTCCAGCTGAACTTCTTCTGGACTCAAAACATGAGATGGATCTGGCATATACTTTCTCAACATCAAAACATGAAAAACATTGTGTACCTGAGATAAACTCGGAGATAAATCCACTCGGTAAGCAACTGATCCAACTCTCTCCGGAATTTCATATTGTCCAATAAACCTTGGACTCAGCTTTCCTTTCTTACCAAATCGCATCACACTTTTCCATGGTGAGACTTTGAGAAAAACATGATCACCTACCTCAAAAGAGAGATCCTTCCTCCTGTTGTCCACATAACTTTTCTACTGCTCTGAGCTGTTCTCATGTGTTTCTGTATCAGCTGAACTTTTTCTGCCAACTCTTCTACCAATTCTGGTCCCATTAGATTCCTTTCACTCACTTCATCCCAGAAAGCTGGAATTCGACACTGCTTCCCATATAACGCCTCAAATGGTGTCATCTGTATACTGGAATGAAAACTGTTATTATATGAAAATTCAACCAAAGAAAGATGTTGGTCCCAACTTCCCTAATAATCCATCGAACAAGCACGTAGCATATCCTCCAAAGTTTGAATTTTTCGTTCTGACTGTTCATCTGACTGAGGATGAAAAGTTGTACTAAAATTTAATTCAATACCCAATGACTTCTGAAGGTCTTTCCAAAAGTTAGAAGTAAACCTGGGATCACGGTCAGATACAATGGAGAGAGGAACTCCATGTAACCTGACTATCTCTTTAAGATACAAATGGGAAAGTTGATCTTGGGAAAAAGTATCTCATATAGCAAGGAAATGAGCAGATTTAGTCAAGCGATCAACAATTACCCAGATTGAATTATTACCTCGAGATGTCTTCGGTAATCCCACAACAAAGTCCATGGATATATTTTTCCATTTTCACTCTGGTACTGGAAAAGGCTGAAGCATCCCTTTTGTTAACTGTCGCTCTGCTTTAACCTATTGACAAGTCAAACACTTCACTATAAAATCAGCAATATCTCTTTTCATTCCATCCCACCATTAATACTCTCGCAGATCTCTATACATCTTAGTACTGCCAAGATGAACTGAAAACGGAGAATTATGAGCTTCACATAACAACTCTCTCTTCAACTTTGAATCACAAGGCACACATAATCTCTTCCCAAATTTCAAAACACAATCATTATCAATGTTGAATTTAGGCAACTTACCCTTCTGAACCAGCTCTACCTTTTTCTGAAACTCACTATCATGCTTCTGTGCTTGCTTGATTCTGTCTTATAGAGAAGATTTCACTGATACCTGAAACAAAACAGAAGGACATCCTGTACCAACAACTTCTATGCCAAAGTTCATCAAATCCTTAACCAAAGGATCACGTTCCAAACGCAATATTTCTAATGAAGAATTACTTTTTTGACTCAAAGCATCAGCCACTTTATTTGCTTTTCGCGGATGGTAATGAATTGTACAATCATAATCCTTGATTAATTCCAGTCATCTCCTCTGTCTCATGTTCAATTCTTTCTGAGTGAATATATACTTTAAACTTTTGTGATCAGTATATATTTCACACTTTACCCCATACAAATGATGCCTCCAAATTTTTAAAGCGAAAACAACAGCAGCTAATTCCAAATCATGTGTAGGGTAATTTACCTCATGAGTTTTCAACTGATGTGAAGCATAAACAATTACCTGATCATTCTGCATTAGGACGCAACCAAGTCCTTTCAATGAAGCATCACTGTAGATAACAAACTCACCATTCCTGGAAGGAAGTGCTAAAACTAGATCATTCACCAATCTTCTTTTCAATTCTTGAAAACAATCATCACATTCTTTTGTCCAGATAAACTTAACACCCTTCCAAGTTAGCTTAGTCATTGGATTAGATAACCGTGAAAAATTTCTAACAAACCTTCGGTAATAGCCTGCCAAACCAAGGAAAATACGAATATCTGTTACATTTGTGGGTCTTGGCCATTCTTCAACAACCTTTTTTTGCAGGATCAATGGTTATCCCATCTTTAGAAACAATGTGAACAAGGAAAGAAATTTGTTGCAACCAAAACTCACACTTTCTGAATTTCCCATACAATTTCTTTTCTTTTAAGGTTTTCAAAATAACCCTTAAATGTCTTTCATGTTCCTCTTTACTTTTGGAAAACACCAAAATATCATCAATGAAAACAACCACAAACTTATCCAAGAACTCATGGAAAATTATATTCATTAAGTCCATGAATACAGCAGGTGCATTGGTTAGCCCAAAAGGCATTACTACAAATTCATAATGGTCGTATCTTGTATGAAACGCAGTCTTCGGAATATCTGCTTCCTTTACCTTCAGCTGATGGTACCCCGATCTCAGGTCAATCTTTGAAAAATACTAAGCTCATTGGATCTGATCAAACAAATCATCGATATGAGGCAAAGGATATTTGTTCTTAACAGTGATGTTATTCAAGGATCTATAATCAATGCAAAGTCTCATTGAACCATCTTTCTTTTTAATAAATAAAATAGGAGCACCCCATGGTGATTTTCTAGGTCGAATGAAACCTTTCTCTAATAAATCTTTCAATTACTCCTTCAACTCTAAAAGTTCAATTTGAGCCACTCGATAAGGGGGTTTTGAAATTGGCTTAGCATCAGGAACTAAGTCTATAGTAAACTCAACTTCTCGATCTGGTATTATTCCAGGCAACTCATCAGGAAAAACATCAGGATACTCATTTACCACTGGCACATCATTAATCTGAATAGTTCCCTTGTATTCAAAAATATGTGCAAGGTAACATTAATTTCCATCTTTTACAAGTTTCTCGGCCTCTTGATACTTTATCAACAGTAAGGGTTCATTCTTGTACACAAACTGAAAGTCTTTCTGAAAAGAAACTTCTTTAGCTCTACAGTCAATCTTAGCATGGTAAATAGAGAGCCAATCCATACCCAGGATAACATCAAACTCTACTAGAGGTAAAATAATAAGTTTTTCAAGTAGTTTCTTTCCAAGGATAAGGATAGGAAAATTCTTATAAATTATTTTTGCCTCAACATTTCCCCAGGTGTTTTTAGCACAAGTTCAGGAGTCATTTCTTGAGATGGTATTCCCATTTTACTAGAAAAGGTTTCAGCGATGAAAGAATGTGTAGACCCCGAATCAAACAACACACTGGCATAATCTGAAAAAACAAAAAAAAGTACCTGATACAAATTCATTTTATGGCCTGACATCTGCTGAAGTAGTTGCAATGGATTTCACCACCCCTTTCTGCTTGTAGTCTAACTGCTTCCCATCACTCAAGCTCTTTGTCGGACACTCGTTTGCATAGTGACCCATCTCATTTCACTTAAAACATTTCACTAACTGTAAATCAAATTTGGTCTTACCACCACCTTGATATTTTTCAGTGCAATCACGAGCCTTATGTCCCATCTTACCACATTGGTAGCACATTCCCGAATTCAAAAGGCATTCCCCATCATGCCTTTTCCCACATTTATCACAAACTGGAAACTTAGTTTTCTTACCATCAGACATTTTTGAAGAATTATTTCCTTTCTCCTACCACCTCGTTCTCTTTTTCTGTTAGTTGTAATAGAACAATTGATCATCGACAAACTCCATTTCCACCTTCTCAGTACATCAAACAAGCTTTTCATAACTTTTAAACTCACGAGAAGCCAATTCTCTTCGATATTCTGGCTTTAATCCTGAGTAAAAACGATTGATTTTACTATCAAGGTCTTGGATAAAATTTGAAGCATACCTTGCCAATCGAGTGAACCTCTCTTCATAGGCAGCCACTGAGTCTTCCTCTTGCCTCAATTCCAAGAATTGTTTTTCCATCCAAAGTCGAATAGCCTTAGGAAAATACTTCTCAAGAAACATACCTTTTAATTCATCCCAGTATAGAGAATCAATCTCATCAGCTTCCCTGATATTTTTAACCATCGACCACCACTGATCTGCTTCACCCTCCAAACGGTAAATAGCAAGACTAACCTTTTGATTGTTTGAACACCCCATGACATCGAAAATCTTCTCCACTGCTTTAATCCACCCTTCAGCTAACACATGGTTAGATGATCCTCTGAATGATGGGGGATGTTGCCTCATGAAATGTTCCACCACTGACATGTTCCTCTACGGTTGATCTGGCTGATCTCGTGCATGGATACCACCACTATTTATCGCTTGAGTCAACTACGCCATTACTGCAACAAACTATTCAGTTCCAATTCCAACCATCTCAGGATGCTGATTCGGAAGGTTATTTCCTTCTGTATGCCTTCCTAGCACTGCTTCCATGTTTCCTCTGCGGAAAACCATTCTGAACAAACATGTCTTAGATGAAGCAACATGGTAATCTTCAAATGCTATATCATTTCAATTTGACCATAAAAAAAATATTTTTGGATAATCATTTAATAGAATTCTAACTCCTAAAGTTATCTAAACCTCCCTTTGATACCAACTATAAGGCCCCAGCCTTAAACCTTACTTAATCTTGAGTAATTAAAAGATTACACATTGAGGATCTTTTTAGGTTTAGAGTTTTAGATAATTAGATCATAAAACATGCATTACATTCCACATTTAAACAAAGTGGTTACATAAAGGATAGTATTCATTTTTCCCATCAACGGAAACATATTTAAAATAAAACATGGATTCTTTCTTGACACTTCCTTGACACTATCATCATATCATGTACCTTTCCCTTGACCTGTGAAAAACATTTCAAAAACTTGGGATGAGCATAAAAAGCTCAGTAAGGGATATAAAAATATGGAAAGGAAACATGATTACATGTATACATAAGAATCAATGAAATCATACTCTACTCATAAAACATAAGCACTTTAACATACCTCATCAAATCATGAATAAATCATAGAAATCATAAGACATAAAGGTAACTTGAGGCATTCATAACATTCTTACGTAGGGATTAACCCTCTTGGTTGCGTTTGGAATACCCATCACAGTATATTCCCTAAATCTCTTCGGAGAAACCTCAATGTTTAACCCCTTCGCGTTACCCAATGCATTGGAGATCTATATCGGGATCACCTGCCCTTAGTTTATCACGGAACCACCCATCTTCATAATAATTCCCAAGAACCATAACATAATCGTATCACATAAAACATACATAAAGGAAACATAACATTTCCACATTTCAATCACCAGATATCAATACAACACATTGATATAATAGAAACATTATGAAAACCATTTTCAATACCAAAATAAAAGAAAAGTAAAACATGGTATTTATTTTTCATTTAAAAAAAAGGTATGGCTTGTAGAGGAAGCCAAAACTCAAATAATGGTCATGGCGGCAGAGAAGTCGTTGTCGCCGCATACATACGACAAAAACATTCCCTTTTGTCATTTAGTAAAACTCTTCGTATAAAAAATATTCCTTTTGGATAAATGTAAAAGTCAAAGGGGTTTATACACCGTATAAAATAAAGTTGTGTATAAATCAAAATATGCCTCAATGAAAGGAGATTGAGACGAAGTCCCATACCTCGGGTCCGACTTGACTCGATCGTTCTTTAATGTCCTGAATAATAAACTTGAGTTAATTTATAATTTCTTAAGAACCTTTTTCAAGTTCATTATTCCTTTTATATCACTTATTACCATGTCATGAACACTCTGTAATTATTTAAGTTAATAACGGTCATTTTATCGACCATTGGTACTTGAGTAAAAAATAAACTCTTTATAATTACAAGTTGTTCATGTATCCATTATATCCAGAGTTATACTCATGATTTAGATATCATATATATCATATATATCTAGTATATACATGCATTTATAATATTACATAACGTTTAGAGGTAAGAAATGAAATGCACCGTTCATGGAGACGGTAAGCCGTACGTACGCATGAACGCTACTTTCATATATAATTCGTATTTTATGGACTGGAATCATAATGATATAAAGGTATATTATAATTCCATTATGATATAATATATAATATCATTAATTACATCCTTTATACATCCCACATATGGAATTAATGAATCAAATCACTTTGAGGGGGCGGTAGTCCGCACTTCCTAAAATGAAGATATCGTGTTTACCCATAATGGAAACTATAAAGGTATGACATAAATGAAAAATACAGAAGCTTAAGTAAAACATAAACATATTATATATCATATATAATTATATTTTCATCTTAATGGCCACCTTTGAAGGTGTTAAAATAATATTGAACAATCATCGTTTCGTGAGGCAGAAATTCGCCATCCACCGAAACAGTATGTTCTTTAACCATTAGATGTAGGTGTGTGTAAGTGTAGCTCAAATACTTCTTATAACAACATACTAGTATATGTAAGATACTGGTTTTGTTACAAAATAAATTATTAAAAAGATTTTAGGGTGTTGTAGAAGCAAAATAAAACATAAGAACATAAGTGAAGACACTACCTTTAAATCGGGTAACTCTTTTTGATTTGAGCTCAAAGGATTCCTTGGGAAGAATTCTGTAAAAAGTGAGGCTTCTAAGAGTTATAGAGGGATGTGGAGAGACAAAATAGATAGGTTTTGGCCGAGCCAAAGGCTTGAGAGGTGTGGGTAAGGTGGTAGAGGTGGGGCCTTTTATAAGAGGAGAGGAGGGGCACTCTTGGAAAGTTAAGAAACGATACTTTGTTATAAAATGATTTTCGGATAAAAAAGGTCCCAAAATTATAAATTTCGAGAATACGGTGATAAGGGTTCGAAATCCACCCATCCAATAGGTTTTTTACAAGTTTAGGTCTTAGATTTTACATTATATTTTCATTTTATTTAAATCGTTAAATAATGAGGTCATCGCTGCATCATCATGGTGTCATAAATAATTTAATTTATTAAATATCTAAAAATTATAAAAAAAATACTATGATGTAGGAAATTTTATTAGATTTATAATGAATATTTATAGTCAAAAATATGACTTTTATAACCCCATTTAAAAATTGTTTTATTAAAACAACTCATGTTTGTGTCATTTTTACTTTTACTTTAAATAAAAGGCATTAATGTCTTTATCTTACCCAAGTGGCTCCATGGGGTCCCAAAAATTGACCCATGGGTTTTCCTGGTCATCCATGACACATCCAATAAGGGTAGGACATGTGTCTAGGTATTTTCATTTTATTATAATATCATTTTTTTCTTAAATTACACTAATTACCTCTAATCGCGATTAAAAACTTAAAAGTTACTATTCACCAAAAAATTATTTTAATCTCATTGAACCAAATTTTAATTCTTAATGACAACCATGTATGTCGGATTTTTGAAATTCAAAACATAGAGGTGGTAAAATTTCATTTAAACAAAAAACAGTTTTTTAAGTACCACTTAGTGGTTTCACTATTCATCAAAAATTGAAGTTTTTCAGAAAAATACCAAAACTTCACCCTAAGCTATATTTGATATTCCTAATTCAAAAATTATGTATATTTTAAAAAATTCAAAACATATTAGTTACATTAATTAATTTAATAATTAATTCCCGATATCAGAGCAAATAGCGTGTTTTTATGAAACAAAAAGTATCAAAATATTGACACTAGTTTAAGTCCAATTTCAAAGTGAAATTAATTCCAACGACCACTATTGGATTAAATGGTAAAAATATATTAAAATTAAACTTTAAGACCAATTAAAAATATAATATAACCATATAATTAAATTAGATGAAAAAACAGTTTTGATGTAAAATGTAGTATTTTTCACTATTCATTAAAAAATGAACATTGTCAGAAAAATACCAAAAAATTATCCATTGTAAATTTGAATGTCACAATCATAAATAATAATTTTATTTTGAAAAATATATCTTATAAAATTGTCAAAAGATAAATTTAAAAATGGTTTCCCATCAAAAGGCAGTAAAACAATCTTTTAAAAATATTAGTGTATTCCATGCTTAAGATTGGATTTATTCTAATTTTAAGCCTCTAAAACACTATCTAATTCATTAATAGACATAGATAAAAATATCTATTATTCATTACTTACTTGGGATTTTACACCTATATTGGAATATATATTTGGTTTTATAATGTACTCTGTATTTTTCAGTTATCTTTTATATTAAAAAATACACAACATGTTTTTAGTACTGAATCTGGAAATGTGGGTTCTGGCTGTCACAATGGATATTAAATTGATAAATCATAATCACAATTATATGGGATATATTATATTTATTCATCATTAAAAATATTAATACTATCCATGTAATATTGTAATGAAAAACAAAAAACATTGCTTTGTGGAGGTGATAGTCCGCACAACGCACTAACGATGATCTTTTTTTCTATAAGTGGATGAAAATGAATAAATAATTGTTGTAACATTAATATAACAATATTTAAGTATAATAATGTTACTTAAATCATCATATTATCATTTTTATAAGAAATTTTGAAGATTAATATTAATAAGAAAAATGTAAGAGGAGATAACACTTACATTGGAGACTTGATTTTTCCCTTGGAAGTTCCCATAAAATTGAAGGGATTATGGAAACTATGAGTGTAATATGGATTATGTTTATGGTATTGTGTTATATATATAATAATATGAAAGATTTTCAAGGAGGAATTATAAATATAGGCATGTTCTTAAAAGGGTGTAAGTGGTCCTTTTTTATAAGAGAGGAAAATGGAAATTTTGGAAACACCCTTTACAATTTAATAACGTCATGGAACTATTACAAGGTCAAAGGCTCCAAAGTTTTGAAATTATTGATTTTGGGTATATTTGGGTCAATAAATTTACATCCATTTATATCCATGATTGTTTTAAACATGTTATAAATCTTTTACCATTGTGTTTTTACATTTTACTCTTTTACTTTTAAACCAGTAAAGTTTTTTTAACTAAGTGGTTTTACATTTTATAAAAAATATAAAATAACCCATATATCCCAATTTGGATTATATTTAACTATATTTAACATATATTTAATTCAATTCGTATTCCAAATATTATAAAATTAACTTTTAAATTGAAACATATAGTGTATAGAAAAACTGTTTTATTAAAAAAAATGAAATTTTGATCATTATGGATTCTTAATCTTATTTAGTATTGATTAGTAATTAAATGAGTGTTAATATTTTTATTTATGTGTTTAAAAATAATATTATATTAATTATTTTAATTTAATTTATTCGATATAAATTCCTTGATATTAATAAAATAATAATTTAAAAACAATTAATTCACCATTTTGTGGTAATTAACATAAATCCTAATAATATAAATTTTATACCTAAAAAAATTTAGATTATTAAATAATATTAAAATTATTATATCAAATAAAATAATCATTTTATGAAATTAAAATTCTTTGTGTAGGTAAATTAATCTTAACATTAGCACATGTAATGTGTAAACACCCGTTTTTAAGTTTATTTTTAAGAAAAAAGATTCATGATTAGGATAGAGTTATAAATGAAATTTACTATAATGAATTTCAAATAATTATTATTATTAAAATATAATTTATTTAACAATAAAATAAATCAAAAAATATATTTCATCATTTTATACTTAATTGAACAAAATAATCAAAAAACAGTTTTCATTAAAATGCTATATAAATTTTCAAAATATTGAGCATGGGTTTATAAATTAAATATAGTATTTTAAAATGATTTATTATACTTTATAATATGAAATTTTATAGGAAAATGTTTCAAAAACTTTCAAAGTATCCATATTATAAAATAATTTCTTAAAAGTCATAGAATTTATAAAATTGGTATTTTTTACTATTCATATAAAAATCGACTATTTTAGAAAAATATAAAAAATACACCCTAAGATAATTTTATTGAAAGAATTTAAAAATTAATTTTAATTTATAAAATATAAATTCTAAAATTTAAAAATTTATATTTTTAAAAGAAAATATATATTATAAAGAAAAAAACTTTTATTAAAAAAATACCTTTTTAATGTTAAATCATATTAATTATTTAACTTCTAAAGGTGATAAATATTAATTATTTTACATACTAGTGTCTATTATAGATTTATAAATAATTTCATCTTAATATGTTTTGGTTTTTTATGTTGGGTGTAGTGTGTGACATAAGTTATAGAACATAGTATGTATTTTAAAGGTTCTGAAATTTTGGTATGTTACATTGAATGTGATTTTATAGTGTATTTATTGATAATATGACATGAATGAGGTTTATTTTGTTTAGATATAATCTATAAGAAAATTAATAAAGGTATTTTGATAAATTAATGTTTTTTTCAATGTCACCATGAACATGGCGTTATGAGAAAGACCAAAATGGATTGTGATTAAATCAATTGGAAATGACCATTTAAAAAATCATGGTCCCATGAATACTTGTTGGTATACCATAGGAAGGCCCAAAAAGAGTGAAGTTTTCTATAATTATATCATGGTTAAATATGGAAATGTCCATGATGAATATGGTCATGATACTAGAAAATCGAGGGAAGGAACTACACATTGACCATAGAGATATAAGATGAAAACATGCATGGATAATCTCATGGTGTTGGGAGAATTCTATATACACCTTGAATAGGAGGAAATGGATACTAGAGCTGGCTGTTTTGTGTTGGAGTTGAAGAGATATACGACATGGCAGAATGAATTATTTCTTGGTGATAGATTGAAAATATATCTACAAGATTGAAACTTCTTGAATAAATGACATGATAAAAAGATATATCTAGATATATAATTTAGGTATGACTAAGATAAACTGGACTATTCCATAGAATATTTTAATACACAATAGTGGATTTTTGTTTATAAATAAAAAATGAATTTTACTTAGTGAAAAATGAAAAAATATTGAGATATTTATCCAAAAATTACAAAGACAATTATTGATAGGATAGGCTAAATTTGAGGAGAATAAAAAATGTGTGCACATAATACAAACTTATAGACACTTGAGAAGGGAAGTAGGAGATTGATTGAATTTTTTATTCTCATATAGATCTTTATTGTACATGTATTTTAGGACCACATTCCTAATCCATTCCTTATTCTTTTTTATAAAAATATAATAATGTAGACAATAGGATCTCAACCATTAGACATCAAGGATTAAACACTCAATAAAAAGGTGTTTGAAACTTATAAAAACTCTTGTATCCTGCTCATTCAATGTCTCTCTTTATCATTTCAACATCTATTTTTTATCATGATCATGTGCACTACCTGTTTATGGGAATTTTTTTGAGAGTTAGTGTTTTAGTAATCACTGATTCACCCCCAACCTTCTCAATGGTGGTGTTCTCTAACCTAGGACAATAATTTGGTATTATATCAAGTTTATCCTTAAATATTTTTATTATATTTTTATCAATTGGTACCTAAAAAAGGCTTCCATCAAGATCAATGATTCTAGGTATTCTCAAGGATCTGAGTTTTTTTATTTTTTTCTAAAATTTCTTGATCATATAAATCTATGTAAATCATGAATATAGTCAAAAAAAATAATATCCCCTATTTTATGGGAAGTGATTACATATATAGAAGGAATGGATAGTTTTATATCTTCTATCTCTTATCTTAAACATTATTGATATCACTAATAATGGTGTTCATATTCCTAAATTTTGGATAGATGATAATTTTCTTGATAAGAAGAATATTAAATTTGATGAGATATATTGTAATGTGTTTCTCTCGTCCTTCTTATAGAAATATTTGATATAAGTTATGGGATTTAATATGGTGAGTGTGATTTGGATAAAACCTTATAATATCCATGAGTGGAATAAGAAATATAGGTATTCATGATTACAAAAAATTTATGATCATTTTAAGGATATTTATAGGGGAAAATATGATTCATTGGATGGGTTCTTCATTTGAGTAAACAAAATTGTGATCTGGATTCAAAGTTATAGTGAAGTTATTAAGGATTTCATAGTGGTAAATAAATTGATGAGAATTATCCCATAAAAGTTTAATATAAATAATTATTCCCTTTAGGATCAAGACTTGGATGATTGGATCATGGATATGCTCAATAATGTCTTGATAGATTATGAGATAAGGAGGGGCTCACATTGAAAAATAAAGGAAAATCCGAAAAGAATATTGCATTCAATACTTAAAAACGTTCAAAAAATTTTGAATCTAATAAGTCTCATGAGTTGGAAACCAATGTTATTTATGATTCCATTAATTTCAAGGAGTTTATTCTTTCTTTTTAAAATTCAAATAATGTAGAAAAGGTAAATACAAAGGTAAATATCTTTTCAAGTGTTTGAATTATGGAAATATTGGACACTTTTCTTATAGTTTCATTGAGAAGGATAAATAAGAGGAAAAAATGATCAATATAAAATTAATTATAGGAGGAAAAAGGTCTTAAGTGGTTATAATAGAGGAAAATATTTTAAAGGAAGAATAAATGCTAAAAAACACAGAAAAAAAACTTTATATCTAAATATGATGCTACATCTTATGATGAGGAAAGTGAAAGAGATTAGTACTTAAAGAATGATGAACCCATAAATTTTATTGATAAATCAAAATAGTTCAATGATACCTATATCAATTAATATGGTATTATTTAATAAGAGAGTAGTGGTAATGGGAAACCAAAGGAGTTTTAATTAAACAAGGATCACTTGGTGTGATTGAAAGAAAATGAGAATCTTGAGAGATAAAATAAATCATTAAAAAGTGAGAATAATTCATTAATGATATCACTTTATGAATCAAATGATAAGGCTATTACTGAGATAAAAATGAATTTTTCATATAATATGGTTGATCTTAATGAAATAATTTAATAAAGAGATAATAATCTTGAGTTTAGTTGTAAAACTTGATTGAAAAAAATAAGGATGTGAAGGATATTCATATAAAGTTGGTTGAAACTGAAAATTCTTTGAAGAAATATAACTTTGAATTTCAAAATTCAATAAAGTAAATTATAAAATATTTAAAATCAAGTGGAATTTTTTATTATTCTACCAAGAAACTTTTTGATTACCTTAGGGTTCTCAGAACTATTGTTTTAGGCACTTGAGATTGCATCCAAAATGGTGGTTGCAACAAAAAAATGGGAAAGTTGATTACTTCACCTAATAAGGAGAGCATACCCATTATAAATTTATTTTTTGGTGATAAAAACCCTAAAAACATGAGGCATGTAATATTAAATAATCCAAGTATAATCCTAATGGAAAACCCAAGGTGGAGGAGATCATTTCTATGAATTAGAAGTTGGAAAAAAGTAACGGAGTTTAAATAGAAAGGAAACTCAATGAGAATATTTTGAAGAAGGAAATTTCTAACTAAAGATATCTCATTTTTAAGGAATATATTAGTGCTTCATAGTCTATATACACAAATCATATGTGTTCTGGTATAATTTTTCACTCCTTAAATCGAAGAGAGGCCTTGAATCGATGGAGAGTCAAGTTGAAGTTTATAAAATCCATGTGATGTAACATATAAAAGAGAAGGTAAAACGGTATAATATACTTTATTATCTTTAGGAAACTTAGTGAGGTGTGATAAAATTTAACACAACACCAATAAGTTTCTTACGATACTACTGAATAAATTAAATAGGAATGAAAACTTTAAATATAACAATATAATGAGTAATTAATAAAAATAATTAGTGATTGAGGTGGATGAATAGTGTAAAGACTTATATTTTTTACCATGTTTTCTCATCACACATAATAGATAATAATAAACTATTAAATTATATTAAAAGCTATTATGGAGTAGCTATTACTTTCATGAATTATGGATCACTCAATATTAAAGGAGTTTGAAGAACCAAAATTGGTGAAAATAAGTTTGAATTAAGTGATGTTCTCTTCATCGATGAGATGAGGCACAGTCTCTTGGGTGTCTCTTAACTTTGTGAAAAAATGGGAATGGGTTGATATTTCACAAGAATGGATGTTTTATAATGATATTTAAGGATGTAACAATCATTATAAAGAAACATTATATAGGTGGTAACCTATTTTAGATTTATAATGATAAAAATAATTGTTTCATGAGCATGAAGGAAGAGAATGAGGTTTTTTTTAAAGAATGGACCATTTAGGTTAAAATAATGTGGCTAATCTTGTCAAATATGAAGCTGTAATAAAACAAACAAAGTTGGACCATGAAATAATAAACACTTTTGATACATTTTGAAAATTTAAGATAGTGAAAAAAGATTCCCAATAAGGTGTAAATAAAAACCAAGAACCCTTTTGAGTTGATACGCTTGGATGTCTATAGTCTGATGATCATGAAATCAACCAATAAAGATAAGTATTTTATTACTTCTATTAATGATATAATTCATATAAATTATGTTTATTTTATTTCAAAGAAATTATAATTCTATACCTTGGTTCAATGGGATCAAGTTAGTGCACCACATAGCCTAATGTGAACCTCCTCATACAAAGTGATTATGACTAGTGATGATGTCCTAGTATATATAGTGGGGAGACTATTACATCAATATTAATAACCATCAATATTAAAATAATAGAAGTAAAAATAAAAATATATATATACTAAGGAATCAGAGTAGTAACCCGGTAATATAAATAACATCATATGATATATCAAAATGAGACATGTCATTCATACATCCAATCAAAAAGGATCGCCGTAGGTGGTGGATCAATACATGGGATATACAAGAAGAGAAAAATAATAAATGGGTTTAACTATAAAATGATCCTAGTAATTCCTATCATTTCTTATATCCTCGACGAGATCTACCTACTCAACATCTTGACATAAGTCCCATGCCCTTGGATGGTTCCCTGATAAAAAACATTGCCCACACACCAGGGTTATCATGCAGGGAATGATAATAAAACTCAGTATGACACCACCAATGAATCCTTATCATAAGTGTAGTATATATATGAGAGTTTATTCATTGGAAAAAAAAATACATACTGGTCAGGTTATTATACCCTAATTTGGATGATACAAACCCCAATAACACCTTATATGACTCCATATCTGAAGAAGAGTCATCTCCTTATGTGGATAAAACATATAAAATGACTAGTACCTTCTAACTCAAGGCATGTTCACATACTAATTTCCAAATAAATTCCCTTTGACTCAAGGTAGGTTACACATAATCTTTATTCTGGTTCCATCACCCTCTCAATCAAGGTGGTCTTATACCCACAATCACATTCTAACACCTTCTCACTCAGGGTGTGGTTACATCACTATATTGTAAGACACCATCCTCTCACCTAGGATGTGGTCACATCCTAATCACAAGACATTATCCTCTCACTCAACATGTATCCACATACTCATCAAACTAAACACAAAATATAATAGGAAATTGGGTCACCAAGCCATTACTTTCCACTCTAGGGCCTAACAATAGTCACAAAAAGGTTCCACAACACAAGTATTTCATAACAATAACTCATCATATACTCCAAAATCAACCTATCTAAGTTACATACACTAGACACACTTACTCTCCAAACACCTTTTCCTTTGAATTAAATCATCACCCTTACCCATACACTAATCCATAAGATCACCAGAGCCTCAATCAAACCCAAATATCTCACACTAATCCCAATAAACCCAAGTAAACAACCATACCTCAATCTATGTTATAGTTCATGGTTTCATCATACCCAATCCATCTCACATATATCTACCCTCTATTAGGTTAATTATATCAATCTCAATTCACTTGAAAACTTTGATACCAAAGGTATAAAAATGTCTATAAACACATTCACAATCATAAATGGAAACCCATACAACCATATGAAAATACCATAACATGGTAAGGACTTCCTACCTTAATTTTAATGATGTTTATAAGCCAATACATGTCACCAGATTAAATATTGGTTTATTTAATCCCTAATTTCATCCATAAACCCCTAGAATTACATATCTATAATCAGCCAAGGGAAAACAGTGAGAAAAAGAGGAATTTAGGTCACCCTTGGTGTTAGATATAACAAAATAGAACCCCTATGATGAATAGAATTTCAAAAAATGAGGAAAAAGAGATTTGAGGAGCTTTGGAAATCAAGGGAGTTTCCAAAATTGAAGGATGGATGAGTGGGGGTTGAGGGAGGGAGGGGTGGGAGGGAGAAATTCTAGAATTATCCCTAAAAAAAGAACCCAACAAACTATTGGTTATCTGAACATTCCATAATAGGGACCCAATAACCTTATCGGGAACTTGTTCCACCCCCACCCACTTGGTGGGGATCCATCCCCTAAAGGGATACTACCTAGGACAATTGCTACCTCATGGACCTTCACTAAGTACCTTGTATCCTTATACTATAATTTCAATAGGGGTATCCCCAACACTATTCTTTGAACACATCCTGACCCCCACTACTCTCCAACACATCTAAAATCAACAATAATAAGCAATTAAAATCTAATATTGAGTCTTTAAATCATACTTGAAATTTAACATTTTTTCTAAAATCCCCCAAGGTCTTATCATCCTTTAGAATCATCTATAGGGATCCTCATCATACAAATTTATCTATTAGTCTTGTACATATGACTTTCACTCTCATGTATCCTTCTATATATGTCTATTCTATCATAACATCTAGATAAGATCCATTTTCCTCCCCCATGGAACTTTTACAATCTGATCCATAATACACATTGTGTGCTCCTAATACAATGCATCAACCTCCAACTAAACATCATCAGTATCAATCACATGCATTGGGTGTATCTTTTGTATTTATAGCTAAAACATGTGAATAACATCATGAATACCTTAATTTCATGTATGAAGATACAACTATTAAACCACAACCCCAATCCACTCTACAATCTCAAATGGTCTAAAAAATAATAGGGTGATATTTCCCTACTTCTTCAAGAGTTGATGCCCTGAATGAGGTGATACTCACACTTAATAACCAATATAAAAATTCAATGTTCATAACCTCTGGTCATTATATGAGGTATTAGGTGACCCAATCAATTAATAAATATATATCATGTCATATTATATGAATATTCATTATATATCATTATGATCCACACCAAAACCATATAGGTTTAGTGTCTTTGGAAACTCTGATACATAAACAACTAGTTTATAAAAAATACACATCATCTCCTAGTAATTTATTCACATATATTACCCTTATTAGGCATAACATACTTAAAACCTTTCATCATATCCTAGGTAATATAAAACATAAGAAATGTTAATATTAGGTGCTTAGTAAAGGTAAACATGGGAGATATCAATCAATGATAATTTATAAGAATAACATGGGTATAATAGTATGATAACATGATCATAACAATATAAAATCTTACCCAAAAATTCATAGATCATAATCATGAGTTATGGATTAAATATTAGTAGTTCATAAGGCATGAATCATAAGAGAATCAGAATTCATGATCCATGATAACATATCATAATCATATGATCATGTCATAAAAGACTGGAATAAAGTGTGTCATAATAATAATCATAGAAATAATATGTCAATTAAGACTTCCAAGACCTACATTTAATAGTGTTAATAAACTCCTTATGAAAAATATGACCCCATCAATTCTGACATTCACTTTGGAGTAACTTCCACCCAGTTAACTTTCTCATCATTACCCATTAAATTAGAGAAATATATAATTCTAGGACCACCCATTAAATAACCATAATAAATTCATATGTATTCCAAAATATAATAAAATATTCATCATATCATCATAGCATATCACAAAAAAAATGACCAAGTTTCATAAAATTCTTCTTATCATAATCATAAAAGCATTTATCATGACTTAATTAGTCCATTGAAAGAAAAAAGGTTTCATATCGATTATCAAATCATCATAAACCATCCATAGAAATAATATATATGGTATCATAGGAACATATCCTTGGTGGAGCATAATAAACATCAAATTATGTGGTCTTAGATGAAAAATCTTTTAAGAGAATATTTAAAACATTTATTTAAAACATGTAAAATTCCATTTCCTTTCGATATCCTTAAAACTAAAAATTACTAGAATATTAAGAAAATAATTTTTATAGGGAAATAACTATAGAAACATATAAATTAATCTTAGAAGTAAATAAAGGTCATGATTGTAGGAAAATCCAATCATATTGTGTATGTTAAGAAACATTCTTTTCACACTTTGGAAAAAATCAAAATATGCCTCATTAAGAAAATGGAAAGAAGATTCCTTTTAAAACTTTTTTTTAATAGTAAAACATAGTTAAAAATGAATTGAAGAAATAATTGTTTCATATAAAATAACATTATATAAAAAAATTTAGAAAATATGGACATAGAAGAAAATGATTCTTAACTACATGGGGAAATAAGGTTGGTTTTCTGTAAAAACATTATTTCAAATCTATTTGAGTAACAAAGAGAAGAAAATGATAAGAAAACATGAAAAAATAATAATTAACCATATTAGAAAAAAAATCATGGGATTTTATAAGAGTAAAATAATTCAATTCCACTAAAGTAAATTTAAATATAAATGATCCCAATTAAAACTGAGATTGGAGAATTAACCCTTACTGTTTTAGTAACTTCTGAATCGTAAACCCCGTGAAAGAATAAATTAAAATTAAAATTTAAATATAATTAAAAAATTAATGATAATGATATAATATTTTAAAGTCTCGGTATTTACACCTCATAAAAGAATATAGGTTCATAACATAACATATGTCCCAAAGAAGATGATTTGACATGATAAATCCTTACCACTTTGGTAACTTCTAAATAATAACCCATTGGATGAAAAAATCTCAATTATAACTTTAAATAAGATTAATTAATAAGTAATCATGATATAAAATTTCAAATGGGTAGTATATATCCCTTATAAACGTAAATAGGGGCAAACATCAAACATGTCTCAATGAAACAACATTGAGATGAAGAACCCTTACCTCAAGTATGAATTGCTTCATAAGGACCCTAAAATCCTTTGTAATAAATTTAAATTTACTATAATTTTATATAAAAGCCATATAAATACTTATAATATCATATATTATCCAATTATAACATTTCAACGTCCATTTATTAAAAAAATTATTAAAAATTTTGTTTTCAAGTGTTAACTGTTTCATTTTTCATGTAAGTTTTTTGTTCGGAAGTTTCAGTCCTTGAATTTTGATCATGGTTATATCATATATAGAATTTTAATAATTATATAAATATCATATCTATTAATTATATAAATTTTTATAAACATACATAAAATTTATAAATAGAAAAATGAACTACATTGTTCATGAAGACTGTAGTCCATACGTACACATGAACGTTGTTTTCATTTTATAAAAAAAGAAATAAAGAAATATAAATAATATTTTATAATTATAGAATCTTATTTAAATCATAAATATCAAATATATTTATTAAATCCATAATTATAAACATCCATGTGATATGGTTATGGAAAATTAATCGTATCGCTTCGTGGAGGTGGTAGTCCACATGTATGCATGAGCGATGCTTTAATTCCCCATTTGACGGAAAATGAGATGAATAAGGTTATTACATTAAGATAATAAAATCTTATTAAATTATAGATTATTATGTTATTATATTGTAATGGTTATTATATAATTTAATGAGGTTTAATAAGGGATAAAATTGAAAGTACTCAGTTAAGAGTTATACCACTTTATTGAGAAACCTCATTTGGCTTGCACCATAAGATTGGAAAAGAAGGTATTTTGGAAATACCATAAGATCAAGGATGTGATGAAATAATATATTATTTTATTATGTTAGTTATTGGATCATATATAAGGCTTAATCTTTTTGAATAATGATAAGAAGTGGTGCTCTTTTATAAGTTAGGGGAGAGGTACCCTTTAAATTACCTAAACTATTAAATTAATATAAATTAATTTTCATATTCAAGTGGCAATAAATTAATATATTTAGTATATAAGATGAATATAATTCAAAATTATCTCATATAATAATATTTATACAATTTTAGGTGATTTTTTAACCCTTATCTATTATTTGTAATCCCCATTAACACTTTTGATAATTACCGTGATATCAAAGTCCTTTAATATTTATAGATCAAGAAACTTAATAAAAAGTAAAATAGACCCATAAGTGGAAAATAATTTAAATGATAGACCATATAACATTAAATTTTCCAATTTTAATATTTTTATGGATTTTAAAACATTTAATAAAATATTATTTAACATAAAATACCATTTAAGTCATTTTTGGGACTATTCAAATATTTGACTTTAATAAAATATCAAGACAATAATGTAATTAAAATATAAAATTTTAACTAATAACTTATAAATTATATGTATCCAAAAAATTCATGTAATTCTATAACTCACCCAAAAAATATTACTTTGTATGTTTTTTAAAATCATTTACTAGATTTTTTTACCACTTGAACAAGCACTATATCAACATTGCGTAAGTATTTAGGGTAATTATTAAATATCTAAAAATTAAAAATAAATTCTCATGATAAATAAAATTATTTAATATTTAAATATAATATTTATAAATTAACAAAACCTCCTTTTATCCCTATTAAAAATATTCGAGTTATTTAAATAAATAGACATTTTGGATTTATTCTTTACTTAAAAGTAATATTAAGGACATTATCAAAGAAAAATAACACCATGTTGTCATGTCATAGAATATTTGATGAGGATAAAAAAAATTAACCCATTAAATATAAGTAATATGGGTGTTATATATTTTTAAATCCTTATCACGTTATTTTTAAACTTAATTACCCAATTTACCCTTACCAAGGTGAAAAATATTTTCCAGAGATACTATTCATAATGAAAAAAATAAAGGTGACCTATTTAACATATTTTTAAATTATAATTAAAAATATAGAATCCATTTTACCAAATTTAATACCTATAAGTAGATAAAGTTACTTTTAAAATAAACTTTTAAAACACAACGAAAACTAGTTTTCCAAAAAAATAAATTTTTAAGTATAAAAATGTTTTTATACCAAAATTAAGAATAATATTGATTAAAATAAAATTAATTGGGTTATTTTTAATCAAAATTAACTAATTAAAATTTTTAATGAGTTCAAAACAAACTGGGAATTTTTAAATACATGAATGGAAGAGACAATTTTCTATAAAATTGAAATTTTAAAATTTTCACCTTTAGATAATTTTGATATGATGATTTCAAAAATGATATATTTTTTATAAAATATAGTTTCTAGAAATTAAATAAATTGATTATAATATTTACTCACAAAAATAAATAAAACCTATTTTTTAAATAAAATGTATTTTTGAAGCATAAAATTACTTCACTAAAAATTGAGTGCCTATATCCAAAGAATTAATCAATACATTTATATTGAGTAAGACCAATATACATATATTTCATAATGTGGTTAATCTTATTTATACCCTCCAATTAAATGTTTTTTTTAATACTCACATTTAAATAATAATATTTTATAGTATATCACAATTTCTTCAAAGATCGATTTTGTGTGTTAAGAAGCTATCAAGTCTATTATTTATTTAAACTAAATTTTTAGGGGTGTTATAAGAGCTTCCAAATCTAATCGATAACCAGACACCTATAGATCAATTTCACCTAATCAGTGGTCTTCTACACCATTCTTGGATAGATAACCATCGACTCGCCCGCCTCTAACCAATACAAGGGTAAATAACATAGTCTACCATATAAAGCCTCAAATGGGGTCTATCTAGATCAAAGATTGAAAGATATTTTTATACAGAAAATATACCAAATATATATATTTATATCCCATGATCCCTCTAAATCTAGCACACACACCCTGATCATATCCTTACGTATCTAGATCTTCCACTCAGACTTTCCATATTATTGTGGGTGTTATTTTTTATTAGACTGAGCTAAGAACCAATGGACTTATATAGGCCCTACTATAATCTCAACATGATATGAACATCACAATAAAATACTATGTTCATGGGTACCCCATGTAACCACACTATCTCCTTCACATAAAATATTCCCAGCTCATCCATCGACTTAGTCTCTTAGATATGTAAGAAATGAACAACCTTTATTAGCTAGTCCACTACCACCCATACCACATCATGACCTCCAAATGCCCTGGGCAGTTTGGTGATAATGTTTATAGTCACCTCATAGTTCTTCCACACTATCACTAGAAGGGTTTAAAGTAACCCACTAGGTCTTTGGTGCTCTATATTAATCCTCTTTTAAGTGATGGAATTAGAAATGAAGCTTGTGATGTCTCTCCTCATACCAGACCACCAAAAATAGTGCCTGAATCATGATACATCATAGTCTTCCCTAGGTGTGCATCCCAACATGAGGTATATAATTCTCTCATTAACTCCTCCCACATGGAATTAGAGGCCACCACTATGTTAGGGATATAAATAAAATCATAAAAATCATGTGATAATCTCATAACTAAGTAATCTTCCAATAGTTTTTACTACATATCAATGAAATATGAATTAGGATCATATATATCCTCTACTAGGTCTATGAGTAAGAAGATAATTTCCAAGGGAGAAAATTTCATATCCTCCCACCCTTATAATATATCTAGCTTCTACTCAACAAACAAGCTCATTAGCTTCTGCTCCTCTCCATATACACAAACTCCCTTCACCTATGTATTCTAAATAAGAGCATTTATAATTAAATTCCCCTTAATCAGGGTATAATACATATCAAAATTGAACAAATGTAGGTACTCCACCTAATTCCTCTATTTCTGGTTCAAGTATTTCTCGGTGAATATGTATTGTAATATATTATGGTACACATAGATTACAAACCTCTCATCAAAGTGATAATGATGCCAAAACATTATGGAATGAACCACAATAGCAAGATCCAAATCATGGGTATAGTAGTTCCTATAATGGTGGTTATAGTTGGAAACACCCATAAGTGACCACCTGATCTCCCTAAATCAAGAAATATCCCAAATTGGCTATAAAGGAATCAAAGTGCATAGTATAACCCTTCCTTGGTTCCAATATAATTAATATTGGATAATATTCAAATCTCAACTTAAACTCCTATAAAGACTCTTCACACTAATCACTCAAATCAAATTCTACCCCCTTCTTGGTCAGTCCCATCATGGGTGCTTCTAAGTGATAGAAATATTCAATGGAACACCTATAATAACCCACTATGAAAAAAAATACTGATCTCAAATGCATTTCTAGGTTGTTCCCAAGACATCAATACCCCTACTTTCTCCAAATTTACTAAAATCCTTACCTATAATATCTCATTCCTGAGAAAGCATGCATCTTGAATCTAGAAGTGACACCTCAACTATTTTGTATAAATCCATTACGCATGAATCTTACTCAACGCAATCTTCAGATGATTGGAATGAAACTCACAAGCCTATTATTATACTAAAATATCATTAAAAACACCATAAAATAGAAGTTTAGGTTGGGATGAATGATCTAGTTCATGAGAACAATAAACACCATTGGTGTATTCGTAAGAGTGAATGGAATCACAAGGTACTTATATAATAGATGACTAGTCAAAAACACTATCATTAGTATATCCACTACCTTGGACCATAACTGATGATAGACCGATCACAAGTCAATCTTGGAGAACCATGGGATCCCCTAAACTAATCAAATAGTTCATCTATTCAAGTCAATGGATACATTTTATTTAATGTGACCTGATTGAGCTTCTATTAATCCATACACAATCTCAGGACATTGTCATCCTTCTTTTAAAATAAAATAGGAGAACCCCAAGGTGAGGTACTTAGATAAAACCCATCACCCCATGATCCTCAAGCCACACTTTCAACTCTATCATCTTAGTAGGTTCCCTGTGATAAGGTGCATCACTATGGATTTTACATCCAACATGAGGTCAATCATGAACTCAATATACCTATCATGAGGAAACCATAATTAATAATTAGAGAATATATCCGAAAAATGGACCATTACTGATGTAAAATTAGATAGAGATGTCTCTTGATACATTGTAAGAACCATACCTTCCACCTGTGTTACAATGGACCCTATTTAACTGAGGTCAAGTTCATCTCTACCTACCTCCATATACAATTCACCCATAAGAACATACTCTTTTCCTAGAAGGAGATTGAAATATGCCTAGTTACATTAGAAATCAATATGATTCTAGAAGTACATCAATGAATTCATACCAAATATGAAATCAAAACTCACCATGCCTGAAATAATTAAATCAATCAAGTGCTTGTAGCTCCCAACTATTATAGTACACACTGGGTGTAACACCCCAATATTTTTTGAATATTTTTTCAATTAAATTTAATCATTTCGATATTTTTTATTACAAAAAAAAACTGATTTTATATTGTGTTACATGAAATATTGAGTATAGATTACATTATACAAAACACCAATTTTAGCTTGTGTTACACACAAAAGTGATAGCATGCACAACATGCAACATCAATCTTCAGTGAACCATGAAATAATATTATTTTAAATATGAATATTATAATTTATCCATTCAATAGGTAGGTATGAATATTATAAACTAATTTATGAAAATTACATATAAATTTACTACTTAATATAAATTCTTTTATAAATTATTAGTAAATAATCAATCTATTTTTAGAAAAGTAACCATATTCTTCAAAAATATGATTTCTTAAAAAATAATTTTTATAATAAAATATTATAAGTAATTTATCAATTTTTTAGAAAATTAATTTGATAAAATTAAATTCATTTTTTAAATCATCATATCAAATTTCACTTATGGTGAAATTTTGATATTTTTTAGAAAATGTTGATTTTTCAGTGAATAGTAAAAAATATCAATTATTGTAAAAATATCACTTATTTTCAATAAATTAAGTGATTAAAATGCACCATTATGTTTTAAAGTAACATAAGTATTCTATAGTTATATTTAATCCACTTAATTTTTTTAATTAACTTTATATTGGATTTCAGTATAAGTTTATTCTTGGGTTTAAAAAGGGATTTTTTTTTTCTGAAAACTATTTTAAAGTGCATGATGTTTCTCCATTTTAATTAATTAAAATAATCCTTAATGAGGATTTTTTTAATTAAATGTATAATTTATATATCAATAAATTCTAATTAATATTAATACAATTTTTATTATTATACATAGAGTTAATACAAATCATCTTACTCTTAAAAAAATACACTTCTTGAAAACCCGACTTTTCATCGCATTTGTGGGTTTTATTTTAAATTTAATTTTTTCCAATTTTAGAAAATTTATTGGAAAAAAATTTAATTTTTTAAATCATCTTATCATAATTATTTTAGGGTGAATTTTTGATAATTTTCTAAAAATGTTAATTTTTTGATGAATAGTGAAAAATATTGGATTTTAATTGAAAAATGCCTTTTTTTTAAATTATTTATAAAGTTAAATTGTATTTTGAATTTTAATTAAAGTAATATTAGTTAAATTATATATCTATTAATCCAATTTAGTTCATTGGAATCAATTTTTTATCGAAATTGGATATAAAAAATTTGTAAACTTTTGAACATTTTCTCTTTGAAAACCCACTTTCTCATTACGTGTGTGGGATTAATATTAAATTAACTTGTTCCAATTATTTGAGTGTAATTTAGAAAAATTAATTAAATATTTTTAATAATAATAATTTATATTATCTATTATGGTCAACTTAATTTTTTACGAAATTGAATAGTGAAAACAGTAAAAATTAATTACCATGATTAAGGTGAAAATGGTTTTACTATGGTTAAACTAAAAATATAAGGTTCAAAAATGATCAAAAACTTTTCCAAACCCCATTTAATGGACATATTTCAACCTTATACTATATATTATTGATAATATTCTACTATTATATCCTTTTGACATGAAAAAAAATGTGTTTGTAATTCTTTCTTTCAAAACAATTATAAGTGTGCTAGTCACCTCACTAATAAAAGGGAACCTCATATCCTATCCTATTAACACCTTAAACCCCTTTTCCCGAAAATACATGAAAAAATAACTTCTAAAAATCCATAATCTAATATTATAATCTGTATTTTAGGCAAAAATCCAAACTCTAAAGGCTTTTAGTTCAAACTTAAGGAGGATAACCGGAAAGGAGGTACGTTCTTCAATGGGTGTTTTTTTATTTCTTCATACACCTAATTAAATTAAAATTATATCATGATGATATAATAACATAATTATATTAAATATAATTAGATTATTTTATGATAATTTAATTACCTATAACCATCTCCACTTCCATCAATTTAGTTATGAAATCATTGTTTGTGTGTACAGAGGACTACCACCTCACGAATTGATGTCATTCGTTTTTTCCATTATCACCTATCAAGGATTTTTATAATTATAAAATAAATGTTTATATATTATATATATTATTTTATTTTTATTTTTTATTTTTTATATCACACATAACTTCATACTCTGTATTTTTTGAGAATACGATAACATTGTGCATGTGTACGGAGGACTACCGCCTCATGAAGCAATGTGATTCATTCATGCTTTACATAAAATGTATTAAGCATAGGTTTAATAAAAATATTTGATATATATGGCATGAAAATTATTTTTTAATGATAATATATATATATATATCATTTACTTCTATTTCCTTCAATGTGATAAGAAAATGGAAATAGCGTCCATGCGTATGTATGACCCATCGTCTCCATGAACAGTGTATTTCATTTTCTATCAATACAATTTCTGAATTAATCTAAATACATATATAATGAATATATATGATATTTATATCATTCTTAAAAACATTTATATTATGAATCCATGATCAAAGCAATAGGACCAAAAATAACAAGTCAAACATACATGAAAAACAAAGCAATTATTGCCCAAAACGTGACTTTAACATGGAATTGTTAAAAAATGGTCATAAGAAAATAATATATGGTATGATGTATATAAATATTTCATGGTAATATATATAATAAACTTATATTTATTATATAATAGGTTTTAACATGTACAAAGGAAGTCAAGACTTAAGGTAAGGCATTTCAAGTCTCTCTTTTATTTATGGGAGACATATGAAAATTTACCACTAGTTTATTTTGTGTAGTGTATATATAATTCACCTTTGACATGATATATAATTAATCTCCTTATTTCATGGTATTTAAATTTTTATTTGATTTTATGCTTTATTTGATCTTACGATTCAAAAAATTACTAAATCGATAAGGGATTTTTGTAACACATTTTACTTTCGTGAGACACATGCCATGTTCACCACCTATTTATTTTATGTGGTGTGTATACTAACCATGAATGTTTTTTATTATTATTACAATGATAATTTTTTTATTTAAATACCCATTTGAGTATCTATCTTTTATTGGGTTAACGAATAAAACATTACAAAAGCAGTAAGAGATTTTTGTCTCAATTTTCCTTCTTTGAGACATATTTTATGTTATGCACCTATCTTATTTTATGAGGTGTATATAAATCAAATTTTACATGTAATTTCATGAATTTATTTATCATCATGATATTTTAAGTTTAATTTAATTTTATTCTTTCATGGGGATTACTATTCAAAGTTACTAAAGTGGTAAATATTTTACGTTTTAATCTCATCGTTTATTAGGGTTTTTTATTATTATGTTTAGAATGATAAATATTATGATACATCTCTCAAGAAACTCATGAATTTTATTATACTCTATTTATTAATGATTTTTTAAATTAAAAGTACCATGTTTCCAATCCTTGCTACTTAAAATTATTGAGAAAATGTTTTTTTAAAAATGTGACTTTATTTCTATCTTTGGTCGTATATTCATTTTCTTTCAAAACCATGTTTTCTAAAAATGTTTTCAAAAAATATAATAATATTCTCCTATTATTATTAAAAGAAATTTTTACCCATGTTTGAATTTATTTTAAAAAAAAATTAAATGAATATTCATTTCATTTTTAAAAACTAACCATGTTTGGATTTTACTAAAAATGTGAAATGAGTCTTTATTTTAATGTTTACGACATGAATGAAACTTCCCATAATAATGAAAATTATTTTATTTTAATATTAATTTATAATTTTCAAGGTTATTTTCAAATAAAATTATTTTCAAAATATTTTATAATTAAACAAAATCAAAGTGGAAAGTATATTTTCCTTAAGAAATGTTCTATACGATATTTAAAAAATATTTTCCATATAAGATGACATCAATTAATGTTACCTATGATTTACTAGGTTATGGTCCAAGGATACCATTATTATTATTTATTTTAATGGTTTATGATTAAAATATGTTTATGAAACCTGTTTCTCTTCCCTAGGTTATACCATGACAAAATTATTATGAAACTCGTTTCTTTTTTCATGGGTTATGATTTGATGAGATGAAAAAATGATTATAAAACCTGTCACTTTTCCATAGGTTATGATATAATGAAATTTTTTTGAAACCAATTTCATTTCATGTATTATGATATGATGAATTATTTATGATCTTATAGAACACATAAATATGGGTTTCATTATGAGAAGGTTGGGACCTATATCTCCCTCCAATTAATTGGGTAAATATTAACAACTCATGAGTAAATATGTTATGTGTGAAGCTGATTACATGTTCACAATATTATTTGTGAACCTAATTACATGTTCATAATGTTATTTGTGAAATTGATTACATTTTCACATTGTTATTTATGAACTTGATAACATGTTCACAGGGTTATGTGTGAACCTATCTTTCATGTCCATAATGTTATGAATGGACCTAGTTGCACGTCCATAAGTTTAAGTGAGGGATTGGTCTCATTTTCTTAACTTAATGAGTGATACTATTTCTATTTACACGTGTTCATAATATTATAAGCTGATGTGTATTCCACAAATCTATGTCTTATGTTGATGTTATGATCTCATGGTTCATGTTATTTGATTCCCTTATGATTCATGTCTTATGAACTATTAATATTTAAGTTATGAATCAATATTATGATCTTTGATATGAAGGGTATGGTTTTCAAATGTTATGACTATGTTCTCATACCCTTATATTCATGTTATGCTTATGTATCTCCCTTTTTTACCCATACTGATCATCTGAGCTTACCCTTTCTTATGTTTCCTTTCCATGGTTTATGAAGAAATGATTTAAGTAGGGTATGTCTAGGAAGAGTATTAAATGGGAATATATTTGTGGGAAACATTGAAGATCTTTCACCAAATTAAAATATTTTTTCCAAGTTTCCAATGGAACTAAATTATTGAAATCCTCAGGCATGTGTTTGTGTAATGTAATGAATATTCATCTAAAAATATATAATATCCATGTATGAGAATCTTGGGTCACTATAGTTGGTATCAGAGGAAAGGTTTATTTAACCTTTGGAAACTAGGATGATAAAACTTTAGTGAGATACCAAGTGATATTTCTAAGGATATTTCTAGGGATGTCTCTAACGATAAGTATAAGGATGATTCAAATTTTAGTAAAATGTCTTGGATTTTTTGTAAAGGATAGAGTGAGTGGTTCCAAAGAAATTACATCCATGTCTCGATACTACAAGTGGATAAGCCTTTGGTATAGAGGTACCTAGGGGTAATAACTCTAAAAATGGTACATTGAGATAGACTCAATAATCACATAGTGCATTAAAATGGTTCTTTTTACACACTTGGTTTGACACTCCTGGGGGATATTATTTGGAAATTTACAAATTCATTATGAACCATCATGAATAATTTATGTAGATAATGATTATTAATGACCAAGGATAAATTTAAGGTGACATAGATTAAAAATAAGGTGTCATGATTTAGACATTTTAAGAGTGATTTTTTATGATTATGTGGTTTTCCGCTATGATTAGTGTTTCTCACACTATATTTTTTGGTTTTATCAATTGGTGGGAACTAGAAGGAATTGGGTTAACATTGAATGTGGTGGAAAATTTTCTAATGAGTATCTAAATGGGATGATGACTGGAGTGAAGGATATTTTTATTATAACTAATCGGATATCATGGAACATGATTAACAATGTGCACCTTAACTATCTCTTAGACTCACCAAATAATAAAAGTATAGATTTCACTAATCGTTCGGGTAGTAGAGAACATGGAGGAAAGAAGGTTCAGTTACCTATATGTTGAGAATATGGGAAGAAGAACTCAAGTGAATGTCTCAAAGAAATTAGAATATGTTTTATGCGTGGAGAAGAAGGGCATAGAGTAAAAAAATTGAGTTAAATTTAAAAGTTTAGTTAAAGAAATGTATGTAAATATTGGTCTTCCTAAGGTATTATCAATGGATGAATGCTTTAATGTAGAAAGTATGGGCATTTTGAAAATCGATGTTGTAAGGGGAAATATCATGAGGATAATCCATAAGGTGGTATGAGTAATGGTTACACTGATGATGATGAAGAGACCACAAATGACATATAAAAGGAAATAGGTATTAGGGAATAATATGAGGAAGATTAGTTATTTTCTTAAGTATGAGGTGGAATAATCAAAGAGTTTATGTATTGTAATTCCAAAATTATGTTATATGAATATATATATATATAAGTATTTTTTGTAGAATTTTTTCATTAAATATTTTCAAGAATTTTTTAAATGCTATTAATGGACTAGAAAAGTGATTCCATGGAAGGGTTATATTTTTATTGAGGGAAGATAACCCTTAATATATTCTAGATGTTGAGATAATCATGTTGGTATAAAGAGACGTTTAATATGAATAAGTAAATTATATAGTATTTATTGCCTTGTAACTGATTAATGTTTTTGGAAAAAGTGGTTTATATTATATTTTATGGATTTTATAGCATTATTGGATTTATGGAATATATTCAATAATATTTTATTTTATTCAAATAATAAGAAATCCTGTATTTTTTTCAAATAAGGTTTGTGGTAATTTAGGTTATTACCATGTTTCAAGAGAATATATGATGAAGGTGTTCATATGTTTGTTATGTGACAATTTAAAGCTACTCTGTGTTGTTTGGGGGATTAATGAAAAATTGATTTTGGAAAAGGAATTCCCCAATATTAGGAAAAGGATCTTAAAATAAAATGGTGTCCTATTATCATCATTTTTTATGATATTAATGACTTTTTCACTCCTATTTGGTTTATTTATTTTTTGTAGTTGACCTTATTTGGATCACCCACTTTCTTGTGATCAATATTCTCTATCACTCTCTAAAAATATTTGGGTGTTATTCTTCTCTTCTTTGTCCACTTTTTCACTTCCCACCTATGTTCTCTTATTTGGAACCCTAGTATGTGTTATTCGATATGACCTTCACTCATCCATTTCTCTTTTTTAAGATTATATTTTATTAACCCTTTTACGATGTAGGTTTCTATGAAAGAATTTGTAAATGTTAAACCTTTTATGACTGAGATGAATTCTGAGAGTGAAATTCATTTTAAGGGGGGTAGAATGTAACACCCCAAGATTTTATAGATTTTTTTCAATTAGATTTACACTTTTCAATATTTTTTATTACATGAAACACTGATTTTGTATTTCATTACATGAAATACTGAGTATTCATTTTGTTATAAAAAACATCAATTTTATCTTGCATTGCATGCGATAATGATAGCATGCATGACATGTGACACCGAGCTTTAGTGAACCATGAAATAAAATTATTTTAATAATAACCATTATAACCTATCCATTAAATTGGTGGGTATGAATATTATAAACTAATCTATAAAATTTACATATAAATTTATTACTCAATATAAATTTATTTATAAATGTTTAGTAAATAATCAATCAATATTTAATAAAGTAATTATATTCCTCAAAAATATGATTTCTTCATAAATGATTTTTATGAGAAAATATTATAAGTAATTTATATATATTTTAGAAAATTTATTAGATAAAATTAAAATAATTTTTGAAATCATCATATTGAAATTAACTTATAGTGAGATTTTTGGATTATTTGGAAAATGTTGATTTTTCAATGAATAGTGAAAAATACCAATTTTTGTAAAACTATCACTTCCTTTCAATAAATTAAGTGATTTAAATTACCCATTATATTTTTAAGTAAAATAATTATTATATATTTATATTTAATCCACTTATTTACCTTTTAATCAACTTTATATTGGATTATAGTATAAGTTTATTCTTGGGTTTAAAAAAGGGTTTTTTCTTAAAACGGTTTTAAAGTACACTATGTTTTTCTATTTTAATTAATTTAAATAATACCTAATGAGGAATTTTTTATATTATATTTATATATTATATATCAATAAATTATAATTTATATTCATATAATGATTTTTATTATACATAGAGTTAATATAAATCGTCTTACGCTTAAAAAGTACACTTCTTGAAAACCCACATTTTCTCCGCGTGTGTAGATTTTATTTTAAATTTAAGTTTTGAAAATTTTAGAATATTTATTTTAAAAAATAAAGATAATTTTTTAAATAATATTATAAAAATTATCCTAAGGTTAATTTTTGAAAATTTTCTGAAAAGATTATTTTTTTGATGAATAGTGAAAATACTGAATTTTAATTAAAAACTACCTTTTTGTTATAATTATTTATAAAGTTAAATTATATTTTTAATTGGTTTTAAAATAAAATTAATTCAATTATATATCTATTAATACAATTTATTTCATCTGAATCAGTTTCATATTGAAATTATATATAAAAACATTGTAAACTTCTGAATATTTTCTCTTTGAAAACTCGTCTTCTCATCACATCTACGAGATTGATTTTAAATTAAATGTTTCCAATTATATCATTTGAATTTAGAAAAATATATTAAATATTTAGAATCATAATAATTTATATTATCTAATAATTTTAACTTAATTTTTTACCAAAATGAATAATGAAAATAGTAAAAATTAATTATCGAGGTTAAGGTAAAAAAGGTTTTTCTAGGGATTAACTAAAAAGGTAAGGGTAAAAATGACTCAAAACTTATCCAAAACCACATTTTATAGAAATATTTAGAACATATACCATCTATTATAGATAATGGTCCATTATTGGATCCTTTTTTAATGAAAAAAAGTGGTTTAAATTCTTTATTTCAAAAAACATACAAGTGTGCCACTCACCACACTTATAAAAGGTCACCCCTTATCCTATCATCTTCACACATTAAAACCATTTTGTTTCAATAAATACCTATAAAAATAACTTCACAACCTCCCTCCTATCATCCTATAAGAATTATTTTGGAATTGAATCCAACCTACGAAGGATTTTGGTTCAAATATAAGGAGGACACCTGAAGAATAAGTAACATTCATCAATGAGCATTTTTTGTATTTCTAAAACTCCTATAATTATTATTATACCATTATTATATAATAAAATAAGTATATTCCATATAATCATATGTTATTATGATAATGTAATTGCCTAAAACCATCTCCACTTCCATCAAATGGGTTACGAAATCACCATTCATGTGTACAACGGACTACGGCCTCGCGAACTGATGTCATTAATTTTTCCATTAACACATCTCATTGATGATTATAATGATGAAATAAATGTTTATATAAAATATTTATGATTTTATTATTATTATTTAATTTTTATATCACAAATACCTTCATACTCTCCATTTTTTGGGAATACGATAATGTTGTTCATGTGTACAGCAGACTACCGCCTCGCGAAGCAATGTGATTCATTCACGCTTTACATGGAATGTGTTAAATATGGTTTTAATAAAAATATGTGATATATATTACATAAAAATTATTTTTTAATGATTATATATATATATATATATAATTTATTCATCTTTATTTCAATTCGATAAGAAAATGGAAATATCATTTATGCATACGTACGACCTACCAACTCCATGAATGGTGTGTTTAATTTTCTATCAATAAAATATATGAATTTCTATAAATAAATATATATAATTAATGTTTATATTGTATTTATGTCATATTTAACATTATTTATATAATTAATTCATGATCTAAGTAATAGGACCAAAAGTAACAAGTCAAAACATACACGAAAAACAAACTAGTTATTGCCCGAAATGTGACTGTAACATAGAATTATTAATAAATGGGTAATAAATGGTCATAATAAAATAATGTATGGTATGATATATATTAATATAATTATTTAATATATTTATAATAAACTTATATTTATTATATATGAGTTTTTAATGTGTACGATGGAAGTCGATACTTAAGGTAAAATATTTATAGTCCCTCTTTTATTTTAGGGAGACATATACAAATTCACCACTAAATTATTTTTTGTGGTGTATATTTATTGAAACTTTCACATAATATCTCATTAATATACTTATTTTAAATATATTTAAATTTTAATTTTATGTTATTATTTATTAGGTCTTGCGATTCAAAAGATTATTAAAGTAGTAAGTGATTTTCATCTCACTTTTTACTTCAATGAGACACATGCCATGTTTAACACCAATTTCTATTATGTGGTGTGTATAATTACCATGAATGTATTTTATGATTATTCTAATAATAATTATTTGGGTTTAAATATATATTTTAGGATATCTCTTTCATGGGCTTTATGGATAAAATGTTAACAAAACGATAATGTATTTTTGTCTCAATTTTCTTTCTTTGAGACTTATGTTATTTTATGCACCTATATTCTTTTATGAGGTGTATATAAATAACCTTTGACATTTAATAACATGAATTTTTTTATCATAATTATATTTTAAGTTTCATTAAATTTTAATCTTTTATGGGGCTTACAATTTAAATTTACCAAAGTGGTAAAGATTTTATGTTACAATCTCATCATTTATCGAAATTGTTTATGGTTGAATTTCTGATGATAAAATATTATGATCCATATCTCAAGAAACGCATTAATTTTATCCTCATATGGTTATTCATGATATTTTCAATTAAAAGTTCTATTTTTTAAACTCCTTGGTACTTAAAATAATTTATTAAATGTTTTTATGAAAATCTAACTTTATTTCTCTCTTCGGTCAGAAATTCATTTTCTTTCAAAACCATATTTTATAAAAAAAAATTAAAAATGTTTTACTATTATATTATGATGTTTAAAATACATTTTTACCTATTTTTGAATTTATTTTATAAAATATTTTCTAAATAAATCTTCATGTTGTTTTAAATAACAATGCTCGTTTTTATTTTACTGAAAATGTGAATATTTCTTTTAATATATACAACATGAACAAAAATTATCATCATCATGAACATTATTTACTCTGAATCTTACTGTATAATTTTTTAAGGTTATTTTCAAATAAAAGTATTTTCAAAAAATTTATGTTTAAAAAAGTTATTTTTAAAGTGGAAAGAATATTTTCCTCGAGAAATGTTGTATATGATCTTTCGAAATTATTTTCCATCTAATATGAAATTTTTTGATGTTATCTATGCTTTAATGGGACATGATCCAAGGATACCATTATAATAATTTATTTTAATGTCTTATGATGAAATTATATTTATGAAACCTATTTATCTTCCATGGGATATATCATGACAAAATGATTATGAAACCGATTTCTTTTTCAACGGGTTATGATTTGATGAGATGATGAAATGATTATGATACCTATCTCTTTTACATGGGTTATTATATGATGAAATTTTTATGAAATACATTTACTTTCATGGGTTGTGATATAATGATTAATTATGATATTTTGGAACATGAAAATATGGTTTTAATTATGAGATAGGTGGGACCTATATCTCCCTTTAATGCATTGGGTAAATATTGAAAACTAAGGAGTAAATATGTTATGTGTCAACCTAATTACATGTTCACAATGTTATGAGTGAACTTGATTACATGTTCACAATGTTATGTGTAAATGTGATTACATGTTCAAAATTTTATGCTTGAATATGATTACATGTTCACAAGGTTACACATGGACCTATCTTACATGTCCATAGCATTATTCATGGACCTAGTTACATGTCCATAAGTTTATGTGAGTGCCTGATTTCATATCCTTAACTTAATGAGTGAACTTATTTCTATTTACACATGTTCGCAATGTTATAAGATGATTTGTAGGCCACAAATCTATGTATTATTCCAATGTTATGATCTCATGGCTCATGTTATTTGATTCCATTATGATATGAACTGTCAATCTTTACACCGTGACTCGATCTTATGATATTTGGTATGAAAGGTGTTATTTTCAAATGTTATGATCATGTTATCATACCCTTATATTCGTGTTATGATTGCGTATCTCCCTTGTTTACCATTACTGAGCATCTGATCTCACCCTTTTTTATTTTTCCTTTCCCTAGGTTATGAAGAAAGGATTTAAGTAGGGGTGTCTATGAAGAGTACTAAATGGGAAGATATTTATTAGAAACTTTGAAGATATTTTACAATATTCAAAGATAGTTTTACATGTTTCCAATGTCACTAAACAATCATAGTCCTCGGGAATTTGTTTTTGTAATATAATGAATATTCATTTAAAAATATGTAATATCCATGTATGAGAAGACTGGGTCATTATACTAGGTATCTTTAAATATAATCCAAACACTTACACAAAGGAGTATAAATATCCAACATACCAAAAGATAAATACACATCTAACCCAAAGAAAGATTCCACATGTGAGGATATAAAGGAATGAGACACTCCCATATAAAATAAAGTAACAAAAAGCATAGATGCAACCAAAACTAAGGCTTTCATGGTATAACAACCATCGGATCTATCAGCTAGAACCTGGTCTAAATCATACACCTTTCCTACCTTAGATCTTTATACCTAACCTCATGATCCCTAACTTGACTAAGGAACCAAATCCTAATGTGTTTTTGGTTTTTACTTCCCTTGATACCCTTGTATGGATCTAAGGCCTCACCTCCTCGGTGAATACTCATTATTTATCTGAGATACTTCAGAACAATCTTGAGATTCTTGATTCCACCTAGTATCCCAGCCTAAACCCAACTGATACATCCTTCAAAAAAATTGTTGCATGTTACTCATTGTTCTGCATGCATGACACACCTTTTATGGAGTTGGACTTGCACCATAAAAATTCCTCTTTTCCCACATTGATATCATATATGGGGAACTTGGTTAGAGAGAGGAAAAAATGAAGTTCAACTCTACCCAAAATACCTCTTGATACCTAGAATAACACATCATTCCTCCTCTTTCTACCACTAGAATAGGCACAATAATATCTATTAGAAAGGAATCAACCCTATCCATTGAAAATGGGAAGAGAGCTTGTTCCACTATCCTCCACCATACTCTTCTCAATACTAAGAGCCTTATGAAACACATCAGAATAGAATTTCTGGTAGAATATCTAAACCTAGAAACTAATATAATATTTAAGTCTAATCTCAAACCTATAGGACTTATAGACCTCATTCCCTAATAAAGAAGGGGGAAAGCAGAAACTCGATAAAGCGAGTAGCATAATATATTACAGACATCACCCCCTGATAGATCTCTATAAACTATTATGCCCATATAACTTTAGTGACACAAGAAAAAACCCTTAGAATAAAAATTTCTTGAAGGCCTGCCATGTAAATCTCTTATGTCTCTTGACCAAAAACATAACTCCCCACTATCTCCTGGTAAGTCTCTGAATCATATAAGATGCTGAATTAACACATCATTCATCAAGAGTATATACCATATCAAAAACACCCTCTATAATATCTTTTCAATCTTCAATATCATAAATACCACCCATGCCCTAGAAATCCATTAGGTGATATATATGGAATTCATAGACAAATATTATCATAATATCTCCACCTAGTTTCACTCCTCATCATCCAACTGGTACTATACAAAATACCCATGGATGAAGTGTCTTCACTACCAAAATAACTAGATAATCCTTAGAAGTATTCTAAAATCCAAAAACCTTTGAATCTAGAGGTAATTTAGGAGTATATTTAACCGCAAGTACATCCTCAACCCTATCCCTGAGTGTAACCATAGGATGTCATCAAGGAATTATTTCTCTAAAATTACAATAAATATACTTATAAACACCTTTTAATAGGTTAAATATTAATATAATTTAATCATTTAACTTTAGATCATGTGTACATAAACCCTAGAAGACACACCCTAAGGGTTTATCCACAAACACTAGTCCTAACCACCCACTACTTGCCCAAGGCATAACCCCACCTATGCGTTAGTCTAGTCATACATAATATAAATCACATAGAATATCAAGTTAAATTAATTAGAAGTAACCAAAAAATTATTTAGGAAAATAATGAATATATTATTATTGTAATTTAATTAATTAAAACCTTTAATAATCACACACAAGTAAGCACATGTCATGTGAACCTATGTTCCAAATCATGATGAATGAACCCACGTGCTTTCAATACCCCTAAAAGGATAGAATACCTATAAAATATCAAATCACAATATCATTTGAATAATAACATGAAACCATAATTTTGTGTCCAATAAAAGTAATATTGTCTTCTTTTTGACTTGATGGTCCACTATACAGGTGATGGAAAGACACAAGTATATCTTCCTAGCTGAATCTCAACCTTCTTATCTCAGTTCAGCGAAGCCTAAAATAAAAAAACAATACAAAAGGGTCTCTAATAACATTTTTTATTTATTTATACTAGTACAACAAGATTTTGATGGTGCACCACATTGCTTTATTCATTCCTCCCCATATACAAGAGGTTGTCGACTAGTAGTGAGGGCCTAAGATATACAGTGGGGAGACTTTTCCTTAGATATCAGTAACCATTAAGAATATAATAATAATAAAATAATAAATAATAAAATATAGTAAGAAAAAATAACATTAATCAAGTAATATAAATAACATCACATTCTATATCAAAATGAGACATGTCGATCATATATCTAGTCAAAAAAGGATCCCCATAGGAAGTGGATTAATAAATAAAATTTATAAAAAGAAAAAAAAATAAAGTTGGATGTATAAAAATATTACCATTAATTCCTATAATAACCTATATTCCTTATAATATTTACATTCTCATTATCCTAATAAAGGTCCCTTACCCATGGATGGATCCCGGACAATAAAATTTTCACATGCAATGGGGTACTCCTATAGGGTGTGAGTAATAAATCCCAATAGAACCCAACTAACATGACCTTACAATATATAAAGTAGATATATGGGAGTGTATACATATGTAAAAAATAAATAATCAAATAAACATAAATCTTCATTGAATCATCATGCATTAACCAAACCACCACAAACCCTGGTCATACATTCTTCAACTCTATTCTATAAGAAGAGTCATATCTTCCATAGGTAAAACTCATAACATGAAAAATATCTGTTGACTAAAGGAATGGTCCCATAAAATTTCCCAAACCAACACCTTCCCACTCATGGGTGGTCACTCATCATTATTCTAACTTCATTACCCTCTCACTCGGAGTATCCTAATAACCATAATCCAATTCTTATACCCACTTACTCAATGTGTGGTTACATAAAAAAATTATACCATTCTCTCACTAAATATATTTTTACAACCTCATCACAAGCCACTAACCTCTAAATTGGTATTTTATCACATCCTCATTGATCAAATCCCAAAATATATTAGGTTCCCCAAGCCATCACACCACTCTATAGGGTCTAACATTAGCACCAACAGGACACCACAACACAAGTATTACATAAGGATTTCCCATCAACTACTCATAACTCAAACCTTATAGGTTAACCACACTATACATGATTACTAACCAAAAACCTTTACCATTATATGTACTCATCACCCTTACCCATATTCTAATCCACAAGTTCACCTGATCCCAAATAGCTCACACTAAGACCAACCAAACCAAGCATACATCCCTACCTAAATCCATACTATAGGGCATGGTTTAATCATAACCAATCCATTTTTCATATATCCACCCTCTAGGGGGTCAATTACATTAATACTAACTCACCCAACCACTTTGATGCCCAAGGTAGAACAATATCAAGCAATGTACATGATTGCATGCATGAAAACCAACAAAACCATATACAATGGTTTCAATATGGTAAATACTTCCCACTTAAAGAATAATGGATATATCAATTCAATCTAAATCACCTATTTTAATACTAATCCATTTAATATCTAATTTTATCCATAAATACTTAGAATTAGGTGATTTAAATAAACTGGGGGAAATTATGAGAAAAAGAGATATCTAGGGAATCCATGGTGTTAAACTTACCAAAAGAGAACCCCCATGACAAATAAAACTTTAAATGGGGAAGGAATGATATTAAAGGATATTTGGACACCAATTGATTTACCAAAATAGAAGTTTGGATGAGTGGGGTTGAGGGAAGAAGAGGGGGGTAAAAATGGGTCAAAGAGGGAAATTCCAAATTTTCCCCTAAAAAGCACCCAAAAGGCCATTAGATACCCAGTTCCCTTATAAAGCACATGTTTCACCCCCATATTACACTTAGTGGGAGTCCATCCCATACAATAATACTTCCATATCCATTGGATACCTTGTGGCCCTACACTGGGAACCTAATACCCCTCTACTGTAATTTCAACAGTGGGTGACCTTAGTACCCTTATCCAAACACCTCCCAAGCCACACTACCCCTAGATACATCTTAAATTAAAAAATAATAAGAAATTAACATTCAAGAATATTCCAATAATTTATTCCTAAATTTATAGGTTCATTAAATAAATCACATGCACTTGAGAGGTATAATCACTTTTAGAGGTGTGCTAAAAAAATTGGATGTTCCATAAAAATATTTTTGTTTGAAGATGGATATGAATATACTAATTAATATTTTTAATTATATCATGATAAGTATATAATAACTCTTAAATATAGTTCTCCATGCACACCCCAATAAAATGAAGTATCTAATAGGAATAATAAGGGTTTAGTTGATATGAGAAGAACTATGTTATCAGAGTGTGGAACCTCAAAAAAATTATTGTTAAGCTACCAAAGCTATTATTTATACTCTCAATTGATAATTACTTTAACAAAATTTATTGAATACTCCTTATGATATGTGGTTTTGGAAGAATCTTAACTTTAAAATTTTAAAGGTATTCGACAACCCATGTTATATCAAGATCAAAGGAAGGAATTAGATAAGGATTGATGAAAGAGATAATGATGGGATATTTCTTAGATATTCAACTTATGAAATTATTTAATGATGTTGTAATAAGAATATAAATATTATCATTAATATTTATGATGTTATTGTTTTATAAAATAAAAATTCATTATAAATATCATGTCTTATTAATGATGAGATTTAAGAAGATCATGGATAAATTGTTATATAGATTGGTAATTATTTGAATATTGTTGTAGACTTTCAAAATTATTGGGTTGATTTAAAAAAATATAGAAATAAGGAAGTCCTATAGTAAGGAGGTTCTGGGTAATAAAGGCCTAGAAAAATTTTGATCCTGAAAACATCTATTGAGATAGTGGAAAGGGTGTTCAGAAAGTTGAAAATAGAATAATTGAGATAGTTAACTACTCTTATAGAACTTGGGACCAAGTTATCCTTGGATAAATAAGGAATGAGTGTTAATAAAAAGGATTTTTAGAGGATTAGTGGTATATTACTCTAGTTTACATCATTAAGACTAGACATCGTGTTTTTGGTTACTCTTTGTGCATTATTCCAAAGTAATAATAATGAGTCATATTGTTTGGTAGTGAAATAGATCTTTAACTATATAAAAGGAACTCTTGATTATGGATTGAGATATTACAATGATTTATCTTTACATTTATATGAATATTCTGATTTGGATTGGGTAGGTGATGTTTGATGTTGAAAAATAATTTGAAATTTTTATTCTTTATTAGAGAAATATTCAATACATGGAACTCCAAGAAGAAAAATTCAGTCACTCTAAGAATAACAGAAGCTGGGTATGTTAAATCACTACAAACCTCAATAAAAATGATCTATATAAGATACAACTTGAATACATGATGGTGAAAGTTTCATACCCAATAGTGATTTGGTGTGATAATCATAGTGCAATCAACTTATCAAAGAATCTAGTGAAAAATTTGAGGTTGAATCATATTGAAATACAGTACCACTTAATTAAAGAGAAATTTAATACGTATATATTTCATTGGAATATATTTTAATAAAGGATAAGTTTACAAACATATTGAAAAATATTCCTAAAAAGGATGTATTTTATCACTTGAGAGTGTTGTTAAGAGTATATTATCTCCCAAAATCCCTATAAGTTCATTTTTTTTTATTTTCCCTATTTTATTCCTTTCATTTATTAACAAAGGGGAATATTATAAATTAACACTTCTTTCAATGGATTAGAGAATATATTTCTTTTTATAGGTGATGAAAAAAATAGAAGAATGAAATAAATTAATTTTTTTTAAAGGGTGAGACATAAGGAATTGGTAGCCAAATATTAGATAAGAGAACATATGTTTTTTACCATATTGATAAAACGGGGGTATTGAAGAGACCCTATAAAATGAATTAAAAAGGGGGATATTTGAGTTGATATAAATTTAGAAATGGTCAATATAGTATTGATTTTTACATTGAGAGATAATGAACTCTAAAAAATATTATTTTATCCTATGATGTGTTATTTATATAACTTCCACATAGAAATCATAATATGACTTATTTTATTATAGAATTCATTCATTAGTGTTGAAATTTATTTCATGTTTTATTTTTTAACATGATAATGGATGAATGGGAGGTTGATTATAGTTGAGTAAGAATCAAAGGAATGAAGTAATTTTGATAAAGAAATATTTATGTCATGGTTTCACTATGAACATGGCATAGTGAGTTTGAACAAAATGGATTTAGATGAAATCAATGGAAAACGAGCATTACTAAAGTCTCGATCCCATGAATGTATGGTGGTAGAGTATGAGGGGACCCAAAAATGGGCATGATTATTTATCCTTATGTCATTCTAAAAGGTAGAAACTCCTAGGTTGAATATGGTCATGGTACTAGAAAATAAAAGGAAGTAATTGGAGACCAACCATGGGGATATGAGATGAAAATGGGCATGGATGATACTATGGTGTGAATAAAATTCACATTGCATCATGCCTAGGATAAAAACAATTATAGTAAGGTTGTTTTTTGTGGGTGTTGAATAACTCTATGACATGGAAAAATGAACTATGTTATAGTGATATGTTGAATATGAATCTATAGGATCAAAATAGTTTGATGAAACAACTAGATAAGGATACATATATAGATATAGAATTCATATCTACCCAATATAGACCAAAACACATCATGGCGAATACCAAAACTCCCTGGTAGAGTATTATTTATAAATAAATGATGTGTTTAAATTAGATAAAAAAAATTGAGATATTCATACAAACATTCCAGTGAGTATTATAGAGAGGATTATACTAAATCTAAGGAGGAGGGGAAAGGTTTACATGTGATTCAAACTTGGAGACACTTAAGGAGAGAAGTGTAATATTTATTGATTTATTTATGTTCATCTTGATTTTTCTTATACTTTGAGTTAGAGTATATCTTATAGATTTATTTATTATTCTTTTAGACAATAATATAATAATATGAAAAACATGAACAAAATTGTTAGGCACTAAGGATTATCCACTTAATAAAAAGAGTGTCTGAACCTTGTAAAAACTTGTATGTTATTCTCATTTTATCTCTCTATATATCATGTCATCGTTTGGTTTCATTCATTATCCTATTCACCAACTAGTGATGGAAATATTTTTGGGGATTTTGTGTTTTGGTAACAATAGATTCACCCCCTACAATGTTGTTCTCTCACCAAAGCCTATCATGTATGCACATAATAGTATAATTTACATCATGTATCATGTACCCATAAATCAAAAATAGATTAATTGATTTATATAACATAAATACCTAAATTTTACTCTCTACGATTTTTTAAAAGATCTTTCATATACTGGGGAAAATAATTTTTCCAATTTCAAGCCTTACTATAATAGAAACATTGTCCTTCCTTTGTGACACATCATTTTAGTTTCAAAAAATTGGGTATGCTTAGAGTATCTCCAAAAACTTTCTTCATATTTTTATTTTGGATAAATTTTTACCCTTATTTATTTATATCATCATCATGGTACTTAATCATGGACCTATCATTTTTTACTTAGATACCCTCAATATATTGTGGATATTGGTCCCATACAAGGAAGAAACCCTAAGAGTGGTCGAATTAGAGTGAAAATTTAAAATGTCACTTCACAGTGATCTTGTTTCACACATTTCAAAACTCAATTATCTCTCTTATAGTGAATAAGATTAGTAAAGAAGATATTAAGAGAGAGATATATAGATTCAATTTTAACCAAGTTCACCCATATTAGGTTATGTTCAAATAGAATACACATAGTGATGTGTCGATATTCTAAAATCCACTATAATCTCACTTCTTGTTTGTAAAAAATTGGATAAAAATAAATGTACTTCTAGAATTTTATCTCTCACAAATATTGAGAATGCACTAATATATTCACTCTATAATAACTTTCTAATCCTTTAAGTGAACTCATTTTACTCAACAAATTGAATCAAGATATTACACCAAGAATAATATAGTGATACAATTCATCTTCATCAATGGGATGAAATCAATGTAATTCTACCAATATTAACTCATGGAATATTATCTATTTTGAAAAAAAAATATCTAGAAGTATCTTCTTTATCACTCTCAATCGATATTATTCTCAATATATTATGTTTCTCAAATCACACACACACACACACAATAATATCTAAGTTTCCCTTTATTATAACTTGCAATTTGTTATAACTATGATGAGAAAATTCATCCATTAATTTCCTAAAAAATGAGAAAAACACCCCATTTTAATCTCAAAGTATATCCCAAAATATAGTAAATTTGTATTTGAAACATCTGATGAAACTCAATCTAACATGGAATGTCCAACATTCCCACAGTGTGGTCTCCTTTAGTAAGACTTAAATTCATTAAACCATGTATTCTGAATCTCCATTATCCCATAAATATCACCATTTTGGTATTCAAATCTTTCTCACTTGAACACTGGCATGATTTGTTGATGTGTAGACCAAGACATAATCAGTATCTAGGTAAAACACTCATCAGATTGCCTAAAATTTTCCTATAATTGATGTTTTCTCACTGGACCAAAATTTACTTCTATACCCATTTTTTATTCTCCATGGATCATAATAATTTTTTGAAATACCAAAATGAACAAAACTCCTTACACTATGATCACTCAACCTAGTTTCTAAAATATATCTAGCATTATACATGTTTCTCCATCATGTAACCCAATTTGTTTCAATCTTTAATACACCTAATAACACATCATGTGTTCTCCATGACATACTATTAATCATATTCCACATTTCCAAAACTTTAATAATTCCATGAGGACTACACTATCACTCTATCCATTTTAAAATATGATGGTCACCTCTATAGAATAATCTCTTCTATCCCATGGAATGATTATGGTTTTCATGCCAAACTTAAACCATATTTATTCCAAGCATCCTCAAAGAATTTAAACACTACAAATTATGAATCTATATTTATATAATGATTCATTTAAATGAATTTACACAATTATTTTTCAAAAAAACAAAACCAAAAAATGCATATAAATATTTTTATTTCTAATAATATTCCCCTTTAGTTTTATTGACAACACTTAAACACTTTTTTAAACCTATTAAAACACTATCCTATTGGATAGAATTATTTTTTTCCAACACATATTAGTACTTTATGTTTTTTATTCACAAAATACAAATTTATTTACTGATGAATTTATCATAAAAGTTTTTTATTTTATCTCTTAATATCCTTAAAATTTATGAAATGATTGTTGAATAAATTTAAAAGGAATTAATCTTACAAAACATTTATCTTAAAATCAGAGAGAAATCCATTTTATAGATGCTATAATTTAGATTTTTATAAAATAAATTTATCTTATGATGAAATTTTATCTTATTCATATAATAATTATATTATGAAGGAAACTCTATAATTGCATTGGAATTTCATTTTATTCCAAATTACTCTATCTTATGGAAGCTTAGTTTTGATAATTTGTCTTACTACGTAAGTGAATTACCTTATGGTGAAAGTAAATTGTCTTCTATATTTTTCATGATCTAGAAGTTCAGTCATATGTAAAATAATTAAATCCTTTTATATTATGAAAAGGGAAATTTTTAAAGGAATTGTGTTACAAGAATCAAATATATCCATTGAAGCTATTTATCTTATAGAAGTATAAAATTATATTAAAAATTCTTTCAATAAATATTTATACTAATGAAATAGTAAATCCATATTGATTATGATAAATGATGAATAATTAAAAAGGTAATAAGTGTTTTATCTAATGAAGTTATGGAATAGATTTATTTTATGAGAAGTGTATTATTAGTATGTTATCTTATGAAGATCTAGTTATCCTATATAGATTCAAAAATGATTAAACTCCTTACCATTGGTGTAATGTTTATAAAAATAAACTAACAGTTTTAAGTAAATTAGAGAAGATTTGTCTAAATAAGAAAATATTGATTTATAAAAATCATATTTTTATCAAAATGGAAGAATATGGTAAATAAAAAATGTGATGAACCTATCATGTTTTTTCATTATATTTCAAGAAAATAAGAACAACCACCAATTAAGATCCTATCACCTAAAATTTAAAAATTATTATCCACTTGACCATTAGGTTTATCAAGAGTTATTTGGGTAAAATTAAAAATATGAGATATAAATAGAAAATTTTTCCATTACATGAAGTAGAGTATAATACACATAGATAGAAAACATACATAGAGCAGTGTATATAAATATAAAGACATACAAACAGTACATAATTTACATATCTCTCAAATATTTATCTTGTTGTGCATACTAAATTATATAATGCAATTAAAGAACTTATAAAGATATTACTAGAAGTCTTTTACCTTTTATGGATGTATCTTCATATACAATCAATTTTTTCTTACAATATTGTGTTTCACCCTTTTATATAATTCTTGTATAAATCTTTATATCTATCAGAACTCATTGTAATTGAGTGTGTTAATACCATGGATAGGTCTTGTAAAGGGATAGCCTGGTTAAAATCTCTAAGACCTTTGTAATAAGTAACGTCAGCTTGCACTCAACTGGGAAGCCTCTATAAAGGGGATGGTATAGTGAAAATCACTAAACTTGTAGAGTAGAGTGTTGTTGGAGTGGACTAGGGGATTTATGTTCCTTGAAACACTAAAAATTATCTTTGTTTGATCTTTATATTATAGTTTTTCTTTCCATTTAAAATTCATAAAAATATAAGGCCAAAATCATTTAGTGAAAATAGTTTGAATTCATTAAGTGAAGAAATTTTCAAGAACTCAATTCACCCCCCTCTTGATTCATTGATTATTTTTTTCTCTAAATAATAATTGGTATCATAGGTTATGACTTTTGAGTTCTAAACTATCAAATTTTTAAGTCTCAATGTCATCTTAAAATGGTTGTTACTACTCATAATAGAGAAAGCATGTCTATAGTCCAATTACCTTACTTTAATGGAGAAAATTATGGTTTCTGGAAGGCATAGATGATAATTTATTTGAATAACCTTTGTATGAAGGTTTATTTATAATTCATGAAGCCTTATAAAATTACCAAGACACAACCTGAAACCTGGTATGTATATACTAAAGTTATCTATGATTTAAACTCCAAATCCATGAACACTATCATCTATAGACTAGGTCTTGATGAGATCAATCAAGATTCACAATGTGAAATAGATCATAAAATGTGGACTACTATATCAGTGGATTATGAAGGAATAAACAATGTTATATCTCTTTGACATAATACTATCAATCTTAATTTAGATACTTTCAGAATAATAGAAGGATAAAGAATCACTCAACTTAATGGAAGTCTTAATGAGGTTATAAATAATGTTCATACCTTAGGAACAACCATTCCTAAACTAGAAAAATATTTAAAAATCCTCTTAATTATACCAACTAGATGGAGTGGAATCTCTGATTCCATTATAAAATCAATAAAGTTCAAAAAGTTTAAAATAAAAGATCTAATTAGAACTATCATGATGTATAATGATGAGATGGAAGCTAAATCCACAGAGAATAAATTTTTTAAGCTTAAAAATTCTTCATTTAAGGTTTCTACTTCTAAATATGACAATAATAATAAGATTTTAAAATTTTCTAAATCATCTGGAGAAGAAGATAACTCAAGCAATTTTAGATCAAATGATGAACTTTCACAGTTAGAAATAAAGTTCAAAAAGTTATATAATAATTAAATAGGTTTTAGAAAACCCTTAAATAAGTATAAGGGGCATGGGGGGAATTATAAAGAAGTTAAATTCTACAATTGTAAGAATCATGTGTACATCAAGCTAGACTTCCCTCAATTTTAAGAAAACAATAAGTATAAGAAAAATTATTTCAATAATTTTGTATATAAAAAGAAATCCATAAAATTAATATAGAGCACTTTTAAATCATCTAGTGATGATAAAACTTTAGAACCATAATCTGAAGTATCTAATAAAAAGGTAAATATGTGATTTATGGCACACTCAGATAAGGTACATTCATTTTATTCTTTTAATCATGAATCTGAATCATAAAATAAAAATTTCTCTTATGAATAATTAAATGAATATTGTACCATATTGGAAAAAATATATGAAGTCCTCAAAAATAAAAAAAAAATCTCAAAAATTCTTGTACATATGTTGTTAATGAAAATGAGGACTTAAACAAGAAAATATCATACTTGAAATCCAAGATGGAAAATTTTGATGCTTCGTGTATTAAACATGATAACAAGATAAGGTTCCTACAAAAATAATTTTGATATTTTAAAGATGTTTCAAGTGTTTTTACTAAGGTGGGATTAACTCAATAAAATACTTGGTAAGACCCAACCCAAGATAGAAAAATATAGTATGATAAGAAAGGGATAAAAACTGAAGCTTTATAAAAACTATTTTTTACCAATTTATGAAACTAAAAATATGTATAGTATTAATTTATTTCAATATCGAATAAATATTCATTTTTAAATGATTTCTATATAAGAAATATATAAATATAATTTTGGGAAAAAATCCCTCAATTTATCATTGAAGCATTTTTGAGGTGATTATGTTTGTTGACAAAGCGAACCTCCATGTTGTGTTTATTGACAAAGCAGACTACGATGTACAAATTTGTTGAAAAATTAAGTTTTCATGGTGACATGTAAAGTTTAATGGATGTTGTTAACAATCCATGATTGATTGAAGAACCTCGACAAAGGAATGTATGATCTGGAGGTGGTACAAAAAGGGCAGATACAAGGTGGCACCGTTTTCCAGTGTTTGCCAAATTTTTGGGCCTCAAAATTGACAAATGGAGAAAAGTGTTTTTGGAAAAGGGATTTGTGTGCCGGTGTCTTGGAATCTTGGAAACATGCGTGCTATATTTTTTTCATGATCATAACATCAAAATATGGAAAAGTAATGAGGGGTGCCCAAGTTTTGGTTTGGGCACGCAAGTGGCTAGGGCGCCAGAGACTCGGGCAGCTGGACTTGCATGCTGAGAGGAGACTTGTGTGCCAAAGCTCAGGTTACCCAAAATGCCTATAAATAGAGGGATACCCCTACTCATTTTCAACGGAGTTCAACACTTAGAGAAAATTAGATCACCAATCGCGCAGGTGGTTCGGTCGCGCAAGTGGTGGTTTGGTCGCGCAATTATAAAGATACTCAGAAGTTGCGTGTCAGTTGATAGTTGTGTACCAATATTGGTTTGGGAGTAAAAGGGTGTGAGTCTCCCAAGTTCAGAGTTCAAGAAGGGGGTGTCACGTAAGTGGTTTGTTGACACTTGTGCACTAGGTTTGGAGAAGCGTTCCAAGCATAGAGAAGCGCACAGGTTATTCTAGGGTTGTGTGAATGTTGAAAGATTTCCCAGTGCATCCGTGGTAAAGTTATATTCAACAGTGGATGAAAGTGTAACTTCAAAAGATAATATATATACAGAGGAATATGCATTCATTTGTGATAATGAAGGGACCTACAAGTCCATAAATTGTGAGTGGATCCTTTCCAGAGCAGTGAGTAAAGAAAGAGGAAAAAGGTGATCCTCTCCACCAGTAGTGAGCCAGAGAGAGAGAAATAGGGAGTGACCCTTGGGAAAGCAGCGAACTAACCATAAACCTTGTAAAGGCAAGGTGCCTGGGTATAGAAGTGATCTAGCCCGAACATTGTAAATTGGCAGTGAGCTTTAGTGGATTTGGTACAGCAGCACATCGTCGTTTTATGCTCCTTAGACGTAGCTTAGTGAGGGTGAACCAAGTAAAAATATCTATTTATGCCTGTTTTCTTCCCTACATTGTATCCAAAGCATCATCATCAGATAAATAAGGAAAGAACAAGATAAACGTTAACAACATAAGATCAAACAAAGTGGCCTTTATAATATAGAGGTCAAGATCCAGTGGGGCAGGATGAATTTTGAAAAAGAATATCTATACCCTAATTCACCCCCCCCCCCCTCTTAGGGTATCTAGGCCCCTTTTGGTCCTAACAATATGTGGAATGAAGAAAAAAAATTCACTGTAAAATTTTTTGAATATATTTTTTATTTTTCAAAATTAAAATATATTTTGGTTCCAAAAATATTTTGTAGCTAACATTGCTAGACCCAAGAGTGTTTGGGTACCAAAAAACCTTGTTGTTTAATTTTATTTTTTAAGTAACAATCCAAAATAATAACAATGTGAAATGTTTTATGGATATTTTTTGTTCAAGAAATATGAGTGTATATTTCTCCAAATTCCACTCACTATCTAAGATCGATGGAGTCTATTTTGAATTTAGTGAAAACACAAATGTAAATATAATTAGAATTGGGTCTATTGTAAATCCATAGTCAATCCTCATTAACAAAGTTCTTTATGTGAAAGTTTTAAATAAAAACTTGATCAGTATTTCTAAACTTTGTGATGAAGGTTATTCTATTGATTTTTTTAATAATGTATGCTTAGTTTTTGAAAATAAATCTCTTAAATTTAAGGCACTAAGAATTTAAAATTTCTATTCTTTATATCTAAATTATCTATGTAGATATAATTTAAATTGTTCAAATTGTGAAATTAAGGAATCTTTGATTTTTGATATAAGAATTTTTCATTGCAATGTTTATTCTTTGAAAATTTTATCTAAAAAAATTGATTTCATATCTACCACAACTTAAATTGAATAAAGAGAAACTATGTGATGCATGTTAAATAAGAAAGAAACACAAGTCATATTTTAAATCAATTGAAGAGTTTTCTATATCTAGGACACTAGAACTTACCCACATAGATTTGTTTGGTCCATCAAGAACTATAATTATAAGAGAAAATTATTTTATTTATGTATTAGTTGATGATTTTTAAAGATTTACTGGGTTTTTTTAAGTGTTAAGAGTGACTCCTATTATGATTTTATCAATTTTTTTAAGATTATGTAGAATTAAAAAGACACCAAAGTTATTTCTTTAAGAAGTGGCCATGGGGGATAATTTCAAAACCATTAGTTCAATTTCTATCATTCAAAACGTGGTATCAAACATACTTTTTCAGCCCTCGGGACACCTTAATGGAATAGTTTTGTTGAAGGGAGGAATTGGACCTTTCAAGAAATTTCTAAAACAATGTTATGTGAATATAACTTGCCCACTTATTTTTTTGATAAAGATGTAAATACAACATGTTATTTCATGAACAAAGTTCTAATTAAGCGTATTTTAAAGAAAACCCCTTATGAATTGTGGAACAATAGAAAGAAAAAATTTGGATAATTTAAGGTGTTTTGATGCAATGTTTATATTATAAAACCAAGGAAAACCTTGGTAAAATTGATCCAAATAATTACAAAGGAATATTTATCGGTTATTATACTACTTCCAAGTCATATAGAGTTTTTAACAAAAGGTAAAATATTGTTGAAGAATCACCTCATGTGAAATTTGATAAAAGTGGTCCTTTTATCACAAAATGACTCAATTTGATGAGCTAATATATTTTTTGAAAACATGAGACCTGAACCTCTCTTTAATAATAAAAAGTATGATGATTTTGACTTTGATATTTGTGAACTAAATCCTAAAAGAAGGGATACTGGTAAACCAGAAAGTGTGCTTCTTAGAAAGCATAGAATCTTGAAAAAAATTCCCTTAGAGTCTATAATAGGGAGCTTAAATTAAGGTATTAGGACTAGAAGAATTGTAGTAAACCTTATAGAATATTCTACCTTTTTCTCTCAATTAGAGACTAAGGCCTTATAATAAGCCTTAAAGGATAAGAGTTGGGTTTTGGAAATTCAATAAGAATTGAACTAGTTCAAGAGGAATAAGGTATGGGAATTAGGTGATAGGATTTTAGATTATAATTTTATAGAAAAATGGTTTTTTATATACAAAAACAGGATGATCATGGTGTAATCATTAGGAACAAAGCTAGATTAGTATATAAAGGGTATAAATAAGAAGAAGTAATAAATTATAAAGATAACTTCACACCCATAACTAGATTATAATCTATTAGGATTCTCCTATCCTATGAGTCACATGTGAATTTCAAATTATACCATATGAATTTAAAATATGTATTTTTAAATGGTTTCATTATTGAGGAAGTTTATATAAAATAACCTCCTGGTTTCGAAAATCCTTATTTTCCAAACTCTATTTTAAAACTCACCAAATATCATTATATCCTTAAACAAGCACCTAGAGCTTGGTATGAGTGTTTAAGTTATTTTATATTATCAAATAAATTTTCAACATGAATGGAATATCCTACTCTTTTCATGAAAAATACATATTTAGATATCTTGTTAGTTCAAATATATGTTGATGATGTGTTTTTTGGTTCTGCAAATAAAAATTCATGTAATTATTTTTTAAAACACTTGAAAAAATAATTTGAAATGAGCTTTATGGGTGAGTTAAATTTATTTTTATATTTTCAAATTTATCAAAACTAATTTAAGAATGTGATAAATTAAATCAAATACATACTTGACTTACTTAAGTGGTTTGGACTTTAAAATAGTAAAATATATGCAAATCCTATGATTTATAATGAAAAAATTGATTTGGATGAAGTTGGGAAACCAATTGAAAAAATATATATATATAGGAATAATAGGGATTCTGGTGTATTTAACTTCTATTAGACTAAACATTGTGCTTTCAGTATGCTTATGTGCTTGATTCCAAGAAAATCTTAAGGAATATCATTTAAAATCTTTCAAAATAATTTTAAGATGTTTGAAAGGAATAATTTTTTTTATTTACTGTTTCTTAAAACTTCATATTTTAATTTAACTTCATACTTAGATAAAGACTTTGGTGGTTTTATACTAGATAGGAATATCACCTTAAAAACCTACCACTTTCTCAAAAAGTCACTAGTATCATGGTCTAGTAAGAAACAACACTCAGTTTATTTATCTACTACTGAAGCAGAGTATATAGCTGCTAGTAGTTGTTATGCACAAGTGTTGTGGATGAAACACACATTAATGGATTTTGTATTTAATTTTAATCATGTTTCGGTCAAATTTTATAAAAATAGTGTTATCAACATCTAAAAAAATGATAAACCATTATATAATAAAGAATATAGATTTATGACATCATTTCTTGAGAGATCATGCACAAAAATATCATATTTTTTGTAATTTTTTGTATAGAAAATAAATTAGTAGATATTTTTACTAAACCATGGCCTACTGATTGATTTTATTTTATTAAATCTAAATTAGTTTTATTTAATTTTAATTATTTTTTATCTATGTATTTGTTTCATATTATTTCCATATTGAAAATCAATTTTTAGTAAATTATAATTTAATTTATTTCATTTGAAAAATAATGGCACCATTTTTAGTATTAGTCACATACTCATATGAAACATGTCCTATTAGTTTCATGATAACCTTTCACATTACCCACTATGACTCTTCATTTCACCCAAACAAAAGAAATAAAAGTGGTCTTACACACAAACCCTTTACAAACCATAGAGATCCCATATCCTTTCTCTCCAACCCTCTTTTCCATAATCCTTCACACCATAAACTATATTTGATAATGGGAAAAATAAAGTAATTAGATAATGATGTTGTAAGAATATTAAATAATTCACAGTCCATAAGAAAATTGATCATTGGAAATGTCATTGATTTCAGTTAGCTCATCAGGAAAGATATGTTACTCAAAAGAGTTATCAATCATTAGGGTTTAGAATATATTTTTGATCAGAAAAGAGTATAGTTATTCTTTGAGAAGTAAGTTCTTTATTTCTATGAGATAGACATGTATCTTTTTAGTGATTCTAAGGATCTTATTACTGAAATTTTCAATCATAAGTATTTTTTGATGTACTCAATAGTTTTGGATGAGCTTTTTAGATTTCCTCATGAAGGTCATTTTGATTTCAACACCTCTCTTATTTCCATCGATTAAGTTAGTCCTCTATAAATAATGAAGTCGCTATTTAGAATTCCAAATGTGGGGAAGAAACTAGTAAAGGAATTGGATCCAAAAAAGGAAAGTTCTCATGAATTTTATCCAGGCTACAATTTCCCAACATAACAGTGAGTTTGAGAATATTTTGTTCCAAAATGTTACTTTGGTGAACTTGTTTTCGGTAGAGAAACCTATAAATCTGGATCATTATGAAATTAGGTACATGTTCCATGTTTATAACAAAACTATTAATTTCTATCAATTTGGTAGAATACTAACACTGATTTTTTTCAAATTTGGTGTACACCTAGAAAAATATTTCATTTCATGTTGTCATAGTTTAACAAATTTAAGTGATAGAGTTATAAAACATTGTGTAATTTTTCTAGAGTTATTAAGTGAGGTAGTTATTTCTATTTGGAAGTGAGGGGGATACATAATCAAACCATTTTCAGGTTAATTGGGAGACATCTCATGCGATTGTGATGAATACATTTTAATAAGAACCTATTGTGATTATGGAACTAAAAGACCCATTAGACACTGAAACTCTTACTTACTGACACTGTAGTGTATGAGTTGTTATATTGGATGAGATTCAAACAGAGGAAATTGTATGAGAGGTATAATTAGAATCACATCAAGTGATTTTATATTCACCTATACTTTACACTATTCAAGCACCTGTCTTAATAGTTGTTGTATCTTGAGAAAGTATGGTTGTAGCTCTTACCAAGCTTGTGAGTATTGGTCAAGGATGGACTATCCCCACTGTGTCTAGAGCTATTCCTCTATTTTAAGTATCTTTACCTTCTGATACAATTTGAAAATTTAGGATAGAATTTTTCCCATTTTATTAGTAATAATGTTGTTGGTTCTGATGAAGAAGAATTAGAAGAAGCTGATGAATCTACTCTTCTTATAGCTTATAGAAAACCGATGCTAGAATCTACTGAAACATATCACATCAAAGAAGTGTCTTAGGTTGATGAATATAAAAAATTTGATGCAAATATTTTAGTAGATGGTGGTCAGAGTGTAGAAGTTCACTAATAAATTTCTTCATTGGTTCATACAAATCATTTTAGCTCTGAGATACCTACATCTAAGATTAACGTGACTAATTGGAAATCTCAAGTTATTGTGATCTTATGTTTGAGGTTAATCTATTAAAAATTATTTGGTTGATTTACATGAATAATTTAGGACTCTTTAGGAACATTTTGTTTCAAAAAAGTTACTAGATACTTTCAAGAATAATTTTTTGATATGGTTTTATTATATCAAGAGGATACCAACTACTTGGATAGATTTTGTTTATAAAAGTGAATTTAATGGATTGAAAGTTTTGATTCAATCAGTTATGGAGAATGTATTAAAATAATATACTAGATAACACCCATGTTAAGGATCATTGGATCTGGTCTTGATGGAATCTAATTTGGAATTTTTCTCTCGTGTTATAGATACACCGACTATTGGTATTCCCTCCTTTTAGTGTGAACTTAATTCAAGATTTGTTTTGTAAGATCTTCAGCATAGCTTGGTTTCTAAAATCTGGAGTATTCCAATCATTTTGAGAAGTATAATAATTAGTATAGAACAATCACAAAAGGATATTATCTCTCTTATTAAGGAAAATGTTCCACTAATCAAGGATACTTCAATGTAATATCATAAGAATGTGATATTTTTTTCATAGGATTTTGAAAAATGAAAATCACTTTCGCAAACAACTTCTTAGTTTTGGGAGAAAATTTTGGTCACCTGCATCAACTAGTCGTAACCTCCACAATATCAAATTACTCTTCTGATGAGAAAGATTTCTTTTTTGAACCTAAGGGGATTCAGTACTCTTCTAAAGTTAAATAAGTAGTTCATAATGATGCACCTTAAGCAATGTTAGGGTTTTATTCTCCTATCACTAGTTCAGTCAGTTTTCGTAAAAATTAGTTGTAATTTTTAAAGAAGTTGATTCTTAGTTGTATCAAGAAGGGTAATCTTCAAAACCTATTTGGAAACTTTTATCAAAAACATTTAATGGATTAATAATATAGTTATATTACTATAATAATGATGTTTTCAAAATAATTGAAATGTGTAAGTATGTTTTGTACCTCTAGTGAGACAAACGGTCTCTTGGGACTTCCACTCACAATCACCATCCTACTACTATGTAGAGGCTAATTTTTTTGATCCCATAGAGATTTATTCAAGGGAGAATATGAATCTTGGTGTGGAAACTTTGAAAACTTCTCTCACTTAATTTACCAAGTTACCTTTATATACTACTGACAATTTTAATCTTCAACGAGCTTAGCAAGCATATGCTGATATTAAATCAAGTATAGGTAGGGCAGTACCTCAGGATAGAGCTGGCCTTAGAGGTTATTTTAACCCATATGTCTAATTGGGAGTTATTATTGGAAAAAATGATAATCCCCCAATGTCTAACTCATCCCTACCTCCTATAAAACCTCAATCCTTTAAGAAACTCAAACTGAAGCACCCTCTTGTGGAACTCAAGACAATTGGTTGATCTGTGTTCTTAACTTCTATTGGTTAACTGAGTGCTAGTGGTTTCCTTATAATAATTTTAATGGTTACTTAATTTTATTTATTTTTTTACCAATTTATTTAATTTTTTCTTTATCATCAGTTCACTAATTATATTTACCTTTTATTATTTGGATTTATGCATTTTTTTATTTTTTTGTTCTTTTATGTTATTTTCAATTCCATACCAAATTCAATTTATATTTAGTAAATCATGTTATCATTGTTTATACTTATTTATGAGAAAACATAATTGTATTCTTATACTTCATCTTTATTATTTTTTATATCATGAAAAGGGAGAGAATAAAAGAGGGTGCAAAAATTAAAATACTTGTTTTTTGAAAACTGTTTTCTAAAATAAAATTACTAGTTAATGAGTTTTGTGATCATCAAAAAGGGGGAGATTGTTAGATAGATTTATATTGTTACAAAATATATCAATACTTTATGTGTTTTTATGATTCACAAAATCCCCATTTATTTACTAAAAAATGTATCCTGAGTGTTTCATATTTTATCTCTAACTATCCTAAAAGTTAAGAGATGATTGTTGAATAAATTCTAAAGAAATTTATCTTACAAGAAATTTATCCTACAAGTGCAGAGATATCCATTTTATAGATTATAGAATTTAAATTTTTACCAAATAAATTTATCTTACAGTGAAAGTTTATCTTATGTGTAACATAATTATTTTACGACGGAAACTCTGTACTTGATCTGGAATTTCAGTTTGTGACAAATTACTTTATCTTACTAAAGATTAGTTTAAAGAAGTTATCTTACTATGGAATTTAATTACATAATGTTTAAGGTAAATAATCTTCCAAAGTTTTCAATATCTGTAATTTAAACCAAATGTAAAATAAGTAAATCCTTTTTGTAATGACCTGAATTTTTTTAAATGAAATTCCCTTTTTGAATGAATAAATGCATTATTAAGTAATGTAGCTATTGAAAACACTTAAAGTAATTTGGTTATTTTTTACCATTATAAGTTTTATGCTTTTAGATTTAAAATAATATTAAGTATAATAACCATTGATAATATAGTCACTGTATAAGGACCATTAAGATTAATATATTAAGGGTTATGATAAAGTCCATTTGACTTAGAAAAATGAAGCAATGGCCTCGACTAATTGTATTTTACCCTATGAAGCCCATTTATCAAAGATTACAATGAATATATCATCAATATGATTGTCCCTTTACCAATATCAATCCAATATTCAACAACTAAATAATAATAGAAACCATTTACGGTAGAATTTCAAGCCCAACGAGAACATGGCTCAAACCATGTTCACTGAACCACCCCATGAAAATCTCACCATCGTGCACCTTACCCTTAGGGTATTCTATGGTGTGATAAAGGATTATGTATATAGACCCTAATGGTATATTTTATTTCAATAAAATAATAATTGTATTTATTATTTTTTAATATTACTATTTAAATGAATAAAAAATTATATATTGATACGATAAAACACAAATGGTATTTTTTGAAAATATATAGTTTCAATCAAGATACACTTTTTAATTAATTCAAGAATTATTGAAATAAATTATATTTTAATAAAATATTATTATTGAATAATATTTATTAAGTATAAATACTAATATAATTTTATGAAGTTAAATATCATTTTTATAAGGGGAAAAACTGTTATTGTAAAAAAACCATTATTTTTCAATAAATGGGAATTTTTTATTTAAAAGTTTAAATTATAATATTTATAGAATTTATTTGATAAAATAAATATTATTTTTGAAATAAAAACATATAAATTATCCAATGGTTAATTTTTCATAATTTTCTAAGATAACCAATTTTTTTGGGTAGAAATTAAATAGGGTATAATTATACGGTATGTACTCTGACACCATAAAAGCCCAAAAGTGATGTAATAAATAATATAAAGAGTATACATGATTGAAATTATGTCTCCCATATGAAATAATTTTTTTTTAGGTTATTTTATTAATTTTATAAACCCTTAATTAATCCTCCAAAACCTATATTATATTTTACGATTTTAAAATAAATTCTTTATAAACATGACTCACTTCCACATCACCAAGGGTATTGTCTTAATGAGTTTAGTTCTTAACCTTATAAAATAATTAAAACCACTCCTTTTTTTTATAAACCATGTTAAAAAGACATGTGAAAGTTTGTGTTTTTTATTACTTTATCATATAGATTCTAAAACCTAAGTTTGGAAATTAATAAATAATTATCCTCTCTTTTTCTTTATAAGCCCACCCAAACTCTCATTTCCCTTCACTCAAAACCCTTAGAGCACGAAATTACTCTTAATTTACCTCTATATATTCCTACCAAGTTTCCCCCAAGTTCTTAATAATCCCCCTGACTTTCATAAACATCCTCTCAAGGTAAGGGATCCCCTCTTCTCATCTTTATTCAAGAACCTTCTTTATATTATGCCTTTTTTCCAATTGTTCATGTTGGGATATGTTTTCACACATATATCTTACTGTAATTATTATTTTTAAGTGATACACCTTTCAATATCATTTAACCCTTCCCTGAATCTTTATATACCTCAGTTATGTTGCCGAAGTAATCCTACATTTTTCCTTGCCAAACATTTTTATAGTGAATACCCATTCCCATTTCCACTCAAAGGTATTCACCTAATTGAAAATATCCTTAATTTATTGAGGAGTTACATGTATATATATCTCACTCCTTAATAATGGGATTAAAATTTATTAAATACACACATATGTGGTATGATATATGTGGCACACTTATGCATGTACATGATATGATAGTGATGGGTGGGACCGAAATTATATAATCATCCAATGCATTATGAAATGTTTTTATCTCATGAGATTCTATGTATGGTGAATGTGAGGTTATCCTAAGCACACTATGTTATGTTTTATTGGTGGTTAGCCTTGAATTATGTTTATGATGTCATGTTTTATGTTATTTCAACATTCTCATGTTTCCTTTAGGTTATCATGTTATATCATGCCTCATTGTTCAAGGTTATGATTCTCACCCCCTTATGTAATTGTGATATGTCTCTTGGATCACATGTACTAATTTACCTTATTCTTTAGTTTGGTTATTCCCTTACTAGGCTTTATATCTCACCCATTACTTATGTATTCCCCTAGGTTATCCCATATAGTTTTAGAAGAATGATGAAATTTTAGGATCATGTTAAGGAAGTTTTAAATAATTTCATTGTATTTTTATTGCAAGTGGTTATGCTATGTACCTAATTTCCCAAAGAAACTATGATTAACAATATTTTTGGATTATATAATGTGTACCTTCATGTAATAAATTATTAATTAAGGTGTATTAAATATATGGGTTTTCATAGTTGGTATCTGAGAAAAGTCTAGTTATTTTTGGGATTAGGATTAGAAAACTCTGGTGAAATCCTTAAGGATAAAACTAAAAATAGGAAAACATCCCTAATTTTTTTTAAATTATAGATTAATTGGTTTCCAATAAAATAAATTCCTCTCTAGATACTATAAGTGGATGTGGATCTAGAAAAGTTATATCTAGGGGTAATAACCCTGAAAAGTGTTAATTAATTAGGACTCGATCATCACCTAGTGAATGAAAATAGACCTTTTTCACACCTAGTTTTCCACTCTTGGGGACATGATTTGGTAAATTCACAACTCCTTTACAAACCATTGTGAAGGGAACAAAATTTCCATAGGATTTTATATTAGTAAATAGATCATGGAAAAACTTAGATTGAGACCTAGAAATTCATAGGTTAAGGAATATATGTCATTTGTGAGTTACCCCTTTAATGTTCATGGTATCTAATCTATGTGTTTAGTAGTTTAAAAATATTCACCCCTAATTCTCCCTCTATTTTATTCAATGTTAGAACATAAGAGGAAAGGAATCAACAAAAAATGTGAGAAGAAATGCGATGAATACCCAAATGAGATGCCCAACCCAATGGGAGTAGGAATCATGAACTTTGTGATAATACTTTCTCATTTGACTTAGGTTTTTAATAGAAACCAGAATCAGAAAGAATGAGAAAATACCTCAAAAAAATATCAAGTTTAATCTTATACCTTTATGTGATTAATTCCTCCAACTATCATTGGATATTTTGATCCTTTAATCACAGAAAAATGGATCAAATCAATTGAAAATATCTTCTCCAACCTTAAATTCTCTAACCAATAGAAGGTCATGCTATCTGTTTATCATATAGAAGAATAAGATGATATATGGTGGACATTGGTCAAAAATACAAATCCTGAGGATGAGATCGAAGCGATGGAGTGTAATGAATTTTTTGAAATATTTTTTGAAAACTATTTTCCTCACACTCTCTAACTAAAAATATATATGGACTTCCTTAGTCTCAAGAAAATAATGATGTATCCATTGGGGTGTATAAGTAAAACTTCACAATACTTTCATGATACACTTATGTATTTTTCATTACCCCCAAAAGTAAAGTTGAATTCTTGTTTGGTGGGTTAAATCTGAGTATATAGAAGCCTTATCCATTTGGTACTTTTCTAACTATGAGGAGATTATCTGATGTTACCTTAAAGTCGAAATTAATATTAGTGAATCTCAAGTGTATCATGGGTCTGGTGATAGGAATCATAGAATGGAATTTAATTCTGGAAATGTGGCAGAGAAATATCATGGGGGAAACAAAGTAAAACACCCCACTTTCCAAAAGTTTGGGAAGAAGAATCCTAGAAATTTCCTAAAGGGGATAAGAAAATACTTTAGGTATAAGAAGGAAGGGCACCAAGCTAGCGATTTCCGATAAGAGAAACCCACCAATTTGATTGAATAAAGGAATGTTCTGATCAACCCTCAGCCTATTTTCCAATGTTTCAACTTCAAGGATAAAAGAACACTATGTGAATAAATTCCATAATCCAAGGGTTTTCTAAGATAACCAGTGAAAAAACCTACAAGTCCTAGAGAGAAAGGGAGAGCTTATGAAAACACAACTATTAAGGTGGATCCCAATAATGAAGTGGTGACATGTATGCTAGTTATTCATACTAGAATAGAAAATTTACTTTTTGATTCTAGTTCTACTAATTATTTTATATTATGAAATTTTATTAGAACTATTTAAACACCACCTCAAAACATGGAATTCATGTTATCGATGAAGATAGTGAATGGGTTAATTGTTTCATCCCAAGAATATAACCCAACCCCTCTCCATATTTGTGGGTTGAACTTCCCATAAAAACTTATGATACTTATTTTAGAATGATTTGGTGTAATTATAGGCATGTATTTGTTATCCTTATATAGATCCAACATCAATTTATAAGAGAAGTAAATCACCCTCCATATTGCAAATCATCCTCTGCTTCAATACAAGCGCTGTGAGGAGGATGAATCTCCTTTGGTAATATCATCTCAAGCATGGATATTATTTCTTTATGAGCAAAAATATATTTCTCAAATGATTTATACTAAGTAAATATCATCCTTGAACACATTCCCATCATGAGGGAATTCAATAATGTGTTTCCAGAATAATTGTATGGTCTTCCTCCTAATTGAGAGGTTGAATTACCAATCAAACTTATACCCAAATCTTTTCCAATATATAAGAATCCATATAGAATGGCCACTGTTGAACTTGAAGAGATGAAGAATAAGCTACAGGATAATCTATATAAAGGGTTTATACACTCAAATGCTTCACCATGGGGTGAATCAGTCCTCTTCATCAAGAATATGGATGGGTCAATATGCATCAACATTAATTATCATGAGATAAACAAGATCGTGATAAAGAACAAGTATCCTCTTCTAAGGATTGATGAATTGTTTGATCAGATATATGGAGAAAAAAACTTCTCTAAGTTGGATCTTTGACCATGATATTATAAAGTAAAGGTGAAGAGGGAGGATGACCCCAAGACTGTTTTTTTACAAGGTATGAGAACTATGAGTTCATAGTGATTACATTTGGAAACACTAATTATCCAATAATATTTATGGACTTGATAAGTATATTCTTTACGTGTTACCTTAATAAGTTTTTGGAAGCCTTTATAGATGATATTCTTATTTACTCCAAAATCAAGGAGGAACATGATGGTCTTTTGAATTTTTTACTGAAGACTTTTCAAAAAGAAAATTTATTTGAGAAGTAAAGTAAATGTGGTTTTTTGAATAATAAAGTAACTTTCCTAGGGAATGTTATCATCAGTAAAGGGATATATATGGATCCATTAAAAATATAGGTAATTTAATGGTGGCCAAGTCCAACATTTATGATGGAAATGTGAATTTTTATTAGATTGGATGGGTACTATCATTGATTTGTGATAAACTTATCAAAATTTTCAATCCAACTAACTAAACTGACATATAAGGGCTTCATGTTTTTTTGTATTGTTTAATGTGAAGAGAGATTTAAAGAGTAGAAGAAGAGGATAATCACTACACTTATCCTTTCATTACCCACCAGTGGGGATGGATTTTTGATCTACAGTGATGTATCCAAAAAGAATATTGGGTTGTGAACTCATAAAATATGAAAAATTTATAGTCTATGCCTCCTAACAATTAAAGATACATGATCAAAACAATCCAACAGATAATCTATAATTAGTTACAGTGATCTTCTCATTGAATAATATTCAACATTATCTATACAGAGAAAATTTTTATGGGTATAAAAATCATAAAATCCACAAGTATATATTCATACAAAAGGATATTAATATGAAAAAATGAAGGTGGTTAGATTTCATCAATAATTATGATTGTACAATCCATTACCATCTTCAGAATGATAACAAAGTGACAGATGATCTAAGTAAAAATAACCCCACAACCCTATCCATGATGAGGATTGAAAGGGATCTAATATTCTTAGAAATTAAAAGGATGTACATGGGAATAATAAAATGATATTCATATTACATTTCTCAAATAACTACTCAACCATCCAATCTTGAGAGGATCAAGGATAAATAGAAAGATGTTAAGTTTCTATAGAAGAAGGTAGTGAATATTCTAGAGTTCAACTTTGTTGAATATGGAGTTATAAGGTTTGGACCCAAATATATATCCCATAAAAAAACTAAATATGTAACTTATGGATGATTCGCATATATCATCCTTATCTATTTATCTAGGAAGCACTAAGATGTATAAATATTTGAAGAAAAAATTCTGGTGGGATAATATTAAGAGAGAGATTGTGGAGTTTGTATCTAGATGATTGGTAGGACAAAAAGTCAAGGTGAAATGATAGAAGTCTAAGGGTGTGATGAAACCATTTACCATACCTATATGGATATAAGAAAACATAATAATAGATTTCATTTTAGGACTCCCCGGGACCCCTAAAGAAAATAATGTCATCTAGTTGATAGTTGATCGCCTTACCAAGTCAGTGCATTTCATTACTATTAAAGAATTTTTATCTTCTAACCAACTCACCAATATTAAAATAATGGAAGTAGTAGTACTAAATTTATTTTCACTCTATATTGTATCTGATTGATATATGAGGTTTTCCTTGAGGTTCTAGAGAAGACTTCAACAAGCATTGGATATGAAGTTGAGATTCAGCATTGCTTATCACCGTCATATGGATGGTCGGTATAAAAGAACCATTAAAACTCTATAGGATACAGTGATATCATGTTCAATGGATTTCCAAGGATTTTGGGATCAACACCTTCCCCTAATGGAGTTCTCATATAATAATAGTTTCCATTATAGAATTCAAATGTCACCTTATGAGGCTCTGAATGGGAAAATGTGTCAGACTCCAACATGTTGATATGAAGTTGGAGAGTGGAAGTTTATGTAACCTGAACTTATCCAATAATTATATATAAGGTTCAAACCATTAAGTGGCATATGAAATCTGTAAAAAATTGATAGAAAATATTTGAAGACAGTCATAAACGAGACCTAGAGTTTGAGTTCAGAGATAAATTGTTCCTTCATATATCACTATGGATGAAATTCATGAGGTTTGGGAAGAAATTAAAGCTTATTCTATGATAAATCATCCCCTTTGAGATCCTTGATTACATAAAAGTGGTGGTATGTTGACTAGAACTCCTACCTAAGCTATCTTTAGAGCATGATGTATTCCATGTATTCCTCTTGTGGAAGTAAATATCATACCCCTCACATGTACGGAATCCATAGAAGGTATCATTAGATAATTATCTTTCATACAATGATTAGTCAGTGAAGATCTTAGATTATCGAGACAAAGTTCTACAAAATAATAAAAATCATCTGGTCAAAGTGTTATAGCAGAACTGCATGTTTGGGGAATTAACATGGGAATCATAAGATGTGATAAAACATAAGTAGTCTCATCCATTTTAGTGTGTAAAATAAAAAATTTGAGGGTAAAATTTTTTAGTTGGGGAAGAATGTAATGACCTGAAAATTTTTAAATGAAATTCCCTTTTTGATTGAATAAATTCATTATTAAGTAATATAGCTATAGAAAAAACATGCACTAATTGGGTTATTTTGGACCATTATAATTTATATATTATCATATTTAAAAGACCATTAAGAATCATAACCATTGATAATATATCTATTATAAATTCACGATTAAGATTAGTATATTAAGGGTTATGATAAATTCCATTTGACATGGACAAAGGAAGCAATGGCCTTGACCAGTAGGATTTTACCCTTTAAAGCCCATTTATTAGAGCTTTTGAGGGATATAACATCATAGGGATTTGACCTTGACCAATACCAAATTGAGATTAAATAACTAAATCATGGGTGAAACCATTTAAGGGGTAATTTTAAGCTCATCAAGATCATAACCCAAACTATGTTCTCCAAACCATCCCATGAAAATTTCACCATCTCACACCGTAACCTTAGGGAATTCGCTCGTGTAATAAAGGGTTATGTATCTAGAACCAAACAGTATAAATTTTTAAATTTTCTTTTTATAATACAATGACTATATTTATCCCTTTTTAATGTTACTTTTTAAATGATTAAATAATAAGTTTGATAAAACTTATATTTTGATATGAGGAAATACAAGTGATATTTTTAGTTAATATATAGTTTCAATCAAGATACACTTTTTGATTAATTAAAAAAAATATTTTAATAAAATATTATTATTAAATAATATTTATTAAGTATAAATGATAATATAATTTTACAAAGTCAAATGAAATTTTTATAATTATTAGAAAACTATTACTTTTAAAAAAATATTATTTTTCAATAAATATTGATTTTTTAATAAAAAGTGAAAATTATCATATTTAGAGTATTTTTTGGATAAAATAAATATTATTTTTTAAATCAGAATATCAAAATTATACAATAGTGAATTTTTCATAATTTTTTGAGACATTCAAATTTTTGGGTAAAAATTAAATATGGTATAATTATACTGTATGTATTATAACATCATAAAATCCCAAAATTGATTTAATAAATTCTATAGAGAGTATAAATGACCAAAATTATTTTTACCCTTTAGAATAATTTAGTTTTTATGTTATTTTATTAATATTATAAACCCTTAATGAATCCCCCAAAACCTATATTATATATTAATGTTTTAAAATCAATTCTTTATAAACAGGACTCACGTCCACATCACTAAGGGTTTTATTTAAATGATTTAGGTTCTTATCCTTATAAAATAATAAAAATAGCTCCCCTTTGGTATAAACCATGGGAAAAACCATGGTAAGGTTTTTGGTTTTGATTTTTTTATCATATAGAGTCCAAAAACTAAGTTTGGACATTAATAAAGAATTGTCCTCTCTTTTTCTATATAGACCCACTCAAACTCTCGTTACTCTTCACTAAAAACCTTTATATCATGAAATTACTCTACCTATACCTATATAATGACCTTATAAGGTTCCATAAATCTTTTAATAAGCTCACCCCAATATTTTAGAAGTGTCCTCTCAAGGTAAGGGATCCTCTCCTCCTCCTTATTCAAGCACCTTCTTTAAATTATGCATTTTGTTTTCCAATTGTTCATGTTGGGTTATGTTTCAACACATCCCTCTTACTGAAATTATGATTTTCAAGTGATGATATACCACTTTCACTCTCATTCAATCCTTCCATGAATCTTTATGTGCCCCCATTATGTAGCTGAAACCATCTTATGATTTTCCTTGACAAATTTTTTTATAGTGAATACCCTTTCCCATTTCCGATCAAAGGTATACACCTAGTTGTAATTGTACTTCATTTATTTGTTAATTACATTTATTTATATCACACTCCTTAATCATGGGATTAAAAATTACGAAAGACACTCATATGTTCTATGATCTATGTGTCACACCTATCCATGTACATGGTATGAAAGTGACAGGTGGGAATGAAGTTATATAGCTCTCTAATGCATTGGGTAATGTTTTTATATCATTATATTCCAAGTATGGTGCACGATAGGTTATCCTAAGAACACTCTACTATTGTTTCTTTTTTTATCCTTGAATTATGTTTATGATTTCATGTTTTATGTTGTTGTCCCATTCCCATATTTCTATTATGTCATCATGTTATATCATGCCTCATTTTTCAAGATTATGGTTCTCACCCCTATTATGTTATCTTGATATTCCTATTAGACCACATGTACTACTTTAACATATGATATTTTTTGTTTATTCCTTTAATGGGCATTAAATCTCACCCCTTTCTTATGTACTTCCTCAGGTTATATCAGGCAGTTTTCGAAGAATGATGGAATTTTAAGGGTATGTTAAAGAATTTTTCAATAATTTCATTGTTTTTATATTGCAAGTTGTTATGATATGTAACTAATTTCAGAAAGAAACTAGGATTCAATATCTTATAGAACTTTATAATGTGTATCTTTATGTAATAAATCATGAATTAAGCTATATTAAAGATATGGGTTGTTATACTTTTATCTTATGAAAAGGGGAATTCATAAAAGAATTATATTAAGGAAATAAAATAGAACCATTGAAGTCGTTTATCTTATGAAAGTAGAAAATTATCTTATGAATTATGTCAACAAATATTTATCCTATGGAATCATTAAATCTTGATCGATAATCTTGTGTGATGAAGAAGTCAAAAATTAATAATTGTTTTATCTTAAAAAGCTATACAATAGATTTATTTTATGAGAATAGGGTTGTTAGAGATGGAGTTTCCAGAATAAGGAAAGATCAATTTTGAAAAAAAAATATCTTTTTCTCAAAATTGAAAAATCTGATAAATAAGAAATATGTTTCACCTACCTCATATATTTATTTCATTTTAGAAAAAAAAGAAACCCACCAATTAATATCCTATCACAAAAGATTTAAAAAGTATTATCCACTCTACCATTGGAGTTATCAAGATTTCTTTAGGTCAAATTCAAAAAAAGAGATATAAATAGAAAATTTCACCAATGAATGAAGAAGAGTACAATACACAAGGAGAGAAACACACATAGAGTAACATATAGAAATATAGAGACATGAAAATAGTACATGATTTATGTCTCTATTAAATATTTATCTTGATATGCGTACTTTATTATCCCATACAATTGAAGAACTTATAGTGCTACTTCTATAATCCTTTCATCTTATTTGTATGTACCTTCATATATTTTCAGTTATTGCTCACAACTGTGTACTTAACCCTTTTCTAAAATTATTGTGTACATTATTATATCTATTAGCTCTCATTGTGATTGAGTGTGTTAAGACTATATATTGTAATTTTAAATAGATAGCATGGTTAAAATATCTAGGACCTTTTTAACAAGTAAAAGTTTCTTGAACTCATCTAGGAATCATTCAGGAAAAGGGAAAATATAGTTAAAATCACCAAACTCAAGGAGTAGATTGTTGGTGGAGTCAAATATGTGATTTCTATTCCCTAAACCACTATAAATTCTTCGTGTTTTATATTTCTCTTATATCTTTTCTATCCACTGAAAATTCATAACAAGAGAATACCATAATAGTTTATCAAAAAAGAGATGGAGGTCTTTAAATAAAGAAAATTTCAAGCACTCAATTTACCCAAACTTTGGATTCATTGTTTCATTTTGTATCCAACCAATACATCATTTATCTATCACTATCATACTTCAGATAGTGTAATAAATGATCACTCATTATTCTCTCTAAGCTCTCATGATCCATGATTAATGTGAGAAATAAGATCTAAATGAAAAATCCATCAATAAAACTATCTATTATCCTTATAATTTTGAAACAACATTTTCATTTCTACTCTAAATATCACTTATTTATAATATTTCAAAAAATAGTGTTTTATATTACTTGATATTCTGATTTTCAATTAACCTTTAGGAAACTCCCCCTGATTTTTCATTTTCATATTCTCCCCCAAACCTTCTCAAAGAAAACCCATTTTCAGTCATTTTATATACTCCCACTTTCTCAAATTTTCTTTGAGAAAATATCTCCACCTATAATGAAATATGAGACTATATATCTCCCCCATTTATAATAAACCCAAAGAGAAATTATTTTAAGGATAAAAAGAAGAAAAATTAAATTAATCAATCAAATAATTAGAGATATCATAACTTTATATGAATCACTTTTTTGGTGTTGCGTGTTAAGTATTACATTTGGAATGAAAGTCACCTTAGGGGAGTGAGGATCACTTCTCTGAACTTTTCAAGTGAATGGAGATAGTTGAAATCCAAGATCTAACCAATGATTCTTAAAAATTTCCTTATATAGTGACTTCTCAAAACTTGATCTTGGTATTATTTATCCTAGAATGATGGAAATGATTTTTTTTAAATATGAATAACACCTTAGTTATAACACATGAATAAAACATGAGGATTCACTTTAACTTAAATGTCATCAAGTTATTGATTCATGTATAAGATTTGTCTTCAAGCACGAATGGTCGTTATGTATTCATCTTCTAAAGTAATCAATGAGATAAAAGCATGTTTCTTACTAAGATAAGAAATTCACAAATATTAAAGATTAAAAAAATCACCTAATGTAAACTTACTACCATCCATTAAAACATCTTAATATGTATTTGTATATCCCAATAATATTGTGGTGTTTTTCTATAAAATATCCCAAAATAAGACATGACTTTGATATAAAAAATTATCCTTTTCACTATAGGTGTATGAGTTTCTTTGGGAAAACTTTGATACCTTGTGAATATATATGTAGCAAAAACAATGTCAAGCCTTGTAATTTTTTAGTACAATAGGCTCTCGATGATTTTTCTATAAACTATCACATTTTCCTTCTTTCCATTTTCATCTCTTGAAAACTTCATTTCAGAAGAAATTGGTGTTTTCATGACCTTATAATACTCTATTTCAACTCTCTTTAGTGAATGTTTTTCATATTAAGATTATGTTATAAAATTTATATTCCTTGTATCACCTACAAATCAAGAAAAAAATTAAAATCACCAATCATTGACATTTTGAACTCGCTCTACCTAAATTTAGAAAATTATTTTCATAGAGCCTCCTTTGATCCTATAAAAAATATTTCATCAAAATATATAAGAAACATCATCCTTTGATCATTCCTTTTCTTGACTTAAATATTATGATCATCTAATTCAAATTGGAAACCAATATTTCTCAAGTATTGATCAAGAATATAATATCATGATCTTGGTGATTTATTCAGTGAATAAAGTGCCTTATTTAATTAGAACACTTTTTTATCATCATCATGAATGAGTAATCCATTTGGTCACTCAATATATATTTCCATTAAGGAATAAGGATTTGATCTCCATTTGGAAAACATTGAATTTCCTTTACACCACCATGTCAAACAACAATCAAATTGTTTAAATCTAGATATAGGATAAAATAGCCTATACACATCAATACCTTCAATTTAGGAGTATCCTTTGATCAAAATTCACGATTTATTTAATTGACTTTCCTTATTCATTTATTTTTTTAAAGGAAACCCATTTCATTTAGATAAAATTCTTATACTATATCATCAAAAAGATCTCTCAAGATATATTTTTATTAATTTGGTCAATCTATTCATTCATAGACTTCATTTAACTCTATCCAAATATATATTTTATTCTCAATAAATACACTTTATAGGGTTGAGTGGGAACCTTAACGTGTGAGATAAGAAATTAATCCTCAAAGGATAACGCCGAATAATTTAAAAAAAATTAATTGTTGGATCCAAGTACCCATTTCAACTTCCAATCAAGATTAGTATTAAATATAGTCTTCATTCTTATTGTTTACACTAGATTTTTATAATCACTAATGATGGTTTTCTCCTCAACTTCAGTCATTCTTCTTATATTTTTCATAGATTAAAAACTCTATTCATCCTCCAAATTGTTTGTGTCTTAAATTGAATATATACCATCCCATTATGATCCCCCTAATCTGATTAACTCATAAACTATTTCCTATGAAATTTTCCCATTGTTTTTTTGACAAAAATTCTCTATCTCTTTTATAGTGACATCTTGGATTTTGATAATTTTTCCAAGTCATTTGTTAAAACATTTATCTAACTTTATCGTATATGAGTATCCAATAAAAAATATTTCAACTACATAAGTTTCAAAATTCCTATGGTTTATCTCCATGTTGAGAATAAAGAATTTATTTCTAAAGATTATAAATTAGTTAAATATGGGATTATTCATATACCATTTCTCATGATGAGTATTTTCCTCACTTGGACAGTAAAAGTATCTATTTATCACATTGAACATTGTCAAGACTACTTACTTCTATAACATCTCTGTTAAATCTTTTTTAATAAGAATAGTTTGATCCATGTTATTAATGATCTCATTTCTCCTCTCAAATATATAATTTTTTTGAGAAGTCTACACTAATAAAACTTTTTGTCTTATCCTGTGCTTCATGAGATAATCCTTTACTTGCCTATTGGTAAACTTTAATTCATTATCGGTCTAAAATATTAATATTCTATATCCAAGAATCTTATTTTCTAGTCTATAATAATTTATTATTCAATTAAACACCTTATATTTGTGAGTGGTCACTATTAAAAATTATAATATTCTATATTTATCAATGAATAGCACATAGTACCACTTCCCATCAATGGATCTCAGTGATATTAACCCATAAACATCAACATACACTAATTCCATCAATTGCATTAACGTATTATCTTTTTTATTGTAATACTTATAAATTATCTTAACCTTTTGATAAATATTTCATGTATTAGTATGATCACATGTAATTTTAGGGATATCATACATTTCTTCATACTTTACAAACACTTCTGATGACTTTTAACACAAGTGAAAAAGTAATTTATGCCATAACTTGTGTTCATCTTCCTTAGTTAAAAAGAACAAAAAAATTCTCCATTGGGATATAGACATACCCATTTTCTCACTTTCCATTCAATATAATTGAATCATTATTTATCGTGATAATAAAATTATTCTTAGAAAAATTTATTGAATTCCTTACGTCACACAACTAGCTTAAGTTAAGTAAATTGTGACCAAGGCATTTAAATACCAAGACATTAAAAGTCCTTATGTATTTTCCATTAATCCTAGAATTCCTAGATCCAATAATATTTAACCGTTCATAATTTAAATATTGTACTACTATTTATTTATCATATTTTAATCCCATAACAAGAACCTTATTTATCACCATATGGGAAGTGAATCCACTATCAAGGATCCACACTCTAGATCAATCTATTACTTTCAAAAAAATATCTTCTGCAAATAAATTATCATCCCATTTCTTCTTGGCCTGATATTTTTGTTTCATATCTATTGTTGGTATATATACTTGTTCCTCCTTTGTATATGATGGATCCTCCTTATATCACAAATAAGTAACCCTATTTTGGGTTTTTAACCTTCTTGATGACTCCTTGAGCTATTGTCCTTTACTACTATGAGATTCCATTGGCACATCCCTTTACACACTTGATGATAAATACATGGATTTTTATCTATATACTTCACTCCAAAAATAGTAACCATCAAAAACATACCAATAATATTGGTTTATACTCATTTATATTTGTTAATATTATACCTTAAAGTGGTTATTTGTTATGTAACATGCATTTTTTGTGTATTTTCCATCTTTCTAAAACATAAACACCTAATTTTTAGTGTATTCTTATTCATCTTCACTATTATTCCATCGGAATTTTTGGTTTCATCCAAATAAATATTCCTTTGAGGAGTGGGTGTTTGTGTATTAGCCTTCACCATGATTGAATTTTTCTTAGGATCAAACCCCACACCTAATTTTACTTTATGATAAGACTTTTTTGTTTTAGTAAATCCTAAAAATTGTTTGTTATATCTCCATACTTATCCTTTACCTTCTTTATATCCTACACAATCCAACTTCTCAATTTCATCCTGGGAATCATGTCTCTTTCTTGATATAAAATCCTTTTCATTATCTAAAATACTTATCCTTAAAGATACTTAATCCTTTTGACCTTATACCTTTACATTTTAGTCAATCCGTGAATGATATCCGCCTACTCTTCTACTTCAATCTTGATCTCAAAGTCTCTCTCTAAATTTTCCAACTTCTCATATTTATGCTTTTCAATATCATCTTCTAAATCAACATTATCATCTACTTAATTTTTTATATAGATTTTGGAATCACATATCACATCATTATATTTCATAATTTTGTCTCTCAAACATATATTTCCTCAAGTGAAACCATCAACTCAACTTGAGGTCCATTGCACCCATAACATCAGCATCATCACTATCACTTTTCTCTATAACTTATGATTTATCTATGACAACCTCTAAAACTTCATCATTGAGGTATTTTTTATCCTAAATATATTCATATGATATTTCTTTTGATATATCATCTTCTTATGAAAGAAGTTTTTTCTTCTTAAATAAATTTTTCTTGGTACTCCTCTTCCCTTTTATCTCCTGATAAGATTTCTTTGTGGGTGTGTCATATTATTTTTCATCACAAAACTTCTTGGGACATTTAATGGAAAGGTGATCAAATTTACATATAAAAATAAAGAAAGTTGAAGCTTCACTTTAAACTTTCATTTTCCTATTTTTAGATATAAGGAAAGGAATGACATGACTTCACTAATATTATTTTCTTAAGAATCCTCTTCTACTAAAATATTCTTCATCACATTGAATGCCACATCATGATATTTATCCTTCACAACTGGATAATTATTATTATTCCTCATATCATACACAACAAGATTATTATAATGATTTTCCAATATAATTTTCTTTGGATTCTTTTCCCCAATTAATAAAACTATTATATTGAAATAATTTGGTAATCTTCTCAATATCCACTTCACTATTTCAATGTACTTATGAAAACCTGGAATTTCCATGAAATTGTTTATATATATATATGGGAATTTTATGAGTCCGAAAAAATTGACAATGCGTGATTCTGAGGCCCGTTGTGCCCGGAATGAATTTCTGAACTTTTTTTCAGGTACGTTCAGTAAACATGTGAGCAGGTTTTTGTGAATTTTAAACCATTTCTCAGAATTGAAATTTGAGGACACTGTTGAACTCGCAGCGCCGGTATTCACTTAAAGAGACCTTTACCTTGACCGTAGTAGGTTGTGGGTGAAAGATAGTTTTTCACTTTTTCGTGGGAAAATAAAAATGAAATTATTTAATATTTTATTTTTATTCTTGAAACCTCCTTTGATTTATGTAGGTGGGGACCACAAGATTTTATCCTCCAAATTGAATGATCTGTGGTGGGGACCACCCGATCCTAAAACCTTCCCCAATCTAAATTTAATGGTGGGGGCTACCCAAACCCTCTTAATGGGAGAAACCCCTTGAACTTCCTCATTAATGAGGAATTAACCCATGTACTTACTCCCCATTAATTTTTCTCCCATTTAATTATGCCTCGTCAATTGATTAATGTTGTCAACTTGTTTTGTTCCAACAATTTAAAATTGGAAAAACACTTTTTATTTTGGTTGGCTATTTCTTTTGAGAGCATTCGTTGGGAAAAGGGTTAGCAAAGATTTTGGGATAACTTGGAGGAATACATCCTCCAACGAAGAATGCTTATTCAAACGAAGAATGTTGATGTTCTCCAAAAACTTTGACTCCTTCCTTGTGACATCCTCCAATGGTGGACATCTTCAATAATAAAGAACCACCTCCATCGAAGATCATTTATCTGATGAATGAGCTTGGGATTGGAGGTGTGTGGCGGGCATGACGAACATCGACATCTTTGACTTCTCTCTCACAACACCACAACAAACCTTCTAGGTAGGGATTTTATTATGTGTGATTATGGATTCTCATGTTCTTCCCTTCTAAACAAAGAATGCGGATCAACTCTCTAACTATTTGATCCTTTGATGATTTCTTTTTCTGTGGGTTTGGGAATAATCATTGTAGGGTGGTTGTTTGAATTTCTTCCCCTTATCCATTCTTGATAATTCATCATAAAATCAGGAAGAGATTATAGCCGCTTGTTACCGCTCTAGTGCAGAGAGTGCGGGCCAAACAAACATGGTCTGACCTCTCCACAAATATTATGTTTAATTGTTGGGTTCTTCACAATGGAGGAGAATGGCAACCAACTTTGGCGGGGCATGAGAACAAAGGTCGGCACCACTTCCGGCCAAAATGAAGGTGACGGCGTAACGGCACCACCCCGCGGCCACCGCGCCGCCCGAGGCCTCCACCGCCTGCGGCCTCCGCCACCCCACGCTGCCCGCGGCCTCCGCTGCCCCGCAGCCTCCGCCGCCCCGCGTCCTCACGCCGTCCATGGCCAATGTCACCCTACGGCCTCACGCTGCCCGTGGCCTCCACGCCACCCCGCGACCCTCCATGCCACCCCACGGCTTCACCACTCCGCGGCCCTCCACGCCGCCCCGTGGCATCGCCGCCTCACGACCCTTTGCGCCGCCATGCGGCCTCACCACCTCGCGGTCCCCATGGCATCACCGCCCCATGGCCTCACCGCTACATGGCCTCGCACCTCCCCCACAGCCTACATGCCACCCAGCGTGGTACAGGCTGTCCAGTGTGTCCGGGGCGGCCCAGGCTGGGTCGATCAGACCGGGTCGGACCAGACCCGAGTCAACTTCGAACTTTTTACACTACCGGCCATAACTTTGGCACCGGGCATCCGATTGACGAACCGTCAGTGGAGCTGGAAACCTTGGAGCGAGACAGTCCCTTTGAGTATACCCCACTAGATATTTGGATAAATATGGAGTATGGTTGGGTTGGATCGAGCACAAATCCAATAGGGTTCTCGGGACTAAAGGGTTAATAACTTACAGACAGGGCGTCTGATTGATGCACCGTCTGTTGAATTGAGACCCCTAAAACGTGGCGGTCCTCTGGGTTACTTATTTGTGGGACTTAGTGGAATTTGGAGTATCGTCCAGTGTCTTAAGGAGAGGACCCTCTTGGAGACGAGCAAGCTTAGTGCGGGAACATAGTAGCTGGCTGGGATGTGAAAATTGAATTGCAACCATGTGTGGGTCGGCACTTATAAATCCTGTGTGGGTCATCACCAAGCGATCCTATTTGGGTCAGCACCTTGAAATCCTATGTGGTTCAGCACCGAGCGATCATGTGTGGGTCAGCACCTAGTGATCCTGTGTAGGTCAGCACGTAGCGATCCTGTGTGGATCAGCACCAAGAAATCATGTGTGGGTCAGCACCTAGCGATCTTGTGTGGGTTACCACCGAGCGATCCTGTGTGGGTCACCACCTAGCAATCCTATGTGGGTTAGCACCGAGCGATCTTGTATGGGTCAGCACCTAGTAATCATGTGTGGGTCAGCACCAAGCGATCCTCTATGGGTCAACACCGAGCGATCATGTGTGGGTCAGCACCGAGCGATCATGTGTGGGTCAGCACCTAGAGATCCTGTGTGGGTCAGCACCGAGCGATCCTCTGAGGGTCATCAGAATATCCTCTTAATAGAGTAATATGATTCAATAGTTACATCTAATCATCTCTACTACTGTACCTAAGAAATACCTGGTGTGAGCTGAGTTCGTACCTGTGTGGTACTTCCCTTCGTGGTAATACCTTGGTGGTATTATTTTGTGTCATGTACCTATGTGGTACTTACCTTTGTGGTATTCCTTCCTTTATGGAATAGTTTAGCTTTGGACTTTTGGGTTGGACCCTGTGTTTCCTCATGATTGAGATGGGTATACTTGGTAACTTAGGTATATGTATGGGCATATACCTAAGTATGGTTGTCAGTTGAATTCATAATTTTTGGTTTATCCTTTGTGGATTTTGTGAGACCTTGAGGGTCTCAGGGTCCCTACTGAGTATCATTATACTCACCCCTGCACGGTCTATGCCTGCACCTTGTTGTGTTTGGTGTAGGCGACGGACAGCGTTGATCGAGGCTGAGGGTACCAGGGATAGACAGGGCCCGGAGGTGGACCATATGGCGTGAAAGTACACAGAAGAGACAGGCGGACATGGAGTGCTGAGGAGGTAATCTGTACCTACCCTTCAGGTAGGAACCTCAGAGGATGACCTAGTATTTTCCTTTCTTTTTTTTCAATTGTATTATATTTCAATTGTACTTGTACCATTACTGTTGGCCTTGTATTCTGGCCCCTTTTTACTTTCAGCACTCTTTTTTCTATACAGTTGACTTGTGTTTGTATCTTGTTGTGTGCTTGGTTGTGTGTGTTTACAGGTTATAAAGGCAATGCCTTCTCGGCTTTAGGAAATATGCCTTTCGGTGCTAGTCACCATCCCCTGGCCTATGGAAGGTGGGCTTGGGGTAGTCACGGCATGGGCCCCGTGGGACGGGTGATGACAAATTGGTATCAGAGGAGTCGGTTCTAACGTAGAACATTGGACTCTGATCTTTTTAACATCAATAGTGTTAAGTTTAGTGAGTCTGGTTATCAATTTAGGGAATCCAATGTTGGTGCGGCGGCTGACATATCTGTACACCAGAACCCTGACTTCTGATTTCTAACTCAGTGCACGAAAACACTGATTGCGTGTGTGCTTAGAGAAAAAAAATTCGATTTCTTTGAGTCAGCTCACCAGGTATAACTTAATGACCACAGATCACCTGTTCCTTATCAGGGTGTCGCTACATAGATAGCCAGCTAGGATTCCCAAGAGAGTATACAATGACGGCCACCGAGCGACGAGGTTTCAGTGCAGGTCCCTCTTACTATGTTGGCACCTTCGGGTGGTGTACTAGCATCACCACCACCCGTTGGGAAGCAGTTACCACTAGTCGCACTGGTGTATGGTACACACCGACTGAGTGTGTTGCACGAGTTCCAGCAGTAGAGGACTCTAAGGTTTAGAGGTGAGAAAGATTCCCACGCAGCTAAGGGCTGGCTGGAGGTGGTTTCTAGAGTTTTTTGCCTAATTGATACACCAATAGAGAAAATGGTGACCTTATCCACTAGTATTTTCCAGTGAGAGACCATGAGGATGGTTCGCATAGTGATGTGTCTTTGGTACATGGATCGTCACCCGAGATAGTACCTTTGAGTATTGTTTTAGCTATATCATTGCCCGTTGGTCAGTAGTTACAACCAGCGGTACTGGTAGAGGACATTTATAGGCTTAGTGCCTTACACATGGTTTAGCATCAGATACCCCTCAGGTTTCGAGGCGAGCCTGACTCACTGGTGGCTGAGGACTAGCTTGAGAAAATTTCTGAGAGTTCTCTAGAGCTTCTACAGCTTCGGCAGGACGACATGTCGGTAGTTGAGTATTCATCGAGGTGTACTGATCATTCCTGGTACTCAATGAATATGATACGATTAGTGCTTCAGGGATCAGACTTCCGAGTGAGGTGTGTTTAAGGACATCCGGGCCAGCACTATTCCTCTATGAATTCCTACTTATGTTAGGGTACTAGAGAGAACCTTTGTGGTTGAATGTTATTTGTTGAGCGGATACATCCAGTAAATTTTAGCAGTGGGAAAGAAGGAAACAGGCGCTAGTCTCAGAGACTTGGGCATGTAAGATGTTTCGGGAGGAGGATGTGACAGGGACAGATGAATCTGTAGGGCAGAAGACGTGGAAGCAGAGCTAGGAGAGCATCATGAGGTGGTATACATTTTGAAATGTCACAACCACCCCCTTTTTGTGGACCCCACCAAGCTCAGGGAGATGAATGAAAGGGGAAGAGAGTAGCTTCATGCGGTCAAGGAGTGAGACCAAAGAGATCTAGGAATGATTTGAGGTACGATCTGTGTCTACTACTAGCTGTTGTATCAATAGACATAGGTACCAATCATTCTTTCCTTCCAAGAATCTTGTCCAAGACCTAGAGTTTCTAGTTAAACCATTGACTTGACCCTTACGTCTGAAGATAACTTTGGGAGGAGACTCAATAATCACAGATATGCTGACGGTGTGATCTGAACCTTGAGGCTAGAGTTTTGGCTGAAACCTCTTGGTGGCAGCGTCGAGGCATTATGAAGTTAGTTTGGGTATGGACTGGATGTCCACAGTTCATTCTCAGATTGACTGTATTAGGAAAAAAGGTTGTGATTTCTCTACAACATTGGAATGGGGTTTTCCTTGGTTATAGAAAAGGAAACTCAGGTGGCACAGGATGGACTCATGCATAAGAGGTTGCAGCCGATCACTCATGAGTTGTCCAGACTTACCCTTGTGGTCACAGGAGTTTTTAGTTTCTAGTTCTAAACAGAAGTGGCGGAGCATGGGAACATCTTTTCAAAATATTTTTCCAGGATTACCTCTCCAAAGGGAGAGGGACGTCTAATTTGGCTAGGTACTACCGAAAATTTGTACCCGACTTCCCTAGGGTAGTGCCACCCTTTTCAGCTTTGATGAAAAAGGGGGAGCCTTTCTTGTGTATGGGGAAGTTTTAGTAGAGATTTCAGGAGTTGAGACATAGACTGAAAAGTAGAACTATGCTACCTATGACATGGAGTTAGCATTAGTGGTCTTTTCACTGATGGTGTGGTGGCATTACTTGATGAGTGAAAATTTTACAATGTACTCTGATCACAAGAGTCTCAGGTATATCTTCTCTCTGAAGGAACTGAACCTGAGATAGCGAGTTTGGATTGAGTTCCTCCAGGACTATGACTTCAAGATATTCTATACTCCTGGGAAGGGGAATGTTGTAGAAGATGCACTCAGTAGGAGATCTGGTATATAATTGCTAGGTGAGGTGATGAAGCAGCTTTTCTTCAGTCTCTTACAGTCACTCCCCCACTTCTTCAGCGATTCAGGAAGGTGTAGCATGGGGACACTGACTGTGAGGCATGACGTGCTCAGATATCAACAGGATAGGCACCTGAGGGATTTTATGAAGGTGGGGAGCACGTCATCCTCTTTAGAGGATGTACCATGGTACCAATGTCACTTCAGGGAAAAGTTTTGAGAGATTTCCACACATTCCCTCTAGCGATACATATAGGAGTGGCGAAGATGTACTAGGATCTTCTATGATAGTACTAGTGGCTGGGAAAGAAGAAAGTTGTAGCAGATTTTGTCTCTCGGTGCCTCACTTGTCAGCAAGTGAAGGCAGAGCATCAGGTACCAATAGGCTTGGTTCATCCTCTAGAGGTCGCAGAGTAGAAGTGAGATGGGATATCCATGGACTTCATTATAGTACTTTCACATACATCCAGAGGTCATTATTCTATATGGGTGATTGTCGACCGACTCACCAAGTCGTCCCACTACCTACCGATCAGAGAGCAGGGTTTAGTAGAGAGCATGGGACACCTCTATGTGCTAGAGATTATGCGGCTACATGGGGTACCCTCGACAATTGTCTCCAATCATGATGCACGTTTTACTTCCCGACTGTGGAAGGGGTTACAGGAGGCTTTCGGGACACAGCTTCATTTGACTACCGCCTTCCATCCGCAAACGGATGGCCAAACTGAGTGGACCATTCAGACCCTCGAGGACATGTTGTGTGCTTGTATCCTCAACTTCAGTCTCATTTGGGAGGATCACTTTCCTTTGCTGGAGTTTTCATACAAAAATAGTTATCACTCCACCATTGGGATGTCACCTTTTGAGGCGTTGTACGGGCGACCTTGCAGATCACCTTTGTGTTGAACTGACCTAGGGGAGTTAGGACTAGTGGGACTAGAGATGGTAAGGGCTACCACAGAGAAGGTACAGATCATCCAGGAGTGGATAAAGACTGCACAGAGTTGGTAGAAGTCTTATGATGACAGGAGATGGAGACCTCTAGAGTCTGAGGGTGGTGACCATGTCTTTCTACGGGTCTCACCTTGATGAGGTTTGTGGAGATTTGGCTAAAGCGGAAAGTTATGTCTAAGGTTCATTGGACACTTTCAGGTCCTCAGTAGAGTTGGTTAGGTGGCTTATCTCCTAGCACTTCCCCCTTAGTTGCATCGGGTGCACGACGTCTTCCACGTATCCCAGTTGAGGAGATACGTGCATGACCCTTCTCACATCATCGACCATGGCGAGCTGGACATTGACGATGGGGAGATGTTTTCAGAGGTTTCAGTGGAGATTGAGGATCAATAAGAGTGGGTCCTTCGTGGGTAGTCAATACCTCTGGTGTGCATTTGCTGGCAGTACGAGAACCTATAGGCGAGCACATGGGAATGGGAGGCTCAGATGTTTGATCAGTACCGCCACATGTTCCCTTAGTTTGAGTTGTGGCTTACGAGGGCGTAAAGCCCTGAGGTGGGGAGAGTGTGAATACCTGTAATTTCCATGTAATTTTTTTTAAATATATGGGAATTTTACGAGTTCGCAAAAATTGACGGTGCGTGATTCCGAGACACGATGTTACTGGAATGAATTTCTAAACTTTTTTTGGGTATGTTCAGTAAACGTGCATGCAGGTTTTTGTAACTTTTAAACCGGTGCTCAGAATTGAAATCTGAGGACACCATTAAACTCGTAGCACCAGTATTCTCTTAAGGATACCTTTACCTTGACCTCAGTAGGTCAAGGGTGAAAGATAGTTTTTCACTTTTTCATGGGAAAATAAAAAAAATTATTTAACATTTTATTTTTATTCTTGAAACCTCCTTTGATTTATGGAGGTGGGGACCACAAGAGTTTATCCTCCAAATTGAATGCTTGGTGGTGGGGACCACCTGATCCTAAAACCTCCCCCAATCTGAATTTAATGGCAGGGACCACCTGAACCTTCTTAATGGGAGAAACCCCTTGAACTTCCTCGTTAATGAAGAATTAACCCATGGACTTCCTCCCCATTAATTTTTCTCCCATTTAATTATGTCTCGTCAATTGATTAATGTTTCCTACTTGTTTTGTGCCAACAATTTAAAATTGGACAAACACTTTTTATTTTGGTTGGCTATTTATTTTGAGAGCATTCGTTGGTAAAATAGTTGGCAAAGCTTTTGGGAGAACTTGGAGGAACACATCCTCCATCGAAGAATGCTTCTTCAAACGAAGTACGTCGACGTTATCCAACAACTTTGATTACTTCCCTATGAAATCCTCCAAAGTTGGACGTCTTCAACAACAAAGAACCACCTCCATCGAAGAGCGTTTATCCAACGAACGAGCTTAGGATCGGAGGCATGTGGCGGGCGCGACGAACGTCAACATCTACGACTTCTCTCTCTCAACACAACAACAAATTTTCGAGGTAGGGATTTTATTATGTGTGATTATGGATTCCCATGTTCTTCCCTTCTAAACAAAGAACGCATATCAAATCTCTAACTAGTTGATCCGTGGATGATTTTTTTTTCTGCGGGTTTGGGAATAATCATTGTAGGGTGGTTGTTTGAATTTTTTCCCTTTACCCATTCTTGATAATTCATTGTAAAATCAGGAAGAGATTATAGTTTCTTGCTACCACTTTAACGCAGAGAGTGCGGGCCAAACAAACATATCCCAACCTCTCCGAAAATCTTGTGCTTAATTATTGTTTTTTCGCGATAGAGGAGTACAGAAACCAACTTAGGTGGGCTACGAGGATGGAGATTGGCATCGCCGTCGGCCGCAATGAAGGCGATAGCACAACGGCATCGCCCCGCGGCCACCGCGCCGCCCGCAGCCTCCACCGCCCGCAGCCTCCGCCGCCCCGCTGCCTCGTGCCACCCGCAGTGGCCGCCGCCCCGCGGCCTCCACCGCGATGTGGCCTCATGCCGCCCATGGCCTACGCAACCTCACGACCTCATGCCACCCACAGCCTCCGCTATCCCGCAGCCATGCACCGTCTTCAGCCTCTGCTGCCCCACGGCCTCACGCCGCCTCATGGCCCCACCGCCCAGCGCCACCCCGCGGCCCTCTGCGCCGCCCCGCGGCCCTCCGCACCGCCTCGCAGCCTCACCGCCCTGTGGCCCTTCGTGCCGCCCACGAGGCCTCCGCGCCGCCCAGCGCGAGCCAGGCCGCCTCGCGCGGCCGGGCCGGGCCGAACCTAGCGGGCCGAGTCGACTCGAATCGGGTCAGGTCAGCCCAGACTGGTTCGGCTGATCGGGTCAGACCAGACCCGGGCCAACTTTGAACTTTTCGCACTACCGGCCATAACTTTGGCACCGGGCGTCTGATTGACGAACCATCAATGGCGTTGGAAACCTTGGAGCGAGATGGTCCCTTTTATTATACCCCACTGGAGATTTGGATAAAGATGAAGTATGTTTGGGTTGGATCGATCACGAATCCAATGAGGCCCTCGGGACTAAAGGGCTAATAACTTACAGATCGGGCGTCCTATTGATGCCCCGTCTGTTACGTTGAGACTCCTAAGACTTGGTGTTCCTCTGGGTTACTTCTTCATAGAACTTCGTGGAAGATGGTGTATTGACCAATGGATTGAGGAGAAGACCCTCTCAGAGACAAGCAAGCTTAGTGCGAGAACCCAATAGCTGGTTGTGACGTGAAGAATGAATAGAGATCCTATGTGGCTCAGCACCTAGTGTATAGCATCCCGCCTTTTTATAACATAAACTTTCATTACAATACACAAAACTAAGGATCTTTAAGGTCTAGTGTCTTGGAAACCAGGAACATAATACATGAAAACAACATAAAACATTCTTCTTAAACACTCAAAAGGCTTCTCCTTAAGTTCATCCTAGGTTCATTACTGCATCTCATAACCTGGGGACATACATCAAAAGAAAGGGTGAGCAGAAGGCCTAGTAAGGGGAACAAGGGGAACATTTTACATGTGAACTTGAGATACTTCAATAAGGACATGAAAAGAACTTTAAGGCATGAGAAAGAAATCATGAGGCATTTCATAATAAAAATAACATTTTCCATAACTTGAAGATGTGGCTACATAATTTAACATAAACAATCATGAACATATCACCAAGTTCTATCCCCTAGGTGTCATTTGAAAATTACCAAGGTTATTCACCAAGGTATCGTGAAAATTGTAATCTCTAGTGGTTACATCATTACCCAATGCATTGGAGCGCTATCAGGGTGCACCCTTAAATTTGCCTTTATTATCATGTGAGCCACATATATCATCATCAAACATTTCATAAATAACCCATATAGTATAAAATAAATGGGTTTCATTTCATAATCATAGCGTTTTAAAAACTGCTTTAAGGACATGATCTTTACGTCACTTTAAACCCACGGAAAGGGAAAGTGGGTCTCATGTATGTAAATCCCAGAATTTAAAATAGAGCATTTTAATATATATGTGAACACCCTTGTAGAAATAAGAGCTTTGAGTATTCACTTTATAACATAAAATAATTTTTAGAAAAGAGAGAGGCATTTTGAGACGAAAATTATGCAGCATAACGGCTATGTTACAAGGTTTTAGAAAACATTGAAAATAGAGGGGACATGGGTCACCCACTCATAAATGATCCATAAAACTGTAGGGGGACAGAATATAAGGGATTTAAGAACATGGTAATAAAATTTGAAAGATATACCATATGAAATGAAAAACATGGAAGTGAGACAAAACAAGATTTCCCTTATGAAAATTCGGCAGCCTAACGGTGTCACTTAACTTTAATAAAAAAAAGTGATTTGACAAGATCAAATAGGGTCCCTCATCATATGATCATAAGAGATCAGTATGATAGATATAGATATCATACCCCAACATAATAAAAAGGAACTTGAAAGACTTGACATGAAAATCGAACTTGAAAAATGAGAAGGGTGAAAGAATCCCTTAAAAATTCGGCAGCCTAACAGCGTCACTTAAACTTTTCATAAAACGAAATGATGAGAGTAAGAGGGGATCTCTCATCATATAAACATGAAAAGGGCAGTGAGAGGAATATAAAAGAACATCCTCTCGCATAAGAACATGGAGCATAAAGGAATGACATAAAAAGGATTACATGAAAAGAAAGAGAGAGGTCGGATCCCTTACCTTAAAACGTGACTCTTGAAACTCAAAGTTTTGGACCTTGAGGGCTTGGGGGAACCTTGGAAGGACTCCTTGGGAGGTAAGGAGACAAGAACTTCGTTGGGGGAGAGTTGGGAGTGAAAACTAAAGGAGAAAAGGGTGGGTATTTATAGGGAAAGTGAGGGGACAAGGCATTAATGGCCAAGGGACACCTCATTGGTGGTTTTGGCAAAACCATGGGCTTTCCCATGGTATTTGCCCATGGTATTGGCCACTTGGGACACCTCATACCTTATCTTACTATTCATAATTCGACCATATTGAATATATACTTAATACATCATTTAATGATGTCATTAAACACCCGTAACTTAAAAACTATATTTTCACTATTCATCGAAAATTCAACTTTCTCAGAATAATTCCAAAATTTCACCTTAACCAAATATCAATGCTCTGATTTCAAAAATGAAATCCATTTTATAAAAATAATTTTCTAAATATTTTTAATTTAATTTTTAAATAAAAACACTATTCATCGAGAATTCATTTTTTTCAGAAAAATCCCCAAAAATTACCTTAACATAATATCAATGCTCTGAGTTCAAAAATAAAGTCCTTTTTATAAAAATAATTTTCTAATTATTTTTAATTAAATTTTTAATTAAAAAACACTATTCATCCGAAAAAACTAATACTTGACTAATAATTTATGAAACCGTTATTTACCCATTTTATTGAATCACATTACTTAATCTAGGTGTCTAAATTATTTAAAACTTTCTTTGAGTGAAATTACTAATCCATTTGGTCACATTACTAATCCTAAGCGTAAAATCACTTTTCATAATTTACTATTCATCAAAAATTAAGTTGATCTTATTAGACTCCAAATTCCTTACTGAACACTTTTGTAGAAGACCATTTTTTGAAAATCATTACACATCATTAGTTATTTAGGGTTTTCATAAATATTTTAAAATATCCTTTTTTTCAAAATTCATCAATAAAATACATTCTAAAATTATCTAGACATTTTAAATTTAACAAACATCACTAAAGGAAGAAATCTCAATTCATTCATCCCAAAGGATTACACAAAGAAGCTAGGGTCTCGTCACATAGCCCCTTATAACACCGGCATATGACCTAAGTGTAAGGTGTGCTATGGTGAGAGAATCTGAGGGAGGCTCAGATAACATTGCCCTAGTAGTAATCTCTATTAACTTGAACTTCTCCCGTAGGCGTTTCCGTTCAAGCTTGACATGCTGGAGTTCGGCTTGGGCTTGGTCCAAAGCGAAGCCCACAGATGCTACCTCCTTCCCAAGCTCTGATAAGTGGGCTTCATAAGGGTCGAGTCTACTGGATGAAGCCATCGACTCCTCTTTCTGCATTAACCATTAACATCTTATTAAATCAATAAGAGTAAGTTAATATACTACTCGAAAAGATTGGGTCTTTACATTCTTCCCCCCTTAAGAAATTTCATCCCCGAAATTTATACTTGAGGCCTAGTCGAAAAGGTGAGGGTACTTTTGCTTCATCGTTTCCTCAGGCTCCCAAGTCGCTTCTTCATATTTATGATTCCTCCACAACACTTTCACAAGGTGGGTAGTCTTGTTTCGTAGAACCTTGTCTCTACGGTCCAAGATCTCCACTGGCTGCTCCTCATAAGAGAGGTCATGTTCCAGTTGTACCAACTCTGGGTTCAGTACATGCGAAGGGTCAGGTATGTACTTCCTCAAGAGAGATACATGGAAGACATTGTGAACTTGAGCTAGGTTCGGTGGAAGTGCTAGACGATAGGCCACTGCTCCTATGCGATCAAGGATTTCATAGGGGCCAATGTACCTAGGGCTGAGCTTCCCTTTCTTCCCAAACTGCATGACTCTCTTCCATGGAGAGATTCGAAGGAAGACTTTGTCACCAACACCAAACTCAAAGTCCCTTCGACGATTGTCAGCATAGCTCTTCTGCCGACTCTGAGCTGCCTTTATGTGTTGTTGGATGGCATGAACCTGTTCCGTCATCTCTTGCACGAGATCAGGCCCAAGAAGCTTCCTCTCACCAGTTTCATACCAACAAGTAGGAGTTCTACACCGCTTTCCATACAGAGCTTCATAGGGTGCCATCTGAATACTCGCATGGAAGCTGTTGTTATAGGAGAACTCCATTAATGGGAGGTGTTGATCCCATCCACCTTTAAATTCCATTGAGCATAATCTCAACATGTCTTTGAGTGTCTGAATAGTCCTTTCAGATTGGCCATTAGTTTGAGGATGATAGGCCGTACTAAAATTCAATTCAGTATTCAGAGCATGTTGAAGACTTCTCTAGAATTTTGATGTGAATCTTGGGTCACGATCAGATACGATGGATAGCGGTACCCCATGCAGCCTTACCACTTCCTTCACATATATCTTGGCAAGCTGATCCAAAGATAAATCTTCTCGAATAGAGATAAAATGGGCTGTCTTGGTGAGACGGTCCACAATAACCCATATCGCATTGTTTCCTTTGGATGTTTTCGGGAGACCAGTTACAAAGTCCATAGTGATATTATCCCACTTCCATACTGGTATGGGTAGCGGTTGTAATACCCCCTTAGGAAGTTGTCATTCTGCCTTTACTTGCTGACACACCAGGCACCTTGTAGTGTAATCAGCAATCTCCCTCTTCATGTTATCCCACCAATAATGATCACGAAGGTCTCTATACATCTTAGTGCTTCCCAGATGTATAGAGAAAGTAGAGCTATGAGCTTCATCCATCAGTTCTTTCTTTATCTCCAGAATAGATGGAACACATAGTCTTGTACGAAATTTCAATACACCTTCTTGATCAATATTGAAATCAGGGAACTTCCCATCCTTTACAGCCTCGAACTTCTCCTGTAGCAAAGGATCTTCTTTTTGAGCCTTCTTGATCTTCTATAGTAATGAAGGTTGAGAAATCATTTGGGATAGGGTTGATTATGTCCCTTTCCTTATAATTCCCATGTCCAGTTTTACTAGATCTTTAATCAAGGGATCTCCTAAGATCCTCATTGTTGCCAGAACAACAGGATCTTTCCTGCTTAACACATCCGAGACTTTGTTTGCTCTTCCAGGGTGATAATGAATTGAACAATCATAGTCTTTAATAAAATCCAACCATCTCCTTTGTCTCATGTTCAATTCTTTCTGTGTGAAAATATACTTTAGACTTTGGTGGTCAGTGTATATATCACATTTCTCCCCATAAAGATAGTGCCTCCATATCTTTAGAGCAAAAACAACTGCCGCCAGCTCTAGATCATGCGTAGGATAATTCTGCTCATGAATCTTCAACTGTCGAGATGCATAAGAAATTACCTTGTCATTTTTCATGAGGACACACCCAAGCCCTTTCAGAGATGCATCGCTAAAAATATCGAATCCTTCTCCGATAGAGGGTAGTGTTAATACAGGTGTCATAACCAATCTCTTCTTCAGCTCTTGGAAACTTTCCTCACATTCCTTTGTCCATATGAACTTAACCCCTTTTTGAGTCAACTTGGTTAGTGGATTAGAAAGCAGTGAAAAGTTTTTCACAAACCTCCTATAATATCCCGCTAAACCAAGGAAACTACGAATCTCAGTTACTGTTGTGGGTTGAGGCCACTCCTCCATAACCATTGTCTTTTCAGGGTCAACCGAGATTCCTTTATTGGTTACGATGTGCCCCAATAAAGCCACTTGCTGTAACCAAAACTCACACTTGCTGAACTTCCCAAAGAGCCTCTCCTTACGCAGAGTTTTCAATATAACCCTTAGATGATCTTCATGCTCCTCACGATTTTTTGAATATATCAAAATATCATCAATAAAAACTACCACAAAGTTATCAAGGTAGTCCTTAAAGACTATATTCATCAAATACATGAAAATAGCAGGAGCATTAGTCAAGCCTAAGGGCATAACAGTAAACTCATAATGCCCATATCTTGATCGGAAGGCAGTCTTTGGAATATCTTCCTTCTTCACCCTCAGTTGATGATAACCAGATCGAAGGTCAATCTTAGAGAAGAATTGAGCCCCACAGAGTTGGTCAAATAAATAATCAATTCTTGGAAGAGGGTATCTGTTCTTCACTGTGATCCCGTTCAGTTCTCTATAATCAATGCATAGCCACATTGATCCATATTTCTTCTTCACAAAGAGAACTGGTGCTCCCCAAGGAGACACACTCGGTCGGATAAACCCCTTCTCCAACAAGTCTTGGAGTTGTTTCTTTAACTCTTCTAGTTCCACATTTCCCATTCTATACGGAGTCTTTGATATCGGTTGAGACCCAGGTATGAGTTCAATGGAGAACTCTACCTCTCTTTCGGGGGGAGGTCCAGGTAACTCCTCAGGAAATACATCCATGTATTCCTGGACAATCGGAACATCTTCAATTTGTATGCTCCCTTTCCCTTCTTCATCATCATCGATTAACTCCATAAATAAATCTATGGGAGTTGCTTCTAGATAGGGATCAGTTCGGGATATCTCTCCATGGAAGATAACTGTAGGTCGTTTATTCAAGACTACTGAGATTTCCTTACTTCTGCATTTGATCTTAGCATTATACTTTGAGATCCAATCCATCCCTAGTATAACGTCGAATTCCAACATGGGAATGACTACTAGATTTGCGATAAGATTGTGCTCACCAAAGTTAACACTAGAGTCTCTAAATACCGTTGATGCAAGGATAATCCCACTTGGAGTCTTGACTGACAACTCTACCTCTAGCAGTTCGGGGATTGATTCTATATTCCTTGAAAACTTGGAGGAAATAAAGGAATGCGTAGAACCAGAATCAAATAAAGTACTTGCTAGTTTTGAGAGGACGACAAGAGTACCTGCTACCACATCGTTCGGAACTTCAACTTCAGTTGTTGTGATAACGAAATCACAACCTTGCTCCCTTGGCCTATGCTGAGGTTGATGGTGATTCCCCTCCACCGCCCTCGGATTTGGACATTGATTACCAAAGTTCCCAAGTTGTCCACACTTGAAGTATGTGACTTCGGGTAGGGCCAGAACCATCTTTCCTCTGTCGTTAGTGTTGGTAAGTTGAGGCTTCACATCACTACGACAATTCCGAGAAATATGGCCTTCTTTTCCACACCTATAGCACTTACCACTTCTGATCAAGCAGTTCCCCGAATGCTTCTTCCCACACTTATTGCATGTGGCGTGTTGCATATGCTTTCCACCTCTTTCCTGATCAAAACTTCTTCCCAGGCTTGGTTCTAGAGTTCTCTTCTTTTCATTAGATTTGTGAGACCACTGTGTCTCCCCAAACTCTAGTTCAACTTTCATAGCACTTCGAACTATTTCTTCATAGCTATCGTAGTCCCTGTTGGCTAGATTCTTCCGCAGATGAGGTCGTAGTCCGCCAAAGAATCTATCAACCTTCCCATTAGGGTCAATGACAAAGCTTGAGGTATAATGGGAAAGCCTTGTGAATTTCATATCGTAGGTTCCAACTGATTCATTCTCCTTCTGCTTCAGCTCGAGAAATTCTTTCTCCATTCTCGTTCTCATCGAACAAGGGAAATACTTATTAAAGAATATTCCCCGGAATTCTTCCCACTCTATAGCTTCCATCTCTCCTCATGGCTTCATGTTTTTGATCAGTGACCACCACTGATCAGCTTCTCCCTCTAGGCGGTAAACAACAAGGGTGACTTTTTCTTGTTCCGAACAATGAAGTACAGAAAAGATCTTTTCAATGGAGCTTATCCATTGTTCCACAACCAATGGGTCAGTAGATCCACTGAATGTTGGCGGTCGTTGACGCATAAAGGACTCAACATAAAGTTGTTCCCTTCGTGGTGAGATCGACCTCTCAGCTTGATTCAAGTTATTACTCATAACTTGAGTCAGTTGGTTCATCATTAGCATGAATGTTTCCATTCCGGCTTCCATCAGAGGGCCGTCAGCACATGGTGCATTGCGGTCACCATCGGCACAGTTCCTCCTATTGCCCGCCATTTTCTAAAAGAATAAAACCTTAGTGATAAACTTATTTCATTTATGAATCTTTTAACTAAGACTTCATGCTTAGACAATTATACTTCTCTATAATTCCTTCATAATGATTCATAAAAATCTTGTGATTAACCAAACATATCCCCCGGGAGTGTCGTAACCAAGAGTGCAGCAAGGCCTGTTATCGTGCACCAGTTCCTGTTCGAGTCTAGCTCAAAGTGGTGTTTTCGGGTTTTACCCCTATGTGCATCTGTGCCAGATCCGCCTCTACCTGCTCGTATCCAGACAAGGATGTATCTGTTTTATAAACCACTTACTCAATACTTACCAAAATACCAGGAAGTTTTCCTATAATTAAACTTTTCTATAGGGATCTTCCTAAAGTTTTTATATCCTAATTTCCACAAATAACTAAACCATCCTTTGATACCAACTATAGCATCCCGCCTTTTTATAACATAAACTTTCATTACAATACACAAAACTGAGGATCTTTAAGGTCTAGTGTCTTGGAAACCAGGAACATAATACATGAAAACAACATAAAACATTCTTCTTAAACACTCGAAAGGCTTCTCCTCAAGTTCATCCTAGGTTCATTACTGCATCTCAAAACCTGGGGACATACATCAAAAGAAAGGGTGAGCAGAAGACCCAGTAAGGGAAACAAGAGGAACATTTTACATGTGAAATTGAGATACTTCAATAAGGACATGAAAAGAACTTTAAGGCATGAGAAAGAAATCATGAGGCATTTCATAATAAAAATAACATTTTCCATAACTTGAAGATGTGGATACATCATTTAACATATACAATCATGAACATATCACCAAGTTCCATCCCCTAGGTGTCATTTGAAAATTACCAAGGTTATTCACCAAGGTATCGTGAAAATTGTAATCTCTAGTGGTTACATCATTACCCAATGCATTGGAGCGCTATCAGGGCGCACCCTTAAATTTGACTTTATTATCATGTGAGCCACATATATCATCATCAAACATTTCATAAATAACCCATATAGTATAAAATAAATGGGTTTCATTTCATAATCATAACGTTTTAAAAACTGCTTTAAGGACATGATCTTTACGTCACTTTAAACCCACGGAAAGGGAAAGTGGGTCTCATGTATGTAAATACCAGAATTTAAAATAGAACATTTTGATATATATGTGAACACCCTTGTAGAAATAAGATCTTTGATTATTCACTTTATAACATAAAATAATTTTTAGAAAAGAGATAGGCATTTTGAGACGAAAATTATGCAGCATAACGGCTATGTTACAAGGTTTTAGAAAACATTGAAAATAGAGGGGACATGGGTCACCCACTCATAAATGATCCATAAAACTGTAGGGGGACAGAATATAAGGGATTTAAGAACATGGTAATGAAATTTGAAAGATATACCATATGAAATGAAAAACATGGAAGTGAGACAAAACAAGATTTCTCTTATGAAAATTCGGCAGCCTAACGGTGTCACTTAACTTCAATAAAAAAAGTGATTTGACAAGATCAAATAGGGTCCCTCATAATATGATCATAAGAGATCAGTATGATAGATATAGAGATCATACCCCAACATAATAAAAAGGAACTTGAAAGACTTGACATGAAAATCAAACTTGAAAAATGAGAAGGGTGAAAGAATCCCTTAAAAATTCGGCAGCCTAACGGCGTCACTTAAACTTTTCATAAAACGAAATGATGAGAGTAAGAGGGGATCTCTCATCATATAAACATGAAAAGGGCAGTGAGAGGAATATAAAAGAACATCATCTCACATAAGAACATGGAGCATAAAGGAATGACATAAAAAGGATTACATGAAAAGAAAGAGAGAGGTCGGATCCCTTACCTTAAAACGCGACTCTTGAAACTCAAAGTTTTGGACCTTGAGGGCTTGGGGGAACCTTGGGAGGACTCCTTGGGAGGTAAGGAGACCAGAACTTCGTTGGGGGAGAGTTGGGAGTGAAAAATAAAGGAGGAAAGGGTGGGTATTTATAGGGAAAGTGAGGGGACAAGGCATTAATGGCCAAGGGACACCTCATTAGTGGTTTTGGAAAAACCATGGGCTTTCCCATGGTATTTTCCCATGGTATTGGCCACTTGGGACACCTCATACCTTATCTTACTATTCATAATTCGACCATATTGAATATATACTTAATACATCATTTAATGATGTCATTAAACACCCGTATCTTAAAAACTATATTTTCACTATTCATCGAAAATTCAACTTTCTCAGAATAATCCCAAAATTTCACCTTAACCAAATATCAATGCTCTGATTTCAAAAATGAAATCCATTTTATAAAAATAATTTTCTAAATATTTTTAATTTAATTTTTAAATAAAACACTATTCATCAAGAATTCATTTTTTTCAGATAAATCCCCAAAAATTACCTTAACATAATATCGATGCTTTGAGTTCAAAAATAAAGTCCTTTTTATAAAAATAATTTTCTAATTATTTTTAATTAAATTTTTAATTAAAAAACACTATTCATCCGAAAAAACTAATACTTGACTAATAATTTATGAAACCGTTATTTACCCATTTTATTGAATCACATTACTTAATCTAGGTGTCTAAATTATTTAAAACTTTCTTTGAGTGAAATTACTAATCCATTTGGTCACATTACTAATCCTAAGCGTAAAATCACTTTTCATAATTTACTATTCATCAAAAATTAAGTTGATATTATTAGACTCCAAATTCCTTACTGAACACTTTTGTAGAAGACCATTTTTTGAAAATCATTACACATCATTAGTTATTTAGGGTTTTCATAAATATTTTAAAATATCCTTTTTTTCAAAATTCATCAATAAAATACATTCTAAAATTATCTGGACATTTTAAATTTAACAAACATCACTAAAGGAAGAAATCTCAATTCATTCATCCCAAAGGATTACAGAAAGAAGCTAGGGTCTCGTCACATAGCCCCTTATAACACCGGCATATGACCTAAGTGTAAGGTGTGCTATGGTGAGAGAATCTAAGGGAGGCTCAGATAACATTGCCCTAGTAGTAATCTCTATTAACTTGAACTTCTCTCGTAGGCGTTTCTGTTCAATCTTGACACTCTGGAGTTCGGCTTGGGCTTGGTCCAAAGCGAAGCCCACAGATGCTACCTCCTTCCCAAGCTCTGATAAGTGGGCTTCATAAGGGTCGAGTCTACTAGATGAAGCCATCGACTCCTCTTTCTGCATTAACCATTAACATCTTATTAAATCAATAAGAGTAAGTTAATATACTACTCGAAAAGATTGGGTCGTTACATAGTGATCCTGTGTGGGTCAGCACCGAGCGATCCTGTGTGGGTCAGCACCTAGAGATAATGTGTGGGTCAGCACCAAGCGATCATTTGTGGGTCATCACCTAGCGATCGTGTGTAGGTCAGCACCAAGCGATCCTGTATCGGCCAGCACCAAACGATCCTGTGTGGGTCAGCACCGAGCGATCCTGTGTGGGTCAGAACCTAGTGATCCTATGTGGGTAATCAACAAGCGATCCTATGTGGGTCAACACCTAGCGATCCTGTGTGGGTCAGCATTGAGCGAACCTGTGTGGGTCAGCACCGAGTGATCCTGTGTGGGTCAGCACTGAGCGATCCTGTGTGGGTCAACACCTAGCGATCCTATGTGGTTCAGCACCGAGCGATCATGTGTGGGTCAGCAGTAGAGCTTCTTAATAGAGTAAGATGATTTATTAGTTAAATCTAATCATCTCTACTACTGTACCTAAGAAATACCTGGTGTGAGCTGAGTTTGTACCTGTGTGGTACTTCCCTTCGTGGTAATACCTTGGTGGTATTCTTCTTTGTGACATACCTGTGCGGTACTTACCTTCGTGGTATTCCTTCCTTTGTGGAACAGTTTAGCTTTGGAATTTTGGGTTGGACCCTGTATTTCCTCATGTTTGAGATGGGTATACTTGGTAACTTAGGTATATGTATGGGCTTCTACCTAAGTAGGGTTGTCAGTTGACTTCATACTTTTTGGTTTATCCTTTGTGGATTTTGTGAGACCTTGAGGGTCTCGGGGTTCCTACTGAGTATCGTTATACTCACCCATGCATGGGTTATACCCACACCTTGTTGTGTTTGGTGCAGACGACGGACAACACTGATCAAGGTTGAGGGTACCAGGGCTAGATGGGGCCCGAAGGTGGACCATACGGTGTGACGGTACGCAGAGTAGACGCACGAACATGGAGTGCTGAGGAGTCTATTTATACCTACCCTTCAGGTAGGAACCTCATAGGAAGACCCAGTAGTTGCCTTTCTTTTTCTTCAGTTGTATTGTATTTCAGTTGTACTTGTACCATTACTTTTGGGCTTTTATTCCGGCCCCTTTTTACTTTCAGCACTCTTTTTGCTATACATTTGACTTGTGTTCATATCTTATTGTGTTCTTGGTTTCCTGTGTTTACAGGTTATAAAGGAAATGCCTTCCCAGTTTTAGGAAATACGCCTTTCGGTGCTAGTCATCAACCCTTGGCTTATAGAAGGCGGGCTTGGGGTAGTCACGGCATGGGCCCTGGGGGACGGGTCATGAAAAATTGGTATCAGATGAGTCGATTCTACCATAGAACATTGGACGCTGATATTTTTAATGGTAATAGTGTTGAGTGTAGTGAGTGTGGTTATCATTTTAGGAAATCCAGTGTTGGTGTGGCGGCTGACATATCCATACACCATGACCCTGACTTCTGATTTCTCACTCAGTGCATGAAAACACTGATTGTGTGTGTGCTTAGAAAAGTTTTATTTTCGATTTCTTTGAGTCATCTCACCAGGTATAACTTAATGATTGCAGTGCACCTGTTCCTTATCAGGATTCCATTGAGTAGACAGCCATCTAGGATTCCTGAGAGAGTACATGATGACGGACATCGAGTGGCGAGGCTCCGGTGCAGGGTTGTCTTACTATGTTGGAACCTTTGGGTGGTGTACCAGCAGCACCACCACTCGTTGGTCAGCAGTTACCACTAGCCGCATTGGAAGACGGTGCACGCTAACTGAGTGCATTTCACGAGTTCCAACAGTAGAGGCCTCTGAGGTTTCGAGGCGATAAAGATTCTCACGCAGCTGAGGGCTGGCTAGAGGCGGTTTCTAGATTTTTCTGCCTAGTTGAGACACTAGTAGAGCAGATGGTGACCTTAGCCACTAGTCGTTTTCTGTGGGAGACCATGAGGATGGTCTTCATAGTGATGAGGCTTTGGTATGTGGACCATTGCTCGAGATAGTACCTTCGAGTAGTGTGTCATTTATATCACTACCCGTTGGTTAGCAGTTACAACTAGTGGTACTAGTAGAGGACACTTATAGGCTTAGTGCCTTACATGTGGTTCAGCATCAGATACCCCTCAGGTTCTGAGGTGAGCCTGACTAATAGGCGGCTGAGGACTGGCTTGAGGAGGTGGTTGAGAGTTCTCTAGAGCTTCTACAGCTTTGGCAGGATGACATGTCGTTAGTTGAGTTTTTATCGAGGTGTACCGATCATTCCTAGTACTCAATGAATACGATGTGATCAGTACTTCAGGGCTTGGACTTCCAATAGAGGTGTGTTTAAGGACATTCGGGCCAGAACTATTCCTCTATGCATTTCTACTTATGTTAGGGTGCTAGAGAGAACCTTTGTGGTTGAATGTTCTTTAGCTGAGCGGATACAACCAGTAAATGTTAGTAGTGGGAAAGCAGGAAACTGGAACCAGTCTCAGAGACTTGGGCATGTAAGATGTTTTAGGAGGAGGATGTGATAGGGATAGATGAATCTATAGGGAAGAAGACATGGAATCAGATCTAGGAGAGCAGCATGAGGTGGTGTACATTTCAAAATTTCACAACCACCCCATTTTTGTGGACCCCACCAGGCTTAGGGAGCTGGAGGATAGGGGAAGAGAGTAGCTGCATGCAGTCAAGGAGTGCGACCAAAGGGCTCTAGGAACGATTTGAGGTACAATCTATGTCTACTACTAGTTTTCATATCAATAGACATAGGTACCAATCATTCCTTCCTTCCAAGAATCTTGTCCAAGACCTAGAGTTTCTGGTTAAATCCTTTATTTGACATGCATGTCTGGAGATACCTTTAGGAGGATAATTGATAATCACATATACGCCGATGGTGTGATTTGACCCTTGAGGTGAGAGTTTTGGTTGGAACCTCTTAGTGGCAGCATCGAGGCCTTACGACATTAGTTTGGGTATAGACTGGTCATCCATAGTTCATTCTCAGAACGACTGTATTAGGCAAAAAGGTTTTGATTTCTATACAACATTGTAATGGGTTTTTCCTTGGTTGGAGAAAAGGAAACCCAAGCAGCACATGATGAACTCATGCATAGGAGGGTGCAGTCGATCACTCATGAGTCGGCCAGACTTACCCTTGTGGCAGCAGGAGTTTTCAGTTTTTAGTTCCAAATAGAAGTGACAGAGCATGGGGATATCTTTTCAAAAGATGTTTCCAGGATTACCTCCCCAAAGGGAGAGGGACATCTAATTTGGCTAGGTACTACCAAATATTTGTACCCAACTTCACCAGGGTAGCAGCACCCTTGTCATCTTTTACAAAAAAGGGGGAGCCTTTCCTGTGGATGGAGAAGTTTCTGCAACGCTTTCAGGAGTTTAGATAGAGACTGACAAGTAGAACTACGCTACCCATGACCTGGAGTTAGCAGCAGTGGTATTTATGCTGAAGGTGTGGTGGGATTACTTGATGGGAAAACATTTTACAATGTACTGTGATCACAATAGTCTCAGGTATATCTTCTCTCAAAAGGAACTGAACCTAAGACAACGACGTTGGATTGAGTTCTTTCAGGACTATGACTTCAAGATAATCTATAATCCTGGGAATGGGAACGTTGTAGAAGATTCCCTCAGCAGGAGATCTGGTATATAACTTCTAGTTGAGGCGACGGAGAAACTTTTATTCAATATCTTACAGTCACTCCCCCGCTTCTTCAAAGATTCAGGGAGGCGTAGCACGGGGACACAGACTGCGAGGCATGACATGCTCAGATATCCACAGGACAGGCACCTGAGGGATTTTCTGAAGGTGGGGAGCATTTCATCCTCTTTAGAGGATGTACCATGGTACCAGTGTCACTTCATGGGAAAGTGTTGAGATATTTCCACAAATTCCCTCTAGCGGTACATCCAGAAGTAGAGAAGATGTTCTCGGATCTTTGATGATAGCATTGTTGGCCGGGAAAGAAGAAAGCAGTAGCAGAGTTTGTCTCTCGGTGCCTCACTTGTCAGCAAGTGAAGGTAGAGAATCAGGTACCAGCAGGCTTGGTTCATCCTTTAGAGGTCCCATAGTGGAAGTGAGATGGGATATCCATGGACTTCGTGATAGGACTTCCACATACATCCAGAGGTCCTGATTCTATCTGGGTGATCGTTGACCGACTCACCAAGTCGGACCACTTCCTACCAATCAGAAAGCAGGGTTCAATAGAGAGCTTGGGACGCCTCTATGTGTAGGAGATTATGCGGCTACATGGAGTACCCTCGACGATTGTCTCTGATCATGATGCATGTTTTACTTCCCGGCTATGGAAGGGGTTGTAGGAGGCTTTTGGGACACAGCTTCGTTTGAGCACCGCCTTCCATCCGCAGACGGATGGCCAGACTAAGCAGACTATTCAGACCCTCGAGGACATGTTGCGTGCTTATGTCCTCGACTTCGGTCATAGCTAGGAGGATCACTTGCCTTTGGTGTAGTTTTCATACAACAAAAGATATCACTCCACCATTGGGATGGTACCTTTTGAGGCGTTGTACGGGTGACCTTGCAGATCACCTTAGTGTTGGAATGACTCAGGGGAGTCAACACTAGTGGGACCCTAGATAGTACGGGCTACCACAGAGAAGGTTCATATCATCCAGGAGTGGATGAAGACTACACAGAGCAGGAAAACGTCTTATGCTGACAGGAGATGGAGACCTCTAGAGTTCGAGGGTGGTGACCACGTCTTTCTATGGGTCTCACCTCGACGAGGTTTGCAGAGATTTGGCTGAGGCGGCAAGTTATGTATGAGGTTCATTGGACACTTTCAGATCCTTAGCAGAGTTGGAGAGGTGGCTTACCTCCTAGCACTTCTCCCTCAGTTGCACCGGGTTCACGATGTCTGCCACGTATCCTAGTTGAGGAGATATGTGCACGACCCTTCTCACATGAGCTGGACATTGACGATGGGGCGATGGTTTCAGAGGTTCCAGTGGAGATTGAGGATCGATAACAGTGGGTCCTTCATGGGCAGTTGATACCTCTGGTGTGCGTTCGTTGGTAGCACGGGAACCTCTAGGCGAGTACATGGGAATGGGAGGCTCAGATGCGTGCTCAGAACCGCCAATTGTTCCCTTATTTTGAGTTATGGCTTACAAGGATGTAAAGCCCTAAGGTGGGGAGAGTGTAAAGACTCAGAATATCCATGTAATTTTTTTTATATATATGGGAATTTTACGAGTTCATGAAAATTGACGGTGTGTGATTCCGAGACCCGGTGTTCCCAGAATGAATTTCTGAACTTTTTTGGGTATGTTCAGTAAACGTGAGCACAGGTTTTTGTAACTTTTAAACCAATACTTAAAATTCAAATCTGAGGACACAATTGAACTCGCAATGCTGATATTCACTTAAGGAGACATTTACCTCGACTGTAGTAGGTCGAGGGTGAAAGATAGTTTTCACTTTTTTGTGGGAAAATAAAAATAAAATTAGTTAACATTTTATTTTTATTCTTGAAACCTCCTTTGATTTATGGAGGTGGGGACCACAAGAGTTTATCCTCCAAATTGAATGCTTGGTGGTGGGGACCACCTGAGCCTAAAACCTCCCCCAATCTGAATTTAATGGTGGGGACCACCCAAACCTTATTAATTCAAGAAACCCTTTGAAATTCTTCATTAATGAGGAATTAACCCATGGACCTCCTCCCCATTAATTTTTCTCCCATTTAATTATGCCTCGTTAATTGATTAATGTTGCCAAATTGTTTTATTCCAACAATTTCAAATTGAACAAACACTTTTTATTTTGGTTTGCTATTTATTTTGAGAGCATTCGTTGGGAAAAGGGTTGGAAAAGATTTTGGGAGAACTTGTAGGAACACATCCTCCAACGAAGAACGCTTCTTCAAACAAAGAATGCCAACGTTCTCCAACAACTTTGACTCCTTCCTCATGACATCCTCCAATGGTGGACGTATTCAACAATGAAGAACCACCTCCATCGAAGAGCGTTTATCTGATGAACAATCTTGGGATCGGAGGCGTGTGGCGGATGCGAAGAACATCAATATCTTTGACTTCTCTCTCGCAACACAACAACAAACCTTTGCGGTAGGGATTTTATTATGTGTGATTATGGATTCCCATGTTCTTCTATTCTAAAAAAAGAACACTGGTCAACTCTCTAACTAGTTGATCCGCGGATGATTTCTTTTTCTTTGGGTTTGGTAATAATCATTGTTGGTTGGATGTTTTAATTTCTTACCCTTACTTGTTCTTGACAATTCATCGTAAAATCAAGAATAGATTATAGTTGCTTGCTACCGCTCGAATGCAGAGAGTGTGGGCCAAACAAACATGGCCCGACCTCTCCGCAAATATTGTGTTTAATTGTTGTGTTTTCACGATGTAGGAGGATGGAAACCAACTTCGGTGGGGTACGAGAACGGCAGTCGGAACCACCATCAGCCGCAACGAAGGCGACGGCGCAACGACGCCACCCCGCGGCCCCCACGCCGCCCTTAGCCTCCTCATCCCGCAGCCTCTGCCGCCCCGCGGCCCCACGCCGCCTGCGACCACTGCCGCCACGCAGCCTCTGCCACCCCGCGGCCTCATGCCGCCCGAAGCCTTCACCACCCTACGGCCTCGCGCCACCAACGGCCTCCTCCACCCTGCGACCTCGCACCGTCCACATCCTTCGCCGCCCCACGGCCTCGCGCCGCCTCACGGCCTCGCCGCCTTGCGGCCCTCTACGCTACCCCGAGGCCCTCCGCGTCACCCCGCATCCCTCCGCCGCACCCCAGAGCCTCGTCGTACTGTGGCCCACCGTGCCGCCTCGCAGCCTCACCGCATGCCCCCCCCCCCCCCCGCAGCCTCGCCGCCCCCCGACCATTCGTTCTGCCCCGCGGCCTCATCGCCTCGCGGCCCTCCATGCCTCCCTACGGCATCACACCACCCTCGCAGCCTCTGCACTACCCAGCGCGGGCCAGGCTGCCCCACACGGTCGAGCCTGGTCGACCCGAATCGGGTCGATTAGGACCAAGCTGGGTCGCTCTAATCGGGTCGGACCAGACCCAAGCCAACTTCGAATGTTTCGCACTACCGACCATAACTTTGGCATTGGGAATCCGATTGAAAAGTCGTTAGTGGAGCTAGAAACCTTGAAGTAAGATGGTCCCTTTGAGTATACCCCACTGGAGATTTGGATAAAGATGGAGTACGGTCTGGTTGGATTGAGCATGAATCCAACCGGGCCCTCGGGACTAAAGGGTTAATAACTTACAAACAGGGCATCTGATTGATGCACTGTCTATTGCGTTGAGACCCTTAAGATGTGGTAGTCCTCTGGGTTACTTCCACGTGGGATTTCGTGGCAGTTGGAGTATCAACCAGTGGCTTGAGGAGCAGACCCTCTCGGAGACGAGCAAGATTAGTGAGAGAACCCAGTAGCTGGTTGTGACATGAAGAACGAATAGCGATCCTATGTGGGTCAGCACCTAGATATCCTGTGTGGGTCAGCCCCAAGCAATCCTGTGTGGGTTAGCACCTAGTGATCCTGTGTGGGTCATCACTGAGCGATCATGTGTGGGTCAGCGCCTAACGATCCTATGTGGGTCAGCACCTAGCGATCCTGTGTGGGTCAGCACCGAGAAATCCTCTCTGGGTCATCACCTAGGGATCCTGTGTGGGTCAGCACCAAGAGATCCTATGTGGGTCATCACCTAGCGATCCTGTGTGGGTTTTCACCTAGCGATCCTCTGTGGGTCACCACCAAGAGATCCTGTGTGGGGCAGCACTTAGCGATTCTGTGTGGGTCAGTACCGAGCGATCCTGTGTGGGTCAGCACCGAGCGATCCTGTGTGGGTCAGCACCTTGCGATCCTGTGTGGGTCAGCACCTAGCGATCCTGTGTGGGTCATCACTGAGCGATCCTGTGTGGGTCAGCAGCAGATCCTCTTAACATAGTAAGATGATTCAGTAGTTACATCTAATCATCTCTACTACTGTACCTAAGAAATACCTGGTGTGAGCTGAGTTCATACCTGTGTGGTACTTCCCTTCATGATAATACCTTGGTGGTATTCTTCTGTGTGACGTACCTATGCGGTACTTACCTTCTTGGGATTTCTTCCTTTGTGGAATAATTGGGCTTTGAACTTTTGGGTTAGACCCTGTATTTCCTCATGATTGAGATGGGTATACTTGGTAACTTAGGTATATGTATGGGCATATACCTAAGTAGGGTTGTTAGTTGAATTCGTACTTTGTGGTTTATCCTTTGTGGATTTTGTGAGACCTTGAGGTTCTCAGGGTCCCTACTGAGTATCGTTATACTCACCCCTGCACGGGCTATAACCACACCTTGTTTTGTTTGGTGCAGACGACGGACAGCACTGATCGAGGCTGAGGGTACCAGGGCTAGATGGGGCCTAAAGGTGGACCATATGGCATGAAGGTACACAGAGGAGACGGGCGGACATGGAGTGATAAAGAGGTGATCTGTACCTACCATTCAGGTAGGAACCTCAGAGGATGACCGAGTAGCTGCCTTTATTTTTCTTCAGTTGTATTGTATTTCAGTTGTACTTGTACCATTACGGTTGGGCTTGTATTCCGACCCCTTTTTACTTTCAGCACTCTTTTTTCTATACAGTTGACTTGTGTTTGTATCTTTTTGTGTGATTGGTTTTGTGTGTTTACAGGTTATAAAGGCAATTCTTTCCCGGTTTTAGGGAATACAACTTTCGGTGCAAGTATCCATCCTCTGGCCTATGGAAGGCGGGCTTGGGGTAGTCACGGCATGGGCCCCAGGGGACGGGTCATGAAAAATTGGTATCAGAGGATCCGGTTCTACCGTTGAACATTGGACTCGGATCTTTTTAATGGTAATAGTTTTAAGTCTAGTGAGTGTGTTTATCAGTTTAGGGAATATAGTGTTGGTTTGGTGGAAGACATATGCATACACCAAGACCCTGAATTCTGATTTCTGACTCAATGCATGAGAACAATGATTACATGTGTGCTTAGAAAAGTTTTCTTTTCGGTTTCTTTGAGTCATCTCACCAAGTATAACTTAATGACTGTGGTGCATCTTTTCCTTATCAGGATGCCGCTGAGTAGATAGCCAGCTAGGATTCTTGAGAGAGTACACGATGATGGCCACTAAGCGATGAGGCTCCAGTGCAGGGCCCTCTTACTATGTTAGAACCTTCGGGTGGTGTACCAGCAGCACCACCACCCATTGGGCAGCAGTTACCACTAGCCGCACTAGCGGATGGTGCACGACAACTGAGCATGTTTCACAAGTTCCAGCAGCAGAGGCCTCTGAGGTTTCGAGGCGAGAAAGATTCCCATGCAGCTGAGGGATGGCCGGAGGTGGTTTCTAGAGTTTTCTGCCTAGTTGAGACACCAGTAGAGCATATGGTGACCTTAGCCACTAGTATTTTTCAGTGAGAGACCATGAGGATGGTCCGCATAGTGATAAGGCTTTGGTACATGGACTGTTGCCCAAGATAGTACCTTCGAGTAGTGTTTCAGCTATATCACTGCTCGTTGGTTAGCAGTTACAACCGGCGGTACTGGTAGAGGACACTTATAGGATTAGTGCCTTACATGTGGTTCAGCATCAGATACCCCTCAGGTTCTGAGGTGAGCCTGAATCACAGGCGGCTAAGGACTGGCCTGAGGAGGTGGCAGAGAGTTCTCTAGAGCTTCTACAGCTTCGGCAGGACAACATGTCGGTAGTTGAGTATTCATTGAGGTGTGCCGATCATTCCTAGTACTCAATGAATACCATACGATCAGTGCTTTAGGGCTCAGACTTCTGAGCGAGGTGTGTTTAAGGACATCTGGTCCAGCACTATTCCTCTATGCATTCCTACTTATGTTAGGGTGCTAGAGAGAACCTTTGTGGTTGAATATTCTTTAGCTGAGCGGATACAGCCAGTAAATGTTATTAGTGGGAAAGCAGGAAACTGGTACTAGTCTTAGAGACTTGGGCATGTAAGATGTTTCAGGAGGAGGATGTGATAGGGATAGATGAATCTGTAGGGAAGCAGATGTGGAAGCAGAGCTAGAAGAGTAGCATGAGCTGGTGTACAGTTTGACATGTCACAACCACCCCCTTTTTGTGGACCCCACCAGGCTCAGGGAGCTGGAGGACATGGGAAGAGAGTAGTTACATGCTGTTAAGGAGTGTGACCAAAGGGCTCTAGGAATGATTTGAGGTATGGTCTGTGTCTACTACAAGCTATCGTATCAATAGACATAGGTACCAATCATTCCTTCCTTCCAAGAATCTTGTCCAAGACCTAGAGTTTCCGGTTAAACCATTCACTTGACCCTCACGTCTGGAGATACCTTTGGGAGGAGAATCGATAATCACATATATGTTGATGGTGTGATCTAACCCTTGAGGTGAGAGTTTCGGTTGGAACCTCTTGGTGGCAGCATCGAGGCCTTACGATGTTAGTTTGGGTATGGACTGGGCATCCACAGTTAAATCTCAGATTGAATGTATTAGGAAAAAAGGTTGTGATTTATCTACAATATTGGAATGGGGTTTTCCTTTGTTGGAGAAAAGGAAATCCAGGAAGCATGGGATGGACTCATTCATAGGAGGGTGCAGCCGATCGCCCATGAGTCGGCCAGACTTACCCTTGTGGCAGCAGGAGTTTTGATTTTTCAATTCCAAATAGAAGTGGAAGAGCATAGGGACATCTTTTTAAAAGATGTTTCCAAGATTACCTCCCCAAAGGGAGTGGTCCATCTAATTTGACTAGGTACTACCGAAAATTTTTACCCGACTTCCCCAGGGTAGCGGCACCCTTGTTAGCTTTGACAAAAAATGGGGAGCCTTTCCTATGGATGGAGAAGTTTTAGAATAGCTTTCAGTATTTTAATTTTTCTTCATGTTCCTTTGAGTTTCCTTCATAAATATCGAGCAACTTCTCCTAGATTGAATTTTAATATTTACATGATATCATCTTCATATAGATTGTGTTAGAAAAATATCACACTAACACACTAATTCCTTTTGAGTTGGTATTCAAATTCTTATGATCTATTTATGATAGATATATACTTTTTGTATTTACTATAATTCCAAGAAATGCAATAATGTACACATCCATACCTAATGATCAAAAATATTTATGTATTTGATTCTTACATAGTTGAAAATTATCTCCAAAAAATATTGGAATTCCTTTGAGATTCACTACCACTTACATGGCTTACAAAGAGAGAAAAATCCTTAAAATTTAACCTTCCACTCTGATACCACTTAATTGGTCCCACGCAAGTAATATACCCTAATATAAAGGGTGAATCATGGCATGAAAAATTAATATGTATCTTCCCAACAATATTATGGTGGTCCTATATACCTAACATCAAGGGGGTGAATTGAATATTTAAAAAATCTCTCAAAAAAATTCCCTTTATAAATACTATAGTTCAGATAGGCTTAATTAGAGTTACTCTAAACAAAATAAAATTATATTAGTAATGTAGTGTAAAAGAATAAATGTTATAGATTGATTACATGCTCTGAAACAATTAAAATAAGAACTATAAATATCAAAAATAAGTAAATCATATAATATATCAAAGCAATTAGGCTCCAAATTACAATCCATATATACCCTAAATTTTATTAATAAAGGATATATAAATTATTATCCTTATAATCTCTTCTATTTTAACCCAAATTAAAAGGAGATCCAAAACTTGATTTAGGTATATAAGGATTTGAGATGAAACTTTTTTTATCATAAGATTTAAATAAAGATATCTTATCCTCATATCTTCTTAGATCATAAAATTGGTAGCATAAGTCCTTACCCCAGGAATTCTTCGATCAATAGAGATTGAAAGCATAAAAAATTAAAAATAGAAGTCTAGTATCTTTATAATGAAATCTCAAAAATAAAGGCATTGAGACTAGACTGAAAGAAAAAAATTAATTCCAAAATTCTCTCACACTAAATCATATAAATCATGATCATAAGTTTTTTAATTCATCGTCTTCCCTTTAGGATTGATATTTAGTCCTATTTATTGGCATTGGATGAAATAAACTTACCAAGAATTTTATTCATGATAGCTATCATTATAACCACTTATGATGAACTTAGTAGAGTTCTTCTATTTTTACTAAATTTTGAATTTTTGAAGTTCTGATATGAATATATTTTAGAGAGTGTATAATTAAAAAGGATAGTAATTTGAAATGATATTTTCTATAAAAATTTAACTAAAACAAACTTCAAACAAGCATTAGTAGTACAGATAGTGTATTGTGATTTATCAAAGATAAATATCCAAAAAAATTATTTAAATAATGACTCAATAATATCCCATTTTTATAATCACATGACACGGTATGAGAATATGTTTGAATAAGTAAAAATAATAAAAAAGTAAATAAATCCTTGAAATTATGAATGTACTTACCATTAAAACATTTATACTTCTTTATAGAGAGTAAAGCTTACTATGTAATAATTATCCCCCTTTATAATTTTCAAAAATAAATAGATAGGTGAAGTAAAATAACATTTATGGGAAATAAAAAAATAAAGGACCATTTAAAAGGTTTTTCTCAAAAATAATTGAAGAAAAACAAAAATTCAAGATTTATACATCCTATGAGAATCCTTAATTCATTTCAGAGTCTATTCATTATTTCATTAAAAATATGGATTCTTCTATTATAATCCATAACACTTATATTCAAGGTGATCACAACTCTTTTTCAATGAATCATTTATATCTTACCGTTATTGACTCTAATATTCAACAATATTTAATCTATTTCCTATATTTTTCAAGTGTTTGGCCATCTTTTTCATCAAGTAGATATCCATCTGATAATTATATTTGAGACTTGAGAGCTCTTCCTTAATCTGGATATAATCATTCAAGTTTCATTTTTTGTTATATGAAGTCTAGTATCTTGAATAAAATCAATATTCTTCTAGATAAAACTAATATCTATTATGAGCTCTAAAAGTAATGATATTTTTATGGTTATATTTTTTATTTTTTTTATTTTAGTTGAAAAGTATTTGTATATCCATTTAATTTTATAGAAAATATAAGCCTTTGTGAACTCATAAAGAGTGTGTGCGTAAGTATGAGATACTTTTATATTCATACATTCTAATTTGGTAAATAACTTGCATGTATTGAAGGTTTTGAAGATAAATCTTTTTGAATGTGTAATATTCTTATTTATCAAGATAATTTGATCTTATTTAATAACATAAACTCCCATTTTAGATTCATTTACTTCCTATGAATCATGTTCATTATCCTTATTAACTAGAAGTTTTGAAACTTATTCTAAAACTAACTCTTCAATTTCCATCTCCGGAGACTTTCAAATAACTAGGGTTATTCTAGTTTTGTAAGTAGGTGTAGATTCAAATTAAATATTATTTAATTCAAAATAATTATATTAAAAAGATTTTTATGATGAATACTATCTTATATATGATTGAATTGCATTTGGTTTTTAATTTACTACCTCTTCTTCTTATGATTCAAGCTTTTCTCCTTATTCTATAGGTGGATTTTATACATTACCTCTTAGAATATGCCTTTACCTTTCCTATTTGGACTAGGAGAGAAATGTAATTAATTAATTATAAATTCATCTTCATTGTCTCTATTTTCCCAAATAGTTACTAGGGGATGAATCAGCTATGGTTTTTTATTTTTAGGAGACTTATCCTTTTTCTTTTGTGCTTACTTTTATTTTTTAGCTTCAGCCTCAGCATTATTCTTATCTTCTTCTATTTTATTCCTTTTATTTTCAACTTCTTTTTTCTCTTATTTCTTATTTTTATTTTTCTCCTATTATTTTATTATCTTCTTATATCTATATTTCTATATATATTTGGTATTAATTTTATAATCCCTATCCTTTTCTAGTTATGGAATTTTTTTATATTTCTATTAAAACTTAAGCTTATTTCCCTTTCCTGTCTCAACGTCCTGATATTCTATTTCATTAATATTTTTTCATATTTCAAGAGTAACCATAGTTTTGAATAGTTTAGTTTGATACATCAAATATATCTCTTAATTTCCTTATCAGCTATCTTTTTCTTAGTTTTACCTATCAACAAAGCTACCTTTCTTTCTTCATCATCAAAAAGAGTGATATTAACTTCCTTGGGCTCTTTGGAAAATTAACTATTTGATTGATCTAAATTTTCCCTATGATAGACATGTGTAAGAACTTATTTATATAGATCTTTTTATGGGGTAAATCAATGGTTTCCAACTTCTAAAACTGAATTAGCCTCTTCAAAATAGATTCATACTTGTTATACCAATCTATATTTATCATCCTTCTATACCATATCTCTATAGAAACAATGTTTTTTTGGTTGTTTAATCCTATAAGATGAATCTAATATGAGACGGGAAAAATGGAGAGATCACACAGGAATTGAGAAATTTTAAATAAAGGGTTTTTTGAAAACATTAAATAGAAGTATTTGGAGAGAATTTGGTATATATTTCAAAAAAATATATAATTTATTCGAGGGGTTATCTACCCTTTATATAGGAAAAGTGGATATATGTGGACCTTTTATCAGAAAATGAATTAACATCTGGAGCTCTTTATCTCATTAGAATTTTAATTGATGGATTTTCTCAAAAACATAAATCTCAAGTTTTGATATCAGTTACCTCTGATGTTTTGAATTCATAGAAAAATTGAGAAAATATCAATGAAATTAATTTTTTTAAACCAACCTTATAATAATTATACACACTTATAAAATATTTCTTCCAATTCCTATAAAAAAGTATGTCTTTAAATAACTATGCTTATAAAAGGTCTAAAAACACAATATATTTTATAGAAGAACATTTATCTAAAAATATAAAGTCTGGAAGATATGGTTCTAACATTAATCCATCTGATTGATTCCTTCTTCTAGAATATAATTCTAGAAAAAACATTGAATATCTATATACAATAAATTTCCTCCCCCATTCTTAAAGATTTTTTCACTATAATTAGTAAAAAAAATAAAAAAATATGATTACTTACAATAAATAATTCCCATATTCTATTTAATATATTTGAATCTTTAAAAATTATAGGTTTTTATAAAAATATCAATGATCTAATTTTTAATATTGATAAGTTTAATATAATTTCTCCATTTTGTGAATGATCAGGAATAAATTAGTATCTTAAATCTATGTGTTTAGATCAAGAGTGATTTTTCAAATTCTTAGAAAGAGAAATGTCACTTGTGTTATAATACAATGACCATCTTGGGAATGAGAACAAAGTGGCAGATGATCTAAGTAAAAATAACCCCACAACCCTATCCATGATGAGGATTGAAAGGGATCAAATATTCTTAGAAAATAAAAGGATGTACATAGGAAAAATAAAATTATATTCATCTTACTATGCTCAAATAACTTCTCAACCATCCAATATTGAGAGGATCAAAGAGGAATAGAAAGATGTTAAGTTGCTATAGAATAAGGTAGTGAATATTCCAGAGTTCAACTTTGTTGAATATGGAGTAATATGGTTTGGACCCAAATATATATCCCATAAAAAACAAAACTAAATAGGTAACTTATGGATGATTTGCATATATCATCATTATCTATTTATCCAGGAAGCACTAAGATGTATAAATATTTGAAGAAAAACTTCTGGTGGGATAATATTAAGAGAGATATTGTAGAGTTTGTATCTCAATGATTGGTATGCCAAAAATTCAAGGTGAAATGATAGAAGTCTAAGGGTGTGATGAAACCATTTACCATACCTATATGGAGATAAGAAAACATAATAATAGATTTCATTGTAGGACTCCCCAGGACCCCTAAAGAAAATAACGTCATATGGTTGATAGTTTATTGCCTTACTAAGTTAGTGCATTTCATTACTATTAAGGAAGTTTTATCTTATAACCAAATAACCAATATAAAAATAATTAATGTGGTAATACTATGTGTATTTTCACTCTATATTGTATCTGATCGATATATGAGGTGAGGATCTGGAGAAGCCTTCAACAAGAGTTGGATATGAAGTTGAGCTTCAGCATTTCTTATCACCGTCATATGGATGGTCGGTCTAAAAGAACCATTCAAACTCTAGAGGATACACTGATATCATGTTCAATGGATTTCCAAGGATTTTGGGATCAACACCTTCCCCTACTAGAGTTCTCATATAACAATAGTTTCCATTATAGTATTCAAATGGCACCTTATGAGGCTCTGTATGGGAAAAGGCATCAGACTCCAACATATTGAGATGAAGTTGGAGAGTGGAAGTTTATGAGACCTAAACTTATCCAATAATTATAGGTAATGTTCAAACTATTAATTGGCATATGAAATCTATAAAAATTTGATAGAAAATATTTGAAGACAATCATAAACAAGACCTAGAGTTTGAGGTCAGAGATAAAGTGTTCCTTCATATATCACCATGGATGAAATTCATGAGGTTTGTGAAGAAAGTAAATCTTATTCTAAGATAAATCATCGCCTTTGAGATCCTTGATTACATCAAAGTGGTGGTATGTTGACTAGAACTCCAACCTAAGTTATCTTTAGAGCACGATGTATTCCATGTATCCCTCTTGAGGAAGTAAATATCATACCCCTCACATGTACGGAATCCATAGAAGGTATCATTAGAGAATTATCTTTCATACAATGATTAGTCGGTGAAGATCTTAAATATCAAGAAAAAGTTCTACAAAATAATAAAACTCATCTGGTCAAAGTGTTATAGCAGAACCACAAGTTAGGGGAATTAACATGGGAATCAAAAGAGGTGATAAAACATAAGTATCCTCATCCATTTTAGTGTAGAAAATAAAAATTTTGAGGGAAAAATTTTTTAATTGGGGAAGAATGTAATGACCTAAATTTTTTTAAAGAAAATTCCCTTTTTGATTGAATAAATTCATTATTAAGTAATATAGCTATAGAAAAAACATGCACTAATTTGGTTATTTTGGACCATTATAATTTATATATTATCATATTTAAAACACCGTTAAGAATCATAACCATTGATAATATATCCATTATAAATTGACCATTAAGATTAGTATATTAAGGGTTATGTTAAATTCCATTTGAAACAGACAAAGGAAGTGATGGACTTGACCAGTAGGATTGTACCCTTTAAAGCCCATTTATTATATCTTTTGAGGGAGATAACATCATAGGGATTTTACCTTGACCAATCCCAAATTGAGATTAAATAACTAAATCATGGGTGAAACCATTTAAGGGATAATTTCAATCTCATCAAGATCATAACCCAAACTATGTTCGCCAAACCATCCCATGAAAATCTCACCATCTCACACCGTAACCTTAGGGAATTCACTGGTGTAATAAAGGGTTATGTATCTAGAACCAAATAGTATAAATTTTTATATTTTCTTTTTATAATACAATGACTATATTTATCCATTTTTTATGTTACTTTTTAAATGACCAAATAATAAGTTTTATAAAAATTATATTTTGATATGATGAAACACAAATGATATTTTTAGTTAATATATAGTTTCAATCAAGATAATATTTTTTATTAATTAAAAAAAATATTATTATTAAATATTATTTATTAAGTATAAATGATAATATAATTTTACAAAGTCAAATGAAATTTTTATAATGATTAGAAAACTATTATTTTCAAAAAAAATATTATTTTTCAATAAATATTGATTTTTTAATAAAAAAGTGAAATTTATCATATTTAGAGGATTTTTTTGATAAAATAAATATTATTTTTAAATCATCATGTCAAAATTATCCAAAAGTGAATTTTTCATAATTTTTTGAGACATTCAAGTTTTTGGGTAAAAATTAAATATGGTATAATTATATAGTATGTATTATAACATCATAAAAGCCCAAATTGATTTAATAAATACTATAAAGAGTATAAATGACCAAAATTATGTTTCCCATTTAAAATAATTTGTTTTTGATGTTATTTTATTAATATTATAAACCCTTAATGAATCCCCCAAAACCTATATTTTATATTAAGGTTTTAAAATCAATTATTTATAAACAGGACTCACTTTCACATCACTAAGGGTTTTATTTTAATGATTTAGGTCATTATACTTATAAAATAATAAAAATAGCTCCCCTTTGGTAGAAACCATGAGAAAAACCATGGTAAGGTTTTTGGTTTTGATTGTTTTATCATATAGATTCTAAAACCTAAGTTTGGAAATTAATAAAGAATTGTCCTCTCTTTTGCTATATAGACCCACCCAAACTCGCATTACTCTTCACTAAAAACCTTTAGATCATGAAATTACTCTAAATCTATGTATCTAATGACCTTATAAGGTTCCATAAATATTTTTATAAGCTCACCCAAATATTTTAGAAGTGTCCTCTCAAGGTAAGGGATCATCTCCTTCCCCTCCTTATTCAAGCACCTTCTTTAAATTATGCCTTTTGTTTTCCAATTGTTCATGTTGATTTATGTTTCCACATATCCCTATTACTGAAATTATGATTTTAAATTGATGAGATACCACTTTCACTCTCATTTAATCCTTCCATGAATCTTTATGTGCCCCCATTATGTAGCTGAAACCATCTTATGATTTTCCTTGCCAAACATTTTTATAGTGAATACCCTTTCCCATTTCCACTCAAAGGTATTCACTTAGTTGTAACTCTACTTCATTGATTGGTTAATTACATTTATTTATATCACACTCCTTAATAATGGGATTAAAAATTATGAAATACAGCCATATGTTCTACAATATATGTGGCACACTTATCCATGTACATGGTATGAAAATATATGAAGGTACATACAAATAAGATGAAAGGATTCTATAAGTATCTCTATAAGTTATTCAACTATATGGGATAATCAAGTACGCATATCAAGATAAATATTTAATAGAGACATAAATCGTGTACTATTTTAATTTCTCTATATTTCTATATGTTACTCTATGTGTGTTTCTCTCCTTGTGTATTGTACTCTTCTTCATTCATTGGGGAAATTTTCTATTTATATCCATTTTTTTGAATTTCACCTAAAGAACTCTTGATGACTCCAATGGTCGAGTGGATAACAATTTTTAAATATTAGGCGATAGGATATTAATTGGTGGGTGTATTTTTTTTCTAAAATTAAATGAATATACAAGGTAGGTGCAACATATTTCTTATTTATCAGATTTTTAAATTTTGAGAAAAAGATATCTTGTCTAAATTGATCTTTCCTTATTTTGAAAATTCTATATCTAACAACCCTATTCTCATAAAATAAATATATTGTATAGCTTTGTAATATAAAACAATTATTAATTTTTGAATTCTTAATCATAAAAGATAATCAATCAAGATTTAATGATTCCATAGGATAAATATTTTTTGACATAATTAATAAGATAATTTTATACTTACATAAGATAAACAACTTCAATGGTTCTCTTTTATGTTCTTAATATAATTTTTTTTATGAATGACCCTTTTCAAAAATTAATAATTGTTTTATATTACAAATCTATAGAATATATTTATTTTATGAGAATAGGGTTGTTAGAGATAGACTTTTCAAAATAAGGAAAGATCAATTTAGACAAGATATATTTTTCTCAAAATTTAAAAATCTGATAAATAAGAAATATGTTGCACCTACCTCGTATATTAATTTAATTTTAGAAAAAAAATACACCCACCAATTAATATCCTATAGCCTAATATTTAAAAAAATTTATCCACTCGACCATTAGAGTCATCAAGAGTTCTTTAGGTCAAATTCAAAAAAATGGATATAAATAGAAAATTTCTCCAATGAATGAAGAAGAGTACAATACACAAGGAGAGAAACACACATAGAGTAACATATAGAAATATATAGAAATGAAAATAGTACATGATTTATGTCTCTATTAAATATTTATCTTGATTTGCGTACTTGATTATCCCATATAATTGAATAACTTATAGAGATACTTATAGAATCCTTTCATCTTATTTGTATGTACCTTCATATATTTTCAGTTATTGCTCACAACTGTTTACTTAACCCTTTTCTAAAATTATTGTGTACATTATTATATCTATTATATCTCATTGTGATTGAGTGTGTTAAGACTATATATTGGTATTTTAAATAAAGAGCCTGGTTAAAATCCCTAGGACCTTTGCAACAAGTAAAACTTTCTTGAACTCATCAAGGAAGCCTTCAAGAAAAGAAAAAATATAGTTAAAATCACTTAACTCATGGATTAGAGTGTTAGTGGAGTCAACTATGTGATTTATATTCCCTAAACCACTATAAATTCTTTATGTTTGATCTTTCTCTTATATATTTTCTTTCCACTGAAAATTCATAACAAGAGAATACCATAATAGTTTATCAAAAAAGAGATGTAGGTCTTTAAATGAAGAAATTTTCAACGACTCAATTTACCCACCCTTTTGATTAATTTTTTTATCTTGAATCCAACCAATACATCATTTCTCTATCACTATCATACTTCAGATAGTGTAATAAATTATCACTCATTATTCTCTCTAAGCTCTCAAGATCCATGCTTAATGTGAGAAATAAGATCTAAATGAAAAATCCATCAATAAAACTATCTATTATCCTCATAATTTTGACACAACATTTTCATTTATACTCTAAATACAACTTATTTCCAATATTTCAAAAAATAGTGTTTTATATTACTTGATATTGTAATTATCAATTCACCTTTAGCAAACTCCCCCGGATATTTCATTTTCATACTCTCCCCTAGACCTTCTCAAAGAAACCCCATTTTTATTCATTTTATATACTCCCACTTTCTCAAATTTTATTTGAGAAAATATATCCCCTATAATGAAATATGAGACTATATATCTCCCCTATTTCTAATAAACCCAAAGTGAACTTATTTTAAGGATAAAAGGAAGAAAAATTAAATTAATCAATCAAATAATTAGAGATATCATAACTTTATATGAATCACTTTTTGGGTGTTGCGTATTAAGTATTACATTTGGAATGAAAGTCACCTTAGGAGAGTGAGGATCACTTCTCTAAACTTTTCAAGTGAATTGAGATAGTTGAAATCCAAGATCTAACCAATGATTCTTAAAAATTTCCTTATATAGTGACTTCTCAAAACTTGATCTTGGTATTCTTTATCCTTGAATGATGGAAATGATTTTTTTAAATATGAATAACGCCTGAGTTATAACACATGAATAAAATATGAGGATTCACTTTAACTTCAATGTAATCAAGTTATTGATTCATGTATAAGAGTTTTCTTCAAGCATGAATGGTAGTTATGTATTCATCTTCTAAATTAATCAATGAGATAAAATCTTGTTTCTTACTAAGATAAAAAATTCACAAATATTAAAGATTAAAAAAATCACCAAATTTAAACTTACTACCATCCATTAAACCATCTTAATATGTATTTGTAAATCCCAATAACTCTTATTGTGGTGTTTTTCTATAGAATAGACCAAAATACGACATGCCTTTGATATAAAAAAGTATCCTTTTCATTATAGGTGTGTGATTTTCTTTGGTAAAACTTTGATACCTTGTGACTTTATATGTAGTAAAAACAATGTCAAGTTTGGTAATTTTTTAGTACAATAGCCTCTCAATGATTTTTCTATACACTATCACATTTACCTTATTTCCATTTTCATCTCTTGAAAACTTATTTTGGGTAGAAATAGATGTTTTCATGACCTTATAATACTCTATTTCAACTCTCTTTAGTGCCTATTTTTAATATTAATATTATGGTATAAAATTTAAATTCCTTCCTTGTATCACCTAAAAATCAAGAAAAAAATTCAATTCACCAATCATTGACATTTTGAACTCTCTCCACTAAAATTTAGAAAATTATTTTCATAGATCCTCCTTTGATCCTATAAAAAATATTTCATCGAAATATATAAGAAACATCATCCTTTGATCATTATTCTTCTTGACCTAAATATTATGATCAACTCATCCAAATTAGAAACCAATATTTCTCAAGTATTGATCAAGAATATAATATCATTCTCTTGGTGATTGCTTTAGTGCATAAAGTGCCTTATTTAATTGGAACACTTTTTTATCATCCTCATGAATGAGTAATGCATTTGGTCACTCAATATATATTTCCATTAAGTAATAAGGATTTGATCTCCATTTAGAAAACATTGAATCTCGTTTACACCACCATGTCAAACAACAATAAAATTGTTTCAATCTAGATATGGATAAAATATCCTATACACATCAATACCTTCAATTTGGGAGTATCCTTTGATCAAAATTCATGATTTTTTTTAATTGACTTTCCTAATTAATTTATTTTTTGAAAGGAAACCCATTTCATTTAGATACAATTATTATCTTATAGCCTCAAAACAATCTCTCAAGTTATATTTTTCTTAATTTTTTCAATCTATTCATTCATAGACTTCATTTAACTCTATCCAAATATATATTTTATTCTCAATAAATCCACTTTATAGGGTTGAGTGGGAACCTTAACGTGTTAGATAAGAAATTAATCCTCAAAGTATAACACTGAATCATTCAAAAAAATTAATTGTTGGATCCATGTACCCATTTCATCTTCCAATCAAGATTAGTATGAAATATAGGCTTCATTCTTATTATTTACACTAGATTTTTATAATCACCAATAATGGTTTTCTCCTCAACTTCATTCATGCTTCTTAGATTTTTCATAGATTAAAAACTCCATTCATACTTCACATTTTTTTGTCTTAAATTGAATATATACCATCCCATTATAATCCCCCTAATCTAATTAACTCATAAACTATTTCCTATGAAATTTTATCATTATTTTGTTGGAAAAAAAATCTCATTCTCTTTCATAGTGACATCTTGGATTTTGATAATTTTTCCAAGTCATTTGTTAAAACATTTATCTAACTTTATCTTGTATGAGTGTCCAATAAAAATTCTTTCAACTACATAAGTTTCAAAATTCCTATGGTTTATCTCCATGTTGAGAATGAATATTTTACTTCTAAAGATTATAAATTAGTTAAATATAGTATTATTCCTATACCATATCTCATGATGAGTATTTTCTTCACTTAGACATAATAATGATCTATTTATCACATTGAACAATGTCAAGACTACTTACTTCTATAACATCTCTGTTATATCTTTTTTAATAATAAAAGTTTGATCCATGTTATTAATGATCTCATTTCTCCTCTCAAATATATAATTTTGTTGAGAAGTCTACACTAATAAAACTTGATGTCTTATCATGTGCTTCTTGAGATAATCCTTTACTATCCTATTGGTGAACTTTAATTCATTATCAGACCAAAATATTAATATTTTATATCCAAGAATCTTATTTTCTAGTCTATAAAAATTTATTATTCAATTAAACACCTTATATTTGTGAGTGGTCACTATTAAACATTATAATATTCTATATTTATCAATGAATAGTGCACAGTACCACTTCCCCACAATGGATCTCAGTGATATCAACCCACAAACATCAACATACACTAATTCCATCAATCGCATTGACTTCTTATCTTTTTTATTGTAATACTTCTAAATGATCTTAATATTTTGATAAATATTTCATGTATGAGTATGATCACATGTACTTTTAGGGATATCATACACTTCTTCATACTTTACAAACACTTCTGATGACTGTTAACACAAGTGGACAAGTCATTTATACCATAACTTGTGTTCATATTCCTTAGTTAAAAAGAACAAAAATAATTCTTCATTGGGATATAGATATACCCCTTTTTTCACTTTCCATTCATCATAATTGAATCATTATTTTCCTTGATAATAAAATTATTCTTAGAAAAATGTATTGAATTCCTTGAGTCACACAACTAGCTTAAGTTAAGTAAATTGTGACCAAGGCATTCAACTACCAATACAATAAATGTCCTTTTGTATTTTCCATTAATCCTAGACTTCCTAGATCCAATAATATTTAAACATTCATAATTTAAAAATTGTACAACTCTTTATTTATCATATTTTAATCCCAAAACAAGAACCTTATTTCTCACCATATGGGAAGTGAATCCACTATCAAGGATCCACACTCTAGATCAAACTATTACTATCAAAAAAAACCTGCAAAGAAATTATCTTCCCATTTCTTCTTGGCCCGATATTTTTGTTTTATATCTATTGTTGGTATATAAACTTTTTCTTCCTTAGAATATGATGGTTCCTCATTATCACACAAATAAGTAACCCTATTTTGGGTTTTTAACCTTCTTGATGACTCCTTGAGCTATGGTCATTTACTACCATGAGATTCCCTTGGCACATTCCTTTACATACTCGATGATAAATACATTGATTTTTATCCATATACTTCACTCCAAAAATAGTAACCATAAAAAAAATACCAATCATATTGGTTTCTACTCATTTATCTTTGTTAATCTTATACCTTTAAGTGCTTATTTGTTATGGAACATGCATTTTTGTGTATTTTCCGTCTTTCTAAAACATCGACACCTAATTTTTAATGTATTTTTATGCATCTTCACTATTATTCCATTGGAATTTTTGGTTTCATCCAAATCAATGTTCCTTTGAGAAGTGGGTGTTTTTGGATTAGCCTTCACCGTGATTGAATTTTTCTTAGGATCAATCCCCACACCTAATTTTACTTTATGATAATACATTTTTGTTTTAGTAAATCCTCCAAATTGTTTGTTATATCTCCATACTTATCTTTTACCTTCTTCATAGCCTACACAATCCAACTTCTCAATGTCATCCTGGGAATCATGTCTCTTTCTTGAAATAAAATTCTTTTCATTATCTAAAATACTTATCCTTAAATATACATTATCCTTTTGACCTTATACTTTTCCATTTTAGTCAATATGTGAATGATATTCACCTACTCTTCTACTTTAATCTTGATTTCAAAGTCTTTCTCTAAATTTTCCAAATTCTCATATTTATGCTTTTCAATATCTACTTTTAAATCAAATTTATCATCTACTTATTTTTTAAATAAATTTTGGAATCACATATCACATCATTATATTTCATAATTATGTCTCTCAAATATCTATTTCCTCAAGTGAAACCATCAACTCAACTTTGAGGTCCATTGCACCCATAACATCAGCATCATCGCTATCACTTTTATCTGTAACTTATGATTTATCTATGACAACCGCTAAAACTTCATCATTGAGGTATTTTTTATCCTAAATATATTCATATGATATTTCTTTTGATATATCATCTTCTTATGAAAGAATTTTTTTCTTCTTAAATAAATTTTTCTTGGTACTCCTCTTCCCTTTTACCTCCTTAGAAGATTTCTTTGTGGGTGTGTCATCTTCTTTTTTATCAAAAAACTTCTTGGGAAATTTAATGAAAAGGTGATCAAATTTATACATAAAAATAAATAAAGTTGAAGCTTCACTTTAAACTTTCATTTTCTTATTTTTAGATATAAGGAAATGAATGACATGAATTCACTAATATTCTTTACTTTGGAATCTTCCACTACTAAAATATTCTCCATCACCCTCAATGCCACATCATGAGATTTCTCCTTAACCACTGGATAAGTCTTATTATTCCTCATATCATACACAACAAGATTATTGTAATAATTTTATAATATAATTTTCTTTGTATCCTTCCCCAGTTACTAAAACTATTATATTGAAATAATTTGGTAATATTCTCAATATCCACTTCACTATTTCAATGTACTAAAGGGTTACTCCAAGTACATGCATGTACTATGAAAATACATTCATCCAATCAAAGAATGAATCAATGGATTCATTTTGGTTCATCCTTAAATTCTTATACTTATTCAAGGGATAATTTAATTTTTATTCATGTTCCTTTGAGATTTCTTAATAAATATCGAGTAATTTCTCCTGGATGGAATTTTAGGATTTACATGATATCATATTCATATAGATTGTGTTATAAAAATATCCCAATAACACACTAATTCCTTTTGAGTTGGTATTCAAATTCTTATGATCTATTTATGATAGATATATACTTTTTGTATTTACTATAATTCCAAGAAATGAAATAATGTACACATCCATACCTAATTATCAAAAATATTTATGTATTTTATTCATACATAGTTGAAAATTATCTTCATAAAATATTGGAATTCCTTTGAGATTCACTACCACTTAGATGGATTACAAAGAGAGAAAAATCCTTAAAATTGAACCTTCAACTCTGATACCACTTATTGGTCCCACGCAAGTAAGATACCACAAGATAAAGGGTGAATCATGGCATGAAAAATTAATATGTATCTTCCCAAAAATATTATTGTAGTCCTATATACCTAACATCAAGGGGTGAATTTAATATTTAAAAAATATCGCAAAAAAATTCCCTTTATAAATACTATAGTTCAGATGGGCTTAATTAGAGTTACTCTAAACTAAATAAAATTATATTATTAATGTAGTGAAAAATAAGAAATACTATATATTTATTACACGCTCTGAAACAATTAAAATAATAAGAACTCTAAATATCAACAATAAGTAAATCATATAATGTAACCAAGCAATTAGGATCCAAATTAAAATCCATATGTACCCAAAAATTTATTAATGAAGGATATACAAATTCTTATCCTTATAATCTCTTCCCTTTTAACCCAAATTAAAAGGAGGTCCAAAAACTTATTTAGATATATAAGTCTTTGAGTTGAAACTTTTTTTATCATAAGATTGAAATAAATATATCTTATCCTCATATCTTCTTAGATCTCAAAATTGGTTGCATAATTCCTTACCCCAGGAATTCTTCGATCAATAGAGATTGAAAGCATAAAAAATTACAAATAGAAGTCTAGTATCTTTATAATGAAATATCAAAAATAAAGGCATTGAGAGTAGACTAAAAAAAATTAATTCTAAAATTCTCTCACACTAAATCATATAAATCATGGTCATAAGTTTTTTAATTCATCGTCTTCCCTTTAGGATTGATATTTAGTCCTATTTATTAGCATTGGATGAAATAAACTTACCAAGAATTTTATTCATGAAAGCTATCATTATAACCACTTAGGATGAACTTAGTAGAGTTCTTCAATTTTTATTAAATTTTGAATTTTTTAAGTTTCAAAATGAATATATTTCAGAGAGTGTATAATTAAAAAGGATAGTAATTTGAAATGATATTCTCTATAAAAAATTAACTAAAACAAACTTCAAACAAGCAATAGTAGTATAAATAGTGTATTGTAATTTATCAAAGATAAAGATCCAAAAATTTCATTTAAATAATGACTCAATATAGTCTTATTTTTATAATCACATGACATGGTATTAGAATAAGTTTGAATAAGTAAAAATAATAAAAAAGTAAATAAATCCTTGAAATTATGAATGCACTTACCATCAAAACATTTATACCTCTTTATAGAGAGTAAAGATTACTATGTAATAATTATCCCCTTTATGATTTTCAAAAATAAATATATAGGTGAAGTAAAATAACATATATGAGAAATAAAAAAATAAAGGACCATTTAAAAGTTTTTAATCAAAAATAATTGAAGAAAAAGAGAAATCCAAGATTTATATATCCTATGAGAATCCTCAATTCATTTCACAGTCTATTAATTATTCCATTAAAAATGTTTATTCTTCTATTATAATCCATTCCACTTATATTCAAGGTGATCACACCTCTTTTCCAATGAATCATTTATATCTTACCATTATTGACTCTAATATTCAACAATCTTTAATCTATTTCCTATATTTTTCAAGTGTTTGGCCATATTTTTCATCAAGTAGATATCCATATGATAATTATATTTGAGATTTGAGAGCTCTTCCTTAATCTGGATATAATCATTTCAAGTTTCATTTTTTTTTATATGAATTCTAGTATCTTTAATAAAATCAATATTCTTCTAGATAAAACTAATATCTATCATGAGCTCTAAAAGTAATGATATTTTTATGGTTATATTTTTGATTTTTTGTATTTTAGTTGAAAATTATTTCTATATCCATTTCATTTTATAGAAAATATAAGCCTTTATGAACTCATCAAGAGTGTGTTCCTAATTATGAGATACTTTTATATTCATACATTCTAATTTGGTAAATAACCTGCATGTATTGGAGGTTTTGAAGATAAATATTTTTGAATGTGTAATATTCTTATTTATCAAGATAATTTGATCTTATTTAATAACATAAACTTCCATTTTAGATTCATTTACTTCCTATGAATCATGTTCATTATCCTGAATAACTAGAATTTTTGAAACTTATTCTAAAACTAACTCTTCAACTGCCATCTCTGGAGACATTCAAATAACTAGGGTTATTCTAGTTTTGTAAGTAGGTGTAGATTCAAATTCAATATTATTTAATTCAAAATAAGTGTATTAAAAATATTTTGATGATGAATACTATCTTATAGATTATTTAAGTGCATTTGGTTTTTAAGTTACTACTTATTCTTATTATGATTCATGCTTTTCTCCTTATTCTATAGGTGGATGTTATACATTACCTCTTAGAATATGCCTTTACCTTTCCTAGTTGGACTAGGAGAGAAATGTAATTAATTCATTATAAATTCATCTTAATTGTCTCTATTTTCCCAAATAGTTACTAGTGGATGAATCGGACATGGTTTTTTTATTTTTAGGAGAATTATCCTTTTTCTTTTATGCTTGCTTTTATTTTTAGCTTCAACCTCAAGATTATTCTTATCTTCTTCTATTTTATTCCTTTTATTTTCAACTTATTTTTTCTCTTTTTTATTCTTTTTATTTTTCTCCTATTATTTTATTTTCTTCTTATATCTATATTTCTCTATATATTTGGTATTAATTTTATAATCCCTATCATTTTCTATTTATCAAATTTCTTTATATTTCCATTAAAACATAAGCTTATTTCCCTTTTCTGTCTCAATGTCCTAATATTCTATTTCATTCATATTATTTAATATTGCATGAGTAACCATGGTTTTCAATAGTTTAGTTTGATACATCAAATATATCTCTTAATTTCCTTATCATCTGTCTTTTTCTCAGTTTTACCTATCAACAAACCTACCTTTATTTCTTCATCATCAAAAAGAGTGATATTAACTTCCTTAGGCTCTTTGGAAAATTAATTATTTGATTGATCTAAATTTTCCCTATGATATACATGTGTAAGAACTTATTCATATAGATCAATGAACCTTACTTATTATTATATTTTAACTTCATCTTGTTGGTAGTTTTAATATTCAATAAACTGAATTTGGACTTTTATGGTTTTCCAAGGTTGAAATTCTCTAATTCCTTCAATATTTTAATCATAATTCTATTCAAAATTTAGTAATGTGGTGGTATTGTAACCTTCAAAATTATGGAATATTTAAATTTGATGAAATACCACAGAAACTATATAATATTGAACTTATGTATTTCATATTAAAATTAAATAATATAAATTTATTACCCATTTACAATGTCAATATCTCCCTTTCATAGAACAATAAAAATTTTAATCCATTTAAAGATAATTATTTGTTTCACTGCTAAATATATTATTTTATTAGGTTTATTTTTAGAGAGAAAATTATTGGATTTATATTCATCTTTAACAAATATTCCAGACTAATCCATAATCTTATAATATACTAACAAAGACTCCCCTTCTAATGAAATTTCAATAGATTCCACAGATTTTTCCAAGGTAATGGTAAAGTCAGGATCTTCTAAAAAATATCACTTAAAACCTATAATAATTTCATATAATAATGTATAATAAAACTAATGAAAAATATATTATAAAATAGATAGATCATTTTATGGGGTAAATCAATGGTTTCCCACTTCTAAAACTGAATTAGCCTCTTCAATAGAGATTCATACTTGTTATACCAATCTATATTTATCATCCTTCTATACCTTATCTCTCAAGAAACCATGTTGTTTTGGTTGTCTAATCCTATAAAATGAATCAAATATGATACTATAAAAATGGAGAGATCACACAGGAATTGGGAAATTCCAAAGAAAGGGTTTTTTGAAAACATTAAATAGAAGGATTTGGAGATAATTTGGTACATATTTCAAAAAAAATACTATAATATAATTGAGGGGTTGTCTACCCTTTATATAGGAAAACTAGATATAGTGGACCTTTTATCAGAAAATGAATTAACATCTGGGGCTCTTTATCTCATGAGAATTTTAATTGATGGATTTTCTCAAAAACATAAATCTCAAGTTCTGATATCAGTTACCTCTGATGTTTTTAATTCATAGAAAAATTGAAAAAATAACAATGAAATTAATTTTTTTAAACCAACCTTTTAATAATTATACACACTTTTAAAATATTTCTTTCAATTCCTATAAAAAGTAATTCTTTAAATAACTATTCTTATGAAAGGTCTAACAACACAATATATTTTATAGAAGAACATTTATCTAAAAATATAGAGTTTGGAAGATATGGTTCTAACATTAATCCATCTGATTGATTCCTTCTTCTATAATATAATTCCAGGAAAAAAATGAATATTTATATATAATAAATTTCCTCCCCCATTCTTAAAGATTTTTCCACTATAATTAGTAAAAACAATAAAAAATAATATGATTAATTACAATCAATAATTCCCATATTCTATTTAATATATTTGAATCTTTAAAAATTATAGGGTTTTATAAAAATATTAATGGTCTAATTTTTATTTTTGATACGTTTAATATAATTTCTCTATTTTTTGCATGATCAAGAATAAATTATTATCTTAATTCTATGTGTTTAGATCATGGGTGATTTTTCAAATTCTTAAAAAGATAAATGTCACTTGTGTTATCACACACAGTCATAGTTTGAGTGAAACTCACTATGAAATATATAAATTTATATTAATTATATAATAAATGGGCACAACAACTTCCATATCCTACATATTATACTTCAACAATGGAAATTATAACCAAATGTTTCTTATTAATGGACTAAGAAACTAAATATTTTCCTCATAAGTGATATATTCCAGATATAATTTTTTTGTCCATTATACAACTTATGAAATATATATATGAATAAATTTTAAGTACGAAGTCATATCCAAAAATATATAAAATACCAAGTTAAAAATTTCCCTCAAGATAATAGTGGATTTGTTTTACTTATTTTAAATTGGATTATTTTGGATTTTAATTGAAATCTAGCACAAATAAAAATAGATAACATAATATCTAGTAAATTAGTAATTAATTATAGAAATCCTTTTATCATTCCTTTATTCGACTAAATATTTTGGTAATTTATTAAAGTTATTTTGGATAATAAATATAGATAAACGGTCATATTAGGCTATCATATCTTATTTAAATCTGTAAAGTTCCTTGGAAAGTTTAAAAACATGGTTTGAAAATTGTGTATTTTCAAAACCATGATGTTTTTAAATATAAAATTCCTCTTGAACATATTCATTAAGGAAGGAAATCTTTATATGCATTTTAAATAAAATTAAAATCATATGAGTAGTGAAGTATAATATAATTTAGATAGACTCAAGTCTTGATAATATAGTGAAATTTTCTTCATTGTTTGTGCCTTTTTCTTTATTATAACCTTTAATAAAAATTATATCCTTATTCTCGACTATGGTTCAATTTTTATCACACTTATTTTAGAGGACCCATTTAGTTCCAATAACAAGAAGGTTATTATGATGTTTTAATAATGATCAAACCTTGTTTTGTTAAAATTGATTGAATTCTTCCCATATAATAATTATCCAACTTTCATCACACAAGGCATCATCCACCATTTTAATTTCAAATTGAGATAAAAATACAATATTTTCACACTCATTTTGTAAAGAATATCTAGTTTTTATTATTTGATTAACATCACCAATATCATTTTTAGTATAATGATACTTTAAAATTAATTATTTGTTGTCAAAGAATTCATTTGTTCTACATCCACTAGATTATCATATTTTTAAATGATAATTTAAAATTTTGTAACTTCTAATGTTGCAGTTCAATAAAGAAATCTAAAAGAGAGGTAGTTATAAAAACATGATCCAAATATTATTTATAATTTGAATTTTTAGAGAATTAATTTTTAAATGGATTGGTTTCATAAAACTTTACATGTACCATTTTTTCAACAATATGTGTCCATTTTTTAAAATCCTGATAATCCTTACTAGTGGTGGAGTAACCAAGTAAAATTTCTTCAAAATATTTCAGATCAAATTAATAAATATTATCTTTAGAATTCATAATGAATACTTTTCATCTAAAAAATCTAAAATAAAAAAATTGGTTTTCTTTCATTCCATGGTTCATAAGGGGTTTTATTTAAAATAAAACAAAGAAAAATATGATTTAAGTGTAAAAATAAGTATTAATATCTTCGACATAAAAATATTTAGATAATTGATATTTATACAACATCAATAAAGATATATCTTAAATAATTTTATCCCTTCTTTCAATAACTCTACTTTTTATGGTGTTTTTGGCGTTGAAATTTTATTTTTAATGTAATTTTAATATAAAAAGATTCAAAAAACAAGATTCTTAAATTCTCTTCCATGATCACTCTAGATACTGATTATAATAAGGTTTGTCTCATGTTAAACTAGATAATAAAACTTTTTAAATAACTTGAGTGCTTATAATTTATTTGTGAAAAATTAAACCCAAGTATATATGTTGTGATCATAAACTAAGACATACACAAAGTTTTTTTCTATGATACGTCTAGTTTTGTGGGTATTAAAATATTTATATGAACTAATGGTAGTGGGAAAGATGTTGAGACATCACTAATAGGTTTAAATCTATCTTTAATAGACTTTATAATAATTAAAGTTAAGTTCTGGAAGCTTTTTTACTAGTACCTTCATGGAACTTTTAGTAAAGGTTAGAATGTTGCAGTATCCAAAAATTTTATTCCAAAGTCATGAATTATCCACTATTAAACTTAATCAAGGAAAGTTAGGATAGATAAATTCATCTAAGTCTATATATAAACATTATCATTCCAATTGGAAGATAATATTTGGATGTCTAATAAACTAGTTGTGACATATTTATCATTCTAAAATCTAAAAAAGTAGTATTCATCACATATTTAACTAATATTGATGAGTTTTTTATTAATTATTAATACATATAGAATATTATAAATTAATATCCAACCATAAATGGATACATCACCTATATACATGATTTTTCCTTGCATATTTTATTTGAAAATAACATTTTCATCATCAACTTTCTATAAGTACTGAAAATTTGATTAATCTCTTATCATGTGTTCAGAAAAATCTTTATCTATATGCCAAACATTTCTATCATTGGTTCCTGAAATTTTATCCTAAAATTATAAAAATAGTGATTTCAATACTCAATCATCCTTGAATTCAGAAATACTACTGAAAATAAATTTTAGAACCCGCATTTTTTCAACTACTTTATGTTTAAGAGTATCTAGGTTTTTAGAAATATATGATTTATATTTTATTAAATAATGATGATTTCTTAAGGAGTGTATATTTTTTTAGTATCATATTATTTTATATAAAGTACAAAATGGATCACTTTTTGGAACAGAGTAATTAGAATAAAAAATTGAATTTCTAGAATAAGAATATCCTACTCCAAAAATAACTTTAAGGGGTTTATATAAATTTATAATTTTTACAAATTTTAAATTATTTCCATAAAATTAGATAAAACCTTCTTGAGTATTTTAATTTTAGATTTATGTTTTGAAACCTCGAAATAATTTTTAATAGATGCAAAATCTAAAATAGTTTTAGAATTCAACTCATAGGTTAGTTTAGAAATATTCTTATTTGTTTTATAAATATTATACTTAGTATGATTATATATCTTTACTAACATTTTAGAAGTTTTATCTTGTAACACCCCGGGTAAATAAAGAATATAACATCTTTATATTTATCCATATTTGTGAATCAAATATTAATATTACTTTGAAGGGTATTCAATGCTCGATGGCGTACCCAATACGCAACAACGAGTTTTTTTGGGAATCTTACATTGCACTCTAATAATAAAATAATATTATTTTAAATGACAGTTAACATGTAGCCGTTGTATTGGCGGTAATGGATAGAAATAACTAAAAAATGATTATATATGTTTTTAAATATTTTTACATTTATCCAATAAAAGATAAAGACTTAAAATACGGAAAGAATTCAATTTTAGGCGTATATGCCCTAGTTTTCACTAAAGGTTCACTTATCGCCTTTTGATGGCGAACCTTCATTAAATATAGTTTTGTTCACTCTTATAAATTCTATTGGACCAAATAAAACTCTTCTTAAGAATTGGGACATCAAAATTTACTTTGTGTAAATTTTTGGTATCTTTCTGATAAAGTTCATTTTTTAATGAGTAGTGTAAAATGTTGTATTTTAATTCAAAACCACTTTTTAATCTAATTTATTTATATGATTAGATTATCTTTTGAATTGGTTTTAAAGTGAAATTAGAATATATTTTTACCATTAAATCCAATAGTGTTCGTTGGAATTAATTTCACTTTGAAATCAGACTTAAACTAGTGTCAATCTTTTGATACTTATTGTTTTATAAAAACACGCTATTTGCTCTGACAGCGGGAATTAATTATTAAATTAATTAATGTGACTTATATGTTTTGAATTTTGTAAAATGGACTTCATTTTTGAATTCGGAATATCAAATATAGCTTAGGGTGAATTTTTGGGATTTTTCTGAAAAACTTCAATTTTTGATGAATAGTGAAACCACTAAGTGGTAATCAAGCAAACTAATTTTTCAGTTAAATGAAAGTTTACCACTAATGTGTATTGAATTTTGAAAATCCGACATACATGGTTTTCATTAGTATGTAAAATGTGGTTCAATGGGATGAAAATAAATTTTTGGTGAATAGTAACTTTTTTTCATTAATCGCGATTAGAGGTAATTAGTGTAATTTAAGGTAAAAATGATATTATAAAAATATTAAAACACCATGAAACTTGTCATACCCCTATTGGATGAGTCATGACCGACCAAGAAAACCCATGGGTCGATTTAGGGGACCCTATGGAGCCTCTTGGGTGAGATAATGACTTTAATGCCTTTTTTAAAATAAAGGTGAAAATGACACTAACATAAATTGTTTTACTAAAACAATTTTTAGAAGGGGTTATACTAATCATATTTTTGTCTATAAATACTATTTAGAAATATAAAAAGATTTCCTACATCAGGATATTTTTATTATAATTTTTAGACATTAAATAAATTAATTTAATTACGAAATCATGATGATGCAAGGATGACCTCATTAATGAACAGTTTAAATAAAATGAAACGATAATATAAAATCTAAGACCTACACTTGTCCAAAAACTTTTGGATGGGAATATTTCGAAGCCTTATCATCTTATCTTCGAAATGTATCAATTTGGGACCTTATAAATTCGAAACACTTTTGAAAATAAAATAATAGTTTCATTATTTCCAAAAGTGCCCCTCCTCTCCTCTTATAAAAGGCCCCCACCTCTACCTCATTTCACACACTCCTCAAGCCTTTGGCTTGGCCATCCCCTATCCATTTACTCTCTCCACATACCTCTCCTAATCCTAGAGGATTCCCTTTGGGCAGAATCCTTTCAAAGGAAGCCTTTAGGCTCAAATCAAAAGGAGTTACACTTTTAAAGGTAATTCATTCTCTCATGTTCATTTGTTTTATTTTGCTTCTCCAACCCCCTAAACTCTTTTTATTTACTTCTTTTGTAACAACACCAGTATCTTAAATATACTAGGATGTTGTTATAAGATTTATTCGAGCTACACTCTCACACAACTACATCAAATGGTTAAAGAACATACGTTTTCCGTGGATGGCGAAATTCTGCCTCCCGAAACGATGATTGTTCAATACTCATTTAACACCTTCAAAGGTGGCCATTATGATGTCACTATTTTTATATATGATATATAATATGTTTATTCTTTCCTTAATCTTCTGTATTTTTCATTTATGGCATACCATTATTATTTCCATTATGGGTAAACATGATATCTTCATTTTAGGAAGTGCGGACTACCGCCCCCTGAAAGTGATTTGATTCGTTAATACCATATGTGGGATGTGTAAAGGATAAAGTTAATGATATTATATATGTTATTATACTGGAATTATAATATACTCTTATATCATTATGATTCCATTCCAGAAATACGAAATAGAAATGGAAGTAGCGTTCATGCGTACGTACGGCTTACCGTCTCCATGAACGGTGCATTTCATTTCTTACCTCTAAATGAGATGTAATATTATAAATACATGTATATGCTGAATATATATGATATATATGTTATCCAAATCATTAATATCATTCTGGATATAACGAACATTTGACCAAATTAACAACATGTAAGTGTAAGAAGTCTATTTTCGACTTAAGAACCAAATATCGAAAAAACAAACATTATTAACTTAAATGATTATATAATGTTTATAACATTGAAATAAGTGATATAAAAGGAATAATGAACTTTAAGAAGGTTCATAATAAAGTAGAAATTAACTCAAGTTTATTATTCAGGACGTTAAAGAACGATCGAGTCAAGTCGGACCTGAGGTAAGGGATCCTACACCTCTCTTTCTTTTTTAGTACACTCTTTTATGTCATTACTTTTAAGCTCATATTTCTTATGATTGGGATGTTATTTTATATTACTCCCACTGTACTTTTTATGTTCATATGATGAGAGACCCTATTTCCTCTCATCAATCCATTTTGGAAGTTTTGAGTGGCGCCGTTAGGCTGCCGAGTTTTCGTAAGAGATCTAACCTCTCTCTTTCTTTTTAAGTACTCTCCTTTATGTCACTTCTTTTAAGCTCCACTTTTTTTTATTATGGGGGTGTTATTTTATATTCCTCTTTCTGTAAATTTTATTGTAATGAGATGAGATACCCTATTTGATCTCATCAATCCATTTTTGGAAGTTTTAAGTGGCGTCGTTAGGCTGCCGAGTTTTCGTAAGGGATTTTTCATCTCACTTTTATTCCTATGAGATTTATGCTACATTTGCCACAATTTCATTTGAGTGGTTTATGTACTGCCCATTATTACACTCCTTTTTTAATATAATTCCATTTATGGGTATTTACATATTCATTTTATGACACTTCTTCAATGGGGTGTACTTTTCGAAAGTTACCCAAGTCGGTAAGGGAACCTTTCACCCTCCTCTTTTTAAAAGACTTCGTTTGTTATGTATTTTAATTCACATTATATTATGTTGGGATATGTTCTCATATATCCTTATTGATGTAAATTTTATTTCCAAGTGATGATATACCCTTTTCTTTTATCTCTCATCAACTCATTTTGATGTGACGCCGTTAGGCTGTCAAGGGAACTTCTTAACCCAATTTCTATTTCTTTGGGTTCAACATGTAGTTATTGAATATGCCATCCTTTGAATATGTGTGAATGACCTTTTATTGTTTTACACTTAATATCCACTTATATTGGGTGTATTTATATTTGTCACACATAATTTTGAGATTGAGTTATCCTTAATTTAAGGATACCTTCTTTATAAGGGATTTCATCACATTTGGCATCTCTATTGAGACTTCATTGTTGTTATGCACCAATTCACTCTTATATGGTGTATATACTGTCCTGTGGAATATTATATCATGAATCCATTTATTCTCATGATATTATAAAGTTCTGATTAAATGTTATTCCTCAATTATTGTATTCAAGTGTCTCTAATTTTGGTAAAAACCCTTTAACCAAAATATCACTTTAAATGTTTTAATGATTTGTTCTTATTAATATCCATGTTTTCAAAATGGTTTTAAGGATTTATTTATATGGATATTAATGGTTTAAAATGTTAAAATCTTCAAGGTGGTATGGGACACTTTGATTCAAAATTCTCTTTATTAAATGTTTTAAATGGTTTTGGAAATGGTTTCTTTTTGAACGGATTCATTATTTCAATATACTAAAATGTTATATTGAGATTGAAATGTGGAAATGTTATGTTTCCTTTATGCATGTTTTATATGATACGTTTATGTTATGGTTCTTGGTCATTGTTATGAAAACGGGTGGTTCCGTGATAAACTAAGGGCGAGTGAGCCCGATATAGCTCTCCAATGCATTGGGTAACGCGAAGGAGTGAAATGTTAAGGTTTCTCTGAAGAGATTTAGGGAATATACTGTGATGGGTATTCCAAACGTAACCAAGAGGGTTACTCCCTAAATAAGAATGTTATGAATGCCTCAAGTTACCTTTTATGTCTTAGGATTTCTATGATTTATTCATGATTTGATGAGGTACGTTAAAGTGCCTATGTTTTATGGGTAAAGTATGATTTCATTCTTATGTATATATGAACTCATGTTTCCTTTCCATATTTTTATAACCCTTACTGAGATTTTTATGCTCATCCCAAGTTTTTTGAAATGTTTTTCATAGTTCAAGGTAAAGTTACATGATGTGATGATAGTGTCAAGGATGTGTCAAGAAAGAATCCATGTTTTATTTTCAATATGTTTCCGTTGATGGGAAGAATGAATACTGTCTTTTATGTAACCACTTTGTTTAAATGTGGAATGTAATGCAAGTTTCATGATCTAATTCTATTAAACTCTAAACCTGAAAGGATCCTCAATGTTTAATCTTGTAATAACTCAAGATTAAGTAAGGTTTAAGGTTGTGGCCTTATAGTTGGTATCAAAGGTCGGTTTAGATAACTTTAGAGGTTAGGGTATTCTTTAAGCATAGGTGGCATTACCATAATGGTTAGGATTTCAGAAAGAGTCCTAGTTTTAGATAAAGTGAATGAGTAAGTATATCTTAGTGTTTATCTTCCTCATTAGTAAATGATGGTTTTTTTTATATACTCACACTGACCTTTTTGGTTTTAGTAAATGGCTGGATCTAGCAGGCACCAAAGTAACAGTGGATGTGAAGGAAACTGTGACAGTTTTTTGAGAAAGCAACTGAATGATATGTGAGCTGCAATGAGAACTCTTGTGATTATCCTCAATCAACTATCTGGAGTCATGATTGACCACCTAAACCTTGGTGATTTCTCTAAGGCATCATATATTCAAGAAACAAACCCCTACAGAAGTACAGGTAATAATCATAAAGGTAAGTGTGTTCAAAAACCTATGTGTCAAAGATGTGGAAAGAAACACCTAGGAAAATGTTTCAAAGGGACAGAAATATGCTATAGATGTGGAAATGAAGGTCATAAAGCAAGAACCTGCCATGGAAAAAGGAAGCATCCAGTTGATTCGAGGAAAGGGAAAGAAGTTCTTTCTGAGGGATCAATTGAATGTTTTAAATGTGGTGTGCATGGTCATTATGCAAACACATGTCCTATGAAGAAGTTTCGTGAATGGGGTTACCAAGAGCGTACAAATGTTCATTTATCAATACCTAATGCCATTCCGATTGAGGATGAAGAAACTGACAACGACCAATCAAAGGTATGTATTATTTCATGACTATTGTTTTCCTATTTTGGAATCTTAGGATATGATTCATGATTTTGTTTGTAGGAAAGAGGTATTTCGGAATAAGTTGGAAAGGAATGGTTAATGGATCATGAAGAATGTTGAATGAGTAATATGTCAACATATAAGGGCTTCAAGAGTTATGGTGAAATTCTTAAGAGTATTGAGTCTCTTTTGATGATGGGGTTACATTAGAAGACTTTTTATATTATGTGTAACCCTGATGTTTAATATAGGAGAATTTTATTCAAGGAATAGTTATCTTTTATTTTGTGGACATAGTTATAAAGAACCATTTGGGTTTATATTATCCTTACTTTTGAGGTAATTATGGGTTACTATATGTTATGATTGAAGTGAAAGGCATGAGATAAAATTGAGGTTAAATTATTTTATGGTTATTTTTGATGATTTTATCCCTTTTTGGGGAATGTTTTGAGAATTATATAGTTTTGGAAAAAGGACAACACGCAGACCGTGTGACTACCCGTCGCGTCGGACAAAGCTGCAGGAATTGAACCCACAACCAAATTGCGACTGGTATTTATCGCCTACCACTGGACTACGTGAAGTCCCTGGTTAGTTTGACTGATTATTTTTTTAGTTATATGATTTTATGAATTAAGAGTAAGTTTATTTTGGGTTATTTATTAAAATGATTAACCTATCATGGAGGATATGTGATTAGGTTAATTACTTTTCAATACGAGACTTTAGGAGCAACTGATATTGTTTGGAGATAAATGTTACGATTTAACTTGGAAGACTATGTGACTAAATCCTTCAAATATTTGGGTTTCAATCTTATATTGGTTTACTTTGAAGAATTTTATGGACAAATTGTTTATCGGATGGTCCCCATTGAACTTTGGGTTTTGTTGGACAAATTTTGGAGATTTAGCATAGATTTTCTTTTTAATGGGTTATCCTTTTCTGAATTATCTAACCTTGTACTAACCTTTCTGGTTTTGGTTTTGGTTAAAGCCTAAAGACATGGGATGTATATATTTCTCTTTGGTGGATTAGGTGATTCTCTAGAAGTTGATTATAGTGCTCTTAATGTGAACAAGTCTTCCTAAATACTCGTCTTTTGGAAAAAATATGAGTTTGATTAAGGAATCTAGTAAAAGTTGAAAGTCAACATGATAAGTGATTATGTTTCCTTATGAATAAATTCCTAAATAAAAAGTAACTTAAAACAAAAATGTTGTCTATTAACTTTTCCTACTGGGGAACCCAACACCGTTTAACCCATCACAAGTTTGTGATTTTCTCATTATTAACTTTCTCCTAAACATGTTTTCTATCACTCTACATCAGAACATGACCCTATGTTTTCTCCTCCATGTCCATATTTTTCTACATGGAATTCTAGTATGGGTTAACTTGGGTGACCTCTGTACTTATCTTTCTTTATTTTAAAGTGATTGTTTTACCGACTCTTGTTCTGATGTGGGACTTTCAAGGATGTTTCCAAGCGCAATTTTAAAATTGCGAGGACGCAATTCCCAAAAGGGGGGAAGGATGTAACACCCCGGGTAAATAAAGAATATAACATCTTTATATTTATCCATATTTGTGAATCAAATATTAATATTACTTTAAAGGGGATGCAATGCTCGGTGGCGTACCCAATACGCAACAACGAGTTTTTTGGGAATCTTACGTTGCACTCTAATAATAAAATAATATTATTTTAAATGGCAGTTAACATGTAGCCGTTGTATTGGAGGGAATGGATAGAAATAACTAAAAAATTATTATATATGTTTTTAAATATTTTTACATTTATCCAATAAAATATAAAGACTTAAAATATGGAAAGAATTCAATTTTAGGCGTATATGCCCTAGTTTTCACTAAAGGTTCACTTATCGCCTTTTGATGGCGAACCGTCATTAAATATAGTTTTGTTCACTCTTATAAATTCTATTGGACCAAATAAAACTCTTCTTAAGAATTGAGACATCAAAATTTACTTTGTGTAAATTTTTGGTATCTTTCTGATAAAGTTCATTTTTTAATGAATAGTGTAAAATGTTGTATTTTAATTCAAAACCTCTTTTTAATATAATTTATTTATATGATTAGATTATCTTTTGAATTGGTTTTAAAGTGAAATTAGAATATATTTTTACCATTAAATCCAATAGTGGTTGTTGGAATTAATTTCACTTTGAAATCAGACTTAAACTAGTGTCAATCTTTTGATACTTATTGTTTTATAAAAACACGCTATTTTCTCTGACAGCGGGAATTAATTATTAAATTAATTAATGTGACTTATATGTTTTGAATTTTGTAAAATGGACTTCATTTTTGAATTCGGAATATCAAATATAGCTTAGGGTGAATTTTTGGGATTTTTCTGAAAAACTTCAATTTTTGATGAATAATGAAACCACTAAGTGGTAATCAAGCAAACTGATTTTTCAGTTAAATGAAAGTTTACCACTAATGTGTATTGAATTTTGAAAATCCGAAATACATGGTTGTCATTAGTATGTAAAATGTGATTCAATGGGATGAAAATAAATTTTTGGTGAATAGTAACTTTTTTTCATTAATCGCGATTAGAGGTAATTAGTGTAATTTAAGGTAAAAATGATATTATAAAAATATGAAAACACCATGACACTTGTCCTACCCCTATTGGATGAGTCATGGCCGACCAAGACAACCCATGGGTCGATTTAGGGGACCCTATGGAGCCTCTTGGGTGAGATAATGACTTTAATGCCTTTTTTTAAATAAAGGTGAAAATGACACTAACATAAAGTGTTTTACTAAAACAATTTTTAGAAGGGGTTATACTAATCATATTTTTGTCTATAAATACTCTTTGGAAATATAAAAAGATTTCCTACATCATTATATTTTTGTTATAATTTTTAGACATTAAATAAATTAATTTAATTACGAAATCATGATGATGCAAGGATGACCTCATTAATGAACAGTTTAAATAAAATGAAACGATAATATAAAATCTAAGACCTAAACTTGTCCAAAAACTTTTGGATGGGAATATTTCGGAGCCTTATCATCTTATCTTCGAAATATATCAATGTGGGACCTTAGAAATTCGAAACACTTTTGAAAATAAAATAATAGTTTCATGATTTCCAAAAGTGCCCCTCCTCTCCTCTTATAAAAGGCTCTCACCTCTACCTCATTTCACACACTCCTCAAGCCTTTGGCTCGGCCATCCCATGCCCATTTACTCTCTCCACATCCCTATCCTCATCTTAGAGGATTCTATTTGGGAAAAATCCTTTCAAAGGAAGCCTTTAGGCTCAAATCAAAAGGAGTTACACTTTTAAAGGTAATTCATTCTCTCATGTTCATTTGTTTTATTTTGCTTCTCCAACCCCCTAAACTCTTTTTATTTACTTCTTTTGTAACAAAACCAGTATCTTAAATATACTAGGATGTTGTTATAAGATTTATTCGAGCTACACTCTCACACAACTACATCAAATGGTTAAAGAACATACGTTTTCCGTGGATGGCGAAATTCTGCCTCCTGAAACGATGATTGTTCAATACTCATTTAACACCTTCAAAGGTGGCCATTATGATGTAACTATTTTTATATATGATATATAATATGTTTATTCTTTCCTTAAGCTTCTGTATTTTTCATTTATGGCATACCATTATTGTTTCCATTATGGGTAAACACGATATCTTCATTTTAGGAAGTGCGGACTACCACCCCCTGAAAGTGATTTGATTCGTTAATACCATATGTGGGATGTGTAAAGGATAAAGTTAATGATATTATATATTTTATTATACTGGAATTATAATATACTCTTATATCATTATGATTTCATTCCAGAAATACGAAATAGAAATGGAAGTAGCGTTCATGCGTACGTACGGCTTACCGTCTCCATGAACGGTGCATTTCATTTCTTACCTCTAAATGAGATGTAATATTATAAATACATGTATATGCTGAATATATATGATATATATGTTATCCAAATCATTAATATCATTCTATATATAACGAACCTTTGACCAAATTAACAACATGTAAGTGTAAGAAGTCTATTTTCGACTTAAGAACCAAATATCGAAAAAAACAAACATTATTAACTTAAATGATTACATAATGTTTATAAAATTGAAATAAGTGATATAAAAGGAATAATTAACTTTAATAAGGTTCATAAGAAAGTAGAAATTAACTCAGGTTTATTATTCAGGACGTTAAAGAACGATCGAGTCAAGTCGGACTTGAGGTAAGGGATCTTACACCTCTCTTTCTTTTTAAGTACAATCTTTTATGTCATTCCTTTTAAGCTCATCTTTCTTATGATTGGGATGTTATTTTATATTAATCCCACTGTACTTTTTATGTTCATATTATGAGAGACCCTATTTCCTCTCATCAATCCATTTTGGAAGTTTTGAGTGGCACTGTTAGGCTGCCGAGTTTTCGTAAGAGATCTAACCTCTCTCTTTATTTTTAAGTACTCTCCTTTATGTCACTTCTTTTAAGCTCCACTTTTTTTTATGATGGGGGATGTTATTTTATATTCCTCTTTCTGTACATTTTATTGTAATGAGATGAGATACCCTATTTTATCTCATCAATCCATTTTTGGAAGTTTTAAGTGGCGTCGTTAGGCTGCCGAGTTTTTGTAAGGGATTTTTCATCTCACTTTTATTCCTGTGAGATTTATGCTACATTTGCCACAATTTCATTTGAGTGGTTTATGTACTTCCCATTATTACACTCATTTGGTAATATAATTCCATTTATGGGTATTTACATATTCATTTTATGACACTTCTTCAATGGGGTGTACTTTTCGAAAGTTACCCAAGTCGGTAAGGGAACCTTTCACCCTCCTCTTTTTAAAAGACTTCGTTTGTTATGTATTTTAATTCACATTATATTATGTTGGGATATGTTCTCATATATCCTTATTGATGTAAATTTTATTTCCAATTGATGAGATACCCTTTTCTTTTATCTCTCATCAACTCATTTTGATGTGACGCCGTTAGGCTGTCAAGGGAACTTCTTAACCCAATTTCTATTTCTTTGGGTTCAACATGTAGTTATTGAATATGACATCCTTTGAATATGTGTGAATGGCCTTTTATGGTTTTACACTTAATATCCACTTATATTGGGTGTATTTATATTTTTCACGCATAATTTTGAGATTGAGTTATCCTTAATTTAAGGATACCTTCTTTATAAGGGATTTCATCACATTTGGCATCTCTATTGAGACTTCATTGTTGTTATGCACCAATTCACTCTTATATGGTGTATATACTGTCATGTGGAATATTATATCATGAATACATTTATTCTCATGATATTATAAAGTTATGATTAAATGTTATTCCTCAATTATTGTATTCAAGTGTCTCTAATTTTGGTAAAAACCCTTTAACCAAAATATCACTTTAAATGTTTTAATGATTTGTTCTTATTAATATCCATGTTTTCAAAATGGTTTTAAGGATTTATTTATATGGATATTAATGGTTTAAAATGTTAAAATCTTCAAGGTGGTATGGGACACTTTGATTTAAAATTCTCCTTATTAAATGTTTTAAATGGTTTTGGAAATGGTTTCTTTTTGAACGGATTCATTATTTCAATATACTAAAATGTTATATTGAGATTGAAATGTGGAAATGTTATGTTTCCTTTATGCATGTTTTATATGATAAGTTTATGTTATGGTTCTTGGGCATTTTTATGAAAATGGGTGGTTCCATGATAAACTAAGGGCGGGTGAGCCCGATATAGCTCTCCAATGCATTGAGTAACACGAAGGAGTGAAACGTTAAGGTTTCTCTGAAGAGATTTAGGGAATATACTGTGATGGGTATTCCAAACGTAACCAAGAGGGTTACTCCCTACATAAGAATGTTATGAATGCCTCAAGTTACCTTTTATGTCTTAGGATTTCTATGATTTATTCATGATTTGATGAGGTACGTTAAAGTGCCTATGTTTTATGGGTAAAGTATGATTTCATTCTTATGTATATATGAACTCATGTTTCCTTTCCATATTTTTGTAACCCTTACTGAGCTTTTTATGCTCATCCCAAGTTTTTTGAAATGTTTTTCACAGGTCAAGGGAAAGGTACATGATGTGATGATAGTGTCAAGGATGTGTCAAGAAAGAATCCATGTTTTATTTTCAATATGTTTCCGTTGATGGGAAGAATGAATACTGTATTTTATGTAACCACTTTGTTTAAATGTGGAATGTAATGCAAGTTTCATGATCTAATTCTCTAAAACTCTAAACCTGAAAAGATCCTCAATGTGTAATCTTGTAATAACTCAAGATTAAGTAAGGTTTAAGGCTGGGGCCTTATATATCTAATCTAGTCACATAATCATTCATTTCTTCAATTAATAAAGAATCATCCTCTTAATTATCCAAAAAAATCATAAGAATCTAAAGACTCTATATAAAAATATTGACTAACCCTAGAAATGAAACATATTTCATCCTTAGGAATAGTTGTAGAAATGAATCTATAAATTTTCTAGATATCATCATTGTCGAGGGAAATTTTAGAAGCAGAGACTTCAATTTCACTTCATTTATCAAAAGTATTTAATTTTCTATTTACTTAATACTTTTTAAATTTTCTAGAATATTTATCATTTATCTTTAACCTAGGACAATCTTGTTTGATGTGTCTTGGTTTCTTACACTCATAAAATGTAAAATTATTATAATATTTTCTATAAAAATTTATTCTAGATCTATCATGTCTATCTTTTCTATCTCTCAGATTATTGTTAGTAAAAGAAAATTTCTCTCAAGACATTCTTCCAGTCCATTTTACTGGCGGTGAAAACTCATATTCACTTAATCGAGCATCACTTTCAACTAAATGATGTTTTAAAATAGTTTCAGTAGTATTATAAGAAAATGAAACTCATTTATTCTTTTTTTATTTATATTCATCCATATTAATGTTATTTTTATACTATATCAAAGTTGTGATAATATCTTCAACTTTAAGATCTATAAGAGGCATTATATCTTCTAATTTTGTTCATTTCGATCCCAATTATTTTGAAAGAATGTATATAATATTTTAAACCATAAACTTTTCTATAATATTATATTCACCCATCGATTTAAACTATTTATAATCATTATAAATCATTGATACATTTTAACAACATATTCATCATGGAGGAAATAAAATTCTTGGTGATGTGAACTCAATAGAGTAATTCAAGTTTATAGAGCTTTGGATGTTATAAAATGAGTAAATTATCACTTCTTATATATTCCATTGTTGTTTTCACAGGATTAAATATAACTAAAAATAGTTATTATTATAAAACATAGTATAGTATTTTAAACTTTATACTTTAGTTGAAATTCATCCTTCTCATCATGAGTAACATTTAGAATGGATTTATCTAAAATATTATATCTATAAACCAGCATCTAATAATTATCAACTCCAATGTTTATAATATATTATTTCATTATACTTATCTAATATCCATAATCTATACCATTAAATATTGGTGGTCAATTTGGATTCAAATTATCAAGAGTTTTTATTAGAATATTTTCTACCATAAAGAACGTTTCTCTATTTATACATTATTGTGAGGTAAAATATAGAGACTTTATTTGATACTAAATATTTTCCTATATATAAAATTTCAATAGGTTTGAATTAAAGATTTAAAAAATCATACAAAATTATTTACTCTAAAAATAATATAATTTAGATGGATCTAGGTATGTTCAATTCAAACTAAAAACTATAATAGTAATGGATATAAAAAAAAGAAATAGTTTGGATTTATTACAAACTATTAGGTCCAAAAGGATCTCAGATACCCTAAGTGGGGTCAAATTAGGGTATGGATACTTTTCAATGTTCTTCTTGCCCTGCTGGATCTTACCTCTTAATTGTAAGGGTTACTTATTTTTTTTTCTTTAGTGTTTGTGTTGATCAAATTACCTAACTAGACTATCATATAAATTTGTATTATGATTATCCTTCCAACTTTATTTAATGATGATTCATATATATTAAAGCAAATAAAGCACAAATAATCATGGATTTTTATTTGGTTCACCACTATGGCCTAGTCCAAGGAGCATGCAACCAACAATGTATCAGTGCACCAAATCACTAATCTCACTACTTGTTGCTTTTAAGATGGTTTAATCTTACCTGAGCTCACCTCCCTTATAAAGTTATGGGGTAGATTCACTATCTCTTCAGATCAATTCCCTCACCATTCTCTTCTCCACTCACTACTTCAAAGGGAAATATAATTGGCATGCAAGACAAGGAACAATATCACCTGCTGTTTTTTGGGTTGAACAAAATATGAATTTGTGATCTTTAAACTCCACTTTCTTATTAATATGTTGTATGTAAACATCACCTTGATCATCTCCTTTATATGAGATGTTATGGAAACTACTTATCCTAAGGAATTATCTTCAATAGATGTCAAGTCTTCCTCTTTCTATAATAATTTTGAAAGTCCTTTATCTTTACATAATAACACTAGAATGTCTTTATTTTTATGGATTTAGTAACTTACCTTCTTCCTCACAAGAAAATCAGATGTGGAAGTGGCACATCCTTTTTTATTACTTTTATAATAAATTTCCTCTTTCAATCTTTGGCATCAATATTATTTCAAGGATCTTGCATGCCTGAACTCTCCCCCTCTTTACTTATGTCAACAGGTATATCAATAAAGGATTTTCTTCTTCTCTATATAGGTATTCTCTATATCATACCCATCCTCTCTCAAAAATACTCTACTCTATTTATAGATACTTTAACTCATTCAAGATACACCACTCCATACTTCAAAATATAGAAAACTTTACTTATCTTGGCTGAATATCTTTCCATAAAATGATTTATGGAAACCACCTACAAACTCTACCAATGGATCTCCCTTTTAAGTGAGTTAATAATGACTCATCCAAATTTACATTATCTCCTAATTAATCCTTGATATGTGTAAATATTTCTATATCTACAAACATGGAACCCTTACACATCTCACTTTATTCATTTGCATTAATATTTTCATATCTATAATTTAGAAGCCACCAAATCTCGCTACTTTTAAATGCAATTAAGTAATTATCTTTTAATCACTTGAAAATAATTATCTTTCAAGTTTCAATCACATATGGTTTAGAAACATCAGGTGAAACTCATATGAGTCGAAGCTCATGCACCTCACTTGACTTGACCATGATTTTTATTTGGCTTTTATGTACATGGTTACTGGATCGATCATGTGTACCTACCACCACTCCATTACTACCACTGGATCGATTGTAGGTTCATGGTCTCATGACCGACCATGCAATCATGATCAATAGATTGATCTTGAATGCATATTCACTAGATAAATTTTGTAGGGATTCATCTTTTTTCACAAATATATTCCCATACCACCAATCCAAGATAAATGATTTTGTGAGAATTATATGAGTATTTATAGGTTATATTGATATTCTATAATGTTATTATGAGATCATGAGTTTTTCCTAGTTCAAGTGTCACTATTATGGATTTTATTTACATGGTAAATCTTGAGAGAGAGGTTGAAGATAAATCAAAGTGATAAAATTACTTATTTTTAGGCATATCTTAAATGAATGAATAGATCTCTCTATGTAAAGTTGTCTATAACATCCTGTGTTTTTGAACCAGTTGAAAATTCCAACGGAATTTGAGTTTTTTATTTGGTGGATAGGAAAAATATTAAACAAATATTTGAAATGTAGTTATGATATTTAAAACACTTAAATGTATTATTTTTAGATGAGGGTTATGGAATGAAAGGTGTCTCGTAAGTTAGGATGAGTTTTGAAATCTCTAAGATTCAAAAACTCATTTCTGAGAGAGAGACAACCATAAAAACATGGTTGGTGCATAGTTAGTACAAACCATATAGCACAAATTTTTAGCCTATTTTGTTAAGGTTTATGGTTTAGTTAATCATGAGAGGTGGCCTATAAAACCATGTAAAATGGTGCATAGGTGTTGAGATACTTGCATGGTTGGCACATGGTTTGTTTAACCATGCGCTAAAACTTTGCACATTAAGAGTGCTTTGGGGTAGAAACATTTCATGGTTTGTGCATGGTTGGTGAATTTTGTAAGGAAACCATGTAGTATGTAGGTGATTTGGATAGAGGAATTACATTATTGGTGTGCGGTTTTCCTAACCATGTGGCCTAATCATGTACCAATTAAAAAGGGGAAAATTACCATTTTTACCCTCCAACCCTTAAAGGGTTTTACCCTCCTTTCCTATCTCATTTCTTCAATAGCTCCCTCCTTTCATTCCTCCTATCCCCCTTCCTTCATGGGTGGATATCCCTCATTATTGGTATGATTTTATCAGCGTCATATGAATTGGAAGCCTAGAGGTAAGGCTACAAATCCTCTTACCTCCCTTCTTCATTTATTTTTCTATATTGGATGTTATTTCCATGTGATTTCATACACCTTATTTATAGGGTGTTTGAAGATTCTTCCAATTTCACTTATTTAGACTTAAATCAAATCTCGGTGTTGGATGAGTGAAGCTTTCTAAGCATGAGTTAGGTGTTCTAGTTGATTTTCCCATAAAGTTTCATCATTTATAAATTATTTTTCTTGTGTCGCACATCGGACTTCCCAAACATTGATCCTAAAATTTGAAATAACATAAATTTAATACCTAGACCTCATTTAGACAAGCTATGACACCCTATTAAATGATTATAGTCTAATGAACCCAAATCAAACCAACAATTAAGGTGAGTTCGATTAAAATGATTATAATGATGTTGTTTTCTATTGTGTTAAATCACCCCTTGCATGTGTTGAGCATGACACTTAGTAGTGGGTGCTATAATTTCCTTAAGTGAAGTATGAAATGGTTAATATAATTGATTGAGTTGAATCATGTATAATTAATCAAATGAATTTGATAAATTTTTATATGGTTATATACCTTGAATTGAATCTCTTCACTTATAAGTTAAATAATATTTATAATGGAGGAACTTGTTAAATGGGTAGGATAGTTCCCCCTTATTCCTTGGTATTTTGAGAGTTTGATCATTATAAGGGATCGACCTAAATGCATACTTGAATAGTAATCAGGCATGCTTATGAACATGAAACTTGTATTCCATTGTAATAGGACCAATTAATGAAATGAATCATGGTGACTTATATTATGGAATGAATGGATTCTCATGGCCTATGTTAATTATTGAATGTGAACTGCTTAAACTTTTATATTAAGTCTTGAGAGAACCTTGGTTTCTTAAGTAGGATTACCTTGTATGGGCTAATAGGTGAAATGAATTACACTACACTTTGAGCGATATTGAGTTCCTCATTAAATAATGCATTGGTTAAGGGATCGTAGGGAAATTAGGATTACCTTGTACATGATTATTATTGAGATCCCTTAGTTAGGGTTTTTGGACATGAAATTTCACACCCCATTATTTTGGGATGTTGGACATGGAATTTCACATCTATTTGGGTGGTTGGACATTAAGTTTCACACCCCCTGATGAAGATATTGGACATTATGTTTCACATCAATTTTTTGGGATGTTCGAGCATGGCGCTCTATATCCCCTATTCATATTCTTGTGATTACACTCATATTTTAATAATGAGACTTATAGTATATTATTATTATATATGTATGTCTTGGTCTTATGCCTCAAGTCATCATCGATGTATGTATATCTCTGCATATATATGTTTACATATATTCTTATATATACATGATGTCATGTTCATAGATATTACATCTTTTGCTAAGGCATGTATGGTTGGACAAGTGTCCCTAAGGAACCTGATACCAAATTCATTACATTTACTTATTCAATTTTTATTTATTATATATGCCCACTGCTTAATTTTATACTCATAGACTATATCTCATTAGACATGATTGGTGGTGGACTACTAAGTTTTACTCACACCTTATTCAAGCAACTGTTTGGTACCCAGATAGACCTCTTGGTTGTAGGATTGGTCCTTTGATTATGCTTGCTTGATGTTACCCCTTATGAACTATGACTTGACATGGATCTGGGGGATGAGCATGTACTCGGGATACCTACTGGATTTGGGTCTTTTATTTATTTATTCTTTATCAGTCTAGACCTATATTATGTATTATTTAATTTATATTAACTTCCTTGTATTTTGTGCATAGCATGTTCATGCATGGATGTATTATTTGTCTTTGGCCTGGTTATCCGTACAAGGTTTTTACTGTTGTTTCATTTTATGTCTTACGCTGTCATTATTTATGATTACTTACACTATATTTATTATTTATCCAGATGGTATAGCATCCCCACCATACCATCTCTATACCCTCACTGCTAGACAGTAGCCTCTGACATACAGGGAGGCACGCTTCAGGCCGTATGACCAACCGGATCAGGGCACCATTCTAGTGGAACACGGTATGGGGTATTACATTATCCTACATCAGAATATCACTTGTATATAGACTAATTAATTATAATATACATATATCAAACAATAATTTGAGTCTAAATGGCACTAGTTCTTACCTATAGCCCTTTGTACCGCCCTGTTCATCCCCTTTACACATACACATTGACCCATGCTTATACCTTCACATGCACATATACCTCCTTATATGGGTGATCACATGTAAACCTCCTTTTCTACTTCCCACATGGTTATGTACAACCTAAGCTCAACCACTATCTTGTTTAGAGGCTCCTCTAGTGTTGTCCTTGAGTGGATTAGCCAAACTTTTTTGTAATTGCTCATATCAACCCTTATCCAAAAATAAAAATACTCCAACACAATTCATAAATAGAACCAAAGAAGCAAATTTACACATTCACACACACACACACATATTTTAATTCTTTAAGAACAACAATATTCCAAAATTTAATAGTTTGTTTCCACCATTCCTTAACAAAAATTGTCAAAATTTTATAGTAGAATTTTCCAAATATAGAATCCTTTATTTATTAATCTTGTGAAGTAATTTTTTTAACAATAGCTGCATCAATCTTACAATAAATATAGTGAGGAAAATTACCACTTAACACGTGAGATATCAATAAATCTCTAATACTATTGATCCAGGGATCAATATAAGAAACAAATCTATCCCCTGTAATGATATCCATGTTACTCACTATGTATAATAAATTTATATAATCCTTTATATTATATTTTATCAACACATCCTGTGATCCAAACTCATAGCAAGCTTGTTTGAACAAAAATTTTCAAGCTCAAAGAGTCAATGGCATACCATTTTCCCAATTAGTTATACCATTTGTTAATACCAATACGATAATTCCATTTTTCTTCAATGTCATCTAGGATATCAAAGGTCCCTTCAACCATGAATGAGGTAAAACATCCATTGTAATTTAAACCCTAATCCCCCCATGGTTACAACATCATGTGTTTGAAGTATTACTTATTTTCGGGGAAACCACTTATTCATAGATAAAACTTCTTTATCAGAAGTATTTAATTTCCTAAAAACATAAAAAACTAAAAAAAATATTATAATATGAATAGGTATACTTAAGATTCATACTTGCTACAACTTTAGTCCATTCACCTCTTTTAGTGGATTGATTTTATTGACCGCATATCCTAAAAATCCCTTATTACATGGACGATTCAACATAAAATAATATTTTACACTAGATATATATTATGCACTAGGTTTAATTGAAATAAGTCATTTTAATTGTCAACATTAGTAGGTATCATCATCCTCACATAAATGTTTAGGTGCAATTTTAAAATAAACCTAAAATACATCAAAATACTATTTCTATATGCAATTTAAAGCTCAATTTTAGATCTGATTTAAGCTTCATTTCATGTTCTTTTGAGAACACTTATACCATGGATTGTGTTTTTCCCTAATTCTTTTAACTCTTTAAACAAGTTAGAAAATTTGATGAATAATTAGAGAGGGGTATGTTTCATATTCCTCAACTTGAGAAGGATGGTGAGTCACTAAGGGCCGCCACTTTTCCTTTAGCTTTCACTTTAAAGTCAACTTTCTTGTCTAAAATAGTTTTAATGGAGAATAATTTCTTATCCACTCCTTTTGGATTGTTCTGTTACACAAAACCCAAGTCAATTCCTTCTCTTCCTTGGGAAATTTTACCACTAAGGATTAATCCTCTCAAAATAGGTAGGGTTATCTTTATACAAAACTTTTTATCTATTTAATCTATGCCTACACAAATTATTATATTCCTTAATACTGTCCTTAAATTTGGATTCCTCTTCCATATGGTATTTTATATTTTTTTAAGTATTTAAATTCTTCTCATGCTTCTAAGCACTTTTCTTGTCTCTCCAGGAGGTTTGAGGTTAAAAATAGTTTTAGATCTTCTTTTCTTACAAGTTTCAACATATGTGTCTTCCATGTAAATGTAATGAAATTTATTTTTCAATGGGATTGATTTATCATTTTTTTCATGATGATTTCCTCTTTCAATTCCTACTGAAAATCTTCCAAAAATTTCACTTGAGGCATCGTTATTATGGTAAGAATGATTGGAATGATATTCATACCTTTGTTTTTGTGGTTGACTTCCTAATTTTACAATTTTTATATCTTAATAGTATGAAATATATTAAAAATACTTAAAAAACTTGAAACATGACCATACATCCCACATAAGTAGAAAATGTTTCCATTCCTTCTTTGAGTGTTCATTATATTCCCACAACCCCTTGTAGAGAACTATTTAAATATGTTTTCATTACCTACAAGTTTTTACCTCTTCTTGGGAGTTTTATAGTCTCCTTCTTTTCAATCCTTGAATGTTTTCCATTATGAACAATTCCTAACTTTCACAAAGAGTTTGGCCTTTGGGATATGAATTTTTTTCCATAATTTTCCTCAGATATAAAATATTTCTCCTTCATTTCATTATTATTTATTGAATAATGATTAAAAAATAAATGTAAACCTCCTTAATTATAGGCCCTTTGAATCCAAATGCTTGTTGACTAAGATTAATTCTTATTCCAACAATTGAATCTTCTTTCCCCTTGATTCAAGTTTATCATTGAGTTCTTATTTGAGGGTATTATAACTAGGAATATGATATTTTAATTCTTGAGATATTTTTTCTAGAATGACACTTTTCTCCTTCATTTTTAATTCATTTGAGAAATAAAATCTTTGATACATACCTTTTCTTATTATATACTTTTATTTTATTCAACCACTTTTATTAGAGGATAAGTGAGTTCATCCTTATTGGATTTCAAATACTAAACCTATTTTGAGTTCAAATTATTCCCCTTGAAATCATCTTTGAGTTTTTTAACCTTTATGGACATGTTCTCCAAATCTTCGGATTAGGAGTCATCCTTCTCCCTTAGGTTACAAGAAACTTCCACAAGCCTTTTGTTTAGGACTTTAAATTTATCAACCTCAATTACCAACACTTTGATCTAGATATATTGAGAATTTTCTTCTCTTTTATCTTAAATTTATCCTTTTTAAACTTCTTTTGAACCACCAATGATAAGTGGAAAACTTACACATTTATCCACCTTGAAATCTCTTCATCGTTATTGGTTCCAACTTCACTTGATATGCCAGGTTACTCACTCATTCATGAAGCATCATTGAATGAGTAAATAGTATCATATTCTAATTCATACATATCTTTCTTTTGAAAGGTTTTTATCTCCTCCAACTTAATCTCACTCTTTTCATAGACACTCCCACACTAAGTAATTCTACCATACTTTTTATTCTTATTTGAAGTTCTAATCTTTCCATTGCAAACCAAAATATAAGAGAAAACTGAAACTTTAACTTTAATAATAAAATAAAACAAGTCAAAGAAAACAAATATAATAAAATAAACATATGATATGATACCAATTGTTAGGAATAAAAGGGTCTTAAATACCCTAGGAGAGGGTGAATCGGGGTATGGATACTTTTCAAATTTCTTCTTACCCTACTATATATTGACCTCTTAATTGTAAGGGATAATTATTTTCCTCTTTAGTGTTTGTGTTTATCCAATTACCTAACCATACTTTTATATCAATTTTTCTTATGATTATCCTCATAATTTTATCTTGCGATGATGCATGGTGGATAAATAATATCAATCATAATGACACATGGATTTTTACTTGGTTCACCACTATGAGCTAGTTCAAGGAGCATGCAACCAATAGTGTGTAGGTGAACCAAAATCACTAATCTCACTACTTGTTGGTTTTAGGCTAGTTTACTCCTACCAAGGTTCACTACCCTTACAAGGGTTTGGGGTAGATGCACTATATCCCTGAGATCACTTCCCTTATTTTCCCTCCTTCACTAATTACTTCAAATGGAAATACAATTGGAACACAATCCAAATAAAAAATCATCTCTTTTTTATTGGGTTTCAGTGAATATGAATTGGTTCTCTTTCAACTCAACTTGAACTTTCATTAGTTGGATAGGAATATCACCTTGATCTTCTCCTTTCTGTGAGATTTCATGGAAACTCTTTCTTCTTTGGAAATGCCATTAAGAGATTCCAAGTCTTCCTCTTTCCAAGATAATTTTGGGACTAATTTGTCTTTTCAAAATAACACTGGAGTGTATTTACTTTCCTGGATGCATAAACTTCCCTTATTCCTCTACAAAACATGAATGTGGTAGTAGATCTTCATTTTTTACTTATTTTTTAGAAAATATCCCCGTTTAATACTTGGTAGGAATATTATTTTAAGGATATTTCATGGTCAAACTCTCCCTCTATTTACTTCTATCAATAGGTATATCGATGAAGGCTCTTCATCCTTTCTCAACAAGTATTCTCTATTTTGTATTCATCCTCTCTCTATAATTTTCTACTCTTTTTATAGTGTCTTCAATTCACTCGAGAGATACCCTTATATATTTCAAAATATGAAAAACTTCACTTATCTTGGGTGAATATCATTCCATAAAATAATTTATGGAACCCCCTGTAAACTCAGCTAGTAGATCTCCCTTTTAAACGAGTCAAGAATGACTCATTTAACTTTACATTATCTCTTGGTTAATCCTTGATATCACTATATGTAAATGTTTCCATATCAACAAACATGGAACCCTTGAACATATTGATTTATTCTTTTGCAAGAATTTTTTCATATTTTTTATTTGGAAGCCTCTGAATCTCACTACTTTTAATATAATCAAGTAATTATATTTCACTCTTTTAAAAATGATTTTATTTCAATATTTGAGCATGTCTGGTTTGGAAACATTTGGTGTAACTCGTAGGATTCAAAGCTCATGCACCTCACATGACTCGTCCATGTCGTTTACTTGAAATCTCATGTGAATAGTCACTATATTGACCATGCGGACCTACCACCACTTTATTATGGCCACTGGATCGATCATGGATGCATGTTCACTTGATTTACCATGGAGTAATGGTCAATGGATCAACCATAGACTCGTAATTACTGTATATACTATGGAGGGATTTATCATGTTATACATAGATCCTCCTAGTCCACCATGCCAAGTGAAATGGAATAATGAGATTTTTATGACTATTTCCATGTTTGAATGAGGTTCTATAATGTGATGATGAGATCATGAGTACTTTATAGTTCAAGTATCACTGATGTGGAGTTCATGTGTGTGGGAAATCTCAAGTGAGAGGTTGAAGATGACTCAAAACTATGACCTTCCATTTTTTTGAGTATGTCTTAAACAAATGAACATTTCATGCTAAGTGAATTCTCCCCACATAGTAATATTGTTCATATGTTCACCTCTTCATAATAATTTTCATCCCTTAACTGATCATTCATCTTTGAATAACATCGCTACTCAGTGAAGATAATTCTAGTGCCTTTATAATGAAAGATATTAAATAGAGACATTGAGATTATACTAAAATAATAAATAAACAGAACTAAAAACACTCTCACACTCAATCATATAAATCTTTATCATAAGTTGATCAACTCATTATCCACCCTTCAAGCTCAAGAATTGGTCCTATTTATAAATATTGGTGTCAAAAAAATTCCCAAGAATTTTGATCATTCAATATATAATTCTAACTTATTTAGGTGAAATCAACACCATTCTTCCATTTATACTAAATTATGACTTTTTTGTGTTCTGATGTGAAGATAGTTTTGAGAGTTTGTAATTCAAAAGGACGGAAATTCAAATGGAGGCTTTTTATGAAAATAGAACTAAAAAAACTTAAAATAAACATTAATATCATATATGGTGTATTTCAATTTATCAAAACTTAATATTCAGAAGATATATTTTAAAAAATGACTCAATAATTGTGTCATGGTTAGTTGAAAATCACTTTTATCCCTAAAAATGAATGAAATCAATAAATTAGAGGGGGAGATAAGAAATTTTTTCCTGGTTCTCCCACATCGGTCTGTGTCCAAGGAGTGAAAACTCAGTGATGCATCAGTGTACTAAAATTCACTATAATCACACTACTTATTTGTAAAAATTCATAGTATACTCACTATCTCCCAAGGTTTAAAACCCTCATAAATATTGATAATTCACTTCTCTCTTTACTCTATAAGAAATAATTTCTTCTCCAAGTAAACTTCTTGATCTCCATAAATCAAATCAAGAAATTTTACCAAGAATGGTGTAGTAATAGGCTCTATCTTTATTAACATGACGGACTCCCTAAATTTTTAACAATATGAACTCCTATAATTTTATCTCTTTTTTTGAAAATATATCTAGATTTTTTTTCTTTCTCACTATTAATTAATCATCTCCTTGATATAATATTTTTCTCTAATCACTCACACACATGAATATCTCTAAGTTTAACTTTATTAAAACTTTAAAGTTGGGAAATTCATCCATTAATATCCTCTAAAAATGAGTCATAAAACCCCATTAGAAACTCAAAATATCTCATAAAAGATATAAATTTAAATTTGAGATATATGTTAAAACTAGATCCACCGTGGTATGTCTACCATCACCACAAAATGGACACCTCCAATCACTATTAAATTACTTAGACCAAGGCTTATGAATCTCAATTATTCCTTAAATATTTCCATTTTTAAATTCAAACCCTTCTCACATAAACACCACTATGATGTGTTATTGTGTAGACCATATCATAATCAGTCTCTAAGTAAAACACTCATCAAAACACCTAAACATTTATTCATCTTGCAATTCTACCTCTAAACTGTGACTTAGCACCACACCTATTTTCAGCTTCCTCATGTCTCAAAGGGATTTTTCTTAATACCAAGATAACCAAAATTCCATGTACCATTATCACACTACCTATTTTCTTAACCACATCTAGTATTATGCCCATTTTACCATCATGTATCCCATTTTGCTTCATTATTCAAAACACCCTATCACACATCATGAGTTCCTCTATGGAATACTATGAATCATCTTCCTCATTTCCAAGACTTTAAGTATGCCATTAGGACTTCACCAATACTCCATCAATTTTAGCATATTTTGGTCACCATCGTGGCATAAGCTCCTTTAATCCATGATGTCGTTATACCCTTCATGCTAAACTTAAAATTATTCTAAGATACCCTCAAGGATTCTAGAACTGAAAATGATGAATCTATATTGATATAATGATTCATTTAAAATAATTAATACAATATTTTTCAACAATAAAACAATAATTCATATGAGTATTTTTTTCAACAGAGGAGAGATGGTAAAGAATTTTTTAACTCATTCATTTTATATTAAAAAATTAATTTGAAAATAATTATCTAGAAACTACTGGAGGATGAGATCTATTGTTGGGTCTATCTTTATAAGTGGACCTTATTTTTCTTGGTCATTTACATATCAAATTTTAATGATCACATGGGTGTAAATTTAAGCTTCATTATTCATCTTACAATAAAAAAACACCTTTGAAACTCTATACCTCTCATGTATTACCTATTCTAGATAAAGACTCTTCAATTTTTCTATCACTCAATAAGAATTCATATTTTCACATATCTTTTGAAACTTAGGATCCATAGATATAATTATTACTATTTAAATATTAATATAACCATTTCCATGCTTACTATAAGAATATTTATCCTCTTAATTATCTTTATTGGTGGGTGATTTTAGGAAGTGGCTTCTATAATATATAAAACTTCTCTTCTAACTTGAGAAAAATTCCTAGGTTTCGATAATGGTTAATACCAATTATTTTTTTCACCATTCCCAAAATAATGTTAAAGATGGATTTGATAGTGCATTTATCTCTATCATAATCTAAAGCAGAAATATTTTTCATATGCATGTTATGTTTTACAAGTATTCAATAAGGAATTATATTGAATATACTTCTACTAATATAATGACCCTATATTTATTAGTGGTTAAAGATCCATATTTCACTGTTCTTTGGTTTATATTTAATTTTATCCTATTTTATAACTATTTTGGTAGACAATTATGTCAATTATATTGTGTGTGACTCTTGGATAGTTTAACAGAAAAAAACTTAACCTAATGCATCTAATGAATTATCCCAATTCGATTCCTATAGAAACCTCACTGTTAAGGTCACCCAGCCAAGTGAAACTCAAAGTCAACATCAATTATTGACACCTGACTACTAAGGTCACCCATATTATTCTTTCCTTACATATGATAATTCATGGAACCTAGATTTTGGCATGACCAAACTATATAGGATGATCGAGGTCTAGCACATTTTTATTTTCATGGGGGTTTATATTATCCCATAATTTAATTTTATATACATATCTTGTATATTTCATCTCATTTTTTCTATATGTGTATGATTTTTATTGATTTAATTTACACATTTTATGTTAATCAACTAGATCAACAATTTCTAATCATGTTAATGTATAAATCTTTATAAAATTAATAATTTATGTTATGAATCCATGGTAAATTTTAATTAAAATATTCAACACATATACATATACATCACATGAAAATGGAACATGAAACTAATTCATGTAAAGGAGTGAAATCACAATAAACTTAAATTCTACTCAAGAGAATTTAAGGTGTAGCACGTAACCAACTCCCGTTTTTCTATAAAGATTCTCAGCCCCTATACCAATTAGAAATCTATCATAATGTCTCAATATCCATATATCATTACTCAAAAGTGATTTCTAGTTCCAAGATTATTTTAATTTCAAATATATATGAATAAAAATTATTTATTTTGAATTTATATCCATCAAATCATTAACTTTTGTTGAAGTAAATTAAATATTATGTTATACCTTACATGAAACTCCTTAAATACATTATATGACATATATAGAAAAAATTTAAACAATTTAAATTTACCATACAGATATTAAAATTTGAATGATTTGCATATTAAAAATATTTAATAATAGAAAATAAATAAATAAATAAATAAATAGTCAATTTAAACATGAGATGTCATAATTTTTTCATAAATCAGGAATATAAACAATTTATAAATTCATTAGAAGAAATATAGAATTTTAAAAAAATGGTTTCCTTTCCTTAATAAAGGGGCTTGGCCCCAAACTATTTTGAATAATTCATTTTATAAATGAAAAATAAAATTTTAAAATTTTATTCCCATATCACATGTTGTGATATCATAATATTATTGTCTATAATATAGACTAATCCTACGTTACAACCATAACACATTAGTGATATCCTATATCACTGTTTTATATCATAGAAAACAACATCAGTATATCATTGCTTTTGATATATGCAATTACTACTATCTAATCACTATCATTGTTCATGCTTTGAATTTTAAATGATGATATCAATATTTCACTTCTAGTGATATTCCAAAAACAAGGGTTTTGAACTATATCAAAACTAGAAATATTTTTATATCATTACAAAGATACAACACTCTCTTTTTTAAATAAATGAATCAAGACAATCGTGGTTAGAGATATCTCATACTTTTTTTGTCATATAGTGATCAATTAACTAGATTTTTCTATAATAGAAAAATGCATAAAGCAACCAATGTTAGAATTATATTTTTCCTACTAATATGCATGTTATTTAAAATTTTAGAATTTTATCAAAAATTTAAATGATTTTAAAGATCATTTATCTTTCTCTGATACCATTTTTGGGTTTTGTAGAAATCAAGAATTCCCAAACATAGTGTAAGAATCATATAAAAATCATGCAACAAGATCACTCATGAGAGGTTTATAAGAACAATTTGTAAATGAAAAACATAAAATTGTTGTCTAAATGAGCCTTCTTCTTCCAAATATTCTTAATTAATATTTTTAAATAGAATCCAAAATACTCTTATCTCTATAAGTATCCAATAGATGAGTGAATTTCCTAACTCCTTTAGAAGGATATCTCTTAACTCCATGATATGTCAGTACCTTGGGATTAATGGAAAGAGAGTGATTGAGAGTCTTGTATTTTGGATTTTAAAATTGTTGGGAATAATAAACTCTTATAATTGATTTGATTCTATTTATATATACATATTTTGACATTATAAGGATTGATTAAGGATCGGGAATTTCATGAAAGCTTCTCATGATACTTGTGTAACCTGCATTTTCCATTAAACCAACCATGAATGTTTAGTAGTTAAACATTCATTATAATGCATTATAACTACCATAAACATTATCCAATTATGTTTAGATTGTAAAATTGATATCTTAGGTGGAAAAGGGGAGTGGTAGTAGTGTGTGATCATATATCACATATTGTGATATCCTTATATCACTATCCATGAACTAAGCATATCGTATATAGTGATATCACCGTATCGTTACACACATTATGATCATTTAGTGCATAAATATATTTCAGTTAACATTGTATAAAGTAAATAATATATGTTAATAAGAGACAAAAAAGATTACTAATTCGCTTGAACAAATTTCAAAGACTATAATTCCAAAATCCCTCCAAATATTTTCATAAAAGACTATGAAACTACTAATCAAGAGTTATATAAATAGGATATTGATCGCTCACTATAATCAAACACATGAAGTAAAAAATACCTCCCACTAATATTTATTTATAAGTTTTTTAACTTCTCTATCCCCATCCCAAATCTCTTTCAAAGAAATTTTTCACCATAACATCTCAATAAAAGTAATTATTTCAGAGATCAATGAAGGTATGAGTTCGTTTTCTTTATATTAAATTTTTTTATTTATTTTTATACTTCAATAAGGATAAACCATCCACGATTCATCTATGTTGAATAAAAATAAGGATTAATTTTACTTCTATGCTTAAACCATGAAATATAAAAATAAAAACTTTATTATTCAAAAGTTTTTATTTTATTTAACCTTTTCTTCCTTTTTCTTTTATTTCCTTTTTTTTTGTATAAACCACTTATATCCAGGATTTTCCACTTACAGATTGGGTGATAATATTAATTTACCTATATACTGAGTCCATGTGGTAATGAAAATATTCCCCACTGTGGAAAAAATTATATAAGAATATATAATTATGGATTGATTAAATCTCCAAAATATAGTATAAGAATATTCCCAACTGTGGTAAAATATTAGTAATATAAGTCTAGTATCATTATAATGAAATCTCAAAAATAAAGGCATTGAGACTAGACTGAAAGAAAAAAATTAATTCTAAAATTCTCTGACACTAAATCATATAAATCATGATCATAAGTTTTTTAATTCATCGTCTTCCCTTTAGGATTGATATTTAGTCCTATTTATTGTCATTGGATGAAATAAACTTACCAAGAATTTTATTCATGATAGCTATCATTATAGCCACTTAGGATGAACTTAGTAGAGTTCTTCTATTTTTACTAAATTTTGAATTTTTGAAGTTCCGATATGAATATATTTCAGAGAGTGTATAATTAAAAAGGATAGTAATTTGAAATGATATTATCTATAAAAAATTAACTAAAACAAACTTCAAACAAGAATTAGTAGTATAGATAGTGTATTGTGATTTATCAAAGATAAAGATCCAAAATTTTCATTTAAATAATGACTCAATAATATCCCATTTTTATAATCACATGACACGGTATGAAAATATGTTTGAATAAGTAAAAATAATAAAAAAGTAAATAAATGCGTGAAATTATGAATGCACTTACCATCAAAACATTTATACCTCTTTATAGAGAGTAAATCTTACTATGTAATAATTATCCCCCTTTATGATTTTCAAAAAAAATAAATATGTGAAGTAAAATAACATATATGAGAAATAAAAAAAATAAAGGACCATTTAAAAGGTTTTACTCAAAAATAATTGAAGAAAAACAAAAATTCAAGATTTATACATCCTATGAGAATCCTCAATTCATTTCAGAGTCTATTAATTATTTCATTAAAAATATAGATTCTTCTATTATAATCCATCACACTTATATTCAAGGTGATCACGCCTCTTTTCCAATGAATCATTTATATCTTACCATTATTGACTCTAATATTCAACAATATTTAATCTATTTCCTATATTTTTCAAGTGTTTGGGCATCTTTTTCATTAAGTAGATATCCATCTGATAATTATATTTGAGATTTGAGAGCTCTTCCTTAATCTGTATATAATCATTTTAAGTTTCATTTTTTGTTATATTAAGTCTAGTAGCTTGAATAAAATCAATATTCTTCTAGATAAAACTAATATCTATCATGAGATCTAAAAGTAATGATATTTTTATGGTTATATTTTTTATTTTGTGTATTTTAGTTGAAAAGTATTTCTATATCCATTTCATTTTGTAGAAAATATAAGCCTTTATGAACTCATCAAGAGTGTGTGTATAATTATGAGATACTTTTATATTCATACATTCTAATTTGGTAAATAACCTGCATGTATTGGAGGTTTTGAAGATAATTTTTTTTTAATGTGTAATATTCTTATTTATCAAGATACTTTGATCTTATTTAATAACATAAAATCCCATTTTAGATTCATTTAATTCCTATAAATCATGTTCATTATCCTGATTAACTAGAAGTTTTGAAACTTATTCTAAAACTAACTCTTCAACTTCCATCTCTGGAGACTTTCAAATAACTAGGGTTATTCTAGTTTTTTAAGTAGGTGTAGATTCAAATTCAATATTATGTTATTCAAAATAATTGTATTAAAAATATTTTTATGATGAATACTATCTTATAGATGATTTAAGTGAATTTGGTTTTTAAGTTACTACCTCTTCTTCTTATGATTCAATCTTTTCTCCTTATTCTATAGGTGGATGTTATACATTACCTCTTAGAATATGCCTTTACCTTTCCTAGTTGTACTAGGAGAGAAATGTAATTAATTCACTATAAATTCATCTTCATTGTCTCTATTTTACCAAATAGTTACTAGGGGATAAATTTCCCATGGTTTTTTATTTTTAGGAGACTTATCCTTTTTCTTTTGTGCTTGCTTTTATTTTTAGCTTCAGCCTCAACATTATTCTTATCTTCTTCTATTTTATTCCTTTTATTTTCAAATTCTTTTTTCTCTTATTTATTCTTTTTATTTTTCTCCTATTATTTTGTTATCTTATTATATCTATATTTATATATATTTGGTATTAATTTTATAATCCCTATCCTTTTCTGGTTATGGGATTTTTTTATATTTCCATTAAAACTTAAGCTTATTTCCCTTTTCTGTCTCAAAGTCCTGATATTATATTTCATTCATATTATTTCATATTGCAAGAGTAACCATGGTTTTGAATAGTTTAGTTTGATACATCAAATATATATCTTAATTTCCTTATCAGCTATCTTTTTCTCAGTTTTACCTATCAACAAAGCTACCTTTATTTCTTCATCGTCAAAAAGAGTGCTATTAACTTCCTTGGGCTCTTTGGAAAATTAACTATTTGATTGATCTAATTTTTACCTATGATAGACATGTGTAATAACTTATTCATATAGATATTTTTATGGGGTAAATCAATGGTTTCCAACTTCTAAAACTTAATTATCCTCTTCAATAGAGATTCATACTTGTTATACCAATCTATATTTATCATCCTTCTATACTGTATCTCTCTAGAAACCATGTTGTTTTGGTTGTCTAATCCTATAAAATGAATCTAATATGAGACTGGACAAATGGAGAGATCACACAAGAATTGATAAATTTCAAAGAAAGTGTTTTTTGAAAACATTAAATAGAAGGATTTGGAGAGAATTTGGTACATATTTCAAAAAAAAATACTATAATTGATTTGAGGGGTTGTCTACCCTTTATATAGGAAAACTGGATATATGTTCACCTTTTATCAGAAAATGAATTAACATCTAGAGCTCTTTATCTCATGAGAATTTTAATTGATGGATTTTCTCAAAAACATAAATCTCAAGTTCTGATATCAGTTACCTCTGATGTTTTGAATTCATAGAAAAATTGAAAAAATATCAATGAAATTAATTTTTTTAAACCAACCTTATAATAATTATACACACTTATAAAACATTTCTTCCAATTCTTATAAAAAAGTAAGTCTTTAAATAACTATGCTTATAAAAGGTCTAAAAACACAATATATTTTATAGAAGAACATTTATCTAAAAATAAATAGTTTGGAAGATATGGTTCTAACATTAATCCATCTGATTGATTCCATCTTCAAGAATATCATTCCAGGAAAAACATTGAATATTTATATATAATAAATTTCCTCCCCCATTCTTAAATATTTTTTCACTATAATTAGTAAAAACAATAAAAATAATATGATTACTTACAATAAATAATTCCCATATTCTATTTAATATATTTGAATCTTTAAAAATTATAGGGTTTTATAAAAATATCAATGATCTAATTTTTAATTTTGATAAGTTTAATATAATTTCTCCATTTTGTGAATGGTCAGGAATAAATTAGTATCTTAAATCTATGTGTTTAGATAATGAGTGGTTTTTCAAATTCTTAGAAAGAGAAATGTCACTTGTGTTATAATACAATGACCATCTTTAGAATGAGAACAAAGTGGCAGATGATCTAAGTAAAAATAGCCCCAAAACCCTATCCATGATGAGGATTGAAAGGGATATAATATTCTTATAAATTAAAAGGATTTACATAGGAATAATAAAATTATATTCATCTTACTATGCTCAAATAACTTCTCAACCATCCAATATTGAGAGGATCAAGGAGGAATAGAAAGATGTTAAGTTTCTATAGAAGAAGTTAGTGAATATTCTAGAGTTCAACTTTGTTGAATATAGAGTTATAAGGTTTGGACCCAAATATATATCCCATAAAAACAAAATTAAATTGATAACTTATGGATCATTCACATATATCATCCTTCTCTATTTATCCAGGAAGCATAAAGATGTATAAATATTTGAAGAAAAACTTCTGGTGGGATAATATTAAGAGAGAGATTGTGGAGTTTGTATCCCGATGATTGGTATGCCAAAAAGTCAAGGTGAAATGATAGAAGTATAAGGGTGTGATGAAACCATTTACCATACCTATATGGAGATAAGAAAACATAATAATATATTTCATTGTAGGACTCCCCAGGACCCCTAAAGAAAATAACATCATCTGGTTGAAAGTTGATTGCCTTACCAAGTCAGTGCATTTCATTACTATTAAGGAAGTTTTATCTTCTAACCAACTCACCAATATAAAAATAATGAAAGTGGTAATACTATGTGTATTTTCACTCTATATTGTATCTGATCGATATATGAGGTTTTCCTTGAGGTTCTGGAGAAGCCTTCAACAAGCGTTGGATATGAAGTTGAGCTTCAGCATTTATTATCCCCGTCATATGGATGTTCGGTCTAAAAGAACCATTCAAACTCTAGAGGATACACTGATATCATGTTCAATGGATTTACAAAGATTTTGGGACCAACACCTTCCCCTAGTGGAGTTCTCATATAACAATAGTTTCCATTATAGTATTCAAATGTCACTTTATAAGGCTCTGTATGGGAAAAGGTGTCAGACTCCAACATGTTGAGGTGATGTTGGAGGGTGGAAGTTGATGGGACCTGAACTTATCCAATAATTATAGATAATGTTCAAACCATTAAGTGGAATATGAAATCTGTAAAAATTTGATATAAAATATTTAAATACAATCATAAATGAGACCTAGAGTTTGAGGTCAGATATAAAGTGTTCCTTCATATATCACCATGGATGAAATTCAAGAGGTTTGTGAAGAAATTAAAGCTTATTCTAAGATAAATCATCCCTTTGAGATCCTTGATTACATCAAAGTGGTGGTATGTTGACTAGAACTCCAACCTAAGCTATCTTTAGAGCATGATGTATTCCATGTATCCCTCTTGAGGAAGTAAATATTATACCACTCACATGTGTAGAATCCATAGAAGGTATCATTAGAGAATTATCTTTCATACAATGATTATTCGGTGAAGATCTTGGATATGAAGAAAAAGTTCTACAAAATAATAAAACTCATCTAGTCAAAGTGCTATAGTCGAACCACAAGTTTGGGGGATTAACATGGGAATCAAAAGAGGTGATAAAACATAAGTAGCCTCATCCATTTTAGTGTATAAAATAAAAAATTTGAGGGTAAAATTTTTTAATTGGGGAAGAATGTAATGACCTAAATTTTTTTAAAGAAAATTCCCTTTTTGATTGAATAAATTCATTATTAAGTAATATAGCTATGTAAAAAACATGCACTAATTTGGTTATTTTAGAAAATTATAATTTATATATTATCATATTTAAAACACTGTTAAGAATCATAACCATTGATAATATATCCATTATAAATTGACCATTAAGATTAGTATATTAAGGGTTATGATAAATTCCATTTGACACAGACAAAGGAAGCGATGGACTTGACCGGTAGGATTGTACCCTTTAAAGCCCATTTATTAGAGCTTTTGAGGGAGATAACATCATAGGGGTTTGAACTTGACCAATCCCAAATTGAGATTTAATAACTAAATCATGGGTGAAACCATTTAAGGGATAATTTCAATCTCGTCAAGATCATAACCCAAACTATGTTCGCCAAACCATCCCATGAAAATCTCACCATCTCACACCGTAACCTTAGGTAATTCACTGGTGTAATAAAGGGTTATGTATCTAGAACCAAACAGTATAAATTTTTATATTTACTTTTTATAATACAATGACTATATTTATTCCTTTTTAATGTTACTTTTTAAATGACCAAATAATAAGTTTGATAAAAATTATATTTTGATATGATGAAACACAAATGATATTTTTAGTTAATAAATAGTTTCAATCAAGATACTCTTTTTGATTAATTCAAAAAAAATATTTTAATAAAATATTATTATTAAATAATATTTATTTACTATAAATAATAATATAATTTTACAAAGTCAAATGAAATTTTTATAATGATTAGAAAACTATTATTTTCAAAAAAAATATTATTTTTAAATAAATATTTATTTTTTAATAAAAAGTAAAAATTATCATATTTAGAGGATTTTTTTTATAAAATAAATATTATTTTTTAAATCAGCATGTCAAAATTATCCAACAGTGAATTTTTCATAATTTTTTGAGTCATTCAGATTTTTGGGTAAAAAATAAATTTTGTATAATTATGTAGTATGTATTATAACATCATAAAAGCCCAAAATTGATTTAATAAATACTATAAAGAGTATAAATGACCAAAATTATGTTTCCCATTTAAAATAATTTGTTTTTGATGTTATTTTATTAATATTATAAACCCTTAATGAATCCCCCAAAACCTACATTATATATTACGGTTTTAAAATCAATTCTTTATAAACAGGACTCACTTCCACATCACTAAGGGTTTTATTTTAATGATTTAGGTTATTATCCTTATAAAATAATAAAATTAGCTCCCCTTTGGTAGAAACCATGGGAAAACCCATGGTAAGGTTTTTGGTTTTGATTTTTTTATCATATAGATTCTAAAACCTAAGTTTGGAAATTAATAAAGAATTGTCCTCTCATTTTCTATATAGACCCACCCAAACTCTCATTACTATTCACTAAAAACATTTGGATAATGAAATTACTCTAACTATACCCATATAATGACCTTATAAGGTTCCATAAATATTTTAATAATCTCACACAAATATTTTAGAAGTGTCCTCTCAAGGTAAGGGATTCTCTCCTTCCCCTCCTTATTCAAGAACCTTCTTTAAATTATGACTTTTTTTTCAATTGTTCATGTTGGGTTATGTTTCCACATATCCCTCTTACTGAAATTATGATTTTAAAGTGATGATATACCACTTTCACTCTCATTTAATCCTTCCATGAATCTTTATGTGCCCCCATTATGTAGTTGAAACCATCTTATGATTTTCCTTGCCAAACATTTTTATAGTGAATACCCTTTCCCATTTCCACTCAAAGGTATTCACCTAGTTGTAACTATACTTCATTGATTGGTAAATTACATTTATTTATATCACACTCCTTAATCATGGTATTAAAAATTATGAAATACACCCATATGTTCTATGATCTATGTGGCACACTTATCCATGTACATGGTATGAAAGTGACAGGTGGGCATGGAGTTATATAGCTCTAAAATTAATTGGGTAATGTTTTTATATCATTATATTCCATGTATGGTGCATGATAGGTTATCCTAAGAACACTATAATATTTTTCTTTTGTTTTATCCTTGAATTATGTTTATGATTTCATGTTTTATGTTGTTGTCACATTCCTATATTTCTATTATGTTATCATGTTATATCATGCCTCATTTTTCAAGATTATGGTTCTCACCCCTATTATGTTATCTTTATATGCCTATTAGACCACATGTACTACTTTAAAATATGATATTTTTTGTTTATTTATTTAATGGGCATTAAATCTCACCCATTTCTTATGTACTTTCTCAGGTGATATTAGGTAGTTTTAGAAGAATGATGGAATTTTAGGGGTACGTTAAGGAATTTTTCAATAATTTCATTGTATTTATATTGAAATTTGCTATGATATGTAACTAATTTTCCAAAGAAACTAGGATTCAATACCTTATAGAATTTTATAATGTGTATCTTCTTGTAATAAATCATGAATTAAGCTATATTAAAGATATGGTTTGTTATACTTTTATCTTATGAAATGGGGCATTCATAAAAAAATTATATTAAGAATATAAAATAGAACCATTGAAGTCATTTATCTTATGAAAGTAGAAAATTATCTTATGAATTATGTCAACAAATATTTATCCTATGTAATCATTAAATCTTTATTAATTATCTTTTGTGATGAAGAATTCAAAAATTAATAATTGTTTTATATTACAAAGATATACAATATATTTATTTTATGAGAATAGGGTTGTTATAGATGGACTTTTCAAAATAAGAAAAGATCAATTTAGAAAATATATCTTTTTCTCAAAATTGAAAAATCAGATAAAGAAGAAATTTGTTGCACCTACCTCATATATTCATTTCATATTAGAAAAAAAATACACCCACCAATTAATATCCTATCACCTAATATTTAAAAATTATTATCCACTCGACCATTGGAGTCATCAAGAGTTCTTTAGTTCAAATTCAAAAAAATATATATATAAATAGAAAATTTCACCAATGAATGAAGAATAGTACAATACACAAGGAGAGAAACACACATAGAGTAACATATATAAATATAGAGACATGAAAATAGTACATGATTTATGTCTCTATTAAATATTTATCTTGATATGCATACTTGATTATCCCATACAATTTAATAACTTATAAAGTTACTTATAGAATCCTTTCATCTTATTTGTATGTACCTTCATATATTTTCAGTTATTGCTCACAACTGTTAATTTAACCCTTTTCTAAAATTATTGTGTACATTATTATATCTATTATCTCTCATTGTTATTGAGTGTGTTAAGACTATATATTGGTATTTTAAATAGAGAGCCTGGTTAAAATCTCCAGGACCTTTGCAACAAGTAAAAGTTTCTTGAACTCATCAAGGAAGCCTTCAGGAAAAGGGAAAATATAGTTAAAATCACAAAACTCATGGAGTAGAGTGTTAGTGGAGTCAACTATGTGATTTCTATTCCATAAACCACTATAAATTCTTTATGTTTGATCTTTCTCTTATATCTTTTCTTTCCAATGAAAATTCATAATAAGAGAATACCATAATAGTTTATCAAAAAAGAGATGGAGGTCTTTAAATGAAGAAATTTTCAAGGACTCAATTTACCCACCCTTTTGATTCATTTTTTCATTTTGAATCCAACCAATACATAATTTCTCTATCACTATCATACTTCAGATAGTGTAATAAATGATCACTCATTATTCTCTCTAAGCTCTCATGATCCATGCTTTATGTGATAAAAAAGATCTAAATGAAAAATCCATCAATAAAACTATCTATTATCCTCATAATTTTGACACAACATTTTCATTTCTACTCTAAATACCACTTATTTCCAATATTTCAAAAAAATAGTGTTTTATATTACTTGATATTGTGATAATCAATTCAACTTTATCAAACTCCCCCTAATTTTTTATTTTCATACTCTCCCCCAGACCTTCTCAAAGAAAACCCATTTTTATTCATTTTATATACTACCACTTTCTCAAATTTTATTTGAGAAAATATCTCCCCCTATAATGAAATGTGAGACTATATATCTCCCCCATTTCTAATAAACCCAAGGTGAACTTATTTTAAGGATAAAAGGAAGAAAATTTAAATTAATCAATCAAATAATTAGAGATATCATAACTTTATATGAATCTCTTTTTGTGTGTTGCGTATTAAGTATTACATTTGGAATGAAAGTCACCTTAGGGGAGTGAGGATCACTTCTCTGAACTTTTCAAGTTAATGTAGATAGTTTAAATCCAAGATCTAACCAATTATTCTTAAAACTTTCCTTATATAATGACTTCTCAAAACTTGATCTTTCTATTCTTTATCCTTGAATGATGGAAAATATTTTTTTAAATATGAATAATACCTGTGTTATAACACATGAATAAAATATGAAGATTCACTTTAACATCAATGTAATCAAGTTATTGATTCATGTATAAGAGTTGTCTTCAAGCACGAATGGTCATTATGTATTCATCTTCTAAATTAATCAATGAGATAAAATCTTGTTTCTTACTAAGATAAGAAATTCACAAATATTAAAGATTAAAAAAATCACCTAATGTAAACTTACTACCATCCATTAAACCATCTTAATATGTATTTTCATATCCCAATAACTCATATTGTGGTGTTTTTCTATAGAATAGTCCAAAATACGACATGCCTTTGATATAAAAAATTATCCTTTTCACTATAGGTGTATGAGTTTCTTTGGGAAAACTTTAAAACCTTGTGAATTTATATGTAGTAAAAACAATGTCAAGTCTGGTAATTTTTTAGTACAATAGGCTCTCAATGATTTTTTTATACACTATCACATTTACCTTATTTCCATTTTCATCTCTTGAAAACTTCATTTGGGTAGAAATTGGTGTTTTCGTGACCATATAATACTCTATTTCAACTCTCTTCAGTGCCTATTTCTCATATTAATATTATGGTATAAAATTTACATTCCTTCCTTGTATCACCTAAAAATAAAGAAAAAAAATCAATTCACCAATCATTGACATTTTGAACTCGCTCCACCTAAATTTAGAAAATTATTTTCATAGAGCCTCCTTTGATCCTATAAAAAATATTTCATCAAAATATATAAGAAACATCATCCCTTGATCATTCTTCTTCTTGACCTAAATATTATGATCAACTCATCCAAATTAGAAACCAATATTTCTTAAGTATTGATCAAGAATATAATATCATGCTCTTGGTGATTTCTTCAGTGCATAAAGTGACTTATTTAATTGGAACAGTTTTTTATCATCCTCATGAATGAGTAATGCATTTGGTCACTAAATATATATTTCCATTAAGGAATAAGTATTTTATCTCCATTTGGAAAACATTGAATTTCCTTTACATCGCCATTTCAAACAAAAATAAAATTGTTTCAATCTAGATATTGATAAAATAGCCTATACACATCAATACCTTCAATTTGGGAGTATCCTTTGATCAAAATTCATGATTTTTTTTAATCGACTTTCCTAATTCATTTATTTTTTGAAAGGAAACCCATTTAATTTAGATATAATTCTTATCCTATAGCCTCAAAAAAATCTCTCAAGTTATATTTTTCTTAATTTGTTCAATCTCTTAATTCATATACTTCATTTAACTCTATCCAAATATATATTTTATTATCAATAAATTCACTTTATAGGGTTGAGTGGGAACCTTAACGTAAGAGATAAGAAATTAATCCTCAAATGATAACACCGAATCATTCAAAAAAAATTAATTTTTGGATCCATGTACCCATTTGAGCTTCCAATCAAGATTAGTATGAAATATAGGCTTCATTCTTATTGTTTACACTATATTTTTATAATCACCGATAATGGTTTTCTCCTCAACTTCATTCATGATTCTTAGATTTTTCATAGATTAAAAACTACATTCATCGTTAACATTTTTTGTGTCTTAAATTGAATATATACCATCCCATTATAATCCCCCTAATCTAATTAACTAATAAACTATTTCTTATGAAATTTTATCATTGTTTTGTTTGAAAAAAATCTCATTCTCTTTCATAGTGACATCTTGGATTTTGATAATTTTTCCAAGTCATTTGTTAAAACATTTATCTAACTTTATCTTGTATGAGTGTCCAATAAAAATTCTTTCAACTACAAAAGTTTCAAAATTCATATGGTTTATCTCCATGTAGATAATAAATAATTTACTTATAAAGATTATAAATTAGTTAAATATAGTATTATTCTTATACCATATCTCATGATGAGTATTTTCCTCACTTGGACATAACAATGATCTATTTATCACATTGAACAATGTCAATACTACTTACTTCTATAATGTCTCTATTATATCTTTTTTAATAAGAAAATTTTGATCCATGTTATTAATGATCTCATTTCTCCTCTCAAATATATAATTTTGTTGAGAAGTCTACACTAATAAAACTTGATGTCTTATCATGTGCTTCTTGAGATAATCCTTTACTAGCCTATTGGTGAACTTTAATTCATTATCGGTCCAAAATATTAATATTTTATATCCAAGAATATTATTTTCTAGTCTATAATAATTTATTATTCAATTAAACACCTTATATTTGTGATTGGTCACTATTAAACATTATAATATTCTATAGTTATCAATTAATAGTGCACAGTACCACTTCCCCTCAATGGATCTCAGTGATATCAGCCCACAAACATCAACATACACTAATTCCATCAATCGCATTGACTTCTTATCTTTTTTATTATAATACTTCTAAATGATCTTAATATTTTGATAAATATTTCATGTATGAGTATGATCACATGTACTTTTAGGGATATCATACACTTCTTTATACTTTACAAACACTTCTGATGAATATTAACACAAGTGGACAAGTCATTTATGCCATAACTTGTGTTCATATTCCTTAGTTAAAAATAACAAAAAAACAATTCTCTATTGGGATATAGATATACCCCTTTTTCACATTCCATTCATCATAATTGAATCATTATTTCCCTTGATAATAAAATTATTATTAGAAAAATGTATTGAATTCCATGAGTCACACAACTAGCTTAAGTTAAGTAAATTGTGACCAAGTCATTCAACTACCAATACAATAAATGTCCTTTTGTATTTTCCATTAATCCTATACTTCCTAGATCCAATAATATTTAAAATTTCATAATTTAAATATTGTACAACTCTTTATTTATCATATTTTAATCCAAAAACAAGAACCTTATTTCTCACCATATGGGAAGTGAATCCACTATCAAGTATCCACACTCTAGATCAATCTATTACTTTCAAAAAAATATATTCTGTAAAAAAATTATCTTCCCATTTTTTCTTGGCCTGATATTTTTGTTTCAAATCTATTGTTGGTATATAAAATTTTTCCTACTTTGAATATGATGGTTCCTCCTTATCACACAAATAAGTAACCCTATTTTGGGTTTTTAACCTTCTTGATGACTCCTTGAGTTATGGTCCTTTACTACTATGAGATTCCCTTGGCACATTCCTTTACATACTTGATGATAAATACATGGATTTTTATCCATATCCTTCACTCCAAAAATAGTAACCATCAAAAATATACCAATAATATTGGTTTCTACTCATTTATCTTTGTTAATCTTATACCTTGAAGTGATTATTTGTTATGGAACATTCATTTTTGTGTATTTTCCATCTTTCTAAAACATTAACACCTAATTTTTAGTGTATTCTTATGCATCTTCACTATTATTCCATTGGAATTTTTTTTTCATCCAAATCAATATTCCTTTGAGAAGTGGGTGTTTGTGGATTAGCCTTCACCATGATTGAATTTTTCTTAGGATCAATCCCCGCACCTAATTTTACTTTATGATAATACTTTTTGTTTTAGTAAATCCTCCAAATTGTTTGTTATATCTCCATACTTATCCTTTACCTTCTTCATAGCCTACACAATCCAACTTCTCAATGTCATCCTGAGAATCATGTCTCTTTCTTGATATAAAATTCTTTTCATTATCTAAAATACTTATCCTTAAATATACTTAATCCTTTTGACCTTATACTTTTCCATTTTAGTCAATCCATGAATGATTTGTGCCTACTCTTCTACTTTAATCTTGATCTCAAAGTCTTTCTCTAAATTTTCCAACTTCTCATATTTATACTTTTCAATATCAGCTTTTAAATCAACTTTATCATCTACTAATTTTTTATATAAAGTTTGGAATCACATATCACATCATTATATTTCATCATTTTTTCTCTCAAACATCTATTTACTCAAGTGAAACCATCAACTCAACTTTGAGGCCCATTGCACCCATAACATCAGCATCATCACTATCACTTTTATCTATAACTTATTATTTATCTATGACAACCGCTAAAACTTCATCATTGAGGTATTTTTTATCCTAAATATATTCATATGATATTTCTTTTGATATATCATATTCTTATGAAAGAAGTTTTTTCTTCTTAAATAAATTTTTCTTGGTACTCCTCTTCCCTTTTACCTCCTTCGAAGATTTCTTTGTGGTTGTGTCATCTTCTTTTTCACCAAAAAACTTTTTGGGACATTTAATGGAAAGGTGATCAAATTTACACATAAAAATAAAGAAAGTTGAATCTTCACTTTAAACTTTAATTTTCTTATTTTTAGATATAAGGAAAGGAATGACATGACTTCACTAATATTCTTTACTTTGGAATCGTCTTCTGCTAAAATATTCTTCATCACCCTAAATGCCACATCATGAGATTTCTCCTTCAACACTGGATAAGTCTTATTATTCCTCATATCATACACAACAAGATTATTATAATTATTTTACAATATAATTTTCTTTGGATCCTTTTCCCCAATTACTAAAACTATTATATTGAAATAATTTGGTAATCTTCTCAATATCCACTTCACTATTTCAATGTACTAAAGGGTTTCTCCAAGTACATGCATGTACTATGAAAATACATTCATCCAATAAAATAATGAATCAATGGATTCATTTTGTTTCATCCTCAAATTCTTATACTTATTCAAGAGACAATTTAATTTTTCTTCATGTTCCTTTGAGTTTCCTTCATAAATATCGAGCAACTTCTCCTGGATGGAATTTTAGGATTTACATGATATCATCTTCATATAGATTGTGTTATAAAAATATCCCACTAACACACTAATTCCTTTTGAGTTAGTATTCAAATTCTTATGATCTATTTATGATAGGTATATAATTTTTGTATTTACTATAATTACAAGAAATGAAATAATGTACACATCTATACCTAATTATCAAAAATATTTATGTATTTTATTCATACATAGTTGAAAATTATCTTCATAAAATATTAGAATTCCTTTGAGATTCACTACCACTTACATGGATTACAAAGAGAGAAAAATCCTTAAAATTGAACCTTCCACTCTGATACCACTTATTGGTCCCACGCAAGTAAGATACCCTAAGATAAAGGGTGAATCAAGCATGAAAAATTAATATGTATCTTCCCAAAAATATTTTTGTGGTCCTATATACCTAACATCAAGGGGGTGAATTGAATATTTAAAAAATATCGCAAAAAATTTCCCTTTATAAATACTATAGTTCAGATGGGCTTAATTAGAGTTACTCTAAACTAAATAAAATTATATTAGTAATGTAGTGTAAAAGAAGAAATACTATATATTGATTACACGCTCTGAAACAATTAAAATAAGAAGAACTATAAATATCAATAATAAGTAAATCATAGAATGTAACAAAGCAATTAGGCTCCAAATTAAAATCCATATCTACCCAAAAATTTATTAATGAAGGATATAAAAATTATTATCCTTATAATATCTTCTCTTTTAACCCAAATTAAAAGGAGGTCCAAAAACTGATTTAGATATATAAGGCTTTGAGTTGAAACTTTTTTTATCATAATATTGAAATAAAGATATCTTATCCTCATATCATCTTAGATCATAAAATTGGTAGCATAAGTCCTTACCCCAGGAATTCTTCGATCAACAGAGATTGAAAGCATAAAAATTTACAAATGGAAGTCTAGTATCTTTATAATGAAATATAAAAAATAAAGGCATTGAGAGTATACTAAAAGAAAAATAATAATTCTAAAATTCTCTCACACTAAATCATATAAATCATGGTCATAAGTTTTTTAATTCATCTTCTTCCCTTTAGGATTGATATTTAGTCCTATTTATTAGCATTGTATGAAATAAACTTACCAAGAATTTTATTCATGATAGCTATCATTATAAACACTTAAGATGAACTTAGTAGAGTTCTTCTATTTTTACTAAATTTTGAATTTTTTAAGTTCCAATATGAATATATTTCAGAGAGTGTATAATTAAAAAGGATAGTAATTTGAAATGATATTCTCTATAAAAAATTAACTAAAACAAACTTCAAACAAGCATTAGTAGTATAGATAGTGTATTGTGATTTATCAGAGATAAAGATCCAAAAATTTCATTTAAATAATGACTCAATATTGTCCCATTTTTATAATCACATTACATGGAATGAGAATAAGTTTGAATAAGTAAAAATAATAAAAAAGTAAATAAATCCTTGAAATTATGAATGCACTTACCATCAAAACATGTATACCTATTTATAGAGAGTACAGCTTACTATGTAATAATTATACCCCTTTATGATTTTCAAAAATAAATAGATAGGTGAAGTAAAATAACATATATGAGAAATAAAAAAATAAAAGGAACATTTAAAAGTTTTTACTGAAAAATAATTGAAGAAAAAGAGAAATTCAATATTTATACATCCTATGAGAATCCTCAATTCATTTCACAGTCTAATAATTATTTCATTAAAAATGTTTATTCTTATATTATAATCCATTACACTTATATTCAAGGTGATCACTCCTCTTTTCCAATGAATCATTTATATCTTACCATTATTGACTCTAATATTCAACAATCTTTAATCTATTTCCTATATTTTTCAAGTGTTTTGGCTATCTTTTTCATCAATTAGATATCCATATGATAATTATATTTGAGATTTAAGAGATCTTCCTTATTCTGGATATAATCATTTCAAGTTTCATTTTTTGTTATATGAAGTCTAGTAGCTTGAATAAAATCAATATTCTTCTATATAAAACTAATATCTATCATGAGCTCTAAAAGGAATGATATTTTTATGGTTATATTTTTTATTTTTTGTATTTTAGTTGAAAAGTATTTCTATATCCATTTCATTTTATAGAAAATATAATCCTTTATGAACTCATCAATAGTGTGTGCCTAATTATGAGATACTTTTATATTCATAAATTCTAATTTGGTAAATAACCTGCATGTATTGGAGGTTTTAAAGATTATTTTTTTTAATGTGTAATATTCTTATTTATCAAGATAATTTGATATTATTTAATAACATAAACTTCCATTTTAGATTCATTTACTTCCTATAATCATGTTCATTATCCTGATTAACTTGAAGTTTTGAAACTTATTCTAAAACTTACTCTTCAACTGCCATCTCTGGAGACTTTCAAATAACTAGGGTTATTCTAGTTTTGTAAGTAGGTATAGATTCAAATTCAATATTATTTAATTAAAAATAAGTGTATTAAAAAGATGTTGAAGATGAATACTATCTTATATATTATTTAAGTGCATTTGGTTTTTAAGTTACTACCTCTTCTTCTTAGGATTCAAGCTTTTCTCCTTATTCTATAAATGGATGTTATACATTACCTCTTAGAATATGCCTTTACCTTTCCTAGTTGGACTATGAGAGAAATGTAATTAATTCATTATAAATTCGTCTTCATTGTATTTATTTTCCCAAATAGTTACTAGGGGATGAATTGGTTATGGTTTTTTATTTTTAGAAGAATTATCCTTTTTCTTTTGTGCTTGCTTTTATTTTTTAGCTTCAGCCTCAACATTATTCTTATCTTCTTCTATTTTATGCCTTTTATTTTCAACTTCTTTTTTATCTTATTTTTTATTTTTATTTTTATCTTATTATTTTATTTTATTCTTATATCTATATTTCTCTGTATATTTGGTATTAATTTTATAATCCCTATCCTTTTCTGGTTATTGAATTTCTTTATATTTCCATTAAAACATAAGCTTATTTATCTTTTCTGTCTCAATGTCCTAATATTCTATTTCATTCATATTATTTCATATTTCATGAGTAACCATGGTTTTGAATAGTTTAGTTTGATACATCAAATATATCTCTTAATTTCCTTATCAGCTATCTTTTTCTCAGTTTTACCTATCAACAAATCTACCTTTATTTCTTTATCATTAAAAATAGTGATATTAACTTCCTTGGGCTCTTTGGAAAATTAATTATTTGATTGATCTAAATTTTCCCTATGATATACATGTGTAATAACTTATTCATATAGATCAATGAACCTTCCTTATTATTATATTTTAACTTCATCTTGTTGGTAGTTTTAATATTCAATAAACTGAATTTTAACTTTTATAGTTTTCCAAGGTTGAAATTCTCTAATTCTTTCAAAATTTTAATCATAATTCTATTCAAAATTTAGTAATGTGGTGGTATTGTAACCTTAAAAATTATGGAATATGTAGATTTGATGAAACCCCACACAAATTATATAATATTGAACTTATGTATTTCATATTAAAATTAAATAATATAAATTTATTACACCTTTACAATGTCAATATCTCCCTTTCATAGAACAAAAAAAATTTGAATCCATTTAAAGATAATTATTTGTTTCACTGCTAAATATCTTATTTTATTAGGTTTATTTTTAGAGAGAAAATTATTGTATTTATATTCATCTTTAACAAATATTCCATACTAATCCATAATCTTATAATATACTAACAAAGACTCCCCTTCTAATGAAATTCCAATAGATTCCATAGATTTTTCCAAGGTAATGGTAAACTCAGGATCTTCTAAAAAATATCACTTAAAACCTGTAATAATTTCATATAATAATGTATAATAAAACTAAGGAAAAAATATATTATAAAATAGATAGATCTTTTTATGGGGTAAATCAATGGTTTCCCACTTCTAAAACTTAATAATCCTCTTCAATAGAGATTCATACATGTTATACCAATCTATATTTATCATCCTTATATACCTTATCTCTCTAAAACAATGTTGTTTTGGTTGTCTAATTCTATAAAATGAATCAAATATGAGACTGGAAAAATGGAGAGATCACACAGAAATTGGAAAATTCTAAGGAAATGGTTTTTTGAAAACATTAAATATAAGGATTTGGAGAGAATTTAGTACATATTTCAAAAAAAATACTATAATAGATTTGAGGGGTTGTCTACCCTTTATATAGGAAAACTGGATATATGTCGACCTTTTATCAGAAAATGAATTAACATTTGGAGCTCTTTATCTCATGAGAATTTGAATAGATGGATTTTCTCAAAAACATAAATCTCAAGTTCTGATATCAGTTACCTATGATGTTTTTAATTCATAGAAAAAATGAAAAAATATCAATGAAATTGATTTTTTTAAACCAACCTTGTAATAATTATAAACACTTATAAAATATTTCTTCAAATTCCTATAAAAAAGTAAGTCTTTAAATAACAATGCTTATGAAAGGTCTAACAACACAATATATTTTATAGAAGAACATTTATCTAAAAATATAGAGTTTGGAAGATATGTTTCTAACATTAATCCATCTGATTGATTCCTTCTTCTAGAATATCATTCCAGGAAAAAATTCGAATATTTATATACAATAACTTTCCTCCCCCATTATTAAATATTTTTTCACTATAATTAGTAAAAAAATAAAAAAGAATATGATTACTTACCATCAATAATTCCCATATTCTATTTAATATATTTAAATCTTTAAAAATTATAGGGTTTTATAAAAATATCAATGGTCTATTTTTTATTTTTGATAATTTTGATATAATTTCTCCATTTTGTGCATGATCAGGAATAAATTATTATCTTAAATCTATGGGTTTAGATCATGAGTGATTTTTCAAATTCTTATAAAGAGAAATGTCACTTGTGTTGTCACACACAGTCATAGTTTGAGTGAAACTCACAATGAAATCTATAAATTTATATTAATTATATAATAAATGGGCACAAGAACTTCCATATCCTACATATTCTACTTCAACAATGGAAATTACAACCAAATTTTTCTTATTAATGGACTAAGAAACTAAATATTTTCCTCATAAGTGATATATTCCAGATATACTTTTTTTGTCCATTATACAACTTATGAAATATATATACGAATAAATTTTAAGTATGAAGTCATATCCAAAAAGATATAAAATACCAAGTTCTAAATTTCCCTCAAGATAATAGTGGATTTGTTTTACTTCTTTTAAATTAGATTCTTTTGGATTTTAATTGAAATCTAGCACAAATAAAAATAGGTAACATAATATCTAGTAAACTAGTAATTAATTATAGAAATCCTTTTATCATTCCTTTATTAGAATAAATATTTTGGTCCTTTATTAAAGTTATTTTGAATAATAAATATAGATAAACGGTCATATTAGGCTATCAGATCTTATTTAAATTTGTAAATTTCCTTGGAAAGTTTAAAAACATGGTTTGAAAATTGTGTATTTTCAAAACCATGATGTTTTTAAATATAAAATTCCTCTTGAACATATTCATTAAGGAACTAACTCTTTATATGCATTTGAAATAAAATTAAAATCATATGAGTAGTGAAGTATAATATAATTTAGATAGACTCAAGTCTTGATGATAGAGTGAAATTTTCTTCATCGTTTGTGCCTTTTTCTTTATTATAACCTTTAAAAACAATTATATCCTTATTATCGACTATGGTTCAATTTTTATCACACTTATTTTAAATGACCCATTTAGTTCCTATAACAAGAATTTTATTATGATGTTTCACTAATGATCAAACATTGTTTTGTTAAAATTGATTGAATTCTTCCCATATAATAATTATCCTAATTTCATCACACAAGGAATCATCCGTCATTTTAATTTCAAATTGAGATAAAAATACAATATGTTCACACTCATTTTGTAAAGAATATCTAGTTTTTATTAGTTGATTAATATCACCAATATAATTGTTAGTATAATGATACTTTAAAATTAATTATTTGTAGTCAAAGAATTCATTTGTTCTACATACACTAAATTATCATATTTTTAAATGATTAATTAAAATTTTGTGACTTCTAATGTTACGGTTCAATAACAAAATCTAAAATAGAGGTAGTTTTAAAAACATTATCCAAATATTATTTATAATTTGAATGTTTAGATAATGAATTTTTAAATGTTTTGGTTTCATAAAACTTTACATGTACCATTTGTTCAACAAAATGTGTCCATGTGTTAAAATCCTGATAATCCTTACTAGTGGTGGAGTAACTAAGGAAATTTTCTTCAAAATATTTCAGATCAAATTTATAAATATTATCTTTATAATTTATAATGAATAATTTTCATCTAAAAAATCTAAAATAACAAAATATCGGTTTTCTTTCATTCCATGGTTCATAAGGTGTTTTATTTATAATAAAACAAAGAAAAATATGATTTAAGTGTAAAAATAAGTATTAATATCTTCCACATAAAAATATTTAGATAATTGATATTTATACAACATCAATAAAGATATCTCTTAAATAATTTTATCCATTCATTCAATAACTCTACTTTTTATGGTGTTTTTGGCGTTGAAATTTTATTTTTAATGTAATTTTAATATAAAAAGTTTCAAAAAACAAGATTCTTAAATTATCTTCCTTGATCACTCTAGATACTGATTATATTAAGGTTTTTCTCATATTAAACTAGATAATAAAACTTTTTAAATAACTTCAGTGCTTCTAATTTATTTGTGAAAAATTAAACCCAAGTATATATGTTGTGACCATAAACTAAGACATACACAAAGTTTTTTTCTATGATACTTGTAGTTTTTGTGGGTATGAAAATATTTATATGAACTAATGGTAGTGGGACGGATGTTGAGACATCACTAATAGGTTTAAATCTATCCTTAATAGACATTATAATAATTAAAGTTAAGTTCTGGAAGCTTTTTTACAAGTACCTTCATGGAAATTTTAGTAAAGGTTCGAATGTTGCAGTATCCAAAATTTTTATTCCAAAGTCATGAATTATCCACTATTAAACTTAATCAAGGAAAGTTATGATAGATAAATTCATCTAAGTCTATAGATAAACATTATCATTCCAATTGAAAGATAATATTTGTATGTCTGATAAACTAGTTGTGACATATTTATCATTCTCAAATCTCACAATGTTGTATTCATCACATATTTAACTAATATTGATGATTTTTTTCTTAACTCTTAATACATATTGAATATTATAAATTAATATCCAACCATAAATGGATACATCGCCTATACACATGATTTGTCCTTGCGTATTTTATTTAAAAATAACATTTTCATCATCAACTTTCTATAAGTACTGAAAATTTGACTAATATCCTATCATGTGTTCAGAAAAATCACTATCCATATGCCAAATATTTATATCATTGGTTCCTGACATTTTATCCTAAAATTATAAAAATAGTGATTTCAATACTCAATCATCCTTGAATTCAGAAATACTAGTGAAAATAAATTTTAGAACCCGCATTTTTTCAACTACTTTATGTTTAAGAGTAACTAGGTTTTTAGAAATATATGCTTTATATTTTATTAAATATTGATTATTTTTAAGGAGTGTATATTTTTTTAGTATCCTATTATTTTACATAAAGTACGAAATAGATCACTTTTTGGAATAGATTAATTATAATAAAAAATTGAATTTATAGAATAAGAATATCCTACTCCAAAAATAACTTTAAGGGGTATATATAAATTTATAATTTTTAAAAAATTTAAATTATTTATATAAAATTAGATAAAACCTTCTTGATTATTTTAATTTTATATTTATGTTTTGAAACCTCGAAATAATTTTCAATAGATGCAAAATCTAAAATAGTCTTACAATTCAACTCATAGGTTAGTTTAGAAATATTCTTATTTGCTTTAGAAATATTAGACTTAGTATGATTATATTTCTTTACTAACTTTTTAGAAGTTTTATCTAATCTAGTCACATAATCATTCATTTATTCAGTTAATGAAGAATTGTCCTCTTAATTATCCAAAAAAATCATACGAATCTAAAGACTCTATATAAAAATATTGACTAACCCTAGAAATGAAACATATTTCATCCTTAGGAATAGTTGTAGAAATGAATCTATAAATTTTCCAGATATCATCACTGTCGAGGGAAATTTTATAAGAGGAGACTTCACTTTCACTTCATTTATCAAAAGTATTTAATTTTGTATTTACTTAATAATTTTTAAATTTTCTAGAATATTTATCATTTCTCTTTAACCTAGGACAATCTAGTTTGATGTGTCTTGGTTTCTTACACTCATAAAATGTAATATTATTATAATATTTTCTATAAAAATTTATTCTAGATCTTTCATGTCTATATTTTCTATCTCTCATATTATTGTTACTAAAAGAAAATTTCTCTCAAGACATTCTTCCAGTCCATTTTACTGGCAGTGAATACTCATATTCACTTAATCAAGCTTCACTTTCAGTTGAATGATGTTTTAAAATAGTTTTAGTAGTATTATAAGAAAATGAAACTCATTTATTCTTTTTTTATTTATATGCATCCATATTAATATGATTTTTATACTACATCAAAGTTGTGATAATATCATCAACTTTAAGATCAATAAGAGGCATTATATCTTCTAATTTTTTTCATTTCGATTCCAATTATTTTGAAATAATGTATATAATATTTTCAACCATAAAATTTTCTATAATATTATATTCACCCATCGATTTAAACTATTTATAATCATTATAAATCATTGATAAATTTTAACAACATATTCATCATGGAGGAAATAAAATCCTTGGTGATGTGCACTCAACAGAGTAATTCTAGTTTCTAGAACTTTGGATGTTATAAAATGAGTAAATTCTCACTTCTTATATATGCCATTGTTTGTTTTACAGGAGTAAATCTAACTAAAAATAGTTATTATTATAAAACATAGTAGAGTATTTTAAACTTTCTAGTTTAGTTGAAATTCATCCTTCTCATCACGAGTGACATTTAAAATGGATTTATCTAAAATATTATATCTATTAACCATCATCTAATAATTATCAACTCCAATGTTGATAATATATGATTTCATTATACCTATCTAATAATATCCATAATCTATACCATTTAATATTGGTGGTCAGTTTGGATTCAAATTATCAAGAGTTTTTATTAGAATATTTTCTACCATAAAGAACTTTTCTCTATTTATACATTAGTGTGAGGTAAAATATAGAGACTTTATTTGATACTAAATATTTTCCTATATAGTAAATTTCAATAGGTTTGAATTAAAGATTTAAAAAAATGTACAAAATGATTTACTCTAGAACTAATATAATTTAAATGGATCTAGGTATGTTCAATTCAAACTAAAAACTATAATAGTAATGGATATAAAAAAAAGAAATAGTTTGGATTTATTACACACTATTAGGTCTAAAAGGATCTCAGATACCCTAAGTGGGGTCAAATTAGGGTATGGATACTTTTCAATGTTCTTCTTGCCCTGCTAGATCTTACCTCTTAATTGTAAGGGTTACTTATTTTTTTTCTTTAGTGTTTGTGTTGATCGAATTACATAACTAGGCTATCACATAAATTTGTATTATGATTATCCTTCCAAATTTATCTAATGATGATTCATAGATATTACAGTAAATAAAGCACAAATAGTCATGTATTTTTACTTGGTTCGCCACTATGGCCTTGTCCAAGGAGCATGCAACCAACAATGTATCGGTGCACCAAATCACTAATCACGCTGCTTGTTGGTTTTAAGATGGTTTAATCTTACCTGATCTCACTTCCCTTATAAAGTTTTGGGGTAGATTCACTATCTCCTCGGATCAATTCCCTCACCATTCCCTTCTCCACTCACTACTTCAAAGGGAAATATAATTGGCATGCAAGACAAGGAACAATATCACCTACTGTTTTTTGGGTTGAACCAAATATTAATTGGTGATCTTTAAACTCCACTTTCTTCTTAATATGTTTTATGTGAACATCACCTTGAGAATCTTCTTTATATGAGAGGTTATGGAAACTACTTATCTTAAGGAATTATCTTCAAGAGGTGTCAAGTCATCCTCTTTCTAAAATAATTTTGAAAGTCCTTTATCTTTACAGAATAACACTATAATGTCTTTATTTTTATGGATTTAGTAACTTCCCTTCTTCCTCAAAAAAAAATCAGATGTAAAAGTGGCACGTCCTTTTTTATTACTTTGATAATAAATCTCCTCTTTCAATCTTTGGCATCAATATTATTTCAAGGATCTTTCACTTCTAAACTCTCCCCCTCTTTACTTATGTCAATGGGTATATCAATGAAGGATTTTCTTCTTCTCTCTATAGGTATTCTCTATATCATACCCATCCTCTATCAAAAATACTCTAATCTAATTATACATACTTTAACTCATTCAAGATACACCACTCCATACTTCAAAATATAGAAACCTTTACTTATCTTGGCTGAATATCTTTCCATAAAATGATTTATGGAAACCCCCTGCAAACTCTACCAGTGGATCTCCCTTTTAAATGAGTTAATAATGACTCATCCAAATTTACATTATCTCCTAATTAATCCTTGATATGTGTAAATATTTCTATATCTACAAACATGGAACCCTCACACATCTCACTTTATTCATTTCCATTAATATTTTCATATCTATAATTTATAAGCCACCAAATCTCACTAATTTTAAATGCAATTAAGTAATTATCTTTTAATCTCCTGAAAATAATTATCTTTCAAGATTCAAGCACATATGGTTTAGAAACATCAGGTGAAACTCATATGAATCGAAGCTCATGCACCTCACCTGACTCGACCATGATTTTTATTTGGCTCTCATGTACATAGTTACTGGATCGATCATGTGTACCTACCACCACTCCATTACTACCACTGGATCGATTGTAGGTTCATGGTCACATGACCGACTATTCAATCATGATCACTAGATTGATATTGAATGCACAGTCACTAGATAAACTGTGTGGGGATTCATATATTTTCAAAAATATCTTTCCATACCCCCAATCCAAGATAAATGATTTTGTGAGATTTATATGAGTGTTTCTAGGTTATATTGAGCTTCTATAATGTTATTATGAGATCATGAGTTTTTCCTAGTTCAAGTGTCACTGTTATGGATTTTATTTACATGGTAAATCTTGAGAGAGAGGTTGAAGATGAATCAAAGTGATAAAATTACTTATTTTTAGGCATAGCTTAAATGAATGAATAGATCTCGCTATGTAAATTTGTCTATAACATCCTGTTTTTTTGAACCAGTTGAAAATTCCAATAGAATTTGAGTTTTTTATTTGGTGGATAGGAAAAATATTAAACAAAGATTTGAAATGTAATTATGAGATTTAAAAAACTTAAATGTACTATTTTTAGATGAGGGTTATGGAATGAAAGGTGTCTCGTAATCTAGGATGAGTTTTGAAATCTCTAAGATTCAAAAACTCATTTCCGAGAGAGAGAGCCATAAAAACATGGTTGGTTCACAGTTAGTACAAACCATATAGCACAACTTTTTATCCTATTTTGATAGGGTTCGTGGTTTAGTTAACCATGAGAGGTGGCCTAGAAAACCATGTGAAATGGTGCATAGGTGCTGAGAGACTCGCACGGTAGGCACATGGTTTGTTTAACCATGCGCTAAAACTTTGCACATTAAGAGTGCTTTGGGGTAGAAACATTGCATGGTTTGTGTATGGTTGGTGAATTTTGTAAGGAAACCATGTAGTGTGGAGGTGATTTGGATAGAGGAATTACATTATTGGTGTGCGGTTTTCCTAAACATGTGGCCTAATCATGTACCAATTAAAAAGGGAAAAATTACCATTTTTACCCCCCAACCCTTAAAGGGTTTTACCCTCCTTTCCTATATCATTTCTTCAGTATATCCCTCTTTTAATTCCTCTTCTCCCCCCTTCCTTCATGGGTGGATCTCCCTCATTATTAGTATGACTTATCATCGTCATATGAATTGGAAGCATAGAGGTAAGGCTACAACTCCTCTTACCTCCCTTCTTCATTTATTTTTCTATATTGGATGTTATTTCCATGTGAGTTCATGCACCCTATTTATAGGGTGTTTGAATATTCTTCCAATTTTGCTTATTTCGACTTAAATCAAATCTCAGTATTGGATGGGTGAAGCTTCCTAAGCATGAGTTAGGTGTTCTGGTTGATTTTCCATTAAAGTTTCATCATTTATAAATTATTTTTCTTGTGTCACACATCGGACTTCCCAAACATTGATCCTAAAACATGAAATACCATAAATTTAATACCTAGACCTCATTTAGACAAGATATGACACCCTATTAAATGGTTAGAGTCTAATTAACCCAAATCAAACCAACAATTAAGGTGAGTTTGATTAAAATGATTATAATTATATTGTTTCCTATTGTTTTAAATCGCCCTTTGTATGTGTTGAGCATGACACTTAGTAGTGGGTGCTATAATTTCCTTAAGTGAAGTATGAAATGGCTAATAGAATTGATTGAGTTGAATCGTGTATAATTAATCAAATGAATTGGATAAATTTTTATATGGTTATATACCTTGAATTGAATCTCTTCACTTATAAGTTAAATGATATTTATAATGGAGTAACTTGTTAATTGGGTAGGATAGTTCCCCCTTATTCCTTGGTATTTTGAGAGTTTGATCATTATAAGGGATCAACCTAAATACATAATTGAATAGTAATGAGGCATGCTTATGAATATGACACTTGTATTCCTTTGTAATTGGACCAATTAACGAAATGAATCATGATGACTTATATTATGGAATGAATGGATTCTCATGGCCTATGTTAATTATTGAATGTGAACTGCCTAATCTTTTATATTAAGTCTTGATAGAACCTTGGTTTCCTAAGTAGTATTCCCTTGTATGGGATAACAGTTGAAATGAATTAAATTACACCTTGAGCGATATCGAGTTACTCATTAAAGAATGAATTGGTTAAGGTATCGTAGGGAAATTAGGATTACCTTGTACATGATTATTATTGAGATCCCTTAGTTAGGGTTGTTGGACATGAAATTTCACACCCCATTATTTTGGGATGTTGGACATGGAATTTCACATCTATTTGGGTGTTTGGACATGAAGTTTCACACCCCGTGATGAAGATATTGTACATGATGTTTCACATCAATTTTTGGGATGTTCGGCCATGGTGCTCTATATCCCCTATTCGGATTCTTGGGATTACACTCATATTTAAATAATGAGACTTATACTATATTATTATTATATATGTATGTCTTGGTCTTATGCCTCGGGTCCTCATCGATGTATATATATCTCTGCATATATATGTTTATATATATTCTTATATATACATGATGTCATGTTCAGAGATATTACATCTTATGCGAAGGCATGTATGGTTGGACAAGTGTCCCTAAGGAACCTGATACCGACTTCATTACATTTATTTATTCACTTTTTATTTATTATATATACCCACTACTTAATTTTATACTCATAGACTATATTTCATTAGAATTATTGGTGGTGGACTACTAAGTTTTACTCACACCTTATTCAAGCAACTGTTTGGTACCCAGATAGACCTCTTGGTTGTAGGATAGGTCATTTGATTATGCTTGCTTGATGTTACCCCTTATGAACTATGACTTGAAATGGATCTGGGGGATGAGCATGTACTCGGGCTACCTACTGGATTTGGGTCTTTTATTTATTTATTCTTTATCAGTCTAGACCTATATTATGTATTATCTAATGTATATTAACTTCCTTGTATTTTGTGCATAGCATGTTCATGCATGGATGTATTATTTGGCTTTGGCCTGGTTATCCGTTTATGGTTTTTACTATTGTTTCATTTTATATCTTACACTGCCATTATTTATGATTACTTACACTATATTTATTATTTATCCAGAAGGTATATCATCCCCACCATACCATCTCTATACGCTCACTGCTAGACAGTAGCCTCTGACATACAGGGAGGCACGCTTGAGGCCGCATGACCAACCGGCTCAGGGCACCATTCTAGTGGCGCACGGTATGGGGTATTACATTATCCTACATTGGAATATCACTTGTATATAGATCAATTAATTATAATATACATCTCTCAAACAATCATTTGAGTCTGAATGGCACTGGTTCTTACCTATAGCCCTTTGTACCGCCCTTCTCATCCCCTTTACACATACACATTGACCCATTCTTATACCTTCACATGCACATATACCTCCTTATTTGGTTGATCACATGTAAACCACCTTTCCTACTTCCCACATGGTTATGTACTACCTAAGATCAACCACTATCTTGTTTAGAGGATGCTCGAGTGTTGTCCTTGAGTGGATTAGCCAAACTTTTTTGTAATTGCTCATATCAACCCTTATCTAAAAATAAAAATACTCCAACACAATTCATAAATAGAACCAAAGCACCAGCTTTACACATGCACACACACACACACACATATTTTAATTCAATAAGAACAACAATCTTCCAAAATTTAATAGTTTGTTTCCACCATTCCTTAATAAAAATTGTCAAAATTTTATAGTATAATTTTCCAAATATAGAATCTTTTATTTATTAATCTTTTGAAGTAATTTTTTTAACAATAGCTGCATCAATCTCACAATAAATCTAGTGAGTAAAATCACCACTTAACACGTGAGATGTCAATAAATTCTCTAATCCTATTGATCTAGGGATAAATATAAGAAACAAATTTATCCCCTCTAATGATATCCATGTTACTCACTATGTATGATAAATTTATATAATCCTTTATATTCTATTTTATCAACACATCATGTGATCCAAACTCATACCAAGCTTGTTTGAACAAAAGTTTTAAATCTCAAAGAGTGAATGGCATACCATTTGCACAATTAGTTATACCATTTGTTAATACCAATAAGATAATTCCATTTGTCTTCAATGTCATCTAGTATATCAAAGGTCCCTTCAACCATGAATGAGGTTAAACATCCTTTGTAATTTAAACCCTAATCCCCCCATGGTTACAACATCATGTGTTTGAAGTATTACTTATTTTTGGGGAAACCACTTATTAATAGATAAAACTTCTTTACCAGAAGTATTTAATTTCCTAAAAAGATAAAAAATAAAACAAAATATTATAATATGAAGAGGTATACTTAAGATTCATACTTGCTACAACTTTAGTCCATTCACCTCTTTTAGTGGATTGATTCTATTGACCGCATATCCTAAAAACCCCTTATTACATGGACGATTCAACATAAAATAATATTTTGCACTAGATATATATTATGCACTAGATATAATTAAAATAATTCATTTTACTTGTCAACATTAGTAGGTATCGTCATCCTCACATAAATTTTTAGGTCTGATTTTAAACTAAAACTAAAAGACATCAAAACACTATTTCTATATGCAATTTAAAGCTAAATTTTAGATCTGATTTAAGCTTCATTTTATGTTCTTTTGAGAACACTTATACCATGGATTGTGTTTTTCCCTAATTCTTTTAACTCTTTAAACAAGTTATAAAATTTGATGAATAATTAGAGAGGGGTATGTTTCATATTCCTCAACTTGAGAAGGATGGTGAGTCACAAAGGGCCGCCACTTTCCCTTTAGCTTTCACTTTAAAGTCAACTTTCTTCTCTAAAATATTTTTAATGGAGAATAATTCCTTCTCCACTCCTTTTGGATTGTTCTATTACACAAAACCCAAGTCAATTACTTCTCTTCCTTGGGAAATTTTACCACTAAGGATTAATCCTCTCAAAATAGGTAGGCCTATCTTTATACAAAACTTTTTATCTATTTAATCTATCCCTACAAAAATTATTATATTCCTCAATACTATCCTTAAATTTGGATTCCTCTTCCATATGGTATTTTCTATTTTTTAAAATATTTAAATTCTTCTCATGCTTCCAAGATCTTTTCTTTTTTCTCCAGGAGGTTTGAGGTTAGAAATAGTTTTAGAGCTTCTTTTCTTACAAGTTTCAACATATGTGTCTTCCATGTAAATGTAATGAAATTTATTTTTCAATGGTATTGACTTGTCATTTTTTTCATGATGATTTTATCTTTCAATGCCTACTGAAAATCTTCCAAAAATTTCACTTGAGGCATCATTATTATGGTAAGAATGATTGGAATGACATTCGTACCTTTATTGTTGTGGTTTACTTTTTAATTTTACAATTTTTATATCTTAAAAGTATGAAATATATTAAAAATCCTTAAAAATTTGAAATATGACCATACATCCCACATAAGTAAAAAATGTTTCCATTCCTTCTTTGAGTGTTCATTATATTCCCACAACCCCTGTAGAGAACTATTTAAATATGTTTTAATTACCTACAAGTTTTTCCCTCTTCTTGGGAGTTTTATGGTATCCTTATTTTCAATCCTTGAATGTTTTCCATTATGAACAATTCCTAACTTTCACAAAGAGTTTGGCCTTTGGGACATGAATTTTTTTCCATAGTTTTTCTCAGATATGAAATATTTCTCCTTCATTTCATCATCATTTATTGAATAATGATAAAAAATAAATGTAAAACTCCTTAAGTTTAGGCCCTTTGAATACAAATGCTTTTTGCCTAAGATAAATTCTTCTTCCAACTATTGAATCTTCTTTCCCCTTGATTCAAGTTTATCATTGAGTTCTTATTTGAGGGTATTTTGACTAAGAATCTCATATTTTAATTCTTGAGATATTTTTTCTAGAATGACACTTTTCTCCTTTATTTTTAATTCATTTGAGAAATAGAATATTTGATACATACCTTTTATTATTATAGACTTTTATTTTCTTCAACCACTTATGTTAGAGGATAAGTGAGTTCATCCTTATTGGATTTCAAATACTGACCCTATTTTGAGTTCAAATTATTCCCCTTGAAAGCATCTTTGAGTTTTTTTCACCTTTATGGACATCTTCTCCAACTCTTCGGATTAGGAGTCATCCTTCTCCCTTAGGTTACTAGAAACTTCCAAAATCCTTTTGTTTAGGCCTTTAAATTTATCAACCTTAATTACCAACACTTTGATCTAGATATATTGAGACTTTTATTCTCTTTTATCTTAAATTTATCCTTTTTAAACTTATCTTTAACCTCCAATGATAAGTGGAAAACTTACAAATTTATCCTCCTTGAAATCTCTTCATCGTTATTCGTTCCAACTTCACTTGAAATTCCAGGTTACTCACTCATTCATGAAGCATCATTGAATGAGTAAATAGTATCATATTCTAATTCATACATATCTTTCTTTTGAAAGGTTTTTATCTCCTACAACTTAATCTCACTCTTTCCATAGACACTCCCACACTAAGTAATTCTACCATACTTTTTATTCTTCTTTGAAGTTCTACCCTTTCCATTGCACACCAAAATATAAGATAAAACTGAAACTTTAACTTTAATAATAAAATAAAACAAGTCAAAGAAAACAAATCTAATAAAATAAACATATGATCTGATACCAATTGTTAGGAATAAAAGGGTATTAAATACCCTCTTAGGGGGTGAATCAGGGTATGGATACTTTTCAAAGTTCTTCTTACCCTACTATATCTTCACCTCTTAATTGTAAGGGATAATTATTTTCCTCTTTAGTGTTTTTGTTGATCCAATTACCTAACCATACTTTTTCATCAATTTTTCTTATGATTGTCCTTATAATTTTATTTACGATGATGCATGGTGGGTAAATAATATCAATCATAATGACACGTGGATTTTTACTTGGTTCACCACTATGAGATAGTTCAAGGAGCATGCAACCAATAGTGTGTAGGTGAACTAAAATCACTTATCTCACTACTTGTTGGTTTTAGACTAGTTCACTCCTACCAAGGCTCACTACCCTTACAAGGGTTTGGGGTAGATGTAATATCTCCCTGAGATCACTTCCCTTATTTTTCCTCCTTCACTAATTACTTAAAATGTAAATACAATTGGAACACAATCTAAATAAAAAATCACCTCTTGTTTATTGGGTTTCACAGAATATGAATTGGTTCTCTTTCAACTCAACTTTCACTTTCATAAGTTGGCTAGGAACATCACCTTGATCTTCTCCTTTCCGTGAGATTTCATGGAAACTCTTTCTTCTTTGGAAAGGACATTAAGAGATTCCAAGTCTTCCACTTTCAAAGAAAATTTTGGAACTACTTTCTCTTTTCAAAATAACACTGGAGTGTATTTACTTTCCTAGATGCGGAAACTTTATTTATTCCTCTATAAAACATGAATGTGGTAGTAGATCTTCATTTTTTACTTATTTTGTAGAAAATATCCCCTTTCAATACTTGGTATGAAGATTATTTTAAGGATATTTCATGGTCAAACTCTCCCTATATTTACTTCTATCAATAGGTATATCGATGAAGGCTCTTCATCCTTTCTCAGTAAGTATTCTCTATATTGTAGTCATCCTATCTCTATAATTTTCTACTCTTTTTATAGTGTCTTCAATTCACTCAAGAGATACCCTTCTATATTTCAAAATATGAAAACCTTCACTTATCTTGGATGAATATCATTCCATAAAATAATTTATGGAACCCCCTGTAAACTCAGCTAGTAGATCTCCCTTTTAAACGAGTCAAGAATGACTCATTTAACTTTCCATTATCTCTTGGTTAATCCTTGATATCACTATATGTAAATGTTTCCATATCAAAAAACATGGAACCCTTGAACATATTGGTTTATTCTTTTGCAAGAATATTTTCATATTTGTTATTTGGAAGCCTCTTAATCTCATTTATTTTAATATAATCAAGTAATTATCTTTCACTCTTTTAAAAACAATTTTATTTCAATATTTGAGCATGTCTAGTTTAGAAACATTGGGTGTAACTCATAGGATTCAAAGCTCATGCACCTCACATGACTCGTCCATGTCATTTACTTGAAATATCATGTGAACAGTCACTATATTGACCATGCGAACCTACCACCACTTTATTATGGCCACTGGATCGATCATGGATGCATGTTCACTTGATCGACCATGGAGGAATGGTCACTAGATCAACCATAGACTCGCAATTACTAGATATACTATGGAGGTATTTATCATGTTATACATAGATCCTCCTGTTCCACCATGCCAAGTGAAATGGAATAATGAGATTTTTATGACTATTTCCATGTTTGAATGAGGTTCTATAATGTGATGATGAGATCATGAGTACTTCATAGTTCAAGTATCACTGATGTGGAGTTCATGTATGTGGGAAATCTCAAGCGAGAGGTTGAAGATGACTCAAAACTATGACCTTCCGTTTTTCTGAGTATGTCTTAAACAAATGAACATTTCATGATAAGTGAATTCTCCCCAAATAGTAATATTGTTCATATTTTCACCACTTAATAATAATTTTCATCCCTTAACTGATCATTCATGTTTGACTAACATCTCTACTCAGTGAAGATAATTATAGTGCCTTTATAATGAAAGATATCAAATAGAGACATTGAGATTATACTAAAATAATAAATAAACAGAAGTAAAAACACTCTCACACTCAATCATATAAATCTTGATCATAAGTTGATCAACTCATTATCCACCCTTCAGGCTCAAAAATTGGTCCTATTTATAAAAATTGGTTTCAAAAAACTTCCCAAGAATTTTGATCATTCAATATATAATTCTAACTTATTTAGGTGAAATCAACACCATTCTTCCATTTATACTAAATTATGACTTTTTGGTATTCTAATTTGAAGATATTTTATAGAGTTTGTAATTCAAAAGGATGGTAATTTAAATGGAGGCCTTTTATGAAAATAGAACTAAAAAAACTTCAAATAAACATTAATAGCATAGATGGTGTATTTCAATTTATCAAAACATAATATTCAGAAGATATATTTTAAACAATGACTCAACAATTGTGTCATGGTTAGTTGAAAATCACTTTCATCCCTAAAAATGAATGAAATCAGTAAAGTAGAGAGGGAGATAAGAAATTTTTTCCTGGTTCTCCCACATCGGTCTATGTCCAAGGAGTGCACACTCAGTGATGCATCAGTGTGCTAAAATTCACTATAATCACACTACTTATTTGTAAAAATTTAGAGTATACTCACTATCTCCCTAGGTTTAAAACCCTTATAAATATTGATAATTCACTTCTCTCTTTACTCTATAATAAATAATTTCTTCTCCAAGTAAACTTTTTGATCTCCATAAATCAAATCAAGAAATTTCACCAACAATGGTGTAGTAATAGGCTCTATCTTTATTAACATGACGGACTCCCTAAATTTTTAACAATATGAACTCCTATAATTTTCTCTCTTTTTTTGAAAATACATCTAGATTTTTTTTCTTTCTCACTATTAATTAATCATCTCCTTGATAGAATATTTTTCTCTAATCACACACACACATAAAGATCTCTAAGTTTACCTTTATTAAAACTTTAAATTTGGGAAATTCATCCATTAATATCCTCTAAAAATGATTCATAAATCCCTATTAGAATCTCAAAATATCTCTTAAAAGATAGAAATTTTAAATTTGAGATATATGTTAAAACTCGATCCACCGTGGTATGTCTACTATCACCACAACATGGACACATCCAATCACTATTAAATACTTAGACTAAGGCTTATGAATCTCAATTATTCCTTAAATATTTCCATTTTTAAATTCAAACCCTTCTCACTTAAACACCACTATGATGTGTTATTGTGTAGACCATATCATAATCAGTCTCTAAGTAAAACACTCATCAAAACACCTAAACATTTATTCATCTTGCAATTCTACCTCTAAACCATGACTTAGCACCACACCTATTTTCAGATTCCTCATGTCTCAAAGGGATTTTTCTTAATACCATGATAACCAAAATTCCATGTACCATTATCACACTACCTATTTTCTTAACCACATCTAGTATTATGCCCATTTTACCATCATGTATCCCATTTTTCTTCATTATTAAAAACACCCTATCACAAATCATGAGTTCCTCTATGTAATACTATGAATAATCTTCCTCATTTCCAAAACATTAAGTATGCCATTAGGACTTCACCAATATTCCATCAATTTTATCATATTTTGGTCACCATCGTGGCATAAGCTCCTCTAATCCATGATGTAGTTATACCCTTCATGCTAAACATAAAATTATTACAAGATACCTTCAATGAATCTAAAACTTAAAATGATGAATCTATATTGATATAATGAGTCATTTAGAAGAATTCATACTATCTTTGTCAACAATAAAACAAAAATGTATATGAGTATTTTTTTCAACAGAGGAGAGATGGTAAAGAATTTTTTAACTCATTCATTTTATATAAAAAATGAATTTGAAAATAATTATCTAGAAACTACTATAGGATGAGATCTATTGTTGTATCTATCCTCATAAGTGGCCCTTATTTTTCTTGGTCGTTTACATACCAAATTTTAATGATCGCATGGGTGTAAATGTAAGATTCATTATTTATCTTACAATAAAAAAACACCTTTGAAACTCTATACCTCTCATGTATTACCTATTCTAGATAAAGACTCCTCAATTTTTCTATCACTCTATAAGAATTCATATTTTCACATATATTTTGAACCTTAGGATCCATAGATATAATTATTACTATTTAAATATTAATATAACCATTTTCATGCTTACTATAAGAATATTTATCCTCTTAATTATCTTTATTGGTGGGTGATTTTAGGAAGTGGCTTCTCTAATATATAAAACTTCTCTTCTAACTTGAGAAAAATTCCTAGGTTTTGATAGTGGTTAATACCAATTATTTTTTTCATCATTCCCAAAATGATGTTAAAGATGGATTTGATAGTGATTTTATCTCAGTCATAATCTAAAGCAGAAATATTTTTCATATGCATGTTATGTTTTACAAGTATTCAATAAGGAATTATATTGAATATACTACTAATAATATAATGACCCTATATTTATTAGTGTTTAAAGATCCATATTTCACTATTATTTGGTTTATATTTAATTTTATACTATTTTATAACTATTTTGGTAGAAAATTATGTCAATTATATTTTGTATGACTCTTGGATAGTTTAACAGAAAAAAAAACTTAACCTAATGCATCTGATGAATTATCCCAACTCGATTCCTATGGAAACCTCACTCTTAAGGTCACCCAGCCAAGTGAAACTCAAAGTCAACATCAATTATTGACACCTGACTACTAAGGTCACCCATATTATGCTTTCCTTATATACGATAATTCATGGCACCCAGATTTTGGCATGACCAAACTATATAGGATGATCGAGGTATAACACATTTTTATTTTCATGGGGGTTTATATTATCCCATAATTTAATTTTATATACATCTCTTGTATATTTCATCTCATTTTTTCTATATGTTTATGATTTTTATTAATTTAATTTACACATTTTATGTCAATCAACTAGATCAACAATTTCCAATCATGTTAATGTATAAATCTTTATAAAATTAATGATTTTTATTATGAATCCATGGTAAATTTTAATTACAATATTCAACACATATACATATACATCACATGAAAATGGAACATGAAACTATTTCATGTAAAGGAGTGAAATCACAATAAACATAAATTCTACTCAAGAGAATTTAAGGTGTAGTAAGTAACCAACTCCCATTTTTCTATACAGATTCACAGTCCCTATACCAATGAGAAATATATCATAATGTCTCAATATCCATATATCATTACTCAAAAGTGATTTCTAGTTCCAAGATGATTTTAATTTCAAATATATATGAATAAAAATTATTTATTTTGAATTTATATCCATCAAATCATTAACTTTGGTTGAAGTAAATTAAATATTATGTTATACCTTACATGAAACTCCTTAAATACATTGTATGACATATATAGAAAAAATTTAAACAATTTAAATTTACCATACAGATATTCACTTTTGAATGATTTGCATATTAAAAATATTTAATAATAGAAAATAAATAAATAAATGAACAATTCGTCAATTTAAACATGAGATGTCATAATTTTTTCATAAATCAGGAATATAAACAATTTATAAATTCATTATAAGTAATATGGTATTTTAAAAAATTGGTTTCCTTTCCTTAATAAAGGGGCTTGACCCCAAACTATTTTGAATAATTCATTTTATAAATGAAAAATAAAATTTTAAAATTTTATTCCCATCACATGTTGTGATACCATCATATTTTTGTCTATAATATAATTAATCCTACGTTACAACCGTAAGACATTAGTGATATCCTATATCACTCTTTTCAATCATAGAAAACAACATCAGTATATCATTGCTTTTGATATATGCAATTACTACTGTCTCATCACTATCATTGTTCATGCTTTAAATTTTAAATGATGATATCAATATTTCACTTCTAGTGATATTCCAAAAATAAGGGTTTTTAACTATATCACAACTAGAAATATTTTTATATCATTACAGAGATACAACACTCTCTTTTTTAAATAAATTAATCAAGCCAATCAGGGTTAGAGATATCTCATACTTTTTTTTCATATAGTGATCAATTAACTAAATTTTTCTATAATAGCCAAAAGCATAAAGCATCCAATGTTAGAATTATATTTTTTCTACTAATATGCATGTTCTTTAAAATTTTAGAATTTTATCAAAAATTTAAATGATTTTAAAGATCATTGATCTTTCTCTGATACCATTGTTGGGTTTTGTAGAAATCAAGAATTCCCAAACATAGTGTAAGAATCATATAAAAATCATGAAACAAGATCACTCATGAGAGGTTTATAAGAACAATTTGTAAATGAAAAACATACAATTGTTGTCTAAATGAGCCTTCTTCTTCCAAATATTCTTAATGAATATTTTTAAATAGAATCCAAAATACTCTTATCTCTACAAGAATCCAATAGATGAGTGAATTTCCTAACTCCTTTGGAAGGATCTCTCTTAACTCCATGATATGTTAGTACCTTGGGATTAATGGAAAGAGAGTGATTGAGAGTCTTGTATTTTGGATTTTAAAAGTGTTGGGAATAAAAAACTCTTATAATTGATTTGATTCTATTTATATATACATATTTTGACACTATAAGGATCGATTAAGGATCGTGTATTTCATGAATGCTTCTCATGATACTTGTGTAACCTGTATTTCTCATTAAACCAACCATGAATGTTTAGTAGTTAAACATTCATTATAATGCATTATAACTACCATAAACATTATCCAATTATTTTTAGATTGTAAAATTGATATCTTAGGTGGAAAAAAGGGAGTGGTAGTAGTGTATGATCATATATCACATATTGTGATATCCTTATATCACTATCCATGAACTAAGCATATCACATATAGTGATATCACTATATCGTTACTCACATTATGATCATTTAGTGCATAAATATATTTCAGTTAACATGGTATAAAGTAAATAATATATGTTAATAAGAGACAAAAAAGATGAATAATTCGCTTGAACAAATTTCAAAGACTATAATTCCAAAATCCCTCCTAATATTTTCATAACAGATTATGAAACTACTAATCAAGAGTCCTATAAATAGGATATTTATCGCTCACTATAATCAAACACATGAAGTAAAAAATACCTCTCACTCATATTTATTTTTAAGTTTTTTAACTTCTCTATCCCCATCCCAAAGCTCTTTCAAATCAATTTTTCACCCCAACATCTCAATAAAAGTAAGTATTTCAGAGATCAATGAAGGTATGAGTTAGTTTATCTTTCTATTAAATTTTGTTATTTATTTTTATACTTCAATAAGGATAAACCATCCACAATTCATCTATGGTGAATAAAAATAAGGCTTAATTTTACTTCTATTCTTAAAACATGAAATATAAAAATAAAAACTTTATTATTCATAAGTTTTTATTTTATTTCACCTTTTCTTCTTTTTTCTTTTATTTCCTTTTTTTATAAACCACTTACATCCAGGATTTTCCACTTACAGATGAGGTGATAATATTAATTTACCTATATACTGAGTCCATGTGGTAATGAAAATATTCCCCACTGTGGAAAAAAATTATATAAGAATATATAATTATGGATTGATTAAATCCCCATAAAATAATCTCAATAACTCATTAAATTTTTATTTCATTTTATTTTTAATTAAATATATTTTCATCGATGAAAAACCACACCCTGTGGAGGAATATCATATATATATATAAGTACATGTTCACTTTGTATTTTTATTATCACAAAGGTTAAATTTATATTTACATACATGTCCAATGATAAAAAAAATGAAGTTACCAAAGCTATTAACTCATGATAAAAGGGATCTTAATGTTGAAATTTCAACCAGAGAAATGAACTCCATGAATATTTAACTTTGAACTTTTTGGTAGTACAAAATTAATATCATATAGAATCTTGATTCCCTAACAACAAAACAATGATGATATAAAATTCAATAAAGATGAAATTCTAAACCACTGTGATAGTGGAACTTTAATAACCTCAAATATCATGGAAATGGAACTTTAAATTTAAACAGAAATATAGTATTACATTAATTAAACTAATTATATGGGAATTAATATTAATTAGTAAAATCATATAAAAATTAAAAATGTACCATAATATGTTTTTATGTATGAACATTCTTGTGAAAACATCTCATAATTTTTCTCTGTATATTTCCTATAAACTCTCTCTCTCACTTTCTCTATCTCTATCTCTATATCTCTCTCTATAATATTCTCTAAGAATATTATCTATATTCTTCTTATAGACTTATGAAATTTCTTTATCAATATTCCAAAATTCACTTTTATTGTCCTTTTAACAATAAATTTTTTCACCCTTTGGATTCATTTTCTTTCATTGAGGTTAGTGGTTTTTCTTTTATGCTTATTATTATAATTATGGTTTGATGTGAATTTGTATGTCTTTTATTCATGTTTTGTTTGTGTTTTTAAGAAAAAATATATATTGACAAGTGAATCTAAAATTATATAGTTATCCAATATGCATTGGATAATGCATTTATTCTCCCAAGAAATTATGTTATGGGATTATGTGGATAGTTTTTTTCAATATGGTAAGGTATTAAAATCCATATCTTTAATACACCTTAATTCATGATTTATTACATAAATATACACATAATAAAATATCATAAGATCGTGAGGCTTAGTGTCTATTGAAAATTAGGTATATAGAACATTAACTCAAAATATGGGTACAAAAAAATTATTTAGAACTCTTTAACATGCTCTTAAAATTCCATCGCTCTTCTAAAACTGCATGGGATAACCTAGGGAAGTGCATAAGAAAAGGGTGAGCTATAAAGACCAATATGGGAATAATCAACCCATAACATGATGAAATTAATACATTTTAGTCAATAGGCATATCCAGATGACATAAAAGGGGTGAGAATCATAAACATGATCATCGAAGCATGATATAATATTGTAACATCGAGGCAACATACGAATGTGGCAACAACATAAAACATGACATCATAAGCATACGTCAAGGATAACCACCAAGAAATCACAACGTAGTGTTCTTAGGATAACCTCCCCTGCACCATACATGATATCTCATGAGATAAAAAAATTACTCAACGCATTGGAGGGCTATATAATTCAGATCTCACCCATCACTTTCATATCATGTACATACATTTGTGTGTCACGTAGATCATACAACATAAGGGTGTATTTCATCACTTTTAATACCATAATTAAGGAGTGTGAGTTATGTACATGGAATTACCCAATCAATGAAGGATAGGTATATCTAGGTGAATACCCTTGACTGAAAATGGGGATGGGTATTCACTATATAAATTTTTAGCATCGACAAATCACAGGATGATTTCAATAGTATAACAGGTGTACATAAAGGTTCAAGGGGGTTTAATGAGATTGAAATGTGGTATCTCGTTACATGGGAATCATAAGGATGGTAAATGTATTTTAAAAATAATATTACAAAAAGAAAAATTAGAAATAAAAAGGCTTAGTACAAAGAAAGTACTTAGAAAAAAAGGAAGAGGAGATGATCCCTCACCATGAGAGGGTGCTTCTAAAAGCTTGAGAGGAGCTTATCAAGAGCTTGATAACACCTTGGGAGGGATTTAGAGAAGTAGAGGAAGATAAACATCATGATAAATGGGTTTTGAGTAAAGAGCAGTGGGAGGATGGATGGGTATTTATAGAAAAAGAGGGGGGTTGTTTATTAATTTCTAAGATTAAGTTTTGGACACTATATGATAAAATAATCAAAACCACAAACCTTCTCATGGTTTTCCCATGATTTCTTCCATAGAGAAGTGGCTTCAATATTTTATAAGTCCAAGAACCGAACTCCTTAAAATAATATCTTTGGTGATGTAGAAGTGATTCATGTTTATAAAGAATTGATTTTAAAACCTTAAAATATAATATAGGTTTTGTAGGATTCGTTAATGGTTTATAAAATTAATAAAATATCTTAAAACACATTATTTTCAAGGGGAAGAATATTTTTGATCATTTATATCATTTATGGCATTTATTACATCACTTTTGGGGCAGTATGATGCCATAATACGGAGTGTATATTTATACTGTATTTAATTCCTATCTAAAAAATTGACTGTCTCAAAAAATTATGAAAAGTTCACCATTGGATAATTTCAACATTATGAGTTCATAAATAATATTTATTTTACCAAAATAATTTTCTAAATATGATAATTTTCACTTTTAAATAAAAAACTATATTCACTAAAAAATACTATTTTTTACGATATTAACTATTTCCTGACCCTTATAAAAACTACATTAGACTTCATTAAATTCTATTATCATTTATATTTAAATTATTATTATATAATAAAAATATTTTATTAAAAGATTATTTATTTAAAAAATTCTTGAATTTATCGAAAGAGAATCTTAATTGAAACTAAATATTTCCCAAATATACAATTTAAGTTTCTTCATATCAAAATATAATTTTTATCAAACAAATTATATAATCATTGATAAAGTAATAATAAAAAGGGATAAATATAATTGTTATTTTATAAAAAAAAAAAGAAAATATGCAAATTCATACTACTAGGGTCTAGATACATAACATCTTATTACACTAGCGTACGTGTAACATCCCCAAATGATAAAGGGTTAAATGAATAAATGATATGACTCATGTCAACAAGGTGCACCTTCCTTTTCGGGAACCTGTCTGATTAGAACTCCACAATTAAGCATGCTTGACTTGGAGTAGTGATCAGGATGGGTGACCTTCTAGGAAGTTTCCCAGGGTGTGTGTGAGTGAGGACAAAGCACACTGGAAAGGACATGTGTTGGCCTGTGGGAACAATCATTAGTCAGATGACCTGTTCGGGCATGTGGGTGGACCCTGGGGTGGGCCCCACGTGTCTGTGGGGCAACTGGTGGTACCTGGTAGGCCAGAACCTGACGGCCATGTTAAAGCGGGGTGTATGTGCTGTCACCGAGACCCGGTTGTCACATTTGGTATCAGAGGTGGTACCCGGCCTTAAGTGTGGTGCACTGCCTGGGTTGAGATATAGGGCCCATAATGAGGGCGTTATGCTCTAAAGGGGGGTGATTGTAACATCCCCAAATGATAAAGGGTTAAATAAATAAATGATATGACTCATGTCAACAAGGTGCACCTTCCTTTTCGGGAACCTGTCTGATTAGAACTCCACATTTAAGCGTGCTTGGCTTGGAGTAGTGATCAGGATGGGTGACCTTCTGGGAAGTTTTCCAGGGTGTGTGTGAGAGAGGACAAAGCACATTGGAAAGGACATGTGTTGGCCTGTGGGGACAATCATTAGTTAGATGACCTGTTCGGGCATGTGGGTGGACCCTGGGGTGGGCCCCACGTGTCTGCGGGGAAACTGGTGGTACCTGGTAGGCCAGAACCCGACGGCCATGTTAAGGTGAGGTGTATGTGTTGTCACCAAGACCCGGTTGTCACAGTACGCCATAAGGATAAGGTGTGTGGTGGTGGGGCTTTCTTAGGGTGGTTCAATGAACATGGTTTGGGTCGTGTTCTTGATAAGCTTGAACTTCTCTTGTAAACGATTTTGTTTGTCCTTTAGTTGTTGAATTTTGGCTTGGGCTTGGTCAAGGGAAAAGCTCATTGAGTCATATCCCTTAAAAGCTCTGATAAATGGGCTTCATGGGATACGATCCTACTTATTGAGGCCACTGATCCTTTCATCTGTGCAAATTAGACTTTATCATAACCCAAAATATATGACCTGTTGGCCTGTGAGGACAATCATTAGTTAGATGACCTGTTCGGGCATGTGGGTGGACCCTAGGGTGGGCCTCATGTGTCTGCGGGGCAACTGGTGGTACCTGGTAGGTCAGAACCCGACGGCCATGTTAAGGCAGGGTGTATGTGCTGTCACCGAGACCTGGTTGTCACAGTACGCCCTAAGGATAAGGTGTGTGGTGGTGGGGCTTTCTTAGGGTGGTTCAATGAACATGGTTTGGGTCGTGTTCTCGATAAGCTTGAACTTCTCTTGTAAACGGTTTTGTTTGTCCTTTAGTTGTTGAATTTTGGATTGGGCTTGGTCAAGGGAAAAGCTCATTGAGTCATATCCCTTACAAGCTCTGATAAATGGGTTTCATAGGGTACGATCCTACTTATTGAGGCCACTGATCCTTTCATCTGTGAAAATTAGACTTTATCATAACCCAAAATATATACTAATCTTATCAGTCATTGTGTAATAGCTATATTATCAAAGGTTAAGATGTTTAACGACCTTTTAAATCCAACATGCTATATTTTATAATTGGTCCAAAATAACCAAAGTAGTGCATGTGTTTTCTATAACTATAAGACATTTACTCAATCAAAAGGGAATTTCATTTATAAAAGTTTGGGTCATTACATAAGGAGTCATTGTAGAGGTCTTGACTATATGAATATGATGTATATAATTTCATAATGATTATTCTATTGAATTTTATGATTACATATGTGTTTATTTATGATCTTCTATGAATTGAATTTAATGTTTTCTGACATTGATATGAATTGTGGTTTATTTCAAGAAAACTCACTATTGTATCCCTTAATATGCTTTATGTGTTCATTTCTCTTACTCCTTGATATTGGCCCTAGGATTCATGAATTATTGGGATCAATAAAGGGATCAAAATTTGATAGATTTAAACAGTGTGACATTTTGGTGTTTTGGTTTTGAAAAATTATTATAATATTTAATTCTCTAATGTGCTAAATCATGATCTTTAGAAAATCAATGTTGTAATATTTATAGTAATACATGTAACAATTCCCTTGTTTTTATCAAGGATGTTATAACTCATATCTCATGCTGAAAACATCATGAAGCACGCATTCTTGTTAGGAGACATTGATTTATGAAGGATTTAAAGGATAATGTCTACACTTATTGTAATCACTTGATGATATTAGTAATTTTCATAGCTTATGTGGTTCCAATCATGTCAATGGTCACCCACATCGAGAGAAGGGAAACTTATAAGTCATGTTTTCTCTTGTGTTGCTTATTTTTAGTTGTCACAAGGAAAAGTGTCACCCTGGTTTTTGTATTGAAATAAACAGATACTTAGAGTTGAAATTTTTTATTGTAATTAAATTTTTTGGTGGAAGTTGATTGTCGCACAGTTAAGGTGTGTGATCAGTAAACAATGCACAATAACCGAGGTTCGAAAATTGGGATAATAAATCTCACACAGCTAGGTGCACAGTTTGCTAACAGTGCGCGGTAACCATGCTTGTGTGGAAATTTTTAAGAATATTTAAATTTGAACTCCATTGGCATAAAAATAGAAGACCCCCCTCCTCTCGTGGAGGGTGTCAAGTGAATGAGGAGGGCCAAGGAGGGCAACTTCCTCCTTCATCTCCTAATTTTGCTATGGGAAATCTTCAACCAACACAAGGTTGGCCCCTTATCTTCTATTTAGTCTTCTCTTTCTCCCTCTACGCATGGCAGTGAGTAATTTTCAATATTTTTAGGGATTTGGATTCGAAGGTTTCATTGAGGCATGAGAAAACCTTTAATTCCAATGGGGATTTTGTCGTAGGAGGTTAGAGGACACCAACGTGACTCAGCACACCTTGTTAGGAGGTTTTTCATCGTTGCATGACTCTCGGTAAGTGTTCTTTAAATCAAGACTCGTGTGCGCCATTTAAATGTTTTGTTTGAATTGTGAAAGTTAGTATTCAGGGTTGTTTATGTCTCGATGAACGAACCTATGACCAATATGTTCAATGATAAGGTTTATAGTGATACCTAAAGGTGGGTGGATTTTCACCTCTCTCATTCATTGGTTTAAACCAGGTTTGACTAGGTTGTTTTCGTCGAATGAATTAATTAGATAACTTTTATGAGTTTCTAAGGGTGTGGCCAATGATTTAAAATGTATCCACATACTAAAATTTTGATTTATTTATTACAAACTTGACTTTAAAATATTTAAATGCTTATTGGGTGGATATTGGCTCAATTAGAGCGTTTTCATGAAAATAATATAAATGTGAATGAGTGTTATTCAATTGGAATTGTTGAGTGGTTTGATGAGTGTAATGCACCTTTCTTAAAGATTGAATTAAGATATTTTGAAGGGAACCAAATGTGTTTTGATTGTGATGGATTGGAAAACACCATTTTATGAGTGGCATTGATTATTAATCATGATTTGGGTTATTGGGATTTGATGGGGCATGATCAACAACCTTCTCACATTAACAAAGGTCACCCAAGATGAATTGGAGGATATTGTGATGTAGGTTTGAGTGCCTAGCTAGCGAAAGAGTGTCGTTGAACGACACTCAGGTCATGTTGGGTGTAGTACGTCCTAGCGAGGGCTCAAGCATGTGTTATGTCCTTCGCAATGCTCTTAGTTGCCTACTAAGTTGAATCACCTTTATGTTAACCAACTAGACCTTCTGTATTTTATTTGTCATTTAGCAACGATATGTATAACAATTGTTGTGTTTATTATTATTGGGTTGATTGATTGATATGGGCATTGAATTTGTTTTTATTAGGTTGTATTTGCATTAATTCACGGTGACCAATGACCACCCAAAACCGCTTGCTGATCACCCAGAACTTTTTGTTGGGTACAAACAACAAACACTAAAAAACAAACGACAAAATGGTTAAAGTGCAAACTATGTTTTTGTAACAAAGGACACAACAAGAAAAATTACAAAAAAACAAAACCAAAAACAAAAAAAAAAACAAAATCAAAATAGATTGACAAGCTGGAAGTTTAATCTGCAGTCTCAGCATGAACCTATTCATATTGTGACTTGGATGAATCTATGGTATCTTAGCTCTTTCAGAGGTCGAACACAATTTACGAGTCAAAAAAACCCTTACATGGTCTAATACATTCATGTATTTACTAACCCAATTTTTTTTTTCTTCAAATGCGAACATTGCACTTCTCTCCATGGCCAGCTGCCATTGAAGAACACACCTAGCCAAACCAAAATTATGAAAGGATATAATATTTTACAATCAGCTCACCCGATGAGGGCTCAAATGAAGCCTCAAGTGTACTCAAACTCTCAGCCACGCTTTCTGCAGGGCGTGCCCTAACCGAAACCGGGCTCGGTATAAGCTTCACACCTTGCTTCCAGTACTTCCGATCTGAAATCCATAAAAATGACCACAGAAAGCTTATCATTAAGGTTTAGTTTGGCATCATTTATTGAACACTTCCTATAACACTTCAGCGTTGCTTAGGCTCCATTTGACAGCACTCAAAACTGTTTACAAGTGTTTCCAGATTGTTTATTGAAAGATTTTTCCTGTCACATATCAAGTACAAGTAAAAGAGAACAAATGTCACGTATTATTTTTAACTGCTCATAATAAGTGATAATTGCTCTCTGTAGTATTCAATAATTGATATCAAACAGAGCCTTGGTGAGGTATCAGGAGGGGCGACATACCAGGCCCGGTCGAGAGCACGATGGAGTTCTTTGCATCCATCACCCAGTCAATCCAAAGCACAAACCCGTGACAAGTCCCCGACTCGATGAATTCTACCTGCAGTTCACATTTTATTCAAGGCATATTAATTAGTGAGCTATAAATGAGTAGAAAATGCATTTTTAAATAGGCTCATTAGTTAAGCTTGTAGGTCAAATGTAAAATTGAATTTTGAAGTTCATTCTGTGCACTCATACACGTTCCCACAATCCATTACTCACTGTTTCGAATGATAGGAACCGAAGCCCTTCAAGTGGAAATGAAAACGGGTGTTTGGTTTTGAAAAACGTTCCCTGTTTCTCCTTTTGAAAATTATATTAAAAAAAGTTTTTGGAGAAAAAAACAGACAATGAAGTGACATCGCCTCTCATTATGTTTTAATTTTCGAAAAACATAAAAATATGATAGGAGTGTGTGTGGGTTGTACTTTACTGTAGTTTGTTAGGCTGGCTCTAGTGGTTTGGAGTTGTTGAAGGTAGGTGAGAATATTAATTAGTGGAGAGGCTTGTAGGGAGGGGGGCTGATATTTTGTTTGGCCTTCAGCTGTGGCTGTTAAGGAGGTTCCGGAGCGTCTTCCCAGGTGAGACTTCTACTTCTTCCTCTGGTTCCACATAGCTGCTGTTCATTCCAAGTAGTCCACTCAAAATGTATTGTTGGTATGAGGGGTCTATCAAAATAAGTTTCCTTTCGTTTTTCAAAAAACTTGCATTTCTATTTTCATTTTTTAAATTATTTTTCATTTACATAATCCGATACATTTCAAATACAACTGAAAATAAAAAATGTTTTCCAAGACCAAACACAACCTGAGGTTTGGTTTGGTTCATAAAAAGATTTTATATTTTCATTTTTTCAAAAAATATTTTTTAAAATGTTTAAGAAAATGTTTTGGAAGGCAGCATAGAAGACAAAAAAGTTTCTTTTCCAAACATTTTCATTTTCCACAAAAAATGAAAACAAGTTTTTTTTCAAATGTTTCTCATTTACACACATTCTCTAATGCACTTAGAAAATGAAAACACAGAAAATTTTCATGAACCAGACAGCCATGGATGAAATTAACTTTCGTCAAATGGATGAAGTGTTAGCACTTGCATGAAAATAAGTATTATAAAATGACCAGAATACCCTTCCCAGACCGCCCTCCATTAGGATCTTTTTTTTCTTTTGGTCATGTTGGTCCACTTTACCATTTTTTTAAATAACAAGTACACTTTTAAACCTCATTTATTTTCAGCTTTCCTTCAAAAACACTTCCAACAAATCAAACAGGGAATACTCCTAGAACGTTTACCTCGGTTCTTCCAGAACATGGACTGATTAGTTTTGAAAAATCAAACTCCATGATTGTATGCCTCTTGCTGAGTTCCTGAAATATTTTCAAAATCAGTTTACTCAAGAGATCAGGATGAGTACACAGATTCACTCCTTGTAAGGATTTTACCTTAATTTCACCACACTGCCAAATAAAAGCAGGCAGGCAAGGATCCTCTACAGTGGCATCACATGCTCCTAAGATTCTGTTCACGACTGAATGGTCAAAACCTTCTATGGTTTTTAAGCTGTGGCGGCTTTTCCATAGATCCTGCAAAAAGTTGGAACTCCATGTACATGTCTAAACCCACAAACTACTAGGACCACTGTAATGAAAATCAAAGTTAAGGTTGAGTTTGGTTTTGGAAAATATTTTTTATATTCGTTTTCAAAAAAAGCACTATAAAATGTACTGAATTATGTAATGGATAATGTAGAATGAGGAAACCCCCTTACTCTCAAGGTAAGGTGGGGGCCTACTTTTATAGAATGATACGGTGAAGGATACAAAGGAGTATTCCGATGTGAGACTCGGAAATACCCATAATAATAAAAGGAGGGTTTAACACTCCCCCTCAAGCTGGACATGCCCAGTTTGGACAACGAGTCCCACAAAAAAAGAATAAGATGACACCACACAAGACCAAGACATACTCCCCCTCAAGCTGGGTGTCAGATGTGGTGGATCCCCAGCTTGGAACTGAGCGAGGCAAGGCGAGCACCAGAGAGGCCTTTGGTGAAGATGTCAGCAAGCTGGTCTGCCGTCGGAATGTGGCTAAAGCTGACATGTTTGTGCTCCAGGTGGTGGCGAAGAAAGTGACAGTCCACCTCAATATGCTTCGTGCGTTCATGGAAGACGGGGTTCGAAGCAATTTTAGTGGCTGCCTGATTGTCACACCATATGTGAGCAGACGTCTGCTGAGGAAAGCCAAGCTCCTGGAGGAGTTGCCGAAGCCAAAGGATCTCGGTAGTGACGGTGGTCATGGCACGGTACTCAGACTCGGCACTGGAGCGAGAGACGACCGTCTGTTTCTTGCTGTGCCAAGAAATGAGGTTGTCTGCCAAGAAAATGGCAAACCCAGAGGTAGATTTCCGAGTGGCAAGGCAGTCAGCGTAATCAGCATCGCAAAAGGCCTCAATATGCTGATGAGGATGCTGGGAGTAGTGAAGACCACGGGCAGAATCCCATTTGATGTACTTGGCGATGCGGATGACAGCATCCCACTGAGATGTGGTCGGATGCTCCATAAATTGACTCACTTTGGCTACCGCACAGGAAATGTCGGATCGAGTCATGGTGAGATAATTGAGTTTGCCCACCAATCGACGGTACCGCTCAGGATGTGGGTATAGTGCCGAGGAGGCATAAAAAGACCGTTCTCCAGGCTTGAGAGGAGTATCGACCGCAGTGGCCTGAGTCAGCCCAGCATCCTGCAATATATCCAATGCATACTTCCGTTGGCAGAGGGAGACGGTGTCCGAGGAGTAGGAAACCTCGATGCCGAGGAAGTATGTGAGAGGACCAAGATCCTTAGTGTGGAAGTGCTGGTGAAGATGGGCCTTGAGATGGGTGATACCCACAGAGTCGCTGCCGGTGATGACGATATCATCCACATAGACAACCAATAAGATGCAGCCATGTGGAGTCGTCCTGTAGAAGACAGTGTGGTCCTTCATACTACGGGAAAGCCCAAAGTCGTTGACGACCGTGCTAAAGCGGTCGAACCAAGCACGGGGAGACTGCTTGAGGCCGTAAAGAGAGCGGCGTAGACGGCAGACACGAGATTCAGCGCCGGAGGCACAAAATTCGGGAGGCTGTTGTAGATAGATTTCTTCCTCAAGGAAGCCATGGAGGAAGGCATTCTTGACATCCAATTGATGAAGAGGCCACTGATGATGGGCGGCGAGAGAGATGAATAACCGGACAGAGGCCATCTTGGCAACCGGGGAGAAGGTATCAAAGTAGTCAACACCGTATGTCTGAGCAAAGCCTTTGGCCACAAGGCGGGCTTTGAGGCGATGGAGAGTGCCATCGGGATTCAGCCTGACGGTGTAAATCCATTTGCTGCCCACTGCCTGTTTGCCTGCTGGAAGGGGGACAAGATCCCAAGTATGTTTTTCCTCCAGAGCCTGCAACTCATCCCGCATTGCTGCTAGCCACCCGGGGTGAGATTTGGCTTCACCAACCATGCGAGGTATAGAAACTGTCTCCAGAGCGGACAAACCCCTGTATGAAGATGCAAATAGAGGAGTACTTTGGCAGGAGAGAGTACCTTTCCGTAGGGCAATGGGCAAGTCCTCGGGTGGCGGAGCAGGAGCAGCGGACGAAGCGGGAGCATCGGTGTCACTGGCTGGAACGGGGGATACAGTCGAAGGACGACTGGAGTAGACCTGACCAAAATGGGTGTCAACAGGGGTTGATGCCGGTGGAGGATGGATGAGGAGAGGAGGAGGCAAATCCGGAAGAGGATGGATAATGAGGGGAAGACAGTCATCAATGGCAGAGTCAGGAGGAGGAGAGGGAAAGGAGAATGGAGAACTCTCAACAAAGGAGACATCCGCTGAGATGACATACCGGCGAAGGTCCGGGGAGAAGCAACGGTATCCGCGCTGAGTGCGGGAATAACCAAGGAATATGCAGCAGAGAGATTTGGGAGAGAGTTTAGTACGGCCAGGGCTAGTGTCACGAACATAACACAAGCAGCCAAACACTCGAAGAGGGAGGGAATGAAGAGGGAGAGTGGGGAAAAGAGCCCGAAAGGGAGTCTCCCCCTTAAGGATAGAAGAAGGAAGACGATTGATGAGGTAGATTGCAGTGAGAATGACATCTCCCCAAAAGAGCAGAGACACCTGTCAATGGAAGATGAGGGCAGGAGCAGTCTCCAAAATATGTCTGTGTTTCCGCTCGGCCACGCCGTTCTGCTGGGGTGTATCAGGACAGGAGGTCTGATGAAGGATGTCATTCGTCTAGAGAAACTGCCGAAAGGAAGTGGAGAGATACTCGCGCCCATTATCCGAGCGGAGACACTTGACAGAGATAGAAAAACGGTTCTGAATCTCATTAAAAAAAGTTTGGAAGGTGGAAAAAACTTCGGAGCGTTCTCGAAGAAGGTAAAGCCACGTCATTCGCGAATAGTCATCAATGAAGGATATATAGTATTTATATCCCAAGTGACTCAGAATGGTACACGGGCCCCAAACATCTGAATGAACCAGATCAAATGGGTGGGAGGATCGTGTATCCGTGCGAGGAATGTAGGAAGAGCGATGATGTTTCGCAAAAGAACAGGACTCACAATGAAAAGTAGGAGTCCGACTGAAGTCTGGAAACATCTGGTGAATGGTGGATGCAGGCGGGTGTCCTAATCGGGAATGAAGATCAAGTGCCCGAGAAGAGGTAGACGTGCAAACAATGGGTGTTGGGCCCTCGAACATGTAGACCCCATCTCGAAGCCGGCCTCGACCAAGTTCCTGGTTCGTAGTCTGCTCCTGAAACACAATACCAGAAGAGGTAAATATGGCCGCACAGTTATAATCCTTAGTCAGTTTACTGATGGAAAGCAGATTAAGGGACTGCGGGGCACATGTGCCACAGAGGGTAGGTGTATCGATGGAGTCAGGGAGCATGCGCCGAAGCCCGCTATGGCGATAGTGGACCCATCAGCGACGGTGATGGCTGAAGAACCGGCATATGGGCAGTAAGACTCTGCATACCAGCATCACCGGTGAGGTGGTCGGAGGCACTGAGTCCAGCAGCCATGCAGGGGAGCAATGGCTGATAAGGGCAGTGGGGCGAACAGTACGGGCCAGAGAAGCCGAGGAGGGACCGGGTCGGACAGAGGCCAGAGGATCGTGAGGCCGCCTGAGATCGGCCATAGAAAGGGCCAGAGACGGGGAAAGAGAGGCGACAGTCGAGGACACGGCCTGGACCGCGGGCTGTCCCTGCCGCGGGTGCTGAGATGACCGTCCATGCAGGACCCAACATCGGGTGATCAGGTGGCCAAACTTGCCACAATGTTGACAAAGGGACGTGGACGACTGGACGCACGACCACGTCCCGAGGATTCTGCCATGGAAGCGACGGGTAGCTGATGCAGCGGGCTGGTGGGATGATCTTGCGCAGGACGTGCGCGTGCAGGAAGGGCCGCCGGAACGAGAGCGCGCTGCTGGGACGAGGGCACGCTGCCGGGAGAGGCTGCCGGGGCGAAACTAGGGGCGCCGGGACTAGGGTGCCGGGACGAGGGCGCGCGGCCGGGAAGTGGTGAACCGCACCTGGACAGAGGGTTGCGGGAGGGAAATAACGCCGGGAGAGAGGGCCGCTGGGTGAGGGGAGCCGCGGGGCGAGAGCAGCCGGAGCGCGCGGGAGCAGCAGGAGCAGCGGGAGGCGGGGCGCGGGGAGCCGCGGGAGGGCGACGCGGGGAGCCTGGACACCAGGGAGCCGGGAGCCGCGCCAGGCAGGAGGGCCGTCGGGGAGCCGCGCCAGGCAGGAGGGCGATGCGGGGAGCCGCGGGAGGGCGACGCGGGGAGTCGGGACGCCGAGAGCCGCGCCAGGCAAGAGGGCCGCCGGGGAGCCGGGAGCCACGCCAGGCAGAAGGGCCGCCGGGGAGCCGCGCCAGGCCGGAGGGCGACGCGGGGAGCCGTGCCAGGCAGGAGGGCCGCCGGGGAGCCGGGAGCCGGGAGAGACGCCAGGCAGGAGGGCCGCCGGGGAGAACCCTAGCCGGGAAGGAGGGGAGAGGCGGGGCCGGACAGAACCGGGAATCCGCAGTGAGGGAGGGTCGGGACTAATCTCCCTCTGATACCATGTAGAATGAGGAAACCCCCTTACTCTCAAGGTAAGGTGGGGGCCTACTTTTATAGAATGATACGGTGAAGGATACAAAGGAGTATTCCGATGTGGGACTCGAAAATACCCATAATAATAAAAAGAGGGTTTAACAGATAACATTTGTTGAGAAATGAAAAAATAAGATTGTCGGAGAAAAATTATTTGACGTTTGGTTTTAGAAAATGTTGTATGTTTTCATTTTGTAAAAATGTATTCGAAAATATATTATAAAATGTTCTGAACAGAGAGGGAAACATAATGAGGTATCCAAGCATTTTCATTCTCTAGAAACATGAAAAACATTTTCTTTTTAAATCTCACATTTTCATTTTCATTTTCATTTTACAAAAAATGTTGTCCATTTACATAATTCAATACATATTTGGAAAATGAAAACAGTAAATGTCTTCCAAAACCAAACGCAGCCTTGTTTTCATGTTTCCGAAAAATGAAGACGTTTAAATAACTCAAATGTTTTTTGTTTTTCCCTCACTCTTCCAAATATTTTCTAACATATTTTTTAAACATTTTTGAAAAATGAAAGCAGAAAATATTTACCAAAACTAAAAGAAGCTTTAATCTCCATAACCAGGTTAATTATCATAACTCTTAACGATAACCATGACTAAATATCATGATATAACAACTCATTTTCTGCTTTTATATTGCTTTTTTTTCTGTTCTCTTTCTAGCTAAGTCTTGCAATCCAAACAGGCCCTAACTTACAGGAAGAGACATTGCACAGGCCATCAAAATTCCTTTACAAGGCATGATTGAGACATGATCTGCAAGGACAGAGTCCAGCACAGTCCGTTCATTCCTGAACAAAATTCATAAAAAAATTCAATACTCAGGCAGAGCATGAGGATTCAATTAGCCAAAATAATAATAAAAACTACAATTATTTGGGGATGCGATTAAATACCAGAACTGTAAATTTTGCCAGGGAAGAGCTGTTTCATTCCTACAATAGAATGGTTCTCCAATTAGCAGGTCAACCTACAGCAAAAAGAAATTCCAATTTGATGAGTGAGCGCATGCGAGCATATGGTAGGTGGTGCCTAGCTTTCTCCATGCATATACGCATGTTATGGGATGGGTATTTTTATACAGATGTGTGGGGGTTGTTCGGGTGAAACCCTTATTAATTAAAGCTTGATTTTGAACCATTTAATTGATGTTGTGAGGTGTCGATGGGCAGGCTCCTTCCACTTTAAATATGTTAAGCCGGGTTTGGGGCTTTTAGTTGGTTGGGCAGGTTATGCCGATTGTTTTAATTTAATTATTTATATTGAGATATGACTGAATTGGTTCTGTGGGAACGTGTTGGGCATGGCCCGGAGTACATGGGGCAATGTAATCACCGAGATTGAGACGACAAGGTTCATCAGGCTGAGGGCATGACCCGAGATATGTGGGATGGTGATGACCATCGGATTCGAGGCGATGTGATGGTCAGGTTGAGGCGGATGGTGATGACCATGCCACGGACGGGCGACAAGGTTTGCATGTGGCAACGAGGTTTCCGGTTGGTGTGGCTTAGGTATGGTTGGTGATTGACGCTCACCGTGATTAGGCAATAGCGTTGTTGGAGTCGTGTGCACACAAATGAGGACTCAGTTGAGGTGGTGTTGACCTCTCGTTGTAGGTGGAGGCCTCCGTATATTTAGCGGCTTAGGGGATGGTGTTGACCATCAGTTAAGGAGGAGGTGCTCACCATAGAAAGTTACAGTTGATGGTGAGTGAGACCAGCGGATGGGGGCTGAAGCACGCCGTAACATTGATGGTCGATGGGCCAGGATGATGGGAGGATGGATCTCGCCGTGCCTCAGGACGTCGGGCAATTGGGCCGACGATGATTTATTATTCATTAAAGGATGGATATCGTCGTGCCTTGGCACGTCGGGCTGTTGAGCCGACGGTGATTATTTAAGTGGAAGTCCGAGGGACTTGTGATGCGTTTATTGGGTGTTCCATCGGGACACCAGTATTACTCAATGTGTGGCGTATATGGTATCGAATGGCATGAGGTGTCGGGTGACATGTATGGGGATGAGATACCGAGGTTCTTCTGGTGCAACTGACCGTGGATATATTGTTCCACTCCAACGTTGGTCGAAGCAAGTAAACGCTTCCTCGTTGATGTTGAGCATGAGTAAAGTGGGTTATGTAATTTATGCATGGGTGCAGTTGCTATTTATTTATGTATGCATACACTTGTATAAATATGGATGTAAGATACACATGTTGGTGGTGCCTTACTGAGTTCATAATCACACCCTACATGAGCCCCAGACTTTATGGTTTTGAGATCAGGTAAGAGGTTGGGATCATGCTCTAGACCTTAGTGATCAGGGATGCACAAGTGCATGGGATGGATGGTAGATAGACCATGAAGGTTCTTTGCATCGAGCTGGAATTCTTTTTGGGGCTTTTGAGTACGTCCTTGTATGATCGGCCATGGACAATCGTGCGTCTCTATTTTTGTATGACTATCTGGCGTGTATACATTATCTGGCATGTATCTAGTATTATATTTTTGGCTTGTTATTGCCTCTGTTTCATTTATTGTTTCTGCTTAGTTTTGTTATTGCATCCGCAGTGCTGGTTTTATGAGACCTTTATTATTATCTTCACCAGAGGATATAGTCTCCCTTATATCACCTAATTAGATTCTCGCTGCTGGTCGGCAAGCTTTTACGTATAGAGAGGCATGCCTAAGACCTAGTGGTCCGCCAGCCCAGACACAGGTTAAGTGGCTCCCAAGTCAGGGTGTTACAAAGACAACAGGAGGTGTGTGCAGCAGGGGGTTGGCGCAGGGAGGCAAGACTGAGGCACGTGACGGGAGAAGTGGGGCTGGTGCCAAAAGGAGGGGGTGCGCCGCAGCTCCTAGCTCGAACCCTGGGAGGGAAGAAGGGGGGAAGAGTTAGGATTTGGGATCCAACTCTGATACCATGCAGAAGGAGGGAGCCATAAGAGATAGATTTGAAATTTAAAACACATGGATAAGGTTGACCCACTCAAACCTAACCTAACAATCTAAATATCCAAATACTATAACAAGAACATTTTGTACTTGGTCTGCGGTGGTTGGAAATTACATCTCATACCAAAAACAAGTAAGAGGAAAATAAGAAAAAAACATGAAGGTTGTGTTTTGTTTAAAAAAACCTATTTTCATTTTCCAAAAATATATTAGAAAATATATTGAATTATGTAGATGAAAAATATTCTTTAGAAAATGGAAATGATAGTTCTGTGGGAAAAAATTGTAAAGAAAATACTTAAATACCTAATTCTTAAACTTTTTTGTTCATGCTCCAATTTTCAAAACATTCTCTACTAGATTTTCTAATACATATTTGAAAAATGAACATAAAAAAATGTTTTTAAAACCAAATGCAACCGAAATATCTCAAAAAACCTACAAGTGAACCCAAATGCAACTGAAATATCTCGAAAAACCTACAAGTGAACTTGGAGATAATTACCACTTTCCTAGGATTGCTCTGAAATGCCAAAAGTAAATTTTTTTTCCCAAGAACTTCGACTCTTTCTAGTGAGTAATCATTTGCATCAGCCACAGCTTCCAAATAATGGCCACCCTTATCACATAGCCCCGGAAATAAAGCGCTGATATGTGATGTTTTTGAAAGATGGGCAAGCAGAATTGTCAGGAATAAACTGTCATCCGCAACAACACACAAGGGGGAGACTTTCCCCTGCAGCTGAAAGAAGAAAAAACAGGGCTCCACTATTAAACCAACAATACGGACATTGCAAGCCTTAAGTTACGTTTGACAATACTTAATGAAAAGTACTTATAGAACTTATGAATTATGAGAAGTGCTTATGTACAAGTGTTCGCATATTGAAAAAGCATTTTTCTGTCACTTGTTTCAAGTCTTTTTTTTTGTGTGTGTGTGTGTGTGTTAATCAGAAACAGACAAACACCACATAAATTTTTCAAACTACTTACCATAAGTAATTAGCAGTTACCATAAGTGATTAGCAGTAAAAACACTTTTCAGTAAATCTCGTAAAAAGCAACCTTAAACATTACCCAGTGCACTCACTTATTCTTACAATCTATAATTTGTCATATTATATTCCAAACAATGTGAAGTCTGAAGGACCCACAGATGTTTGTTTTGTATTTGCTGTCAATTGTTAAAAATGATAATTGCTGAAGATGAAATGAGAGCATTTATCAAAGTGGGGGATTGGAGTAATTTGTTTGAACAGAAATATATTGCTTACTCAACACAGTATTATTTTGCGGAGTTGAAGTTTACTTCCCACAACTGAAAGAAAAGCGGGAAACTTAAAAACAAAGAGGAGTTCAATCAAGTTGTGATTCCTGACTGAAATGCGAGTTTTTCGAGCACTGAAAAACATGTGGCTTGCTATGATTGGTTATCAAGAACATAGTGATATACGAATTTAGTTCACAATTATTTGAAGAGTCGTGAGGACTGATTCAATATATAGATGGTATGAGATTGATGAGGTGTTAAGAGCGTATACCAATGAAGCATGTGAGAATATTCTGAAAAAGAGAAAAGTCCGAGTATGAAAGATTTGATGTGATCAGTATAATGAATTCATTTGCGAAGAACAGGCAGTATTCTCAAGCAAAAATGGAGCTTCATCATCTTTGAAGAAAGATTCATTTATTGTCACAGATTTGAGAGAGCACTGTAAAGTATCTTCCTTGATACAATTTTATCATTATCAATGTGTAAGTGCTGGAGTACTAATTTCAAAACAGACTGCATTGTACATAAGTCCAGGATAATTACCGTTTGTTGTAGATAAGGCCGAGACAAAAAAGGCAAAAGGGTCCTGACTGGGGAGTTTTGTTAGGCTGTTAGGGGAGTGGGGAATCTCAGACCACATGGGAATCAGGAATTGGTTGGGCTGTTAGAGGGGAGGAGGGGTTTGGCTATAAGATAGGAGTGAAGGGTGAGAAGGCAGGAAGCGAAGAGTATACTGGGATTTTGGCCATAGGCTTGGATGCGGCTTTGGCTTGGGTGGGAGTGCAAACTCTCCAAGTGTCTTCTCCTTCTCCTTCTCCCGCCTGCAACTCTGTTCTCATTTTCTCAATATATAAGTGGTCAGTTCTCTGTCCCTAATAGTTGGTCCAACCTGCCTTTGAAGCGCTTTCTCGGTTTCGATAGACAAAGGCGCGTGCAGCCGGCTTCTGAGCTGAGGTAACGCACACAGCCAGAAGAAACGCTCCCGGTACTCTTCACAATTGGACGTGTCACGCACCGCCGCAACTTCGCACGACGGCAACGCACCCAATCGGCTCAAGTGCGGAGGCGACCCGTCCACTCAAAGGTGACGCAACATCAACTTCGCAAGAGATGACCGCTGCAAAAGAAGACACTCCCGACCTTAACGCTACCATACGTGGTGCCATGGAGACTTGCCACCAGAATCGCCAGGACGCCCTGGAGCATCGCATGGGACTTCTGGAATCCTCTGTCTACGATATTACGACATCAATGACTCAGGCTCGGCAAAACCGAGATAAGGAACGACTCGAGCAAGCTGCGTTCCGCACCCTCCTGCTCAACCACTTCGAAAAATCACCACAACAGGAGCCCAACAGACCTTCCTTGACATCGGACCTGTCAGCAGCCCCTTCCACTACATTTGCTGCCTTCGAGGCGCAGGGGCACGACGCTGCTTTGGTTGCACCTCTGCCTGGCCTCGCCTACGAGTAGCCCATTGTCGCGTTCCGTATTGAGCTTCCCATCTTCACTGACACTAATCCGCGTGGTTGGATCGCACGCGTCGAGCTCTACTTCCACATCAACCAAACCCCAGAGGCCACAAAGGTACTTTTGGCGCACGTTAGTATGGAAGACATTGTCATTCACTAGTTTACAATGTTCAATGAGGTACACTCGCAGGTCACATGAGTGTTATTCATAGAAGAGTTGATGGCACGTTTAAGTGGACTGGATATTCAAAACACATATGAAGAACTCGCAGCTCTCCGTCAGTTGGCCACAGTTCAAGAGTATATTGAACAATTTGAGTATCTGGCATCTCTGTTGCCCCGCCAACCGGAGCCGCAATATGTTGACTATTTCCCCCGCATAGCCTGCGCGAAGACCATCGAAGGTGGGTTCACATTCACAACCCGACGACCCGGCTGCAAGCTATGCGCCTATCTCGCCATGTGGAGATCGCTTTCACATGAGGCAAGGGCACTCAGTTTCGAGGCGGTGGGTCCCAGCATTTTCATCGGGTACACGAGGCGGAACCATGGAAGCCACCTGACCGTTCGGAGACACGGAACACCCTCCCCACCGTTCCACTGAGGGGAGGCCACTAGGATATAAGCTCGACGGGACGTTCCAAAACCGATACCTCTTGACGAACGAGGGGTTTTCCATCAAACGACCCATGAATGGGAGGACCTCCGGAGCAAGGACTTGTGTTTCAAGTGTGGGCGCCCCTATAGCCCCTTGTAACAGTGTGCCGATCCCGAACTACGAGTGTTGTTGTTGGGCAAAGATGAGGATGACATTGACGATGGAGGAGCTGAGTGGACCAAGGAAGCAGTCCAAGCATGAGAGGAACCAGTTCCATTCAACCAGTCTTGTAGACAATACTGTTTTCAAGAGGCGACGAGTGATTAGGCCCAAGACAGCAAGGGCAAAAGGGTCCTGACTGGGGAGTTTTGTTAGGTTGTTAGGGGAGTGGGGAATCTGGGACCACATGGGAATCAGGAATTGGTTGGGCTGTTAGAGGGGAGGAGGGGTTCGGCGATAAGATAGGAATGAAGGGTGAGAAGGAAGGCGGCGAAGAGTATACTGGGATTTTCAGCCATAGGCTTGGACGTGACTTCGACTTGGGCGGGAGTGCAAACTCTCAAAGTGCTTTCTCCTTCTCTTCTCCTGCATGCAACTCTGTTCTCATTTTCTCAATATACAAGTAGTCAGTTCTCTATCCCTAATAGTTGGTCCAACCTGCCTTTGGCGCGCTTTCCTAGTTTCAATCGACAGAGGCGCACGCAGCCAGCTTCTGACTTGGGGTAACACATAGGGCTGGAAGAAACACTCCAGGTTCTCTTCACAATCGGACACGTCGCGCACCACCGCGACTTCGCTCGACGGCAACGCACCGAATCGGCTCAAGTGTGGAGGTGACCTATCCTCGCATAGGTGATGCGACGTCGACTTCGCAGAAGACGACTGTTGCAGGAGACACTCCCAACCTTAACACCACCAGATGCGGTGCCATGGAGACTCACCACCAGAATCGCATGGACGCCCTAGAGCAACGCATGAGACTTCTGGAATCCTCTATCTCCAATCTTACAACAGCAATGACTCAGGCTCAGCAAAACTAAGACGAGGAACGACTTGAGCAAACCGCGTTCCGCACCCTCCTGCTCAACCACTTCGAGAAATCACCACAGCAGGAGCCCGACAGACCGTCCTTAACATCAAGCCTGCCAGCGGCCCCTGCCACTGCATCTGCTACCTTCGAGGCTCCAGATCGCAACGCTGCTTTGGTTGCACCTCCGCATGGTCTCACCTACGAGAAGCCCATTGACGTGCGTCGTGTTGAGCTTCCCATCTTCACTCGCACTGATCCGAATGGTTGGATCGCACGCGTCGAGCTCTACTTCCGCATCAACCAAACCCCAAAGGCCACAAGGTACTTTTGGCGCAAGTCGTTATGGAATACATTGTCATTCACTGGTTTACAATGCCCAACGAGGTAACCTTGCATGTCACATGGGTGTTGTTCAAAGAGGAGTTGATGGCACGCTTTAGTGGATTGGATATTCAAAACCCATATGAAGAACACGCAGCTCTCCAGCAGTTGGCCACAGTTCAAGAGTATATTGAACAATTTGAGTATCTGGCGTCTCTGCTACCCCGCCAACTGGAGCCGCAATATGCTGGTTATTTCCTGGATGGTCTGCACGAAGACCTTCGAAATTGGGTTCGCATTCACAACCCGACGACCAGGCTACAAGTTATGCGTCGCTCACCATGTAGACATCGCCTTCAAAGGACATGGGTGTTGTTCAAAGAGGAGCTGATGGCACGTTTCAGCGGATTAGATACTCAAAACTCATACGAAGAACTCGTAGCTCTCCAACAGTTGGCCACAGTTCAAGAGTATATTGAACAATTTGAGTATCCGGCCTCTCTACTGCCCCGCCAACCAAAGTCGCAACATGTTGGTTATTTCCTGCATGGTGTGCATGAAGACCTTCGAAATTGGGTTCGCATTCACAACCCGACGACCTGACTACAAGTTATGCGCTTAACTCGCCATGTGAAGATCGCCTTCAAAGGAGGCAAGGGCACTCAGTTTTGAGGCGGTGGATCCAGGCATTTTCGTGGGGTACGCGAGGCGGAACCATGGAAGCCACCTGGTCGTTCGAAGACACATAACACCCTCCCACCGTTCCACCGAGGGAAGGCCGCTGGGATAGAAGATCAACGGTACATTCCAAAACCAACACCTCATGACAGGCGAGGTGTTCGGCGTCTAACGACCCATGAAAGGACCGCTGGAGCAAGGGCTTGTGTTTCAGGTGTGAGCGCCCCTATAGCCTCCTGTACCGGTGTGCTGATCCCAAACTACGAGTGTTGTTATTGGGCGAAGATGAAGATGACGTTGACGATGGAGGAGCTGAGTGGACCAAGGAAGCAGTCCAAGCACGAGAGGAACCAGTTCCCTTCGACCAATCTTGTGGAAAAAACTATTTTCAAGGGGCGACGAGTGATAAGGCCCGAGACAATAAGGGCAAAAGGGTCATGTCTGGGGAGTTTTGTTAGGTTGTTAGGGGAGTGGGGAATCTGGGACCACGTGGGAATCGGGAATTGGTTGAGTTGTTGGAGGGGAGGAGGGGTTCGGCTATAAGATAGAAGTGAAGGGTCGGAAGGCAGGCAGCATAGAGTACAAGGGATTTTCAGCTATAGGCTTGGATGTGGCTTCGACTTGGGCGGGAGTGCAAACTCTCAAAGTGTCTTCTCCTTCTCTTCTCCCGCCTGTAACTCTGTTCTTATTTTCTACAAGTAGTCAGATCTATGTCTCTAACAATAAACCTATTATGATAAATGATTTTAGGTCAAGCCAAGGATGAAGTCACTTGTGAGTGATTAACTTTCACTGCTGTGATGTTTTGCTTTCATTTGAAAAGTGCTTTTGACAAATAATGATTTGAGATCAATTATCCTAACAAATTACAAAGGATGTTTTCGTTTGAATAATTAAAATTGAAAAGTGAAGATGATACACTGATCCACCCCCTCAGTGTATTGACATCTATCCAGGGGCCTTTTCAAAGTCAACCTATTCATTCATTAGACAACCATTTTCTTGCTCATTCCAAAATCAGTGAGAAAATTTTGTGGAACACGGTTTCATGTTGTCGGGAGCTTTAGGCTATGTTTGGGAGTTCTCATGGGATGTGAATGCTCTCTTTGTTTGGGAGTCTCATGATGGAATGGAATTGATAGAGTCGAACGCATGGAGCACAGCCTGGATGATAGAGACCAGCTGTCGAGCTGGAGGGAATACTCTAGAAAGGGGAAAATTTGTCTTGTGTAGGGGGGTCTGGGGGGATAACCACTTCTATTTGAGTGAAGGCCCACGAAGGGGTTGTTAAATAGGAGAGGCTGGAGCGAGGTAAGGGGGAGAGGAATATACTGGAACTTTTGGCCTTTGGATTGGATTCGACTTCGGTTTGGGTGAGGAGCAGCAGCTCTCATGTGGCTTCTCTTCTTCTCGATGCATCTCCTTCCTCCCGTCTGTAGTGTTTGTTCCTATTTTGCAATATACAAGTAGTTTGTCCCTGTTTCCTATCATTTAGTCCGACCTGCCACTGCCGCCTCATCGCTCAAAGGAGGCTCCCTGCCGTTTTTCATCACTTTATGTTCCGCGAATTCATCACGACCAGACGCAACACACCCTGCTGGTGTTCGGTTTGAGGAGGTGCACACAATCCAATGACGCACAGTGTCGTTCTTCACACCCCGTTCTGAGGAGTCGTGCCCCACAGTTTCTCCTCTTCATCGATCCAGGCAGACACTGCTGGAATTTCACTCAGAGGTAACGCACCTTGCGACGACGTAGTGATCTTTCAGTGTTGTTGCACTTAGCCGGATCCCGTCCAGAGGAGCAGGCACACTACCGGATCTTCTTTGTCGGTCGCCTCGCATTCAATGTCAGACGTGCCCTGACGGATCGCCTCCTGAAGAGGCGTGCTTCGCCAGCTTCCCTCGTCAGCATCGCGCACTGCCAGCTTACAGTGCCCGACTTTCTTTTAGGGGGGGCAAAACAAAAACAAAAGGAAAGAAAATACAAAAACAAAAAGAAAAAAAACTACAGAAACAAATCGATGACTCCATTGTCGATGAGGTGGAACAGTGTCTACTGCGGATCAACGTCATGCTCTTTCAGACACCACAAGAGCATACCGAGTTCCAAACATCCTGTGCAACCTAGCTACACCGTCTAACGGAGATACCGCTTCATGAGGAGCGGCCTTCACACCCGTCGGGGATGACTGCAGCGCAACAAGAGGAGTTGTCTGTTTTTTACGACATTAATCCGCGCGACTAGGCGACGTTGTAACAACACGGTGAGGGGACTTCGTTCACAAGGGCGGGGATAGACGCACACACAGGGAAGGACAACACACTACCTTTGGGAGTCCTGGAGAAGTTGGCCATGCATGCGAGGCCATTATCACAGCAAGAGGCAACTCCGCCTACCCAGTCACTGATATTGCTTGAGGAATATTCGGCAACATATGGCGCTATGGAGGTGCAGGGGGAGGACCTCTTGGTGGAATGGTTCCCTCGAGCAAAGTCCTGTGTCAGGAACGCGCCATCAGTTGGTCTGCACACAGGGGAATGCGACTGGGTTCAACTACACAGTCTAGCCACCCAATTTCAAGCATCATGGTTGACCAAACGGATAACAAAACGAGGTACCCAGGTTTATGAAGAAGGCCCATACAGTTTTTGAAAACAAGAAGCAACGTGGTTCCAGCCGCACTTGTGGCCCAATTCACTACATCACACAAGGGGACTTCATGATGGAAGGAAAGTGTTGCGGAAGGAGGCACTCTCAACTTCGCCTATCCAAAGCTGGTCCATGAAGGAGGGAAGAGCATTTGGGAGAATGTTTGGCATGCACATGCGGCAAAGGCACATTATACAGGACCACATCATCTTGGTCCTATAACAGCGGTGCTGCTTGGTTCTGCCCAAAGCGCAAAAGCATGGAGGCGTATTTTAGAGATTGCTTGGCTCGCCTGTATATCAAGGTCGCTCTTTCAGTATTGAGGACAATACTACTTTTCAAGGGATAGTGGGTGATAGAGATCAGTTGTCCAGCTGGAGGGAATACTCTAAAAAGGGGTAAAAGTGTCTTGTGGGGGGGGAGTCTAGGGGAATAACCAATTCGGTTTGAATGAGGGTCCACAAAGGGGTTGTTAAATAGGGGAGATTGGGGCGAGGGAAGGGGCAGAGGAATATATTGGGACCTCCGGCCTTTGGCTTGGATTCGGCTTCGGCTTGGGCGGGGAGTAGCAGTTCCACTGCTCCCGTGTAGCTTCTTCTCTTCTTCGCCACGCATCTCTTTCCTCCTACTTGTAGTGTATGTTCCTATTACGCAATATACAAGTAGTTTGTCCTTGTTTCCTATCACTGGACCATAGCAAATTCTAGAAGGGGGTGTTGTAAAGGCAACTATAGGGGGGAATACAGCCTGGGTAACAAGTGGGACAGCCGGGGGGTTAGGAATCCCACGTGGAGGTCAGGGAGGGGCGGCGAGTCTCTTAAATAGGGGAAGGGCTGGAGCGAGAAGCGGTAAGAAAAATATTGTTATTGAGGGATTCGGCTGTTTGGCTTGGGCGAGAATGCGAGGGGCCTCTCGAGTAGTCTTCTTCTTCACTTCTCATTTCTTTTTCTTCCTCCAGTGGTATTCTGTTGTAGCAATTTCCTTATATTTCTATACAAAGTGGTCTACCCTAGTAGGTATGTTGTTACTGAGGTCTTTATCACTTGGTCTAACCTACGCTACTCTTCATCACTCCTTACTGTCACGCGACTATGGAGGCCCATCCCCAACCTCCTTTTGATGCCCTGAAGCTCAGCATGGGAAGCCTTGAAGCACCAGTGTCCTGTCTGACGGTACATTCGTTTATACATGAGCAAACAGAATTTTGAAATACCATATCCAGTGTGTTGCATCACTGGAGGAGTTGGTGCCACAACAGGCGACTCTACCTTCTCTGTCAACCACCCTGCCTGGAGCGCACTCTGCAGTGGTAAGCGCTATGAGGGCGTCAGGGAGCGACGACGTGTCACCGTCCAGAATGACGTTGACGGTGGATCCGAGTCCGCAGAAGCTAACGAATCAAGCGGAATCCAGGAAAACCATACTCAGTCTGGTGTGACGTATAGAGACGAAGCAGTTGTAGGACGACGCACAATCTTAGGAGGAAGGTACCCTTACGCGATCGAATACCCTTACAACAGCAACAAACGGCATTTATGTCGCAGCGCGGGACCTTTACGCAGCAACAACAAACGACCTTTACGCAGCAACAGGGGACCTTTACGCATCCAGAGACCCTTATGCGGCAGGGTGACGAATGAACAGCCTTGATTACCAAGGATTTAGGTACACAATTGACGGGTTTTGAATAATAATCACATGACCATGTGCAACAGAAGACAACCAAAACACTGGCAGATCTATTTTCGAGAATCAACACGTAAATAAACTGTATAAACAGTGTACCTGGAAATCACCAACGACAGCGGTTTTCTTCTTCATCGATGAAGAAGAATGCTTGATGAAGATCACGTAGCAGTGAACAAAAACACCCTGCCTCCAAGGGGGTACACCGACCAATGGATCCGCAATTGTATCGTGAGGATAACCAAATGCTGAAGGGGTGCTAGCGCCTTCGTCTCCGACGATGAACATCAGTGTGGGAGAAAGAGAGAAATGAAGTACTTGCTCACAATTGTTTGTCATCAACGGGAAGGATCACATCCCTTTATATAGTCATCCATGACGCGTTTTCATTTAATGAAAACACATCGCCCATATCAAATGCATCCATACACATTTATTCTCATAATTCATTGAATCCTATTCAATGAGCGGTCAAACCAATTAATCCGTTCATAATGGATTGTAACTGATAACAAAACCGTTCGGGAGAAATAAATATATATCAAATATATATATTTATTATCGCATGTATTTAATACATGCATTATAATACATGCATCAAATGCATATAATTAAATATACACTTTATATATATAATATCATATATTATTTATATATATATATATATTAGTGCATATTTAACAACAATCGGATAGACCTAGCACCAAGGAGGCGCAAGAGGGGAAGGCGACTTGGCAAGCACATCATTGTGACGACGCACGGCAGAGCAGCACCGAGGTGTTGTCAAGAGGGAAACCCAGCACCGAGGAGTTATCGAGAGGGAAACCATGACCCCTATCGTGAGGAGCTGAAACAATAGTGGAACTATTTTTCCAACAGTATGGGCACAACATGGATAACGATGCGAGCTCTAGTATCGATGTCGGCGCAATCGAGTGACCAAGCCTGTGCGAACTACCGTCGAGATCAGTATTCAATACACGCAATGGTTGTGCTGACTCTTCCTACAAGGGAGTGACTCCTCCCTCTATCGATTCAAAGTTGAGAAAAGCATCATAGTCAGGGGGGTTTGCACGATCTGTTCACAATGGATTCCCTTTTTTCTATCACTCTGCAGAAAGCTGTATATTTTCCCAACATTGTCTCCGACCTTGTTTGAAGAGGTCTTCATTAACCGTATTCATTTTCTTTTCTTCGGACTTGAGGACAAGACTGGATTTCAAGGTGGGGTGAGTGATATAGAGTTGGACACCAGGAATAAAGTCTAGACCACAACAAATTCTAAAAAGGGGTATAAAGGTAACTATAGGGGGAATGCGACCTAGATAACAAATGGGACGACTAGGGGGTAGGGGGATTGTTAAGAATCCCACGGGGGTCAAGGGGGGTGTCGGTTAAATAGGGGGCGGGTTGGAGCGAAGAGGTAAGGAGAATATTGTTGTTGAGGGATTCAGCCATTTGGCTTGGGCGAGACTGCGAATGGCCTCTCGAGTGGTCTTCTTCTTCCCTTCCCATTTCTTCTTCTTCCATAGTCTTCTTCTTCCTCTGCTATAATTATGTTGTAGCTCTTTTCTTATATTTCTATACAAAGAAATCTGATCTAGCAGGTCTGTTGTTACCGAGGTCTTTACCAGGAATCATCTTATCCAACCATTTTTTATAAAATAAATGAAATAAAATAAATTAACTAAGTAATTTTCAAAATCACCCACGTTATTTTTATTCATTTTCTTTTTCCTAGTTTTTTATTGCATATATTTTTAGAAAAATTACTCGCTTTTCAAACCATTTCATTACTTGTCATACCACCCCCTCATAACAAATTCTCCCAAACAAATTTTACCCAAATCATCTCATGCCACGCAAATTAAAACCGTCAAACATATCATTAGGCTACATTTGGTTTTGGAAAGCATTTTCTATTTTCATTTTCCAAAATAGTAATAAATGTATTAGATTATGTTAATGAATACGTTTTTTATAAAATGAAAATGGAAATGATAGATTTTTTAAAAAGACATGTTTTCATACTTTCAAGAAAATGAAAATGCACAGTTAACTCCGATTCTTTTTTGATTTCCTTCCACTTTCCAAAAATATTTTCTAACATGTTTTTTAATACAAATTTGAAAAAATCAAAACAGAAAATGATTTTCAAAATCAAACACAGCCTCGCGTAAAAATAAGAACAGCAGTTTGCATAGATGTGCACGTGTGCATGAGAGAGGGGGGGGGGAGTTAACTGCAATTTTGACAGCCTTGAATATCATTAATCTCCATTCAGTATCTCCATATATTGCAACTCTTTCTGGTGATAATATAAGCTGGCTATCTCCGGCGGGAAAGCCAACTTGCTCGGCTTCCATACCCATGGATGGAGTCTTGAGGTTGTATGAGGTACTTGTGTCAGTATGAACACATTTTAAGTGAACCTCTTCATTGTTAGATACAGGCATGCCTTTCCCAGGAAAGAACCAAACACACTGCTTCCAATGGTCACACCAATCCCTGGCACCTACAGAAAAATCAAGCAGACCAGCTTCATTGAATAAATGGAAAGATGGTAAAAATTCTGCCTGTGAACTTAAGATATTATACTTATCCATGCATTAAGAAAACAACCGCACAAATTTATAATACAAATGTTGAATCAACTATCCTCTACAGTAATTGTGGATTGGTAGCTTCAAAAACCGGTTAAGCCTGCGGACCTTATGGGTAAATTCGTGGGCATTTGAAGGGCCATAATTGAAAATTTCAACCCATTTTGTAAACAGGTTTCTCTATTTGAACCCTGTAGAGCCCAGGTTCATATATATCACTGAGAGGGGAGAGAGGTGAATCAGTGATGTACTTTTTACAATATATGCTTTTCAAATCAACCTTTGTGATCAGTTAAGATCTCGATCCCTCGTTCTTTAGAGTCTTACTTCTCCCATATGCAAAAAACTGAAAACACTAAAAAGCACATGAGGATTTTTACAAGGTTCGCCTCTAATGGGGATGACTACATCCTCACTGTGTTCGGGATAATCTGAGACACAAATTCTCCAATACTAGTAAGCAATGTGATTACAAGAACAGACATTCTCCCGAAATGTCTGACAGACAAACTCCCGTAATGTCTGATCACTAGTGATTACTGTGGGCCGTCTCCCGACGGGATCTTTAGACCGACATCCCACCAGTGTTCTATATACTGACTACCGCCAGTTAAACTATTTCCCGAAAAGCTCTGGTTGTTTATACTGGCATCCTGCCGGTTTTTTAATGATCTTTACCACCTCTTGTGAACAGGTCTTGAACTTCAACTGACTTCTGATGTAGTGATTTGTCGGTCTTGTTCTGCTTCAAGTCCACTCGGTCGAATCTTCTTATTAACAATCGGTCTTGCTCACATCATATCTTATGCATGTCACATGTATATATTTTCTGTTTTACACAACTCAATTTCATCTCATGCATGCATGTTATCACATGCATGTGTATTTCACGTATCATGCAAATCCTTCACGCAAAGGGTGTGTAAACACTACACCTTTTTGTTTCTTCACACGCACCTTGTATGCACACACACTGCATCTTGCACTCTTCATGCACGCAAGTCCTTCCATCAAGGACCTTCGCGTAAGTATATGCACCATCTCTTCATGCAAAGTGCAACTCAAGCTTCTGTGTTCTTCGCGCAAGGTTGAGTACGCGGTATCTCAACTACAGTTTGCGCAAACCAGGAAGATTACACAACAAGGTATTGCGCAACTTCGAGTGGGTTCGCGGAACAGGTTCTTCGTGAAGCACTTTGAGTGTGCTATGCAGAAGTCGAGTGCTCGTGGGATTCTCTTCTCCCACGCGCAAGCCAAGGCTTTGCGGAACCTCCACCTCGTGAAACGGTTGTTTCGCAATGGCTCTGTTTCTTCGAAAATGAGAGCACTTGCACGATCAGCAACCTCACACGAGCCTCGGTGTTTCGATATTTATAGGCAAGGAACATTGCCTTGCACCGCCTCAACCTCTGAAAATTATGCCGCGTAGAATCTCCGCAAAATATGTCGTGTCCTTCATCTTTTAAAATCACCGAAGGATTCAATTCTTCTCAAATATACGTCGAGAATAATGGTGTCTCCTCTTATGCGAGAACCGGTTTGCTCCTAGCGGTGGAGTCCTCACATGCATGCCATTATCGCATGCTCCTCATTTAGAAGCTCGAACGCATCCTCTTATTCGAATGGCCTACTGCAACTGAAGTTTGCATTCGGCCGAGGCTTGTCTTCGAGTTGTCTGCATGCATGCAAGACGTAGATTGCATGCATGGAGATTCTTAATCCTCATCACCACATAAAAATGATCACATGACATCCATGGCAGCCTCGGGCTCGATCGATGGTGGTTCGATCATCTTCACCGGTGAACAGCAACGTCGTCGAGAGTCAGGAGGATGAAGACAACGACACTCCTTCAATCGGACGACTGATATTAACCGGATCGGACGAACACGGAAATGTCTGTATCTTTTAAGCGGGTGAACAGTACCCACAGCTTTTGGTCGTCCCACATCGAAAATACGCTATGTCTGGGCCGCACTTTATTAATAATCGTGTGCTGCATAGCTCTCGAGCTAGCGATGGGGGATCAGCGCCCGTAACACCCTTCACACACCGCCACGGGCTTCTGGCCCAACCTATATGCCTTCCGGGCGCACTCTCTACGGGCCATATACACAGGCCCGCCCACACCTTATGGACATTATGCCTACCCCCGCTCCTCTGCCGCTCGTGGGCCGGTCCGAGCTGGCTCCCTTTAGCGTGGGGTCGACCTCCGGGTCCCATAATGCAGAGGTAAACCTGGCCTAGGCTGGCTAGTGGGTTGGCCCTTATTTTTTAATAAGGCCACCACTTATCATAATAAACTTAGAGATATTCTAAGAAATAAAATATCAAGCCTTTCTCAAATGTCTTCATGCAAAATGCAAATATATTTTGCATGGCCAACGTTAATTCTTCTTCTCTTCATGCAAATAAATATTTGCCCGGTCTTTCATTGTTGTATGCATTGTGCATTTCTTCTTTTGCGCACATGTCTTTGACAATTAAGAACAGCTTCAACAATCGTCACAATTAGTGCTACTTAATATAAGTAGTAAAACACATATTGACATCCTCCTTCAAGCACCAAGCTAACATACCTTATTGACAACAACTACAATCTCTAACTCAATTGGTCTCAACAAACCCATATCCGTACAAATACGAGTTAGCCTACAGATCTCCAATTTTCATTTTATTTTTATATTTTAAACGATTATGAGGTTTAATTTTAGGGAATCTAGAAATAAATCCAAAAAATAATCTTATTTACCAACGGGTCCAACATTAGTTCATTAGTATTGAATTTACTAAGTCAATTATCACACATCAGATTTCGGCCCACACTTCATTCATTTACCCATGTCATTAATCATTAAATTCATTCAAGTCAACTATCACACATCAACGTATGTCAAGCCATTACCGCAACCCAACCATCTCACCGCAACAACCTCAATCCAACCACCACACATCAGCCCTTATCAAATTTCATGCCAACCAACCATCGCTTCAATGCCCAACACATTCCGCACTCAAGTCGATCACCACCATCACCGCACAAGCCCCAACAAGGTTCCCAAAACCACAACAGATTCACAATAAGCAAATCAACACACAGCAGCACATTCCAATTTCCACAACTTACCAAAAAAATCAGATTCATTGAAGGGCTCTAATCACGTCACTTCATTACTTAGCATGGGTATTATCACACGAATCCGGGTTTTCATGGGCAACCAATTCATTAACCGAATATAAGTTTTTAACCTTTTATTCGAGGTGGAAACAAGCAATCAACACAACGAGGGTCTCACGACCATAACAGCTACAACATAAACAAGGCTCCCGACAGCCGTGATTTTCAGCAACATCACCAAGCAAGCATAATTTCATTAGCAATATCATCAAAAGCAATAAATACATGTGAATACTCCCCTTCCCATTGTTATGTAAAAAATGAGAGAGTGGGAGGAAATATAAGTAACTGTGTATTTCGAAGTAGCAGCAGAATTACAGTAGCAGAAAACTAGCAGAAATACAGCAATGGAAGGAGAGAGAGAGAAGAGTGTAGAACCCGTGGAAGACCACTTCCAAGAGCCTGGCAGAATCCTCCCAAGGATTGAGCCTCGCAGCTGTAATCCTCCAGAATGAATGCCCCTTCCTAACACTGACCCCCTTTATTTAAAGGCCCACCCAGACCCCTCTAACAAACTAACTGCTTCAGGTTGTCCCCCTCCCAGCCAAGAATATTCCCCTCTCCTCTAACAGCCCAACAGTCTCCAACCAAGAATATTCTCCTCTCTCCTCTAATAGTCCAACAACCTCCAACCAAGAATATTCCCATCTCTCCTCCAGCAACCCAACAACCTCCAGCCAAGAATATTCCCCTCTCCTCTAACAGCCCAACTATGAACAGCCCTCAATGAGTCCTCAACAGCCCCCTGCCAGCCCCTTTTCCTAACATTTCCCCGTGCTGAAAAACCACCTTGTCCTCAAGGTGGATCTCTATTGCTCGGCTTGGCCCTGTGCCTGATGAAGCGCTTTCCGGTCTTTAACAACACAATGAGACCTCTTTTCTCCATAAATTCCAGCCAACCCCTCAGCATTAATTTTCACTGTTTTTGGCTGTTTGGGATACCCAGCAGTTGAAGCAACCCTTGGCATCACACTCTACACTTCCCTCATCAGCACTTTGCAAGAAGTTTTCATCCTTGTTGTCAAAAATTTCTGTTGCAACCCCATGGACAAAAGAATGATAAGCAAACCCCTTTTCCAAAAGCAGCCACAACACTGTCCAAGTTCCAACTGATGCTGCCCAACAAAGCAAATCAATAAGATTTGCCACAACCACCAGGACTACAAAATTAACACAACAAGAGGAAGTCTATCCTGCCCAATATGAACCGTTGGTTGAATATGTGCATGAGTTGTAGACCGAGATATCTTTCCACAGCCAACATGTAGTGCAACCGGGAAAACTCTGCAAAAAGCGTACCCCTGGTGGTGGCCTTGGTGGCGGCCTAAACATCAACCCCTCAGCTGCTACCCCAGCAACTGATGTAGCAGGCTTAACCACTTGGACAGCATTGCAACTGGCAAATGCGGTTGTGACAATGTCAGGGTGAAGCGCCCAAACTACTCTAGTTTCTTGGCCCAGTTCGGATTGGTTATTGAGACCACCAGCAGGAAGTCCTACGTCTCCATATGCCCCGACCTGCTCCAAGTAAGTCTCTGACGCCCAATCGGTAGGCTCCTGTTTCCCAGCAACCTTCATTCCCTTCATTTCAATTGTATCCCAGCAGCCTTGACTCCCAGCAGCCAAACCCCCTCCAGGTATCCAGTCCTTATTTGTCCAATCCTTCACCCGAACAACAACACAACCTCCAAACAAAACCAAGGCACAACAAACAGATCCGTAAGGCCCTGCTGCCACAGCAGCGGTAAGATAGCCGAACTCCCAAACAGACTCGCTTCCATCAGGCTGCTGGCAAACTAAATCAGCCCGCTTCAACCCATATTTATGCAGCAGATTTGAGTTTTCAGTCAAGTGGTTTGTTCTGCAAACTTGCAAGCATTTTTCAAAGGGCCTGATAACAACTTTGGTTGTTCGAACAGTCAGTGCATCACCAAAATAAAACTTTGCATGTGGAGGAGTAAAACCAGAGTTAAAGGCCAGAGAATAAGCAGTGCCCCGCCCTTTAGTGGCAGGACTAGAATATGCAGCGGCAGTGGATACTCCTTCCATAGCTAGAGCATTAGATTTATATTGAAAGACCTTCCGAAACAGCGGCGGTACTTGATCCTCCAAGCCTCTCTTTCGGCCCCCTCCAGTTTTTGTTAGTAGTCGTTCGTAGCTCCCAACAGCTGCTGGTCGAACTACTCGCGGGCCATTGTTTTCAAGGTTGTTTCCTTGTTGTTCCTCCAGCTCTTCACTGCGGATCCCTTTCTGTCTAGCTTGAAAACCCGTCAAGCTTTCTGTCTCTCCATTCATTGTCTTCTGATCCACTTCCATGCTAAAATACGGATCAAATTTTACCTCTTTGGGACTTACCGGTTTGTTTTCAAGCCGCTGCTCTACTCGAATTTTCATGGCTTGAGGAAGTGAACCTGGTGTCGCTTGAATAGGTTTCCTCTGCAACACCCCCTCTCTAAGACTGCAGGCACCCCCTGCACTATCCTCGCAGCCAATTTGAACAACAGCGGAGGGAGTTCTTAGCTCATTAACAGCCTCTCTTCCGGCATCTACAACAGTTGCCTCGGCAGTTCCAAAAACTAACATTTCTGGAACCACATGCTCAACACCAATAACAGGATACTCATCTTCTTTTGCAAAATCATCTTCAGATATGCTTAAATCTTTTAATCCCGAACTAAGAAAAGTGGGGCAAGTCTCCCTGTTACAGGGAGAAGTTTGTGTGGTGTCTTTCTCCATTCCCTGCCACTCCTGTGCACCTGGAAGTTCATTCGACCATGTTTCTTCCCCTGCAAATAACTTTGTTCGCTGCTGCTCCCTGTTGTCCAAATATCTTTCGAAAAGTGCTGGTTTCAGCTTCTCCCACCCTGAACTAGGATTTTCTTTCAACCATGGCAAGAACCAATACAAAACTGAATACTCCATCCACAACTGCGCCCAATGAACCTTCATATCTTCCGACGTTCGATTGAATTTGAAGCCTCCATTTTAGCGATCCAGCTACATGTATCCTCCCCCGAAAATGGAGTCAACTGAATTGTCATTTTCCTTCCAACGAACAATAGCTCCTACCTGCCTCATTTTTTTCTGCTGCGATGGAAAATTTCGTAGTGTACTGCGTAAGTTTCTTCCCCTACGACGCACGGCTCAATAGCACGCCAACTTCCTGCGATCGAAACTCGCACAGCACCTCAATTTTCCCCAGTGCCTGCTCCCCTGCGCGTTTCACACAGCTACCACTAATTGTATACGGCTTCCTTCCAGCTCCCGACCTGTGCTGCAGCAACAATCCCTCCAGCACTGTTCGAAAAATCCAAAGAAGACCAACGCACGCATCTTCGCTGCAACAGGCGTCCAAGCCTCGCTGTAGCGATGGCGGATCCACAGCAGCGTTCGGCTCCCTCTTCACAGTCGCGCCTCAGCTTCTCCTCCTCGATCGCTCTCAACTAACAGCTTGCTACATCAACCGTTCGACGTTAGGCGAGCTCCAACAAAACGTTCGTCCTGCTCCTGTGTCGCCTCTCCTCCAGAGAGCGCGTCTCCTCCAATGGCTATTGTCCAACTGCTGCGTTCGGCTCCCCTCCTGCAGCATTTCCCACTCTCGTACAACAGTTCCCCAGCAGAGTCGCCAATTTGTTATGTAAAAAATGAGAGAGTGGGAGGAAATAGAAGTAACTATGTATTTCGAAGTAACAGCAGAATTACAGTAGCAGAAAATTAGCAAAAATACAGCAATGGAAGGAGAGAGGGAGAAAAGTGTAGAACCCATGGAAGACCACTTCCAAGAGCCTGGCAGAATCCTCCCAAGGATTGAGCCCCGCAGCAGCCAGCTGGTAATCCTCCAAAATGAATGCCCCTTCCTAACACCGACCCCCTTTATTTAAAGGCCCACCCAGCCCCCTCTAACAAACTAACTGCTTCAGGAGCAACATGGGTAAAGGTGATACCAGACTTGCATGTAGTTCTTATGGACAGAAGTATTAGTAGAACTCTAGAAGTAAAGATCAACACGAGAAACTGGCAGAAGACATTGGGATGTCCACCAAACAGGAGATGTGTCGGAGTAATTATTCGCCTCTATGTAAAGTTCTATAATACTGGAAGACCAGCTCTAAGGAAGGGTGTGGAAGGACTCACACATCTTTTTCAAGATGAAGGAACATCAATTAGAGCAATGACACCGCAGGTGATAAACCCCAAGAGGCTAACTTGGCCTAGAGAATGGGTTTCACCAGATCCAGAGGAAGAAAGAAGGCAGAAGCTACTTATTCCAGATGTTATTAAGCAAGTGGGAAATAGACTTGTCATCTCTGAGGTCAGAGAAGAAGAGGATGATCTTAGATCAGAAGGATCAAAATCAGACAGATCAGACTTGAAGATAGAAGACTTCAAATCAGAAATATTGGAGAACCCTTTGAAAATTTCAAAGATCTCAATTGGAAAAGATGAAGGTACTTCAGTAGAAGCACCTAGAACATCAATTTCCAAAAGGATAGTTGGACAAAGGAATGTTCGACTACCTATCTATGAGGATGAAGAAACTCATATAGGATATATGGGATCTTCATTACTCAATGCAAAGATAGAGGAGTGGGCTACATTAGTAAAATTAAGTATTAATGAAACTGCATGTATTGCCCTAGTTGATACAGAATGTACGTTCTCTTGTACAAGAATTCGATTTTCAGGGGTAACCTGAGAATCTTCAGAGCTGCAAGTTACAATTGGTAACAATGCAACAGTTCTGATTCAAGAAGTAGCCAAGGATGTTCAGATTGAACTCAATGGAAGGATATTTATAGAGCAGATGCTTTGTTTTATTCCTCAATTGTCAGATGACTACTTGATTGGAAATTGGTTCCTTAGAAGATATCAACCTGTAAGGATATTTTCAGAAGGAATCATCCTCGACAATTATTTGATTCCAACCGCTTCTGGAAAACCCGAAATGGTTCCAGATAAGAAAGTATCTACTGTTAAAGTGGAAAACTATCCAGATGAAGATAGAGAGTACCACAGAAAGCTTGGATATGCATTGTTCAAAACTGATCTCACCATCCTAGGTACCCAATTGAATATGGAATTTATTTTCTTAAATCCCAAGAATTGTATTGCCCCCATGCTGAAAGCTTTCTGGCATTCAATGAACTCTTCTAGTTCTAATGTCGTATCTGGTATGTCGAGTTTTGGAATCACTGTTCCGGACATTCTCCAAAACCTCTTCAAAACTGGATATTCTTTCATTCATATTTCCTTGATTCTCCTAACTTTGTCAAGGAGACCGAAAACTTGGACCTTCATCCTGATCTCTTCAGTGATGATCATGTTGATCATATCTCGATCAATCTTTTTATAATCCTCCATAAGATCTTCGGATTCTTCAAGTATGTCCAAAACATGGTTCAGACCTCTTTTAAATATCCGATCATCTTTACTTTTCTGGATCAGATTATAAACGGCTGTGGATTTATTTTTGAAATATTTGGAATCATTTGCAAATATTTTCATATCTCCTTTGCTGGATTGGGCTCTTCATCTAGCTCATCATCCAGACTTTCTTGATCTTGTTCTTCTTGAACATTCTGTCGTTGAGGTTCTTTAAGAGACCTTTGGTGCTTTTCAAGTTCTTATTCTACATGATCAGCTCAACTCTTAATGGTTTTCTCTTTTCCTTTAGAGCTTCCATTTGTCTCAACCTTCTGGTTCTCCCGAGCCTTTCTGTTTCTCAGATTATTTGCACATTGAGTGCTATAATGGTCTTTCTAACCACATACAAAGCATTCAATATGACTTTTATCCTTAGACTTGATGTCTAGAGGTCTCTTTGAAACATTTCCTGGTTTTTCAGCCTTTCTAGCTGAGGAACCTGTGATTTCTGATCTTTCAACCTTACTGGATGAAGATCCCTTCTTCTGAAGGTGATTCTATGCTAGAATCCTCTTTCTTTATTCAAGTATATCAACCATTTCATTCATTGCTTTGATAATCGGGCATTCTGCCACATAATGATTATCAATGCAAACGAAGCATCTCCTTGATTTGCTACTTTCTGTCATTGCACCTGCAAGAGTCAAAATAGCGTGTTAGTGCATCTCGAATGACATTATCTTTTTGTTTAATATTTTCTATATTAAAGTTATAGTATTGCAAAAACTCATTAGCCCTAATTCCTTTAAGGACCGCAAGAAATTCTCTTTCATGAACAGGATAATTCTTCTCTGTCGTGTTAAAACATCCACTCCAGTATCTGTCGATACTATCATTATGGTTTTTCCTTATCTTTATGATGCATCCTCATGCTGAGTCTGATGCATCTATTTCTAAGATAAGCTGATCTTCACTCCCATCTGGATACTCCAATTCTGAAAGATTCTTCGCTTTCTGCTTCAAAATTCTAATTACTTCAAAATCTTTTCCTGTCCAATCCCAAAGTACCTTACTGGATACCTTTTTCTGGATTGGAACTGAGATTTTTGCTAAATCTCTGATGTATGCTCTGGCATAACTTAGTATACCAAGAAACACCTATATCTGCTTGCGATCTGTAAGCTCATCAGGGAAAGGTTATAGCTTCTCTGCAATATGTGGTTGAAGCTTTTCTCTACTCCCTTGGATCTGCAATCCTAAAAATTCTATATTTGGTTGCATCCAAATGATCTTTCTTTCTAAAAGTATCATCCCTTCTCTGAAAACTTCAGCAACTTGCTGCAAATGTTTTATATGCTCTTCTGTATCTTTACTAAATACGAGCACATCATCAATATAGACTGCTACGAACAGTGCCAATTTACTGAATGTCTTATCCATTCTTCTTTGGAATATTCCTGATGCATTCTTGAGTCCAAATGGCATAACTAGCCATTCAAAAAAGTCAACTGGCGTTGTAAATGCTGTCAATGGTATAGCCTCTTCTTTGATCTTTATCTGCCAATATCCTAACTTGAGATCAAACTTAGAATATACCATTGGTCTTTCATTCCTAATTCTGCTTCTTAAAGCTTCTTGGTTAGGAAAATTGTAGCCATCATCCTTTGTAGCACAATTAAAATCACGATAATCTATAACTATTCTGGCCTTCCACGCTGTTTTTCTGCATGATTCATTACCATGAATGTCGCACTCCTGTGAGGACTTTCGTTGTGCCTGATTAATCCAAGATTGATTAATTCTGAAATTTGTTTCTCAAATTCTTTAACCATCTCATCTGGATAGGCAATTTCCTTACTTCTGATCACTGTACTAGGATCTTTAAAGGTGATTGTAGCCTCTGGCATTGCCTTCTGCCATAGTTTCAGAGGGTTTTCTGACCAATTTTCTGATAAGTAATCTTTTATCTTAGTCAGTGCTTCGTCATTAATCCGCAGAACTTTCATTCCAACTAACTCTTTCCACTGCTCAATCTTTTTGTGGTACTCTTTATCTTCATCTAGATAGTTTTCCACTTTAACAGTAGATACTTTCTTATCTCGACCATTCTGGGTTTTCCAGAAGCGGTTGGAATCACATAATTGTCGAGAATGACTCCTTCTGAAAATATCGTTACAGGTTGATATCTTCTAAGGAACCTATTTCCAATCAAGAAGTCATCTGGCAATTGAGGAATAAAACAAAACATTTGCTCTATAAATATCCTTCCATTGAGTTCAATCTTAACATCTTTGGCTACTTCTTGAATCAAAATTGTTGCATTGTTACCAACTGTAACTTGCAACTCTGAAGATTCTCAGGTTACTCCTGAAAATCGAATTTTTGTACAAGAGAATGTATATCCTGTATCAACTAGGGCAATACATGCAGTTTCATTAATACTTAATTTTACTAATGTAGCCCACTCCTCTATCTTTGCACTGAGTAATGAAGATCTCATATGTCCTACATGAGTTTCTTCATTCTCATAGATAGGTAGTCGAACGGTCCTTTGTCCAACTATCCTTCTGGAAATTAATGTTCTAGGTGCTTCTACTGAAGTACCTTCATCTTTTCCGATTGAGATCCTTGGATTTTCAAAAGGGTTCTCCAGTATTTCTGATTTGAAGTCTTCTATCTTCAAGTCTGATCTGTCTGATCATGATCCTTCTGATCAAAGATCATCCTCTTCTTCTCTGACCTCAGAGATGACAAGTCTATTTCCAACTTGCTTAATAACATCTGGAATGAGTAGCTTATGCCTTCTTTCTTCCTCTGGATCTGGTGAAACCCATTCTCTAGGCCAAGTTAGCCTCTTTGGGTTTATCACCTGCGGTGTCATTGCTCTAATTGATGTTCCTTCATCTTGAAAAAGATGTGTAAATCTTTCCACAGCCTTCCTTAGAGCTGGTCTTCCAGTATTATAGAACTTTACATAGAGGCGAGTAATTACTCTGACACATCTCATGTCGGGTGGACATCCCAATGTCTTCTGCCAGTTCCTCGAGTTGATCTTTACTTCTAGAGTTCTACTATTACTTCTGTTCATAAGAACTACCTGCAAGTCTGGTATCACCTTTACTCATGTTGCTCCTGCATGCAGATTTGCTCGTGCTCCTCCTAATAGTGCATTGGAGAAATTGGCTAAACTGTCATCCACAACTGTAATGAGGACTGGTAGATCTTGTCCTTTTCTGACAAGAGGATCTACTTCTGTCAAGATTATTCCAAAATGCACATACTTAGCATTTTTCTGGATTGCCTTGTTAACCCTTTCTGATTTAGCAAAGGCATTGTAAATAATCATCTATCTGTTTTATAGACTTCAGTTGTCTCTTCATCATCAAAGATCTTAGTCATTTCTCGATATAGTACCCAAGACTTCTGGTATACCTCGGACCAATCAACTCTGGGCATCTTCCATTCTTGACAATCTCTTCCTTCTGAAGGGATTTCAGTTTCTGAAGAATGAACCAGATCTCCTTCCATCTCCTCTAGTCTTACTAGTTCTGGAGTGTCTTCAGATGCACTAGCCCCTGTTCGAATCATTGTTATTCGAAGCTGGCTCAAAATAGGGTTATTTCCTTCTTCCTCATCTAAGATAAAATCTTCCTCTTCTGAGTACTCTGAATATAAAGAATATAAACTTTCATCATCTGAGTCTATATCTTCTCCCCATATAGGCTCAAACAATATCTCTGATGAATCTTCCATCATTATTGCTTTGAGACTACTCTTTCTTCTATCTGCATCTGGGCAACTATCAGCTTTGTGACCTTTCTTGCCGCAGAACCAACAACAATCACAACTGGATAGAGATTTTCCTTTAGGGCATCTGGGATACTTCTCATATTTGGCTTTAAAGTTTTCTCTCATATCCTTCTAGATTCTATTTGGTCTAAGAAATCGCTTAGATTTTTCTGGCTTTCTGCCTAAAAATCTACTTGATGATTTTCTTTTTTCAAATCGTTTCCAAAGATTCTTGAATGATTTCTTTCGTTCACACTGGTCATCCTGACACTGTGTTTTGAATGTTCTTTGTTGGGTTTTTCCAAGCTCCTGCCTGGTCGGACCACACCCATACCTTCCTGCAACACCCTCTACTTTTGGGCAGCAAGCAGAACTCATGTATGGCATATTTCTTACATCCTGTAAGACATGTTTCTGCATACAATAGAGTCTTATCACCTGCCTTATTGTTTCTGCTCGAACTCCTAGAGTGCCTTGCAGATCTTCACTCTGAGAAAGACACGTCATCAATGTTTGTTGAACAATTTCAGGCCAACTGCCTGGAAGCTTCTGGATAAAGACATTCAGAGCATATGCTTGATCTCCTGGTCCAAAAAGATAATACCAATGCTGAAACTCACAAAGATATTCTTCAAAATAACATATCACAAATTTGGATCTTGGTTAAAGTTGTTCTAGCTTTTTCACCAATTCTCCATCTCGATCTACCAGTAAATCTACCACAAACTCTTGTTTAAGGAAATCAGCTACTACTGGTATAACTTCAATTGGGAATGTAACATATTCCTGAATAGTTGTTCTCACTTCTGAGTGTCTCAGCAGCATATCCCAAAATCTCCCTGCATTACCTCTCAAGGTAGCTCCAGCAAAATTAAGTGCACTATTTATGGTTCACGACTGTAAACCAATTGATAGCATATAATATCGAAGGTCTAGAGCTCATTCATCTGTGGCTGCTCCCGGATCCTTTTCACAGTCTAGCTTTAGGATCGTCCCATGTTGAGGAACACCTTCTGGATATGTTTTCTTTGACCTATATTCTTCCTGAATATAGCGGGGATATAAGGGATTGGCTTCCCTATTGATCTTCTGAAACAAATCCTTGAACGATCCTTTCTGTCGTTCCCAAGGAATTGGTTTCTGGGTGATCGTCTGCCATACTGGCTTGGCTTCCCAAGGTTTTACACCGAGTCTTTCGGTGGGAGATGACTTATTCTCTTTCTTTTTCCTCTTCTCTTCGAGTTTGGCTTGTATGTCTTCAACTTTCTTGAACTTTTCATTTAGGTTTTTGAAGACACGCTCTATATCCCCAAGTTCTCATTTCTCCTAAGTAATAATATCATGGATCTGTTTCTGGTATTCCTGGATACTTTGAGGAATACTCGAAACTTCTTCCTGATATTCTTGAGCTTCTCCTGCTAAAGGTCATGCGTAATCTTCTGCAGTATATTGTCCTGATAAACTTGCTCTTTCGGTATCTCTGTGTGGATTCGTATCAGAGACAGTGGCATCGGTCAGATTGGAAGCTTCTCCTGAAGCTTTCCCTTCTAGCCTCTGCCAAATATCTCGGATATTTGGTCCGACTCCAGATCCTCTTATGGCCATATTTTACTGTTCAAAGCAAAATACTTCTCCTTCTGGATCTCCTAGTGTTCTTTCTAGGTTTTGAACTAACCACTTGGCTTGTCAAAGCTGAGATTCTGTACCCCGGATTTCTGCCTTCAATTCCTCAAGCTTATCACGAGTTGTCTGGGCTTTCTGCCCTAACTCGATTACTTCGGGTACGTTTTCAAAAGTCAATCTAGCTTCTGACCAATTTTTTGATAAGTAATATTTTATCTTGGTCAATGCCTCTTCGTCATTAATCCTCAGAACTTTCATTCCAACTAGCTCTTTCCACTGCTCAATCTTTCTGTGGTACTCTCTATCTTCATCTGGATAGTTTCCCACTTTAACAGTAGATACTTTCTTATCTGGAACCATTCTGGGTTTTCCAGAAGCGGTTGGAATCAAATAATTGTCGAGGATGATTCCTTCTGAAAATATCCTTACAGGTTAATATCTTCTAAGGAACCTATTTCCAATCAAGAAGTCATCTGGCAATTGAGGAATAAAACAAAACATCTACTCTATAAATATTCTTCCATTGAGTTCAATCTGAACATCCTTGGCTACTTCTTGAATCAGAACTGTTGCATTGTTACCAACTGTAACTTGCAACTCTGAAGATTCTCAGGTTACTCCTGAAAATCGAATTCTTGTACAAGAGAATGTACATCCTGTATCAACTAGGGAAATACATGCAGTTTCATTAATACTTAATTTTACTAATGTAGCCCACTCCTCAATAACCTAATTCCTGGATGGACTAGCCGTGCAATTTCAGCACCTATCATTTATCTACTATGCACCTCCAGCACCTTGTCCCCGTGTATTTTCAGCACACTTTATGACATCATCAAGCACGACTATTACCAGTAGCATTCCTCCTGCAGCATGTCTCTCTCAATGTTGCACCTCTTAGGTTGTTGACTATGGTGCCTCCGAGCACATCACCGGCGATGCAGGTATTCTACGATCCTATAGAGCGACCTCGTCGAGAGGTAATATTACTGTAGCTGATTGTCAGACGGTGCAGATTGCGGGCTATGGAAGTTGTACAATTATGCCTAGCTTGACTCTATCTGCTGCCTTTGTTCCCCATTGTCCCTTTAATTTACTATCAATTAGTAAACTGACGGCTGACTTAAAGTGTCGGGTCATCTTCTCACCTGATTCGGTTATATTTCAGGAGCATTCGATGACTCAGGTGCTTGGTACTGGACGACTTCAAGGTGGTGTATATGTGCTTGACTCGGCCCGCACACTCGTCTGTCCTGCCACCTCTGATCATACCCACCAGCTTCATTATCGCTTTGGTCATCCACCTGCCCCGGTTCTTCAAAAACATTATCCAGGATTGGGACCTCTTCGTTTTTTTGAATGTGAGTCATGTCACTACGCAAAACATCATCAGGTCACCTATGTTCCCCGAGCGGTTCCCTGTGCATCCACTCCTTTTCATTTGGTTCACTCTGATATATGAGGGCCCAGTCCAAGTCCTTCTAAATTGGGTTATCGGTATTTTGTTACTTTCATAAACGATTTTTCACGGAATGACTTGGGTCTATTTGTTGAAAAATCGTTTTGAACTCTTTACCGTGTTCCGCTCTTATTATCAAGAAATCACTACCCAGTTCTCCGCAAAACTCCACTGCCTTCGTTCTGATAATGGTCGTGAATATTTCTCTGGACCATTCCAGTATTTTCTCAATGACCATGGCTTTATCCATCAGACCTCTTGTCCTGACACAGCTCAACAAAATGGTGTTGCTGAACGGAAAAACCGTCATCTGTTGGAAGTTGCTCGGGCACTTTTATTTCAGAAAAAAGTTCCAACCACTTTTTGGGGCGATGTCATTCTCAAAGCCACGTATCTTATCAACAGACTTCCCTCGTCTGTTCTTCAGGGGGAGACACCCTTCCATTCCTTCCCACCACACCCCCGCATTCTTTACCCCTCCGCATTTTTGGTTGTGTGTGTTATGTTCGAGACATTCGCCCCTCGATTACCAAGTTTGATGCACGTGCTCTAAAATGCATCTTTCTTGGCTATTCCCGCACTCAGCGCGGCTATCGATGCTTCTCTCCCGATTTACGTCGCTATGTTGTCTCCGTTGATGTTTCCTTTGTCGAATCATCGGTTCTTTCTATTCCCGAGTTCCCACCCCCATCCAATCTTCCTGATTCCGACATTACTTTTCCATATTCTCTTGATCCACCTCCACCTCTTTCTCCTCCTACAGATATTGTTTGCTCCCGATTTGGACAGATATATACGCGCCGCCCTCGCACATCTGCCACCTTGCCGCCTCCTGTCACTAACAAACCTGAGGACTCATCTACTCTTGATGCTCCATCACCAGAGTTGCCCATTGCACTCCGCAAAGATTCACGCTCTTGTCAGACTTCTCAGGGATTATCCGCGTCTACCTCTCAGGTTATTGCAGCAGTTGCTGATTACTCAACACCACGCACTGTTGTCGAGGCCCTCTCTCGTCCAGGTTGGTTGCATGCTATGCAGGATGAACTTCAGGCCTTAGACACCAACCACACTTGGGATCTTGTCCCTCTCCCTATAGATAAACAAGTTGTCGGGTGCAAGTGGATCTATACCGTGCGCGTCAATGCCGATGGTTCTCTCAATCGTCTCAAAGCACGGCTTGTTGCCAAGGGTTATGCGCAGACATATGGCATTGATTATTTTGACACCTTCTCTTCAGTGACCAAAATGGAATCAGTTAGCTTATTTATCTCTCTTGCGGCTTATTCTCATTGGCCACTCCATCAGCTGGATGTGAAAAATGTTTTTCTTCATGGTTTTCTTGATGAAGAAGTTTATATAGAGCAACCACCGGGATTTGTCGCTCAGGGGGAGTCTTCCAAGGTATGTCGCCTTCGTCGATCATTGTATGGCCTCAAGCAGTCACTTCGTGTCTGGTTCGGGCGTTTTTGCACCGTTGTGTTTAGCTTTGGCATGTGTCAAAGCATAAAAGATTCATCTGTTTTCTATCACCAATCTACAACAGGCAGCATTCTCTTGGTCATTTACGTGGATGATATTGTCATTACTGGAAGTGATATTGACGGCATTGATCAACTCAAATCCTTCCTTCATCAACATTTTCATACAAAGGATTTGGATCCACTACGGTATTTCTTGGGGATTGAGGTATCCAGATGTGCCAAAGGAATTTTTCTATCTCAAAGGAAGTGTGTTCTTGATCTTCTGCAAGAGACTAGAATGACTCAAGCTGACTCGATTGACTCACCCCTCAAACCTGGAGAAAAGTCACTACATTCTGAGAGTGCGATGTTTTCATCACCTGACAGATACAGACGACTTGTTGGGAAGCTCAACTATTTGACCATGACTCGACCCGATATTGCGTGTACAGTTAGCAAAGTAAGTCAATTTATGGAATCTCCAACAAAAACACAGTGGGAGGTTGTTCTTCGCATTGTTAGATATGTGAAGAAGGAACCAGGTTTAGGTCTTCTACATTCTGATCATGGGCATACAGATATTCAGACATTTTGTGATGCAAATTATGTTGGTTGTCTCTTTTCTAAGAGATCTACGTCGGGTTTTGCTGTTTTTGTTGGAGGGAATTTGATCTCATGGCGAAGCAAAAAGCAAACCGTTATCTCCCGCTCAAGTGCTGAGTCGGAATATCGTGTCATGGCATATGCGACTGCAAAGATTATTTGGGCACAACAAATTCTTCCCGAGATTGGGCATCCGACCAAGAAACCAACACATATCTGGTGTGACAATCAAGTTACTATCAAGATTACCACAAATTTGGTCTTTCATGAACAGACAAAGCATATTGAAGTTGATTGTCATTTCGTTCGAGTAAACTTTGACAAAAAGAAGATCACATTCGGTCACGTTCACACCTCTGATCAACTTACCAATGTTCTTACAAAAAGAGTGTCTGGACCACGGGTTCAATTTTTATGTAACAAGTTGGGCGTGATAAATATATATGTCTCAGCTTGAGGGGGGTGTTGTGCTTTGTTTTGTTTTATTATGTATCCAAGCTAGGAATACCTAGCTTGAGGGGGAGTGTTAGAGGTTAAGTTATTTGCAGTCTCACACCGGACTTGTCATATCATGTAATCCCTTTTATTCATTATAAAATAACCCCAAGGTCTCCCTTAGTGAGGTACCTTGGGTATTCGGTCCTCTTCCATTTCTACAAAAACAATGAAGAAAGACTGATCTATAACAATTACTAGTTAGGTTGTTGCTTCTCCTTCATGTTCTATTCATTGTTGCATGTTTTAATTTGTTTTCTATTGTTTTGTTTCTGCTTTCATTTTCTTTGGGCTTAGAAATCAGGATCGTATCTTTTACAGCTTAGGTAATCCTTTTGAATACATTTAAATTTTTAAAAGTAAAAAAATAAAATCGTGACAAGAAACTTCTAAAAGTGATCTTGTTGGAAGACAACTTTGGTTGCTGCTATACTACAGTAATTAGGTTTAAAACTTGAGTTAGGTTTAAAAGCAACACTAAAAACCTCAAATTCAAATACCAAAACAGTATAAAAAACCAATAATTATTACAGACGACAAACAAAACAAACATGAAACAATAACATAAATCAAAACAAGGCATTCATCAATTCACCCTCTTGCAACAAAATATATGTTCTATAAATTCAAAATCGAAGAATTCATCAACAAAAAATTGAAGATCCCAAATAAGAGCGACAACAATCATGCAAAACAAATACATAAAATGAATCATAAACAAATCAATAGAAAACAATTATATTCAAACATCAAAGAACAAACCTACAAAAAATTGACCATTTTCTTCAATTGCAATCTTCAATTCACAACTTGATTTCGGTAAACAAATGATACCAAAGATCTAGCATTCTTTGAAAATTTGGAAAAAAGAAAAAATCAAAATGAAAAAATGTCAAGATTTCAAAAAAAAGAAATATGATAAAAAAAATGTGTTAATCATTTTCACAAGCTATAAATTTTAAACAATTTTCAGACATCTGATTTATTTAAATTTTGAACCTCTTGGTAAACTAAAATATTTGGATCTCGTGGTAAATAGTTTATCAAAAATGGATTCAACCGTAGATTTATATTAATTTCAAAATTTTATAAAACCTTTAAAGCAAACGGGATTGGCCAGCCCACAACCTTCGGAATATTTAATATTTTTTAAAATATAATTTAATATATTTTTATATTTCATGTGCAAAGCAGGATGAACTTCTTAATACAAGACCGTAAGTAAAACTGGATTAAACAGGCAAGCTAGAAACAGGTTGAGCCCATCCGTTTTGCATGTATCCTTGGAAATGATGCTGAATCAACAGATCAAATTCACTTACATATTCATCTAGGAGAACAGAAAATGCATCAACTCACTTGGCATGGATCGAGAACTAATCCATTTTGGAGCAGTGGAATAAAATACTGTCCCATTACTATCAAGCTGAAGAATCCACCTGATCAAGAGATCAAAATATTGCCATCAATACCACTAGAAAGCTTGCTTGAATAATGATGAAGCAACCACCAGAGCATAAAGATACTTACCATGAAATAATAGCATTAACATGACCATTGCCAGATGCATTTATGCATAGCTCGGTTTCTCTATAACTGTCAGGCCTTTTCCAAAATTCAAATTCAAAAATTTTAAATGGTTCTGACAGCTGGATGGATACTGGTTAGAGCAGGATTCAAAAAAAAAATTACAGGAAAAATGCAGCAAAGTAAAAATCTCTAACCAGTTTTATATCAGTAATTGCATCACAGTGCAGGGCATACTGCTGCGGTTTAATGTGTAAAATAGTCTCCAAACCGGTTGGAACAAGACGGATACCATCAAATGCCTTTGCTTCATTATTGCACAAATCATGCAGTTTCCACAGGAACGCACTTTCAACCAGCTGAATTGTTTTTAAATTAAATGAGAAAAAATCACAAGAAAGTTATGGATGATTTAAATGAAAAGAGCTTTTGTAAAGGTTTATGACAACCTGACCATAGGTAGTTGCTCGATATGGCACCGTTTTTGGATTGGCCACTAATAGTTTGTCATGTGCATATTGTAAAGTTGGGATCAGCCCTTCACCCAACAGCTCGGAGTCTAGTATTTCACTAACCTTCAAAAAATAAGGCTTCATAGAAACAAAAACATAATGAAACAAAATCTAGTATTCAAAACACAATACCATAAAATTGAAAAGGTGAAGGACCACTCTAATATAACAGCTTTTGCAACTGTATAGAGCAAGTTTTTGCCATGGAATGCAATTTATGTCATGCTTTATCAAAAAATATTGAATTTAATTAATTGGGAAAAAATGACTTCCTTAATAATCTTGTTGGAGTCTGCATCCCACATCGGACTTGAGGTCCGGTGTGGTTTTTAATATTCATTATAAATACACCCCAAGGGCTCCTTTAAAGAGAATATACCTTGGGGGTTCGGGTCTCCTATTTTCCCATTCTACATGGTATCAAAGGAGGTTTGATAAACCCGACCCCCCCTCCTATCTTTTTTTTCCGCCCGCATCTAGGGTTTCTCCCGGTTGGGGGGGCAGCGGCCTCCATGGCCCGCAAGCCCTAGGTTTCTCCCGCCGCCCCCCCTGTCGGTTATCCCTCTCTCTGCGGATCTCATCTAGCCGGCATCTCCTTCCGCGGCGGATCAGCTCCCCTCCCGACGGCCCGATCTCCCTCAGGCGGTGCCCCTCTCCCGCTGTGGCTTTCCTCCCGGCGCGACGTCCCTCGCCTCCCTGCGCGCGACCCCTGCGGCGATCTTTCCGCCTCCCCGCAACTGTCGGCAACCACTCCCGCCTCTCCCAGCGAGAAGAGCGGTCGGCTCCTGCATCTCCAGCTCGGCGACCCCAGCCTCCCGTCGACCACCCTCAGCGGCCCTCTCCTGCGGTCGCGGCCCTCCTGCGCTGCTCCTGCCAGTCATCCCTCCCGAGCGGCATCCACCCTGCTCCAGCTCTATCTGGCGGTGCTCCTCCCCGGTGCGCCTTCCCTTCCGGCGCCCGCTCCTCCTGCGCGCACGCCCCCGCCACGGCTCCAGTCCCCGGCGCCATTCCCAACTGGCCGCCTGCGGCTTTCCCCGGCGGCCCTCCTCCCGTCGCGCACGATCCAGTTCTGCGCAACGATCCATTTCTGCCCGCTGCTCTCCGACGTCCAGACCCAACGTCGATTCCGGTACGTCTCCCGTCCTCCATGCGCGCGCCTCCCGTCCATCCATGCGCGCTACCTCCTCTGTTGCGTGCGAAGCCTCTCTCCCGGCGCCCTCCCTTCCCCGGCGGTCCTCTCTCCAGGCGGCCCTCTCTCCCGGCGCGGCTCCTCAGTCGCGGCTCTTTTTTTTCTGGTGTTTCTCCTGCCCGGGACTCTCCAGCGGCATGCACTTCATTCCTGCCGGCTCCTCCAGCCTCCCGGCCTCCAGCCCTACCAGCCCCTCTCTGCACAACAGCCGGCCTCCAGTCCTGCCGGCGCCTCCGACAGTCGGCCTCCATTCCTGCCAACGCCTCCAGCAGCCGGCCTCCAGCAACCGGCCTCCACCCTTGCCGGCCCCTCCACGCAGGTGGCCTCCTCCGGCTTCCAGCGCCGCCTCCCGGCCTCCTGCTCCCTCGCCGGCCTCCTCCTGCCCTTATCTTCCGGCAGCCAGCCGACTCCAGTTTCTCCCAGCGGCTGCCTTCAAGTTTCGGCTCTCCGGCACCTCCTGCGGCATCCCCGCCTCACCGGCATCTCCCGACGACTCCCGGCAGTCGCATCTCTATCCGTCGGCACGCCCATTCGCTGGCGCAGCAGCTCGACCACCTAGGATTTGGGTCCGTTGGCGCCGCCAGATCCCGCAACGATTTCTGCGGAGTCCCCGCCTCCCGTCGCCGGCCCCGCAAATGCGGTTTTCCCGGTGCTAGTTTGGATTTCCCGGCGTTTCATCGACCGGCCCCACTAGTGCGGCTTTCCTGACGTTCCGTCAACCGAACCGATCTCTGTGTGGTTCATCTGCTGCGTCTGCGACATCATCCATTCATCATCCTGCGCAGGAGCTTCGATCGTGTGGGGGAGCAGCGGCCTGACAGCTTTATCTATAATTCTGCTTTATTTCGTCTTGTTTTGTCATCAAGCTGGGCATGTCCAGCTTGAGGGGGAGTGTTAGCGTCTGTTTTGTTGCTTTCTTTTCATTATGTGTCCAAGCTAGGTACACATAGCTTGAGGGGGAGTGTTGGAGTCTGCATCCCACATCGGACTTGAGGTCCGGTGTGGTTTTTAATATTCATTATAAATACACCCCAAGGGCTCCTTTAGAGAGAAAAACCTTGGGGGTTCGGGTCTTTCATTTTATCCTTCTACAAATCTAAATCTTGAACATGCCCCATATATAATTTTTTTTTGCCTAATACATACAAACTAGTTATCAAAAAAGTAAGCTTTCCGGAATGGGTTAAATTAAAATGATTAGGTTGAAAGTAAAATTGTTGGAGTTTGCGTTCCACATCGTACTTCTGGTCTGATTTGGTCTTTATTATTCCTTATAAAATAGCCTCAATACTTCCTTTAAAGAGGCATCTTGGCTATTGGGTCTCCACTCTTTTATTTTAACATGGTATCAGATGAGGTTTTCTAAACCCGAGCCCTCCCACCCATTTTTTCCCTGTCCTAGATTTTCCCCCAGTTGGGGGCGGCGGCTCTCTGGCCGAAAGCCATCGTCACAGCTCGCCGCCCCCTGCCATTTCCCGTCCGGCGCGCATCTCTCCCAGACAGCTCCCTCCCGGCCGGCGAACCCTCCTTGCGGCTTCCTGGCTCCGCCTCCCGCTGTGGACTCCCAGCCCCATTCTCGTCGCCCCTTCCACAGCGACGCTTCCCGACCGATTTTTTTTCTCCCCTTCTGTGACGGGCTGCTCCTCCCTCTTGTGGCGCCGACTCCCTGCGCGGCGTCTCCTCAAGGTGGCCTGCCCTCTTCCTCGTGAACCAAATCTGGACAGATCCAACTCGCAGTTGCGCCACCATCTTTCGTCGGACCGCAGTCGGATAGATCTCCCCCCCCCCCCCCGCGGCGGACCGCTGCTGTCCGGTGCAGTTTTCCGAGCAGGTGCGCAGCCCCCGACGGCCCTCCCTGTCAGACGATTCCCTGCGCGCCTCCTTGCGCGTCGCACCCTCCCAGTCGCCCTGTTCCGAGTGTCAGCCTCCTTGTGCGACACCCATCCACTGCTCCTCTGTGAGGCAGCCCCGCATCCCATCACCGCAGCCAGACCGTCGCGCTCCTTCACCGCGGCCAAATCGCCGGTTCCCTGGGCTGCACCCCTCCCGAGCGGCGACCTGCAACGGCTCGCTTCCGCACCTCCATCGCGTAGTCGATCTACAGCGAGGCTCCTCTGCGGCTTTCCTGGCATCCCAACGACCGACCCCGCAAGTGCGGATGTCCCGAGCTCCGTCAACCAGCTCTGCCAGTGCGTCTTTCCCGGCGCTCCATTGACTGGCCCCGCCTGTGCGGCTTTCCCGACGCTCCATCGACCGGCCCCGCCTACGCGATTCCTCTGCTGCGCCTCGACGTCTTACCGCACCACTGATGTAACCCAACTTTTTTTCAGCGGCATCTTCCATCTTCCATAATTTTCATCTCGAGGGGGAGTAGCGATTGCGGATGATTTATCTTCTTTTTGTTTCGTCTTGTTTTGTCATCAAGTTGGGTCTGTCCAGCTAAAGGGGGAGTGTTTGCAGCGTCTGTTGATTGCATTATGTGACCTATTTTTAATACATTTTACCACATCATTTTTGAGAGAATAGATTTTTTAATTGCATTATGCACTTTTAATGAGAGATTTTTTAATATTCCATTATATGTTGAAGTTTTTGCAATTCATTGAATATCATAATAAAAAACAGAGTTTTGGATGTTTAAATGATCACGCTATGAGCTTTAATTTTCCAATTATTTTCATAATAATATTTTTGTGATTTTTTTATTGAAAATGTGATTTAAAGTAATTCCAATAATTTTTAAGTTCTTGAAATTAATTCTTTCATATTTCATATTTTTATATTTAACACCTATGGAATTCATTTTTTATTTCTGGATTATGGAATTTAATGGTTTAACACTGCGATTGGAAATTATGATTTTGCATCTCAAATTAATAATTGTCACTAAGTTCGTGATTTTGTGATTTTTTTTTTTTTGACAAGCTACTGCACGTGCAGCAGGGCAATCGACCGGGAGTTGTTGATCGTGCAGACACTCAAGCGACACCATGCGGGGAAATTGGCAAAGGTGGGACTGACCGCAAGACCAAAGCTCAAGCTACCGTGGAAGCCAACTGACCACATATGTAAATTTGATTAAGTGTTGAACCTGCCGCATGAAGAGGACCAACCTGTTGTCCCAAGCTACCGCGAGAAGGAAATGCTGACTGACCATGCCACAACCAACCTACCATGGACATCGAAGCTACCGCAAGGCCACAGCCAATATGTCGTGGAGACCAGCTATGAGCCCGAGTGACCGCAAGGAAATTGGGATCAACCGTGAATAATATATGGTCGCCCACAGGGATTGTGATAGGAATGCAAGGGGGTATGGCTGTACGTAGGGAATGGCCAGGGGCAATACTGTATTTCTCGAGGGGGTTTGTTGGGTTAGCTGGAAGCTGTTGGGAAGTAGTTAAAGGGAGGATATTATGTGGGGGCCAAGGGGAATATGTTGGGATCCTTAGGGATTATGCTAAGGGGGCCACGGTTTGTTAGAAGGGGCTGCTTATAAATAACAGAGGCTGGAGAAAGCTGAAAGCCAGAAAAGAAATTCTGCTCAGAAGTAGCGACCAGCTGGGCTTGGACAAGAGCTCCCTAGGGGACTCTTGAGTTTTTCTTCAGCTTTATCTCCTCTTCTCCTCCTCTATGTTTGTATTTCTTCTCTGTTTTTCATCTCTGGTTTAATATAAGAAGGTTGTCCTCAGTTAATCTTCATCAATTGGTCTGATCTGTCCTTGATCCCCTGCTGCCGCATCTCCTTGCAGCAGCGTTGCGCCCGACTGGTAAGCCCAAAACGCCTTGCCCTCTCCACCTCTCCTCTTGCACCACACTGTCGATGGAGACCCGATATTAGTCTCGCCTGGAAAATGTCGAACACCGCCTCGGAACGCTCGAACTCAAATGCGATTCCATGCATTCAACTCTGCCATCGGCCATGGAAGCTCTAATTGCACAGCAACAGGCACACCTTGAACAGGCTGAACGCGCGCGCCAGGAGCAGGCGCACAAGTTCGCTGAATTCCACCACTACATTTCCGACCTGATGCGCCGATTGGAGAAGCAATCGTTGCAGCGGACGTCGCACACAGCGGAGGACACGGAGGCGTCCGAAACACCTCCAGCTGAATTCGTCGTTACGGCTCAAATGGTGCAAGATGAATTCTCAGGTCAGCCAATGTTTTGTTCCTCGAATTGGCCCAGGGCAGCTTCGTTCCGGCCTATGTTGCACCCGGCGAAGACGACGCCTCAGCAAGACGAGGTGCACCCATCGACTGTGAAGAGTTTTCCAGCATCGCATTTGCTGAAGCCTGCCGAACCTGATACCCCACACCGAAACAATTGGTTGGTCGAACATCTCGTCACAGCTGCTTCCAATCAGTGTCCAGCAGCCCAACAGATTGCCCTACCTCTACTTGAGGGGCAATATCTACCATTACCCCACCTCTACTTGAGGGGCGATATCTACCGTTACGGCAGGAGGAACACCATACGATGCTATTTCGAAACACAGAACATGAGCAGGTACTCAACATTCGATCTTTTGCTTCCATTCTGGACACTGCTAGTATTCACCCAGGACCCCAAGATGTTGCGGAACCTACAAAAATGGGATAGTCTGGCACAAACAGAATCATTTCTCTCCTGCCTACTGTTGTTGCACATGCTACTGGATGGAGCTCACCAACAAATTCTTCTCTCATGGAAATGAATTTCGGGAAGCATGGACACCACTTGGGAATATATGCAAGCCCCTCGGCCTTTCACCTCGTATATCTCCCTACAGTTCCTCTATCCATATTTGCTAGTGATTTAGCGCCAAACCAGGTAGAAGAGGCATCTGCAAAATTTATATCATATCCAACTGTAATTCTTGTGGCATATCCCCCTACTGTTTCTCCCTTTGCGGGAGTCACTAATGTTCAGCATGGGGCATTTGAGCTGGACACCAGCCCCCACCACTACGTTTGTCTGTTAACTAGGGGATTGCTCCATCCGACCACTATGCTGCAGCACGAAGACAAACTAACAACACTAGATGCCAAGCAAGCCGGGAGGAGCGTATGGAAGATTGCTTGGCTTCACTTTATGGGCAATGCACTTTATCACCATCAGTGGTTCCATGGAGCAAGGCTCATCTGGGAAATTGCTTGGCATGCTGGTCCGTCACCCTTGGGGACACATCCACCACCTTAAGGACAATGTGGTTTTTAGGGATGGTGGCAGTGATAGGAATGCAGGGGGGGTATGGTTGTACGTAGGGAATGGCCAGGGGCAGTAGTGTATTTATCGAGGGGTTTGTTCAGTTAGCTGGAAGCTGTTGGGAAGTAGTTAAAGGGAGGATATTTTGTGGGGCCCAAGGGGAATATGTTGGTATCCTGAGGAGGGAATATGTCGGGATCCTTGGGGATTATGCTGAGGGTCCACGGTTTGTTAGAAGGGGCTGCTTATAAATAACAGAGGTTGGAGAAAGCAGAAAGCTAGGAAAGAAATTCTATTCAGAAGTAGCGGTCAGCTAGGCTTGGGCAAGAGCTCCCTGGGGGACCCTCTTCTCCTCCTTCATGCTTGTATTTCTTCTCTGTTTTTCATCTCTGGTTCAATATAAGGCTGTCCTCGGTTAATCTTCATCAGATTGAAACCAATTTGTCGAGGTCGATTCTTTGTCTTTTGAAGAAGACGACGGCTACTGTGGTAAAAAACCCTAATTGAAGCTTGAAGGAGATCAAAACCATGACTGAACCCGAGTTTGAGAAGGTCGAATGAGAACCGAACTTGAATCGTGGAATTCATGAAGCAGATCGATCTTTTGTCGAAGATGGTCCCGAGCTTGAAGAAGACAACTGTAGATGAGAAACGGGTGAAGGTCGAAGACTCCAAAGCACGAAATCAAATTGAGATGAAACCTAAGAATTGGTGCTCGACCTTTTGAGAAACGCAATCGGATCACAGATGATCAAGCAGCGCCTATGCAACCGAACGTGAAGTTTGATTCGAAGTTGTTGAACCGAGCCACGCGATTTTGCGTTTGAGAATTCGAGATTGAATAAAGATCCAAAGACCGGAGTCAATCAATTGAATATGGATCACTATTGCGAAGGAGAAGCTAGAACTGATGAACCAGGCTGCATCTGCGATTTCGTTCGCTATTTTTCTTCAGTTTGTAGGTCGATGTTGAAGAACGATGGGGACCTCAATGCTCCCAACGCTGCGGTTGTGGGTTTGAAGGAGAGTAAGTACCATGTGCATGAGGAAATGCATGTGAGAACTCGATTGCTAGAAGAAGACCTGAAAACAATGAAGCCGAAGATGCCTGAGCTTTTCGATCGAAGGAATACTTGACTCATGTGAGTTCGTGATGTGTAATAGACTCTACTGAAGCCACGGCCATAGATTCGGAGCAGGTTGAAGCTTGTTGAAACCGAAATCAAAATCGACAAATGATTTGCATTTGAAAAAGATGATCAACTTCGACTAAATTTCGTAGAGGTCAAGGCAATTCTTCATAGGACAAAACCGATCGGGTTGCGCCTGAGTTTGATGATGGATGATGCTTGTTGAGAGTCGAAGGCTCAATTGTTGAAACCATGGAAGTCGTGTGAACACTAATAGTGGAAGTTTTGAATGAGTCGACACTCATAAAACCAGGTGCTCAAAGGAGGATTTCAAACCAAAGCTGGGAGCTCACGTCAAGGGTAATTTCAAGGTCGGAGCACCTGAGTGAGGGTAGTGCCGCAAATTTGAAGGATACGTAAGGGTAGTTCAGGGAATTCAAATTCAAATACGGAGTGCCCTAAAATTCTCAAATGAAAATAATCGAAGCGCGTTGGAGCTCAACTAAACTTCGAAGATGCTCAAAACTTCAGGAAATTGTTGGAGTACTTGAGAGCTGATTCATCACACTTGTCGGCGAAGCAAGGGCACGTGGGTTTGTCGCATTCACTTGAGGGGCTTCGCAAGAGTCATGCAAGGAAGAAGATGTATAGTGACAGGCGCGCCATGTGGAGGCCATTCAAATGAAAACCAAGGATAATGTCATTGATGTTGGCTGTGAGAAAGGAATTGGCGCGTGATTCAAGGGAGAAGATTCTAGAGACCAAGGAGAGGACACCACCAAGATCACCCAGGAGCTTTGGATCATTCACTTTCTAGAGGCACGCAATTGAGATGGGGCTAGACCAGAGGGTGGAACACACTCAAAGCAGGAGTGTAATGGAGTTGAAGCCAGGAGGAAGAAGTCAATCTCAACAGAGGAGCTTCCTCATCTCTTTCTTTTACTTCCTGTACTTCTGCATTGAGATGATCATTGTCGCGACCCGTCCCCCGGGTCCCGTGCCGTGACATACCCGAAGACCGCCTCTCGAATGCCAGGGGTTGGCGACTAGCGCTGAAGGCGTAAACCTGCAAGTGGAAGGCATTTGCCTGAATACCTGTACACACGCACACACAACCACATCCCAAAGCTGCAAGAGTAAACAAGCATGCCACTATAAATAATCACTGAGTACCAGTACACCTGAAAGTCAAATGGGCCAGAATACAAACTCAACAAAAGATCAACTGGAAAACAGTAAAGTACAAAAGAAACTCTGAATGGCCATCCGCTGAAAACCCCACCTGATGGGTCGGTACATAGTAGCTGCTAGAAGTCGTAGAAGTACGTCCCGTCTGCCTGGTCTCACTGGACACTGTCGGGTCCTAGGTCACCAAGTCCTCCGTCAAGGCGGCGGTTGTCTGCACCAGACGCAACACGTGCGGGCGAAGCCCGTGCAGGGGTGAGTAACAAAATACTTAGTAGGGACCCCAAAACAACAAAGGAAAGACCACAAAGCAATCCACAACCAAACCACAAATCATGATCACCAAGCATGATCACAAAGCAAGACAGCTCACACCAGGTATGTTCTAAAGTAGGGTGGTAGAACCATTAGACACATCGTCGAACACCATAGCCTGCTGGAGAACTCCTCTTCAATGAGTACAGTGGGTCTGTCGGGTCACACAGAAGTCGCTTCCCACTAACCTTAGCACTGCTCTGGTACTCATCCCTGATGAGTATCGTGGGTATGTTGGGTCACACAGAAGTCGCACCCCACCGTGGGCATGCCGGGTCACACAGAAGTCGTTTCTCACTAATCTATGGTCAAGCTGAGGTACTCCTCATGTCGAGTACCCTGGGTCTGCTGAGTCACACAGAAGCCGCTCCCCACCGTGGGTCTGCTGGGTCACACAGAAGCCGCTTCCCACTGGCCATAGTATCCGATCCACACAGGGTCGCTCGTCAGCAGTCTTTAGGTCTCAGCCAACCGCAGGGTTTCCGCACGTAGTACGCTTGATCTCGGGGAACCGCTTCCCAAGTCATTCGTCGAATTCCAACTTCCATGAAATCCTTCATAGGGTATGCCAAAAGATCTGCCTCGTCGCAAGGGTTCCAACGCCGCAAACGGCTCGTCAATCGAACGCCCGGTTTGTAAGATATTGACGTTTTTTCGAAAAGGGCCCAGTTGGGTCTGGGGCCAGTCCGATCTGGTCAGACCGACCCGACCCAGCCCGGCCTGGGTCCGGTCCGTTGGGTCGCGGGTCCGGCCCGCTGGTCTGCCTGGTCCGCCAGAGGTGGACCGGTTCGGTCTAGTCGGGACACGGCTGAAAGTCGCGTCCGGCTACCTGCTCGCCCCGCGGTCGACGCGGGGTCATTGCCTCCCGTCGCGGTCAAGCGACCGCGGCTGCTGCTGCGCGGCCGGCTGAGATTCCCGCACGTGGTCGATCGACCGAGTGACTCCGAAGAACGCGGCCCGCGGTTGCGGGCCGACGGCACTTCCCGGCGCGCCGACAGGGTACTCCGCGGACCACCGAGTCTGCTCCGGTGGTTCGTTCTTCGCATCGCTTGCGCCTACGGCCTCTGTGGGGCGTCGCCTTCCCTGTAAAGGCCTCGAAATTGCCTCGTCGCCACTTTGAACGTTCGTCAACCAAGAACGCACATGGCGGAGAGGCTCGGGCTTTGTTTGTGTCGGCCCACACCCTCCGCGTGAGGAGTTTAAAACATGGGAGACTTGGGTATGATGTTTCATGAACAATAATTCAACCCCGAAAAGAAAACCCAAGAAACTTCACCCTCCCGCAAGAACAGACGATCCGCGGATCAACCTGTTCGTGAGTTGATCTGCATTCGTCATTTAAAATGAACGGGGAAAACATAAACCAAAACAACCCCTACCTCGATCGACGTTCGACGTTGAAGCGGTCCGCCCGCGAAGGTTCAAGAAGTCGAAGGCGTTCATCGATTCCCAGTCTCGTTCTTCGTAAGGCGTCGACGTCGATAACGATCCTGCCAGCGTTCGTCGTTCTTCGTTGGAGAGGAATTCCGTCGTAGGTTCGTCAGAGAATCCCCAGGGTTTAATTCTCAACTCTCCAACGCGTTAGTTTAATAAAAAGAAAACACGTCGCAGCGTTTCTGTTACGCTGCGACGTTGCGTCGTTACGCTGTTTCATTTATGAAACAGCGTAGCAGTTACGCTTGCACAAACGAGTCATTAAGGAGCTTTCATTAATGAGCATCGTCGTCGCACCGCAGCGTCGTCGTCCGCCGCTCAACGGTGCGAAAGAAAAATAAAATAACTTTTTAAGTTATTTTATTATTTTCCGAAAAGTCGGAAAACTGACTTTTTCGTCCGACCCTTGTCGGTCGAAGTTAAGTCCTTTCTAGGTGAATTTCGGCGCTCCGAGTTCAACGGTGCCCTGGGATTTTCGATTCGAGCAACGGTTCAAAAGTTAGAAAAACCCGCTCGCACGTTTACTTAAGTGAACTTAAAAAAAGGTCGGAATTCCGTTTCGGGCTCACCGGGCCTCGGAATCACGTATCGTCAAAGCGTGTGGTCTTGAAATAATTCCATATAATTTAAAATATATATATACAGAAATTCTGAAACATTACAATCATATTGAATATAATTGTTGTTTCTACTTATGTTAGGTCAAGCTGAATAGTTTTGAGGGGAATTGAATTGGATGGATTGATTTTCATTTTACTATTCTTGCATCGGTTTTAATCTAGGAAGTTGTGGTTCTTTCCAGAGTTCTCACTTTCTCTTCCTTGTGAGCATCTTCCATTCTACTCCAAGTACTGGCAGGTGAAGAGTAGAGTTCTTTTTGCCTCGGCATCCACAACCGAAGTAGGTAACTGGATAAGGTTGTGGTCTTCTCTTCTCCATGAGGAAGCATCTTGGTCTTGAGAGCTGCTAGACTTAACAGATCTCAGGATAGATCTCGGGTGATGTCATTTTATCTAATGACAATTAGGAAATACAATCCCCTGCACACAGCTTCAGAACCTCTATGATTAATTCCATGAAAATCGGTATTTTCCGTATCAATTTTGTCCAGTTCATGCCCCCTAACTCAATCAATTGTCTAGACTCCCTTTCTGTTGTTGTTGTTTCCATTTTCATCACCACTTTCATCATCATTGTTTGTTGTTTTGCATGTGTTCTTGTTTGTTTTTGCTTGGTTTTAGTCACACAATACTAGTAGTTAGAAGGTTTATAAATAATTAATTTGACAGATAATTAGTCAATGACATAATTTATCTCCATCATTTTTGGCACCGTTGTCGGGGAAGTCACGTGACCAACACCAAAAAAACAATCAAAACCTGAAAATCTTTTAAAAAATATCAAAAAAACACTAAAAAAAACTGCCCTGAAGCCTGCTTGGAATTTTTATTGATGAGTGTTTATTTTGAAACTGTTTGTAATTTGTTATGCATGCACACTAGGGCTTCCACATCTAAACTTAATCCTTTCATATCAGAAATTGATAAACAGTGCTCAGCCCTTGAAAAAAAAACAAGGAATCTGAAATGGAAAATCAAGAGATTCAAAGAGCAGAAAAACATCAATAAAAATGAAAATCCCAATCCAGCACAGCCTAGAAACCATGTGTCTGAGATGCCTAGACTTAGGGAGTTTCACCTGTCAACTGTGTCTGGCAATCCTTCTTGTATGAGGTTTTCTCTCAGGTCTAGGAACTATGAAATTGAACAGTCCCACTTCTCCATGTTACCTTTCTTTACTGGTCGGCCCACTAAGGATTCTTGAGTTCATCAAAGATTTTTATAGTTCTGTGCAACAATTACCTCTTCGTGGGTTAAGTGAGGAGCTTAGGCTGAGGGTGTTTCCTTTTTGTCTTAAAGGAAAGGCTAGGAGTTGGTTCCAGAACTTGGATGAAGAAATTACCAATTGTTCGACTATTTTGTTTCAAAATTTTATCCTAAGAATACCACCATAAAAGTGACGAATAAGATCACAGAATCTGTCCAAAATGAGGGATAGCTCTTTCATGAGAAATGGGATGGATTTAGAGCTTTACTTAGGCAATGTCCCAGCCACCAGCTTGTTCCTCATCTTTTGATTAACACTTTCTACAACAGTCTCACCCCTTATCACCAAAATCTCGTGGATCAATCATGTGGAGGTGACTTTTCTGACTTGACAACGGAGGAGCTCAAACAACTCTTTGACAAACTTGCTCAAAAGTCCCAACACAAATGTTCTAGAAAGAGAACAATTAATAGGAATGAAACCAGCCCTCAGGCTGCTGCAATTTACACTGAAAATGCACTTGGGGAATAATGCAATCATTGTGGGATGTTTGGATCTCCCTTTTCAGCCTGATGAGAATGCTCAGTTTGTGGACTATATGGCTGGACAACAAAGAAATAATGACCTATTTTCAAATCAATACAATGATGGCTCCAAATACCACCCCAACTTGTCATGGAGAGACCAAAGGGTCATCAAACAACCTGCAGCTGCCCTGGATACCAAAACCAATCAAGAATTCAGTTTCAAAACATGGCTGGACCTTCAAATTTTTGTACTGGTTCAAAAGGTCTTGCGAAGCAGCTGATCACAAAAATAGATTCCCAACAAACTAGCATTGACAATCTGCAAACTCAAATGGGCCAAAAGGCTAGGGATCTAAATTTTGGGGCTAACGGCAAGCTGCCAAGTACAACAGTTCTGAACCCCAAAGAAAATGTTATGGATGTCACCACTAGATCAGGCCTGAAAACTCAAGAACCAGTTAGGGTGCAGCCTAGCGAATAAGAAACTGAGGATTTAACTGAATCTGAAAATCAAAATCTAAAAAAATCAAAATCTGAAAATTTGGACAGCAAGGTCCAACCTGAACAAAATGACAAATCTACACTTGAAAAGGAAAAAGAATAAAAGAAAATTCAGTGGGGGTTGATAAAAGAAGGTAAGAAAGTAGGGTTTTGAGGAAATGGTGAAAAATTAACCTATTTTGAAACATTATGTCCCTCTCCTCTCATCCCTTTTCCCCAAAGACTCGACAAGAATAATGAACCAGACTACCTCAAATTCCATCAAATGTTTAGAACCTTGAGCATAAACATGTCTTTTGCTGAAGCCTTAAACAAGATTCTATCGTACACCAAATTTCTCAAGAGGTTCTTGGTTAACTAAAGACATTGGGAGGAATGTGCTACCATAAACCTAATTGAGAACTGTAGTGTTGTTCTGTTAAAAATGTTGGCTTCAAAATTAAAAGACTCCAGTAGCTTTGTTATTCAATATCAAATAGGAGAAAGTGGGGAATTGAACTGCCTGTGTGATTTGGGTGCTAATATCAACTTGATGTCTTTCTCCTTTGTTTAAAAAGTTGAGTCTAAAGGACTTGAAACCAGCCTCTATGTCTCTTCGGGTTGATTGGTTAGACGCTCATTCCTATGGAAGGGTGGATGATCTATTAGTCGATATTGGGAAGCTGACTTTGCCCACTGATTTTCTAATTCTTGATATGGAGTGTGATGAAAAAGTTTCAATCATTCTGAGTAGACCTTTCTTAGCTATTGGTGGTGCGGTTATTGATGTCACGAGGGTAAACTAACCCTCCAAGTTGTGGATGTTGTTGAAGAAAACCAAATTTGAGGCTACCTCTAAACCAATTGATGTTGTTGAAGTGTTTAGAGTCGAGGCTAGAGCAGATTTACAGTTACCTTATTATGAGCACTTTGGAGACTTTAATTATAACACTCCAAGATTTTAAATTATATTTTCCTTTGAAACCTAATGTGTTCGATAGCTTGTAATGAACGCAACATCAAACTAATACGAAACACAGAACATCAAATAACCGTTAAAAAAATAGTCGTAGAATTGACGGGTAAAAATAGAGATAACTAAATTATGAAATATATGTAGAAATAAAAATAAAGGTCCTTGTTAATATTAATGAAATGATAAAATTCAATTAATATAGCTAAATAGCTAATAAACCCATTTTATGTTAAAAATGTATTTTTTCTAAAATTGGCTTTCTATGCGCTTTATTTAAAGAAAATAGATATATTATAAATAAAATGTATTGTTGATATGAATAATGTATTAACCCTGATCTAATTGGTAATTGATTGTAAATAAGAATAAGAACAGTTGAAATTTTAAAAAGTAGTTTTCCTACGAAAACAATTTTCATTATATTTTTATTTAAAAGTTAAATTCCCAAATTTTAAAATTAAAATTTAACCAAAATAACTTCATTTTTTGATTTTTAATAACAATATTAGTTTCGGATGAATTTTTGAGATTTTTCTTGAAATGGTGGATTTTTAGGCGAATAGTGAAAAAATACCGATATTGCTAAAACCGTCTCTTTTATGACTATCATAATACAATGACTTCAATGTTTTTGAAACTTTTTTATATAAAAAATATATATTTATAAGTAAAATAAATTATTTAAAATTATTATGTTGTATTTATAAAACTCACGTTTATCATTTTGGAAACATAATTAATATTTTACTGTAAAAAACTGATTTATTCGCTTATATTAAAAAATTAGTTTTTATTACTTGTAGAAATTAAACCCAACAAAATGGATTTTATATTTTAGATCAACATCACCATATTATGTAATAAGTTCAATTTCATTTTCGGGCATAAAAGTATGATTATTAAGATTAAAGTTAACGACCATGATAATGATAAAACTGTTAGTTTTAAGGAATTGTTTTATTAATATTGTGTAATTTTTATTTAATCAAATTAATTAATCTATCCTCAAAAGTGACTTTTATATGATGTTTAAACCTATATTTAAATAAATTATCACTCATTCAGTTGGTAATCAATACTAAATAAGATTAAAAACACTTGATGGTGAAAACAACATTTTTATAGAAAATAGTTTTTCTATATATAAAATGTTTTAATTTAAAAGTTAATTTTCTATTAATTAGAAAATTAATTAGATTAAATGGAGATTAAATTTAAGTTCAGCACACCCAAAGCAAAGAAATCTTCGTATGAAGTTGTGTAAAGAGGATTATTCGAGAAACAGCGAGTACCTTTCCGCAATGCAATCAGCAAGTCATCGGTGCCCGTAGCAGGAGCGACGAACAACGTTGGGGAAATGGTATCCTTGGCCGAGACAAGGGGCATGTTCGAGGGACGAAGAGAGTAGACAGAGCCAAAATGAAGACCATCTGATTGGGTCAACGGAGGTAGGGGTGGGTGGATGGTGAGAGGGAGACGATCATCGATGGTAGGATCAGGATGGGGCGAAGGTGAAGAGGGTAACAATGGAGAGCTCTCAATGAATGAGACGTCAACAGAGATGATATAACGTCCAAAGGCGGGAGAGAAACAACGGTAGTCACGCTGGGTACGAGAGTATCCCAGAAAGATGCAACGAAGGGCCTTTGGGAAAAATTTAGAGAAACGAAGACAAGTGTCTTGAACATAACAAAGACACCCAAACACACGAAGTGGAAGAGGGTGAGGATGAAGAGAGGGAACCATAGCTGAAAACTGACACTCCCCCTGAAGGATAGAAGGAAGTCGATTGATAAGATAGGTGGCAGTAAGAATAGCACCCCCCCAAAAAGGAAGAGGCGCATGCATGTGAAACAACAAGGCCCGAGCAGCTTCTTGAATATGACAATGTTTACGTTCGGCCACACTATTCTGCTGAGGGGTATTGGAGCAAGATGTTTGATGAAGGATACCGTGATCTTTGAGAAATTGCTGAAGGGAATAGGATATATATTCTCAGCCATTGTTCAAGCAGAGACATTTAATAGGCTTGGAGAATGGAGTGTGAATTTCATAGTAAAAAGTTCTGAAAATATCACACACCTCTGAACGATAACAAAGGAGATATAGTCATGTCATCTGAGAGAAGTCGTCAATAAAAGATACATAATAATCGTACCCAGACTGACTGGGAACCCTGCAAGGACCCCATACGTCGGAATGAACTAAGTCGAAAGGATTCGCCGCACGTGTAACCAAATGAGGAACATACGTCGCCTGATGACGTTTAGCAAATTTACAGGATTCACAATGGAAGAAAAGGTGTGGACTAAAATGGGGGTAAAGCTTATGTAAGACTGAAGTCGATCGATGACCATGGCGAAAATGTAGGTCGATAGCAGGAGGAAAGGTGGTTGAGCAAGCAAGGGATGACGGGGTATCGAGCGTGTACACCCCATCACTAAGACGACCTCTACCAAGTTCCTGATTCGTATACCGCTCCTGAAAAACAACACCAAAAGATGTAAAACTAACAACACAATTTAAATCCTTAGTGAGTTTACTAATGAAGAAAAGATTAAAAGGACCGCGAGGAAAATGAGCTATTGAAGTCAGGCGGATATGAGTCAAGGAGCATGTGTCAAATCCCGCAACAGGGATTGTAGATCCATCAGCAACAGTAATTGCAGCGACACCGGTATATGGATAATAGGTAGTAAGCATACCAAAATCACCTATGAGATGATCAGAAGCACCAGAATCAAGCATCCAAGTTGTCGGTCGACGGGATACTTAAGCGGTAGGGCCACCAATCTAAGCAATAAAGGCTGAAGAAGAGGCGGGTGGCAAAGCAGCCCGATGAGAGTGTATAAGTGCAATCTCATCCAAAGAGAGTGCTAGGTTGTGACGGATGCTAGATGGTGGCGAGGATGTCGCCATGTTTGAAAGATGGGGAATCTAAAATGTATTGGCAGGAATAGTCAGGTCAGTGGTATTAAGGGATGCAGGAATAGCACGCAACATGACTGTTGGCGCCAAAAATATGGCCCGAAAGAAAGGAACGAAAAAGAAGGCTGGCGCGCTGCCTCGCGAAGCCCTGCCGCGAAGCACCCACGCGAAGCCCCGCCGCGAAGCGCCCCGACCATGGCGGCCTCGCGAAGCTCCGGAGGCGGTAATGCTCCGCGAACGCATTTGACGTTCGCGAGCCGCCGCGAAGCTCCTGAGGCGGTAAGGCTCCGCGAACGCATTTGACGTTCGCGAGCCGCCGCGAAGCTCCTGAGGCGGTAAAGCTCCGCGAACGCATTTGACGTTCGCGAGCCGCCGCGAAGCTCCTGAGGCGGTAACGCTTCGCGGATGCCGTTGACGTTCGCGAGCGCGCCGCGAAGCACCGGAGGCGGCGCGCGAGCCCTGCTTCGCGGCGCCCCTTCCCTATAAATACTGGACTCCCCCTGAGTCCCGAGGACGGACAATCCGACCTTTCGGCTTCTCCTCTCCCGAATCGCGAAGCACGCTTTGCCCCCTGTTGGCGCCAAAAATATGGCCCGAAAGAAAGGAACGAAAAAGAAGGCTGGCGCGCTGCCTCGCGAAGCCCTGCCGCGAAGCACCCACGCGAAGCCCCGCCGCGAAGCGCTCCGACCATTGCGGCCTCGCGAAGCTCCGGAGGCGGTAATGCTTCGCGAACGCATTTGACGTTCGCGAGCCGCCGCGAAGCTCCTGAGGCGGTAATGCTCCGCGAACGCATTTGACGTTCGCGAGCCGCCGCGAAGCTCCTGAGGCGGTAATGCTCCGCGAACGCATTTGACGTTCGCGAGCCGTCGTGAAGCTCCTGAGGCGGTAAAGCTCCGCGAACGCATTTGACGTTCGCGAGCCGCCGCAAAGCTCCTGAGGCGGTAACGCTCCGCGGATGCCGTTGACGTTCGCGAGCGCGCCGCGAAGCACCGGAGGCGGCGCGCGAGCCCTGCTTCGCGGCGCCCCTTCCCTATAAATACTGTACTCCCCCTGAGTCCCGACGACGGACAATCCGACCTTTCGGCTTCTCCTCTCCCGAATCGCGAAGCACGCTTTGCCCCCCCGGGAATCATGAGCTCCGCGAGGTACTTCTACTTCGCGAGACTCCTCTGCATTGTCTCGTTTTGAGCCCCTCTTCCGAGAGGGATGCCCTTCGCGAAGCTCAAGGGCGTTCGCGAAGGAAGGGGATTCCCAAGGGAACCCGGGCAGCCGCGGAGCGTTTATGCTTCGCGAAACACCCAACTCATGCTAGTGATCCCTATGCTAAGGCAGGATCGTTGCACATCGCGAAGCACACTGCTTCGCAGGACTCTACTTCGCGAGACACCCCTTCTTCGCGAGGCAGTGCTCCGCGAACACTGTTCCACCTCGCGAAGCACCTTCCACTCACACCTATGCCCCATGCTAAGGCCAAGGCACTCCACTTCGTGAAGCACACTCCTTTGCTTAGCGATTCCTCTTCCCGTGCGACCCTCCAGGTTTGCACGATGTGATTTCAAAGTCCCATGGACGATACCACCCGTAGCGTTGCTTCGCCTAATGCTTCTTCGCATAGGCACGCTAACGGCTATTGCTTCTTCGCATAGCCACGCTAACGTGGACCCCTCGATGGTTCGTTCCACAACCCCCCTTAACCATGGCCTTACTGGTACCTTCCCTTCCCCAAGGACCAGAGGGTACCGGTTATGTAAGTCCTAGGGGTGCGGAGTGAACCCACCTCGTCCGAGCTGCAGGACGTTAAACTGCCAAGCACCACGTCCTCAACACATGACGTTAAACTGTGACCCGACCTCGTCTCCCTCACGAAGGGTCCCCCCAGGTCGAACATTCTTTACACCACTCGTCTCCACGGGAATGGAATCACCCATTCACATGGGATGAGATCCTCCTTGTCGGAGTGGCGTATGTTCGTAGGAGAAGGGCGACCCTAGTTCCCCAACGGATGGCTGCACCTCTGCATCTCCGTACTTCCCCACTACCAAGGTCAGTGGAGGGCGTGATAAGGAACGAGGCACCTCCCATCGTCGGACCAAGGTCCATCTTTCCCGCGCTTTGCCGCGCCATGGGCCTCCATCCTGGAGTAAGTCCCAGCACCATGGGCCGCCTAACGCGTAAGCCCCTCTTCGCTTCTCACGGACGCATCCTTCGCGACGTGATCGTCAGGTCCTTGCAACCTCTTGTTTCTCACACCGAGCATGACTCACGTGAGCTTAGAGTGAGCACCGACCCTGACCCCTACTTTTAACGAACTACGAGGACTTTGATCCATGTCAAGGCATGGTACGTAGGAAGCCTCCATGAGGTTCAAGCCCACCCGTCATTTCACATCGGGTCTCACCCACGTCCAGCACGACGTTAAACTGCATTCTGGTCCAGCGGTAAGCCGTTGCGACCCATCTTAACGAACTACGAGGACTTTGATCCATGTCAAGGCATGGTACGTAGGAAGCCTCCATGAGGTTCAAGCCCACCCATCATTTCACGTCGGGTCTCACCCACGTCCAGCACGACGTTAAACTGCATTCTGGTCCAGCGGTAAGCCGTTGCAACCCATCTTAACGAACTACGAGGACTTTGATCCGTGTCAAGGCATGGTACGTAGGAAGGCTCCATGAGGTTCAAGCCCACCCGTCATTTCACGTCGGGTCTCACCCACGTCCAGCACGACGTTAAACTGCATTCTGGTCCAGCGGTAAGCCGTTGCGACCCATCTTAACGAACTACGAGGTCTTTGATCCATGTCAGGGCATGGTACGTAGGAAGCCTCCATGAGGTTCAAGCCACACATTGCTCGGCCGTTCATTCACGTCGAGTTTCGCCCTCGTCCAGCATGACGTTAAACTGTATGCCTCCTTTTGTCCCGCATGACATTAAACTGCACACCTCCCTTTGTCCTGCATGACATTAAACTGCACACCCGTTCCCACCTGAACTACGCGGACTTTGATTCCCTGCCACGGGGATACGTAGGAAGCCTTCCAGAGGTTCAAGCCCACCACCCATTGGACCAAGGTCCACTTTCACGTCGGTTCGCCGACAAAACCCAACCCGAACTACGAGGTCTTTGATCCATGTCAAGGCATGGTACGTAGGAAACCTTCCAAAGGTTCAAGCCCACCACTCATTGGACCAAGGTCCACTTTCACGTCGGTCCACCGACAAAGCCCCATTTGAACTACGAGGTCTTTGATCCATGTCAAGGCGTGGTACGTAGGAAGCCTCCACGAGGTTCGAGCCCACCCATCATCCAATTCACGTCGGATTCTACCTACGTCCAGCACGACGTTAAACTGCAATTCCAGCCCGACGGCAAGCCGTTGTGACTAACCCGAACTACGAGGTCTTTGATCCATGTCAAGGCATGGTACGTAGGAAGCCTCCACGAGGTTCAAAGCCACCATCTGGTCGTTCCAACCTCATTCACGTTGGTTCACCCCCGTCCCGCATGACGTTAAACTGCATTACCCAATCCGAACTACGAGGACTTTGATTCATGTCAAGGCATGGTACGTAGGAAGCCTCCCCGAAGTTCAAGCCCAACTCCCATTGGACTAAGGTCCCTCACTTACGTCGATTCGTCGACACTCACCGCCCGTCGTTTATTCACGTCAGGGTCCATTATCGTCCCGCATGACGTAAAACTGTATTCTATCAATCCCCTGAACTACGAGGACTTTGATCCATGTCAAGGCATGGTACGTAGGAAACCTTCCCAAGGTTCAAGCCCACCACTAATCGGACCAAGGTCCACCTTTACGTTGGTTCGCTGACGACATCCATCGGGCCAAGGTCCACCTTCATGTCAATTCACCGGCACCATCCCGAACTACGCGGACTTTGATTCCCTGCCACGGGGATACGTAGGAAGCCTCTTCAAGGCTCAAGCCCAACTTCACTGTCGCCCCTGCGATGGTCCCATTTCGCTCTCCCTCCACTCCATTCATCAACCTATCAGCCGTCCTGATCCTCGCCCGGACCGTCTTATCCCGGTGAGACCATGTCGGTACACTCTTCTTCACAGCCTCCCATGGGCTGGCCCCGGTATCGACATCCCTTCAAGGAGGATCCCTCAATCTGATCTATCCTAGCTAATTGTCACGGGACTTGGCCTTCTCCCAAGCTCTCGTGCGGCACCCGACTAGCTTTCCTTTCACAAAGCCTAGACGAGTTCAGCCTTTCGACACTCACAACGGAAGTAAGGATCGTAAGGGAAGTGCTTGACAAGCTCACAAGACACAAGTGCAAAGAAGCTCTCAAATGCTCTCAACTTCTGTGTGTCTTTACAAATGAGGAGCCACTCCCTTTATATAGGGCTTGGTGGCAAAGTCTACAACATTCTATAATATGTACACATCCACATGATTCTAGAGTATTCTAGCCTACTCTACTAGAATATACATGGAGCATTCTAGAACCCGTTGAGATCCACAACCTTCCATGGAGGCCTAGAATGTTCCGGACCCTTCAAGGCCCAAGGGGTGTTCCGCAACACTCCGGAGAAGTCTGGAATATTCCGAAACTTGGTGGAGATGTAGAGAACTCTAGAGGATTCTAGAGAACCTCACCACCGGGTCTCCTCTCCAGTTGGCGGGCCGTGACATCCTCCCCCACCTATTCTGGCGACGTCCTCGGCGCGTCCATGATGATACTCCTCGATTGCCCGCGCAAACTGCCACAAGTTGTCTGCAGGTTCCCAGGTTGCCTCGCACTCCGGTAATCCCTTCCACTTGATCAAGTACTCCTTGCTTCGTGGCACTCCACGTCGCCAAACAATCCGATCGTCGAGTATGAGATCCACCTGCTTGTCATATGACTCGACAACCGCTGTAGGTGCCCTTGTAGACACCCCTCTGCTCGGGTCCTCCACGTCTTCATGATATGGCTTGAGCATACTCACATGGAAGACTGGGTGGATCTTCAGCTTGAGAGGCAACTCCAAGCGGTATGATACCTCCCCAACTCGGTGCACGACCTCATATGGTCCCTCATATCGCCGAATCAGGCCCTTGTGCACCCTCCTGAATGCTTTGTGCTGCTGAGGCAAGAGTTTCACCATCACCTTGTCCCCAGGTTGGAAGCTCACATCCCTTCGCCCTTTGTCGGCCCACTTCTTCATCCTCTTGACAGCTTTGTGCAAGTGGGTTCTCGTCATGTCGGCCTGCTCATGCCACTCCTTGGCCATAGTGTAGGCAGTTGGGCTGCTTCCTTGGTACTTCTCCCCAAGTACCGCCGTGTGAGGAGTAAGGGGTTGTTGTCCGGTCACCACCTCAAAAGGACTCTTCCCCGTCGACTCACTCCTTTGCAAGTTGTAGGAGAATTGAGCCACATCAAGCAACTTGGCCCAATCTCGCTGGTTGGCACTCACAAAGTGCCTCAAGTAGAGCTCCAATAAGGCATTCACCCTTTCCGTCTGCCCATCCGTCTGGGGGTGAAAGCTCGTAGAGTAGTGGAGCTTTGATCCCAATAATCCGAAGAGCTCAGTCCACAACTTACCCGTGAAGCGTGGATCCCGGTCACTGATGATGTGTCGTGGTATCCCCCAATACTTCACCACATGCTTGAAGAGTAGCCTTGCGGTGAGCTCTGCCGTCACATCTGCTGGAGCGGGGATAAAAGTGGCATACTTCGAGAACTTGTCCACCACCACGATGATGCCCCCATACCCTTCGGACTTCGGCAATGCAACGATGAAGTCCATGGTGACTGTCTCCCATGGCCTCTCTGCAATGGGCAATGGCTGCAACAATCCTCCAGGCAACTGATTGTCCACCTTGTCTTGTTGGCACACAAGACAAGTCTTCACATAGGACTCCACATCATCTTCCATCCTCGGCCAATAATATGCTCCCTCTAGCAAGGCCTTGGTGCGGTGCTGCCCTGGATGTCCTGCCCATCTCGAGTCATGACACTCCTTGATGAGATCCCTCCGCAGGTTCCCCCACTTTGGGACATATATCCTCCTCCCTGTGGTAAGAAGAGTGTCATCCTCCTCCCAAAATCTCCTTGTCTTGCCCTCCGCCGCGAGATCCAAGACGTTCTTGGCTATAGGATCATGCGCCATGCCTTCCTTGATCCTACCCAAGATCCCGTCATCCACACATGACAAGTGGCTGAACACCATCTTCCTGCTAAGTGCATCGGCCACCACATTGGCTGTCCCAGGCTTGTACTCCAAAGAATAATCAAACTCGGCCAAGAATTCCTGCCATCTTGCCTGCTTCGGAGTCAGCTTCTTCTGGGTTTGGAAGTAGCTTGTGGCAACATTGTCGGTCTTCACCACAAACTTGGACCCCAAGAGATAATGTCTCCATGCCCGAAGACAATGTACCACGGCTGTCATCTCTTTCTCTTGCACCGTGTACCTCCTCTCGGTGTCATTCAGCTTCCGGCTCTCAAAAGCTATGGGATGTCTTTCCTGCATGAGCACACCCCCAATAGCAAAGTCTGAAGCATCGGTGTGTACCTCATAAGGCTTGGTCGGATCCGCCAAGCTCAAGACCGGTTCCTCAATGACCGTCTTCTTCAAGCCCTCAAATGCCTCCTCGCATTTGACATCCCACTCCCACGGCTTGTTCTTCTTTAGCAAGTCGGTGAGTGGAGCCGCCTTCTTTGAGTAGTCACAAATGAATCGCCGATAATAGTTCACCAACCCAAGGAAAGATCTCAACTCGGGAACCTTGGTTGGCCTCTCCCATTCATCGATAGCCCGGATCTTCTCATGATCCATCATGAGCTTCCCTCCTTTGATCTTGTGCCCCAAGAAGAGAACTTCATCCCTCGCAAAGGAACACTTCTCCTTCTTCACATATAACTCGTTCTCCCTCAATACCTTGAACACAGTTTGTAAGTGTTCCACATGATCCGCCATCGTCTCACTATAGATGACAATGTCGTCCAAGTAGACTACCACAAACTTATCCAAGTATTGGTGGAAGACTTTGTTCATCAAGGTGCAAAATGTCGCTGGGGCGTTAGTCAAACCAAATGGCATAACAAGGAACTCATAGGATCCGTACCTTGTCACGCATGCGGTCTTCGGCACATCTTCCATGGCTAGGCGAACTTGATAATATCCCGATCTCAAGTCCAGCTTGGTGAACACCCGTGCCTTGCCCAACTGATCAAAGAGATCCGCTATCACTGGGATAGGATACTTGTTCTTCACTGTGACTTTGTTCAACGCCCGATAGTCCACGCACATCCTCAAGGAGCCATCATGCTTCTTTTGGAATAGAACGGGCGATCCATATGGCGACTTGGATGGTTGGATTTGTCCCGCATCCAACATCTCTTCCAACTGCCTCTTCAACTCCTCCAACTCGGGTGGAGCCATGCGATAGGGTGCCATGGATGGTGGCTTTGATCCTGGCACCAACTCAATTTCATGATCCACCTCTCTCTTAGGTGGTAGCTTCTTGGGCAACTCCGGTGGCATGACGTCGCTAAACTCCCTTAGCACGCCCTTCACCTCCTTCGGCAACTCATGGTTGTCGTCCACTGGCCCATCATCTTTCAAGGAAACCAAGTAGGTCTCCTCTCCCTTCTTGAAACCCTACTTCACTTGCATAGCAGAAAGTAAAGACAAGTCATGATTGCCACATACCTTCGTCGACACCATGCACGGGCTTCGCTCCTCCATGATCACCATTTGCTCCAAGTGAGGTGTCGGGATGGCCTTGGCTTTCTTGAAGAACTCCATCCCCAACACTAGCTTGAAGTCATCCATGGGAACCACCGTGAGATCAATAGCACCCCTCCATTCGCCAATGCAAAGGGTCACTCCACGGACAATGCCACTCGCCGGTTGAGGTGTGGCATTCACGGCTTTCATGAGACTAGTCGTCTTGGCCACAACTAGCCCAAGTCTTCTCGCCTCATCTTCAGCCACAAAGTTGTGTGTGGCTCCTGTGTCGAGCATCGCATAGGTGGACTTCCCATTCAACTCCACCTTTGCATACATCAACCCATCCTTAGGTGGCGCCTTAGGTGGGTTCTTCACCTCCAACGCATTGAAGAGCCTTAGAGTCCCCATTTGCCGCTCCTTGGGAACTTCCTCCTTCTCTTCAAACATGGAGTTGAGTGCCTTCCGCTTGGGACACTCCTTCCATGTGTGAGGCCCATCACAAAAGTAGCATCCTCGGGGCTTGAATTCCCTTGAGAAGTCTTTGGTGTGCTCCTTGGACTTCCCCTTGTCATGGGCATCTCGGTTCCACCTCCTCTCTTGGTCTCCCCCACCTTTACCCTTGAACTCCTTCTTGGGCTTAGGGGGTTCAACCTTCTTCTTGTATTCCACCAAGGACTCGGCAATGGACACGGCTTCGGTGAAGGTCTTAGGCCGTCGACCTCGCACCTCTTGTTGTGCCCATGGCTGAAGACCTTTGATGAAATCATACATATGATCATAATCAGGCTTGCCACGTACCTGGAGCTTTAGTGAGACATACTCCCGAACATACTCATGGATTGTCCCCGTATGCTTCAAAGTTCGCAGCTTGTCCCTTGCTTCCCAATCAGCTTCCTCGGGGTAGAACTGAGCATAGACCCATTGCTTGAATTCTTCCCATGATGGAAGTGCCTTCCCACCATCCTTGAGCTCTTGGTGCTTCATCCTCCACCATAGAGATGCATCGTCACCAAAGTAAAGAACGGCGGTCTTCACACGGCTCATGTCTTCCATCAAGCCTATCGCCTCGAAGTATTGCTCCACTTGCCAAAAGAAGTTGTCTACCTCCTTGGCATCCCTCTTGCCATTGAAGTGCTTTGGACGAGGCACATCGATCTTTGGTGTGTCCCGCACAAGCACCCCACTAGCCAACTCACCACGATAATTTGACCACTCCCTCTTAAGTTGATCAAGAGTTTGGTCGTACCTGGCCATAGCATCTCCATGTTGTGCTAAGATCCCCTTTGTCCAGTCCATAAAGGCATCTTTCTCGGCAGCATTCTCCTTGGCGTACCTCTCAACTGATGCCACTCGGTCTTGGAGAGTGAAGAGCGCATCACGTAGGCCCACGACGCCTAGTGCCCCTTCCTCATCGTCTCCCTCGACATACTCGAGCCTTTCTTTCACATCAGCAAGGCACTCCTCCGCCCTTAAGAGACGCTCCTCAAGAGTCGCCACGGTCTCACGAGACTTCCCGGCCTTCTTCTTAGGAACGGTCAGCATGGTCTTCTTCTCGGACATAACAGGATCCTCCACATTTGAGCCTGCCATCGCGAACACTTGCCTTGAACCTCCCTCAGATACCAACTGTCACGGGACTTGGCCTTCTCCCAAGCTCTCGTGCGGCACCCGACTAGCTTTCCTTTCACAAAGCCTAGACGAGTTCAGCCTTTCGACACTCACAACGGAAGTAAGGATCGTAAGGGAAGTGCTTGACAAGCTCACAAGACACAAGTGCAAAGAAGCTCTCAAATGCTCTCAACTTCTGTGTGTCTTTACAAATGAGGAGCCACTCCCTTTATATAGGGTTTGGTGGCAAAGTCTACAACATTCTAGAATATGTACACATCCACATGATTCTAGAGTATTCTAGCCTACTCTACTAGAATATACATGGAGCATTCTAGAACCCGTTGAGATCCACAACCTTCCATGGAGGCCTAGAATGTTCCGGACCCTTCAAGGCCCAAGGGGTGTTCCGCAACACTCCGGAGAAGTCTGGAATATTCCGGAACTTGGTGGAGATGTAGAGAACTCTAGAGGATTCTAAAGAACCTCACCACCGGGTCTCCTCTCCAGTTGGCGGGCCGTGACATAATGCTCTGGTTGGGTTGATCCGTCTCCGCTAGACGTTAAACTTGCGGCATACCCTGTGTTAAACACGAGAAGCTGAGAAAAACCTCAGATATGTGTCCATGACATATAATTCCCCGCGTTCGATGTGGGATGCCTCGGGCTTCCACGCCCTCGAGAAGCCTTGTGACCAAGGATAACAGACAGACATGCCAGGTACCCCAGCATCCAGACACGCTACTGATGCCTCAACGTGACTACTCCCCTGACTGAAGGTTGCTGCCCTGACTGGACCCTTTGGAATGTCCCGACAGAAGCAGTGTAATTAACCGGCGTCCATGGAAACATGGCACTGGGAAGAGTTTCACGAACTACGTATTAAATCTATGAGGGAGACCCGGACTAGGTGACGAGTTCTGAGGAGGAATCCACAGGAGAAAGAACCGACATCCCATCATCCCGTTTCGATCAAGGAGCAGACGTCCCTGAATAAGGAGCGAATGCCGCCCGCCTTTGGAAAGCGGGAATGCGGGGCAACAAAAGCGCCGCGCGTCCTCCCCCACGGACGGACAGTGCGCGCGCCCCGGCGGAAAGCGTCGGAAACAGAAATGGTGAACCCGACGTGAAGTTCTTCTCCTCAATATGGAGATTAGTAGCGTTCGAGACACCAGTAGATTGACGTGTCACCGGATCCAGACATCCGGTGCCTGGTCCCGCCAAGCAAATAGCGGGCCTGTCGTGAAACTCACCGGAAGTCGGGGCAGTAGAACTTGGGGCACTCCGTTCTGCAGCGTGTTGGCGTGGATCCTTCTTACAGACGTGGAGAATGGAAGGATGCCGGGGCACTGGCTGTCAATCCTTTTCCTCTCAGTACTGATGAGTTGATCCCTTCGTTTCTCAAGAACCAGGTTGCTGTTACAGAGACGCGATCACCGTCTGCTCCCCGCCCACGCAGGGGCAGGGGCAACACCGCCACGGCCACCCCACGTAGCGCCGCTACCGCCACGACGGCCGCCACATCGCGGAATACGGGGCGCCCACGTCCCCTTTCCCCATCAGAGGTCATCCAGCGAAGGGTGATCAACAACCTCGTGCGCAAGTACGAGGAAGAAGGGGTCATCCCAACCCGGGATATGGCCTGCTTGGACCTGGAGGCCTCCAGGCCCCGCCGTCAACGCCGCCCTAACAGGCCGCGCAGGGAGCCCCTGCTCCCCACCCCAACATTCAACCGTTTCGGGAGCTTGTCTCCGGAACGCCTTGACGACTCCTCGCCTTACGCTGAAGAGGCGGGCGCCGTCCGGCTCATCCCGCTCAGGGTCCCGACCCGAGGGCTCCAGGCGAGAGCTCCCGCCCGGCCACGTCAGCGCCGCCGTCCGGCCCCGCAGGAAGAGCAAGCAGGCTACGTCCCTGCACCACCTGCACCAGTTCGCCTGACCCGACGTCAGCGCCGGGCCCGGGCTGAGGATGCTCGCCCGGGCGCGTCGACGTCGACAGCTACAGTGGCCAGAGCCACCGTCGACGTGCATCGTGAAGACCCTGCATATACGGAGCAGGGGCACTCCTTCACCCAACCAGGATCGAGACCCCAACCGCCCCACGGGCAGGCTGGGTTGACTCTCCGGGTTGCAGGCCCAAGTGGTGATCGCCGCGAGCTAACCCGCGGTAATGTCACCCCGTACGGAGGTCCTCCCCGTACCACTACTCCACAGAGCGTGGGCCTTCCCCGCTCCGAGGTTCGTCATGGAGGCATGCCTCGTGCTACCCCCATCCCGCAGGAAGACCTGCCCCGCGGCAGTGACGCTCAGCGCGGAAACATTTCCCGCGCCCACTATACAGGGTATGGAGTCCATCCTCCTGCCCCCGACCGCCAACCTGAAGGCACCGTCCATACGGTCCTTCTCCAACGTGGGGGCCCTCCCTACGTCCTCTCTGCAACCGGCGAAGGTCCTCCTCGCCCCAGCAACTCGAGGAGTGAAGGTCAGCCTCGCTCCACTCGCATCGACTATGGAGGTCCTCCCCATGCTCCTGCCGGTTCCAACAGAGGCCCCGCCCACATGGGTACTGTTCATGGAGGTCCTTCCCATGTACCCTTCGACATTTGCCCCGGTGCCCCTCGCACCCCGGCTATCTCAAGTGGGGGCCCTCTCCGCCACGGCGCCAGCGCCGCCCCAAGGCTGCCTGATAGGGGTCAACCCTGTCCCGAAGAGCCACCCCGGAGCAGGAGAGCGGGTCGCCGCCGCAACAAGAAGAACCCCGAGAAGGCCCAGGTGGAGATCAAACCTGCCCGCTTCTCCGACTCGGAAGCGGAATGCGATTCAGCGATGGAACCTTCTCCTCGCTCCTCCGTATCAAGGACTGGGGCAGGAACCAGACGCGTTAGCCTCATTCTCCCGGAATTTGAGGTCCACCAGATTCTCATCTCCCTCCGCAGGTACATCCAAGAGGAAGAAATCTTGGGAATTCCGCAGGTCTCGACCGCGCAATCACCGCCTCTGTCACCAGAAGAGCCCTCTACCTCTACCAGAGATCACGGAGAGTTATTTTGGGGGCCAACGACGGTAGAGCGACGTCACGACCTGTCGCCGGTAGCCGCGACTCCTGTTCCGGAAGCTGTGGTTATCAGCCCGTCGTATCGTGACATCGTGGCCAGGTCACCTCACTCTTCGGAGGAAGGCCCGGAATTCGGCGGCCAGTCAGCTCGTTCGCCGTATTCTCCACCGCCGAGCTTACTATCTCAGAGGTCCGCCTCGGTACCGCTACCGGTCCCTCAGCCACCCCCGGTTGACGAGTGGGGCAACACAGGGCCAGACCCTGAGTCCGAGCCCAGGAGCTTCTGGAGTATTCTTGCAGCGGATTACTTCCCGGAGAAGTTCTGGCCGACGGCGGTGCTGAATTTCCACATACCAGAGTCTCTTACCCCTGAAGAAGTGGGGTGCTTTTGTCGAACCCTATGGGCGACACACTTCCGCCTCCGTTATGAACGGATGGTGTACCCCAGAAGTCGAGAGCACTTCGAAGAAATCGGCGAGCAGTGCCGCCTAATCGATGCGGCCGCACTTCTTGTGGCCCAGCACCCTGAGTCGCCAGGCCACCAAAGCGCCCTTCAATGAAAATGCGTTCAGAGTCTTAAAGCACTCCGCAGAATCGTCAGGAAAGCCACCCCCCATGTGCAAGTCCGTGGTTGGGGACACTATGCCGCGCTCCTCTTCGACCCTATCCGACGGCAGCCCGATTCGCTATGCGACATCGAGGACATGCCCTCAAGAGGGGTCGCAGTCCACATGGCCGACGTTGTGAATAAGGAAGATGAGCTTGAATTCCTTGATGGAGACTTACCACCCGAGGGCGTACCACCGCTGCTCGACCCATCAGGGAGAGTTACCCGTCAGCAGAGGAACCTGCTAGGTCTCCCCGTACCCACCGAGTCGCTGGTACTCGGTCGAAACACTGGCAAGGGTAAGGAGCACGTCGGAACAGTCAAGCACTCCGACCCGTCCGCCTCTGTGCAGAAGACGGACGAAGATCCCGAGAAGGCTACGTTACGCCAGTTGCTTGCCGAGCAGAAGAGGCTGGTTGACGAACTCTTGGCTGAGCGCGCCGCAGAGCGGCGACCCAACTATGGTAATCCCAGGCCGGGGCAGCAGGGGCAGGAACAATTCCCCCCCGGTGAGATGCCTCCAGGCCACCCTGATCATGCTACTGCCGCAGACAGGGCGGAAGCCGGAACGTACGGCAAGAGGGCGCGATACGTCTCGCCAAATCCCCCCGAGCGACGGGGCAATCTGAAGAACCCAATCTGGGTTCCCCCAGTCGCCCCGCAGGTCGTCCAGCCAGTTGACCCACGAGCGGCCGAAACCGTCTACCATGTTGAAGAACCTGGCAATGCACTTGTGGTTAGGGATCCCCGTCAAGACAGGGACCCCCACCCGGAGGATCTTATTGCGGCACTCACAGCTCGCCTCGAAGCGTTGGAAACAGGCAGGTGGCGGTCCCACCGGATGGCAAGCCTTATCCCGCGTGGGTGGATGATATGCCCGCACCTCCAGGTTTTGGGAACCCCACTTTCTCGCCTTTTAACGGGACAGGGGACCCGCCGCAGCACTTGGCTCATTTTTCTTCCAGGTGTGGCCCCATGCTGGGGACCCCGGCTCAGCAAGAAGCCGCCAAGCTCCGATGTTTCGTACAGACATTGGAAGGTCCGGCATTCGTCTGGTACAGCCAGCTCCCTACCGGGTCGGTGACCGGTTGAGAGGATCTTCGCTGGCAGTTCTTATACCAGTTCAGCTCCACCACGCGAAAGACCAGCATCGCGGACCTCTTCAAGTGCAAGCAGAGGCCTGATGAGCGGGTTGCAGATTTCATCGCCCGGTGGAAGGGACTTACGTATTCCCTCGATATGCCACTGACTCAGGAGCAACTACTGACGATGTGTGTGGGGAACGTCAAGACAGAGCTGGTACCCTCCCTGATCACCCAGAACTACCCTGGAGGGTTCAGAGATTTCTCAGATAAGGCTCAGCGCCTCGAGGAAGCCCTGCAACAGGCTAGTCAGGCACGTTTGTTGCCCCCCATGATCCCAGCCAGGAGGACCGCCAGGGCTGAACCCACCGCGGTGGCTCAAATAGAAGCCCCGAGGCAGCTGGAGTTGCTACCGGCGGCACCACCCCCGCAACCCCGCAGAGGTCCTCCACCTCAAGCACAGGCTCCTGCCCAGCAGCGACCGCCTCAGAACCGACAGGTTCCCCCGCGCAACGCGCCACCGCCACCTAGGCGAGACAATCAGGCGCCGCCTCCTCGGCAGGCCCCTTCGACCCCTCGTCAGGGCCAGGCCCCAAGGGCCCTGGCTATTTCCGAAGTGCTCTAGAGCAAGGGATTGTGCGTCTGCCTGAGTGCAGAAGGCCGGCAGATGCGCATCTCACCGATCACCCCAACTACTGCCCTTATCATCGGATCCTGGGGCACACCCTCAAGCAATGCTATGTGTTTAAAGACTGGCTTCAGGACCAGGTCAACAACAACATAGTCAAGTTGGGCCCAACACCAGCGCAAGTGGCAGGTGTCTTTGCAGGATCAGAGATCGGCAGCGACAGCGAAGGCGAGTGGCAGCAGGTCCCCAGCCGCGGGTCCCAGAAATACGACGACTAGATGGCTCGAAAAACCGTCGTCCGTGCCCATGGAATCATTCGGGCGCGCCTGAAGCAGCCAGAACCTTCAGAAGAAGTAGCTGGTGCCTCCGCATCGTCTTCACAGTCGACCTCTGCCCAAAAGGGCAAGCAGCGGCGATGCAAGAAGAAGCAACGCGCACCGCCAGTGTCGTCGTCATCCCGCACTCTCGGCGACTTTATGCCCCCTGAAATGGGGATTCCTCCCAGAATCCGCCCAGCGGTGGATGACTCCTCGAGCGACAGCCAGGGGTACGCTTCGGTTAACACCGTGGAGCTGGTAAAGCCCTATATGACCCCCGACGAGGGGGAACGCCAGGCAGACCTCCCCAACGTTTCCAGCCGACGTCAGCGTCAGCGGAATCGCAACCGCGCCGGTCAGCGAGGTACGTCAGCAGGCACTTTCAGCCAAGCCATGCACGCTACTGAGACCAGGCAGCAGGCTCGGCGCAGATCTCAGCACGCGCAAACCCATCCAACACCCTCGGCTCTACCTCCACCGCCGTTCGTGCTACTGGATCGGGGGGAGCTGCCTCGTTCATATCACGGTCAGTCTTGCCTGGCTACAGGCCAGCCTCCGCTGTCTGATCCCAGTCCGGCGACTACTCTTCAGAGGTTCACGCTATGCCTCTAAATGCCGAACGACCTCCTGTAAGCAGAGGTTCGCGTTTGGCACGAAAGTATGATGTCCTGAAGCACCTGGCCGGCATTCCGGCGAGGCTTTCTATCCTTGAGGCCCTCCGCCTGTCATCTGAAATGCGCAAAGGAACTTGCCGAGGCCCTAAGGAGCCCCCTCCAGTTTGAGACGGAGGTAGCAGCTGCAGAAGCCTTCCATACTGAGACGATTGAAAACGCCGAATGTCAGGCGGTTATCTCGTTCTCCGGTGAAGATGAAGACCCTCCTATACAGGGGCACATTCGCCCGCTGTACATCACTGGCCACTTCCATGGTGTGGAAGTCCGTCGCTGCCTCGTTGACACAGGTTCCGGAATCAATCTAATTCCGACCCGGACGCTGCGAAAGCTGGGTCTGTCCGAAGGTGATTTAACCCCCTCTGACCTCAGGATCCAGGGGTACGACAGGACAGAGCAAACCCCAGTCGGCAAGATCCGCCTGAAGACTCAGTTCGGTGGCTTAATTGCCAGCACCGAGTTCATGGTTGTCTCTCAGGACACCGCCTACAACGCATTGATGGGTAGGCCATGGCTCCATCTGCATGCAGCGGTCCCTTCGTCGTATCACCAGTGCCTCAAGTACTCGCTCAACGGTCGAGTAGGCGTGCTCCAAGGAGACGCGTCCCCTTTCGCTTCTTGTGAGGCCCGCTATCTGGATGCGGGTTATTACAAAAGTAAGGACAAGCAAATCCTGGTAAGCGAGGATGAACCCGCCCCGGTCACAAGTGATCCCTGGGCAAGCATGGATGATGCCTACATCCTCCCGATCCACCGGTTGGAGGCCATGACCCCCGACATGGGGCAATGTTTTGTTGTTTCGGGTACGCAGGGAAGGCATGTTCCCGTGTCCAAGCGACGACGGAAAATCACCTCGTACTCCTACATCAACCAGGCTCAGATCATCCCGGAACCTCCTACCCCTGTACGGTACCGGGACGTCAAGCTCATGACAACGGCAGTGCGCCATACGTGTCTCTTCCGTCGAGCTGGAATTAACCGACTCAGGCCGACACGACACCACTGCTTTGATATCATCAAATGTGGCCCTTTAGGCCGAAGGCCAGATGGGATAGGATCGACCGCTTTCATTGCTATGGTCTCGATGGCAAGCGAGTCTCCCGATGTGATGACCGCTGCTGCCCAAGCCGGCACCAGCTGCCCCTCGAATTTTGATAGCCCAGAAGTATCTTCCGTCGCGGGAAGTCCCCCCACGGGTGGGGAGGAAGACTTAGAGGACGCTCCCCCAGCCTTCGAAGAAGGCGTCTCTACCACGGTTCATGAACTGGTACAGGTGAACCTTGGTAGCGAGGCAGATCCGAAACCCACATTGATCAGTGCAGCCATGTCCCCCGAGGAGCGGCAGCAGTACGTAGACTTCCTCAAACAGCACCGTGATGTGTTTGCTTGGAGTTACAACGAGATGCCAGGGCTAGATCCCCAGGTGGTCGTTCACCGTCTGGGCCTCCCGGCAAAACATCGTGGGTTTAAGCAGCCTCCCAGGAAGATGCACCCTTCTCATGGTGCTATGGTTGAGGCCGAAGCTGACAAGCTAATCAAAGCCAACTTCGTCAAGGAGGTCCAGTACCCCAAGTGGCTTGCCAACATTGTGCCAGTCAGGAAGAAAAATGGACAGATCAGAGTCTGCATCGACTTCCGCGATCTTAATCGTCACTGCCCAAAGGATGACTTCCCACTCCCGGTGACGGAGCTGTTGATTGACGCCACGGCCGGGTTCCAAGCCCTCTCTTTCATGGATGGGTATTCCGGGTATAACCAGATCCGGATGGCCCCCGAAGACGAGGAGTCCACTGCCTTCAAGGCTCCCCAAGGTACCTTTTGCTACCAGGTAATGCCATTCGGTTTGAAAAATGCAGGTGCCACTTATCAGAGGGCCATGCATCGCATATTCAAACCGATTCTCGGGACATTGGTGGAATGCTACGTGGATGACCTCGTAGTCAAATCATGCCAGCGCCAGGACCATCTCAAAGACCTTGAGAAAGTGTTCGGTTTCCTCCGTTCCCGTCACCTGAAGATGAACCCGCTGAAGTGTGCCTTCGGGGTCACCTCCGGGAAGTTTCTGGGTTTTGTTGTCAGATACCGAGGTATCGAGATCGACCCGGAGAAGATCAAGGTCATCAGCCAAATGCCTCCCCCGAGCAACATTCGGGAGCTTTGAGGCCTTCAAGGCCACTTAGCCTATATACGCCGATTCATCGCGAATCTAGCCGGCAAGTGTAAGCCCTTTTCCCGGCTCATGAAAAAGGGCGCCACCTATGAATGGGATGAGGAGTGTCGGACCGCCTTCGAGGAAATCAAGCAGTATCTGCTCCAACCTCCGGTCTTGATGCCACCCGTCTCCGGAAAGTCGTTGGTCCTTTATGTGACCGCCCTGGAGAGATCCCTCGGTGCGCTGCTCGCCCAGAAGAATAACGAGGGTACTGAGAATAGTCTCTACTATCTCAGCCGCATGCTTCTCGATACGGAGATCAGATACTCCCCTATCGAAAAGAGCTGTCTTGCGCTCGTCTTCGCTGTGCAGAAGTTGCGACATTACCTGCAGCACCACGAGGTGCAATTGGTCTCCCGGGTAGACCCACTGAAGTACATCCTGAATCGCCCTATGCTGACTGGCCGACTAGCACGGTGGGCGGTGATTCTCCAGCAGTTTGATATCAGGTTTGTACCTCAGAAGGCCATTAAGGGACAGGCATTGGCAGACTTTTTAGCTGCCCATCCAACCTCCGCGGATCAATCCCTGGACCTGGATTTCCCTGATGAGACGATCCTCTCAGTCGATCATGCTGCCCGTGTTGGCAAATGCATTTCGACGGCGCCTCCCGGAGCCCCACCGGTAGGAGGCTCAACGACCCCAAGCTCAACAGAGTGGGCCTGGGTATTGTCTTTATTACCCCGGCGCAAGCCGTCCTGCCATACTCGTTCCTGTTGTCAGAAGGCTGTATGAACAACGAGGCAGAGTACCAAGCTCTCATCACCGGCCTCGAGCTGGCCCTTGAGATCCATGTGCCCCATCTACATGTGAAGGGGGATTCCGAGCTGGTAATCAAACAGGTTAATGGCGACTACGTCGTCAGGAAGCCGGAGCTCGCACCGTTGCTGGAGTACACCCTCCGCCTAATGGCCCAGTTCTCCCCTCGACCAGAGGTTACCCATGTCCCACGGTCACAGAACGGCCAAGCAGACGCCCTGGCTGGCTTAGCCGCATCGCTCGCAGAACCCGAGCAAGATGATTTGGTCATACATGTGGCCCACCGGAGAGTCATTGCCCCTGTCACCCAAGAGGACCATGATGGCCTGCGAGTAAGCCATCTCACCGCCGGACCCTCCATATCGGGAGTCCCGGGTTCGTCAGATGCAGTGGTTGAAACCACCCCCGACTGGAGAGCACCTTTTGTCGAGTATCTCCAAAATGGTCAGCTCCCGGACGACCGGGCCGAACGCGAGCGAATCCGACGCCGCGCGCTGCAATTTACCCTCCAGAGCGGCCCCAGTCTCGAACAAATCCTTTATAAGCGGAGTTTCGATGGTGTCCTTCTCCGTTGCCTCCAAAGAGGGGAGATACCTCAAGTTATGCAAGAGGTTCACGCCGGTTCCTGTGGCGCCCATCAAGCTGGGCCGAAACTGTCCCATCAAATCCGGAGGTTAGGGTACTTTTGGCCCTCTATGATCCACGATTGTATTGGATATGCCAAGAGATGCCACGCGTGCCAAGTACACGCCAACTTCTTGCATCGGCCGCCGGAGCCCCTCCACCCCACCAAGTACTCTTGGCCATTTGCGGTATGGGGAATTGATGTAGTGGGACCGTATCCACCGGCAACAGCCCGCCAGTGTAGGTTCATCCTGACTGCTACAGATTTCTTCTCCAAGTGGGCAGAGGCAGTTCCGCTCAAAGAGGTCAAGGCCCGTTCCATCGTTGACTTTGTGAGCTCCAATATTATCCACCGGTTTGGAGTCCCTCACGCCGTCCTCACTGATAACGGCACCAACTTCCGAGCAGCTGAATTGAAGAAATTGTACGCTAAGTACGACATCCGGTCGAACCATACCTCCCGCTACCACGCGCAGGCGAATGGACAGATCGAGGCGTTCAACAAGACCCTCTCTAACATCCTGCAGAAGATGGTTGGTCAGAATAAGAAAAGTTGGTCGGACAAGCTCCCCGACGCCCTCTGGGCTTACCGGACGACGACTCGCAACTCTACCCAGGCGACCCCATATTCCCTGGTGTATGGAGCTGAGGCCGTCCTACCCATTGAGATCCAACTGCCGTCGCTACGCACTGCAGTTTATGATCACCAGACATCAGATGAGGTAGCCGAGATCCGTCTGGCTGAATTAGAAACACTGGACGAGAACCGGCTTCGTGCCCTGCACAATCTGGAAAGGCATCAGGACAAGATAGCGAGAGCCTTTGACAAGAAGGTTCGTCTTCGCTCTTTTCTACAGGGCGACCTGGTACTGGCCCTTCGAGCGCCAATGATTCCCGGTAGGAAACCACCCAAATTAGAACCCAAATGAGAAGGGCTTTATATCATCCATAAGGTTTACCCCAATGGAGCATACTCCTTGGTGACCACGGATGGAGAGCGTATAACCCCTCCCACCAATGCCAAATTCCGTCAAGCGATACTTTGCCTAGGGCAAAAAAGGTCCAGCACGACCCTAAACTGCGAGATGGTCCCGCACGACCCTAAACTGCATCCCCGTCCTTACTGCAAGACGTTAAACTGCAAGCCAGTCAGGCCTTCCTGACCGAGGCTCAGCCTCAGGCCCCTTGGCCTCCTCAGGCCCCCGGCCCCCGTCAAGCGATACTTTGCCTAGGGCAAAAAAGGTCCAGCACAACCCTAAACTGCGAGATGGTCCCGCACGACCTTAAACTGCATCTTCGTCCTGCAAGACGATAAACTGTGAAATGGTCCCGCATGACCTTAAACTGCACGTTATGGTCCAACATGACTCTAAACTGTAAAGTCCTGCACGACCTTAAACTGCACCTTCGTCCTGCAAGACGTTAAACTGCAAGCCGGTCAGGCCTTCTTGACCAAGGCTCAGCCTCAGGCCACTTGGCCTCCTCGGGCCCCCGGCCCCGTCTTCACCGCGAGACGTTAAACAGCAAGCTGGTCAGGTCTCCCTGACCGCGGCCCGGCCTCAGGCCCCCTGGTTTTCCCTGATCTATGTTATTGCGGGATTGTACGGTATGGTGCAGGACTACGTCCTTATTCACGTCGGATTACTCGTCGTACCGTACATATCCCCAAATGAGATGCTTCTTATCGTCCCGCATGACGTTAAACTGCATTTCTAGAACTACGTATGGCTTGATTCTCATCCTTATGAGATACGTAGGAACGCTCGGACGCCTCGTCTTGAGCCCAGCCCCAAGCTTTTCCCTTCCACTATGCCTCCTAGGAATAGTGTTCTTGGAGGATCTTTGTGTAGCAGGGAGTAGGTTTTCTTGGCCCCGCTTATGCAACCCTGCTCGCACAAGGATTGTAAGGGTCACACCATGTGCCCGCTCCCGTTCTTTTATTCCTTCCACGACCTCACCGCATGACGCTAAACTGCATGGCCTTCAAGAACTACGTATGGCTTGATTCTCATCCTTATGAGATACGTAGGAACGCCCGGACATTTCGTCCGTTGGCCCAGCCCAAAAGCCAAAATCTTCCCCTCGGGTCAAGACATGGCAGGATGCACACTTTTGCCCCAAACTCACATCGAGCAAGCCTCGACCCGGCTGCACATCCCCCCTGGAGATGTTTGCCTATTTCGTGGATGGATACAGCTATGCTTCACCCACTCCTTGACTGGGATTCCATCATTTTTCACACCCAGAGGGACCCCCAAGGACGGCCTGGATACAATGCCCAAGGGTCTCCTACCGATACGGGCCAACGCCCCCGAGGGTTTTCAAGCAACAAGCCGATACAAGTCCCGCGTTGCGAATTTGGTCAGCGGACGACGCTCATTTGTTGCTCCCATACGGGTCACCATAGGAACGCTGTGTTTCGAACATGGTCAACAGTGTCCTGGATCTTCGGGTCCACCCCGAGATGTCCCAGACATCGAGTGCAGTGATTCATTCTGCCCCATCCCGAGGTGACAAACTTCCCCCAGGTGGTGCTAGCGATCGGGCCCACGGCCCCGATTCCTCGTAAGGGTGTACGGTGTGATGTGGGACTATGTCCTCATTCACGTCGGGATCATGTACCATGCCGTACGCCCTCCCTTTACGAGGCCCAGCCTCAGGCCCCTTGGCCTTCTCGGGTCCCCGACCCTCGTCCTCATGTAAGACGTTAAACTGCAAACCAGTCAGGCCTTCTTGACCGATACCTGACTTTAGGCCCCCTGGCCTTCTCGGGCTCCTCCCCCCAACTTCTTCCCCGGGGTGTACGGTGTGATGTGGGACTATGTCCTCGTTCACGTCGGGATCATGTACCATGCCGTACGCCCTCCCTTTACGAGGCCCAGCCTCAGGCCCCTTGGCCTTCTCGGGTCCCTGACCCTCGTCCTCATGTAAGACGTTAAACTGCAAACCAGTCAGGCCTTCCTGACTGATGCCTGACCTTAGGCCCCTTGGCCTTTCCGGGCCACGACCCAGGTCCCCTCTTATAGGAGTATATGGTGTGGTGTGGGACTATGTCCTCATTCACGTTGGCTTCTTCGCCATACCGTACACCTCCCTTGTTTAGAGGTATATTACTCCCTTTCTCGTCCCGTATGACGTTAAACTACATCTAGAGAACTGCGTGTGGCTTGATTCCCATCCTCATGGGATACGTAGGACCGCCTGAATGTCCAAGATTCGGGTCCAGCCCCATCTCTCGGGAATCCTCATCCCATCCTGGCCCCTTGGCCTATCCTTCCTCCGTGAGAGGATTATATGGTGTGGTGTGGGATTATGTCCTCATTCACGACGGTCTCGTAATGACCACGCCATGTTTCCCCCCCTACTGAGCTGTTTTGTCGATCCCTTTCTCGGCGGTTCACCAATGTGCTTAAGAGTACTCTGGTTTATTACCTGGAACGCCAAGCTTTACTCGGACACGTCCGCACCCGCTTTCCAGGCTTTGTGTCTCCCTGCATCAGGGCTTTCAGCATCTTTCACGCCCGGAGGGACCCCCAAGAACGGCCTGGATACAACGCCCAAGGGCTCTCCTACCGTTACGGGCCAACGCCCCTGAGGGTTTCGGACAACAAATCGATAAAATCCCGCGTTGCGAATATGGTCAGCGGTCGATGCTCGTTTGTTGTTCCCACCTCAGGCTAACGTGATATCGACGCTGTGTTTCCACCATGGTTAACAGTTTTCCTCTATCGTCACGCCAACCCATTAAGCCCAAAATGTCGGGTACACGATTCACACCCTTCATCACTTCATCATGTCCAAGTAGAGTCTCGGAACTCTTGGTACTTTTCCTCCGTGCACGTCTGCGCGTTGGGAGAACAAGCTGCATCAAAGGTGTCCTTCGAAACTCCCCGCCGACTCCCCTTTGATAGACGCCCCAAGTATTGCGATAAGGATCTTCCCCCCTTGTTTCCCACACCGAGTTTATCTCACGTGGGCTTAGGGATTGGGTTGACGTCTGTGCTTACTCGGGAGTTGTCACCACCCACGGTCCGAGCTCTAAGACCATAAACTAAGATTCTCATCTGGAACTATGTTCAAGACCCCTTGTCTTTGGGTCCAGCTTGAGTTCAGCCAGTTCATCTCTCTGGTCCTGCCTTCAGGACCCCGACCACGAGACCGCGTGGCGTAGTGTAGGACCACGTCCTCATTCACGTCGGGTTTGCAATAGCTGCACCACGCACACCCCGTTCTGAGAGTTATTCCCTCCTATTCCTTGTCCTGCATGACATTAAAAGGCATCCTTCAGAACTACGTGTGGCTTGATTCCCATCTTCATGGGATACGTAGGACCACCTGAATGTTTAAGATTCGGGTCCAGCCCCACCTCCTAGTGATCTCCTGATCTCCCGGTCACCTAGGCCACTTGGTCTGTCCCCCTCCAGGAGGGGGATATGTAGGTATGATACAAGGTTTTGGGCACCGTGCCCCCTTCCCCGGGAATCTGCCATCTCTCAATCACCCTCAAAGTTGAGTCCCTTGACTCCTTGCAGTGGTTCACCCATGTATTGAGAGTACTCTGGTCTAGGACCAAGAGTGTCAGATTCAACTTGATCAAGTTCCTTACACTTGTCAAGCTTCGTGTTCCCCTCCATTCGGGCTTCCATCACCTTTCACACCCAGAGGGGCCCCCAAGAACGGCCTGGATACTACGCCCAAGGGCTCTCCTACCGTTACGGGCCAACGCCCCCGAGAGTTTTGGACAACAAATCGATAAAATCCCGCGTTGCGAATATGGTCAGCGGTCGATGCTCGTTTGTTTGTCCTCATCTCAGGCTAACGCGACAGGGTGCTGTGTTGCGAACATGGTCAGCAGTAATCCTCTGTCGTCACGCCAGCCCTTCAGTCCTTGAATGTTGGTTGCATGATTCACATCATTTTCCACCCCATCATGTCCAGGTGGAATCTCGACACTTTTGGCGCTATCCCTCAGTGCACCTTTGCATGTCAGGGGGACAAAGCTGCAATATGGCGTCCTTCGGGGCTCCCATGGTCCGAGCTCTAAGACCATAAACTAAGATCCATTCGGGACTACGTTCAACTTGATTCCCATCCTCGTGGGATACGTAGGACCGCCCGGACACCCTGTCTTCGGGTACAGCCCATTTAGAGAGCCAGTCTCTCCCCCGGTTTTACCTCTTACCTCTATATAGGCCCCTCGGCCTAAGGTTTCCCTCTCCGAATGGCGTACAATCTGATGTGGGATCATGTCTCCGTCAATTGTGTTTTATAACACTGCGCACATTTCCCGCCTAGCATCGTCTCTGCTACGTCTGCACTGCATGACGATAAAATGCATGTTTGGTCCTATCATACGACCCTAAACTGTGACATTATCGTCCTGGCCGCACGACAAAAAACGGCACCGCATTGTGGTGACCTCGTTGTAGAGGACATCACGTTGGGTATTGGTCATGTGCCATGCCATTTGTCAACGCCCATCACGGCTTGATCCTTGTGGCGACAACACGACCTACTATTCTAGGCCTGTCGCTTCACAAAAAAAAAACCATTCACCTTAAAGAACAAACAAGATACATCAAATTCCGCTTCTTTTAGTGCAAGGGTCACGCCCGCACTCCCCTTTCCCCCTGGCACTGGTATCTTACCATGTCACCATCTCCAGAACTACGTATGGCTTGATTCTCATCCTTATGAGATACGTAGGAGCGCCCAGGCACTTCCCCGCGGGCCCAGCCCAAACCTTTGTTTTCGGTCCCTCCACTCGAACATTTCCCCAGAGAACGCATGGTAAGTAGGGCTTAGGTCCTCCTTCACGTCGGGTCTTGACGCCATGCGTCCCCTGCTCCCTTTACCCATTTATGGTCAAAGGCACCCTTCAGAACTACGTATGGCTTGATTCTCATCCTCGTGAGATACGTAGGAGCGCCCGGGCACTTCCCCGCGGGCCCAGCCTAACTTTCCCTTTCGGTCCTTTGACCAAAAACCTCTCCCAAGGAGGTTGCGCGGTGTGATATGGGGTTGTGCCCTCATTCACGTCGAGTTGTTCACCGCGCTGTACACACCTCCTATTCCCGTTCACGCCAGGTGTTTGAGTTACTCCACCATGTGCCTCTTATGTTTCCTCTCACCCATGGTCCGAATTCTACGACCCTAAACTAAGATCCCCCCAAGGGAAAGGAATCTGCTCCCTCTCTCTAATACGTTTCGTTGCCGTATTCAGATGTGTTTTGACAAAGAGCCCAAAGTGTGGGATTGTCACAGGGACATTCCCCTCGTCCCATGACCAAGCTTCGTGAGCTCGCTATTTGGATCCTCATCCTCTTCCACATCCAAAAGGACCCACGGACGACATGGATACTAAGCTTAAGGGCTCTCCATGAATGCTGGACCTAAGGGCCCTTCAATCGTTTCGGGCCAACGTCCCTACGGATATTTGACAACAAATCGATAAAATCCCGCGTTGCGAATACGGTCAGCGGTCGATGCTCATTTGTCTGTCCTCATTCTAGGCTAACGCGACAGGATGCTGTGTTGCGAACATGGTCAGCAGTTATCCTCCATCGTCACGCCGCCATCATCGTGATCTGAATCTCGAGCACCATGATTCACACATTTCCACTTCCTCATGTTCAAGTGGAATTCCATCATACTCGGCTCTTTCTCTTCGCGCATCTAGGTGCGCCACAATGATCGTGTTAGTGTCACTGGGCCGGTATTCACCGAGCGTCCCTTTGCCCTAACCTGCCCCTTTCTGTGTCGGGAAATCCCCACCACTACTGTTTGTTTCTCACACCGAGCATGACTCATGTGGGCTTAGTAGTTTTGGCGGGATGTGTACCAACGCGGTCAGGCTGCTCGTCCTGCATGACGTTAAACTGCGCTTTCAAAACTACGTATGGCTTGATTCCCATCCGCATGGGGTACGTAGGAACGCCCGGCCACTCTGCTTCGGGCCCAGCCCAATCCTCACTCTTGGTCCCTCGACCTGAAGAGTTTCCTCCGGGGGTATGTGGTATGAGTTGGACTCCAAGTCCTCATTCACGTCGGTTTCATATCTACTGCGTCACACGCTTCCTTCCCTTTTATTCCACGTCCTACCGTATGACGTTAAACTACAGGAGTCTATGTGTCCTCAACGCATGACATTAAACTGCGATTCTACCCTGAACAAGTTCAGGATACCCCAAGATCCCACTGGGAAGTGACAGATCCCCTCGCCAGAGAGGCCCTGTCTGAAAGAAGGAATGATCCATGATCAAACCGATGCGCCTATCTGGCGTACTCCCACCACGGTGGTGTAACTACCTAAGTGTTGGATTCTGTTCGGACAGACCATCACTCCATATTCCACGCTTTGCGTGCCCCTTATTCGGACCCTCGTCCTCTCTCATGTCTAAAGGGACCCCCTAACGGCCTGGTCTCATGCCGCATCGGCTCACCTACCGTCCTGGGTCAACGTTCCGGAAGACGGGTCATACCTGAAAGGACCCCCTAACAGTATGGATGTTTGACCTATGGTCCGCCTACTGTCCTGGGCCAACGTCCCAAAAGATTGATCGACGACAAATTGATAAAATCCCGCGTTGCGAATATGGTCAGCGGTCGATGCTCATTTGTTGTCCCCATTTCAGGCTAATGCAGTAAGGATACCGTTTCTCCGCCACGGTTAACGGTTGTCCTTTATTGTCACGCCATCCTCACAGTGTTCCGAATCTTGGGTATCGTGATTCACGCTTCCCATTTTCATCTGTCTGGACCGATTTCAGCGCCCCTGGCGTTGCCCCATTCGTGCATAAGAGCACGTTGAAGAAACGGTAATTCGGTCATCCTGAAAGTTCCTTCTCCCATCAAGCCTCTCCCGTCTCTCAGAAATCCGGACTGGTAATCTGAATCCCGGACATCAGGCTCGACCCATGTGGGCCTAGGGAATTGTCGTCAAACGCCCCGCAAACATTGTAGGGATGTAACAAGGCAATTCGACAGTGGAAATCGTGCGTGCTACGGCATTCAGAACAAAGGTAAAATTTGGAAGCACGAAAGTACCAATAAAGGGTTTTGGGTTTGTTACAATACTCGGGGGTCGACTTCCCCCATGGACGGGTTGACCCCGTCAAAAGAGCGTTGCAGCTCCGCCACCCATTGACTTGCGGCATCCAAGGCTTGCTGCCGCTGAATCAGCTCCCGCTCCTCCTCAGCAGCGGCGGGGCGCAGTTCGTCAGTCCTGGCTTTGGCCCTCTCCACGCCAACTTGAACGACAGCCATCTCTCCAGAGGTCTGCCTCATATGCTCTTCTGCCTCCGCCAGCTGGGCCTTCAACCGTGAGACCAGCTCAGTTTGTGCGTCAAGAGAGGCTGAAAGCTCATCTGCTCGGGTCTGCATCTGTTGAACCTCGCCTTCAGCCTCCTGGAGCTTCTTGATGCTGGTCGCTTTCCTCCGCTGCCAGCCCACGCTGAGCCCGCGATCATGCTCCCGAATCTTCTCAGCCATAAGATCTCGGATGAGTGTGTAAGGACGTTGGGCATCCACTCCCCCAGCGCACAGTTCGCGCAACCGCGAGCGAAGCCTATCCATTTCGGCCAGCCATTGTGCTTGGGGAGTGTCCTTGATAAAGCGCGCGATCAGCTTCCATGACCGGCGGCGGACTATGCTGTTGTCTTCCTCGTCGGAGGCCGTTTCGTCCCAGTCTGCGCGATTGGCAGGCTCGTACGCGGGATACGCCTGCAGGAAATCCTCGGCAGGATCAACATCCGGTGTTGAATCCAGTGCGACACCTGGCGCCGAAGCGGGCGCGACAGGACTGGGACCGACCGGTTGATCCTCTTCCTCGGAGTCCACCTCAATAACTTCGGGTACGGCCCTGCTGGTGGACCCGCCAGTGATGATGTGCGTCGCAGCTTGAGGAGATGGAGGGACTATTGCCACCATCACCGGCATGCCCCTAGGAGGGACGCCACCAGACATCCCGACCAGTCTTGCCGCAGCGGCCCACGCCAGTCGAAGAACTGTACGACAGAGAGGGATAAACGTTAGTTGGCATGGTCTACAGGTGACAACGAGGAGACCAGTGGAGGAGACTTACGGAGATCAACCTCCGAGCACTGCTCTTGAGCCGGTACTGATGGGACCCCGAGACGAGGCCCCCCGTATACTGTCGGAAGGTCTGGAGATTTCGGAGGAGCCACCTCGGGCGCCCTGGTCCCACCAGACGCGGAACTGGACGCAGCCATAAGCGCGGGTTCTGAAGGTCCCGCATCATCACCCGCCAAGGAGCGAGAACGAGGCCTACGAACAAGTTCCTCCTGCATGGCACGAACATTGGTGAGAAGCCCATGGTGGCCCAAGAACAGATCGTGAGGAGAGAAGTTCGGAATGCTACCTCGAGTGCCTCCGCGAAATCGTCGGATTCGGAGCCTCGGTCTCCGACCTCGCCCTCCTCCAGCGGGCTCCCTCCTCCAGCCTCATCCTCCCGAGAGGAGTCCTCTGATTCCTCCGGCAAGGGGAAGCGCTCCCTCAGATCGGCAGCCGATAACTGTGGGGGGACCGTCTGATTCAACAGTACCCTCACCCGGTCTGTCATTGGGCGAGGGACACCACTGGAGTGGACGTAATCCTCCAGTTCGTCCAGGTACTGTGCTGCCTCCGCCGGAGACGCCATGAATCCAGCCCGGACTGGGCCTATGCCCGGTAATTCCATCCCGAGGCGATTCAGATGGGCCCATATCTCGGGTGGGCTGAGGAATTGCCGGTTGACATCCCAAATGTCCCAAGCTTCCGGGAAGACGGCATCCTCTGCCATGTCAATATGACGCAAGCGCTTCCCCGGAGCCTGAGTGGATATCCTACAAAATCCCCTCGGTGGTCGCCCCTCCGGATGACCCTGCTCTTCCGGAATCACCGGATCCACCGCTGCCGCCATACCCTCGACCGGTGCGGGTCTCGTCGCCATGGCAGCCCCGCCACCGCGAGCGGCCCTAGCTGCCCTCCGACCCCGACCTCGAGATAGAGGAGGCCCACCGTCACCAACCCGGATCGTTGGCTGCTTCAGCATCTCCCCTGGGTAAGCAGCCTCCCAACTGATGGCGTACTCCTTCACCAATCCGAAGGCAGCGGTGGATGGAGGCAATGCAATCCGCATCTTTCCATCTTCCCGTGTAAACATGAGCCACAGCTGCCTCATCACACACGGGTGCTCCTCGTGACGCACCTCCCAGTAGACCTGCGGAGTCAGCCACTGGAGGCACCGGAACTGCCTCGCAAACCGATGCGGAGTGTACGGTTCACAGAGCGGCTCACGATCTATTCGTGCCACCAAAACTCCACCTCGGAAGGCCAGGAGGTAAGCCCGATGCTCTTCCGTTCCCCGTCCGTCATCAGTAAGCATTCCCGTCGGCAACGGGAAGGGGTGGAAATTGAACTCATCCGCCCTCCACACCCGATTCAGCACCATCGGCACGGCTAATTTGAACGGGAAGCTCCCGACCGCGTTCAGGATGGAGGGGCGGAAGTTCGATCCCGGCGGCGAAATGGGGTTTGGATACTCGTAAATCCCCCTGATATGCGCTGCGATCCACCCATACAGGAGGTGGAAGGGCCCGCATATCCTTGGCGGCTTCTTGCCCTCGCTAATATGCCGCAACATTCTGTACAGTTTGGTGAGCATCGGGATCCCCAGGTTGATCCGCTGCCCCATGGCCAACATCGACGCCATGATAAACGAGCTGGGTCGTACCCCCATGCTTGTATCCCTCACCGGTAGGATCCAGCCACAGATGAGAGCCGCGATGAACGCCGCTAGCCTGACTATCGGCTGTTGTTCAGTGCTGACACTGAAACCCCAAGTCTTTCATTGGCTGTCCTCCAAGACCCGCCAATACGAGTGCCCCTTGCCCCGTTGGGCTGCCCTTGGACAAGTTCGAGGCCTCGGAGGGAACTCTCGATTCTCTGGGAAATTCAGGAAGCATTTGAACCACCTCCTGAAGTGGACGTCCCTCACGGCCTCCTTGTCCTCTCCAGGGACAAGTGCCATCAGCGCCGACGCCAGTCGCGGCATTTGCTCCGCATCTCCCCGCGCGCTGACAACGGGGAGGAATTCATCATACATGGCCCCCAAGATTGGGACCCCAGAAATCTGGTGGACATCCCACAGGCTGATGCCCACCTCCCCGTGATGCAGGTGAAAAGTGTTGGTCCTAGATGACCATCTACTCAGCAACTCCGGCATTAGTTGCTTCGGTTGGTAAATGTGGAATTGGGAGGCCCATGCCGCCTCATACAACCCCACTCTCCTCAGCTCGGCCCCAAACTCCTCGCATGAGGCGCCTACCCAGTAGGCCCAGGCCCAGTCATCAGTAAAGTTGTCGCCCTGGCGCAGGTCCCACTCATCGGACCATCCCTTCTTCGAATCCTGCAAAGCCGCCTTCAGCATGGCACGATAGAGGGGAGGGGAAGTCTCCGGCTGCAATGGCTTCCCGTCAATGTCATTCACATGGTTGTAGAGACAGTCAGCGGTAACGGGTGTGAAGTCCTCCCACGCATGACCATCGGCCACCCTGAACCATTGGTGCTGGCACGGTGTGCTCCTGAACCAGCAAGCTGGTTCGTCCCTACTCGCCTCAGGGATGAAGACATCATCCCTCAGCCCGAAGCCGTACAACGGCAGTTTCTTGCACTGCGGATAATCTTTTTGACCCTCCGAGAGCAGATCTGTCAGAGAAGTGTGGTCCGAGTGGCTCTGGATCATCTCCCCCAAGCCTGGACAGTTGGTCATCTCATCCCGGCGAGCAGCATCTGCAAGGACCCCCAATACAGCCTCTTGATGGGCCATTTTAACTCTGGCCCACAGAAAAAAATTCTTTTGGCTGGATCACGAAGCTCGACCGCGAAGCTGAATCGCGAAGCCGGATCGCGAAGATCGGTCGCGAGACCAAGCCGCGAAGTCTGGCCAAGGCCGACAAGCAGAGGTTCGCTTGGCGCGGACGCGGAGTCGGAGACCCGCGGTTCGCCGCGAAGCTCGATTCGCAGAGGGCTATCGCGGAGTACGCGGAGCTTCGCGAAGTCGAGAGCGCAAAAAGACAAGGAATTCACGTGAAGACAAAAGAGGTCGACCCCCTATTTATAGGCGGCGACCCCGGAGCATCGCGGCGCGCCTCACCCGCGCGGAGCATCGCGGCGCGTCCAGATCTGTGGCCCCGGTCAGCACCGCGGGCCCCCTTCGCGAAGCCGCTTCGCGAACCACCGACAATTTTGGCGATTTTCCCACAGACTTCGACCCTTCGCCCTCCGCGGCTCCAAGTCTGAGGGGGGGCATTTGTTGGCGCCAAAAATATGGCCCGAAAGAAAGGAACAAAAAAGAAGGCTGGCGCGCTGCCTCGCGAAGCCCTGCCGCGAAGCACCCACGCGAAGCCCCGCCGCGAAGCGCCCCGACCATGGCGGCCTCGCGAAGCTCCGGAGGCGGTAATGCTCCGCGAACGCATTTGACGTTCGCGAGCCGCCGCGAAGCTCCGGAGGCGGTAATGCTCCGCGAACGCATTTGACGTTCGCGAGCCGCCGCGAAGCTCCTGAGGCGGTAAAGCTCCGCGAACGCATTTGACGTTCGCGAGCCGCCGCGAAGCTCCTGAGGCGGTAACGCTCCGCGGATGTCGTTGACGTTCGCGAGCGCGCCGCGAAGCACCGGAGGCGGCGCGCGAGCCCTGCTTCGCGGCGCCCCTTCCCTATAAATACTGGACTCCCCCTGAGTCCCGAGGACGGACAATCCGACCTTTCGGCTTCTCCTCTCCCGAATCGCGAAGCACGCTTTGCCCCCTGTTGGCGCCAAAAATATGGCCCGAAAGAAAGGAACGAAAAAGAAGGCTAGCGCGCTGCCTCGCGAAGCCCTGCCGCGAAGCACCCACGCGAAGCCCCGCCGCGAAGCGCCCCGACCATGGCGGCCTCGCGAAGCTCCGGAGGCGGTAATGCTCCGCGAACGCATTTGACGTTCGCGAGCCGCCGCGAAGCTCCTGAGGCGGTAATGCTCCGCGAACGCATTTGACGTTCGCGAGCCGCCGCGAAGCTCCTGAGGCGGTAATGCTCCGCGAACGCATTTGACGTTCGCGAGCCGTCGCGAAGCTCCTGAGGCGGTAAAGCTCCGCGAACGCATTTGACGTTCGCGAGCCGCCGCGAAGCTCCTGAGGCGGTAACGCTCCGCGGATGCCGTTGACGTTCGCGAGCGCGCCGCGAAGCACCGGAGGCGGCGCGCGAGCCCTGCTTCGCGGCGCCCCTTCCCTATAAATACTGGACTCCCCCTGAGTCCCGACGACGGACAATCCGACCTTTCGGCTTCTGCTCTCCCGAATCGCGAAGCACGCTTTGCCCCCCCGGAAATCATGAGCTCCGCGAGGTACTTCCACTTCGCGAGACTCCTCTGCATTGTCTCGTTTTGAGCCCCTCTTCCGAGAGGGATGTCCTTCGCGAAGCTCAAGGGCGTCCGCGAAGGAAGGGGATTCCCAAGGGAACCCGGGCAGCCGCGGAGCGTTTATGCTTCGCGAAACGCTAGTGATCCCTATGCTAAGGGAGGATCGCTGCACATCGCGAAGCACACTGCTTCGCAGGACCCTGCTTCGCGAGACACCCCTTCTTCGCGAGGCAGTGCTCCGCGAACACTGTTCCACTTCGCGAAGCACCTTCCACTCACACCTATGCCCCATGCTAAGGCCAAGGCACTCCACTTCGCGAAGCACACTCCTTTGCTTAGCGATTCCTCTTCCCGTGCGACCCTCCAGGTTTGCACGATGTGATTTCAAAGTCCCATGGACGATACCACCCGTAGCGTTGCTTCGCCTAATGCTTCTTCGCATAGGCACGCTAACGGCTATTGCTCCTTCGCATAGCCACGCTAACGTGGACCCCTCGATGGTTCGTTCCACAACCCCCCTTAACCATGGCCTTACTGGTACCTTCCCTTCCTCAAGGACCAGAGGGTACCGGTTATGTAAGTCCTAGGGGTGCGGAGTGAACCCACCTCGTCCGAGCTGCAGGACGTTAAACTGTCAAGCACCACGTCCTCAACACATGACGTTAAACTGTGACCCGACCTCGTCTCCCTCACGAAGGGTCCCCCCAAGTCGAACATTCTTTACACCACTCGTCTCCACGGGAATGGAATCACCCATTCACATGGGATGAGATCCTCCTTGTTGGAGTGGCGTATGTTCGTAGGAGAAGGGCGACCCTAGTTCCCCAACGGATGGTTGCACCTCTGCATCTCCGTACTTCCCCACTACCAAGGTCAGTGGAGGGCGTGATAAGGAACGAGGCACCTCCCATCGTCGGACCAAGGTCCATCTTTCCCGCGCTTTGCCGCGCCATGGGCCTCCATCCTGGAGTAAGTCCCAGCACCATGGGCCGCCTAACGCGTAAGCCCCTCTTCGCTTCTCACGGACGCATCCTTCACGACGTGATCGTCAGGTCCTTGCAACCTCTTGTTTCTCACACCGAGCATGACTCACGTGGGCTTAGAGTGAGCACCGACCCTGACCCCTACTTTTAACGAACTACGAGGACTTTGATCCATGTCAATGCATGGTACGTAGGAAGCCTCCATGAGGTTCAAGCCCACCGTCATTTCACATCGGGTCTCACCCACGTCCAGCACGACGTTAAACTGCATTCTGGTCCAGCGGTAAGCCGTTGCGACCCATCTTAACGAACTACGAGGACTTTGATCCATGTCAAGGCATGGTACGTAGGAAGCCTCCATGAGGTTCAAGCCCACCCATCATTTCACGTCGGGTCTCACCCACGTCCAGCACGACGTTAAACTGCATTCTGGTCCAGCGGTAAGCCGTTGCGACCCATCTTAACGAACTACGAGGACTTTGATCCGTGTCAAGGCATGGTACGTAGGAAGCCTCCATGAGGTTCAAGCCCACCCGTCATTTCACGTCGGGTCTCACCCACGTCCAGCACGACGTTAAACTGCATTCTGGTCCAGCGGTAAGCCGTTGCGACCCATCTTAACGAACTACGAGGTCTTTGATCCATGTCAAGGCATGGTACGTAGGAAGCCTCCATGAGGTTCAAGCCACACATTGCTCGGTCGTTCATTCACGTCGAGTTTCGCCCTCGTCCAGCATGACGTTAAACTGTATGCCTCCTTTTGTCCCGCATGACATTAAACTGCACACCTCCCTTTGTCCTGCATGACATTAAACTGCACACCCGTTCCCACCTGAACTACGCGGACTTTGATTCCCTGCCACGGGGATACGTAGGAAGCCTTCCAGAGGTTCAAGCCCACCACCCATTGGACCAAGGTCCACTTTCACGTCGGTTCGCCGACAAAACCCAACCCGAACTACGAGGTCTTTGATCCATGTCAAGGCATGGTACGTAGGAAACCTTCCAAAGGTTCAAGCCCACCACTCATTGGACCAAGGTCCACTTTCACGTCGGTCCACCGACAAAGCCCCATTTGAACTACGAGGTCTTTGATCCATGTCAAGGCGTGGTACGTAGGAAGCCTCCACGAGGTTCGAGCCCACCCATCATCCAATTCACGTCGGATTCTACCTACGTCCAGCACAACGTTAAACTGCAATTCCAGCCCGACGGCAAGCCGTTGTGACTAACCCGAACTACGAGGTCTTTGATCCATGTCAAGGCATGGTACGTAGGAAGCCTCCACGAGGTTCAAAGCCACCATCTGGTCGTTCCAACCTCATTCACGTTGGTTCACCCCCGTCCCGCATGACGTTAAACTGCATTACCCAATCCGAACTACGAGGACTTTGATTCATGTCAAGGCATGGTACGTAGGAAGCCTCCCCGAGGTTCAAGCCCAACTCCCATTGGACTAAGGTCCCTCACTTACGTCGATTCGTCGACACTCACCGCCCGTCGTTTATTCACGTCAGGGTCCATTATCGTCCCGCATGACGTAAAACTGTATTCTATCAATCCCCTGAACTACGAGGACTTTGATCCATGTCAAGGCATGGTACGTAGGAAACCTTCCCAAGGTTCAAGCCCACCACTAATCGGACCAAGGTCCACCTTTACGTTGGTTCGCTGACGACATCCATCGGGCCAAGGTCCACCTTCATGTCAGTTCACCGGCACCATCCCGAACTACGCGGACTTTGATTCCCTGCCACGGGGATACGTAGGAAGCCTCTTCAAGGCTCAAGCCCAACTTCACTGTCGCCCCTGCGATGGTCCCATTTCGCTCTCCCTCCACTCCATTCATCAACCTATCAGCCGTCCTGATCCTCGCCCGGACCGTCTTATCCCGGTGAGACCATGTCGGTACACTCTTCTTCACAGCCTCCCATGGGCTGGCCCCGGTATCGACATCCCTTCAAGGAGGATCCTTCAATCCGATCTATCCTAGCTAATGCTCTGGTTGGGTTGATCCGTCTCCGCTAGACGTTAAACTTGCGGCATACCCTGTGTTAAACACGAGAAGCTGAGGAAAACCTCAGATATGTGTCCATGACATATAATTCCCCGCGTTCGATGTGGGATGCCTCGGGCTTCCACGCCCTCGAGAAGCCTTGTGACCAAGGATAACAGACAGACATGCCAGGTACCCCAGCATCCAGACACGCTACTGATGCCTCAACGTGACTACTCCCCTGACTGAAGGTTGCTGCCCTGACTGGACCCTTTGGAATGTCCCGACAGAAGCAGTGTAATTAACCGGCGTCCATGGAAACATGGCACTGGGAAGAGTTTCACGAACTACGTATTAAATCTATGAGGGAGACCCGGACTAGGTGACGAGTTCTGAGGAGGAATCCACGGGAGGAAGAACCGACATCTCATCATCCCGTTTCGATCAAGGAGCAGACGTCCCTGAATAAGGAGCGAATGCCGCCCGCCTTTGGAAAGCGGGAATGCGGGGCAACAAAAGCGCCGCGCGTCCTCCCCCACGAACGGACAGTGCGTGCGCCCCGGCGGAAAGCGTCGGAAACAATGACACAAATCGAATGTCTGGCCGAAACAGCCGGAGTGCATCAATGATGTGGCGAGACAACAGCAGGGGCGCGCTGGAACAGGCGTCGCATTACAAGTGACGTCGGAGGAAGGGGGCTGGAGGTGTTGCCTGGGGGCACTACCCGCAGTCGGCGCATAGGTGTGCGCAATAGGGACCACGGATCAGAAGTGTCGTCGCGTGCCGGGAAAGGGCAGCGGCTAGCGGGAGACATGTGCAGGAAGAGGCGTCATCAGCAGGGGCTTCGAGGTACGCCTGAGTAGGCCGAGGCCATCAAGGGTGGCGAGCGAAGGTGCAATCTCCAGGGGAGCCACATGGGTGGCCTGGTGCACTTGGATGGTCTCGCATACAGGGAGGACGCGTCAAGAAGGAGGGACAGGTCCTGATGCGGAGGCGCGGGGTGGGGGGTCCGTCGAACGGGTTGGAAGTGGCGGAGATTAGGTGTGATGAGCTTGGAGGGGTCGTCGCGGCCGCTGAAGAAGAGTTGGCGATGGAGCAGGGAGGCGCGGGGGGCGGCACTGTGACGGTGGCCAGCGAGGGCGCAGGGAGCACAGGGGGGTCGTCGCACAGGTGTCGGGGGTCGTCGGGGCCATCGCGGCAGACAGAGAAGGGGAGGCGCGGGGAGGGAAACACACGGGAGGGCTAGGGTTAGGTAACTTGCTCTGATACCATGTAGAACCGGACTTCGTACCTCAATGAGAGGCGGAGCCCTTTCTTTATAAATGGAGGAAAAAGATTACAAGACCCCGCAATCCAATGTGGGACACACACATAATTAGGTCCAACAATTTTGTATTATGATCCTCTCATTGTTTATGATATTTGATGTTTCAATTGAAATCATATCCTTCGAGGGGTTTTGATTCGAAAGTTTTTAATGTCGTTGTGCTAACTTAATTTTCTTCCATTGAGTCGCAAACTTTCTTATTGAACTCTATTATTACAAGTTTGATTTATTCTATGAAATGAATACTTTGTATGGTATTTCCTCCTTCCTTTCTAGGGTTCAACAATTCTTCCTTATAACCTCATTATCAAATGATTCTTAACTAAAAGATTATGTTATTTGAAAGAGGTTTCTTGTCTTAATTTTCACCCTTAGACGTATTTCTTATTACACGCCATGTTTTCTTTTAATGGTGTGTCTACCGCCCCTTTAATATTTTGTATCATGATCCTCTCATTATTCATGATATTTTTCATTTGAAATTCTATCCTTAAAAGGGTTTTGATTTGAATGTTTCTAAAGTCGTAGGTGTTATTTGTCTCTATTTTCAATTCCATGAGATATGTTTGATATTGTGCACCATCTTTTCATTTATATGGTGTATTCACTGTCATATTGTCTTCAAGTATAATGAATATCTTTCATTTCATTATATTTGAATTTCATGGTATCTCTCTCATGTTCTTTTGATTCTTACATTATCATTACCATAAGGGTGTTTTTCTTCCGATGTCTTTCCTTTGAATACCCTATTTTTCATTAGATTGTTTGAGGTAAATTCACCTAGACGGTCATAAATCGATGGATTGGGGAAATTATTGACTTGATCGTATACCATTACTCCATACGGTGTTAATTTGATGGATGCTTGCATAGAAACCTATTATATTTATTGATTGGGGAAATATTGAAAATTCGTATACTTGTTATTCCAATCCACGTGTTTATTGATTATTAAGAAATATCGGTTATATATTGTATGGTATATTCATTCCTTCATAAGATGAATGCATTACACATAATTAGTAACGGGCGGGGGCCGCAATAGCCCATCGATGCATCGATGGATCTCATAAGACAAACTAGTTGTAGCAAACAGGCCCAAGCTGACCTAACACGTCACCCAAGTCGTTCCGCCAGAAGGCCCAAAAGGCGTTCTCGAACCTCACGAGCTGACAACTAGTGTCTGGGTATCAACAACGAAACCTTGGGAACAATTTCATCTTCATAAAACCAAGATCAATGATGGTTCCAACCGGGAGAGCAAAGGAAGCCCTTGAGAAGTGCCTTAAACGAGGAAGTTCGAATGGGGGGCTCGGGGTGAATGCCCCGATTAAAAAGGTGAAATGAAAAAATTACCCCAACCCGAGAAGATCGCATGGTTGTCTCACACGGTTTACCATACTGTGCACAGACCGTGCGACTGTCACTGCCTCAACACCTCAGAGTTCGCACGGTTGCCCCGCACGGTTTCCCAAACCGTGCGCTAGCCGCTATCAAAAACGGCAGAGGGCGCATGGTTTCTACTGCATAGTTTCCCAAACCGTGCGTCTAACCATGCACCCCTGGAAAAGCCTCAAAAACTCAAAATTTCAACCCAGGACACCCCGGACCCAAAGGAGAAATCAACCGCAAGATCAAGAGCAAGAAAGTGACATTTCGGGGTGTCCCAATTCTCCCCACCATGTTAGTTTCTGCCCCCAGAAGATTCACTTCTAGAAAGCAGTCGACGACACAAGTCAAAGGAAGGGTCAAGATTAGCTCGCCATGAGAAGGATCTAGCCAAAAAGTCAACTCCTCAATAGAAACCAGAAACACGGGACCCAGACAGCCCGTTTCTCGGGAAAACCACATCGAACAACAAATGATTTTCTCAACCTCTGAAGCACTACGAATCATAAGAACGTATTCCTCACACCTCGAGACGTTGGGACGACCACTCCCAAGGTCTACCTTGAATTCAGGAACTCCGCCAAATGCACATACCAAACCCGCAAGTGCTTTCCGAGTCCCGAATTAGACCAAAGGATAAAACAACACCAATGGAACAACTGGGACCACTAACTCGAGAAACAACGACACGCCCCAACCAAACAACTCAGAAGAAACTCCACGAGAATGAGGAAAACACGCGGAGATCGGTCGAACGTCTTCCCACCATTTAGAATTCTAAAATGGCAAAGCATCAAGAGTTAACTCGAGAGAACGATCCTCACCAAACGAGCACGATTTGCCAACCACGACAACTAGCTCGAAAGCACCCCAAAAAGCGTTTCATCAAGAACATCAAAGGATCACCAAATCAATGCACTCCACTGAACCGGGAGGAAACACCCCAAACACGAACATGCCTAAACAAAGAATGATGCAGCTCTGACTTCGGGTCATGGGACTGCACGAAGGATAACTCGGTGCCAAACATGCGGAATACCTACCCACGGTAATTCCGAAAGAAAATCTCATCTCAGTAGCTCTCACGGTCTACCTGACAACCAAAAGCCTATCCCCAATACTCCAGCCCACACCCAAGGCATTCACATGTCATTCATTAAATGATCCGCAAACCGTTGTCAACACCATGCATACAGATAACAAGCAGGAAAAGAACGAGGCAGGAACATTTAAAATATTAGAACACGAACCAAAAGCTCTATCATCCATTACAACCAACGAAACGAGGTGTGCAAAAGAGACGGAACAAAGTCCAACAAAACGAGGATTACAAAAGAGAACATCCTCAAAACCACAAAACAGCTTCTAACTCTCCGGATGGAAGCAACACCTCAAATCATTGCTCGGATCAAAGTTGAGTCTGAGACTTCTTCTTCTGATGTCCGCTCGGCTCGTAGAACTTTGTAAGTGACCGAGATGGCCACACCGATTACAGGTCCTTCGAGCCATCGAACAAGAAGGTTGAACGTGCTCGAACTTCCCACACTAATAGCACGCAACTGGCTTTTGTGTCTTGATAGCCAAAACACTCTTGCTGACACCAGACGGGGTCGCAACATCAATTGTCGCAGGTTGCCCTGCCGACAACACTTACGCAACAACAGCCTTAAACACCACTTCCTTGAAAGTAGTCAAGCCAGACTAAAACACCACAGAACTGGGATCCGAATGAAGATCCCTGGCAAAAAACCATGCCTTCTTCAAATCATCAACTGCCAACTCAGGAGAAAAAGGTGCCAGCACAGTGAAACGATACACATAAGCTTTCACTGACCGATCCTCCGGATGGACGCTCAAGAACTCCGTCGCCTTAGAATTTCTTACCTCCTCGAGATAGAACTGCTAAATGAAGGCAACCTTGAAACATTCCCAAGACAACACTTCAAACAATTGGGCATAGATAGTGCGCCTCCACCAATCCGAGCTCAAACCTTCAAACAAAGGAGCAATGCAACCTCACCCTAGAGGACCCTAGAGTTCCTAGAGACTCGAAGATCTCTTCGATCTTAGCTAGCCACTTCGGCACCTCATGGGATCCTTGATCACCACTAAACACAGGCGGATGCTGATTCAGAAACTCTCGCACGTGATCCACAAGCCGAGAAGAACTAGCCTCTGCCACTCCATCAGGGGTCTGGGCAGAGTCTAAAGCTGGAAGAACTGCTTCTAGATCATTAGGAAAACTACCGGAGAGATTCCCTTCTAGACTTGTCGACTCCTTTCTGGGGGTCACATTCTAAAACATTACAAAAAACACAACATTCAATCAAATCACCACAAATCCCAACACAAGGGATACAAAGCACAAACCAAACGAAACAATATTACAAACTCTTTCAAACCTCATTTCAAAAATGCCTAACACGACCTCCTTTCCATTTCAAAACACCAAACGGGTTCAAAACATTAAAAACGGTTTAAACCCAACTATAAAAGAACTCATTTCTTGAAAACAAATTTCCCTTTCAAACACACTCACCAAAACATTTCAAGAATTTCACCAGTTAAAACCCATAAATAAAATTCTTTCCTTGAAAACCATCTCAACTCAAAAACATTTTCTAGATTTCAAAAACTTTTTCACCAAAGCAACTCAAGCAACCAAAACAAGGTTTTCAAAGCAAACTTAAACATCATAGCATAAAATATTGCTTTAAAATGCGGCTCAACTGCTTTCAAAAATCCCCAAAGGATCACATTCATAAACAAGCCCCAATAAACACGAGAGGCTAAAAACAACGAAGGGGAAAATCAAAAATTCCCAACCTTCTCCACTGCGCACGGTTTGTCACGCCGTGCGCCAATTGTGCGAGTGCCACTGGAATTGTCCAAAATGGTTTGCACGGGCTGCAAACAGTTTGACAGACCGTGCGCCTTAACCGTGTGCCCCCTAGATCACCTTCAATTTCACTCCGAAACTAGGTGTTGCGGAATCGTCGGGAAACACAACAACAGAAAATGAGAAAACGAAAGAAACGAAAAACAGCAATGAACACGGCGATTTACGTGGTTCGGGAAAAATCCCTACGTCCACGGGAGAGGCAGAATTTCACTAATCGGGAGCAGCAAATTACAGAGGATTTCAATCCAAAACCCTAGCCCGAAAATGGGCTACATATGAAGAAGACGGTCCACTGTTCTGAATAGTAGTCCGCGTTGCAACAGTGATCGGCGGCTCACTTTGTCAAAAGTGCTACAGTGTCTGTCAGTTGGAAGTCAAGAGCGCTACAGTACTGTTGACCCCGAAGTCCGCACCGCTACAGTGTCTATCGGTGTCGATCGGTCAGCTCCGCTACAGTGGTCAGCATTGCTACAGTGCCGAAAAAATTGGGTCGGGGGCCTTCGGCCCCCGGACCCCCGAAGCAAGGGCGCGTTGCCCCCTGCAACCCCCAACAAACTCACCGCGGAGCTCGACCCGCGATAGTTGCGGGCCACAAGCATTCAGCCCAACCGGATCGAGCAACACCAATCCAACACTAGGAATTTCTAGAGACGTCTCTTAGGGTCATCCTATAACTCAGAGTAGGAGCACACCACATCAAAATATCTCAAGAACGAACCACCATAAATCCAAAAATAAAAGAAAACTCTCGACCACCCATGGCAACTCGAGATACAACATAAGGGGTGGTCAAGCACTTCCCCAGACCTACCACCCAAGTTTCGACGGTCTTAGCTCCAATCTACCTTTACCCCCAAATAAAAAGAGGGTTCTGATACCATTTTGTAGCAAACCGGCCCGAGTTGACCTGACATGTCGCCCGAGCCCCGAAGGGAGTTCTCGATCCCCACGGCCTGGCAACTAGTGTCTGGGCATCAACAACGAAACCTTGGGAAAGATTTCATCCTCATAAAACCAGGATCAACAATGGTTCCAAGCGGGAACCCAGCATGAGGTCTCCTTACAATGGACGACCATGCCAAAATAAATAAGTGAAACGATAAATAAAACATCCAAACGGGTCATAAACGTAAAGGATAACCAAAAGCTTTTAGAAAACATTTTCCATACAAGAAACCATTTTTATACAAAGCTTTTACATTTCCAGGACAAGGAAATAAAACTAAATTGAAAGGATACAGGTGGCCTGAAAGAAAACAGGTGGTTGAGAGGCCGATACAACACACGACCTAAAACTGGCTGAACAAAAACAGGAGACAAACCCCAACATCTCCGCTTGACTCTCAAGTCACCACCATAACTCGAACAACACCCACTTCCCGAGAGAGAGCGGTTACAAGCCAACCTGCAAGTCATAACCTGAGAACCTGCAGAAAACATGAAGACTGCATACCCAACAACATGAGTATGCAAGGTGTGAGTCAAAGGCCACTAGGATACCACCATGTGACCACTCACATTCCATTTATAAAGAAACCAAAAATTCTAGTTTGAAAGTAAAGTGTAAAAAAATAAGTTTTCGTTTCCTTTCCACAAAACAGAAATAAAACAAGGTATACTGCATATACTTTCTCAAAGCACACTATTTGTAAAACATGCCACAAAGAGGACGTGCCAAGTAATGTCGTTTCAAAAACCAAACAACCATTTACTTTTTAAATCAACTTGCATTTCGAAGGAGACAAGTTAAACATGCCCTTTTGAAAAGCCAACACCCACACGGTTTTAAACGTTTTCAGAACAAGCATTCCTCTTATTAAAAACATCTTCCTTTGAAACAAAACCCACACATGGTTTAGAAATACATTTTCAAAGGAAACACTTTTCAAAGCTTGCATTCAAAACAAACGTCGCACTTTCCCCTTTCTAAAACTTTAACACGCACACCCAACATGGGTGAAGAACAAGGGAAAACATGATAAAATGTAAAGCCACAAGAATCAAAGAAATGACAATAATCATACAAGGCATGTCTCTCCCCCATAATGCTCACTCATTAAGCATCAAAGTGAGCACATAAACAAAGCGGCAACTCATATGCCAACAACAATGAATAAGCATAACATAAAGTGCAAACCATGAGGCAACACACTAGGAACTAATGGCGCAAATTTAATCTTGACATGCAAAGGTGAAACCTACTGTCAACAGGTTAACGGTAACACAACTCGTCACCTGAATCGCTCTCGCATAACCTCATCGGTGACACATCCCCTAGCCAAGTATAACATTCAACTAGGGGTTACGAGCCAAGATATCACACTCAACTAGTAAGGCAACAGCCTTAAACTTCCCACTTAGTAACCTAGGTTCCTCATGTCACGGCTAAAAACAGGCGGTTATTATCAAGCGAACGTCATCATGTGACAAACACACCGCCCTAAGGCAAGAGGGCAAAGCAATCAAATAAGCATCTCACCTCCAACACACCCCCTTCGATATTAAGCCCCAACCCAAACATAAAAACATGAATCACAATTCATATAATCAAACACATGCTCTCAGGCATAAACAATGGGAGATAATGGGCTCATCTAGGGTGTAAATGATACCCAAACAAAGAGAATCACATAAAGCGACAACTGGACCTTCACTTTATACATAAAGATCACATGCTTTGGAAATCCCTTTATAAAACCATTTGGCAACCAAATGCAACCCAAGGGAAAATCATACACACCAAAGCACAACAAAGGCATCAACATGCCAAATCAATCAAAGGCTTAATCCAAAACAAACAAGCCAAAAAGGAATCACACCACCTTTTTAAAACATGGAAAGCCTTTCTTAAAACAAACACACCCTTTTTATTACTCAAGGGAAAACTCTTTGTAAACAAGGATAAACCTTTTACAAACACGGAAGCTTCATTTTAAAACATGGAAACCACTTAAAATAAAAAAAACCCTTTTTACTCAAAGAACGCTTTATAAAACCCAATTGGTTCAAAACACCATGAACCAATTGTTTTTCTCATGCAAAATCATCAATGGAATTTTATCAAACATTTACAATGCATAAAACACCATTTAAAATCAAAGTGTCATTGAACCAAGCATTTCACCCAATTTTGCTAAAGGAAAAACCAACACAACATGAAAAACCTTTGATAACACAAAACTAGGTATCACATATATCATTAATTAGGTTCTAGAACACCTTTAAAACATCAAGAAATCAACAAACTCTTTAATAAACGGAAATGTAATGAAAACACCTACCTCAATCGGTGGAAACCTGTTGCCATCGATGGAAACCGCCAAAAGAGGCCTCAAGGGATGGGTCACAACCTTTACAAACATCTTTGTCCTGCTCTTTACATAAGAAGAAGCATCAACTGATTCAATAAATACTCATCCCTTTGGGCTATTAACCAAGAAATTTATCAACGTTCTCCCCCTTCGATCTGTCCAACCATCTGCCATGACTGAGCATCCTTTTCTTGCCCACTCCTCCCTAAATTTCTTCAACAATAAATTTGTATGTTCCAATTCCTTTTTAAGCAAAGGAACTCTTACCTCATGGAAGCTTGGAGATTTCATACCAGGTCCGCATTGTCCAACTGCCTCAACAAATGCCGAAAAACTATCATAATTGATAGCATTAAAAGGAATTCCAGCATCATACGTCCACCTTGCAAACAATTGGCAAGCATGATCTCTTTTCTCCTTCTTGTATGTATCCATGACGGTTGTTTGTCTAAAATTAGACAATTTTCTTTATTGTACAACTTCTTCTGGACTTGGAGTGAAAAATGCATCTATAACTCACTTTGCCTTGGATACAGGATCATTATTGCTTCCTTTTTGAGAACCTGATCCTTGTGGCACACGACTGTTGCTTGAAATAGATTTCCTTTTCTTTCCACCATCAAATATTGTTCGTTCTAAACCTTACACCTCTTCTTCTATAAAATCATCATCAATTGCATACATCCCGGTCCCGGCTATATTCCTTTTTCCCATCAAAGCCCTTCAATCTTCATCAAATTTTTTTATCTCCTCTCTCACATGTGGCGGACAATTTTGGCATGCAGTTGTGTTTCTATATCCACTGGCCAAAAGTTGTTTTGCTCGTGTAATACCTCCCTTCGTTACTTTTCCACAAAATTTGCATATTACTGAATTTTTATCTTGAAGATCTGCTAACTTGCAATATTGCCAAGCAGGGTCTTGTTGCCTTGCTTTAGACATTTTGAAATAAATCACAATTCCTGAAATATTTGAAACAAACCATTAAATATCTTAAACAGTATATCTCAAAAAAAAACAATAAACAAATAAATAAATAAAAACGTAGCATCAAAAAAAAAGGGAAGTGCCCTCCCTCCAGACTGTGGGGCGGACACTAATAACTGGGAAAAAAAACAGAAAACATAAATAAAAATGAATAAAAAAACGGTACTTGGGTTGGGTGGGGACTTGGGGTTCGCTGTGTGTGTGCGCCTGCCCTGAACGAGGAGGGGACGAGGAGGGCAGGGCCGTGGTCGGTCGGTCTCGGTCGGGAAGCGAGTGTTGAGGGAGATGACTCGCACGGCTCGACTTGGTCCAGCAGGGGCTGGATCACGGCTATCGTAGGGAGAGGTTAGGGTTGCGCAATAGAGGAGTTCACGCGCGAGGTACGTTTGAGGTGTTTTTAATCGGGATCGGGATATGAGTCGGCAAACACAGGCTAAAAAATTGCAAAACAAAAACGCACAGTTTGGCGCAGTGGCGCGCGCCATGCCACTGAGTGCCATTGCGCACCATGGTGTGCGCCATTGTGCGCTTTTCTAGATGCGCCATGGTGAAGCCATAGCGTGGCGCTCGGTTTCCTGGCGCGCGCCATGGCGCGCGCCATGGCGTGTGCCATTAATAACTATGAGCAGGTCGGAGCTTATTGAAACCAAAGTCGAAGTCAACAAATGATTTGCATTTGAAGAAGATGATCAACATCGATTGAATTTCATGGAGGACGAGGCAGCTCTTTGGAGGACATGACCGATCGAGTTGCGCCTGAGTTTGATTATGGATGATTGTTTGTTGAGAGTTGAAGGCGTAATTGTTGAAACCATGGAAGTCGTGTGGATGCTGACAGTGGAAATTTTGAATGAGTCGACACTCGTAAAACTAGGTGCAGCTCGCAGGAGGATACCAAACCAAAGTTGGGAGCTCGCGTCAAGGGTAATTCCAAGGTTGGAGCACCTGCGTGAGGGTAGTGTTGCGGATTTGAAGGATACGTAAGGGTAGTTCAGGGAATTCAGATTCAAATGTGGAGTGCCCTAAAATTCTCAAATGAAAATAATTGAAGAAGCGTGTTAGAGCTCATCTAAACTTCGAAGATGCCCCAACTTTTGGAAATTGCTGGAGTACTCAAGAGTTGGTTCATTGAACTTGTCGGCAAAGCAAAGGCACGTGGGTTTGTTGCATTCAGTTGAGGGGTTTCACTCAAGTCATGCAAGGAAGAAGATGTACAGTGACAGACACACCACGTGGAGATCATTCAAGTGAAGATCGAGGCTGATGTCATAGTAGTTGGCTATGAGGAAGGAATTGGCGCGCGATTTAAGGGAGAAGATTCTAAAGACCAGGGGGGTAGAGAGCACCATTCACCACCATGGTCACCCAAAAGCTTTGAATCATTCACACTTCCTAGAGGCACTCGAAGCAGGAGTGCAGTGGAGTTGAAGCCCGGAGGAAGAAGTCAATCTCAACAGAGGAGCTTCTTCATCTCTTTCTTTTACTTGTACTTCTATATTGAGATGATCATATTGAATATAATTGTTGTTTTTGCTTTCGTTATGTCAAACTGAATAGTTTAGAGGGAATTGAATTGGATGGATTGATTTTCATTTTGTTGTTCTTGCATCGGTTTTAATCTAGGAGATTGTGGTTCTTCTTTCGAGAGTCAATTTCTCTTCCTCGTGAGCATCTTTTCACTCTACTTCAACTACCAACGGGTGGAGAGTGGAGTTATTTTTGCCTTGGCAGCTACAGTCGAAGTACTTAACTGGAAAAGGTTGTGGTCGGCTCTTCACCATGAGGAAGCATCTTCATCTTAAGAGGTGTTAAAAATAACAGTTTTCACAAGAGATCTCTAACGATGTTTTACAAACAATTAGGAATTACAATCCTCTGCAAATAGCTTCAGAACCTCTGTGATTAATTCCATGCAAGAGCGGTATCTTTCACTATCAATTTTGTCAAGTTCAAGCCCCCTAACTCAATCAATTGTCTGGTCTTTATGTTGTTGTTGTTTCCAATTTCATCACCACTTTCACCATCAATGTTTGTTGTTTTGCTTGTGTTTTTGTTTGTTTTTGCTTTGTTTGGGTCACGCACACTCAAGTCTTCTCGGTGGTTCGACCCTGCTTACCATAGTACTGATAGTTAGTAGGTTTATAAATAATTAATTTAGCAGATAACTAGCGAGCGACCTAGTTTATGTGCACATGATATTCACCAAAAGTATTATTTTCTTTTTACAATGTCATTGCAAAAGAATGGAAGGTGTCAAATAAAAGTATTGCAACATCAAATAAACGAAAATTGAGAAAAATAACGTTTCTAGAAGTCTCCTCTACTGAAGCCAAAGGACTCTTCCTTTACTTTTTCTTTTCCTTTTGGGTTTTCCATCGTTGCTTCTTTAATTATGTGTTAGATAGTTAGTGGAACCGTGAAAAAAAAATAGTGAAGAACCAAGTTCCCACATTACATTCTATAAAAAGGGAAAGCCAATATAATGATATCCCTTTACGTGATTGTGGGGTGCCACGACATAAAATTGATGCCCAGTATAAATTATCAAGCATTTCTTAAGTATAACACATTTCTTTATTTTAAGTACGCAAATATAAATATAGGTCATGTTGGAGTATGTGTAACTTCCTGCCCCACTTCCTTTGTAACTTCTCTTTGTAACTTCCCTTTCTTTTCTATAAATGAGGGTCCTCTCCTCACCTTGAGTGGTGAGGGGGATTTCTGATTTTACATGGTATCAGAGGGATTTACTCCCGACAGCGGGGAGGAAGCCCGCAGAAAGCAGGCGCGGGCGGGAAGGCCGCCGACGGACGTCACGCAGAAGCAGAGGCGCGGACGATGGGGAGTCGGGACGTCGGGGAGCCGGGAGCCGCGGGAGGGCGTCGCGCCAGGAAGGAGGGCGATCCGCGCAGGAGGCGCGCGCCAGGAAGGAGGGCGATCCGAGGGCGAGGCGCCGCTGGGCGAAGGCCGGTAGGGAGAGTCGCCGGAGGGAGAGCCGCCTGGAGCCGCGCAGGGCAGAGGTGGAGGGGCGGCGGCGGTAACCCTACGGGGCTTTGAGGTCACCGCCCCCCGGACGGGGAAGAAAACCCTAAAGGCTGATGGGAGAAAAAAATAATAAGAATGAGGGAGGGAGGGTCGGGAGTAAATCCCTCTGATACCATGTAAAATCAGAAATCTCCCTCACCAATCAAGGTGAGGAGAGGGCCCTCATTTATAGAAAAGAAAGGGAAGTTACAAAGAGAAGTTACAAAGGAAGTGGGGCAGGAAGTTACAAAGGAAGTGGGGCAGGAAGTTACACATACTCCAACAGGTCAATTCTGTTTTTCTTATAATAAAGAATTAAGTGAAGAAAATTGATAATTTAATAGTTTGAAGTTTAATTAGACCAACTAATTTGATAGCATGAATATTGATTGGTTCAATTGCTTTTTTAAATAAGAAATTAACTGAGAAAAATAAATAATAAATTGTTAATGATTTGATTAAATCAATAAATTTGTATATTGATAGTGTATATGGATACTATCTTTTTGAGCTATGAGATAATCAGAATGTCAGCGCATCCGTGCTTTGCACCAATGGGTTCATTGTCCTTATGTTACGTAAAAATGAGGAAGAAGAACAGAGGAACTAACAATTGGACAGCATCTATGGAATTCCGTTATACCATTCTCATTAGTTACAAGGAAATATGAGAGGAAAACACTACAACAGAGGAACCTGGAAGGCCGCTTCCTTGCTGCCCAACTTGTCGAAGAGTTCTCCCCTGAAAACCGAAGGTAGGCCCACCCGCCTTCTCTCTCTTTCAGCTCCCAATCAGTTCCAACTGAATGTGATGCCCCACTAACATCACTGTCAGCTGTACTTAAAGTCTACCCAACCAAACTAACTATTCTGCGACATTTACCACTTTGCCCTTCCTTTGGTAAGTGTGAATTATAGGAGGTCGTGGGTTATTTTCCCTAACATTTCACCCCTCCTCAAAAGTCACCTTGTCCCCAAGGTGGAAGTTAGGAAATTGGGTAGTAATCAATTCTGCGTCTTCCCAAGTAGCCTCCCCACGTGGCCTATCCTTCCATTGAATGAGTCAGAGTCCCTGTGGAAGTCTGGGGGCTGGTTTTGTAGCAAGAAGCGCAACTAGTTCTACACCAGCAGAGTAAGCATGGTCCTGTACCTCAGGCAATTCAGTCCGTACCTCCCACTGCCCGCTTAAGCTGAGAAACATGGAATACTGGGTGAATCCGTGTGAAGTATGGAAGGGTAAGCTTGTAGGTTGTGTTCCCTAGCCTGTCACAGATCGGGTATGGGCCATAATATTGTGCGGCCAGCTTGGGATTGAGCTTGGAAAGCTTGGAGGTCCGCACATTCGGCCGAAGCTTAACAAACACCTTATCTCCCACCGCGAATGTAACATCCCGTCGGTGTTTGTTGGCATTTTGTGTCATCAATTGTTGGGCACGGAAAAGGTTATTACGAAGTTGTTGCAGGATTTGATCTCGCTCTAAGAGAGTTGTTGAAACGAAGTCCACTGGTATACTCTTTTCAATAAACCGTAAGACCGTAGGCGGTTTCCTGCCATATACAGCTTCAAAGAGAGTCAGCTTAGTGGATGAATGGGGAGTAGTATTATAGCAGAATTCCGCCCATGGTACCCAACGTGCCCAAGAGAGGGGACGTTCCGAGGCAAAGCAACGAAGATATGTTTCCAAACATTTATTAACTATTTCCGTTTGTCCGTCTGTTTGGGGGTGATAAGAGGAACTCATCTTGAGAGTGGTTCTTTCCAAACGAAACAATTCTTTCCAAACGAAACAATTCTTTCCAAAAGTTGCTAATGAAAATCGGGTCCCGACCACTAACTATGGAGCTGGGAATTCCATGTAGGCGGACTATTTCTTTGACAAAAATTTCTGCTACCGATCTAGCTGTATAGGGATGCTTTAACAGCACAAAATGGGAATACTTGGTTAACCTATCCACTACCACCAGCACAACAGTGAACCCCTGTGACTTAGGCAGCCTGGAGATGAAGTCCATCCAAATTTCGTCCCAAACTAACTCAGGTATTGGCAGTGGTTGTAAGAGCCCAACAGGTGACATAGCCTGAGTTTTCTGCAGTTGACAAACATCGCATTCTTGGACAAATTGTTTGATAGTTTTCAGCATCCTCTTCCAGAAAATTCATGCTGCTAATCGTTTATAGGTTTTGTGGAATCCCACATGCCCCCCTACAGCAGAAGGATGGTAGTAATGCAAAAGCATAGGTATAAGGCTAGAATGGCTGGACAAGACTAACCTTCCCTTTTTATATAAGGGCCCATTCTGCATTCTGTACCCCTGGTGCGCATCTGGTTGCTTCCCAATATCATCAGCAATACGCTTTAGTAACAAATCCTGTTGTATTTCTGATTTAATCTCATCCTTCTCCAACCAAAAAGGCTCTGAAATAGCTGACCCCAACAGTTTTTCTCCTGAACTGTCATCCACTGCTTCTTCTGCTAATCGGGAGAGGGAATCCGCTGCTCTATTTTCCCGGCCAGGTTTGTACACCACCTCGAAATTGAACCCAAATAATTTGGCTTTCCACTCTTGTTGGTTTGCTGTATGGATACGCTGGCTAAGGAGGTGCTTAAGGGCCTTGTGGTCTGTGCGGATCACAAAATGCCTACCCATTAGGTATTGCTTCCAATCAGTCTCTGCTAAAACAAGGGCCATCACCTCCTTTTCGTATATGGACTTGGAGAGGTTGGATTCTGCTAACGCCTTGCTGAAGTAAGCTATTGGCCGATGCATTTGCATTAATACTGTTCTTATTCCTTTACCCGAAGCATCACACTCAATTACAAAGGTTTGGTTGAAATCGGATAAAGCCAACATTGGTGCTGATGTCATGCACCTCTTCAAGGCTGTAAAAGCATGTTCAGCCGCCATGTTCCACAAGAAGCTATCCTTTTTCGTTAACTCGGTGAGAGGTTTGGCCATCTTCCCATACCCTTCAATGAATTTTCTATAATATCCTGTAAGTCCTAAGAAACCCCGGACACCTTTCACAGTTTTGGGAGGTGGTCAGCCTTGTACACACTCAATTTTCTTTGGATCCATGGATACCCCTTCATAGGAGATTATGTGACCAAGGTACTTCACTGATGGCTGACCAAAAAAACACTTCTTCTTATTCACCAGCAACTGGTTTCCTTCCAATATTTGGAGGGCTGATTCTAAATGATCTAAGTGCTTTGCCCATGTATTGTTGTATACTAGTATGTCGTCAAAGAATACCAGCATATACTTTCGGAGAACCCCTCTAAACACCCGATTCATTGTAGATTGGAAGGTGGTTGGGGCATTCATTAGCCCAAACGGCATGACCATAAATTCATAGTGCCCCTCATGTGTTTTGAAGGCGGTTTTTCCTACATCCTGCTCTCTAACTCGAATCTGGTGGAATCCAGATTTCAAATCTAGCTTAGAAAAGTATCGGGCACCATGCAACTCATCCAATAACTCTTCGATAATAGGAATTGGGAATCTGTCCGGTATGGTAAGTTTGTTCAATGCTCTATAGTCCACACACATCCGCCAACTTCCATCTTTTTTCCAAACTAAAATAATCGGTCCGGAAAAAGGGTTGTTACTATGCCGTATCATTCCACATGACAACATTTCAGCAATCTGTTTCTCCACCTCATCCTTTAGATAATGTGCCAATTCGTAGGGTCTAATATTTACAGGTGTTGCTCCTTCCTCGAGGGTTATCATGTGGTCAGTTTGTCTGGAAGGTGGTAACCCCCTTGGTTCTTTAAACAGATTCCGAAACTTTTCCAAAATACCGTCCAGCTGTTGCTGCCTGCTCGGTTCTTTTTTCTCTTCTTCCTTCGGTGTCATCAATTGGGTTTGCCAATACCATCCTTCAATAAGCAGCGATTTGGCCTGCACCTGCCGCTGTTTGTCAGCTTGTGGCTCAAGAATTCCAGCTATTCCTTGCGGCTTAATCTCCTCTCCTTCCCAAGTGAATTCCATCGTCTTATGGCTCCAGTTTTGTAAGAACAGTCCCCAAGCTCCTCAACTATTTCATGCCCAGTACAAGATCCGGTCCCCCTGTATCAAATACATACACTTCAACTATGAATTGTACGCTTCCTAAATTTACCTCCACTTGTCGTCACACCCCTTGTGATAGGACCCGATGACCATCTCCCAGTTTAATTCCATAGGGCAAGGTTGGACTCACTTCCACATTAGTCAGCTTGGCTAGGGACTTTGAAATGAAGTTGTGGCTTGCTCCGCTATCAACAAGCACGGTCGCAGGCACCCCTGATAAACTTCCAGAAAAAACCATTGATTCTGCTCCAGCTAATCCCATGCTTCGGAATTCCATTTGAGCCCCTGTCTGTTCCATTTCCAACAATTCCTCTCCTGTGTTGCCTGTTTCTTCTTGTCGTATCATTGCTTCTCCTTCCAGCTCGATCTCAGGTTCCTCATATTCGCAAACCAATACTCTCAAAGTGTTTATCCGGGCATTTATGCGTTGGGGTGTATGGTTGGCCGCATCGGAAGCAGAGCCCCTTCTGCTTCCGCTCCTCTCGTTCTTGCCGACTAATCGCTCGAACTCCATTCCATCGGTTCTCCCCAATTGCCCTCTTCAATTCCTCATCTCTCCTGTTTCGCTCCAAGTTATTTTGATTTGATGGTAGATTAACAGGTTGATTTCCTGCTATGCATGGCAATGCTAAAGGTACGGTCCGCCCTGTTTTTCCCTTGAGAATTCCTTTTCCAATCAGTTCTCGTTCAATCTTTCTTGCTAAGACAAGCATTCTATGTTTATTTGTTGGCTCGTGAGTAGATATCTGATTTTCAATCTCGCCTCTCAATCCCCCCATGAACATGCTCATATACCATGTCTCGGGAAAATCAGGAATCCTTAATGCAATCTGCTCAAACTCCTCTATGTACTCATCAACAGTTTCGGTCTGCCGCAGTGTCTTAAGGTATCTCAATGGATCCTTCTTTGTATTTTTTCTATACCTTTCCATTAGTGTTATTTTAAATTTTTCCCAAGTTGGTCCTGGCATGGCGCAGTGCCACGAGAGGAACCAATATAACGTTGTTCCCTCCATGCAAATCTGAGCATAGTGCAGTCGCATTTCTTCTGGTATTCGGTTTATCAAGAAATAAGTATCCGCCTTTGCAGTCCCCATCCGAAAGGATCTTCTCCTGCAGACATTGGTAGCTCCACCTTCCTAACCGCATTCCGCATGGCTTCTAAATACAGCCCCTCGTCGGTTGTTGATCCCTCAGGTTTTTCTCCCATGGCCATGCTCTCCTGCCTACAGCAGCCCGATTTTTCCGGTACAGCTCGACTCTGTTTTCCGTCTTCGGTTCCTTTCTCTACCTGTAGCTCTAACTCCTTTAGTTTCTCCAGCGTTCGCTCCTCCATATCGCGAATCCGAAGCGCTACACGCTCCTCAGACTGTTGCGCCATATCCTGTACTATGCGTTGGCTTTCATTATGTCCCCTCATCATCCTTTCCATGCTTTCTTGTACTGCTGAAACAGCCTGCCGGAATCCGTCTAGAGTTTTTTCGATGGCTGATACTCTGTTTTCCATGTCGAGTTCACACTGTGCGCCTCCTTCTCCAGCCGACGCAGATCCTCCTCTTGCACGTTGCTTCCCCAGCGGAGTCGCCAAAGTTGTTATGTAAAAATGAGGAAGAACAAAGGAACTAACAATTGGACAACATCTATGGAATTTGGCTATACCATTCTCATTAGTTACAAGGATGTATGAGAGGAAAACGCTACAACAGAGGAACCTGGAAGGCTCCTTCCTTGTTGCCCAACTGGTCGAAGAGTTCTCCCCTGAAAAACCGAAGATAGGCCCACCCGCCTTCTCTCTCTTCCAGCTCCCAATCAGTTCCAACCGAATGCGATGCCCCACTAACAGCACTGTCACTTAAAGCCTACCCATCCGAACTAACTATTCTGCAACATTTACCAGTTTGCCCTTCCTTTGGTAAGTGTGAATTATAGGAGGCCGTGGGTTATTTTCCCTAACACCTTATATTAGTAATCACAAGACTCACTTGGCTATATCTAAGTTAAATTTCTAATGTAATACTTGATATACTTACCAGAACATCAGCCCGAGATGTAATGTCATGGCCAACCAGAAGTTCATCAGAACGCTTATTGATAACCCTTACGGTTCTCTCCATGTTGTTGAGGCGTAGAACCTTTCGCATCAGTTTCACCATTGGAAGGTAAGACTCGCATGCCGTCACCGTTCCCCCAGTAGAAGATGGCGCATTCGAATCACTATGCCCCATTGCACGTGCTGCCATCATAGATAATAATCCTGTCCCGGCACTGCACAACAAGTTCGTCTTTTTCATTCATGTGTAGCATTCCTAGAATTACAGAAAAATTAAGGCTTCTAAATAAAATTCAACAACGTATCGACATGGCTAAAACTTTTAAGAGAATATAAGTTGATTTTAATTCAAAATTCACATTATAATCGTATGCCGGATATGTGAGAAAATGGTACATCTGATTCAAATTTAACAAAATACTAGTGTTCCTAAAACGGTGATTCTTATTCAAATTTACAAAACATATTGATACACTATAGAATTATAAGAAAAACGAACACACTAATTCAAAATTTAACAACAATGCAGCTCACCTAAAAATAGGAGGGAAAAACACTACTCCTAATTGAAATTCGACAACATGCGCGGGAATCTAACGCCGCCAACTCGGTGTCTAACATTCCAAGACGTAAGTAAGTTGAACAAAACCAGTATTTTTATAAGAAATCGCGGACGAGATCCTGTGGAAAAAACAGCGAGGGCAAGGGTACCCAATGTCGAGAACATTGCAAGGTTCGGTGACAGTCTTGTCGATGGCTTGGCGGAAGGCGCTGTTCCTCTGGGAGTCGTTAAGCATGTCAAGATATGATGTGGTAGAAAGAAGGGGTTCAGAAGAACTCTCCGAAGCTCCGTCGTCTTCGATGACGACCCACTCCGAGGCGCCGGTGAGCGGATCGATCTTGAGCTGAAACATGAGGCGGGAAGGGAGTGAAGCCATGGCTCGAAGCCCGTTTTTTGGGTAGTGGGTGGTGAGATGGACGGCGGGGAAGGAGAAATGGAGACCGGTCGTGGAAGTGGGGTTTAGGATTCTACAGATCAGGGACGCAGACATGGGAGCTGAGGGAAAGGCAGCCTGTTTCATAAAATGTACAGTGTGGGTGCAGTTTTTTAACGTTTCAAAGTTTATACATGGATGCATTTTTTAAACTTATTGGTCAAAACATTCAAATCACCCTTGAATAGAATGGTTTTTTTAAATATTTTGATGGTAGAATGACACTTACGGAACAAAAGGAAGAGCTAATTTCGATTAATGACCAAATAACGAGAAAATATCAACGGGGACCTCCGTTTATGACACCAGGTATCCCTTCTCCTGAAATCCACACATGCTCCTACGCACTGCACCCCATCACTCTCAGCCTTGCTCTGTCGCCCCCTCCCTCCTCGTCGCTCTTTTCTCCCGAAAACCCTAGTTCATTGTTGGCTCTTCTGGCGCGCGTCTTGTCGTTGCTATCCACTCTTGTGTCACCGCCCTCGCCCTTCACTGTCGCGGCGTCGCCCTCCTCTCCTATGGTGTCGTCGTCCTCTACCGAAAATCGTAGTCCGTTGTCGCCTCCTCCTACGTAGTCGTCTCGCCATCGCCCACAACTCCCACGTCGCCGTCCTCCGCTCTCATGCGTCGCCGCCCTCCACTCTTGCGTGTCTCCCGCCTCGTCACCGTCCACTGTTGCGTCATTACTCTCCACTCCCTGGTTGTCGCCCTGCTCTCAGGAAAACTCTAGATGGTCGTCGCCTCCTGGTATCTCCCTCTTCCCACCATTGACTTTTCTGTGACATATTGATGTCCTCCTCCTAATGTTTTCCTTCTGCCATATCATTATCCTCATTCCATACATCTTTGATAATTGTTTTACAGTTTTGTTCCTTGGTAGGAGTTCTAGGGATTGCAATGGAGAGGAAGAGATCATCAGGATTGACAAATTTTAGGTATGATTTTGTTTATGGTATGTTTTTATTTGTTCTAGAAAAGTATGTTATATTGAGGTTGTGATAGAAATTTATTTTCTTTTGTAATGTGCATGCAATTTTTTTAAGAAAAATAAAGGTGTGTATAAAAATGCTAGAGGTGCAAATTTTGACATAACAGATGTTTGGTCAAAACTTTTGAAGCGTCAAAAGAATAAGTATAATCTCATAGCAATTGATGAAAAGGATACTTCAGTGGGTAAAAAAGTAGACCCCAAACTATTTTAAATTGTAGATGTTCTTCAAATTTGTTTAAAGATGTTGTTGATTTCATTGTTAGAAATGAGAACCAAAAACAATTGGTCATAAAATTAGGATTTGGTACATTATTGGAATTTAACTTTCGACGCTTGCTGAGAGAATTGTGTGAGAATCTTGTAGATGCCTTTCATCCTCCAACATGTACGATAGCACTTAGAGGAAAAGAAATGAAGATTATTGCGGCAGATGTTAATTACATGTTAAGCATTCCTTACGGAGGAAGAGTTGTATGTCTTGAAAGGGACAGTGATAAATATAAAGAAATGAAGAGGCGTTATATGGGGAAAAAGTTAACTGCATTGAAGGAGATGGTTTTTGAAGGTCCGGTGGAAAAGGAGCACTACTAGAAAAGGGGGCATTGGAGCCCCCCAGACTCGGGCGACCGCCATTGGGGGTCGCTATAGGTCAGCATTAGCGACCGCCAATGGCGGTCGCTAAGCTGCCTAAAAAATTTCGGGGGGTTTCTGCGCCCCCCCCCCCCCCGCGCACTCTCTCCCTCGATCCCTCGCCCTAACCCTCCCTCGCCGCCCTCCCTCGCGCCGCCCTCCCTCGCGCCGCCCTCCCCTCCCCCGCCGCCCGGCCTCCCCCGCCGCCCGGCCTCCCCCGCCGCCCGGCCTCCCCCGCCGCCCGGCCTCCCCCGCCGCCCGGCCTCCCCCGCCGCCCGCCCTCCCCCGCCGCCCGCCCTCCCCCGCCGCCCGGCCTCCCCTGCCGCCCGGCCTCCCCCGCCGCCCGCCCTCCCCCGCCGCCCGCCCTCCCCGGCCGCCCGGCCTCCCCCGCCGCCTGCCATCCGCCCTCCGGCCGCCGCCCTCCGCCCTCGGGCCTCCGGCCGCCGCCCTCGGGCCTCCGGCCGCCGCCCTCCGGCCTCCGGCCGCCGCCCTCCGGCCTCTCGGCCCTCCCCCCCACCCCGGACGGCACCCGCACCCCGGACAGCCCCCGGCGCGCACTCCGGACCGCCCCCCGCACCCCGGACGCCTCCCCGCACCTCGGACAGCACCCCCCCGCGCACTCCGGACCGCCCCCCGCACCCCGGACGCCTCCCCGCACCCCGGACAGCACCCCCCCGCACACTCCGGACCGCCCCCCGCACCCCGGACGCCTCCCCGCACCCCGGACAGCACCCCCCCGCGCACTCCGGACCGCCCCCCGCACCCCGGACGCCTCCCCGCACCCCGGACAGCCCCCCCCTGCACTCGGACACCCCCCTCCGAACCCGGACAGCCCCCCCCCCCCCCCGCACTCGGACACCCCCCCTCCGAACCCGGACAGCCCCCCCGCACCCCGGACAGGCCCCCCGCATCCCGGACACCCCACCCCGCACCCCCGACAGCCCCCCTGCACCCCAGACAGCCCCCCCTCCCCCGCACCCCGGACACCCCCCGCACCCCGAACACCCCTGCCCGCACCCCTGACAGGCCCCCGACACCCCAGACACCCCTCCCCGCACCTCGGAAGGCCCCCCCCGACCCCGGACACCCCCCCCCCCCTCGCTGCGCGTCCCCCGTCCCCTCACCGCCTCCTCTCCTCCAGCTCCCCGCCGCCGCCGCCGCCCGTCCCCTCCCTTGCCGCACCGCCTTTGGCTCCGGCTCCCCTTCGCTGCCTCCTCTCCCTCGCAGCACAGCCTTCGGCTCCCCTCCCTTTCAGGTTTGTAGCTCAATCAGGTAACATGAGCTTTCAGTTACATTATTATTTTATCAATGGTTCATAAACAAATGGTTAATATTTATTTTGAATATAGTTGATTTGAAAAATGTAAATTTAATAAGTATTGTGTAAATGTTTGTTATACAGATATTATTATGGATAAGAGTTGGATTGATCTTCCAAATCGAACGTCTAGAGAATATTTCAATGGCATTATGCAGTTTATTGAGTTCACGAGAGGATTTGAAAGTGACTATATTAGTTGTCCATGTAGAAAATGTGCTAACAGATATCAATTCACACGAGATACTGTGAGGGAGCACCTTTTCTTTAATGGATTTCTGAAAAATTATAAGAGTTGGACTCGTCATGGAGAAGAATATGTTCGTTGTCAAAATACAGATGCAGCTCAGATGGATGTTGATGCAAGGATGACTGATCCAATGCATGAAATGCTTACTGAAATGGTACGTGGGTTTGATCCTGAAGGCATTGACATCCAGAATCTTGAGACCGGTGAGATAAATCTTCGCTCTGGTGCAGATCGTGATTCGAGGAGGTTTTATGAAGTACTTGATGATGCGAAAACAGAATTATATCCTGGATGTACTTCTTACAATAAACTGTCGTTTATCGTGGAGTTGTTGCATTTGAAGACTTTGAATAATTGGTCAGACACATCATTCGACATGCTTTTGGTTTTATTGAAAAAAGTTCTTCCTGTCGACGCTAAGATTCCTGAGTCGTATTACTATGCTCGTAAGTTGACAGAGAACTTAGGTTTTACATATGAGACTATAGATGCATGTGCAAACAACTGTATGTTGTTTAGAAATGAAACTGCTCATTTGGATATTTGTACGGTTTGTGGCGCTTCCAGGTGGAAAGAGAACAGGGGAAATAAGACTCATCAAAGTCAGATTGCGATACAGGGGAAACCGATTGCCGTAAAGCAAATGCGTTACTTTCCTCTTAAACCGAGGTTGAAAAGATTTTTTATGTCATCTAAAGTTTCTAATTTAATGAGATGGCATGCAGAAAGAGTTCATGAAAGTGACATGTTAACCCACCCGGCAGACTCTCATGCATGGAAGGATTTTGATAAGAGACATCCCGACTTTGCTAAAGATGTTCGTAATGTCCGATTGGGATTGGCAGCAGATGGTTTCAATCCATTCAAGTCTATGGTTGGTGCAACTCATAGCACATGGCCCGTGGTGTTGGTTCCATATAATCTTCCTCCGTGGCTTTGTATGAAGCAACAATTTATATTACTTTCCACTCTTATTGATGGACCTAAAAGTCCGGGGGATAAGATTGATGTTTACCTTCAGCCATTGATTGATGAGTTGAATGAATTTTGGGGCGATGGTGTGATGACTTATGACTGCGAAACGAATGAAATGTTCAAACTGCATGCAGCTTTATTGTGGACAATCAATGACTTCCCAGCTTATGCAAATTTATCAGGCTGGAGTACGAAAGGGGAATTTGCTTGCCCTTGTTGCAATAAAAGTAAAAAATCTGTATGGCTTAAACATTCCAAAAAATGGGCATACATGGGTCACAGACGTTTTCTCCCTCCCCAGCACAGGTTCAGAAAGGACAGAGTGGCATTTGATGGTTCTAGAGAGTTCAGCCCAGCACCAAAGATCATGACAGGAGTCGAAATGTTATCGCAGATTGAGGAAGAAAACATTCGCACGGTATATGAAATTCAGGATTTGGTGGCTCCTCCAGTACGTAATATTCGTGCTGCGGGTAGGCAGCGCAGTCACAATTGGAAAAAGAAAAGTATTTTTTATAGTCTTCCGTATTGGAAAACTAACATGTTGAGGCATAATTTGGATGTCATGCACATTGAAAAAAATGTTTGTGATAACATATTGTGGACCATTTTAGGTGTCAGTGGAAAGTCAAAGGACCATGTTAATGCACGCCGTGATTTGGAAGAAATGGGTTTAAGGAAACAGTTGCATTTACAGTTAGCTGAGGGAAACAAGGCATATATGCCTGCTGCACAGTATTCGATGACTACAGAGGAGAAAAAGACATTTCTTTCCATTTTGAAGATGGTCAAGGTGCCTGATGGTTACTCTTCTAATATTTCAAAGTGTGTGAATCTGACGAGCAAGACATTGCAAGGGTTGAAAAGTCATGACAATCACATATTACTTCAGCAGTTGATTCCAATCGCAATTTGTGATTGTTTATCCCCCAATGTTGTTCAGCCCTTGATTGAGATGAGTAATTTTTTTAGACAGCTTTGTTTAAGAAATCAACGAATGAGTGATTTAAAAAGTTTGCAGGACCGAATTGTACTTACGCTTTGTCACTTTGAGAAACTTTTCCCCCCCTCATTTTTCGATGTTATGGTCCACTTGACAGTGCACCTAACTGATGAAGTAATGGCTGCTGGTCCAGTGCAATTCAGGTGGATGTATCCTATTGAACGGTATTTGAGTACATTGAAAAGATTTGTACGCAACAGAGCTCGTCCAGAGGCATCAATAGCCAATGGTTATTTGATGGATGAGTGTACTACCTTTTGTGCAGAATATCTTACGGATGTTGAAACAAAATTAGATAAGCCCTCTCGGATTCATGATGGTCCAGTTGGAGAAGGAAGCACATTTGATATGGACAACATCGAGTGGATACAAGCACATCGATATATCTTGTTCAATACTCCATCAGTTGCACCATTAATGCAGTAAGTATCTTATCAATGTGCTTGTATAACTTTTACATGTTTTCTTTGCATAAGTTGATCTTTTAAACATCGCGTAATCATTTGCAGGAAACACATTAATGAGATAAAAGAAGAGATGCATCGTGCGACTGAGTTGCAAATTCAACAATCTCATTATGCGACATTTCATGATTGGTTCAAGGATTATGTATGTATAAATTGATTTTCATTATGAGTGAAGTATTAAACTAATTCTTTCTGCATATATCAGTATTGATTTTTATAAATTATGTAGGTTCGTAAGCTGAGGGAGTTAGGGGACCCCACGCTACCTGAAGTATTTATCCAACTGGCTGAGGGTCCATCTATAACGGCTCGTCGTTATAAAGCTATTGATGCTAATGGTTTTCGATTTCGCATTAAAGATGTTGACGACAAACGAGCAACACAAAACAGTGGCATCGGTTGTCCCTTTGTCGATTCTGGTTATTACTATGGTCAATTGATAGACATCATTGAAGTTGTATATACACACGGTTTGAAGTACATATTGTTAAAGTGTAATTGGGTTGATCCAGTGCGTGGATGTAAAGTCGATCAATATCAGTTTTCATTGGTGAATTTTAACTATATGTTATACAGAAATAATGAACGAGTTGAGAATGAACCTTTCATTTTGACATCACAAGCGGAACAAGTATTCTTCGTTACTTTGCCTTCGGATCCAAGTTGGCAAGTTGTTGTCAAAATGTCTCGGCGAGGAGTGTTTTTATTTGAAGAAGATGAACCCGAGACTGTTCCGTTTGTTTACCAACAACTTGATCAACATACCGTAGTTCAACGTGAAGAAGATATTTATTGGGTCAGAGCGGCTGTTGAAGGAGAAACGGTCGATTTGCATGCTTAATGAAAGGTATAATTGTTTTCCCGCTATTCAGTAGAATGTCCTAGGATATCATAAATTATCTAATCATTTTATAAATCCTTATAAGTTTTAATCCTCACTTTTGTAAGTTATTTCAGTCATAAATATTTAGGTTGATTAACTTTCTGATTTTTTAAAATTCATTCACAACTAATTATTCAATCCATTTTTTGTTTGATTAACAGTTGTACAAGTTTGATTTATTAAGAACAATCCAATTTATCTTTTAAACACTTTGGACTCATTACTGATATTTTGTATGACTGCAGACATGTCAGGGGAAGAGGCAGAAAATCCACATCATCCATCTGAGGCATCTACGTCTCAGGGTCGAGGTATGTTTGAATGTCATTGTCTATATTTTTTATGTAATTGACATATATATATATATATATATAACATTTGTCAATTTATATATAAAATTGTTTTCAACAGGATCAGACTCGGCTGCTTCTTCCTCTCGCAGGAGAGGCCCTGGTCGTGGCATATTATCATGGAATTCCGACACGACGATAGATGTTTCATTTGATGAGGTATTTCATCCCGTGGGACCGAATGCCCCGGCATTTATTCGTCAGCTGGGTCATATCATACGTGACCCACATCGATTTCCATTGACCACGCGTGATTGGGCTTCTATCCCTCAGGACACATTAGATCGTCTATGGAGGGAGGTTCAGGTAAGAAAATAATTTTACTTTATTTTCTATTTATAAATAATACTAATATGTTTGATTATTTTCATTATAGCAAAATTTGAAAGTATGCCCTGAAGAGTTTCGGCCGGTGTGTATGAGCAAATGCCGTAAGCTGTGGAAAGATTATAAAGGCAAAGTGAAGAGGGACCACTGGATACCAAATGTGGGTGCCCTTGACATTTTGGAAAAGGTCCCGAGAGGTGTCCTCCCAGCTCAGTGGCGTGACTTGGTTGCATATTGGTCTACTGAGGGTGTTGCGGTTAGTATATTAATTATTTTTCTGTATATATATTTTCAAGAATATGTGATTTGTTTGAAATTTGAATGAATTGAATGTAGGAGGTGTCAACACGCCATTCGGAGAATCGAGCGTTGCAGGGACCAGCTCACAGGCTCGGGACTCGTCACGTGTCTCAGATCCGACATGAGGTATATATTATTCATTTTTTAATTTATTAATTAATATGGTTTTGTGTTTATATTCTTTTAATATACAGTTGCGAGGGCAAGGTGCAGCAACTGATAAAATGTCGGTGTGGATAAGGACTCGTGATCGCAATGATCCAGAGGTTGCAGCATTGATAGTAAGTGTCTGTACTTACCAATAATTACATAAATCTATATATTAACATATATATATTTAAATATTTCACAGGATCAATTTGAAGCTGAGTTAGAACATCTGCCAGAGGACCAGCGACAGCTTCCCATGCGACGGGATGAGATCTTTCATCGCATTATTGGTCGGGACGGGCATGGCTATAGTTTGACCTATGGAGCAGGGATTCCTCGTTCTGTAGTGTCACGCGCTGCGGTTGTCGGTCCTGCTGTTGCTCATATGACACAGCAGATGTCAGATTTTGAGGCACGGCTGCGCGCTTCCGAGGAGACAAATGCGCAATTGACAGCTGAGGTTAGAGCACTGCGGGAATATGTGCGTCGAGCTGATGGTACAGGGGATCATACGACGCAGGTATATACTGTATTTATTTATTTAATTTAAATTATTTTTGTTATTAAAATATTTATAATGTTTATTTGTTGTAGGCACCTGGCCCACCAGAAGGAGGTAGCAGTGATGGCAACACGTGACGCACCATATATTCACGAGATATGTTTTTTGTTTTTACTGGTAGGGTTGACATTGATGTACTGTATTTATTCATTTAAGTAATGCATTATTACCATCCATGGTGGTCTTTTAAATATTTTATACACATTGAGTTTTTGATCAGATAATCTTGAATGATTCTACATTTGAAAAAGTCGAACTAATTCCAACAGATCAATAAATCTGATATTATAGATTATGTATTATTAATATATTTTTTATAAATTTCTGTATGGTATCGATAAAAGAAATATGTATTAATTAGATATTATCACTTTTATTTTTCACTTTTGTAATCAATGGGATGGCCTTTGCACCCCCGGAGAACCCCCCGCACCCCCGTACAGCCCCCCGCACCCCCGTACAGCCCCCCGCCACCCCCGTACAGCCCCCCGCCACCCCCGTACAGCCCCCCGCCACCCCCGTACAGCCCCCCGCCACCCCCGTACAGCCCCCCGCCACCCCCGTACAGCCCCCCGCACCCCCGTACAGCCCCCCGCACCCCCGTACAGCCCCCCGCCACCCCCGTACAGCCCCCCGCCACCCCCGTACAGCCCCCCGCACCCCCGTACAGCCCCCCGACACCCCCGTACAGCCCCCCGCACCCCCGTACAGCCCCCCGCCACCCCCGTACAGCCCCCCGCCACCCCCGTACAGCCCCCCGCCACCCCCGTACAGCCCCCCGCCACCCCCGTACAGCCCCCCGCCACCCCCGTACAGCCCCCCGCACCCCCGTACAGCCCCCCGCCACCCCCGTACAGCCCCCCGCCACCCCCGTACAGCCCCCCGCACCCCCGTACAGCCCCCCGACACCCCCGTACAGCCCCCCGACACCCCCGTACAGCCCCCCGCCACCCCCGTACAGCCCCCCGCCACCCCCGTACAGCCCCCCGCCACCCCCGTACAGCCCCCCGCCACCCCCGTACAGCCCCCCGCACCCCCGTACAGCCCCCCGCCACCCCCGTACAGCCCCCCGCGGCGGTCCCGTTCGGAGCAAACGTGCTCCGAACGACCTGAAACCGCACGGGAACGATAGAAATATTATTCCTGAGATGCAGGAGGAGGCCGCACGTCCATCGGACGTGCGGTTCGCGCGGCACGTTTGATTGTGCCGTTTTCAGCAGCGCGGCGCGCGCTGAAATGGCGCATTGGGGGGTCAAAACCACCCGAACGACCTCCGAATGCCACGAAACCGTACGACAACATCCGGGGCGTGAATTGTGAAATGGTCGGCCAGACGGCACCTCATTCGGAGGTGCCGTGTGACCGCGGCGGCCGGAAACGCGTTTCCGGCGCCATTAAACACCAAAACGGCGTGCGGCGGTCCCGTTCGGAGCAAACGTGCTCCGAACGACCTGAAACCGCACGGGAACGATAGAAATATTATTCCTGAGATGCAGGAGGAGGCCGCACGTCCATCGGACGTGCGGTTCGCGCGGCACGTCCGATTGTGCCGTTTTCAGCAGCGCGGCGCGCGCTGAAATGGCGCATTGGGGGGTCAAAACCACCCGAACGACCTCCGAATGCCACGAAACCGTACGACAACATCCGGGGCGTGAATTGTGAAATGGTCGGCCAGACGGCACCTCATTCGGAGGTGCCGTGTGACCGCGGCGGCAGGAAACGCGTTTCCGGCGCCATTAAACACCAAAACGGCGTGCGGCGGTCCCGTTCGGAGCAAACGTGCTCCGAACGACCTGAAACCGCACGGGAACGATAGAAATATTATTCCTGAGATGCAGGAGGAGGCCGCACGTCCATCGGACGTGCGGTTCGCGCGGCACGTCCGATTGTGCCGTTTTCAGCAGCGCGGCGCGCGCTGAAATGGCGCATTGGGGGGTCAAAACCACCCGAACGACCTCCGAATGCCACGAAACCGTACGACAACATCCGGGGCGTGAATTGTGAAATGGTCGGCCAGACGGCACCTCATTCGGAGGTGCCGTGTGACCGCGGCGGCCGGAAACGCGTTTCCGGCGCCATTAAACACCAAAACGGCGTGCGGCGGTCCCGTTCGGAGCAAACGTGCTCCGAACGACCTGAAACCGCACGGGAACGATAGAAATATTATTCCTGAGATGCAGGAGGAGGCCGCACGTCCATCGGACGTGCGGTTCGCGCGGCACGTCCGATTGTGCCGTTTTCAGCAGCGCGGCGCGCGCTGAAATGGCGCATTGGGGGGTCAAAACCACCCGAACGACCTCCGAATGCCACGAAACCGTACGACAACATCCGGGGCGTGAATTGTGAAATGGTCGGCCAGACGGCACCTCATTCGGAGGTGCCGTGTGACCGCGGCGGCCGGAAACGCGTTTCCGGCGCCATTAAACACCAAAACGGCGTGCGGCGGTCCCGTTCGGAGCAAACGTGCTCCGAACGACCTGAAACCGCACGGGAACGATAGAAATATTATTCCTGAGATGCAGGAGGAGGCCGCACGTCCATCGGACGTGCGGTTCGCGCGGCACGTCCGATTGTGCCGTTTTCAGCAGCGCGGCGCGCGCTGAAATGACGCATTGGGGGGTCAAAACCACCCGAACGACCTCCGAATGCCACGAAACCGTACGACAACATCCGGGGCGTGAATTGTGAAATGGTCGGCCAGACGGCACCTCATTCGGAGGTGCCGTGTGACCGCGGCGGCCGGAAACGCGTTTCCGGCGCCATTAAACACCAAAACGGCGTGCGGCGGTCCCGTTCGGAGCAAACGTGCTCCGAACGACCTGAAACCGCACGGGAACGATAGAAATATTATTCCTGAGATGCAGGAGGAGGCCGCACGTCCATCGGACGTGCGGTTCGCGCGGCACGTCCGATTGTGCCGTTTTCAGCAGCGCGGCGCGCGCTGAAATGGCGCATTGGGGGGTCAAAACCACCCGAACGACCTCCGAATGCCACGAAACCGTACGACAACATCCGGGGCGTGAATTGTGAAATGGTCGGCCAGACGGCACCTCATTCGGAGGTGCCGTGTGACCGCGGCGGCCGGAAACGCGTTTCCGGCGCCATTAAACACCAAAACGGCGTGCGGCGGTCCCGTTCGGAGCAAACGTGCTCCGAACGACCTGAAACCGCACGGGAACGATAGAAATATTATTCCTGAGATGCAGGAGGAGGCCGCACGTCCATCGGACGTGCGGTTCGCGCGGCACGTCCGATTGTGCCGTTTTCAGCAGCGCGGCGCGCGCTGAAATGGCGCATTGGGGGGTCAAAACCACCCGAACGACCTCCGAATGCCACGAAACCGTACGACAACATCCGGGGCGTGAATTGTGAAATGGTCGGCCAGACGGCACCTCATTCGGAGGTGCCGTGTGACCGCGGCGGCCGGAAACGCGTTTCCGGCGCCATTAAACACCAAAACGGCGTGCGGCGGTCCCGTTCGGAGCAAACGTGCTCCGAACGACCTGAAACCGCACGGGAACGATAGAAATATTATTCCTGAGATGCAGGAGGAGGCCGCACGTCCATCGGACGTGCGGTTCGCGCGGCACGTCCGATTGTGCCGTTTTCAGCAGCGCGGCGCGCGCTGAAATGACGCATTGGGGGGTCAAAACCACCCGAACGACCTCCGAATGCCACGAAACCGTACGACAACATCCGGGGCGTGAATTGTGAAATGGTCGACCAGACGGCACCTCATTCGGAGGTGCCGTGTGACCGCGGCGGCCGGAAACGCGTTTCCGGCGCCATTAAACACCAAAACGGCGTGCGGCGGTCCCGTTCGGAGCAAACGTGCTCCGAACGACCTGAAACCGCACGGGAACGATAGAAATATTATTCCTGAGATGCAGGAGGAGGCCGCACGTCCACCGGACGTGCGGTTCGCGCGGCACGTCCGATTGTGCCGTTTTCAGCAGCGCGGCGCGCGCTGAAATGGCGCATTGGGGGGTCAAAACCACCCGAACGACCTCCGAATGCCACGAAACCGTACGACAACATCCGGGGCGTGAATTGTGAAATGGTCGGCCAGACGGCACCTCATTCGGAGGTGCCGTGTGACCGCGGCGGCCGGAAACGCGTTTCCGGCGCCATTAAACACCAAAACGGCGTGCGGCGGTCCCGTTCGGAGCAAACGTGCTCCGAACGACCTGAAACCGCACGGGAACGATAGAAATATTATTCCTGAGATGCAGGAGGAGGCCGCACGTCCATCGGACGTGCGGTTCGCGCGGCACGTCCGATTGTGCCGTTTTCAGCAGCGCGGCGCGCGCTGAAATGACGCATTGGGGGGTCAAAACCACCCGAACGACCTCCGAATGCCACGAAACCGTACGACAACATCCGGGGCGTGAATTGTGAAATGGTCGGCCAGACGGCACCTCATTCGGAGGTGCCGTGTGACCGCGGCGGCCGGAAACGCGTTTCCGGCGCCATTAAACACCAAAACGGCGTGCGGCGGTCCGATTCGGAGCAAACGTGCTCCGAACGACCTGAAACCGCACGGGAACGATAGAAATATTATTCCTGAGATGCAGGAGGAGGCCGCACGTCCATCGGAAGTGCGGTTCGCGCGGCACGTCCGATTGTGCCGTTTTCAGCAGCGCGGCGCGCGCTGAAATGGCGCATTGGGGGGTCAAAACCACCCGAACGACCTCCGAATGCCACGAAACCGTACGACAACATCCGGGGCGTGAATTGTGAAATGGTCGGCCAGACGGCACCTCATTCGGAGGTGCCGTGTGACCGCGGCGGCCGGAAACGCGTTTCCGGCGCCATTAAACACCAAAACGGCGTGCGGCGGTCCCGTTCGGAGCAAACGTGCTCCGAACGACCTGAAACCGCACGGGAACGATAGAAATATTATTCCTGAGATGCAGGAGGAGGCCGCACGTCCATCGGACGTGCGGTTCGCGCGGCACGTCCGATTGTGCCGTTTTCAGCAGCGCGGCGCGCGCTGAAATGGCGCATTGGGGGGTCAAAACCACCCGAACGACCTCCAAATGCCACGAAACCGTACGACAACATCCGGGGCGTGAATTGTGAAATGGTCGGCCAGACGGCACCTCATTCGGAGGTGCCGTGTGACCGCGGCGGCCGGAAACGCGTTTCCGGCGCCATTAAAAACCAAAACGGCGTGCGGCGGTCCGATTCGGAGCAAACGTGCTCCGAACGACCTGAAACCGCACGGGAACGATAGAAATATTATTCCTGAGATGCAGGAGGAGGCCGCACGTCCATCGGACGTGCGGTTCGCGCGGCACGTCCGATTGTGCCGTTTTCAGCAGCGCGGCGCGCGCTGAAATGGCGCATTGGGGGGTCAAAACCACCCGAACGACCTCCGAATGCCACGAAACCGTACGACAACATCCGGGGCGTGAATTGTGAAATGGTCGGCCAGACGGCACCTCATTCGGAGGTGCCGTGTGACCGCGGCGGCCGGAAACGCGTTTCCGGCGCCATTAAACACCAAAACGGCGTGCGGCGGTCCGATTCGGAGCAAACGTGCTCCGAACGACCTGAAATATATTATATATATATAATATTTAAAATATATTATATATAGAATATTTAAATTATTATAACACAATGATTTGATATTATATATGTATTAAATATATATTAAAACATTTAAAATATATTATATATATATATATATATATATATATTTAAAATATTGTATTTAATAGTATATATATGAATATTTTTACATAAATATATATATATATTTATATTGAATTCAATAAAAAAATTTTAAAAAAATTTTTTTTTTTTGAAGAGCGACCGCCAGAGGCGGTCGCTATAGGGTGCCATGCCGGCCCACTATAGCGACCGCCATTGGCGGTCGCTATAGGGTGCCCGGCAGGGGGCCTTCAGCGACCGCCTGGCGGTCGCTGAAGGCCGATCTGACGGCCTTCTATAGCGACCGCCATTGGCGGTCGCTAATAGTCTTATTTTTAGTAGTGGAGTTTTTGACAACCTTTACATTGTTTACATTGGGGACAATGTTAAATCCTAGCTCTAGTTCTTTTGTAAATGAAAGAAATATTAGGATGTTGTGTGGTTGTCAACAAAATGTTGGAGAATGAGATTGGTCCCAGTTTGTTTTGATAGATCTTTTTCTGGGGGTAAATATCTACAAGAAGTCGATACAAAAAAGACCAACCGAAGAAGCATGTTGGTGGTTGACTAGTTGTCTTATTGGTATGTTTTAACCATGTTTGATTTTTTTTATTTAGTAAATTTATTTTACTAATATGAACATGTTGACATTACATTGTAGCTGTTTTTCTTCATCCAGTTCCCGATTGAAGAAGTTTGTAATTTATGTAACGAAAATGTTTTGCAATTTTGGGATGAAGATAATATTCAAAGGCGATTGAAGTTGGAAAAAACAAGCAAAAGAGACATCTTATATGCAGCTCCCACTTCATCAGTCTTTGTTCACCCATCCGGTAAAAACCTCATCTTTATATTCGTAAACGCTTCATGTAAAAAGTATCATGTTAAATCTGAAATTGAAGTGTTAAAATGTGGGTTTTTTGTGTTAACTTGTTCATGCACGGTGTCAAAATGTGTTTAGATGTGTAATCTTAGTGATAAAAAACTTGAATTAGAGCAATGTGGGATTTTAGTGGTACCAACATTGAAATAGTCCATTGAAAGTCTTAGTTTTCATTTATAAATGGTTATTGTCAAAAACTGAAGGCTGGGTGTTAAAATCTGAAAGGTCTGTGTTAATTTTTGTTAGATTGTTGTTAAATACTTTGAATTCTTTCTTTTTGATGTCGATATGTTCTTATTTGGTTGCTTTTCAATGTTAAAACATGGAATTAGAGTGTTAAACATCAGTATTTTAGTGTTAGTATCTGGTGTGTTAAATTAAAAGGCTTCATGTTTGAATCTCCCACTGTTAAAGATAACACGTGTGTCGCACCCCGACCTATGTAATTATTTTATTTTAATATTTTTTTGGCTTTGATTAATTTTATCGGGTTTTAAGTTGAGTCCCAGTTTAAATTTTTGAGTTTTTATTTTAAAATGTGTGTTTAGGTTTGACGGCATCGGGCGCACAGGCAGAGCACGGTTTGAAAACCGTGCGGCTTCGCCCAGACAACTGTGCGGCCTGCCCGTCTACGAAAAATAAAAAAATAAGAATTAAATGAATAATAAAATGGAGTTAAATAAGAGTCAAAATAAAATGTGGAAAAGTGAAAACATAATTAAAAGTTTTACTCTAATAATAAAAGTTATGATAATATTATTAAAGGAATCTTATTATTGTTACTCTTATTATTATTAAGGATAATATTATTGAAACTATGTAACTATTACTATTATTAAGAATGAAATTAACATTATTATTAATATTATTATTATTATTATTATTATTCCATTATGTTATAAATAATTATTATAATAATAATTATTATTATTATTTTATTGGGAGTTTTGGTGGCTTTTGGGCTGGTGCGCGAGCACTGCACGGTTAGCGGAGACCGTGCGGTCAGCCCGGGTACCTGTGCGGCGACTTCTGGAGTGGGCAGAAGCTACCGCACGGTTCGCACACGATCGCTGGAGTCGTCGCGGACCGCGCGGTTGCTCGGTGTTTAAAATTAAATAAAAACTTAATGAGAAGTATATTTAGACCGAAAAGAATATTTAATAATAATTATAATATTCATATTATAATTATTATGTGTGTTTATTAGTATAATTATGATGTGTATTTAATAGTATAATTATTATGAGCATTTATTAATATAATTATTATGAGTAAACAGAGAAATTAAAATGAATGTTAATTATAGTTGTCATTAAAAATTGTTATTATTATTATTTTCATTATAATTGTTATTATTATTGTAATTATAAAATAATAATTGCGTGAGAATTAATTATTATAATTGTTGAGATTTTATTATTATTATTGAAGATTTTTATAATTAATTTTTGTGTATAATTATTATTAAAATTAGGTTTTATTTTATTTTTTTATTTATTTTAGGTTTTTCTCTCTCCCCCCCTCTCTCTTCTTCCACACAACACCCCTCCCACTTGCTATGCGGCGCGACCACCTCCTGTGCACCAAGAGTTTTTTTTTTACGTTTTAAATTTTTTTTTGGAGAAAACGGTTAGGGCGAAAATATTTTTCAAAATGCGCCGCAAAGGCGGCATCCGCGATGCCGCCTTTGCATTTCGGGTGAAAGGCGACATTGCGACTGCCGCCTTTGCACTGCGGCTGAAAGGCGGCACCCGCGATGCCGCCTTTCCCCTAACAAATAAATAAATAATTTTTTTATGTTTTGTTTTGTTTATATATTTATTTATATATATAATTCATAAAAAATGTTCAGGAGGATGCCGCCTTTCACCTAACAAAAAAAATTATTATTTTTTAAAATTTTGTTATGATTTTTTGTTTTGTTTTGTTTATATTTTTATTTATATATATAATTCATAAAAATTGTAAAAATTATCATTTTTGAAAATTTTGTTTTTTTGTTTTGTTTTGTTTTGTTTATATATTTATTTATATATATGATTAATAAAAATTGTTCAGGAAAAATAATTTATAATCTTTCAAAACGGCCTACTTGAAAGTTAAAAATGTTTCAAGTACGTGATTTTGAAAGACTATAAAATATAAACCATAAGACCAATATAAACGAAACTTTAAACATCCATTAAACATATAAGAAATTGTTGAAGACAAAAATCATTTCATAAAAAATGTTCATGAAAAATAATTTATAAGCTTTCAAAACCGCCTTCTTGAAAGTTAAAAATGTTTCAAGTACGTGACTTTGAAAGGTTATAAAATATAAACCATAAGACCAATATAAACGAAACTTTAAACATTGATTAAACATATAAGAAATTTTTGAAAACAAAAATCATTTCATAAAAAATGTTCATGAAAAATAATTTATAAGCTTTCAAAACCGCCTACTTGAAACTTAAAAATGTTTCAAGTACGTGACTTTGAAAGACTATAAAATATAAACCATACGACCAATATAAACGAAACTTTAAACATTGATTAAACATATAAGAAATTGTTGAAAAAAAATCATTTCATAAAAAATGTTCATGAAAAATAATTTATAAGCTTTCAAAACCGCCTACTTGAAACTTAAAAATGTTTCAAGTACGTGACTTTGAAAGACTATAAAATATAAACCATAAGACCAATATAAACAAAACTTTAAACATTGATTAAACATATAAGAAATTGTTGAAAATAAAAATCATTTCATAAAAAATGTTCATGAAAAATAATTTATAAGCTTTCAAAACCGTCTACTTGAAACTTAAAATGTTTCAAGTACGTGACTTTGAAAGACTATAAAATATAAACCATAAGACCAATATAAACAAAACTTTAAACATTGATTAAACATATAAGAAATTGTTGAAAACAAAAATCATTTCATAAAAAATGTTCATGACAAATAATTTATAAGCTTTCAAAACCGCCTACTTGAAACTTAAAAATGTTTCAAGTATGTGACTTTGAAAGACTATAAAATATAAACCATAAGACCAATATAAACGAAACTTTAAACATTGATTAAACATATAAGAAATTGTTGAAAAAAAAAATCATTTCATAAAAAATGTTCATGAAAAATAATTTATAAGCTTTCAAAACCACTTACTTGAAACTTAAAAATGTTTCAAGTATGCGACTTTGAAAGACTATAAAATATAAACCATAAGACCAATATAAACGAAACTTTAAACATTGATTAAACATATAGGAGTTAACCCCACATCAATGTGATGAACGGTGTCGCTAATATCACATACATCTATAATCTTTGATGCATGAGAACATGTTATATCTCCTTTCATGGGACAACGAAATCCATTCTTCCACCCGTCATGTCCATATCCATATCAACATCCGGCCGTATAAGGGTATGATGAAAGATATGCCACATGAAATGCTTATCTGTTCCCATTCCTGCAAATACAAACCCCTTCAACACCACCATACATCCAACCATTATAATTTCTTCCACAATTGTCACCCCATTTCTCCAGGCCCAGTTGATCAGATAAAAACACCAACGATTCCACATAGCCCATCGAACTCTTCATCACCAATTCTTTATCCTTTATCATCTTCAAAAGGCTACTATAGGACCTCCTTGATCTATCCATTACAAACACTCACATAGTATACTTGTATGTGAGTGTTTGTAATGGATAGATCAAGAAGGTCCTACAGTAGCCTTTTGAAGATGATAAAGGATAAAGATTTGGTGATGAAGAGTTCGATGGGCTATGTGGAATCATTGGTGTTTTCATCTGATCAACGGGGCCTGGGGAAATGTAGTGACAATTGTGGAAAAAATTATAATGGTTGTATGCATGGTGGTGTTGAAGGGGTTGGTATTTGTAGGAATGGGAACATATGAGCATTTCATGTGGCATATCTTTCACCATACACTTATGCGGCCAGATGTTGATATGGATATGGACATGGCAGGTAGAAGAATGGATTTCATTGTCCCATGAAAGGAGATATAACATGTTCTCATGCATCAAAGATTATAGATGTATGTGATACTAGCGACACCGTGCATCACATTAATGCGGGGTTGACTCCTATATATTTAATCAATGTTTAAAGTTTTGTTTATATTGGTCTTATGGTTTATATTTTATAGTCTTTCAAAGTCACGTACTTGAAACATTTTTAAGTTTCAAGTAGGCGGTTTTGAAAGCTTATAAATTATTTTTCATGAACATTTTTTATGAAATGATTTTTGTTTTCAACAATTTCTTATATGTTTAATCAATGTTTAATGTTTCGTTTATATTGGTCTTATGGCTTATATTTTATAGTCTTTCAAATTGACGTACTTGAAACATTTTTAACTTTCAAGTAAGCGGTTTTGAAAGCTTATAAATTATTTTTCATTTCCATAGACATAAAACATATAAATGAACATAAACAATCAATGTCTATGTCTACATTGAGGAGATGCTGTCCCACATGGTGGTCTAATAATAGGACGTCTATGGCGAGATCTCTGGGGAGTCTGATGACCTGGAGAGGGCTGATACTCGGGCACTGGAACGTCGATTGTCATATCCTCCACCTCTGTGCTAGTGGGAGAAAATGTCAACTCTACCTCGTACTGCCCTCCTGATCCTTCTCCCACACTAGTGCAGAAAACATTTTTTACGTCAGTTATTTTTCATTTTTTACGTCGGTTTCTAGCCGACGTTAATACGTGCGACGTTATAAATAAGGTTTTTGACGTCGGTTATTTAAAAACCGACATCAAAAACATAAAATCACGATGTTTATCACGTCAGTTATTTTAGAACCGATGTGATAAAGAAAATGGGAAGGGTTTATCACGTCAGTTATTTAACAACCGACGTGATAAAAGGCCTGGAAAATGGTTTATCACGTCGGTTATTAAACAACTGACGTGATAAACAGGGGCGAGGGGGGTTTATCACGTCGGTTCTATAAGAACCGACGTGATAAACCGGGGTGAGCGTGGTTTATCATGTCGGTTCTTATAAAACCGACGTGAAAAACCGGGGGAGGGGGGTTTATCACGTCGGTTATTATATAACCGCCGTGATAAACCGGCGGGCGGCGGTTTATCACGTCTGTTATTCAATAACCGACGTGATAAACCATTGTCCAGGCCGTTTATCACGTCGGTTATTCAATAACCGACTTGATAAACCATTGTCCAGGCCTTTTATCACATCGGTTATTAAATAACCGACGTGATAAACCATTCTCCAGGCCTTTTATCACGTCGGTTATTAAATAACCGACGTGATAAACTATTTTCCAGGCATTTTATCACGTCGGTTATTAAATAACCGACGTGATAAACTATTTTCCAGGCATTTTATCACGTCGGTTATTTAATAACCGACGTGATGAACCCAATTTTTTTTAAACAGAATGCAGTCATCTTCTCTCCACCAGAATCAACCAGAAAACAAATCAAGAAATCGTACCACAAAAACAGAAGTAGATCAAAATTAAGCATGTACATAGATAACATATAAAACTTACCCCCTAGACATCCTCCACCCTCATTTATACCCCATGGACAGCCCTCCCCCACCCCGTTGGAGCCCTCACCCTCATGTATACCCCCTGAACAGCCCTCCCCCACCCCATTAGAGCTCCCACCCTCATGTATACCCCTTGGACAACCCTCCCCCACCCCATTGGAGCCCCCACCACACTCCTGGACTGCCCCCCGACCCCCGGACACCCCCAAACACCCCTCGACAACCCCCCACCCGCCTGAACAACACCCCCTCACCCCCTCACCCCACTTGACAGCCCCCACCACACCCCTGGACAGCCCCAAACACCCCTGGACAACCCCCCCACCCCTGGACAACAGTCCCACACCCCTGGACCGCCTTCCCACACCCCTGGACATCCCTGCCACCCCCCAGGACTGTCCCCCCACCCCACCGGACAGCCCTCCCAGACCGCTGGACACCCCCAACCCCACTGAACACACCCCCACACCCCCACACCCTTGGAACCCCTCCCCCACAGACCCAAATCCATACCAGAAAAACCATCAAAAGTAGACCAAAACAAGAAGTAGAGCAAAATTAAACATTCACTTATATAACATTCAAAACTTACACTGTCAAATTCAAAAAAAACTAAATCCAACCTAAACAACTACCAAATACACAATTAAAACGACAATATTCAAAATTACATTTTACATTACAAACAACTAAAATTCAATCAAACCTGTAAAATAATTTGACCACTCCACTTGTACGTGTTTGATGTCTTCAGCAGTATAGGGTTGAGGGTCATCAAAAAGCTACAAATGAAAAAGAAGATAGTTAACGTGTATAATGAATAAATCAAATTGAAATATTATGGAAAAGTTTAAGAGGAAATCGTACCAGGTCAAAATTCACAACTGTCCCAGTTGTTATTATTTCATACATAAATCTTAACATATAATATCTGCATTCGATGATGCCTTGTTGTTCATGACAATTCTGTTTGAATGAGTGTAAATTCAATATATTATTTTTATGTAATAAATCAAAAAGTACAAATTATAAATGGAAATTTACCTTCGCATTTACATATTTGATCTTTGCATTTCTTTTCTTTGTGTTTTTTTGAAAGTAGGCCCATGCACTGTTAGAAAATAATACGAATGAGGTAAATTTAAAATTCATTATAATATATAAAACTATTGAGAAATTGAAACTTACTTTTCCAATATATTCTTAAAACTTTCCCACACATCACCATGAACAGAGCATATCCAATAAAGAGATTTCTCCCTTGGGCAACAAATCCCTAACATCCAATTATCACTGATAAAAGGAAATTTAATGTTAGTGATTTTTTATGTTAAAAGATAAATAACTCTTTGAGAGAAATGTGTTTCATACCTCTCACAAAAAGGAATCATCCAACATTGTGTGATTATATTCTTTTCAAATATTTCAGCAATATAAACCATTCTTTGTTCCTCATTCAATGCACATGCTTCAGGGGAAATCAATTGCGGGTCCATGAATCCATATACTTCTGTCAGCTCATTCCTCTCACAAATTTTATAAAGATACCTAATACAAAACATACATAAGTATACATTTTTAATAAATATAACACAGGGAAAAGGTGTTAAGACTTACATGGAAAAAATTTGTACCACGTTGATGCCCAACTTATCTCCAGTAACAAGATCCATGATATCAGTTTTTGTAATCCCCACACTTATTTCACGTCCACAAACATGAGATTCCATTAGAAACTCATAAAAACCCAACAACAAATGTGAATATCTTGACAATCTGTCAAGACCACTGGAATCTGTATCTGATGTCATAGCCTGTTGTCTTTGTTGTTGTATATAAAGTATTTCTTTACCTTTGAAGTATTCCTGTGAAAAAAAATTGAAAAATATAGTAGTTTTCAAATGATAAAACAACTTTAATAAAAAAATAAAATAAAAGATATAACATTCATACCTCTATGGTAATGAGTCGAAGAAGTCTGGATGGCCAAACTAAAAAATGGCTGATACTCTGTCCAACTGTCGCCACCTCATCTGTAGGTATTGGTACCCTAGCTGATCTATCTATAATATCCTGTACAGTGACCCTCTGATTCTCTACCTCTAATTGTTGACGATGAACTGTATCTCCTATATAATATACCAACCCGTATGCTACTATATGATGTTGAGAATCATCAACATACAACTCACAATATGTAGGAAGCTGCGACGGAGGCGTAGGATAAAAAATGGGGTCCGCAGGCTGAGGTGGGGGAGTGGGAGCTACTGGCAGAGGTGGAGGATAAATAACGGGGTCTGCAGGGGGAGGTGGAGGAGTGAGAGCTGCAGTCTGAAATTTTCTTTGCATTTCTGCAAACATAGACTGCACCGACTCTCTAATCTTGTCCTCCATCGTCGCATTAATATTTTGAACTTCAGCCTCCAAGGATTCTATTTTTTTTATAAACCCCCTCAATGTTAGAAGTTGAAGAACGTGGAAACACTTTTCTTACCGATACACCTGCCGGATATCCTCTTACACGACCAGGATGTTCGGGTCTTCCCAATGCTGCAAATAAAATATCTTCCCTCCCAGTAGCTATAAATGTCCCCTCTGAACTCTGCTCCTCAAGAGAGTCCTGTATTAATTAATTGAACATTTCTGTAATGATTGAAACTTATATGAAGAAAAAAGTTAACTTAAATAAATTAAATAGATATCTTACAATCCTCTCAGCTACGATTCTCGATTCTTCCGAAAGATATTGCCCTTTTTTCCCCTTCCGAGCTCTATTCCATTTTTCATGTCTAGATGGAGGGGATGGAGGGGCCACCTCTCCAGAGCTTGAAGACTCAGCTCTTAGTTGTTGAAATTTTTCCGCCATCATTTGTTCTTCCAATAATGCATACCCTCCCCGAGATAAACTATGAGGGTATACATTTTTATATTGGATCTCCTGATGAGCTTTCCTTGTTTGCTGTAATTTAAGAAGAAGAAATTATTAACAAAACATTAATAAAATCATTTATATAAGAAAGTTTATAAAAGTTTACATTTCCCTTACCAGAAATGACTCTTTTTTTCTACTTTCAAAAAACTATCTCCATGTGTCTTCATCTATAAAAGGATATATACGACATGGATTGTCGTGACTCCTATGACCATAAATGAAATCAGATGAGAGGGTTGATTTGAAATCCCTCCACCTTATGGCAGCCAACGATAAGCATTTCTTCCTGACTCCTCCAGTGTTAGGAATATCAAATGTCATCTGATAAAGAAGAGGTTAAACATATTATATATACTAGAAACATTAAAAGAATGGTCAAAAAATGACAAAAGATCTTACCAAAATCGTCTCCCACAACTGAGATATAATCGCTTTATCCACACCTCTCCAATCATCATACAGAATGCTTACTTTGGTCTTAGACTGAGTTGCAACAAAACTCTTAAAATCTTTGGCATTCGGACCTCTAGGGATATCATCATCATCAAACTCAATGACTATCCTCTGATCCTACGTACGGGCAAGTGATAATTTTGGTAAATGTGTGCACCCACGTTTACCAACCTTTGAACTCTTTGTCATAATAGGAGCATGTGAATGTTCATCCCTAGAGGTATGACCAACAATATGCTCCTCTCCAGAATCATGTGGTTGATCATTTGAATGATCTTTCATTATCCTTCAAATCAAAAAAACAAACGTCAGTTCACAAATATACAAATTCAAATATTTTAATACTACTGTAATCAGAAAATAGAAAAGTGTACTAAGTTACATAATAGTAAACATTGGTAATATGGTAAGCATGTTAAACAATGGTAAAGATGGCAAAGATGGTCAAGATGGTCAAGATGGTAAAAATGGTAAAAATGGTAAAAATGGTAAACCTGGTAAACATTGTAAACATGGTAAAGTAATTGTCAGTGAACAAAAATAAGCATTTTAAAATTCATGTAATGGTTATAAACATGATAAAGTAAACTAAACAAACTTAAAACAAACAAAAACATATACTTATTTTATTTTAAAACATGTTTTAATAAATAAAAAACTTACAATATCTAACATTTATGGAAAAAAATAAATGTAAACAAGAAATAAACATATGTTGCCTGTAATTTTAGGAATGTACAAATGGATTGTTTTCCCAAATTCCTTCATCGTGATCGTTCCTTATGACACAAACTATGTCTTCAACATGATCATCATTATGTTTTGTTAATATTTCCATGGAAGTAGGGATCTCACATAAATAAACATATTCATCAAGTTCATCCTCACAAACATATTGTTTTTTCCCTTGTAAAACAACAGCCCACTGCATATCTGATTGATCTACTACATAGAAAATTTGTTTTGCATGTGTTGCCATTATAAAAGAATTAGCTGTGTCTTCCAATCTATTCAGATTAACAAGTGTCATTCCAAATTCATCGTGTCTGACACTGTTGTTACCGTTAAACCATTTACAGTTAAAAACGGGAACTTTAATTTTAAAGTAATCAACCTCCCATATGTCTTCAATCACTCCATAATATGCACTTGATGCAGAAATTGGGTTTTTGTCCTTAGCACTTGAAAAATGCATTGCTTCTGCAAACACCAATACACCACTATTCTGAACTGCACTTCTGTTGTCCTGAGCTTTTGTATGAAATGTATAACCATTAATGTCATAACCGGACCATGTTATCACATTTAAACATGGACCACCCACTATCCATTTTAATGTCTCTGATACATCTGATCTACCAAGCAAAGTCTTTTTAATCCATGACAAAAAAGTTTTGTTGTGCTCATTCAAAATCCACATTTTTTTCTTCTTTGGATGACATTGTTTCAACTCATTAATATGCAATGTGATATACGGTTGAGCATCAGCTATGTTATTCAAGATGCATGATTCTAACTTCTTCATCTATTCAGCTGACAATGATTTGACTTTCAAGCCGCGAATCCCCTTTCCCTCATTATTAACTCGTTCATGGTGAGATGGAGGTAAACCTATGTGTTGCGCCGCAGCCAAGTAGCTCGTACAAAACTCTGCTACCTCCTCAGAAATATACTTTTCAATAATGGAGGCTTCAGGTCGATATAGATTTTTAACATACCCCTTTAATATTTTCATATACCTTTCAAAAGGATACATCCAACGAGGGTATACAGGTCCACAAAGCTTTATTTCTCGAACCAGATGAATCATTAAATGCACCATTATATCAAAAAAAGTTGGAGGAAAATACATTTCCAATTGACAAAGTATAAAAATTGCATCCTTTTCCAAAATTTTCAAAGCATTCACATCAATCGCCTTATTACAAATTGAATTGAAAAAAAACACAACTTCATTATAGTCTTTTTGACACGAATGGGCAATATTCCACGCAATGCAACTGGTAGAATTTGTTGCATCATGACGTGACAATCATGTGATTTCATACCTATCAACTTCAAGTCCTTCAATGAGACAAAATTTTTTACATTAGAAGAATAACCTTGAAGCACTTTGGTATCATGAAGACACTGACAGAAGCTAATTTTCTCCCTCTTCGATAATGTATGATAAGCTGGGGGAAGAAATGTTCGTCTTCCTTTAGGAGTGGGAGCTAACTCCAAACGTATTCCCATTGATAGTAAGTCTAATCTTGCATCCAACCCATATTTAGTCTTTCCTTTAATATCTAACAATGTTCTAATCAAAGAATCACAGATATTCTTCTCCACATGCATGACATAAATATTATGTTTAACTTCATGATACCTCCAATATGGTAGCTCAAAAAAAAATTGACCTTTTCTTCCAAATATGTCTATCATTACCAGATTTCTGTGTCTTTCCCAATGTCACGTCAAGGTTTTTTACCCTCTCAAAATACATATCAGGGGATAAAGGTTTTGGAGCAGTATCAAATTCTTTTGAGCCATTGAATGACTTTTTTAGTCTTCTATAAGGGTGTTCCATAGGCAAAAACTTTCGATGACCCATGTACACTGTTTTCCTCCCATGATGCAATTGACAATATGACATCTGTTGTTCACAAATTGGACATGCTTTATGCCCTTTAACACTGTATCCAGACAAATTTCCATATGATGGGAAGTCATTTATAGTGAACAGAAGCACTGCATACAGTTAAAAATATTCCATTTTATAAGAATCATACACCCTAATACCATCAGCCCATAACAGTTTCAAATCATCAATCAATGGTGACAAGTAAACATCAATATCATTACCGGGTTGCTTTGGACCAGAGATCATTGTACTCAACATGACATATTTTCGCTTCATACAAACATCAGGAGAGAGGTTGTAAATTACAAATAAAACAGGCCATGAACTATGTGTGCTACTGAGTGTTCGGTATGGATTCATTCCATCTGTGCACAACCCTAGTCTGAGATTTCTAATTTCATTTCCAAATGTAGAATACTGCGCATCAATTTTCTTCCATTGTGTACAATCAGCTGGATGACATATTTTTTCATCACATACCCGCTCTTCAGCATGCCATCTTAACCTTTTTGCATCATGTGAATTAGCAAATAAACGTTTGAAACGATTAATTATAGGAAGATACCAAAATACATTTGAAGGGAGCTTTGTAATCTCTACATCAGCCTGTGATTTTTCTTTCACCTTATACCGTGATGTCCCACATTTAGGACACTCTGACAGAAATTCATATTCCTTCCTATATATAATGAAGTCATTCAGATAGGCATGTATTTTCTTGTATCTCAATCCCATCGGGCATAATATTTTCTTGGCTTTGTAATGTGAATCTGGAAGATCGTTATCTTTTGGAAGAATGTCTTTCATCAATTGTAGCAGCTCTATAAAACTTCTGTCACTCCATCCATGCTTCGCCTTCAGGTTAATCAATCTTAACACTGCCGAAAAAACCGTAAAATCTGTACAACTAGGATATAATGGTTTTTCAGCATCACCATATAGACGCGCAACTGTCAGTTCTATCTCAATTTGTTCTGCTATAATATCGTGAATCATTTCTTCAATTCCATCGGAGTTACCATCTTGTGAATCATCATCATCAGTGACATTCCGTCCAGTTTCACCATGCCAAATCCAAGGGCTGTAACTCAGATTAAAACCATGACAAATCAGATGATCTTTTATCTCTCTACTTTTCAACTTCTTCATATTCAAACATTTCAGGCATGGACAGAAAAAAATGTCACTACTTGGAACATTTCATTTTGCAAATTCCAAAAAGGCATCAACACCTTCCTCAAATTCATTTCTCATTCAATGTGCCGTAATCCAACTTCGACTCATTATTACTTATAACAAATATCAACAAAAAATATATATTTTTAAGATAATACAAATATATGTTTATATGAAAAAATCATAATTTGAATGTAAAACAATTTAAAATATAAAACAAATCTATAGGTATTTAAAAAAATATACTTGAATATTATTTTTAAAACAAAATATAGTTAGATATAACAGTTTTAAATTTCATTGAATCAAAGAAAACCATGACGCCTACATAGTTTAATATTGATTGTGGTTTTTATGTTTTAATATATTAGATAAACTACCTATTTAACATGTTATTAATGGTTTCTGTAGACCCTAAATCCATTTGGTAAATATTTTCACACAATTATAAAAATCAATGGAAGTGTTTTTGGGAGGAATATGTTCAATCATTTGATTTTAATGTCCCATATTCTATAACAAAAGGCAATGTGGATACCAAAGCCCTTAGTTTGGTTTTTTATTCTCAAAGGGTTTGTGATGAAAAAGAAGAGTATAAGTTGATGTATATGATAAATAAAATACAACTATATTTTATTTATGGTTATGATAGAATGAATTCATACCATATCATTTAGGATCTGCTCCCACCAAAAGTAACCCTCCTCAGTTCGAAATGAATAAATTTAGATAATTATGCATGAATTCATACATGTATTGTTGTACATAAACCAAAAAGAATATTATTAGTACTAAAAGTAAAACTAGGAAGAAACAATAAACTCTATATACTCATGAAAGCTACTCCACAACACTTCCATGCTACTAACATCTATAAAAAACTACAAATTGCTTTTAAAAACCAAAAAAATTGTTTATATTTATGTATGGTGAGCATAACATGTATACATAGTAAGATCCTCCCTAAAACATCTCATGAAAATGTTGAGGAAGCACACTAAAGCCCTATGAAAAAAGGAATCTAAATCATCACCTAAACAAGGAAAAATAGTTTCATATACTCACTATGGATCACTCACAAAATAATTCATATAAATAAACCTTTTTGTATAAAAAATTATATATATATATATATATATTAAAATTAAGGTTCTCGAATACCACTTCTCCACTAGTTTTCCTCTCACACCCCAATGCGCTACTCCACAACACTTCCATGCTACTAACATCTATAAAAAACTACAAATTGCTTTTAAAAACCAAAAAAATTGTTTATATTTATGTATGGTGGGCATAACATGTATACATAGTAAGATCCTCCCTAAAACATCTCATGAAAATGTTGAGGAAGCACACTAAAGCCCTATGAAAAAAGGAATCTAAATCATCACCTAAACAAGGAAAAATAGTTTCATATACTCACTATGGATCACTCACAAAATAATTCATATAAATAAACCTTTTCATATAAAAAATTATATATATATATATATATATATTAAAATTAAGGTTCTCGGATACCACTTCTCCACTAGTTTTCCTCTCACACCCCAATGCTAATGTCATGGTCTCACCCCGCCCATAAATCATCCTACACCATGTGAAATTGTATCACTTCCATCAATGAATCATATGTATCTTAGATTATCTCATCACCATATTATCAAAATAGTAATGAGGTGCATACTTGGAAACCACTACATCTTGTTTACATTAAATGTACAAAAATCACAAAACATAATTATAGAATATCCTTGAAAAAAAACGAACAAAATAAATTCGTGGAAGGCTTACTTGAATGTTGCGAGTTGAGATGATAGATCCGAGAGGAGTGAAGAAGATAAAAAATGAAGACAAAACGAGTTTAACGCAGGTCAATCGACGAGCTGATTAGGGTTTACCGCACGAGAGAGACGAGCCGGCGGACTGTCAATCGAAAATCGTAAATAACAGTCCATGGGGCTTTAATTTCTTTAAAAGTTTTATAACGTCGGTTATTATATAACCGACGTTATAAACTATTTTTTAAATTTATAACGTCGGTTATTTTAAAACCGACGTAAAAAAGCTCCCGCGCTTTGGTTTTTTACGTCGGTTATAAGATAACCGACATAAAAACCGAACAGGCGCGATTTGTAACGTCGGTTATTAAAATAACCGACGTTAAAAATCTACTCGCCGCATTTTTACGTCGGTTATATATAATCGACGTAAAAAATGGTGACGTAAAAAACGTTTTCTGCACTAGTGCCACTTCGATGGTAGAAGGACCCGACATCATCGCAGTGGGGAACAAATCATGTGGTGGAACTATACCCCAACTCTATGATGGGTCTGGACTCCAAGGCTGCGATGACTTTGGACCCAAAGGCTGCAATCCATATGGACCCCATGATGGAGAAAACTGAGGATATCCCGTCAAAAAAGATGGATCCCATGACAGCTGAGGCACATCCTGCATCGGCTCAGACTGAACTATTAGAGGGCCGACCTCTGCCTGTGGAACTGGTGAGGCCTGACGTGCAGGACAATGCTGTTTACGTCGCCGTGGTTGTGGCTCCTCAGCACTAGCAGCTGCTGCAGGATCTTCCTCTGCGGCAGGAACCTGCTGTCTCCGTGCGGGACGCTCGAAGAGGCTCTTGAAAAACACATGGACAAATGACCTCAGCTCCAATGCTTGAGCATGGATGACTTCCCAGCTGAAGACTCTATCCTCAACCTCATCACTCATATGAATAAGACTGTCTGTGTGACGCTCTTGTAAATAGATTAAAATGAATTAGAAAATAACTCAATAAACATAGTAACATAATTTAATTTACTTACAATCATATGCATCTCTCTGACATCTCGGGTAAGATACAGTATAGACTTCAGTCTATACCATGGCTCATACTCATGATGAGATGAAAGAGAGAACTGCATCGTAGGAACTCCCTGGATATGAAACTCTGCGCGTATGTGCCAACAGTCGAGAAATACAACATGTACTCGACGCCAGTCGTCATCCAGCCTCCCTGTCAGCTTCATCCCATGAAGTTGATCTGTCTGCCTCGACGGTAATGGAATCCGCTGAGTCAAGAGAAACTGGCGCATGACTCTATCAGGCTGGTGCCACTCAACAATATGAAAGTGAATGAGTGGAACTACAACCGTAACATCGTCAAGACCAGCCGTGCATTATGGAGGCAACTGGTCTATAATAGACCAGTATGGAACCCATGAGATCTAAAATAACATATTACCCTTGTTAGAAAAACTCTTAACTAAAAAAATGATGTTATTATTAAATTTGTTAGACAGTTATAGATTGTATATACATACCTGATGGGGTAAGATAAAGTCCAACTCGAGCCGATATACGACCAAATCGTGTCTTGAAACCGCATTGAAATTATGTTGCTGACACCACCTATAAAATACAGCATTGATAGTGATAAATAATGAGAAATTAAAGTCAATAACTTGTAGTAGCATCAGAAACTGATAGAAATGAGTGATCATACCAGCGTCCATGCGGAGCGTCATGCAACATTGCCATCTCGACTGGAGGACCAGCAAGATCAGGGTAGAATGTGGGGATGTGCCCTCATGCCCATATCTGAATAAGGATGACGCATCCCCTGAGACCTGTGCGCCGCCTGTCAGATATCCTGCATAATGCTCTGTATGTGTATTTCAAGCAGGCGGATCCCCAAATATACGTCCCTGCCCGATCAAAGTCCTCTAGCAGGGGTAGATACATCATGTGCATGTACATCCCTGAATGATCTGTATACATGGTCCCTCCAATAAGTCATAATATATATGCACGTGCATAACAAATCACTGTCTGCTCGTCAGCATCATCAGTTAAAAGTGGAATCTGTGACTCCATCCAAGGCATGGATATCGATGCTCTATCAATAGCACTACGATCAGACAAAATGTCAATGCCTAACAAGCGCTGAGCAAGGTCGGGCCAAGATGCCCGAGTGGATCCAATAATGGGTATCCCCTGGATAGGAAGACCAAGAAGCACATCCACATCCTGGAGGGTGATGGTCATCTCTCCCTCAGGCAGGTGGAATGTGTGTGTCTCTGGTCTCCACCTCTCCATGAGTGCAGTTAGCAGGTGATGGTATACAAATGTAAAATCTGATACCGCAATACCATAGAAGCCAACACGACACAAGTATGGTATAATGGCAGGAGGAGGCTCCGTGTGATGAAAATGGTGCGCTCGATGCACCCTGATCACTCGATCTGGACCACCCTCTATCACAACCTGTGAACAATGGGTAGCCTATTGACTGAGTAGTATGGTGTCATTCATCTTCATTTAAACAAATTATTATTCACAATGTTTTATGAAGTTTTTTTACCAAAAGAAAGAGGCATGTCTTCATGTTTTTCAAAGAATATTACTAAAGTTTATTAAGATATGATTTTACCTAGAATTGGGTGTTTTGTAAGATATGGTTTTATATATTTATATATATAAATCATTTGTCTGTATTATATAGATGTTTATTAGAAAAATATGTGATTTATAATTTATATATGATTGTCCACATGATTGTATGTTTCATGATTATTTTCTCAATCACATAATGTTTTGAAAACCGATGTAAAGGGAAGATGTTTTTGGGTTTATGGTTCATCTTTTCAATTTTAGGATTTAGAGATTAGGGTTTCACATTTTTCCTTTTAGATCTAAGCTTTTGGATTTTTTTAACATTTTACGGTTTAGGTTAATGATTTGAGAAAATATTTTCAGGATTACGGTTTAGAATGTTAGGATTACGGTATACAAAAGATGTTTTTGGGTTTACTGTTATGATTTTCAGTATTGGGGGTTAGAAAACTGAGGTAAAAGGAAGAGATAACAACATAAAATTTACAATATGAGAATATCCCAATAACGACAATACATCATTGTGGATTAGAGTGTGAACTCGACCCAACAATGTTAGGGCATCGTTTCTGATTATGACCTTCTTGATGACATATGGTGCATCTCAAACTCTATCTTTGTTCTTGAGGCCAGTCCATCTCATTTCACATCCTGCTGGCCTTCGGTCTCCTATGGGGACGCAACCGATTCATATCAGGTACCACTATCGACTGACCTTCGGGCATTGGGAAATAACGAAACTCACCAATAGGTGTCTATGGTGTAACATAACAGTTAGCAATGATGTTCATCCAGTACATTGGATCAACATATACTTCCCATGATATGTTAATAGAGGCACATGCTGCGATGGTGTGTGAGCATGGAAACCGTAAGGCCTGAAAGTTTCCACATTAACATTGCCACGTTTCTAATAATACCACCATTTTTTCACCAATGCTATTTGTGATGGGGTTCGCCTTCTCTTGAACTTCAAATCAAGAGTCTTCTCGTCGAAATAGGAAAACTTGATAACCAGAAACTTCTTCAATATTCTTTTTAATCTCTCGTTGAAAATGTCTTCCATACGTTAGCCCCTGATGTATTCCATCCGATGCTAGTTTTTGTCTATCAACAAAGTACTTCACGCAATGATATAATGTCTCCTGAACTAGGGCAGTTATAGGCTTGCGAATCCCTTTGAAGACACCACTGATGCACTCTACAATGTTGGTGGTCATGTGTCCATACCTATTCCCCCAATAACATGCCAATGTCTATTTTTATTTTGGAATTCACAACATATAATCATAAACCTCTTCATTAACCTGATGGATGTGTTCGAAACGTTCTTCAAACCATCATTGATCTGACTCATATACTACACAGAATATATGATATTTCACATATTTTGAATTTATCTTTACGTTGATATACAAAAAAATAACAAATATAATGCGTACCAAGTTTGGTGATTGCCTTCTTCATCGGTTCGTTGTGGAATTTTTTATGCAAGTTGCTAGAAATGTGTCTAATGATTAACCGATGATGTGCATTTGGGTAACTCCATGTATCAAGATTCACATTGATTGCCTCATTAATTTCCTGATGCTGATCAGATATCAAACAAACACCCCGAATGTTGGGGAAATGGTTGTTGATACATGCCAAAAACCAACTCCATGATTCATAGTTTTCTTTCTCTACAATGGAAAAGGCAAGATGAAGAGGTTAAAAGTTTCCATCTTGGGTTACTGCAATCAACAATATGCCCTTGTATTTTTCGTATAGAAACGTTCCATCAATCTAAATGAAGTGTTTGCTAAAACGAAATGTGGAGATACATGAGAGGAATGCCCAAAACAATCGATTAAATTGAACACGAGATGGATCAGGTCTGTTATCATGAGACATATATTCATTTGTATCAAGATGGAATAGAACTTGGTTATGATGACTCAGTATAGCTAGCAATTGCAGCAATACTTGATATGAGTCATCCCAATCACCATAGACCTTCACAATTTCCTTCTGTTTCGCCATCCATGCCTTATTATACGAAAGATTATAACCAAATGTCTGTTGTATCCTCTCTTGTACAAGGGCTATTAGAACATCTTGACATGTCCTAATCATCTCAACAACAATGGATGACACAAATTCTGTATCCAATGAAGTATGATCTTGTGTCAGTCTTGGCTGAACGCAAGTATGAGCTGCCCCAATCCTCGAGATTCTCCAACCTTCAAATGTAATGTTCAGAATCACCCTCAATCGAAATCTACAATCATCCCCATACTTCTCACACCGTATGACATATTTTCTATGTTCTGATTCGTAAAATACATAGCTACAGTGCCTCTCAATGTGAAATCTCTTTAGTGTACTTTTTAATGCATCTTTACTTGGAAAATTCCTTCCAACATATAAAGTTTTGTCCATATCACTAAACCTATCTCATATAACTCCAGGAAACTCAGATGCTGGTGTGAGAACATTATCTTCAAATTCAAGCACACGTGTTATTGCTTCTAACCAAGATGCAAAGTGCGGTGAATGATTTATTGTAGGTCGAGCTAGCTGTACAACTAATGCATTTCTCGAAACTTCTGTTGTTCCTTCCTCATCAGCACTATTATCACCATCTGTTTCGTTATTACAAAACTCCTCATCAGATGTCAGGTTAACATGTATATCCGGGAGATCAAGTAGTTTGTCCTCTTCTACATCATTTGGAATAGTCTCAACTTCATGAGGCAGACTATCTTCAACGAATCTTGTAAGTATACGTCTTTGTACAATTGGATGTTGTTGTTGTACAGTAGAAACATGAACATATAACTCCATCATGGTACCATCCGACTGTTGAGAAAACAAATTAATTGTTTGGATCCATTGCGCATCATCAACCAATGGACAAGCTAGATGCCACAATGTTGACGGAAGCTAAAAATGTCTATAACTCATTGACTTGATATTTTGATCAGGTCCTAGATTTAATGAGCCATGAATTCTGTCTTGAAGGTCACTTAGGGTTACACAATTAGTTGTATTAAGCACTATTATTGGTTATGTACTGTAAGAAGCTCCTTGCTCAGTTTGAATAACCTCCCCATATCAGTACACACAGGCAAACATTACGCTCTATGTAAAAAAAGTTTTCTAATCAAGATTTTGATAATGTAAGTGACATTCAGAATAATGGTTACCAATATAAGTTGGATTTTATACTTTGAAGATCTAATTAAACTACTTATTAAAAATAAGTTGAATTTTACCTCATGTTCAAATAATAACTACTACTTCTAAACTATACAATCTTTATGATACTTAAATTTTAAAAGATCTTATATCCTAAAATAGGATATTTCTTAGTACACTTTTTAATTAGTTAATCATTCTTCAATCATTAGTTATTCCTTACTAAATTATTAATTATTTATTCAATAACATAGTAGAGTTAAAATATAAATAACATGGAGTTAAAAAATAAATAACATCATGTTTCGAGCTTATGGCCTTTCTTGCAGTGAATTGGATATCAAAATTTCAGAAAACCCGTTGTCACACGGGTTTTCTGAAATTTTGATATCGAATTCACTGCAAGAAAGGCCATAAGCTGGAAACATGATGTTATTTATTTTTTAACTGCATGTTATTTATATTTTAACTTCATGTTATTTATATTTTAACTCCATGTTATTTATATTTTAACTCCATGTTATTTATTTTTTTAATTTCACTCCATGTTGTTTTTTAACTCCATGTTGCTTTTTAACACCATGTTTCTTTTTAACTCCATGTTGCTTTTTAACTCCATTTTGTTTTTTTAACTCCATTTGTTTATGTTATTTAATATCATTTGAACTGTAGTTTTATTTTTAACTCTATGTTATTTATTAATTAATTTCTAATTAATCATTTCTAATAATAACTATCAACATCCTTACTAAATTATCAATTTATCATTTATTTTCTTAGATATTGTTGGGAAAAAATCCCTCAAGGTAACATTGCAGTATTTTTGGGCTGATTGTGTTTGTTGACAAAGCAGGTTTCCATGGAGAATTGTCGAGTTCCCGAGAAGTTTTTGACATTCCATGTTGACAAAGAACTATGACAAAGGAAAGGACGATATGGAGGCGGTACAAAAGAGCAGTACAAGGTGGCGCCATTTCCCAGTGTTTGCCAAATTTTTGGGGTCCAAAATTTGGAATTTGGTGAGCATCACGAAAATAGGATTTCCATGAAGATCATAATTTAATATGGCAAAGGCATGAGTTTCGCGAAGATGGGATGTATGGATTGGAAATCGCGAAGACCAGAAGAATGGAGGCGGTGAGTCTTCGCGATTACGTCAAGATTCGCGAACGGCATAGACTGAAGTGCATAACGGTGGTGAAGGGCTTTGCGAGGGAGCTTCGCGGCGAAGGCGCGAAGGTATGTTGACGGTGATTCTTCGCGACTACGTCAAGCTCCGCGAACGGAAAATTGCCGTGGTGCTTCGCGATTTGGACAGAATTCTGGCTGAAACTTTGGAGCTTCGCGATTTGAGATGACGTGGCGTTGACTTCGCGCGGAAGGGACGAGGGTCGGTGGAATCACCTATAAATAGAGGCCGACCCCTTCGAGAGAAGTAGAGAGATTTTTCAGAGAAGATCATTTGCTCTCGTTTTGCGAAGGTAGTTCACGGAGCCAGTGTGCTTCGTGAAAGAGGAGCTTCGCAGCGGCTATTGTAGCTCCGCGAAAGTTGTGTGCTCCACATTGGCTCAGTGAGCTTCGCGAGAGAAGTTGCTTTGCAATGAGTTGAGCTTCGCGGGAGTTCTTCGCGAGAGAGATTCACGAGAGAGCTTCGCGAAAAGGAAGGAGCTTCGCGAAGTCTTGTTTGAGCTTCGCAAAATTGGAAGCCTTGCAAAGTAGGGTGCTTTGCGAAGGTCTTTCCAAAGGTAGTTTGCCCAGTGGATAGTGGCAAAGGGGTATTCATCTACGGGTGAAAGTTAAACTTCAACAGAACATCTTTATAAAGAGAAAGATGCATTCCTTAATGGAAATGAAGAGACCTACAGGTCTATAAACTGTGAGTGAATCCCTTCACAGAGCAGTGAGCTTAGAAAGAGGAAAAATGTGATCCTCTCCACCGGCAGTGAGCCAGAGAGAGAGAAACAGGGAGTGACCCTTGGGAAAGCAGTGAGATGACCCTAAACCTTGTAAAGGCAGTGAGCCTGGACATAGAAGTGATCTAGCCCGAACTTTGTAATCCACAGCTAGTGAAGTTTAGTGGAATTGGTACGACCGGCAACCTGTCGGCGTATGCTCCTTGGACGTAGCCCAGTGAGGGTGAACCAAGTAAAAATCTCTGCGTCTGCCTGCTAATTTTCCTGCATTGCATTTAAAACATCATCATCAAATAAAGGAGAAAGTAAGTGATCATAACAAACACACAAGTGAAAACAAAGCGACCCTTGTAACAAAGAGGTCAAGATCCAGCGGGGCAGGAAGAACTTTGAAAAAGAATATTCATACCCTGATTCACCCCCCCTCTCAGGGTATATAGGCCCCTATTGGTCCTAACAGATATTTTAGTAGTTTATAAAGAAATATGCATATCTTAAGCATATCCCCTGGGAGTGTCAAACCAGAATGCAGCAAGGCCCGTTGTCGTGCACCAGTTCCCGTTCGAGTCTAGCTCAAATCGGTGTTTTCGGGTTTTACCCCTAGGTACATCTGTGCCAGAGCCACATTCACTTGTTTGTATCCAGACAAGGATTCAATTTCTTAGATAACATAGTCTTTACGCTACTAAAATTTCATTAAAAGAATCATAAATTAATTTATACTAATGATAATTATAATTCCTAAATACATATAACTAATTAAACAATCTAATAAACAAAAAAATTTAAAACTACTAAACTACCAAATAATTAAAATATTTAACTTAAACAATTCAACTAAATAAAAAACATTAAATTTACAAAAATATTTAACTAAAAACAATTCAACGAAATAAAAAACATTAAATTAAAAACCATACCTCTAAAAGATTTCCAAAAATTTCAAAATGCAAACTCCGCCGCAAAAGAGAGAAATTGAGAGGTAAATGGGTGTTTGGAATTGAGTTGAAGGGGAGGGGGGCACTGCCCTTTTATAGGGCGCAGAGGTAAAGGCAGCATCGCGGGTGCCGCCTTTGCCACGTCAGCGATCTGCGCTAGTAGTGCAAAGGCGGTAGCCGCGATGCCGCCTTTCACCCGAAATAAAAAGGCAGCATCGCGGATGCCGCCTTTGCGGCGCATTTTGAAAAATAATTTCGCCTTAATCGTTTTCTGTAATTTTTTTTAAAAACGTAAAAAAAAACTTTGTGCCCCAACCATAACTGCACCCTCCCTCTTGTTGCGGCTATAGACAAAAACCCCTCATGCCTGAAGCTTCTCCGGTGCAACCTCCCCGCGCAACAGATTTTGGCACCGCCCCCTTCGGCCAGATCTCCTCCATTCGGCACGGCCTCTGGCGCCGCCATCACCAGTCAGCGCGACTGCCGGCGTTTCCCCCTTCCGGTGCGCCTCGCGCTTCTCCGGCGCACCCCTTTCCCTGTGCGCACCACCCCGCTCCTCCTCCGGCCAGCCCACACCCCGTCGACGTCCCTCCGGCCATCCCGCACCCTGCTGGTGTCGCTCTGACCAACCCGCACCTTGCTGGCATCGCTCTGGACAGCCCGCACTCTGCCTACTTTTCCCCTGCCGGCGTGCACCCTGCCGGCATGACTTCCCCCCCTTTCGTATAACCTCATTCCTCAATTTCACTCTTGTTGTTCTATTTATTCTGTTGGGCGTTTTGGTTTAAGATTTCATTTTGTTGGTTTAAGGTTTTATGACCCGTGTGGAGTGTTTTGGGATGTATGTTTTTCATCCAACATAGTTTCAAGGTAGGTTTTATAATTTAAGAATATTGTATTTCATGCTTTTGGCACATAAATTACATTCTAAATATTGTCATGTGACCCTTATTTTAATTATTGCACATGTAAGTAGTGTTTTTAGTATTTTTGTGTGGTAATTATATTTGTTTGGTTAGAATGTGCATGCCAAGTATTGGAGAAAATATCATGTTAGCTTTTGCACGTGATTTGTGATATTTAAAACATGGTTTAGCAATTTAAATAAACTTATGACATGCAGATTGGTGTTTATACCATATTGAGTGATAAATTGAAATTGTTTTATTAAATGTTGCATCCCTTATGTGTGGTTAGTTGCCCAGTTGGATTTTGAACGTTAGATGTGTTATAAAATAACTTGTTTGAATTTATAAATGTAGTGGCAGTGTGCGAAAAAATGTTTTGGGCTCCTTACGTGGTTTATCAAGTGTTTTTTGTTTTTATAAAGAAATGGGCATTGTTTTTTAAAGGAATTTGGCATCTTTATAAAAATGGTTTGGTTGTGTAAATGGGTAACAACATATTAAATGATGGTTTGCGTTTCTTGAATAAAGTTTTCCAAGTGGTTTGAAGTGGTACTACTACACAAACGGTCTTTATCGGTGCTCAAAACGGGCTTTATCAGCGCTAAAAAGTGCTGTAAAGATCGACGCTGATAAAGGGGGACTTTATCAGTGCTAAAACGGTGCTGATAAAACACGCCTTTATCAGCGCTCTTTTAGCGCTGATAAACTGATCCTTTATCAGCGCTGATATAGGCCCCCTTTATCAGCGCTAAAAAAGTTTTGATAAATGCTCTGCCTACTGCTACAAAAAAATCTACAGCAACACACCCAAACACCTGCAAAAAATCCAGCATCTCAATAAGCTAATTAGACCAAGTATACCCATACAAAATTAACACATAAATCATAAGCTGATTAGACCAAGTATACCCATACAACAAGTATACTCATACACCATTAACACATAATTCATAAGTTAATTAAGTACATAAAGAATTCAATTCAGAATTCAGGGGGTTGGGGGGGGCTGTTAAGGGGTTTGGGGTGGCTGTCCAAGGTGGTGTAGGGGGTGTCCGGGGGGATGGGGGTGTCTGAGGGGAAAGGGGTGTCCAGGGGGGTGGGGGGGGGGGGGTGGCCCAGGAGGTTGGGGGGCTGTCCAAGGAGGGTGGGGGTGTCGAGGGGGGTGGGGGGTGTCTAGGTGGGGGGGGGGGGGGGCTGTCCAGGGGGGTGGGCTGGTGTCCAGGGTGTCGGGGGGTCTTTCTAGGGGGTGGGGGGAGGTCCGGGGGGTTGGTGGGGCTGTCCGGGGGGGGGGGGGTCCAAGAGGGTGGGATGGGGGTGTCCGGGGGGATAAGGGTGTTCAGGGGGGTGGGGGTGTCCTGGGGGGTGGGGGTCCAGGAGGTTGGGGGGGGGGGGGCTGTCCAAGGGGGGTGGGGTGGTGTCCAAGGAGGGGGGTGCCCAGGTGGGGGGTGTCTATGGGGTGTCTAGGGGGGTGGGATGGTGTCCAGTGTGTCGGGGGGGGGGGGATTTCCAGGGGGTTGGTGGGGCTGTCCAAGGGGGGTGGGATGGTGTCCGAGAGGGTGGGGGTGTCCGTCCATGGGTGGGGGGTGTTCAGGGGGGTGGGGGGTATCCAAGTGGTGGGGTGGTGTCTAGGAGGGGTGGGGGTTTCGTCTAGGGGGTGGTGGTTGTACAGGGGGGTGGGGGGTGTCTGGGGGGGTGGGGGACTGTCCGAGGTGTGGGGGGGGGGGGGGGCTGTCCATGGGAATGTCTAGGGGGGGTGGGGGTTTCCAGGGGGTTGAGGGGGCTTTCCATGGGGTGGGGTGTCCATAGGGGTGGGGGTGTCCAGGTCATAGGTCAGTTGTTGTTTTCACTTAAAATTGTGTCCATTTTAAATAAAAGAGAGACACTTTGAGTGATATCGTCCACATCGTGCCTCAGATTGAGGCAGGGTTGACTCGTAAATGTCTCAAAAGACCCATGGATCGTTCTCCTATAGTATCAACACAATCCGAATGCGTTTGGAAAGATTTCCATATGTCAGTTGTTGTTTTCACTTAAAATTGTGTCCATTTAAACAAACGAGAGACCCTTTGAGTGATACCGGCCACACCGTGCCTCGTATTGAGGCTGGTTTGACTTGTACACGTCATAAAGGACCCATGGATTGTTCTCCTAAAGGATCAATACAATACAAATGCGTTTGGTCAGATTTCCGTAGGTTAGTTGTTGTTTTCACTTAAAATTGTGTCCATTTTAATCAAAAGAGAGACACTTTGAGTGATACCGGACACACCGTGCATCGGATTGAGTAGGGGTTGACTCTTACACATCACAAAGGACCCATGGATCATTCTCCTATAGGATCAAGACAATCCAAATGCGTTTGGTCAGATTTCCGTAGGTCAGTTGTTGTTTTCACTTAAAATTGTGTCCATTTTAAACAAAAGAGAGACACTTTGAGTGATAACGGCTATAACGTGCCTAAAATAGAGTCTAAGTTGACTCTTACACGTTACAAAGGACCCATGAATCGTTCTCATAAAGTATCAAGACAATCCAAATGCATTTGGTCAGATTTCCTTAGGTCAGTTTTTGTTTTCACTTAAAATTGTGTCCATTTTAAATAAAAGAGAGACACTTTGAGTGATACCGGCCACACCATGCCTCGGATTGAGGTGGTTTTGACTCTTACACATCGCAAAGGACCCATGTATCTTTCTACTAAAATATCAATAATATCCAAATGCATTTGGTTAGATTTCCGTAGGCCAGTTGTTGTTTTCACTTAAAATTATGTCCATTTTAAACAAAAGAGAGACACTTTGAGTGATACCGGAAACACCGTGCCTTAGATTGAGATAAGGTTGACTCGTAAACGTCTCAAAGGACCCATGGATCGTTCTCCTAAAGGATCAATACAATCCTAAAGCATTTAGTCAGATTTCTGTACATCAGTTGTTGTTTTCAATTAAAAATCTGTCCATTTTAAACAAAAGAGAGACCCTTTGAGTGATACCAGCCACACTGGGACTCAAATTGAGGCGGGGTTGACTTTTAAATGTCTAAAAGGACCCATTTATTGTTCTCCTAAAATATAAATACAATACTAATGCGTTTGGTAAGATTTCCGTAGGTCAGTTGTTGTTTTCACTTAAAATTGTGTCCATTTTAAACAAAAGAGAGACACTTTGAGTGATATCGGCCACACCGTGCCTCGGATTGAGGCAGGGTTGACTCTTAAACGTCACAAAGGACCCATGGATTGTTCTCCTATAGGATCAAGACAATCCGAATGCGTTTAGTCAGATTTTCGTAGGTCAGTTGTCGTTTTCACTTAAAATTGTGTCCATTTTAAACAAAAGAGAGACACTTTGAGTGGTACCGGATAAACCATGCCTCAGATTGAGGTGGGGTTTACTTTTACATGTTGAAAAGGACCCATGGATTATTATCCTAAAGTATCAATACAATCCGAATGCGTTTGGTCAGATTTCCGTAGGCCAGTTGTTGTTTTCACTTAAAATTGTGTCCATTTTAAACAAAAGAGAGACACTTTGAGTGATACCGGATATACCGTGCCTCATATTGAGGAGGGGTTGACTCTTACACATCAAAAAGGACCCATGTATTGTTCTCCTAAAGTATCAACACAATCCGAGTGCGTTTGGTCAGATTTCCGTAGGTCAGTTGTTGTTTTCATTTAAAATTGTGTCCATTTTAAACAAAAGAGAGACACTTTGAGTGATACCAGACACACCGTGCCTCAGATTGAGGTTGGGTTGAATATTACACATAAAAAAATACCCATTGATAGTTCTCCTATAGGATCAAGATAATCTAAATGCGTTTGGTCAGATTTTCGTAGGTCAGTTGTTGTTTTCACTTAAAATTGTGTCCATTTTAAACAAAAGAGAGACACTTTGAGTGATACCGGCTATACCGTGCCTCATATTGAGGCAAGGTTGACTCATAAAGGTCCCCAACGCACCCATGGACCGTTCTCATAAAGGATCAAGACAATATGAATGCGTTTGTTCATATTTTCGTAAGTTAGTTGTTGTTTTCACTTAAAATTGTGTCCATTTTAAAAAAAAGAGAGACAATTTGAGTGATACCGGCCACACCGGGCCTCAGATTGAGGCATGGTCGACTCGTACATGTCTCAAAGGACCCATTTATCGTTATCCTATAGGATAAACACAATCCTAACACGTTTTTTTGTATTTCCATAGGTCCATTGTTGTTTTAACTTAAAATTGTGTCCATTTTAAACAAACGAGATACCCTTTGAGTGATACCGGTCACACCGTGTCTCAGATTGAGGCGGGGTTGACTCATACACATCACAAAGGACCCATGGATCGTTCTATTATAGGATCAAGACAATAATAATGGGTTTGGTCTAATTTTCGTAGGTCAGTTGTTGTTTTCACTTAAAATTGTGTCAATTTTAAACAAAAGAGAGACACTTTGAGTGATACCGGCTATACCGTGCCTCAGATTGAGGCAGGGTTGACTCATTCATGTCCCCAACTCACCGATGGATTTTTATCCTAAATAATCAAGACAATAAGAATGTGTTTGGTCAGATTTTTATAGGTCAGTTGTTGTTTTCACTTAAAATTGTGTCCATTTTAAAAAAAGAGAGACACTTTGAATGATACCGGCCACACGAGGCCTCGGATTGAGGCAGGGTTGACTTGTACATGTCTCAAAGGACCCATGTATCATTATACTATAGGATCAACACAATACGAATGCTTTTGGTCAGATTTCCGTAGGTCATTTGTTGTTTTTACTTAAAATTGTGTCCATTTTAAACAAACGAGAGACCCTTTGAGTGATACCGGTCAAAACGTGCCTCAGATTGAGGCGGGGTTGAATCGTACACGTCTCAAATGACCCATGGATCGTTCTCCTAAAGTATAAACACAATTAAAATGTTTTTGGTTGGATTTCTGTAGGTCAGTTGTTGTTTTCACTTAAAATTGTGTTCATTTTAAACAAAAGAGAGACACTTTGAGTGACACCGGCTATACCATGCCTCGGATTGAGGAGATGTTGACTCGTACACATCAAAAAGTACCCATGGATATTTATCATAATGGTTCAAGACAATACGAATGCGTTTGGTCAGATTTCTGTAGGTTAGTTGTTGTTTTCACTTAAAATTGTGTCCATTTAAAAAAAAAGAGACACTTTGAGTGATACCGACCACACCGGGACTCATATTGAGGTGGGTTTGAATCTTACACATCTTAAAAGACCCATGTATAGTTATCCTATATGATAAAGACAATCCAAATGCATTTTATCGTATTTTCTTAGGTTAGTTGTTGTTTTCACTTAAAATTGTGTCCATTTTAAACAAAAGATAGACACTTTGAGTGGTACCGACAACACCGTGACTCAGATTGAGACAGGGTTGACTTTTACACATCTCAAAGGACCCATGGATTGTTATCCTATAGTATTAAGACAATACGAATGCGTTTGGTTGGATTTTCGTAGGCCAATTGTTGTTTTCACTTAAAATTGTGTCCATTTTAAACAAAAGAGAGACACTTTGAGTGATACCGGAAACACCGTGCCTCGGATTGAGACAGGGTTGAATCATACACATTTAAAAAGACCCATGGATCATTATACTGAAGGATAAATACAATCCTTAATCATTTGGTTGGATTTCCGTACGTCAGCTGTTGTTTTCACTTAAAAATCTGTCCATTTTAAACAAAAGATAGACCCTTTGAGTGATACCGGCCACACCAGGCCTCGGATTGAGGCGGAGTTAACTCCTACACGTTGAAAATGACCCATGGATCATTCTCCTAAAATATAAATACAATCCTAACGCGTTTGGTCAGATTTCCGATGGTTAGTTGTTGTTTTCACTTAAAATTGTGTCCATTTTAAACAAAAGAGAGACACTTTGAGTGATACTAGCCACACTGTGCCTCATATTGAGATGGATTTGACTCATACATGTTGAAAAGGACCCATGTATCATTATAATATAGGATTAAGACAATCTGAATGCGTTTGGTCAGATTTTCATAGGTCAGTTGTTGTTTTCACTTAAAATTGTGTCCATTTTAAACAAAAGAGAGACACTTTGAGTGATACCGGCTATACCGTGCCTCAGATTGAGGAAAGGTTGACTCATACACATCCCCAACGCACCGATGGATCATTCTTCTAAAGGATCAAGATAATACAAATGCGTTTGGTCAGTTGTTGTTTTCACTTAAAATTGTGTCCATTTTAAACAAACGAGAGACCCTTTGAGTGATAACGGTCACACCGTGCATTATATTGAAGCCGAGTTGCTCGTACACATCACACAGGACCCATGTATCATTATAATAAAGGATCAAGACAATACTAACGCATTTAATCGTATTTTCGTAGGTCAGTTGTTGTTTTCACTTAAAATTGTGTCCATTTTAATCAAAAGATAGACACTTTGAGTGATACCGGCCACACCGTGCCTTATATTGAGGCGGGTTTGACTCGTACATATCCCCAATGGACCCATGGATTGATCTCCTAAAGGATAAACACAATCTGAATGCATTTGGTCAGATTTCTGTAGGTCAGTTGTTGTTTTCACTTAAAATCGTGTCCATTTTAAACAAAAGAGAGACACTTTGAGTGGTTCATCATTCTTTCATGTTGCTGGTTCATATCATCTGTTAAAATGTGAAAATGACTCATTGTAGAAAGGATGTTTTATTTAATAACAATTACAATTTTCCTACAAACATTTACATACAACAATGTTTTATTTTTTGATCCCCTTAACCCCTCTCAAAAATGACCGCCAACTATACATGTCCCCAAGTCATATCTTCATGCTATTTGTGTAAAATATTCCATTAGGTATGTAGCCCACTCATTTCTGAACAAAATCTATATTGTCTTGTGAGTATGAGGCTTTTCGGCAGTCAGAGTAGTACTTCAAAATATAAAAATAAATAATTAATAAATAAATTAAATAAACAAGTAGTTGTTTTTAAAAATACCTCTTTAGGGATGCTAGTTTGTTGATGAAAAATGATATCTTTCATAAATTTAAAAACATAATAACGGTAATCATCATTGTTTGTTTGTTTTGGACACTGCAAAAAAAATTATTCATTAGGAGAATAAGTAACTTGTGTTGAGATGTGTTTGGATAGTGAAATTTTATTATATATACCCTAATATTTGTCCAGAGGTAGTACTTTCTTACCTCATTATGCTTAGCCCCTATCCTCATTCCTTTTTTAGATGATAATGATACACCACCCTATCATAACAGAATCCTCAGTAAAAGATAATATAAATTATATTACTTGATGTTTAGACCTAAAACGTTGGATGTAGTGTCTTACAGATTCACAAACTCCATCATGTGTGGTCAGTTTGATGGATATCCTTGCTTTGAATCCAGAAAATAAATCTTTGGAGTATCCAAGTTCACCGTAATTAGCATCCAATGTTGCCTAAAAACACAAAAAGGAATAAGTAATAAAATAAGTGAAAATATAATTTATATGCTTTAATCGTAGAGTTTTACCCCTACATGGTTGGTATTAGGAAGAGTCTGTCATCTGTAATCTTGCTTTCAAATGTTTTCAGCAAGATTTTCACTATTTCATTCTTTTTTGATGGCTCTAATTTCGTTATATGTGTTGATGTGGTATGAGGACCAACGAGTCCGAATTTTGGCTCATGAGAAAATTCCTTCAACTATTTTTCATATATACGTATGTCAACAATATAAAATGCATTTAGTTATAATTTTCACATTAGATCAGCTTTTAGAAAATCAATTCATGAAAACATACCTCATATATATATTTACAACTGTGACTCCTAGCCAACCGTTTTCAAGGATCTCATTTACATTTTTATCAGCAATGAAATCTTGACTTTCCTCTCCGTATATATTCTTTTCGAAAACCACTATATGACTACTACCACCTCTTAGCTTCGTATCCACATGAGTCTTCAATGCTAGTAAATGTGGATAGAGAATAGGTGGTGTTATTGTGCTTTCAGTAGCTCCTTGGGATCAGTTGGTTGATCCTTTAGATGGTTTTGAGCCTAAGTTTGTTACCCCCTTCCCTTTCTCCGTCTATAATAACATTCATTGGTTCAGACCCTTTTTCATTAATTGTTAAAGGTTTAGCTTAAAAAAAAGGAAATAAATACCTCTTTGTCCACATGTACTCTTACAAGTTGTGACGACCATGCAATGAATGTCCCAATAGCCTTTTAGATCGTATGAATATCATCGTCATCAAGTGGAATAGGTAGCTCTGCATTTGGATCATGAGATATAGTAGTCGTCACTTTCAGATGATCTTTCGGAAGTGGTCTATTATGCGGCATGTCATCTGGGATTTTGAACACTGTAGCCCTCGCTACAAGGTGATAGGTGGGTGTTGACAGATATAAATCACAATCATTATCACCATATAGAAGATCAGTATAGGAAAAGTATCAATGTTTGTCTGATTCACATTTCATGAGAAAAATTATTAGAATATTGATTACCACAACTAAGACAGCTCTTTGAGGGGAATGGCTCGCCTCAAAGCTGGTGGGGGGGTGGGGGGATCTTCACGTGCTGGTTGTTTCTGAGTTGTGTCTTCTTCTTTCTTCCTACCCATAAAAGTTGCTAGAAACTCTCCCTGCCATTGCAATTGTTCTTCAAGGGTTGCTAGTATTTTGCTCATTTGTTTCAATTTTTCATCTCTATCATCCATTTTTTTCTTCTTCTCAAAATATACTCAGGGTGTCACCCCAAACCCTGCACCTCTGACATGACCGTATTATTCTGGCTGCTTCAAAGCCGTTGATAATAGGTCTGCATCCGCTACAGGAGTAGCTGATTCCTGTGACTGTCGGATATAGGAAAATAACTGATTATTTTTATGTAATAGCAATTTAAAACAAATCTTTTTATCTTCATTTCATACTTACACATATTTCCCACACTTTTTGTGTGTTCTCATATACTAGCTTCCCTTCCTTATTCACATGTGCCTCCTTCCATAGCACATGACGTGGGATGAAAGTGTCTTTGTTTATAGACTCATCAATCTACATATAAACGTAGAAAGATAATCATGATGTTGTTTATTGGCACCTAACAATATTAATATAAATTTAAAATACATACCATTTTCTTTTCTAGTGAAGCATATCCCATCCTTGCTTTATGATAGGGGTATGCTGGTTTTGATGCACGTTCCTTATTTTCAGTACAGAGTTGTTGTTTCATAAATGAAATATTGACAATCAAAGTGATGAATACACGTATCCTCAAACAATGTATTATCACCCACAATGTACCTGAAACTTCTCATCCCCACGATGTCCAATGAATGCATCCCATTCTTCTTGGGATATCAGGTGAGTGTAGACAATGGGTGGGTGCGTGTTTATTTTACCTTTGGAATCTTTTAGGTGACATCTTGTTAAAATAGTGCGAAAACCTCGATAAATCCTTCCTGCAAGCCTTAGTACATAATCCTTGTGTGAATCATATACTATAAAGGTACTCTACAAGATATTGATAAGATTAAGACATTGTTTCATTATTTTATTTGCTAGTAAATTAAAGAAATAAATTAATAATGTTACCATAATTTCTTCCCAGATCGCAGCCTTCAGCCCAGACACAACATGGTGCCATGAATCTATGTCAATCAGCATGCATTTCCGAGTGAAAACTCCAATGTAACTACTAAACATAGCCTTGTTGTGATTCACATGTCGTCCTCGTGCATTCCACCCAACATCAAATTTGATACCTTTGCTTTTCACCTTAAGAACTTTGGCTAACACCCTAAAACTACGACGCACCTGTGTTTTCTATGATGTCGGTCCTTCATTCCTGACCATTTCATCGATATCAACATCATCTATATGTTCATATTAAATGGTAACAACGACATGTGTTTATGGTTGTTAGAACTCAACACTAGGAGCAACAACAGGTTCAGAAACTTGTTGTTGCTCTGCACTGTGAGCAGCCGCAGCAGGAGCGGCAGCAGCCGCAGCAGCAGCAGCTTGAGAGACTTGTTCAGCCTCAAGGTTAGGAGCACCAGAATATGTAGAAGTCATTATCTACAAAAGTGGTTGAACAATTAATTTATATTACATAAATTCAGTAATGATAAGATAATAACATGAGATAACAAGATATATATTACAAACAAAATATAACCTGCTTATTGAACTCTATTTATTTTTTTCAAAGGCTGAAGGGATTTGACACCTCTATAGATTATCCAAATCCCTTCATTGTGGTCTCCTCTAACATAAAAAACATCATATACATTGGGACCGCTGAGAAATGATTGCGATGTACCACTGAAAGGATCTTCCTCAACTGAATTTTCATCGGACCCTTCAGTAGTTTTGGACGATAACAGAATAATCAACCACTTTCAGTTTGCGGGATCTGGAACATAAAAAACTTGTACCACTTGTGGTGCCATTATAAACTATCTGTCTTTGTACCCTTCTTTACTAAAATCAACTTTCACAAATCCCCATTCATCTATTTTAACACCACTATTGTTATCAACCCATTTGCATTGAAAAATCAGCAATTGGAATGTCGTATAATCCAACTCCCATATTAGTTTGATAATTCCAAAGTATGACATATTTTCATAAATTGGATTTCTATCCTTACTACCAGAAACATGCATCGCTTCATCCACTAGTGTAACTCCACTATTTTTCATGGTACTATCTTCATCATGTTCATCTGTATAGAATGTATAACCATTAATTACCTAACCATTGTAAGATAATACATACACACTTGGTCCGGCGGATAGCTATCGAAGTCGTTCTGAAATTGAATTCATATTTTTATCCAACTACTTAAAAATATGGTCCTGAAACCATCCTATAAACTGTTGATTATGTGTATTTGATAACCATTTTTCATCCCTTGATGGATTCAATTGCCTAATAATTTCTTTGTGAGTTTCAATATATAGAGAAACCTCCCAACTGTTATACAAAACATAAAGGTGGGCCTGCTCCCGATCTGTAATACTGATTGTCACAACATCTCTTCTAGAAATTCTCTCACCCTCAATGTGTCCAGTGTGACGAGATTTCAGGAGACCAATTCTTTCCACATCAGATAGGTATTCGGTACAAAATTCAATGACTTCCTCAACAATATATCGCTCCACTATACAACCCTATAGATGACTTCGATTTTTGACATACCCTTTCAAAATCTTCATATACCGTTCAATAGGATACATCCATCTATAGTGTACAGGACCACAAAGTTGAATCTCTCTCACCAAGTGAATCATCAAATGAACCATCATATCAAAGAATGTTGGCGGGAAGAACATTTATAATTCATATAATATGATGACAATTTCTTTTTCCATGGCTGACAATTTCTTTGGGTCTAAAATTTTTCTATATATAGATTTGAAAAAGAAACAAAGTTTGGTTAATGTATGACAAAAATTCTTGGAAAAAATGCAACGTAAAGCTATAGAAATTAGATCTTGCATCAAAACATGGCATTCATGTGATTTCAAACCTTTTAACTTCAAATAATTCATTAAAACAATGTTCTTAATATTCGATGAATACCCCTCTGGAACCTTTACATCATTGAAGAAGTTACAAAACTGATATCTCTCCTCCCTAGAAAGAGTATAAGCAGCTGGAGGAAGAAACATTCGATTTTCACCCTTCACGGGAGCCAACTCTTCTCATATTCCCATGTCAACCATGTCCAACCTTGCCTTAATTCCATCCTTTGTTTTTCCAGGGGCATTTATCAATGTTATGATAACACTGTCACATACATTTTTTTCCACATGCATCATATTAAGAAAATGTCTGACGTACAAACAATTCTAGTATGGTAATTCAAAAAAAAAACTGATCTCTTTTTCCAACTGATTTTTGTAAGGTTTTTCAAAAATGGTTTACCAAAAACAGTGTTCATATCTTTTACTTTCTCAAACAGCTGATCACCTATTAGTGGAGACGGTGCTGTGCGTTGTTCTGAACTTCCATTGAATGATGTCGTCGAATATCAGTACTTATGCGGACGAGGTAGAAATCTACGATGTCCTAGAAACACAAATTTCGATGAATGTTTCAACCTAATTGATTCTATATCTTCTTCGCACATGGAAAACCCTTGTGTTCCTTTAATGCTATAGACTGATAAATTTCCATAAGTAGGGAAATCATTTATTATCCCATACAACATTTCTCTCAACGTGAAGTATTCACTTTTATAAGCATCATACAACATAACACCTAAATCCCACAATAACTTCAAATCCTCAATCAAAGGAGCTAGATAAACATCAATATCATTACCTGGTTTTTTTGGTCCTAATATAAGCATAGATAACATGATGAATTTCCACTTCATGCATAACCAGGGTGACAAGTTATAATTTACCAACATAACAGGCCATGTACTATGAGTAGTGGTTTGAAAACCAAAAAGATTCACTCCATCTATAGATAACGCAAGACGAAGGTTTCTCGGTTCTTTTCTGAACTTAGGATACTCATGATCAATTTTCTTCCATTGAGGAGATTCGGCCGAATGACGTAATTTCTCATCTTTATTTCTTTTATCTGCATGCCACGGTAATTGTCTTGCAGTTTCTTCACTTCCATATAGACGCCTAAACCTTGGAATGATTGGAAAGTACCATACAACTTTCATAGGATTAGATTCATCTTTCTTGTATCGATAAGCACCACACTTTGGGCATTCTGTAAGTGATTTGTTCTCCTTGCGAAACAATATACAGTCTTTCAGGCAAGCATGTGTTCTTTCAGAAATCATACCCATCGAGCGTAGCATTCGTTTAGATTCATATGTCTGTCTTGGGAGCTCATTATCTTCCGGGAGCATGTCATTCAAGAGAGAAAGTAGTTCCGTAAAACTGACATCACTCCATCCATTTCCTGCTTTCAATTTATACAACTTTAGTACTGCTGACAATGTTGTATATTTAGTGCAACCAGCATACAATGGCGTCCTTGCACAACTCTTTAACTTCTCAAACAATTTTGGGAAATCACAGAGTTCATCTTAAATTGTCTTTGTAATTTCCTCAATACGATCTTCATCATCATTGGCATCTGTAATAACATCCTCCACACGGTCTTCTTCATTATCCATATTTGTATTCATATTTGATGATCCATAAAATGCAGTTTTATCCCAGCCAGATGCTACATTCACTTTTTTTCTATGTTTATTCCAACATTTATAACTCTGATCTATTCCGTGACATATCAAATGTTCTTCCAACTCCTCTGGAGTAAGTAGTCTAGAATAACAACAACGTAAACATGGGCAAAGGATTTGAGAAGGATCCTTTGCGTGATCCTTTTCAAACTTGATGAACTCTTTCACTCTGTTCTCATACTCTATTGTCAAACGATTAGCATCCATCCAATATTTATTCATCTCCATCATATTTTAATCTCAAATATTAGTATTTATGGTTCAAGTACACAAAACAAGACTTCCAAATATAGTATAAGAGAACTAATTCCTTATAAAAATAGAGATTAATAGAGCCTAACCATTTCTAATAAATATTTGGAAATCAACAGAACCAGGATAGACCCCCATCAAAATCAACACAATTTCCAAACACAAAGGGGTTCGTGGGGATAATCACTTGTGTCATAGATGGTAAAACTCACACAACATCATCCTCTATGGCTCATTCTCTATTGGGTCAACCCTTATATGCCCAACTAGTCCATCCTTTTATACCTCACCAACCTAAAATACATATGGATGAAAACCTGTATCCAACTCTATAAGTAAAGAAAGGATTCTCATAATCTCTACAATATGGAATTCATTAAATATAATTACTTTAGATTCATTATACTTTCCTCAAATCACCCCAGTCCAAACACAAGAATAATCAAGAATTATACATCTACCACTCCTAGGTATCTGCCCTACATTCAATATCATCATGCCTAAATACCCATATATCCACACATACACATGTCACAAACACATAAAAAACAATATCCACATTAGAACCAAATTACCCATATGGATTTCAATTAGGTTACTCGACTCAAGTGGTGGTGTGTAAGAAATAATAAGAAAATATAATAAGTATATAGTCACACATAAATCTCAAACTCCTTGATCCTGAGCTGGTGTTAACCAAAATAAAGACCGATCTTAGAGAACCACTCCCCCTTTAGAAGATGTAATAAATCATAAATATAGGTCAATAGATACTTTTTATTGATCATAACCTGATTGAGATGCTGGTAATCAACACACAAGCAAAGGGTTCCAATGACCTTCTTGGTGAAAATCACCAGTTCTTCCCAAGGCAACACACTAGGTTAAATAAAGAATTTGAAAACCAATTCATCCCACTAATTATTTAGTTCCTTCAATTTAACTAGTTCTATATGGTAAGATAGAATAGATATTGGTTTTGTACCCATCACCAAGTTGATAGAGAACTCCACCTCCCTCTCTAGTGGTAGACCAAAAAAGACTAAAGGAAACACTTTTGGAAATTCAATAGCTACTAGGGGAAGTTAACTATAATAGGCTTCCTACTCCAGTTCAATAGCATAAGAGGATATCATCCCACTCAACTCTGGAAGAAGAGGTCTAGCACGACTAGACCTCAGGTCTGATTCTCTATGGAAAACATGGAATTCCCCATCAGGGGCAATGAAGGACACCCATCGATGATAATAGTAAATCCAAGATTTATTAGAAACTAGTCAGTCCATTCTGAGAATAACATATAGGGGAATCATTTTAAGAACCAAAAAATATCATATGATCTAAATCTCTGAAAAGAGAAAGCATGAGAGGGGAATCAGAGACCTTACTCCCTCTTTATCCAGAGATATGTTACAATCTCTATCACATAAGCCATGAGCTCTATTATAAGTTTCAATAGTTCTATATTGAGGTTTGATATGAAATAATGATGGGGAACAATATCAAATAAAACATACACTAAAGAAAAAGAAATGGAAATAGTGCCTCTCACTATCGCATGACCCACATCAGTTCCTACTGGAGATTAATCCACTGCATAAAGTTGTTTCGTTCCTAATACATGTTTCTAGGATCCCATTGTTATTGAATAATATTACTATGATTTGACACCTCTTAATATTTATGATTCCATTCCACTACACAGGGTAGTAAAAACATGTAAAACCCTCTTCAAGTGGGTTTAATGTCTGTACGAGATGTAAATATTTAATACTTCCATGAAATAATACTTTGAGTGTTCAATCTTTCCACATTGGAAAAAGTCATTTGGCCTTTACTAGACACTACAGATGATTTGGGGTAAGTTTTCTATAAAATACCACCACCACTATTTTCACTATAAGTCTCATTCTACTTTCTATTCCACTTATAGGAACCACTAAAACTACCACTGAGAATATAAGTAACTCTAGTTAACCCTGGAATAATAGTCATGCCAATTTCTTCCATCACATCCCTATCTAGAACATCAAAATTTTAGGTAAACTTTAGCATAAATACTTGATATTGGATATCTGATCGAAGACCCATATAAAACCTATGGGACTTAAGATTCTTGTTTGACACCACTTCAAGTGAAAACTGAGAAAGTTTATCAAAATTATTAGTATATTGAGTCAATGTCCAATAACCTTAGATGAGGTTGATAAACTCCATGGACTTACCCGATACCATCGAATCTAGATATAATTGCTCTGTAAAAAAATTCTTGAAGTATTTGCAATCTAAGACCCCATTTATCTTAACTATAACTATATCACCACTTTCACATACACATTCCAAGCATCATAATCACATAAGGATATCACCACTTTCACATTTTCACATTTTCACATGGATCCAATGATCGAAATCTCACACCAAAACCACTATTTTACACAAAAAGCCACTTTCCATTTCACATGCACACTAAAACCATTTAGAAACACATTTTACACCACTTTCAATATTTATGAAACACATTTGGAAAACCAACAAGAAGAACACATATGGAATCCAACCATTTCCATGCAAAAATCCCCTTTCAAATTCATACTCACATAAAATCCATTTTATAACATGTTTCAAATCATATTCACAATTCAAAGACACATATCAGGTTCAAAAATAAAATAAAAAATGAAACAAAAATGAATTTCTCTTATAAAATCCACATTCAACACATTCAAACCATTAATTCTCTTTGAAAACTCATTGCATTTTACACCTTTCACACAAGACATAAAATATATTTAAGAAACACCTCAACAAAGATAACATGAAACATAAAAACATTCCTTTAGAAAAAAATTTCTTCACATGTGGATATCAAAACCTTTCCAAAACATATTTCTCACCAAAAAAGTAATCCATAGAACACATTAATGAAACTAAGAAAGCATATCAAAATCATCTAATAATGTAAAAGCATTGAATCACTTACCACACACTTGAAAACTTCTAGAGGTGGAGGTGCACGGGAGGATCTGCCAACCGAAGAGAAATGGAGGAGTAGGGTTCGTGGGGAGTAGGGTCGAGCGAAGAGGAGGAGAAGTAGGGTTTGCGGGGAGGAGGATCCGCCGAAGGGGTTCGAGGGGGAGGATTAGGAGAAGGGCCAGTGGCGGAGTTCCGACAACGTGAAGATCAGGGGCGGTGGAGGTCCGACAATGCGAAGATTGGGGGGCGGCGGAGGGGAGTCGCAGGGTTACAGTACCGCGAGAGCTTTAGGTCGTGATAAACTGAGGACACTGTGCAACCAATTTTATAAAATATGGGACTACGGTTTTATCAGTGCTAAAATGTTAGTGCTGATAAAGGTAGCCTTTATCAGTGTTTTTTTAGCGCTGATAAATGGCCACTTTATCAGTGCTAAAAAAGCGCTGATAAATCCTTCCTGTATGAGCACTAACATTTTAGCGCTGATATATGCCTTCTTTATCAGCGCTAAAATTTTAGTGCTGATACAGGGTTTCTTTATCAGCGGTTTTTGATTAGTGCTGATATAAGGTGGCGCTTCCCTTGCCCGTTTTTGTAGTAGTGTGTAAAGAAGAGTGCATTTGGATTTGGAAATGGTTTGACATGTGTTGATAATGTGTAGCTCGTTTGACATTTTAACGAAAGTGGTTTTAGTTTGCAAATGTGGTGTGAATGCTCAAATGAGATTTTATAAATGTTTGTGGAATAAAAAATTGAATTTTTTCCTTTTTGGGGAAGTGAACTTTTTCCTTCTAAGAGTGGTGGTTTGTGAAGTGTGTTTGAGGCCCGTTTGACACCTTTATGAAATTAGTGAAAATGGTTGTTGTGAAAACTCTCCTTGGATAACTCTCTTGCCTTGGTTGCGATTAATTGTTTGGGAGGACCATGTTGAGAGTCTCTTGGGTGCTTGAATAGTTTAAAGTCAAGAGTTTGTTCCTTGGAGTGGATCTAGGTGATGCCTGTTGTTGTTTATTTATTATATATATATCTTTGATTTGATGCTCGACTGACATCGGTTGTCTCACCCCCATTATACATGAGAAATTGTAACCTGAAATATTGAGAGAATTTTCTAAGAATGATTATTGCACTGGTTGTTTACGTACTGACCAGTGACCCATAGTAGGTTAGAATATTTGAGTTTATTGCTATGGGATTAGGCCCCTCGGTCTATCCTGAGTTAGGGTGGCCGGGTGTTTAGGAATTTTGATTTCATTGTGTGTGACATGATACTAGGGATGGAGTCTCATATATTAGTATGTTCTGGATTGTTCTTGATCTTCTGGGTTCACCTATGTCTATTAGCTTTTAGCTACTTATAGTGTTGATTAAGATACTTGTATGATTATTTTTCCATTGCCCTTATTGTGTGACTATTGTAGTTCTTTTCATGTGTATAGTTTTATTGGAAAGTGATGAGTGGTTTTAACATGACTTATGAAAATGATGAGTCGTTTTACTGAAGGTATATTATCGGTGTCCCAAATTTTTTTACCTTAACGAGTAAAGTACTAGTAAGGGGTCGATCCACAGGGAAAAAGAAGTTATTTTTGTCTTGCTTATCTAGTTTGTATTTTTGTCTTAGTGAAGTGTACTGAATTCAGAGTCGTTTTTTAATGTTTGAATATAAAGGTAATTGGATTTAAATTTCTTTAGAAAATTACTTAACGGATAAAGGAAAATATGGGAAATTGGTTTTGATGCAAATATGGAGGAAAATGTGTTGGGGTTGTGGATTCTTAAGAGGTTGTTTATTAAATAAAATTGCTTATGAGGTTGTGTTGTTCATAATAACCCAACACCCGGAGTTTCAATTTGTAACAAGGTTTCCTTGGTCCGGTAAACTTATATATAGAGCTGAGGAAACCTACTCCTTGGTCCGGTAGTCAGCGTTTCATAGTTCTTTATTCGGCTTAGTCTATTTTTGAGTCGATGAATAATTCCAATGATCATGAAAGTATTCATCATTTTTCTTCTTTTGAGTCCCTGCAAATTCTGCCCTTGGTCTGGCTCAGAATTTTCAGTGATAAAATGAAGTGATTAAAGAAGAATAAGAATATGTTAATAGAACAAACACATTCATAACAACTAATCTAAATTACAACTCTTTCATCTCCCACAACCCCAACACACTGGGTATTTAGTTACACATGGAAGAAAAGATAAAAACAAAACCCTCGATACCTGATGTGATCATCATAGAAACTTAGAGGAGAGATTGAATCTTTGGTAGAATGGTAGAATGATGAAGTAGTTGAATTATGGTAGCACGAAAACAAAGCTTCTTTCCTTCGGACCTTTACCCCCCTCTCCCCCTTCTTGAACCAGAGGCCAAGACCTCTATTTATAGAAAATAAAAGCACACGGTGTGCAGCAAAAGTACACACCATGTACTTTGTCAACACGCTTTTTTCATCTTTTTCTCTGCTGGTAGGTGGTCTAACACGCCGTCTTTGACTTGGAACACGGCTCCACCTGGTAGGTGGGTATACATGACATGTAGTGTCTCCATACATGGTGTGTAATCTCTTTTATCAGCCACCAACCGCTTCTAGAAGGGAAGACACGACATATAGATGATGTACATGATGTGTCAACGTCATCTGGCCACATGGCCGTGTAGACTTCTTCTCAACCACCAACCACTTCTAGAATACTATACACGATGTGTAGTTTTAGTACATGGCATGTACATGCTTCTGGTAACTTGGGCATGTACTTGTCTTAGCCAATCCGTGTCTGAGTCTGACTGTACACAGTGTATATATATATACATGCCATGTAGTTGTAAATTTTGCTTAGTTTCCCCCTTGTTTGTGTGTTTGGCCAGAAATCACTTGAAAATGAACAAGATTTCCAAAATCAAAGTATTTTTCTACTAAGTAGTAGGTATTTTCTAAAGACATGTTCTTATTTTCAATCAAGTATATGGAAATGTATACACAAATCAGGTGCATCAAACTCCCCCATACTTAGTCATTTGCTTTCCCTCAAGAAAATCTCAACATCTAATTAAAATATTCTATATTTTAAAAAGGAATGAATTTAATTAATTATAAATGTAAATTATACAGTCACAATAGAAAATTCTAAAAAGGTATAAAATAATTTCAATTAATAAGATATTCTAATCACGCCTCATATACAATTTAATTAACTACTTTCATCCTCCTTTAAACACATGTTTCAACCTTTCAAAAATAAGCAAGACACTTGATGATGTACCTCACCAATAATATAATCAACACTCAAGATATTTTAAATCAAAGTTATGGTCAATCAAATATATATACACTGTATCCATAGGTTTGCAAGAAATCTAGTTCTCTACTTCAGAAAATTGATTTAAAAAAAATCTTGTGGGCTTTCCAATAAGGATTAGATGTCTCTGTGGATAAGGATTGGTAGATAAAGATGTGAAAAATAACTCTGAGGCTTGAAAAAGGAGGCTAAATTCTTTAAATAAAAGTGTATGATATTCAAAATTAAGCTTAGTGTAAAAGCATCCTCCATAAACTCTATCAAATGATCTCATCACCACCATCTCCTTTAGTTAGATAGGGTTCACAAACCAATAAGTGAGTATAAGGTTCCTTTGTCTATTTTTTAATAATAAAGGGGACCTTTTATAAATTCCACAAATAGGGGTTTGGAACCCTTTTTTCCCCAAATGATCAAGAGGCTCCCCCTCATACTTAATTTCATGACGATTCACAAAAATATGCCATGTAATGCCAATTCATTCTCTTAAGCTCAAGTGAATAATCATGAAAAATTATAAAATAATCAGGGTGGGAAGGTAAATAATCTTGTAATATGGCTTCCTATAAAGGATATTCATGGTTTCTAGGGGCTTTACGAAGATTAGATGTAGGGTAGGTCTCAATATAAAGGTTTTGAAACAATCTAATGCCTCAATAATTTTAATGTAATTCAAAAATTCTTCATGTTTCTAAAAAAAACTTGAAAATTCTGGTAGTTATGTATATCATAAGAATCTCTCAAGAAAGAGGGTATTAAAAATAATATGACGAATGGTTTAGAATACCTCTCAGGAGTGGGAAAAACAAATAAAGAGATAATCAGGTTGTGAATTGAATATAAATTATTAGCCTAAATAATGTAATTATCCAAGGATTATAAGTTGTAATTTAAACTATATCAGTAATCATTTTAAAACAGAACCAAAATAAGCATGCAAATTTTAAAAATTTCCCACTTTTAGATTTATTATTTAGAAATATGATTAACCAAAATTTCTTCATGTTTTCAAATATATCTTCCAATAATGATGTCTTCTAAATGATGATAAAGGAAAAGACTAAGGTGTTCGAGAGATGCTCCCCCATACTTAATATCACACATGGTCCACCAAGTGCCATATAAAGTTGGATAAGGGAATGTGGGGACACAACAGTGGACCAAAATGAGGGGAAGTAAGGAAATAAGTAAACTGAGAAAAAAAAAATAAAACAACAGAATACGTGAAAAAAATACTCCCCTCATGTTTAGGTGAAGAAATACGGGAAGTGGTGGATAAGTACAACCCAAAACGTGCCCTATGATGGTTGTGGATAGATAACACTACAAGCGTACACAACATACACAGGCACAAGAGATCACAAAAATATATATAATGGAAAACATGTGTCCAAAAACCAGTCAGGGGGTCGCCTCAGAAGAGGCATCATCCGGTATAGTAACAGCTAGGAGATAAGGATCAAAAACTATGGAAACTAGAGGCTCAAAATCTACACTTGGAAGAGAATCCATAGGATTCAGAGCTGTAGGAGCTGGACTCAGAAGATAAGGCTCGACATCGATCCCTGGACTGGCAGTAGTAGTGGCAGCAGTTGGGCCCGTAGTGGAGATGAGAACTAAATCCGTGGCCAGTGCGGTAAACGATGGTGGAGTTGTGGAAGAAGGTCTAGGAGCCGAGGTAGGGGCAGGTAGTGGGGGTATTGGAATACCATTATGCTGAAGAAGAATCCCCAATATCTTCTCGAGTCGGTTTTAACGTCGATCAAGATGAACCAAGTGCTGCTCTATCGTGGCTAGGAGGAGAGAAAAGGAGAGATCGATCGAAGGTGCGAAGGTAGGGGCAGTAAATGGAAGAGAATAAGGAAGGTTAGAAGAAGGGGGGTGGGGTGAGGAAGCCAGAAGGGGTGGGGAAGAAGGAGTAGGTGAATTGACGGGGGCAGGAGGGTCGGCAGGTGGTCGGGGTGGTGCTTGGGCAAGGACATAAGCACCCCCTCACTACTGGAATTTAGTCTTTTCCCAATGGCAGTATACCAACGGTTTGCTTAAACCGTTGGTATAGTGAGCCTTTGCCAACGGTTTAAGAAAACCATTGGCAAAGAGAATTTCGGTGGACCCTTTCCCAACGGTTCACTGGAACCGTTGGGAAAGGGTGCTAAAATCACACATTTCCCAACGGTTCCAGTGAACTGTTGGAAAAAACTCACACCTTTCCCAACGGTTCACTGGAACCGTTGGGAAAGGGGTGATAAACTCACACATTTCCCAACGGTTCCAGTGAACCGTTGGAAAATGTGTGCCTTTGCCAACGGTTTTTATAAACCGTTGGCAAAGGTTTCCCCCAAAATGCAGATCGTGATCTCCTCTCCCCATTCGGACAGAGCCCTAATCTATTCGCTCTGGTGCTCTCGCGAACCCCATCCGACTCCACTGATCTCGTGAATCCGAACACCAGCACCCCCCCATCCCAACAGGTACACCCCCATACGAATAGGTAAAATTTGATCTCAACCATATTGTTGTAGTTGTTTTAATGAATAGATTTTTTCCAGGTGTTGGTGGTTTAATTGATTATTGAAATTAATATCTAAATAGGATATTGTTTGTGTTTGTGAAGACTTCTTTAATGTTTTTGTATTCTATGTTTGGAAGGAGAGTGTTCAAAACATGTAAATCAGAGTTGGGACGTTTACATGTTTTGGATAATGGATTGTGGGAATTATGGATTGTTTTCAAACCAATTTGATATGTTTTGGATAATGGATTGTGGGGGTAGGGGGTGTCCACGGGGGTGGGTGGGTTGTCCACGGGGGTGGGCGGGGGTGTCCACGGGGGTGGGAAAGGCTGTCCATGGGGTGGGCGGTGCTGTCTAGGGGGTGTGGGCTGTCCTGGGGGTCTGGGTGGGGTGTCCTGGTGGGGGAGGGGTGTGTGGGGTGTCCAGGGGGGGTGGTATGTCTAGGTGGTGGTGGTGGGGTTGCAGGGGAGGGGGGTGTGGGCTGTTTGGGAGGGTGGGCGGGGCTATCCAGGGGGGGGTACGGGGTGTCCAGGGGGGTACGGGGGTGGGCGGGTTGTCCACAAGGGTGGACGGGCTGTCCACGGGGGTGGTCGGGCTGTCAAGGAGGGGTGGGCGGGCTGTCCAGGGGGGTGGGTGGGCTGGCCACGGGGGGTAGGGGTGTCTAGGGGGGTGGGCGGGCTATCCAAGGGGGTGGGGGGCTGTCCATAGGGAGAAGGGGTGTCGAGGGGGGTGGGTGGGCTGTCCACGGGGGTGGTTGGGATGTCTAGGGGGTAGGGGGTGTCCACGGGGGTGGGCGGGGCTGTCCAGGGGGTGTGGGCTATCCTGGGGGTCTGGGTGGGGTGTCCTTATGGGGGAGGGGTGTGTGGGGTGTCCAGGTGGGGTGGTATGTCTAGGTGGTGGTGGTGGGGTTGCAGGGAAGGGGGGTGTGGGCTGTTTGGGAGGGTGGGTAGGGCTATCCAGGGGGGGGGGGGTACGGGGGTGGGCGGGCTGTCCACAAGGGTGGACGGCCTGTCCACGGGGGTGGCCGAGCTGTCAAGGAGGCATGGGCGGGCTGTCCAGGGGGGGTGGGTGGGCTGGCCACAGGGGGTAGGGGTGTCCAGGGGGGTGGGCGGGCTATCCAAGGGGGTGGGGGCTGTCCATAGGGAGAAGGGGTGTCGAGGGGGGTGGGTGGGCTGTCCACGGGGGTGGTTGGGCTGTCTAGGGGGTAGGGGGCGTCCACGGGGGTGGGTGGGTTGTCCACGGGGGTGGGCGGGGCTGTCCACGGGGGTGGGAAAGGCTGTCCACGGGGGTGGGTGGGGCTGTCCAGGGGGTGTGGGCTGTCTTGGGGGTCTGGGTGGGGTGTCCTGGTGGGGGAGGGGTGTGTGGGGTGTCCAGGGGGGTTGGTATGTCTAGGTGGTGGTGGTGGGGTTGCAGGGGAGGGGGGTGTGGGCTGTTTGGGAGGGTGGGTGGGGCTATCCCGGGGGGGGGGGGGGGGTACGGGGTGTCCAGGGGGGTACGGGGGTGGGCGGGCTGTCCACAAGGGTGGACGGGCTGTCCACGGGGGTGGTCGGGCTGTCAAGGAGGGGTGGGCGGGCTGTCCAGGGGGGGTGGGTGGGCTGGCCACAGGGGGTAGGGGTGTCCAGGGGGGTGGGCAGGCTATCCAAGGGGGTGGGGGGCTGTCCATAGGGAGAAGGGGTGTCGAGGGGGGGGGGGTGGGCTGTCCACGGGGGTGGTTGGACTGTCTAGGGGGTAGGGGGTGTCCACGGGGGTGGGTTGTCCATGGGGGTGGGCAGGGCTGTCCACGAGGGTGGGAAAGGCTGTCCACGGGGGTGGGCGGGGCTGTCCAGGGGGTGTGGGCTGTCCTGGGGGTCTGGGTGGGGTGTCCTGGTGGGGGAGGGGTGTGTGGGGTGTCCAGGGGGGTTGGTATGTCTAGGTGGTGGTGGTGGGGTTGCAGGGGAGGGGGTGTGGGCTGTTTGGGAGGGTGGGCGGGGCTATCCCAGGGGGGTACGGGGTGTCCAGGGGGGTACGGGGGTGGGCGGGTTGTCCACAAGGGTGGACGGGCTGTCCACGGGGGTGGTCGGGCTGTCAAGGAGGGGTGGGCGGGCTGTCCAGGGGGGGTGGGTGGGCTGGCCACAGGGGGTGGCCGTGCTCTCGCGAACCCCCCGTCCGAACATCATCGACCCCCGTGGACAACCCACCTTTTATCCCAAATTCCATAGATTTATACATTATTTTATTATATTATGTCTCAAATTATCTAAAATATGTGTTTGATGTTCTTCACGTGACCTATCTTAATTCCTTCTCATAATCTATAGTGATCATGGGAAGATCCCATGCATGATTCATGATCACTCAAATTATTCTGCAGATCATACATAATGGAAGCCTTACAGGATGTGAGATGATTATATCTATGAAATCTACTCAGGTACCTAGTGAGGAAGTGCATATTAATTCAAAAAGGTAAATCGCATATGAGGATACCCTACTAATATGGTTATGGGATGAGGCATGCTCTGATGTGATAACACATTAAGTTCTTGTTGGTTTTACATTTTTTCAATAACACATTAGTATGTTTTTTTCACATGTGTAGTTGATACCATGATTATTTTATTCCTTTATCGTTTACTTAAATGTATTTTCTATTAAAGTTCAATCCTATTGAATTGTTTATGACAAAATGACTTATATGAATTCTTTTTACAGAATGGACAGAAGTTGGATGTATGAAACCGATCGTATCTCAAGCGATTTTCAAAACAATTTGGAGAGCTTTATAGATTTTGCATTTCACAATGCTTCAGATAGTGGTCACATACACTGCCCATGTTCCAATTGTGTTGGTAGACCTTGGTTGAGTCGTGAAGAAGTCAGCTACCACATAACCAAAAATGGTTTTCAAGCAAACTACTTTGTGTGGTATCACAATGGGGAGAAAATGAAATCTCAAATTGGTGATGATCGAAATGAAAGGACTGGAATGGAGAATTTGTTAGATGATCGATTTCCGTTTATTCATCATCATGAAAAAGAAAGGATTTTGACTCAAGAAGATGTCGATATGAGGATAACTGATTCATCTAGTGAAAAATGATGATATTGATAGGGTGAAAAAATTGAATGATGCTGCCACGAGGTCGTCCGCTATGAATTTGACCGTTGGACGCCCGTTTTGGCCGTTTATGACACCAGAACTGTGTTGTCGGTCACCGCGGGCACACGGCACGTCCGATTGACGTGCTGTATGCTCGACCACTTCATAAATCACTCTCCCGTATTTTTCTTCTGATTTCAGGCCATTCCGACTTCATTCGGCCCGTTTGGACCCTCCTCACGCGCGTTTACGAAGCGCGCACATCACTTAAAACACGAATATTGAGCCGTACCGTGCAAACCGCATGTCCGATTGACATGCCGTCTGTGCGTACACGTCACGAATAATAATTAGAATGTTTCACGGTGGTTTCAGCTCATTCCGAGGTCGTCCTCTATGAATTTGACCGTTTGACGCCCGTTTTGGCCGTTTATGACACCAGAACTGCGTTGTCGGTCACCGCGGGCACACGGCACGTCCGATTGACGTGCCGTCTGCTCGAACACTTCATAAATCACTCTCCTGTATTTTCCGTGTGATTTCAGGCCATTCCGACTTCGTTCGGCCCATTTGGACCCCCCTCACGCGCGTTTACGAAGCGCGCGCATCACTTAAAACACAAATATTGAGCCGTACCCCGCAAACCGCAAGTCCGATTGATGTTCCGTCTGTGCGTACATGTCACGAATAATAATTAGAATGTTGAACGGTGGTTTCAGGTCAATCCGAGGTTGTCCGCTATGAATTTGACCGTTGGACGCCCGTTTTGGCCGTTTATGACACCAGAACTGCGTTGTCGGTCACCGCGGGCACACGACACGTCCGATTGACGTGCCGTCTGCTTGACCACTTCATAAATCACTCTCCCGTATTTTTCGTCTGATTTCAGGCCATTCCGACTTCATTCGGTTCATTTGGACCACCCTCACGCGCGTTTACGAAGCGCGCACATCACTTAAAACATGAATATTGAGTCGTACCGCGCAAACCGCACGTCCGATTGACGTTCCGTCTGCGCGTACACATCACGAATAATAATTAGAATGTTACACAGTGGTTTCAACTCATTCCGAGGTCGTCCACTATGAATTTGACCGTTTGACGCCCGTTTTGGCCGTTTATGACACCAGAACTGCGTTGTCGGTCACCGCGGGCACACGGCATGTCCGATTGACGTTCCGTATGCTCGACCACTTCATAAATCACTCTCCCGTATTTGTTGTCTGATTTCAGGCCATTCCGACTTCGTTCGGCCCATTTGGACCCCCCTCACGCGCGTTTACGAAGCGCGCGCATCACTTAAAACACGAATATTGAGCCGTACCGCGCAAACCGCATGTCCGATTGACGTGCTGTCTACGCGTACAAGTCACGAATAATAATTAGAATGTTACACGGAGGTTTCAGGTCAATCCGAGGTCGTCTGCTATGAATTTGACCGTTAGACGCCCGTTTTGGCCGTTTGTGACACCAGAACTGCGTTGTCGGTCACCGCGGGCACACGGCACGTCCGATTGACGTTCCGTCTGCTCGACCACTTCATAAATCACTCTCCCATATTTTTTGTCTGATTTCAGGCCATTCCGACTTCGTTCGGCCCGTTTGGACCCCCCTCACGCACGTTTACGAAGCGCGCGCATCACTTAAAACACGAATATTGAGCCATACAGCGCAAACCGCACGTCCGATTGACGTGCCGTCTCCGCGTACACGTCACGAATAATAATTAGAATGTTGAACGGTGGTTTCAGGTCAATCCGAGGTCGTCCGCTATGAATTTGACCGTTGGACGCCCGTTTTGGCCGTTTATGACACCAGAACTGCGCTGTCGGTCACCGTGGGCACACGGCACGTCCGATTGACGTGCAGTCTGCTCGACCACTTCATAAATCACTCACCCGTATTTGTCGTCTGATTTTAGGCCATTCCGAAATCGTTCGGACCGTTTGGACCACCCTCACGAGCGTTTACGAAGCGCACACATCACTTAAAACACGAATATTGAGCCGTACCGCGCAAACCGCACGTCCGATTGACGTTCCGTCTACGCGTACACGTCACGGATAATACTTATAATGTTTCACGGTGGTTTCAGCTCATTCCGAGGTCTTCCTCTATGAATTTGACCGTTTGACGCCCGTTTTGGCCGTTTATGACACCAGAACTGCGTTGTCGGTCACCGCGGGCACACAGCACGTCAAATTGATGTGCCGTCTACTCAAACACTTCATAAATCACTCTCCCGTATTTGTCGTCTGATTTCAGGCCATTCCGACTTCTTTCGGCCCATTTGGACCCCCCTCACGCGCGTTTACGAAGCGCACACATCACTTAAAACACGAATATTGAGCCGTACCGCGAAAACCGCACGTCTTATTGACGTTCCGTCTACACGTACATGTCACGAATAATAATTAGAATGTTGCACGGTGGTTTCAGGTCAATCCGAGGTCGTCCGCTATGAATTTGACTGTTGGACGCCCGTTTTGGCCGTTTATGACACCAGAACTGCGTTGTCGGTCACCGCGGGCACACAGCACATCCGATTGACGTGCTGTCTACTCGACCACTTCATAAATCACTCTCCCGTATTTTTCGTCTGATTTCAGGCCATTCCGACTTCGTTCGTCCCGTTTGGACCCCCCTCACGCGCGTTTACGAAGCGCGCGCATCACTTAAAACACGAATATTGAGCCGTACCGCGCAAACCGCACGTCTGATTGATGTGTCGTCTGCGCGTACAAGTCACGCATAATAATTAGAATGTTGCACGGTGGTTTCAGGTCAATCTGAGGTCGTCCGCTATGAATTTGACCGTTGGACGCCCGTTTTGGCCGTTTATGACACCAGAACTGCGTTGTCGGTCACCGCGGGCACACGGCACGTCCGATTGATGTACCGTCTGCTCGAACACTTCATAAATCACTCACCCGTATTTGTCGTCTGATTTCATGCCATTCCGAAATCGTTCGGCCCATTTGGACCGCCCTCACGCGCGTTTACGAAGCGCGCGCATCACTTAAAACACGAATATTGAGCCGTAACGCGCAAACCGCACATCCGATTGACGTTCCGTCTACGCGTACACATCACGAATAATAATTAGAATGTTTCACGGTGGTTTCAGCTCAATCCGAGGTCGTCCGCTATGAATTTGACCGTTTGACGCCCGTTTTGGCCGTTTATGACACCAGAACTGCGTTGTCGGTCACCGCGGGCACACGGCACATCCGATTGACGTGCCTTCTACTCAAACACTTCATAAATCACTCACCCGTATTTGTCGTCTGATTTCAGGCCATTCCGACTTCGTTCGGCCCGTTTGGACCCCCCCTCACGCGCGTTTACGAAGCACGCACATCACTTAAAAGACGAATATTGAGGTGTACCGCGCAAACCGCACGTCCGATTGACGTGCCGTCTGCGCGTACACATCACGAATAATAATTAGAATGTTGCACGGTGGTTTCAGCTCAATCTGAGGTCGTCCTCTATGAATTTGACCGTTGGACGCCCGTTTTGGCCGTTTATGACACCAGAACTGCGTTGTCGGTCACCGCGGGCACACGGCACGTCCGATTGACGTGCCGTCTGCTCGACCACTTCATAAATCACTCTCCCGTATTTTTCGTCTAATTTCAGGACATTCCGACTTCGTTCGGCCCGTTTTGACCCCCCTCACGCGCGTTTACGAAGCGCGCGCATCACTTAAAACACGAATATTGAGTCGTACCGCGCAAACCGCACGTCCGATTGACGTTCTGTCTGCGCGTACACGTCACAAATAATAATTAGAATGTTTCACGGTGGTTTCAGCTCAATCCGGAGACGTGGTGTGGCCAGCACCACTCAAAGTGTCCGTATTTTGTTTCAAAATGACGTCATTTTAAGTGAAAAGCATCAACTGACATACGGAAAACTGACCAAACGCATTCCGAATCTGTTGATAATTTATACCAACAATCCATGGGTCATATGTGATGTGTACGAGCCAACCCAGGATGAATCTGAGTCGCGGTGTGGCCAGGATAAGTCTAAGTGACTCTCTTTTGTTTAAAATGGACACCATTTTAAGTACATACGGAAAAATGACCAAACGGATTCGGTTTCCGTTGAAACTTTAGGAGAACGATCCATGGGTCATATGTGATGTGTACGAATCATCCCCGCCTCAATCCGACATGTGGTACGGCTGACACCACTCAAAGTGTCCGTCTTTTATTTCAAAAGGACGTCATTTTAAGTGAAAGGCATCAACTGACATACGGAAGAATGACCAAATGCATTCGGATTCTATCGATAATTTAGCACAACGATCCATGAGTCATATGTGACGTGTAAAATTCAACACCGTCTTAATCTGAGACGCGGTGTGGCCGACACCTCTCTAACTCTGTCTCTTTTGTTTAAAATGGACATGATTATAAATGAAAAGAACAACTGGCATACGCAAAACCGACCAAACGCATTCGTAATCTTTTGATAATTTATCACAACAATCCATGGGTCATATGTGACATGTACGAGCCAACCCGGGATGAATCTGAGTCGTGGTGTGGTCAGGATTAGTCTAAGTGTCACTCTTTTGTTTAAAATGGACAACATTTTAAGTACATACGGAAAACCGACCAAATGCATTAGGTTTCCATTTAAACTTTAGGAGAACGATCCATGGGTCATATGTGATGTGTATGAATCAACCCCGCCTCAATTGGAGACGCGGTGTGGTCGGAACCACTCATAGTGTCCGTCTTTTGTTTCAATAGGACGTCATTTTAAGTGAAAAACATCAACTGGCATACGGAAAACCGACCAAACGCATTCGGATTGTGTCGATACTTTAGCACAACGATCCATGGGTCAAATGTGATGTGTACGAGTCAACCCCGCCTCAATCTGAGGTGCGGTGTGGCCGGTATCACTTCAGGTGTATGTATTTTGTTTAAAATGGACATCATTTGAGGTAAAAATATATGGTATAGAAAAAACCGATCAAATTATGAATTGAATTTTGGATTCCACATATAATTGTCATCTAAATTTTAAATTGAATTCTATATGAATTATGTACGTTTATAATTACGTTATGAATTCTAATTTAATTGTCATCTAAGTGTGGTCGGGACCACTCTAAGTGACTTTTTGTTGTTTAAAATGGACAACATTTTAAGTACATACGGAAAACTGACCAAACGCATTCGGTTTCCATTGAAACTTTAGGAGAACGATCCATGGGTTATATGTGATGTGTAAGAGTCAAAGACACCTCAATCCAAGGCATGGTGTGGCCGACACAACTCAAAGTGTATGTCTTTTGTTTCAAAAGGACACCATTTTAAGTGAAAAACATCAACTGACATACGGAAAACCGGCCAAACGCATTCGAATTGTGTTGATACTTTAGGAAAATGATCCATGGGTCATTTGAGACGTGTAAGAGTCAACCCCGTCTAAATCCGAGACGCGGTGTGGCCGGTACCACTCTGACTGTGTCTCTTTTGTGTAAAATGGACAAGATTATAAGTGAAATAAACAATTGACATATGAAAAACTGACCAAACGCATTCGAAATCTGTTGAAAATTTAGGACAACGATTCATGGGTCATATGTTACGTGTACGAGTCAACCAAGCCTCAATCCGAGTCGCGGTTTGGCCGAGACCACTCTAAGTGTATCTCTTTTCTTTAAAATGGACTACATTTTAAATTCATACGGAAAACCAACCAAACGCATTCTGATTGTGTTTATATTTTAGCAAAACAATCCATGGGTCATTTGTGATGTGTACAAGTTAACCCCACCTCAATACAAGGCGCGGTGTGGCCGACACCATTCAAAGTGTCTCTCTTTTATTTAAAAAACACTTCATTTTAAGTGAAAACAACAACTAACATACGGAAAACCGACCAAACGATTTCGGAATATGTTGATACTTTAGGACAATGATCAATGAGTCATTTGTGACGTGTACGAGTTAACCTCACCTCAATCCAAGGCACGTTGTGACCGGTATCAATCCATATGTATGTATTTTGTTTAAAATGGATATCATTTCTATTAAAAATATATGGTATATGAAAAACCAATCAAATTATGAATTGAATTCCGGATTCCACATATGATTTTCATCTAAATTTTAAAATGAATTATAAATGAATTATGTATGTTTATAATTATGTTATGAATTCTACTTTAATTATGGATGTGTATATTTTCAGGATGCATTATATGTGTTGGTTGGTTGGTTTGCATTATTTGTATGTGTTGGTTTGTTCTCTATATGTATGCATTATATGTGTTACAGGTACAATAATTGGATTTAAAAATGAATTGAAAACGAGGGCATAATTGGATTGAAAATTGAATTGAAACCGACACCTGCTGTGCAAATTGCAGGCTGCTGTGCAATTTGCACAGCAAAGCCTATGCCAACAGTTTGAAAACCGTTGGCATAGGCTCTATGTAGATGTTTTTACCAACGGTTCAAGGAACCGTTGGTAAAAACAACCTATCCCAACGGTTTGAAACTATTGGGATATCCTGTTGAATGGTTATTTTTACCAACGGTTCTATGAACCATTGGTAAAAACCTTTCCCAACGGTTTGTAAACCGTTGGGAAAGAATTTCTCTGTTGATTTCCCAACGGGCCAAACCGTTGGGATAGGTTGATTTTTTCTAACCTATCCCAACGGTTCTCTGTAAACCGTTGGGAAAAGCCTTTCCCAACGGCTTACTTCCCCACGGTTTGCAGAACCGTTGGTATAACATATACCAACGGTTCTGCAGCCGTTCCCAACGGTTCTAAACCGTTGGGAAATGCTGGATTTCCAGTAGTGCCTGCTTCCGGACCAATCCCATGTGAATAATCATGAGAAAGTCCATCCGCTGGGGGAAACCTAACTGGTCATGGGTAAGAGAAGGATAAAAAAATCTAAGGTGGTGGGAAAGACGGGTGGCGTAAAACCCACCGTTCAGGTTTCCCTGACGGCCAATAAATATGGTGTGGAAATAGGAGGCGACAAGGTAAGGGAGGTCCAGGTAGTCCTGCCGGATGGAACAGGTGAGGACCTCCATGTCACGGCCGATCACAACCCCCACATCCTCGTGGCGGGGAAAAAGGATGGCGCTAAAGCACTGGTGGGTGAAGCAGAGGATAGGGTCATCAATAAGGGTACTCTTTTGGGAAGTGGGGGTGTATTAGTGGTCAGACCCAGCGATATCCCGCCACATGGAAATGATCTCAGAGCGCTCGGGGTAGGTCAGGGTGGAGATAGGGGTGGGGTGATAGGATGAGGATAGAAACCGCACCCTCGGCCAAAATCGATCATAGTAAGGGAGAAGGGTCATCCGCCTAACTAAAACCGGACCACCGGGACCACATCGCCAGGCGTCTCCTGGTACTTGGGCCCGTCGAACTCGAAGAAAGCAGCAAACTCCAAAAATAAATCTCTAAAAATAGGAGTCCCGACCTGGAAGATCGTAAGTAACAGTGTGTGCCTGAGGAGATCCTCCAACTCTCCCTAGATACCCAGCTACTGAGAGACACTGCTATCGAGATAATGACTGCTCAATGGGATCGGGTGGTGAGAGAAACGTCAGAATCTGTCATGTGCCAAGTATGTGATCGGGAACACCATGTAAGGGTAGGGAACACCGGTAGGGGCCGACCCAGGTGGTACAACAGAAGGGGATGGCTTTGGGGGTGGAGCAGCCGTAGTAGATAGAGGCTCACTAGATGGGGTGGCTGATGAGGGATTAGCTGCGACTGAGGAGGGCTCCAGTGGTGTGGCAGTTGGTGGGGAAGAAAGGGTGGTTCTCAGAGGCTCTGTGCTAGATGGTAGAGGTGCGGTGATACTAAGACCAACTTCGTATGAGGTGGTGAGTGGTGGAAGGATGGCCAGTGGAGGAGGCTGGTACACCGAAAATTCCGAAGCTGGTGTCATCACTGGCTGGAGTCGGATCCGATGAAAAGTGGGCCTCTCACCCTTAGTAGCAGAGGCGGGCTGCTTCCCATGTGAAGGGTCTTTGTCTGCCATATCTTGAAATAGAAAGAAAAAGCAAACAAAAGAAAAAGAAAAGAAAAAGGAAAATAAGGAAATGTGAGAAAACTTAAAAATAAAAAATCACACGACGTGTATATCCAAAGTACACGACGTGTAGTGGAAGTGGGTTAGCATCCCGTGTTCTCTAGATAGACACCTCAAGTGAGCATGAAATAGACCAGGGAAGGATGAACGGTGTGTACTAAATATACACGCCATGTACACGCAAAGTGCTCCTAGTCGTGTGGTTCCAAAGACACGACCATCGTCTGAGTAGAGCTAAAAACACAGGACACACCATGTGAAGGAACAACATGGCGTGTGCAAGAACAGAGGGCAGATGGCCGTGTGAAGTGCTAGACACAGACTGGACGAAAGAAATGGTATACATAATGTGTACTGAATAGACACACCGTGTACAGGAACATGGTGTGCGTGGTTGTGTGAATAAGGTACCTGGGCACGATGTGGGCTAGTACACGGTGTGTACCGAACATACACACCATGTATTTTAAAATTGATAAGTATTCAGTGTGTGGCCATGTACAGACGTACACGACGTGTGTTCTTCAAATCGTGCCCATGTATCACGGAAGCCGAACGGTCGACCTATCCACAAATCACCCTAAACGCCTATGAAAGCTTGAAATAAAGGGTGTAGAAGGGCATACCTAGACCGAGGATCACAATGAAGTAAAAATCAGAATCCAAAACACACGAAATCCATGGATTTGGAATTGGGGAGGCCGAACGACGTGCGGGAGAAGAAACATGGGGGGGGGGGGGTTCCGCGCGACACAGGCTTAAGTTGGGTGGGGCATGACTTTTATAGCCGCGATACACGACATGTATGAGTGGCCTACATGCCATGTACCACAAGATTTTTTTAGGTTATATATATATAATTATTATAATAAACTATATAATAATTTATATTAATAATTAAAATAAAATAAATAAATATATATACATAATTTAAAAATAAAACTACACACGTAATGTATCAGGAAATACCCACCGTGGATTCTAAAATTGTAAAAAGAGAAGTACAACCTTTGGTCCGGTGCTTGGGGCGAGATTTGAACCGGCGATCGACCGTTCCGAACGGAAGCCCTCAACCACTAGAAAAAAGGTTGTACCAATGCTCCTATTTATTATTTAAATATATTTAATGTATAAGGAATATACTACATGGGAGGAAGGGAATGCATGATGTGTGGTTTTTAATTATACAAAAATGGATGAAGTAAGGCGATTAGCTGAGTTTGAACCTGGGTCTTTTGGATCCAGGGCCGAGACTCTTCTAATCTTCCAACTTTACCCACATGTATTTCTTTATGTTGAAAACCCTTTCAGTTTAGTAATGAAAACATAGTGCACACAATGTATATCAAAAGACACGCCGTGTGGTTTTATTAAAAGGACAAATGACGGAAATGGGGTGGTTGTTAGGATTCGAACCCGAGTCTTTTGGATCTGGGTTACAACCTTGTCCAACCGATCCATCCCCATCATGGGTTTTCTTATAAGCACACACACACACACACACACACACACATATATATAATATAAAAAATACCACACATGCCGTGTAAGAAAACATGAAGATAAAAAGGAGGAACCCCGTGCCGAAGGTAGGTCGAGAGGTATTTGAACCGGTGACGGATCATATAAACTCCAGTGACCTTACCATCGACACCGACATCATCCCTGTTTATTACTTAGTTAACCTATATATTTATAATAGTAAGAATATAAATTAAAAGGAATCAGTACATGCCGTGTGGATAAGTGGAACACGACGTGTATCTGCTGGGTTGCCTCTCAGGAAACGCCTTTGTTTTAGGTCATTGGCTCAACCAACTTACCTATGTGTACCCGAGATGTATGGTGGAAAACATTCCCACCATGTCCTTCATGTGATGGTAAATCTTTTGCCGCTATCCATTCACCTTGAATGGTTGACCATCCTCTCCAGAAATTTCCACCGCCCCATGATGGAATACTCGTATGACCCGGAATAGTCCTGACCATCTTGACTTTAACTTCCCTAGGAATAATCGAAGACGAGAGTTAAAAAGGAGTACCTAATCACCGAGTTGGAAAGTTTTTTGTGAAATCATCTGGTCGTGGATTTCTCTTATCTTCTCCTTGTACAGTTTGGCGTTCTCATATGCCTCTAATTAGATTTCATCAAGTTACGATAGTTGGAACTTACGCTTCTCTTCAGTTGCCTTTAGATCAAAATTCAGGGTCTTGACGACCTAGTAGGCTTTTTTCTCCAACTCTACTAGCAGATGACATGACTTTCCATAGATGAGGCGGAATGGGGACATCCCTAGTGGTGTTTTGAAAGTAGTCTGATATTCCCACAAAGCATCGTCTAGCTTCTTGGACCAGTCTTTCCTTGAAGTTTTCACTGTTTTTTCCAGAATCTGCTTGAGCTCATAGTTGGAGAGCTCTACTTGTCCACTAGTCTGGGGATGATATGGTGTCCCCATAAAATGATTCACTTTATACTTTGACAATACACCTTTCATCAATGTGTTGTCGAAGTGGGTCCCTCTATCGCTGATTAGTACATGGGGAATGCTGAACCTGCTAAAAATATGTGTCTTTAAAAAGACCACAACAACCTTGGCCGTGTCGTTTGCTGTAGCATTGGCTTCCACCCATTTGGAGATGTAGTTGACATAGACCGGGATGTAAGTGTTCCCGAAAGATGGGGGGAATGGTCCCATGAAATCTATGCCCCATACATTGAAGATCTCGACCTCCAGGATGAGGTGCTGGGGAATCTCAGCACGACGTCCCACATTGCCTATTCTCTGGCATCAATCACAACAGGAAACAAAGGCTTGAGAATCTCTATGCATGGTGGGAAAAAAAAACCAGACTGCAAGATATTTGCTATAGTACGGTCAGGCCCATGATGTCCCCCAACTGCCGAGGTGTGAAAGAATTACAAGACTCCATGAACTTTAGTTTCCAGGATGCAACGACGGATCACCCCATCTCTACAGGATCGTAACAGAAGAGGATCTTCCTAGAAGTACCTCTTGACATCAGAGAGAAATATCTTCCTTTGCTGGAAGGAGAGGCCGAGATGAACGACACCTGTAACCATAAAATTAGCAATATCAGCATACCAAGTTCTAGGTGTTTCATTGACTAAAAAGAGGTGATCATCAGGGAAATCCTCCCTGATCTCTCGATCTTCCTCTTTCTCCAAATGAGGTAGCTCTAGGCTGGAGAGATGATCAGTAACAATATTCTTGATCCCTTTCTTGTCTCAGATCTCTAGATCAAATTCTTGTAGGAGGAGTACCCATAAGATCAGTCGTGGCTTCACATCTTTCTTGTTCAGCAGGTACTTTAGTGCTGCATGTTCAGCGTAAACAATAACTTTAGATATCACTAAGTAAGAACAGAACCTGTCAAACATGAACACCACTGCCAGCATCTCCTTTTCTGTGGTGGTGTAGTTCATCTATGCCTCGTTGAGCATCCTTTTGGCATAATAGATAGGTCGGAAAATTCAGTCAAGCCACTGGCCCAAGACTGCTCCTACTGCGTAGTCGCTGACATCTCACATCACTTCAAATTGTTCCTCCCAGTTGGGAGAAACCATTACTGGAACTTCCACCAGGAATTGCTTCAGGTGCTCAAAAACTGTGGTGCATGGCTCATCGAACTCAAATATGGCATCCTTGGTCAGAAGGTTGGCGAGGGGCTGGTCTATCTTTGAGAAGTCACGAACAAACCACCTATAGAAACCGACATGCCCTAGGAAGCTACGATGGTTATGACGGAAGTCGGAATAGGAAGTCGTGAAATGAATTCTATCTTTGCCGGGTCCACCTCTATTCCCTTTTCCAAGATTCTGTGGCCAAGGACAATGCAACTTTGCATCATGAAATGAAACTTTTCCCAATTCAAAACCAGGTTAGTGTTCTCACATCTTTCCAGAACTAGCTCCAGGTGTCATAAGCAAGTGGCAAACGATTTTCTGTAAATGAAAAAATCATCCATGAATACCTCCAGGATCTATTCCACCATGTCATGGAATATATCCAACATACAACACTAGAAGGTGGCAGGGGCATTTCACATGCCAAAGGACATCCTTCAGTAAGCAAACATACCGTAAGGGCAAGTAAATGTGATTTTCTCTTAATCCTCTGGAGCAATGGAAATCTGATTGTAGCCGGAATAACCATCAAGGAAGCAGTAAAAGTTGTTCCCTGCTAATCTCTCTAGAATTTGATCCATGAAGGGAAGGGGGAAATTATCTTTCCTCATGGCATCATTCAGCTTCTTGTAGTCCACACAAACTCTCCAGCCCGTGACAATGTGTGCGAGGATGAGCTCATTCTTATCATTTGAAATCACAGTGATACCCCCCATTTTGGGTACCACTTGTAGGGGAATCACCCATGAACTATCCAAGATGGGATAAATGATGCCAGAATCCAACAACTTAATTAACACTTTCTTCACAACTTTCTTCATGGGGGGTTCAGGCGTCGCTGTGGTTACCGAGATTGATTTGTACCTTCTTCAAACAACACCTTTTGGATGCAAATGGTAGGGATGATGCCTTTCAAATCTTCAACTGTCCACCCAATTGCATGCTTGTGCTATTTCAAAACCTGCAAAAGTGCATCCTCCTGCTCCTATGATAGTGTTGCACTAATTATGACAAGAAATGTTTAATTGTTTCCCAAATACCTGTACTTCAGAGAAGACGGAAGAGGCTTCAGTTTGAGTTCAGTTGCCTTTAGAATTGAAGGTACAAGTGGTTGCACCTTTTCCCACTCTAGAATATCGGGTATAACTGCACGTTGCTAGTAGTGGATGCCCTGACATTCTAGGAATTTCAGGTCCTCTGGTGCTTCTTCTAGTTGAATGTCTAGAATAACCAAGTCATCTAAGGTAAAAGAACACACCAGATCGTCCCATTCACTGCTAAGTGTTCATCCACGGTGGTCACTGCAAAACAGACCTCATGCTCTAACAATGATGCATGCTTGACGACTTTGAGGACATTATAGGAGACTCTCTCGTCTCCTACATGGAAAATTAGCTCCCCCTGGTGCACATCTATCAGTACCTTACAAGTGTCCAAGAAAGGCCTTCCCAAAATGAGAGGTGCCTCTTGGTCTTCCTCCATGTCGAGGATGATGAAATCTGTGGGGAGGATTAACCTACCCACCTTGACCAACACGTCCTCTAGTATCCCCTTCAGATATTTGATGGATTGGTCAGCAAGTTGAAGGGCTACTCAGGTAGGATTTATATCGTTGATCCCTAGATTCTTAAAAAATCCAAGGGGCATGAGGTTGACACTGGACCCTAAGTCACATAGGGCCTTCCCAAACTCACATGATCCAATAGTGCATGGAATAGTGAAGCTACTTGGATCCTGGAGTTTGGGAGGAATTGAATGATGGATGACCGCCAGACACTCCTTAGTTAGTGAAATGGTGCCTAGATCCTCCATATTTCTTTTGTTGGAAATGGTCTCCTTCATGAGTTTCACATAAGTGGGCATATGCGTCAGTGCCTCTACAAATGGAATATTGATGTGCAGCTTCTTGAACACATCCATGAATTTTCTGAACTAGTGGTCCAGCTTTCTCTGCTTTATCCTTTCCGGGAAGGGTAAGTTAGGCTCGAAGGGTTTGATAACCTCCTTTCCTTTTCTCTGTGAAGCCTCCTTTAGTGGGATTTTAGATGAGGAGGGGTCTGTAACTATACCTTCTTCATCAGTAGGAGGTGTAGGTGCACCTGGCTATGCTGGTTGGTTCTGTTGTAGCTCCCTTACACTCCATAGTGTGATGGCATGGGCCTCCTCCCTCGGGTTCTTCTCAGTGTTACCCAGTAGTGTACCGGGTTACCTCCCTGAGAGTTGGTTTGCCAACTAGCCAATTTGGTTCTCCAGGACTCAAATAAAAGCTTCCTGATTATATAATATGGTCTCAGCAGTAGATATAAATTTGTTCATGAGATCCTCTAACCTTGAGGTATTCTCCTACCGAGGTGGCTGTGCAGCTGGTGGAGGTGGTGGCTGTCGCAGCTGCTATGAGCGAGGGTTTTGATACCCTTTCTACTAATAAGAGCCCTGTTGGGGCTGTTATTTCCTCAGGTACTGGTTCTGATAAGGAGTCTGACCATAGCCGGGTGGTCGCTGGGGCAGAGGATTCTGCTGCTGTTGGCCCCATCTTGTGTTCTGTTGATCACGCCATGCCAGGTTCTGATACTGCCGGTACTGGTTTGGCCCTCAGTTTTGGGCAACATAGCTCACCTCGCTCGTCAAAGGACCGCCTGTATGTCCTGGGCATTGTCCTATGATATGGTTATCACCACACTCGCTGCATTTCAGATGGTTTTCCACATGTAATTGGGATGCGCCCTTCATATTGAGTGCGTCGATCTTTTTGGACACAACATCCAACTAGGAAGCTAGCATAGTTGTGGAATCAATATTATGCATACCTCATTTCTGTGTGCCCCTCTCAAAATTCCACTGGAAGTTGTTGGCATACATGTCTTCCAGTAGTTCGAAAATCTCTTTGGGGGACTTCCTCATAACTGTACCCCCAACAGCAGCATCCACCACATACTTTGTATTCGTCATCAGTCTACCGGAAAAGGTTTGGACCTACATTCAAAGTGGGAGTCCGTGATGTGAGCATTTGCGCAACATATCCTTTAATCACTCCCATGATTCATACAATGACTCCGAGTAATGCTGCTGGAAGTTGTGTATTTCGTTCCGCAGAGTCACCGTCTTCGAGGGTGGGAAGTATTTAGACATGAATGCCTGGGCTAGCTCCTCCCAGGTGAGGATAGATCATTGTGGAAAACCTTTAATCTAGTCTTTCTCCTTATCTCTCAGAGAGAAGGGAAAGATGTGAAGACAAATGGCGTCCGTGGACACTCTGTGGTAGTGGAACATGTCACAGACCTCCAGAAAATTGGAGAGATGGGCATTGGGGTCATCTTTGGGCAGGCCGCCAAAATAAATGGTATTTTGGATTATCTGCATAATGGAAATATTTATCTTGAAGTGTTGGGCCTGCATTGGTGGACGAACGATGCCCGTGTCAGCTTCATGAATAGATGGAATGCTGTACTCCATGAGAGTACGACGTGGAGGTGGCCGTTGGGGGAGCAGAGCCGGTATGTATTACTATTCCTGAGGGGAAAAGTACGACCCCTGACTTGGCTATAAAAATGGAATCCTCTCCAGTTGAAACTGTTGGAGCTACTGTGGGCTATATCCTAGAGCAAGTGGAGCTTACTGGTTCCAGTTTTCATCCAGACCAAACGGATATCCAGCTACTTAGACAGTAGTTGGATTTCCTTCTTCATTCTGATCCATGGGATTGTTTTGGTTATGCTCGTCCATGAGTGCTTTTCGTCACCTCAAGAGCATCCGTTCGATTTCTGGGTCAATTGGAAAAAACCCCGATGACTCATCGTTCTTGGAACGAGTGAGGTAACCGCTCATACACTTATGGACCTACACAATACTAAACACACCAAGCGTAAATGAGGAAGAAGAAAGATAAATATAAATGAGATTATAAAAGAGATTTTTGGGAATTTATGATTTTTATTTCCACTAAAATTTGATACAAACTTAATTAAAACAAGGACAAAATTAACTTTTCTTAGTTCCATAACAACGACACCAAAATTTGGTGAGTCGTTTTACCAAAGGTATGTTATCGGTGTCCCAAATTGTTTTACCCTAACATGTATAGTACTATTAAGGGGTCGATCCATAGGAAAAAAGAAGTTATTTCTGTCTTGCTTATCTAGTTTGTATTTTTGCCTTAGTGAAGTGTACTGAATTTAGAGTCTATTTTTAATGTTTGGATAAAAAGGTAATTTGATATAATTTCTTTATAAAATTACTTAACGAATAAAGGAAAATATGGAAAATTGGTTTTGATGAAAATATAGAAGAAAATGTGTTGGGGTTGTGGATTCTTAAGAGGCTGTTTATTAAATAAAATTGCTTATGAGGTTGTGTTGTTCATAATAACCCAACACTCTGGGTTTCAATTTGTAACAAGGTTTCCTTGATCCAGTAAACTTATGTCTAGAGTTGAGGAAATCGACTCCTTGGTCCGGTAGTCAGTGTTTCACAATTCTTTATTTGTCTTAGTCCATTTTGAGTCGATGAATACTTCTAATGATCATGAAATTATTCATCGTTATTATTCTTTTGAGTCCCTACAAATTATTCCCTTGGTCTGGCTCAAAATTTTCAATGATAAAATGAAGTGATTAAAGAAGAATAAGAAGAGGTTAATAGAACAAACACATTCATAACAACTGATCTAAATTACAACTCTTTCATCTCCCACAACCCCAACACACTGGGTATTTAGTTACACATAGAAGAAGAGATAAAAACAGAACCCTCGATACCTGATGTGATCATCACAGAAACTTCAAGGAGAGATTGTCTCTTTAGTAGAATGGTAGAATGGAGAAGTAGTTGAATGATGGTAGCATGACAGTAGAGCTTCTTTCCTCTGGACCTTCACCCTCCCTTCCTCCTTCTTGAACCGGAGGCCAAGGCCTCTATTTATAGAAAATAAAAGTACACGGCGTGTGGAAAAAGTACACACCATGTACTTTTGTCAACACACTTTTATCATCTTTTTCTCCACTGGTAGGTGGCCTAAAATGCCGTCTTTGACTTGGAACATAGATCCACCTGGTAGGTGGGTATACACGACATGTAGCACCACCATACATGGCATGTACTCTCTTTTATCAGCCACCAACCACTTCTAGAATGGAAGACACGACATATAGATGATGTACACGACATGTCAATGTCAGCCGGCCACATGGGTGTGTAGACTTCTTATCAACCACCAACCACTTCTAGAATACTATATATGACGTGTATTTTTAGTACATAGTGTGTAAATGCTTCTGGTAACTTGGTCATGTACTTTTCCTAGCCAATACGTGTCTGAGTCTGACTGTACACAGCGTATATATATGTACATGCCATGTAGTTGTAAATTTTGTTTAGTTTTCCCTCAGTTTGTGTTTTTGGCCAGAAATCACCTAAAAATGAACAAGATCACCAAAATCAAAGTATTTGTCCACTAAGTAGTAGGTATTTTCTGAAGACATGTTCTTATTTTCAATAAAGTATGTGGAAATGTATACACAAATCGGGTGCATCAGAAAACTATTTTTAAAGAAAAGTGTTTTATCCTCTTTACATAAGTTGAAAAGGTAAACATCACTTTACCCTTGAAAATGATAATGTATCACTAATGGATTTAGCTTGGTTTTGAAAAATGAATAAGGGCAATGGGTTGTACATTGTTTTTAAGTAAAATGGATAGAAAATCATATTTTTATATATATTGTAGTTCAAATTTGAATATGATTTTTCTTTTATTTTAAAGGAAGTGCATTGGGAATAGATTATCGGGCTAGCCTACTGAGTTTTAATATCCACACCTATAATTATCTTTTGTTTTTATCCATTGTGTAGGTTTCATCTTGAGTTCGATTGCCTTGGGTGATTGTTGATCTTTGTGTTGGAGAGTGACCCGCGAGGTCACATGGAGATAGTTTGGTCGTCAGGTTCAACCCGTTTAGTTGTATCGATCAGTTGTACTTTCATCTTCTTATATAAATGATGTCTAGTTCAGTTTCATTTATATATTGGGTTTTTTTGTTTCTTTCTATTGTTTAGTTTATTGTTTATTTATTGGGTGAAATCATTCCCTTATGTACTCTATGATTCCCTTAGTGCTTGTCGCCAGCCTGGGAGGATCAAGAATGCCTCTCAGACCTTGCTGTAGATCGACTTGGGTGACCAATTCAGGGTCGACCAGAGTTAGTTCGTGACAATGTGGATGCCCGATGTAAAAACCTAGATGATGATTGTTAATTTCTGGCAGGCCAATGTTAATTTTTGGTAGGTTTATGTTAAATGCCTTGAAATCCTCTTTATAAATGGACATGTGTGGTGAAAACTTGAAATTAGAGTGTTACAATGTGGGATTTTAGTGGTATCAACATTGGAATGGTCTATTTAAAGTCTTAGTTTTCATTTATAAATGGTTAGTGTCAAAAACTGGAGGATGGGTGATAAAATATAGAAGGTCAATGTTAATTTGTGTTAGATTGTTGTTAAATAATTTGAATTCTTCCTTTTTGATGTCAATATGTTCTTATTTAGTTGCTTTTCAATGTTAAAACATGGAATTAGAGTGTTAAACATCAGTATTTTAGTGTTAGTATCTGGTGTGTTAAATTAAAAGGATTCCTGTTTGAATCTCTCACTGTTAAAGATAACATGTGGATGCCCGATGTAAAAACCTGGATGCTGATTGTTAATTTTTGGTAGGTTAGTGTTAATTTCCAGTAGGTTTATGTTAAATGCCTTGAAATCCTCTTTAGAAATGGCCATGTGTTTAGATGTGTAATCGTAGTGATAAAAACATGAAAATATAGTGCTATAATGTTGTATTTTAGTGGTAAAAACCTAAAATTAGAGTGTTATAAAACGAATATTATAATTTTATTGATGTTTTCAAATAATTAATGACCAATTCAGCATTGAAGAAAGTGTTTATCATTTTTATAATACCCTAATGGTTATACCCCTTATTAAGGTTTATGTTATTGTTGAGTGGTTTTATGGAATGATGTTTATGGATACATGAAGTGGTTAATTTCATGAAGGGTTAATGGGTGTTGTGATGTGAGTTTAAATAAATGTTTTCATTTGATTATTTTATGATAAGATGATAATATGATCATACGAAACCATTTTGAATTTGTTTGGATTTATAAACTTTAATGAGGAACTGTGGGTTTGTAAGAGGGACTCTAGTGACAAGTACACTTTCATGGTGAGATTACACACTACATATCCTTTCCCCTATTTTAGTTTTCCACTTCATCTTGGATGGATTAGTTTAATATCACCCTCCATCTACTTACATTTAGGCTATTTCCATTAAATTATATGATTTATCTCTAACTAGAATCCTATACGAGGTTTGATTATGGTTGGGAATGATGATCCTATATTTCTTTACCTTAGGCCCATCAGTAGTATCCCATGATTCCATGACACAAATTATGTTGGGGGAATAGTTTTCTCTTATAATTTCATTATTATGTATGTATGTTTTGAAGGGACATGGATAAATTATATTGTTTCTAAAGTAAAATATACATATAATCATTACATGAAAAATATTACTTTATTTATTTTTATGGGAACCTATAATTACTCGATGAAATTTGAGATAAAGATGAGTGTTTGTTTTCAAAATGCTATCTATTTCTTATTTATCTGGATTCATTTTAGATAAGTCATTTCCATTCATGAAAATAAAGGTAAAAAGGTGTTTTTGAGTTGGTTTTAAAACAAAAAAATTATTTTATTTTAAGAGGAATGTTATAAAGCCTTAATAAATTTTTTATAATCACCTAAATGTAATAAAAGTATTTTCATTATATATTTCCAAACTATCACTTATGGTTTTCCTAATAAAATAAAATAAATATAATCTTGGTGGTATCCTATTAGGATTTTAGGCCACTCGCTACACGTGAAACTTTGGTGTGCATGTATATTGTCTTTTCATGGTAGTATTTTTTGTATAATTGATGATCTTGTTCCTTTATGAGTGAACCATGGGCTTATATATAGTACTATTAAGGTGGTGTAATATAAATAGGTTCATGTGTTAGATGAAGTTTTTTAGTCTTTTCTTTTTAGTTATGTCAGGTTTTATACATAAATTGTTTATATTCACCTTCTTATTTTTTATGTTATTCATTTCATTATGTTTATAGTCACATAACCTTTTCCTGTTGATATTTTTTTTCAGTCCTATTTATTCTTTATATTTTATAAATGATAAATAATTTTAATTGTTCATGTGTGATACCCTTGCCACTTAATCTAGCTTATGGTTAGTAGGAACACTCATTAGGTTTGTGGAATGCTGGTTTGGGAATGATGGCTAGATATTTGAACCAATATGTTACACTATTAGATTATATGTCACTAAGGGATCATTGGTTAAGTTAACCCATTTTTGATAAGATGTTTCCTTGGAGATATCCATTAGAAACATCCCATAAATTCTATTTTTTATGAACTTAGAGGAATATGTTACAAAATACACCTCAAAATCTCATAAACATACTTCCCCAAGGTGACCACCCATCCAAAATTTAATTGATTGGTGATTATATCAAATATTGATGATAGAATAAATCATTATCTCCCTATAACTTTCCTCCCAAAATTTAACATTATTCTAGAAATAAAAATTTCCTTAAAAAATCTCTTAGTGTCTCTTATAATCCTATTATTATAGTGGTTGCATCTATTGAAAGTCTTAGTTTTCATTTATAAATGGTTAGTGTCAAAAAATAGAGGCTGAGTGTTAAAATCTGGAAGGTTTGTGTTAATTTCTATTAGATTTTTGTTAAATACTTTGAATTATTCCTTTTTGATGTCGATATGTTTTTATTTGGTTTCTTTTCTATGTTAAAACATGGAATTAGAGTGTTAAACATCAGTTTTTTAGTGTTGGTATCTGGTGTGTTAAATTAAAAGGCTTCTTGTTTGAATTTCCCACTATTAAAAGATAACATGTGGATGCCCAATGTAAAAATTTGGATGCCGATTGTTAATTTCTAGTAGGTCAGTGTTAATTAATGGTAGGTTTGTGTTAAATGCCTTGAAATACTTTTTATAAATGTCCATGTGTTTAAATGTGTAATCTTAGTGTTAAAAACATGAAATCACAGTGTTACAATGTGGGATTTTAGAGGTGCCAACATTGAAATGGTCCATTAAAAGTCTTAGTTGTCATTTATAAATTGTTAGTGTTAAAAACCGAAGCCTGAGTGTTAAAATATGGAAGGTCTATGTCAATTTCTGTAATATTGTTGTGAAATAATTTGAATTCTTCCTTTCTATTATCTATTACTAACATTTTTCTCACCATTATATATTATAGGATGTCAAGGTTTTGTACAGTGGATATATGAAAGGTGTTAATGAGCATCTGCATGAACTCCTTCAAGTTCAAGGTAATTTGTTAGCTGGAGGCTCTACTACTAAAGTGGATAAACTTGATAATGTCTTAGATAAATAAATAGAGGCTGCTGGAGAGTCATAGAATCATACAAAGGACTTCGAAGAGGAAGTGGGAGAGAAAAATGAAACTGAGAAGGCGAGGGAAGATGAAGAGGAGGAATCTTTGTTAGAGGAAGATGGTGAAAGTGATGAAGAAGAGGAGGGAATAGTGGACGACGATGAGGAAGCAGGAGAGGAAGTGGATAAAGTTGTGTTTGAACCAACATTGGGAGACCCATCCACTGAGAGGACTCCTAGGATGTCACAATGAAAAAAGACCAAAAAATTGGTCACCCTATGTGCAACAACTTTTCAAAGGCAGAGCCGACCTTTAAAGGAGGGTTTATGACTTTTTCACCTTGGGAAGGAAGTGGGGAAGAAAAGATTGATAGGATATAATATTATTCATATGTTGAAGAATGGAACTGCATTGAAATGTATTTCATGTACTTATGGGCTGTGATTTAAATGCATAGTTGTTTTTGACATGCATAATTACTATTTGACTGAACATGAGTGTCATTGTTTGGGTCCCATGGAATGGGTCAACAATAAGGTTAGTAAATTCTTCCTTTATAATAAACCATTTTATGATAACTAATCAGTTACATATGAATGACAATGTTAGAATCACATATGGTGACCATGATTGCAAGAACTCTAGTGAATGATTAGAAATTATTCAGAATAGTGACTAAACACATATTTGATCCATTATTCATGGTACTAATTTTAGGAATATATTTATGTACAAAAAACTTTTGTATTGTGTTTTATATATTATGACAATCAATTATTCTAGGATAAGATTATCTCATGTCAGGAAGAGTGGAAAGTTGCTGACGTTTTGATTTATGTCATGCCTAATGTTGTTGGACACAACATGGTAGAGTTTTGACCTTTTCCCCCCAATTTGATGGATTTTCACTGGTTTTTCTATTGTGATGACTTAAAGAAAAAGAAATTGCATGATCTAGACTCATTTGGCACTTCTTCCATTGATAAATAACAAAAAAACTTTCTACATTACTGGCACTTAAAATGGCCTTCATCATCATTTTTTTGTTAACAAACATAATTACTGATTCAGAAAGTACTAATTTATTATATCTTTTGACTTTCATATAGGGTGATTGTCTTGTTACCATGTTGCAACATCTTTTACGATTGGAATTTTCTTTCCCATTTAAATTTGAAGTTGTGTATGAATCTATTCAGCTGAAATCTAATTGGTAGACTAAATTACTCACTGCTTTATTTTACAAATATAGTTTTGTTATCTAATGGGTGTGTTTTTTTCAGTAATGATTATGGAATCCACTTGATCAGATACATGTAAGAATGGAACAACATGAAGAAGATGAAATACTATACCGATGTAATTATTTTACACCTCTTTATATATATTTTTTGTCTCTAATATATAGATAGTTTTGCATGATATGTTTATAGGTTAATCTTCAAAGGAAAATGGTTGATTTACTATGGTGGTTGGTGAACCATGACTACAATGAAAGGAGGAAAAAGTTTTTGTAGGATTTTTCTAGTTAAACACCAAATTTTTCAGGGAAATGGTTTTAAAGGAAACTGTTAGTAAGTTGTTGGAGTTTGGTTGAAGTTAGTGGATGTTTGGTTCTATTGTGACTTTGTATTTGTTGAATCAATGACATACTCAATCCTATTATCACTTTTCATTTTTTTAAACCAATGACATACTGAATCAAGAAGAGGGTGACAAATTTCTTTATAATGATGAAGTGTCTATTGTGTAAAATTCATGGAATGTTGGTTTACTTTTTACAAAAAACCAAAACAAAAAACCTATAGGAGGTCTGTTAAAATCTTGAGGCTCTATGTTAAAATCTAGAAAGTCAGTGTTAACATCTATAATTTATGTCATCTAAACATGTTGACATGGTTTATATTTTATAATGGAATACATCTTCCAGAATAATTCAATTAAATTATAAATACCATTGTTTATTCATACCACAAAAACATTGTAACATAAAACCAAAATTAAAAATAATTCATGAGATTTAAACAAGAGAGATCCACAAAAAACATATTTCATTTGTTTTCACATTTACATCATTGTCCACTCTAACATGCCCTTGTTTAGAAATATATTTGGCTGCATAGAAAACGTTGGATTGGGATTTCTACACCTTCTCGCGTGTCACCAAATTCTTTACAATGATGAAGACAACTCTTTAATGAAAAAAATAGGTTTCATCCATTTCATTAGTATATTTAAATTCATTCAACTATAAAATAGGTGTTACAATCTAAATAGTCTGTTATATAAAATTCATGGACTATTATTTGACTTTTCACGAAAACCAAAATAAAAAACCTGGAGCAGGTCTGTTAAAATATGGAGGCTTCATGTTAAAACCTAGAAATTCAGTGTTAAAATCTGTAATTTATGTCATCTAAACATATTTACATGGTTTATATGTTATAATTTCATACATCTTCCAGAATGCATTAATTAAATTATAAACACCAGCGTTTATTCATACAATAACAACATTGTAACATAAAACCAAAATTAAAAAGAATTCATGAGATTTAAACACGATAGATCCACAAAAAAACATATTTCATTTGTTTTCACATTTACATCATTGTCCACTCTAACATGACCTTATTTAGAAACATATTTGGCAGCATAGACAAACTTGAATTGGGATTTCTACACCTTCTCGTGTGTGAACAAATTCTTTACAATGATAAAGACAACTCTTCAGTGGTAGTAAATAGGTTTCATCCATTTCATTGGTATATGTTAATGCATTAAATTGTAAAATAGGTGTTACAATCTAAATAGTCTGTTATATAAAATTCATAGACTGTTATTTGACTTTTCACGAAAACTAAAACAAAAAACATGGAGTTAGTCTGTTAAAATCTAGAGGATCTGTGTTAAAACCTAGAAAGTCATTGTTAAAATCTGTAATTTATGCTATCTAAACATGTTGCCATGGTTTATATGTTATAATGTCATACATATTTCTGAATGCATCAATTAAATTATAAACACCAACGTTTATTCATACCATAACAACATTGTAACACAAAACCAAAATTAAAAATAATTCATGGGATTTAAACACTATAGCTCTACAAAAAACATATTTCATTTGTTTTCACATTTACATCACTGTCTTCTCTAACATTCCCTTATTTATAAACATATTTGGTAGCATAGACAAACTTGGATTAAGATTTCTACACCTTCTCATGTGTGACCAACTTCTTTACAATGACGAAGACAACTCTTTGGTGGCAGAAAATAGGTTTCATCCATTTCATTGGTATATGTCAATGCATTCAACTGTTAAATGGGTGTTACAATATAAATAGTCTATTATGTAAAATTCATGGATTGTTATTTGAATTTTCACGAAAACCAAAATAAAAAACCTGGAGAAGGTCTGTTAAAATATGGAGGCTTCGTGTTAAAACCTGGAAAGTTAGTGTTAAAATATTTAATTTATGCCATCTAAACATATTGACATGGTTTATATGTTAGAATGTCATACATCTTCTATAATGAATCAATTAAATTATAAACACCAACTTTTATTCATACCACAACAACATTGTAACACAAAACCAAAATTAAAAAGAATTCACGGGATTTAAACACCAGAGCTAAAAAAACATATTTCATTTATTTTCACATTTACATCATTGTCCACTCTAACATTCCCTTGTTTAGAAACATATTTGGCAGCATAGAAAAACTTGGATTGGGATTTATACACCTTCTCATGTGTGACCAATTTTTTTACAATGATGAAGACAACTCTTCAATGGTAGAAAATAGGTTTCATCCATTTCATTGGTATATGTCAATGAATTCAACTATAAAATAGGTGTTAAAATATAAAAAATATGCGATGTAAAATTCATGGACTTTTATTTTACTTTTCATGAAAACCAAAACAAAAAACCCAGAGCAGGTTTGTTAAAATCTGGAGGCTTTGTGTTAAAACTTGGAAAGTCAGTGTTAAAATCTATAATTTATGCCATCTAAACATGTTAACATGGTTTATATGTTAGAATGTCATAAACCTTATAGAATTCATCAATTAAATTATAAACACCATCATTTATTCATACCACAACAACATTGTAACACAAAACCAAAATTAAAAATAATTCATGGAATTTAAACACTAGAGCTCCACAAAAACATATTTCATCAGTTTTCACATTTACATACTTGTCCTCTCTAACATTACCTTTTTTAGAAACATATTAAGAAACATACACAAAAAACACCACCTTTTCAAAGTTGTCACATCAAGTTGGATTGGGATTTCTACACCGTTTTTGTGTATGACCAAATTCTTTACAATGAGAACAATTATACAACTTATTATTTTGAAATCGAGACTCAACACGATTACGAGATAGTATACTAGGAGGACAATAAGTCTTTGGTTCTTGAAAAAAAGTTTCATCCATATAATCATTATATGTCAATGCATTCAAATGTGGCCTATCATTGTTCTCAACTGGATACATAACTCCAATATAAATATTTTGTTGGGTGTTGAGAATATAACAATCTTATACATATCCATACAAGTTACCATGTACTTTTCTTATTGCTGCACATGCATGAGCACAAGGGATCCCACTCATTTTCCATGCTTGATAAGTGCATTCCCAACTGCCCAGTTGTGCACTGATATCCACATTACTGGTACAAAATAAAAAAACATTATGTCCATATTTCTATACTATCAAAGTTTTAACCCCTAACACATTCATCTTCAATTTTTACTTGACATTGGGACCAAATCCATTTATCCACCTTTCCATATATTCCTTAGTGGTAAAAAATTTCTTACTCAATTTATCACGATGTTCATTAATCAACACACAAATATTTTGTCTCATATCTTTCACAATCCATGCATTAAATGATTCAGATAAATTGGTTGTAATATGATCCCATCAACAACATGGAAATTGATACATTTCCCACCTATCAACATAACCATCCTTTTCAACCAATCTTGAAAATTTTGGACAAAATCTTGTCAAATTTTTCATAACAACATTGAAATCACAATCTAACCAAGAATAAGCAATGACATCCAATAATTTCAATGCACTTTCCTTGGTTCCTCTTCACATTCCCCTATATAATTTTGTAATTTCAAAGATAAAATTTTCTTTCACATGACGATAACAATATACATGTCTATCTCCACAAAAAAACTGTTCTAACCACACCTATAATTGTATTGTGTCAATTAAATACAATAACCAGTTGAGTGGAACCTATAATTTCTTTTGTGTTGTTTAAAAACCATGTCCAATCATCATATGTTTCACCCCCAACAATTGAATATGCCAATGGAAAAAGGTTGTCATCTGCATCATATGTTGACACTGCCAACAAGGTACCTTTATGAGGACCACTGAGGTGATACCCATCCACAAACAACATAGGTTGACCACCTAATAAGAAACCATTTATGAAACACCCATATGAAATGAATAATCTTTCAAATATACCATTTTCTGAAGATACCCACTTCACTATTGTTTTCAGATCAACTTCCATTAGTCTATTGTATATCTAGTGGATTAACATATATGACTGCTCTGGAACCCCATATATTCCACCAACTTCTTTTTTCCTTGGCTCTTAATGCTTGATGATATGTAAGTGATATACCATAGTATCTATACAAGTCATATTTAATTTCATGGGAAGTTTTTTCCACATTTTACTTCACCTCATAGAAATGATAGATGACACTAATGATTCCCTTAATTTGTGAAAAATTATTAGTCTATCTTGGGTTGAGTGCATATGAGCATTTTTAAAAGTTTTCACACAAAAAAATGGAGTTGATTTCACCAAGCCATATGCTATTAACTTCTACATGCAACTCTCAACTTTTCATTTGAAAATAATATTTTGAGGACAATTCCTAACATATTCGTAGTCAAACCCATATTCAATCCTATACTTTAAAATCATCTCCCTCAATGATTTGGCTGAAGGAAAAATCTAACCAACATCCACCAATAATTTATTCTACTTTGAAGCATTTAACTATGGGATTGAACATGGAACACTACTAATTAAACAAGGTAGCATTTGAAAATCACTATCATCTAATAATATTTGTTTTGAATTCCCACCAACTAATTCAACACTACAAATTAAATATCAAATGTAAATACATAACATGTGAAAAAAATATTTATATAAACAATTTTTTCATGTCATTACCTTTGATCTACATCCACTGTTGACTGAAAGCATTCATCCAACCTCAAAATATTGTAGACATGAGCAAAATTGTTATTGAATCTGAACAATTGCTCAACTCCTTCATCATCTATAAGGTCTAAAAAAGTACCATTGTCAAAATTTAATGTGTATTTTAAATCTAAGCATGACACATAACACTTCAGAATTGATAATGCCAATCTTGATATTTCATCAAATGAAATTCATTCAATTAGCACTCTACCCATCCATCTTCCACATTCATAATGAATTTTTCCTTGTGAATCACCAATAAGTGCTCCATCAAAATGAAAATAACAAAAAATTTATTTTTTTAAATAATTTGACACCATATTGTATCAATAAACCAACAAAATTAATTAATATAGTATATTAACACTCATTATCAGTTCATATTTACATCAATTAACAAAATAAATCAATAAAAACATTGGTAGCATACAACTTACAGTGAATTTGGTTTCAGATACACTAGGCGCTGGGATAAGGGTGAGACTGATAGGATGTTTCTAAGAGTGGAGATGATGGTGGGAGGAGGACACTATGAGGAGCAATCCCATTACCACACCAAAAGTATAACCTTATGATAAGACACCTAGATGAGTGCAAGAGACATGTCGATAGAGAGGAGGTAGAGACGAGATAAGCAGCGAAGACAAGTCGACGACTGGATGATCTTGGGAGAAGATGCATCGAGAGAAGAGTCATCAAAGAGGAGGCATCAAAGAGAGATGAAGAGGAGGCGGTGAAAATACAAGTGTTAGAGACAATTCAGTGGCTAGATGAGCCTGGGAGAAGATGCGCCGGCTGGACGAGCACCGCAGAGGATGTGTGGTGGGAATAGGATGTGTGGTGGGAATAAGATGCGCTATAGAGGATGTGTGGTGGGATGGACTGAGGTCTAAGAAGAATGTAAAATTTTTAGTGTATAATAGTAATTTGGATACCCAGTGTCATAAACAGAGGTCCCCCGTTGGTATTTTCTCACCATTTAGTCCTTAACTGGAATTTTCCTCCCTTTTGGTCCGTAAGTGTAATTCTCAGTTGAAGTAGACCCAAAAACGCTCCAACAATGTGCAATACTATGTAAATTCTTCATATTGCGCCACATCTCATAACTCAAAGGTGATCTAACCTAGACCTTACTATATTTAAAACCTAGAATTTCACACTTTTGGGGTATTTCAGACTGGAAATTGATAACCATAGGCCGCAGATATTTTCACATACTATTTAACTCATAATGTGACCTTGATAGAGTATGGAAAATAGGAATCCTCTATCTTAAACCTGGTTTACTTAGAATTTCTAACTGGGACTATACTTTCAACCCATACATTCATAGGAATACAATGGCACATGTATGGGTTTGATTTCATGGGCTGAATTGGTTCTTTTGGCATCCTAAAATCCTCAATTACATGGTTTATTGTATTGGTTTTACCCTTAAAATTGAATAACGAACACTGAATGCTGAATTGGGCCTCTTTGCAAGGGTTATGTTGGAGATCAAACTTTCTTCACATCTTTCTAATACAATAAGTTTCAATGACAAAGACTAAAAAACTGAAATTAGGATAGATTATGATAGAAAACCACCATTATGTGAAGTCTGAAAACTCATTGGCCATACCATAGAAAATTGTCGGGTGATTAAGAAACAGCAAGTGGTCCAACCTTTAGAAAATGAATGGAAAGAAATCAAAAATAACAAAAAAATTAAGGCACCCACCATTGATATCCTAGAAACCTCTAAAAGAAGGCATGAGGTATGGGTGAAAAAACCACATAAATCGATGGCTTTGAACAATAACTTAAATTCCTCCTGGGATTATCCTATAGAGGAGGAGGAAAATAATGATCTTCACCTCCTCAATGAGATTGTGACCCTGGTTATGGATTCTATTCAACATAAACAAGAAATTGAACATGGGGAAACCGAAGGTATGGCCTCTTCTCACTCCATTAGAACTATTTCCTCTAACACACCTGTAACATGCAATGTTCTCTTGAACTGTAATATGGACACTTTTAGATCTGAAAGAAAGACAATTGACAAGCATGTTGGGCATCCAGTTGGTGTTCTGGCCAGTGTAAGGATAATACCCAAGAAAACTGTCTCACCCAGCTTTCAAGGCCAACCAAACCCACCCTTGGATTTGGACACAAAAGTAGGAGCTAATACAGTCCCTTCACTGCCCGAGGACATGAACATTGCAACACACACTGCCTTGGTAGAATTGGTTATAGTGGATACCCCTTTATACCCTTATAAAGGTACTAAAACACAACCCATTTACAATGAACTTTTTAATGGTATGAATATTTACAATGGTCAATCTTCATACCCTTCTTCTTCATTAGTCTATGAATCAAAATAGGTTATCACAATAATTGATACTCATGATAACCAGAACAAGATGGTTGTGATGAAGGACTTTTAGAAAAACAAATGTAACCCTTCTGTGAATTCAAACTTGAATAGTGACACTCATATTGAGAAGATTCACAGCTCAAAACAGACTGCAAAGGCTGCTCTGGACAGCTCTGGGTAGAACCTGGTAAATCACTGAGGTAACTCACATGACAACCCTGCTTCAACTCCTTTAGGTACAGATCCTACCCTTTTTTCAATGCCTCTATTAGTACCACCCATGTCTTTGATCATTTTGTTATGCATTCTCAATCTGTGAACCGATTTACTAACTAAGATGTTGACTATACCACTAATATTAGTAATGAACCTATTAATTTACCTATGCTGAACCCCTACACTGATTCCTCTAAGGATAATACCAAAATAGGTAATTCAAACATCCCTCATGATACTTATAAAAGCAATCAGGATAAGACAAATAGCCCAAAAAACACTAAAAATATCAGAAGATCTTCTAGACACAAAGGCTTGGGAAGCAAAAAAAGGGAGTTCTAACTCCAAAATTAGATTTAAATGAAGATCATATTTTGGAATTTTCAAGGTATCACCAACTCTGGAACATATTTTGTTTTAAAAAGAATGATTAATACCCACTGTCCAACTTTGTTTTCTATTACTGAACCTAAAGTTAATTATTATTCTAAATACCATCATTTATGTCAATATGGTTACTCCTTTATTAGAGTGACAAAAAACTCCTCATATTTTGATTCTCTCTGGATATTTTCACACTCCTCCATCAAAAATGTTAACATTTTTAACATTTATGAACAATCCATCACTTGTGATTTTATTTTTGATGGCACTCATATCTTATTCTCTTTTATTTATGCCAAAAATAGATATCAAGATCGGAGGCCCCTCTAGGATGACCTTTCCTACTTAGATTCTTGTATCAACACACCTTGGTTTGTAACTGGGGACTTTAATGCTATTCTCAATTCAAGTGAGAAAATTGGACCCTCACATGCCACGATCTCCATGAGAGAATTTAAAACCTAGATTGAAGACAATAACCTTATTGAAATAAATCTCACGGGTTCCAAATACACTTGGTATAGAAAACACCTCAATAGGGTGGTTGCTTCCAAATTGGATAGAGCCTTCACAAACGTATCTACTTTAGATAAATGGGACACTATCTCTAGCACCACCCTCCACAAGATTCACTCTGACCATCACCCTATTTTGGTTAACATATCCACCAAAACTGTGAAACTCTCTCTCCCTTTCAGTTTTAATAATGTCTGGTTCTCTAACACTGAATTCATTGACATCATCAAGAATTTTTGGATTTCCATGACACACTAAAATGATGCCTTTTCTTGTACTATCAAATTAAAATCTCTTAAACAGATTCTCAAAAGTTGGTGTAGCTCTCATTCCAAACAAATTAACAATGACACCCTTATTCTTGAGAATGAACTTAATCAAATTCAAAAAATTAATACTAGATCTGAATTCAGCACTAATCTAAACCATGAAGTCAATATCTCAGTTAAGCTCAATTATTTACTCACTTTTCAAGAGAATATGAAGAAACAATCTTTAAAAGTTAAATGGTTATCTGACAGTGATAAAAACACTAAATTATATAACTCTCTTCAAAGAGCTAGAAAAGCCTGCAGACCACTAGCCTCTCTAAAGGACGAAGATAGACTTTTAGACAATGATGATGATATTGATAACCATATTGTATCTTATTTTGAATATATCTTTAATGGCCCTAATAATAACAATGACCTCTTACATGAGATTATACCTATGGTGGTCAATAATAATGACAACACCTTTATTCTTAACATTCCTATTGATCATGAAATTAAGGACACTATCTTTAGTCTTAATCCTGACAGTGATCCTAGTCCTGATAGATTCAACAATAGATTCTTTCAACAGTACTAGGACATTATCCAATTTGATGTTTGCAAACTTGTTAAATCTTTTTTCTCTAATGGTTTTCTCTCTCATGGACTAAATGACCAATTCCTCTCTTTAATTCCTAAAGTTGACAATGCTTCATAAATTCACTTGTTTAGGACCATTTCTATCATTAACACACTTTATGAGATTATCAAAAAAATCATTGCTAACAGACTTTAACCTATCACCGACAAAATTGTCTCCTGAAATCAATTTGGGTTTATTAAGGGTAGATCTATTCAAAATTGCATTTGTATTGCTTTAGAGTGTATTAAAACTTTAAACAAATCTACCAGAGGTGGTAATATTTCCATTAAATTGGACATTAAAAAATATTTTGATACCATGGATTGGAGTTTTATTTTCAAGGTGCTTCATTATTTTGGTTTTAATGACACCCTTATCACTACTATCAGAACTTTGTTCAACTTAGACTCCATTTCCATTTTAATCAAAGGATCCCCCAAGGGCTACTTCAAATGCACCAAAGGTGTTAGACAAGGTGACCCCCTCTCTACCATCCTTTTCTCCATTGTGGAGGACTATCTCATCCGCTTTCTCACTTGTCTTGTTGATCAAAACAAACTCAAGCCCATTCATGTATCAAGAAATGTGAATGCCCCACCCACCTTTTGTATGCTGATGACATTATTCTTTTTCTTCAAGGTGATAAAAGAAACATTAAAAACCTAAAAAATGCTCTCACGCACTATGAGGAGATTTTTGGGAAATCCATTAGCTGGAACAAATCTTCTGTATTCTTTGGAAAAAACTTTCCCCCAAATAGGAAGTGCAATATTATAAATGACCTAGGTATTAAAGAGGGATCTCTCCCTTTTACATACCTAGGTGTCCCAATCTTTTGGGGGTGACCCAAATCCTGTCATTTCTCTACTATTATTGACCAAGTTCTTACCCAGTTAACCTCTTGGAAAGGCAAATCTCTATCCATGGCAGGTAGAATATGTCTTGTCAAATATACTATTGTTTCTAAATTGGTTTACTCTATGATGGTCTAAAAATGTCCAGCTAGTCTAATAAAAAAGATTAATATCACAATAAATTTTTTTTTTGGACTGGAAGCACTGTGGAAAGGAAACTTATAACCGTCCCCTGGTCGACCTATTGCAAACCCATCGAAAAAGGTAGTATAGGCATAAAAAATCTTAAGTACTTCAATGAGGCTCTTCAAGCCAGGCTCACTTGGAATCTTCTCTATAATAAACCAGACTCCATTGCTTTTATAAAAAATATATTCCTTGAAAAAATTAAGAAATGAAACTTAGATTTTTTCACCTCCTCTATTTGGACATACATAAATCAATCATTTTCCTCCATTATGAACAATGTTAGATGGATGGTTTCTATAGACTCTTCTATAAACTTCTAGTTGGATAATTGGACGGGCGCTCCTTTAATCTCCATGGTCCCTCCTAACCAAAGACCTATAAATTCCACCCTTTTTATCATAGATGTTCTTAATTCCAAAAATGATCAGCTCCCTAACACTATTACGAATGCCATTGACAACTTCCCTTTCTCTAATAACGATGATTTCTTAATTTGGGAACCTTATCATAATGGTATGCTCAATTCTAGAGACTTTTACAACCACTCTTTTTGTAACTTGGAAAGTGATTTTGGTTGGCTTAAAAACTTTGATAAAACTTGGATCAAACCTTCCAAACATACTCTTATTTGGCATCTGAAACAAAAATGGATCCCAATGCATGATCGCCTCCAATTACATGGCATTCAAATATGCTCTAAATGTAGCCTTTGTAATCAACACAGAGAAGACACCAACCACCTATTTCTTTCTTGTGCCACTGCTTCTACTCTTTGGAACTATGTGTTTAACATCTTTGACTACAGATGGTTGAATTATGACTCTATCAAATCTCAAATAAAGAGATGCGCTGATATGGATAGCTCTCAACAGATTAAGAACCTTTTTCTTGCTGCTGTTGCTGAGCTTATCCATGTGATATGGTATGATATAAATGCTATTATTTATAAAAATTTCTCATTTAGCCATAATGCAGGTCGAATGAGGGTCCTCATTGCGATACATGAAGATTCTTCGATTCAAAAGGTCCATTGAAACAACACGGTGAATGATTTTAGCATTCTACGACGTCTTCGTGTTGATGGAAACTTCTTCCAACCCCAACATACCTTTGAAATTTTCTGGCATGATCCTTTACCTGGATGGATTAAGGTCAATGTGGATGGCACATCCAAAGGAAACCTGGGCTCTTCAGGCTGTGATTCCGTCTTCAGGAACCATCTTGGTCAGATCCTCAGCTGCTTTTATGGCAGCTGTGGCTTTGCTTCTTCATTGTAGGTGTAGATTATGAGTATGATTCATGCCATTTCTTTTACCAAGCATCATGGTTAGAACAACATCTGGATCAAGAGAGACTCAACCACCATCGTGCATGCGATATGGAATGGTGTGATACACCTTGTGTGGCTGATCACCACACGTTGGATAGACTGCACTCGCTCGCTTCTTGACATCAACTTCATCATCACTCATATTTATCGTGAAGCCAATATGGTCACTGATGGCCTTGTCAACAAGGAGATAAATCAAAATATCATTTGGATGTAAGATCTTCCTATTGATTTAATCCCCTTTACAATAAGTATTGTAATATGTTTCCATCATTTAGACTTTTGTAATCTATTTCTTTTATAATATTTGTGCCTTGGTTTTTTGTCCAAGACACCATCCTCTTCAAAAAAATTAAGGATGGAAATGAGTCAGGAATCAGTGAAATTTGGGACACTCAAACACTAACCAGTTTAATTTTTTAAAAACTAGATATAATGGCTCAATCTAAGTATCCAAATCTCGAGACTCGAACCAGGTCATCGCATGACCTCAAACACATTTTTTAATTATCAAGAATTGAAAATTGGTGATGAGAGATAAAATAAATTGTTTGGAGAAAAATTAAACCTAAAAAAACAACCTAAGTAAAAGACTAATGTTGGTGAATATAAAACCCTTTTTATTAAAAAATATTTAAAACATAAAATTTACAGTATAAATATACAAAATGTTGCAAAACCAGCATGAAAATAGAGACAACATGGTGTCTCAAATAAAATAAAGTGGCTCAAGTCCCAAGCCATGGGTTTTTATGGATTTTGATATATATATATATATATATTAATAGGGATAGATTAAAATTCATTAGAGGGTTTTGGAGATGACAACATTTTTCCAGATACAAAGAAAACAATCCACCAAAATCTGTTTTTCCCCTAGATTCATCCACTCGTTTTGAATTGAATAAATATAAATGGAGAATGTGTATTTTCTTTGATAAAGTACAACTTTCATTTTATTCACTCTGGTTGATGAATAACACTGAGAAGTAGCTAAATGATTACTTCATCCCTAGGTATTCGTGAGTTACTATGAATCTCTCAATGATTGGGAATGATTTTTCTTCAAAAAACTACTCAATAGAACCTTTGTTTAAAGGATTAAAGAAAATATAACTTCAGTTTAATGAGTTCTCATAATAATAAAATCATAATATCACATCTCATGGTCACTGACTTGTTATACATGCTTCAAGGATTCTCTTTGAAGATTAAAAATTTCATAAATGTTTATTGTTACGTAATTCCAAATTTCAAAAAAATCTACACTATAAAGCTATATTACAACTGATCTGTAAAAATGATTATGATAACTTAGATGAAACAATGATAAATCAACATGCATTATCACATAACACATGCACAACCATGCATTAAACCATGATGTGGTGACCTTTACTAGGTTATAGTCTATACTATCACAAATCACGACATGATTTGTGCCACCACGTTATGGTTTAGCTTTAAAACATATTTTTTTATCAATATCCCACTTATACTAAAGCATTGAAGACTTAGTGCACTTTCAACTCATGTTACATTATACGTAAAAACTTGTGAAACCATGTCCATAAACCCTTTTGGATATATTTTAATTTTTTTGGAAAGACTATCATTTATTCCCCTCATGTTACATAGTATGTAATAACTTGTGAAAATCAATCCAAAATTCCTTTTGGATATTCTCCAAACCACATCTGGGAAAAATCTTAAAGTCATGTACACAATTTATTTAGAAAAACACGATCCCCATTCACACAACCTATAAGTGTGTCCCTATAATCCTTTACAACGTTGATAATAATTATGAATTTTTTAATCCATAATTATAAGTAAAGAGTGACCTCTAATAAAAAAATAGTGTTACTTAAGCTACAAAGGGATCATACATGATCTCCATAAAATATATGCATCCCCATATTTTTCTATGCAAGCTATATCATACATAATCATATAATCCTTTTTTCCAAGGCACCAAGTGTAAAGTCTCAGGTATGTGAGAATAGTGATTTAGGTTAAATCTTGGGTCGATCATGTGATTTTGGACCCTTCAGTGACGTCAGGGGTGTTGGCATGGGTTAGGGAACGAGTCTCAAGAGTTGTCTTAGGCTCGAGGATTTAATTGTCATAATTTTTTTGCATGCGTTAATTAAAATTGGTATGTAGTTTTGGGGTGATTTAAGCATATTTTTCTGAATTTTGAAGTCTGTAAGAATTTTGGAAGAATTTTAGATGTTTTTAAAAGTGGTAGCAAATTTATTGAAAACTGACCAAGACATGAATATTATGCATCATAGGGGAATGTAAATGTAATGCCCCAAGATTTCAACATGAAATTATTATTTAAATAGATACTATATTGAATAGCTTATTTTACATGCAATAATGAACAAAAACGAAACTGCAATACCTTTTATTAAGGAAATATTATAAGTATTAAATGTGACCATTATAACAGAGTTATTGAATTAGAAAGTATAAATAGAAGTAACTGTATTTTGAAATCCTTGTAAAAATAATAAATAAAGGTCACTTTTAATATCAAAATCATTGGTAAAATTCAATTAATGTAACTAAATAACTAATAAGATCATCTCATTCTTAAAAAAATATTTTCCTGAAAATCGTCTATTTCAAGCACTATGAATTTTTATTTTAATAAACTAAATATATTATGGTTAAATAATGATAAAATATACTTCTGATATGAATTGTAGATTAATAATTATTTAATTAGTAATTGATACAAAATAAAAATAAGAATAGTTAATATTTAAAAAGTCTTCTTCCTAAAAATAACTTTTCGTTATATTTTATGTTTTCATTTAAAGGTTAAATTCCTAAATATTAAAATTTGAATTTGATAAAATAAACTTCATTCTTATATCAATCGTGTTAATATTATCTTAAGATAATTTTTTTTTGATTTTTCTTACAAATACCGTGACTTTTTGTTGACATTGAAAAATATTAATGGAACCAATAATTTGGAAGACATGTTGAAAAAGCCTATGGTAATTAAGAAGTTAAGAAATTGTTGTGCCTCTATTGGTCAAAATTTATGAATAGAGTATGGGAGGAAAAATATGGGAGAAAACTATGGGAGCATAGAAGGGAAACCATATAGTATTTCATGAATCATCAACTTGAAATTGAAGAATTGCTAAGAAGTGCCCATGTTAGTCTCCAAGTGGGAGATTGTTAGATTGGTGTGTCAATAAGTGAAGGTAGAGTGACAACTTTATAAAGGGTTATTAGAACCACTACCCATACTAGCATTGAAGTGGGAAAATATCACTATGGACTTTATCATTGGTCTCCCAAAAACATCCAAGGGAAATAATGTGATATGGGTTATAGTGGACCATCTCACCAGGACTACCCATTTTATTACTATTCAGGAAGATTTATCTCTTGAAAAACTTACCAAGATATACACGAAGGAAGTGGTAAGGTTGCATGGGGTACAACTCTCTATCATATCTGGTCATGATCCAAGGTTCACATTAAAATTATGGAGAGGTATTCAATATGATCTGAGTACCGAATTAAATTTTAGTATGACCTATCACCCCCAAACTAATTGTCAATCTGAAAGGACTATTCATACACTCGAATAAATTATGATAACATACTCAATGGAATTTAAAGGTGGATGGGATCAACTTCTCCCATTAGTTGATTTCTCATACAACAAAAAATTCCATTTGAGTATTCAAATGGAACCCTATGAAGCTCTATATGAGAAGTGATGTAGAACTCCTACTTGTTGGGATGAAGTTGGTGAGATAAAGTTGCTTAGGACTAATCTTGTGTAAGAGATGATAGAAAAGGTTAATGTCATCCAACAATATATAAAGACTGATCATAGTCTACAGAAGAGCTATGCTGACTACCATCAAAGAGACTTGGATTTTGGTGTTGGGGACAAAGTGTTCCTTCGAATATCACCCTAGAAGAGAGTCATGCAGTTTGGAAAGAAAGGTAATATTATCCCCAGGTACATTGTCCCTTATAAAATCCTTTATTGCATAGGAGTAGTGGCCTATCAGCTAGAGCTTCCACCAAACCCATCTCAAGTTCATGATGTTTTACACATATCTCTCTTGAGTAAGTACATACCTGACCCTTCACATGTATTGAATGCATAGGTGGTACTACTAGAACATGGCCTCTCTTATGAGGAGCAGTCAGTTGAGATCTTGGACTGTAGAGACAAGGTCATATGCAACAAGACTACCCACCTCGTTAAAGTGTTGTGGAGAAACCAAAAATATAAATAATCCACGTGGGAACCAGATGAAACAATGAGGTAGAAGTACTCACATCTCTTCTCAACTGAGAAAATAAGTTGAAATTTTAGGGACAAATTTTCTTAAGGGGGGAAGAATGTAATGACCCAAACTTTTTGAATAATATTTGTTTCCTAAAAATATGTGTTATATTATTTTTTACTCAATAAAACTATATCCCTTTAATAATGAATTGAGTGCAATTAAAATATGATCATTGATTTTTGATAGTTATATGATCATTGGTCAATTATGACCTTTGGAAACAATACTCTTAATAATAATTTTAATGTTATAATTAGTGTTTATAAGTAGAAATGATAAAGGATAATTAATGCAGAAAGGAGAAATGATGACCTCAACCAGTAGATTTGTGCCATATTAAGCCAATTTCTTAGAACTTGGGAGTGAGATATAGTCACTAGGCTTCACTCTTGACCAAGCCCAATATTATCATCAATAAATGAGGCTTGAATGAAATCGCTTAAGGGAGAAGTTCAAGTTAGTGGAAATTACTACTTGGGCGATGTTAGCTGAGCCTCCCCATGAATCTATCACCATAAATCACCTTACTCTTAGGCAATATGAAAGTATTATAAGGGGTTATGTGTCAAGGACTTAGTTACTTAGTGTATAACCCCTTTGTATAAATAAAATTTTGGTTACATCATTTCCATTTTGAGTTTAGTTTTTCTTAAAAATATGATGAATTTGATAAATTGATTTTTTGGACAGAAATTATACTTTTCAAAAAAGATATAATTATTATAATAAAGTAATTTATTATTAATAATGTTTATTTTAATTAAATAGTATGATTATAACACTCTAATTTAAATTTAAATTTTTTTTTCAAGTGTCCGAAATTTTACTATACACTTTACTATGTATATTTTATCTGCTATTATTTTTAATAAATAGGTATTTTTTTATTTAAAAGTTAAATTTATCATACATAGAGAATTATTATGATAAAATAAACATCATTTTTTAAATCAACACTTTTAATTTAGGTTAGGGTGAATTTATTAGAATTTTCTAAAATATTTTATTCTTCGACGAATAGTAAAAATATAGTTTTGAGTTTTCAGTGTTTAATGACATCATAATTATGTAATAATTAATATAAAATTTTGGTTGGATATTTTGGATTAAAATATCATAATATGTGTCCCAAGTGTCCAATACCATGGGAAAATACCATGGGCAATCCCATGGTTTTGCATTTACCACTACCTAGGTGTCCAAGGAAATTATTAAACAAATCCTCCTATTTTGTTATAAATACCCACCCATTTATCCATTATATTTCATTAAAAATTCATCCTTCATGAATATATGATAGTTTTACCTCCCAAGGAGTTCTCCCAAGGTGTCCTCATCCCCCACCAAGGTCCCAATCTTTGAGTTTTAGGAGTTACTCTTGGTAAGGGAAATTTCAACTTCTCTTTTCCTTTCAAGTTCCCTTTTTTATGTGGTATGTATTTCAAATTTACGTACTATGTTCTTATATATATTTTATTCTATACCTTTACTATATTAATATTATTTTGTTAATGGGATAACTGTGTCCCCCCTCTTTTGAATATTTTATAAAACCATGTTTCATACTCGTTATACTTCCATATTTTCTTCTCAAAATTTCTCTCCTTTTCTCAAGAAATTCTCTTATTTTATTTTGTGAATACCCAGACCTCTTAATTTTCTAGGTATATTTACCTAGATTTCAAAATGATCTATTTTATTTTTCTATTAACATATATGAAACCTACCTTCCTTTTTCATGGGTTAATAATGACATAAAGATCTTATCTTTAAGTATTTTTAAAAAATGCACTGATTTTGATATGAAACCCATTTATTTTATTCTTCATGGGTTATTTATGAAATGTTTTATTATGATATATTTGGATAAAATTAATTAATAAATATAAAGGATTCTCCTTGATAGCACTGTAATGCATTTGGTAAATAATTTAATCTCTAGAGATGACATGTTTTACGATACCTTGGTGAATAACCTTAGAAATTTTTATGACATATCAATGATAAACCTTGATGACATGCTTATGAATGAATCAATTAAATATTGTATCCACATTTTCATGTTATTATTCATGTTATTTTTACTAAGATATGTCTCTTTTTCCTTTTCTCATTCCTTTATGATATTCTTTAAGTTCTTATAGATAATTCTCATGATCACTTGTAAACTATTTCCCTTGCTTTCTGTTGTCAGGCCTTATGCTCACCATTTACTTTGATGTATGTCTATAGGTTATGATATGCATTAAATATACTTAGTATGAACCTATTATGTAACCTTTGAAGTATATTATAATAATTTTTAAGTTTTCATATATTATGTACCTTCTTTCTAAGAAACTAAACTTTAAAAGATCATATGTTTGTAAAATGTAATGAAAAGTTATGTAAATAAAAGGTGGGATGCTATATACATATTTATGGGTTGAGTGAGGAGCTTAGGAAGAGTGTGTTTCCTTTTTTTTATTAAGGTAAAGGCTAGGAGATGGTTCCAAAACTTGTATGAAGAAATTTTTTACACATGTGACCAATTGTTCAACTCTTTTATTTCAAAATCTTATCCTAAGAATGCCACCATAAAAGTAAGGCATGAGATCATAGGATTTTTCTGGGATGAGGGAGATCTATTTCACTAGACATTGGATGGATTTAGAGCTTTATAGAGGCAATGTATCAACCACCATCTTGCTCCTCATCTTTTGATGAACACTTTCTACAACAGTCTCACCCCTTATCACTAAAATCTTGTTGATCAATCTTGTGGAGGAGACTATTCTGACTTGACTGTAGAGGATCTCAAACAACTCTTTGACAAAATTACTCAAAAGTCCCAAAACAAGTGTTCTGGAAAGATAATAGTTAATAGGAATAAAACTTGCCTCTGGATGTTGTAATTTACACTACAAATCCACTTAAAGAACAATGAAATCATTATGGGATGTTTAGACATACTTAGAACTATTTCCCAAATTTTATATCCCTTTTCAACCTAATGAGAGTGCTCAGTTTGTGGACTATAAGTCTAGAAAACAAGGAAATAATGACCTATTTTGAAATCAATACAATTTTGGCTCCAAATACCACCCCAACTTGATTTGGAGAGACCAAAGGGTCATCAAAAAACCTGCTTCTGCCCTTGGATACCAAAACTAATCAAGAATTCAGTTTCAAAACATGGACATACCTTTAAATTTTGGTACTATTTTAGAAGTTATTGCAAATAAGCTGACCAAAAAAATAAATCATGACAAACTAGCATTGAAAATATGCAAACTCAAATGCATCCAAAAGGATAGGTATCTAATTTTTTGGGATAATGGAAAGCTGCCAAGTACAAAAGTTCTGAACCCTAAAGAAAATGTTATGAATGTTGCCACTAGATTAGGCCTAAAAAAAAATAACTAGTTAGGGTGTATCCTAGAGAATAATAAATTGAGGATTTAACTAAATCTAAGAATCAAAATCTGGAAAAATCAAAATCTAAAAATCTATACTATAGGGTCCAACCTAAAAAAAATAACAAATCTACAATTTAAAATGAAAACTAATAAAATAAAATGGAGTGGGGGTTGATAAAAGAAGGTAAGAAGAAATTAGGTTTTGAGTAAATGGTAAAAAAATAAAAATATTTTAAAACATTATGCCCCTCTCACCCCTTTTACCCAAAGGGTCAACAAGAATAATAAACCTCAATACCTCAAATTCCTTCATATTTTTAGAACCTTGAGCATAACATGCCTTTTTCTAAATCTTTAAAGAAGATTCTATTGTACACCAAATTTGTCAAGAGGTTCTTGGTTAACTAAAGAGATTGTGAGGAATGTGATGACATAAACCTAACTGAGAACTGTTGTGTTGTTATGATACAAAATTTTCCTTCAAAATTAAAAGGCTCTGATAGTTTTGTTATTCAATACCAAATAGGAGAAAGTGGGGAATTTAACTGCATGTGTGATTTGGGTTCTAGTATCAACTTTATGTCTTTCTCCTTGTTTAAAAATTTGTGTCTAAGGGACTTGAAACCAACCTCTATGTATAAGGACTACGCCTTAAAGCATTACGTAATCTTGAATTTTTTTCAATAACTTACTTTATTTCACACTGAAAATATTTTCAGGTTTAGAGTTTTAGAGAATTAGGAAATAATACATACATAACATTCCACATTCATAAAAATTGGATACCACTAAAATAACATCCATTTCTTCCAAAATATAAAAAATTTAAAAATAAAACATGATTTCTTTGAAAAACCTTCATAACATTCATCACGACTTCCTTCTTTATCTTACCCATCTTTATTACCTATGATTTTTTTTAAAATCTTGGGATGAGCACCAAAAATCTCAGTAAGTATATAAAGAAAGAAAAACTGTTAGTCCAGTAAAAACATAAAAAATATTAAAAAACTTTTCATAAAAAACTCATTAGTATGAATAGAAACATCATGAAGTTTCCTTGGGAAATATTTATCATATCACTCTTATATTTACCCTTACAAATGGAATAACCTTTTGGTCGAATTCCAACTCTGGAGTACCCAATGAATTAGAGAGCTATAATGGGGTTCACCTGTCATATCTTGAGTTATAATGGGCTCAACCCAACATATCTTGAACTATAATGGGGATCAACCCATAATATCTTGATATATAATGGGATAAACCCAACATAAACAATTTTCAAGAAAGATATCATGAATAAAACCCTTTATAAATAATTTAAATCTATAAATAAAACATATATAGATATTATAATACCTTTTTTCTCTCTCGTAAAAATCATTTTTAAAATATAAAAACTAGGAACATAATAATGAAATCACATTCTTAAAAAATAAATATGAAAACTTATAAAGGAAAAATTATTGTAATAAAATTTCATTAAATCATAGAAACCACTCAATCCATATATAAATAAAAGAACAATCTTTTTGAATTTAATAAAAGAGACAATTAAAAGGATTTTAAAAGGAAAGTCCCTTACCTCAGGTTTGAATTACTTAAAAAGTGTTCAAAACTCCTGTATAATGTTTGAATAGTGTAATTAATATATTAAAGAACTAAACTCATGTTTATAATACCTTACATGATTTTCTTATAACATTTTCTACCAATTTATTAACAATATTTTGTTATTTTTATTGTTTCGGATGCGTTCTTTTCATGGTTTCCAAGGTCAGTTTATTTATGGTCTTATCAAAATTAAATAATAATCTGGAAGTGATAATATATATATATATATATAGGTCATTTTAAATAATTACATGTGAATTTAAACTTTCCATGATTTTGGTAAAAGGGAAACGAAAAATTATCGTTCGCGAAGGCGGTGAATTGACGCACCACAGACGACGATTTCGTTATTTAAGAATAAAAGGAGAAGATGAGAGATTTTATGATGCATATATCATAAACACAAAAAATTATAGAATATATGTGATACTGGAGTCATCATGAAACATTGGACAAGAGGCCGCACAGGCGGCTCCGCCACCCAACTCCATCAGCTCCTCGCCGACTCCGCCGCCTCAAGAGGTCGCGCAAGTGGCTCCGCCACCCAACTCCATTGGCTCCTCGCCGACTCTGCCGCCTCAAAAGGCCGCACAGGTGGCTCCGCCACCCGACTCCATCGACTCCTCGCTGACTCCACCACCCCAAGAGGCCGCGCAGGTGGCATCCGCCACCCAACTCCATCGGCTCCTCGCCGACTCCGCCGCCTCAAGAGGCCGCGCTGGTGGCTCCGCCACCCATCTCCATCAACTCCTCACAGACTCCGCTGCCTCAAGAGGCCGCGCAGGTAGCTCCGCCACCCATCTTAATCGGCTCATCGCCGACTCCGCTGCCTCAAGAGGCCGCGCAGGTGGCTCTGCCACCCATCTCCATCGGCTCCTCGCCGACTCCGCCGGCTCAAGAGGCCGTGCAGGTGGCATCCGCCACCCAACTCCATCGGCTCCTCGCCAACTCTGCCGCCTCAAGAGGCCATACAGGTGGCTCCGCCACCCAACTCCATTGGCTCCTCGCTGACTCCGCCGCCTCAAGAGGCCGCGCAGGTGGCTCGGCCACCCATCTCCATCGGCTCCTCACCGACTCCGCCGGCTCAAGAAGCCGCGCAGGTGGCATCGACCACCCATCTTCATCGGATCCTCGCTGACTCCGCCGCCTCAAGAGGCCACGTAGGTAGCTCCGCCACCCATCTCCATCGGCTCCTCGCCGACTCAGCCTCCTCAAGAGGCAGTGCATGTGGCATCGACCACCCATCTCCATCGGCTCCTCACCGAATCCGCCGCCTCAAGAGGCCGCGCAGGTGGCATCCTCCACCCAACTCCATCAGCTCCTCGCCGACTCCGCCGCCTCAAGAGGCCGCGCAGGTGGCTCCGCCACCCCCACTCCATCGGCTCCTCGCTGACTTCGCCGCCTCAAGAGGCCGCACAGGTGGATCCTCCACCCAACTCCATCGACTCCTCGCCGACTCCGCCGCCTCAAGAGGCCGCGCAGGTGGCTCCGCTACCCATATCTATCGGCTCCTCGCCGACTCCGCCGGCTCAAGAGGCCACTCAGGTGGCATCGGCCACCCATCTTCATCGGTTCCTCGCCGACTCCACCGCCTCAAGAGGCTGCGCAGGTGGATCCGCCACCCATCTCCATCGGCTCCTCGCCGACTCAGCCGCCTCAAGCGGTAGCGCAGGTGGCATCGGCCACCCATCTCCATCGGCTCCTCGCCGACTCCGCCGCCTCAAGAGGCCGCGCAGGTGGCATCCTCCACCCAAATCCATCAGCTCCTCGCCGACTCCGCCGCCTCAAGAGGCCGCGCAGGTGGCTCCGCCACCCACTCCATCGGCTCCTCGCCAACTCCGCCGCCTCAAGAGGCCCTGCAGGTGGCTCCGACACCCAACTTCATCGGCTCCTCGCCGACTCCGCCGCCTCAAGAGGCCGCGCAGGTGGCTCCATCACCCATCTCCATCGGCTCCTCGCCGACTCCGCCGGCTCAAGAGGCCGCGCAGGTGGCATCCGCCACCCAACTCCATCGGCTCCTCGCCGACTCCGCCGCCTCAAGAGGCCGCGCAGGTGGCATCCGCCACCCAACTCCATCGGATCCTCCCTGACTCCGCTGCCTCAAGAGGCCGTGCAGGTGGCTCTGCCACCCATCTCTATTGGTTCCTCGCCGACTCCGCCGCCTCCAGAGGCCGCACAGGTGGCTCCGCCACCCATCTTCATCGGCTCCTCGCCGACTCCGCCGCCTCAAGAGGCCGTGAAGGTGGCTCCGCCACCCATCTCCATCGACTCCTCGCCGACTCCGCTGGCTCAAGAGGCCGTGCAGGTGGCATCCGCCACCCAACTCCATCGGCTCCTTGCCGACTCCTCCACCTCAAGAGGTCGCGCAGGTGGCTCCGCCACCCAACTCCATCGGCTCCTCGCCGACTCCGCCGCCTCAAGAGGCCGCGCAGGTGGCTCCGCCACCCATCTCCATCGGCTCCTCGCCGACTCCGCCGACTCAAGAGACCGCACAGATGGCATCAGCCACCCATATTTATCGGCTCCTCGCCGACTCCGCCGCCTCAAGAGGCCACGCAGGTGGCTCCGCCACCAATCTCCATCAGCTCCTCGCCGACTGAGCCACCTCAAGAGGCAGCGCAGGTGGCATCGGCCACCCATCTCCATCGGCTCCTCGCCGATTCCGCCGCCTCAAGAGGCCGCGCAGGTGGCATCCGCCACCCAACTCCATCAGCTCCTTGCCGACTCTGCCGCCTCAAGAGGCCGCGCAGGTGGCTTCGCCACCCCACTCCATCGGCTCCTCGCCGACTCCGCCGCCTCAAGAGGCCGCACAGGTGGCTCCGAAACCCAACTCCATCGGCTCCTCGCCGACTCCACCGCCTCAAGAGGCCGCGTAGGTGGCTCCGACACCCATCTCCATCGGCTCCTCGCCGACTCCGCCGCCTCAAGAGGCCGCACAGGTGGTTCCGGCACCCAACTCCATCGTCTCCTCGCCGACTCCGCTGCCTCAAGAGGCCGCTCAGGTGGCTCCGCCACCCATCTCCATCGGCTCCTCGCCGACTCCGCCGCCTAAAGAGGCCGCGCAGGTGGCTCCACTACCCATCTCCATCGGCTCCTCGCCGACTCCGCCGGCTCAATAGGCCGCGCAGGTGGCATCCGCCACCCAACTCCATCGGCTCCTCGCCGACTCCGCCGCCTCAAGAGGCCGCGCAGGTGGCTCCGGCACCCAACTCCATCGGCTCCTCGCCGACTCCGCGGCCTCAAGAGGCCGCACAGGTGGCTCCTCCACCCATCTCCATCGGCTCCTCGCCGACTCCACTGCCTCAAGAGGCCTTGTAGGTGGCTCCAGCACCCAACTCCATCAGCTCCTCGCCGACTCCGCTGCCCTCAAGAGGCCGCGCAGGTGGCTCCGCCACCCATCTCCATCGGCTCCTTGCCAACTCCGCCGCCTCAAGAGGTCGCACAGGTGGCTCCTCCACCCATCTCCATCCGCTCCTCGCCGACTCCGCCGGCTCAAGAGGCCGCGCAGGTGGCATCGGCCACCCAACTCCATCGGATCCTCGCCGACTCCGCCGCCTCAAGAGGCCGCGTAGGTGGCTCCGCCACCCAACTCCATCGGCTCCTCGCCGACTCCGCTGCCTCAAGAGGCCGCACAGGTGGCTCCGCCACCCATCTCCACCGGCTCCTCGCCGACTCTGCCGCCTCAAGAGGCCGCGCAGGTGGCTCCGCCACCCATCTCCATCGACTCCTCACCGACTCCTCCGGCTCAAGAGGCCACACAGGTGGCATCGACCACCCATCTTCATCGGCTCCTCGCCGACTCCGCCGCCTCAAGAGGCCGCGCAGGTGGCTTCGCCACCCATCTCCATCGGCTCCTCGCCGACTCAGCTACCTCAAGAGGCAGCGCAGGTGGCATCGGCCACCCATCTCCATCGGCTCCTCGCCAACTCCGCCGCCTAAAGAGGCCACGCAGGTGGCATCCGCCACCCAACTCCATCGGCTCCTCGCCGACTCCGCTGCCTCAAGAGGCCATGCAGGTGGCTCCGCCACCCCACTCCATCAGCTCCTCGCCGACTCCGCCGCCTCAAGAGGCCGCACAGGTGGAATCCGCCACCTCACTCCATCGGCTGCTCGCCGACTCTGCCGCCTCAAGAAGCCGCGCAGGTGGCTCCGCCACCCATCTCCATCGACTCCTCACCGACTCTGCCACCTCAAGAGGCCGCACAGGTGGCTCCGCCACCCAACTCCATCGGCTCCTCACTGACTCTGCCGCCTCAATAAGCCGCGCAGGTGGATCCGCCACTCGACTTCATCGGCTCCTCACTGACTCCGACGCCTCAAGAGGCCGCGTAGGTGGCTCCGCCACCCATCTCCATCGGCTCCTTTCCGACTCTGCCGCCTTAAGAGGCCGCGCAGGTGGCTCCGTCACCCAACTCCATCGGCTCCTCGCCGACTCCGCAACCTCAAGAGGCCGCACAGGTGGCTCCGCCACTCAACTTCATCAGTTCCTCGCCGACTCCGCCGCCTCAAGAGGCCGCGCAGGGTAAATCCTTCCCCAACTCTATTGGCGCTTTGTCAACCCTACTCCATTTTCACCGGCAACTACGGAGGTGCTCCTCATACCGCCACTATTTGGAACGAAGGATTCCAGGCCTACTGGGCTCCCTCACCCCGTCATACCGACGTCCAGGCTTCCACGCCTTCCAGGCTCCTTCGCCCTGTCGTGCCGATGTCCAGGCTTCCACGCCTTCTGGGCTCCTTCACCCCATCGTACCAACGTCTAGGCTTCCACGCCTTCCGGGCTCCCTCGCCCCGTCGTACCGACGTTCAAGGATTCCACACCTTCCGGGCTCCCTCACCCCGTCGTACCGACTTTCAAGGCTTCCACACCTTATGGGATCCTTAACCCCATCGTACCGATGCTCCAGGCTTCCACGCCTTGCGGGATCCATCGCCCCATCGTATCGACGCTCCTGGATTCTTCGCCCCTCCAGATCGAGGTAATATAGTTATCCCCACTACCCTTGCGACACTTTGTGTCATCCCAACCACCACGTTGCATCAACCACAGATTTCCTCCCTGTGGCCTTGAAACCAGCTCGTGGAAGGATAATCATGATCAGGGGATTTTAGGGAATTCCCATCATATAGATCCCCCCCCTCATCCCAAACCACTAGAATGGAGTAGAGATTACCATTCCTCTACCGACACAATTCTTGTGGTTTAACGTCCCAGTTGCATGACGTTAAACTGCGTAACAACCATGTCCTAGTTGCATGACATTAAACTACATAACAATCTTCATCCATCATGACGTAAAACTGATCATTATCGTCCTGCATGACATTAAACTGAATTCATCCTGCATGCCGTTAAACTATTCATCTTCGTCCTGCATGACGTTAAACTGTTCATCTTCGTCCGTCATGACTTAAAACTGATCATTATTGTCCAACATGACATTAAATTGCATCATTGTCCTGCATGACGTTAAACTGTTCATCTTCATCCGTCATGATGTTAAACTGATCATTATCGTCCTGCACGACATTAAACTGCATCATCGTCCTGCATGACGTTAAACTGTTCATCTTCATCCGTCATGACGTTAAACTGATCATTATCGTCCTGCATGACATTAAACTGCGCAATCATCCTGCATGACATAAAACTGTTCATCTTCGTCCGTCATGACGTTAAACTGATCATTATCGTCCTGCATGAAATTAAACTGCGCAATCGTCCTGCATGACGAAAAACTGTTCATCTTCGTCCGTCATGACGTTAAACTGCACATTATCGTCCAACAAGACTTTAAACTGCACCTTGGTCCAACATGACCTTAAACTGTATGGTCCAACATGACCTTAAACTGTATGGTCCAACATGACCATAAACTGTATGGTCCAACATGACCTTAAACTGTGTGGTCCAACATGACCATAAACTGTATGGTCCAACATGACCTTAAACTGTAAGGTCCAACACGACCTTAAACTGTAAGGTCCAACACGACCTTAAACTGTATGGTCCAACACGACCTTAAACTGTATGGTCCTGCACGACCTTAAACTGCACCGCCGTCCTACAAGACGATAAACTGCAAAATGGTCCGAGCTCTATGACCTTAAACTAAGATCTCCCCTCTTCCTTAATGCAAGACGTTAAACTGCAAGCCAGTCAGGCCTTCCTGACCGAGGCTCAGCCTCAGGCCCCTTGGCATCCTCGGGCCCCTGACCCCCGTCCTTACTGCAAGACGTTAAACTGCAAGCCATTCAGGCCCCTTGGCCTTCGTCGACTCACACTCTCTTATGGGATTGTATGGTGTGGTGTGGGATTACATCCTCATTCACGTCGGGTTACCCGTTGTACCGTACATATACCCAGTTGAGACACTTTTCTCGTCCTCACCGCATGACGTTAAACTGCATGGCCTTCAAGAACTATGTGTGGCTTGATTCCCATCTTAATGGGATACGTAGGAACGCTCGGACACCTCGTCTTGAGCCCAGCCCCAAGCTCTTCTCTCCCACTATCCTCCCTATGAATATTTTCTTTGGAGGATCCTTATATAGTGAGGAGTAGGCTTTCTTAGCCCCGCTCATACATCCCCGCTCATACAAGGATTGTAAGGGTTGCACCATGTTCCCTCTCCCGTTCTTCTATCCTCCCTTGTCCTCACCGCATGACGTTAAACTGCATGGCCTTCAAGAACTACGTATGGATTGATTCCCATCCTAATGGGATACATAGGGACGCCAAGACATTTCGTCCGTTGGCCCAACCCAAAAGCCAAAATCTTCCCCTCGGGTCAAGACATATGGCAAGGTGCACACTTTTTCCCCAACTCACATCGAGCAAGCCTCGACCCAGCTGCATGTCCCCCCTGGAGATGTTTTCCTCTTTCGTGGATGGATACAGCTATGCTTCACCCACTCCTTGACTGGGATTCCATCATTTTTCACACCCGGAGGGACCCCCAAGAACGGTCTGGATACTACGCCCAAGGGCTCTCCTACCGATACGGGCCAACACCCCCGAGGGTTTCTGAGCAACAAGCCGATACAAGTCCCGTGTTTCGAATTTGGTCAATGGTCGAAACTCATTTGTTGTTCCCATATTAGGTCACCACAGTGACACTGTGTTTCAAACATGGTCAATAGTGTCCTGGATCCTCGAGTCCACCCCGAGATGTCCCAAACATCGAGTGCAGTGATTCATTCTGCCCCATCCCAAAGCAACAAACTTCCCTCCGGGTGGTGCCAGCGGTCGGACCTGTGGCCCCGATTCTCTTATAAGGAATGTACGGAGTGGTGTAGGATTATGTCCTCTTTCACGTCAGGTTACTTGTCATGCCGTACACATCCCCGGATGAGATAAAGTTATCTCTTTCCCTGTCCTTGCTGCAAGACGTTAAACTACAAGTTAGTCAGGCCGTCCTGACCGAGGCCCAGCCTCATGCCTCACCGAGGCCTAGCCTCAGGCCCCTTGGCCTTTTCGGGCCCTAGCCCAAGCTCTTACCTGGAGTGTATGGTGTGGTGAAGGATTATGTCCACATTAACGTCAGTTTGTTCAGCATAACATACACCTCCTCTATCCAGGGAATCCTATTCCCCGACCCCCGTCCTCACTGCAAGACGTTAAACTGCAAGCTAGTCAGGCCTTCCTGACCGAGGCCCAGCCTCAGTCCCTTTGGCCTCCTCAGGCCCCACGACCCCCGTCCTCATTGCAAGACGTTAATCTACAAGCATGTCTGTCCTTCCTGACCAATGCCTAACAATCAGGCCCCTTGGCCTTTTCGGGCCCCCGTCCCAGGTCCTCTCTTATGGGAGCATATGGTGTGGTGTGGGATTATTTCCTCATTCACGTCGGTTTTCGCCATACCGTACACCTCCCTTTTTTGGGGGTATATTACTCCCCTCTTGGTCCCGCATGACGTTAAACTGCATCTAGAGAACTACGTGTGGCTTGATTCCCATCCTCATGGGATACGTAGGATCACTAGAATGTCTAGGCTTCAGGTCCAGCCCCATCTCTTGGGAATCTCCATCCCATCTTGGCTCCTTGGCCTACCCTTCCTCCATGAGGGGTGTATATGGCGTGGTATGAGATTATGTCCTCATTCACGTTAGTCCTGTAATGACCACGCCATGTACCTCTCCCTCCTGAGATGTTCCATCGAACCTTTTCAGCGGTTCACCAATGTGCCTAAGGGTACTCTAGTTTATTACCTAGAATGCCAAACTTTACTCGGACACGCCCGCACCCGCTTTCCAGGCTTTGTGTATCCCTGCATCAGGGCTTCCATAATCTTTCACACCCGGAGGGACCCCCCAAGAACGATCTGGATACTACACCCAAGGGATCTCCTACCGTTACGGGCCAACGCCCCCGAGGGTTTCAGACAAAAAATCGATAAAATCCCGCGTTGCGAATATGGTCAGCGGTCGATGCTCGTTTGTTGTCCCCACCTCAGGATAACGCGATATGGAGACTGTTTTTTCCACCACGGTTAACAATTTTTCTCTATCGCCACGCCAACCCCATTAAGCCCAAAATGTCGGTTACACGATTCACATCCTTCTCCATTCTCATTATGTCCAAGTAGAGTCTCGGAACTCTTGGTACTATTCCTCCGTGCACGCCTGCACGTTGGGAGAACAAGTCGTGTCAAAGGTGTCCTTCGGGGCTCTCTGTCGAATCCCCTTTGATGGACGCCCCAAGTATTGCGATAAGGATTCCCCCCCTTGTTTCTCACACTGAGTTTAACTCACATGGGCTTAGGGATTGGGTTGACGTCTGCGCTTACTCGGGAAGTTGTCACCACCCATGGTCCGAGCTCTAAGACCTTAAACTAAGACCCTTTCAAGAACTACGTATGGCTTGATTCCCATCCTCATGGGATACGTAGGACCACCCAAATGTCTAGACTTCGGGTCCAACCCCACTTCATAGAGATCCCCCGATCTCCCTGTCACCTAGGCCCCTTGGCCTATCCCTCTTTAGGGGGGGGGGGTATATAGGAATGATACAGAGTTTTTGGCACTATGCCCGCTTTCCTGGGAATCTTCCATCTCTCGATCACCCTCAATTTGAGTCCCTCGACTCCTTGCAGCTACCAACCATTGTGTTAAGAGTACTCTGGTCTAGGACCAAGAGTGTCAGATTCAACTTGGTAAAGTTCCTTCCACTTGTCAAGCTTTGTGTTCCCCTCCATTCGGGCTGCCATCATCTTTCACACCCAGAGGGACCCCCAAGAACGGCCTGGATACAATGCCCAAGGGATCTCCTACAGATATGGGCCAACGCCCCCGAGGGTTTCAGATAACAAATTGATACAAATCCCGCATTGTGAACATGGTCAGCGGTCGATGCTCATTTGTTTGTCCCCATTTCAGGCTAACGCGACAGGATGCTATGTTGAGAACATGGTCAGTAGTAATCCTCTGTTGTCACGCCAGCCCCTTCAGTCCTCAAATGTTGGTTGCATGATTCAGATCATTTTCCACCCCATCATGTCCAGGTGGAATCTCGACACTTTTGGCGCTATCCCTCAGTGAACCTTTTCATGTCAGGGGGACAAAGCTGCAATACGGCGTCCTTTGGGGATCCCATGGTCCGAGCTCTAAGAACATAAACTAAGATCCATCTAGAACTACGTTCAGCTTTATTCCCATCCTCATGGGATACATAGTACCGCCCAAACGCCTTGTCTTTGGGTCCAACCCATTTAGGGAGCTAGTCTCTCCCCCCTGTTTTACCTCTTACCTCTATATAGGCCCCTCAGCCTGAGGTATTACTATCTCGGGACTGTGTACAGTGCAGTGAGGGATCATGTCCCCATCTATGTCGGTTATGTCGCAAGACACCACACACATTCCCCGCCTATCATCGTCTCTGCTACGTCTGCGCTGCATGATGTTAAAATGCATGCTTGGTCCTATCACACGACCCTAAACTGTGAAATTATCGTCTTGGCCGCACGACGTAAAACAACACTGCATTGTGATGACCTCATTGTATAGGGAATCACGTTGGGTATTGGTCACGTGCCATGCCATTTGTCAACGCCTATCATGGTTTGATTCTTGTGGCGACACCAGGGCCTACTACCCTAGGCCTGTCGCTTCAAAAAAAACCACTCACCTTAAAGGACAAACAATATTTATCAAATTCCGCTTCTTTCAGTGCAAGGGCCACGCCCGCACTTCCCTTTATCCCCTGGCTCTGGTATCTTACCATGTCACCCTGCAGAACTACGTATGGCTTGATTCTCATCCTCATGAGATACGTAGGAGCGCCCGAGCACTTCCCCACGGGCCCATACTAAGCTTCATGTTCGGTCCCTCGACTCGAGCATTTCCCCAGAGAACACATGGTAAGTAGGGATTAGGTCCTCATTCACGTCATGTTTTGTGACCGCCTTGCCATGTGTCCCTTTCTACCCTTACCCATTCATGGTCCAAGCTCTAAGACCTTAAACTAAGACACTTTCAAGAACTACGTGAGGCTTTATTCTCATCCTTATGAGATACGTAGGAGCGCCCGGGCACTTCCCCGCGGGCCCATCCTAACTTTCTCTTTCGGTCCCTTGACCTAAAACCTCTCCCAAGGGGGTCGTGCGGTGTGATATAGGATTATGTCCTCATTCACGTCGGGTTGTTCACCGCACCGTACACACCCCCTATTCCCATTCACGCCAGGTGTTTGAGTTACTCCACCATGTGCCTCTTATGTTTCCTCCCGCCCTTTGGTCTGAATTCTATGACCCTAAACTAAGATCTCCCTATGGGAAAGGACTTTTCTCCCTCTATCTAATACGTCTCGTTGTCATATTCAGATGTGTTTTGAAAAAGAGCCCGAAGTATGGGATTTTCATAGGGACATTCTCCTCGTCCCATGACCAATCTTCGTGAGCTCTCTATTTGGATCCTCATCCTCTTCCACATCCAAAAGCACCCTCGGACGACATGGATGCTAGGCTTAAGGGCTCTCCATGAATGCTGGACCTAAGGGACCTCCAATCGTTTCAGGCCAACGTCCCTACGGATCTCTGACAACATTTGTGACATGGTCTTGTGTTTCGAACATGGTCAATGGTCGACCCTCATTTGTCTGTACCCATTCTAGGCTAACGCGATATGGATGTTGGGTTTCCGCCACGGTCAACAGTTATCCTCCATCATCACGCCGCCATCATCGTGATCTAAATCTTGAGCACCATGATTCACACATTTCCACTTCCTCATGTTCAAGTGGAATTCCATCATACTCGGCTCTTTCTCTTCGCGGATCTAGGTGCGCCACATGATCGTGTTAGTGTCATTGGGCTGGTATTCATCGAGCGTCCCCTTTCCCAAACTTGCCCCTTTCTGTGTCGGAAAATTCCCACCACTACTTCTTGTTTCCCACACCGAGCACGGCTCACGTGGGCATAGTAGTTTTGGCAGGATGTGTACCAACACAGTCGGGCTTCTCATCACCCTGCATGACATTAAACTGCACTTTCAGAACTATGTATGACTTGATTATCATCCTCATGGGGTACATAGGAACACCCGACCACTCTACTTCGGGCCCAGCCTAATCCTCACTCTTGGTCCCTCGACTTGAAGTGTTTCCTCCGGCGGTACGTGGTGTGATTTGGACTCCAAGTCCTCATTCACGTCGGTTTCATATCTACCGCGCCACACGCTCCCTGGGATCTTCCCTTTTATTCCACATCCTATCATATGACGTTAAACTACAGGAGTCCATTTTTCCTCAACGCATGACACTAAACTGCAGTTCTACCCTGAACAAGTTCAGGATGCCCCATGTTAATCATGGGATGCACCAGAGCCTCTGCCATAGAGGATTTCACCTGTCAGTGTTAGTCTATGACTACACTGTGCTTCCAGAACTACATACGGCTTGATTCCTATCCTCATGGGATACGTAGAGACACCTAGGCATTTCACCTAGGGTCCAGCCCCATGAATCGAAAAATCCTGTTCCTCCCCATTTCCGGCCCTCTGGCCTGACCCCTCAGGGGGAACTATATAGCTGCAATTTTGCCCTGAACAAGTTCAGGATGCCCTAAGATACCATTAGGAAGCAACATACCCCCTCGCCAGAGAGGCCCTATCCCAAATAAGGAATGATCCATGATCAAATCAATGCACCCATCTGGCGTACTCCCACCACAGTGGTGTAATTACATGAGTGTTGGATTCTGTTCGGACAAACCATCACTCCATATTCCATGCTTTGCGTGCCCCTTATTCAGACCCTCGTCCCCTTTCATGTCTGAAGGGACCCCCTAACGGCCTGGTCTCATGCCGCATCGGCTCACCTACTATCCTGGGCCAACGTCCCAGAAGACTGGTCATGTTTTGAAGGACCCCCTAACAGTATGGATGCTCGACCTAGGGTCCGCCTACTGTCCTGGGCCAACGTCCTGAAGGAATGATCGAAAACATTTGTGACATGGTCCCGTGTTTCGAACATGGTCAACAGTTGACCCTCATTTGTTGTCCCCATTTCAGGCTAATGCAGTAAGGATACTGTTTCTCTTCCACGGTTAACGGTTGTCCTTTATTGTCAAACCGTCTCCATAGTGTTCCAGATTTTCGGTATTGTGATTCACACCTCCCACTTCCCTATGTTTGGATTGATTCTAACGCCCCTAGCGTTACCCCTCTCGTACACTAGAGAAGGGTGGGAAAAGCTGGTCGGCTGTTCAGAGAGACATGATCTCCAGCCGTGACCCCTCTCTTTTTTAGGATTCCCCCAAATGGTGATTGATGTCCCATGTCGATCCCCTCACACCTTCCGTTGTTTTACACTCTCGTATAGGAGCTCCTCTTATCTCTTATTTCCTGCACTGATCATGGCTCACGCAGGCTTAGAGATTTAGTTGAATTTATCCTTAATGCTATTGAGGTACAATGGACCCCAATGCACGCGTTTTCCTTAGTCGTTTCCTCAGAACGTGGTCTGCCTCGCCCTTCTCGTCCTCATGGGACCCTGTTCATAGGGGTGGCATTTGTTGACCCTGGAAAACGCGTTCTCAAAATTTTCCAAATGCTTCCATACACGATCCAATATCTTAGAACTTTTCTTAAGCTTCGATTTGGTAGGTCGCAGGGCTCGAACGGAGCTACGGATTAGGAGTTATGGACATTTGAAGTTGGGCTGGAAATCTGGTTCGTGAAGCCCATTCATGAAGCCCCCTCTGTGATCACAGAGCGTCGCCGCGAAGCAATGAGTCGGGAAGCTCTGCGAACTTGTTTGACGTTCGCGACGCACCGCGAAGCATAGGAGGCGGGATTCTCCGCAAACGAATTTGACATTCGCGAACCCGCCGCGAAGCAAAGGAGGCGGGACGGCTCCACGAAGTGCTTTGACGTTCGCGACGCACCGCGAAGATCCGCCGCGGAGCAAGCTCCGTCTTTGCGCTGAGCAGCTTTGCTTCACGATTCCCCTTGCCTATAAATACCTAGCTCACCCCCCATCTCCGGACGGACGGCCACAGCCACTTCGCCCCTTGGGAGGCCAAGCGGAGCTCCGCATTGCGGCTCCGCGAGGCCATGCTCCGCGAGCAGCTTCCTTCGCGTTGCTGCTCCGCGAGCCGCGGCTCCGCGAGGCCATGCTCCGCGAGCAGCTTCCTTCACATTGCTGCTTCACGAGCCGAGGCTCCGTGAGTCCATGCTCTGTGGGTCCATGCTCCGTGATGCTGCTCCGCGAGACCATACTCCGTGAGTCCATGCTCCGCAAGCCAATGCTCCGCGATGCTGCTCCGCGAGACCAAGCTCCGCGAGACCCCTTTGCTCCGCGAGAGACCATTGCTCCGTGAGGCCATGCTCCGCGAAGCTACTTCGCGAAGAACTATCCTTCATGAGGATCCTACCTTCGCACCCACCAGTCCATACTGCGGGGGCTGCGCCCCCGCACCCCCACTCAAGGTCAGTGCCGGGCTGCGGTCCCGGCCCTCCGGGCCGGGATTCCGGGATTTTCCATTGCGCCCTTATGTGCTCCCACCTTCAACCTATGGAATACCATGATTTTATACACTCCTCCACACACCATGAAACACCTTGAGTTGATGTATTCCTCTTGGTTTGTTTCCTATGTCGTGAGTTGAGATTATCATCATCAATTCCCCGAGCACCTTGAGTCGAACCATTCCTCAGGAAACTCCTCCAAAACCAATCACTTGGATCCTATGCCAAGTTGAACCAGAAAGGTCCGCCCTTGCGTAAGTCCCAACACCAACCATTTCTAGGCACCTTCTGCCTAATAGTCCTATCTACATGACTATAAACTGTAGTACACACTATCTAACAAATTATAGGATGCCTCTTGCCCTATACGAGAGATGCCTTATGCTCCTAGCATGAGATGCCAATAGTCCTACCTACATGACTCTAAACTGTAGTATTCTCCCTATCTAACAAATTATAGGATGCCCCTTGCTCCAAGCAAGAGATTCCTTATGCTCCTAGCATGAGATGCCAACAGTCCTACCTACATGACTCTAAACTGTAGTATTATCCCTATGTTCCACGCATAGGATGCCTCTTGCCCTATATGAGAGATGCCTTATGCTCCAAGCATGAGATGCCAATATTCCTATCTACAAGACTCTAAACTATAGTACACCCTATGTGCCAATCATAGGATGCCTCTTGTTCCAAATAATAGATGCCTTGTGCTCCAAGCATAAGACGCCTAATGCCATGATTACAGTGGCCTGATTCCAACGCCCCTTGGCATTATCCCACTTGTGCACCAGTGCATAGGTGAAGGCCTCAATTAACCAACGGGTTGGGATGCCCTCATAGTCAGACATGAGGAAGACATTACATGCAACATATTTGCGTAAGCCCCATTCACCATTGCCACTCCATAGCGGCATCCGGGCAGCTCCTTGCACAAGCCCCATTCACCGTTGCCGCTCCATAGCGGCATCCGGGCAGCTTCCTAGCATAAGACCCATTCACCATTGCCGCTCCATAGTGGCACCCGGGCAGCTTCCTAGCGTAATCCCCATTCACCATTGCCGCTCCATAGCGGCACCCGACCAGCTTCCTAGCGTAAGCCCCATTCACCGTTGCCGCTCAATTACAGCATTCGGGTAACATCTTTGCATAAGCCCCATCCACTATTGTCACTCCTTTTCAGTGGTAAGCCGTTGACATCCCTATGCAGCGGTAAGCCGTTGACAACCCTATCCAGCGGTAAGCCGTTGTGATCCTATCCATTGGTAAGCCGTTTCAACCCCATACAGCGGCAAGCCGTTGACATCCTCATCCAGCGGTAAGCCGTTGCAACCCCATGCAGCGGCAAGCCGTTGACATCCTCATCCAGCGGTAAGCCGTTGAGACCTCATCCAGTGGTAAGCCGTTATGACTCATTCTAGCAGTAAGCCGTTGAAACCCACAATCGGCGGTAAGCCGTCATCAGAAGAACTATGTGGACTTTGATTCCCTGCCATGGGGATACGTAGGAAGCCTCTTCAAGGCTCAAGCCCGAAATCATCATCATTATTTTCTTCGGGCCTCCATCCTGGAGTAAGTCCCAGCACCATGGGCCGCCTAACGCGTAAGCCCCTCTTCGCTTCTCATGGACGCACCCTTCACGACGTGATCGTCAGGTCCCTGCTACCTCTTGTTTCTCACATCGAGCATGACTCATGTGGGCTTAGAGTAAGCATCGACCATGGAAACACCCTCGTCCAACATGAAATTAAACTGTATACCCTCGTCCAGCATGACATTAAACTGTATGCCCTTGTCCCGCATGACATTAAACTGCACACCCATTTGAACTACGAGAACTTTGATCCATGTCAAGGCGTGGTACGTAGGAAGCCTCTATGAGGTTCAAGCCCACCCATCATTTATTCACGTCATTTTGCCGACACCTACCACTTGTGGACCCCTGGGTTCACCTTCACATCGGTTCACCGATGAAGCCCCTTTGAACTACGAGGTCTTTGATCCATGTCAAGGCATGGTACGTAGGAAGCCTCTACGAGGTTCAATCCCACCTCTCGTCATCTATTCACGTCGAGTTCATCCTCGTCCCGCATGACGTCAAACTGCATCCCAGTACGACGTAAAACCGCTGTGACCCCTTTGAACTACGAGGTCTTTGATCCATGTCAAGGCATGGTACGTAGGAAACCTCTACGAGGTTCAAGCCCACCTCTCGTTATTTATCCATGTCAGGGTTCATCTTCGTCCAGTACGACGTTAAACTGCATTCCAGTCCGACGGTAAGCCGTTGTGACCAACCCGAACTACGAGGACTTTGATCCGTGTCAAGACATGGTACGTAGGAATCCTCCCTGAGGTTCAAGCCCAAAAATCATTGGCCCAGACCGTCTCCTTGTTGGTGTGCCAAACCCCCATTTTCTACCAAACTATGAGGACTTTGATCCATGTCATGGTATGTAGGAAGCCTCCCCGAGGTTCAAGCCCACCACTAGTGGACCCACGGGTTCACCTTCACATCGGTTCGCTGACTAAAACCACCCACCTGAACTACATGGTCTTTGATCTGTGCTAACGAATTGTACGTAGGAAGCCTCCATGAGGTCCAATCCCACCACCACTGGGAACCCCTTGGTCCTCCTCATTCACGTCGGCCTTCCAGTGTCTAACCTGAACTACGTGGTCTTTGATCCCTGTCAAGGCATGGTACGTAGTAAGCCTCATGGGGTTCAAGCCCACCACCCGGTCATTCCGACCTCATTCACGTCGGTTCACCCCCGTCCCGCATGACATTAAACTGTATTACACACCCCCTTTGAACTACAACGACTTTGATCCATGTCAAGGCATGGTACGTAGGAATCCTCCCTGAGGTTCAATCCCACCACCCATCGGACCAAGGTCCACCTCCACATCGGTTCGCTGACGAAACACCCTTTGAACTACGAGGTCTTTGATCCATGTCAAGGCATGGTACATAGGAAGCCTCCCTGAGGTTCAAGCCCATCTCCCATCAGACCAAGGTCCTTTCCTCACATCGGTTCGCTGACGAAGCTCCCTTTGAACAACGACGACTTTGATCCATATCAAGGCATGGTACATAGGAAGCCTCCCTGAGGTTCAAGCCCACCACCCATCGGACCAAGGTCCACCTCCACGTCGGTTCGCCGACGAAGCTCCCTTTGAACTACGAGGTCTTTGATCCATGTCACGGCATGGTACGTAGGAATCCTCCCAGAGGTTCAATCCCACCATCCGTTGGTCATCCCGACCCACCTTCATGTCGGTTCACCAGCACCCGGGCAGCCTAGTGTGTAAGCCCCACACCATCCGGACCAAGGTCCTCACTCACATCGGCCTGCCGACGTCCACATCTGAACTACGAGGTCTTTGATCCATGTCAAGGAATGGTACATAGGAAGCATCACGAGGTTCAAGACCACCACCATTGGACCAAGGTCCAACTTCACGTCGGTTCGCTGACGCCTGACGCATCGGACCAATGTCCACCTTCACGTCAGTTCGCTGACGCATCAAACCAAGGTCCACCTTCATGTCGGTTCGCTGACGCATCGGACCAAGTTCCACCTTCACGTCGGTTTGCTGACCCATCGGGCCAAGGCCCACTTTCACGTCGGCTCGCCGGCACCATTCTGAACTACGCGGACTTTGATTCCCTACCACGGGGATACATAGGAGGTCTCTTCGAGGCTCAAGCCCAACTTCACTGTCACCCCTGCGATGGTCCCATTTCATTCCCACTCCACTTAATTCATCCATACATCACCCATCTTGATTCTCACCCGGGCCACCACATCCCGGTGGGATAATTCCATCCACCTCCTCGCTGCTCCTAGCGGCGTATGGGGCGCACCACCTCAGATCCGTCCTCATTGGGCGTTCTGATCCATCCCCTTGGTAAACCTTCCAGGTGTTCCCTCCCAGGGATATACCAATCTGATCCGTCTCTATGGGACTTTCTGATCACCCTCATTCCGTCTCCGTAAGACGTTAAACTCACGTCCTACCTCGTGATAAACATGAGATGCCTGAGGAAAACCTCGGATGACACGCCTTTGGTGTAACCGTCTCCGTAAGACGTTAAAATCACAACCTACCTCGTGATAAACATGAGATGCCTGAGGAAAACCTCAGATGACACACCTTTGGCGTAACCGTCTCCGTAAGACGTTAAACTCGCGGAATACCCTGTGTTAAACACGGGAAGCTGAGGAAAACCTCAGATACCTGCCTCGGGTTCTGTACCCTTGAGATGCCCTCTTATGAGGAAGAATACAGGTTCCCCTATGTCCACGCACCCAGAGATGCCCCGAAATGCCTGATGTTTCCGTCTACTCCGACCGAAGGTTGCTACCATGTCAAGACCCTATGGAAATTCTTGACGGAAGTAGTGTAATTAACCGGCGTCCATGAAGATATGGCACCGGGAATGAGATTCATGAACAACATATTAAATCTATGAGGGAGACCCAGACTAGGTGACGAGTTCCGAGGAGGAATCCACAGAAGGAAGAACCGACATCCCATCATCCCGTTTCGATCAAGGATCAGATATACCTAAACAAGGAACGAATGTCGCCCGCCTTTGGAAAGCGGGAATGCGGGGCAACAACTGCGCGTCCTCCACAGATGGATGCGCGCGCCCCGGCGAAAGCGTCGAAAACAATTACATAATCTTAAATTTTTGTCAAGAACTTTATTTTACACTAAAGATATTTTTAGGTTTAGAGTTTTAGATAATTAGGACATAATACATACATAACATTCCAGATTCATAAAAAGTGAATACTACTAAAACAATATCCATTTCTTCCAAAATACGAAACATTAAAAATAAAAAATGATTTCTTTGAAAAATATTTATAAAATTCATCATGAATTACTTATTTTTCTTACCCAACCTTATTACCTATGGAAAACATTTTAAAATCTTGGGATAAGCACAAAAAATCTCAATAAGGGATATAAAGAAAGAAAAATTGTTAGTCCAGTGAAAACATAAAAACTATTAAAATAATTTTTATAAAAAACTCATTAGCATGCATAAAAACATCATGAAGTTATCTTGGGACATATTTACCATACCACTCTTACATTCACCCTTACAAATGGAATAACCTTTCAGTCAAATTCCAACTCAGGAGTACCTAATGTATTAGAGAGCTATAACGGGGATCACCTGTCATATCTTGAGATATAATGGGCTCAACCCAATATATCTTGAGCTATAATGGGTCTCAACCCATCATATCTTGATCTATAATGGTCTAAACCCAAAATAAACAATTTACAAGGAACATATCATGAATAAAACCCTATATAACTCATTTAAACCCATAATAAAAACACATTCACATATCATAATACCCTTTTTTTTTTGTAAAAAACATTATTAAAATATAAGAACCATGCACATAATAATGAAATAATATTCCTAATAAATAACTATGAAAAATTATAAAGGAAAAAAAATAGTAATAAAATTTCATAAATTTAGAGAAACTTCTCATGGCGTATATAAATAAAAGAACAATCTTTTTGAATTTCATAAAAGATACATTTAAAATGATTTTAAAAGGAAAGTCCCTTACCTCGGGCCCGACTTCCTTAAAAAGTTTTCAAACCTCCTGTATAATGGTTTAAATAGAGTTGTTAATATATTAAAAAACTAAACTCATGTTTATAATACCTTACATGATATTATTATAACATTTTCTACCCATTTATTAATAATATTTTTTTATTTTCATTATTTCAGGTGCATTATTTTCACGGTTTCCAAGGTCGGTTTATTTATCGTCTTCCTTTTAAAAATTAAATAATAATCCATAAGTGATAAAATATATATATTTAGTTTATTTTAAACAATTACATGTGAATTTAAACTCCCCATGATTTTGGTAAAGGGGAAACAGAAAATCATCTTTCACAAAGGTGGTGAATTGACGCACCACAGACGATGATTTCATTATTTAAGAATAAAAGGAGAAGATGAGAGATTTTATGATGAATATACCATAAAAAAAATATAGTGTATATGTGATACTTTAGTTGTCATGAAACATTGTATAAGAGGTGTGGATATGGTATAAGTGTGAAAGAAATTTAAAAAGAGACAAAAAGGAATTCACCTCTTGAAAAAATCTCCTTGAGAACCATCTTAAGGGTCTTGGAAGTGGTCTTTTTATGAGACCAGAAGCACAAGAATGTGGTAAGGGATTAGTATGATGGAATTTGGAAAAGTTTGGATAAAAAATAAGTCTTAAAGTTGTGAAATTTTTAAAGGAAATATCCCATTTTTATAATTGAGGTGACGAGTAACTTAGGAATTACTCAAATTATTAAAATATAATAAATATATTATAGGGTTTAAGACTTCCAAAAGGACTAAAAAATAAATGAGATTACATTTTTTAAAAAATATAATCCCATTTGGACTTATTATATATATTTTTTATTTTTAAAATAATTTAATAAAATATTTTGTTCATAAAAAATAATTTTGTCAAATTAAACACTATTCACAATTAAGACTTTAAAAACATCAAAACAAAGTTTAAAATTAGAATATTTTTCATTATATCATAGAAATGTCATATTAATCAAGGGAATTAATTTATTAGCTTAAAAATATCAAATTATATTTGTTTTATTATTTTTAATGTCATTAATTTGATTTATTAAATAATTAAATAATTACTACATCATAATTGTTCATTCCATTAAGGTTTTTATTTATTCCCTAAAAATTAAAAATAAAATTACTGAAAAATATAATTTTATTATATTTTCAAATAATATTTATTTTCAAAAAATAATTCTGGAAAACTGTAAATTAAAATGTTATACAAACTAAAGTTTATAGTGTGAACAACTTCAATTAATTTTGAATAAAATATCATAAAGGTCTTATTGTGATTATTGTGGGTCCAAAATGTCCCAAATTTAAATAAAAAGGATATAATGGTTGAAAATTTCATATAGAAAAAGATTTATCCAAAATATGGGTCATTTGATAATTCTTATAATTTTAATTAAAAACATTTTATTTATTTTTCTTATGCATGCACAAGCGCTGCATCAGTGTTGCATAAGCATTAATATTAATTATTTCACATATAAAAATTAAAAATAAATTACTATAATAAAAATAAATAAATTAGTTTCAAAATAAAATTATATATTCATTCATTATGTATAATTACTAATATACATGTCAAGAAAACTTCTTAATTTTTTATTTTTTCTTTTCTTTCCCTACACAATTATTGCACAGACATTGAGATAATATTAATTCCATTTAACTATAAAGTTATAAATTAATAGCAAAAAACATCAATAATACGTAATAATTAATAAAAGAGACTTGAAAATAATTTTTATCACTCAATTATTATTTATAAAGAACCAAATTTAGCATTTCCAATGTTGTGCATGCATTGCGTTGGCACTGACAATAATTTTTATAGTTTTCATGAATAGAATATAATTTTCATGTTCTAAATTATTTATATATAATATTCTTATTATAATTTCATTATTTAATTATTCAATAAATTTAATAAAATTTATATCATAATTAAGTCTTCATGACATCATAATAAAATATTATATTAAAAACACTGAATTTTTTTACTATTTACCAAAAATTAAACTTTTCAGAAAATTCTCAAAAATTAATACCAAGATAATTTCAACATGATGAATTAAAAAATGATTTTTTTTTTCAAATTAAAATTTTATAATTTTAAAATCAATATTTTAAATAAATAAACTTAGAATAAATTGTTTGTTTTGAGAATTACTATTTAATTCAAGAATTTTAATAAAAAAATTATTCTATAAATACCTAGGTTGTTACACTATGTCTCTTCAACTGGTTGATAGGTTAGTCGCTCATTGTTATTGAAGGGTGGATGATCTGTTAGTCAAGATTGGGAAGCTAAATTTGTCCACTGATTTTCTAATTCTTGATATGGAGTGTGATGAAAAAGTTTTAATCATTCTAGGTATACCTTTATTACCTATTTGTGGTGTAGTTATTGGTGTCACCAAGGGTAAACTAACCCTTTAAGTTGTGAATGTATTTTAAGAATTACATGTGTTTGAGAAATCCAAATTTGAGATTATCTTTAAACCAATTGATGTTGCTGAAGAAGTGTTTAGAGTCGAGGCTATAAATTATTTACAGTTACCTAATTATGATCACTTTAGAGACATTAATCATAACACCCAATAATTTTAAATTATATTTTCCTTTGAAACCTAATGGGTGCGATATCTTGTAATGAATGAAACACTGAACTGGTATGAAACATCAAACATTATATAACCATTAAAATATATTAATAGGATTTATGGGTAAAAATAAAGTTAAATGAATTATGAAATATATTTAGAAATAAAAATAAAGGTCCTTGTTGATATTAACGAGATGATAAAATTCAATTAATATAGCTAAATAGATAATAAAACCATTTTATGATAAAAATGTATTTTTTCTAAAATTGGATTTCTATGTGATTTATTTTAAGAAAATAGATATATTATAGATAAAATGTATTATTTATATGAATAATGTATCAACCCTAATCTAATTGGTAATTGATTATAAATAAGAATAAGAACAGTTAAAATTTTAAAAAGTTGTTTTCGTATGAAAACAATTTTCATTATATTTTTATTAAAAAGTTGAATTCACAAATTTTAGAATTTTAATTTAACAAAAATAACTTCATTTTTTTATTTTTAATAACAATATTAGCTTCAGATTAATTTTTGGTGGATTTTTTGGTGAATAGTGAAAAATACTGATATTGCTAAAACTGTCTCTTTTATGATACTATCATAATACAATAATGAATTAAATGTTTCTAAAAAGATTTTCTATAAAAAATATATATTTATAAGTAAAATAAATTATTTAAAATGATTATTTTGCATTTATAAAACTCATGTTTATCATTTTGGAAACACAATTAATATTTTACTCTAAAAACTGATTTATTCACTTATATTAAAAAATTATTTTTCATAACTTATAGAAATTAAATCCAACAAAATGTATTTCATATTTTAGATCAACATGATCATATTATGTAACAAGTTCAATTTCATTTTTATGTAAAAAGGTATGATTACTAAAATTAATATTAATGACCATGATAATGATAAAACTCTTAGTTTTAAAGAACCATTTTCTTAATATTATGTAATATTTATTTAATCAAATAAAATAATTTATTTCATAATTGTATTTAATATGATTCTTAAAACTATATTTAAATAAACTATCACCCATTAAATTTGTAATCAATACGAAATAATATTAAGAACACTTAATGGTGAAAACAATATTTTTATACAAAATTGTTTTTCTATATATAAAATGATTTAATTTAAAAGTTAATTTTCTATTAATTAAAAATTTTATTATATTAAATGTATATTTTATTTAGGTTCATCATACCCAAATTTTATAATATGGTTTATTTTATATGTTGAGTAAAACATGAATTTGGGTAAAAACTAGTTACCCAAGTAAAAATGAAGAAAAAGGTAAAAGTAAAAATATAAGAACAAATTACTTAAAACATGTTTAAAACATGTGTGGAAATACTAGGTTGAGCCTTAATCAACTCAATATCACCTAAAAATACATTATTTCTCACTTTTGTAACATTTTACCCTTTAATAGTGTCATTCCATTATTGAAAAATAACGGGTGTTCACAAAAGTGTCTTTTTATTCACTTATAAAAGGGGACACTTCCATCCATTCATGTTGCAATGATTCCTTAAAATTTATTCATTAAAATACATCATTTTTATCCTCCTATAATCCTCTCTTTTGTTCATAATCCTTTGGTCTGAATTAGTTATCCTAATTTTTTCATTTCCAAAAAGACTTTAAAGAGAAAGTTCAAGGTCTCAAAGTATTACTTAATTCTTATCTTTTTTTCTCTCATTATTTATATTACAAACAATTTATAACCATGGTTATATAATGACCTCAGTATCATTATCATATTTAAGTGTTATTATATTAATGTAACAACCCTCATTTATTCATTTTCACCCACTTATAAAAACAAAAGAACACCGATCGTGCGTTGTGTTGACTACCGCCACCACAAAGCGACGCCTACCATTTTTCACTACCACCTCTTCACTAGTTACAAGGATGAAATTTAATAATAAAGATGATATATAATTATGATTATAAAGATACAAATTATAATCCAGCTTCATTCCCTCTCATTCTTCAATAAATGAAAATGTTAACGTGCGTTGTGCAGACCACCGCCTCAGCAAAATAACGTTTTTCATTTTTCATCTTAATTTTAAATTTATTTCCAAAACACTTCAAATATAATTAAAAACCTTAATAACATTTAAATAATATAATTATAATTTTGTTATAGTGATATTATATGAAAATAAACAATTTCTTAACCACACTCACTCATCGAATTATGGCATGTTCATGTTTGGGTCGGTTTAACCGCCTACATGGACGATGCTATAAAAATATATCATGGATAACTATGATAACTTACATACTAATATTATTACAAGTTATTAAGAAACTAATTATTGTTTTATAGTTCTGTAAAGGTTATATCAAGTGTTTAACTTATTATTAAAATATCATTCTCGATGGCTAAAATTACCAAAATAAGCCGATTCTGATTCAATTTTCATACAAAATAACAAACATAAGCAAAAAATATATAATAAGAAAAATTTGATAATAAATGGTACTTATTAAATTAAGTATATATGAATAAGTTTTATAATAAGGTATCTAATAAACTTAATTTGATTATTCAAGAATACATGCACATAACGAATCATGAACAAGGTAGGTATTTCTTGATCTCAATTCCGACTCTTTGAAACTTGTTATGTTTTGGGCACCATTTTTCCTTATATATGGGGTTATTTTGATTCCCATGAGAGAATTATTCATATAATTAATGGTATATAAAAATTAAAATATATTTCCTTTGTTTATTCATCTTTAGATTCATGTGTTATCCAAGTCCTAAGGGTTTCTTGTCTCAAATTTAATTTCTTGAGACATATTTCTTATTATACACCATGTTTTATTTGGAATTGTGTATCTATTTACCCTTTAATATTTTGTATCATGATCCTATAATTTTTCATTATATTTAATGTTTTAATTTAAATCATATCTTTTAAGGGGGTTTGATTCGAAATTTTTTAATGCCATAAGGGTTTGGGTTAACTTAATTTTCCTCCATTGAGTTGCGAACTTTCTTATTGAACTCTATTATTACAAGTTTGATTTATTATATAAAATGAATAATTTTTATGGTATTTCATCATTACTTTATAGGGTTTTAAAATTCTTACTTATAATCTCATTATCAAATTATTCTTACCTCAAATATTATTTTACTTGAAAGGGGTTACTTATCTTAATTTTCACCCCCTTGATACATATTTATTATTACACACAATGATTTATTTTATATAGTGTATACACTTCCCCTTTAATATTTTGTATCACTATCCTCTAATTATTAATTATAATTTTTCTTTTGAAATTTTATCCTTAAGGGGTTTTTATTTGAAAGTTTCTAAAGTTGTAAGTGTTATTTGTCTCTATTTTCAATTTCATGAGATATGTTTGATATTTTTCACCATATTTTAATTTATATGGCTTATTCAGTGCCATATTTCCTTAAAGTATAATGAATATCTTTCATTTAATTATATTTAAATTTCATGGTATCTCTCACATTCTTTTGATTCTTATGTTACCATTACCATAAGGTGTTTGCATCTCATTTTCTTTTCATTGAGATATGATTTATATTCACCACTTATTTCCTTTTTGTGGTGTATATATTGGTCATGGATTACTTTCTAAATACACTCATACTATTTTTCTCTAGGGGATTAAACTTTAGAAAATTCATCAATACCTTTGTCTTGCCAAATCGTCCTATGTTATAGGCATGATTTTTCTTCCAATGTATTTCCTCTATAAATACCCTATTTTCATTACATTATTTGAAGTAAATTCACCTAGATAGTAATAAATCAACCTATTAGGGAAATTATTGACTTAAACATATACGATTACTCCATATGGTGTTAGTTCTAGGGATACTTACATAGAAATATATTATATTTATCGATTGGTGAAATATTGAAAATCTGTATACTTTTTATTCCAATACATATGTTTATTAATTATTAAGGAATATCAGTTATGTATTGTATATAATATATATTTATTTATATGATTAATTCATTGGACATAATTAGTAATATATGGGCCCCAAAATAGCCTATCGATGCATCAATAGGTTTAATGAGACAAAAAACTGCAGCAAACCGGCCCGAGATGACCTAACATGTCACTCGATTCATTCTTCCACATGGCCCGAAAGGAATTCCTGATCCCCACGGGCTGGAAACTAGTGTATGAGAATCAACAAAAAAACCTTAGGAATGATTTCATCCTTATAAAACATGGATCAATAATGGTTCTAACCAAGAGAGAAATGGAAGCCCTTGAGAGGTGCCTCAAAAGAGGAAGTTTGAGTGGAGCTTAGAGTAAATAAACCAATTAAAAAGAATGAGAAATGAAAAAATTACCCTAACCCGAGAAGGTGGAATGGTTATTTTTCATGGTTAACCATACTGTGCATAGACTGTGCAGTTACCACTGCCTCAACACCTCAGAGGTCGCATAGTTGTTTCACACGGTTTCCCAAACCGTGTGTTAGCTGCTATCAAAAACTGCAGATGGCACATGGTTTATATTGCATAGTTTCCCAAACCATGAGTCTAACCATGCACCCCTGGAAAAGCCTAAAAAACTCAAAATTTCAACCCCATGACACCCCAAAGCCAAAGGAGAAATCAACCGCAAGATCAAGAGAAAGAAAGTGACATTTCTGGGTGTCACAATTCTCCCCACCATATCACTTTTCCCCAAAGAAAGTCCACTCCCAAAAAGTAGTTGACAACACAAGTCAAGGGAAGGGTCAATATTAAATCTACAAGAGAAGGATTTATCCAAAAATTCAACTCCCAAATAGAAACTAAAAACATGGGACCCGAGCAACCCATTTCTCAGGAAAAACACATCGAACAACAAATGATTTTCCTAACCTTTGAGGAACTATGAATCATAAGAATGTATTCCTCACACCATGAGATGTTGGGATGACCAATCCCAAGGTCTACCTTGAATTTAGAAACTCCACCAAATGCACATACCAAACTTGAAAGTTCTTTTCAAGTCCCATATTATACCAAAGGATAAAACACCACCAATAGAACAACTAAGACCACTAGATCGAGAAACAATGACACAACCCAACAAAACAACTCAGAAGAAACTCTATGAGAACAAAAAACACACACACGAAGACTGGTCTAAGGTCTTCTCACCATTTAGAATAAATCTAAAATGGTGAATCATGAAGATCCAACTCAAAAGAACAATCCTCACCAAATATGCATGATTTTCTAACCACAACAACTAGCTCGAAAGCACCCCAAAAATCACTTCCTCAAGAACATCGAAAGGATCACCAAATCAATGAAATCCACTGAAACGGGTGAAAACACCCCAAACACGAACACAACTTTAAAAAGAATGGCACGACTCTGACTTTGGGTCATGGGACTATATGAAGGATAACTCGGTGCCAAACACGTGGAATAACTACCCATGATAATTCTGAAAGAAAATCTCATCTTGGTAGCTTTCATGGACTACATGACAAAAAAATCCTATCCTTGATACTCTAGCCTGAACCCAAGGCATTAAAATGTCATTAGTTAAATGATCCTCAAACCATTATCAACACCATGCATAAATACAACAAATAAGAAAACAATAAGGCATGGAAATTTAAAAGATCAGAACATGAATCGAAATCTCTATCATACATTACAACCAATGAAACGAGGTGTCCAAAAGAGACATAAAAAAGTCCAAAAAAATTAGGATTACAAAAGAGAATATCCTCAAAACCACAAAATAGCTTTTGACTCTTCAGATGGAAGTAATACCACATATCACTGCTCAGATCAAAGCTGAGTCCGAGACTTCTTCTTCTGATGTCCGCTCAGCTCACAAAACTTTGTAAGTGATTGAGACAACCACACTGAATACAGGTCCTTAGATCCATTAGACAAGAAGGTTGAACATTCTTGAACTTCCCAAACTGATAACACACAATTAGCTTTTGTGTCTTGCTAGCCGAAACACCCTTATTGACACTAGATGAGGCCGCAACATCACTTGTTGCAGGTTTCCCAGTCTACAAAGCTTCTGCAACAATAGCCTTAAAAACCACTTCCTTGAAAGTATTCAGGACAAAATGAAACACCACAAAACTTAAATCTAGATGAAGGATCCAAACAAAGAACCACACCTTCTTCAAATCACCAGTTGCCAACTTAGGAGAAAAAGGCACCAACACAGTGAAATGATCCACATAAGATTTCACTAACTGATCCCCATGATGGATGTTGCAGAACTCCATCGACTTAGAAATTATTACCTCCTTGAGATAATTTTTTTAAATTAATGTATCCTTAAAACATTCCCAAGAAAACACTTAAAAGGATTTGGAATAGATTGTGTGCCTCCACCAATCCAAGCCCAAACCTTCAAAAAAAAGGAGTAGTGAAACTCACCCTAGAGGTCCCTAGAGTTCCTAGAGACTTGAATATATATTTGATCTTATCCATCCACTTCATCGCCTCATGGGATCCTCAATCACTTCTAAACATAGGAAAATTCTAATTCAAAAACTCACGCACATGATCCACAAGCTGAGAAGAACTAGCACCTGCTCCATCATGTGACTAGGTAGAGTCTAAATCTAGAAGGACTACTTCTAGATTAGTAGGAGAACTACCAAATAGATTACCTTCTAAACTTTCCAACTCCTTTTTGGGGGTCACATTCTAAAACATTAAAGAAACACAACATTCAATAAAATCACCATAAATCCCAATACAAGGGATACAAATCACAAACCAAACAAAACAATATTACAAACAATCTCTGAAACCTAATTTCAAAAATTTCTAAAACAACCTCCTTTCCATTTCAAAACACCAAACAGGCTCAAAACATAAAAAAACAGTTTAAACCCAACTATAAAAGAACTCATTTATTGAAAGCCAATTTTCCTTTTAAACACAATCACCAAAACATTTCAAGAATTTCACCAGTTAAAACCCATAAAATTCTTTCCTTGAAAACCATCTCAACTCAAAATCTTGTAGATTTGAAAAAACATTTTCACCAAAGAAACTCAAGCAACCAAAACAAGGTTTTCAAAGAAAACTTAAACACCATAACATAAAATATTACTTTAAAACACGACTCAACCAATTTCAAAATCCAAAAAGGATCACATTAATAAAAAATCCCCAACAAAAACAAGAGGCTAAAAGAAAAAAAGGTTGAAAACAACAAAAATTCCCAACCTCCTCCACTACGCACAGTTTTTCTGGCCATGCGCGAACCATGTGAGGGTCACTGGAATTTTATAGAATGGTTTGCATGGGTTGCACATGGTTTGAAAGACTGTGTGTCTTAACTATGCACCCCATAGATCACCTCTAGTTTCACTGTAAAACAAGTAATTTCTCAAGAATTCTCTCGAGGTCTTCCTATAACTCATAGAAGGAGCACACAACATCAAAATATCTCAAGAATGAACCACCATAAATATAAAAATAAAAGAAAACTCTCAACCACCCATGGAAAATCGAGATACGACACATGGAAGAGATGGACAAGCACTTCCCCGAACCTACCATCAAAGTTTTGATGATCTTAGATCCAATCTACCTTTACCCCCAAATAACAAGAGGGATCTGATACAATTTTGTAGGAAATCGGTCTGGGATGACCTAATATGTCACCCGAGCCCCAAAGGGTGTTCCTAATCCCCACAGGCTGGTAAGTAGTGTCTGGGAATTTACCATGAAACCTTGAGAATGATTTCATACTCATAAAACTAGGATCAACAATGGTTATAATCGGGAAACCGACATGAGGTCTCCTTAAAATGGATGACCATAACAAAATAAATAAGTGTAAATGATAAATAAAATATCCAAATAGGTCATAAAAATAAAGGATAACCAAAAGCTTTTACAAAACATTTTCCATAAAATAAACCATTTTTATAAAAAGCTTTTACATTTCCATAACAAGGAAATAAAACTAAAATGAAAGGAAATAGGTGGCCTAAGATGTTGATACAACACACGACCTGAAACTGGCCGAACAAAAATGGGCGACAAACCCCAACATATTCAATTGACTATCATGTCACCACCATAACATGAACAACACCTAATTCCAAAGGGAAATTGATAACAATCCAACCTACAAGTCATAACCTGAGAACCTATAGAAAACATGAATACTGCATACCCAACAACATGATTATGAAAGGTGTGAGCCAAAGATTGGTAAGATACCACCATGTGTCCATTCAAATTCCATTTATAAAGAAACCAATAATTATAGTTTGAAAGTAAGGAGTAACAAAATAAGTTTTCATTTCTTTTCCACAAAATGGAAATAAAACAAGTTATACTACATATACTTTCGCAAGGCACGCTATTTGTAAAACATGCCTCAAAGAGGACGCACCAAGTAATGTTGCTTCAAAAACCAAATAACCATTTACTTTTTAATTTAACTCACATTTCGAAAGGAGACATGTTAAACACACCATTTTGAAAATAAAACACCCAAATTATTTTAAATGTTTTCAAAATAAGCATTCCTATTTTTTAAAAACATCTTAATTTTAAAGAAAACCCACACATGGTTTAGAAGTACATTTTCAAAGGAAAAAATTTTCAAGGCTTTCATTCAAAACAAACATATCTCTTTTCCATTTCAAAAACTTTAACATACACACCCAACATGGGTGAAGAACATGGAAAAACATAATAAAATGTAAATCCACAAGAGTTATAAAGAAATTACAATAATCATACAAGGCATGTCTCACCCCCATAATTCTCACTCATTAAGCATCGAAGTAAGAACATAAACAAAGTAGCAACTCATATGCCAATAATAATGAATAAGCATAACATAAAGTGAAAACCATGAGGAAACACACTAGGAACTAATAGTAAAAGTTTAATATTGATGTGCAATGATGGAACCTATAGTTAATAGGTTAACAGTAACTCAACTCATCACCTGAATCACTCCCGCATAGCCTCGTTAGTGACACATCCCCTAGCCAGGTATAACATTCAAAAAGGGGTTACTAGCTAGGGTATCACACTCAACTAGTAAGGAAACGTCCCTAAACTTCCCACTTAGTAACCTAGGTTCCTCATGTCACAGCTAAAAATAGGTGGTTATTATAAAGTTGACATCATCATATGACATGCACACCTCCCTAAGGCAAAAGGACATAGAAATCAAATAAGCATCTCATACACACCCTCTAATATTGATCCACAAACCAAACATAAAAACACGAATCAAAATTCATATAATCAAACACATGCTCACAAGAATAAACAATGGGCGATAACGAGTTCATATGGGTGTAAATGATATCCAATCAAAGAGAATAGAAAAAAGCACCAATCGAGCCTTCTATTTATATATAAGGATCACATGATTTGGAACCAAATTCAACCTAAGGCAAAATAATACACACCAAAGCACAATAAGGAATCAACATTCCAAATAAATAAAAGGATTAATAAAAAAAACAAGCCAAAAAGAAATCACACCACCTTTTTAAAACATGAAAATGCTTTCTTAAAACAGACACACCCTTTTTATCATTCAAGGGAAAAATCTTTTTAAACAAGGATAAACCATTTATAAACACAAAAGCTTTATTTTAAAACACAGAAACATCTTAAAATAAGCAAAACCCTTTTTACTCAAAGAACACTTTACTTTATAAAACCCAATTGGTTCAAAAAATCATGAAACTGATTTTTTTTCTCATGAAAAACCATCAATGTAATTTTATCAAACATCTAGAATGCATAAAAAACCATTTAAAATCAAAGTGTCATTGAACTAATCATTTCAACCAATTTTTCCAAAGGAAAAACCAACAAAAAATCGAAAACCTTTGATAACACAAAACTAGGTATCACATATATCATTAATTAGGTTCTAGAACACCTTTAAAACATTAAGAAATCAAGAAACTATTTAATAAAAAAATGTAATGAAAACGCCTACCTTAACCGGTAGAAACATGTTGCCTTCGGTGGAAACCAACAAAAGAGGCAAAAAGGGATAGATCACAACCTTTAAAAACCAAAAGCTTCAATTTAGAACATCCCTAACCTTTAAAATAAGTCCACCATGACCACTAGGGTTATAAAAACTTAGAGAAAGAGGAATAAGCTAAGAGAAGAAGAAAAGGGGATCTCCTACCTTTTGATCCGGATGAAGAATGACCAAGAATCCATTACAAATCCATTTAGAGGATCTTAAGAGAGAAAAGGAATCCCTTAATAGGTGCCTCAAGTGAGGGAGTTTGAATGGTGTAGCATGGGGTGAAATACCTAATTAAAAAGAAGAAGAAATGATAAAATTTCCCTAACCCTAGTAGGTCTCCTAGTTGTCTCACACAATTTACCAAACCATATGTAGACCGTTCGCTAGCCTCTGTAAAAACTAAAAATAATGCATGATTGTCTCACATGGTTTACCAAACTATGTATAGAACGTGCACTATCCTATGTCAAAAACTATAGATAATGCACGGTTGTCTAGCATGGTTTCCCAAATCGTGGGTAGACCATGCACTAGCCTCTATCAAAAACTACAGATGACACACAATTTCTCAAACTCTGTGCCTATCTATACACCTTTAGAAAATTCTCAAAAACTCAAAATTTCAACCCTGAACACAAAGAAGAAATCAACTGCAATATCAATAGAAAGAAAGTAACATTTTGAGGTTCCACACTGGCTTGGGTATTTGGGTGTATGTATTCCCAGATTTTTCCCCCTAAACATAGGGCCTTGACGGTAAGATCATGATATTTTGGCTCAAGGCATGGAATTAGTCACCCGAAATTATGCATTTCATCGCTAAGATACCAGTTTTTATTATACATGTGTTTATTTATTGATATGTCAACCATGGATATGTTATACTCATAGTTTTTTTAATTATGTCATTATTTTAAATATCTATTTCTTCCATATTATTTATTCTCATTTTATGCTCACTTATGATTTTTGATTGTTATCGCTTATATTTACCCTTACCGAGCATCCAAGTTCACACCTTATTATTTTTCAATTTCCCTAGGTTATGAAGCAATATAATACACATGACATGTCTAATAAAATAGTTTGTGGGGATAATTTTGTGGGAGATGTTGAAGTCTTATTACAAATTAAGTGGTTTCTTATATAGTAGGAAAAAATATTCATTTGATGAGATATACATGGGCTTTGTTTTTTAAAAGTTTTTTAACTCTCTAAAACTATAAACTTAAAATGTATTTAAAATGTAAGTGAATCAATATTTTTTAGTGATATTGTAATTATTAATGGTTAAAGTTGGGTCACTTCGATTCATTTCAAATCTGGTATGTAAAGAATGTGTTTATTCACATCATATTCTGGGAGCATGGGTATAGGGAGCTACATTAATGTTTTGTATGATTCCACTCATGAATAAGAAATATTGGGGAGACTTGAGAGCCATATTTGGAAAATAATTTCTAAATACCAAGAAAGGGTCCATCCTAACCAAAACTTTATGTTAAGAGTGCTTCCCAGGTTGTTGAACACCACTCAAAACCCTCTACTTATGAGAGAACGCCCTTCGTGTCCAATATGGGATCAGACTAGTCCACCAATGGCCCTGAAGCTAAAGGTTTTAGGATAGAGTTTTGTTATTTACCTTTAGAAGTTACATAAATTGAGTTTTCCCAACCTTTTGAGAGAGGTAAAGATGAGAATCTGGATAATTTGTCCACAATGTACAACATGTCTATCCTAACTGAAATGAACTCTATAGTTGATGAGTTTTGTATCCCTAGGATTAAGAAACTCCTAGTGAAACTTGACAAAGATATCTCTACTTCAAACAATAAAGTAACCATTGTTTCTTATGGTTGAAAGTGAGCGGGTTACAACAACTGTTTCACCTAATTCTGAATTGTTGAATGAATCAAGTGTAGGGGAGCATTGGGGGGGGGGGGTAATGCAAATTATTCTGGTGAAATATCTAAGTTGTTTTCTTCAATATTAGGTTCTTTTCATGAGTTTATAGGCAAGAAAAAATAGTGGAAAACAACTTTAGTCCTAGAACCTTGGAATATTTTGGGAGAATTTTTGCAAGAAGCTAGTGTTTTGAAGTTTTTGAGAAAATATGCTAAAATTTCCACACCAAATAGTAAAATTACAACCATCAATCAAACATACCCACCAAATGACCATGGATATAATTTTAGGTGGTAAATCCTCACTGAGGACTTTAAAATCAATGTTTCATGGCAGCCCATAGTTTTAAATTTTTGTTTTAAATTTTATCTTGAAAATAAATGTATCTATTTCATTCCTATATATCTGACTATGAAGAAAGTATGATTTTAAGTTGTTGAACCAAGCCATGAAAATTTTAATTTGAGAAATCGAGACTGAATAAAGATCCAAGGTTTCCAAACTAGAGTCGATTGACTGAATAAGATGAATCACTATTGAAAAGGAGAAGTTGAAATCTATGAACCAAAATTCATCTAGGATTTTTTTAATTGTTTTTTTTCTATTTTCAGGTCGATATTGAAAAACAATGGGGACTTCATTACTCCCAACAGTGTGGTTATTGGTTTGAAGGAGAGTATGCACAAGGTGTGTAAGAAAATGATTGTGAGAACTCAATTACTTGAAGAAGACCCAAAAATGATGAAGCTGAAGATACATGAGCTTTTAAATCAAAGGAATCACTAGTAGAAAAATTGTTTGACATTGAAAATTTGAAATTGGATCCTTATAAACCGATGTAAAATATGTTTGTGGAGACATTTTGGAATCGTTTTTTTAAAAACCGACGCCAATTTTTTTTTTAGCTTTTGTTTTTAAAAAAACTAACACCAGTAATTAGATTTTTTTTCTTAATATGTTTATTATTTTATAATCTTCGATTTGATAGGCCGTGGAGAAAAAATAGAGTTACGGATTAAAAGTTATGGATGTCGGAAGTTAATCTTCTCTGAGAGAAGTTTTAATGAAGTCCAACTTTCAAAGGACTTAACTTTTAATCCATAACTCTGTTTTAGCTCCACGACTAGTCAGATCAAAGCTTAATAAATTATCTAAAACATTGTAACTTTTTTTTTATTTTTTTTATAGTTTTTTTTTAAAAAACCGATGCCAAAAATATTTTTTTAGTTTTTGGTGTCGTTTTTTAAAAAAACTGACCCAAAAGTATTTTTTTTAACTTTTTAGCGTTAGTTTATTTAAAAACCAATGCCAATTTTTTTTACCTTTTGGTATTGGTTTTTAAAAAAACCAACACAAAAAATATATATATTTTAACTATTTAGTGTTGGTTTATTTAAAAAATGATGCCAAAAATGATATCGATTGGAATTTTTGGCGTCGGTTTTGTAAAAAACCAATTCCAAAAGACCAATGTAAATCCTATTTTGCGTCGATTTAAGAAAAAAACGACACCAAAGAGTATTCGCTAATATAAGGGATCAATATTTCAATTGTTTCACAACACACGTTTAACTTTTTAAAATACCACCTATATTTTTCATACAATGCTATCAAAAATATTTTCTTTTAATATATATAAATCCATTTTATTCTTCATTCATCATTTTCAACCTATTTGATTCAATCAAGTTTTCAACGTGGCTTCAATCATTAATTTAAACATGGTATCTATTTTAATCATTTTTTTTATTATTATTTTCCTTCATTTCTAAACAAATCGATTAGCTTGCTTATAAAGATGATTTATTCTTATGATCGAGTTACAAATATAAATCATTCGGATAAGATTTACCAACCATGGTTTAAATTTAATTATCAATCACCATTTTCATTATCGCATGAGTTCTACCCTAAATATAAGAGATATGATGATAAAAACATATAATTTTGATGGAATCTCCTAAAACCATTGAAATATGTTTGAAATATTATGTTTATTTTTTTATTTGGTTTATGTGATTTTAATTCATGTCTATCACGTTTTCTTTAAAAAAAGTTGTATCAATCAAAACTTTGACAAGTTCAAATTCTGACAGCCATAACTTTTGATCCGTAACTCTGTTTTATCTCTACAACTAGTGAAATAGAAGTTTAAGAAATTTTATAAAACATAGAAGGAAAAAATTTACTTTTTTTATCGTTTTTTGTAAAAACCGATGTTAATTTTTTTTCCATTTATGGTGTCAGTTTTTTAAAAAAACTAACGCCAAAAGTATTTTTTTAAATTTTTGGCATTGATTTTTAAGGAAACTGAGGCAAAAAATGACACCGATGGATTTTTTTGGAATCTTTTTTTAAAAAAATGATGCTATAAAACAAATTTAATTCATATTGGCATTAGTTTACAAAAAATGACGTCAAAAGTCATATTTTTTATGTCGACGGATTCAACTTCAGTTAAAAAATGACGTCAAAATAAAAAAAACAACATTAAAGACCATTTTTCTAATAGTGAATACTTGAATCATGTGAGTTCATGATGTGTACTATACTCTACTGAATCTATGATCATATATTAAAAGCAGGCCAGTGCTTGTTGAAATTAAGTCTAAATAAACAAATGGTTTTCATTTGAAGAATATGATCAATATAGACTGAATTTCAGGGTGGTCAAGGAAGCTCTTTAGAGGATGAGACCAATCAAGTTGTGCTTGAGTTTAATTATGGATGATTCTTATTGAGAGTCGAAGGAACAATTGTTGAAACCATGGAAGTCGTGTGGACGTTGACAGTGGAAATCTTGAATGAGCCGACACTTGTAAAACTTGGTGTAACTCGCAAGAGGATTCCAAACCAAATTTGGGAGCTCATGTCAAGGGTAATTCCAAGGATGGAGCACCTACATGAGGGTAGTGCCATGTATTTGAAGGATGTGTAAGGGTATTTCAGGGAATTAAACTCAAATTTGGAGTGCCCTAAAATTCTCAAATGAAAATAATCGAAGAAGCGTGTTAGAGCTCATCTAAACTTCAGAGATGCTTGAAACTTCTAGAAATTGTTGGAGTACTCAAGACTTGGTTCATAGGGATTGTCAATAAAGCAAGTGAACCTGGTTTTGTTGTATTCAATTGAGGGGTTTCACTCAAGTCATATAAGGAAGAAGATGTACAATGATGAGCATTCCATGCAGAGGTCATCCAAGTGAAGACCGAGGTTGATGTCATTAAAGTTGGCTGTGAGGAAGGAATTGGTGAGTGATTTAAGGGAGAAGATTCTAAAAACTATGGGGAGGATAGAGAGAACCATTAACCACCACGTTCACCCTAAAGCTTCAAATCATTTACACTTCCTGGAAACACACAATTGAGCTGGGGTTGGAATAAAGTCTAGAACACACTCAAAGTAGGAGTGCAATGGAGTTGAAGCCTGGAGGAAGAAGTTGATATCAATAGAGGATATTCTTCATATCTTTCTTTTACTTCTTATACTTCTATATTGAGATGATCATATTGAATATAATTATTGTTTTTTCTTATGTTATGTCAAACTGAATAGTTTAGAGGGAATTAAATTGGATGGATTTATTTTCATTTTACTATTCTTACATCAGTTTTAATCTAGGAGACTATGGTTATTCTATCTAGAGTTCTCAATTTATCTTACTCGTGAGCATATTTTCACTCTACATAAAGTACCAATGGGTGAATATTGGAGCTATTTTTTCCTCAGGATCTACAACCAAAGTAATTAATTGGAAAAGGTTGTGGCCTACTCTTCTCCATGAGAAAGTATCTCCATTTTAAGAGGTGTTAAAAATAATAGTTCTTAAGAGAGATCTCTAATGATGTTTTATCTAATGGAAATTAGTAATTAAAATCCTCTAAACATAGCTTCAAAACCTTTGCGATCAATCCCATGCAAGAGAGGTATCTTTCTCTATCAATTATATCTATTTCAAACCCCCTAACTTAATCAATTTTTTGGTCTCCCTTTCTGTTGTTGCTGTTTCCAATTTCATCACCACTTTCACCATCACTATTTTTTGTTTTTCTTGTGTTTTCATTTGTTTTTAATTTGTTTTGGTCACATGCACCCAAGTATTCCCTATGGTTTGAACCCACTTAGCATAGTATTAGTAGTTAGTAGGTTTATAAATAACTAATTTAGAAGATTACTAGTCAGCGGCCTAGTTTATCTCTGTCAATGGTGCACATGATATTTATAAAAAGTATTATTTTATTTTTACAATGTTATTTAAAAAGAATATAAGGTTTCAAATAAATGTATTGCAACATCAAATAAAAGAAAATTGAAAAAAATAACGTTTCTAAAAGCATACTCTACTAAATCCAAAGGACTCTTTACTTTTTCTTTTCTTTTTGGGTTTCCCTTCATTTCTTTTTTAAGTATATGTTATATAGTTATTAGAATCGTGAAAAAAATAGCGAAGAACCAAGTTCCCATATTGTATTCTAAAGCCAAAGGAATCTTACTTTACTTATTTATTTTCTTTTTGATAGCATGAATACTGATTGGTTCAATTATTTTTTAAATAAGAAATTAACTGAGAAAAATAAATAATAAATTGTTAATTATTTGATTAAAAAAATAAATTTTAATATTGATAGTGTATATGGATATTATCTTTTTGAGCTATCATATGATAAGAATGCCAGTGCATGTGTTATTTTCATCAATGGGTTCATTGCCCTTGTATTAGTAATCACAAGAATCACATGGCTATATCTAAGTTAAATTTATAATGTGATACTTGATATACTTACTAGAACATTAGCCCGAGATGTAATGTCATGGCCAACCAAAAGTTGATTAGAATGCTTATTGATAACCCTTATGGTTCTCTCCATGTTATTGAGGCATAGAACCTTTCACATTAGTTTCACCATTGGAAGGTAAGACTCACATGCTGTCACCATTCCCCTAGTAGAAGATGGTGCATTCGAATCACTATGCCTCATTGCACATGCTGCCATCATTGATAATAATCCTGTATCGACATTGAACAATAAGTTCCAATTTTTCATTCACATGCAGTATTCCTAGAATTACAGAAAAAAGGATTCTAATTAAAATTCAACAATGTATCGACATGGATAAAACCTTTAAGTGAATATAAGTTGATTTTAATTCAAAATTCGCATTATACTTATATGCATGATATGCGAGAAAATTGTACATCTAATTCAAATTTAACAACAAACTATTATTCCTAAAATGGCGATTCTTATTCAAATTTACAAATCACATGGATACACTATAGAATTATCATAAAAACAAACACACTAATTCAAAATTTAACAACAATGCAGCTCACCTAAAAATAAAAGGAAAAAACACTACTCTTAATTGAAATTAGACAACATGATCAGGAATCTAAGGCCCCCAACTCAATGTCTAACATTCCAAGACATAAGTAAGTTAAACAAAACTAGTATTTCTATAAGAAATCACAGAAGAGATCCTATGGAAAAACAGTGAGGGAAGGGGTACCCATGGTCACTGCTTCATTCTATAGGCTTCAAGTATGCTCTTTGAAGATTAAACATTTCATAAATGTTTATTGTTTCATCATTACAAATTTCAAAAACGTTTTCACTATAAATCTATACTAAAATCAATTTATAACCTTCAGTCAACCATGATGAAATTTTTTAACTGTTTACACATTTCATATTTTGTTATCAAAACTCCTTCAATCACCATCTAATGATGTTAAAAATGATTATGATAACTTACATGCAACAATGATCAATCGACATGCATTATTGCATAACACATGCACAACCATGCATAAAACCATTATGTGGTGACCTTAACTAAACTGTAGTCTATACTAGTAGAAATCATGACATGATTTATTCCACAACATTGTGGTTTAGATTTAAAACACATTTGTATCAAACTCCCACTTCCAATAAAGCATTTCATACTTAGTACACTTTCACCTTATGTTACATTATATGTAACAACTTGTGAAACCATGTTCATAACCCCTTTTGGATATATTTTAAAACTTTTATGGAAAGACTATCTTTCATTAACCCACATGTTACATAGTATGTAATAACTTGTGAAAATCAATCCAAAATTCCTTTTGGATATTCTTCAATGCAAATTTGGGTAAAATATTAATGTCATGTACAAACTCTCTCTAACAAAACATGATCCCCATTCACAAAACCATAAAGTGTGGCCCCATGAGCCTTTACAACATTGATAATAATTACAAATTCTCTAATCCACAATTATAAGCAAAGAGTGACCTCTAGTAAAACATCAATGTTACTTAAACTGCAAAGGGATCTGACATGATCTCCATAAAATATATGTACCCCCATATTTTTCTATTCCAGCTGTATCATACATAATCATATTATACTTTTTTCTAAGACATCAAGTGTAAAGTCTTGGGTATATGAGAATAGTGATTCAGGTCAAATATTAGGCCAATCATGTGATTTTGGAGCCTTCAGTGACGTCATGGGTGTTAGCATAGGCTGGGGAATGAATCTTGAGACTTGTCTTGGGCTCGAGGATTTAATTGTCATAAAAACATGTTGTGTTAATTAAAAGTGGTATATAGTTTTTGGGTGATTTAGACATATTTTGCTGAATTTTGAAGTTTAAAAGTATTTTGGAATAATTTTGGAATAATTTTGGATGTTTTTAAAATTGATAGGAAATTTATTAAAACCGACTAAGTCATGAATATCACACATCACAAGGGAAGAGAAATGTAATGCTGTAACAACCCAATTTTTTTTAAAGATAATTATTTCTTGAAAATACATGTTATATTATTTCAAACACAACAAACCATATCTATTTAATAATTAAGTGAATATAAAAGGAAATTTGACCATCTGGTTTCGACTGTTAAATGACCGTTGGAAAATATGAACATTTGGAAATATACTCTTGATAATAATTTTAAATTTATAATTAGTGTTTATAAGTAAAATTTTGACAAAGGACAATTGATACAGAAAGAAGAGTTGATGGCCTCAACCAGTGGATTCATGTCGTACGAATCCCATTTGTATGAAATCGGGAGGGAGGTAGTATCATTGGGATATCTCTTGACCAAGCCCAAGTCATGATTCAAAAAGTGAGGCTTGAATGTAATCAATTACGAGAGAAGTTCAAGTTAGTAGAAATTACCACTCAGCTGATGTTAGCTGAGCCATCCCAGAAGTCTATCACTATCACACACCTCACCCTTATATTGTATGTGAGTGTTATAAGGGGTTATGTTTCAAGGACTTAGTTACTTAAAGTTTAATACCTTTGTATAAATAAAATTTTCATTTCATCAGTTATTTTTTAAAATAGTTTTGCTTAATAAAATTGAGATGTAATTTGATAAATTGATTTTTCAGATAAAAACTGTACTATTTAGAAAAGATGTAATTATCATAATAAACTAAGGTATTATGAATAATTTTTATTTTAATGATATAGTATGATAATTTTTTTATTTAATTATAATTTTTTTTCAAGTGTCAGAAATTTCACTATGCATTTTCAATTCGCTATTATTTTTAATAAATAAGGGTTTTCATATTTAAAAGTTAAAATCATCATATTTTGGGAATTATTATGATAAAATAAATGTAATTTTTGAAATCTTCATGTTGAAATTAGGTTGGGGTGAATTTATGAGAATTTTCTAAAATACTTTATTTTTTCATGAATAGTAAAAATATTGTTTGAGTTTTTTGATATGTTTACTGACATCATAATTATTTCATAATGATAAAATAACTAATTACCCACAATACAAGATTTAAAATATTTTATTTTATTAATATCAAGTATTTTAATAGATTTTAATCAATTTCCAAATATATAATTTACTTTCTAAATTCTAAAATGGAAACTTTTACTTTAAAAATGTTCTTTTATGAAAATTTTAATTTTCCTTGAAAAAATAAGTAATATAAAATTTTGGTTGAATATTGTGAAATAAAATGACATAAAATATGATCCAAGTGTCCAATTACATGGAAAAATACCATGGTCAAGCCCATGGTTTTAGATTTACCACTACCTAGGTGACCAATGCCTTTATTTAGAAATTAATAAACAAATCCCCACTTTTGCTATAAATACCCAACAATTTATCCATTTTATTTTACTCAAAATTAATCCTCCATGAAGCTATGATATTTTTACCTCCCAAGGAGTCCTCCCAATTTGTCCTCAATCCCCCAGGGTCCCAATCTTTGAGTTTTAGGAGTTACTCTTCAAGGTAAAGGAAATATCCTTCTTTTCTCTTCATTTCAAGAACCTCTTTTTGTATATGTATTATGAATGTTATGGTCAATATCTCTTATTTAATTTTTATTCATTATCTTACTACCAAATTATTTTTTATAAATGGGATGCACATATCCCCTCTTTTTTTACCCTAATCTAAAACCATGTTTTATACCCGTTATACTGTCGATTTTACTTCTCTAAATTTCTCTCTTCTCCTTAAGAAATTCACTTTTATTTTATTTATGTGAATACCCAAACCTCTTTATTTTACAAGGGAATTCAAAAATATTTTTATGTTATTTATTTTATTTTAGTTTTAAAATACATAAAACCCAAATTCTCTTTTCATGGGTTAAAAATGACATAATGATCATGTTCTTTAAGAACTTTTTTTAAAACTCCATGAGTTTGATAAAAAATCCATTTATTTTATTCTCCATAGGCTATTTATGAAATATTTGATTATGATCTATTTGTATAACATTAATCAATATGTATAAAGAGTGCACCCTTATAGCGCTCCAATGCATTGGGTAAATAATTTAATCTATAGAGATGACATGTTTTACAATACCTTTGTGAAAAACCTTGGTAATTTTTATGAAATCTCAGTGAAAAACCGTGGTGATATGAATATGAATGTATCATTTAAATGCTATAGCCACATTTCCATTTTATGATTCATTTTATTATTATTATGATATTTCTCTTGCTCATTCCATTATGATAATCCCTAAGTTCTTATTGATTTTCCTCAAGATCACATGTAAACTATTTTATTTTCCCATACTGTGCCTTATGCTCACCCTTTCCTTTGATGTATGTCCTTAAGTTATGAGATATAGTAATTGTACTTAGGATGAACCTATGATGAAGCTTTTAAAGTGGTTTAGAATAATGTTTTAAGTTTTCATGTATTATGTACCTTTTTTCGAAGACACTAAAGTTTAAAATATTCTATGTTTTGTATAATGTAATGAAAAGTTTATGTAATAAAAATGTGGGATGCTATAGTTGGTATTAGAGGAAAATTTAGTTATTTATGGAAATTAGTATTTTAAAACTTTAGGTAGAACATTATAGAAAATATTAAATATAGGAAAACATCCTGGTATTCTGGTGAAGTATAAAGTAAGTGGTTTACAAGCAAAGAAATCCTTGGTAAAGGCTAAAGCACCCCCTTTGGTAACTTCCACTCTACTTTAACCTATTGACATGTCAAAGATTTGATGGTAAAATCTGAAATATATATTTTCATTCCATCCCACCAGTAATACTCTCAAAGGTCTCTGTATATCTTTGTGTTGTTAGGATGAACTGAAAACAGATAACTTTGAGCTTCACATAATAATTATTTCTTCAACCGTTAATCATAAGGCACACATAATATCTTCAAAAATATCAAAAAACAATATCTATAAATGTTAAATTCAATCAACTTACCCTTTTTAACCATTTCTAACTTTTTCTGTAATTTGCGGTCTTCCTTCTGCACTTGCTTAATTCTGTCTAAGGGAGACGAATGCACTGAAATCTAGAACAAAATAGAGGAATTTTCTACACCAAAAACTTTCAAGCCAAAATTTATCAAATAATTAACCAAGGGATCATATTCCAAATATAACATGGTTAATGTATAATTATTTTTCCAACTCAATGCATCATCTACTTTGTTTTCTTTTCCAGGATGGTAATGGATTGTGAAATCATAATCCTTGATTAGTTCTAACCATATTATCTGTCTCATGTTCAATTCCTTTTGGGTAAATATATACTTTAAACTTTTATAGTCAGTATATATTTCACATTTTACTACATAAAAATTATTCCTCCAAATTTTTAATGCAAAAACAACAACAACTAATTCCAAATCATGTGTAGGGTAATTTAACTCATGATGTTTCAACTGATGTGAAGCATAATCAATCACCTGATCATTATGAATTAGAACAAAACCAATTCCCTTCAAAGAACCATAAATGTAGATGAAAAATTCACCACTTCTAAAAGGTAGGGTCATAACTAGATAATTCACCAATCTTCTTTTTAATTCCCAAAAACAATCATCACATTCTTTTTTCCAGATGAATTTAACTCCTTTTTGAGTTAACTTAGTCATTGGGCTAGATAACCATGAAAAGTTTTCAACAAACCTCTAGTAATAGCTTTCCAAACCAAGAAAACTATGAATCTTGGTTATATTTATAGGTCTTGTCCATTCTTCAACAATTTTTTTAGTATGATAAATAGTTATTCCATCTTTATAAAAAATGTGACCAAGGAAAGAAATTTGTTTCAACCAAAATTCATACTTTCTGAAATTTTTATATATTTTATTTTCTTTTAAGGTTTAAAAACAACCCTTATATGTCTTTAATTCTCCTCTTTACTTTTAGAATATATCAAAATTTCATCAATAAACACAGCCACAAACTTATCCAATGACTCATGAAATATTCTATTCATAAGATCATTGAATGAAACAGGTGAATTAGTTAACCCAAATAACATAACAAAAAATTCATAATGCCCATATCTAGTACGAAACACAATATTCAGAATGTCTACTTCCTTTACTTTCAACTGATGATACCCAGACCTTAGGTTAACCTTAGAAAAATATTGTGCTCCCTAGATCTGATCAAATAAATCATTGATATGAGGAAAATGATACTTGTTCTGAAAAATGATGTTATCTTAGGATCTATAATCAATGAAAAGTCTCATTGAACCATTTTTCTTTTTAACAAACAAGATATGAGCACCCCATGGTGAATGGCTCGGTCAGATGAAGCCTTTATCTAACAATTCCTACAAATTCTTTTTCTACTCTAAAATTTCCATTTGAGCCATTTGATAAGGGGGTTTAGAAATTGGATTATCATCAGTAACTAATTCAATAGTAAACTCAACCTCTTGATCAGGAATAACACCAGGAAAATCATCAAAAAATACATCAAGATACCCAGTTACCACCAGCACATCATTAATCTAAACAATTCTTTTTTTAAACAATGCATGCAAGATAACATTCATTTCCATATTTTAATAATTTCTTAGATTCCTGATATGTTATCAATGGTATGGGGTTCATTATTGTGCACAAATTAAAACTCTTTCTTAAAAACAACTTTTTTTTTCTCTATAATCTATCTTAGTCTGATAAAAAGAAAGCAATTCTATACCCAGAATGACATCAAAATCTAATAGAGGGAATACAAAAATGTTTTCTAGTAAAATCTTTCAAAATACAAATATAGGTAGATTCTTATAATTTCTTTTTTGCCTAAATATTTCTTCTAGGTGTTTTTACCATGATTTATGGCTTTATTTCATGAGGTGGAATTTCTAATTTACCAAAAAAAATCTCAGAAATGAAGGAATGTGTAGACCCCAAATCAAAAAACACATTGGAAAAATATATAAAAATAATAAATGTACCTGATGCCACCTCATTTGATGGCTCAACATCTACTAAAGTAGTTTCAAAGGATTTTATCACACACTTCTATTTCCAATCTTACCTATTTCTTGCCTGAGTGACTAGCTTTGGGAACACATTAGCAAAATGGAGCAATTCCTTAGAGTTGAATCATCTTACCATTGACTTATATTTACTTTTCTAATCATTTTCCTTGAAACCATGAGACATGTGTCCAAACTTTCCACATTGGTAGCATTTACCAAAGTTTACAAGACATTCCCCAAGATGATTTTTACCACACTTTTCACAAGAAGAGAAATTGATTTTCTTACCTTCAGATTTCATTGATGAATTTTTCCCCAATGCCTACCATCCTTACCACTTATTATTCTTGTCATCACGAGGAACATACATTTCAACAAACTCAATCTCAACCTTTTCTGCACAACGAACAAGTTTATCATAGATTTTAAACTATCTTGAATCCAAATATCTTCGTAAAAATGGTTTCAAACCAGAGTAAATTCTATTAATTTTACTATCAAAGTCCTGAGTAAAATATGGTACATACCTAGACAGTATTGTAAAATTGGATTCATACGCAGCCAAAAAATCATCATCTTTCTTCCTCAGTTCTGAGAATTATTTATCCATTCTGATTTGAATAGTTTTAGGAAAATATTTTTCTAGGAAAAGACTCTTAAAATCATCCCATTCTAGAGTATCGTGATCATTTTTTCTTTAGTATTATTAACCAGAGATCACCATTGATTGGATTCACCTTCAAAATGATAAATGGATAGTATTAAATTTTGGAATTCTGAATATCCCATGACATAAAATATATTTTCTAGATCATTGATCCATTCTTCAACTATCACTAGATCTAAAGTTCCACTAAAAGATGAAGGATTTTGCCTCATAAAATGATCCATAAAAGATGTGATTCTTAGTGGTAGACTAGGTTCCTATCTAGAATGGATACCACCACTATTTATATCACCTGATTTAATTGATCCATTACAATCACAAACATCTCTTTTCTAATTCCCACCTTTCTATGTTGCGGATTATGAAATATATCTGCCTCTCGGTTCCTTCCTAATTCAGTTTCCTTATTTATTCTGTAGAAAACCATTCTGAACAGACATATCTTAATAGAAGCAACATGGTAATCTTTAAATTCTATACCATTTTAAATTAATCATAAAGTAAAAAACCATTTATGGTATTCTATTAACATCATCTTAATCCCTAAGTCCATCTAAACCATCCTCTGATACCAACTATATGGACCGAGCCTTAAAACATTACATAATATTAAATTTTTCTTAAGAACATACTTTCTTTTACACTAAGGATGTTTTAAGGTTTATATTTTTAGATAATTACTACATAATACATATATAAAATTCCACATTCATAAAAAGTGGATACTAGTAAAACAATATCCATTTCGTCCAAAATATAAAACATTAAAAATAAAACATGATTTATTTGAAAAATATTCATAACATTCATCATGACTTCCTTCTTTATATTAACCATCCTTATTACCTATGAAAAAATTTAAAATCTTGGGATGATCACCAAAAATCTCAGTAAGGTATATAAAGAAATAAAAACTATTAGTCATTGAAAACATAAAAACTATTAAAACGCTTTTCATAAAAACTCATTAGAATGCATAAAAACTTCATGAAGTTGACTTGGGACATACTTACCATATCACTCTTAAATTAACCCTTACAAATGGAATAACATTTCGGTCTACTTCCAACTCCGGAGCACCCAATGCATTGGAGAGCTATAATGGGGCTCACTTGTCATATCTTGAGCTATAATGGGCTCAACCCAACATATCTTGAACTATAATGGGGATCAAACCATAACATCTTGAGCTATAATGGGATAAAAAAACATAAACAATTTCCAAGTAACATATCATGAATAAAACCCTTGACAACTCATTTAAACCCATAAGAAAAACACATTCAGATATCATAATACCCTTTTTTTGTAAAAATCATTTTTAAAATATAAAAACCGCGAACATAATAACAAAATTATATTATTAAAAAATAACTATAAAAACTTATAAAAAACATTATAGTAATAAAATTTCATGAATTTAGAGAAACTTCTCATGCCGTATATAAATAAAAGAACAATATTTTTGAATTTCATAAAAGAGACATTTAAAAGGATTTTAAAAGGAAAGTCCCTTTCCTCAGGCCTGGATTACTTAAAAAGTATTAAAACCTCCTATATAATGGTTTGAATAGAGTTATTAACATATTAAAGAACTAAAATCATGTTTATAATACCTTACATGTTCTTCTTATAACATTTTCTACACATTTATTAACAATATTTTTTTATTTTCATTGTTTCAGGTGCGTTCTTTTCATGGTTTCCAAGGTCAGTTTATTTATGGTATTCCTTGTCAAAATTAAATAATAATCTAAAAGTGATAATATATATATATATATATAGTTCATTTTAAACAATTAAATGTGAATTTAAACTTTCCATGATTTCGGTAAAAGTGAAATGAAAAATCATCGTTCACGAAGGTGGTGAATTGACGCACCATCGATGATAATTTCATTATTTAAGAATAAAAGGAGAAGATAAGTGATTTTATAATGCATATACCATAAACACAAAAATTTATAGTATATATTTGATACTGGGGTTGTCATGAAACATTTTATAAGATGTAGGGATAAGGTATAAGTGATGAAGAAATTTAAAAGAGAAAAAAAGGAATTTACCACTTGAAAAATTCTCCTTGAGAACCTTCTTAAGGATCTTGGAAGTGGTCTTTTTGTGAGACCATAAGAACAATAATGTGGTAAGGGATGAGTAGGTGGGAATTTGGAAAAGTTTGTAAGAACAAGAAGGATTATGGTTATGAAATTCATGAAGGAATGATCCCCTTTTTATAATTGAGGTGACAGGTAACTTAAAAATTACTCAAATTATTAAAATATAATACATATATTATATGGTTTAAGACTTAAAAAAAAGGACTAAAAAATAAATGGGATTACATTTTAGACACAATATCATCCTGCTTGGACTTATTAGATATTTTTTTGATTTTTAAAATAATTTAAGAAAATATTTTATTCATGAAAAATAATTTTTGTCAAATTAAAAACTATTCACAATTAAGACTTTAAACACATCAAAACAAAGTTTAAAATTCGAATATATTTTTATTATATCATAGACATGTAATATTGATCTATTAAATTAATTAATTATCTTAAAAATATTAAATTATATTTATTTTATTATTTTTAATGCTATTAATTTTATTTATTTATTAATTAAATAATTACTGCATCATAATTGTTCAAGCCATTAAGGTATTTATTTATTCCATAAAAATTAAAAATAAAATTAAATGAGAAATATAATTTTATTATATTTCCAAAGACTATTTATTTCTAAAAAATAATTCTAGAAAATCATAAATTAAAATGTTATACAAACTAAAGTTTATAGTGTGAACACCATGACTTACTTTTGAATAAAATATCATAAAGGTCTTAATATGATTCTTGTGGGTCCAAAATGATCCAAATTATAAAATAAATAATGGTAAACAATTTCATATAGAAAAATATTTATCCATAATGTGGGAAATTTAATAATTCTTATAATTTTAATTAAAAACATTTTATTTATTTTTCTTATGCTTGCACAAGCACTGTATCAGCGTTGCATAATCATTAATGTTAATTATTTCATATATAAAAATTAAAAATAAATTAATATCACAAAAATAAACTAATTAGGTTCAAAATAAAATTATAGATTCTTTAATTATATATAATTTCTAATATACATGTCAATACAACTTCTTAAATTTTTTATTTTGTATTTTCTTTCCCTTCACAATTATTGCACAGGCATTTAGATAATATTAAAGTTATTTAACTAAAAAGTTACAAATTAACAACCAAAAACAAAAACAATAAATAATAATTAATAAAAGAGTCTTGAAAATAATTTTGAGAACTCAATTATTATTTATAAAGAACTAAATTTAACATTGGCAATGCTGTGCAGGCACTGCGTCGACACTGATAATAATTTTTATACTTATCATGAATAGAATATAATTTTCATGTTCTAAATTATTTCTGTACAATATTCATCTTATTATTTTGTTTTTTAATTATTTAATAAATTTCTAAATTTTATATCATAATTAAGTCTTCATGAAGTCACAAAGAAATACCGTATTTAAAAAAAATTGTATTTTTTACCATCCCCCAAAAATTAAATTTTTTCAGAAAATTCTCAAAAATTCATACCAAGATAATTTCAACATGATGAATTCAAAAATGAAATTATTATTTTCAAATTAAAATTATATAATTTGAAAATTAATGTTTTAAATAAATAACCTTATAATAAATTATTTATTTTAAGAATTACTATTTAATTAAAGAATTCTAATAAAAAAATTATTATATAAATACTTCGGTTGTTACACCATATCTCTTCAACTAGTTAATTGGCCAACCGCTCATTCCTATGGAAGGGTGGATGATCTGTTAGTCAAGATTGGGAAGTTGGCTTTGTCCACAAATTTTCTAATTCTTCATATGGAGTGTGAAGAAAAATTTTCAATCATTCTAGGCATACTTTTCTTAGCTATTAGTGGTGCGATTATTGATGTCACTAAGGGTAAACTAACCCTCCAAGTTGTGGATGTTTTTTAAGAATTACATGTGTTTGATAAATCCAAATTTGAGGTTACCTCTAAACCAATTGATTTTGATAAAGAAGTGTTTAGATTCGAGGCTACAAAGTATTTATAGTTACATAATTATGAGCACTTTAGAGACATTAATTATAACACCCCAGGATTTTAAATTATATTTTCCTTTGAAACCTAATGGGTTCAATATCTTGTAATGAATGAAACACCAAACTAATAAGAAACACGGGACATCATATAACCATTAAAATATAGTAGTAGGATTGATGGGTAAAAATAAAGTTAAATTAATTATGAAATATATGTATAAATAAAAATAAATATCCTTGTTGATATTAATGAGATGATAAAATTCAATCAATATAGCTAAATAGACAATAAAACCATTTTATGATAAAAATTTATTTTTTCTAAAATTGGATTTATATGTTCTTTATTTTAAGAAAATAAATATATTATAGATAAAATGTATTGTTGATATTAATAATGTATCAACCCCAATATAATTGGTAATTGATTGTAAATTAGAATAAGAACAGTTAACATTTTAAAAAGTTGGTTTCCTATAAAAACAATTTTCATTATATTTTTTATTAAAAATTTTAATTCCCAAATTTTAGAATTTTAATTTAACCAAAATAACTTCATTTTTTTATTTTGAATAATAATATTAGAATCAGATGAATTTTTGGTGGATTTTTTGGAAAATAGTGAAAAAATACCGATATTGCTAAAACTGTCTCTTTTATGATACTATCATAATAAAACAATGACTTAAATGTTTATGAATTTTTTTATATAAAAAATATATATTTATAAGTAAAAATAATTATTTAAAATGATTATATTGTATTTATAAAACTCATGTTTATCATTTTGGAAACATAATTAATATTTTACTCTAAAAACTGATTTATTCACTCATATTAAAAAATTATTTTTCATAACTTGTAGAAATTAAATATGAAAAAATGAATTTGATATTTTAGATCAAAATTATCATATTATGTAATAAGTTCAATTCCATTTTTGGGCAAAAAGGTATGATTACTAAGATTAAAGTCAATGACCATCATAATGATAAAACTATTAGTTTTAAAGAATTGTTTTCTTAACATTATGTAATTTTTATTTAATAAAATAAAATAATCTCTCTCATAAGTGCGTTTAATATAACTATTAAAACTATATTTAAATAAATTATCACTCATTCAATTGGTAATCAATACTAAATAATATTAAGAACACTTAATGGTAAAAACAACATTTTTATACAAAATGATTTTTCTATATATAAAATGATTTAATTTAAAAGTTAATTTTCTATTAATTAAAAATTTCATTATATTAAATGGATATTTATTTTAGGTTCATAACAACCAAATTTTATAATATGGGTTATTTTATATGTTGAGTAAAACATGAGTTATTTGGGTAAAAACTAGTCACCCAAGTAAAAACGAACAAAAAGGTAAAAGTAAAAATATTAGAAAAAATGGATTAAAACATGTTTAAAACATGTGTGGAAATACTAGGTTGATCCTTAATCAACTCAATATCACCTAAAACTAAATTATTTCTCAATTTTGGAACATTTTAACCTCTAATATTTTCATTTCATTATTAAAAAATAACAGGTGTTCACAAAAGTGCCTTTTTCTTCACTTATTAAAGGGGACACTTCCATCCCTTCATGTTAAAATGATTCCTTCAAATTTCTTAATGAAACTACATATTTTTTATCCTCATATAATCCTATATCATGTTCATAAGCCTCTGGTCTCAATTAGTTATCCTAGTTTTTTCATTTCCAAAAATACTTTCAAGAGAAAGTTCAAGGTCTCAAAGTATTACTTAATCCTTATATTTTTTTCTCATTATTTCTATTAAAAACATATTATAACCATGGTTATATAATTAACTAGGTATCATCATCATACTGAAGTGTTATTATATTAATAGAACAATATTTATTTATTCATTTTTATTAACTTATGAAAACAAAAGAACACTGATCGTGCGTTGTGTTGACCACCGCCTCCACGAATCAACACCTACCGTTTTCACCAACACATATTCACTATTTATAAGGATGGAATTAAAAAATCATTTGATATATTTAATATAATTATTATTATTATGAGACAAATTATAATCTAGATTCATTCCCTCTCATTTGTTAGGAAATGAAAATGTTAACGTGCGTTGTTCGGACCACCGCCTCTACGAAATAACATTTCCCCCTTTTCATCTTGATTTTAAATTTCTATCCAAAACATTTAAAATATAATTAGAAACCTTAATAACATATAAATAATATCATTATTATTATTTTAAAATTATATTATGTCAAAATAAACAATTTCTTAACCATACCCACTCATCGAATTATGGCATGCTCATGTTTGGGTCAGTTTAACCACTTATATAGCTGACACTATAAAACTCTATCATGGATAAATGTGGGAAATTAAATACTAATATTATTACAATTTAGTAAGAAAATAATGTTTTTTATAGTTATGGAAAGTTTATATCAATTATTTAACTTATCATTAATATATCATTCTCGATCGCTAAAATTACCAAAATAAGCCGACACCAATTCAATTTTCACGCAAAATAAAAAACATAAGAAAAACTTATATAATAAAGAAAAAAAATTGATAATAAATGATCCTTAGTAAATTATGTATAGATTAATAAGGTTTCTAATAATATATATAATAAACTTAATTTTATTATTCAAGAAGACATGCACATAACGAATCAGGAACAAGGTAGGGATTTATTGGTCTCAATTATCACTCTTTGAATCATGTTATGTTTTGGGAACAATTTTTCCTTGTATATGGTGTTATTTTGATTCCCATGATAGAATTATTCATCCAATTAATGGGATATACAAATTCAAATATATCTCCTTTGTTCATTTATCTTTAGATTCAAGTGTTACCCAAGTCCTAAGGGTTTCTTTTCTCAAATTTATTTTTTGAGACATATTTCTTATTATACAACATGATTTATTTGTAATTATGTATCTATTTAACCTTTAATATTTTGTATCATGATCCTATTTTTAATGTCGTAAGGGTTTGTGTTAACTTAATTTTCTTCCATTGAGTTGCAAACTTTCTTATTGAACTCTATTGTTACAAGTTTGATTTATTCTATAAAATTAATAATTTTTATGGTATTTAATCCTTCCTTTATTAGGTTCTAAAATTATTCCTTATAACCTCATTATCAAATGATTCTTACCTCAAAGATTATTTTACTTGAAAGGGGTTACTTGTCTTAATTTTCACCCCTTGAGACATATTTCTTATTATACACAATGTTTTTTATATGGTGTATCCAAATCCCATTTAATATTTTGTATCATGATCCTCTCATTATTCATGATATTTTTAATTTGAAATTTTATCCTTCATTGGTTTTGATTTGAAATTTTCTAAAGTCATAAGTGTTATTTGTCTATATTTTCAATTTCATGATACATGTTTGATATTTTGCACCATATTTTAATTTATATGGTGTATTCACTTCCATATTTACTTAAAGTATAATGAATATATTTAATTTAATTATATTTGAATTTAATGGTATCTCTCACATTCTTATTATTCTTACGTTACCATTACCATGAGGTGTTTGCATCTCAATTTATTTTTATTGAGATATGATTTGTATTCCCCAATTGTTTCCATTTTGTGGTGTATATATGGGTAATGGATTACTTTTTAATTCCACTCATACTATTTTTCTTTGGGGGATTAAACTTGAGTAAATTCATCACTGCCTTTGTCTTGCTAAATCATCCTATGTTATAGGTATGATTTTATTTCAATTTCTTTCCTATATGAATACCCTATTTATCATTACATTGTTTGAAGTAAATTAACCTAGATAGTCATAAATAGATTGAATGGGGAAATTATTGGCTTAATAGTATACCATTACTCCATATGGTGTTATTTTTAGGCATGTTTACATAGAAATCTATTCTATTTTTTGATTGGGGAAATATTGAAAATTCATATACTTGTTATTCCAATACAAATGTTTATTAATTATTAAGGAATATAAATTATGTATTGTATATATATCTATTTCTTCATATGATGAATGAATTAGACATAATTAGTAACATATAGGTCCTGGAATAGCCTATCGATGCATCAATAGGTGTAATGAGACAAACTAGTTGTAGCGAACCAGACCGAGATGACCAGAAACATCACCCAAGTCATTCTGTGATAAGGCCCGAAAGGTGTTCCTGATTCCCAGGGGATGGAAACTAGTGTCAGAGAATCAACAAAAAAACATTGGGAATGATTTCATCCTCATAAAACTAGGATAAAAAATGGTTCCAACTAAGAGATCAATGGAATCCCTTGAGAGGTGCCTCGAATGAGAAAGTCTGAGTGGAGATTGGTGTCAATTCCCAAATTAAAAAGAATGAGAAATGACAAAATTACCCTAACCTGAGAAGGTGGAATGGTTGTTTCACACGGTTCTCCGTACCATGGACAGACCATGTAGCTATCACTGCCTCAACACCTTAGAGTCACACAGTTGTCTCGTACAGTTTCCCAAACCATGGACCAACTGCTATCAAAAACTACAGATGGTGCATGGTTTCTATTTCACAGTTTCCCAATCCATGATTCTAACCACGCACCCATATAAAAGCCTAAAAAACTCAAAATTTCAACCCTAAGACACCTTGGAGCCAAAGTAGAAATCAACTGTGAGATCAAGAGTAAGAAAGTGACATTTATGGGTGTCACAATTCTCCCCACCATATCAATTTCCTCCTAGAAAGTCCACTCCTTGAAAGTAGTTGATGACACAAGTCAAGGGAAGGGTCAAGATTAACTCGCAAAGAGAACGATATAGCCAAAAAGTCAACTCTCGAATAGAAAAAAAACATGAGACCCGGACAACCCATTTCTCAGGAAAACCACATCGAACAAAAAATGATTTTTCCAACCTTAGAGGAACTATGAATCATAAGAATGTATTCCTCACACTATGATACATTGTGATGAACACTCCCAAGGTCAAAATTTAATTCAGAAACTCCACAAAACAAATGTACCAAACCCACAAGTTATTTTCAATTACCGAATCAGACCAAAGGATAAAACAACACCAATGGAATAATTGAGACCACTATCTTGAGAAACAATGATACACCCCAACCAAAACAACTCGAAATAAAATCCTTGAGAATGAAAAAAACACATGAAGACCATTCGAAGGTCTTCCCACCATTTATAATTAATATAAAATGGTGAAGCATGAATATCCAACTCAAGAGAATGATCCTCACCAAATAGGTACAATTTTCCAATCAGCAAAACTAACTCGAAAGCACCCCAAAAAGAACCTCCTCAAGAACATTGAAAGGATCACCAAATCAGCGCACTAAACTATACTAGGTGAAAACCAGCCAAACACAAACACAACTTTACAAATAATGGCATGGATCTGACTTTGGGTCATGGGACTATACGAAGGATAATTCGATGCCAAACATGTGAAATAACTACCCACGACAATTATGAAAGAAAATATCATCCCAGTAGCTTTCACAACCTACCCAAAAACCAAAATCCTATCCTCAATATTCCATCCCACACCCAAGGAATTAAAATTTCATTCATTAAACGATCCTCAAACCATTATCAACACCATGCATAAAGACAATAAATAGGAAAACAACAAGGCATGAACATTTAAAAGATTAAAACACGAACTGAAATCTCTACCATCCATTACAACCAACGAAATGAGGTGTAAAAAAGAGACATAACAAAGTCAAAAAATATGAGGATTACAAAAGATAACATCCTCAAAACCACAAAACAACTTCTGACTTTCCAGATGGAATAAATACCTCATATCACTACTCAGATCAAATTTAGGTATGAGAATTCTTATTCTGATGTTCGCTCAACTCATAGAACTTTTTAAGTGACCTAGACGACCACAATGATTACAGGTCCTTGGATCCATCAGACAAGAAGGTTGAACATTCCCAAACTTCCCACACTGATAGCACACAACTAGATTTTGTGTCTTGCTAGCTGGAACACTCTTGTTGACACTAGACAAGGCCACAACATCACTTGTCACAGGTTTCCCAGTCGAAAAATCTTCTAAAATAATAGCCTTAAACACCACTTTCTTGAAATTAGTTAGGCCAAACTGAAACACCACAAAAATGATATTTGGATAAAGGCCCCAAAAAGAGAACCACACCTTCTTCAAATCATCAGCTACCAACTTAGGAGAAAAAGGCACCAATACAATGAAACAATCCATATAAACTTTCACTAACTGATATCCATGATGGACACCGAAAAACTCCATCACCTTATAAATTCTTACCACATCAAGATAGAACTTCTAAATGAATTCAACATTGAAACAATCCCAAGACGACACTTCAAATGGTTGGCCATAGATAGTGTGCCTCCACCAATCCAAGCTCAAACCTTCAAACAAAGGAGTGGTGCAACTCACCCTAGAGAACCCTAGAGTTCCTAAAGACTCGAATATCTCTTCAATATTAGATATCCACTTAATAACCTCATGGTATCCTCAATCACTGCTAAACACAGGAAAATGATGATTCATAAATTCTCACACGTGATCCACAAGTCGAGAAGAACTAGCCCCTGCCACTCCATAATGAGTCTAGGAAGAGTCTAAAGATAGAACACTACTGGAAATAAGCCCATTTGCGACGGGTCAGTTGCGACGGGATCCCGTCGCAAAATCCTATTTGCGACGGGGGTCCGTCGCAAATAACCCGTTGCGGTAAATGGCATCGCAACTAACACTATTTGCGACGGGTCCGTCGCTAAAAATATTATTTACGACGGTAATATGTCCCGTCACAAATACTAATCGATATATATATTAAAAACTTTAAATAACACTTTTGCGACGGGCCCGTCGCAACTGTTATTTGCGACGGGCCACGAATACTGTCGCGAAATAGTTAATTTTTTTTTTCAAAAAAAAAAGAAATAAGTAATTGTAACGGGCCCGTCGCAATTTCCTATTATGACAGACAAATATTCCCGTCGTAATAGGCAACTTAAAAATTTTTAAAAAAATTTAATTGCGATGGGATACCATCCTGTCGCAATTACCTATTGCGACGGGATGATTATCCCGTCGCAAACATGTATAATTACCTATTGCGACAGGATGATTATCCCATCGCAAATATGTATAAAAAAATATAAAAAAATTAAATTATTAATCATTTTTTTTAATTAATATTATAATAGTAATAATAAAATTACAATTCATTCAAATATTATAACAAAAAATCATTCAAATATTTAAAAAATTATAATTAAATTAAAATATTAAAAAAATTAAATATATATAAACAAAATTAATATTATAAAATATGAATAATATTATTAATCATATAAATATTGTAATATAAATAATATAATATTATATAAAAATAATAATATACCAAATTCATATTATTATAAATAATTAAAAAATTATAATTTTAATTAAAAAATTTCAAACTTTTTATGTATTAAAAATACTGAATATAATATTATTAAAATAATTAGAAAATAAAAATATGAAAATTATCAACATTTGCAAAAAGAAATATAAACAAATAATAAAATACTAAGAGTAATATTATTATTAATAAAATAAACAAACATTAGAATAAATACCAATAATAAATAATAAAGTATTAAAAATAAATAGAAATTAAATAATACAATGTTGACACCAGTATAAGAGAGACAGAAACTCTGAATAGAAAAAATGTCATATTTTAAATTTACAAACTTTATAACATCTAAAAAATAACTAATCTGAAGAAGGAGGGGGAGGGGGGGATCTACTGGTGTAGGAAACTCCATCCCTAAGGCATGAGTGAGTCGGCGCATGTACTCCATCTGCTCCTGCTGCTGCTGCTGCCACCGACTCATCTGCTCCTCGTACACCTGCTGCTGTCGTCAGTGCTCCTCCTCATGCTGCTGTTGCTGCCGACACATCTCCTCCTGCTCCTTTTGGAGACTCTCTATCAACTCAGTCTGAGATCGCAATTGATCCTCATACTGTGTAGCGGAAGAAGATGCATGAGCTCCTCTCAAGCTGGACGCCGACATCGCAACACTGCCATAATAATCTCCGGGAGTTAGTCGAGAGCCGATACCGACTACCCGGCCCTTCTCGAAGGCATATTGGGTCACCTGCATCCATGCCGCCTCATCAAACTGATGGCCACTGGTCTGATCTGATGCCTCGGCCTGACCCTCAGGCTGGGTCTATGACGCTGCAGTCTCATATGACTCCTGTAGTTGCAATTTAAAATTAAAATTGTGAATATATTATATGCAATTAATTTTTAAACTTGAAAACAAATAATACTGACCACGATGTGACACTGGCAATCACCTATGAGCTCCCCAGTAGCTGGATCACTGTATATCTTATGATATACGTCGTACTCCGTAATATCTGGGTGCTCGACAGCCTATAAGAATATAAAATAAATTGTTAATATTTAAAGTTATATAAAATATTTATGAAAAATGTATGTACCAAATGCTATCTATGAGTACTAAAAGTATGACTCCCAGCTCGATGAGTCACCTCCTGTCTCCCCTAATTCTGCCTCCCCACTGATGATCTCCTCTGAAAGCCACCACTCAACCAGTGTGCACATAATCCATCCCATACGTGGGATGAAATGTACTCTGGTCAGTGTGATCTACATGACTCGTCAAAATCTGACACTCTTGCTTTCTTCATGGCAGCTTTTCTTAAATTGTGCAAAAACTGACGAAAGCGATCACACATGGCCACCTCCCATGCCTCGTGGATGGCGTCACGCATGGTATCCTCGATCAGATACCATAAACCCTACAAATAATTCAAAATATCAAGTTATAAATGAAATAAATTTCAAAATAAAAATTATTTATTTACGTACGTACCAACCAATGACCGAACATGGCCTACTGCACATCAACAGGAATATGCTCTCATGTCTTCCATGGCTGAGAAAAATAATTGCGCAAAATAGCACTGCCCTGTCCGACTGCTATATGTGGAAAACTGTAAAAACAATAATCAAACATTTATTATGTAAATAGATTAATGAAATCTTAGTAAAATGCACAAGTTATCACACCTCCAGGTGCGTGGATCGAACCCAAGACGTGGACGTCACTCGGGGATGGGGTCAGGAATCATCAATCGTGCAAGACCACGCCCCCTCCGCATACTCCCCGAAGTGCCTTCAGGCTGAGGGTCAGGTGCTAGCAACTCGTCCGCATCGAAAGATAGGTCAGCATCTGCTAACTCACGAAATGTGTCATCGTCCATCTGAAACAGAAAACGAATGTTGTTAGCAAATAATTGATAATTATTATTATATATACATATATATTAGTTATGATTATATATAACTACCATTGAATTGTATCAATGTTCAGCTTCATCATCATCTTCATATCTGTCAATGTCATCTTCACATTCCTCCTAAATATCATCGATATCCATTTGAGTTCCAGTTGCTTCATCTCTTACCATTTCAAATTCATTTGTGACGTCATTACCATCATCATCATCATCATCATCACTGACTCTTAATTGAGGGGTGTCATCATTGATACTCATGTCTCTTTGTAACAAAGATTTATTTTGAGTACTCTCTTGAAAAACTTCAATTCCTTGCACTTCAGTGAAAGCACATTCACTTTGACTAAACTGATTATCTCGAATTTTCATTTTTATTATGCTCCACCAATTAGTCAAGTCTCTTGACATAGCACAGTACTTTGCGTAATAAACTTGATGTGCCTGTCTCCACATGTAATATTTGCATTCACTTTCACCTCTCTATTGGTGAGTAAGTTGATAATTTTGAAAAAGAATGCAAATATTACATGTGGAGACAGAAGTTTTCTCAAAACCAATACAGAGATGAAAAGATAATTGAGAAAGATAATGATCATGCTAGTTTTTTCCAATTAGCTAATTATTACTAATTATTCCTAATTATTGGTAATTATTCTTAATTATTCTTAATTATTACTAATTATTACTAATTATTACTAATTATTACTAATTATTGGTAATTATTCCTAATTATTGGTAATTATTCCTAATTATTGGTAATTATTCATAATTATTGGTAATTATTACTAATTATTGGTAATTATTCCTAATTATTGGTAATTATTCCTAATTATTGGTAATTATTGGCAATTATTGGCAATTATTGGTAATTATTGGCAATTATTGGTAAATATTGACAAATATTGGTAATTATTGTTAATTATTACTAATTATTGTTAATTATTACTAATTATTGTTAATTATTACTAATTATTGTTAATTATTGGTAATTATTCCTAATTATTGGTAATTATTCCTAATTATTGGCAATTATTCATAATTATTGGTAATTATTCCTAATTATTGGTAATTATTCCTAATTATAGGTAATTATTCCTAATTATTACTAATTATTCCAAATTATTGGTAATTATTCGTAATTATTGGTAATTATTACTAATTATTGGTAATTATTACTAATTATTGGTAATTATTAGTAATTATTGGTAAATATTGGTAAATATTGGTAATTATTGGTAATTATTACTATTTATTGGTAATTATTGTTAATTATTCCTAATTATTGGTAATTATTGGTAATTATTACTAATTATTGGTAATTATTGTTAATTATTCCTAATTATTGGTAATTATTGGTAATTATTCCTAATTATTGTTAATTATTCCTAATTATTGGTAATTATTGGTAATTATTGGTAATTATTCCTAATTATTGGTAATTATTCCTAATTATTGGTAATTATTGGTAATTATTGGTAATTATTGGTAATTATTGGTAATTATTCCTAATTATTGGTAATTATTCCTAATTATTGGTAATTATTCCTAATTATTGGTAATTATTGGTAATTATTGGTAATTATTGGTAATTATTGGTAATTATTGGTAATTATTCCTAATTATTGGTAATTATTGGTAATTATTGGTAATTATTATTAATTATTGGTAATTATTCCTAATTATTGGTAATTATTGCTAATTATTGGTAATTATTCCTAATTATTGGTAATTATTCCTAATTATTGGTAATTATTCCTAATTATTGGTAATTATTGGTAATTATTGGTAATTATTCCTAATTATTGGTAATTATTTCTAATTATTTGTAATTATTCCTAATTATTGGTAATTATTCCTAATTATTGGTAATTATTGGTAATTATTGGTAATTATTGGTAATTATTGGTAATTATTGGTAATTATTCCCAATTATTGGTAATTATTGGTAATTATTGGTAATTATTCCTAATTATTGGTAATTATTCCTAATTATTGGTAATTATTCCTAATTATTGGTAATTATTGGTAATTATTTTTTAATTATTGGTAATTATTATTAATTATTGGTAATTATTCCTAATTATTGGTAATTATTCCTAATTATTGGTAATTAATCCTAATTATTGGCAATTATTCCTAATTATTGGTAATTATTGGTAATTATTGGTAATTATTATTAATTATTGGTAATTATTCCTAATTATTGGTAATTATTCCTAATTATTGGTAATTATTCCTAATTATTGGTAATTATTGGTAAGTATTCCTAATTATTCCTAATTATTGGTAATTATTCCTAATTATTGGTAATTATTCCTAATTATTGGTAATTATTCCTAATTATTGGTAATTATTCCTAATTATTGGTAATTATTGGTAATTATTGGTAATTATTCCTAATTATTGGTAATTATTCCTAATTATTTGTAATTATTGGTAATTATTTGTAATTATTCCTAATTATTGGTAATTATTCCTAATTATTGGTAATTATTCCCAATTATTGGTAATTATTGGTAATTATTATTAATTATTGGTAATTATTATTAATTATTGGTAATTATTATTAATTATTGGTAATTATTCCCAATTATTGGTAATTATTCCTAATTATTGGTAATTATTCCTAATTATTGGTAATTATTGGTAATTATTACTAATTATTGGTAATTATTCCTAATTATTGGTAATTATTCCTAATTATTGGTAATTATTGGTAATTATTGGTAATTATTGGTAATTATTGGTAATTATTGGTAATTATTGGTAATTATTCCTAATTATTGGTAATTATTGGTAATTATTGGTAATTATTATTAATTATTGGTAATTATTATTAATTATTGGTAATTATTCCTAATTATTGGTAATTATTCCTAATTATTGGTAATTATTCCTGATTATTGGTAATTATTCCTAATTATTGGTAAATATTTTTAATTATTGGTAATTATTATTAATTATTGGTAATTATTCCTAATTATTGGTAATTATTCCTAATTATTGGTAATTATTCCTAATTATTGGTAAATATTGACAAATATTGGCAATTATTGGTAAATATTGGTAATTATTGGAAAATATTGACAGTTATTGGCAATTATTGGTAAATATTTGTAAATATTGGTAATTATTGGAAAATATTGACAATTATTGGCAATTATTGGTAAATATTGGTAAATATTGGTAATTATTGATAATTATTACTAATTATCACTAATTATTGGTAATTATTGTTAATTATTACTAATTATTGGTAATTATTTGTAATTATTGTTAATTATTGTTAATTATTATTAATTATTACTAATTATTACTAATTAATGTTACTTATTACTAATTATTGTTAATTTTTTCTAATTATTACTATTTTTTTGAATTATTCCAATTATTACAAATTATATGCATTAATTACTAATTACATTCATTAACTACAAATTACATTCATTAACTACAAATTACATTCATTAACTACTAATTACATTCATTAACTACTAATTACATTCATTAACTACTAATTACATTCATTAACTACTAATTACATTCATTAATTACTAATTAATATCTTTAATTAAAATTAAAGTTATTAATTACTAATTACAGTCACTTAATTATTAAATATTGTTAATTACTAATAATTAAATCTAACAAATCAAATTTAATACCTTAATACAACATAATTATATCTAATAAGAAATAATAAAAACTAATGTAAAAATATAAAACAAAAACATTAAATAAATATTAAATTAAAATTCAGAAAAAAACCTTAAACTGGTTTTCGAGCTTTTGATTTTTTGTACTTGTAGGATGATCCCCACAACCTCCTTGAAATCGACTTGCAAAACAAAATTCACTCAACACATATAAACTAGTAAAAAGTAGTTCAGATTCAGAAAACTTGTCAAGGCTGGCTGTATTTATAGGTTAGATTATTTGCGACGGAGTTTATTGCGACGGTATTCCCATCGCAAATGGTATTATTTGCGACGGGACCGTCGCAAATAACCCCGACCACATTTATTATGGGCGGCAATAAAAGGGATTATTTGCGACGGGGCCCGTCACAAATAACCCCTGCCGCCAGGTTATTAGCGGCAAGAACCCCTTCCCGTCGCTAATAACCTGTTACCACCGCCGATTATTTGCGACGTGAAGGAGATACCGTCGCAAATATCTTTCGTGCGATTTGGCGCGCATTCGCGCCAAACCATTTGCGACGGGTGAGAATATCCCGTCGCAAATAACTCTTTATTTGCAACGGGGATTATGCCCCGTCGCAAATACCCCCGCAATCGGGGTATTTGCGACGGGAATATGTCCCGTCGCAAATAACCCGTCGCTAATACCACTTTTTCCCGTAGTGGAAGGACTACTTATAGATCACTAGGAGAACTACTAGAGATATTACCTTCTAGACTTACTGACACCTTTTTGGGGGTCACATTCTAAAACATTACAAAAACACAACATTCAATCAAATCACCACAAATCCCAACACAAGGGATACAAATCACAAACCAAAAGAAACAAGATTACAAATGCTCTTTAAAACCTCATTTTAAAAATTCCTAACATAACCTCCTTTCCATTTCAAAACACCAAATGAGCTTAAAATATAAAAAATAGTTTAAACTCAACTATAAAATAACTTATTTCTTGAAAACCAATTTTCCTTTTAAACACACTCACCAAAACATTTCAAGAATTTCACCAGTTAAAACCCATAAAATTCTTTCCTTGAAAACCATCTCAACTCATTTTTTTGTAGATTTAAAAAACTTTTCCCCCCAAAAAAGTCAAGAAACAACAAGTATTTTAGAGAAAACTTAAACAATATAGAATAAAAAAGTTCTGTAAAACACAGCTTAACCACTTTCTAAATCCACAAAGGATTAAATTCATAAACAAGCCCCAACAAACACAAGAGGCTAAAAGAAACAAAGGAGGTAAAACAACAAAAATTTCCAAACTCCTCCACTATGTACGGTTTTTTAGGACATGCGCTAACCATGTGAGGGTCACTGGAATTGTCCAGAATGGTTTTCACGGGTTGTGCATGGTTTGATAGACCATGTACCTTATCTGTATGCCCCATAGATCACCTCCAGTTTCACTTCGAAACTAGGAATTTCTCAAGATGTCTCTCAGGGTCTTCCTATAACTCAAAGTAGGATCACATTGCATCAAAATATCTCAAGAAAGAACCACCATAAATCCAAAAATAAAAGAAAACTCTCGACCACCCAAGGAAAATAGAGATATGATGCATAGAAGAGTTGACCAAGAACTTCCTCGGACCAACCAATAGAGTTTTAATGATCCTAGATCCAATCTAACTTTACCTCCAAATAAAAAGAGGGTTCTGATACCATTTTGTAGTGAACCATCTCGGGATGACCTAACACATTGCCCGAGCCCCAAAGGGTGTTCCTGATCCCCACAGACTGGGAAATATTATCTGGGAATCGTCAACAAAACCTTAAGAACTATTTCATCCTTATAAAACTAGGATCAACAATTGTTGCAACTAGGAACCCAACATGAGGTCTCATTACAATGGACGACCATTCCAAAATAAATAAGTGGAAATAATAAATAAAACATCCAAAAAGGTTATAAACATAAAGGATAAACAAAATATTTTAAAAAACATTTTCCATACAATAAACCATTTTTACATAAAGCATTTATATTTCCATAACAAGGATATAAAACTAAAATGAAAGGAAATAGGTGGCCTGAGAGGCTGATATAATACATGACCTGAAACTGGCTAAATAAAACAGGTGACAAACCCCAATATCTTCACTTGACTCTTAAGTCACCAACATAACACAAACAACACCCGCTTCCTAAGGTAAAGCAGTAACAAGCCAAACTACAAGTCATAACCTGAGAACATACAAAAAACATTAAGACTGCATACCCAAAAACATGAGTATGCAAGGTGTGAGACAAAGACCAGTAGGATACTACCATGAGTCCATTCACATTCCATTTATAAAGAAACCAAGAATTATAGTTTGAAAGTAAGGAAACACAAAATAAGTTTTCATTTCCCTTCTAGAAAATGGAAATAAAATAAGGTATACTACATATACTTTCTCAAGGCACACTATTTGTAAAAAATTCCTCAAGAGTACATACTAAGTAATGTCGTTTCAAAAACAAAACAACCATTTACTTTTTAAAATAACTTGCATTTCAAAAGGGGACATGTTAAACATTCCCTTTTGAAAAGAAGACACCCACATGATTTTAAACATTTTCAAAAAAAATCATTCATCTTTTTAAATACATATTCATTGGAAACAAAACTGACACATGGTTTAGAAATAAATTTTAAAGGAAACACTTTTCAAGGATTGCATTCGAAACAAACATCTCTCTTTTCCCTTTCTAAATCTTTAACACACACACCCTACATGGGTGAATAATAAGAGAAAAAATAATAAAATTTAAAGCCACAAGAGTCATAAATAAATGAAAATAATCATACAAGGCATGTCTCACCCCCATAAAACTCACTCATTAAGCATCGAAGTAATAACATAAACAAAGCGACAACTCATATGCCAACAATAATGAATAAGAATAACTTAAAGTTCAAACCATGAGGCAACACACTATGAAATAATGGTGTAAGTTTAATATTGATGTGAAATGATGGAACCTAGTTTCAACAGGTTAACGGTAACACAAATCATCACCCGAATCGCTCTCACATAGCCTCGTTAATGACACATCCCCTAGCCAGGTATAACATTCAACCAGGGGTTACTAGCTAGGGTATCACACTCAACTAGTAAGGAAATGTCCCTAAAATTCCCACTTAGTAACCTAGGTTCCTCATGTCATGGATAAAAAGAGTTGGTTATTATCAAGTTAACGTCATCATGTGACATGCACACTGCCATAAAGAAAGAGGATATAGTAATCAAATAAGCATCCTATACACACCCTTCGATATTGAGCACCAACACAAACATAAAAACATGAATCAAAATTAATATAATAAAACACATTCTCACATGCATAAAAAATGGGTGATAATGAGTTCATCTGGGTGTAAATGATTTCTAAGTAAAGATAATCGCATAAAGCGCCAACTGAGCCTTCTCTTTATACATAAAGATCACATGCTTTAGAACCAAATGAAACCCAATGGAAAATCATACGTACCAAATCAAAATAAGAAATCAACATGAAAAATAAATCAAAGGATTAATCCAAAACAAACAATACAAAAATTAATCACACCACCTTTTTAAAACATGGAAATCTTTTCTTAAAAAAACATCCTTTTTATCACTCAAGGGAAAACTATTTTTAAACAAGGATAAACCATTTATAAACATAGAAGCTTCATTTTAAAACATGGAAACCTCTTAAAATAAGGAAACCCCTTGTTACTCAAAGAATAATTCACTTTATAAAACCCAATTGGTTCAAAACATCATGAGATGATTGTTTTTCTCATGAAAAACCATCAATGGAATTTTCTCAAACATCTAGAATGCATTAAAAACCATTTAAAATCAAACTGTTATTGAAGGAAGCATTTCACCCAATTTTTCCAAAGGAAAAACCAACACAACATAGAAAAACTTTGATAACACAAAACTATGTATCACATATATCATTAATTAGGTTCTAGAACACCTTTAAAACATCAAGAAATCAACGAACTCTTTAAAAAAATGTAATGAAAATGCATACTTAAACTGGTGGAAACGTTTTTAATTCGATGGAAACCACCAAAAAATGCCTCAAGGGATGGATCACAACCTTTAAAATCTAAAATCCTCAATTTAAAAAAACCCTAACTTTTAAAATCGGTCCACCATGACAACTAGGTTTAGATAAAATTAGAGAAAGAGGAAGAAACTAAGAGGAGAAGCAAAGAGGATCTTCTAACTTTCGATCCAGATAAAGAATGACCAAGAATCCACTCCAAATCCATTTATAGGATCTTGAGAGAGAAAAGGAATCCCTTGAGAGGTTCCTCAGGTGAGGGAGTTCGAATGGGGTAGCATGGGGTGAAAGCTGTAATTAAAAAGTAGGCAAAATGATAAAATTCCCCCAACCTAAGAAGTTTGCATGGTTGTTTTGCATGGTTTACCAAACCATTCATAGACCAAGTGCTAGACTCTATAAAAAAACTAAATATGACACATGATTGTCTCACATAGTTTACCGGACTGTGCAAAGAATGTGCACTAGCCTCTATAAATGACACAAGGTTGTCTCGTATGGTTTTTTAAACCATGGGTAGACTATGCACTAGCCTCTCTTAAAAACTATAGATGATGCATGGTTTCTAATGCATAGTTTCTCAAACCGTGTTCCTAATCATACACCCTTAAAAAAACCTCAAAAACTCAAAATTTTAACCCTAAACACAAAGAATAAATCAAATGAAAGATCAATAGAAAGAAAGTAACATTTCTAGGTGTCACACCAGCTTGGGTATTTGGGTGTATGTCTTCCCAGAAAAAAAATATTTCCTAAAAATAGGGACATGATGGTGAGATCATGATATTTTGGCTCAAGGTATGGAATTAATTGTCCGAAATTATGTATTTCATCACTAAGAAACCAATTATTGTTATACATATGTTTATTTATTGATATGTCAGCCATGGATATGTTATACTCATAGTTTAGTTTGATTATGACATTATTTTAAATATCTATATCTTCCATATTATTTATGCTTATCTTATACTAACTTATGATTATTGATTGTTATCTTTTATGTTTACCCTTAATGAGCATCTGAGTTCACCCCTTCTTATTTTTATATTTCCCTAGGTTATGAAGCAAGATACTACACATGATATCTAAAAAAAATAGCTTGTGTGTAGAATTTTATGGGAGATGTTTAAGTCTTATTATATATTAAGTAATTTCTTATATAGTGGAAAAAATGTTCATTTGATGAGATATAAATGGGCTTTATTAGTTATTTTTTTTAAATCTCTAAAACTCTAAACTTAAAAGGTCTTTCGAATGTAAGTGACCCAATATTTTTTAGTGATATTTTAATTATTGATGGTTAAAATCAAGTCGCTTTAATTCATTTCAAAGCTGGTATGTAAAGAATGTGTTTATTCGCATCGTATTCTGGGAGCATGGGTCTAGGGAGATAAATTAATGTTGTGTCTGATTCCACTCATGAATAAGAAATATTGGGTATATTTGAGAGAAATATTAGTAAAATCATTACTAAATACCAATAAAGGGTCCATCCTATACCAAACCTTTATGTTAAGAGTGCTTTCCACGTTGTTGAACACCACTCACTACCCTCTACTTTTGAGAGAACCCCCTCCGCATCCAATATAGAATCAGAACAGTCCACCACTAGTCCTAAAGATGAATTTTTTAGGATAAATTTTTGTTATTTACCTTTATAAGTTACATAAATTTAGTTTTCCCAAAATTTTGAGAGAGTGAATGCTGAGAATATGGACAATTTTCCCCCAATGTATAGCAGGTCTGTCCCTGCTGAAATGAAATCTATAGTTAATGAATTTTTTCCCTAGGCTTAAGAAATTTCTAGGGAAACTTAAGGAATCTATCTATGATTCAAAAAATAAAGTATCTACTATTTCCTATGGTTGACAGTGAGGAGGTTGCAACAATCATTTCACCTAATTATGAATTGTTGAATTAATCAAGTGTGGGAGAGCATTTGGGGGGCAATGCAGGTCATTATGGTGAAATTTTTGAGTTGTTTTCTTCAATCTCAAGTTATTTTCATGAGTTTATAGGAAATAAACAATAGGGGACAACAAATTTAGTTCTAGAACCTTAGAAAATTTTGGGATAAATTTTTCAAGAAGATAGTGTTTTGAAGATTTTGAAAAAACATGCTAAAATTTCCACACCAAATAGTAAAATTACAACCATCAATCAACCATACCCACCAAATGACCATAGATATAATTTTAGGTGGTAAATACTGGATGCAGACTTTAAAATCAATGTTTCATGGAAACCCATAGTTTTATTTTTTTTGTTTTAAAATTTCTCTTGCAAATAAATGTATCTGTTTCATGCCTATGCAACTGAACGTGAAGAAATTATGATTTGATGTTGTTAAAAAAATCCATGAAAATTTGTGTTTGAGAAATTAATACTAAATAATGATCCAAGGGTGACAAACTGGAGTTGATTGATTGAATAAGATGAATCACTCTTGCAAAGGAGAAGTTGAAATTGATGAACCAAATTGCATCTAGGATTTTGTTCATTGTTTTTTTTGTTTGTAGGTCGATGTTGAAGAAAAGTGGGGAACTCATTTCTCCCAATGCTATAGTTGTTGGTTTGAAGGAAAGTATGCACCATGTGCATGGGGAAATGCTTGTGAGAGCTCAATTTCTTTAAGAAGACCCAAAAATAATGAAGTCGAATATGCCTGAGCTTTTTGATCGAAGGAATTCTTGACCTATATAAGTTTGTGATGTGTACTAAACTCTACGGAATCCATAATCATATATTAAAATAATGCTATATCTTGTTGAAAGCAAAGTCAAAGTCAACAAATGATTTTAATTTGAAGATGATGATCAACATCGACTGAATTTCATGGAGGTCAAGGAAACTCTTTGAAGGATGAGAACAATCAAATTTTGCCTGAGTTTGATTATAGATGATGCTTGTTAAGAGTTAAAGACACAATTTTTGAAACCATGGAAGTCATTTGAATACTGATTGTGGAAATTTTGAATGAGCTGACACTTATAAAACTAGGTGTAACTCACAAGAGGATTCTAAACCAAAGTTGGCAGCTCATGTCAAGGGTAATTCCAAGGATGGAGCACCTACGTGAGGGTAGTTCCATAGATTTGAAGGATAAGTAAGGGTAGTTTAGGTAATTCATACTCAAATGAGTAGTGACCTAAAATTCTAAAATGAAAATAATCAAAGAAGCACGTTAGAACTCATCTAAACTTAATAGATGCTCAAAACCTCTATAAATTGTTGGAGTACTCAAGAGTTGGTTCATCAGGATTGTCATAAAATCAAGGTAATATGGGTTTGTTGCATTCAATTGAGGGGTTTCACTCAAGTCACACAAGGAAGAAGATGTAAAATGAAGAGCACACCATGTGGAGGTCATCCAAGTGAAGATCGAGGTTGATGTCATTGAAGTTAACTGTGAGGAAGGAATTGGTGAGTTATTTAAGGGAGAAGATTCTAAAAACCAAGGGGAGGATAAAGAGCACCATTAACCACCATAGTAATCCTAAAGATTCAAATCATTTACACTTCCTAGAAGCACCCAATTGAGCTAGGTTTGGACCAGAGGCTGGAACACACTCAAAGGAGTGTAATAGAGTTGAATCCTGGAGGAAGAAGTCGATCTCAAGAGAGGATATTCTTCATATCTTTCTTTTAATTCTTATACTTATATATTGAGATGATCATATTGAATATAATTTTTTTTCTTCTGTTATGTAAAACTGAATAGTTTATAAGGAATTGAATCAGATGGATTGATTTTCATTTTACTGTTATTACATCAATTTTAATGTAGGAGACTGTGATTGTTCTATCCAGAGTTCTCAATTTATCTTCCTCATGAGCATCTTTTCACTCTACATCAAGAACCAACAGGTGAATAGTGGAGTTATTTTTTCCTTGGAAGTTACAACCAATGTACTTAACTAGAAAATGTTATGGTCTGCTCTTCTCCATGAGTAATCATCTTCATTTTAAGTGATGTTAAAAATAATATTTTTCAAGAGATATCTCTAACAATGTTTTATCTAATGAAAATTAGAAATTACAATCCTATGAACATAGATTCAAAACCTTTGTGATTAATTCCATGAAAGATTGGTATCTTTCTCTATCAATTATATCCAGTTCAAGCCCCCTAACTCAATCAACTGTTTGGTCTCCATTTCTCTTCTTCTTGTTTCCAATTTCATCACTACTTTCACCATCAATGTTTGTTGTTTTTCTTATGATTTTGTTTGTTTTGGTCACACCCACCCAATTATTACTTGTGTTTTAACCCCAATTATCATAGTACTAGTAGTTAGTAGGTTTATAAATAATTAATTTAGTATATTACTAGTCAGTGACCTAGTTTATCTCTGTCAATGGTGCACATGATATTCACTAAAAGTATTATTTGATTTTTACAATGTTATTGAAAAATAATTAAAGGTTTCAAATAAAAGTATTGAAATATATAATAAAATAAAATTGGGAAAAATAATGTTTCTATAAGTATCCTATACTAAATTCAAAGAACTCTTCCTTTAATTTTTCTTTTCTTATTGGGTTTCCCATCATTTTTTTTAAGTATGTGTTAGATAGTTAATGGAATCATGAAAAAACAAATAAAACAGTGAAGAACCAAGTTCCCATATTACATTATAAAGCCAAAGGAATCTTCCTTTACTTTTTCTTTTCCTTTTGATAGAATAAATATTTATTGGTTCAATTAGTTTTTTAAATAAGAAATTAACTAAGAAAATAAATAATAAATTGTGAATTATTTTATTAAAACAATAAATTTCAATATTGATAGTGCATATGAATATTATATTTTTTAGGTATAAGATGATAAGAATTTCAGTGCATGCATTATTTGCATAAATGGGTTCATTGTCCTTGTATTAGTAATCACAAGACTCACTTGTCTATATCTAAGTTAAATTTCTAATGTGATACTTGATATACTTACTATAAAATCAGCCCGAGATGTAATATCATGGCCAATGAGAATTTGATCAGAATGCTTATTGACAACCCTTATGGTTCTCTCCATGATGTTGAGGCGTAGAACCTTTCGCATTAGTTTTACCATTGGACGATAAGACTCGCATTCCATCACCGTTCCCCTAGTAGAGATGGTGCATTCAAATAACTATTACCCATTACACGTGCTTCTATCATAGATAATAATCCTGTCTCGACACTACACAACAAGTTTTGTTTTTTCATTAATGCGTAGTATTCCTAGAATTATAGAAAAAAGGATTCTAATTAAAATTCAATAATGTATCAACATGGATAAAACTTTTAAGATAATAGAAGTTGATTTTAATTCAAAATTTACATTATACTCGTATGTATGATATGTGAGATAATGGTACATCTAATTCAAATTTAACAATAAACTAGTATTCCTAAAATGACGATTATTATTCAAATTTATAAAGAATATGGATACACTCTAGAATTATTCAAATGAAACACACTAATTAAAAATTTAATAACAATTCAGATCACCTAAAAATAGGAGGGGAAAACACTACTCTTAATTGAAATTCGATAACATGATCGGGAATCTAAGGCTGCAAACTCAGTGTTTAACATTCCAAGACGTAAGTAAGTTGAAGAAAACTAGTATTTTTATAAGAAATCATGGATGAGATCCTATTGAAAGAACAAGAAGGGAAAGGGTACCCACAATCACTCCCTCATTATATAGGATTTAAGGATGCTCTTTGAAGATTAAACATTTCATAAATGTTTATTGTTTCCTCATTCCAAATGTCAAAAACGTATGCTGTATAAAGATATATTACAATAGATCTATAACCTTCAGCCAACCATAATGATTTTTTTTAACTCTTTACACATTTCATATTTTGTTATCAAAACTCCTTCAAACACCGTCCAATGATGTTAAAAATGATTATGACAACTTAGATGCAACAATGATCAAATGAGCATTCATTATCACATAACACATACACAACCATGCATAAAACCATGATGTAGTGACCTTTACTACTCTATATTCTATACTAGAACAAATCATGACATTATTTATACCATGACATTGTGGTTTAGCTTTAAAACATATTTTTATCAAACTCCCACTTCCACTAAAGCATTGAAGACTTAGTACACTTTCACCTTATGTTATATTATATGTAACGACTTGTGAAACCATGTCCAGAACCCCTTTTGGATATCTTTTAAAACTTTTATGGAAGTACTATCATTCATTCACCTACATGTTACATCATATGTAATAACTTGTGAAAATCAATCCAAAATTCCTTTTGGATATTATCTAAACCACATTTAGGGAAAATATTAATGTCTTACACAAAATATCTATAACAAAACATGATACCCATTCACAAAACCATAAAGTGTGGCCCCACGAGCCTTTAAAACATCAATAATAATTAGAATTATTTAATCCATAATTATAAGAAAAGAGTGACCTCTGGTAAAACATTAGTGTTACTTAAGCTGCAAAGGGATCTAACATGATCTCCATCAAATATATTTATCCCCATATTTTTCTATTCCAACTGTATCATACATAATCATATAATCCTTTTTTCCAAAACATCAAGTGTAAAGTCTCGAGTATGTGAGAATAGTGATTCAGGTCAAATCTTGGGTCGATCATGTTATTTTGGACCCTTTAGTGATGCCATGGGTGTTAGTATAGGTCAGGGAATGATCCTTGAGAGTTGTCTTGGGCTCTAGGATTTAATTTTCATAAAAATCTGTTGCATGTGTTAATTAAAAGTGGTATATAGTTTTTGGGTGATTTAGGAATATTTTGCTGAATTTTTAAGTCTGAAAGTATTTTGGAATAATTTTAGAATAATTTTGGATGTTTTTAAAAGTGAAAACAAATTTCTTGAAAACTGACCAAGTCATGAATATCACACATAACAAGGGAAGGTAAATGTAATGCTGTAATGACCCGAACTTTTTGAAAGATAATTTTTTCTTGAAAATATGTGTTATATTATTTCATACAAAATAAACCATACATATATATATTTAATAATGAAGTGAATATAAAGGGAAATGTGACCATATGTTTTTGACTGTTAAATGACCTTTGGAAAATATGACCATTATGAACTATACTCTTGATAATAATTTTAACGTTATAATTAGTGTTTATAAGTAAAATTTTGACAAAGGATAATTGTTACAAAAATAAAAGTCGATGAACTTAACCAGTAGAGTTGTGTTGTACGAAACCCATTTTTTAGAACTTGGGAGGGAGGTATCATCACTAGGATTTTTTCTTAACAAATCCCAAGTCAAGCTTCAATAAGTGAGGTTTGAATGAAATCAGTTAGATGAGAAGTTCAAGTTAGTAGAAATTACCACTCAGCCAATGTTAGCCGAGCCGCCCCACGAGTCTATCACCAATGCACACCTCACCCTTAGGTCTTATGCGGGTGTTATAAGGGGTTATGTGTTGAGGTCCTAGTTACTTAAATTGTAATTCCTTTGTATAAATAAAATTTTTATTTCATCATTTCCGTTTTAAAATAGTTTTTCTTCATAAAATTTAGATAAAATTTGATAAATTGATTTTTCAGACCGAAATTATACTATTCAGAAAATATATAATTATTATAATAAAATAAGGTATTATGAATAATGTTTATTTTAATGAAATATTATTATAAAAACACTTTTATTTAATTATAAATGATAATTTGTTTTTCAAGTGTTAGAAATTTCACTATGCATTTTCAATCCCCTATTATTTTTAATAAATAAGGATTTTCAAATTTAAAAATTAAAATTATAATATATAGAGAATTATTATGATAAAATAAATATAAATTTTTAAATCACCATGATTAAATTAGTTTAGGGTAAATTTATGAGAATTTTCTTAAATAATTTATTTTTTCATGAATAGTAAAAATATATTTTGAGTTTTTCAATGTGTTTAATGACATCATAATTATGACACAATGATGTAATAACTAATTAACCAAAATAAAAGACTTAACATATATTATTTTATTAATATAAAGTACTTTAATATATTTTAATCAATTTCCAAATATATAATTCACTTTCAAAATTCTAAAATGGAAACTTTAACTTTAAAAATGTTATTTTATGAAAATTTTAATTTTCCTTGCCAAAATAAGTAATATAAAATTTTGGTCGAATATTGTGGGATAAAATGAAATAAAATATTATAAAAGTTTCAAATTCCATGGGAAAATACTATAGTCAAGCCCATGTTTTTAGATTTACCACTACCTAGGTGACCAATGCCCTTATTTATAAATTAATAAACAAATCCACACTTTTGCTACAAATGCCCACCAATTTCTCCATTTTATTTCACTCCCAATTCATCCTACATGAATATATGATATTTTTATGTATCAATGAGTCCTCCCAATGTGTCCTTATCCCCCAAGGTCCCAATATTTGAGTTTTAGGAGTTACTCTTCAAGGTAAGGGAAATATCCTTCTTTTCTCTTCGTTTCAAGAGCCTCTTTTTGTATATATCTTTTGAATGTTATGGACAACCTCTATTATTTACTTTTTATTCATTAAATTACTTAAAAATTATGTTTTATCAATGGGATACCTCTATATCCTATTTTTTTATCCTTTTTTAAAACCATGTTTTATACCTGTTATACTGTTGATTTTACTTCTCAAAATTTCTCTCTTCTCCTCAATAAATTCACTTTTATTTTATTTATGTGAATAAAAAAACCTATTTATTTTCCAAGGTAATTAACCAAGATGTTTAAATGATTTATTTTATTCTGGGTTTGAAATACATAAAACACAAATTCACTTTTCATGGGTTAAAAATGACATAATGATCATGTTCTTTAAACAATTTTTTCTAAAACACCATATTTTGATACGAAACCCATTTCTTTTATTCTATACAGGCTATTTATGAAACGGTTTATTATGATATATGTGTATTACATTAATTATGAATTATAAAGGGTGCACCCTAATAGTTATACAATGCATTGGGTACATAATTTAATCTATAGAGATGACATGTTTTATGATACCTTTGTGAAAAACCTTTGTAATTTTTATGAAATATCAGTGCCAAAACTTGGTGACATGCTTATGAATATCTCATTTAAAATTTTTAGCCACAGTTCCTTGTTATGATTCCTTTTATTATCATTAATTTATTTAACTTTCTCATTATTTTATGAAAATCCTTAAGTTCTTATTGATTTTCCTAAAGATCACATATAAACAATTTCCCTTATTTTACCTTACTAGGCTTTATGCTCATCCTTTCCTTTGATGTATATCCCCAGGTTATGAAATGAGGTAATTGTACTTAGGATTAATCTATTATGAATCCTTTCAATTGGATTAGAATAATTTTTTAAGTTTTCATGTATTATGTACCTTTTTTCTAAGACACTAAACTTTAAAATATCCTCTATTTTGTATAATGTAATGAAAAGTTTATGTAATAAAAAAGCGGGATGATATGGTTGGTATCAGAGGAAGATTTAGTTGTTTTTGGAAATTGGGATTTTAAAAATTTAGGGAGTACCTTATAGAAAATATTAAATATAGTAAAACATCCTAGTATTCTGGTGAAGTATTAAGTAAGTGGTTTCCAAGTAAAAAAATCCCTATCTGGATACGAACAAGGGGACATGGTTCTGACACAGATGCATATAGGGGAACAACTCCAACAAGATGTGTCTGTCCTAACTTGGCATAACCCAGTACATGAAAAAGGGCCTTTTTGCAGACCTGGTTTGACCCTCCTAAAGGATATGTTTGGTTAATCACAAGCTTTTTATGAACCATTATGAATGATTTATATAAAATGTAATTATTGTTAATGAATAACATATTTAAGCATGATGTTTTAAGACATATAATTACTTTAGAATTATAATATTCTAAAAATAAACATTTTTCTCATTAAGGTTTTATTCTTTTAGAAAATGGAGGGAAATAGGAGGAACCGTTTAAATGGTGAGCACAATTGACCAGGCACTGACGACCCTATTATAGAAGCCAGAATGGAAAACTTCATGAGAATGATAAACCTGCTGACATGAGTTATGATCAATAACTTGAATCAACATTAGAGACTGAATTTACCTCAAAGGTATCAACTTTCTATTGATTCCTTTATGTGTTAATGACTACATTCTTTCAACGGATCTACCGACCCATTGATTTCCAAAAAATGGATAATATCTATAAAAAAGACATTTTCTGTACTTTTTTGTTTGGAACAATAGAAAGTCACCCTAGCTGTGTACCACTTAGAGTTAGAAGTTGATAAGTGGTGGAAACTGATTAAAAACACGAAGCCAATAAGGGAGATTGATGCTATGGAGTGGGATGAGTTTTGAGGAACCTTTTTCAAAAAATATTTCCCCTGTTCGATGCGAACTAAAATGGAGAAGGAATTCCTAGAGCTAAAGTAGAAGGAAAATGAATATATGGGAAGCTGTGAGATGAACTTTATAAGACTTTCTCATTACAACTATAGTTTTGTCATGGATCCTAATGGAAAGGTTAATAGTTTCTTTAGTGTACTAATACCCCATCTATGAAAGAATCCTGTCAATCGAGACTATGAAAGCTATGAAGAGATAGTGAAAAGTGTTATGAAGGTTGAACTGGAGTTTAGAGAGATGAATTGGTCCCATATATCAAATAAAAAGAAGAGATCAATGGATCCAATATTAGGGAGTAACTTTTATTGTGGAAGAGGAGAAATAAAAGTACAACTTCCCACATGAAAAAAATGTGGGAAGAAGCATTCAAGGAACTTCTTGATCAGGAGAGGGAAATGTTACAAGTTTAGAAGAGATGACCATATTGCTCAAAACTGTTGTAGTGAGGTGAAGCCTCAACTTCTCAGCACTAATGAAAAAGGGAAGATGGTGCAGGGCTTGCCTGAAGTCCAATGCTTCAAGTGTGGACAACTTGGACACTTTTCCAACAACTTTCCAAATTTGATGTTGATGTAGGGGAATCACTATCAACCTCATCATAGGATAAGGGAGAAAGGTCAGGATTTTTCTATCATGATAGTTAATTTTGAAGCTCCAAATGATTTAGTGGAAGATACTCTCGTTGTTATCTCAAATCTAACAAGTACTCTGTTTGATTATGGTTCTGTGCATTCCTTTATTTACTCCAAGTTTGCAAAGAATATAGAATCAATACTTGAACTGATAGAATTTGAGTCATTATTCAAGACTCCTAGACGTATTATCCAAGCATCAACAATGTATAGAAACTCTAGTATTCACTTTGATGAGCACAATATCATCATAAATTTAGTCGTCATTCCCATGTTGGAATTCGACATTATACTAGGGATGGACTGGCTCTCAAAGTATAATGCTAAGATCAAATGCAGAAGTAAGGAAATTTCAATAATTTTGAATGGAAAACCTATAATTGTTTTCAAAGGAGAGATATCTTGATATGATCTTTGTTTAGAAGCACCTCCCATAGCCTTATTTATGAAAATAATCGATGAAGACTTAGAAGTAAATGAAAGTATATGAATAGAAAATATCCCCATAGTTTAGGAATACATTGACGTATTTCCTAAGGAGTTACTTAGACCTCCCCTAGAAAGATAGGCAGAGTTATCCATTGAACTCATTCCTAGATCCATGACGTCATCAAATACCCCGTATAGAATGGAAAATATAGAGCTGGAGGAATTAAGGAAATAATTTTAAGATCTTTTGGAGATGGGTTTTGTCCGACCAAGTGTGTCACCTTGGGGAGAACATGTTCTCTTTTTGAATAAGAAGGATAGATCAATGTGATAATGAATTTATTATAGAGAACTTAATGGGATCATAGTGAAGAACATATACTATCTTCCAAGGATTGATGATTTATTTGACCATCTTCATGGGGCTCAATTCTTCTCCAAGATTGATCTTCGATCTAGTTATCATCAGTTGAGGGTGAAGAAAGAATATATTCCAAATACCTCCTTCTAATCAAGATATGAGAATTATGAGTTTGTTGTTATTCCCTTCAGATTGATGAATGCTCCTGCTATATTTATGGATTTGATGAATAGAGACTTTAAGGACTACCTTGATAACTTTGTGGTAGCTTTTATTTATGATATTTTGATATATTCTAAAATCCACAAGGAGTATGAGGATTATCTAAGGGTTATATTAAAAACTCTAAGGAAGCAGAGACTATTTGGAAAGTTCATTAAATGTAAATTTTGGTTACAAAAATTTTCTTTCTTGGGTCACATTCTAACTAATAAAGGAATCTTAGTTAACCCTACTAAGACAAAGGTTGTGGAGGAGTGACCTCATCCGACAATAGTAACTGAGATTCTTAGTTTCCTTGGTTTAGCAAGACAATATAGGAGGTCTCTAAAAAATATTCATGACTTTATAATCCACTAACCAAGTTAACTCGAAAAGGGTCCAGGTTTATCTGGACAAAGGAGTTTGAAGAAAGTTCCCAAGAGTTAAATAAGAGATTGGTTACTGCACCGGTGTTAACACTACTCTCTGTTGGATAAGTATTCATTATTTTTAGTGATGCATCTCTGAAAGGGATTGGGTGAGTCCTCATATAAAATGAAAATGTGATTGCTTATGCATCATTACAATTAAAGCCTCATGAGCATAATTATCCTATGCATGACCTGAAGCTGGATTTGGTTGTTTTTTCTCTAAAGATATGGAGACACTATCTTTCTGGGGATAAATGTGATATATACACACACCATCAAAGTTTGAAGTATATTTTCATGTAAAAGGAATTAAACACGAGATAGAGGAGATATTTTGAACTTCTTAAAGACTATGATTGTTCAATTCATTATCACCCCAGAATAATAAATAAATTCATTGATGTATTAAGTATGAAAGACCCTATTATGTTGGAAATGATGAGGATTCAAGGAGATAATTTGATCAAAGACCAAGTAAAATTGGACATGGGATTTGAAAGGGAAGAGACATAATCAATCCTATCCCAAATGATTTCTCAACCATCATTACTAGAGATGATCAAGAAAGCTCAAAGAGAAGATCCTTTGTTTAAAAAGAAGATAGTGGTTGTGAAGAATGAGAATATTCCTTATAATGTCTTGGATTTTCCATGTAATATTTTTGAATATTTTATGGAATTAATAGGAGACCAGGCTTTTCGATGGCATGCGATTCTGAGGCCTGGAGTTTCTGGAATAAATGTTTGAAATAAATTAAGATTTTAAGTAGTGTGCACGAGTGGTTTTCCTAAAAAAGTGGGATAAATTTTAAATGGGTGCTCAGATCAGAAATCTGAGTGCACTGTTGCATTCATAGTAGCGACTTTACCTTAGGCAAGGCTTAACATCGACTGACATGGGTTGAATGAAAAAGTTATATTTGGGAATTATTAAAGAAAATAAAATGAATTAATAATTTATTTTATTCTAAATGTTTCCATAACATAGGGACACTTATTTTCTTTAAATAAGTAAGAGTCTAGGGTTAGACTCATAACTCTAGAAAACTCCCTAGAATCCTCTAGAGCATTGGAGAGGAGCCAACCTTGGAGGATTCTTGGCAGATAATGACGATGTGATCAATCGACGCATCTCAGATTCGATGAACCTCACCAACGAATGTGACACATAAATCGTTCTTCAAACAAATCAAGGTAGGGGTTTTGTTGCTTTGTTTTTTTCCTTTTCTTTGATTTAACGATGAATGTGTATCAACCCATGAATAGGTTGATGTGCAGATCACATGTTCTTTCAGGAGGGTTATTTTTTTAGGGTTTGTTTCAAAAAATTGATTTGTGATAATTGATTGGATTATCGTTTGATTCACCCTATTTAATCCTTCTAATGGGAGAAGATCAACGTTGTGACGAATGATGGTGGAGGTTCATTCCTCAATTTGGTTTATTGGATTTCTTCCTTTTTTCTTCACGTTCTTTGCATTGTTTGCATGGTGATGAACAACAGATCATTGCGAGTCCATTTCACAATGCAGTGATCCCAAATCAGAGATCAAACATTGCGACGACCCAGTAGAGGTGCGACGACGATGGCAGACGAAGAATCTGCTCGGGAAAAGTAGGATATTTATTCGAATGTTCTTCATGTGGGTGGATCAAAGATTGTTTTTGGGGCTGATTGGAAGCCCCAAAAAAATAGAAACAACTTTGCGGTGTCAGGGTGACCTAGAATCTGGAGTTTTGTTGCAATCAGATGACTGAATCGAAGACTGGAGGAGTACCTGACATCCGATAGAGTAGGTTCGTGATTCTATAAATTTCTGGAACACACGGTGTGTATCTCGATGAACATGCCATATGGACCAGCAATGGTAGCTAGGGTTTGTGTGCTGCACATGATGAATAACATGGCGTACCTCCGGGGAGACACGACGTGTGGACCCCACCCGGCGGTGGCTGGAGTCTTGGGAGACAGGCAGCGTAGACATGACGTGTGACCATTGTCACATGGCATGTGGGTCCTTACATGGGGATCAATGTGTGTCTTAGACGATACATGGACACAGGGTAGAGTACATGCCATGTACTCTACCACACGACCATATGAGGCTAGTAACATGGGTCACCCCGTGTACCGATTACACGAGTTGGCATACATGGGTTGAGGCCGTGTATAGGCACATGGCCATCATACATGGAGCGGACCCCAAATACCTTGACATGGCGTGTGATACTTCCTACACACTGTGTATTTGCGTTTTACATGAAAAGCCTTACGACACAAACCATTGTACATGAGCATTACCCGGGGTCAGAATACACAACATGTGACACTTCTACACATTGTGTACTTCTCAGTACATGGATTGATCTTCTTGTCCACCATTCCTTGGAAATTTTTTGTTTGGGTTAGTTCCCCATTTTCTCATTCCTCTGAAGGTCAGGTATCGTTTCCATTCACAGGAGTATAATCCCTTTAGTAGGACTTTCTGAGATAGAGTCAGGTATCCCTCTAAGAGGCCCGAAGCAAGATCCTCTATCCATTCTTGACCCTAGGTAGAGTCAAGTATCGATGTGACTAATACTACATGACACCAATACTTTACTTATAAATTGAATCTGGATGAGTCGCAGTATCCGCCAAGGCCCTGGAAACGATCCTCATATGTGTATCGTGATCTTTTCCCACTCAGAAGTGTGTTCTCCCTAAATGTGTGTATCTATCTCTCATGGTTTTCCTGAAGAACAGTACTTCTCGGACGTACGTCATTAGGGATATCGGACTTGTGGATTGATTTCTCCCAAATGAGTGCTTTGTGGAACCTTCAAACTGAATCCCTAACGGCGGTATGAAGTTGTGTGACTTGTCTCGAGACTACGGGTCTGGGTTTTGAGTATATCTAGATTGTGTCTCTCTTGCTATATGTTCAGTAGACATATACTTTGTAGTGATGACTATACCTTTACTTTGTTTATTGATTTGTGGGTTTTGGGGTCCTCTAATAAGTATTTTTATACTCACCCCTACACGGGCTTTGCCTGCACGTGTCGTGTTTTGTGCAGATGAGCGACCTTTTGACGGAGTCCAGGGTGGACCCACACCGAACCAAGCTTTCTGAGTTCCCTATAGGCTGATGTGTTCTTACGACCACAAGAATTAGTCCCAGTACCTCTTTGTTCTTACAGGTTGGACTTTTTAGCTTGCAGACTCGTGTTTTTTGGTCTTGTATTCTGGCCTATTTTTACTTTCTGCATTTTACTTCCATTGTACTATATCAGTTGGGTTTAGTTGTATGCATGAATTTTGTTCCTTAGTGGTTTTTACATTTCAGTTTTTTTTTGGGTTTGGAGATGTGTGCATGTGTACAGGTACTTAGGTAATGCCTCCCATGTTAGTGATATTCCTACTCAGTGCTAGTCACCAAACCACGGCCTATTGGAGGCGAGCTTGGGGAGTCGCGGCACGGACCCCATCTTGATGGGTCTTGACAGAGTGGTATTAGGGGTGGTCATTTCTACCTTAGGAACAAGAGTCAGTGAGTTTGGTTTGGGGAAATAGTGTTAAGTGTTTCAAGCTCGACTTTCAAGCCAGAGACTCTAGTGTTGGTGTAGGTAGTCAACGTATCCATACACGAGGACTCTGATAACCTGCTTTTCAACTTGGTACATGAAAACACTAGTTGCGGGGAAGTAAAAGAATAGTACATGAATAATATACGAATGGGTTGTGTTTTCCATGTCATTTGTGTTAGCTATCTAAATATACTCGTTGACCATGGTACATCTTGTTTCCTTATAAGATGCCTCTGCGATGCATAATCTCTAGGATTCAGCAGCGTGATCATGAGGATGACCCCCTCAGTGAAAAGGCTTCGATACAGGGACTAGTTACCCAATAATTACCTCCAGGTGGTGTACCCGCTATACCACCATCAGTGGAGAAACCCGTGGTACCTACAGTACCGACAGATGAGGGGTGCAGGCTGAGAACACTCCATGAGTTCCAGAGACAAAGACCCCTCAGGTTCCGAGGTGATCCCAACCCTCAGGAGGCCGAGGACTGGCTTGAGGTGGTGACCAGAGTTTTCTATCTAGTGAGGACACTAGTAGAACATATAGTGATCCTGGGAGCGAGCCTTCTTCAGGGTTCAGTGGGATGGTGGTGGATTCTGACCATGTAGACTCACGACGAGGAGACTCTTTCATGGACAAAGTTTGAGAGACTCTTTAGGGAGGAGTTCTATCTAGTTACACTAAGATAAGTGTATATCCATGAATTTATTTAGCTCATAGTTTGATGGTATATGACTATTCATCAAACACAACTAGAAAAAAGGCTATTTCCACAGTTCAAAACCATGGAAATAGGGCCCAAAACCGTGGTCGTAGGCAACGACCACGGTTTTTCCCAACCGTAGGCGCTATCGCCGTGGCAGTAGGGTCTGACCTATTGCCATAGGTTTGAAAACCGTGGAAATAGGTGTCTCCGTTGTCAACCATGGCAGTTGAACTATGGCCATGGTTTTAACCGTGTCTATAGCCCAAGAAAACTATGGAAATAGCCTAAAAATAATGTGTACCTAGCTGGATTTGATCCCATCACCTTCCCTTCATGTTCCAGCACCCTAACCACTACACCACCAAGGATTTTGTGTATGTATCTATATAATATGTTATATATATTATTAACAACCATGGAAATATCCTATAAACCGTGGCAATAGTTCTTCTTGCCATTTTTTTGGCGGGAAATTTTTTCTCCCATGCAAGGGCGGGAGGCCTATAGCCACAGTTTTCAAAACCATGGCTATATCCCTTAGAAAAAAATTCCTATAGCCACGGTTTTGAAAACTGTGGCTATAGGCCACATAACCATGGCTATAGGTGTGGGATATAGCCACTGTTTTGAAAACCATGTCTATAGACCATGAAAAAAAGACCTATATCCACAGTTTTAAAACCATGGCTATAGGCCACATAACCGTGGCTATAGCCACCTATAGCCATGGTTTTAAAACCATGGCTATAAGTCCCTGGACATAGCCTGTTTTTCTAGTAGTGAAGGTTCACCAACCTCTCCAGGTACTCGATGGATATGGTTAGGGACCGATACTTCAGATGTTGGACCTTAGAGCAAGGTCTGCGATGGGAAATCCAAACTAGTGTCATGCCTCTATGAATTCTGACTTATGCTGGACTGCTCGAGCGGGCCTTCGTGATCGAGAGATTCTTGGCAGAGCAGAGACAACTAACGACAGTCAGCAGCAAGAATACAGGTGTGGAGACCTCTACAGTAGGGAGCCGACGTCAGGCATATGGATCAGGATGTGGGAGACATCATAGGAGGACCCAAGATAGGGGTTTAGAATTCCAGGGCTCTCAGGCTGGATCTAGCCTGCCTAGGGAGAGGCGATGCTACTCGTGCGACGAAAAAGGACATCTCACTAGAGACTATCCAACCTGTCGAGCTGCTAACATGGAAGTGGTGGATGGAACACCAAGGCAGAGGCATAGAGTGGAGTAGACAGACCCTCTAGGTGGCGGATGTGGCAGAGGAGTAGTGAGAGATGCAGGTGGTGGCAGACACTTCGATCTACTTCCACCACCACCACCCCCAGGAGGTCCGCACCAGGCTTAGGGAGCTGGTGGATAGGGGCAGAGACATCTACATGCGGTCGGGGCATATGACCTAGGGACTCCAGAGATGATCCGAGGTACGATCTATGTCTTTTATCCCTTAGTTTCCGTACTTATAGACATAGGTTCCAATCATTCCTTCCTTGCAACATGTCTTTTATGAAACCTTGAGATTCTGATAGAGCTGTTGACTCTACCCATATGCTTGGAGACACCTATGAGAGGAGACTCGATGATCACAAACCTTTTTAGACATTGTGATCTTACCCTTGGAGGTGAGAATTTCTGTTGGAACCTCTTGGTGGCCCCGTCAAGGTCTTACGACATCATTCTCAGTATGTGTTGGCTATCTTCAGTCCATGCCCAGATTGACTTCTTTAGGTGAAGAGTGCGGTGTGTACGCAGCGATGGGATAAGGTTTTCCTTTGTTGGTGAAAAGGAGACCCAGGAAGCACATAATGAGATCTTTTATAGGAGGGTGTAGCCGATTTCTCATGAGTTGTCTAGACTTACCCTCAGAAAAATAGATGTTGTGAGCTTCCAGTTCCTAGTAGTAGTGGTAGAGTACGAGGAAGTCTTTCCCAAAGATGTTCTAGGACTACCTCTCTACCAGAAGATCGAATTATGCATCGACTTACACCCCAGGAAGACACCAATTTCATCACCAACATATCGGATGGCTCCCCTAGAGCTTTGCGAGCTGAGGGTGTAGTTAGAGGATTTTCAAATAAAGGGTTTCGTAAAACCCAGTGTTTAACCCTGGGCAGCCCCAGTTTTGTTTCCCAAGAAGGTAGATGGGAGTTTGAGGTTGCGTGTGGATTACCGGCACCTGAATCAGGTAATAGTGAAGAAAAAGTATCCACTTCCAAGGATCGACGACCTCTTAGATCAGCTAAGAGGGACACCGTGGTTATCGAAGGTTGACCTTCGACCAGGTTACCACCAGTTACGAGTATGGGAAAAGGATATACCGAAGATGAATTTCAGATGCCTCTACGGTCACTATGATTAATTGATGATTCCTTTGGGCATGAAAAATTCCCCTGTAGTGTTCATGGGACTTATGAACCAGATCTTTCAACCGTATTTAGACCAGTTTGTAGTAGTCTTCATAGAAGACATCCTTGTTTATTCCACATCAGAGGAGGAGCACATGAGACACCTACAGATGGTTCTTGGTGTACTCTGAGAGCACAAGGTTTATGGGAAGATCTTGAAGTTCTAGTTTTGGATGTAGTAGGTGCACTTTCTAGGACATTTCATCTCAGTAGATGGAGTAGTTATGGACCCAACCAGGTGGAGGCAGTGTTATCTTGGGAGCCACCCCTGAGTGTGATGGAGGTGCAAAGCTTCCTTGGGTTGGCAGGATATTACCGAAGATTTATTCCTAATTTCTCTCAGATATCAGCACTAATGATGGCCTTGACCAGGGAGGGGAAACCCTTCATATGGATGGAGAAGTTTCAATAATATTTTGATCAGTTGAGACAGAGTTTGACGAGTGCCCTGATTTTGAGATTTCCATAGGAAGGTGTTGAGTACATAGTTTTATGTGATGCATCAGGGATCGGGCATGGCTGTGTCCTAATGTAGAGACAAGAAGTGATTGCTTATGGTTCATGCCAGTTTAGACCACATGAGAAACACTATGTGACCCATGATCTCGAGTTGGCAGCGGTAGTATTCGTGTTGAAGATGTGGCGAAACTACCTTATGGGTGAGCAGTTTATCATCTAATCTGACCAAAAGAGACTAAAATACATATTCTGGTAGAAGGATCTAAATCTGAGATAGAGTCTTTGGCTAGAGTTCCTCTAGGACTATGGTTTTGAGATCATCTATACTCTTGGGAAGGGGAACAAGGCGACATATGCTCTTAGTAGAAGGTCAAGCTTGCAGCTGTTGAGTGAGGCGATAGAGTAGTTGGCCTCATTACAGTTATAATTCATGGAAAAAGAGGATGCAACTTACCTTTAGTCAATGGTTGTCACCCCTATACTCTTACAAAGAGTTAGGGAGGCACAACTTGGGGATGTTGACTGTGAGACTTTATGTGCTCAGTTATCCACAGGAAATGCTCTTGATGGATATTCTCAAGGTGGGGAGCACATTTTTATTTTTAGGGGACACACTATTGTACCAGTGGCATTGTGAGAGGAGTTCCTAAGGGAGTTTCATACATCCCCCTTAGTGGTACACCCTGGTAGGGAAAAGATGTTCCAAGATCTCTGACGACAGTTCTAGTGGTCAGGCATGAAGAAGGCAGTAGCAGAGTTCGTTTCTTAGTGCCGTACATGCCAGCAGGTGGAGGATGATCACCAGGTTCCAGCAGGGTTAGCTCACCCCTTGGAGGTACCTAAGTGGAAGTGGGATGGGATATCAATGGACTTCATGATGGGCTTACCACGAATTTCCAAGGGACATGATTCGATCTGGGTGATCGTTGATCGACTCACCAAGTCGGCCCACTTCCTAGCTATCAGGGAGCATAGTTATGTGGAGAGATTGGTATGCCTCTATGTGCAGGAGGTAGTTCAGCTCCGTGGCGTCCCTTAGATGATAATCTCAGATCATAATGCTTGTTTCACATCCCATTTGTGGAAGGGACTACATGAGGCATTTGGGACTCAGCTATGCTTGAGCACAGTGTTCCATCCCTAGACAAATGGTCAGATGGAGAGGACTATTTAGGTTATGGAGGATATGTTATGGTCATGTATCTTGGACTTAAGTCATAGTTGGGAGGACCACCTACCACTAGTGGAGTTTTCATACAATAATATCTACCACTCCACCATTAGTATGGCACCGTTCGAGGATTTATATGGGAGACCCTGTCGGTCACCGCTTTGCTAGACCGACCCTAGAGAGTCAACACTTATGGGTCCAGAGCTAGTGTGAACTACCACCGAGAAGGTGAAAATCATCCGAGAGCAGATGAAGACTGTAAAGATCTGGAAAAAGTCTTATACTGATAGGTGGAAGATACCTCTGGAGTTCAAGGAGGGAGACCACGTCTTCCTTTGGGTCTCACCTCGACGAGGGTTACAAAGATTTGACTGGGGCGAAAAGCTATCTCCGAGGTTCATCAAACCTTTCTAGGTACTGTAAAAAGTTGGAAAGGTGGCGTACCACTTAGCTCTACCACCATAGATGCACCGAGTACATGATGTCTTTCACGTGTCGCAACTGAGGAGGTATGTGCATGACCCATCGCACGTCATCGACTCGGGTGAGATGGACATCGAGGATGGAGCGACCTTTGATGATTACCTAGTAGAGATCGAGGATTGGTAGGATAAGATCCTTTGTGGGTGATCGATTCCATTGGTGCGCATCTGGTGGCAGCACGGGAACCTTCATAAGAGCATGTGGGAGCGAGAGGCTCAAATCCGTGCCCAGTACCCACATCTATTTGAGTAGCCTTTTGTTTTAGATTTTTGAGGATGCAAAGACCTACAGTGGGGAGAATGTAATGTCTTGTATTTTCCATGTATTATTTTTGAATATTATATGAAATTAATACAATACCATTATTTTTGACGGCGTGTGATTTCAAGGCCTGGAGTGCCCGAAATAAATGTTTGAAATAAAGTTTGAGCTTTTAAACAGCATGCGCGAGCGGTTTTCTTGAAAAAGTGGGATAACTTTTAAATGGGTGCTTGGATTAGAAATATGAGGGTACTATTGCATTCATAGTAGCGACTTTACCTTATATAGGGCCTAACATCAACCGGCATGGGTCGACTGCAAAAGTTAGTTTTTGGACTTATTAAAGAAAATAAAATGAATTAATAATTTATTTTATTTTAAATGTTTCCATAACACAACGACACTTATTTTATTTAAATAAGCAAGAGTCCAGGGTTAGACTCATAACCCTATAGAACTCCCTAGAATACTTTGAAGATTTTTAGAGGATCTATCCTTGGAGGATTCTTGGTGAATGACAATGACACGATCGATCAAAACATCTTAGATTCGACGAACCTCGCCAATAAACGCAACACAACAATCGTTCTTCAACCGAATCGAGGTAGGGGGTTTGTTGCTTTGTTTTATTTTCCCATTATTTTATTTAATGATGAACACGGATCAAACCATGAATAGGTTGATCCATAGATTGTGTGTTCTTGTAGGAGGGTTATTTTTTTTCAGGGTTTGATTTGGGAAATTGATTTGTGATAATTGATTGGATTATCATTTAATTCTCCTTGTTTAATCCTTTTAATGGGAGCGGATCAACATCATGATGAATGATGATAGAGGTTCATTCCTCAATTTGGTTTATTGAATTTCTTCTTATTTTATTCATGTTCTTAGCGTTCTTCGTGGGGCGATGAACAACGGATCGTTTTGAGTACGTTTCACAATGAAATGATCCAAAATAGGAGATCAAACATCATGATGACCCAGCAGAGGTGTGACGAAAATGGAAGATGTTGAATCAGATCAAAACAAGGAGGATCGTTCTTCGAGCATTCTTTATGTGGGTGGATCAAAGCTTGTTTTCAGGGCTGATCAGAAGCCCGAAAATAATGAAAACAGCTTTACAGCATCGGGGTGACCTAGAATCTGGAGTTTTGTTGCGATCGGACAACCTGATCGAAGATCGGAGGAGTACCCGAGACGCGGCAGAGCAGGTTCGTGATTCTAGAAATTTCTAGAACACATGAAATGTATCCTGATGAACACACCATGTGGACTGGCGATGACGGCTAGGGTTTGCGTGCTGCATGCGATGAAGAACACGACGTGCCTCTAGGGAGACATGATGTATGGACCCCGCCCAATGGTGTTTGGAGTCCCAGGAAATAGGAAGCGTAGACACAAAATGTGACCATTGTCACACGACATGTGGGTACTTACATGGGGCTCGACATGTATCTCGGATGATACACAGACACAGGGTGGAGTACATGCCATGTACTCCACCACAAGACCATACGAGGCCAGTAATGCAGGTCACCCTGTGTACCGATTACATGGGTTGGAATACATTGGTTGAGGTCATGTACGAGCACATGGCCAACGTACATGGAGTGGACCCCAGATACCTTAAAATGGCATGTGATCCTTTATACACTTTGTTTAGTTGTGTTTTACATGACAAGCCTTATGACACGGGCCGTTGTACAAGAGCAATACCTTGGGTCAGAAGACATGACGTGTGACACTTCTACACACATGTACTTATCAGTACATGGTATGTTCTTCTTGTCCACCATTCCTTGGACAAGTTCTATTTGGGTTGGTGTCTCCTTTTCTCATTACTCTAAAGGTCAGGTATCGTTTCCATTCACAGGAGTATGATCCCTTCAGTATGACTTTCTAAGATAGAGTTCGGTATCCCTTAGAGAGTCCCGGAGTGAGATCCTCTATCCATTCTTGACCCTAGGTAGAGTCAGGTATCGACGTGACTAATCCTATATGATGCTGATTCTCTAATTAGTAGGTGAATCTAGATGAGTCGCGATATCCGCCAAGGCCCTAGTAGTGATTCTCATCTGTGTATCATGATCTTTCCCCACTCAGAAGTGTGTTCTCCTGAAATGAGTATATCTATCTCTCATGGGTTTTCTTGATGAAAAATACTTCTTGGATGTACATCATCAGGGATATCAGACTCATGGAGTGAGTTCTCTCGGATGAGTGCTTCGTGGAACCTTCTAACTAAATCCCTAGCGGAGGTATGTAGTTGTGTGACTTGTATCGAGACTACGAGTCTGGGTTTTGAGTATATCTGGATTGTGTCTCTCTTGCTATTTGTTCAGTAGACATATACTATGTAGTACTAACTGTACCTTTACTTTGTTTATTGCTTTTTAGTTTTCCGGGTCTTATACTAAGTATTGTTATACTCACCCTTGCATGGGATTTTCCCGCACATGTCATGTTTTGTGCAGACAAGCGGCCTTTTGATAGAGTCTAGGGTGGACTAGGACTAGACCAAGATTTTTGAGTTCCCTACAGGCCAAGGTGTTCCTACGATCACAAGAAGAAGTCCCAATACCTCTTTGTGCTTACAAGTTGGAATTTGTAGTTTGTAGACTCTTGTTTTTTTGGGCTTTTATTCTGGCCCAGTTTTACTTTCTGCACTTTACTTCCATTGTACTCTATCAGTTTGGTTTAGTTGTATGCATGAATTTTGTTCCTTAGTGGCTTTTTACATTTCAGTTTTTGTGGTCTTGGAGATGTGTGTGTGTGTGTATGTACTTATGCAATTCCTCCCATGTTAGTGATATGCCTACTTGGTGCTAGTCACCAGCCCTTGGCTTATTGGAGGCTGGCTTGGGGAGTCACGGAACGGGCCCCACCGGGACGGGTTGTGACATTATTGAGTTCAATGTTGATCAATAAGGTGTATTGAAATTTCATATCAGGCTATGTGTTCCATCTATTTTGGAAATAAAGAAGGATATGATGGATGAATCTCATAACTCTACTTTCTATATACATCCTGGAAGCACTATAATGTATAGGGATCTTCATGATCATTATTGGTGGGATAACATGAAAAGAGATATTTCCAATTACACTAAAAGGTGCTTAGTGTGTCAAAAAGTGAAGGTATAGAGACAACTTCTTAAAGGGGTATTACAACCACTACCCATACCAGCTTGGAAGTGGGACAATATCACTAAGGAATTTTTCACTAATCTTTTAAGAACATCCAAAGAAAACAATGCGATATGGGTTATAGTGTATTGTCTCACCAAGAATGCCCATTTAATTTCTATTCGGGAAGACTTATCTCTTAATAAACTTGCTAAGATATAAGTGAAGTAAGTGGTAAGACTGTATAAAGTAACACTTTCTATCATTTCTGATTATGATCCAAGTTTCACATCAAAATTCTAGAGAATTCACTACTGGAAATTCTACCTATACCAATGAATCTATCCCAATAGTTTGAAAAAACCATTGGGATAAAGCGCCCTATCCCAACGATTATGGAAAACTATTGGGATATGGGGTCTTATCCCAACAGTTATGGAAAACCATTGGGATAAAACATGTAATATAAGGCTCTTCCAATGGTTCTATAAAATCTTTGCGATAGATCCAAGGGTATCCCAATGGTTATGGAAAATTCTTGGGATAGGACAAGGGTATCCCAATGGTTTTGTAAAACCATTGAGATAAATACATGTAATATAAGGCTATCCCAACAATTTTTTAAAACCATTGGGATATATGCATGTAACATAAGTCTATCCCAATGGTTTTGTAAAACCGTTGGGATAAATATTCTTTTACAAAACCTATACCAATGTTTTTGAAAAATTGTTGGTATAGGTCCTAAAAATTTGGGTGCCTATCCCAATGGTTTTCAAAACCATTGGGATAGGTATATTTATTTTTTATGAATTATTTTATCAAATATCATCAAATAAATCAATATATAAATTATTTATAAATATATATATATATATATAAATATATATTTATCTAAATATATTCACAAACATAATTGTAGAATAGTGGTTAGATCTTTAGTATATAAGGTGGAGGTCATGGGTTCAAACCTTTGTTGTGTATTTTATTTTACATTACCTATCCCAACAAAAAATCAACCAACATCCCTCCAAACCATTGGTATAGGCTATACCAATGGTTTGGGTACCTATACCAACAGTTTCAAACCATTGGTATAAGATATTTTTTCAATCATGAGTCTTCAACATGCTCTGAATACTGAATTGAATTTTAGTATATCCTATCACCCAAAAAATGATGGAAAATATGAAAGGACTATTCAGACACTCAAGGAAATGATGAGAACATAATCAATGAAATTTAAAGGTGGATGGGATCAACATCTCCCATTAGTTGAGTTCTCATAAAACAAAATCTTCCATTCAAGTATTCAAATGAAATCGTATGAAGATCTATATGGAAAGATATGTAGAATTACTACTTATTGGAATAAATATGGTGAGAGAAATCTTCTTGGGCCTGGTATTGTGCAAGATATGATAGAAAAGGTTTATTCTATCTAATAACACATAAAGTTTTCTCATAGTCGGCAGAAGAGATATGATGACAATTGTCGAAGGGAATTGGATTTTGGTGTTGGAGACAAAGTGTTACTTATAATATCACCTTATAAGAGATTCATGTGGTTTGGGAAGAAAGTAAAGCTTATCCCCAGTTACATTTTCCCCTATGAAATCCTTGATCGTATAGGATTAGTGGCCTATCGACTTGCAGTTTCTCCAAATCTAGCTCAAGCTCATGATGTATTATATGTATCTCTCTTGAGCAAGTACATACCTAACCCTTCACATATAATGAATCTAAAGGTGGTGCAACTGGAACATGACCTCTCTTATGAGGAAAATCTAGTAGAGATCTTGGACTATAGAGACAGTTCTATGAAACAAGACTACCCACCTTATCAAAGTGTTATGAAGGAACCATACATATGAAGAAGCAACATGGGATCTATAGGAGACAATGAGGTAGAAGTACCCACAAATTTTCTCAACTGATATAACAAGTTGAAAATTTTGGGGATGAAATTTATTAAGGGGGTAAGATTGTAACGACACAAACTCTTTGAAAGATAATTATTTCCTAAAAATACATGTTATATTATTTCTTAAACAACAAACCATATCTATTTAATAATGAAGTGAATTTAAAGGGAAATATGACTATATGGTTTTTACCGTTATTAATGTTGGACAATATGACCATTGGGAATTATACTCTTGATAATAATTTTAATGTTATAATCACTATTTATAAGAAATTTTTTGACAAAGGATAATGGATACAGAAAGAAGAGTCAATGACCTCAAATAATAGAGTTATGCCGTATGAATCCCATTTTTTAGAAATTTAGAGGGAGGTATCATCACTAGGCTTTTCTCTTGACCAATCCCAAGTAAATATTCAATAAGTGAGTCTTGAACAAATTCTCTTATGAGAGAAGTTCAAGTTAGTGTAAATTACCACTCGAGTGCTGTTAGTCGAGCCACCCCATGAGTCTATCACCATCGCACACCTCACACTTAGGTCGTATGAGGGTGTTATAATGGGTTATGTGTCAAGTAACTAGTTAATTAAAGTGTAATACCTTTTTATAAATAAAATTGTTATTCCATCATTTCTGTTTTAAGAATAGTTTTGCTTAATAAAATTGAGATGAAATTTGATAAATTGATATTTCTGACAGAAATTGTACTATTCATTAAAGATACGATTTTTATAATAAACTAAGTTATTATTAATAATTTTTATTTTAATGAAATATTATGATAAATACACTCTTATTTAATTATAAATGAAAAAAATATTTTTTTTTCAAGTGTCAGAAATTTTACCATGCATTTTCAATCCACTGTTATTTTTAATATATAAGGGTTTTCATAATTAAAAGTTAAAATTATAATATTTAGAGAATTATAATGATAAAATATATATCATTTTTGAAATCAGAACATTGAAATTAGGTTAAGGTAAATTTATGATAATTTTCTAAAATACTTTTTTTTTCTTTATGAATAGTAAAAATACAATTTGAGTTTTCTGTATGTTTAATGACATCATAATTATGTAATAACTAATTAACCAAATTTAAATACTTAAAATATTATATTTTATTAATATAAATTATTTTAATATATTTTAATAAATTTCCAAAAATATAATTTACTTTCCAAATTCTAAAATGGAAACTTTAACTTTAAAAATGTTATTTTATGAAAACTTCAATTTTCCTTGACAAAATAAGTAATATAAAATTGTTTTCAACCCTTGGGGGATAAAATGAAATAAAATATTATCAAAGTTTCCAATACCATGGGAAAATACCATCGAAAATGCCATGGTTTTGGATTTAACACCACTTAGGTGCCTAATGCCTTTATTTAGAAATTAATAAACAAAACCCCAACTTTTTCTATAAATACCCACAAATTTATCCATTTTGTTTAACTAAAAATTCATTATTAATTAATATTTGATATTTTTAACTCCCAATAATTCCTCTCAAGGTGTCCTCTAGCCTCTAAGGTCTCAATCTTAAAGTTTTAGGAGTTACTCTTTAAGGTAAGAGAAATATCATTCTTTTCTCTTCATTTCAAGAACCTCTTTTTGTATATTTCTTATGAATGTTATTGTCACTATCTATTATTTACTTTTTATTCATTAAATTACTTAAAAATTATGTTTTATCAATGATAGTCCCATTTACCCCCTTTTTACCCTTTTCTAAAACTATTTTTATACTCTTTATGCTGTCGATATTACTTCTCAAAATTTCTCTATTATTCTCAAGAAATTCACTTTTATTTTCTTTATGTGAATACCAAAAACTATTTATTTTCATGGGGTATTCAAAATTATGTTTAAATTATTTTATTTTGGTTTCTACATACATAAAACTCACATTCCCTTTTCATGGGTTAAAAATGACACAATGATCATGTTCTTTAAGCACTTTTTTTAAACGCCATGATTTTGATAAAAAACCCATTTCTTTTATTCTCCACAGGTTATTTATGAAATGTTTGATTATGATATATTTGTATCACATTAATTAATACATATAAAGGGTGATCCCTGATATCATTCAAATTTATTAGTTAAAGAATTTAATCTCTATAGATGACATATTTTACAATACCTTGGTGAATAACCTTGGTAATTTTTATGACACCTCAGTGAAAAACCCTGGTGATATGATTATGAATGTATCATTTAAATTTTTTATCCACACTTAAATGTTATGATTAATGTTATTATTATTATTATATTATTATTTCTCATGCCTTTATTATAATCATTAAGTTCTTATTGATTTTCCTCAATATCACATGTAAACTGTTTCCCTTGTTTTCCCTTACATGGCCTTATGCTCACCCATTCCTTTTATGTATGTCCTAAGTTATGAGATGTAGTAATTGTGCTTAGTATGAACCTATTATTAATCCTTTAAAGTGTATTAAAATAATTTTTTATGTTTTCATGTATTATGTACCTTTTTTCCAAGACACTAAACTTTAAAAGATCATCTGTTTTGTACAATGTAATGAAATAGTTTATGTAATAAAAGGTGGGATGATATAAACACCCCAAGGTTTCAAAATAAAATTATTATTTAAATAAATACTATATTTAATATCTTCTTTATATGAAATAATTAACTAAAATGAAACCACAATACATTTTATTAAGGTAATATTATAAGTATTAAATGTGACTGTTATAATGGAGCTGTTGAATTGGGTAGTATAAAAATAAGTAACTATATTTTGGAATCCATGTAAAAATAATAAATATAGGTCAATTTTAATATCAAATTAATTTATAAAATTTAATTAATGTATCTAAATAAATAATAATATCGACTCATACTTAAAAAATTATTTTTTCTAAATATTTTCCATTTCAAGCACTGTGTATTTTTATTTTAAGAAACTAAATATATTATGGTTAAATAATGATAAAATATATTTTTTATATGAATATTAGTTTAATAATTATTTAATTATTAATTTATATAAAATAATAATAATAATAATTAATATTTCAATAGCCTTCTTCTGATAAAAACAACTTTTCATTATATTTTATGTTTTCATTTGAAAGTTAAATTCCTAAATTTCAGAATTCAGATTTGATAAAATAAAATTAAGTATTATATTAATCATGTCAATATTATCTTAAGATATATTTTTTTTTGTTTTTTATTTGATGATTTATTTTTAGGTGAATAATAAAAAATATCATTGGTACAAATACCGTGACTTTTTGCAGACATTGCAGAATATTAATGGAATCAATAATCCAACAGACATGTTGAAAAATCTTATGGTGATTGAGAAGTTAAGGAATTATTGTTCCTATTTTGTTCTCCAATGATGAATTTAGTATGAGAGGAAAAATATTGTAGAACACTATAAGATCATGGAAGGGAAACCATATGATATTTCACGAATCATCAACTTGAAATTGAAGAATTGCTGACAAGCATCCATTGATGAGTGAAAAAGAGGAGCTCAATTTAAGTAAGTTGTATAAATCAGTAGAATCAAAACAATACAACATGTTATATCATGCTCCAAATGGGAGATTATTGAATGAGTTTAGCCTGATCATTGGATGAAGTTAGGAAAATTACTTACAGCCCATATTGCACACTAGTACAGACTCACTACAGTAGTGCAAACTCACTACAAAAACATGTGGAAATATTACTATAGCTTTGAGAAATTCCTTCCACTAATAATATATTATCTTGTAATTGGGTGGATATGACACCATATCACGATGAACTTACTGCGCAATCATTGTAGCAATGCAAGTTACTATTCACCACGCTGCTTTAAGAGCTCATTCAAGTCAGGGTTTCATGTACTCTAAATATCCCCCTATAATTCTACCCCTAAATTTGTGAAATAATTTTTCCTCTACATATATGTAGGAATTTTTCCTGAACTACATAAATCATTGAGTCTTGTGATCTTCTTCCTATTCTTTTGTTTTTCCCCTTTCACTCTTCATCTGCAAATCGTTGATTGTTCGTTGCTTCGCATGGTTCAACAACACTTTTATGGAATCATTAAGATATATGAATAACTTAAAAATTTATGAAACCCTTTTATTGATAAAATATAAATTTAATAAGTAATATTATATATTAAAAAATACTACATTTAATTTATAAACTTATATTTGACATTTTAGAACTTAAGTTATATTTTTTCTCTAAAACTTATTTTAATGCATTATACATTTATTATTTTAGAATTATTTTTTATCACTTTTATAAATTTCATCTAATAAAATGGATTCTATATTTATAATAATAAGTTAAAAATTATGTAATATGGTTCATTATATTTTTAGGCATAAAAATAAACTACTTAGGTAAAACTTAGTTACCACGAAAAAAATCAAAATTGTAAAATGATTAAAACAAAGGTAAAATGATTTAAAGAATGTTAAAAAAATGTCTAAAAATGATTTTTTGAGGGATTTATCAACCCAAATCATCCTATATCCATTATTTTCCACTTTTGGAGCCATTTTACTTAAAAAGTGTCATTATATTGAAATAAATTTATGAGTATTTACAAAGGGTCTGTAACACCCTGAGATTTTATGAAAAATATTCTTTTTAATTTCATTAATGTCTTGTGTTGTATGCTACACCAAAAGGATCTTGCACAACACGCATCCCTGACTTGGCTTGCATTACACGCAATAAAGACCTTCCTCGATAGCGTGTGTAGTACGCAATACCGAGTTTCACTAAACGAGATATTATTATAATATTATTATGAACTAGCCGTTATGAATAGTAATACCCACTTTTTGAAATTTTATAAATTTTATCTTTCAAAATGGACTTCATTTTTGGATTAGGAATATCGAAATTAGCTTAGGGTGAAATTTTGGTACTTTTCGGATAACTTTCATATTCTGATGAATAGTGAAAATTACTAAATTTTAATTAAAAACAACTTTTTTAATCGAAATAATTAATAGTGATAAATTATTAATTTGAGTGGTTTTAAAGTATATTTAGAATATATTTTTACCATTTAATACAATGTTGGTCATTGGATATAATTTCACATTTAAACCAGACATAAACAAGTGTCAATCTTTTGATAGTTATTATCTCTTAAAAACACGCTATTTGTTTTGACGACGAGAATTAATTTTTAAATTAATTAATGAAACTGATATGTTTTGAATTTGGTAAAATATACATCATTTTTTAATTCATAATATCAAATATATATTAGGCCTAATTTTTGGTATTTTTCTGGAAACTTTCATTTTTTGAGGAATAGTGAAACCACTAAGCAGTAGTTAAAAAACTGAATTTTTTCATAAAACTTAATTTTACCGCTTCTATGAGTAGAATTTTGAAAATCCGAGAGACACGGTTAATATCAAGGACTAAAATGTGGTTCAATGAGATGAAAATGTTTTTTGGTGAATAGTAACTTTTTACTTTTATTTACCACGGTTAAAAATAAATAGGATAATTAAGGGTAAAAATGATATTATTATTACCCTAACACATGTCCTAATTCTATTGGATAAGTGTAATTCGACCAAAAACAACCTTAGGAATAAAATATGACCATTTAGTCCCACTTGGATTAGATTAGGATATTTAATATTAATTTATTTAAAGAAGGGTTAAAATAGTTAAAATCAAAGTTTAATAAGTAAATCATTTTTAATATAGAGTTATACATAAGATAAATTCAACTATAAATATTCATTATAAATCTAAAAATATTTCCTACATAATGGTATTTTATTTATAATTTTTATACATTAAATAATTTAATTTATTTATGACACAAAGATGATGCAGTAATTATCTTATTAATGACATATTGACATAATTGATGTTATAAATACCCAAATAAATGTAATTTGAGACTTTTTATGAATTAAACTAATTATATAGGTTAATATGACATGTTAGTATTGATTTAGTTAACTTTTTTAGAACTAATAATTCTTTTATGATTTTCACAAAAATCAATTCCAAATAGTGTCAAAATTGACATAAAATATTTTTTAAAACAAATATTATATTATTAATTGTTATTTTATTCCTAAAAATCTAAGGTTCGGCCAAATGACTTAGATAATGTTATATATATTAATAATAAACAACTTGGGGTTCTTTTGGCTTGTTATAGTAAGTTTATTAACCTTATAGTGTAAGAAAACAAGAAGACACGGTAAAAGTAAAATTATTTAACTTAAGGTTAAATCTAAATGATAAGGTTAAAATAGAAATCTAAACTTGTCTAAATTATATTGTATGAGAGTATTTCGACCCATACCCACCTTAGTTTCGAAATATATAAATTTGGAGCTATTAAAAACCGAATATGACTTTATAATAAAATAATATTTTTAGTTTTTCAAAAGGTGCCCCTCTCCTCCCTTATAAAAGGGATCCTCCTCCCTCTCTTCCTCACACCACATTGAGCCTTCAAGCTCGGAAAAACCCTTCCAAATTCTCTTATCCACTTCCATAGAAACATCCTATAGGTTCTGGTCTTCTTCAAAGACCAATTTTAGTGCCCTAAGAGGAGGTCTCAAAGAGGCGCTTCAAAGAAGAGGTAATGTCCGTTACGGATTCTTTCAACTTTATTTCTTCTTCCACTTCTTCTTATTTAGTTGTTTCATTATGAAGTAATAAAATCAGTATCACTAATATACTGATATGTTATTATAAGTATGAAACAACCCTATTTCACCATCTATCCATCCTACGGAAAATGAAATCACCGCACGTGCGTACGTACGGAATACCGTCTCCACGCCGTGATGTAATCTATTTTCCACCACCACCTTACTTGGATGGGTATAATGGTGTAAATAATGACTATATATGATTATTGTAAAGTTATATTTATTTTTAAATAGTATACATACACTATAATACAATTCCATGATCATGTGAATGATATCATCGCTCGTGCGTATGTACGGACTACCGTCTCCACGAACGCGATGAGATTCATTTTCCATGATTAACCATTCAAGAATGATTATAAAGTATATATAATGAATAATAATGAAATATATGACATAATAATGCTACTGTATTTATGTATATATATATGTATGTCATCTATTTAATTTCATTCAATTCAACAAGGAAATGAAAACAGCGTTCATGCGTACGTACGACCTACCGTCTCCATGAACGGTGTATTTCATTCCTTTTATCGATCTATAATATATACGTATATGATGAATATATATTTTATATAAATCATGTTTTAAATTTTGGAATTATGTAAATCAGGATATAAGTAATACTATCAAGAATGACAAGTCGAAACACATACGATAAATGAAATGATTTTACCCAAAATGCTGCTTTTACATTGAATTTACAAAAGAACGGGTAATATAAAGTCATAAGTGAAACATATATGATATCATAACAATGAATATGATTATGTAATAAGTCAATGACATTATTTAAATCATTATACAGGAGGTTCGGATCCATACGAAGCATATCAGACCTAAGGTATGGGATAATTATTCCAATCTCATTCTTATCCAAGATTGTTTATTCATAAGTATTTACTGGGGTTATTGTTCTCATCCATGTCCATGTTTCCTAAAAATGGTTTCATGTATGTTTAATGTCCTTTTACCCATTTTTTAATTTTACTACATGGTATGTATGGAATCTTTCTTTTACGAGGTACTTTTTGACTTTTTCGGCAAAAGTACGAGAAAAATGTTTTTTAACTTATACGGCACGAACAGATTTTTACGGTTTTATAAAGCCTTATTTTAATGAAGCTTCATCCAAAAAATTTCATGACTATTTTCAACAAAATCCTTTTCTTTTAAAATTGCATGACATTTTGTGAAAAGGGAATGATTTTGAAGAAGAAATGATATTTCCCTCAAGAATTCATTTCAAGTGTTTTATCAAAACCATTTTTCATCTAAGATGACATTATTTCATATGTGTATGTTTCAAGTATCATTTCTCTATGATTTACATGGTTTCACTTTTCCTATTATGAAATGATATCCATTTATTTTATATGGATTATGTGATGATGGGATGATGTTTATGAAACCCATTTTATTTATTGGGTTATGTATGTTTATTTTGTGGCACAAGTAAGAATGATTTAATTATGAGATGGTTGGGACCTATATCTCCCTCCAATTAATTGGGTAAATATTTAAATCTCATGAGATAGACATGGTTGGAACGATAAGTTAATCCGGTTCAGTGTTACAGGACTGGAACGAGGAGTGAACTCGATTCAGAAAGGGACTTTGTCCACTAAGATGGTCTTGGCAGCAATGCCTTGGATACTATGGAAATAATATCATGTACTTAATGGTTTCCACAATTACATGTTTTATTCCCATGCTATTTTATCATGATTGATGTTCCTTTATGATCTATGCCTTATGTACTTCCATGTTTTATGTCATTGCTCAAGCTTTTGATGTTTAAACATTATGTTCATGTTTTTAAGTTCAAATATATATGATTTGTTTTATTTTATCCATGCTTAACCTTACTGAGCATTTTATCTCACCCTTTTTATGTTTTCTTTTCCCCAGGATATAAGGAAAGGTTTTAGGTAAGAAAAAAAGGGAAGATATTTATGGGAGATGTTGAGGATCTTTCACCCAGATTAGAAGATTATGTTCCAAGTTTCCAAAGGCACTAAACTATTACGGTCCTTTGGTGTCTGTTTTTGTTATGTAATAAGTATTCCGCAAAAGTAATGTAATGTCCATGTACGTCAAGCTTCGGGTCTCTACAGTTGGTATCAGAGGAAAGGTTTAGTCAACCTTTGGAAACTAGGATGCAAAAACGTTAGTGAGATCCCTAGATATATTTCTAAGGTATGTCTAGGGATGTCCCTAAGGATAAGTATACGTATAGGATATAGTCCTAGAACTATGGTAACGATCTTAGAATTTAACCTAAGATGTTAGATATTGAGGGTAATCCCCCTTTACTATGTTGTTTTCCCTAGTATGATTTTTCCTCTCACACTATTCTTTTTGGGTTTTAGAAAATGGCTGGAAACAGGAAGATTCGCGATAATGGAGGATATGATGGACAATGGAATGATATTATTCATGAGCAACCAAATGAAATGGGATTTGGAAGTCCAAACATCATTATTATGCCGAATCAGTAATCTCATAATATGATCAATAAACTCAAATTTGGTAAGTTTCCTGACTCAGATAATAAGAGAAAGATGGAGTTTCATGATGATCATAGAGGAAAGAAAGTTCAATTTCCCCTATGTAAATCATGTGGGAAGAGGCATCAAGGAGAATGTTTCAAAGGAACTGGAAGATGCTTTGGGTGTGGAAAAGAAGGACATAAAGCCAGTAAGTGCAAAGAAAAAGGTTCAGTTAACACCACGGATGAGGATAATTGTATTGCTACGACATCAACAATGGTTAAATGTTTTAAATGTGGAATGTACGGGCATTATGAAAACCAATGCCCTAAAGGAAAGTCTCATGAAGAGAATCAGTATGGTCGTATGGGTGATATTTATGTTGATGATGATGAAGAGACTACAAATGATATGTGAGATGAAAGAATTGTTGAAGCTCAGTCAATGGTTTAAGAAGGTAGCGGAATGATTACATGTTTATCAAGTGTAATGTTGTATAAGTAATCTCATGGTACTATGGAATAAAGAGACATCTAAGGATTGTTACACTGTTTTCTTTCCTTAAGTTTTGAAAGTGTGTGATGAATGGTACCGATATTTTTGGAAAGTAGATGATATGCGCATAATGAAGGGATAAGGAGAAAATTAAATGTTTGATAGTATTCATGGGCTCATGACTGATATAAGGATAAGGTTATATCATGGTTTGAGTATATAGAATTTTTGGATTTTGGTATGTGGAAATAGTTAACTTTTGACAGCATTCATGTTTTCACTATGGTTTAATGGGTATTCATTTTTCAAGAGAATACATGATTAAGGTATTCACATGATTAGAATGTGACCAACTAGATAATGGGGGATAAATGATGGTTGGTTGATGACATTTCAAGTAATAATTTTCTTTATACTATGAGCTTGGACTGAAGTATTTTAGATAAAGATTGGAATGGATTATGTTGGAAATAAGATAGTATTGTTTAAGGATATAACTTTTTTCGATATTATTGATGGGATGTTATAGTAATGTAGTTTTAGAAAAAGGACAACCTGCAGGATGAGCGACAACCCATCGCGTCGGACAAGGCTATGGGAATCGAACCCACAACCGAAGTGTGACTGGCCTTTATCACCTACCACTGGCCTACAGGAAGTCCCTGTTTAGTAGAAACTAGTTTTATTAAATTAAGCAGTATGATATATGAAGTATAAGTCCATTTTAGGAACCATATATGATTAATCTCACTATAGATCGACTTATGTATATTTAATAACTTTTTCTAACCTTTTGTTTGAGACAGATGGAATGACCCGTCATTCTATCACATGATCTGCTAACACTTCACGAATAACAAATTCAACATCATTTCTTTAAGAGATGAAGTGGAAATTGTTCAAGGCACGAACAACAATGAGATTGTACCAAAATAAAGTAAGTATTTATTCTAATTCAAATTCTTCAACTTTAGGGAAATGATCTTGAAAACCAAAAATGTTGTCCTAGTGCCCTTATATCCGATGAATCAAATGGTACCCTAGATCATCACAAATTTATGGCTTTGTGATTGTTGGATTTTTCATAGCCATGTTCTCTACCACTCTCCATCAGAACTTGATGGTTATATTTTTCTTCCATATCCATATTTTCACCTATGTTCTCCTACGTGAAAACCTAGTGATGAGTTAATTTGGGTAACCGTTACGTTTCATACTTTAGTTTTTAAAGACATGTTTTGGTATTCCTTTTTACGATGTGGGTTTCTATTAAAGAAACTTTCAAGTAGTAAACCATTTATAACCCTGATGAATTTCGAGGGAAAAATTCATTTTAAGGGGGTGTAGAATGTAACACCCCGAGATTTTATGAAAAATATTACTTTTAATTTCATTAATGTCTTGTTTTGTATGCTAAACCAAAAGGAGCTTGCACAACACGTATCCCTGATTTGTCTTGCATTACACACAATAAAGACCTTCCTCAATAGCGTGTGTAGTACGCAATACTGAGTTTCACTAAACGAGATATTATTATAATATTATTATGAACTAGCCGTTATGAATAGTAATATCCACTTTTTGAAATTTTATAAATTTTATCTTTCAAAATGGACTTCATTTTTGGATTCGGAATATCGAAATTAACTTAGGGTGAAATTTTGGTACTTTTCGGATAACTTTCATATTCTGATGAATAGTGAAAATTACTAAATTTTAATTAAAAACAACTTTTTTAATTGAAATAATTAATAGTGATAAATTATTAATTTGAGTGGTTTTAAAGTATATTTAGAATATATTTTTACAGTTTAATATAATGTTGGTCATTGGATACAATTTCACAATTAAACGAGACATAAACAAGTGTTAATCTTTTGATAGTTATTATCTCTTAAAAACACGCTATTTGTTTTGACGACGAGAATTAATTTTTAAATTAATTAATTCAACTGATATGTTTTGAATTTGGTAAAATAGAAATCATTTTTGAATTCATAATATCAAATATATCTTAGGCCTAATTTTTGGTATTTTTCTGGAAACTTTCATTTTTTGATGAATAGTGAAACCACTAAGTGGTAGTTAAAAAACTGATTTTTTTTATAAAACTTAATTTTACCAATTCTGTGAGTGGAATTTTGAAAATCCGAGAGACATGGTTAAGATCAAGGACTAAAATTTGGTTCAATGAGATAAAAATGTTTTTTGGTGAATAGTAACTTTTTACTTTTATTTACCACGGTTAAAAGTAAATAGGATAATTAAGGGTAAAAATGATATTATTATTACCCTAACACATGTCCTAATTCTACTGGATAAGTGTAATTCGACCAAAAAAAACCTTAGAAATAAAATATGACCATTTAGGCCCACTTGGATTAGATTAGGACATTTAATATTAATTTATTTAAAGAAGGGTTAAAATAGTTAAAATCAAAGTTTAATAAGTAAATCATTTTTAATATAGGGTTATACATAAGATAAATTCGACTATAATTATTCATTAGAAATATAAAACTATTTCCTACATAATGGAATTTTATTTATATTTTTTAGACATTAAATAATTTAATTTATTTATGACACAAAGATGATGCAGTAATTATCTTATTAATAAAATATTGACATAATTGATGTTATAAATACCCAAATAAATGTAATTTTAGACTTTTTATGAATTACACTAATTTTATAGGTTAATATGACATGTTATTATTGATTTAGTAAACTTTTTTCTAACTAATCATTCTGTTATGATTTTCACAAAAATCAATTACCAAATAGTGTCAAAATTGACATAAAATAGTTTTTAAAACAAATATTATATTATTAATTGTTATTTTATTCCTAAAAATATATGTTTCGGAAAAATGACTTATATAATGTTATATATATTAATAATAAACAACTTGGGGTTCGTTTGGCTTGTTATAGTAAGTTTATTAACCTTATAGTGTAAGAAAACAAGAAGACACGGTAAAAGTAAAATTATTTAACTTAAGGTTAAATCTAAATGATAAGGTTAAAATATAAACCTAAACTTGTATAAATTCTATTGGATGATAGGATTTTGACCCATACCCACCTTAGTTTCTAAATAAATCAATTTTGAGCTATTAAAAACCGAATATGACTTTATAATAAAATAATATTTTTAGTTTTTCCAAAGGTGCCCCTCTCCTCCCTTATAAAAGGGCACCTCCTCCCTCTCTTCGTCACACCACTTTGAGCCTTCAAGCTCAGAAAAACCCTGCCAAATTCTCTTCTCCACTTCCATAGAAAAATCTTAGAGGTTCTGGTCTTCTTCAAAGACCAATTTTAGTGCCCTAAGAGGAGGTCTCAAAGAGGCGCTTCAAAGAAGAGGTAATGTCCGTTACCGATTCTTTAAACTTTATTTCTTCTTCCACTTCTTATTTAGTTGTTTCATTATGAAGTAATAAAATAAGTATCACTCATATACTGATATGTTATTATAAGTATGGAACAGCCCTATTTTACCATCTATTCATCCTACGGAAAATGAAATCACCGCGCGTGCGTACGTACAGAATACCGTCTCCACGCCATGGTGTAATCTATTTTCCACCACCACCTTACTTGGATGGGTATAATGGTGTAAATAATGACTATATATGATTATTGTAATGTGATATTGATTTTTAAATAGTATACATACACTCCAATACAATTCCATGACCATGGGAATGATATCATCGCTCGTGCGTACGTACGGACTACCGTCTCCACGAACGCGATGAGATTCATTTTCCATGATTAACCATTTAAGAATGATTATAAAGTATATATAATGAATAATAATGAAATATATGACATAATAATGCTACTGTATTTATGTATATATATATGTATGTCATCTATTTAATTTCATTCAATTCAACAAGGAAACGAAAACAGTGTTCATGCGTACGTACGGCCTACCGTCTCCATGAATGGTGTATTTCATTCCTTTTATCGATCTATAATATATATGTATATGATGAATATATATTATATATAAATCATGTTTTACATTCTGGAATTATGTAAATCAGGATATAAGTAATACTATCAAGAATGACAAGTCGAAACACATACGATAAATGAAATGATTTTACCCAAAATGCTGCTTTTACACTGAATTTACAAAAGAACGGGTAATATAAAGTCATAAGTGAAACATATATGATATCATAACAATGAATATGATTATTTAATAAGTCAATGACATTATTTAAATTGTTATACAGGAGGTTCATATCCATACAAAGCACATTGGACCTAAGGTAAGGGATAATTATTCCAATCTCATTCTTATCCGAGATTGTTTATTCGTAAGTATTTACTGGGTTTATTGTTCTCATCCATGTCCATGTTACCTAATTTTTTTTCATGTATGTTTAATGTCATTTTTACCCATTTTTGACTTTTACTACATGGTATGTATGGAATCTTTCTTTAACGAGGTACTTTTTGACTTTTCCCGCAAAAGTACGAGATGAATGTTTTTTTAACTTATACGGCACAAACGGATTTTTACGGTTTTATAAAGCCTTATTTTCATGAATCTTCCTCCAAAAGATTTCATGACTATTTTCAACAAAATTCTTTTCTTTTAAAATTGCATAACATTTTGTGAAAAGAGAATGATTTTGAAGAAGAAAGGATATTTTCCTCAAGAATTCATTTCAAGTATTTTATCAAAACCATTTTTATCTAAGATGACATTATTTCATATGTGTATGTTTCAAGTATCATGTCTCTATGATTTACATGGTTTCACTTTTCTTATTATGAAATTATATCCATTTATTTTATATGGATTATGTGATGATGGGATGATGTTTATGAAACCTATTTTATTTATTGGGTTATGTATGTTTATTTTGTGGCACAAGTAAGAATGATTTAATTATGAGATGGGTGGGACCTATATCTCCCTCCAATTAATTGGGTAAAGATTTATATCTCATGAGATAGACATGGCTGGAACGGTAAGTTAATCTGGTTCAGTGTTACAGGACTGGAACGAGGAGTGAACTCGATTCATAAAGGGACTTTATCCACTAAGATGGTCTTGGAAGCAATGCCTTGGCTACTATGAAAATCATATCATGTGCTTAATTGTTTCCATAATTACATGTTTTATTCCCATTCTATTTTATCATGATTGATGTTCCTTTATGATCTATGCCTTATGTACTTCCATGTTTTATGTCATTGCTCAAGATTTTGATGTTTAAACATTATGTTCATGTTTTTAAGTTCAAATGTATATGATTTGTTTTATTTTATCCATGCTTACCCTTACTGAGCATTTGAGCTCACGCTTTTTATGTTTTCTTTTCCCCAGGATATAAGGGAATGTTTTATGTAAGAAAAAAGGGAAGATCTCTATGGGAGATGTTGAGGATCTTTCACCAAGATTAGAAGATTATGTTCCAAGTTTCCAAAGGCACTAAACTATTACGGTCCTTTGGTGTCTGTTTTTGTTATGTAATAAGTATTTCACAAAAGTAATGTAATGTCCATGTACGTCAAGCTTCGGGTCTCTATAGGGTCACCACTCTTGCTTATAAAAGGGGCCTTACACCACCCCACTCTTCCTTACACATTAAGCCACTTGATTCAAAAAAAATATTATAAAATACCTTAAAAAACTCTTAACCACGTCCTATAGGTTATTCTCTCTTCAAAAGACCACCCTTAAAAGGATTAAACCAATTTTCAAAGGAGTTATTCCAAGGAATAAAGTATAAATTATCAAATCACTCTTTTCATTTATATTTCATTAAGAATTATTCTTCCACATAATGGTATATTATACTATCCTAAAATAATATCATAATTATAATTTTTATACTAAAATTTTATTATATTTATGGGATAATATTTATCCACCTTCATCCATTCTACTTAGAGGAATGAAAATGTCATCCATGTATACGTGTGGACTACCACATCCATGAAAAGTGTACCTCATTTTTCACCACTGAATTTTATAGATAATTGTAATAAATCAATTAATGAATAAATATTATTTTCATATAATTATAATGTTCTGTATTTTTCTGTGTATTATTTTTAACTATTATATATAATTAATTCAAGACCAGGTGCTAAGATGGCGTGCGATTTTGAGGCCCGGTGTGCCCAGAATAATTTTTTAAAATATATTAAATATATTAAATATTTTGAATGAGAAGTTTTCCTAAAAAAGAAGAATATATTCTAAATGGTTTTCCAAAATAGAAATCAAGGGCACCATTTCATTAAGAGCAATGACTTTACATTAGGTGAGACCCAATATCGACCAGTGCGGGTCGATTGTGAATGTTAGTTTTTGGACATTTAAGGAATAAAATAAATTAATGATTTATTTTATTTTGATGTTATGGTGATCTAGAGACGTGTTTCTTTTTAATAAAAATCTTCATAGGGAACCAGGGTTAAAATTCATAACCCTATAGAAATCTATGAAAGCTCTGGATAAAAGTCTTGGAGAAACCTCTCGACAAACGACAACGAGACAACTGATCATGATCATTCTTGACAGATCACCATTGATAAAGAATCCCCAACATTGAATTATCCAAACCCATGGTAGGGCATATTATTTCAATTCCTTATTTCTATATTCTTATAATTTATGACGAATGTGGATCAACCATGAATAGGTTGACTTGCGGTTTGATTGTTCTTGTGGGCGGGTTTTATTGCGTAAAATTGGGGATGATTATACTATTTTGTTATCTTGATCGTTCTTAAGGAATAGTTCGAGGCCAGAATGAATAATTAACGAGGTTTTTTCCTTGTATTATTCCATGTGCTCCCCCATAATTATTCACATTCTTCACGGTTTATGAACAAACGATCATTGCACTTTCATTTTACAGTGAAACGATCCCAAATTAAAGATTCGACATCGTTATGACTCGACGGAGGTGAGATGATGGTTTTAGTAGTAGATTGAATGAAGGTGGTTTCCAATTTCTTATTCTTCATCCAAAATGAATAATGATGATGATCTTGTTTTCAAATTTGATTCAATACTCGAATCTTACCGATTCAGTGAGGGCGGGACTATAAGACCCCAGATCTCGAGTTTCTCAACTAAGCATGGATGAAAATGATAGTCAGAGTAGCGGAGTAGATGATAAATCATGAACCAAGGTTTTTGGAAAATTCCATAGAATAGGGTGTGTAGTCCGGAATAAATGGCATGTGGCCCTTACTCAACGACGACTAGGGTTTCGGGAGGCAGTAAATTATCACACAGATTGTGAACCCTATGACATAGTGTGTGGGCCCTCCCCCAAGGCTCGGTGTGTATCTTGAGAGTTACACAGATATGAGGTGGAGTACACGGCTTGCCTATACGGCGTGTACCCAACCACAGGGCCAGACTCAGACCAGATACATTGGTTACCCCGTGTACTGATACATGGGTAGGCAAACATGGGTTGAAACCATGTACTGACACATGATCAGAGTACATGGGTGGACCCTAGATAGTAGGACACAATATGTGAGCCTTTCTACATGCCGTTTATACCTCTTCTACATGACATGTTCTGATGACACATGCTGTTGAACACAGGCAGTATTCAGGTTCAAGGGACATGGTGTGTGACCCTACTACATGCCATTTACCCCTCTCTACATGGATTCAATCTATTTCCACCATATCTCGGAAAGGTTTTGATAGGGTTGGTTCCCTTGATCAATACTCTGAAGGTTAGTTGGTATTATTTCCTATTCACAGGAGTATGGTCCCTTCAACAGGATTTTACTGAATATAGTCAGAAATCCCCTTCGAGAGGCCCGAAGAAGGATCCTATATCCATTATTATTCCCAAAGTAGAGTCTTGTTATCGGCATAACCAATCCTACCGGACTTCGATCCTCTACTTAGCAGGTGAATCCGGATGAGTCGTGGTATCACCCCACGACCCTAGAAGTGATCCTCATCTGTACATCGTGATCTTCCCCACTCATGGAGTGAGTAATCCCAGAGTGAGTGTATCAAATCTTTCTTCAGATCAATTAGTATTATCTCTCATGGAGGTTCCTAATGAACATTACTTCTCAGGTAGATGTCATCAGTGATATCATACTAAGGAGTGTGTTCTCCTAGATGAGTTCTTGTGGAATCTTCAGACTGAATCTCTAGTGTTGGTATATGGTAGTTGTGACTTACCTCTAGACTATAGGTTAGGGTTTGATTATATCTAGATATGTTATTTTTATATGTACTATATACATATACTATGTAGAGCTAACTGCACCTTTACTTCGTGTATTTATTTGTGGTTTCGAGGTGTCCTACTGAGTATTGTTATACTCACCCCTACATAGGATTTTTCTGCACGTGCCATGTCATGTGAAGATGAGAAACCTTTTGAAGAAGTCCAGGGAGGACCAGGACCAGACAAAGCTTTGTGAGTTCAGACAGTCCGAGGTGTTCCTACAACTTTGAGTAGCAGTCCCAATACCTTTTCATTTACAGGTTGGAATTTTTACTTTTCAGACTTTCTTTTAGTGGGATTGTATTCTAGCCTAGTTTACTTTACTACACTTTACTTTCCTATCATACTCTATTGGTTGGGTTTAGTGGTATGCATGCATTTTGTTCCTTAGTGGTTTTTATATTTAAGAAATTATGGCTTAGAGATGTGTGCATGTGTACAGATACTTAGTCAATGCCTCCCATGTCAGTGATATGACTATACAGTGATAGTCACCAACCCCTAGCCTATTGGAGGTGGTTTTGGGGAGTCAGGACACATGCCCCATTAGGACGGGTTTAGAAAGAGTGGTATCAGAGTTGGTCGGTTCTACCTTAGGACTAGGAGCCTGTGAGATTGGTTTGGGGCAACAATGTTAAGTGTTTAGAGTTTTGATTTTAGGCTAGGGACTTTAGTGTTAGTATGGGTGACCAATGTATCCATACACCAGGACTTTGATAACCTACATTTCAACTCGGTACACGAGAACACTGGTTTCAGGGAAAATAATGGTACATGAATCATATAGGAATGAGTTGTGTTTCCATGTCCTTCTTGAGTCATCTCTCCAAATATACTTGTTGACCATGGTACATCTTGTTTTCTTATAATATTCATCTAAGATGCATACCAGCTAGTATTAAGTAGCTCAATCATGAGGATGACCCCCTAAATGATGAGGCTTCATTACATGGACCAATTTCCTAGATGTTGCCTCTAGGTGGTGCACCAGCTATACCACCAATAGTGGAGCAGCACGTGGTACCTATAGTACCAGTAGATGAGGAGCACAAGCTGATCACACTCCATAATTTTTAGATATATATACCCCTTAGGTTTCAAGGTGAGCCTGACCCTTAGGTGGATGAGGATTGGATTGAGGCAGTGACTAGAGTTTTCTATCTAGTGAGGACAACAACATACCAGATGGTGATCCTAACAGAGAGCCTTCTTTAGGGTTTGGTAGGATGGTGGTGGAGTTTGACCACACAGACTCACGATGAGTTTATTCTTTCATGGATGGAGTTTGATTGTCTCTTTAGAGAGGATTTATCTCCGGTTACACTGAGAGAAGTGCGTATACAGGAGCTTCTTCAGCTCTAGTAGGATAGCTTGGTGGTGGATGACTATTCATTGAGGTTCACCAACCTCTCTAAAAGCTTGATGGATATGGTTAGTGATCATTACTTCAGGGATCGAACCTTTGAGTGAGGTATACTTTGGGACATCCTAGCCAGAATTATACCTCTATGCTTTCCGACTTATGTTGGAGTTCTTAAGAAAGCTTTGGTGGTCAAGAGCTTCTTGGATGATCAGATGAAACCAATGATAATAAACAATAGGAAGATAAGTGGAGAGACCTCAGTAGTGGGGATACGAGGTCAGACACAAAGATCTTGATGTGGTAGAAGTTACAGGATGTCCCAAGATAGGGGATCCACATTTTAGAGCTCTCAGGATGGATCCAGTTAGCCTAGGGAGAGGCGATGCTACACATGTGATGATATGGGAAATCTCACTAGTGATTGCCCAACCAGTCGAGTTACTGACATGGGGACGATGGATGGACCACCAAGGCAGAGCCAACAAGTGGAGTAGAAAGAAATTTTAGGTGGAGGATGTGAAAGAGGAGTTGGGAGAGCTACAGGAGGTGAAAGAAGTTTTGATATACCACCACCACCACCCCCAAGAGGTCCTTGCTAGGCTTAGGGAGCTGGAGGATAGGGGTGGGGATAACTACATGCAGTCAAGGCGTATGACCTAAGGACTCTAGGGATTATTCGATGTATGATATGTGTCTTTCTACCTTAGATTACAAACTTATAGACATAGGTTCCATTCATTATTTTCTCGTTATTTACCTTGTATGAGACCTTTAGATTTCGGTTGAACCATTGACTTGACCCTTATGCTTGGAGATACCAACAGGAGGAGACTCAATGATCACACACTTGTGTCAATAGTATGATCTGACCCTTAGAGGTGAGAGTTTCAGTTGGAACCCCTTGGTGGCAGCGTTGAGGCCTTACAACGTCATTCTTAGTATGGATTAGATATCTTTGGTTCATTCCCAGACTAACCATTTTTGGAAAAAAGTGTGATGTGTCTATAATGATGGGATGACATTTTCCATTGTTGGTGAAAGGGAAACCCAAATAGCATAGGATGAGCTCTTGCATAGGAGGGTGAAACCGATCACTCATGATTTGGCTAGCCTTACCCTTGGAGCATCAGATGTTATGAGCTTTTAGTTCCTAGTAGTAGTGGCAGGGTACAAGGACATCTTTCTAGAAGATATCCCAGGGTTACCTCCCCATTGGGAGATCAAATTTTGCATCGAATTACACCTAGGGATGGAACTAATATCCTTACTAGCATATCATATGGCTCCCATAGAGCTTCACGAGATGAGGGTGTAGTTGAAGGAATTATATAAGAATGGATTCATGAGGCCTAGTGTTTCACCCTAGGCAACCCCAATTTTGTTTTCCAAGAAGGAATACGAGATCTTGAGGTTGTGTGTGGATTACTGGTGCTTGAACCAAGTGATCATGAAGAATAAGTATCAACTTCTGAGGATCGATTCCCTCTTTGATAAGTTGAGTGGGGCACGATGGTTCTTGAAGGTTGACCTCCAATAAGGTTATCACCAGTTGCAAGTACGGAAGAGGATATACTGAAGATGGATTTAAGATGTCACTATAGTCATTATGAGTACTTGGTGATGACCTTTGGCATGATGAACAACTCAAAAGTGTTCATTGGACCCATGACTAGATCTTTCATCCTTACTTCAACCAGTTCTTGGTAGTATTCAGTGATGATATCCTTGTGTACTCGACATCTGAGTAGGAGCACACAAGACACCTATGGATGGTTATGGATGTACTCTGAGAGCACCATATTTATGGAAAACTATCAAAGTTTTATTTCTAGATTCAAGCGGTCCACTTTATGGGACATGTTATCTCAGTAGATGAAGTGGCAGTGGACCTAGCCAAGGTGGAGGTAGTGTTAGCATGGGATCCACCTAGGAGCGTGATAGAGGTATGCAGCTTCCTTGGGATGGCAGGATATTACCGAAGATTCATACCTGATTTCTCCAGAATATCGGAACCTATTATAACATTGAACCGAAAGGGGTAGCCTTTCATATGGACAGAGAAGTTCCAGAAATATTTTCAGCAATTGAGTAAGATTTTGATGAGAATTCTGAACTCGAGATTTCGAAATGATGTTGAGTATGTAGTATTTTGTGATGCATCAGGGACCAAACTGGGTTGTGTCTTAATGCAGAGGCTAGCAGTAATTGCCTATGGTTCACACTAGTTGAGACCACATGAGAAGAATTACATGACCCATGATCTTGAGTTAGCAGAGGTAGTCTTCTCATTAAAGATTTGGAGACACTACATGATGGAAAGTGGTTTATAGTCTACTCCGACCACAAGAGTATCAAGTATATCTTCTATCATAAGGATCTGAATTTAAGATAGAGTAGATGGATAGAGTTACTCTATGATTATGACTTTAATAATTTCTATACTCCTTGGAGGGGAATGTGGTGGAAGATTCTCTCAGCAGGATATCTAGTTCACAATTACTAAATGAGTATTTGGGGCAGTTGGAATCATTACAATTATCCTTTGTGAATGGATTTGGAGTAGCCTACCTCAAGTCGATGGTTTTCACCCCTCTACTCTTACAAAAATTTAGGGAGGCACAACTTGGGGATACTAACTATGAGACCCTACATGCTCATATGTCTATAGGGTATGCTCTTGATGGATATTCTCAAGGTGGGGAGCACATATTCCTTTTCAGAGGACACATAGTTATACCAGTGGCATTGCTGGAGTAGGTTCTGAGGGAGTTTCATACACCCCCTTTGGTGGTACACCATGGTGTGGCGAAGATGTACCAGGACCTCCAACATCAGTTTTGGTGGATAGGGATGAAGAAGGTGGTGGTATAGTTCATTTCTCGATGCCTTATGTGCCAGTAGGTAAAGGATGAGCACGAGGTTACAATGAGTTTGACTCAACCCCTTGAGGTGCCAGAATGGAAGTAGGATGGGATATCAATGGAATTCACGATATTTTTACCAAATATGTCTAGGGAATAAGATTCCATCTGGGTGATTGTTGATTGACTCACAATGTCAGACCAATTACTAGCTATCTGAGAGAAAAGTTTAGTAGAGAACTTGGGATGCTTCTATGTTCAAGAGATAGTTCGAATCCATGGATTCCCACCAACGATAGTTTCTGATCATGATGATCATTTCACATCCTGGTTGTGGAAGGGATTACAAGAGGTATTTGGGAATAATTTATGCTTGAGAATGAAATTTCATCCCCCGAAAGATGGCCAGATAGAAAGAACAATTTAAGTTCTAGAGGACATGTTACGGGCTTGCATCTTGGACTTTGTTCATAGTTGGGAGGACCACTTACCACTGGTGGAGTTTGCGCACCACAACATATAACACTCCACCATTGGTATAGAACTGTTCAAGGCTCTGTATGGATGACCCTACAGGTCACCACTTTACTGGACTGACCCAGGAGAGTCGGCACTCATGGGCCCGGAGTTGGTGTGACCTACTACCGAGAATATGGAGATCATCTAGGAGTGTATAAAGACTGCACAGAGCTTTCATAAATATTATTCTAACAGAAAGTAGAGAACTTTTGAGTTTGAGGAAGGAGATCATGTATTCCTTTTAGTTTCACCTTGATGAGGGTTATGAATATTTGGTCAGGGTGTCAAGTTATCTTAGAGGTTTATTGGTACTTTTCAGATACTACATAGAGTTTGTGAGGTGTAACATCGCTTAGATCTACCCCCACAGTTTATTCAGTTACATGATGTATTCCACGTGTTGCTATTGAGGAGGTATGTGCATGAACCATTGCACGCCATCAACTAGGGAGAGCTTGAAATTGATGATTGATTTACTTTTGCTGAGTACCAAGTGAAGATCAAGGATCGGCAGGAGAGGATCCTTAGTGGGCGTTCAATTCCTTTAGTGTGTGTCTAGTGGTAGCATGGGAATATCTCGAAGAGAACATGGGAGTGAGAGACTCAGATTCGTGCGCAGTACCCACATATTTTTGTATAGCCTTTATTTTTGGATTTTTGGGGATATAAATCCATAAGGTGGGGAGAATGTAAAGTCCTATATTTTTCAATATATTATTTTTAAATATTATATGGAATTAATTTGAGACCAAGTGCAGATATGAAATGCAATTCTGATGCTTGATGTTCCCAAAATAAATGTTTGAAATATATTAAATATATTAAATAGCACATGCAAGTAGTTTTCCTGAAAAAGTGGAATAGATTCTATATATTTTCCTAGATTATAAATCCAAGGGCACTGTTGAATTCAGAGCAGCAAATTTACCTTAGGCGAGACCAAACATTGGCCGACATGGTTCGGTTGTGAAATCTAGTTTTTGGACTTTTAAATAATAAAATAAAATAATGATTTATTTTATTTTGACGTTATGGTGACACAGAGTCATGTTTATTTTTAATAAATTGCTTGGAAGGGACCTAGGGTTATAATTAATAACCCTAGATAAATCCCTAGAAGCTCTGGAGAAAATTCTTGGAGAAACCTCTCGATAGATGACGACGAGATGACGAATCATGATCATTATTGACAGATCTCCATTGGAAACAAATCCTTAACATCAAATGATCTAAACCCCAGGTAGGGTGTATTATTTCAATTCTTCTTTCCCCATTATTATAATTGATGAAGAACATGGATCAATCATGAATAGGTTGACCCACGGTTCGATTGTTCTTGCAGGAGGGTTTGATTGTGGGAATTTGGGGATGATTATACTATTTTTTATCTTGATCGTTCTTATAGAATGGATTGAGGCCAAAATGAACAACGACCGAGTTTTGTTCCTTGGATTGTTCCATGTTCATTTTCACTCCCTAAATTCTTCACGTTCTTCATGTTGTTCATGGTTTATGAACAAATGATCATTGAGCTTTCGTTTCATGGAGCAATGATCTGAAATTAATGATCCGACATCGGTATGACTTGACGGGGGTATGATGATGGTTTCAAAAGTATATTGAACGATGGCAGGTGCTAATTTCTCATTCTTCATCAGAAATGAAGAACGATGATGATCTTGTTTTCTGAGTTGATTCAAAACTTGAATATTACTGATTTGGTGATGGTGGGACTAGATGAACCCAGATCCTGATTTTCCTGACCAAGCATGGCCGAAAATGATGGTCAGAGAAGCGGAGGAGATTATGGAGTGCGAACTAGGGTTTCTATAAAATTTGAAAGAACACGATGTATAGATTGGCCTACACGACATGTGTCCCCCACTCAGCAACAAATAGGGTTTCAAGAGGTAGAAAAGTATCACACGACATGTGACCCCTATCACATGACATGTAACCCCTATCACATGTCATGTGGGACCTTCCCTGAGGCTCGATGTTTATCTCAGGAGTTACACAAACACTAGGTGGAGTACATGGCTTGCCTACACGACATGTACCCCACCACACAAACAGACCCAGATCAGATACATAGGTTACCCCGTGTACTGGTACACAGGAAGGTGAACATGAGTTGAAACCATATACTAGCACATTACTGGAGTACACGGGTGGACCCCAGATAGTAGTACATGACATTTGATCCTTTCTACATGCTGTGTAGACCTCTTCTACATAACATGTTCTGATGCACGGGTCATTTAACACAAGCAGTACTTGAGGTAAAGGGACATGACATGTGACCCTACTACACATAGTGTAACCCTTCCTACATGGCTTGAATCCATTTTCTAATATATCTTGAACAAGTTTCATTATGGTTGGTGCCCTTTCTCGATTCTATGAAGGTTATTTGGTATCATTTCATATTTACAGGAGTATGGTCCCTTCAGTCGGATTTTACTGGATATAGTTAGGAATCCCCTATGAGATTCCCAGAGCAGGATCCTATATCCATTCTTGTGCCCTAAGTAGAGTCTTGGTATTAGTTTTACCAATCCTACTAGACATAGATCCTCTACTTAGTATTTTAATTCTGATGAGTCATGGTATAACCCCATGGCTCTGGAAGTGATCCTCATCTGTGTATTGTGATCTTCCCCACTCATGGAGTGAGTACTCCCAGAGCGAGTGTATCATATATATCTTTAGATTGATCAGTATTCTCTCTCATGATGGTTTCTAACAAGCAATACTTCTCAAGTGAATGTCATCAGTGCTATCAGGCTTAGGAGTGTGTTCTCCTGAATGAGTTCTTGTGGAATATTTGGACTAAATCTCTAATGTTGGTATGTAGTAGTTATGACTTACCACTAGACTACGGGTTGGGGTTTGAGTATATATGGATATGTTTAAGTTATATGTATTGTAGAAATATACTGTGCATAGATGAATGTACCTTTACTTTGTGTATTGCTTTATGGTTTTGAGGTGTCCTACTGAGTATTGTTATACTCACCCATGCATAGGCTTTGCTCTCACATGTCGTGTCTTGTGTAGATGAGCGGCCTTTTGATGAAGTATAGGGTGGACCAGGACCAAACAGATATTTGTGAGTTCATATAGGATAAGGTGTTCTTACAGCTTTGATCAGCAGTCCCAGTACCTTTTTGTTTACAGGTTGGACTTTCTTGTTTTCAGACTCTTTCTTTTGGTGGGATTATATTCTGGCCTAATTTACTTTACTACACTTTACTTTCCTATTGTACTCTATTGGTTGGGTTTAGTGGGGTGTATTCATTTTGTTCCTTAGTGGTTTTTACATTTCAACATTTTAGGCTTGGAGACATGTGCCTGTGTTCAGGTACTTAGGCAATGCCTCCTGTGTTAGTGATACGCCTTCTTGGTTCTAGTCACCCACCCATGGCCTATTGGAGGCGGGCTTGGGGAGTCATAAAATGGGCCCCATTGGGATAGGTCATGACAACAATGATTAATATTCTGAAAATATAAATCAATTTCTACTTTATTTATGTTCTATAGAAATCAAAAATGCCAACCGTGTGTTCGTGCGAACTATCGCCTCCATGGATACCATGTTCCATTTCTCATCATCGACTTACATGAATAATTTTAAAAAACATATTTGATGAATTTATATGATATTAATAATTAATATATGTCATGAATATGATTCTATAAATATATAAAAAAATTCTCATTATAAATCAATCCATTGATATAATCAAATCACTCCAAACAAGCTTGTCATTGATTCTAAATTCATGAAACATGACTAAAATTTTCATGGAATGAAATTAGAAATTTATAAATCATTATAAATGATATATTACAGTACCTTAAATAATATTGGAATTATTAAATTTTATTTATATCACGAGTATTGATATTAACATTTTAAATCATGTGTGAAATAATTAAAATCACTAAACATCCAATAATGAAAATAATCTATAAGAAACAAATAAATGTAAAATAAATGATTATAGTTGAAGATTATATAGGGTAATATATATGAATAAGGTTATGAAATAAGTGGTTTAGATGATTATTTTTATTATACATTAGGTTAAAGAGCATTCTTGAAAGCCGAGAGCTAAATGTAAGGGTTTCCGTCTCAATTTCTATTCATCGAGGCTTGTTTTCAAGTTACACACCTATTATTATTTTATATGGTGTACTTGATATCCCATTGGATTATATTATTATTATTTTTGTTTCTTTTGTGTTATTTATATGTATTTTCATGAATCCTTTTGACTCAAAGGGAACATAAGTTGTAAGGGTTTCTTTCCAATCTCATTTCCAAATCGAGATAGTTATGAATGAATTTCCATATAGGGAAATATTGTGTGAAATTTATCTCTAAAACCTCAATAAAATTTTCTCCTCTATTTATTATTGGGGTTTTATATATCAGCTCTCAATTTTATTTTCCTTGGTAAACTATTTACCAGATGTGATACTTGTAATTAAAACCGACCCCACCTCTTTTTTCGGCTAGGAATATTCCTCCTCTATGTATATATTCATTTTATAGATATACTTACACATGATTTAATAACTGATTAAGGTTTATTTTCTTCCATTTTTTATTTATTTAAAAAAAATTAAAATAATTCTATAAAGTTTTTGACACGTTTCATTTTGATAAAAGTATCCCCTTTTAATGTTTTCCATGTGAACATGAACTTTTTTCATTGCGGGCATTCTTTATGATAGAGATTCATTTCCATGTTTTAAAATTATTTTAAGAATTATTTTAATGATTAATAATTTTGAAGAGAAAATAAAATATTGTTATATTTTTCAAAAGTAAAATTTTGATTTTAAAAAATAATTTTTTGATTTTAAAGGGGCTTTTAAAGGCTTGTGTTTTTAAGAAAGAAGTCTCTAGTGTTTTTATGTCTTCTCAAAGAATTTTTTTGAAAGCATATTTCTTTTATAAAATTTATTTATTGGAAAACCTTTTTGGGTTTAAAAGGTATTTTTTAAAATATATTATCATGCTCAAAGTATTTAGTTTTAAATAAAATATTTTAAAGAGTTCTCAAGCATTTAAAAAGGGATGTTTTTTTCTTATTTTTCAAAGTGATTTATCCAGTAATCTTAAAAGGGTGTTTTTCATCTATGTAAACATCCTTTAACATTCCTTATGTTACACTTGTGATATGTTCATATGATACCATTCATCTTCTTTCTCTGGATAACTTATGATGATGATGTTTTAAGAAAGTTTTCATGAAACCCATATCTTTCCCATGAGGGATATGCTTTAATAATACCATACACATTCTTTTTTTGGATGGATTATGATCATATTATGTAATTTATTAACTGGGGAAAGTATAGACATACTACATGTTATTATTCCAATATAGATGATTATAGATAACTAAAGAAAGTTGATTATGCATTGAATTTTTGTTCATATCCTTCACATGGTGAATGCATTGTAATTAATAAAGTGATGGGTGTGGGCCTATATTATATATCCCTTAGATGCATTGATTAGTCTCATAAGACAAAAAGGTTTGGGTATTTGGTGTATGCCTATCCAATTGAAGAATGATCTCTTGGTTATGACCTTGATGGAAAGAATGGTCTCTTGGTTACAACATTGATGAAACAAATATGTTTTGGATGTAACCATGGAGGAAAGTATGATGTATTGACATAAGGCCTTGATGGCAAGATCAATATGTTCAACATTATACATTTTATCACCATGAATTCAATTATTGTTAGCTATGTTATTATTTACATTTCCATGTTATCCATGGATATATTTAATTCTCATGTTATTGATTATATGACACGTTTATTGATTATTCACTCTTCCATAATGTGTATGCCATTTATACCCATGATTGTTTCCACTGTACGCTTTCCCTTAATGAGTATCTGAACTCAACCTTTTATTTTGTTTCCTTCCCTAAGATACTAAGAAATGATCTTTGAATGAATTCAAGGATTTGATAAAAGGAATAATAAAATTTTCAAGAAGTTGATTATTCTATGTTATAAAGTTTACAATGTAATATGGAGAACATGTATATATCCAGTCTCCCAAGACTATTGAACTATATAATCCTTGCGATCCATTTTATCTTTACCCAATTTAATAAAATTACCATCAGATCTGGGTTACTATATTCAAGGGTGTTATAGTTAGTATTAAAATAAGTTTAGTATAAAGATTGAAAACTAGATGTCAGAAAACATTGATTAGATAACACAACCCTATGGTAGACTCTAGAGATAAGTTTAAGTATAGTAAATCATCCTAATATTTTAGTGAAGTGGATATTTTGTGGTTTCCTATAAATTAAATCCCTATACAGATACAAAAAAGTGGATATATACTATGGAAAAATGAACCTAGGGGTAATATCCCCGAAAAGGTTGATTGAGTGTTAACTCTATCTTCAACCAATACAAGATAAAGAGGTCTAACTAAACAACTAGTTTGACACTCTCGAGGGATATGATTTGGTCAATTCACATGCTCTTTATAAACCATTATGAATAATTTTAATGGAATTTTTATATGTAATATACAACTAGTTAGGTTGGAGAACCTGATAGGAATATAACATTGGATAACCTAGATCAAAGCCTTGAGATTAATGAGTTAGGTTATGAACATAATTTATGAGTTATTTATTATAATTTCATAATTTTCCTTTTTTATAATCATATCAAATCAAGTATTCTAATCCTTAACTTTCCCTTATTTAAGAAACTTCTGGAGCAAGGAGAAACCAAGTTAACAATGGGTGTTATAAAAAATGCGGTGATTATCCCAATGAAAAATTGAAAGAGATAAGAGTTAGAATGAGAAATATTATGGTTATACCTATCCAACTATCATGAAATATGATTAATAATTTGAACATAGTTTAATTCCAAAACACACCAAAGAAGAGAATGATAAAGTTTCATGAAGTTCTGGAGATAAAGACCATGGAGGAAAGAAGATTCAATTTTCTACATGTAAAGAATGTGGGAAGAAGAACTCAGGGAAATGTATCAAAGAAACTAGAATATATTTTATATATAGAAAAGGTGGAAATAGATAAGATAATTACTGAGGAAAAATGAATAGTCTAGTTAACACAATAAAGGGAAATAAATTTCATCCTAAGGTACCACTAATATTTCAATGTATTAAATGTGGGGAATATAATAATTATCTAATTCGATGCCCTAATCTAAGGGAAAAAAAGGATAATAAGCACTAACAAACTTTTAGACAAAGATAACAAGGAAGGTCCTATGCTATGAATACCACTGAAGTGGATCATGATAATTAAGGTACACTTACCCTCCACTTTGGAGTTGTAGATTTCATGTTAGAGTTTGATTCTAGGAACTCTAGTACATCTAGGAAGTTTTACAAGAGAATAAAATCACCATCCCAATGATTTGGTATTAAATTATCAGGGAAAACTTATATTTTCATGATTATTATAACCCGATTTAAAATTTGTGGGAATATTCCTTGTGCAAATTTTATTATTCTTCCTTTATATGAATTTAATATGATTTTTGAAATGGATTGGTTATCTATACTTAGAGGAAAAATTAATTTTCAAAATAAGAAAATCACATTTTATATCAACCTATGATAGTTTATCAATGCAATGATGATTATGAACTCCCTTTGGAATAAGATTCTATGATATGGGTCTTGATACCAATTAATAAGGGAATATTAGCTCAAATAGTTGGAAAAAAACTTTATTTTATATATATTCCAATTACAAATGAATGTATAAGTTTTTTATTCAAACCAAATTTAGTGAGACTTATATCTCATTAGAATTTATATCTTGGGTTTTATCTACCTTATGGATACCCTTCACTATTTCCATTAGTAAGTAATAATTAACATTGTGAGGATTCAATTTATTTAGGAGGGGAGAATGTAACACCCTGATATTTCAATATGCAATTATCCTTTAATAAACACAATGTCGAATAGATTTTTTCACATTTGACACCAAACTAAAATAAAACTGTGATACATTTTATTAAGAAGATTTTTTAAGTATTAAATGTGATCGTTATAATGTAATAGTTGAATTAGGGGGGTATAAATAGAAGTAACTATATTTTAAAATCTATGTATAAATAAAAAATTAATTTCATTTTTTAATATCAAATGAATTAATAAAATTCAATTAATGTAGATAAATAACCGATAAGATCATTTTATGCTTAAAAATTCATTTTCCTAAAAATTGTCCTTTTTAGGTGTTTTGCATTTTGATTTTAAGAAAATAAATATATTATGGTTAAATAATTATAAAATATATTACTGATATTAATATTATACCAACCCTAATTTAATTATTAATTGATATAAAATAATAATAAGAACATTTAATATTTAAAGAGTCATCTTCCTATAAAAACAACTTTTCATTATATTTTATTTTTTCATTTAAAAGTTAAATTCATAAATTTTCGGATTTGAATTTGAAAAAATGAAAACATTTTTTTTAATTCAACATGTTAATATTATCTTAATATATATTTTTGGTATTTTTCTAAAAATATGATTTTTAGGTGAACATTATGAAATATCATTTTTACAAATATCGTGGCTTTTATGTCATCATTAGGATATATGAATAACCTAAAAATTTATGAAATTTTTTATTAACCAAATATATATTTAATAATTATAATTATACATTTTAAAATATTATTTTTAATCTAAAAACATAGGTAAAAATTAGTTACCACTGTAAAATTCAAAATGGTAAAAGAGTTAAAACAAAGGGTAAAGATTTCAATCATGTTAAAAACATATATCCAAAAGATTTATTGAGGGATTTATCAACCCAAAATCACCCATATCAATTATTTTATACTTTTTGAGCCACTTTCATTTCAAAACAACACAACATTGAAATAAAGTTATGAGTATTTACAAGTGTCACCCCTGTCACATATAAAAGAATCCTTCCACCACCCCACTTTTCCTCACACTTTAAGCCACTTTGTTCAACCAAAATCTACCCAAATACATTACCAACACCCATATAAATTTAATATAGGTTATTATATCTTCAAAATACCACCTCTTAAAGGCTTAAGATAATTTGCAAAGGAGTTATTCCAAGGATTAAGGCAAAAACTCTCAAATCACTCCTTTTCATTTATATTTATTTAAGTATTCTTATTCTACCTCAAGGTATATTATACCATCCCAAAATAATAAAATAAATATAATTATTATACCTAAATTTTATTATATTTATGGAACAATCATTATCTACCTTCCTCCATTCTCCTTAGAAGAATGAAAATGTCGTCCATACGTATATACAGACTACCGCCTCCATGAACGACATACTTCATTTACACCAATACATTTCATGAATAGTTAAAAGAATTTAGTTATTGAATAAATATGATATTTATAACATTATTAATATTATTAAAAGGTAAATAAATTTATACCTTCTTTCCATTTTATGTAAAATGAAAACGTCACCCGTGCGTATGTACGGACTACCACCTCTATGGACGACATGTTATGTTTTTCATCATCGCCTTCCATAGATGATTATAAAAATACATTTTATAAATTTATATGATATTAAGGATTAATATATTTCATGTATATGATCATAAAATTATATCACAAAAATCAATGATCATTATTAATTAATCAGTTGATATTAGTAAATTACCTGAAACAAGCTTGTCACTGATTTCATATTCACGAATCTTGATTAAAATTATTATGGAATAAAAATAGAAATTTATAAATAATTATAAATAATTTATTATAGTATATTAAATAATATTTTAATCATGAAATTTTATTCAAATAATCATGATTAACATCGACATTTTAAAGTATGCATGAAATAATCAAAATCACTAAACATCTAATGATGAAAATAAACTATAAATAACCACTAAATATATACTAAATTATTATATTTAAAGAGTATAAATGGTAATTGATATGAATAAGGTTATTTATTAAGTAATTATTATATTTATTTTTATTATATGGGAGGTTAAAGATATTTCATGAAAGTTAGGAGATAAATGTAATGGTTTCCATCTCAATTTCTATTCATTGAGACACGTTTTCAAGTTATGCACCTATTCTTATTTTATATCGTGTAATTACTAACCCATTGGCCTATATTCAAATTATTATTATTATTATTTATTTCATATTATTTAAAAGTCTTATCATGAATCCATACTTTAATCCTTTTAGCTTAAAGGTTACCAAAGCCGTAAGGGTTTCTTTCCAATCTCATTTCCAAATCGAGATTATTATGAATGAATTTCAATTTGTGGAAATATTGTGTGATATTTATCTCTGAAACCTCAAACATTTTATTATCCACTAGTTATTATTTTGGTTTTATATGTAATATCTTAATTTTATTTTCCATGGTAAATAATTTACCTGATGTGACACTTGTAATTGAAACCAACCTCACCTCTTCTTTTCAGTCAGGAATCTTCCTCCTCTATGTGCATATTCATTTTATGGATGCCCTTATAATTTATTTAATAATTTATTAAGGTTATTTTATACTATTTTTAATTTATTTAAAAATATTTAAAATAACTTTTTATCATTTTCCATGTGCGTTGTTTTGACAAAAATTATCCCATTTTAACGTTTTCTGTATGAACCTGTTGTTTCATTGTTATAGAAATTATTCTTTTAAATTATTCCTTCACATGTTTTAAAATGGTTTTCTTAATGATTTTAATTATTAATGATTTTAAAAATAAAATTAAATATTGTTATATTTTTCAAAATTAAATTTTTTATTTTAAAAAATGAATTCTTGATTTTAAAAGGGATTTTAAAGACTTGTGTTTTTAAGAAAGAAATTTTCAATGTTTTTATATATTCTCAAATAAAGTTTTTGAAAGAATATTTATTTTATATTTTTTATGATTTTTTGGTTTTAAAGGGTAATTTCTAAAATGTTCTATCAAGATCAAAGTATTTTGTTTTAATGAAAACATTTTAAGGAGTTCTCAAGAATTTCAAGAAAGGGATATTTCATCTTGTTTTTCAAATTGATATATATGAAAATATAAAAAGGGTATTTTTAATCTATATAAATATCCTTTCATGTTATTTATATTACACTTGGGTTATGTTCTTATGATACCATCCACCTTTTTTCTCTGGATATATTATGATTATTATGTTTTAAGTAAGTTTTTTGAAAACCCGTTTCTTTACCATGGGGGATATGATTTAATAATATCATCCACATTCTTTCTAGGGATGGATTATGATCATCTTATTACATTTATTGTCTAGAGAAGTATGGAAATACTGTATGTTTTTATTCTAATATAGATGTTTATATATGACTAAGTCATGTTTATTTTCTATTGAATTATTGCTCATATCTTTCATATGGTGTATGCATTGGGCTTAATGAAGTGACCGGTGAGGAATGAAATTATATAGCCCATCGATGCATTAGTTGGTATCATAAAACAAAAGTTCTGGGTATTTGGTGTATGATTACTTAATTAAATAATGATATATTGGCTACTACCTTGATAGAAAGAATGATCTCTTAGCTATGGCCTTGATGAAAAAAAATGATATCTTTGTTGCGACCTTAGTAGAAAACATGATGTCTTGGAACAAGGCCTTGATAGTATGACCAAGATGTTCAAAATTATGCATTCCATCACCATGTTTTTTTTATTTTTATACATGTGATTATTTACATTTCTATGTTATCCATGGATATATTCAATGCTCAAGTTATTTATTTTATATCATGTTTATTGATTATTCACTCTATAATGTGTATTCCATTTATACCCATGATAATTTCCACTGTACACTTTACCTTACCTAGTACTCGAACTCACCATTTCATTTTATTTTATTCTATAGGGTACTAATAATATATCTTTAAATGAATTAAAGTATGTGTTAAAAGGAATAATAAAATTTTCAAGAAGTTTATTATGATATGTTTTAAAGTTCCCAATATAATATGGAAAAAAATGCATGTATCTAGCATCCCAAGAATGATAAATTGTGTGGTACTTTATGATGTGATCCCTTGTATCTTGTTACAATGTAATAAAGTGACCACAAACTTTAGGTTACTAAAGTTAGTGGTGTTAGAAAAAAAATTACTTATGAATAAAAACCTTACACATAAGAAGATGACTAAGTCATATATTTTAAGTATGGATTGAAAATATTATGCATGGTTTTTATGAGTTTAAGTCATGTACCTTACATATTAAGAATATTTTATATAATAATAAAATATATTACATATAGATCAACATAGATTACGTATAGTTTTTCATCTAAGAGAAAAACCCTATGTTTGAAACATGTATTATATATGGAATAAAATATATTATGCATGGGACTTCATCTAAGTCAAAAACCTTACATATAGACAATATATTATATATGGAACAAAATATTTTACCTAAGGTTTTTTTGGCTAAGTAAAACAACTTACGTATGGGATAAATATATTATATAAAAGAGAAATATATTATGCATTGATTTTTTTCTAAGGGTAAACCATATGCAGTGAAGGAAAATATTATATATGGAAGAATTATATTACATATCCAATTTTGGATAAGTAAAATATCTTATGCATGAGCATAGAATATTATGTATTGAATTCAGTATAAGTAGAATAACAAACATATCAAAATATATATTACATATTTAATCATATATAAAATGTTTTTCAAAGTGTAAAATCAGTAGTATTAGCCCCTATTATATGTAAGGTTTAATATATATTATGTATAGGTCCATGAGGGTGATACGTAAGGTTTTTGTGTTCTCTAAAATTTTACATTTCAAGTTTTTGGAAAATTTTCCCTAAAATGTTAAAAATGATTAATTAATTATGAATTTGACTATAAAAGTGGTTTTAGGGATTTTTAGCTAGGAACAGTAGAAACACATCCTAATAGATCTCTCATTTTTCACTTCTTATTCCAATGAGATTCTAACCAAATCATGTCAGTTCTTCATACAGTATGAAGTAGGGAGTAGCCATGGGTAAGGCTAATAGTTTGTGTGAATATTTTGTTCATATTTATCTTCAATCTCTTTCCTTTTATTAAAAAACCCTAATTTCAAGTATTTTTTTCCTTTAGATTTTGGTGAATCATTTGATTAAAATAGGATCAATCAAGGTTTTTCAATAAGTATATTCATGCATACTCTAGGTAAGTGGTGCCTAACTATTTCTAGTATTATATATGTGTGTTGTGTTGTGTGATAAATGAGTGTGGGTGGGGTTGTATATGTGTGACCAGGTATGGAACCACTTGGGATTTAGAATGTTTGTAAGTGATACTTAGGGTTAGTCTCACATGGTAAATGGAAAATATGATATGGTATGGAATTTTTGGATGATATTATGGTTTTAATCCATGATAAGCTTGATGTTGTTTGTTGTAAAGTGGTGGTATTTGGTATGTGATGGTTGATGTGATTCCATGGAAATGTGTTGGGTGTAACTTGTGTGACTATGGGTAATTTTTATCACTATAAATTGGGAAATGTGGTTCAATGGGATGATGTAGATAGTGTTGACCATTTCTATGAGTGGCGTTGTGGTTTTCTAGTGTGGTGCGGATGATGTTTCTCATTACTATGGGTTGTAAATGAGGTTCAACAATGGTGTCACCTTGGTTTTTGGTGATTTCCTCTCACTACCAGGGGATAAGGCTATTGGGGTTTGTTCACATAAGACAGGGTCCATGAGGTTTCATGAAAACATCAAGAGCTCTAATGGAAGTTGATTCCAGAAGAAGGGTAAAAGGGAGAAAAAAATAAAATAACAAAAAGAAGATCACATGACAAAGGATTTAAATGGTTTAGGAATAATCCCGGCATCCATGGAGAGGTAGAAAATTTCAATAATTTTGGGAGCATGATATATGTTAAAATTTCACAGTAATAGAAATCTTGGCTCAAAATAATCTCATAAAGTAACACGGTGCTATAGTGTAAAATCCACATAGTAAGTCCAATTTTCTATAGTATCAGTGGTAGTAAGTCCACAAAACCACAGTACCACATAGATGTCATTGGTTAGCTCTATTACAGTAATTATTTCAAAGTCCACACTACTACAAAACCCCATCGACATCTCCATTCAACTATGTTATAGTTAGTCATCATTACTATAGTGTCCTTAAAATGAGGTGGTTTGGTCCACTAATTATGGGTGGAACCCTTTATAGATTAATAAAATTAGGGGAATGGTGTTGAAAATCATTATGAAGGAGTTCTTCACCATACAAGTCTATGAATGGTGGTGTGTGAGACCATTGGATGGGGGAATGAGGCCCACCATGTATGTTTGCTATGTTGGGATTGATGGGTTGAGAATTGTTAAGGATGATTATCATTGTGATATAAGGTCCATAGGGCTATCGAGTCAGTGATTAGTAAAGGGTTCATAATACCTTTTGGTCTTTAAGATATAGTGGTGGACATACCTTTGGGGTGTAGAGGTTGAATTGAAATGGTAATGCCACATGTCATAGTATTGGTTGGAAGGTCAAGGGACCTTCTGGTATGATAGAGTATGGAGGGTGTTCATAGGTGAGAGTGCACTATGGTTTTTGTTTTGTATGTTTTTCTATTTGTTACTTATTGATTACTCACCTCCATTTCATATATCATGTGTAACCAATACTATATTGATGAGATATATGGGTTCACATGTTGCACTAGTTTATTACTACGCTATGGTTAGTGGCCCCAAGTGAGGTGCATGCTCCGCTTTAGAATTTCTCCCCTAATTTTGGTTTAGAAGGACAATACTGAGTGTTAGGGTGACTAAATCTCATCAGGAGTTGATTATATGGGTTTTGTTTTAGTATTTACTAGATTTTTCCTAGAGATCCTAATTCTTCCCATGATTATCGATTCTTAGTTATATTACGATGGTTGTGATTTCTCTATTTTTGTGATAGTTTACTAGTGATTATTTTATATTGATCCTCTACAACCATTATTACTATTATTACATTTTTTATTGTTTCTATTGATATTTCCATTTTAAAAGAAAAAGTGAATTCTATTTATTTTAAATAAAATGAGTTGCAAAGTTTTAGACTATTTCTTTTTTGTATATGGGTATTTTTAAAAGAAAGTTTTAAAAAATTTCCTTGTATAAAATGATCCATTTCTTAAAAAATTTAAAGGAATGATTTATTTTGAAATGTATACCTTCCATATATCAAATAAAATGGTTTCAAATTATGATAAATATGTTATAAATTTTTTCTAAAATTGAAAATCTTATATTTATTATAGTATTTTAAACTACCATAAAATGAATTTATTTTTAAAGGTTATGCGTGATGTGTGGAGAGGATACCTATAAGGAATTTTTTATCACACCCATTTTATTACATGTTTAGTAGGTTACACTTAGATAAAGAGAATGATTCCTTGGGGTTTAGATTGGGTATATCAGTGGAAACAAGTGAGGATGTTTCACTTGGAACATGGAGATGTGTGATGGTGGGTTCTTTGTTTTATTCTAGTATTATGTTCTTCTGATGCATCATTCCATCTTGGAACTTATTCTTTTTATTTATTTTTAGGTTTGTATTAGAGTTTTACTTAAATTTTATACTTATTGATATTGGGATTTATTGTATGTATTTATGGTGTTTCACTTATTAGTGACGAGTTATGATTATTGTGTATTCCTTGTTTAATTTCTTTTTTTATAGAACTACTTATTTCTTGTGTTCATGATCATACAATATACAAAGTGGTCATGGAGGAATTTCAAGAAGATTCTCCCATTTTTTTGTTTTTTATCAAGTTAAATCATATCAAAAAATATATGTTTTGATTCCCGACACTAGTTTCCAACCCATAGTGATCGGGAACACACTTCATGCCATGCCACTGACTATATTGGGTACCTAAATTGGGGGTATCCTGGGTTAGTTCATGAAAAAAATGATATTAGAGTCTGAATGTTACTTGGGGAGTCATGTAGTATGGAGATAGGATTGTTAGAACTCAAGAGGTAGGTCATGAGCAGGTTCTTGATCACCACCTTTCGTGAAAAAAATTTAGTCACCAGGGATGTTTAGGATATGTGTGTATTGAATTTGAGATTTATTTCAAAAAAAATTGAGATGTTTTATTATTTATTTGGGTATTTATGTTTTCATTAAATATTTATGAGTTATTTAGATAAAATTACCATTTTGTATTAAAAAGTTAAGAAACCTATAGGGGTGCACGATTATTGTGCATGGTTTGTAAAATCATGCACAAACTGTGTAACCCGGTCTAAGAAATTTCTAGTGGGACTCACATGGTTATCACATGGTTTGTTATTAAATGTAAATAAACAATGTTCTGGTGTAAATTATTCCAATTTTTGAGTTTTGATTCTTTGAGGTTCAAAATTATTTCTAGTATTCTTCATTATTAATTTAAGATGAATTGAAGCATTTTCCATATATTATTGGTGTTGTTTGAGATGTTTTAAGTTATAATTTTAAAATGATAACATTCGTATATTTTTAAGAAAGTCTGAGCTTGGTTTATGATTTTTAAGGGGTGAAATTAAATGGTTTTAATTATAAAGAGTATTTGGTTTTAAATAGAAAGTATAAAATAATTTATGGATTTTCATATAGGGTTTGATAAAATTCCTTTGATCTTTTTAAGGGTTCTGATTTGTGAATATTTTTAAAATATGATTTTGAATATTTTGAATTTTAAAGGTGGATTTTACTTATGTTATAAAATATTTTAGAAACATTTTCAGAATAAAATGTGGTTTTACATGTGTTATAAATGTATTAAAGAGGTTATTTGAGGGATTGGGTGAAGGAGGTCTAAGGATTTTTTTGTGCTTGTAATTTTGATGAATGAATGCCTGATCTTTTTAGTGTATATAAATTTCTATTGATTTTTTGATTTTTTTTTAATCTTTTGCATTTATTTTTATTAGGTTTGAAATTTTGAGGCTTTCTTTTACTATGTTTCATAATCCTTTCTCTTTTAGAGTATTCCCCCACAAAGTCTCGATGGATTCTCAAGCGGGAGTTGTGGGAGGTTCACTACATGTAGACCCTTATTTGATCATGTTTTTTTTGAGTTAGTTATTCCATATAATTAAATCATTTAGTATAGTATTATTCCTCTTCTAATATATCCTAGAGATTATATTAAAGAGTTCTATAATTTGGATCTACCTCACTTCTATGGGTAGCAATGATCTCATGAAGAGAAATAGTGATTAAATTATGTAGAGAAGATATTTAATCTTCTCAAGCTTCCACAGTCTCTTAATTTGATGTTTTATACCTTTATGCTTGGGATCCAAGTTGGAAAGGGTGGAAGTATTCCATATATGATAAATCACGGGACTATTTTTAAGATGATTTTAAGGCATTTTTTATAATAATACTTCCTGAAAATCATAAGAGTTCCCAAAGTGATGGAATTGTATTTCTTTGAGGAGGGTGATTGATTAGTATTGAAGTATTCTTATTATTTTATTGAATTAGTGTCGTATCAGCCTGATCTAGCCTTATATTATTCCTTAAAAGCTTGGTATTTTGTGAGAGTTATTCATCCTGATCACCAGATGAAAGTATATTTATTTTTATTGAAATATTATGTAAATATGGTGAAGAAAGTTGTTAGTGTTTTATATGCACTAAAATAGGAACCACCACATCATGGTGGTTCATTTAAAGCCATGGTTGAAAACCACACTGGTTTTAGCATTCATGTGATGCATGATTGGTGCCACATCCTTCTTCTGTACGTTTTCATTATTTACGAATCAATGAGTTTGTTCATTTATGGTTAACATACCTCATTCATTGAAGTGTATAATGAATAAACACTACAACATGTATAAAATTTGAGTATCATGCAATGAAACTCAAACTGTTTCATATGGATGATGGTTTCATTCCATGAAGAGCATCGATGATGGATATATAAGAGGATGTGATCTTCTCCTATGGATATGGTTGATTCCTATGATCTGTTTGCAACCCAGTCAAGACCCTCTTCCATTATTTAAGTTCATGCATTTCTTATCAAAGGCTCTAACACCCCTTCGAGCATTCCTAAATCCTTATGAAGCATTCATGGATATATTGGCTAGTGTATTACCCTCAAAGTTAGGAGGAATTCATCTGTTGCTCCTCATGAATGTCATAAAGCTAACTTCATTGAAGATGGAGGTGGATGCTACTAATGTTCAAGTGTTTCAGATTCCATTTACATGATATGTTTTTCAAATATGTTTTCTTGTTTAATTCTTGGAGATAGATTATTCTATATTTTGGGTTAAATTCTGCTACCAATGATCATTAAATTATCAAATGAAACCCATAAGTGGTATCATAGAGAGTTTCTTCAATATTTAATTAATATTGATTCAAGTTTTTGAAAAGAAGTATCATCACCATGGATTGTAAGTGCCCATGGTGTAGTCATATCAACTTTAAAATGCCAAAGTCATTAGCATCACAACTAGTGACAATAATGGTGTTTCTTTGTAGGAAAAACAGTTAGAGTTTTATCACCACAACGTTTTGAATGTTGTGGTGAATCTTAAAATGTTTAAAAAATTGTTTTTAACATTTTGATTTAAATGGTTTATAAATAATTATAAAAGTTACTTTTATATATTTTAATTTATAAAAGCTTAATAAATTAATAAATTATAATTTTTTTATAATTAATCAAGTTTTTTGAAACATTTATAATATTCCTAAAATATTAAATGTTAAAATTGAAAATACAATTTTCAAATTATATGACATATCTTATGATATAGAAATAAAATGTTCATTTATAAATTAGAAGAAGTAATTTATAAAGGTTCGAAATTTTATGGTTAAAATATAAAATTGTTTATATTTATAATAATTAATTGTTAAAAATTAATTAATTTGAATTTGTTTAAATTAAAAGTTAAGCCTTATTTAAATATATTATTTAGACCACATCAAAATGGTTTTGATGATTAATATGATTAATGGTTTAAATAATATTTTAAATTCCATAGAATTATAATATTAAATATTTCATATTTTTTTAAATGTAAAGTGTTTATATCCATATTTTAGATAATTTATAAAATGTTTATAATTAGCTTGTTTTTATGAATTATTTATAAATATAACATATTTTGGAAAATAAATAAAATGCTTATTTATTTGTTAAATTCCTTTGATATTCATGTTGAACAATTTTTTTAAATGTGAATATTATGTATGTTATAGTTTAACTGTTAAACTAATTCTAGGATAAAACCTTGCATGTCATGTTAGGTTTGATATCATAAAATTTAGTTTTCATCTACCTTGACCTTGATTTTTATTTTGAGTTATGATCCTGAGAGTAGTTGTTGAATTTATTTTTTACATATTTGGTGTTAGAGTTATCATAAATTGAATTTTCTCTTGAGTAAAGTCTCTCTAGGTAGAGGGAATTGGGGTCATACCACCTACCAACCTGGATGATATTCTTTATCTAGAAAGGTAAATGGTGTTAGATATCTTTATCTACATGATTTATCATGTGAATATTTTCAATATAATATAATTTTGTGCCTTTACATAAATTTCTCATAAAACTTATGTATATGATACATTTTTATATGTATGAATATGTTTGTATTCAGTTTTTGGGTGAGTAACACAAACTTGTGGTATTTTTAAATAGTTACACATTAATTTGATATGTACTTATTAATTTGGTTGTTGGAATAGGGATTAAAAAACTAAATAATTAGAATCATGCATACACAAAAAGAAATAAAAATGAGAAGATAAAGATTACATATGATGTAATAGTTATGAATTTAATATGCATATGATGTATATTAAATTGGCAAGACATTAAAAATATATAAATAATAAGAATAAGATTTAATCTAGGATGAAATGTTTTATGGTATTGGGAGTGAAATGAAGGATTTATATATTCTTGGTACGAATAAATCTATTCATAACATTAAGAATAAGAATGGCATGGTTAATTTGAATCCCACCCACCCTTGGAATTGTCTCCCTAGACATATAATTGAGAAATGCATTCAAAGACTCTATATATATGGATTTTTGGACTCATTTGATTATAACTCATTTGAGAAATTCGAATCTTATTTATTGGAAAAAATGATAGTCACCTTTTGGAAGAAAATTCAAGAGGGATAGTGGGATATTGGATC